>CM028137.1:33040000-38040000 GCA_016271365.2 Neoceratodus forsteri | reverse complement strand
TTTGACATCCCGACTGTGGGAGGTGTGAGGAACTGATTGGGGGAGAACCTGGATGAAGGGATGAGGAGGGGCATGGAAGGAGGGGAAAACCGAGGGATGAACAGGGAGGCAAGGGGGAGGTTAGAGTACTGCTATTGGGGAACTCCATGATCAGCGGCATCCAGTGGGAGGGGCGGAGGGAGGGTAAAACCTGTCTGATCAGAACCAAATGCCACCCAGGCCTGTTGGTGCACAAGGCCAAGCATGAGTTGTATTCACTGGCAAGGGAATGCGGGGTGACCCCGGACATTCTAGTGCACTTGGAGACAAACGACATAAATGGTAATAGTGAGCTAGAAATTCAGGCAAGTTTCCAGGAGTTGGTCAGGGTATGTCTTTGCATAGGCTGTAAGATCTCCTTTTTGGAAATCTTGCCAGTGCCATGGGCTAGTGGGGAAAACAAAATGAAGATTAGGGAGATAAATCAGTGGCTTAAGGAGTGATGTGGGGAATTGGGGTACGGCCTATTGGGGGACTGGGGAGAGACCTGGGAGGATAAGGGACTGTACTCTAGGGACAGGCTCCACCTTAATTTGAAGGGGAAAGAAATCCTTAGGCTCAAACTAGGTGGGTTCATCAGCGAAAGGTGGGGTTTAAACTTGTGAAGGGGGGAGGGATCAAAAAAGGGGCAGTGCTAGCAGGTATGATAAATGAGGGACATGGTCTCCACTCATCTAGGGGGCTAGGGAGATGTGGAAATGGGTCACCAGGTAGGGTGCAGGAGCTGAGAAATGGGGTCTCAAGGAGGAGAAAGGAGAGGAGGGAAAAGGAGTGGAGAGTGGTCCTGAGAAATGCCTGGAGCTTAGGAAATAAAATGCCTGAGCTCCAGGTGATGCTAGTTGAGGGGTAGGTAGATATGGCAGCAGTCACTGAGACTTGGGCCACTCAAGAGCACAAGTGGGACCTAAATCTGGAGGGCTATACTATGTTTAGAAAAGATAGGAGGGAGGGAAGGGGGGGTGTAACACTGTTAGTCAGAAATGGCATGGGTATTGGAGGGGTAGAGGAGGCAGAGGGGAACGTGGAGGCTATTTGGACACCTTGCTGATGCAGGGGGAAGAGAGTAAAGGTCAGAGAGGTATACAGACAACCAGCACTGGCGGATGTCCTGGAAGACAGTTTGATGGCAAATCTCAAGGGACACTGTGGCCTGGGAAAGGGAAGGGTAGTGATAATGGGGGACCGCAACATGCCAGGAACAGACTGGGGGACTATGACGTCACAAGTGGCCAAACTGGTGACACAACAGGTGAGTGAGCCAACTAGGGAGGCCCAGACACTGGACATGGTCCTGGCGGACAGTGATCAGATTAGGGGCCAAGAGGTGAGGGACCCATTGACGGGGAGTGATCACACCACAGTCTGGTTCTTCCTGGATCTGAGGGGGAGGAAAGCCAAACAAGGACGGTGGTAACCAACTTTAGGGGTGCAGACTTCAGGGAGATGGGAAGGATCCTTAAAGATTGTCTGGACAGGATAAGGCTGGATAAGGATACTGACAGCAGGTGGTAGATCATTAATAGGGGAATACAAGTGGATTACCAGATCCTGCACAAGGGAAAGGTGTAAGTTCAGTAAGGCCAGAGATCTCTACTGGTGGACCTGTGAGGTACAGGACATGGTGAGGGAAAAGAAGGCAGCCTATAGGCTCTTCAAGTGCTCAAGAAGTGAAAGGGATCAGGAGGAATATCAGCAGACAGGCAAGAGAGTCACCAGGGTGGTGAGAGCAGCTAAGGCAAAAAAGGAGCAGTCCTTGGTCAGTGGGATCCGAAGGTGGGACAAGGGGTTCTTTTGATACATAGGGGAAAAAAGGAAAGTAAGGAGGCAGATTAGGAAGATAAGGATAGGGGATGATTGGGCACAGGAGGCAGGGGAACAGGCAGAAGTCCTAAATGAGTGCTTTGCCTCAGTTTTTACCGGGGGGGATGGAGGAGCTATGTCTTGCGAGGGGAGCGGGGGCAAACTGGAGGAAGGGGTGGGACCGGTAGAGACCAGGGGCCCTGATGGGTCTGGGAAAAGGGAGTGGCCACCACAGACAGATAGGGGGCCAGCAGTGCAGGGTGAAAAGGGAGAGGATGTGGAGGTTAAAATCCCAGTAGTGAGAACAAAGGAATCCCTCAGGTTCCTTCGGATGGAGAAAGCACCTTGGCCAGATGAGATACATCCCAGGGTGCTAAGGGAACTGGCAGATGTTCTGGCAGTCCCTCTATCGGAGCTTTTCAACATCTCTCTGAGAACTGGGTGGGTGCCCCAAAACTGGAGGGTGGCCCATGTTGTGCCGATCCACAAGGGGGGGATCAAGAGAGGAGAGGGAATATTACAGGCCCGTTAGCCTGACATTGGTGGTCGGCAAGGTGATGGAGGTTATTATCAAGGAAAGGCTAGGGGGGGTTACTGGAACAAACTGGGTACTTGGATGACAGGCAGCATGGCTTTGTCATGGAAAGATCCTGCCAGACAAACCTTGTTGAGTTCTATGGCTGGGTGACGAGGGCCCTGTACCAGGGTAGGCCTGTGGACGTCATCTTTCTGGACTTTAACAAGGCATTTGATTCAGTACCTAACAGTGGCCTGCTGGCTAAGCTGAAGGAAATGGGGGTAGGGAGACAGTTGTTAAGATGGATAGGAAATTGGCTCTCTAAGAGTACTCAGAAGGTGGTGGTTGGAGGGTAAGCCTCATCCCCAAGGTGGGTTACTAGTGGGGTTCCCCGGGGCCACTCCTATTCAACGCTTATGTCTCGGACATCAGGAGGGGGATCAGGAGTGAGATGAGTCTCTTTGCAGATGACTCAAAGCTGGATGCACTGGTGGACGAGGAAGAGATGGCCTTGCAGGAGGACCAGGAGGCTCGGGAAAGGTGGTCGGGAAAATGGAAACTAAAATTCAATGTGGGGAAGTGCAAGGTTCTGCACCTGGGAGTCAGAAATCCAGGCCAGGGGTATACCCTGGGAGGAGACATGATTCAAGTCACGGAGGGTGAGAGGGACCTGGGGGTAGTGGTAGATGTCAAAATGAACAACTCAGAGACCTGTAGAAGGGTAGTGGCAAGGGCAAATAGGATGTTGGGATGCATCACCAGGGGGATTACCTCCAGAAAGGCGGAAGTGATCCTTCCACTGTACAACTGCTTGGTTAGGTCACACTTTGAGTATTGTGTGCAGTTTTGGAGACCACATTTAAAAAGAGACATTACACTCCTAGAGAGGGTCCAAAGGGAGAGTACCTATGAGGAGAGGCTCAAGGAGTTCGACATGTACACCCAGGAGGAGAGGAGGGATGGGGGGACATGATAGAGGTCTTTAAGTACATGAAAGGGATCAATAAATGAGGCCCAGTCAGGGTGCTCCAAAGGAAGGAAGGTGGGGCAACGAGAGGTCATGGGTGTAAGCTGGAAGGGGGCAGGCTCAGAGGGGAGAGGAGGAGATGTTATTTCACTGAATGGGTGGTGGAGCCATAGAATGCACTGCCCAGGGAGCTGGTAGAGGTGGAGACTGTGGACAGGTTTAAATGTGGATGGGACAGATACAGAGGGAGAGTAAATCTGACCAGGCACAGTACAGGTGGAACATCTGGGACTGGGGACAGTATAACCCAAGGGGAAGGGGGGGACACCAAAATCAACCCTCAGTGCGGGTGCTGAAAATTAAGCAGACTCGAGAGACCATTAGGCCTATTCTGCTGGCATTTTAGTATGATAGTATGTTAGTATATCAAAGAAATATTTTTATAAAACCAGAATAGTCTTACAAATATTATATCTAAAATTCCCCTAAATAGTATTAATCCCAATACAAAAATATATGAAAATGTTTTAGGGTAATCGGTTTGTTTTACTTTAGCCATTCTGTTTAGTTCTATTTCAATGCAGTAAACAAATAAAAAATAAAAAGTAAAATCAATCAACAAAACAGAAACATTCACATGAAAACTGTGCATTTAAAATAAAAATTAACCTAACTTCAAAATTCTAAACTATTTTATGTATTCTCTCACTATTTCTCAGCCCAACTTTTCACAACAGTGTCTATAGTTCCATTCTCCCAAGTTTTACTCTTTGAATGTGTCGCAGGGCTAAATATTGTCTCCTTGTGTAGTCACATGAAAAGCAGTAAGATCAACTCTATTAAGAAGCAAACGTTATGCAGTGACAACCTTTTATTATTACTTTTCTTATATATTTATACTTGACAGCTTTGTTAATTGGGACTGCAAGATAAAATGTCACTTAGTGAAAATATTATGGTTCATTCTAGAGGACCAGTCCCCTTAGAAAGTGGCTAGTTTCCCTTTGAAACAGTGGGTATATGCACCAGTGGCCAGTTACATTTTTTCAGTTATAAATTCCTGTAAATTCCTGCTATATCATAGATGGTGTGTGGGTGAGTGAGTGAGTGTGAGTGAGTGACAAAGTGAGCGAGTAAGTGAGTGAGTGAGCGATTTCAGTGAATGAGTTAGTGAGAGTGCTGATTGGCAGGGTGGGTGACTGATTCGGTGAGTGAGTGAGTGATTTCAATGAGTGTGTGAGTGGGAGTGCTGATTGGCACGGTGGGTAAGTGATTCAGTGAGTGAGTGAGTGTGGCTGGGTTGGTGGGTGGGTAAGTGATTCAGTGAGTGAGTAAGTGTGGCTGGGTGGGTGGGTGGAAGGGTGGATGAGTGAGTGAGTGTGGCTGGGTTGGTGAGTGAGTGAGTGAGTGAGTGGTGAGTGAGTGAGTTAGTTAGTGTGGCTGGATTGGTGGGTGGGTGAGTGAGTGCGTGAGTGAGTGAGTCTGGGTTGGTGGGTGAGTGAGTGATTGGCTGGGTTGGAGACTGGATGAGTTACTGATTGAGTGAGTGTGTCTGGATCGGTGGCCACTCCACAGAAAGCCATGCCTGAAACAGAATTAAAATCCCCTGGTGGCTACCAGTCCTCCCCACCCAATCACTAGCCCCATATATGCAAAATACTTCCTTGGTGGCTAGCGGTCCTCCTCCCCTCCTGATTACCCACCCGACATGGATATCATATGCCCTGATGTCCAGTGTAACCCCCCCATCCTGATCCCCTTATAGTCATTATTTAAATAGTTCCCTGGTAGTCTAGTGACCCCCATTCCCTATCTCCGACCCACAGTACATGAAGCTATTCCCTGGCATCTTGCAGCAAATGATGCAGCAATCCCAATTTTTGAATGCAGGCTGCATCAAAATCAGGATGCTTTGCCAAAAGAGTTAGTGCATCAGGTTATAAGGGGGCATGGTGGGGCTGCAGTAGCCCCTTATTTGGGAGTTTGGAAGCCCCACTGAGTTTGCAGCTTAGTGCTGAGGTTAGACCAGCCATGTGCTGGTGTAACAGCCCATCTGTCGGGTCTCCGGCATGAGTTACTTTGGGGGGAGGGTGCATGACACAGAGCAGCTGGACTGGTGGGGGTGTCAGCAGTGGGTGGCATGGTCAGAGCAAGGTGGGGGGATCACTTGTGGCACCAGGCAGGCATGCATTGGACTGTGAAAGAGTGATGCAGACTGATAATGGGCAGTCTGCTGACTTGGAACATGTCCCAGACCCCTTATACTGCCAGCCCTGCCAGGTGACCAGCAGCCTGCACACTCCCCAATATGCTAACTGCTAGACATTAGGATCACATCTGTCGATTAAGGTGCCCGTCCCACCTGGCACACCTCTTACAGCACCTGTGACTGTGCTTCGGAGCAGGTGGTGCTGCCCAGGATACATTCTCCACTGACTGCAGCATTTCATCCCACGCCGCCATGGTCTGTCACCACTATCAGGGTGTTTGTATGATGTGGGCAGCTGATAAGGCTGTGGCATGAAGGGTCTGAGACACGGTCTGTGCCACCATACTGCCCATTGTCAGTCTGTGGCTCTATTTCACTGTCCAAGGCACACCTGCCCCAGTGCCATGAGTGTTCCTCCCACACCCCACCATGACCATGGCACCCATTACTGGCACTCCCACCAGTTCAGTTGCTGTGTAACACACAGTCCCCCCCCCCGCAATAGTGTGGGCTTGGGCCGGGTGGGGGGGGGCTAGACTGGACCCTCCATAAAACCCCTCCATATCACCAAAGGTTTGTCATAACATGCCAACTGTGGCACATCTCAGGACATTGGCACAGGGATCTTCTTTTTTCTGAAACAGAGCGCAGGGTTTCTGATGCACCAGGAGCTGGCTGCAGCTATGGATTGGCGCATCATGTGCCCATCTAGAAACCCTTTGAAAATCAGGCCCATTACTGTATCTCTGATTTATTCCAATTTATGTTAAGTCTTGAAACTGTTCTAGATTTGGAGGCAGTATAGCACAGTGACTTTAGGCTCTGAGCTGCAAACCTGGAGACCTGGGTTCAAACCTCAGAGCCCCCACTTGCATACTGTGTGACCCTGAGCAAGACACTTAACTTCCCTGTGCTCTCAGATCACGCCTGTAAACAAGCTTCAGCTTAGTGTGTCTTTCCTGATTAAAAAAAAACAAAAAAACAAAGATTTATTCATAGCTGCCATAAGGTTATTAATGGAATTGCAAGGGGTTTTTACAGTAACTAACAAACCATCAGCTTAGGCCAAAATTTTGCATTTATGTTTTTTGTTTTTATTATTTTGAACCTTTCTATAAGATTATTATTCCTGAGTTTGGCTAACAGTGCCTGGACTGCTAACAGTAATATACTAGGTGATAAAGGGCAGTCCTGCCTAGTACCCCTTTCTAGTGAAAAGGAATCAGATTTAAACCCATTAGTCAGAATAGAAGCTTTTGTATTGAGCCATGATCCGGTTAACAAAGAAGTTAGGTCTCCAGATTTCAAAAGGACTGCTTTCAAATATGGCCGTTCAACTGAATTACATGTCTTTTCAGCATCTAGTGAAATTAATGCCATAGAATATTTTGAGTTATTGGAAGCACAGACATCAGTTTCCTTACATTATTCTCTGAATCAGGTATGGAGCATGGATTTCATTTGGGCAGCAGCTCCTAACCATTTATCTGTCTCTGTTTCTGTCTCTGTCTCTTTCTCCTGTTTCACTCCAGCCCCCTCGGTGCTATCTTACCTTTTGTCTCCACAGCCCACACTCTGCACCTCAAGTCCAGCAAGTTGCCGTCAGCTCCCTCTCAGCTCTGAATCAGGTACGGAGTGTGAATTTCATTTGGGCAGCAGATCTTAAACATCCTGAATTAGAAGCCTGGATCTGCATTATAACCCAGACATGCTGGCCATCACATAGTCCTGGCTTAAACACTTCATCCTCAACCATGCGATTTCTGGAAAGTGTGTGATGCTCCAATGAGATGGCTGACTGAAGAGGGAGCTCTAGCATGGTCCATTTTATTTCTTTATTATTTTACTTTCAAAAGCAGCAAAACAAGGAAAAAGCAGTATTAAACAAGTAAAAATGGAACCGGCGTCAAGATGTTATTTTCTCTCGGAGCTGTCACTGTCTAGATAATTAACTGTTATAGTTAGTAGCTTTCTGTCAGTGAACTGATCAGCGATAATGGAAGATGCGAGGGGGCAATCAGGGAAGCAGTTAAACATGCTAAGAAATGCATTGGACTTCAAACTCAGGAGACGGATGGGCTTACAGGTAAGGGGGATATTGCAGACATCAAAGCTATGTTTAATGATTTAAAAATAAACATCAATGACATTAAAGTTGTCACACAGTCACTGAGTAAGGAAAGCTGCTCTCTCACAAAAAAAAAAACAGTCACCTCAGCAAAACAGTTGGGAGCTCTTAAAGCTACAGTACAGGATTTGAAAATATTGCCAGAACACCAAATAAAACAGATTGAATATTTAATCAAAAAAGTAGATGACCTTGAAAATAGAGGTTGTAGAAACAATTTAAGAATTTTAGAAGTACCAGAAGGCTGGGAAGGGAACAACACAGCAGGTTTCCTACAAAAGTTTTTATCACAACTACTAGAATGTCAGTGGCCATGGGCACTTGAGCTAGAGATGGCAGACACAGAAATCGACCCAAAGAACTTGCACAAATCTAAACCCCAGCCCACTGTAGCATACTTTCACAGATTCTCAATAAAAGAAGTAATATTAAGAATAGCCAGAGAGAAGAAAATGTTGCAGTACAATGGGGAAAGGATTCTAATTTATCAGAAATTTTCAGGGACTGTTGTGGAGAAAAGGAGGGCCTTTTTTGAAGCTAAACAAGATCTTCAGAGGACTAATCTTTAGTATAATTTTAAATATCTAGCAGTATTGATAATTTGGGAAGAAAGGGGGTAGTACAGTGACTTATGAAACACCAGATGATGTATGGGATTACTTAAGGATTATAAATATTCACCAGAATGGAAATGAACTGCCCCTAAAAATGGTGACTAGCATTTTTTAAACCCCTCAAATGAGCCTCACACAGCTGAACATTCCAAAATGAGCTCATGAGCAGTTCCACATAAGCCTCCGCAAGTTACCAGTGCCTCAGGTATAACCACACCAACAATAGCTAAGCCTATTATATCAACACCATATGTATACTCACATGCTGTTAAACCCGGAGAAGTTCTGGAAGAGGCATCTAACATCACAAGGAAGCTGAAGCCCTTACCAAAAACACTTCCACACTCCCAGAGAATCCCTGTGCTTCAGAAAAGAAATCCCCCAAAAAGGAGCAGAAGCAAGGACAGCATACAGTATATGTGTCTCTAAGTTCTTCTCCTAGGCAGTCCCCAGAAACAGAAGTACCACCAGAAACACATTCTGCTGAATCAACCACACTTGACACAAATGAGAATATAGATTTTGCTGACACTGCTGGGAAGGGGGTTTCCATAGGGACTGTTTATGCTGTTGCACAGAGCCTGGGTTAGTCAGCACTTCCAGGTATACAAAGAAAAAAAAATGGTGAGTCAGAAGCATGGCTGAAAGAAGCACACCCCACAAATGGCAACAAAGCTTCTGGCCCTAGGTACAATTAAAGTGAATGGAACTGCAGGATATGTAGTACGATTTTTAGTATTTGAAGCAAGCTTATATTAATATTGTGATAAGGACTTTCAATGTAAGTACAGGATAAGAGTTTATAAGTAATGTTGCAGATTTGTACAATGCAGAATGATTGAATGTTATATGTTTAAAAACAGGAAAGCTACTAAACCTAGACAAATCCCAATTTCTGTGTACATGTAATTTGATCTCACAGACTGAAGCCTGACACAACTAAAGAGTTCTAGAACTACTTAAGAGAGGAATAAGCTCATGGGGGTGGGGCTGGTGAATGCCGTGCTTTTCTGGCACTGTTACCCTTTATACAGACTGCATAACTTTCTTGTCGCATGAGAAGAAAGTGGGCAATAAGAGACATGGTATGGCTCTCTTGATGTTTGGATCTAAAAGAAAGCAGAGTACAATTGGAAACAATGTCTGAAGGAATCTATGAAAAACCTATACTGAACCCACCACATGTCTATACTGAGTTTCCTAACCAACAGCACTTGAATGAGAAGAGTGTCAGGGGCAGCTGGTTTGCTGGCTACCCATGGCAGAGATCACTAAATATTCAGGAATGATAAGGCAGGTCAACTACAGCTGGTAAACTATTAATAATAATTCAACTCTGATGAGAAGAGTGACTGAGGGGGTTAGGTTGCTGGCTCAGCTCAGTCAGATTTCACGGCAAATACATATGCACAGAAATGCCAGCTAGTTCCTTTTCCTTTTTTTTCTCATCCTTAACTATGTAATCCAGGCAGATATGTGGGATGTGGTTTTATAGAATGACAGGTTAGATTATAGTTTTCTTATGAACATTAGACTCATGCTTTAGAGCAGGAGGTGACTATTGTAGCTCCATTTGCAGCTGCTGTTTTCATGATGCCATATGTCTGTAGAGCACGCTGTACTGGACAGGGGATCTCTAGCTGCTCGGGTCCAACTTATGTGGCAACAAAGTTCACAGCCTGGGTACAGACATAAGTTTTGATATTTAGCAGGTGCATCCTTTTCCTCACTCAGGTTGAATAGATATCTTTATTACATAGACATAAATAAATATGCTAATAATCTGTCCAGGAATGGATGGGATGTAGTACATATGTTTACTTACAGTTTATATATAGTATTCTATGCAAAAAACTTTGTTAATGCATCATTTAGGGTTAAAATACAAAAGGTCAGGAAAAGAGACTTTTAGGGTTGCCCCTTCCCCCCCTCATGTGCCCCCCATCCTCCTGAGATTGACAGATGACAGTGTGTGTCACTGGGGTTGTGATGTCTAAATATCACTCCATTCCATGTGTCATCATATTCACAAGCCACAGCAAAGAAGAATGGGGTGACAATTAGGCCTCACAACTCCAATGACACACCCCATCATCTGTCAATCTGGGGAGGATGGGGCACACGAGGGTGGGGAGGGGGCAACCCTAAAGGTCTAATTTCCTGACTTTTTGTGTTTTAACCCTAAATGATGAATTAACAAAGTTTTTTGCATAGAATTCCCTTCCTTTTTGAGAAAGCATAGAAAAGTAGAAACTTGCGCAAGTTGGTCGGGCCCCATGCTCCCAACAACTTGCAAATTTCTGTCTAACATAACAGTACAAGTACTGAATATAATATACTGGTGAGAGCGCATGTGGGTGGACCCACCACCTTGAAACAAAACAAACTTCCATTCATCGGAGTGGCATAATTCCACACCCGTTTACATGTCAGAGACCTAATCACTGAAAATGACTTCCATGGCAGTAAGGCTAGATACCCTATAAATGTGAAGCCACTATCACAATACAAAATGCTATAAGCAAAACATAAAGTGTGTCACACAATATCTCTGCAGCAAATGTATTTTCTGACACCTAAATACCATGATTCACATGTACAGGACATCCCCTCAACACCCTCTAAATTTCAATTTAAAAGACCAAACCATTTCCAACACATAGCATTTGAATGTTAGAGATTTTTATTTGTCAGAGTGGCAGAATGCTGCACCTGTTTACATTTTGCACACCTGACGACTTAAAAGTTTGTCCATGGCAGTAAGGCTAGTTATCCTATAAATTTCAAGCCACTACCACAATGCAAAACGCTGTCCACAAAACGTAAACTGTGCAATGCAATATCTCCACAAAAAATGTATTCTACAACACCTAAGCACAATAATTTGCATCTATAGGACATCCTGTCAACACCCTCCAAATTTTAAGTTAAAAGACCAAACTGTTTCCGAGATATTTAATTTTAAAAATTGTTAAAATTGGGCTATCTGGTCCCTCCAAATCTGACAATCTAGTCCCTCCCTCATGAACAAAGATCGCTATTAAAGAATCTCGTAATCAAAGAATTTTCAGGCTCACGACCAAAGAATTAGCAGGCTCACGATCAAAGAATAAAAAATGGTAAAAGTCAAGTTTTACACAAAAATACATGAAACCACAGTCATGACACGATAGAACGGAGCCCCCTGAGCAAAACCCATCCTAGTTTAGCTCTATAAGTCACCCCTGTGCTGAGAAAATTGATTTTTTCATCTGGCCATCTAGTTACACCCTCATGATCAAAGATCACGGTCAAAGAATCTCACGATCAAAGAATTTGCAGGCTCGCCATCAAAGAATTTGCAGGCTCGTGATCAAAGATCATAAGCGAGCCACAATCAAAGAATTAAAAACTTAAAAACTCTATTTTCTGACCAATTTAAAATAAACCACAGGCATGGCTCAATAGAGGGAAGGCCCCTGAGCAAAAACCAACATAGTTTTACTTCAGAAGTTCCCCCCGAGCCAAGATATTTGTATTTTTCCAACTGCAAACTGAAAACAAGATGGTGGCCATCGCAATCAAAGAATTTCTAACAATCAAAGATTCTTTGATCGCGAGCCTGCTAATTCATTGATCGTGAGGGGGGACCAGATGGCCAAAACCCCATTCTTCTTTGGCAAAATAACCATATAAATGTTCCCATTGACTTATAATGGGAATTTAAAACTTTCATAACTTTTGAATGGATTAATATTTTTTCACCAAACAAAAAGCGTCATGTTCCTTGACTCAAGCTCTTTCAGACAAGCCAAGTTGCAGAGCAGCATGCCCTACAATGGCTGCACAGCACCACAAACAAAATCCAAAAAACTGCCCACATAACTGGCGAAAACTGCATTTTTCAGCGTTTTGGTGCGCAAAAACCGTAAGTCAAACCAAAACAAAATTTGGCAGATCAAAACATCTATCATGCCCGACTGCACATACCAAATTTCATGCAAATCTGTTTAATGAGTCCAAAGTTATTAGCGCACAAAATTTTGAGTTTATCATAGAAGTGGCTTCATAGCCCTAAATATAGGGGCGCGACCGCGCGCTCCTATGATAAGTGTATTAATTATTCTGATAATAGGACCATAGCTAGTACCCACTTGGTATGCCTCTGTTGTTCACAAACCTGCTGCCTTGGACTGACAGGTCTTGCAGATTACGGGTCTGAAGGTAGAAACCAACTTGCATAATTTCAGTTTCTAAGGAATTTTTATATTAGTTTAATTTCAATCTTTTTTAGATACATAGATACATAGACAGTGTCAGCAGATAAGGGCCTATGGCCCACCCAGTCTGCCCATTTGAGCTTGTAAGTTCAGTTTATGTTTTCCAAGAAGTCTGTTTAGTACTGTTTGGTTTCACAGGTTATAGTTTATCTTAAGAGAATAGTAGTGCTGATAATTAATATTTGTATATATAATATACAGTTTATTTATTTTTGTGATACTTTGCGCATTCTAATAAGTGCAATATGGTAAATGTAATGATAGCATCCTGGAATGTTAATGGATTTGGATCTCCCATTAAGAGGAAAAATGTGCTGTCCTTCCTGAATAAATCCAAAGTAGACATTACATTTATCCAGAAGATCCATCTCCTTCAGGACAAAGCCATTAAATTACAGAAAGGATGGATTGGTCAAGAGGAACATAGCTGTTTTTCTAAAAAGAAGAGAGGTACATCAATCCTAATATGAAAGGGGATCAACTTTGTTAAACAAGGAAGCATGTCAGATCAGGAAGGCAGATTACAGATAGTGATAGGGACTCTTGATGGTAGGAAGGTTGCACTTCATAATGTCTATGCCCCTAACAACCAGGAAACATTTTCTCTCTCTCAGCCTTCATCTGAGTAATTACCTAGTTTATGAGATCATAATGGAAGGGGACTGCAATCTAATTCTGGATCCTGTTCTAGACAGATAATCTCACAGAACCATTCAGATTAACACCAGAGCTAGATCAGCACTTAAAAGACTACTCAAAGACCTAAAGATATTTGACAGTTGGAGATTGGTACATCCACAAGAAAAAGACATTACCTTCCTTTCAAATGGACATAATTCTTAGAGCAGAACTGATTATATCTTTCTGTCAAACAATATTGACAACACTATTACAGGAGTCAGAATTGGGGACATTGTGATCCTGGACCATGATATGGTCAAAGCAAATATTGAATGGGGGAACTCAAATCAGAAATCACACATATGGAGGCTCAATACTAATCTGTTGCAAGATAAGGACTTTGTTAAACAGCTTGAGATTAGAACAGAATAGTTATTTGAGTTAAGCAATAATAGGGAGGTACCTTACTCCACATTGTGGGATGCATATAAGCCCTTTATGAGGGATGTGATCACTGCACATGCAGCCAAAAGAAACAAGCATTTGTCAAAGCCAAATGTTGTCGTGCTGGCATTGGCATTGGCAGTGCTGGAGCTAGAGATGAATAATTTGAATGGCAGTGAAGTACTGAAGTGACGCCAACCCCACCCCCACCCTGTAGAGAGTGACAGGCATTGGGTTGTGCCTTTGGGTCATCAGCTATAATGCTCATGTCATTGTACCTCACCCTACCCTGTAGACACTGACAAGTGTCAGGGTGTGCTTTGGGGTCTTTGGGTGTTATAATTACCTCATTCCATAAGGAAATACACTGACGTGGGTGCAGTATAGGAGTGCAGGGTGAACTTTGTGGCTGAACAGTGCAAGGCACACCACAATGGCTGTCAGTGGCTGCAGAGTGGGGGTGGGTGGTGGAATGACGTGAGCTTTACATCCGATGATCCCAAGTCACACCCCTGATGCCTGTCAGTCTGTACCCGGTGGGGTGTTACAGTTGGAAACCCTAACACTGTAGGCATGTGGTGGTAGTTTCACTCCACATTTTCAAGATGGGCTGCTTGTCAGGCCACCTCATGAAAAGTGACACAATCACTTTGTTAGCTGAAAGGTGGTTTTGCACAGTGGCTGTGCCATTTGTCGACAGAGGGACGAAAACACATTTTTGGGCAGAATGTGGAGAATGACAACTGTATTGTTCATGAGGAGGCATAAAAAATGGCAACGCTGAATATGAAATATTGGTGAAGCAATGAGCATGCATACAAACTGAGCAACACACATCCAAAACCCAATTATTTTTGGGAGTTTGGTAGCCACATTTGTAACATAGGCATTTTGGGACCTTCCCTTATGTACAGTGGCAGTTCGATTTTGTTAATCTGTCTCAAAAGTTGATTTCCCACAGCGACCACGCCATTGTGCACCACAGATGTGAAAACACATTTTGGGCAGGATGTGAAAAATGACAGCAGTACTAATCATAAGGAGGTGTGACAAAATGCCAGTGTTGAAAATCTGGCATGGAAATATTGCAAATTTGCAAAGTTACAAAGGTGAGAGAAAATGCACAATGCACGCTTGCAGCACAGTCATTTATTGGACTTTCAGCACCAAATTTTCAACAAAGGCATTTTAGGAACTCTGCTTATAAACAGTGTCACCGTCATTTCCTCAAACATTCCCAAAAAGTGATTCTGCACAGCGACCATGTTATTCTGCGCCGGACGTGCGAAAACACATTTTGGGCAGGATATGTAAAATGACAGCTGTACTGTTCATCAGGAGGTGTGGAAAAATGCCAAGTTTGAAAATCTGGAATGAAAATATTACAAATTCATGACATTATGAGCATGCATAGAAACAGCGCAACGCATGCTCATAAAACAGCCATTTTGGGGAGTTTTGTCACCAAATTTGCAACATAGGGTTTTTGAGAGCTCCCCTTATGAACAGTGGCACTGTCATTTCATTACTTGGTCCCAAAATGGTATTATTGGAACTGAATAACGCCATGGACAGTGCCAGAATTCATGGGGAGGGGTCCCAAAAACCCCATGTTGAAAATGTGGTGACAGAAATCCCAAAAATGCCTGAGATATGCATCAAAGTTGAAAAAAAACTATTTATTCCATTGTACAGCTTACCAGCATTTCCTCAATTCGTGTTCATCTTTGAAGAGTGCAGACGTGTTCCCGGTCCACCGAAGATCGTCACATCAGACTCCGCAGGTAAGTGTGGGGTGAGGGGGGTGTGAGGAGGAAGGGTGCACAGTGGGTGGGTGTGGGTTGTGGGAGGGGGCAGGGAGACCATCAAGGGACCATTTCCTTTTTCCACAGGTACAAAAAAACCCATCATGGGACCATTTTTCTGTTTACAGGGGCATGTGGCATGCTGGGGTGGGCTCCCAGCATGCAAACAGAGCCTTGTTTTTTTGGAGGGGCAGCTGTAGCCAATGGGGGATTGGGCACCCCCATCAGCAGACAACAAAAGGGGGGTTACTTTATGCCAACGGGGATTGGACACCCCCATCGGCACACAAGGAAAGGGGGGCAAGAGCCAAGTGGGATTGGGCACCCCCTTGGCATATAATAAATGGGGGGGTTCTTTATGCTGACAGGAAATTGACTCCCCCCTCTGCACATACATTGGGGCAAGGTAAGCCAACAGGGGGATTGGACACCCCCGAAGTCAGCAGTTTGGTGGGCAGTGCGCCACCATGTTGGTGTTTCCAGGTAAGCACGTCAGGAGGTCTGCTGAATGTGACGAGCTTTGCTCACATTGCAGCGGACCTTTCCTTAGATATGCTTGCCTGGGTGGTGTGGCGCTGGCATGCAGGCTGATTGGAGAATGAACGATGCACCTACTGATGCATGTCCTGCATTCGCCCAACAGTGACTGCGCCTCCAAATCTGCACTACCCCAAGATGTTGGCTGCGCAAGTGCACCAACATAAAAAGGAAAAAAAAAATTACATAATAAGGAGAACGAGCTTAGGAAGCTAGGGGCAGGCTTCTCAAAGACAGCCCAAAATCCCACAGCTGCGGGAAAAAGGTCTGCAGCATTGCGGGAATGCAGTTGCATGATATTCTTAAGGAAAATCCACAGCTGCCGTATTTCCACAAAAAATCCAGCAGTTGCGAAATTCCAGCAGCTGTGGGAATTCCGCAAGTGCTGTGAATCCACAACTGCAGAAACGCAGCTGCGGAAATGACTGAGGAGCCACAGCAATAGTACAACTTAGTAGCTGAAGCAGCAGACTTTAACATTGCTGCCATAATATGAAGCTGACAGCACACACAAAGAGACCTGCAACCAGTCCCTCAACTGGGACCACTGCAGCACCACAGGTACCAGCAATACCATGGCACCACAGTGGCCAACTGTCACTGCTGGTCATCTCTCCCTGGGGTATTCCTGTGGCCTGTGGGGGTAGCACTCACTACAGGCTGGTCAGACTCTACTGCCTGTGGGGCTCCATCATGGGCTGCACTGGGACTGGTGGTTGTTGCCTGTTGCCATATCATGGCTATGTGTGCATTTATTTCTGTACCAACAGCCACTTCCATACTATCTGAGATTCTATTACCTGTGCCTCACCTCCACCTTAATTGATTCCAGTTGTTGGGGCACTACTGCAGTTTGCTGAGGGAGAGTTACACCACATTCCACTGTGTGTAACATTTTTTCTGCAACTACGGAAGAAAACTGGCTGAGAATAGCCTTTCAGGGTCTGTGCCTTACTTATCTCACACCTTTTTTTCCTCATGGACTTCCACAGCTGTTGTTTTTGTTCCACAGTCCATAGTGTTTTTTTTCTGCAGCTGTGGAGGTTTTTGTGAATAGCACTTCGAGCAATCTCCCCCTGTTTTCCATAGCTGAGGCAATTGTGGGGTCTTAGGGAAGGTTTTGTACCTTCTGAAAGTTTTTTGAATCCAGGTCTGAATCTAAATCTTGCAAAACCCCAACAGGAGAGCTTTTACACAAACTAATAGTCCTCAAATATGAAATAAATAAGATATTATCAAGGAAAGTGGAATATGCACTATTTCACACTAAACAAATATACTGTGAGGCTGGTGAGAAGCAGAGCAAACTGTTAGCATCATTGTTAAAGAATCTAATACCTGGCATTAACAATGAGAATGACCAGGTACTAACTTCCAATGAAGAAATAAGTTCAGAATGTCTGAAGTTTTATCAGAAGATATATGCTATTAATGGAGAACACAATACTCAAAACACAGAAGTCTTTCTTAATAAACTAAATTTACCACAACTATCTCAACGGGATAGAGAATTTCTGGATCAAAATATTTCAGTGCTTGAGGTAGAAAGTGCATTTAAATCTTTATCCACTGGCAAAACACCAGAACTGAATGACGTCCCCGGGGAATTTTAGAAAGTCCTAGATAACTCCCTCATCCCCAAACTCCACGAAACTCTCTCTGAATATGGGAAGATAGGTTTGATACCACATTCGATGCAGAAGGCCTTCATTACACTTATCCCTAAAAAAGATAAGGATCCACTGTAGTGAGCTGGCTATAGACCCAAATCACTTCTAAATTCAAATTACAGTATCATTACCACAGTGGTAGCAAGATGTGTACAGTGATATGAACATATGATGAAGTCAGCAGAAGAAGGCCATTCGATCTATCAAGTCTGCTAGTGTTGCAGTCAGAGATTAGCAAATTGATAGGTAGGGAGCAAGTGGGCTTTATGAAGAATAGATCCAGTGCTGATTGCCTGTGGCATCTGCTAAACCTAATTTTGTGGTCAAATAAAAAAGAAAATACCTTACGTTCTTTTATCATTAGACATTTTCAAAGCTTTTGATTCTTTACAATGGGACCTTTTGTTTCAGATTTTGGAGAATTTGGGGTTTGGCAAGGGCTTTATGTCATGAATCCACAGGATTTATGGGAATCCCTCAGCACAAGTAATTACTAATGGTATTCTATCATCCTCATTTAGACTACATTGTGGCACAAGGCAGGGATGCCCGTTATCACCATACCTCTCTGTCTTAGCTTTTGAGACTTTAATCCAAACCATCAACATGCACAGAGTCAGGGCATAATTATTGGGAAGCATGAGCACAAGGCCTTAGCCTTCGCAGACAGTCTACTCCTGACACTTAATAACCTGGTTGAGTCGTGCAAAAAAGTTCAAGAAAATCTAGATAATTTTGCAGGGATCTCAGGTTTAGTGGTTAACTGGAAGAAAACTCAGATATCAGGTAATGACACTTCTAAGCAAGATAGGATGGCCCTGGAAATCATTCTTGGCTCACAATGATTTGCAGACTCAGTTACACATCTGGGTATTAAAATCCCAGTTAAGCTTGCTGAAATTAAGAACTATTAATTATACACCTTTTCTACAAAGATTGGAGTTAGACTTTGCATAATGGGCAAAACTTAATCTATCTTTATGGGGCAAAATAAATGCCATCAAGATGAAGGCAGCACCATGGATCTTCTACCTGTTTCAGAACTTGCCAGTACCATTAGATAAGAAATTCTTCCATAACCAGGATAAAATAACTAGGACCTTTATCTGGAATGGTAAGCCACCAAGACTTAATATTAGTAAACTAAGGGAGCCTAAAGAGATGGGTGGACTAGCACTTGCATGGTGGGAAAGGTATCATGTGGCCTTCTCTTTGAGACAGGCTCTAGTGCATGTACAGGAAGCCTCCAAGCATGTGACATACACACCATTATGGCTTGAATTAGAAAACAAACTTATTAAACCAAATAAACGTATGGACTTCCTGCATATGCCCTTAACCTTAACCCAAAGGGACAACCCATGCCTAACTGTTTCCATTAACACAATTAAAAAAGCTGATGCTGTACTGAATCCAAATAAGATCCCAATTACCAGTATGCCTTTGTGGTCAAATCCAACACTTAAATATAGTAACAGGCTGCTATCTAATACTGCATGGTCCAAAGCAGGAATTGTAAGGATTAAAGATGTTATAGACCAAGGTACTGGAGTTTTACTCTCATTCAGACCTGCAGAAAAAATTCAGGAGGCAACAAGCCTTTGTGTAAAGCAAATCAATAAAACACAACGAAGGAAAAAAACACTATGGTTCTCAAAAGAGGTGGCAGGGAAGGTTAAGGAGAAAAGGACAGCATTCAGGAAATATAAGGAAACACAGAAGGAGCAGGATAGAGAACTTTATCAGTTAAAGCAGAAAGAGGCTGGGAAGGCAGTCAGAATAGCAAAGGCCCAAACCGAGGAAAGGATAGCCAATTCTGTTAAGAAGGGGGATAAGACCTTTTATAGGTACATTAGGGAGCGAAGAAAGACCAAAGGAGGGATACTGAAACTTAATAAAGGGGAGGGAATGTGGGTAGAGGGTGACAGTGAAAAAGCAGGGATACTGAATGAATATTTCTGCTCAGTATTCACAAAGGAAGAGGATGGGGAGTTACCTAAACCAAACAAAAGAAACACTCTGAAGATGGGGGTCGATACCAGTCCATTTACAGAAGAAAGGGTTCTGAAAGAACTGATAAAATTGAAGGTGGACAAAGCAGTGGGGCCTGATGGGATTCACCCAAGAATTCTAAAAGAACTAAGGGTAGAACTAGTGACACCGCTGACTACTCTCTTTAACAAATCATGGGAGAATGGGGTGGTACCTGAGGACTGGAGGACGGCAGATGTGATTTCTCTTCACAAAAGTGGGAGCAGGACAGAGGCAGGAAACTACAGACCAGTTAGTTTGACCTCAGTGGTAGGGAAAATGATGGAATCATTTCTGAAGGAAAGAACTGTTGAGTACCTAGAGGCCAGTGGGGCACAGGACCCAAGGCAGCATGGATTCATGATGGGAAGGTCATGTCAGACGAATCTAATAGATTTCTTTGACTGGGTGACCAAAGTAGTAGACCAGGGAGGGGCTGTGGACATGGCCTACCTAGATTTTAGCAAGGCATTTGATACAGTCCCACACAAAAGATTAATTCACAAGATAGCCAGCCTTGGGTGGGTCCCAGGGTGGTAGCCTGGATAAAAATTGGCTAGACAACAGGACGCAAAGGGTAGTAGTAAATGGAATGCACAGTGAAGAAAGGAGGGTTACTAGTGGGTACCGCAGGGTCCAGTACTGGAACCGTCCTTTTAATGTCTTTATAAGTGACTTTGCAGAGGAACTGGAAGGAAAAGTATGTCTCTTTGCAGATGACACAAAGATCTGCAACAGGGTTGATACACAAGATGGAGTGGAAAGGATGAGAAGGAACTTGGCAAGGTTGGAGGAATGGTGAAATGTATGGCAGCTCAGATTCAATGCAAAGAAGTGCAAGGTAATGCACATGGGAAACAAAAACCCAGGGGAAGTGTACACAATGGGGGGTGAGATAGTGACAACAGTAAAAATAGAAAGGGACCTGGGGGTAATTATATCTGATGACCTAAAGGTGGGCAAGCAATGTGAGAAGGCAGTAAGGAAGGCAGGGTGGATACTGGGATGCATAGGAAGAGGCATCAATAGTAGAAAACAGGAAGTTGTTATCCCTCTGTACAGACAGTTGGTGAGACCCCATCTGGAGTACTGTGTGCAGTTCTGGAGACCCCATCTCTGCAAATACATAGACAGAGTGGAAGCTGTACAGAGGAGGGCAACCAAAATGGTGCAGGGTCTACACCAGAAGACATATGAAGAAAGACTAAAGGAGCTTAATATGTATACCCTAGAGGAAAGGAGGGAGAGATAGGACATGATAGAAACATTCAAGTACCTCAAGGGAATTAACAAAGTCCAAGAGGGTAGCATCTTCCAGAAAAAGAGATGTGCAAGAACAAGGGGCACAATTTGAAGATAGAGGGGACAGCTCAGAGGTAATGTGAGGAAGTATTTTTCACTGAGAGGGTAGTGGATGCATGGGAACAGCCTCCCTGAGGAGGTTGTGGAGTCAAGAACAGTGGGGGACTTCAAGAATGCATGGGACAGGCATAAGGCAGTCCTAGTGGGGGGTAGGAGGAAGTAAGCTGTTGGTTAACTAGGATTTGCAGCTTATCTGTTAGGTAGGAAAATGGGCAGACTAGGTGTGCCAAGCGGTCCTTATCTGCCGTCAAATTCTATGTTTCTATGTTTCTAGGAAAAGGAGATTATATTTTTACTAATATTTACAACTAAGAGAGGTACTCTCCAAACATATTTTGACCACAGATCTTTGCCTGTCCAAAAGTGAGGAATGGAGGGAAATCTTAGCAAGCAGAACCATTAAAAGAAGTGTTAGTGTACTTTATAAACTAGTAACAGATTCTATTTTGTCTGTAGCTATCACTGCCAATGCTAAAGAGTATTGGAATTCAGAACTCCACATTACCATACCTGATTCTGATTAGAAAAGTACTTGGAAGACTGCTTGCACCAGCCTCAAGGAAGTGCAAGGTAAGCTTATTCAATTTAAGATTCTACATGGTTACTACCTATCCCTGGATAAGTTATGTAAAATGGATTATGCAGCTGACATGACGTGTTGACGTTATGGACATCAAGACAGAGGGCTAGCACACATTCTGTGGAGTTGTCCTCTTTTTGCCAGGAATATGGAAAGAAGTACATGAGGTCTGCTTCACAGTATGTGGTAATAATATTGACTTCTCCCCAGCCTTTTATATTTTAGGTAGATCTCCGGAAGCCCAGGAACTAGATTATTATGAGAATATTTGGGTCAATATTGCCTCACTAAGCCTCAAAAGAATTATCTTGAGGAACTAGAAATCTAAACATGCCCCACTTTAGATGAATGGTTTACACAAATGAGTCTAGCAGTGAACAGGGAAAGGATTAGCTATCTGGTTTTGAATAGATTAGAAGTTGTCCACAAAATATGGGATCCCTTTCTTAATCTCAGGTGAATATATTTCACTGATTTATCTGATACATCTGCATATGATGCTAAAGAGTTTATTGGTCATTGATTTAATTCTTTATGTATTTTTAAAGAAAATATTTTTAAATGGAACATAAGCTAATACTGTGATGTATTGTCTTTCAAAGTTAGTGATTACCATTCGTCTGTTAATTTTTTACATTTGCATGAATATCTAACAGTTGTATACAGCTTTGACAATTCTGAATGTTATGTAATGTATTTTTAACCAAAAGTAAATAAAACTATATAGTGGTGAAAAAAAAAAAAAAACATGAGATTTCTATCCCTGGCTACAACATCTTTAGGTATGATTGTCCCTCTAAATGTAGTGGTGGCATACTGCTTTACAGTCACTCTATCGTAACTGTGTCAGAGTTGGCACCCCCCTCCATGATTCCTCAGTGGTGGAGTCCATCTATATAACTGTAGTTCTTGGTCAAGTAAAGAAGTTACTCATTGGCTGTATTTATCTCCCACCTAGTGCACCTTCTGCATCCCTTACTTCCCTCATTACATCCTTGTTCTCTTTCCCACCTGCAGACTTAGTGTCTTGTGGTGACTTCAACTGTAATTGGCTGGGATCTCGTTTGGGGCCTGTCAATAATGCCCTATCAGACATTCATCTATTGCAACTTATCAGTGAACCTACAAAGCACAATAACAGATCATGTCTCCATACACTGATTGACTGGGTCCTAACAACCCCCTTCACATTAGAACTGCTGGTATACTCCCTGATAAACTGAGTGAGCACTCCTCCACATTCTGCATATGGAGGAATAATTTTCCTACCCTCACAAAAGTCTCGCGTCCAGAGATATGATGAAATTCAGCCCTCTTGCTTTCATAGCCTTCCTCTCCCAGGCTGACTGGTCTCTAATCAACCACCTACCTGATGCTGACTCAGCCTTAGAATACTTCACTTACACCTTCAACTCCATAGTCAGTATCCATGCTCCCATAGTCAAGTATAAATCCAATGGTGCCCATGCTTCATGGCTATCCAAGGAACTTAGAAGACTTATGGCTACATGGGATGCTGCCTGGAAGATATATTAGAGTTATGTCCTGACTGCTGACTGGCAGACATACAGATGCCTAAGAAATCTATGCAAAAATAAGCTACTCTCAGCTAAACACTACTTCTTCTGAACTCAGTAACCTAACCATCTCTCTAAACAAAAAGAATTCTGGGGTCAGATTAACTCCTTCCTAAAAGAAAAATTCTCCTCCCTGCCTAACACCATGTACGTTAATGGTTCTGAGGTAACCAACCCAACTACTATTGCCTCCGAGTTCAAACAAGCCTTCACTGACTTATCAAAGCACTAGTCCACCATCTCCACATAAAGCATCCTTCCCCTCCCCTGTACTGCTATTAATAGCTCCTCCTTCCATTTCAAATTGACCACCTGGAAAGAAGTCATACATCTCCTTAGGTGTATCAAGGACAACTGCTCACCAGGATTTGACTCCCTTGAGCCTCACTTCTTAAAAATTGGTGTTTCTGCCTTTGCCACCCTTGTACGCGACCTGTTCAATAAGTCCTTTCACTCAGGCACTGTACCTAGTAAGTGAAAAGCTGCAATAGTAGTCCCCGTCCACAAGAGTGGCCCTAAATCTGATTTCAAGAATTACTGTCCCATCGCCATTCTCTGCCCCTTGCTAAAATCCAGGATCAAATTATACATTTCCAACTCCAATCTCACTTAGAGATCAATAGCTCTCTCTGTATTTATCAGCATGGTTTTCGTAAATCCCATAGTACCCACACTACCCTCATCCAGGTTACTTTTAACATGCTTAGTTCCATTGATAAAAGCTTAGCTACCGGTGCAATATTTAATGATTTATCCAAGGCCTTTGAACTAGTTAATCATAGTCTATTACTCCAACAACTGCTATTATTTGGGCTTGACTCCTTCTCTCTAAACTGGTTCTCCAGTTACCTCATCTGCCGTATACAATGAGTGAAATGGGCCAGTCATACTTCTCCTTTAAGTGCCATAATTGATGGGTTCCCCCAGGGGTCTATCCTTGACCCCTCTCCTGTTTTCATTGTTTATTATTGAACTACCTAAGCACTGCAGTGGTGCATCGGTTCAGCTGTACATCGATGACACCATACTGTACAAGTCCTACTCTGACCCGACCTAGCTGAACAACCAGTTACAACTAGATTTCCAGAGCCTTGAGGCATGGTTTCTCAACAATTTCTGAGTACTCAACACCAAGAAAACTAAGGCTATGCTCTTCTGTCACTGCAATCCTATGCTAACTAGCTTCCCCACCTTGAGATTAACTCCTCCAGTGGTGCTCCTCTTAAACAGGTGTAATCATTTAAATACCTACGTATCACCTTAGATTCCAACCTCAGTTTCATTTCATGCAAATCCATTTAATGAGTCCAAAGTTATTAGTGCACAAAATTTCGAGTTTAACATAGAAGTGGCTTCATAATCCTAAATATAGGGGCACGACTGCACCCCTATAATAATTATGTTAATTATTCTGATAATAGGACCATAGCTAGTACCCACTTGGTATGCCTCTGACGTTCACAAACCTGCTGCCTTGGACTGACAGGTCTTGCAGATTACGGGTTTGAAGGTAGAAAGCAACTTACCTAATTTCGATTACTAAGGATTTTTTATATTAGTCTAATTTCAACCTTTTTTAGTTTGTTAATCTTGTTTAGTACTGTTTGGTTTCACAGGCGATAGTTTATCTTAAAAGAATAGTAGTGCTGATGATTTTTGTTGTTGAGAACTCTATATATAATATACAGTTTATTCATTTTTTTGATACTTTGCACATTCTAATAAGTGGAATATGGTAAATATAACAATGGCATCCTGGAATTTTAATGGATTTGGATCTCCCATTAAGAGGAAAAATGTGCTGCCCTTCCTAAATAAATCCAAAGTAGACATTACATTTATCCAGGAGACCCATCTCCTTCAGGACAAAGCCATTAAATTACAGAGAGGATGGATTGGTCAAGAGGAACATAGCTGTTTTACTAAAAAGAAGAGCGGTACATAAATCCTAATATGAAAGGGGATCAACTTTGTTAAACAAGGAAGCATGTTAGATCAGGAAGGCAGATTACAGATAGTGATAGGGACTCTTGATGGTAGGAAGGTTGCACGGTGTAATGTCTATGCCTCTAACATCTGGGAAACATTTTTTGTCTCTCTCGGCCTTCATCTGAGTAATTACCCGGTCTATGAGATCATAATGGGAGGGGACTGCAGTCTAATTCTGGATCCTGTACTAGACAGATAATCTTATAGAACCATTCTAATTAACACCAGAGATAGATCAGCACTTAAAAAACTACTCGAAGACCTGAAGATATTTGACAGTTGGAGATTGGTACATCCACAAGAAAAAGACTTTACCTTCCTTTCAAATAGACATAATTCTTAGAGCAGAATTGATTATTTTATATCTTTCTGTCAAACAATATTGCTAACACTATCACAGGAGTCAGAATTGGGGACATTGTGATCCTGGACCATGATATGGTTACAGCAAATATTGAATGGGGGAACTCAAATCAGAAATCACACATATGGAGGCTCAATACTAATCTGTTTCAAGATATGGACTTTGTTAAACAGCTTGAGATTAGAACAGAAGAGTTCTTTGAGTTAAATAATAATGGGGAGGTATTTTACTCCACAGTGTGGGAGGCATATAAGCCGTTTACAAGGGGTGTGATCATTGCACATGCAGCCCAAAGGAAAAAAGGGAAAAAGAACTACATAATAAGGAGAAAGAGCTTAGGAAACTAGGGACAGGATTCTCAAAAGCAGCCCAAAATCCCGCAGCTGTGGGAAAAAGGCCTGCAGCATTGCGGAAAGGCAGTTGTGTGATATTCTTAATGAAAATCTCACAACTGCGGGATTTCTGCATAAAATCCAGGAGCTGTGGAATTCCAGCAACTGTGGGAATTCCACAAGTGCTGTGAATCCACAACTGCAGATCCGCAGCTGCGGAAATGACTGAGGAGGCACAGCAATAGTACAACTCAGTAGCTGAAGCAGCAGACTTTAACATTGCTGCCATAGTATGAAGCTGACAGCACACACAAAGAGACCTGCAACCAGTCCCTCAACTGGGACCACTGCAGCACCACAGGTACCAGCGATACCATGGCAACACAGTGACTAACTGTCACTGCTGGTCGTCCCTCCCTGGGGTGTTCCTGTGGCCTGCGGGGGTAGCACTCACTGCGGGCTTGTCAGGCTCTACTGCCTGTGGGGCTCCATCATGGGCTGCACTAGGTCAGATGGTTGTTGCCTGTATCCATATCATGGCAATGTGTGCATTTGTTGCTGTAATAACAGCCACTGCCATACTATCTGAGATGCTATTACCTGTGCCTCACCTCCACCTTATTTGATTCCAGTAGTTGGGGCACTACTGCAGTTTGCTGAGGGAGAGTTACATCTCATTCCACTGTGTAACATTTTTTATGCAACCTGTGAAACAAAATGGCTGAGAATAGCCTGTCAGGGTCTGTGCCTTACTTATCTCACACCTTTTTTTCCTCATGGACTTCCACAGCTGTTTTTTTTTTCCACAGTCCATAGTGTTTTTTTTCTGCAGCTGTGGAGGTTTTTGTGAATAGCACTTAGAACAATCTCCCCTTGTTTTCTATAGATGAGGCAGTTTTGGGGTCTTAGGGAAGGTTTTGCACCTTCTGAAAGCTTTGTGAATCCAGTCCTGAATAGTGGTGGGCGAAGTGGCCCCAATTTGCTCCGCGAAGTGATCTGCGGAATGAAGGTGAATTCGCGGAGTGCTCCACAGCGTGAAGTGGAGTACTTCACATTATAATGGGTAACGTGAAGTCCACTGAAAACAATGACTTCACGTTACTCCGCCTTCCCAAACCACTACTACACCAATTCTTAAGGCGAAGTACATAGAAAACAATGTACTCTGCCTCATTTTGTCTTGTTTTTAAGCTCCAAAGGTGAATTTTGCAGTGATTCATGGGATTTCAGGTCACATGGGCTCTAGATTGTTCTGCACAGCCTCAGTTTGGGGTAGTGTGTGTATGAAGCTGTAGGATACAATCTGTTCTGAGAGCTCTGTGATTCAAAACTTCTAAAAGCTGTTAAAAAAGTCTTTTGGGGTCATTTGTTTTGCTGAAACTTTAGTTCATCGATTATAGAAAACCCTCCTTTGCTCATATCATCGAGCGTTTATTGTTTGTGTGTGGATTTTGAATGTTAATGTACAATATTCAGTCTGTGTACTGAGAGACAGTGGAAGTGTGCTTTGGGGAAGGGTCAAATCTGTGGTGTAGGTAGATTAACTTGGAGAAAAAGACAGTGCTTTTTGTTTTGGTGATATTTTTCTTGTATAACTGTGTTAATGTACACACAGTAATATTTTCAATATTTCTTGCCATTTTTTTGCTGATTGTTGTGGTGCAGCAGTGCATAATTTTAGTTTGTTTAAAATATGTGGTTATATTACTGAAGTTTTCAATTTGCTATTCATTACTTAGTGTGTGTGTGTGAGTATGTGTGTGATGCATGTCATCAAATCAGACACCTTTTATTGTGCCACATAATTTCAGCAATGTGAACCTGCTATCCACTGCAGCTGTGTAATTTTTGTACTTCTTTGTGGTATCTTTACTAGTACTAGTGACTGTTACTGCAGCAGTGCAGTACACTGCCCCCCCCCCCATGGCCTGGCCCAACTGGCAAAGGAATTCTTTTCCTGATTTGAATTTCTGATGGTGAGCGCTGGTTAGGTGTTGTGCCTTTGAATCTGCATCTCTTCAGTGTGCAGCGCAATCTTAATCTATCTTTGCATTTGCATCTCTTTAGGGCCCAATCTCCATCTTTAACTTAAGTCACAGTTGTTTCTTTGGCTTCCCTTCAGAGTACTGGACAGGTGTGGTGCATAATTCTGCATGAACATTGTACTCATTAATATGCGTTTTTAAGTCAGGACCATCATCACGAGTCACTCGTGATACAAATCACGTTCTTCATCATCACGGTCACAAATGCAGTCACAAATCATGATTTACGATCACATCACGAATCACAACATTAATTTTTTTTAATAGTTACTTGGATGTACTTTAAGCCTGTTTTGTATTATCTGTCCATGCTTCACCACCCCACCATTGTACTCATTAATGAGTGTTTTTAAGCCGGGGAGTTTTGTGCCACACCTCATTGAGGCCTGGGGAAGTACAGCCATAGGCATTCGAGTTTCTTCATCATCAAGGTCACAAATGCAGTCACAAATCACGATTTACGACCACATCCTGAATCACAACATTAATTTTTTTTAATAGTTACTTGGATGTATTTTAAGCCTGTTTTGTAGTATCTCTCCAGGCTTCACTATCCCACCATTGTACTCATTAATAAGTGTTTTTAAGTCAGGGATTTGGACAGTGTCTGCAGTACATCCACAGACTGGAAAGAAGACTGACTGCACACATGCAGTTTAGCACAGTATACTTGCACTGCTCAGAATACAAAGCGTCACGCCTACGGAAGACAACAAAAAAGGGGATAATTGCATACAAGGGTCAGGGATGGTGGAGGAATACATTTTATAACACAGCAAGAAAGGTGTGGGGGGCACATGGTGTGAGGGAAAAAAACTAATATGGGATTCCATGGTGATCCAGCAGCATTTCCAGCATGGACATAATTTGCAACTGATGCCCCTCTGTGCGATCCTGGTGGAGCAGCAGGTGCTGCTGTTGCCCTCCTCTTCTTAGGAATGCCGCCATGCACAGCTGCACCCTCTGCCACAGAATGACCAGCAGGTGCAGGCATGGTCCATTCTATGGCAGCCTGCCACTCCAACTGGTGGTGATTGAGCATATGGGTGTGCTGGCCCCCAGTCCCCAGGTGAGTCCCACGGGGTCCACGGTGCACCTCCACCTAACATAGGCAGTACTTGACCACACTGCTGCCCCCCGACACAGTCAAAAAACTGCCAAACAACAGAGGTGCGAGCAGGACCAGGCACAGGCAGGGGAGGGCCAGATGAACTGGCAGCTGACTGGTTACGGTGCTGAACAGGGATGGGATCCACATCTGGGCCCAGCTGAACAGGTACATCCTGCTCCAGAGGACCTGGTGCTGGACTTGGTGGTGGTGGTGGTGGTTCAACTGCCTCAGAGTCAGGACAGGAGGAGGTGCTAGTCCTGCTTCCTGGGGGGGACAAACAGCTAAATACTTATAAAGGTAAGAAATAAAATTTACAGAAAGAACAAATTAAGTGAAAAAGAGTACAGAAAAGACAAAAAAATGTAGCTTTTAAAAAAGCTGTTGGGTCTAAATCAAAGTTTAAATCTCTTCCTCACTCTGATCTCAAAGTATCAGCAGTCACAAAACACACTCCTCTCTCTCCGTCTGCACAGGAGAAAGTAAAAGTGTCTGCTTGTATGACTCATTGCCTTCCTGCCTAGCTAAAGAGCATGTGACTTACAGTATTGTAAGCCATGTGATGTGTGGGGAGGGCTGCCAAATCTGAAACACCAAGTGGATCACTTAAAATCATAGGAATGCAAAATCCATTAAAAACAATGACTTCACCTTACTTCTCATTGCCATTCCACCTTAACATGAAGTGGTAATGACAAGGCAGAGTGAGCACTTTGCATTGCCCACTTCAAGTAGCAGACTGGCAACGCAAAGTGCCCACTTTGTGTTCACTTTGCCGTCGGAATTTGAATTCGCAGCATGTCTAGCCCTGAATCTAAATCTTGCAGAACCCCAACAGGAGAGCTTTTACACAAACTAACAATCGTCAAATATGAAATCAATAAGATATTATCAGGGGAAAGTGGAATATGCACTATTTCACACTAAACAAAAATGCTTTGAGGCTGGTGAGAAGCAGAGCAAACTATTAGCGTCATTGTTAAAGAATCTAATACCTGGCATTAACAATGAGAATGGCCAGGTACTAACTTCCAATGAAGAAATAAGTTCAGAATTTCTGAAGTTTTATCAGAAAATATATGCTATTAATGGAGAACACAATACTCAAAACACAGAAGTCTTTCTTAATAAACTAAATTTACCACAACTATCTCAACAGGATAGAGAATTTCTGGATCAAAATATTTCAGTGTTTGAGGTAGAAAGTGTCTTTAAATCTTTATCCACTGGCAAAACACCAGGAATGAACAGCCTCCCTGGTGAATTTTCTAAAGTCCAGGCTAACTCTCTTATCTCCAAACTCCACGAAGCTCTCTCTGAATTTGGGAAGACAGGCTTGATACCACATTCGATGCAGGAGGCATTCATTACACTTATCCCTAAAGAAGATAAGGATCCGCTATAGTGAGCTAGCTATAGACCCATATCACTTCTAAATTCAGATTACAGGATCATTACCACAATGGTAGCAAGACGTGTACAGTGATATGAACATACGAAGAAGCCAGCAGAAGAAGGCCATTTGGTTTATCAAGTCTGCTAGTGTTGCAGTCAGAGATAGGTAAATTGATAGGTAGGGAGCAAGTGGGCTTTAAGAAGAATAGATTCAGTGCTGATTGCCTGTGGCATCTGCTAAACCTAATTTTGTGGTCAAATAAAAAGAAAATACCTTACGTTCTTTTATCATTAGACATTTTCAAAGCTTTTGATTCTTTACAATGGGACTATTTGTTTAAGGTTTTGGTGAATTTGGGGTTTGGTAAGGGCTTTATGTAATGAATCCACAGGATTTATGGGAATCCCTCAGCATAAGTGATTACTAATGGTATTCTATCATCCCCATTTAGACTACATTGTGGCACAGGGCAGGGATGCCGTTATAACCATGCCTCTTTGTCTTAGCTTTTGAGCCTTTAATCTAAACCATCAACATGCACAGAGTCAGGGCATAATAATTGGGAAGCATGAGCACAAGGCCTTAGTGTTCACAGACAATCTACTCCTGACAATTAATAACCTGGTTGTGTCATGCAAAAAAGTTCAAGAAACTCTAGCAGATGTTGCAGGGATCTTAGGTCTAGTGGTTAACTGGAAGAAAACTCAAATATCAGGTAATTACATTTCTAAGCAGGATAGGATGGCTCTGGAAATCATTCTTGACTCACAATGGTTTGCAGACTCAATTACATATCTGGGTAATAAAATCACAGTTAAGCTTGCTGAAATTAAGAACATTAATTATACACCTTTTCTACAAAGATTGGAGTTAGACTTTGCATAATGGGCAAAACTTAATCTATCTTTATGGGGCAAAATAAATGCCATCAAGATGATGGTGGCACCATGGATCTTTTACCTGTTTCAGAACTTGTCAGTACTATTAGACAAGAAATTCTTCCATAACCAGGATAAAATAACTAGGACCTTTATCTGGAATGGTAAGCCACCAAGACTTAATATTAGTAAACTAAGGGTGCCTAAAGAGATGGGTGGACTAGCACTTCCATGGTGGGAAAGGTATCATATGGCCTTCTCTTTGAGACAGGCTCTAGTGCAAGTACAGGAGGCCTCCAAGTATGTAACATACACACCATTATGGCTTGAATTAAGAAACCAACTTATTAATCCAAATAAATGTATGGACTTCCTGCATATGCCTCTAACCTTAACCCTAAGGAACAACCCATGCCTAACAGTTTCCATTAACACAATTAAAAAAGCTGTTGCTGTACTGAATCCAAATAAGATCCCAATTACCAGTATGCCTTTGTGGTCAAATCCAACACTTAAATATAATAACAGGCCACTATATAATCCTGCATGGTCCAAAGCAGAAATTGTAAGGATTAAAGATGATATAGGCCAAGGTAGTGGAGTTTTACTCTCATTCAGACCTGCAGAAAAAATTCAGGAAAAGCAGATTATATTTTTACTAATATTTACAACTAAGAGAGGTACTCTCCAAACAGGTTTTGACCACAGATCTTTGCATGTCCAAAAGTGAGGAATGGAGACAAATCTTAGCAAGCGGAACCATTAAAAGAAGTGTTGGTGTACTTTATAAGCTATTAACAGATCCTATTTTGTCTGTAGTTATCACTGTCAAAGCTAAAGAGTATTGGAATTCAGAACTCCACATTAACATTCCTGATTCTAATTAGGAAGGTACGTGGAAGACTGCTTGCACCAGCCTCAAGAAGATGCAAGGTAAGCTTATTCAGTTTAAGATTCCACATGGTTATTACCTATCCCTGGATAAGTTATGTAAAATGGATTATGCAGCTGACAAGACTTGTTGGAGTTATGGACATCAAGACAGAGGGCTAGCACACATTCTGTGGAGTTGTCCTCTTTTTGTCAGGAATATGGAAAGAAGTGCATGAGGTCTGCTTCACAATATGCGGTAATACTATTGACTTCTCCCTAGCCTTTTATATTTTAGGTATATCTCTGGAAGACCAGGAACTAGATTATTATGAAAATATTTGGGTTAATATTGCCTCACTAAGCCTGAAAAGAATTATCTTGAGGAACTGGAAATCTAAACATGTCCCTACTTTAGGTGAATTGTTTACACAAATGAGTCTAACAGTGAACAGGGAAAGGATAAGCTATCTGGTTTTGAATAGATTAGAAGTCTTTCACAAAATATGGGATCCATTTCTTTTTTTTTTTTGTTCTTTCTATTTTTCCTCCTTCTCCCCTCAGCTTCTATCTCCTTGGGAGCACATAGGAGTCATCACACTGCGGTCCACTCCTACCTGGTCAGTTCTCTGTCACCCATGTAGCCTCAGTTTACCCCCCGAGTGCAGATGAGGTGGGACCCAACACCTCGAATTCCTCTGGCAGCGTCAGACAGGAGGGTGCCAGGAGGGCAGCCTCATACTGAGGGCAAGCTCCGGTGCTCCATCTCCGCCAGAGCTGAAGGATATTTTCCCCTTTTCTGGGGAGTGGCTGGTGCTCCAATGGCAAGGTGTGCCACCGACATCTGCCACTCCCAGCCCCTTCACTATGCTCAGCGCTTGCTGTGTCTCTGGCTCCCGCCAGAGGTCAGCTGAGCACCAAACAGGGACCCCTGTACCTCCCAGGAGAGGAGAGCTGTCCTCTGGATGCTCAATCCTCTCCTTCCCCTGCTGACCCCCAGCAACTCAGGCTCATTCCTGAACCTGGGTTGCCAGCGTGACGCAAGGTGTGGTGTCCAGCGCCTCAACCCTCAGCACCACCGGGCCGGCTGGGATCCCTTTCTTAAACTCAGGTGAATATATTTCACTGATTTATCTAATACTTCCACATAGAATGCTAAAGAGTTTATCGGTCATTTATTTAATTATTTATGTATTTATATATTTTTAAAGAAAATATTGTTAAATAGAGCAAAAGCCAATACTGTGATGTATTGTCTTTCCAAGTTAGTGACTACCATTGATCTGTTAATTTTTTATGTTTGCATGAATATCTAACAGTTGTATAGAGCTTTGAAAATTCTGAATGTTATGTAATGTATTTTTAACCAAAGTAAATAAAAATGTATAATGGTGAAAAAAAAAACATGAGATTTCTATCCCTGGCTACAACATCTTTAGGTGTGATTGTCCCTCTAAACGTAGTGGTGGCATACTGCTCTACAGTCACTCTATCCTAACTGTGTCAGAGTTGGCACCCCCCCCATGATTCCTCAGTGGTGGAGTCCATCTATATAACTGTAGTTCTTGGTCAAGTAAAGAAGTTACTCATTGGCTGTATTTATCTCCCATCTAGTGCTCTTTCTGTATCCCATACTTCCCTCATTACATCCTGGTCCTGTTTCCCACCTGCAGACTTAGTGCCTTGTGGTGACTTCAACTGTAACTGGCTGGGATCTAGTTTGGGGCCTGTCAATAATGCCATGGCAGACATTCATCTCCACACCTTCAACTCCATAGTCAGCATCCATGCTCCCATAGTTAAGTGTACTGTAGATCCAATGGTGCCCATGCTTCATGGCTATCCAAGGAACTTAGAAGTCTTATGGCTACGCAGGATGCTGCCTGGAAGATATATAAGAGTTCTGTCCTGACTGCTGACTGGCAGACATACAGATGCCTAAGAAATCTATGCAAAAATAAGCTATTCTTAGCTAAACACTCCTTCCTCCAAACACAGTAAACTAACTATCTCTCTAAACAAAAAAAATTCTGGGTTCAGATTAACTCCTTCCTAAAAGAAAAATCCTCCTCCCTGCCGAACATGATGTACATCAATGGTTCTGAGGTCACCGACCCAACCACTATTGCCTCCAAGTTCAACCAAGCCTTCACTGACTTATCAAAGCACAAGTCCACCATCTCCACATACAGCATCCCTCTCCCCCTTCCCCCAACCCCTAACCCCTATTAATAGCTCCTCCTTCCATCTCAGATTGGCCACCTGGAAAGAAGTCATACATCTCCTTAGGTGTATCAAGGACAACTGCTTACCAGGATTTTACTCCCTTGAGCCCCACTTCTTAAAAATTGGTGCTTCTGCCATTGCCACCTTTGTACATGACCTGTTCAATAAGTTCTTCCAGTCCGGCACTGTACCTAGTAAGTGGAAAGCTGCAATAATAGTCCCCATCCACAAGAGTGGCCCTAAATCTGCTTTCAAGAATTACTGTCCCATCGCCATTCTCTGCCCCTTGCTAAAATCCAGGAGCAAATCATACATTTCCAACTCCAATTTCAGAGATCACTACTCTCTCTGCATTTATCAGCATGGTTTCCATAAATCCCATAGTGCCCAAACTGCCCTCATCAAGGTTACTTTTAACATACTCAGCTCCATTGATAAAAGCTTAGCTACTGGTGCAATATTTAAATCCAAGGCCTTTGACATTGTTAATCATAATCTATTACTCCAACAACTTGTCCCCCTCCTGTTTTCATTCTTTATTAATGAACTACCTTAGCACTGCAGTGGTGCATCAGTTCAGCTGTACATCGATGACACCATACTGTACAGGTCCTACTCTGACCTGACCTAGCTGAACTACCAGTTACAACTGAATTTCCAGAGCCTTGAGGCACGGTTTCTCAACAATTTCTGAGTACTCAACACCAAGAAAACTAAGGCTATGCTCTTCTATCACTGCAATCCTATGCTAACTAGCTTGCCTGCCCCCATGATTAACTCCTCCAGTGGTGATCGTCTTGAACTGGTGCAATCATTTAAATACCTAGGTATCACCTTAGATTCCGACCTCAGTTTTGATGCACATGTCACCAATGTTGTTAGGACCCTACACCAGAAACTTTATTGCTTCCATTTCTACCTCACTCCCTCTACTTGCCTTACCATATCATCCTCCTGTCTTCTTCCTCTCATCTCTTATGGAGCTTCTATTCTCCACTCAACCCAAATCTGCACCCTTGCCCAGCTAAAACAAGTATACCACAGGACTGGATGCTTTGCTTTTGGTACAAGCTTCACGGAGCACCACTGCCCTAGAAACATAGAAACACAGACTTTGACAGCAGATATAGACTGTTTGGCCCACCCAGTCTGCCCATTTCCCTACCTATTGGATAAGCTAAAGATTCAAGTTTACCAACAGCCTACTTCCTCCTATCCCCACTTTAATTGCCTTATGTCTGTCCCATGTATTCTTGAATTCCCCCACTGTTTTTGATCCCACAACCTCCTCAGGAAGGTGGTTCCATATGTCTACCACTCTTGCTGTGAAAAAATATTTCCTCAAGTTGCCCCTACCATCCTCCCTCTATCTTTGAATTGTGCCCCCTTGTTCTTGCGCATCTCTTTTTCTGAAAGATGCTACCTTCCTGGACTTTGTTGATTCCCTTGAGGTACATGAAAGTTTCTATCATGTCCCCTGTCCCTCCTTTCCTCAAGGGTATACATATTAAGCTCTCTTAGTTACTCTTCATATGGTTTCTGATGCAGACCCTGCACCATTTTAGTTGCCCTCCTCTGGACTGCTTCCATCCTGTCTATGTCCTTGTGCAGATGTTGTCTCCAAAACTGTACGCAATACTCCAGATGGTGTCTCACCACCTGTCTGTATAGAGGGATAACCTCTTCCTGTTTTCTACTTGTGATGCCTCTCCCTATGCATCTCAGTATCTTCTTACTGCCATCTCACATTGCTTGCTCTTTCCTTGTCTCTCTTGGTTGGCCTTCCATAGAAGCTAGACTGCAATATTCCACCTTGTGTCTGATCTTTAAACTGGTCCGCTTGTCTACCCCTCCATGTCTTAAAACCCTTATCCAATGCAAAATTGCTACTATGTCACTGAGGTTGTCTGGCCTCCCACTGCTAGCAGTCTCTAAACCCCATCTAGTGGTTGGTCAGAGAGCCTTCTCCTTCAAGGGACCTTTTCTTTGGAACTCCCTCCCACCAGTGGTCCTAACATGCCCTTCTTTGTATGAGTTCAAGCTATCCCACCTAGTATTCTCCAGTACTGCTCCTGTACCATACTGTATGTCACCCATCCTATAGCCCTCTGGCCCTTATCTGCATTGTTTACTGACTGTTAATATTGTTTTTGTCTTAGGTTATTGCCAGAGTGATTTTCTAAAGTATACTATTTATATATCTGTTTTTGTAAATAATTGTAACCACCGTTTAGGTGCCTTTATAAATTCCTCTACTTTTGTTCTATGCTTATTTTGTACCTCCCATTGTACCCTCCCCAGGTTGCCCTGACAAAGGGACAGTCTGCCTCAGTGGGCTTACCCGGTTACCAAAATTCAAATACATAAATTGTTTGAGCTATGTCTCCCTTAAATAAACTTTGGTGGTGCTCTACTTACAATCTAATTTATCATACTAAGGGGTTTATATTAAGGTAGTGAAGAGCATGAAAGACAGTGAGCCAATATTTTCGGAACCACCCCCTTGCTACTTTACGGTTAGCAACTCCTGGCACCCTTAACAGGGCACCTACTTCGGACATTCATTTAGAATTGGTACTATCCCTAACTTTGGGAATGTATATCATGCTCATTACTTCTAGAGGTCAAAAGGGTTGGGGGGGTACAAAAGCAAAATTATGACCTATTAGGTATTTATAAAAAACAGGTCCTGGGGAGATAACTTTTTGCTAGGGCTATGCTAGCTCTATAATTCTGGAGGGTTACCCAGTAAATCCACACAGGAAGCAATAATGTAACTGTCCAAACCATAGTTGGGGTTCTAGAGTGTGAGTTTATTTTAAAAGACGTTCTCTAGAGCAAGGGTGGACCCTCAAGGTTTACACATCGTGGCACAAGGAATTTGCAGAACAACAAAACAACTGTATCTGAAAGAACTCTACATATTCCTATATTTCATGGAACTTTAAACACTCTTCCAGTGGCACTGGCCACAACATGAACAAACATTTTACAGACATAACTATTTCACCTTGTACCTCATATGGCATAGGACTCTTACATTTCTTCCCATGGCACTGGCCACAACTGGAACCACTTCTAGTGGCTCTGGCCTCAACTGAACATACATTTGGCTAATAACTAGCACAACCCACTTCAGGGAGTAAAATCCTCCTCAGACATTGGCCACTATGTCTAAAGGAAATAGGCATCCTTACTGAACCTGTAGCCCTGAATTGGTTACTGTGGATGTGGAGCTGCCCACCCTTTGCAGCCACATCTAAGAGCAGGGCCTTTCTCGATTCCCTATGGGGGCATGCCACAGATAGATAGTTTTGGAACTCACTCAGGAGGGAGCAATCTTAGACCTGGAACTCTCAAATGGGGATGGAGAGAGGATCTCTGATCTTGAAGTGGGTAACCATCTGGGAACAAGTGACCACCAAACAGTGTGGTTCACAATAAACTTAGCTGTAGAGTCAAGCCATACAAAAGTGAAGGTACTGGACTTCAGGAAGGCAGATTTTGTCAAAATGAGAGAGTGCCTCAGAAAAACACTAGCAAACAGCAAGAAGGTGGGGTGAAGCAACAATGGGGAAACATCAAAACTGCCATTACAGAGGCAACACGCATTTGTGTGAAGCAAATAAATCAAAACGAAAGAAAAAAATACTATGGTTCTCAAAAGAAGTGGCAGTGAAGGTTAGGGAGAAAAATATAGCATTCAGGAAGTATAAGGAAACACAGAAGGAGCAGGACAGAGAACTGTACCAGTTAAAGCAGAAGAAAACAGGGAGGGCAGTTAGAAAAGTAAAGGCCCAAACTGATGAAAAGATAGCCAGCTTGGTTAAGAAGGGGGATAAAACCTTTTATAGGTACATTAGGGAGCAAAGAAAGACTAAGGCAGGGATACTGAGTTTGAATAAAGAGGAAGGTGGTTGGGCAGAGACCGACAGTGAAAAAGCAGGGATACTGAACAAATACATCTGCTCAGTATTCACAATGGAAAAGCAGGGGGAGATACCTAATCCAGTCAATAGAAGCACTCTGGATAGAGAGGTTGATATTAGTCCTTTCACAGAAGAAAGGGTTCTGAAAGAACTCTTAAAACTGAAGGTGGATAAAGCAATGGGGCCTGATGGGATTCACCCCAGAATTCTAAAAAAACTAAGGGAAGAACTAGTGACACCACTGACTTCCCTTTTTAATAAATCATGGGAGGATGATGTGGTGCCTGAGGACTGGAGGAGGGAGGGTGTGATTCCCCGTCACAAAAGTGGGAGCAAGACAGAGGCAGAGAACTACAGACCTCTCAGTTTGACCTCTGTGGTAGGCAAAATGATGGAATCACTTCTGACGGAAAGAATTGTTGTGTACCTAGAGGCCAGTGGGGCACAGGACCCAAGGCAGCATTGATTCACAGTGAGAAGGTCATGTCAGACAAATCTAATTGATTTCTTTGACTGGGTAACCAAAGTAGTAGACCAGGGAGGGGCTGTGAACATAGCCTACCTAGCCTTTAGCAATGCATTTGACACAGTCCTGCACAAAAGATCAATAAACATATAAGCCAGCCTGGGAGTGGGTCCCAGGGTGGTAGGCTGGTTAAAAAACACTGGATGGACAACAGGACACAGCAGGTAATAGTAAATGGAGTCCATATTGAAGAAAGGGGGGTTACTAGTGGGGCACCTCAGGGTTCAGTACTGGGGCCAGTCCTTTTTAATGTCTTTATAAGTGATTGGAAGGGAAAGTATGTCTCTTTGCAGATAACACAAAGATCTGCAACAGTGTTGATACACAAGGTGGAGTGGAAAGGATGAAAAGGGACTTGCTAAGGTTGGAGGAATGGTCAAATGTATGGCAGCTTAGATTCAATGCAAAGAAGTTCAAAGTAATGCACCTGGGAAACAAAAACCCAGGGGAAGAGTACACAATGGTTGGTGAGATACTGACAACAACAAAAATGGAAAGGGACCTGGATCTGGGGGTAGTCATATCAGATGACTTAAAGGTGGGCCAGCAATGTGAGAAGGCTGTAAGGAGGGCTGGGGGGATATTGGGATGCATAGATAGAGGCATCACCAGTAGAAAACAGGAAGTTGTTGGCCCTGTGTACAGACAGTTGGTAAGACCACATCTGAAGTACTGTGTACAGTTCTGGAGACCCCCAACTCCACAAAGATATAGACAGGGTAGAGGCTGTCCAGAGGAGGGCATCCAAAGTTGTGCAGGGTCTGCACCAGAAGACATATGAAGAAAAACTAAAGGAGCTTAAGCTGTATAGCCTCAAGGAAAGAAGGGAGAGGGTGGACATGATAGAAACTTTCAAATACCTCAAGGGAATCAACAAAGTCCAAGAGGTAGCATCTTTCAGAAAAAGAGATGTGCAAGAACAAGGGGGCACAATTTGAAGACAGAGGGGGGAATGGGTCAGAGGTAATGTGAGGAAGTATTTCTTCACAGACAGGGTTGTAGATGCATGGAACTGCCTTCCTGAGGAGGTTGTAGTGTCAAAAACAGTGGGAGAATTCAAGAATACATGGGACAGACATAAAGCAATTCTAGTGGGGGGTAGGAGGAAGTAGGCTGTTAGCTAACTAGGATCTTCAGCTTATCCATTAGGTAGGGAAATGGGAAGACTAGGTGGGCCAAGCGGTCCTTATCTGCCATCACATTCTATATTTCTATGTAAATCCATACCCAGCCATTATTTCAGAGTTACACCTTAAACATCTTGAACACACTTGGGTAAATGCATAATTGAATGAACTTTCACATCCAGCATTTAAAACACTACACTGGTAGTGTGAGAACTAAAATTCTGAACAATGTGAATTAGTCATACATCTGGACCTCACACTTGTCAGTCGAATTTAAACTGAGAACAGTCTCAATCTTTTGAACAGAACAGGTGTACATTTCCCTCTTAGCCAGAGAAACACCAACACATAGGTACTTTCCTTTGGCAGCACAAAGTCCGATCTTACTCACTGTTAGAATATTACAGGTAGCTTCAAAATGTCCTGGATCAAAAAGGGGATTTCCCCTAGGATCCATCCACTAGCAGTCTGTTCACCCCTCCAGGGATGAAAATCAGGAGATCCTGCTGTAGACAAGTTTCCACCATTTATCTTGGCAGGCTGGAGAATATCAGAACTTGTGTGAGAAAACAGGCTCTCCTCACATTTCTAGCTGCAGCTTCAACTAACTCTTTACTCTGACTACCGTTTCAAGATTCTAAAACTCCCTGACTCACAGCTGCATGGCTTATGCTATTGCAAGAATACTAAATGACCTCATCTCTCTCATCTCAGCTGATGCCAAGTAAACAAAAGAGTGAGTAGGTGAAAAACCCATTTAACTACCTTTGCACCAGCTGCCTTTCCCTACCTAGCACTGATGGGATTCTAGTAACCCCAGGGGACTGGGTGGTTACACTAACCCCTTCCAGGCAAATCACTGTCTGCAGTCTTCTCTCCACCCAGCAGCAGGCCATCCTACCCTCTGTGTTACCTATGGAGAGGGGTGATCTGGCTGTTCCCTACCATGTGCTACCATGTGCTATGCATAGCCAGGCAACACCAAAGGAACAGAGGCTGGCTGAGGAAATGTCAGCCCCTCTCCTATGATCTATCTAGGGATTCTCAGTGACTTCAAGAAAACTGCTTGAAGCATGCTCTAATAGACAGTACTGGCGACCCCTATCTGGCTCAGGACCACCAGCCTGCCTATCCCCCTAGCCCTCTAGGGAAAATCTATCTGGCTAAGCTGATTTCCGGGGAAAACATATCCCCCAGATTCCCAGGGTACCTGTGAACAACAAAGGAAACATACATTACATTGCATTACATTTCCCCACAATTTCCCAACAATCTCACACCTGTGAAGGGGAAAAAAAAGTTAACACCCTGTTAACCATAGACGTTTCTAAAAATAATAAGAAAAGTGGAACTCTGATGAGCTCTGACGTCCTCTTCTTCTCTTCTTTTCTTCCTCAGAAACACAAGCAAGAGAAGGAAAACATAAAAATACATTCTGCATACCACATAATGCCTGAACCTCCACCTAAACACTAAAGCATCCCAAAAATATGTTTCTATAAAAGTGCAATAGTAAACAAAAATAGAAAGAAGACATTTATACAGCACATTTAGGGCTGAGATGCCCTACAGTGTCCAAAACTAGTGACAAGATTATTGTTGCCCATAGGCTATGTCTATTATTGAGTCTCTCCTGGGCCCAAGCCTGCTGAAGAACAGTTCTTGGACAGGACGGAGCCTGTATAGCACTGCAATAAATGAGGAAAGTCTTTGATGAAAAAGATGTGTTGTACAAAGTCAGTTAATGTAAATAAAAAGTTGTCTTACCGGCTCCTTGAAGAACAAAAACAAAGGATCACCTTACTTCCACTAACTGAGGACCTTCTCCCTTCAGACCAGATGGCATCTTTGGATACTTCTGGGGGTGATATCCTCTGGAAAAACAAATGATGACACAGGAAAACTGCTGGATTGGTGTCATCTGGGAAACCAAATGATGAAACAGGAAAAACTACAGGATCAATGTCCTCTGGAAGGCGAGACGATAGAACAGGAAAACTGCTGGGCTGAGGAATCTGGATACACCTGTAGAAATCCTGGAACACCAAAAGAGCTGCATCTTCCTCCATAGATAATGCTGCTTCAGATGACAGACACTGGCCTGACACTGCTTGCTTTCTTTAGGCACGCTGGGAATATTCACAGGGAGTGGCACCATTAAGGGTAGTACCACTCAGGGTGTGGTGCGAGGACTATAACCCCATCTGGACATTCACAGTTGATGTTGAGGAATGTCTCACTACCAGCCATATCCACAATTCTCACAGTGTCCATAAACAGAGTCCTGCCCAGTCTTCAGAATTTAAGGTGATCACTAATGACTTTGTCCCTTACACGTTCTGCTTCACTAGACTGCAAATTTTTGCTTGCCTGTTCCATTAACCAGGACTGCCCGTTCTGTTCAGTTTCCTCCCAGACTTGGTGAGGAAAGGTAGAAAAGGACTTTCCACACGTGGTGTCAGCACTCCTACGTATCAGTCTCTCCTCCTTACTACTCTTTACTTGTCTATGGCCCATGACTTGGCTTGGGGGTGGTCAGCCCTGGTTGATCCAGTGTTTCAGACTTAACAAACGAAAGAACTTGTCCCATACTATCTCTGTGGGCAAGTTGCTAGAGCCTTCTCCAACTGTCTCTGGCTCCTCTGAGGCAATAGCTTAAAATACACTTCTTCATCCTCCTCCTCCTCACTCATTATCTATGCCCAAGAGAGAGAGCAAATGTCCTCACTCCTTAGACATTCCATTCCTTACTGGGTGCAGAGGTAGACACCTCCCAATTCAATGTCTCTTGCAAGTCATCCTCCCCCATTATGCTAGGACTCGGACCCTGATTCCATGGGTCCACTGATCCCTCTGTTGCACTGTCCATCTAGGACACAGGAGTCGAAACCTCTCTCTGTTCCCGCCATTGCAGTGGATTGACATCAGTTTTACTTTCTCCTTCTGTAAAACACTATAGAAACATAGAATTTGATAGCAGATAAGGACCGCTTGGCCCACCTAGTCTGCTCATTTCCCTACCTAATGGATATGCTGCAGATCCGAGTTAACCAACAGCCTACCCCCCCATTAGAATTGCCTTTTGTCTGTCCCATGCATTCTTGAATTCCCCCACTGTTTTTGACTCAACAACCTCCTCAGGAAGGCTGTTCCATGCATCCACAACCTTCTCCATGAAAAAATACTTCCTCACATTACTTTTGAGCCATCCCTCCTCTAACTTCAAAGTGTGCCCCCTTTGTTCTTTCACATCTCTTTTTCTGAAAGTTGCTACCTTCTTGGACTTTGTTGATTCCCTTGAGGTACTTGTAAGTTTCTATCATGTCCCCCCTCTCCCTCCTTTCCTCAAGGGTATACATATTAGGCTCCTTTAGTCTCTCTTTTTATGTCTTCTGGTGCAGACCCTGCACCATTTTGGTTACCCTCCTCTGGACAGCCTCCATTCTGCATATGTCGTTGTGGAGATGGGGCCTCCAGAACTGCACACAGCACTCCAGATGGGGTCTCACCAACTGTCTGTACAGAGGGCTAACAACTTCCTGTTTTCTACTGGTGATGCCTCTACCTATGCATCCCAGTATCCCCCCAGCCCTCCTTACTGCCTTCTCACATTGCTTGCCCACCTTTAGGCCATCTGATATAACTACCCCCTGATCCCTTTCCATTTTGGTTGTTGTCAGTATCTCACCCCCAATCCAGTACTGTTCTCCTCTGTTTTTGTTTCCCAGGTGCATTACTTTGCACTTCTTTGCATTAAATCAAATTTGCCAAACATTTGATCATTCCTTCAACCTTGCCAAGTCCCTTCTCATCCTTTTTACCCTACCTTGTGTATCAATCCTATCGCAGATCTTTGTGTCATCTGCAAAAGGACGAACTTTTCCTTCCAGTCCCTCTGCAATGTCACTTACAAAGACATTAAAAAGGACTGGACCCAGTACTGAACTGTGCAGTACCCAACTTGTCTCCCCCCCTTACACCATTGTGGACACCGTTTACTATTACCCTCTGCATCCTGTTGTGCAGCCAATATTTTACCCAGGCTACCACCCTGGGACCCACTCCCAGGCTGGCTAATTTGTTTATTAATCTTTTGTGTTGAACTGTGTCAAATGCCTTGCTAAAGTCTAGGTTGGCCATGTCCACAGCTCTTCCCTGGTCTACTACTTTAGTCACCCAGTCAAAGAAATTGATTAGATTCATCTGACATGACCTTCATGCTGCCTTATGTCCTGTGCCCCACTGGCCTCTAGGTACTCAACAATTCTTTCCTTCAGAAGTGATTCCATCATTTTTCCTACCACTGAGGTCAAACTGACAGGTCTGTAGTTTCTTGCCTCTGACTTGCTCCCACTTTTATGAAGGGGAATCACATCCACCCTCCTCCAGTCCTTAGGTACCACACCATCCTCCCATGATTTGTTAAAAAGGGTAGTCAGTGGTGTTACTAGTTCTCCCCTTAGTTCTTCTAAAATTCTGGGGTGAATTCCCATCGGGTCCCATTGCTTTGTTCACCTTCAGTTTTAGGAGTCCTTTCAGAACCCTTTCTTCTATGAAAGGACTGATATCAACTCCCCTATCCAGAGTGCTTCTAGTGACTGGATTAGATACCTCCCCCTCCTTTTCCTTTGTAAATACTGAGCAGAAGAATTCATTCAGTATCCCTGCCTTTTCACTGTCAATCTCTCTTCACCCACCCTCCTCTTTATTCAGCCTCAGTATCCCTCCCGTTGTCTTTCTTCGCTCCCTAATGTACCTATAAAAGGTTTTATTCCCCTTCTTAACTGAGTTGGCTATCTTTTCCTCTGTTTGGGCCTTTGCTATTCTAACTGCCTTCCTTGCTTCCTTCTGTTTCAACTGATACAGTTATCTGTCCTGTTCCTTCAGTGTTTCCTTATACTCCCTGAATGCAATGCATTTCTCCCTAACCTTGCCCGCCACCTCTTTTGAGAACCATTGTGTTTTTTTTCTTTCATTTTGATTTGTTTATTTGCTTCACACAAAGGCTTGTTGCCGCTGTGATGGCAGTTTTGATGTTTAACTATTGTTGCCCCACCCCTCCCTCTTGCCGGTTTGCTAGTGCTTTTCTAAGGCACTCTGCTATTTTGACAAAATCAGCCCTTCTGAAGTCCAGTACCTTCACTTTTGTATGGCTTGATTCTACAACTGAGTTTATTGTGAACCACACTGTTTGGTGGTCACTTGTTCCCAAATGGCTACCCACTTCTAGATCTGAGATCCTCTCTGCATTCTCATTTGAGAGTACCTGGTCTAAGATTGCTCCTTCCCTACTGGGCTGCAACACTAGCTGTCTGAAGCATGCCCCCTGTAGGGCATTGAGAATGGCTCTGCTCTTTGATGTGGCTGCAGCAAAGGTGCTCCAGGTAACATCTGGCATATTCAGGTCCCCCATCAGCAATATCTCCCCTTTCTCTGCCATCCTAAGGATGCCTTCTATTATTTCCTTGTCCATTTACTCACCCTGTGATGGGGGTCTGTATACAACCCCTGTGTGGATTGTGGTGCCATTTCCAGTCTCCAGGGTGACCCACAGTGCCTCCTCTTGGATCCATGATGGATCATCAACAAAATATTTGTCGATTGATCTGACAGCAAAACCAGCAAGTCGACTGCATTTTGCAGTCAGCCGCCAATTTCCACAACACACTAGTGTTTTCTAAGGGGGGATTCACCCCCTGAATGCCCCACATGGGGGCTGTGCCTCCACACCCCCCACTTAGTATTCTCAACTCCGAGTCAGAGCTGATTCGAGGGGGGGATGCAGGACCCCTGACAGACAGTGCTGGGTTCCAGTGGGTTCCCTACAGTGACATGGCACTGTTGTCACTGTAGGGGACTCTGCTGTCAAAATGTTGACATCATGGCTGCATACCCCTCCTCTTCTCCCTGTTTACCCTTTGATTCCATTGTTTTGATCTCTTCCCTTACATAAAGAACTGCTCCTCCTCCTCCTCTTCTACCCTCTCTGTCCCTCCTGTAGATTTTGTGCCTTGGTACGTTGACATCCCAGTAATGGTTCTCTGTGTACCATGTTTCTGTGACTGCCATGATATATAGACATCCCTATTCCATCAAGGCCATGAGGTCAGGGAGCTTGTTACCCAGACTATGGGCATTGGTACTCATTACCCTCCATTTTTTGATGGCCTTACCCCTTTTTGCCCCATCCCTACTGCCTTTGTTTTTGTCTCCATTTACCCCTGCCCTTCTCCCTATTGACTTCTCTATCTTGGTGTGTACCTCACTAACTACCCTGATTTTTTGGGGTGGTGGCTATGATTTTCCTTCTCCTTTTCACTCTGAAGAACTTTCCTCAACAGGTTCAACTTGGTGCTGAGTGCTGCTGCAGGCAGTATCCTCTGCCAAGTTCCACATGGGAGCCAATTGAATTCTAGATGCCCTCTCTGCACTGCATCCCCTGCTCATTCCATACTTCACAAGGCAGTCCAAGCAATGGGGTATCAGAAACACATCCCTTCCAGCCTTTAGACACACTATGCCTAGCCTCACTGGATAGCTTAGGATTGTTACATCTTGGAGGTAACCTTTCATTGTAGAAAGCTCTCTCTATCTCTCCTAGTGCTGCCACCTCCTCGGGGATCATAGCTCAGGCATGATTTGGATAGCGGGAAGTTCTCAAAGCCATATCTGAAAGCAAACACACAAACTTGTTGTTACTGAAATGCTTACTAGTCACATATTGTCTTACAAAATTTCTCTCTGCTGCTGTATTTACATTGCTGACCCCACGCTGTAATGACGTCGGTAACTTTACTCATGTATCAAACTCTGTTCACTTGCTCAAAACTGTGTTTCCGACCTTTCTGGCTACTGAATTTACTTTAAACTGCAATTGATTACTCTGCTGGTACATTTCAGAATATTCATACCATTTTTAACTTGACTTTATCATCAGCATTTAATTCAGGAAAATTATTTACACATGCTCAAAGTCCCTCGTAAGCCCCACAGTCTCTCTTTGCATAGGATTGCCTGTTTGTCACACCCTCTCCTATACAGCTCACAGTCCCTTTTGCTTAGAAATATTTACTGTTGCTGAAACCATTATCACTGCTCACAGTCTGTGCTCAGAATATTTGTTTGTTGCACTTGCTCTAACAATGCACAGTCCTTCTTTGCAAAAAAATCACACTGCTTGCATACAGATTCAGCTGGATTGATGCTCACACACTAAACAGGCTGTCGGTCCTGCCGATCATAGCCACAAATGCCTCGCTCACTCTCCAGTCAGTCAGACAACAGGTAGAGCACCAAATTACATAGTACTAGTCCATTTACTACAGTTTAGTATGTTCACAATCCCCTTGATGGGTAATCCTGGTCTATGCAGCTCACACATCACGCTCTTTCTCTCTTTCTCTCTCCCCTCCTTGAACACTCTGCAGTGCACTGATGCTGGCCAGGGGGTGGGACTGATTGCAGTTGCACCAATCACTCGACACAATGAAAATGAAACCCTCTCTCTCCTTGCATGCTCTTCCTTCACAGTGATTGTCTAGCAGGAGCAAATTTAAACTGCAAACTGTAACTTTTTTCTCGGCTGCAATTTCAGTGGTGGGAGTGCCATTTTGACCATTTTCTCCACAGTTTCTGGACAATTTCTCTAATGACTCCTTCCCAATTTGCACACAAAGCATATGAAACTTTCAGGGCACATATCTGAGTCTGTTCCTTAAAGTTCACACTACTATTGTCACTTGAAAATTGAAATTTAAAAGTTCTGTAAGCATTTTCTAATGCAGAGACTAGGACACGCGTTTCAATGCTTTACTGTCCATTACAAGTTGACAACACACAAGCAGCACTCTGTTCTTTTCTGTACTGGAAAGCACAAAGCAGCACATTTGGATGGCATTTTTCTGGACAAAAATCCTCTTGTCCAAAGCTTCCTTTCTGTTTGGGCTACACAGCTACCAGACAGAAAGATGCAAGACATACCCTCAGCAAAAATCTCTGGTTCTCTCCCAAAATTAAACATCCCGGATGAGCCCCCATTTCTTGTAACCACCCCTCCCTACTTTACACAGTTAGCTACCCCTGGCATCCTTAACTTGACACAATCTTTGGACACACATTTAGAATTGGTACCATACTTAGCTTTGGGAATGTATACCAGGTTCATTACTTCTAGAGGTCAAAAGGGTGGGGGTGTACAAAAAGCAAAACTATGACCTATTAGTTATTTACAAAGACCAGGTCCTGGGGAGAGAACTGTTTGCTAGGGCTATGGTAGCTCTGTACTTCTGGAGGGATACCCAGTAAATCCACACACATGAAGCAATAACGTAACTGTCCAAACCATAGTTGGCATTCTAGAGTGTGACTTTATTCCAAAAGATGTTCTCTAAAGCAAGGGTGGACCCCAAGGTTTATATATCATGGCACAAGGAATTTGAAAAACAACAAAACAACTATATCTGATAGAACTCTACATATTCCTATATTTCATGGGACTTTAAACACTCTCCCAGTGGCACTGGCCACAACATGAACTCACGTTTTATTAACAGAACTCTTTCATCTTGTATCCCATATGGCATAGGACTCTTACATTTCTTCCCGTGGCACTGGCCACAACTGGAACCGCTTCTAGTGGCTCTCACCTCAACTAAACATGCATTTGGCTAAAAACTAGCACAACCCACTTCAGGTGGTAGAATCCTCTTCAGCCATTCGCCACTATTTCTAAAGTTACCAGGCACCCTTGCTGAACCTGTAGTCCTGAACTGGTTACTGCAGATGGGGGGGGCTGCCCACTATTTCTCCCAAATCCATACCCAGTTATTCTTTCAAAGTTACACCTTAAACATCTTGAACACACTTGGGTAAATGCATAACTGAATGAACTTTCACATCCAGCATTTAAAACACTACACTGGTAGTGTGAGAACGAAAGTCCTGAACAATGTGAATTAGTCATACATCTGGACCTCACACTTGTCAATTGATTTTTTTATTTATTTTATTTATTTATTTAGCTTTTGTTGACCGGGTAAGTGCACTAGACAAATCCTGCCTATTTTCAGGCACGACCCGGGGGAGAGGGATACAGATGAATGCCAACTGACCTTGAACCAGATTAAGCTGTTGGTGGTATTTTTAGTGAATGAGGGAAATTTGGCCAGGACACCGGGGAAATTCCCCTACTCTTTTCGATAAGTGCCATGGGATCTTTAACATCCACCTGAACTACCACCAATCTAGGCAGATGGGACCTCGGTTTAACATCTCATCCAAAACTGAGAACAGTCTCAATCTTCTAAACAGAATAGGTGTACATTTCCCTCTTAGCCAGAGAAACACCAACACACAGGTACTTTCTTTTGGCAGCACAACGTCAGATCTTACTCACTGTTAGAACATTACACGCAGCTTCAAAATGTCCTGAAACAAAAATGAGATTGCCCCTAGGAACCATCCACTAGCAATCCATTCACCCCTCCGGGGATGAAAATCAGGAGATCCTGCTGTAGACAATGGTTCCTATCACTTCTTTTGGCAGACTGGAGAATACCAGAACTAGGGTGAGAAAACAGGTTCTCCTCACACTTCTTACTGCAGTTCCAACTAACTCTCCACACTGACTACCATTTCAAATTTCTAAAACTCCCTCACAGCTACGTGGCTTATGCTGCTGCAAGAATTCTAAATGACCTCATCTCTCTCATCTCAGCTGAGGCCAAGTAAACAAAAGAGTGAGTAATTAAAAAAAAAACTTTTAACTAGTTATTTGCTACCTGCCTTTCCCCTGCCTAGCACTGACACTGAGGGGATTCTAGTAACCCCAGGGCTGGGTGGTTACACTTATCTTGCACTTTACCCATAATACATCAGTGTGTTCCCTTCTGAAATATATGTATCAAGTCTTCTTTCTTTTTTTTACAATTCAAAGTTTATTCAGTTTTACACAATTACAGAGAGGATCTACTGTTACATACAGGTGCAAATTATACAGGATTACATAGTTAGGAAATTAGATCAACTCTCCCCCCACCTACCCTCCTATACCACCCCTTTCACACAGAGCACAGTTGCTTGGCATAGAGCTATCCATGAAAATATTAAAAATCTTTAGGGCCTCAGGAGAGAGTGCAAAGCAATGGGAGGTCCCCATCTCTTGAGGAATTTCTGAGGTTGATTATGTAAACTAGCAATTGTCTTTTCTAGGTGAAGACTGGCCAATAATTCTTGCAACCATTCATGGTAAGACATATCAGGCATATATTTCCAATACCTCAAGACTAGTTTTTTAACTGACATAGCCATGAGGGTTATGTGATATTTTCTGTTGGTAACATTAACAGAGGAAAGATCCCCCAAAATACAAATTTCAGCAGTAAATAGATCTGATAAACCCAAGAGGGGGTCAGCCCTCTGTTTGATGACAGACCAAAGGGGAGCTATTTTGAGACATGTCCAAAAGATATGCAACAGATTACCCTCATCCTGCAGACACTGAGTGCATGTGGGTGAAGGGAGAAGGCCCAGTTTAGCCATCTTCTGAGGCGAATAATTAAGGTTATGCAAAATTTTTAGTTGTGTTAATCAGAGCCTGTCTTGTATAACATACTTATGACAGGTCATCCATAAAGAGGGCCAAAGGAATTCTTGATCAGGAAAAAGAGGGGCCCAAAAATGAGTCGGGCCAAAACTGTCAGGCCTTTTCCAATTGTGGATTACTCCATATAGTTTGGAAATGGCGTGGGAAAGGCCTGCAAGAGGAACTAAGTCTGACGAGCAGGATAAGTTTGGGGACACCAGTGGAACTGCTTCAAAGGATTTTATTAGTAAATGTCATAATTGCAATACTTTAAAAATAGCAGAGTTCGGAAAATGGGCTTTTTTAAAAATTTCAGGTGAAGTTAACCACGAGCCATCAGCCTTCAAAAAGAAGGAAAGGGAGCAATCTCCTAACTGAGAAATCCACTTCAAATGGAGCGGCATACCATCAATTGTGAGATTAGGGTTTCCCCACCAAAGTTGAGATGGATCTGTAGTGTGCTTATATTTTAGGAAAGAGCAAAGCTGGGAATTAATTCTAACAGATAATGCATCGGGAGTACTTTTTAATGCCGGAGGTAAAGATTTTAAATTAATATGCAATAGTGCAGCGGGGGATAGGTCATTAATTTGTGTTAGGGTATGATCTATTTTAAGCCATATCGATGTGAAGGAATGCAGTGATGGGAGGTGTTCTGACGCTAGCCATCTCAGATATTTGTTTGTATGACTAGTCCAGTAGTAAAGTCCTAGGTGTGGTAAATGGAGTCCTCCTTTCAATTTTGGCTCTGAAAGCTTGTCATAGGCTATCCGGGGCTTCTTATTAGCCCAAATAAAGGTTGAGAGCATCTGATGTATCTTTTTAAACCATGCCAAAGGCAACCAAGCAATCGAAAGGGTTAATGGATAAAATAATCATGGGAAAATGTTCATTTTGATGATATTAATTTTTCCCCAAAGAGAGAGAGGAAGTATTGCCCATCTCTTTAAATCTTGTTTGATAGTGGAAATTAAAGGGTCAAAATTTAATTTTGTAAATCTGTTTGGATCTCTAGTCAGATTTATCCCCAGATACTTTTAATGAGTTGGTCTGCCAAGAAAGGCCTGCCGCTGAGGCAACTCATTTTAGCGCTTTATGATTCAATGGAAAAACCACAGTCTTGTCTCTATTTAATTTATAGTTTGACATAGAGCTAAATTCTTCCAGGATGTTAAGGAGGGCAGGAACAGAAGTTTCGGGCTGAGATAGTTGAAGGAGCAGGTCTTCTGCATAAGCCGAAATTTTAACTGTTTGATGATGGATGTTAATACCTTGAATGTTTGGGCTTGCTATAATCCTCCTGATAAGTGGTTCCAAGTAAATATTAAGCAGCAGGGGGGATAACGGACATCCTTGTCTAGTCCTGGCATGCAGAGTAAAAGAATCAGATAGTAATCCATTACAAACAACCCATGCTGTAGGGGATTTATACAATATTCTCATCCATTTTATAAACGGGGGGGGGCAAATGCTGCTAGTGACTGGAACAAAAAATTCCAATCGACCCTATCAAATGCCTTCTCAGCATCCAGGGATATCAAGGCAACAGGAAAATCAGCATCCCTGGAAGCTGGAAGATATGTGAAAGGGTTCTAAGGTGGTCAACCGAGGGTCTGCCTTTCAAGAAGCCTACTTGTTCCAGACCTATGATATCTAACATGATAGGACTCAACCTATCCGCAAGGAGTTTTGTTAAGATTTTAAGGTCCTGGTTGAGGAGGGAAATCAGCCTATAACTTTGGACTCTATCGGGGGTTTACCTTCCTTGAGTATTAAGGTGATTATGGCTTCGAATTGGGAGCTATCTGAGACCTGTCCAGAAAGAATATGGTGAAATAGGGAAAGAAGAGATGGAGCTAGCTGTTGAGCAAAGGCCTTATAAAAATTGGAGGAGATTCCATCTGGACCCAATGTCTTGTCTGAGGGCAAGTCCTGAATAACTCTAAATATCTCTTCTAATGTGATGGGCATGACTAGGGAGATTTTCTGTGAGTTCAAGAGTGAGGGCAAAGAAGAATTTGCCAGATAGGAATCTAATTGTGATAAAGGTGGGGGAACATCCATGGAATTGTATAGCTTCGCATAATAATTTCTAAATTTGGAAGTTATGTCTGATGGAGAAATCTTTAGGGCATCATCCTCCTGGGAATGAACTGCAGCAATTAGTCTATGAGACTCAAGCTGTTTAAGTTTGAGGGCCAAGAGATGACCTGCCTTTTCCCCATGATTGATATGAAGAGCCTGAGTTTTCAAAATGGTAAATTCCACCTTTTCCCTTAATAAATTCAAATATGAGTCCTGGAGTTTCACTAGGTGTTCCCTGGTTTGGTCCGAGGACTGAGGGGATAAATCATGCTCTATGGCATAAATTTGAGACAATAAGCATTTTAGCTGTTCGTCTTAAGTTCTTTTCCTTTTGGCAGCCAAGCCAATCAGTAGGCCTCTAAGATAGGCTTTTAGGGAGCACCATTCAATGTCTGGTTTCCAGTAGAGCCAACATTGATATCAGTAAAGACAGTGATATGATCAGATATGTATGTTATGTAATCCAGGATCTTCAACAGTTGATTTCTGACCTTCCATCACCCTCCTGCCATGGGAAGAGATGTAAGGGAAATCAAACAAGAACCTGGCGAATGGTCGTAGAGTGAGCCCGATAGTATGGTTGAGTCTAAGACTCCTGGGATCAAGGATTGGGAAATAAGCAGGTAGTCAATATGGGAAGATGAATGATGCACCAGAGATGTAAAAGTGAATTCTCTTTCTGAGGGGTGAAGGGTACACCAGACATCCGTCAATCTGGCACCATCTAATGAATCTAGAAGTGTCCATTGTGCACGGGAAAGCCCTTTGCTTGGTTTACCCGAGTGATTGATATGCGGGTTGAAGACAAGGTTAAAATCTCCCCCTATTATAATAGGGATGTGTAAAATTGGGGAGAGGATATTAAGGATATTCATGAAGAAACTGGGTGTGTCACTATTAGGACCACAGACACTACCCAAGATAACCTCCCTTGTATGGAGCATACCCCTCACGAAAATGTATCATCCATCAGGGTCTGCTATAATTTGGCTAGGGGAGAATGTTATGGCCCTTCTCAATAGCATCAAAACTCTGCAGCCTTGGGTGTTGCCCTGTGCCGTGAAGTATTGACCCATCTGCTGTCTACGTAGTTTCGTGGCTTCAGAGTTAAGTAAATGGGATTCCTGCACAAACACAATATCTGCTGCTAAAATATTCAAGTGTTTAAGGATCTGGTATTGTTTAACTTTGTGTCTGACCTCTCGCACATTCCAAGTGATGATTTTCAGTGCCCCAGCCATGTCAAGTTATTGATTGGTCGAGGTATGATACAAGCATCCAACATTTCTCCCTGCCCAGAGTCTCTGTGTGAAATAAGCCTCCCACCTCCCCCCCAATCCCAAATAATCTACTGAGAGATTCATTAAACTGAGAAGACAATGGAACCCTATCCCAACCCACCTCCCTTATACGCTTTTGCTCTGCATCACGTCCCCAACACATTTCCCTTCGCTCCAGCCACCCGAACAAAGCCTAACTACCTAAAGTTATGAAGGTAACAATTAACACTATCCAATATCTAGATAGTAATAAGCTAGTAAAACAAATTTACTAAATTGGAGTGACTGAGGAGATAAAACTGCTGATTGAGAACTAGTGCTCCAATCTACTAAGGTATGTGACAAGAAAAGGAAAAAACCAAAAACAAACCTTGTCTGCTTTATAAACTGCAGCAGGTGGTTATTATCCTTACTGGGAACAAGACTTAATCTACAAGACCAAAGAAAAGTAGAGGGTTCTAGCGTTACATCATAACTGAAAAAGTTAGCATATACCAGTATCACTAGGTAACTTATATAACTCCCAGCCTCCTCCGAACTTTAGTCCATGCATTAACAACGTAGACATGAGCGGGACATTCTTTTTGAATTAACATGTACTTATCTACGAAGTGAGAGCCAGTTCTTCAAAATGGTAGAAAGGTACAAGCACTGATATGTTCTTGATGTTGGTAAAAGACGAACAAACAGTAAAAAAATTAAAGCAACTGAGTAAACCAGCAACAATTGAACTGTCTAGTCAGTATTTGTAGTGATTTGGCCCCCTTTAGTGGTAACAATGTGGAAGTGCCAACAGGAGGATACAACTTCGAAAAGACCACAACAGATACTTCACTGGCAAAAAAACTGCACCAAAGCTTCATCCAGACACATGTCTTTGTACTGTAGTTGTCAGGAAAATATCCAAGTGTATATGAAGGGGTCAATAATCTGGTGAGCATAGCCATCAATGGTATTCAATTGGCCAAAGGATCGTAGTAACTGTCAACAGAAAAGCCGATCTTACAGACCACAGTCAGAGAAAGGCACCTCTCATTCAGCCTATATAAAACTATGTCTTCCACTCGATCATCTCCTTATCCCAATCGGGGTTCTTGAATAGGTCGGGGAAGGCTGATTTCAGTTGGGCAGTAGTGGATTTGGGATTATCAAAGGCAGTCCAGACTTCTGTAATCAGTACATTCAGCTTTGCCGGATACGCCATCCGAAACTTAATGCCAGCAGCAGTTAGTTTGATTATCACCAGGTGGAAAGCTATTCTTTTAAGGCGAACCAATGCTGGAAGATCTTGGGCTATCCTCAGGCATTTCCCTTTCCAGGTGACTTCTTAGAACTCTTTGATTATTGTAGAAAGTGCTGTTTTTCCAAGAAGTTGAGGAACCGAAAAATAACAGTGCGTGGTGGGGCGCTGGGAGCTGGTTTAGGATGTAAAGCTCTATATGACCTTTCTGTAATGTAGTTAGTGCCAAAGGAAGAGGGACCCGCTAATTTCTCCACAGATTTTTGGACAAAACAAATCATGTCATTCCCCTCTTCCCCCTCAGGGAGACCAATGACGACTACATTGTTCCTCCTACTGTGCCCTTTGAGGTCCTCTACTTTTAGTTCAAGCTTGGGCAGGCGTTGTCTGTAGGTAGCAAGCTCAGGGTCAAGTTTGTTATGTCTTTTCTCGAGGGAATGGAACCTAGCTGAATTATCTGTGGCTCTTTGTGATACTTCATCTAATTTGACATTTAGGGAGCAGAAGTCGGATGCCAAAGTGTGGAGGTCTTCCCTGAATGGCTTAAATTCCTCCAAAAACCACTGCAAAGTAAGTGGTTCACTGTCTGTGGAGGGAGGGCTGGCGCCAAGATTTAGAGTGGAACTGGAGGCCCACAGCTTCTTCTGGGCCTTTTCTGGCATCACAGGTGGTGTGCACTTAGGTAGTTTTTTTTTTGCATCTACTTCCATATTGGTTCCTGAGGTATGTCCCCGAGTGTTCCTGTAGCATTCCAAGGAGTGTTTGAGTGTGCTACGATGATCCAGTAGTGCAATTCATTAAATTATATCGGTATTTTTGGAGTGGATAGCTGGAGCTCTGTTGGGAATCTGCTAAGCGGCACAGTGCATCGCTGGAAGTCCTCAAGTCTTCTTTTAAATTGTTGCCTATTTTTACTTATTATGACTTGCAATGGTAGTTGATGCCAAGGTTTCTCCGCCTTCTGGGTAAAAAAGGCCTTCCTTTTATTAGCATTATATTTTTTGCAGGTTAACTGTTGTGGTTGTCCATGAGTGATTATTCTGTTGCTTTTGACTTCCATATTTAGCTCATTTAGCAAGTAGTTGTCTTGCGTTATATCGTAGCACAACAGCAGGTCACATCTTGTTCATCTTGTTTCTAGCATCATTAGGTTTAGTGCTCGTAAGCGATCGCTATATGATCTCGTCTTTAGGTTATGTACCATTTTTGTGGCTCGTCTCTGGATTTTTTCAATCTGATTAATGCTGTCTCTTTTATTGCTCCCCATACTGGAATACCATAGTCCAGCAGCCATGTCACATATAACCTATACAGTGGCATTATGGCTTGCTCATCTCTACTTCTAAAATGTTGCCTTATGGCACCTGTTATTTTGTTAGCCTTAGCTATTTGCTTATCACAAGGTGTGTCTATGTGAGTTCATTGTTCATTTTTATTCCTACATCCCTTTCTTCATTAGATGCCCTTAGAGGCTGTCCATTCATATAATATAGACCTTTCTTATTATATTTCCCAAGATGTATGACATAGCTTTTGTCCACATTAAAACTCATTCCTCTGAGCAAGGCCAATTTTTGGAAATTGTCCAGGTAGTTTTGTATTGTTGCTATGTCAGCACTAGTTCTGGTTATACTTGCAAGTTTAGTATCATCTACATATTTACTGTACTTAAAGAAGAAGACTCCAGTATATTTATGATTTGGATATGTCTGATGTATTTATTATACATTACATCAAGTACTGTACATATGTCAATAGGAGATACGTCATTTTTTCTCTTGCAACACATATCTAGAGCCTGAGACTCTGACACAAGGTAGTAAAGTGTCAAGCAAGCATCCATTTACATGCAAATGAGTGACTTGTAATACAGCCCCTCCCATTCCTTGATGTCACTGCAGCAACAGTGCAGAATAAATCATAAGGGTATCAATGCTGTCTATCCTGATTGTAATTTAAGTTTGCAATGGCTTAAGACAGTTCTGTCATGCAACTCGCACAGGGAGTAGTACTTGTAGCCTTAATACTGTATGTGTAGAGCAAATAATACATCTAATAGTATTTCATTCACAGGAAACAAAATCTGTTGCTTTGTACTGCTCATTTCTCTCTGTGAGACAGTGTAAGTTGTTATGGAGAGTAGTAGACTGAATTAGTCAATCAATCTGTATTTAACCAGGTGAACACCCTTGAGAATATTCATTTACAAAGTGGGCCTGGGCAGTTTCCCCAAACGATCACATAGGACTGAATTCCTCCTTTGCACAAATGATACCCACACCATTTCAGCAGCCTGAAAGCGGAGAGCTAGATCACTTACTTTAAAAAGTGTTTTGTTTTACATTTCAAATGCTCCTTAAATCTGAGTTTCTGACTGGAAATACCAAGACAGAATGCATATGACATGGCAGGAATGAGCTAAGTAAATACAGAGCACTACAAACACTGAGACTGATTAGTTTCTTTACCAACAACAGCTGAAGTGAAACATCTGATTTGTGAGGGACATCCTACTTCAAATGCTGACATTACAAAGGGGGGGGGTTGCCACAGCTTGTCCTCAGTATCTTCAAAGTGAAGTGCTGTAGCTCTCACGTCACTGCTAATGATTTATAATGGGAATGGGGGGCACTTTTAAAGTCATGGAACTGAGGGGCCATCACTGTTCCCAAGGAGGTATGGGATACTCGTTAAGGGTTAGAGAATAAGAGACTCTAGTAGAATTTCAACCAGAGTCTCCTAGTTCTTGTGCCTGTGCTTTAACCACTAGATTACCCCTCTTCCATATGCTGCAGATGATGCTTTTCTGGTAACCTATTCCTTGTTATAGCTGAACTCTTTTTTGCCTTAGAGCAACCATCCAATCACAGACTGCCTAGTTACAAAGGGAAAGGGGCATATTTGCAAGTGTGTTTCTCACTGCAGGTGTCAATCAAAACAGAGAATACTAACACATACAGAACATAATACGACAGCTGTATAATACCATTTAAAACTCTTGTTGCACCCAGAGTCATTTATTGGGTAAACTGTTTTTGCTAACAGAAACAGTAACACAACACATACAGGCACTTCCTTATATGAATACCGTATATACCTCAGATCAGTGCTGCATCACACTCACATGGTCCTAGTCCCTATTAGACCTGCACTTCAGGATGTGCACAACACTTAAAGGGTTCCTCCTTTACTCAAGTGGGGAACCAAACATTGTAGGCTTGGTTTACTGGTGGAACTGCATTTAGTGCAGCACCATTATCTGTTGCTCTGATGACATAATCCTCCAGCAACATTGATGGTAAAATGGAGGATAAACACATTGATAACTTCTGGGGGCTGTATATTTTTATTTATAATCTAGATTTGGAAAAGCAATAGGACTTCTGGCAACTGGAGGAGGCATACAACAGTTACCTATAAGGAGTTGGGAAAATATTGATGTGAAACTATGGAAAACTTTCCCTTTAACCAGCTTGTAGTGCTTTTCCCCATGCTAGCCATAACAATCTGAAACAACACAGGCCCCAGGACAGAGCCCTGTGACACATCACTCTTGACTGGCACAGGGATAGAGTAATAGTCATTTATACAGACTCTCTGGGTCCTCCCCGCCAGCCACCCTGCTATCCATCCTGTGATTCTATGATCTATTTGTATATCACATAAGCTTTGTAAGAAGTCCCCATGTGGCACCTTGTCGAAATCCTTCACAAAGTTCAGGTATATACAGTCCACTGGGTCACCCCCCGCATCCAAAGCCAAAAACACAGCAGATTAGTCACACATGATCTACCCTATACAAAACCATGTTGATCAGTATCCCGATCACCCTGAACATGTAAGTGAGAGTTTATTAAGTCTTTAAGAATTGACTCCATTATCTTCCATGGCACCAAAGTCAGGCAAATAGTTCTGTATTTCGTGTAGTCTGCCCTATTCGCCTTCTTGTATATAGGCACCACATTTGCCGACAAACAGTCTGGTTGGACCTCTTTATCTGTTAGTGATTTCTGTAATAGTATATGCAGACGGTCAGCTATATTGGGTGACAGTAGTTTTAGCATTTTAGGGGAAATATTATCAGGTCCTACAGAGTATGTATTTTTTATTCTGTCTGTTTTCTCAATGATACTTTATTTTGTGATAGTTATTTTAGTTTCAGGTTGTATGGCATGGTTCAGTACATATTGTGTTTGTTTTGAGAAAATAGATCCAAAATAGGAATTAAATTTGTTTGCCATAGTCTCAGGATCTGTGATTAGTTGGTTATCTGCCATAATAGAGCACAACCCTGAGTTTGATTTAAGTAACGAATTGACATGACTGTAGAATTGTTGCATGTTATTTTTGTTTGCTGAGCTATAGTTATCATTTTCTGCATTTCCTGTTTATTTTTCATGATCATGTTTTTACATTTTTTTAAGAGACTTATATCGTCCCCATATGGTATTAGAGACAGGGTTTTTTTTTATTTAATGTACCACCTCTGCTTTTTTTTATACATTTTTTTATAAAGTTGGTGAGCTATTTAGGTCGGATGCCTCTATTATCATGTTTCTTGACCTTCTTTATATGTTTATCACATATTTTGAAAATGTGTGTCTTTTTTTGTGTTCCAGATTTTAAGGGTGGATTTGTGTTTTAAGATTTCATCCCAGTTTATTTTATTTAGAACCTCCTCAATAAGGGCTTTATTTGCTGTATTAAAATCATAAATCTCTCTACAACCCTTAGGTATTGGGATGTGATCTTTTCGGATGAAATGGATACTACTGTGGTGACTATTTCCCATCAGTTCAATCACTTCATAGTCTGTGATATTTGTATCATTTGATATTAAGACTACATCTTGCATTTTGTTACCCCTTGTTGGTTCCTGAACACTTTGAGTAAGCCGTAGTTACTTCACTGTCTTTAGAAAACTAGTACTCTGGCTTTTTTTAAAGTTAAACTGTTAAGAATCCTTGTATTATGTGTTTGTGATAATTTTATTATCTGAATTTAACAATGAAATTGGTTTATATTGGAGCAATCATTTTATTTATGTGTTTATTGATTTATTTATTTATTAAAGTCTTTGATTACCAAGTAAGTGCACTGATCCAAGGGACCATTTTCAGGCATGACCTGGGCCCACAAAGTGGCACAATGGAATATACAATATACAGCAACATATACATATAGATGCAATCAATGTACAGGCAGAAAATAGCTGAATACAGTATAGTTTACAAAATGTGTCAAGGTGAAAGCAACAGATACATTGTAATTTCACCAGTGCTGAGAGAACAAGAATACATTACAAATTTACACTGGAGGAACAGGGTAGGGAAAATATGAGACAACAGGGGGGAAAAACAGTGCAAATAGAATGTTGATTCCAAAAACAGTAGGAACGACTGGATTATTGTTCAAGGAGCAGGTAACCAAGTGCTTTAGTGGTAGTACAGTTATAAAGGGGAAAAAATAAGGGTTATGGGGAAGAAGGGAATATTAGATCAAAGCAAGGTTACCCTGGTTGGCACTGGCATTTGGCATCTCTCAGTAACCAGGTTTTGAGTCATCAGAGTTTGAAGGTGCAGTGGGAGTCAGCAGATCGGAGTAACACAGGGAGGCTGCTCCATGGGGAGGGAACTGTAACTGATAGCACTTTGCCACCCATAGTAGTGGAAATTTTTGGTATCTGTAAAGTGGGGACTTAGGACACATGTAGGTATGTGGGAGCTGTTCTGGTTTTTAGGAGGAACATGTATGGGGACATGTTGCCGCCTATTAGAGCATTTTTGAAAATGCAGTCTAGTGCATAATCATGATGGCCAGAGAGTGGGAGCCTGCCAAGATCCTGGTATAGCTTACAGTTGTGGGTGGAATAGGGTGTCAGTAGTGCAAATTGACACATATTGTTATAGACAGAGATTAGATGTGAACAAAGGGCAGAGGACATATGGGTGTCAACTGGGGAGCAGTAGTCTAGGAAAAGGAGCAGGTTATCTTGGGCTATTGCTAGCCAGACCTCTCTGGTCAGGAACTGTTTCAGACACTAAAAAAAAAGAAACAACCAGGTGACTGACTGAACACACAAAACAGAAGGCACAAAAAATCTAAAGGCACTTACTAATCAACAGGAGTTCAGCTTCCCAGTCACTGCTGCAAACAATATCCAGGAGACTTGTAGCTTCAAGTAGAAATGTCCCTTTATTCATACATGATAAAAACAATGTTAGCACCATGAGCTAACTGGAAAGAATGCTTAACTAGATGCCCCTCACAAGAAGTCAAAAGTTTTTGTGCTTCTTGTGCTTTTTCAAGACTGTGAATGGCTGTATGATCACCCCTTTTAAAGTGTATCCAGGATACAAAATATAGGATAAGAAATATTTAAAGGAAATCTACTCTAAACTGAACGTCACTGTGTTCACTGACATAAACAAACAGTTTCTTGTCTTATAACATACAGTATTAGAATGCATTACTTATTTTGAATGTTGTAGCCATGAGGATGGTTATACAGTGTGTGTGTGTGTGTGTGTGTGTGTGTGTGTGTGTGTGTGTGTGTGTGTGTTTGCTGTAGCTCAATTTTTTGTTTTCCAAAATGCATAGTAGAACATGCCTGCTGATTGCTGTGTATTTAGTCTGGGTAGTTCACTGAAGACCTGGCATATGTCTGAGACAGTACTTATCAGATATTGTCTTTAGAAGTTAAAAAAAGAGTGCAATTTATAGATTTGCTGGGACAGGGATGACATTTATGAGATATGAATCTTTCTTTCATTTTAAAGCTACAGTGCACAAAGGGTTTTACATCTTATACTCCTAATGTGCATGCTCCAGCCATTTAAAAGTGCAAATGTGCAAAAACAATACCATGCATAAAACACACAAATGTGCAAACATATTATATACAGTGCATAACTTATAAAGAGACAATTAGTTACAGTTGTAAATTTCCAAATATCAGACTAAGAGGGAAAGTGGGAGGGAAGCATGGAGGGTTTCAGAAGAAGCAAAGAAGCAAGAATAGGAGAGGGAAGAAAAAGGGGTGTGGTGGAAGGAAGGGAAGGAGGGTGGGGAGGAAAATAATGTTGTACATTAGTATTTGCCAACAAATTATCAGATCTTTATGATGCTAATATCAGTTTCAGCTGATATACTGCCCCAAGCTTTTGGTTAACCCATCGCACAACAGAGTTCATGTGATCCATGAAAGAGAGGGAGGGAGGGGTCAAGGGTTATATCCAGGTATTTGAAATGCAGGACATCTTCTAGTAAGGGTCCATCTAGCGTGAGCACTGTGAGAGAGGAGCCAGACTTGGCTATGTTGATTAGGTATGATTTAGACCAAAGAAACATTGTCTTTGTTTTTTTAACATTAACCAGGAGCCTGTGTGACAGGAACCAGTTGTTGGATGAACCATAGTTCTGCGAGAGGGTAGCAGATATGTTAGTCAGTGACTTATCACTGCAAAAGTGGACGAGATCATCAGCATTTAGAAGTGCTTCACAGGTAAGGCAGTCAGTGGGGAGGGAATTAATAAAGATAGAGAATAATAGAGGGCCCAGGATGGTGCCCTGGGGGATGTATGTGGAGCCAGGCATATCCGGAGAGAAGGCAGCTCCGATATACATGGACTGGGATTGGCTAGATAGGTAGCTCCTAAACCACTGTAAGGTCCTGGAGGAGCAACCAAGTTGCAGAAGATTGTTGTGTAGGAGGCGCTGGTTGACTAGGTCAAAGGCCTTGATCAGGTCCTCAAACACAGTGCCCATAACTTTTCCCACATCAATGTTTCTAAGAACATAATTCATAAACTGGGCCACAGCAGATGAGGGGATGTGGGACTTCCAGAAGCTGTATTGCAGCCACATAGCAGATTATGGTTCTCAATGTGATTAGATAATTGACAATGGACTATCTTCTCAAGGAGCTTGTTGAGGTGGAAGAGCAGGGAGATTGGTCTATAACTGTCAGTTGGGGGTGTCCCCAGTTTAAAAAGGGGAACTACCTTGGCATGCTTCCAAGAAACTGGCATGGTGGATCTGGTCAGTGCCAAATTATAAATAAAGGTGAGTAGTTTGGAGATGGCTTGGGAGATCAGCTTAAGCATCAAAGGGAAAAGGTCATTTCTGCCAGGACTGCCATGATTGGGGAGACTTTTAAGGAGCTTAGTGGTGTCCTTGATTGAGATGATCCAAAAGTAGAAGGGAGGGGTGCTGGTGAGGAGGGGGGGCTGATCAGTGGGACCAGAAACAGGACCAGCAGGAGGCTGAGGGGGAAACTTGCTTAGGCAAGCTTTGAGATCTGTAAACTTTAAGTTGAATGCTTCGGCAACTTCTACAGGATCAGTTAGGGTGCCAGTGGGTAAGCTAAGATGAATTTTAGAGTTATGGTACATGGGTTGAGTAGGGACCAATAGTGCTCCAGCAGCAGTGCAGGTCCCCAAGGCTATCCCTCAGCTGATTACAGAGGAAACTACACTTCTGAACCCTGGCGGTTTGCACTGATTTCTTAAGTGCCTGAGTTCATTCCAGAGTGAAGGGGAGGGGGCATTTTTGCAGGCAGCCCATGATTTGTCACTCAGCTTCATCAAAGCTAAGAGTTCCTTGGAGACCCAGTGGGTGCAGACCCCTAGTACTCTCTGGGTGGTGAGAGGGAAATGGCGGTCTTGTATATGAAGTAGGGCACTGTTGAAAAAGCCCACAGCCTCAGATACATCTGCAAGGGTGTATAAAGCTGCCCAGTTTACTGCCCTTGCATTTTCCAGCCTTATGTTTAGTTTTTATTAACATACATGTAGAGCCTAACCATATGATGAACATGGTTTAATGTTGTTTAAAAAACAGTTTTATTATGATAGCAATAAGCCACTCCCAGGTATTATGTTAATGGTCAGTTTATCACTGTCTAGCGACATGTGGCACTCGGCTATGCCTCATTCAACATTAAACCCCTACAGGGTGATTAACAGACCATTTAACATAACTGTTGGTCATGCCTTATTGCTTAATTGTCTTTATGAGTAGATACTCTCCCTCTGCTAGGCACTGCAGCAGCTTTGCAACACAGTGTCCCACCTAGTTACACCATACACTGTCTAGTTACTGGAGAATGGCTGTGAATATGAACTCATGAAGATGGACAGTGTAACTTAATCATTACAGTCATTTAAACCCTAGTGTGATTATAACTGACAGAGTCAGTGATAGAGGATAACCCCTGCTGTCCTAGTACACTTACCCCATTGTGAGTTAAATCAATACTAAAAGACATTCTGTTTATATCTACACCATACCTACTTGATTCCTGTTGTACCACAATTAACATAGTTATCACTTTGATAGCATCAGCGACAGAAGTGTGGCAAACCCAAACAGTAGGCATACAGCCTGGGTATGAAACAACTGTTAAAAAAAATCACACTGTGTCCATAAGTGGCATAGATCACTCATTGCAACAATAGTAAATGTATTACTATTTGAATAAGTTAGTCATCACAGATGCAATGAGATTGTCTTTATCAGGCACAACATACTCAGTAAGTGCCTACAGGAAAATCTATCCTATATACATCTCCGATACAGGTACATCATTGTTGGCTCAGTAGTGCTATGATATTTAGAAGTTGCCTGGCCTGATCCATGCAATTACAATGTTTCTTACAAAGAATACTTACTGCATCTTTAGTATTGAAACACACTGAAGGTCTATGTATGTACATCAGCAGTACACCTTCATCAGTAAGAATGCATGTGATACTGGCAGTACAATTTCATGCGTTGAACAGGCAATGCTTTTCCATACGTTTACATCAGCTCTCTATGTTGAGTAAACCATTGCAATAAATGTACTACTATGTAAATCACCTACTAAATGTATCACTACTTTTATCTTGAGCATGCTAGTGTCTTGTAGTTAATTTATGTGCTTCTCTTAATTAAAGTATACTCACTAGTGTTAAAACCTTTCTACAACTGTCATCATGCACCTTCAGCATTTATATTGAATAACGGCACAGTACCAGTTGTGGTGTGGTGTGGGGCATCGGTAGGTAAGGCCATGCAACTACTAAGTGTGGTACATTGTGTGCAGCTGCAATCAGGGATGTGTACGTCTTGGTGTACATGGCCTCAGTTTTGCTGTTGATCTCCACTGAGCATGCAGTACCTGGTCAGGTGGGTGGGGATATCTCGTAGTACATTTAGACAATTGTTTGTTATTTCTGTCACCTGCTGCTGGATGTCTGTCATTGGTTGTGTTGACTTGTCTCCCCATACTTGAATGTGTGTGTGTGTCTGTGTGTGTGGTGCTGGGGATGAATTGGAGTTAGGGTTTTCAACCCTAACAGCGAATTTCCTCACTTTTGTCACTGTGGAACAACCCTAACTAATGCATTAAATGGAGTTTTTTGCCTCTAATTTATATATATATATATATATATTTTTTTTTTACCAGGAGTGGCACACAAGCTGAAAGCTTATTTACAGGTGCGACCTGGGAGCACAAGGAAGTTAAGTGACTTGCTCAGGGTCACACAGTATGCATGTAAGGGCTGTGGGATTCAAACCCATGTCTGTAGGTTTGCAGCTCAGATCCTTAAACCATTGTGTTATACTGCCTCCTAAACCTGGACCAGATTGTGCTGTTTTAGCAGGTTAGAGTAATCAGTACCAAGGGAGCTCAACCAATTAAGGTTAAGATCCCCAAGGAGGACTGTGTCCCTGGGAGAGGAGAGGTTTCCTTGGCCAACCAGGTGGCTGACAAGACCAGGAATTCCCCCTATTAGAGAGTTGTAGCAGCAACTCACATACATCTTTTTTACAGAGCCCTGGGTCAGTTTGGCTATGAGCTATTTACTGGGAGATGTAGGGTCAGAGTAGTGTACAGAGGAGGCAGATTTGAGTTCATTGTAATAAAGTGCCACACTCCCACCTTTCTTTTTGCCCGGTCTGTCCTGGCATAGGAATGAGTACCCTGGGAGGTGGTAGGTAGTATTAGAGATATGAGGTTTTAACCATGTTTCTGAAAGACAGAGTACATGGGATTTATGGACTGCTACCCTAGCCTCAAGGTCGGGAAGTTTAGATGGGAGGCTACATAGGTTAATATGGACGATTTTCAGACCGGTGGGGTTGTGCCATTTATTGTTGGAGGGTGGCTGTAGGTAAGTCAGTGGGACATGGCTTGCTTTCTATGTCCCCTGCTAGCAGCAGCAAAGAACAGGCCAGGTTGTAGGGTTAGGGTACTGAGAAGAGGGCTAGTGCAAGGCAGAACAGAAAAAAAATGAGTTGGCAACGCTCAAAGTTTAATTGGCACACATAGAATAGGGAGCCCATTGGAGTAAGTTCCCATCTGTTTATGGTGACAAGACCAGGAATGCCCCCTTTTCACCTTTATCCTTCTTTGGCAGCAGAACTGTTAAAGTTTGTCTAAGGAAACTGGAAAAATGGCCTATAATATATGCTTCCTCAAACATGTTTAACAAGTGTTTAGAAATAAGCAGCAATAAATGCTTATAAAACTCACAGGGAGCCTGTCTGAATCTGATGTTTCCCATTTTTATGCCATCTTGCTATCTGTAGCTGGAAAATGGAGTGTCGTGGAACACATGTTTTGGACTTTTCAATGTATCCTTCCATGCCAACTGAAATAAAATACTCCCTTCTTTCTATTAAGAATGTTGGAGACATATCTCCAAGCTGCTTATCAGATGCCATTATGAAACTAAAACAGCTTGTTAAATATTTGTTAAATATGGGTTGCCTATTAAACTGCAGATTTTCTTACCCCCTTCAGAATGCAACAGCTTGCACATTTACATACTTAGCATTTAAACAGCTTCTTACTACTAGTTTCACTTGGGAATGTATTGTCTTTCAAGAGAGATTCATACCTCATAAATGTCATCCCTGTCCCAGCAAATCTATAAATTACACTCTTTTTTAACCTCTAAAGACATTATCTGCTAAGTACTGTCTCAGACATATGCTAGGTCTTCGTTGAACTACCCAGACTAAATACGTAGCAATCAGCAGGCATTTTCTACTATGCATTTTGGAAAAACAAATAATGCACTACAGCAAAAACACACACACACACACACACACACACACACACACACACTCTGTATACACCATCATCACGGCCACAACATTCAAAATAAATAATGCATTCTAATACTGTGTGTTATAAAATAAGAAACTGTTTGTTTATGTCAATGAACACAGTGACATTCAGTTTAGAGTAGATTTCCTTTAAATATTTCTTATCCTATATTTTGTATCCAGGATACATGCACACCATCCTCATAGCCACAACATTCAAAATAAATACTGCATTCTAATATGTTATGAAACAATAAAGAAACTGTTTATATCAGTGAACACAGTGAAGTTCAGTTTAGAGTAGATTTCCTTTAGAGTGATTTTCCGACATAGCTGAGGGCAGCTACCACTCACATACTGTGGTAGCTGCCCTCAGCATTAACTATTCCAACCTGGTTTAAATAATAAATTATGTCCCATACCTTTGTATTTTTACTCCTAATTTAGAATTTCTCAATGCAACCCGTCCGGTTCTGAAAATCCTGGTACTCGCGACACACCACTGTGCTCAAGCACTTAGTGACGTATGACCAGGGAGAGCACAGGGGCATGCCCTAATGAAATGAATGGGGCTGGATTTTTCATTCAGTTTTAAGATTAAGAATGACCACCTAAAGATTAATGAAGGACACCACTCGACTAACACGGGTAATGTATTCTTTCAATAAATCCATCTATGTATATTTTATACTCTATAGTCAGATCACTGGATAAAGGTCTGCATGTTAATTTATCTGTTAACTACCTTTTTGCTTCATTTTCATAATCCATTGTATTCATTGTTACAATGCCACCACCCTTGTTACAATGCCACCACCCTTATCCACAGGTTTCACCGTTATCTCAGTATTACTGCCCAGATTTTTAAGGGCCTCCCTTTCAAGTGTGGACAAGTTGTTGAAAGTTTTTGTTCCTTGATTTCTAATGTGATAATGCTCAAGATCAGTGGAGACCAAGAAGGATGCTGGGAACCTCCAGAAGAGAGACCCACAAAAGGGTGGCAAGGGACACCACAGGGGAAGGAAACAGCTTCTGGTAGGGAACTCAACAGTTATGGAGGGTTGAACTGGGGAAGGAAGGGGAGAGGGAGGTAAGGTGCTTGCCTGGTGCCATGGCTTGGAGGGACAGGAAGTGTATCCTCAGGATTGCAGGAGCAGCGTCATGGGACAGGGAACTAGATATCATTATCCACCTTGGAACAAATGACCTAGCTGGGCATGAGATCAGTACAGTGCAGAAAGAGTTTATGGAGCTGGGAAGGGGCCTCAGGCATGTAGCAAGCACGGTAACCTTTTCAGAGGTGCTGCCTGTCTGTGGCATGGGTGAGGCTAGGGTACTGCGCACCATGCAGTTCAATGAATGGTTGCAAAACTGGTGCAGAGCAAGGCAAGGCAAGGCAAATTTTATTTTTCAGGCGCAAATTCCCAGAGGCTCTGAACACCGTACAAACACAAAACATTTAAATTTAAAAATATATAAATATATCTCACCATATAATAAATAATCACATATCAGAAAAAGCAGTGTTCTGCATATAAATAATCACCCTCTTTACTTTTAAAAAGGGACTGATAATCTATGTTCCATCCAGTACCCGAGAAAGCCTGGCCAAACAGGTAACACTTCAGGCGGGCTTTAAAAACCTCCACTGAAGGGGCCTCCCTCACCAATGGTGGAAGTGAATTCCACAGGATGGGGCCAGTGACACTAAAGGCTCTGTCACTGGCTGTTTTCCTGGGAATCACCAGGAGGCCCCTCGAGGAGGATCACAGGGAGCGGACAGAGACAGCGGGTATAAGAAGATCCACCAGATAGCAAGGGCCCAGTCCATGTAGGGCCTTAAAAGTGAGCAAGTTCACCTTAAAAGCACCCTTCATCGGACCGGCAGCCAGTGCAACTCCCGCAGCACCGGGATGACATGACAGTATTTCGACTGTCCAGTCAACAACCTGGCAGCTGCATTCTGCACCAGCTGCAGTTGACGGAGGGTGCCTCCAGAGACACCCAGGTAAAGCGCATTACAGTAGTCAAGCCTAGATGTTACAAATGCATGCACCAAAGTGGGGAGGTCCAGGGGTGGAATCAGGTGCTTAATCCTGGCAATGTTTCTCAGATGGAAAAAACTGACCCTGACAACGGACGACACTTGCTGTTCCATTGTCAAACCACTGCCTAGCACCACGCCAAGACTGCGCAACTTAGAGGAGGCCATCAATGGGACAGACCCTAGAACTAGTCCAGTATCTGCCCCAGAGGCCATCCTATCACACCTCCTGTTCGACTCCACCACCAGTACCTCCATCTTATCAGGGTTCAGTCACAACCAGCTAGAGGCCATCCAGTCATTGATCTCGGCCAGACAGTTTAATACTTCCACAGCATTGGATGTCCCAGGGGCAATGGATAAGTACAGCTGAGTATCATCAGCATAACAATGAAACCCAAAACTGTACCTCCTAATGATCTCACCCAGGGGCAGCATATACACGGCAAACAACATCGGTGACAAAACCAAACCCTGAGGAACCCCACAAGACTGAAGGCTTGGGGCCGAGGAAAAATTCCCCATCACCACCCTCTGTCTTCTGTTTGTCAAAAAGGACTCCAACCAGTAGATGACAGTGCCGGTGAGTCCACAGCAGTCCCTCAGCACAGGGTTTTGGCTTCATTGGGGAATGGGGGTCCACCTGGAGAGATGTAGGTCTATAGTGGCATGTTGGTCTGCATCTGTTCAAGAAGGGAACTAAGCTCCTAAGTGATAGGTTTAAATGTTTCACTGGCAAGCTTTTAAACTAGCCAAGGGGGGAGGTGCTGATAGGAAGAAGGAAATGTCAAGCCTCCCCCACAAAACATGGCAGTTAGTAAGGTAAACACCGAGATACAGAGTTTGATAGAGGACAGGAGAGGGGTAAATGGAAAAATAGACAAAGGCAATAAGAGTAGGGATGGGGGAAAAGGATAATGCCACCACTAAATGGAGGGCACTGAGTACCAATGCCTATAGTCTGGGAAACAAGCTTACTGAGCTAGTAGCCCTGATGGAGGAGGAAAACCTGGATATTGTGGCAGTCATGGAAATGTGGTACGTGGAAAACCATGACTGGGATGTCAACATACCAGGGTACACAATGTACAGAAGGGACAGTGAGGGTAAATGAGGAGATGGAGTAGCTCTCCACATAAGGGAAAGGATCAAAGCTACAGAACTAAAGGGCAAAGGGGGAGGACAAGAGGCACTATGGGTCACCTTGGAGACAGGGAGTGACACCACAATCCAAACAGGGGTTGTATACAGACACCGATCTCAGGGGAGGAAATAGACAAGTAAATTAAAGAAGGCATTCTCAGAATAGCTGAAAAAGGGGAGATATTGTTGATGGGGCACCTGAATATGTCAGATGTTAACTGGAAGACATTTACTGCAGCCATATCCAAGAGCAGGGTTATTCTCGATGTCCTACAGGAGGCATGCCTCAGACAGCTATTGTTGGGAGGGAGCAGTATTAGACCTGGTACTCTCAAATGGGGAGAGCATCATAGATTTAGAAGTGGGTAGCCATCTGGGAACAAGCAACCACCACCCAGTGTGTTTCACAATAAGCACAACCATGGAGACAAGCCATACAAAAATGAGGACATTAGACTTTAGAAGGGCTGACTTTGGCAAAATGGGTGAATACCTAAAGAATGCACTAGCAAATGGCCAGAATGGAGGGGAGGAAGAACAATGGAGACAAATCAAAACTGCCATCATGGAGGCAACATACCTTTGTGTGAAACAAATAAAGAAAACAAAATGGAATTAAAAAATGCTATGGTTCTCAAAAGAGGTGGCAGGGAAGGTTGGGGAGAAAAAGACAGCATTCAAGAAGTATGAGGTTACATGGAAGGAGCAGGACAGGGCAATGTATAAGTTAAAGCAGAAGGAAGCAAGGAAGGCAGTCAGAATGGCAAAGGCCCAAACCAAAGAAAAGATAGCCAACTCAGTTAGGATGGGGGATAAAACCTTTTATAAGTACATCAGGGAGCAAAGAAAGACAAAGAGAGGGATAATGAAGCTTAATAAAGGGAAGGGGAGCTGGACAGAGGGAGACAGTGAAAAGGCAGAGATACTGAATGAATACGTTTGCTCAGTATTCACAAAAGAAGACAAGGAGGAGGAGTTACCAAAACAAAACAATAGAAGCACTCTGGGCAGGGAGGTTGACACCAGTCCATTTACAGAAGAAAGGGTCCTGAAAGAATGCCTAAAACTCGAGGTGGACAAAACAGTGGGGCCTGATGGGACTCACCCCAGAATCCTAAAAGAACTAAAGGGGGAACTAGTGACACCACTGATCACCCTTTTTAATAAAACATGGGAGGATCAGGTGATACCTGAGGACTGGAGGAGGGCGAATGTGATTCCCCTTCATAAAAGTGGGAGCAAGGTAGAAGCAGGAAACTACAGACCTGTTAGTTTGACCTCAATGGTATGGAAAATGATGGAATGACTTCTGAATGAAATAATCGTTGAGTATCTAGAGTCCAGTGAGGCACAGGAGACCCAAGGCAGCATGGATTCACAGCAGGAAGGGCATGTCAGATGAATCTAATTGATTTCATTGACTGGGTGAGCAAAGTAATAGACCAGGGAGGGGCTGTGGATATGGCCTACCTAGACTTTAGCAAGGCATTTGACACAGTCCTGCACAAAAGATTGACAATCAAGTTAGCCAGCCTGGGAGTGGGTCCCAGGGTGGTAGCATGGGTAACAGATTGGCTGCACAACAGGACACAGAAGGTAATAGAAAATGGAACTCACTCCGAAGAAAGGGGTGTTACTAGTGGGGTACCTCAGGGTTCAGTACTGGGTCCAGTCCTCTTTAATGTCTTTATAGGAGACATTGCAGAGGGTCTGGAAGGAAAAGTATGCCTCTTTGCAGATGACACAAAGATCTGCAACAGAGTTTATACATGGGGATGGGGGGGTGGAAAGGATGAAAAGGCACTTGGCAAGGTTGGAGGAATGGTCAGATGTATGGCAACTTAGATTCAATGCAAAGAAGTGCAAAGTAATGTACCTGGGAAACAAAAACCCAGGTGAAGAGTACACAATGGGGCAGGGTTCTAACAACAACAAAAATTGAAAAAGACCTGTGGGGAATCATATCAAATGACCTTAAGGTAGGTAAGTAATGTGAGAAGGCAGTAAGGAGAACTGGGGGGGATACTGGGATGCATAGGGAGAGGCATCACAAGTGGAAAACAGGAAGTGGTTATCCTTCTGTACAGACAATTGGTGAGACCCCCACCTGGAGTACTGTGTACAGATTTGGAGACCACATCTGCACAAGGACATAGACAGGATGGAGACTGTCTAAAGGAGGGCAACTAAATTGGTGCAGGGTCTGCATCAGAAACCACATGAAGACAGACTAAGAGAGCTTAATATGTATACCCTTGATGAAAGGAGGGACAGGGGGGACATGATAGAAACTTTCGAGTACCTCAAGGGAATCAACAAAGTCCAGGAAGGTAGCATCTTTCAGAAAAAGAGATGTGCAAGCACAAGGGGGCACAATCAAAGATAGAGGGTGGACGGCTCAGGGGCAACATGAGGAAATATTGTTTCACAGAGAGAGTGGTGAATGCAAGGAACTGCCTTCCTGAGGAGGTTATGGGGTCAAAAACGTGGGAGAATTCAAGAATGCATGGGGCAGACATAAGGGAATTAAAGTGGGGGGTAGGAGGAAGTAGGCTGTTGGTAAACTTGAAACTTTAGCTTATCCAATACGTAGGAAAATGGGCAGACTGGGTGGGCCAAGTGGTCCTTATCTGGCATCAAAGTCTATGTTTCTATGCATTCATGCCCTATAAAATTAAGATTTTAGGCTGCTGAGTTCATATTTAATTTTTGTTATTTTGTATATCAGACTTTTGTTTGAAGTATTTGTAGTTTTATGAAGTTTCAGGAGTTCATCTAATTCTTTTCCTAATGTCTTAAGAGTTTCTGCTCTTCTCTTTTTTTAGGATTGTGCTATAACCTATCACCCTGCCCCTCACTTAGCACTTAAATGTTTCCTGTAATGTAGCTCTAGATACCTCAAGAGTATCATTTATAATAGAGAAGTTCTTCACTTCTTTAAGCCATTCAATAAATTGCAGCTCATTCATAACAGAAACATTAAATTTCCTCTCATTCTTGTGAAGGCCAGATGGGCCACTACGCTGAATACACAGATTTCTGACCAAGAGTGGAGTAGGTGCTGCAGATATGCCCATACAGCTTGTATGGACCAGTGAGCCTTCTAGTCAGGAACAAAGTTTTACACTTATGGCAATGCACCCCAAGTCAGCTGAAGAAAATGGGTCTATTAACACAAGACAGATGCTGGAGATGCAATTTCTCCATTGCAGATCTCCTACACATTCTGTGGCAGTGTGGATCACTGCATCCTCTATGGGCTAGGGTTATCCACTTCTGCTCCAGAATTCAAAAGCTGACACTCCCCTCCAACCCAGGTTTCTGGTTGCTGGGCCTCCCATCACGAGGGAACCAGATGAAAGATACACATAGGTTATGGCTTACTCAAGCCTCTGTAGAGCTCATCAGGTTAATTCTAAAATGCTGGAGGACCCCAGCTGTTCCGTTATACAAGGAATGGTAGCAGGAGATGGAATCCCTGGCATCCCACTCAAGGATGGCCCATTTTGCAAGAAACACCAGCCAGGCATATTAGGAAATATGTGTCCCATATCTGGAATCCTTTGTTCCCCAGGCTCACCCTCCAACAGACATGAGATCTGAAGAACTATCGAAACCCCCTTGAACTAAAATTGTGCTCAGGATGGATTTATGTCATATAACGGATACAATGCATGTGTTATAAAAGCAAGGGAAGAAAAGAGTAAACAGGGAGGAGAGGAGGCACTGTGGGTCACTTTAGAGACTGGAAATGGCACCACAGTCCGCACATGGGTTGTATACAGACCCCCATCTCAGGGGGAGGGAATGGACAAGGATATGATAGAAGACATCCTTAGGATGACAGAGAAAGGGGAGATACTGTTGATGGGGGACCTGAATATGTCAAATGTTAACTGGAGCACCTTTGCTGCAGCCACATCCAAGAGCAGGGCCACTCTCGATGCCCTACAGGGGGCATGCCTCAGACAGCTAGTGTTGGAACCCACCCGGGAGGGAGCAATCTTAGACCTCATACTCTCAAATGGGGAGAGTGTGAAGATCTCAGATCTAGAAGTGGGTAGCCATCTGGGAACAAATGACCACCAAACAGTGTGGTTCATGATAAATTCAGCTGCAGAGTCAAGCCATACAAAAGTGAGGGTACTGGACTTCAGAAGGGCTGACTCTGGCAAAATGGGAAAGTACCTTAGAAAAGCACTAGCAAACAGGCAAGAAGGAATGGTGGAGCAACAATGGGGAAACATCAAATCTGCCATCACAGAGGCAACAAGCCTTTGTGTGAAGCAAATAAACAAATCAAAAAGAAAGAAAAAGCCATTATGGTTCTCAAAAGAGGTGGCGGGAAGGTTAGGGAGAAAAAGTTAGCATTTAGGAAGAATAAGGAAACACAGAAGGAGCAGGACAGATAACTGTACCAGTTAAGGCAGAAGGAAGTAGGAAAGGAAGACAGAATAGCAAAGGCCCAAACTGAGTAAAAGATAGCCAACTCGGTTATGAAGGGGGATAAAACCTTTTATAGGTATATTAGGGAATGTAGAAAGACAAAGAGAGGGATAGTGAGGCTGAATAGAATGGACCATGAGAGGGCAGAGAGAGACAGTGAAAAAGCAGGGATACTGAATGAATACTTCTGCTCATTATTCACAAAAGAGCAGGAGGGGGAGGTACCTAATCCAATTAACAGAAGCACTCTGGATGGGGGGATCGATCCCAGTCCTTTCACAGAAGAAAGGGTTCTGAAAGAACACCTAAAACTGAAGGTGGACAAAGCAATGGGGCCTGATGGAATTCACCTCAGAATTCTAAAAGAATTAAAGGGAGAACTAGTGACACCACTGACTACCCTTTTAACAAATCATGGGAGGATGGTGTGGTACCTGTGGACTGGAGGAGGGTGGACGTGATTCCCCTTCACAAAAGTGAGAGCAAGACACAGGCAGGAAACTACAGACTTGTCAGTTTGACCTCTGTGGTAGGGAAAGTGATGGAATCACTTCTGAAGGAAAGAATTGTTAAGTACCTGGAGGCCAGTGGGGCACAGGACCCAAGGCAGTATGAGTTCACAGTGGGAAGGGCATGTCAGATGAATCTAATCGATTTCTTTGACTGGGTGACCAAAGTAGGAGACCAGGGAGGGGCTGTGGACATGGTCTACATAGACTTTAGCAAGGCATTTGACACAGTCCCACACAAAAGTTTAATAAACAAATTAGCCAGCCTGGGAGTGAGTCCCAGGGTGTTAGCCTGGTAAAACATTGGCTGGACAACAGGACACAGAAGGTAATAGTAAACGGAGTCCACTCTGAAGAAAGGGGGGTTACTAGTGGGGTACTGCAGGGTTCAGTACTTGGTCTAGGCCTTTTTAATGTCTTTATAAGTGACAGTGTAGAGGGATTGGAAGGAAAAGTATGCCTCTTTGCAGATGGCACAAAGATCTGCAGCAGAGTTGATACACAAGAAGGCATGGAAAGGATAAAAAGGGACTTGGCAAGGTTGGAGGAATGGTCAGAATTATGGCAGCTTGGAGTCAGTGCAGAGAAGTGCAAAATAATGCACCTGGGAAACAAAAACCCAGGGAAAGAGTACACAATGGAGGGGGGGAGGTAGTAACAGCAACAAAAATGGAAAGGGAATCATATGAGATGACCTTAAGGTTGGCAGGCAATGTGAGAAGGCAGTAGGGAGGGCTGGTGGGATACTAGGATGTATAGGGAGAGACATCACCAGCAGAAAACAGGAAGTTGTTATCCCTCTGTACAGACAGTTGGTGAGACTCCATCTGGAGTACTGAGTGCAGTTCTGGAGAACCCATCTCCTCAAGGACATAGACAGGATGGAGGTAATCCAGAGGAGGGCAACTAAAATGGTGCAGGGTCTGCAAGAGAAGCCATATTAGGAGAGACTAAAGGAGCTTAATATGTATACCCTTGAGGAAATGAGGGAGAGGGGGACATGATAGAAACTTTTAAGTACCTCAGTAGAATCAACAAAGTCCAAGAGGGTAGCATCTTTCAGAAAAAGAGATATGCAAGAACAAGGGGACAGAATTTGAAGACAGAGCGGGAGCAGCTCAGGGGCAATGTGAGGAAGTATTTTTTCACAGAGAGGGTGGTGGACTCATGGAATAGCCTTCCTGAGGAGGTTGTGGGGTCTAAAACTGTGGGAGAATTCAAGAATGCATGGGACAGGCATAAGGCAATTATTGTGGGAGGTAGGAAGACATAGGTTGTTGGTTAACTAGGATCTGCATCTTATCCAGTAGGTAGAGAAATGGGCAGACTAGGTGGGCCAAGCAGTCCTTATCTGCCATCAGAGTCTATGTTTCTATGTTTCTGTGTGTAACTATGCCTTTTCAGACTATAACTTTGCACTGTAAATGCATCTTTGTAGAGTGTATGCTGTGCTATGTCTGTGTATAACTGTGTCTTAAAAACAAAACAATTTGTAACACCCTTCCCTTAAATAAAAAGATTAACTGCAAAAAAAAAAAAGTCCATCTCTGTGGGCCATGACTAGGAAGACCAATAGGAAGTTCCATTCTTATTGCGGAATGATCTGAAATTGTATTATTAGTCATGTATAGAATAATACATGGGGTGGTGTGTTTAACGAGAATTTTACGCACACCCAAGGTGTTGGATGCTACATAAACCCCAAGAGCAAACGTCAAGGGGTTTATTTAAGCATCCAACACCAACACCAAATTCAGGTTTTACACACCACCCCATGTTTTATTTTATATTAATGCTGTAGAGTATTTTATCACCACGACAATTATATAAAATATAAATACATTCGTGTTCAGACACGGTCCAGTTGAGATGAAGCATGGTCTGTGGCCAAGCAGCTGCTGAAAACTTTCAATTTTTTTCTTCTTTTTTTTTTGCTAAAGGTTTCATCAAGGGGTGGGATATTCAAAGCAGTTGCGCATGCATGAACTGACAGCCAGCCGCATCTGTGGAAATACCCAAGGAGCAATATTCGGGCGGGACAGTGCGCAGCGCAAGTCGCAATGTGCCAATGTGCAACCCTAATGAATGCATGCACAAGTGCAGGGGACGTGCCCAGAAATATGTGGCGCAGTGCGATATTCAACCCCTGACCCATGGCACAAGTGCAGAGCAATGTCCAGATGCACCTAGCAGACTTGAGCCTATAAATACAGGGCGCAAGCACAGGGACAGCACTTGCGCCAGGGGCGAGATAGAGAGACAAAGAGAGAGGAACCGGACAGTGGAGGGAGGATACAGAAGGAGCAAGGGAGTTAGAGCCTGTGAGGGACAGAGGGAGTGGAACAAGCAGCCACAGGGATGTGGGACAGAGTTGTCAGTGGAGTGCAAGCCAGGGGCAGAGGGAGCAACAGAGAGAGGCAGGCAGAGAGAAAGGCACCGCCCCACTGTGGCAAACAGACCACAGGAGCCGACTGCCGTGGGGAGACAGAACAGTAGGTTCCATGGCCAGCACAGCCTTTCCGATGGAGGCCATAATGAGGGATGTGAGGAGGCAGGAGGAACAGCGTTGTGGCCGTGGAAGGGCCCATCGCCGGTAAGCCCGGAACAGGTGGTACCGTGCCTGCACCACCTTCAAGGACTATTCCAATACAGAGATTGTGGGCCGGTATCACCTGAACCGGGTGTGGTTCTGAGGCAGCTCTGTGAGCTTTGCAGTGAGGAGATGCACTCACCCACTAGACAGAGCCATGTTATGTTAGTGGAGATTAAGGTAACAGCTGTCATGTGCCTGCTTGCCACGGGCACCTTCCAGAGACCAACGGGGGACACCACAGACATAACTCAGTCAGCCACATTATGCCTCCTCACACAGTTCCTCAACACCCTGCTGCTACATGCTTTGGAATACATCCATTTCCCCAGCACACAGGCAGAATGTACAACAACCATGCAGGACTTTCACAGGGTAGCATGAATGCCTGGCATGCTTGGGGCCATTGACTGCACTCATGTGGGCATCTGCATGCCACCTGGCCCTGAGGGTGTAGCATACATGAACAGGAAGGGTTACCCCAGTGTCAACTGTCAGGTGGTGTGCGATGCCAAAGGGTACATAACCAATGTCTGTGCCACATATCCTGGGAGTGCACATGATACATTCATCTGGCACAGCTCTGCTCTGTGCCACAGGTTCAAGCATGGGGAAATCCCCATGGGCCACCTAGTGGGTGAGTATGGGATGGCCAAGGGGAGCTGGGAACAGCAGGGCATGGGATTGCGGGGCAGGTTGGGTGCACTGGTGAGGGTGTCAGGGATGGGCAAGGGGCACAGCAACAGAGGACACTAGGCTAACCATGTAATTGTCCACACAAGTGACAGTGGCTACCCACTCAGACCCAGGATGCTCACCCCCTACCAGCACCCATCATCCCCAGCAGAGGACCGGTACAATGAGGCACACGCCAGCACACAAAATATCACTGAGCATGTGTTTGGGATGCTGAAGGCATGGTTCCTTTGCCTTGACAGGTCTAGCGGTGCCCTATAGTACAGTCCCTCAAAAGCCTTTGGCCTATTCCTGGCCTGCTGCATGTGCACAACATGGCCACTGACCATGGGATAGCTGTCGTGGATGATGAGAGGAATAGCAGTGGGGATGACGAGGGCAATGAGCCAGAGGGTGGTGGATGGTGGACAGCCCCCCCGGGCGGAGAGATCCCCGGCTCCAGCGAATGGCATGCCAGCACCTAGACACAATTGCACAGGAGCACTATGGTGATCACAGGTAGGTGGAGCAACCCCCATGCATTGGCCACACACAACGGTATGGCACACGGGCAGGGGCAGGCATGGCAATGGGCATGCACACACAGAGGTGTGGTGCAGGGGTGGGGGTGGCAGTGCCAAGCAGCCACACGCAACAGCATGCAGCAGTGTACAGCAACACACACACACAGACACACGCAAACACATGCCCAGGTGCCAGATGCAGGGCGCTGGTGCACAGGTGCAACCAGTGCAGCTCTGCTCTCATCATGCCCACACCACATGGGCCAGCAGCCAGGCAGTTGTACACACAGGCAGTGTGTGGCATGACACACAGTTGCCACGACTGTGGCATGCACTCACACACATCACCCATTTGCGTACAGGGCAGTGGCAGCAGACTACACCCAGGGCAGCATGCACATCAGGTCTGTTGCGTGGAACCATGGCCACCGCAGACATGGGGGTGGCCACACGGGGGCCGATCTGCTGCTCATCGGCCAGAGGGGATGCATGTAACTGCCCCCCAGGGGTCGTACTGTGGGACCATGACCGGGTCCATGCAGAGGTGTGTAGGCACTGAAACAGGCCCACCCCAGCAATTCCTGGGATGCCAACAGCAGAGCCTGACATTGACAGGGAGGGTGTTGCTCAATGTCAGATCCGTGGGGTGGATGGTGCACTATGCGGTGTATGTGGCTGTCTGCCATGCCCTGTGGCAGCCAGCGGTGCAAGGCCAACCATGATCACATTGGCAGTGCGATCCTGGGATGTGGTCTTGTCCTCCTGCATGTGCTGAATAGCCTCCAGGACCTGCGTGGTGCCTCTCTCATGCAGCTTGGCCGCCTGGCACACCTCCGCGTGAAGTGCATGCACCCCAGCTACAAGCAGCACCTTTGGCTCCATGGAGGCCCACAGCAATCGGGTGTGCTCTGCCAATGGGTCGGCAGCCAGGGGAGCCTGGGTGGGCCGCCAACCCACCGGTGGTGTACGACAACACTGCACAGCCCCCCACTCAGGTGGATGCTGCACAGCAGGGTCCCCATGGGGTAGGTCTCTGTCTGGTGCCCCAGCAGTGGACACTGCATCTGGCCACCCAATGTCCCCAGCTGTCTGCCGCTGCTGCCTCTCTGGCCCCTGTACACTGGCTAGCACCTGCGCGGATGCACCACCACCACCACATCGCACTGCCATGGTGGTGCTCATGGCAGCACCTGCAGTTGGCGGTGGGTAACTGTCCACCAGCGACAGGCCACTGGGAGCACTGCATGTGATGGTACTAGGTATGGGTGTCTCCCCCACAATACCACCCATGCTGTCCAGGATAATGGTCAGGTCATCATCGGTGTTGGACCCTGCCCCAATCTGTGTCTCCACACAGAGGACACCATGGCTGGCATCCTGCTGAAACAAAGCCAGGGCCTCGTCCGACACCATGCCCAGGACACTAGCTGGACAGTGGTGGTGTGCTGCAGCCGATTGGGCCCCTGGATGCCCGTGGAGGTGGATGGCTGATCCTCTGGGGCTGGGCCTGCCCCCACGGCTGCTGCTGGTGCCCCATTCACTGCATGCTGGTGTGCTGGTGCTGTAAGAGAAAACAGATGTGTTAGTGCTGCGTTGCTCCCCCCCCCACAGTGTGGGCTTGACATACATACCATGCAGTGATGGGTTTCCTCCTGTCTGAAATCCACCACCTGGCACACCATCAATGGTGCCATGATACATGGTGGCAGCCACCAGCCTCTTCTGTGCTGTGAGCTGTGGCACATCAGCAGGTCCCCCTCCAGTGACTGACCTGACTGCTCGTATGGCCACCACCTTCTCTTTGATGTGGCATTTATCAGTGCCCACCTTCTTCCTGCACTTCTGCACAGACCGCTGGTGGCTGCCCTGCTGGTTCAGACACGCTGCCACGTCCACCCAGGCCACAGTCCTGGCCTGTGGTGTGCCTGTGGCACCACTCATCAGTGGCTCCCTGTTGAGGTAGGCCTCAAACAGGGCATCGGCCTCTGCCTTCTTAAAGTTGGGCCTGCGCTTCTGTGCAGGCCCACGCTCCTCAGTCTCCTCACGGTCAGACATAGTGCTATCTGTGAACAGAGACATGTGTGTCAGTGACTGCAACTGCCCACCCCATCCACCCTGCTGTGCTAGCTGGTCTCACAGCAGGCTCAACTTACCTCAGATGGTTGCAATACTGGTCCATGGCCTGTGCTGTTTTGCGGTGCCTTTATAGTGCAACGCATGCAAATGAGCATTGATGCAGCGGTAATGACATGCTAATTTCCCCAGTGTGCCACGCATTGGCTGATGAGCTCATTAGCATGTGGTGGCTGAATATCGTGAACTTGCTCCCTGCACAATGAAATTGCTCTGGAGCAAGTCGTGGTGCAATGCCCAGACATGAGCAGTATGCAGGACTGCAGTGCACATGCGTCAGGTGCAGTGCCACCACTTATTGCGCACTGTGCACTCAGAGTGCAATAGGGGCCACGGACCACTGTGCACCATGGCCCCTATTGCGCTCTGGCACACTGTGTGCCAGGTGACCTCTGGCTTCTGTTGTGACCCTTTGCCCCTTGGGACTACACCACCACATGCCAGGTGGGCCATGCCCATTTCATGCATCCATGGTGATGCACGATTGGCGGACGTGGCGCATGCTGACACGAGGTACGCATCACGTGCACGTTATGCACAGGTGCACCTCTGGTCACCATTTTGACTCAACACCTTGCAGTTGATATGATGTCGTGGCGAGGTGTGCGGCATGCCTGCAACTCGTTGGACCTGGAGCTGGTCAACCTTGTGGCCCATGTGCAGCCACATGCACCAGGGCTGTTTGGCCAGGTGCCCCTTCACCAGGACAGGATGGAGGTCTGGCACACCATTGCCGCAAGTCTGGTATGGGACACAGGGGTGGCAAGGACCAGTGAGCAATGCCGCCACCGGTACGGGGACATGATGCAGTGGGACCATGAGTGACTGAGGCAGCTGCAGGCATGCATCCACAGGGGGGCCGTGCCATGGCCAGGTAAGTCATCCCATGCTGCATGTGTGCCCTACTGCTGTACTGTGGTGTTGGCTAGGCTGCCTTACATGCTCTGTGGAGGGGTACACTGTTAACATGTGCATTGTGGAGGGCATTGCCAGCCGCCGGTTATGCTGTGCTACAGCCTTGTGGGACATGTCGGGCTGGGGCACATGCTGTGCACAGGGGTGGGGGTGGTGGGCACATGCTGTGGTTGTTCTCTGATGTGTATCTGTCTGGTTTCCATTCCTAGGGCCTGAGGATTGGTGCTGTGCGAGGGAGGTAGGGGTGCCTGGCAGAGCACAGCAGGCCACTGCGGGTCCGAGTGGTGGAGGAGGGGTGGCAGCAGGGCAGGTGCGAGCAGCGCCACAGTAGGCAGGTAGGCACTGTTGTGTTCCTCTGCTCAGTACTGGGTGGTCAGCGGGGGAGTGAGTGTGGCCATGGCCACCTGTGCCATGTGCCGTGGCAGCTGTGTGATGCACACTGTGCGTGGTGCATGCCACTGTGGTGTGGTCATTGCACATGTGTACCAGCTGTTGGTGGGGTGGGTGTGTGCCCAGCTGCCACTGCTGCTGCTGGTGCCCTGTACCATCTGCCTGTCGCTGCGCAGTTGGATGGCCATTGGGTGGCAGTTTCCACTGCTGTGCACTGTTGTGGTATGCTGGGATGCTGGCAGGCATTGGCCCACCCACTGTGGGTGGCCAGGGCGCCAGTCTAGGGGTGTGTGTGTGTTCCCACTGCCCATTGTGCACAGTGGGAGGGCATGGTTCCTAGGGACCTTGCACTGATCACCTGTCCATTCCTTTGTCATACACATCTGGAGGGGGTCACCACTGCCCCTGTATTGCTGGCTATTAAGGCAGATCATCCTGATAACCTCAACAACCCTGGAGGTGACCCAGCAGACCAGATGGATGGTGCCTATGGACAGGAGAAGGAGGAGGCATCAGGGGGCGGCAGGCCGAGGCCACCCACAGTTCATCCCAATGTCCCTTTTACCCCTGCCATCCCTTCCCCATCCATCCCCATCCCACTGTACAGTCCCTGTTCCCTGTCCCCTTCCCTCGCTCTCCTACCCTTTCCAACCCCATGCCATTGTACATAGTTTACCTGTTCAAGACAGTTATTTTGCTTACCTGTCTGTGTCAGTGTTTGCTTTGCAGCTGGCATGTGGAGCCATGCTGCAGTGGCATGGTGGGTGTCTGTGTGGTGTGCCTGTGTTGTTGTGCAGGTCATGCATGGTGGTGTCCTGCCCCTTGGTCAGTGGCTGTGCCTTGGGGTGGCCATGGGGCAGCTGTCCAGGATGTGTGGCTTGTGTGTTAGGCTCCATGGTCTAGGGTGTGGCTTGCTGGAATCTGGGTGGATGGGGGCACAGCATGCAGGGGCGGGACCCAGTGGCAGCCCTCCCTCAGCCATTGGTGCTACCTGTTCCTTGTGTCCTGTGCCACAGTAGTGTTCCAGGGGGGCTGGATGCCTGTGTGTGCCTTGCTGCTGGTGGCCACCTGTGGCCTGCCACTGTGCCTCCCTAGCACTGTCCCCAGGTGTGTTCCTCTGCCTGCCCTATGCTTTCCCTCTGCTGCTCTGCTCCCACCATTGACTGGGGCTGATCTATGTGTGCCTTGGTGCTTGTCCCTTTGCACCCTGGCACATCTCTGGTTGCGCCATAGTGTTTCTGTGCATATTCAGCCATATTGTGCTGGCACATGTCACCATGTGCTCTCTTTGAATATGGCACTCATTGTGTCATGGCGCATTGGATTTGTGCTGCGCCAGACTTGCACTGGCATTGGGCGCATTTCTGAATATCTGGCCCAAGGAATACATGTTTAACCAAGGATTCAAAAACTCTAATTGTGAGAGGCAAGTTTTTTTTCATTTACTTACCGCTGATTGTTACTGGCTGTGAAGAGCACGGCCCTGAGGAAGGGAAGAACAGTGACTGGCACATGTGTGGAGTGAGGGAAACCCAGCATGTTTTCTCCATTATAACCCGCAGGTTATAACGATTAATTATACCTGGGTTTCCCTAAGAGTGAAAATGCTCCCCAGTCATTATGTTGGCATTAACCTCTGACATGCAGATACTTCTTGATACCAGGAAATAACCTATCCTTGTGTACAGGCCATGAGGAGCTGAGAAAAAAGGTAGAATCTATAGTCCCTCCCCTTGGGGTGGGTAGCTCTCCATATGTCTATTAAACCCAAAACTCCACATAGGCTAGGAATCTGCTGTCTTGTTTTGGACTTACAGTTTGAAGTATCTGATCTACTTCTATCCAGAATTAGATCTATTGGAATATTAAAATCCCCTTGCAAAATAATTTCAGCATTAAAGTATTTGCTTAATTCCATATTAAAATTTGCAAAAATCTGGGCAGCTTTCAGTTGGAACATACTGTATGCATTAAAAGGATTATATCTCTACCCTCTATTTTACCATGTATTATGATCAACCTTCCTTCTGTGTCCTTAATAGTATTCTGCACTATGAATGTGTTATTTTTTTCTAATTAAAATGTCCCCTTGTCCTCAGATCCCCAACCAGAAATAACTTCAGGAAAAAGCTTTATCACTTTTGGATGCTCACTGGCAGCATTTATTATATCATAGGCACAGTTATTCTTGTTACATCCCAAATGATCATAAAGTCAAGAATCCGTATTTACAATTTAGGACATAACAGTTCCCTGTCACTTTCAGAACATAACAGTCCTGTCTTCCTTCTTGCGGTTCTTCGTCCTGCTCTCTTCCTGTTTATCATGCTTCTCGGGGTCCGGACACCATGATCCGGCCCCCCTCTTTCACTCACCCCCACTTCGGGTACTCGTTACTCAGACCACTCCCCACCAGGTGTGGACACATGATCCACCACCCTAGCTCTATGTCCTTCTGCCCGCCCCCTACTCCCAAGCCTGAGTTCCTTTGTTCCCAGCCCGTGGTACCACCCCTCCCCTCTATCTGCCCCCATTTTCCCTTGCCCCCCAGCCCTTCCTCTCATCTACCAACCCTCAGTGGGACTCCACCTAGTCCCTGGTAACCGCCGCCTCCTGCTCCATGTTGGGCCACCCAGAGGTCACCTCTTGCCATTGCCTCTTACTCCCGCGCCAAGATTCCATTGTTATTTTCTCCTCTGTTTCTTGCAGGGAGGGTGGGTGGGAATTTTACAGCAAGAAAAGAGGGCAACCCCAGTGTTGCATGCCCTTAAGTAGCCCCTAGAGGCCTTTGTTTGGGACCCCCACTGGCCCCTCACCCCAGCCAATGGCCAGCGAGCTCCGATAGCCTGGTCATATGACCCTGCGATGAGGTCATGGCCCCTCTCCTTCCTTCCTCCTCCCCCCAAGCTCCATATCCCTGGCTGGGGCCAAGGGCAAGTTGGCCTGCCCTTTAGTGGCAAGTCTCATTGTCCCCGGATCCCCAACCAGAAATAACTTCAGGCCAAAGCTTTATCACTTTTGAATGCTCTCTGGCAGCATTTATTATATCATAGGCACAGTTATTCTTGTTACATCCCAAGTCATCATAATTTCAACAATTTGTATTTACAATTTAGGACATAACAGTCCCCTGTCGCTTTCAGAACATAACAGTCCTATCTTCCTTCTTGCGGTTCTTCGTCCTACTCTCTTCCTGTTAGTGGCAGGGACTAACTCTGTCACATTTAAAAAAAAAAGTGTTTTTTATTCCTCAGCAGGGTTTCAGAAATGCATTTCTTGCAATAGCATTTTCCCTGTTGAAAATTATCTCCTTGTGGTAGTGCTAGCAGTTCAAGCCGCATGACCGTTCGCACGATCGCAAGGGCTGCGCGATCATGCGTACTATCGTGTAGCGTGCAGCGCTAATCACTTTGGTAAAACCGAAGGCTTGAGCCGCCAGTAGGCTCACCTACAAGAGCTTCCTCCTGAAATTCTCAGGGTAAAACAGCCTAATAGGAGGTACAGCTAGCTAAAAAGAATACCTATGTCTGGCTGTGGAAAGTGAAGCAGACAGCTTTCCCTGCAGTCTGAATTTGATTGTGGCCTAGTCCTGCTGCTTTGAAATTGGTTCCTTCTGATAACAAAACCCCTATATATCTGGGTTTATCTCTATTAAAGTGCTGTATATGTTGTACAAAGGAGATTACTTATAAAATGTACTTGAAATATATGCTTTAAAGTATGTCATGGGTAATGCAGGACAGGTGCAAATGAAGATAGCTTTCTGGAAAGTCTGTATGTTTCAACAGGCTACAAGATATTAAAAACAAAGCTGTCCTGTTCTGAGAGCTCTTGAAAAAGAACAAAATACAGGATACAGTGGTTTTATAAGTCCCTTTTCTTTTTGCACTATTATATAAAACTGCACATTAATAAATGGTAGAAACTTATGTCCATATAAGAAAGTTACCCGTACCCTGTGTTGAGTTGCTCCTGCAGATTAAAAGGGAAGATCTGCTTGCTATAAGTCTCTGCAGCTAACTGAGAGCCACTATAGGGAATCAGCGGCCCCTTGTGGACTATTTTTATAAGACAATACCTGTCACTCAAACACAGGAAAACATTTTTGGAAGTATAAAACCTTAGGAAAGCATATTTTTGCAATTTAAGTATAACCCCAAATTGTTTACATCTGTCAGAGCTTGTTATGATATGCAGATAATTGTGTTAGCAGCTAATAAAAAGAGTTTTATATTTTTTAGTTGTTTAACCAGGTATAGCACACTAAGCTGAAAGCTTTTTTTACAGGAGCGACCTGGGAGCACAAGGAGGTTAAGTGACTTGCTTAGGATCACACAGGATGCAAGTGGAAGCTGTGAGATTCAAACCCAGGTCTGGTCTGCTGGACATCACCAGATTTGCAGCTCAGAGCCTTAGACCACTGCGCTATACTGCCTGATGATGTTGTGTCACCTGATTCAGGTAGGCAGGTACATAAGCCCTAGCTGAACAGGCATCAGGCAGATAGGGTCAGTTACTGCTGACCAGTGGAGAGAGAAGGTTCCTGCTGAAGGATTTGCCTTGTTTTACTTTATGTTATCAAAGTTGTTTTCTTTTATTATTTTCTTTGGATATTTCTGTTACTTAAATGGTGCAAGAAGAACTTGTTTAGGAAGATTAATAAACATCCCACAAGCCAACGTGGGTTGCACCTTATCTGTTGCTTCTGAGTGTGAGTTTGTATCTACCTGAAGAACCCACCCAGTAACACTGTTCATCATGCTTCTCAGGGTCTGGGCACTGTGATCTGGCCCCCCTTTTCACTCACCATCATCGGGTACCACGTTACCCGGACCACTCCCCAACACCAGGTGTGGACACATGATCCACCCCTAGCTCTATGTTCTTCCCCAGCCCCCTTACTTCCATGTCTGGGTTCCTTTGTCCCCAGCCCCTGGTACCTCACCCCTCACCCCTCTATTTGCCCCCATTTTCCCCTTGCTCTTCACAACCCCTTCCACTGCCCCATCTCCCGCTTGCGATGGAAGATGGGGCTCCCCCCCTTGTGGGCTAGCCCTTTAGACCCCTCCTATTTATGTCCTCCACTAGCTCCCCAAAAGGCCAGAGGAACAGACCCATGCCAAATTCAGTGAGATGGATGCCGTCCAGTCTGTACGCTGCTTCCTGATCAAATGAAATGTCCCTATACTGTATATGGAACCCTCCATCTCAATCACTGCCCTGGCCACCTTCCTGTTCAGGTGTTTTCACACCACCTCCACCACCTGGGACCTTTTCGCTCCCCTCCATACTCTCCAAGATGTAATCTCGGACCAAACAATTACCACCCTGGGCCACCAGCTTTTCACCTGTTTGAGGTCCGCTATAATGTCCTTCATCAAGGACCCCCAGGGCATGACCCACAGGTTGTTACCCCCCAGGTGGATAATAATACAATCCAGACTGGTCCATCACACCCTCAGGTCCTCTAGCATGGGCAGCAGTGGTGGCCACCTCATGCCCCTCAGGCCCCTCCATCTCACTTTGGTGTGCTCGATTCCTGGGCGCAGCTGCATATCCATTCTTGTGGCATCCACAAATCTCTCCACCCAATAGATAAATGAGTGCCCCACGATCCACACCGTCCTCTTGGAGCCTGCTGTGGGGAAGAAAAAGGGGATACCAGTTAGCCACTGTCAACACTTTACGTACCTCTTATAACAGTTTGATACCCACTGCCCCACTCTCTTGACCTCCCTTTCCCCTGCCCCTGAGGTGGCTGCCTCCAAAGCCACCCCAATCCTAAAAGAGCGTGGGGTGAATTCGCTGGGATACTTGCCCACGAATGCCACTGCCTTCTTTAACATGGCCCCCACATGGAAACCTGTCACCGGGGACCCGTCTCCATGCAAAAAACCAGGGCCCCCCACTTCGCCCCTGAATCCTCGCATAGTCCCCCATGGCTCAGACTGTGAAGACCTCCCCTGCCGCCTCCTTCAGCAACTCTATGGTGGTGCCTTTACCCTGCTGATCTGTCTTTGACCTCTGCAGCACAATTATTACACTTTCATCTTCCATCATCACACACTTCTCCTGCAGACCTGCCTCGATTTCCCCCTTTCTGGGAGCCACCATTGCTCTGACCCTGAACGCCCCCTTCGCCATGATGGCAAATATGGCCCTGAAAAGACAGATCTCATTTGCTGAGTAGCAGACATGGCTCACCATCCATAGGACCTTTGAGAGAAGGAGCCCCATCAGCAGCCGACTCCCATCCTGCCATCTTCCTTGACCCTTTTGCCAGCCTGCCACCATCCGTCTCACGGCCCGGCCCCCTGTCGTATCCATCCAGCCCCAATCCATGCAAATCCAGCTGATGCCTCCCAGCTGGACACCCATGGTGGTGTGGGCCAGCACTTCCTCCCATTTTTCCACAATGTATTGCATTACCTCCTCTTCCCAGACTGTTTCGCCCATCTCCCATCCCATTCTGGCCCTGAAAGTCTGGAAAACTGCCCACACCCTCTCATAGGCCCTTAGGGTGCCGGCTGCCCCTGATCCTTCGTACAAAGCCCTGGCCTTCTCTCTCCAACCAGCCAAAGCAAATCTGGGACCGTGGTCCGGGTGGACGAGGCCTGTGGTGCCAGCTCTCAGAACCGCTCCATCTGAAACTGAGAAAGACTGTCAGCTACCTCGTTCCAGGTCCTTTCAATGTGCTTTGCCCTAAAAGACAGGTTAAACCACAGACCTAACAAAATCATGCCCCTCAACAGCCTCCCTACTGACTCGGTCCTGCCACTTTGCCTATTGACCACGTCAACCACGCCCTTGTTGTCACACCAAAACACGATGCGATGCCCTGCCATCCGTGTACCCCATACCTCCAAAGCTACCCATATCATGAAAATATCGAGGAATGTGTTGTCCTTTGTCCATCCCCATTCCTGCCATTGGACCAGCCATGCCTCTGAGATCCACTCACCCTGGAAGTAGGCCCCCATACCCAGCCCCCCAGCTGCATCCATGTACAGTTCAAGGTCTGCGTCTGAGGCCCATTCTTCCTGCCAAAATGTCACCCCATTGTAGGAGTCCAGGAATATCTCCAACACCTGTAAATCCTTCTTCACCCCCCTGCTGATGTCAACCCAGTGATGTGGTAGCTTTGCTTTTCCTGTGACCCTCCCCAACCTCCTAGTAAATGCACTGCCAGGGCTTAAGGCCTTGCAGGCAAAATTAAGGTGCCCCAATAGCTGTTGTACTTGTACCAGAGGCACCCTGCCCCCCACTAGAGCAAGCAGGCCATTGAGCTGTGCTACCTTATCCCCTGGAAGGCAAAAACACTCCCTTCCCATGTCCACCTCAATCCCCAGAAATTCCAGCCTGCGTGCTGGGCCCTCGGTTTTCCTGGCTGCCACAGGGATCCCTATTGCCATGCACATATCCTGGAAGTCTGCCAGCATCTCCTGGGCCTCTGCCTGACTGGTCCCTATCAAGAGAAAATCATCCAGGTAATGGATAACCCTCTTGTGCCCGTATCATACCCCAAACACCCATTGTACCCATGAGCTGACCGCGTTGAACGTTGCGCAGGCCACAGATCATCCCATGGGCATTGCCTTGTCGAAGTACAACCCACCCTCAAACTAAAAGCCAAGCAGGTCCCAGTCTGCCAGTCATACAGGCAACAGCCAGAATGCAGACTCAATGTCCATCTTGGCCAACAATGCCCCTTCAGCCGCCCGGATCAACTTCACCACCTGGTCTAGTGAGACCATGATGAGAGCTTCCAGAATCCCTCCGTTTACTGACCCTTCCCTCGGGTAAGACAGGTGATGGATGAGCTGGAACTCCCCCACCTTCTTGGGCATCACTGCCAGGTGTGACACCTGGAAACTCTTGCAGGGTGGTCGGCCAGCGGTTCCTCCACCCTCCCTGCCTTTACCTCCTTCTGGATCTTTTCCCAGACTATGTCCTTCTTACCTTTTTGGACCCCAAGTTCTTTGCCCACATCCCCACCCATGCCTCCTCGAAACCTAGTGTAAAACAATCCCAAAAACCCATTCTCAACAACTATGCCCCACCCCTGTCAGGGTACCAGTAACCACACTTTGGAGACTTCAGTACCTGGCTATGTACTGTTCAGAAGAGACCGAGGTGCAAAAAAGGAGGAAGGAATGTCCCTTTATGTCAATGAAAATATCAAAGCTTTGGCCCTTTATGTCAATGAAAATACCAAAGCTACAGAAATTCAGAATACACATAAGGAGCCAGAAGAACTGTGGGTAACCCTGGAAACAGGAAATGGGACAGCCATACGAACTGGGGTTTCATACAGGCCTCCAGATGAGGAGGAGGGCATAGACACGTTACTGTTAGAAGATATACAAAACATGACAGCTAAAGGGAAGGTTCTGATAATGGGAGACTTCAACATGCCAGATACAGACTGATCAATACCAGCAGGGACATCTGCCAGAACTAAACACATGGTGGATTCCCTACAGGGGGAGGGCCTCAAACAACTGGTGCAACAACCCACAAGAGACAGGGCTATCCTAGATCTAGTACTGACTAACAGGGAAAGGATCACAGATCTCCAGGTAGAAGGTCACCTGGGGGCCTGTGACCATCACATGGTATTGTTCAATTTGGCCACTAGAACAAAATCATCCCATTCCAAGGCAAAAATATGGGACTTTAGAGGAGCTGACTTTGATAAGATGGTCAACAAAGTTAAGCTAGCCCTGGCAAAAAGAAATACTGGTGAGGGGGTACAGGCAAAGTAGGCAAGCATTAAAGATGCAATTCTTGAAGCAACATCCCATTGTGTTAGTGAGAAAAGGAGGTGCAAAAGAAGAAGGAAACCACTTTGGTTCTCAAACACAGAAGCAGAAAAAGTCAGAGCCAAAAGGCTGCCCTTCAGGAAATATAAGGGAATGCAACAGGATGAAGATAGGGAGGCATACCAAACTTCCCTAAGGGAAGCAGGGCAGGCAGTGAGGCAGGCAAAGGCCCAAACTAAGGAAACACTAGCACGAACAGTAAAAGAAGGTGGCAAGACTTTCTATAGATACATTAGTGAAAGGAGAAAGTCCAGAAGGGGTATTGCTAAGATCAAAGGGGATAAGGGGGTGTGTGAGAAGGAGGACCATGTAAAAGCATCTATCCTAAATAGATACTTCTGCTCAGTATTTACTGAAGAGAAGGCAGGGCAGGGCCCACAGCTCTGCACCATGGACACAGTGGGGAGGGAGGAGTGCACTAATCCCTTCACAAAAGAAAGGGTCCTACAAGAGCTCGATAAGCACAGGGTGAACAAGGCAATGGGACCTGATGGCATACATCCCAGAGTACTAAATGAGCTAAGAGTGGAACTAGCAGAGCCATTATCAGAACTGTTTAGCAAGTCTCTGAGCACAGGAGAGGTCCCAGAAGACTGGAGAAGGGCTCATGTGATCCTGCTCCACAAGAGTGGTAGCAGAGAGGAGGGAGGGAACTACAGACCAGCCAGTCTTACCTCAGTAGTGGGCAAGATTATGGAGACACCCATTAAGGAAAGGGCAGTGCAACACCTGGAATCCATAGGAGCACAGGATCCAAGACAGCATGGTTTTACAAAAAGGAAGGTCCTGTCAAACTAATCTCATAGATTTCTTTGACTGGGTAACCAGAGTGGTGGACCAAGGGGGAGCAATTGATGTCACCTACCTTGACTTCAGCAAAGCTTTCGATCCTGTTCCACATAGAAGATTGATTAATAAGCTGGGTAGGCTTGGGGGGTGTCAGACGTTGGTCAACTGGGTGGCAAACTGGTTGATGGGCAGAAAACAGAGAGCGGTGCTAAACGGTATAAAGTCAGAAGAGATGCACGTCACAAGTGGGGTACCTCAGGGATCAGTCCTGGGGCCAGTCCTCTTCAATATCTTCATCAGTGATGTTGCAGATGGACTGGAGGGTAAGGTTTGTCTGTTTGCAGATGACACCAAGATCTGCAACAGAGTAGATGATCCAGATGGTGTGGGCAGAATGAGAAGAGATCTGGATAAACTAGAAAAATGGTCAGAAGAGTGGCACCTGAGGTTTAATGCAAAGAAGTGCAAGATCATACACATAGGAAAGAGAAACCCTGAAGCCACCTATGGGCTGGGAGGGGAGTTGCTGGCAGTCACAAGGGAAGAAAGAGACTTGAGCGTCATCATCACCGATGATCTGAAATCATCCAAGCAGACCTCTAAAGCAGTAGGTAAGGCTAGAGGGATGTTGGGGTGTATTAGTAGGGGTATCACAAGTAGGAAGAGGGAGGCAATAATTCCTCTTTACAAGACACTGGTTAGGCCCCATCTGGAGTACTGCGTGCAGTACTGGAGGCCACACCTTCACAAGGACATTAACCAAACTGAGGCAGTCCAGAGAAGGGCAACCAAAATGGTGCAGGGACTGTATCAGAACACATATGAGGACAGATTAACTGAACTCAATATGTATACCCTAGAGCCAAGGAGGGAGAGAGGTGCTATGATTGAAATATTCAAACACCTTAAGCGCATTAACAAGGTGAAAGAGTGTAACATGTTTCAATATAAGAAAAATAGCAGGACAAGAGGACACAGCATGAGATTAGAGGGAGGCCGATTAAGGGGTAATGTAAGGAAGTTCTTTTTCACAGAAAGGGTGGTGGATGCATGGAACGGGCTACCTCAGGAAGTGGTGGATATGAATACAATGCAGGGCTTCAAACAAGCATGGGATAGGCATAAGGGAGCAATACAGATGAGTATGAATAGATAGGCCATTGACAGAGCAAAGGCCTATGGTACATTCATAAGGTAGAAAAAGAAATGGGCAGACTGGATGGGCCTTGTGGTCCATATCTGCCGTCAGCTTCTATGTTTCTACGTTTCTGTGTAGTCCCTAGTCCAGAGCTCCACCACTGCACGCTTGATGGGTGTGCGGGGCAGGGCATATCCCCACCTCCCTGCCCCCTGCTCCAGTCTAATTCCATCCATAATTGGATGCATATACTCCCCTCCCAGGGCCCCCACAGCCCCTGTTGGCTGCCCCCCTGCCACCCCAAATGGGCTGCTCCTGGGTCTGACTGCTGGCTTGTCCCATCTTATCGCCTCCCACCCTGCAATTTGTGGCCAGGTGCAATCCCCCACACTGTGAGCAGGTGTACTTAAATTTACAGCTAGGCCAGTTACACGAGGCCCTGTTGAAATCCCAGAAGGCCTTGGTGCCTTGTGCAGTCCCTCCTTGATCCCCCTTCTTTATCTGTTCCACCCCTTGCCCAACCGCCAGGCAGGATAGCGTCCGGACCCACAGCTCGGCATGGGTGCAGTCCCACCTCAGGTCCCCTTTTATTGCCATCCTCCTCCAGAAAGCTTCATCGTATTTAAGCCAACTGAACCCCAGCTTCGCCTGGTACGCATCCCTGATGTTTGCCATATATGTCAGCAATGGGATTGTCAGATCTGGCTGCTTCTCCAGGACTAAAACGCTATAGATCAGAAACCCTGCTTGCCATGTGTCGACGCTTTTCCCTTTGAACCTGGCTTCCTCCGCCTTGTGTCCCAACACTGGCAGCGCCACCGCCATCTCTGACTTTCCCACCGATTCCTTCTGTTCATATCTTTTCGCTGTCTCCTCGTCCATCAGTCAAAAAATATCAACATACTCCCCTTTCCATATTTTTTCTTTGATTGACACAGGCACGTAGTTGCCCAAGGTAAAACCTGGTGGGCCGTCATACAACCTCCGTACCCCCCTGTTGTACCAGTAACCACCTTGCCCCCTTTCCCCCCTCCTTGATGGCCTGTAGGGCTTTCTCCATCTTTGACATCCATCCCTCTCCCATATCTCCCAACAACCCCTCAATGTACTCCTGTAAATCAGACTCGTTGTTCATGTCCTCCTCGTCCTTACCCCGATACTGCTGTGGCCCTGCTGGGCCCGGTCCAGCTCAATTCCTGTCTTCGGCACTGCTGGAGTACTGGATCCCACTCTCTTTGGTTGTTTTCCCCCTCTGCCAACCCCGGGCCGCTTGTCCCATTCTTTCCATTTCCTCAGAACCTCCTTCTCTTCAGCCTCCCTCTTCTTCGCTGCTTCCATCAGTTCTGTCATCTGCGCCATCAACTTTGCAGCCTCCACTAGCATGGTCGCACTGGATGCCGGGACTCATTTTGGTGCCATGTCTTCTGCCTATGCTGCATAACATCTCTTCCCCGCCCACAGCACTTTTCTCTAAACCAATAGACAGTCACACCAGCTTGCTGACCCAACCAATCAGCAACTTCGCTACTCCCTATTGCCAACTATCAATATCCCCCTCAGAATGGGGAGCTTGCTACTGATACTCCTGTCACTAATAGCCATAGGGTTCCACAATAAAGATGACCCTATTATACAATCTAAAGTGGTCAACCCGCCTAGTTTCTCTGGAACATCCCCCGTGGCTGATACCCATGCCCTCATATATGTCTTGCCATTGCTGCATCAACTACAGTGGTGCAATCACCATAAAGTTACACACATCACCACATATATGTCTAAGACAAGGCCCCACTACTGGGTGTATAGATCCCCACTAAGCCTAGTCATCAAACTGCTAATTGGTATCCCGACACACTACCTTAAATCCACAGGGAGCACCCAAAACAAAGAGTGGCAATGGAATAAAAAAAGGAGGACCAAAGACAGCCCCCTCTCCCTATCACTGGCAGCCCTTATGAAATTACTGATCTTCCTATTGCTCTGTATTGGTAATGTAGAAATCAACCCTGGACCTCTTGAAAGCAACACCTCTCCCTCAGACCTATCCTCAAGTAAAGGCCTCAGTTTCCTGCATATTAATGTATGCAGTCTGTTGAAAAAAATTACATTGCTACAATCCTGGGTTGCCCATACCTTGCCAGACTTTCTTGTGATAACTGAGACATGGCTCAAGACCACCACAATGGACAGGGAAGTTAACCTACCTATCAGTTATTCAGAGCTGATTGCCAAACAAGGGAGGCGGAGTAGCCATATATGTAAGCTGGTTTAGTTGTATCCTGTACTGCTGCAACATCTATGCCCAAGGAATTTGAGTGTCTATCTCTAAAAGTCTCTCTCCCAATACAGCAGCTTTCCATTTAATTGGATGCTACAGACCCCCCTCTGCTGAACACAAGCTCTTATCCCACCTGGGAAACCTGGTCAAGTCCTGTACTGAAGAAGTCATTATCATAGGGACCTGAATTTCAACTGGCTTACCCAGGCAGCTACACCTCTGGTATCATTCTGTGACACCTATGGGCTCACACAGTTAATTAATGAACCAACAAGACTAAATGCAAGGAACAGTAGTAACAGTACTCTACTTGACATCATACTAGTGAGTAAACCACATCTATTCACACACGCTGGAGTGCTCCTATAGACATAAGTGACCACTGCCCCATCGCAGGGTAAGATCCAACAGCATTAAAACAGATCCTGCAAAATTCCTCATGAGGAGATCCAAGAAAAACATCAATATTGAAGGATATCTGCATGATCTAGCCTACTCTCCACACTGACAAAAGTTCTATTCTGCACATTCTGTAGAAAAGCTCAGCAGGTGCTAAATAGCATTATATTAAATGCCCTTAACACCCATGCCCCAATCTCTAGTATCCGAATAAAAACAAATCCTGTCGCTGGTTTTCAGCTGACCTCAAAGCTGCACTGCTGGAGAGAGATAAAGTTTGGAAAGTAGCAAGAAAAACTAAGAATATCATGGACTGGATGATCTTTAGGAAAGCCAAGGAATAAATGCACTAGGAAAGTTAGGGATGCAAAGGCTGCCTACTACCTGGCCCAGCTCGACTCCTCCTACCATAATACTGCTAGATTTTGGGGCACCATCAAGGGGATGATGGGCCAGGATGTTCAACCCCTTCCACCCATTTACACAGTAACTATGGCCCCATTACTGGCACATTGGAAATCCTGGATGCATTCAACAACCACTTCACAACAGCTGGCCTTGCCTTTGACTCTCCCAGCTAACCTATTAAGGGATCATTTAAGCTCCCACTATACTGGTGAACAAAGAGTTGACTCCTCCTTTAGCTTCAAACCTATACTGTTGAAACAAGTTGAGGATCTATTATGGCATCTAGATACCAAAAAGTGCAGGAGCAGATCTTCTTGACCCATTCTTTCTAAAGATTGCGTGTCATGTGCTTGCAGTCCCCCTAACTCACCTCTTTAACCTTTCCCTAAACTCTGGCTCTATTCCCACGCTGTGGAAGACAGCCCAAGTGGTCCCTCTTCTAAAATCAGGGGACCCTATGGATCTTAATAACTACAGGCCCATTTCCATCCTACCTGTGTTATCCAAGATGCTGGAGAAATTAGTGAGTATTCAGTTAAGGGAATATCTGAACAATGCTAATCTATTAAATCCAGCTCAATCTGGATTCAGGGCCAAACATAGCACTATCACTGCATTAGCCAAGGTCACCAATGATTGGCAAACCGAACTGGATAAAAAGAACAATGTCTGTGCAGTATTCCTGGACCTGAGCAAAGCATTCAACACTGTGGACCATGAACTGCTACTCTCATCCCTACACTCCATTGGCTTAGATCCATCCTCCCTTAAGTGGTTCAGATGCTACCTCTCCGGTAGATCACAGCAGGTAAAAGCTGAAGGTGACATCTCCCCATTAAGACCACTGTCAAGAGGAGTCCCCCAAGGCTCTATTCTGGGTCCTATCCTTTTTGCCATTTATATAAATAAAATTGATTCAACCCTTACCAAGTCCTCAGTACATCTCTTTGCTGATGACACTGTACTGTATGTCAGCAACCCTTCACCTAAAGTTGCTCATGAAATCCTACAAGCAGAATTCTCCCTGTTACAACATCAGCTTCTCGAGAAAAAGCTTCTGCTAAATGCAAAGAAAACCAAAGCAATGATGTTCACAACCCAAAACTCCACCAACACATCCTCTTCAATCAGTCTCCCCCAGATATGCACTATACTTGGAGAAAATCTGGAGTATGTTGAAAATTTCAAATACCTAGGTGTGTGGATTGACAACAGACTTGACTTTACTCAGCATCTAGAACAACTGCTGAAAAAGCTTCACCTAAGGCTTGGCCTCCTCTACAGATTAAAACCCTTCCTTAATAGAGATTCAAGAGTGAGATTAGTCCAGACCATCTTTCTATCAGTCATTGACTATGCAGACTTCCCTATAGTCACTGCTCCACTCCCTACCTTCAAAAGTTGGATACCTTATACCATAGAGCAATAAGGTTCATTACAGACCTGCTATATAATACTCACCATTGTTCTCTCTATGATTCAGTTGGATGGGTTTTCTTCATGTCAGGAGGAGCAGAAATGCAGCTCTATGGATCTACAGAGCTTTATCAAAAACTCCCAAGCTATATCCTGGACTGCTTCAACCTGACCACTCCCAGCTCCTATGCCCTAAGAAGCAACAATATCATCCTGCTCAAATTGCCCAAAGTCAACACCAAAATAGGGAGGCAGCAATCAGCTACTCTCTAGCCATAGCATGGAACACCCTACAAAAATCCTTAAAACTGTCCATTATCATTCCATTTACATCCTTCAAGCAGCACTGTACAGCCTTCTTCACAGAGAAATGCAGTTGCTACCACTAGAGATAGAATAGTCATCCCACAAAACCTTATTCCAATCACATATGGCATATTCCTTCCAGCAGACACCCGAGTATATGGCACCCAATATTCCTTCACCATCCTTGTACTCATTATGTGAGTGACTGTCATGGCCCTCATTGTGAATATATATGTATTGTACATATTGTAGATGTTAGTTTAACTTTCTCTTCCAAGTTTTAACATGTGAATTCTCTGTATATTATTGTGTTATAAATAACATTTTCTTGTTTCTGTATGTATAACTGTCTCATAAGTATGTGATGTAATTGCTGTGCACCAACTCGAACCTTGACCTTATCAGGTCCATCTTGTAAATGAGCCTTGCTCAATGATGATCTCCTGAATAAATAAAGATTTGATTGATTGATTGATTGATAACAAAACATATGTGAATATGGTCCTCACTACAGCCATTAGGCCCCCCCATTCAATTCCCTCCTCCTGCAGGGCTCTCCTGGCCCGATGGACTGTGGCCAGCCCACCAATGCAGCCTGCCTCATGCCGGGAGCCCCTCCAGTGCTGAGAATAATATGCCTAATGCTGCAAAGCCTTGACCACTCGTGGGGGCACCATAGCACCCACGGTACCATTCCTTATTGCCCTTTTTTTTGTTTGTTTGTTTTTTTCATTTGCGTCCACCCCAACCCTGGCCTCTCCTACACTTCTTATATCCATCATAGCCTTCCCCAAGGGCTTCTCTACTTGCCTGTGGCCCTGTTGCCCCTTGTGCCCCATATTGGCCCCTCCATTTCTCACCACCACTACATGCCCCGTGCCGCCCCTCTAACCCAATGGTGGCCTTGCACATGGCTGGGCCCCACTGTCTGGTGGGGCCCCCCACACTTGTGGCCCCATTTCCCTGGCTGCCTACGACACTGAACCCACCCTTGTTCTCAGTCTTGGGCCCAGAAGCCCCAGTCCTTGATGATTCACCTTCCTACCATGCCAGGTGTCCCTTTGCCTGCCAGCCCCAAGAGTACCCCTGGTCCATCCTGAAATGGCTGTGCTGGGCGCTGGGCCCATACCCGGTCTTCGGTCCCTTCATCAATGAATTCCACCACAGGTGTTGAAACCTGCACATGTATCCCGACAGCTTTAATGCACTGCTACCTAGGCCCAAATTTCTTCCTCAGCCCCCCTGCACTCCCCCCATCTCTCCCCCCCCACACTGCTGCCTGTCCTTATGTACCCCTCAGATCCTGCCTGACTAACCAGGCGTCCCCTCCTTTGTTACTGTTTTTTTTTCTGCTCAACCAGTGCCTTTTAACCCCTTGAGCAGACCCTGTTTTTGTGGGCCTGCCCATGCCACCAGATACGCTCCGCGCCTATGCCTCCCCTGCCACCACGTGGTGACCGAGGCCTGCAGTGGGCCTTACCAGCCCTTACTACCTCCAAGGCCTTCCTGTTGGCCCTTGTGCTTGTCCTGCAACCAAGCCCGCCTTAGGCCCTGCTGGAGCGCTCTGGCATGTCCCCCCATCCTTTTAGATGGCATCCATGACCACGCGGTCGCCTCCGTGGCCCAGTAGGCCTCACCGGTTCCTTTTCCTTTTTCCCTTTTCCTCATGGCACTTCTTGCCCGCTGTCTGCTCTTGGGCTCAACCATTTTTTCTGCCAAGGTCTGTTCCCCCCTTGTGACTCATGCCATCCATGCCATGCAGTATGGCTCTGTTGCACCATGTGCCCTTGCTGACTTGTGATCCCCTCAGCCCTTCGCGGCACCCTTTCCACCACGGAGCTGCCAATGCCCCACCATGTGGGGGCCCTGGCGAAAAATGGCTCACTCCATCGCTGCTTGGCCCTCCACTGTCCCCATTGATTTAGGGAGTGCAACTGGCCAACTGCTCCCTCGCATTGCAGTGGGTCTACCCTGGCGGATCCAGAGCCCAGTCCCGCCCCCTGCTGAGGCCTTCTGTTCACTCCCCCAGCAGCTATCCCTGCCACGTGGCTTGATGACTCTCGAGCCATCCTGCTTTTTCCTTTCTCGAAGAGAGCGACACAGCACCTTTCATTTTCTTTCTTTGAACTGCATCCGGCCGCTTTACCCACAAAACTCCTGACAAACCCAGGCTTGGCCCACGTGCCTACACCCAACTTCCTATCTGGGCAAATTAATAAAATATATAGAAACATAGAGCTCAGTTGCAAAATTAGGATGGCTAGCCCATCCAGTCTGCACTTTCTGTGCCAAACTGCCTGCTTGCCACTCTATCCCCAGCTGGCCACAAATGCTACATAGCATTTCAAAACAATAATAAGCATAGCAATTCTTCAAATACAGGATAAACGTATATAATTCGCCTTTTCAAACACTTTGCCACCTCATGCTCCTGGATTCACCAAATCAACCTGCCATACAAACAGCCACAAGTTGTGCCTTACCTCAATGCCAGTGAATATGCTATATATCCCAGAATTGTGCATCGTAGAATTTTACAGCAAGAAAAGTGGGCAACCCCAGTGTTGCATGCCCTTAAGTAGTCCCTGGTGGACTTTGTTTGGGACCCCCACTGGACCATCCCCCTGGCCAATGGCCAGAGAGCTCCGAAAGCCTGGTCATATGACCCTGCGATGAGGCCATAGCCCCTCCCCTTCCTTCCTCCTCCCCAAGCTCCATATCCCTGGCTGGGGCTCAGGACAAGTTGGTCTGCCCTTTAGTGGCAAGCCTCATTTTCTTGCTATTGAAACAACTATGAAAATCACACCCTACCCAGCTACTATTGTGTTTATCTGCTTCTTCATCTGTTATACGGATTTCATGAAGAAAAGCAATGTCAGCTGTGGAATTATTTAAAAATTGTAAGATTTTAGCTGTTTTAATTGATAAACCTATACCATTCACATTCCATGATACAACATGTATTCTTCTAGCCCTAACTTTGTATAAAAAATAGCAATATTTAAACATGTAACTGTATTCCCCAAGATTGCAACTCCTCCACACAAGTTTTCTTTAAAATGATCACATTCCATATAACTAACTAAAGCATAGTCAGTACAGCTGCTGTGTTGTCCTCGGTCCTCTCTGTGCTGGACTATGTAATTGTGTTCTATGGCTCGGCTGATAGCACTGCTCTCTGTCACATTAAATCAGCGCTAAACAAGGCATGTCACCTGGTGACAGGCTGTGGTAGAACTACCCACACGTGTGACCTCTACAGTCGCTCTAACTGGCTAAACTTCGAATGTCATCTTAAGTACTTGATGAAGAAGATCCAGTGAAAACTCACCCCACCTAGTCTACAGGGCCTCATCCAACCCTCCTTCCCACAAAGATTCACCAGAAGTACCTCCAAGGTCCCCCTTCTTGGTCCCCCGCTGCAAGACATCCAAGGATCAGAGAGCCCTTTATCACAGGGTTCCAAGCTGGCTAAATGACCCACCTGTTGCTCTGACTGCTGGTACAAAAATAGGCCCTTTTAAAACCTCACTCAAGGAATTTCTCACTAGCCACTCTACTTGCGACTGCTCCTATTAGTACTACATTAACTCAGCCCCTGCCACCTCCTTCACACTGACTCATTTTTTTTTCTTATTATTTTGCATCATGTAACATTTAGCGCACTTCCTCTCTTCCTCTCAACTGTATTATCTCCTTGCATCATTATCAGTTATTATGATTGAACCCCTGCGTTACAATCTGTATCTTTGTTTTCCGTAATTTTGCTGCTGTTTTGCACATGACTCCAGGCTGTCTCTGCCCTCTGCTATGGAATGTTACTCAGTTCCTTACCTTACCTACTAATGTAATATATGGACTGATTGATGTCTTGCACCTGTACTTGTGATGTTGTAGTATGTCTACCGAAGAGGAGCCTTTGCAAAAGAGTCTGTTGACTCAAAGGGTCTAATTCTGATTTCTCAATAAGTAAATAAACTAAGGGTGTAAGATTAATTAGTGGGGTAGGGGGGTATATCAGGCAGACTGGATGGGCCATGGGTATCACATCCAGACAATGACCTGACTACAACGAAAAAGCACCACAGTGACAAATCTCACCAGGTCGAGATTTTTTACTCTGGTGGTTCACTGTGCCCAGCACCATAACTCCTGGTGTTCCTCTCCAACCCCCAAAACAACTCGGAGTTGTATATTTAGAGACAGGGGTATGGGGCACCCCGAGAAAAATACATTTTCCCAATGGGAGCAATGCTGACAGTCGGCATTGTTCCCATCACTGTCGGGGATTTCAAGGACATCCCCAACATTATACAGTGGTGGAAACTGGGCCATTGGATCCTTTTCTGCTGGCAAATTTCTATGATTCTATGACAGTGTTTAACACTGAGGCAGTAAAAGAAAAAATATTATATAAGCATATATGACCATAATAACATTAAATAGTCCTAATGCCGCTCTAGAAAGCCTTCTAATCAAACAAGAAATTTTGAAGCTTTTATAGTGTTCCAGCATTCTGTGTTTTAGATGTAAGAGATTCGCAGTTCTGACTATAAACTATATACAGGTACCCTAACATCTACTAACATCACAAAACACAGAACTCAGCATTATCCCCACAAAAGAAAGAAAGGAAGAAAAACTTAGGAATAATGTTATTTACTAACGGTTATAAGACTAAAGCCTAAAGGTTGGGAACTAGATGTTAAATTTCAGTGGTCAAAACCATCCAACATAACAACCTAAAATACACTAGGGATATTCTCATACAACTATAAACACTTACAGTATGCTGAGCATTGAACTTGGAATGTTTAGTAGATATTCCAAGACAAGATAAAAGTCTAGCCAAAAGAAAATGAAGCATACTGGTGGTCTTTCATTACAGAAATTTGAAAGGAATTGTGTAATGCTAAAAATTAAGTGACCTTCAAGAGCTGCATAGTGATCATCTTCAGTAGGTGACAGCAAAGCATGCAAATTGACCCTACACGGTCATAATGTCGCATGCTTAATAGCGTACAACATTATGGCTAAACTGGTACAGCACTGTAGCTGTGAGCGAATGGTACAATACCACGTATACTGCTGTATGCTGTATTGCACCATTCACACTTTCCCAGGCAGAGGATAAGACCTCTGCTGGGAGTGGGTTCTGATGAGCAGCTGCTGTGGCTCCCTGGACTGAGCCGCAAGAACCCAGATGCTGTGTCTAGGAGCAGGTTTGATTCCTGGTCCCAGAAACTTTAATTTGTTTTAAAACATTGTGCACTTCCACAGTTAAACACCCCCCCAAGAGTTCAGGATCCTTAGTTGGGGGGCATACCTCATGGCAGAAATCGCGCTGTATTGACAGAGCGATTTTGTCATGTGGCATAATGTCTTGCGACATTATGACCTCGTGCTCAAATTGACCTATATTAAATCGTAAAGAGCCACAGCAATCTGTTAAAAAAATAAATATTCTTCCTTCTTATCCAAGTCTCTGAAGATTCCTAATAGTAGGACATGTTTAAAAAAAAAATCTGTGAGCTCACATATGTTCAAGCTGTCATTTGGTTCTTTGGCCAGAGCAGAAGGGGTGCTTAGAGATGAGGAGGGAAAAAAAATGAGGAACACCCAGCACCACAGGTACCAACCATCCCGCACTGTCAGCTACGCAATCCATAAAATGTTACTATATTTATAGGCAGAGCCATATTTATTTATTTAGTTTTTGTTGACCGGGTAAGTGCACTAGACAAATCCTGCCTATTTTCAGGCACAACCCGGGGGGGGAGAATACAGATGAATGCCATCTGACCTTGAACCAGATAAAGCTGTTGGTGGTATTTTTAGTGGATGAGGGAAATTTGGCCTGGACACCGGGGAAATTCCCCTACTCGGCTACTGCCTTGCTGCCAGTAGGAGGACTGGTCATTTGCAAAATGGCCACTCTGAGGATTTCCAGGATGGAGGAGGACGTCTGCAGAGTGGAGAGGTTACCTGCCTCCCACTCCAGTTGTGCTAGAGGCTGCAGCCGAGCTTTGTCTAAAATTGTTTCTGATACTGAGTCCCCAACAGAAGATTTACAACAGGAACGTCTCCGAGGAAATGGTCAAGATAAGTGAAGATTTATTGCCTGATATGGCCTTCTATAAATGTGGAGGAGATTTTAAATGTGCCTAAAACACAGAATGTTGGGGAGAAAACTCTTCTTGGAAGCTGCAGGGTTTGAACCCTGAAACTACGTTACACATTGGTAACAAAACAATGGAGGAAATGGAGGACATGATGGAAGATACAGCAGTTGAAGAGGTTAATGGAAAATGAAGAAGGACAGCAGGGATTGGAACTGTCTGAGTATAGGTCTCTGACCAATGAGAAGGAGTTTAAAGTCAAAGGCCAGTTTTCAAACAGGTACTGTGTTTTTTCTGCAAAGGAAGATTTGCTTGCTAAATCTGCTTGTGCTGAAGAAATGGAGTGTAAAACTAAAGTTTTGCCTGTCTCAGTTTGGCCACGGTCGTTTCAGAAAGAGGACAGCACTTCTAGCAAGATAAATGAACAGAAAAAGGTGGAACTTAATGTTGGCTTCTGTAATCTGCGAAGTTTGTCTCCCCAGCCTACTGATTTGAAGGTAAAACAAGCCAACAATACAGACTCAGAAGGAAAGAGTTGTAGCACTTTTTATGTGCCTAAAACTGACTTTACAGTGACTTTGGATAAATATAAAGGTTTTGTGCTTGATAAACATTTTGCACAGGGGAAGTTTTGAGGGTAAAACATAGTATACCAATCTGGTGCAGGTTCACAAGCAGGGTCACAGCATTTGTTTTTTCTGAGGGAAGATAAAAACATGATGATGAAAAAGCTAACTCTTTGGGTTTAGTAACAAAATCAGAGCCAAGAAAGGAACAAACATTATGGTCTCCTGAAAAGCTTTGAGTGGGGCTGGTTGGGTTAGGTCTGATTCAGGTGGGTGGCAGCCTGATCCTACATGGAGCCCTCAGTTACCTTTCTCACAGAATTCTCCTGACTGGGCTCCAAGGATAGCGCAGCAAGGGAAAGCATTGAATGAGGGGAAACATGAAAATGTGTGTATTTCTAATGATTTAGTTGGTTCCGACAAGGTTTCATTGTCTAAAGAAGTTTCCATGGATTTGCTAGTACCCCCCCCAAAAAAAAACTCCAGTGAAGAAACCTTTAATGTCGGAACTTTTCAAATGTACAAAGAGATGCTGCACCAAGACGGAATGCAGTGCGTTTACGATATAAAAGTGGGCTGGAAGAACGTCCTGATAGACACTATGGGGAAAGTTCTTTTAAAAGATTCTTTACATTTTCTCCCAAAGATATCTATGCTTCATAAACATCTCGGGAGAAGATAATTACGATATCAGCTTCAGGTCTCAGCAAGCCTCTTGAACTTTTTGGTTAAGATATGGGCAAGTTAAATATTCCCCAATATGGACCCCCTTCATTTGTAATACCACTGTCCAAACCTTTGATCAAATTCGATAGCAGTAATGTTCAGGAATGAAGGGTTTGGGTTGAGGATATCACATTTTGGTTAAAAAGAGATGTGAAGTTTTATGAACCTGAGCCCATTCTGGACGAGAACAGTTTTGGACGGGAGGCTGGAAATACAAAGTAAAGTTAAGGCAAAATGAAGCCGGAATTGAACATATTCCAAACTCCTTTTTGTTAGGGAAAGACAGGGGAGTATGTTTTTACAGTGGACAGCCTCGGGCCTGTTATAAATGTGGAGCAAAAACCCACCTTTCTAGTGTCTGTGACCAACCCAGATGCGACAACTGTGGAGAGGTTGGGCATGTAACTATGTTTTGTGGCAACCAGTCCTGTTGCAATTTGTGTGAAGCAAAAGGTCACGTTTTCAAGTTCTGTCCTTGGGCTGCACATAACTCATCAAACAGCACTGGGTCAGAGGGATATATTCAGAAGGCGCAAGATGCCATGGTACAATCCCTTTCTATAAAGGATGTTTCACTTTCTACTCTGAGTCCTTCAGATTATAAACCTGAAATTGGTAAAACAGTGGAAAGGGGAAAAGGCTCTACCTCAATAAAGACTGTAACAGAGGGAAAAAAATATCCTGACGGTAAGACAAAAATGCAGACTGATGATACAAGCAAAAGACCACTCAAAAAGCAAGAAATGGTCCCCTCAATATTTTAAGTATTCCCCCTGTCTGTTTTTCTGATGAAAATACAGGGAAAATAGAAATGTCCAAAAAATCAAATGAATCCTTTGTAACCATCCCACAGAGAAGATCGTCTAGAAATCTTCATCCTAACCCCCAGATGTTCAAGTGGAGACTAGTAATACTTATGCAGCATTGTTTACATCTTGGGAAACACGGAGGGGATGATTCTGATTTGCAAATATCCTCTATTTCATCTAAATCTCAGGTTATGGATAACTACATAGATAAAAAGAAAAAGGAAAAAGTAAAGGGTGTGGAATGTATTAAAGACAATAAGTGTTTCTAGGGTTCCTTGAACACACATAGCTTATTAAATAAAGCAAAGAGGCAGGCCTTGTTTCATTATTTACATAGCTTTCCCCTGTCAATTTGGTTTTTGCAGGAGACATGGATGTTCTCACTTGAACAGAGGGCATCATTTAAAAAAGAGTGGCTTTGGGGCCCATCCTATTGGTCTTTCGGGGAGGATGCTGCAGATGGGTTAGGAATTCTGTTTAACTCCTTTGCATTTCAATTGCACAATCTGATAGATCTAATACCTGGGAGAGTTTTAATTTTGGACGGAAGTGGGGAGGTGTGTTTTCGTTTACATAAATATATATAATCCTCAAACCAAATCTGGTAGAGTGAACTGTTTAAAGTTGGTGCAGCCTTCCTATTCAGACAATGAGGGTACTATGGGGGACTTTAATTGCATAGTCCCAGATCTTACAAAGAAACAAGATGGAAAAAGTTTATTGTGATTCTAACGCTCTAAGTAAAATTATTAAAGAGGCTAGTTAGTCAGTTGTAACAACTCCTTTCACAATAACAAATTTTCCTTTAAAAAGGGAAATCCTTTTCACTAATTGATCATATGTTTGTTTCTTCTAATGTCCAAATAGAATCGTTTAAGATATTCCCATGCAATTCTAAGACCATTTATTTTTGTTAAGTACCTTCTCCATTCTAGAAAAGCAAGAACTAAGGTATAATAGATGGAAACTGAATAGTGCTTTGCTGGAACTGAACTATATTCAAACAGGAACCAGGAATTTGTTGAAGGCCAGACTGTCAGTAGCTTTTTTATATACAGATATATGTCAATGGTAGCTGGATACAAAATCAGACTTAAGACACCTGTTTAAAAATTCTGGGAGAAGGATTAAAAATGGCAAATTTTTAAATTACCTTAGTCTGAGACAGCAACTTCAAAGGCTTTTGTCCATTGCTTATACTACTAAGGGGGACTACTCAGATCAAATCTCCATATTGGTAAATAAAATGAAGGAGTATCAGTATGACAGAAGCAAAACAATGCAGGCCATATTAATCAACGGAGTTAAAAAATCACCTATAGGGGACCCCTTTGAAATGTGCAAAGAAATAAGAGATTCATTGGGATTGAAGGAATTAAAAAGATCAGACGGAGGGTTGTAACCACAGATAAGGACTTAAGGGAGGTAATAAAGGAACATTTCAATTCACTAAACTCAAAAAACAGTATTTCTAATCATAACATTGAGGCTGCATTTGAAAAGTTGCCCATTCCTTTAAAATGGGCCCAAAAAGCAGAAAAATGGGACAGGATTTCTCAGGAAGAAATTATGAAGACCATTAGGTCATTAAAATTAAATATATCCCCAGGCTTAGATGGACTTTCACATAATTTGTATAAAACTTTCCTGGAAGAATTGAGCCAATGTCTAGGTCTATTGTTCCAATATTTTTTGGACAAAAATATTATCTACCCCTCATTTTCGGATGGGTTACTAACCTATATTTTCAAATCGGGTGACAAGCAAGACATGGCTAATTGGAGGCCAATCACACTGCTTAATACAGATTACAAAATATTTGACAAAATATTAACAGAAAGACTTAAAAAATATGCAGAGCACACTATTTCACCTTTTCAGTATTGTGGTTTACCAGAAACAAAAATACAGTCTGCTATCATGTTAATAAGAGATGTTATAGATTATACCTCCGAGATGGGGTAAACAGGCTGTTTGGTTGCAGCAGATCTTGACAAAGCATTTAATAGGGTTCATTTGCCATTTCTTTTCTTAACATTAAGGTATTATGGGGTTCACGATAAACTGGTTACTTTAATAGAGAAATTATATATAATACTGGGTTGGTATTCCCTTTTGAATGGCCGCATGGCAGAAGGGTTTCATTTAATCACAGGTGTCAGACAAAGGTGCCCTTTAAGCCCCTGTTATATACATTTGCAATAGACCCTTTTTACAAACAGTTTTGCATCCCAAAATGGAAGGAATTTATCATAAGGAAAGCAATCTTGTACAGTTGATTATTCAAGCTTATGCTGATGATCTTGTGATCCATTTGGAGGACAATACAGAAATTAAGGTTTTATGAATGCTTTTCAGGATTTGCCTCAGTTTCTAATGCTAAACTGAACATTAACAAAACAAAAGGACTGATTATTGGGGCAAGTAGCATTTCAGACATATGGTTAGAGGGGATTCACTTCTCTAGAAACCCACTTCAAATTCTGGGGATTACCTTTGGTCCCCAGAACATACCTAGGGATAACTGGGAGAAGGTACTTAAGAAAATTGAGACAAAACTAATAAGATGGAAGCAATGGAGGATGACTAAAATCAAAAGAGTTCAAGTAATAAAACAATTCATTTTATCTAGTATACAATTTGTGGCAATGATATTTCCATTACCGGTAGAATTTGAAACTAAGTTATTTAGCCTTTTTTTTTCAGATGTTGTGGGGCAACCGCTTAAATCCGATAAAAAGAGGTTTTACATATCTAAAAACAAAGCAGGGTGGTTTAGGGATGATTGACCCAGTGGTATACGCTCATGTTTTTTTTATATCCAACTCCATTAAGGAAGGTTTAAAGGCAGACTCAAGAAAGGATAATTCATGGAATTTAAAAATGATGGGGAAATATTTTAAGACTTGGTCTTTACTAGCTCCAAAACTGAATAAATATTTACAGATTCCAGAGCATTTCAGGCCTACTGCTCAAAAATTGTATAAATGGGAAGTACAGGAGAGCAGATGCTCTAACATTTAATACAAGGGGGTTGTACCACCATTTAATGCAAAATTATACCCACAAGAACCTGAATTTAAAAATGTCCATTAAATCTAAACCCAGAATTTTGGCACAATTAAATGATCCAAGGTTGCCTAGAAATCAATGGGAAGTGCAGTGGCTAATCTTTACAGAAGGCTGAATGTTAGGGTAATGCTAAATATAAAGCCGCACAAGAAAGATTATGTCCCTACATAGAGTGTATAAATAAGGAGGAATCCATGGATCATTTCTTTTTAGAATGTTCTTATGCTTTGGGATTGTGGGATTATTTAGGAGATATGGAAGTTTAAGTGGCTAAAAACATGACATATGAATTTTTAATCCTTGAGTGAGCCCTATAGGCTCATTTGGTTTATATAACGGACTCTGACTTTATTTTTAGGATGTCTGAAATATTTTTATGGCTAGAACACAATGGGTTCTATATCAAAAGGAAATGTCATATATCTGTTTTAGTAGATTAATAGTTAAAGAGTTGGAGAAAATCTATGCTGCAGATATGTTAAGAATGGCACCAGGAGCAGTGAAAAAACTGTGGAAAGGTTTTTTCATTTTATTAAATATAAATAAAGGAGTAGGTCTTGTATGTAAAATGGAATGCTGTAATGTAAATAAGAGTTCAATATGGATTTAGGAAGGAACATATGATTTGTTATTCTGTAATTCAGTAATCGTTTTTTTTTGTGATCAAGTGTTGTTCTTTATGTTTATTGTGCTAATAAAAACTCCCCTGCTCTTTTCGATAAGTGCTGTGGGATCTTTAACATCCACCTGAACTACCACCAATCCAGACAGATGGGACCTCGGTTTAACATCTCATCTGAAAGACAGCACCTCAGAAGTGCAGCACCCCTCTCATACTGCACTGCAGTGTCAGTACTGGGATATTAATCCAAGTGCCAGATGTGGGAACTGAACCTACAGCCCTCTGATCTCCCAACCTCAGAGGCAAGTGTGCTACCTACTGAGCCACTGACTGTCATATGCAAGTATGCACAGTTCAGAATTAGATCTTGGGATGTATACCTTAGTTTCATAGTGGCTATGAGCGCTGATGCCTGTGAGTGACCATATAAGACTGACCAAGATCCCTTAGCCATCTGCAGTAAGTGTCCACCCATACACCACACTTTGCTTAGATTTACTTAAGTGAGTTAGAAGGCTTGGCAAGTAAAAGTCATGATGAATATGCCATATGTAAGTTTACACTCTGCATGCCTGCCGAAGTGCATACTAGTAACGTAGAAACATAGAAACATAAACTCTGATGGCAGATAAGAACCGCTTGGCCCACCTAGTCTGCTCATTTTCCTACCTACAGGATAAGCTACAGATCCTAGTTAACTAACAGCCTATTTCTTCCTACCCCCACTAGAATTGCCTTATGTCTGTCCCATGCATTCTTGAATTCTCCCACAGCTTTAGACTCCACAACCTCCTCAGGAAGGCTGTTCCATGCATCCACCACCCTCTCTGTGAAAAAAATACTTCCTCACATTGCCCCTGAGCTGTCCCCCCTCTATCTTCAAATTGTGTCCCCTTGTTCTTGCACACATCTTTTTCTAAAAGATGCTACCCTTTTGGACTTTGTTGATTCCACTGAGGTACTTAAAAGTTTCTATCATGTCCCCCTCTCCCTCCTTTCCTCAAGGGTATACATATTACGCTCCTTTAGTATCTCCTCATATGGCTTCTGTTACAGACCCTGTGCCATTTTAGTTGCCCTCCTCTGAACTGCCTCTATCCTGTCTATGTCCTTGCGGAGATGGGGCCTTCAGAACTGGACGCAGTACTCCAGATAGGGTCTCACCAACTGTCTTGTACAGAGAGATAACAATTTCCTGTTTTCTGCTGGTGTTGCCTCTTCCTATATATCCCAGTATCCCCCCAGACCTACCTACTATCCCCCAGCCCTCCCTACTATCCCTGCCAGCCTTCCCTACAATAGTATAATGGATTATTAGTTGTAGCTCATTTAAATCTAAGCAGTGTCAGTGGCTCAGTAGGTAGCACACTCATGTCTGAGGCTGGGAGATCAGAAAGCTGTGGGTTCAGTTCCCACATCTAGCACTTGGGTTAATATCCCAGTACTGACACTGTAGTGCAGCATGAGAGGGGTGCTGCACTTCTGAGGTGCTGTCTTTCAGATGAGATGTTAAACCAAGGTCCCATCTGCCTGGATTGGTGGTAGTTCAGGTGGATGTTAAAGATACCATGGCACTTATTGAAAAGAGTAGGGGAATTTTTTATTGAAATCAGAACAAATTCTCAACAAATATAGACAAAAAATATGTATTAATTCATACAATAATCATTACAAAAAGAAAAAAACTAAATAAAAAAGACATGTAATATTCAAAGGAAGAAAACCACCAGGAAATAAACAAAACATCTGCAATTTCACCCTAAAAATAAATAAATCTCAATTAATGCCTACAAAGGCAAGATGTCTCAAAAGTCAGACCATTGATGAAAGGGAAATTTAATTTTCCACCAATTTCCATTTACCTAACTCAGTGTTACTGATTTGAAAAAGTTCCATGAAGTAATAACCTGTTGTTGCAGAATAAACCTGCATCGACCAATCCACACCCAATATAAAATATGAGCAAAAGAATACGGTAAGTACCATAATGTACCCCACTCGGTAAAGATGGAGTTATCCCAAAAAATAACAACTCTGATGTCGGTGGAATAGAACCAATCCCTTTCCATCTCTCTTTAACAATGTCCCAAAAATCTACAATATATGGACAATGTAAATATAAATGATCCATAGTTTCTATTTTCATAAGGCAAGAAACACGGGGACAGTACCGGTCTGTTAAAGCCTTATGTTTCTGATTTCCTTTAACATTTATTTTACCATGCAACCCCAACCAAACAGTGTCCCATAATTGAACCGGAAGTCTAACGTCTGAAATATAAGCAGAAATTTGTTTTTGTTCCAAGGAAGAAAAATTCGTAAAGGTAGGTATAGTAAAATAGCTCAAAATAATTTGGCCATAAATTGCTTTCCTAGATTTGCTAACAACATCGTCCAACCGTACACCCCATTTCTTAATGCTATCAATAACACCATCCCATCTACAAGGGAGACGAGGAGATCTCTTGTTTTTATGCAAAAAAACATTGTTTGACCATTCCAAGAACACACCATGTAAGGTGTCTCTACCCCACCTACACCACAAACTTTTTGAACCCGTTACTAAAGGGACAATATTCACATTAAGAAAAATCGTAAAAAAAAATACCACTGGATGAATCATATTTAAACCCCCATATTTAATAGGGCCATATAAAACCTCCCGTTTAATAGGATTCAATCTACTGCCCCAAACACAGGAAAAAACAACCCATCAATGAAGTAAACAGACATGGTGGTAAAAGAAATTGAACTTACAAACAGAAATTCAGGGACTAAAAGATTTTAGCAAAAATTTTTGCTTTTTGACAATTTCCACCGTTCCATAATTTAACCTTAGAATGCCCCACATTCAAGACTCGTGACCAATTAGTATATACCATATCGTCTCCCAAAATAAATCCCAAGAATACGACAGGGCACCTAGAATGGGATATCACCAAGATGATCCTCTTGGTCGATAAATCCTGCAACGTTCAAACAAGCACGATTTGGACATATTCAACCTAGCACCAGAAATTTTACCTAATTCTTGAAATAAAGCACAAGCCAAATGTACAGACTGGACATCATTAACCAATAAACATATATCATCTGCATATGCAAGCACCTTAGTCGGCAAGGACATACCCATACCTAAAGGATAAATATTGGGAGAACTCTGAAGAATCGTAATAAGGGGTCTAATGTAAATACATAAAGAATAGGACTAAGGGACAACCTTGCCGTACTTTTACATATCAAAATCGTTTTCCCCATCCATCCATTCTCATAAGTGTAAACAAGCTAATGCATAACATAACTTTATCCGTTGTATGAATAAATCTCGAAAACCATAGGACGCCAAACAATTCCACAAAAAACCATGAGAAACCCCATCGAAAGCCTTGGCTTGATCCAAGCTAACAATGTACCCTTTTCCAACCGATGCAGTCAATGAAGTCCTACTGTCCAAGATTTCTCTGAGTAACAGTAAGGCTTCAGTAAGACGCCGCCCAGGCACTGAACAAAACTGTGTAGGAAAAATTAATCGAGCCATCCTAGACATAATCCTATTGCCAAGTAATTTAGCAAAGATTTTAAAATCAACATTAAGTAAGGTAATAGGACGCCAATTTGTAAGTTCTGCTCTATCACCTGATTTATACAAAAAAATCATTAAACCTTGATACATAGAAGAAGGCAAATAAAAATCTGACCACATAAAATTAAACACTTCTAAAAAATCAGTTGGAATGAGACTCCATAAGATCTTATACAGTTCAACAGTCAAACCATCTGATCCAGGAGCTGTATCCCCCTTCATAGAAAGAATAACTGACTCCATCTCTAAAGAAGTATATGGTAAAAGTAGTTCTTCCTGTGATACAGAATCTAAGTGCGGTAAAGCTGCCGAATTCAAAATTTCAGTACTAAAACCTATATCAGGAACCGGAGTCCCAAATCCAAGGTCAATATATTCTTCAAGAATAGACATAATACCTTCATTATCAGAAACCAAAATTCCTTGTGCTGAAATTAAATTTTGGAACACTTTCTTCTCTGTACGTTTATAGCAATTTTGAAAGGGATTACCTTGGTCCAAATTCCCATGGGTACCAAATTTCTGTTCATGTTGCAGAGACAGCATTCTATTATATTGGAATAACTCCATCTGAACACAAATTTTTTGAATATCAAAAACTACATCCGCCCTTCCCAAATGATGTTTCGTAAGTAAAATCCCTAGACGGTGCCTCAATTGGAGATACTGAGAATATTTAGATAATTGTTGATTTTGCCTACTGCTAAGAAAAACACATAGACAAATCTTCAAATCTTCCCACCATAAACCCATATTGTCATAAAGAAACTTCGTAGTCAATTTATCATTAAGAATCTCTGTTAGGAAGACAGAACCAAAGATTCTGTAAAAGAGTGAATTCAATTTCCAGTATCCGGACCAGCGATCCTACTTGAGGAGAATCCATATCAACTCCAAGCAAAACATGATCAGAAGATTCAATAGGGATGGAAACCAGATTCCCACAGGACAAAGATTTAGTAAGAAAAATCATATCAATACATGAAGCTAACCTTCCCTATAATAAGTAGGTTTCAATGACTTTGAAGACCTAACTAATACCTGTTTCAACCAGCATGAGATATTAAGTCCCTCAGGAAAGCCCTATCACAATACACTTTGTTGAGAGGCCCTTCCTTCAGGACATTAATATTAAAGTCTCCAGCAAAGAAAACAAGCCTATTCGTATATAAAAAAGGTTGGATTTTCTTCAATAAAGAGATCCTCTGGGCTTTAACTTGAGGACCATATATATTAATCAGTCTGCAAGACACTGAATTAATAACAACGTCTAACAAAAAAGCCCGGCCAGGGTCAATATCCACTAAACGAAAACATGAAACATGAGTTTTGAAACAAAACCCTACCCCACTACAAGAATCCAATCCTGCTGACCAAAAGGACAGCCCGCCTTCCAATCTCTTGTAATCTGATCAATTTCTAATGACGAATGAATTCTTGTATCCTGAAGAAAAAACGTCATAAGGTAACTGAGATAGAATACCAAAGGTAACAAGACGCTTCCTTCCTGATAACACACATTATTTACATTTAAACTAGCAATACGCAATCCTATCCCATCAGGAGGAATATCTACTAATTTACCACTAGAATGAGTAACTCGTTTCATCTGAGTTTTAGATTGTTGTTTTTTTGACGGGCAGTACTGGGAGCAAGAGGCAGAAACGGGTCAGGATCAATACCTGTCATCGGGAGATCCGAATCCACCTGTTCGCTCCATGAAAAGGCTGAAAATCTATTTGACAGAGGCAAAGGAGAAAGAGGAGTCCTTTCCTCAGTTTGAGACCGATTTTGAGATTTCAGAGGAATAAAAATTCTTGTTCCAGAATGGAAATGTCTAATTCAGGTCTAGGAGCTAAGCCAGGTGGAACCCCACCAGTAAGTGCATTGTATTCAGAGGGACCCAGGGAAGATAAACCTAAATGGGTTAAATGTTGTTGCTCCTGAAAAGTAGCCAGAGACAAAGTTCGGACAGGAAAACCTTGTGGAATAACTGGTGACTGGACAAGGTCCACTGTCTGGGAGCATGATGGACCTGAAGACATATGGGAAAGGGAAAGAGAAATTTCCTCATCTCCCAAATCAGAAGTAGAAAGGGGAGGAACTGGACCACCTCCTGTGGAACAGTCGTGACCTATTTCCGACCCCTACCTTGACCAGATATCAATCTTTCATTAGGCTGCACAGGTACAGAAGACCGCTGTTCGCTTTGTCCAGGTAATAATCTTGGTCTGAATCTCCTCTAAATTATGTGCTGCCCAAGGGCACTCATGGAAGGAATGTTCTTCTTCCCACATAAATTACAAAAGATGGGCAGTACACTGAGGGCAGTATGACCAAGCATCCCACAGTGAAAACACCGAATCTGTTCACAATCTACATTTAGATGAGTAAGGGCCCTACATTTATAACAACTTAGGTTGTCTACATAAAACAGAACTCCGATCTCTACCCAAAAAAGAACTAGGTAAATGGGAAATCCCAACCGGTTTGATTCAACTGTACCCGAAATATCCATCCCCATTCCAAAATCCATTTGCATCAATAATAGTTTAGGTTTCTCCATAATGGTACATTTTTTTCAACCAGAAAGAAATATCATTTATACAGACCCCTCATTCCGAAACAATATGGTAACTGTTTTAAAGGTCGGTTTTGTTACAGGGATGGCTATAAAATCATGCCACACCCGAAATCTTTAACAGAATAATATAATGTCCAAAATTTGTCCAATAAATGCATAGAGCAAAACTAAGATCATACATCCTTTCACCTGGTGCATGAATAAAAGCATACACCTCTGATGGTGCAAAGCCCAAAGAATCCTTAATCAATGTTTTCCTACCCATATTCTGTCAGGGATTACCGGAGCAGTCCCAATGTATTTTAACCAGATTCAGAAACCGCCTTTGTGCTTCAGCAGGCTTGCATAAACAATCCGGCAAAAGTTTTAGTTTGTTCCTTATGTGCAGCTTGAGGCCCAGCATCCACACCCTTATCTTTGCAAAGGAGAGTTCTGCACCTTACCATTTTCAACGGGAATACCAACAGCCACTGAAGCATGTAAGGGCAGCCGGCCATCTAAATCAATTTTGTCCATATTACCCACCAAAGCTGGAGACTCCTAGTAGGCAAGTGGAGTCTCTTGTCGTTCCACCAGCAATTCTGGAGTCACCATCAAAACAGGAACAGGTACCACAGGGCAGAGAACCCGCAACGAACAGCCGGGTCAGAAACCCAATGGTCTCCGACTTGTACCCAACCGGCATTCTGTAGAGCCAGCCCTGGGGTCCATTCTGCATCCGAAACAGGTGTCAAAATGATGACATCATCAACCAAAGCAGGATCCATTGAGGAATGCAGAGTTGAATTATAGAATCAGCAGCTACCTCTTGAGGAAAACGCTTACTCCCAGGTAAGGGCTTTGCCTGAGCGTTTTCTTTTCGTTCCTCTAAAGTTAGCTTCCTGGCTAAAAAATCACGTTCGGCAGCTGAAATTAAATCCATTAACTGCTGCTTCTGAATCTCTAAATCCCGTTTAAGTATTTCTTCATCGGGGTCGATTGACCCTGAAACAGAGTCCAATACCTCCGTGTGTTCTTCGAGCTGAACGTCCTCCAACTCCAAATTCAAAGTCTCCATTGAGACAACCCGACGACTTTGCTCCAAACTGGAGCTCTCCTCAGAGCGACCCGCACTGTCCATAATCAGAGGCACACTGACCTCCATTCGACTCTCCTGCAGCGCGACTGCGCGATGTGCAGCAAGAGTAGGGGAATCTCCCTGGTGTCCTGGCCAAATTTCCCTCATTCACTAAAAAATACCACCAACAGCTTAATCTGGTTCAAGGTCAGTTGGCATTCATCTGTATCTGTATCCCCTTCCCCTGGGTCGTGCCTGAAAATAGGCAGGATTTGTCTAGTGCACTTACCCAGTCAACAAAAACTAAATAAATAAATTCACGTAGTATAGCCCAATAATCATTAAGTGTTGACAGACTAGACTCAATAATAACCAAGGAAACACATGAACCCTGGCCCCACTGTCAGAACTTCCCCCTCTCACCCTTATTAAATAATGTGAGCTTACCTAATAAACATATGTTGCATAGTGAAGATACAGTGTCAGATCACAGTCCATGAATCTTTTCTGTCCTATTCCCAACTGAAGAGTGCTGTATCTTCTGTTTCTGTCTCATTCTCAGCATTTTCCCACTGACATGCTTGCATTTCCTTGACCTCCAATTCTGCATCTTGTGATGCTTTTGTCAGCAAAGAGTTGCTCTCTCTTTCTTTTTCACCTCATTTGGTTCCTCTCCTGTCATTCACCTTGGGGCTCCTTTCATGGAGCTTTTCTCAAGGAATTTAGATATTCCTCTTTGAAGTGATTTTCTAACTGGCCCAATGTCTTGGCGGGGGGCAATCCTAGAGAATAGAGAATCCTCCAAGTTGCTCCTTTGTTTAGGGAGTTACCCTTTGATGGGAGATTGATTTCTTTCTGGTTCGATCATCTCGGTGTGCAGTGAAACTGTTTTGGCATCAGCAAATTTGTTATTTGGCTGTTTCCCCTTATTCAGATTTTTATTCTGGCTGTTCAAGAAATCAATGGCTGCTTTTGGGTTCACAATCTGGTCTGTCTTTGCTTTGAAATTAAAGGTGAGTGTGGCTGGATATCTGACAAAATATTGTATACCCATGTATTGCAGCAAGGCTTGAACGGGGCAAATTCTCTCTCTGTTTGGCTGTTACTTCATTGGAGAAGTCCTGGAATATCATGACTTTTTTGCCATGCCAGGTGAGATTAAGTTTCTGCCGGGATAGCCTTAGGATATTTACTTCTGCTGACTAATTGAGAAAATATGCTTAATATATGGATCTTCAATTTAATAGATGTGTAAAGCATACAAAAAAATCCGATAATACCCTCAAAGCTTCAATGATAATAGTATTGTCAATCACTTTTAATACTATTGTCAATCACTTTTAATACTATTGTCAATCACTTTTAATAGTATCGTTTTGTGCTGGTAATAGTATCGTTGCAACTGCATGAAAAGATACCTCTTGCCCCCTATGTCCTAAGTGTGCCTCCTTATTGGCTGCTTTCCCTGTGTGGGTGGGCAGAACACTGTAAGAAACATGGCAGCCAGTCTCTCGCATAGCGAGAGTAGTTACCCTCAAAAAACGTTCCCCATTTTATTTTATTTTTTAAATGGAGATCTCTGGTTGATCCTGCATTCCCCATTCCCCAAAAACAAGAAAAAGTAGGACTGCCTGTACTGCAAGTGAACCAAGTGAGTGAGTGAGTGAGCGAACTAGTGAGCAAGCGGCTGGGTGGGCAGGAGAAAATTAATTGCAGCGCTATACAGTGCAGTGCTCAGCCAGGACAGACACAGTCTTTAAGTGACAAAAAAATAGAAAATTGAAGATCCATATATTAAAAACAATAACGGATAAGTCACTGGGCATTACCGGTGACCTACCATCTCAAGGTTCTGGACACAAGAACCTCTCGATGGTATTACTCACCAGTAATGCCCAGTGACCTATCCATTATTCTATTTTTATATTGCTCCAGGTCTATTACTGTTTTATTTCTGTGAATTATTTGGAGTCTGTACATCCTCTATATTTGAGGTTGGTATGTGGGCTAGTACTGTGTCATTTCAGGTATTATTTTACTTAAAGTGGCACACATATAGAGAATAGTGCATGGACAACCATATGCAACCAGCCTATTGTGCCACAGAGGGGGTTCTGATTTCCTTAGACCTCAAGAATGAAGCTCGAGAGTTCTGAGGTAATCAGAATCCTGAGGTGGCACAATAGGCTTGCTGGGCATATGATTGCCCATGCAGTATTTTTTATTGTGTATAGTCCCCCATGCCAATGCAGTTTTAACACTGTCCCCATGCCAATGCAGTTTTAACACTGCCCCATGCCAAAGTTTTAACCGTTTTTAATTTTTGAAACAAAATAAATGTCTGTTGCTCCACTGTGTTCTGGGAGTTAGAGCTCATTGTTAGGTTGACATGTGTGGTTGCTAGGGAGCAGATGCCCCTATGTTTAATGTGCAGCCTTTTATTGGCTATTAGTGGGCTGTAGGAGGAATTTTCAACAAAAAAAAATGATGCTGTATCTCTCACTTAGAGACAAGATGTAGACTATGAGGAAGCAAATCATTTTAAGTTATTTTAAATATCTGGTTGATCCTTCTTTTAATTTCTATGGGGCTGCAGTTATCTGGTTGATCCTACATTTGTTTTGTACTTATCGGGTTCTTCCTGTTCGTGTCATGGGTTCTGGTGACTTTCCATCCCAGTTTCTGTTTGGTTGACCCTGATGTTTCTGCTGCCAGGTGGCCAGGCAGCAATTTTACCTGTCAGATAGAACCTCTAGAGCTTTTCCAAATGTTGCTGTACAACGCTGTGGTACAATCGCATTCCATGACCTTTTAAACTGTGGTACAACAACATTTGGAAAGGCCACAATTTCTATACAGATCAATGCCTAACTATACACTATATCTTCATGTGCTTGTTTTGCTCTCGTACCAAGCCTTCAACTTTAAACAGCAGATCCTCGTACCAAGAAATATGGGTCTCCGCTGTGTCTACCCTCTTGTTGTATTCTTTAGCACCAAGTTTTAAATCCCCAAGTGAATTATAAAGTGCAGATAGATCATCTATGATAGATGTAATCATCTCATGGCTGCTTGGACTAATCTTTTTTCTTTGGTTTAACTGAAATTTCCATTTCAGAGGCCACAACAAAATATAATGGCATGTACACTACTGTTCAGTTTAAAACTAATCTAACACAGATTGTAAACTAAAACTACTATAAAACAAAATATGTACCATTATGATCGGCTTGCAAAGATCGTTCTGACAGTATATTTTTAACCTAGTTTGGCTACTTTTAAATTAGGGTATGAGTAGAGATGTGTGAAATTGCAAAATTTGATTATGCAAGATAGTTTGTGAAATTTGCACATTTCATGAAATTTCTTGTAGGTGCAAAATGAGAAAATTTGACCGTGGAGCGTCACATTTTGGCCACAAAATGGTGAAATGTAGTGCTTGAGGGTGAAAGTTTGCCATTTCTGTGCAAAATGTTGCATTTTGTAGATGACATTTTGCAACTTCGCACCCACAAAATATTTTGTAGAACAACAGAATTTTGTGAAATATTTCACATGGCAAAACTGCCGATTTCATGGGAATTTCACAGCAAAATTTAATTTAGCCACATCTCTAGATATGAGGGGATAATTGTAAGTCAGTAACAGGGTGGCTCTCTAAGTGTCCATTTAGTCCAAGCACATGACTAGAATCAGGTTAACATATTACTGAGGTTGGCATTTTATATGTTTCTTTGGGTGTGTGATGTTCTGTTTCTAAAAGGATAGATTTAAAAAGTTAATTTAAATGTTATGTTTGGCAACAGAAAGCTAGTTAAGCTTCTGAAATTGCAATTTTTCTTTCCTATATACTAATGAGTTGATGGTGCTGTTTTAGCCACTCTAGGAGTTAAAACAGAGACAGAAATTGTAGTAAGACTAATGTAATGTGACCTTACTGTTTTTTTCTCACTACTATTTCGAACATGAAAAACAAGATGCTCCAGTGCAAAACCCTCAACAGTCTTGGACAGGAGATCTCAGAATTCCACTCAACAGTAATCATGCGCTTACTAAGAGGGTTGTGAGTGTGGACATTTACAGTTTTTACAGGCTAAGTTGAATAGAATCACTTGAATTAGAGCCAGGATTAGAACTAGAAATATAATATATGCTAAAAAGGAAAGGTACACTCAATTTAAAAAAAAAGAGTCAAAATGCACACCAAATCTGAATAAATTATACTCAGCTGGCCAGTGTGGACAAGTAACTGCACTTTCCATCTCATGTGTATTACCATGCCCCCCCAAACTATTTGGACTACCCTAGAATTGACACACACCACTTGTACTTCTTGCACTTCTGTGCATTGCCTTCCTATCACCCCCTTGGTCCAGTGCTATGCTGCCATTTTCTGTCCTGGAATCTCTTGGGCTATTGTAAGCTTATTCCCATAGTTTTAAGGTACAGACTGGGCAAAGGTATGGGCTTATGGGGACTGGCCTCCCCTGCTGTGAGCATTGCACCACAGAAGCGCCAACATGCTCCTGAAGATAACCTTTCAGTTCCCAAGGCTGACAGACCCATGAGAACTCACTACAGAGTTGGTAAAAAAATATTTCCCTTACAAAGTGACAGATATTCCTTAAAACACTAAGGTAGTGCATCTCGGTGGCTCACATGCAATAACTCTTTTCCTTGTCTCCTATGTGTAATAATCTCCCACTAGACCATAACTAGATTCTTGTTTATATACACGGTCAGTCATAATTTAATTTCAATACACAGGTTTGGAGATTCAGGCTGGTGGAATTACTGGATAGAGACAGTTCAACTTCCAATACGTCATTCACTCTTCACTTTGAATGAAGTTTGGACATTTATATTGGACTGGCTTTTGTTCCTCAAAACCACTTCAAATTATTATCAATTATCTTAACTGGGGGATGTCTAGTTTGCTTGACTTCTTGGGTGTTACATGTTTTTTGCTGTTTAGCACTGGAATACATTAACCACATTTTTAGAGACAATCTGGCCTTCAGTCAACTGCAGTGCATATAAAATACATACATATTAGCATATTTTACCTGTCTGCAGTTGCCTCCCTTGGTGCACTTGACACCATCCTTGCTAAATAAAGTCAGTGCCTCCCATCACTTTGTATCTCCTCCTTCCTCCTGTCTCCTTTGCTTCCTGCTCTTTCCTCCTCACTCCTACTATGCATAATGTCCCCACTTCCTCTTCCCTCCCCATTTGTGAGGCACTCAATGCGTATCCTAGTATTTATTTATATGTTACCTTAAGGATACTCTTATAGTACTGCTTGCAGGCATTTGTATATATTGTGAACTACAAGTTACGTGTACATATTGTTTTATGGACTTTTTTGCCTTTTCAGACTTTTGTTCTCCAGATTTCTCTATTGTATAAGTCTCACATCATTATGTATTCATCCTGTGTACCCATATTTTGAATTATGTATACTGTTTTCTTATTGTACCTTATACTTATTTTAATTTCCCAGGTCCACCTTGAAAATTAGCTCACTCAATCGTGTTTTGCCTGGTAAAATAAAGACTGATTTATTGATTGATTAATATTTCATAATATATAAAATACTGATAAAAATATATTCAAAATAATTGAACAAATACCATAAAGGGAGTCATTTATGTGTTAGAAGCCAACAGGATAATTGTTTTACTGTCTGGAAGGTCAGGAAATACTCCTAAAAGTTATACAGGTAGAAGACTTGAATCCTTCAACTGAGACAGAAGTGTATGATATGTCTTTCTTTGAGACAGAGATGTTTGATTTATCACTTGCTATGTTTACATGTAATGGGAATCAATTACTTTGTAATCAATTCACTTCATTCAGATTGTATTCCTTTTTGGTTTACATGCTGTTGGATTGATGAGAATGAACTGAATTTATTATAAGGTGACTGATTCCCACTGCATGTAAACACACAGCAATTGAGGATATTGAATCTGGTTGCATTCCTTTTGCTTCAGTTTCAACAGTACGTATAGCAGAATCAATTCACAATCAGGTTTACATGCACAAAGTAACTGGGTATAAAATAATTAATACTCTTGAACCCCTGCAGTTGAACCCGGTTCAGATGGAAACAGGAACCCTACTCAGAATGAGTTTACCTGAGCATCCAATTGAAGAATGCAACATTGATTCCACTGAAGTTAGAGTTTGAACCAGATTTCAATGTGCATGTAAACAAGGTGAGTGAGAGATGAGTGAAGAATGTAAAGAAGTTGGGTAGATCAGAAAGGTGAAAATCATATCTGAAGATTAAGTGTCACCAATCTTGAGGAAAAGCTTAGAGTGAGTGACTGATGAGGGAAGGTCAGTGCTAAGCAGGTCAGGAGTGTGGCCACAGTTGTGTTTGGGGTGATGTCTGACTGGAAGACATTGAAACCATCAAGGAGAGACAATATTAATATTTACTTTCCTACCACTCATGATGCCAGTGACCTGGCTTTGGGAATGAGCCTGAGTCATTGACAGGATGTCCAGGTGAGGAGGACTGAGCATTCCATAGGGCACTCTTCTCCTCCAAGGAGAAATGGGAGATCACTGACTCTGTGTGGCCACCACCTGGGTGACCACGTGTAGAGGTGCAGGCATGAGTGCATTTCTGGGCTGTGGGATGCTGATTAGCTAGCTGAATGTGCACTCTCAGTGTGATCACATCCACCAGTCAAGTGCTGCCATAACATGAAACAGGAAAAATACAGTTGAGCCCTATGACGGTTTTGGATGACCCGCAGACCCTACACCCCACTGACCAAAGCAAACTACATGGGTACAAAGTGTACTTTTTGAGGGACCTGGTCCAGCGCAAAGTCCTTCACCATGGGAAGGGGACACAAAGTGGTTACACCCTCTGAACCAGGTAAGCCCTGGGAGATGGTGGGGCTGCCCAGAACTTCTGAGACAAACGGATGCCTACTGGAGGGGGAGCATAAATAGAAAGTAAAAACAAAATAGCATTTACTTGGATTTCTTTTATCTTATTGCAATTGGACAATGCATGATAACACAAGATCCCATGATCCAAACATGAAGTATCAGCAATAACAGTATGTCATTCATAAACTCTTCATCTCTCTATTAGCACTAATATAGCGCTCTGTTGTTATCAAAATCTGTTTAAATACAATTGAAAGGTATTAATGGATAAATTATTTCTTGAAGTGAGTTCATTTTAATTTGTTTTTATTATACTTTCCAACCGATCTTGCTGTTTGCACGACATGCCCAGAAGATCAGTGATCCAATGGCAAATGAGACACCTACATTGCTTCACTTAATGAGTTTCTCTCCAGTGATGACCTGCTTGGTGTAACCTTTGCTGCCATACCCACTATCTGCTCCTTAATTACTGGTTCTGTACTATATATATTCGTTAAATACAGAAACACTCTGATAGTCAAGGCCAACAACCATGAACCCAGGTACCTTCTCCCACACTCCCTCATACTGTGCTTCCTCTTTCCCTTGTTATTTATTGCTCAACCTATGAGAGTAACTGGCATGCTTTGACAAGTTGTTTTCAGTATCATTTGTTCCTTCTGTATTGCTTTTGTACTGGCAAAGACCATTACAGTGGAAATCGCCTTCAATGTCACTAAGCCAGAGAGCAGTCTCTGGAAGTCAGTGGGGTCCAGAATCCCAATTAATATAATGGTTTTCAGTTCACTAATTCAGGTTTTAATAGTCATTTTCTGTCTGGCTACCTCAGCACCATTTGTAGAAAATAATATGAAATCTACAAAGGATAAGATAATAAATGAATATAATGAAGGTACAATCATCATGTCCTGTTGCATGCTGGGATACCTGGGCCTTTTGGCATGTATAAGTTTCATAGTGGCTTTCCTAACAAAAAAAATGACACAATAGCTATAATGAAACCACATATATCACTTTCAGCATGTTGGCTTTTGCTAGTATCTGGGTATTGTTCATACCAGTGTACTGTATATAAGTGCAAATGGAAAGTATTGGTTGCCGTGGAGATATTTGCCATCTTGTCTTCTAGTGTGGCATTGCTCAGTTGTATATTTGTCCAAAGTATTATATTATTCTCCTGAGATCTGAGATGAATACAAGGGAATATTTAATAAAGGGAAAAAAAATCACAATAGTAAATACAAAAAGATAGAGGGATCTTGTTCCAAAATATATACAAACACATTTTTGCTCCTTTAAATGCTACCCTAAGCCTGTTGCATTGTTTTTTTATTTCATCCTACAGTAACCCTCATGCAAAATTACAGTATGATACAGTTCTTTGCACTGATTGCCACCAAAAGCCTTATAGATGCTTTCCTAGCAAGAAAATTACCTGATAGCTTAAATGAAGTCAAACATATAACTTTCAGCATGCTGGCTTTTACTAGTGTTTGGATATTGTTCATACAGTACCAGTGTATGTAAGTGCAAATGGAAAGTACCTGGTTCCTGTGGAGATATTTGCCAACTTTTCTTTTAGTGCAGGATTGCTCTGCTGTAGATTTGTCTGAAGTGTTACATTATCTTGCTGAGACCTGAAATGAACAAGAGGAAATAAATAAAACGAGGGAAATAGCTTGAGTGTCTGTACATTAGTTCTCTGTGCTTATTAGAGCTGGCTCAAGGCTCAGTGTTATTACTGTTAACAAAAAAGTTATAGATGGTCTTGTAACCTAGTCTTACAAATACGGTAATCTCTGAAACAATGGTTTATTTTTTATTACGCACAATATACTGTAAAAACCTATAAGTAACGTGCAAGCTAAATTTCATGGTCTATGCTTCCTCTTCTTATTTGCAACATTTTGAATTTGTGGCCTGACAATAGCAATTTCACTACAGTTCAGTATTTTTTTCTTTTTCAGCTGCAACTTAACCAGTCGACCCATAATCAGTCAACACCCATTAATTTGAAATGAAAATAAATGCTTACCTCAAAACAGTCACTTAACAAAACGCATCCTTTTTATGTTGGTGCACTTGTGCAGCCAACATTTTGCGGCAGTGGAGATTTGGAGGCACGATCGCTGTTGGGCGAATGCAGGGCACGCACCAGTAGGTGCATCCCACATTCCCCAGTCTGCCAGCAGCAGGGGCCGACACCCTGCCTGATTAATGAGGTGAAGAGATCTGACAAAAGGTCCGCTGCAATGAGAGCGAAGCTCTCATGCAGCATGACCTCAACACACCTATCCCTACATGCAGGCAACATGGAGGCAGTAACTGCCGCTGTGGCCTGTCAACCCCCCTTCCTTTATTGTGTGCCGATGGGGGGAGCCCAATCCCCATCGGCATCATGTAACCCTCCCTTTTTTGATTGCTGAGGAGATGCCCAATCCCCCTCAGCATAGTGCATCCCCTCAAACAGTTTCTCTTTGCTGATGGGGGTGCCCAGTCCCCGATTGGCATGTATCCCTCCCTCCCTCCCTCCCCTGAATTTTGCTGGCCAGGGAGCCCACTCCTGCTCGGCACAATGTGGTCCCCTTCTGTTTTTTGATTGCCAAGGGGTGCCCAATCCCCCTCAGCTCCTGCGTCTCCCCCTTTCCTTGTTTGCTGATGGGGATGCGCAATCACCCGTCGGCTAAAGCACCCACCCACTCACACTCACACATGTGGCATGCTGGGAGCCCACCCCAGGATGCCAAAGCACCAATTAAAAATGAAGACGGTCCCCCGATGTCTTTTATTTATTTTTTTCCGTGTAAATAAGGAAATGGTCCCTCTGTGGTCTCCCTGGCCCCCCTCCCACAACCTGCACCCACCCACTGCGCACCCTGCCTCCCCACACCCCCCTCTCACCCCATACTTACCTCCAGAGCCCGGTGTGATGATCTTCGGTGGATCGGGAACACGCCTGCACTCTTCAAAGCCGACTGCCAACTGAGGAAATGCCGGTAAGCTGTATAATGGAATGAATAGGGTTTTTTCAACTTTGCTACATATCTCTGGCATTTTGGGGAATTTTGGAACCTAATTTTCAACATGGGGTTTTTGGGACTCCTCCTCATAAATTCTATCACTGTCATGTCGTTAATCGGCCTCGTAAGGTGATTTCACAGTCACTGCGAGGAATCACTTTTCTGGACCAATTAATGAAACGACAGTGCCAGTGTTCATGAGGTGGCCTCTCAAAAAGCCTATGTTGCAAATTTGGTGGAAAAATCCAAAAAATGACTGTTTTACAAGCGTGCATTGCTCAGTTGCTATGCAGGCACTTAACTTCGTGAATTCACATTATTTTCATGCCAGATTTTCAACACTGTCATTTTTGTACACCTCCTTGTGAACAGTACAGCTGTCATTTTCCACATCCTGCCCGAAATGTGTTTCTGCACTTCTGGCGCACAATAGCACGGTTGTTGTGGGAAAACAGTGCTTTGGCCAGATTATGAAAATGACAGTGACACAGTTCACGAGCAGAGGTCCTAAAATGTCTATGTTGAAAATTTGGTGGTGATACTCCATAAAATGACTGTGTTACGAGCGTGCATTGGCAGATATCACGCACGCTAGTAACGTCGTGCATTTGTAATATTTTCACTCTGGATTTTCACCCTTTGCATTTTTCCACACCTCTTGATGAACAGTACAGCTGTCATTTCACATATCCTGCCCAAAATGTGTTTTCACACTTCTGGCACAGAATAGTGCGGTCGCTGTGTGAAATCACTTTTTGGGACAGTTTGAAGAAATAACAGTGACACTGTACATGAACAGAGGTGCTAAAATGCCTATGTGGAAAATTTGGTGCTGAACGCCCATAAAATGACTGTGTTCCAAGCATGCGTTCACATTTCCCACGTATCCTTGTAACGTCACAAATGTACTATAGTTACATGCCACATTTACAACACTGGCATTTTTTTCACCTCCTTATGAACTGTACAGCTGTAATTTTTCACATCTTGCCCAAAATCTTTTCCTGCACTGCACTACCAAAGCCAATGCCAGCACAACAACATTCGGCATTGACAAATGCTTGTTTTTACAGCCATATCCCCATAAACAACGGTGCTCAGAGCCTGACAAGCTATAATGAAGGGACACGAACTACATTACATTCACTTAGCAAGTAGCGTATGTTTTATTATTTTATTTTCAGCTGTAACCTAACCAGCACTTCCTAATACTCATAGCTTGACAGACTGTAATCAGTCACCACCAATTATCTTGCAGTTGGCAGACTGTTATCACTGTATTGACAGGTGCTCAATGCCATTGGTTTTGTAGTATTCAGTTTTAACTGACATACTGTAATCAGCATTAATTGCACTAATGGCATCACTGTAATTTGCCTAAATCACTGTAAGTTCCTGAATCCAGCTTTACTTGTACCTGTGTTTGCATGCAGTTCCTATTCTGTCCTGAAATGACCTTGGAATTGTTCTGGTGTGAATCAAGACATTCTAGGATGTCTTTGTTCAAGTGTCTACAGCAAGGCAAGGGGGTGAAAAGGGATATTTCTGTCATGTAAGAAATCACTCCTGCAGTGCTCAGTGACAGCGCTGATGTTTCCATTAAAAGTGCTGACAGCTTTATACAAGAGCTCCATAGAGCACCCCCCCCAAGGAGATGGACTGAATACACCCACTACACTTCTGAAATTAATTTTTAATTGAGGCAATATGCAACAACCAATGGAGTGATGAATGCTGTTAGGTACTAAATATGTCAAAACCATAAATAAAAGTACAGTTCAAAAATTTAAATCGGACTTTCATGACACAGTAAAGATTGAAAGTGACCTTGGTTTGCTTACCCCTCACCTGTCTACCAAGCCCTGTGGTCATCCAACTTTGTTAATGGATGACATAGAGTCTGAAATGAAAGTGATCATAAGAAAAATCCACACAGAATGTATAGTTGTAAATGCCAGGGTGGTCGATGCAGTAGCTGTCTGAGTTGTAAAAGCCAACAATCATAAAATGTTAGCCGCATATGGAGGACACCTGACAATCACCATACAGTGGGCATGGCAGTTCCTAAATCGAATGGGATTTGTTAAGAGAAAGGGCACAAAGGCTGGGACAAAGACCCCACAGGACTTTGATACACTTAAAGCAAGCTTTCTAGTGCACATTAACCTTGCTGCTAGACAGGAGCTCTTTCCACGGACCTGGTCATAAATATCAATGAGACCGAGGATGAACCTCATACCTTACAGCCAATGGACACCAGCTGAGGCTGGTGCAAGGCAGGCTAAAGTCACTGGTCTTGGTAATAAACAACAGGTATTACTAGTTCTGGGCTGCACACTTGCTGGATATTACCTACTGCCCCAGTTAATTTAAAAGGGGAAAACATCTGCAAGCCTTCCACACTTTGCGTTTCTGCCAGACTGGAGCATTTCCCAGGCAGAAAACCACTGGGCTAATCAGGATACTATGCTGTCATTCATAGATACTGTGCTGAACCTATACATACAAACTGTGCTTCAAAAAAAGATCTCCTTGCTGAACAGTGTAGTATTCTAATAATGGACCTTTACTATAAGCACACAACACCACCTGCTGTCCTGGAGAAACTAGAGCAAGAGGCTGTTATCCCAGTGCTTGTCCCAGCCTCATGTCATGTACTGACCTCCTACAGCCACTCGATGTGGCTATAAACAAACTTTTTAAAGACTACCTTGAGAGTTCTTTTACAGAATGGTATGCACTCAGGAATAATTACTGATCAATCAATGCTGGATCATAGTGTGCCAAAATTAAGGTGAACCTGCAGATGTCATCTATAAAATCAAAACATGCTGAGAGGCTTGTCACAGCTTGCAGCAAATTAAGGGCGTGGATGGAGGATTGCTTGCAAGTGGATTCGAGCAAGCTGGGATAACAGAGGCACACTCTTTGTTCCTGACTTTGGTGCAGTACATAAAATGACTACCTTTCTACTTTCAACTTTCTACAAATACTGTGTGTATTAATTGCTGTAGCTTACTGGTATTTCTCTTTTCTTATTATACAGGACTGACAACAGTATGCTGGCACGAATGCTATCAACACAGACGGAACACGGCTGAATGTTATTGATTGTTACTGTACTTTTTTTTTTAATACACTGTTAATAAAGTACAACATTTGTAAAACAATGCTGTTTCATTAATTTAGTGGGTGCTCCAGATCAGCAAACATAGTGAGAATACTTTTTCAGTGAATATACTGAATTCTACCAGTGCTGCATGTATTGGTGAGATCTCATATACAGAATGTATGCAGTACTATTCACATTAAACTACCATACTGATCATTTGCTTGCTCATTGTTTTAAAGTTGGAAATGCATTGACGACTCACATTAAGTTACTTTTTTAACATTTAAACAGCTCATGAGAAACTTCTATAAAATGCTTTTGCAACTCAGCAGGAATGTGTTTACAATTATGTCACAATGCAATGCAAAACTGATTTGCAACTCACAGGCAGCAGCTTTTGCAAGGCTTTGTGCTGGATCCAGTAACTTATGCTACTCATTGAGAAATGCTAGAGAAACTCATTGGTGAGGCACTATAACGAAAGATCATGCTGTAGTTTAAGTGAAGTTTTCGGAGCCAGTGCAGTGCAAATAAGGCAGAAATTATATGCTAAATCCTACCGGTAGAAGTTAGCAAACAAGTAGCTGCATTTTAAGCACAAAATAGAAATGTAATACTCACTAAACAAACAACATAAGAGATCCATTATTTTTAGTTGCACTGTTCTCTTTAAACTCGATGCAGTAAGGCCTGGTGTTGCATTTAATGACTGAGGATAGCTCTTTACTCCTCGTGTTCAATATCCGGTACTACACCACTGAAGATATGCTGTAAAATGGCCCTAAATGTTCCATGGATCATATCACGTAAACTCAACCTGTAAATTGAGGAGTATTTTAACATACCTCCACAGGTTTCCATGCAAATCAGAATTAAATATTTAAGGTTTCACCTGGATTATTTTATAAAATCAGTATGTCTAGTAGTCTGTTTCTAAGATATCACTGAAAGATGCATTTTTCCATGTGATTTCATGCTATTGTCTGTTATTTTTATGCTTCCTTTGCCCTTTTCTATGGAAAACAGTGATGGAACACACAGAAAACCTTTACTATTCCATCATCACATACATGAAAACCATGGTCAATGTGTTTATATATTCCATGGTTTCCAAGATCATTTAACTATGACATATTCTAAGGAAATACTGAAGAATAAGAGTAACCATGGAAACTCTAGGGATAGATTGCAGCTACTCATGTATTGACTATTTCTTCACTACCTGTGAGCACTTCACTACTGTCCAATATATTTCTGTTGGCCCACAACTGATCTCGGATCATAATTCACTTTCACTTCATTTTTACCTAAGTAAGAAACTTAAATCCTCCTTTTGGCAGTTCAGTACTGCACTGTTGAAAGAGGAGATGTTTCAGACTCTGATTTGAGAATTCATTCATCAGATTCTAGCTGATAACACCTCCTCAGACATCTCTCCACCCATACTTTGGGATACCTTAAATAAGTACTCTGTGGTGATATTATCATCTATGCATCAGCAAAAAAAAGTTAACAGGAGGAAAATTATCAAGCTCTGAATGTGAAGCTTCACACCTTGCAAATGCTTCATTCTCAGGAAGATACGTCATGGCTGCCAGACTCAGGTAGGTAAAACAAGGGCTCCAGGATATAATGGACTTTGGAGTATATCAGACCCTTCTCTTTCTTAAGCATGTGGACATGCTAGTAGGCTGGCAGCCTGTGTTCTGTAATTGTGAGACCCCAGATCAGTCAGATTACACATGACTTAGACCACTACTTTTCTGTTTTCCAACATTATTGTCAAACCGTATATATCAAATCTTCATCATCAACAATGGACCAGGACATTTCCCATTATTTTGCTAGTTCTTCTCTCCGTAGACCTACAGAAACCCAAATCTCCTCCCTTTTGGCTACTATTTCTCAAGGCAAGATCCTTTTGGCCTCATCTGAAGTGAAAACAGATGAGATTGATATCATGTGGAGTGGTATAAAGCCTTTTTTGACCAACTTTTCCCATTTCTTTAACAGATGTATGAATCAGTCTGGGAGGGTGACATTCCCCTCCAACTTAGAATTATAGCTCTCTGTCAGCAACACCCCAAACCAAGTAAGGACCCTTCCTGCCCTACTTCTTATCACCCCATAGCCATCCTCAACATGAACTATAAAGTATACATGTTGATATGGGCCCACAGGATAGAATACATTCTTCCTACCTTGATCCACTCAGATCTCCCCTTCTCCCTGTTTTTTCACTTTCTATATTGAACTTAATCTGGTTCAAGGTCAGTTGGCATTCATCTGCATCCCCCTCCTCCAGGTCGTGCCTGAAAATAGGCAGAATTTGTCTAGTGCACTTACCAGGTCAACAAAATCTAAATAAATAAAATGAACCTCTTGCACCAGTACTTCAGGCCTCAGAGGCAATGAAAGGTATTCCTTTAGGTGGCACCACATGCAAAACAATATTATACAATTCAATGATTTGCTTCTCCCCCTCCTGAACCTGGAATCATCCATCCCAGCTGCACGGACTATATTTCAGACATTTGGAGACCATTCTGTTTTTTTCTTTAAATTTTTGAAATATTTAGGAATTCAAATCCCAAAAGATCTTACTCACCTGCAATTATAGAGTTTAGACCTGCTTATGGAGGCTCTAACAGATGATCTTACCCTTTAAAGTCATTTTTTTAATTGAAAAAACTTTATTTAAAAATAGCTTTAAAGAGGTACAGTGTCAACAAATGGAGACTATCCACATAAATATAATGTACTTCCCAGGATCCTATATTTTCTTCAGACTATGCCTTTGTTCCCTTCTACATATTACTTTAATTCATGGAATAAGTGGATTTCCAGATTTTTCTGGGAAGGCACACAGTCATGAATTTGTTTTTCACTGCTACAGCCCCTATTCCTGATTTGGGGGGGGGGTTACCCTACCTAATTTACTTAATTATTCTAGAGCATCACACCTACAAATTATTTGCCACTGGTGAAACTCCACATTTCAGTCACCCTGAAAACAGATACAGTTTATCCCAAATGATATGTTTAACATAGGCTCTCTCTTATTCACTAATAGAAATACTAATTTTCCCTTCCGCAATTTTGTGAGATTCACTGCTCACATGCTGTGAATGCTGTTTAACTTTAAATACAGCCACAATTATGACTTATCCATTAGTTTTGCAGAGATTTGGCTTTCGACGTAGAGTTTTCCCCCATGGTATACCGCTGTAACAGCAACACTCCTACAGCGATGCTGTTACAGTGACAGTAACCAGTCAACACCCACAGTGTCGACTGGGTTGATGGAGTGATGACTGAATCATCAACTCTGGAGTTTGGTCACTCTCCCCTGAGATCAGCCCCCCCTGGAGTTGAAATCCTTAAGTCCAGAGGGGTGGGGTGTGCGCAGTCCGACCCGCATGAACACTGATCAGGTGTCGGTGCATTTTCCAGTCAGGGACTGGAGTCGGCAGCATCAGGGATGTTTGTGACCATGTGTCACTGTAATGGAGGTTGGTGACATTCCTGTTGCCGTGGCATGGTGGGACCATTACCCACACATATAGATCAAACATGTTGGAGATGGTTCAATTCCTGAATGAGAAAGGGATGTTCTCTTTTCAGTTGCTTTAGCTGGCTTATGGCCTCACTGACTGCAGACATTTCTTGCATCTTCTAGTGAATACATACCTGTTGCACAAGATCTCTGGATGCTCCTCCGTCTATCATCTAAACCTCTTTTATTGCAGCTGTAAGTGGATATTCTGAAAGGGAATCTGTGGGGACATCTGATCAGCCATCTCTATAAAGTACACAAGGTGTTGCTGCATGACTTCAGTAAATCTGTAATGGATAAATGGGCCCAAAATCTTTACAGCCCTATACAATATGATCAATGGCTAAAATACCTGTACACTCTTCCAGATGTAAAGGTTACTTACTTGAATTTGTGGATGAATGTTCATGGAAATGCCACTCCCATTTTTTCCACACAGTTGACATTTTAGCTTTCTCACTATGGGCATTGCTGGTGAGATTGTGGCTACACTTTGGCAACACATGACCACATTGTTTGACATTGGCCCATGCTTGCAGACTTTTGGAAAGCAATGTCCTTGCAGTTTATGGAGTTATCACTCTCAGCGCACCTACTCTACCCAGCTATGGCTGTGCTGTCCATCCCTCCCACAGAAATAAAGCTACATCCCTGATCCCTAGTTTAGGTTTATATCTTGGCTGCTAAGAAATATGATTACTATGTTATGGATGAGTCCCCAGTCTCTGACTGTTGAGAGCTGGAGAGTGATCCTACTAGAGATCTACACAAGGAAAAGAATAACAGCTCATTGTCATATCCATCTCATTCATTTCCAGCAATGCTGAGAAAAGAGGGTTGGATATATGATGTCAGTGGATGACACCTTTGTTCCCGTAGCTCATATACTAATTCAATGTATTGTTACTTATACTGCCTTAGTTTATTAATATGTTCATGGAAGATGTGGGGATCAATTTTAAAAAGCAACTATCAACATGCTACCTGTCTTGGATGTTATAATCATCTTTGTGTATTATTGCATATGAGTCCTGTTAATTGCTGTATTCTGCACTGAAAAAGATGAAAATACAATTTAAAAAAAAAAAGAAACTCTAGGAAAGAGAAGTTATCTCTCTAGGCACATACCCTCTCAAAATATTTTCAGGTTATTTTTCTGAGGCGGAGCTACTGGGGATCAAACCAGGGGAGAAGAGGTATAGCCACAGACTTTGCCATACAAAATAACTAATGATATTGTGCTGGAGGAAAATGAACCACTGCTGTTGTATTCACCAAACATATAAACATAGAATTTTGTGGCAGAAAAGGACTGTTTTGCCCACCCAGTATGCCCAGTTGGTCCCTGCCTGTTCTATCGTCAACAGCTCTAACTGGTCTCTGGCAATTCTGCCTCCTCCCTGCTCAGTTCTTAACATTCCTCTATGTTCATCCAACGCATGCTTGAAAACCCCTACTGCTTTTGCCACCTACATTTCACAACACACTTGCCTTGGCCAACACACCATTAGTTATTGTTATCAAAACTAATTTGCAGACTCAGAGGACCCTCTACACATTCACTTCCTCATGACCTGAATAGAGGATTCTGTACAAAGCTGTCAGGTTCTGTTTTAAAAAATTATAATTCATGAGTATTTGGATTATCTTATATTTAGAACTGCTGACTTTTATTATACATTTGTCAGTCAATCAATGAGTAACTTTTTTGTAACTACATAGAGGATAATGCACGTGTAATAGTATGTTATAAGTTTGTATTTTACACACCTGAGATGACAGAGATGAGGTTGTGTAAAATAAAAAAAAACAACTTTTAAGCACACAGGTATATATGCTTTATCTTTTATAATAACTGTTGTGGCACATTTATAGAAAAATGGAGGCAGGCATGGTGTTAGCCACCTATGCCGTTCATGAAGGACCCCACATTTTGGCTGAGCTTGTGGGGTTCCCAGCAGTCATCCTCAGACCCACTAACAAATGTAATCGGTATCCAGTGAATAAGGCTTTTTGCCTGCCAAGGTTAGTGTAAAAACAATTTGAGAACAGTTCTTGTGTTACTAGATTCAGTTTTGAAAGCTGGCTCATGATCTGCTTCACACTTTGAAGAAAGCAGAGCAGGGAGAGTGCGAGTAAAGCAACAACATAATAACTGGGTATGACATCATACTCAAAATCCAGTTGTTAATGAGGTTCTATAGTTATTATATCACTTTTACAATGAAATATAGTAATTAAAGGTCAGGAGGGGCACTTAATCCATTGGGCCAGATTTTGGAACGTTAATGAATGTCACAAGCCCTTGGTGCACCGAACATATGGTCCATGGGGCTTGTGGCATTTGTTGGGCGACAATCAAGAATTTCCATCTCTCGCACCTGGCATACGTCCTTGGACCACAATATTGTGGTCTTGCTTGCGCCATCCATCCAGGACAAAGTTACAGTGCTTGGACCAGGGCATTGGCGCAAGTCACCATAAATCACGGAAACTGTCGCAACTTCGCCCGAGAATGGAAATGGGTACAGATGCTGCAAATGGGGATGGTAAACTTTAATATTTAAAGTCCTGCGGTGTAGGACTGGATGCAAGCCCTGTACCTCCCTCTGAAAATCTGGCCCATCATGTTTACCTGCCTGAGCCCCCACTTCATCAGCAGGGATCAACAAGAACAAAGTGCATGTACTAGTTTATAGTGATTTTCCACCATTCCTAGGACTGTACCCAGGGTAAGCAGTGATAACCATGCTCCATTGCGATCCTGTATGAAGTCTCCCTAGCATGATTTAGTGACACTAAAGAGACTGTGCCTCCTCACACTAAAGTTCAGTTTTCAACTGATGAGCTAGTGGTGCAGTGAAAGGAGTGGCTACATTTGGACAGAGCACATTATGAATCCATTATCCAGGCCAAGTGGTTTGGATACATCTGGACAGAACATGATACAAACCCATTACCCAGGCTAAGTGGTTTGGATACATCTGGACAGAACATGATACAAACCCATTACCCAGGCTAAGTGGTTTGGATACATCTGGACAGAACATGATACAAACCCATTACCCAGGCTAAGTGATTTGGATACATCTGGACAGAACATGATACAAACCCATTACCCAGGCTAAGTGGTTTGGATACATCTGGACAGAACATGATACAAACCCATTACCCAGGCTAAGTGGTTTGGATACATCTGGACAGAGCATGATACAAAACCCATTACCCAGTCTAAGTGGTTTGGATACATTTGGACAGAGTGTGCTCTGATTCCATTATTCGGGCTAACTGAGTTTGAATACATTTGGACAGATCATGATATGGACTCCATTATCCAGGTTAAGTGCTTTGGATACATTTGAACAGAGCAAGAACTTAATCAGTTATTCAGGTTAACTGGTTTAGATACATTTGGATGGAACACGAAATTACTCCATTTTCTGGGCTTAATGCTTTGGGTGCATTTGGACAGAGCTGAATTCATTATCCAGGCTAACTGGGTTGGATACATGTGGAAACAGCACAGTCTGAATTCATTATTCAGGCTAACTGGTGCGGACACATTTGGACAGAGCACAGTATGAATCTGCTATCCAGGCTAACTGGTTTACACACATTTGAATAGAGCCAGTCAATCTGAATTCGGTGATGGGGAAATTAATGGCATCATTGCTAAGGACAGAATTATGGAATATCTTGAATCCAGTAGCTTACAGGATTCAAGGCAGCATGGATTCGCAGAACAGAGGACATGTCAAACAAATCTTACATATTTCTTTGACTGGGTGACTAGGGAAATAGATCAGGGTAGAGCAGTGGATGTGGTCTACCTAGATTTCAGTAAAGCCTTCAACACCATTTCACATAGAAGACTCATACAAACTGGGCAGCCTGGGAGTGGGTCCTAAGGTGTTAAAATGTTTAGGAAACTGGTTGAGGGATAGGCAACAGAGTGTGGTTGTAAACAGAGTTCACTCTGAGCAGGGGAGAGTGAACAGTGGGGTGCCACAGTGATCAGTACTGGGGCTGGTCTTCTTTGATGTCTTTATTAGTGGCACTGCAGAGGGGTGCGAAGGGAAAATAGAAGCCTAGAAACATTGAGACATAGACTTTGACAGCAAATAAGGACCGCTTGGCTCACCTACTCTGTCCATTTTCTTACCAACTGGCTAAGCTGCAGAACCTAGCTAACCAACAGCCTATTTCTTCCTACCCCCCTTAAGAATTGCATTATGTATGTCCCATGCATTCTTGAATTCTCCCACAGTTTTAGATCCCACAACCTCCTCAGGAAGGCACTTCTATGCATCTTCCACCCTCTCTGTGAAAACATACTTCCTCACTATGCCCCTGAGCCATGCCCCCTCTATCTTCAAATTGTGTCTCCTTGTTCTTGCACATCTCTTTTTCTGAAAGATGCTACCCTCTTGGACTTTGTTGATTCCACTGAGATACTTTAAAGTTTCTATCATGTCCCCCCTCTCCCTACTTTCCTCAAGGGTATACATATTAAGCTACTTTAGTCTCTCCTTGTGTGGCTTCTCTTGCAGACCCTGCACCATTTTAGTTGCTCTCTGCAGACTGCCTCCATCTTTTATTTGTCCTTGCAGAGATGGGGTCTCCAGAACTGGAACCAGTACTCCAGATGGTGTCTCACCATCTGTCTGTACAGAGAGATAACAACTTCCTGTTTTCTACTGGTGATGTCTCTCCCTATTCATCCCAGTATCCTCCCCAGCCTTCCCTACTGCCTTCTCACATTGCTTGCTAACCTTAAGGTCATCTGATATGATTACCCCTAGATCCCTTTCCATTTTTGTTGTTACTACCCCCCCATGGTGTACTCTTCCACTGGGTTGTTATTTCCCAGGTGCATTATTTTGCACTTCTTTGCATTGAATCCAAGCTGCCATACTTCTGACCATTCCTTCAACCTTGCCAAGTCTCTTCTCATCCTTTTCACACACACCCTTGTGTATCAACCCTGTTGCAGTTCTTTGTGTCATCTGCAAAGAGGCATACATTTTCTTCCAATCCCTCTGCAATGTCACTTACAAAGACATTAAAAAGGACTGGGCCCAGTACTGAACCCTCAGGTACCCCACTAATAACCCCCCTTTTTCAGAGTGGACTGCGGTTATCATTACCTTCTGTGTCCTGTTGTTCAGTCAATGTTTTACCCAGGCTACCATCCTGGGACCCACTCCCAGGCTGGCTAATTTATTTATTAATCTTTTGTGTGGGACTGGGTCAAATGCCTTGCTAAGGTCTAGATAGGCCATGTCCACAGCCCCTCCCTGGTCTACTACTTTGGTCACTCAGTAAGAGAAATTGATTAGATTCATCTGACATGACCTTCCCACTGTGAATCCATGCTGTATTGGGTCCTGTGACCCATTGGCCTCTAGGTACTCAACAGTTCTTTCTTTCGGAAGTGATTTCATCACTTTCCCTATCACAGAAGTCAAACTGACAGGTCTACAGTTTCCTGCCTGTGTCTTGCTCCCACTTTTGTGAAGGGGAATCACATCTACCTTCCTCCAGTCTTCAGGTACCACTCCATCCTCTAATGATTTGTTAAAAAGGATAGTCAGTGGTGTCACTAGTTCTCCCCTTAATTAGTTTAGAATTCTGGGGTGAATCCCATCAGGCTCCATTGCTTTGTCCATCTTCAATTTTAGGAGTTTGTTCAGAACCCTTTCTTCTGTAAAAGGACTGGGATCACCCGCCCGCCCCATTCCAGAGTGCTTCTGTTACTTGGATTAGGTACCTTCCCCTCATCCTCTTCTGTGAATACTCAGCAGAAGTATTCATTCAGTATCCCTGCTTTTTCACTGCCCCTCTCTACCCACCCACCGTCCATTATATTCAGCCTCACTATCCCTCCCTTTGTCTTTCTACGCTCCCTAATGTACCTATAAAAGGTTTTATCCCCCTTCTCAATCGAGTTGGCTATTTTTTCCTCAGTTTGGGCCTTTGCTATTCTGACTGCCTTCCCTGCTCCTTCTGCCTTAACTGGTACAGTTCTCTGTCCTGGTCCTTCTGTGTTTCCTTATAATTCCTAAATGCTAAGGTATGTCTTTTTGCAGATGAAACAAAGATCTGAAACATGGTTGACAATCCAGGGTAGTGGAAAAAATGAAAAGAGATCTAAGTAAGTTTGAGGAGTGATTGAGAGAGTGGCAACTATGATTTTAATACAAAGAAGGGCAAAACCATGCACTTAGGGCATAGAAACCTAGGATCTGAATACATGATGGGGACATAGTACTGGTGACCACCAAAGAGGAAAGGGACCTGGGGGTAATCATATCTGATCACCTAAATGTGGCCAAGCAGTGTGACAAGGCAGTTGGGATAGCCAGTGGGATTTTTAGGTGCATAGGGAGGGATACTACGAGCAGAAAGAAGGAGGTGTTGATACCACTGTATAAATCAATGGAGAGACCTCATCTAGAGTACTGTGTCCAGTTCTGGAAACCACATCTCTTGAAGGATATAGACAGAGTAGAGATGATCCAGAGGAGGGCAACTAAAATGGTGCAGGGTCTGCACCAAAAGCCCCATGAGGAGAGGCTGAAGGTCCTTAATATGTACATCCTGTTGGAAAGGAAGTAAATGGGGATATATGATAGACTTTCAGATACCTTAAGGGTATAAGTACATCACAGGATGGAAGCATTTTTCAGAGAAAAAGATGCTCAAGAACAAGGGTCCAGGATATGAAGCTGGAGGGCAGTAGCCTCTGGGAAACATGAGAAAGTATTTCTTCACTGAAAGGGTGGTGGATACATGGAACAGCCTCACAACGGAGGTGGTGGAGGCAAAAACATTAACGCAATTCAAAAATGCATGGGATAGGCATAAGGGAGCTTTGGGGAACAGAAAGGGGTGAATACAGCCAGAGATCAAGTAGTGTCTGCAGTATTACAGTTTGTAGGGGAAAATGAGCAGATTAGGTGGGCCAAACTGTCCTTATCTGCCATCAATTTCTATGTTTCTCTATAGTGTATTACCCAAATCATTTATCCAGGTTAACTGGGTTGGATACAGTTGAACGTAGCACGATATGAATCCATTATCTGGGCTAACAGGATACATTTGGATAGTTTACTGCCTGAATCCACTCTCCTGTATAAGTGGTTTGGATACAGTTTGACCGAGCACTACCTGAACTGACTACATTATCTTGGCTTATTGGTTCAGATGCATCTGGACAGAACTCAGTCTGAATCAAATATCCAGGATAACTGACTTGGATACATTCAGACAGTGCACAATCTATATTCATCTTCCAGGCTAACAGGTTTAGACACATATGGACAGATCACAGCACAGTCCAAATCCATTATCTGGGCTAATTAGTTTGGATACAATTGGATGGTGCATAATCCAAATCCATCTGCTGGGCTAAATGGTTTGTATATAGTCATGGCATTCCTCTCTCAGTACAATAAGATAGTCTAGGCATAAGAACATTATTGCCTTATATTCGAAGAAACTTGCAGATCATACACATACAAAGAACAGCAACTAGCCCACTCAGAGCAGGTAATCTCCTGATGTTTCACCTTTTGGCTTTGTCAAGGGAATAGTGCCATCTAGGGAACAGTCACATTTATAGGAGAATGTCCAGCTCATTGCTGTTATACATAATTAAAGGCAATCTGATAATGATCTCATGATGGGAGCAGTTTCATGGACCTAACCGTGGCATTTGATCATATTGATCACTCTTTGCTTTGTATTAAGTTGGATCAATAGGGATTCTCTTAGAATGTGGTTAAATGGTTTAGTGATTATTTGAAGAATCAGACACAATTTGTTAGTTTAGACTGTGTTGTATCCTTCATTTGTCGTGTGGATTTTGATGTACCACAAGGGTCCATCCTGGGCCATGTATTATTTTCTTTATTTATCAATCAACTAGCCTTATTATGCAAGTCTTGTGATTGTTTATTGTATGCTGATTACTTAATTGTATTTTCCCAAGCAAAATCTGTTTCTCAGTTGATTTTTTCTTTATATATATGATATTCCTTCTCTGAGATCCTGCCAGTCTGGGAGAGGGGAGCAGATGGATGGAAGGTCAGAGAAGGGGAGATAGGGGAGCTAAACACGTGGCTCAAGGGCTGGTGCCAGGAAAAAGGACACAGATTTGTAGGGAACTGGCAACAGTTCTGGGAGCGAAAGTTCTTTAAATTTGATGGACTGCATCTGACTAAAGAGGGAGTCAGTGCATTGGGGCAGAAGTTTGACATCTTTGAAGAATATTTAAACTAGCAAATGGGGAGAGGGTGCAGCCCCATCGTCGAATGGAAGAACACCCTCCCCCTCAGCTAGTGGTCAAACAGAAATTCAGCATGTTGCCATTCATTTTGAATCACCAGGTATGAAAAAAAGGTTTGTCTCCCACACCTGACGCACAGGGGTAATGCCAAACTTCACCCAACAACTAACACACCAAAATCTGACCAATGGAAAATCATGTACACAAATGCTCATAGCCTGGGAAATAAGATCCCAGACCTGCAGGCAATAATGTCAGAGGCTAAACTGGACATAGTAACAATTGAGTGAGACATGGTTTACCAGTAACACACTTGGCAGACTTCAGTACCACGATATGTATTGTTCAGAAGAGACCGAGGCAAAAAGGGGGGAGGAGGGCCCTGTATGTTAATGAAAATATCAAAGCTACAGAAATTCAGAATACACATAAGGAGCCAGAAGAACTGTGGGTCACCCTGGAAACAGGAAACGAACAGCCATAAGAACTGGGGTTGTCTACAGGCCCCAGACCAGAGGGGACATAGACACATTACTGTTAGAAGATATACAAAACATGACAGCTAAAGGGAGGTTCTGATAATGGGAGACTTCAACATGCCGGATACAGATTGGTCAATACCAGCAGGAACATCTGCCAGAACTAGACTCATAGTGGATTCACTGCAGGGGAGGGCCTCAAACAACTGGTACAGCAACCCACAAGAGACAGGCTATCCTAGATCTAGTACTGACTAACAAAGAAGGATCACAGATCTCCAGGTAGAAGGTCACCTGGGGCCAGTGACCATCACATGGTATGGTTCAATTTGGCTACACTAAATCATCCCATTCCAAGGCAAAATATGGGACTTCAGAGGAGCTGACTTTGATAAGATGGCCAACAGAGTTAAGCTAGCCCTGGCAAAAAGAAACACAGGTGAGGGGTACAGGCAAAGTGGGCAAGCATTAAGGATGCAATACTTGAAGCAACATCCCATTGTGTTAGACAGAAAAGGAAGTGCAAAAGAAGAAGGAAACCACTTTGGTTCTCAAATACAGTAGCAGAAAAGGTCAGAGCCAAAAGGCTGGCCTTCAGGAAATATAAGGAACACAGGGATGAAAATAGGGAGGCATACCAAACTGCCCTAAGGGAAGCAGGAAAGGCAGTAAGGCAGGCAAAGGCCCAAACTGAGGAAACACTAGCACAAACAGTAAAAGAAGGTGACAAGACTTTCTATAGATACATTAGTGAAAGGAGAAAGTCCAGAGGGGTATTGCTAAGCAATGGAGAAAAGGAGCATGTGAGGAGGAGGACCCTGTAAAGGCATCTATCCTAAATAGATAATTTTGCTCAGTATTTACTGAAGAGAAGGTAGGGCAGGGCCCACAGCTCAGCATCATGGACACAGGAGGGGAGGAGGTGAGCACTACTCCCTTCACAAAAGAAAGGGTCCTACAAGAGCTTGCTAAGCTCAGGGTGGATAAGACAATGGGACCTGATGGCATACATCCCAGGGTACTTAAGGAGCTAAAGGAGGAACTAGCAGAGCCATTAGCAGAATTGTTTAGTGAGTCTCTGAGCACAGGAGAGGTCCCAGAAGACTGGAGAAGGCTCATGTGATCCCGCTCCATAAGAGTGGTAGCAGGGAGGCGGGGAACTACAGAACGGTCAGTCTTACCTCAGCAGTGGGCAAGATTATGGAGGCACTCCTTAAGAAAGGATAGTGCAACACCTGGAATCATAGGGGCACAGGATCCAAGACAGCATGGGTTTACAAAGAAAGGTCCTGTCAAACTAATCTCATAGATTTCTTTGACTGGGTAACCAGAGTGGTGGACCAAGGGAGCAGTTGATGTGCTACCTTGACTTCAGCAAAGCTTTTGACACTGTTCCACATAGAAGATTGATAAATAAGCTGGGTAGGCTCTGGGTGGGTCGAAGTTGGTCAACTGGGTGGCAAACTGGTTGATGGGCAGAAAACAGAGAGTGGTGGTAAATGATATACAGTCAGAAGAGATGCAAGTCACAAGTGGGTACCTCAGGGATCAGTCCTGGGCCAGTCCTCTTCAACATCTTCATTAGTGACCTTGCAGATGGACTAGAGGGTAAGGCTTGTCTGTTTGCAGATGACACCAAGATCTGCAACAGAGTAGATGATCCAGATGGGGTGGGCAGAATGAGAAGAGATCTGGATAAACAGCAGAATGGTCAGAAGAGTGGCAACTAGGATTTAATGCAAAGTGCAAAATCATGCACATAGGGAAGAGAAACCTGAAGCCACCTATAGGCTGGGAGGGTTGCTAGCAGTCACAAAGGAAGAAAGAGACTTGGGCATCATCATCACTGATGACCTAAAATCATCAAGCAGACCTCTAAAGCAGTAGGTAAGGCTAGGGGGTGTTAGGGTGTATTAGTAGGGGTATCACAAGTCGTAAGAGGGAGGTAATAATCCTCTGTACAAGACACTGGTTAGGCCCCATCTGAGTACTGCATGCAGTATTGAGGCCACACCTTCACAAGGACATTAACCAAATTGAGGCAGTCCAGAGAAGGGCAACCAAAATGGTGCAGGGACTGCATCAGAAGACATATGAGGACAGATTAACGGAGCTCAATATGTATACCCTTGAGCAAAGGAGGGAGAGAGGTGATATGATCGAGTCATTCAAACACCTTAAGGGCATAAACAAGGTGAAAGAGTCTAACATGTTTAAATATAAGAAAAATAGCAGGACAAGAGGACACAGCATGAGATTAGAGGAGGCCGATTAAGGGGGAATGTGAGGAAATTCTTTTCACAGAAAGGTGGTGGATGCATGGAATGGCTTACCACAAGAAGTGGTGGCTATGAATACAGTGCAGGGCTTCAAACAGGCATGGGATAGGCATAAGGGAGCAATACAAATGACTATGAATAGATAGGCCACTGACAGAGCAAAGGCAAATGGCACATTTATAAGGTAGAAAAAGAAATGGGCAGACTGGATAGGCCTTGCGGTCCTTATCTGCCGTCAACTTCTATGTTTCTATGTTTCTATATAGCTAGAATGCATTGGTGCTTGTGATTGGTTTAACAATAGTTCTTTGATCTTAAATGTTAAAAAAAACACTGTTGTTTGGTTCACTCCAAATGTTAAATGATCAACCAGCTCTTCAAATCCAGGATAACAAAGGGACAGCAATTGAACAGGTTTATGAATTTAAGTATCTTGCAGTTTTGCTAGATTAGAGTTTGACTTTTTTCCACAAACAAAAGCTACGAGTAGAGTAGTTAATCAAAAACTGGGTTTGTTTTATAAGTTTAAAAGATGTTTTTCATTTGAAACCCATCGTTCTATTTCTGTTGGGACATTATTGCCTCATTCTGATTATGTTGCCAGTTTATATTTTTAATTATCCATTAAGGAAAGCAACATTCTTGCAACTACATACAATAATGTTTGTTGTTTTGTTTTGGATTCTTTTCCACATTCCCATCATTGTCCTTTGTATTCCCAATTGGATTGGTTATCCCCAAAACCAAAGTTTGCTTATTTTTTGAGTTGTCAAATTTTTAAGTCTATCTTTTCCAGCAATGCATTTCCATAAAGGGATATGGTTACAATGTGGTCTTCAGCATTGCATTTGAGATCATTTAATGGTGTTCTTCTTTAGACTGTTCTCTATAAATCTAAGTCTAGGTCTCATTCGTTTCCAGTTGCTGCCCCTTTGTTTTGGAATGATTTGCCAGACAATCTACACTCTGCTTCCTCACTGCACAATTTTAAAATTAATTTTAAAAATTATTTACAGGCACTGAATGTTTGTAGTCATTTCTCATAATTATGCTATGCATATTTGTTGTTTGCTGTTTTTGCATTTATGTTGGGTCGGACCTGAAAAAGAGCTTTTGTCCAGTGTCCCTACCCAGTCAGCAAAATAAAAATAAATGTATAAAATAAATAAACACACACACACACACACACTGTGCCCTTAATAAAAACAGTGCTAGATTAAAAAAAAACTTTTCACCATACTCATATTAATTAAAAAATAACATTGCAGCACATACTCACAAAACATTTACAACCTGCCACACTAATTAAATCAAAGAGGATATTCCTGTATTGCGTGTAGTCCAAAATAAGCAGAATGGCTTGGTTTGAGAGCAATGCATCACTAGGAGGTATTTTAAACTCTAAATACATATTCTTTACAAAATATGGACTTCATACAGGTGGTTACCTCTGCAACCCATAAATTAGGCCATTCCTTGGAGCTGGTCTTCTTTCTGGGAATGGAGACTTCAATGTGGTGGTGGAACCTGTTGTTTGGTCTGACCATTGCAATGACAGTTTCAATTTCCTGGCTTCCCCTTATAGGCCTGCCCCAGTGGAGTTAGTCGGTACCGCCCTTTGAGGGATTTGGGCCCAGAAGGCCTAATGGTGGTACTAGATCTCTTGGGGTATCTGATTGTGAGCAGGGGTCCAGATGCCCTATTATTTTCCTATAATAAGGCTGCGGCAGAAGCACTGGACTCTATTGCTCCTGTCCGTGTTCTCCTCTCACCCTTCACCCTTGGTCCTTATGATTTGATGGGACTTTAGGGGAAATGAGAAGAGAGGCAAAGAATGGAACATTGCTGGCAGAAATCTGGCCTTGATGCCAACAGACTTAGATTGATGGCCCATTATTTGGACTATTAATTAGTTATCTCCCATAAGAAGGCAGAATTCCTGTCCGGGGAGATTACTGCTGCACGGAACTGACCAGTTCAGGTCTTCTGAACTGTGGACAGGCTGTGCAATCCAGCCTGTCTTGAGATCCAAGGAGCCTTGTCACAAGATAAATGTGATGAGTTTGCTCACTTCTTTGCAGATAAGGTTGATGGCATCAGGTCAGAGACCTGCTCAGCACATTCCAGTGGGCATGGTGGTGATTGGTGGGAGGTTGCTGAGCCTTAGTTTAGCTGGTCAGTTTTTGAACAGCTAGCAATTGTGGATGTCATGAAGATCATCCAGAATACGTGGCTCACCTGCTGTAGTTTGGACCCAGACCCAACCTGCCTCCTTACGGGGTGCATTGAGGTAATCAGCCTGGTCCTTCCAGAGATAGTCCGGTGCTTGTTAGAGACTGGTGAGTTCCCTAACTCTTTAGAGGAGGCAGTGGTGATTCCCTTACTTAAGAAATCTTTTCTCAACCCAGACTGTCTCGCTAACTACAGACCAGTCTCTAACCTGCCCTTTGTGGATAAGGTTATTGAGAAGGTGGTCATGCTGCAGCTGGAAGATCACTTTACCATCTATGTCATCTATGATCCTCTTCAGTCAGGATTCATGAATAGGAATAGCACTGAGACCACCCTTGTTCAGGTGTTCAATGATCTCTTGATAGTGAGAGATCAGAGGTCTCGTTCTATCTTAGTTCTCCTTGATCTCTCTGCAGCATTTGGCACCATGTATCTTGGCATATTGCTTGAGCACCTCTGGGTGATCTGTGGACTGTCAGGGACAGTCCTCAGATAGTTTCATTCATTTCTCACTGGCAGGTTTCAGAGAGTAGTATCGGGAATTTATTCCTGTGATTCTTTCTCCCTGCAATGTGGTGTTCCCGAGGGCTCTGTATAGTTACCTCTACTATTCATGGTGTATACGCTGCCTTTGGGAGACATTGTAAGGTGGTATGGACTGAGTTTTCACTGCTATGCAGATGATACTCAGTTATACAGTACATGTCCTTTATATCAGATCAGGATGATATGGTCTTTGTGCTTAATAACTGCCTCTCCAAGATCCAGGAATGGAATAGTGCCAGCTGTTTGAAGCTGAATCCTGGCAAGACTGAGGTTTTGGAGGTAGACCCAGGCCATTGGGTAGAGGGGTCTTCGGTGGGATGGATCACCAGGCTTTTGTTTGGTGGCTGCCAGCTGGCGACTTCTGAACAGGTGCAAAGTCTGGGCATTATTCTTGATGAGGGGTTGACTCTGAAATCTCAGGTGTCCTCCATCATGAAGACCTCATTTTACTATCTAAGAAATATCACACGGATCAAGCATCTGGTTCCACTCTTGGTCCAAGCTTTTGTGACCCATCACCTAGATTATTACAATGCTCTGTACCTAAGGCTGTTGGGGGTTAATATTCACTGCTTGCTGGTTGTTGACTGGGTTGTCTCGATCTAGCCATATTACACCTGTGTTGTGTGAACTGCACTGGTTGCCAGTTTCAGTGGTGAATCATCTTCAAGGTTGGCTTGCTGACCTATAAAGCCCTACATGGGCAGGGTCTGAGATAGCTACAAGATCTCATTCACCTCTACTGCCCCCTCCAGCCACTCCACTCCACCAATGAGGGATTGCTAGAGATTCCCAGGGTTCGTTTGAAGGCATCTTGGGCTCGAACCTGTGCTTTAGCAGCCCGTACCCTGTGAAATTCTCTACCTTACTGGGTTAGAGGGTGCCTGACTATGGAAAGCTTTAAAGCAGCTCTAAAAACTTGTTTGTTTTCACTGGCTTTCTTAGTTGATTAATATTTGATTGTTTTTAAACTGAAGAGTTTTATTGTTGAAGTTCATTTGTTCTAATTTGTGTAAAAACGCTTTGATACTTGTTGAATTGTGCTTATTATAAATAAAGATTTATTATTATTATAATAATTACTATTATTGTTATTATTATAATTTTTATTATTCTCAATTGTAAGTAAACATGGGTATAATCACCCTGGATGTGCTAAAGCTTAAACTAGCTGGAGAAAACAGAGAATAGAGTGAACTGTAAGAACAAAAAAAGGGGGAGGAAGGTTAGAGAAATACAAAGATGAGAGAGCAGAGTGGATAAACATACTACAGCTGCTAGTGAGAACCTACACACATATGGTTATATGCAAAAAAACACTCCAAATGAGTTAAATTCAGAGAGTTCACACTTGGTACAGGAGGGCAACATTTGGGACATAGTATATACAAGCTACTAGATATGCTTAGGGTTAGGTGGGTAAAATATACAATTGTACTAGAAACCTCAATAATACACTTCAATAGAAGGAGATCAACCACCATATTGGAGGTCAAATATAGCCATAGCCACTATATTCATATAAGGAGTCAGACTGAGGAAACTATTTGGTACCACAACTACCCAAAGGTTTGAAGCTGTCAAGATGCCGGAACTACAAGGAATTTCTTCTCTAAGGCTTGATATTGGTGTGCATAGCCCTGTAAAAGAAAAAAAAATGCTGTGATATAGACATGTTGTAGAAAACTAGTTTGGATTAGTTGGGATTCTGAATTTCCCTACATTTCTGTTTTTTTGTTTATCCTTCTACAGCCCCCAGACCTTCCTATCTCTCAGATCCCAAAGGCATCCACTTCCCAACCCACTGAGGAGTCTGCCCCTAGAGTGCAGTCTGCCTCAATTCTACTTCAAGCCCCCGGTCAACCCCCCGGGCTGGGCAAGGAAGGTCCCCTCACCTTCCTCGGAGATCACGGAAGCGTGTGTACACAGAGTAGTCTGCCCCTCTGCATCACGAAAGCAGAGTTGGGGATCGTCACCAGGATCATCTGGGGGATTCTTCCTCTTTCTGGTTCCCTTGATGTCAGTGCAATGAGGACCAATGAGCCCAACACACGCTGAGATGTGCATCCACTGCTGTCCACTGCCAGTGTCAACCCCTTTGTTGTCTCCAACCATGCCGGCACCCCCTGAGATCCCCAGGTGGTGGCAGTAGAGCTACAAGGCTAACTCCCATCCTTCCCAGAGAAGGAGGCAGGCCAGCTGGGTGCATCCTTCTCCCAGCCCAACCCCAGTGGCCTGAGTCAGTCAGACCCGGGTCGGCGTGGAGTGAGGTGTGTGTCCAGTGCCTCAACCCTCAGTGCCACTGGGCCGGCTCCCTACATTCTTATATGTATGGACAATATTTGCTCTACCATACTTTTGACAAGTTTTGGGTAATGGTGGTTGTCATGCATTTAGCTTATTTGGAGATGTTATAGAGTGCACTAGGTGATCCCTTATATTTCTTGACCTCCTGTACACAAATCTGGGTTTTGTGTCTGCTCTATCTTTAAGACAAGGATCACTTCCAAGAACAGACCAGTTTTTGTTGTTTATGTTCCTTACTTTCCTGGACCTAACATTGTATGTGGTTACATTTGTTTATCATACAGATCTCTGCCTTTCTGTTTGTCCTCCAAAAGTCTGGTCCTGGTTACCTCGTCACATTTTGTTTTGGCTAACTCTATACATGTGTTTGCATACCCTCTTTCCTTAAATGTGCTTTCAAGTAGCACAGATTCAGCCCTGTACTCCTCATTGCTGCAGTTTCACTTAATACACAAAAACTGGCTTTTTGGTACACTAACAGCAATTTCTGTTAGGTCCTAGAAAGTAAGGGACGTAGTCAACAAAAACTGGTATGTCCTAGGACACTCACCTTAAAGAAACAGCTGACACAATACCCAGATTTATGTACAGGAGGGCAAGGAATATAAGGGACCACCTTCTGCATGCTACACAGCCTCCAAATAAGCTAAATGCATGCCTGTCACCACTGCCCAAAACTTGTCACAAATGTGGTAGTTGCAAATATTGTCCATGCAAAAAAGAATGTTGGGAAATTCAGAATCCCAGGACAAAAGAAATAATAAGCATCACATACCTTATAGATGGTGACACTACACGTGTAGTATATATGGCTTTGTGTTTATGTGGGAAATATTATGTAGGATGAACTAAGAGAAAATTCAAGGAGACGGTGGATGAACATGTCTGGGCAGTAAAAAATGAAGACATGGACTATGTACTAGCAGTCTATATTGAAAATGCAGCCAAGACAACAGAGCATTCCCTCACCTTTGTTGGTTTGGAACAGGTGAAAATTGTCCCAAAGGAAGGCAACAGAGAAGTGGCCCTGAACAAAAGAGAGCCATTTTGTATTTATAGACTGCGGGCACACGATGCAGATGGAGTACTCAATGAACAAATTGAATTGCTGTTATTTGTACAAAAAGAAACTAATTTTCTACAACACGTCTGAATCACAGCATGTTTTTGTGTTTTTTTTTTTCTTTTACAGGACTATGCACACCAATATCAAGCCTTAGAGAAGAAATCCCTTGCACTTCCAGCTTGTTGACAGCTTCAAACCTCTGGGTAGTTGTGGTACCAAATACTTTCCTTAGTCTGACTACTTATATGAATATAGTGGCTATGGCTATATTTGATCTCCAGTATGGTGGTTGACCTCCTTCTTTTAAAATGTATTATTGAGGTTTCTAGTACAGTTGTATATTTTTGCCCACCTAACCGCAAGCACATCTAGTAGATTTTATATACTGTGTCCCAACTTTTGCCCTCCTGTGCCAAGTGTGAACTCTCTGAATTTAACTCATTTGGAGTGATTTTTTTGCATGGTAACCATGTGTGCATATGTTCTCACTAGTAGCTGTACTATGTTTCTCCACTCTGCTCTCACATCTTTGTATTTCTCTAACCTTCCTCTCCCTTTTTATGTTTGCATGTGCACCGCACATGCACAAGAGACATCTTGGGACAGTATGACATTTTAGAGGTGTGTGAGTTTCTGCCCAATGCAGTTGATATACAACTCGTCCTTCAGGTACCAATGCATCAGCAAGCTGTCTGTGACAGCAGTTTGAGAGAAGTGGTCTTCACTTGAAAGAAAAGTGCTGCTCCAATCAGGGATGGTTACGAGCTGATGCTTTATGGAGCACATCCATCAGACACCAATGACTCGGCGAGCTGTCTATAGCAGCAGTTTGAGAGAGAGGACCACACTTGAAGGAAATCTGCCACTGCAATGAGAGATGGTTTCCTCTTCCTCATTGCAGCAGGACGTTCCCCCTCCTTCATGACCAGGCACACAGACATACCTTCTGTCTGTTGGTGGCAACTGACAAGACTCCGGCCATGTGCATTGCAGTGCACAGTAGTGTACATGGCTGGAGTTAAGGTTCTTGTTGGCTCCTACTGCTGAGTGCCTTGTTTGTTCAATGTGCCTTTCCTGGTGAACAATTTAAATAAATAAATAAATGAGCTATGGTGCGGCCTTTCACATTGGTGGCTCTTACTGCCTGCCACACACTCCCCGGAAAGCCGACATTGGGGTGTCCAGTCCCAGTGTTGGCACATATCCCCCCTCCCCATTAATGTGACATACTGGGAAACCACCCGGTGTACCAAAATCATTTTTTATTTATGTTTACGATACTGAGATGCCCACTCCCAGTGTCAAATGCCCCCCCCACATCTGCAGGAATATTTCAAGTGCCAACATCGGGGTGCCCAATCCTCACTTTGGCATGCCACCCCTACATACATACACACACACACACACATACATATACACACACACACACACACACACACACACACACACACACACACATACTACTGTGGCACTCTGGGGGCCCACCGCAGTGTGCCTACATATTTTTATTAACCTGTAAAATAAAGAAAACTATCCCCAAAGTCTTTTTTTCCATTTAAAAAAGAAAACAGTCCTCGTCTTATCCCATTCCTCCCTCCACCACCCCACCCTCCTCTGAAGACCCACCTCCGCACCCTCTTACCCCAAACTTACCTTCAGTTGGTAGGTGTAGCAATCTTCTGTGGACCGGCACACATCTACACTCTTCAAAGTTGACTGACAACCTGAAGAAATGACAGTAAGCTGTATAATGGGAGTCAATGGGGGTTTCAACTTAGGCTGATATCTGAGCCATTTTTAGGAATTTTGGCCCCAAATAATTAACATGGGGTTCTTGGGATCCCACCTCATGAACACTGTCACTGTCATATGGTTACTCAGTCCCGAAAGGTGATTTTGCAGTTGCTGCATGGAATCTCCTTTTGGAACCATTTAATGAAATGAGATGCAGTTTTTACGCATGCTTGTAACTTTGACAGTTTTTAATATTTTAACTTCAGTTTTTAAGTGTTGCCATTTTTCACACATCCTTATGAACAGTACTGCTGTCATTTTTCACATCCTGCCTAAAATGTGTTTTCCCACCTGTGGGGCAGAATGGTATGGTCGCTGTGGGAAATCAACTTTCAGTACATATTAATAAAATCACAGTGGCACTATTCATGAGGAGAGGTTCCAAAATGCCCATGTTGAAAATCTGGTGAATGAATTCCAAAAAAATTATTGCATTATAGGCTTGCATTGTACATTTTCTACACACGCTCGTAACTTCACCAATTTTTCATATTTTCACTCCAGATTTTCAACATTGCCATTTTTTCACACCTCCTCATTAACAGTACATTAACAGTACAGCTGCCATTTTTCACATCCTGCCCAAAATATGTTTTTGCAACTGTGGCACCGAATGGTACACTCACTGTATGAAATCACCTTTCTGGATTGAGTAATGAAATGATAGCGCCACTGTTTATGAGATGGGGTTCCAAACAGCCCATGTTGAAATATTTGGAGTAAAAATATCAAAAAATACCTGGGGTGTTAGGGTTTCCAACCATAACACCCCATCCTGTAGAGACTGACAGGCACCGGGGGTGTGACTTGGGGTTGTCTGCCATATTGCTAATGCCATTCCACCCCCACCCTGCAGCCAGTGACCGGCATTGAGGTGTACCTTGGGATCTTCAGCCATAACGTTCACCCCATTCTCCTGTACTGCATCCATCTTAGCTTATTTCCTTATGGAATGGGGTATGCATAAGGGCAGAAGACCCCAAGGCAAACCGCAACAGCTGTCAGTCCAAATCTATTACCAGGGCTATCTGGTTTGAATATATCTGGACTGAGCACTGCCAAATCTAGTATCCTGGTTAACTAAATGAGATATATATGGACAGATCACTGGTGAATTTGGTATCCTGGCTAACTGGCTCACACACATTTTGACAGAGTGCTGCTGAATCCAGTATCCTGGCAGACTGGTTCAGATACATAAGGACTGAGCACTGCTGAATCCAGAATCCTGGCTAACTGGCTCAGACACATTTTAACAGAGCACTGCTGAATACAGTATCCTTGCTATCTGGCTCAGACACATACAGACAGATCACTGGTGAATTCAGTATCCTGGCTAACTGTCTCTGATGCATTTTGACAGAGCACTGCTGACTCCAGTATCCTGGCTAACTGGCTCAGATATATATGGACTGAGCACTGCTGAATCCAGTATCCTGGCTAACTGGCTCAGGTACATATGGACTAAGCACTGCTAAATCCAGTATCCAGTATCCTGGCTAACTGGCTCAGATACATATGGACTAAGCACTGCCGAATCCAGTATCCTGGATAACTGGCTCAGATACATATGGACTGAGCACTGCTGAATCCAATATCCTGGCTAACTGTCTCAGATTCATATGGACTAATCACTGCTGACTCCAGTATCTTGTCTAACTGGCTCAGATGCACATGGTCTGAGCACTGCTGAATCCAGTATCCAGGCTAACTGGATCAAATACACATGGACAGACCTACGCAGAAGGGATTTTTCCAGATGAGAAGGGGAAGGGACACAAGAGTGCATGGACTGAGACTGGAGGGGAAAGATTCAGAACTGAGATGAGGAGACATTTTTTTCACTGAAAGAGTGGTGGACAAATGGAACACCTTACCAGACAAGATAGCGTCCTGTAAGATAGTGGGTAGTTTTAAGAGGGGTTGGGACAGGGGAAGAAGAAGGGATACTGGGAAGAAGAGGGTAGGAGGGGCAGCTGCAAGATGAGATTCTAGCTGCACTCTTGAGCAGACGCAATACACCATGAGGCCTGTTTCTGTTGGCAATTTTGTATGTTCGTATATTCATAAGCTGAATCCAGTATCCTGTATAACTGGCTCTGATACATTTTGACAGAGCACTGTCCAAATCCAATACCCAGGCTAACCGATTTGTATACATTTGGATAGAGCGCTATCAGCAGCTTTGACTATCATGTCAGACCACATACTGTGCTATCCCCACCATCTTATGAGATGTATGACCTTCTGCAGCTAATATTGTCCTGCATCTCACTAGGCATATTTTGGGTAAGTCATTTGTAAAACAAAGATACTCTATTGGCAATAAAGCAAAATACACAAGCAAAGACAAACAGTAAACTTTATGGGGAAAGACATAAACGTTTTAGGTGGTTGGTTAGATAGGGAACCAAGGGCAGACTGGCAGGACCATATGTCTTTTTCTGTCACCATTCTCTATGTTTCTATGTGTTCAGTGAAGAATAGAAGGTAGGGTAGACATTATAGAAATTTCAACAGAGTGGACATAGCAAATTTACTTCATTTGAGAAACAGAGGGCAAGAATCTGAAAACAGTGGATGCAGCACTTGCTTCTGAATTTTGGATGTATGCTTCATTCACACAGATGCATTCTGATACATGCTGCATCCATGCAGATGCATTCAGATACATGCTGCATCCACGAAGATGCACTCAGATACATGCTACATCCACACCGATGCACACAGATACATGCTGCATCCACAAAGATGCATTCAAATACATGCTGCATCCACACAGATGCATTCAGATAAATTCTGCATCCATTCCGAGTGCATCCATTCCACACAGATGCACTAACATACATGCCGCATCCACAAAGATGCATTCAGATACATTCTGCATCAATGCACATGTACCCAGACAGATGCTGCATCCATGAATCCATGCAGATGCATTCCAATGCAATCTGCATCAACATAAATTCAATCAGAAACATGATGCATCCACACAAAGGCATTCATATACATTCTGCATCAATGCAGATGCTCCCAGATACATGCTGCATCCATGCAGATGCACTCAGATACATGCTGAAGCAATGCAGATGTACGCAGATACATTCTGCATTCATGCAGATGCACTCGGATACATGCTGCATCCATGCAGATGCATTCAGATGCATGATGCATCAACCCAGATGTATTCTGATGCATGGCTCATCCATGCAGATGCATTCTGGTGCATTCTGCATCCACATAGATGTATTCAGAGACATGCTGCATCCACATAATTTCACCCAGATACAGACTGCATCCACACACATGCAGTCAGATGCATTCTGCATCAATGCAGATGCACCCAGATACATGCTGCATCCATGCAGATACACTCAGATGCATGCCACATCCATGCAGATGCACTCAGATACATGCTGTATCCACACAGATGCACTCATATACATGTTTCATCTATGCAGATGTATTCAGATGCATGATGCATCCACCCAGATGCATCCTGATGGATATCTCATCTACACAGATGCATTCAGATGCATGCTGCATCCACACAGATGCATTCAGAGACATGTTGCATCCACACAGTTGCACCCAGATACAGACTGCATCTACACAGATGCAGTCAGATGCATGCTGAATCCATGCAGATGCACCCAGATACATGCTGCATCCAGGTAGATGCACTCAGATATATGCTGCATGGTATCCTGTGTACAAGGTGACTACAACTGAGTGCTTTCAAAAAGGGTGACTTAATCATGGTGCCTGTGCACAGGGCTACCTGGCAAGGGGTGTGAAATACAGAGGGTAGGTGAATATGGTGATGGGATGTTGTAATGTATACATGTGTGCAGTGAGGGAGGGACCATGCCATGTGATGGGCAGAAGGGGAGGGAGGGTTTGTGGGGTGTAATGCCATGGTGGGCTGTTGTGCTGGCTGTGTAGCATGGTGGGTTTGTGGCAGGCTAGGATTGGGAGGGTGCCAGATTTGGTTCTAGGTATGGTCGTGTTTTTGTGCCTTGTCATGTTTTTTTCTTTTTTAAGTTTTGCCCCCTCCCCCGACATGCACCCCTCTGGGGTTGAGAATCCTTTAGTAAGAGGGTGCATAGGGGGGTGAAGCCCCTATGGCGTGTGTGGGGGCACAGCCCCCCATATAAAATAAAAAAATAGATTCCAGGCATCCTGTTGCAGTTCATCAAATTCATTTTTTGCAATGTAATTTCACCTAAACAGCTATCGCTATTCTGCAATCGCTGTTATCACATGGAACCATACCGCATCCAAGCAGATGCACTCAGATACGTGATGCATCCACGTAGATGCATTCAAATGAATGATGCATCCACACAGATGCATTTAAATGTATGCTGCATCCACAAAGATGCATTCAGAGACATACTGCATCCACACAGATGCACCCAGATGCAGACTTCATCCATGCTGATGCAGTCATATTCATGCAACATCCATGCAGATGCACTCAGATTCTTGCTGCACCAATGCAGATGCATTCAAATGTAAGCTGCATCCACACAGATGCCTTCAAATGCATGGCACATCCTTGAAGATGCATTCTGATGCATGCCTCATCTATGCCAATTAATTCAGATACATGCTGTACCCACAGAGATGAATTCAGTTACATGCTACATCCATGCAGATGCACCCAGATACAGGCTGCATCCACACACATGCACTCAGATACATGCTGCATCCATGAAGATGCAATGAGATACATGCTGCAGCCATGCAGATACACTCAGATACAAGCTGCAGCCATGCAGATGCATTCATATACATGCTGCACCCATGCAGATGGATTCAGATGTCTGCCTCCTACTCACATTCTTCTGAACATATTTACAACATTTCTCACAGTTTACTTAGAAATACAAACAGACCACTTCTATCAGTGCAGTTAAGCCCCTGCCAGGCATATTTTTTAAATCAAGGATGGAAATGAGAAAGGAAAAATGTGGCCAACTGGGATTTGAACCTCAGACCTCTGGTATGCCGTTCCAGTGCTCTAACCAATAAGCTACAGGCTCACAATGGTCAGAGGGCCTGAGGAACTTCCTTAAATCCACACATTTCTTTCTCAAGAGTTGCACAATCCTGCAACCAGGAACACATTTAGAAATACATACAGACCACTTCTCTCAGTGCAGTTAAGCCACTGCAAGGCATATTTTTTTTTTAAATCAAGGATGGAAATGAGAAAGGAAAAGTGTGGCTCAATTGGATTTGAACCTCAGATTTCTGGTATGTTATTGCAATACTCTAACCATTAAGCTACAGGCTGGTAATTTTCAGAGGGCTTGAGGAACTTCCTTAAATCAACATTTACCTTTCTCACTTGAGAGGTCTGAAGTTCAAATCTTAGTGGGCCACACATTTCCTTTTATTATTTCCATTCTTGATTAAAAAATATGCCTTTCAGGGGCTTAACTGCACTGAGAGAAGTAGTCTGTTAGTATTTCTAAATTTGTTCCAGGTTGCAAGATTGCACAACACTTGAGAAAGGAGTGTGGGGATTTAAGGAAGTTCCTCATGCCCTCTGATCATTGTGAGCCTGTAGCTTAATGGTTAGTGCACTGTAATGGCATACCAGAGGTCTGAGGTTCAAATTTCAGTGTGCCATACTTTTGCTTTCTCATTTCCATCCTTGATTTAAAAAATGTGCCTTGCAGGGGCTTAACTGCACTGAGAGCAGTGGTCTGTTTGTATTTCTATATGTGTTCCTGGTTGCAGGATTATGCAACACTTGAGAAAGGAATGTGTTGATTTAAGGAAGTTCCTCAGGCCCTCTGACCATTGTGAGCCTGTAGCTTAATGGTTAGAATGCTGGAATGGCATACCAGAAGATGGAGGTTCAAATCCCAGTATGCCACACTTTTCCTTTCTCATTTCCATCACAGTTTACTGGAATGTCTTCCATAATTGTGGCACTCACATACATTTTTTGCATGTGGCTGAAGGATACAGTACTGAATATTTGACCAACTGTTTGTGGTCTAACTATTAGGGTTGAATCCCTCACTTGCATCTGGGAAAGGGATGCATTCTTTTTAAAAATCTCATCCAGAACATCCACTAAAAGTCACGTACTTAAACTGAAAGGGGAGAGGTTCACAAAAAGGACATTAGGATGTATTATTTCACAGAAAGGGTGGTTGATGAGTGGAATAAACTTCCAGACAAGGTTGTGGAGGCAGAAACATTATCAGGGTTCAGAAGAAGCTGGGATGCATACAAAGGAGTTATAAGATGGGATAATGTAGGAAAGAGAAGGGAGTATGAGAGAAATAATTATCATTATTAAGATTCAGAGTGAGGAACTCTTGGGACAGACAACATAGATGTCAAGACTTTTCTCTCTGCTCATTTCTATGTTTCTAACAAAGAGAGCAGCTTTCTGCCAGCTTTGAAGAGAATTTTCTTTTATAAAAAAATGTTTGAAGTTGTGGAGATTGGTACTTAACTAATTTAAACAAGCAGTGTAGCCTACATATTATAGTAACACACTGTAAATGAGCTTCATACATCCAGCACACCTACTGTAGGTTTGATTCCTGCAGCCTCCACTTGTATACTGTGTGACTGTCTGTGAGCAAGCCACTTAACCTTTCCAGTGTTCCTGAGTTGCCCCTGAAACAGGCAGTTATGCCTAATGGGCCTTACCTAGTTACAAAAGAATAAAAAAAAATATTAGGACGTTCAGATTTTACATTATATTTTGTATGTGATATATGTAGTGTGAATGTCTTTTATAGAAAGATTTCATACTGCCATGCTGTGTAACAGAGGAGAGTCCAAAATGCAGTTGAGTGGTTTAGCCCTATCTGCATGAAATTACAATATTTCTCAGTAGCAGAAAACCCCACACTAAACTTAAAAACATATTATGAATGATGTGAGTTTCCTACTGTGATTTATAATATTTTAAGATATTTCGTATTTAAGAAATGTACTGTTCCCCTACATACTGCTTAAGTGGAATTTGCCACTTAAAGTTCCCATATGAGACCCCAGCTGTATGCAGAACAGGTCATGCAGTTCTCATAGCTGAATGACTGAAATAATGTGAGTTATAATATTATTACATTTTCTGAAGCAGTTGGGTTCCCCTGCTCAACATTTATTAATAACTTAACAACATGTTTCTAAATCATTAATTTGAGTGAGGTTTGAAAGAGCACCCTTTAATTATGAAAAATATAGATATTTTCAATGTCCTGAGGCATTAAAGACATTAAAAGTTATCATTATTCTAATCATACCCCTAGAACTATACATTTACATTTCCCCAGACTGTGAGCTTAAAATAGAACCCCATTTACAGATACAATACAACCTACTATATAAAGGGCTCAAAAACAGTTCTCACACAGAAGAAATGTGTAATAATTGTTAGCATTCTAGAATAAGAAAGTCTTATTTCATCACAGTTAGACAAATTGTAGATAGCTAGATAGATACTGTCTCTGTAGACAGACAGACAGACAGACAGACAGACTGGAAGACATAGATAGATAGATAGATAGATAGATAGATAGATAGATAGATAGATAGATAGGTAGGTAGGTAGGTAGACAGACAGACAGACAGACAGACAGAATGAATGAATGAATGAATGAATGAGGTGAGCAAATTTAAAACATAAGAGTTTCAGTTCAAGTTACTTGATTGCCTTCAGCTTTTGCCTATGTAAATTGCAGTGGAATATATAGACCATGTACAAATTTTTTTATTGCTGGTCAGTAAGTGCAGCTTAGGGTATTTGATTGATAGACAAAAAAAGTAACCCTATTAAATATAGATCTTATAATTAGTATACTAGTCAAAATGGTGCCATTGATGACTGCATTTCTGCTTACCTATCTGGGTACTATAGCAATGAGTGCACAGTCTGCCTGTAAACTGAGACATTTAATGATACAAACCTACTCCAGAAAAGGAGATATTATAGTGGGTGGAATATTTCCCGTCCATAATAAATATATTTATCCTACTATCAGCTTCACAGAACCACCAGAGAAGATAGGTTGTGAAAGGTAAGGAATGTTTATTCTAACATTTTGCCAATGAAATAGGTTTAACATCTATGATGTACTTTTCATGAAACCAGTATATTATTAGAGAGGTGTCATACATCATAAAAGATGAACAGAAAATAACATCAGGAATATGGAAGTACTTCCTAAAAAATGATATATTTGAAGATCTTGATGCAGCTTCAACAATAAAAATAAATCAGGGTTTCTATTCAGACTGCCATTTAAGCCCCTCCTAGCTCACACAACTGTGCCATCATCAAAACTAAAATGTAACACCATCCTTATTTACTATGAGGATCATTGCTGCTAGGTTTTACACTTGCATGTGTTGTGTTCTGATTGTGCAATGTTCTGAAAATTAAGAATTCTGAGTTGAGTAGCATCCCCTTGATTTAACAGAATAACTGGTGTCCTTTTTCCTGAAGTAGTATTTGAGCATGGCAACCTCCCTTGTGTTTCCGCTAGTACCTCTGGGATGGAGAAAATAGTTTTTAATTTTAATAAAATATTTAATATTATGTCTTTTAGACCAAATATATGTCTTTCTTATTAAACTTTTTAGCAGAAGACTGTTTAATATAATAAACAAAGTCTGTTTTTGTTTTACATTGTATATGATTCGAGGTTGTGTGCACTGCACATTTATTTATTTAGTTATTTTGTTACCAGGACAGGCACAATAAGCTATTATAGCTTGTTTTCAGGTGTATCCCGGGGGGGGGTCATATGTACCTCTTTTATTGATGGGAGAATGTTGGCTATCACACTGGGGAAACTCATACATATACTAGATTTCCCTTTTGCAAGAAGGTAAATAGACCTGTTGTCTTAATTGTACAATTAAACCATAGGAAACTGAAAGTTTTTAAGATTATGCAATGGAAACACACAGTATGTATCATTTCCTCATTATAAATATTTAAGCAATGTATAATAATTAGCTATAGCAGAAATTATTTTAAATCCAACATCTTTCTTTCACTGCAGCTACTCTGAACACATTGTATATATGCTATATGTTTGTCTCCTGATCAAAAGATTAATAACTAAAGTCACTTTGAATACAATCATATTACTCTCATCAAAACAAAAAAGACAGAGTAATGTGTTAATTTACAATTGACTTAACAAGTACCCTGAATAGATTATTTGTTATTTGTTTACATTACGGCTATTATAATTTCAGACTGTGGGACATTCTTTTCTACTTCAAAAAGGGGCTTTGGTGATAAGAAAAAGAATTATAGGTGCCATCAGCCGAAATCTATTGGAAAACATTCCAGAAATATTTGAATGCTAGTCATTCTATTCATTATTAAGGAGAGTTATGGAAATGACCAAAAAGAAGTAGGGTAAAAGGAGAGACTGGTTGGTCATAACATATTCTCTCCAGAGGGCAGGAGAAAAAGGAGATGTGATGGAAATGTACAAAGACATGCAGGGGTATTTATTTATTTTAATTTTTTGTTTCATTTAGTTAGTTGTTGTTGACTGGGAAAGGTCATCCCCAAACAGCACATGATACCCCTCAGTACATGTATAAACATGTTATAAACCACTCAAGTTGGCAATACAGAATGTAACACTCTTCCTTCAGCTTCTAAAATTGAATGCTAAACATTAATGTTCCCTCATGAGACAAGTGAAAGCAGGATAGGAGACCCTGTGGTCCTGAGTGCAGATTGGCAGAAATCACATTAGTGATTTATACTGTGATGCCATGCTGCCGGACACCAAAGGACATGGTATAGCAGCAGGTGCTGCCCCCAACCCACCCCCAATTAAAACACACTACCACCACTTTGTGCCATGGACTTCACTGTGTCAGAGTAGGAGTCAGGCTTGAGCTTTGAACATGGACGAGCTCCCATATGATAGTGTGCCTGGTTACCCTTGTGCCACAGGTCCAACTTGTTAGCATACATTTTAATAAATGCTGTATAGTCCAAAATGCAAAATGCTCAAACTCTGATCCACTTCTTATGAAATTAGAATAATATTAATTCTTATATTTTTAATGGGTACTAGCAAAATTGCATGTAGTGGATTGCTGTACCATAGCCCTCGGGGTTCACCGCTCCACCCCTACTGAAGAGGATGGCCTGGGTTCCCTGAAAATGTGCTACACTGACCTAACATGCCATAGTACCTCCAATTGGGATGGCAATATTGGGAACCCGGCTGCTGAAACACAAGGCTATCTGCCACCAGGAAACAATGCATAAACTGCACAAACTGTCCCACCCTCAAATCAAGTGGCAAGCGATGACAATACCACACCATGACATGCAATTCAACCAAATAATTTATTTAAATGGGAAGGTAAGGAAAGAACAAGGGACAACAAGGGTAAAATGAAAGCAATGGTGTAGCAATGAATCTATTCTCTTAGAAGACTTTAAGGCAATAAACAATTTAATACTTCATCCCACAAACTGCCCATCTCCCAGCAGTCTTCAATCCCCAATGCATGTTTACCTGTCTTAATTCCCCCCAAAGGCCATGGGTGAGAGATATCTGAATACTTGCTGTTGGTACTACACTGGGGGACTGGGGACACTGATGCTGCTATCAGGGTAGAGCTTGGTGGGGATCTTTAAACTGTTGCAGGTAAAATATTTTTTTTCTTTAAAACTCACTGTTATCGAACATAAACTTTAAACTGGTTCAACAAATTCAAAAGGGTCCCCTATTTGTAATCCAAATGGGATTTGGTTACAATCTGGTATCAACAGGTCCTCTGCTTAGGCTTTTCACACTGGCACAGTCCAGCCCAGGACTTATCCCTTAACTCCCAGCACTGCAAACTTTCCTTCCAGTTATAGGGCTGAAGCCTGTGTTTTCTTCACGGTTCTGATGCCTCAAAAGATACCTCTTTCACAGAAAGCTAGAAGAGGCTGACTGGATGCAGTGTTCCTGGTTGGGAAGCTGGTTTTCCTGGACTTGCAGGTGGATTCTCTCCATTTTATTTCTCAGTCTCTGGCCATCTCACTGAAGCATGGGACCTGCATCAAAGCAAGTGCTTTTTGGACTGGAGAGTCTGTGGAAGCTGCTCCCCCTGAGTGAAGAAGTCTGAGGAGGGTGAGAGAAGCCCAGCACCAACATACCTTTTACAATGTACTTTCATGGAAAACTCCTCCTTTCATCAAACAGACACTTTATTTTGGAATACAAACACTTTTGTTCTGTCAGGCCTACAGTGTCTGGACAAACAGTGACACACCAGCCCACAACTTGACACACATCCACTCTCACTCAAGTCTGACTGAACTGCTGTGAACACTGGAAAGCAAACCCTTTTTACTTTGGCTGAAACTTGATGCTTAATTAGTCACACCTGTTCAGAGGCAAACCTTCATTTGCATGAACTGCTTTCTGATTGGCTGAAATTTGTGGGCATGATTGGCCCCTACCTATAAATTCTTCCTAACAGAACATACCAAGAAAGGTAAGGAGCGAGAAGGCAAGCTTGGCATATATGCTACTGTATTTTACATAGAACAGTACTGCATACACCCCCCTGCAAGTATGAAATTATCCAAATGTCTTTTAAATTCGCCTTTTGTTTTGCTGATAATTATTTCCTCTGATAACTGATTTCATGGCTTTACTACTCTAAGAGTGAAGAAATATTTTCTCCTGAGGCTGTTAAACTGTTTACCAACAATTTGTAGAGGATGACATCAAGTATCACAAAAATTATTATTTAATTCTAGCCCCAGTTCCGTCATTAGATATGAGACATGTATAATGTCATATAATAGTAGCAAATCCCCCCTTAAACATCATGTCTAAAGTGACATCAGATTTAAAGATTGTAGTCTTGTCTCATACAGCATGTTGTGTAAACCATGTACATATTTAGTGTATTTCAGCTTAAGCCTCTCCAGTTTTCTGCAGTTTGATTTCTTATAAGGCCACCACAACTGGGAGCCATAGTCCAAATGAGGTCTAGCTTAGGCCCTGAACAGTGGCATTAGTACTTTGACATTCTTAGACTGAATATTGCACCTGATGGCCCAAATAACATTTGTTTTTGTTTTATGTATTGCTTTATTCACCTGTTTTGTATTATCTAAATCATGTGATATAAAACTTTCCAAGTACCTTTCCTCACAAGATGTGGCTAGTGGAGTTCCTCCCAATACTTATGAGACATTAGGATTTAGCCTGCCTAAGTGCATGACCTTGCATTTTGTTCGTATTCAACTGCATGCCTCATTTTTCTACACACTCAGATATTTTGTTTAACTCTCTCTTAAAGTCATGGGACTGTTTACTGGTTAAGCATGGGTCCCCTATCTTGATGTCGACTGGGTACTTAACTGAACAGGATAGGGTCTGACTAGTCATATCAGTTACGAATGTTTGAAAAAAGATGAGTCCCAAAACCGAGCCTTGTGGCACCCCACTGGTAACATCCCCCACCCTGGAAAGGTGCCCATTTATCACATCCCTCTGCGATCTCCATGATTGCCAACTACTAATCCATTTTATGATGGTATGGTTGATTTGAAAATTATCTACAGTATCAGTGCCCAGTGTGGCATTACATCAAAGGCTTTACTTGAAATTGAGGAAAACAACACCACAGAGTACATGTTTGTCCAACTGCAAACTTATATTTTCATAAAAACAAATGAGATTAGGTAAGCATCCTCTGCCTTGCTTAAATCCATGCTGCTCTGTATCAATAATGTTTAGCACTGGTGTTAGAATATAGTGTATGGTGGAATGCTGTTATGCATGGAATTCCATGCCCGGAATAAGCTTGTTCTGCTGCAGTAGTGACATCATTATGTTTTACTGCTGCAGTAGTGATGTCACTACTACATCAGAACAACTTGGAATGCTGCCACATATATAGGATAGTGTATGGGTAACCATACACTACAAAGCTATTCTGCCACAGAGTGGGTACTATGCTGACTGATGACCTCGAGAGTAAAACTCAAGAGGTCCCCAAGTTGGCATTGTATCCATGAGATAGAAGAATAGCCGAGAAGTGTATGGGTAACCATACACTGTTCTATATAGCATATGGAGACTGTACAATAAAAAAAAAACCACTCACTTTTCCACATTTTATATCAGCTCTGCCAACCACCGTTGATTAATAACTGCCGCTGGCTAGCACACACATGCACCACTCTCACACAGCAAGAGACAACGAATCACAATGTCTGCTGGAGTACCTTCCTTGTATTATAATGTCCTCACTAATGCAGAATGAAAAGTCGTTCTGCGTTAGTGAGGACATCACTACTGCAGCAGAATGACTTTTTGTGGTGTATGGATTTCCATATACAACCACATTCCACCATACACTATATCTGCTTTTCTCTATCCAGTTTAGCTGGAAGTTGATTTTTTTAAACTTGAACTTGCTAAAACATCTGCAGCACACTTTGTCGGTTAAAAAAAATGTTAAGATTTATATTCTTCATTGTCTTCACTAGCAGGTTTTGTGTGATTTTCTATGCTGTTACTGCCCATACACTATAAAAGATTGTGTATAAGCAGTCATGCACAAACAAAGATGTTCTTGTATCTTGAGGTTCCATTGGTAACAGAGCACCTCTCGAGTTGTGCTCTTGAGGTAATCTGTTGCCAAGGAAACCTCTTGATACAAGAACACCATTGTGTATGACTGCTCATGCACAATCTTCTATGTCTTTGATTAGACCTTCCAGAATTTTACAGACCGAAGAAGTGAGACTGATAGGTCTGTAATTTTTTCAAACAGTTCTAGGGCCCTTTTTATAGATCAGTATTACATGTGTGGATTTCCAGTCTGCAGGCATGAAGTTGTTGTTTAAGCATCCTTCAAACATTAATTTCAATGGTTAGGCCAGGCTATCAGACAGTAGGTGCAGCATGTGACCCATTATATTATCAGGTCCAGGGGTAATTTTCTCTTTTGAGCTTGCAGTTATTTTTTTTATTTGGTCCACTGTGAAAAATAAATAATGTTTCTGATGGTCCACTGAAGGGGCATTACACTGTTGCTGGCCATAAATTCTATAACATTTTTCATTGAATATATTGGCCATGTGTTGCTGATCATGTATCAATTCACCCTTGTGCAGTATTGGCCCAAGTAGACTTACTGTTTTTTTATAGTGAGGTTATGTAGGTGTAAAAACATTTGATGAGCCTGCCCATTGGTGCAGCAGTTGGATTTCTGCATGTGATGGTGCCAGCCCGGGTTCAGGAATGGGCTCGGGGCACCGGAGGGCCGGCCAGGGGGAGAGGGCTTGAGCAATGAGCACCAGAGACTGCTCGCCTTCTCCCAGGGAGGAGGGCAGGGATGCAGCCCAGAGCCTGCTGACTCCTGGCAGAGGCCAGGATCATGGCAGAACACTGGGCTCTGTTGACTTGGGGGCATGTTGGACATCGGTGTGCACCTAGACGTCTGTGGTATGCCATGCCCTGGGGAAAAAACAAGGAAGAAAAGCAGCTGTTGGACCAACCAGATGACAGCTGCCAGCCCCTGCTTCTACAGAAGCCCTGTAGTCATCCATACCTGCCTCAGCAGTGGCACCCAGGGCCAATTGAAGAGTGCACTGGCCATCCTACAGGTGCCTTCCTTGGAGGAGGAGTGGGGCACATCTGGTGAAGGGTTACACTGGGTTACCCTTGTGTGTTGACTGCAACGTGAGGTGGGGGGTAGGGTGTCAGGCGGGGGGCTTAGGAGGCTCAAAGGACTGGCTGGTCAGGTGGAGAGGAGCTAATAAAAAAACATTTGCTATTGCTTTTATTTGCATTTTCTGACAACTGCTGCTCCCATTTTCTTTTCCCAAGATGCTCTACAGGCTCTTCAACCATGGGGATTGTTATCTTTGTTTACTATTCGTTCCCAACTCTGGCAGCTTCCTGCTGCTTCATAAAAAGTCCCCCAGAGCTGCTTCATTGCTTCTCTGTCCCCACTTACTGTCCTGGGGCCAGGGATGTGCTTAGTGTCATTTACACTTAGCCTGTTTCAGAGTTGGGAGTCTCATTTTGTGTGAGGCAGCCATCTCCACCACTCTTCCAATGGTGCAAGTGCACACTGAACTTTTTATCATGTTCCTGACCGCTGCATGCTCTGGGCTGGGAACCCTATGTATTAGACCCCATGGCTTGATTTAGCTTACATTCCTGCCCTGGAGCCAGAATCCCTCTCTGTAGTGGACTACCTGCTGAGTTTAGATGTCAGAGCTCTGGCTCCATTTTGCAGTCTTCTGCACATGCCTGGCAGCCCAACATGGCCCTGCATGCTCCTGCCTCAGCTCCATCATTCCCAGCCCATTGCAACTCCTGGGGTTGGGGAACACCAGAAAGACTGCAACTTCAGTTCACTGCTCTTGCCTTAGCCCCTGGGGTGCTGGAGGGGATGAGGACAGGAGGACTTATGGCAACAGCCACGGATTCCACGAGTAGAGCCCTTTTTAAAGCCCCAGCAGGGCTCCTGGCTACTTGGATGCTAACCCTGCTGGTTCCCACCTTGGCAGTCCTGGGAGACTGGAGGGAGAAGATTGGGTGCAGGCACCCAAAGAGACAGCTCTGGCAAGCTATAGAAATTGGGGAGGACTCTCAGGAAAAATTGCTATTCAGTGCTCTTAGAATCTAGCACTCTGCATAAAAATCATTGCCCAAAACGGGACCTTCAGTACATTTAAAACTTTTCCCTTTGTTCATACCTTACTTTGCAGTTTTTTGTTTCCACACTTTGGACTGATATGTGGAGAAGCTTGGCTATCATGTGACTGTAACACTCAAGAAATGATAGCTGAGCTTGAGTCTTGAACAATGGACTCCAGTATGGTACAGTGTTGGTCAGATGTTTTTAGTCATTTCTTGATATTTCTAACAAAATTGCTTTAGTGGCCCCACTGTGATACTGCAGGCAAGCAGGAAGTTTATCTAAAGATAACACAGAAATTTCAAGAAATACAGTATCTGATAATCTGACCATGGCTTTTGTTACAACTGTAGTATGACGTGCCGTCTACTGCTGTCCTCTTTTAATAAATGATGATTTCATAGAATAACCACAAAATGTAAAAAACTATGTTTCTGAAATTGTATTACAGTGCACAGTGTAACTATAACCTGTCCAATTCATTTGATAGTTTCCTAATTAATACATACCAGCAAGTTCAAGCCATGATATATGGCATTGAGGAAATTAATCAAAATCCAAAAATATTGCCAAATACCACACTGGGATTCCACATTTATGACTCCTGCTACTTGGAGGTCAGAGCAGTTGAAGGCAGCATGTGGATGCTATCGGGGCACAAGAATCTGGTTCCAAATTATAGATGTCAATCAAGGCCACAGCTCTCTGCAGTGATTGGAGATGAAGCATCAGCATCGTCAATCCCCATTGCAAGGATCTTAGGAATCTACAGGTACCCACAGGTAGGGGCTAGATAAATAATGTTTATAATGATATATATACATGTATGTCAATCTATATATCTATTTATGCAATAGGAGTGGGCACCAAACCAATTAACTAAATTAATTTATCCTCACTGGTGTTCAATAAATGACTGAACCACCATTTATTTAACACCATAACGTCAATCAAAGCACTGTTTATTTAACACCCCGCCATCATTCACCCCCCCACTGCCAGAACTAGTCCCCGAAACCCCCAAAACTGATCTGTCTTGCTTTACAAGCACACACAACCCTTCAAAAATGGTCAGCTCCAAGCCACCTGTCATCACTTGACAGTACCTTAATACAGTTCCCCAGCTCCAGCCAACAAAAACTGCATCTTTTTTTTTAAATATTTCTCCACATTTTACTTGGCCCTTCTGTATCCTTAAAGGATTTCTGTGACAAGCAGCACTCACTTTCAAATGTTCCTGTCTCTTTCTGAAGGCACAAACCACCATAGATGCCACTGAAACCAGGATCAGCCAGATACATCCCTGAACACAGAATCAACCAGATAAATCCCAGAGACAAAAATACACAAAATACTACAAGAAAAAAAACCTTCTCCAAAATGGGAAAACAAAGCCGTCACTTTTCTTTTCTCCATAAATACCCACCCACAGCCACACACTGCATATGTTCCCTTCTCCACTCCATGACAGGAGCAACCAGATAAGACAGGAACAGCCAGATAAATGACTTGTAATAAAAAAAAAGAAAAAAGAGAAAAGTGACCAAGAAAAATGTCACCAGAGCAGCTCTCTTTTATTCCTGTTAAGCGAGAAATGGAGCCACCAGTTTTTCAAAACTCTCCAGCCCTCCCACATATGGAAAATCAACCAATGAAAACCTCACTCTGAATGTTGTAAAGTCTGTTCCACAGCAACACTGCTAACGACCCTAAACAAAAACTACTCTTTAGCATGAATTCATTAAATAACCCCACTAATTTTATACAAAACAAAAGTCAAACTACACAAAAAATAAATACAAAAACATCAAACAAACACCTTTCCTATTGGAAAAATTGGATATTCAATGGAAAGTCCATGGAATACATGACTTATCTGGACTCGAACAGTTTGACCTCAGACTCCAAACTCATGGCTTATGCCACTCATGAGGTTACCAAGGTCAAACTGCTTTTGTGAAGATAAATCACGTATTCCACTTGTTTCTATTGCATATCCCCTATATACAGTATATAACTGTGACCAACTATGGAAAGAATGGCAGCTAGGCTGAGCTGCCAGTAACAGCTCTGAGTCTGTGTGCTCCAGGTTCATGCACTGTTTTGCTTTTACTTCTTTTTGTTACCTGAAGTCTGCTCCGGTATTTTGCTGTATTTTTGTTGTATTTATTGCTGTATTTGTTTTTAGTTTTGGCTCACTGAGCAATACATGACGGTTTTGTTGTTTTATTAATTTGCCTTTGGCTGAGTTTCTAACTCATTGTGGTGGACAAACAATTAATGGTGAGCCTGAAGGAAGATCCGTTTGGATCCTACTGGCTTTTTGATTCAGTCTACTTAGGGCAGCCAGAAGTGCAGTGTTTTGGAGGCACAGAAGAATATCTTGGAAACTTTTGGGTGGCTCATTTTTTGATGGATTGATCTGAGTGCTGTGGAACTTGAGAGGAGTATTAGAATCTTTGCCATCAGTATCATGAGTAGAAAGTGCTGAAGAACATGCAACACTGAGTTAGGCCAGAGCAGTGGTGTATCTGGGTGCTGTGCAGGGGGAGGCCTCCTCCATGTATCCAGGGCTGGTGGTGACCTTGCTTTCTGTGGCCGAGCAGGAGCTGCCCTCTGGGCTTCGGGGAGCAGGAATCTTAGTTGGGTTTCTCCAAAATCCCCTTCGGTGCATTCTCTAGGGTTCTTTCCCTGTGGGATTGTAGCTGCAGGCCATGGGAAGTGTAGTAGGATAGTCTGTGAAGTCCTAAGTTATTCGGGGTGGGTCCCCCATGGAGATTTAATTACACACCTTAGACTGCCGTGATATGGCCAATGCATTGGACTGTTTTGGATAATGTTGAAGAACCTTATAAAACTGTTACACAATTTAATGCTGTGGTTTGGGTTACTGAAGATTACTGAGGAGTGCTTGGGTATTGAAAGTGATTAGCCTGGACTAGTCTATTAATATTGGATTGAATCTGACTTCTTCCTTAATCAAAATAAAGATGATTATTATTATTACTATTATCATTATATTATTATTATTATTTCTGGGAGTTTATTGAGGTTTTTAGGATTGGTTGTTGTAGCTTATTTTATTTTACTAGTTTCCCCCCCACAATGTGAGTGGTATTGGGGTGATTTAATTCAGACTCTAAAAACTGGAGTGGTGAGAGGACTCTGGTTTTATTAATTGCATTTCTCCCACTATGTGAGAGACAGTGGGGGTGACTGACTCTGGTCAATAAAAAACTGGAATAGTGAGAGGACTTCAGTATTTCATATTAACACTATTTTTTTTGTATTTTTTTAGATTGTCTATTTTATTTTGAGGAGTGTTTATTTGTGTTTAAGATTGATTGATTTAGACAGCAAATTTGGGTAGTGATGGTAGCTTTTCCCGGGAGTGGAAGCACGGGTTTGTGTTGTTGGAAGATGTGTTGGGCTGTGGCTCTCCCAGTCAGGCACTACTCCACCTCTGAACTCCGGGGTCTCTGGACCTTTTTTCCTGCAGCAGTCTATAACCACTGTAGGGCATTGGGTATTGTTAGTAGGAGGAGGGAAGGGGCAGGGGGTCCTGGACCTCGGGGGGGAGCAGAGCAGTCATATCGGGGTTGTGCGGTCCAGGAGACGCCCTGGAATGAAATGGTCTCTGGAACATGGTTCTCCATGTCTAGTTACCATACCCAAGGGCTCCAGTGTTTCTGGGCAGACATCTCGGTCAGCCCCAGAACCCCATCCGACTCAAGTGGTGTTATGCAATGCCAGGTCTATTAAGAACAAGATCTTGTTGGGACAGAAGACCTGGCTTGCATTACTGAGACCTGGCTTGATGATAATGCAGGCCTCTTTTTGGAGGCAGCCAGTTCCAGCCGGTTCCTCGGTGACACGCTGCTTGAGATTGGACCACAGGGGCGGGGGGATGGCTACCTGTTTTAGATCAGAATTGGGCCTTACTGATGTACCAATTGAGGGGGCCAGATAATTTGAGTTTACCGCAGTAGCAGGTGTGGGCTGCAGGATCATTCTCATCTACCGTCCACCCGGGGTGAGAAAATGTTCCTGCAGGAAGCAGCAGACTTCATTGTCGACATGGTGCTGGAGTCACCCAGGCTGATGGTCCTGGATGACATCAGTGCCTGGGTCGATGATGAACTGTTGCAGTTTGGTCAAGACTTCCTCCAACTTATGTGTTCGTTGGGGTTCACTCAGGTAGTTACCTCTGCAGTTCATAAGCAAGGTCACTCTTTTGATCTGGTCTTCCTCCTGGGGATTGAGTCCTTCGACTTGGTGGTGGAAGCAGTTGTATGGTCCTATCACTACACAGTGAGATTAAATTTTTGGCCACCCCCATAGGCCTTCCCCGTGGAGATGGTCAGATACTGCCCATTGAGGGGAGTCACCCCTGAAGGCCTTCTGGCAGTGTTAGACCTATCGGGAGTTTTGTGGGCAAGCGAGGACCCAGAGAGTCTAGTTTTGGCCCATAATAAGGCTATCACTGAGGCCCTGGATTCTATCACCCCAGTCCATGTTCATTAGCTCTCTCTCTCCACCCTTGGTTCTCTTGGTTTGACTGAACCTTGAGGGTGTTGAGATGAGTAGGATGATGGTTAGAATGTTGCTGACAGAATTTGGCCCTTGAGGCCGACCACCTTAGATTGACAGACCATTATCAATGTTATCAATCAGCAATCATGCGTAAGGAGGCAGAGTTCCTGTCTGGTGAGATTGCTGCTGCTCAAAACTGACCAGCTCAGCTCTTTTGAACAATAGACAGGCTGTGCAACCCATCCTGCCTGCAGGTTTGAAGAGCATTTTCACAAGTTAAGTTTGAGGAGTTTGCTCAATTTTTTGTGGATAAGGTGGCCGGTATCAGGGCCGAAATCTGGTCAGCATCCTCTATGGGAGTTGATGGTGGTCGGTATTAGGTCACTCCCTCTCGGTCACCCTGGAATTCCTTTGACTAACTGGAGATGAGGGATATCATGCAGATTGTCCAGAATTTGCAGCCAACATGCTGTAGTTTGGATCCAGGCCCTTCACACCTATTACTGGGGTGTATTCAGTTTATCGGCCTGATCCTTGCACAGATTGTTGATGCTCCTTAGACATGGGAGAATTCCCTAGCTCCCTGAAGGAGGTGGTGGTGACACACCACTTCTTAAGAAAGTTTCTTTGGACCTGAACAACTGCACTAATTACAGACCTATCTCTAACCTTCCCTTTGTTGGGAAGGTAATTGAGAAAGTGGTTGCGCTGCAACTGGAGAACCACATTACCATCCATGATATCTTCGATCCTCTCCAGTCAAGCTTCCGGAAGATATATATATTACCCAGAACAATCTGGTTCAGGTGCTCAATGATCTCCTGATGGTGAGGGACCAGAAATGCAATTCCATCTTGGTACTTCTGGATCTCTCTTTAGCGTTGGACACTGTGGACCATTGGGTGCTGCTTGAGTGCCTGAAGGTTATCTGTAGCCTGGCTGGTCCATTTCTTAGATGGTTTCACTCTTTCCTTGCCGGCAGGTCTCAGAGGGTGGTATCTGGTATTTTTTTCACTGAACCATTTTCTCTGCCATGTGGGGTCCTTCAGGGCTGAGTGCTGTCCCCCATGTTGTTTGCAGTGTATTTGCTGCCCCTTGGAGACATTGTAAGATGATACGGGCTGAGGTTTCACTGCTATGCTGATGACACCCAGCTGTATCTGTCTTTTGCACCCGACCAGAATAGTGTGGTCTCATTGTTTAACAGCTGTCTGGCAGAGATCCATGACTGGATAAAGGCTAGCTGGTTGAAATAGAATTCCAGGAAGACTGAGGTGTTGGTAGTGGATCCAGGGCACCAGATAGAGAGGCAGATGGTGGGTTTACCATCTGAGCTTTGGCTTGATGGTGTACAACTGCCTGCCTCTGAATGGGTGTGTGATCTGTGGGTGATTCTTGATGATGGGCTAAAGCTGCTTGCACAGTTGTCGGCAGTCGTCAAGTCCTCGTTTTACCATCTTAGAAACATCACCAGAATTAAGCACCTTGTTCCGTCTGATGATTTGCCCATGTTGATCCATGCTTTTGTGACCTCATGCCTTGACTACTGTAACTCCCTTTACCTGTGGCTTCCAGGGGTTGATATCTGCCACTTGCAGCTGGTGCAGAACGCAGTGGCTCAGTTGACTGGGTCTTCATGCTCTAGTCATATTACTTCCATGCTGCGTGTTCTGCACTGGCTGCCTAGTCGTGGATCACCTTTAAGGTCAGTCTTCTGACTTATAAAGCCCTGCACGGACAGGGGCTGAGTTATCTGCAAGAGCTCCTGGTCCTCTACAGCCCCGACCGTCTTCTCCGCTCATCTGACGAGAGGTTGTTAAGGGTTCCCAGGGTGCGCCTAAAAACATCTAGGGCCCGGGCTTTTATGTTTGTGGCACCATCCCTGTGAAACTCTCTGCCTTGTCAGATTACAGACTGCAGGACCATGGAGAGCTTCAAAAGCAGCTTGAAAACACATCTTTTCCAACAGGCTTTTAGTAACTGATATTTATGAATGGTGAAAGTTTTAAATTGAAGCTGAATCTGTGTAAGATCTTTTTAAATTATTTATGATATGTTTTTATGTGCAGCACATTGATACTGGAATTGCGCTATATAAATAAAAATATTTATTTATTATTATTATAATGTATTTTTTGTTTCTGTAATAGCATAGTTGTCATTATCAGTGGTCATAGCTAATTATGCAATTCCTGCTGTGGAACAAAACAGACATTTAATGGAACATAAAAACAAAGAATCCTTTGGCAGAAAAAAACTTAATGCCCATCATCCCTACCCATTCGCCAGCCACCAGACCCAGCCACCGAGGTGCATACTGTGTGATTCTGAGCAAGTCAGTTAACTTCCGTGTGCTCCCAGACTGCATCTGGAAACAAGCTTCAGCTTAATGTGTTACTCCTAGTTAAACAATTTTCCCTTTCCATTCCTACCTAAGTAATGTTGAATGAGACAGCCCTAGAGGCTCCTCATTCTCCCCTTCCCCTTCCCTTTCTGGTGTGGTCTTTCCAATCCTTGTATCCCACTATCTTTTTTTTCATCGTGCTATTTGCCCTCCATCACCACCTTTTGGTTTTTGTCAGGCCTGGACTCGGGGACTCCCAGTCCCCTGTGCCCCTCCCCCTGCAGTTGTACCAGCAGGAATCCATATGGTGCAGGCTCTGAGAATCCCTAGAGCCATCCTATACAGCAATGGGAGGGCATGGGATTTTTCCATAGTTTTCTCCCCTTTACTCCCCGGATCCTCGGTGACATGGTCACATATGCGCATGGAGGCCTGCATATGCTCCAGAACAGGTAGCCCCACTCCACTCACTCACTCTAGTGCACACTACCACTAAGCCTCCAGTCAGTGGCAGCCAAGAGCTGGGAAGACTCACCTCCTCAATCCAGGAGAGGAGAGCTGCTAAGTGGCCACTCAGTCCTCTCCCAGCCTCCCTCCCACCACTGGCCGACCTCTGCTGGCCTGATCTTGTTTCCAAACTTGGGTCACCGGTGTGGGAGAGGTACAGCATCCAAAGGGCCTCTGTGCCACTGGGCTGGCCTGTATCCCACCCTCTTGTATTCCCCTTCCCACTAATTGTGCACAAACCTCCTTCTCCGGCAGCCTTTTTTTTGTTAATTCCAAACTTTATTGGCATTTTCATAAATGCAACAATGACTTGAAATGGCAGCATGACAGAACCCGAACAACTGAAGAGAAATTACAGTACATGTCAAGCACCTCTAACCCCCGACTGGCATCTGACTAATAACATAACATGTGGCTTCCACATACCTGTGAATGCTCTTCAATATCTGTGTTCTCCTTTGGGGGTAGCAATTATTATGGTTAACCATGGGAAGTGCCTGCTTGTAATAGGTATAGAACATGAAATCCCTCCCAAGTTTTTTGTAGTGAGCCATGGGGCCACATAGGCTAGCTTTAAGCTGTCAGATCTCAGGTTAAATAGCAATTCCTTAAGCCACTCTACATATGAGATAGTGTCTCCATCCAGTCAGTGTTTTAAAACCAGTTTTTTCACTGTGAGAGAAATTTGTGCCATGTGAAACCTGCGAATACATACAGGGATTTGGGAAAAAAATCACAAAGTAGGTATATGACAGAGTTAAATAGATTATCAATACCCAACAGTAAGTCTGCCTTGTTTTGGATTGTGTCTCATAGCCCTTTAACAGAAGGACACTCCCAGAATATGTGAAACAGGTTACCCTTGTGAGTCCCACATCCAGTGCACAATAAGGTAGGGGCACGCCCCACTTTGTGTAGCTTCACGGGGGTCCAATACATATCCTGTAATATCTGATATTGAGTAAGGCGGAGTCTATCTTTGGGTACGTAAATATGCAGGTCTTTCCAAATCTTCCCCCACCTACCAGCAGAGTTAGGAATCTGGGTGGCCCAAAACTTGGGGTCTCTGTATTGAGCGTCCAGAGATTTGGATAAGAGATGCATACAATACTGAGACAGCATGAGGTTTACCACATACATCCTTGAGGGAATAAAACCATTCTTCTAACTCCATGTCTGAAACCAGGAGCTCAGAGAGCTGCAGTAAGAGGTCTCTTAGTTGATATACTGTACTTTAAAGACCTTTTCCCTTTTGACCTGAATTGGGCCATGATGGAGGAAGTGGACTTACATCTTCCTTCTAAGAAGAATCCTCCGTGCCTGGAGTCCTTGAGTGGAGGAAGCCAAGAGGACAGTATGCATTCCCCCCTATTTTAAAATTGGAGTTCCCTATCACTGGCTGGAGAGAGCTGTTGTGCTTATATCTCAAAAAAAGAACTTAACTGAGTATGTATTCTTACAGAGGAAGCAATAGGAGAGTTAAACATCTTGGGAGGTGAAACCTTAGGAGAAATGTAAAGCACAGCTAAAGGGGAAAAACAGAATTTGAGATCTGTTCCCATTTGAGAACCAGCCATGTGGGAACATAAGAATCCAAGGTGGAATTTTTGGAGGGAGACACCCACCTCAGGTACTTGCTCATTTGGCTTGCCCAAAAATATAGGCCGAAGTGTGGGAGTCTCAAACCTCCGAACAATTTGGTGGCTGCCAGTTTATTGTAAGCCCTTCTGGGAGTTATACCTTGCCAAATAAAGGAGGAAATAGTAAAATGTGTTTTTTAAACCAAGCTAGAGGGAGCCATGTATTTAACATGCTGAGAGGGTAAAATAACCTTGGTAAAATATTCATCTTAATCAAGGTAATTTGCCCCCAAAGTGAAATAAGTAAAGAGTGCCACCTGTGACGGTCCTGCTGAATAGAAAGAGAAGCAAAGGGTCAAGGTTAATTTTTCTCATCTGGGACTCCCCCCTTGTTAGAAGAAGTCCCAAGTATTTTAGGTTAGACAGGCTCCATTGTAGCCCCAACGGAGCAATAACATGCTTGGTAAGTCTTCCATTCAAGAGGAAAACTGTAGTCTTGCTCAGATTAATTTTGTAGTTAAACAGTTTCCTCAATGATGAAAAAGCGACTGGAAGAGATTGTTTAGGGTGTTCGATGTGGAGTGGCATGTCATCAGCATAGATTGAAAGTTTAACAGTCTGGGACCATAACGTAATGCCCTGAATACCATTGTCATCTCATAACTTGGCCAGCAAAGGTTCTAGAGAAATGTTAAAAAGGAGAGGGGTAAAGGGACACCCCTGTCTTGTTCCAGAATAAAGTGAGAAATGATTCAAGAACACACCATTTCAATAAATCCGGTCCAGGGGGTTCTGGTACAAGGAGGAGATCCAATCAATGAATTTAGAGGGGAAGCCAAACTTACTTACAGTGCAGAAAACAACTGCCAGCCAACCCAGTCGAATGCCTTCTCTGCATCCAGGGAAACCAGGCCAGCTAGAACATCTGCATCCCTGGATGCAGAGAAGATGTGGTCCAATTTCCAGAAATGGTCAGAAGAGTGTCTTCATGACAAAAAAACCTACCTGGTCCTGATATATTATGTGTGGCATTACCAGTCTAAGCCTATTAGCTAATAACTTCGCTAAAATGTTGATATCACAATTTGGACGTGAAATAGGCCTATAACTTCCGACATTTTCTGGGTCTCTGCCTGACTTTGGAAGTACTATGATTACTGCTTCCAAGAGGGTGCTGTCCAGAGGGATAGTGCCCAAAATCCATCAGAAAAGCTGTGATAGCCATGGACTGATTTGTTTTCTGAACTGCTTGTAAGAATTGGGGGAGTACCCATTTGGGCCTGGAGCTTTATCAGCTATGAGAGAGGTGATAGTTTCCTCAATCTCCGATACAGAAATGGGTGCAATCAGGGAGTCCTGCTAATCAGAGTCCAGGGTTGGTAGTGGGATAGGGTTCAGATATTCGTGTACTCAGGTGACCTCTGGCTTCTGGGACATGGGACTGTATAAATCCGGATAGAACTTGGCAAACTTCCCCATAATCTCTGTAGGAGAGAGAGAGTAGGAGAGTTCCATCCATCATGAATGCATTGCACTATTCTGGAAGAGTCTGCTTTTTTAAGCCTAAGGGCTAGCAGTCGGGTGGCTTTTTCATCCTGGTCAGTGTACTTCATGCCAGTTTTTAAAATTGTGTATTCTGCTTTCTCACGTAGTAAATTAGAACATTGGTCTTGGAAACCCAGTAACTGGATCCTATCTGACTCTGGGGTAGGAGGATAGAGGGAGCTCTCCAAGCTCTGGATGTCAACTAGGAGGTCTAAGGCTTTTTGTTCCTTGCTATGCTTTCTTTGAGCTGATAATTTAATAAATTTGCCCCATAGGACACATTTTAAAGTTCTCCACTCCTAGTCAGGCTGGCCGGTGTAATTTAAGTTGTCCAATGTATACTGGTCAATCTCTTGACTTATGTGCTCAACAATTGCCTGATCTTAAAGGAGCTGGTTGTTCAGCTTCCAGCTGGATTCTTTAGGTATGTCTGTGGGTAGTGTTAGGGAGCACCAAGTAATAGACTGGAGATCACAATGGGATCTATTTTTGCATCCACCAACCCCCCTAGCAGTGTCTTGCCGAGTAAAATATAATCAGTTCTGGACTGGGAATTGTGTACCCTGGATTGAAAAGTGTATTCCCATAATTGCAGATGGAGAGTTCTCCAGGGGGTCGCACAGGCCAAGGTGATCTGTCAGATCCCTGATGGCTGTCTGCGCAGGTAACAATCCTTTACATTTGGGATCAGATTTGTCTAGAACTGGGGAAAATGGAAGATTCCAATTGCCCCCATTGATAATAGGGAGGCTGGTGAAAGGGGCAACACCCTCAACAATTAAATAAAAAAACCAGCAGAGTCCGCATTTGGACCATAAACACTGCCCAATAGCACGGCGGTTCTCTCCAACAGGCCCTGCACAAACAGATATCTGCCAATTCGATCTCTGATAATCTGATCACACATAAACAGGGTGCCTCTCACAATTAAGATTGCCACCCCACAACTTTGGGTGCTGTCCCCATGTTAAAAACCTACCCTACAAACTGCCAACAAAAAATGGTGCCTTCCGTTTCCTCCATGTGGGTTTCCTGGAGGAAGGAGGTGTCGCTCCTGATCAAGTGGATATGCTTCAATACCTTATACCTTTTGACATGATTGCGACCCCCTTGAATATACCAAGATAGAAGCTCCTTAGGGAGAGCCATTTGAGAATCTCATATATCGAAAACCTCTGTACAATAGATGGCAAAGATCTTTGTTCTTTTTTTGTTGTTGTTTTTGGTTCTTTGTTTTTTACCTTGTTTTTTGTTTTTATTGAGTTCACCACAACATAACCCAGATAGAACATCTTAGGGTAGCGGGTTCATTCCAATGGGGTGTCATACAGACGAGGCACACTGATGAGTCCTGGTAGGATGAAACACGGGTCTGTGTCTTTCTGTTGGCACCCTTTGCATTACATGTGAGAAGCCTTTTGGCACCATGCATTTCTGCTTAAAGTTGAACCAGCATAACATTCTGTGTTGATTTGCATTTATAGCCCATGATGCTTTGTATTATGGAGGTATGTGTGATTCTGTATTTCTTTGAAACTTGACTTCCTGGCCAGTGCCCTTTGGGGTAACCATTGCAGCACTGAGGTTCATTGCTTTTTAGCTTGTTTTTGGTTTTTATTGGGTTCGCCACAACATAATCCAGAAAGACCATCTTAGGGTAGCTTGTTCATTCTACTGGGGTGTCATACAGATGAGCCACACTGGTGAGTCCTGATAGGACGAAACACATGTCTGTGTCTTTCTGTTGGCACCCTTAGCAGACTGTGTGAGAGGCCTTTCGGCACCATGCATTTCTGCTTAAAGTTGAACCAGCATAATATTCTGTGGTGATTTGCATATATAGCCCATGATGCTTTGTATTATGTGAGTATGTGTGATTTTGTATTTCTTAGATGGAAAGATGCCACAAATAAAAAAAGACTATTCCCTCCATAATGCCAAGTCGGCCCTCCATCCCAACCCACAACCCCACAAAACAGCCCCCCAATATAACAGCCCCCAGTAAACAAAAATGAACCCCCAGACAACAAATAACCTCCTCTCTCCCTTCCCTCCCTCCTTAAGGGTCAAGGTTCTGAGTAGGCTGTCTGGCAAAGAAGGCTTGATACCCTTTCCCTGTCTGATATCTCTCTGATACGTGATGTACCTTCTGTGGTAGCCCATCCTCCCCCCCTCCCCCCAAATCAACTGTGCCATTATATTTAACAATTAAAACTGCAGAAGACATCTGGTGGATGTGGATTGCAAAGAATTAAACAGCAGCCATTAAATGGGTAGGATCCCCTGAACCACTGCTTCAGGCTGGAAACCTGCCAAGGATAATTCCCAACCTGAACAACGCAGGGAGTAAGATGTGGATGGCTTGTCTGTCCAGAATCAGCTGAGCCCCAGGGAGAGCAAATTACGCTGATCCAGGCTGCTTCAGCCAAACGAATAGCAGAGGATGCCATCACAACTATACAGAAATATGCGAAGTGCTCTGTGCTACGCACTCATTCAGAAATAAAGAAATGGAAATAAATGGAAAAAAAAATGCTGTCTGCCCCCGTCAACTGTGCTGGGCCTTAAAGGGTCTGAGTGGAAGATTAAACAGCAAGGGATCCCCCCCTCTTGATCAGGGAACCAACAGGAAGCATGATCCATAACATAGAGGGAGCAGGAACCCAGAATATCCCCTACTAACAGGCATAGCCAGTTGCAATATAGGGGGAAAAGTAAACAAGTAACAGTCCACAAAAGGGCCTCCACCTCCTGAGTGTAATAGGATGCAATATGGCGCAGTGATTTAAGGCTCTGAGCTGCAAATCTGGAGACCTGGTTAAATAAGGCCCAGATATACTGTGGACTTTGCTTCCCATGAGAGGCCATAGGGAGACAATTCAGCCTTGATCACTCTACTATTTAAAGGGAAAACTTTGATTTTTGCCCGATTCAGCTTATAAAATGATACCTTAGAAAATTCCTCAATTTCAGAAAGCAAAGCCGGGATTGATAAACCTGGCTTCTCAACATGCAATAAGATATCATCTGCATACGCTGAGATAGCATATCTTGCAGTTCTCACCTGAATCCCCCTAATGCTGGGGTTACCTAACAACCTGCGAGCAGGGGCTCTAAATAAAGATTGAAAAGTAAGGGGGACAAGGGACACCCTTGCCTTGTACCCCAAAACAGCTGAAAGGGAGGAGATAATACCCCATTACATTTAACTCTAGCAGATGGGAAGGAATATAAAAGTTGTACCCACTTCAGAAAAGCATCAGGTAGACCAAAGCAGGTCAGAGTGGTGAAAAGGAAGTCCCAAGAGACCCTGTCAAATGCCTTTTCTGCATCCAGGGACACCAGCACCATTGATATGCTGGAGTCCCTGGCAGCAGAAATAAGATGTAAGAGTTTCGGCATATGATCCCCGGATGACCTTCCCGCCATAAACCCAACCTGCTCATGGCCTATGAGGTTACCCATCACCTTTGAGAGTCTATTAGCCAGGATTTTAGCCAATATTTTAATATCCAAATTCAACAAGGAGATAGGACGGTAACTTCCAAGACTCAATGGGTCTTTCCCAGGCTTTAGGATTAAAAATATTACAGCTTCCTGGAAACTAAGGTCCGATATACCATTATTATACCAACAATTAAATACCTCATCCAGCACTGGGCTTAGTATGGATTGGCAAACCTTGTATAGGTTATTTGGTAACCCATAAGGCCCCGGAGATTTATCATCAGGCAATTGTTTAATAGCCTGCTGAATTTCTGCAATGGATATTCGAGCACCCAGGGAGGCAGCCTCCACAGCAGTAATTTTAGGCAAGTTCACTGAGTTGAGGTAGTAATTTGTATCCACTTTGGAGGGACGTAAGGAGGGATAAACCGCATAAAGATCTTGAAAGTACCTACCAAATCCCTTGCTGAATACTTGAGGATCAGTACATACCTGTCCATCTTGCACAAAACTAATTCCAGCAATGAACTGTGAGGCCTCCAATTGCCGGATACGCAAGGCAAGTAGTTTCCCTGCTCTCTCTCCCATCTCTAAATATTTGAATTTAGTTCTCCGAAGAGACAACTCCAGTCTTTGAGAAATTAAACCGGCATACTGAGCCTGCAACTGATACAACCTAGTCCACACATCTGTCAAGGAATGCCGAGAGAGATTGTGCTCCAGGCTTTTAATGGATATAAGGAGAGTGTCCATCTGAGCCCTCTGCTGTTTGGCCCTTTTCATTGTCATTCTAATAAACTCTCCCCGCAGGGAGCATTTTAAGGCCGCCCAAGCCAAATCATACTTAGCAAGTGATCCCTGATTACAACTGAGAAATGATGTAATAAAGTCCATAATATGCATCAAAGAGGTATTGTCACGCAACAGCTGAGTATTCAGCCACCACTGGGGGGATCGTTAACCACCTGCCCCTAACCAGAAATTCATACTAACAGGTGCATGATCTGACAGGACTCTAGCAGATATCTCCACCTGCAAAACCCCTGACATAGCAGAAGAACTTATAAAAAAGCAATCAATTCGGGAGTATGTTCTATGCGCTGAGGAGAAAAAGGTATATTGCCCCTCTGTAGGATTAAGGACCCTCCACACATCAATCAGAGCAGCACCACTTATCAAGTCTTTCATAGCTCACTGAGCTGGAGATAAGCCACGTTTCTCACAACCAGACCTATCCAGCTCTGTCTGGAGCACAAGGTTCCAATCCCCCCCTAATATTGTAAGCTTTGATGGATTGGTCACCACAAGGTTTAACAGTTGTACAAAAAATGAAGGGGAGTCATTATTCGGACCGTAGATTGAACCGAGCAATACCGGGTGGGATTCTAGCATACCATGTACCAAAATATAATGGCCCTCTGGATCCCAGATTTCTTGAAATGATTTAAAAGGGACACTTTTTGCTATTAATATCATTACCCCACCTTTGTTCGTTGATTTCCCTGATCCGAAAACTTGCCCCACCCATTGCTTTCTAAAAAGGGAGTTATCCTCCCTCCTCAGATGGGTTTCTTGAAGAAAAGCTACTCCTACTCGAAGATGCAATAGGTGCTTCAGGATCATTTGTCGTTTAACCCTATCCTTGGCCCCTTTAATATTCCAACTTACAAAACAATATTGACTGTTCATACTCAGAATAAAAGGCTATTCTACAAGGAAAAAATAAACTGCAGCCTCAAAAAGGAAGCCCCGATGGTCATTAAAGTGCTCCTAAACAAGGAATCATGACAGTGTATGGCTTTCTCCCTTTTTCCAATACCACCCCCCAATAACAACCCCACCAACCCCCCCAAAACTAACACTCTTAAAACTCACAAATCCCCACTTAAAAGACCACCCCCAGTTCAAGTTAACTGCACTCCCACTAATTAACTGCCACATGATGTTCGATAGCAAACCTAAACATAACATTCTTGCCCCCTTTTGCCCCCCCATTGCCCATTTATACGAGACCACAAAGGAAGGAAATAATACCCCACTGTATTCTCCGCCCTATATTCATCTATATAGCATATTACCTTCCTATCAAACCTGTGACACAATGACTCAAAACATAAGCAAGTTAACGTCTAAGGAAATAAGCAGTAATGCCCTATTATTTAACTTTATAGGCTCCACTCCTAATATGTTAACACCTGAGTTCGGTTCAATGCTAAATTACTCTGGACAATATAGTTTACTCTCTGTAGTAACAAACAATAACAGTCCTCTTGTCCCTCGTTAAGCAAAGGAGAAGGACCCTCCAACAGTCAACTGTCATCTAAGGCTTGTGATCCTTCAATAAAACAACATATTTAAGCCCCATTAATGGTATTATAAGTCCTTCAATCAGGTTAAACAATGAATGGTCCATGGGACACTGATTAATGGCCCCTCTCCAAGTCCAGCTAAGTCAGAAGTTCCAACATGCAAAGGAGGGAGACTAGGGAGTGAATCCCCAAAGCTAATGATGTGACAATATAAGCATACACATTGTATAATATATATATTTTTCTATATAACAAACCAATCTCACACACACACACACCCACCAAAAAAAAATGTGGGGAGTAGTGCAATGTAATGGCTGTGGGGCAGCAGTCTTCCAGGAGTCTTTCTGGAGGCTGAGATGCTGCCCTATCAGCAGACAACTCTCTGCCCTGAGGGACGAAGTTGCCCATCTTCAGGCCACACTGGACAGTAGTAAAGGAACCTTCCCCCAGGCCACACTGGACGGTGGGAAGGGAACCTCCCCCATCCAGGGAGCACCAGAGCCTCCACCACTACCTCAGAAGTTGCGAAGAAAGCACAGCAGTTGGACCACAGTGGGCTCAGGGAGGGTGAGGATGGTGGAACAGAGGCACACCCAGTCAGTTGTTCCACATCACAATCCATACACCATTCTGGGGGAGCATAGCTCCCCTATGAATGCACCAGCAGAGGAGACTAAGGAGGCTGAGGACAAGGGAGGTCCACAGGAAGGAGGCAGAGGACACCACAAGGAAAGGAAGCAGCTCCTGGTGGGGGACTCAATTATTAGGGGGATAGAACTGAGGGGAGCAGGGAAAACTGAAGTAAGGTGCATGCCTGGTGCCATGGCTTGGAGAGACAGGAAGCGCATCCTCAGGATCACGAGAACAGCGGCACGGGAGTCTGAGCTGGATGTCATTGTCCACCTAGGGACAAATGACTTGGCTCATCATGAGATTAGAGCAGTGCAGAAGGACTTTGTAGAATTGGGGAGGGGCCTAAGACAAGTAGCACACACAATATCCTTCTCTGAGGTGCTGCCTGTCAATGGCATGGGGTGAGACGAGGGTATTTTGCACCATGCAGTTTAATGAATGGTTGAAAAAATGGTGTGGAGCACAGGGGTTTGGCTTCATTGGGGACTGGGGTTCTACCTGGAGGGACACCAGCCTATACTGGCAGGATGGTCTGCATCTGTCCAGGAAGGGAACAAGACTTTTGAGCAATCATTTTAAATGCTTCATTGGCAAGCTTTTAAACTAGTCAAGGGGGGAGGCACTGATAAGCAGCAGGAAAATCCCAGCCTCTCCCTACAAAACAGGATACTAAATGAGAAAAAGACCTAGGTAGAAAGGTCAGTGGGGGATGCTGCAAAAGAAGGCAAAGCCATCAAAAATGGAGACAATGAGTACCAATGCCCATAGTCTGAGTAACAAGCTCCCGAATTAGTGGCCTTGATGGAGGAGGAACATCTGGATATCGTGGCAGTCACAGAAACATGGTACACACAAAACCATGACTACGACGTAAACATAACAGGATACACTATCTACAGGAGGGACAGGAAGGGTAAAAGAGGAGGAGGAGTAGCTCTTTACATAAGGGAAGGAATCAAAGCAACAGAACAAAAGGGAAAACAGGGAGGAGAAGAAGCACTGTGGGTAAATTTGGAGACCGGCAGTGGCACCACAATCTGCACAGGGGTTGTATACAGACCCCCTTCTCAGAGGGAGGAAATGGACAAGGAAATGATAGAAAGAATACTTAGAATGGTAGAAAAAGGGGAGATATTGCTGATGGGTGATCTGAATATGCCAGATGTTAACTGGAGTGCAGCTGCAGAAGCCACTTCAAAGAGTGGGGTTATTTTAGATGCCCTACAGGGGACATGCCTTAGACAACTAGTATTGGAGCCCACTCAAGAGGGAGCAATCTTAGACCTGGTTCTCTCAAATGGAGATGAAGAGAGGATTACAGATGTAGAAGTGGGTAGCCATCTGGGAACTAGCGACCATCGAACAGTATGGTTCACAATAAACACAGCAATAGAGTCAAGCCATACAAAGGCAAAAGTACAGGACTTTAGGAGGGCTGACTTTGCCAAAATGGGTGAGTGCCTAAGGAATGCACTAGCAAATGGGCAGGAAGAAGGGGTGGAAGAACAATGGGGAATAATAAAACTGCCATCACAGAGGTAACAAGCCTTTGTGTGAAGCAAATAAACAAAACTAAACGATGTAAGAAACCACTATGGTTCTCAAAGGAAGTGGCAGTGAAGGTTCAAGAGAAAAAGAAAGCATTCAGGAAGTACAAGGAATCAAAGAAGGAGCAGGACAGAAAACTGTATCAGTTAAAGCAAAAGGAAGCTGGGAAGGCAGTCAGAACAGCAAAGGCCCAAACCGAGGAAGAGATAGCCAACTCAGTTAAGAAGGGGGATAAAACCTTTTATAGGTACATCAGGGAGTGAAGGAAGACCAGGGAGGGTTAGTGAGGCTTAATAAAGAGGAGGGAGGGTGGGCAGAGGGTGACTGTGAAAAGGCAGAGATACTAAACAAATATTTTTGCTCAGTATTTACAAAGGAAGTGGGGGAGGTACCTAAAACAAACAGTAGAAACACTCTGGATACAGAAGTTGATACCAGCCCATTTACAGAACAAAGGGTTCTGAAAGAACTCTTAAAACTGAAGGTGGACAAAGTAATGGGGCCTGATGGGATTCATCCCAGAATTCTGAAGGAACTAAGGGTAGAACTAGTGACACCACTGACTACCCTCTTTAACAAATCATGAGAGGCTGGGGTGGTACCCGAGGACTGGAGAAGGGCAGATGTGATTCCCCTTCACAAAAGTGGGAGCAAGGCAGAAGCAGGAAACTACAGACCTGTTAGTTTAAACTCAGTGGTAGGGAAAATGATGGAATCACTTCTGAAGGAAAGAATTGTTGAGTATCTAGAGGCCAGAGGGGCACAGGACCCAAGGCAGCATGGATTCACAGTGGGAAGGTCATGACAGACAAATCTGATAGATTTCTTTGACTGGGTGACCAAAGTAGTAGATCAGGGAGGGGCTGTGGACATGGCCTACCTAGACTTTAGCAAGGCATTTGACACAGTCCCACACAAAAGATTAATATACAAGTTAGCCAGCCTGGGAGTGGGTCCCAAGATGACAGCCTGGGTAAAAATTGGCTGGAGAATAGGACACAGAGGTAATAGTAAATGGAGTCCATTCTGAAGAAAAGAGGGTTACTAGTGGGGTACTGCAGGTTCAGTATTAGGACCAGTCCTCGTCCAATGTCTTTATAAGCGACATTGCAGAGGGACTGGAAGGAAAAGTATGTCTCTTTGCAGATGACACAAAGATCTGCAACAGAGTTGATGCACAAGGTGGGGTGGAAAGGATGAGAAGGACTTGGCAAGGTTAGAGGAATGGTCAAATGTATGGCAGCTTAGATTCAATGCTAAGAAGTGCAAGGTAATGCACCTGGGAAACAAAAACCCAGGGGAAGAGTACACAATGGGGGGTGAGATACTAACAACAACAAAAATGGAAAGGGACCTGGGGGTAGTCATATCAGATGACCTAAAGGTGGGCAAGCAATGTGAGAGGGCAGCAAGGAGGGCTGGGGGGATACTGGGATGCATACGGAGAGGCATCACAAGTAGAAAACAGGAAGTTATTATCCCTCTGTACAGACAGTTGGTGAAACCCCATCTGGAGTACTGTGTGCAATTCTGGAGACCCAATCTCCGCAAAGACATAGACAGGATGGAAGCTATCCAGAGGAGGGCAACTAAAATGGTGCAGGGTCTGCACTGGAAGACATATGAAGAGAGACTTAAGGAGCTAAATATGTATAGCTTTGAGGAAAGGAGGGAGAGGGGGGACATGATAGAAACTTTCAAGTACCTCAAGGGAATCAACAAAGTCCAAGAGGGTAGCATCTTTCAAAAAAAGAGGTGTGCAAGAACAAGGGTGCACAATTTGAAGATAGAAGGGGTGGCTCCGAGGTAATTTAAGGAAGTATTTTTTCACAGAGAGGGTTGTGGATGCATGGAACAGCCTTCCGAAGGATGTTGTGGAGTCAAAAACAGTGGTGGAATTCAAGCATGCAGGGACAGTCATAAGGCAATTCTAGGGGTTGGGGGTAGGAAGAAGTAGGCTGCTGGTTAACTAGGATCTGCAGCTTATCCATTAGGTAGGGAAATGGGCAGACTGGGTGGGCCAAGCGGTCCTTATCTGCCATCAAAATCTATGTTTCTATGTTTCTATTTAGACGCTCTGTTTACAAGACAACTCCTTCCAGTGTTGGGGATGATCGAAGCATACATCTCCCATTCTATCAGTGTATAACTCCTCCACAAACAGGACAGCCTTGTCAAAATGTCACCAAATCAGCCACATTACCCGCCCGTAAAATAACACTTCCCAAGCGTTGAAATGAGAATTCAGGACGCCACTCTCATAACCCGTGAGGCTCCTAAAAACGAGTAAAGGCCTCCTTCATGACATCCCTCCTCAAAATAGAAATCATATCTTCGGGGGGAGAAATTAAGTCCTGCCTGCTCACTCCTCCTTATCTTCACTGCTAAAGGCAAGCAAAGAAGTCTAAACCAAAAACAGTCACTTGAATAAATCGCAAACTCATCTCTCTGCCCTTCTATTCACGTGTATAGATAAGGGAAAAGCTCTTTCAAATCATGCAGTGCCTGTGCAGGGGAGTCGAAGGAGATCCACCTCTCCTCATGTTTAACCAAGAGGATCGCCAGGTACTTGACACGAAACAATTTGCCCGCTGCCACCAGCTTGGAGACTAATGGGTGTCTCCTGTCGCCTCAGACGAACCGAGTGCGGGAGATCTTGCATATTACGGATCTTCCAACCCTCCCAGGTCACCTCTTTGATCTCCTTGACCTTCGCAAGAATGTGCTGTTTATCCAAAAAATTTAATAGTTTAAAGATAATCGACCTGGGAGGCTGGCCTGATGTCGGCATAGGACGCAATGCCTGTGAGCCCTTTCGATTACATACTCACCCCCATTTGGGGATGGACCAGCTATTTTAGCACATAACCTTTGCAGAAATAAAATTGGGGCATTGCCTTCCTCTCGCTCTGGTATTCCAATAATTATCAAGTTATTGCACCTACTACGCCCCTCCAAGTCTTCTAGCTTATCTTCTAGCTTCTTAAGTCTCCTTGCAAAACTCACGCTTTCCAGCCCGTCTTTCTCTTGTTTCTTCTCTAACGAAACAATTCTTGCTTCAGAATCTCCAACTCTCATTGCTAGAGATGCCACTGAATTCTTGATTCTTTGGAGATCCTCAGTGATCACAGCGACAGCCGCTTGCAGCGGCTGCATGATTTCCAGGAACCTCTCCTCCAAGAGAGCAGCTGCTGCTGCGGGAATTTTTGGTAGGCTGGAAGCCTGCTGCTTGGGCCGTTTTGCAGCCTTGTCCGTCTCCGGAGTGAGGGGTGGTGAGTGCCTCGGCGGGGCTTTTTTCATATAAACCTCCATGCTGCACTTTACCTCCAGGTTCCCAAGTAAGTTATCACACCAGTTGGCTACAAATAAGGGCAGGTTTAACTCGAAAACACTGTTATTATTAAGAAAATAATGGGTGGGAGACGGAGCTACAGGGACAAGCTGCTTCAGCTCAGGCTGCCATCACGTGACCCTTTAGCAGTGTTTCTATTAACTTATCCACCACCGAAGCCAGGCTGAAAGGCCTGTAATTGACTGCATCCTCCTTACTTCCGCTTTTATGAAGTGGGACTACATCTGCCCTTCTACAATCCTCCGGGATCACTCTGGTCTCCTGTGATCTATTAAATTGGTTTGTCACATGTGCAGCTAGTACATCCCCTTAGTTCCATCAGCACCCTTGGATACACCCTGCCTGGCCACATAGCTTTGTTCACCTCCAGGTTAGCGAGTGCTTTCCATACTCATTCCTCAGAAAAAGGACTAGTGTCCACTTCCTTGCCATCAAAGCTCATGATGCTTTTTCATAGTCCCTACCCTTTGACCTCCACTTTGAACATTAAGCGGAAGTGTTTTTTCAAGATGGCTGCCTTTTCTTAGTCCGCCATGTACAGACCCCGTCCCTCTTTAACCTTACAATCTTTCCTTTTGTCTTCCTTTTTTCACTGATACCTAAAAAAATGTCCCCTTTTCCCGTTTTGATACTCCCTGAGCTATTCTCCCTTCAGTTTACTACTTTGCATTCCTTACTGCTTTCCCAGCCTCCCTTTGTTTTCTCTGATACATTTTCCTCTCCTTCCCTCTCCTCTCCTCTCCTCTCTTGGTCTCCTCATACATTCTGAATGTCACTCTTTCAGCCTTTACCCTTTCTGCCACCTCTTTTGAGAAACATGGCAGTCTCCTATTCATTTTGCTTACTTGCTTGATGCAGAGGTTTGTTGTCTTCTCTAAGCCCTTTTTCAGTCTGGTCCACTATTCCTCTACTCTCTCCAGGTCATCTCCCTCCTGCCAGGTTATTTCTGATGCATTCACCTAGTTTTATTAAATAAGTCCTTCTGAAGTCCATGGCTCTCGTCATTGTGTGGTTGGATTCTGCAGCTGTTCTTGCAGTATGTTGAACTACACTGTATGATGGTCACTGGTCCCCAGATGGCTTCCCACATTGATGTCTGCAGCACTGTCCCTGTTTATAAGCACCAGATCCAGTACTGCCAATAACAAGTGAGTTCACTGACTAGTTGTCTGAAAAAAGTGCTTCCTGGTCTCTCTTTCTCTTAAACTTGCCTCTGCCAGCTTCATAAAGTTTTATTCCCACTCTGTCTCAGCAATACCCCATTATCCACTTTATTTACCCCTTGTAGGTACAGTGCTTGCATGTTCCATCATGCTCTCTCACACCCTTCTTGGCTCAAGCATGTACATATTCAGATCTGCCAACCTCTCCTTATACAGTACGTATTTTTCTGCTATCTGCAGCCTCTTGGCTACCCTCCTCTGCACTGCAGATACACAGCAAAACAAGAATATTTAACAAACTCAGTAAAGTATGTTATGTCCTCATTCACTGTTTTATTCCCTGATTAAGGATGTTAATCCTTGATTAAAAATATTAACTCTTAAGTATATTAATCTCTGACTATGCATGCTAATCATTAAGTATGTTAATCTGTGATTAAGCATGCTAATCTCTGATTATGTGTGTTAATCTCAGATTAAGTCAGTTAATCCCTGATTATGTATGTTAACCCTTGACTGGAGTTTCAGTATTTTCTTCTTCCTTGTGATGATACATAATTAGCCACACACACATGCTAATTAAATTTTTTTTTTTTTACATTTGTGCTATTTTTCATGTATTAGCATGCCTGTTATGCATCCTACTGGCAGAGCCATTATACAATAGGAATGTAGTGCCAGATCTCAGAACCTGCAGTAAAATTGTAAGACAATTATTGGCAAATTAATTCAAAATTAGCCAGATTATGAAAGTATTAGCTATATTTAACCCTTATGCTACTGACAGAATTAGAACTCATACACTATAAGAATTTTGGATTTATATATCAGTCTGCAGCACTGAAAGGATTACAATTCCAAAGATGGGAGTTTAGATAATGTTAGGTTTCCATAGAAAAGTGACAATCACCACCTGAGCATGAACTTGTACTCTGACTGGAGGTTTTAGTACTCTCTGTGTCTCTCCAGAATGTTTAAGGGAGTGGAGGAGTTCATGAGGGGTATTAGTGTTAGATGTGTAGGAATGGCTTTGTCTAATAGTGGCCTTATATGCAATCAGCAAAAACTTACATAGAAACATAGACATTGTCAGCAGATGTGGACTGTTTGGCCTACTTACTCTGCCTATTGTCCTGCCTATTGCATAAACTGCAAATCCTGGTTAACCAGCAGCCTACCTCCTTCTCCCCCCTCCCCACTATAATTGCCTTATGTCGGTCTCATACATTCTTGAATTCCCCCACCATTTGTGACCCCACAACCTCCTCAGGAAGGCTGTTCTATGCATCCATAACCCTCTCAGTAAAAAAATACTTTCTCATGTTGCCCCTGAGCAGTCCCCTCTCTATTTTCAAATTGTGCCCTCTTGTTCTTGCGCATCTCTTTTTCTGAAACATGCTAACCTCTTGGACTTTGTTGATTCCACTGAGGTACTTGAAAGTTTCTATCATGCCCCCACTCTCCCTCCTTTCCTCAAGGGTATACATATTAAGCTCTTTTAGTCTCTCTCTTGGTATGACTTCTGGTGCAGACTCTGCACCATTTTGGTTGCCCTTCTCTGTACTGCCTCCATTCTGTCTATGTCCTGGCAGAGGTGGGGTCTCCAGAACTACACACTGTACTCCAGATGGGGTCTCACCAACTGTCTGTACAGAGGGATAACAACTTCATGCTTTCTACTGGTGATGCCTCCCCCTATGCATCCCAGAATCCCCCAGCCCTCCTTACTACCTTCTCACATTGCTTGCCTACCTCAAGGTCATCTGATTTTTGTTGTTGTTAGTACCCCCCCAACTGTGTGCTCTTCCACAGGTGCATTACTTTGCACTTCTTTGCATTGAATCTAAGCTGCCATACTTTTGACCACTTCTCCAACCTTGCCAAATCCCTTCTGATCCTTTCCACCCCCTCTCCCATGTACCAACCCTGTTGCAGATCCTTGTGTCATCTGCGTAGACTCCATAGAGGCATACTTTTCCTTCCAGCCCTTCTGCAATGTCACTTATAAAGACATTAAAGAGTACCGGTCACAGTACTGAACCCTGTGGTACCCCACTAGTAACTCCTTTTTCTCCTGAGGGTACTCTGTTTACTATTACTCTCTGTGTCCTGTTGTCCAGCCAGTTTGTTACCCAGGCTACCACCCTGTGACCCATTCCCAGGCTAGCTAACTTGTATAATTAATCTTTTGTGTGGGACTCTATCAAATGCCTTGCTAAAGTCTAAGTAGGCCATATCTACAGCCCCTATCTGGTCTTCTATTTCAGTCACCCAGTCAAAGAAATCTATTAGATTCATCTGACATGACCTTCCCACTGTGAATCCATGCTGCCTTGGGTCCTGTACCCTGCTGGCCTCTAGGTACTCAGCAATTCTTTTTTTCAGAAGTGATTCCATCGTTTTCTCTACCACTGGGGTCAAACTATCAGGTCTGTAGTTTTTTACCTCTGCCTTGCCCCCACTCTTGTGAAGTGGGATCACACCCGCCTTCCTCCAGTCCTGAGGTACCACACCACACCACACCACACCACACCACACCATCCTCCCATGATTTGTTAAAAATGGTAATCAGTGGTGCCATTAGGTCTCCTCTTAGTTCTTTTAGAATTCTGCAGTGAATCCCATCAGATTCCATTGCTTTATCCACCTTAAGTTTTGAGAGTTCATTCAGGACCTTTTCTTCTGTGAATGGACTTGTATCAAACCCCCGCCCAGAGTGCTTCTCTTGAACTGGATTTGCCATCTCACACAGGCAGCCAGCAGTGATCTCTCATTGCTGTCAAAGGGGGAGTCCAGCTGAGTGTCCATGTTTATTGATTGATTTGTGAATGTAATTATTTAGTTGTTACTGAGAGGATATACTAGAAAGATAGGCCCATTTTCAATTACATGCCAGGGATGTCCCTTATATACCATCCCATTATAGCTGGAAACACCAAGCAGCCTCATTCAGTAGTAAACAGATTTACAGTATGTCTCAGTAAAGCTTTAGATATAGCTGGGCATACAGTAATAACACATAGGCTTACATGGGAATGAAAGGCAATTTTCCCATGAATCTCCAGATATATCTACTGTAGATAGGACAAAACAGTGAGTGTGCTGTGCACAAAAGTAAAAATGAAATTTCACAGATACTGTTGTATGGTGCAGTGCATTTTATGAGCCGTGAGTAAGGTGGCAAGAAAGAATTCCCAGTGCTTTGAACCACAAAGATTATTCCTTGGGTGGCTGGCCTGGTGGTGTTGAGGATTGGGGTTCAGGACGCCTCACCTCATGCCATGCAGGTGGCCTGGGGTCAGCGGGGGGGGGAGAGGACCATGCATTCGATGGACTGCTCTCCTCTCTTCTCCAGGGGAGAGAGGTTTTGTCATCCCACTCTGTGGCTGCCCCCTGTTGGAGACCACATGGCAGTGGTGGAGTAACTGAGGCACAGGAGTGCAAGTATGTGGTGTGCACATGCCTCCACACATATATGGTCACTCTACAAGGGGAGGAGGGAGGAATAGAAAACTAGGAAAAAAGGGAGTAACTGTGGGTTTAAGTGAAGCCCTGTCAAGGCCACCAGCATCCCGCTCCACTGCTGGATTGCCTGACCAGCCCCTACCTGGATTTGTTGTACTGTGTGGGAGAGGACAGCCTCCCCTTCCCAGTCCCACCATGGGGGGAATCCATGGGGGATATGGAGGGCTCAGTGATACCAGGTGGAGGGTAGCAGCCACGTGGTGCTCTTCAACATCAGTGAGGTCAGGTGAGCAAAGTCACAAGAACATATGCCAAAATGGTGAAAGCTTGCCTGACAGTGTAAGAGTGACTTTATCTTCAGCCCCACTAAGGTCAATGGAAAGTATGGCTACAATCATGCAGGCAAGTGCCTGTAGGACAGGGCCTGAACAAGCAAGGGTCATGGGCAGCGGGCACCACAATGGTGCCTGTGGCCATGCAGACAAGGTACAATGGGGTGGGGGAGCAGGATGGTGGGGCACAGGATTGGGGGCACTAGACCACCGGGCAATGGCATTATGCCATGTAGGTTGGCAAGGGGGGGTAGTGCTGTCTGTTTGTGTCGCTGCCCGTTTGCTGGGGTGTACTGGCCCTTAGGGCATCTGTGCATTTGTGCTGTGGCCAATGTTGGGCAGGGGATGTGGGGTTTGCCATTTCCATGGCTGAAACCACAGCATCACCCATCCCTGTCCCCACTATTGCTTGCATGGCCACGGTCCAGGTATTGGCCATTCACCCCGGTCACCACTGTCTGCCAATGCCCAGTCGCACAGGGCTCTGTCACCCATTCCCTGCAGCCCAGGTCTCCACTGCCTGCTGCTGTCACTGCTAGTCACTCTTCCTCCCCATTGCCCTTGTGGTGATCTCCCTTGTGCAGTCCCCATTGGGGACTTACCCATTGGGAGGTGCCCTTATCACATAAAACCCATGTCAAGTGGTGGATGATCACAGGTGGAAGTCTGGAGCTGAGAGTCCTGGTTATGGTCCCGGAGGAGGAGAAAAAGAAAAAGAAGGAAAAAAAAGATTATTCCTTCGGGGGGAGGCAGAGTTACAGCTTGCCATGCCTGTCTTTAAAGACAGTCCTTAAAGGTATATACAGTACATACATTTTAAATGACTATATAAGTCCTGCATTAAATAGCCCTATCAAACCATATAATCATGGGGATCATATATCTAAAATGAAAAAGAAAAGGAGTACAAAAAATCACATCAACTTAAACCAGATCCCCAGGGATAAAGTTCTCATGCTCTACTTCTCAAGCAACTGTCCTCAATTGGCCTCTCTGTAGATACTGTGTCCTGGTTCAAAAGCTATCTTGTAGGCTGCTCCCAATGGGTGAAGATAGCTAATGTCACCTCTGATCATCAACATGTCCGCTCTGGAGTACCACAGGGCTCCATACATGGTCCACTTCTCTTTAGCATCTTTCTTAACAATCTCCCTTGCTCCTGTCACCAGCAGAACCTCCTCTATGTGGATGACACAGTCATGTACACTAACAACACTGACCCTGAACCACTGGGACACCAACCTCAACTCAGCTTTGAGGAAGCGGAGGGCTGGTACAGGAGACACAAGCTTATTCTGAACTACAAAGAAACAAAAGTCATGTTGTTCAGTGGTGCTCGCAGCAAACACAGATCCAATGCCTTAACCATCAGGAACTACTCTGGCATCCTGCTTGAACAAATTCAACACGTAGGTATCTAGGGGTAACCCTGGATAGCTGACTATCATATGCGCAGCAAGTTGAGAATGTTGCCAGGTCTGCCATTATCAAGATAGGGTTACTCCATAGACATAAACACAATCAAACACCTGAAACACTTAGACTAGCTACCTATAGCTCCATAGTATCTGTTGTTGACTATGGTCTGGTTATCTATGGCTCAGCTTACATCACTACCCTCCGAAGAATACCAGTGGCACTCAATAAAGCATGCCGAATTCTTACTGGAGCAGCACGACTTACCCACACATGTGAACTGTTTGCACAAACAGATTGGCTTCAGTTGAATGGTAGGATTCACTATCAAACCTGCTTGCTAACTAAAAAGGCACTTCTCGGGCTCCTGCCTTCTGCTGTTACAAACTTACTCAACCCCTCTTGCAGCTCCCAGGACACGCGTAGCTCACTCAACCAACTCTTCTCTGTCCCAAGATGCCGGACTACACAAGGGCAACAGTCATTTGCATATAGAGCACCACTATGGTTTAATGCACTGCCCAGAGATATCTCTTCCTTACCAAAATTGGGACCTTTTAAAGGCACTCTTAGTCAGCATCTTACAGCTAACAGTTCCCGTGACTGTTTCAACTGACACGGCACTACCTCAGCAGTAATGACACATCCTTGTGTACCTACTTCTCCCCCTTTCTCTGTGAATGATCACTTTCACCCTAACCACTCTGCCTTATTTCCTGCCTTCTTCCCCGATCCTTTTTTCATCTCGCCCCTCACTCTCCACCTTCATTTCACTGTTTATCTTCCCTTACATGAACTTTTGCTTACCCAAATCTACCTATATCTATTTGACAAATCACCTTGGGCTGCCTCCTTTTATTAGGTTATTTTTGATTCCCTACTGATTCATAGTTTTAATTTTAGTTGCAATGTTGATGTCATTTTAAATACAATTTTATGTAATACCATCAGTTTTATGTCTGTCACCCTTCCCACTCATGTGGAACCTTTGTAAAAGAGCTGTTATGTGCTCAAAAGTATTGCAATCCGAGAATGAATAAATAAATAAAGTGAAAATAAAATACTGAATTATATTGTTCAAGAATAGGAGGCAGTATAGCGCAGTAGTCTAAGGTTCTGAGCTGCAAATCTGGTGACATCCAGCAGACCAGACCTGGGATTGAATCCCACAGCTTCCACTTGCATACTGTGTGACCCTGAGCAAGTCACCTAACCTCCTTGTGCTCCCAGGTCGCTCCTGTAAAAAAGCTTTCAGCTTAGTGTGCTATACCTAGTTAAACAACTAAATAAAAAAAAAAAAGAATGTAGGAGAAATGTGTTTCTGGAACTATTCAGGAAGGTATTTAGTAAAAACTATATTCAGCCTTTAAATATATAGAGTAAGATATGGTTCAGACATTTCTGTTTCCTTTTTGTTGTAAAGCTCCTAGAGGTCTATATTCCATAGAGAAAATACAATAGATGAAAGCAAAGAAATATGATCCTATATTATAGAATGAATAAATAAATGGTGAAACATAGAAAAATAGAAACTGTTGGCTTATAAGACTGCCTGACCCGTCTAGTCTGCCCGTAAGTCCTTGTACTGGATTACTGCTTCCGACCCACCCACTGCTGTACTTCTATAGTTCCTCAATGGCTGTTCCAGACATGCTTGAATTGATCCAGAGTGCTTGTTCCCAACAGCTCCTGAGGCAGAGCATTCCGTGCTTCCACCACCCTCTCTGTGAAGAAGCACTTCCTTACATTCTCTTTTAACCTCCCACCTCCAAATTTCATATCATACCCCCTTGTCACTGTGCTCCTCCTGTAATGGAAAATGTCTCCCCCTCGCACCTTGTTTATAACCTTTAGGTACTTGAGTGTTTCAATCATGCCCCCCCTTTCCCTCCTCCCTTCCAGTGAGTATATACTGAGGTCCCTTAATCTCTCCTTATAAGTCTTGTGTTGCAAGCCCTGGATCTATGTGATAATTGTGAGCGCTGAATGGCGACTCTTATTATCATGACGTCAGGGCAGTGAAAACAATTTCACCACCCTGACATCCTTGGCACATGGAAGAATGGCACCAGGTATTTAAATACTTTGCCTTCTGTGGGGAGGCTATGACCCCCCACATCCACCCCACGTGGGGGGCTTTGACACTCACACCCCCTACTTAGAGATTCTCAACCCAGGGAGGGTTCATGTCGGGGGATGCAAAGCAAAATAAATACAAGTTCTGGGCTGGGTACAACAAAAACACAGTAGCACCTGGACCAAGACCTGAACCCGGAACCCTACTCACCACAAATAGAGGCCAACCCCCAATGCCACGACGCAGCTCGGCAGCCAACCGCAGCACCATCCCTACATCCCCTCCACCCCTTCCCAGGCCACGCTCGCTGTGCTCGCTCCCACCCACCCCGGTGCGGTCACATATAGCGACATCTGTTGCTAGGGTCACCCACAACCCTACATCAGATCGCCCTCCCTGCCCCCTCGCCTTTGGGGCTTTCGCCCACATCGCATCGTCATTTCAGATGGCACCAGCTTTCAGGTGCCAACAGAACATGCTATCCAAGCCCTGTACCATCTTAGTCACCCTTCACTGGACTGTCTTCAACATGTCAATGTCCTTAGGAAGGTGCAGCCTCTAGAACTACACATAGTACTCCATGTGAGGCCTGACCATGGTTTTATATAATGGCATCACTACCTCCATATTTCTGCTGGTGATACCCTTGCCTATGCACGCTAGCATGCCACTGCCCCTCCCAACTGCCTTAGTACTCTGCTTTGACATTTTCAGGTCATGTAAAATAACCCCCAGGTCCCTTTCCTCCTTTGTGACTGTCAACAACCCCCATCCTGTAGCTTTCCCAGGGTTTCTGTGTCCTAGGTGCATAATTTTGCACTTCTTTGAATTAAACTTCAGTTGCCAGTCCTCAGACCATTTTCAAGCTTCTTCAGATCCCTCCTCATTTTCTCCACCCCCTCTGGGGTATCCACTCTGTCACAGATCTTTGTGTCATCTGCAAGCAGGCAGACCTTTCCTCTCAGCACCTCTGAAATGTTATTAATGAAGACATTGAACAGGACTGGCACCAGGACCAGTCCCTGAGGTACCCCACTGGTCACCCCCTCTCCCCGGACTGCACCCCATTTACCACTACCCTCTGCCTCTTGTCTGTTAGCCAGTTTCTAACCCATTTTACCATTGTGGTTAGAAACAAAGGTGGGGTGGAAAAAGAAACCAGGTGACTCAAGCTGGAATCAGGATTCACTGAATTTCCAGGAAAATTATTAAACCCTAAGATGTGCTTCACATCTAAAATTGCAGCTGATCCTGTCAGTATCTTGGAGAAACTTTAACTGTTACAGTTGGTTCAGGCACACACACAGCACAACAAGATGACTCTGTTACCGGAACACCAAGCTTCTGAAATAGCAGCAACATGGAACAGGACTCAGCTGATAAAAGTATGCAGCCCAATGGAAACAATGGTTTAAAGTCACAGTCCTTGGGAGCCTTGCAGCAGCACACAGAGCCCATTGATTCAGAAGAGGTTTATGCACATAACAGTACAGCTGCTGGTAGGCTTGTTTCTTCACTTGAGTTACCTTCTACTTTTGACTTATTCACAAATAAAGACTCTATTTTGTTCAAAAATCATGGAGAAGAAAGGGTCAGTTTTGGAAGTTCCTCCCTCTCCCACCCACCTTTATTTCTTGAACCCTCAAAGCTGGGAGTGTTGTGATGACTGAGACCAGGCCAGGCGCTAGATTATTTAACTATGAATGCTGCCAAAGTTGCTCACCACAGCTTGAACATACAGTATGATGCCCTGACAGTCTCGAGTCACCAGAGAGCAGCAGGAAGTAGCATCTGGCCTGAGGAAAGGAGGGACTGGGATGAGAAATGACTTAGCAACCCTTAATATCTCAAGGCATCCTGGACCCTCAGCAACAGAAGGGGAAGATGGACAGCATCCTACATGGACAGATGGGCCCTGTGAAGATGAAAAAGTGCTGCTAGGATTCAGTATAGGGGAGGTCTGAAAGAAATCACAGATAGAATATTTATTGCAGGAATGCTTCTAAAAGAAAATATGTATTTTTCTTATAACCAAACTGTATGCCCTTTTTTATATACCAGGGGAGATATATCCTATGATATCAGCTTTAATAAACTAGCAGGACTGGAGAGGTGTTGGTCTCGCTACCACATGCTGACGTCTACTCCATTCTAGTTGCCTTTTAGTACTATTCCCCTCACCAAGCCAGCTTTTAAAATGGTATTGGAGCTATTTGAAGATGAGGGGATTAATTTATTGATGTCCTGTACTGGATAAGGCAAAAGTGTGAATTAATGGACAGTCCTGAGCCAATCTTGAACTCTGAAAATATTTGGACCGGGGGGTGGAGGATAAGAGATGTTTGCCACTGTCAGTCTGGTTTATAGCCTCTCCCCAATTGCTTATGCCTTGGTAGGAGACAGGGTTATTATATTTTACCAAATGTAACCCAAAGCATGTTAGCACTGTGGCTGTAAAACACATCTAAGCAGTTCTTGTGACGCTGTCTGCTGTGGGCCCTGTACGGAACTGGGTCACCTGAGTACATATTGTAGACACTGTATGAAGTGTAATCTGTCTGAGTTCAGACATTATAGATCCTGTCCATGGGCCTCCCATAACAAGGAGGATCCCACAGACAAAGCAGAAAAGTAATTCTATGTCAACAGAGCACAGCAGTTTGGCCCTAGATGAGACTCCCATAGATACTTGACCCCACCAACTCCTGAATTACAGTCTACCCATCAAGAATATTCTGCAGCTTAGGAAACCTCTACAGTCCAGCCACCTCAGGCTCTTTCTGAGATGGATATCTTAGATTCAAAACCTCTGGTTGTGGTTCCTAAAACTTTTCTAGAAAAACTTATTGCCAACAAACTTGGAATGGACTCCTTGACTTCAGCTGTTTCACAGAGGGGAGATCTTGTGCCCTCCCCTCAGGACTTAGAACCTCTCCCCAGTCTGGGAAATGGTGAATCCCAGATGACTGAAGTACAGGGAGAGGTTACTCAGACTGCCTCTGAATCCCAGTCTTAAGTTGAGGACCCTGAAATGCTTCCTCCTTCAACTGCCTACACTGAAACTCTAGAAAAAAGTTACTTGCAGCAGACATCTTTGAGGTCAGCTAAAGCCCAAGCTTCAAAAGCAGGACTCAATGGCACTACACAATAAGTTGGAGTCCTTATCAGAATCTGGGGAATGGGGGGACACCAGGGAGTCAATGTTTTTCTCCAAGCCTGATCTTCCCTCTAGCGTTGAATCATGACCCCCCCAGATAAACAATCCCCCCAAAAAGGAAAGAATGGTCAAGATCTGGTAGAGAGGGAAAAAGGATATAATAATGAAATTGTATGTCCTCTTATTCCTTTTATTTGTCAGGGGGAGTAAGTCATGTCATGGTTTTTCATTCCCCATCAAGAATGTTAATACCATCCTGAATGAGACCCAGAGGCTCACTACATTAGCCATTTTACCTAGTCTGGGCCAAGACATTTATTTGTTACAGGAAACAAGGTTAAGGTCACATTCTAATGCTGAAAAAGCACAACAGGCCTGGCATGAAGGAACACTTTTTGGTCTATTGGAAAGGCCAGTTTCTCAGGGGGTAGGCATCCTGTTTTCCTCCTTTAACTATAGACATCTTGTTTTCCTTCTACATCTGTAATGTAGAGAGATCATTGGACAAGGTCCCAGGGAGAGTATTACTACTAGACACCTAGTTCCATTATATCCATTTACATTTAATAAATATCTATGAATCCCAAACCAAAGCAGCCAGGGCAGACCTGTCGAGAGTGATACAGTTGTTTGTTTCTTTGTTTGTTTTTTAACACAAAGGAGGTGCTTTGGGGTAAGGACTTTCATTGTGGCCTGACTCGGGGGCATACACTGGGAAGGTATTTGTGACATGATTTGTTTCAGTCAGGGGTTACTCAGGCTTGCCTTGGGTATGCAGTTTTTAAAAGCAATCTGGCAGGTGAACACACTAGCTATAAAGAACCCCTCTTCACTTGCATAGGTTTTTGGTTCCTTTCCCCATGGTTCATAATTATGTTGGCTAAGATGATGCCAGTAGAAACACTGGACCATAAACTAGGGACGTTGACTGTTCCCATGGGACTGAGCTAGTGGCAGATGAATACCTTCATTTGAGTGAGCCAGCACCTAGTATGTAATTAAAAGATTTTGTTGAGGTGTAAACATCTCTCTTAATTATGTTCAACACTGTTAGACTGGTGGGAGAATGTTAAAATAAATGTAAGAGCTTTTTTACAGTCTCAAACAGAAAAGTGAAAGAATATTAGGTACCTTAAATATCTGCATCCATGACACCAATTCTAACAATTATTATCCCTCTATGAGGAGACTAAGAGTATTTTTTTTTTCAGCCCAGATTCAAGCGGTAAAGAAAGAAATGTAAAAACAAATCCAGTATAACAGAACGATAAGTTTGATTCTGGAACAGAAATTTTGAACCCAGAGTAGAAAGGCCCAAAACAACGTTTTTACTGATTGCAGAAACCATAGAGCATAGACCTATGAAGGAGCTCAAAAGGGAAATAGGCTGAGGATCTCAGAACCCAAGGAGTTCCTCGACCTTGTTTCTGAACATGTTCATACATGTTTTGGGATACATGAACCTCAAGAAAAAGGGTGGGGGCATTTTCTGTTTGACCCTGATATCCCGAACTTACAGCTGAGACCAGAGATCAACTGTAGGAACCCATCAAGAAGGATAACGTTTAGGCAATACCACTCTGACTTCTGACATAGCCCCATGAAGGATGAGTTGCCAGGAGAAATCAGGAAATTTCTGAAAGATTACCTCAGCTGATGCTTTAATAGCTGTATTTCATTACATGCTGTTCCAGGGAGAAATCAGGGACAGTATGAAAAAAGTCTTTTTTAATTTACTAATATATGAAATAGGATAAAACTTGATTTAGAAAATCAGAGACCCATTAATCTCCTGAATACGGATTTGAAGATTGTATCTAAAATATTGGTTTCCAGATTAGTAAAAGCTACATCCGAGTTCATTGCCCCTTCTCAGGGTAGCTCCTTGCCAGGAAGACAGTTACGTGACAACTTGTTCCTTGGAGACAAAGTGAAATGAGGAAGCTCAGGAACATCTCAGGGCCTTCTCCTGTCACTAGACTGGGAGAAAGCTTTTGATATCATCCCCCCATGCATGTTTTTCTGTTTGAAGTTCATAAAAGATATGGGCTATCCACCTCTTTTGTTTCATGGGTTGCCTATTTATACTGATCAGCATTGGTGAAGCCACTAATAAATGGGTGGTTCAGAACCATGTGCCAGGAGTGTTGTGAATCTGTCTTGCATCTCTTCTTCTTAGACCCAGTCCTCCAGAAATTAAACTCTTATGTAAGAGTGCAGCAATTCCTCACAATGGATGGATGGCGTTCCACTACAGTCCTGGCATATGCTGATGACATATACTTTTTGGTTAAAGATGCTTCTGCTGGCAAGGCAATTATTTCATTTTTTCATTCCTTTTTGGCAGTGTCTGTTTCCAGTCTAAACATACTGGGCTGGATTCTAGAAGAATGGCACAAGTCGCCACCAAGGGCAACTTGCGCTAAATGCCATTGTGACATGAACCCTGTGCCCTATTCTAGAAGGTGCAGGGTCTCCGCAGCTATGTCCTGTGACTTGTGACATGCAGAAAGGTACCCAACCTATGAGTGTACCCGAGGGGCATGTCACATGTCACATCCCCCTGCAAGCGCAAGTGCCCCCCCATGCCCCACATGGCAGCAGTGTCCCCACGCCCCCAAGCCCCCACACATGGGAATGCACCACAGGGCATCACCTCTGTACCCCAATCCCCTGAACAGTACACATGCCCACAGATCTGCCCACAACCCCATGCCCTGAACCCCACCACTAAAAGCCCCACAGGGCAGTTTGTCCACCCCCCCACCTGCCCAGACCTAAACACAGTACTGATATAACACATTCTAACCCTGGTAGTCTAGTGGCCCCTCACTCAGTAGCGAGTCCTCCTGCACACCCCCACCCATCCCCAGCCAGTGACTGGCACAGCCCACCTCTCACCTTCATGGCCATCCACCGACTGAGTTCTGTATGAGTATTTACTGTCAGTATGCATTCAATGAATAAATACATTAATTCACTGAGCTCATATTGACTGTAAGCACTCATCCGGAGCTCAATCGGTGACTGGCCATGGAGGAGAGAGGTGGCTGCCAGTCATCAGCTGGGGATGGGTGGGGTAGGGATGACTGGCACTGCTGGAGTAGAGCAGTAGACTACCAAGGTTAGTTGTGTGGTATTTCCAGCACTGTTTGTGGCACTGTGTCTCAGGGTCTGAGGCCAGGTGGGGGGTGGACAGAGCCACTTGGGCGGGGCTTTTAGCAGTGTGGGGATTCAGGGCATGGATGTGGGAAGTCTATGGGCTTGTACTGTTAGGGATTGGGGCGAGGGGTGCAAGATGCCCTGTAAGGCATATCTAGTATGGGGGATTGGGGGCTTTGGGGTGTGTGTGTCATGTGTGAAATATGAAGGTGAAGTCATGGTGACCTTAAACTGGATGGATAAGTTAGACCTGGCAAAAATTTATTGCATTTAGTAGTCTTTTTTAGTTTTTTATTGGACCTTTTCTGATATGTTTTAATAAAGAATCCCCCTAATCTTCTTCAATAAGTACCATGGGATCTTTACCACCTAGAGTGTGACCAGAGATGGGCTGAAAGGAATTTTATTTAAAATCTCACCTGAACGATGGCATCACAACAATATAATACCCACCTTGTGCTGCACTACAGTGTCAGTTATGCGTATTACCCCCCAAAGTACCTGGTGTGGGACTAGAACCCATAACCTTCCAATCATCCACCCACAGAGGCAAGCATGCTACTTACTGAGCCACTAACATTTAACAATTTCCTATTAAAGAGAAAATATTAAAGTTAAATAGCGAACTAGAGGATTGGAAAGAATAATATGTTGGCAAATTGTTATTTCATGTTGAGATCAGATGATAAGTATGATTATAACAATTCTTTAATTTGTACAGTGTTATTCAAAGAATTTTGTTCTTAACAGATTAGCTATGGAGCAGTAATTCCTTCACTGAGTGATAAGAAAATATTCCCTTCATTCTCTCGAACTGTATCAAATTTCAACTTTTATATTCTTGGCATCACGCACTTGGCAATGTACTTTGGCTGGACATGGGTAGGAATCATATCTTCAGATGATGAAATTGGTCAACTGGGCAGCAAAGAACTAAAAAGAGTTATAACTCTGGAGGGTGCATGTATAGCTTTTTTAGAAACATTTCCTAGAAATAACCCAAAGAAAGTCTTGGAAATTGTCAATACAGTGAAAATCTCAACAGTTAAAGTGATTGTAATTTATGTCAGTAAGGGGACATTAGTTCCAATTATGGAGCAGCTCGCCATGCACAATATAACAGAGAAAGTTTGGATCATAGAGCATGCGTGTACTGTTTCTGGGGAAATTGTCAGCAAAGAGATGTTGGAAACAATGAACGGTACAATTGGAGTTGCGCTTCACACTAGACGCATCTCAGGATTTCTAGAGTACCTTTATGGGCTCCACCCTTCTGTATCTCCTGCTGACATTTTTATTGAATCATTCTGGGAAAAAGCCTTTGGCTGCACTTGGCCAAACAATGGAACCAAACTGCTAATGGGAACAAAAGGAAAACATGGAGAAACATGGTTTTGCTCAGGTGCTGAGAGGCTAGATGAACTGGATGTGATGTTATTTAATATATATTCATCGATACTTTCCAGTCATGCTTATGATGCTGTATATGCTGTGGCATATGCATTACATGATATGTTCTCATGCCCATTACAAATGGGGCCCTTTGATAATGCGTCATGCCCAAATGTTTCAGACCTTCAACCTTGGCAGGTAAATCTACAGTATTGTACCATTAGAATGTCACTTTTAAATAAATAGTAGTATTTGGTGATTGCTGTTTTACCCATACACCCCCATGTAGATAAAATATACCATTATTGTCCTTCAGAGTAGAGACTGTCATTGTCTTGAGTTTGTTCTTAGCTGTTAGCAAATGCTGATGTAAAGTGCGTTAGACTTTTAGTTATAGCAAGTTCATTTATAGTATTTTCATTTTCACTGTTGAAGCTCACTTTGAACAGCATGTGGATGTTTGCATTCTAATCCACAACTTCATGTGCTGTAAATATAAAATAAATTAAAACTAAAAGCCAGTGGAGTCTTACTTTTCAAAAACTATGTCTGCAGTTCAAAGGGTAGGAGCAACCAGTCATACCCCCTGCCTGAGCTATTTAAGTCAGATCCTTCCAGACGCACTCAGAGGCATTGTTTCTTTGCTGCAGTCAGAGGCACTGCCAGGGATCTGCCCCCTCCCTTTTCTCCCAGTGTTTGTCTCTCACCTTCCTTTTGTGATTTTGTACTTTCTGCTTGCTTTGAGCCTCTCTGGCTTTCTAGGTCAGTATTTTGCTTTCTACCTTCCTGGCTGCAGTTTGTGCTTCTCTCAGTCACCTTTTCCTGCTGCACTCCTGTTCTCATATCCCTCATGTTTTTTTCAGTTTTGGTTCTTTTTTTGGGCCTTCTAGTTTTCCCAGATCCTGCCTTCATCATTTGCTTTTGACTTATGCTTTTCAGGCTCCCATGTTGGTGTTTTCTCCATAACTTTAGCACTCTCTCAATTTAACTATAATCATTGAATGTTTACACCTGGCTCCTAGCCAGGCAGCCACTCCCTTTAGGATTCTGTTGTTGTCCACTTCAGCTACTGCTCCCTATTTTTTTGTTCCTAAATGTTCTTGCTTCCCTAGCAGGTTCATTTGTTCTTTCTACTGCATCAGCTTACCTGAATAGCAATGCATAAGCAACTAACACTAACCTTCCTTTGTGAAACTGGTTGACATGCGTTTATCATTAAGTCCAAGCTCATATCATTCAATCTCATTCAATGTCTTAGTTGTCATTCAATGTCTCAATCAGCCACTCAGCCTTACCTATGTTTCAGTTCTTCCCTGTGCTTATGGCCATCTGGTTTCATAATCCGCCTCTCACAACTATCATTCAGTCTCATTCAACATCTTAGTTGTCATTCAGTGTCTTAATCAGCCATTCAGCTGTACCTAGGTTTCATTTATTCTCTGTGATTATGGGCATCACCATCAGCCTCCCACTACTCTTGCATTCAGATGCATGCCACCCACATCCATAGCATGGCTTCCAGGGCTCCTGCCCATTAAGCCGATGGTCTTACTGTGCCCCTTGAAGTCCGCTTCTTAAGGGTGGCTCCTTTGACTCAGGAAAGCTCCTTCTCCTTCTGCCCTTTTGGTGAGAATGTCCTATGCTCTTGGGGAAAGCTTTAGCCATGCAGATTGACTTGGGGCATTTCATGATGTAGCATTTTAAGACTTCAGCTGCCAGAGGGTGGGGCCTCTAAGTCCATGGCATCTCCTTTAGCTGTGCAAACCACATCAGCAACACCTTTGAAAGCTATTTCCCCTACAGCTACATAAGGTTCACCTGGCCTCTGCCTCATTCCCTTCCTCTGCCTGTCAAGGTGAAGATCATACAACTCCAAGTCCCAGCCCCTTAAGGGCTCAACTCCTATGCCTTACCCCTCAAGGGCTCAGCTTTCTCTGTTGGCCTCCCCTTGTGGAGGCCATATGCATGCCTTTCAGCAGTTACTGCTCTCCTCCTCCTACCTTGGGGTGGGCCTTCTTCATGGGGAATCTCCTTTAGCTGCAGAGATCGGCTTGCAGGACCACCATAGTTTTTCTGTTAGAGGGATAGAGTGAGACCCTTCTTCTAAAAATCTTCCCCCGAATTGCATCTTTTAACTGCAGTAGGGAGGTTAAGTGACTTGCTCGGAGTTACACAGTGTGCCAGTGGAGGTTGTTAGAATCAAACCCAGGTCTGCTGGATGTACCCAGCTCATTCATAACTTGTTACTCTAACTTATGGGCTAAACTGCTATCAGTTCTGATATCTGTCAGTCATTTGCTCAGTTCAGCCTCTGCCTTTTCCAGTCATCACTAGCTGCCATCATTCTGTCCTCACTCAGGCTCTGTGGTCACTACTTGTCACTAAGTACTTTTTGGGTTTCCTTCCTAGGGTATCTTTAAACTAAAGGAATTATGTTCCCATGCACACCTATGGGTGGAACCCTCCTCACGAGGGGTTCTTTGCCTTCACGGCACCCTGGTATTGTGTTAGTTCCCCATGGGATATTGAGTGTGAATGGCTGAAGTATTCACCTATGACAATCAACAACACATTCATTCAAATACATTCAAATTATCAATAAAGTTGCACAAGCATAACTCCTCAGTAAGTTATGTAAGCCCATTGAATTGGGATTGTCCTCCTCTAAAGGGTTAATGATAGCAATCATTATTTTGAAATGCAGATTTAATGGAGTAGTTAACCTGAGACAAACTTCTTTTTTTCCATTTATTTACATTTGTTCCACTTTTCCCTGTCTCCTATCTCAGCAGTCAGGGGTGATATCACCATACCTATCACTGGCCAAGAGGACAGGCAGTGGTACACTTCATAGTTTACACAGTTGCTTTAATATTATTAGCTCCCACTGGAGGGGGAGCCTGAACACTTGGTGGCATGCTTCCAGTTGTCAGATGAAAACCAGCTTTGTTTTAAAAGGAACAAAAATAATGTTGTTTACTATTTTAAAGTACAATTTTAAATGTGGGTATATATGAAGGCTGTTAAATCACTGCCATGCATTGTTTTGTGTGTTTACTCTGAAATAGTCCTAGTTTTTCCTTATTTAGGACCCCATGTTAATGCAATCTTTTTCTCACAAAATACTCCATTTTTAATCACTTGTAGTTCCAGAACCCAGTGACATCAATACTTTTTGGGGCTCCTTCCTAAGTTACCTTTAGCCAAAAGGAATTATGTTCCTGTGGCACATCTGGGGGGTGTAATTACAATGTACTTGGTTTACAGTTTCTATGATGAAAACTTCTGCTGGTCAGAGATCATTGTTATATACATTGCCTATGACTTTCAATGCTTTACCATTATATATAACCAGTGTTTGCAACTCACTATATACCTTCAGAACAGCCTTAAAAAAATACATCTCCTCCCAGTAATACAAGTGAATATCTCTCTGTTTAGTTAATTAACTTTGTTTTTGTATACTTCCTTTAGTCAGCTGTTATTATGTTTTGAGTGATTTGTTAATGTATACTTTTGTTATTTGCTCTGGTCGCCCATGTAACTGTATCTTTGGCCCATGGACTTTTCCAGGTTTTAAATAAGCAAAACAAACAAACATCAGTTGAGCTGAAAGCAACAATAAAGAGGAACCCAATGACATTAACTGAGCTTAAGTCACTGTGTTCTGCTTCACTGTAAATGTGATGGTCAGAGCACCCCACTGTCCCCAGTGAGCCTCTTTTTGTCTCTCAGTCTTTTTCCACTGAGACCATCTGGTCCAGTGTCTTCACTGTCAAGGTCCCCTCATTAGCAAGAGCTCTGAGCTCCATGATCTGATGGCCCTTTTCCACCACCTTTAACCCTTTAGACTCCCCACAGTGAAGGTCTCTGCTTTCCATAGGACACACTCCTACTCACTCAGAGACCTTTTACTATGCACTCTTCCCGCAGAGATGCAGTCACAAACAATCAGTTACTCCAGTCTGAAGAAAAATAACTAATTTGGTTGTGTAAATACAACAACAATAATCAGGTATAACGCTATTTATATATAGTAAAACAAAAGTACACATACAGGATTATGAAAATTTGCACACTTGTGCAGGTAAGTGTTTCTGTCTTTCTTATAAATTACTGAGTCTTCTTACCTCACAATCCACCAGCCTTGTTACTAGGGCTGGGCTGATTGTTCTGCCCAAGATCTGAACACCTAGATTGAATCTGCAATCCACAAATCCGGATAAATATGGACTTCACTGCAGAAGTCCATTTCCTGGTCAGTGGAGTGCCATGCAGTGTACTCTTGTTATGGGGTTGCCATTAGCATGCTCACTCCATGTACAGGAGGCCAGTAGAATCCAATTAGGCAGCAGAGCAGGACAGTCAGTCATGTGATATACTCACAGTGTATAACTGTAGTGATTGCACAACGTGGGCCCACAGAATTTAGAGGACGGTTGGAGGAGCTTGCTGATGCAGAGCAGAGCCAGACACTACAGTTGTGCACCACAGAGAGAGAGAGAAACTAAATAATACATTTTAAACAAATATCTATTTTTAAGCAGATCCAGAGGGAGGAAAAAAAGAAAGAAGAGAGAGAAAAGGAGACTGAACTTGTCACTATACAGGGCACTAGTTTGCCCCCACCTGGAGTTCTGTGTTCAGTTCTGGAGACCACACCTTAAAAGGGACATTCACAGAATAGAGACAATACAAAGGAGGGCAACAAAAATGATACATGGAATGCACTCAGATCCATATGAGGACAGGTTGAAGACATTAAACATGGACTCTCTGGAACAAAGGAGAGGGAGGGCATGATCGAGATCTTCATGTAGATTAAGAGAACAAACAAGGTCCAGGTTCAAAAACTTTTCAAGGCCAATGAGGGAGGCAGAACATAGGGCCATGATCTTAAACCATAAGGGGACAAACTCAGGACCAACAGTAGAAAATTCTTCACAGAGAGGGTGGTGGATATCTAGAACAGCCTACCAACAGAGATCGTAGGGGCCAAAACAGTGGTAGGGTTCAAGAAAGCATGGGATAAGCAGAAAACTATAATACAAATTAGAGGGTAGCAGGGAGGGGGTAGTAAGTAAGTAAACACAATGGACAGACTAGATGGACCTTGAGGTCCCTTCTGCCATTACATTCTATGTTGCTATATTTCTATGAGACTTACTGGGATGGGGGGAGTCATCATCAGGGAGAGAGAGAGAGAGAGAGAGAGAGAAGGGATTCCCAGGAGGGAGAGAGATAGTGGGTGGCTGCCGGGGGGAGTCAAGGCAAATAAAAGGGAGCATGGCATTGTACTACAGGGCAAGGGCACACTGACAAAATAAATCTTTGACTTGTGCCATCCAGAAATTGAATCCAGAAGATCCTCCAGATGAGAGAGAGAGAAAGTGAAAGACTACTGTGGACCCTAGAGAAATTTTACAGTTACAGAAAATCCCAAATAACATTTTATTTTATTTTCTTGGCCTCAGACAGTGTGGTTGTGTGTACACTGAGCAAGGGCAGGCTGGCAAAATCTTTGACTTGTGCCATTCCAGATCTAGAGGAGTGAGAAAGAGACTACTAAGTGCCCAAGATTACCAGTGCCAAAATCCATAAAAAGTTTGTTTTTCTTTTCTTGGACTCAGTGTGGCTGTGTGTAGTACAGGGCAGGGGCAGGCTGGCAAAATAAATCTTTGAATTGTGCCATCCAAATCCAGAGGGGGAGAGAGAGAGAGAGAGAGAGAGAGAGAGAGAGACTACTGGGGACCCCAAGAGAAATTTTACAGTCCCAGAAATCCCAAGTAAAAGTCTTTTTTCTTTTCCTGGCCTCAGTGTGATTGTGTGTACAGGGAAAGGGCATGTTGGCAAAATAAATCTTTGACTTGTGCCATTCAGATCCAGAGGAGAGAGAAAGAGACTGCAGGAAGGGGGCAGGGGGGCATGAGAAACTTTTCAGTCCCATAAATCCCAAATGAAAGTTTTTTTTTCCTTTTCCTGTCCTCAAATGTGTCTGTGTGAGCGTATGTAGGGCAAGGGTAGGCTGACAAAATAAATCTTTGACTTGTGCCATCCATTCCAGATTCAGTGGAAAGAGAGATTGGGGGGGTGGGCATGAGAAATTTTACAGTCCCAGAAATCTAAAATAAAAGTTTCTCTTTTTTCATGGCTCAAATGTGGCTATGTAAGAGTGTGTATGGCAAGAGCAGGATGGCAAAATAAATATTTGACTTGTGCCATCCAGATCCAGAGGTAAGAGAAAGAGACTATGGTGTGGGGGGAGAAATTTTACAGTCCCAGAAATCCCAAATAAAAGATTATTTTTCTATTCCCATCTTCAATATGGCTGCTTGAGTGTATGTATGGCAAGGGCAGGCTAACAAAATAAATCTTTGACTTGTGCCATCCATTCCAGATCCAGAGGAGAAAGAGAGATTGTGATGGGGGGTGGAGCACAAGAAATTTTACAGTCCCAGAAATCCCAAATAAAAGTTTTTTTTTCATTCTTCACCTCAGTGTAGCTGTGTGTACAGTGCAAGGGCAGGCTGGCAAAATAAAGCTTTGACTTGTGCCACCAAATCACAATCACTTGTTAATGTTCATTCATGATATCATGTATTACAAATAAAAAAATACTTTTCTGACAAACAACAGACAAGTTCCTACACCTCTGCTGTTGGCTGTGGGGGGCCCAGGGGATATTCTGAATTTGTGACCTGTACCAGTCTGTGTACACTGCAACACAAGTAATAAAAGTACACACACAAGTGACATCATCATCACTCATTTCATGCATTATTCCTCCTCCTCCTTATCCTTCTTAGCTTATCATTACGTAAAAGCATTAACCAACCCATGTGGGACTGTGTGTGCAGCCATGCACCAGATATTAGCATCACCAATTTAAATTCTGAGGCACACTGTTGAGTAGGTCACTGAACAGTAACTGTACTTGAAGTCAGTCAGCTAAGCTTGGAAGGAAGTGATGGTGGACTGATGTGTGATGTGTACAATCATGATTCACAACTCACGACTGTAAATCCATCCCTGGCCTGTGGGTGTGGAAGGGCGTCAGGGAATGTTAGGTAGAGGGGTCTTCTTTTTACACTTAGAATAAGAAATAAATGGATCAAAGTGTTGATGAGGAGCATTCTTCTCAGGAAGGCAGTGCAGCCAGTGCCACTGCAAAAGGCAGCAGTCAGCCTGCAAAGGAAAAAGAAAATAAAAACCCAAAAAGTGATTTGTTCACATTTAAAGTTTCATCTTACAAACAAATGCTTGAACCCTAAAAAGGTGCATCTGTTGGATCAGTCCCACATAAAAAAAATAGTTATGTACAGTAGTTAAAACCAAAGGGTTGGTGGGTACCACCAGCAGAGGCATCCCAAGGTATGGAACGATTGCATACTATGCTACTGCCAGCCCTTCACAGATGTCATCTGATTCTTCTGAGGTTGAACCTTTTGAGGGCACTAATAACAAGCATTTGTCAATGCCGAATATTGTCGCATTGGCATTGGCTTTGGTAGTGCAGTGCGGAAACACGTTTTGGGCAGGATGTGAAAAATGACAGCTGTACTGTTCATAAGGAGGTGTAAAGAAATGGCAGTGTTGAAAATGTGGCATGTAAATATTGCAAATTTGCAAAGTTACAAGGGTGCGTGGGACATGCAGAACACAGGCTTGTGACACAGTCATTTTATGGACTTTTAGCACCAAAGTTTCAACATAGGCATTTTAGCACCTCTGCTCATGTAAAGTGTCACTGTCATTTTCTCACACTGTCCCAAAAAGTGATTTTGCACAGCGACCGTGTTATTCTGCGCCGGGCGTGCAAAAAGACATTTCGGGCAGGATATGTAAAATGACAGCTGTACTGTTTATAAAGAGGTGTGGAAAAATGCCAATGGTGAAAATCCAGAGTGAAAATGTTACAAATGCACAACGTTATGAGCGTGCTGCAAGCTGCACAATGCACACTCGTAACACAATCATTTTAAAGAGTATCGACACCAAATTTTCAAAATAGGCATTTTAGGACCTCTGCTCATGAACAGCGGCACTGTCATTTTGTAATCTGCCCCAAACACTGATTTGCCAAAGCGACCACACTATTGTGCGCCGGAAGTGCGGAAACACATTTCAGCCAGGATGTAAAAAATTACAGCTGTACTGTTCACAAGGAGGTGAAGAAAAATGACAATGTTGAAAATCTGGCATGAAAATATTGTGAATTTGCGAAGTTATGAGCGTGCATAGCAACTGAGCAACACACCCTTGTAACACAGTCATTTTATGGAGTAATGTCACCAAATTTTCAACAGAGGCATTTTAGGAACTCTGCTCATGAACAGTGTCACTGTCAAGTTCATAATCTGCCTTGAACAGTGATTTCCCACAGCGACTGCGCTGTTGTGTGCTGGAAGTGTGGAAACACATTTTGGCTAGGATGTGAAAAATGACAGCTGTACTGTTCACAAGGAGGTGTAGAAAAATGACAATGTTGAAAATCTGGTGTGAAACTATTGTGAATTTGGGAAGTTACGAGCATGTGTAGCAACTGCACAACGTACGCTCGTAAAACAGCCATGTTTTGGATTCTTGCCACCAAATTTGCAAAATAGGCTTTTTGAGAGCCCACCTCATGGACACTGCCACTGTCCTTGCATTAATTGGTCCCGAAAGGTGATTCCTTGCAGTGAGTGTGAAATCACCTTTCAGGACCGATTAATGTCATAACAGTGACAGAATTCATGAGAAGGGGTCCCAAAAGCCCCATGTTGAAAATAAGGTGCAAAAATTCCAACAAATGCCCGAGATTTGCATCAAAGTTGAAAAAACCCTATTTATTACATTATACAGCTTACCGGCATTTCCTCAGTTCCCGGTCAGCTTTGAAGAGTGCAAACGTGTTCCTGGTCCACGAAGATCATTGCGCCAGACTCTGGAGGTAAGTATGGGGTGGGGGGGTGGGAGGCAGGGTGTGTAGTGGGCGCGTGCGGGTGGTGGGTAGGAAGACTGCAAGGGAACATTTTCTGTTTAAGGTGTAAAAACAAAAAAAATCACGGACGGTTTCTTTTGTTACAGGTGTTTTTTTTGGGGAGGATACAGTAGCCAACTGGGGATTGGGCACCCTTCGGCAAATAGGGAGTGGGGGACGAATGCAGATGGGGATTGGGCACCCCATCGGCAAACAACTAAAGTGGGGGGGTGCATGAGCAGAGGGGGATTGGGCATCCCCTCAGCAAGCAAGAAAGGAAGGGGGAACACAGTATGCCAATGGGGAGTGGGATCCCCTCTTGGCACATAGATAATAGGCAGGGGAATCCAACCGGGGCATTGGGCACCCCGAAGTCAGCAGTTTAGCGGCCACTGTGCCACCATGTTTGTAGCAGCTAAGCACATAGGAAGGGTCCGCTGCATCTGATGTGCTTTTCTCAGATTGCAGTGGACCTTTTCTTAGATGTGCTCACCACATTAACTATGCATTTTGTGGCACCGGCATTGTGGCTGATTGGGGAATGAGGGACTCACCTACTGGTGCATGCCCTGCATTCTCCCAACAGCGACTGCGCCTCCTAATCTCCACTGCCGCAAGATGTTGGCTGTGCAAGCATGCCAACATAAAAATGAAGAGAATGATCAGGCAGCAGATGGTTTAAAACAGGAGGGGATGGAAATTGCAGATGAGAAGGAAATGGACAGAAATGTTTGATGCAGAAGGAGGGCAGTGGGAAGAAATTACAAGAAGAACAGGCCCAATAAAAATCTGGGGGGAAAAACCCTGAAAAGGGGACCGAGGTGCAGTGCCTCCCTAGGGGAAAAAACTAAACAAAAAATATCATCTTTTGTTTGGACATAGTTCTCCATTAGTGTTTCTAATAAATTGGTGTCAACATGAGCCATTTATAAACGGCCAATCAGCAGGGGTAAAAAGAAAAGAACATTGGGAACGTCATCTCTGAAAAGGCACCTTGACAGATGTCATAACATTACTGATAACTCCAGTTGTGAGTCTCAAAGAAAACGTGACAGTGACAGGTCACTAGACTCAGAGGTAACTCCGATAGATGGAGGTAGTGGCAGCTCCCACAGCACTATGGAAACACCTCCACCACCACTTCCTCCCATTTGAAGGATTTCTACTGTTACTGAAAATGACCATGTTTTCAAAAGCCCCCCTCCTTCAAGGAGACAGCTTACTATCACAGGAACATATCAGCATGAAGCCAAATACATCTTGACTCACCCTGTTGCTGTCACAATAGCCAAAAGAATTTCAGAAATGATAGCTGTTGATTTGCTACCATATAATGTGGTTAATCAGTAGGATTCAGGAGGCTGCTTGAGTACCTCAAACCTTGATATAGTATCCCATCACAGAAATACTTCTCAACAGCAGAGATTCCAGATCTTTATGATGTTGTGTGTAAAAAATTAAGATGCATCTTGTGCAGTGCTGTTGGGAGAGTGGTCTATCTCACAACAGTTATCTGGACAAGCTGTCAGTCTGAACCTTTTATGTCTGTCATGGCACATTGGGCATGTTTTGATAGTTCACTTGGGGGCAGTGAAACATTGCAGTTTGCTGTTCTAAGAATGTTTTATTGTCCATCTGAACATACCTCAAACAACATAAATGAAAAGCTCCAAACACCAAAGCAGCAGTGGCTCACTTCACAGGGACTGTCAGTTGGCTTTATAGTTGCAGATAATGGATCCAACATAAGGAAGGTCTTGGAGGAGGGGGGCTTTGTTCACACCCGTTGATTTGCACATTGCTTAAATGTAATAGTTCACAGTTTTCTCGATGACAGGGACACTAAGGCTCTTGTTAGCTCTGCTAAAAGAATATGCACTCAGTTCAGTCACTCAAGTAAATCCCGTCACTTGTTTGAAAAAAATACAGCAGGAGAACAGATTACCTTTGCACAGACTTAGCCAAGATATATCTACTCATTAGAATTCAACCTTTTATATGTTCCAAAGGCTGCTGGAAGACAAGAAAGCTGTGAGGCAGTACACTTTGGAAAATAAAATTGGTGATGCAGACAATAACAGTGTGGGAAGACAGATGGACACTCACAAGGATATATAAGGTTAACACACCATAGTGGCATTTTTGTTATAAAGGAGCCAAAATAATACAAATAAAAGAAAAAGATTTTTCATAAAGAAAATAAAAAATAACAAACACTTGCAATTCAGTAGTGCAAGCAAGAAGATTCATGGATCTCCAAATCTTCCCAGGTCAGTTCAGGATTTTCTGAATGAGGTGTGAAAACTTGCACAGCCTCTCTAGGTCTGCACGATACTGACCTGAACATCTCTAAGGCACCTCTGTTCTAGAGGTTTTATACCCACCCCTGGGAAATCATGTGATTATTCCCGCTTTCCCAAAATTAAGTTTTTATTACAGCATACTTTTTAGGATTTGGGACATGGTTTGATAAAGACATATTATAAAGCTACATCTAGTATTTATAAATAACAAAAATGATATTTCTGAAGGGAAATGCAAAAGTTTGGATGACTAGTTACTCTAGCTCCTCCCACCTGGTGACATCAGAAGCAAAGTAACAGTATAAAGGAACTAACATTGTGGCCAGCCCTCCCTTATAGGAACCACATAGGCAACATTCAACAACTCCAGGTACCTCAGTTCAATCTATCTCCAGCTTTATTTTAAGTACCGATACAGTCTTGTATATAAAAAAAAGAAACATATAATGCTTCTTTATCAGCAAGCACAGCAAATGTGACTGTTTTTATGCTTGAAAGAAAAAAAAAATGTTAAAAAAGAGAAGTGAGGCTGGAGCATTTGGGGTGTGACCCTACATTTTTACATTTTGTTTGTTTAGGAACTTGCCAGAAATAGTGTCCTTCAGTATCTGTTAGAAAATTTGTTGAAGATAAACTCAATCTTTTATGTGGTGTTTAAGGAAAGAATTATATAAAACCTTTTCTTTTTAGGAAGAGAAATGAAACAGCTGAAAGCAGCACATTAGTAATTTAGCTGCTTCACTTGCTTCATTTAACACACAGGGGCATTGGAAAGTACATGCATAACTTTTTTTGCACCTGTACTTTACTCCTAACAGTTTTCACTGTCTCTTTGAATGCATTTCAGTTACTACGATGCATTTGTTCACTTGTAGAGCCTACAGCAGCAATCTCATTAAATGCTTTTCCAGCAAATATTTTTCAGTTCATATTTTTACTTAATAGATGTTTTATGCAGGTTTTAATGCAGCTCTTTATCAGGTATAGAACTGTTACACTAAACATTTCAGAGAGCAGCATAGCTGCAAGACATAGTTTTTAACCCTTCTGGTTCCAGTTGTTTTTCATTTTCCAAGAATATTTCATTCTTAATGCAAGCACTTGTACTTTCTCTTGTTCATTTTCTTTTCAGTCAGAGATGCTTTTTGGGTAGGGCTAGAAAAGGAAAGGTGAAAATGAAAGCAGATAAGATAGAAAGATGGGGTGGAGGTTCGGCAGGTGGCCAGTCTGGCCAAACTAAGAGGAAAATAAATGACAGTATAGGACAGTATTAGGGTATTGCTATTGCAACAGACTTGTTGAAAGGAAAATATGGTAGCACAGCGTCCTCCCAAAATGTGGACATGGGTAGGCCCTATCACTCAGACATCTATATTACTCCACCACAGTGGGCCATGCTGGAGTTTCTAATTTTCCTGCTTCAGCCATTTGAGGAAATCACCAGAGGGTTAGTGCAAACACAGCAACTCAGGGCCAGGTGCTACCCTAGTAAAAATGTTACAATTCAGGTTGAATCTGATTAGAGAAATGTTAGAGAACCAAAACAGTTCCATGATCACACAGTCTGCCAGTGGTGCTGCTGACACATACAGGTTGTTCCCCAAAACACAAGATCTAATGAGATGTATGATAAAAAAAATTGCAGAAGATTACAAACTGTGTCAAATGTTTCATTCTGAGTACTGCATTAAAGCAACAATTTTGGACCCACGATAAAAAACAAAGCAGCTATTGAATGATGATGATACTTCTTTTGTAATTAACAAAAAATAATTGATCAGGTACATGCTGTCATGGAACAGAGTACAACAGGAGCACCACATTCAGAATCTTCTTCATGACACAGCAGAGCATCACATGGCCTGTCCTCTACTGTTACAGCATTTTCTCCCTCTCACTCCTCAACTACTTCAGCCGAATCTTCTTCTTCTTCGCCACCATCCAAACATATCACTGTCCCACAGTCACTTGGTTCAGCTTCATGTCTCTGGAGTCACTTACAAGATATAATTGTAGCATCTTCTTCTTCTGCCTCTTGTAAAACAGCTTTCACACAGACCATTCTTGAAATGTATCTTACAGAGCCCAGTAACACCTGGAAGGCTGAGCCTTTGAAATATTGGAAATCCAAACAAGGTATGTGGACTTTTAGTAAACATTGCAATGAAGTACACAAATTGCACCCCCGCCAATTAGCGTGTGTTCAGACTGATTGTTCAGCTCTGCTGGTGATGTCATTACTGACACACAATCCTTTTTGACACCAGAAAATGTTGAGCACCTGACATTTCTAAAAGTTAACATTTCCTCACTTTAATTTTAGATATGATACCTGAATGAAACATATAGTTCATAGGTTCATAGGTTCATAGGTTAGTACAAACTCAGGAGGCAAAGATGCCCTTTCAGAGCTCGCCACCAAATGGTGGTGTTTTTATGGTTTACTCCTGTATAAGATACTTTCCTTTCACCCATATAAATATCCAAATTTATTTTAAATAGATCCATGGTATCGCTCACTACTATTTCCCTTGGTAGCGCATTCCACTCAGATATTACTCTTTGGTTAAACCAATGACCTCTTTTATAAGATTTAAAATTTTCTCCTTTTAATTTTAAGCTATGTGTCCTAGTAGTAATACTAGTAGTATTTTTAATAAAGCCTAAAGTTTCAAAAAGTAGAGGATCATGGAAAACTTTGTATGTTAAACACAGGTCGCCTCTCAGCTGCCTGTATTACATTGAAAAGAGATACATGGCTTTTAATCTTTCTTTGTATTCCAAGTTTTTCATGTTATTTATTCATTTGAGTGAGCAGGCCCTATCGACAAAAAACGTTCAAGAATTTATTTTGTGCCTGTGGCAAAAATATTTTGTGAATAGGGTCTACTATGTGAGGCAGCAATTAATTGCAACAAGTCAAGTCAGGGCTCAGGATGATGAACTACTAGTCCAGGCCAGAATTATTTTAATGATCACTATGAGCACAGAAACAAGAAAAATAATACCATCAGTGGGTCAGAGTCTAAATACAGCAAGCAACTGCATTTTATGTCAAACTTACTTGGTGGTATTATGTACCACTCTGATCTGAAAGGTAGGGTACTTCTGTCTACTACTACTATGTGTCACTTTTTATCCTCATGTCACATGTACAACTTAGAAACATAGAAACACAGAGTTTTATGGCAGATAAGGACCACTTGGCCCACCTAGTCTGCCCATTTCCCTACCTAATGCATAGGCTGCAGATCCTAGTTAACCAACAGATTACTTTCTCCTACCCTCCACTAGAATTACCTTATGTCTGTCCCATGCATTCTTTAATTCCCCCCCACTGTTTTTGAGTCCACTACCTCCTCAGGAAGGCTGCTCCATGTATCCACCACCCTCTTCGTGAACAAATACTTCCTCACATTACCTTTGAGCTGTCCCCCCTCTATCTTCAAATTGTGCCCCCTTGTTCTTGCACATCTCTTTTTCTGAAAGATGCTACCATCTTGGAATCTGTTGATTCCCTTGATGTACTTGAAAGTTTCTATCATGGCCCCCCTCCCTCCTTTCCTCGAGTGTATACATATTAAGCTTCTTTAATCTCTCTTTGTATGTCTTCTGGTGCAGACCCTGCACCATTTTACTTGTCCTCCTCTGGACAGCCACCATCCTGTCTATGTCCTTGCAGAGATGGGGTCTCCAGAACTGGTTGTAGAGCTCCAGAAGGGGTCTCACCAACTGTCTGTACAGAGGGATAATAACAACTCATTTTGATACTAAGGTTTATACTAAGGTACATAGTGAGCAAGAAAGCTGTACAGCCATGGAAGCTCACATACTAACCAAAACATTAATAATAAGTCAATTGTTTGCTGTATAGTAAATAATTATCCAACCTAGCCCTAAATTGTTTTTTATCTTTACTTGTAATAACATGTAATGGCAAATTGTTCCATGGTTTTATTACTCTTAGGGTAAAGAAATATTTTCTTCTAATATAATTGAAGGATTTATATGTCAGCTGAAGTGGATGACCTCTTATATTATATGATAGATCCTTAAAATTGAGACTCAAATCAACCATTAATGCTGGGTCATGTATTATATCATAGAGAAACAGTACATCTCCATGTAGTCTATGTGTTTCTAATGAAAATAAACCAAGGTCACCTAATCTGGTATCATAGGAGAGACCGATTCATACCCTTAAGATTTTTAGTGAATCTTCACTGAACTCGTTCTATTTGTTGTATATTAAATTTCTTATATGGATTCCAAAGTTGTGATACATATTCTAGGTGTGGCCTAACATTGGCTTTAAACAAGGGCAATAAAACTACAGGATCTTTTGAAGTAATATTGCGCTTAATAGACCATACTACCCTATTAGCTTTGTTAACTGATTCATTAATATGATCTGAAAATTCCACATCATTGGAAATGATAATACCCAAGTCTCTTTCATTCATAGTATCACTGAGTATAGAATGTTCCAATGAATATGCTTTTCTAGGGTTAGGGTTACCTAAATGCATAACTTTGCACTTTGATTTATTTAACTTCATACCCCAGACTTTAACCCAGTCAGAAATCCTATTTAAGTCCTGCTGTTTGATATCATAATCAGATTGACTGGAACACGGGCCACCAATCTTAATATAATCAGCATATCTGATAGATAAAGATAAGCAGTTAGAAGTTAGATCAGAAATAAAAGCTTGGAATAAGCAAGGTCCAAGTACCGAACCCTGCGGAACCCCACTAGTGATACAACCATTACCAGATAACTCACCATTGATGCACACTCTTTGAGTGTGATTTGACAGCCAATTTTTGATCCATATAATAATATACTGATTTATCTTTAATTTATAGAATTTTAATTCTAATTCCCACTGTGGAATAGCATCAAATGCTTTATTAAAATCTAAAAAGATGACGTCACATGGTGCACGGTTGTCAACTAATGAGCTAATATGCTCATAAAAACCTCAATAAGTTTGATACACAACCCCTACCTTTTCTAAACCCATGCTGTTCCAAATCAGCATTGTTCAGAATTGGAGTTAATATATCCCTGATCAAACTCTCAAAAAGTTTGCAAAGAGGTGATGTAAGACTAATAGGTCTATAGTTAGAACTATCAGACTTTAAACCTTTTTTATATATACGGATAACATTTGCAACCTTCCACCTTGATGGGACAAAATCCTGTCTTAAACAGGATTCAAAAAGCAACTTAAGAGGGCACAATAAACATGCAGATAGTAAAAACAGTAAATGACCAGAAATATGATCTGGTCCTAAACTAGTTTTTCCTCTCTGTAGTGCTATTTTCTTTTCAATATCCAGTAAGTTAAACTGTATATTTTCTGAAGAATTTTCCAGGACAACAAATACGGATTTATCTGATGGAATAAAGTTATGACAAAATTCCCTATTAAATATGCCCCCATTTCTTTAGGATTTTGAATGATTTGGTTGTCCACTTGTAAGGGGCCAACTTTACATACAGGCTTCCTTAAAGAACTTATATAAGAAAATAATTGTTTGCAATTTGACTTAGTAGCATTAATAGCCAAATTATATTCCCACTTTTGTTTAGTCCTTTTAATAAGTGTCTTGCATCATTTTTGAAGCTTTTTATATGTTGATCAATTATGAGCAGTCTTTATTTCTAAGTATTTAATATATTCCTTATTTTTTAATCTAATAAATTTTGTTATTTTTTTATTTATCCATTTAGGTTGTAACTTACCTCTAGTATATTTGATTTTGGAAGGTATAAGTTCTTCTTTTACAGACAATAAGCTATTATACAGTAGTTCACAAAAATCATCCACTGGAAGATTTGCATGTTCTTGTTCCCAATCAGTCTGCCTAAATTTATATTCCATCCCAGCGATATTAGCTTTATTATACAAAAAGATAATTACCGGCTCAGGTACAATTTCTTTTGGACACTTTACTTTACAGGAAGTAATGTTGTGATCACTATTGCCCAAAGGAGCCTCAATTAGTACATCATAAATATCTATACTGTCCTGATGTATGATGGTATCTAAAAGATTACTACCTCTTGTTGGGTGAGAAACACACTGTTTTAAATTAAGCTGAGCACATACAGCTAAAAGTTTTTTCCACTTGGAGTCTTGGCTATGGAATCATTCCAATTAATATCTGGTAAATTTAAATCACCTAATAAAATTACACTCCCAAATTCACACACATTTTCAACCTCTTGTAATGTTGACTCCATATAATTTGCAGAGGAATGAGGTGGCCTATAACAAATACCTATTGGTGAGCCTCTCCCTATGCATCCCAGTATCCCACCAGCCATCCTTACTGCCTTCTTGCATTGCTTGCCAACCTTAAGGTCATCTGATATGACTTCCCCCAGGTCCCTTTCCATTTCTGTTGTTGTTATTATCTTACCCCCCATTGTGTACTCTTCCCCTGGATTTTTGTTTCCCATGTGCATTACTTTGCACTTCTTTGCATTGAATCTAAGCTGCCATATATTTGACCAATCCTCCAACCTTGCCAAGTCCCTTTGCATCCTCTCCACCCCACCTTCTGCATCAACCTAGTTGCAGATCTTTGTGTTATCTGCAAAGAGACATACTTGTCACTTTTTGTCCTCAGCAAGTGATTAAAAATGAATATTTTACCACTGACCAGACTGTACTGTAGTATTACTGTTTTAATTTTTGTACAACAGATGGCTTAGCATAAGTCTGAACACTGAAACTGAATGCTCTTTGTATAATATATTTCTCATGTCCCCAATATTTGGCTGCAATTACAGAGAAAAATGTAAATTCATTTCTTTATTGTGTGTGTGTGTGTGTGGTTGGGGGTATGCTAGCCTGGGTGTAACAACACTACATCTTATTTATAGTAACTGGGCTGAGATTACTATATTTTAATTTTTACGTACTTAACATTATTTGGCACTGGTTGGCAGCAATTGTGGAACTAAGAAGGATGTAACTGTGTGTCATCTGGTCTTAAGGTGGCAGAAGCAATCTTAATTTTTATGACTGCACTGCACTTGACTGATGTGATGTGACTGACTGGCTGCCTGGGAGGTGATCCATTTATGTCTTTTATTTCTTGTTTAATAAATGTATTCCATGTTAAACAGTAGTAGAAAAATTCATAGACAATATTACCACCTGTTGGACCTGATAGTGATCCATACCACAGTACACTGGGACAGGTGATGCAGTTACATTATTCACATGGGTAGGATGGGTGGGCTCTAGGTTAATGTTGTTCATTTTAATCATTAATTTCTATCACCTGGTTTGCTCTGACTGGAAAATCCATCAAAATAATACCCACACAGCAGCAGTATTAATAAATACAATCATAGCTGCCTGCAATGCTTGGTATTTCTTTATGGTACAATAGTACTTGCATGGGTCTGTCTGTCTGCCTTTCTCTCTCTTTCTCTCTCCCAGCACACTAACATCATGGGCCTGAGCAGGAGATGCAGGATATGCTACTAGCACAGGTCAGCCATGAAGAAGCTAGTAGTAATTAATCATTGCTTTCATTTAGCAGTTTTACAGTAATTTTTATTCAAATAATGCATTCAACTATTTCCTTTTGGCCTCGTTGTTGAATATGACCAACTTTGGCCACTTTTATGCATTTTATCACTTTTTTCAAATATTTATAAATAATCTGAATTACTCAGAACTAGTCAGAACAAATTAGAACTCCACCGTGTTCCATTTCTTATTTAATAAGGATTAGCACTTCACCAAGTTCTCACAGCCTTACTTGTTACCTTGACCTGTTTCTGCAGACACACATTCTGGATCTCTTCTAGGGCACAAAGAAACCTCAGCAAAAAGAAGAAGAAACTCTTTGGCTTGAATCATTTTTGCCATCTCCTCTCTCTCTCTCTCTCTTTCTCACGTGGCTTGGTCAAGCGAGGCTGATGCCACTTCACTGTACCCAGGTTCATCTGACTGGAGGAAACCACTTCAGGCCTGGCATTTTGGGTAATGCCTACCTTGTGATATTATTTGTCCTTGGTGTCTGGGACCCAACTTCTTCTTGCAGATTATTTACCATCCTAATGTATGGTTCGTGTGACACTAAAAATGAATGACTCTTATTCCTGTGTGTACTAACAAACTTATTCTCTTTCCAGGAATCCAATACATTGTAAGTTCCCACTTACGTAAAGGAAAGGTCTCCTCAGTCATTTATTCTGTTTACTTGTGTAGTTTGTAGGTATGAACAGTGATAGCCTCTAATCGCACCTTCCAAATTTCATCTGGATTTAAATGTAAATGGAGGTACTTAAGTCTGGGGTGAAAACTTGCCTGACTCCACTGCAGAGGTCATGGGTCATGGCCTCACTCATGTAAGGCACCTTGAAATTTTTTGATGTTCTAGTGCTATCACATGCAGCAGTTATACTGTACTAGTCAGTGGTGTTGCTGTCCTCTGCAGTCCCTATATTCTTATCTTATAGTGGACATGAAACATGTTGAGGCATAGTACATGCTCAGCTGTTTTCTGCAGTTTAAAGTGTATCTGATTTAGAAAAAAATGTTTCTAGATAATACAGGGACTTCACAAGGCATGTAACACAACTGAATGAGAGCATAACTTATTCTGGCTTGTGCAGCTATGCATCATCAACTTCCATGATGCCTTGTATGAGTGGGGTCATGACCTTTGCAATGGAGACTAACAGGTTTTCACACCAGGGCAAAAAATATTGAAATAACCTCATTTACATCTAAAATAGGATGAAATTAGAGGGATGCAAGAGTAGGAATCATTGTTCATGTCTACAGGTATACAGAAAATAGGCTGAAGGAACTCTCCCTTTAAGAAACCCTGCTGTGCTATCGGGACGTTCTCAAATAGTCCAGTTTTCTCACCATTGAATACTGCCTGATGGCCCTCCACTACTACAGAAGTTACTAGCATTTGACAAAAATATTCCAAACTACCAGCAAAAGTTATCTAGTCATCACAGTAGTCTTCAGCTCAACAGATGTCACTGGGCTTCAGAACTGCTAAGTAATTAAAAAAACAAATATTCAGTGGGAAAAAGTCTGCATTGATATGGGGGCCCTGAATATGGAAACAATAATGCTATTTCCAAATAAACAGACAAAAAATGCACTGTGATGATTTACCAGGCTTCACATATGCTCACATTTACAATTATATTACACAATGTAAATTACATCATTTATGCTCTCTTTAAAAATGACATTACATATTTGCTATATTTTCTGGTATTTTTTTTTTTTATTCTTTGGTATCGAGGTAAGCTCCAAAAGTCAAAAGTACTTGTTTTCAGGGTAACCCGGTAGCACTAGGGAGGTTAAGTGACTTGCTCAGAGTCTCACAGTATACAGTTGGAGGTTGTAGGAACCAAACCCAGGTCTGCTGGTTTAAGCTCATTACTCTAACCTCTAGCCTATACTGCCAGTCTAATTGTTATATTCGAAGAATAATAGCTTTTCTCCTTCTTGTTCTTCTCTTTATATCTTATTTCATCAGCTTCTTCACTATGTTAGAAATGTCAAATTTAAAACTAAGGAAGGTGACGAGATGTTCTTTGATGTTAATGGAGACCCACCAGCAGTTTACGACTTTATAAACCAGCAGATATCTATGGATGGCACAAAAAAATGTGTAAATGTTGGCTATTTTGACTCCCGTCTCCCTGTGGGGAAACAAGTCACCATCAATGACAAGGCCATCAAGTGGAATGGAGCTTTTACTAAGGTTGGCATGTTGTATATTTAACTGCTGCTATATAATGCTACAGCATGTTACTAAAGGAATTTATACAATAGGGCTGAACTTATACATGGTATGATAAATCCATGTATCTTCATTCTAGTGTGATAAACGGAAGATGAAGGTACTTAAGTCTGGTGTGAAAACCTGCCTGACTCCATTGCAAAAGTCATGGCCCAATCATGTAAGGCATGTTGGAATTTTATGATGCCTGCAGCAGTTATAATGTACTAGACAGTGGTGTTGCTGTCCTCTGCAGCCCCTATGTTCTTATCTTATAGTGGCCATGAAACTTGTTGAGTCATAGTACATGCTCTGCTGTTTTCTGTAGTTTAAAGTGTATCTGATGTAGAAAAAAATGTTGGTACTTAAGTCTGGTGGGGGTGTAAGTCTGATGGGGGACTTGAATATGCCAGATTTTAACTGGAGCACCTTTGCTGCAGCTACATCCAAGAGCAGGGCCATTCTCGATGCCCTACAGGGGGCATGTCTCAGACAGCTAGTGTTGGAACCTACTCAGGAGGGTGCAATCTTAGACCTGGTACCCTCAAATAGGAACAGAGACAGAATCATAGTTCTAGAAGTGGGTAGCCATCTGAGAACAAGTGATCGCCAAACAGTGTGGTTCATGATAAACTCAGCTGTAGAGTTAAACCATACAAAAGTGAAGGTACTGGACTTCAGGAGGGCTGATTTTGTCAAAATGGGAGAGTGCCTCAGAAAATCACTAGCAAACAGGCAAGAAGGTGGGGTGGAGCAACAATGGGGAAACATCAAAACTTCAAGGAAACCACAGAACAGTCAGTGTGGCCCTCAACACCTGAAAAATAAATCAAAGGTCTGGGAGGGATCTAGCTCCAATTAGCCTCTTGTAACTTCCATCCACAGAATTGGAGAAACAGACCCATTCACCGGGCTAAAAATTAAAATGTAATTTTATTCAATTGAATCACCAAGTAATCCCATCAACATATTGCAGTTTTTCTTACTGCTTCATCAGGATTTTATATCTAATAAAAAATATTAACACATATGTCCATTTAGAAGATCACTCAAGTACACTTGTATATCATGGTATTACTAATCATATCCATTTTTAATGGTCTAATAGACATTCTTTTCTTTAATTATTAATTACAACTTCTTCTTGTTAATTGTTTGATTTTACACATTACTTTTTAATTCTAATCATACTTCATCAAGCTTGCTGCCCACCTTTTGATCAGTGAAACATATACCCCATTCTCAAGTTTAAGAACACTGTTGTCATTTGTTTTTATCCGTAGAAAAAAACAGCATTTTATTACATAGCACTAAATTTGTTAACTAAGTTTCAGGTTCTATCTAAAAGGAATATAAGAAATATTCCTTTTTGTTTTTTTTAATACAACAAAATCAGTTTTTCATCACTTTAAGGCGTACTCCAACTGTTTTGTTTTTTATTTACTCTGTATTAAAATTAGATTGAATTGGTAAGTTTTCTTTTTACCATGTCTATTGTTTCTATCTAAATGCGAAGATCTTATTGTGTATATTTTACCTGTTCAGGGTACTGCTGCTTTAAGGCACCAGGCCTCTTGAATGTATTTTTCCTGTAAAAAAGCATGGTGTCTATTTTAAATCTTACTTTCTACACAATCCTTCAGTTCAATACTAGATTAATCATTCATAAGTTACTCTTCTTCAGTACTCATTCATTTAAGAGAACTTACCAAAAGGATTTCTGTGTGGCATCTGCAGTCTGCTTCCTGCTTTGTTGCTGAAGGAAGCCACACCTGCTGTGTTTGCTGTTTTAAGCCCAGTGTCTCTGCCCTTTTGTTACATGTCAAGTTTCAATTGGGAGACTTCCTTGTCTGTCATGTTATCTCTGTTTGAGTTTGTGAGCATGCTCACTAGAGTCCAGTAGGGACTTAGTTTTGTTTCCAACTTACTCTTCACACTTATCTTTTTGGGTTTGTGAGCATGCTCACTAGAGTTCATTAGGGAGTCAGGTTTTTTTTTTCCCTATCTTATATTATTTCTATTTCTTTCATAAACATGCTCCCTAAAGCAGAAGAAGGACTTATATTTTTTTCACACTTACACTCCTATTTATACCTATTGACAAGTTGTCCACTGAAATTGGTTCTATCACTTTGTCTTTTATGTATTTGAAGAAAAAAATGATTATTACCATCTTTTTGTTCACACTACCTGTCCATATTTCCTACTTTGTTTTAAATGTGTATTACCTTGGGCTCTGTGTTCATCAGTATTATTGATTTACATAGTAGTCTTATTTCACATTTTTCATTTGTTTCATGAACTATGTATGGACTTAACCTTTCAGCGTGATGGCAAGATTTAGTGTATTGACTTTGTTTTTAACAGGTATACTCTTTTTTGGTTTAAAATCTTGAACTGGAAAAGTGCAACACATGACTGAATTGAGACCAAGGTACCACAAGTGAAGTAGTCCCATGTCTCGACCCACTAATGCAAAGTAGCACCATTAGTGGCTGTTAAATGCAAGGTAAAAAAGCCTACTTTATCAGTCAGTCTTATTAAAGGATCTAACTTATTTACTGTATATGGCTAATATTCTAGTCTACAAATTCATTCAATAAAATTCCCTCATTTACTCCATAATATTTGTTTAATGCACCAAATCTGTCTATCCAAAATGCCTCTCACTTTAGGAGGCACGTTAGTATATTGCTTCCTCATGGTAGTAAATCTACTTTTTCTATTCCTATACAGCTAAATGTTGATAAGCTATGTTTTTGTTCTGGGAAATATATAGGTACGACAGATTCAGTATCTCCTCTCCTAATATCACTCCTATGCTCATTCAGTCTCAGTTTAAGTGGTCTTGATGTTTGTCCCACATAGTGTAGGTCACAAGGCCATTTAATTATATAGATCACTTGGTCTGTCTGACATGTAATAAATTGTTTTATTGTTACATGTTCATCTCGATATGGGTTATAAATCATTTAATTTTCCTTGAACTATTGCAATTTTGGCAATGACTGCATGGAAAGTTACCTACAATTTTGGATCTACCTTCAAACATCTCATATTAATGTTCAGAAGTTTTGTACATTGAATGATATAATCTATTGTTTAAAGTTTTTTGTTTTTTTAGCTATTACCAATGTTTTTTCTTTGGCTATTTCTTCCCCTTGGGAGTAATTTTAAGTAAATCCCAGTGTTTATGTATGATTTTTTTAATTTCATAGAATTGATCTGAATAGTTTATAGAGACAATAATTTTCTCTTTTGTCTGCTTGTATTTTTTCTTCAAATAGTGCTTTTCTTTCTACAGCATCACATCTTTTTTTTTTTTTGCTGTTTGTAAATTGTGTTCTAAATACCCTCTTTCTCTGAATCTATCAATTGTTTCTCTGGCTGCTTCTATGTAATCACTCTAATCTGTACAGTTTCCCTTTGTCCTAATTAGTTGTCCATATGGAATGTTTTTTAACACAGATTTTTTATGAAAACTCTTTACAAATAATAGTATATTTTGGTCTGTTTTTTCCTGTATACCTTTGTAGATAGTACTTGTTTTTTATTAGATATCTGTAGATCCAAAAAAGTTGATTGTATTTTTGTCATATGTAATGACAAATTTAAAAAAATCTGTGCACTTATTTAAATAGTCAAAAAAATGTTTTAACATTTCTTCCGTGCCTTTCCAGATGCATAGGCAATCATCTATGTATTTCTTCCAACAAACAATGTCATTCTTGAATATAATTTTGGTCCCATAAAGAAATTCTTTCTCAAAGCTGTCCATCACTGTGTTGGCATAGCTAGGTGCCATGGATGAACCCATAGCAGTTCTCTTTCATTGCCAGTAATGTGTCCTATCATATTTGAATTACTTTTGTTTCAAAACCACTTCAGCCAGTTTAATGAAAAATTAGTTAGGAGGTTTTTGGATATCTCGTTCCATAAATTTGTCATATAATGCTCTTAGACCCACATTGTGTGGGATGCATGTATATAGATCTCTAACATAAAACGTTACTAATAAGCGATTTTCATTTATAATATTTTCTTTGTTCAATTTTTCCAACACTTGGATAGTAGCTTTAGTGTCTTTAAGGTACGACTCAATGTTAATTACAAATGGTTGTATAAAATAGTCTATATAGACAAACAAGATTTCTAGCGTTAAGCCTATTCCAGCTATAATTGGGCATCCAGGTGGGTTCTTTTCATCTTCATGAAGTTTTGGCAGAGTATAGAATGTTGGCATAATGGGATGTTGTCTGAGTAGCATTCTTTCTTCCCACTCTGCTATGCATTTTTTTTCTCTACCTTCTTCTAAAATATTTTTTACTAATAGTTTTACCTGTTCCATTGGGTTTGTATCACACTTCTGATAGAATTCTCTATTATTTCATTGCCTGAGGCACTCCTTGTTGTAATCTTCTATATCCATAATTACTATTCCACCTCATCTGCCTTTTTTAATAACTATAGTTTGATCATTTTCTAAACTCCTTAGGGCTTCAAATTCATTAGCTGTTAAGTTATATGTTTGTTTTCTATCTAATTTATTTTTTTCAAGGTGTTCTAAGTCCTTTTCCACCATTTCTATGTATGTAATTATGTTTGGGGTTATGAGACCTGGTGGGAGAAATTTAGAATGGTAATTCAAATTTACTGCTAGTGTTTCCTTTTTTTCTTTTTCTAGGGTGTTGCCTGTGCCTTCTATGTCTGCAAAGAAATTTCATAATCTTATTTTTCTGTAAAATGTTGCATATCCATTTTTAAATGGAAAAAGTAAAGTGTTGAATGCGGACAGAATGTTAAACCCCAATTTAAAACTCTTTCTTCAATTTCATTCAGTTGTTGATGTGACAAATTAAAAACTATAATTTTCCTCTCTTGTGGGACTTCTGCTCCATGCTGGTTCCTATTGTTTCCTGTTTATGTTATTTTCTTTGTTCTTGTGTGAATTCTACCTCTATAGCTCATTCTTCTCTTTCTCTTGTGAATCTTTGGTCCCTGGTAGTATACAGTAGTCACCTGCTTGGTTTTTGCCTCTCCAGCTGCCTCTGTTCCATCTTCCTCTCCCCTGTATCTGTCTCTGCTTAAAAAAAGCTCACATTGTTGTTGTGTTCCACTGCTATCTGCACTACTGTATTTTATCTTCAAATGCATAAAAGACAAAGTGATATAACCAATTTCAATGGACAACTTGCCAGTAGGTATAAAGAGGAATGTAAGTGTGAAAAAAATATAAGTCCATCTTCTGCTTTAGGGAGCATGTGTATGAAAAGAAATAGTTACAATACGAGAGAGGAAAAAAAAAACTGAATCCCTACTCGACTATAGTGAGCATGCTCACAAACTCAAACAGACAAGTGTGAACAATAAGATGGAAAAAAAAAACAAAGTCCCTACTGGACTCTAATGAGCATACTCACAAACTCAAACAGAGATAACATGACAAACAAGGATGTCGCCCAATTGAAACTTGACATGTAACAAAAGGGTGGAGATATTGGGCTTAAAACAGCAAGCACAGCAGGTGTGGCTTCCTTAAGCAACAGAGCAGGAAGCAGACTGCAGATGCCACAAATAAATCCTTTTGGTAAGTTCTCTTAAATTAATGAGTACTGAAAAAGAGTAACTTATAAATGATTAAGCTAGTATTGAACTGGGGGATTATGAAGAAAGAAAATTTAAAATAGACACCATGCCTTTTTACAGGGGAAATACATTCAAGAGGCCTGGTGCCTTAAAGCAGCAGTACCCTGAACAGGTAAAATATATACAATAAGGTTTTCACATTTAGATAGAAACAACAGACATGGTAAAAAGAAAACTTACCAATTCAATCTAATTTTAATACAGAATAAACAAAAAACAGAATGGATGGAGTTCACCTTAAAGTGATGAAAAATTGATTTTGTGCTGTTAAAAACCAAAAAGGTATATTTCTTATATTCCTTTTAAATAGAACCTGAAACTGAATGAAGACATTTAATGCTATTTAATAAAATGCTATTTTTTCTACAGATAAAAACAAATGAAAGCAGAGTTCTTAACCTTGAGAATGGAATACGTGTTTCACTGATCAAAAGATGGGCAGCAAGCTTTATGAAGTATGATTAGAATAAAAAATTAATATGTAAAATCAAACAATTAACAAGGAGAAATTGTAATTAATAATTAAAGAAAAGAATGTCTATTAGACCATTAAAAATGGATATGATTGGTAATACCATGATATACAAGTGTACCTAAGTGATGTTTTAAATGGACATATATGTTATTATTTTTTATTAGATATAAAATCCTGATGAAGCAGAAAAAATAACTGCAAAACGCTGATTGAATTACTTGGTGATACAATTGAATAAAATTAAATTTGAATTTCTAGCCCAGTGAGTGGGTCTGTTTCTCCAATTCTGTGGATAGAAACATCAAAACTGCCATCACAGAGGCAACAAGCCTTTGTGTGAAGCAAATCAACAAATCAAAATGAAAGAAAATACCACTATGGTTCTCAAAAGAAGCGGCAGGGAAGGTTACTGAGAAAAAGATAGCATTCAGGAAGTATAAGGAAACACAGAAGGAGCAGGGCAGAGAACTGTACCAGTTAAAGCAGAAGGAAGTGGGGAAGACAGTCAGAATAGCAAAGGCCCAAACCAAGAAAAAGATAGCCAACTGGGATAAGAAGGGGGATAAAACCTTTTACAGGTACATTAGGGAGTGAAGAAAGACTAAGACAGGGATACTGAGGCTGAATAAAGAGGAGGGTAGTTGGGCAGAGAGGGACAGTGAAAAAGTGGGGATAATGAATGAATACTTCTGCTCAGTATTCACAAAGGAAGAGGATGGGGAGGTACTCAAATCAGTCAATAGAAGCACTCTGGATAGGGGGGTTGATATCAGTCCTTTCACAGAAGAAAGGGTTCTGAAAGAACTCCTAAAACTGAAGGTGGATAAAGCAATGGGGCCTGATGGGATTCACCCCAGAATTCTAAAAGAACTAAGGGGAAAACTAATAACACCACCAACTACAATTTTTAACAAATCAAGGGAGGATGGTGTGGTACCTGAGGACTGGAGGTGGGTGGATGTGATTCACCTTCATGAAAGTGGGAACAAGACAGAGGCAGGAAACTACAGACCTGTCAGTTTGACCTCAGTGGTAGGGAAAATGATGGAGTCACTTCTGAAGGAAAGAATTATTAAGTACCTAGAGGCCAGTGGAGCACAAGACCTAAGGCAGCATGGATTCACAGCAGGAAAGTCATCTCAGATGAATCTAATAAATTTCTTTGACTGGGTGACCAATGTAGTAGACCAGGAAGGGGCTGTGGACATGGCCTACCTAGACTTTAGCAAGGCATTTGACACAGTCCCACACAAATTAGTCAGCCTGGGAGTGGGTCCCAGGGTGGTAGCCTGGGTAAAACATTGGCTGGACAACAGGACACAAAGGGTAACAGTAAACGGAGTCCACAGAGAAGAAAGAGGGGTTACTGGTGGGGTACCGCAGGGTTCAGTACTGGGTCCAGTCCTTTATAATGTCTTTATAAGTGACATTGCAGAGGGACTGGAAGGAAAATTAAGTCTCTTTGCAGATGTCACAAAGATCTGCAAAAGGGTTGATACACAAGGTGGGGTGGAAATGATGAAAAGGGACTTGGCAAGGTTGGAGGAATGGTAAAATGTATGGCAGCTTAGATGCAATGCTAAGAAGTGCAAAGTAATGCCCCTGTGAAAGAAAGAGTACACAATGGGGGAGAGGGGTGAGATACTGACAACAACAAAAATGGAAAGGGACCTGCAGGTAGTTATATCAGATGACCTAAAGGTAGGCAAGCAATGTGAGAAGGCAGTAAAGAGGGCTGGGGGGATAATGGGATGCATAGGGAGAGGCATCACCAGTAGAAAACAGGAAGTTGTTATCTCTCTGCACAGACAGTTGGTGAGACCACATCCGGAGTACTGCATGCAGTTCTGGAGACACCATCTTTGCAAAGACATAGACAGGGTGGAATCTATCCAGAGGAGGACAACCAAAATGGTGCAGGGTTTGCACCAGAAGTCATATGAAGAAAGGCTAAAGGAGCTTAATATGTATAGCCTTGAGGAAAGGACGGAGAAGGGGGACATGATAGAAACTTTCAAGTACCTCAAGGAAATCAACAAAGTTCAAGTAGGTAGCATCTTTCAGAAAAAAAAGAGATGTGCAAGAACAAGGGGGCAAAATTTGAAGATAGATGGGGAAGGCTGAGAGGTAATATGAGGAAGTATTTTTTCACAGAGAGGGTTGTAGATGTATAGAACAGCCTTCCTGAGGAGGTTGTGGAGTCAAAAACAGTGGAGGAATTCAAGAATGCATGGGATAGACATAAGGCAATTCTTGTGGGGGGTAGGAGGAAGTAGCCTGTTGGTTAACTAGGATCTGCAGCTTATCCATTAGATAGGGAAATGCGCAGATTAGGTGGTCCAAGCGGTCCTTGTCTGCCATCAAATTCTATGTTTCTGAGATGTGTTCACCATGAATATATCAAATATTTATACACATGTCACTGTCATATATTCAACAGCGTACCCGTCATCCCCCCAACTTGCTCCTCACACCACACACTATGCTGCACCACTTAAGAAACAAAAACACATTGGAAAACAAAACAAACCCTACTGTATAAATTGGACATTTGATAACCAGGCGTGTAATATGGTATGTATCTCAGCTCATAGACAATGACCTCAGGAACCATCACTCATGGCTCCGCTACGCTCTGCCACTCATGAGGTTGCCCAAGGTCACTGTCCACTCATTGAAATATATACCATATTACATGCCCGGCCATCACATATCCCCTAAATATATAGTGAAATTAAGCTACATGGCATTACCCTGTAGTTGAACATGGCCATGTAGAACAGCTGCTTCTACAGTACTTAAGTACACATTCATTGACTGTCAGACTGTGGCTGACCAAGAAGGTCTGTGGAGAGCTGTGCAAGTCGCCCATCTTTTGAAGTCAAACCAGTGACCAGGGTAAAGTGGGGGTGCAAGGTGAACAGTCCTCAGTGGTGTGTGGGCAGGTGGGGGAATTACTTTTTTTCAGGGGGTGGGGTTCACTAGACTACCAGGGAGTATATATACTGTACTGTTAAAACATGTGTGATTGGACAGTCCACTAGACTACCAGGGAAATAGATATATATTTAAAACATGGGCAATCATGGAGAGGGGTTCACTAGGCTACCAGAGAAGTAAATATACTTTAAAAACATGACCAATGGGAGGAGAAAGGATCACAAGACGCTAGGGAATCTTTACTATCTAAATCGCAGCATGGGTGCTAAGGGGCTGTGGCATTCAAATTAGTCAATAATGGGTATGCAATATGGACCTTAAGCACCTTGTATGCCCAATGAGCTCATTTGTATGCTAGTGCTAAACATGGCTCACAAGACCCCAAGTGCTAGCCCATTTTTGGCAGCACTATCTCCAGTGGACACCCCTGTGAGCCATGGGCCTTGAACCATGTTGGCACAGTGTGTACTGTAGTCACTTTGCAGTGTGCTGGTTAGGCTCATATACAGACAGTAGGCATGCTCTCTCAGAGTGCACTAACTGTCTGAATATTGCTTAGAGTCAGTTGTGCACTATTTGCCATGAAGAACTACTGGCTGTGCAACGCTATTGGCCAGCTCTGAATATGAAGGCTTTTGTATAACTTCATGTAATATTTCACTGAGCCAGTGAAGTTTCAATTAACGAGGTACTGTACTGCCTTGAGTTAATAATAACTTTCACAAGTAGTCACCTATTAACTTTTATATCTGAAGTACAGCAGTTCTTTCCTTTCTGTATTGCTAATTAGAAGATGTTCTACCTGACAGTATTAGTCCATTCTGTTCCTCCTTATACATCATCAGCGTTGTGACCTCACTCCCTGCAACATCACTAGTAACTAAGCAGAGCCAATCTTCTGCTGCTTCATTGGTAAATTGTGACACAGGTTGTCAAACAGGCAGCAGCCCTTGCAATGTATCAAACAGTGAGGTCACACTGATGTAAAGGAAAGACCAGAACTAGATATGTCTGAGTCAAGGCAAAACACTTTTTACATCAAACCCATTACAGTACTATTAGGTGGAAAATCGTCTAAACAGCACATAGAAAAACACATCAAAAACTAAAAAAAGTACTTCTTAATTACTAAAGGGTTATGACTGTTATATTTTTGCATAAGTACAGTAGCTCTTTAAAAAGCAACCCAGCACTTGCATGTGCTATAATAAATAAGATGTTTCAGCTGTGAAAATTTACTAGAAAGTACATTTTTTTTTCATTTTCAATTATCCTTTCCAAGATTTGCAGCAGATCTTGGTAATTCATCTAACAAGGCTGTATAAAAACATTTGCCTCTCCTCTCTTAACATCACAATGCATATGTTTATGATATCATTGTACTCACCATGACTACAGCCTGTGATGTCACAAACAGCCATTGAGTGATTAGCAGGGGAAAGTCAAATACATTTTAAAAGACTCAATGAAATTATTGTTGCATCATCGACAATATTTGATAGATCAATGAAGTTCAAACATGATTAGCGTAAATGCAGTGTGTTTAAGCTGTTTATTATAATAAAGAGTTTCTGTTTAGTTGTTTGTGGTTGTGTGAGAATACTGAGTTTAAAGACATCTAGTGCTCGTGCCTTTTCTTTTGCGGACCCTACTCTGTGAAATTCTCTACTTTGTCGGTTGAGAGAATGCCTGACCGTTGAGAGATTTAAGTCAGATTTTAAGACATATTTATTTAATATGGCCTTCCCGTAAGATTTTAATTAATTTATACATTTTTAATTTTATTGTTATTTATATATTTTATTGTATTTTACTTGTAAAGTGCTTTGGCTTTAGAAAAGTGCTACATAAATAAAAGATCTGCTTGCTTGCTTGAGCATTTAAACCATTCATGTTTTTACATTGGCAGCTGCTGTACTATCTGTGTCCCACCCATTGTGATGTAAAGAAACTTCAAGTTAGAGTACATATAAACTTAGAAACATAGAATTTGACAGCAGATAAGGACCACTTGGCCCACCTAGTCTGCCCATATCTCAACCTGATGGATAAGCTGCAGATTCTAGTTAATCAACAGCTTATTTCCTCCTACCCCCTACTAGAATTTCTTTATGCCTGTCCCATGCATTCTTGAACTCTCCCACTGTTCCTGACTCCACAACCTCCTCAGGAAGGCTGTTTCATGCATCCACAACTCTCTCTGTGAAAAAATACTTTCTAACATTACCTCTGAGCCGTCCCCCTCTATCTTCAAATTGTACCCCCTTGTTCTTGCACATCTCTTCTTCTGAAAGATACTACCCTCTTGTACTTTGCTAATTCCTTTGAGATACTTGAAAGTTTCTATCATGACCCCTCTCTCCCTCCTTTCCTCAAGTCTATACGTATTGAGCTGCTTTAGTCTCTCCTTGTTTGTCTTCTGGTGCAAACCCTACACCATTTTGGTTGCCCGCCTCTCCACTCTGTTTATATCTTTGCGGAGATGAGGTCTCCAGAATTGCATGCAGTACTCCAGATGGGGTCTCACTAACTCTCTGTACAAAGAGATAACAACTTCCTGTTTTCTAGTGTTGATGCCTCTCCCTATGCATCCCAGTATCCCCTCAACCCTCCTTACTGCCTTCTCAAATTGTTTGCCCACCTTTAGGTCATCTGATATAATTACTCCTAGGTCTCTTTCAATTTTTGTTGTTGTCATTAACTCACCCACCATTGTGTACTCTTCCTCTGGGTTTTTGTTTCCCAGATGCATTACCTTGCACTTCTTTGCATTGAATCTGAGCTGCCACATATTTGACCATTCCTCCAACCTTGCCAAGTCCCTTTTCATTCTTTCCACTCCACCTTGTGTATCAACCCTGATGCAGATCTTTGTGTCATCTACAAAGAGACATACCTTTCCTTCCAGGTACTCTCCAGTGTCACTTATAAAGACATTAAAGAGGACCGGTCCCAGTACCGAACCCTGCTGTACCCTGTTAGTTACCTTTCTTTCTTCACTGTGGACTCCGTTTATTATTACCCTTTGCATCCTGTTGTCCAGCCGGTTTTTTATCCAGGCTACCACCTTGGGACCCACTCCAAGGCTGACTAACTTGTATATTAATCTTTTGTGTGTGACTGTGTCAAATGCCTTGCTAAGATCTAGGTAGGCCATATCCACAGCCCCTCCCTGGTGTACTACTTTGGTCACCCAGTCCAAGAAATCAATTAGGTTCATATGACAAGACCTTCCTGCTGTGAAACCATGCTGCCTTGGGTCCTGTACCCCACTGGCCTCTAGGTACTCAACAATTCTTTCCTTCAGAAGTGATTCCATCATCTTCCCTACCACTGAAGTCAAACTAACTAGTCTGTAGTTTCCTGCCTCTGCTCTGCTCCCACTTTTGTGAAGTGGAATCACATTTTCCCTCATCCAGTCCACAGGTACCACCCTATCCTCCCATGATTTGTTAAAGAGAGTAGTCAGTGGTGTTACTAGTTCTACCCTTAGTTCTTTTAGAATTCTTGGGTGAATCCCATCAGGCCTCATTGCTTTGTCCACCCTCAGTTTCAAGAGTTCTTTCCAAACTCTTTCTTCTGTGAATGGACTGGTATTGACTCCCCTATTCTGTGTTTCTCCCTTGTTTGGTTTAGATACCTCCTCCTCCTTCTCTTCTGCTGTGAATACTGAGCAGAAATATTCATTCAGTATCCCTGCTTTTTCACTGTCACCCTCTGTCCACATTCCTTCCCCTTTATTAAGTCTCTGTATGCCTCCCTTGGTCTTTCTTCACTCCCTAATGTACCCATAAAAGGTTTTATTCCTCTTCTTAACAGAGTTGGCTATCTTTTCCTCAGTTTGTGCCTTTGCTATTCTGACTGCCTTCCCTGCCTCCTTCTGCTTTAACTGATAAAGTTCTCTGTCCTGCTTCTTCTGTGTCTCCTTATATTTCCTGAATGCTATCCTTTTCTCCTTAACCATCCCTGCCACCTCTTTTGAGAACCATAGTGTTTTTTCCTTCATTTTGTTTTGTTGATTTACTTCACACAAAGGCTTGTTGCCTCTGCAATGGCTGTTTTGATTATTCTTCATTGTTTCTCCACCCCTCAATACAGTGTGCATGAGAAGGAATTCATAAAACTAACTTTTATACAGTTTATTCATTGTTCATGTTAAAGTTTCACCAAAAGCAATATTTCTGACACATATAATATCTGAACTAATTCTAAATTAACTTAATCCCTATTTCTGTACAAATGGAATTTTGTTCACAAAAGCATATGTGCTCATAAACCATGGGGTAAATAGTGAACACAACTATGGGATGCCACAGGCTATGGGATTCAAGACATAGAAACGTAGATTCTGTCAGCAGAAAAGGAACTTTAGGCCCACACAGAGGCAAGCTTTCTGGCCCATCTGCAGTTGTCACTGTGGTGGTGGAGTCCACCAACAACCCTCCCTGACTGAGACATACTGCCGAGCAACGGATGACTCAGCCATGGCCTGCCTCCCAATGCAACTTCCTGGGCTCAATTCTGTAGCTGGAACATCAACACAGCAATGCAATGTGCTGTCACTGCACCATCAGTGGAGGAGGGCATACAAATGTACCAATTTAAAGGTATTCTCTTTCCACACTCCATGATAAAGCAGCAGTGGCAGCAAGTCTTTGTTAAAAGTTGTGGCTTGACAAAATGGCTAAATAAAACATGATTTCTAGTTGCCGTGGTGAATGAGTGGACAATAATTTTCTTTCACTCATTTGAGGCAAATTTGTCCATTGGGTAAGACATTCCAAACCAGAGAGACTGATTGTTGCAGGTGATTTAGACAAAAAGTGAACCTGGTCTCTGGAAACTGAAGATGTGGCACCAACATCTGGGGCAGCAAGAAAAGTACACACTGCTTTCTCTAGAAAACATTCCCTACACACTCACAACAGTATGTGTAATACACAGGAAATACCTATTAATATGCTTACTTCTTCATTCTGCTTCCTAGGTCCCAAGGTCCATATGCAGTGAGAGCTGTTCTCCAGGGTATCGCAAATCAGCTCTGAAGGGACAGCCAATCTGCTGCTTTGCTTGCATTCCATGTTCTGAGGGAGAGATTTCCAATGAAACAGGTAACTATTTGAATTCTGTATAATAAAAACACTACCTATTCTGAAGGAATTTGCTTCCCTTCTTGTGTCCTATAGTGCAGATAATTGGTTGGCAAAAATAACTGTTAGGGCCCATAGATCAAGAGTAGATTGTTGCCAACCAGTAATGTGAGTTTAGAGATCTCAGTTCTGATGACATGAGTGATAGCAGCCCTATAACTCAGTGGTGTGCTGTGAGATTAAATTGTACAGATGGAGTATACCGTTCAAATGATTTATACTGGTAAACTGTTGGGGTTGGGGACATGCAAAATGTAAGCATTTGGAAATAAACAACAAAAATATATAAAAAAACACATACACATATTTTCATACATTATGGTAACCTACCTAGACCCCCTTCCCCCCACACACACCCTTCAAATAAATGAATGAATGACTAAATAAATAAATAAAAGCTGGTCCAGGCTTAGCATTTGTGAATCAAATCAGCATATTGGACTCATTGTGCTAAGACCAGTAATGTAAAAAAAAAATGCCTTGTTAGATTATTCAAATAACAGTGTTGATGTCTGTGACACCATCCAATAAATTTTTTTGTGAGTGTGTGTGTGTTTTATTTTTATTGTTATTATTAAAATTAATATTATTATCTATGTATCTCTAAAGTACTTAAGCTGAGGTGGGGGGTCAGGTAGAAATTGAAGATTACATTCTTCTGTTGTCCAAGCTGCTGGGAACTCAGCTGTGAGTAGCCTTTTTGTAAAAAGTTATCTGTACTCACAGTACAAACAAGTGGGTGGGGGAGGCAGAATTTGTTTGACCTAAAGGCTTATGTTTTGGGATGGCAATGTCCCCTTCATAAAAAAAGACATGCTTTGAATATAAACAGTTGCTAAGGTAAGGCAAGATGTTTCTAGCCAGGCAGAATACAATAATAACAAAAGAATCGAGAGCTAAATAACAAATCCAGATTGAACCAGCCTGGGAAAAAAAGGTGGTTACTAAAGATCAAAAGCAGAGATAGGGTGTAATGTCATAGAGGCTAGTCTATTGATACTGGGATAGTGGGCAAGCCAGCTGAAGGTATTTCTGTTGTATATTTGTAATAAGACTTTAGTTATGTCTGCAATTTTGAACTTGTAACATTATGAGTCTGAGTTTGCCATAACTCATCTGTTCTCAGCTGAAGTACGCTTTTTCTGCTGTATGTATGAATATAGTTAGCAGTGAGTTACGTTTTCTGTGTAACCTCCATCTTTTCACATGTTTTTTTTCTCTGTAGAAATGCTGTGTTCCCCATAGTCATTAGTGTGTATTATCCTGTAACATATGTAAATATCTTGGAGTATTAAATGTTATTTTTATATGCATTCTGCTTTCTGTGACTACGTCTTTTCAAGTATAAATAACCGAGGTAAATTGGTCTGTGATCCATTTCTGAAGAGGCAAGAGAACAAAGTTACTGTATCAAAAGTAAAGTGTCCCCAGCTGTGACAGAAGGGGTAGATATGTTGCCCTTTGGGAGAGAGCACTGTACTGTGTGAGCAGTGGCTCTAGTGGGATTCAGACCTATATATACCCTTCGTGAGAGTCACATTGAATGGTGAAGACATACCAAGGAAACCCTTTCAGGTATCTGAAGGGTTGTGAAAATTGGTAGCAGTACAGACTTTAGTTATGTTAGAGAACTAGTCTGTAACAATGGCTTTGTACATAAATGGTGCCAGAAAATGCAAAGTAACTACCCCTAGTTTGCTTTCATGTTCCCCAACGAATTAACCACGCTGTATACCGAGCACATGGATTAACAGTGATGGGTAAAACAGTGGTAGGGAAATACTGCTACCCTGTCACTGCACACTCTGGTAGGAACTGAACAAGTTGCCATGTACTGGGTGCCTGGTAAAGCCGCTCCCGTGGTGGAGTGGCTAGATCACCAGCACACAGAAGAAATGGAGACCTGGGACCATGGCTCAGTTTCTATCATGTTTCCATGTGTTGTCACCTTTTGCTGCATTTTTTTTTTGTTCAGAACAAACTTCCCCACATCCAGATTTACTCCCCATCACCGAAGTCCACAACCCCCTTCAGTTTCTTATAGTAGTTCCAAGGGGTGTGGGGGTTGAAGCCCCCCATGTGTGGCAGTTTTGCCCCAGCAAGAAAAGAGAGAAGCCCATTGTTTCAAAGGGCATGTGCTGTTTATGTCAGATTGGTGTTTTGCCTGCTGAGATTGTGGCACATGCCCTTCTGCTGGTGGCATTCATTGCATTTTTTTGCATTCGTTGACATGACCCCATGCCAGACAGATACTGTACAGTTTGAACTGAGTGGTTAGTGCATGTGTCAGATAAGTGTAGGAAAACACATTGGGCCAGATGTTTAAAAGGCTGACACAGGGCTTGTAGCAAGCTGTGCATCTAAGCCATTTTTTGGTGCAGCTGTGCTGAACACCTTTTCTGTAACTGCAGTCAATTTTCCATTGCCGGGCACAGTTGTGATGGTTTCCTCAGTTTACAGCAGCTTGCATTAACTATTTGGTACATGCACCGTAAAAAGGGTCCCCTGAAAGCTGCAAGCTAGACCAAGGAAAAGTTGGTCTAACGTACGGTATTTGGAGCATGGGAATGAAAACCCAGATCTCCAGCTGGGAGAATGCCATAAGCCCTGTGCTCCAAATGATCAGCACACAGAGGGGCTTGTGGCTTTGAAAATCTGGCCCACTGTCTGGATATCATGGCCCCTAAGTACAGGGATGTAAAAAAAAAGTTATCAAACTGAAGGTATAAATCACCTGAACAGGGTACTGTATATCCCTGGTAACAGGGTGATGATAGCAAGGAGAAGGGGGATTAAGAATCAATATGGGGAAAAAAGGATGACAAACATATTTTTATGTGCTTATAAATGATATATAAATGTGATGTCACCTCTTCAGTGAGTGAATCCACATTGTCATTTTTATGGTATATAATCTTATAGCTCCATGTATCCATGCAAAAAAAAAATATATAACAGAATTCATCATGAGTGTTATACAGTGCTGATGTCACAGTGTTATCAGTTTGACAATCAGCATGTTTAAACATTGTGTAAAAAGGTGGATTACATACGAAACATTATCTAGATAATTTGTACAAATGCCTGTTATTTAGCCTTCACTCGGTTGAATTAATGATTGAAAAATTGATTAATCACACGATTCCTATGCTGTGGAGCCTCTGTAAGAGGATGGCGGAGCTACATGCTAAAAGGCATGTATGTAGTATGTTTCTGCCCACACCTCTGAAAAGGTATCTACCAGGCGGCATTCACAATCTGCATCATCCTGTCCATGGCCCCTCCCACATGCACACAGAAGCACAGTGGAGACTGGTGGAATGCAGACAGAGCAGAGGACATTGGCATATAGTTTTATGTATTTATTTAGTTTTTGTTTACCGGGAAAGTGCATTAGCCATAGCAATGACTATTTCCAGGCACGACCCAGGAGGGTACAGTACAACAATGCAGACAAAACATTCCAATATAAGTTTGACATAGTTGACAATATTATACAGAGCAAGTAGAAAAATGGTGGCTACAGACAAGGTAGATGCAATAACAGTGTGACAAAAATAATATACAAAAAAGGTGGCTACAGACAAAGTAGATGCAGTAACAGGAAACTATTAAAGTCGGGTGGCAAACGACCAAACCACAAAAAGATCCAACATTAGGTCAAGTTAATATAAACTTTTAATGACAAAGTTTAAAAGCATAAGGACAGCAGCAGCCCTAATCTCACCACATGACCAACATTTCGCGTGACACTCACACTTTTTCAAGGTATGGTTTCTAAATTGCAAACCTATATTTATAGTGCCTTATTTAAAGTGACAGTGCATAATTGATCTTAAATATAGAAGGGGGGAAGGGGAAAGGAGAGAGAGGGAGGGAGGGAGGATATCTAAACACTCCTTAATAATATACCAATCACACTTTATACTTATGAAGATACAAAAAATACAAAGTGACCAAATTACATACACATAAAAAAAGGAAGAAAGAACCTAATACCAAATGTATCAAGAAATATGACTAGCATTACTACACATACATAATAAAATATAAATAAAAAAATATATAATACAAGGATCCCTATCTATCTATCTATCTATGTATCTATCTATACAAAAGAGAGGACTCTCAAGATAAACAATGGCTAACATTTGAAATACAATAATCGAGAATAAAATGCCAACATAACTATATATCTCTTCACATTATCTATATTTCAAAAATGGCTTCAGACTAAACATAACATTCAATCATTTTGCTCCATGAGCTATTAGCATATACTGCCACTTGCTTTCACATTTTAACAAATCATTATCAAAATCTCCACATCTAACATTCGGTTGAAGTCTAAACAATAATTTCCTGCCCATAAACTCAGATTTTCCAGATATTTTTGGAATTTAGTAGCTGCCTCAGCATTGTTAATCATAGCCCCTATTTTGACATAATATGCATATTTGCAGAGTCAGGCCCTGTTAGAGGTCTGCATAGATGAAACAAGGATATTACATGGCGCCAGCCCCAGCATGGATCCCTCTGGCACTGCACTTGTCACATCTATCCAATCTGAGCTGTATCCCCTAATTGAAACACTTTGGCACCATACACTTAACCATGGATTTACCAAAGATATAGTGCAAGGATGGTATTCCTGTTTTATCAATTGTTAAATCAACTCATGGTGAGGTACTGAGCCAAAAGTCTTCATGTAGTCCAGGAATACCACATTGACCGGCATTCTCTTATCCAGTGCCCCACTTATTGTTCCAAGGAAGTGCAACAAATTTGTCAGGCATGATCTGCCCTGGCTAAGCCCATGCTGCATTGTATCTATCTGACCCCTCTCAAGTATATGTTCTTGAATAGTATCATTCTTGAATCCCTCCATAACTTTGCCTATAACTAATGTCAGACTAACTGCACTGTAATTTGTAATGTTAGTTCTGTCCCCCTTCTTATATACTGGGGTAACATTGGCCCGTCTTCATTTATAAATTGTATTACCTTCCTTGAGTGATTTACTAATTTTATTTATTTTATTTTAGTCTTTGGTAACTGGGTAAGGCTCAATAGGCACAAGTGCCTGTTTTCAGGGGTGACCTGGGAGCACTGGGCAGCTAACTGACTTGCTCAGAGTCACACAGGATGCAAGTGGAGGTTTTGAGAATCAAACCTACATATTGGACCTGCTAGTTGTTTGGCTAATTTTCTCAAAAGTCATGGATGAATGCCATTTGGACCCGGGGATTTATTTACTTGTAGCCTTGCTAATTTTTTATACACTTCCTCTACAGTAATTTCTCTGATTTGGTCTTGTGCTACTTGTCCCCATTCAACATTATCCTGTCCTTTTGCCCTAATATTACTTGCAAAATATTTATTAAAAGTGTCCACCATACATTTTTCATCTATAATTATGTTATCACTGACCTTAATTAGCCCTAAAGTATTTTGATTGCCTTTGAGACTCCCTATGTAATCAAAAAATATATTTTTTTGTCCATAGTTGCCAATGCCATCCTAATTTCATTATCAGCCTTTACGTTCCTCATTTCCTTCTTACTATCCCTGGGTAGTTTTTTTAATAATAATCCCAGTTTTCTCTTGTGGTATGGAGTTTATAATTTTTGTAAGCCTTCTTTTTCCTTTTTTATATTTCTCTTGATTTTAGTAGTAAACCATTTTGGTATTCATTTATTTGAGTTATTTTTTTTTTAATTTCAGAAAAATCTTCCTTAATGCAGAATTCAATCTTATTCTTTATTTTAATCCAAGTTGTTTCTAAACTCTCATTCTGCAAATCATTAACCCAGTCCCAGTCAGCTAAATATTCTTCCATCAACCATTAATTAGCCTTATTATAACATTTTAGTAATGTGGTCCCCGAAATTCCATATGTTCCAGTTACAAGGTAAACTTAATTATATTATGGTTGCTGTCAGAAAGTGGTTCTAGAATATTCACCTGTTTCACAGAATGATGAAGGATCGTGAGTACTAGGTCCAAGATTTTATCCTTCTGAGTAGGCTCACTGACTGTTTGCTCAAGATTTTTTGCCATATGATTTCCAAAAAAATTCTTTCTAATGTTGAGGAACAAGTTTTTACTTCCCACTTAATATTTTGGTAGTTAAAGTCCCTTACCAGTATGTAGTTACCCTTCACATCCTTCTTGTTTATTTGTTCTAAAAAGCTGGTATGTTCCTCCATACTCTGATTGGGCGGTGTATATATAACCCCAATAGTTACTTTGATTCTATTAATATTAATATCCACTCGTATATTTTCATTTTGGACTATGCACCCTGAGAGACCAGGTTTTTCTTTTGCACAAATAGTTTCTTATACATACAGCACTACTCCTCCCGGTCTATGATCCATGTACTTATGAAAAAGCTGATAAGCTTGAATGTCAGTTCCACAGTCATTTTTCTGAAACCAAGTTTCAGTCATTGCGCATATAGCTATATCTTCCTCCTGAAGGATGCGCTGAAGTTCTTCCATTTTATTATTTAGACTTCTGGCATTTAGTACTAGTAGTTTGACCAGGTGTTTTTTGTCATTTTTTACAATATTTCTATTTAACCCTCTAGTCTTCTGGGTCACATAACTTCTATTTAGACAGTCAATGAATTCTTTACTCCCCCCCACCATTAGTTTAAATAGCAATTAGCAGTACTGTTAAACAGTCTACCTGGGAGTGTGCTACCACTGTAATTAAGGCACAAGTCATACTTGCAAAATATTCTCTTTTATTTCCTCTATATAGCTCCCACATTTTTACTAATGTAATTTGTTCCTGGAGACACCATTTTCTTACCTCATTACTTATTCGTATTATTTCCTGTTAGCAGCATATCTTGCTCTGGGGATGGGAAGCCTTTTGGAGACTATTTTATCGCAATTTGTGTCCCTAGGTTTTTATATATATCTTTGTAATTCTCTAATATTACAATTTCAGAGTCATTATTCAAGTCATTGGTTCCCGCATGTATTAATGCTAGGTGCTTAGTACCATCCGTTTTGATTACTTTAGGTAGTAACATATTTAAATCTTTTACAGTCGTGGCCAAAAATATTGGCGCCCTTGTACTTTTTCAAATAACTCACAATTTCCTCTAAACATAAGTTGAAATTAACAACAGTACAGTATTTGGTCTCCACAATTCTTTGTTTCTCTGTTAATATTACAGAACCTTTGTTTTTGATTCAGAATTTAATATATCCCTTTAAATCAGAAAATGAAAAGAAGTGGCATTGACAAAATTATTGACATCCTAGACTTAATATTTGGTAGCACAGCCTTTGGTCAAAATAACTGCAATCAACTGCTTCCTACAGCCATGGATGAGCTTTCTGTACCTCTCTACTGGCAGTTTTGCCCACTCTTCTTGTGCAAACTGCTCCAGTTCTCCCAGATTTGAAGGGTACCTTCTCCTAACTGCTGTTCTCAGATCTCTCCACAGGTTTTCAATGGGATTTAGATCTGGACTCATTGCTGGCCACTTCAGAACAGTCCAGTGTCTTGTCTTGAACCATTACTGGGCGCTTTTTGAAGTGTGTTTGGGGTCATTGTCCTGCTGGAAGACCCATGACCTTTGACGGAGACCCAGCTTTCTTACACTGGGTTCAACATTGCGCTCCTAAATGGCCTGGTAATCTCCAGATTTCATGATGCCATGCACACGTTCAAGGCACCCAGTGCCAGAGGCAGCACAGCAACCCCAAAACATCACTGAACCTCCTCCATTTTTGACTGTAGAGAAGGTTTTCTTTTCTTTGACGGCTTCATTGTGTTTTCTGTAAACATAGAGATGATGTGCTTTACCAAAAAGCTCTAATTTGGTCTCATCTGTCCACAGGACATTCTCCCAGAAGGATTTTGGCTTGTTCAGGTGTGTTTTGGCAAACCTCAGTCGGACTTTCTTATGTCTCTTTCTCAGCAGTGGGGTCCTCCTGGGCCTCCTACCATATAACCCCCTTTCATTGAGTTGGCAATGGATGGTGTGAGTTGAAACTGCCGTAACTTGTGTCTGAAGATCAGCTTGAATCTGTTTGGCAGTTGGTCAAGGTGCTTTCTCCACCATTTGAACAATCCTGCGCTGCGATCTTCGATCAAGTTTTTTCTTGTGGCCACGTCCAGGAAGGTTGGTTACAGTGCCATGGGCCTTAAACATCCTGATAACATTATGTATGGTGGAAAGAGAAACACCAGGGTCTCTGGAGATTGATTTGTAGCCTTGAGATTGTCCATGCTTGGCTACAATCTTCTGTCTGACCTCCTCAGACAATTATCTGGCTGTCTTTCTTTTCTCCATGCTCACTGCAGTACACACAGTGACACAAAACAGGAGAATGAGTCCTTTTCTCTATTCAAACTGGTTGAATAAGTGATTTTTATATTGCAGGCACCTGCAACTCACCACAGGTGAGTTCAATTCCAAAGTGAAGGAGAATCACCTGCTTGAAATCTAATTATTTCTAACTACCTCTAAAAGGTGCCAATAATTTTGTCAGGGCCATTTAAGGATTTCTGTGTGGAATAAGCTAAGACTTAGTAAATTTTTCTGCTTTCTGTGTTTTATTCCACTGCAAACCAAAGAAATACATATGTGGATACCAAAATATTTTTTAATTTCAACAATTTTCCGGAAGGAATGGTGCATTATTAGAAAAAACTGTAAGGGCGCCAATATTTTTGGCCACAACTGTAACCCAGCCCCTGGTAGTGACATGCTAGTGACCTTCTCCTTCCTGTTTAATGTAGTAATTGTGTTTGTGTATTTAATAATAGAGTCCTTAATAATGTAACTATTATTTGGTGATTTTTCTACAACAACTTCCATTTGCTGTTCATGTCCATTATTTGCATACTTTTTTCTTGTTGATTTTCCAGTATTTCACTCTCATTCACCATCCCTAAGAGTGCATCTGTCTCATTCTCTACATCATTAATTAATGACTGTAGTGGGGGAAACCTATTTTTAGTGGTTATGCTGTACTCGGAATGAGTAGTTTCCTTCAATGCCTCATTAGTTGATTCGTTTGAATAACAGTCACCTGTGCTGCCATCGCCTACAATGTTCACCCGCACAGTTTGAACTACTTCTACTATTGCATCCTGTCAACTCCCCTGGGTCTGTATACATGTCTTAGGGATTGAGCCATATGCTAGAGAATCTGTTACTGCTTCGTTACTAGTACCATGTTGTACGTTCTCATGCTTTGTCTCATTATCCACAATATGCACCGTAGGATCATTCTCCACTACTGTGTTGAAATGAATTCTTCTTCTACCCTTTTCAAGTGAAATTTTTTTGAATCTCCATCCTGCTTTTGAGATTCATTGGTATCTCTTTGTCTTTTCTGTGAGGGAAGCCTGCCATTAGGGATGTTACCACTACCCTCCCCCACAGGCTTTATTTCTATATTTAACAAACATTTAGTCTGCAGTTCCAGGCCTGTAATCTTAGATTTTAGTTCCTTGATTTCAGAACACAGCAAACATGATACTTGTGTGAAGTCTGTATTGTGTGTACTGATCCTACCACATGTTGCACATGTTATTCCTATGGTCCCATTTGCTAATGTTACATATGCCTCCTCTGTCTCTGGTAATGTAGTTCCTATGCCCAAGCTCATATCTAGAAAGAATTATATATAACAAGACTTATGGCTTCACCAAGAGATTATTTATATTTTAGCAGTGTTCAGGTTTTACCTTTCTGTACTAGCCAAAATGTTGCCCCCCCCACCCAATTCCACGTTTGATGCTGTCAGATGCCACTGGCCTCTGCTCGCATCCCCTCCACTCCATACTCAACTCCACTCACTAGAGCTGAGCAATAAATAGAGCACTCCTCTATGATGTCACTACATTGCTATAGTTACTCCGATTACCTCTCCAATGGTGGTAGACAACGCATATAATCTGCTTTTAAAATGGCAGGTTAATCAGCACCAGGCAGCTCTCAATGACTTCTCATGACAATGAGAAGTGGTGTTTGTCAAGTTCTATGGTCCTCAGAAGGGGGACCATAGACCGCCAGGCTCAGGTCCACTTTACTCCTGAATAGCCTCTTGCCTTCCCCTGCAGCTACTCCAAGTGCTCTTCACTCACAGATAAAGTTAATATAAGATGTACATAGGACACATCTGCCTTCTCCTGCAGTTATGTTTAGTTAAAACACACAGACCGTGCCAGGACCAATGTGATCACTAGCTCCTTGCTCTAACCACAGCTTGCTAGAGCTGAGCAATAAGTAGAGTGCTGCTCTATGACATCACCACATTGCTATGGTGACTATGATTACCTCCCTGATGATGGCAGACAATGCATATAACAGGCAGCTCTCAAAGTCTTTTCATGACACTGAGAAGTGGTGTTTGTCAAGTTCTACAGTCCTCATTGTGGGTACCAGTAACATAGGTGGCCTGTGCACTATGGGCAAGTGCTGTTCAGAAGCCGCAGCCCTCACTACACGCTGAGAGGGCTGGGAGTTGCAGGATAGCAGTGACTACATACCACATTGGACAACCATTTGATGGTTGGGGGGGCATGGCTATGGCATGATCATACCGGCATAACCTACACCTCCCTCCACTGGCACTGTGTGCTGCCTTGCTTGATGCATAGTCAAGCCCCACCTTGGACAACTGCCATGGCATGGAATATAGCTGTATCCCTGGGTGGGGATCCAATGTGACTTTACAACACAGTGGTGCCTACATGCCACATACTGTATATGCTGCGCATAGGCATAATGCCTAGTGCCCTATATGAATACTAAATTAAATCTAATTCCATAGTATTGAATGTATTAAACTAGTATTTATTCATCTTCATTGGTATTTAGTTGTACAATTCAGAAGTAATCATTTGATCTTCAGAATGTACTGCCTTCATTTGCATAAAGACTAGCTAAGTACTAAATGAATACTGACTAATTACTAGGTTAGTCCTCATATATTAATCTCATTTAAATATTTTGGCTCATGGGCAGACTGCTTTAATGCTTGTGAATACTATTCCAAAATGACAAAAAAAATGTAGTCCTCGTGATGAAGACAAAATGAAGACTAAAACTAGTATTCAGACTTCAGTGAGAATCCAGTTCTCTAATACAGTCTGCTTAGTATGACTTGAAGGCACACTGCAGACCTCTACCCCACATGTGCTCTGAGACTAGCTGTCAACTGCTGCTTTTACTGCCAGTGTTGTGCCATGGGAACAATTGAGCAGCTAGCAGGTGTCTCTCAGCCTATTGCCCCCTCTCATTTTGGACCAGGTGACAGGTGGGCAGGATGTTGCAAAGGAAGGCTGCTGGGGCCTGGGTGTTTCTTGTGAGAAAAGATGGTGGATGATTAATGATTCTATCAGGTGGGGGAATGGCTGCAGGGCAACCAGATACAGTCTACATACACAGGGCATTTAAAGGAACACTTTCAAACCCCTCTTAGGACTCAAAGTGTTCATAGTTTACAAAATAATTTTTTAAGATTGCCCACTTTCTGTAGAATCTGATGATGAAGCTGGTTGTTTTGTATCTACCATCTTCATTGGTTAAACTGGAAACATCTAGGTGGCAGAAACTCTTACATCTAGATCTCTAGAGTGGGTGACCTATCATTTCCAGGTGGTGGAACTCTCCTGTAATTATCAGTGGAGAAAGATGATAGAGGTGGCTGAACTGTCATATAATATTTTAAGAGGTGGTGGAATTGAGTTCCTGTGGGCCCCTGGCCAGTTTAACCCTTGCCCCTTCTTTTCCCTAAATAAAAGAGAAACACTCACTGTCCAAAATATTGGACACATAGTACCACATTAAAAATAGAATAACAGATGGCCAGCCATCAGTAAAAAGACTGTAATTCCATCAAGGGAGTCTAGTGTCATCTAACCTTGAGAGTGAAATACAAGAGGTTCCCTACTGTCAATGGAATCCCAAGATGGAATTTTATGGCCTTATTACTAACTGATTGGTCTTTTTTTCTTTGTTTATTTTTAATAAAAATTGGCTCTGTTCAATTCTATCTTCTCATTGGTCAGGATGCCATCACATGGTGCTGGGTTAATCTAGCACATACCCATGTATAGATGACATGATAGTGTGTATTGATCAAGACCCCAGCTTGTCAGGTCAAAAAGATCAATGTTAATTACTTGTCCTCAGGGTCAAAAAGTTAACAATGTAAATCAAACAACCCAGCAACATAAAAACAAAAACATGCAAATTTAAAAAAAAAATTACCCCCCAACACAACATTTATCAAAAATCACAAACTTTAAAAGAAAGCCATCAAACAAATTTGGAAAAACATATTTCCTACTGAAAAATCAAAACTGAAAAATCCTCTGTGCTCATTCTTAAACACCTATCAAAAACACAAAATATATTCCAAAATATGATTAGAAAATAGAAACATACTATATATACAACACGTACAGTACATCCCTAAACCATCAGTAAAACTATAAACATTTGCTCAAAATGCTAAATCAATATCCACTTGTGTTCACTGTCTGGAATGCAGAAACTAACAGAACAGATTCAACCTCTGCTTTGACTATATTAGCTACACTTCAGTGCACCTGGGTTAAATCACGCGGCAACTAATCAACAGCTTGCGCTTCTAGCTCAGCCTCATGAGTCACGTGGGAAGTTCAAGAAGTTAAAACTCAGGAATAGCTATTAAGGGGTTACGTGATGGTAAGTTATGCGATAGCTGATATATCAGCATGAGTGGCAAGTGAGCTCAGGGGTTATCACGAGTGGCTCTGCGTAGTGGAGCCATGAGTGATTAAACCCCTTTCCCCCGTTAACCTCCACCCACTCCACCCCTTTCCTAAGCCTAACAATCCAATCCTTCTTGTCCCTTTTCTCACATATATAGTGAAAGAAAGCCTTCTCCCCCTTTCTAATTGCTTCAGCTATATGTAGCTCCTTCTGTGCCTTTGCTCGCCTGACTTTCTTATTTGCCCCACTAGCCAACCTTAGGTAATTTCCCTATCCACCTCTCTTGGTCTTCCTGAATTTTCTGTAGACCAAATCTTTTCCCTTACTGCCTGGGCAGCACCAGAACTGAATCAGCTGGGCTCTTTGGCCCTTGTGTTCTTCCTCCTAAACCTAACCCACTCATCTGTGGCAACCAGTATTCCTTCCTTAATGATAGACCACCTTTGTTCCACCCCCATATCTGCTATGATTCCCACCAAATGACTCCTTAGCACCTCATCCATTTCTCTGAAGTCCACTCTCCTGAAATTCAACATTTTGGTCTTAGTCAGGCTGCTTTCCCTGCCCATATCCAACTGGAACCACACTGTGTAATGGTCACTTCAACCCATTGGCTCCCTGACCATTATTTCCTGTACATGCTCTCCATTTGTGAATACCAGATCAAGAATTGCCTCAGCTCTTGTTGGTTCAGTGATGCCCTGAGTTAGGAAGCTACTCTGCAGTCCTTGCATGATCACCTGACTCCTACCACATGTCATATATGGTATGCTCCAGTCCACCTTGAGCAGGTTGAAGTCCCCCACAATTACCACCTCTGCTTTTCCCGCAGCTTCCGATATGTGTGAGCTCAGTCCCATGTCCCTCTCCTCATCCTGATTCGGTGGTCTGCAAACCATCCCCAACCACATCTTTCTCCCTCTTTGGACCTTAACTGAACCCATAATGCCTCCACCTCCCCTTCCTCTGACTCCTCCCTCGTGCAAGTTATTTCCTTCCTGATATAAACTGCCACCCCTCCACTTCTTCTCAACTATCCTGTTCCTCCTGTATAGTTTATATCCAAGGATTACAAGGTCCCAGTCATGATGTGATGGTGCCCATGTCTTGGTTACTGTAGCTATGTCCACCCTCCTGTACGTGAATAGTGCCTACAAGTCTTCCATCTTGTTTCCAAGACTCCATGCATTCAGAGACACCACCCTCAACCGACCATCCTTCTCTTCCCTCTATTCTTCTATTCACATTTGTCACCTCTGTGTGCACCCCTCCATGTCCCATTGCTATGTGTTCCTCAACCCCTCAACCCTTTGCTAACTGTGTTCTTGCCCTTCCACCTCCTCCCTCCAGACCTCTTTCGTCATTGTGGGGGGGGTTCACTGACCTCCTCCTCTTGGAGTCTGTGGGCCTGCATACCTGCTACCACCCCTCAGTAGTTTAAATTAAGTATAGTGTTTATGTATTCCCCCAGTTTGTCCTTGAGTACCCTCAAACTCTCCCTACTGAGGTGTAGCCTGTCTTGTTAAAAGAGTGCTTTGTTTGACTAGGTTTCCTTCCAGTCCCCAATACAGATGAACATCTCCTCCCTGCACCATATCATCAGTCAGTCACTGAAATCCTCTATTCTTGTTTTCCTGGCTGTGCTGGTCCTTGGTACTGGTATCACCTCTGAGTAGGCCACCGAACATCCTTCCTCCCTGCAGATCTTCTCTAACTCCCTGAACCTACTTTTAGTCTCCACAATATACTAAACTACTGTAGTTACCCACCATAGTCCATAATCAAACTATTTCAAGCTGGTTCTTCCCTCAAAAAATATTGTAGCATAGCTTCCACTTCAGCCAAGGCTTGGTCTACTCACCTTTTCTTGCTGGAGGGGGAGACTTTTGCCCAAGCATCACGTTGAAGCTCCCTCTTCTCCTGGATGTCCAAGCAATCTATTTGCCCCTCTGACAGAGCTAGAATTTGGACTCACAGTTCTTGTAAAGCCCAGTCCAGGTGCTCAAAGGTTCTTACCCCACCATGAAAATGCACCCGAAGTCTGGCTGGATGGGGGGGATTGAAGCTTTTGATACTGCAGAGCTCGAATAATAAGCAAATAGGCCAACCTCCAGAGGATCAAGTCCAAAGAATAATCATTGTCGAAGTGCAGCCAGTGCCCCTTGTTCATAATTTGTCCTTTACATCATGCTTTGGACAACAGGGCTTCCTTCACTGCAAAATTAAAGAAAGGAAATACAGTGGAGTGGGGTCTCTGTGAAGGGCTACGCAGTGTAGGGGCTAAGGCCCTGTGCACCTTCTCAATAGGTAAGTGGCACAAGTCTGGCACATCCAGGACTGCTCTGAGAAAACCCATTAAAAAAGTGATAACGTCTCCGTTCCCCTCCTCACCCTTTGGGAGACCATAGATGAAAATATTGTTGTGGTGGAAGTGGCACTTCTCCACCAACCTCTGGTTTTCCTGCAATACTTTGATCACCACCCACTCCAACCTATCTAGCCATTAGTCAGTGTCTGACTGCTGCTGCTCCAACTCTTTGAGTTTAAAGTCTGAAACAGATATAGTGGCTTTGAGCACCTCGTTCCTCTCTCTCAGCTTTTGGCCTGAAATGCCCATAATTCTTCTAGTAGAGCTGCATTAGAGAAAGTAGGGCTAGACACTGTAGACGTTGGTGTGGGGGGGGGGTGCCAGGGATGGAGATGACATTTCATAGAGCTGACTGACCGAAGATGCAAAAAGGTAAAAAGAGCTTGAAGGTTCACCGGTTCTGGACTTTTTCAACTTGCCCATACAAACCAAAAGCCTTTCACACACTGTACTTATCAAAAAGAAGAAAAAATAGGCTCAGAGGTGAAAACGGGAGGTTAGAAACTGGGCTGAGGACTGAGCACGTATTCTAGCCTTCCATCCCGAATGGTGATGTCACCGGAAACCCGGAATACCTATTTAAAGTAACAGGATGGAACCACAGCTCACTCCCTACAGTGAAACTGCACCTAACTAGAGCAGCTTTCCAGCTGCAAACTGATCTCTGCCACATATGTAACCCGGGTGCCACCTCCCCATGGGCTACTACCCCTGCATGCTGCCCTGAATGCAAGTTGAGAGGGACTGGGTTTGCATTTAGTTAACAAAAGGGGCTCAGTATCAATAAGAATGCTATTAGTGTGGTGCCTCCACCCAGAGAATTCTTTAAGTGGGTTAGATGTTAAGCTAGCACAACCCTCTAGGATGTTGTACCTACCCACAGCCCCACCCAGTGATTGCACACATGGAGAAACATAAACCTCTTTACTTGACATTCAGTAACACAATTAATGGTACGTGCTAATAATATGCTCACACTGACCACACTTACCAACAGGCTTCTGGTATACACCCTGTGCACCTGCAATAAAAGGATTTCAGCCACAACACTGTACCTTTCAGTTGTTTGCATTAAACCAGCACTTGATTTTAATATGCTCAGAGGCCAATTTAACATTCAAACAACTAACTGATTTATTAGGTGGAGTGAACAGGGGATGAGAAAGCAATCAATAGTTGTCTTAAAGTAATTATTAGGCTGTTGTATTAAATGGCATTTATATACTTTTGACTTGCTTGACAGTCCAGTTATAGCTGCCGGGTACCCAGAGTTTTATTGAGTGCAGGCCTGAAGCATTGCTGCTGGTTGGCAGACATTGCTGCAGGTTGGGGCCCTTAAATAAATAAGCATTAATCCCTTTTCCTTTAGCTGCTGCAACATTTACAAACACTTTAGGACCCAGGAAAATTGTAATCCTCTGGCCTGATGGCCTGTAAAAACAGTCTAAACCATAACAAGAACTTAGCAAGCAAATCAGATGGTAAAACACTTTTATTCTGTGTTGCAGGGTTAGAACCTGCTGTACTCACTGAACCATGGACCACAGGATCTGAGCTGGTTTCCAGGCTGACTCCCCTTGAGGCAAGATTTGGCTCTCTGGCATGTGGCTGCAGGCTTCAGGACTTTGTCCATTCTGGCAAGGACCAGGATACAGGAACCAGGGCTAGAACAATTCACCCCCACATCAAGGCCTAGCCCCCAAGGGTGGCCATAACCCACAATGATCTTCATCGCAGGAGCCAACTCCCTACACTGGTCTTCTAGCAGCTTGTTTCTCACAAGCAGCAACAGTCCTTTACGCAACTTGTTTGGCATCACAGGTTTAACTTCTGGTATGTTTCTGGCATAGGCAGCACAGTTTACCTGCTGGCAAAGTGCAGTTACTGGAGTGTAAGCTGGCATAGTGGAAATGCTGGCCTCTCCCTTTAGCAAATGGGCTGAAGACAATTTCCATAGCCCCAGGCTTCAGAATTAGACACAGTGTCTTAGGCCAATCAAGTCTCTCACTGAGATACAGACTGGGGGTCTCTCAGACAAACTGACTACCTTTCAGTCTGGAATTTAGCCATCAGGAAATTATTTCATTTCTCCCTTTTGGAGAGTTGCAGTCTGGTCTGAAGACTTTGGCAGTCACAACAACTCAGCAATAGTTTATGCCAAGAAGAGGTTTAGCAGGCCTCTCCCCAAATTTCCTGAGCTTCACACAAAGTCTCCTAACTAGAGATGCAGCGATTTTAATTGCCGGCGGCGGACACGGCGACCTCACTTCCACACTGGCGGAGTACACTAAGTGGCCACCATAAAGTGCTCACTTCACCTTCTTATCATAACTTTGTGTTGTTATTCTGCCTTAACGCAAATTAAGGCGAAATGACAACAAAACAGGCAGCCCCCCACACATCACATGGCTTAATGTACTGTAAATCACATGCTTTAGCCAGGCAGGAAGAAAGTGAGTTAGAAAACCAGTTACTTTCACTTTCACTTTTGCAGTTGTAGCGGGAGGAGGGTTTTTTTGGTGAGAGAGGAGAGCAGTTTGTTTCCCAGTGATTTTGTGCAGAAAAAAACAGCTTTTTTAAAAGCTACATCTTTATCTAATTTTTGTATTGTGTTTGTGATTGTTTTTTTTGTACTGAATTTTTTTTTTTTTTGTAAGTTTTGTTTTGTGTGTGTGTGTGTGTGCATGTCTGATAGTGTGAAACTGAGTGCGGGTGAAGGTTTGGCTTCGGGACTCATTGATAGTCGGGGACTTGTGTTCGCTGGACCCGGGACAAGGAGAGTCTGTGGCCCATGGGCGTAGGCAGAGGAGAGGAGTGCACACATGTGGGGGTAGTCAGGTGTTACTGGACCACTCCCGACTCATGGGTGTTGCATCCCCCCGTGGAAGCAGCAGCAACACCAGGGCCACCGGTGGCTGTGCATCCACCTACTCCACCACTACCACCACCACCATTATCAGCTGCAGGAGCTCCAGCAGCACCCCATCCACCACCTCCACAGCTGCAGGTGGAGCACCAGGAAAATGTAGGTAGCCCAAGCAGTGTATCTGGTCCCCCCCCCCGCAGCTCCCCAGTGTGGGAGTTTTTTAACTGTGTGTGGGGTGGACAGCACAATTGTGGTTTGCCATCTGTGTGGTGTGCTAGTGTGCCATGGACCCCGGGGGACACAGTTGGGGACCGGTGACCAGCGCACACACATGGCAAACCACCACAAGGCTGAGTGGCAGGCTGCCACCGAAAGGGCCAGGCGTCCACCTGCTGGCCCTTCTTTGGCAGTGGCTGAGGGTGCTGGGTGTGAAGTTGTGCCTCACCACCTCAGCAGGAAGAGGTCAACTGCAGCATCTGCTCCACCACCACCACCACCACCATGGCCAACAGCACCACCCTCTCCGCCACAACCACTACCTGCGTTTCCAGCTGCAGTTGACCCCACCACAGTGCCTGCAACACAGGCCGACATTGCACTGGTATGGGTGGCCCTCAAGGAGAACAATGAGAGGGTGGGTGCTGTGCAGCAGCAGGTTGATCAAATCCAGCAACAGCAGCTACAAATACAGTAATGACAATGATGTACCCTGCTGCTCAAACACCACGGCATCCACCATTAAGGGATTTTTTTCTGTATCCCCCCCCCCCACTACTGTGTTGTACTGTTTTTGTCTGTTTTTTTGTTGTTGTTGTTGTTTAATAATACACATTTTCCCTTCTGTTGTTGCAGTGTTTCAGTAATGTTGACTTTTTGTTTTGGAGTGCTTGTGGACAAGCTGTTGTAAGTAGTGCAAGTATGATATGTAAAATTGCATGTGTGCAGTCAGTGTTGTTTCATGTGTGCGTGTGTGTGTGTGTGTGTGTGACATCAGATATTGTGCAGTGTGTTGCAAACATATATTGCTGTTGCTGACTTGTTGCAGTGTTTATGCTATAAAGAATAGCAAGCAGAATAAGGTACATTTTATTGTCACCATCATCATCAGTGGACTAAGTGATACAATACTTTTTTCAGAGGTGTCTGGCCAGAGTGCACCTTAGTCACATTATATATTATACTGCACACATAACTTTTAGAAGAGCATGTGTTCTTTGTGCTATAATCTCCCCAAAGTCATGTGTGCACTGTGAGTGACTGAGGTGCACACTGACCCGATACCTCTGAAAAAATATATCACTTAGTTCACTGGTGCTGATGGTACCAATAAAATATACATCAGGTATTTATTCTGTGTTATCTTTATTCTTGATACTGCAACAAGTCTTACCATATATATGTTTGCATGAAGCTGGACAATGTATGCACACACAGGAAAGAACACTGATGGCGCACATGCAGTTTAGCACAACATACTCGCATTGCTCAGTCTTCATGCTTTTTGCAAAACACTTAAAATCCGATTCATGAGTCTCGACACAAAGTAAACATTACTGAGGTTCTATAACTATTTTTTTCCTGAAATACACATGAAAGAGATTCACCAACTTACAGCATTGCACCCCATATATGGGTGCCTTACTTACAGGGGATTCTTTCTTGTTCCACATGTCCTTACATAGTGCAATACATTTCTGGGAAAACTGCCCATAATTTCATTACAGCGTGTCATGTCACAGAGGAATTCCCATTCATAAAAGCCACCCAAATTCTGCTCCCCTTTCTCAGCAACATTAGGATGTGATGCCCGGGAAAGTGCGGGTGAGTGCTCCATTATAGTGACTGTCCAATTGTCCGTCAGCTTTCCGACTGCTTCTGTATGTTATAATGGTCAGTTTGTGGTGAAACGTGTGGGCATGTTTCCAGTAACTAGAGCCTTGTTAGTGGAAATGTGCCCACATTTCACCACGAAGTGAACCTTATAACATAAAGAAACATTTGGATAGCTGCCAGACATTAACTATAGTGGAGCACGCACCTGCACTCCACCTGGCATCACGTCCTAACGTAACTGAGAAAGGGGGGAAGAATTTGGGCAGCTTTTCTGAACGAGAATTCCTCCATGATGTGACACACTGTGATGAAATTTTGGGTGGTTTTCACAGAAATGTATTGCACTGCGTGGAGCAAGAAAGATTCCCCTGGAAGTAAGGTGCCCAAATATTAGGTTAGGTGCAACAACATAACTATGTAATGTAGTGAATCTCTGTAAAGTCCCCCATAATTAATGGCACATTCAGTCATGTGTGCGGTGGTGGCACAGAGTCCCCAGATTTTTTTCTGTATGCCCAAAATGCATCTGCCTTGTGTCCAAAAAATTGACAAGTGGTAAAAAAGTGAAATGTGATTGTTTCAGCACATACAAAGTCCCTGAGAATTAATGGCACACTCAGTCATGCACGCAGTAGTGGCACAGAGTCCCCAGATTTTTTCTGCATGCGCAAAATGCATCTGCCTTGTGTCCATAAAATTGACATGTTGCAACAAAGTGAAATGTAATCATTTCAGCACATACAAAATCCCCCAGAATTAATGACACACTCAGTCATGAGCACAGTGGTGGCACAGAGTCCCCAGATTTTTTCTGCATGCCCATTATGCATCCGTCTTGTCTCCAGAAAATTGACAAGTGGTAACAAAGTGAAATGGGAGCATTACACCACATGCAAAGTCCCCCAGAATAAAATGATGACCATGAGTGAACTGTTACTGTTCCAATGTGTGCTGCGATTCCAGCAAATGAAATGTGATCATCTCAACTGGATGGAAGGGTGCCCTTTGTCTGTACACTAATAGTAGCCTTGGTGAGTTGATATATATATATATATATATATATATATTTGTATATTTTGTAGGTGAGGGGGGTTTGACATGGACTTGTACTCATGGTATTGTTCTGTATCACAGGTCATAGATACTGTTGATGTACACATTCCAGTGCTTGATGAGACCATTTTGCATAGAAATTTGAAATGGATAACTGTCAAACACATAAAGGTAAGTATTTTTTTTTCTGGTGGGGGGAAGCATATTTGCAGGTTTGTCTGTCATGGTTTCTAATTTTGTTACTTCTTCACAGATGTCATCTGCATCCTTCTGGAGTCCGGTTGTTAATGATGGTCATGGTCATCTAATGAAATGACTTCTGCATGTTGCATGTGTGCCCTAGCCCGGGGGGGGCCTGATGTTAAAGAACTTGTTTGGATAAGGCCACTTTGACAGAACAACAAAGCATCTGCAAGTTTCCTAAACAAAGAAATGACTGACTTCTTACAACTTAATTGTAATTTGTCCCTGGTTATCAATCTCAAGTCAAATTACATTTCAAAGCAGAATCTTGTCAAGTAACACAACCTGTGTGCAACTTTTTCAGCTCTATGGTCAGGGCTGCACAGCTGCAAAGTTCAGAATACAGTGGATGAATGATATCTTACAGAAATAGTTTTGGTTACGTACACGTCACCTGGTTTATGAATCGTATTCAGTCGCATTTGTTGCAGTCTTTCCAAAACAATGAAACAGATGACATAAAATCTTCATACTTACCAGAATGGATTTCAAATGGATATTCCATAGATTCCTCTGTACAGTACAGCTGTAGTACCATTCCTACCAAGTTTCAGCGAAGGAGAGTTTTTTTGTTAACCTGTAAAAAAAAAAAATAATAAGTGCACCGTATGTGTTTGACTATTGCGGCTCTGAAAAGCTACAGAATTCAAAACATAGAACTAAAGGAAGTTAAATAGCATAACAAACATTAGTACACATAATCACTTCATAGTTAAAATATTAAGAAGCTTTGTGCCTGCGGCTGATGGATGTGGTCTCCTGTTCAACTCCCTCTGCCTTGGCATGGTAAATGTAAATGTAATGGGGAAGTATTGTCTGAATGACACTGGTGGTGGGTGCTGGTTGTGATAGCTGTGGCACATGATGACATTCTCTGTTATATCATCCTGCATCTGGTTGTGGTGGCAATGGCTAACATTAGTCCCAGTGATCCAGGGGTAGACAGACTCATGCTCAGTGGTGGCAGTGGCTAACATCAGTCCCAGTGGTGGTGGTCTGAGGGGTGGACAGACTCATGCTTAGTGGTGGCAGTGGCTAACATCAGTCCCAGTGGTGGTGGTGGTCTGGGGGGGCACACTGCCTTTTAACAACTTCAATTAAAACCTGCCAACATTAACCACATAACCATCCTCATAAAGAAAGCTGCCCTCACGGTCATGTATGTCTGAAGTCTGACCACTGGCAAATTCTTTCTCCATTGTGTCATCATCTACATCAGTGGTGGGCCGTGTCAGGCAGCCACTGTCATTGCCACCAGTATGGTCCATTTCCACATCACCAAAACCACCATGACTAGGCCGGGGTATGAATACCGAGGTTGCAGTCTGTGCTGGTATGAGCCTCTCATTCATTTTAATGAATGTTAGCAAACTAACTTTTGCAGGAGACAGGTTTGTCCAGCGATCCCTGACTATTGCACCTGCTGAGCCGTATACCCTCTTAACACTTACACTGGAGGGTGGGCATGTGAGGTACTTCAGTGCCACTGCAGTCAGCTCTGGTCATTCACTGACCTTTCCAATCCAGTACAAAAGAGGATCTTCAGTTATGGTCAGATGCCTGTTTTCAGACAAATACGACTCAACCATTCTCTGTGCTGCACTAAGTCCAGTTGTTGATGCATAATCCTGTTCTCCTGAATCATTTATTTCACAAATACCCATTTGGGACAAAGCCTCCCAAAGCGGGTTGATGCCAGCCACTTTGGATGACAGACCACCTGGAACTGCAGTCTCCTTCCCCTTGCAGGATATGCTTGATGGTCCTCCAGGTACACCTTCAGACGGATTATGCTGCTGAGGTTTGCTGACCTTGGCATGTGACTTCTGTGCCCCATGAAGCAAGAGCACCAGTTAACCACTGATATTTTTTACCTGGTCAGGCCTTCCCTCCAGTACTGATGCAATTCCACGTTTGTATCGTGGGTCCAGCATTGTAGCTATGGCAAAGTTGTCACTGTGTTGAATGCTCACAATGTGATGATTCTGGTTGAATACTGTCAGCATGTGTTGCAGCAACATACTGCTAGCACTGTATCTGGCAACATCAAGGCGATGCTGTACATTCACCAATGTCTGCCTCAGCACCCGCAGCAGTGGAATTGATTGGCTAATGGAGGCAGACTCACCACTCACTGCCTGTGTGGCATGTTCAAAAGGCTGCAAAATTGTTATTAGAGTCCATGAGGTGCCACTGTTCAGTCGTCATAGACATGGAGGCCCCAGAACTGTCATGGCTAGTGTGCATCACAAGATATTCTGAGATGGCTTTGTATTGTTCATACAGCCTCTCTGCCATGTATAAAGTGTAGTTCCATCGGGTGACAACTTCCAGCTTCAAGCAGTGCTGAGGCAGGCTGTTTTGTATCTGCAACTGCTGCAGTTGGTCACGGGCCTTTCCATACCGTGAAAAGTGAGAGCAGATACGCTGTACAATGGTCAGCATTTCCTTTAGGTCAGGGTGCTGCAGAAACTCCTGCACCACAAGATTTAAATAGTGTGCCATGCATGGAACAAGAAAAAAAACACCATTCATGATGCATTTCACCACATTTGACCCATTGTCACTTGCTATGAACCCAGCTCTCAGGGTCAGGGGATTTAGCCATTTGTCAGTTTCAATCAGTACCACATCCAACATGTTCTCACCAGTGTGTGAACAGGTCACATTGCACATAGCAACCGTTGCATGCTGTCGAATTCCTAGAAGATTGCTACCGTGACAGTACACCTTACTGCACTGATTATTCACACTACCGACATCACAAACAACCCCCGGCACCTGCGTCCAGTGTGCAGTTATACACAAATATGAACTCCCCACCGTTTTGTCACTTGTCCACATATTCATACTTAAATGGATGAATGGAGAGGAGGAATGTTGAAGGGCATGTCTTACTGAGTCGGACACAGTATGGAACAATGGGGACTGCACGGGTAGAAAAGTGTGTCCTGGATGGGACTTTCCATTTTGGACAGGCACGTGCAGCAAACTGCCAGAACCCAGAATTCTCCACAAAGGAGAAGGGCAAAAGATCAATTGCCAGCATTTCTGCTACAGCAGCATTAAGTTCACGTGACACTGTATGATTGGGGGGGTACTTCAGCTTATGCGCAAACCTACTCTGTAAGGTGAGCTGACTTAAACGTTTTACACAGGGTGTGATCACAAATGGTTGTGCTCTGTGATGAATGGCATTGGCAGGGGGTGGAGTGTGGACGTTTGATGAAGATGGTTGCACAGATGATGATGACAGACCCAGAAATGCAGTTATTTTGCCAGATTTGCCAACTGGGGTTGATGTACCACTTGCACTAGATATATTGCATTCACCACCACCACCACCACCAAAACTGCTACTGTCACCAGCACTGGACAACATTTCAAAGTCATTATGCTCCTCCACCTCACCATGCCTGTAGTAATCCTCTGCTCTTATTACCTCACTACTGCACAAGTTTAATTTACTACTGGACTTAACAGTCATATAAGGGGATAACATGCTCATTATGGTTGCTTATGAGGGTGAACGCCCCACTGTGATATTAGCTGCCATCTTGTGCTGGGTTCACAGTGCCATGTGCCTAGTCTTAAGATGTGTATGCTGTCCTCCTGTGCCCAGATGGCTCCCTTTTTACCTCGACTCACAAGCACATGGCAAACCTGGCAGATTGCAACTGACTAATCATTTGCAACTTGAATAAAAACAACCCAAACAAGGGATTGTGATGTTATACTTTTAACATATCCATGATGCTGCTTATTTAACTCTGTTCTTTTAAGTACTGAAGTGGCGGGGCACGTGATGTTTCAGGCATTGCACACCTGGACTGCAACTGACCACCACGACTACCTATCATTACTGGGTCATCATCATCAACCGAAACTGGTAAATCACAAGTTTTTACGGGAGGGGTGCAGAATTACTGCAAACAGACTCAGACACAGCCATCTTGAATTTCTTTTTCTCTGGTTCCCAACTGGGGTCAATTACATCATCATCATATTCATTAATGTCACACACATCCACATCTTCTGCTTGGATGCTGGCATGTGGACTGCATGTTGCAACAACAGCAACATCGCATTCATCATCATCATCTACACCACCATCACCTGGTATTTTTTCACCACACTGTGAATCACTGCATGGAAAATGTGTGACATTAACAGCCACGGTGGATGAAATATCACATTGTATGCTATCATTGACATGATCATCAGAATCCTCAGGTTCAATTACTGGGATGTTACTGGGAAGTATGACATCATCTACGCTGCCAATCACTCACTTGCACTGCTTCACAATCCACTATATTTTTGGATACGGTACACTGGACAGAATTTGAACTTGAGGCACCAGTACTAATACTACCACCACCACTAACACCACTAACACTAACACCACTGGCTGGGAAAACATCATCTCCTCCAACTATGAGTGAAGCTACTGATTGGGCTGTAAAAAACATTGCAGAATAAATACCTTTCCTCACATCAGCAATGCACTTCTGTATCTGCGTACTACCCCGCCCACAGACTATCTTACTCGCAGCAGTGCCATGGCGAGAACCAGCTTTGCTTGCTCATCTCTTTGTGGGCATTTTGGGGGATCAACAACAATATTATAAACAAATTTAGATTTTGTTACATTCACTCTCTGATTGGGGGATGCTGGATGTGAAGCCAAAAAAAACAACTGTGGCTTCAGCAACAGATAGAGACTGTCATGCAATGAAAACAACTTCAGTAACCAGTGGTGCTGATGAGGTCACAAACAATCCAATCTGGTAAAAAATTCCTTTTGCCAGTGGGGGTGGGGGGGGCACTGACTGCAGATTTTTATGGCAGTACAAGCAGCAAAACAAAGAACAGATACCATGATCACAGTACAAAATCAGGCAGCTGCAGTGGATAGCAGGTTCACACTGCTGTGCCTGCAATTACATTAGTCTGTGGAACAATAAAAGGTGCATTATTTGATGTCACGACACAACATGCACACTCAGACACACACACAAAACAGTTTGTCTACAGTGGTGAATGAGTAATGTGTAGCAAATTGAAAAGTTTGGTAATATGCCACGTACTGTAATGTAAACAACTGGAAATCAAGAACTGCTGCACCAGATCCACACAACACACAATCAACAAGAACATTTCAACAATTACTGAAAATATTACTGTGTGTATGTTAACACAGTCAGTTACATAACAAAAATATAACCAAAAAACAAAGAAATCACTATTTCTCCAACTTAAATCTACCTACACCACAGATACGCCCCTCTCCCAAATTACACTTTCACTGTCTTTCACTACACACACTCAATGTTGCACATTAACATTCAAAATCCACACAAAAACAAAAATGCTCGATGATATGAGCACAGGGTTTCCTACAATCGATGAACTGAAGCTTGAGCCTCCCAAAAAATGCAAAAATGCTTTTTTAACAGCTTTTAGAAGGTTTCAATCACAGACAGCTCTCAGAGCACACTGTCTCCTACTCCTTCCTACACACACTACCCTGAACTGAGGCTGCACAGATCAATATAGAGCCCATGTGACCTGAAATCCTATGAATCACTGCAAAATTCACCTTCAGAGCTCAAAACCAAGGTGAAGTGAGGTGAAATGCATTGTTTTCAATGCACGTCACCTTAAGATTTTGGTGGAGTAGTGGTCTGGGAAGGCAGAGTAACGCAAAGTCACTGTTTTCAATGGACTTCGCGTTACTTATTATATTCGAAGTACTCCACTTCGCATTGAGGAGCACTCAGCGAATCTGCCTTTACTCCACAAATCACTTCATGGAGTGGATTGAGCCCACTTTGCCCACCACTACTCCTAACTTCTTGGAATCTCTCTCTCTCTGGACTGATACAATTCAACTGTCCCTCTCTCTGAAGGAAAACAAGATCTAGGTTCCGATTGACTGCTCAGGCTGTTGTCACAGTCTAAATCTTTTAACTGGTTAGAATTTGAGCACCAGTAATTGTCCCTGCATTTCCCCACAAAAGTCTATGGCACAGTCCCAAGAGTCTCTGCAAAAAATCCAGGCTCCTGATTGGTTGAAAAGCTGCAAACATGGCTGATTTTATACACAGTCCCCCAAGTAGTACATACAGTCCCATGTTCAAAGTTTTGGTTCAGCCAGAGTAAACAGTTTTTACTTACAGAAACTCTACAGTTCAATAGCCTCAACTTTGCCCTTTCTAACACTGCCACTATAAAACATTTATTTACAATATTTTCCCTGTTGCTGCTGCCAAAATATAGTCTCCCTAGGCAGCAGACAGCTTCTCCATTACTATTCATAAGGGCATTTTAATATTCATAAGCCCTGAAATATGCCCTTATTCAAACTCAATTTTTGTAATATCACTGAGGCTTCTCTATGGCCTCCTTCTGGTCACCAGTCCTCAATTAGAAAAGCAGGAGCACCAGCACCACCAAAATACATGTTGTTTGACTGCAACAGTGGTTGGAAAATGAACAGTGCCCACACACGAGTGCCAGCCAGTTGGGGAAAATGCTGATGGCTCGCAATCTTGCTCCTTAACTCATTACCTCCAGGAAATGTCTGCAGTTGGCAGCCAAATCATCCTGTTTGTCTCTCACAACTTCAGTCATCAGCTAAAGACTTCCTGTTTGCCCTGGACACATCTCAGGTCATCAGCACTATTTCTCTGTGTTACTTGTGAACCTAATTGATTAGAATTTACTGCTGATCACTGTTAGAAAGGTAATTTTGTGCTAATCAATTTTGCCACTAATATGTTTTGTGTATCACATATACTTTAGGAGTTATTTGCATTTGTTTATGGTTTGGTGTGCATGGCTGACATTTGTTCCTCAATCCTCACCTAAGTACCTTGAATAAAATGGGAAAAAATACATGTTGTATATTATAAAAATTGCTTTTTAGTGCAAAATTACTTTTGTACCTACATCTAATGTATGGATATTTAATTTGGTGTTAATGTGTTACATATTTTCCTACCAAAATGGCTTACGTTGCCTTTTTCATTGCAAAAATAAAAAAACTTTTATTACTATTTCAACTTGTATAGAAAAAAATTAAACTGTTTATAATTAATTGTACAGCACCATTGGAAAGATAATTTTGTGCTGAACAACTTTGCCACTAGTACTTTGTATGTAACACTTACGGTTTATGAAGTATTTACATTTGTTTGTGGCATACTAATTTTGGCTTTATTTTGCTTAGAAGGCCCAGGATGCAGTGTTAAGGGTATACTGAACACAGGTGGTGGAACTCTCAAAGAGCTCCTGTGGAGCGAATGAGTTAAGCCCCTATATGGGTAAAAACAAATGCGGGGGGGCTAAACGGCGGTCCTGGGGCACAATAAAGGACTTCAGCTGCAGGTGGTGAATAAACAAAAACAACTGAGGACACCATCGGCAGATGGAGAAATGTGAACAGTTTTATGGAAGCCCTACTGGGGTTACACATATCTATTTATGCTGATGTTATCTTAAAAGCAACCATTTGAAGATATAGTACCAAACTACAACATCACAACTCTGCTAAAAAACTAACAGTACTAAGCATTTCATAATTGAAATAAGACAGTTCCTCTGGGGGAATTATACTATGTCAATGTACATTGTGGTGGTTGAAATACTCACCCTTTGAACTCAGGACTCCAACCCACTACTCTGTACAGTAACACAGCATAATCCCCACTCTGTCATGTCTTATTCCTTACATAGTATATGGGTTTATCAGTTTGTCTCAGTGAGATATGGTTCTGCTCTGATTGGCATATTTTTGTCGATTTCACTGCTCACTGCCATTGATATGAGGACTGCTGACTAACTGGAGGGTGGGAGCGAGCCAGGCGAGGCAAGGAGCTTTATTTTATCTCCACAAGGGGACCTGATTTCATCAGGAGTTTGAGTGTTTGGGAGGGAGGGCTACTCAGCTAGGAGGTTCATATGGCTGCCTGAACACCTGTCAGCAACCCAGAAATTTGGTAGGTGGTGCCACCTGGGGGAGGTCCTACTGGGTGGGAGGATAAAGCTGTCACTCCTAAAGTGTCCTCACATGTTTGTATCCCAGCATGTTTGTGGAACAGCACATGTTTGGAACAATTGTGAGATTGGAATCTTCGGCTTCTGCAGGCATCTGAAAGAGGAAGCAGGGAAGCAAAGGACTCTGTTGGTCGACTAAGGTAAGGTAGCTGTTCTCTTCTGTTGTAATATTCACTGCAGGGATGGGTGCAGGTCCAAAGGTAGGCTAAAACTTGGAACAGATGCAACACTCTATCTAGGGTAGTATTACAAAGTGATTAAGGGAGAAAAGAAGGAAATTAAAAACACCCTCTCTAGGGTACATGAAAAAGGGGATAAACAAAGTCAGAAAAGTCTAAATAAAACTTCATGAGGAGATCAAATTAGTAACTTACCTTGGGTAAAGTGACCAGGGGTAACTCAAGCTAAAAAAGGAAATCAGCAAAACTCCTATCTGGGGTAAGGGCATAAATTCTGTCTTGCATTAGAAAGGGAGCACACTTGGAAATGTTGGGAGCAGTGCAGTGCAGTGGCTGTGGGGTGGCAGTTTCAGGGAGGCCTTCTGGAGACTAAGTTGCTACCCATCTATGTGCACCTCACTGGGAGGTCTCTAAACTCTGGGCTGAGTTGGCTAGGATTTGGGGGACAAAAGGATATTCCAGTATAGCCAATCATCCAATCTTCCAAACAAATAGAGAGAAGACCGCGTATTAATATATTAAGAAGGGGGTAGGGGCACAGACCAGTAAAGGCTTATGCAAAATTACCAAAGTAATTACTGGAATATTGGCCCACTCACCCAAAACCAATGCAAATAAGCTTCTTAACAATACAAAAGATTTATCATAATTTGACATCCAGAAATACTTCAACGGTTCGGGTAAACCCTTCTTCAGGAAACTGGTTTATCTAAATTCAAAACTGAATAATAGTCACCACATAAATAAACATAAAAAAAAATATAATACTTCGGAAAGAAGACAAAATTCCATACCCCTCTAACAAATATTTATACCTTTTCTTATATCTTTATGTTGTTCAATTCAGCAATGGTACTTAGTAATCTGTTAGACTCCCACCTTCAGAAAATAATGTATAAAAATAAAATTCCAATATACAGCCTAATAGATAAATAAATGTTCACAAATACAAAAGTCCATTCTTAGAGCTAACCTTTCAATCAGGCAAACAGTAAAATTTTCCTTCCTTTAACAAAAGTTCTGCTGTGAATATAAAACTCAGACTTCTATTCACTCTCCAAAAAAAAATAACAAACGCTTAACCAAATAACATCTCACAGCTTATCAATTTACTAGTTTACATTTGTACCATAAATGATCCCCCTTTAACAACTAAAAACCATCTCATTAAATTATAATAAATCTTTTGTATTGTTAAAATCTTATTTGCATTGGTTTTGGGTGAGTGGGCCAATATTCCAGTAATTATTTAAGGATTTGGAGGACCTCTTCCCACAACCAGGGCCAAAACCATTGTCCCAGAGTGTGCCTAGATGGACAGCTTTCTGGACTGTGGTGGCTCCTCAATGATGGGGGTAAGGGAACACATTCATCAGCCAGCACCACTATAGAACTGTTTCCTCACTCTGGTGGGATGAGACTGCCAAGATGAGGAACCATTTATAGTGGCAAAAGAGAATGTGGAGCTCTTTCAGAGTGAATGCCCCAAGGTGGGAGAAAGAGGACCCCAGTAGAAGAGGAAGAAACTTTTGGTAGGGGACTCTATCATGGGGGGGGGTTAGTTTGAGGAACATCACAGGAGGGAAGGATGGTGGTGAGGTGTCTACCTGGCGTCTCAGCATAGAAGGATGGGGAGCAAATCCTTAGGATTACTAGGGTGGTGGGGAAGGAGGGACAGATCGATGTCATTGTCCCTTTGGGGACAAATGGCCAGACAGAGGACACAGCCGAGGTAGTGCGGGATAGCTTTTGAAACCTGGGTAGAAGCCTGAAGCAGGTAGCATACCAGGAGGCCTTCACTGAGGTGCTACCTCTGCAAGGCTGGGGAGGAGAGGAAGCACTACACAGCGGTCTTCAACAACTTGTTGAAGGCATGGTGCTGGGCTGAGGGTTTGGCTACATCAGGAACTGGGATCCTACCTGGAAGGATAAAGGCCTGTACAAATGGAATGGCCTCCATCCATCCAGGAGAGGAAACGCAGCATTGATCGGAAGATATAAATGCTACTTCAAAGGGCAATTAAACAAGTCACAGGGGGAGGTAGAAGAAATGAGGGAGCACCGAATGCCGAGATGATGAAGCAGCAGTGAAGAATAGCCCACTGGACATAAATTTCTCAAGGGTAGCGAGGAAGAGGGGCAAGGGGAGAATGGAAGGGGGGTTGAGAGGTGGAATGAAGGCTGAAAAAAATTACTAGGGAGGGTGGACAGAGAGAGGTTCAAAAAGGAAGAACAGCACTAGAGACAAAAAATGGTGAAGGATGGATTCGGGCAAGGATGGCAACGTAGGGGCAATGAGGGACAAAAGGTAAGGAGAGCCATGTGTGCCAATGCAAGGAGCCAAGGGAACAAAATTCCTGACCTTGAGGCTACCATTGCGGAGGGGGACCAGGATTTGGTGGCCATAACAGGATCATGGTGCACCAACAACCACAGCTATGAGGTGGCCATACCAGGTTGCAGCATGTTTCGGAAAGATATGGGAACAAGGAAAATTTATATGAAAGGAAAGGTGTAAAGGCCATGGAAATACAAACACACAGTGGGGAAATACCTTGAGGGCTGTATAGCTGGGAGGTGTGAAGGCACAATGGAATAAAATAAAGGAGGGAATAAGTAAGGCAATTGCAAGCTGTTTAAAGGTAATACACAAAGGGACAGAGGAGAGAGAGGCCACTGTGATTCTCAAATGAAGTGATTAAGAAAGTTAGGGAGACAAAATGGCTTTTAGGAAGTATAAGGAGACCCAAACATAAGCACAGGAGGTATATTTAGAGAAACAAAGGGAGTCAGGAAGGAGGGCGAGGACCGCAAATGCCCAAACTGAAGAAAGAATTGCCAAGGAGGTGAAAGAAAAAAAAGAACATGACTTTCTTCAAGTATATGAGCAATATTAGGAAGGCAAGGGGTGGTATAATGAAGATCAGGGGACCAGGAAAGGGGACTGTGTGAAAGACTGCTGAGAGAAAGCTAGCATTTTAAATGACTACTTCTGCTCAGTCTTAACTGTGGAAGGGGGAGGGTATGGGCTGACATGTATATACATACACAGGTGGGAGTGTGGGGTGAACACAATTCCATTTACAGAAGAAATAGTCCATCAAGAGTTTGAAGTATTAAAGGAAAACAAGGCAAAAGGTCCAGATATGATCCACCCAAGGGTATTCAGGGAACTGAGTATGGTGCTGGCTCCCCTTCTGTCAACACTATTTAGCACCTCATTGGAGATGGGAGGGTTCTAGAGGATTGGAGGATGGCTGATATGGTCCATCTGCGTAAGAGTGGTAGCATGGAGGAGGCCAGCAATTACAGACCAGTCAATGTCACATCAGTGGTGGGAAGTTAATCGAGTCATTGCTGAAAGAGAGACTGATAAGACCCTACCTGGAGTACTGCGTCCCGTTCTGGAGGCCACAACACTGCAAGGAGATTGAAAGAGTGGAGACGGTAAAGAGGAGGGCAGCCAAAATGGTGAGGGGGTTGCTGAGAAGCCATACAAGGTAAGGCTGCAGTAACTCAACATGTACTCACTAGCAGAGAGGAGACCAAAAGGGGACATGATTGAAACCAATGAGCACCTCACAGGAGTGAACAAGGTGCAAGTGGAGGGTCTATTTCAAAGAAAGGAAGGCACTAGAACAAAGGGGCATGCAATGAAGCTAAAAGGGGGAAGTTTAGGAGAGACGTAAGGAAGTACTTCTTCATAGAAAGTGTAGCGGATCACTGGAATAGTCTGCCAGAGGAGGTAGTGGGAGTAGAAACTGTGGGGAGCTTCAAGCATGCATGAGATAGGCACAGGAGGATATTTGGTAGAGGAATGGGGTGGGGAGGGAGTGACACCTATGACCAGCTAGGGTCAGTAGTGATGGAATAGGCAGGGACAGAGGGCAGACTGAACAGGCCTAAGGGTCCTTTTACACTGACAAAATCTATATTTCTATGTTTCTTTGATAAAGTACCTGGAGGGTATATGGCTTCAGGACCACTGGCAGCACGGCGTTAAGGTGAGGTCATGTCAAACAAATCTCATAGATTTCTTTTACTGGGTAACAAGCAAGAGAGAGCAGGGGAAGCCAAAGGATGTGGCCAGTCTGGAATTTAGTAAGGGATTTGACACTGTACCACACAGGAGGCTGATAAGCAAACTTAGCAGCCTGAGGGTGTGAGAGAAGATTGTGATCTGGATAGCCAACTTGTTGAAAGACAGGAGGCAGAGGGTGATTGTAAATGGTAGTCACATAGAGGAGGGGAGTGACCAGTGGAGAACCACAGGGATTGGTACTTGGGCCTGTCCTCTTCAGTGTCATCATAAGTGACATTGCTGAGAACTGGAGGAGAAAGTTCTTCTCTTTGCAGATGACACAAAAATCTGGAACAGGGTGGACACCCAGGAAGTAGTGGTGAGAATGCAAAGGGATCTGGGGAAACTAGAGAAATGATTTGGAAGTGCCAGCTGAGCTTTAATGCCAAAATGTGTGCATCCATGCACTTAAAGAGGAGAAACCTGAGAGCTGAATATAAGATGGGGGAGATATTACAGTTACCAAGGAAGAGAGGGACCTTGGGATGATCATATTTGATGATCTCAAGGTGACAGGGCAGTGTGACAGGGCAGTAGAGAGGGTGAGATGGCTTCGGGGAGCATAAGAAGTGGGTTCTCTAGCAGTAGAAGGGAGGTGGGGTTTCCTCCATATCGCTCACTTTTGAGACCCCACCTGGAATACTAGGTCCAGTTCTGGAGGTCACACTTATGCAAGGACATCAACAGGGTGCAAGTAGTCCACAGGAGGAAGACAAACATGGTGTGGGGGCTACATGAGAAACCATATGAGAAGAGGCTGCAGGAACTCAATATGTACTCCCTGGAGGAGAGGAGAGAAAGAGGAGACATGATTAAGACCTGTAAGTACCTCAGTGAGATGAGCAAGTGTAACAGTCATGGAACTACTGTTCCACAAGAAAGCTAAACTAGGTATCTTATTTGTTGGGAAGTCACCTGGTGGTTGGTTTGGAGCTGGGAATCTGCCAGGAGGAAGGGTAGTCCTCGCAATAGAAACAAATTAAAAAGTTGTGAGCATATTGGTCACTATGCACGACTGGGTGGAAAGTGCACACCAGAGGCACATACCCCACTCGCATAGCTCCACACCAGTGGACAGGTGAGCCCTAGCTGGTATTCACAAATGGCCATCACCAGTCCACGGCCCTGCCCCCGGCACCAAGGACTGCACAGGGTGCCAGGGTGGAGCAGAGGACCCAGGCAGGCATCCAAACTGATGCCCGTCCTCTGTCCCACAACGGATCAGCTACACATGCAGGCACAGGTCCGGGTGGAAGAACAGTCATGCCCTGTTGGCTGGTGGACCCCTTGGACAAGCCCCTGGTGCACCATGGTTACCCACCGCATCACCGAACCACCCCCCAACACAGGGCAGCCCTGTGACCCATTTAGCACTGCAACCCCCCATTCCAACACATGTCTGCCCCTTCCCCAGAGTCATAAAGCATACCCCCAAAACATGTCTGCCCTGTTCCTTGGTGTTCAGATACCACCCCCCACACACATAGAGAGGAACCACAGCCCACCCAACCCCAAACCTATACCCAGTACTCTGTCAGTTTCATTTTGGCCAGTGGTCCCACAACCACCCTGTGGCATCGACACCCCTCTTTACTAATCAATACCTGTCGTCAGTGCAGTAGCCCTGGATGGCCACCAGCACAGCCCTCCACACCCTCCCATGGCCGTCGGCTGTCTCACATATGCAAGGAGTGTGTTGCAATATATATGCTTGAACCCTGCATAAGTCAGATGGCCAGCGGCCATGGAGGTGTTCAGAGGGCTGTGCCACTGGCTCTCTGGAGCCATGACACGGACTGACAGGTATGGTGTTGAAGGGGAGGTTGGTGCTGCGGGGGATGGGGCACTGGCCACCAATGCTTTAACCAGGGTACCAGGATCGAGGGTCAGGACCCAGTGGACTGGGACACCACTGTGTGTGTATGGGGGTATGTACTTGTATTACACCAGGGTTGGGGCTGTCATGTGATGGGGTAGAGGGTACCAGCCTGGCATGTGTTGTGACCAAGAGTGCATGTCAGACATGGGGACCGGGATGGTATGTGTTGGGAAGGGGGGTGAATTACTTTAACAGGGACTGGGAAGCCTCATGTTGGAGCAGGGGGTGCATGTCAGACACGGGGATCAGGCTGGCATATGTTGGGGTGAGATCTGAATTACTGTAAGGTGGACCAGGCAGCCTTGTGTTATGGCAGGGTGGTGCCTTATATGAATGGTGTTGGGGCAGCTGTGTTCCTGGGGCTGGGTACATATAGCAGTTATGACAGGGTCCCCTTGGCATAACCAGCACCCTCCTATTCTCCCCCGTGCACAGCACTACATGCTTTAGTGAATGACGTGTAGTGCAGGCATACCCCTATCACACCCCTGCCTGCCCCTGACGTGTTGCTGTCTACGTGGCCATGGGATTCAGCATGTTACTGATATGTGCACCATTCATCAATGTCATGGGTGGTCCATGGGACTCTGCCACATAGCATACACATATATCAATGCTTATGTCCCTGGTTTCTGCGGCGTGTAGGCATAGTGCATAGGGCCCATTATTCGTATTGGAGGAGTAAAGGTAAGGGGGAGAGGGGTGATTGCTTATGCCCCTTTCCATATACACAATAGAAGCAGACATTGTATGCAAATGTCCTGTCACCCCATGGTTTTGGCAATAATGGGTGCAGTATCTGGTAGCCAAGGAGTAGTAAATAGGGTGCCCTGGCTAGTGAATGTAGCCCTGGTGGTCCAGTGGTTTTTGGGACCAGTACAGGTAAAAGCAGTGACAGATGATTATTTTTATTTAAAATAATAAGCTTGTGCCCTGTTAAAATAAGGTTTTGGTCTGCTGCAGATTTACAGTAAATGCAGAGTGGTAGCTGTGTGGCACCGAGGCGCCAAAAGCAAATGAGTGAGAATCAAGCCATGGCTCTGTAGCGCAGCACTAGTACACTAAGGGAAACCCCCTTGCAATAGTTGAAGAGTGTCTGTGTGAAACTATGACTTCAGTCACGGAGCAAGCTAAGGCCCGTCAATGCCAAGCACACTCAAGAAGGAGACGCAGTAAAATGCGTGCCTCTTGCTGGCAGGAGACCAGATATTTTTTAATTAAATAAAGTAGTTGGCTGGCAGCAAGCACCAGAAAATAAATGCAGGGATTAGATATTTTTAAATGTATTAATAAAATAAAGGAGACACACTTTATGAAATGGGGATGGGCTTCTACACATAAGCACAGTCCAGGCACCATATACAGTAAGAGTGGCAGGACAGCTTGTCGGTGAGAGGACAACAGTTTCAAATCACTCGAGGAGATACACATAAAAACTAACCTTTTTAATAAATAAATGCCACAAGGGGCTAGCTTACAGTCCACAGAATATAAGCATGTACAATTTACACCACAAAACCCTGTAGTTTTAAAAACAGATTGTTTGAAGTACACTAGTGCAGAGAGAATGAATCATAATTTGAAATGTAGCAAAATGAGCAACTTTTTCTAAATTGCACTTCCAAGGCATTTTAAGTCAGATTTGCACCGAACGTGGCAGTCTGGTAGAGTAAGGTGTGCTTTACTGGGGAAAATTGTTTTATTTAAAGAAATATTTAAGAAAGAGGGGTCGCTAACCTGGGAAGGTGGAGTAGCAGAATCTCAGGACCCATGCTGCAGGTAGGCATGGTGGAGGAAGAGTCAGGAGAGGATGTGTTCTCTTGAGCAGAAGTTGTTACAAACGCCAGTGGGACAGCCCCAAGGAGGAGCTGTAGCATAAAAAAATTAATGTTTAAATTGTCTGGGCCCAAGACTTAAAGAAATAATTCATTTAAAAGGGAAATGGCTTATTTTTGAGGTAATTTAGTTTTCGACAGTGTGGAAAGTCACTGCAAGATATCTCCTTTTTGTGGCTGCAGTGGGCGTAGCCTGTAGACGCATTGCTTTGAGAAAAGGATGACCTGCATAATTACCTTCCAAACAACATGGTAGAGTGTTAAAATAGTGTCCTCTACTGATGCCTCATTATTACACTCCCTGTGTGTGTATGGGACGTAGAGAGCACTATAGAAACAGAAACATAGAAGTTGACGGCAGATAAGGACCGCAAGGCCCATCCAGTCTGCCCATTTCTTTTTATACCTTATGAATGTGTCATGGGCCTTTGCTCTGTCAATGGCCTATCTATTCATACCCATCTGTATTGCTCCCTTATGCCTATCCCATGCCTGTTTGAAGCCCTGCACTGTATTCTTATCCACCACTTCCTGAGGTAGGCCATTCGATGCATCCACCACCCTTTCTGTGAAAAAGAACTTCCTCACACTACCCCTTAATTGGCCTCCCTCTAATTTCATGCTGTGTCCTCTTGTCCTGCTATTTTTCTTATACTGAAACATGTTAGACTATTGCACCTTGTTAATGCCCTTAAGGTGTTTGAATGTTTCAATCATATCGCCTCTCTCCCTCCTTTGCTCTAGGGTATACATATTGAGCTCAGTTAATCTGTCCTCATATGTTTTCTGATGCAGTCCCTGCACCATTTTGGTTGTCCTTCTCTGGACTGCCTCAATTTAGTTAATGTCCTTGTGAAGGTGTGGCCTCCAGTACTGCAGGCAGTACTCCAGATGGGGCCTAACCAGTGTCTTGTAAAGAGGGATTATTACCTCCCTCTTCTAACTTGTGATACCCCTACTAATACACCCCAAAATCCCTCTAGCCTTACCTACTGCTATAGAGGTCAGCTTTGATGATTTCAGGTCATCGGTGATGATGATGATGCCCAAGTCTCTTTCTTCCCATGTGACTGCCAGCAACTCCCCTCCCAGTTTATAGGTGGCCTCAGGTTTTCTCTTCCCTATGTGCATGATCTTGCACTTCTTTGTGTTAAACCCCAGTTGCCACTCTTCTGACCATTTTGGTAGTTTATCCAGATCTCTTCTCATTCTGCCCACCCCATCTTAATCATCTACTCTGCTGCAGATCTACGTGTCATCTGCAAACAAACAAACCTTACCCTCCAGTCCATCTGCAATGTCACTGATGAAGATATTATAGAGGACTTGCCCCAGGACTGATCCCTGAGGTACCTGACTCATGACTTGCATCTCTTCTGACTGTATACCATTTACCACCACTCTCTGTTTTCTGCCCATCAACCAATTTGCCACCCAGTTGACCAATGTCTGACCCACCCCAAGCCTATCCAGCTTATTAATCAATCTTCTATGTGTAGTAGTATCGAAAGCTTTGCTGAAGTCAAGGTAGGCGACATCAACTGCTCCCCCTTGGTCCACCACTCTGGTTACCCAGTCAAAGAAATCTATGAGATTAGTTTGACAGGACCTTCCTTTTGTAAACCCATGCTGTCTTGGATCCTGTGCCCTATGGATTCCAGGTGTTGCACTATCCTTTCCTTAAGGAATGTCTCCATAATCTTGCCCACTACTGAGGTAAGACTGACTGGTCTGTAGTTCCCTGCCTCTTCCCTGCTACCACTCTTGTGGAGTGGGATCATATGAGCCCTTCTCCAGCCTTCTGGGACTTCTTCTGTGCTCAGAGACTCACTAAACAGTTCTGATAATGGCTCTGCTAGTTCCACCCTTAGCTCCTTTAGTACCCTGGGGTGTATGCCATCAGGTCCCATTGCCTTGTCCATCTTGAGCTTATCGAGCTCTTGTAAGACCCTTTCTTTTGTGAAGGGACTAGTGCACACCTTCCTCCCCCCTGTGTCCATGGTGCAGAGCTATGGGCCCTGCCCTATCTTCTCTTCAGTAAATACTGAGCAGAAGTATCTATTTAGGATAGATGGTTCTACATGATCCTCCTCCTCACACACCCGTTATCCCCTTTGATCTTAGTGATACCTCTTCTGGACTTTCTCCTTTCACTAATGTATCTATAGAAAGTCTTGTCACCTTCTTTTACTGTTTGTGCTAGTGTTTCCTCAGTTTGGGCCTTTGCCTGCCTTACTGCATTCCCTGCTTCCCTTAGGGAAGTTTGGTATGCCTCCCTATTTTCATCCTGCTGCATTCCTTTGTGTTTTCTGAAGGCCAGCCTTTTGGCTCTGACCTTTCCTGCTACTATGTTTGAGAACCAAAGTGGTTTCCTTCTTCTTTTGCACTTCCTTTCCTCATTAACACAATGGGATGTTGCTTCAAGTATTGCATCTTTAATGCTTGCCCACTTTGCCTGTACCCCCTCACCTGTATTTTTTTTTGCCAGGGCTAGCTTAACTCTGTTGGCCATCTTATCAAAGTCAGCTCCTCTGAAGTCCTGTATTTTTTCCTTGCAATGGGATGATTTTGTTTTAGTGGCCAAATTGAACCATACCATGTGATGGTTACTGCCACCCAGGTGACCTTCTACCTGGAGATCTGTGATCCTTTCCCTGTTAGTCAGTACTAGATCTAGGATAGCCCTGTCTCTTGTGGGTTGTTGTACCAGTTGTTTGAGGCCCTCCCCCTGCAAGGAATCCACCATGTGTCTAGTTCTGGCAGATGTCCCTGCTGGTATTGACCAATCTGTATCTGGCATGTTGAAGGTTCCTATTATCAGAACCTCCCCTTTAACTGTCATGTTTTGTATATCTTCTAACAGTAACATGTATATGTCCTCCCCCTGGTCTGGAGGCCTGTACACAACCCCAGTTCGCATGGCTGTCCCATTTCCTGTTTCCAGGGTGACCCACAGTTCTTCTGGCTCCTTATCTGTATTCTGAATTTCTGTAGCTTTGATATTTTCATTGACATAAATGACCACTCCACCCCACCCTTTTTGCACCTCGGTCTCTTCTGAACAGTACATAACCAGGAAAGGAAGTCTCTCAAGTGTGGTTACTGGTAAACCATGTCTCACTAATGGCTACTATGTCCAGTTTAACCTCTGTCATTATTGCCTGCAGGTCTGGGATCTTGTTTCCCAGACTGCGCGCATTTGTGTACATGATTTACCATTGGTCAAATATCAGTGTGTTAGTTTTTGGGCGAGGTCGGGCATTTCCCCTGTGCATCATATGGGGAGCCAGACCCTTTTCTTTACCTAGTGATGCAAATGAACTACAAACATGCTGAACTCCTGTTTGACCTCTAGCTGATGGGGGTGGAGTGTTCTTCCCATTCGACGTATGGGGCGCTACACCCCATCCCCATTTGCTAATTTAAATATTCTGCAAAGACATCAAACTTCTGCCCCAATGTACTGACTCTTTCCTTAGTCAGATGCAGTCCATCAAATTTAAAGAACTTTCGCTCCCAAAACTGTTGCCAGTTCCCTACAAATGTGTGTCATTTTTCCTGGCACCAGCCCTTGAGCCACATGTTTAGCTCTCCTATCTCCCCTTCTCTGACCTTCCATCCTTCTGTCCCCCTCTCCCAGACTGGCAGGATCTCAGAGAAGAAGATGCTGGATGAAATGGATGATAGTTGTCACCCAGCCTGGTCAGGTGTTCCTTGGTCTCCACAACTGACTGGCTGGTGAGATCTTTAGTCCCTATGTGTACCAGGACATCAATGTTTTAACCTGCTTCCTGAACAATTTTAGCAATGCTGTCAGTGTCCCTCCATGCTGATGTGCCTGGGATACATCTGACCATTACCCGTGGCTGGAGATACATATCAACTCCCCAAATCATGGAGTCTCCTATGATCAGAAGTTTTTTTTATTTCCTTTTGCTTTTTATGTTTTAGTTGCTGTTTAGGGCTAGTTTTGTTGTACTAGCTCCTGTGCTACAGTGTCCTGCTCTGCAGTGTTCCTCTGCCCCTTTGTTTGATTTCAGAGATAGAGGCAGATATCTGTTTGTAGTTTTTATATGGTTTGTGGAGGTGATATGTTGGAGAGCATCGAGTGATTGGGCACCCAATTTGCCCCTCCTAACCACCTGCCAACCTCCTGGACCAACTACCCTCTGCGGTCGAGGTGCTTCTGTTGGATGTTGGGGAAATGGCAGGCGGTTCTTATATTTCCTCTTGAACGTGCAATTTGAGGCACTTAATCTCTGCCCATGCTGCCTGGAGCTGAGCCCTTAGATCTCCAATGGCCCAGCATGTATGACAGTGTCCTAAATCCTGTAAAACTGCCCTTTGGAAAAGTGTTCCACAGTACCTGCAGTTAATGATATCCATTCCAGGTAAGTTGCTGGGTTTATAACCTGGTCAGAGTAATTTGAAGGAAGATATTAAAGCAAAAGTTTGATTTTGTGTTTTGTTTGTTTTTGTATAACTTGTTATAACAAGTTGAATTACTAGTGGCCCTGTAAATGAGGTCACTGTGTGGATACCTCTCTGATCCACCCCTTCCTGTTTTCTACAGGAAATATCACGACTGTGCTACTGTATAAAAGGAGTGCAGTGTGGGGTGGTTGGGGATGGGGTTGGGTGGCTGGACCCTTCCCCTGCTGAAAAAGAAGAACCACAGATGGAAGAAACAAGGACGTAAGAGCAGAAACAATCAGCCAGCAACAAATGTAGTAGCCCTAATCCTAATGACAGATAAAATGACAGGTAAAACTGTGAAACCTGTAAAGCACCACCTGCAATAATTTCACAGAAGACATACCCTGTAAGAAACACTTTGCTACAGAGAAAAATAAAGTAGTAACAAAAGATATACCTTGCAAAAGACAATTTGAATCAGAAGAGTACATCGGTAATCTGAAAGCACACACCTTTAAGCACATCCTGTAATAATGCAGCAGAAGGTATACCCAGCAACAACAATTTGAATCAGTGAAAAATAAAGCAATAAAATGTTAGCAATGAACAGTAACAATCCCTGTGAGTGCAAAATAAAAATAACAACACACAGTAAACCTGCCTAGCCAAAAGGAGCCTTAATCCTTATTGTTGCTCTGGTATGGTTCTTTGCTCTGTCTTTTCAAGCAACCTAGAAGAAAATAGCTCAGGTGCAGCTAGGTGCCTTGGACAGCAACCCTAGTCTTCCACCTTTTTTTCTGCAGGCTCATGTTCCCTCCCTGCAAGGCATCAAAGGAGGCAGGACTTTGTCTAGGGGCATGACCAGGACACAGGGATTGACAGGTTTGGGGGAATAGGGCAAGCAAGTGCTACCCACTAGAGGCAGGCAGGTGTTCCTAGGGTGGAGGGACCTTGCATCCAGGAATAGGGAGGAGATACCTCATCATTTCTATCTTTCCTAGGTTATAAGAACAGCCTCAGAGGGAACATCAAGGTTTTTGACAAAGAAGATACTTTAAGGCAACAGCAGAAAGTAGATCTTGCATCTGCCTGCATCATAATGTGATATAAACCTAAGTCTGGTGTTCACTGTAACCAGCTTAATGTTCCCCTTTCAATAATGTACTAAATTATCACCTTACTTTGTCACTTATGAATATTCATATTGTCTGAACTTCTTATCCTAAAACAGTGTCTTTACAATACAGAAAAATGCTGTATTCAAAGTATAAAAAGCGAAAGAACCAAATTGCTCTGCATTTTAAATGCAGTTGGCCAAAATTGTAACTATTAAAAGAAATAAAACATGTTTTTTCACTTCAGTTAGGCATCCAATGTCAAAATGAATATTTTTAGCATATTGCCATATATTGTAGTGTGGTCATTTCCTGAAACAATGTGTAGTACAGGACAATGGTACGCAGACTGTGACACTCAACAGTTTTAGGGTAGTTAATCTATCTTGACTTATTTGCTGCATATGCATCTCAGTTACTAAAGAGTCCTGACCATGTTCACCCTTCCTCAAGCCAAGCCAGCTATAGTATGTCTAGCACTAACACTGATGGGAAGATTATGCCATTAGCAGGAAACTCTTTAAACAGCCTTTTTTGGCAAATTGAAATCTCCTCCATAGTGTTTTATTTGACTTGCCTCTGGCTTGAGAGAAGTTAAAAGAAAACTCCACCCAATGTCCAAGTCTGGTGCCTCTGTGATGTCTCTGAATTAGCTAAAAAAAAATATCCTGCACATTTTGAATCCCTCCATAGGAGACATGAATAAAGTAACCAAATACTACACACACACACACACACACACACACACAGCAGAACACAGCTGTAAAATGATTAGATTTGTTTACAAGCACTCAAGCACTGCCTTCTACACAATCCACACACACCGCAGAACACAGATGCAAACTGATTAGATTTGTCTATGAGCATTGTCTTTCACGCAAGACACAATCAATTGAACCAAAAGTCACACACACACAGCAGAACACAGCTGCAAAATGATAAGATTTGTCTAAAAACAACTGCACATTATTATTACTCTGTTGTGTGAGTAAAGCATATCTGAACACTGTGTAGGTCACAGAAATTGAATCTACAAACAAACTAAGAAGATTATTATTAAACTTTAGTGTGAGTGAAGCATATCGGACCACTAATGAGTTAACAGACCTGCACTCAGCAGGGGAAGGGGGGGAGTTACCCTGTGACAAAAAAAAAAAAACAGTACCTGGAGGTTTAAAGTCAAGGTACAACCTAGGGTGTATACCCTTTGGCACTGATTACTGTCCTCCCTGAGTCAATGGCCACAATTACTGCTAAGCATTGAAAGCAGGCGACAGACAATATAAGCATAAAACATGGACATGGAGAAATTATTATAATTTTCAGGATAGAGTATTGGGTTGCTTACTATAATGCTGTTTTTTTCCCCTTGTGTTTGCTCTTTTGCTAGCATATACTGCAACAGGGAAATTAACCATCACAGTCAAAAGTCTGTGCACTGGAAAGACTCCTCTGCCTGCAGAGTCCTTCCTTCCCTCACATACACACACACACAGGTTCCTGCAGTGTTATTAATTTTACACACTTGGCAGCGGACCAAAAAAAAGTTCTCAGTAGAGCTGCCAACCTCTGGCAGTTACAGGACTGCAGAGACTGATAATGCCATGTTGTATTTTAGGCATGCTTTTTATGTTTGTTTGCACGCATGTGCAAGAAACATGTGACAGCTTGCAGGAGTAGCAATTTGTGGATGTGCTGTCCAGTTGTGGTCAATGCCCCCACTGCTTTGTGAGGCTTGTCTCTGTGGCACTGGCAACAATAAATAAGCATGCTGTCTATGACAGCAGTGCAAAAGCATGCCACTAGCTTGAAAAAATTTCACCGCTGCAATAAGGGAGCACCCACTCATTGCAGGGCGTGCCTTGCCTGGTGTAACAGTTCAATAAACATGGCAGCTGTCACTGTCGACGTCTGCCTCTAGACCCCAGAAAACTGATGTTGGGGTGCCCAATCCCCCCCATAGGCAGGGCCCCTCTCCAGTTCATTTACTGATGGGGGAGCCCAATCCCCATCAGCATAATGGTCCCCCTGTCCAATAATTTGTCTGCCGAGGGGGAGCCAATCCCCCTCAGCATCATGCCCCCAAACAAAGACCCTTTCTTCTTTACTGATGGGGTGCCCAATCCCTGTTGGCTCCAGTCCCCCCTCACAAAACACCTAGGTGGCATGCTGGGAGCCCACCCCCAGTGTATCAGATGTCCCTGTAACAAAGAAAACCTTTCCGCAAAAGTTTTTTTTATTTTGTTTAACCTGTGAACAAGAAAATGGTCCCTCATTGTCTGCAGTGCCCCTTCCCCCAACCTGCACCCACCCTCTGCACACCCCACCTTGTCACTCACCCTCGCCCCATACTTACCTCCAGAGCCTGATGCAATGATCTTCGAAGGAGCGAGAACGTGTCTGCAATATTCAAAGCCAACCGCGAACTGAAGAAATGCCGGTAAGCTATATAATGGCATATAGTAAATGTTTTGTTTTCAACTTAGGTGGATATCTCAGCCAGTTTTGTGACTTTCAGCACCAAATTTTCAACATGGGTTTTTGGGACCCCACCTCATGAATTCAGTCACTGTCATGTCGTTATTTGGTCCCAAAAGGTAATTTTGCAGTGACTGCATGGAATCATTTTGAATTTATATGGATTTATTTCAATATGTTTTTATATGATATGTGTTGAGTTTTTAATGTTATAATGTAAAGGTGCCCTGAGCATTGGAAGGGCGCCTCATATAAATAAAAGATTGATTGATCACCTTTTGGGACCAATTAACAAAACAACAGTGTCACTGTTCATGAGGAGGGCTCCTAAAAGCCTATGTTGCAAATCTGGTGAAAAAATCCAAAATAATGACTGTGTTATGAGAGTGCATTGTGCACTTTCCACCCTCGTACATAACTTCAATAATTTTTTGTACTTTCACTCCAGATTCTCATCATTGCCATTTTTTCACACCTCCTTATGAACAGTACAGCTGTCATTTTTCACATCCTTCCTGAAATGTGTTTTCACACATCTGGCACACAATGGTGCAGCCATTGTGGGAAATCAATGTTTGTGTCAGATTAAGAAAATCACAGTACCACTGCTCCTCAGCAGAGGTCTCAAAATGCCTGTGTTGAAAATTTGGTGACAAAATTCCACAAACTGTCAGTGTTATGAGCATGCGTTGCGCAGTTTCCATGCACACTTATATATACACTCAAGAATGTTTAATATTTTTACTCCAGATTTTCAGCATTGCCATTTTTGCACTCCTCCTTATTAACAGTACAGCTGTGATTTTTCACATCCTGCCCAAAATGTGGTTTTGCACATCTGACACACAATGGGCACAGTCACTGTGTGAAATCAGATTAAGAAAATCACAGTGCCACTCTTCATGAGCGGAGGTCCCAAAATGCCTATGTTGAAATTTTGGTGTAACAAACCACCAAAATAATTGCATTATTGGTGAGTGTTGTGCAGTTTCTATGCAAGCTCATGGCTTCATCATTTTTTTTTACATTTTCACTCCAGATTTTCAACATTACCATTTTTCTTTACACCTCCTCATGAACAGTACCAGCTGTCATTTTTTACATAGATGGAGGGAGGAACACCTGTGACCTGTGACTGTTCAAAATGTGTTTTTGCACCTGTGGCACCAAATGGCACAGTTGCTGTTCAAAATCACCGTTCAGCTAATGAACTGATAGTGTCACTGTTTATGCGGTAGGGTCACAAAAAGCCTATGTTGGAAACGTGGAATGAAAATATCAAGAAACGCCCAGGGCATTAGGGTTTCTGACCATAACACCTTGCCCTGTAGGGATTGACAAGCATCAGGGTGTGACTTGGGATTGTCAACAGTAATGCTCACGCCTTTCCATCTCCATCCCTACTCTGCAGTCAGTGACAGTTATTGAGGTGTGCCTTTGACTCTTCAGCCCCAAAGTTCACTCCATTCTCCTATACTGCACCCATTTCAGCATATTTCCTTAGGGAATGGTGTGAGTGTAAAGCTCAAACACCTCAAGGCACACCTCAACACTCGTCTGTGTCTGCAGGGTAGGGTGAGGTGAAATGGCATGAGCGTTATGGGTGATGACCCAAAGGCACACCCCAATGCCTGTCCATCTCTGCAGGGTGATGGTGGGGTTGGCTTCACTTCAGTACTTCACTGCAATCCTATTCTACCTGCCTGTCTGTCTGTCTATCTATCTATCTATCTATCTATCTATCTATCTATCTATCTATCTATCTATCTGTCTATGTAATTATCTATCTTTCTATCAATTGCATGTATCGCTATTTATACCTGTTTGTATAACAAACCTGCATATCACATTTGCCTGCACTCTCAGAACATACTTATGAAACTCTGCATATTTGTACTCCACTCCTGCATAGACCTCAGACTTTCCTAATATTCCCATTAACACAAGCATAACAACCTTAACCTTATCAACAGCGAATCCCTCTGAAAGTTTCTATCACATTTTATTTGCTAACAGTCCATCATTACACCTGACTGCCTGACATCAACACATTGCTTAAATATAACTTACATCACCTCATGGAGAAAAACCCTGTTTCTCTAAACAAAACAGTGTATATAAGCCCAAGGCTGAACATATGCCAGCCATTACTATTTCATGTACTGCCACCTTCTGTACCATCATGAGGAGTTGCATATGTTCCCCATGAAGCTTTGCATTATTGGGGTTTGTGCAATTGTGTTTTCTTTAAAATTTGGCTGTATGGCCAATATCCTCCGGGATAACATATACCTCAGTGGCATTTGCTCTGGGGTTCTTTTGTAAAGCTACAGTATTTTGCTTACTATTCCTTCCATTAAAATGTACACCTCCATATATTTCCCTAATAATGTGTATGCCTTCCTTAGAACAGAAACTAAAACAAATCTTGCTACTTACAAATCATTGTGTTGTTTCTCCATGCCTCCTTCACAATTCCACACAACTTCACTAACTTTATTATGCAGCTGTGGTGGATCTGACCAGAACATGTTTCACAAAATGGTGAACTTCAAGTCTTAGTGACTCCAGGTTCTCAATATTCAATTTCTTAGAAAAATATACTGGAGAGAGCCAGGAAGGAGGGCTTGCACATGGGAAAAATGTAAAATTGCTTAAACAATTTTACAGTGATTTATTTATGCTAAATGTTATGTATTTATTACATTGAAATCCAGGCTGACAGAGCAAAGGATCCTCTGAAGTTTCATGGAGGCAATTGAGATTCCAAAACTAGGATTCCATTGTGGCTTATGCTGCTGCAGAATTCCAATCCAGAATTCAGTTTGAGTGGTACTGAGGACTAGAACATGGTTTTGTCCACTCAGTGACCAGGATTATATGAAATAGAATGTTGAAAAGGTATAAAGGGGGCAGCACAGCTCATTTTTGGGCAGTTGAGCTGAGAGAGCAACCTGTAGGAACCAGACCTGTCCAGAGGGAGTCCAGCCTACTGAGGTCTAACAGCTGATAGGGCCTGGGGGGGCTAGCCCTCACTTTAGTGAATATTGATTAAAATAATAAACCAATACCACAGTAAGCTAGGTAACAATCCAGAGAACACACTCATTTATTTATTTAGTTTTTTGTTGACCGGGTAAGTGCACTAGACAAATCCTGCCTATTTTCAGGCACAACCCGGGGAGGGGGAGGGGGATACAGATGAATGCCAACTGACCTTGAACTAGATTAAGCTGTCGGTGGTATTTTTAGTGACTGAGGGAAATTTGGCCAGGACAACAGGGAAATTCCCCTACTCTTTTCAATAAGTGCCATGGGATCTTTAACATCCACCTCAACTACCGCCAATCCAGGCAGATGGGACCTCGGTTTAAGGTCTCATCTGAGAAACAGCACCTCAGAAGTGCAGCACCCCTCTCATGCTGCACTACAGTGTCAGTACTGGGATAGCAACCCGAGTGCCAGATGTGGGAACTGAACCCACAGCCCTCTGATCACCCGGCTTCAGAGGCGAGTGTGCTACCTATTGAGCCACTGACACTGTTATGACACTGACACTCATGTGCATTATGTGCCACAAAAATGTAGTTTTAAAAACAGAGCTAGTTGATGTATACTAGAGCTGTGAGAACTGAATCAGCCCAATTTAAACTGCAGAGAAATGCAATTTTTTTTCTAAGTTGTACTGCCAAGACATTGTACGACTAATTTGTACCAAACTTCGCAGGAATGTGGAGTAGGATGTGCTCTGCTAAGGAAAAACAGTTTTAAGTGAATAAACCTTTAGGAAAAGGGGGGCCACTAACCTGTGAAGGTGAAGTGACTTTAGTTCAGAATCCCTGCTGCAGGGACCCAGGTTTGAGGAGGAGCCAGGAGAGGGTGTGTGCTCTCAGGCAGGATCAGTTACAAGTGCCTGTGGGACAGCCTCAGGGAGGAATTAAACACATAGACAAATGGATATTTAAATTTCCTAGCAAAAGGCTGGAGAAGGAAGGCCTTTTAAAGGAGAAATGGCTTATTTTATGATAAATTGGTTTGGGAAGTCGCAAAGAAAGCTGTCTTATTTTCTATAGAGTGGGAAGCTTTAAGTCTTAGAGGTTCTATGTAATAAGGGCGACTGCATAACGAAGTGAGAGCAGGAACAGTGTAGCTAAGCCTGCTGCTTCAAGTACCTATTTTCCACTAGTGTCTTGAGCTTCTTCTGATCAGAGTGTGACTGCTTCAGACAGCCAGTTCATCTCCAAGGATTGTCAACACCAGATCTGATGCCATCTCTGGAGGTTCCAGGATGCCATTTCTTCAGTTGTAAAGGGAAGTTCAGTAACATTTATTTTTATCTTTAGACCAGTTCAAGAGGAACAATCGCTTGCATTTTGAATTTGGAATCCTTCTAGCTTCAAGGACTACTGTCCAAATACTGAAGAACTGAAATTTAAAGACTCCAGGGGGAAGTGTACTCTGAATGCTGCTGAGTATGTGATGCAGATAAATTATTTATTGTGCATGTGTAAAGCTAAAGTGACTAGAGTGTTTAAGTATTTTAAAGTTGAAGTTACAGGGTTAGAGTAGGCTGACTGAAGTGAGTAAGGGCCTAGTAGCCGCTGTCCACCCTAAAGGCTAAGTAATTTGCATGTACAATGACTGAGGCCTGAGGCATGACCTAGTGCTTGGTTAAGTTTTAAGTATCTGGTAGTGAGGGATGGGTAGGCTGACTGAGGTGGGTAAAGGCCTAGCAGCCACTGCTCACCCTTAAGGCTAAGTAATTTATATGTGCAGCTACTGAGGTCCGAGGTGTGGCTTAGTGCTGGGTAAAGTTTACAATAACTGAAGGAATAGTGGGTGGTGGTATAGCCTTCAGTCTCCAGGGATTTTCAGTTACAGACCTGTGGAAATATGAAAGTATTACTGCTGAAAGTATTTGTTTAATGCAATGTTTATGCAAAGAGAATGCGTTGCTATTGATAAAAATTATTGCTTTCTTTCCTGCAAACTGTGTTTGTAAGTTGGCAAATCAGTTCAGTAAAGCTTACCTTAATTTTCACTCTGAAACTGTGTCAGAGTCCAGCTTCGAAGTTGTCTGAGTCTCACATTCCTGTGATCTCTCTGGTCCGTCTGGTGCAGCCTCTCTCTCTCCCACATAGATCCCATAGCTGCTTGATAGGGGAGGTAGTCCTAAAGGTTTCTATGTGCACCCAACTCGATGGTTGTGGGTGGGAAGAGAGGCAAACAACCTACTGGTGGTGTGACCCTGATTACTCTCTGTGTAGGTGCTGCATCTCCCTGGGGTTATATAGGTAACTACTTATGGTTATGCAAGGTGCAGGTGAGGATTAGTATCTTTCATAACAGGAAGTGTACCTGAACATGGGGGCATAGCTTGGGGGGGTAAGAGGGGTGTGAGGAAATATTTCTTCACAGAAAGGGTGGTGGACACCTAGTACCGCCTGCCAGAAGAGATGATGGGCAAAAACAGTGGCGAGCTTCAGACATGCATGGGATAGGCACAAAGGTATAATACATGGAGGCAAGGGTGGAGGGAGGAACACCTGTGACCAAACAGACTCAGGGTGTAGTGTCAGGCAGGGAAAATAGGGCAGACTAAATGGGCCTGCCGGTCCTTTTCTGCCTACACATTCTGTGTTTCTGTGTTTCTTTCTCTGCTGTGATTGTTTCATGCTGTGCAATTTTTCCGAATGGCAATTAAAGTTTCAGTAGAGCTTGTGCTCTTGTGCTTGACTGACAGATTGTTTTTCATAATACTATCAGTCTGATATATTTTCCATGATGAAAAATAATCCTAAGATAATACAGTGTAGTATATGGTTTGGATGCAGTCTGGGAGTAGTCTTTGGTGAGTAGCTGATACTTTATTACCAGGTGTTGGTCATAGTCCATGACTGTTTTTATCATCTCAGGAACATTACAGGACTGCATGGCTTCCTTGCCCTGCTGACCTGCACATGCCGCTACGGTGTTTCTGCACTGCTTGCTGATTATTGTTTACTTTATTCAACTTCCTGTGGCCACCTCAGTTCTTTATGTCTCACTTCATGCAGCAGTGCAATACAACTAAGTCAAACACTTGGGGCCCGATTCCAAGACAGGCCCGCACTGACGCAGTGCGACTTGCTCCAACACGTATGGCGTAAGTTGCACCTTGTGCCACATGTTCCACCAGCCAGTATTCTGAGAGACAGCCTGCACCATGGCATGGGCGGCCTGCACCATGGGGGACTTATGCCACCCAATGTCCCTATGGCATGGTGGAAGGGGGGGGTTACAGCAGCAACTGTGCCCTATTCCAAAAGCACAACTGCCATAACCCTGCAACACCATTCCAAGAGTCCTTGTGGCACTGCGATGTTAGACCAGCTATGAGCTGGCATAAGGGGCTTCCATCCTGGCCAACTGCCTGTTGCCCCCCTGCAGTGCCCAGACCCACACACTGATGCCATGCAAACCCCCCCACCAAAGAGCAACCCACCCCAACCCCTCAGATATACCAGGGTTCCACCCACCAGAACCCGGGTCCGTGATGTGCCAGTGCCACCCCCAGTGCCAGTGCCACTCTGCTGACACTCCCCCATGACCCACAGGGGCTTGCGGGCATGTCTTGAGGCTTGGGGGGCTACACCCTGTCATTGGGCTTGTCAAAGGTTGTGGCAACCAGGTTGGGTGCGCCCTTCCTGTAGCACAAGACTGGTGATGCAGCAAGTTGCAGTGTGTAGGTGCCGGGGACCCTGCCTGTTCTGGAATCTGGCGCAGGGTCCCTGGCATAACAGCATATGGCACAGCTTCCTTACATCAGTGGGCTGCACCACACATCTTGGAATCAGGCCCCTGATCTTACTTTCTTCCAGTATAATAAAGACTAATAATAAATAAGAAAACTTTATTTTTAAGACGCCTTTCATAAAACCAAGGCACCGTACAAAGTAAAAACATTTAAAATTTTATAAATTACAACAGCCCAAAATACATACTCAGACTCCAAATGCGCCCATCCACAAATACGATTTAAGCCTTTTCTGAAACCCTCCACGGTCGCGCACTCCCGTAACTGGTGAGGTAGAGAGTTCCAGAGGGTATGGGCCGCATACATAAATGTATGAGCCCCAGAAGATTTCAAAGACACCCTCGGGATCTCTAGCAACCCCTCGTCAGCTGAGTGGAGCGATCGCTCAGGGCAATCAAGTAGTCTGGGCCCTGTCCATGTAGGGCCTTAAAAGTCGCAGACATGGCCTGGGGACAGTGGCCTGTGCTGGGGGCAGCACAAATGGCACACCAACCTTATGCACATGGAGGGAACACTGGGAACAGCAGGCACCAACACCAGTGTGCACCCCTGCACATAGTGACAGACACACACACACACAGCCAAACATACCAGTAACAGACACAGAGACAGTGTGTATGACAAACGATTTAATGAACACAACAGGGACAGGGATACAGGGTAACAATGGGAGGGGGATGGGGATGAACAACAGGCAAGAACAACACAGTTAAAGAGCACAGGAAACCCAAACCCAAACAGCCACCCACAACACCCCCAAACACCAACCAGCACCCACGCACACCCCAACACAGGCCCACCACCCAAACAACAGTCCCACCCACAAACAAACAGCAATAATCAAACCCAACCACCCAATGTACACCCACACCACCCACACAAACAGACCCAGCAAAAACAACCACCCCTATATACACATGCCCACCCACACAGTTGACCCAACCCACGACCGGCTGTGGTGGACATGGTCACTAGGTGCACCGGAGTTCAGAAAGGAGGGCAGCCACAGACCTGTGAAGGCACCCAATGTCTTGGAGTATGGCAGTCACAAGTACAACAAGGCAAGCCCAGTCCGGGCCCCCCACCTTGCACATGTTCGGTGGCGGGTCCCTCATCCGCCACGGGCAATGGCCCATCCTGCTGCAACATGGGCAGGGCCACCTCCTGCTGCAGACCAGAGTCCCCAGCTGCAAGGACAGTGGCGCAAGGCATGGTGGCTTTTGGTGGGGCATCCATGGCCACCTCTGCTGCTACGTCCTCATCTGTGGCCCCGGTCAGTGGTGCAGCCAAGGCCCCATCCCCATCTGCTGTGTCACTGCACACTCCCTCCTGACTGGGAGACTGTGGGTCAATGGGCTCTTGTTGCCCACCATCAGTGGAGTCCCCCTGGATTGGTCATGCCTCCAATGGTGCCTAGTTCCCGGCATCAGCTGCTACTGCGGAGGAGGAGGAGGAGGAGGAAGAGGAGGTGGATGAAGCTGGTGGCAGCACCCTGGCCCTCCACTGCCTGCGCCGGGTGCACAACCTGTACTCCTCTGCATCACTGACCTTGACGGCCACCATCGCCCACAGCAGGGCCCTCTGTTGCTGTGGCAGCCTGCTATGGACATCTGTAGGGATGTAGAGGATGCAGTCAGTGCTGGGACCAGACAGGGGTGCACACACAAATAGGCAAGCAATGTGTGGGCACAGCACAGGCCACACAGTGGCTGCCTGCCAAGGCCACGGCCCAAGGGGTCCATGGAATGTACTTACCTGACCTCCACTGACATGCCTCCTGTCTGAGGCTGATGAGGCATCCCTGTTGCATGGTGTGCGATGTGCCAGTGGAACCTGTGGGGTGAAGGGACAGGTGAGTGTGTTGGAGGCACCGCGTGCCATGGCCACCATGTCAACACTGCAGCAACAGATGAATAGCTGTAAGGATACATACCAACACCGGGGTCCTGCCCTGACCGCATATCTGCATCCCTGCTGTGGGCCATGCTAATGAGACGCTACAGTACACCAGCCTCCCTGCACTTCAGGTCCTGCCAGCAATGGGTGAGCTGGCAGATGGTGTGCTGAATCCCAGTTGCTGCCACCATGCAGGCAGAGATGACTGTCCAGACCCGCTCACAGTCATTAGCACTGCTCCTGCAGCACCCAGGTGGCAGCAGCATCCAGCCCCACAGCTTGACATAGTTCACGAGAAGCACCATCTCATGTGGTGTAAAGTTGGGCACCCAGCCGCAGAGGCTGAAGGAAGAGCCAGATGACATCACGGCCTGTCTACTGCATGGCACCAGTAACTGGGGAAGGAATGGTAGGTGCATCACAACAGACGTCCACCATGGCCATGCAGACCTCCTCCACCCACCATGTGCAACAACGGACACCACCCATGGGAAATGGGTCGGTGCCAGGCCACAGGCCTGCAACTATGGCCCATCTCCCCATGTGGCACCCCCTCACCAAGGCCACGCACAGCACGATGTGTGTATATGATGAGCCACGCCATGCAGGGGCTGGGCACACAGTGACCACAGTGCACCACCACGGCACCCGTTCCCTGCAGTGGCATGCCACGGTACAGCCCTGCACAATGTGGGCAGGGAGCACCACATACTGCCCTACCACATATCCACACCACCACCACCATGTGGAGGTGCATGCGGCCACACCCACCAGGTGGACAAGGGGCTGACACTATGTGGGCACCAGCATGGGGACAGACTGTTACTTACCTGTGTTGTGCATCATGGAGTCTGGAGTGGGTGGCGTGGACTGGCCTGGAGCACTCCTGGATGGGGAAAGAGCAAGGCAACATAAGCCTGTGGCACTGTCGGGGACCTTGGAGCAGCTGCGGTGTGGCAGTGTGTACCTACCTGGACCTGTGCGGTGGCACTGAAACCTACACAGGAGACAGAGAGCAGCAATGTTAGGTACACAGTGCTGGACAGGCATTAGGAATGTGCACGTTGAACAATGCTGCATACTCACCAGAGTTCTGTACATGTCTACCGTGGAGCTAGGGAGGGAATGGACATGGGTTAGTACACAGTCGGATATGCCCCCGTGGCCAGCACCCTCTGGGTGCTGCAACCCCCCCCAGACTGTCACCATCCCACAGGCATCTACCTGCACAAAGCCAAGGAAAGCCCCCATGACACCCTGCCGTGACCGCCCATGCACAGAGTGGGGTGGTCAGGTGCGGACCCAACGGGTGTAACATGGAGGGCGTGGAACAGGGACAGTGCCATACAGCCATCCAGCCAGGCGGCAGTGCACTTGTGTGAATGGCACAGGCAATGTCCTGTGTAGGCCCTGCCTCACACAGCCTGGGCCACGGTTGGCAGCACCCGGCCCCTGTCATGCTGGACAGCCGGGTCATGGTCCGTTACGTGCTGCACACAGGCATGGATGGCGCTACAAGGTTGGATGGTACAGCATGACTGGACACTGCACACAGGCCTGTGGATGGGCCAGCCCACCACTGCAGTGACACACCCCCACCAAACAGGTATGCCTCCCTGATGCACCAGCACAGTGACAGTGTGCCTGGGCCATGGCACCGCCTGTGTGGGTCTGTACAGGTGACATGTTGACAACACAGCTGTGATACCCGTGACTGGTACCAGATGCACTGTGCACCCATGGTGTGGCAGCTAGCTCACTGTCCGTGCATCTACGCCTACAACACAGGATTACAGAACATCGCATAACGCACAGTCTGTGACACACCTATGTGACCCTGTGGTACACCATGCCTCCGGGTGTGCACAGTAGTACCCAGTAGTGGCCTACACGGCCCACCCAATGCATGCATGGTGATGTGTGTCCCAACCCCACCCAGCCATGGCAGCTGTGTGTACCACATGTGGGCTGCCAGTGTGGCCCCAACTGCAACTGGCACAGCCCTGTACTGCAAGGTCCAATGAGGGGAGTGGCCATGGCCTGTGCAGCGCAGGCATGCTGGCATGTGCCATGGGCAGTACTGCTGTGGGGCCCAGAGGAATGGGGTTGTACCCCCAGACACCCCTCAGCACGAGGGCGATCGCATCCCATGCCCGGCCCCAGAGCCCTGGCCCACATCCACCCCACATGGGCAGGGCGCCACCCACACAGTCACTGTGCAGTGCCTGCATGCCGCTGGTTAGTTGCCACGTCCACTACACACCCATCACTGCTGTTCATGGCATGCATCCCACCACCATGGGTGCCACAGAAATCTGGCCATGCGGCCCACTGCGTGGGGTGGCACTCCTCACCCCTAGAGGCACTGTCCCACAATGTTCTAAGGGGTGGGAGGGGCTGTGTGACATGTCCGGTCGAAGACACAGCCATAGGATGCCTGGCCACACCACAGGCTTGGGGAAGGGCCTGCCTGGCCTAACCGTATGGGTGAGTGATGGACCACACAGGCAACAAATCACCACCCACATGTAGCAAGCCCAGTACACCACCTGCCACGCAGTGGCATGTGGCTGTAACATGCTCCCCCATATGCCTGCCCCCCCACAACACAGCCCCTGTACTGTCCACAGCCATGGCACATTACGTATCGGTTCCCCTGACCATCCACCTTTGGGAGGGCCATGACTGCACAACACCCTCCCATTCCACGGTACGGGGATTGCACCACACAGGGGCTCCCCCTGTCACACTGCGGACACCTGTGCCGCACACATTGTTGGCCTACCGGTGCATCACTCCATTGGACATGCTGACTGTCACTATGTCAGTCACCCAGAAACAGGCATACAGAACATGTACAACGGTGCAGCCAGACAGTGCCATATTGTACATGCTAACACCATGTCCTCCCCATCTATAACATTACCCATCCCCTCCAAATGCTCCTCCCTCCAAATATGTATGACTGCTGTCAGAAGTCTCCTCTACAGCCTACAGTGGCCATACATGTGCCCCCCCCACACAACAGATGTATCTACTGTGACCCCTGGCAGTGGTCTACAGGAACACATATACTACGGATCACAGTGCTAATGCAACGTGAACAGCATATGGAACATAACAGGCACTCCACATGTCTGTACACAACTGTGTACAGTGCGTATGCCTACCTACACCCTTGTACATGTCTTCTACAGTACAACAGTGGCCTGTGCCCCTCGGCAGGGTTTTATTTAACTCTAATAAGTGATTAGCGTATTGCTCATTAAGGTTCTCACACAGTGTGACAATGCATAGCACTTGCCTCACTGTGTGTAGCAAACAAAACACCTGTAGGATACCTATATTAATGCATTCTGTACAGTTATTATTGTCCCAAGGAAACAACTGCTAATCAATTAATTCAAACCCTGCCACGGTGATGTCTGTTGCAGTTCTTCACATGCAGGTCATGGGTTCCAGAGTGTGACAGGAACTGTACAACAAATGGGCCACATATGGCACAGAGGTATGCATGCCTGTCCCAGTTCCTCATGCCAGTAACAGATGTAGTAGGGGTATATGGGGGGGGCCTGCTGTAGCCCAGTACTCACCAGTCTGCTGAGTTTCTGTCCCTGTCCAAGTCCTGCTGGCACTGTACAGATGTAACTCTCTCCAACTGCCAGGTCTGTAATCCCTGTACCAGTACACAGTGCCTGGGCCTTTCTGCTCGCAACCGCACATGCCTCGCATGCTTTTTACATGTGTATCGCATGTCGGACATCGCAGATGTGCATATTTGACATACACGATAGCAATTGCGTTGTGCAATGCCTCTGTCTGGAATGGCATCTGTGATCTGCAGATGCGGCCTACCTGTTGTCACGCATATGCGTGTGCGCTCTGCGGCCGCAAAGCACTTGCAGAATGGGTGTGGGTAGCCCTGCTTGTGTGGTACCTGTGCCTGCAGGGCTCCCTGTGCGTGTGTGTGTGTGTGTGTGTGTGTGTGTGTGCGTGCATGCCCAGGGGGGGTGTGGCAGGCAGTTGTCCATTGGCTGTGGCACACATAGAGCACTGTTGCACCCGGGGCAGCACACCCAACCCAACATGGTCCCAGTAAGACCCTAGCAATGCAATGACAAATTGACAACACACCACAGGGTTGAGGTGCAAACATGTTTATTTACATGGTGATCATTGCACACACATGCCCATTGCACGGTGCACCCCATTTCCACCCAACACACGTGCCACACACACACCCTTGCACACAGTCATGCATATATACACACACACACCCCCATGTGACTGCACAGTGCCCCCCCATGGACATGTGCCCCCTGCCATGCATATGAACCCACACCCCCATTGCAGCCCCACTCGAACAATTCCCCTACTGCACAGGTTACCTGGGCGACCCACAGACGTCTGCCACATGCACGCTGTCCTCGCACCGATCCCTCCAGTGCCAGGTGCTGGGCTGTGGGGGACCCTGCCGGTCTGGCAGACTGTACGTTGCCATGGTGGACCTCCCCTGGCATCGCACCCTGTGGGTCTGTGTGTGCCCCCACAGGTGGTCTGTTGTGCTTCTGCCCATGCAAGCCTACATGCCTGTGTGCCATGTGCAGCAGCGACCATGCTTGGGCTGCACAGTGTGTTCCCTCATCCCGTGCTGAGTGCCTAGGGCCCTGTGCAGCCTGTGGGGCACCATCCTCAGTGTGCCCACCACCCTGTGCATGCCCCGTGACTAACCCCGTACCTGTGGGACTGTGTGTGGTGCTTGGCCTGGCCTGTGCGTGTGTTGCCGGCATGCCTGTGTGTGCCAACATTGTCGCATCCTGGAGCTGTCCTGCACCCAGGTCAGTGTGGGCATTGTCCAGCTGGGCATGCGACTCCAGCAGCATGACTGGCAGGTGGGCGGGTACTGACGCCTGGGCCTGGGGTGGGGAAGGGGTTTCCACTGGCTCTGGTGGCTGTGTCTGGGTGCTGGACTGAGCGGAGGCTGGGTGTGCCATCCACTGGGCCAGGCCTTGCAGGTGGTGCAGCTGCAGCAGTGCGTGCCCTTTGGCCTGCATGGCCATGGCCATGGCTGTATCCTGGCACTGCTGGTGTGTCAGCATGTTCTCCAGGCCTGTGCTGAGGTGGTTCATGATGACCTTCTGGCATTCAGCACAATGCCAGATGCCCTGTATGTCATCTCCCAAGCCAGTCATGCATGCTGCTGTGTCTCTCATGAATGTCTTCAGGGTGTCAGCGGTGCTGGTTAGCTGCAGCTTCATGCAGGTGTGGTGCTACTGCATGCCCTGCCGTATGTTTGCCAGCTCCTGCCTGCAGTCTCCCTGGCCAGCCAGCACCGACTGGAAGTAGTGCCCGATGTAGGATGGTGGGGACAGCTGGTTCTGCAGCACCCGGATGGCCTCATCCAACTTGTCTTCAAGTCCATATGTGCTTAGAGGGCAGAGCAGCCCTATGTCAGTGTCCTCAGTCACTGGCAGGTCTGGTTCCAATGCCTCCCACTTGACCATGGACATCTGCAACACCTCCACAGATGTGTCCTCTGCAGTTCCATGCTGTTCTGGTGGTGGTCCAGCTGCGTCCTCCTCGCTGCTGTCCACTGCCTCTTCAGCCATGGGGCTATCACCATCCCCACTCCCCTCAGACCCAGACATCAGCTCTGGTGTTCTTGCCATAGGTGTGCTGGTGGCAGGGCTGCCTCCAGCATCCATTGGGCTGCTGTCATCAGTCAACACCATGCCGGTGGCCTGGGCCATGCCAGCACCTTCCTGGCCCTGCCGCTGCTGCTCTCACCCTCTGGCTCCACTGGGGCCACCTGCGCCAGCTGCCACTACACCTGTTGGATGGGAAATGTGTTAGTGTGTCCCCTGCATCACAGTGTGCTCTCACCTGCCTGATCAGTGTTTCCCTCACAGGTCTGCTTTGGCGTGGTGCTCTGGCATTGCACCCACCACACCTCTGTGCTGTCCCACCTGGTGTATGCCTCTACTGTACATGCATCCTGCACCGATGGCATGGACCATCACCATTGCTGCCCTTGCTGTGCTGTCCATCCTAGTATGGGGACACTGGCTGTCCCACAGCCACCCTCTACTGCTCCCCACTGCGCAGTGACACCATGCATGGGCATGCCCATAGGGCATCACTGCACTTCAGGGGTATGCACCCCTGGGTGCCTACGGATTCCATGCCAGCCATGCATTGCCCCTGCGGCCCTCACCTGCACTCAGCAGGCACTGGGATGGTTAACCCATGCCCATCCCTACTGCCCAGCACATGCCTGTGCAAGGCCCCCCCCCACACAAGCAGACCAGAACACCAGGAGGAAGGAGCTACTGGTATAACTAAAACTTCTCTACTGGGACTAAGAACTAGAACTCTTGTACTGGGACCTTCAATTTAGGGTAAAAAAAAAGAGTTAGTGTGTTTGTCAGAGGCAGTTGAAGTAAATTGTTATCTGGTATCTGTGTTATCTGTGTACTTATCTAGGTGCTTGTCACAGGTGTCAGAAGGGAATTGTTATCTGTGAAATTAACTAAGTGTAGAAAGATTTTCAAAGTAGGGGAGTGGCTTAGCTGAAGGAGCCAGGTTAAAACCAGATTTAAGCACTGCCATAGATAGCTTGTGCCAGAGAACAGACAGAACACCAGGAGGAAGGAGCTACTGGTATAAATATAGGATTTAACTGATAACAGGAACTTCCTGTTTGGGAGCAGGAAGTGAGTGATCACAGAGCCACCAAAGACTCACCATCCTAGAAGGGAAAGAGTAGCTCTCTGTCCCCCCCTATCTGCTGGAGGTCTGACTCTGAGCAAGTAAGGAGACTACTGAGAAATATAGGAACTTCTTGTCTCAGAACAGGAAGATCAGGAGCTGAAAGGGCACAGAGGCAGTAAGTAAGTAGGGGAAGAAAAAAAAAGAAAATAAACAAACAGAGGAAAGAGTAAGTATTCCAAACAACAGTTAGGGGCCAGAAAAAAGACATGATAGGGTGGTGCAGTGCAGTGGCTGTGGACCAGCAGTCTTCCGGGAGACATTCTGGAGGATACAGTGTTGTCCCATCTGCAGGCACCTCTCTGGGCTGAGGGAGGAGATTGCTCATCTCCAGGCTGAGTTGGCCAGGATTTGTGGGACCTCCTGTCCCACCCAGGGACCACCAGGGTCACTGCCATTGCCTCAGAGGTTGCCAAGAAAGAGGAGCAGTTGGACCACAGTGGGCTCAGGGATGGTGATGGTGGTGTAACAGAGGTGCATCCCTCCAGTTGTACCTCTCCACAATTTCTATGCTGTTCTGGAAAAGTGTGGTTCTTCTATGGAGGCACCCACAGTGGAGACCAAGGAGGATGCTGGGAACCTCCACAAAGGAGACCCACAGGAGGGTGGCATGGGACCCCACAGGGGAAGAAAACAACTCATGGTGGGGGACTCCATTGTTAGGAAGGTAGAACTGGGGGAGTAAGGGGACAGGGAGGTAAGGTACCTGCCTGGTGCCATGGTTTGGAGGGACAGGGAGCGAATGCTCAGGATCACAGGAGCAGCTCTACAGGGGAGGGAGCTGGATGTCATTGTCCACCTAGGGACAAATGACCTGGCTAAGAAAGGGATCAGAGCAGTGCAAGAAACATTTGTGGAGATGGGGAGGGGCCTTAGGCAAATAGCACACATGGTAACCTTCTCGGAGGTGCTGCCTGTCTATGGCACGGGATGAGGCTAGAGTGCTCCACACCATGGGATTCAATCAGTGGTTGAAAAACTGGTGCAAAGCTCAGGGATTTGGCTTTATTGGGGACTGGGGGTCCACCTGGAGGGATGCAGGCCTATACTGGCATGATGGTCTCCATCTGTCCAGGAGGGGAACCGGGATCCTAGGTGATAGGTTTAAACACTTCATTGGCAAGCATTTAAACTAGCCAAGGGGGGAGGCACTGGAAAGGAGCAGGGAAATCCTAGCCCCCCCAAAAAAAATCAGGGTAGTATGTGAGGTAGACACCAACATTGAGATGTCAATAGGGAGAAGGGCAGGGGTAAATGGAGAAAGTGACAAATGCAATAAGGACAGGGATGGGTCAAAAAGGGGTAAGGACATCAAGAAATGGAGGGTAATGAGTACCAATGCCTGTAGTTTGGGCAACAAGCTCCCTGAACTGGTGGCCTTGATGGAAGAGGGATGCCTGGATATTGTAGCAGTCATAGAAACATGGTACACAGAGAACCATGACTGGAATGTTAACATACCAGGGTACATAACCTACAGGAGAGACAGGCAGGGGAGAAGAGGGGGAGGAGTAGCTCTCTATGTAAGGGAAGGGATAAAAGCAACTGAACAAAAGAGTAAACAGGGAGGAGAGTAGACACTGTGGGTCACCTTAGAGACTGGAAATGGCACCACAATCTGCACAGGGGTTGTATATAGACCCCCATGTCAGGGGGAGGGAATGGACAAGGATATGATAGAAGGCATATTTAGGATGGCAGAGAAAGGGGAGCTATTGTTGATGGGGGACCTTAATATGCCAGATGTTAACTGGAGCACCTTTGCTGCAGCCACATCCAAAAGCAGAGCCATTCTTGATGCCCTTCAGGTGGCATGCCTCAGACAGCTAGTTTTGGAAGCTACTCATGAGGGAGCAATCTTAGACCTCATACTCTCAAATGGGGACAGTGAGAGGATCTCAGATCTACAAGTGGGTAGCCATTTAGGAACAAGTGACCACCAAACAGTGTGGTTCACGATAAACTCAGCTACAGAGTCAAGCCATACAAAAGTGAGGGTTCTGGACTTCTGGAGGGCTGACTTTGGCAAGATGGGAGAGTGTCTTAGAAAAGCACTAGCAAACAGGCTAGAAGGAGGGGTGGAGCAACAATGGGGAAATATCAAAACTGCCATGACAGAGGCAACAAGCCTTTGTGTGAAGCAAATAAACAAATCAAAATGAAAGAAAAAGCCACTATGGTTCTCAAAAGAAGTGGTGGTGAAGGTTAGGGAGAAAAAGATAGCATTAAGGAAGTATAAGGAAACACAAACAAAGCAGGACATAGAACTGTACCAGTTAAGGCAGAAGGAAGCAGGGAGGGTAGTCAGAATAGCAAAGGCACAAACTGAGGAAAAGATAGCCAACTCGGTTAAGAAGGGGGATAAAACATTTTATAGGTATATCAGGGAGCATAGAAAAACAAAGGGAGGGATAGTGAGGCTGAACAGAATGGATGGTGGGTGGGCAGAGAGTGACAGTGAAAAAGCAGGGATACTGAATGAATACTTCTGTTCAGTATTCACAAAAGAGGAAGTGGGAGAGGTGCTAATCCAATTAACAGAAGCACTCTGGAGTGGGGGGTCGATCCCAGTCCTTTCACAGAAGAAAGGGTTCTGAAACAACTCCTAAAACTGAAGCTGGACAAAGCAATGGGGCCTGATGGAATTCACCCCGGAATTCTAAAAGAATTAAGCAGAAAACTAGTGACACCACTGACTACCCTTTTTAACAAATCATGGGAGGATGGTGTGGTACCTGAGGACTGGAAGAAGGCTAACGTGATCCCCCTTCACAAAAGTGGGAGCAAGACAGAGGCAGGAAACTACAGACCTGTCAGTTTGACCTCTGTGGTAGGGAAAGTGATGGAATCACTTCTGAAGGCAAGAATTGTTGAGTACCTAGAGGTCAGTGGGGCACAGGACCCAAGGCAGCATAGGTTCACAGTGGGAGGGTCATGTCAGATGAATCTAATTGATTTCTTTGACTGGGCGACCAAAGTAGTAGACCAAGGAGGGGCTGTGGACATGGCCTACCTAGACTTTAGCAAGGCATTTGACACAGTCCCACACAAAAGATTAGCAGTCAAATTAACCAGCCTTGGAGTAAGTCCCAGGGTGGTAGCCTGGGTAAAACATTGGCTGAACAACAGGACACAGAAGGTAATTGTAAATGGAGTGCACTCTGAAGAAAGAGGGTCACTAGTGGGGTACCGCAGGGTTCAGTACTGGGTCCAGTCCATTCTAATGTCTTTATAAATGACATTGCAGAGGGACTGGAAGGAAAAATATGCCTCTTTGCAGATGACACAAAGATCTGCAACAGGGTTGATACACAAGGAGGCATGGAAAGGATGAGAAGGGACTTGGCAAGGTTGGAGGAAGGGTCAGAAGGGCAACTTTGATTCAATGCAAAAGTGCAAAGTAATGCACCTGGAAAAAAACCCAGGGAAGATTACACAATTGGGGGGTATAACAACAACAAAAATGAAAAGGGACCTGGGGGTAATCATATCAGATGACCTTAAGGTTAGCAAGCAAGGTGAGAAGGCGGTAGGTAGGGCTGGGGGGATACTGGGATGTATAGGGAGAGGCATCACCAGCAGAAAACAGGAAGTTGTTATCCCGCTGTACAGACAGTTGGTGAGACCCCATCTGGAGTTCTGCGTCCAGTTCTGGAGACCCCATCTCTGCAAGGACATAGAGAGGATGGAGGCAGTTAAGAGGAGGGCAACTAAAATGGTGCATGGTCTGCAAGAGAAGCCATACGAGGAGAGGCTAAAGGAGCTTAATATGTATATCCTTGAGGAAAAGAGGGAGAGAGGGGACATGATAGAAACGTTTAAGTACCTCAGTGGAATCAACAAAGTCCAAGAGGGTAGCATCGTTCAGAAAAAGACATGTGCAAGAACAAGGGGACACAATTTGAACATGGAGGAGGGATAGCTCAGGGGCAATGTGAGGAAGTATTTTTTCACAGAGAGGGTGGTGGACACATGGAACAGCCTTCCTGAGGAGGTTGTGGGGTCCAAAACTGTGGGAGAATTCAAGAATGCATGGGACAGACATAAGGCAATTTTTGTGGGGGGTATGAAGAAATAGGCGGTTGGTTAAATAGGATCTGCAGCTTATCCTCTAGGTAGGGAAATGGGCAGACTAGGTGGGCCAAGCAGTCCTTATCTGCTGTCAAAATCTATGTTTCTATGTTTCTAAGCACACAGTGCTGGTCACAGCATCCCCTAGTGCAGCCCAGCCCATCCCTCAGCATGCCCCCCCAACAGTTCACAGTGCAGGACACACAGTGCAGCCCAGCCCATCCCTCAGCATGCCCCCAAAACAGTTCACAGTGCAGGACACACAGTACAGCCCAGCCCATCCCTCAGCATGCCCCCAAAACAGTTCACAGTGCAGAACACACAGTGCAGTCCAGCCCATCCCTCAGCATGCCCCCCCAACAGTTCACAGTGCAGGACACAGAGTGCAGCCCAGCCCATTCCTCAGCATGCCCCCCCAAAACAGTTCACAGTACAGAACACACAGTGCAGCCCAGCCCATCCCTCAGCATGCCCCCCAAAACAGTTCACAGTGCAGTAAACACAGTGCATCCCAGCCTAGTCCAGCTCTTAGCATGCCCCCTCAACAGTTCACAGTGCACGACACAGCAATACACAGTGCAGCCTAGCCCATCCCTCAGCATGGCCCCCCAGCAGTTCACAGTGCACGACACACAGTGCAGCCCAGCCCAGCCCTCAGCATGCCCCCCCTCAACAGTTCACAGTGCAGGACACACAGTGTAGCCTAGCTCATCCCTCAGTATGCCCCCCAAAAGTTCACAGTGCAGTACACACAGTGCAGCCCAGCCTAGTCCAGCTCTTAGCATGCCCCCTCAACAGTTCACAGTGCATGACACAGCAACACACAGTGCAGCCCAGCCAATCCCTCAGCATGCCACCCCCATTCCTGGTTCTTGGGCCTGTGCCTGCCCCTCCACGGTTGCCCATGGGTCATTCCTTTGCACTACTGCACATGGCAGCTGCACACATGCCTGTCTCTGGCCTGCCCCTCACCATTTTCTGGTTCCCTTGGCCCAATCTGTGGCTGGCTGTGGCATGTGGCAGTCCTATGGCATGCCTCCCCACCATTGCAACTGCCTACACATTGCCACCTCACTCCCCCCATCTTTGTCATTGGGTTGGGTGCTGTTGCCCTGTCTGGCCTGTCCCGTACATTGCTGGTTGTTTGTCCCTACCTGTGGCCATCCACTGCCTGTAAATGTCCAGCTGTGTGACACCAGCAATTCCTTGCTGGCTGAGGTGTGCCGTTATCCTCCTCTCAATGGAGCTGAGTGGCTCCTGCTGGGTGGGTCTGCCCCCTGTGCCCTGGGCACTGTGCCTATTCTATGCCATCTTGCACTTCACAAGGTGCTTCAGTATGTTCCATTTTTTTCTGCACACCTCTTACTGTCCTGCGCTGTGCAGTGATGGCATTGACCCTGCGTGCCACCCTGTCCCATGCCGTCTTCTGTTTCTCCCTTTTCTTAGCATCCCCTCCACAGCCCATGAGGAGTGCATGGTGGCACTCTATCTGCTCCACCAGGGTGTTAACCTCTTCATGGTGAAAGTTCCTCTTCCTTCTCTGCCGTTCAACTGCAGCTTGTGCCATTGCTGTGGTGTATCTGCTGGTATATATATGTTGGGCTGCTACTGCATGTTGCACACTTTTATATGGTGTATCTTGCATGTCACAACTTATGCAATTGCATTTGGCATATTCTCGCGGGTTCTAGAATTGCACGTATCTCGCGTGTCGCAGTTGCTATTGGATTATCTTATGGAACTGCGTTTCTTGTGCCTGGCATATTTCCCTTTCTAGAATAGGGCCCAATTCCAAGACAGTGATGAGAGCAAGGTGCAAAGTACGCCAGTGCGTAGATTTATGCCAAAATCCCTATGACATTCGGGCTGCGCCATATTCCAAGAGAATCACCAGATATGACATAAAATGTAGAACTACAGTACGCATGTTGTAAGTTATGCCCACAAGACATGGCATAACTCACAATAGCGGAGTCGCAGTACACATGTCGTAACTCACAATACTGTCAGCAGTACATACCTCTCTACTGTCCCACAGTACATGGTACTGTTCCTTACAGTACGTCCCATCACTTCTCTGTTCCACAGTGCGATGCCTAGTCCCACAGTCTGTGTTTGGCTATTGTGCTACGTGCTATGGTACATGTTACACCAGGTATGTATTTCACTTACTATTGGCCTGTCTGTCCATGCTGCTACCTATTTCACTGTGTTCTGAGCTTCCTAGGGCATGTTTGCATGGGTGTTCCACTGTATGCCCATTAGTTCCACATTCAGGGCCTACTGGTTGGGGGTATGCTGCAGTCTGGATCTGTGTGGTGGGGGTGTTTCTATGGCCTGTGCTCTGGTTAGGGAAGCTTTTCCTTGTTCTAACTTATGTTACCATCCTCTGGCATGGTTCATTATTCCACCTATTCTGGAATAGCAGTTCTATGGTGCTGGTGTGTTACGCATATCATGAGCCACATTACGCAGTGGTGTAAGCATTCTTTGGAGTAACTTGCGTTTGTTGTAGCAGTTGTGGGTTGCTGCGTAAGTGTTCTTTTGGAATCATGCATGTCGCAAATCACTGGTGTAACTTGCAATTTGCACTCTCAGGACTTGCGTACTTCATTTACGCCTGGTGTAACTGTCTTGGAATCGGGCCCATATACCATTCGTAATGAAACACTAAATAAACATAAGGAACACTTTTCTACAAGGTGCTGCTTTCATTCATTGAAGGTGTAATATCCTAAAGTGTAAATGTGAATAATATTTATAAAAATGAATATAAAGTACAACCTTTATGTTTGTTTAAAAAAAGGGGGATTGAAAATGCTTCTGTGCATATACATAAGTTCATGTTTAAAAAAATGCACAAACTCAATAAGGCTATACATATACGGTGTTTTGTTAACAAAGACGTACATGGTGTCACCGATAGTACAATGGCATGTTATGTAATAAGGTCCTTGATTAGGATATGGTGTGACATGACCCACATTTCTGGCTGTGGCCAGAGAAAAAGAAACAGTCTTGGACATACACATGGTAGTGCATGTCAGTAGAGATGCAGCAAATTTAAAATCAGCCAGCGAAGTGAATGCAAAGTGACCACTTTGCGTTGGCTCTTCACTACACAGAGTTCCCCATAGGAAAGGCTCCACTCCACCTTGGTATGTGCTTAGCGTTGTCATTCCACCTTAGGTTGCAAAGTAAGGCAGGAGTAACAACAATGTTGGCAGCGTCCCACCCACACAGTCACCAGAATGAATGTGCATCCCCAAAGTGCTACTGTCTTGTGTCCAGAAAACTTCCCAGTGCTGATGAAGTGAAATGAGAGTGAAATAAGAAAGGCAAAGTCTCCCAGAATTAATGGCACACTCAGTCATGTGCACAGTGGTCAGGTCACACACAGAGTCACCAGAATTAATGTGCATCCCCAAAATGCTGCTGTCTTATGTACAGAAAATTCCCCAGTGCTGATGAAGTGAAATGAGAGCTTAACAAGAAATGCAGTCTCCCAGAATTAATGGTGCCATGCAAATGCACAGACAGATTAAGATTGCGCTGCACACTCAAGGGATGCATATGAAAAGGCACAACACCTAACCGGTGCTCACAAGTCACAAATCCAAATCTGGAAAGAATACATTTTGCCAGTTGGGGATTAGTGCACAGCAGTAACAATCCACTACCAGTAAAGATACCACAAAGTAGTATAAAAAATTCATGCAGGTGCAGTGGATAGCAGATTCACACTGCTGCAATTACTCTGTAACACAATAAAAGGTGTCTGATTTAATGACAAGCATTGCACACACACACTCACACGCACACTCAAGTAATGCGTAGCAAATTGAAAACCTTTAGTAATGTAACCAAATGTTTTAAACAGACAAATTGTACACTGCTGCACCACAACAATCAGCGAAAAAATGTCAAGAATTACTGAAAATATTACTGTGTGTACATTAACACAGTTATGCAAGAAAAATATAACCAAAACAGAAAGACTGCCTTTTTCTCCCAGTTAATCTACCTACACCAGAAATACGCCCCTCCCCAAAGCACACTTCACAGTACACAGACTCTCTGTTCTAAATTAAAATTCAAAGTCCACACACAACAATCATCACTCGATGATATGAGCACAGAAGGGTTTCCTATAATCGATGAACTATAGTTTCAGCAAAAATAAAATACTCAAAAAAGCTTTTTTAACAGCTTTTAGAAGGTTTGAATCACAGAGAGCTCTCAGAGCAGATTGTCTCCAATAGCTTGCTACACACACTACCCCAAACTGAGGTGGTGCAGAACAATCTAGAGCCCATGTGACCTGAAATCCCATGAATCACTGCAAAATTCACCTTTGGAGCTTAAAAACAAGGTGAAGTACACTGTTTTCAACGTACTTCACCTTAAGAATTGGTGGAGTAGTGTTTAGGGAAGGCGGAGTAATGTGAAGTCATTATTTACAATGGACTTCGCATTACCCTTTATGACGTGAAGTACTCCGCTTCGCGTTATGGAGCACTCCGCGAATTTGCCTTCACTCTGCAAATCACTTCGTGGAGTGAATTATTGCCACTTCGCCCATCTCTACATGTCAGTGATTTACAATATGGGCAGTACCATTTGGCCATACATTTATCTTGGATCAAATCAGGAATATGCCCTGATTCAGGATCTCAGAAGAGATCAGTGATAGTGCTTATGGCATAACTACCAATGGCTAAACAAATGATTTCCCTGCCTATGTGGTGCTGTTTAGCTTCTTTATTATTATATGCACTCAATTTGTTAATCTTATTTTGGGTCTCTTTCAATAAACATGCTATATCGTGCATGTTATACACTGTGAATCTTTCCTCCTGCGATAAACCATCAATACTGTATAGCATGAGCTGTATAACATTTTGAGCTTATTTACTATTGAAGTAATTTATATGCCACTTAATTTTTGCTAAATCAGCTCTGTTCCAGATTGACAATCCTGAGCCAAATAGATCTGTAACAGTACCTGCAATTGCTGCTTGGCCTGTGATGCCCAAACTCCATTTAGGGAGTTTGGAGAGGAACATGCCCCTATGTTCAATAGTATGTTGTCCAGCTACAGGGTCATATGCTTGTGCTTGGTATGCTGCAACAATTTCCAGTAAAAAGGTAGCATGAAATCTAGATGCATTTGTACTGGAAGAGTGGCTGAATTCAGCCATGTTCCAATGAGGAATATTGAAAACAACAGGAATATGAATAACATGAACATTATTAATAAGTGCCCCTCGGAGTAAAGTTGCAACCAGGCCACTGTTTGAGCTGGTTTTATAGTTGGACATTGTAAGGGTTCATCAGGTTCTGATAAAGCTGGTATGACTATGAAGAAAAGAGCAGCAGTTGCAACTGATTGAGTCAAACATCCATGATGCTTGGTGGAGTTAAAATATTTAGTGCAAAAGTCTGGCCCTAATGCTGCTGTAATGTTGTGTGGCCCAGTATGATGATTAACTTGGCATAAGCACAGACTTTCATTGGGGCAGATGCGGGCATTAGGTCATTCTTGAAAGGTTCCTTTTGCAAGGTGGGCTACTTGGAGGCCTTGTTCTGTGGAGTTACTGGTTCTCCATTCAGTTTGTACAGTGCAGTTATTTAGAGAAAGCACCATAGCATTGAGATAAGCATATTTTCATTTACACACAGTTACGTGGGTAGATGGGAGCTGAATGGTGACCCCACCATTATAGGATGCAGAGATATGAGCCTCAGGATGAACAGGATCTAGGTGTCAAAGGAGTATCTGAAGATTCTTCAAAGTTGGTTCCAGAACACTCACCAAGGCACTCAATAAAAGACCAATTGTGAGCAGCAACATTCTGAAAAATTAAAACGTAGATAGGTAAAACAACAGATTCTCCCATCCGGGGGAAGGAGCACTAATCACCTTTGTATTGTTTCAATTAATTGGCATGGTACCACTTGTCCACAGGTTTCTTACAGTGTGTCAACCACACTTGATAGACAGCAGGGCTCAATTTGTTCACAATGTGGCGAACACTTGTTTGACAGAGGATGGGCTGGTGTGGCATATCGCAGTACCACGACTTGATCACCTACTTGCCAATTGACCACTTGACATCTTTGTCAAAGTACATTTTGGACTTTTGCTGGGCCTTGCCCAAATTATGAGCAGCAAAACAATAAGTTTGGACTAAATTGTCCTTTAACTGTCCAACATAAGTGTCCACCAACACTCTGTCCATGGCTGTGATGTTGAGATCTATCCACTAATGCTCTGGCAGTCTTATCTGCTGGCCTGTCACCATCTCAAAGGGTGTATACTTGGTTGCTGCAGCAGGGGTAGCTCTGATTGCCATTAGGAGTAAGGGCAACATAGTGTCCCAATTTGGGGCATTTTTATTTGCAAACTTACACAGCATCAACTTAATCTGCCTGCTGGCCCTCTATACTTGTCCAGAAGACTCAGAATGACAGACTACATGAAACTTCTGTCTTACTCCCAACTCCAAACATTCCTGCATAAGTTCTCCAGTGAAGCTTGTTCCCTTATCGGAGATACCTTGAAGGGTAGGCCCCATCTGGTAAATACCCATTCTACCAGGATCTTAGCAGTGGCTTTTGCAGTGTTTGTTCTGCAAGGAAAGGCTTCAACCCATTTAGAAAAGAGATCATGATCACAAGTGCATACTTGGTGCTTTTACTAGTCTTGGGTAAAGGCCCTATGAAATCAATCTATATTGCAGTTCAGAGGCCAGATAGCCTCTGTGGGAGTAATTTGGCATTTTTGTACCAGGAATGGGATTATTCTGGGCACAGGTGATACAGTTGTCCACACAGTGTTGGACGTCTGCTGACTGACCAGGCCACCAACCCATGGTTTTCAGTCTTTGTATAGTGTTGTCTATGCCTTGGTGTCCGCCTGTGGGTGTATCATGTACCTAGCAAATGAACTCTGATAGAAGCTCCTTGGGGGCCACCCACAATTTTGCATCACCAGATTGGTATAAGACCAACTTATGGTCTGCAGAGAACAGGAGATTTCCAGAGTGTCTCTTGAAGCGGTAATTCCAAGACTTTTTCAGTCTCTTTGGAGAGGTATTGATATACCTCTTATATTTCAGGATCTGCCATTTGTGCTGCAGTCAGATCCAATGGGACCACTCAGGTCCTCTTCTGTGCTGCCATTTAGTGGGCTTCAGTTTGGGGTTGCATCACCCATACCTCCCCCTCTTAAGTGTCTGCCTTGGCCATGGTATCCGCTCAATCATTGTGCTCATGGTATGGATCACACTTAAAATGAGCTTTGACCTTGTGAATGTAAAGCTTGAAAATACTGTTTTCAGCTAAGTTGTTAATGTACTTAAATATGTCTCTGTATATAACAGGAGTTCCTTCTGAGGAAGCATGCTCATGGATCTTCCAAAAAGGGAGAAACTCTGTAAGAGAGTCACACTCCCATGATGAGTCAGAGAAAATGTTGATATCCTCCATCTCTTTGCCGTGGATGATTTCCAAGGCACAGGCAATAGCTGCCAGTTCTGGATATTTTCAGGATTGAATGGTACACTGTCTGGATACCTCAATGGTGTTACTCCTGGGACAAAGGGCCAGAACCCTGCCACTTGTTCTCCCTCATGATAGGATGTGGAGTCATCCATAAAGATACTGCAGATAGCAGAATCTGCCAGAGAAGGTTTAGTGGCCGTTAGAAAATGGCCTGGTTTTGGCACAGTCGGCGGCTGTAGGCCACATTCATGTAGGTCTCTTTGGTAAAGGAGCCCATGTTCTGAGATAGATGGCATTTTTGTGGGGTGTACAGTGATATCTTGGTCCTGTAGGAGGAGTGACCAGTGAGTAAGTCTGTTGTTTGAGACATTACTATCTTTGATATGATCTGATAACAGAAAATTGGTGGGGGTATGATTGGTGTGCAGCACAATTGGACAAAAGCCTATGATATAAATGAAGTGCTTAACAGCCCAGGATGTAGCAAGGAGAAACCTCTCACAGGGAGATTACATCTGTTCCACCAGGAATAGTACCTGGGAGGCGTAGGTAATGGACTTGAGGGTCCCATTCACCTTTTGTGCTAATACTGCAGACATTTTATCTATTTATTTTATTTATTGAGTCTTGGATTACAACACCTTTGAGCAATACAACTCATTTACAAAGGTTCCATGTCAGTAGTACAAAAACAAAACAAGGTAAACAATAGATAAATAAATAACAGATATCAAGAATATACTTGACAAAAAATGCAATACATCAAAAATAATCAAAATAGCACTGAATGTTGCTCAATATAACTGTAGATTGGACTAGAAGAGAGGGCAGCCTGGGACGCCTTGTCAAAATCTAGGAGAGAAAGTAATGGGGAGTAAGGTGAGGGATGGGAGAAACAAGAGGGAGAAGGAGATGAGTTGCACAGGAGGTGGAGAGGGAAGGAGTGGAGTTGCAAAAGAGGCAGTGGGAATAAAGAGATGAGAGGATGGGGAGGCGGAAGGAGGAAAATGGGGTGAGTGCAGAGAGAAGGGGGAGTGCTGATGAAGTGAGAGGGAGAAAAAAAATTAATAGTATAAGGAGAAGAGGTGGTGTTTAGTCAGAAGAGGGGGCAGCCTAGCAGGCCTTGTCAAAAACCTAGAGAGAGAGAGTAATATGGGTGGGAGAGAGGTGAGAGAGAGAGAAACGTAGGGATAAGGAGGGGAAGAGGTTGCAAAAGAGGTGGCATGAGATAAGAGAATGGGTGGAGGGAGGAAGAGAGAAGGAGAGGAGGAGCAAGGGAAGAACTAAAAGATGCGTGAGCAGAGAAGAAGCCGGGGTGAGGGGTGGAGGGGAAAAGGCTCGAAGGTAGGATCGAAATGAAGTTCCAAGAGTTGAAAGTGCCTAAAGGTATAAGTACAATGATAAAATAAGCAGAAGGCTGCTAAGGGCGGCAGTCACATATACTGTTTGCTAATAGATGTTGTCAGAGTTTGTGTTTGAAAGGGCCAAGTTTTGATTCAGTAGGGATGTCCCTACCCAGGGAGTTGAGCCAGAGGGGGGGCTCTGTAAACAAACGACCTCTGATCTAAGGTGGTGTGGCATCTGGGAACAGTAAAGACCTGAGTTGCCAAGCTGCAAGTATGCTGAGTACTATGACAAGGGCTAAGGAGCTGTTGGACCCCAGGAGGCAACAAACCAAGGTGTGTCTTCTTGCCAAGTAAGCAGGTTTGATATTGGATCTGTCTGAATAATTGAAGCCACCAAGTCTGAGCATATAGGTCACACATGTGTGTGAGGAGCCCAGCCCCAGTAAGGAGTCTGCATGCTTTCTTAAGAGCAACAGTGATCCTGTGAAGGGATGTAGCAGAGACAGAGCCATAAACAACCAGCCCATAATCAATGATGACAATGACAGAGCTGAAAATTGCTATTCTTAGTGCTTCAGGAGTGAGGCTATGCTTGTGCCTGTGGAGTAGGCCAATCCTTATGTTGACAGCTCAAACTACGTTATCAATATGTTGTGAATAGGTGAGTGAGCTATCAACAGTGACCCCTAGATACTTGAAGGAGTGGATCTGTTCAAGTGGGGTGCCAATGCAGTTTGTGATGAACAAGGGTTTGGAATTGTGTTTCTTATGGGCATTGTTGAAAAGCATCACTTTGGTGTTTTTATAGTTTAGCACCAGTTTTTGAGTGCTGAACCACTTTTCCACTTCTGGGAAACTATGTTGAAGGTTATCCTGGAGGCTGTTAGGGTCAGGGTTACTAGAGTAGATCATGGCATCATCCACGTAAAGCAGAATCTGTTCATGACAGGCTTGTGGGAGGTTATTCAAGTAGATACTGAAGAGAAGGGGCACCAGTATAGATCCCTGAGGCATTGTTCACTTGGGAGCTTAAGCAACAGGTTGGTAGAAAAGAGGCCAGGAGTTATATTTTGTTTTAAACTGAAATATTTGATTAGTTTGTTAGTGAAATTAGTTCTATGTGTTAAAAATTATTACCTTGAATTTGAACTGATACTTGGGCTGTGATATTGTACGTTTGGGGATAGATGTTTGGCAGGGAAAATTAGAAGGTAATTTAAATGTGTTTGCCTGGTGTTACTTAAATACTGAAAAGCCACTGGGGTTGGGATTGAAGGGCTGAGTATTTCTGTTTGGGACTGAAATTTTGAAGCAACAGGAGTTAGTGGGCCTGTGACATCATCACGGTACCTGAGTCTGCTTACACACACTGTTAGTGGGACTGAACACATACTGGACTGTATGTGTTTGTGAGACTGGGAACTTTGTTGGTGGGGTTGAAATTGGGTTTGTAATAACTACAGTCAGTATAGAGAAAACTGTACTCCAGGGAAAGGACTGAGAAAAGGGGTATGCTATTATAAACAGAGGGGGATAATCAGGGTGGCCATATTCCACCATGGCAGGCATCTTCGGAAGGGTTGTAGGCTGCACAGGCTGTGGGATGTGGTACATTCTAAATTGGGCCTGAGAGAGGAGGCTCCCACCTGTAGACAGCTATCTTGTATTAGGAGTGAGGTATATTGGTTAAGGAGTAAGCTGCTGGGAGCTGGGGTGTCCAAGGACAAGGGTGTGGATATGGGCAGCAGAAGGGTGGGGCTGAGGGAGGCTTGGGCAACGCCTGAAATTACAGGACATTATGCTACAGCAAGGCAGAAGGGGATATTAGGGACAGAGGACCCTTAGATAGGAATGTTGATGCTAAGGGAAAAGCGTACAGGGTGAACATTCTGAATACAAAGAGAGTGGAGGGGACAGAGTCAGGAGGGGCTGTTGTGGGGAAGCCTAAAACAGCAGACTGTGGGAAGGGAGCTCCTAAGGTGAACAGAGCAAGCAGGGGAAGAAGAGGGTCAGTTTAGAGATGCAGTCAGGGGAAACTCGGGTTACTTGATGGAGGCTGACATAGAGTGTCACAATAAATTTGAGCTACTAAGCATCCTAGAGGGGAGGAAGGGTTGGTGGAAATGAGGAAACTTATACAGAGGCCGGGGAGGGATCAGATACCCATAGGGCATCACAGAACAGCTATGGAAAGGATAGACATAGTCCCAGAGGGAGAAGGGAAACATATATGTTAAGCAAATGGGGAGATGCAACATATTCCAGACATGAGGGAGGAGACATGATTGGAGGAACTGGGAGACAAGGAGGTGGGAGAGGAGCCCCTTCAGCAGGAAGGTCAGTACCAAGGATGGGGCCCTAGCTAAAGGGGACCCACAGAGAGCCTCTGGAGACAGGGGTACTATTACAAGGGGGATGAGGGTCGGGGAAGGGAAACCATCAGGGCCAGGATAAATGGTTCAGATAAGAGAGGGTTAAAGGGGACACCTATTCAGAGGGGTTTGAGTTAAGTGGGCAAAATAGCAAGGAGGCAGAAGGGAGGGTGACAAGGGGTCTCTAATAAGGCAGGAAGACTCCCATGAAATTGTGATCATGAATAAAGTGGGGAGGGGGCTGAGGGGCATAGTGAGGTAACCATAGGGTGATGATGGCGTTAAGGTTCTGTTACTGGGAGACCTGGCGATTAAGGGTATCCATTGGGAGGACAGGGGTGGATGCCATAGCCAGGTGAAGGTAGTGAGTATCTCTGGGCTGACAGTGCACAGAGCAAAGTTCATGGTGTATGAAATGGTTAGGATTGTGGAGGATACCGAATTCCTATGTGGTGAACTAATGATCTAGAGGAAATAGCATTATGGAAATCCAAGCAAGGTTCCAAGAACTTGCCAGAGTCTGTCGGGATAATGGATGCAACATTTCCTTTTCGGAGATATTGCCAGTACCAAAGGCCCCAGTGGAGAAAAAATGGAAGCTCAAGAGGTTAATGAATGGCTCAGGAAGTGGGGTGAAGAGAATGGGTTGGGGTGTTGGGGAACTGGAATGGAGTTTGGGAGGATAAGGGACTATATGCCAAGGACAGGTTTCATCTTGCCCCATTAGGGAAGGAAGTCCTAAACAGGGATGGCTGATACATACAAGAAAGGTGGGGTTAAACTTGTAAGGGGGAAGGGATAAGGGAGGGCTGACCAGAAGCCCTCCCTCCAGATGAGGGAGTAGCCTCTGCCCAAGGGGAGGGGGGAAACAGACTGGAGGTGGAGGTTTCAGGAGGCAGGGGAGGATGGAAGTATAAGGAATCTGGGTGGGGTTCGAAGTAAGGATCAGGGATAAGGGTGGGGTTAGTGTTAGTAAATGCCAGGAGTTTGGGAAACAAGTTGCCAGAGTTCCAGGCCATGCTGTTCGAGGGGGGTGGATGTGCTGCAGTCAGGAAACGTGGCCAACAAAAACATGACTGGGACCTTAATGTAACGGGGTACACTACACTTAGGAAGGATAGAAAGGAGGGCAGAGGGGTGGAGTGGCTATGTTCATTAGAGATGACATAGAAATTACAGTAGAAGAGGCAGAGGGAAACGTGGAGGCCTTATGGGTCACCTTACGCATCCCCAGCAGGAGATAAGGTCAAGCTGGGGTGCATATAGGCCCCGGGATGAGTGATGTTCTAGAGGATGGTTTGCTGGACAACATCATTGCCCAGTGTGGTCCAAAAGGAAGGAGGATGTTGATGGGGACCTTATATGCCAGGTACTAACTGGGGAACCATGTCCTCTAAGGTGGCCAAGGAGCAGAGGCTGCTGATGGCTTCAGGATGTGTATCAATAGCATGATGGAGCCCACAAGGAGGGGCATGTCCTGGATGTGGTTCTGGCAGATGGGGATCTGGTAAGGGACATGGTTGTACAGGACCCCTGACTGGGAGTGACCACAATACTGTCTGGTTTCAAATAAGCATTGAGGGTGGGGGTGAGATCTAGGACACTGGCAGTGGACTGGGGGCAGACTTTGTGGGCATGGGAAATATTCTCAAGGATCACTCAGAGGGATTACCCTCAACAACAAGTGTGGAAAGGAGATGGGAGGTCATAAAGCGGGACTTCAAGAGGCAGTCAGGATCTGCGCTAAGTTGAAACGTAGTGAGCAAGGTCACATAAACCATGCTGGTGGTCCAGTGAGGTCCAGGTAGCAGTCAGAGAAAAGAAGGCGGCTTACAAAATATAAAACAACAAGAGGGATAGGGATAAGGAAATGTACCAGCTTGCATCTAGAAAAAGTCACCAGATGGTGAGGGGAGCAAAGTCCAGTAAAGAGCATCGGCTAGCACAGGGATACATGGAGGAAAAGGGGTTCTTCCGGTACATTGGGGAGCGGAGAAAAGGCAAAAAGGCCATCTCAGCAGATTGAGATCAGAAGGAGGGTGGGTGGAAGAGGCGAGGGACCAGGCAGAGGTATTTAACGAAGTACTTTGCCTCTGTGTTCATCATAGGGAGGGATGGGATATCTACAAAGCAAGGCACAAAGGGATAGGGAAGGGTGCAGGGAGGATCAGGGAGCAGCAGAAATGGAGCAAAGGGAGGGAAAGAGTACCCCAGAAGTGTCACATCTGGTTAAGGATAAAAGACCAGTAAGGTGGAGGGACGGATGATGCCATCCCACCAAAGGGTGTAGTTTTCCCTCAAGGCCCTAAAGAAGACAAATCTCCTGGGCCGGATGGCATTCATCCGAGAGTACTATGGAATGGCGGACATACTGGCTGCACCCTGGCGGAGCTTTTCAACAGGTCACTTGAGACAGGGAGGGTACCTAGATTAAGTAGAGGCACATGTGGTACCAATCCATAAAGGGGGGGTCAAGGAAGTACCAGGAAACTATGACCCATCAGTTTAACCTCGGTGGTGGGAAAATTAATGGAGAGTATACTAAAGGAACGATTGGGGTTTACTGGAGGAGGTGGGAGGTCTGGATAGTCGGCAGCATGGGTTTGTGCCAGGTAGATCATGTCAAACCAACCTTGGTGGAGTTCTATGAATGGGTAACATCAGAACTGGATAGGAGGTAAGCCTGTGGATGTATTATTCTTGGACTCCAGAAGGCGTTTGACTCTGTCCCCACAATGGTCTGGTGGAGAAACAGTGGGGTTAGGAGTAGGCCCTTTGATGGTCAGATGGATTGAAAACTGGATAGCTGGACGCACTCAGAGAGTAGTGGTCTGTGGGGCTCTCGAACCCTACAGAGGTTGGTAGTGGGGTACCACAGAGGCTCGGTCCTGAATCCAATCCTGTTTAATGCATACATATCAGACATCAGGGATGGTATAGGGTGTGAAATGAGTCTCTTTCGCGGATGACTCCAAGATGGAGCAGATATTTGAGGGAGAAGGGGGAGGTTGGCCCTGCAAGGACCTGGACACCCTGGAAAGCTGGGCTCACACATGGAAATTAAATTTCAATATCACCAAGTGCAAGGTGTTGCATCTTGGTCGGGAAACCCTAAACACAGGTACACCCTGGGAGGGAGGTGCTGGAAGCCTCAACAGGGAAAAAGACCTAGGGGTCATGGGTGGATACATGTATGAATAACACTGAGCAGTGCAGGAGAGCAGCTACAAGGCAAACAGGATGTTGGGATGCATGCAAGGGGGATCACCTCTAGGAGCAAGGAAGTGATTCTGCCACTGTACAATGGACTGGTTAGACCACACCTTGAGTACTGTGTACAGTACTGGAGACCACATGAAGAGGGACATACAGCTCCTGGAGAGGGTACAGGGAGGGCAACAAAGATGATCTGAGGGGCTGAGGATTTGACTTACGAGGACAGACTTGAGGAGCTCTGCCTGTTTTCATTGGAGGAAGGAGGAGACAGGGGGACATGATTGAGGTCTTCAAGTACCTCAAGGGAATAAATAGGGTAAACATGGAGGGATCTTTAGACTAAAGCAGGAGGCATCACCAGAGGGCATGGTTTGAAGTTGGAAGGTGGAAGGGTGAGGGGGAAAGAGGAGGAGGTTTTCACTGAGAGGGTGGTGGACCCTTGGAATGCTCTGCCTGGTGAGCTGGTTCAGAGATCCACAGTGGAGAGCTTTAAGAGAGGGTGGGACAGACACAGAAAGTGGATGTATCAGATGATGGCCTATCCCGGGGGGGTGGGGATGGATGATAGGGGTTTCTGGAGCACAAGGGATGGGAGGGTCTCGGCACCCAACTAAGGATCTAGGTTCGAGCAGACTTGATAGACCATAAGGCCTAATCTGCTGGCAAATAGTATGTTAGTATGTTAGTATGTAATCCAGAATGGACTGTCTTCTCTTCAGAGAGGACATTGGTTATCTTGACCTGCTGTGAACAGCCTTCTAAGTAACTTTTGAACCAGCTGACAGCATCACTCGACACTTCTGCGAGTGATAATTGCCCCAGTAGTAGTGAGTGGTTCACAGTATCAAAGACCTTCATCAGGTCAATAAAGGCAACCCCTACCAGATGGCCTTGGTTGTGAGTGTTACATATGAAAACAGTGAATTCTAACAGTGCAGTAGTAGTACTATGACCTTTATGAAAGCCATGCTGCAGGGGACATTGGATATTGTATTTGTCCAGGTGTTCCACAAGCTAATCTGCAATAATTTGCTCTAGTGCTTTCAATAGAAGAGGTAGAATGGAGACTGGCCTGTAGTTTGTATGCTGTGCCCTATCTCCACCTTTGTGCACTGGGGTTACTAGGGCCTGTTTCCATTTTGGGGGGAATTGCCCAAGCCTTAGAGAAAGGTTCAGAATCTTGCTAAGAGGTGTAAGAGTTTCCTCGAAGGTGAGGGCAAGAAATTTGAGATCTTGATTGTCCCCACTGAATCTTGCTTTACTGAGTACTTTGCACATGTACTTTCTAGTGTCTTGCTTGGCAACCTCTTTGAAGAAAAGGGCGAGAAGCCTGCTGCTGAGCATCTGAAACCTGGGGGTGGCCAGTGGCAGGGCAAAGACAATGAAAAAATGGGGGAGGACACTGCTGAGGTCTGTAAAGGCATCATTAAAAATATTGGCTATGGCAATTGGGTCAAGAGTCAGGATTCCATCAATGTTAAGCATAGTGGGTGCTCTCTTGAGGTCTTTGCCAGTTCCTTCCTTTATGTGCTCCAGAATTGTTTACTTTCATCCCATAAGTTGAAAAGTGCCTCTCTAAAGTATTGATTTTTTGCTAAACAGATGGCTCTGGTACAAACATTTCTGGATTTTTTATAAGCCTGAATATCTGCTTATTTGCCTGTGGCTTTGGCCCAGTACCAGAGGTGGTCCCTAGTCTTCATAAGTCCAAGTAGTTCAGGTGTTATCCAAGGGTTTCACACCCCGTTAACTTTCCGCTTTTGGGGGGGGGGAGTGTGGATATCACATGCAACATTAAAGTGGTCAATGAAGAAATCAAGTGCCTCATCAATGTCATGGGTAGAGTCCAGTGGTGACCAATCCTGTCTTTGAAGGTGTAATCTGAGTGGTTCTAGGTGTCCTGGAGTTAGGACCCTACTGAGAGTAACCTTAGGTGGAGATCTGCTGAAATTGTTGGACCGACTACAAAGTATAGGGGAGTGGTCGCTTAGGGTGTCAAGGAGTACAGAGACATTTGTGATTCATTCTGGGTGCCTAGACAGAACCCAATCCAGTAAGGTACTTGATCCAGTTCTATAGTTAATTCTGGTCGGGGTGTTAACTAGCTGGGTAAGGTACAAGGTGGAGATGGCATCCTTAATGTGTCCAATGTAAGATGAGAGCCAGTTTATATTGAAATTTCCCAGTATTATGGTTTCAGTGTTCCGAGGCACACTCCGAATATATTCCATGAAGTTATGAATGCCAGAGGCAGATTCTTTGGGTGGTATGTAAACAGATAGCACAGTTAATGTTTTTTTGGGGGCACCTAGGAGTACCTTGATGGGCAGGGCTTGAGAGGAGTTTCCAATGCAGGGCAATTCAAAGGTGTGACCTATTAGAGATTCTTTTAAATAAATAACACAGCCACCACCTCCTTTAGTGAGCCTATCCCGCCTAAAAATAGAGTAGCCAGGTGTGGTGATAGCAGAATCAGGGATTTTGGGTGACAACCAAGTTTCTAAAACATAAAAAATATCAGGGTTGTGTTGTGTAATCCATACCTTGAGGTTGTCTAACTTACATAGAAGACTACATATATTGATAGACTTGTCGGAGAGCGTACAAGACATTTTTGTGTTGCAATGGTCCATTGTCCTAGTGGGGCCAGGGTTAGGGTACACATTTCCAGACAGGAGCAGAAGCAGTAGAATTAGTTTCAGGAGGTATGCCTTTAGTTGTTTAAAGTACTGTTTCTGTTGTCTTCTACAAGAGGAGGTACTGTTAAATGTATTGGTTGTTGCTGTGAAGTTAAGAAAATAAGCAGGTATGAGATGATGTTGGAAACTAGGTGTTAATCTACAGGGGTAGCAGTGGTGTGTAGACGATTATTGAAACCATGTTTCCATTAATAGGTTTGAAGCTGATGTGCCAGTGGCATAGTGCATGCCAGAATGCAGGGATTACCTTGGGGCTGTTGCACTACCTCAAGCAAGCCAGTTTGGTGCACCAGAATTAACAGGATAGGTAGGTGAAGATATAAGAGTGAGGTAGACATCCCCATAGGGTTTATATGAGCTAGATATTTTAGGCTTGGAGAGCTGGTGCTGATCCCCAGTGTCCTCCTCGAGTTCCAGAGCTCTCACAGTTAGAAGCAGAAATTGAACAGACAGGAAAGGACCCACCTACTACAGCACTTGTAGTCAAAATTAGGGAGGGAGGGTGAACCAATAAAGCATTTAATAGAGAGCAGGGTTGGGGTGGATGGGAGGGACCCAAAATAAACAAAGACAAGCAGCTGCTCTTAAGAAGCTAGTACAAATTACAGTGATTAAATTCAGGACAAGTAGCAATTCCTAGGGAGCTGATTCAAATTTAAGGGGCCAGTGGAAAGGATGAGGGACATGGAAGGGTGGGAAATGGAGGAAAAGGAGTGGTCAGAGTGCTCCTGTTGGGGGATTCTATGATCAGGGGTATCAAATGAGATAGGGAGGGAGAAGCCTGGCCAGTTAGAACAAAATGCTTCCCTGGACTAACGGTGCACAGGGCCAAGCACAAGGTATATCAGCTGGCAAAAGATTATGGGGGCTCCCCGGACATACTGGTCCACCTGGGTACAAATGACATTGAGGGAAATAGCGAGCTGGAGATACAGACAAGGTTCAGGTAGCTTCCCAGGTCTGTCATGACATAGGGAGCACCATTTCCTTCTTGGAAATCCTGCCAGTGCCAAGGGCTAGTGGGGAACAAGAAAGGAAGATTAGGCAGATAAACCAGTGGCTCAGGAAGTGGTGTGAGGCCAGAGGGTATGGGTTGATGGGGGTTTGGGGGGAGACCTGGGAGGATAAGAGCTGTATGCTAGAGATAGGCTCCATCTCAATTTGGAGGAAGAGATCCTTAAGTTGAAAATAGAGGTTCATTGGTGAAAAGTGGAGTTTAAACTTGTGAAGGAGGAGGATGGGAGAAAAAGTCTGATCGGGGGGCGATAAGGAGGGACTCTGTCTCCACCCCTGGGGAGCTGGAAGAATGCAGGAAAAGGCCGACTGGTAAAGTGCAGACCAGGAAATGGAATCCCATGGGAACATGAGCAGGAAATGGAAGTTTAGGGAAGGGTGGAAGGTAGTCCTACTAAATGCCAGGAGCTTGGGCAATAAAATGCCTGAGCTCAGGTGATGCTAACTGAGGGAGGCGGTGGATGTGGCAGCGGTCACTGGGACCTGAGCCACCACAGGACATGACTGGGACCCGATGGTTACTATGTTCCAGGATAGACGGGGGGAGGAAGGGAGGAGGGGTAGCAATAATAGTCAAAACTACATTGGCATAGGGGGAGTAGAGGAGGCGGAGGGAACCATGGAGGCGATTTGGGTCATCTTGATAACAAGGAGGGGCAAGAGAGTTAAAATAGGAGTGTGTATAGACCCCCTGAGCTGGCGGAGGAGAGTTTGGTGGCAGATGTTGGGAGACACTGCAGATTGGGCAGGGGAAGGGTGGTGGTGTTGGGGGACTTAATCATGCCAGGAATGGACTGGGAGACTATGACTTCCTCGGTGCCCAGGGAACAGAGGTTGTTGGATGTCTTTCAAGACGCGTTCCTAACTCATCAAGTGGGGGAACTGACCAGGGAGGTGAGGGTACTGGATATGGTCCTGGCAGACAGTGACCAGATTGGGGGCCTGGAGGTAAGGGACCCATTGGCGGGGAGGGACCATGCCACGGTCTGGTTCTGCCTGGACCTAGGAGGGGTAGAAGGCTGCACAAAGATGGAGATAACTGACTTCAGGGGGTGGATTTTAAGGAAATGGGAAGGATTCTAAGAAGCATTTGGATGTGATTGGGTCAGACATGGACACTGACAGTAGGTGGGAAATTATCAGGAGAGGTGCAGGATGCTACATCACCTGTGCCAGAGTAAGGCAAATCTGCGGTGGGCCCAAAGCCCTGCTGGTGGACCAGGGAGGTCCAGGAGGTGGTGTGGGGAAGAGGCAGCCTATAGGAATTCAAGTGCTCAAGTGAGAAGGGATGAAGGGACAGACTGATGGCTAGAAGGGCCACTAGGGTGGTAATGGTGGCTAAAGGCAAGGAAGGAGCAGAACCTGGCCAGGAAATTAGGAGGAACAAGGGTCCTTTAGATGCAGTGGGGAAAAACAAAGGGTGAGGGCCAGATTGGCAGGATGAAAACAGGAGATGGGCACAAGACCGGGGGCAGGCTGAAGTACTAAATGAGTACTCGCCTCAGTTTCTCAAGGAAATGGGGGTGCACATCATACATGGGAGGAGACCAGGATACTGAGGAAGGGGGGGCTCACTAATCGGCAGGTCTGGGGAGTAGGGGAGGCATCACTGATGGGAGGGGAAGGCTAAGCAGGGAGAAGAGGTAGTGGAGGTGAAATCACAGCAGAAAGAGTGAGGAAGCCTCAGGTCCTTTAAGATGGAGAAAGCACAGAAGCTGGATAAATTACATCCCAGAGTGCTGAGAAGGAACTTCTTGGATGTCCTGGCGAAACCCCTAGTAGGAGCTTTTCACTATCTCTCTGAGGACAGGGTGGGTGCCCCAGGACTGGAAGGTGGCGCATATAGTGTCTATCCACAAGGGGGGGATCAAGGGAGGTGGCAGGGAACTACAGGCCTGTCAGCCTGACATCAGTGGTGGTCAAGGTGATGGAGAACATTGTCAAGTAGAGGCTGGGGGGACCTGGAAAAGTCAGGGTGCCTGGACGATAGACAGCATGGATTCATCCCAGGGAAATCATGTCAGACAAACCTTGTGGAGTTCTATGACTGGGTGACGAGTGCCTTGGACCTGGGTAGACCAGTGGACGTCCTCTTTCTAGACTTCAGCAAGGCATTTGACTCTATTCCTCATGTGGGCCTGTTGGATAAGCTGGGAGAAATGGGGTGGGAACCAGATGAACAGATGGATAGACAATTGGCTCCAGGACCGGACCCAGAGGGTCATAGTTGGCGGGCTAGTCTCATCCCCAAGGAGGGTCATTAGTGGGGTCCCACAGGGATTAGTTCTTGGGCCTCTCCTGTTCAACACCTACGTCTCTGACATAAGGACAGGTATCAGGAGTGAGATACGTCTCTTTGTGGATGACTCAAAACTGGGGGCAGTGGTGGATGGGGAGGAGGGGAGAGTGGCCCTACATGGGGACCTGGAGGATCTGGAAAGATTGTCTAGAAAGTGGAAGCTGAGGTTCAATGCAGGGAAATGCAAGGTACTGCACCTGGGGGCCAGAAACCCGGGCCAAGTGTACACCCTGGGGGGGGGGAATGCTACAAGTCTCGATGGCTGAGAGGGACCTGGGGTAGTGGTGGATGTCAAGATGAACAACTCAGAGACTTGTAGGAGGGCAGCAGCAGGCCAACAGGATGCTTGGATGCATCACTAGGGGATCACCTCAGAAGGAAGGAAGTGATACTCCCTCTGTATAACTGCTTGGTGAGGCCACACCTCGAGTACTGAGTGCAGTTTGGAGGCCACACTTAAAGAGGGACATTAAACTCCTGGAGAGGTCCAGAGGAGGCAACAAAATGATTTGAGGCTTGGGGACAGGACCTATGGGGAAACCTTGAAGAGCTAAATATGTACACATTGGAAGAGAGAAGGACCGAGGGACATGATAGAGGTCTTCAGGTACATGAAGGGGGTAAATAGGGGAGGAGTAGTCAGGGTGCTTCAAAGGAAGGAGGACGGGGTAACTAGAGGGCATGGGTGGAAGCTGGAGGGGGGAAGATTCAGGGGAGAAAGAGGAGGTGCTACTTCACTGAGAGGGTGGTGGAGCCATGGAATGCGCTGCCCAGGTGGCTGGTGGAGGCAGAGACAATGGAGGGGTTAAAGAGGGGGGGTGGAACAGGTGCAGGGGAAGGGTTCTGGAAGCAAAATCCAGTGCAGCGAGAATATCCGGAACTGGGAAGGGCGAAGCCAGAGAAGGCAAGGGGGGCAACAATGTCAGCTCTCAGGGTGGGGACTGACCAAACAAGCAGACACGAAAGACCATTAGGTCTATTCTGCTGACATTTTAGTATGTTAGTATGTTAGTAAATTCAGCTGTCCAGGTGTGAGTGCACCAGAAAGGCGGCAAGTTCAGACGGGAGTTCGTCCCTTACCTTCACTGAAGCAGGTTGGTTCCACTGGGGGATTTGGAAGCAATCAGAGTGAGGGGGCTGGGGAGGACTAAAGCCATAAGCTATCCCTCAGACCCTTTACTGCAGCAGGTTGGTTCCACTGGGGGATTCACCACAATTAGATTGAGGGGGCTGAGGAGGACTAAAGCCATAAACTATCCCTCATACCCTTCACTGTAGCAGGCTGGTTCCACTGGGGGATTTGGCAGTGATCAGAGCGAGGGGGCTGGGGAGGACTAAAGCTATAAATTAGCCCTCAGACCCTTCACTGCAGCAGGCTGGTTCCACTGTGGGATTCGGTGGCAATAAGACCAAGGGGGCTGGGGAGGACTAAAGCCATAAACTAGCCCTCAGACCCTTCACTGCAGCAGGCTGTTTCCACTGGGGGATTTGGCAGTGATCAGAGCAAGGGGGCTGGGGAGGACTAAAGCCATAAACTACACTTCATTGCAGTGACAGAAGTAGCAATATCCAAATGAAATGGCATATCTGGGTTAGGACTGACCAAAGCTGGGGCTGACGCCAATGCCTGTTTCAGGGAAGTAACAGCAGTGGTATGTTCTGGTCCCCAAAACCAAATAACATCCTTTTTCAGTAACTCATACAGGGGTGTGTCCTTCTGCACAAAATCACATATAAAGTCTTGGGAGAAACTGACCATGACCAGAAAGTGCCTAACAGTGGAGACACTAGTAGGCAGGGGCATATCCTGAATACCTTGGTCCTTGTTTAAGGCAGGATTCCTGCCTTCCGTCATGATGTGCAGGCCTAAAAAACGAAACTTCTGTGAGACAAAGCTGTATCTTTGCAGGACTGCACTTAAGGCCTGTCTGGTGCAGAAAAGCAATGAGCTCCTCTAATAGCTTTAGATGTTTTTCCAGGTCTGCAGAGGCCAAAAGAAGATCATCCATATACTGCAAAAGGCTGTTAGGGGAAGGAAAACCTTGTATGACACCCCTTGTGTAAATGTGAAAGAGGGAAGGGCCATTATGAAAACCCTGGTGAAGGCAGGTCATCGTGTACTGAAGCCCTTCAAAGGTACAGGAAAACTCATATTGGTTATCAGGGGCCAATGTAAATGACCAAAAACCATTGTAAATGTCCAGGGTACTGAACCATTTGTGTTCAGGTTTAAGGAGCTTGAGCACATCAGGGGCAGATGCCACGGTAGATGCACAGCTTGCAGTTGCTTGGCTGAGCTTCTTGTTGTCGATGGTCAACCTCTGACTGTCGTTGGACTTCTTCACAGGTCAAATTGAAGAGTTGACTGTGGAGACGGAGGTCCTAATGATCCCTTGTTTTAGAAGGGATTCTACTGTTGCCCTAAGAGAAGGACTTGCCTCTGCTGGAAAGGGGTATTGCCTTTGGCATGGTGGGTCACTACCAGTAACCTGTATAAGGGTGTTTATTCAGCCACAGTCATGTTTGTTTCTGGCATAGGCATCCCAGTGTTTTTCCAAAATAGGTCTCAGTTGAGTGAAAAGAGGATGTTGCTGGAACATGATGATGATGTCATATTCCACATCATTTGCTTTTAAAGCTGCTGTGATGTATGACTTAGAAATGAGTAGCAGATGATTAAGGCTGGGTACCTGGAGTAGTAACTTGTTGGCTAAATCCACCATGCACCTATATCGAGAGAGAAAATCTTCACCCAGGATTCTCTGATGATGAGAGAGAATCATGAGGTCAAAGCGGTGTTGCACTTCTGAGGTATTGATGATGATGGGTATTGGTTTGGACCAGTAGGTTGTAACCACGGTCCCCTCGAAGGTTTGGGTGGGAGTGGCCTTCTCCATTGATCAATTAGAGTGTTCAGAGTCATTCTGATGTAATGCTGAAACAGCGGCACCAGTTTTCAGAAGTAGTTAGATCTGGTGGCCCTCAACCAGTGCTTCTACACATGGGCATCCAGAGTCATCGATAACCAGAGAAGTGAATATTCAGACTAAGGCCTGACACCATCATTCAGATTCATCACAATCTTGCAAGGCATTGTAGAGTACTGGATTCAACTCCCAGAACATCTGTATTACTTTGGAATATGGGGACTTTAACTGCCCACCCTCATCGGAGACTTGAACTGTAGGAAAGCAGAATCTGCTCTGGAGATGGCTGCTACGACCCTTGTTGTTTCAAGTTTGGGCAAGGAAGTAATTAATTTAATTTTGGACTTGTATGCCTGAAGCTGCTCTACTTCGACTAACAAATCCTTGTATGGTGGTCTGGACCGCTGTTGTCATGCATTATTTCCCTTTGTATCCAATCTGTTCGACTTTGGTTGATATTTCTGTTTGCTATACCGCCGTACTTTTGGTATGAGGATTTGTCGTCTTGAGGATCTTTCGTTTTCCCCTCCACCTTGAACTGAGTATAGAAATCTGTACCATGTTGAACAGAGGCTACTTTGGACTTTGAGTCCAAACTGAGGTCCCTTTGCATGAACCTGATACAATGTTCCATCTGCTCTATGATGTTGCATAGCCAGTCCAGTTTAGGGAATAGAGTGACTTCCACTTTTTTGAGGATGAGTGGCTGGAGGTTTTGCAGAAACAGGCATTTGTACTCAATAGAGTCCCTGTCTGGATGCTTACTGGCCAAATCTTTCCCAGTGCTGTATGCAAGCCACAACTGGCTCTCATACTGGGCCGGTGTTTCTTTAACATGCTGCTTTACCTGGAATGTTAGCATTAACACTGACTATGTTTGGATCATGCTCAGCCAAGAGATGAGCCATGACTCTGTCAAAAGGGGCTTTGATGTCATTCTGTATGCTTTCTCTCAATGTTACCCACAACATGGGGTCCACAGTTTGCTTTAGAACCTAGACTTGGTACTCAGGCAAGAAGCTGTGCATTTTGCAGTGTTGCAGCACCTTTTCCAGGTGGCAGCTAAGGTTATCAGTAGGGGACATATGGACGATTTTGTCCGCAATGTTTTGGATGGCTTGTGCAGACTGCAGGGCGCTGTGGCCCACTCCATGTCTGACAGTTGTTTTAGTGACAGCCTCTGCCATGGCAGTAGCCACACCCTGAAGGAGCATTTGTTTCTCCACCTCCTTCTTCAGCATATCGCTGACTGCTTGTTTCAGTGCTTTGGTCTGCGTGTCAAAAATCCTAGCTTTTGAGATCACCTTCACAATCAAGCATTCCACCTCTTCTTTGTCCTTATTCAATGCGGCTACTGGTAGGTGAAGCCTTAACCCTCCAGAATCCCAAGGGATGCCATCATCATCTCTGTCATCATCCTCTGATAACAACAAGGCAACAGGTAGAGCAAATGGCATAGCTTTTACATGACCTGTCAGTATTGTGAACTGCTGACAAAACTTTATCATCTCTATTCTACATACCATGGTGTTGTCCAGCTGTAAGAGAGGGCCCCTTCAGTAGAGGTATTCAAAGCCCACCTCAAGGCCTTCCTGTACAGTCAGGCTTTCCTGGGCATTGTTTTATAATTCTTGTCCTGGCCTGACATCTGTTATTCAGCTTAGTCCCCAGCCACTTATTTAGTTATTTATTCAGTTATTTTTTCTGACTTATCTATTTTGAATCTTATAATTGCATGATTTAATCTAGTCTTATTTATTACAGTGTTTATTGTATTGTTGGTTTTATTATTTTTATTGATTTTGATTAGTGTACAGCACCCAGAGCCTCTGGGATTGGTTGTCTTTTAAATAATATTTGCTTTGCATTGCCATCGAATGATCCACACTGCCTTTAATCTGTCCCTTACTAACATGATCCTGCAAAACTCTATATGCGGTGCTTATATTGTGGTTTTCCCTAAGCTCCTTTTCCAATGCTTTCCAACATTTCTCAAACTCTTGCTCCAACTCTTCATAATCGCTCCTCAATGACTCATTCATATGCACCTATAAGCAAACCATTCAACTGCAACACATGTATCTTAACCAGCTGTAACCTCTCATTCTTTTCCTGCAACCAACAATTTCCTTGTTAACCAGCTGTAACCTCTCATTCTTTTCCTGCAACCAACAATTTCCTTGTTCTATTCCTGAACCACACGCTCAAGTTCATTCTGATTCTCATTCCTAAGCTTTTTAATTTCTCATTTCAAATCTTTTTGTTGCTCACCCATTTCCTGGATTGGGAACCTAACTCTTTTCTCAAAGCCAAAACTTCAGATTCTATTGCTTGGAATAAAGCATGCAAAGCAGCAGCCATAACACCTTTTTGGTCATGTTTCTTGGCTACAGACTTTGCCTCCTTGTACAGTTTGCCAAAGAACTGTACAAGATTAGTCCGCGATTTCACGTCCAGCATGAAGTCATTCCAACCTCCATGGAAAGTCAGAAATTTTAAGGTTTGTAACTTGAGAGCTCAATATTAATGGCCATTGTTTGAAGTTTCCCTTCTGCACACTGAATGAAAGTTCACCTTGAATCCAACAGCTAGACAGCCACATGTTCTGGATGCAAAGATCCCACTGGACTGTGCCACAAGTTGAACAAGGGGCAGAGGTTTGAACACCTCCATGATACCTATCTTATTCACCTGTGTATCTGTTGGTGTTCTGATGTGGTTCCATCCAAACAGGTCCTTCCGTGGTCACCAATTTGTTAGCTGCAGGAATCTATATCTGTTGGCAAAACATAACACAGTAGCCCAGATATTGCAGGGAAAATAGAGTATTTCAAAAGATGTTGAAAAACAGCATGATGTCTTCATACAAACTCAATGAAAAAGTCTTACAGACATTCTTATACTATAGATAAAAATTGCATTACTAGGTAATGGACTCTTCCAAAAAAGGCAGAAGAACAGAGTACAGTAGTTCTATTAGTGGGCAGTTACCATCTAGAACAGATAGATCATTACTTGTTCTACACGTACACACTGATAAGAGTAAAGCTGACTAGGACTAGTTTTTTGGAAACAATACAATGATTCATAAAAGGTGCTGTCTATTGCAATATGGCAAAACCGTGTAAGTGGTGCACAAGCACTACCAAATAATCATACTGGATAATGGTTCCTAAGCACATGATAACAAGTGTAAGTAAATATAAATGTACCTTCTGCTGTAGTAATGGGTATTGTAGCATGTGTGGGGGTACATGGAGAGTCCAGGTCTACACTGTGGCTTTCTTTCCTCTAGTTTGTCATTTTGAATGCTTTATGGTAATTCCTAGCACACTGAGCTCTGAAATGATGTTGTATAATTAAATACTACAACAAGTGATGATATGGGTATTGCTTAGGGTAGAATTATTCTTTTTTTTATTTTATTTGCTGTCTGGGTTGGCTTTCTGGAACTAGGTTCTTTTTCTCTGAAATGAGCAAGACATAAAGCAATGGACAATTACAGAGAAGTAAGTTAACAGGATTACATCATAGTAATAGAAACATTACACTCCATACATTTGAAAATAAGACAATACAAATTAGCCGAAGCAGATACACTGTAATGTAACTTAGTAATTTTACAAAGATAGTTTATCATATATTGGAGGATGTTCTGCTTCAATTTATTATCTTTCATTTTTCCAACAGATCTTTCTGTTTGTGTGAAGTGCCCTGGAGATCACTGGTCTAGTTACAAACGACAGAAATGCATCCCTCGACTTATTGAATTTCTCTCCTATGATGACATGCTGGGCGTAACTTTTGCTGCCATATCTACTACCTGCTCCTTAATTACAGTTTCTATTCTATGTGTATTCATTAAATATCGGGACACTCCAATAGTCAAGGCCAACAATCAAGAACTCAGCTACCTTCCCTTACTCTCCCTCATGCTGTGTTTCCTCTGTTCCTTGATATTCATTGGCCGGCCTAGGGCAGTAACCTGTATGCTTCGACAAGTTGTTTTCAGTATTGTTTTCTCCTTTTGTATTGCTTGTGTACTGGCAAAGACAATTACCGTGGTGATCGCCTTCAATGCCACTAAGCCAGAGAGCAAGCTAAGGAAGTGGGTGGGATCCAGAGTCCCCATTTATATAGTTGTTTTCAGTTCACTATTTCAGGTTCTGATTAGCATTGTCTATCTGGCTACCTCACCACCATCTGTAGAAAATAATACGAAGTCTACAAAGGATAAAATAATAATTGAATGTAATGAAGGTTCAATAGTCATGTTCTATTGCATGCTGGGATACCTGGGCCTTTTGGCAAGTCTAAGCTTCGTAGTTGCTTTCTTAGCAAGAAAATTACCTGACAGCTTTAATGAAGCCAAGTATATCACTTTCAGCATGCTAGCTTTTGCTTGTGTTTGGGCATCGTTCATACCAGCGTACATAAGTGCAAATGGAAAGTACTTGGTTGCCGTGGAGATATTTGCCATCTTGTCATCCAGTGCAGGATTGCTGTGCTGTATATTTATCCCAAAGTGTTACATTATCCTGCTGAGACCTGATATGAATACAAGGGGATATCTAATGGGAAGGGGAAATGCACACGGTAAAAACTAAAGAATTGAATAAAGTAATAGAACACGGGATGACACATCAGTTTCAGCAAGTTGTTTTTCTGTACTATTTAATTTACTGTAGCATGCCCCTAAATATTTTGGGGTGCTTCTTCCTGATTTTACAATATCACACAGATTTGTTTATGTGTAATCTTTGAACAGGAAGTGACTTTAAGCTGTGACAACTTAGTACCAGGTGTGTCCTTGGGGTGGGTTAAATGGAACAGTTTTTATTGAAAGAGGAATGTTGTCCATGACACTGTGAAAACTCCCCTACCCATCTTTTATATGTGCCACAGGATCATTAACCTCCCCCTGGACAATTAAAAGAGATTGGCAGAAGGGACATCAAGTTAACATTTTAACCTGAGGATGAAACCCGAACAGTGCAGTATCCCATAAATATTGCAGTGTTAGTACTGGGTATTAACCCAAGTACCTGCTGTGGGGCTTGAACCCATAAACATCTAATCTTCCCATTGCCCCATTTGGAGCAAAAGAAAAAAGTGCATGTGACAGAAATGGGAAGGAAAGAGTTAATGGTTTGGATTCTGTAGATGCCTTATTTTTCTAGCAGTGTGAAAAAAATACACTGAGGCTGAAATCCTCCAGCAGCAACCAGCTTGTGGAATTCCTAGCTGCTAGATAAGAGCTGGGTCATAAATCTAGAGTGGACATCTCCAGACACACACAGACCTTGCAGACACGGACGCAGGGCAGTTTGAATGGATTGGATCATTAAAATATAAACTTAAGGTGAAAAGGGAATATAATTGGTCACCAATAGGTGTTCACTCTGATTGGGACAATTAAATAGATACATGTTAGTTGGTTGGTGCATTTAAGGGGAGAATAGGAATGACCTAGTCTCCATAGACTATATAAGCTTCTGTAAGACAGAGAACTTTCTCTTGCCCTGGAAGCTGTGAGGGGAAACATAAGCTTGGAGCCTACCTGGTATGTCCGTGGGAGCTGGCAGTTAGAACAGGGTCCAGTGTCTCTTGTAAGGACAGGAAGGGTAAGTTTAGTGATAGTATATTTCAGTAATAGCCTTCTTCTTTTGCCATCTGTTGTTTAAAAACATTTGTTTACTTTTCCTGTATGAGTGTTATTCTCTTGTGTTGTAAATACATTTCCGTAAATGCTCATTGCACTTTCTGTTAAGTAAAAGCTATTTATCTGCTCAACAGTTGTGACTCTGATGTCATTTTCTAAGGTAAGATTTGGTTTCCACTGGCTAAGAGTAAACTCTGTAGCATCCACCACCTGAAAGAGACACACTACCAGACTTTAACTTGTGCAATTGCACGTGTGATTATTCAAGTTTGTACACTTGACAGAGGTGCCGGAAGGAAAGTCCGGCTGGTGGCAGCGAATACCCAAGGACACACACCTCTCTAAAAGCTGTTTCAGCCCAGAGGGACAGGTGGGTTGTCACATATTGGTTGGCAGTGGTGGGGTGAGGATAGCGGACTGCGTAGCACACTGAGATACAGAGTTTGCCAGTGGAACAGTTACCTTAGCATTGCAAAACAGGATATACAAGAGGATACATTTGTACAACAGTTTTATTTGTTTCTAAATAGCACAGTAAAGTGTAGCAGTAGAGAATGATCTCCACGGAGTATGACTCACTTACTGTAACACAGCTTTTTGAAAGGTGCCAGGAAAAGGGGATTCAGCCTGAAAGTCTAAAGCAGAAGAAAAAGGCAGACCTCATAGCTACTCTCTTGGCACATGATCTGAAGCAGACTGTCGCTGGGGGTGAGTCAGGAACTGAGGCAGCAGACCCCCCAAACCAGCTTGAGGCACTGCGACTGCAGCTATAGCTGCAAGACAAGGCATTGAGGCGAAAAGACTGGATGCTGAAGCAGAAGCAAGAAGGTTGGAAGCAGAAGCAAGAAGACAGGAAGCAGAGACAGAACTTGAAGAAAAGAGACTGGCAGACAGAGAGAAAGAATGCCAAGACAAAGAGAAAGAACGTGAAGACAGAGAAAGAATGACAGCATGAACTCCAGAGACAACAGACACGAGAAGGAGATGATGACCCTCCATGAGTCAGCAAACCGTGAGTAATGGTGGAGTGAGTTTACCTCATGAAGCCAAAATGAATTCTAAATTGTTCCCTCAGTTTAAAGAGGGAGATGACCTTGATTTATTTTTAAGGTCATTTGAGAGATATGTAATCAATTACAATTAAATAAGGCTTCCTGGTCAACTTATCTCACACCCTTGCTGACGGGGAGGCGCTGAATGCATTTGCTAAAATGAGTAATGAAGACTATGCTGATTATGATAAAGTAAAAACAGTGTTGTTGAAACGGTTTGAATTAACTCCTGAGGCATAGAAGAAAATTTAGGGAGTTAAAGAAAAGCCCAGAAGACAGTTATGCAGAACTGCAGGTTAAACTGTATACTTACCTTGATAGGTGGATGGAGGGGCTAAAGCAACTACTGTGGAACTGATTAAAAGATGTATTGGTGAGAGAACAATTCCATAAAATTGTACCTGAGGACATGTGTGTATGAACCATAGACAGGGCATGCGCCTCTTCACAGAGGTGGCAGGAAGCGCTGACTAGTATCTGTCTAGCCGGCCCACACACAACGTAAGTCTTATGGTATGGGGCAGCACATGGCATAAGGGATCCCAAGGGGGCAGCCCAAAGAAACCAGCCTGCACCTGAGCCCAAAGTAGAGCCCTCTGGTTCTAGGGACTCCAGAAATGAGGTCCCAAGAAATGTCATATTTGCAATCAGTGGGACACTTGAGATCTAACTGCCCTCAGAAACTGGTTAAGGGGCAGAGATATTAGGGGGGGTGATCAAAAGGGCACTGGTGTGTTTGTGAGGTGTGTCCAGTCTGAAGAACCACCTCCTCTGATGAGAATCTCGTCCCATTACAGTTAATGGAATAGTAACACAGGGACTATAGGGACACAGGTGCTAACATCTCCTGGTAAGGCAAGATCTCATTCGGGCAGAACAGATCGTGCCTGGGAAATACTCTAAGGTTCGGGCATTCACAGGGCCACTAGTCCCATTACCAATGGCTAGAGTCTTCCTGGAGCTGGGAAGGGGCCATGCACAAAGCGAGGTGGAGTTGTAGAGGACCTACCTGGTAAGCTATGATTGTGGGAAGGATTTGGACCCCAGTAAAAACTGGTGTGTGTTGTAACTCATAGTCAGGCACAAGGGCAAGCTTCTGAGGGGAAGAGGGGTTGACTCTGGGTGGTCCAGCCACACCTCAGCAGCTGAGGAAGTGTCCAGCACAGGAGGGGCTGGCTAGAAGCTGCAGTCCAGAACCCCAGTCACAAATAGAGGAACCACAGGACTTCCTTCAGAAGGGCACTGGGAAGGGTCAGACGAGGGCAGCTGAGTGCTGCACAGCGAACTGACCCTACCCTGGAAAAACTGAGGAAATAGCTCTAGGGCTGAGCATTCTTAGGGGGTAAAGAGTCCATTTACTGGACAATGGGCTGTTGTACAGAGAATGTACAACAGAGGAAGGGCAGCTGGTGAGGTACTCAGCAGCTGGTAGTCCCTAAGGTTCACCGTCAGCAGCTTTTGGCCCTTGCACATGATATCCCTTTTTCAGCACTTGGGGAGTGAGGCGACAAAGCACCCCACCAACAATTCTTCTGGCCTGGTATTGGAAAAGGATGTGGGCAAATTACTCTGTCAGACTTGTCCACAGTGCCAAAGTGGTAGGGAAAATGGGGACAAGGCCAAGGCAGCTTTGGTGCCCCTGCCCATTATTGATGAACCCTTCAAGAGGTAGCAGTGGACATAGTGGGCCATTGAGCACCCCAAGTCACACTGGCAAGCGGTATATCCTGGTAGTTGTAGACTATGCCACTAGATACCCAGGAGGCAGTGGCCCTAACATCCTCTGAGGCAGGACCAGTGGCAGATGCACTGTTGGAAATATTTAGCTGGGTGGCTTTCCCAGGAGATACTGTCAGACCGGGGTGCCAATTTTATGTCAGGATTAATGAGTAGTTTGTGGGAAGTGTGGGTAAAGCAGCTCAAACCTCCCACCATCCCCAAGCTAATGGTCTAGTGGAGCGATTTAATTCAACCCTTAAGACCATGCTAAGGACTTTTGCTGACCAGCATAAGAGAGACTGGGACAAATATTTGCCTCATCTCCTATTTGCATACAGGGAAGTCCCACAGGAGTCCACAGGGTTCTCACCTTTCGAGCTCCTGTTTGGTCATAGGGTGCGAGGGCCACTAGATTTGATTCAGGATGAATGGGAGGGTGACCATGCCTCCCAAGGGAGTCTGTTGTGGAGTAAGTCCCTGAACTTCAGGACCCAACTTAGGGAGCTCATGGGGTTTGCCTCAGAGCACCTGGCCACTGCACAACAGCGGCAGAAAGTCTGGTATGACCGTAAGGCCCGAGCCAGAGAATATGTGGTGGGACAGCGAGTGATGGCACTCTCATCCCTGTCCGACAGAATAAGTTACAGGCAGCATGGGAGGGCCATTCTCCATTGTCCAAAGGTTATAGCGTCAATTACATGATAGAGCTCCCGGACAGGAGATGCAAACGAAAGGTGTATCATGTTAACATGCTGAACCCTTCCATGACAGAGAGGAAATGGTCCTCGCTGTATGCAGTGCTCAGAGGAGGAAACGGAGGTAGATCCACTGGTGGACCTACTTGGGGAGGCCAGGGTGCATCCTCTGTGGACAGCCTTACCCTCTCGGAACAGCTGACACCAGCCCAGGTGCAAGAAATTAGGGGTGTGCTGAGAGAATTTGAAGACATGTTCACAGGAAACCAGGGACACCACGATGGCAGAGCACCATGTGGATACAGGGACCCAGGATCCCCTGAAACAGTCCCCCTACAGGATACCTGAGCATGTTAAGCAGACTGTGAAAGAGGAGCTCAAAGAGATGCTGGAACTGGGGGTAATCCAGGAATCTAGTAGCCCCTGGGCATCACCCGTGGTACTGATCCCCAAAAGGGATGGCACCACACGATTCTGCGTGGACTACCGGAAGCTTAACAGCTGCACGGAGTCTGATGCTTATCCCATGCCCAGAACAGATGAAACCCTGGAGCGACTGGGGGGAGCCAAGTATTTGACCACAATAGACCTAACAAGGGCTGTTGGCAGGTACCTCTGACCCCTCGGCCAGGAAAGATCAGCGTTGTTACTCCATTTGGTTTATATGAATTTAAGGTAATGCTATTCGAATGAAGAATGCACCTGCAACCTTTCAACGGCTTGTAGATCGTCATTCTGTCTGGGGTCGGTGAGTTTGCATTGGCTTATATGGATGATATAGCCATATATAGCCAGACCTGGGATGAGCACATCAAGAATGTGCAGGATGTGTTCCAGAGTTAAAGAAGGCAGGTCTGACAGTCAAGGCAGAGAAGTGCCAGATAGGTATGGCAGAAGTATCCTACCTTGGGCAACGGGTGGGTAGTGGACATATCCGTCCGGAGCCTGCCAGGTGATGCCATCCTAGCCTGGCCTACTCTCCTACCACAAAGAAACAGGTCAGGGCATTTAGGGACTGCAGGGTACTACCAAGGTTTGTTCCCCACTATAGCGATCTGGCTAAGCCCTGACAGACCTAACCAAGAAGGGAAAGCCAGATGCAGTGAAGTGGTCAGAAGGCTGTGAGGTTGCTTTTCAGGAGCTAAAGAAGGCCTTAAGCAGCCCAGCTGTATTAGGCTAAGCCCCAATTATAGTTTAAAGTTTATGGTCCATGTGGATGCCTCAGATCATGGGCTGGGGCTGTCCTGAGCCAGGTTACTCAGCAGGGGAGGAGCACCCAGTTGTGTACCTCAGCCTGCTGTTGCCCAGAGGAGGCATACACCACAATTGAGAAGGAATGCTTGGGAATAGTGTGGCCCTTCAGAAGCTGCAGCCTTACCTATATGGGAGAGAATTTACTGTGGTCACAGATCATAATCCCTGATTTGGCTTCATAGGTCCAGTGGACAAAATGGTAAACTACTACATTGGAGTTTGGTACTGCAGGCATACAACATGACCATACAGCATCACGCAGTGGCAAACAAAATGCAAATGCAGATGGGCTATCTAGGCAGGCTAATGGCCTGGCTGGATACTTTGGGCTTCAGTATTGCATGAACGGCTGTGTCACTTGGGGTAGCCTAAGGACACGCCTTCATTATCTGGGGGGGGGGAGATGTGACAGAAATGGGAAGGAAAGAGTTAATGGTTTGGATTCTGTAGATGCCTTATTTTTTAGCAGTGTGAAAAAAATACACTGAGGCTGAAATCCTCCAGCAGCAACCAGCTTGTGGAATTCCTAGCTGCTAGATAAGAGCTGGGTCATAAATCTCGAGTGGACATCTCCAGACACACACAGACCTTGCAGACACGGACGCAGGGCAGTTTGAATGGATTGGATCATTAAAATATAAACTTAAGGTGAAAAGGGAATATAATTGGTCACCAATAGGTGTTCACCTGATTGGGACAATTAAATAGATACATGTTAGTTGGTTGGTGCATTTAAGGAGAATAGGAATGACCTAGTCTCCGTAGACTATATAAGCTTCTGTAAGACAGAGTACTTTCTCTTGCCCTGGAAGCTGTGAGGGAAATAATGCTTGGAGCCTACCTGGTATGTCCGTGGAGCTGGCAGTTAGAACAGGATCCAGTGTCTCTTGTAAGGACAGGGAAGGCATCGCTTAGTGATAGTATATTTCAGTAATAGCCTTCTTCTTTTGCCATCTGTTGTTTAAAACATTTGTTTACTTTTTCCTGTATGAGTGTTATTCTCTTGTGTTGTAAATACATTTCCTGTAAATGCTCATTGCACTTTCTGTTAGTAAAAGCTATTTATTTGCTCAACAGTTGTGACTCTGATGTCATTTTCTAAGGTAAGATTTGGTTTTCCACTGGCTAAGGTAAACTCTGTGTAGCATCCGCCACCTGAAAGAGACACACTACCAGACTTTAACTTGTGCAATTGCACGTGTGATTATTCAAGTTTGTACACTTGACAGAGGTGCCGGAAGGAAAGTCCGGCTGGTGGCAGCGAATACCCAAGGACACACACCTCTCTAAAAGCTGTTTCAGCCCAGAGGGACAGGTGGGTTGTCACAGTGCACAAAATGTATACATTAAGTAAGCTAACACAGCTAAAAAATTCCATGTTAAGATTTAATACCAGATTTGGAGGGTTCTCACTCATCTCTACACTAAGAGCTTCAGAGATGAAAATGAATAGAGTGGCCCTATATACTGTATAGCCAAATTCTGGCCCAACAAAAAGTTTGACCAAATAGAGAAACCATTTACTCAGCTCCACAGATCAATACTATAGACATCTATTCAGACACCAGCAGAAATAGTTAGGGTAGATTTGAGGAGGGTTACAACAAGGTACCTGGCATTAGCTGGAAAAATTATCTATTGGATGAAATTTATTTCATTTTATTTATTTATTTCATTATTCAGAATTACAATCCTTTGAGTCAGAGACTCCTTTACAAAGGCTTCACGTCAAGTACAGAGACAATAGGCGTAACAAACATTAGTATAAAACAAAAGCAAAAACAGCTACAGTTTGTATACATGATGAGCATACTGTATTATGATAGATACTACATAAAGGGCAAAAATAGAGCATTAGCAGCGTCACTAGGTACAATTCAGTGCAGAGAGAGAAAGTTGAAGGGGAGGACGGTCTGGGCACTGGACCAAGCCATGGAGAAGAGCCAAGATCAGGGATTGTAAGGTGGCTCAATTGGAGACTAGGAGGATGGAAGGCAACAGGGTATATTAGATAGGGGGAAGCAGGAAGGGAAGAAGCTGGACATGGTCCATTGTCAGAAAAGGGGGGCAAGAGAGAGAGGAGGAGAGGGAAAAGGGGGAGAGGGCTAGATGTGTCAAATTACAGCCAGGAGAATAAGGCCAGAAGGTAGGACTTAGTTCATTGTCAGGAGTAGAGGAGTCAGGGACAGGTATAGGAGCATCAGGATAGAAGGTGGGAGTGCAGTAGGAATTTAAAATGACCAAGCTTGGGTTCCTCTGTAATATGAGGGGAGAAGGAGTTAAATCAAGTCAGGGCATGATAGATAAAGGAGCATTGGCCCAGTGAGATTTTAAGTCTTGGTACCTGATGAGATGGTTTGAGGGAGCTCCTGGTGAGCCTTGCATGTGTAGTGGGTTGCAGGAGAGTGGAGAGGCAATGGGCAGTGAGTCCAGTGGAGACTTTATTGGCTAGGAGGCAGGTGTGGTATTGTAGCCTGCCCTCAAAGTCCAGCCAGTTTGTTTGGCTGTAGAGGGAGCAGGTATGGGTGGTACTGGAGCAGACCAAGGAGAGGAAGCAGGCTTTGTTAACTGATATTTTTACAATTTTAAGGATGGAATTGTCAGCCTTCCCATGGGTAACAATGCCATAGTCAAGCACTGAGAGTTCTGAGGAGGAGATTGCAAGTTGGAGGGCTTCTGGGGGAAGCAGTGCTGTTGACAGTAAAGGAGTCCGATACAGTAGCTGAGATTAGAGCAGAGATGGTGTATGTGGTCATGGAAGGTAAGGGCAAATGTTTAAATTCTGATCCTAAAAGATTGATTAAAAAATGCTTGGAAGAAAAGATGATCTGGGTACAAAATAATTTTTATTCACCCTGGTTAAGAGATGTAATAATTACCCTAAGCTTGTTTAAACTCAGCGTACCAGTGGGTAGATTCTCTCAAAAACATAATCAAATCTAAGGAGCATGCCAAGTTGATTAAAAACAAACTTACATGGGTTTTTTTATGGATACAACAAGGATCAGAACTCTAAAAGTTTATTCCTGGTATGCACAAAATAAAAGAAATCACATTTTAGAACCATATCTTACATTTTTCTCAGAGAAGACAGGTGTCTGTTTCTGAAGTTCTGGCTACAATGGTATCCTTCTAAATTACTCCATAGTTAATATTCCAAGACTAAAGCATCTGCATCTGTTAAAGACTTATATTGTGATTGTGGAGAGCAAGCTTATGAGACATTGGCACATATATTATTGAAATGTCCTAAATATGCTTAAATATGAGGCAAATATGTATTGGTCATTATCTCCCATGCAATATGTTTCCTATGGATAAAACTCTTTGTGTTCTAGTTAACTCACCTACAGAATTATTGTATCTGACATGTTAACTTTTATAAAATGGATTTATGTACTGTATTTATGACTCCCCCCTCCCAATAACAAAAATTATTAGGGAATTGGTTTCCCTTTTACTAAAAGTATATCTTCCTCTGACAGGATACCTTTTTATAGCTACCTGAATGGAAGCCTTGTTTGTACAGATCCTATGGACGTCTTGGGATTACAAGCAAATTACTGCCTAGAGCATTTCCAGCTGCTTAGCATCTTGTTTACATGTTGCTTGTCCCTGTGATGGAGTGCAACATTTGCTAACATCTCATTTAAAAGGAACATATACAATCACCCCTGTACATTTTGGAATAAATCTATACATAAATTTATATCCACAATCTCCATCTATGGATTGTCAATTACAGGCTGGCTATAATGATTTATCTCTGAAATGACTATCAGTGTGTATTTATAAGCAATCCTACAAAAAAATAATGTACTACTGCACTTGTCTAAATTAAAATGGATTGTTATCATGCATTCTATTGTATTTGTAATGAGATTCATGCAATGTTTTTAACATTTATAATGACTTTTAACGGTCAAACAAATAAAGTATTGAACCTGAAAACAAATGCTGATCTTCCAGACACAGAGGAATGTATGCAACCTACTGAGCCACTGAGACTGATGGATATATGAAGAAACTCCCTAGTCATACCATCCTGCAAAATAAACAGTCCAAAAAATTATTTTATTATGCCAAAATAGCCCTGATATCACTAGGATCCCAAACGAACTATGCTAAATCATTTCATTGGTTACTAGTGTTCAGCATAATGCTGTGAACCATACCCGTAGTATGGAGCAGGCAAAGTAGGAAGCCCAGTTATCAGTCTGAAAACTGTGGTTAAGATTTTCTGTTGCTATAACAGCATGAGTTCAAATGCACAGCACCTCTAAATGTCATACTTAGAAGAATAGTCTGCACAGCAACCAAGCAACTGCATTTGATCTCAATAAGATGTACAATTCAGTCAACAAGCTAGTATGTCATATTCAAATAGATGCAAAGTGTCCTTCATCTAGTGCAACTGCTATAGACAAAGCCCTAAGGATCCTAAGGACTAATTCCATTCCAGCAGTTAAAACTAATAAAGGCAGTTTTACACTGCCTTCATACACAAGAGGTACAGACAGTTAAAGAGCCATGACCCTAAGAAACACACAAGTATGGTTTGTTTATTTATTTATTTATATTTAGAATCTGGTAACTGGCAAAACCATTCTGAGCCAAGGTTCATTTCCAGATGTGGCCAGGGGTGGAGGATGCATAAATTAGGGAACTGTAAAACAATAAAAATATTGGAATGAATGTTATACATAGTAATCACAGAGGAAAGGTAGAGAAATATAATAGCACTGTTAACTCACAGCCCAGGCTGCAGAAGAATGAAAACAATCATGTATGTGTGGGAGAAGGGCCTTCAACCTTTAGCTTCAGTTACATAGAAGCGTATGCTAGATGAAAAATGGCCAAGACTCCATCATGTTGACCTTCTGTCACCCAGACAGCTGCTGCATAAGATAAAAATAATAAGCAAAAACAGTTTTGGACTGGCATGTGCGCTCTGATACTTAAAGCAGCATTTATATTCAGAATACATTTTATTATGCAGTAATATAGTCCTGACATCCTCCAAGTCAGCATCACTACATTTGTAGTTCCTCTAGAAATAGTTTCAGTCTAGACAAAGAAAAATGATTTCTCATTGGCTCAGTGATGCCTCACATCAGAACTGTAAAGGTGAACAATACATCCATGGTGGCACTGAGCTCTCCAGAAATGCTGAATGAGTTTACTTCATTTCTGTTCAGTGTGACAGCTGGCTGTGTATGAGGTTATATGGGTAGTGCTTAGTGATGTCTCTTTGGCCTTGCTTGATCTGAAAATCCCTATATTTGGAAGCAGTGTCAAGAGAAGGGATCTCAAGGCTAAATAAAATGGTGGAGACTGCAGAGGCCCACAGGGCAAAGAGAGGGCACTGGAGTGGGAGGCAGAGGAAAGGAGGACTGAGGGGTGATGCAGCTAAGGCATCAGTGCTGGGAGTATTTATTTATTTATTTTAAAATGAATAACCATGAAAGGCATGCTGAACCAGGGATGGCTTGTTTCCAGGTGTGACCCAGGGAAATGGGAACGGGATACAGTAAATCAAAAACAGCAGTAGAGTGGCATTCCAAAGGCAGAGCACAAACAGTGAACAATTCAACAAGATGAAAGTGCAAATAACCATAAACAGTGAACAGAAGTTAGTTCTCTGAGCAGCACCAATACCCAGTTAAAATGACAAAAACAGGCTGATACAAATAAGAGCATCAGTTGTAGTGACTTGAACTGACCCCAGGGGGACCATGGTGGGGGTGAAAAGGGCACTTGTAGTTTAAAAAGCACCTTTTTCAGTCCCCTCCACCAGAAGCCCAGTGGTAACCTTACCCTGCAGTAATCAAATGGACACAAATTAAAATATGTTAATGCTGGCCTGTTTGTAGAGGATGGGATCATAACTGTTCCTGAGGAGTCCTGCCACACAATTCCATCCTCTTACTGGCATAAGTGCTCCCCCTTCACACTCTGACATTTTGTGATGTCAAAGTGTGGAAAGCAAGGAGGAGTGGAAGAACAATGGGGAATAATAAAAACTGCCATCACAGAGGTAACAAGCCTTTGTGTGAAGCAAATAAACAAAACGAAATGATGAAAGAAACCACTATGGTTCTCAAAGGAAGTGGCAGTGAAGGTTCAAGAGAAAAAGAAAGCATTCAGGAAGTACAAGGAATCACAGAAGAAGCAGGACAGAGAACTGTATCAGTTAAAGCAAAGGAAGCTGGGAAGGCAGTCAGAACAGCAAAGGCCCAAACTAGGAAAGATAGCCAACTCAGTTAAGAAGGGGATAAAACCTTTATAGGTACATCAGGGAGTGAAGGAAGACCAAGGAGGTTAGTGAGGCTTAATAAAGGGAGGAAGGCTGGGCAGAGGTGACTGTGAAAATGCAGAGATACTAAACAAATATTTTTGCTCAGTATTTACAAAGGAAGAGGGGGAGGTACCTAAAACAAACAGTAGAAACACTCTGGATACAGAAGTTGATACCAGCCCATTTACAGAAAAAAGGGTTCTGAAAGAACTCTTAAAACTGAAGGTGGACAAAGCAATGGGGCCTGATGGGATTCATCCCAGAATTCTAAAAGAACTAAGGGTAGAACTAGTGACACCACTGACTACCCTCTTTAACAAATCATGGGAGGATGGGGTGGTACCCGAGGACTGGAGGAGGGCAGATGTGATTCCCCTTCACAAAAGTGGGAGCAAGGCAGAAGCAGGAAACTACAGACCTGTTAGTTTAACCTCAATGGTAGGGAAAATGATGGAATCACTTCTGAAGGAAAGAATTGTTGAGTATCTAGAGGCCAGAGGGCACAGGACCCAAGGCAGCATGGATTCACAGTGGGAAGGTCATGCCAGACAAATTTGATAGATTTCTTTGACTGGGTGACCAAAGTAGTAGATCAGGGAGGGGCTGTGGACATGGTCTACCTAGACTTTAGCAAGGCATTTGACACAGTCCCACACAAAAGATTAATATACAAGTTAGCCAGTCTGTTAGTGGGTCCCAAGATGACAGCCTGGGTAAACAATTGGCTGGAGAATAGGACACAGAGAGTAATAGTAAATGGAGTCCACTCTGAAGAAAGGGGGGTTACTAGTGGGGTACCGCAGGGTTCAGTATTAGGACCGGTCCTCTTCAATGTCTTTATAAGCAACATTGCAGAGGGACTGGAAGGAAAAGTATGTCTCTTTGCAGATGACACAAAGATCTGCAACAGAGTTGATACACAAGGTGGGGTGGAAAGGACTAGAAGGGACTTGGCAAGGTTAGAGGAATGGTCAAATGTATGGCAGCTTAGATTCAATGCTAAGAAGTGCAAGGTAATGCACCTGGGAAACAAAAACCCAGGGGAAGAGTACACAATGGGGGTGAGATACTAACAACAACAAAAATGGAAAGGGACCTGGGGGTAGTCATATCAGATGACCTAAAGGTGGGCAAGCAATGTGAGAGGGCAGCAAGGAGGGCTGGGGGATACTGGGATGCATAGGGAGAGGCATCACCAGTAGAAAACAGGAAGTTATTATCCCTCTGTACAGACAGTTGGTGAGACCCCATCTGGAGTACTGCATGCAGTTCTGGAGACCCAATCTCCACAAAGACATAGACAGGATGGAAGCTGTCCAGAGGAGGGCAACTAAAATGGTGCAGGGTCTGCACCGGAAGACATATGAAGAGAGACTTAAGGAGCTGAATATGTATAGCCTCGAGGAAAGGAGGGAGAGGGGACATGATAGAAACTCTGAAGTACCTCAAGGGAATCAACAAAGTCCAAGAGGGTAGCATCTTCAAAAAGAGGTGCGCAAGAACAAGGGGCACAATTTGAAGATAGAGGGGGCAGCTCAGAGGTAATTTAAGGAAGTATTTTTTCGCAGAGAGGGTTGTAGATGCATGGAACGGCCTTCCAGAGGAGGTTGTGGAGTCAAAAACAGTGGTGGAATTCAAGCATGCATGGGACAGTCATAAGGCAATTCTAGGGGGTGGGGGTAGGAAGAAGTAGGCTGCTGGTTAACTAGGATCTGCAGCTTATCCATTAGGTAGGGAAATGGGCAGACTGGGTGGGCCAAGCAGTCCTTATCTGCCGTCAAAATCTATGTTTCTATGGGAGCAAACTCCATATTAAGTAATACTAACATATTTTATCATACAATTTTTAGTATGTTAGCCATCTGTTTTATTTAAGTCAAAACCACCGGTCGACTAACAGAGGGCGGAGTTCTCAGAATACCTGTACCAAGAATGGGAAGGGATCATGCAGCAGGGCTCCTCAGAACCAATTTATGATCCCTTCCCCTACTAACAGGCCAGCATTAAAACATTTTGAATTTGTGCCTATATGACTAGCCCAGCGCAAGGCTACTACTGAAGCCTGGGAGAAGGGTTTCTAGGAAGAGCATGATAGGAGCTCACCAAGTTCAATTTAAAATATTAGTTTAGTAATTAATGGTGGCATTTGGCAAATATTGTAGCCTCCAGCCATGTTTGACTATCTTTCTCTGAGTTTCTTTGTTATTGTGCACACCAACATTCTTTTCTCTGTATAGGAGGCTATATAATTAAGCCCTTGTTGTTCCTCCCAAATGGAATTCTGGTACAGGAATCAATGGCTAGTTTCCCTGTCTTTTTAAAAAAACACAAATCTCAATTCAAAACTTTTCACTTCTTCCCTTGCTTTGATTCCATGTGTAGCAGAGTATGTGACAGGCAGCTCCTTGGCGTTGATGTCTGTTTGTAAACTACCACAAAACATCAGATTGCTGCTGTCATGACATGCAGATGACAGAAAAAAGCATGCTGATGGATCATAACAGGATTATAATTTGGGTTCAGAACAATGACAACTGTTGATACCTCTTTTGGGATTACAGATGTCCATTTGAATTGTTGCCTTTGTGAATAACACATAAGCCAATCAGTGTAAACAGTGACCTACTTTATTTATGCATTAACATTGTTTTACCAGGCAAAAATTCATGTAACCCCCCCCCCGGGCTTACCTGTTAGCCCCTCGGAGTTGTCCCATTCACCCCAGGTTTTCCCCTCATCCTGATCCGCCCTGCCCAAGTTCCCTGTTTGGCCCTGGATCCTCTGTCCAGCACCTGTATTAGTTTTTTTTAGCTTTCGGGTGAAATCAAGGATGGAGGAGCTGAATCACAGGGCCGCAGTGCTGCCTGGAGTTAAAAATGAGTGGTGGCCCATGCACACATGAAAGTACATAGTCATTTTCCAGCCACAATTATGGTGGAATGGAGGCAGTTTGGGAGGGATCAGAGACATTAAAGAAAGTACAGAAGAAGCCTCTTTAACTTTTAGTTAAGGAGTTCCAATCATACTGGTCCTGGGCTCCTGCAAATGAATGAGGGAGCCATGAATACTAATAAGAAGTCTGTCTTATGCCTGGTAGTGGTGAATTTTGGCTGCAGGGGCAGACAGGGATGAAAATGCAAATTTTAAATCCAATCTGATCTTACGTGAAAGGGAGAAGGGACTGCCTCCGGAACATGGGGTTTTGGTTAAATAAAAAGGCTGTAGCAGGGTTTAAAAGTGAGGGGCAACTGAAAACGAATGAGAGAACTTGCCTAGTACCTGAGGGGTAGTGGTTTTCTCTGCTAGTGATGGGTAGGAGGGACTAAGAAAAATGTTAAAGGGGCACTGTCAGATTTGCTGGTCATTTTTCTATGTAGGGTTGCAGTGTGCCTCCTGGCACACACATACAACTGATTCTCTATAGTATGCACTTATGTGTGTGAAACTTAATGAAATGTCTTACTTTGGCTTATTTTTAAATTAGAAGGTGGTCGCTCGGACAGCCATAAACTCACCCACACACCGGAAACATTATCTTGATGAGACCGTGCGGCTGCTACAAGCGCGGTCCCGAATTGTGACTTTTGGAGATGTGAGCTGGAAAAGTAGATTCATCTAGTAGAGCTGCCTTAATCAAACACTTGTTGCTTCAAACCACAAAAAAAGTGAGCACCAAGAGGGCAGCAAATAACTTTTAAAAACTGGGACTGAAATCCCGCACATGTACAAGTACAGCATGAGTAAAGATCCTGCACATGTGCAGGAGTATGCCACTGTAGCACATGCGCGGGATTTTGGTCCCGGTTTTTAAAAGTAATTTACTCCTCTGTCGGTGCTCGTTTTTTGGCTGTATGAAGCAGCAAGTGTTCAATGAAGGCAGGTCTACCAGATTAATCTATTTTTCCACCACGCATCTCCAAAAGTCACTCTTCAGGACTGCGCTTGTAGCAGCCAAACGGTCTCATAGAGATAATGCTTCCGGTGTGCTGGTGAGTTTATGTCAGGTCGAGTGACCAACTTCTAATTAGAAAATAAGCAAAAGTAAGACAATTCTTTAAGTTTCACATGCATAAAGGCATACTAGGGACAATCAGTTGTACCTGTGTGCCAGGAGGCACACTGCAGCCTTACATAAAAATAAATTGACCGGCAACGCTGACAGTGCCCCTTTAAACTCTGCTTATATAACATTAATAGGACATCTCTACCATTTTTTAAACCAAAAATGAGAAAGTCAACTCTGCAGCAGATAATAGCGGGGAAAGCCTGTTAGTGAACTGTTGGGCAATGGAATAATAAAAACATTTAGTTTGACTGCACCAGGACATTAAACTGGGACATTGAGTGGACTGCTTGTAGAACTGTGGCATCAGCAGCCATGTTTGTAGCTTTGTGATCACTGCACAGCCACAATTTGTCAAGAGGGCTTTTGGGACTGACAAGTGGACTTATGGAGAAAAAAGCTGGGGAAATACTTAGCACTGTTTTGAAGGACCAATCAGGCACCAAGGAAGACTAATGCATATTAATTTGAGAAAGGACAAGAGTTTCAGTCAATGGGAAGCTGCCAGAGAGCTCCCAAAACCCACAGACATTTGGTTATAGACTCAGTCTGGTGGGAGCCCTTCCAGAACGAGGAAGACTCCAGCCCTTTTGCAGAAGATTGGGGCTGCAAGTCTTGGGAAAGGCCTGCCTGGGTGTTGCTATCCACTTGTCCTCCAGGGCCTGCGGGTTGTCTTTCCCCATTCGGGAGGAATTTTGGTCAAGGAATCTAGTTTGCAGCTTCAGCAGTGAGAGTCTCCCTGACACATGGGGGCTCACCAGTGTGGCTGAGGTTGGCTATCAAAGGAGAAGCTTCTGGTTTTAGTTGTGGTGGGAAGCTATACCACAGAGGTGAAGATTTGCCTAAAGGTTTGGAAGGAAATATTTGAAAGGGCAATGAGAAATTCTACACCTGAATGGTGAGAAACAAGGATAAAAGGTTCAAGAAGGAAACAGGTTCTGTCTGTACCCTGGTTCCACTTAACATCACAGGAAAGGGGAAGAACATTGGTTAATAGAAATGGCCATGGAATGTTAGGTTTCGGGAAATGGTTCTTGTCTGAGAAAAATGGAAAAGGTTTAAGGAAAGTTGGTATGTGAGTCTCCCAGACATGCAGAGGCTTGGCCAGTAAAAAAAAGTAGTCTGTAAGAGGAGAGGAGAGAGTCTTTTCTGGTTCAAGAGCACCTAGACAGTGAGGAAAAAGTGAATGTCTGCGTTAAGGGATTGGTCGAGGAAAGAATGCATTCAGTCAGTGTCAAGTTTGGAGTCCTCAGAGGAGCCCATTTGAGTGTTTTAAAGACTCACTAAGACTGTGTGTTTATTTAGAATCCAGAGATTTTGACATGGTTCGAAAGGGCCACAGCTACCATGCTGGCAGCATGGCTGAAAATACCTTTATCAGCTGGGTGTGACTAAAATTCAGAAGTAAAGTTTCCAGATTTGATATGAAGCAAAAGAGACTGAAATCTGCTTGACTACAATAGTAAGGAAACACCAACTCATATCAAGTGGGGCCAACTGGGCCACGGGGAGCCACGGGCATGTATCTGGGTGCTAGGGCACTCTGGACCTATTGAGGGAGCCAGATCATGGGGTCATTCCTGGGTCTGGGTTCACTTGTGGCCTGGAGAGCCTTGCATTTGCATTCTGCATCCGGCCTGGAAACAGGCTGAAGGGGTCAAGCTGCTAGACCTTCAAGCAAGTTGGAAGATCCAAGTTACAGAGTGCTGGATCCAGCTCTTAAGCTTTTTAAAATCCAAATTCAGAGTTCTGCTGTACCAACTACCCAAGAGTCTCTGTCCCAGCACCATCCTGAAACTATCTGCAGAACCGTGAATAACTACAGGAATTATCCTGCATCTGGAGAATATATATTGTTGTTCCAAGTTTATGCTCAATAGCGTAGTAAAAGCATTAAAGAAATCATAGAGAAAGGTAAAAGCTGATTTATGTTTAAAGTGCACTAATGCCGGCCAACTAGCTGCATTACAGGCCTGCAAGGAATGTGATACTGGGCTTCCAGGGGCAGAATAGAGGGGTTTTATTTGGACTGGAGACTGGTACCAGTTGGGGTTTGTTTAATAATAAAGATCTGCAGCAATTAGTTAGTCAGAGAGTTGGTGGTTGCAAGAGTTGAAACATGATTTGGGATCTAAAAGGGAAATGATGGTCCTGAAATGCCAATTAATAAAACACCATTTGAAAAATGAAAATGTTGCATGAACTCAACTCCAACCACCCATTCCTAACCCTCCCCTTATAAATAAATAATGGTTTACTGATTTAGAAAAATTCTGACTTGTGAGCATATTTTAGTGAACATATTATTAGCTCAATTCAATTATTCACAGTGTTGAAATTTTGGGGTTTGGTTATGGTAATTTCATGTGTTGGGGTGACAGTGTGGGAGGTGGGTTGGTACAGCATCCCATGGGGTTGTACTGTTGAATATCAGATCCACGTAAAATGTACTCTGGGTGGAGGAACCATGCTAGTTTATCTTGGAAAGGAATCCCCTTTAACAGCAAAATGGAAACCCAGGCCCCTTATCCTTGTACCTTCTGGCAAGGCAGGGATAGCAGCCCTCTTGATACATGGGGCCAGGATTACATTCAGAAATACAACATGGAATCTCATTTAATGAGGTTTCCTGAGAGGGGGTGAGAGGCATTATGGGACAGAAAATGAAATGCAGCAATCAAGTAGGCAATAAGCATAAATAAACAGTAACTATATAATGACACAAGAGCACATGAAATGCTATACAGATTTATATAGCATAAAGAGAATAATATATGGAAAGCGGTGCATTATGAGTTTGTTTCATGCACCTGAGTTGTGTAATGTCCATAAACTTTGACAGCAAAGCTTGAGAGATATGTATAGACATTACGCATGGAGGGTGTATAAAAAAAAACAAATAGTCAAACCATTTTCCATTTCTATTTTTTATAATTGCTGGTTGTAGTCATATGAGATGAAGCAGCCACTGCTAGAGCAGCCCTGCCTGTTGGAGGGAACGAGCTCTAGTGTTTGAAGTAAAACAAAATTAAAATTAATCACACATCACAGAAAAATGAACCCATTGTTCTGCAAGTTGAAAGAAAAGCTGAAATCTGGGTTTATGAACGTTTCTTTTTTAAATTTTGCCATGGGTAGCATTTTAATGTTTTAAGAGTGAACTGGGGAACTGCTCTATAGATTCCATTTGATTGTGAATGAGTGGTTGTTTCTTGCTGCATGGATGATTGAAAAAGATGTTGTGAGGCTGTGCATGACACAAACTCTGTAATACACAAGTGATAATACACTTATGTGTCTGTATTTCAACTGATGTAGTGCTGTGTTTGAAAAGAGGTTGAATCCATGCATTTGTTAATGCAACATGTAATTGTTATACAATAAGAAGTGCAAAACCAGAAAACACTATGTATTCCCTAACATTGCAAGCTATGCATCAAGGATGGGCTGGATATGCAAAATTTACATATACCTGGTCCATGTAGCTCTGCACCCCCATACAGAGGCATGGTGGCAGGCAGACATGAAAGATGGGCAACACCATGCACCTGTCCACAGCCCTGCACTCCATGTGCTACTAAGTGGGGGATGCAAATAAAGGTGGGCATCCAATCAGATGCCCATTCTGGTCCCCTACTACATCCCATGCTCCACACAGAGCAGGAGATTCTGGGAAGGGGCAGGAAAAAAAAAATTTATGGGCAAGTGCCCAAATGATTGCCCCAAGTCCGCCCTTTCTGCCCAGAGGGCTGAGGCAGCTTGGTAGGGGAGTGGATGGTTCTGCTGCAGCTAACAATCACAATCTTGGGGGGGCACAGAATGGGTACAATAAAGTCTCTGCCTGCATATACTGTTTCCCCCTTTGCTTGACACTCTGCACTTTCATGAATGGTGGAGTGTAGGCACACCCGAAAACACATCACCAAACTAGCCACATGCACAGCTGCATGATTGGCCAGTGGATTGAATGTGGAAGGGATGCACGCCCCTTCTGTGAATGCTGCCAAGGGTCTACAGGACCCCCCGATGTGTAGCAATCTGACTTACGGTTGACTACACACTGCAGATATGTGGTGCGTAGTCAATTCCAACCTTTTTGTTAGACTCCATTATGCATTTGTGACTTCCTCAGCATCCTATACATTAGATGTCAGTATGGCTCAGTTGGTAGCACATCCGCCTCTGGACCAGAAGGTTGTGAGTTCTCGTCCCACACCGGGATTGGACTTGCACCTAAAGATCACTGGCATCTGAGTGCAGTATTGGGGGGTGCTGTACTGCTGGGGTGTGCCGTCCTTCGGATGAAACGTTAAACCAAGGTCCCTTCTGCCCATCCTGGTGTTGTCCTAGTGGGTGTCCAGGTGGAAGTAAAAGAACCCAGGGCACTCTTCACAAAGAGAAGGGAACATTCCGGGTGACCTGGCCAACATTCCCCTTCCCATAAACTGGTTCATGCAATTATCCAGGCTGTGTATGGGTGATGATGTGCGATATGGCCGCCACCACACATTCAGTCACTCCACTACCAGTCTAGCATTGCTTGTAAAGCACTTTGGGATACTGTGTATGAAAAGCACTATATAAATGCTGATTCTTCTTCTTCTATACATGACCCTTTTTGCACATTGTGACTTTGTCTCTGAAATGACTGTGTATAGCACTCCAGAGGCACACTGAACATTTGTACCTGTAATGTACGCTTTGCACTTCTTATTGCTTTGCGATAAAGAATTGGGCCCTCAATTTTCTTTACATCTCCCTCAAGATCCAGTGCTGGAGGACTGACACAGGGATGCTGGAGGTTACCTGTTGATTATTCTAATGTTTCTAGCAAACAAGAGGAAGATAAAGCCAAAGGAATGGTTCAGGTTTTAGGACTGATCTGTACCTAGCCTCATGACTTCAGCACAGCCAGAGATCGAAGTACTGGAGCTTTCAAAATCTCTTTGTCTCAATTCATAGGCAGTTGAATGTCCTGTGACTGTAGCCTGGGCTGGCATTAGATGGAAGGGATTGTGGAAGGTTGCCAGAGTAGTCCATAATACAGAATGTTAGGGTGGAGGAGTGCTATTATCAGCAAGATGGGTTAAAGATCTCTAAACTGGGCCCGGTGGCACTGAGGATTGAGGCGCTGGATGCCACACCTTGCTCCCAGCCAGTGACCCAGGTTCGGGAATGAGCCCAGATCATCAGGGGTTGGCAGGGGAGGACTAGGATAGAGCATCCGACAACTGCTCTCCCAGTCCTGGGAAAAGGGTAGGATTCACATTGCACTCTGGCAGTCCCTGGGGATGCCTGGTGGTACTGCGGATGTGTGGGTGTCTGGAGGGGTGGAGCACGGTGGATGTTCAATCATTGGGGGGTAGACATGGGGGAGGAAGGGGATAGGGAGGTAAGGTGCCTGCCTGGCGCCACGGCTTGGAGGGACAGGAAGCGAATCCTCAGGATCGCGGGAGCAGCTGCATGTGGGAGGGAGCTGGATGTCATTGTCCACCTAGGGACAAATGACCTGGCTATAAATGGGATCAGAGTGGTACAAGAGGAATTTGTGGAGTTGGGGAGGGGCCTTAGACAAGTAGCATGTATGGTAACCTTCTTGGAGGTGCTGCCTGTCTATGGCAAGGATGATGCTAAGGCATTACACACCATGGGATTCAATGAATGGTTGAAAAACTGGTGTGGAGCTCAGTGTTTTGGCTTCATTGGGGACTGGGGAGCCACCTGGAGGGATGCAGGCTTATACTGGCATGATGGTCTGCATCTGTCAAGGGAGGGGATCCAGGATCCTAGGTGACAGGTTTAAATGCTTCATTAGCATGCATTTAAACTAGCCAAGGGGGGGAGGCACTGAAAGGGCAGAAATCCCAGCCTCCCCCTGGCAACCAGTTAGAGAGTAAACACCAAGGCAAAGAAGTCAGTAGGAGCAGGACAGGAAAAATGCAGAAAAGGTGTTAATGACAAGGATGGGGCTAAAAGGGGTAAGGCCACAAAAAATAAATGGAAGGTAATGAATACCAATGCCCATAGTCTGTGCAACAAGCTCCCTGAACTAGTGGCCTTAATGGAAGAGGGATGCCTGGATATTGTGGCAGTCACTGAAACATGGTACACAGAGAACCAGGAGTGGGAAGTCAACATACCAGGATACACAGTCTACAGGAGGGACAGGGTGGGTAAAAGAGGAGGAGGAGTAGCTCTCTATATAAGGGAAGGGATTAAAGCAACAGAACTAAGAGTAAACAGGAAGTTGATGAGTCACTATGGGTCACCTTGGAGACAGAAGTAGCACCACAATCCACATGGGGGTTGTGTACAGACCCCCATCTCAGGGGGAGGAAATGGACAAGAAAATGATAGAAGGCATCCTTAAAATGGCAGAAAAAGGGGAGATATTGTTGATGGGGGACCTGAATATGCTAAATGTTAACTGGAGTACCTTTGCTGCAGGCACATCCAAGAGCAGGGTCATTCTTGATGCCCTACAGGGGGCATGCCTCAGACAGCTAGTGTTTGAACCCACTCAGGAAGAAGCAATCTTAGAGCTTCCCGTACTTGACCTTTGGTACTCTCAAATGGGGAAGGAGAAAGGATCTCAGATTTAGAAGTGGGTAGCCATCTGGGAACAAGTGACCACCAAACAGTGTGGTTCACAATAAACACAGCCATAGAGTAAAGCCATACAAAAACAAGAATATTGAACTTTAGGAATGCTGACTTTGGGAAAATGAGAGAGTGCCTTAGAAAAGCACTAGCAAATGGGCAAGAAGGAGGGGTGGAGGAACAATGGGAAATAATCAAAACAGCCATCGTAGAGGCAACAAGCCTTTGTGTGAAGCAAATCAATAAAACAAAATGAAGGAAAAAAACACTATGGTTCTCAAAAGAGGTGGCAGGGACAGTTAAGGAAAAAATGATAGCATTCAGGAAATACGAGGAAACACAGAAGGAGCAGGACAGAGAACTTTATCAGTTAAAGCAGAAGGAGGCAGGGAAGGCAGTCAGAATAGCAAAGGCACAAACTGAGGAAAAGATAGCCAACTCTGTTAAGAAGGGGGATAAAACTTTTTATAGGTATATTAGGGAGCGAAGAAAGGCCAAGGGAGGGATACAGAGGCTTAATAAAGGGAAGGGAATGTGGGCAGAGGGTGACAGTGAAAAAGCAGAGATACTGAATGAATATTTCTGCTTAGTATTCACTACAGATGAGAAGGGGGAGGTGCCTAAACTAAACAAAGGAGAAACTCTGAATAGGGGGGGCGAAACCAGTCCATTCACAGAAGAAAGGGTTTTGACAGAACTCTTGAAACTGAGGGTGGACAAAGCAATGGGACCTGATGGGATTCACCCAGGAATAGTAAAAGAACTAAGGGTAGAACTAGTAACATCACTGAATACTCTCTTTAACAAATCATGGGAGGATGGAGTGGTACCTGAGGACTGGAGGAGGGCAAATGTGATTCCACTTCACACAAGTGGGAGCAGGGCAGAGGCAGGAAACTACAGACCGGTTAGTTTGACTTCAGTGGTAGGGAAAATGATGGAATCACTTCTGAAGGAAAGAGCTGTTGAGTACCTAGAAGTCAGTGGGGCAGAGGACCCAAGGCAGACTGGTTTCACAGCAGGAAGGTCATGTCAGACGAACCTAATAGATTTATTTGACTGGGTGACCAAAGTAGTAGACCAGGGAGGGGCTGTGGATATGGCCTAGCTAGATTTTAGCAAGGCATTCGACACAGTCTCACACAAAAGATTAATATATAAGTTAGCCAGCCTTGGAGTGGGTCCCATGGTGGTAGCCTGGATAAAAAATTGGCTGGACAACAGGATGCAAAAGGTAATAGTAAAAGGAGTCCACAGTGAAGAAAGGAGGGTAACTAGCGGGGTACTGCAGGGTTCGGTACTGGGACCGGTCCTCTTTAATATCTTTATAAGTGACATTGGAGAGCACCTGGAAGGAAAGGTATGCCTCTTTGCAGATGACACAAAGCTCTGCAACAGGGTTGATACACAAGGTGGGGTAGAAAGAATGAAAAGGGACTTGGCAAGGTTGGATGAATGGTCAAATATGTGGCAGCTCAGATTCAATGCAAAGAAGTGCAAGGTAATGCATCTGGGAAACAAAAACCCCGGGGAAGAGTACACAATGGGGGGTGAGTTAATAACAACAACAAAAATCAAAAGAGACCTAGGAGTAATTATATCAGATGAACTAAAGGTGGGCAAGCAATGTGAGAAGGCAGCAAGGAGTGCTGGGGGGATACTGGGATGCATAGGGAGAGGCATCAACAGTAGAAAACAGGAAGTTGTTATCCCTCTCTACAGACAGTTAGTGAGACCCCATCTGAGTCATGGTGCAATTCTGGAGATCCCATCTCCAAAGACATAAGTGGAGGCTGTTCAGAGGAGGGCAACCAAAATGGTGCAAGGTCTGCACCAGAAGACATATGAGGAGAGAATAAAGCAACTTAATATGTATACTCTTGAGGAAAGGAGGGAGAGGGGGGACATGATAGAAACTTTCAAGTATCTCAAGGGAATTAACAAGGTACAAGAGGGTAGTATCTTTCAGAAGAAGAGATGTGCAAGAACAAGGGGGCACAATTTGAAGATAGAGGGGGGACGGCTCAGAGGTAATGTTAGAAAGTATTTTTTCACAGAGAGAGATGTGGATGCATGGAACAGCCTTCCTGAGGCAGTTGTGGAGTCAGGAACAGTGGGAGAATTCAAGAATGCATGGGACTGGCATAAGGCAATTCTAGTGGGGGGGCAGGAGGAAGTAAGCTGTTGATTAACTAGAATCTGCAGCTTATCCATCAGGTAGGGAAATGGACAGACTGGGTGGGCCAAGTGGTCCTTATCTGCCATCAAATTCTATGTTTCTATGTTTGCACATTGGTGCTTGGACGTCATTGCGCGTCTGTGCTCCCATTGGGGAGAAAATGGAAAAGGCTGGGAGCAACCGAGCAGCTTGATGGCTGCGCCCTGCCATGCGGGGAGGACTGCCGTGGAATTGCGCTGGGGGGGCTCGGCGCTGGTCTGACTGGCAGGGACGGGGGAGCCCTCCAGCAGATCAACCACAGCCATGTCAGACCCCCCATCATGTGAGTGAGACTGCTGCTCTCCCTGCGGCAGGGTCGGCATCTGGGTGCCCCGCAGGTAGGCGCCACAGCAGGTTCAAAAAAGAAAAGTTGCGATAAAAAAAAAAGATCTCTAAACTGTACTGGAATAAAAAACTTTTCATACTAAACTGCCTTATCAGGAAATGCTGTTGCATGTAAGTATTCTCGTTCAATAAAAGCTGTTTGAAAAAAACAACTTGTCCCACCTTTATCAATATATTTTTCACAGTTAGAGAAAACACGGGGACTAGAACTATGCTGAATGTGGAACTCTGCCATTGGAATTTATGTGGAATGGCAACGCTACACCCAAAATGCTTTTCAGAATTTCTTTTCAAATTCCTTGGAATTCTGAAAAGTAGTTCTAAGTAAACAATAGAATAATATTCCATGGATCACATAATCTGCAGAATATTATTCCACAGTTTGGAGAAATTGAATCCATGATTTACATGAACTGAGGACTACAATTCAGTTGATTACATTCCACTTTAATATTTCTGAAATTCTGTGTCCGAATGAAGCACTACCCAGAACTGTTAGAAGGCAGGATGACACCGATTGAAGAGTTAATTTAGAAATTCCGTATTTACTGCAGGCATAGACACAAAAGCTTTGAAACTAGAAGATTTAGAGACTCAATCTACAAGAAAACATTTGACAATCAATTATCTTAAGTAATAGAAGAGGGGTATGGGACAGTTAATGCAACTCTTCTGATGTGAGTCCAACATGTATCACATGATCAGCCTTGGATTGTCAAATATCCCCCCTTGTGAGTGCAGCGCAGTGAAGGTACAAGCTTCAGGCAGAGCCCCCTGCAGGTCTATGAAGGGGAGACAGTTGGGGTCAAGGAATGGGCATTACATACATACACAAGTGCAAACAGGCCATTTGCAGAGGGCAAACCTGTTACTCCTGACTGAGACCCACAGCACAATATTAGAACCTTAAAATGCAAAAGACTGCTGAACAGTGACAGGCTGCTGAGGAGTCATTTGCATCTAATTATTGATTAGATAGAATTTATTGGAGGCTGTATAGAGCAGTGGTAAAGAACACTGAGCTGCAAACCTCAAGAGCTGAGTTTGAATCTTACAGTCACCACTTGCTTACTGTGTGACCATGAGCAAGTCACATAACTGTGCTCCCAGGACACACCAGGAAACAAGTCTAGGCGGAGTGTATTTTTTCTGTCCAAAATTTAAATAAGTAATAAAGAGCCTCGTACAATGTGAGGAGCAATTTTTTTCTCTTAGATTGTGTGCTGGCTGTGGGCACCACGCAGCACCACCTTCTGGTCAGCAGTGGTGCCTTGCCTTAGACAAAAAGGAAAGCTCTGTCCCCCATCTCAGTACATTTACTTATTTATTTATCTATTTATTTATTCAAGCATTTAACCAGGAAGGCATATTGAGCAGGCTACTGCTACATTCCAGATGTGTCCTGGGGAGGGGTGGAACATGCAACTGAGGTAGGTAATGCAATGTATAATAATTAGTACATAGTGCAAGTACCTGAATAAGGACAAACCCAATACGATAGGTACCGAATATAGAGACAAAGATAAGCATAAGAGAACAAATTGATACTGACACAAACAGGCACAGTTTAAATACATACAATAGCAATCAATAAATGAACGTACACTGCGCGACCAAGGCTGACACACTGTGGGCTGTTATAAGGCTGTGCTGCATGAGCAAGTAGGGGAGAAGTGAGCTAAAAGCATGGAGTTAAGATGCAGTGAGGAAGAGAAGTGACAAATGTTTGTGGGAAGGGAGTTCCACATCTTAGGCATGCGGTAGCTAAAGGCTGCCTGTCCCATGGTAGTGGTTCTATGTGGGACAACCAGGATCCAAGGGTCATAGTTTCTGAGTGAGTATGCTTGGGTGCTAGTGTTGGTTAGGGCAGAGGAGAGGTATGGGGGGAGCTGCTGGGACCAGTGCTTGGCCGATATTTTGGCACAGTGGGATTGCCTGTGGTTATCTAGAGATGTAAGGTTCATAGATTGGTAGAGGGTACATTGATGGGTGGAGTACGGGCAGTTCAGGACAAAGTAACAGAAAGAGTGGAAGAGGAGATTGAGTCTGGCTAGGGTGGATTTGGGACCCGCACTGTAGACAACATCACCATAATCAAAGACTGGGAGGATAATTTTTTGCACGATGGCCCTGTGGGCAGAGACTGGGATACTGTTATGGTTGTGGTAAAGTGCACTGAGCCTGGGGTGCAGCTTCTTGATTATGAAGTTGACATGTGTGGAAAGGTTGAGGTGCTGATCAAGCCAGACTCCAAGGTACCTGAAGGAGGTACAGGACTCAAGGGGTGACCCAGCCAGGGTATGGAAAGTAATAGGAGAGTGGAGCCTTGAAAGTCTCTGCCTTGTGTCAAAGGTGACTGAGATGGTTTTCTTGGCATTGAGGGAGAGGTGATTTGAGAGTAACCAGAGCTGGACTTGATCAAAGTCTGACTGTAGACTGGTCGTTACTTCTGTGGCTGTAGGGCCAGATGTATATAGCACAGTATCATCTGCATACATGTGAATGGAGGTATGTGGGCAGGCAGAAGGCAGGTCTTTAAGAAAGTGGAGAACAGAAGTGGGCCTAGTACCGAGCCTTGTGGTACCCCTGTAGTAACAGGGAGGGGGGGCCGAGGTGGCAGAGCTGACTATGACCGATCGGGACCTGCCTGCAAGGTAAGAGAAGAACCACCTGGAAGCCCAGCTAGACAGCCCAGCATTGGAGAGTTTGGACAGGAGGAGAGAGTGGGAGACGGTGTCAAATGCCTTGGCCAGGTCAATGAAAATGGCAGCTGTGATATGTCCAACATCCATACCAGTGAGGATGGAGTCAGTGAGCCTGAGCAGGGAGGAGGTAGTAGAATGGGATTTCCTAAAGCCAGACTGGTAGGGGGTGAAGAAGGAGGAGGAGTCGACATAGGGTGACAGATGAGAGAGTACTAGGCTCTCTTGGATTTTTGCCAGTATAGGTACTAGTGAAATGGGATGGTAGCTGCTTGGGCTGGAGGCATCCCCCCTTGGGAAGGGGGATTACGGTGGCATGTTTCCATTCAGAGGGGACTTCAGCAAGGGAGAAGGATAGGTTGAAAAGGGCAGCCGGGGGTTTGGCTATGGTGGGGGCCGAGAGGTGGAGCATTTTGGAGTCCAACCCAGTTTAGCATTTGCCCTTATTAGGATTAAGGGTGATCAGTGCATTGTGTACCTCAACCTTGGTGATATGCTGGAATGAGGACGAGTGGGCTGTAGGTGAGACTGTGGCAGGGGAGGTTAGGCTGGGTTGCTGAGTGAGGTGAGGTACATACTATATGTTATAAAAAAAAATGCCAGTTGCCAAATTGGTCCTTGTACAATAAGATGCATAAAACAGGTGATTTGAAATATTTTATTGGACCAACAAAGTTTTATAAAAAAAATACTTTAAGCTTTCAAACTTACATTGTTCTTCATTAGAAAGATAAGGGTAAGCCATCTAAAAAAAACTCAGTTTCATTCTGACCCAGTTTTAGAGAAATACTTAGCTGGGGTGCACAACTCAGAGATAAGGAACAAACTCCTCAGAAATGTAGCAGTGTGAAGGTCAGACACCAAAAGGAATGTTATGCAGATATACAAGAGCCATAAAACATCCAATGTTGAAGTCTTACTAAAGACTGTGTGTGTGTGTGTGTGTGTGTGTGTGTGTGTGTGTGTGTGTGTGTGTGTGTGTGTGTGTGTGTGTGTGTGCCTGTTTGCAGCCTTTAATGGAAGACACCCTGCAAATATATTTTCCATGCTGGCACTGTGTAAATATGTTTCTTTTTTTTAACTTCTTTATTATTATTAAGAGTTAGAAGTAACAAATGCATACAGTTGATACTGTATATAAATCATGCTGTTACAATAAGTATGTACTTTTCTACCAGTATATTCTCAATTATACAACAGTTCTTCTTGACCTTCTTATAAATTACATTTCTATAAAAACAAATCAGAGAAAGAAAGCATTAAAAAAAAAGAAAAACTTGATGCCATTTTCTCTTCTCTTTTTCTTCCATTAAAATAGAGAGGAAAGAAAGTTAATGTCTTTCACAGATTGCCCACTGTCTTTATTACCTGTATTTATACTCATGTGTGGGCCCGATCTCAACTAACCCCTATTGCCTACCCAATGGTGATAGTCCAATAGCTCTGAGCTTGCTGAGTCAAAATAGATGTTCCTTCTGTTTCTTCAACCAGGTCCCTAAAAGGAAGCCATGTGCTTTTAAGTTTGTCTGATTGAAGTTTAAGATCAGCTGTTATTTTCTCCATCCGATATACTTGTTTTACTTGAGCCATCCAGTCTGTCAAAGTTGGTGTTCCATTAATAGCCATTTCTTCATTATGGCCTTTCCTGCAGCTGCAAAGAGAATGCTTCAGATGGATCTCTGCCTATTGCTACTTTTCCCCTTAGGGGGCTTTCCCAGTACAATATGGATAAAATCAGAGTCTTCTGCCATATTAGCTATTTTTTTTTAATCTAGGACCTAAGTCTGACCGGAATAGGTGAATAATACGGCAGTCCCAAAAAATATGATAGTGGGTACCTGTCCCCCCACATCCACGCCAACATTTATCTGAACCTTGTGTAGAGTAGTGTTTTGTGTGGGTGGGGGTAAGAAAGTAGTAGAACAGCACTTTCCACTGAAATTCCTTCCAGTTATTCGAGGCAGAAGTATGAAAGACACCTGACCAGACTAGATTACATTCCTTGGGTATTAGGTGGATACACGATTCTCTCTCCCAGGCCTCCTGATAGGCCAGGGGGGGCGGCCCTTGTGTGTGTCTGTATACAGACCTGAGACAGCCTGGATATAAATTTATTTGGGACTATGCCCTTCACTGCCTGGTATATTATCTGGGCTACTGGATGTGGTACCCACTGCTCCTCCTGAAGATGTGAACCCTTTCTGAGGAATGATGTTACCTGAAGGTAGCGGAAGAAATCTGTTCTCAGATTGAATTCTGTAGTTGTTTGAGTAAAGGATTTAATTATTCCTTGACTAATAAATTGAGAAAATAATTTTAATCCATGCAATGTCTGCCTGCGAAAACTAAGGTCCAACCTAGGGGGCTGGAACCTAGTACATTATGTTATTTGGGTGTTAGTGGCAAGGGAGCCCTCAATCTACAAGTCCTTTTTAACCTGTGCCCAGGTGTTATATAGCTGTTTGGTCCATGGGTTAGAGACCATTAGGGTTGAGATGTTTGAGGATGCTGTCTCGAAACCTGCCCTTGGATGAGGACCTTGTCCACCGTTCAGTTCTTGGGTACCCAGATGTTCTCAGAGTCCCATTTTAACAGGGGTATCCAAGGGGTAATCTGTGCAATCACGTAATATAATTTTGGGTTGGGCAATCCAAGCATTCCATCTTCCTTAGTAAATATGTTTTGGTCTGTAACTATGTGTTCATTTGTCAGTATTTTTAGTGAACATTAAAGCTTGCACTGTTTAAACATTATAATGATCAAGCCACACTCAGAGGTTTAGTTTGTTTACTCTTTATTGAAGCCCAGCTGAGTAGAAAGGAGAGAACCTTACAGCTTAGGCAGGCTCCCTTATCTGACTCTCCGAGCAGTGCACAGACTGTCTTTATTCAGAGAGAGACCTTGGGATGCAGAGGGTTGTGGATGCATGGAACGCCCTTCCGGAGGAGGTCGTGGAGTCAAAAACAGTGGTGGAATTCAAGCATGCATGGGACAGTCATAAGGCAATTCTAGGGGATGGGGGTAGGAAAAAGTAGGCTGCTGGTTAACTAGGATCTGCAGCTTATCCAGTAGGCAGGGAAATGGGCAGACTGGGTGGGCCAAGCGGTCCTTATCTGCCGTCAAATTCTATGTTTCTATGTTTCATTCATAAAGAAACAGCAGTATTTAAATAACAGTAATACTTAAAGCAACACTACTACATTTCTTTACATCTCTCTCTCTTTGTAAGCCTAGGATACTACACAATATTCATCCCGAACCTGTTCACGATGAACAAGCCTTTAAGAGATCTACTTGAAAAGGACATTGCGTAGCACTGGCAAACTCACCACAAGGAAGCATTTCAGCACTTAGAAATTATTACTGCTAATCCACCTCTGTTGGCATACTATGACTTATGCAAACCTGTAACACTCTCAGTAGTTGCATCTTCTGAGGGTCTGGGAGGCTGCCTCTTACAAGAAGGACAGGCAGTTGCAGTTGCATCCTGATCTTTAAACAAGGCCAAAGGAAACTATGCCCAGATTGAAAAAGAGATGTTGGTTATTGTTTTTGGTTGTCTCAAATTCCACCAGCACATCTATGGACAAGAAAGGGTACATGTAGAATCAGATGACAAGCCACTAGAAAGCCTCTTCAAGAGGCCGCTGTCCACAGTTCCATCAAGACTCAAGCAAATGATGCTGAAGCTGCAGAGATGCAATCCGAAGGTTGAATATAAAGTGGGATTTGAGCGCTATATAACTGACAGAGATAAGAGGAAAATTTTGTGCATGCTACATCATTTAGACAAGAAAAGAACAGCCAAGGCACACATCATGGCAAGGGTAGCACGGCTCCTAATATTAATAAATCCAGATGTGGGAAGTGTGAAAGCCTGCATGAACCAAAGAAGTGCCCAACTTTTAGACAACTGCACAGAAAGTGCAACCGAAGAAATCATTTTGCAAAGATTTGTCATGTAGCAGGGAGTACTACTGTGCATGTGATTAATGAAGGCTCGAGCTGTGAAGTCGAGAGTGAAAATACCTTCTGTATAGACACCCTCAATTCATGCACAGCCCAAAGTGAGTGGAATGTACTGTTAGCCTTTAATGGGCATGATGTGAACTTTAAGTTGGACACAAAAGCACAATGCAGTGTATTGTCACTGAATCTTTACAAGCAGTTGTCTACAGAAGCAGTTCAGTGGTCTAAGGCAAGACTGATTTCATACTCAGGGCAAAAGTTGGATGTCCATGATAAAGCCATGTTGCCAGCATGTTTTAAAAATAAGTATCATTTAATCACCTTCCAGGTGGGATATGCTCATGTCACACCAATCCTAGGGTTTCAGACCTGCTTAGAAATGAAGCTTGTGAAGAAAATGTTCTCAGCAGCCACTTATGACAACCCTGCAGACAGCACTGAAGATATACTCTCACAGTTTTCAGATGTTTTTGAAGAACTAGGGTGCCTAGATGGGAGCACCACATCAAGACTGACAAGTCATAATGCTCTGTAATTCACCCGCCCTGGACAATTCCATTCACACTGAAAGACAAAGTACAAGCAGAGCTACAGAAAATGAAGAAACTGGGGGTGATTGAAAAGGCTGAAAAACCTACAAGCTGGGTCAATTCCATGGTTATTATAGAAAAGCCCAACAAAGTGAGAATCTGCATTGACCCTCGCAACTTGAATAAAACAATCAATTCAATTCAATTTTATTTTATTTTTAATCAGGAAATACACCATTGAGATATTCATTTGCAAAGTGGTCCTGGGGAACACACATGGTATACATAAAAGGAAAACACTACAGATTTATACAGTAGTTCACACAATACAGTGGGTAATACATAACAAGGTACAGTTAGATTACTAGAGTTTCACATATCTACATAAGTGCAAGCAGCTAACTGCTGAATACGACTGGAATGGAAAGAGGTAAAGGGGAAGGTAGAGCATGATCTATAAGATGAGGTATGCATAGCTGAAGATAAGTAGGGTGAGGAGGGAGGTGTAAAGGAGAGAGGCTCAGGGAGTAGCAGGGCATGGTCAGACAGGAGAGCAAAACAAAAGAAAGAAGGGGAGCAGGGAGACCCAGGGCAAATATAGTGGGAAGTGCCATATAAACTATCAAAAGGGGAGGGGTTCCTAGACGTAGCACTGGCAGTTTTCCTTCAACAGAGGTTTCAGAAGAGATTTAAAGGAGGGTAGTCTAACAAGGTGAGTCAGTTTTAGGGTATTTTGGAGGGAGTTCCACAAGGTTGCTAAGGCGTGGCTAATGGATAGGGTGCCAAAACGACATTTTACACGGGGGGGGGTATCAAGCGAGATATAATCATATTTCCTAAGTGAGTATGTGCAATGTGTTGATTTAAAGAGGCTGGATATGTAAAGAGGGCGTTTGTTAGTGAGGTCTTTGAAGGTCCAGATGGAGGCATTATGCCGTCTTCTGGTAGGTAAGGAAGTCCAGCCGAGTTGGCTATAAAGTGAGCAGTGGTATGTTTTGAACGGAGAGTCAGTCACAAATCATAAGGCCCTGTGGTGCAGGATGTCCAGCTTAGTAAGGACAGTTTTGAGGCAATGACTGTAAAGAAAGTCAGCATAGTCAATTAGTGGAAGCAATGTTGTTTTGACTAATCATAGTTTTACTTCACAGGTAAGCAAATGTTTGATACGGAAGAATAATCCCAGCCTTTGTTTGAGCTTTTTGGAGAGTTCTTCAACATAAGAGATATACAAGAGCTTACAGTCTAACCAGAAGCCTAGATACTTAAATTTGTCCACTCTTTCCAGGGCTTCACCCTGCATAGATACTATACGCATATTGGCAGGCTGATGTGATCCAGAAGACACATTATTTGATGGGGAGAAGGACATGGCTTTTATCTTTTTGGCATTGAGTAGAAGTTTCAGGTGTAGCAGATTTTGCTGTAGAATATTAAATTCTTGCTCTAAACCCATGTAGGCAGATTCAATGGTAGGATGAGAGATATAAAACACAGTATCATCTGCAAATAGTGAATACTGGCAGATATAATATTGTGGTCAATATTGTTTATGTATATTGTGAATAACAGAGGGCCCAAGATTGAACCTTGAGGTACCCCTCTCGGAAGGATTTTGCAGGGAGAAAGGTTGCCCTCTGCCTTCATCTGCTGCTGCCTTCCAACAAGGTAGCATGAAAACCATTTTAGGGCATTATTGTCCAGCCTGATGTGATGTAACAGGTTCAATAGCAGATCATGATCCACCATATCAAATGCTTTGCTTAAGTCAAGGAAAAGTGTAGCTACATGATTCCTCGCAGTAAGTGCCATTTGCCAATTAAGCAATAATGCACAACAAGGTGTGTGTCGTGCTGGGCTAACGTCATGCCCGGGGTGATTAGGCATGAGGCCGCAGGCCGAGTGCAAGTAATCACCCCAGAAATGACGTTATCCCAGCACAACACACACCCTGGAATGCATTATTGCTACTTTACAATGGCTTGATGAAGAAAAAAAAAGACTGAATACGTTTTAAAATACATTTTCTGCTTCTTTTTTAATTATTTTACTGTGTGTAGGTATACTAATAGAAAAAATAGTGCCCACTCTGGTCAGTAGGTGGCAGTCTGTGTTTTTATGCAACTGTGAGGTTGCTCTCTGTTGCCCTGACCCCCCCCCCGTGTCTGTTTGCCTGGTAGTTGTTGTGGGTAATTCTCCAGATGTAGTGTCTGGTATCTACTGCTCATCTCCTGTTACATCTTTTGTGTTTTTATCATCCAGTGTATCAGGACAGTTGGTCTCTCTCACTTCTCCCACACTCCATATCCCGCTCACAGTCTCTGTCAGCTGCCCTTTCCCCATGTGTAAGTGCTGGCAGTGTTAACTCTTTCTCTCAGTACAGACAGTTTGTGTGAATAATTTGTACAGAGAGAAAGATCAGTTTTTTTTTTTTCCCCGTTTTTTTTGCTGCTGATTGGTGCTGTGTGAATGACATGATGGCTTACCTGGCGAGATTGAAGGATGCCATACAATGAAAAGGAGAGGAGTGTTTTACCTTTCGGCTGCTAGGAAAGGAGTTGTGAAAAAAAGAACAGTTTCTGTTCATGAAGGGCTTTCATACAAACCACTACTGTATGCGGCTTTTGAGAGAAACTGCCAGCTGATCACGTGCTGCGGTAAAAGCAGTTGTAATGTTAAGCTGCTGTTTTTATGAAAACCTGCGGTTTGGGTTTGGCTGGTTTGGATACATGCAGGAGGTTGAAAACTGTGATTTGATGGTGTGAGCTGCTGAAGGTAGGGGAGAATTGTTATAGTGCCTCATGGTAGGCTAAAATCGTGCTGGTGTTTGAAAGGGTCTGGGTGGTGGCATCAAATGGCGGCCAGCAGTGATTTTTTTTGTCATTTGGTCACATTTGTGTTGGGACTAGATCCGTGATGTTGTACTGAGATAACATCATGGGTCAAGTCTAACACTGACCAATCAGTGTCCAGGATTCTTTCATGCCATTGTATAATCGTTAGTAACCTTGGCTAATGCACAGACTGTGCTGTGACTTGGCCTAAAGCCAGGCTGTAGAGGGTTTAGTAGGTTGTGATTCTGAAAAAAGATTCATCCAGTACAGCCATGTTCCTCAAATAAAGGTTAAGACAAGTATCAGTAGCTTATTCTTGGGGCGAGACCTCCAAACACCAGTATACGGCTGATGCTGAATAAACTAAAAATGATACTGGGTAATAAGGCCCACTCACCCAACTAAACAATAAATAAATTGAAGTAGTTCTTATATTTCAAAAACAAGTTTTAATCATGTAACATCCAGTTATACAATGGTGAATGACGTTTTGGGTAAACCCTTCACCAGGAAACTGGTTTATTCTAAGAAAAAAATGTTCACAAATTATAAAAAAAATATACAAATATGAATATATTAATTTTCATTTAATATTACATAACTGATGAACATTATAAACAAATTTATCAAAATCTCAAAGAAAACTGTCTTTACATTTCAATTATCAATTCATAGTTTCTATCTTCTTACTTCAAACTAGGTTTCAGGTTCGACTCCCGCTTACAGCCACTGATAAGAAACTAGAAGAAATCCAATTATAATAGACTTCTGCATAAACTACCATTAAATTGTAGTCATATATCTCTTCTAATAAATTAGAAAACCTTAAAATAATAAATTAATATGTCAAACTAATAAAACAAACTCAAAAGGGTCTTCAATTGAAGTTCAGTATACATGCTTTGCTATATATGAAAAATAACATATAACATATATCCATATTTTCATTAGATTCTCAAACATCTGAATTCTCCCTGTGTCACTATATTGTTCACATTATTATACATATGGTAGCCCAAATATCCTAAAGACACAAACAAATTTAAAATTGTAAATCTATCAGCAACTGTGTTCTCCCTATATTGCTGTGTTAAAAAAGTAGTGCATACGAATTCAACAAAACAGTCTAACTAAAAACAGTTATATACTCTGCAATTATGTTCTCCAAATATCACTCAGTTATTCTTATTATAATATGTCTGTGCCTATGTGCTAAATGAGTAACAACATTCCGAATAAGAATGGTGTCTGATCCACAGTGGAAAAAAGAAAGAGATGCCAACCTGCTATGTAAACAGTTCAATGTTATCTTGGTTTGTATACTGATTGTGGTCATAAAGCTTTTCGGTTCTTTCCATCTTTGTTTTTTAAAAAAACACAACTAATATATTGGTGCCCTTATTATGGAGTGCAATATATTCCGTGAGACAAAGTAAAAAACTTGCATTTCAACTTACAATGTCTTTTAGTGTCTGGCGTCTGTTTCAGCAGGAGTAATGCGTGGCCTATTCTACCTGTATTTTAAAAGGAGGGAGAACTCCACACCTGAATCCAGCAACCAATACAAAGCATTAGTGTAAGCACTGACGTGCTCACCTATGTGCTGGACCCGCCTCTGACTGCACTGAGTACCATATTTCTCTGTGTCAAGGGTTCTAATCTTTAACAATGGTGACTGAAGCTTACTAAATTGTATTCCTTTAAAAAAAAATAAAATAGTTTAACAAAAAACTGTCATGTTTTTATTCTCAGTAATTACAGATAACAATACTACCGCAGTGACAGAATGCTCTGCTATGGTTCTCATCTATTTATTTGTAGATATTAGTTTTGGAATGAACTACATGTTACTTTCATATGGGTTGCTAAATGTAGTATCTAACTATAATACCCTCACATAGAAAAACAAAAAGTGTCCTTGTGGATACTCAACCCATCTTTATAGTATGTTATTCTGTTGTAACAATATTAAGTTTTATTTCACTTAAATTCTTTCCTTTTTTACAAAATCGGCTGCCAATCTATCATCTCATTCAAACTAAACTTAAGATTATTGGTTTGCAAATAATTTATGAATCTTGCTTCTCTTAATAATAATTTAGTATTGTAATTTCCTCCTCTGTTATCCCTATGCACTTTTTCAATGCCAAAAAATCTTAATGTAGCAATAGAGTGCCCTCTTTCCAAAAAAGTGTTGTGCTATTGGGGATGTTAAGTCTTTATTTCTAATAAATCCCTTATGTTCTCCTACTCGTTGTTTTAAAGGTCTTTTCATTTTTCCTACATGCATTAAGTCACATGGACATTTAATGCCATAGATTACTCCTTCTGTCTGGCAATTAATAAATTATTTTATCTTAAAGTCCTCACCCCTGCTACTATTTCTAATAGTTTTTATTCTATAGGTATTGTGGCAGTGGACACATCTACCACAACTATAATTGCCTCTTAATTCTTCACTTGTAAAAAGTACATTTTTCTTAATTTCTGGTATTTTATGTTCTGTATGTACTATACGGGTGAATATAGATTTTACTTTTTTAGCTACTACCTGTATCCCTTTATGAAAAGCTTTATTTCCCATCGGTGTAGACTCCAAAATTTTTCAATTTCTATTCACTGATTTTTTTTAATTTCATACAAAATGTCACTAAATCTAATAGAAATACTATACTTCTTGCAGAGAGTTTTCACCCTAAAAAATTAATAAATTCAATACCTTATAGTCAATTCTTATGGGTTAAAAGAAATTGTACAGAAACAGATGATATGGTTGTGTTCACTACTAAGATGACAGAAAGGTTTATAGAGAGAGGATACAGTGGTGAAACTTTACAAGAGGCTCATAATAAGACTGAATTAAAAGACAGAAAGGATTTATTGGCAAAGAAAGTAGCAGTAGAAGATAATTTATTAGATAACAAGATAATTTGTTCTCTCAGATACTAAAAAATATTGTAAGTTGAAATGCAAGTTTTTTACTTTGTCTCATGGAATATATTGCATTCCATAATAAGGGAACCAATATATTGGTTATGTTTTTTTAGAAAACAAAGATGGAAAGAACTGAAAAGCTTTAAGACCACAATTAGTATACAAAGCTGGATAACACTGAACTGTTTAGACAGCAAGTTGGCATCTCTTTCTTTTTCCACTGTGGATCAGACACCATTCTTATTCGGAACGTTGTTACTCATTTAGTATATAGACACAGACATATTATAATACGAATAACTGAGTGATATTTGGAGAACATAATTGCAGAGTATATAACTTTTTTTAGTTAGAATGTTTTGTTGAATTCATATGCACTACTTTTTTAACACAGCGATATAGGGAGAACACAGTTACTGATAGATTTACAATCTTACATTTGTTTGTGTCTTTAGGATATTTGAGCTACCATATGTATAATAATGTGAACAATATAGTGACACAGGGAGAATTCAGATGTTTGAGAATCTAATGAAAATATGGATATATGTTATATGTTATTTTTCATATATAGCAAAGCATGTATACTGAATTTCAATCGAATACCTTTTGAGTTTGTTTTATTGATTTGACATATTAATTTATTATTTTAAGGTTTTCTAATTTATTGGAAGAGATATATGACTACAATTTATTGGTAGTTTATGCCGAAGTCTGTTATAATTGGATTTCTTCTGGTTTCTTATCAGTGGCTGTAAGCGGGAGTCGAACCTGAAACCTAGTTTGAAGTAAGAAGATAAAAACTATGAACTGATAATTGAAATGTAAGGACAGTTTTCTTAGAGATTTTGATAAATTTGTTTACAATGTTCATCAGTTATCTAATATTAAATGAAAATTGATATATCTATATTTGTATATATTTTTTTATAATTTGTGAACATTTTTTTCTTAGAATAAACCAGTTTCCTGATGAAGGGTTTACCCTCAACATCGTTCACCATTGTACAACTGGATGTTACATGATTAAAACTTGTTTTTGAAATATAAGAACTACTTTGATTTATTTATTTTTTTAGTTGGGTGAGTGGGCCTTATTACCCAGTATCATTTTTAGGTTGTGATTCTCCAAAAATTCCCTTAGTTGAGAGTTTATCAGCTTTTCAAGCAGTTTTGACAGAACAGGAAGAAGAGAGATGGGTCTGTAGTTGTTCAAGAAACTCAGTTCACCAGATTTGAGCAGAGGGATTACATGGGCTGTTTTCCACACAGGAGGGAGTGCTCCTTGAAGGAGTGACATATTGAAGAGCTGAGTGATTTGTGGGGCTAGATGATAATAGCCTAGTTTCAGAAAGAGAGGGGAAATTTGGTCAGCCTCTGTGCTTTTTTTAATATCTAGGTGGGTTAGGAGGTCTTCAACTTGCTTGACTGAAGCAGGAGTGAAACTAAATTTGGTAGAGCAAATAGGAGCACTCTCCCATGAAGACAGTGGAGGAGGTCGTTGCAAAACTCGCAGGAGCAAAAGCTTTTTCACTGCATGATGCGGGGCCTGCATTTTGGCAAATAAAACTGGCTGAACCCAGTTCCAAACTTGTGACCTTCAAGACACCATTTGGACTACAAGTTCAAGCGAATACCATTTGACATTTGCTCAGTGCCTGAAGTGTTTCAAAGTAAAATTTCACACATGTTTGAAGGTCTAGAAGAAGAGTTTATAATGGATGACATTATGATATGGGGTGTAGACATGAAAGAACATATTGGCCGGCTCTGATGAGTCCTGAATATGGCCCAGGAACAACAGTTAGCCCTAAACTTAACAAAGTCTAAGATAGGTCTGATTGACGTTCCATACATTGGACACAAGCTGAGCAAAGATGGACTTATAGTTGATCAAAGCAAAATCAAAGCCATTGTGTACATGCCCACCTTGCAAAGAAAAAGGGACTTGCAAAGATTCATGGGCATTGTGAATTACTTAGCAAAATGTATCCCACTGCTAACACCATGTAATGAGAAAGTTGCAGGCTCAAAGGTTTAGTTAGTTTACCCTTTACTGCAGCTTAGCTTAATACAAAGGAGATAACCTTACAGCTTTGGCTGACATCCTTATCTGACTCTCTGAGCAGTGCACAGACTTTCTCTATTCAGAGAGATACCGTTTGGATGCCATTCTTAAAGAAACAGCACTATTTACAGAACAGTAATACTTAAAGCAACTGTACTACATTTCCTTACAAGTTCTGTCTATAAACTTGTGTTCATTTGTCAATATTATTTGTGAACATTAAAAATGTAACTTGAAACAAGACCACCTAGCACATAGAACTCTGTAGCCCTAATGGTATCAGGATGCCAGCATATGCCTTTATAGAGAACAACATGTTCTACTACTAAATAATAGGTCTGCATGCATAAATTTAAAACCAATGAGATCCCCACCCACCAGTTAAAAACAAACCTAAAAATGCACGTTCATACAGTTTAGGTAGAACCATTCTTTATATAAGTATATTAGAAACACATAAAACAAAGGGACTTGCTTATCTAGAAGTGGACAAAGCAATAGGGCCTGACAAGGTGCCTCAAAAGATACTAAGGGTGTTCAGGAAGGTAGAGGCTGCACCTCTGTCAGTTCTATTTAACAGTTCACTGGAAACAGGAGCGGTTCTAGAGGACTGGAGGAGGGCAGATGTAGTCCCACTTCACTAAGATGGTAACAGGGAGAAAGCTGGCAATTACAGGCCCGTTAGCCTAAAACCAGTCGTGGAAAAGTTAATGGAATTACTGCTGCATGAAGGATTGTGGAATATCTTGAATTCAATGGGTTACAAGACCCAAATCAGCATGGATTCACAGGGGAGGAGAGGACTATTTACTGCTGTACTGCTTTGTAACCTTTCTTCAGTATGTAATACCTGTGACGTGGAACCTTTGTAAAGGAATCTTTGACTCAAAGGTACTTCCGAATCTCCAATAAAAAAAAAAAATAAATAAAAAAATTAAAACAAATGTGATAGATTTCTTTGACTGGGTGACCAAGAAATTATATCAGGGTGGAACAGTGGACATGGCTGACCTAGACTTCAGTAAGGCTTTCAAAACTGTTTCACATAGGAGATGAGCAAGCAAGCTGGGTAGCTTATGAATGGGTCCAAAGTTTGTAAACTGTGTAAGAAATAGGTCAAGGGACAGGTGATGGAGGGTGGTGATAAATGGAGTTTACTCTGAGGAAGAGAGGGTGACCAGCGGGCTACCTCAGAGATCAGTACTTTGATTTGTCCAGTTTAATGTCTTTATAAGCAACATTGTAGAGGAGCAAGAAGGGAACTACTGTCTCCTTTTAGATGACACCAAAACTTGCAATAGGGTGGTTACTCCAGAAGAGGGATGAGCAGAGACCTGGCAAAACTCAAAGAATGGTCAAGGGTATGGAAAAAGGGTTTCAATGTGGAAAAGTGCAAAATAATTCTCTTAGCACACAGAAAGCCTGGGGTGGTGTACAACATAGATGGAGTTGTATTGAAGACAACCAAGCAGGAAAAAGACCTAGGGGTATTTGTATTGGATGACAGCCTCCACTTGCATACTGTTTGAACCTGAGTAAGTCACTTAGCCTCCCCAGTGTTCATGGGTTGCCCCTGAAAACAGGCACTTGTGCCTTGTGGACCTTACCAGGTCACCATAAAATTAAATTAACAAAACCTAGAGGCGGCCAGGCTCTTCAACAACACCATTAGGAGGGCTAGTAGGATGCTGGGGTGCATAGAGAGGGATATCACCAGCAGAAACAGTGAGGTGGTATTGCCCCTGTATAAATTGCTGGTATGACCCCTCCCACACTGTATTCTAATCAGTATGCACTTGGTAATTGTAATTGCTCTTAACTCTATGCTCGACATTCTGCTTTCCTACTAACCTGTTTTTTTGTATTTTCCATACTCTTCATTTGATCATGAATTACTTGTCAGTCTCTCCTCTATATTCTGTTCCAAATTGTTTATCTGGCTTTTTTGCCCTGCTTGTGCCACTGAACCAATATATTTTGTTACTTCTGTCTATCCCTGCATGGATAACTGATGCTATTCTGTTCTGGAGTGTCTGCTGATTAATATGTCTTGATTATATTCATTGTATTTTGTATACTGTACTCTCCCGGGTCATGCCTGAAAATAGGCAGGGTTTTGGACTAATGCACGTACTTGATAACCAAAAGCTAATAAATAAATAGAGTACTGTGTCTAGTTCAGGACACCACATCTCTGGAAGCACGTAGACAGAGTGGAGGCAGTCCAGAGACAGGCAACTTAAATGGTGGAGGGTTTGCACCAAAAGCCCTATGAGGAAAGACTAAAGGACTTCAATATGTACACCCTGGAAGAGAGAAGGGAGAAGGGGGTATGATAGAGGCCTTTAAATACATCACAGGTATAATAAGATACAGAATAAAGTATTTTTCAGAAAAAAAGAACGTCAAGTTCAGAGGAACATACTGTACTATGAAGCTGGAGAGGGGTAGATTCAGATGAGCTGTGAGAAAGTACTTCTTCAGAGAAAGAGTGGTGGGCTCCTGGAACAGCCTTTCAGTAGAGTTGGTGGGGCAAAAACAGTGCTGGGGTTCAAGAATGCTTGGGATGGATATAGAGGAATTTTAGTAGAAAGGAAGGGGGAGTGAGAAAGTGCTGGAGATTAAGTAGTTTCTGCAGTGATGCTGAAGGAAGGAAAAATGGTCAGACTGGATGGGCAATGCTCTGCTTATCTGCCATCAAATTTTATGTTTCTGTGTTTGACATTTTACAAGATGTTTGTACCAAACTTGGGTGATGTCTAATGAGCTACCTCATTCACAATCACATTAAGGGTGTGCAATAATTCTCACCCAAAAGCAACAGAAAACAAAACACACAGCTAAAAGAAGCTGAACAGCATAAAAAAACATTAGTGCACATACTGACTTTATAGTTTTAATAGTAAGAAGCCTTGTGCCTGTGGCTGATGGATGTGGTCTCCTGTTCGACTCCTTCTGCCTTGGCATGGTCAATGTAATGGAAAAACATTGTCACAAAGACACTGGTGGTGGGTGCTGGTGGTCATAGCTGTGGCAGATGATGACATTACTTCTCACATCTTCCTACATCTGGTGGTGATGGCAGTGGTGAACAGTGGTCTTATGGTGTTGATAGTCTGGGGAGGGACACACGGTCACATTCCCTATGGTGGCAGTGGTGAGCAGTGGTCTTATGGTGGTGGTAGTCCAGGGGGACACACAGTCACATTCCCTATGGTGGCAATGGAGAACAACGGCCTTATGGTAGTGGTAGTCTGGGGACACACATGGTCACATTCCCTATTGTGGCAGTGGAGAACAGTGGTCTTATGGTGATGGTAGTCCTGGGGGGGACACGGTCACATTCCCTATGGTGGCAGTGGAGAACAGCGTCTTATGGTGATAGTAGTTCAAGGGCCAGGATATACTGTGCTCTGTGTTATAAATGTGATAACATGACATATGAAATTTTTGTCAGTATGAGTGGGACAGTGATTTAACTTTATGAAAAAGAGAACATGTATCATACAAGACATGTGACAACCGTTTAACCACTTAAGTTAAAACCTGCCAACATTAACCTCATCATCATTCATCATCCTCCTCAGAAAGAAATCTGCCCTTGCTATCTTCTATGTCTGAATTCGGACCATGGGGAAATTCTTTCTCCATCATGTTATTATCTTTGTCAGTGGTAGGCTGCTTCATGCTGTCACTGCCAACAGGATGGTCTCTTTCTTCAACATCAGCAAAACCACGAGTATGCTGGGGTATGAATACTGAGGTTGCAGTCTGAGCTGGTATGTGCCTCTCATTCATTTTTATGAATGTCAGCAAACAGACATTTTCAGGAAAGAGGTTTGTACAATGATCCTGAGCTATTTCACCTGCTGCTCTGAATGCCCTCTCGACACTCACAGTGGAGGGTGGGCATGTCAGGTACTTCAGTGCCACAGCGGTCAGTTCTGGCCCTTCACTGACCTTTCCACTCCAGTATAAAAGGGGATCATCAGTGATTGACAGATACCTGTTTTCAGACACATATGACTCAACCATTTGTTGTGCTGCTCTAAGTCCAGTGGTTGATGCATCATCCGCTTCTCCAGGATCATTTATGTCACAAATCCCCACTTGGGACAAAGCCTCCCAAAGTGGGTTAACGCCAGCTGCTTTTGATGACAGACCACCTGGAACTGCAGTCCCCTTCTCCTTACAGAATATGCTTTACACTACTACTCCAGGTTCACCTTCAACCTGATTATGCTGCTCAGGTTTTCTGACCTTGTCACGTGACTTCTGAGCCCCATGAACGAAACGCACAAGTTGCCCACTGACATTTTTTACCTGTTCAGATCTGCCTTCCAGTACTGAAGCAATTCCATGTTTATATTGTGTGTTCAGCATCATTGTTATTGCAAAGTTGTCACTACGCTGAATGCTCAAGATGTGACAATTCTGGTTGAATACTGTCAGAATGTGTTTTAGCAACACACTGCTAGCACTGTCTCTGGCAACATGAAGGCTATGCTGTACATTCACCAATGTCTACCTCAGCACCCACAGCAGTGGAATTGATTGGCTAATGGAGATTCTTATTACAGAGTCCATGAGGTGCCACTTTTTAGTCGTCATAGACATGGAGGCCCCGGAATTGTCACGGATAGTGTGCATGACAAGATATTCTGAGATGGCTTTGTACTGTTCATACAACCTCTCTGCCATGTATAAAGTGGAGTTCCACTGGGTGACAACTTCTAGTTTCAAGCAGTGTTTTGGGAGGCTGTTTTGGATCTGCAACTGCTGAAGTTCGTCACGGGCCTTTGCAGAGCGTGAAAAGTGAGAATAGATATGGCGTGCAGCTGTCTGCATTTCCTTTATAGCAGGGTGCTGCACAAACTCCTGCACCACAAGATTTAAACAGTGGGCCATGCATGGAACCGGAAAAAAGCCACCATTCATGATGCATTTGACCACATTTGACCCATTGTCACTTGCTATGAACCCAGCTGTCAGGGACAGAGGGTTCAGCCGCTTGTCAGTTTCAGTCAGTACCATGTCCAACATGTTTTCACCAGCATGTGAACAGGTCACATTGCACATAGCAATCGTTGCATGCTGTTGAATTCCTGGAAGATTGCTACTATGACTCCACCTTACTACACTGATTATTCACACTTCCAACAGCACAAACAACCCCAGGCACCTGCGCCCAGTGTGCAGTTATATACAAATATGAACTCCCTTCTATTTTGCCGCTTGTCCACATATCCATACTTAAATGGATGAATGGAGAGAAGGAATGTTGAAGGGCATGTCTTACTGAGTCGGACACAGTACGGTACAACTCGGGAACAGCATGGGTCGAAAAGTATGTCCCAGATGGGACTTTCCATTTTGGACAAGCACATGCAGCAAACTCTGGAACCCAGAATTCTCCACAAAGGAGAAGGGCAAAAGATCATTTGCCAGCATTTCAGCTACAGCAGCATCAAGTTCATGTGATACTGTATGATTGGGTGGGTACTTCAGCTTATGTGCAATAACGCTCTGTAATGTGGGGTGACTTAAATGTTTTACATGGAGTGTAATGACAAATGGTTCTGCTCTGCAAATGGTAGGGCATAGAGTGTGGACGTGTGATGAAGACGGTTGCACAGATGATGACAAACTCAGAAATGCCCTTATTTTCCCAGATTTACCAACAGGGGTTGATGTATCACTTGCACTAGACATACTGCATTGACCACCACGACCACCAAAACTGCTACTATCACCACCACTGGACAAGACTTCAAAATCATTCTGCTCCTCCACCTCATCATGCCTGTTGTAATCCTCTGCTGTTATTTCATCACTACTGCAAGCTTTTAATTTTCTACTTGATGCTACAGTCTTGGAAGGGGATAACATGCTCGTTATGGTTGATGAGGAGGGTTAACACCCCACTTTGGTACAAGTAGTAGCTGCCATCTTGTGCTGAGTCCACTGTGCCGAGTGCCTATTCTTAAGCTGTGTATGCTGTTCCCCTGTGCCCAGAGTGCTCCCCTTTTTACCTCGACTCACACGCACCTGGCAAACCTGGCAGATTGCAGCTGACTCATCATTTGCATCTTCCACAAAAAAAATCCCAAACAAGGGATCTTGATGCTCTAGTTTTAACATGTCCCCCCAATGCTGCTTATTGGACTCAGTTTTTTTAAGCCATGACGTGGGGGGGGTGCTACATGATTTTTCAGGCAGGACACACTTGGACTGCACCTGACCACCATGACTACCTAGCATTATTACTGGGTCATTATCATCAACTGAAACTGGTAAATCAAAACTTTTTAATGGAGGGGGGAAATGCAAACAGACCTATACACAGCCACCTTGAGTTTCTTTTTCTCTGGTTCCTAACAGGGGTCACTGACATCATCATCATATTCGTCAACATCATCCACATTTTCTGCTTGGATGCATGTTGCAACCACAGCAACATCATTATTATCAGCACCACCATCACCCGAAATTTTTTTACCACACTGTGTATCACTGCATGGCAAATGCATGACCTGAACTGCGGTGGAAGAAATGTCACTTTGTGTGCTATCATTGACATGATGATCAGAATCCTCATGTTCAGTTACTGGGAAGTTACTGGGGAGTATGACATCATCTACACTGTCACTCACTGCCACTACTTCACACTCCACTATATTTTTGGACATGGTAAACTGGTCAGAAGTGGAACTTGAGGCAGCAATACTCATACTACCACCAGCAACTGCTCTAACACCACCAGCTGGGACAACATAATCTCCTCCAACTATAAGTGAAGCTACTGGTTGCACTGTAAAACAACATTCAAGGTGAAATACCTTTTCTCACATCAGCAATGCACTTCTGTGACTGTGTACTACTACCACGCCCACAGACAATCTTACCACTGGCAGCAGTGCCATGGTGAGAAACAGCTTTGTTTGCACATCTCTTTGCAGGCATTTTAGGGGATACACAGGGATATACTTTTTTTTTAGTTAGTTCTTTTTTACCTGAGGCTCCTGATCTGCCTCGTGCATCCTGGCATCCTATTCATCCTCCCACCATCCTGTTCGCTCTCAGCCCCCAGTGGAACCCCTGTTGCTTGCTACCCCCATGACGGTGTGACAGAGAGCCTCCCTTATTCTCCATCTGAGACCAGGATCCAGTATCAGCAGCGGTGCCCCCGAGGCTGGGCGTCCCATAGACGGCCATCAAGCCACAGTGATTGTTCACCATTTTCTCCCCTTTTTCTGTGTGGCATGAACAGGGCATGCAAGATCGCCAAGGGAGAGGAGTGCACATGCGTCCGCAAGTGCTCCCTCCTGGCACCATGCCCCAATTCACTTCCCTAAGGACAGTGCCAAGCACACCACCCCCCAGCCTCCACTAGGGGCTGCCAGCATGCTGGCCACTGAAACCCCCCTCCCCAGAGAGGGAGAACAGTCCCTCAGATGCTCAATCTTTCTCCACCCCTGCCAACCCCCAGAGACCCAAGTCCATTCCCAAACCCAGGTTGACAGTATGGTGCAAGGTGTGGCATCCAGCACCTCAGCCCTCAGCGCCACCGGACAGTGAACAGGAATATTCTAAACAAATTCAGATTTTGGAACGTTTACTCTGAGTGGGAGTCAGGGGGGGTGACACTGGATGTGAAGCCAAAAAAAACAACTGTGGCTTCAACAACAGACATAGACACAAAGTCACAACAAGTTTAGCAACACCTTAACTAATCAGTGGTATTCTCAAGTCACAAATAATCCAAACTGGAAAAGAATACCTTTTGCCAATGGGGGGGAGGGGCACTGACTGCAGATTACTGCAGTGCAAAACCAAGAAATGATACCACAATGGCAATACAAAATCATGCAGCTGCAGTGGACAGCAGGTTCACACTGCTGCACCTGTAATTACACTGTGGCACAATAAAAGGTGTATAATTTGATGCCATATCACACACTGCACACACACACACTCACAGAATTTGTCTACAAGCGATGCATACCAAATTTAATACATCAGTAACATGCAACGTATTTTAAACAACCTCAGTGCTGCACCAGATCCTTCCAGACCACAACATACACAATCAGCAAAAGAATTTCAACAATTACTGAAAATATTACTGTGTATACATTAACACAGTCAGTTATACAAGAAAAATATAACCAAAAACAAAGAACTCACTATTTCTCCAACTTAAATCTACCTACACCAGATATGCCCCTCCCCAAAGCATACTTCCACTGTCTCTTAGTACACAGACTGAATGTTGTACATTAACATTCAAAATCCATGCAAAAACAATAAACGCTCGATGATATGAGCAGAGGAGGGTTTCCTACAATCGATGAACTAAAGTTTCAGCAAAAAAAATTATGCAACAAGACTTTTTTAACAGCTTTTAGAAGGTTGAAATCACAGAGATCTCTCAAAGCAGACTGTCTCCTACAGCTTCCTACACACACTACCCCAAACTGAGGCTGTGCAGAACAATCTAGAGCCCTTGTGACCTGAAATCCCACGAATCACTGCAAAATTCACCTTTGGAGCTTTAAAACAAGGTAAAGTGAGGTGAAGTACATTGTCCTCAATGTACTGCATCTTAAGATTTGGTGGAGTAGTAGTTTGGAAAGACAGAGTAATGCAAAGTCATTGTCGTCAATGGACTTTGCATCACTTATTATAATGCAAAGTACTCCACTTCACATTGTGGAGCACTCCGCGAATCCACCTTCACTCTGCAAATTGCTTCATGGAATGAATTGAGGCCTCTTCATCCATCGCTACTTGTTATAATGAATCTTGTCATATTGAAATTCTTCTTATAGCGACTGTGGTTCATGGCTCCCATTGTCAAACTTTGTTTTGTATGGTGCTTGTAAAAGCATCAATATGAACACGTGCACACACACACACACACACACACACACACACACACACACTCTTAAGAAATTGAATGAATTCACCTGTATCAAATTATGGGAATTAACTTATGCTTAAAAGAATATGGCAGACTGTGGCAGTTAGTATCACAGCACTGAGGCAACATGAAGTGGTCTTCACTCTCTGTTCAAGAAAAACTGTCTGTGTTGGATCATATAAAAGCTGGTGAGAGCCTTACAAGGGTGTCATTGGAAACTGGTTTCTCCAAGTCCACAGTCTCAACATGTCACAAACAAAAGTCCATGCTTTAGGACTTACTGAAGCAGTATGCGGATTATGACCAGAAAGAAATCGCGACCCGCTAATGAGAGCAAGATAGACAGAGCAACACAAATGTCATTCATTCAGCAACAGGCAAATGGTGTGCCATTGTCAGGTTCACTTGTGAGTGAGAAAGCCTAACACTTTGTGTGAGAAATTCATGGAGATGCCAGTAAATTTAAATCCTTCCCAGGGTGTCTGTGGTGATTTCAGTGTAGTCATGGGATTTGACAGAAGCCACCACAGAGGATCAGCGATCCTCAGATGATATTGCTACAGCAGAATTTCAGCCCAAGTTATGGAGTGTAACTGTGGGGGAGAACTTTCTGCCAGAACAGTTCTATAAATCTGCTGAGACTATTCTTTTCTGGTGGTGCCTCTCAGGTGTTATGTTGGCTAGCAGAAAGGAGCATAATGCTAGAAAGGGTTTTAAAGTCTCTAAGAACTGTTAGACTTTTTTATTCTGCACCAATGCCTCCAGCTCACATAACATAATGCCCCTTGCTATTGGAAAGTTTCAAATGCTGAGATGCTGTCAAAACACTAACATGGCATCCTTACCTGTGAAGTACGAATCAAGCCACAAGATTGTTTTTTAAACAGTTCTGTCCCTTCAGTGTGTTGTCACCTAAGAAAACAAAGAATGTCACTCAAAGCCCTACAGTTATAGAACTAATGCCCTGACCTCCTTCCTGAGCTGGAACTCAAGTCATGAGATGACAAAATTAAAGCCTTGTTTTTATCAAAAAATACAACGTCTCGTATCCAGCCAATGGACAGAGGCACAATAGCAATTGTTAAAAAGCACTAACAAAAGGGACTGCATAGCAATCTGGTCTCCTGTTCTGAGAACACATCTGTCACTGAATTCCAATGCAAACTTAACCTTTTGAATGTTTTGTTGCTGGCTGCAGAGGCATGGAGCAATGTAACCCAGGCAACAGTAAATCACTGCTGATGAGCTGTTGAAACCAGACTATGATTTGGAGCCAGGTGACACTAGTGAAATAACTGCATTTGCCACAGAACTGAATTTATTCCAGCCCAGGGATCCAGCAACAATAGTGATTGATAACTGGCTGTCAGTGGATCACACACCACCAACCCATGAACAAATATCAGATGAGGACATAGTGATGTCAGTGTTGGGGCAAGAACAAGAGGAAGAGGAGAGTGAAGAGTCCAGTGAGGAGGGAGAAGAAAGAACCATATCCCAGAGTCAGATTGCAATTTCAGGACTCGAAGCATGGCTTGAGTTGCTAAAAGTATAGGCTGCAGATCCACTGAAGGTAATTCATTTTAGACAGATGAGTTCCTACGCAAGGGACCTGGCTAGAAACAAACACAGCAAACAGAAAAACATTACTGACTTTTTCATGAACCCTAAGAAGGGGTCTCAGTAGTGGACTTGACTGAAATGTGCAATACCCCTGTGTGTAAAGCATACAGGCTTTCAAACTGATTTTAAGTGACTTTTAAATGTCCTAAATATTTAATTGAGTTTACATTGTTTCTGACAAATAAAATACTGTAATACATTATCCCCATTAAGACAGTGTTCTTTTTAATGTCTGTCAGATGTATTGTCAGATGTATTATGGATGATGGTTATTGTAAACATGCTCCCTTGATGTAACTAATAAGCCACTATAACGAACACTTTATGTGGCCCCCATTTTGTTTGTTGCAGTGATGGAGCACTGTATATACAGTATATAAATAGCATTTGTGTTTCTGTGGGTGGCACTAAGAAGGTTAACTTTACAGATGCAAGATAAAATAGCTAAACAGTCTTGAGAGAGTCAATAGCCTCTGGATCTGCTGTATTCAGTTTAGAGAGTCTACCAGGGAGTCCACCAGGGAACAAAAAGCTATCCAGCATGTGTGTAGCATCCTCCACAGCACCACATGTATGCAAAGAACTTTCCCAGATGCCATAAGCTGGATCAGTCTTGGCACAGTGGATCACTCCACATCTAAACCTGCTAAGCTTGTGCCAGAGGTGGTAATGGAGCCCAAAGCCAGGTAGCCACTCATCTGCTCTGTTTATGATATGGGAGTTTCTAGTAGTGGTAGATGCTTTTTCTCATTTGGTCTGCCACAGTGAGCTGATGATTTTCTGAGCTGGAAAGAAAGAGTGCAGCATAGTCCAGACTGGTTTTCTGCTTAACAGTTGATGTTACAGTGCATACCATATGTCCCCAAAAATTGGCAGGTGTTGCATCTGCTGGATGTTGGTGACAAATTTATTGACTGCCTTTTGGTGCCAGATATGTAGTGAATGGATGTTGGCTAGTTCCAGTAACCAAGTTAGTTTTGTTGGCTTCAGGATGCCTATAGTAATCATCATGGTTTGATGCTACTCCATATCCACTAGTCTTGTGTGGGTAGAATTCAACCAAACTCGGGCACAGTATTTACCAGCTGAGTAGCAGAGGGCAACCTCAAAACAATACAGAGTTGTTGCATTTGCTCCCCTAGTTGACCCCATCAATTTATTTAGGAGGCAATTTCTGCTTTTGATCTTCTGGGCTACTTTAGTGAACTGATTTTTTTAACTAAGTGTGCAATCTAGGGTAACTCCAAGCTATATTGGCTTTGGGTCACGTGTCAACAGCTGACCATTCAGAAAGATGTTAAGCTCATATTTGCTATGGACATGATGTAAGTGGACACAAGTTGACAGTCTTTGATGTGCTTGGCTTCAGTCTCCATTTATTGCAGTAGTCGCCTATGGCAATCATGTTTTGTTCAGTGCTTTGAAAAATGTTGTTCTCGTAATGCAAGGCAGATGTCATCAGTGTACATGAGCCTCCTAGGAACTGTGTTTGGTAGGTCATTGATGAATATGTTAAATAAAGTTGGTGCCAGCACCAAGCTGTGAGAGAAACAACCCTTTTAAGATCTCCAGGTGCTACATTTGTGGCTCAGGACCACTTGAAAGTGACTATCTTTTAGCATGAGCTCACTGGCAATGACATCCCAACTAGGAAGAATTTTTAATATTTTGAACAGCAGGCCAGTATGCCAGATGGTGTCACAAGCTGCTGTTAGGTCTAAAAAGACACCCAAATTTCACTGGTAGACAGTACATACTACAAAGTAGCACTAGTTACCACTGAACATCAAGATCATGTAAACTACTAACAACACCTGTTTTTATGCATCTGGTACTCGCTGACAACTCCAATATGCATTTTACTGAAAAAGTCAAGAAAATGTACAAACAACCTTAAACATGATCATGCTTCTAAACGTATGTTAATAAAAACATAAAAAGTAAAAAGTGAAGTGTTTTCTTCTTAGATTTTCTACAACCTCTGTCTCTTCTTGACAGCTACCAGATATGGTGTATCATAGTGTAACATCTCTTACAATACATGTAAACCCAAATGTGTAGCATGACATAGTGCAGCATAGTGTAGTGTCACATACTGTACCTCTAAACTCTATGTGTAGCACAGTGCAATATCACCTGCTGTACATGTAAACTCCAGTATATATAGAATAGTGTAGCGTAGTGCAGTTTAGTGTAACTGACTGTACATGTAATTTGTAGTGTGTAGCATGGTGTACTGTAGTGTCACCTACTGTACATGTAAACTCTAGTGTGCTGTATAGTGTAGCATAGTAAAGTGTCACCTACTGTACATGCAAATTCTAGTGTGATGTATCTTGTTAGACACTGAATCATCACCTGCTGTAGATGTAAACTCTAGCGTGCTGTATAGTATTGCACACTGAATCATCACCTACTGTAGATGTAAATTCTAGTGTGCTATACACCGTTACACATTAAATCATCACCTACTGTAAACAAATTTTAGTGGGCTGTATAGTGTTGCACACTGAATCATCACCTACTGAAAATGTAAATTCTAATGTGCTATATAGTGTTGCACATTGAATTATCACCGACTATACATGTAAACTTTAATATGCTGTATAGTGTTGCACAGTGAATCATCACCTACTGTACATGTAAACTGTAGAGTGTTGCATGGTGTACTGTAATGTAATGTCACGTACTGTACACATAAACACTAGTGTCATAGTGTAGCCTACTGTGGTGTCACCTACTAACATGCAAACTTCAATGTGTAGCATAGTGTAGTATAGGGTAGTGTCACCCACTGTACATGTAAATTCTATTGTATAGCAGGTTCCATGTCATAATAGCGATTGCCAAACAGCGATAGCTATTATAGGGCATGTGTATATCGCCAAAAAGCTCATCGGCGATATACAATTCTCGGCAACCTCATTTCTGGGAACACTCAATGTTTTTTTTGAGGTGGGGATTTGCCCCACCCATGCCCCTCCTCATGGGGGACCCTGCTTTTAGATTACCAACTCCAGGGGGTGCATGGGTGTATGTCGAGGAGAGGCAAAACTTGGTCCAGGAAGAATAAATGGCAGTCAGAAGCAGGGCAAAACATTCTCCCCCCAGTCTGGCCCAACCCAGTGCCTACTACACCACAGCCAGCCACCCTCACTACCTTACCACAGGGCTGGCTCAGCTGCAGCAGACTCTCCTTCCTACCTATACCCTCCTTACCCTCCTTCCTATCCCTCCCCTCTGCCTCCCTATCCCTACCTTTCTGATTGCTTTCCTCCCTGTTCCATCATTACCCTTGCAGGGTAGCTCATGCTGATAGCACTAAAAATGAGTTGCTGTTTTTTCAGTCTCTCATTTTTAATTGCTATCATCACTGGATACCTGTATAACATAGTGTAACGTCACCTACTGTACATGCAAACTTTAGTGTGCAGCATTGTGTAATGTCACCTTCTGTACATGTAAACTCTAGTGTGCTACATTGTTTAGCATAGCAAAGAATCACCTTCTGTACATGTAAACTCTAGTGTGTTGCATAGTTTTGCATAGTAAAGTGTCACCTATTGTACATTTAGAAAATGGACAAAGAAAGTCCCGGGCTCTGATTGGCTGATAGCCCTGGCAAGGTGGGCATCTATCATGTAATCTGTACATGTAAACTCTAGTGTGTTGCATAGTTTTGCATAGTAAAGTGTCACCTATTGTACATTTAGAAAATGGACAAAGAAAGTCCCGGGCTCTGATTGGCTGATAGCCCTGGCAAGGTGGGCATCTATCAGACAACAGAGCCTGGGTATAAAAAGGTACCAGTCCCAACCGACCTGATAACCAATATAAATGTGCCAATGGAATGTTGATTTGTAATTATCCACCATTTTTTCCTCTCGCTTAGCGAGAGCTGACACCCAGCCCTTCAACCATCTCCCCTCAAGCTTAGCCTATGCCACAACCAGACATCATGTTTTTCCCCTCATCCATGTTCCTAGAAACAGATGGTCTCCTCCGGTATCACTCGTAACTTTCCGCCACCAACCTCCCCCCCAATCAATTGGCAGTGGCAATTTTGAACTGGTAGAACACCATTTTTTTCTTCTCCATTAATGGCGATTCCACAGTAAGTAATACAGGACAGTATCTCTCTCTCTCTCTCTCTCTCTCCGACCCCCCAAATCTACACCTAAGCAACAATAATCTGCCTACACAGAAATATTGCTGGCCTCTCTTTGCCTGCAACTTAATTTTTAAATGTTCTTGACATTTAAGCGGTTACCTAACTAACTTTGCTCGGCGTGCTATCGTTACTGAAAACAACTTTCTCCCTCCGCACAGGATCCACTCTCTCAGCTCCCTATCCCATCATCACAGAAAGTTTTAGTAAAACAGTGATTTAGGAGTGAAAAGAAAAATTGTTCCAGCTCTGAGTTGATCGCATGCAGAGACTGAGCTCTCCCCGCTGCTCCCGATGTTTCACTGGTGCCCACAATCCAAGCTGCCTACCGACCCTACAAATCGATCTCCCTTGCATGCCATCTGTTATTAAAAAAAAAAAACATGCTATGGATTGAGGGGTTTGTGAAGGAGACAGTGAACAGAAAAGAGGAGGATCAGGAAAAAAAAATCAGGTAGTAAAAAGCAGTCAAGTGAAGGACTTGTGGTCAGTTAAACTATGCTATCTAATGACCCTTGTCTTATTTTCAACACGTCAGCTTGGTATCACTGAGGAATTACAAAATGGGGCAGATTTACACTAACTGCAGTAACTGGTGTAAAAGTATTGTGTTAAAAAAAATAGAGCAAGCACACTCCCATTCTTGTCATGCTGTTGGACAGATACTTTTTCTCTCTCTCCTGCCATTACCCATGGTCAGCATACACCCTCCCCCAAACAAACTACAATTCCCATGATACCATAGGGCAGCTAAAAAAAAAACAGTATGTGGAGGGACTATTTTATTAGAAAATAAATGAGTCTGCTAAGAGTTTCATCACTAAAATTTAAAAATAAATATTTTTTAAACAAAAGTAACAAAGTGGTCCATTTTCTAAGCGCAATAATACCCTCCAGGGTGGGCGGTGTAGGCTATACGGACCTTCCAGGGCTATAAGGCCCTCCGCCTGCTGTGCGTCGGGCCTATCACCCCTGGGCGGTCGGTATAATACCACTCACCCTGTTGGGTATTATTGCTTACATAATCTCTAGAAAGTGGCATAATGTAGCCTAGTGTAGTGCAGTCTCATCTACAGCAAATGTAAATTCTAATGTGTTTTGCATAACATAGTATAGTGTATTGGCACATTCTGTATATAAAAACTCTAGTGAGTAGCAAAGTGTAGGGAGTGTAATATCACATACCATACATGTAATCTCTAGGGAGTGGCCTAGTGTAGTGTAGTCTCACCTACCGCAGATGTAAACTCTAGTGTGTTTTGCATAACATAGTGTAGTATCATCTTCTGTACACATAAACTCTAGAGTGTGGTATAGTGTAGTTAGTGTTGTATCACATACTTTACATGTAATTTCTAGTGTATTGTATAGTGCAGCACTGGGTAGTGTACACCTACTGTACATCTAATCTCTAGTGTGTAGCATAGAATAATGTCATGTACTGTATATGTAAACTCTTGTGTGTGACACAGTGTAGTAGTGTAGTGTAACCTAGTGTACATATAAACCCTAGTGTGCAGCATAGTTAAATGTAATATAGTGTCACTGACTGTACATGTAATCTCATGTGTAGTGCAGCATATCATAGTGTAGTGTCACCTACTGTATATGCAATTTCTAGTGTGCAGTGTAACACAGTATAGTGTTACCTACTGTATAAGTACTCTCTTGTGTGTAGTGTAGTGTAGCATAGTGTAGTATCACCTATCGTATAGTAATCTCTTGTGTGTAGTGTAGCATAGTATTGTGCCATCTACTGTACCTATAAATTCTAGTGTGTGGTATAGTGTAGTGTTACCTACTGTACATGTAATCTCTAAAGTGTAGCGTAGCACATTGGAGTGAAAACGTACTTTGCATGTACATTGAAACCATACAGGATGACGCCCAACTCTGCAGAATTCTGCAGTACAGTTACTGCAGCTAATGCAGTTTCAATGGGAGTTAATCCCTTTTGTCATGCAGGAAACCTATAGCACTGCACTTCATCCTGGTGGGCTTCACTGTACTCTCTAACATAGGGTAGCAGAGTGTAGTGCTGTGTCAACTAATGTGTATGTAATGTAATCTGTAGTGTGTAGTGTAGTGTGGCATAGTGTAGTGACACCTACTGTACATGTGAACACTAATGTAATATAGTGTAGTGCATTAATGTGCCACCTACTGTACATGTAAACTCCAATGAGTAGCATTGTGTAGCATGGAGCAGTGTCACCTACTGTTCATGTAATCTCCTCTTATGAGACTATTTACATATAAGTGCTTCCAAATGCTAGTGCAATGACAGTCACTATTACAGTAACACAGCAAGTCAACTCACAGGCACTGCTTGTCATGCTGCCGTTTCCCCTATCACAGAGCATTTTCAATGTCAGGCCACACTTATATGCAAATAATCTCACTGTCAGCAACATTGTATACCATGTGGGAAAAAATGGTTTATATGTTGCTGACAGTGAAATTGATTGGTAACTCTAACTAGTGTTTTTTTAAGGAAGAAATGAAAATTTACAAATAAATAAACAGGGTTTCACTTGAAAATGTATCAGTTTGACCATAAATTGTGAGGAGTTAAAGTAGTTATTACAGCATTTCTATAAATGCTGTACAGATTGTGATAATTATCAGCAGCATGTAAACTCCGTAATGTAGTGCAGCTGGTATTCCATCATAGTGTAATGTCACACTGTCACCTACTGTAGATGTAATGTTCCTTATTGTGAATCTACATCAGGATGCCTTTGCCCTCAGCTGGCCCGTCAGCACAGTGATTGCGTTACCATTCACAGTGTCAGTGACCCAAGTTCAGGACTGAGCTCAAGTCATCAGGGTCAGGAGGAGAAAGACTAAACATCCTAGGGGATGCTGTCTTCCCCAAGGGGAGGGATTGTAGCTGCAGATGCTCAACAGTGCCACCTGACTTACCATGGGTGGCAGTGCAGCAGCAATCCAATATGGAGGGAGGATGCCGGTAAAGCTCCGCTCAGCATGGTTGACGCCTGGGCTCCATGTACTGACATCCCAAAGGAGGTGGGACCAGAAGCAGGAAAGAACCCTACTCTTTGCAGGATGTAATGTGTGTGCATGGCCCCTGACCCACACTACTGCCTGCTGCTTTTCCACCCCAGGAACTCCAGTCTCCACACTCAGGAGAAGATGGGAGATGCATCTGGCATGACTGGATGAACCACGGGGGGCAAACCCATGGGGCTAAAAGGAAGATCAGGTAAGTGACAGAGATGTGAGGGGATTGGGGCTTGGTCCTATACAGAGGGAGGAGGCCAGAGCAGTGTGTGGGTGCATAAAGTATAAATTTGAAAGAAGAAGAAGAATGCTTTCACCCATACTTGGATACAGTGTGTAGAATTTAGAACCCTTAAGTAAATGATATTGTTCTTTATAGTAGTTTTCCCGATTTACCCCAAACAATGATATTCAATACCCACAGGCCTCAAAACTCATTACATGCATTGGTTCTATACAAAACCTCTCCTATACTATATATATATTCTGCATGTAATGGAAAATAAATAACACCTTGGAAACAAAAAAAAAACCTCATATTATTTCTAAAATATCAGAACATTCCATTTAATAAGCTAAGATATTTGTATGAAAATTGACTCATTGCAGTTTAAATGTCATCTGTTCTTGTTGCTGTTCCTGTTCCGAAGTCATATGATTTACTTCTTGCAACATCAGAATTATTTCCATAGCAACAGGCTATGACGTCATCATAAGGGGAATATGGCTGTTCAGCAGTTATAAGCAAAGTGAACAGATGCAACAAGTTCCTGATTCAATAAAAATCACTTCCATATTAAAAACAAACTCTGGTCAGAGCCAACACGGCTGCTGTGCATTTACATGAAACAAAGTTTTAGTTATTTTCTTTCGTTACAGAAGTCCTTCAAGAAATATAATGCTTTAACTGATATAGTCTACTTTGGCTGGATTTGTTGTTGAATTATGATGTGTTATATTTCAGGGGTACAGCTGCAGAACTATTTCATCCATTATGCATAGGTTTAGGTACAATACCACCTGGTTGTTGATGTTTGCAGGGCTTGACCTCTGATGGTAAATCATAGCTGCATCGATGTTTGACTACTGTTATATTGTATATGGGGATATTCATAGCTGTACAGCAGCAGCAGCAACACAGATGTTATCCCTCAGATACATTTTCAAATCTACCTCCTTCAACTCCCCATGCACAATATTACAATAGTCATACATCAATGTATGCACAGATTACAGTCAGAGGCCAAGCCCTGCAAAACATTGATAACCAGGTGGTGTTGCACCTAAACCTGTACATACTGGAACAAAAGCTCTGGGGTTGGACCCATAAAATGCATCACAGCACACTGTCCAGAGATGGTCCTGATACTCCCACCAGCTCCTCTGTTCTTGGTCACTGCTTCTGATACACCATTATCACATGTCTGTAATAGTTCTATAAGCAGGGGTGTCACCATCCTTTAAGCCCAGGTTTCCAGGGGTTATCCTGCTTTGTGCTTACATTCCCAATTTGACCTCCTTGCCCTTCCCCACATGCTCCTTATAGGAATAATTCTAGGGGCTGTGATTCTTTCAAGTTTATTTGCCATGTTGGAGTTACACCTTTGAGCTAAAAGCTCTTTTACAAAGGTTCCACACCAGATAAGGCTCAAACAATTGGTACATACAGAATGAAAAAATAAGGTATAGACACAGTCAAGTACAACACATAATTTACAATCGTTGGTGAAATCTTAGGGTACAAAGAGGACAAAGCTATACAAAAAGAAACTGTACTATATACCAGAAACAAGTGCATTAGTTCATATGATGAAGTACAGACAGTATTTATAACAGTTTTGATAAGCTGTAAGTGCAGGGGGCACAGGACTAATGCAGTGAGGAGAGGTGGAGAGGGTATCATCATAGGTACATCAAGCTGATATGGACATTGCGTCCATGGTGCTTGCCAGAAAGTCAGTAATTAATAAATTTTATATTATCTCCGATCACTAAGTCTAAGTTTTTTTGAAGGAGTCCATATTTGGGCTACCTACTACCTCAGCTGGTAGTTGATTCCAAGTAGACACGACCCTGTGACTAAACCAATACCTTCTTCGCAACATATTCCATTTTGACAAGTATAGTTGTTTAGAGTGTCTTCTGTTACTTACTCTATTATCAGTAAGGGCAATTCCTAGTTCTTTACTAAGGGTGGGGTCAGTTAATGCTCTAAATCATAGACACGTCTCCCCTCAGTCTTCTATAATGAAGCGTAAATAAATTAAGCAATTTCAATCTGGATTCATATGGCTTGTTTGCCATCCCTATAATGGCTCTAGTAAATCTTCATTGTGCTCTCTCAATTTTTATAATGTTTTCCTTATAATATGGGGACCACACCTGGGCACAGTATTCAAGATGTGGCCTCACCAAGGCAATATGCAAGGGGAGTAATACTTCTTTCCTACGATTAGATACATGCCTAAATATACAATTAAGGTATTGATTCACTTTATTTATTTGGGTCTTGCAATGGGTTCTGAATTTCAGGTCAGGGTTAACAATTATTCCAAGATCCCTTTCTTGTTTGGTTTCAAGGAGAACTACGTTCCTTAATTTGTACACATGCTGTTTGTTGTGTATTCCCAGATGCATAACTTTGTATTTAATGGGGTTCAAAGATAATTTTATTACTTGACCAGGTCAATATGTTATCCAGTGCAAGTTGAAGAGCAGTATTACTTTCTGAATTGTTTACCACGGTACCCACTTGACAGTCATCTGCAAATTTTAATATCCATGTATTGGGGTTACTGATGGTGAGAGTAGAAACATTAATGTTAAAGAGACAGGGGCCCAGGACAGACCCCTGCGGTACCCCTCTAGTAACAGGATCCCAGTTAGAATATTCTCCATTTATAATGACCCTCTGCTTTCTTCCCTTCAACCAGTTGACAACCCAATTAACAATATTTATTTTTAGTTTGAAGGCTCTTAAGGTATTAATAAGCTTATGATGAGGCAGTTCATCAATCACCTTGGAAAAATCTAGGAACACAAGGTCCACATAATTACCCTGGTCAATTTCTTTAGCAACTTTTTCATAGAATGTTAGTAAATTGGTTTGACGAGATCTAGTTTAGTGAACCCATGCTGGAGAGGGTCAAATAACCCAGATTGATTGATAGAATCAAGAATAAGGTCTTTAGTAATGTTTTCCTTAATCTTGCACATTAATGAAGTTAGGCTAATAGGCCTATAATTCTCAAAATTAGTTTTAGGACCTTTTTTGTGAGTAGATACCACTGTCACTACTCGCCAATCATGTGGAACCTCCCCAGTATCTAGCAAATGTTGAAGAATATTTGTAGGAGGAAGATAAATAAATTCAGCGAGTTCTTTCAACACTCTAGGGTGAATTTCGTCAGGGCCTGGTAGTTTATTTGTGTCTAACTTGCTTAACCTATCAAGGACTTTGTTAGGTTTTATAATAAACTGCCCAGGAGAAGATATTTCAGCTGTATCTACTAATCCACCACTGATCTTGTTGAAAACAGTACAGAAATATTGATTTTGGATATCAGCAGCCTTTTGGTTACTAGCTAACGTACCAGCATTAGTTGAAAAAGGCACTATAGTATTTACCTTACCCCTAAATTTATTGACATGAGCGAAAGAAAACTTTTTTGTTATCTTTAACTCTGGTATCTAACTGAATTTCATACTGAGATTTAGCTGACTTAGTCTTGGTTTTAATATTTTTAACCAATAACCTATACTTGGGGAGAAGGTGGGTTAACCCCTTTTTAATTTGCTGAAACATTTTTTTTTTATTGATCAGGCATTTGATTGAAGGGCTCATCCATGTGGAGGTATTTTTTTGACTATTACCATATTTTGTTTTTTTGGGATTATTATCATGAATTGGATTTTTTAGTTTATTAATCATAAGCCCCCATTTGGTTTCTACTGAGTGGTTAGAAAACACTTTATGCCAATCCCATTGACTAAGGCTGGTTTTTATATTGTCTGAATTTGCTTTGTGAAAATTTAAAGTCTCAGTAACACCAGTGGCTATTTGTTTTATGTTCCCAGTAACCTGAAAATGAACAATGTTGTGGTCACTGTTTCCTAAAGGTGCACTAATTTTGATGTTGGAAATACAGTGTTCTGTATAGGTTGATATGATATCGAGTATTTTTTTCATTTCTTGTAGCATACTGTACTTTTTGTTCCAGTCCAAGTTCATTAAATGAGTGTAAATAGCGGTTATCAGTTTTACTTGTTGCAGTTGCCGTTGTCCAATTAATGTTAGGTAAATTGAAGTCTCCAAATATCATAAGGTTATTGGAGGGGTTTAGATTCCCAATATAATTCAATAATGTAATATCATTTTCTGGGGACACTGAAGGGGATCTGTATATCAGACCTAAAATATAAAGGAGGCCAGACTGGAGGGATAATTTAACCCAACTAGTTTCCAGGTTGAGAGTGCCTCCTGGGACTTCCTCACATACAATAGTGTCTTGTAAATAGATGTCCACACCTCCACCCTTCCTATGGATCCTACTTTTTGAATAAACATTATATCCCTGGACGGTTTTCTCCCAAGGATCATTTTCATCCAACCAAGTTCCCTTGACTAAGGCAATTTGGATGTTGCTAGTTACTATACGATTTTTAAATTCATCAAATTTGTTGGTCAGAGTTCTAGCATTAGTTTACACCTCTCCAACCTGGGTTGGATAGTGGAGCAGTCAGGGCTGACTAGGACAAGAGGTAAGGGGGGAGAGGGCTGGGGGCAGGGGTAGAAAAACCATGGCACAAATAGTAGGGATGTGTGAAAAAAATTTCCGAAGGTGGAATTTTGGTGAAAGTGTGAATTTTGCTTCCGTGAAAGTTCAAAAATAATTTTCGGAACTTTCACATAAATTCCGCCTTAAATCTGCAGAAAAAATATATACAAACTGTGGGTTAATTTATTAAACTGTGGAAAAAATCCACAGAAAGTGTCACTGCCAGTGGTCAGTTCTGGGCTTTTTTAACTGTAGTTTAATTCATTAATCCACCCCCCACTGATCAGGGATCCCAGTAAATACACTCAATCCCTTCCATGGACCCTCCTGGTTTCTAGTTGACCCCCACACACACACTGATCATGGCCCTGAAAACATATTGTTTCCCTGATGTCTAGCAGACCACCACCCTATCCTGGATTCCTTAATCTACAAATAAACAGCCAGAAGTCCACCAACTCAACCCCCTCTATTCTCAGTACTCGCTGGTGTGTAGTGGACCTCCCCATCCCTGATCCCTTATAAAAAAATAATCCCAATTCCCTGGTGTCTATTGGACCCCCCCAGCCACCACCCTGACAGTTCATCTGCCACCACCCCACTCCCCTCAACACCCTGCTCCTGAGTGGGCCACCAGTGCAGCACTCCTTTCTCATCCACTACCAGTGGCCCACTGAATTGTCAGTGAATGACCGCATGGTTGTACAAGCAGGAGTTCATTCACTGACAGTTCATTAAACTGTGGATAGAATAAAGTCTGCTGTTTATATGAATTTTTCCACAGTTCATGAAAAATTTCTGCAGAACTCAGTGAAATTCCATGGAAAATCCCAGTTTTGCCAATGGTGAAAGTTACACAATTTCTGTGAAATTTCACGGAAGTTCAGCGAAAGTGGAATTCACAACTTTCACCCACCCCTAACAAACAGAGGTGTCCTTGCCAGTGATTATTGGGGAGGGTGAACAAGGGGTGTTGGAAGGGGATGGTGAGAGAGGAGACAATTACGGGGTGGAATGAATAGTAACAGAGGGGTGAGGGTTTTAGAGAGAGAAACATCAGGGAGATAAGAGGATATGAGAAATGGCTGGAGAAAAGGGGGGTAAAGATGAATAGGGGGAGAGTGGTGAGGGAGTGGAAAGACAGATGGGGGGTGGCAGGAAGTTAGACCCTGCAGTCACAGAAGCGGAGTACTGTCAGGTGGTTGAGATGGGATTTCTTGAATATTGCAAGCTTAGGCACATTTATTACTTCTGTGGGTAGTTCACTGAGCCAGAGGGGTGCCTTGTAAGTGTAGGATCTTTGTGCAAGCGCTGTGTGACAGAATGGGATACAGTATGTAGAGCATTTTGTGTTTTTCATCTGGTCTGGCATGAGTTAGATGCAGGTTTAAGGAGGTCTGTAATGGGTTGAGGAGTTAAACTGAGGAGAGCTTTTTTGCCTAGCAGGCAGGTCTAGTATTTAATCCTCCCTGATGATTAAGCCACTTAGACTCAGAGTAAAACTGGCAGGTGTGAGTAAGCTTGTGTTCCCCAAGGGCGAGCCTACAAGACTTGTTGAGAGGAGTGCTGACCCTTTTTAGAGCTGTATCAGCTGTTGCACTGTTCACAATTAGGCCATAGTCTATAACAAAGATTATAAAGCTACTGACAGCCAGCGACAAGGCTGCAGGGGTCATATTATGTCTGTGTCTGTAGATGAGACCAGTTCTGGTGTTGGCTGACTTTACAAAATTTCCTGTGTGGTGGGTAAAGAAGAAGGCACTATCCAGCATGAGGCGTTTAATATTTAAAGGTATTGACCGGGTCGAGTGGCTCCTACTTGTTGCTCAGGCTGGTTTGCTGACTAGCTCTGTATTAGCTCTGGCTGTTAGCAAACAACACAATCTTAGTTTTTTTTGTAGTTCAGGAGAAGCTTGTTTTGAATAAACCAGTCCTTTAATACTGCAAAGCTATTTTGGAATTTGGATTCTAGTAGGTGCCTGTGTGGGCTACTGGAGAAGATAGTCTGGTCATCTGCATATACTGTAGAAGGATGTTATCAGGCAGGTCAGGGGACTGAATTAAGGAACAGACTGATTAAGAGTGGGCCCAGGATAGAACTTTTTAGGACATCAGTAGTCACATGCCTACCATCTGAGAGGATCCCATTGATTTTAACTTGTTAGGATCTGTTACTAAGGTAAATTTTAAACCACCCAACTGTGTCAGCAGATGACCTGGAAGCATGGAGTTTGTTGATTAGTTGTAAGTGTTCTGGCTGCAGTTGATAAATTAAAAACTCAACACTCCAGTGTTTATCCAGTGTTTTAGGCATGAAGCATTTTGTACTTTAAGATTCTAGATTGGCTACCTCCTCCTGACCTCTCTTATGACATGTCATTGATGTAAGATCAACTGTATCAGATCATCCACCTAAACTATAGTGAGCTGCCCACAGGGGACCCCACCGGCATTGAGAAGGATGAGCTCTGGGTTGGGGTCACCTATTTCTTTCTTCTCAGAAAAGGAGGAGGAGATGATCAATGACAGGGTGACAACCCAGCCGACTGTAAAATATGACCAGAAGGCAAATTAATGGGAAAAATACACAAATGCATCACCAACACAGGTTGCTAAAGTACCTCACAAACAGCAAAAGACAAACTTTACAGAAACTATCAATTCTCTGATGGCATGCTAGGCACACACTGGGTGAACACATGATTAAAATGTCCTAAGTTTATATATTTAGTATTTTCCCTATGCTTTTGTAAGTACCATATCAAAGTGGTCTCTGTTCAAAATTGCAGGGGGGAGCGAGGAACTGCCCAAAGGAATCTGCTGAGTCCATTGAGCAGACAGATCAGTGGAATGTGGACCGCTGATACAATTACTTCTGGAAAGGCTTATCTGGGTGCCCTGCAGAGGATAACTGTGAGGGTTGATCAGAGAGCTCAGCTTAGACAAGTACACATCTCTTGATATCAGTTCTCCTACCAGTTACCAAGTCCTGTCCTAGTTCTAGAATAGTGTTCAGTTAAGGGGCTTAGACATCTGTGCTTCTACATAGGGGCTAATGTGTAGCCAAACCAGAAGTAATTGAGACTAGGATTGGAATTTCTTCTATATTTGGCTGCGCATAAACATAAGCAAAAGCAAACAGCTGTTCTGCACAGATGACACTCTCACTGGAGAGTGCAAAAGTGTTTTCTCTCTAGGACAGCTGCATCACACATAATAAGCTGAATGATAACATCTGCATTTTTTTAAATAAAAAAATGGCATATTGAATCATGGTTTCACTAACAAAAAGTGGCATCCGCATGTTAAATTTTTCAGCACAGTTGTGCATATCACTATCAGGTAAACACAAGTGAAATCAGCCAAGAAGATTAGTTCAGATTTCCAGGAGAGGAATCCCTCTTCTCCTTGTATAGCCATGTGGACAGTATATGTAAAATCACTCTGTTTCATGAACACAGACATATACAATTAAGCAATAATGCACTCCATGGTGTGGGTTGTGCTTGGATAACCTCATGCCTTGGGTGGTTGGGCATGGGGCTACAGGCCAAGTGTGTCCAATACCAGAAAAGTGAGGTTATCCTAGCAAGACCTACACCCTAGTGTGCATTATTGGTATTGTTCTAGAAATGCTTCCCAATGAAAGTGACACCACACGTGACTTTGGTTGGTTACTCAGTCAGCAAATATTTATTTACAACTCTTCATTCATCCAAATTTACATTTCGTCAACTTCTCCTTTTTCATTAATAATTAATTTCAAACTTCTCTCTTTATTCAATTTCACACATTTGAATCACATTTTTATTTACATCTCCATCATTATCAATCTTTTTATATTTTCCCCCAGATGTACATTTGTGTGCAGTTTTCTCCTTAGTCTGGGCCAAGATGTACATCCATGGCCCTCCTTGACATCTACTTTGGGTGCAAGCCCCCCCAGAGTTGTTCTCCTTCTCTGTCCTTGGTGTACACCAAAGTTGGGTTCCCCCTTCCTTTTTTATGACTTTTACTTCCTGTTTTCCTTTTTCCTTCTACCTTTTTTCTGCTGTACACCTTCAGTGCATTTTTCTTACCTTCCCTCTTGCTGATAAATCAGGGTGGCATGTGTGAAATAACATTTTTAAGCTGCTTAATGTTGAGGGGTCTGCTGTTCTGTGCAGCCTTTAACTTCTAAGCCCTCCTCTCTCTTTAGCTCTACTTCTTTTCTCTCTCTTCTGTTTTATAGCCAATCATATTATTTTCCTTTCCCATGTTCTGCCCCAGTTTCTGATGTCATAGCCCCTCCTCTTCTTTCCTTCCCTCCTTCCCCCAACCCCTTGTCAAGAACAAAGGCTTATAATATAACTTTTATAATAATGCACTTAGATTCACCTCAGGCCTTACCCAAAAATAATTTAATAAATTATTTAAAATAATAATATTCAAATATGATATTATCCTATGCTCTTCAGATTCAAGTTTAATGGTAAATGAAACTGCTTACCCCATTTATAGTTATATGAAAAATAGATATTTTATTTACACCTATACAATGGTTCTAAATATTCCTCATTAGCATAAATATCAAGCCTAATCTTGTAAACATCAACAAACTTGTTTCAGATAATCCAGCAACTAATAAATTCTAGCAAATAATTTAAAGAAATAAGCAATACTTATAATAAATGGTAACAGTTATACTACTTTTATCATACTTCGTATTTAACATAACCTTCATGCATAACACAACAACATATACTTATAAGATCAATATCTCAGTTTATTTTTGTATAAAACTTGTTTTAAAACATTATAGCATGCAAAATGTATTTTCTATGAGAACTGGCAACAACTCATTACATCAGTGATTTGTGCTACTTTCATAAAACTCAGTTTTAACTTTTCAAATCATGCAAAATATTTTAGTTCAAAGCTCTAAAGCTATATACCTAGATTCTATAGTTAAACATAGATTTCCTCTTACTTTCCCAAATAAGCCAAGTAAATTACCAAGACTATTAATTAAAATTAGTGAAAGTAATTAAAAAGGAATACTTATATTTCTGGTTGTAGAAGTTGGTCTTCTTTTCTCCGCTTAGAACTCTGGCTAAGTCTGGCTTTCAATGAAAAAGTTTTCTTTGTCAGCTAACTTTGATGCTGGAACTTCTTTTAGCATGAATACACTCTGCAAGTTAAATGTTTGCTAAAAATCATTTCTTGGATTTGTAGAACACAGCTTCAGTCTACATAGTCTATAGCAATACTGGATTCAAATAACTTTCTTGTGAATATCAAGTTGTTTTAACAACTGGAGCTTATTGACTCATGTTGTGCACCTGCTTTCAAAACTTTAGGACACCAGCCCGGTGGTGCTGAGGGTTGAGGTGCTGGATGCCACACCTCACGCCATGCCAGTGACCCAGGCTCAAGAATGAGCCCGGAACATCAGGGGACAGTAGGGGAGGACTGGGATTGAGCATCTGTGGAATACTCTTCTAGTTCTGGGGTGGGATGGGGAGTTTCACTGCACTGTAGTGTATGCTGAGGATGCCCGGGGCCACTATTAGCATCAGTGGTATTAGACGGGGAGCATGGCAGACATCAGCATGTTGTGCCTGGACATCACTGCACGTCCACACACAAGGGGCCAATTGGAGGAAAATGGCTGGGTGCAACCGTGCAGCTTGATGGCTGTGCTCCAAGCCACCCAGAGGTCTTTGGCGGAGTCCCATTGTGGAGGGTCTGGGGATGTCCTGGCTTGTAGATGTGGAGAGGATCCCTCTTGCAGGATGGCATGACAGCCATCCCGGATCCTCCTGGGAGCAGTTCAAACTACCCAGCTCTCCCGGTGGGTGGAACCGGCAGCTGGATGCCCCAAGATGGAGTGTGCCACAGCAGCTGAGAAAAATGTGATATGATAAAAAAAGCCTTAGGGCAATAGACCTCTTTTTGCTCAGCACACTGTATAGCTTGTGTGAGTTTTAAAGGTAAGTCTGTCTGGTCCTCAGCAGGCAACATTACTTGTCAAGATGCTCAGTAAATAAACAATAGACCTTGCTTCATACACAGTGAGAATGTCCTTACATTTCTTTCTTGCTTCTGGATATCTTCAGCAACACTAAGCTCTGGCTCTTCCTTTGCTGACCCCTGCATTTCAAACAGGCATGGCCCAAAGTCTCTGTCAAGCCAACATAGATCCCTCTACATCCTTAACTTGGTCCAGAATGAGGTGTAACAAGACACATTCTCCAATATAAAACTACCCTGGTGATGTCATCACCAAATTTTGATTGGTCTGAGTCATCAGAAAGGTAGGGCATCTCAGAAGATAAATGATAACACACACACATGCCTCCTAAGACACTCCCCTTCTCCTCAAATTTGGTTCTAGTTCAAAATTAGTTTTCTTTAATAAAACCCTTATTTAACCTAATTTAAAAATTAAACTTGCTTATTCAGGTGTTTTATCTTAAGCCAAACATTCTAGAATAAGTCTGATATCTGTAGTATGGATATTTTTTAAACTTCAGTATTAAGAGTATAACTTCATAATTTTAATAAAACTTCTTAAAATAAAATAATAGTCTTTCTCTCATTACTCTAAGCTATAGAATGATATAAGATTTGTAAGAAAAACCCATTCCTAAAGTCTTTAAAACATTATTTTTTTGTAGAAACAAAAGAAGTCTTTGTAAGAAAAGCTATACATCACTGTCAGAAAAGGTAATGCACTATAAAACTTTAGATGGTATTTCTCTCCACAGCAACAAACTACAGATTTAATATTCATATTGTTAGACTTCCTAAGATGTGAGCCGTCACAAGATACCAAATTTGTCTAGTTTGGAAATAAGAAGATGGTATTAAATAAATCTTATTTATCAGTTTAGAATTATTTATTTTGTGATGATGAAAATTAGTAAGCTTATTTATCATACTAATATCCAATAAATGTCCTACTTTTGTAGCGGCAGTGTAGTGCATCTTTAAACTGTGAATAAAACTTTTTATTTTTATACAGGGTAATGGGACTTTTAAAGTCTAAGACACGTTTTTTTTCCTTGGTGCTAGCCTGTATTAATCACATGACCTCCTATCTTGATAGTAGTCATGAATACCTAGCTTTTATTTATTTAGTTTTTGTTGATCGGGTAAGTGCACTAGACAAATCCAGCCTATTTTCAGGCACAACCTGGGGGGAAGGGGATACCGATCAATGCCAACTGACCTTGAACCAGATTAAGCTTTAGCTAAGGCTTTTCCATACAGATACTTATAAATCCTGATAAAAGTGTCTTCTCTGGAATATGGCTAGGCCCCTCTTATGGAACTTTCAATTTAAAAGAAGACTTTACTGGAACACATTTTTTTCTCAACTCTAAAATTGTCTCCATTTTAAATTATATCAATCCTCCATTTTACTCTTTTTAATACTTACTCAACCTTACTCTCAACCAGAAATTAGAGAAAATAGTTCCCATCTTAAAGGGACACTGTCAACCCCCTTAGGTCTCAAAGTGTTCCCAGTTTAAAAAACACATTTTATGACTTCCAACATTCAGTAAAGTTTGCTTATGTAGCTGGTAGTTTGATTCTGACTCTTATTTTCTTTAAAAAAGTGAAAAACAGACTGCCCAACATACTGGTGTTATCACACCAAAACAGGTTTGTTTACATCCCTTGAACAACTCCAAATGCATCTTTCCTGGACTTGGGAACACTCACAGATCAGTCTAGCCCCTCATGATGCAGTGGGAGTTTAGGAGGCTTCTTTTTTTCAAGTGACTGTACTGGTTAGATGTGTTTCTGATGCTCAGAAAGTATGCAGTAAGAACAGAACCAGGCTTGTAAACAAAACAAGGTTGTTTATAAATATACATTGCCATGCATTTCAGTTCTACTAAGCAAGGAGACAGACAAAACAAACAGCAGCATCAGTGAATTTTAGAGAAGATAAGCAATCATAAAATGTGGGGTTTCAACTAGAAATAATATGATGAAAAACAGGTTGGCAATGTCCCTTTAATACCATATCAAAATCAGATAAAATAATAGTGATAATTAAAAAAGCCTATTCTTGATCATAAAAATAAAATGATTTTTCCATCAAGGGTGTTGTCCCTACATTCCCCCTTTTGAATTAAAATGCACCCCCAAAAAAGCATTTGCAATTCAAAACAATAATCCTACTATTCATGGGTATATAGGTTTAAGCATTGCAGGGAAAACAAAAAATAAAAGACAAAGTTGTGTCCTCATGTGGTAACTTATGACACTATCAGCACATTACATCATCACATATTACATCATAGAATGTGACATCACTAGATGTGACATCACTAGATGACATCATTGGAGATGTATTTTTTTACATAGCTATGAATATGATACTACATGAACTAGCATGATTAAACATGATTAAAACTGTACACTTTCAAAATAACATTTTTACATGGTTTTGAACATTTCAAAAAGAACAAATTATCTTTGTTCATTAACTTCAAAGATCAGCATTATTATTAACATTTTAGATTTTTTTGTTCATCATTTCCAGTCTTTTTCAATTTTTTTTTTCCTTTTTTAAATCATTGATATTACAGGGCAAATAAGGCTAGTAGTTACTTATTATTACATTTCATAAGTTCTGTCCCCCCTGTGTGTTGAAGGCACTACAAAACAGGCACTTGTAACTTTTACCACTGTTAATCAAGATATCATTCCTTGATTGGAAGTTACCTTTTTGGTATTACGTGGATTTAAGTTTTAAGCTCTATTTGTAGTTTTCCTTTATAGCAATTATAGATACATTGTGATTACCTTAAATGAAATTACAAAGGTTGTCCTTACCATTTTGTTACCTTATTAAACATTTACTAAATCAAAGTCAAAATCAAACTTTTTCTTATTTCTTTTTACATTTCTTTAATCAGAATTAACATCAATCAAATAGTCTCTATCTGAATGTATCTTATTTCCCAACATTTTGTTATTCTCATTAACTACTTCAGTTTTACATCATCAACTACACATGCCTCTTTAAAACTGTTTTCACCTCTCTTTTAAGGTAATACTTCTGTTAGTCTCCCAATAACTGGAACAATAAATATCTGAATTGGAAAGATTTCCCCCCTTTTACTTTTAACTAACCGCAGTTAGTTTTAAAAGTGGCAAGCTCTGTTTTTGGATTTTTGCACTAGGGAAAATCATGCCTTACTTTAGTGCATATACTTAGGCATAGTGTGGAATGAATTTTCAAATCCATACTCTAATCCATAATCCATACACTTCAGCTGAGTGGCCCTGGTACTGCTACCTGCTGGTGGCTGGACCTCTGCATCCAGCCTGCCACCCCTGGCCAAGAAAAGCAGACACAAGCCCAAACAAGGCTCTCCACTTCAGCCGAGTGGCCCTGGTGCTGCTACCTGCTGATGACAGGTCCTCTGCATCCAGCCCACCAATCCCTGACCAAGGAAAGCAGACACAAGCCCAAACAAGGCTCTCCACTTCAGCTGAGTGGCCCTGGTGCTGCTACCTGTTGGCAGCAGGACCTCTGCATCCAGCCCGCCACCCCCTGACCAAGGAAAGCAGGTACATTTGGTCAGATCCTAGCTTGGAGCTGTCACGCTTCAATCCCCATAATTGGACTGGCTCCTGGGGACTGGGACTGCTTCCCAATTGGATGCTGCAGATCTCCACTGAGAAAGGAAGCACACAAGGTGCCTTTTTCAAAACATAGCTCGGCCACTGCCTTGCTGTACTGCTCTCTGGACAATTTTTTCTGCTGAATTTACTACTCATGTGGAAAAAAATTTTTCTCACCTCCTGGAATTTTTGGCTGTTTAACCTGCTGTATTAGCTAGGTCTGACTTCTATATAGCTTATGTCTTGCACTACTGAATATTTCTATTGCTTAAACATTTTACCTTTAAACTACTGCACTATATATGTAGGAATTGCCTAGAAGAGTTGTAGCAAACTTTAACTGACTGCCTGATGTGTATATAGCTTACTACTTGCACTACTGAATTTTTTCTGCTAATTGCCCAGTATTGTAGAATAGCTAGAACTGACCACTGCCTGCTGTTTGCTCTGCCACACTTTTACCATCACAGTTCCTCTCATTTATCCTTATTCCCTACAATGTTTCTCTGCCATCTACTTGACCCTGATTCCCTCTCCTGACACCCCCCCTTGAACCAGCACATTCTGTAAGTATTGCCTGGAATTTTGGGCCATCTTCTCTACCCATTCCAGACTAATCTGAGTCCTCCACCACACGCCTCCTTCCCAGCCTCCCTGGTCCCAAGGGCCCCCCAACCTCCTGAATCAGCCTTTTGTTTAGCTAAATTCCCACCTGGCACCTTTTACCAGACCTCTGTGCAGGAACCTTTCTCTCCCACTATTTGCACCTACTCCTGCCCTGAGCACTAAATTGCCCAGGGCCCTCCCACCAATTTACTTGACCTTTGTCTCTGGCTTTTTAACTAATGGCACGCCTTTTTTTTCTAGTCTATTTTAGACACAAGCCCAAACAAGGCTCTCCACTTCAGCTGAGTGGCCCTGGTACTGCTACCTGCTGGAAGCAGGACCTCTGCATCTAGCCTGCCACCTCCCGACCAAGGAAAGCAGGTACATTTGGTCAGCTCCTTGATCAGAGCTGTCAGGCTTCAATCCCCATAATTGGACTGGCTCCTGGGGAATGTGGCTGCTTTCTGATTGGATGCTACAGATCCCCACTGAGAAAGAAAGCACACAAGGTGCCATTTTCAAAACACAGCTCGGCCACTGCCTTGCTGTACTGCTATCTGGACAATTTTTTTTGCCTACCCCCATCCCCTCCTCCCTCCTTTATTAAGTACACTTCCCCAGTGATCCATGCCCACTGAGGCCTCACACTAGTCAATTACAGCAACTGCTTAAAGGGACTCTCCTTTCTGTAACTTCTTAAAGGGGTGATCCTCTGTTGAGCTCACTTGTCTCCTCTAAGCAATTCCCCAATATTCTTCATGAAGTGTAATCAGTAGGATACTCCTGCCTGTTGAAGATAAATCCTTAAGACATCTGTGCTGTCAGGCTGTTTTCATGCATCTTTGTGTACCATCGATCCCTGTCTCTTTTAGCTAGTCTAACATGGAGCAGTGATCCTTGAGACTTATAGAACCTAGCTAGTGAGTCTTGGTGCAACTCGCACCCTGTTAGCACATTGGGCAATCATGGCAGTCCTCGTGTGGTTTCAATTACTTATCTGCTTATGTATGGTACCCCACATGACAGATCATTTGAGCAGAATTGACCCCAATATAGAGTCATGCCTACCACTGCTAGACTGCCTTTATATTAACACTACATATAACTTATGCTGCCACCACATGACTCCACACCCTTCTCACTTTGTGGAATTGCCTCGAGGTGGGACCTCTACCTTGTTACCAGTATGTGGCCCCTCACCCAAACCACCCAAAACCAACACGTCTTGGTGCTATACTAGATGGACCATAGGCTACGCGTTCCTAGGTCAGCACAAGGGGAAACTTTGGACTCCAGACCCCCGCACTCAAACTTATACTAGATGCAAAAAGATTTGTGCTTTCAAACTACTCCTCGCTGCCCTAAGGAAAATTGTGTTCCTACTACTTTTGTGTTCAGGTAATGTTGAACTCAACCCTGTGGTCACAAAAGCTCTCTCACTTCCATCCAACCTTACAAGACTGAAAGGAGTCAGCTTTATGCATGCAAATGTTTGCAGTCTTTTAAAGAAATTTACATCAGTCCAGGCATGGATTACTCATACCTCACCAGACATACTTGTGCTCTCTGAATCCTGGCTTGAGGCATCCACCCCAGATACAGAGGTTAACATCCCTAACTACCTCCTATTTAGAGCAGATAGGTAGACCAAGGGAGGTGGAGTAGTCATCTACTGTACATCAAAAACACATTTTCAGTGTCCATCCTAGACTCTACCTCTATTGCAGGTACATTTGAATGTTTGTCTCTTTAAGTTGAACTTTCCCCATCAATGGCTTTTCATGTCATAGGCTGTTACAGACCACCAGCTGTGGGGCCTCTGGTCTTGTCCCATCTGTCATCTATTATGGGCACTGTCCCCATTGAAACAATTATTCTAGGAGACCTTAATTATGATTGGTTAACTAAGGTCTCATTACCCCTGAAGCAATTCTGTGACTCCCATGGGTTCACACAACTTATTACTGAGTCAACTCGCATTAACAAGAAAAACCCAATGAACAGCACCCTACTGGATGTCCTTCTCATAAGCAAACTATATTCCTTTTACCATGCCAGAATTTTTTCAGCTGATGTTAGTGACCACTGCTTTATTGCTGGTATAAGAACTAACACTAAACCCTCACCAACATCTAAATTTTCCACTAAAAGGTCCAGACAGATCTTCAATCCTCTCACATACTTCAATGAAATAAAAAACCCTTTGCACTGACTTTTACCTTGCTAAATTGATGAGTAATGCCTATGACATCTTCCATGAAATTATAACCAGTGCCCCAAATAACCATGCTCCTCTGGTAAAAGCATGTATAAAAGCTAGAACATGTCGTTGGTTTTCAGCAGACCTCAAGGCTGCCTTGTTAAAAAGAGATCAACTCTGGAAAAAGGCTCAGAAGTCACACACAGACGAAGACTGGTGTCTCTTCAGGACAGCTAGAAATGCCTGCACTAAGATGGTCAGAGAGGCCAAGGCCAATTTTTACTGATCTGAGCTAGATTCTGTGTCGAAATGCCCTACCAAGTTCTGGTCCACTCTAAAAGAACTGACTGGTCATTCTCCAGGAAATGTGCTTCCCTCCAAAATTACCACTGACAATGCTACAATCAATGACAGAAATGAGACCCTCCAGGCCTTCAACAATCATTTTGCCACTGCAGGCCTAGCATTCAATAACACACCGGTAAGCAGACTACACCTACATATCAACACTAAGCTCCTGGAACCGAGTAATAATATCGTAACCTTCTCATTCTTTCTCACCTCCATAAAGGAAGTTGAAGATCTTCTCCTACAATTGGACACTAAAAAAAGTGCAGGGGCTGACTTCTTCAACCCATATTACTTGAAAATTGCATATCACATCCTTGCCACACCTATATTTCACTTATCCAGCCTGTCCCTATCACAAGGTTCCCTCCCTCAGTTATGGAAAGTTGCTCACATCATTCCCCTGTTTAAATCTGGGGATCCCTGTGACCTACATAACTATAGGCCGATCTCCCTCCTCCCCACACTCTTCAAGCTCAGAGTAAAAATTGTGGATACCCAGCTGAGATCTTTCATAGACAACTCGAACTTACTAAACTCTATGCAGTCAGGCTTCAGAGCAAAGCACAGTTCCATTACAGCCCTGGCAAAAGTAACCAACGATCGGCAACAGGACTTAGACAACAAAAAATTAATCTGTGCAGTTTTTCTGGATCTCAGTAAAGTCTTCGACACCGACCACTGTTTGCTCCTCTCCACTTTACAAACTATAGGCCTAGACAGCACCATCTTGTGTTGGTTCCATGACTACCTCACTGGTAGGCAACAACAAATCAAGGCTGAAGCGGAGCTTTCTTCACTTAAACTGATAAAAAGAGGTGTCACTCAGAGGTCCATATTGGGACCATTACTGTTTGCTATCTATATCAACAGACTGGATGTAGGCATTAAGGAAGCAAGCATTCACCTGTTTGCTGATGACACGGTACTTTGCATAAGCCGTGAATCTCCTGAAGCTGCCTGTGGTGATCTGCAAACTGACTTTAACATCCTGCAGCACCAGCTCCTCAGTAAAAGACTACTACTTAACACCAAGAAAACCAAGGCAATGCTATTCTCACCAACTGGCCAGGGGGCATATTCTGCCGCTGCTGGTCCATTACCTTCTATCTCCACCTTACTAGGTGAACATCTTGAATACATACCAAAATTCAAGTATTTGGGTGTCTGGATAGACAATAAACTCTCTTTTGTGGAACATATAGAAGATCTGCTGAAAAAGCAGAGGCAGAGGCCTGGACTCTTCTTCAGAATAAATTGCCTCCTGACCACAGACGCCAAAAGACAGCTCGTCCAATCCATATTCCTTTCACTAATTGACTGTGTTGACTTCACATATGGCCAGTGCCCAGCCTCACACCTTGCTAAAATGGATGTACTGTATCATAGAGCTCTGAGATTTATAACAGGCCTCCTCTTTTCCACCCACCACTGTTCACTATATGCAGCTGTGGGTTGGCCCTCCCTTCAACTCAGGCAGAATAGAAATGCAGCCCTCTGGACACTCTGAACCATCACCAAGAAACTCCCGCAATACATTGCTGACTGTATCTCACTAAGCCTGATTGAGAATTATGCCTTGAGAAGTCACTCACTGGTTTCCCTGAAAGTACCTAGGGTCAGTACCCACTTTGGAAGACCATCCTTAAGCTTTATCCTACCCATGCTTTGGAATAGGATACAGAAATTGCTGAGACTTAGCTCACCTGTTAGTCTTGCTATGTTTAAGACCCTGTATGCCAAAACATTTGTGGAGCTCTGTAACTATTTCCACTGTTCCTAGTTGTCCAGCTGATGTTTCTGCTCAATCTAAGTCCTTCACATTCAAACTAAGTGTTCCCTTACCAAGATTACTCCCCCCCATCCATTCTAGTCCCACTGGTACTACTGGTTCACCTCAGTCCATTCCAGTCCCACCAGTACTACGTACTCACTGCAACACACACACCCCCATCACCCACTCTTATGTCCTGATACCACCTGCTTAGTATCCCAGAATCTTTCTGCCAGCATCCCTGCCTCCTATGCATGCACTTTTCCATATCCATGGGACTCCTTTATAGGCTATGAACATGTTATTGATGGATAGGATTATAACGGCATCTCTGTATATATTATTTACCTTTATTTCTACACTGTATATATTTTGTTGTATACGTCTTGCTACTGTTGTTTTATGTATATTTTACTTGTACTGTATTCTGTATCCTCATCCTTGCAAACTGCAGGTCCACCTTGTAAATGAGCTTGCTCAATGGTGATCGCCTGGGTAAATATCTTGATTGATTGATTGATACTACTACTGTAGGTTAGGCACAAAAAATACAGTTTATATCACCTTTCCATTAACCGTAACAGAAAATTAATTTACTTTATCTGATATTGTTGCAGTGAGCACCTCACCATTTGGCATACTTGAGGGATAATATATCCAGACCTCAATGCTGGTGATGTCACTTTATTGTTAAGGGTTTTCCTTTAATTGTGACCACAGAATTTTATTGGCTAGGCTTGTATACACACCCAATTGTACAAGTGCATCCATCCCAAGGCATGGGAGATGTCAAACCTTATATGACATGTAGGATATAGTATACTTTCCTATCTGGAGTTCCAAGGCAAGTGCCTATATTTTTCAAATCTTATTTGTGGTTTGGAACAATTTTTAACCATTCATTATAAAACTGGGTAAACATGTGCACTGCTTGGACAATACAGGACTTTACCAGCTCTGTTGTTGTCTTGCATTTTAGCTTTACCTCTGGTTTTATTGAGTGGCACCTTTTTTCCACAGTCCTCAGTGAGTCTGGTACTTAAGAGTTCGATGTTTTTTTGTCAAATACAGGATGACACTGGAAAAACAGGACTTATTTTCTTTGTGAAGAAAGCTAGGCATCTGTTTTAATTACAGATTAATCACATCTTGTTTTGACACATAAGCCACATAAGCTTTACTTCTCCATTTAACCAATTTTTTACAATTACCAAAACTAAATTTCTCACTTATTTTAAATTCTACAAAATTCAGTTTAATCGTTAAATCATTTTTCTCACAGTAGCATGAATTTCATTATTTGGAAACTTTACTGACTCTAAATGGAATAGGCCTCTTCACCTGTGACTATAAGATTTTCTATCCATAGTCTAGAATAGGTTTAAACCTACTTAGAAGGTCATTTCCAATCAAGAAATCATTACCTGTTATTTTTTTTTTGTAACATACACTGGATGTTTAGTCACCATTTTACTAAACTTCAATTTTAACCAAACTTTACCTAAGGTCTTCTGAGCTTCCTCTCCATAACCTACAATTTGTAAGCTGTCAGGAAGGGTTTTCAGCTCCTTGGAGTCACCTAAGGCATCAGTCACTTTATCATACAGCCTTTTAGACATGAGACTTGCTTCAGCCTCAGAATCAAGTAACGCCTTATGAGTTATACTGTTTTCAATGTTTATGTCACAGTAAACTCTTCCTGCTTTTCCTTTGGGAATTAAGTTGCCCAGGCAGAATTTGCCTTTCTTGTCTGGCAACACAACAGCTTTTTTTTTTTTACAATGACATCTTACACTGGTTGATACTAGCTAAGGAACCTTTTCAACTTCACTTGGCATCTCATGTTTAAACCTCATTCCAATCTCATCATCCTTTTAAACAATAGCAGTTTCTGTAACCATGTCAGCAGTAGTGTGAACAGGATCCACAAGTCACATAGCACTACTAGTCCCATGTATACAGGGTACAGTTGAGGAGGCATTTTTTACAGATGAGTGAAGGTAAAGAGATGACTGAACAGCTTGGATCAATCTTTGAGAATGAGGTTTTAAATCTTATAGATATTTGGTTGTTTCCTTTACTTACTTCTGTGAATTATTAATCATGTCCTCTTGTCTTGTACAGCTATGTGTAGACCTGCTTTCAGTTGCACTATCATTTTTCTGTTAATAGTCAGAATAGTGGTGCCCCCTGTGGTCAGTTTTGTTACCATACTCACAGCCATACCTTGCACCCGCACCTCCCCTTTTGAGAAGAACTCCAGTGTTGGTAGAGGTTTACATAGAAACATAGAAGTTGAAGGCAGATAAGGACCACAAGGCCCATCCAGTCTGCCCATTTCTTTTTCTACCTTTTGAATCTGCCATCGGCCTTTGTTCTATCAATGGTCCATCAATTCATACTTATCTGTATTGCTCCCTTATTCCTATCCCATGCCTGTTTGAAGGCCTGCACTGTATTCATATCCACAACGTCCTGAGGTAGGCTGTTCCATGCATCCACCACCCTTTCTGTGAAAAAGAACTTCCTCAAATTACCCCTTAATCGGCTCACTCTAATCTCATGCCTTGTTAATGCCCTTAAGGTGTTTGTATGTTTCAATCATATCACATCTCTCCCTCCTTTCTCTAGGGTATACATATTGAACTCCATTAATCTGTCCTCATATGTTTTCTGATGCAGTTCCTGCACCATTGTGGTTGCCCTTCTCTGGACTGCCTCAATTTGGCTAACGTCCTTGTGAAGGTGTGGCCGCCAGTACTGCATGTAGTACTCCAGATGGGGCCTAACCAGTGTCTTGTAAAGAGGGATTATTACTGACCTCTTACAACTTGTGATACCCCTACTAATACACCTAAACATCCCCCTAGCCTTATCTACTGTGTTAGTGGTCTGCTTGGATGATTTCAGGTCATCTGTGATGATGTCCAAGTCTCTTTCTTCCCTTGTGACTGCCAGCAACTCCCCTCCCAACCTATAGGTGGCTTCAGGGTTCTCTTCCCGATGTGCATGATCTTGCAATTCTTTGTGTTAAACCCCAGTTGCCACACTTCCAACCATTTTGTCAGTTTATGCAGAACTCTTCTCATTTTGCCCACCCCATCTGGATCATCTACTCTGTTGCAGATCTTGGTGTCATCTGCAAACAGACAAACCTTACCCTCCAGTCCAGCTGCAATGTCTCTGATGAAGATATTGAAGAGGACTGTCCCTAGGACTGATCCCTGAGATACCCCACTTGTGACTTACATCTCTTCTGACTGTATACCATTTACCACCACTCTCTGTTTTCTGCCCATCAACCAGTTTTCCACCCAGTTGACTAATTTCTGACCCACCTCAAGCCTATTCAGCTTATTAATCAATCTTCTATGTGGGACAGTGTTGAAAGCTTTGCTGAAGTCAAGGTAGGTGACATCAACTGCTCCCCCTTGGTTCACCACTATGGTTACCAAGTCAACAAAATCTATGAGATTAGTTTGATGGGACCTTCCTGTTGTAAACCCATGCTGTCTTGGATCCTGTGCTCCTATGGATTCCAGGTGTTGCACTATCCTTTCCTTAAGCAGTGACTCCATAATCTTGCCCACTACTAAGGTAAGACTGACTGTTTTTTTTTAATCTGGAAAAGGTATGCCAGCATTGCCTATAATAGTTGTTGTGGGCACCTTACCTGTCTGAGTGAGCAGCCTTACCAGAATTTCTTGTGTGGCTGGTTTCCTGGCCTCCCTCCCTGTCATTCTCTTTTTTTTTTTTTAGCTGCCTGGAGTTCAAAGCTGGCATAGCTGACAGCAAAGAATCTGAAGAAAAAACCCTGTTGGGGGTATAGCACCTGAGAAGGAAGATCAGCGGGGCTTGGAGAAAAGCATGGAATACTTTATTTTAGCCTCCTCTTAACTAAAGCTGAATTCCACATTCAAATACTGTATATTGCAGGGAAGTTGAGTGGTAATTTTATGCTGTGTGCTTATGTGATTTTGATGGATTTTAAATTATTTTTATTTTCTTTTTCCTAATCTTTTTTTTTTTATACATTGCCCTTGAGTTGCCTGAAGTATTATTTGAAAATCTAAGACAGGGTAGATATAAAGTAGATGTAAAGTAGAAATAAAATCTGAGGTTTCAAATTTTTTTCAGGCATATTCCACTTGTGGTCATATGCTCAAAGGCTAGTAGCTTTAAAACACATGCACCGGCATTCTTGAACAGAGGTGCCATTTTCTAGCAAGAGCAAAACATCAGTCAAGCCAATTAAAGTACAGCCCATGCCAAGAAGGTTTTTTTTTTGGCTTTTGCCTTTTGCTTTTTACACCAGCTGGATTGTATTTTTGCTCTTAGCTTCTTGACACTCTTTTGGCATTTTTGAATCCACCGAGTGGTTGTTAGAATGATGCTAAATGCCTGAATCTTGTGTTGGTTCGAAGGTGCAAGCAGTGGCATGCAGCTTGAAGCCAGTTTCTGTGTCAGATAAGTGCTGGAAAAGGAGCTAGCAATGTAGCCCTGCTAACCCCTGCCTTTGCCGGGTGGACCAGCAACTTGGAAAATTTGATTCGACTGTGATTCTTTTTATTAAATCATGAGTAAATCCTGTTTTTCATAAATTATATTTTCTCGCACTTGTTTTTTTTATATTATATAACCTGCCTACTTCTGTTTGCCGGAACTTCTGGCTATTCTCAGTATTTATTTTATTTGTAATATATATATTTGTTAGATTCTGTTTGTGTATTTTATTTTATTGGGTCTTGTCATAGAGGCCTTAGGAAAATTCTTCTTACGTTGACTTTTCTGAGACTTTAGTATATGAGTAATTTAAACTTTTAGTGAAGCTTTCTATAAGTCTTATTAAGACACTCTTTTATTTTACTTAGATACTTTTTTACCTTACAATGAAGGCTATGTCCACTGGCTACATCGAGTGACTCCTATATTATTATTCTACAACCCTAAGAGGTGTTTTTCTGGGATAAAATACGGCTTGAGATCTGGATTGGGTGCTTCCGGGCATTACATAGATACATAGATACATAGATACATAGACAGTGTCGGCAGATAAGGGCCTATGGCCCACCTAGTCTGCCCATTTGAGCTTGTAAGTTCAGTTTGTTTTCCTAGAAGTCTATTTCCCCTTACCCCTGACCTCTAGAATTCCTTTATGTCTATCCCATGCATTCTTAAATCCCATGATTGTTTCAGCCCCCACCACTTCCTCTGGCAGGGTGTTCCACTTGTCCACCACCCGTTCTGTGAAGAAATTCTTTCTCATGTTTCCTCTGAATCGTCCTCCCTCCAACTTCATCCCATGCCCTCTAGTCCTGAAACATCTTTTCGGTTAAAATAGTGTATTCCTGCACCCTGTTCCTCCCTGTAAGATACTTGTATGTCTCTATCATATCCCTCTCCCTCCTCTCCTCCAGGGAGTACATGTTCAGTTCCTTCAACCTGTCTTCATAGGACTTGTGATGCAACCCATGCACCATCTTTGTTGCCCTCCTCTGAACCTTCTCTACCCTGTCTATGTCCTTACGTAGGTATGGTTCCAGAACTGTACACTGTACTCCAGGTGGGCCTCACTAGTGTCTTGTATAGCGGAATTATGACCTCCCTTTTCCTGCTGGTGATGCCCCTGCCTATACATCCCAGCATCCTATTTGCTTTACCTGATGCCTTGTCACACTGTTTCCTACCTTGAGGTCATCAGAGATGACAACCCCAAGATCCCTTTCCTGCTTGGTGCATGCTATATCCTCACCCCCAACTGATATATTGTGCAAGGTTTTGTGCCCTATATGCATTATCTTGCACTTCTTTGCATTGAATTTCAACTGCCAAACCCTTGACCATTCTTCAAGTTTCTGCAGGTCCCTTCTCATTCTGTCTACACCCTCTGGTGTGTCTACTCTGTTACAGAGCTTTGTGTCATCAGCTAACAGTGAAATTCTGCTCTATATCCTGTGCAATGTCACTGATGAAGATGTTGAATAGGACCGTCCCAGCACTGATCCCTGTGGTACCCCACTGGTCACTCTTCCTCTGTGGAGTGACAGCCATTTACCACCACCCTCTGTGTCCTGCCACCCAGCCAGTTACCTACCCACCACACTACTGTCCTGCCCACACCCATATTCCCCAGTTTGTGTAATAGTCTTCTATGTGGCACAGTGTCAAAGGCCTTGCTGAAGTCCAGATAGGCCATGTCCACTGCCCTCCCCATCCACCTCCCTAGTCACCCAGTCAAAAATTCAATGAGGTTGGTCTGACATGACCTCCCCCTGGTGAAACCATGCTGCCTTGGGTCCTGTAGTCCATTGACAACCAGATGTTCCACCAATCTCTCCTTCAGTAGTGCTTCCATGATCTTTCCCACAACCGAGGTGAGGCTGACTGGTCTGTAGTTCCCTGCTTCCTCTTTGTTCCCACTTTTGTATAATGTCGAGCTCGTTTTCCTCAAACTGCACTGGTGAAATTTGAGAAACATCACAAAGCTTGATTTTGTACTGCGTCTGCATTGAAAAGCTGGACCTTTGTGGTTTGGTGAGATCTCCAATTGCTGGCTTTATTTTCTCTGACTTGTACGACTTATATGGCCTGGTCGAATTGAAAGGTTCAGAGGGGAAATGAAGATCCCAAATAAGACTGGAATGTTACCACATTAATTCCTGGCTTATGTTTTAGTGTATGTTTCAGTTTATGCCTTTTAGAAAACAGCTCTTTGAGGATCATTTTGCTGATCTTTTGATCCTTTGGTTGGGCACTGGTCAAGATATTGTCACTATCAATATTATTTATTTTTATATTATCTAATATTGATGTTAGTAACTTTTCCGGACTCCATCAGAATTTGTGACACTGGTACTGGTACTGTACTGGTAGTAGAATTAGCCTGTAATTGTCTTATGTAATAACTTGATTTCCTTTTGCCAGTAATTCTTTAATAATCCTTTATAATTTGTTATCAGTGTGGTACTCATACTAAGAATTGATAGTGAGACTGCAAAAACTATTTTTTCTTGTTGACTCACCCCAGAATAAATGTATACCAGGAGTGGGAACATGTCAACTGTAAAAAAAAAAAAATTGGGAGTGTATGCGATGTGTCTCTCCTCATAACCACCTCGACTCCTTCAGAAGTAAAGTCTGATGAGAAATGATTCCTGTATTCTGATGTAATAAATCTGAAGATCCAGGTTAAAGGATTAAAACATGCAATGGAGAGAGCTAATAAGAACATTACTGAGGTCTTAATTACCCCAACCCCTGAGAAGGTTGAGAAAGCAGTGCAGGATTATAGCACTTATTCTCAGGAATCTTTGGAAGTAATTAGTAGTAAAAAATTAAAGGGCAGGAAGGTAAAAGGAGAAAAATGAGAACCTAGAACTCCGAAAATGAAGGAACAGAATATAATGAAGTGTTTCCCCCTTGACCAACAACCAAAAATCAAAAGATTAAAGGAAGAGGATTTTAACATAACCTTTATTGGTAAAGAAATAACTGAGGGGGGTTGTCTAGTTTGATCCCTGTCACTATAGGTGACCCAAGAGAATCTCTTATGAAAATGTACAGCCCTTTTGAAATCTCTCCTGGTCTCCCAGACTTACTAGAATGCCCAGATCCTGCTGAACAATAAGACCTGCAGCTTGAGGCTGATGTATCTATTCTTGCTGACTCCCCCAGTGCAGTTTTTCCTAGATTAGATAAAGAAGTAGAAAAGATAGAATTAGAAGTAGATTTTTTGGCACAATGCCTAGATACATTATTAAAGCATATGATTAAGCCCTTGCTCATCCAGTCATGGCCAATGTAGTATAATTTGAGGCCATGAAAGAATTGAAATAAAGCATGGAGGGGTTTGTCTCCACTGTGTATGCTAAGATACATAATTTTGATAGTGAGATCAAGACTCTTTTTCAACAATAACAAGGAATAAAAATGGAGAAATCCCTTTTCTCAACAATGGCTTTCTCAAAGACTACAGAAAAAGTACATAAGAATGGAAAGGGGAAAAGGTCTGAAAAGAAAAGAAAGAGTAGAGGTAAAGGTAAGAGTAAGAAAAATGGTATTAATGGCTATCTGATATCAGCAAATTTGGAGAATGATATAATAAACTTTCCAACTATGAGAAAGCCTGATGAGAGAATTTTATAACCTAATAACTACAAGGAAACTGAGGAAGGGATACTAGAACTACATGATGGGGAATTATAGAAAGAGGAATACAGTAGAAGGAAAAACAAAGGATATTTCTCATTCAAAGGAAAGGATTGGCTCTGAGATAGAAGAAGAAATGGGACAAGGGCAGGAGTCTTCTAACAGGCAAGAAAATGATTAGTGGATGCTGACTGGAGTGGAGGTGTGTTTAAGGATAGATGGAATTTTTGAGAAGCATTATGAGACTGGTGAGACTCTTAAAGAACTTATGAAATACATGTTGTTTGTAGAACTTAGTATTCCTCAGAATTTAGGTAAGATTTTATTATCTATCAGGGATGATGTTAATAAATCAAAATCAGTATGTATTCTCCATACCAACATGAGTTTAGCTAGGAGAGTTTGGTTTAAGCAGTTCAGGCTAGATAATCTAGGGCTTAAACTCTGGGCACCTATAATGTGGAAAACAATAACCTTACATTCACCATATGATAAAGCACCTATGGTGAGGATGAGGTTGCCCTACTTTCTTACCTTAACTCTCTGATTGCCTCAAAATTGAATTTAGAGGTAGGGAAGAATTACATCAAGTATGCTATGAGAGCAGTATTGGAAAACCAAGGAACACAAATTGATTTGCACTGTGAAAGCTCCTCAATCTACCATTTAATGTTAAGTAATAAGGAGATCTTTGATAGTGAGGAATTATTTCTAGTTGATATGAATGAACCTCCAGTTGAGAAACAGAACCCCTTGTCAATACATCAATGACATGAGGTAATGAGTAATCCTTCCCTGGAGACAGAAATTGGGTTAGATGATTCACAAAATACGGAATGGGATTGTAATTGTTTATCATGGAATGTAGCAGGCCTATTTGGGTATTATGTCTGATCAGGAGTGTTATTATTTTATAAAATCTCACATAATTTTTTTTCAAGAGACTTGGGCAATGGGAGGGATAAATCTCAATGGATATAACACCATTACAAATGTTGCCAAAAAAAGTAAATACATTGGGAAGACCAAGTGGTGACCTGGCAATCAGTGTTAAAATTAGTCATTCTATTTCAATTATAGAAATATTCAAAAACACCAGAAATTATGTTATTATTATAGTCTCCTGGGATCAAAATACTTTAATTCTTGTGAATGTTTATCTTCCCCCTAAAAATTCTGCATGTAGTGATCCAAGCACTTGGAATTTGTTATCCACATATATTAATTCTGAATTTTTACAATACCCACAAGGTATTATTGTGGTAACAGGAGACTTTAATGCTCACATAGCTAATTATGATAATTTTTAGCACTTTTGAAACCCAGTTGTATCTTCAGAATTGCAATTACAGGGAAAGTAAAGACAAAGGGACTAATGAACAAGGGAACGCGCTGGTTAAATTGATTGAGGAGAATGTGTTATTGATATTAAATGGCAGATTGAAGGGGGATGAGCAGGGAGAAACTACCTTTTTTTCCCCAAATGGACAAAGCACTATTAACTATGTTTTAATTAGCACTGAAAACTATGAGATGTTTAAGTTCCGTAAGATTCAAATGAGAACAGAAAGTGACCATGCCCCTTTAAGTCTTTATATAAAAACAAATAAAGAACATAACCCCCCACCCCCCCAGAAATTAGCATGCCCTTGGCACAACTTATCTCTACAGGTAAACAACAATTAAAATATAATCATATTACAGGAGGGGCAGTTTGTGACATGTTAGGGAACTGTGATGACTTCCTCTTTCTGAAAGAATCTTACTTCTTAATTATGATTCAAAATTTTGATTTAAAACTTGAACAACTAAATCAACAGATTAGGGAATTAATTTATACACCTAAGGATATTAATTCAACCCCAGAACCAAAGTTATGGTTTAATTCTGATTGTAGGAAAGAAAAGTGGAAACTTAGGAAATTAATTAAGATGATTAAAAAAAACCCCACTAGGGAAAATCATTATATACTAAATAACACCAGAAAGCAATATAATAGATTTTTACAAAATAAGAGACAGAATTTTTTACATAAAAATTGGGATGCGATGTATAATATTATTATCACAAAAGATTCAAAAGCTTTCTGGAGGATGGTGGCATAGGTAACAAATCTATTTCATCCTTCACTGGCGGTGCATGTACCAAAGGAAGAATGGGTGAAGCATTTTGAGGACATTTTTTTAAAGTTCCAAAGCTGACATTAGCAGTCACTGAAATTAATGAATCTGATAGGCTAACAGTATCCCTGATTGTTTTTACAACAGATGAAGTAGAAATAGTGATATCAACATTAAAAAATAAGAAAGCCCGTGGTCCAGACTTCATTTCCCCTGAAGTCTATAAAGAAAATAAAGAATTCTGGGTTCCAATTTTTACTCTTTTTTTTAGTGTATGTGCCTTTCAGAATTATGTCCCAGTTTCATGGAAGCAGAATATAATTGTCCCAATTCATAAAAAAGGTTCAGTTTACTCACCCAATAATTTTAGAGCCATTAGTCTTTTGGATATAAATTCTAAGATTTTTTCCAGATTATTGTTGAATAGATTAATAAAGAAGGCAGCTTCCTCTAATCAAATTTCTACATTCCAAGCATGATTTAGGGAAGATTTTTCAGCAATCTATAATGTTTTTGTTAATATCACCTTATTAAAAAATATTTTTTTCTGAGGGGGACTAAATTATTTGCACTTTTTGTTGATTTTTCATCAGCTTTTGATTCAATAAAGAGACAAATACTGTGGGACTCTCTTGGGGCAAAGGGGGTTGATCCCGTATTGCTTAAGTTAATAAAACATCTGTATTCAGACACTTCGAAGGCAGTAAGATTTGACAATAAAGGTTCATTGACTCCCCTTTTCCCCACAAATAGAGAGGTGAAAACAGGGATGCTTATTAGCACTGATATTGTTTAACCTTTACATAAATTCATTACTTGAATATCCAGAAAATGATACCCTGGATTCCCCTAAAATAGATGCATTATCTGTCCACTCATTAGCATTTGCTGATGACTTGGTGATTTTTTCATTAACCAAAATAGATGTGCAAAAAAAAAAAATAATTATTTTCTTCATAAATGTAATACCCTTGAATTAAAATTAAACATTAAAAAGGCAAAGGTAGTGGTCTTTGGGAAAAATCTTAGAAATTTTAATAAGTCTAGACTCCTGCTGGGGCATGAAAAGATTGAGATTATAAAGGAATATTCTTATCTAGGGGTACAATTAGTTTCTTCAACATTGTGGGCAAATCATATTAAAGAACAGATTATAAAAGCCAAATTAATAGTAAAAGCCCTCATAAAGTTTAATTATAAATATGGGGGAAATACCATCATCCCTGCACTAAAAGCAGTGGAAGCTAAAATCAACCCTCTGCTGCTATATGGAGCAGATGTTTGGGGGTATGTAAAAGCTGAGGACCTAGAGAAACTCATCTTTTTTTTATAAAGCCCTTCTCAAAACACCCTCCTCAACTTCAAATGCTATGGTAAGAGCTGAACTAGGAAGGTTCCAAATTGGGTGCTTAAGGGAATTAGCTCATATTTCATATTGGTTAAAAATAGTGAATAATAATAAAAATATGATTCCTAAGAAATGCCTGTTAGAAAAGATTAGATGGCACCAAGAGGGCTTCTCTTCACCATGGCTCACTGTATTAAAAAATAATTTGGAGAAAATTAATCTGCTGCACCTGTGGAATGATAATCAAAAACAGATCTTGTAATGTAATGTAAATGTAATGTAAAATGTATTTATATAAGGTGCCCTTCCTATGCTCAGGGAGCCCTTAGAATAATCACAATATTTAAAATACATAACATTAATAAAACATATATATCATACATCAAGTTTCTAGGAATGCTTGATAAAACAGAAAGGTTTTAAGGAGTTTTTTTAATGCTTTCCACAGTCAGGCTATCTCATATCTGATGAGGTAAAGAATTCCATAGAGTAGGTGCCATAAAGGCAAAAGGTCTTCCACCGGATGTTTTCAGGATCACCCTGGGAATCTCTAGCAATCCCTCATCAGAGGATCAAAGTGAGCAGAGGGACAGTAAGAAAACAGGATTTCTTTCAGGTAGTGAGGTCCCAACTCATGTAGGGCCTTATAAGTCAGCAACATGACCTTGAAGGTAATCCACCACTGTATAGGAAGCCAGTGCAGATCACGCAGCACAGGTGTTATATGACTGGATCTAGGGACCCTAGTCAATAACTTGGCTGCTGTGTTCTGCACTAACTGCAAGCAGCAGATATCCACCCTCAGAAGCCCTAGACAGAGGGCATTATAATAGTCAAAATGACTGGTAACTAAGGCGTGGACCAAGGTAGGAAGATCTTCGGGTGGTACCAGGTGTTTCACCCAGGCTATATTCCTTATATGAAAAAAGGAAGACTTGACTACGGCCAACACCTGCACCCTTAGGGTCAAGCCCTCATCAAATATAACACCTAGGTTATGCACATGGCTAGCGGAAATAAGTGAGGTCCCCCCCAGACATAAACCTGAAGGCTTCCCCACCCATGCCCCAAACAGCTTAACTCCAGAATCCACCACCAATACCTCTGTCTTACCTGGGTTCAACCTAAGCCAACTGGTACTCATCCAGTTCTGTATCTCCAGTAGGCAGTTGTTAAACACTGTGATTGAATCAGACTCCTGTTTGGTTAAAAAAGACATGTAAAGCTGAGAATCATCAGCATAGCAATGAAAACTCAGCCCATACCATCTTATAATGTCTCCCAATGGAATCATATACACCGTGAATAACAGAGGACAACATCGAACCCTGTGGAACCCCACAGGGCAGGTAGCCAGGAGCCAAGGAATAAATCCCTGACACCACTTTCTGAGACCTGCCCTCAAGGAATAATTGAAACCAACTGTGGACTGCCCCCCTCAGTCCACACAAAACCCACAGGCATTCGAGCATCACCTCATGGTCCACAGTGTCAAACGCTGCTGAGAGATCAAGGAGAACCAAGATGGACCAGGCTTTCCGATCTCTCACCATCAGGAGATAATTTAGCACCTGGACAAGGGCTACCTCACTGCTATGCCGTTTTCTGAAGCCAGACTGGAGACGGTCATAGATATTGAGCCTGGTCAAATGATCCTCCAGCTGCAAAGCGACCACTTTCTTGATAACTTTCCCTACAAATGGTAAGTTCGAGACTGGCCTGTAGTTTGCTGGGCAGTCGGGATCAAGGAAGGGCTTTTTCAGAAGGGGCGAACTACAGCCTCCTTTTAGGGATCCAGAAAGATCCCTCTCTCCAATGAAACCGACACTATCCCAGTAAGGATCGGGCCAATAACCTCTACACACCCCACTAGGAGGCAAATAGGGCCTGGATCCAAACTATAGTAGGTAGGTCGCAGACTCTGGAAAATCCTCACTATATCCATGACTGCTGGTTGGTAAAGGTGAACCAAGCCAACTGGGTATCAGTACCATCTGACTGACCCCTGCAAGGCCCAATGGGAGGATGCTGTCTGATCTCATCCCTGATGGCAGACACCTTATCAGTGAAGAATTGCGCAAACTCCTCACACTGTACTTGTGACAAAGCTGGACCAGTCTGAAAACAGGCTGGATTGCACAGTCTGTCCACAGTCTGGAAGAGCTGGGCTGGCCTATTCCTCACTGTAGCAATTTTGCTGGTCAGAAATTCTGACTTCTTATGGGAAATTGCTGATTGGTAGATCTTATAATGATCCAACAATCTAAGCCTATCCACCTCCTGGCGAGTTTTCCACCAGCATCTTTCCAATCTTCACCCCCCCCCCTTCAGCTCATGGATCTCACCAGTAAACCAGGGAGCTCCCAAATGCAGAGTAAGGGGGTGAACTTGAGTTGGAGCAATGACATCCAGGGCCCCTACAATGGCCCTATTATAGGTCAGCACCAGGGGGCCCTGGGTCAGTGCTATTCACTGGCAATCCCAAGAAGTCCAGCTCCATCATAAGGCCTTCTGAGGTAACTCCTCTCAAAGGACAGAACTGTACTAACTCCTTAGGGGCAGGCCTCTTTCAGGGGCCTGCAAAAACTGAATCTTAGGGTGTGATGGCCAGACCAACCAATTGGCTCCACCTCCAAATCAGAGACCTCCATCCCCAGATGGAATATCAAGTCCAATGAGTGTCCTGCCTCATGGGTTGCAAAGGTAATAACCCATGTCAGGCACAATGAATCCATTAATTGGAGGAGGTTTTGTCCAAAAGGTAAGAGTTCATTCTCAACCCAGGCATTGAAGTCCTCCAAAATTTACCATCTGGGAGACTCCAATACCATCTCAGTGATGAAGTCTGCAATCTCCCTCAGCAACTCCCTCCCATCACCTGGTGGATGGTAAATGAGAAGTATCCAGTAGCTTGCACCTGCACCTAATACACTCAAAGGAGTTGGTACATCCAGCTGGTACCTCCTAAGATCCAGTTCCTGTCTAAAACAGACTGCAACACCCCCACCCCTATGATCCACTCTCGGGCGGTGAATCACTGGAAACCCATTATAGGAAAAGGATTAACGATACATTTATTCATGTGTGGAAAATTCAGGACATGAAAATTATTAGAGAACAAAAATTTGCCTAGTGGCTGAAAAAAAACAAAATTGACCATTCATTAGAGACTTACATAAAATTACCACTGAACCCAGAACAAAGGAAACTAATTATGTGGGCAAGGTTTGAAATTATTAATTCAAGATATACCTACTTTAATAAAATAAAGAAGAGCACTGAATTGGGAGAAACCTGCCCTTGTAATAAAGGTCATGCCGAAACACTGGAGCATATAATATTGCTTTGTTCATTATTCAACAAGATAAGGAAACTTTATTTACAAAGCTGTCTAGAAGTTTATGCAAGAACCAACTATGATGTGGTTTTTATATTGATGCATCATCAAACTTTTATAGAGACAGAACAAATCTTTCAATTTCTTGCATCAGTAGTTAAAGATAAAATAAGAGATTTGGGATCTGGAAAAATAGAGGAGCTTAGAAAAGAAAGAAATGGAAAGGGAAAGTTATAGCTATTTGGAAAGTTTTGATTGGAAAGTATTTATGCTAGGATTATGCTATTCAGAAATGTATTCCTGAAACTACTGGGGTTAACTTATTTTAGATATGGCATATTTGTTATGGCATTTTAAATTTTAAGTGTGATGTTTTATATTGGGTTATTGGTAACAAAATGTTATTTTTATATGTATTAATGTATTGACATGTATGTAATCAATGTGCTGTATGTCCTTTCTCTAGTGAAATAATCGTGATGTTTGTATCATCATGATTGATCAAATAAACTGAACTGACTGACTGGTCTGTAATTCCCTGCCTCCTCCCTGCTACCACTCTTGTGGAGTGGGATCACGTGAGCCTTTCTCCAGTCTTCTGGGACCTCTCCTGTGCTCAGAGACTCACTAAACAGTTTTGATAATGGTTCTGCTAGTTCCACCCTTAGCTCCTTTAGTACCCTCAGATGTATGCCATCAGGTTCCATTGCCTTATCCACCCTGAGCTTATTGAGCTCTTGTAGGACCCTTACTTTTGTGAAGAGACTAGTGCACACCTCCTTCCCCCCGTGTCGATGGTGCTGAGCTGTTGGCCCTGCCCTACCTTCTCCTCAGTAAATACTGAGCAGAAGTATCTATTTAGGATAGATGCTTTTACATGGTTCTCCTCCTCACATGCCCCTTTATCCCCTATGATCTTAGCAACACCCCTCTGGACTTTCTCCTTTCACTAATATATCTATTGAGTCTTGATAAGGCTGCCAAGCCACAGATGGAGCAAGCATGGGCTTAGATTGGTTTTCTTTGTTAGACAGAGGTAAATTCTTTCCCCCCCACTTAGCTGGAGTATTAGAGGTGGTAGCCTCCAACATCTTAGCTTGAGGTACAGAGGTCTTTCTCCTTTGTCTAATCTTCTGCTTTTTCATGTATTTCTTGAATGTTTCATGCTTCAAATCAGAATGTGAATTTCCTCTCTGTCTAGGGGAAATTATATTTTTGTATTGAGGTAATTTATTTTCTGAGTCAGATGATACACCCAATGATATACCAGAATCAGTAAAACAATCTAACCTTTTGAATGCTTCCATTTTTCCTTTTAACTTGACTTTTGACATGTAAACTTTTATACTTTTAATTCAACCAAATCTTTGTTAACCTGTGTATAAGCATCTGTAAGTTCATCGTTTTCTCTTTTCAAATTCAAACACTGTTCTTGGCATTATTTAGCTGCATTATCTCACTTTGCAAGTCAGCATTTTCAGCCTTTACCTTGACTAAGTCACAGTAGTTATTAGAAATGGCATTCTTAAGCTCTTGTAAAAAATTTTCAAAATAGGCAACCTGGCCTGCAAACCTACCACACTCAAAACATTTATCCTCCAACATCTTTTTCAGCTATTGTATCCTTTCATTTTTACTTTCAATAGAAGTTAGCTGTGCTGGGGTATAAATTACTGTCTCAGTTTATTTATTTATTTTATTTTTATTTATTCATTTTATTTTTATTTATTCAAGTCTAGGATTACAAATACCTTTGATCCAAGGCTCTTTTACAAAGGTTCCACATCATAGGAAATAGACATACAGTGGTAGGAAAGATTACAACAGTAGTCAACAATATGGCACCATAGTTATAGGATAGACAAAATAACCTTTTAAGGCCTGGTACTAGATGTTCAGACAAGATCAGAATACCTGTAGCAAGTGCATGGTTAGTTGAAAGGAAACAGAGGATAAAGAAGACACAGGGAGGGCTATAGGAGGACAAACAACTATGCAGTCATAGGTTGTTGTCAAACTCAACAGGGGTTAAGTGCTGGTGACAAGAGGGGGGTGAGGGAAGAGGGGGGAGTGGAAAGCAGGTGAGATTGGGATGTCAATGAAATAAGAGCATCAGAGGGGAAATGGTGTGCCAGATGGGAGTCAAGAGAGAGGCAGATGAGACCCCAGGGACAAGTCAGCTACAGTCAAGGGGGGCAGTCACAGGAGCTAGAGGCAGTAAGGTGCAACTGTAGTCTAGACTTAAAAGTGCCAAGTGTAGGTGCAGTAGAGATGGCAGGGTTGAAGCTGTTCAGCCAAAGGGGAGCTTTGTAAGCAAAAGAACATTGACCTTGGGAGGTGCGGCAATGAGGAACTTGCAGGAGTTGAGACTTTGACCCCCTGGTGGCCTTCATGCGATTCCTGTTATTTTGTAGCAGGGCTGTGACCCTCGGAGGTGCAAGGCCAAGGCTGATTTTCTTGGCCATTGTGCAGGTCAGGTACTTAATGCGATTTGAGAGCTGTAGCCAAACAGTTTTAGAGTACAGAATGCAGGTGTGGGTGAGATAGTGAGCACCAGAGATGAGCCGACAAGACTTATAGAGGGCGGTTGAGATGTATCTGAGGGTAGGTGCAGTGGCAGAGCCATAAATGGTGAGACCATAGTCAATAATCGATACCATGGAACTCTGTATGGCAATCTTCAAGGCTTCTGGGGTAAGATGTTGTCTATGTCTGTAGAGGAGACCAATTCTGGTGTTCGCTGCCTTTGCCACAGAGTTGACATGGGCACTGTAAGAGAGGTATGGGTCCAACAGTATCCCCAGGTATTTGAAGTGTGGGACCTGATCCAGGGTATTCCCATGCAATGTGATGATAGTCAAGGGGTTAAGTTTGTGCCTATTGTGGGAGTTGCAGAATAGCATGGACTTAGTCTTTTTGTGGTTAAGAACAAGTTTATGCCTAGAAAACCACGACTCAACAGTACTGAAGGCAAGTTGGAGATTCTGTTGTAAGGCCATGGGGTCCTTGTGAGAGGAAAAAACAACAGCATCATGTGTATACAAGATGATATTCTCAGTGCAGGATTGTGGTAGAGAGTTTAGAAAGAGACTGAAGAGGAGCGGGTCCAGGATTGACCCTTGTGGAACACCCGATCGAACTGGTAAGGTGTCAGAGTGGGCATTTGCAATTTTCACTTTTTGTGAGTGGTTTTCAAGGTAGCTTTTGAACCAAGAGGCCATGTCGGGGAGAGACCAATGTTCCGGAGTTGGTTGACCAACAGCTGGTAGTGGACAGTATCGAACACCTTGGAGAGGTCTATAAAACCTGCCCCGGTAAGCATGCCCTTATCGAGGGATTTATGTACTGCCCCAGTGAATTCAATCAGAGCGGAGGAGGTGCTGTGACCCTTTCTGAAACCATGCTGTTGAGTGCACAGTAAGTTGTATTTGTCCAGATGGTCAGTTAGTTGGTCAGGTACGATTCATTCAAGTGCCTTAGGGAGGGGAGGCAGAATTGAGATTGGGCAATAGTTTGAGTGGCTAGACTTGTCACCACTTTTGTGGACCAGGATGACTGAGGAAATTTTTCAAAGGTCTGGGAATTGACTGGTGCAGAGAGAGAGAGAGATTCATAATGTTGGTTAAGGGTAGAAGAACTTCCTCAAGAGTTAGCGACAGAATCTTCAGGTCAAGAGAGTCACCACTGGTTCTGGATTTGGAGATAGCAGTAGTGATGTAGTGGCATGCGGTGTTCAATGAGATTTCCTGAAAGAGGAAATGGGGGGTAATGGCTTGAGCAGGATGGATGTTAGAGGAGCAGTTATCTACTCCGAAGAAATCGGGGGGAGAACATCACTAAGGTCAGTAAAGGCAGAGTTAAATATATTGTCAATGACCACGGGGTACAGAGTCATGGTCCCATTAACTTTCAGCAGGGCAGGAGGGTTTTTTGGTTGTATCCCTGTGATTCCTTTAATGTTATCCCAAAAAGCCCATCTGTTACCCCAGTAGTTGGTTAGTGCATTCCTATAGAAGGAGCTTTTTGTGAATCTGATGGCCTTGGTACAGGCATTACAGGCCTGTCTGTATTTTTGAAGGCTGGGCAGTGCGCCGGTGGATTTGGCCACCGCCTAAAGGTGGTCCCTTTGTTTCAGTTGAGATAGGAGCTTGGCATTAATCCAGGGATTACAGAGTGTCTTGGCATTCTTTTTTTTAACTGGAGCAAAGATGCCACAGGCCTGTTGAAAGTGGCAATGAAGAAGTCACAGGCCAGGTTAACATTAGTAGCCTTGAAGATAGGTTGCCAGTCATTTAGAGTCAGGTAGTGTTTAAGATGCTCAAGTTGTCCACGTGGGAGGACCCTATTGTGAATGAATTTGCTAGGGTTGAGAAATTTGTTGGACCATTCACATGCAACAGGGGAGTGGTCACTGAGGGAATCTGGCAGTACAGTGGTGCTGAGGATCCTGGATGGGTGGCTGGTAAGTACCCAGTCCAGCAGGGTGCTAGTCCCAGACTTATAGTTAGATCTAGTCGGTGAGACAACCATCTGTGAGAGGTTAGCAGAGGCAATAGAAACTTTCAGCTCCCCAATATCTGATGTTAACCAATTGATGTTGAAGTCACCTAAGTAGGACAATTTCAGCACCTGGAGATTGGGCATTGATATACCTGAGGACATCATTGAGACCTTTGACCTGGTCCCTAGATGGGATGTAGATGGAACCTATCGTTAAGGCTTTTTGGTTTGAGCCAAGGAGAATTCTTAAGGGTAGCAACTGAGCCAAGGAGTCTAACTTTGGGGGTTCAAGAGGGAGCACCAGCAGGGAGTCTTTGATGTAGATGGCACAGCCACCCCCTTTCTTGGTGACCTGGTCCAGTCTAAAGATGTTGTATCCTTGTAGTGTTATTGCCTGATTGGGGACTTCAGGCATCAGCCAGGTTTCCACCACTGCTAGAACATCAGGGTTGTGTTGCCTCACGAATACTTGAAGAGTATCAAACTTAGACAGCAGGCTGCAGATGTTGAAGTAACAAGCCGAAGTGCACCTGTATTAGATTTGTTGCTTGATGTGCAAGGTCCAGGGTTTGGATGGATGTTGCCTGAAAGCAGTAGGAGGAGGAGGAGTAGTAGTTTTAAGGGACCAAGGCATAGCTCCTTAAGGGATAATTTGAGGCAGTATTTAGAGTGGGAGCAGTTGGTAGGTCCCAGACAGTAGTTCCAGAGTGATATAGTAAGTTACATTGAGGTTACCCCAGCCCACAATCCAGGCATAGTTGAATTAAGCAGGAACCAAGTGTTGGCCATAGGTGGGCCAGAAGGAGAACTGAGCGAGTAGTGGAGGGTTTCTTTGGAGAGATAGGAGTTGTCATGGATGCTGGTGGTGTGGGAGACAGGGCAGGGGTAGCAGGGGCCAGGGAAGAAGAAAATGGGAGGAAGAGCAAGGAGGAGGAGGGGTAGGACAAAGGTGAGGAGTGACCAAGAGGTAGGCATTTTATAAAGGGGACAGGGGTATCAAGGGGAAATACAGACAGTGGGTGGAACTAGATCCTTGTGTAAGACAGTGCTAATAGCAGGCAGGCACTGGGAGGGCCAGTACACGGAGGTGGGAGAGTTGGGAAAGGACCAGAGACAGGAGAGCCAATGGGCTAAGGAAGAGTGGGGTGGGTGGTGCTAGCAGGTGGGGTTGAGGCATATTTAACCAAGGTAGGATGGGGTGGGGCGGGCAAAATTTACGGCAAAAGTCTATGATTTTCAATGGGCGCAGCTCCTAGCAAGCAGAGCAAAAGCCGAGAGAAACAGGGAGCCAATCAGGGCAGCACAGGCAGCAGGAGACCAATCAGGAAGCAAGGAAATGACAGCTAGACCAATGGAAGCTGCCAGCGGCTTCCCCGACCGCAGGCAGGAGTCTCACCCTTGTGCTGTGGAACTCGGAGATGGGCAGGAGAGGTCTGGTGCGGCCAGATACAGGAGCCGCGGCCACGCTGAGATGGACCCAGCGGCCCGATCAGGGCTCGAATCTAGTGGAGAAGAGAGAGGAGGCGAGTTACTTTTAAGGGTAGAGCAGGACAAAAGTAGGAGATGCCAGTAAAAGAGATTAAGCCAGAGGGGTGTGGAGCAAGAGAAAAAAATGCAAAGGCAGAGAGCTTAGCTAAAGTGGGGGGGGGGGAGTTGGGCAGCCAAGGTCAGAGACAATGGATATTCCAGACCTGGCACCAGGGAAGTGAGAGAAGAATAATGAATGAAGAAATAGTCACAGGGCTAGAGGGGTGCACAGGAAAGTGCTGAGTGGGGGTGCAGAAAAGCAGGGGCAGGAGTAAACAGAGAGAGCAGCTGAGCAACACAGTATAGTTTTTCAGGCACAGTTAAAACTTAACAGCAAAAATCAGGCAGTAGTCAAACAGTCATGCACAATTACAGTAGGATAATGCAGGCATAAAAAATTTATGGCAAAAGTTTATGATTTTCAATGGGCGCAGTGCCCAGCAAGCAGATCAAAAGCCGAGAGAAACAGGGAGCCAATCTGGGGCAGCACAGGCAGCGGGAGACCAATCAGGAAGCAAGGCAGTGATAGCTAGACCAATGGAAGCTGCCAGGGGCTTCTCCGACCCCAGGCAGGAGTCTTACCATTGTGCTGTGGAACTCGGAGGTGGGCAGGAGAGGCGGCTGGTGCAGCCAGATACATGAGCTGCGGACGTGCCTAGAGATGGACCCAGTGACCCGATCAGGGCTCGAATCCTTGTGCTGTGGAACTCGGAGGTGGGCAGGAGAAGTGGCTGGTGTGGCCAGACACAGGAGCCACGGCCGTGCCGAGAGATGGACCCTGCAGTTACAGCTAGTGTTGTCATGGCTATGCAATAGTGCTTACAGACTTTTAACAACAACAATTAAGTATTCTTTTGAAAAACAAATGAAACAGCAATAACTTTTTACACAACAATTTAAACAAAGTTTCTTTTTCTTTCTTGAGGCTTTAAAAGTTCTTTTTCTTTTACTTGTTGCTTTACTGTTAGTCAGTGATTCTATTCTATTCACTTGAATGCTTTAGCTTCCCTTCTCTTTTGTTTAAGGTAATTTTAGACTCAGAAAACAAAACAGAAAAGTATTATGTCTACAATTTCGAAATCTTGCAAATACTAACAGTAATAACAACATTTATTTCTCATACACCGTAAGTGTGAATTGTCATTTACTAACAATTATATCCCACAGATGAGAATCCCAAACATGTCAGAAAAAAAAGGCTTATAATATCACTTTTTTATAATAATGCACTTAGATTCACCTCAGGCCTTACCCAAAAATTATTTCATAAATTACAAAAAATAATAATATTCAAATATATTATCCTATGCTCTCCAGATTCAAGTATAATGGTAAATGGCACTGCTTACCCCACGTATAGTCATATGACAAATAGATATTTTATTAACACCAATACAATGGTTCTAAATATTCCTCATTAGCATAAATATCAGTCCTAATCTTGCAAACATCAACAGAATTGTTTCAGATAATCCAGCAACTAATAAACAAATTCAAGAAAATAAACAATGTAAAGAAATAAGCAATACTTAGCATAATAAATTGTAACAGTTATACTACTTTTATCATACTTAGTATGTAACATAACCTTCATACATAAGAACATATACTAATATGATCAATATCTCAGATTATTTCTGTATAAAACTTGTTTTAAAATATTATTGCATGTAAAATGATTTTCTTTGAGAACTGACAACAACTTATTACATCAGTGATTCATACTACTTTCATAAAACTCAGTTTTAACTTTTCGAATCATGCTAAATATTTTAGTTCAAAACTTTTAAGCCATATACACAGATTCTATAGTTAAAAGTAGATTACCTCTTACTTTCCCAGATAAGCCAATTTAAATTACCAAGACTATTAATTAAAATTAGTGAAAGTAATTTAAAAGGAAAACTTATATTTCTGGTTGTAGAAGTGGTTCTTCTCTTCTCCCCTTAGAACTCTGGCTGAGTCTGGCTTTTGATATAAAGGTTTATTTGTCAGCTAACTTTGACCCTGGAACATCTTTTAGCATGGATAAACTCTGCAAGTTAAACCTTTGCTAAAAAATCAGTTCTTGGCTTTGTAAAACACAGCTTCAATCTGCACAGTCCATAGCAATACTGGATTCAAAAAACTTTCTTGTGAATAGCAAGTTGTTTTAGCAACTGGAGCTTATTGACCCTTTCATGTTGTGTATCTGCTTTTAAAACCTTAGGACACTAGACCTCTTTTGCTCAGCACACTGTATAGCTTGTACGAGTTTTAAAGGTAAGTCTGTCTGGTCCTCTGCAGGCAACATTACTTGTCAAAATGCTCAGTAAATAAACACAGGCCTTGCTTCATACACAATGAGAATGTTCTTGCATCTCTTTCTTGCCTCTGGATATCTTCAGCAGCACTAAGCTCTGGCTGTTCCTAGGCTGACCCCCGCATTTCAAACAGGCATAGCCCAAAGTTCTTTGGCCTAGCATCAGTAAAAAGCCATAAAAATTATAAGTCAAGCCAACGTAGATCCCTCTACATCCTTAACTTGGTCCAGAATGAGGTGTGACCAGACACATTCCCTAATATAAAACTGCCCTGGTGATGTCATCAAACAGATTTTGATTGGCCTGAGTACATAAATGATCAATTTCCATTAAAACATTAAAACCATAAATATAAAACAATAATTAACAAATCTAATGCATTGGTTTGGTGACACTATGTTAAATTTTTATCCATAAATGCCAGGCTGAACAGGTATGTTTTTAGTTCTTTTTTAAAACTTTGAATGGTCAGGCAGGCCCTTATCTAATGAGGTAGAGAATTCCACAGGGTTGGGGCTGTATAAACAAAAAAACAGGCCCCAGATGTTTGTAACCACACCCTGGGGATCTCTAGCAATCCCTCATTAGTGGATAGAAGCAGTCGGGGGGACAGTAGGGAGAAAGGAGATCTTGCAGGTAGCGAGGTCCCTGGTCATGTAGGGCTTTATAGGTCAGCAAACTGATCTTGAAGGTGATACGCCATTGCACTGGTAGCCAATGTAGTCCATGGAGCACAGTCATTATATGACTGGTCCTAGACATACCAGTCAATAGCCTGGCTGCCACATTCTGCATTAGCTGCAGGTGAGAGATCAACTCCCAGGAGCCCTAGGTAAAGGGAATTGGAGTAGTCAAGGCCAGTGGTCATGAAGGCATGGACAAAGATAGGAAGATCAGAAGGAACCTAGTGCTTCACTTGGACAATATTCCTCTGATGGTAAAAAGAGGTCTTGGCAATGGCTGACACCTGTGACTTCAAGGTCAGACCATCATCAAGAATAACACCTAGGTTCCGCACTCAGTCTGAGGTGGTTAGCTGGATCCTCCTGAGCCAAATATCAAAGGATTGTCCTACCAACACACCCACCTTCTGATGATCAGGGTCCACCACCAACACCTCAGTCTTATCAGGGTTCAACCTCAGCCAACTAGAACTCATCCAGTCTTGGCTTTTGGATAGGTAGTTGTTATACACTGCAAGAACATCTACCTGCTCAGGTGCAAAGGACATGTACAGCTGAGTATCATCTGCATAGCAGTGAAAACTCAGCCCAGACCACATAATAATGTTCCCTAATGCCAGCATATACATCACAAACAACATGGGTGCCAAAATGGAGCCCTGCGACACCCCACAGGATAGGGGGAGAGGATCAGAGGAATAAATTCCAGAGACCAATCTCTGTGTCCTACCCTCAAGGTAAGATCAAAACCACCAGAGTACAGTACCAGACAATCCACAGATGAGTCGCAGGCACTCCAATAGCACACCATGGTCCACAGTGTCAGATGCTACAGAGAGATCAAGGAGGACCAAGATGGAATGGGTCTTCTGATCTCTTGCTATTAGGAGATCATTAAGCACCTGGACAAGGGCCTTCTCAGTGTTATGCCTCTTCCTAAATCCTGACTGGAGAGAATCATAGATGTTGTGGATAGACAAATGATCATCCAGCTGCTGTGCAACCTCCAGTCACTGTGGGTTACCTAAAAATAGAAATAAAACAGATGAGTTGAGCTCTATATTGCCCTCCCCATATGTCCCTCCCTTCCCCTCCTCGACCATCCAACAGCCAACTTGTTCTTACAAAATGTTGCTTCCTGGAAAAGAAAACAAACATTCGGTAGTTACTTTATACTCTGTACATGTGTTTTATAACAATTTTGACATCCACCTTCCTATGTTCTTCAACCCCTCTTCGGGGACCTCTCTTGTAGTGGTCCCAGAAGCTGCACCTATCCTAAAAGAATGTGAAGGGTACCTCCCCAGATCCTCCCCATGACCACTATTCCCTTATTTAATACCACAGACAAATGGGCCCCTGTTGCTATTGCCCCATCCTCATGTACAGTAGTAGTCGCAGACATTGCCAGCTATTTCCCAAAATTCCTGTGATATTTCTAGAGAAATCTCCTGCGTTCTGCACAGTAGGGGCAGAAGACAGAAACTCTTTTGAACTGTTATGAAATATCTGAAAATAGCTGGCAATGTCTCTGGCTACTACTGTAAGAACACTGCTCCTTTCTTCTGGGGCCTAACTGCAGCATAAGCCAATAGTGCCTGCACAGGACATATGATCACTCCTACCACCATCTAAGAGAAATGCTTGTACCCCTGCCCACTTGATCAGTCTTTGACCTCTGCAAGTAAATAGTAATTGTCTCTCTGTCCCATTGAACCTCATCCCATTGTAACACCTTTGTGTCCTGCCCTTTCACCTGACCTAGCAATCCACCTACCCTAAAAGTCCCATGGTACATGGCTGTGAATAGGGCTCCAAACAGTGTAGCCTCATATCTGGAATAGCAGACCTGTGTCAGTGCCCCAGCAATCTGGCAAGCATGTTCTCTGATATACAGTAGGTTGCCATTTCCTGTCAGACCAAGAGTTTTGAAAGAGAAACTTAGCACCTTCCAATCAATTTCCCACATTACTGATGGTATTCGCATCCCTGTCTTGGCTGCCTTCAGTACCATGGCCTGAAATTTGCCCATCTGTAGATGAGAGAGGCTGTCAGCCACAGCGTTTTTTTTCTCCCTCTTGCCCTAAAACTCATGTGTAAACACAAACCCTGCAGTACTAGCTGGCTAAGGTCCCAGATCAACATTACTAATCCCACTCCCCCATTCAATACATCGACCACTGCCTTATTGTCACACCAAAAGGTCACCCTTTGATTACACAGTTCCTCACCCCAAACCACCATTGCTACCCATGTTGGGAATATCTCCAATAATGTGATGTCTTTTGTTAAACTCCTTTTCTTCCATGCTGTAGGTCATGGCTCTGATACCCACTACCCCTTAAAGTAGCCAGCTAACCCCAGTCCCCCAGCTGCATCAGCATATAAGTCAATATCCATATTAAAGAGCCATTCTTCTTGCCAGAAAGGCACCCCATTGTAAGACTGTAAAAACTGCTCACAGATCTTCAGACCTTCCCTCACTACCTTTGTAATGCCTACCCAGTTGAGAGGTTGTTTTGCCACTCTTGTAGCACCAGCCAGGCAATGTGTAAACACATACCCAGGCCCTATAGCCCTGCAAGCAAACTTCAGATGGCTGAGTACCTGATGTGCCATCTGTAACATTGCCCTTCTCTTTCCCTTCACTTTCCCCAACAGGCTATTTAATTTATGTACTTTATTCATCAGCAACCAGAATAAACCTTCCCTTGCATCAGTCTCTATACCCAAAAATTCTAAACATAGACTGGGACCTTCTATTTTATCTGCTGCCAGGGGAACTCCCACCTCTCTGCACAAAGATTGAAAATCCCTCAGTATCCCACAAACTCCCTCCTTCTCCTCACCTACCAATAAGAAATTGGTCATCTAAATAATGGATGACCAACCCCTGCCCATATCTAACCTTAAAGATACGGTGAAACCATATGCTAAAGGCCTCAAATGTCACACAGGCCTCTGAATATCCCATTGGCATGGCCTTGGCAAAATAATATACCCCCCCTATCTAGAAACCCAAGAGTTCCCAATCCTCTCTTCAGACTGGCAACAACTGAAAAGCCGACTCTGTATCAGTCTTTGCCAGCTACGCATCCTTTGTGACCCTGATCATCTCTACTGCATCCTCCAATGTGCCATAGGACACTCTGCTGTCCTCCTCACTGATGTCATCATTGACCGAATCCCCTTTGGGGTAGTAGAGGTGATGGATCTCTCTGTACTTGCCAGGCTGTTTTTGGGGACAAAGCCTAATGACGATATCCTCAGGTTCACCATAGGGGGCTCCTTGAATGGTCCCTTAATCCTTCCTGCTGCCTTTTCTTTGTTGATTTTGTCTGCCAATATCCCTTCCTTCCCTTTCATTGACCCCAGATTCTTGGCTTTTTTCCTGTCCCACAGCCTTGAAACCATACTAAACTTCACTTAGCATCTGTCCCACCCGAGTATCTGGATACCCCTTCATCCATTCCCGTACTACGTCAGCTTTGATGGGGTTCTTGCCAAGCAGAACCCACTTTCCTTTTCCTTCTAATCTTCTACCTTGTCCACAACCCCCTCTCATCGAATAACCCTTCCTCCCATTGTCCCAATACTCCCCCCGTCCATTGTGGCCTGCCCAAAAGGACTGCCCTCTATAGCTACCTCCCAGGGTATGCTCCCTGTAGATACTGCCTTTCATTGTGGGGTGTAAACCACTGCATTTGGAGCAGGCATGTTTAAATTGGAACTTGGGAACAAGCAAGATGCCCTGTTATACCTGCAACATTTGTGATACCCACCTTCTCCATTTGCCAACTCGGCTGCTGTCATTGTTTCAAACCTAATATCTGAATGCCTGGTGTCCCAACATACATCGCCACTGAACGTTGCCATCCATTGTCTAAACATCTCATCATATTGAATCCAACAGGTTCTGCCCCTCATCTTGTATGTAGTCATAACAATTAATGAATAAGCTAACAATGGTATGGCTAACTCAGGCATCTTTTCCTGAACAAATGGCGCTATAATGAGTAAAGCCCACTGACCATTCACCCCACGTTTTCCCTTTTAGGCCTGTGCCTTTCAGTTCTTCACCCTTCCCTACTAAAACTATAGCCACTGCCATATCTTTTTTTCCTGAAGCTCTCCTTCCCATCACATTTCTCCACTGTCTTCTTGTCAACCAAAGCAAAAATATCATCATATTCGCCCTTCCAAATCTTCTCTTTCATGGCTAAAGGAACACGATCCCCAATTCTCACCCCCTGAGTCCCTATCTTTTGCTCTGCCTTCTCTAATTTGTCAGCCTAACTGAAACCATTGCCTTCTCTCCCTCCTTACCTTTCTTCAATTCAGACAACACTTTTCCCATTTTTCCAATCCCATCACCCTCCATACCCCCCAACAATTGTTCTATATATTCTTTTATACTGCTTTCCATAGAGATCTCACTAATACCTGTGTTGGGTTGGGATACATTGGAAACATAGAAACACAGAATGTGACGGCAGATAAGGACCGCTTGGCCCACCTAGTCTGCCCATTTTCCTACCTAACAGATAAGCTGCAGATCCTAATTAACCAATAGCTTACTTCCTCCTACCCCCCACTAGGACTGCCTTGTGTCTGTCCCATGCATTCTTGAATTCTCCCACTGTTTGTGTCTGTGGTTCTGGATTGGGCACTGGCTCTGAAAGGCCCCCATGGGCCCTTGTGGTACCGGTGGAGGTGAGGGCATTGGGATTGGTACAGGCAAAGGTTCTGGTAGTGGCAGAGGGACTGGTACTGGGATCGTGTAAGACAGAGTGGTTAGGATGGGCTGTGGTTCAGGTGGAGGTGCTGGCAAAGGTGCACACATGTACAGGCACTGGCATGGGGGCTGGCACCAGACTAGAACCAGGTAGTGGCTGGGGATGCGGTCCTGGGATTGGGATCAGAGAAGGAAAAAGTAATGGTAATGGAGTCAGCCTGTGGACTAGTAGTGGCTCCAGTAGTGGTTCTGGCAGGGGGAACTGGGGCCTAGGCACCTACGGAGTTGGTGCCTGTGGAGCTCCACCCTTTGGCTTCTTCGTACCCGTACCTGCCCTGTCCTTCCTTTTCCTCCTTCCCTCTCCCCTCTGGATCCCTTTTATCTGGCTCCATATCCTCCACCATGTCCAGTGCCTGTTGTGCACTACCCACCAGATCCATTATGAGCCTCATGTCATCTTCCATCATCGTTCTTTTCCCCCCTGTATTCATGTTGCCTGTGAAAGCTTCATCTGAAAAAGAAATATACAGATGTGAATATCTTTGTAGCTCCATAGCCTAGCCACCCTCCTGGTCTTATTTTCTTTGCAGCCAATCCCCTTTAGGATTCATCCCTTCAAGCTGTCACTTGAGTCTTGTCAGACACCATTATTACTATTAATCCCTGCCCACTAACATCTCTCTTCCTAGTTGCTGTGTTTGTTATTAGTTTCCTTTTTTTTTTTTGTATAGTATGATGTGGGACAAGCTTCCTTGTGGCCTGGATATCCCCTTGTATGCTGACCCTTGCTTCACCCAGATTTTATTACCTATGTTTGAGTATATGTCTTTCATTTAATATTTAAATAAATTACATACAGGCGGTAACACTGTGTAAAATAAACAGCTCCCTTCAGCCCCTGTACTGCTTGGTTAATTGGTAAAAATTGGCAGATGCAACTGCAGCCTGCCCTGCAAAACTGTGGCTAATACCACAAAGGTGGCCAACTTGCCAGTCCCCCTTTCCAAAGAAGCCTGCTTTTACATACCTGGTGGCTGCATCACAGTCTGCATCCAAGCCATGCTCTCAGACTTTCTAAAATGGTGGCTGCTTTGTTGTCCACCCAAATGGACTATGCTTGCCACCACACCAGGCTTGTATGCTCATAAAATGGCGGCCACCATGCGGTCTGCCCAAACCAAGCCCCAGTTGCTAAAATGGTGTCTGCCATATGGTCTGCCTGTCCAGGCCATGCTTGTGGCATCACAAAATAGTGACCACCATGTGGTCCACCCATCCAGGCCATGTTTGTGGATTTAAAAAATTGGTGGCCGCCATGTGGCCATCCAAACTGACCTTTTGGCCTAACACTAACAGTGGCTACACCACTGTCTGCCCGAAACCAATCCTGCTGCCCAGGCCACACTTTTGGCTGTTCAATGTGGTGGCTGCCATGTGGCTGCACAAACTAAGACCTTGTTGGCTGACACAAATGGCGGCCGCCATGTGGTCCACCTGAAACAAATCCTTCTCCCTTTCCCTTTTTCTCTCATAAACCCCTTCTCCCAGTCCCAATCTGTGACCTTTTACTGGAAATGCTCAATAGGGTGAATGTTGTCATACTGCTAATCTTTCGCCTCCATCCACTGACGTTGTCCCCAACCTTATTGCTCCATGGAGCCACATTTCTCTCTTTTTTTTAACATAATTTAAAGCAGCTTTTTCCATCATATGGCTGGCATCTACCCCAAGTCCCAATGTGTCCAGCTGCTCGCTCCCACATCATGGCCTTCCCATGGGGCCTTGCCCCTTACATGACCGGCCACCTTGGAGTTGCACAGAACCAAGTCAGGTGCTCCTTCCTAATGCCTCTCAAGTGCCCGAATGGTCAAAATAACAGCCTAAAAAACAGGGAATTTGCATCTTTTTGAAATGGGGACACTCTAAAAGAGGTCTGTTCTCTTGTAGCCAGCACTGCCCATGCAAGCCACCACCAGCTTGCAGCAGGGCTTTGCCCCAGGACCACCAACAACCACAGACAGTGACCCAGGCCTTTACAAACTCAGGAATTAGTTTTCTTTTTGTCTTTTGGACCCAAAATGCATTCTAGGGCAAAATAAAGTCCAGGATAACTACCACAGTACAATAAAACTGCCTAAATAGATGAAAGCAAAGCCTGGCAGCCTCATTCACATTAAAAAAACAGACCTGTTATGCCACATTAGATATAAAAGCTGAAAGCTCATCGACTATATGTTTCCAACATCAGCAAACTATAATTAAAGCATATATGTGCTATAGATTACTTTCTTTTTTTTATACTCAGAGTTTCTTGAACAATTAACCTGTTTCAGAAATCAAATTCAAAACTTACCTGAATTCAACCAAACATCAAAACACCTGCTCCCTGACTGATGTGCTGACCAAAACAAAATTTTGGGCTAGCAACATTGACGGGATCTGCTGTTGTGCAGCCCTTTTTAAGCCCCTAAACCCCTCCCCTTAGCTCTAATTTTCTCTCTCTCTCTCTCTCTCTCTCTCTCTCTCCATCTTATAGCCAATCATATTATTTTCCCTTTCCCATGTTCTGCACCCTGTTTCTGATGTCATAGCACCCCTTCCTTTCCTTTCCTTCCTTCCTTCCTTCCTTCCTTCCTTCCTTCTGCCTCCCTTCCCCCATCCCCCACTGAGCCCACCTTCATTGTCCCAGGGCCTAGAACAATGGTGTCTGTCTTTTATTAAGGCAACCCTTCATATATAATGGCTCTTTTTTTTTAAAACAAGAACATAGAAAAAATATATATTTTTATGGCTTTTTTCCCCATTTGTTTTTCATGTGTGGAGGTATATGTTTTTAGAAAAAAGTCCACAGTTTCTGTTTTTGGCCATTAGATGGTGCTGGCCCTATCCTGTGCATTGTGTTTCCCTGTTTACAGCTTGTTTTGTGTTACCTTGCCACTCATTGATCTGACTCTGTCCCAGTGTTACACACAGTCTCACAGTAGATTGTGGTTGTTTTTTTTTTTCATTTTCTTTCTGGTTGGTTTGTCAGTTGCACAGTTAAAATGCAGAGGCCATCTCAGAGGTGATCAGAAAGAGGAGCTTGCAAGGCACTGCTGTATGAGCCATGGAGCATGGCTGACACACAGTTTGCTAACGGACTGTGGAGCTGCTGCAGCACTGTTGCAGGGAACAAAGTCAATTATAGCTATGGCTTTGGTTTACTTTATAGCTTTGTTTCTAGAGGTGTTTTGTTTTACTTCGGGATCGTTCATGGGCTAACAAGCATGGCTGCCTTGTGCACATGTGCTACAATGTGAGCACTTCCAGGAGTTATGGGACTTACAATGCACTATTTTACTTTGTGGATTTTTTTTACCTTCATAGGTAACTTCTGTACTGTTTTTCTGTTTTTTTTTAACATGGGTAGCAGTGAGGAGAGTAGAAGAGAAAGAGGACAAGGGAATGATCGGCAGCAGCGGCAGGGGTGGGTGAAGCAAAGTCATTTACAGTGGTTCAATTACTGCTGAGCTTGGAGCGTTCCTAACCTATCGAAGGGAGGCATGACTCCTGAGCTTGTTATGCAATCATTGTGTGTGCCTGGACATCATAAAGTGAGGTTATACTCAAATAACCTCACTGCCTCAGGCATACACTGACCAATCAGAGCCCAGGAAATGTTCTTGCCTATGTATAATAAAAAAATAAAACAGGGACTGCTGCTTTTTTTTTTACAAAACTTGCTCAGCCTAGCATGCTTCAGAAAGAGTCATCAATTGTCACTGTGAATTTTTTTTTTTTTTAAATCACCCTGTCAGACACTGATTCGACACGGGGTCATGTTGTCACAAATAAAAACAGCACAGCACTATACCATATTGTAAAACAGTTACTAGAAATAAAAACAATAAAATATTTGTTTTCTGCGGGGGTCTCTGCCCCACTACACCTCCTCAAAACCCTAATTAAACTAACTTTCTTGGGGGACAACTCAGGGACTGGGTGAAATTCCAGAGGGGGGAAGAAAAAAATAGACTAACCTAATCTGGGACCAGGAATAGAACTCAGGTCCACAGCCACTCCATTGTTCTCCAGCACTGATGGCTCTATTCCATGAGCCACAGCAGCTGCATGGTGGTCTCTTTTCCTGCAGAGCTCTTACCCTCTGCAGCAGAGCTGTCCAGGAAACAGCTACAGGGTCACTGCTACCTCTCCACACAAGTTGTGTCATGCAGCATTGTGTACCCTGTAGCTGTTCTTCCCCGCAGTGTTACTGTTGCATGGTTGAGCCCTGCAGCATTCTACATACAACATATTGACCCAGTACGCACTGATTCTACTGATGTTTTCCTTTTTGATTTTGTCAGTGTGTGTGTTGTAAAATATAGAACTTTTACATAAATAGTGTTATGTCCCATCAAAAAGGCAAAGAAAGCTTTTGCACTGTGATGCATGGGCAGTGCTCTTTGGAGGCTGGCTAAAACTTAAAATAGTGACAAGCATCCAAGTGTGGAGAGCATTCAGGGTAGACTGTGACCATGCAGTTCAACTGGGTAATTTAATGCACAAATGCAAATCCACAACCAAGGCTGTATTAAAAAAAAGTTCTGTGTGTGAGACTTTGACACATGATTACTGTGAGACTAACTCCTAGGTGAGAGTGCTAGCAACTGGACCTCTGACATATAATAGTTATTATTAATGAACAGATACTTAACATACAACATGCTTGAATGTAGTTTAATCTTTGATTACTTTGCATGCTCCTTAATAAGACCATCCCTGTGCAGAGTTCAGCATATCTGCAAAACTCAATGGTATTTGAAAGGTTCACAAATAAACTGTCAGGTGTGTTAGTGTAATACAAGAAACTACCTATATTGTCAATCAAAACAGCCCTAGCACAGAACATGGGGGGAACCTACTTATATAGCCAATTCAAAACAGCCCTAGCACAGAACAAAGGGGGAACCTACCTATACTGCCAGATGAAAACAACCCTAGCACAGAACATGGGGAGGGGGCTACCTATACAGCCAGATGAAAACAGCCATAGCACAGAATATGGGGGCTACCTACCTATACAGCCAGATGAAAACAGCCCTATCACTGAACATGGGGGGTAACTTACCTATATAGCCAATTCAAAACAGCCCTAGCACTGAACATGGGGAGGGGGGAACTTACCTATACACCAGATGAAAATAGCCCTAGCACAGAACATGGGGGGAACTGACCCATTACAGCCAGATGAAAACAGTCCTAGCACAGAACATGGGGGGACCTACCTATACAGCCAGATGAACACAGCCCTAGCACAGAACATGAGGGGGAACCTACCTATACAGCCAGATGAAAACAGCTCTAGCACAGAATGGGGGAGGTGGATGAAGAACCTACCTATACAGCCAAATCAAGTCAGCCACATCACAGAACGTGGGGGGGACCTACTGTACAGTACCTATACAGCCAGATGAAAACAGCCCTAGCACAGAACATGGGGGGACCTACCTATACAGCCAGATCAAGACAGCCACATCACAGAACACGGGGGGGGGGACCTACTGTACAGTACCTATACAGCCAGATGAAAACATCCCTGGCACTGAACTTGGGGGGATCCTACCCACACAGCCAGATGAAAACAGCCCAAGCACAGAATGGGAGGGAGGATGAAGAACCTACCTATACAGCCAGATCAAGACAGCCCTAGCACAGAACATGGGGGGTGACCTACTGTACAGTACCTATACAGCCAGATAAAAACAGCCCTAGCACAGAACATGGGGGGGACCTACCTATACAGCCAGATCAAAACAGCCCTAGCACAGAACATGGGGGCAACCTACTGTACAGTACCTGTACAGCCAGATCAAAACAGCCCTAGCACCGAACATGGGGGGGGACTACCTATACAGCCACATCAAAACTGCCCTAGATCAGAACACGGGGGGATGAAGAACCTACCTATACAGCCAGATCAAAACAGCCCTGGCAGAGAACACTGGGAGGGGGCAAGATGTGTCTGCTTCCATTACAACACCCAGTTACTCCTTATCCACTATCTGTAAAGCAAAACATAAACATTCCTTTATAAGCACTCAAAAGCTGTGGACTCTGTTTCAGATCTTTTTCCCCATTATTTTTATGCTAGTATGTAATGTAAGTGGTCCATAGAACAGTAATGTGGTGCTGCATTCACTCACTCCCAGCGTGGTGCTTTTCTGCTGTCCCTGAGGGCATGGGTTTCACAACATTGCTGAATTCTTTCATACTTAACAAAATACTTTTGAGCTGCTCTGTGAGTAGTCAAAAAAAAAAGTTTTGGAGGGGGTTTGAAGAACTACACCTGCCATGTTCGTGATGTGGGTTTAAAAAGGCTATGTTGAAAATATGGGGTCTGAATCTGAAAAAATACCAGTAGTAAATTTATAAGAAAGCACTGAAGAACTTCAACATTGCTTGACAACTTTCTTGTTTTTTGAGATTTTTAACCCCAAATTTTCAGCATAGTCTTTTAATTGCCACACCTCATGAACCCAGTAGGTCAAAATGTTAAAATCTCAGCCAAAGCATCATTTATCATCACAAGTGAGAAAAGCAGGGGCATAGCTGCTTTTTTTATGGGGGCAAAGACTGCTAAAAGTCCTGGTGGTCCTAAGAAATACTAAATCAATAGGCTGGAGCCTGGGGGCCACATAAGCCCCCAGAAGCTGTCAGGTTTTAGATGCATTCTGGTGCATTTTGAGGGCCATTTTGAAACATTTTGGCTGCTTTTAAAGCTTTCTTCGACTTGTTACAAACAACATATATCACTAATAAAATGACAATCTTTTAATTTTCCTTTTTAAAATTGCATATACTCAATCTCCTGATTAAAATCAAGGAACAGAAAAACTGCATACTGTACGTTTCTCTCCCAACTGGAAAATTCAGCTATAAATGCTTAAATTCAGGTAAAAAAGCCATGCATTCTTGAACCCCACTACGCATATCATAATTCAATTCTAAATCTACAAAGACCCATTGTAAGTGGTAAAAACACATGGTAACATGCTTCAGTGTGTTCCCACTGTACTGTAGCTACCAATGATTACTGACATATTGTAAATGTTTTTAAAACCATCCCTTGATCTCAAAACAGCGCAGTATAGGAGCAGTACCAACAAAGGCATATGGATGTTATTGTCTACCCCAGTCAGTAGAACTCAATTGGTTTCAGAGATGACAGATATTAAATAAACATGTCTTTTCTAGTCGCTCTAGAATCTTAAAAAGAAATACCTTTTATTATGCAGCTTGGCATATTTTTGCATTGCTCCCTTCATTCCATTTAGCATTCCCCTCTGCCCTAATTCCAAATTAGTGACTAAACAGTGCATCGCATCTCCATGGCAGCATATTAATTAAAGCCACACTGGGTTTAAAGCACACAACCACAACTCAAAAGGACTTTTTGTAAAATCATACAATAAAGAAGGCTGAAATGATAGGGAATGTGTGGTGCATCCTGGGGACAGTAAACATTAATCTTCATACAGATAGGGCTAACTGGTAGACAGCATGCGAGTTGACAGCGTGGCCAAGTTTTGCACACAGTCGAAATAGGCTGGCAGTGCCATGAACCTGTCAGAACAGATTACCCAACTTTTAAGCAGCTAAGTACAGGAGATCTGTGTGAACAAACAGTGAAATGACCCGGGCCATACTTACTCTCCTTAGGACGGTGTGGTAAAGATCAGGGGTCTGATCTCCCAACTTGATCACTTTGCTGCTCTACAATGGACAGTCTGCTTTTCCTGCTTTTGTTAATGTCCGAGTCCGATGTGCTAACTGTACTGCATCTAATGTTAGCTGTGTGGAAAACTGATCCTGTGCTACACCAAGTTGCAAACCATGAAATATGGGACAAAAGGCATTCTGTACTGATGGGCAATATTTTAAATACTCAGAGTTGAAAAAGTCCTACTTTGATCACTCTGAACATCTAGGGGTAGCCTGCTCCCCCTGCCCCACCCCCCCAAATCTATGCCACTGGTGAAAAGACATTTTGACCAGGACTTGAAAAGTTTCATAGGCAACAAAAGCTGGCATGGGTCAGGATGCCTGAATTATTGAGTTCTTGTGACATTGCTCTGACATGCCAGCTGCTCTTTTGCAAAGGAAGAGGTGGCACTGATGAGTGGTACAGCTGGGAGCAGGACTGCAAGGGGTTTACTTGTAGACAGTCAGTTAACTTCAATGAAACAGGCTGAATAGAATAGCTTGGGAGGCTATCAAAAGGAGTCTGCATGTGTTTTTTTGGTGTCGTTTTTTTAGCAGAGCTGGGACCAGGACTGCAAGGGGTTGACTTGCAAACATTCAGCTAACTCCAGTTGTCATTGGTGCTTATTTTTCCTTATTTCTTTCTCCAGGTATTGTAGTTGAGGCTTGTTCCAAACCTCCCACGACTGAGCTTGTAGCTCAATTTAGTCACGTGTCCCATGTGTTGAGGAACAGCATCTCACATTTTGGATATCTAATGTGTCCCACATTTCATTGAGAGACAGAATATTGTGAGGCATGGCTTGTGATGAAGCTAGGTTCACAGAATCCATGGGAATCCTGGAGAGGTCCACTGCTTTGCTGAAAGTTGCACAATTAACCAAGGATAGTGGTGGGATTTGAATCTAAAAAAAACCCACAGTCATTAACTCCAGGTTCACCACTGTTGTACTAGAAATTGCATGGTGTCCCAGCACCACCAATGACAATCTTTTAATTAAATGCATAGGACTTATTTTGGATATACTAAAGGGGGTTTTTATCATGAATAGCCAGCTCAGCATACCTCTCAACTGTCACTCATTTTACATCTCAGAAGCCCTCTATCCCACATGCAGAAGGCAATATTCCAAATTGATCAGTGATATTTGAAGCAAAAATTCATAATAATCAATGATGCGCTGTAATCAGCAAACTTTAGTGCACTTGTTTCCATTGGGTTTTGATCTTGCAGTCTCATGACTGATCATATGTCACTGAGAAGCATGCAGCATAGTTGCAATATCTTTCTTTCAGTGAGCTCCTGCTTTTGCCTGAATAAAAAATAGGAAACTCAGTTCATAAGATGCAGAATATGTTGGAGAGGACAGACAGGAAATCTAATTTTTAAGAAGTCAGTCAACACTTTATCTGGCTATGGTACTTGTACAGTATTTTTTTTTTCAAAGATAGCTCAGTGTGCATTAAAATGAGGTTTATAAAGGCAGCAGCAGCTGACAAAGGACTTCATAGTTTCCATTTCTAAGATTCTCTGACAAGCCAGTAGCAGAGCTGGCACTGCCAATGACCCTCTTTTAATTAAGTAATTTATTTATTTATTTAGTTGAATTGTGGTAACCGGATGAGGCCACTGAGACCATGCAGTCTTTTTTTTAGGGGCGTCCTGGGGAAAAGTATAAAGGTTAAGGGAATACAAAATGTATAATACAAAGCCATGTGCAAAGGTAATCAGTGCAATACAATACATGCAATGTAGGTCACCAATATCATAAAGAGGAAATACAGAAAAATATAAAACAGGCCCATGTATAGAAGTGATTACATGACTCATGCAAGTTAAAGAGCAGTGTTGTCATAGGGTAAAATATAAGGTAGTTCATTGCTCATGGGACCTTAGGTAAGAGCAAGTTCCTAGATCATATACTGTAGATAGTTGTGCAGAGCAAGTTTGAAACTGGGAAGGGTAGGGCAAGAGAGGATAGATGGAGGGAGCAAGTTCCAGGCCGAGGGCGCAGCATAAGCAAAGGATCTTCTATTAGCAGCTAGACGTGCTGCTGGCACAGATAACAGTGGAAGAGAGGAGGGGTGGAGGGGCCAGCTAGCAGGTTTTCTGACAACAATGTTAGCTAGACTTGGAGGAGTGTATTGGTGGATGAGCTTGAAGATCAGGCAGAGGAAGAAATATTACAATTTTTATTTCAGTTGGGGCCAACCCAGAGATGACAGTACAGCACATTGATGCAAAGGCCGGGCAGCCCTGAGGTGAAGTGCCCTAGTCTATGGTATCCTTGTTTTAGTTGGTTCAGAGGAGATGACTTAAGTGATAGGACTGGGGGAGCCTTAGGAAAATAGGTGAAGGAGAGTGACCATCACAATTTTCAGGCAAGATACTCTAGATAGTAGTGAGTGGAGTCAGTAGAGCAAATCCAGCTTTTGGTGCAGAGTAGTGATGCTTTTGTTGATATGTGCCTCAAAGGAGAGGCTAGGGTGAATGAGGATGTCTAGATATTTAAAAGAGTGTACCTGTTGTAAGGGTTCACCATTCTGAGTGGTAACAGAGAGTTTGAGGGGGTGAGTCAGATTCTGTAGGTGTGTGGGAGGTAAAGCATTGTTTGGGTTTTTTCAGTGTTCGGGAGCAGGTTATTTGCAAGAAACCATGCCTCTGGTTGATGGAAGTTGGACTCCAAGTGATGGCTGAGCCATGAAAAATCAGCGGAGGACCTATATATGATGGCATCATCTGTGTAAAGCTGAACAGGTGCCCCACTGCACAAGCTAGGCAGGTCATTAATGAATAGTGAGACGAGTAGTGGCCCCAAGATAGAACCCTGGGGAACGCCAAGGGAAATGGGTCTAAAGGGAGATTGGCAGTTTGCCCATCTATCACTTTGGGAGTGGCCAGTGAGGTAGTTTTGAATCCAGGTAAAGGATTGTTGATCAAGCCCATGCAGTTTTAATTTTAGTATAATCTGTTCATGGTTCACCAAGTCAAAGGCTTTGGTGAGGTCCATGAAGATGGCCCCAGTTGCCTGGCCATGGTCAAAGATGAACTGAATGTCTGAGGTGACCTTGATGAGGGCAGAGAGGATGCTGTGATTTTTATGAAATCCATGTTGGCAGGCGGACAGAAGTTGGTATTTTTCTAGGTAATTATATAACTGTTTGTAAATAATTAATTCTTTTACTTTGGTGAGGTGACAAATGATTGAGATGGGCCTATAATTTTCAATAGATGAGGTCAAACCCCCCTTACAGATAGGGATGACTAGGGCAGACTTCCATTTTGTGGGGACTGTACATTCAATAAAGGATCTGTTGATCAGATCTCTGACCAGAATGGCTAATTCAGGGACTCCCCATTTTAAAAACTGGGTCTCAAGAGTGCCATGGCCGGGTGAACCATGGTCCTTAAGGTTATGCAGTAATTGAAAAACTTCTTTGTAGGAATTTCATTTGATGTGGAAAAGCCCAGTATTGGTACTGGAGGTATGGAAGTCAGGTGAGGGGTGGTAGGGTTGGGGCATGCTGAAATGTGATGTGTATGTACTGAGTTCAGCATGAAGTTGTAAGGCAATCTGCTATAGAAGATGGGTTAGAGAGTACTTTATCCTTGGCAACTAGCAAGTCAGGAAGGATGGAGGTTTTTTCCTTTAGTAGGGAATTTATTTTGGCCTGAAAGTCTTTGAGGTTAGAGAGTTTGTCTGTTTGTATAGAATGATAATACCGCCTCTTTGCATTTGTTATTATAGAGTTGCATGTGTTTCTAAGGCACCTATAGGAGTGCCAGTCAGAGGTGAGGCCAGTTTTCTTGAAAGTTTTCCAGGCAGTGTCGCATTCTGATGTGTTTCCTAATATCTTTTGTCAGCCAGGGAGCAGATTTCCCTTTGGACCTGTGGTGGGTAAGAGGGGAATGACAGTTTATGATGGCAGTGACAGAGTTGATTAGATAAAAACAGAGTGTAGAAAGGAGGATTAGTCAAAGGTAGATAGGTTTGGGATTCAACAATTTTAGGGGGTGGGGTAGGAGTTTTGTTTCTCCAAATGCAATAGACTGGTGAGTGGTCACTTATGCTATCCAGCAGGACCCCTGCAGCTAAGATTTGGTATGCGCAGTTGGACAGGACCCAATTAATGATGGTGTGATTGCCCCTCCTGAAGTTCCTTCTGGTGGGTTCAGCAATGAGCTGAGTTAGTTTGGCGTCCACCAGTTAGGAGTGGACATTACATGTACTGTGGGACTTCCAGTCAATGTTGAAGTCACCACATAGCATCATCTCCTCACGTGAAAGATCAGAGAGGGAGAACATGAGCTGTGGGAGGATGGCAGAGGCAGTTTTAGATGGTAAATATATGCGCCTGACAATTCGTTTTTTGTTGCTTCATACAGTTATGGAGATGAAGAGCGATTCCACCAGTGATAAAGAAGTGGCCGGTGGGGTGATGTCAGTAGCTGACAGGTCAGACTTGCTGTATAAGAAGAGACTGCCACCTCTCTTGCTGACCCTGCCATGCCTGAATGTGGCATACCCCAGTAGGGCTACTTCATGTGGAAGGATAGAGGGTTCAAGCCAAGTTTCTGTGATACCAGGCACAGTCAGTTTTAGGGTGCAGACCTTGAGTTCTGCCATTTTTGGTTGCTGGCTTTGGAAGTTTAGATGCTCTATTTTGAGATGCTTGGGGTTGCATCTGTTTGAGTCCCAGGAGATTTGGGAGGGATTGAGGTGGACTGTGGGTCCAGAATTGGGTTCTACATCATCAGCTAGTAGGAGGCAAAATAATAAGTGTAACAACATGCTACCGGGGGGACTGAGTGTGGGTAGGCACAGATAGGTTGTCATGTAGCCAATACCCAAGGTCAACAACATCTTGTTTTGGAAGGTGGGGGAAGAGTATAGAGGCATTGCGAGGAGACTTGGGCAATAGCTAGTGGTGGACTGAAGAGGGAAATGTTACCATTGTGGTGATCCCAGTTAATGTAGGCTATAAGGAGGTCACAGGACAAACAGAGGGAGATGTACAGGAGGGCATAGAAGAACCCAATGTGTTTCATAATTTAGGTAAAGTAAGAGATTAGAAGTATGGTGTTAGAGTTGGATAGATGTCCAGGTTGGGTGAGGAAGGAAAGAGGTTTACTCTAAATAGTAAGATATGGTGAGCTGGGTAGTTACTTTTCAAGAGTTACAGTAAGAGAACTGAGTTTACTCTAAAGTAGTAAAGTATGGCGAGTTTGAGTAGATTATTTTTCAAGTGTGACAGTAAGAGACCTGAGTTGACCCTCTAGTGGCTGTGGACTATAATTATCTAATTAATCCAGTCTGGTTGTTCCTCCTAGTCTGAGTGCGGTTGTAATGCTGATTGGCTGGGTGGGTTAAATGGGCAGTATCATCCTGGTTAAAAAGCCCATATAAAGTGCACTGGGGATGGGGTAGGGTGAGCAGGAGAAAATCCAAGCAGTAGTAGGAGCTACAAGCAGTCAGCAGAGTGCTGTTCCAGGCAGCTGATTTGAGTCTCCAATCGGATACTGCAATTGAGAGAGTGTGAAGTTTCAAAACCTTAGCTCTCAGTGAGTATACCTTGCTTGGGGTTCTATGTCCATTGGGCAGGCAGGCAGAGGCTAAGGAATCTATGCTGCCCTGCAGCAAATGGTCAGAAGTCTGTGGAGAAGAAGGAGAGCACTAATTAATTTATTTAGAATTGCCAGAGGGACTTGTGACAGGGGAGGGATGGGCAGGAGACAGAGAGATCACAGAGGTCCAAGAAAGAAGACAAAAACGATCAACCAGACATGGATGCTACTCAGAAATGGGATATTATTAAAAAAAGGTTGGTGGAGGCCACAGGAACTTGTACAAAGACAAGGAGTAATAAGGAAAGGGCAAAGAAGCCCAGTTGGTTGACTTGAGAGGTTATGGAGAGGGTGAAAGCCAAGAGGAAGGCATATCAGAAACTCAAGACACTGGTTGGAGGGGCTGACAAGGATGAGTATATGAAGAAGTCTAGGGAGGTTACCAGGCTAGTCAGAGTGGCCCAGGCTTCAAGGCAGCTGAGACTGGCACAGGGTATTAAGGACGGAGAAAAGGACTTCTTCAGATGCATTAGAGAAAGAAGAAAGAACAAGGACCAGATTGTGAGGATTAGGAAGGAAGGAGGGTGGGTGGAGAAGGGGTGGATCAGGCAGAGGCATTAAATGAATACTTCTGCTCTGTTTTCATGAAGGAGAAAGGGGGGGCAGTTACCCCATGGGAGGGGTGGAGTGGGTAGTGGGGGGGACAGACATAGGGATTACAAAGGACAGGGTTCTGGAAGGGTTAAGGGCACTGAGGGTGGACAAGGCACTGTTACCAGATGGCATTCACCCTAGGGTACTCAGGGAGCTAGCAGAATTCCTGGCAGGACCACTGACTGACCTGTTCAATATGTCCCTGGACACAGGATGCGTACCACAAGGCTGGAGGATGACCCACATGGTGCCCATTCACAAAAGTGGCCCTAGGGATGAACCAGACAACTACATACCAGTGAGCCTCACATCAATTGTGGGTAAAGCTCATAGAGGCAATCCTAAAGGACAGGCTAGTGACCTTTTTGGAGGACAATGGTCTCCAGGATGGCCAAAAACATGGGTTTGTCTTGGGCAGGTCCTGCCAGGCAAATCTAATTGAGTATTATGACTGGGTGACCAGGGAGCTGGACATGGGTCATGAGGCAGATGTCCTATATTTGGATTTCATCAAGGCCTTTGATACTGTACCGTGTGGGAGGCTGTTGCAGGAGTTGGAATACTTAAGGGTGGGAACAAAGATAACCAGATGGATCATCAACTGGCTGAATGGAAGGCAGCAGAGGGTGGTGGTGGGTGGGAAGTGACAAGCGGGATGCCATAGGGATCAGTACTGGAACCAGTGCTGTTTGGGATACACATAGCCGGAGGGGAACTGTGGTACAGTAGATGACATCGAAGAGTGGAAGGGGCTGCAGGAGGACCTGACCAAACTACAGGAGTGGTCAGAAACATGGCAACTGAGATTCAGTGCCAAGAAGTGCAAGGTACTGCATTTTGGAGCTAGGAACCAGGAGAGGAACTATCAGCTGGGAGGGGTGCAGCTAGAAAGCACTGAGGAGAAAAAAGATCTGGGGGTGCTTATAACGGGCAGCATGAACAACTTAGCTCAGTGTGGGAAGGAGGCAGCAAAAGCCAACAGGATGCTGGGGTGTATAGCTAGAGGAATCTCCTCCAGAAATAGGAAGGTGATCCTTCCCTTGTACAGATTTCTGGTCAGGTTGCACCTAGATTACTGTGTGCAGTACTGGCGCCCTTTCCTGAAGTAGAACATCACATTTTTGGAAGGGGTGCAACATAGGGCAACCAAGATGATCCAGGGATAAGAGGGAAAGTCTTACAGGGATAGATAGGGCAAGCTGAACATGTACTTCCTGGAGGAGAGGAGAGGAGAGGAGATATGGGGGAATAAGATTGAAACCTTTAAATACCTTAAGGGAAAAAATAAGGCTAATACAGAAGGGATTTTCCAGTTTAGAAGAAGGAGGGATACGAGAGGGTATCAGCTGAGATTGGAGGGAGGAAGATTCAAGAGGGAAATCAGGAGACATTTTTTCACTGAATGGGTGGTGGACAGGTGGAATGCTCTGCCAGAGGAGGTGGTATCCTATAGTATGGTGGGCAGCTTTAAGAGGGGTTGGGACAGGGTGGGGGGTTGTGATGAACAGTGGTGGGGTAGCTACAAGTTGAGGGGCTAGCTGCACAATCGAGCAGACTTGATAGACCACAAAGCCTGCTTCTGCTGGCATTTATGTATGTGCGTATGTTTGTAGGCTTAAGTGGAGGCAGGGGTTTCCTGGAGAGGACAGAGGGGGAGAGAGAAGCAGGTTGGGGGGGAGTTGCTTAGGGGGATTTGGTAGTGGGAAAAGAGGAAGATGAGTTTGAGGCAGATGGCAGGGAAAAGATCAGGGATACAGCAAAGGAGCAGCATAAAATTGCTGTGGAAAAAGTAGTGGTCTATGGGTAGAACAAATTAAAAGGGCAGAGAGCAATTAAAGTATTGTAGAAACAGCAGCAGTCTGAGGGTAGCTCAGGTTGGAAGAGAAGAAATCAAAATAAGATATGGTGGAAAAAAGCAGATTTAGAAGAGCAGAGAACTAAATGATTGGAAAAAGGAGCAGCAGAGTTAAGATAGCAGATATTAATTAGAGTACAGATTACACAAGTCACGGTATACACAGTGAAATTAGGCACAAAGATTAAAAATGACAAAGTCAGTAATTCAGATTAGCGCAGTAGGCTAAATGTTCTGATTACTGTTGCAGTAGCTGGCCAAAGGTAAAACTATTGTTACAGCAGCTGGTAAATGCTTGAAATTACTGTTATAGGTGGCTAGTTTTAACAGTGATAGAAAGACCAAACAGCAGAAAAAATTCACTCAGTAGTAGGTACTACAAGCAGTCAGTGGAGCCCTGTTCCAGGCAGCTGATTTGAGTATCCAGTCAGACACTGCAATCAAGAGAGCATGAAGTTTCAAAACCATAGCTCTGAGTGAGAGTACCTTGCTTGCTTGGGGTTCTGGGTCCAACGGGCAGGTGAGCAGCTAAAGAATCCATGTCACCCCACAGAGAATGGTCAGGAGTCTTGCTTGCGGTTCTGGGTCTGACTGGCAGGTGGGTGGCAGCTAAAAAATCCGTGCCGCACTATAACAAATGGTCAGAAGTCCTGCTTGGGGTTCTGGGTCCGATGGGCAGGCCAGCAGTGGCTAAGGATTCTGTGCTGCCCAGCAATGAATGGTCAGTAGTCTTGCTTGGGGTTTGGGGTCCAACGTGCAGGCGGGCAGTGTCTATGGAATGCATAGGACTTATTTTTGAATGTTTTTTGGGGAAATTATTTACCTTGAATTGCCCCACTCACCACACCTCTCAACTGTCACACATTATTATAGTTTCCATTTCTAAGATGCTCTGACAAGCTAGCAGTAGAACTGAGACCAGAACTGGCAAAGGTTAACTGCAGACAAGGCTAATCAAGAGACAGCTCAAGTTACAGCTGCCAGAAATGCAATCAGCTCTGCAGTGGGCACGTTCTGTTTCATACTACACTTTTCAAGAGCAGATTTCTACATGAAACAACCCTCGTTTTTAGAAAACATTCATATTGTGAAAATCAACGGAGTTAACACTATGCATAAAGCTATTTATCCCATATGCCTCCAAAATGACTCAGAGCAATTATTGCTTAAGCTGTGTTTCAATAGAAGCCAAAGCAATTACTTCCTGAAGCTCTTGTTAAAGGGGCTATTTAATGCAGACAGGCTGACAGGAGATTAATTAGAAGGCAGACACAAACAGACCACATCTTTAAATGAGATAACCTTGACAAAGCACTGACATATGTCCACTCCAATGCACTTAGGGGAAGAACACAACCCTTGTATTCTGTCAGTCCACTTTCTCTCTCCTAGTAGCCCCAAAATGCCTTCAGGGCTCTGCCCATGCAACCGAAAAAAATGGAATGTTCCAAATTTTATTTGTGATATGATTTTTATGTAACTGACTTCGGCTGATACCAATATTTTCTTTTTGGGAAGGCTTGGAACTAGTTAATCTATTTTATTTATTTATTTATTGAGGATTTGGAAAATACCTTTGAGTCAAAGACCGTTTTTCAAAGGTTCCACGTCAGTACAGGCATAACATGTGAGAACAGTAAAAAGCAATACAAAAATGGGACACAAGCAAACAGGCATAATACAAGAGATACAATAACAGGCTAACATTTAGAATAATAGTAGATTCACGGTTTTAGTCTCAATGTGCAGATACATATTTAAGCTCCCTTGGGAGCAAGCTCAGAGGGTTTCAGATTGGGCATTAGCTGGCCAGAGGCCATAGTCAAGGGGAGAGGGGCAGGGATTGGTTCAGTGGCAATCACAGGGATTAGAGGACTGTAGATGGTTCCTAAGGCAGGGTTTGTAGGGGCCGATTCTATTCATGTTCGTCAGAGCATAAGGCAAGTTGTTTACCCAGAAAGGGCTCGGTAGCTAAAGGACCTTTTAAATTGGGAGGTACGGCATTGGGGAACCATGAGGAGTTGCTTGCTTGCATTAAGGGCGTGTTCGTGTGATGGGTCTGTTGCAATAGAGGTGAGAGACTGGGGGGGGGGGTGAGGCCAAGTGTAATATTTTTAGCTATGAGGCAAGTATGAATCCTAATTCTGTTATCCAGGTTTAGCCAGTTTGTGGCATTATAAAGTGAGCATATGTGGGTTAGACGATCACAGCCCAGGAAGAGGTGGCAGGCTTTGTTGAGGGAGAGCCGGAGTCTAGACAAGGCAGAGGAGCTGGCAGCACTATAGATAAGCATGCCATAGTCAAGAAGGGAGAGGACCGAGGAGGAGACCACTAGGTGACGGGCATCAGGTGTAAGACAATGTCTATACCAGTAGAGGATGCCAAGTCGGGTATTGAGGGCTGCAGATAGTTGATGAATGTGTTGGTGGAAGTTAAGGGCTGTGTCAAGTGTGACACCCATATATTTAAAGGAGTCCACTTGTTCAAGTGGGGTCTGGCTGGCGGTCAGGACTTGAGGGCAGTGGTCTTTCCTGGAATTACGTGGGTGAGAGAAGTACATAACTTTAGTCTTCTTATAGTTTAGAATAAGGCGCTGTGTGGTGAACCACTTTTCGGCATCACTGAGGGAGGATTGGAGAGAGAGGTGGAGGTGGGTGGGGTCAGGATTAGAGGAGTACAGGACAGCATCGTCCACATAGGGTAGGATTTGCCTGAGCAAGACTGGGGAAGGGAGTTGAGGAAGAGGCTGAATAAAAGTGGCCCGAGGATGGACCCCTGTGGACTGGCAGCCTGCTGGATAAGGTGGTACCAATTTTGACCTGCTGGAAACGACCTGTCAAGTAGTCAGTGAACCAACAGAGGGCATCTTGTGACAAACCAAGTTTGGATAGTGTAGTTAGTAGGAGGGAGTGGTTGACAGTGTCAGACGCCTTGGTGAGGTCGATGAAGACTGCACCAGAGAGATGACCACTGTCAAGGGCGGTATGTAGATGGATGGTGAAATCGAGAAGGGCAGTAGTCGTACTATGTCCTTTGTGGAAGCCATGTTGCTGATTGCAAAGTATTCTGTATTTGTTGAGATGGTCTGTGAGCTGATCAGAGACAAAATGCTCTAGTGCCTTAGATAAGGGAGGGAGAATTGAGATGGGGCGATAGTTGTGAGGGGAGGTACCGTCTCCACTCTTAAATATAGGGGTAATAGAGGTGGATTTCCAGCACATGTGGAATTTCCCAAGACATAAGGATCGGTTGATAATGGGGGTGAGGGGGATTAGCACCTCATGAAGATTGAGCTGGAGAAGTCTGAGGTCTAAGGAGTCACTACCGTATTGGGAGTGGCTTATGGCTTTTTTGAGGTAAGGCTCAGCATACCTGGGAGAGATGCATTGTAGGTGAAATGGGGGGGTGCTGAGAGGGGCATTGGAGACAGGGGGAGGATCAAAGAAGTGGGAAGGGAGGACGTGGCTGAGGTCAGTGAAGGTGTGGTTAAATGTGGTGGCTATTTGAATAGGGTCAGTAGTCAGGCCCCCTTCGACTAAGATTTGCGTGGGGGCAGGGTTTGGGGCTTTGCCACAGATGTCCTTAATATTGCTCCAGAATTTATGCCCTGATCCCCAGGTAGAGGTTAGGGCAGATTTGTAGAACTCGACCTTGGCTTTGTGCAGGGACCATGTGCATTGGTTTTGGGCTTATCTATATTTCTGCCTGTCCATTGGGAGGCCAGTCTTATTGGAGAGGTGCCATAGGGAATCCCTGCTCCGCATCAGGGTCAGTAGGTGGACAGAGATCCAGGGCACCATGTTGCCTTTGACTATCCTTTTGGCAAGAGGGGGCGAACATGTCACAGATAGCATTGAAGGAATGAATAAAGAGATCAAGGGCTCTGTCTGGGTCAAGGGTGTTTGCTATGAATGACCAGTCCAATGTACTGAGATGAGCTTTTAGGAGAGCAAGTTTACCAAGGCCAAGATTACATCGTAGGGCCATTTTTGGAGGGGTCATAAGGGCCTTGCCAAACCAGGATCAGAGGAGAGGGGAATGGTCACTAATCACATCTGGGAGAATAGTAGTGCTAGTGATTTTGTGGGGGCGGTTAGTGAAAACTACGTCCAATAGGGAGGAGGATCCTGTGAGTTGGTCCAAGCAGGTGGGGAAGGGGACTATTTGTGTCTGGTCATGGGCTGTGGCTGCGCTGATGAATGGGGCAGCAGACTTTGATAGCCAGTTGATACTGAAGTCCCCAAGAACAATTTTTTCATTATGAGATGGTAAGGTGGTCAGGTAGGACATGACAGAGTTGAAGGCAGCCTTTTGGTCCCTGGGGGCAATGTATATAAGGTTGATGAACGGGGAGTAAGGGGTTGACCAAGGGTAAGTTTGAGAGTGGGGGCCTGGGGTCCGGGTAGAAGATGGGGAAGGGGGAGCAGCTGAACATGCAGAATATCCTTGGTGTAAATGGCACAGACTCTACCTCGCTTACCCTGTCGGTCGGCCCGGAAAATGTTATACCCAGGGAGGGTCACCGATGAGTCAGGGATACGAGAGGAGATGGTGCAGTACCCATACCTGGTATGAGTCCCATTTTTTTAGTAAGCTCCACACATTAAGGGTGGTACTACTCAGTCCACCTGCAGGGTAGTGTGTGGGCGAAGAGGCTGTGAGAGGTCCAGGGTTGGAGTGTATATTGCCTGACATAAGGAGGAGGAGAAGAAAAGATCTGAGGCAGGGATTCCAGGTCAGCCTTTTGGGGAAGTGAGATTTGTGTGCCTGGGACCCTTTAGAGTTTAAAAATGTGGGAATGGGGAGGGTAAGCAAATGGGGGGAGGCTAGGATCAGGATGTGTAGTGAGGGGGGAGATGGCAGGATCAGGGGTGATGAGTGGGATGTCCGAGAGGAGCAGGGAGCTGAGCTCCCACTCCTAGTGCCGGCATGATTCTGTGTGAGGTGGTAAATGTGACAATAGCTCACTAGCAGTGTTATGGGACAGAGGGTCATTTGCAGTGCTGTGGAATATGTTGTAGGGGGTGGCAGCCAGTTGGGTAGATGGACGTCACATCCATATGAGGGAAGATATTCAGGAAAAGTACTGGGTGGGGGTGTCAGCATAGGGAACAACAGCATGACTGTGGGAATGAATGACTGAAACATAGTGAAAAGCAGTGGGAGGAAGACCTGAGGAAAAGACGGTGGTGGGTGATGGAAAGGATTTTAGTTTGTGCAGCTCCTGGACTTCTCGGCTACAGCGGCCAGTCGGCATAGGCAAAAACAGTCTTGCAGAGCTGCAAAGCGCTTCTCGTCCAGCCGGGAGGCGGGACCTGACAGACTCTTCTCTCCTCACGGTGTGCTGAGCTGTGCCACTGCTCTAAAGGACGGAGCATTTTCCGCAGTCGCTCATGACTGCTCCCAACCCGCCCCCCCACACCCACCTTTGTCCGGCTCTAGTTATATAGGGTGAGGCCACACTCTAACACGCCCGAGGTGGATGCAAATTGCTATCTCCTCAGTTTGCCATTAGCAGGTTATATTCTGCTACAACTAGAGGGCGTATTGAAATAAATAATTACTTCAAACTGCTCTTACTCAAACCAGTAAGATACATTAAAACTTACTCCTCTCCCCTGAGACATTGTTTTTTCTTCAACACAGACCACTTTTCTAAGGACACTCTTATTACACTCAATATGGCTATTAAGAATTCTGCAACACCTCTACTAGTGTCACTTTTCCTTAACCTCTTATTGGTCCAAGTCCTACACAGCCTTCAAAGAAATCTATTTGGCTGTACCCAAACTGTTACCCCTAAGCTCTCCCTGTTAGAAATGTCTTTTCAACATCCCCGTGACATCTTCCCACTTATTATTCCTCATAAGCTCATATACCACTTAGCCTACTCCTACATAAATCCTCGGTGACAAAATTCCTCTGCCAACTCCTTTCACCCATAAAATGAGCTGGCACCTCCTCCTCCTAGCATTACTATTAGCTGGGGACGTCGAGCTAAACCAGGGACCTGTAACAACAAACCGGCCACCTAATAATGCAACATGGGTAGACTCCAAGGGACTACGAATTGTGCACATGAATATTAGGAGCCTCCCTCACAACCTAACCGAACTTGAGGCATGGGTTGCACAGAACCACCCTGACATCCTCTGCCTGTCCAAGACCTGGTTAAGACCCTCTACTGCTGACCCCCTATGCGCTCTACCTAACTACAATCTCATCAGGCAAGACAGAGCCGCCTCTAAACGCGGGGGTGGAGTTGCCATCTAGTACAAACAACACCTGCTGACAGTCCAAAATGCACTACCTACCCTATCTCTCTGTGAAGTGCTCCATGCAATGCTTCTACTTGGCTCAAAGAAATTACACATAATTTGTGCCCTAAACCCTCCTGTGGGAGGGACAAAGAGCCTCGAAGATCTCTCTTACTAGTAGACAGCACCATAGGCCATAACAAGTCCTCATACTGGGTGACTTAAACCTAAACTGGGCTAGCAAATCGAATCAGGCCTCCCACACCTTAGTACAAGGCCACAGCTTTCATCAGTTGATCTCCGACCCTACCAGGGTTATGGCTCCTCTCGGACTATGCACGCTTATTGATTGGGTCCTTACAAACCGCCCTGACAGCATCAGTTGCGCTGATACTCTTCCAGATGTAATCAGTGATCACTTCCCGATCTATTGCATCTGGCACTCAAATAATAAACCATCTCCCCCCCCCAAATGCATCACATTCTGCAATCTCTCTAACTTCAATCCTATTCATTTTACACACGACCTCTCAGCAATTGACTGGACCTCCATTCACACCGCATCTAATTTCCAGTCCGCCCTTGATAGTTTCCTTGCTAAATTTGGTCAGTTCCAAGACACCCATGCCCCACGGGTCACCAGGCGCTTTCGTGGCACCCAGACTAAGTGGCTATCAAAAGATCTACTAACCCAGATAAGGGCCAGAGATAAGGCCTGGCATCATTTTAAGTCCACAGGGATGCAATCTGACTACTGCCACTACCGCTCACTGAGAAACGCATGCAAAAGAAACATCCATCTATCCAAAATCTCTTTCTGCAGGGACCTTCTAACAAAAGCCTCTGGGGACTCCAAGAAATTCTGGACCACCATAAAAACCCTCCTGAGTTCTAATCACAAGGCCCATACAAATGACATGCTATTAAATGGCATACATTGTAACAACCCGTTAACCATAGCTAACACCTTCAATCACCACTTCTCTGATTTAACAAGCTACCTGACCTCCTTCCCAACTGGTCTCACTGATCCACCCCAATGCGACACCAACCCTCCACTTCAGAACCCCCCCTTTAGGTTCAGAAGCATTCATAAAAGAGAAGTACTACAATTGCTACTCTTCATCCCTGACAAAACCAGCCCAGGATCGGATGGTCTTGAACCTAGGCTCCTGAAGGTTGCGGCCCCCTTCATAGCTTCCCCACTAACCAAAATCTTCAATATGTCCCTATGCAGTGGTACAGTTCCAAATATATGGAAAATTGCTAAAGTCACCCCTATTCCTAAGAAAGGAGACCCTAAGGAAATCAAGAACTATCGTCCCATCACTATACTCTCTGTACTAAGCAAAATCCTTGAAAAACTAGTTGCCACCCAAACAATAGAATACCTCAAAAATACAACCTCCTTTCTAGCTCCCAACACGGATTCCGTAAAGGTCACAGCACCACCACTGCCCTGCTAAAACTGACAAATGACATCTATTCCTCCATGGACTTAGGCCTCATGACAGGCGCAGTTTTCATCGACCTAACGAAAGCATTTGACCTGGTCAACCACACACTTCTTTTTGCCAAACTACAGTCATTTGGCTTCTCCTCAGATACCATTAACTGGTTCAAAAGCTACCTGACCGACAGACAACAGGCTGTTGTCTTCAATTCAGCCATCTCAGATCCTGCACAGATCCACGTTGGAGTACCCCAGGGCTCCATACTTGGTCCTCTGCTTTTCACTATATTCATAGATGACATCCCGTTAACTGCACCAAACTGCTCATCTCTTCTCTATGCAGACAATTTGGTTATCTACCACAGTGCAAAAACTGCGATCGCCCAAAATCATCCCCTTGCCATGGACTTCGCAAGTATCCAAACCTGGCTCACTGATAATAAACTAGTCCTCAACTCCAGCAAATCCTATTCAATGCTGTTTGATTAGCCGGCCAGACTCAAATCAAATCTAAATCCCCTTACTATCTCATGCATGGACAGCTCCCCTCTACCCTCTGCCAAATCCTTTAAATATCTTGGTGTCACCCTGGATGAATCTCTTGACCTCGACCTCCATATCTTCACTATCTGTAAGTCCATAGACGCCAAGATAGGAAGTGCCTATTGCACCAGCTACACCCTCACCCCCGAAGCCAGATTAGCTGTGGCTCAAGGCTTCCTTCTACCGGCTCTAGCATATGGCTCTGCTATCTACCTATCTGCACCTAAATCCTCCCTCCATAAATGGGATACCACTTACAATAGCATCTGCCGCTATGCCTCTGCATCACCGCGTTTCAAGCACCACTGCCAACTCTATATGGACCTAAAATGGCTTAGCCCCTCCGCCTATTGTCTCCAGTCCTTTGGATCATTAATTGACTCTGTCACCAGAACAGGCCTCCCCCTATCCCTTTCCTCTGCTCTGGAATTACAACCTCTTACCTACGAACTACGGTCAACTGAAAAAGCCCTTCTGCACATCCCAAGATGCAGAACAAACATGGGCGCACGTGCTTTCTCTCATACAGCTCCTAAATACTGGAACTCTATACCCTTCTCTATCCGTCAAGTGACCACCCATGCTACCTTTAAGAAACTACACCGTGAACACTTGCACACCATAAACCCCTGAACTTGCTTTAACCCACCTTGAACCTTCACCCCTCCCTGTTCTCTTCTATATCTCCAGATAATCCACCTCCTTGATACTTCTTCCCCCTCCTCTCTTAGTCCTAGCCTGCCCACTCTTTAACCCCCTCCCTCTCTCCTACTTTTCTCTCCCTCCCTCTCCACAGTCTTTGCACTTATTGTACTGTACCTCGCTACCTTTTCTCCTTTTGAACTATTCTCCTGTGTTACCCATTCCAATCTATAACTGATTTCACAGTACTTTTACTTTTACTTTCATCTTTCATTTTGTCAAAGCGCTTGTATCTACTATCAAAACATTGTTTTACTCTGATTTGTACTACCTTCATGTGCTGTGTCACATGTATATTGTATGTCTGTAAACTGTCTTCTCCCGGGTCGTGCCTGAAAATAGGCATTGTTTGCCTAGTGCACTTACCCGGTTACCAAAAGCAAAATAAATAAATAAATAAATAAAGCCGAGAATCTGCCCTAGAGGCAAGCGAGTAAAGGCTGCAAGTGGAGAAGTGGGCTGATTGGTTCTGACTCATAGCCTCTCTCCCTGAGTCACAGCCTCTCTCCCTATATAAGGGTGAGTTCACAAAGGGTGGTGGCAGGGATTGTGGAGAGCTGACTCGGAGCATCAGCAGGGACCAACTACACAGGTCCCACGAGTGAAGAGGAGACGGAGCTCCTTAGCCAGCCAAGATTCAGTTCCCATACCTGCTGCAAGTGGTGGTTTTGGGTGGAGGGGGAGGGCGACTTGTCCACTGGTCCTCGCAACCTCCTTGGACCCTCACAGGATCGACTGTAGAATAAATGAGGAGGATCAGGTAAGAATTTAAAGTTAAAGTGGGAGGGGGTACAGCTGGATACTAGGGGCCTTTACAGAATGGAGCCTGTCCTAAAATGTTCATACAGTTACTGAGGACTCAAATTACAGGCTGGCAGGAGAAACTCTCTGGGATACAAATTCGTACTGAGTTGCTCGAAATTAACTTACACAGCATACTAAACTTGAAATCCTTACAGTACTTTAAGGGATTTTGTTGACTGCTGTAAATAAATGCCTTTAAGTTTTAGATGGAGCCCGGAGAACATACATGCATAAAATTTCTTTAAGCTCCTGGTTATGCCTTAATTAATTAAAATACAATACCTACATACAGCCAGCCCATCTTTAGGAACAATAAAACTATCACCACATGTATGCCGGCAACAACTAGAGTAAAAGTGGCACAGAAACAGGGTTTGAAATTAAAAATGGTTTGAAATTAGAAATGGCGCCAACTACGCAGGTCCCACATGTAAGGAGGAGATGGAGCTCCTTGGCCAGCCGAGATTCGGTTCTCGTACCTGCTGCAAGTGGTGGTTTCGGGAGGTGGGGGAGGGTGACTTGTCCGCTGGCCCTCGCGACCTCCTTGAACCCTCTCAGGATTGACTGCTGCAAGTAGTAGTTTCGGGGGTTTGGAAAGAGTGGCTTGTCTGTTGGCCCTCACGACCTCCTTGGACCCTCACAGGATCGACTGCTGCAAGTGGTGGTTTCGGGGGGTGGGGGAGGGCAACTTGTCCGCTGGCCCTCGTGACCTCCTTGGACCCTCGCAGGATTGACTGTACTTTAAGAAAGTACTGTAGAAAAGAGAAAAATGTTATGGAGCTATGTTGAACTAGAAGAATTATGTATATTGAGAACGAATTAATATAACAGGACCCAATGAACCTGAGAGGACAGAATTTTATTCTTGCTTTTGGAATCGGTACATAACAATTGTTAACTGATTTAAAACCAACGTACCTGCATATTGTTTCTAATGAAATGATAATACAAAACATTTTGCTATGGGAAGTAAAGCATATCGCAATACATTTCCCAGACACAATAAATTACCTTTATAACTAGTCAATAAGTCCCTAATATTGTACTGTATAAACATATAGGATAGAGCTGTAACCTGCCCCATTATACAGTACACCAAATGAACATTTTTTTGCTACAGGGGTTGGTGCTTATTCAGATCAGCAGTGTGTGTGTGTGTGTGTGTGTGTGTGTGTGTGCACACATGCATACATGTGTGTATAGGGGGATGATGTCCCTCGACATTAGTAATTACAATGTACATTTCATTGTGTGCGTACAAACTGTCCACATATAAGGTAAATAGAAGACATACAGGTAAGTCCACTACCCTAACCGAGCTACCTAAGCTGGAGATAATGATACACAGTGCTGTAGTTGAGGCAGTGGAATCCAGCATTTAGAGCAGAAAAGCACAAGCTTGGAGGTGAGATTATCAAATCTCAGCACAGTCACTGGTTGATTCTGTGACCTTTAGCAATGTGCTTCTGCCTTTCTACGTGTAAAACTGCATAGAATCAGAACCCAGGTAAAATAAAAACAGGAGGAATCCTAGTTAGGCTAACTACACAAGGAACCTGTAACTGTAATAAGATAGTTCCATAACAAAAATACAATATATAGGGGTATGCAACAAGGCAGCATTGGATACGCTTTTATCCATATTTCTTGCTGTCACCTCAGATGATCGCTTAAGTGCCACAGTCAACATAGCCATGAGTGAAGTGTTTCCAGGTCATCACAACAAGAATGGCTGAGAAATGTATCCAAACACTGCCCTTTTTGCATAACTGATCTATGCAAGCTATTTTGCTTTTTTGGTGTAGTGCAGTTTGACAGATTTAAGTCCTGTATATGTACTACTTATGATTTCAAAGAAAATCCATGAAACTCTTGTTAATTTTTTAGTGCTGTGCTGCGCTTTACACCAGTAATTGAAGAGTAGGAATATGAAGCTTTCTAATTCATCAGTGTTGGCATCTGACTGTGATTTGACAGCTGCCTCAGTGAAGAGAAAGAGGAGACATGTAGTTTCTGTGCATACATTTTCACAAAGTAAATTTTATTTTCATGTATAATATAGAATTTGGCCAGATACAGTCAATTACTTTACCTGCATATTTTCTCTCATGTATATTACATAAACTAATGTCACAGCTAAGTGCCACAGGACACATGAGGCAGGATTTTCAAAGGCTTAAATCACCGCAAGCCCCAGGTGCACCAATGATACGGTGGACGGGGCTTGTTGCGATCTAATGGGAATTTCTATCCCATGTGGCAATTGCCGCAAGTTAGACCACCTTTTTCTGATCGGGAGTGGGAGGGAAAGGACCGAGGAGATGCTCAAGAGTTTCCAGACACTGTGCAGAGACCTGGGGTTGCCAATGGCACCAGACAAGACAGAGGGACCTAGCAGGATCATTGAGTTCCTGGGCATAGAGATCAATGCACAGAAGGAGTTGTTCAGATTGCCAAAAACAAGCTAAATAAGTTGAGGGGGATCCTGAGGGAGCATAGGCAAGGAAGGAGGAAGCAGCTGAGGCAGGTGCAACAACTGATAGAACACCTTAATTTTGCATGCCGGGCCATAAGCCCAGGGAGAGCATTCACCAGGTGAATAACACAAGCCACACGGGGAGCGACAGCCACACCACTGGGTGGATATCACAAGGGACACAAGGGAGGACTTGAAAATATGGAAAACATTCTTAGACACATTCAATGGCACATCCTTTTGGAAAGATGACTGGGTCTTTAATACAGATTTGGAGCTGTATACAGATGCCGCAGAGGGGGCTGGGGATGAAGGGATACTGTAGAGGTAAATGGTTTGCTGAGGCATGGCGGCAGAGATGGGTAGATTTAGGTCTGTCTAGGGACATAACCCTGCAGGAGATCATGCCAATCTGGGCCTGCATGGTAGTGTGGGGGATGGAGCTCTAGAACCAAAAAGTGACTTTTTGGTGTGACAACAGAGCGGTGGTGGATGTCCTTAACAACAGGAGGGCATCGACTGGGCCAGTACTGTGGTTATTGAGACAGTTAGTGTTACAAGGGCTGAGGATTAACATGACATTCATGGCTAGGCACGTAGAAGGGATCAGAAATACTATAGCTGACAGCCTCTCCCATCTGCAGCTGGATAGATTCCAGGCCTCAGTACTGAAGGCAGATGTGCAACAGACGTCGATACCAGAGGATATATGGGAGGTTGACTGGAAGGAGCTGAGGTCCTGTTTTGGAACTCCTGGTCCACCAGGACACTCAGAGCCCTGTGAAGGGGCTTGGGGAATATTCCAAAAGTTCAGGGAACTGCCTTACATGGAGGTAAGTGGGCAAGTCATAGCCGATCAAGTGGGAAAACATGTTGTGCACCAATCGGGGAAAGGAATGGAGCATGCCACCATGGGAGTTCATCTGGCAGCCATCAGCATAGTATGTAACCTAAGACAGTAGAAGGACCCAACGAAGACCATATTAATATGGCGAATGGTTCAGGGTTGGGGAAGGTTGGACATGAAGGCAAAGGATGAACGGAAACCAGTATCACAAAGCATGATGGAAGGTATTGGGCAGGCAACAGCAGCCGTAAGCAGCACAACATTTGAGAAATTATTATTCCATGCAGTATTTACCACAACGTATTATGGTGCACTAAGGGTGAACGAAGCAGTAGGGCATGACAGTGGAAGCCTGGGGGGTGGTTTGGAACAGCATGACCTGACATGGCAAAGAGATGCAATTAGCATTCGGATCAAAAAATCAAAGATGTATCAGGAGGGTGAGGGAGCCCAGATAAGACTAAACAGACAAGAGGAACTGGCTAGCTGCCCAGTCAGAGCATTGTGGGCCTACGCTGCAGTGTGTCCGGCCCGAGCAGGCCAGTTCTTTATTCATGAAGACAGGGAAAAGAGCCACCGACTATCAGATGATAGTGGTTCTTAAAAAATGTGTAGAATGAGGGGTCCGTGACGCCAATGGAGGATTAGCTGTGTTAGTTGTGGGCTCCTGATCCCAATTAGCAATCTGCCAGCTTTCAGGGTTCATTTAGCCTCATTTATCAATCTATCCTACCTCAGAGAATACTGCAGTGTATCCGAGTTTGTTTTTGGCTGGATTTGTGTTCCTCAATGCAGGCAAGCAAGCAAGAATTGTAGGCGAAGAGACCGCACCGCAGCTCTTCTCCACTAGACACAGAGGAGGAAGTTACACCGGGCAAGATTCACAGCGATTTGGCAGTAATTAAAGAAGCTTTGTTCAAGCTTGTCCAAGATGTAGCGGAATTTAAACCTGCTCTGACACAGTTGGCATGTCGGGTTACCGACACAGAGGCTCGGATCTCGTCTCTGGAAAGGGCGATGGAGAAATCGAGGCCTACCATTAATGAATGCAAAAAATCCATCGCTAAGTTAGAGGACCGGCTGGACGATTTAGAAAGCAGAAGCCAACGAAATAACCTAGTGCTACTGGGTTTGCCTGAGGGGGAGGAAGGCTCCAACATGCTTCTATTTCTACAAAAGCTTTTAAAGAAAACAGCTGGGCCTTCGTTAAACGGACCGGAGTATGTGATTGAGAGGGGGCATCGTGCTCTGAGAGCCAGACCCTTGCCATCGGATCCTCCAAGGCCAATAATATTTAAGCTCCTGAATTATTTGGACAGGGAGCACATTCTACGTGAAACGAGGAAATTATCCTCACTGCAATGGGAGGGTAGGAAGCTTCGGTTAGTACCCGATCTGACCTGGAAAATGAGGCAAGCCAGGGCCTCCTTTCGCCCCATTACATCAAAGCTATGGGCGGCGGGCATCCGACACCGTATGCTGTACCCAGCCAAATTGGAGGTTTCTATCAAAGATGGGGTGAAACGATTTGAGAATGCAGAAGAGGTCTTAACTTCGCTTCAAGGGTTGATGCCTGATCTGTTCTCGAAAAGCTGAGTTCATGACGGAACAAGGATAGCCTTCAGTGATTATGTGTCAGGCCAGGACGTTATCTTTGGACAATTTTAGTTGTCATGGCGATTTAATCTGCAGTTTGGCAATTTGGTCCTTTTCATATGATACGATATCTAGTTTCAAGTATTGCAGTATCAATCATGGGACTTTTCTCATTTTCCTTATGACTACTGGATGGGACTGTATAACGTTTTATAAAGCTGTGGGAATTTGTAGTTTTTCAATATGGCCAGCAGAGGACGCTGAAAGACTGATCATTTTGGCTGCCAGTTCTTATTTATCTGGAACACACAGCTATGTTACTGCTGTCACAATTTTGGGGGGGGGAGAGGGCTCTTATTTGCAAAAATGTTCCTAGCTGGCAAGTTTGCATGCTTTCAATTATTAAACTGAAACTTAATTTGGGGAAGGGGTGCCCTGCTTCTATGGCGCACTATGAACCAATCTGTGTGGAGTTGGCTGGCCAGCGGGTAGTTGTTAAGTTGTTTGTCTTGGAGGGGTTAATTTGGGGTTGGGGGCTGGGGTGAGGGTATGGAAGTTAAGGGACTTTTTTGGGGAGGGGCAGCTATCCATATTATGATTTGGAAGTATATTAGGTTGTATGTTTTCTAGTCTAAAATTTCTCATATGGAACATTAAAGGGGGGAAAGATAATTGTAAGAAACATTTAATTTTGAATCACCTAGCTCGATATCATCCGGCAGTTGTATTTTTACAGGAAACCCATGTTCTCTCAAGCCATCTCTCTCATTTCAGGAAGAAGTGGGTTAGCCAAGTATTTGGGGCTGGCTATTCCTCATCTAGCCGGGGTGTGGCAATTTTGATTGCCCAGTGGATCCCCTTTACACAATCGGATATAATTGCAGATCCGAAGGGTAGATTTATTATAGTCTCTGGTACTTTGGGAGGAGTGAGTCTTGTGCTGGGATCAATTTACGGCCCCAGCACAGAGTCCCCCTCCTTCTTTGCTCATTTGGCAGAAATTTTATCCCCCTTCAAGGAGAGGGTGATTATACTGGGAGGCGATTGGAACCTGGTCCAGTCAAATAGACTGGATAGATCCGCAAGTAAGAAATTGCAAATTTCTCCGGCTCAGCATGCTTTGGATGAGTGTACCTCATTTTTAGGACTGAGGGACCCATGGAGGTTGCATAACCCTTAACCCGAGAATACACTTTTTCTCACGGTTCATAAAACCCTTTCCAGGATTGACTACTTTTGGTGAGTCAACAGTGTATCTCAGAGAGTTACCGAGTACTGTTGCTTCCTAGAGTAATTTCGGACCATTCTCCAGTCCAGCTTGTATGGTCTCCCTCTCATATCTTAAGGAGGTCCTATTCATGGTCTTTAAATAATAATAATATATTTAAAGGCGGCCAAGTGATAGACAGATTCCGTTCTTATCGCAAAACATCGATTAACTCAACTGGGGTTTCAATTTCTAACACAGACCAATCATGGGCCACCCTTAAAGGGTGTGAGAGGGGAGTTAATCAGGATTGCTTCGGTAAGGAAAGCGAAACATAACCAGGAGCTGTCCGACTGTTTAACTAGGATTACATTACTTGAGAATATTCAAGAGGGTGTAAGATCAGGAGCCCAAGATCAGGAACTCTCTACGTTGAGGGCATGGTATGCGGGAGCCATGAAGGAGAAAGTGATGAGTTCCTTGGGTAAAGCTAAAGCGGTCTATATCGGTCAGGGCAGTAAGGCCGGGAAATTATTGGCCTGGCAATTAAAACAAAGAGCTGAAACTAAATGGGTGCCAGCCCTGAAGCACCCTATTTCAAACGATTTGGTTACGGATCCTAAGGATATCCTTCAGATCTTTGTGACCTTTTATAGGGATCTGTATATGAGCCGGCCGTATTCCCCCCAGGTCCTCTCCAAAATGAGAACTTTTTTGACTGATATACCACTTCTCTATTTGTCACAGGAGTCTAGATTGTATTTAACATCTCCTATTTCCAATGAAGAGGTTTTATCTGCTATTGACTCACTAAAGGTTGATAAGGCACCGGGGCCGGATGGATTTACGCCCTTATTTTATAAGTTATTTAAACTGGAAGTAGCCCCGCTATTAAACCAACTATTCACTTTTTGGTTCCCTCATGGAGTCAAAGATAAATCTCTCTTCGAAGCAAGAATAATTTTATTACCTAAGCCGGGGAAACCTACAGATTTGGTGGGGAACTATAGACCTATTTCGCTGTTGAATTTGGACGTAAAAATATTTGCTAAAATTCTGGCTTCCAGACTTAAGAAGGTCTGGGGCAAACTGATTAGTCCGGAACAAGCTGGTTTTGTTGAGGGCCCGCACTTCGGCTGACCATTTTAGGAAATTACTCTATCTAATTTCTGTGGCCACAGATCCCAAATTGGAAGCTTCCCTGATTTCTGTAGATGCGGAAAAGGCTTTCGATCGGGTGGAGTGGTTTTTTATGTTTGAAGCCTTGGCTAAATTTGGTATTCCCCATCAGTTTATTCAGTTAATCCAAATTCTTCATTCATGTCCAACTGCTAGAATTCAAAGTAACAATTTAATTTCTGACCCTTTCCACCTCTAAGAGTCGCCCGTCAAGGATGTCCTCTGTCACCCTATTTATTTAATCTGTATTTAGAACCCCTAATTAGAGCTATCAAGGTTGACCAAAAGATTCATGGTATTGGGATTGGTGGCCAGGAACATAAATTGTCGGCTTTTGCTGACGACGTTTTGCTACATATTCGGGATAAAACCGTATCGCTTCCTAGAGCTTTGGATCTTATTGAGGCCTTTGGCGTGTTTTCAGGTTTTAAACTGAACTTAGCCAAATCAACACTGTATCCCTTGTCAACCTTTTTGGTTAAGGAATGGTGTTTAAATTTAGGTCTTCAGTGGCAAACTAAGTCTTTAGTATATCTTGGTATTCAAATCTCTAAAAATCTGGAGGACCTGGCTCAGTTAAATTTGAAACCTACAATCAAATCCATCAAAGAGGACCTGGAAAGGTGGATGAAACTCACCTTGTCTTTGTCTGCGAGATTTAATACAATTAAAATGGTGGTATTGCCGAAAATTCTCTACCCCCTCCTTAATTTGAATATATACCTCCCTAAAACCTTTTTTAAGAAATTATGCAGACTGTGCTCGAACTTTATATGGGAAGTAAACCTCCTACTTGGGGCTTATATTAAGCTTTGTAGGCAACGTAAAATGGGGGTCAACAGTTACCCTATTTTTTCAGATACTATCTAGCAAGCCATACAGCTAGGGCTGTTTTTTGGTCAGGTAAGTGTGATAGCTCCCCTATAGGCCTAGAGCTGGACAGGACTTTTGCTAATGAAATTGAGATTGACCTGGAGTCCATCTTATACATTCCTTGGGGCAAAGTCCCAGGAAAGATTAGGAACACACCTCTCGGGTGGGACATTAAGGCTATACACCAACTGTATGCTGAGCTAAAAATTAACCCACGATTTGATCTATCCAGCCTTTACTGAAGAACCCAACTTTTTATCGGAATCAACCAATAGTTAGTTTTTCCCAACATCTTTTTCTAAGATCAGGGTTTCTGATTTTACGTAGACAACTCCATACTTCCGCTTCTCGTTTAGCGGGAAAATTCAGGGTTAGACCCCAATCCTTGCTGAGATTGGCTCAAATTAGAAGTTGTATCCAATCTTTTTAGTAAAGGTGCTTGCTCAGTCCAGGTGGGGACTTATGGAACAATCTCTTAAGTTTCTGCCTATCAGGTAAATTGATATCTAAAACCTATCAATATATTACTATGAAGATGAGTGCTAACTTATCCCCAGTCTCTTTCTATTGGAAGTTAATATGTCCCTAGACTGGCCTGAGAAAGTGTGGGAGAAAATTTGGACTGACACTCATGCATTTATAAACCAGGATAGGTTAAGAGATATTCAATTTAAGCTGCTACAATATCTATATCTCTCGGCTAAATTACATCGATGGAATTGCCAATTTTCTCCAGCATGTGTGAACTGTAATGGTTCTATTGCTACCACTTTTCATAAGCTATGGACATGTCCTAGAGTGTTATGTTCTGGGAGATGGTTAAGCAGGGGTTGAAACCTTTTTGTGATCTTTCACCATTTTTAAAACCAGAGATTTGTATTTTGGGGAGGTATGATGTTATCTCATGAAACATCTTGAAGGCACGAATGGCATTAATAGCATTGGTCACCAAGTTAGTGATACTACGCCACTGGCGTGAGGTATGGACGCCATCTTTTAAGGAGTGGTGGGAGGAGTTTCTAAATGCATTATATGCTGAAAGGATGGTATATTCATCTGTTCATTCTCTGCATAAATTTGATAAATATTGGAAAAGTTTCACTCATTGTCTGAAAGAAAGATACGGATACTAAACCTGTTAACATTATAGCTGTCTAGCATTAGCATCTCAGCATCTAGTAAGCAACCCCTCCCTCCGCCTTTAATTTTTCTTGGATTATACCTCTTCTACGATTCGTGGGTTTATTTATGCCACTTTTCTTGGTGAGATATTGGTTACCTTTTTGGGTAGCGGTCTTATTTTACACCTTTTCTCCCCTTCCTAAGAATGGCTTTGTTTAGGGCTAAGATCATTATGTTTATATTAATTAGCATTCTACTATACCTAATTTTATGGATAGCTGCGGGGGGGGAGAGGGGATTAGATACGTTTGTGGGGATGTTTTTCCCTTTTTTCTTTTATTATTAATTAATTGTTTAGATGTTCTTAGTTTGGGTATTGTGCACACTGTATATGTTAGAGTTTATGTTACTTATATTGTTCTTGTGCACAGGTATGGTATGTTATGTTTTTCTGTTTTAATAAAGTACAATTATTGGCAAAAAAAAATGTAGAATTCCAGGGGGAAACCCCAAGAATTTTTCCTCACACTCATTCCAAATTGGGCGGGCATCACAGATGGTATCAGCAAGGGAGTCAGTTGCACAAGTGTAAGGGGTCGGACGGTGGGAGTCTGACTGTTATAAATGATACATAAGACTGCTAAAAACAAGTGATTAACCAATTCTCCAAATTTTTCTCCACAGGTTAAGGGAGGGGTTGGGGGAGTAGGATGCAACTGACAGTAAGGATGGGGGGACAAACATAGATGCAGTACAGAGCAGGAACAACAAGAATGTATCAATAATCACATACGCTTTGATCTCTCAGCAGATAAGGGGTGGAGGCTGGAGGTATGGATATGCGGACACTCTTACATTTATTGGGCAGAAAGGAGAGCATCCAAAAAGGGATGTGGCAGACAACTATACCAAGACCCCAGACAATGCCAGGTGACATAGCAGGGCATCAGTGGCATGAAATGGGCCCAGCTGCTCCCCACATTAAGAGACATGAGAGAGAGACGGCCACCACCAGACATGATTATTATACATATGGGAGGCAATGACATTGGATCCAGACCATGGCTTGACATTTAGTTACAGATTAAGTATGATATGAGCATAATAAAGAAATGGTAGCCAAAAGTAACCCTTACGTGGTCAGACATGTTCTCCCGCAATGTATGGAGACATGCACACAGCCACCTTGCAATGGATACGGTAAGGAGAAAAAATGAACAGAAGGATGGGCACATGGTTCATAAACCATGGGGACAGGGTCATTAGGCAGGGCATAGAAGAGCATGAGGATGAATTATATAGGCTGGATGGGGTACACCTATCAGATGTATGGATTGACCTGTTTAATTCAGAGACCATGCGAAATATTGAAGAATGGAGGAGCCTTGGTTAACAAGGAAAAGGTCCCAGTAAAGTAGGGCAGAAGGCCATCATTCAACACAAGCTGGAGATGGCCTAGTTGTGAAAAGAGCTACCAGGAAGGGGGGGGGGACACACACAAATGGAGAACAAAGAAAAGAGGAGAAGAGATGCGATAATGGGTGTCACACTGTTACCTCTCAAGAAGAAGAAGAAGAGCCCCCCCCAGATTCTACGTCTCAGGGATGAGAAGATGAAGAAAGAGGAACACATAAGAAATGAATAATAAATGTGTGGAACTTTTGTATAAAATGAAATGCACATAAGCTGGAAAATAATGTACAAAAATTGGGAAGATATTGGAAAAGTTGAGACCAATGATCTTCAAATTTGTAAATATGATTTAATGAAATTGTGATATCTGGGGCTATGTATAAAAAGAATAAATATTAGCTGATCTGAGCATCCACCACTACTGTGTAAGCCTCTTTCTTGGGAAATCCGGGACATATAGAATTTGGCCAGTTACAGTAAATTACTTTACCTGCATATTTTCTCTCATGTACATTGCATAAACTAATGTCACAGCTAAGTGCCACAGGACACATGGGGCAGGATTTTCAAAGGCTTAAGTCACCGCAAGCCCCAGTTGCACCAATGATATGGTGCACGGGGCTTGTGGCAATCTAATGGGAGTTTCTATCGCATATGGCAGCTGCCACAGGTTAGACTAACTTTTTTACAGAGCTTGTACCAGATATTTGGTACATTCTGCTGTAAATCATGAAAACTGTCACAACTGCACCTGAGATTGTTAAATCAGGTGCAGTTGCAGCAAATGGGTTGGCTCACTGCCAGAACCTAAGTGTCATAGCGCAGGGTTTGGCACAAGCCCTGTGCCATGTTTTGAAAATCCTACCCATGGTACTTAGTGTTAGACTCAACTCATTTTTCTTGCTGTCTTTTTTACCTCTCTATATATCTCTTTTCCAGTCTGTCTTTCTAGGTGTGACACTACAGTATGAGAAAACGATGCTGTTATCATCACTGCAACATATGCAATCTGTGTATATTTTTATGGTGCAGAATCTCTAATGAGTTGAGAAACTTAATATATATCTCCACAGGGGGCTGTTTTTCCAGCAGCAGTAATACAAATTGTGCATTTCCCCCGTGTTCTACAATTATACATGGCTGGCAATGGCCCCAATCCTTTACACGTTCTAACTGAACTGCAAATGCCAAATATAGTTCAAAGTAAGCATAAATTGAGAAGAATGAATCCATATACAAGTACCAACACCATACTAATGGAATTTATAAATTCAAGCAAAAACCACCTCTTGTGATATTTCAGAATTAATGTCACTTTCTTTGTATTCAGAATCCATCTCCCATCCACATTTTTGATTTACTACAGTGTTGTATTCTCTGAAGAAAAGTCCCTGTTCTTTAGAAATCACTTGCCTTATAGTTTTGCCACATTTCGATTTTGTTCAGTTATCATAAAATGATGCCAGCCATCAACAGGTGTACTGTAACTTTAGGTTATGCAGTAAGTAAAGGCCTGAGAATTGAACACTGCCCAAAAATCTGAGTCAAACCTGAGAACGGCGTCTGATTTACAGGATAATCTTTGTGTACACAGCCAAGCAGATGGTGGGGCACCATCACAAAACAAATATACCCATGTCTGAGAACTGAACAGCTAAGCCTTAACATTAATATAATAAATATACAGATATTGCCTGGCTCATGAAATGGGATCAGCCAACCTTGGATGGCAAAAAACCCTAATTCTATTATTACGCTATCTAAAGTGTGCAATACATCGAATACAATGTTGTGAAATTATTATTTTAACATTGTTCTATTTATTGACCTTCCATACCTTTCTCCCTAAACCCTTCCACCTGTCACCTGCCTCACTTGCCAAGCACAGTGGGCCAGATTCTGCCCCTGCCAGGGGTGTCTCCGAGATGTGCATGCCAGTTGAGAGTGACCCTTATGTTGGCAATTCTGCACTTCCTCCCACCAGTGGAAGTCCTCTTCATTGGCTGTTGCAAGAGAAACAGAGGCAGGACTGAGGAGGTCACACTCACAAAATGACAACCCCACCTCAACGCCAGGCCACCAGGGGGCAGCAGTTCTTTTGCAAGTAAGAAAATACATATGATTGAGCCAGCAAAAAGGCCTTGCAGGGCTATCATGTTAGTTTGAGTTTGCAGACCCCTCAGTTTCTACTGAGGGTTTCGGCCCTTCCCCTTTATCCACTCCTCACTCCTCACTGATGTCCCCCTCCCCCACACCCCCTTCCCTATATAAAATGTCCCCTTTTACTCTGTCCCAACTCCTCTTGAAGCTGTCAACTATCTTCAGGGAGACTACTTCATCTAGCAACTTATTCCACATAGCCATCACCCTCTCAGTGAAAAAGTGCCTCCTCATTTCCCTCCTGAATCCTCCCATCCCCCCACCACCAGCTTCAGGCAGTGCTCCCAAGTGATCCTGTTCCAACTAAGGTTGAAGAGTCCCTCTGGACTCACCCTGTTAGAACTTTTAAGGTACTTGAAGGTTTCGATCATGTCATCCCTCTTCCTTCTATCCTCCAGGGAGTACATCTTGAGATCTCTGAGTCTCTCCTCTAATGTTTGCCTAGTTGTCCCAGAATCATCGTGTTTGCTCTTCTCTGAACTGTTTCCAGCAGATTGATGTCTTTATTTAGGTAAAGGAACAATATTGCATGTTCTACTCAAGATGTGACCAAACATGGGATCTGTACAGTGGCATAATTACCTCTTGTTTCCTGGCGGTTATACCCCTGGCTATGCAGCCCAGCATCCGATTCACTTTGGCTGCTACTTACCTGCAGTGTGTTGAGTGCTTCAGGTCACTTGTGATGATCACTCCCAAGTCCTCCTTCTCCTCCTCTGACCTGGAAATCTGCACACCACCCAGCCAGTATTTGGTCTCCTCTTTCTGCACCCCCACGTACATTACCTTACAAGTTTTGGAGTTGAATCCCAGTTGCCAATTACTTGACCATTTCTCTAGATTGGCCACAGTGTTGGGTAAGTTACTTTAAAAAAGTAATCTGCTACAGTTACCTGTTACTCTCAAATAAGTGTAATCAAGTTACAGTTACTGATTGCTTTTGTATAAAAAGTGATTAGTAACTGTAACGCCTATTACTCTTTCTATTACTTTTTTTGTTGATTGCGCGCAGCACAAGAAACATATTGGGACAGCTTGCTCAGAAGCAGGTTGTGGAGGTGTGGCACTGTTGTGGCCAATGCCCCCACAGCCTGCAAAGGCTTGTCCCTCTTCCCCAAAAGCCATTCCACTCTGCTGGTGACAGCAGTTTGGAACGTTAGCACCAAGTTGTGACAATTTCGCTGCTGCAATCAGGGGCCGCCTCGTCATTGCAGCGTCAGCCATCTGCTGCAATGAAGGAGCCACCCGTCATTGCAGGGTGGAATTTCCAAACCCTGATATTGTTTGTGAACATGGCGGCAGCTTGCCGCCATGTTCACAAGCAATATTATCCCCCCCCCACCGTGTTTATGTGCTGACAGGGGCCCCAGTACCCGTCAGCATCGGTGTGCCAATGTTGATGTTGCCGTTGAGGGAGCCCACTCCCCGTTGGCATTCTGTAACCAACCCCTCCCACTTTTTTTGTCTGCCGATGGGATGCCCAATTCCCTTCGGCATAATCTAGGCCCCCCCTTTTGTTGTGTGCCAATGGGGTGCCCAATCCCCCATCAGCTACTGCTGCCCCCCCCAAAGACAGAGTCCTTTGGCATGCTGGGAGCCCACCCCAGCATGCCACATTGACCTGTAAGGTAAAAAACGGTCCTGCAACATCTTTTTTTTTTTTGAAACCTGAAAAAAAGGAAATGGTCCCCCGGTGGTCTCCCTGTCCCCCCTTGCCACAACTCGCACCCACCCACTGCGCACCCTGCCTCCCCACACACCCCTCACCCCATACTTACCTCTGGAGCTTGGCGCAATGATCTTTAGTGGACCGGGAACACATCTGCACTCTTCAAAGCTGGCCGCGAACTGAGGAAATGCCGGTAAGCTGTATAATGGAATAAATAAGGGTTTTTCTAACTTTAATGCATATCTCAGTCAATTTTTGGAATTTTGGCACCAAATTTTCAACATGGAGTTTTAGGACCCCTCCTCATGAATTCTTGAACTGTCATGGCATTGTCGGGCCCCAAAGGTGAATTCGCAGTCACTGCACAGAATCACCTTCTGGGGCTGATTAATGAAATGACAGTACCACTGTTCATGAGATGGGCTCTCAAAAAGCCCATGTTGCAAATTAGGTGGAAAAAATCAAAAAAATGACTGTTTTATGAGCGTGCGCTGCGCAGTTGCTACGCACGCTCGTAACTTCATGAATTTGCAATATTTTCATGCCAGATTTTACACATTGGCATTTTGTTATACCTCCTTTTGAACAGTATAGCTGTCATTGTTCACATCCTGGCGGAAATGTGTTTACACACTTCCAGCGCAGAATAGCGCGTTTGCTGTGGGAAATCAGTGTTCGGGACAGATTAAGAAAATGACAGTGACACTGTTAATGAGTAGAGGTCCTAAAATGCCTATGTTGAAAATTTGGTAATAATACTCCATAAAATGACTGTGTTATGAGTCTGCATTGCACAGTTTGCACGCACGTTCGTAAGTTCGCGAAACTATATTTTCACTCAAGATTTTCAACATTGCCATTTTCCCACACCTACCTATGAACAGTACATTTTTCCTATCCTGGCCGAAATGTGTTTTCGCACTTCAGGCGCAGAATAGAGCGGTCGCTGTGGGAAATCACTGTCCGGGACAGATTAAGAAAATGACAGTGATACTGTTCATGAGCAGAGGTCCTAAAATGCCTATGTTGAAAATTTGGTGATTGATAGCCCATCGAATGACTGTGTTACAAGTGTGCATTGCACACTTTCCATGCACCCTTGTAACTTCGCAAATTTGTAATATTGTCATGCCAGATTTTCAACAGTGGAATTTTTTCACACCTCCTTATGAGTAGTACAGCTGTCATTTTTTCACATCCTCACCGAAATGTGTTTTCACAGTTCCGGCGCAGAATAACACAGTCGCTGTGGGAAATCACTGTTTGCGACAGAGTAAGAAAATGACAGTGGCACTGTTCATGAGTAGAGGTCCTAAACTGCCTATGTTGAAAATCTGGTGACGAAACTCCATGACATGACTGTGTTACAAGCGTGCATTGAACTGTTTCCATGCACCCTTGTAACTTCGCAGTTTTTTGGTTTTTTCATGCCACATTTTCAACAGTGCCATTTTTCCACACCTCCTTATGAACAGGATAGCTGCCATTTTTCACAACCTGGCTAAAATATGTATTTGCACTCCTGCCGCAGAATAGCATGGTTGCTGTGGGAAGTCACTGTTTGGGACACATTAAGATCGAACGAGTGAGAGGGGGGCATGACCGAGCTCAACTGAGCTCTGTCGGGACTGCTGAAGATTTGTTTGTGGGCAGACAAAGAGCCCAACGCAAGAGCCCAGTACAAAAGGGCAGCCTGCAGCACTGGGAGAAACAGAACGAGAGAGCGAGTGATGGAGGGGGAGTGAGCAAACTCACCGGAGTGCTGTCAGGACTGATGCGGATTTCTTTATGGGCAGAAAAAGGCATCAATGCAGCCAGGGGCCCAGTATAAAAGGCCAGCCTGCAGTGGTGGGAGAAACAGTACGAGCGAGTGAGACAGGGGGACTGAGTGAGCTCAACGGAGCTCTATCAGGACTGCTGCAGATTTCTTTGTGGGCAGAAAAAGGCGCCAATGCAGGCAGGAGCCCAGTATGACAGGCCAGCTTGCAGCATGGGCCGAAATGGAATGAGTGAGTGAGAGAGCTCAATGGAGCTGTGTCGGGACTGCTTCAGATTTCTTTCTGGCCAGAATAAGCCACCAATGCAGGCAGGAGCCCAGTACAAAAGGGCAGCCTGCAGCAGCAGGAGACACAGACCGAGCGAGTGGGGAAGGGGGAGTGAGTGAGCTCAATGGAGCTCTGTTGGGACTGCTGCAGATTTGTTTGTGGGCAGAAAAAGGCAGCAATGCGCAGGGGCCCCGTACAAAGGGCAGCCCTGCGGTGGTGGAAACCAGAATAGCGAGTGAGAGATGAATTAATGGCGAGCTCCAGCGGGCTCCTATTGTAACTCGGCAAATTTCTTTGTGGGCAGAAGAAGGCGGCAATGCAGGCAGGAGCCCAATAGAAAAGGGCAGCCTGCAGTGCCGGCAGAAATGGACTGAGCAAGTGACAGAAGAGGAGTGAGCGAGCTTAACGGAGCTTTGTCGGGACTGCTCCAGATTTCTTTGTGGGCAGAAAAAGGCGCCAACAGAGGCAGGAGCCTAGTACAAAAGGGCAGTCTGCAGCACCACGAGAAACTGAATGAGTGAGCGACACAGGGGGAGTGAGCAACCTCAACAGAGCTCTGTCGAGACAGCGGTGGATTTCTTTGTGGGCAGAAAAAGGTGCAAATATGCAGGCAGGAGCCCAGTACAAAAGGGAAGCCTGCAGCGCCGGGAGAAACACAATGAGTGAGTGAGAGAGGGGGAGTGAGCGAACTCAATGGAGCTCTATCATGACTGCTGCGGATTTCTTTGTTGGCAGAAAAAGGCAGCAATGCAGGCAGGAGCCCAGTACAAAAGGCCAGCCTGCAGCGCTGGCAGAAACGGAATGAGTGAGTGAGAGAGGGGGAGTCAGCAGGCTCAACAGACCTGTGTTGGGACTGCTGCAGATTTTTTGTGGGCAGAAAAAGCCACCAACAGAGGCAGGAACCTAGTACAAAAGGGCAGCCTACAGCACCAGGAGAAACAGAATGAGCGAGTGAAAGAGGGGGAGTGAGCCACCTCAACGGAGCACTGTCGGGGCAGTTGTGGATTTCATAGTGGGCAGAACAAGGTGCCAACACAGGCAGGAGCCCAGTGCAAAAGAGCAGCCTGCAGCACCAGGAGAAACAGACTGAGTGAGTGACACTGGGGCAGTGAGCGAGCTCAACACATCAACGCAATTAACATTCGGCATTGACAAATGCTTGTTAATTCATGTCAGACCAGGAACCTGGCTTCTGTGTTATTTTTTATTTATATATTTATTTATTTCATTTTCGGAATTTCAACCTTTGAGCCAATAGGCTCTTTTACAAAGGCTCCATGTCATGGACAACACAACTGTACTGAAACCAAAAAGACAAGCAGTGGCATTTAAAACAACAGTACAAACAAAAGGCATTGCAATGGTAATAACAATGTGGCTAGTAAGTTGAGTACACACCACAGGGACAAAATGTAGAGCAAACAACATATACAGGCTTATACACCTTCTCAGTAAAACAAGAAAGAGAAAGCATAAGCTGTGTTACTAAGTGCTAAGAAGGAGGTTGCTAAGTGCTGAGAGAGGAAGAATGGAAGAGGGAAAAGAGGAGAAAAAAAGACAATAGCAGCCAGAAGTGACTTTGTCTTGCTGAAAGGCCTGGCGGTGATCCCTAAGCAGAACAGTCACAGTTGGGGGAGTCGGCCAAGTGTAGATGTAGGGCCCAATTCTAAAAGCCCTGTGTCTGATGCAAGGTGCTTGTACTGAACAGATATGGTACGAGGTGTACCTTGCATCCAGGGCTGCCTCCACGCAATTCACAAAGGTGGCCTGTGTCGACCGCAGGCTGCCTGCCCCAAATGGGGCTTGCACTGTCCCTGCACCCAGAGCTGGGCTGCAACAAGGTGCAAGAGGGACTGCGGCAGACGCAAGCTGCCACAGCCCGGGCACAGGATTCACAAACTGTGCCCTGAAGGCAGAATTCTAAGTACCCTTAGACCAGCCAGGACTGGTCTGAGGGGACTTAGAAAATGCTCCTCTGGGCACAACCCCTGTATGCGGCACTATGCCACAGTCCTCCAGTGGTGCCAGGGTCCATGTCATGCCCATGGTAATGTACACCCCCCATCCCCTATGCAGCCCATGATACTAGTACAGTCACCATCCCACCCCGAACCCTTATGCTGCCCCAGGACACGTCTCATTAGTGCCACCCACATGGTGGAATAGTGCCCCCCCACCCCAACAGATAGTGCCCACCTCATCCCCAGATAGAACAGGGGACCAGCATAGCCCTCCTCACACCTCTATGGAGGTCCCTGACTGTCTGGAATGTGCAGCAGACTGTACAGTGTACATGCTAATATTAGAGTGTACCCTGTGCAGTCTGCTGCACATTCCGGGCAGTCAGGGACCTCCGCGGAGGTGTGGAGGGTTATGCTGGTCCCCTGCTCTATCTGGGGATGGAGTGGGCACTATCCGTTGGGGTGGAGGCTGGACCACCACTGGGAGGGTCACTGGCCTGCATTGGGGCCATCGGGTTAGGGGGTACCGGCTGGGCATTGCCGCAAGGGGCTTGCAGCACACCCCGTCCATGCGCCATGTGTTGGATGCATGGGGGGTGCTGCCACACATAAGGGGACTTAGGCTCCGGGATGCATCCCATACCTGAATCAGGTGCAGGGGTCTTTGGCACAAGCTGCAGTTTGCCGCAGCTTGCACCGAACGCAGCCCCCTTTGAGAATCAGGCCCGTAGAGTCTTCTGTGTTTGCAGTCTACAGTTTACACTTATTATTTTATACTAAAACATGAGGGAACTTATCAGCTGTTATTGCTTATATTTTAAAGAAGCACAACCAAAATGGATAGACAACATGCACCACTGTGCCACTACACCAAGCACCTGTGCACCAGCCAATATAGTACAGTACGGTCTCTCTCTCTCTTTTACAAACCAAAATGATTATGGATTTGTTTTACACTCCTCAGAATAAACACAACACTGTCTGTCTGTCTCAGGTAAAAAATTTAAAGACTGACTGAACAAAGAACCAGGCCACTCACTGTAGCTAGTTAATTAAAACTTAGTTAAACAAACAATGCCCAAAATCGGAGAAATTATACTGCTTCAACCAAACCTTAATCACACCTCACCTCACCTCACATGTGTCACTTCTATTTAAAGTTAGATAAGTTACAAGTAGTCCTAGAACATGCATTTGCTCTAACTCCACATAACAGTGGCTCTCGTAGTTCATATAACATATTGTAATAACTGACTTGTCTTTTTTTCCGTAGAAAGAGCAGGTTATAATTCACCATTATAACCCACGAGTAATAACAGGGAACACGTGCCACCTGCTCCTTCTATCTGCTCGCGCTATACTCTCTCACACACTGCTCACCACAAAAATCTTTTCACAGAGCTGAAAACTCTGTAGTGGTTGTCAATGAGAGTAAATAAACTTTTTATTTCAAGAGAACGTCTTTTTTTATTTCTGGTTCAGTTGTTGCGAAAGGGAAATGGAAATGTGGTACGGGTAAACTCGGGAGAACAGTTAAAAGTAAACGTTGCTTTACCTTGTTAGAAAAATGCAGTATAGCGTGTTTAAGGGTCTAGGTTTCGTGTTTTTCTGGTTTTCTTCATTGCTTTGGTCCGTGTGCTCAGTCTGGGATATGTTAATCACCATTCTTTTTTTACATTGCCACAGTGACATTCTGATTTCTCTCATCTCCATAGAAACTCAAAGGATCCCAAAGGTCACCAGAGAAATTAGAATATCACTGTGGCAACATAGGAAAAGAATGCTGATTAACATATCCTGGACTGAACACATGGACCAAAACAACAAAGAAAACCAGAAAAACACGAAACCTGAGCTCTCAAAAACACAGTACTGCATTTTTCAAACAAGGTACAACAAAGTTTACTTTTAACTGTTATCCCGAGTTCTCCCAAGTTTACCCTTACCGTATTTCCATTTCCCTTTCAGAACAACCGAACCAGAAATAAAAAAAACAGACGTTCTCAAAAAAGAAAATGTTTTTTCTAAAACGCAATTACAGCTGAAACTTAAATCAATTCTGTTTTATTGTTACAGTTCTATTTACATAGAATTTGCTGGGTTTTTTTTACAATAAAAGTGTTTGATTCCTGTTAACTGTGTGTCACAGAAGCTTTTTCCTCTCATGTGGCAAAAAAGACAAGCCAGCAATTACGTCTAACAATGTATGGGGATGAGTGTATAATGAGAAATAAATGGGCACCCTTAGTGTGGGATATGCTTGAACAAACCCCTCTGGCTTCGCCCTCGGGGTTTATGTAGCATCCCACACCTCGGGTGCCCGTTATTTCTCATTGTCCCTGGATCCCCACCCAGAAATGACTCCGGCCACTGCGTGTTAACTCTTGGATGCTCGCTGGCAATTTACTATTAAAAGTACAATTTATTCATACAATTACATCCCATTTCTAACAATTCCGTATTTACAATTTTGGACGTAGCAGTCCCATATCAATTCTCAGACATAACAGTCCCGTCTTCCCTCTTGAGTGGTTCTTGTTCTTGCTCTGCTGTTCTTCCGCTCCTGCTTCTCGGGGTCCTGACACTGTGATCTGGCCCCCTTCCAACACTATCACTGGGTACCACACTTATCCTGGCCACTCCCCCACTAGGTATGGACACTGCAATCTATTCCCCAGTTCTATTCCCTCCCCTCCCCTGTTACACCCATGCCTGGGTTCTTTTGTCCTCAGTACATGGTACCTCCCCCCTTCCCCCCCTCTAACTGCCCCCTTTTCCCTTTCCCACCTTCCCATCCTCCTCCCTTTTAAATATTCTCCTTTGCCTTGAACTCCCACTGGTGGGGCTCCACCTAGCCCCACCAGACCTTGGCCGCCCCTCCTGCAGTCCCACGTGGCCCGTGCTGGGCCCCTCTAGAGGTCTACTCCCTTGTGCCATCATTGTAATAGTACTTATCCCCTGTTCCCCTCATCTTTCTTGCCAGGTGGGTGGGTGGGCAAATTCACAGCAAGAAAGAGGGCTAGCTGAGGGTTACCTGTCCTTACATAGCCCCTCAGGACCCCAGACCAGGCCCACCTCCTGTCCCCTCCCCTTGGCCAATAGCCACCAAGCACAGACCTGGTTGAATGACCCACCTCTGAGGTCATGGCCCCTCCTCCTGCCCTGCAGACCCAACCCCCTCTCCCCGTTCCCCTTCTCCAACTCCATTTCTGGCTGGCTCCCAGAACAACCTGGCCTGCCTTTTATTGGCAAGCCTCATTGTCCCTGGATCCCCACCCAGAAATAACTCCGGCCACTGCTTGTTAACTTTTGAATGCTCACTGGCAATTTATTATAAAAAGTACAATTTATTCATACAATTACATCCCATTTCTAACAATTCCGTATTTACAATTTTGGATGTAGCAGTCCCATATCCCATCTCGGACATAACAGTCCCGTCTTCCCTCTTGTGTGGTTCTCCTTCTTGCTCTGCTCTTCTTTCAACCTTGCTTCTCGGGGTCCGGACACCATGATCCAGCCCCCCCCCTTCCATCACCACCACTGGGTACCACACTTACCCAGGCCTCTCCCCCCACTAGGTGTGGACACTGCTATCCATCCCCTAGTCTATATCCCTCCCCCTCCCCCATTACTCCCACGCCTGGGTTCTTTTGTCCCCGGCTGGTGGTACCTACCCCACCTGCCCCCTTTCCCCTTGCTCCCAACCTTTCACTGGCCCATCTCCATCTTGCGATGGAAGATGGGTCTCTCCCCTTGTGGGTTAACCCCTCAGTCCTTTCTTATTTATGTCCCCAACTAAATCCCCGAAGGGACAAAGGAACAGACCCATGCCAAACTCAGTCAGGTGGACCCCATCCCCCCGGTACACTGACTCCTGTTCGTACAAGATGTCCCTATGCTGGATGTGAACCCCCATCCATCTCAATCACTGCCATGGCCACCTTCCTGTTCAAGCACTTCCATGCTACCTCTATCACCTTTGGCTCCTTTTCCTCCCTCCAGACTCTCCAGGAGGTAATTTCTGACCAGCCTGTAACTGCCCTGGGCCACCAGCTGTTCACCTTCTCCAAGTCTGCAATAATGTCCTTCTTCAAGGACCCCCAATGCGATGCCCCTAAGTCATTGCCCCCCAAATGTACGATAACACAGTCTGGACACCCCCACTGGACCTACATTTCCTCCAGCAGGGGTAGCAACTGTGACCACCTCATGCCTTCCATCGCACTCTGGTGTTCTCCGCCCCCAGACGGAGCTGCGTCCCTATCCTTGTGGCAGCTGCAAACCTCTCTTCCCAATATATTAACGAGTACCCCATGATCCACACTTGCTGCTTGGAACCTGCTGTGGGGAGAGAGAAAAGGGACCCATTAGGGATTGTCAACACCTCACATACAGTAGCAGCTGCAGACACTGCCAGATGTTTCCCAAAATTTCTGTGATATTTCCAGAAATGTCTCCTGCTTTCTGCATTTCCACAGTAAAGGCAGCAGAGAGAAACTCTTCAGAAATTTTGCGAAATATCTGGAAATAGCTGGCAATGTCTCTGGCTACTACTGTATCTTTTATAACAGCTTGACTTCCATCTTCCAACCTGCTTGATTTTGGACTCCCTTGCCCCAACAGCAGCAACTTCCATTGCCACCCCAATCCAGAAGGAATGGGGGGTGAACTCGCGGGGATTTTCGCCTCTAAATGCCACCGCTTTGTTTAGAACCACTCCTACCTGAAACCCTGTCACCGGGGATCCGTCCCCGTGCACTAACCAGGCCCCACTCCGGTGTCCCCATACATTACTATACTCCTTCACGGCCTGGACCATGCATACTCCCCCCTCTGTCTGTCTGCATATCTCTACAGTGGTTCCCCCTCCCTGCTGGTCCATTTTGGACCTCCGGAGCTGGCTGACTACCATATCCACATCCAACAGCACATCATGCACCTGTAGGCCCACTTCAGCCGCCCCCTTTTGGGGGGCCACCATTTCACCAACCCAAAAAGCCCCCCCTCGCCATGACAGTGAACACGGCCCAAAACAGGCAGACCTCGTCGCTGACTGACAAACTTTGTCCAGTCCCTGCCCCACCTCCAGGAGTAGTGGGCCCCGTATGGGTCTCCTCACATCCTGTCTCCCGCTTTGCCCCTCCGCCATCCCATGACCATCCGCCTGCGGCGTCCCCCCAACCCCATTTCTGGCAAGCCCAGCTGATCCCTGTCTGCTGCACTCCCATGGTAGTGTGAGCCACCCCTTCCTCCCACTTCTCCACGATATACTGCATGACTTGCTCCTCCTGCACTGGTTCCCTTATCTCCCAACCCAAACCTGCTTGAAAGGCCTGGAAACTCTCCCAGGCCCCTTCATAGGCCTTCAAGGTATTGGCCACCCACGAACATCTGTACAGTGCCCTGGCTTTCCTCCTCCTGGTGGACCAAGGGGGAGAAGTTGATGTCACCTACCCTGACTTTAGCAAAGCTTTCGATACTGTTCCACATAGAAGATTGATAAATAAGCTGGGTAGGCTCGGGGTGGGTCAGAAGTTGGTCAACCTGGTGGCAAATTGGTTGACGGTCAGAAAACAGAGAGTGGTGGTAAATGGTATACAGTCAGAAGAGATGCAAGTCACAAGTGGGATACCTCAGGGATAAGTCCTGGGGCCAGTCCTCTTCAATATCTTCATTAGTGACATTGCAGATGGACTAGAGGGTAAGGCTTGTCTGTTTGCAGATGACACCAAGATCTGCAACAGAGTAGATGATCCAGATGGGGTGGGCAGAATGAGAAGAGATCTGGATAAACTAGCAAAATGGTCAGAAGAATGGCAACTGGGATTTAATGCAAAGAAGTGCAAGATCATGCACATAGGGAAAAGAAAACCTGAAGCCACCCATAGCCACCTATAGGCTGGAAGGGGAGTTGCTGGCAGTCACAAAGGAAGAAAGAGACTTGGGCATCATCATCACCAGTGACCTGAAATCATCCAAGTAGACCTCTAAAGCAGTAGGTAAGGCTAGGAGGATGTTAGGGTGTATTAGTAGGGGTATCACAAGTCGTAAGAGTGAGGTAATAATCCCTCTTTACAAGACACTGGTTAGGCCCTATCTGGAGTACTGCATGCAGTACTGGAGGCCACACCTTCACAAGGAGATTAACCAAATTGAGGCAGTCCAGAGAAGGGCAACCAAAATGGTGCAGGGACTGCATCAGACGACATATGAGGACAGATTAACAGAGCTCAATATGTATACCCTTGAGCAAAGAAGGGAGAGGTGATATGATCGAGACATTCAGACACCTTAAGGGCATTAATAAGGTGAAAGAGTCTAACATGTTAAATATAAGAAAAATAGCAGGACAAGAGGACACAGCATGAGATTAGAGGGAGTCGTTTTAAGGGGGAATGTGAGGAAATTATTTTTCACAGAAAGGGTGGTGGATGCATGGAACAGCCTACCTCAGGAAGTGGTGGCTATGAATACAGTGCAGGGCTTCAAACAGGCATGGGATAGGCATAATGGAGCAATACAGATGAGTATGAATAGATAGGCCACTAACAGAGCAAAGACCAATGGCACATTTATAAGGTAGAAAAAGAAATGGGCAGACTGGCTGGGTCTTGCGGTCCTTATCTGCCGTCAACTTCTATGTTTCTATGTTCCTCCAGTCTCTCACATCCAAACCGGTACTCTAGTCCGGGTAGGTGCATCCTGTGGTGCCAGCTCCTGGAATCGGCCTATCTGCAAATGAGAAAGACAGTCAGCCACCTCATTCCGAGTCCCTTCAATGTGCTGTGCCCTGAAAGACAGGTTCAAGCACAGGCCCAACAACACCAAGCTCCTCAGAACCCATCCTACTGACTCCATGTGGCCACTCTGTCTGTTTATCACCTCCACAACCCTCTTGTTATCTCACCAGAAAGAGATGCACCCGCCCTGCCATTCACTCTCCCCAAATCTCCAGAGCCACCCATATGGGAAAGATCTCCAGAAACATGATGTCCTTAGTCCATCCCCATTCCTTTCACTGGTCTGGCCATGCCTACCGAGACCCACTCCCCTTGAAAGTTGGCACCCAACCCGAGGCCCCCAGCTGCGTCCGTATACAGTTCGAGGCCCGTATTATGGGCTCACTCCTCTTGCCAATACGTCACCCCGTTGTATGATTCCAAGAAAATCCCCCACACTTGGAGGTCCTCCCGGTGGTGGGGCTGCTTGGCCTTTCCCGTGACCCTGCCCAGCCTTCTTGTAAAGGCCCTGCCTGGGCTTATGGCCTTGCAGGCAAAATTAAGGTGCCCCAGCTGCTGCTGTACTTGTACCAGCGGAACCCTCCTCCTTCCCCCGACTAGCCCCAGCAACCCCTATAGACAGGGCACATTATCCCCCAGTAGGTGAAAACACTCCATTTCCCGTGACTACCTTGATCCCCAGAAACTCCAATTTCTGGGTCGGGCCCTCTGTCTTACCCACTGCTAAGGGGATCCCAATGACACTGCATGTGTTCTGGAAGTCCGCTAGCACCTGCTGGGCTGCCGACTGGCTGTCCCCTATCAACAAGAAGTCATCCAGGTAATGGACCACTCTCCTATGTCCGTGACGGGACCTGAACACCCACTGTACCCATGAACCGAACATCTTGAACGTTGAGCACACCACGGAGCACCCCATGGGCATGGCTTTGTCGAAATACAATCCACCTTCAAATTGGAAGCCTAGCAGGTCCAAATCAGCAGGGTAGACTGGTAAAAGCCGGAAGGTGGACTTGATGTCCATCTTCACCAGCCAAGTCTCCTCAGCCACTAGTATTAACTCTTCCGCTTGATCCAGGGATGCGTATGAGACCATGCTCAAATTCCCTGGTATCCCGGCATTCATAGAAACATAGAAACATAGAATTTGATGGCAGATAAGGACCGCTTGACCCACCCAGTCTGCCCATTTCTCTACCTAATGGATAAGCTGCAGATCCTAGTTAACCAGCAACCTACTTCTTCCTACCCCAACCCCCTAGAATTGCCTTATGACTGTCCAACCCACCCTCTGGGTATGATAGATGGTGTATTAGTCAGAACTCACCGGCTTGTTTTTTAGGCACCACCCCAAGGGGTGACACCCAGAAGTCCCTGCGGGGGGGGGGTACAGCCATCGTCCCTTCCACCCTCCCTGCCCTGACTTCCTTCCTTTCTTATCTTGCCTCATACTGTGTCCTCTTTTCCCTTAATTGAGCCCAAATTCTTAGCCCGCATATCTACCCGTGACCCCTCAAACCCTAAGGGAAAACCCTCCCTAAAACCCGTCCTTAACAGCTCCGCCCCTCCCTTGACAGGGTAGCCCTCTATCCAGGCATCCACCACCCCTGCGTTGATGGGGGTGCAGGCCAGGGTGTAGCCCCACCACACGTCGCTTGTTCCCACCCTAGTTCTACCTGTAGTTGGAGGCATGTCCCCCTCTCCCTGGGCCTCCCTGTCCCCTCCCAGCTCCCATCTGCCTGCCATGAAAGGGCTGCTCCTGTGGCTGCCCACCTGACTGCCCTAACTTGTCCCCCCCTTGCCTGCATCCCATCGCTGGGTGTGATCCCCGCATCGTGTGCAGGCATGCCAAAACTTTCAAGTAGGCCAGGTGCATGATGCCCTGTTATAAGTTCAGCATACTTTGGCCCCCAAGATCAGGGTTATTCATTTCCCCTGGTCCGCCACATTCCCCCCGTTGAACCAAATAGCATTCTGACCCACAACTCTGCATGCGTACAATCCCATCTCAGGTCGCCCTTTACTACCATTCTCCTTCAGAATGCCTCATTGTATTTGAGCCACCCAAACCCCAACCTCGCCCGATACGCGTCCCGTATAATCGCCATGTACGTCAGCAAGGGGATTGCCAGGTCCGGTTGTGTTTCCAGGACCAGCGTGCTGTAAATTATGAAACCCACTTGCCATGTATCAATGATCTTCCCATTAAAACGGGCTTCCTCCGTCTTGTGGCCCACCACTGCCAATGCCACCACCACCTCCAACTTGCCCACCGACTCTCTCTGTTCATACTTTTTGGCAGTCTCCTCATCTACCAGCCCAAAAATATCTACATACTCTCCCTTCCATATCTTCTCCTTTATTGTGGCCGGGATGTGGTCACCCAGCATGAAACCGGGCGGCCCATCATACAGCTTATGCCCCCATCCTGTGGTGCCTGCACCCCCATCCCTGGTTTGCCCCCATCCTTAGTGGCTTTCAAAGCCCACTCCAGCTTTGACACCCCGTCCTCCCCCACATCCCCCAACAATCCTTCAATATATTCTTTCAAGTCCGCCTCATTACTCATATCCATGCCATCCTTACCCCCATCCGATATGGGCCCTACCAGGTCTAGGGTGGTCTCGTCACCCGCCTTGGGCCCCGCGGGCGGGCTGGGCACTGCCTGCTTTGGTCTCTTACTACCCTTCCCCCTGGGCACCAGCCTTCTCATCTCTCTCCTTCCTTTTCTTCTGGGCCTCCTCCTCTGCCTCTCTCTCTTCTTTGCCTCCTCCACCAAACTTGTCATCTGCACCATCACCTTCATTGCCTCCGCCAACATGGTCACACTTGCCACTGGTGCTTTCTTGGCTGCCATTCCTTCTGGTAGGCCTAGGCTGCATGACAAATTTACAGGAACATATCATCATCCGCAGATGCCCTCACCCCAGCCCACCCCGTGCTGGGTCCTCCAGACCCCGCTTTCATCCCCCCCCTTTTGTACCCCAGACACGTTCCCCCCCCCCGTGTGAGACCATTCACATTCTAAGCATTCCTATGTGACAGGCCCATTTCGTAGGCCAGCCTGTTGTTGCTGCCATGTTGTCGCACCCCAGACTGCCAGCTCTGCCCCAGCCACCATCGGGCCTGTTCATGGCCTACACCCTTGCATACTCCATAGTCCCATGCCTGGAATTCAATTTTTTTTTTATCCCCCGACCCAATCACTGGCTCTCCACAAAAAACACCCTTTTCTCAGTCACTCATAATTTTAGTCAAAAGGGTGTGCTCACCAACAGTAAGTCCCTCCCCGGCCCTCCACACTAGCTGCCTGCCCGTTTGGTCCAGTGCTCCCGCAACTGAATCTGCCTCCCAGCAGTTGGCCTTCCCATCCCTTGAACCATGGCCTCTTGGACAATGATGATCTTTGTTGCTACCTCTCGCTCTCGTAGTCAGCGCCACTGCAGCCATGCCATGTGGTAGGCCTCTCTGGCCCTGTCGCTGTGTCCCCCTCCTACCCTGTATCCACCCCTCAGGGTGATCCTTCAGTCCCAAAATGGCGTCTGCACCACACGGTTGTGCCTCCCATGTCCCCTGCTTGTGTCTGGGCCTCCTGGCCCAAAATTGCCTTTCGACTGCTACCACATGCTATGGCGGTATGCAGGAATCTCCACCACCCAGCCTCTATGGCCCCATCACTCACGCTCCACTGGCACTCCATTTGCTCACACCACGCCACAGGCCTGCCAGCCCCATTAGGCCAGCCTTGCTTTCTTAACCACACCACACCACACGGCATCCCCCTCGCGGCCCTGTCATCCAAGTTCAACAACCATGGCAGCTCTCTCTACTGTACTCTGTACTGCATATATAGCATAAGGACTTCTATTGTGCATACCTCTTGTATTATATATATATATTTTTTTTTTTTTCTTTGTTGTTCTACATTTTATATCTTCTGTCTATGTAATTGCGAACTGTATGTGTAAGTGCCTCAGGACCTCCTTGTGAATGAGCTTGCTCAATGGAGTCTTTCCTGCAATAAACTTGAACTTGAACTCTGCGCTGCATCTCGGTTTCCTTTGTGTCCACACGCTCTTCCTGAGAGCCCATCAACCAAATCATGCTGCCGGCTAGCAACCACATGGTCCATCAACATGCTGCCCTGCTCCCGGCCTCCACATTCCTGCTCACTCTGTGTGATACCACCAGCTCCCCTGTTTTTAATAAAAGCAGCCCGTGCTTGCTCCAGGAGACCATCTGCTCCACCACACAATGGCATTCCATTGGGCCGTGTACTCTGAGAGTGAATGCAGCAAAATCCCCCCTGCTCTCTGCAAACAGCCTTGCGGCCCCAAAACACCCTCAATTTATCATATCGCTCAGGCCAGCAGAATGAAGGAAACCTACCCAAGCCAACCTATGTGAAAAACATGCTGAAAATCCCTTTGTGCACATAACCAGACCCACACGCCGAGGCAGGTCAGCGGGACCTTGGTTCAGCCACCACTCCATCTAGCTCTTGGCTCAGCAGCCACACACTCTGACCTACACTCCTCTGCTTCCTCCAAAGCCACATTTTGCACAGTTCTTCTGTTCTGCTGCCTAACACTGCATAACCTTTCAGCCAATGCATAAAACAAGCCACCACTTTAAGAACCCCACACCTCCTGCCTGAGTGCCTTGCCGAGACAAGGCCCCCAGACCTTCACTGCCTTACCTCAGATTGCCAGCTATGTGCTGTGGTTCAAGCTCTGAAATTCACAGCAAGAAAGAGGGCTAGCTGAGGGTTACCTGTCCTTACATAGCCCCTCAGGACCCCTGCCCCTGGCCAGGCCCCCATCCTGGCACCTTTCCTTGGCCAATAGCCAGCAAGCACAGACCTGGGCGTATGACCCACCTCTGAGGTCATAGCCCCTCTCCCTGGTCTACAGAACCCACCCCTTCCCTTTCTCAAACTCCATTTCTGGCTTGCCCCCAGGACAACCTGGCCTGCCTTTTATTGGCAAGCCGCATTATACACTCCCCCATGCATTATTGTATATGTAATGCCTTTTTAAGAAAAAGAACACTGTCAGAACCAGCATTACATGCTCCCAAAGAAATGACTTACAAAATCATAGAAACAAAGACAATGATGGGGGCATGATCCACCCAGTCTGCTGGTGCCTGAAACAATGCCCCAAAATAAGAGTAGTGCTACACTACTGCTCCAAGTCTTACACTACTATTTTCTGAAGCATTTGACGTTTAGATTATGACTTATTTAATAGTTTGTGATTCTATTTATTCTGTTCATGCTTGTGCATTGTTTTTAAAAATTTGTACGGCACCCAGAGCCTCCGGGATTGGGCGTCTTTTAAACAAACTTGCCTTGCCTTACCAGTTGTTTTTGTAGTGGCCACCGGGAGCTGGGGATCCTCCAGGCTAGAAGTCACTGCATTTGAAACACTTTGCCACACGCTCATAAATGAGAGGGTGCCAACCAATAAACTGGATGAACAAACAACCACAAAAGTGCCTACACTCTGCAGAGAAAACAATTAAAGCAAAATAGTAAAGTTACACTACATCCAACCTACTTCCAACCTTTACTGAAGAGAGCACAGCTTTTGCTTCATTTATTTTCTCTGCAGAATGCCACCACTTTTGTGCTTGTTTAGTGTTCACTGCAGCTGGCTGAAGTTGTTGTTTACACACTGTTTTTTGTGCTGATACTGTTTGGAGCTAGTCTCTCTAACGTTTCAGATTCAAGGTGACTCGTGCAAGAGTTTGTAGCTTGGCAAACTCAACAGTTCACCCTTCCAGTTCTGCAGTCAAATGTCCAGTTGCTCTTATCTTTTCTGTTGTTGAAAGTTATTTTGTTGTTGCCTTAGGCTTGTGCAGTTCGAGTGTTGATTCTGACTGACATGCAATAAGATTGCACAGATACACAGCAATGGCAGGAGGCTGTTTTGAATGGAAACATTTGGAGTTTAGCACATCAGAATCCTCTAATCACTATTATGTCCCCTTTCCACGATTTGAACATAGTCCCTTTACCTGCTTACTCGTGCTATGCAGAATTTTCAAATTCTGGCAGAATGAGATTCCACGGAATATTCACAATTCTGCTGAAATTCTGCTAATTTCTGCCAGAAAATGAATAGCATAATTCCGCAGCATAAAATAGTTACAGATGATTTTCTACAGAAAAATCTCTGTTCTGTGGAATATTATTCCATGGATCTCAATATTTTCTGTGGAAATTGTTGTGGAATAATTTTCTGCAGAAAAAATACTGTTCTGCAGAATATTATTCAGCAGATCACAGTAGGTGGAATTCCGTAGGCGAATAAGCAAAATTCCAGCAGAAATTTCGCCGGTGCAATGGTCATTCCACAATAATTCCACTAGTGGAATTCTGCATTCCACACAGCAATACTGCTTACTGACCTGGGGTGTGTGATCAGTTGCTCAGTCACAAAGTAGGGTATCAGGCTGTTGGGGTCACCATGCTGCAAGCTCAAATTGGCTGATAGGGGAGAAATATGATGCAGCAACTCACTATTTAGGTTCTGGGAGAGGCTGATCCGTCCAAGGGTGTCCAAAGCTGTAGTTCAGTTCTCATAATAAGGAGAAAGAGATAAAAAAGAAATGGATTGCCACTGGGCCCTCCGGAACATAAGTCACTCACTGCACCCACAAGATACTGTCTAGTAATTAAAGCTTCTATGTGACTGAAGATGAAAAGTCACACCTCATTCGTAGTTTAGGTGGTGGATCAACTAATTAAGTCCCCCCCCTCCCCTTTTATTGCCAATGGCAGATACTAAAACGTTAATTGCTCATTTTGGATCAGTAAAGAAAGAGGGCTTACCATTTATACTGATTCTGAACAGGAAAACAGACATACCGTGCATACTGTACGTAAAGATGCACGATTATGAAGCTGGTGCATCAGCACATTCAATATTGCCAAGAGCACCTGATTGGCTGTCGGTGCACTTGGATGATGTCAGACACTAACTGGCATTTCAAATGGCTCGTTTATGACTTTTGCCAGGAACTGCACCATGTGGAAGTACTGTCCACAACTGCTGGTGAACAAGCCAGGGCCAGGGGGAGGCTCCAGAATTTGGGAAGCAGCTACTGGCACTCTGGACAGGGGGTCTGAATTTGGGAAATCCCGAAGCTCTACACATGACCAGATGATAAGTAATATAGTAACTTGCATTACACAAAACTTCAGCTTCATGGGGATTGACAAGGTACACTTAAAACCTGGAGGTGAGAACTTTAATGACTTGCTTTTAACCAGAGAGACATTCTGGATTATCAGTTTGAGTGCTGAAAGAGACCAGGGCCTTAACCAGGGTTTTGAATTAAAGCCCTTCTAGAAGAAAAAGAATTAATTTCCCTCTGCCTTTTGCTGCTGTTTTTGCTATAGGATTGTTTGCACAACTTTTAGCTAACTGTATCATGAATTACAATTTATATCCAATTATGCCTCCTTTTAGGAGTTGTTTCTCTGATCATTATTTAATGCTGTTTTTTTCTATTTATATATGTATATATTTATATTCTTCATAAGCTTTCCTTGAACAAACTAGACACATTATACCACAGAGCTTTGAGGTTTATCACAGATCTGCCTTATAGCACTCACCACTGCTCGCTATATACTGCAGTTGGATGGACCTCGCTTCAATTTAGAAGAGACAGGAATACAACACTATGGACTTACAGAGCAATATCACAGCGGCTTCCAAAATATATCTCAGACTGCTTCTTACAAGCCACATCAAGTAATTATGCATTAAGAAGTTTGAACTTCATTATGCTTAAAGTGCCTAAATTCCACTCTCGACATGGAAGATAAACGCCGTTAGCTATGTGTTATCTGCTTTATGGAACACAACGCAGAAGACATTGAAAGTGAACAAGCTTATATCTATTACAGCCTTCAAATATCTATACAACAGACTATTCAAAGAAAAATGTAACTGTTTCCACCAACATTAGATTAATCTTCCATCTTTCTCCTCAGTTGGCCAACCATTATAAGGTAGCTCTCCAGCACCCCATGAGCAGTCACCTCACATTTCATATACCATTACCACAATCCATTCATCATAATCATTAATTTACATAATCATCCTTACACCCTCTGCTTTATACTTCACCAGTCTGGCCTCCTCCCTTCCTCCAAGACCCACTATTGATCCCTCTGTAGCATCAGCCTTCCCCAATCCCCCCCCCCACACTAACCTCTCACCCCCTTCCTTACCCCTGGCCCAACATCCGTATTTTCAACCTATCCATCTCCTCTGTCCCTTTCCCTCCGGTATTCATCCATTACATATCACTCCTCACAGAAATAACCTCCAGCTGTCCATACAGCACATCACCTGATTCAAAATATCTAAGAAAATCTCTGACACTTTAAATCCTTCATCAAAAGTGTTAGTTTAAAGTGTCCATACAGCACATCACCTGAGTCAGAATATCTAAGAAAATCTCTGACACTTTAAATCCTTCGTCAAAAGTGTTAGTTTAAAGTGTCTCCTATTACCAACTTAGCAAGCTGGGTACTTCATGAATCATGTATACTATATATGTATTATATTTTTGTATTGTAGCATATCAATGTACTTGTGACACTGAATTGATGTATTGTATCAATTTGTTGTCTCCTCAAAGTGTGTATACTCTGTATGTTATATTTTATGTAAATTGAACCTTGACCTTACCAAGTCCATCTTGTAAATGAACTGTGCTCAATGATGTTCGCCTGGATAAATAAAGATTTGATTGATTGATTGATTTCCTCCCTCCCCACACCTTTCCATTTCCCTCCCTCTTTCCCTTTCCTCTCCCCTTTTCCTCCCCTTCCCCTCCCTTCCCTTATCCCTGTTTTTGTTTTCAATTCCCATTCATTTCTTGGCAAGTTGAATAAATATGTCAATTGTATGTGTCCTTATGTGTGGATTATCTTACCATGAATTGTTAATAGGGTATATCACAGTGGTTGGTGTTCTATGGTGGTATAGAGGGATGTACCTTTAAGAGTGTTAAGCTACTTGCCAATCACATGGCTTGCTTTTGTGTAACATTTCTTGAATTTATTTAATTATTTGATTAGTTCAGAATATTCAGCCTTTGAGAAAGGGTGGTGGACCATCTGAAACGCGTCAGGCATATGTATTTTATGATATAATAAATTTCTCCTCTTTTTGAAATAGACCTGTACCCTTGTTTTATTGAGATTGTGGTGAGTGCATAAGTTTTTTAAGTTGTTCTTCAACTTGTATTACAGTAGCACATTACTTGAAAGAAAATGTAATCTTGTAACAACCCAAGATTACATTTTCTTTCAAGTAATCTGTTACCATTAGAAGTTACATGACAATGTAATCAGATTACATACTACCCAACACTGCTTGGCCTGGTCTTCCCTGAGGTCTTGCCTCCCCTCCTTTGTGTCTGCTCTCCCACAGAGCTTTGCATCATCTGCAAACAGAAAAACTTTACATTCTATCCCATCTGCAGTGTCACTGACAGAGATGTTAAACAACACCAGACCAAGCACCAAGCCATGTAGGTCTCTACTAGTGACTGTCCTAACCTCCGAGAACTTCTCCAGGACCACAACCATCTGACTTCTTTCCAGCAGCCAGTTTATAACCTATGCAACCAGATGTGCCCCTACACGCAGGTCCTCCAGCTTCCTGGTTAATCTCCTGAGGAGAGCAGAGTCAAAGGCCTCACTGAAATCTAAATATATGATGTCCACCACTTGGACACTCTCCACAGTCCTGAATACCCAGTCAAAGAAATCACTTAGGTTAGTCTGGCAGGACTGCCTTGACACAAACTCATGTTGCCTCACATCCTGGAGCCCATTTTCTTCCAGAAAAAAGCTTATTAGTCTTTCTTTCAGTATGGTTTCCATGGGTTTAGAAACATAAAAGTTTTAGGCAGATGTGAACGTTATGATCCATCAAGTCTGCCCTTGTTTTCCTACCCCCCCACTTAGCTGCCTGCTTGAGTATCCCGCAATGCCTGTCCTATGCCCGCTTGAATTCCCCAACCGTCTTCACCCCATCACCCCACCGGCAGCCTATTCCAAAGTTCAACATATCCACCTCTTCCTCCTCTCCTCCAGGGTGTATATATTTAGCTGCTTAAGCCTCTCCTCATAGGGCTTTTGATGCAGACCCCACAACATTTTGGTAGCCCTCCTACTGACCACCTCTACTCTGTCTATGTACTTCCTGATATGCAGTCTCCAGAACTGGACACAGTACTCAAGGTGTGGTCTTACCAGTGATCAATATAAGGGTAGCACCACCTCCTTCTTCCTATTGGTGAAACACATTCCTATACACCCCAGCATCCCACTATCTCCTCTGATGGCCTTGTCACATTGCCTGGCCACCTTTAGGTCATCTGATATGGTTATTGATTACCCCTAGGTCCCTTCCCTACTTGATCTTTTCCACCCATTTTGTACTCCACACCCAGGTTTCAATGGCCTAAGTACATTATTTTGCACTTTTGTACATTAAAAAATTGCTGGCATACCCTCTACCACTATTCCAGTCTTTTCAGATCCTTACCCATCCTTTCCAGTATGCTACCAGAGTGTCCACTCTGTTACAGATCTTGGTGTCATCTGCAAAGAGGCAGACCTTTCCTTTCAGTTCCTCCGTTATGTCACTTATAAAGAAATTGAAGAGAACTGGTCCCAGCACCCATCCCTGAGGTACCCTGATGGTCATCATATCTTCCTCAGAGTGAATCCATTTACCACTACCCTCTGTGTCCTAACATCTAATCAGTTTTATACTCAGATTACCATCGTATTACCCACCCTCAAGTTCTCCAACTTGAATACCAGTCTCCTATGTGGAATGGTGTTGAAAGCCTTGCTGAAATCCAGATAGGCCACATCCACCACTCCTCTCTGATCCAACTCCTTGGTCACCCAGAAAAAGAAATCTATCAGATTAGTTTGGCATGAGCTTCCCTTCTGAAACCATGCTGTCTTGGATCCTGTGATCCATTGAATACAAGATATTCCAAAATCCTTTCCTTTAGTAGTGCTTCCATTAACTTACCCACCAATGATATCTGGCTGACAGGCCAATAATTGCCCACCTCTTCCAAGCTACCACTTTTGTGAAGTGAGGCTACCTCAGCCCTCCTTCAGCCCCCAGTACCACGCCAGTCTCAGGTAATCTGTTAAATAGGTCTGTCAGAGGTGCAGCTAATAGCTCCTTAAGCTCCCACAGCACCGTTGGATTCACCCCATCTGTATGACAATTGAACATTGACACCTCTACCTGGAATGACAGAACAGTGGCACAGCAATGAGTAACTGCACTGTCACTGCGGTACCCAGGCACTATTTCTGTGGGGTCTTGCACCCCCTCTCCGAATCAACTCCAACTTAGAGTTGATCATCTTATGTCTAGGGGGTGTGGGGGGCAGAACTTCCTGTATGGGTGGTTTGGGGGATAAAGCCCCACAAAGAAAACACAGGGGGCCCGATTCCAAGACTGGGTATGCCAGCATAAGCCGAGATATGCCAAACCCCTTGGCGTATCTTGTGACTTATGCCATGCGGTACGCCACCCCAGATTCCAACAGGCACCTTGTGCCATGGCGGCTGTAGGCTATGACAACTGTGGGTTACACCACCCACTACTCCACAGCCTGCAATGCCATGACAAAAGTGCAGGTTACAGCAGCAACTGCACCCTCTTCCAGGAGGGCGGCTACCGTAACCTACTGGTGCAATTCCAAAAGTCGCACTGGCTGAGCTAAGTTAGAGCAGCTCGGGGCTGCTATAAGGGGCATCTGACAGTGCCAGCCCTCAGAGGCACACACTGCAGCACTGCAGCAATGGTGCTAAGCTGCTCCCCTTGCCCCCACAAGCACCCCCTTGCCCCCCACCCCCTGAAAGTCAGGGAACCCTGGGGTCCAAACTATAGAGAGCCCCCTCCAGACTCCTGTGCCACCTGTCCTACTCCCCATGCCCCCTGGTGTGTGCCATGGTGTTCCAGGGCAGGGGGAGCTTTGGGGTGGGGCTGCCAGTTATGGGCCATGACTTGTGACATGCAGGGTTTTAACGCCATGCCCGTGGTCTTAGCCTCCGCATGGCATAAGCTGCATAATGCAAGTACCGGGACCCTGCCACTCTTGGAATGTGGCATACGGTTCCTGGCGTAGCAGCGAATGTCGCAACTCACATACGCTGTCGAGTTGCGACATTCACCTTGGAATCGGGCCCAGTGTTCTGGAATGGATTTATACAGACCGAAACTGTGGTCGCCATAAATCTGTCACTGTAACCTCGGTTGATAAAACATTTGTTGAATCGACATCGTAGAGCCCACCCCGTCTGGCCCCATAGCTTTACCCACCTTCAGGTTAATGGGTGCTTTCCAGACTATCTCCTCAGAAAACAGACTAGTGTCCATTTCCTTCCCATCAAAGCTCCTGGTGCCTTTTTGTGCCTACTCCCCTTCCCCTTCTACTATGAATACTGAGCAGACGGGTTTGTTTAAGGTGTCTTTCTTTTCTTGACCCCTCTGCACAGTAACCCCTTCTCTCATTAACCATACAATCCCCCTTTGTCTTCCTTCTCTCACTAACATACTATACCTAAAAAACAGTCTTGTTCCCTTTTGATACTCCCTGAGCTATTCTTTCCTCAGTTTGCACCTTTGCATGCCCTACTGCTTTACCTGCCCATCCTCCTCTCTCTGTGTCTCCTTATACCTTCTGAATACTACATTTTTTAGCCTTTACCTTTTCTGTTACTTCATTTGAGAACCACAGTGGTCTCCTCTTTCTTTTACTTTTGCTTACTACTTGCTTGACACAGACGTTTGTTGCCTTCATTATGCACTCTTTATGTTTGGCCCACTTTTCCTCCACCCCCCAGATCCTCTCCCCTGGCCAGGTCATTACTGAGGCATTGACCCACCTTTGTAAAATCAGCCCCTCTGATGGTCAGGACTCCCACCATTCTGTGGTTTGATTCTGTAGCTGTTCTTATGTTAAAACACTGTATGATGATCACTGGTCCCCAGATGTTTCCCGCCTTGATGTCTGCAACATTAGTCCTGTTAGTAAATATCAGATCCAGTATTGCCCTATCACAAGTGTGTTCACTGACTAGTTGCCTGAGGAACACTCCCTGTAGGGAGTCCAGGATGTCCCAGCTTCTAGCTAAACCTGCCACACTTAGGCTCCTATTGACATTCGGCAGAATGAAGTCCCCCACAAGTAACACCACCCCCCCTTTGTCAGCCATTTTGCCAATTGCTTCTAACATTTCCTTATCTAAGTCCTTGCCCTATGCCAGGAGCCTGTAGATCACATATGTCCTAATAGTGGCTCTGTTTCCCAGCTAAAGAGTGACCCACTACACCTCAGATCCCCCTCCTGAATTCCCTGTGTTTCTGTCACGTTTATGTTTTCTTTCACATAAAGTACAACCCCTTCTGAATTCCTTCCTACTCTCTCCCTCCTGAACATCGTGTAGACTGGTATGACCATGTCTCAGTCAAGGTATTCCATGCACTATGATTCAGTAATGGTCACAATGTCCTGCTCGGCTTCCATCATGATTGCCGCTAGGTCTGGGATCTTATTTCCCAGGCTTCTAATATTAGCACACATGACCTTCCAGATATATTTTTTAGCTCTCTACTTGTTGCACCCACCTTTTTCCTTTTGTGCCCCTTTCCTCACTCTTATGCTCTGACTGCTTTTTCCCAATTTTTGTTTTGCTAACCCCCAACTTCCTTAGAAACATAGAAACATAGACTTTGACGGCAGATAAGGACCACTTGGCCCACCCAGTCTGTCCATTTCCCTACCTACTGGATAAGCTGCAGATTCTAGTTAACCAACAGCCTACTTCCTGCAACCCCCCACTATAATTGCCTTATGTCTGTCCCATGCATGTTTGAATTCCCCCACTGTTTTAGACCCAACGACTTCCTCAGGAAGGCAGTTCCATGTATCCACCACTCTCTCCGTGAAAAAAAATTTCCTCACATTACCTCTGAGCCATCCCCCCTCTATTTTTTAAATTGTGCCCACTTGTTCTTACACATCTCTTTTTCTGAAAGATGCTACCCTCCTGGACTTTGTTGATTCCCTTGAGGTACTTGAAAGCTTCTGTCATGTCCCCTGTCCCTCCTTTCATCAAGAGTATACATATTAAGCTCTCTCAGTCTCCCTTCATATGGTTTCTGCTGCAGACCCTGCACCATTTTAGTTGCCTTCCTCTGGACTGCTTCCATCCTGTCTATGTCCTTGTGTAGATGAGGTCTCTAAAACTGCACACAGTACTCCAGATGGGTTCTCACCAACTGTCTGTATAGAGGGATAACCACTTCCCTTTTTCTACTTGCGATGCCCCTTCCATGCATCCCAGTATCCCCCTGGCTCTCCTTACCAACTTTTCACATTGTTTACCCACCTTTAGGTCATCTGATATGACTACCCGAAGGTCCCTTTCCATTTTTGTTGTTGCTAGTACCTCTCCTACTATTGTGTACTCTTCTCCTGGGTTTTTGTTTCCCAGGTGCATTACTTTGCACTTCTTTGCATTGAATCTAAGTTGCCATATGTCTGACCATTCCTCCAACCTTGCCAAGTCCCTTCTCATCCTTTCTACCTCCTCTTGTGTATCAACTCTGTTACAGATCTTTGTGTCATCTGCAAAGAGCCATACCTTTCCTTCCAGACCCTCTGCAATGTTGCTTATAAAGATGTTAAAGAGGACTGGACCCAGTACTAAGCCCTGAGGTACTCCACTAGCAACCCCTTTCTTCAGAATGTGTTCCATTCACTATTACCCTCTGTGTCCTGTTGTGCAGCCAGTTTGCTACCCAGGCTACCACCCTGGGACCCATTCCCAGGCTGGCTAACTTGATTATTAATCTTTTGTGCGGGACTGTGTCAAATGCCTTGCTAAAGTCTAGGTAGGCCATATCCACAGCACCTCCCTGGTCTATTACTTTGGTCACCCAGTCAAAGAAATCAATTAGATTCATCTGACATGACCTTACTGCTGTGAATCCATGCTGCTTTGGGTCCTGTGCCCCGCTGGCCTCTAGGTACTCAACAGTTCTTTCTTTCAGAAGTGATTCCATAATTTTCCCTACCCCTGAGGTCAAACTTACAGGTCTGTAGTTTCCTGCTTCTGCCTTGCTCCCACTTTTGTGAAGGGGAATCACATCTGCCCTCCTCCAGTCCTCAGGTACCACCCCATCCTGCCATGATTTGTTAAAAAGCGTGGTCAGTGGTGTCACTAGGTCCTTCCTTAGTTCTTTTAGAATTCTGGGGTGAATCCCATCAGGCTCCATTGCTTTGTCCACCTTGAGTTTTATGAGTTCTTTCAGGACTCTTTCTTCTGTGAATGGACTGGTGTCAACCCCCCTACCCAGAGTGCTTCTATTGTCTGGTTTAGGTAACTTCTCCTCATCTTCTTTTGTGAATACTGAGCAAAAGTATTCATTCAGTATCTCTGCCTTTTCACTGTCTCCCTCTGCCTACTTCCCTTCTCCTTTATTAATCTTCACTATCCCTCCCTTAACCTTTCTATGCTCCCTAATGTACCTATAAAAGGTTTTATCCCCCTTCTTAACTGAGTTGGCTATTTTTTCCTCAGTTTGGGCCTTTGCTATTCTGACTGCCTTCCCCACTTCTTTCTGCTTTAATTGATACAGTTCCCTGTCATGCTCCTTCTGTGATTCCTTATACTTTTTGAATGCAGCCTTTTTCTCCTTAACCCTCCCTGCCACCTCTTTTGAGAACCATTGTGTTTTTTTACTCCGCTTTGTTTTCTTTATTTGTTTCACACAAAGGCTTGTTGCCTTTATGATGGCAGTTCTGATTTTTCTCCATTGTTCTTCCACCCCTCCTTTTTGGCCATTTGCTAGTGCATTCTTCAGGTATTGACCCATTTTGCCAAAGTCAGCCCTTCTAAAGTCCAGTATCCTTGTTTTTGTATGGCTTGTCTCCATGGTTGTGCTCATTGTGAAGCACACTGTGCAGTGGTCACTTGTTCCCAGATGTCTACTGACTTCTAAATTTCTGATCCTCTCTCCATTTGAGAGTACCAGGTCTAGTATTGCTCCCTCCCGAGTGGGTTGCAACACTAGCTGTCTAAGGCCTGCCCCCTGCAGGACATCGAGAATGACCCTGCTCTTGGATGTGGCTGCAGTACATGTCATCCAGTTAACATCTGGCATATTCGGGTCCCCATCAATAGTATCTCCTTTTCAGCCATTTTGAGAATGTCCTCTATCATTTTCTTGTCCATTTCCTCCCTTGAGATGGGGTCTGTATACAACCCCTGTGCAGATTGTGATGCCATTCCCTGTCTCCAAGGTGACCCAGAATGCCTCTTGTCCTCCCCCTTTACTTTTTAGTTCTGTAGCTTTGATCCCTTCCCTTATGTATAGAGCTACTCCACCTCCTCTTTTACCTTTCCCGTCCCTTCTGTAGATTGTGTACCCTGGTATGTTGACGTCACAGTCATGGTTCTCTGTATACCATGTTTCTGTGACTGCCACAATATCCAATTGTTCATCTTCCATCAGGGCTACTAGCTCAGGAAGCTTGTTTCCCAGACTACGGGCATTGGTACTCATTGCCCTCCATTTAATGTTGGCTTTATCCTTTTTTCCTCCATCCCTGTTCTTATTGCCCTTGTCTATTTTTCCATTTACCCCTGTCCTGCCCTGTGTTGAGCTCTGTACCTCAGTGTTTACCTTATTGCCTGCCATGTTTTGTGGGGGGAGGCTTGTAATTTTCTGCCTTTTATCAGCACCTCCCCCCTTGGCTAGTTTAAAAGCTTGCCAAGGAAACATTTAAACCTGTCACCTAGGAGCTTGGTTTCCTTCATGGACAGATGCAGACCATCATGCCAGTATAGACCTTTATCTCTCCAGGTGGACCCCCAGTCCCCAATGAAGCCAAAGCCCTGTGCTCTGCACCAGTTTTGCAACCATTCATTAAACTGCATGGTGTGCAGTACCCTAGCCTCACTCCTGCCATGGACTGGCAGCACCTCTGAGAAGGTTACCGTGCTTGCTACCAATCTGAGGCTCCTCCCCAACTCCACAAATTCATTCTGCACTGCACTGATCCCATGCCTAGCTAGGTCATTTGTCCCAAGGTGGACAATGATATCTAGTTCCCTCTCCTGTCATGCTGCTTCTGCAATCCTGAGGATTCATTTCCAGTCCCTCCAAGCCATGGCACCAGGCAGGCACCTTACTTCCTTCTCCTCTCCCTTCCCTAGTTTTACCCCCCTAACAATTGAGTCCCCTATCAGAAGCTTGATTAACTTGCTCCATGTTGAGACTCTCATCCCTCGGGATCTCCTTACACACTCACTCAAACTTTGGAAGGGGCAGTTTCTGCCTCCCTTTTTCTCCCACCACCCCACTCAGCTAGTTTAAATGCTCATCAAAGCAATGTTTGAACCATCCATTGAGAACTGTGGTTCCTCTCCTGGATGGATGCAGGCCATCACCACAGTATAGGCTCTTATCCTCCCAGGTGGGTGCCCATCCACAGTGTAGCAGTACTCATCTTCTCTGCACCATTCCTTCAACCACGAGTTGAAGGTGTTGGTGCAGAGTTCCCTCACTTTCCCCATCATAAACAGGCAGCACCTCCACAAAAGCTACAGAATATGCTACCTAGGATTCCTTCCAAAATCCCTAAACTCCCCCTGCACTATTTGTGCCCCATCTCTATGTCCAGAGCACAGCACTCCCAGACACTAAATAATACCACAACACAAGGTTAAATTTCAAAAAGCAAAATTCTACCTTTATAGTGGCAGAATTAGTGCTGGAGCTTTACCCAGACTACCCCAGCACTTCAACTTCTTCAAAACTGCCTTCATCAGGGGGTGTGGCCAAGAAAGGAAAAATACAAATTTTGTATTACTCCTAATTGACGTGAACAGATGCATTTATTTAGAAGAAATATAGTAAATAGAAAATTTTACAGTAAAAAAACATTAAGCACAATTTCACCAAAGACAGTCAGAAATAAAGCTCAGTACAGACATAACACAAAAAGTCACAAATTAATTGCAATTCAGAGCACTGTCACAGAGCTAAAAGTTGTTACATTTCTAAAGCCATATGCACAACAATCATTTCTGATACCTAAGTAAATGAACAGCCAAGTGCCAGAAATGCTGTGATCACCCAGAATTCAGTGGACAATTCATTTTAAATTCATGGGGATCCACATGCTGAAAATGGCACATAAATCTAAAAGAAGAAACTGAAAGAACAGAAGTATGGCTACAAGTGACACAACAAAAAGAACATGACATATCCTGACATTACATTCATTTGTAATGTTAAATGGTATTTAATAGCACTTGCTCTAAATCATTTCTCAACTCAACTCAACTCAAAATTTATTTATAAAAAAGCGCAAGTCAATAAGTATCCAAGAGCTTGTGTACACAGTACAATAAAATACAGTATTTCTTACCAAAACAATATTTAATGATATTCGCTTTTAATTCTGTATCACTTTCGTTGTAAAAATGGTTTTAAATCCTAGTCGTCATTCAATCCTACCAGTTTCATACCTAGTCTATTGTCTATGGATCTGCTGGCTATCTTCTGTAATAATAGGTTCACTCTTTCACCACCATATTTCATTACTGGCACATGTTCAAGTCCCATAAATCGTAAGCCTTTGGGGTCAGGGTTATGCTTCTAAATGTAGTGTAACCCTGCCGGTTTATCCTGTCTCTTGTTGGAGAGTGAACTGATATGTTCTTGTGTGCATATTTTTAAACTCCTAGAAGTCATACCTACATACAGCAGTTTACAGGGACACCATAATACATAAACCGTGAATACAGTATTGCAAGTTATACACTCTCAAATTTCACTTCTATAATTTTGATTCCCTTGGTGTACAAATTGTTTTCCTGTGGTACAGTATTCACACACACATATTACATCTTTTGCACTTGCACATCACATGTTGTCCTTTGGGTAGCCAGTCAGAATCTGCAACTGATTCAGATGGCAGCCTACTATGGACAAAGTTGTCTCTGAGGTTAGATGCCCTACTAAAGGTGATTTGCAGTTTGTCACCCTCAGAGGCTGCCAACTGAGAATTGCTTGTAAGGATGTGCCAGTTTCTGTATGTAACATTATCCAGCCATCCTGCCCAGTCATTATATTCAGTCACACAAGTGACCGGTAAACTCTTCATTTCTCTCTCCTTGGTTTTTACCTCTAGCCGTGGATACTGCATTGAAATGCCTGAAAACTACACTAAATAAGCCTTATAGACTGGTGCTTAATATGGGTGCCAGCACACACACTTGACACCTTTATACCCAATCAAAGTGGCTCAGCCTAAATGGCAGAGTGCAGTACCAAGTCTGTCTCCTCGGTTAAAAAAAAAAACTACTAGGAATGACCCCCAAAACAGTACAGAATTTACTTCTACCTGCCCACAACTCTCACAGAACCAGAGGCAAGGATAGGAACTCATTGGACATATCATTTTGCTGTACATTGCAGGCCCAAAGGACCTTCTCTTACAAGGCCTCCTCTGGCTCAACTCTGGCTAAATGAGCTTCCTGCCAACACCGTGAACCACCACAAACTAGGGCCATTTAAAAGAGACCTCAAACAGCACCTTTATGACCGTGGGCATTGTGATTGCTTGGAATAAATCCTCCCAGTCCCTTATTCCTTATTGCCCTCCCCCACAGGCACACACTTCCCCTGCTTTCCATACCCCTGTAGCCTAGTAGTATTGATACCACATCCACATTCCACTCTCTACCTCCTCCCTACCTCTTGCACTGTATCTCCTTGCTACTCCTTGTCCCTCCCCCTACCCTCACTCCCAATTATTTCTCTCTTGCCCCCTTCCCCCTTCTACTATATCTGCATTTTAACCACTTTTTACTTTAACATTTTCTATTTAGCTCATCTAATTAAATACACCTGTTCACATCGATTAGGGGTGATATAAAAATGTTGTTTTTCCTATTTTGGCAACACTCCCTGTTGAAGACAGTTTTGCCAAAGTGCTGGGGTAGTCTGGCTCTTGCTCAAGCACCAGTTCTGCCACTATAAATGCAGCATTTTGCTTTTTGAAATTTAACTTTGTGTTGTGGTATTAGTTAGTGACTGGGAGTGCTGGGCTCTGGACTTTGACTTATATTTTGGTCTGGCTGCCCTTTTGCAGCACCCACCCCATCCTGTGGTTTGCAGTAGTTGCCTGAAGACCTGCCTGCCCCACTCCTAGCCAGGTCATTTGTCCCCTGGTGAACAATGATATCCAGCTCCCCTTCTTTCCTACTGCCTTATCAATCCATAGGCTGTGAAAAAAGAGTTGGAGGGGTAAGTAGAGGCTGCAGTGGTGTCAGACAAGCAGGGCAAACAAGGGTGAGATGTTAACCAGGGTGGAGGGGGAGCAATTAGGTGAGGGAGAAGCTTGTATAGCAGTCAAAGGAGGAAGGAATGGAGATGTAGATGGAGGGGGTAGAAGAGTGTCAATCCTAGGATACTCCATAATTAAGGTATTCACTGGGGAAGGAAGGAGGACTCAAATGAAAGAAGGAAGGTGATTTCCATGCCAGGGATAATGGCGGGGAAGGTTTGCCCAAGAATCAGGGAGATGGTAGGGGGGTTGGAGGGAAACCAAACATAGTTATATACATAGGTACCAATGACCTAACCAGGAAGGAGGTGGGGATAGTACAAGATAGATTCCAGGTGATGGGGAGGACTTGCAGGGAGGTAGCAAGGTGGCTGGCACTCTCTTACCAGTATCAAGGAACAGCACAGTTAGGAAAAAAAGGACAGACAAATTTAATAACTGGCTGAGGGGATGGTGTAAAGATGAAAGGTTCATCAGTATTTTGTACTGGGGAAGACCTGGTCATATAAAACAGTTTGTGCACCATACAGACTATACCACAGGAGGAAGGGGGTCGAAGGTCCTCAGAGACAAACTGAGGGGTACATAACTCATAAACTTAATTTAAACTATTGAGTGGGGGGCAAGTGGGCCTGCAGACCCAAAGACTTGGTAACGAGGAGGTTACTAGACTCCCCCCATACCAGTAGATGGGGTCTAGAGGGTGAAGATGGAGAAGGAGTGAAGGGGTTATCAATGGGGGGTACAAGAAGGGGAGAGAAAATAGAAAGAAAGAAGGGAGGGGAGGGAAGCAGTCTCAGACTCTAGGTGGAAGGTGATGTCCCTGAATGTGTGAAGTCTTTGAAACAACATGGACAACCTGCAGGCATTATTAGCAGAGGGAGGTGTGGATATCATAGGAGTCACTGAGATTTGGGCCATGCCAAACCATGATTTTGGAGTTTTTTGTAGGCATGGCAACAAGGGAGAACTATAACAAGGGAGGAACAGGTGCAGGATCCAGAAACAAGGAAGGAGCAGGAGAAGGTCCCAGTGATGATCTGGTGCAGAAGGCAATGGACCTGATGGGGTAGCTTCAGACCATGTTGGATGAGGCAAAGAAGAAGGATGGAGCAAAGAAGAATGATGGAAAGAGGAAGGCACTGGCAGGGGATAATGGAAAAGGGTTGAAGCATCAATCTGGGACATGGGTCAAAGAAGCAGCAAGGCCCAAGGATAAGGAAAAATTGGTGGATCTGACAGTTGAAGGGAGTTTGAAGGAATATTTGGAAGGGATCATCGAAGAATGGGGAGGGGCTAGAAGAAATAGTGAAGGTGTTGCAGGAGTTAAAAGGGAAAGAGGGAGCAGAACAGAACCAAGGGACAGAGGGTGATGGGGGTAGGAGGAAATGAGAGGAAGGGGCTCTCATAGTCATGCTGGAGGATCATGTTCCACAGACATTAAAGGATAAGATCTGGAAGTGGGAGTATGTTGATATGTTTGCATTGGAGGATAAGGAGGTGGCCAAGAAATATGAGGAAAAGGAGTATATAGGGAAAACAGAGATGGCAGCAGCCATAGCAATAATGGGGAAGACCCAGGATGAAAAGAATTTCAGGGATAAGACCATAGAGGTCTGGCTCTCAGGCTTCAGACACTTCAGTGCTATCATGTTGCAGAAACATCCGAAGTTAACCATTCCCATATTGACATATTCCACAATAATATGTAATACAAATAAAATGCAAGGTGGGTATGGGTGGCTAAAATATGATGAAAAGTTCCAGCAAAGAATGTATTCCTATGGGAACTTTCTCTGGGACACCAGGCACATGGGCATATGGTTCGAGACAATGACAGTGCAAATGGCAGGTGGTGGAGAAGGGCGGGGGTTGGGTTAGGATTGAAGATGGGGCAGGAAATCAGCAGAAAACATGCTGGGGGTATAATAAAGCTGTATGCTATTGGGAGAATTGTAAGTTCAAGCATGCCTGCTCAAAATGTGCAGGGCCACACCTGATACTGCGGTGCAAGGGCATGGGGGATAGGTTTGGGGGGCAGCCCTTTCGAGGGAACTTCAGAGGAGCAATGTGAGGTACTATGAGACAGAGAGGGATGGTAGAAGTTTCAGTGGAGGTGGGGGTTTCTGCATGGGTAATGGAAGATGATGAGGAAAAAGGGAAAATATGGTGGGGAAGGGGTGTTGGGATGGCCAGAATCCCAGTTAATATGGAGGTGATGCTGAAGTGGATGAAGAAGTACAAGGACCAGGAAGCAAGGCACAATTTATCAGAAGGTTTCAGGGAAGGTTTTAGCTTACATTCTGAGGGGCATCAGAGGGAAATGAGGCATGTAAGCTTGGGTCTATAAAGCGGAATGAGGAGCTGGTAGCAAAAAAGATACAGAAGGAGTTGGCGGTGGGTAGGCTGGAGGCCCTGTTCAAGGTGCCTCCCTTTCTAAAGTTTAGGGTGTCAATGCTGGGTTTGGTGCTAAAAATAACAACCAGGGAAATTCCAGCTAATTCACCACTGGTCCTTCTTGGAGGGGTCATCAGTAAATGATTTTATTGGTGATGAACAGAGGGGGTGCCATAGGAGCCAGAACATGGGGCTACTAGGGCCATGGCCCTACCACTTTCATAAGTGGTCCTATCAATTTTTGTAGCCATGTTAATGTATTTAATAGGGGAGAATTAACCCCTTACATCCTTAGCCCTACAACATTTCAAACTATTCCAGCACCAGTGGGTGGTGCCCTATGCAACACTTGATCAGGCAGTGGAGATGATTCGGGCAGTAGAAGGGTGTGGCTAGCTAAAACAGACATAGACACTGCATGTATATTACTGCCTGTCCAGGTGGATGATTTGGAATTGTTGGGATTTAAAATTTAATGGCTCTTACTATTTTGATAAAGCAATGTCCATGTGATGTTTAGTGGCATTCACAACTTTCAAAATGTTCAGTGCTTGATTGCAGTGGGCATTCAGGAAGCAATACAAGGCAGTGGTGCATTACTTAGACAATTTCCTCCTGATAGGGCAAGGGGAGGAAGGGACTATGAAGATGATAGTGTTTTCAAGAGATGTGTGACAGGCTGGGGGTGCAGCTGGTGGAGGGGAGGATGGAAGGCTCAGCCAGTAATTTGGAGTTTCTAGGCATCGAGGTGAACATTGAGAAGGGGGCATTTAGGCTACGTGGTAACAAGGTCCAAAAGCTGAGAGAGTTGATAACTCTTGAGAAGGGCAAGTGAAGAGTTCCACTGGTACTAATACAACAGCTGTTGTGCCACCTCAATTTTTCAGGTATGGCCTTCATCTTGAATTGTGAGGGCCTTTTCCAGAGCAAAAATGGTCCCATTACTGAGTGGATATTTTAAAAGGTGTGAGACAAGATTTGGAAGTCTGGGTGCAGTTTTTGCAGTGTTAAAAAAGAGTTACGTTCTGGCAAGAGGACTGGCTATTCAACAAGGACCTGAACTTAAATACAGATGCAGCAGGAGTATGGAGGATGGTGGCGTACTTCATAGGGGAGTGGATATTGCAAAGGTGGCCAAAATAGTGAACAGGTGGGGTTTGACTAGGGAAATCATGCTCCTGGAGATCTTCCTGATATGGGTAGTAGTAAACATTTTGGGAGAGTGACTTTGAAATCAGAGGACAGTGTTTTGGTGTGACAACAGGGCAGTGGAAGAAGTGCTGAACAGGCAGACATGAACCACAGAAATGGTAATGAGGGTCATCAGACAGCTAGTGCTGCAAGGATTGAGACTGAACCTGTTGTTTAGAGCAAGACATATCGAAGGGGTCAAAAACATGGTGGCTGACAGCCTTGCCCATCTTCAGTTGGACAGGTTCAGGCATCTGGTGCCGTAGGCAGCAGAAAGGAGAACGGTGGTCCCACCCCACTTTTAGGAGATTAGCTGGGAAGAGTCCAGCTGCTATTCATGAGCTCTTGATCTGTGAGTTCTTTGAAGCCATATGAAGGTGAGTGAAAAGTATTCCAACAGTGGGCTCGAATGGAGGAAAAGAGGGACAGTGACAGAGGGGAAGGTGATGAGGTTTATGGTACAGAAATGGGAAGAAGTGGTTGGTACACTCCTCCATGGGGATTCAGATAGTAGGAATAGGTTTGGTATGCAGTCTATAGGGTTGGGGACACCAGCAGGGCACAGGTAGTAAGACAAATGATACAGGGCTTGCAAAGGCTCAAAGGGAAAAGGGTAGGCTGAAGAAGGCCTATATCGAGGAATTTGCTGGGTAAGTTGGTGGTGACATACAATAGCATTTGCCACTCTTGCTATGAGGCATGCCTATTCTCAGCAGTCTTTTTGATAATGTTTTGTGGCTCTTTCCAGGTGAGTAAAGTGGTGGTGCAGAGCAAGAGCGATGGGGTTGGTGGGTTACATTGGGAGGAGGTACAGTGTATTGCAGAGAGAATTGTGATAGGATTGAGCAGGTCCAAGACAGACCAGGTGGGCCATGGGACAAAGGTGGTGATAGAGCAGATAAGAACAGGGAGCAGTTATGCTTTGAGGGCCATGGAGCAAGCTAAAGCTATCAGACCGGTAATGGGGGAAGTTTGTTGGTGCATGGCAACAGACACCCAGTCACCAGTTACCAGTTAACAGCAGTGCTTAAAAAAGCTATGGAATTTTGGGGAGTGGATGGGTACAGGTTTTTGTCACACTCCTTCAGGACTGGTGCAGCCTCAGAGGTGGCCATGCAAGGGGAGGTCGGCCACAGAGGAAAAAAATGTGGGTAAGTGGAAGTCTAGTGGTTATAAAACATATGCTAGGGAGATCGGAAAATAATGCATGTTCCGATGTTCCCTTTTCCAGATGCGGGCCGTAGGAAGAACATATGTATTGTGGGCCACTCTTTCACATACTTGGCTGAGAGACAACTCGTGAGGAAGCCCAACTGGAGACAGCTGCAACGGGTGGTAGAGACAACCAAGGTGCACTGGAGAAGGGTTTTGGCATGAGATGGGTCCAGTTGTTGCCATTGTTAGGGATGGGAAAGTTAAAGCTTTCAAGGCCAAATTTGTTAATTTTACAGTTGGGTGGCAGTGATTTGGGGGAGTGGCCATGGTTTGATTTAATGCAAGAAATGAAAGTGGATTTGCAGACAATCAGGAGGTTGTGGCTATAGGTGGCTGTTGGCAGGTCAGAAATGATCCTGAGGAAGGAATGGCGGCATGCAAGGGATATAAAAGTGGTGGAAAGGGCAAGAAATCAGCCATTGCCACCTCCACTCTTGGCTCCTTCAAAATTTAAATTCTGCCAGCACCTCACTACACTCAGCTGTTGTGACTTCCCTCCCTACATTTTCTTCCAATCAGTGCATTTTTTACCCCTCATTTTAAGCATATCCTACTATCCTTGCTGCAAAACCCTTACTTCCTACCACCCTTTCTTCTCTCCCTGTTTTATCTCTCATCCTTCCCTCTTCTGGCACCCCTTCCCTTTAATTCTACTCTTCCTAAACACTTACCATCAAAGTCACCTTATTGTCTGCCTTTCCAGCCCTCCACACTCTTCTATTCCATTCCCCTAGTCTGGGCCCCACCATTCTCCTCGACCTGCAAATATCTTACTTATTGTATATTCTCGCATTTCTTTTTCTCATTTGACTATATCCCTCTCATTGCCATTCACAGCCTGTATCATACATGTCTTGCTACTTGTAATATTGCTTCGCATGATATTTGTTTTGCTTTGCCCTGTTATAAATCTTTGTTATGTATCTCTGCCTTATTATGTTGACACGGAACTTTTGTAAATGGACCTCTGGTTCTAAGGTGTAACATTTTCCCAGCAATGAATAAATAAACTTACCCCCTGCCTTTTCAACATTTCCTATCCTCCATGTGACATTCATTTCTATCCCCTTCTTCCCCCTCACTCTTGAGCTTTGTCAAAGATGTATTACTCCATTAAGTACTTTATGTTGTGTAACCCTGTGCTCAAACTGTATGTAACTATAGGCCCAATTTCAGAATGCATGGCACAACTCATGGGCATCTGCGAGTTGCACCATGTGCCGCTATGCCGGGGACCCTGCACCCTAATCCTGGACAGGCAGGGTCCCCGGCACCTACAACCTGCGACTTGTGGCAGTCACAGAGTTACACCACGGGAATGGTGCAATGGTCCTGGGTGCTGCAAGTAGTAGACTGGAATCAACTGCCCCCCCAGAGCCCCTCTGACCCATAACACAGCCGCAATCCCCTGGGGGCCTTGGGGGGTAGACTGGGTACCACAGGGGCAAGGGAGGGCAATACCAACCAGGGGGCCACCCTGAAATCAAGGGGGTGGAGGGCATCACTGTGCTGGGGGAGTCAGTGCAGCACAGCAATGTGCGATACATGACAATGTGGGGGGGCATCCATCATTTTTGCCAGAACAGATGCCCCTTAGACCACCTCCATGCTGGTCTAACCTGCAGCGCCATTGGGGGTCCTGTAATTGCATAACTAGGTTATGGCAGCCACCTTTTCGGAATAGGGTGCAGGTGCTGCCATAAGCCACCCTTGTGCCATGCTGCAGTGGGTTGCGGGTGTAGTGGGTGGCGTAGCCCACATTTGGTGCAACTGCATGCAGCATGGTGCAAGCTGCATCTTGTAATTGCAACTTGTGTAACACATGGCGTAAGATGCGATTTGAGCCATAGGGTTTGGAATTGGGCCCCATGTGTTCTCCTGTTTGATTAACTGTACCTTGTAATACTGTACTTTACTGTTTACTCTGTTCCAATGAGGAAATTAATGTATTGTTATTTTGTTTGACATGAAAACTTTGTAAATGAACTTCTAGCTCAAAGGTATTTTCCGAGATTTCAATAAAATAAAAAAAATTAAATAAACAGAAGGGTGGCGGTGATGGTAACAGACTTGGGGTAGAGACATATAACTCACAGGGATATTTCATATGAGTGTGCTGGATTGTACAGGCATAATGGGGTGCATCTGATGGATTTGGGCCTGAATATGTTTAATTTGCAATTAGAAGGGACCCTGGAAGAGTGGCAAAAGATTTGGATATGAAGGGGGAAGCCCATCATCTGTCACAATACCGAGAGATGGGCTGGTGGACAGAAGAGGTATAAGCAGGTGAGGGAGGGGTGGAGGGGATAAGAGGCACAGGTAAAGGATGCAGGTGGCACATGGTGTACAGGGCAGTAAAACCAAAGCACAGGCTGGGTGTGCGCCCAGCCTTGTCGGGCACCTTGTGGGGTTTGCATCCCAGAGGGCCAAGGTGGGTGTTGTGTATGCATCTGAGCCCAGAAGCAGTAAAGAGAAATGACAGTGGATCATGCTAGAGTAACATCAATCTTTAAACAAGGAAACCAGAAGGGCATAACCAATTACAGGCCAATAGCCATCCTCTCGGTTTTAAGCAAAATACTGGAAAAGCTTGTGGTTAACCAAATTATTATGGAGGGGGTACAGAAAAATGCCTCAGCGGGGAAACACTGACACAGTTAATTTATCTGCCGCACTAGAGCTGCCCTCAGACTTTGCCCTTACACAAAACCCTGTGCTCTAGTATTACAGTCAGTTAAGGGTTGGTCTGTAGCTTCTGAGCCTGGTATGTCTATCATCCTCTTAGGGGAGAAAAACACATTGAGTAATAGCAAGAGAGTCCTGTGGAGGGTTTTGCTTCAGGACGTGTACTACCTCAGAACATTCCATAAAACTTGCTATGGTTATGGAGTTTTGGCCCTGTTAGGGTGTCTCAGGATCCTCCTCAGCCCCAAGCAACTAATACAGGGTGACCCAGACACTGTGCTTCTCTGTTTCATGCTCTAATTTTGCCAAGAAATGGCACAATGCCGAACACCTTCATTATCGGGGGGGGGGGCCTTGATGAAGCCCCAGACCAAATATGTGTGGCCAGAGAGCTGTTAAATGACTCAATGGGATTTGCTGCCCTTATTCATGTGCTTAGTGAGGTGCTGCTTTGTGGGTCTTGAGTTCTTTTTGGCAGAAACATACTTTTAAACATAGCCCACTCTGGTCTCCCTTTCTGGTCATACCTTTGACAAAACCTGCACCTAAGCACACACATTCACATTCACAGGCATTGAAAACCTTTTTATGGAGTCACGCTTATGATGGCACTGTTTAACTCTGATCCCCTGTTACTTATTTTATTAGTATGCTATTTATTTAATTTTATGTTTATTGTTTTAATATGATTGTTTTTATCTTTTTGTAAAGCGCCTTGATGGACCGAAAGGCGCTTATGTGAAATAAAATTTATTATTATTATTAATATGGTGACAATTCTGTTTCAAAATGAAGGTGTTTCAATAACAGATATACTGTTTTGGATGAAACACGGTTCCAGGAGGCCCAGAAGCTATAACTGATTCAGAGAGCATATGGACTGGGAGGTGGAAGATCTGTGTACATCTCAAACAGTCAGACTCAGGGCTACAACATCTACAAATAGTTTTAAGGCTGCAGTGGGCAGAGCCCTGCAGACATCTTGGGATCAAAGGATCAAAAAAGGACTTTTCAGATTCTGACCGAAGAATAATTTTGGAGTTCCACCACAGTCTCCTCTGTGAATAGTCTCCTTCGTGGTATGTGAAGTACTCCACTGCCTCCATTCATTGCAGTACTTCCACAGTCACAACAGAGGAAGAAAAAAAAAACTCATTCCCTCCCTCTCTGTCTGTCTCCCTTACCTGACTTGTCTCAGCATGCCATAGCTGATATGGCTGCAGCCAAGCTCATGGAGTTCACAACGGAACATGACACAGTCCACCATGTCCAGGATGGCCTACTCGCACATGCACAACACAGTTTGGTGGCCATCTGAGACACAGCGGATTGTGCTCTGTTCGACTGTGGCCTCCGCAAGCTTCACTGCAGTCATATCGGCTCTGGCCATTTTTTGTTTTCTTGTTTGTGACCAGGGGGTCCTTTTCTACACTGGTCGACCTAATGCATGATATAGATGTGGCTCCTGTGACCATCTAAATGGAGCTGTTGACCAGGTTGAGTGCAGCCTTTCCAATGAGGTGGGTCATGCAAGTCTATACTGTGTGAATGAATTGAAATGTAATCTCTGTGATAAACTTGGGTACTTATATCTCAGCTGCCCATGGGTTGCCCAGAATCAACCAAGACAGGATGATCAACTTGACCAGAATATATTTGTGATTATGGTTTGGAAGAACCAGAGCAGATTTTCCAAAGACCCCCTGTAAGAAATACCCAGCACCAACGCTTTGGTCCTAGCAGCCATATCTTGCAGGATCTTCCTCTGCATCAGTTGCAAACATAGTTGCAGAGCATTCAACTCCTACTCCCTCTGTCAAGGAGGTTTCTAATCCCTAGCCAAGCACCTGAGCTGATCAACCTCTTCAAGGTGGTTCTGCCTGAGTAGGCCTCTCCTTGGCCGATCTGCACCAGGAGGAGTATCAAATGGAGATAATGCCTCCCCCCACATTTGATACTAACAGGTTGAAAATGGTAACCAGAAGATGGAGGGCCTGCAACCAGTCATAGTCTGAGGTTTTGAAAACAGACTTGGGGCTCGATTTTCAATTGGCCCTTAGATCGACGCAATTTGTGTCAGTCTAAGGTTGTGACAATCTCTGGGTGAATCAGGGAACCTGCACCACATTTTATAAAAGTGAGGGTCCCTGCACCAAAGTGTCATAACTTGCAGCAGCTACAGGATTGCACCAAACAGTTGGTACACCTGAGGGGTTTGACAGAGGGTTCTGTCAAGCCCCCCCACATGGTACAACCCTGGCCGAGCCTCAAAGGTGAGGAGGGTTATGATGCCTGCAAAGAGGGGACTGGGGCAGAGGGAGCAGTGGGGCTGCCTTAAGGCATGAGGGAGGCACAGCAGAACTATATGGTTATTGAGGAAGCACCAGGTGGAGGTGCAATGCTCTGTGACACAGAGCCGATTAGCTCAGGTAAAGGGACCCCAGAGGGAAACAGGCTAGCACTTGCTTCAGAGGACCCAAAGACCCTGGAAGTATAATCAGGCAACTGCCTTCTGACATGTGGAGAGCTGTGTACCAGGGAACTGTCATGGTGCACAGGGAACATACCCGTCCATCACCCACAACATGCAACCCACTGCTACTACCACCCATCACATGTAGGGGTCCATGGGTCCTCTGGGGAAAGTATCAGGTTTACTTCCTTGTGGGGTCCTGGTCATGATCCATCTCTGCCCACCCCTCTACTTGAGCTGATCAGCTCTGTATCATGGAGTGTGGCATCTCTACTGGGTGCCTCCTCAACAATCTTACAGTACCACTGTGTCCCTGTCACCTCTAGAGTATCCCCACTACTCCCTTTTCCACTGCCCCCTCCTAGAAGGTCCACCCAATTGCCACCTTGCCCTGCAGTGGAGTGGGGCCCTTGGACCACCTCCTGGCTGGTCTAAAGTCAGATCCCTGTTGTGACTACGATGGGGCTCAAAAATTTAAAACAAGGGGATGGTGCAACCCTTCCCCCCCCATGGTCCTAGCCCCCTTGCTACCTGACTGCACAAGTACTTCTGCTGCAAGAGTTTTACAGGGTGGCTTTGGCATTTAACATCTCGGTTTTGATGCAGCCTGCATTCAAAAATTAAGATTGTCACAAACTTTAATGCAAGGTGCCACTTGTGCCACATCCATTTAGTGCAGGCATCTTTTTTTTTGTTTTGTTTAACTCTGTCTCTCCCTCCTTCACTGACTGCTGAGGCATCTGTCAGGCAGAGACCCACTGGCCCAGCCTGATACCATCCAACTGAACCCCTTTCCTTGACCAGCCCCATACAGCAGGAGGCAGGGACCATGGAGAGTCAAGTCAGGCTGGGGACCAGCATTGGGCATGTTGGCTGGGTGCTCGAGTCCTGCTGTCGCCTCCCCAGCAGCCAGCATTTTCCTCCTTGGTTTCCTCCAGAGGTGTGGATGTTCAATGTCTTCATTACATGGAGGGCATGCTCCTGCCCCCTCCCACAGACATCCACCATCACCTCCCCCCTAACAAGTCCCTGCCGGTGTATAGTGCTCGCAGTCTCCACTGGGAGCCACTACATGGCAAGGTAACCCCAGAAACCCTCCCCAGGAGAGGACAGCAGTGCTCTGGATGCTCAATCCTCCCCTGCCTCACCGACCTCTGTGATCCAAGTCCACTCCCAAACTTGGGTCGCCTGCGTGGCATGAGGTGTGACATCCAGTGTCTCAACCCTCAGCGCCACCAGACCGGCTTGGTGCAGTCATCTTGTGCCAATGTTTTTCTTCTGAAAATCAATCCCCTGATCTCTCTTTCAGATCCTTTTGAGCCTCTTTAGCCCCAGAGACTGAGGAGAAATAGAGGATGACTTTGATACCTAATATGTACCTTCTTCCAAACCTGACCCTTCTTCAGAAACTGAAGAGCCTGTGACAGATGTGTCCAACAAGAAAAAGAGGCAGAGCAGGACTAAGAGAGGAGGTTGAGGAAAGAAAAATTGGTGGCTCAATGGGAGTGTTCTAGTCATACTCTTTTACTGGTGTCCCTGATGTTGCCACCTTACCTTTCTTTTACAACAGCTAACGTGAATAGTCTGAAGAACCCCAAAAGAAGGCAGATGGCTTTCTCTGTCATTCAGTTGTCAAACTATGATGTGACCTTTTGGAAAGACACAAGGTTGTGTGCTTAGGCTGAGGTTTCCCTATGGACTGTCATTTTAATCCTTAGGCCCTGATCCCTGCTCCGGTATGGGCTCTCTGTTCCATACCCCTGAGGTTGAGGTTCTGACACTCATTAATCTTAGGCCAGAGTCTGTGTTATTAGTGGATGTAAAATCAAGGAGCATCTTTAGTTAACATTTACAGTATGTACCACAAGCAAAATCTAGCAGAGTAGTTTTATTTAAAATTGCCTTATTTTTTTTTTTTTTGCAGCAATGCCAATAATTTTTCGAGGTGATTTCAACTGTGATCTCTCCTACGCAGACCAAGAAGCTAACACTAGAAAAAGGAAAGAGTTTAGTGACATGTCCTTTTTAATTTATTTGGTACATACTGTACTTCTGGGTTAACAGCTGCCTATTTTACATTTACACAGAAGAGGGACCCCACGTATCATAGAGGACTTTTTGCTAGAAGACTTGATTTGTTTCTTTGTTTCCCCTTCTCTCCAGCTGAAAACTGCCAAGATATGTCCAGTGGAATTTTCTGACCACAGTATGGAACATATTATGTTTGGATCATCTCCCCAGATGTTACACAAGCTGGGGGTATGGAAGTTGAACCCAGCCTCACTAAGAGAAGAGGAGGTAAGGGAAGCTGTAGGGAGTCATTATTTGTATGTTATGATAACCCTCTCACTGGTGGGAGGATAACAAAGTAGAATTAAAACATTTTATTTGCCAGTAGGGTAAAAATAAGCAGAAATGAATATTTTGACTACATCACTAGCAAGGCCTGGCAGCAGAAATGTTAGTCGTTGGTAATTTAAACTGGTGAGGATTAGAGTACCTGGTTCCACTATGTGTGGTATTCAGTTCCTTTACAATGATGAAGACATCAATTCAAAGTTCTTCATGTTTTTATCTATTTTATCTATTACTTCGTTTAATCAAATTCTTAAACTTTTGTTCTTCAAAGTAACGTATCCATTAATTCATACAGGCAGATTAATTCTTAGATTTTTCAGCAAAACATTTCTTTTATTAAAATGTTTGCATGCCATTAGAATTTGATTAAAACAAGTAATTAATAAATAAAATAGAAAAAAACATAAGAGCATTGTATTTATGTCTTCATCATTGTAAAGGGGTTAAGTATTGTGCATTGTGGAACAGTGGGATTTTTTTTAGTAGAGCAGGGTCACCCCCCACTACAACCAAAGGGCTATTGACATTTAAAAAGCATTGTCAATGCCGAATGTTTGCTTGCTGGTATTGGCATTGGTGTTGCATGAGTTAGAGAGATGCATATTAGGAATGGCAGTGAAGTATTGAGCTAACGCCAACCCCACCCACCCTGCAGAGACTGACAGATATTGGGGTGTGCCTTTGAGTCACTGACCATAACACTCATGCCATTCCACCTCACCCCATCCTCCAGATACTGACAGGTGTCACAGTGTGCCTTGGGGTCTTCGGCCCTAATGCTCACCCCATTCCATGAGGAAATAAGCTGAGAGGGGTTCAGTATATGAGAATGGGGTGAACGTTAGGGCCGAAGACCCCAAGGCACACCTCAGTGCTTATCAGTGGCTACAGAGTGGGGGTGGAATGGCATGAGCATTATGGCCAACGACCCCAAGCCACACCCCTGATGCCTGTCAGTCTGTACAGGGTGGGGCATTAAAGTTAGAAACCCTAATGCCCCAGGCGTTTGTTGGTCTTTTCACTCCAAATTTTCAGCATGGGCTTTTTGGTACCCCACTTTATGAACAGTCTCACTATCATTTCGTTACTCAATCCTGAAAGGTAATTTTGCACAGCAAAAGTGCCATTCGGCACAACAGGTGCGGAAAGACATTTTGGGCAGGATGTGAAAAATAACATCTCTACTGTTCACGAGGAGGTATGGAAACATGGCAATATTAAAAATCTGGAGTGAAAAGATGAAAAAGTAGCAAAGTTAAGAGCATGCGAAGAAATTGCGTAACGCACACTCTTAACGCAGTCATTTTTTTGGATTTGTTCTCCAAATTTTCAACATGCCTTTTTGGGACCTCCCCTCATGCACAGTAGCACTGTGATTTAATTAATATGCCGCAAAAGTTGATTTCACACAGTCATTGCGCCATTCAGCACCACAGGTGCGAAAACAAGTTTTGGGCAGGATGCAAAAAATGACAGCTGTACTGTTCATAAGGAGGTGTGAAAAAATGGCAATGTTGGAAATTTGGAGTGAAAATATTAAAAATCGGTTTACCTACAGACTGCGCAACACATGCTCATAACGCATGTATTTTTTGGAGTTTGTTCACCAAACTTGCAACATAGGCTGTTTGGGACCTTACCTCATGAACAGTGGCACTGTCATTTCATTAATCGGTCCTGGAAGGTGATTCAATGCAACAACCGCAAAGTCACCTTCGGGAAATAGAAATGAAATGACAGTGCCAGTGTTCACGAGGTGGGTCCCAAGAATCCCATGTTGAAAATTTGGAACCAAAGCTCCAAAAAGTGGCTGAGATATCAACTTAAATAAAAAAAAAACATTCACTGCCATTATAGGGCTTACCGTCATTTCTTCAGTTCCCGGTTGGTCTTTGAAAAGTGCAGACATGTTCCCAGTCCACAGAAGATCACTGCTCCTGACCTACGGAGGTAATTATGGGTGGAGGGTTGTGGGGGGGTGCACAGAAGGAGGGTGCAGGTTGGGGAGGGGGCCAGCAGGAATGACAAGGGACCGTTTTCTTTTTTTTTCCCGTTTAAAAAAAAATATGTCATGGGACTGTTTCCTTTTTTACAGGTGAAAACAAAATGGATTTCAGCACACTGGGTGGGCTCCCAATGGGCTAGACTATTGGAGGGGGGATCATTGCCAACCCATGGATTGGGCACCCGAGGTTGGTTGACAAAAAGCGGGCATGGGGGGTGAGTCTGACACTGGAAGTGGGCATCCTGGTGTCAGAAAAATATAAGAATTACTTTGGCACACTGGGGTGGACTCCCAGTATGCCACAATAGTGGGCGGGGCATGCCGACATGGGGATTGGGCACCCTGTTATCGGCAAAATATATGTTCGGGCTTGGGAAGGGCATGCTGACACGTGATTAGGCACCCTGATTTCAGCTTTGGGGTGAGTGTGTGGTGGGTAGCAGGAGCCACCAATTATGCATGGCAGGGCTTATTTATTTATTTCATCAGGAAAGACACACTGAACAAACGTGTTGCTTGTAAGTCCAGCCATGCACATTACTGTGCACTGTAATGCACATGGCTGGAATCTGCCTGGCTACCTGGGGGGGGGGTGGATCTGCCACTGCAATGACAAAACTGTCCATGATTGGAGCAGCAGATTTCTTTCCAGACTGGCACTCACTCTGAAACTGCTGTCATCTGCAGGTTCCCTGTTAATTGGTGGCCAAGGAACGAGTCCCTTAAAGCATTGGCTGGATTGGCCAAACACTGCCACACCTCTGCAATACTCTACTCTCTTCAAAATGTTTCTTGTGCGCTACACACAAGCAAACATAAAAAGGATGTTTTACTGCATTAATATTATATTACAAAAATTTCACATTTAAAGCAGGAAATGTCTAATTTTCATTTAAATATGTTTGTGGCCTTACAAAAAGAACAATGTTACTGTATGTAACACAGGGGAAATTTCCCTCTCTGTGTCCAGGTAAAGCTTGTAAAAAGTGAATACAAAAAAAAGCTTTTTTTGTGTTCAAGTTGAACAAGTGAATTTACAGCCAGATTCAAAGGTACTGTTCAATAAGACATTATTTGGACCTGGGCTTACATCTAATGCAGGAAGGAGTTTTTTTTCCCAATCTTGATTTACCCCAAATCCCAGAGGATGTATTCCCCCTATTGCAAGGGAAAAACTTCAGCTAATTGTTTCTGAAATCCACTATCTAAAAAATAAGCCGGTCCCAGGGAAAGATTGCTTGATGACTGAATTCTATAAGCTGACAGGTCCTACACTTGTATGAGAGCTGGCTCAGGTATTACACTTTTTCTTGGAATTCCCTACTCTTTTTTTTTTGAAATTCAGAATACTTTATTTGTACTTTCACAAATCAGCCTTAAAAGGTCCTTTTGCCACAACATGTTACAAACAACAAAATAGATACAAGAGTACAACCCCCCACACCCTCCCCCTCCATGGTATCAGGAGTGTTTCAGTGAATTTTAGAATACAAGATGTATACACGGGGTATCCATGGGAATTCCCTATTCTTGATTCTGGTCTGAAGGAGAGCTTGCTACTTCTTCTGCACAATGCTGGAGAGAAGAGTGATTTAAATCACTGCAGACCTATCTATCTACCTAATTCGAATTTGAAAATTATTGCTAAAATTTGGACGTCCAGATTACTGCAAGTTGATGGGCATTTGGTCTCCCTGTCGAAAGTGTTCTTGGTCCCAGGGAAGACCATAGAAGATAATCTTATTCTGTTGCAGGGAAGTAATAGAGAGAATATTGATAGATTACAGTTTTTTTTTTAAATTCCTGAACCAATGTAAGGCTTTCAACATGGTTTCCCATAATTTTCTGTGGTATGTTTTAAAAAGTTATGTGATACTTGTGAGGTTCATACTCTGGATTCAGTGTTTATATAAGAACTAAGTGCAAATGAAGCACCAGGAAAAATGCAGTGGTGCTCTAAAAGTGAGAATGCAAGAGAAAAGAGCAAAAAGCACCCGCCGCCAGGACAAAATAAGCATGCTGGATGCATAAACACTTTAAAATGTCAGTCCTTTATATATAGCTTGTGGCAAAACAGTACAAAAAAGGTGACAGGCACAATGGCTGTAGCGACTACGTGGAACAAACTTACATTTCGCCTATCTGTTTGCTAGGCTTCATCAGAGTGATCTGTTTGACTAAGTTTCAGTGCTTATATGTGCCAGGATCGTGTGATTTCAGAAAATAACTTCATTATACACCAGCCCTAGTAAATCAGTGCTGAAATTGTTAACATTAAAGACCTTTTATAGGTATATCCTCATAAGCAGAGGCTCTAAATTTAAATAATTGACACACAATCCAAATCTTGGGTTAAATAATAATAATAATGTTATTTGTAATGAGCCTTTCAAGAAACCAAGATGCCTAACAATGGATTAAAACAACACATAAAAGCAGTAAATACGACACAAAAAAACCCACTTATAAAATCCAATAAAACAAAGTGGAATCATTCAGGGTAGGCTTGTTTCCATAAATGTGTTTTAAGATCCTGTTTAAATACTTATACGGCCATGCACTCAGGTAACTAATGGGGTAGAGAATTCCAAAGGGCTGAGGTCATGTAAATAAATGCACGGGCCCTGGAAGATTTTACAGAAATCCTTGGAATCTCTAACAACCCCTCGTCAACTGAGCGGAGATATCACCCTGGGCAGTAGGGAACCAGAAGCTCTTTCAGATAGTCCGGGACCTGTCCATGTAGGGCTTTATAAGTCAGAAGTCCAACTTGAAAGGTGATCCGCCACTGCACCAGCAGCCAGTGCAGTTCTTGCAGCACCAGAGAGATGTGACGAGACCGGGAATTCCCCTTCAGTAACTGGGCTGCAGCATTCTGCACTAGCTGCAGGTGGTGGATATCTACCCCAGGTAGCCCTAGGTAAAGGGAATTGCAGTAATCCAGGTGCGAGGACACAAAGGTGTGGACCAACATAGGGAGATCACCAGATGGAACAAGGTGCTTGACCCTGGAGATGTTCCTCAGATGGTAGACGGAGGATTTGACAACTGCCAACACCTGCGATCGCAGTTGCAGCCCTTCATCAAAAATCACCCCCCAGGTTTTGCACCTGTTCAGAGCTAAGGAGTGGTAAGCCCCCAAGACAGAGTCCCAAAGGTGAACCTGCCTCCCGCCCCTCTATCTGGCACCTCGGGTCCACGACCAGTACCTCAGTCTTTTCTGGGTTCCACCTCAGCCAGCTAAAATTCATCCAATCCTGGATTTAAATACCAAGACAGCTCTATCCTGGTCGGGTGCAAAAGAAAGGAAGAGCTGGGTATCATCAGCATAGCAGTGAAACCTCAGCTCATACCTTCTTACAATGTCTCAGAGGGGAATTATGTACACTGTGAACAACATGGGGGACAACACCCGAACCCTGAGGAACCCCACATGACAGAGATACTGGGTTAGAGGAATGAATCCCCAACACCACCCTTTGAGTTCTGCTAGTGAGGAAAGATGTAAATCACCTGAGGACTGTGCCTGACAGGCCACAGATGAACCTCAGGTGACCGAGAAGAAACCCATGGTCCACAGTGTCAAATGCTTATGACAGATCTAGAAGAACCAAGATAGAACATTTTTTCTGATCCCTTGCCATCAAGAGATCATTGAGCACCCGAACCAGCATTGTCTCAGTACTATGCCTCTTTCAAAAACTGGATTGGAGAAGTTCATAGATATCATGGATGGTCAAATGGTTCTCCAGTTGTAGGGCCACTACTTTCTCAATCACCTCCCCTATAAAGGGAAGGCCAGAGATTGGTCTGTAGTTAGCTGAGCAGTCTGGGTCCAGAGAAGCTTTCTTCAGGAGGGGTGTCACCACCGCCTTCTTCAGGGAGCTAGGAAACTCACCTGTCTCCAAGGAGCACCAGACTATCTGTGCTAGGACTGTGCTAATGATGTCGCTACAACCCATAATCAGGGTAGTTGGCCCTGGGTCCAAACTACAGCGAGTAGGGTGCATACCCTGGATAATCCATATGACCTCCATGAACTCCAGCCAGTCGGAGGTACTCCAGGAAAATTGAGGGACAGTGACCGAGCGCCGATCCGAAGCATCACCCATAGAGTGTGCTGGTTGGAGATCCGCCCTGATGTCAGCCCCCTTAGCTGCAAAGAATCGAGCAAACCCATTGCATTCCAATTGTGAAAAGGCTCTTCAAATCTGCAGACAGGCTGGGTTGCACTGTCTGTCCATGTTTCGAAAGAGCTGGTCTGGTCCGTTCTGGGCAGCCACAATCTCCCTGGACAGGAACTCTGCCTTCTTATGGGTGATTGCTGATTGATATGCTTGGTAATGATCCATCAATCTAAGGTGGTCATCATCCAGGGTGGATTTCTGCCAGCAATGCTCTAACCTTTGTCCTATTCACCGCATCTACCTCAAGGTCCCATCAAACCAAGGGGACCGAGGGTGGAGGGAGAGAGGATGAATTTGGACAGGAGCAACGACATCCAGAGCAGCAGAAGTGACCTTATTATAGGCCACCACTAAATGGGAACTAATTTCTCATTGTTGCTACTCCTTATATAGGAATGATTCCAATCCCCTTAATCTGTATTCTTAAAACGACACTGGAATACTGTAACTGTTAAAGTGTTATAGCTTAATGTTTCAATGCCTAACAGACACCACCACTATGGTGTATAAAAAAGATCCCATGAACCCAGGCACTGCAACTTCTAAGTTCAGGTGTATCACAAATGCAGAGGAAAAATGTTTACAGTATATTCCCAAAGGTCAGGGCCTAGAGGGGCATCTTGTTTCATATCCTATCATATACAATAAATGTGTTTCCATATTAATGTTATACTCTTCTAATACAATAACAAAGACACATTCTAGCAATATTGCAGCAACCCTCAGTGCAACATCATTTTCAAGTTCCATTACACCCCAGACAGATATATTAATTCAGCACCTTTGTTTCTTTAAAGCTGTTACCAAATGTTATCATATTATCTACATTACATATATTTCTACATAATGCAGCACTTCTAGTATGATAGCAAGAACACATACTAACATTTTTACATTTTTGCAGCAACCCTCATACCTGTCTCATTTTAATGTATATTTCACCCCAAACAATGTGTTTATTCAACACCTATACTTCTTGAGAAATGCTGCCAAATCTATGCTGTCATTCAAACTTGAGTTGGTTCGGGCACCCAACTCATAAATCCAGTAACTCTCTCTCTTTGTCCAATGCGTGTAGTGAGGTCCCCCCCACCCCAGGTCCTATACTAACCATTTCTATACCCATAGAAGAAAAGTTATGTTGTCTGACTGGATTAGATTTTATATGCCTGACAATGACATAGAAGTCATCTCCCCTTTGCACTGTCCTGACATCCAGCGTGCTTATTTTGTCTTGGCAGCGGGGACTTTTTGCTGTTTTCTCTAGTGTTTATATAGGAAGGCCTCCATCACTCCAGTACTAAACAGCTGGTTGGACAACCCCTGCCTGCTGTCCAAATGTTTGCCATGGGTGTCCTCTGAGCCATATATTATGTATATTTAGCCTGAATACTTTATTATGGAACCGTAGGCAGATCTACTCATAGAACCTTTGCCATCCCTAGAAGAGGAGATGAAATGTAAGACCATCACTTATGCAGGTGATGTGTATTTGCTGCTTCACAACACCCGTTTGGTCTTGTAAGCTTCTGCATGTTCAAGCTTTTCTTAGGATGTGCTCTGAATTTAGTAAAATGCTTATGTGGTCCTTGCGATACAAGCAGACTAGACAGACCAAATGGTCTTCTTCTACTGGCTTCTTTATATGTTTGTATGATGAAGAAAAGTTTCTAATGCAAACAAATGGAGTCTGAATAAAAAGAAGAGGGTCTTCCTGACAAAAATGTTTTTAGTTCCCCTTTTTTACATGTTAGTCACATTTTCTCTCCCTCAGTTTCCAAGAAAATGATCCTTCTGAATATTTTTTTCCAGACTATCTGAAGGAGCAGACTGAACCCTGTGAAGTGTAATATTACTTACTATCTGATTAAATGGGGAGGAGGGGGTTGGCCATGATTGACCCCTGCAATTTTTCTACAGTATATATTTTTTTCTGTAATATTAGGCCTCTGACAGTGGCTTCCTGGGAAATCTTGGGCACCATCGATATAGACAGCAGTCTCAGTATGATTAAAAGTGTGGAAAGAAGGATATCTGAAACAAAGGTGTCTGTCACATTCCCCTGTATATTAAGGAGACCTTCTCCAAACTTAGGGCTTGGAACATCACGTATGCACAGCTGTGGGACATACTCAGAAAGGCCTTATATTCTCTAGTGTGAGAATTTAAATGTTCAGAGCCTAGAATGTTTGAACATTGGCCCTGAAACCCAGGGATGTTTACTGTGACGGCTGTCTGAAGGCAAAGTACTTCACTAGATGTGCGACACCATATGGCTATGCAGCCACAACAAATTAAATGTGAAAGACTACTAGCAGGATAAGCAGCTGTTGAAGCGTATGTGTGCTAGGCCCAGGTGAACTAACCAACTGGAAACAATGAAGCACCTTTGTTTGACTGTTCTTATATTGTAGATTTCTGAGGCTGTATTGCTATCCAGTGATCAGAACTCCAGTTCCAGGATGAGTACTAAGAGACTCCAGTGTTTCGCGAATACAAGGCTACTTGGGAGAAATGGCACTGCGAGTCATTGGGTGTATTATTTGCTTGTTTTAAATTACACCTATGGCTAAAGTTGACAAAGTTTTTAAAAGGATTCTTTCTTTGTTTTGGATTAATGCAATATTATTTTACGATAAAAGACAACATGCAATCCAGAACATTCCAAACATGTACAGACATATACAATGTCCCCCCCAAAAAAGAAAAATAATAAGTCACAGAACATATAGAGGAATTTATCTCTATCTTAATTAGACTAAATACATTACACGGAAGACTACAGTGGTGTATCTTTAAGGAAAAGAAATGCATATAGCACATATTTGTTATATTGGTAACTATCATAGCATAATAAGATGTTACACATACTGTAGTTCCTCCCTAGGGCACAATGGTTCTTTGAAATTAAAGTTAATGTTGTGGGCCTTGGTCCACCTATGGGAGAGAATATAGGAATATAAGTTTTCCAAGATGTTTTTCCAAGGTTTTTATAAAATGGCAAGAAAAAATCTAGAAATTTAATTGGCTGAGAGATGTCACCTGAAAGTGGATTAAATCTCTATAAATGCATGGTCAGGAGCTGAATTTCTTTTTCCTCCCCAAAAAACTACTTAGATCAATTTTATAAGTGTAATAAGCTACTCTAGGGTCTGCATCATAGAATTTTAATGCACTTCCCAGGGGCACAACAACACTCAGCCTTTGACTGTGTGTCTTACTACACCCCTGAGGTGAGCATAAAATTCCTATAATGCATACCCTGTCATGGCTTATTACTTACTGACTCTATTGTTTATACTTGCTACCACGTGTTCTACCCTTAAGTTGAGCATTAAATCTTGGAACCATTCAGCTTAAGATATAATATTTTGATTCAACCCGTGCCTCAAGAAAACTCTTTTAGCTAAGGTGGCACTGATGGCTAAATGGAACCTTTTTTCTTTTACAGGAATAGTCCTGTTAATCTCTCAGGGTGCACACTGTGAGCATGAAATGATCATTTAGGCCCAGAAGTGGATCTTTCCTGGTTTTGATATCGTGCCCTAAAGGGTTAACCAGATCACAGTGGCATATTATGTGTAAAAGTGTGTCTTTTGGTTTTTGATTTCTCGTGCAAATGTCTGTCTGTAATCTGTCCATTTTGTTCAATTTGACTGGAGTGTAGTTATTCAGAATATTAAACTGTTTGAGCCTATTTTTATCATTTTTGGTGTACTGATATGTGTTGGCCCAGATTTTAACCCATTGAAATTGTTTGTCAGGGAATTCAGACTGCCAGTATGGGCAATCCCCTTCTGACTTAAAAAGGGAGTGATTGAAAATAAGTTGATAAAGATCTGAAATGGGATGTGGTTGAGTAGCTGCATCTCTCGATGAATCCAATATATGTGTAGATGTGTCTTGCCGTGGAGGGGGGTCCTAGCTGTTATGCCATAGGATGGGCTATCTGTTAAGTGATGTGTTACCTTAAAGCTATGGAAAGGGACTGGTCTGCCTTCAAAAAAATAAGTTGGACTATCAAGGTTATATGTAATTCAGGCCAAAAAGCAGGGTTTAATGGGGGTGCCCAGAGATACAAAAGTTTGGGTTATTAAATAATGGTTGTGAAGTGCTACTTGAAAGTTTAATGTTCAATAACCTAGAAAGTTGTTGTAGTACTTTCATACTAGTGCCAAGGACTGTCTGCTGCAATGCTTGAGGTATCTTTTTATGGGTGAGGAAAGTGAGCAGAATGGGATCTAAATTGACTTCCCCATGCATGCTTTCTGTGTAGTGAGCCAGTGGGGTGTGTAGCACTGACATTCCCTTCCCCCCAGAGGTGGTGATGCTCATTGCAGAAACTTGCTAGCATGGGAAGCATAGTAGTAGCAAATGAAGTGCAGGAGTCTTAGGCCTCCTTGGAGTTTGGGTCTTGCAAGTTTGACATATGCTTGCCTAGGGCACTTATCCACATATAAATTTAGTAATCTGTGAGTGTAAAGTATTAAACCAGTTAGGTGGTATGCAACATTCATTATGTTTAGTGGGTGTAGGATTTGTGGAAGTATATTCAATTTTACCCCATTACTGTGGCCCCATAAAGTAAGAGGGAGAGTTATCCACCTGTTTAGATCATGCATTATTCTTTCTACTAGGTTTTCAGAGTTGCTCTTACACATTGCAGCCTTACACTGACTGAGCACAATGCCTAGCTATTTGAGGGTGGAGGCAGACCACATAAGGCCAAGTTCAGTGATGTCTTATTTAACTCATTGCCTCCTAGAATAAGCCTGTAGATGGCAGCAAATGTACTGCAGTGTGTCCCAGCATGACTGCAGAAGTCACCTACAGACTTCCTGCGTGCCCTAGTAAAATTTGGAGATGTCACTCAAATGTTTTAATATTACTTGCCAGCCAGAATTGATTAGAATTGACTGCATAGCACCATTAGAAAGGTAATGTTGTGCTGAACAACTTTGCCTCTGACACTTTGTGTGTATTGTGTTCACTTTAGGAGTCATTCACATTTATTTGTGACATGGTATGTATGGCAGACATTTTGTCCATCAAGAACCACCTAAGCACTTTGAAGAAAAATACATTCTGGGTATCTCAGCCAGTAGAAAACAAAAGATGAATTGAGCACAGTTGATTGCATAGCACTGCTGGAAAGGCAATTTTATGTGGAACAGCTTTGCTGCTGATTCATTGTGTGTATCATGTATACTTTAGGAGTTATATGCATCTGTTTATGGCATGGTGTGTATGGTTCTGATTCATCCCTCAAACCTCACCAACACACTTTGACTAAAATGGGGAAACATTATATTTAATGCTACAGAAATAGCTGTTTTTTAACAAATAAATTATTAAAACTACATCTAATGGCTGGATGCTTAATTTAGTGTTGATATGTTACATATTTCCCAACAAAAAAAGGCTTATGATGCATTTTTTAGTGGAAAAAATATTTTGTTTTGCTGTTTCGATCAGCATAGAAAAAAAAACTAAATTACTTATTTTTATTTATCTATTTATTTATCAAGTCTAGGATTACAAATACCTTTGAGCCATGGCTCTTTTACAAAGGTTCCACATCAGAGAAATACAAATTATGGTGAACATCAAGACAGGCATTACAACAATGTGGACATTGCAAACAGAGTACAGATTAATACAGTTCAAGGGTAGCATTGTAACAAGGCAGCTAGTGGCATTTGTCAGTGAAAACAGACAACAGATAAGAAGTGCCAGAGTCATAGGGAGAGGGAAGAGGGTGGGGAGGAAGGAATGTAGGAAGGGTGGGGAGAGGGTGAAAAGTGCAGCATTGGGTATACCAAGATGTGAGGGTAGAATCCAGTGAGGAGGGGAGGGGGACAACTAGAGCAGAAAGGGAAGTGGAGAAACAAGGTTAAGTTGGGCAGTCACAGGAGCTGTTGGTAGTGAGATAGTCCCGGAGCCTAGTTTTAAACATACCAATAGTTGGAGCAGAGGAGATGGTTGGGCTGAGGCCATTGAACCAGAGTGGCGCTCGATAAGCAAAAGAGCATTGTCCCTGTGAAGTGTGACAGTGGGGGACTTTCAGTAGCTGTAGCATGGATCTCCTAAGGCACCATTTGTTAATTCGGTGTTGTAACAGAGTTGAGACCCCAGAAGGTGCAAGGCCAAGGTAGATTTTTTCCACCATGGAGCAGGTGAGAAACTTTATGCAGTTTGATAGTTGAAGCCAGCCAGTCTGAGTGTACAGGTCACATGTGTGGATGAGATGGTGAGAACCAGTGATGAGCCGACATGCTTTATTTAAGGTAGTTGAGAGGCATCTAAGGGTTGTGGTTGTGGCTGAGTCATAAATGATGAGACCGTAGTCTATTACAGAGATCACAGAGCTCAGAACTGCAACCTTCAAAGCTTCTGGCGTAAGGTGTGGTCTGTGTTTGTAGAGGAGACCAAGCCATGTATTAGCAGCTCTAGCTACATTATCTACATGAAGTCCATAGGAGAGATTAGGGTCGTACTGTATTCCTAAGTATTTGAAGGACCCCACCTGATCTAGAGTGTTCCCCTGGGTGGTGGAGATAGCCAAGTGGTGTAGCTTGTGTGGGTTATGAGAGCTGCAGAAGAGCATAGATTTGGTTTTCTTGTCATTGAGGACCAGTTTATGATTAAGAAACCATGTCTCTACAGAACTGAAACCAAGTTGAAGGTTGTGTTGAAGAGTTGCAGGATCTTTGTGAGTGTCACCACCGCCTTCTTCAGGGAGCTAGGAAACTCACCTGTCTCCAAGGCGCACCAGAGTGAGTGGAGGATAAAACAGCATCATCAGCATATAGTATGATCTGCACAGAGCAGTGGTAAGGGAGGGAGTTTAAGAAAAGGCTAAAATGGAGGGGTCCCAGTATGCATCCTTGTGGGACACCTGAGCGAACAGGCAGGGTGTTAGAAAGAGCGTCCGCAATTTTTACTCTCTGTGACCGGTTTTCTAAGTAGCTTTTAAACCAGATGGAAGAGTCAGGTGATAGCCCGGCATTCAGTAATTGGTGTATTACTAATCCATGGTGTACTGTATTGAAGGCCTTGGAGAGGTCGTCGAAAACGGCCCCTGTGAGAAGGCCGTTGTCAAGGTATTTGTGCAAAGCTCCAGTGAACTCAAGAAGGGCTTTGGTGGTGCTGTGACCTTTCCAGAAGTCATGTTGTTGTGGACAAGGTATATTGTATTTATCCAAGTGGTTGGTAAGTTGATCAGCCACGATGCGCTCAAGTGCCTTAGAGAGTGGGGGCAGTATGGAGATAGGGCGATAATTTGAGTGAATCATCTTGTCCCCACTTTTATGGATGGGTGTCACGGTGGCTGTTTTCCATAGGTCTGGGAATTTTCCACAGCTGAGAGAGAGGTTTAGAATTTTTGTTAATGGATGAATTACCTCATCGAGGATGAGCAAAAGAAGCTTAAGGTCCAGGGTGTCGCTACTAGATCTAGATTTAGAGATAGCTGCAGTAATATAGCGGCGAGCTTCATTCAGCCCTACCTTCCTGAAGTAGAAGAGGGGATGGTTAGGCTGAGGGGCTGAGGTATTTGGGAAGAAGGCCCTGTTTTTGAAAAAGTCATGGGGTTATTACTTGCATACCTCCATTGGAAAGCCAATTTTATGCTGTACAAGTTTGACACTCATACTTTGAGTGTAGCACTTATGGTTTGTGTGCTATTAGCATTTGTTTGTGGCATGCCGATTTTGGCTTAATTTTGCTTAGAAAATCCCAGGATTCACTGTTAACAGTATACAGGGACAAGTGCTACAACTTCAGAGAGTTCCTGTGGAGGCAATGAGTTAAGGATGGCAGAATTTAGTGGTAGTGCTACTGTTTTAGCCACATTTAGCTTATAATCTGCCAAGGTGCCAAATTCCTCTAAAGTACTTAGTGAGCAGGGATTAAGGACACTGGCTGAATAATATGAAGGAGGATGTCATCAGACTACATTGACATTTTAAGCTCATCTTGTCATATTGAAATACCTTAAACGACTGTGTTGGCTTTGATCTGTCAAATCAGGGGTCCAAAGTACAAATTAAAGAGTAAGGGAGAGAGGGGGCACCTGTGTTTTGTTCCCCATCTCAAAGGTATTCACCCTGAAAATATATCATTACTGTATACTGTGGTAAGTGGATCAGAATACAAGACATCTATCCATTGCAAGATATTTGCAGGGAAGCCAAACCACTCGAGTGACTTATGCAAAAATGTCCATGAGACTCTGTTGAAAGTCTTCTTCATGTCTAGGGAGATCAGCACAGCTCGTGTGTCTGGCTCCCCAGATGTAGAGGAAATATGCTGTAGCTACCTAAGATGGTTGGCTGATAGTCTCCCAGGGATGAACTCCACTTGTTCTGATCTGAGTAGGTGTCAAGAACCTGAATAACTCTGTGAGTACTTTGGATAGAATTTTCATATCTTGAATGATTAAAGATAAGGGGATGTAAACTAGTGACGCTTTCAGGGCCCTTCCCTAGTTTCAGGAGCAAGGTGAGCATAGCTCCTGTGAGGGTGGAATCAGACACCCCATTTTCATGCATATAAGTGAAAGTTCTAGTGAGCAAGGGGACCAGCTCTGAGGTGAAAGTCTTACAGAAGTTGGCGGAGAAACCACCTTGTCCTGGTGCTTTCTCTGTTGTAAGTGACACAATGGCTAAATGAATCTCATCTTCAGTTAGAGGGGCTGCTAAAGTTGTGGACTGACGTGGGAGTAATGTGAGAAGCTGAACATTATATTTATTTATTTAGTTAGTTTTTGTTAACCGAGTAGGTGCACAAGTCATGAAATTACTATTTTCAGGCACAACCCGGGAGAGTACAACAACCAAAGACAGGTACATAGCATGAGTACAGTAAAATTACATTAGTACAGGTCAAAACAGTCAGTAGTAATCAATACATGTAGCCAGGACAATAACAATCAATGAAATTCACACAGAATTTTGGGCATAAAAACCCACACAGTCAAGGAAGAAATAATGCAACATAGCAGCAAAAAAGTATTGGTCAAATTAGTCACAACAATGAAGGTTCAAATAGGCAGCGAAACAAGGCAAGGACAAATTCCTGACTGGGCAGGATGCATTATTACGGCCTCTGAGACAAGACTCAGGTGTGCAGGGGAGGTGGATTAGCCCTCAAGGAGATAGTAAGGGTAAGAGGTGCCATGAGGTAGGGAGGTGAAAGTTAGGCGAGGAAGTATCTGGTAGTTCTGAATATAGGACTCTGAGGGATGGGTGTTGGCTTCTGCATAAAGTGCTTGGAAATTAGCTTGGAACTGACCAACAATATCCCTCAGAGATGTACACAGCCCTCCCCCTGGTTCAAGATGAATGGCCTTGATCACTTGAGAGGCCTCCTGTTTTTTTCAGGTGAAAGGCCATCATTTTACTGGCCTTCTCTTCTTGATCCACATATTTGGTGCGTGTCTGAAATACGGTGTGCTCTCTGTTTAGCTCCTCATATTGAGCCCTGAGGCACTGCAGTTCAAGCCATGTATCTCCTCTAATGTTAGGACCTACGTTTTGATCAATCTGACAGACTTGGTTTAGTAGATTGTGTACTTTCTGAGTTTTAATCTTTCTATGGATGGTTGTCAATGTAATGATTTCCCCCGATGTGATATTTGAAGGCCACCCACCATAGATCTCTGTTTATGGTACCCTCATTCACATTTATAAAATTGGTAATGGCCAGCTTGATTTCTTCCTGTACCTGCTTGTATTTCAGGAGATGATTGTTTAATCTCCAATTAGTGTCATGGTTAGTGCCATGTAGGAAAAAATGTTTCAGTAACACCAGAGAGTGATCAGAAATTACCCATGGCAGGATCCGAGGTCTGTGGACCCCATGTAGGAAAACCGGTCTTATTAGGAAATAATCTATTTGGGAGACAGTCTTACGAGGAGTGAAGTGGAATGTGTAGTCCCTGGTGGTAGTTTCTGACATACACCAGGGATCCAAAAGCCCTATGATGTCCTTAAGATCCCCTAGCGCTTACTGAGCAGGTGTAAGACCCCCCCCCCTTCTGTTGCTGGATCTATCAAGTTCATTGTTAAAGACCAGGTTCCAATGACCCACCAGTAGAACTGGTAAATGCATGTAAGGAGCCAGTAAATTTAGAACAGTGATGAAGAAAGGAGGGTGATCTTGATTAGGCCCATAGATATTACCAATCATCATCTCTGTGTGATCTAAAACACTGATTAGGAATAGTTAGTGGACTTCTAGATCCACCATACTAGTAGATAACTAAAACCTGGTCCTTCTAGAGAATAGGGTCAACACTCTCGTTTGGAGCTGGCCCAGTGGTGCTAAGGGTTGAGGTGCTGGACGCCACACCTTGCACCACGCCGGGCACCCGGGTTCGGGAACGAGCCAGGACCGCCGGGGGTTGACAGGGGATGGATAGAGATTGAGCATCTGCCGACTGCCTCTCTTCCCCGGGGGTGGGTACCGGTAAGCGTAAGCGCGCGCTCTGGAGTGACCTCTGGTGGTGTCTGGAGGATCGCCAGTGTAGCAGCATGGCGTAATGCCTGGGGGCGGAGCCATGGCACTTTGGTGCCTTGCTTGCCGGGCTCCGCGGGGGGTTACAAAAACAAGCAGAAAATCATTCCACTCATCGGTGAGATGACGGTGGCCCCGGGGGACTTCACCCACATCCCAATGGCTGCTCCAACACACCTCGGATCTTCCTCCAGGCCAAACCGATGACACCAAGGTAGGCATTTCATACTTAGGAGGCTTCCAGCACGGGAGGGTGAATCAGCCCCAGAGATGGTACCGGGGTTGAGCCTACCTGGAGACATTTGGGGGAGGAGATCGAGGGGGAAATGTGAGGGTTCAGGCTGGGAGTAGGACAGACTCCGTGTGGGCAATCCTAAAGGATGCCTGAAGAATGGATGCAGAAATAAAGTTAAAAAAAAAAAACACTCTCGTTTGGGAAGAGCTGTGCCTGGCACCATAAGTTTATCCCACCCAGTCCCTATGAAATAGAGTGAATTCACCCTCCTATGAATGAGTTTCTTGTAGCAGTACTATTTGTGCTTCCATATGTTTTAAATGTGTATGGATATGGTAGTGCTTATTTTTGGTGCATGCCCCTTTGACATTCCATATAATCTATATAAGACCCCTATTCATTAGTAAAGTCCAAAAATATGTTATGTGCTATGTGCTCCAAACTTCTTCCTCACTGAAATATAATATAGTATGAGATCAATTCTAACTGAAGCAGCACAAATTCCCCCTCTTCCTCCTAAAACAACAAGATAAACCATGCAATAAAACACATTCAAACAACAAAACATGAAACAGCAAACTTCCCCTGGCGTTAGTTACTTGGTGATGTGCCTAAGAGAAACATGTCCCAAACTCCCTTGGTCCTGTTGATTGAGCTTCTTGATAGGTAGGACCATGGAGGATACTGATGGGAAGTGACCTACCACAGCCCTCCAGAATGTCCACCCCACTGGATGTACTGATGTTGGTGACCACCGCGAAACACGGATGCAAGCATCCGCTAAGGTTAAAAGGTTAACTAGGCGGCCCAGTGGCACAGAGGGTTTGAGGCTCTGGCTTGCCACCTCATCACGCCAGTGACCTGGGTTGAGACGGACTCGGGTCGTCGGGGGCTGGCAGGGGCGGGAGAAGATCGAGAGTCCATAGGACTGCTCTCCTCTCCCAGGGGTGGGTAGTGGGGTCTTTTCGTGCTGCAGCAGCCTCTGGTGGAGACCAGGAGCACTGTTGTCGCATGCAAGAAAGAGGGAGAAACTAGAAAAGTGGAAATACTGCTTCATGGTAACCGGGTGATGGCTGCCCGGCGCTCTGAGGCCATCAAAGGTCCTACCGAGCTCTCCATCTCAGCAGCATCCCCGGGGCTAAAGTAGGAACGCTGGTCTCCACCTTGGCTGCTGCCTTCCCCCTCGGAGGAGGGGGACCCATCCAGTGAAGGGTTACACTGGGTCACCCTGGGGATCGGCTGCGATCTGAGGTGGAATCTCAAAGGACGGATGGGTCAGAGGACTGCCTTGGCAAGCCTGAAGGAGTGGCTGCCATGGAGCACGTAGCGGGGTAGAAACAGATAACGCAAAAAAAAAAAAAAAAAGTGTTAACTAGTATCCCTCTATTTTGTTACTCAGATGGCTGGCTAAAGGGTTATAAGCAATCCAGTGGGTCTGTACCTCCATACTGTAAATGAATGTGGTGGGATAGTTATTGAGGGCCAGTGATATTAATAAGTTATTGAGTACTGGCCTGAAGCTATGTAAGATATTAGGGAGTTATAAGGCTGGTGTATTCCTAAATGGAAAGGTGGAAGGCATTCCTGTAATATACCAGCTAAACATTCAATTGAGGAAGGGGGCTTACTTTACCATTCCTCTTATTTACCATGTACTGCAGCCTAAAATTAATAATTAAGGTGAATGCCCCCAGACAACTGAGTTTTTGCATACAGCTTGTATAAAGTATGCGCTTCTTAACAGCTCATTCGGTGTCCTGCTATGGTGGGGAGTGGAGGACTGTGCTAGTTGATGACTTGGGGATAGAACAGGGGGTGCCAAGGGGGCACTGCCTGCTGGGGTGGGGGTGGTGGTCCACTAGACTACCAGGGAATGACATGTTTATATTATATGGGCAGATCGGGGATGGATCCGCTAAAGTACCAGGGAAGTGATTTAGTTTTATGCAAAGAGGATCAGGGATGGGGGGGTCCACTAGAATACCAGGGACTTGATTACATATTTATACAAAGGGGATGGGATGGGGGGTCCATTAGACCACCAGGAAAGTGACTAAATATTTGTACAAGGGAGATCAGGGCTGGGGGGGCAGCAAGACAACCAGGGATATGATTAATGTGTATACAAAGGAGATCAAGGAGGGGGTCCACTAGACCACCAGGGAAGTGAGTTAGTTTAATAACAAGGGAATTAGGGGATAATAATAATAATAATAATACTTTATTTATTTTGCGCCTTTCAAATATCAAGGCACAATACTATAAGATAAATAAGATAAAAATACAGAAATCAATATTATAAAAACAGACAGAAACAAGTCAATGAACAGTAAAACCATAAGCTTTTTCCCACAGGAAGGATTTCAAAGCCTGTTTACAACTCCCCACAGTCGTGCACTCCCTAGTCCGACAGGGGTAGAGAATTCAAAAGGGAAGGGGCCGCAAACATAAAAGCACAGGCCCCAGCAGATTTTAAAATCACCCTTGGAATCTCTAGCAACCCCTCATCAGCTGAGCGGACTGATCTCACAGGTTGATAAGGGATCAGGAGTTCTTTCAGGTAATCAGGGCCCAGATCGTGCAGGGCTTTAAAAGTCAGTAATCCGACTTTGAAGGTGATCCACCACTGAACTGGCAGCCAGTGCAGTTCCTGCAGCACTGGGGTAATATGGGAAGATCTAGGAGTACCCATCAACACCTGAGCTGCGGAATTCTGCACCAGCTGCAAGCGGCAGATATCAACCCCAGGAAGCCCAAAGGGATGGGAAGGGGGGGCTGTGGCACATTGACACAAGTGTCTAAACCCTCCCAGAGGACACTGGTGTACAATACTTTTAAATTTGCCCTCTGGGAGGGTTTTGAGAATACAAAAGTAGAGGATATGGCAACCTACATCTGCCACAGGTCCCAAACACCATGCCATAGCCCATTTTGTACTGCAAAGACAGGGCAAGCCCCTGTTGGAGCACACAGCCTATGTTTGCTCCAAACAGCATTTGTGAATTGCTCTGGGCTAATCTTTTGGCTCAAACCATACCTTGCGCCATTACTTGTGGCTCAAACCCCTTACACCATTCAGGGGAGCTTTGAGAATCGGGCCCAGTCAGTTTTCAGTGGAGCCATCACTGAAATGGTGCGCAGCACCATCTGGATGGTGCAAGGCTGGTCGGTGTTAATATTAGAAGGGATTCCATGGTGCACATGCACTGAGACACAGGCTGAAGTATTATTTCCCAAGGACCAAGCAAAGGGCCCTATGCACTATGGGACAGAGTGACTACATGTTGCATAGCTGAGGTGCATAGCCACTCCGCACCCTGTGTGCCCCCCCCCATGCAGCACCTATGCGACCAATCCCCCGGGCTCGTGGAGAGCAACGTGCCGGGGGTGGCCGGGGGGGCATACTGGCTTACACCAAGGCACATAGTACTGTCCATGGGTGTGCTCAGGCTATGCCAGGGAGAACCTTTCCATAAGCCCCCTATGTGGCCCATGAACACATCGGGAGACACCTGACAACAGGGCAAGTAGCCCACCCTGCAGAGCCACTGCATATGGCTGTCCAGTGCCTCCCACCTGCCCCAGCACACATTGGTCCTCCTTCCCAGCGCAACCCCCCACACAGGGGCACAGGTCATGGATGCTGCCCCAACCCCCCAAATGGCACCACCTGCTTACCCCCTGCTAATGGTGGGGTAGAGTGCCTTCCTCTACACTGCCAATAGCCATCCCCCACCTGTCCCTGTGCACCTCTCCGGTGCCATTGGAGGGCCGGCAGCATTGCCCTCCGATGGCACCACCACCACTGCTGTCCCTCAGACATCCACAGGGCACACTACCAATGCATGCCCAGCCGAGTATGGGAACCACTGTGGGTCCTGGTCCAGGCATCCGACTGGATGCCTGGCCGGGTCCGTGACTCCACCCCTGGCCACCCTGCAGAGTGGCCCCACATTATGAGGTGGGGCCAAGGACAGGTGGCAGCCAGTGATGAATACCACTGGCATGCACCTGTCCTTGGGGCAGGACCTCTGTGGGTGGGCTATGCTCCTCCGGCATGTATTACCCGCCCCTTAGTGAATAGTGCCAAAACTGCACTAGCCATATCAAGAGACCTACAGATGCATAAAACAAACACGCTGCTCTGCTGGAACAGAGGTGTGGATGGCAACAACATCTGCCAAAGTACTGCAAATGACTTGTATTTTTCAGTCCCAAGTCAACATATGAAAAGGGGAACAGGCATCAAAAAAGAAAGTGAAATCTACGAAAGCTCCATTGACGTGAACTTGATTTCCATGGACATTAAACCATCATAAAGTCTCCTTGCCCTGAAATGTAGCTTTATCAAGAGGGTAAAAGTAAAGCCTATGCAAATTGAATAGTATGGAGAGATTCAAAATGACTCCATTGAGGCATGTATTGTTGTCATACCTCACAGTTTAATGACAGTTTATGCAAGCCCAGTTCATTTGCAGGCAGATCAGCATGGAGGCATTTGGGGAGCCGGGAACAGGTTAGGAAAAAGTTCTGGCAAGTAATTTTTAGCTTCAGATGCTGATTGATATTCTTTTTGTCCATCTTTAGTGCTAACCAAAAGACACACAGGGTAAAGGATCCTAAACTTGATTCCTATTTCAGAAAGCTTGTACAGGATGTCCTTATAATTGTTTTGCTTTGCCCGTGATTGTGGGCTGAGATCTTTGAAGAGGAAACTCAGTCACCTTCCCACCATAGTTCCTTTGGCCTTCAGACTTTGCCTGTATATGTATTTTATCTAGAAAATTGAGTAAATGGAATATTATATGCTATGGGTGCTCTCCTGGTGCAGCCATAGGGTGGATAGCTGTATGGGCTCTCTCAGCAATGTAGTTTGGTCTTTTGGGTGAGAGCCCTACCATTATTCACCGAATTTTTAAATGAAGAATATGACATCAGGGCCTTCAGCTCTTTCAGGAAGGTCAACTAGTACAAGATTATTCCATTAGCTATGGCCTTTCTGATCCCCAAAGCAGTCCCAAAGTCTCTGTAGCTTGCAACACATGGCAGTCAGCTCCTGGTCCATGTGCACTGAACATTCCTCCTAAGAACTTATTCTAACTTTAGTGACTGACATCCTGCATCTGATCTCCCCAATGGCAGGCTTTAGGGTTTGAGAGTCTCAAGTAAGGCGAGCACTGCTTCTTTAATAGAGGTAACTTCCCAGAAAAACCTTTCAGCTACCTCCACACCAAACAGTTCTCCCTGGAGGAATAGAAGCGAGTCCAACAGCTTTTGGTGCTTAGTGGCCTAGCTGAATGAGCTCCCCAAGGGTGGTGTGTCTAAAAGAGCTTGCACCAGCTCCATGGATGAACTTTCCATCTCCATTTCTGCTTTGGTCTGTAGTCCATGAGTTGATCAATTTAGTAGGGTATTGTATGACAGTGGAAAGCTCTATTGAGGTGGCGCTGTATAGTAGGATTTATTAGACGTCCTGAGGAGCCATGTAAAAAGCTACCATTCACATATAAGGCATCGTGTGACTCCCTAACAGGATTGTTTCTGAATTGCATATTACTTAAGGTACTGAATTTAAAGTAGAAATGAATTACTGATACTTTTAAGTGTTATGATAAGTAATAACCAACAATGACCTGTGTGTGCCTGTTTTATTGTGAATGTTTAAAATGCATATTTTTTATATGCTCCTTATATTGTTCAAGCCACCATCAGCTTGACAGATTTAAGTGTAGGAGTCCAGTGCACACATTACCTGCACGCTGACTCGGGAGTCAGTGACGTGAGCAATTCAAAACTTGACAGGCTCTGACTAATGATGATTTGAACAATATACGTAGCATATCGAAATATGCATTTTAAACATTTACAATAAAAAAGACACACACTGGCCATTGTTGGTTATTGCTGATTTATTTAACTGTTAAAAACATCAGGAAATCATTTCTCATCTCCTTTAAACAGTACCCTTTAAGATGTATTAGTACATAGTCCAAGATACAAGCACGCAGAGACTTCTGTGTTGCTGATTGTGCTTGGATCTTGGAACTGTGTTCGTATTAGGCTAGCAACCCTACGTGGCACCTGCCCTGGACCACATTTTGTGGCTATAACTTGGTCTTGGAACCAGCTGTATTAAAAGACAGATGGAATAACATGCTTTGGATCACAAGGCCCAGAAGGCTTGAATGAGATTTTTTCCTGTTCCTTTCCTAACTTATGCACATCTTATGTCTTTTAATCATTAAATTGTTAAATTGCTAATCATTAAAATAATATTGGTTTATTTCCAGCCTTGCATGCTTATTATCTTTCTTGGTTCTAGGTTTGCTTTGTTTTTTTTTATGAATTATTTTGATGTGTTTATATTGTTTGCTGTTAGGACTATGTGGAATGTTGAATTTATGATGGAAATGAAATTCTGTAGAATTTTAGAAAATGCTGCTGATTTTCACCATTTGTGGAATTTCGATATTCCACATGCGAAATGTTTTTGCAGAATAATAATCTGCAGTTCACATAAACAGCAGATTTATTTCTGCCATCTGTGGAAAATTATCCAGCAGTTTACATGACCTGCAGAAAATTATTCCACAGTTTACACAGAAATGCTTTTCAAAATTCTATGGAATTTAAAAAGAAATTCCACAAAGTATTTCAGAAGCTGAAATGCCATTCTGCAGCAATTCTGACGGCAGAAATGTGCATTCTGTACATCCCTATTTTCTGTTTCATTTTCAATTAAAAAAATTCTTCTACTTTTTTCGAGAAGTGTCATGGGATCTTTAACATCCACAGAAAGCTGAAGGGCTACTCTATCCTGGTGGTGCACACAGCAACAAGAAAATAAAAGTGTGGACTTCTGGTGACGCAACGCACCTAATGGCAACTTAGCCTTACTGCTCCAGAGCCATAGGTTGATAAAACATCAATCGCAAACCATCGAGTCTTAATATTTAATTTCACCTCTTGTCACCTGGTTGAGTAGTGGCAGAATGGGGAAAACTAAGAAAAAAGATCTTTCCATGCTGAAAACATGCTTTGCAGCATCAGTGGAGGAGCAGCCTGACAGTCTCTCACCCTCAAGGTCATCTGCTGCAACCGCCTCGGGCGATGAAGAATCAGAATCGGAATCCACCTCTACTTTTACAAAGGTGGATGGGCAATGCATGTTAAGCATCCTCCACAGAATTGATTCTAAGATATCTAGCCTGCAATCGGACTTCAAGAAACTGGAGTCCCATACCTCAGCAGTGGAAACCCACCTTGATACCCAGCAGAATGATCATATGGCATTTGGGCGCTCTCTCACCTATCTTTGTCAGAGGGAGCATGAGCTCACACACATGGCGGAAGACACCGAAGCTAGAGCCAGGAGGAATAATATCTCATTTTTGGAATTTCCGAGGGCAGTGAGCAAGCCGATGTGATAGGGCACCTGGAGTCCTGGTTGCAACAAGAACTGGCTCTCCCAGAAAATTTTGAATTTGGCATTGAGAGAGCCCATTGAGTGGTGGCACTGAAGCCTAAACCAGGGGCTCCCCCCAGGTCCATCATAGTGAGGTTTCTTAAATTTCCCACCAAGGAGAAGATACTGTGCATGGCCTGGGACAATAAAGAACTTAGCCTGGATGGACAGAAGGTGTTCTTTGACCAAGACTTTCCCCCCTAACATGATGGCTAAACGCAAAAAAGTGCTCCAAGTAGTTAAACTGCTACAGGAGAAGGGACTGAGGGCATATCTCCACTACCCTTCCAGGCAAAAAGGTGCAGATTTATGACAATCTGCTACAGACGACTCCTACACTTGAGAGGTTGGGCGTTCCTGTTCCCGATACCAGTTCTGAGCAAGCGGAGGCAGAGCTTGAGAATTTGCTTTGTGGTATAGCTCCCAGAGGATGGCGGCTTCAGGGAAGAAGAAATGACGCCCTCTTACCTCTGCATGCAGACGTGGGCCATTGGGTTCTTCCACGACATCCCCCTCCATGAACTGATTTGTTTTGATGGTTTGGTCATGGTGTATTATTGCTGGGGCCTCTTGGACATCTCAAGTCCTCAGCTGTGGGGACATAAGACTTTTGATGAAGCCTTGTCTGGAACTGCACCCCTGGCATGGGGAAGGAACCTTGGGGATACAGCCCTAGTTTCTAGTCAGCAACTTGCTGAATGATTGCCTTTCCTGTGTGCCCATTTAATTGGTTCCCCCTACGGAGGGGGTGTTTTCTCTTTTTTTTTCTCCTGAGCATGGACGTGGAATGGTGGTTTGCAGAGAGAGAGGGCCTCTGAGTTAATGCATCCCTGATTGAGGTGTGCTGTGAGTTAATTTTAATTTTTTGGACTGGAGTTTATGTCTGGAGACTGCTGCAAGTCAAATTAAAATTACTGTTGGACCTTATTTTACAAGTTTTCATCCAAGGGGGTATTTTCCCCTGTTCACCTCCCTTTTTCTCTTTCTAGGAATTTCATGGCTTGCTGTATAACATAGAAGAAGTTATATTCTGTTTAAAATGCTAATTTAATCATTATATTTTCCCCTCCTATACTAGGTTTGGTTGGGTTTGAAGGACTGGGAGGTGAAGACATGGTCTCCATTACAAAATTGTTTGGTAAAGCTGTAGGGCTCCTCTTGGCAACTCCCCTGTTTTAGATATGTTAGGAGGGGGATGGAGGGGCACATAGAGTAATTTTCATTCTTTGCTATAGTCAACTTGGGGACAGATATTTCTTTTTCTCTCTACTCCTACTGCCAATATTGATTATTGGGGGCTTTAATCAATGGTTCTTACCTACATTTGTTCTTTGAACCTGGGGCCACTGAGCGGAGGTTTGCCTCGGCGGCAGTCCGTTTATAAGTGGAGAAGGTGTAACCGGATCTGGTTACAGGCTGGTTACCCTTTGCACAAGCGTGAAGAACTCTTCTGGCACTTTTGGAAGGCTTTGTGTCCTCAATGACTATCCTGTGCGCAGGGGGTCACTTGGGTGTGGCTTTCTGGCCAGTGCCTAAGGGTGGGTTACACATCTCACTGCCCATCTGATCGAATTATCTTTAATAGTTCCGGTCACCTGGCAACTTCAGTTGAATTTTCCAGAAGGCCTAATGTTTCTAGATATTCCTAATTATTTGTTTGTTATTATGTTTTTTAGTATGTTTAATGTTTTAGTTGTGGGCTCTAGGAGTGAACTTTGGAGGGGGGAGGATAACGTCCCTGGTTTTACTTTCAAGGATTCAAGATGGGATCACTTAATATTTGCACGGTGAACGTGAAGAGAATTAATAATGTTACTAAAAGGGCCAGAATTTTGAAATAACTTAGAGATTTAAAGTGTGATATAGCATGTTTACAGGAAACCAAGCTTACCCAATTAGAACATTCTAAATTACGCAGATCCTGGGTTGGAAGGGTTTTTTCATACACCCACTCCTCATCTGCAAAAATGGGCATGGCCTTTCTTTTGAAGCAGGGTCTCCCTTTCCATACTCGATCAGTATTACAGGGAGGAGGTGGAAGATGGGTTTTAGTGTCTGGAGAGTTACGAGGGTGTTTAACCCATATTCTTTCAGTATATGCACCTACTCCCCCGTCTAGCTCCTTTTTTAGAGAACATTTTCTAGCAATTGCCAATCTTGACCCTAGCCACCTTCTTATGTTGGGTGATTGGAATTGTGTGGAAAACTGTCAACTGGACAGAAACCCTCCTAGTAAAGGGGTGTATGGGAGGCTGTGCTAGATTGTTATGTACCCTTGTGGCCGAATCAGGGCTAGTGGATCTGTAGCCTTGGCAACATCCCATGGCTAGGGATTATACTTTTTTCACCCCAGCTGCAAATGCCTACTCTAGGTTGGATAGGATATATTCCTGGCAATCCAAGGCCCATTTATTCAGAGGGGTTCAGATACACCCGTTTCTTTCTCAGACCATGCTGTGGTTCAGGTGGAGGCAAACTGAGAACCTAGGGCCCCAGCAGGTTCCTGGAGACTGGACCCTGGTTTACTGCTGGATAAGCCCCTGGTAGCTAAGTTAAAAGAAGATATCAAATGGTACTTGGAAGAAAATAAAGTGATAGATACACCCTTAAGATTTATATGGGATGCTCTAAAGGCTTTCCTGCAAGGTAAATTCATCAGCCATGCAGCCTATCGGAATAAGCTCCATAAAATTAAACTTTCACAGGCTTTAGCCTCCATTGCTTTATTAGAAGTGGAACATAAATTGATCCGTGACCCCACAACTTTTCAAACATCACAAGTGGCTAGGGAAGAGTATAGTCAGTTAATGATTCACTGCACCATTAACTCTTTACATTTCACTAATCAAATATATTATGAAGAGGGTGATAGGGCAGGCAAGCTCTTGGCCTTGTGCCTTCGTAAGCAAGAAATGGTTTGATACATTTCCCAAATCAGGGATGTTAGGGGGGCGGGAGAATTTTTGGTTAAACCAGCCATAATTGCTGGTGCATTCGCAGATTTTTTCTCTCAATTATATAAACAAGACAGAGATCCTGGGCATAGCCAAAATATAGACTCATTCCTGGAAAAGGTAGAATTACCAGCACTTTCAGCTGAGCAAGTCAGTAGCCTGGAATGTCAGTTTATGGAGGAGGAGGAGGAGGAGTTGAGACTTGTGATAACCTCCCTGAGCTCAGGAAAGGCACCCAGACCAGATGGTTTTGTAATAGAATTTTATAAGATCTTTGTGAAAGAAATTACCCCAATCTTGTTAGATGTACGTAATGTGGCCCACGAGCGTGGGGTGTTCCCAGGATCCTGGGGAGATGCAACCATTACTGTTTTGCCCAAAGAAGGTAAAGATCTGATGGAAAGCGCCGGCTACCGGCCTATTTCCCTGTTAAATGTTGACGCCAAAGACTTTGCTAAGCTTATTGGGGAAAGACTTAAGATAATCATTCCGGAGCTGGTGCACCCGGATCAAACTGGATTAGTTCTGGTTCGGCACATCCAGGACAATGTCCAATTGTTGCTGAATGTCTTATAATCTAAAACATCCACTCCTCCTTCGGGGCTCAGGGCTGTGATTTCTTTAGACTCTGATAAGGTGTTTAATTGCACGGACTGGCTATTTCTGAACAAACCTTAGAAAAATTTGGATTTGGGAGTAAATTTCAGGATTGGATAACTAATTTATATAACGATCCAGAGGCTAAGGTTAAGTTAAATGGGGTGTTCTCTAATAGGCTAAGTATTCAGCTGGGGCTAGGCAGGGGTGTCCACTTTCTCCCCTGCTGTTTACATTAAGTAAATAACCCTTTGTGGCTTCCATTAGACAGTCTCAATCTTATAGGGGTATCTGTGTGGAAGGGTTGGAGGTCCAGATCTCTCTTTATGCAGATGACAACTTATTATATTTAATGGATCCAGTAAACTCAGCCCCTCACATGCTGTCCCAGATACAAGAGTTTGAGGTCATTTCAGGATTTCAGGTGAATGAGTCCAAGGCTGAAATGCTTCCCATATCTGGTTCTGCTTCCTGAACTCTCCCTGTGGTTGGACAGTTTTGCTGGGCGAAGGGGGGTTTCCGTTATTTGGGAATTTGGATTCCTGACAACCTAGACAATTTATATGCTACTAATTGCCTCAAATTGCTTAAAAGTGTTCAAGGGAATTATAACAGATGGGGAGCTCCCTATTTCTTTCTCAGGTCAGATAGAAGCTGTTAGGATGAACATTTTGTTTAGTTTCCTTTTTTCTATTTTTATCTCTCCACTTGAAACCCCCATCGGGTTTCTGGAAAAGCTTGAAGTCGGCCACTTCAAAGTTTATTTGGAATCATAAACCCCCCAGGGTCAAATGGCAAATTTTGCAGGGAGCCTGGTGGGGTGGGGGACTGGGTCTTCCCAATTTTCCATTATTTATTGGGTGGCCCAGCTCCAGGTTTTTAAATCTTTGTTGCCGGGCAAGGACCATCCACTCTGGATGGAGCTTGAGAAACTGGATACTCCTGGAGCCCAATTGGCAGACATTGTCCATCTGGATCAGGCCGGCCTTTCAAAATTGCAGGTTGTTAACACTTGGGCAGTAGTTTTCAAGCAAGTTTGGATTTGGGTCGGGGGGGGGGAGGATTTCCACTCTGATTATCTTTGTGGACTTCTATCAGGGCATGTATGGATTTTCTCCCACTACAAACAGATCTTGGTTTCCGTGCATGGGAAAGACTGGGTCTCTATAGAATTGGACAATTGTATGATTCTCAGCATTTTAGAAGTTTTTCACAATTAACACAGGCATTTGGGCTTTCTATTAGAGACCATTTTAGATTCCTTCAAGTTTGGCATTTTTTGAGGAGCAAGGGCCTGTCCTCTTTGGGTTCCCTGGTTCCTAACCCTCTTGTGGAATTTCTTCTTCCTTTATTTTCCAGTAGTGACCAGACTCGCCTGATCTCCCAAATGGTCTCTTTTTTTAATACACAGGTGCCGGATCCTTTGTGAAAGCTAGAATCTAAATGGGAAGAGGAATTGGGATGCCAGTTGAGTTCTGAAGATTGACAGCAGATATGGAGTGGGGTGCATCAGGCTACATCCTCCCCTTCCTGGTGAGCTTTTCGCTGGAAGGTAACCATTAGATTTTTCACACCCCGGTCATCACCCAACACTACAGTCCTTCCACTTCAGAGAGGCACACATGCTCATATTTTTTTTGGGTTGCCCCCAAATTATGGGATTTTGGTACCATAATGTCCAGGAATCAGAAAAGATACTTCAGACACAGCTTCCCCTTTGACCCCAGACACTGGATCCTGGGCACTCCCCCTTCAGCCCTTATTACTAGGGATTAAAATTTTTTGTTTTATATTTTAATATCTGCTGCCCAAAAATGCATCACTAAGAAATGGTTCGTGAGACATCCCCCAAATTTAGATCTATGGTATTCCATTTGTATGTAAATCCAGTTGATGGAAAGACTGATGGCTCAATTAAGGTTTCAGGTGGAAATATTTAACAGTAGGTGGCTGCCCTTTTTCTACTATCAAGTGGAGAAGGAAAGTAAAACAGTGATAGACATATTGGCTCAGTTTTCCTAGTTGGGTGGGTTTCTCTCCCCCCTTTGTTCATCCTTAATTTTCTTTATAAGTGCCTTATCTTTATACTGGAAACCTCACCCACATCCACTTTCATACCTGTATGGGGGTATATTATTTTTCTAGGTATTCAGTTTTATAGAAAAGCCCATAGTTTTAAAGTTTTAAACCTTTTAATAACTTTAAGGTTTTTAAACTTTTGATATTCACCCAAAAATGTTGTATAATATCATAAGACTCTTGCTTACCCACTGATTACTTATTTCAAGAGTCTTTTGGGGTGTTGCCAGACCCCCCCACCTCATTTTTCCACTTTAAGGTGAATTGAAAGATAATTTTAATGGGAGGAACATGTTCAACCTTGAGCTTTGTGTCTGGTGTGTTGCTTTTTTTTTTGTATCTTGAGATATTATTTCTCCATCCCCCTTTTTATCTTTTTTGGTTTAACTTCTAATACAAGTTTCTCATATTTTTTCCCTGTTTTGTCTGAGTCAGATTATTTTTAACCTTACCTTTTGTATTGAATGTCTCTGTCTGTATATTAGTTTGAGTTTTAAATTGTAGTATGTATGTGGTTATGTCTTGGAAATTCAATAAAATTACTATTTAAAAAAAAAATAAAAGTGCAAAAGTTAAAAGCTGGGCGAAAGCATCATAAACCTCTATGAATTCCAGTTTATACAGGTTAAAATCCAAGTTCATTGAAATACAAGAAGAGAGAAATGGCTTCTACAGCCAGACCCAATGTTTCACCCAGTAACTCCGGGCTTTGTCAAGCATTAACTGGCCTCTGGTGGATTATCACTTACAGTATACAGCACCCCTTTAAAATGACATGCAAAGTAGTGCAAATGCACATTAGTGTAAAAGTGTGCCCAAAGTGAAAATTAACCACTACCATACTACAAAAGAGTTCTGGGAAGAACCAATAAGACATTGATAATGGGCTTGATTTTCAAAGGGATTTCTAGATCAACACAAGCTGCAGCAAACAACAGCTTACACTGGAGCCCGGTGCACCATGGATCCTTTATATGATTTTGCAACAGGTGAAGTCCTGCCACTAACGTTCCAGATTTAGCTGCAACTGTTCCACATGCCAACAAAATTGCACATGGGAGGAGATTGATGGGGCTGCCAGCAGCATCTGGACTATAGTTGGATGGTAACCAGCACTATAGAGCAGCAAAAGTAAGACATACCTCTAGTGTGAAATGTATGACTACCCCTCTTTTACCAACTATTCCACAATCTACTGTAGTTAAGAAACCACACAGCATAACAGCACATATGTGTCTAGTAACAGTCCTCACAAATGTGATATTGTAGTCTGAGATACTGTATGTCAGATGTTATGGATACAATGCTTGCACACATGCCAGTGTACTTGGCAGCATGCATTCTGCCAAAGAGAAAGTGCACGGTCATGAAACTGCTCCCAAGCACACATGAGAGGGACATTATGCAGCAAAGGCTTGGCACTAATTCATGCCAGTGCCAAGCTAGGCAGACATGTGCAAAACTGTTCTGCAGACTGGACTGTAATGCATGTGACACTACTTGGCTCCTCTGGAAGGTGAGTCTGGGCTTGAAGGGGTGACCTATCTCATGATACCGATCTGCTGCCAATGTATTTTGCAATGTGGTTTAGTCCATCTCCGTGTATCTGCTCTAATAGTGGTGGTTATGGGCAGGTAATTTGCCTCTACCATGTGCTCAACATTATGTGGTCATATGCTACTGAGATATTGGTGTGTGCACAAATCCCCGCCTGCTGTGGCGTCTGCATCATCCCTGGTGTCCCTTAGATCAGCTGTGGCTGTTCTAAGCCCCAGCCTTTTCTGCATCCATCAGGAGCATTGGAAATTCCAGTGTCAGGGATGCTGCAGCTGTGGTGTAGTGCAACTCTGCCACCACCATGGTGCACTGATGTATCCATCACAATGACTGTGCAAGCTCAGCTGGAACAAGTGGTCCCCCAACTGGTGCAGGCTGCATTGTAAAATGAAGGAATAATACACAACAGGGTGTGTGTCATGCTGGGATAATGTCTTACCTCAGCTGGTTGGGCACATGGCTGCAAGCCGAGTGCTTCCAACATCCAAGAAGTGACATTATCCCAGCACGACACACACCCATTCATGCATTATTCCTATTATACAATGGTTCACTTAAAAAAATAAGAAAAAATATTAAAACAAGATCAAGTTGTAAGTTGTAGCAAATACTATTTTTTTAGGAAAATCATGAGAGACAACTAAAGAGTAGGGTGGGTGAACACAAAAGTGACATCAGGAGGCTGGATCTTACATCCCAATAGCTAGACACTCTATGGAAGCAAGGCACAAATACCGCACTTTACATTTTTTGGTCTGGAGAAGGTGGAACCCAAATGGGGGGAGGGACTATACAACCCAGCTCTTATGGAGGGAGGCATACTACATTGATCGATTTGAGACCACTAGTCAAAATTATGGACTGAATCATGGTATTGATTGGCAGCTGATATTCTAAGACACTTGACACTTTTACAACTAATGCTTACCATACAGTAAAGAATGGCTAGAAGTTATCTTAACGCTAAGTTACACTTTTTAGAAAGATGAGCATATGACGACATTTGGTAGTTGACTAACCCCCATTTTTTGATCTCCTCTCTATACATCATGCTGTTTCTATCAGCTATGAAGACAGATGTGTACAGTATGATATTCATTTTCTTAAAAAAAAGTTATGTATTTGGAGATGGTGTCAAGCTTGACATCCCGTCCCTTCCCACTCCTGGTGGGAAAAACACTCATGTTCAGAGTTTGGATGATTTTTTTATCGATAGTATTTGGTCATTGACATCATTATAGTGGAAGAGAAATGGACTGAAGCACAAAGAGATAAAATTAAAAAATCATTAGTATGCACATGACCTTTGTTGGCCTTCTGACAAGTTTTATTTTTATTTTTGTTAAATCTTCCCAAGAACAGCCTAATCAACCACCAACCTCAGGAGGTCTTCTGCGCACTCTGCTAAGAGGACTGCCATTCTTAGATACCCAGGGGTTATGTGCAGTGGGGGGTGTTGCATGTTGAACAGTAGCCTAGCAAGATGAAGGAAGTGGTGAGGTCCATCTCCTGGAATATTAAGGCACTCAACCATCCGGTCAAATGGAAAAAGTTGCTGAACCATCTGAAAACCCTGAAGATGGATGTGGCCCTCTTGTAGGAGTCACACCTCACAGACAGGTGTGTGTAGTGGTTTAAAAAGAGCTGGGTAGGGGCAGTGATTCACAGTTCGGCAGCATCCAAAGCACGAGAGGTGGCCATACTAATACACAAAGAGGGTGGGTGGAAGGAGGACCGGACCAAAACAGACAAACAGGGTAGGTGGGGTAAGACAATACTGATCAATTTGTATGCACCAAACCAGGATGTTCACGACTATTTCCTGTACATAAGTCAGGCCATAGTGGAGGCACAGGGAGATGATGAGAAATGGCCAAGTCTCATAGGTGGGGACTTCAACATGGTCGCAGACATATTCATGGACAAATCCAAGCTGACCCTAGATATCCATCCCAGGCAAGAGAGACCCTCAGCAGCATGATGGACGAGTGTATGCTGATGGATCCATGGCAAAGAGACAACCCAACAGGAAAGGACTATACCTTCTACTCCACTGTGCATGGCACCCACACCTGAATAGACTTCTGGCTGGTGGACAAGTTGGTGTGGCAGGGCATCTCTGACACAAGAATAGAACCCATGGTCACTTCTGACCATGCCCCAATAAGTCTGACATTTCTCCCAGGTGGGTTCCAACCCTCCTCTCCCAGATGGAGATGCAGTCCACTAATATTGTAGGATGTGGAATTTAGGGACTGGATCCGCGTGGAGACTCAAATGTTTTTTCAAGAGGAGCCAGTCAAGGGAGGGAAAAGCAAGCACAGTTTGGGAAGCATACAAAGCCTTCTTAAGAGGCTGAACCATCTCACACATAGCACAGCAGAACAAAGAAAGAAGGATCGAGATGGAAAACAAGCAGCATAGCCAGGCCACCCTTGAAGCCTAATTCAAGAATGGTCAACCCCCCTGGAGGAACATGGTGGAGGCAAATTACCTGCCCATAACTGCCACTATTAGATTGGAAACACAGAGATTGACTAAGTTACACCTCTCCCTATAGGGAAAGGTGGCTGCAGTATGCATTTTTGTGCTACCTAAGATATTCTACTTCTTTTCCAACCTATTGATCCCCCGAGTACACTCTTAAAACTTGACAAAGTGATAACAGGGTTCCTCTGGGAAGGTAAACCCCCTAGGTTTGGGACAACTAGACTTTGAGCGCACTGGTCCAGAGGGGTAACGGGTCTCCCATGGCTGCAGGGATACTTATTAGCCTATAGAGCTGCTCAAGCCATTAGGTGGTTTCTCCCTAAAACCTCAATCAACCCGTATGGGTGGAGCTGGAATGTGACATGTCAGAATCTAGGTGGCTGGGAAACCTACTGAGCAAAGGGGGCACCCCAATGGCTAGCTCCGATGGGTCGCTTAGGAGATGAGGGATGCATGGCACAGATGCAAGCAGATCACCCCCTGTCCAACACCATCATGGGTGCCACCGGCCAGATACAACCCCTTATGGGGTATCCCAAGGGTGTTAGTGGGGGGGGCAAACTGTCACCTGACACTCATGGCAGAAAGCAGGTATCTACACGATAGCCGATCTGCATTCACCAGACTCAGAAGTCCTAACGTCCTTCCTGCAAATGCCGGCATGTTACTTGCTACCCACGACAGACTTCTGCCCTGCAAATCAACATAACCCCCACTGAATGGTTGAAATACCTCAAGGATGTCCCTCCCTAACTTACAGAGACTCAAGGAGCCAACTCACCAACCTTAAGGTACTGCAGAGATGGTACCATACTCCGAACGCACTTCAAAAGATGGAGCTTATCCCACACTCTAAGTGTAGGAGATGCCATGCACCACAGGCTGATCTGCTACAGGTACTATGGCAATTTCCCACACTGTTGACATTTTGGGCAGGAGTGTTACAGGACTGCTCAAAGCTCCTGCAAACACAGGTTCCTGCTACCTCTACCCTTAGCATCCTGAGTGATACTTCAAAGTTGTCAATCTGCTCTAACCAATCCAAAAAGTGGCTTCTTGTGGTATTACTCAAAGCCAAGTGGGCTATTTTAATGAGATGGCACCAGACACTACCTCTTTCACTTCTAATGTGGCACACAGCAGTAGCTAAATTAGCAATTTTTGAATGCCTCACACACAGCAGCACCAACCATATACAGGTTTATGATAAGAAATGGGGACTTTATCTCAGATCCCACCTACAGTATGCTCTAGTCCCACTCCACTGGCTGACAACCCACCCTTCTGAATCAGTCAACACTCTTACTCCACTTTGAGTTTCCACCAGCGAGCTGGCCCACCTCAGTCTCTATCGGCTAAGTTGTTCCAGAAAGGGGTTAGCCTCATCCAGTTAGATTAAGCCACCCCTCCGACAGCCACATTGTGGATGGTAAGAATCAAGACTGTACTCAGTTTATTGTTGTTTGATGGCTAATAGTGGCAGCTAACACCAGTACCAGAAAGACTAGTATCAGAACTGTTAACTAGCCCTCATTCTCAGAATTAGAAGGACTGGTCTCTGTCTCACACCCTAGTTTGATGTTCTTAATCACTGTTGTTAATGTAGGTAGGGACAAAGCACTTTGCTAAAGAGACCTAGTTATTTTAGCATTCCCTTAATGTATGCCAGTGTTTGCAAACTGTGTATCTGTTAAGCAAAAGTTAAATATACAACTCTCACTTGCCCCATGTGGGGTAAGTCCATTTCTCTGCTTGTATGTTTTATCTTTGAAAATCACAATAACATTTTTCATGATAAAAAAAAAATCTTCCCAAGAATAGTTAGAAAAAAATATTTAAGAATGGTTATTAAAGTTAAGTTTGAAGATTGGGAATTGATTTAATTGAGAACAAGTAGGATGAAAATGCACATGACCTCTGCTGACCTCCTGCCAGATTAGATTCTGATGGCTGGAGTAGAGTCATGAATTCATATGTTCTTCATTGATCTGTTGATGAGCTTTGCTTCTGCTAAATTTTCCCGAGAATAGTTTAGAAAGAATTATTTGAGAGTGGTCATTTACATGTGTAAAGTGTTGCGATTAGGAATAGATTTAATTGCAGGAAAAAAAAGCAGGATCAATATATACATGACCTCCGCTAATCTCGTTCCAGATCATGTTTTGCTGGCTGGAGCATGATCAGTAATGTATGTTAAGTTTTGTGATTAGTAATGGAGTTGAACCGAAAAAGAAGCAAGATTAATATGCACATGACCTTTGCTGACCTCTTGCCTGATCAAGTTCTGCTGGTGCATTAGGAAGGGTTTTTGGAGTGTTTTTTTTGTTTATAGATAGAGGAATATCTATGATATAAATATTAACAATTCATTTGAGTGCCTTGATTTTGATTGAATAAATTATTTTAAAGAACATTACATTCATGGCAAGGGATACCTTGCTTGTGCAGTTGTCTGCTGCTAGGTGTTGCATTCTGCAGGTCAGGTGCACACGGTTTTGTTATCTGTTATGCGACAGTATGCATCACCATGCACCCAATTCCTCAGAATGAAGAAACATTTAAGTCTGCTGTGTAGGAAACTCAGTGCGACTCCATTAAGAGTGGGAGCTATTAGTCGCCTGATGTCCGAACAAACTACACGCTTGAAAGTAAGAACAAATCACTTAAATAACATTAAGACTAGCAAAACCTTTAGCTTAATATTTCCATGCTTCATTGTTAGTTGAATCAATATATGTTTAATAAATATTGGCGCATAGAATGAGTGCCAAGAAGTTTAGAGTATAAATGAGTAAGACGCTATAAGAAACTGTAAGATAAATTGTGAGATAAAGGGAGCAATACTGAGGTTTCACCATGTTTTAAAAATGCTAAATGGTAGGACCAAATTTAGATTTTGTGATCATTTCCTTTTTGAAAAATCAGTTTTTTACTGCATAGTTAAGGAAATACATTGCACACATAGGGAAGAGTTTCACTTATATATTTTGTTTTATTTTTCAACAGGGGAAGCTTACCTTGTGTGATTATTAATGTACCTGAATTCTTTTCATTTTAGATGTTGAAAAAAATGTTTATATATAAAAAAAGAAACATATTACAGAGCTGATATTGAGAGAATTAACTGGTATGCAAGTTACATTAAGAGTAGTTGCTTAATTTTAGACATAAGACATTCATTAATTTATGGATACCAGAAACTCTGAGTGTAAATAATCTGAGAAATTCTAGGGAGCAGCATTTTGGTATACAACTTTCTCTTGAGTCATAACTTATTAGTCTGTGGAAAGTCATGATGGTTTATATTTTTATTCTAACAGGAACATAATGAGTTAACTTACTTATAAATCTAACAAACGGTGTAATGGTGAATTTTAATGGTGTGGGGATTTTGTTTCATTTATAGTAATATGCATTTATAAAGAAAAGCTTAAAGAGTTTATTACATTTATTTTATTTTGGCTTTTTACAGTAACAGTGTAAATTCACTGGTGAAGGAAAAGGTCCACAATGTTTGATGACATTGCATACATTTACAATTTGAGATTTTAAAACTTAGCAATATATAATACAAAACAAGAGTAAATCAGTTGTTTGATTTATTGGGTGAGTGGGCTCCCTTATTATCAATTTTTATGTTGGCTTGCGCGTGCATGCTCAAGCAACCTCTTTCGGTAGTAGCACTTTCAAAGGTGTGTCAGTGTCGTGGCGAATCCAGGGGATGCTTTAGTCGGTGTGTCCCTCAGTCGCCAACCATTGAGCACACTGCTGATGACAGCAGTTTCAGGGAGTGCCACCAATCTGAAACGAATCTGCCGCTGCAATGAGAGACAGGCTCGTCATTGCAGTGACAGACCTGACACACCTCCATTATGTGCCATTCCTGGTAAAACATTTCAATAAACATGATGGCGGCTTCCACTGGCCACCTTTCACATTCCCTAGAAAGCTGACTGCAGGGGTGTCCAATCCCCTGTCGGCATGCCCCTTCCCCAGTTCAATTTATTTGCTGATGGGGGTGCCCAATCCCTGTCAGCATAATGTCCCCTCAGTTTCATGTGTCTGCTGATGGGGGGTGCCCAGTCCCCATCGACATCATGCACCCCCAACATAGACATGCTTTCTTTGCCAACAGTATGCCCAATCCCCGTCAGTATCACCCCCAAAAATATGGGTGGCATACTGGGAGCCCATACCAGTGTGCCCAAATGTAATTTGTGTAACCTGTAAAAAAAAAAAAAAAACTTTCCCCAAAGTTTTTTTTCCTTTCATTTTAAACAAGAAAATGGTCCCTCATTGTCACAATGTCACTCCTCCCCCAACCTGCACCCTCCCTCTATACCCCACCTCCCCACCCCCACACCATAATGACCTCTGGAGGCTTGGTGCAGTGATCTTCTGTGGACCGGGAGACATCTGAACTCTTCAAAAGCTGACTGCGAACTGAAGAAAATCATGATAAGCTGTATAATGGCATCAATGGGGGTGCAACTTAAGTGGATATCTCTGCCTTTTTTTTTTTTTTACTTTTCGCTCCAAATTTTCAACATGGGGTTCTTGGGACCTCAACTCATGAAATTAGTCACTGTCATTTCATTATTCTTTCCCAAAAAGTGATTTCATGGTCACTGCACGGAATCACCTATTGGGACAATGGCGTGGTCACTGTGGGAGATCAATGTTTGGGACAGATTAAGAAAATCACAGTGCCACTGTGCATGAGCGGAGGTCTTAAAATGCCTGTGTTGAAAATTTGGTAAAAGAAATTCCAAAAAATGACTGCATTACAGGCGTGCAATGCACAGTATCTGTGCACACTCATAAGTTTGCAAATATTTCATATTTTCTCTCCCGATTTTCAGCATTGCCATTTTTTTATGCCTCCTCATGAACAGTACAGCTCTCATTTTTCCCATCCTACTCAAAATGTGTTTCTGCACCTGTGGCTCCCAATGGCACAGCTGCTGTGCGAAATCACCTTTCAGGATTGAATAACAAAATGATAGTGCCACTGTTCATCAGGTGGGGTCCCAAAAAGCCAAATCTGAAAATTTGGAGTGAAAATACCAACAAACACCTGAGGCATTAAGGTTTTGAACCACACACCCACCCTGTAGAGACTGACTGGTGTTTGGGATGTAACTTGGGTTCATCGGCCATAATGTTTGCAGAATTCTACCTCCACCCCCAACCTACAGCCATTGACAGGCATTGAGGTGTGTCTTGGAATCCATCACCCTAATGTTCACCCCATTCTCCTATATTGCACCCATCTCAACTTATTTCCTTATGGAATGGGATGAGCATAAGGGCCGAAGACCCCAAGGCACACCCTGACACCTGTCGTTGTCTGCAGTGTGGGATGAGGTGGAATGGAGTAAGCATTATGGCTGACCCAAAGCCACACTCCTAACACTTTTGAGTCTCTGGGGGGAGGTGTTGGCATTACTTCAGTACTTCACTGCCATTCCTATTTTGCTTTTCTAACTCCTGCACTACCAGTATCAATGCTAGCAAGCCAACATTCGGCATTGACAAATGTTTGTTCTGTTCTGATATTGCCCTGTATTGGTAAGGAGCTACTCCCTGATGAGTACATTTTTTCTCTTTAAACTGGCTGGGCTTGATCATCTCTTTTGTGTTCTAAGCCCCAGCCTTTTCTGCATCCGTCAGGAACATTGAAAATTCCAGTCTCAGGGATACTGCAGCTGTGCCATGATGCAACTCTACCATAACCAAGGTGCACTGCTGTGTCCATCACAAGGACTGCACACGCTCAGCTGGCACAGGCAGCCCCCAAATGGTGCAGGCTGCATTGTAAAATGAAGGAATAATGCACAACAGGGTGTGTGTCATGCTGGGATAATGCCATGCCTCATGTGGTTGGGCATAGGCCACAAGCCAAGTGCATACAACACCCAAGAAATGATGTTATCCCAGAACGACACACACCTTTTTATGCATTATTCCTATCATGCAACGGCTCATTTAGAAAAATTAAGAAAAATATTAAAACATTTATTAAAACTACATTTTTTTCTGCCATTTTTTGAAAGGGTAGGAATACTTAGCAAAATAGTGTTAATTGATTGTTTTGTCTAATAGCCGGAGCTGCTGTGGCTTTACTGTGAGTCTGTGTCTCTGCCTCCCACCCTCTCCTTCCTTACTGCACCCTTATGTTTTCTGCCCCCCCACTCTGTATTTTCACTGTCTAACTTGACAGAATGCATTAAATTCACATGTTTAGGAAAACAACTGGGACCTTGCCATAAAGCCATTAGTGCGTTCGACTTCAGCTGTCTCTGCTCTGATCTGTGGGAGAGGAGGACTGAATTTCTGGTTTAATGGACAGTGCTCAGGGCACTCACTTACTCTTTTTTCCTCAGTGGCAAACAAGAAAAAAGGAGAAATTGTACAGTTTGTGTACTGGAGGACAGCACATATGGATTTCCTCCTTTACTGAAGGACTGGTCAGATACATGGCAGCTGGGGCTCAACACAAAGATGTGCAAAGTCATGCACTTGAGAGCAAAGAACCCACTGAAGTGTTATCAGTTGGGAGGGGTGCACATAACCACTACAGAGGAGGAGAAAGATCTTGGGGTGATAGTAACAGGGCAAATGAACCACTTGGCACAGTGCTGGAAAGCAGCAGCTAGTGCCAATAAGATGATGGTATGTATTGCTAGAGATATAACCGCCAGGAGAGAGGAGGTGATCCTGCCACTGTACAGCTCATCAGTTATGCCACACCTGGAGTACTGCATGCACTACTGGTGCTCATACTTGAAGAAGGATGTTGAGATACTGGAGGGGTACAGCGCAAAGCAACAGGGATGGTCCAGGGAATAGAAGACAAGCACTACAAGGACAGGCTGAAGGAAATGAACATGTATTCCCTGGAAGAGAGGAGGGATATGGAGGATATGATTAGAGATGTGCGAAGTCCATGAAATTCATGGGTTTCATGGAATTTGAGAGTGCATTTTCTGAAATTCACCGTGAAGTGTGAAATTTTGCCCATGAATTTTGCACTTCACCATGAATTTCACACTTTACGGCAAAAAATGCCCCAATTTCACTGCAAAATTCAAGCAATTTATGTCTGGTGAATTTCCATGGAACGAACAGTACTCAGCGAATTCTGCCAAGCCTGAGTTTTTGGCACTTCATATGAAGTTCGCAGGCAACGTTTTGCTTCTCAACATATCTAGATGTGGTAGAAACCTTTAACTATATGAAGGGTATAAACAAGACTGGTACAGAGGGGATTTGTAAGTTAAAGGGAGGGAGGAACACGAGGGGGCATGGGCTAAGGCTGGAGGATGGAAGATTCAGAAGAGAAATGGGGAAGCACTTTTTCACAGAAAGGGTGGTGTCCATGTGGAATACACTGCCTGAAGAGATGGTTTTCTGTAAATCAGTGGGCAGTTTTAAGAGGGGGTGGAACAAAGTGAGAAGGAGGGTCACCATTCTGTGGGGAGGGGAGGGAGGGGCAGCTGCAGTGTAAGTGGATGGCTAGCTGTATACTCAAGAAGACTTGATAGACCATTTAGCCTAAATCTGCTGGCAGATTTGTATGTTCGTATGAAGGCAGAAAATGCTGATGAGGTAAGTAAGTGAAGCGCAGTCTGACTCATGCACTCACTTACTTGGCAGCGGACAGTGTGAGGGCAGTGGGGAGTATGTTGAGAGTGGGATAGTTTGGGGTGGTTTCTCTCAAGCCAATGTAATGGCATTAAATGTGATTTTTAACAAAAAGAAAATGAAGTCAAAATTTTGTTCATGTAGTGGAGATTGTCAGTGGAGCGGGAACTGCTGTGAAGCCAATCACAAAGACGATTTTCACTTGCCTCATTTTTATGTTTGTTTGCGCGCAGCGCAAGAAACATATTGTGGTAGCTTGGTGCCAAAGCAGGTTCTGGAGGTGCAGCACCATTGTGGCCAATACCGGCACATCATTTTGGGGCATGTGTGATGTCCACCAATAATGGGGGAGACAGCTGGTGACACTAGTTTGGAACCTTGCCACCAACTTGAAAGAAAATAGCCATGGCCAGATGTGATCCCCCCCACACACACGCATGCATGCATATTGCATGCTAATGTGATCCCCCCACACACTGTATGACTGATGGGGGTGCCCAATCCCCCGTATGCTCCAATGCCCACCCAACAGACAACAGGGTGCCATGCTGGGAGCCCACCCCAGCATGGCAACAGTCCATATGGCCGACGGGGGTGTCCAATCCCCTGTCTGCTCCACCACCCCCTCACCCCAAACAGCCTTCCAGCTGCCACACTGGAAGCCCAGCTCAGCATGGCAAAAGTCCCGCGTCATCCAAGAAAAAAAAAGAAACCTGAAAGAGAAAACCTTCCCTCGCTGACTGTCCTGACCTCAGCTCCCCCCACCTGCGCCCACCCTCTGCACACCCTGCCTCCCCACACACCCCCCTCACCCCATACTTACCTCCAGAGTCCAGCACTACGATCTTCAGTGGACCGGGAACATGTCTGCACTCTTCAAAGCCAACCGTGAACTGAGGAAATGCCAGTAAGCTGTATAATGTAATAAATAGGGTTTTTTCAACTTTGATGCATATCTCAGGCATTTTTGGGAATTTTTTCACCAAATTTTCAACATGGGGTTTTTGGGACCCCACCTCATGAATTCTGTCACTGACATTTTGTTAATCAGCCCCGAAAGGTGATTTTGTGATCACTGCACAGAACCACCTTCGGGACCAAAAATAATGAAATGACAGTGTCACAGTTCATAGTAGGCTAAAAACCATATGTTGAAATTTGATAACGTCCACAAAATCGACTGTTTCTGAGCATCGTTGTGCTGTTCCTACGCACACTCGTAAGTTCACAAATTTTCAATATTTTCATGCCAGATTTTCAACATTGCCATTTTACCACACCTCCTTATGAGCAGTATAGCTGTCATTTTTCACATTTCGCCCAAAATGTGTTTCTGTGCATGTAGCACACAATGGCGCAGTGGTTGTGTGAAGTCAATGTTTAGGACAGATTAAGAAAATTACAGTGACACTGTTCATGAGCAGAAGTGTTAAAATGGCTATGTTAAAAATTTGGTGAAAAAATTCCCCAAAATGACTGTTTTACGAGCATGCATTGCGCTGTTCCTATGCACGATCATAAGTTCGTGAATTTTCAGTATTTTCACTCTAGATTTTCAACATTGCCAATTTACCACACCTCCTTATGAGCAGTATAGCTGTCATTTTTCACATCTCACCCAAAATGTGTTTCCGCGCATGTAGTGCACAATGGCGCAGTCAGCATGCGAAATCAATGTTCAGAACAGATTAAGAAAATCACAGTGACACTGTTCATGAGCAGAGATGTTACAATGGCTATGTTAAAAATTTGGTTAAAAAAGTCCATAAAATGACTGTGTTACGAGCGACCATTGCGCAGTTTCCATGCACCCTCGTAAGTTCATGGCTTTCTAATATTTTCAGTCCAGATTTTCACCACTGTCATTTTTCCACACTTCCTTATGAACAGTACAGCTGTCATTTTTCACACCATGGCCAAAATTGTTTTCGCACTTCCAGCGCAGAAATGCGTGGTCGCTGTGGAAAATCACTGTTCGGGACAAATTAAGAAAATCACAGTGCCACTGTTCATGAGCGGAGGTTCCAAAATGCCTGTGTTGACAATCTGCTGTAAAAAATACCCAAACTAATTGCATTATGGGTGTGCGTTGCGCAGTTTCTACACACGCTCGTGACTTCACCAGTTTTTTTTAATATTTTCACTGCAGATTTTCAACATTGTCATTTTTTCCACCTCCCCATGAACAGTACAGCTGTCATTTTTCACATCCTGTTCGAAATGTGTTTTCGCACCTGTGGTGCCAAATGGCATAGTCACTGTGCAAAATCAGCTTTCGGCTAACGAACTGATATTGCCACGGTTCATAAGGTGGGGATCACAAAAAAACCATGTTGAAAATTTGGAGTGAAAATGCCAATGAATGCCTGAGATGTTAGGGTTTCTGACCATAATGCCCCACCCTGTAGAGACTGACAGGCATCGGGGTGTGACTTGGGACTCTTGCCTGTAATGCTCATACCATTCCACACCCTGCAGCCAGTGAGAGGCATTGAGGTGCGCCTTGGACTCTTCAGCCCCAAAGTTCACCTCATTCTCCTTTACAGCACCCATCTCACCATATTTCCTGATGGAATGGGGTGATCATAAGGTCCAAAGACCCCAAGGCACACCATGACACTTGTCAGTGTCTGCAGGGTAGGGTGTGGTGAAATGGCGTGGCCGTTATGCCTGATGACCTAAAGGCACACCCCAATGCCTGTCAGTCTCTGCAAGTTTATGGCGGGGTTGGCTTCAGTTCAATACTTCACTGCCATTCCTATTATGCAGCTCTCTAACTCCTACACTACCAATGCCAATGCCAGCAAGAACACATTCGGCATTGACAAATGCTTGTTTTGTTTGTTTTTGTGTTTAAAGTAAGAAAACTAAATTTAGGGTATTTGGGGGAATGTGTGAGTGTTCTGTGTTTCACTTTCGCTGGTTTCTGTGGTGTGGGAGTAAGGAATTTACATTTTTTACTGTTGTGCTTACTAATGTAAGTGCATTTGTGCCAACTATAGGCAAGTTGGACAATCTGTGCAGTGATTTTTTTTCTTATGTAATTTGGTCATGTGCATGCTGGGACTACATCTGTGATGTTATGCTGAGATAACATCACAGGTCCAGTCCTGGACTGACCAATCAGAGCCCAGCATTCTTTCTTGCCACTGTATAATCAGGAATGACACAATGTGCAGTGCAGGGAGCCCCTTGAGCCATTTGTCTTTGATGCAAGCATCTTGTGGCATTCCAAATGCTTTGAAAATCCAGCCCAATGTGTTGGCAGTACATGTCCAGGGGAAGGGGGGAGTCCCATGCACACATTTAAATTTATAGGTCTGAAAATAGTACATATGAGCCCAAAGAGTGGGACTATTGAAAGGTTACCATTGCAAAGAGAGAGTCCTACTGGATCTACACCCTGGGATTTAAAAGAAAAATTTGAACTAAAACCATTTTAAGGTAAAGGTCTCGGAGGTCCTTGGTTCTGTTTGTTCCTAGTTTCCTAGTTTGACTGCTTATTCTTACCAGAAGCATCAGAAAAGTCATAGTAACAGGCATGGCTTTTTTTTTTTACCAAACATGTTACTTTGATACAGCTGTGGTCTCTGTTCCTTCCCTAGCCACCATCTGTTTTTGCACACTATTTCTTTAGATAGATTCTGCTGTTTTAACTAAGGAGTTCTACCTAATGGAGTTTGCCCATTGAAGGGGGCAGACCAAGTTGTCCTGGTGGATCCCACCCAGGGGCACTTGCTCAGATGGGGGGAGGGAGGAGCTAGAGGGAGAAAAAGGGGAGGGAGGATGATGCCTCAGAGGGGAGGAGTCTGGAATTGGACAAGCTAGAGGCAATAGGGCAAAGGGGGAAATGGGGGCAGGGCTAAGCCTGAGATATAAGGGGCTGCACAGAGGGAAACAGCCTCTTTTGCTGCAAAACATTTGTTGTGTAAAGCATACAGTGTCCACACAGCACTCAGGTTTGGCAAAAGATTTTGGCCTAGCAGTAGAAAGCAGACTGTTGGGTCAGAAGCTTGGATAAACCAGAGGATCAAAAGAGAAAAATGTGGGGATACAACTAGGCACGGAGGAGAGTCATACAGAGGCAGAGATCAAGGTAAGGTCAAAGCTACACGCTTAAAATGTCTCTCCAGTCATCCAGCACATACATACAAAGTCCTTTAGTCTCTCCTTGTAAGGTTTTGCAAGGTCAGAATTAGTAGAGAACCCTCTAGCATGTAGGGATGGCCGGGGAAGAGTGAGCATGTGAGGATGGGCATAAGGGGCACCTGGCATCCACGGTTTAAAAAAAAGAAAACCCAACTAAATGTACTGATAATAGGCAACAAGTACACCCATGTAGGGAGCAGGATTAGGCTGTTTTCAGGGTTTTCTGTGGTTTTGTAGTTTTTTTGGCGAATTTGGTTGTTGAAAGGCCGAACAAGCACCGGGCATCTGGCATTATGGCTGTGTGGACACAAGAGCCTAGCATCAGTGAGTGAGGAGATGCTGAGGAAAACAGGGAGCTGAAACAAGCTCAGGGGATCACTGGATGGCTTGCGAAAGGGGACAGGAGCAAGGACATGGTTGCTTTGAGGGTTTTTTTGTTCTGCTGGTTGCAGCAAGCAATGCGACCGCATGGCACTGGGGCCTCGGCTGCATTTTTGGATGAGGACCCATGGTTTGAAGGCAGATAAATTAGAGGTTTTGGCAGCAGGATCAGTCACAGGAAAAGGGAAGCACAACCAGAGGCCCAACAGAAAAGCAGCAAAAATTAGTGGCAAGAGTTGTGGATGGGTCAGGCCATGCAGTCACCTGGTGTCTAATGCCATGGCCGTGAGGTGGATCATGCCTAGTGACAACAAGGGCCTAGTGACTAGGGTGTGGATAGGGGTGTGGAGGGTGTTAAGTGAGGAGGGGGAACAAGGCCAGGGGTCAACTGGTGAGGGATGAAGCCCACAACTGGGTGGTGGTTCCTGTTTTGTTTTTGAGCACACAGAGTAGCTGGCTGGAGATCATGTGGTGGTGGAGAGGGCCAGGTGGCCGCATGGGTGTCTTTTGGTGGGATACACAGCAGACAAGGCTGCTGTGCTGCAAGGGTGAAGGAGCAAGAGAGGCACAAAAGCATAGCCATAGAGAATGGGGTCTTGATACATGGGGAGGAAACAAAGGTTATTGAGGAAGTCCTGTAAGGGGGCCTGAGGGTCATGTATGCCCCAGTTTTGGCCCTAAAAAGAATGGGGGTTGTGACGGTGGTATGGAGCTGAATCTGAAAGATCAGGCCACATGGCCTCCCAGCATCATGGGGATGACATGGTACCTGCAGAGGTGATGGCTAGTGTGTGATGTGCGGAGGAAGTGGGGGACACAGGAAGGGGAATGAAGAGTCTGGCTGTTGGTGATAGGGGAACAGGGCCATAGGTGCAAAGGGTTTTTTGGAAGAAGGTGTCAGCAGTAGGGGACTGAGTGGACATAGAACACAAGAAGTCATGTGTAAAGGGAAAGGAGGCCCCCAGCAAGAAATGCAAATAATGGGGCATTTTCAGTGGTGGCACACGGGAATGGCTTGGTCCAGTACCAGGGTCCAGGGAAGGGGGGGAGAAAAACATAACAAGGGTGGCCAGTACAGGAACACACAAAGAAAATGAGAATTTACATGAGTTAACAGGAACTATTTTCTCTTTCTCTCTCAGTTCTTTTGAATCCCGTAGGTAGTCAAGAAGGAGGATGCATACAAGGTGATCTTGGAACTGGTGGAGAAAGCCAACAAGATGTGGGAACTGGTAGGGGGGGCAGAACCTCGGAGACTTGTGGAAAATGAGAACAGCTGAAAAGGGCAGGGACGGAAAGGGGAAGTGCTCCCTATCGAGGCTGTGCACCCCTGAGAGGCAGCAACCAGCACCCATGGGACCCCCAAGACCAGGCAGCCCTCAGCAACTGCACCCAAGCCCTTCCAGCCCAGATCCGCCTTGGCCTGAGCCCAGTCTGACACCAATACCAGAACCTATACCGACGAAGGCGACAGAGCCAAGCATGCTGCCCCTGACAATTCAAACCCCAATAACTGAGCTCCTTCCAGTGAACCCCATTACTGCAGAGCCAAGTGGAGCTGAAAGGGTTGCAGATAATGTGGCAGGGATGTTAGGAGGTAGCATCAAGGAGTATGTGGAACAGATGATTTCGTCCTTGGGAGAGGGGTGTGTTGGGTAATTTGAAAAAGCATTGGCAGATATTAAGACAGGTAAGAGTACTGGGGGAGGGTGAAATAATGGCTGAGGGACCAGGAGTATGAAAAGGGACAAGAGAGACAGGAGCTCTGAGGATGAGAATAGGTGAGCATGTACCACTAGCCAAGAAAGAAAAAATTTGGAAAGGTGAATATGTGGACATCTTCGCAATGGTGAGTAGAGAAGCAGTGACAAAATATGAGGAAACTGAGAATGTAGGCAAGAGTAAGATGGCAGCTGTGGTAGTTTTGTTGGGAAAAAAGAAAGAAGACAAGTTCATAAGAGGAAAGATGTGGGATGGGTGGTTTGTGGGGTTTGCCACGTACTTGACCAGCGCCAGGGAGAAAAAAATGGAACTGGGTATCCCGCTGATTATAAGGTGGGCAAAAGCAAAAGAGGGAATGGGTTGGTTGTATTATGATGAGTTCTTCAGGCGGTGAATGGTGACATATGGGGATGTTAGGTGAGATACAAAGCAGTAAAATTTATGGTGGATTATGTGACAGAACAGTCCACGCCAGAAGGGAAGGCAGGAAGAAGAGGGACTTTACTCCAAAAATGCAGTTGTAGTTACAACAGAGCATTCTGTGCTTGGCCACAGTGCCAGTGCAAGCATGCATGTTCAGAATGTGGAGGTGCCCATCTAGCCTCCAGATGCCAGACGACTTGGAATCAAGGGGGCAACAAGGCGGTGTGCAAGGCATTACCAACCAGCCCTTTTGAGGTGGTGGAGAAGGGTACAGAGGTTCAACCAGGAATAGGGGAACCAGAGGAAAAGGGTACTTGGGCAGAGGGGTACAGACGGATTAAGGGGTCTACAGACTGGAGAGGGGAGGCCGGGGGAAGTAAAGGGGGTACAGATGTAAAAGAGGATTTTTTGAGAGCATATTCCCCATCAAGATTAATGCTTTCATGAAATGGTTAAGTCAGTACCCAGATAAGAGAGCAGCCGAAAAGATCAGGGAGGGATTTTAAAAAGATTTCCTGTTGCAATTTACTGGGCCCGGGATAGTGAGGGAAGCAAAAAATCTTGGATCAGTACAGGGAAAATATGACATTTTGAGGGCCAAAATTAAGAAGGAGAAAGAAGCAAGGAGGGTAGAGGGACCATACCAGGTACCACCGTTTCCAGGATTATGGTTTTCCCCTTTAAGCTTGGTGCCGAAAAAACAGTCAGGGGAGTTTTGGGTCATCCACCACCTATCCTTTCCAGAAAGGGAGTCAGTCAACGTTTTCATAGGGGAAGAACTCATCCAGGTATCATATGCCACACTGGAGGAGGCAGTGCAGATTATCAGAGCCACCTCAGAGGCATGGATGGCCAAGACAGACATAGAATCAGCTTTTCCACTACTGCTGGTCTGCCCAGAAGACTGGGATTTATTGGGGTTTAAGATTGATGGGCAGTATTATTTTGATAAGGTCATACCTATGGGGTGTTCCACAATCTGTGCTACATTTGAACTATTTAGCACTAGCCTGCAATGGATTTTTCAACAGAAAACAGGGTATAGTGGGGTGATACATTACCTGGATGATTTCCTGTTAATAGAAAATGGAAAGCATGAGATGGAACGCATGTTAACAAGTTTTCAGGAGCTGTGAGGGAGCTGGGGTGCCACTAGCACCAGACAAAACATAAGGGCCTAGCAGAGTATTAGAATTTCTGGGGATCGAAGTGGATGCACAAGCGGAGGTATTCCAGCTCCCAGACAACAACGTGCAGAAACTAAAGGAGCTCATAGGGTTACACACAAGTAGGAGGAGAGTTCAGCTATGACAGGTACAGCAGGTACTGGGGCATCTTAATTTTGGCTGCAGGGCAGTAGGTCGGCTAGCGAGGGCAACTGCAGCAGTCACCGGATCACACCATTGGGTAGATATCATGAAGTGGGTGAAGGAGTATTTCCCGGAATTTCTATAGAGCTACAATGGGAGATCCTTTTTGCAAGATGATTGGGTATACAACACCGACTTTGAGTTGTACCCGGATGAGGCAGGGGGTCTAGGAATGGGGGATATTTTCAGGGTACATGTTTCTCTGAACCATGGCCAGAGGAATGGGGAAGACAGGGGCTGACATGGGATATCATGTTGTTGGAGCTAATGCCAATTTGGGTTTGCACACTAAGATGGGCGGAAGACCTGCAGAACCAAAAGGTGAAATTCTGGTGTGATAACCGGGCAGTAGTGGAGGTTCTCAACAACAGAGGGGTGAAATCAGATACAGTAATGAGGGTGCTGAGGCAGTTAGTCCTGAGGGGATTGCAGCTGAACATGTCATTTGGGGCCAGACACATAGAAGGGGTATGGAACATACTGGCTGACAGCCTTTCCCGTCTGCAGTGGGACCAATTCGGGGCACTGGCTCTGAGAGCAGAGGGACAAAAAACACCTATCCCAATGAACATCTGGGAAGTTGGCAAGAAGGTGCCAAGCTGCTGTTTTGCAACTCTTGGGTGCCCAGGACCCTAAGGGTATAAGAAGGGTCATGGCGGGCATTCCAAACATTCATGGAGATGCATCACATGGAGGTAAGTGGGCCAGTAACAGAGGAACAATTAGGAAAATGTATTGCTTATCAGTGGGAAAGAGGGATGGACCATAACACAATGGGTGTGCATTTAGTAGGGATCAGCATAGTCTGCAATTTGAAGGGATGGTGCAACCCCACTAAATCAATGTTTGTTAGGTGGATGATACAGGGATGGGGGCAGATAAAGCAAGGGACTGGGAACCCAGGTGCCCAATAGCGGACCGCTTGTTAGGCTGGCTGGTGGGAAAATTGCTGAAAATATGTAAACCACGAGATGAGGTGACATTATTCCAGATAATTTATCTAGTCATGTTTGCAGGGGCACTCCAAGCGAGTGAGGCAGTAGGACATGGGGTCCAGGGAAAGAGTGGGAGGCTGGGATGGGGAGACATTACATGGGGAATGAACCAAATATGAATAATGATTAGGAGATCCAAGACTGACCAAGAGGGGAAGGGAACTGTGGTGACCATGGAGGTGTGCCTTAATCCAATACTGTGTCCAATAAAAGCTCTGTGGTCCTATGCCACAGAGAGGCAAGATAGGGAAGGGCACTTATTTGTACATGGGGATGGGAAAAAGGTGTTGAGTTAACAGGTTATGGCAGTATTGAGAAAAGGCATGGAATTCTTAGGTGATGACCCAGCGAGGTATTCCTCCCACTCCTTCAGAATTGGAGCAGTATCAAAAATGGCTGCAGAGGGGGACACAATAGCCTGGGTGCAAGAGATGGGACTTTGAAAGTCTGGTAGCTACAAGAGATACATATGATCCATGAGTGAATGACACTAATCTGTTTAGTGGAAGAGTAAAAAATGACAGGGAGGGGAGCAGGGCAGATATGGGGGAGGGGGTGAGAAAATCATAAGTTTATTAAAGAATGTTTTTAATTAATAGGTTGGTGCCGAAGCACAGAAGTATGGATCTGTGGGCGTTCCTACATTTATTGGGCCAAAAGAGAGCAGAAAAGAAAGAAGAGGGAAAACAGATATACCAGGAGGTCAGACAATGTAGGTTGGTGTGGAGAGGAATCCAGGGGATGAAATGGGCACAGCTACTTCCAACCCTGCGAGAGGTGAGAGAAAAACAACCAAATCTGGGCTTAATTATCATATTCCTGGAGGCAATGACATCGGAGGAAGGCCGTGGTTGGATACTTACTTGCAGATAAAGCATGATATCAAAAAAATAAAACAGTGGTGCCCTGGGGTTAGACTAGCCTGGTCGGACATGATCTCAAGGAGGGTGTGCAGGCATGAGCACAGCCACCAAGCAGTAGAAAGGGCAAGGCATAAGATGAATAGGAGGGTAGGATCATTATTTTGGAGTATGGGCAGACATGGCACACTAAGGGTAGTAGAAAAGTGGGTCATTGATGTTTACTGCTCTGATGGGATCCATTTGTCAAACTTGGGAATTGACATGTTTAATAGGGAAATGATGGGTTTCATCCAAGCCTGGAGGAGACAGGAGAAGACATGATTGTGAGGATGGGTAGGAGAAGGCCAGTCATCCAACACAAGCTGGAGACAGGCTATAGTGAAAAGGGGGGCATGGAGGGGGGCAAGGGAGGGGAAAATGGGGGGAATTAAACAATGAATAAACAAGGAATAAACAATACATAGAAGGAAACAACTTAAAGCAGGAAAAGTGGTTTTGTTTTTTGCCATTACCTTCAAGAGAAGAAATTACCTACAAGAGAGGAGGTAAGGAAGTCACCCAGGTCTTCACCTGGGGGGCGAGAAGAAGAAGAAAAGAAAGAAAGGCATTTATAGTATGAATAAATATGGAAAGTAAAATTGATAGAATGGTGAACAAAATAAAACATGTGGATGAATATTATAACAACTAAAATGTTAAAATATGGATGGAATATGAAAACAGCAATATGTGTAAATTGGAAAAAAAATAATTGCCAATCTGAGCACCACTGTATATGGCTTGTTTGTCATCATTGAGGGGAAAATCCAGGACAATGGAATTTGCCCATTGAAGGGGGCAGACCAAGTTATCCTGGAGGATCCCACCCAGGGGCACTTGTTCAGATGGGGTGCTAGAGGAGGAAATGGGGAGGAGGGAGGGAGGATGATGCCTCAGAGGGAAGGAGTCTGGACTGGGAAAACTAGAGATGATAGGGCAAATGGAGAAATGGGGGTGGGGCTAAGCCTGAAATAAGGGGGCTGCAGAGAGGAAAACAGCCTCTTTTGCTGCAAAAAATTTGTTTTGCCACCACCCTACAAAAAAAGTATAAAGAGAGAATGGAGAACGAGTGTCTGCCGAATATGGACGGCAGAAAAAAGAAGAAGAAAAGAAAAAAAGGGGGGTGGAGGGGGGCAAGGGAGGGAAAAAAGAGGGGGGATTAAACAATGAAAAAACAAGGAATACACAATACATAGAAGGAAACAACTAAAAGCAGGAAAAGTGGTTTTGGTTTTCACCATTACCTACAAGAGAAGGAAATACTTACAAGAGAGGAGGCAAGGAAGTTACCCAGGTCCTCACCTGGGGGGTGAGAAGAACAATAAAAGAAAGAAAGGTATTTATAGTATGAAAAAATATGGAAAGTAAAATTGATAGAATGGTGAACAGAATGAAATGTGAATGAATATTAAAACAACTAAAATGGTAAAATATGGATGGAATATGAAAATAACAATATGTGTAAATTGAAAATAAATTGATTGCCAGTCTGAGCACCACCGTATATGGTTTGTTTGTCATCACTGGGGGGATAATCCAGGACATTGGAAGATTGCAGAGAAACTGTTCCTTCTTTTAAAATGGAGGTATGTTCTTGACTGGAGTTGTTTTTATAGAAAGCTCTCTGGGATTTGTATACCATTTTAAAGTGATATTTGCACTTTTTGAACTTAGGCTGGACTTAGGCTTTGGTAGAATTCAGTGTATAACTAATCATTTAAGGCTTTAAGTTGTTTTTTTTAATGTGTGTTTTGTGTCTTTTTCAATTATAATGCAGATATAATAAATAAATATTTTAAAGTGTTACATTTTGGGAGAAGTGTGCCCATAACTGTCCAGGTAGTTTCTTCATTGAAACAGCCCATAGCAACATGCACCTCAAGTCTGGCATTCTGTGTTCTGCAGTCTTCTTTGGCATGAAATCTATATATGGACAATGAATCTTTGCTTAAGATAAGTTGAGTCATGCTATATATGGACTGACAACTTTCATTTCCTTCACTTGTACCACTTTGATCTGATTAGACTGGTTAGAGGGCGAGCCATTATTCCACAGATTTAATGGACATTGATTATACTTTTTCTTCATTGCTGTCTTTTTTAAGTACCTACATGTGCTCTGATTTTAAGTGCCTCTGGTAATTCTTGTTTTGTAACTTCTTCTGGAGTTGAATATTTTTAATGTTACTCAAATGCTTATTTAATTATGATATAAAACTATCAGTAACTAAATGATTATTATTCCCTTCTTTCCCCAAAATGAGGGGTCAGAATCAAATAAGAGTCTAAACAGAAGCAATAGGGAAGAAAAACAATCTGATCTATCTGACTCTTTGACTACTATGGAGTCAAATAACTAAAAACTTAACAGGAAAAATGAGAAATAATGGTTCTAAGGGAAGGGGACTAGCCATGATAACGCTCAGTATCATATAACAGAACATTTAAAAAAGGTACAGGTACAAATAAATGAGATAACTCATGATACTATTCACACTTTTACCCCTTTGGTAGTAAAGAAGGTGAATGCTGGCTCCAACAACACAATAAAACATAATCCTGAAAGAGCTCTAGGCATCATCCACTTCCTAACCAGATAGATTCTAATGAGAGATTGCTTGTAAGTAGTTTTGAATCGTTTAATATAGAGGTTGATAATATATAGAATAATGTATGGACAACCATACACAACAAGGCTGTGTTTCCATCGAGGGGTTGAGATGACAGCATATGAACCTCAAGAGCGAAGCTCGAGAGGTCCATACTGTCATCTCAACCTCGAGATGGAAACACTTGCTGAGTTATGTGTGGTTGACCATATTTTATTTTTTTATAGTATATGGTTTTTTACACTAGAGTGACAGACCCCCACTGAAGTGAAAACAAAATATTGTGTAATTTCTTTGTTCTACTCACATATCAAAATCAAATTTTAAGACTTTTGAAAGGTATAAGGTATGACTTTGGGCACTGGGTAGTTAGTAAGTAGCTTGGTGTAGAATAAATGAGAAATTTAAAATTGTATGACCTTTGAACTGTGCATAACAACTGTTTGGAATGCGCATAACAACATTTTAGAATGCGCATAACAACATTTTAGAATGCGCATAACAGTTTAGAATGTGCTTAACAAGGATTTTGAGTAGGCTGATTTTTAAACATAACAAACGGTAACCGTATACTATTTGTTCATTGTATCTATGGAAACAATATAGATAGTAACACATGTAAAAAGGTCATTCAAGAGAAACAAAGGACACACTCAGGAGATCTTATAGATCTGGGGGATAGTTTTCACAAACTTCCAACCCCTATTTCTAGTAGAGGGTGAGAGAATAAAATAAATACCGCATTACCTATGGTTAAAAACCAATCTAATAGGCAAGACAGCCTTCCAGCAGTTATCCAAGATTTACAGGAGACTATAGCAGAAATAAAAGGGATTGCAGAAAGGACAAAGTTATTGGAAAGGGAGAAGGGTGACAGGGAACTTAGAAGACCTGTGACCTACTTGCCATTTCTAGATGATGTGTTGGTTGAGATACAGAAAGATAATCACTCTACTGGTGTAGTACTTTTGGAACAACTAGTGATATTGAAAAATGAGAGCACATTCCTGAAAGAGGATATAGCCATACATGTAGCACATCTAGGAGAACTCCTGGAATTTAAGAGGAAACAACGGCAAACTTAGGGAAACGGATGGAATCCTCAGGGAACATACAGGGAAACTCAGACTAGGGATAAGCACAGAGAGGCAGTAGGAAATTCTGAAGCTGGGCATCCTGGAGGCCATGAAAACCTGCACAAGATCCTGCCATAAGATGGCTAGGGCTAAGAAATCGTGCTGGTGGACAAGAGAAATATAAGAGGGAGTGAGAAACAAAAGAATGGCCTGTAGAAGGTACAAGTGCTCCTGTATTGAGCAGACAGAGAGGAGCACCATAAGATCTCCAGGGAAGTCAGTAGGAGGGCAAGAGGTGCCAAGGCTGAAAAAGAGTTAAGGTTAGAGCAAGGAATCAGGGAGTGGGAGAAGGAATTCTATAGATATGTTAGGGAGCAAAAGAAGGGAGGGTGGGTGGCAAATAAGCAAGCTGAGGAAGGAGGTGGGATGGGTAGAGGGGGTGGTAAAATATACTGAAATGCTAAATGATTATTTCAGATCAGTCTTTACTAGGGAAAAGGATGGGGCACTGCCAAAATGGGGAGAGGTAGGGGTCATGGGGGGGGGGAGGCACACACAGATGATGAGATCCAGGTGGGGGGGGGTGAGGGAAGCTCTCAAGTCCTTGAGGGTGGATTAAGCCCTAGACCCAGATGGCATCAATCCCAAGGTTCTGAAGGAACTGGCAGATGTTATAGAGACTCCAATAATGGATTTATTTAATTCCTCCCTCCAATCAGGATCTGTTCCTCTGGACTGGAGGATGGCACACATTATGCCTCTCCATTAAAGCAAACCTCAGAATGAACCGGGAACTACAGAATGGTCAGCCTGACATTCATAGTGGGGAAAATGATGGAGGCCATCTTAAAAGAATGGATGGTGGGGTTCCTTAGGGCAAATTGTTTTCGAGATGAAAACCAACATGGGTTTGTCCACGGGAGATCGTGTCAAACCAACCTAGTTAAATCCTTCGACTAGGTGACAAGAATCCTGGATAGGGGAAAGCCTGTTGGTGATCTTGACCTAGACTTCAGCAAGGCTTTTGATTCAGTCCATCAAGGAAGACTGATTTGGAAATTGAGGAACCTGGGGGGCAGGAGAAACATTGGTGGTGTGGGTTGCAAACTAGCTTAACAACAGACAGCAGAGGGTGGTGGTAGGGGGTGAAGCCTCTGCTCACAGAAGGGTCATCAGTGGGGTCCCTCAAGGTTTACTGTTGGGCCCTATCCTTTTCAATGTGTTCATCATTGATATCGGGGAGGGAGTTAGGAGTAGAATGAGCCTGTTTGCTGATGTTTCCAAACTGGGGGCTGAGGTGGGCAGTGAGGAGGGGTGGAGGGTACTCCAGGAAACTTGGAGAGGCTGGAAAACTGGGCACGCATGTGGCATTTAGGGTTTAATGCATGTAAGTGCAGTGTTCTGCATCTGGGTGTTAGGAACCCTGGGTATAGCTACCATTTGGGGGGAATACAGCTGACTGTGTCCATGATGGAAAGGATCTGAGTGTGAGGATTGACACAAAAGCGAATAACTCAAAGTAGTGCAGGGAGGCATCTGCTAAAGCAAATACAATGCTTGGGTGTATAGCTAGGGGGATAATATCCAGAAGCAGGGAGGTTATACTTTCCCTGTACAATTTGCTGGTGAGGCTGCACTTGGAATAGTGTGTGCAGTTTGGGCATCTCCACTTAAAGAAGGACATCACACTGGTAGATAGTGTCCAGAGAAGAGCAACAAAGATGATCAGTGGACTGGGAGAATTGTCATATGAGGACAGACTTCGAGAACTGAACATGTACTCCCTGGAGGGAAGAAGGGATAGGGGAGATATGATTGAGGACTTCAGATATCTGAATGGAATTAATAGTGTAATGACGGAGGGACTGATCAGCTTGAAAGGGAGGGGAGGGGAATATGAGAGGCCATAGTCTAAAACTGGTAGGAGGACACTACAGAGAGGAGGTGAGGGGACATTATTTCACAGAGAGAATGGTGGCACCCTGGAATGTGCTTCCAGGTGAGTTGATAAAAATGGAAACTGCAGGAAGTTTCAAGAAGGTTTGGGATAGATACAAGGGCATGGAATGGGTTGGAGGAAAGGAGAACAGCAGGAGTATTTGGGGAGTAGAGTGTGGGAGTGATGGGTTAAAAAAAGGGAGGTAGAGCAGCTACTGTACCTTACCAGTGAGCTGTGTTCGGGCAGACATGATAGACCATTAGGCCTAATCTGCTGGCTACTCTGTATACATGTATGTGTGTAACAAGAAAAAAAAAAGCCATTTCTTCTATTAACTTCCTCTGAAATTATAAATCCCTTTTAGGTTTAAAATGAAATAAGACCTGACTTCCCTTCAATTATTTCAAACAACTTTAAATAAATAAATACTTTAAATAACTTTAAATAAATAAATACATAAAAAGAGTCCCAAATTATTCAGGCAAACAAGAAAGGATGGTGAAAGAGAAAGCATAAGTGAGAAACCCTTAAAAAAACATTAGAGAATGCTGGCAACCTGTGGTCATGAGCAACCTCGAGTTCCCAGAGGTCAGCAGAGGAGGGAAAGGATTGAGCATCTGACAGACTGCTCTCCTCTTCTGTGGAGGGAAGGGTTGGCATTCTGATCCTTGGCTGCCCCCTGGTGGAGATCATAGGCTGGCCAAGTTAGGGAGGCATAAGGAGCATGGGTACATGGTGTGCACTTGCCTCCACATGCGCATGCCATGGGGGATGAGAGTGGAGTGGAAAATGGAAAATAGTGTTGACCGGTAGGATGACACCGGTCCTCTGCAGAAGCATAGCAACATAGAATTTGATGGCAGAGAAGGACCACTTGGCCCACCTAGTCTGTCCATTTTCCCTCCCTGTTTCATATACCACAGATCTTAAATGATCTGCAGCTCACCCTCTTTTTCTTATCACTAGAGTTCCTTTATGCTTGTCCCATGCATTTTTGAAATATCCTACCATTTGTGCCCTTACAGTCTCAGCTGGGAAGCTGTTCCATGGATCTACCACCATTTCTTTGAAAAATGCTCTGCACCTGGTCAGCTGGGCACCTCCATACCACAAGGTAAGTCCCAGTGGACGCTGGGGTAATGGGGCTTGGGGGACCGGTGGATGGGGGCCGGTCAGCTAGGGGAGCAAAAAAAAAAATTAGAGACAGACTCTACAGGCATCTATAATTATTAATCAAGAAAAAGCTCTCCCAAGGAAAAATTAGTGTCCTCAAGTGACAAAATCTTCAACAGACCAGCCTGCCTGCCCCTTGCAGGATTCAGTCTGATATACTACAAAGATTATCAGGCAGAAAACCCACCCTTAGAATCAGATTCATTACAAGGTGTTGAAGCTTTTATTAGACTTAGAATTGTACATATGACAGATGTAGAAAACTCTGTAGTTTAAACAATCTGGTGCAGATGATCTGCACAAATATTGTAGGCCTGGATATTACGTATCAGGATATTGTGGGTGTTGTATGGTATAATGATGTCATTAAGAGAAAATATTTAATGATCCTAATTCCCTACTCAGAAGTTGTGCATTATATTTGGATAAATGCAGTTTCCTTAAAAAACTAGATTTATGCATGGACTACCCAGTCCTGCTTTCTTTAAAAACAGGTCTGGCAATAACCATAGAATGACTAATGCAGAACTGATTGCAGAGGTAACCCTATACCTAGATTTGTGAAAATGTTGTTTCACGCCACAGTCATCATGGAGGAAACATCGCAGGCAGAGCAACGCGGAAGTAATGCCACGAACAACAACATTGCAGCGGACCCAACAACGCAGAGTGCAAATGCCGCCGAACCCCAAGCAAAGCAGAGCACCACAGCGGCAGCAGTGTAGGAGCACACAAGGCACCGTACTGAGAGAAGATACCTGCGTCACCAAAACCATGAGGCAGCCAGCAGGGCTGCAAAACTGGATACACAACAGGACCACCAGCTGAAGGCAAGACAGGGAACAACACAGGACCAGTGGTGCGAGAGGCACCCAGTGTACAGAGGATGTCAGAAAGCTCACAGTGTGTCAGATAGTCTCCGAGATGGGAGGGGCACAACTGCAGGTAAGAAAGCCACAGGACCTACTGGTAGGGACCCAGACCACACATGGGGCACGATGGTCTGAACGCCTCTACAGGACTACATGGGTGACCCAGCCACACAATGGGTATGCAGCACGCTGTGAGAGGTGCAACAAGACAGGAGCAGGAGGAATTCACCAGGACAGGACACCTGCACCCAAGGATGCACCACATGCAGCTGCAAGGGTGGAAGGCCCCTCGGGGTAATGCCACATCATGGGGATTGGTCCCCCACCAACACAAGCAAGTGACACACACCATGTATGCCTCAGCCCTGTCGACGGACACCAGGACACACATAGGGCAGGGGCATGGCACCACATCATGGATATAGGGCTAATAGGGCACACCTGTGAGCAGGGTGTGGGCAGCCAGGGCAGGTGCTGTGAATCCCACACCCAGTACTGGTCGCATAAAGCAGCACATCACATGGACTGCACTGAGGTGCATGGGAGAGCTGAGCAAAGCAACACTGTGTGGGAGACTCCCGAACAGTCAGCAAAAACATGCTGCTGCAGTTTGTAAACAACCAAAAGGGGAAGACCCTACTGCAACATGAGGGCTACCTGTACTACAAGTGGAACCTGGCAGAGAAGATGTATTGGAAGTGCATAGAGTATTACAGGATGAAATGCCCTGGGCATGTCCACACTGCAGGGGAGGAGGCCATCAGGGTGGTGAACAGCCACAACCATGTACCCGACCGCGGGGCCATAGGTGTCCAGTAGGCTGTCACTGACATAAAGCAGAGAGCCCTACAAACAATGGAGACACCCCGCCAGGTGGTGGCAGCATGCAGTAGCAACATGTCCACTGCTGTGTCCGGTAGACTGCTCAGCATACACCTCCTGAAAAGAAGTGTCCACCATGCGTGGACAGCCACCAGCCAGCCACCACCCCTGCCAACATCATTAGAGGATCTCACCATTCCAGACATGTACAGTGTGCCACACGATGGTGCCCAGTTCCTGCTCCATGACAGTGGTGGTGCCTCCAAAATACTTATATACACCGCTGACAAGAACCTGCAGGTGCTGTCACAGTGTCAAACATGGTACGCAGATGGCACATTTAAGACTGCATCACCACACTTTGCACAGCTCTACACCATACATGGGGAGCAATACTGCACTGTAGTACCCACTGTGTACCTCCTTTTGCCAAACAAGACAGGGGTGATGAACACAAGGGCATACACCGCAGTGAGGGAGCTCCAGAAGGACCTCAAGTCATCTGTGATAGTCATGGACTTCGAGCAGGCAGTGATTAAGTCCTTGGCACAGTCATCCCGGATGCCAGCCATCACGGCTACTTCTTCCACCTGTGCAAGGCCCAGTGGATGAATGTCAAGGAGGTCCCCGAGGCTGAGCACCGCTACACTGAGGATGAGGACTTTGCACTCCATGTGCACCTGCTGCCTGCAGTTGCCTTCGTCCCCACAGGGGAGGTGTCCACCGCCTTTGAGGTTCTCAGGTCTTTTGAATTCTTCATTATACATAATAAGCTGCTGGCACCGATAGTGGACTACTTTGAGGATACTTGGGCAGGGAGGACCATCCATGATGGTGTCCGTAGGCAGCCCCTGTTCCCTGTTGACCTGTAGAGCTGTTATGATGTGGCCAGGAGTGGCAGTGCCTGGACCAATAACTCAGTAGATGGGTGGCACCGTGCCTTCAGCACTCTCATAGGTGCCTGCCACCCCAGCCTGTGGAGGTTCATTGATGCCCTGAAGTCCCAGCAGCAGCTCAATGAGCTAAAGATCAAGCAATGCATCATTAGGCTCTATTCACCACCATCGCGGAAGCAGTTCAGGGGATGCGATGGACTGCATACAGCACATTGTTGGAGAGTATGGCACTAGAACCACATATGACTATTTATGTGGCATTGTTCATAATTTCCAGCTGCAGATCTGACCAGGTAGATGCCAGTGGCTGTAGCTGATGGATACAGAACGCACACCACCTTGACATATGAGGGTGCCAGTGACTGCTGAACACCAGTACAGTGTGCTACCGCACACACCTGGGGGGGCGTGTGCAACCGGTGATGGTGGTGGATTACTATGCATCACTTGGGGGTGCTGCCCATGCTGATATGTGGTTGATGTTCTGCCTGGGGGGATTAATTTGCTGATATGTGGCTATTGATACTGTATGTGCAGGGGGTTCATTTGCTGATATGTGGGTATTGATATGTGCATTTGCTGATATGTGGGTATTGAACTGCTCATGGGGGATTCATTTGCTGATATGTGGTTATTGATATTTGCAGGGGGGGTCATTTGCTGATATGTGGGTATTGATATGTGCAAGGGGGGATGCCCGTGCTGGTATGTGGTTCCTGATCTGTCTGGGAGGATGCCCACGCTAATGTTGGGATATCGTGCTGTGTGTGCCGGGAGTGGTGCCTCTGTAACTGTGGGGCTGTGCACCACTACTGCTGGGGGGGGTGCACCAGGTGGTGTGGACATTTGCACACCAGCTGCAGTGAGGTGTGTGGGGTACACCACACCTGTGGTGGACAGTGCCACTGCAGGTGTATGTGGTAGCCTCAGTGGTGCCGTGTCCATGCCTTGCACAGGAATGGTACGGCGTCCCAGGGGTTTGTGCTATGTGTGGCACATGTCTGCTTCTGTGCCATATTGGGGCTGCATCTTGCACCAGTCACTGTCCTGTGCACCGCCTGGTCCTGTATTGGTGGTGGGTGTGTGCCATGTCCACTGGGGTTGCATGTTAGGCTTGCCTGGTGTCTGCAGGTGGGGGCACTGTGTGTGTTGTGTTATTATGGCCTCCTGCTGCTGTCAGTAAACACTTTGTGCATCACTTTCTCCATGTCTGGTAGTCAGTCTGTTGTGACTTGGCCAATGGGGTATACGCATGCTGCACATGGCTCCTGGTCCCAGACAGGCTGGCATGGGTCAAGGCCACTGCAGCCCATGTCCATATGGGCATGCCAACAATGTGCATGGCCCTAGCTTGTCCTGTGGCTGTGTGTGTCAGTGACTGTGCTATCTCTACATGCCTGAGTGGGTGGCAGTGTCCAACTGTACTGCCAGATGCCCCTTGTCCACCTGTGGCTCATCCACCACATGTCATGTCCCCCATGGGCATGCCCAAGCACATCACAGCTGGCCATAGACACTTGGGGGAACATTCCCCCCAATGTTCTGGCCATGTCCCCCTCATCTTACTCTGCTTTGTGTCCTGTGGAGTGTGCACATTGTACTGGGTTGCAGCAGCATCTGCCTGCCACGCTGTTGCATGGTGGTCCTGCAGTCACCGATGGTCCACTAGTCAGCACACATGTCCTCAGTGCCCCATGGACACTATGGAGGTCGCTATCTGGAGCCTTCCCCCTATGGGCATCCTTGCTTTGTGGCAATTTTGGGGGGGCATGCTGGCCTCCCATTGGAGTGCCCGGCACCTGTTGCCATACCACATTTGCACCCCTGTGCTCTGTGTGGGCACTGGTGCCCCCTATTCTGCTGGTGTCCCTGTTTGTGTGGCAGCCATTGCTGCCCCCTGCAATGTTCTGCCAGGTGCCATTTACTCCTGCCTTGTGTTGTGCAGCAGCATTTCTGGCATGCATTGTGTTGACCACCTTTGTTTGGGTGTTTGCTGTTTGCCCCTGTGGTCTGAGTCCCTGCACTTTTACTGTCCGCTTTCTGTTTTGCCAGTGGCATTGCGGTTGGCGATGTTCTTGCCATGTCATTCCTGTCCACGATGTTTTTTCCCCACACTGGTCATGGCCCAAAGAGAAAATGTCAACTTATCCATATAGAAAAATAGTTATCTTCACATACTGAATTGTCTGTCTTGGCAGTCAGGAAAATGGGATCTTAACCAAAGCCTTCGTAAAAGAATTTGGTATATAATCTTTTGGGAAATCTTCTGGAGATGAATTTTCCAAGGTAACAGATTATTAATGTACAAAGAGTACAGGGAGAAGAGAATGAAATTGGTTAAAGTTATTTTAAACAATCTTAAAGCAGCAAAGTAAATTGTATTAAATGAGGGCAAATTGAGACTTTTAGGAATTTCTATTATGGATTCAGGAGCTACAGGGGAGAAAAACAGATGCCATTTGACAGGGGTGCACATGTTGAGGATGAACACAATGGAAAAACTAACAGACTGGTGTAAAATGTGGACAGAAACAATAAATTTGCACTCCTGGGTTCTCACTCTAAATGAGTCTGCAAGAAATATAATTGGAGTGCTTTGCCTACAGACAGAAACAGATTTATGAAATTTTATAAGAATCTACAGGTAAGAATAATGGATATATTAAGTTGTGTACATGGAATGTTGCTGGACATCTCAGTAAATTGCCTGATATGGATTTTACAATTTTTTTGAGAAATTTTAATGTAATTTCTCTACAGGAGACATTACATGTGGCAGGACGGAAGATATATTTTGGCTTCAATGGTTATCAAATATTTCAAATTCCAGCCTGGGAGGACCTAGCGATGGCCTGCTGACTCTGGTAAAGATCTCTAGTGACCTTGCAACAGTATCTTTTGATGATAAGAAAAACTTATTTGGTAGTGAAAATACAGGAAAACCTTGTCATTCTTCTATATGTATATCCTCTTTGAGCAATTCTGTTATATATATAATGACTATATATATTTGAAGAGAGTGATATTAAATTATCCCCTTTAAAAGAAAAATATTGTAATGTAGAAATTATTATAAAGAGAGACATTAATTTAAGAACAGGATTGCTAGAACAATCGCTAGATTCAGAATATTGAGGGAAGAGCGAGTGAGATGGCAGCTTCACAACACCAGACAGAAGCGCGAGCATGCGTTGCTATGCAACAGACACGCGCGTTTCTGTCTGGTGTTGTGAAGCTGCTGTCTCATTCACTCTTCCCTCAATACTGTCGGCAGCTTCTTTTCGCAAAATACAGGCAGCATTCAGAAAAGGAAGCATTTTGTAAGTTTTACAGCACAGGCTCCCTAATGAAAAATATCTTACAGTGCTTCACTTTTGAATCTGCCTAGCGCTCGGTCACGCTACATTTCAGGGCATAGCGCTCGGCCACGCTACATTACAGTTACAGGTGGATAAAAGAAAGTTGCAGGATCAACCAGATAAACTTTGTTTTTCAATAATTAATTTGTTTAAAGATGCAGGCAGGATCAACCAGATATGTATTATGAAAATAATTTTAAAGTGGCAACAGCAGATTTGTTTTCATAATATATGTAATCTGCTGTTTTGGAGCAGGGGGGTATGGAGAGTTGTTGGGGGTAGCCATGACTACATAAACTTAACACCAAACAATTTTTTTAATAATAATTTTAAAGTAGTAGGATCAACCACATATATAGTTTTTCAACAACATATGGCATCTGTTGTGTTGGTAGAGATACTGCAGTTTTGTGTTGAAATAGCCATCACCGCTATGTAGGGGATTGTATTAAGTGGACATCTGGACCTTTTGTTGAGTGCAGCCCAAAACATACATTATATAAACAGAACATGACATGGCCTGACTGAAGATATCATATTTATGTCGTCTCGAGGCCAATGGCATCATGATATCTCACTCGTGGCTTAAGCCACTCGTGACATGTCATGGTATCATTGACACTCGTGAAATAAATATGATATCTTCAGTCGAACCATGTCATATCTATATATATATATATATATATATATTATAGTGGCACGGTTACGCCACTACAGTTAGGGTTCAGCAGTCATTTACATACTAAAGTCAAAAGTTTGGGCGTTAATAACTTTGGAGCCGTTGAACGGATTTGCCTGAAATTTGGAATGTGCGGTGGGGAGTGGTAGATCTCTTGATCAGACAAATTGTGTTTCAGTCAGACTTACGGTCTTTGCATATGAAAATGCTGAAAAATGCAAAATTATCCATTTTTGGAGGCAGTTTTTGGGATTTAGGATGTGGCCCTGCACAGCCACCATGTAGCATGCCACTCTGTGACATGGCTTGTTTGAAAGTGCTTCACGGGCCAAACATGCCACTTTTTGTCTAGTGAAAAAATATTAAGGCATTCAAAAGTTATAGCACTTTTAAGTTCCCATGATAAGTCAAAGGGAAAATTTATGTGGTTATTTTGCGAACAAAGAATGGGGATTTAACATAGAAACATAGAAACATAGAATTTGATGGCAGATAAGGACCGCTTGGCCCACCCAGTCTGCCCATTTCCCTACCTACTGGATAAGCTGCAGATCCTAGTTAACCAGCAGCCTACTTCTTTCTACCCCCAGAATTGCCTTATGACTATCCATGCATGCTTGAATTCCACCACTGATTTTGACTCCACAACCTCCTCCGGAAGGCCATTCCATGCATCACAACCCTCTCTGTGAAAAATACTTCGTAAATTACCTCTGAGCCGCCCCCTCTATCTTCAAATTGTGCCTTTTGTTCTTGCACACCTCTTTTTGAAAGATGCTACCCTCTTGGACTTTGTTGATTCCTTGAGGTACTTGAAAGTTTCTATCATGTCCCCTCTCCTCCTTTCCTCAAGGCTATACATATTAAGCTCCTTAAGTCTCTCTTCATATGTCCTCCGGTGCAGACCCTGCACCATTTAGTGCCCTCCTCTGGACAGCTTCCATCCTGTCTATGTCTTTCGGAGATTGGGTCTCAGAACTGCACACAGTACTCCAGATGGGGTCTCACCAGCTGTCTGTACAGAGGGATAATAACTTCCTGTTTTCTACTGGTGATGCCTCTCCCTATGCATCCCAGTATCCCCCAACCCTCCTTGCTGCCTTCTCACATTGCTTGCCCACCTTTAGGTCATCTGATATGACTACCCACAGGTCCCTTTCCATTTTTGTTGTTGTTAGTATCTCACCCCCCATTGTGTACTCTTCCCCTGGGTTTTTGTTTCCCAGGTGCATTACCTTGCACTTCTTAGCATTGAATCTAAGCTGCCATACATTTGACCATTCCTCTAACCTTGCCAAGTCCCTTCTCATCCTTTCCACCCCACCCTGTGCATCAACTCTGTTGCAGATCTTAGTGTCATCTGCAAAGAGACATACTTTTCCTTCCAGTCCTTCTGCAATGTTCCTTATAAAGACATTGAAGAGGACTGAGTCCATATCTGAACCCTGCGGTACCCGCTAGTAACCCCCTTTCTTCTGAGTGGACTCCATTTACTATTACTCTCTGTGTCCTATTCTCCAGCCAATTCTTTACCCAGGCTGTCATCTTGGGACCCACTCCCAGGCTGGCTAACTTATATATTAATCTTTTGTGTGGGACTGTGTCAAATGCCTTGCTAAAGTCTAGGTAGGCCATGTCCACAGCCCCTCCCTGATCTACTACTTTGGTCACTCAGTCAAAGAAATCTATCAGATTCGTCTGGCATGACCTTCCCGCTGTGAATCCATGCTGCCTAGGGTCTTGTGCCCCTCTGGCCTCTAGATACTTGACAATTCTTTCCTTTAGAAGTGATTCCATCATTTCCCTATCACTGAGGTTAAACTAACAGGTCTATAGTTTCCTGCTTCTGCCTTGCTCCCACTTTTGTGAAGGGGAATCACATCTGCCGTCCTCCAGTCCTCGGTACCACCCCATCCTCCCATGATTTGTTAAAGAGGGTAGTCAGTGGTGTCACTAGTTCTACCCTTAGTTCTTTTAGAATTCTGGGATGAATCCCATCAGGCCCCATTGCTTTGTCCACCTTCAGTTTTAAGAGTTCTTTCAGAACCCTTTCTTCTGTAAATGGGCTGGTATCAACTTCTGTATCCAGAGTGTTACTACTGTTTGTTTTATGTACCTCCCCCTCTTCCTTTGTAAATACTGAGCAAAAATATTTGTTTAGTATCTCTGCCTTTCACATTCTCCTCTGCCCACCCTCCCTCCCTTTATTAAGCCTCACTATCCCTCCCTTGGTCTTCCTTTGCTCCCTGATGTACCTATAAAAGGTTTTATTCCCCTTCTTAACTGAGTTGGCTATCTTTTCCTCAGTTTGGGCCTTTGCTGTTCTGACTGCCTTCCCAGTCTCCTTTTGCTTTAACTGATACAGTTCTCTGTCCTGATCCTGCTGCGATTCCTTGTACTTCCTGAATGCTTTCTTTTTCTCTTGAACCTTCACTGCCACTTCCTTTGAGAACCATAGTGGTTTCTTACATCGTCTTGTTTTGTTTATTTGCTTCACACAAAGGCTCGTTACCTCTGTGATGGCAGTTTTTATTATTCCCCATTGTTCTTCCACCCTCCTTCCCACCCATTTGCTAGTGCATTCCTTAGGCACTCACCCATTTTAGCAAAGTCAGCCTCCTAAAGTCCAGTACTTTTGTCTTTGTATGGCTTGACTCTATTGCTGTGTTTATTATGAACCATACTGTTCGATGGTCGCTAGTTCCCAGATGGCTACCCACTTCTACATCTGTGATCCTCTCTCCATCTCCATTTGAGAGTATCAAGTCTAATATTGCTCCCTCTCGAATGGGCTCCAGTACTAGTTGTCTAAGGCATGCCCCCTGTAGGGCATCTAGAATAACTGCACTCTTCGAAGTGGCAGCTGCAACTGCGCTCCAGTTAACATCTGGCATATTCAGATCACCCATCAGCAATATCTCCCCTTTTTCTGCCATTCTAAGTATACTTTCTATCATTTCCTTGTCCATTTCCTCCCCCTGAGAAGGGGGTCTGTATACAACCCCTGTGTGGATTGTGGTGCCATTGCCTGTCTCCAAATTTACCCACAGTGCTTCTTCTCCTCCCTGTTTACCCTTTTGTTCTGTTTACCCTTTTGTTCTGTTGCTTTTATTCCTTCCCTTATGTAAAGAACTACTCCTCCCCCTCATTTACCCTCCCTATCCCTCCTGTATTTAGCCATCTGCTCCCTCCTCACGATCAAAGAATTTGCAGGCTCACAATCAAAGATTCTTTTATCCCAAGGGAGGGACTAGATGGCCAAATTTGGAGGGACCAGATAGCCCAGTTTTAACAACTTTTAAAATTAAACATGTCAGAAACAATTTAGTCTTTTAACTTGAAATTGGAAGGGCGTTGAGGGGATGTCCTATAGATGTGAATTATGGTGCTTAGGTGTCAGAAAATACATTCATTACAGAGATATGGCATGGCACAGTTTACATTTTCTGGACAGTGTTTTGCATTGTGGTAGTGGCTTGAAATTTATAGGGTAGCTAGTCTTACTGCCATGGGCGTACTTTTCAGTCATTAGGTGTGTAAAATGTAAACAGGTGTGGAATTCTACCACTCTAACCAATGAAAATCTCAAACTTAAAATGTTATATCTCGGACATGGTTTAGTCTTTTAAATTGAAATTTGCAGGGTGTTGAGGGGATGTCCTGTACATGTGAATTATGGTATTCAGGTTTGGAAAAATTAGGTTGCTGCACAGATATTGTGAGATGCACTTTGCATTTTGCATATAGCATTTTACATTGTGGTAGGCACTTTTAATGTTAAACCTCACATTTTGCACGTTAATAACTTTGCAACCATTCAACAGATTTGCACAAAATTTGGAATGCACTGTCTGGTGTGGCAGATCTCTTGATTTACTAAATTTTTTTTCAATTGGTCTTATGTTTTTTGTGCAGCAAAGTGCCAAAAAATGCACTTTTCACCACTTTTGCATATTTTTTGTCCATGGCACTGCGTGGACACTGTGTGGGCTATTGGTCTGAATCTTGGGATGTAGAAAGAGCTCAGGCCAATGAACATACTGCTTTTTGTTTGATGAAAAAATATTAATCTGTTCAAAAGTTATTACAATGTGAAATTCTCATTATTTCCTATGGGAAAATGCATATGTATTTTTGGAATGTTTAATGAGAAAGACCAGATGGCCCAAATTGAGATGACCATATCTCAATAACAGTTTGGTCTTTTTACTTGAAATTTGCATGACATTGGGGGGATGTCATAGAGATGTGAACTATGCTGTTTAGGTGTTGTGGAAATAATTTATTGCAGAGATATTCAATAACACAATTTACATTTTTCCCATAGGACTACATTGCAGTCCATGTCATGACTTTAGGTGCCGTTATTTTATTTATTTATTTATTTATTTAAGAATCAGTTTACAACCTTTGAGCCAGAGGCTCGTTTCCAAAGGTACTTCGTCACATAAAGACATACATAGCATTTCGGTTACATAGCAAAGATTTGCAAAAAATCAATAGGCATTCACCAGAGGTGCCACGTCACATAGTGGTCAGACAAATACAATTGGGTACAGGGTACATGTAATTGATAACAGGTATACACAAGTCGGTATCAAGTGAGCATTCTGGTAGATAAACATTGACAACAGCTGGCACTGGCCAGGTTAAACCTAGGCATGGTGTACAGGGAAGTGGTGGAGGGGATGGTAGGGTGGAGAGCTGCCCGGGGGGGGCATTATCAAGAGAAAGAGGTGGAGGCTATGTTCAGAGACAGGAGCAGTTACGAGTGCTGAAGATGTGGTTCCGAAGTGCGGTTTTGAATGTGGAGATGGTGATGGCATTGGTGATGGTGGCAGGGAGAGAGTTAAACCATGTTGGGGCTCTATAGCTGAAGGACCTAGCATTGGTGATGGTGGCAGGGAGAGAGTTAAACCAGGTTGGGGCTCTATAGGATCTTATTTAGGAAATGAAGCGAGAAACAGACTTTTTGCTACAGATGGCCTAGCTCACCTTTAGGTGAGCTAGCCACTGGGAAAAGACTTGACATTGTAGAGTCAGCCTGCAGTGGAATTTTGTTTGTGTGTTGCATGGTTCATGAAATGTTGTGAAAGTACTGTCACAAGGGTTGAAAGAATCCTGTCCAGTGCTTTTTGGTGCCCATAGCTCAGAAATGATGTGAGATATGGGTGCAGTCTTTCAATGTTACATGAAGTACTTACTGTCATGATTACAATGATGCTAGAATTTTTTTCTAGCTCTTACAGTTCCCAAGATATGCACAAATTATTGTTATAAGGGTCTGCTGCCCTATAGTGCTGCTGCATGGCTCTGTAGCTTTGCATAAGTGGAAGCGTGGGCCCAGATGCATATTATTATGCAAAAATTGGCAACTTGGTGCGAGCTGGGCTCCGCACTCCCGCCAATATGTGTTTTTTACTACATATATTACATTTTTTCAAAAAGTAAGGAAATTATATGCAAAAAACTGTTAATGCTTCATTTAGGGTTAAAGCAAAAAATGTCAGGAAATTAGACATTAGGGTTGAACCCTTAACCCCCCTCACACTCACCACCCCAATCCTCCACAGTATGACAGATGCCTTGGTGTGTCATTGGGGTTGTAAGGCCTAAATCTCCCCCATTCTCCTTAACTGTAGCATGTCAGCATACTCGGTCATGGAATATATTATAGGGGTGCGGTCATGCCCCTATATTTATGGTTATGAAGCCTCTTCTATGTTAAACTCAAAATTTAGCTCATTCATAACTTTGGACCCTTTCAACAGATTTGCATGAAATTTGGTATGTGTGGTGGAGCATGGTAGATCTCTTGATTTGCCAAACTTCATTTTGGTGGGACTTACTGTTTTTACACACCAAAATGATGAAAATGCACTTTTCGCCAGCTATGTTGGCAGCTTTTTTGATTTTGTCCATGGCTCTGTGCAACTGGTGTGTGCCATGCTGCTCTGCAACTTTGCTCAGCCAAAAGAGCTTGAGTCAAGGAACATGCCACTTTTCATTTGGTGAAAAAAATATTAATCCATTCAAGAGTTACTAAAGTTTTAATTTCCCATTATAACTCCATGGGGACATTTATATGGTTATTTTGCGAAACAAGAGTGGGGTTTTGGCCATCGAGTCCCACCTCACAATCAAAGAATTTGCAGGTTCATGATCAAAGAATCTTAGATCATGATGAATTCTTTGATCGTGATGGCAACCATCTTTTCATCATATTTTCAGAGCGCCTCTTTGCATTAGCACTCGTAATGCAGACAGTCGTCGGCTGGCCGTGGAGGTGAGAGGTGGGCTGTGCCAGTCGCCAGTTAGGGAAGGGTGGGGTGTGCTGGGTAGGCTGGCTGGCTGGGTGGGGGTGTGGGGGGGCTACTAGACTACCAGGAAATATGAAATGATGATTTATTTTATTATGATGGAGGGGTGCTAGACTACCAGGGATATGTACAACAACAATGAATATTATTCATATAGATCAGGGGGGCACTAGACTACCAGGGATGTAACAAAATAAACATTGGAGGGGGCTCTAGACTACCAGGACATTACACATGATTATATTTTTTATTATGATGGGAGGGGAGGCACTAGACTACCAGGGATATTTAATACATTATTATTGTTATTTAGATGGGGCAGAACGAAGCCCCCTGAGCAAAACCCAGCCTCATTTGAGTTTTTAGGGCACCCCTGGGCTGAGAAAACTCATTTTAAAATCTGGCCATCTTGTCCCTCACTCTTTGTTCATGAGCAAGCACATTTTTTTGATCATGACCCTGCAAATTCTTTGATTGTGAGATTCTTTGAACATGATCATGCATCGTGAGTGAGTGACACGATGGTCAGATTTTAAAATCAATTTTCTCAGCTTAGGGGTGTCCTAGAAAGACAAATCAGGGTGGGTTTTACTCAGGGGGCTTCGTTCTGACTAACCATGGTGGTGGTTTACCACAGTCCTTTGAATTTCTTTAATTAGAACAGTTTTTATTCTTTGTATGTGAGCTTGCACATTCTTTGATCGCGAGCCTGCAAATACTTTGATCGTGAGATTCTTTGACCACGATCATGCATAGCGAGCGAGGGACAAGATGGCCTAATTTAAAAATCAATTTTCTCAGCACAGGGGTGTTCTAGGAAGTCAAATGAGGATGGGTTTTACTCAGGGGGTTTCGTTCTGTCGAACCATGGTGGTGGTTTACCGCAATTCCTTCAATTTTTTTATTTATAAGGTTTTTAATTCTTTGTTCATGAGCCTGCAAATTCTTTGATTGTGAGATTCTTTGATCACGGACTTTGATTGCAAAATAGGGACAAGATGGCCAGATTTTTTATAATGGAATAGATAGGGAAATTTCACTAATCTTTGACATTGAATATCTCAGAAACGGTTTGGTCTTTTAACTTGAGACTTGGAGGGAGGAAATGCAACATCCCGCAGATGTGCCTTCTTGTGGTTTGGCCAAAAAATATTACAGGGTGGCAAACTTACAGCACTATGAAGTTAACATTTTTTCCTATAGGATAACATTATGGCGCCTGCCGCATTACAGGAATCATTGCTGCCCTGCTGCAAAATATCAAGTTTGGTCTTTTGGGCTGAAATTTGGAAGGAAGAAAGCCAACATCCCACAGATGTGCCTTTTAGTGGTTTGATGAAAAAATATTACAGGGCTGCAAAGTGACAGCACTCCAAAGTCGACGCTATTTCCCATAGGATAACATTATGGCGTCTGTCGCGCCTTTCAGGGTCTGTATCTCAGAAACGTTGCAAAATACTGACTTTTCATCATAAAAATGCTTAGCCCCCCCCCCCAATTAGGGGATAAGTGCAAAACTAGCTGGGAAAGTCATAATTCATATGAAATTTTAATTTTTTTCTGCGTCGTACGGTTCCTGAAATATAAGCAATTTAGTATTCCAAATCCTAGTTTTGTGCTCTGAAGTCCATTATTATGCATACATTATTTGTTTTCACTGTGTTTTTCAATGCAGTTTTTGGGGAAAAGAAGGGTGTTCCCTTTCATTACTGTGACAGTTAGCATTTTCAGTTGCACTTCCGTTACCGTTCGTGTCACCGTTCCAGTCTACGCCACCATGTGCATTACGGTTTTCGTTTTCATTTGCATTTTGTTTGGCGTTATTGTTGCTGCTACCATTACCATTTGCAAATTGCGGTACCATGCCTGTGCGCATTACGTTTTTTGTTTCCTATGCGCTTGCGTTTGTGTTTGCATTCCTGTTTCCTTTGGCTTTATTGTTGCTGTTACCATTACCATCTGCATTTACAATTGCGGTACCATGACCATGCATGTAACAGTTTGTGTTTCTGTATGTGCTTGCATTTGCATTTCTCTTTGCTTTGGTGTTATTGTTGCTGCTACTGTTACCATTTACTTTTACAATTGCGGTTCTGTGACCATGTGCCTTACAGTTTGCGTTTTCATACGCGTTTGCATTTCTGTTTACTTTGGCATTATTGTTGCTGTTAGCATTACCATTTGTGTTTACAATTGTGGTACCATGACTATGCGCATTATGGTTTGTGTTTCTGTATGCACTTGCATTTCCATTTCCGTTTCTGTTTCGTTTGGCGTTATTCTTGCTGTTACTGTTACCATTTGCATTTTCAATACCATGTCCGTGCACATTACTGTTTGCATTTCCATACACTTGCATTTGCGTTTCTGTCTCCTTTGGCTTGATTGTTGCTGATACCATTAGCATTTGCATTTCCAATTGCGGTACCATGAATGTGGGCATTACCAGTTGCGTTCCGTATGCACTTCTATTTGCGTCTACATTTCTGTCACTGTTCGCTTTGGCGTCACTTTGGCTTGCATTTCTATTTCCATTTGTGTTACCATTTATGTTTGCATCACCATGTGCATAACCATTTGTGCTAGCATTTGCATTGCACTTACTGTTACTATGTCATGGCCCCGTACTCCCACCAACTTGTGCAACTTTCTCCTTTTCTATTCTTTCTTAAAAAGTAGGGACATTCTATGCAAAAAACTTCATTAATGCATCAGTTAGGGTTCTTCTACAGTGAAGAAAGTGAGGAAATTTGATTTTAGGGTTCCCACCCCTTGCACCCTACCCCCAGCCCACCTCCACCAACAGGCATCGGGGTGTGCATTGAAGTCACTAGTCCTAACTATTACCCCATTTTCCTACACTGCACCACCTCAGCTTGTTTACACATGGGATGGGGTGAAAGTTAGGGACAATGATCCCAATGCACGCCTTGATGCCTGTTGGTGGGGCAGGCTGGGGGTGGGGTGCAAGGGGTGGGAACCCTAAAATCGAATTTTATCACATTTTACTGTAGAAGAACCCTAACTGACACATTAAATAAAATTTTGTATAGAGTGTATATATATATATATATATATATATATATATCTGTATAGATATATTTGACCACTTCATAAACACATTCAACACCATCTGTGACAAGCATGCCACAATAAAGACAAGGAAAATAATAGGGCATTGCAATCCCTGGATCACCCTGGACCTACTGGATCAGCTCAATGTCAGAGATCTCCTCTGGCAGATTGTGAGAGCACATGGTGCCACCACTAGCATCCAAATGTACAAACAAGCCTGACACAAGAGCACAAAAGCTCTCTGACATGCCAAAAGTACATTCTATAAGGAAGCCCTCTCCAGCTCCTGGAACAATAGCAAGTCATTCTTGAATAATTTCAACAACATAACCAGCAAAAAATCCCAAAATGCCCCATCAATGCTCATGGTAGATGGTGCACTATCCTTGAACATACAACAAATTGAAATCAGTTAGGGTTGTTCCACAGTGACAAAAATTAGGAAATTTGGTGTTAGGGTTGAAAACCCTAACTGCGCATCCTCCACCACCACCACCACACACACACATACATACAAGTAGGGGAAGGACCAAGGCAACACAGCCAATCATGCACAACAAGCAGCAGATAACAGGAATAACATACAACTATCTAAACCATGAAAACATACACCCATGCTCCCATCGGGCTGGGGCATGGGGTCGCCACTGTTAACTGTCATCCCGGACATTACACGCACTGCCAAACACATATCGTGCTATGAAACTTTTGTGTTTGCCAAAGTATTTTGTAAAAGTATGCCCCTAATGACTGCACACCTTTGCCATCATCCTGCAAGCAAGCGGTTGGGTCCTTTGGGCTGACATTTGCAGGATGACAAGATCTGGTCACACATATGTGGTTTTTCCTGCTATTGTGCTAAAATACTTAAGGATTACAAAATTACACTGTTCCAAAATTTAGCAATTTGTCATACACGCACATTGTAGTGCACATGATGCCTTTTTTGTCCATATTTTGAAAATGAAACGAGGTTCACCATTTTCACTACTGCCAGCTTGGTTCACCTTTATGTGAACTAAGCTTGAAGAACAACTTTGTAAATAATGTATCATATCTGAAGTTGCATTTCTCCACTTCCAACAGTGACACAGGTATATACCTCCTGCTGTATGTGTGAGATTGGTTGTGTTGCCTTGGTCCTTCCCCTACTTGCATGTATGTGTGTGTGTGTGGTGGGGGTGGGGGGAATGTGCAGTTAGGATTTTCAACCCTAACACCAAATTCCCTCACTTTTGTCACTGTGTAACAACCCTAACTGATGCATTAAATGGAGTTTTTGCCATGAATATGTGTATATATATATATATATATATATATATATATAGAGAGAGAGAGAGAGAGAGAGAGAATAAGATATTTAAATACAATTTGAAGTATTGGAAATGTTATATTGATGACTGATTTAGTGGCTGGGAAGGCACAGAAGCCAAACAGACTGAATTTTTTGAATATCTAAATACACGTACAAATTATTCAAAATTTGTAATGACAAGTGATAAACAGTCTATTAACTTTCTAGACCTTAACATGCAGTGCAAAAATCTAACACTAGTCACAAGTGTGTATCAGAAACCTACAGATAGGAATGTTTTATTACACACAAACAGTTTTCACAATCAAGAAGCAAAGGATAATATCCCATATGGGTAATGTGTGAGGATAAAAAGAAACTGTGATGCAGAAGAAGATTACAACACAGCAGGAAATTAAATTCTGAAAAGCGTCAGAGAGAGAGGATATGAGGAAACCCTAAAACTAGCCAGACAAAAGAGTGATGGCAAAGAACGTATGGAATTACTTATAAATTCTGACAAAACAAACTAAATCATTGACAGACTAACAATGGCAATTGACTGTTCTGACCAATTTGGCCTTATTAAATCATTTATCTATAAACACTGGGATGTGTTGAAGTCAAATAAAATTTGGGAAGTTATCTTCAAAGAAAAAACACTGGTTGTAGCTAAAAAAGTAAAATCTGTTGGTGATAGATTAACATATGCCACGTCTAAAACACACAAAAAACAATATGACATATTTGAAGGTAGAACTAAAATAACTGGAAACTACCCTTGTGGTTATTGCCAGAATTGCAACAGTAAATATAAGACTAAAAATGCTTATAATCCCTATCACGATGAAGATATTGAAATCAGAGATTTTATTACATGTCGGACTGACCAAAGTATCTACATTCTTAAATGCCCATGTGACCTTAACTATATGGGCCAAACATCTAGAAGCCTGAAACTGAGACTAAATGAACACAGGAGTGACATCAGGAGAGGAGAGTTAGAATCCGTGGTAGCTAGACATTTTACGGAAAGCCGCTATAATGTCTCATCGTTGAGATCTGTAAATATTGAAAGAGTAAACACAGAGCTCAGAGGAGGTAATTTACAGAACTGCCTCCTCAAAAGGGAAGCCTACTGGATAGATTGCTATGGAACAGTAGACAAACATTATGGCATCAATGGGGAAATTGTTTAATCAGAATTTGTTGAGTAAGCCCACATAGTTCATGTCTTTTGTAAATATCACACAAATTCCTTGTAACCTTTCTACAGAGCCATGGTGTATGACTGACTGTCACCATTTTTCCAATTGCCTTGGAGAGCACTGGCGGCTGCCCTATTCCATTGGCAGGTTGGGATGTGGAGTTCCACATCATCTGATGTGTTACCTTGTCTTGATTAAGTCTTGTCATATTTTTAATCATATCTAGTCTTTTTACCACCTAACCTTTCCATCAAAAGAGTAAAAACATTTTTTTTAATATATCAAATCCAGATATTGAAACACAGGGTTGAAACACTTGGTTTATGAATCCATGCATTTTAATAACTCAAATGATAGACATAAGCACCTGACATCTAGTTAATGCATTTAACACTAGGTATACTCAAAATCCATCATAGTATAAGTATTGAATAGTCCTTCAAAAAAAGAAATAATTAAAAATAAGAATGCATTTCCCTAAATAAATGATTTTGAACACTGATTGTTATATTTATAAACATTGACAACTGAGGAAACTTGAAGTCAAAAACAGTTAAGAGTTCCCTCCTGAACTTACTGAGCATGACTACAGAAATAGGACCACTCTCTATCCCAAATAAGAGTACGATTCCTTACTTGTCGTGATCATGGTGACATCACTACTGACAGCTGAGGAAACTTGAAGTCAAACATGGTTAGAGTTCCGTCCTGAACTTACTAAACATAACTAAAGAAATATGACCACTCTATAGCCCAAATAAGAGTGAAATGCTTTACTTGTCATATGATCCTAGTGACATCACTATGTCAAGTGATCCCAGGAACATCACTAAGTCTCCTAGCAACCATATCCCTTTATAAGAGGGGAAGAAGCAGCAATGATGGCTGCATTCTGAAAACTGAATCAGGAGAGGGCACACCTAGGGTAAGTGTGTGTGGAGACAAAGAGTTGTTTTAAGTGACACAGTTTTAAACGTTATGGGCCCCGATTCCAAGCGGGGCTACGCAGGTGTAAGCTGAGATATGCCAAACCCCACGGCGTATCTCATGAGTTAAGCCATGTGTTATGCCAACCCCTGTTCCAGGAGGCACCCTGTGCCATATTGGATGTGAGCTATGACAATCATGGGTTATGCCACCCACCACGCTGCAGCCCTCAGCAACATGGTGCAAGTGTGGGTTATGACAGCAACTGAGCCCTATTCCAGGAGGACAGCTGTCATAACCCGCCAGAGCGATTACAAAAGCCGTACAGGTGGAGCTAAGTTAGGGCAGCTCAGAGCTGTCCTCAGGGGCATCTGACAGCTGGCACCATCAGATGTCCACTCTGCAGCACCATGGTAATGGCCCCAATCTGCACCCCATGACCCCACAAGCACACTCATGCCCCCCACACCACTGATTTTTGGGGACCACAGGGGTCTGTACACCAGAGCCCCCCTCCAGGCACCTGTGCCACCAAACCCACTCCCCATGCCCCCTGGTGTCTGTTGTGCTGTTCTGGGGTGAGGGGGGCTTAAGGGGGGCTGCCAGTCATGGGCTGCTACTTGCGACATGCGGGATGGTTATGCCATGCCCGTGGTATTAGCCTCCACATGGCGTAAGCTGCATATCACATGTGCCAGGACCCTGCCTCTCTTGGAATGCAGCATAGTGTCCTTGGCATGGTGGTGAATGTCACAACTCACCCATGCCAGCGAGTTGTGACATTCGTCTTGGAATCGGATGCCATGTTCCCAGTAGCAAATGGAGTGCTAATATTATTGAGTGACCTCTCAGAAAGTAATACAATTTGGATCGTATCTGCACCATTTCTGGTGGTTTGTTTACATGAAATGTTAACCAGTGGTTTAGAAAAAGAATTATCAAAGTAACTGAGTTTACTAACAGGGCACTTGATGCAGAGAGGAAAGAAAACAAAGAATACAGTTTAAAGTTTACAGTAGCTTTGTTTTTTGTTTTCTAATCTTGACTATGCCTAGAATAGTTTCACATTGAATTGAATGCGGCACAGTGCTTTGTTTTTAGTGTTTATATACATGATAAGAGCAGTAGTAAGTCCTACTGGTGTTTAGAGTTTACAATAGCTTTGTTTTTTTTTTTGTTTTCTAATCTTGACTATGCCAAGAAAAGTTTCACATTGAATTGAATGTAGCACTCAGCTTTGTTTTTAGTGTTGATATACATGATAAGAGCAGTAGTGAGTCCTACTAATGTCAATTACTTTTCTCCTATAATGAGAGGGTTCAGGAAGAAGCAGGTTTCCTTCTCTCATAAATATTTTTTATAAAACATTTCACTTATGATTGCTTGTGCTTTCAGTGCAGGTAAAAACCTTATACTCTTATAAAGTTCTTGTTTTTCTATGTAGAGATATGGATAAAAGTTACAAAAATGTATGCTATCTTTACATTTTAGCGAAAGAGAATCAAGGAGTTGGGCAGCTCTTGATTTAAATTATGCACACGAGCTTGATGTACAGATTAAAGGTAAAATTAGAACTTCTAGAATGAATATTTTATAAAATCACAGGCTAAAAAGGCATAGTGACAACACATATCAATAGATATACTTATCACACTGTTGGTACTGTGTGTTAATGACAATGATGGTAACCCGACTGCGTGCGCCACCTGCTAACACATATGCCATACCTTAATATTGATTGTACTGTTTGCTGATGTTCACAAGCTCCCCTCAGGACTTGTATAGCTACCCTACTGTATAGGACTAACAGTACTGCTCATACCCTGTTGTTATCTTGTCTCCTTCTCCCACTGTAATACTGTATACTTGATATATATGGCTCATACCCTGTTGTTATCTCCTTCCCTACTGTCACTGTAATATTGTATTATGACTGCTTATTGTTATGTATTGTACCTGACGTGGAGTCTTTGGAAATGAGTCCCCGACTCAAAGGTTGTAATCCTATATTCTCAATAAATAAATAAATACATAATTCCTTTTAAACTTTAGTAAAAACCAGAAGAATTTTAAGAATAAAAAGAGGAAGAAACAACATAAAAACACAAGTTCAAGTTTATTCAGGAAAACTCCGTTGAGCAAGCTCATTCACAAGAAGGTCCTGAGACAGACATACAGTCAAATACATTAATAGAATTACATGATATTACATAGTGTACATAAAGAGCTCCCCGGATACACAAAAATCATGATGGGAGGTGACACTAATTATAAGACAATACATTGCATACATAAGGATTTCACCAGAGAAAAATAATGTTCCTGGAGAAAGTAACAGTAATTACGTAACTGTACCTAACATGCTAAAAGAGTTCCATCAGATACACTGTTAATGGTGAGAGGTAGAGCTAGTTACATAGAGAGAAGGAGCCTATGATACCATGTGGTAGCTAAATGGATGCCCCCAAAAATGACATTCAGTTTAATGACAGTTACAGGTGTCTTTTAATTTGGCCATGGCTAACCTTTTAAAAAAGTTAACAGGGAAGATACTGGATAATTTCAGAAAAGATTGTAGCCGATTCCAAATAGTTGGCAGCGAACGTGAGATAGCGTGTTTGCCAAAGGTAGTACTGGTCCTAGGTACATCAAGGAGGAGAAAATCAGACTTTCTTGAGGGAGTAAACACTGTGTGATATGTGTACTAAGGAGGTTAGGTATTGTGGGAGTTTGTTCAGAAGAAGTTTTAGAGTCCAGATACCAGCATGGAGTGACTGTGTAATGGTCAGTGAGGGCCAGCCAACTGTGGCATATAGATCACAGTGATGGGTTTGGGGTAGGGAGTTTGTAATCAAATGAAGGGAGCGGTGGTAGAGAACTTCTAGCTTATGAAGACTGGTAAGTGCTGAGGAGCTGTAGATTATGTCACAGTAATCAAGAAGGGGGAGGAATGTGGCCTGAACCAGTCTGGTTCTAATCTCCGTGGGAAAGAAGGACCTGTTATGGAAGAAAAAGCCTAACCTGGCTTTTAGTCTTTTAGACAATTCGTCAAGATGATCATTGAAGGAAAGCTTGTTGTCGAGCCAGAAACCGTGTTATTTGAACTTTGAAATGATTTCCAATTGTTCACCTAGGGAAGTATTTATAAAGTTGTTAGGTAAAACAGGAATAGCAGAGGGGGAGGTACATGGGTGAAGGATCATGGCTTTCGTTTTCTTGGCATTAAGGAGCAACTTTGCATTAATTAGATTATTTTCTAGTTGTGCAAAGTCAGCTTGGAGAGTGTCCCTAACTCCTTCCAGTGAGGGACCAGATGTGTACAGGACTGTGTCATCTGCAAAAAAATGCAAGTGAGACTTGGTAATCTGGTGGTCAAAATTGTTTATATATAGGAAAAAGAGGATGGGGCCTAAGATAGATCCCTGTGGGACTCCCCTAGCAGTAGGTAAGGAGGATGAAAACAAATCTCCTGTTTCAACTTTCTGAGTCCTTCCCGTTAGGTAACTGTTGAACCACTGGGTTGTAGATGGAGTAAAGCCTAGGTTAGTAAGGCTGTGCACTAATAAATTGTGATCTACAGTGTCAAAAGCTTTACTAAGATCTAAGAATGCTACACCAGTGGTTTTCTTAGAGTCCATTGCAGAGATCCAATCATTAGTAACCTTGGCCAGAGCTGTAGTGGTGCTGTGATTTGGGCGAAAGCCAGATTAAGAGAGATTGAGTTTCAATATGGTTTTTCAGTTGTGCATGGATCAGTTTTTCAAAGACTTTTGAGAGGATGGGCAGTATTGAAATGGGCCTATAATTATTGAGATTGCAGGGATCACCTGACTTAAATAGGGGGAGAATATGAGCAGATTTCCAACACGAGGGAACTGTAGCGGTTGAGATAGAAAGGTTGACTATATGAAGTAGTGGGGCGGTAAGGTAGGCGTTGCCAAGTTTTAGGAATATTGGTTCTATTCTATCTTCCCTGGCACTTTTTTTGGTATCCAGGTTAATAAGTGAGTCTTCAACTTCCTCAAAGCTAAGAGGCAGCAGCTGAAATGAACAGGCTGGGGTATACGATGATGCATTCATGCTATCTAGGTTCTTTACTTGGGTGGCATATAGAGAGGAATCAAATACTAGGCTGGCAGTGTCAAAGTGGGAATTACGTTCTTCTAGTATTTGATGGGTACTTTCAATAGCTGTTCTGTTGATGTGGATCTTTAGTGGAACAGATGGGACAGTTGAGCGACCCTCAATTGATTTAAGGGTCTTCCAGATTTTGTAAGAGTTCCCTTTTGCCTGTTCTAGGGTAGAGACATAGTAGTTTGATTTGGCTGCATGAATAGATTTGATGCAAGCATTCCTAGCTGCTCTAAATGCCTGCCAATCTAGGGGGCTCTTGGTGCGCCTAGCCTGGGCCCATAGTTTGTCACGGTTTGTCAATGCAATCTTGAGTTCTGGGGTAAACCAAGGGTGAGAGTTTTTGCAAGTCTGAACCTTAATAATGGGAACATATCTATTAACCAGTGAAGTAATGTTGCAGTTGACAACATTAACAGCCTCATCTACTGATTTTGCAAGGAAGAGGTCTTGCCATCTGACTTTGCTTAGGTCGGTCAAATAGTTATTGGTATTGAACTTACGGAATGACCGTTTGGTAATGAATTTAGGGGGAAGGTTGACTTTGGCTTGTGATCTAGTGCAGACTACGATATTGTGATCACTCATATCATTATGAAACACCACTGTTTGTAGAATTTTATGTGGGTGGGTAGTTAATATAACGTCTAAGAGTGAGCTATTGGCTGTTTAAAAGGTATTAATCCTAGTTGGTTCACTAATTAGTTGAGCAAGGCCAAGTTCATCACAAAGTGATTTCAAGCCAAAAGATTTTTATGATTGCCAATCCAGGTTGAAGTCCCCAAGGATTATTGTTTCTGTGTTAGCATTAATGATTAGAGTTTTGAGGGTGCTAAGGATATCAGTTCCGGCAGCAGGTGGTCTGTATCCACCTATGATAATAATGTTGTCAGAGGAAGGGAGATGGAGCTTTAGTGAAACAATTTTGTATTCCTTATGTTTAGATTTGGTAATAATGTTGCTAATTGTGTACTTAGATTTGGCATAGACAACTACTCCACCCCCCCTAGATTCCCTGTCCGCCCTGAACAGGGTATAACCCACTAGGTTAATTTGTTGGTCGGTAATATTTTTATTAAGCCATGACTCAGTGACAAAGATGAGATCAGGTTCGGTATGGATAGCCCAGGCTTGTAACTGGGTTAGTTTTTTGGGCAGACTCAATATATTAACCATCATTATTTTTAATCCGGGTGCAGCTGCAAATTCTGTTGGGGAGGAGAGCAGCGAAGTGGGGCAGGTATTTAGCTCGACATTGCCTGAGCAGAGAAGGAGAAGGAGTAATAATTTCTTTAAGGAGATCAAATGCGACCTAAGGACTTTTTTCCTTTCTGTCTGGCTGTTATTTATTATTGGGGGTAGCAACTGTACATTAATTGTGAATGTGCTTGTGCTGCAGTTTGGACCTAGGAGAAGGAACACTTTAAGGGACAGTGGGGAAGGAAGAAAGGAGAGTAAGAAAGAAGAAGGTGGAGAGTGGGTAAAGGAAGGGGGGGCATGAAGAGCAGTGAGTGGTATAATGGCCGGAGACATAGCAGGTGTCATTTTTCATGGCAGTGCTCGTATATTGAGTTGTGTTGGTGTAGCATACGCCAGGAACAAAGATTATCAGTAACAGAGACGCTACAGGGTAATGTGCCACGACTCTCAGATAAGTATGGTTTAAAGTTAATGTCACGATAGGGCTGATTGAATATGTAAGAAAAAGTGAAGGGTTTCTTCTTCTTTTAGCTTATTTATTTATTTATTTTTAATTTTTTCTCAACTAGGCAGTAACCTATAGGATTGCTAGATAAACAGAGAGGGCGTGGCCATAGTGTATTTAAAGGAGGCCTGGGAGAGGGTGGAGGGGATGGGTCAAAAATCAACAGTAGAAAGCACTCAGGAGTAAAGCCAGCACCAGGGTGGGGGACTGGACCAATCACAGGCTTTTCTCAAAAGATGCCCAAAATCCGGTTGGCTGCCTTGTGAGCCGTACCTTCTGCGGAGCTGAATCCACATTCCAGTAGGCTGCCGTCGGCTATCGGATCACCGTTGGGCCGGTGACCGGGAGTCCTGGAGTTCGCCCTGTTCAGGAGCAGCAACTTCTGCGGAGCTGAATCCGCATTCCAGGAGGCTGCCGTCGGCTATCGGATCGCCATCGGGCCGGTGACCGGGAGTCCTGGGACTTGCCCTGTTCAGGGGCAGCAACTTCTGTGGAGCTGAATCCGCATTCCAGGAGGCTGCCGTCGGCTATCGGATCACCATCAGGCTGGTGACCAGGAGTCCTGGGGCTCACCCTGTTCAGGGGCAGCAACTTCTGCAGAGCTGAATCCGTGTTCCAGGAGGCTGCCGTCGGCTATCGGATCGCCGTTGGGCCAGTGACCGGGAGTCCTGAGGCTTGTCCTGTTCAGGGGCAGCAACTTCTGCGGAGCTGAATCCGTGTTCCAGGAGGCTGCCGTCGGCTATCGGATCACTGTCGGGCTGGTGACCGGGAGTCCTGGGGCTTGCCCTGTTCAGGGGCAAAACAAGGTGGGAATAATATCATAATACATCTATAAATAAATATCTTGTGCCCAAATTTTACCCATTTTTAAGCAAAAGCTATGTTTGAAGTGCATGACCATTTTATTCTTCTTGCCTTAAATGTTTGTTAAATGGAAACACCTGTAACTATTGTTCTAGTCCATGTTTTGGTTCAAAAATGTATCTTCAGTTTGGGTACAAGTCCTAATGGCACTAAAATGATATATGTTTAAACCACTTAGATGCTGAAGAAGTAGTGAGTTCACTATGAAATGTCAATTTATTTGTTTTGTGGTGATAACAAAATACTTAAAACTATCCAGTGAGTGGGTCTGATTCACTCCAATTTCTGCTTGCACATTTACACTGAGGTATACTGGAGCCAGATCCCTCCCACTCTCTGTTTTATATTATAGGCACACACTGCTCCTCTGTGGCATCACATAATATGCTAGATGCCGTTATAGAAAATAATGTTAAACTGTTTTGGAAGCCAGTTGCTTCTGGCACAAAAAAGTATGAGGTACACCTAATGTTAATATTCTATCTTTGATCTGGATAGCCCACTATAAAAATATATTCTATAGCTTAACAGAAGTTGAGGCTCCTTTCATTGGTGAAATAACTAAATCTTTATCTTGGGTAACCTCTGCTGATGTTGAAGAAGTCATAATAGTTACCAAGAATAATGAATCCCCTGGACCTTATGATATTCCATCTGATTTTATGAACATGATATTCCATGGTGGTCTTGGACCTTAGGGCATTTTTATAATAAAGCAATTAAATGCCTTTATGCCCCACATGTGGCAATACAATTTTGTAGTTCTGATCTACAAAAGAGAGTCCAAATCGCATCCCAAAAACTATTATCCAATTAGTCTAATTGGTAACAAGGCTAAAATGTATGCAGGGTTTTATTAAAAAGACTTAATAAATGGACTCATTTAGATGACATCATGTCAATTTTACAATCAGGTTTCAGAAAAAAAATGGGTACTGTAACCCAATGCTCTATATTGGATCTCTTATTTGAAAAATATATTAAAATAAGGGGAAATATGTTATTTATGTTATAAGGAAGCTTTAAACATTGCTAACTGTACCCCAAATTCACTAAGTAGAGCAGAATTTGGATTAATAAGTCTAAACTACACTCCATATTCAAGGATTCTAACATTTAAATTAAATAGTCATAGACATAACCAGGATCTCCTTTGCCAATGTGCCTTAAAGAGAAATATACAATGATGGAGTGTTCCCATAATGAAACAAAAAATGGTTAAATCAGGTATTATTATGTAGGGAATATGATCTTTCCTTCCTACTACAATACATAAAGGCAGGAATACAGTAAAAACTCACATGTGCTATGGAAAAGTAATGACTAAGAATTTACAGGACCTTTCAAGAGAAGAAGATATGGCTATGCTTAAAACTATTAAAGTATCTAAGTGGCAGGTAAACAATACCAAGGAACACTGTCTTAAACTGTATCAAAATATTATGGGGAACCCCAAATTATGGGAAATTATAACTAAATTCATGTTTGAATTGTTTGAAACTAATAACTTGGTCTTGCTCTATGGTAATTCAGAAGGCTCTGTTTCCACTCTATGTTACTGTGGATGTAACAAACAAGAAGATGTTTTCCATGTTGTTTTAATTTGCCCATGGTACATTAAAGTAAGAGAAAACTGGACTGGGCAATACATTGATACAGTCCTAGTCTTACTCCTAGTTAATCCTTAGATATAACAGCTTAATCTGGTTCAAGGTCAGTTGGCATTCATCTGTCTCCCCCTCCCCCGGGTCGTGCCTGAAAATAGGCAGGATTTGTCTAGTGCACTTACCCGGTCAACAAAAACTAAATAAATAAAATAAATAAATATTGTTTAATTCAGAAAATCCAGAAGTACTAATGAAACTGGCTGAATTTCTATCATTTATAGTCGAGATCAGAAAAAGTAAGGTCCATGTGGCAACACAGATTGAGGTCATAACTCCCTTTGCTGTTAATTCTCATAATATCAGAAATACATTTTTCTGATTTTCACTGTGGGGTTGACTTTTTTTTATATCATTGAATGTTTTTATAATTTTTTTTTGTATGTAAGAGATAGGGTACAGTTGAAATAAACTTTTAATATCCCAGAGTAGGTACACTTTTTTATTTTTGTGACTGCGTTCCATGTTACATGATGGGGGAGTAACCAGACCCAAACACTATCATGTCCAGTTTACATCTTGTTTTACAATATTAAGTAGGAATTTTTCATCTCTACTCTCTCTTTATTTAATTATTGCTAAAGATTATAACTTTATCTTATTGTAATGCAATGTTTTGCTTGTACTATTGAATGTTATGGATGAAAAGTTATCTTTAATATTCTTTTGTGTGATGAGTTGAGTACTATTATTTTGTGTGATGATTTTTGTAAGGACTTGTGGTCTATTAAAACAAAAACTAAAAAATAAACAAAACAACCTAGTTTCTTAGTTTGAACTTAGAATAATATGTTTTGAAATGTTTGCAGGGAAAATAGCACTGTGTATCTTTTTTTTTGCAACACAAGCACAGAATATCTAACGTACTGTATTTATCACTGAATATTTATCTTTTGCAGAATGAGTTGTATTTTAAAATTATGGTAGTGGTTAATATGCACTTCATGTATGCCTTTGTCCAAGTGTTTATTTGCACTACTTTGCAAGGCAGATTAAATGGGTGCCATATAAGTGACACTCCACTAGAGGCAAGTATACCCTTGACAAAGTCCAGAGTTATTCTGTGAAACATTGAGTCAGTCTGTAGAGGCCATATGTCTCTACTTGTACTTCAATAAACTTGGATTGTAAACTAGCATAAACTGGAGAGCATGGAAGTTTTTAATGATTTAGCCCAGCTTTTAACTTTTGCACTTTGATCTTTAACATCCAGCTGAATAACCACTGAAACAGGCAGACAGGAGCTCAGTTTAATGTATCATCCAAAAGACAGATTACTTAAAGATTCAGTTTGTTTTATATTCAAGAAAGGATCCCTTTCATAATAGTTATAATACCACACCCTGGAGTGTATTATTGCTATTATACAAGGTTTTTTTTATGTACATAGAAAAAAATAAAAAAATACAAAATAATTTAAGTGCAAGGGTACACTTAGAACAATAGTTCCCTTTGTTATGTGGTGGCACTGTAGCAGATGGTACCACAAGAGAGTAGCTCAGGCAACACTATGGTGATGGTAGTAGGAGGTACAGTTCTGAGTTTGGATGGTACTTGGCCAGCCTGTTCCTGTTGTGTGATGGAAGCACAGAGACTGGAAGTGCAGCAGCAGGTAAGGTGTGTTGGAAATGTGGGACTGGGAGAGATGTGAAGAATTAGTTGCACTAACCAAATCAATGCCTTTTTTTAAAACACTGTGGTGAGGAATGGATCCCAGGACAATGGAGTTTGCCCTTTAAGGGGCAGACCAGGTTTTCCTGGTGCACCCCTTCCCTTTTAATCAAGATGGTGTGCTCAGAAGGGAAGGGGGAAGGGAAAGGGAGGGTCAGGAGTCAGGAGTCAGAACAATAGCCAAGCAACAGGAAGGGGAGGGGCAAGAGGTGGTACATAATGGGCAGCACAGGAGTGGTTCAGCCACTTTTGCTGGAGTTTTGATTTGATCTACTCGAAACTGCAGCACGTCGGATTGGCAGATTAATTTGGAAGGTTTGTGCTCCAAGATAAAGAGGTAAGAAACAATCAACTAATATGGATGAGGAGGTTTGAGGTTGTTATAATAAAAAAATAAAAAAATAAATAAATAATATATATAAATAATTAAAGAATAGAAAGAAAATCAGGAAGCTAGAAAATTATAAGATGCTGAGAAGTCAAATAAAGAGAGAAAGAAATGTATAGTTTAAGGTGGTTCACATATTGCAGTGATAACAAAGCGGTTTGTGGAGCAGAGGTGAAGTGCTGCAGTAGGAAAACTGAGTTTAGACTGTATATGCATAGTTTATTGTGGTTTGCATATTGCAGCGATAACAAAGTGTTTTGTGGAACAGAGGTGAAAAGCTGCAGTAGGGAAACTGAGCTTGAATGGTGTATCACCAGCCCGGGAAGGGGGTTTCTGGTGCTGAATGCAGAAATATAGCGTTAACAAGGCTTTTGGTAGAACAAGGGCAAAGCGCTGAAAGGGGCAGCTGATAGGGAATTGTGCAGGACAAGGAGACCGGAGGAATGCCAGTAAAAGGGAGAAGTGCATTGAATTCAGCTGTGTTTGCCCAAAGTGGACCTAGCAAGAAGAGCCACGGGAACAAAATGTTGGGGAGGATCACGGCATTGCCAAAAGGAGTTTTAGTCTGGGAAAGAGGTAGCATGTGGCCTGCAGCGGGTCTGGTGTGGTATTGCAGGAGAATTGAGCTGGTGATTGAAATAGTGGACCGGAAAAGTGGCAGCGCATTGGTAGGTCTGATTGAAAGAGGCCTAGCACACAAAGACAGCATGGGATGGATGCGGGCAGCCATGTGGCGTGACGTCACACGCCACGCAGAGGCTGCTAGGTGAGTGGGGCCTAAATGGAAGGTAGAGCCAAGTAAGGAGCTATGGGGGAGGAATGGACCCGGGGGACTGCAGACAGCAGGATGAGGCAACTGAATTGAGGCCTGGTTGCATGGGCTAGCACCGTAGAAATGTATGGCGTAACATCATATGCCCAAAGGACCATGCCATCCAGCCACAAGGTTCTTGTAATCTGATAACAGGCTTAACAACAATGGACAGGGGTACAATGCACATTGGGCGGGGTAGCCCAAGCTGTCAGGGTTGCAGAAGAAAAGGGGAATGTTGCCAGAGGCTTGTGATGGCACGCAGGGTGGGGGAGGCATAGGCCCCAAGAGGCCACAATATGCCATAAAAAGGTAGCAGCGTGGTTGTAAGTGATCTGAAACTGGCCGGGGGACACAAAGAGATAGGAGCCCGACAGGCCAAAAAGTATGGCAGTGGTAGCCATGAGAGGGAGTAGGCCTGGAAATGCAGGGCTATCAAGGAGAGCAGACAAGAATTAGGCTAAGAGGCCACATGGCACAGCCAAAATAATCGGGACAAAGGGGAAGGGGAATGAACAGACCCAGAGGGGCAACAGCCAGAGGCATGTGAGAGCATGCAAGGGGAGAGAGGTTTAGGCCTGGAATGCCACAAGAGGTGGTGCCTGTGGCAAGTGAAGGCTATGAACAGCCCGAGGCCTGTGGGGGTGAGCACAGGAAGAGATGTGGGGCCTGGTGGGTGGGAGATGGGAAGAGGGGGATTGAAGACAGGGGAGACCGGAAGAATGGTAAGATCACCCGAAAAGGGCCTGTTTTGACCACTTACAATGGAGGAAGGCCCATGCAGAGGTTTGGTCACGAGGCAGGGAGGAAAGTTTTTTCATATTTTTCAGCAGTTATACAAGCTTGGGAATGAGAGGGCGTAGCAAGCATTCAAAAAAAAAAAGGGGGCACATTTTTGTTACCATTAGGCGACTGTTTCTGGGAAAGAGGGCCTGGCTGTAGACAGAATTTTAATAATGGAAATTTTGGTTTTTCTTCTCTTCAGTTGTCTTCACAATTTGAAAGGAACAAGGGACACAGCACCAAAGAAGAGCAGGCCTCCAAAGGAAGACGTTTACAGGGCTATAATGGAACTGGTGGAAAAAGCCAACAGAATGTGGAAACTGGTGGAAGGGGAGGAACCAGGGAGATCCGGGGAGAAAAGGAAAGCGGGGAAGGATAAAGGGGGCAGAGGGAAGTGGCCAGTTGTGAGGCCAAGCAGTCCAACCAGGGTACAACCACTGATAGTGGGATGCACCAATGTGGCTGATCCAGTACCTCTGCAGCCTGTTGACCCGGTACCACCAGTACCTCTCCAGGACCAGGTCAGGGTCCCCCCAGGGGAACCCAGACTTGATCCCCAGGGCATAGTGGTTCCTCCACAGTTGCTATTGGTGCAACCACCCCTTCAACCTCAGGGGACCATAATGGGGCATCAGGAAGACAGCAGACAACAAGGAATGGACAAGGCCACAGGTAATGCACCCGGCTCAGTGGGTGACAGCATCAAAGAGTATATAAGCCAAACTGTGTCAGCACTTGGGCCAGGGGGTTTAGGGCAGATGGAGTCAGCCCTGGCAGAGATTAGGTCAGAAAAAGAGGTGCCAAAGGAAAATAATGGAGGAACAGAGAAAGAAGGAAAAGGAACAAGGGAGATAGGTGCCCCTGGGATGAGGGTAGGTGAACATGTCCCACTGGCCACAAAAGAGAAAATATGGAAGGGAGAGTATGTGGATATCTTCACCTTAGTAAGCTGGGAAGCAGCAGAAAAATATGAAGAAGCAGAGAATATAGGAAGGAGTGAAATGGCAGCAGCGGTAGTTCTGTTAGGAATGTAAGGGGAGGACAAATTTACAAAAGAGAAGACTTGGGATGGGTGGTTTGTAGGTTTTGCCACATTCTCAGCCATAATATTGGAGAAGAAGCCAGAGTTGGGCATCCCACTCATCACATACTCCCTGATAATAAGGCGGGCAGAGGCAAAAGGGGGGGTGGGGTGGATATACTATGACGAAATCTTTCGGCAGAGAATGGTGACATATGGGGATGTAAGATGGGACACGAAAAACAACTAGACTTATGGACAGATTATGTAACCAATCAGTCCACACCTGAGTGGGATTTGGGGAAGAAGGGAGCCATGCCCTAGAGGTGTTGCTGGGCTTACAATAGGGCCTTTTATTCATGGCCACAATGCCACTTTCGGCACACATGTTTGAATTGCAGGGGAACACATCCGTCAAGCAGATGCAGGACGACATGGGTCCAGGGAGCCCAAGGATCTGGGGGTCAAGGTTCAGGTCAACAGTTTTTTTGGGAGGGCCAGAAGTATAAGGGGCAGGCATGGAACAGAGGGGGGAGGGGTAGGGGCATGCAAGTAGAGGGAGTCAGAATCACTGACCAGCGAGGCCAGGCACTGAATGAAAGGGGAGAATTTGGGGACAGAGAAGGGAAGAAAGCAAGGGAGCAATTTAGAGAAGCCAGAACCCCCATCAGGTTAGAGGCATGGAAAGATTGGTTGGACAGATACCTGAATAGACAAACAGCAGAGATGATTAAAAAAGGTTTTTGCACAGGTTTTTCATTGCAGCATGAAGGCCCAAGACAAGCGAAAGAGGCGAACAACCTGGGTTCGGTAAAAGGGAGAGAAGAAATGTTAAGACAAAAGATAGAGAAAGAAAAGGCAGCAGGGAGAGTAGAAGGAACATTTGATACCCCCCCCATTGCAGAATATGAGGATCTCTCCATTGGGTTTGGTTCCTAAAATACAGGAGGGAGAATACAGGGTAATTCACCACCTATCCTTTCCTGAATGATTTTACTGGAGAGGAATATAGTAAAGTGACATATGTAACATTAGAAGATGCAGTCCAGAAACTCCAGGCAGCTGCTGATGCATGGATGGCAAAAACAGATATAGAATCTACTTTCAGATTACTTCCGGTTAGGAGAGAAGACAGGGACCGTTTGGGTTTTAAAATTGGGGGGCAATGCTATTTTGACAAAGCCATGCCCATGGGATGTTCTATAGCATATGCAACATTTGAAGCATTCAGCACCTGTTTGCAGTGGATATTTCAAGAAAGAACTGGTTATAAAACAGTTATCCACTATTTGGATGATTTCCTTTTTATAGGTAGTGGGAAAAAGGAGACACAAAAAATGTTCGTCAATTTTCAAGAGCTGTGCAAGGAATTAGGGGAAAACAGAACGGCCCAGTATGGTGTTAGAATTTCTGGGTATTGAGATAGATGCTCTAGGGGAAATATTTAGGCTGCCAGACAAAAAAGTGAAAAAACTGAAAGAGTTGATTCAAATACATACCAGTAGGAGAAGAGTACAACTAAAACAAGTACAACAGGTATTGGGGCACCTGAACTTCGCTTGCAGGGTTATTGGACCAGAGAGGGCTTTCACTAAAAGGTTAGCTAGGGCTACAGCCAGGGTGGCCAGATCACACCACTGGGTAGACATGACAAAAGGAGTCAAGGAGGATTTTAAGGTATGGGAGGAATTCCTCAGGGCCTATAATGGCTGCTCCTTCTGACAGTAGGAATGGGTTTACAACACGGACCTTGATCTATACATGGATGCAGCCGGGGGTCTAGGCATGGGGGGGCTATTTGAGCAGCAGATGGTTTGCAGAGCCATGGCCTACAGATTGGGTGAGGGACGGTAAGGTGAAAGATATAACATTGTTAGAGATCATGTCTATTTGGGCCTGCACCCTAGTTTGGGGGGAAGAATTATGGAATCAGAAAGTGACATTCTGGTATGACAACAGGGCAGTGGTAGAGGTATTAAACAACAGGGGAACCAGGTCAGACACAGTCAGTCAGGTCTTGCAACTTTTGATGCTAAGGGCCTTACAATTGAAAATGTCATTCAGAGCAAAACACATAGAAGGGTTACACAATATCCTGGCTGACAGCCTTTCCCGTCTGCAGCTGGAATGCTTCTGGAGGCTGGCACCAACAGCAGAGGAGCAAAAACGCCCATACCATTGAACATCTGGAATGTTGGCAGGAAGGAGCAGAACTGTTGTTTCGCAGTTCATGGGCACCACAGACTCTGAGGGCCTATGATGGGGCCTGGTGAGTGTTTCAAACATTCAGGGCAAAACACTACATGGAGGTAAGTAGGCCACTCATGGAGGAACAACTAGGGAACTTTACTGTAGAGCAATGGCAAAGAGGAACAGCCCACACCACAATGGGGGTCTATTTGGCAGGGATTAGTGTAATTTGCAGCCTGAATGGGTGGAAGGACCCAACAAAATCAATGTTCATTAGAAGAATGATGCAAGGGTGGGGTAGGTTAAAACAGGGGCTGTGGATAGTAGAAGACCAATAGATTAGCAGTGGCTGGCAAAACTAACGGAAGTATTGCCGTCAATCTGCAGTTCAAAAGCAGAGGCCCAGCTATTTCACACAATTTACATGGTAATGTTCACTGAGGCCATGAGAGTGAGTGAGGTGGTGGGGCATAACAGTAAAGAAAAAGAAGGAGGATTGGAATGGGAAGATATAACCTGGGGGATGAAGGAGATACAAATCATTATTAAAAGGTCAAAGATGGATCAAAGAGGGCAGGGTTGCATGGTGATACTAAAGAAACACATAGAAGATGCAGTGTGCCCAGTAAAGGCTTTGTGGGCTTTCACCGCAGAGCATGGGAATAGGACAGGGAGTTTATTTGTGCATGGAGAGGGAAGAAAGGTCACAAGTTATCAAGTCACGGTCTTGCTCAAAAAACGAATGCACTTCCTGGGGGAGGACCCAACTAATTACTCATCCCACTCCCTGCAGATAGGGGCTGCCTCACAGTGGGCAGCAGCAGGTGAGATTGTGAATAATATTTTGGAAAAGGGGCACTGGCAGTCTGCCAGTTACAAGAGATACATTCGAGCACTGCAATATGGAGACAAACGTATCACCTATGTTTTTTGTTACAGATTTAGAGCCATGTTGGGGAGGGGGGGGAGATATTGTGAAAAGAAAAACTAAGACCGTACCCTATAGGAAGAGGGAGGATCATGGAAGTTTGGATCTGCGGACACTCTTATATTTATTGGGCAGAAAGGAGAGCTGAGAAAAAGGCTGGGGGAAAACAGCTATACCAGGATGTGAGACAATGTAGGTTGGTGTGGCGCAGCATCCGGCGCATGAGATGGGCACAACTGCTTCCTACCCTGAAAGAGCTGAAGGAGCAGTGACCCATTCCGGACTTAATTATTTTACATCTGGGGGTAATGACCTCAGGAGTAAGCCATGGGTAGACACGTACATACAGGTAAAAAGGGACTTAGAGACAATACAACAGTGGTGGCCTGGGGTATGCCTCGCCTGGTAGGACATAATCCCAAGAAGGGTCTGGAGACATGAGCACAACCATAGAGCTCTGGACAGGGCCAGGAGAAAGATGAACAGAAGGGTAGGGACACTGATAAAGAAAATGGGAGGACAGGTAATACTAAGGGGGCATGGAAGAGTGGGTAGAAGATTTCTACAGGTCGGATGGCATGCATCTGTCATATCTAGCCATAGACATGTTTAGCACAGAAATGATGGGTTTTATAGAAGCATGGAGGAGGCACGTGAAAAATGGAATTAATGAAAAAAAAGGAGAGAAGGACTGGGAAGGAGGTTCCCTGATGAAGGGAAGAACAATACCGTAAATTGAGGGGAAAGCCAGTCATCCAATGCAAGTTGGAGACTGGCTAATGGGGAAAAAGGGGGGGAAGGGGGAAAGAAAAAGGAATAAGATGGAAAGAAGAAGAAGCTGAAGGAGGAAAAGTGGTCTCGGTTTTCACCGTTACCTTACAGGGAAAGAGAAGAAGAAGGCACCCAGGTTTTCACCTGGGGGGAGCAAAAAAGAGGAAGAAAGAGGGGATGATCAGAAATTGATATATGGATGCTAATAAATCCAATTGTGAGAGATATAATAATAAAAGATGATAAAATGGAATATGGAATTATGATATATAAATAAATTCATTGCCAATCTGAGCACAACAACAAACAATGGTCTTTGTCTTTTGTGAGAGAAAAGGGGGAAACTGGGACAATGGAGTTTGTCCTTTAAGGGGCAAACCAGGTTGTCCTGGTGCACCCTTCCCTTTCATCAAGATGGTGTACTCAGAAGGGAGGGAGAGGGAAGGGGAGGGTCAGGAGTCAGAACAATAGCCAAGCAACAGGAAGGGAAGGGGCAAGAGGTGGTACATAATGGGCAGCACAGGAGTGGTTCGGCTGCTTTTGCTGGAGTTTTGATCCCTCCCACCTACCCTGGAAATATAGAGCAAGAGGGCAAGACAGTCAAAAAGGGACTGTATGAAGGTCTGTCAAAGGTGGATGACAGAAGTGTCTGGTAGGATGATTATTGGAATGCCAAAGGTGGATGGCAGAGAATAGTATGGTTCTTAGACTGCCAAAGGTGGATGGCAGAGGGGAAAAGGTGGGGGAAGGAGGGAAGGGGGAAAGAAAAAGGAATAAGATGAAAAGAAGAAGAAGCTGAAGGAGGAAAAGTGGTCTCGGTTTTCACCGTTACCTTACAGGGAAAGAGAAGAAGAAGGCACCCAGATTTTCACCTGGGGGGAGCAAAAAAGAGGAAGAAAGAGGGATGATCAGAAATTGATATATGGATGCTAATAAATCCAATTGTGAGAGATATAATAATAATAAAATATGATAAAATTGAACATGGAATTATGATACATAAATAAATTAATTGCCAATCTAAGCACAACAACAAACAATGGTCTCTGTCTTTTGTGAGGGACAAGGGGGAATCAGGGACAACCCTATTATATGTGGGAAAACTATGGACAGAGGAGGGCAATGTACTACGAAGGCAAGAGAAAAGGTTATTGTCAGGCACTTTTTTTTACTGTGGATTTATGTAGGGATGCCCAAGGGACCTTAGTCAAGTTTGAATATTTGTTTAGCCACTGAGAACAGACATTTTTGAGTCCTGAATAATGAATTGCACATTGCACATGTCTTTTAATAATACACTATTTATTTATTTATTAAATTTTAGTAACTGGGTGAGCCCACTGGGCCCCGAAGGTCCCTTTTTCAGGGGCGACCCGGGGTTTACATGGTAAAAAATACAACATAGTACATTACATAAGAATGCATCCAAACATACTACAGGGTTATACATAGTTGTACATTCAGCTGGTTACATATGCTGAGTTCGGCATTAGGTTAGAGCAATCATAAAAGATACTACCCTGAGTGTAGGGGGGTGTTGCCCCTGTTTTGTAGGTGGATGTTGAGCTGTGATATTTTAGGCTTACGCTTGAGGGCCCCATTCCTTTAGCAGTTGCACTTGGAGGAGGACATCATATGTGCCTTAAGCCTTGTGTGGAAGCTGTTGATGGAGGTAGCTTCCTGGACTCCTGGGGGAAAGGAGTTCCATAGGGTATAAAAAAAGGGTCTGATAAATGGAGCTTTCTGATTGGCTGTAAATATTCTAACAACCTTATGTTAATCTTTTATTAACATACATCTAGAGCTTAACTATATGCTGACCATGGTTTAACACTTAAAAAATATATATTTTTATTATAATAGCAATAAAGCACTCCCAGGGGTTATGTTAAGGTCAGTTAATCACCCTCTAGGGCATGTGGCACTTGGCAAGCCTCATGCTGCATTACAACCCTAGAGGGTGATTAACAGACCATTAACATAACCCTTCGTCATGCCTTATTGCTTAATCATTATTACTTGCACTTTTCTGCTACTCACTTTAATCCGACATCATCTAATGCAGTCTCTGGTTAGGGTTGAGGATGTTAAGTGACTTCTCCCCTCTCCCACTACTTTTAGTGACTGTGCCTACAATGCATGGAGGTGGAGTGGAGCAAACATCCAGGTCACGACTTCAAATTTCCTGGAAGAGATCTATGGAAATGTGTATGGCAAACTGTTATCCCTGAAAACCATATGTACAGAACACATAATGACATTACCAAGCAGATGGGTAGTGTCCCAGATGAGCAATAAACATGTAGTCAAATATCTTCTGAAGTGGGCATGTTTTATGATACATACAGTATTTTGTCCTAGGACATGATAAATAATAATCCTGACTAGCAAAGCACTCAACAAAACACACACATATATGTATATATATATATATATAAATATATATATATATATATATATATATATATATATATATATGTATACACACATACATACATATTTTTAGTAGGTTTTATACTGAGATTGTGTCACTGTAGTTTTGATTGTATTCTGAACTTTCAACCTAATTATTTAAACCATGTTTTATTTAAAGAGGACATTTGAACAGAAAGGAGATGTTTTATTCATATTCCAAAATTGAATTGTGAATACAAGTTTTACGTGTGTGAAAATGGTATTCTGGGCTAATTTTAACTACTGTAATTATCTGTCTTTTGTTTTTACACACATAGGATTTATCTTGAGGGGGTAATATCTCCCAGTTTAATATTCATAAAATGTTATCTTACGTTTCCTATCAAAAGTACCTGCTGGAGCCAGGTGTGAATGAATGGTGAGCTGTAATGCCTATGGCAGTGGGCACCCCATAATTATAAAAAACATAGCTCTTTGCAAATTTCTGAGGGAGTGGAAACTGTAACAAACTGTAATGATCTAAAATGAAATCCCCAAATTGCATAATCACATTTTCCCGATAGATTAACCTTTAACATTGCACAGGCATCAAGTCATGCTTGCTGCTTATAAAATGGTCAAAAGGAGACTGCCCTTGGAATGTAGAAATTAACTTGCTCAGATTCTACGTATTTCAGTCACTGCTACAACTTTTTTTATTTGATTTTATTCACTGAAAATTGGTAACCAGGAAAGACACACTGAGCCAAGGCTCAGTTGCTTTTGAGACCAAGGAATGTTTAAATTTTTCTAAATGTTTGGTAATGCTGCAATAAGAGATGTGTTTTATTTATGTATTTAGTTAGTTTTCAGTGGACTGGGAAGGGAGGACAAGGAAACAGTTCCTGTGGTCAGCTCCCTTGAATTAGAAAAATAAGAACTGTTAATTCATGTCTTTAGTTCCTGTTTCATGTCGGACAGACAGGCAGACAGATATGCACACACAGACTGCTATTCTGTAGTATGCTTAAAACTCTAGAGCTTAGTGTATCACTCTGTAAAAGATGTACTATTGATACACTGCAAAGACAGGGGTTTTTATGTGCTGTACATCTTACAGATTTTAGAACAGCACATGTGTTACAATGACACTGTGTATTACTGCATTTCTCTTAATGCACATGGGTGCTATGCGTGTGAGTACACAGTTGGTCTGTAATTTAAGAAGCTCAAGAGTTTCAGCTTACTCTAGAAAAGGAGACATTCTTGTTGGTGGAATCTTTCCGGTTCATAATAAAAATGTTTATCCTCAAGTCACATTCAGTGAACCATCGGAAAAGATAGGCTGTGAAAGGTAAGAAATGTTTATTCTAATCATATACAGATATATACATGCTGACATCCTGAAAGCTGATAACATTTTAGAGTACTGTGAATAAATACAGAGGAGAGTTGTAAATATTGAGGGGAGTGGACTGCAGAATTAAGAAATATTCCCTGAAAGTTACAGTTCACAGAATCCAGTTGTGTGTCTTCTATTGTAATGGATGCATCAAGACTTTTATACGAATCTTAATTTTCAGATCCTAGCATAAAGTCTACAGTACTATGGTGTGAAACTTTAAAATGACTTTCCTATTCACTAAAACAACTTTTTCTGGAACACTTCAGCTTCACAAATATGGCATATGTATAAATAGTTATATTTCACTTGAAATCTGGAGTTGGGGATCACAACATTTATTTTGGACAGACTAACCAGTAGGCAAGGGCAAAAATAGTAGATTCTGCTTTATTTGTATTTTCACTAACCTCCAAGAATTATGTGAAAATTCAATGAATTTTGTAAACAATGTACAAACATTTAATTTGGTTATAACTCACCCATCCTTTGATCAACAGAAATGTCAACTGGTATACTCACTAATGGGTTAATAATCTAGGAACCTTCCAAACTGCATGACACTCAGACTTGTAGTTTTGAATTTAAAGGGGCTCAAAATTTGGCAGTTTATTAAATTATACAAATTACTGTCAATATATCTGGCTGGTTATAAAACAGCTGTCCTATAAGCTAGTGACTTGAGCACTGGCCTACTCACTCATCAAGTAAGGTTCAAAGCAAATGATGGATTTCCAGATATTCGACTGTAGTATTGAATTTATAGGGGTTTGTAAATTGATAGTAGATTTTCAGACATTCAGTTGTAGTACTTTATTCACTGGGGTTCATAATCTGCCAGTAAATTTCCAAATGTTCGACTGTAGTATTGACTTTAATCTGGCAGTTAATTTTATTGTGAAATGTTTTTAAACACGTGCTAGTACCATCACAACATATCCACAGTATAAATCCAGTATTCACATTCAAAAAGTACCATTAGAGGAAGAGATTTTTAAATATAGTGAGTGGCGACTTGAGTCATTACAAAAAGTTATAAAAGCTGAGTTTGATTATCTGAAGAAATTAAAAACGATACTGATTATGACTTTTACAAGGATATACAGTAAACTCTTTTTCTGAAAAATGTTTTTTTTTCTGACTAACAAATACCGATGTTTTAGCTGGGATGTTCTGCCAGTTTAAAAACTGGCATGTTCATCTATGGGTTAGCACTTCATGTATTGTACCTTCTTAAATTTACTCACATTAACTTATGTGGTTTTCAACCTACAGTACATTCAGATCAAAATCTGAGAATTTCTTTGTGAAATGAAAATGTCCAAAGTATTTTATTACTTTTAACTCAGTCACTTTTGGAGCTACTGTAGATACTTAAATATTCACAGGAATAACATTTTGGATGAGTCTCAGAACCTGCTAAATGTGGCATCATGTGGCCTATTTGTTTCTAAGTAACTGTGCCTCATAATTTCAATTTACTTATTTGTGACATTTTGTGAAACTGTCCTGAAAATCTGGATGCTTATTCCTCCTCTGCTCTGTTAGATATAGGACTGGCATTTGGAATGCTTACCACATGTCAATTGGTCCTAAACATTTTAAATCAGGAGAGATTCAGTTGAGTAGCTTTATAGTTAAAAGGTAAATAACACAGATTACATACTGGCAAACATTCGTGAACATTTTCAAATGTTCCTTCAAATTTGGAAGCACGTAGCGAGAGCAACACCCCAGCACCAACCCCCCCACAACGACACAAACAGCTCGACCACATCAGCAGTGCCTGACAGACCACAGTGACCCCCCCAAACTGTCGACAGGTACAGGGTGTGGGGTCTGTGACTGGGTTGCCATCTGCCTGTGCTGCATTGGCCATTTGCCATATTGTCTGTCCCTGCCGTGCAACACTAACATGCCACTCCCAGTGGTCACATGCTGTGCCCTGTCATGCCACTCTGACAATGTCTGTAGCCATTGCTGCACTTTGGTAGGTGGGGGGATGTGCTCCTGGTGGTTCAACCTCAGGGGTGTTTGGGGTGAGGAGCATCACTGTGTGGGAGGTTGTGGTGGTGTCCATGGGCTGTGCAGTGCCAGTCATCATGGTTCTGTCCGTTGGACTGGTGCGCATCATGGGTACACTGTGTCAGCTCAGCTGTGTCACTGTGGGGGGGTGTCGGAGCAGTTGCCATCAATCTTCTGTGGTACTTCCATAAATTTCATAGACAAAGTAAATTATGTAATACCTTTTATCGGATGAACAAGAAATTTCCAGCATGAAAAATAAATGTTTGAGTGCTGTTTATCATTCGTTTTTTGTAGAGATGTAAGCTAATTTTTATTTTTATTTTATTAGAATAATATAAATCTAGATATTTGTTTAAGTGCAGCTGTATTTGTACAATTTGTGTGGTCTTTCCAATTTTATAATTTGTACATTGTGATGATTTATACTGGTGCAAGGGTAACCTTGGGACTCCGCACCTGGAGCATACTTATACTACAAAATGTGAGCGTGCAATGAAAAAGAGTGGTTAACAAGCACTAGTATGCTATGAACGAAACCGTAACTTGGATTGTTGTTAAAAAAGGATTTTATTCACTAAAATTATACACAATCACCCCACCGGCATCCAACAACATTTCATCCATATGATCATGGACTTTGCTAAGCTGCGGCCAATGTGGCATGTCATAATTTTTTAAATTCACGTCATTTAAAAATGATGACAGGCCACACTGGCCACACCTTGACAAAGCCCACAGCCATGTGGTTGAAATGTTGATGGACACCAGTGGGATGATTGTATGTAATTTTATGAAAAAAAAATCCTTTTTTAACTGCAAACCAAGCAACTGTTTTTTTATTGCACACTACTGCCTGTTAGCCACTCCTTTTTGTTGCAGTAATAATTTATACTGTACATTAATCATTCCTTTGTGACTAGTTGTGACTGCAAAAATTTTAATCACATTAAGTCAAATCAGTACAAAAGCTTTCAAAAAAACCCAGAGTCCTCCTTCATATGATGACAGTTTTAACAAAAAGCCCAACTTGCGTGCACTGGATGGCACTACCTACTTCCATCAAGTAACATAAACACTGACAGACTAGATGCAAGGTTAAATGACAGGATGGCTGCATATGTGAGAAGCTCAAATTAAGTTGATGTCATATATCCTTTAAACGTATAGAAAGAGTGCTGCTGCCTGCTATCTAAAATGAAAATTCTAACCATATTTATTTGTTATCGGTGCTGTATATTTGTTTACATTGTTTTTAAATACTTGAAATAGACTAAATGTATGCTTAATAAAATATTTGATTTACTCACTGATCAATTGATATGTGAGAAGCAAACCTACATCTGACTAGCACTGAGGAACACCATGAGGTACTAATCCCTATAATATTCCTAAATGTGACCATATGTCCACCACAGATTTTATCAACATCTGCAGAGCAAGCAACTCAAGCTACAGGTGATCCTCACATGCTGATCACAGAATGTTGTCTAGTGTACCCAGTATAAGAAATGCCTAGATACAGGTTGTATAGGTGAAACCAAGTAGCCCATCCTCACCTAAATAAACTCAATTCAGCACACAACAAAGTAGAACAAGACTGAAACACCAGTGGGATAGTATTTTCTTCAGTCTGATCACTTCACCCCTGACTGCTCTGTCCTTGTTCTCAAAGGACACTTCAGAAACACACAAGAAAGGCAAACTTGGCAGCTGACATTTATAGATCTACTAGGCTTCTAAAATAATGAGCTCAACAAATATTTAGTTTCATGCCCCATTACAGATATTAACTAAGAATCTGCATGTTTTGTACAGGTTATGAGGTGCACGAGCATGTCTTATAACTATATATCACTTCATGTACAGTATGTTTTATATTGTGACTTATACATTCCCACTGTGTCATAAGTGTGTAAGTGCATATATAGAACATTTCATTTAATTTCATTATTTTCTTTTTTGTTTTGTTTTTTAGCAAGAGGTTAACTAAACAATCTCTTTTTTCAGTCACATCTGGCATAAACTAACAGACATATTATAATATAACTATAAAAACAAGTCATACATTATGACACAAGGCAATAAAATGACAAATTTTAAATTACACAAAAACAAGAACATACTGCTTCAACATTATAACGTCAATTTAAATCCACTTTAAAAAAGATGGACTGCTTGCTACTAAAATTGGAGTTGGTAAATTATTTAAAATGTGAGTGCCAAACCAGGTAAATGACCTTTCACCAATGTTAAATGTTATTAATTTTTCAAGAAAAGTAATTGAGTTTGCACTCTTAGATTGTTGAAAAGTTTGAATAACAGAACAACTGTTAGACAAGGCTACAGGGCAGAATTGTAAAACATAGGAACAGGGTAGGTGGAGGGGCTGCACTATAGGCAAGTGAGTAAAAAAAAGCCATGGAGATACAGGGTCACCCAGAGGAAAATGTGGGCTGGAGGTGCTGTGTGTCATCCTGGAGACAGACTCTGGGGCAGGTATCTGTACCTGGGTAGTGTAAAGAGTTCCATCTCAGGGACAGGAGTTGGATAAGGCACTTGGGGAAGCCATCATTAGAATGACAAGTAAGGGTGAAGTGCTGCAAGTCGGTGACTTCTGTCTTCCAACTTCAGCTTCAACAAGAAACAGGACTATCCTTCACTCTTTACATGGGGCTTTTCTAAGGCAGCTTGTCAAAGAACCCACTAGGGATGGGGCAGTGATAATCATGATGCTAACAAACAGAGAGAGCACTGCAGAGCTCACAGTGGGCAATCCCATAGGTACCTGTGATCACAGTACAATGTGATTCAACATAAAGACAGAGGCAGAGGCAAAGCACTTGAGGATGAGGGTTCTGGCCTTTAGGAGGGTGGAATTTAAAGAAATAGCATGGCATAATTAATGCAACTAGCCTGTGTTTGAAGGAAGTGAAGAAACTTAGAAGGGAAAAGAGTCTGTTATGGTTCACTGATGAACTGGCCTAGGTAGTGAAGGAAAAATTAGCAGCATTTGGGTGGTATACAGAAATGCAGAGGGAGGAGAGCAGGAGAGATATAACAAGTGAAAGAGAGAGAAGTAGGAAACATGGTGGAGGCACAAAGGCACAGACAGAGGAAAGAATAGCCAAAGCGGTCATTAAAGGGGATACAACTTTCTTCAGCTACATAAGTGAGAAGAGGAAAGCAAGGGGAGAGATAATGAGGATTAGGAGACTAGCCAGGTGAGACTGCACAAAAGATGACCTAGCAGGATCTGTCATCCTGAACAGGTATTTCTCCTCAGTCTTCCCTGAGGAGGGAAGGGGCATGGACCACCACAGAGTAGCAGGAATGGGGAAGGGGTGGACACAAGTCTATTTTCAGAGGAATGAATGTTGAAGGGACTTGCTGTTCTGAAGGTGAGCAAGGCTATGGAATGGGACAGGATAAGCTAGCAGTCCCACTGATATCTTTATTCAGTCATTCACTGGAAGCAGGCAGGGATCTAGAGGACTGTAGAAAAACAGATATAGTCCCTCTATATAACAGTTGTAGCAAGGAAGAGGCTAGTAACTATAGGCTAGTCAGTCACACTTCAGTGGTGGAGAAATTAATGAAATGCCAGCATAAGGAAAGGGTGGCAGAGTATCTTTAATCCAATAGGTTGCAAGACCACAGGGTAGCATGGATTCACAGAGGAGAAATCATTACAGATGAATCTGATTGATTTTGTTGACTGGGTGACCAGGGAAGTTGATAAGGGGAGAGCAGTGGATGTAGCCTATCTGAACATTAGCAAGCTCTTGGACACTGTGCCACACAGGGGACTGATAAAGAAACTGAGCAGCCTAGGAGTGGGATTCAAAGTGGTGAACTGGGTTAGAAACTAGTTAACAGACAGGCAACAGAGGGTGATGGTTAATGGTACTAACTCCAATGATGGAAGAGTGACCAGTGGGGTGCTGCAGGGCTTAGTACTGGGATTGGACCTCTTTAATGTCATGGTAGGAAGCATTGCAGAAGAACTGGAAGGGAAGGTTTGCCTTTTCACAGATGATACCAACATCAGTAAAGGGGTGGACACTCAGGAGGGGTGGAGAGAAAATGCAGAGATTTTGGGAAACTTGAGGAGTGGTCACGAACATGGCAGTTGAAATTCAATGCCAAAAAGTGCAAAATCACAGGACATAGGAACCCAGGACCAGAGTATAGGATGGGGGGAGGTACTTACAGTCACTAAGCAGGAAAAGGACCTTGCTTTTATCATGTCTGATTACCTCAAAGTGGCAGAGCAGTGTGGCAAAGTAGTGGGTAGGGCTAGTAGGATATTGAGGTGCACTGAGAAGGGTATCTTCAGCAAGAGGAGGAAGGTGGTGATACTACTATATCATTCACTGGTAAGACACTCCACCTGGAGTACTGTGCCAAGTTTTTGAGTCCACACCTCAGAAAGGACATAGACAGGGATGAGGCAGTCCAGAGCAGGGCAGCTAAAACGGTGACATGGTTCCATGAGAAGCCCTATGAGGAGAGACTGAGGGATGTCAACATGCACACCCTGGAAGACAGGAGAGCAAGAGGGGACGTGATAGAGACATTTCAGTGGTGAAGAGTGTGCAAGGGGTTAGAGTCTCTTTCAAATGAGAAAGAGCACTAGCACTAGGGAGCATGCAATAAAGCTGGGGTGCAGGGTTAAGAGGAATGTAAGGAAGTATTACTTCACTGAAAGGGTGGTAGACATCTAGAACAGACTGCCAGTGAAAGTGGTGGAGGCAAAAACAGTGGGGTGCTTCAGACATATGTGGGATACTCATTGGGGGATATTAGTAAATAAGCAAGGAGGATCGCCGAAGACCAGCTCGGATCTTTGGAGTTGGATTAGGCAGGGAGCATCTAGGCAGAATATGTAGGCCAAGTGGTCCTTTTCTGCTGCCAAATAATGTGTTTCTATATGGTGAGCAAAAGTAGCCATATATACTCCAGTTAATTCTATATAAGAGGAGACATATATTTATACAGAGTACAGTGAAGCAAGTTCACTGGCACTTGAAGCACAAATCAACAGAGGTAATATATTGCTATTTGGTATCAAAGAAAAAAGAAAAAAAAAAGATTAATTATTAAATAAGACATTATCACAGTCCAAGGTTGGCATTAGCACATTTCTAGATAATGACGAAATGAGCCTCACTTGTAAATGGATTCCTGTTTCTATAGAAGTGCCTTAGCTTTTGCTTAATCCCTTTTGCAATTTTTTTTCAAAATTAGGAAATAAACTCACATTACAAGCTAAATAAATGCTAAAGTGTTTAAGCAGTTCACTTTTCCAGTGATGCTTATGTCATCTTTTACTCCAGCCAACCTCTGACTCATTCCAAATAATATTGATTTTGCTGTGGATCCATCCTGTGTTAATTTATTCTGATCCAAATAGATTAGTAAATTATTATAACCAGTTTGCAATTCATCCTTAATATCACTTGTTGTTCATCTGCTCTTAATTTCTTTTGAAGCCTTTCTGTTAAGCTTTCAGATTCACTAGACTCAGCACATTGGGTAATTCCTTCTTTGAATTTATCAATTTACTTAAATATACCTGAGTGTTTTTCTTTCTCTTCATGTTAGAGTATTTTACTTAGGATATGGAAGCATATTTCTACTACTTCCTTCTAGCATTTCTGGTATTTCTCTTTATAAAATGCCTCTGCTGCTGCTTTATTAATAAATAAGCCTCTAGGGACACATTTAGTTTCTAAATATTTTTGTAAACTCTGTAATGTATAATATACATTTATTTCTGAAAACTTTAATCTCTCCAGTTGATCATATTGTTCCTGCTGGTCTTGTTAAATATCTGGGGCTGCCTGAAACTCCTCATAAAAATATATTCCCAGCAGCTTGTTTCCATTTGAACTGTGTAGCTATTCTTTCAAATAACACTGGCAGAGGAGTAGCCTGGCTGTAACCCATAGGCCTAGGACTTCATTTGAATTCAAACATTTACGCCTTAACTCAACTGGCCATGGATACAAATGTGACCCAAACAGCATGTATCTATATTGCTGCCGTCGATTTTTGAAATACTGGCTACTCCCTTGACTGGTTCAGTAGGTTCGGGGCTTTAAACTTGCTGTGCATGAGCAATCAAGGCAGTTAATGTATCAATCTCAGATTCTGGTTCTCCATTTATTTTTAGTTTTGAGAAACACTGAGTAGTAACATTTAATATCAAAAAGCTGTAACGCACCTGAATTGCAAGATGAACCTGGAAGTCAACAGGTTTCTTAAACAGACAGATGGGAATCTTGGGATGGAATGAACTGTCTTACCTTACAAATTATCGCATTGTTCATATTTTTCCTGATATTTTTTCTTTTCTATTTTATTATATTTTTTTAATTTCTTGATACATGTATTTTTACTACTGTAAGTAATTAGAAAACTTGTTTTGTTTTTGTTTCTTTCTAGGTACATCTGCTGTTTTTCTTTGGACTGCATGTCTCATTTTGAGTCTACTGGGCAAACATACATTGTATGTGTTTCTACACTGTTGAATAATTATTAATGTGTAGTTTTTTTTATTTAAGTATACCCTTTGCAGTTTTCCCACAATATTAGCTCTTATTCCCTTTTGGTTTATAGGTTTTTTATCCTTATGTATTTTGCATAATTTAGATTTCAGCAGATTTTTTACAGTATTAGGTGTTTTGCATGAATTTACTTATATTTAAAGCAAAGGTCTAATTCAGAATTAATACCATTAATCAACTGTGTGAATGTAAATGCCTTTAAGATGCTGCTACTTAAGCAGACCTTGAAACTGATGTGACCACTCCCCCTGAGGAAGAATCCACATGGATTCATAGTGCTGGGGTTTCTTTTGCTACCTGTTCCTTTAATAAAGTCACTCTGCATGCAATAACATAGTGTTTGTTCTCTTGTTTTTGATGGTGGCCATAGTTTGGTCTGTTTGTAATTGCTTTTGTTGACTGCTGCTCCCTTATCTCATCCATGCAGGCTGCCATGGTTTGTTCAAGGTTTTCAAATGATCTGCTCCTTGTGAGGGACCATAAAGAGATCTCTGTCCTGGTGACTTTTGATTTGTCTTCAGTTTTTAACACTGTTGAACATGAGGAGCTGACAGAGCATATTATAATTCATTTGGGCAGTAGGAGCAGTCTTGAAATGGTTTTAATCCTTTCTCAGCAATCGCCATCAGTCAGTGATTTGGGGGCCCTTATGATCTTGTTCCTCTGTTACTGACTCTGGTATCCCTCAGGGTTCCATCTTGTCTCCTCTTTTGTTCACAGTGTTAATGCTTCTACTTGAAGATGTGATCCGGAACTTAACAGGTCAGTTTGTTGTATGCTCCCTATCATACGACAAAACCAGGCAACAGTAACAGCATGGTAGGGGAGAGCAAGAGGGTGCAATATCGTGAAAGGGTGTATGCACGGTACTGCACCCCACTCTTCCAGGCAGAGGATAAGAACTCTGCTGAGACAGGTGTCCACCAAGCAGCTGCCATGGCTCAGATGGATGAGCCACTGGCAGCAAGGGAGGCAGGCAGTACGTTTCGGACTGGGTTTCGATTTCTGGTCCCAGACACGTGGAATTTTACTTTTTTTGCACTTTGTGTGATGTTTACTGATAACCTTCTACCAGAGTTAGATCATTTAGTTGGGGGTTCAGGGCACAGCACCCCCATCATGGGTGTGAAGGGGTGGACTTGTGCCATTTGCAATATATCAGGCTGTATTGGCAGTGTGGTATATTGCTGTGGCATACTGTCTTGCGACATTATGACCCTGTGCTGAACCGGAAGAATAGCTTGGGTTTACATCATTACATTGATGATACCCAGCTATATCTTTCATTTAAACACAGACAGGACTCCCCAGTGCCTGTGCTTGAGAATGCTTTCCTGGAAATCAATGAGTGGATGAGTCATTACCAGGCTGAAGCTTAATCCCTGAATAACCAAGTTATTACTGGTGGGAAAAGATCATCTCAATGTTTTCATTTTGGAGAGCCTGCATCATCCCAGTTGTGGGTGACATAACCTCCAGGCTGTTCACAGTCTACGAGTCACTCTTTGACCAAGAACTAACTCTTGTACCTCAGGTGTTGACTCTGCTCAGGAGTGATTTCTATTATTTAAAAAACAGCAGAACTGCAACCCTACCTTGTTTGCGATGATCTGCTAACACTAGTGTATACTTCTGTCATTTCCTGCCTCAGCTATTGCAATGCATTCTACTGTAGCCTTCCTGTAGGTTAGATTTGCCATCTTCAGCTGGTACAGAATACTGCAGCCAGACATATTACATCTGTAAAAAGGAGTGGACATATAGCTCCAGTGCTGAACTCTCTGTGCTGGATTCCTTCAAGATGGCAGATCAACTTTAAGATTCTTCTTCTTATTTTTAAGGCCCTGAGCAAACTGGGACCCCAGTTCCTTAGTGAGCTTCTTGCAATGCACCCTGATGTCAATGGGTTATGTTCCAATCACACTACTTTACTTGGTATTCCAAAATCAAGGATAAAATCATCTGGAGACAGAACATTTTAGGTGGTAACTGCTTTGCTATGAACCGGTTTATCAGTGGTTATTTATACGGCCACCTTTGTCACAATTTTTACAAGTAAATTTAAAACTTGTCTGCTTAGTGAAGCTTTTGTAGGAGACTGAACTAGCTATTTTATTGTTAATGACCTACATTGTACTGTTTTTTAAAGATTGGGTTATTTATTAATTTAATTTGATTTGCTTTGTTATGCTTATTGTGCCTTGTTTTTTAGTGAGGTGTTTTTAAATAAATTATCTATCTGTCTGTATGTCTGTCTGTCTATCTATATTATCTACTTGTCACTATCTATACCTGTGTAGTATTGATAAATGCAAATTTTCTTCCTCTCTGTCTGTCTCTCTCTCCTTCTCTGTCTTACTGTCTCTTGCTCAGTGCCCCCATTTCCAATTGACCCCAGTATAGGTTATATTGCATGACAATAGATGAACTTCTCACAAAATTTTGACAACAATCCTGTCATTTAACTATACATCTCATGTTCTTGTATATTTTAATTGCTGCAAGAAGGTAGCACTATCCAAAGTGGGTAATGTAAGTAATGATTTTGTAAAAACTGTCAGCTCCAGAAGGATGGCTTGGTGTAAGCCTGAATGTCTGTGAACTCAAGATTTTATTTCTTATTGATGCAATACAAGGTGTCAAATTATCTATCTTGTCTACATTTTTGTACAAGGATCAATACAGCTAAAAACATTTATTCTCAGATTTAATAGAATTGAAATAGGTAATGATTCCACAGTTCCACTGGTAGAATGTTAACTTCACAAAACAAAGCTCTACAGAGCTGTTCGCAATCCTGTAGAACATGCATGGATGATTACATCACCTCCCTTTCCCCTTTCTTGGCCTAGATGGACTCATTGGGACTGTTTGTCTCCTGATGTCCTCCAAAGCAGATCCTATGAAGAAAGGTTGGTGGCCTTAAATATGTACTTGCTGGAAGCCAGGCAGAAGAGTAGGGACATGATGAAAACATTTCTGAGAGGTATAAACAGGGTAAATAGCAAGGACCTGTTTGTAAGAGACTGAGACATGGTCACAAAGGAGGCATGATTGGATGTTGGTAGGGAACAAGTTCAGGAGAGATGGGAGGAAGATTTACTTCATGAAAACAGTGGTTGGGCCATGGAACAGACTGCAGCAAAAGTGGTGGGGTCAGATACCCTACACAGGTCTAAACATGGCTGGGACAGGCAAGGGGACTCATAGTACTTGGGGGGCATGGGGTTAAGGCATATGGGAGTGTGGGAAGAAGAAGACAACAAACCAGTACAATAGGTTGCTGGGGAGTGGTAGTACAGTAAGGGCAAACTTGATGAACCTTCAGTATCTTTCTGCCATCAGATTCTAGGTTTCTGTGTTTCTGTCTTGTGTGTTCATGTATCCCTTGCCCAAGAATCTCCTCTAGTTGGCCAGAAAAATAGACTCTCCCTCTTGCAAAAGATGTTTAGCAAATGTTACCCTGCCTAACGGTCTGCTGTCATTTCTCAAGAGCCCCGGAATCATGAAGATCTTGGGAAAGATCACACTGGATACCTTGGGGAGATTTTCAAAGACATCCACCCAAAATGCATCTGCTACTGTTTTCAAAGCAGAAATGTGTACACACCTGGTAAACTATCTATTAGATGGCATAACAGTGTCCAAAATTTGCAACTAAAAATGGATGCAATTACACTTGCATCAAGTTTAGATGTAGTTGTGTGACCATTGTTTACTTCAAATTGTAACTTTTTGTCATAGACAGATGCAACTTTTGAAAATTGCAGCAGGGCTGCCTGTACACAAACAAATGGATGTAGATTCAGAGGCAGCATGCATTTGCTTCTGCATCCAACCCTTTTGAAAATCCCACTGCTTTTCTTCTATGAAAATCCTTGTAGTTCGGAGAATAGCCCCTGCAGTTCCTCAGGACTTACCTTCTGTCATTCATGCAAACATGGACATTAACACTCAGCTCCTCCCTCCAGCTGCAGTGACTGACATCTGTTAGTATCCTGTTCAAGTGGAGAGACAGTACTTGTTGTCATCAATGGCACAATACAAAACTGGTCTCCTTTAGTAGATGCCTCTTTATTTCAATTAATTCAAAGTGCTTGTAAAAGTGCATTTATAAAACACAGCTCTCATCAGATACACAATATACTTAAAGATGCCAACAGACTGACCTAACATTTTGCAAAGATCATATGCTGCTCTGTCAGATGTCTGATGAAGCAGCATATGACCTTTGCAAAACATTAGGTCAGTTTGTCAGTTTCTTTCAGAATACTGTATATCCGACGAGAGCTGTGTTTTCACAGTGCACTTGTAGAACCTTTTGGATGAATTGAATATTTAAAATAAAGAGGAATTTTCTAAAGGAGACCAGTTTTGTATCATGCCATTGATGACGATGAGTGCTGTCTCTCCACTTGAACAGAGTGATATCTGATGACAAGCAGTTTTTGTATTTTTGTAGTGTGTTGTTCAAAGATTAGAATTTTCACCAAATACATTTTATAGAAATGGATCAGAAAAGGTGTGATTCACATATTAATAGTCTTACAGCTCTGAATTATTGAGAAATGACTATAATTACATTAAAAGTTGTGATACATGAACTACTTTTATCTACTTTTGTACTTTACAGTGGAGTAGCTACAAAAGCAGGTACAGGCAAAGCTAAAATGATATGTACAGGTTTGAGGAAGACAAATTCCTTTTTTAAGTGTTATAGAGATTATAGGGTATCCTTTCAATCAAGAAACAACATTCATTGCACAAATGCAAGGTCCTACTTGGTAAACAGGTCAAGTGTTCCATGTTTGTGTGTTTTTTTAAATGGGGTTCTAAATTGCCCTATGACGGAACATAATTATTCCGGTGGACTTATATAAAATCTCTTACCTCTTACATGTGTTATCCTTGGTACATAAATTATACAAAATTATATAAAACTACTAGGGATAATTTTTAACATCTGAATAACAGGTTCTTAAAATTGCATTACAACCATGTGGTTGTAATTTTGGGTTACAACTGGCCAGATGTAATCAGTGCCTGGCCAGGTTTTCCAGGTTCCAGGTTTAATTTATTGTTATTAAATTACACAAACCATTATGACACTGTCTAAGAATAAATAAAAAATCATGAGATACCATACATATTACATATAAGAATGGTTGCTTCTCAAATGTATATACATTATCTTACATGGCTTTAATAAGTAAATAGAAATGATTCCATAATAATCTCTAGGTTGATAACTTTATTACTGGACTAAAAAGTTCAAAATGTCCAGATTAACTAGATAAACATTTCCATGATTCAGTTTTATTTGCTTACATTTTTAAATATATAATTGTATAGTGTGTGACAAATTACAATAAAGTAGCCTACAGATACCCATGGCTTCAAATTATTCGGGCAAGAATTGAAACCTCAATATGAACTTGGTATGCTGGGCTATATAATCCTCAGTCAGTGAGCCAGCAGCCCTCCAAAGGGTGCAGGACCAAATCCCTGAAAGCAGGCCTTACAGCCAAAAACCAGGATTACTTCATCAATTACTTTAACCATGACAGATTAGAAGACCATTACCATTGGCCCCAATATGGGCCAACTGGTGTAACTATTCAGAAATCACCCCCATAAGGGTAATTGGATTAATAGCCCCTGAGTTTCACAACTCGTTGCTTGTCTGTGAATCCACTTGAATGATTGCTCCAAACTGGGATGCATCTTCGATTCCTAATATAAGATCCTAGTACTAGATCTGCACTCTCTCATTGTTATTTCATTCCATGTTTCATCCTAAACTCTGCAAGAGCCTAACCTTGGTTTAGGTTCCTCATCTCCCTGTAAAACCAAATCAATCCACTTTCTGGGAGTACTATGTGTCTGTACTACCATTAGCACCTTAGGGCATTAACAGAGCAGTTTTAGGGTGCAGTAATACAGGTTTTGAGCCAATGTTCCTAGTAATAGTTACCTGTCTAGCCAGCCTCTAAATATAAAATAACCCTGGTTAGCCATAATAAGTTTCTAAACAGACAATAAAAGTTAAAATTATAAACATTTCAACATATAACATATCTTGAATAAAACACGAAAACAAAAATGTAACTTCTGAGGATATATAAGGTTTATAAGGATCATTATTACAACATCTCTATAGAAGGACTTTTCAAATCTTGAGAAATATTTTCAAATTCAGTTAAAATCCTGCTTATTAAATGTTTCTCATTTCATACACAAGATCCTTATTGTCAGGTTCATAAGCAGCTCCAAAGGCATGTTGCACACAGAAAGACAGATTGGTTCAGGAGTCATTGCTCAGAGAAAAGGATTGATAGTGCCACAGAGCAAAATATTATTAGAGTCACTTTCCCCACTCTCCTCTAGATAAGGATATAATAACTTTGCATCAACCAAGGAATTAATCAGGGGAAGAAAGGCTCTGAAGGTATAAATGCATTATGCACCAGCCAGGTTTATATTTAAACATTTAAATTTACAATGGCCATGTATCCAGCAGCCCAACCATTCTATGAGATGGGGCCTACAAATATTCTGTAGCAATTTTACATCTCTGGGATTTTCATATACAGCCAAAAGTATTGTGACAAAGCTCAAATTCTAGGGTCAATATTCCCCAAGGGTTGCTACTTAATAAGCTTACTGAACCACACCTCAGGCAATATCCATCAGAATGTTTATCTCTTGGCAAGTATCAAAGGAAATGAGATAAATCTCCTTAACCACACAAGTCTTGTCAAATGTCCAGGGTGCATAGATACATTTTCCCTTGGCTTACCCAGTTCATCTGTATTAGACCTCTAGGATACCTCTTGGAAACCTGTAGCCCTGTAAACACGAAGAAAAGCTCCTCTAAGTGCAGCAGTGTTAGGGTTTGTTTAGTTTTAACCCCAACTCCCAGCCCTTGACAACAGTGCCATACCTGTCAAAGGAGACAAAGAAGCCAATCTGCACCCGTCGGTGCTTAGTTCATTCCTGCTGAAACAACTCTAGCTACTGTAGCCATTCTCAGTTGTAACAGTCAAGGCTCCTCGGTTTACAGACACAAAGTTCCTGGTGCTACTTTACCCAGTGGGGCACCGGCAATTCCAAACAGTTTCAGCAAACCACACTGAAAACCTCTCAGTACAAGTGAACACCTGAGTCACCAATATCACTGCTTGCATACAAAGCTCCTCACTCCAATCAGTTAGTCAAATGAGGGAAATCAAGTGATAAGGACCTTCAAACTGAGCCGTGACATTGACATATATGAAGCCGGCAGAAAGTAAATCTCCGAACTGCTTAACAAATTCTAGCTCCACGCCAAGTGTCAGCAACAACCAACATTCCATATCTAGAAATGAGGAGCTCTCTGATAAATTCAGTTCAGCAGGCCACAAAAAGTAAATAATCTGTAGCACCACTTGCTATGAATACCAGCACAAGTGAACTAGACAGAAAGGCTTAAAAATAAAATAAAACAGCAATCTCAAATCCGACATGGTGAGGAGCAGAGTAGCCATGCGACCATCTTGCTGCTCCTCCCCCAGTCTTCACTCCAGTACCTGTCAATCAAGCTGGTGCTGAGATCAGCACTAGCAAACACACAGCTGCCAGCAGTAAAAAAACAAATCCCACCTGATTAAATATACCTCACTAGTAATTATAAAAAGCAAAACATGGGTGGGTATGTAACTCATAATTTTATACACATCCTCGGTGTGGGATGTTTTTATAAACCCCTCAAGCTTCACTCTTAGGCTTTATTTAGCATCCAACATGCCAAGGGTGTGTAAAATTCTGGTTATGCACACAAACCCATGTATTATGCTTTATGAAAAGCACACATATCCATATTGCCAGGTTTAGGTGTGCAGTTCTTTATTAGAATGCTCCATCAGGTACTATGGGCATGACTGTCCCTTTCAACATTTTAAGTGTATGGAGCCAAGTCCCACAGACCACTTTCTATACTTCAGCTTTATGTTATCCCATGGCAAGCATTTATAGGTTATTAACAGATGATGGAATACATGGAATAAAGCCATGTTGGACGTATATAGTAGGAAGTATGTGACTTCGTAATTTAAATTAATGTCTGTCACTATCTGCCATGCTGCTGTACAACCAGGATGGCCCAGAGAAAGAAAACCTGGAGACGTACAGTACACTCCTAACAATTTTTGTTTATGGTTCATTTCCTGAGCAGCACAAAACCTACTGTGAAGGGACATTCAGCTCCTTAAAATGCTAGTTGTCAAGGGATAATGGATGAGACAAGATAGAAATGCAGCCTGTACTGCACATCTGCCTCTCAGTAGAATTAGCCCCCCCAGCATCAGCTGAAGAAATCAAACAGTAGTAGGGGTATTATCTACCGCTGAACAGTATATTCCACCACATTGTCAGCTGAACAATGCAGGCAATGGTAGGTGTACCATATACTTTGCATCAGTGTTCCCCACCACATTGTCAACTGAATAATGCAGGCAGTGTTAGGTGTACCATATACTTTGTATCAGTATGCCCCAACACATTGTCAGCTGAATAATGAAGGCAGTGGTAAGTGTACCATATACTTTGTATCAGTAGGCCTCACCACATTGTCAACTGAATAATGAAGGCAGTGGTAGGTGTACCATATACTTTGTATCAGTATGTCCCACCACATTGTCAGCTGAATAATGCAGGCAGTGGTAGGTGTACCATATACTTTGTATCAGTATGCCCCACCACATTGTCAGCTGAATAATACAGGTAGTGGAAGGTGTATCATATACTTTTTATCAGTATGTCCCACCACATTGTCTGTTGAATAACGCAGGCAGTGGTAGGTGTACAATATACTTTGTATCAGTGTGCTCCACCACATTAATAGCTGAATAATGCAGGTAGTGGTAGGTGTACAATATACTTTGTATCACTGTGCGTCACCACATTGTCAGCTGAATAATGCAGGCAGTGGTAGGTGTACCATATACTTTGCATCAATATGCCCCACCATATTGTCAGCTGAATAATGCAGGCAGTGGTAGCTATACCACATACATTGTAGCAGTAGGTCCCACAACATTGTCAGCTGAATAATGCAGGCAGTGGTAGGTGTACCACATACGTTGTAGCAGTATGGCCCACCACATTGTCAACTGAATAATGTAAGCAGTGGTAGGTGTACCATGTACTTTGTATCAGTATGCCCCACCACACTGTCAGCTGAATAATGCAGGCAATTGTAGGTCTACAATATACTTTGTAGCAGTATGCCCCACCACATTCTCAGGTGAATAAAACAGGCAGCGGTAGGCGTACAATGTACTTTGTGTCAGTGTTCTCCACCATATTATTAGCTGAATAATGCAGGCAGTGGTAGGTGTACCATATACTTTGTATCAGTATGCCCCACCACATTGTCAGCTGAATAATGCAGGTAGTGGTAGGTGTACAATATACTTTGTATCAGTATGCCCTACCACATTGTCAGCTGAATAATGCAGGCAGAGAAAGGTGTACCCTATACTTTGTAGCAGTATACCTCACCACATTGTCAGCTGAATAATGCAGGTAGTGGTAGGTGTACCATATACTTTGTATCAGTATGTCCCACCACATTGTCAGCTGAATAACGCAGGTAGTGGTAGGTGTACCATATACTTTGTAGCAGTATACCCCACCACATTGTCAGCTGAATAACACAGGTAGTGGTAGGTGTACCATATACTTTGTATCAGTATGCCCCACCACATTGTCAGCTGAATAATACAGGTAGTGGTAGGTGTACCATATACTTTGCACCAGTATGCCCCACCACATTGTCAGCTGAATAATGCAGGCAGTGGTAGGTGTACCATATACTTTGTACCAGTATGCCCCAACATTGTTGGCTGAATGCTTGGAGCAATACACTCCACTAGTGTTAGCTGAATAAAGCATACAGTGATAAGTGCATTGCCTGGCTTGGAGCATACCTCTCTATTGCCACTGATTTTCATGGATGTCAAAAGTTTTGCCTCAGAATGTACCTCTGCACCCAGTCCTAACATTTATGTTTCCATGACTGACAAGCAGGGATTGTAAGCAGAGAATAACATCAGACATTTAAGTTACAAGCTTGTTCTTTTTCAGAAAATGTATTTTAGTCTAAGCACCCTTTTCTATTAGCTTCATGAGTGGATTCCAGCAATGTTTAAGACACATCTCTAATTTTGGTCCTTTGTTCCTGATTTATTTAAGCCTTGTTAGTGATTTATGAAGCAGGCAGTTGAGTGGTATGCCTCAGAGCAGTACATTCCACCACAATGTCAGCTAAATAAAGCAGACAGTGGTGGAGCGGTACATGTCAGCACATTCTCAACTAAATAAAGCAGATAGTGGTGGAGTGGTACATACCAGCACAGTGTCAGCTAAATAAACAGACAGAGGTGGAGTGGTATATGCCAGCAAATTGTCAGCTAAATAAACAGACAGTGGTGGAGCTGTGCATATCAGCACATTGTCATATAAACAAACAGTCAGTGGTGGAGTGGTACATGCCAGCACAATGTCAGCTAAATAAAGCCAACAGTGATGGAGCAGTACATGCCAGCACATTGTCAGCTAAATGAAGGAGACAGCAGTAGAGCAGCACATGCCAGTAAAGTATCAGCTAAATAAACAGACAGTGGTGGAGTGGTACATGAAAGCACAGTGTCAGCTAAACAAACAGCCAGTGGTGCAATGGTACATGCCAGAACATTGTCAGCTAAATAAACAGACAGTGGTGGAGCAGCGCATGCCAGCATAGTGTCAGCTAAATCAACAGACAGTGGTGGAGTGGTATATGACAGCACATTGTCAGCTAAATAAAAATACAGTGGTGGAGCAGAACATGCCAGCACACTGTCAGCTAAATAAATAAACAGTGGTGGAGTGGTACATGCCAACACATTGTCAGCTAAATAAACAGACAGGGGTGGAGCAGAACATGCCACCACATTGTTAGCTAAATAATCAGATGGTGTTGGACTGGTACATACCAGCACATTGTCAGCTAAATAAATAAACAGTGGTGGAGTTGTGGAGTGGTACATGACAGCACATTGTCAGCTAAATAAGCAAACAGTGGTGGAGTGGTACATGCCAGAAAATTATCAGCTAAATAAACAGATAATGTTGCAGCAGTACATGCCAGAACATTGTCAGCTAAATAAATAGACAGTGGTGGAGCGGTACATGCCAGCACATTGTCAGCTAAATCAACTGACAGTGGTGAAGTGGTACTTGCCAGCACATTGTCAACTAAATCAACAGACTATTGTATGTGCACCAACTGCTTTAGAGCTGTGCATACTCCCCCAGTGTCCACTGAATAAAGTAGACAGCAATAAGTTTACCATCTGCATTGAAACAGAACACTCCGCCATACTGTCAGATGAATGAAGCAGATGGTGATAAGTCTAACACCTGCCATGGAGCTGTATACTCAGTGTCAGCTGGTGGCAGCAAACAGTGATATTTATGCAACCTTGCTTTCATTAGCATGAACCACTAAATTGTCAATTGCAGGGAGCCAATATTGCCATTGCTCAGACCTTTCAATAGTCTATCAAATTACAGGATTTATCAAACTCTTTTTGGTTTTTACAAAGTTTATTACAGGGCTATCTCTGACTCTAACTGAGTATTATACTGCTCCACTGAACAGTATGAAAATTCATGGTAATAACTTAGTCAATTTATTTCTCAGCTTCCTTATGAATTCATACCAACAAGTCCTAGCCATGGTCTTTGGCATTGATGAAATTAACCAAAATCCTGAAATATTGCCAAACATTACACTGGGATTCCATATTTATGACTCCTGCTACTCAGAGGTCAGAGCACTTGAAGGCAGCATGTGGATGGTATCTGGGCAGAAGGACCTGGTTCCAAATTACAGATGTCAGTCAAGGCCTCAGCTGTCTGCAGTGATTGGTGATGAAGCATCAGCATCTTCAATCCCCATTGCTAGGATCTTAGGGCTCTACAGGTATCCACAGGTACTGTTGAGATTATTTATTTATAATAGTTAAGGCTTTAATAATTCCTTTTAAAGTCATATTTTATTGATTTTTTCGATGAATAACGGTGTACAGCACTACCTATAATGAGAGACATCTAGATGCGTAATTACTTTACATCAAGGGGTACAGTACATATTAGCAGACAGTAGTATTTTATCCTGCCCTTGAATTAAAACATACAGAGGGTAGAACAAATATGTATTTAATTTACTGTATTTACTGGCGTGTATGGGACAAAAGGAGGCCCAAAGCCAATCAGAATTGTCCCCCTCAATAGTGGATCATTTTGTTTAATATGAATTTATCCGTATGTCAAGCTTCAATTTAAAGGTGTCAACATTTGTTAGAGTAATTAGTTCCTGTGGTAATGAATTCCATTTGCTTGGATGCTCTTATACAGAAATAATTATCACGCGTGTTGGAGTTTGCCCATTCAACTGAAAGCTGTTTATTATGAAGTCTACCTACTATACGTTTGTTGGCTAATGTTAGTCCACATTGTTTCATTAATATTGGTGATTTTAATATTTTAAACATGAGAAGAATATCACCCTTGAATCTTCTTAGGTGAAAGGGGTACAACCCTGTTTCTTTGAGCTGTATATCATAAGGTTTATTTTTGAGTCTTGGAATCATTTTAGTAAGCCGTCTTTGAGTTTGTTCCAATCAGTTAATATCTCTTTTAAGGTATGGGCTCCAAAAGTGGGATCCATAATTTAAGTGTGGTCTAATATATGCCCTGTATATGTTTACTGTCTAAGGAGTTCAAGTGGTGGTTCAATGCAACGCTTTTAGGTATTTCCAAGCAATCAATTTAATAAACGAGCCTTTATATTTAAACAGTTCAGCCTATCCTAGGACAGTTTTTTTTATTTATTTTATTTCTTTGGTAACCAGGTAAGGCCCACTAAACACAAGTGCCTGTTTTCAGAGGCAACCCAGGAGCACTGGGGTCATTAAGGGACTTGCTCAGAGCCACACAGTTTGCAGTTGGAGGTTGTGGGACTCAAACCCAGGTCAGCTGGCTGTACCAAGCTGATTAACAGCTCATTACTCTAACCTTTAGGCTATACTGCCATCCAGAAAATATATCCATGTGAATCAACAACAAAGTAATTAAAGCTGACACAGGCCAACTTATTAATCATACCTGTGCCTAGCATAACAGGTTATAATTTAATTAAAACATGAAGAACTCCACATGATGGTTATGCAACCAGTATTTATAACATTTACAGGCGCAGTTGCCATGGACCTAGCTAAGGCATTTGACTGTGGAAACCACTCCCTGCTAATCACTAAACTGGTGTCCCTAGCTGTCTTGGGCATCACCCTTCACTGGGACCAATCCAACCTGACTGGAAGGTCACAGGCTGTCAAACTGGTACTGGTATCCTTGGGAAACCTAGGAAATACTTTCAGCATGACCCGCAGCCCTGCAAATATAAAAATAAAAAAAATAACCTCATGGAGGAGTCCTGTTGCTATCAAGGACCACATACAGAGTAGAAAAAATTGACTGGACCAAGAACTCACTCACTAATGATATATAAAATTACAAGTTTATGCAATCTTCAGACTGCATATCTGAAAAGATTCCTCCTTCTAGGATGAGAGTTATTCTAAATCAGTGTGTGACCTTTGAAGCTGTTTGTTGATAGGTAACATGCATTTACTTTATAATATTTCATGAGCTGGTCACTGTGTTTTTTCAGTCTACTGCACTTTATGTTGAATCTTTACCCGAGAAATTGTATACATATAATGGATTCTGAACTGCTTAGTTGTTCACACAACGTGCACAAATGCTGTTCCCTATCTGCTGACAAAGCCTTATAGGTAAAATGCTTGCCCCAGTAAGGTTAATCTGTTCAGACATACAGTCTTAAAATTAAATACAGTTTTTATTGTATATATATTTTTGGTGAGTGAGTTCTCTATCCAGTCAGAAGTTGTAAAATGCCTTGTTAATCCTTTCTGTTGAGCTGGTTGTTCCCCAGGATTCCATCCTGGGGTGCCTGCTTTTCTCAGTCTTCAATTATCTTTCCCTTACCTGGAACATCTGTGCATCCACATATATTAATGTTGCTTAGATAGAATCCCACCAGGATAGATACCATCATTCTGACTGGATTTCAGATGGTCTTAAATGGCAAATGATTTTTGTTGTTTTTTGTTTAAATAGTTTGTAATTATGTGATTGTGTATTTATATATATTTGTATTAGACTGTCTGTAATTGGTGTGATTATGTGGAACTTGAAAACTTGCACAGGACTGTCTTGAAAACTTGATTGTATTATCCAAATGGCATTTATTATTCCTGTATAAAAATAAAGTGTTAACTACTTTACCACTACTAAAGACATTTAATCAAGGATCTAATCTTCTGGGAACCACGGTAAATATCCAAAGTATCACATGATCCAACTAGGATCCAATGGATCAGACCATTGGACCCAGGTATCTGACCATCAGATCCAGTTGTCTGAGATTGGATCCAGTGGTCCAGCCTCAGATCCACCATGGAAGTGGAGTCCAACTTTGATCATATCAAGGTCAGATTTGTAGGTGAATACCAGCATTATCCAATGTAGGCTAGTCAGAGCCTCCAAAGCACCATCTGAGCACTCCTAACATGTATGCATCAGTCTTGGAATTACAGGAAGGATTGCTATGATAACATGTATGAATCATTGTTGGGATTACAGGAAGGGTTGCCATGGTAATATGTATGAGTAGTGGTGTGGGGGCAGCTGATGCCAACTGAACTCTAATAGATCAGGTCAGGGTGCAGAGCCACCCAGCTACATCTTGGAGGGGAGAGAGAATTATGACTACACCAACCACCCAGTAGGAGAAGGACGCCCATGTTAATTGTCTCTACCCAGTGCCTTACAAGAGAGAAGTGTGAAGCTGACTCTAACGCAGTCAAAATATATTTATTGAAGTGGGGGTAATACCAAGGGCACAACAAACAATAAAACTAAGCCACTGGTAAAACTGTATGATTATGGAAGCTTTTGCTTTAATGCAAGTCTGTAACTTGTAAGTAAAACACTATACTCTAAGCAGATATATAAACTCCAAGTATCTGCTATACTTCAGCACGATCTCAAGAACTCTATTACTGATAGAAGTAAATTAAATGCAAACATTCTAACACTCTAGGCATTTGTTATACTCTATGGTAATTGCAGGAACTCTAAACTCTCTTACCCTGGAATCCTAGTCCAAAAAACCTTTGAGGTGGCTGTGAATGAGGACCTTCAAGTAAACTCTACCAGTAATGGGATGCACACAAAAGGGGCTTTTCCAGGGATAGTACGCCAGCAGGGAACAGAGAAATGTGCCCCAGCACATACCAGAAGAGTGGAGAGTACCCAGGGCACCCCCCCCCCCAATTTGAAGGACTTGGCTGCCTAGTGGAGGTAGTGTCAGATGGCCAGGTCAAAGACACTTCAGGACACCTGCATTGGTACATAGATCATGGCAGATCACCGATCAATGAAGATCAAGCAGTCCCTCTCACAAGACCCTCTGGGTGTCAGTAGAGCAGTTGTCGCAGATCACCAGCTGGTATCACACTGCATATGCAAGGATTTGTAATTCAGGGTTCTTGAGCTTTTGTCACTCCCAATCTTGCTGCTTCTCTCACTCCGGGACCTGGTTACTTTACAAAAGGAAATATGGTTGCCAGACCATTAAGTGGTTTAGTCAGGTTCACAGAAATTTCTGGGCAAACAGGATATCTCAAAATATAAGGGGACTGTTAGCCAAACAGGTTAACTCAGGTTCAGCAGTTCATCAAGCATTAAGGCAATTTCACATTTCATGTGGCTGTTCATTAGGCAATAAAGCAATTGCACAGTTCATGTGGCAGTTTGTTGGCAATTAGGGAAAATGCAAAGTTTAATTAGTAGCTCATAGGCAATTAGGGTAAATGCATAGTTTAATTAGCAGCTCGTAGGCAATTAGGGTAGATGCACTGTTTAATTAGCAGTTTGTGGGCATTTAGGGTAAATGTAAAGTTCAAGTTGCAGTTAGACAGTCTCTCAGCTGGCACACACACACACACACACACACACACATAGAAAAACAGACAATTCAAATATAGGGGCCCCAAAACAACAATTAGTCTTCAAAGGGAAATGTCCAGCAGTAACTGGGCAATGCCTGGGCATAAATCATGGCTAAATTAGTTTTTCCGCAAAGTGTATAAATTGTTTTTTAACTTGCTGTTTTTGAAATATTTAGCTTGTATCTAGTTGATCCTCCCTCCCTCCCACTGATATTTTGAAGTGCATGGGACACCCACAACCACCAACTGCCTTGCCAGTATGATGTATGACATGGGGAGCAGCTGGGAGGCCCCATAGACAGCCTGTGTAAATGTAGCTATTAATAGCTCCAGTTTCCAAAGTACATGTCTCAGTGGCATACCGAGACCAGGTATAGACTGGCTGTTGCTGCCAGTGTATACCTGGTCTCGTATGCCACCGGGACATGTACTTTGGAAACCAGAGCTGTTAATAGCTCCATTTACACAGGCTGTCTATGGTTGTGCCTCCAGCTGCTCCCTGTCTAATATGTCATACAGGCACACCCGTGGGTGGTTGTGGGTGTGCCGTACATTTCAAAATGCCTAAGGGAGATAGGCAGGATCAACCAGATATGAGCTAAATATTACCACAACAATAAGTTTAAAAAATTAATACACTTTGTGAAAAAGCTAATTGGGCCATTCCTTACACCAAGGCATGACCAGAATTCGCTGGACATTTCTCCTTTATATAATTCAGTTCAATTAGGCAGCTTTTATCAGGTGCATTGTCTCTTTAAATGTGGTCTTGTAGTGCCTTCATACATATTTACTACTTCATTTACATGCACCCTGCCTCTCCTAGTATAGGCTCCTTTACAGCCCTGTCTTGGATCCACTCTGTAGGCAGTGCTGGCAGAGGCATTCCCGCCCACACAGCTTCCAACTCCCATGGATCTTTTTCTTGAATATTTGCTCTCTGGATGGTCCTATGGATGGGGCTTGTCTTGTCCCAAACAGCCGTGCCCCTTCCGTAGGTGCCAGGAGGCGCAAAAGTCTTTTAAAGAAAAAAAGAACAAACAGTCCTTTTACTGTGGACAGTACCTGGCTGTAGTGCTGCCACCACTCACCCTGCTGCCTACTTCACTGTCTGGGGTGGAATCACTAGTGCTATGATTGGGAAGGAGGCCTGAGCCTGCCTCCTCTGACAGTGCTGCTGCTGAACTGCTGTTAAATGGAGGGTTTGGGCTTTCACTGTCACCCTTTCCCGATGGATTTGCACTGCTGTGGGACCCAGGAACCTTCAGACTGCTACCATCCAAGAGAGGAGGGAGGGAGATCATTGCCATTCTAACTGGATGGGACATTGACAGGGATCCGAGAACTCAAGTTACTCCCTTACTGGCTTTGCCCCATTGACCAGTCACTCTCCTCTCTCTAGCTGCTGCTGCCTCCTTGGGCCCTCTTCTAAACTAAACAGCTGTTGCTTTTCAAAAAGTGCTCATAATTCAATTTCAGAATTCTCATAACCCCTCCTCTGCCTTCCTGTTTTCTCTGCTCATGTGCTGGGGAACCACCACAGCAATTTCCCAGTGCCTGACAATGGGGAGGAGGGCCTTATTATTTACTTGCAGGAAGGGGGAAAAAACATTAAAAAAAAAGCCCTGTAGGGGCTTTGCAGGAATTACAGTGGTGGGGCTGAGGACCATATATAAAGAAGTCCCCCCCCCCCCATGTTACTGTAGGGCACCAGGGGATGTCAACTCTGGGGCACTACATATGCATCACTTTTGGAATTACAGGAAGGGTTGCCATGGTAATATGTCTGCATCAGTGTTGGGATTATAGGAAGGGGTGTCATGGTAACATGTATGCATTAGTGTTGGAATTACAGGAAGGACTGCTAGGGCTCAGCCCCTATAGCTCTGAAGTGAGCTTCTGTAATTCTTGCATCACTGTCATTAACTTTTATAAAGAAGGGGTGCTCATTTTGAAGACAGGGACACAGGGGACCCATAGCTCCCACAATGATGCAGATGATACCATAATCTGTACCTCAGGTCCCTCCACCCACACACTGCATTTAACCTGCAGAATGATTAACTTGCTGCAGAAACCAATAAATAACTAGTAGTAAGTGAAAAGAAATCTGTCACTATCTTAATTGGCTCCTGACACTGCCTAGCAGGTCTACCCCCCCTGAATATTTGCTCTCACTCTAGTACCCCTCTTGCCCTCTTGATAATGTATCCTGCTATAAATATCTCAGGCTATGCTCAACCTGCAGCTAGGTTGGTATGATCATATTGACAGCCTGTCACTAAATGTTACGTAAATGTGGTACACTGTATTGAATAAAGAACTGCCTCTCCTTCAGCACCAGAAAATGTATGATGGAGCAAATAGCTTTTCAGACTTGGACTGCAGTGATGTTGTTTTTGCTACTGTTCCAAAACAACTTTCTTCAAGCTTGTTACCCTCTTTAACACATTGCACAGGTTTACCTTCCAGTGCATTTCTCACATGCATCTCTAGATTATGTATCTTCATTCCATTCTGCTGGAAGCCAAATACTGGGCAGGCAAACTCCCTTAGTATCTGCATAGAGTATGTAGCTCTGCAGCTAACACAGGCTATCCCCTCAGGACTGAATTGGGTATCAGGTTTTAAACCCCACTATTAAGTGAAAAGCTACTGTTGTCACTCTTTCATCGGGTACAGACTACCTTACCTGTAGAATAGCTTACATAGTAACAGGACTACCTTACCTAGTGGCATCACTATCTTATCTACTGTATTTTTTGGTCTGTTAAGGTTATACTCAAGCAGCACCTGTAATAATTGTCCTGTCCCTCCTCCGCATGATTTGGTGCCACTGTATCTTCGTTTATTAGCTGTTTCTGCCAACACCTACCTTTTCTGATCAGGAATTGCCATTCAGTGTTGACTCATATTCTCTCTGTTTCCTGTTTTGTAAGTTGTAATGCTTTTTTGCTGCTCCTCTCCACTTGTTCTTATGATATATTGCCTTTGATTTCTTGTAAACCTGCCCCCCCCCCATGAAAATGAGCAGAGTTTAGGCTTTGTTCACTGACCTGTTTAATTATGTTTTGAATAACCATAAGAAAAAGAAAAATCAGTATTTATATAGCACTTTTCATACATCCAAAGCACTTTACAAGCAATGCTAGACTGGTAGTGAAGTGACTGAATGTGTGGTGGTGGCCATATCGCACATCATCACCCACACACAGCCTGGAAATTGCATGAACCGGTTTATGGGAAGGGGAATATTGGCCAGGACACCGGGAATGTTCCCTACTCTTTGAGAAGAGTGCCCTGGGTTCTTTTACTTCCACCTGAATGGGTAGAAGGGACCTCGGTTTAACATCTCATCTGAAGGATGGCACACCCCAGCAGTACAGCACCCCCCAATACTGCACTCGGATGCCAGCGATTTTTAGGTGCAAGTCCAATCCTGGTGTGGGACAAGAACCCACGACCTTCTGGTCCAGAGGCAGATGTGCTACCAACTGAGCCACGCTGACACATAATCCGTATTAGGGGTGTGTAAGTAAAGCATATTAATTCCTGAATACAATCACAATTAGTAAAGTATTTATTAAAGAGTTTTCAAGTAAATAGGGCTTAGGAAATTAGCAAATTCCTCCCTTATGGAATTTCACAAAATTCCACAAATATCACAGAACTGTGTGCATTGTTTTTGAAATTCTTTGGTCATTTTTACAGGTAGAGGCCTGAAATTTGACATGCTTACTTTTTGTAAGGGTCCAACAAGGATGCAAAGTTTCATGACTTTGAGTGAGGGTATGAAAGTTAGAGGGGCTCAGACTCTGGCAATTTATTTTTTTTGTGAATATTTCTTAAAATATTTCTTTGTTTAGAAATTAGCATTCTTTGGAGCTAGATAACCAAAAATGTACCTATGTTACATACCTTAAAGAGCTCCTGGTTCCCTATCGGCCTCTCTGCCCCCTCCAATCCACCGAGGCTGACCTGCTCATGGTGCCTCCCTCACACCTTAGGAGATCAGGCAACAGGGCTTTTACTGTTGCTGCACCAGTGCTTTGGAATTCTCTGCCATGCCACATACATGCAGCCAGCTTGGTGGAGGCTTTTAATGCAGCAGTGCATGGATCTGGTGAAAATGTTGACCTATACTTTTTTATGCAATTTTAGATTGCCACTCACCTCCTGACTTGCATGATGTTCCTGATTTTGTTCCATTTACTAAAGAAGATGTCTTAAATAGTATCACACTAATAAAAAAAGATAGTGCACCAGGGCCTGATGGGATTAGCCCAAGGTTACTAAGAGTTGGATAAGGAACTTGCTGGTCCATTGACAGTACTTTTTAACACATCTCTAAGTGAAGGATGGGTGTTACAGGAATGGAGAGATGCAACAGTCATGCCTATTCATCAGGGTGAAACTAAATAGAATGTTCAAAATTATAGGCCTACAAGTGTCACCCCAGTCCTAGGTAAACTGCTGGAGAGATTGATCCAGGGCAGAATAACATCACACATACACAATCAAGGACTAACAGATATAACACAGCACAGTTTTAGCCATAATAGATCATGTCAGACATACCTTCTACAATTCTTTGAGCCAGTGAGTGCAGCCCTGGATAAGGAATTATCAGGCGACGTAGTGTTTCTTCACTTCACAAAAGCTTTTGACAGAGTGTCACATAAAATACTACTGGAGCTGTTGGATAAATTACATTTATACTCCAGCATAATAAAATGGATTAACCCATGGTTAGACAATAGGAGGTAAAGGGTAGGTAAACAGGGATATAGGTCAGGATGGGATAGAGTAACAAATGGTGTGTCCCAGGGCTCGGTCCTGGGACCAATCCTTTTCAATATTCTAATATGTACAATGCAAGCTGGAAACTCGACTTGGCTTTGTAAATACGATGGAGACTATAAAATAGGTGGGATTATTAATAACAAAGAATCTGCAGTAAAATTCCAAGGCTGTTTGAAACATCTTGAAAATTGGGCAGCAAAAAATAAAATGGAATTTAATGTAAAAAAATGTAAAGTAATGCATTTGGGCAACAATAATATGAAATTCAAGTGTATCTTGAATAATATCACTCTGAAAGAAACCTGCCTTGAGAAGGAGTTGGGTGTGTTAATATCTGACAACCTCTCCTTTGATTTAAATACTAAAACAACAGTGAAAAAATGTAATAAAATATTAGGGTGCATATTCAAGAACATTAAAAGTAGGGACCCAGAGGTAATAATACTGCTTTACTCCAGTTTGGTAAGACCACACCTAGAATATTGTTCTTCTGTAAGCGACCCCCAAACATATGGAGGGATAAAAATGATGGAGAAAGTTCAGAGAAAAGTCACTAAAAAGTGAGCCAGGCTGACCAAATTAGGATTGTTTTCCCTTGAATAAGGGGGTATTTATGCTTAATCTACAAGGCTTTACAGAATAGCTTTGACTTAGATACGATAGGTCTAGTAAAGCAAAACAGTAAAACAGGTACCAGAGCTCATAAACATAAATTAACTGGTGAAAATAACAGAAGAAGAAGAAGGAGCAAATGGTTCTCACAGAATAATAAATTGCTGGAATTTACTACCAGCGGAAGTGGTAAATAGTGACAACATGAGCTTATTTAAAATAAAACTTGCTACATATTTGGGTACTGAAAAACAATGTTCCACCAATGAGGTATCAAGTTTGATAAACGGTCATTGACCTAATAAAACTTGAGTATACACCTATGAACCTATGAATCAGCTCTTCAGGCCACAATTTGAGTCTGCTTTAGTACTTTTTCTCATGCTTGAAATAATAAAAGGAGCACTCCTTTTAATATGACTCGGACCAGGTCTTCCTCAGTATTCTCAGCTGTTTTTGTCCATCAGTTGTTTAGAAGATCACTTCTGTTGTGACTAAAATAAACTATCATGCAACAGGCAGTGTTCCCTGACCTTAAGGAACAATAGGTGTTCAAAAACAGTTGCAAATACTCACAAAAACCTGGTCCGAGTCATATTAAAAGAAGTTCTCCTTTTGTTATTTCAAACATGAACAAAAGTACTAAAGTAGACTTCAACTGTGGAAAGAAGGGTATCATACAAGTCAGGAGGTAAGTGGCAATCTAAAATTGCATAAAAATCATAGGAGAGAATTTTCACTGGATTCATGCACTGCTGCTTTAAAGCCTCTTTAAAATCTGTTTTGTTTGATAAAGCTTTTAACATTATTTAACTGGTAATTTTAAACCTTGTGGAGTTTCTGTAAAGCACTCTGAGCCTTTGGAAAGAGTGCTATATAAATAAAATTTGCCTTGCCTTGCCTTATATGAATACTTTCTTGAAAGGGTCTTAAAAACTGATAAATAGAGAAATAGTTGGTTAATTATATTGTAAGTTACAGTAGTTCATAATTTTACCATTTAATTGTTACATTTTGTTAAATGCTTCAAAACATTTGTACTTTTGCAGCTGCACTGCTATTGAAGATATACAACTACAATTTAGCATGTATACACAATGTAAATAGACCCTGAAATCTCATTACTCTAGATAAAAAACATAGTTTAGAAGATTAAAACTTACCATGGAAGGTGGGATCAGTGGCATTGAGGTTCGAGGCGTTGAATGCCACAACTTCGAAACATGGAAACATAGACTTTGATGGCAGATAAGGACCACTTGGCCCACCCAGTCTTCCCATTTCCCTACCTGCTGGATAACCTGCAGATTCTAGTTAACCAACAACCTACTTCCTGCCACCCCTCACTAAAATTGCCTTATGTCTGTCCCATGCATGTTTGAATTCCCCCACTGTTTTAGACCCAACAACCTCCCCAGGAAGGCAGTTCCATTCATCCACCACTCTCTCCGTGAAAAAAAAAAATCCTCACATTACCCCTGAGCCGTCCTCCCTCTATCTTTAAATTGTGCCCTCTTGTTCTTACACATCTCTTTTTCTGAAAGATGCTACCCTCCTGGACTTTGTTGATTCCCTTGAGGTACTTGAATGTTTCTATCATGTCCCCCATCCCTCCTTTCAACAAGGGTATACATATTAAGCTCTCTCAGTCTCTCTTCATATGGTTTCGGATGCAGACCCTGCACCATTTTAGTTGCCCTCCTCTGGACTGCTTCCATCCTGTCTATGTTCTTGCGCAGATGAGGTCTCCAAAACTGCACACAGTACTCCAGATGGGGTCTCACCAACTGTCTGTACAGAGGGGATAACCACTTACCTTTTTCTACTTGTGATGCCCCTTCCTATGCATCCCAGTATTCCCCTGGCTCTTCTTACTGACTTTTCACATTGCCTACCAACCTTTAGATCATCTGATATGACTACCCCCAGGTCCCTTTCCATTTTTGTTGTTGTTAGTACCTCCCCTGCTATTGTATACTCTTCTCCTTGGTTTTCGTTTCCCAGGTGCATTACTTTGCACTTCTTTGCATTGAATCTAAGTTGCCATATGTCTGACCATTCCTCCAACCTTGCCAAGTCCCTTCTTATCCTTTCTACCCCCCCCTTGTGTATCAACTCTGTTACAGATCTTTGTGTCATCTGCAAAGAGGCATACCTTTCCCTCCAGACCCTCTGCAATGCCACCTCTAAAGATGTTAAAGAGGAATGGACCCAGTACTGAGCCCTGAGGTACTCCACTAGTGATCCCCTTTTCCTCGCAATGTGTTCCATTCACTATTACCTTCTGTGTCCTGTTGTGCAGCCAGTTTGCTACCCAGGCTACCACACTGGGACCCACTCCCAGGCTGGCTAACTTGATTATTAATCTTTTGTGCGGGACTGTGTCAAATGCCTTGCTAAAGTCTAGGTAGGCCATATCCACAGCCCCTCCCTGGTCTATTACTTTGGTCACCCAGTCAAAGAAATCTATTAGATTCATCTGACATGACCTTCCTGCTGTAAATCCATGCTGCTTTGGGTCCTGTGTCCAGCTGGCCTCTAGGTGCTCAACAATTCTTTCTTTCAGAAGTGATTCCATCATTTTCCCTACCACTGAGGTCAAACTGACAGGTCCGTAGTTTCCTGCTTCTGCCTTGCTCCCACTTTTGTGAAGGGGAATCACGTCTGTCCTCCTCCAGTCTTCAGGTACCACCCCATCCTCCCATGATTTGTTAAAAAGTGTGGTCAGTGGTGTCACTAGGTCCTCCCTTAGTTCTTTTAGGATTCTGGGGTGAATCCTGTCAGGCCCCATTGCTTTGTCCACCTTGAGCTTTAGGAGTTCTTTCAGGACTCTCTTCTGTAAATGGACTGGTGTCAACCCCCCTACCCAGAGATCTTCTATTGTCTGGTTTAGGTAACTCCTCCTTATCTTCTTTTGTGAACACTGAGCAAAAGTATTCATTTAGTATCTTTGCCTTTTCATTGTCTCCCTCTGCCCACCTCCCCTCTCCCTTATTAATCTTCACTATTCCTCCCTTAACCTTTCTATGCTCCCTAATGTGCCTATAAAAGGTTTTATCCCCCTTCTTAACTGAATTGCCTATTTTTTCATTGGTTTGGGCTTTTGCTATTCTGACTGCCTTCCCCACTTCTTTCTGCTTTAATTGATACAGTTCCCTGTTGTGCTCCTTCTGTGATGCCTTTTACTTTTTGAATGCAGCCTTTTTCTCCTTAACCTTCCCTGCCACCTCTTTTGAGAACCATAGTGGTTTTTTACTCCGCTTTGTTTTCTTTATCTGTTTCACACAAAGGCTTGTTGCCTCTGTGATGGCAGTTTTGATTTTTCTCCATTGTTCTTCCACTCCTCCTTTTTGGCCATTTGCTAGTGTATTCCTCAGGTATTCACCCATTTTGTCAAAGTCAGCCCTTCTAAAGTCCAGTATGCTTGTTTTTGTATGGCTTGTCTTCATGGTTGTGCTTATTGTGAAGCACACTGTGCAGTGGTCGCTTATTCCCAGCTGTCTACTGACTTCTAAATTTGTGATCCTTTCTCCATTTAAGAGTACCAGGTCTAGTATTGCTCCCTCCTGAGTGGGTTCCAACACTAGCTGTCTAAGGCCTTCCCCCTGCAGGGCATCAAGAATGACCCTGCTCTTCTATGTGGCTGCAGTACATGTCATCCAGTTAACAACTGGCATATTCAGGTCCCCCATCAACAGTATCTCCCCTTTTTCAGCCATTTTGAGAATGTCCTCTATCATTTTCTTGTCCATTTTCTCCCCTTGAGATGGGGGTCTGTATACAACCCCTGTGCAGATTGTGATGCCATTCCCTGTCTCCAAGGTGACCCAGAGTGCCTCTTGTCCTCCCCTTTACTTTTAGTTCTGTAGCTTTGATCCTTCCCTTATGCACAGAGCTACTCCACCTCCCTCTTTCCCTCCTGTCCCTTCTGTAGACTGTGTGCCGCGGTATGTTGACATCCCAGTCATGGTTCTCCATGTACCATGTTTCTGTGACTGCCACAATATCCAATTGTTCATCTTCCATCAAGGCTACTAGCTCAGGAAGCTTGTTTCCCATACTACGGGCATTGGTACTCATTGCCCTCCATTTAATGTTGGCTTTATCCTTTTTTCCCCCATGCCTACTCTTTTTGCCCTTGTCTATTTTTCCATTTACCCCCGTCCTGCCCTCTGTTGAGCACTGTACCTCAGTGTTTACCTTACTACCCATCCTGTTTTGTGGGGGGAGGCTTGAAATTTCCTGCCTCTTATTAGCACCTCCCCCCATGGCTAGTTTAAAAGCTTGCCAAGGAAGCATTTAAACCTGTCACTTAGGATCTTGGTTTCCTTCGTGGACAGATGCAGACCATCGTGCCAGTATAGACCTTCATCTCTCCAGGTGTACCCCCAGTCCCCAATGAAGCCAAAGCCCTGTGCTCTGCACCAGTTTTGCAACCATTCATTAAACTGTGTGGTGTGTAGTAACCTAGTCTCACCCCTGCCATGGACTGGCAGCACCTCTGAGAAGGTAACCGTGCTTGCTATCTGTCTGAGGCCCCTCCCCAACTCCACAATTTCATTCTGCACTGCACTGATCCCATGCCTAGCTAGGTTATTTGTCCCAAGGTGGACAATGATATCTAGTTCCCTTTCCTGTGATGCTGCTTCTGCAATCCTGAGGATTCGTTTCTTGTCCCTCCAAGCCATGGCACCAGGCAAGCACCTTACTTCCATCTCCTCTCCCTTACCCAAGTCTACCCCCTAACAACTGAGTCCGCTATCAGAAGCTGTTGCCTTCCCCTGTGGTGTCCCTTGCCACTCTTCTGTGGGTCTCCCTTCTGGATGTCCTCAGCATTCTTCTTGGTCTCCACTGAGGGTGCCATCATAGACGAACCTTGCTCTGCCAGACTGGTGTATTGTTTGTGTAGAGGTTCAACTAGGAGGCTTCACCTCTGTTCCACCACCCGCACCCTCCCAGAATGCACTGTGGTCCAACTGCTCTTCATACTTGGCAACCTCTGTGGCAGTGGTTGTGGTATGGTGTTAACTCACACCATGCCATTGGCCCAGGTTTGGGAGCAAGACTGAGCTACCAGGGGTTGGCTGGGGGGGACAGTGAGGAGCTAGATTGAGCAGCCACAAGGCAACTTTCCTCTCTAGGGAGTGATTTGGGGTTTCCCCTTCTCTTGGCTGCCACCCAGTGAAGGCTAGGTGGCAAAGCAAAGCCATAGGGGGAGCCTGGCATTAGGCCAGGTTAGAGGAAGGAGCTGTCACTTGAGGTGCAGAGTGCATGCATGCCTCCACACACATACATGACTGCGATCTGTGGTCCTGGGAATTAGTGGAGAAAAATTGTGGAAGAAGAATATCTCCCCCATTGCCAAGTAGGTGAGGTGGCAATGAGGGAACAAAAGGGAGGATGGAAAAAAAAACTTACCATGGAAATTTCAGAAATTGGAAAAATTTGTACAAAAATTCAATGATGCATAATAGATAATGCCACTATGAATTACATTATAATGTAAAGCAAACATTATACCAGCATAGTGTAAGTGTGAGAATTGTCCCTATAAGACTTCTTGCTCCATCTGGCAGTCCACGATTCTTTTGTTACTTGTCCCAACTGCCCTTCACTTGGTGAACCTCTGCATCCAATTTCTGCCACTGGTGACCCCTGAACTTGGCAATGCAAGACAAGACAATTTTATTCACATGGTACTCAAGCCCATGGGCTCTGGACACCTTAGAATATAAAGAACAAATCATTAAATGCAAAATATAAAATTATTAATAGTAAATACTAGGATGATATACAAAGAAACATCATACCCCAAACTCAAAGTAAACAAATACGTTTTGAAGTCAGATTTTAAAAGATCACATAAAGGGGCTCATCTAATCGCTGGGGGAAGGGTGTTCTACAGAATCAGGGCAATAACACTGAATGCCTGATCCCCCAAATACTTGAGCCTAGATCTGGATATCATAGGGAGACTCACCTCTGCTAACCAAATGGGAAGCCAGGAGTGACTAGCTAGCTAACTCCCCTATCTTATAGTTCAGATCCCCTTGACTTCCCATTTAATTTACTTGATCATAACCCCTCCTTTTTTTTTAGAACTTATGTTCATCTGGGCTTTGCTATTGATTACTGTCACAACCTGTCCCACACTCAGGATGCAGTCTGCAACAGGTTGCCAGGTTTATCAACCTTCATCACTTGTAAGGGTACCTTGGTAGCTGCCACCACTCCAAATGGATTCTCTTACCTGGGACTTTCTTGGTCTGAATTCCACCAGAGGGGGGTAATGCCCACACAGCATAGTGCTCCTTTGACTATGTCAAATCACCTTCCCCATCACTCACTCCCAAGAAACACTTTACTTCTAGAATATTGTAATGGTAGCTGTCTTCTCCCTCTTCAGAGATGGATCGTAGATTTGTCAATATCAACAGTTAACTATTCCCCAATAAGATTCAGTCACAGAGGCATGAAGTATATAAAGAATATAAAAATAATATTTACTACTTCACAATATTTACACAGGCTATAGGATATCACAATACACAGGACTATGAAATAACAAGCATTTGTCAATGCCAAACGTTTGATGCTTGTTAAATGTTTTTTTTTCTTTTTAATGTTTTGACTCCAACTTTTGAAGAGACTTGTTTTAGGATTCACCTTTTAGACATGACATGTACCATTTATAGTATATTGGCTGAAATGTCACTGCTCACCAGAGGTGCAAAAACACATCTCGTGCAGGATTTTTAAAATGACACATCATATTTATAAGGTGATGTTCAAAAACTGCTGTGTTGAAAGTTTGGGGTCAAAATATTGAAAATGTCGAAAATTATGAGCCTTCATTTATAAATGCCAACATAGGTTCATAACTTTATTGTTTTTTAACATTTGTGTCTCGAATTGTCAACATAGCCTTCTTATGACCCCACCTCATGAACAAGTGCAGAGAAAATGTTCAGCTGTTGCCTAAAAGGTGATTTTATTAAGCAACTGTGAAATCACCTTTCTGAATCACTTTTCCAAATGTGAAAACACATTTTGACCAGGATTTGAAAAATGACAGCAGTCACATTCATGAGGTGCTCTGAAGAAACTGTTATGTTGAAAATCTGAGGAGAAAATATTGAAAATTACCAAAGTTATGAGCCTGCATTTGCAAACATCAACATAAGCTATTAACTTTGTTGTTTTTTAATATTTGTTATGCTAAATTCTCAATATAGCCTTCTTATGACCCCACCTCATTAACAACAGTGCAGAAACTTTTCAACTGCTACCCAAAAGGTGATTTTGTACAGCAACAGCAAAATCACCTTTTGGGATGTGAAAACACATTTTGTCCATGATTTGAAAAATGACAGCTGTTACATTCATGAGGTGCTGTGAAGAAATGGCTATGTTGAAAGTCTGAGGTCAAAATATTGAAAATTATTAAAGTTACGAGCCTGCATTCATAATTCCAACATAGGCTCATAGCTTTATTGTTTTTTAACATTTTTGCCCCACATTTTTAACATTGCCTTCTTATGATCCCACTTCATGAACAATAGTAGAGAACATTTTCAACTCCTACCCGAAAGTTGATTTCACGCAGTGACTGCAAAATCACCTTTCAGGATGTGAAAACATATTTTGGCCAGGATTTGAAAAATTACAGCTGTCACATTCATGAGGTACGGTGAAGAAATAGCTATTTTGAAAATTTGTGAGTGAAGTATTGAAAACTACTAAAATTATGAGCTGTCATTAGCAAACTTCAACTTAGGCTCATAACCTTGTTGTTTTTTCATATTTGTATGCCGAATTTTCAACATAGCCTTCTTATGACCCCATCTCATGAACAATAGTGGAAAATAAATGTTGACTCCTGCCCAAATTGTGAGTTTGTGCAGCAACCACAAAATCACCTTTCAGGACAGATTTACCGAACGCCACTTGCACTGTTCATGAGGTGGTGTCCCAAAAAAAGTATGTTGAACATTTGGAGCAAAAATATTGAAAAATGGCCAAGTTATGCTACTAAGTTCAAAACCCCATTGAAATACTTTGAATTGCATACCTGATTTCCTCAGTTCACAGTCAGACATTGAAAAGTGAAGACATGTCTGTGATCAAAAAAGGAGTACAGCATCGGACCCTCGGTGGGTAAGTAAGGGCTGGTATGGGGTGGGGTGGTGGGTGTGGAGTTGGAAGGTTAGGTGGGGGTGGAATAATGATGCAACAGACATTAATGGACAGTTTTCTTTTTTATAGGTTTACAAAACAAAAAAAAACAAAAAAAACAATGAGGGACAGTTTTCTCTGTTACAGGTAGTGACACTGGTAGACTGGACACCCCCTAGTGTCACTGTTATATTTAGCAGCACTTGGAGTGGGGTCTCTGGTGCTGCAGTACTAAAAGGGGCAGGGTGGGGAGTGGCGGCTGGCACAGGGGATTGGGCACCTCCCTGCCTTACTAATAATGTGGGTTGGCTGGGGGCTGGAACAGACATCGATGGACGTTTTTCCTTTTCTACAGGTTCTAAATTATAAAAGAAAAAAAAAGAAAGGAGGGAGGGACACTGGGGGAATGGACACCTCCAGTGTCACTGTTACATTTGGCAGCACCAGGAGTGGAATCCCTGGTGCTGCTTAACTAAAATGGGCAGGGTAGGGGTAGCAGCTGGCATAGTGGATTGGACCCCCCTGTGCCATTAATGTGTGTTGGGCTGGGGAGGGACAGATCATCAATGGACAGTTTTGTTACTTACAGGCTGACAGGCTCCTGCCCTGAAAAGCTGCTCAGCTGTTTGCTGACCAGCTTCATGTAAGTTGAAGGCCTGTAGTGTCAGTGGCTCAGTAGGCAGCATACTCACCTCATAGGCCAGGAGATCAGAGGGCTGTGGGTTCAGTTCCCACATCTGGCACTTGGGTTAATATCCCAATACTGACACTGTAGTGCAGCATTGGAGGAAGGGGAATGCTGCACTTTAGAGGTGCCGACTTTCAGATGAGACATTAAACCAAGGTCGCATCTGCCTGGATTGGTGGTAGTTCAGGTGGATGTTAAAGATCCCATGGCACTTATCGAAAAGAGTAGGGGAAGTTTATTGAACAGAAAATAAAAATACATCCAAATCAGTTATATCACAGATAACAAATCCACCAAAACAAAGGAGATTCTATTCTTTTTATAAAAAATAGAAATAACGAAAAAAAAAGGTAGTACATTTATGTAATGGCAGCATCTGTATCTGTTATCCAGGGGAGACCTCTCCATAATTCTAACAAATCCTGGTTTGACTTTTGTGCATATTCTAGAGTATAAACATTATATCAGTCCTTGACAATTTTCCTTGTCAACTCAGTATATATATAGTCCTTTTGTTGTAGAGTGAATAAACATCTGGCCACCCAAATGTTCCATTCTATAACTCTGAAAAGTAGATGTAATGTACTAAGATTCCATTTCTTCCATTGTTGAGAGAAATGACCATACACTATATTATAATAGGTAACTTTTGCAAAAAGAGGTTCCTGCCATTCTTGTGCCAGAAATCTCCAAAAATCTGAACTAAAGGAGCATTCAAGAAAACAGAAGCTCTATTGATTTAGTTATAGTGATACATCTAAGGTGACCACATATCCTTTCTGGAAGCTGCTTGTGTTTCTGGTTACCTTTTATAATAATCTTTTCATGGCAAGAAAGCCAATGGAAATCCCACATGTGAGTCACAATTCTTGATGAGCATAAGAGAGTCTGCAAAGATTGTAGATATCTACTTGGACAGTTGAGGAAAGGTCCTGGGATTTCACACAGGGTTGTTAAGAATTGTTTATACAGTGCCATATATGAAGAAGCTAAAATAATCTGTTGAGAGTTTAGTTTCCATTGCTTCTGTCTTATAAATGTTTCTTTCAGGTAGGGTGGGGTAGACATAGAAGCTCTAAGTGTTCTGAGTGTATTTGTTTCCCACAGGTGAAACCAAATTCTGAAGTTATTGTGTAACCATTGTTCCCATCCTCTCTGTGTGTTAATCAGAAGGGGTTTCAAGTCAGAAAAAAAGAAAATACTGTTAACAAACAATATGGGATTAATCATAGAGAGCCCTCCTTCTCTGACCGGTAGATAAATAATATTTATTTTAATAGGATTGAGGTGTCTTCCCCAAACAGCCAGAAAAAACAGACTTAAAACAGAAGTTTCCAACTGCTTGAGATTGGAAATACTTAGCTTAAATATACAAAAATGGGTACCAGAAATGTCTTAACCAAAAATATTTATTTATGTTTGCCAATTTTACTCTTATTCCACTGGGCAACCTTTTGTTTGCCTATTACCAGTTTTTCTTCCCAGTTTATTTTTCCCATGCCAGGCCGCCCAAACTTGACTCCTAGAATAGAAACTGGGTCTTTAGTAAGATGGATTGGACCAATCATATCTTCTGTGACAGGAGAGGTACCTAAAGAGTAGCCCTTACATTTATTCAGATTTAATGCTGCCCCAGACAGGGAGACACATTTTGTACATTGAATCAAGGAGTTGCGAACGGAATCCTTGTCTGCCACTAATAGACATAGATCATCTGCATAGGTCAAGGCCTTAGGAATGGCTGGTGTTTCTGGGCTAGAGATGTGTTTGATGTCCATACAGCTATTTATCTTCCACAGCAGAGGATCTATGAAGAACACATACAGGAGGGGACTCAGGGGACACCCTTGCCTTACTCCTCGCTTAATGGGCATCAATGGGCCTAACCATCCATTTACTACAGGTACCACTAAGGTAGTGTTATATAAAGATTTTAACCAGTGTATCATAACCTGTTGTACATTATAGTGGTGTAAGGCAGTCCAGAGAAATTCATGACTTATAGAATCAAAGGCTTTCCTTTGGTCAAGCGAAAAAACATATCCTGGAAGAGTGTCAGTACAACCCGTGGTTATAATTTCCCATAAAAGAATAAGGTTGTCTTGAATGTTTCTGTATGAAGTAGAGCAAGATTGTTCTGGTGAGATAACTGTTTCTACTATTACCAGTAAACGGGCGGTTAGCATTTTAGCTAAAAGTTTGAAATCCGTATTCAACATAAATATTGGCCTCCAATTATTAAGATTTGTTTTCTCATCTTTTTTATGTAAATATATCAATGTACCTTTATTAAAGTTTAATGGTATGTTCCCTGTCTGTAACAGTGTATTAAAGACACATGTGAGCTCTGTGCTCAAGTGTCCCCCAAATCTTAATATAATTCATTAGGGAGACCATCAGGCCCTGAGGTAAAATTATTTTTTAAAAGCCGAATAGTATTCAATACTTCTGCTAGAGATATTGGTTGGCATATTCTGGAAATAGTTTGAGAAGGACTGATTGTATCTGAAAATCAGACAGGAAGTTTTCAGAACTCTGTACATCTGATACAATAAGAGAAAATACATTTATAGAAATGTCAGTGACTAGTTTTAAGATTTCATGCTGAGTAGAATACTTGACCCCTGCTTGGTCAATCAGATATGGCATAGTTTTATGTCCTACAGTACAAAACTTTTTGGTCAAAGGGACACATTACTTGGGCTGTTCCCAGTGTACAAGATTTATGTTGGTTGAAAAGTTGTACTACTTTTTGTTTGTGGAATGATAACATATATTTCCGTAGTAATTGTATTTGTTGGCCCAGGTCTTGTCTAGGTGTACTAGCTATTGATAATAGAGTTTATAGATGATGCCATGTTTGTAAATATGTCAGAAATTCAGTATTGCTTTTCTGTTTCCTATATTGCTTTAGAAAATGAATTAGGTCTAATTCTGTGTCCTCCCACCATTCGATGGAGCTATCATAGCAAACCAGGATGGATTTTCTGGCCTCTGAAGAATGGGCTAGGAAATTTAAAAAGCTATCATCTTGTAATAAGGTAGTATTAAATTTCCAAGTGCCTGGGACTTTTGTAGCTAGATAAGTTTTATTGGGGTTACAGAAACTATTCTATGGTCAGAAAATTCAAGGGGGGTAACTTTAGCTGAGGAAACAATTATAGACTGGGATACAATATACTCTAGCCTGGTGGTTAGGATACCTTTTTGGAATGTGGGAGTGTGCTGCTGTATAGCCTCTAAATATCCATCTCTTAACCTGGCTATATACAATAGTTTCTTTAATACCTGTGTGTCACAGAATAGCTTTTGTGTTTTAGCTTGTGCACTCTTATCTTTAAGACTAAGATCACATTTAAAATCACCAGAGAATATAATTTCTTTAGAGGTGTGGAGGTGTGGTTGGATAAGTGAAAAAAGATCTATTCAGGCCATTTTAGTTTGTGGGGCATAGAGATTCACTATACAGTAAGGTTTTTGTTGTATGAGCTCATCCAGTATTAGAGTTCTTCCAGGAACAAGGTCATATAATTAAAAACTTATTGGGGGGGCAGCTTTCAGTTTGGACCTAGCAGAATGCCTGCAACTCATCTGGGCTGGTTCCTTGGGGGGGCATATCTGAGCAGACTGTAGAATTTTTACCCCACATATCAGAGGAGGTAGAGGCAGTGGGTTGGGGGGCCTTCAGGAATGGATTCAACTGGGGGAGGTTCTGCCATGGAAGGAGGAGACTAGGCTACAGAAGACACATCCTGAGGTTGGGCTGCTGGTACTGGACTTGGTCTGTTTCTTGAGAAATGAAGAAATGTTGGTCAGCTCCCTCATCATGATGTTCTTGGTTGTGGGCCGCCCAGGAGAAGTTTTGAAATGTATGGCCTACCTCATCACACAGGTTGCCCTTTCATTCATTCAAGCATGCTGAACTTAAGTGCCCTAACTCTCCACATAGATTGCACTTTACAGTATCAAAGGCACTACTTAGATGATATGAATCATCACATCTGTAACAGGCCTTGGGTTGCATGAATAGAACAACACTTCCCTGTCCCTCCCAAGAAAAAAGGAGTTGGGTAAATGCACAATGCCTGGTTCTGCAGATTTTAGTAACACTTTAACTTTCCACTCCCAGTTCATATATTTTCAGTGTCCAAGATTCTTCAGGTTCTCCAAGTACTGTACAGAATAGTTTCAGCTGGTAGATAACATCTTCAATGTCCACACCTTCGTTCCGGAACAAGATGATGACAGTATTATAAGATGGTTTTGTTAGAGGTGTAACAAGAAAGGGAGTCAATAAAGCAGTATTTTTGAGAGAATTATATTTAGACCAAAATCTCTACAAGCCCCATGTAGTTTTAAAGCTTACATTAAAGGAGGTTTCCTCAGAAACGTGGATGAGAGCATAGATCTTGTGAGAGAAAAATTCCATTAAGTCTTTTAATAAGTTCTTGGTCACAAAGACATGGTCTGGGGGGTTCTGGCATGCCACCTGTGTATGTCAGCTGAACAGCATTGTGGCATTTTCTGGGAGAACAGGGAGATGAAAAAGTTTTTTTCTGTCCATCGGGTTTCATGTTTAATGGCGCTGCTGTTTCTACTGGCACTTCTGAAGGTAGTACATCAGATGGCAGTGCATTCTGATTTGTAGATTGCATGTTTAGAATAGGGTTTTGTGTTAGATTCAGTTCTGCTGGGATGGAGAGTATATCAATGTCACTTGCCTCGTTTCATGGGTGAGAGACTGAGGCAGTAGTTTTATTCAATTCAGGGAAGTCTGTGGGTGCTGGCATCTGAATGGGAGAACTTCCAGAGACCCAGTTATGTGACTCTGGTTCCCTTTCCCAACCCACAACAGTTAACGCCATTTCTATAGACCATGTTTGTGCAGGACAAATATTCTGGATTTCCTCTGGGGGGTAATACTGTACATAGATTAGGCTGCTCAGAAAAAACAACATTGTTTGTACTCACAGCAGTCTTTCCGCCACAGCCTAAGGTGTAAGCAGTGTCAGTTTTGTTTCCGTCATTGTCAGATGACTGCTTCTTAGATGAGTCATCCTGTGCTTTCAACTGGACTTCAGAGACAGCGTCAACAAATGCTGTCAGTTCATAGCTGGCAAACTTTCTGCTGCAATGTCATTTTGGTAAACATAAACTTCTGCTCCTCAGATTCAAGTTAACATTGTAGTTCCAAAGTTTCTGCCGAATCCCTCTCATGGTCAGGTTGTACAGACTCGCTAACATCAGAGAATTCAGAGCCATTGGCAGTTTCCATTGATTCACCTTGTACCTGTGCAAGATTCTTTTGGTTTCTTAAAGGTTCCTTCTCAGCCATTTGTTCCACCATAACAGATTCTACATTTCCAATTCCAGCATCATTCAGACATTTTGCCCCTGGTTTGGTTGACATAGGAGAAGGGGCCTAGTGTCCTAGCTCCTCAGGTTCCATTCTCCTTCCTGGTCTGTTGTCAGCCATCTTGTCAGCCAGAAGTTCCCCTACTGGTGATTAGGGGAGTTTCCCTGGTGTCCTTGCCAAATTTCCCCCATTCATTGGAAATACCACAAACAGCTTAATCTGGTTCAATCTCATTCGCATTCATCTGTGGGGGCTGTGAAGGAGGGAGGGGCAGTTGCAAAGCTGAATGTTAGCTGCACACTCAAGCAGATTTGATAGACCATGTGGCTTGTATCTGCTGTCAAGTAAGTAAGTATGAATCCCTCTCTGATTAGAGCAGCTCAGTCCTTTGAAGTACACAAAGTTTCTGCCCACCAAGCAGAGAGTGATATCAGAACCACAGTGTGTGGTCATTGGTGTAGACTGCTGAGCCCATTCTTTTGTTAACTGCAATGGACTCAGCAGTGCCACATCCCTGAATCTCTAGTCACTCCTGAATAAATGTTTGGTGAGCATACACGCATCAAAACATAGAAAGAAATAGTTTGCACACAGCAGAAGAAACAAACAGAAAAACTTTCCTACAGCTTCTTAAAAGTAACAGAGTAGAAAGACTCTTACTGCACAGTATAACTTCAGTGAGCTGTGGCATTCTCATTGATGTAAGTCTAGAGTCCCAACACTGACTGACTTTCTAGGCCCTGGCACAGACCTCAAAAGCCTTCAGCTGCCATCTCCCCAATGCTGCATCATCAAATAATTCACTCTGACATTATGGATTTGACACATTTTTGTCTCCTGGGGTACCAACTCTCTGGAAAGCTGGCTTAAACTGAAACCTTTGTTTGTGTGGATGCAGAACACTTCTCATTGTTCTGAGCCATGTCTGCCTCTGCAGGGGGTGGCTGCATGGCCAGGACAGTTTCCTGACATGAAAGACCTTGGCCTCTTTGAAGCTACCTCATTAACTGTCATGGGGTCCCGTTGTCACAGGACAAAGGGATTCTGACTACCATCAGAGACAGCTGGTCTGTCTTCTGATAACAGTTTTAATCTCATTATTCCAGCCCACCTCAGTCCCCTTAGCTTCTTGGACTGTACTTTTATCAGTGCAGATAGAGTTGAATAAGAAAGCACACAATTAAAGAGCAAGTTGTTACATTTACATCTAAATATCAAATAAAAACAGCAGCTCTCAATAGAGTTGTGGTGATGGCAGTGCAACTGTATGCAATATGAAAAAAAAACCTCTGTGTACTCACTCATGCTGAAATGAAAGCTTCAGTGAAGAATTCCACAAAACACAAGGGCTGGATTTTCAAAGTCCCGAGAATGACACAAGCCCCTGGTGCGCTAACCATTTGGTGAACAGGGCTTGCAGCATGCTCCCAGTTAGTGATCAAGATTTTCAATCCCATGCACTAAATGCTGCACATTAGACCAGCTTTTCCCTGGTCTAACTTGTGGCATTTAGGGAATCCTTTTTACAGGGACTGTGCCAAATATTTGACACAAGCTGCTGTTAAAGTGAGGAAACTGTCACAGCTGTGCCCAAGAATAGAAAACCAGGTGTAGTTGCAGCAAAGGTGTTTCTTGTACCTGTGCCAAAAAGACAGTTTTGACACAGGGCTGGACACAAGTCCTGCATTGCCCTTTGAAAATACGACCCAAGGAGGCAAGTTGTATTCAGTTTAATAGTGCAAGTCAGAACGTCAACAAGAAGAGTGCAGGTAAAACAGACCAGTTCAGTTGACCTCTCGAGAAAGGGCTCAGTCTTGCAACTTTGAGGTGTGTCAGCTGAACAGGTGTGTTTTACCTGCACTATCCTTGATGTTTTGATCTGCAGTATTAAACTGAACACAAATAGCCTTGTGTTGAGTAGAATTCTTAGATGAGGCTTCAGCTGTGGCGTAACAAAGTGCACACAGTTTACAATTACAGTCATTTGACTTGTATTGCAGGCAAGCAAATCACTTTACCTGCACTGGCATCATGACCTGCAAAGCCCCTCCAACACTCCTGTGGTGGTGATGCCCAACATTATGATCCATTGTAATCAAAGATATTCAGATACTTTTGTTACAATTGCCCATTGCAACTAGTTGTAAAAATGATTGGTATCACTTGGTGTCACTGTTCTCAAATGCTAAAAATGTACATTGTTATCTACAGGGTTGTAAAGAGTCAGCAGGTGGCATTGAACAAAAATAGTGCTGTGCATGCACTTGCTTCCACAAGCTATTTAGGTAGTAAGCTCTAGTGGTTAGCTGGCACATTGCAAGAAGACAGGCTAGTGCACAGTGATATCCATGACTATTCTTCATGGTTTGTCACTCAAAATACTGACCAGATGATGGCACCACTACACTTCTACTATGGAACCTCCTATGAATGCTACCTTATTACCACTCTACGAAGCCTGTTCTTTCCTCCACAATGACTGCTCCAATGTATGGCTGGGCAAAATATATGGATATGTCTTGCAAAAGTATCACAGACTTCCGTAATTTACACAAAAGCTCCTGAAATGTAACTTTAATTATTAGTGTTATTTTGTGGTCCTTGGCTGCTTAAAACTTGGCCAGTCTTTGAGCAAGGGAGCAGAATGTCAACACACACACCACTTCATTTTTAGGGTCAATGAACCTAACTAAAATGGTGATATTGTGTTCTCTAGTTTGACAGCTATAGGAGCTTAAAATTGTGCAGTTTGCAGACTTATGAAATGTACAGTGGTGTCCCCCAGGATGAAACACACTTTTAATGCTCTCTGCAGTATGTTGTAGACTATTGAATAAAGTATCGAATTCAATGGCAATTAGTCCCATTTGTCATAGAGGAAACTGTGTCATTCACTTCATTCTGGCAGTGTCACATTTTCCTGAATGACAAAGGGGACTAATTACCATTGAAATTACATTGCTTTATTCAGTAGCTCTACTGCACCATTCTGCTGAGTGCTGCAAAATGCTGCAAAATTGCATTTCATCCTGTGGGACACCACTGTAATATGTTTGGAGGCTTATAGCTTGGTGTTCGTTAAAGCATGAGCTCTGAAACTTGGTACATGTCTCCATGAGGTTTGGTAAATTCACTGGGTCACCAGGCCACTGTTGGTTTAATTTTAACAAAGATTTTTTTAAAAAAGGCAGCAATAACTGAAACTTATATTTATATGTTAACATACTAAGATGCCAGTAGAGTAGGTCTAATGGTCAATCGAGTCTGCTCAAAAATCAGCACCCGGTCAGGACACCGATGCTTATTTAGGCAAAATGTTGTGAAATGTTTGTGGAAATTTCATGAAATTTCATGAATGCAAAATTGTAATTTTGCCGGAATATCACTGGTGAAAGATAAATTTCACCTAGCCTTAGAAATCTATTTTGGAGAAAAAAAACAAACAAACAAAAAATAACAACTGTAGCCCTATACAGGGGAGCAGGGCTAGTCCTGTAACTCCCCCTACCCTAGTCATCTCCCATCTTCCCCCACTCCATTTTCCTATGCAGAGAAATACATTTGTATAAAATTGCTGGGCTCCTAGCACTGCGTAAGGAGTTAAGATTGTCTTTAAATCCTACTGGGTCATAATGCTGCATGATCTACAGCACACAACATCACCATGAGGTAGGAACAGCAAAGTAGGTAGGAGCAAGAAGGTGCAAAACCAAAAAAGGAAGTATGTACAGTAGTGCACCCTCTCACTCTTCTCAGTGCAGGATAAGAATCCTGCTGGGAAAGGGGTCCACCAAACAGCTGCTGTGGCTCAATGGGATGAGTCACAGGCAGCAAGGGAGGCAAGCAGTGCATTTGGGATTGGGTTTTGATTCCCAGTCCCAGATGCATGGAAATTTTGTTTTCGCACTTTCTGCGATTTTAAGTGTGGACCTGCCCTCCCCCCAGAGTTAGTAATATTAGTTAGGGGGGGTTGGGAAGTATGCCATTTTCAATATTTCATGCTATACTGACAGTGTAGTATATTACTATGGCATAATGTCTTGCAACATTATGACCCCATGCCTCTTTAAATCAGTCCTACTCCAGGCCTCAAACAGCCATTTATAGCATGTAGCCTCCCCTCATAAACCCCTGATTGGGATCGATACTCCTCTAAATCTAACAAGGTCAGTGAACTCCCCTTCCTAACCCATAGTTCACTTTTCCCAGTGCACTGTATTAGTATATGGCACATGTGATGGAGGTTGGGGAAAGCAGTATGCATCAGTGGTGATGCACAGCAACCTGCCCAATCAGATTGGGGTGACCAGAATATTGGGCTTGAGATCCAGTATTCTTGTTTCTATTTTAGGTTATAAAATAAAACTTTCAAGGGAGCAAAACCTAGAAAACATGTCAGTTTTAAACATTTTGTGTTAGTAAACTGTTCTTCAGTAAAAGCCTGACATTTAATTAAATAATGTTTACCGTAAACAGATTAGCCATGGAGCTGTAATTTCTTCCTTGAGTGATAAGAAGGAATTCCCCTCATTTTCTCGAACAGTACCAAATTTCAACTTTCACTCCCTTGGAATAACACACTTGGTGATGCACTTTGGCTGGACATGGATAGGAATTATAACTTCAGATGATGAATATGGCCTAACAGGAAGCAAAAACCTAAAAAGAGATATAAGCATGGCAGGATCATGCATTCATTTCATAGAAACAGTACCCAAAAACAACTCAAGGAAAAAGGTCCATGCAAATTGTGGAAGTAATCAAAAGATCATCAGTGAAGGTCATCGTTGTTTATGTTAGTAAAGTGATGTTAGTTCCAATCATGGAACAACTTGTTGTACACAACATAACTGAGAAGGTTTGGGTCATAAATCATGCTTGCACAGTTTCTGGAGAAATTGTCAGTAAAGTGTTGCTGGAAACATTAAATGGTACGATAGGTCTCGCTCATCACACAAGAAAAATCCCATGGTTCCAAGACTTTGTTTATGGAATTCATCCTTCCACATCTCCAGATGATATTTTTGTTAAGCCATTCTGGGAGAGAGCCTTTGGCTGCACCTGGCCCATGAATAAAACTAAACAAATGAGAGGTGAGAAGGAGAGTAATGAAGCACTACCATTTTGCACAGGTGCTGAGAGACTGACTCAACTGGATGCGTCTTTATTTGACATCTACACATCTACACATGCCAACCGTGCTTATAATGCAATATATGCTGTGGCACATGCATTACAAGATATGTCCTGCTGTAATTTACAAAATGGCCCCTTTGGTAATAGAACATGCGCTAATGTTTTTGACTTTGAGCCATGGCAGGTAACGTTGCACTAGCTTCAAGTTGTCAACTCACAATATAATATATTATATAGAGAATAATGCCAGTGCAGGTGTGTGTTATGAAGATTTTTCACACACCCTTGATGTGTGATAATCCGAAAAAGCTTGAAAGTGAAGTTCAAGTGGTTTATGAGATTATCACACACCCAGGGTGTGGGAAAAATTCTCATAAAAGAAACTTTGCACAGGCATTATTTTTTTTTTTATGGCTGTGACTCTAAAACAGTTTTTCATGGAACTTCCCTTTTAGACATTTGGATGTATTCATCCACAGCTGCAAAGTAGTGCACTCCCCCTCTGATGTTTGCTATTAGCTGCTCTGTGTTAAAGGCATCAGAAGGGGGGGGTGCTTCTGTATTGTACCTCAGAACTTCTCAGGATAGTAACAAAAAAAATGTTTACACTGCTGTTTCTATTATCTGTCCAGCTCAGTGTAACAGACGTGTTCTATTTATTTCAGTAATCTAGGGGTTAAATCATTTTCTCTGGCTTTTGTGAAAGTGAAAGTCAGACTCAGTATCAGATTACAGACAGTGCAATTGCAGTCTGTTAGCTGTCATTCCTTGGGCAGGACTGTTTTTTTTTCCTCATATTATTATATGATGTACCGAGTGTGTATTTTGTTGTAGGGGCAGGGCCTTGAAAAAATAACAACATTTATGTAACTCATTCAAGATTTCATCAGGTCTCAGAAAAAAGTCTGAGAGAATTTGTTTAAAAACTAACAAATGAAAGAAAAATAGCATCCGTGTATGTGTATATGTGTGTGTGTGTGTGTTGTGTATATATATATATATATATATATATATATAGATAGATATATAAACCTCTCTAATTTATTTGCAATAAATTTGTTTACAGGCATTACTATTATTTTTTGAAAGATTGAGTGACTTGTGATTATTAATTTTGAGTATAGTTCATGAAAAATGAGTGCGATGTTTTGTTATTTCATATATTCATATCATATCATGTTTCATCTCAGAGTCAGTGACTCAGCAGGTTGCACACTGGCCTCTGAGACTAGAAGATCAGAAGGCTGTGGGTTCTTTCCCCACACCAGGCATGTGGGTTAGAGAGCTAGTGTACTGTCTAAAAATAATATTAGATTTTAAAATCAGTCAGCCATTACCTTTTATATTTGAGGTACTTTTTCTTTTCCCTTTGTTTAATTAAAAGATTGTTTACCTGATGTTAATATGTGTGATGTGTGGAACAGCACTCTGTGTGGCAGCTGACAAAGCTAGCTATACTGCTTCCACTACATCGCCAGCATTGTGACCTCACTGACTGTGACATCACTGGTACTTAGGCTCAGCAATTCAGTAACTGCCAGGTCATTCATCTGTGATTTCACTGTCAGCAAAATCACAATGCTGCTGATGCAGTGTGGGGCAGTAGAGCTAGATATGTCAGCTTCTATGCTAAGAGCTGTTCCACCCATCAACCACTACATTATGACATGGAAGTCTCTCTGATGGGCAAAAGAAAAAAGAAAGGTACTTCAGAAATAAAATTTTATAACTGACTACTTCTTAAAATTTATATTATTTTTCTGTCTGCCTGATTTGGCTCCACTAGCTCTTGGGCTGGCAGTATAGCCTCGAGGTTAGAGTAATAAGCTATGAATGAGCTTGGTATATCCAGCACACCAGACTTTGGTTTGAGTTTCACAACCTCCACTTGCATACTGTGCAACTCTGAGTGAACCACTTACCCACCCAGTGCTCCCAGGTTACCTCAGAAAACAGGCACTTGTGCCTAGTGGGCCTTACCCAGTTACCAAAGACTAAAATTAAAAAAATAAATCCCAATACTGATACTGTAGTGCAGCATGGGGGGGGATGCTGCACTCCTGAGGTGCCGTCTTTTCTGTCTGCCTGTTCAGGTGGATGATCCTATGGTACTTCATAAAAAGAGTGGGAGAATTTCCATGGTGTCCTGGCCACATTTCCCCCATTCACTAAAAATACCACCAACAGCTTAATCTGATTCAAGTAAAGATTTATGCCATGTTACAATTTCAGTTGGTTACCATCCGTACTCCCACATCACCCCTGAAAAAGGGACTTCTAGTCTTAGTGGGCCTACCCAGTCAACAAAATTCAACAAATAAATAAATCCCCCCATTATGCCTTATGGATTCAATATTGATCCAATCTTCCCAAGGCCATCTTGACATATCATTTTAATACCTAACAGCAAATCAGAGCCCTTTTCCTAATAAAAGGTTGCCAACATATTAAATTTAAATAAACAACAAAGTCACAAATAAGAACTAGTGAAACATAGACATAGAAACATAAACTTTAATAGTAGATAAGGACCACTTGGCCCTCCCAGTCTGCCCATTTCCCTACCTATTGGATAAGCTGCAGATTCTAGTTAACCAACAGCCTATTTCCTCCTAACCCCCACTATAATAGCCTTATGTCTGTCCCATGCATGTTTGAATTTCCCCACTATTTTAGACCCCACAACCTCCCCAAAATGGCGGTTCCATGCATCCACCATTCTCTCCATGAAAAAATATTTCCTCATGTTGCCCCTGAGCCGTTCCCCCTTCTAGCTTTGAATTGTACCCTCTTGTTCTTGCACATCACATAGTTGCTTTCGGAAAAACCTAAAGGGATTTATACAGGGATTTGATGCTGCCTCCACAGGGAAAATACAAGAAAAAATGAGGGCTTGTTACATGGAAATGGTTATTTGGATCTGGGAGCACTGTGATGACTGTGATTAAAAAGCACTATATTGCACCAACAAGAAAATAACTTTGGTCATTTAATAGCTTTTTGCAGCCCTATCAGCTCTGGCTAGAGTTTGTTATAATAACTGGTGCAAGGTTTCAACAGAGAGAAAAACTGTAAGCTGTATTTGTGCAAATGAGCTTGTTCATGAGCAGCTGCCATACTTACATACATACAGTGTGCTTTCTTTCACATTTCAGTGAAGTGAGAGCATGAGGAGGAAAATGCCATGATTATCCACTATTAAGTAATCATGGAATCCATCAGGTTATTATAGTGTTTTATCAGAACTGCATATCCAGCCATTATAGGCTTTCACCAGTTATTATAAACCATTAACACTAAAGGCGCTCTTATCATCATTAGAGTGCCTTTGCCTTTAGCACAAGATTTTAAAAAGTAGTATGTTCCACTTACTGAATAGGGTTATTTTTGTTTTGTTTTTTTTGTTTTGTTTTTTACTTAAAACATACTTTTCAAATAATTCTATTTAGAAATATATTACAAAATCAGACAATAGGATTTTCACTTCCCCAGCCTGTAGTTTAAATAACACCCACCTTCCTCATTCCTTTTCCTTACCAGTACCCCCTCCTTAGGTGCTGGAGCAGCCCATCTTGGGTGTGTGGGAGTATACTGCACAGCATTACGGATGGGAGGGTTGGCTCTGTGTCATTTGGGCTGGTAGTATAGCCTAGAGGTTAGAGGAATGAGATGAGGACAAGCTTGATACATCCAGCAGACCAGACTTGAGTTTGTTTCTCACAACCTCCAGTTGCATACTGTGTGACTCTGAGCAAGTCACTTAACCACCCAGTGCTCCCAGGTCACCCCTGAAAACAGGCACTTGTGCCTAGTGGGCCTTACCCGGTTATCAAAGACTAAAAAAATATATATATATATATCAGGACCACACTGAAGAGGTCCGCCTCTGCTTGACTCTGGAAATCAGAGTCCTTTGTGACTCAATTCTTATTTGATGTAGTCCAGAGTATTGACCAGGTTCTGACCTGCTAGTGACCCGGGTCTGACCCAGTCCTGATAATGTATGTGATTTTGAAGTTTTAGTATTGTTAAAATTGAGAAACTGCTAAGGAAAAGACATAACATAATTATTTGAAAAATGACATGACATAAAGAAAAGGCTTATAATGAAGGATTAGGGGCAACCAAATTCTATCATTTTACCCAGTCTGGATCTACCTCGAACCCAGTTCTGATTCTGTCTGAAAAAATGTATCTAATTTGGCCAACCAGAGCAAGTCAGAGTAAAATCAAGCTACTAGTACTACTACTAAATCAGAATGTTTTGGAAAGAGATCAGACTCAGACTCAGAAGTGGGTCACAGCTGAGTTTCCCATCCCCATCCCTCTTCCCATTCCAACCTTCTGTGCATGGGTGGCAGTCAGTGCACTCATCATTAGGGTGTCACATTTATGAATTCACCACCACCTTCCCAAGGTCTTCCCCCCCAGAGTTAGAATATTTAGAAAGTGGGTATGGGGGCATGGAGGATGCAGGGGGCACAACTCCCCACAAAAAGATGGGACGGTGACATCAGGACGTGGCACCCTAATGACCAGACACAGTGCTGCTGGTGCCCTGCATAGGTGAAACCTCCCCATACAATAGTGCTCTCCTGTTGTCCTGAAAAAAGAAGACCCACCCAATTGCAACAGACCCTTAGCAAAAGTTAATTTGCTTAATTGTCAGCTGTCATTAATCAAGGGCCCCAGAACCATAAGGCTCTTAGGAAAGATTACCCTGGATACATTTCTTTTTGGGAACATCACTTGTTCTGTTAATTGCTGCCCAATTTCCTTTGTTATTCATGTGAAAGCAGGCCAGCACAGTCTTCTCTCCCTTCATTTTTTTTTAATTAGGTATGCTTTATTAAAGATTTTATAAAATACAAATATAATACAAAACACTGAAAAGTAAAATCAACCCACCCCCATCACATCTGGAGCATGACAAGAAAAAACTAATCTAGCCCTCTATGGCAACTACAAAAGGAAAGGGCAAGGCAAGAAAAAAAAATTATAATAGACATCAGCATAAAATGACAATATAAAATCCCCAAAGACAAAATTAAACTGACAGAGCAACATAAAGTGATTCCCATGTGGTCCAAAAAGTATGCAGGCAATCATGAATAGAAGCAATATATTTTTCAAAATGTAAAACTTGCATAATTTCTTGATGCCATTCTTTCAGGGTAGGTATACTTTATTCACTTAATTTTTGTTGACCAGGTACTGTAGGTGTGCTAGACAGCTAAGCTGCCTATTTTCAGGCATGTCCCAGGAACTAACTTACAATAGGGTGGGAAACTACAGTAATTGTATCTAATCAATGGCATAACATGATGATCTTAGCAGCCATAGTAATAAGGGCAATATAATTTTTCTGAATTCCAGTAACAGAAGACGGGTATTAACCAATTTAAAAAATCTCCAGAGTAAAACAAGTCTCAAGTCCTGAAGAATGATACAAAGAACTTCTAATTGCCTCCCAAAAGGGAATCACTTTAACGCAATCCCACAGAATATGTTTTTGTTTTTTTGTCTATTTTTTAATGCACAGTTCTTTGTGGAACTGTCTCTGGCATCCTTCACCTCTGAGGCTCTACCTCCCACCTGAGACACCTCCTCTCCTTGCACCCACCAGCCCAATGGATACTCAGGCTCTGAACCCCATGAGGCAGGGCTTCCCTATCCACCCAGGGTGCTCTATTTATAATCTAGTATGCCAGGTTGGGTGATCGACCTGGAGAGGAGAGTGCCTGAGGATGGGAATTTTTCTTGTGTAGATTCCCCGGAGTGTGGCATGCAATTAAATTTGCACAACCTTGGTCATTGACATCCGTCACTGCTCTGCCCCTTCCTAGTATAGCTTAGTGCTAGAGTTACCTCTGCTCTCCACCAGAGGTCCCTGCTGCACCAAGCAAGCCCCAGTACCCACCCTGGGAGAGGAGAGCTGTCCATTGGATGCTTGATCCTTTCTCTCCCCTGCTGACCCCCAACAGCCCAGGCTCACTCCCAAACTCAGATCTCTGGCATGATGCATGGTGTGGCATCCAGTGCCTCAACCCTCAGCACCACTGAGCCAGCTAGGATATGTTTTAAAATACACCAGGAGCAAGTCGATGAGACAAGTTTACCCATCCTGTACAACCTCTGAGGGATAAAATAGAGATTATGCAGAATATAAAACTTAGCCAAATGGTACCGATCTTGTTTGATTAGTATATAAATATTCCACCAAAAGATCTGCCAGGTATCAGGAGTCCAATGTACCCTAGAAGGGAGGAGTGTAGGAGGGCAATATGGCGGTGGTATGTGTGAGCCACCTGAGCTTGAGTTCTGACTAGATACATTTTCTGAGCTCCAACTCATTTTCCAAGTTTTAATTTGTTTTATTTTTTACTTTTATAGTTTCTCTGTTTGTTTTTTTCTGCTGTGGTGAATGAAAGAACATTGAGTTGTTGTTTTGACCGACGCCGAGGTGTGGTATTTTTTGGTCGGGAATCCAGCCACTTTGTTTTAACGTAGTATGGGTGCTGAAATGCTTTGTTAAACCCACTGTGAGGAAGGGATATTGTGGGTAGCATTGGCACCTGGTGGATTTGAATTCTGGCCAGCCTATTACACTTGGGAAACTGCCTGAAGCTGGAACTGGGAATCCTCAAAGAGTGTGGGGTCCTGGATTTTTATATTTGCTGGACTAGCTTTTGGATTGTTGCTGGAGTCGAAAGACTGCTTGATCGGAGTAGAAGGGTGTTTGGTGTGACAGAGGAGTAACCGGGTGTGGAAGGAGCAGTGAGTTTGATGGGATTATATGGGTTGTTTTTTTTTATGGACTGGGTAGAAGTTGAGCCATTTTGGGCGGAGAGGGATTGTCTCTGCAATCTGGTGGATTGGTCCAGAGCCTGGAGCTGAAGACTGTGGTCCTGAGGCTGGGTTCTTTTTTGAGGAATTGGCGGCTTGGCGGCTTTTGCTTCTGAACTGCTGTATCGCCGGTGCCGGTTTTCTGAAGTGAGTGAGCCTGTGTAAATTCTGGTCTGAACCCAGGGTGGTGCATCTCGAGGGACAACCGGGGGGTGAGTTTCTTTAAATCCTGGCCTGGACCCAGGGTGATTTACTGGGGCAGTTGATTGTTACAGGAGATTGGGGCGGTACTGTCAGAGGACAGGACCCAGTGTGCCAGTGGTCTGTGGTCTTTGCAAAGGGCAGTCTGGAAAGCCTGTGCATGGGGATCCAGTAGCTGGTTGACTTCCTCAGTGGCATCTTGGGGGATGACTGGGGAGAGAAACTCTTTTTGGCTGACTGCTTGAGATCGCCTTTAAAAAGCTGGGATTAATCATCAATGATTTTAGCTGTAGGAAAGGTCTGTTTTACTAATTTGGAACTTGCAGACCTTGTCTGAACTTTACCCAGGTCAGATTGTTTCTTTTTTTCTTTTCCCCCATATATCTCAGTGAAGCAGTGAGAGTGCTTCTTTTTTTGTATTCAAGACCAAACTGTGTGACTGCTTACTTTGCCTATGTGAGATATAGGGTTGAGACTAGAGACTAACACATCAGGGGTGAGAGCTCTGAGGGTTTCTTCTATTATTTTCAGTTTTTAGTGGTGTACAGGTGGAGGGAAACTGATACTTTGTGTCCAAATTGTCATAAACTCCTTTGAAGGAGCTAAAATCTGCCTAGATTACATAAGACCTTTTCTGGTTAAAAAATACGGCGGGGGGGTTGTTGTTTAAGACATTTTAGTGGGTTTGATATTATAATCAAATTGGTTGATTAATAGTTGTTTTAAATATTTGTTAGCATGTGTTGGGACCGGGCTTCCATGGGCAGGCACTACTCCCCCTCTAGGCTGAGGGACGTGCACCCTTTCAAAAGCCCCTGTTGCTACCCAAGGTACATAGGTGCTGTCGTGCCTTAGGGATTGCACAGAGGAGGTGGAGATGGAGGGGGTTCCTTGGCTATGAGGGGGGGAGCAGAGTGAGCAAATTAGGGTGGTGAGGTTGGAGAGACACCTTGTGGTGAAATGGGTCCAGGATGGGGGGGTTCGGTGCCTGGTTCCCATACCCAAGGGTTCCACTGAGAGTGGGCAAGTGGCCCTCTCCTCCAAGGCCTCTCATCCAACCCAGGCGGTGTTATGCAATGCCAGGTCTATGAAAAACAAGACAGCAATTATTGCTGATCTTGTTGAATCATCTGACCTTGCTTGCATTATCAAGACCTGGCTGGACGAGAATGCTGGTCCCATATTGAAGTCAGCAGTTCTAACTGGGTACTCGGTAATACATCGCCCGAGGTTGGATTGAAGGGGTGGGGGGGTCGCCATTTGTTTTAAATCAGAATTGGGCCTTGTGGAGGTTCCATTGGTGTCCCCCAGATCATTTAAGTGTATCATGGGAGCAGGTGTGGGTAGCAGAATCTTATTTGTCTACCATCCACCCGGTGACAAGAAAGATTTTCTGCAGGAAGTTGACAACTTCATTGTTGACCTGGTGTTGGAGCCCTCCAGGTGGTTGGTCCTGGAGAACTTCAGTGCCTGGGTCAATGATGAACTCTTGCACTTTAGTCAAAACTTCCTCCAACTGATGACTTTGCTGGGCATCACACAGGTTGTTACCGCTGCCACCCATATTCAGGGTCACTCTTAGGATCTGGTGTTCACCCTGAGGATGAAGATCATGGAACTGGTAGTGGAACCAGTAGGGTGGTCTGACCATCACTCCATAAGGTTCAGTTTTATGACCTCCCTTGTGAGACCTACCCCTTTGGAGATGGTCCAGTACTGACCTTTGAAGGGAGTTACCCCTGGGGGTCTGATGGCAGTACTGGACCTATCGAGTTGGCCTATGGAGTGCATGGATCCAGATGCCTTAGTAGTGCACTATAATAATATGGTGCTGAGGGCACTGGATTCTATAGCACCTGTCCGTGTTCACCCTCTCTCCCTTCACCCTGGGTCCCCTTGGTTTGACGGGATACTGAGGGAGTCATGGACAGTGGGGCGAAGATTGAAATGTTGTTGGCGGAAATCTGGCCTGGAAGGGGACAGGCTTAGCCTGATTGCCCATTACATGGACTGTCAATCAGAAATTTCCCATAAGAAGGCAGAGTTCCTGTCCAGGGAGATCGCTTCATCAAGAAATTGACCAGCACATCTCTTCCGAACCATGGACAGACTGTGCAATCCAGCCTGTCTGCAGAGTCAGAGAGCTTTTTCACAAATACAGTGTGATGAGTTTGCTCGATTTTTAGAGGATAAGGTGTCATCGATCAGGTCGAGATCTGCAGTACACATTCTAATAAGCGTTGCAGGGATTGATGTGGGGTTACAGGCCCTCGGTCTACCTGGACAGATTTCGACCGGCCAGTGATCATGGATATCATGAAGATTGTCCAGGGCTTGCAACTGACTTCCTGTAGTTTGGATCCTGGTCCTACGTGCCTTCTTGTGGAGTGCATGGACATGATCGGACCAGTCCTTGCTGAAATAGTATCATTCTTTTTGGGCCAAGGGGTGGTTCTGGAGCCCTTAAAAGAGACTGTCGTGACACCCCTTTTGAAGAGCTCTTCCCTTGACCCAGACTGCCTCACTAACTACAGACCAATCTCTAGCCTGCCCTTTTTGGGAAAGGTTATTGAGAAAGTAGTTGCGTTGCAGCTTGATGACTTTCTTAACACCCATGAGGTCTGTGATCCTCTCCAGTCTGGTTATAGGAAGAGGCATAATACCAAGAAGACGTTGGTCTGGGTACTTAATGATCTCCTAATAGTGAGATATCGGAAAAGCCGTTCAATCTTGGTCCTCCTTGATCTCTCTGCAGCGTTTGATACTGTGGACCATGGGACATTGCTAGATTGCCTGCGGCTATACTATGGACTGTCGGAAACAGTCCTCAGATGGTTCCACTCTTTCCTCACAGGCAGAAACCAGAGGGTAGTTTCAGGAATTGTTTCCTCTTCTCCCTTTGCTCTGTCCTGTGGGGTGCCACAAGGCTCTGTGCTTCCCCCATGTTATTTACAGTGTATATGCTGCCGTTGGGAGACATTATAAGGCATTATGGGCTGAGTTTTCACTGCTATGCAGATGATACTCAGCTTTATTTGTCCTTTGTACCCAAACAGAATGATGCATTATTGATCTTTAACAACTGCCTCACTGAGATCCAGGACAGGATGAGTGCTAACTGGTTGAAACTGAATCCGGATAAGACTGAGGTGTTGGTTGTGGACCCGGGTCATTGTGCAGAGAAGTTGACTCCTGGGTTTCCCTCTGGCCTTGTACTAGGGGGTAACCAGTTGAGACCTTCTGAACAGGTGTGAAATCTGGGTGTAATTCTTGACAGCAGGCTGACACTGAAAGCACAGTTGTCAGCCGCTGTCAAGTCTTCCTTTTATCATCTGAGGAATATCGCTCAGATAAAACACCTCATTCCACACGATCACCTTCCAGTGTTGGTCCACGCCTTTGTTTCCTCATGTCTTGATTACTTTAATGCTCTATATCTAGGTTTGCCAGGAGTGGATCTCCATCACCTGCAGCTGGTGCAGAATGCTGCAGCAAGGTTGTTGACTGGGTTACCAAGAACTTGCCATATCACACCTGTGCTGCGTGACCTGCACTGGCTGCCGGAGTGGTGGAGAATCACTTTCAAGGTTGCACTGCTGACCTATAAGACCTTACATGGTCAGGGACCGGGCTACTTGCAAGATCTTCTTCGACCTTACCACCCTCTTCGCCCACTCTGCTCTGCTGATGAGGGATTGGTAGAGATTCCCAGGGTTCATCTTCAGTCATCTGGTGCTAGAGCTTTTTCTTTAATGGCCCCAACCCTGTGGAATTCTTTACTTGTCAGATTAGAGTGTCTGTCCATGGAGTCATTTAAGGCATCTCTGAAAAGTAATCTGTTTGAACTAGCATTTAAATAGGTTTACTGCTACTTTTATTGTTTTTATTGCTGTCATTTATTATGTTTGATGTTATTTTGATATGTAGAAAAGTGCATTATAAATTTTGATTTGATTTGATTTTGATTTACAAGAATCTAGTGACTGAAGAACCTTATAAAAACCTGAAATAGAGTGTGGCTGTGTAGCAGCAGCAATTAATGCATTTAAAAAATCCCCAGCAAATTGTGTCCATGGATGAGGATCAAGATGGGCAGTACCTTCAGCTAAACCACATCTGGAACAAGTCAATGAGAGCAGTTTTCCCATCCTGCACAACCTCTGAGGGATAAAATAGAGATTAGGCTGAACCTACCCACGAGGGAGCCATATTAGACCTGATGCTCACCAATGAAAACAGGAACGAGGATGTAAAGGTAGGCAGCCATATAGGCATCAGTGACTACTGGATGGTATGGTTCAGTGTGGCCACAGGAAAGGAGCCAAGCCACACCAAAGTATAGGTCCTGGATTTCAGAAGAGCCAACTTTGGCAAAATGGTGGAATGTCTCAGGTAAACCCTGGTGAAAGAGGACAAAGGTGGGGACATAGAGGAGCAGTGGGCTATTCTCAGAGGGAGCCATAACAGAGGCAACAAGTACCTGTGTTAGAATGCAAAGCAAAAGTAAGAGAAAGAAATTACCACTTTGGTTCTTGAAGGAAGTGGCCAGGAAAGTGATAGAAAAAAAAAAGAGGGACATTCAGATGATACAAGGAAACAGAAAGGAAGGAGGACAAGGAGCAGAATCTAGAGAAGCAGAAGAAAGCAAGAAAGGTGGTCACGAGTGCAAAGTGGCAAAGAGAAAAATATAGCCCAGGCTACTAAAACAGGAGACAAGACCTTCTTCAGACATATTAGCAAGAGGAAGAAGACCAGAAGTGGGATTGTCAGGATAAAGAAGGAGGAGGGAGTGTGTGCAGAGGAGGACACAGAAGAAGCATCAGTACTGAACAAATGATTTTGTTTGGGTTTTATCAAGGAAGGGAATGACAAAGGACCCCAGTGCAACAATAAAAGCAACAAAGTCCATTCACAGTACAAAGAGTTGTAGAGGAACTCTGGAAACTGAAAGTGGATAAAGCAATGGGGCCAGATGGTATTCACTCCAGAATATTACTAGAGCTCAGAGAAGTGCAGGCAGCTACACTAACCACACTATTCAGGACATCATTGGAGACAGGTACAGTCCCATGAGGCTGGAAGAGGGTACATGTGGTCCATCTCTACAACAGTGGAAGCCTAGAAGAGACAAGCAAAAACAGATCAGTCATCATGACCTCAGTGGTAGGAAATTTGATGGAGACACTGCTAAAGGAGCAGATCATGTTATTCCTGGAATCTAGTGGAATACAGGATCCAAGTAGGCAACATGGATTCATGGCAGGAATTTCTTGTCAAACCAACCTAAAAGATTCTTTGACTGGGTGACCAGAGAGGTAGATCATGGAACGGCGGTGGATGTGGCCTACTTAGATTTAAGCAAGGCCTTTGACACCATACCCTAAAGAAGGTTGGCAAATAAGTTAAGCAGCCTGGGGGTGATCGCCAAGATGGTATACTGGGTTAGAAATTGGTTGAGTGGTAGGACACAAAGGGTGCAGGTAAATGGTGTTCAACCTGAGGAAAGGGGGGTGACCAGTGGGATGTCACAGGGATTTGTCTTGGGGCCAGTCCTCTTCAATGTCTTCATAAGTAACACTGCAGAGGGGCTGAAGGGGAAGGTTTGTCTTTTCGCAGATGACACTAAGATTTGCAATAGGGTTGACACTGCAGAGGGGTAGAAAAATGAGAAAAGACCTAAGCATGTTGGAGGAGTGGTCAAAAGTATGGCAGCTGGGTTTTAATGCAACAAAGTGCAAAATCATGCACTTGTGGAGCAGAAATCCAAGGGAGGAACACAAGATGGAGGGAGTGGTACTGTCAGCCACCCAGCAGGAATGGGACCTGGAGTACTCATATCTGTGGACCTAAAGGTGACCAAACAATAGATGTGACAATGCTGTGGAGAAAGCCAGGGGGATGCTGGGGTGCATAGTAAGGTGGATCACAAGCAGAAGGAGGGAGGGGATTATGCCATGACTATACTGATCACTGGTGAGACCTCAGCTGGAGTACTGTGTTCAGTTGTGGAGAGCACATCTCTGGAAGGACATTCACAAAATGGAGGGGTCCAGTGGAGGGCTGCCAAGATGGTGCATGGTCTGTATGTAAAGCCCTATGAGGAGAGGCTGGGAAACTCAATATGTATTCTCTGGAGGACAGGAGAGGAGGCAGAGCGGGGATATGATAGAAACATTCAAGTACTTCAAGGGTGTAAAGAAGGTGCAAGAGGGTACCATCTTTCACAAAAGAAGATGTACAAGAATAAGAAAAAGGGCACACAAGAAGAAGCTAGAGTAGGGGAAGTTCAAGGGTAATGCAAAAAAAGTACTTTTTCACTGAAAGGGTGGTGGATGCTTGGAATGCCTTCCCTGTAGAGGTGGTGGGTGTGAAAACAATTGGGGAATTCAAGAGTGCATGGGATAGACATAAGGGTACCCTAAAAACAGGAAAGAAAGGGTGAAAAACAGATCAACAAGGATCTGTAGTTTTTGCAATAGGTTGACAAATGGGCCGACTGAGTGGGCCACATGGACCTTATCTGCCATCAACTTCTATGTTTCTGTATAATATGAGTTCTGTAATAATATTTGAGTACATATGAGTTTGGAATACCATAATATGTAGAAAAAAAGAAAAGGGATGAGGTGTATCTTCATCTTTGAAATATTCCACCACAGATATAGGCATCTGAGGCCAAAAAGAGGAAGTGATGGGACGGCGATTAATACAAAAATTGAAATTACACAAAACTCATTGTGAAATATCAGTAGACCAGTGAAAGTCATAGTATTGGCCAAGCTGGGAATGTGCTCTAAGAGACCAGTAAATTGGAGTCTGTTTTAAAGAGGAGGGCAGCTGCAAAGGCTTAAGAAAGAGGAGACTCTTTTAATGAAGTCCAACTGCTCTACACCCCACTCAATAAATAACCACAAGGGAATGTGTACACTCTCTATGCCAATGTCACTAAATCTTCCCCACTGTAAATACTTACTACCATGTAAAGCACTGTAATAAAGGAAAACATTTGGTAAACAAAGCCCCTCAAATGTTGACGAGCCATTACTTTAAAATAGGATTGCCTAACAACTTTCCTTTGCTATAGAAAATCATTAAGAAAACATTGAAGTCTGAGAAACCAAATTTTAGGAAGAAAACCATTTAACATGCCTAGAAGATATAAGAGATGAGGGAGAAGATTAATTTTAACAATATTTATGCATCCCCGTAACGTTAAGGGAACAGAAGACCATCTTTCAGAACCAATTTAATCGATCACAAAAGAAGGGCTAAATGATGTCTAGTCAATTGTTTGGGATGTCTAGAGAGCTTAATACCCAAGTAGGTGAGGGAATGTCGACTCTACATCAACAACTTTACAGTGATGTAGTCAATGCCAACAACACTGACACATCACTATAAAGTCCACTCGGGACCCCAGCACTCTTTCCCGAGGTGATGCACCCCCTCCATGAATCAGTTCTGACTCAGAGTTTATTATATTAAGTGGGGGTGTGTGGAGGTACAGCTCCCTACAGAAAAACACCTTTGTCTGACACTGCAGAATGCCAACCACAATTGTGGCCAACATAGCGTTCTCAGGGACACATTGTGTCGACATGAAGTTGTCAATGCGGTGTCATAGATCCGTAGGTGAGTTCATGAGATTTCCATGCCAGACACATATCTACAGTATAACAGCTTGTTTACTAATTAAATTATTTAAAGGTAAAACTTTCAGTTTACCTAAATTAAGTTTATAATCTGAAATTTGCAAATTTATTCATATCCTACAGTGCCACTGGAATTGATATCAAGAGATCTTCTATGTGAAGCAAAGGATCATCTGCATATGCAGAGAGCATTTAGCTTACTCCTCCAACTATAATGCCTTTAATAGAAGGTTTACTCTGCAATCTTTGCAGTAATGGTTCAATATATAAATTATAGAAGAGACAACGGGCAACACTGATGGGTTCCCCTCTCCGGTGAATTGTGTCAGGGAGTACTCAGTTGCATCAACTACTTGATGCTGGACATTGATAGAGCACACTGACCCATTGTTTAAACTCATTGGGTATTCCAAATTTGTGCATAATTTTAATCAAGTAGGTGGAACCCTGTGAAATGCCTTTTCCACGTCCAGGGAGACCAAGGCTGTAGGTCTATGGTTTTCTTGGCAGCTGAAATGTTGCAACTTATATAAATGGTCACTGGAACGCCTACCCCACTTAAAACCCACCTGCTGTACCCCAATCAGTCTGCCCAAACCTAAAGAAATAGGTTGACTAAAATCTTTGTGAATACATCAAGGTCAGAACTGATAAGGGAGATAGGATGATCGTTCTCTGCTTAAACCTCATCCCTAACAGACTTGAGGAGTAGAGTCATCCAAGAGGTAGCTACTGAAGGAGTGGATATAATGGCAGAAAAAAGATGATTAAAAAGATCTGTTAAAACTGGGATAAGCTGTTTAGAACAGGCTTTACAAAAACTACTGGTAAAACCATCTGGCCCAAGAGCTTTATCTATAGGGAGTTGTTTAATAGCCTGAGCCATCTCATCTTTCATTATAGCCACTTTAAGTAATTCTTTCTGGGGTTCAGCAAGGGTAAGGAGGACAACTGAGTCTAAGTAGGTAACAATTTTCTCTGGCAAGTATGAGACACACTGCTCTTCACAGTAAACAGAACAGTAAAACAACTAAAAAGGTCAGCTATAGCTGTAGGGTGAGTACTGACTTCCAGTGTGAACCTGTTTGAAGACCCCTAATCATCCTAGCAGATTCTTGTCAGTGAAGACAGAGAGCTAACAACTACCTAGACTTTCTCCTCCCTCTAAATAATGGGCTTTAGTCAGGAATATTGCCAATTCCGCCTTTTCTGCCAACAAACCAGCATATTGTTCACATAGGACATTAAAATGAGCTCACACTGAATCTGGAGTATTAGGTTTAAGTGTTTTCTCCAGTTCCCTAATTTCTCAATGCAATTTATCAATCTGGTCATTTCGATGCTGGTGTCATATGCTAGTCAATCTAATACATTTATTCTGGATTGAACATTTCACAGCACTGCATAAAACATCATAAGAATCATCTTCGTCCAGCTTCATTGTTTAGCTCTGGATAGACCTGTGTTGCAGGCACATAAATCATCTCACCTGTAGTACCACCTCAGTTATACACCCTCTTCAACCTCAGCCACTGAACTAAATATCGAGTCCCCCACAGAATACTACCTCCTTGCCCAGTCTTTTCATCCCTCCTCCATGGAAGGTCAAATGTATGGCTGGGCAGAAGTTATTGTATGGCTTCTGCTAAATTATAACAAAATGCCATGATATTTGCAAAAATTTGTAAAATTCCACCAGAAGTAATTCTATTAATTTGTAATGGGTGTAGACGCTCATAGCTCAGCCATCATTTAAGTGATTGGTCTTATCACTAAAAATGATCTCTGAGGGTGTCTTTTATCATATAAGAAACTCCGAGAATAAGGATTAGACAGGAAGATTGGGAAGCAAAGCTGAGTGGTTTAGTCTGCCCAAACCTCATGGAAGGAGTCTCTAACACCATAAATCATTTGAGTTTAGCTTTAGTGATTTATAATAAGTTTAGAGTATTTTTTCTTTTATTATGCCATCCTCCTACCTTGAGCTGGAGTGGAGCACTCCTTCCTAACTTTTCTGCATGAGACCTCACTGTACACATGATAAGTGGTACAGTGGCTCTGTACTCTAATTGGCTGAAATCACATTAGTGATCTATAATGATGCTGATAAAGATGCTCTGATGGTCTGTGTCTATGCACTGGCCAAACTGGGGATTCTCATAATTCTCATAGTACTGTATGAGCAAGAAAGGCCTAGTGACCTACTGACAGCTCATTACATTTTACTTATGGGGAGTTCCATTATACTGTCTTCCAGCAATATAGTTGTCTAACATAACTTTGAACTGTGACATGTCTTTACTGCCCTCTACCTCCAAAGGAGACTGTTCCACACTGAAACCATGGTTAAACCAATCTGACCTATGTTTTGCAGAGTTTATTTTCCCTTGTAGCTGTAGTCCATGGGCTCTAGTGTTGTAATTCTTGTCTTTTAGTTTAAAACCTATGCACTCCTAGAGGTCATTGTTTGTAAGGGATCTAAATAGCAGACAGAGGTCACATTGTGTTATCTAGTTATAAAGTTACAGGGGCTTAAAATCTCATCATTTAACTGCTTGCAAAATCTCATAAAAATGTTAAGGCAGTTTGGTTGTATAAAAACTAGCCCCTCTCAGAGCTAATGACTTGATTTTTGACATGGACACCCTTTGTTGTGGGGACAAAGAGTTTTCCAAATGTTGTGACATTTGTTTTAGTTGTTCTGAAGTAACAGTCCTCACTGTAACACAGTTTACTTATTTGCAAAGTCTTCTGAAACTTTGTTCAACATGTAGTGGCTTATACAGTAACTCGTCTATAGCGTATGGTGGAACATAATTGTGCATGGACTTCCATACACTGCAAAATGTTGTTCTGCTGTAGTAGTGATGTAACTACTAATGCAGAATGATTTTTGGTTCTGCCTTAGTAGCTACATCACAATGCAACCTCCCCCACCAGCGCTGTTCATAGAACAGGGGGAGGTTGTTAAGTTGGGTGCGTGAGCTGGCCAGTGGACTTGAAAGACGTGGAGTATGGGTCCCCGGTGGCAGGCACTCACTAGAAAACATAAGTGATCCTGTTGTTTTGGCACCATACACCATATAGAGCAATGTATGGCATCCCAAACAACTCAGCAACTCTTCCCCCCTTGTGTTTTCTATGACCGCAGAGGGACCTCTTGAGCTTCGCTCTCGAGGTCATCAGCTGTCATAGAAAACACTCCAGTGAAGAATTGCCTTGTTGTGTATGAGATGACATACACTATACTATATGTCCTCAAAGGCAGGGATCTGAAACTTGTTATGCCTACACCTTCACCATGCTGATCACTGCCATGCCACCATAATACAGGTACGCACATGAGCATTATGAAGGTGCATTTTTAGTTCTGTTTTAAACTGGGTATGCATTTCAGATTTCAACAGCGTATTATGTGTTTCAGTTTTAAACTGTGTTTGCATTTGAGTTTTAAACTGGGTATGTGTTTTCATTTTAAACTGGGTATGCATTTTAGATTTAAACTGTGCATGCATTTCAGTTTTAAACTGCCTATGTATTTCAATTTTAAACAGGGTATGTATTTTAATTTTAAAATGGCTATACATTTAAATTCAAACTATGTATCAGTTTCAACTTTAAACTGGTTATGTGTTTTAGTTTTAAACAGGGTATGTTTTTCAATTTTGAACTGCATACTTTTCCATTTTAAAGTGTCTATTCATTTCAATTTTAAACTGTGTATACATTTCAATTCTAAATTTCATACGCATTTCAATTTTAAATTGGGGAGTGCATTTAAATTTTAAACTGGGTATGCATTTCAATTTTGTCTTAGAGGGACAGGCATGATGTGGTCCTGTTCTTTATACAACTAGCATAATGTTGATAATGTAATGATGAAATCACAAGTGTGGTCAATAACCTAATAGTTCTTCATCCTCATACTTTATCCACTGGGTAATCAGATTATTGTAGAGCTGAGTGAAACATGGTCTCTGCTATCAGAATTCATCTGCAATAGCAATTCCACAGCCAAAATACTTTTTAGAATTTCATTTTTAATTCCACAGAATTCCAAGAAGCATTTCTATGTAATGCATGCAATAAGTACCCTAATGCATGGAAAATGAATCTGTGGTGTGCAGAAACTACTGAATATTATTATGTGATTTATGTACAAATTTCTGTTTCTAATCCATAGTTTGCAAAAAATCATTTGAAATTTGGTAGTTTGACTATGATGGAATTCTATGAAATTATGCAAAACTTCCAAAATTCCATGGAATTCCAGCAATTTGAAAATTCAGCACAGATCAAGATTATTGCCTTGTATAGTTATGGTTCTATCATATTATCACATAAATAACATGCATTGTGGTGGTTGAAGCAGGCAAAATTCACCACTGTCACGTTCAAGTTCAAGTTTCTGTTTATTGGGATATAAGCCACTGAGTCCTGGCTTATTTTCAAGAATGTCCCATATATTGTTAAACAGTGTATATAAAGATAATCATATAGTAAATAGTAAACCAAACACATCAGTTACAATGTTACAGTCTCATACTGACAATAATAATTTCAACTACATACTTGGTATGTTATATATAGAATAATGCATAGAAAGTGTATAATGAGTTTTATCTTACACACCTGAGGTGTGTCATATCCATAAACAGGAATGGACATTGAGCCTAACCAAACTCAAAAACAAAAGAAACTATCTCAAGGGAGTAACCAAATCCAGTCGAGGCAAACCAAACTCTAAATGCAGACTGGAAAAACAGGTCCACTCACTAAATATTTAAAATGTAATTTTGTCACATTTATTCAGAAACACAAAAAAAAAAAACAGAATCATACACATGCAGTAACCAATGTTTCAGAGCAGATATTAAGCTCTTTCCTCAGGGTAGCCTGGCTTGTGTTCAGTGCAATAACCCTGGATGTGCTTCCTCCTTACTTTACAGTGCAATCTCTCTCTCTGTTAATGTTACAGTAGTGCAATACATCTGTTTCCTGTATACTGCTTAACTTTCAAGATTTTTTGTTTTAGATGCCGAGACTTCTCTGCTCGGCACGGCTCCCTCTGCTCTCTCTTGAGGAAGGCCATAAAGTGAAAGTATGTTTTGGGGGGGTGTCTGCAACCTAGTAATGGCCTTCTTTGCTAACAAGAGGAAAACATGAAGCAGGGAGTGAGACCAAATTCTGTCTCCTGCCACCAGAATGGCTACCAGATGTGTGGCTGATTGTAGAGCCTGTGGGCTCCATTCTCAAATGCTTTAGACTGCTGCAAGCCCTAGGTGTGCTGCACACATGGTGTATAGGGCTAGCAGTAGTCAGTGGCTGGCAATAGGGATTCTCAGTCCCCTAGCACCCTCCCACCCGTGCACCACATGCCATGGGTTAGACCAACTTTTGCTGGTCTAATGTCACTGACCTTTTTACAGAGTTTGCATCAAATATTTGGTGCAAGCCACCATAAAAAAGGTAAAGTGTTGCAAATGCATGTGACCTTTTAGAACCATGTGCAGTGTGCACCAGTGTGGTTGGCACATTGCAGAGTTTGATGCAGGGCTTGTGCAAGCCCTGCCTCAACCTATAATAATCAAGCCCTATGTGTCCACAAACAGAAGAGAGGAATGACTCCTTAATTGGTGCCAACAATCCTCCAACACAGGACAGGACCAGAACATATGGAAGTGGTCCTCTCCTGCCTCGCCACAACCCTGCCAACATGAGCCGAACCACTCTCATATACATTTAGCCTGGAGCCTAGGGGTAATAAAATAGTTCTGCCCACATTTCCAGACAAATTCTCACCAACTGACTGATGTTGTGGCTTAAAAGGTAGAAGGGAGTATTTAGCCAACTAAGCATAAGAAATACCCAATTCTTGGTTCCATTTATCCAGTATGTACTGAGCATTGTAAAGCCCCAGTGCTTTTACATACCCAATATAAATGACCAATTAAGTCCAGCCAACTCCCCCCCCCCGAGGAGATCCATAAATATGCTAATGGTGGGGCATGGGTCTCGGAGGTTAGTGGAACAGTGTGGCTTATGCAGAAGGTGTGTTCGGATATGCAGATATCTGTAATGTTCTCAGCCTATCAAGCTGTATGTTGTCTGTAATTGCTCAAAGTGAAATACTAGTTGTACAGATAGAAATTGGAATAAATTGTGGAGACCTAAATGTCTCCAGTATTTGAAGCCTATATCTAGCTGTAGGTGGATACCTTCATTGTCCACTGCTAGCAGCCTACAGTACCAAAGGAGGAAGGAAGGAGCAGGTGTCTTTACAAATGTACACCGCTGGGTTAAAGTGACTGCTGTCTAAGTGGAGAAATTTCAAAAGTTAAGGTGACCTGGGGGTCAGCAAACAGACAGTGAGCAAAAGCAAAGAAGTTATTCAGGTGGAAGTCTATACTTTTCTATGGAGAAACACGTTAGGTTATCCAACTGCATACTATATGAAGTTGCACCATGTAGGCATAAGTGCAAAAATGTGACAAATTTTCCTACCCCCTCACCCCAGTCATTATGAAGCTGCAGGGTGGTCAGTTTTATTCAAGGGCACTTGCCACTCCAGATAAAATCAGAGACCATCTTCTTCTAGGAGTGAAAATAATATGCCGAGGGCTGAGCTGGAAGCATTTATTAGAGATAGAACACCCAGGGAAGTACTATCATCTGGAAAATGTTGCTTTTGTGAAAAAGGCTAAATGGGAGGGACTACCACTTTATGAGGTCTTCTGTAATTTGTTGCCTTAGGGGTTCATAGTTTATAAGTTCAGTGTTCTCCAAATTCAAGGGAATGTTAATTTCCAAGTATTTCATTATGGCCTTGTTCCATTTAAAGGGGAAATGTTATTACAGATGTTGACAAGGGGAAAAATTAAAACAGAAGTAATTCTGTCTTCTGTGACTTTAGATGAAAACCTGACATCTTCCCAAACGTTTGTAATTCCTGCCAGACTTCTGAGATGGAGCAGGCTGGAGCTACCAGGGTAAGCAGTACATGGTCAGCATACAAATTAATAGTATACTGTATGTACCCCAAGGGCACCCCATCGATCCTCAGATTTTTCCAGATTACAGTAGCCAGTTATTCTATATACAAAGCAAATAAGAGAGGGGAGAGAGGAGGCACCCCATCTGGTTCCCATATGAAAGTGGACTAGTGGACTGCAGGAACCATTAACCTTTTTTATAAAATGGTATGAGATAATCCAGAAATCTCATTGGCCAACAGACATCAGCTGACCATATATTAAGTGTCTATATACGCACAGTCATCCTGGTCCTAAACCACATCACACAATAAGCAAATCAGTCCTCCTACAACCAGAACTATCTTCCATCAGTCTCCCTAGATCCAGAACTGATTTTCCATCACAAACATGGCTGTTACCTTTACACTGTAAAAACCTTCAATTGGGCCCTAAAAATAAAACTATCTTAAACAAAAAATAAAACAAATTAATTAAATGTGTTTTTCTTTGATCCTCACACTCTCCTTATACACATAAACAAATTAGCAACACTAAGTATTGTTTAAAGTTTTCATTACAAAACTCTTTCTTTGCTGACAGGGAAAAATCCTCCTTCTGTTTTTACCTGTTCATCAGTGAAATCTCTTTTGCTTTCCCTGACAGTGAGATAATTGAGTCTGTGCCTTTGGAAATGGCCTTTCTGTGTGTGTATATACAGTATATTAGAAGAGGACCATTCTGCCAGTGGAACTGAGCAGAATTTTGAATCCCTGTATTCCATGGTAAACATTCTGTGATAAACATTCCATTTCTTGAATGTGGGGAAACACAGAGAAAAAACACAGACTGAAGTAAGCAATAAGACTATATAAACGAAGGGGAAAGGTGGTAAATGATTCACCCTGCTGTTTAGCTTTTAGGACAGAGCAAGCAGTTCATGATGCTGTCAGTGAGTATGGCAGTTTTGAACCATACTCATGCTTGCAGCATCGGGGAACTGAGAAACCTCTGTTATGGCTTCCTTTTAGTTTTGTCTACAGAGCGAGGAGAATAAAATAAATAAGAGGGCTATGTGTCATACTTAGAATGAGGAAAACAGCATTTGTGAATTGTTGTGGCTGGCAGGGGAATATGAAGCTTAAGTGGGCAGGGAGGCACATACTGTAGAATGCTACTTTAATCTAGCACCAATAGACAGAAGGACTATTTTATGTTAAAAGCATCGATTCACTTGCATTTTTACTTATTTAAACATGTGTTTCAAAATAAAAATAACTGCTTCTAAAAATAAAGGGCCTTTTTATAAGTGCAATAAGACACTCCGGGGTTGTGCATTACGGTGCGATAACCGCACTACTATGGATGACTGCCACTTGGCCTGATGCCTAACTACACCCTTAGGAGTGTGGCTATCACACCATAATGCATGCCTTGTCATGTCTTATTGCTTACATATAGGCTTGAGGATCCGCATAGAGATTCTGTAACCATTTTACCACTGGAGGGGGGACCAAAGGCCAACAGGGTTTCCCACAGAAATATTCATGAGACCCTGTAAAAGGCCTTTTCAGCATTTAAGCTGAGAACAGCCAAAGGAATAGAGTGCCTTTGCACATAATCCAGAACATGAAATGTCTTTTGAATCTTATCCATAGCTTGCCTTCTTTGAATGAATCCAGATTAGTCTGGATGTACTGTATAAGCTGGGGGAGGAATGTCTCCAACCTGTGTGCCCAAATCCCCACAACAGATCTTGTTCTCCATATTAAGTACAGTGATAGGGTGATAGGATGATGGGGAGCAAGGATCACTGCCTGGTTTCAGAATGGCCAAGATAGTTGCCATCCACCATGATGGGGGCATTTACCCCTTCTACACTGCCATCCACCATGATGGGGGCATTTACCCCTTCTACACTGCCATCCACCATGATGGGGGCATTTACCCCTTCTACACTGCCATCCACCATGATGGGGGCATTTACCCCTTCTACACTGCATGGAAGGTACAGAGCAAGAGAGGGAGGAGGATACCTGAAAAGGCTTTATAATACTCAAATGAGTAAGCATCTGGACTTGGACACTTCAGTGTTTTTGCTTTCCCAAGTATTTGTTGAATTTCCTCAGAAGTGATAAGCTCAGCAACTACTGTTGTTGAGTTTCTCTAAGTGTGGGCAGCTACAGTTAGCTGAGATGGTCTTGGATTTCTGATGGCTGAAGAGGGTGGTCCTTAGAGTAATGGGCCTTATAGTATTCACTCATAGACTAATTTTGTCATTACCATGTTCTAGTTTGCCAGATGATGGGCATCTTAGTTGTAGGATATAAGATGGTTTCTGTTGAGCCTGAAGGTGGCATGCCAAATGTCTAGCCCCTTGTCTGCCCATAATATAGCTGTTTGAGGCACATTGAAGAAAATTTCACCTTTTCCTGCAGTCATTTCTGAGTCTCATTCTGGACCTCTGCTATCTGGGCTATGACACATTGATCTCTTGGGAGTAGGAAGGACTACAAGGTGGACAGTTTTGCAGTAAACTCCATAAAACAATATTCTCTAGCCTGCTTCTTATGAGAAACATAAGAAATAATCACTCCACAAGTGACTGTCCTTATAGTGTCACACAGTGTAGTGTCACTGAATTCCTCCTGTGTGTCATAAAGTTGAATGGTGGCACTAAGGGAGTCCATCATCTGAGTCTTAAATTCCTTATCTCATAGAAGGGAGAGGTTCTGCCACCAGAAAAAAAAGCCATTTTATTCTGACCTAAGTTTACTTTGAGTAACAGCCACTTGTGATCTGACAGCATTCTAGTCATAGGGCACATCCTACACAGTAAAAATGTGCACTGGTTGTCACAAAATAGTCTTATGACTGGAGGAATAGTGCATAGAAGTCATAACAGAATGAAATACATGTACCATATAGCCACAAAACCCAGCTGATGCAACATATGAGTAAGATATTTTTGCATGGCTGAACCCCTGTATTGAGAGGGTTTTGCAACATCTTGATCCAGGGAGAAAGTAAAGTTAAACAGTCTTCTAAGCAGTAATTGGCATTTCAGCATCTCTAAAAGCTTATTAAAAAAGGTATGGTAGATTTATTTGGTAGGATTAGAGGAAAGTAAACATTTGCAAGGGTCACCCAAACCTCAAATAATTGCTCAGTTAATATCACATATCTGCCTGAGGATCTATATAACTATGGTCACAGATGAACCTTGTGAACATCTGAATTAATATCATAGCCCCCTCTCTGCTTCACGGAAGCACAAGAAGAGGCATGTACCTCATACAGTATGTTCCCCCGTGGCCAGCTTAACATCCTCCACCACAGTCAGATGAGTTTATTTGAAGATCAACGTAGTCTCCAAGGTGGTCAGCTATACAGTAGGTCAGGGATTCTCTATAGGCATAGAAGCAGCATGACCCAAGAATCATTCCTAACTGCAATTACCAGCTCCATACTCTCAATTGTGGACTTTGGTCTTAGTAATTTATGGTGCTGCCACTGACACGACCCTCAAAAGAGTCAGCACTGCCCTCAGCATATCTTGTTGCCTGGTATTGGGTGCTCATAACCGCACACATACTTGCAACTTGTACTTCAGGATGAAATGTTTGAACTTCAGACTCAGGATCCAATATCACGCCTGCTCATACGTGAAGAAAATAAGCATGGTCCTTACTCCTCCAAACTCCCAGAAACTTCTTACAGGCGCCCCACACTCTCATAGCACTAGGAGTACAGCAAGACATGGCTTCCAAGTCCCCTTCTGCCACACCACACAAGCCCAATAATCATTTAGCTTCTGGGCTCCCAGTTGGCTAAATGACCTACCGACTGATACTCTAGATGTACCCAGGCTTGATACTTTGAAGCATCTCCTTAAACAACACCTGGTCATGGGCAGCAGCTGTGACTTCCCTGCATAGACCCCTACTAATCCTATCTGTCTCCCCCCTTTTCCCTCTCCTACCTTATCCACCCCCACTCTAGTCACAGTCTGTTACCCTCTCTTGTATTCTCTGCCTGCCCTGCAATTCAAGGTCTGCCCCCTTCCTCGCTTTAACAAGGTCTGCCCCCTTCCTCGCTTTAACAAGGTCTGCCCCTTGCTCGACTAAGCCAGCGCTGGCTGTTTCTGCCTAACCAACAAAGTCAGCCACTGGCTGCCAGTCTGAACCTGCAGGTCAGCTGGTCTCAAATTTGAATGCAACAGGGACACCAGTTGGCTCTTATTAATTTGTACAGGTATCTACCTATTTTGCTTACCGATAACACTCCTACTTTAACTTGGATGCTGTAATTAGGTTACATGAACTCTTTCTGTTCTCTGTATGTTCTGTATTGTTGAAATTGACATGGAGACAGTGTAAAAGAGTCTTTGACTCATAGGTATTGTTATCTGAGAACTCAAAATATAAATAAATAAAAACAAAATCAAGAAGCTACTGGCACTCTTTCTTCAAGAGCTGGAACACTTTGTTACATTTGACTGGGTTGTTCAACCCGTTAATGTTCCAAGAGAGTAATTTAGTACATGTATCCATCATGGAGGGATAGCAAGCTCAGGGTTGATTATGGTGAACCAAAGCCTTGCTAAAGAGTCACTTGCTAACATCTTACCAATGGCCAGGTTTCTTGTTACCCCCCCCCATGCAGCTTTTAAGGAGGGGACATAGACAAGAGAGTAAAGCACTAGGAGAAAAGGAAAGTGATCACCAGTTGAGTTACTACAGGCTTTACACCACCCCTATGCATTGCAGACCACTGTTTCTACCTGGACCCACCTGAAACATCTGCTGGATACTGCAAATGATGCAATTCAATCCTGTATCAAACCATATAACCTGAAATACCACTGGATAACTTGAAATAACTGGGAGGGGAACAATAATGTGTTAAGCCAAGAGGACTAAGACGCAGGTGGGTAACCCATCTATACTCATATGAACAGTGGACCATGAGGCCATAAACCAGTTGTGCCTTGCTACCAAAAGAAAGTCAAATTAGGGTTCAACTGAGGTATGACTTTGAAGGGTGGGAGACAAGGAAACTTGCTTCTAGCAGAGCTGCTGTCAGTGCTTCACATGGGGGACAGTTACTACGGGGTAGTGAGCACCCTGTACAGGTTAATCTGTAAAGAAGCATGAAAGGGTTGGGCTGGTGAAACTTAATATAACTAAACCCAAACATAGGATGGAGATGCAAACTGTATTATGGTATAGGTCTTGAGAGATCTCACTGACAACCAAATAGTCAAGTTTACATACAGTCCAGTGAGTTTCAACATAGTATGCCCAAGGGGAGAGGCCCTCAGTAACAATTAGAGTGTGATATCAAATAAGCAAAAGGGAAAGGAGAGAACAGAGGGAAGCCGCACCGAATTTACAGTTGTTCACACCCTCAATTAACCAACCAGTTAGTTAAAACAGAAATGAAGGTAACAGTCAGAAAGAATGCATATGAAGTTAACAATAACACTTGCAAGCATACTGTATAAACACATAAAGTAGCTTGTCTACTGCTATCATAGGAGACAAGATGCTAATGTTCTGAGCATTAAAGTCTAACGATATGAACGTATGTCCGTTAAACATTTAGAATCTACCCTTACAGTCAATGAAGAGGTGATAATGTTCCAGAAAGGAGTGTGCCGACTCCATGAGGTAGAAACCACTTCAGTCTGGTACAAATAGAATGTCACACCTGGTAGAAAAAGTATTTTCAATGCATCTGGCAGTGGTAGTCTCTAACAGTTTGGAGGGACAGTAAATCTGGTATGTGCCCTGTAGCGAAAAAAAAATGATGTGACCAACAGTCCTCCAAGTAAAGAAGGGGGGGCCCCAAGCCAGGAACATAGATGGGAAGGAGAACAGCTGGTACCTCTCATCTGGAGTGTCTATCATAGGGGAGTAAAACCCTGCCACCTAAAAGTCATCAAGCTAGCCCATGCAGCCCCAAGCTTTCATTAAATTTCACCAGGTACTGTGGTTACTGGCTAAGGAGCAGTCCTCCTGCATAAAGCAATCTGTGAGGGGCCAAGAGTCTGGCTGCCCTAGTAATTGTGGTCACAGACCCTGGCCTACTTCACCTGGTGTTTGTGGCATTAAGAGATTTCAGGCTCAGTAAGCTGAAAGTTCGAGGAGCTTGGATGCAGAGGCTTGTGCTGATTCAGGCTGTACATAATGAGCTCCTCTCTAGGGTGGCACCCCACTCTCTGATCTACTTCTAATTACCAACTGGGGCATTAGGAAATCAGCTACAGTAGCACTAAGGCAAGTAATGGTTGGGCTTTGTAGCAGAAAGAGAGCTGTTGATGGTGACATGGGGCACAATTCCCCCCCGCCCCCACCTGATTGAAACCTGCTCCAAGTCCCCAGAGTCTCCCTTACCTTTATCAAACTGTGGCAAGCAACAAAGTTCAGAACAAGGCACAATGAAAGGATATCATTAGTCAAGCCCAAAGCAGATGCCAGCTCCCAGACTTAGTACATTTCCTCATCTAGCCATCCAAATTGCTTGAGAAGGTCCTTTATAGTTTTGAGAGTCACCTGGGATTGCTGTCTTCTGTCATTCTTTGCATTAGTGGCTGAGGTGGTTACCCCCATAGGTGCGTTGTTCTCTGAAGTGGTGTGTGGCAAATATACTGAGGTCAGAGGCACAGTGCAAAGTAAGGCGGCAAAGGGATTGCTGTACTTTGTCTCTCCATGTCTGCTTTAGCCTCCTTTGGGGTGTGGTAGTTTAGTTTTATTTGTTCAACTAAAAGCCATTCAAAACAATATAGGAAAAGACATTGTACAATCTTTGAGCAGTTTAAATAAGCATAAACATTCAAAGCTTATACAGATAAAACACAGTCCTCCATATAAATAATTGTGCAGATGTTTTTCCTGAGATTTACCAAATAATACTCGATTTCTTGCTAGCCCGGTAGTGCTGATGGTTGAGGCGCTGGATGCCACACCTTGTGCCACAACAGTGAATGAGCCCGGGCCATCTGGGGTCAGCAGGGGAGGGAGGGATTGAGCATCCAGAGAACAGCTCTCCCTCCCCGAGAAGGGAGGGGATTCCTGCTCTCACAGTGTAGTGACCTCTGGTTGTTCCTGGGGCTCTTGGCAGTCAGGAGCCAGCTAGTCAGGGGATTGGCTTGGAGGTTCTTCTGTGGGCATGCTCAGGAATGAGCACGCAGTGCCCTGGAGAGCAATGCACTTCCCAGCCAATAGGGGGAAACCACAAAAACAACCTTCTCACTGGTAAGTGAAGTCGGGCTTAGTGGCACAGAGGCACCACGTCCAGTGTTGGGTCATGGCTGTTCTCCCGGGGATTCTTCACTCACCAGTCCCGACCAGACACTTACAGATAGAGCACTGGGGAGTTGGGCAGTCCTTGCCTCTGGGGGACTTAGAGCCAAAAGGGTACAGGAATGGGCCATGGGGAAGCAATGGGACTCTAGGAGCAGCAGCCAGGGCTTCAGCTGGATAGGATCAGCCAAAGTAAGCCCCATAGCTCAGCTGGAGAGAGTCCAGAGTAGGAAGGGCAAACAAAGTCGACAAAAAAAACAAAAATACTCGATTTCTTATTCTAATAAATATCTTAGTCATAAAAAGATCAACTGGGTTCAGAGTTAAACTTCTATGCAGAAATAATAGCTCTCTGTGCCAGCTCTTATAAGTTAATATAAGTATTCAATGTCGGCATGGAAAACCATGCTCATAAGGTATATGGATGGTTCCAAAAACTTTAAGTTTACAAGTCTCTTGACCAATAAAATATTTAATATTTAATAGCAAACCTACCATAGCTCATCATAAGATGAAAGTACCTCTGAGTATCAGCCTGCAACCTGCAGCACAAAGCCTCTTAATCACAATCTCTCCTTCAGTTAATCCCAGGTATATTGACTTCAACCCACGTAGAAGCTAGCCACCACTATACATATAAACTTCCTTTGAGGCCATTTGCAATCCTCCAAGGACACAACCTACTTGGGACTGCTTGGCTTAGTGCTAATGAATAGCTAAATGCATAGTTTAACTCAGATTCTTTTCCAGCCTATTTCACTAGTTAAGTGGCATTATCGCAAATATCAAAATAATAATATCACTGAATAATGTGGCACATATGCTTGGCCTCTTCCAGATAAAAACAGTTAAACTCCTTAATAATTTTCTATCCCTACATTTTATCAACTTATTTCAGTTATGTAGGCTAATTAGTAATTTTGATTGTTAAAAATGGTATGTCTGGCAGCCTACCATTTAAATTAATACCCTATTTAGGATCTGTTTTTACTTTAATTAAAATTGTAAAGAACATTGTAAATTACCCTAAAATCAAACTGTAAGAACTATATATCAAATAGAATATCCTACAAACAATTAATAACACTCCTCAAAGTTCATTGTCAATTGTTCCATACATTTATACATAAGGCATTAAGGGAATAAATCTCAACTAAGTAGAGTTGTAATTCCACTATAGTCCAGAGTCCATTCATTTTTAGTGCAAACGTTCGAGGCTCCAGTGACTCTGCAGTCCATGAATCAATATATATAAAAGGCTCCTTTTCATGTTCCAGAGTCCATACAATTATTTAGCAGGGACAGATACATTAACAATATGCAGGAAGAAATCATGGTGTCAACCACTTCAAAGTGTGAAGTTCTAGAGAAAACAAATTACATCCAGTAAGCAGATTTGTTACCTTAAGGCATTTGACAAAACAGAAATAAAAAAAAAATATATATCAAACAGCTCCTTACCTAAGGGGCTTCATACACCATCTCAGGTATTAAGGAGTCCTTATTCAAGGATTCTTATTTACTCTAAAATGTGCACCTCATAAATCTCAAGCAACAGTGCAGACAATGTACACATCCCTTGGGCAAGGTATCGTGTTTTGCCACATTCAAGGAGTCTTCTGAGTTAATTCAGCATTTTAAAGTCATGATATATCATGGTTAGAGATGGGCAAAGTGGCCCAAATTTGCTTCGCAAAGTGAATTGCAGAGCGAAAGTGGAATCGTGGAGTGCCCTGCAATGCAAAGTGGAGTACTTTGCGTTATGATGGGTAACGCGAAGTCCATTGAAAACAATGACTTCACATTACTCCGCCTTCTCAAACCACTACTCCACCAGATCTTAAGGCGAAGTACACTGGAAGCAATGTACTTCGCCTTGCTTTTAAGCTCCGAAGGCGAATTTTGCAGTGATTTATGGGATTTCAGGTCACATGGGCTATATATTGTTCTGCACAGCCTCAGTTCAGGGTAGTGTGTAGGAAGCTGTAGGAGACAGTGTGCTCTGAGAGATCTCTGTGATTCAAGCCTTCTAAAAGCTGTTCAAAAAGCCTTTTTGAGTAATTTTTTTTTGCTCGAACTTAGTTCATCGATTGTAGGAAACCCTCCTGTGCTCATATCATCGAGCGTTTATCGTTTGTGTGTGGATTTTTTATGTTAATGTATAACATTGGGTCTGTGTAGTATTAGACAGTGAAAGTGTGCTTTGGGGGAAGGGTGTATTTGACTATGGTGTAGGTAGATTAACTTGGAGGGAGACTGTTCTTTCTGTTTTGGTGATATTTTTCTTGTATAAAAACTGTGTTAATGTACACACAGTAATATTTTCAATAATTCTTGCCATTTTTTTGCTGATTGTTGTGGATCAGCAGTGCATAATTTTAATTTGTTTAAAATACGTGGTTATATGACTGAAGTTTTCAATTTGCTATGCATTACTTAGTGTGTTTGTCAGTAGGAGTGTGATGCGTGTCATCAAATCAGACACCTTTTATCGTGCCACATAGTAATTTCAGCAATGTGAACCTGTTATCAACTGCAGCTGTGTGATTTTTGTACTTCTTTGTGGTATCTTTACTGGTGGTACTAGTACTAGTACTAGTGACTGTTACTGCAACAGTGCAGTTCATTGTGCCCCCACCATGGCTCGCCCCAACTGGCAAAGGTATTCTTTTCCAGATTTGAATTTCTGATGGTGAGCACTGGTTAGGTGTTGTGCCTTTGCATCTGTATCTCTTCAGTGCACAGCACAATCTTAATCAGACTGTGCATTTGCGTCTCTTTAGGGTCCAATCGCCATCTGTAACTTAAGTCACAGTTGTTCCTTTGACTTCCCTTCAGAGTACTGGACTGGTGTGGTGCATAATTCTGCATAAATATTGCACTCATTAATATGCATTTTTAAATTAGGATCATCATCACGTTCAAGAGTCACTTGTGAATGATACAAATCACGTTCTTCATCATAATTATTTTCCTTTACTGGTTACTCAGATGTATTGTAAGCCTGTTTTGTAGTATCTCTCCATGCTTCACCACCCCACCATTGTACTCATTAATGAGAGTTTTCAAGCCGGGGAGTTTTGTGCCACACCTCATCAGGGCCCTGGGAAGTACAGCCATAGGCATTCGCATTTCTTCATCATCACAGTTACAAATGCAGTCACAAATCATGATTTATGATCACATCACGAATCACAACATTATTTTTTTTTTACTGGTTACTTGGATGTATTGTAACTTTTGTAAGCCTGTTTTGTAGTATCTCTCCATGCTTCACCACCCCACCATTGTACTCATTAATGTGTGTTTTCAAGTTGGGGAGTGTTGTGCCACACCTCATTGGGGCCCGGAGAAGTACAGCCATAGGCATTCTCGTTTCTTCATCATCACGGTTACAAATGCAGTCACAAATCATGATTTATGATCACGTCATGAATCACAACATTCTTTTTTTTTACTAGTTACTTGGATGTATTGTAAGCCTGTTTTGTAGTATCTCTCCAGGCTTCACCATCCCACCACTGTACTCATTAATAAGTGTTTTCAAGTCAGGGAGTTGGACAGTGTCTGTAGTACATACACAGACTGGAAAGAAGACTGACTGCACACATGCAGTTAAGCACACAGTATACTTGAATATAAAGTGTCACGCATACAGAAGACAACAAAAAAGGCCTAATTACATACAAGGGTCTGGGATGGTGGAGGAATACATTTTATAACACAGCAAAGAAGGTGTGGGGGGGCCCCTTGGTGTAAGGAAAAAAAAAAAAAACTAATGTGGGATCCCATGGTGATCCAGAAGCAGTTTCAGCATGGACATAATTTGCAACTGATACATAGACAGTGTCGGCAGATAAGGGCCTATGGCCCACCCAGTCTGCCCATTTACGTTTCTAAGTTCAGTTTATGTTTTCCAAGAAGTCTGTTGCCCCTTACCCCTGACCTCCAGAATTCCTTTATGTCTATCCCATGCATTCTTAAATCCCGTGATTGTTTCAGCCCCCACCACTTCCTCTGGCAGGTGTTCCACTTGTCCACCACCGTTCTGTGAAGAAATTCTTCCTCACGTTTCCTCTGAATCGTCCTCCTCCAACTTCATCCCATGCCCTCTAGTCCTGGAACATCTTTTCGCTTAAAATAGTGCTCCTGTACCCTGTTCCTCCCTGTAAGATACTTGTATGTCTCTATCATATCCCCTCTCTCCCTCCTCTCCTCCAGGGAGTACATGTTCAGTGCCTTCAACCTGTCCTCATAGGACTTGTGATGCAATCCATGCACCATCTTTGTTGCCCTCCTCTGAACCTTCTCTACCCTGTCTATGTCCTTACGTAGGTAAGATGTCCCTCTATGCGATCCAACTGCTGCTCAACAGCACTCACCCTCTCATTGTTCTCCTCAACAACACTCCAGAGAACTACCAAGTCAGCCTGCATTACACGCAGTTCTCTGGGGTCCAGATGTTCTACAGGCTAACCTGCTGGTGGTGGTTTGGTTGCTGGTGGAGCAGCAGGTGCTGCTCTTGCCCTCCTCTTCTTTGGGCTGCCACCATGCACAGCTGCACCCTCTGCCACAGAAAGGCCAGCAGGTACAGGCATGGCCCATTCTGTGGCAGGCTGCCACTCCAAATGGTAGTTGATGAGCATATGGGTGCACTGGCTCCCAGTCCCCAGGTGAGTCCCCCGGGAACCACAGTGCACCTCCACCTCACATAGGTGTCACTTGACCACACTACTGTCCTCTCCGACACAGTCAAAAAACTGCAAAACAATAGAGGTACGGTGAGGACCAGGCACAGGCAGGGGAGGGCCAGATGAACTGGCAGCTGGCTGGTCATGGTGCTCAGCAGGGTTGGGATCCATACCTGGGCACGGGGCATATACACATCCTGCTCCAGAGGATCTGGTGCTGGAGCTGGTGCTGGACATGGTGGTGGTGGCGGGTCAACTGCCTCAGAGTCAGGAGGTGGTGCTGGTCCTGCTTTGGGGGGGGGACACTCAGAATTTTCAATCAGTCCAACAGGAACCGGCAGCCATGCTCACCACACATCAACGTGGTAAGACACGTACCAGTACCACGCTCTCCCAGAGCTGCCCCCACCCCAGACATTGCCTCAGACCCTCACCCTGGTCCACTTCTCCTACTGCACTCCCTCAGTCTAAGCAATAACTACTCACACTGTCACACAATATACACACAGTCACACAGACACAATACTAACTACTTATAAAGGTAAGAAAAATAAATTTACAGAAAGAACACATTAAGTAAAAAAAGAGTACAGAAAAGACAAAAAAAATGTAGCTTATAAAAAAGCTTCTGGGTCTAAATCAAATTTTAAATCTCCTCCTCGCTCTGATCTCCAAGTCTCAGCAGTGACAAAACAACACACTCCCCCCTCTCTCTGTCTCCATCTGCACAGGAGAAAGTGAAAGTGTCTGATTGTATGACTCCCTTCCTTTTTCTGCCTGGCTATGGCTAAAGAGCAGGGCGAAGTCTATTGAAAACAACAATTTTGCCTGACTTCGTGTTGTCATTCCACCTTAACATGAAGTGGTAATGACAAGGCGGAGTGAGCACTTTGCATTACCCAGTGGAGTGGCAATGCAAAGTGCCCATTTCATGGACACTTCGCCAGCGGAATTTACATTCGCTGCATCTTCTGATCTTGGTTATTCAGATACTGCTAAACTCCATATGCTCCACAAGAGTGGTCCTGCCTGAAAAAAGCTTTACCTCATGGTTTTAATTTGTCAAACATAATCACCGTAACAATGTCTGAGTCACCACTTGAAAAACCACAGCATTTAAAATATCCATTTTAGTAATTTAATAGTGGCTTAGCAATCCCAATTTTCTCCTTTCCAAGAGAAAGAAATATAAAACAGTGCCTTCTAGAATGGATTACTCAGAGTAAAATCACTCCAGGTCATTCTAGAATGAAGCAAAATCTTTAGGCTTTCCAACAGTAATATCGTATAAGTCTTTCATAGATAAATACATGTTTGACCTGTAGGTAATTTACAAACTGTCCCTCTTGTGTCAGAAATCCTCTGTGTCCACTCCTCTGTCTGTTTGGCACCATCACGCTTGTTCCTCAGGCCATCCACCATGGATTACGGATGACAACTTGATCAGAACCACCAAGCCCCTCAGCACAAGCAGGGCAGCTCCACTCTCTGCACCCATCCATATCTCCACAATCACACACACTCTCCTCAGAGACAAATGCACACCTTTGTTTAAGGCAATAGCATGCCCATCATAATTAACATGCCATCATGATCCCAATCATCTAAATTCCTTTTAAGAGGGCTCCTCAGGCCTAGTAAGTGGGTAAGACATCATGTAATACATATTCAGCCCTCTTCTCTCGGTGTTGTAAATGCTGACTGCTCTCCTTCCAACAGTCGCAGCATGGCAAGCTTTCAGAACGAAAAAATGCAACTAAGTGGACCCCAAAAAAGACTCAGGTTTCAAGGGTGTCTTAAAAAACGCAACTAAGTGGACCCCAAAAAGGACTCAAGTTGCACGGCATCATAGAACAAAGTGGCAGCATTTCTGCCCAAAACAGAGGTGCTTTAAGCTTTAAGTTTGGGGCAAGTGTAACTCTTTTTTCGGCACTTGGTGAAAAAAACTCACTACAAACGGGTGTCGTTTGCTAAAATAACAGGAGTTTCATTCAACAAAAGAGCATTTTTCAAAGAAAAGGTTACAAAATCCTCCAGTAAATGCTGAGCTGCAGGGAGCGGAGCAGCATCACGGCTATCTTGCCGCTCTGCCCCCCCTTTGAGGTGTGGTATGAAATCTAACACTCCCGGTATAGGCTATATGTTTCACTGGGTAAGAAGCCTGAAAATGAATTCCTGCCTGTTTAATGGCATGCAGATAAGAGGGTTAAGGCCTAGCATTGCTGCTGTACAGCGGGAGCAAAGTCATGACTGAAATAAATCTGAACATTTTTATATTTCACAGTTGTTTGTAGCACCAATTTCTTGACCTGACAATGTAAAAATGTCATAATAATAGAGTGAGGCCAATCTCCATGGCTGAGTTTATGTCCGAAGCATGGTGAAACCTTTCCAAATCTAAGTTAAGATCAGCTGGTAACTGTAGTATGCTTTTACCAAATTTCTTTACAAAGGCTATTATTTGCATCCCCTCCTCTCTCGCTCTCTCTCTCTCTCTCTCTCTCTGGAATTGCCATAAATCCTTACATTTTTCTGACACAAACAACTTTCAAGGTCCTGCTGTTTTTGACTAAGTTGACAACCCAATGGTGCAACTGAAGAAGTAAGTCTGCTATTGTGTCTGTTTTTTCTGTAAGGACAGTAACCGTTTCCTGAAGATCAATTTGCTCTTGTTTCAGAGTACTAATCTCATGCTGGACTCTTTCAAACTAGTCCCACACTTCAGTTCAAAAGGCCATGAGATCAATGAGCAGTCATTTGTAACTTTATTCATGCTGGTGGATACAGGACTGTATATTGGGTAGTCTGTGCTCCAGGTAGATAGGTAGGTAGGTAGGTGTGTAATGCTCTCCAGTTCTGGCAGTGGTACTGTAGGTTGTTGATTCACATTGCAAGTCTTTTTTCCTGATGCTATCTACCAACCATGCTAAATTTTGATTGCAATCTTATTAAGGACTTTTTTTTTTTTTACTTTCTATTTTTTCCTCCTCCCCTGCACTGGAACCCCGCTCCATCATGAGATGTTCAAGTGCCACCCTGCTTCACCTCCTTACCTGGTTCTGTGGTGAACCCCCTAGGAGCCGTGGCTATACCCCCCCCAGGCGGGTAAGAGGTGGGGCCCAAACACCCCGATGTTTCTTGTTTCGTTGGGTCCCTGTCAGTCCAGACAGGAGGGAGCCATTAGGGTCTGCAGGGGCACTCCTTCCCCCCAGTGTTCTAGTGCTGTTTTTCCCTGTTCTGGATGTGGTGTGCGCCCGACATCAAGGCATCATCACTGACATCCACCATGTCCCAACCCCTTGTTCACTGCTCTGGGCTTGCTGAACCTTCAGCTTCCACCAGAGGACAGTCAAGCACTGAGCCGTTACCCCCCCCCCCGAAGAAGGCAACCAGTCCTGCGAATGCTCAAGCCTTCTTCCCCCAGCCGGCCCTCCATCTTCCCAGGCTCATTCCTGAACCTGGGTCTACAGTGTCACGAGCGGTATCGCTACTGCTGTGCAGGTGGGCCGGCCAAGGACTGGGTTTTAGCACAGTTTTCTCAAGCAGTGTCTCTGGAGCTCAGCCTTCATGTAACTTTAAGGCATGGTGATATCTCTGGAAGTCTAAGGTTCAAGAGATTTATGCAGACACCATATAATTATAACTATTTCCCATGTTTAATTTTTATAGTTAATGGATTTTTGTGTCCACACCCCATCTCTACAAACGTTCATCACAGTTTAAAAAAAAAATCGATACTAGCATTCTGCTTCCTGTTTATGCCAAACCCTCCACCTCCGAAGCCATTTCATTTATTATTTATTTACTTACTTGGTTGGTCCTGCCATTTCTGTGATGCATGGTCCTTTTCACTGACATCAAGTAAAACAACCAGTGAAAATGGAGTGTGACTCAGTAATTTGAGTTTCTATTTATTTTAAACTCAGAAGCATAGCAAAAATGGGAGACTTAAGATAAGAAAAAAATAATGTTTTGTGGGGGATGGAGGATTCTGCATTGACATATAAAGAGTGAAAAGAGTAAGCAGGGTGTTATGAAAAACCACAGCAAATTGTTGTGATGTAACATCCACGTATTATGGCATTCAATGAAGAATGACTGTTTTAAATTAACTTAGGGGGTCACCAGTAATCATCTGTTAGGACCCTTTGCAAACTGTGTGAGAGGCCTTATAGCACCATGCAATTCTGCTTAAAGTTGAACCAGCATAACATTCTGTGGTGATTTGCATATGCAGCCCATGATGCTTTGCATTGTGTGGGCATGTGTGATTTTGTATTTTCTTGAAACTTGGCTTCCCAGCCAAATGCCCTTTGGGGTAACCCTTGCCTCAGTGTTTGCGCACAGAGGTTCTTTGTTTTTTAAATAGTTTTTTATTTCAATGGGTTCACCACAACATAACCCAGACAGACCATCTTAGGGTAGCTGGTTCATTCCACTGGGGTGTCAAACAGATGAGGCATACTGATGCATCCTAGTAGGACGAAACACGTGTCTATGTCATCTGCTAGCACCCTTTGCAAGCTGTGTGAGAGGCCTTTCGGCACCATGCAATTCTGCTTAAAGTTGAACCAGCATAACATTCTGTGGTGATTTGCATATGCAGCCCATGATGCTTTGCATTGTGTGGGCATGTGTGATTTTGTATTATTATGGTATTATACAATGGAAACTTGGAATCCTATAACCTGATTGTTTGACTGACATCATTAGCAATGAGTAACTCCATGCATAATTCATTCATAAAGTGCCGGCCAACCAATTTAAAAGAGAAGAAAGCGCCACAATTTTTTTCAGTTTTAAAAGTTCTGTTTATCCACCATATTGGCTTTTCAAACCTGTGTCAAAACTCACCTGCTGGTAAAATAAACTTTTTCTGCATAAATTTAAACCTCTAATTATTTACTGTATGTCTCCCAGCACAATACCCCATCCTGAAACATTTGAAAACCCTGCTACAGCTACCGTATCTCTCTCTCTCTTTCTTTCTCTCTCTCTCTCTCTCCAGCAGCAGTTGCACATGGCTCACTTCAGATCTAATGCACTGTCTCTCCCTTTTTCTTCTCCCCAGCTAATATGCCATTACTCTTACTCTCGCTCTCTCACTTTCATTGCCTTTCTCCCTGAATCTGTTAGCTGCTCACAGGTGCCTTAAACGTTGCTGTCTTAGCTCATCATACCTGCCCTTGTCTGCTGATTACATCGTACCACACATGTTGCATCACAGACAGGTCCAGAAGCACAGAAAGTGGTGGCGAGCAGCATGATGACCAGGTGAAGAATGTATGATGAGCCAGTGGCTGGCAACAACTCCTGCACAAGTACACAAACGAAAGGCTAAAACAAAAAAGTTGTTTTTATTTATTTACTGTCAAAGTTCTAATAGCTTTCTGACTTACAACTCTGGGGGAGACTATATCATAAAATGTAGATGGACATTTCTAAAAAAAAAAAATGTTTTAAACTACATAAAAGAAGAAGCATTTATAACATACTTTAAAAAAGTGTTTTTTGTATAATCACAATAATTCACTCCAGGATGTGGGATTTGCTGGGGTTTACCCACTCCTGGTGTGGTTTAAGTTACTCAGCTTGCGGCCTCACAACATGCCACACAAGGCCCATCATAACCTACACCCTGCCATGGATTATTACTTAGTTATTCCCATATTTTATTCCTTACTTAATGCTGCTCTCAATAACAATTTTAAATAGTAGTTACACTAATGTATTTGTGAAAAAAATTCTACCAGATTTCTGCTTATGTATTTTTTTTTCACTTTTTATTTCCTTAGGTGTTACACTATGTGAGAAATGTGAATTTTTTAAATACAGCAGGCGAAGATGTGCTTTTTGATGTTAATGGTGACCCACCAGCTGTGTATGATATCATAAACCAGCAGGTATCAACAGAAGGTACCCAAAAATGTATAAAAGTTGGAGACTTTGATGCTCAAGCCCATGTAGGGAAAGAAATCACCATTAATGACAAGGCTATCAGGTGGAATGGAGCTTTTACTGAGGTTAGCATTGCCTATGTCTGTGTGAATGTCGGGTGCTATGTTTCTAAAAGAATAGAGTTACAAAAAGTCACCCCATTTAAGCTTAAATCTGAAATTTTGCACCTTAATAACTTTGCCACCATATGATGGATTTGCCTGAAATTTGGAATGCGTGGTCTGATACCATATGTATTATACCATATATGTGTGCTGGCAGTATAGCCTAGAGGTTAGAGGAATGAGGTGTGAACATGCTTGATACATCCAGCAGACCAGACCTGAGTTTGATTCTCAAAATCTCCACTTGCATACTGTGTGACTCTGAGCAAGTCACTTAACCTCCCCGTGCTCCCAGGTTGCTCCTGAAAACAGGCAGTTGTGCCAAGTGGGCCTTACCTGGTTACCAAAGAATAAAATAAAATAAAAAAAAATATGTCTCTGGACCTGCCAAGTTTCATTATGGTCGGATGTACGGTTGCAGAGCTACAGAGCACCAAAAAAATGCATAAATTATGGGTTTTTGCGCGTTTCCTTCCTCGTGCCTATATCCAGCACAGTTTGAGCTATCAGTCTGAAAACTTCAGGGAACATGCAGCTGGGGTCCATGATAAGCCTTTTGAAAATTTTGTGAAAAAATATTAAACGGTTCAAATGTTATTAAAAAAATAACTGAATCCTATTATAGTCTATGGGAAAAGTTAAACTATGCAAAAGTGTGGCAAATGCAGTTTTTACTGTTGCAGATTACCCTTTTACCTTCTTGATTCAGCCATTTTTTTCAGTTGGTCATAAAAATGCTTGCCATTTAAATTTAGGACCCTCTAGGGACACAATTCTTGTTGCGTTCACCTAGTCGAGCCCTGAGGATGCTAGCCATGTCTTTTTTGGGGAGTAAAACACCCAAGAAATATGTTTTTTAAATTTTTGTAAAAAGTAGTGTCGCAAAGTACTTTCTCAAATGCAACATTCTCGTGATTATTTTTGCGAAAGTGTCTTGATTTGAGAAAATAATTTGTGACACTATGCCCAAAAAAATAGGAAATCTTTGCCACCCTGCTGCAAACAAAAGTTTGGTCTTTTGGGCTGAAATTTGCAGGGAAGAAAGCCAACATCCCACAGATGTGCCTTTTGGTGGTTTGGTGGCAACATATTACTGGGCTGCAAAATTATGGCACTCCGAAGTTGACAATTTTTCCCATAGGATAACATTACAGCATCCGCTGCGCCTTTTGGGTCCTGTAACATGAAAAGAGTTTGAGATACAGACTTTTTGTTGCAAAAATTCTTAATCCCCCACTGGGGGGCTGAGTTCAAAACTAGCCTGGAAAGTTGTAGATAATATGAGATTTAAATTTTTTTTCTACGTCATACGGTTCCTGAGATATAAGCAATTTAGTATTCCAAGTGCTCATTTTCTGGTCGGAGGGCCATTATTATGCCCACATTCCTTGTATTCACTGTGCTTCTGAATGCACCTTTTTGGGACACAAAGCATGTGCGTTTGCGTTACTGTTGCCGTTAGCATTTGAGTTTACGTTTCCACTTGCTTTAACGTTACTGTTTGTGTTACCATTTACATTTGTGTCAACGTGAGTGTTACCATTTGTGTTTGCGTTTGAGGTTGCATTTGCATTTTTGATTGCATTACTGTTTTCTTTTGCATCATAGTTGGCATTACCGTTACCATTTGCATTTCTGTTTCTGTTACCATTAGTGTTTGCATTTGTACTTGTATTTCCATTATCATTTGTGTTATTGTTTCCTTCTGTATCACCGTTGGCATTACTGTTACCATTTGCATTTGCGTTACGGTTTTTGTTACCGTTTGTGATACCATTTGTGTTTTCATTTACGTTTGCACTTGCGTTTACGTTACCATTTACTTTGCTGTTTCCATTTGCATTTGTGCTTGCGTTTCTGTTACCATTTGTGTTATTGTTTCCTTTTATGTTACCATTGGCATAACCGTTTGCATTTCCATTTGCGCTACCATAACGGTTTGCTTTTTCGTTACTGTTTGCGTAACCATTTGTGTTACGCAAACAGTTGTATTTACGTAACCGGTTGCATAACCATTTTCATTTGCACTTGCACTTGCATTTGCATTTCCGTTACCGTTTGCATTAGGGTTTCGTTTTGCGCCACCATTGGTGTTAATGTTTACGTTTCTGTTTCTGTTTCCGTTACCATTTGCCTTTCCATTACTGTTTGTGTTACTGTTACATTACCATTACCTTTTGCGTTAATGTTTGCACTTGGGTCTCTGTTAATGTTTGTCTTACTGTTTCCACTTGTGTCACCATTACCATTATTGTTTGTGTTTCTGCTTGCATTACCATTTGCGTTTGCGCTTCCATTTGCGTTATCATTAATATTTGCTTTTTCATTACCATTTGCGTTTACATGTGCACTTGAGTTTCTGTTGCCGTTTGCATTATTGCTTTTGTTTGCATCACCATTGGCGCTACTGTTTGTGTTTACGCTTAAACGTCACATTCTTTGTGTAATTATAACTTTATAACTGTTGAACAGATTTGCGTGACATTTGTAATACTTGGTCTACTATGGTACTTCTGTGCATTTATCAATTTTCATTTGACATCTGCATATGTTTTTTTGCACAATGAAGTGCCAAAAATGTATTTTTCACCACTCGTGTGCAGTTTTACTCTCATGCTGCTCTGCAACCCTTGAAGAGATTTGGATACGATTTGGTATACATGGAGTGGAATGGTACATCTATTTATTTACCAATTTCTATTTCACTGGCACATAAAGTTTTGCTATTTTTTGACTGTCCTGCTCGATTCATAGCACAGCCACTGTCTGGTTTATTGGTCTGAAACATGGCACATAGAAAGCCCTTTGTTAAGGGAAAATGCCAGTTTTCGTTGGGTGAAAATATTTTCTTCTGTTCCAGAGTTATAAGCATTTGATGTTGCCCACCCTTCATAATCAGAAATTGTTCAGCCATGAGTTCTGCCATTTTACCACATTTTCAGCTGCAAGTTCTGCCATTTTGTGGTGGTAGACTTCTTAAAGGAGCAGACATTTTAAAATTGAATATCACTGGAACAGTTTGGTCTTCTAACATGAAATTTGGAGGGCATTGAGTGGATGTCCTGGAAATGTGAGTTATGTTGTTTAATATTGGAAAAAATAATTTGCTGCGGAGATACTGCATGACGCATTTAACATTTTGTGCATATCATTATGCATGGTGCTAGTGGCTTGAAATTTATTGTGTTGGTAGTCCTAGTGGTACAGAGGTGCCTTGCAGTGGTTAGGTGTGTAAAACTTCAACAGGTGCAGAATTATGCCACTCTGATGAATGAAGATTTGATTCATTCTGCTTCAATAACTTTTGAACCATGTATCCGATGTACCTGCCATTTGGAATAAAGAAAGATTTATAAAAGATCTTCGACTGTGGCAATGTTTGGGTCTCTGGCAGTTACAGCTGCTGAACTGTGGCTTCACAGTTTTTGCTCGTGGTGCTGTGCAACCATTGAATGGATGTTCACACAATTTTAAGCACATGGTGTGCTATGGTACATGTCTTCTTTTATCAATTTTTGGTTCCGTTGGATATATGGTTCTTGTGTAGCGAAGTGGAAAAAATGCTCTTTTTGGCACTCCTGCACAGTTTTCCTGGCTTGACGCTGTGCAATTGTTGAACAGATTCAGATAACATTTGTTATACATGTTCTGGTATAGTGCATATCTTCATTTATCAATTTTCATTTCAGTCGGACATACAGGTTTTTTTTGCAGCAAAGTGACAAAAATTCAATTCTTGCAAATTTTGTGCAATGTGTTCCCCGTGGCACTGCACAGCCACTGTGTAATTGATTGGTTTGAAACTTGGGAAAGAGAGAGCCCTTTCTTCAAAGAACATGCCACTGTTTGTTTGGTGAACAAATCTTGTTCCTTTCCAGAGTTATTGCCATTTGATATTGCCCCGCCCATGGTTAAAGATTTTCCGGCCACCAGGTCTGCCATTTTAGCGCATTTATGGCCGCGAGTTCCTCCATTTTGTGGTGGAAGACTTCTTAAAGGTGCACAAACTTTAAAAATGAATTTCTCTGGAATGGTTTGGTCTTTTAACATGAAATTTGGAAGGTGTTGAGTCGATATCCTGGAGATGTGAATTAGGCTGTTTACATGTTGGGAGAATAATTCACTGTGGAGATACTGCATGATGCAGTTAATGTTTTGTGCATAGTGTTATGCATGATGCTAGTGGCATGAAATTTATAGTGTAGGTAGCCCTAGTGGTATGGAGGTGCCTTTCAGTGATTTGGTTCTCATTAGCCTTTGTGCTGATATCTCAGAAACGAAGGACGATACAGACTTTTCACTACTGTTGGCTCAGATCACATGTGTGCTGTTATCTCTATTAGACCTGGTACTTAACCTCTGAGAAATAGGTGTCTAAAAGGAAGGAAGGCACTCCCCCGGGGTGGAGGGTCAGAGTTATAATTGATTGTTTCTGGATGGCATAATTTTTCTCCTTCCCACCGTTCCTCTCACCCCACCCACCCCAAAGCACATAACTTCCTTTATAGCTGGGGTTCTGACATCACTTTCCCAAAACTACTAACAACATACACCTGTTCATATCCTTAAATGCACAACATACTGAATAGGGGGTAGAGACACTCACAAGCTTGCACACACTAAGACAAGAACAAAAAACAACAAAAGGAAAGCATCTGTAACAGGAATGGACACAGACTTGAGGGAAGTGGAGCAATGCACTGGCTGTGGAGCAGCACTCTTCCAGGAGACATTCTGGAGACTGTGTTGCTGCCCTATTTGCAAGCACCTCTCTGGTCTGAGGGAGGTGGTTGTTTGTCTCCATGCTGACCTGCAAGGATTCAGGAAACCTGCTTCCCCCAGGCCACTGCCACTACCTCAGAGGTTGCCAAGAAAGAGGAGTGGTTGGACCATGGTGGGCTCAGGGAGGATGAAGGTGGTGGAATAGAGGTGTGTCCCTCCAGTTGTGCCTCTCCACAATTCATTCACCACTCTGGCAGAGCATGGTTCTTCTATGGAGGCACCTGCAGTGGAGACCAAGGAGGATGCATAGCACCATACAGGGGAAGGACGCAACTCCTGGTGGGGGACTCAATTGTTGGGGGGAAGAACTGGGGGAGGGAAGTAAAATGGAGGTAAGGTGCCTGCCCAGCACCAAGGCTTGGAAGGACAGGAAATGAATCCTCAGGATTGTGGCAGCAGCTGCAAGGGGGAGTGAGCTGGATGTCATTATCCACCTATGGATGAATGACCTGGCTGAGAATTGGATTAGAGCAGTGCAACAGGAGTTTGTGGAGTTGGGGAGGAGCCTTAGACAAGTAGCACACACAGTAACTTTCTCGGAAGTGCTACCTGCATATGGCATGGATGAGGCTAGGGTACTCCACACCATGGGATTCAATGACTGGTTGAAAAACTGGTGCAGAGCTCAGAGATTTGGCTTCATTGGGGACTGAGGCTCCACCTGGAGGGATGCATGCCTATACAGGTGTGATGGTCTGCATCCATCCAGAAGGGGAAACAGGATCCTAGGTGATAGGTTTAAAGGCTTCTTTGGCAAGTATTTAAACTAACCAAGGGGGGAGGCACTGAAAAGGAGAAGGGAAATCCTAGTACCACCCAAAAAATCAGGGTAGTTAGTGAGGTAAACACCAAGATACAGCAGTCAATAGGGAGAAGGGCAGGGGTAAATGGAGAAAAAAGACAAAGGCAGTAAGGACAGGGATGGGGCAAAAAGAAATAAAGCCATAAAAAAACAGAGGGTAATGAGTACCAATGCCCATAGTCTATTTATTTTATTTATTTATTTATTTAGTTAAACATCAGTTTAGAAACCTTTGAGCCAGAGGCTCATTTACAAAGGTACCTCGTCACAAAGAGGACATCAGAACAGTAGTACAAGGGACACAGTACTCACAAACAAAAAAGTTACAGTTCAATTACAATTTTGTTACAATAGAATACAATCTCCAACGAAGCAAAAGATAACAAAAGGTGCAAAACTTATGGTCGGGGGAGAGCTGATGGGGTAGAAGGGAGGAGATAGGGGAGGAGGAATTAGTAGTGAAAGGAAGGGGGGGAGCCACTCAGTGAGCATTGTCAAACAGAGTATATATATATATATATATATATATATATTTTTTTTTTACACTAGGCTAGCGGCAGTTGCATTTGTGAGAGCTAAGCAGGAAGTTTCTGAGCCTGGGCTTAAAGCAAGCTAAGGTTAATGAGTTTAAGACACTGGCAGGGAGGGAGTTATACCAGTGGGGCGCACTGTAGGGGAATGCCCTCTGCCCTTGAGAGGTCCTGGCTAGGTAAAAAGCTCCCTGAAATGGTGGTCTTGATGGAAGAGGGATGCCTGGGTATCATGGCAGTCACAGAAACATGATACACAGAGAACCATAACTGGGATGTCAACATACCAGGGTACACAGTCTACAGGAGGGACAGGGAGGGAAGAGGAGGAGGAGGAGTAGCTCTCTATGTAAGGTAAGGGATCAAAGCAACAGAACTAAAGGGTAAACAGGGAGGAGAGGAGGCACTGTGGGTCACCCTGGAGACTGGAAATGGCTCCACAATCTGCATAGGGGTAGTATACAGACCCCCATCTCAGGGGAAGGAAATAGACAAGAAAATGATAGAAGGCATCTTTGGGATGGCAGAGAAAGGGGAGATATTCCTGATGAGGGACCTGAATACACCAGATGTTAACTGGAGCACCTTTGCTGCAGCCACATCCAAGAGCAGGGCCATTCTCAATGCCCTACAGGAGGCAGGCTTCAGACAGCTACTTTTGGAACTCACTTGGGAAGGAGCAATTTTAGACCTGGTACTCTCAAATGGGGATCGGAGAGAGGATCTCTCATCTTGAAGTGGGTAGCCCTCTGGGAAAAAGCGACCACCAAACAGTGTGGTTCAAGATAAACTTAGCTGTAGAGTCCAGCCACACAAAAGTGAAGGTACTGGACTTCAGGAGGGCTGATTTTGTCCAAATGGGAGAGTGCCTCAGAAAAGCACTAGCAAACAGACAAGAAGGTGGGGTGGAGCAACAATGGGGAAACATTAAAACCACCATCAGAGAGGCAACAAGCCTTTGTGTGAAGCAAATAAACAAATCAAAATGAAAGAAAAAACCTCTATGGTTCTCAAAAGAGGTAGCAGTGAAGGTAAGGGAGAAACAGATAGCATTCAGGAAGTATAAGGAAACACAGAAGGATCAGGACAGAGAACGATACCAGTTAAAGCAGAAGGAAGTGGGGAAGGCAGTCAGAATAGCAAAGTCCCAAACTGAGGAAAAGATAGCCACTTCAGTTAAGAAGGGGGATAAAACTTTTTATAGGTACATTAGGGAGCAAAGAAAGACTAAGACAGGGATACTGAGGCTGAATAAAGAGGAAGGTGGTTGGGTAGAGAGTGACAGTGAAAAAGCAGGGATTCTGAACAAATAATTCTGCTCAGTATTCACAATGGAAAAGCAGGGGGAGATACCTAATCCAGTCAATAGAAGCACTCTGGATAGGGGGGTTGATATTAGTCCCTTCACAGAACAAAGGGTTCTGAAAGAACTCTTAAAGCTGAAGGTGGATAAAGCAATGGGGCCTGATGGGATTCACCCCAGAATTTTAAAATAACTAAGGAAAGAACTATTAACACCACTGGCTACCCTTTTTAATAAATCATGGGATGATGGTGTGGTACCTGAGGGCTGGAGGAGGGTGGATGTGATTCCCCTTCACAAAAGTGGGAGCAAGACAGAGGCAGTAAACTACAGACCTGTCAGTTTGACCTCTGTGGTAGGGAAAGTGATGGAATCACTTCTGAAGGAAAGAATTGTTGAGTACCTAGAGGCCAGTGGGGCACAGGACCCAAGACAGCATGGGTTCACAGTGGGAAGGTCATATCAAATGAATCTAATAGATTTCTTTGACTGGGTGACCAAAGTAGTAGACCAGGGAGGGGCTGTGGACATGGCCTACCTAGACTTTAGCAAAGCATTTGACACAGTCCCACACAAAAGATTAATAAATAAATTAGCCAGCCTGGGAGTGGGTCCCAGGGTGGTAGGCTGGGTAAAACACTGACTGGACAACAGGACACAGTGGGTAATAGTAAATGGATTCCACAGTGAAGAAAGGAGGGGTTACTAGTGGGGTACTGCAAGGTTCAGTACTGGGGCATGGTCCTTTTTAATGTCTTTATAAGTGACATTACAGAGGGACTAGAAGGGAAAGTATGTCTCTTTGCAGATGACACAAAGATCTGCAACAGGGTTGATACGCAAGGTGGGGTAGAAAGGATGAAAAGGGACTTAGCAAGGTTGGAGGAATGGTCAAATGTATGGCAGCTTAGATTCCACACAAAGAAGTGCAAAGTAATGCACCTGCGAAACAAAAACCCAGGAGAAGACTACATAATGGGGGGGGTGAGATACTGACAACAACAAAAATGGGGAGTGACCTGGGGGGTAGTGATATCAGAGACCTAAAGGTGGGCCAGCAATGTGAGAAGGCAGTAAGGGGGGCTAGGGGGGATACTGGGATGCATAGGGAGAGGCATCACCAGTAGAAAACAGGAAGTTGTTGGCCATCTGTACAGACAGTTGGTAAGACCACATCTGGAGTACTGTGTACAGTTCTGGAGACCACATCTCCACAAACACATAGACAGGGTGGAGGCTGTCCAGAGGAGGGCAACCAAAATGGTGCAGGGTCTGCACCAGAAGACATATGAAGAAAGACTAAAGGAGCTTAAGATGTATAGCCTCGAGGAAAGGAGGGAGAGGGGGGACATGAAGGAAACTTTCAAATACCTCAAGGGAATTAACAAAGTCCAAGAGGATAGCATCTTTCAGAAAAAGAAATGTGCAAGAAAAAGGGGGCACAATTTAAAGATAGAGGGGGGACGGCTCAGAGGTAATGTGAAGAAGTATTTCTTCACAGAGAGGGTTGTTGATGCATGGAACAGCCTTCCTGAGGAGGTCATAGAGTCAAAAACAGTGGGGGAATTCAAGAATGCATGAGACAGACATAAGGCAATTCTAGTGAAGGGTAGGAGGAAGTAGGCTGTTGATTAACTAGGAGCTGCAGCTTATCTGTTAGATAGAGAAATGGGCAGACTAGGTGAGCCATGAGATCCTTATCTGCTGTCAAATTCTATGTTTCTATGTTTCTATTTCTGAAACAAAGTGAGGTACAGACTTTTCTCTACTGTTGGATCACATCACCTTTTTGCCGTTATCTCAGAAACAAAGCAAGATACAGACTTTCACTACTGTTTGCTCAGATCACCTTTGCACCGTTATCTCGGAAACGAAGTGAGATACAGATTTTTGCTACTGTCTGATCACATCCCCTTTGTGCCATGATCTCAGAAACAAAGCGAGATACAGACTTTTCGCTACTATTGTCTCACATCACCCTTCTGCCATTATCTCGGAAATGAAGGGAGATACAGACTTTTCGTTACTGTTGCCTTACATCAGCTTACTGTTACCATTTCCATTTGTGTTACCATTTACGTTTGCATTTCCCTCACCATTTGCATTACAGACTGCGCTTGCATTTCCATTACCATTTGCGTTTCTATTTATGTTTGCATCACTGTTACTGTTAGAAGAAGAAGAAGAATCAGCATTTATATAGCGCTTTTCATACACAGTATCCCAAAGTGCTTTACAAGCAATGCCAAACTAGTAGTGAAGTGATTGAATGTGTGGTAGCGGCCATATCACACATCATCACTCACACACAGCCTGAATAATTGCATGAACCAGTTTATGGGAAGGGGAATGTTGGCCAGGACACCGGGAATGTTCCCTGCTCTTTATGAAGAGTACCCTGGGTTCTTTTGCTTCCACCTGGACACCCACCAGGACAACACCAGGATGGGCAGAAGGGACCTCGGTTTAATCTCTCATCCGAAGGATGGCACACCCCAGCAGTACAGCACTCCCCAATACTGCAATCGGATGCCAGCGATTTTTAGGTGCAAGTCCATCCTAGTGTGGGACAAGAACCCACGACCTTCTGGTCCAGAGGCAGGTGTGCTACCAACTGAGGGTTTGTGGTTACATTATCACTACCATTACCATTGCGTTTCACATTATCATTTGCATCACTGTTACTGTTACCATTTGCAATACCATTTGCATTACACTTACGTTTGCATTTCTGTTTTCATTACCGTAACAGCTACCACTTGCGTTTGCATTCACATTTGTGTTGGTGTTACAGTTACCATTAGCGTTTGTGTTTCACTCACCATTACTGTTGGCGTTAGCATTACTGTTGCAGTTCTTACTCAGACATAGGCAGCATGGTGGGAGTGCGGGCCCAAAAGGCCCTGCACTCCCACCACCACATTCCATTCACTATATATATTGCACATTCTCAAAAAGAAGGGAAATTCATGGCAAAAAAATCCATTTAATACATCAGTTTGGGTTGTTCCACAGTGACAAAAGTGAGGAAATGTGGTGTTAGGGTTATCACCCCTTGCACTCCACGCCAACCCTGCCCCCACGAATGGGCATCAGGGTGTGCGTTGGGGTAGTTGGCCCTAACTCTTACCCCATTCCATGTGTAAATAAGCTGGGGCTGTGCAGTTTGGGAGAATGGGGTGAAAGTTAGGCCTGATGACCCCATGCACACCCCAATGCCAGTTGTTGGGGGCGGGGTGAGCGTGGGATGCAAGGGGTGGTAACCCTAACACTGAATTTCCTCACCTTTGTCGCTGTGAAACAACCCTAACTGATGCATTCAATGGAGTTTTTGCCATGAATATATATATATATATATATATATATATATATATATATATATATATATGTATATGTATATATATGTATATGTATATAGTATATACCCATTTCTACCCAATGCCTTAAAGTTAACCTTCCTGAAATCTAGGACCTTTATCCTTGTAGTTGCACTAATCCACTATATATATATATATATATATATATATATATATATATATATATATATATATATATATATATATCTATATATATATATATATATATAGATATGAGAGAGAGAGAGAGAGAGAGAGAATGGGGTGAGCAAATAACTCATTGAATAAAACCATGTATTCACACTGCAGTGAGATGGATTTATTTTCATTGTGGTGATGTCACCTGCATTTATTTTCACTGTGGTGATATTATCAAACAAAAAACATCAAAAAACACACTAATGTTGTATAAATTGGATACATGATGTGCACTCATGTGATATTGAAAATATTTTCACTCCTGCACAGTGACCTCTGGATAGTCACGAGTGGCAAATATTCAGAGGTCACTCTAAAGCACTGAAAATATTTTCCATATCACAATTGTGCCCATCATGTATCCCCTATTTATGCAACAGCTGTTTAAATATAAACTGTGTGATAAATCAATTTATCTGAGTCACTGTGTGTATAAATTTACTGATCCACAGTTACTTCACATAAGGTTGCACAAATTCATATATAGCACATTGCACAAGTAGCACAAATTCTGCACTAAGTAGCGCAAAGTGTGCTCTATCAACGCTAATGGCCAATATCTCTGTTTTCATGAAAATGGATATAAAAAAAAAACACCTGTTGCATAAGTGGAATATGCAGGGGTTGGCTGTGTGATAGCTCATATACATTGTACAGTTGCCAGTAACCTCTCATAACCATCATTCATGGCTTCGCCACTTGTGAGCTCATTTGATGTCACTAGCAACTGTAGCAGATAAATGAGTTATCACACCATCAACCCCCACAAATCCCTTATATATCCTGCAAAAAACTATGTTAATGCATCAGTTAGGGTTGAAGATAACGTGACAGACATTAGGGAAATATGATCTTAGAGTTTCCAACCCTAAAACACTTGCACCACCTCTGAAGTGAATGAGGGGTGGTGTCTTTCTTGGGGTTCTCAACCCTAATGCTCACCCCATTGCAGTAACAGAAAAGGTAAGATGTGATGGAAACTGATGTGTATGTTTCATGAGTGCAAACTATGGGGTGAACGTTACGGTTGACAACCCCTAGAAAGACTACACCCATCATTCACTTCAGAGGTGGGGCAGGGGTTTCAGGATTGGAAACCCCAACGTCATAGTTATCTACATTTGTCACTTTATCTTCAACTTTAACTGATACATTAACATAGTTTTATGCAATGAATTTCCTTACTTTTTGAGAAAGTGCAATTTTAGCCTTATTTGCCTGTGGGATTGCATGACCCTCCATAGATACCTATATGTATATAGCTGTGGAAGGGTCCTGTGCTTCCATTTATAGGACAACAGTGACCAAATTGTAAACATAGACATCTTATTACACCACCTCATGTACCCAGTACTGAAAATGTTCAAATCCCCACCAAAATGTAGTTCCGTTCAACTGCTATGCCATTCCACACCACAGGTGTGAAAACACATTGTGACCAGGTTTTGAAAAATGACAGCTGTTACATACATGTGGTGGGGTAATAAGAAGTCTATGTTGAAAATTTGGGGTCAAAATATTTAAAAATTTCCAAAGTTACAAGCATGTGTAGTGAAATTGCAATGAATGGTCATAAATCTACCATTTTTACATATTTTGATGCAATATTTTTCAACATATCCTTCTTATGACCCTACCTCATGAACAAGGGTAGAAACATTTTTTCAAATACTGCCTGAAAGGTGAATTTGTCAAGCAAGCAGAAGGGGTCCAAGTAATGGAGGCAGATCTAAGAAAGCTGGAAGAATGGTCCAAGAACTGGCAGTTGAGATTCAATGCCAAAAAATGTAAGGTAATGCACTTGGGTAAGAGGAACCTCGGAAATAACTGTCCTGAAAGGGCAGCAGTTTAAAAAGACAAAGATGGAATGGGATCTAGGAGTTTTGATATTGAACGGTTTACAGTTAGGAAAGCAATGTGAAAAAGCAGCACTAAGGGCAAGCGGCATCCTTGGATGCATAGGTAGGGGTATTAATAGCAGAAAGTGTGAGGTAATCATTCCATTCTATAGGTCCTTGGTGAGGCCTCACATAGAGTACTGTGTGCAGTTCTGGAGGTCACACCTTAAAAAGGACATAGACTGTCTGGAATCCATGCAGAGGAAAGCCACCAAGATGGTGCAGGAACTGCTCCATGAACCTTATGACTCAGCCAGTTAAATCTATTCTCCCTAAAGCAGAGAAGGAATAGAAGAGACATTATAGAAATATTTTAATTTGTTAAAGGGATAAATGCAGTACATACCAGTAACCTCTTTCAGGAAAATAGGACCACACGTATAAGAGGGCACAACATACGCATGGTTGGTGGTAAATTCAGAACCAATGTTAGTAAATATTTTTTCACAGAGAGGGTCATGGACCCTTGGAACAGCCTGCCACCTGACGTGGTGGCAGCTAAGACTGTCAGAGAATTCAAATGGACATTGGACAGTTATTGTAAACACCTCAACAAGAGCAGTAGATGGGGTAGACATCTTGGGCAGTCTAGATGGATTGCACAGTCTCCTTCTGCCAGCAAATTCTTATGTTCTTATGTTATTATCACCTTTCAGGCAGGAGTTATGTAATGACAGTCATATTGTTCATGAGATGGGGTCCCTAAAAGACCATGTTGAAAATTTGGTAACAAAATGTCAAAAAATGTCTGAGTTTTGCATAAAAGTAGAAGCTCCCATTGAAATACATTTACCTTAGTTTTCTCATATTGCAGTCAACAGTTCCAGCAGTAAGGCGTGTCTTCAATTGCAGAGTAGATCTTGAACCTTGGAACTGCTCAGGTGAGTGAAGGTGTGTGTGGGGGAGATATTGGGGGCAGGGGGCTGAGTGGGAGGGTGTGGGACTGGTCGACAAGGGACCATTTAGGTTTTTGTAGGATTTAAAAAAACATAGGAGACAGTGATCACAGACAGGGGAAGGGGCGAAGGACCACTGGACTATCAGGCAATAAAATAATAATACACAGGTTGTTGATCGGAGAATAGGGAAGGGGAAGGGACGACTGGACTATCAGGGAATAAAAAACAATAAATTGGATGGTGATCGGAGAATGGAGGAGGGGGGAGGAACCACTGGACTACTAGGGAACAAATGGGGGGTCACCATGCAGCTTGATAAGAAAATGTGCAGATTGCCTACCAAATAATATGCATATTCTTGAACCATACCTGCTGTGCTGTGAGATGAGATACCAATTTTGTAAAGTTTATAATGTACAGTTGCAGATCAGAAATAATCTCTTGACTTCTTCATTGTCTTTTTAAGGCAAATGGTACTGCATGAACAGGCTAAGGCTTTGAAGCCCACTTCAAATCGTGGTACCGACGACATCCATATTTGATGTTGCAGTTGGGGGGGTCAGCCATCACAGTAGAAGACTCCTCTCAAAGTACTGTTCTCCCTGGTGATGGGCAGCTGCTGAAAGGATTATAGAATATATTTTTACCTGCCAGGAAAAGAGCATATTAGAAAAAGTAGCAACATTTCTACTAACTACATTCTTGTAAGATATAAGGAAAACAGGTGTATTAGCATAAGGACTTGTATAATATAGATGAGATACTCTATCTTTTAGCAAAGAATGACTTTAATAAATGACATGTACAGTATAAACATTCTTGTAGAATTATACATAACATCCTCTGTACTTTCAAATAGCTGAAAAACAATATAATTGATATTTATATTAATATTTATTTATTTATTGAACTACTGTAGCACATTGTAATGGATTTTTAGCTGAACAATAAAGATATTTGTACTTTGTAGCTGTTGATGGGTGAACAGCAGCAGGAAGGGTTAAAAGAAATGGCCTATGGGCAACTAAATTCAGTGTCTGCTTGGTTGGCACTGAAAGTCAGGTGGTCACTTAGGGTGGTCCCATTGGAGGGGGGTGGTCTGGACCAGACTCACGGAGCACTGCACAGAGCAGAGGAGGCAGGCAGCACTAGGAAACAAAGAGAGGCACTATGGAATGGCATTCCCAAACTCTAGGGTAGGGTACCAACAAAAGGCACATCTATGAGATGTTGGCTGCCTTCCTTCCAAATTTCAGCTCAAAAGACCAAACCGTTCTTTTGCAGCAGGGTGGCAAAGAATTCCTGTCATTTTGGCCAAGTCTGAAAAAGTAGTGTGGCAATTTGCGGCAATTTTTGCAAAATTTTGTGAAAGTGTCATGCCTGCGACATTACTTTGTGACACTACTGGTTCCAGAAATTTAGAAAACATATTTCTGGAGTGTTTAACCCCAAAATAAAGACATGGCTAGCATCTTCAGGGTCTGATTAGGTGAACACAAAAAGAATTGTGTCCCTAGAGGGTCCCAAATTTAAATGCCAAGCATTTTTCTGATCACCAACTGAAAACAAAATGGTGGATTTGTGACACTACTAGGGCCATTTGCGACACTAAAAAGTGCAGTTGTGACACTGTCAAACTTTTTCTTAACTTTTTCTATTGACCTATTATGGGAACTTGTTTTTTGAATAACTTTTGAACCGTTTAATATTTTTTCATGAAATTTTCAAAAGGCACACCAGAAACCCTGGCCAAACGTTCCCTAAAGTTTTTGGACTGGTCACGCAACCCATGCAACCTGTAGGTGAGAGCAAAGAATTCACAAAAAAGCGTAAATGCACATTTCATTGGTGCTTAATAACTCTGCAGCCATATCTACAACTGGTACAAAACTTGGCAGATCCCAAGATCTACCATGCCCAATCATGCATACCAAATATCAGGCAAATCTGTTGAATGGTGGCAAAGTTATTAAAGTGCAAATTTGGACCCTTTAACCGTAAAATGGCTCCTCAATCCTAACTATGGTAGCACTACCGTGCTACCATAATATACATATATATATTTATAACATGTGTAAACAAAATTGCTTAATTTGATTGACTAAAAGGACCTCTCAGCCATGTCCTTATCAGCGTGTATTTATGCCAGCCGGCACTTTTCTCCCATAGCTAACCTCACAACATGCAGAAATCAGTAACCAAGACAAACTCAAAACTATTCTAAGAAGTGGGCACAATGTGCAGCACCAGTGCAAAATGTCACACTGCTGTCACAGGCATCAAACAACACAAAGCCCATCTCTCTCTCTGTCAAACACGAAAGTGTAACAAAAATAATTGAAATAAATTCATCCATAGAATTTTCCACCTTGTTAAAAAAAAGTAAGTACCTCAGTCACACTGCAACCGCTGAAACCAGAACCGCTCACTCCTGATAGCATTCTGTTTCACTACATCCTTTCTCCAGGCAACCACAGAATCGATCCTCTGTTCTATCATTCAAAATTACAAAAAAACAAAAGCAAAACACTCAGCACAGATCTAGTTCTTCATACAAAAAAAATTCCTGTACCTTGTCTGTAACCCCGAGAAACCTGAATACAACACCGGAAATGGCTGTCACAAGCCAGCTCGTTCACTGGTTGGCACCGTTAATCCATTATCCTCGACCTCTGTACATACCAAATTACCATACTAAAAAACTGCAAAAGATTACACTTCTGTACAAACATGTAAATATGACGAAATTAAATATGACCCAACCAAAAAACCAGAAGTGGCTCAAGAGAGTTCAACAGCTCCCAGCTCCTCGCTGACATGCCCAATTCCAACCTGCTCCAACTGAAATCTGCCCATGCTCCTGAACAGCCTACTACTTAAATATAACAAAAATTTAAAAATAAATATAAAATAACGTGTTTGTGTGTGTCTCAGGGGGTGAGCTATAGACACCAGCACCCATTAGTGGCTGCATTTTAGATATATTCTAGTTATCAATACAGTACAAACACAGGGACTACTTTTCTATTTTTTATTTATATTAACAGTTTTTAAACATTTTAAAACTTCTTACCTAAACTTTTAAAATAACCTTTTTTTTTACAATGGAACTCATTTTATAAGCGCAATAACACACTCCGAGGTGTGGGTTACGTGCTGATAATAGCACACCCAGGGACATAAGGCACTCGGCACAAGTGCCTCATGCCTTAGTACACCCCTGGGCATGCTCTTATCAGCATGTAACCCATACCTCATCGTGTGTTATTGCTTGCATATCTATTAGAGGCAAAAAACTCCATTTAATGCATCAGTTAAGGTTGTTCTACAGTGACAAAAGTGAGAAAATTTGGTGTTGGGGTTGAAAACCCTGGACCCCCAGCCCTCCCCAACTGTACGGGAGTGCGTGTTAAATGTCGTCAGCCCTAACTCTCACCCTATCACATGTGTAAAGAAGCAGAGGTATAGGAGAATGGGGTGAGAGTTAGGACCGACAACACCAATGCGCACTCTGATGCCAGTTGGGGGGGTGGGCTATGGGGGTCTAAGTGGGGTTTTCAACCCTAACACCACATTTTCTCACTTTTGTTGCTGTGGGACAACCCTAACTGATGCATTAAACAGAGTTTTTTGTCTCTAATGTCCCTTCTTTTTGAGAATGATGTCGACAAATAGTGAAAGTAATGCAGCGGCGGGAGCGTGGGCTATTTGGACCCCGTGCTCCCCCCATGTGATGTCTTGTGACATAGTAACAGGAACAGCAACAGAAACATAAGTGTCAACAGTGGCATACATGGTAACGGAAATGTAAATGGTAAAGGAAACGTTAATAGAAACGGAAGAGCAAAGTGACACCAAAGTGAACAGTGACGCAAACGGACATTGAAGCGCATATGGAAACACAACTGGTAATGTGAACAGTGATGGCAGCGGTATTTTAAATGGAAATGTTAAGTGTCACAGCAAAAAGAACGTGAAAGGGAACAGAAACGGAAACGGAAATGCGAGTGCGCACATAAACACAGATGGTAACGAGCACAGCCATGGTACCGCAATAGTAAATGCAAATGGTAATGTTAACATGAAGAATAATGCCAAAGGAAACAGAAATGGAAATGGGAAATGAGGCGGGTACGGAAACGCAAACCGTAACATACATGGTCATGGGACTACAATTGTTAATGCAAATGGTGATGGTAACAGCAACAATAATGCCAAAGGAAAGAGAAAGGAAAGAGAAATACAAATGCAAGTGAGTATAGAAATGCAAACCATTATGCGCATGGTCATGATACCGCAATTGTAAACGCAAATGGTAACACTAACTGCAAAAATAATGCCAAAAGAAACAGAAACTAAACAGAAATGCAAGCGCATATGAAAATGCAAACCTTAACACACGTGGATGGTACCAGAATTGCAAATGAAACTGGTAATAGTAACAGCAACAATAACGCCAAATGACACAAAAACGGAAATGCAAGTGAAAACGCAAACAGTAACGCACTCGGTGGCGTACACGGTAGTGGTGCCACAAATGTTAATGGAAACACAACTGGAAACATTAACTGGCACAGTAACGAAAGGGCACACCCTTCTTTTCCCCAAAAAAATGCATTGGAAAACACAGTGAAAACAAAGAATGTACACATAACAATGGGCCTCGGAGCAGAAAATGAGGACTTGGAATAGTAAATTGATTATATCTCAGGAACCGTACGACGTAGAAAAAAAATGTAAATTTCATATGAATTATGACTTTCCTGGCTAGTTTTGTACTTAGGCTCCACTAGGGAGCTAAGCATTTTTGTGACAAAAAGTCTGTATCTCGCACGGTTTCAGAGATACGGGCCCTGAAAGGTGCGACGGGTGCCATAATGTTATCTAATGGGAAAAAATGTTAAACTTGGAGTGCTGTCACTGTGCTGCCCTATAATATTTTTTAACCAAACCACCAAAAGGCACATCAGTGGGATTTTGGCTTTCTTCCCTCCAAACTTCTGCCCAAAAGACCAAACCGTTATTTTGCAGCAGGTCGGCAAAGGATTCCTGTAATGCAGCGGATGCCGTAATGTTATCCTATGGGAAAAAATGTCAACTTTGGAGTGCCATAACTTTGCCACCCTGTAATATTTTTTCACCAAAATACTGAAAGGCACATCTGTGAGATGTTGGCTGTGTTCCCTCCAAATTTCAGCCCAAAAAACCAAACCGTTCTTTTGCAGCAGTGTGGAAAATAATTGCTGTCATTTTGCCATAGCCTGGAAAAGTAGCGTTGCAATTTGCGAAAGCTTTTGCAAAAATTTGAGACACTTTCGTGAGTGCGACACTACTTTGCAAAAGTACTTTTTCCAGAAACTTGAAAAACATATTTCTAGAGTGTTTAACCTCAAAATAAAGACATGTCTAGCATCCTCAGGGTTTGACTAGGTAAACACAAAAAGAATTGTATTGCTAGATGGTCCCGAATTTAAATGCCAAGCATTTTTCTGATCACCAACTGAAAACAAAATGGTTGATTTGCAAAAGTAAAAGGGCCATTTGTGAAAGTAAAAACTGCATTTTCGAAAGTGTTGAACTTTTTGTTAACTTTTCCCATTGACTTATAAAGGGAAATTATTTTTTGAATAACTTTTGAACCATTCAATATTTTTTCAAAAGGCACATCAGGGATGCTGGCTGCATGTTCCCTGAAGGTTTCGAGCCAGTCACACAAAAAGTGCGACCTGTGGGTGAGAGCAAAGAAATCACAAAAAAGCGTAATTGTGCAATTGGTTGTCACTTAATAACTCCGCAGCTCTATATCCAACTGGTACAAAGCTTGGCAGATCCCAAGCTCTACCATGCCCAATTGTGCATACCAAATTTCAGGCAACTCCATTGAACGGTGACAAAGTTATTAAGGTGCAAAATTTGACCCTTTAACCTTAAAAGTGAAACTCGACCCTAACTATGGTAGCACTACCGTGCTACCATTATATTATATATAGATATATATATATATATATATATATATATATTTAGAGTAGATGGTGCCACTCTGAAAATTAGAACTGTGAAATTCTTTTGAGGAAGAGATAATCATTTACTGTTATTTAGAGCATAGAAAGCTGCATTCTGTAGTGCAAAGAACACAAAACTCTTGAACAGAAGACATTTGGGGCCTGATATTCGAAATAGCACAAAACAAGGTCAAAACTTTGCTCTGCGCCTTGCGATTGCTGGGGAACCTCAGAATGCTATCTAAATTCAAGGCCCCAGTTCTCTGTGGCAAACCTCTGTAAATTCTGAGGCAAGGACTCTGAACTTGTGCGGCACTGTTAGGTCAAATTCTGCAGCAAGGTTTAAAGTTCTGCGGCACATGTATATATAAATAATACAGAGCCAGCTTTACAGTTTTGGGGTACCCCAGCGAAGATGGCCTGTAAAAAGGGTCTCTGACTTTCCCCACATAAATGTAAGCTGCATAATTTCACTTAAGTTTTATTCTTTTGCTTTTCAGATACTATCAAGGTTCTCTATATTTATCTAAATCTATTTAGAGCTTAGTGCTATGTCATGCAATATTAATGGCTACTGGCAGGCACTGCCTAAATGTACTGGCAAATAGCTGAATAGTTGTCCTCCAAGGGATAACTTGAAGTAGATGAGCCATGGAGAACCCAAGACTTCCCTCCTCTGGGAATACTTATCAGGACCCCATACACTGTCATAGTTGGGGGTGGCAGGCTATTGGGTGCATACAGAGACTTCCCCTTACTGCCACCCTGAAAATTGCCATACATTAAAAAAATAAAATATTTAACATCAGCAGTGTCAGCATGATTATTTCTGTCTTTTTCTCTGTTTCACTCTATCCTTGTTCAGTTGTTACATTTTGATTTAATAATCTTTAGCTTTATTGTCATCTTTCTTACATTGGCTTCATTTATTTATTTATTTATTTATTTTATTTTTTTATTTATTTCAGTTTGGGTATTATAGCCTTTGAGCTAAACTAGCAATTTTACAAAGGCTCCAAGTCAGTAGAAGAACAGACAAAACAGTACAATTTACATCATAAGTCGAAAACATACAATTGCCAAATGACAAGGCTATTTTACCAGCAAGATAACTGTGGAGTATAACCTCAAATACAAATACTTTTATAACAGAAATATCTCTAGTCTATAGGTCTAGTTACTAAGTGCAGGTTGTTTGTAGCTTGCAGCCAAAATTAGCTTTGTCAAGGAAAAGCGGATGAAGGAGGAAGAGGTAAGGAGAGTTTTGCCATGGGCAGAGGAGGCATATTGTATAAAGTTATTAGGGGGTAGAAGAAGGGGCTATGGTAATGAGGGTGAACAAGCTGATAAGTGTTGTATGCATGGGGCAGCCTAGGGGAAGTGTAAGCCGAGGGGAGGGGGTGAGGACTCTTGGGCAAGAGGGGTAGGAGTGTGGGGGATAAGGGTTGAAAGCATAGAGCTGGGGATGAAACTCATTATCATGCACAGCAGTTGCACTCTTGGGATTTTACCATGAGGTGATGGAGTTCTTTTTTGAATTGGCTGAATTTCTTAAGGTGAAAAAGGGAGGGGGGTAAATAGTTCATCCAGAGAGGGCCTCGATAGGAGAGGGACCTTTGGGCGAAGGAGGTTCATTTGTATGGAGCATGCAGTACCCCTCTAACAGTGCTTTTGGTTGTTTGGATGGCTCACGTGGTGCTTCTCCACAAGAGTGGCTCCAAGGATGGACCGGGGAACTATAAACTGGTAAGCCTCACATCCATTGTGGGTAAGCTGATGAAGACTTTCCTGAAGGAGAGGCTGGTGGCCCTCCTGGAGGCCAAAGGACTATAGGACAGTAGACAGCATGGCTTCATACATGGCAGATCCTGCCAAACCAACCTGTTGGAGTTCTATGACTGGGTAACTAGGCAATTGGACAGAGGCCATTAAGTGGATGTAGTGTATCTGGATTTCAGTAAGGCATTGGACTTGGTGTCACGTGGGAGGCTGGGAAGTAAACTAAAAGGCACAAGGGCAGGTGCAAAGCTGGTGAGATGGGTAAGGAACTAGCTTCAGGGAAGGCAACAGAGGGTGGTGGTGGGTGGAGAGCTGTCATTCCCAAGGGTAGCGATGAGTGGTGTTCTACAGTGCTCGGTGTTCAGACCAGTGTTGTTTGGGATATTCATTGCAGACATATCATTGGATATCAAGAGCAAGATCAGTCTGTTTGCTGATTATACCAAGATGGGAGTAATGGTGGATGACCTAGGGGGATGGCAGGGGTTGCAGGATAACCTGGCAAAGCTGGAAACCTGGTCAGACACCTGGAAACTGGAGTTTAATGCCAAAAAGTGCAAAGTGCTGTGTTTTGGGGTGAAAACCCCAAGAAGAAGTTACCAGCTGGGGCAGTGCAGCTTGCCAAGACAGAGGAGGAGAAGGATCTGAGGGTGCTCATTACAGGGTCAATGAACAACTCAGCACAATGTAGGAAGGCAGCTGCAAAGGCCAACAAAATGCTGGGTTGCATTGCAAGGGGGTATATCCTCGAGGAGGGAGGAGGTGATTCTGCCACTGTATAGGTCATTAGTTAGACCACACCAGGAATACTGCATTCAGTACTGGCGCCCGTGTCTGAAAAGGGACATTAAGTTACTGGACGGGGTGCAGCGCAGGGCGACAAAGATGATCAAGGTACTGGGGGATTTATATGACAGGAGGCTGAGGGAGTTTAACATGTGTTCGCTGGAGGAGAGGAGGGACAGGAGGACATGACCGAAACCTTTAAGTACATGAAAGGAATAGATAAGGCAGGTACAGAGGGGCTGTTCAAAGTAAGGGAGGGGAGGGACACCAAGGGCCATGATATGAGACTGGAGGGAGGAAGGTTCAGGAAGGAGATGAGGAGACACTTTTTTACAGAGAGGGTGGTAGCTGGGTGAAATGGGTTACCGCTAGAAGTGGTATCCAATGGAACAGTGGACTGCTTCAAAAGGGGCTGGGACAGGGCAAGGGGGAGGATCAATGGAAGGGAAAGGTAGAATGGAGGGGCAGCTGCAGAATAAGGGGTGCTAGCTGCACATTCAAGCAGACTTGCTAGACCTCTAGGCCTTTATCTGCTGGCATATTTTGTATGTTCGTATGTTTAAGCATTGGGGTTACACTGGAAAAGTTTCAAAGTTGATTCTGGGACCAGTCTAAGGAGGGCGTTTTAACACATGCCTGGTACTGGGACCTTAGAGGTAATGGAAGCCAGCCAGTTGCAGAGTAGAGACTGCAAGAGTTATTTTTTTATGTGCATCTCATTTCCTTAACCTGAAAGCCCAGATATCTGCAAGGCCCTCTGACCATGAGCTGTCCTAGAGCAGGTAATCTCACAATTGCACCTAATTATGGGTTGCCCTCATGGAACCTGGATGCACTACTACTAGCCTAGTCAGGTGGCTGAGCCAACTTTTTGTATTTTTCCTTTTTTTAAGTTGGCTCGCGCATCCGTGCCAGTCAACATATTGCGATAGTAGAAGATTTGGAGGTGAGGTCACTGTGGGCGAATGCAGGGCACTCATCAGTAGGTGCATCCCTCATTCCCCAATAAGCCAGCATGCAGGCGCTGACACCAGGCATATGTAAAGTGGTCATCACATCTAACAAAAGTGCTGCTGCAATGAGAGGCAAGCTCGTCATGCAGAGGCACAATAACATGCCTCCCAACGTGCCTTTACTGGAGAACTTTTCCAGTAAACATGGTGGCAGTGAGTGCTGACTTCAGGGGTGCCAAATCCCACTATCAGCATGCCCTGACCCACTTCATTTGCCGATGGGGGAGTCCACTTCTCATTGGCATAATGCCCCCCTCCCATTCCAATTGTGTGCCGAGGAGGTGCCCAATCTCCCTTGGCAACATGTGCCCCTCAACAGTTTTTCTTTGCTGATGGGGACCCAGTCCCCATTGGCTTCAGTACCCCCTACCCAGCTGAATTTTCCGATGGAGAGCCCTCTCCCCATTGGCATAATGTCCGCACCCCCCAATTTGTGCTGTGTGCTGAGTGGCTGCCCAACCCCCTTCAGCATCATGTGCCCCCCCTTTCTGTACTGATGGGGGTCAAATCCCCCTTGGCTGTGGTCCCCCTCACCATAATGCAGGTGGTACACTAGGAGCCGACCCCAGTGTACCAAGCAACACCTGCAAAAAAAGAAAACCAACACTTGTCTTTTTTTTCCCTGAGAAACAAGAAGATGGTCACTCGTGGTCTCTCCTGCCCCCTTCCCCCACCCGCATCCTCCCTCTGGGTGCCCTGCCTCCCCCCCAACCCCTTCATACCATACTTACTTCCTGAACTCATCGCGATAATCTTCGGTGGACTGGGAACACATCTGCACTCTTCAAAGCCGACTGCAAACTGAAGAAATGCTAGTAAGCTGTATAATGGCATAAATAGGGTTTTTTCAACTTTGGTGCATATCTTGGGCATTTTTGTGAATTTCAGCACCAAATTTTCAACATGAAGTTATTGGGACCCCTCCTCATGAATTTAGTCACTATTGTGGTGTTATTCGGTCCCAAAAAATGATTTCGCAGTCACTGCATGGAATCACCTTTCAGGGCTGATTAGCAAAACAACAGTGCCACTGTTCATGAGGTGGGCTCTCAAAAAGCCTGTGTTGCACATTTGGTGGAAAAAATCCATAAAATGACTGTTTTATGAGCATGCGTTGCGCAGTTTCCACGCACGCTCTTAACTTCGTGAATTTGTAATATTTTCACTCCAGATTTTCAACATTGGCATTTTTCCACACCTCCTTATGAACAGTACAGCTGTCATTTTACATATCCTGTCCAAAATGTGTTTTTGCACTTCTGGAACAGAATATCACGGTAGCTGTGGGAAATCAGTTTTAGGGACGGATTAAGAAAATGACAGTGACACTGTTCATGAGCAGAGGTCCTAAAATGCCTATGTTGAAAATTTGGTGATGAAAGTCCATAAAATGACTGTGTTACAAGCATGCATCATGCAGTTTTCATGCACCCTTGTAACTTCACAAATCTGCAATATTTTCATGCCAGATTTTCAACACTGGCATTTTTTCACACCTCCTTATGAACAGTACAGCTGTAATTTTTCAGATCCTGCTCGAAATGTGTTTTCGCACCTGTGGCACACAATGGCGTGGTCGCTGTGGGATATCAACCTTTGGGACAGATTAACAAAATCACAGTGCCACTGTTCATGAGGGGAGGTCCCAAAATGCCTATGTTAAAAATGTGGTTAAAAAAATCCCCAAAATAATTGGGTTACGAACGTGTGTTGCGTAGTTTCTGTGCATGCTGATGACTTCACCGATTTTTCATATTTTCACTACAGATTTTCAATGTTGTCATTTTCTTACACCTCCTCATGAACAATACAGTTGTCATTTTTCACATTGTGCCCAAAATGTGTGTTCGTGCCTGTGGCGCCAAATGGCACAGTTGCTGTGTAAAACAACCTTTCGGCTAACAAACTGATAGTGCTACTCTTCATGAGGTGGGGTCACAAAAAGCCCATGTTGATAATTTGGAGTGATAATACCAACAAACACCTATGGCGTTAGGGTTTCCAGCTGTAACACCCCACCCTGTAGAGACTGACAGGCATCAGGGGTGTGAATTGGGATCATCAGCTATAATGGTCACACCATTCCAACTCCACCCCCACCCTGCAGCCAGTGACAGGCATTGAGGTGTGCCTTGGAGTGCTCGGCCCCAAAGTTCACTCCATTCTCCTATACTGCACTCATCTCAATGTACTTCCTTATGGAATGGGGTAGATATAAGACCCAAATACTCCAAAGCACACCAGGACACTTGTCAGCGTCTACAGGGTAGGGTAAGGTAAAATGGCATGAGCATTATAGCTGACAACCCAAAGGCACACCCCAGTGCCTGTCAGTCTCTGCACGGTGGGGGTGGAGTTGGCATCAGTTCAGTAATTCACTGCCATTCCTATTATGCATCTCTAACTCCTGCACTACCAATGCCAATGTCAGCAGGACAACATTCGGCATTGACAAATGCTTGTTTTCATCGTCTTTTAGCTCTGTAGTCTCATTGTCTGTGTTTCTAAATCAGACAAAGTTCCCTTTCCCACAGATGAAAAAATGTCAGCAGTGCCCCCACCTCTACTCCATACCAGACCAAAATGCTGAAATGCCCTCTGCTCTCTTCTTCCCTCTCCAAAACCTTGTAAAAGAAAAGCTTTCTCCTCCCTCACCTCCCACCTAATGTACCTAATGGCTGTAATGCTATCTCCTCCCCTAGTCTACATAATGGCAGCAATAATCTCTCCTCTCCTCTCTTCCCCTGACCAAATCACAGCAATGCTTTCCTTTCTCCCACTTCCCCATACTCGTAGTAATGCTCTTTGCAACATCCCCACACCTTAGATCTAATGGCTAGAAGATATTTTCTCCTCTTCCTAGCATGATCCTAACCCCCAAAAGCCTTGCCTGGACCCAGTTTTTAAAATCTGTGTAGCCCTTCTCCACCTAACTTAGCACCACTACCCTACCAGGAAGAAAAAGGATGATATTTGCAATGATCTCCAATTTTATCACAGAATGTTAATACACAGGAGGCTGACTATCAGACTAGGGAAGTAGAAGAGATAGGGTTGCCAGTTAAACAGGGCCACAGTTTGATTTATTTAAATTGGGTGGGCTACTCTGGATTTATTCTTTTGTAACATTACCTGGCTACCAAAGTATAGAAAAAAATGACTACTGTATTGAATGGTCAAGCTACATGTACTTAAAATCTTAGAAGCTGCACTGACTGATGCACCAAGTAAATCTATTTGTCCCTCAGTGGCATTTTTAGCTGTGATGCAGGGAGGTTGGAATCTGTCTTGCCCACCTTGAAACATAGAAACAAAGAATTTGATGGCAGATAAGGACCGTTTGGCCCACCCAGTCTGCCCATTTCCCTACCTAATGGATAAGTTGCAGATCCTAGTTAACCAGCAGCCTACTTCTTTCTACCCCCACCCCCTAGAATTGCCTCATTGCTGTCCCATGCAAGCTTGAATTCAACCACTGTTTTTGACTCCACAACCTCCTCCGGAAGGCCGTTCCATGCATCCACAACCCTCTCTGTGAAAAAATACTTCCTTACATTACCTCTGAGCTGCCCCCCGTCTTCAAATTGTACCCCCTTGTTCTTGCACACCACTTTTTTTGAAAGATGCTACCCTCTTAGACTTTGTTGATTCCCTTGAGGTACTTGAAAGTTTCTATCATGTCCTCCCTCTCCCTCCTTTCCTTGAGGCTATACATATTAAGCTCCTTTAGTTTTTCTTCATATGTCTTCTGGTGCAGACCCTGCACCATTTTAGTTGCCCTCCTCTGGACAGCTTCCATCTTGTCTATGTCCTTGCGGAGATTGGGTCTCCAGAACTGCAGTACTCAGATGGGGTCTCACCAGCTGTCTGTACAGAGGAATAACAACTTTCTGTTTTCTACTGGTGATGCTTCTCCCTATGCATCCCAGTATCCCCCAACCCTCCTTACTGCCCTCTCACATTGCTTGCCCACCTTTAAGTCATCTGATATGACTACCCCAATTTTTGTTGTTAGTATCTCACCCCCCATTGTGTACTCTTCCCCTGGGTTTTTGTTTCCCAGGTGCATTACCTTGCACTTCTTAGCATTAAATCTAAGCTGCCATACATTTGACCATTCCTCTAACCTTGCCAAGTCCCTTCTCATCCTTTCCACCCCACCTTGTGCATCAACTCTGTTGCAGATCTTTGTGTCATCTGCAATGATGTCCCTCTGCAATGTCACTTACAAAGACATTGAAGAGAACCGGTCCTAATACTGAACCCTGCGGCACCCCACTAGTAACCCCCCTTTCTTCAGAGTGGACTCCATTTACTATTACTGTCTGTGTCCTATTCTCCAGCCAATTCTTTACCCCGGCTATCATCTTGGGACCCACTCCCAGGCTGGCTAACTTGTATATTAATCTTTTGTGTGGGACTGTGTCAAATGCCTTGCTAAAGTCTAGGTAGGCCATGTCCACAGCACCTCCCTGATCTACTACTTTGGTCACCCAGTCAAAGAAATCTATTAGAGTCGTCTGGCATGACCTTCCCGCTGTGAATCCATGCTGCCTTGGGTCCTGTGCCCCTCTGGCCTCTAGGTACTCGACAGTTCTTTCCTTCAGAAGTGATTCCATCATTTTCCCTACCACTGAGGTTAAACTAACAGGTCTGTAGTTTCCTGCTTCTGCCTTGCTCCCACTTTTGTGAAGGGGAATCACATCTGCCCTCCTCCAGTCCTCGGGTACCATCCCATCCTCCCATGATTTGTTAAAGAGGTTAGTCAGTGGTGTCACTAGTTCTACCCTTAGTTCTTTTAGAATTCTGGGATGAATCCCATCAGGCCCCATTGCTTTGTCCACCTTCAGTTTTAAGAGTTATTTCCGAACCCTTTCATCTGTAAATGGGATGGTATCAACTTCTGTATCCAGAGTGTTTCTATTGTTTGTTTTAGGTACCTCCCTCTCTTCGTTTGTAAATACTGAGCAAAAATATTTGTTTAGTATCTTTGCCTTTTCACAGTCACTCTCTGCCCCACTCCCCCATCAAGCCTCATTATCCCTCCTTTAGTCTTCCTTCACCTTGCATATTGTCCTGGAGCAATATACAAATGTTTAAAAATTAAACAATGTTTAATCTTCAATATGTCATTATGGCTTCCTCTGTTTTCTCAATTGGGTTTTCTCTTCCCTTACTTAGTTTTAACATTTTACATAAATAATCTTTGGCTTCTCACTTTTCTTACTTTGGTTTCATCTTTTAATTTTTTCAGTCTATCCAGCATTCTCTCATTCCTTTCCTACCCCAACAGTTTTTTTTTGTATACTTAGTTGTCCCTTTGCTTGCATTTTTTATAATTTACATTTTTCTTTCCTAGGCACCAGAGTTGACCCATTAGGTGGGCAACTTCACAGTCCCATCCAGATCAACCACTTGTGCTCTAAACCCAATAAGGATAGCAACCCCCCCTCCGAGCACTGTATCCTCTCATGGTTTTAGAACAAGTAAACCCCACCACTGCCCATTTCAACCCCACCACTTTCCTAACAAGTCTTGAGAATGCTATGGAGTGGTCTTGTAGATTTTAATGTATGTCATTATCCAGCCCAATGCTGTACAGGGATCCAATCTGTCTCAAAAGCATTGTAAAGGCTCCTCTTGGATATTACTATGCTCCCTCATAACACAAGAAATACCAACTCTGCATAGTTAAGTCCCAAGAATCATGCCGCCCAGAGCCTCATTGAGTCACTGTGTTTTAGATTGGCACCCTTTTTTTGTCCAACAGTGTAGGACAATCCTCCACCTCTTCCTATTACTGCTGGACCCAAATGCTGGATTCATGCCACAGTATGGCTTTGTGTGGCCCTACAATGCACTACTGGAATAAGAAAAAAGCATTCTGGCCCACTAGCAGTGACAGGAAAAGGCAAAGGATTATCATGCAGACTTACACCAAAAATGGGGTGCAGATATAAAAATATAGGATGACTCTGGGGGGCTCTCAGAGTTGGGTAGGGATGGTTTGAGGAGTTGGGGTAAATTTTAGTTCTTATAAAGATACAAGCAGGCAGAGGAATTGCTTGAAAGGAGTGGTGTCAGTCTCTGTCTATCTTACTGGAGCAATTTCTGTGCAAATTCTGAGGCCAACCCCAAATTCTGTGGCAGGCTGCATATTCTGCGGCAGGTCATAATTTCCATGGCAATCGACGTGTGCTGCGGAACCACAGAAAACAGGGGGCCTTGTCTGTATTCGGTCGAATACCACACTGGTGGTTTTCAAATGAATATAGAACCATGTTGGCAGAGCACTAAGCCAAGTAGCACTGCTCCAACATGGATCTCAAAGTATGCCACCAGAATGGATCGCATCAGAGTGCGGTTCCATGTCATAACAGTGAACATTCTTGGGCGACTTGCAATACAGCGAGTACACCCTGCCAAAAATCAACTTGGCCAATAAAAAAACACTGAACACCAACTCAGTGTATATTTAAAATAATGTTTAATGAGGGAGGAGCAAGTCCCCTGCACACCCTATACTTATATAATCATCTCTGAGGAAGGGAGGACACTGGACAAAAGAAGAGGGACTTACGACGGCAATAACATGAAAAAAAGCTGCTGCTAAACCAAAAAAAAGTATTTGTATGCTGTCCTGGACTTGGTGCCACCAGAACTGCAGACGATGTCCCTACCCACTACACCAGGTGTGTAGCTTGGCGGCATCATGACCCATGTCCCCTTTTAGCCCACCCTTCTTCCTCCTCTGATCACAGTTCCTTCCCCTTACCATTCTTCCTGTCCTCCCTCCCTCACTATTCCTTTCCCTCACTAGTCATTCTTCAGCACTGATCCTGAAAGTGACCAAATTGAAGCACTCGTTTCTAAGTCACTCAATTTGGTTAGCTATTATAGTGTGCTACCCCAGCATGCTACCTGCAATATCTAAAGAGGCCTGTGCAAATAAGCCCATTGGGCATGCAAGGCACTATGAGGCCATTTGCATGCCCATTATCTGATCATTTGCATGGGTAGTGAGGCAGGTTAGCATGTTGCTACCCCCTTAATTGCCCATTCGCAGAGCTTTGTAGATATCCCTTGTGCTAGTGGCTCCCTAATTGCCAGCCCATACTGTAATAAATAAAAATCCCTGGTGGCCCCTTCCCTCTGATCACCAGCCCATACTGTATGAAATAAAAATCCCTGGTGCTAGTGGCTCCCCCATCCATCTGATGGCCAGCCCGTAGTACAACAGAAAATCTTCCCTGGCATCCAGTGGTCCTTCCCAGGCACTGATTCATGACAATGCCACAGTCCTTGGTGTCTAGCACCCCATACTATGGCACCAAACACCCACCCCCAGTCACCTTAGCAGTCCCCTTGATGCTCTGGGTGCATACAGCAATTAGCATGGCCCTTCTCATACCTCCACGGCCAGCTGCCACATGACCAAGCAGAGAGCATGCCTCTTATTTATTGGACAGGGTGACATGCCCTCTCCTATATATAAGGAATGCTCCCTGCTTGGACATATGGTGACCAGCCAAGAAGGTGTGAGGAAGGCTGTGCTAGTCACTGTATGTATCCATGGTACCGAGGAGACGGGGGGGTTTGTGTTCGGTGCTATGGTGGGAGAGCTACTAGATGCTATGGATACTGGCACTGCAGTAGATTGATTCCTGGGGGAACAACTGGACACCAGATAGTTTTTTTCTATTTTTCTATGGACTGGAAATTTGAGGGGGGAAGGGGAGACCACTAGCACCAGGGATTATTTCATACAGTATGTGCTGGTGATTGGAGGGGTAGACCACTAGCACCAGGGATATTAATTTCACACATTATGGGCTGGTGATCAGGGTGGGACCACTAGCACCAGTGATTTTTATTTCATACAGTATGGGCCACCGATCATAGGGGGGACCACTAGCACCAGGGATTAGTATTTCAGACAGCACGGTCTAGCAATTGGGGGGGACCACTAACACCAGGGATTATTATTTCATACAGTACAGGTGGGCAATCAAAGAGTTAGTACCAAAGTGCCGCAGTCAGAGTGGACATGTGTTTAGTCTGTATTTCATATAATTTATTTTTGCAATAAATTAATTTAAAAAACATTCCTCTTCGATATAGCTCTGATAGTGCAAGATTATTGGAGCTGGTGACTGGGGGGAATGGGAGGGACCACAGAGGGTGTGAGTGCTCCTCCACTGGTCATCCAGCGAGATGGCTGCATTACCTTCAGCAGCAGCTAGAGCTGCCTGAAGTAAGTCGGGGTTTTGTATGGCAGTGTTTGCATTGCACAAAATCCCATGCTAAGCTCTTTTGAGCAGCACAAAGCAGGTCATCATGGGGGGAGTGCGGCTATTCATGGCCACCCCAACCCCTTGTCCACCGGCACACATGATATTCTTTGTGGGTGCTAACCATCTTTGCCAGAGTAACAGCTCCTTTTTGAATATGGGGATCTAGCACAAATTCTGGTTTGTATGGGCAAAAAGATCAGTTAGTGCCGGCGCAAACTTTTGAATGGTTGAAAAAATGGTGTGGAGCACAAGGGTTTGGCTTCATTGGGGACTGGGGTTCCACCTGGAGGGACACCAGCCTATACTGGCAGTATGGTCTGCATCTGTCCAGGAAGGGAACAAGTCTTTTGAGCAATCGGTTTAAATGCTTCATTGGCAAGCTTTTAAACTAGTCAAGGGGGGGAGGCACTGATAAGCAGCAGGAAAATCCCAGCCTCTCCCTACAAAACAGGGTACTAAATGAGAAAAAGACCAAGATTGAAAGATCAGTGGGGGATGCTGCAAAAGAAGGTAAAGCCATCAAAAAATGGAGAGCAATGAGTACCAATGCCCGTAGTCTGAGTAACAAGCTTCCTGAATTAGTGGCCTTGATGGAGGAGGAACATCTGGATATCGTGGCAGTCACAGAAACATGGTACACACAAAACCATGACTGGGACGTAAACATACCAGGATACACTGGGCCAGATATTCAAACTGCGCTCTTCTTAGGTGCAAGCCCTTTCGCTGCGCAAAATAGTTGCGCGGGGTGTGGCCCAGGTGATATTCAAAGGAGTTGCGCTATTGAGCAACTCCTTTGAATATCACCCCCCAGCCACAGCCACTGTGCATGGTGCAGTGGAACTTGTGCCACCGCAAGTTGTCAGAGTGGAGCATTCAACTGCGGTGGTGCAAGTACCATGCGCCATGTGCAAATCCTGATATTCAAAGGTGACATGCAAATGGGGCCATAATTCATGCAAGGTGCAGGGGGGGGCCATTTTCATCTGATTATGGCCCCATTTGCATGCCATTAGCATGCAGGTGCACCGATCCCCGAGGACTCGCGCCTGGCGCCCTGCCAGGCAGCAGCCATCGGGGACCGACTCCTACAGCCCAATCGCAGGCAAAGAGTGAAAATCCCCACCACCATCCCCGACTGACCGATCGCGGCAACAGCAGAAATGTCTCCCCACCAGCCTGATCGCAGCAGCAATGTATCTCCCCAGACACATCCTGGTGGTCAGTGGAGATGAATCCTGATCAGCGGGATGTAATAATTAAACCCAACACATCCCTGGTGCCTAGTGTCCCCACCCACCCACCCATGAAGCCCCCACCCGCTCCCCGGCAGTCAGCGGGTGGCAGCATCCACCCACCTGCCGCCCGCCACCCGCTGACTGACTGCACGTGGAATGTATGAATATGTTCATTCACAAAACTGGACTGTCTTGTCGGTATGACAGCACACCCATTGGATCTTGCTCTGCACCAATGGGCGTGCAGCCCTACCATGCAGTCAGTCGGTGGGCAGCGGGCGGCAGGCGGCGGTGGGATGCTGCCCCGCCGCTGCCGGGGAGCGGGGGGGTGGGGCTTTGGTGGTGTGGGGACACTATGCACCAGGGATGTGTTGGGGTTTAATGATTACATCCCGCGGTCGGGATCTACGGTCCACTGACCACCAGGGATGTGTTCGGGAGGGGAGACACATTGCTGCCCGCGATTGGGCTGGTGGGGTTAAACCATGCCCGCAACTGGGCTGTGGGGGCATACTCTCAACCTCTCGTCTCATAAATCAGGGACAAGACATTAAAATATCAGGGACACAGACCCCATATCAGGGACACATCTTAAGATTTGGTAGTATACACTCAGAAAGCTGATAGAATTAAGGGGGATTTATGTAAGATGCATTTTCTGAATAGGAAGGAATCTGTAACTTTAATATTTAACATTATTTTATGCTTACAATCCCCAGTGTTCTGTCACAAAAATACAATTGCTATGAGGGACAGAGACAAATTCTGAAGCATAATCAGGGATGTCTCTGAAAATCAGGGACAGTTGAGAGGTATGAGTGGGGGCACAGGGAGTGGGTTGGGGGCCAGCCACTGGTGGCAGCTGCTGTGTTGAGCCCTGCAATGCAGCAGCTCACCTGTGGGTGGCTTTCAACTTAAGCCTTTTTTTTTGGCTCAAAGTTGTGCAGGCGCAGGTTGGGGGTTGTGCCTGCACAACTCTGCACAGCCCGGCTGAATATCGGGCTGTGCAGTTTATGCATGGTTCCTCCCCCACCAGTTCAGCATGCATTCTTTTGCATTGCGCTGTTGCTCAGCCTGTTTTCAGTGGTGCAACTGCCTCCTGCTGAATATCACAGAATGGAGCAAGTTTGGACTTGCGCCGGCGCAACCCTATTGCGCATGGCGCAACCCTTTTGAATATCTGACCCACTATCTACAGGAGGGACAGGGAGGGTAAAAGTGGAGGAGGATTAGCTCTTTACATAAGGGGAAGGAATCAAAGCAACAGAACAAAAGGGAAAACAGGGAAAAGAAGAAGCACTGTGGGTAAATTTGGAGACTGGCAATGGCACCACAATCCGCACAGGGGTTGTATACAGACTCCCTTCTCAGGGGAAGGAAATGGACAAGGAAACAATAGAAAAAGGGGAGATATTGCTGATGGGTGATCTGAATATGCCAGATGTTAACTGGAGTGCAGTTGCAGCAGCCACTTCTAAGAGTGTGGTTATTCTAGATGCCCTACAGGGGGCATGCCTTAGACAACTAGTATTGGAACCCACTCAAGAGGGAACAATCTTAGACCTGGTTCTCTCAAATGGAGAGGAAGAGAGGATCACAGATGTAGAAGTGGGTAGCCATCGGGGAACTAGCGACCAGTGAACAGTATGGTTCACAATAAACACAGCAATAGAGTCAAGCCATACAAAGGCAAAAGTATTGGACTTTAGGAGGGCTGACTTTGCCAAAATGGGTGAGTACCTAAGGAATGCACTAGCAAATGGGCAGGAAGGAGGGGTGGAAGAACAATGGGGAATAATAAAAACTGTCATCACAGAGGTAACAAGCCTTTGTGTGAAGCAAATAAACAAAATGAAAAGATGTAAGAAACCACTATGGTTCTCAAAGGAAGTGGCAGTGAAGGTTCAAGAGAAAAATAAAGCATTCAGGAAGTACAAGGAATCACAGAAGAAGCAGGACAGAGAAATGTATCAGTTAAAGCAAAAGGAAGCTGGGAAGGCAGTCAGAACAGCAAAGGCCCAAACCGAGGAAAAGATAGCCAACTCAGTTAAGAAGGGGATAAAACCTTTTATAGGTACATCAGGGAGCGAAGGAAGACCAAGGGAGGGTTAGTGAGGCTTAATAAAGGGGAGGGAGGTGGGCAGATGGTGACTGTGAAAAGGCAGACATACTAAACAAATATTTTTGCTCAGTATTTACAAGGGAAGAGGGGAGGTACCTAAAACAAACAGTAGAAACACTCTGGATACAGAAGTTGGTACCAGCCCATTTACAGAAGAAGGGTTCTGAAAGAACTCTTAAAACTGAAGGTGGACAAAGCAATGGGGCCTGATGGGATTCATCCTAGAATTCTAAAAAACTAAGGGTAGAACTAGTGACACCACTGACTAACCTCTTAACAAATCATGGGAGGATGGGGTGGTACCCAAGGACTGGAGGAGGGCAGATGTGATTTCCCTTCACAAAAGTGGGAGCAAGGCAGAAGGGAAACTAAAGACCTGTTAGTTTAACCTCAGTGATAGGGAAAATGGTGGAATCACTTCTGAAGGAAAGAATTGTCGAGTATCTAGAGGTCAGAGGGCACAGGACCCAAGGCAGCATGGATTCACAGTGGGAAGGTCATGCCAGACAAATCTGATAGTTTCTTTGACTGGGTGACCAAAGTAGTAGATCAGGAAGGGCTGTGGACATGGCCTACCTAGACTTTAGCAAGGCATTTGACACAGTCCACACAAAGATTAATATACAAGTTAGCCAGCCTGGGAGTGGGTCCCAAAATGACAGCCTGGGTAAAGAATTGGCTGGAGAATAGGACACAGAGAGTAATAGTAAATGGGTCCACTCTGAAGAAGAGGAGTTACTAGTGAGGGTACCGCGGGTTCAGTATTAGGACAGGTCCTCTTCAATGTCTTTATAAGCGACATTGCAGAAGGACTGGAAGGAAAAGTATGTCTCTTTGCAGATGACACAAAGATCTGCAACAGAGTTGATGCACAAGGTGGGGTGAAAAGGATGAGAAGGACTTGACAAGGTTAGAGGAATGGTCAAATGTATGGCAGCTTAGATTCAATGCTAAAGTGCAAGGTAATGCACTTGGGAAACAAAACCAGGGGAAGAGTACACAATGGGGGTGAGATACTAACAAAAAATGGAAAGGGACCTGGGGGTAGTCATATCAGATGACCTAAAGGTGGGCAAGCAATGTGAGAGGGCAGCAAGGAGGGCTGGAGGGATACTAGGATGCATAGGGAGAGGCATCACCAGTAGAAAACAGGAAGTTATTATCCCCCTGTACAGACAGTTGGTGAGACCCCATCTTGAGTACTGTGTGCAGTTCTGGAGATCCAATCTCCACAAAGATGTAGACAGGATGGAAGCTGTCCAGAGGAGGGCAACTAAAATGGTGCAGGGTCTGCACCAGAAGACATATGAAGAGAGACTTAAGGAGCTTAATATGTATAGCCTCGAGGAAAGGAGGGGACATGATAGAAACTTTCAAGTACCTCAAGGAATCAACAAAGTCCAAGGGTAGCATCTTTCAAAAAACAGGTGTGCAAGAACAAAGGAGCACAATTTGAAGATGAGAGGCGGCTCAGCGGTAATTTAAGGAAGTATTTTCACAGAGAGGGTTGTGGATGCATGGAATGGCCTCCGGAGGAGTTGTGGAGTCAAAAATGGTGGTGGAATTCAAGCATGCATGGGACAGTCATAAGGCAATTCCAGGGGGTGGGGGTAGGAAGAAGTAGGCTGCTGGTTAACTAGGATCTGCAGCTTATCCATTAGGTAGGGTAATGGGCAGACTGGGTGGGCCAAGCGGTCCTTATCTGCCATCAAATTCTCTGTTTCTATGTTTCTATCAGTCCCCTGTTTTCTATCCCCCTGTATTCACATGCTCACTATTAGGTATGTACTGCTCTGTTTTCCATTGGTTAAAGGCTGGGCTAAATTAACCTGTCAAATGGAAACCAGAAGTAATAACATTATACAGACTAAAAAGGAATGGTGGTGATACAATCATTTCTAAAAGACAAAGTTAATCACTACTTCCAAAAGCTGAGTTTGATGTCTGAACCATCCTTTGCTTGTCCTTTAAACAAATTAGTGAATTAAAGTACAGAACAGATTTGGATCTATTGCACATAAAAGGCCACTGTACCCCTTCGAGTAATCCTGCTCCTACCCACCCTATTTAGAGCCCCCTAGGATTGGGTTCTATGAGTCTGAAGATCCATGATTGAATCTGACCACCAGTATCACATTGGAAGAGGTCCTAGCATCTGAAGAGTTTTGGAAGCTGATCCCTGAAAGTGGAGGGTACTGTCAGAGCAACTGGCCCCATTGCACTGGGTGCCTCACCAGCTGCCATGATAGTGCCCTGGGTTTGGAATGGACAGAGTCACTCTGGGGCCATGACAGTGACCCAGGTTTAGAATGGACACAGTCACTCTGCGGCCATGACAGTGCTCTGAGTTTGGAATGGACACAGTCACTCTGGGGCCATGGCAGTGCCCTGGGTTTGGAATGGCCAGAGTCACTCTGGGGCCATGACAGTGACCCAGGATTGGAATAGACATGGTCACTCTGGGGCTATGAAAGTGCCCTGGGTTTGGAATGGACAGAGTCACTCTGGGGCCATGACAGTGACCCAGGTTTGGAATGGACAGGGTCACTCTGGGGCCAGCAAGGGGAACGAGGATTGAGCATCTATTGATGGCTTTTCTCCTTCAGGAATGGGGGACAGCATGAGTCACTGCTCAATCACCGCCTTGCAGAGGTTAGGTGGTGTCACAGCAACACTCTCCTAATTGGCTCAATGCAGGTGCTGAGAGTGTGCAGCATCTTGAGGGCACATGCCCGTGCCATGTCACATTGGCCAGCCTGGGAAGGGGAATGATAACAGGGAGAAATAATGTCACCATGAATGATGATGCCCTGTGCCCTGAAACCCTTCCCCATGTGAATCCCGTGTGATAGAGGGGGAGTGGCAGTTGGGGACATCGGGAGGGATGTCCAATAAAGGAGGAAGGTGGTGAGGGCCAAACAGCTATATGAAAAAAGGTACTCTCAGAGCAGGGGAATGGGGTAAAGTGGACTGTCTGCTCTGTTGAGGGAACCACAGAGGTACTGACATGTCCCACTGTAAGGACCCAAAATTGACAGACCCATACACCCTCACCCAAGATTTGGTTAAAAATCCCTGTCTCTCCTTATCTCTTATAATCAAACTAACCCATCCCTAATTCTCTGTTCCCCTACCCCTTACAAGATAAATTGTAGTCCCTCTGCCCCTCTGCTGCATCTCAGGGGGTATCAGGTGTCAACATTGTCTCACAGTGTTCCAATCCCAGTGAATAATAGTATACTTTTACAGTCAACAAAATCTGGATCTACACCTAGCCAATGGCATGGTGGTAGACCTATTGCCTGCAATGCTGGTGACTTGGGTTTGAGAGTGAACTAGGATTGATGGGAATCAGCTGTGGGGAGGCAGTAGAGTGTTCAGAGGATTGATCTCCTCTCCCAGTGAGGGAATGTCTGTTGCTGCACCATCTGCTACCACCACAAGGAGGCCTGACGGTAGTGTGCACATGAGCAGCCTGTTGGGAGGAAGCTGCAGGTTTGACATGGTGCATGTGTGCCTTCACACCACACATGCTTTTTTTTTTTTTATTTTTGGGGCCGGGCTCTCCCAGCCCTGTGAATGGGCTTGCCAGTCTCCTGGTGATCTGCCCCCTCATACTCGGGGAAGCCCCCCCTCCGAGTGGGGCCGCCATAGGCAGAACTTTCAGACCAGAGGGGACAGGCACCAGGAGCAGCTCATATCACGAGGAGCCAGCATTTTTGTGTGATTGCTCCCTCTGGAGCCAAGTGCATGCAATGGCTGAGCTGAGGAACCAGGCTTTCCATCGCCTCCCCTCAATGCATCTGCACTCGGCTCCCCCCATGCTCTCACACAGTGCCTTGCTCCCCAACCTCCACCAGGGGGCAACGAGGTGCTGATGCTACACATCCCCCCTCACCGAAGAAGGAGAGCAGTCCTCTAAAAACTCAATCCTTCCCCTCCTCTGACAATCCCCGGTGGCCCGTGCCCATTCCCAAACACAGGTCACCGGCATGGCACAAGGTGTGGCCTCCAGTGCCTTAACCCTCAGTGTCACTGGGCCAGGGCACACCACACATGCTGATGCCCATGCCATATTGGGGGAGGGGCTAGGGAGAAAAATGGAAAACTGGCAGAGCAGGCATAAGAAAGTCCTACCTGCCTGCCCTTGACCTACACCATTGCCCAGGGCACTGGGCCCCATTCTGGATATGTGTTTCTGGAAGGGGGAGGATGGCCTTCTCCCTCCAGGCCATGTCAGAGTGCAAAATCCATTGTTGGTGCCCCCTCGGACCAGGTAAGTACTGGGGGAGATGGTGATTGGTCAGGAGAGGCAGTGACAGGACTGAGACCCACCTGCTCCAGCCAAAGAGCATAAAACCTTTTATAAAAAACAGATATCCACAGCTCAGTCTTCAGGTGGCACAAATGTGTGTAAACCCCCATCCTAAGTTGCCCACAATTACCCAAAGCTGCACCCCCATTCCTCGTTATGTGGGGCAGAGCAGCGCAGTTCACATCTTATGGCCAGGTAGGCGTGTCTCAGAATATCCCTGTGGCCAGGTCACACCTGGAGACAAGCTTCGGTTCAGTATGCCTTTCCTGGTCAAATACTGTAAAATTAAAATTAAATAAAACCTTAACAAAAAAAATCAACTGGCAGTCATCTGGTTTGATGGCAGAACTTGTGTAAAGAGGATCCAATTTCAACATAGTAATCCAGCAAATAACATTTCCAGACTCCACACTGCAGAAAGCTGCCTACACTAGAAGCTTTAACACTTTTGGAAGTTGATGCAATAAGTTCACTAAAGTTGAACAGTTGATTTCCACAGCGCCATTACTATTGTATAAAACATATTAATAAATCCCACTGATCGCACATGTCATTTTTACATAATTTAATGGAATTCCATGGAAAGCAAACAGTCCATCTTACAAATTCCAAGACAAGAAATCCCACAGTTTCTCAGAGCTCTAAGTGGACTTTTTTCATGATCCACCTGATGCTGTTATGCTGACTGAGAAGTCTCAATAGAACAGATTTAGGAGCCGGAGTCAGTTCACATAAGAGGATTCGGGTCAAAGCAGGATTTTATTTACCATTGATGTACGGATTCTAACAATTTAATTTGACCTGTTTGGGCTGTATGTGACTTCTCTTAAACCACATCATCTGCCCCAGCTCAGTATTTTGAGAAAAATAGGCGACCTCACATTGGTTAATGTTTCCTATTCATGTTAGAACTTTATTATGTCTCAAAACAGTGCACACCAATCATCTTCTTCCCAGCGTGCCTGTGATCTTGTGAAAATCTCCCTCCACGCCCAGAGTGGATTCTTTTCTGTATAATTGTCTCAGTCAGTTATGTTTTAACCCCAGGATCATTACATTTGGGATTCTGGCTTGTGAAACTTGTGAATGAAGGAAGTTCAACCTCCAATATTTCATGCACTTCTTACTTTAAATCAAGGCTGAACACTTGTTTATTTTGAACTATGGGTTTTGCTCCACTCAAGCAATTTAAATGTTTACTGACTGTTTTACTTGGGTGTCCTAGTTTTTTCCAATTGATGTCAGTTAAAGAGCTACTGACGCCTCAAAAGAAAACTTTTAAAAACATGATAATTAGATACAATTCAGTCTGTAGTCCATATATATTCTATATATTTCTCTTACACGTTATTTATTACTGAGTAAATCTTCATGACTACAAGATCTTTATCCCTTAGAGTTCTCTAAGAGTTCAACTGCCTATATAGCTTACTCCCTACTTTACGTCATAATCCACAGTTGTGACATCACAATGTGTTGCTGTGAGAGTAACTGTGATGTCACAAGCAGTGCATTATGATCTTAGGTAGGGAGAAAGCAACAGGGAGAGATGAACTCCAGGAATAAAGATTTTGTTTTAAATGCAATTGATCTCAGAAATAAAAAATGGGGAGGAGGAATACAGAACTAATTTGATACGCTGAGCTGTGTCTAAATATTATGGCTTGTTAAAGTTGTCCTGAAGGCATCAATTGCTCTTTAACTATCTCTTAAATTTCTTATTCTGTAGCATTCCTGCATCAGAGGAGTAGAAGGACCTGGGAGTGATGATCACTAGTGACCTGAAGTGCTCTACGCAGTGCAAGAAAGCAGCAGCAAGGGCAAACAAGATGCCAGGATGCATAGCTGAGGGATCAGTAGTAGGAGAGAGGAGGTTATACTGCCCTTGTACAGGTCCCTGGTGAGGCAACATCTAGAGTATGGAGGTCTGTACTGCTGCCCATATCTCAAAAAGGACATTAACTTGCTGGAAAAGGTCCAGTGGAGGGTCAGCAGGGCAAGGCATGCGAGGAGGGGTTGAGGGCACTGAACATGTACTCCGTAGAAGAAAGGAAAGAGAGAGGGGACATGATTGGGACCTTCACGTACTTGAACGGGATACATATGGTAGAGAAGGAAGGTCTCTTTAAGCTGAGTGGCAACCATAACACAAGGTGGCACAGTCTTAAGCTGGAGGGGGGAGAGGTTTAGGAGGGATGTCAGGAAGCACGTCTTCACAAAGAGGGTGGTGCTGCCAGAAGAGGTGGTCTTGGAATGTGCTGCCAGAAGAGGTGGTCTCATTGAAGACAGCGGGCATCTTTAAGAGAGGTTGGTAGGCATAGGGGAAGGTAAGGATCATGGGGAGGGAGGATGGGAGGAGTGGGGGGGGGCAGGGATAGTAGCTCATGCTGTGGACCCTGCAATATGAGCAGACTACATAGACAAAATGGCCTTATTCTGCTGGATTCTTTGTATGCTTGTGTTCAAAGTCTGCTTACCTGCTACTCAGCTCTTAAATCCACCCTTGATTGCTGTCATTTATTTTAAGGTTTGGCCTCCCAGGTGTACCTGTTGTAAGGCAGTTTAGGAGATCTCGTAATACCTTGTCTCAATGCAAAACCAATAAACAACATTAACAAAATACAGGAGTCCGTTCATACTTACAGCAGTATATCTAATGTCCAGGCACTATGTAAAACCCCTTTTCTTTTTTATTTTGCTACATAGATCCCACGCTCTGTGTGCAGTGAGCATTGTCCTATGGGATATTGGAAATCAGCTCGGAAGGGACAGCCAGTCTGCTGCTTTGATTGTTTTCCCTGTTCTGAAGGGGAAATTTCCAACCAAACAGGTGGGCTAGACTGTCTCAGTTAACAAAATAGTAGCATCTTGTTACATACAGCACAATTATATCCTAAAATACATTTTTATTCCTTTTAGGGTCATGCTATATGATGGAGACTGGGGTGAGAAGAGATGATGTGGGTGGAGGTGGAGATGAGGTGGACTTGGGGAAGTGGAGTGGGTGCATCATGGGCAAGGTGCTCAGTACTGGCACTCCCCCAGAGCTGGCTGAGCTTCTCAAACCGACAATCTCTTGTACCTACTCCCTCAAGTCTCTGGGCCCTGGCGTTCTTAAAGTCCCTTTCACCCACATGCAAATGGGGGACAGGGGTTTTGCTTCTTGTGCCCCTAGGCTATGGAATGCCTTTCCCGCTCAAGTCCGCTCTTCCTGCTCCAACTCATGCCTCCAGAGCTCCCTGTGGTATCGCTCTCCTCTGCATGTGAGTGTCCTAAACCACCATAGCTAGTTCCAGTCCCCTGCACCGGACTCCCATGTACTTCCTGGCACCCCTCTTGCAGCTCCTGCTGATGCAGCCTGTCTAACTGGACTCTGAGGTGCATATAATGTATTTTTTCTCTGTTTCAGGAGATACTCAGACTGTGGCTCTGTTTGTGGCTTGGAGCCATGCATGCCTTGTAAAATTGTACTGTTCTTAGCCTTGGTGTCTTTATGTATATATATTCCTGTACATATCTTAACTGTGCTTACTGTCTACTGGTTATGTTCACATGGTTCTATTTTGACTCCGTATACTGCCTAACTTGTGTCATGTTGTCCTCTGTATGAACTTGTATCTCACTGTATCTGTATCTCATTGTACTCTTCCGGGTCGTACCTGGAAATAGGCATATAACTTGTCTAGTGTACTTACCTGGTCAGCAAAAGCTAAATAAATAAAAAGCAGAGGCTAGAGCAGTTGGTATTGAGAGAGGTGGGCATCCAGTTAGAACAGCACTTCCTGAACCGCACAGCATAAACCGCATGGTCAGGACAACGTGAGCAGGACTAGCGATAGGAGTAGAAAAGGATGTATTGGCTACCGCTACCCCTGTCACTATTCAACCAGGATAAAATCAGTGGAGAAGAGGGAGAAAAGTGCAGCTGCTGGCCGAGCTGCACCCATGGTGGTGTGGGTTGGGGCAACAGGTCAGCTAGTACAGGGTGAGAGACCAGGGTTCTAATCCTGCTTTTCCCTTGCAGATTTTATTTTTCATGTTGGGGAACTTAGTGTTTTACAAATGGCCATGGAAACAGTATTCGACAACCTAGAAGTTTTTTTTTTCCCCCACGTGATCCACTCCTGCTTGGAAATGGAATCTCAAAATAGAGGGGGGGTGCATGGGGCAGAGCTCCCTGTATGGAGGGTGTGGAGAGCAAAGCATCCCACATAAAAATACATTTTATGGTGTATTCATTTGTAGTGGTAGTAGTGTGTGACTGCTACAATTGGCACTGTGCTGGCTGACAGCATTCTTTCCTGCTGCCGTAGTGGAGATCACCGTCAATACAGCGCTGTTCTGGATGGCGTTGTTATTGGAGGTGTAGAAGAGACATCTAAATGGATGGTGGCTGTTATGGTAAATAAAACTGTCAAATTCTTCACATTTAGAGGTAGAGAAGGAGGTAGAGGTGAGACAGTTAAGAGATGAAGGACAGAGATGATTGTCTTAAGAGGGAGCAAGGGTTGCAGCTACTTTTGGAGATAAGGGATTATGGTATTCGGTCTTGATTTTTAGGAAAGCAGTCCAGTCCTCATGTCAGCTGAGAGTAGCATGACCAATTTATAGGACAACGGCTTCTGATCAAGAAATCCCAGAGGACATACTTGTATAAACAGTAGGTAACATAAGCAGTGGTAGTTCCATTTCAATCAAAATGTATTTGCTCATGACAGGCTCCTTGATTGAAATGGAACTACCACTGTTTATGCTTTCTATGCTGTGAGTGCCAGTACTTTGGATTCTTATGTATTTTTGGGCTAGTCACCACCCTCCCACCATCCTCTACATACCCTTTCCCCCCCTGCCCCTGTCCTAGTCCCACTCCCCCCCTTTTCCCCAGGACTATGCCCCTAGCCATTTTCTTACTCCCTGTCCTTCCACCCCACCACACCTTCCTGACAAGGTGAGCCCAAGCCAGAAGTTCTGGCATGCTGAACACCTATTCTATTCCACTACCCCCTTTTCACTCTATAATCTCCTTCCCTCCTCCACCCCCACTCGTTCGTACTTCTGCTACAGCTCTGACTTTGCCTGCGTGTCAAGGTACACTTCCTATTCCAGGTACGCTGTTGAGTCATAGTACTATTGACATTATTTATTTTCATTGTTACACTGTGTTTTGTGACTGTACATTTGTATTTTTCTTCCTGATGTGGAACCTTTGTAAATGAGATGGTAGCTCAAAGATTGTAATCTGAGACTTCAATAAATAAATAAAATAAACAGTCATCCATTATAGGCACCTGTCCTGCACTGCAGTTCTCTGTTATTCAGTTTGGGGCATACTATAAACAGTAGGTGTTCTCAAGTGAACCAATCAGACATTGCCTGATATATTGTAAGTCTAAATGGGGTTGAAGGAGAAGGTATGGAAGGAGACAAGGAAAAAGCATTGATTCTGAACAAATATTTCTGTTCAGTATTCACAGAGGATGGGGAAGGAGAGGAACTACACTTAAGAAACAGGATTAAAAGGGAGGTAGACACCATTCCATTTACAGAGGAGTGGGTGCTAAAGAAACTCAAAAACTGAAGGTGGACAAGGCAACAGGACCAGCTGGTATATACCCTAGAATATTAAAAGAGTTTAGGGAGGTACTGGCAGCATCACTGGCATCCCTGCTCAACTGGTCACTGGACACGGGAGTGGTTCCAGAGGACTGGAGAAGGGCTGATGAAGTCCCTCTCCTGAAAAGTCGGAGCAGTGAGGAGGCTGGAAACTATAGACCTGTCAGCCTGGCCTCGGGGAGTGGGGAAACTTATGGAATCACTACTAAAAGAAGAATAGTGGAGCGCATTGAATCTAGAAGAGCACAAGATCTGAGGCAGCATGGATTCATGTCAGGAAAGTCATGTCAGGTAAATCTGATAGATTTCTTTGACTGGGTGACCAGGGAAGTGGATCAAGGGTGTGGTGGATGTGGCCTTCCTTAACTTCAGCAAGACGTTCAACACCATTTCACATAAGAGGTTTGTAAACAAGCTGGGCAGCCTGGGATTGATCACAGGGTGGTGAACTGGATTGGGAATTGGTGGAGGGATAGAAAACAGATGGTGGTGGTAAACTGAGGAAGGGAGGGTGACCATTGAGATGCCACAAGGAACTGTTTTGGGGCCAGTACAGTTTAATATCTTCATTAGTGGCATTGTGTGGGTGCTGGAGGGGAAGGTCTGCCTCTTTGAAGATGACACTAAGATCTGTGCTAAGGTAGACACTATGGGAGGGGGGGAAAAATGCGTAAGGACCTAGCTAAACTGGAAGAATTGTCCAGACAGCAGAGATTCAATCCGAAGAAGTGCAAAATCAAGCACTTGGGGTGCAGTAACCCAGGGAAGAATTACATGATGGATGGGGAGTTATTAAAAATCACCAAACAAGAAAGAGATCTGGGGGTGATCATATCATATGTCGGGGTGCATAGGGAATGGTATCACCAGCATAAGAAAAGAGGTGGTGATGCCCCTGCACAAATCTTTGGTGAGACCTCATTTGGAATACTGCATCATTCTGGAGGCTGCATCTCTGAAAGGACATAGACAGGGTAGAGGTAGTTCAAAGAAGGGCAACAAAAATAGTGAAGGGCCTGCACCAAAGGTCATATGAGGAGAAACTGGAGGAGCTCTATATATATATATATATATATATATATATATATATATATATATATATATATATATATATATATACACACACACACACACACACACACACACACTCTGGAGGACAGGCGGGAGAAAAGACATGATAGAGACCTTCCAAGTACCTAAAGGGAATATATAAGGTACAGGAGGGCAGAATCTTTCACAAAAGAAGATGTTCTAGAACAAGAGGGCATGACATGAGACTGGAAGGGGAAGACTAATGGGCAATGTGAGAAAGTACATCTTCATGGAAAGGGTTGTGGAGGCATGGAACAGACACCCAGCTGAGGTGATGGGAGCAAAGCAACTGAGGGAATTCAAAACAGCATGGCACAGATATCACGGGACCCTAGCAATTGCAAAGAGAAGGTAAAAACAAAGATAAAGTAGGATCTCATGCATTTTTAGTAGGTAGGGAAAAGGGCAGACTGGCTGGGCCTAGTAGTCCTTAACTGTCATCAAATTCTATGCTTCTGTGTTTCTGAATAAGGAAGCATTGATCAAGCAGACTTTCATGGAAAGGACTGCAGTGCAAAGGACCATGGCACGTTGGACCGCAGCGCAAAAGACAATACAATGGAGTCTGCCAGGAGGGAGCCAGCTAGGGGAGGCAGCTAGCGGCTGTACACTCTGCTCTGCAAACTGTAAGTAGGTAAAAGGGGTCATCAGGTGTCTACTGCCACAAGGCATCAGGTAGGAAAAAAGGTGTAACACCCTATTGAGGGCTAAACTACACTAGAGGTTCAAACTATAAAAAAATAGGGCAGTTGAAACTCCCTCTGTAGGGCAGGGTAATAAATGGAATATAAAGGGATAAAAAACAAAGAAAGCAGGTAGGATAGGATCATGGGAGTGGTGCAGTGCAGTGGCTGTGGGTGACAGTCTTCAGGGAGACTTTGTGGAGGCTGTGTTGCACTCTATCTGCATGCACTTCTCTGGGCTGAAGGAGGAAGTTGCCAGACCCAAGATCAGCTTGACTTGGATTCAGAGGACCTTCTCCTCCACCCTGGGACCACCTAGTCCACCAGTACTACCAAAGAGGTTGCCCAGGAGGAGGAGCAGCTGGCCAACAGTAGACTCAGGGAGGGTTAGCTTGGTGGAGCGTAGGCATATTCTCCTACCCGGTTCCACTGTAAAACTCTAATGCCACAATGGCAGACCAGGCACATCCCACAGAGGCACCCAAAGTAGTGACCAGAGTGGATGAGGGGGTCCTACATGGTGGACAGCCCAAGGGGGTGGCAGAGGACCCCTTAGGAGGAGGAAGCAAATCCTGGTGGGGGACTCCATATTTGAGGGGGCAGAGTTGAGGACATAGGATGAGGAGAGAGAGAGAGGTTTGGTGCCTTCCCAAAACCATGGCTCACAGGGGTGGAAAGAAGATCCAAAGGATTGATGGGGCAGCAGGAAGGGAGGCAGAGCTAGATGTCATTGTCCATCTGGGGACAAATGTCCTTGCTAAGGATGAGCCTGCAATAGTTCCGGAGGAGTTCAACAAACTGGGAAGGGATCTTCAGCAGGTGGCATGATCTGTGACCATCTCAGATGCCCTTCGGGGTAACCCTTGCCTCAGTGTTTGCACACAGAGGTTCTTTGTCTTTTAAATAGTTTTTTTATTTTAATGGGTTCACCACAATATATCCAAGGCACACTGTCTTAAGGGTAGCTGGTCCATTCCACTGGGGTGTCAAGTAGACGAGGCATACTGATGAGTCCTGGTAGAGATGAGCTGACGTGTCTATGTCTTCTGTTAGCATCCTTTGCAAACTGTGTGAGAGGCCTTCGACACCATGCAATTCTGCTTAAAGTTGGACCAGCATAACATTCTGTGGTGATTTGCATATGCAGCCCATGATGCTTTGCATTGTGGGGGCATGTGTGATTTTGTATTTTCTTGAAACTTGGCTTTCCAGCCAAATGCCCTTTGGGGTAACCCTTGCCTCAGTGTTTGCGCACAGAGGTTCTTTGTCTTTTAAATAGTTTTTTATTTTAATGGGTTCACCACAATATATCCAAGGCACACTGCCTTAAGGGTAGCTGGTCCATTCCACTGGGGTGTCAAGCAGACGAGGCATACTGATGAGTCCTGGTAGGACGAAACACGTGTCTATGTCTTTTGTTAGCACCCTTTGCAAACTGTGTGAGAGACCTTTCGGCACCATGCAATTCTGCTTAAAGTTGGACCAGCATAACATTCTCTGGTGATTTGCATATGCAGCCCATGATGCTTTGCATTGTGGGGGCATGTGTGATTTTGTATCATCTCAGAACTGCTACCTATCTACAACAGGGGGGGAAGGACAGGATTCTCCACACCAGGAGCTTGAATGTATGGTTTAAGGAACAGTGCAGAGGAGGGTTTCAACTTCATTGGGGACTGGGGCCTCACCTGCAGGAATAACGGCCTGTACTGGGGTAATGGTCTGCATTCATCCAGGTGAGGAACTGTGATCTTCAGTGAATGGTTTAAATATTACATTGGCCAGCATTTAAACTGGCCAAAGGAGGGGGCAGAAAGACGAAGAGAGATATAAACTGCCCCCACCCCAGACAAATGAGGTCAGCAAGGGGTATCCTGAGGGAATGAATCCCCAAAAAGAACCATAAAATAAAGGGGATAGAAGGCATGAGTGATAATGAGATAGATAGTGGGAAAAACAAAGGGGGCAAATGGGAAACAAGAGGGGGGTGGAGGACAATCTGGAGAGCCATGTGTGCAAATGCTCAAAGCAACAAGATTGCAGACACAGACGCCACCATGGCAGAAGCAGGCCTGGATATGGTTGCAATTTTCGAGTCCTAGCACAATGAAAATCAGGGTTGTGATGTGCCCATACTAGGGTATACTTTGCTCAGAAAAGAGAACATAGGTAAAAAAGGAGAATGAGTGGTTCTGTATGTTAGGGACAAAGTAAAAGCCACAGAAATACAGGAAGAGCAGGGAGAAGCTGAGGTACTGTGGGGTACCCTGGAAACGTAAGTGGGTCACTATTAACATAGGAGTGAGCTACAGACCTCCAGCACAGGGGAGAGAGGTCTTTTATTTTATTTAGTTTTTGTTTACTGTGTAGGTGCACTAGCCATAGCAAATGACTGTTTTCAGGCACGACCCAGGAGGGTACAGAGCAAACAACAGGAAACAAATTACAGTTCATACAAATTGCAGTACATAGTAAACAATAACATATCATATGAGCAGCGTCAGCAGGCGTAAACAACACAGCAGGGTAAATACATAAGAGAGTGAAGGTGCAGAAAAATACTAGCAGCTATACATTAAATCATAACTATTGCAGAAAATAGGGGAGGAAGAATACAATGATGGCTATAATCTATAAAATAGCCAATATCAGGCACATGATGGAAATCATTCAAATGATGACATGCAAGGAGGAGGTGTTTTTGGTGGGGGACTTCAATCTGTCAGAGGGGGATTGGAGTCTACCAGCTGCAGCAACAGTTAGATGTAGTGACATCCTGGACTCCCTGCAAGGGTCATGCCTCAGGCAACTAGTTCGGAAGCCACCTCATGGGGGGGGGCAATACTGGACCTGGTACTGACAAATGGAGACATTGTTGCTGACGTCACAGTGGGTGACAAACTTGGGTCCAGCAATCAATGTACAGTGTGGTTCAATACAATGACTAGGCCAGAACCGAGTCACACTAAGATGAGAGTCTTGGACTTCAGGAGGGCCAATTTCAGGAAAATGGGATAATGTCTCAGGGATGTCCTAGCAGGGATAGAGGATCTGGGGAGAATCGAGGAACTGTGGGCAAAAATAAAGGGGGGCTTTGAAAAAGCAACAAATCTCTGTGTCAAGCAGGTTAACAAGGGCAAGAGAAAAAAATAGACTGCTATGGTTCTCTAAAGACATAATATAGTAGAAAAAGTAAGAGAAAAAAACTAATATTTAGAAAGTGCAAGCAGACACAGAAGGAGGAGGATAGGTACAAATACCAGGAGAAGCCAAGAGAGGCAGGGAAGGCAATTAGATGTGCAAAGGAACAAACAGAGGAGAATATTGCCCAATCAATAAAAGAAGGGTATACAACTTACCTTAGATATATAAGCAAGCAGAGGAAGATCAAAGTGGGAATAGTATAGATAAAAGCTGAAGAAGGGGTTTGTGAGGAGGAGGACCAAAAGAAGGCGGACATATTGAGGAAATACTTTTGTTCAGTACTTGAAGAAGGATAGGTGTTGAGCCAAAGATAAGGGACAAGAGCATAAATGGTAGGGAGGTGGACACCAGTCCTTTTACAGAGGACAAAGTCCACAAGGTATTATACTAGCACAATTAAAAGTAGACGACAATGGACCCGATGGATATTGATGGAGCTCAAAGAGGTGCTGGCTGCACCTCTGACAACTCTGTTCAACTTAACATTAGAAACAGGAGAGGTTCCAAGGGGCTAGAAGAGGGCAGATGTGATCACACTTCACAAAACTGGGAACAGGGAGGAAGCAGGAAATTACAGATCTGTCAGCCTGACTTCAGTAGTGGGCAAAATGATGGTAAAACTACTAAGGAAAAGATAGTGGAATACTGTACCTTGTAACCAGTGGATTACAGGATTCAAGGCAATATGGTTTCATAGGGAGGAGGTCTTGCCAGACAAACCTGATTGAGTTCTTTGGCTGGGTTACCAGGGTAGTGGCTCAGGGAGGTGCAGTAGATGTGGCCTACCCTGATTTCATTGAAGCCTTCGACACCATTCCACATAGAAGACTTGAGAATAAGCTGGCCTGTCTGGGAGTGGGTCAAAAAGTTATAAACTGGGTAAGAAGTTGGTTAAGCAACAGAAGTCAGAAAGTGGTAGTAAATGATGTCCACTCTGGAGAAGGCAAGGTGACCAGTAGGGCTGTGCATCCCCCGAATATCATTTTCCGAATACCATGAATAATGGGCTATCCAAATATTCAGACCCAAATACCGAATAGCCCACTATTTGAGCGGTATTCGGTATTCGACCAAGGGATTGCCTAAAATGAAAAAATATAGCCTTTTTTGGCTCCCCTCCTAGCCAACAGTAGAAAAACAAATATAATTCCTGGTGTCTAGTGGTCCTACCCCCCAGCCCCCATCGATCACCAGCCCAAACTGAAAATCACCCCCAACCGAGATTGCCATCAATTTCCCGGTCCCCATTGTCTAAAAATAAGAAAAAATGTCCTGCCTCCCTGGTGTCCAGTGAACCCCCACCCTCACACCCTGCCAACAAATATAATCCCTGATGTCTAGTGGTCCCACCCACCCCGGCCGAACACGTCCCAAACTGAAGAATTCCATCAACCCCCGCCGAGTTTGCCATCAATTTCCCAGTTACCATTGTATAAAAAAAAAAAAAAAATTCCTGTGTCCCTGGTGTCCAGTGGACACCCACCCTCTATCAGATAAGTTTCCAGTGCACACCTGCCACTCCCCTCAGTACCCGAGCAGGCACCGGCACTGCCCTTCACTCACCTCCACGGCCGGCAGCCCGACTGAGCACTTCCAATGAATGAGGCATTATGCACTCATTCATTGTGAAGTTCTCAGTGGGCTGCCAGCTGTGGAGGTGAGTGGAGGGCTGTGCCAGTGGCCTGCTTAGGATACTGGGGGTAGCGGGGGGTATGAACATACAAAATTTGCCAGCAGATAAAGGCCTAGAGGTCTATCAAGTCTGCTCGAATGTGCTGCTAGCACCCCTTGTTCTGCAGCTGCCCCTCCCTTCCACCATTCCCCTTCATTAACCCTCCCCCTTGTCCTGTCCCATCCCCTTTTAAAGAAGTCCACTGTTCTACTGGATAACACTTCTGCAGGTAACGCCATTCCACCCAGCCACCACCCTCTCTGTAAAAAAGTGTCTCCTCATCTCCCTCCTGAACCTTCCTCCCTCCAGTCTGATATCATGGCCCCTGGTGTCCCTCCCCTCCCTTACTTTGAACAGCCCCTCTGTACCTGTCTTGTTTATTCCTTTCATGTACTTAAAGGTTTCAATCATGTCCCCCCTGTCCTCCAGGGAGTACATGTTCAACTCCCTCAACCTCCTCTCGTATGATAAGTCCCCCAGCCCCTTGATCATCTTTGTCACCCTGCGCTGCACCCCTCCAGTAACTTAATGTCCCTCTTTAGATACGGGTGCCAGTACTGCACACAGTACTCCAGGTGTGGTCTAACTAATGACCTATACAGTGACAGAATCACCTCCTCCCTCCTCGAGGATATACCTCTTGCAATACAACCCAGCATTTTGTTGGCCTTTGCAGCTGCCTTCCTACATTGTGCTGAGTTGTTCATTGACCCTGTAATGAGCACCCCCAGATCCTTCTCCTCATCTGTTTGGGCTAGCTGCACTCCCCCTAGCTGGTAACTCCTCCTTGGGTTCTTCATCCCAAATTGCAGCACCTTGCACTTTTTGGCATTAAACCCCAGTTGCCAGATGTCTGACCAGGTTTCAAGCTTTGCCAGATCATCCTGCAACCCCTGTCATCCCCTAGGTCATCCACCACCACTCCTACCTTGGTATCATCAGCAAACAGACTGATCTTGCTCTTGATGTCCCATGATATGTCTGCAATGAATATCCCAAACAACACTGGACCCAACACCGAGCCCTGTGGAACACCGCTCGTCACTACCCTTGGGTGTGAGAGCTCCCCACCCACCACCACCCTCTGTTGCCTTCCCTGAAGCCAGCTTCCTACCCATCTCACCAGCTTTGCACCCACCCCTGTGCCTACTAACTTACTTCCCAGCCTTCCATGCGGCATCGAGTCGAATGCCTTACTGAAGTCCAGATACAGGACATCCACTGCATGGCCCCTGTGCAGTTGCCTAGTTACCCAGTCATAGAGCTCCACCAGGTTGGTTGGCAGGATCTTCCCCGTATGAAGCCATGCTGTCTGCTGTCCTGTAGTCCTTTGGCCTCTAGGAGGGCCACTAGCCTCTCCTTCAGGATAGTCTTCATTAGCTTACCCACGATGGATGTGAGGCTCACTAGTCTGTAGTTCCCGGTTCATTCTTAGGGGCCACTTTTGTGGAGGGGCACCACATGAGCCATCCTCCAGTCCTGAGGTACACACCCCGAATGTAGTGAGGCATTAAATAGGTCTGCCAAAGGTCCTGCAAGGATCTCTGCCAGCTCCTTCAGTACCCTGGGGTGGATGCCATCTGGGCCTGGCGCCTTGTCCACCCTCAGTACCTTCAAACCCTCCCGAACACTGCCCTCCATGATTTCCCCATCTGTCACCCCTTCCCCCCTGTTTCTGCCATTTCTCCCCCTCCTTGGGTGTCACCCCCTCTTCTTTTTAGTAAATACTGAGCAGAAGTACTCATTTAGTGCTTCTGCCTTATCGACCCTGCTTCCACCCAACCCCTCCTCCTAATCTTTACTATGTGGTCCTTACAGCTCCTTTTTCCCTGATGTACTTAAATAAGTCCTTCTCCCCTTCTAATGCCTTGAGCCAGCCTGAGTTCCGTAGCTACTTTGGCTTCCCTTACTGCCCTTGTCACCTCCTTCGATTCTGTCAAGTACTCCTCCCTGTCCTTCCCCCTCCCTGTTTTCTTGTACTTCCTAAAGGCAGTTCTTTTTCTCCTTACCTTTTTCACGACCTCCTTGCTCAACCAGCTCGGTTTTTTAGCCCTAGCCTTCTTGCTCTGGGCCTTGCAGCAGGTTTTGGTTGCCTCCACTATCATCAGCTTTATGAGCTCCCACCTCTGGTGTTTGCACTGAAACTTATCTGATGGCAGGGTGGCAGGGTGGGGGGTCCACTGGACACCATGGAGAGGAGACAGGACTTTTTTGGGGGGACAATGGTGACCGGGAAAGATAGCAAACTAAGAGGTGGGCAGCTGGGCAGCAGGCAGGTGGGATGCTGCCGCCTGCCGCTGACCTGGGGGGGAACGGGGCAGTGGGGATCAGTGGGCAGGTGGGAAGGGGGGTCCGCTAGACCACCAGGGATATAGGAGTTATCTATTTTTTCACACTTAAGCCCGCGATCGGGCAGACTTCTGTCCACTGGACCACCAGAGATTTAGGATTAATCTTTTTACTGATGCCCGCAATTGGGCATGGGGGGTCGCGACCATGGAGGTGCAGCTGGAGCTCAGGTGGCAGCTGCAGTGTTGCACCCTGCAATGTGGCAGCTCACCTGTGGGTGGCCGTCCGTTGTTCCTTTTTTTTTGGATCAACTTTGTGCTGCCGCAGGTAGGGGTTGCATATGCATGGCTCCGCACATCCCGGGCTGAATATTGGGCTGTGCAGCGTATGCATGGGCACGCCCCCCTACCTGTGCCTGCATACATTACTGATGCACTCCAGCGCATTGGGATTTGTGCCAGGCGCAATTCTCATTTGAATATCGTGCTGGGGCACATTAGTGGGTTGTGTATGGTGCAACACTGTTGCGCCATGTGCAACCCTTTTGAATATCTGGGCCATAATGTACAAATTAGTATAAAACACAGGAGAAGAGTAATGCATTGATGTATAGAGTATGCCATTAAAATGGAGATGACTCCTTGCTACTGGTGAGATGGAAATAGTATTTTGTCAGCCAAGTTAAGAAGTCTGCGTGTAGACACTGTAATTCAAAGATTGCAGCTGAAAAGAGCTGCTCCATTAAAGAAAAGAATCCTGAATCAATTCAGGATCAGAACAGGGCAGCAATATGTTTACTTCTTATTTTGCCGCTGCTCCATGACTTTAGTACAGGTCCCTGAAGTGAAAAAAAAAATAAAGAAAAGACCCTGAGGGGTCTGAGTAAGAACGAGAACAGCAGAACTGATGAAAGGAGGAGAGCACTCGCTCCTTACTCACTCACTCTCTCTCTCTCTCGGTGAACTGATATATCACAGTTCAAAGTGGGGCAGCAATTACTTTTACTTTTACTTACAGATGCACCCACTTTTAAGTATAGTGCAGCTGATTAGCACTTTCATGTTAGGGACAGTGGAGTCCCTATCTAACATAAAAAGAATAAGACTGCTGTTAATCAATAATTCAGCTTTGGGCTGAGAGAGAACTGAAAAGGAAAAGGGAACAGTTAAGCTCCAGCATTCTCTCTCTCCCTCTGCTCAGTCACAGCAGCGTGAGCGGATCACGCAGCTCCAATGAAGCTACCACTCCTGTGTCATGCAGCAAATTTGGTTGCTTAAATATGTTATCCTAACCTTGACCAGAGCAGAAACATGCTCCAGAGAAGTGCACACTGCGCACAATGCAGCTCATCTCATGGGGAGACTCTCTCCCTGGTTAATGTTGGTGGCTTCTGACTCTTAGAGAAATGATGCACTGCCACTGCTATGAGGCTGAGTTGTGAAAGGCAAGCAGCGGCTCTCTGTAGTATTGCTTGTGGCTCATCCCTTGCTTTTAAGGTCCTTGGTGGTGATCTTGGGGATTCCTGCCAGCCATAAATATTACATAAATAGAAAAAATTTAATTGGGCCACACAAGGACATGGTGAGGATAGGTAGGAAATAGCACTCAGTATTAAGAAGTGCTCCATCTCTCACCTCAGTCCCAGTAGAAGATGTGACAGCCTGGCATTGAATAAATAATTAAAGAAAAGCCAGGTTACCCTGTTACATTGTACATTGCTCTAAGACAGTGCACTCTTACAGGAACCCTCGAATAAAGTAAAACAGAGGGTTGCCTGTTACTTTTCAGAGCTGATACTTGGTAAAGGGCCTAATTGAAATATGAAACTGATGGCTGGAGAGTTCAGCCATCAGTAAACATAAAGGAGACTATAAAGTAAAGCACTGCCTTAAGAAAAGACAGTACTGCACATTAGTGAGGGAGAAAATAAAAGCACAAAACAGGAGACAGTAAATAAAATACAGAATAGGTCTTTATGGGTCACTGGGCTGGCAGGAGAAAGGAGAAGAGGAGTGCACCCTCATTCTCCCATTCCCCTGACCATCCCAGAAACTGCAACAGGGCTACACAATGCTGTGTGATATATGTATAAATGGTTCTTTACCTATGGTGCTGTATTATGAGCTGTTATAGGGCTGGCAGCCCACAGACTGACTGTTTTTATAAGAACCCTACCTAGTGAGGTCACTACTTAGAGGAGGAGCTAGAAGTAATTGAGCTCCTGGTGATGGTAAATCTAGCTATCATTACAAGAAATGGATTATTCTTATATTGTCAGAAACCCTCTAACTGAGGTTTAGAAATAACCCTGTGTTTTTGTATAGAGTGGGATATGAGCCTTAGAGGGATACCTTTTACTTAAAGGGCATAATGTGGGTGGAGCCTTTGTATGTGATGTCATCCAAAGAAAAGTATAAAAGCCTACCACTAGGGGTAGATTTTAGATGGGGAGTTAGTGGAGAACAGACTGTGAGAGGTGCAGGACCGCTTGAGAGTGTGGGTCTCCACACTAGACTTTTTCCAGTGTCTTAGCACTGCTGGGCAAAGCAGTGGCCTGTTTGCTGAGAATCCAGTAACTGACCTTTATTTTGAAGTTTTCTTGCTTTCTGTAAATATTTTTTGACTCATTTTATGCAAATAATAAAATGATAAATGCCATCCGACATTTTTTATGCATCTAAAAGTTGTCTGCCTGTGTCTGATGTTCTTGAAACCCCACACCCTTCGACAGGCTAGAAGGGAAAATATGGCAGTTTGTGGATGACACAAAAATCTACAACCGAGTAGACACACCGGGGGGGAGTGGAGCAAATGAGGGATGATTTGAAAAAGTTGGACGAACGGTCAAGGGTTTGGCAGTTGGGTTTCAGTGCAAAAAAGTGCAAAATGATGCACTTGGGGTGCAATAGCCAACGGCTACATATCAATTGGGAGGGGAAGTACTGGCTACCACCAAACAGGAAAGGGATCTGGGTAATCATTTCTGATGACCTGAAGGTAGCCAAACAGTGTGATAAGGCAGTGGGGAAGGCTAGCAGGATGCTCAGGTGCACAGGGAGGGGTATTATCAGTAGAAAGAAGGAGGTAATATTACTCCTGTACAGATCACTGGTAAAAACCCACCTCAAGTATTGTGTCCATTTCCAGAGGCCCCACCTCCGGAAGGAAATTCATAAGATGGAGATGGTACAAAAGAGGGCTACCAAAATGGTGCAGGGCCTGCATCAAAAGTCCTATGAGGTGAGACTCAAGGAACTGAATATGTATTGTCTGGAAGAGCAGAGGAGAGAAAGATGGTATGATAGAAACATTCAAATAACTAACAGGTATTAATAAGGTACAAGAAGGTAGCATTTCCACAGAAAAATAAGCTTGAAGACAAGGGGTCATACTACGAATTTGGAGGGTGGGAGGCTCAGAGGAAATGTGAGTAAATACTTCAGGAGAGGGTGGTGGATGCCTGGAACAGCCTTCCAGTGGAGGTGGTGAGTGCCAAAACAGTGACGGGATTCAAGCTTGCATGGGACAGATACAAGGGGCCCTTGATAGTAAGGCAAGGGGAGGAGATGACCAGAAATAGAGTAGGATTTGTGGTGGCACAGTAGCAGGGAAAACTGGGCAGACTAGGTGGGCCAAGACGTCCTTATCTGCCAACTTCTATGTTTATATGTTTTTATGTTGCACTACTGGAGACACTGAGCAATTTGACAAGGCAAACTAGGTGAGGACAGAGGTAAGGACAGAGTTATGCAGGAGGCAGAGGCAATGAGAGGCAGGAAAGGAAGAAGCTGGGGAATAAGATATCTGAGGAGTCCGTAAGAGTGGTAGAAGGGTGAGAGAGTTTAGGGAAGTGATGGTGAAATTTGAGAAAGATGAGGTCACTGAACTTGAGGTAAAGGCTAGAGTGAATGACTGGGAGTGTGATTTGTGATGGGGAGGTCAAGAATAAAGCCATAGTTGTGCTTATGGGAGACGAAGACTGACTGAAAGAGGTGGAGAGAGAATCAGGATGAGACAATATTGACATTTATTGCACCTGGATTTCATTTATCTCGGCTAATGTACAGAATGTTAAAATAAGACCATACAACTGAACATGAAGTAATGTATGGTAGCAAAAACAGTATCTCATTCATAAACTCTTAATTTCTCTTATTACCACTAAAAGCATAGATTCATAGAAGACTGCGTGCATGCACTCACACACGTATACATATACATATACATATACATACACATACATACATACACAGAATCTATATACTGTACATTCAAACATATTCAGCACTCAAAGAGTTGGATGAAGAAGACTCATTTTGCACGTACTGTAAACAACGCTTTTTTATACACCTTGTAACCTAAAGCACTCCACAAGCAATAAGAGAGACTAGTAGTGAAGTGATGGTAAATGCGTAGTGGTAGCTATTCTGGTCATCAGTGTTTAAACAAAGTCATGAATGATTGCTTAAACCATACTAGCATGAATAAATAAAGAGGATTAATTTTCAGAATTATTCCTCAAAGTGTTTTCATTTTACTTTTTTTTTTACTGTCCAACAGATCTTGCTGTTTGCATAAAATGTCCAGAAGATCGGTGGTCCAGTAGCAACCGAGAGCACTGCATCCCTCGACTTACTGAATTTCTCTCCTATGATGACCCACTGGGTATAGCGTTTGCTGCCATATCCACTAGCTGCTCCTTAATTACTCTTTCTATTCTATGCATATTCATTAAGTACCGGGACACTCCAATAGTCAAGGCCAATAACCGTGAACTCAGCTACCTTCTCCTACTCTCCCTCATGTTGTGTTTCCTCTGTTCTTTGATATTCATTGGCCGACCTATGAAAGTAACCTGTGCACTTCGACAAGTTGTTTTCAGTATCGTTTTCTCCTTCTGTATTGCCTGTGTGCTGGCAAAGACCATTACAGTGGTGGTAGCCTTCAATGCCACTAAGCCAAATAGTAAGCTGCAGAAGTGGGTGGGGTCCAGAATACCTATTTATATTGTTGTTTTGAGTTCACTAATTCAAGTTCTGATAGGCATTGTCTGGTTGGCTACCTCACCACCATTTGTAGAAAATAACACAAAATCTGCAAAGGATAAGATAATAATTGAATGCAATGAAGGTTCATTAGTCATGTTCTACAGCATGTTGGGATACCTGGGCCTTTTGGCAAGTATGAGCCTCATAGTGGCTTTTCTAGCAAGAAAATTACCTGATAGCTTTAATGAATCCAAATATATCACTTTCAGCATGCTGGCTTTTGATAGTGTTTGGGTATTGTTCATACCAGCGTACCTCAGTGCAAAGGAAACTTACTTGGTTGCTGTGGAGATATTTGCCATCTTGTCTTCCAGTGCGGGATTGCTGTGCTGTATATTTATCCCAAAGTGTTACATTATCCTGCTGAGACCTGAGATAAATACGAGGGAATATTTAATGGGCAAGAGACAACCTTAACATTAACACACAAACAGATAAATAAATTAGGTCCTCTGACATTGACATAATTGTCTTTCCAAGAACCAGGACTAAATTAGGTGAGACAGCCTTCTTAGTCTCTGATACTAAATTGTGGGACACTATATAGCCATCATCTGGCAGTGTCCTAGAACCAGAACCTTTAGAAAATGGTACCGCTCCCACTTACAAAAAGCTGTCAGAATGCTCCTTCTCCTAGTACATTGTAGTATGACTCATTTGCCTATGTGTATAATACTCCAAGTACTGCACTTCTTATTTTGTATATATAGTATGTGTATTGTACATTCTATTTATACCTTGTGTATTACCTGTTTGTAACACTTTTTCTAAAGCTGTCATTGTCATACCCTGTATTGTTAACTGGTTGTACTCTCCCAGGTCATTTCCTTGAAAATATGCAAATGCTTGCCTAGTGCACCCTACTTGGTCAACAAGAAATAAATAAATAAATAAATAAAGAAAGAAAGAAATACATACATAAATACATACACACATAAATTAATAAATAAAATAAAACAAGAGAAGTAATTTCATTGTCAAAATATTATTGCTCCATTTTTAACATGTGTTGCTTTAAACATGCATTTTTGCTATGTATTCTGATATCCCTTGTGTAAAATTATGAAGGTGTTCTCTGTTGATATAGCCCCAAGAGTTTATTTATTTGTTTAAATGTTTTACCAGGAAGGCACACTGAGCAGAGTACTGCTCGATTCCAGGTGCATCCTAAGAGAAAGGACATTTGGTGAGCATCAATCCAAAATATATTAAAGTACAATTTTGCAGACTGAGCAACAATCCCGAAAACATAAAAATGTACAATATTGAAGCATGGACATACAGAGGTACTGTATGTTTTACAGAAGCATAGCTAAGAGTGAAAAATAACTCCATTATTATGAGATCTCTGTCCCTGTCATGACTTCGGTACAAAAGATTGTTAAATCCAATATTTTATGTGAGTCACAATGTCAGATCTACCATTGTGAAACATATAGATCTTTGTCACAGTACACTATAACAAACCTTAGTGTGTGAGACTGACAGAAAAAGATGTATTCTTCTTGTTTCTCATTACATTAATCTTAATGTCAGCATGTAGTAATAATGAGAAGGCATAAAGCAAGAGAGAAGGAAAGGCTTTAGAAAGAAGCATCTGGAAACTTGCACCCACAATTGTTCCACGGTATCTGCAGTTTTCATTCTCCATGCAAAATCCACAATTTCTTGCAGTTCATTGAATTTTTTACTGAAACTGCATAACAAATATTTCAGTTCTGAAGGAAAGATACTCAAACATTCTAACAATTTGGTGCATAGATTTGGATTTGGCCAAAACAATACAGTGTGAGGTGAAGAAGGGTCCAATCTGACTCTATTTTTATGTGATACAAAATCACAGATACCCCATAATGCAAAGCATTATGGGCTATATGTGCAAATTGCCATGAAAATGTAGGCTGGCTCTGCTTTAGGCAGAAATGCATGGTCCCAAAGGGCCTCTCGTATGGTCTGCAAAGTGTGAGAACAGAAACCCATGATAGGGCTCATTCATTTTCCCCTGGCCCACTGATGAGTCCTGTTAAAGAGTGAAACACATGACTGTGTCTTCTGCTTTCACCCTTTTCAGATTGTATGAGAGGCACTGTGCACCATGTAGTCCTGCTTGAAGCATAACCAGTCTAAATGTTCATGGTAATTTGCATATATATATATATATATATATATATATATATATATACACACACACACACACACATACATGCACACACACACACATATATATATACACACACATACATACACACACACACACACATATATATACATATACATACATATACATATACATACATACATATATATATATACATATTCATACATACATATATATATATATATGCCATGATGTTTTGCATTATGGGGGTATGGGTGATTTTGCATTTCTTGGAAACCTGACTTTGTTGCCAATGCCCTTTTTGTGTAACCCTTACCTCAGTGCATTGGGGCAGAGGCTCTTTGTCTTTTTTGCTTGCTTTCTTATTTTTGGCCCACCATGACTGTGACAGAGTGACCTCTGTCAGGAGAAGGTGCCAGTGATGGGCTAGGTGTCCCTGGTCCCCTTGTTCACCTTTTTCCAAAAACATAAAATAAAATGCCAGCAAGCCTTAAAATGAAGAAAATGTGCACCTTTGGGATTTAATAGGTGCTTTCTTAAAATATGTGTTTTTCTACTGTGCAGTAGCTTTAAAGGTAGGATGAATCTCCTTGTTTAAGTAGTGAAAGTAATAGGGGAACTGCACTGAACTATAACATAATCCATATCTGGGGTTTACTTAAAGAGGCTCCTGGCTACTGGCAATGAAAGGACTTTAAAACTCCTTGGCCAGCCAAGCCAAAGAGGAGCCAGTAAAATAAGCAACCGAATCAGGCAATTACACATGGGGTCAAAATCCTGCTTCTATACAGGATTTCCACATAAAGTGCCAGTAATAACGAGCAGTTGGCAGGCTGTTAGAAAGTAAAAGCAGCTATCCCACTCTTTAGCAAAAGGAAAAAAATGCCTAGGGGTATAGAGAGAGACAGAAGAGAGATAAATGGTGGAAACAAAAGGGTCCCTTACACCCCCCATATGTGTTTGGGCAGCCTTAAAATAAATGAAATATGGAAACTCCCCTTTATGTTATATCATGGCCTATGGGAATTCCCCTCAGAATTATGATGTAATCACAAAGGATGTAAAAGCTTCCTCTGGGAACAGAAATGTTAGATAGGGAGTCAGTCTAGAGCTGGCTGTGGAGGACGAAGGACCTCTTGGTAGTGTGAGCTCACACAGACTTGCTAAATAGCCTGAAGGAAATGCCTGGTGACCCTGCTGGGAAAAGCAGTGGTTTTGTTTATTTGGATGCACTGAATAATCTTCTTTATTTTTCTGTATGTATTTTTCTTTCAGTTTTAAAGAAAATAAAATAATAAACGCTTTCAAGCATTTTTTATGCACCAAAAATGTTGTCTGCCTGTTCCTGTGTTTGAAATCCCACATCCTCTGCTACAATAACCCAGACCCATAAGACCACATTAGAGCTGGCTCATTTTCCCCTGGGGTGAGAAACAGACAAAGCACATTGATGAGTCCTGTGTAGGATGAAATGTATGTCTTTGCAGATTGTATGAGAGACCCTTTGGCACCATGCATTCCTACCTAAAGCAGAACCAGCCTAAATGTTCATGGTGAGTTTTTTGACTGGGTGACTAGGGAGGTGGATCAGGGGAGGGTAGTGGGCATGGCCTATCTGGACTTCAGCAAGGCCTTTGACACTGTGCCACATAGAAGATTATTACACAAACTGGGGAATATGGGTGTGAGCAGGACAGTAGTGTGGTGGGTAGGTAACTGGCTGGGTGGCAGGACACAGAGGGTGGTGGTAAATGGTTGTCACTCCACAGAGGGAAGAGTGACCAGTGGGGTACCACAGGGATCAGTGCTGGGACCTGTCCTATTCAACATCTTCATCAGTGACATGGCGCAGGACCTAGAAGGCAGAATTTCACTGTTCGCTGATGACACAAAGCTCTGTAACAGAGTAGACACACCAGAGGATGTAGACAGAATGAGAAGAGACCTGCAGAAACTTGAAGAATGGTCAGGGGTTTGGCAGTTGAAATTCAATGCAAAGAAGTGCAAGATAATGCATATGGGGCACAAAAACCCTGGCACAATATATCAGTTGGGGGTGAGGATAAAGCATGCACCAAGCAGGAAAGGGATCTTGGGTTATCATCTCTGATGACCTCAAGGTAGGGAAACAGTGTGACAAGGCAGCAGGTAAAGCAAATAGGATGCTGGGATGTATAGGCAGGGGCATCACCAGCAGGAAAGGGAGGTTATAATTCCGCTATACAAGACACTAGTGAGGCCCCACCTGGAGTACAGTGTACGGTTCTGGAGACCATACCTACGTAAGGACATAGACAGGGTAGAGAAGGTTCAGAGGAGGGCAACAAAGATGGTGCATGGATTGCATCACAAGTCCTATGAAGACAGGTTGAAGGAACTGAACATGTACTCCCTGGAGGAGAGAAGGGAGAGAGGGGATATGATAGAGACATACAAGTATCTTACAGGGAGGAACAGGGTGCAGGAAAATACTATTTTTAAGTGAAAAAGATGTTCCAGGACTAGAGGGCATGGGATGAAGTTGGAGGGAGGATGATTCAGAGGAAACATAAGAAAGAATTTCTTCACAGAACGGGTGGTGGACAAGTGGAACACCCTGCCAGAGGAAGTGGTGGGGGCTGAAACAATCACGGGATTTAAGAATGCATGGGATAGACATAAAGGAATTCTGGAGGTCAGGGGTAAGGGGCAACAGACTTCTAGGAAAACAAACTGAACTTACAAGCTCAAATGGGTCGACTGGGTGGGCCATAGGCCCTTATCTGCTGACACTGTCTATGTATCTATGTATCTATGATTTGCACTGTGTGGTTTGTGTGCATATACTGTATATCCCATGGTGCTTCGCATCATGGGATTATGTGTGATTTTGTATTTCTTGGAAACTTGGCTTTGTTGCCAGTGCTCCTTTTGGGTTACTCTTTCCTCAGTGATTTTGTGCTAAGGTTCTTTGGCATTTTAGCTTGCTTTCTTATTTTGGACCCACCATAAGTTAAACCCATAAGACTGCATTAGGGCTGGTTTGTGTTCTACTGGGGTGAGATACAGAGGAGATACATCAAAGAGTTCTGTTCAGGATGAAACATGTCTGTGTTTTCTGTTCTCACCCTCTGCAGATTGTACGAGAGGCTCTTTGGCACCATACATTTCTCCTTAAAGCGGAAGGTGAAAATTGCCCCATTCACCTACATGGAGCAACAACTACAATACTTGCCTTGGAGTTGTAGGGTAGGTTTTCCTAGTATACAGACATTTATTCTGAGTGGATTTCAATTCAAATGTCTGAGAAGTTTGGATTGCCCTGCTGATTAAAAACTTGAATGTGATTCCAAGGGAGCTGGTGTCAGTGATCCCTTCCTTGATAATCTGCCACACCTACATGCTCACAGAGAACATTTGGAAGGGAAATACAACTGGAAGGAGACTTTGAGAAAGCAGAGGTGCTGTACAGCTACTTCTGCTTGGTCTTCATGGAGGAGGGGTTGATAGGGTACCCAAGCTGAGGGGTAGGGAAGGCAAAAAGGTGGATCCTAGACTGTTCATCATGGACAGGGTTAGGGAAGAACCAGGCAGGATAAAGGTGGACAAAGCAATGGGGCCAGATGGCATGCATGTGATGGTACTCCGGGAACTGTGGGAAGAAGAGTTGGCTGCCCCACCGAAGAGACTATTTAACTTGTCCCTGGATACAGGGAGGGTGCCAAGGGACTGGAAGAGGGTGGATGAGGTGCCACTGCACAATGAGTGGGGCAGTAAAGAGGTGATAGAGAATTATAATCCAGTCACCCTCACTTCAGTGGTGGGTAAGGTGATTGAGGCACTAATAAAGGAAAGGGTGGTGGATTACCTGGTGGATAGCGTCCTGCAGGATGATAGGCAGCATGACTTCAAGAATGACAGGTCATGCCAAACAAACCTGATGGAGTTCTTCAATTGGGTGGCACAGGTGGTTGACCAGGGTGGGGTGGTGGATGTAGCCTATTTGGATTTCATTAAGGCCTTCAATACCGTCCTTCAGAGAAGGCTGGTAAATAAGTTGGAAAGCTTAGGGATGGGATTGAAAATAACTGGGCGGGAGGAAAACTAGCTAGTGGGCAGAAGCCGGAGAGTGGTGGTAAATGGAGTGCACTCCAGGGTGAGGGGGTGCCCCAGGAGTCAGTACTGGGACCCCTCTTTCTTAATATCTACATCAGTGATATAGCGGATAGAGATGCAGCAAAATTAAATTCCGCTGGTGAAGTGAATGCAAAGTGGCCACTTTGCATTGTCACTCTGCTGTGTGGAGTGGCCAAAGCAAAAGGCTCACTTCACCTTGTAATTTTTACTTTGCATTGTCATACTGCCTTAACCCGAAATAAGGCAGAGTGACAACAATATTGGCAGCCCCTCACACACACACAATCACCAGAATTTATGTGCATCCCCAAAATGCTACTGTCTTGTGTCCAGAAAATTCCCCAGTGCTGATGAAGTGAAATGATAGCACAACAAGAAATGCAAAGTCTCCCAGAATTAATGGTGTACTCAGTCATGTGTGCAGTGGTCACACACAGTCACCAGAGGCACTGGACACCACACCTCATGCCACACCAGTGACCTGGGTTTGGGAATGAGCCAGGGCTGCCGGGGGTCGGCAGGGGAGGGAAGAGATCGAGCATCTGGAGGACTGCTCTCTCTCTTCCTGGGGGTGGGTACGGGGTGCTCTTGGAGCGACATCTGGCAGTGGCTGGAGGATTGCCAATTGTGGTGACGTGGTGTATGTCATGGGGGTGGATCCACGGCTGACCTTCCAGAGGGATGGACCCTCTAATTTCAGAAAGTGCCACGGAAGGCAGGCAGGCCCAGTTCCGGGGGGTGATCTGGAGCACTGGGAAGTTCCTCTGGGTTGGTGAACCAGTGATGGCTGACCACGGTAGGGAGTAAAAGGGGCAGGATTGAGTTGGGCACCTCTGAAGGATGCCACGGAGAGTACCGGTGCATAAATATAGTTAACAAAAAACAAATACAAGAAATGCAGTATCCCAGAATTAATGGTGTACTCAGTCATGCATGCAGTGGTCACATACAGAGTCACCAGAATTAATGTGCATCCCCAAAATGCTGCTGTCTTGTGTCCAGAAAATTCCTCAGTGCTGATGAAATGAAATGAGAGCATAACAAGAAATGCAAAGTCTCCCAGAATTAATGGTGTACTGCAAAGTGCAAATGCACAGGCAGATTAAGATTGCACTGTGCACTCAAGAGATGCAGACGTAAAGGCACAACACCAACTATCCAGTGCTCACAAGCAGGGCTGGATTAAGGGAGGGACAAATGGGGCAAATGTCCCAGACCCCTCCACCATAGACTGGCCCACCACCATGGACTAGCCTGGTAGCTGGAAGTGAGAGAAAGAGTTCTTTTTAATCATGCATGCCACCTCTATTCTTCCCGCCTGCCCACAGTGCAAGTCAAACTTCTTCTCCCCTTCCCACATGATAAAAATGCCTGAAAGCAGTGTGACTGGAGAGGCATTTTGTAACCCCTCTGCCACAGATAGACCCCCCACCCAGCAGCTAAAGAGGTAGTGGACATGGCCTGAGAGTGGGACAGCAGAGGTGCCAACTGTCTGACCTGGCACAAATAGCCTGCACATAGCCTGCACCTGCACACACACACACACAAAAAAAAAAAACTTCTGGACCCCTGTGGACTGAGATCTGTGGCAGTGATTCAGGGATTCGGTACTGTCTCCATCTATTTTCAGCCAGGCAGTACTTCAGATCCCCCCCCGACCCTAGCAAAGAGCAGCCTTGCCTGCAATTTAAAACAAAGAAAGACTGAGATTTGTCAGGGTCCCTTCCCCCCCCGCCACCGCCAAATCTCAATATTTCTTCTCCATTTTAAACTGCAGGCAAGACTTAGGCTGCTGTTTGTTAGGGTCCAAGTTGCTAATTCAGTGGCAAATTGGCAAAGCACTGTAGCAAGCACCTACCTAGGGTACCGGGCCAGTTTTCTGTTTTGTCAAGTGCCTGTGTGGTGGCGGTGCAACGGTTCTGGACCTGGGCAGCATAATGTGAGGAGCAGGAGCCTTAGTCTCTCTCCATCCATTGCATACAGCATCCTGTCCAGGGTTCGGTTTGTTCGCACTTCACTTAATAAATCATTCTTTCTTGGGGGTTTCTTCCTGGGACATGGCCCGGCCACAGCACCGATTCTAGAAGGTGGCTAAGTTGGATTTGGACTGGGGTCAAGTGAGGTCGACTCGGGGAGTTGAGTAGGCTAGCAAGCCTAGCAGCCACAGTGCAGGAGAGTCATTTCCCTCACGCCAATGATCTACCACTAACTAAGCTAAGCTGCCTGTTGTACATGCTGCTGCTGCTGTGCTTACTAAACTAATGAGTTACAAACAGAGTGCCAAGCAGCAGCAGAAAGTGGCTTAGAAAGCCACCAATCAGAGCCCCAAAAGTGTAACCAGGCCAATCAGAGTAGGGGAGGCAGACCAGGGTTGTGATTGGTTCAGTTAGGAGAACCAATCACAAGTCTGCATTAACGTAAATATGTGAAGGAAAAAATAAACAAAGGGAACACTTAGCTACTTTGCCTATGAAATGGGGCTTTAAATCCCTATTTAGTCAGGCATCAGAGCTGTAATCACCTGACCTGACCTGATGACCTTCGAAGGGGAAGAAATGTACTGAAGAAAGCAGGAAAAGACAGTCTAGAAGGGCATCATCCATCATCTGAATCTCCATATCGACCAACCCTACTCCACCAGCTGACAGAGAGAACCAGGACATCGGACACTTTTTGTGCCAGAGACAGCCATTGGACAACTCTGTTCCTGAACTTGGAGATTCCCTAACCATCATTCTTCAATTTCAGCAGGACACTATTTGTGTTGGTTTATTTGAGGTAAGCTCATGCTGGTGGTTTGTTTATTTATTGCTTGGGGGGCATATAATATAAATTACAACTGTAGTCTGTAAATACCTTCATGAACACTGACACTGACTGTGCAGTACTGGTGGGGGTGGGGGGCACATGTTAAACAGGATCATCCAATTATTTTCATATGTGTTAATATATAATTTATTTTCAGCAAAAGATGTAATGAGCAGTAATAGCTTGCTTCCTGTTCTGCCCATGCTTCAGTTATGTACTGGGTGATCTGGTTAACATGTGCCCCCCCCCAACCTACACAGTGTTAGTCTCCATAAAGGTATTTTCTCCATTGTAACTTTAAATACTAATATGGCACACAGGACACAACCTATTCTGAGCGTATGAATGGTCTCAGATCTTGTGGGTCAGAGGGAGCAAAAATAAATGTTCATTGCTGTCACTGTGCATGTTGACTTCTGTGCTTATTATTCTGGAGTGCTGGCACTCTCTGTTGAATATGGTACATTGGAACTGATAGGTACTGTACAAAGCTGTTTTACGACCAATCCCATCATGCTTATACTTCCAGTGTACCATGATTCAGTTGAATTGGCTTCAGTTGTGATGTTTTTAAGAACATTTCACTGAAGTCTGTCTGCCACTGCAGAAAAAATCATTTGGTTTGCTTTCAGATTGTGTCAAATAAGTACACTATTGTATTTTATTTTAAACTGAAATGATTGGTCCTAGCAATCTGCTTGTTCTAAGAAGTTAACATGCACTATACATGTTACTGGTAGACATAAAGAATTGTGTGTACAACAGTCTGTATTTATTTGTAGTCATGGCATTGGTGCATTGGAGCTGCACACCTCTGTACAATGAGTACGTATAGTAAGTAGTTACTTAGCTACTGTCCTTTGGAGTAGGATGCATATGCATGCATCATAGTAAAGCACTGTTTATTTTATTTTTTTCTTAAATTAAACTTGTGCTTGTTTGAGCCCAAATCTGGGGGGGGATGCAAGAACTGCTTAAACTGGTAATTATTTTGGTTACAATATAAGCTGTATGTATGTATGGTACAGAGCCAGAGTTGTGCAGTTTTAAAATTCCATGATAAAATGACTTATATAGTTCTGCTGCAAAAGTTTGTTAAGCCGCCTACACTGTCCACAGCAGTTCCCAGTTTGTTTTTTCCTAGTTATTTCAAAACTGCTATAACAACCTGTTAATATTGCCATGGAATATAATTACCACTAGGCAGTAGCTGCCAAAAAACTAGGCAGTAAGCCTGCCAGCCAAGTAGACATGTGCCTAGGTGTGGAAGGATCCCTTCCTGACCTATAGGTCTACCTAGGAAGAGTTCCCCTTTTGTATCCATTCCAGACATATATGTCCTATTTTGTATGTATGTTTGTATGTCTTACATGGATTGGCCACCTATGTATTAATTGTTTGTTTTCCCCAAGAATGTTTTCATTCCTGTGGATTGTCTGTGTCCCCGCCCCCTGCCTTGGGCAGTAATATGGTAAAATATCATATATAGCACTGTATTAGCTAAGTTGTTCTGTTGTTAGTGCAATGGAGAAAAGTAAATCTGTACAGTCAGTTAGTAAGCGTTAATCGCGCTTCCCCCTGAACCACAATCTTCATGCAGTATGAGTGCTCGCTCAGTTTTCCTAAAGTTCAGAGGAATTTACAAAATAAAAAGAACCCTTTGAGAGCACAGCAAATACTGTGAAAGTTCTGTCCTTAGTGCAGTGAAGAGAAATAAAAGGAAAGGCAAGCTGTTCATATTTAGACGGCTGGAAAGCGCTGTTTGCATTGAAGGAATATGCCTGCAAAGTGGGTACTAGCTTAGTTTTGTTGATATCCAGAGGTATTAATTAAGTACCAAAGTCCATCTAGTGTACAGGTTTTGCCATGGTGAAAGTTTTGTTTTGTTAGCTCCTTTATGAGTGAGTGGCAGTACAAACCTCACGAAGGTGTGCACAATCGCAGTGGTTTGTAAACCGCCAGCTTGATTAGCCGAATACGATTTACCTACAGAAGATTAAGGTAAACATAAGGATATGTCATCCTGACAATCCGATAAACAAAGACTAGACTGGCTTTATCTTTTAGGTAGCTGCTTTTGAGGAAATTTAATAGGAACATGTACCAGAATCCTTTGGTTTTATGAAAGCATAAAAATGAGCTTACCAAATAAGGGCTACAGAGGATTCTGTTGTGTCACCTGTTCAGCTGAGTGCTCTAAGAGCCGGACGGCCTTACCTTCACTGTACTTATACAGAGCACAGCTGAAGGAGGGACAAACAGAATACCTCCCAATCCTATTTCCTAAAATAAAAGGGTAAAAATGTTTCTGATTCTTTAATATGCATATTATGAAGAGAAGAATTGTAATGTACCTGTTGTTATGACAATGTAAATTCATTAAAAGAAGTTAAAATGTTTATCTAAAACAAAGCTTGTATGACAGGGAATTTAAGCCAATCTTAAGCTCTGGCAGGCTATATGTATTCCCTCAAGCCTAGTCAGGTTAGATTTGGTTGGAGTGTTGGAGACAACACTCAGAGGGACTAGTGCTTTCTAGTCATTTGGACAATATCTTTTGGAGTCAATTTATTTACGCTGAAGTTAAGCCTTGTTTGAGTTGTTATTTATTTTATTATTTTGACGATACCAGTCCACTTAAATTTTTGTTCTGTAAATAAAAGATTATTTTTTTAACTACAATTTTTTGGCTGATGTGTCCATCTGTACCCTCTTAAGACTTTCACATATGGTGTCAGAGTGGGATAGGTGGTGAAATTGTTCCCCACTGGAAGGATCTGGAAAAGACCTTGATGGACAGCCAATGTCACAGGACAAAGTGGATGGTACATGGCCTCCAGGAGCAACCACTGCACGGTCAGTAGCAGCAACATATCAGATACCCTTATTATCAGGATTACCACTGGTGGTGAGAAAAAAAGAAAGTAAAGTTTTGCCAACTCAACCCAAGATGGAAGACCCAAAAGAAGGAGAGGAGATAGGGACTCAAGCAAGTGGAGGAGGATCCACTGAAGAAGAACCCCCTCAGGAGTCACAAGATCTTTTCAGATGGCTATGTATATGCCAGATGGAGCTGGAAAGACAGAGGGAAAGGGCCAGGAAGGAAAATGAAGCCTGATAGACAGATGCCTTATGGGCCATTCAAGCCATGGGTGCTCAACAACCCCCTGTTTCCCCTGGTGGTGTACACAAGGATATCAAGTTATCAAAGTTGTCAGATAGCGATGATACTGAAGCCTATATAATAACTTTTGAAAGAGTGGCCCTTACTTGCATGTGGCCACAGGACCAGTGGGTTATATGGCTAGCACCTCACTTAACCAGGAAAGCCCAGCTAGCCTATAGCCATGTGGACATAAAATATGCAAATGACTATGGCAGAGTGAAATCTGCTATTTTAAAAAGGTATGACATCAATACTAAAACGTATAGGCAGAGATTTCACTCTTATAATTTTCAGTCTGCCGATAATCCTCAGGATGCCTATACTCGACTCAAAGATCTATGTATGAAATGGTTGCAGCCTACAACAAGAACACTAGACTAGATTCTGGAAGCAATTATTTTAAAGCAATTTATTTGGATACTTCCCCAAGATGTTCAACTGTGGCTAAAAGAGCATCGTCCTGAGGCATCCGAGGTAGCCATACAACTAGCTGAAGACTACCTGGCAGCTAGACCCCATAGGTAGAAAGGAACGTCACCCTCTACTGCCTATCAAACACCGGTAAGACCTAATACTGCAGGGGAGGAACAGTACTAACTCTGGGGTCTGACAACCTCCTAAAATAGGAAGGTGGTAAAATCCTGAAATAATTTGTCATAACTGTAAAGGGAAGGGCATATAGCAAGGTTTTGCCTGAAAAACAAAAGTGAACTAACACATTTGGCCCTGGCTAATTGGGGGCAGTATGCAGTTCCAGTAACTCTGGAGGGAAAAACTGTGCAAGGATTGTTGGACTCTGGTAGTAGACATTAGTGCAAAGTGATGTTTTGAACTGTTTACCCAGACTAGGAGGACCAACAACTGGGGTTACCTGTATTCATGGGGACATACATCACTATCCATTGCAGGAAGTTATGATGACTGTGCAAGATCAAATCCAACAGTTACCAGTGGGGATAGTATCCCATTTACCAGTTCCTGTTCTACTAGGAAATGATTATCCAGATTTTGAAACCTTATTATCCTCTAACGTATGTGCCATGGTAACTAGGTTTTAAACTCATAAAGGAACTTTGGAACAAGTATTTCCCTTTGCAGACGAACTGATGGAGATCCCTGGCAGGGATAAAAAAAAAAAAACAAGAATCAGAGGAGAAATGAGAAACTATTATGGACTAAAAAGATTTGCAATAATGATGTACCAGATGATCTGTCTACTGAATTAAAACTTGTTCAGATGAAGGAATTTAAAGAAGTACAAAATAATGATATAACCTTGCAACCTTATTTTCCACAGTGTTCAAATACTGAGGGAATTGTCTCAGGACATAAGTATGAATTAGAAAAGGGGTTATTATATAGAAGTTGTATTAATCCCAGATCTGGGAAGAAGTGAAACAACTAATGGTCCCTCAAATGTGCCGACTAGTGGTGGGTGAAGTTGCCCCAATTCGCTCTGCAAAGTGATTCAGAGTGAAGACGAATTCGAGGAGTGCTCTGCAACGCAAAGCGGAGTACTTCACGTTACAATGGGTAACACAAAGTCCATTGAAAACAATGACTTTGCATTATTCCACCTTCCCAAACCACTACTCCACTAATTCTCAAGGCGAAGTACATTGAAAACAATGTACTCCGCCTCATAACATATTTTATGCTCCAAGGAGAATTTTGCAGTGATTCATGGGATTTCCAGGTCACATGAGCTCTAGATTATTCTGCACAGCCTCAGTTTGGGGTAGTGTGTGTATGAAGCTGTAGAAAACAATCTGCTCTGAGAGCTCTCTGCGATGCAAACCTTCTAAAAGCTGTTAAAAAAGTATTTTTGGGTCATTTCTTTTGCTGAAACTTTAGTTCATCGATTATAGGAAACCCTCCTGTGCTCATATCATTGAGAGTTTATTATTTGTGTGTGGATTTTGAATGTTAATGTACAACATTCAGTCTGTGTACTGATAGACAGTGGAAGTGTGCTTTGGGGCAGGGGCGTATCTGTGGTGTAGGTAGATTAACTTGGAGAAAGAGAATGCTTTCTGTTTTGGTGATATTTTTCTTGTATAACTGTGTTAATGTACACACAGTAACATTTTCAATAATTCTTGCCATTTATTTGCTGACTTGTGGTGCAGCAGTGCATAATTTTAGTTTGTTTAAAATATGTGGTTATATTACTGAAGTTTTCAATTTGCTCTGCATTACTTAGTGTGTGTGTGTGTGTGTGTGTGTGTGTGTGTGAGTATGTGTGTGACGCGTGTCATCAAATCAGACACCTTTATTGTGCCACATAATTTCAGCAATGTGAGCCTGCTATCCACTGCAGTTGTGTAATTTTTGTACTTCTTTGTGGTATCTTTACTGGTACTAGTACTAGTGACTGTTACTGTAGCAGTGCAGTACACTGCCCCAACCGGCAAAGGAATTCTTTTCCTGATTTGAATTTCTGATGGTGAGCACTGGTTAGGTGTTGTGCCCTTGCATCTGCATCACTTCAGTGTGCAGCACAATCTTAATCTGTCTGTGCATTTGCATCTCTTTAGGGCCCAATCTCCATCTCTAACTTAAGTCATAGTTGTTTCTTTGGCTTCCTTTCAGAGTACTGGACAGGTGTGGTGCATAATTCTGCATGCACATTGTACTTTTTAATATGTATTTTTAAGTCAGGACCATCATCACTAGTCACCCGTGATACAAATCACATTCATCATCACGGTCACAAATGCAGTCACAAATCACGATTTCTGATCACGTCATGAATCACATTAATCTTTTTTAATAGTTACTTGGATGTATTGTAAGCCTGTTTTGTACTATCTCTCCATGCTTCACCACCCCACCATTGTACTCATTAATGAGTGTTTTTTTTTTTTTTTAATTCTCCTTTTTCTTGGTCGGACCACCAACTACCTCTGCCCTGGTCACGGCCCCCGGAGACCTCCACTGCTGCCTATTGCTGCCAAGGACCCTCGGTCACCCCTGGCTTACGAACTGTGACTAGTCAGGGTCCCTACAGCAGCGGTGGTGAATTGAGGACCTCCAGGGAGGGCTTCATACTCTCGGTGGTCCGGCCCGCCTTCCATTTTCCTGTTTTTTTTTTCTCCCCCAGAGGAGGCGGGGACGTGCAATGATGCCAGCATCTGCCCCGCCTCCCCCCCCCCCTTGCTGAACGTCGGCAGAGCGAGGTCTCCCGACCTCTGCCAGGAGTCCTCAGTGCTCCGAGTGTTACCCAAACCCTCCCCCCGGAGAAGGAGAGCTGCCCATCGGACGCTCCATCCTTCTCCCCCTGGCCAGCCCTCCGACTATCTGGGTCCATTCCCAAACCTGGGTCACCAGTGTCGCAAGTGGAAATCCCACTGCTGCGCCAATGGGTCAGCTATTAATGAGTGTTTTTAAGTCAGGGAGTTTTGTGCCACACCTCATCGGGGCCCGGGGAAGTACAGCCATAGGCATACACATTTCTTCATCATCACGGTCACAAATGCAGTCACAAATCACGATTTATGATTATGTCACAAATCACAACATTAATTTTTTTTACTAGTTACTTGGATGTATTGTAAGCCTGTTTTGTAGTATCTCTCCAGGCTTCACTATCCCACCATTGTACTCATTAATAAGAGTTTTTAAGTCAGGGATTTTGACAGTGACTGCAGTACATACACAGACTGGAAAGAAGACTGACTGCACACATGCAGTTTAGCACAGTATACTTGCACTGCTCAGAATGCAAAGTGTCACACATACAGAAGGAAACCAAAAAGGGCATAATTACATACAAGGGTCAGGGATGGTGTAGGAATACATTTTATAACACAAAAAGGATGGTGTGGGGGGCACATGGTGTGAGGAAAAAAACTAATGTGGGATCCCATGGTGATCCAGCAGTAGTACCAGCATGGACATAATTTGCAACTGATGTCCCTCTCTGTGATCCTGGTGGAGCAGCAGGTGCTGCTGTGGCCCTCCTCTTCTTAGGGATGCTGCCATGCACAGCTGCACCCTCTACCACAGAATGGCCAGCAAGTGCAGGCATGGTCCATTCTGTGGCAGCCTGCCACTCCAACTGGTGGTGATTGAGCATATGGATGTGCTTGCCTCCAGTCCCCAGGTGAGTCTCCAAGGGTCAGGGTGCACCTCCACCTCACATAGGCGGCATTTGACCCCACTGCTGTCCCCCCTGAAACAGTCAAAAAACTGCCAACAATGCAGGTACAGGGAGGACCAGGCACAGGCAGGGGAGGGACAGATGAACTGGAAGCTGACTGGTCACAGTGCTGAACAGGGATGGGATCTTCACCTGGGCCTGGGGGAACAGGCACATCCTGCTCCAGAGGACCTGGTGCTGGCCTTGGTGTTGGTGGTTCAACTGCCTCAGAGTCAGGACAGAAGGCAGTGCTGGTCCTGCTTCCGGAGGGTGGGGGGACAAACAACTAACTACTTATAAAGCTAAGAAAAATAAAATTTACAGAAAGAATAAATTAAGTAAAAAAAAAAAAGAGTAAAGAAAAAATGTAGTTTTTAAAAAAGCTGTTGGGTCTAAATCAAAGTTTCAATCTCCTCCTCGCTCTGATTTCAAAGTATCAGCAGTCATAAAACACACTCCTCTCTCTCCATCTGCACAGAGAAAGTAAAAGTGTCTGCTTGTATGACTCACTTCCTTCCTGCCTAACTGTAGGCCATGTGATGTGTGGGGGGGCTGCCAAATTTGAAACACCAAGTGGATCACTTAGAATCATAATGAGGAATGTGAAGTCCATTAAAAACAATTTCACCACCTTGCTCATTGCCATCTACCTTAATGCAAAGTGGTAATAACAAGGTGAGGACACTGTACTGCCCACTCAGTGTAGCGGAGTGGCACTGTGAAGTGCCCACTTCGCGTTCACTTCGCCGGCAGAATTTAAATTTGCTGCATCTCTAGTACTGACAGAAGTTGTTGGAGATAGCACAGGATATTCCTTTGGCTGGGCACCTGGGCAGGGATAAAACTCTAAGTCGTCTACTTTACCGGTTCTTTTGGCCTGGCATTCATGAACAGGTGGCAGCCTATTGTAATAGTTGTAGTGAAAGCCAGAAGGTAGCCAAAATTGGTAGACAAGACAAAGTGTCCCTCCTACCCCTGCCTCTGATAACCACATCCTTTGACAGAATTGCAATGGACGTTGCAGGACCATTGCCAAAGAGTGCAAAAGGTAACAAGTGTATTCTGGTGGTTAGTGATTACACTAAGAAATACCCAGAAGCTATTCCCTTATGGAGCATAACAGCTCAGAAAATTGCTTATGAGTTGGGTAAGATCTTTAATAGAATGGATATACCCAGAGAAATATTAACGGACCGAGGTAGTAATTTTCATTCACCGTTGTTAAAATGTCTCTATCAGACCCTGGGGATAACTACCATACATGCAACACCCTACCATCCCCAAACTGATGGCCTGGTCAAGCGTTTCAACCAGACTCTTAAGAAAATATTACAAAAGTATGTACAGGAAGAAGGAAAAGATTGGGATGTTTACCTGCCATACTTATTGTTTGCCTAACAAGAGGTACCTCAGTCTTCCACAGGGTTTTCTCCTTTTGAGCTGTTATATGGCCAAAATCCAAGGGTTCCCTTAGATATCATTAAAGAACAGTGTGAGGAAGGTGAAATATCAAAAGGGATGGCACCTACTGAGTACATGTGCCAGTTACAACAACGATTGGTAGATTTTGTCCAGAAATCACATCTAACTAATCAAAAGCAACCAATGGTACAAAAAGCAAGAGTATGAAAAGAGAACTAGCATTAAAGAATTTAAAGAGAGGATAAAGTCCTCTTATTACTGCCTTCTTCAGACAATAAGCTCTTTATGAAGTGGCAGGGGCCCTATCCAGTGTTAAGATCAATGGGTCCTGTCACCTATGAGATAGCTCTCCATGATAAAGTATCTAAAAGAAAGATTTATCATGTAAACTTGCTAAAGTCCTGGTCAGAGAGTTCCCCTCCCATGTGTGCCTTTATACACCCAGAAGAGCCAGATAGTGCTCTGACCCTTGCATACCAGAGATCAGAAAAACCCGGTGAGCTAAATGAAATCACCATGAATCCTGATTTAGCCCCTTCTCAGCTAGTTGAGTTACAGACCTTACTCCACACGTATGAAACTACATTCTCAGGAACACCAGGGAAAGCCCTTAATGTCACCCACCACGTTAATGTAAACCAAACATTACCCGTTAGGCAAAAGCATACAGACTACCAGAGAAGATGAGACCAGACGTTATTAAAGAATTAAAGAAAATGCAAGACCTAGGCATCATAGAACCTTCAAAAAGTGAATGGAATTTTCCTATGGTGGTAGTGGAGAAGAAAAAAGAAAGGGGGGTCAGGCTGTGACTAGATTTTAGATGTCTGAATAGTATCTCACAAATTGACAGCTATCCCATGCCCCAGATAGATGATATTTTAGATCATTTAGGCAAAGCCCAGTACATTAGCACACTTGACTTATCAAAGGGGTATAGGCAAATTCCCTTGGATGATAAAGCAAAGGATAAAATGGCATTCAGCACACCCTTAGGGTTATTTCAATTCACAGTGATGCCTTTTGGCTTACACGGTGCCCTTGCACCTTTCCAAAGGGTAATGGCTAAGATCTTAGCTTCTCATGTTTCCTACAGTGCAGCTTACTTGGATGATGTAATTGTGTTTAGTACATCATGGAGTGACCATATACACCACTTGTCGCAGGTCTTGTTGGCCATTTCTGCAGCGGGCCTCACTATTAATCCAACAAAAGGTTCTTTGGCCATGCAGAATACCAGAATTTTGGGTTTCCAAATTGGGCAAGGGCAAGTAAAACCAGACAGAAGTAAGGTTGAGGCAGTAGCCAATAGTCCTCGACCTTATACAAAAAAAGATATGAGGTATTTTTTAGGGTTAGCTGGCTACTATAGCCGCTTTATACACACTCTTTCCACTCTGGCCACTCCCCTTACTGAATTAACCAGAAAACATAGACCTGAGAAAATACAATGGACCTCTGAGTGTGAAGATGCATTTCAATCTAAAAAAGCTAAACTTTGCTCTTCCCCAGTTTTAAAAATGCCAGATTTTACCCAGCCCTTTATATTGCAAACAGGCACATCTAATAGTGGAAAAGGAGCAGTTCTCACACAGATAGATCAGGGTGAAGAAAATCCTATTATTTATATAAGTCAAAAATTACATGATAGGGACTCCAAATATTCCACAATAGAGAAGGAATGCCTGGGAATACATTGGGCCATAGAAGCTCTTTGATTTTATTTATGGGGTATTAAATTTGAGATATGGACTGATCACAATCCTTTGTGTTGGCTCCATGCAATGAAAGATAAAAACCCCAGAATCATGCACTGGTATCTTACTTTACAGCCATACCAGTTCACGATTAAGCACCGGAAAGGTAGTGCCCATGGTAATGCAGATTACCTATCTCGTTTCACTGTATAAGTTAAGAAACTTATGTAACACTGGACATCAGACCTTGGGTAAGGAAGTAAGAATGATTCTCTACTGTTTAAGTAGAGAGTAATAATAGTTTTAAGGGACCCCGAGGTGGATCCTGTTGTTCTGTTGTTAATGCAATGGAGAAAAGTAAATCTGTACAGTCAGTTAGTAAGCGAAAATCACGCTTCCCCGGAACCACAATCTTCATGCAGTATGAGTGCTGGCACAGTTTTTCTTAAAGTTCAGAGGAATTTACAAAATAAAAAGAACCCATTGAGAGCACAGTAAATACTGTGGAAGTTCTGTCCTTAGTGCAGTGAAGAGAAATAAAAGGAAAGGCAAGCTGTTCATATTTAGACGGCTGGTAAGTGTTGTTCGCGCTAAAGGAATATGCCTGCAAAGCGGATACTAGCTTAGTTTTATTGATATCCAGAGGTATTATTTAAGTATCAAAGTCCTTCTAGTGTACAAGTTTTGCCATGGTGAAAGCTTTGTTTTGTACGCTTCTTTTCGAGTGAGCGGCTGTATAAACCTCGCGAAGGTGCGCAGAATCGCAGCGGTTTGTAAACCGCCAGCTTGATTAGCCAAATACGAGCTACTGACAGAAAATTAAGCTAAACATAAGGATATGTCATCCTGCCAGTCCAATAAACAAAGACTAGACTGTCTATATCTTTTAGATAGCTGCTTTTGAGGAAATTTAAGAGGAACATATACTGGAATCCTTTGCTTTTGTGAAAGCATAAAAACGAGCTAACCAAATAAGGGTTACAGAGGATTCTGTTGTGTCACCACTTCAGCTGGGCACTCTAAGAGCCATCCGGCCTCACCTTCACTTTACTTATACAGAGCCTAACTGAAGGAGGGACAAACAGAATACCTCCCAAGCCTATTTCCTAAAATAAAAGGGTAACATTTTTTCTGATTCTTTAATATGCATATTATGAATGCAAGAATTGTAATGTATCTGTTGTTATGACAATGTCAATTAATTAAAAGAAGTTAAAATGTTTATTTAAAAACAGCTTCAGGAGTGCAGGATGGTGGAGTGTTTCAAGCAGGATCTCAAGACTTTTCTGTAGGGGAAAGCTTATTCTGTATGTTCTTGATTTTATTGTATTTATTGTGTGCTGTTTTTATTTTGATTGTACAGCACTTTGATATGTGAAAGGCGCAATAACAAATAAATGTTATTATTATTAAAACAAAGCTTGAATGACAGGGAATTTGGACAAATCCTAAACTCTGACATAGATACATAGATACATAGATACATAGACAGTGTCAGCAGATAAGGGCCTATGGCCCACCTAGTCTGCCCATTTGAGCTTGTAAGTTCAGTTTGTTTTCCTAGAAGTCTGTTTCCCCTTACCCCTGCCCTCTAGAATTCCTTTATGTCTATCCCATGCATTCTTAAATCCCGTGATTGTTTCAGCCCCCACCACTTCCTCTGGCAGGGTGTTCCACTTCTCCACCACCCGTTCTGTGAAGAAATTCTTTTCATGTTTCCTCTGAATCGTCCTCCCTCCAACTTCATCCCATGCCCTCTAGTCCTGAAACATCTTTTTCGCTTAAAATAGTGTTTTCCTGCACCCTGTTCCTCCCTGTAAGATACTTGTATGTCTCTTCATATCCCTCTCTCCTCTCTCCAGGAGTACATGTTCAGTTCCTTCAACCTGTCTTCATAGGACTTGTGATGCAACCCATGCACCATCTTTGTTGCCCTCCTCTGAACCTTCTCTACCCTGTCTATGTCCTTACGTAGGTATGGTCTCCAGAACTGTACACTGTACTCCAGGTGGGGCCTCACTAGTGTCTTGTATAGCGGAATTATGACCTCCCTTTTCCTGCTGGTGATGCCCCTGCCTATACATCCCAGCATCCTATTTGCTTTACCTGATGCCTTGTCACATTGTTTCCCTACCTTGAGGTCATCAGAGATGACAACCCCAAGATCCCTTTCCTGCTTGGTGCATGCTATATCCTCACCCCCCAACTGATATATTGTGCCAGGGTTTTTGTGCCCCATATGCATTATCTTGCACTTTTGCATTGAATTTCAACTGCCAAACCCTTGACCATTCTTCAAGTTTCTGCAGGTCCCTTCTCATTCTGTCTACACCCTCTGATGTGTCTACTCTGTTACAGAGCTTTGTGTCATCAGCGAACAGTGAAATTCTGCCTTCTAGATCCTGTGCAATGTCACTGATGAAGATGTTGAATAGGACCGGTCCCAGCACTGATCCCTGTGGTACCCCATTGGTTACTCTTCCCTCTGTGGAGTGACAGCCATTTACCACCACCCTCTGTGTCCTGCCACCCAGCCAGTTATCTACCCACCACACTACTGTCCTGCCCACACCCATATTCCCCAGTTTGTGTAATAGTCTTCTATGTGGCACAGTGTCAAGGCCTTGCTGAAGTCCAGATAGGCCATGTCCACTGCCTCCCCTGATCCACCTCCCTAGTCACCCAGTCAAAAATTCAATGAGGTTGGTCTGACATGACCTCCCCTGGTGAAACCATGCTGCCTTGGGTCCTGTAGTCCATTGACAACCAGATGTTCCACCAATCTCTCCTTCAGTAGTGCTTCCATGATCTTTCCCACTACCGAGGTGAGGCTGACTGGTCTGTAGTTCCCTGCTTCCTCTTTGTTCCCACTTTTGTATAAGGGACTACATCTGCTGTCCTTCAGTCTTTGGGTACCTCCCTGTTTCCAGTGATTGGCTGAACAAGATAGCCAGAGGTTCAGCCACCACCTCTCTTAGTTCTTTAAGGACCCTGGGGTGCACCCTATCTGGCCCCATTGCTTTATCAGCTCTTATTACTTCCAGTTCCTTCAGGCCCTTTCGTAAAGGGACTTGTGTCCATTTCTGCACCATTCTCACCCCTTGTACTCCCTTCAGACCCATTACCCCCTCTTCCTTAGTAAAGACTGAGCAGAAATACCTGTTCAATATGTCAGCTTTATTGTTGTCATCCTCCACGCGGCTCCCATCCTCCCCCTTCAGTCTCACTATCCCTCCCTTTGTCTTTCTTTTTTCACTTATGTACCTGTAAAAGGTTTTGTCCCCTTTACCCACTGATTTTGCAATGTGTTCTTCTGTCTGAGCTTTGGCTTCCCTTACTGACTTCCCTGCCTCCCTTTGTTTCTCCTGGTACTTCTCCCTGACAGGCTATATCTGTATTCCCTCAAGCCTAGTCAGATTAGATTCGGTTGGAGTGTTGAAGGGACAACAGTCAGAGGGACTAGTGCTTTCTAGTCATACAGTATGGACAATATCTTTTGGAGTCAATTTATTTATGCTGAAGTTAAGCCTTGTTTGAGTTGTTATTTGTTTTATTATTTTGACGATATCAGTCTGCTTAAATTTTTTTTCTGTAAATAAAAGATTATTTTTTGAACTACAGTTTTTTGGCTGATGTCTCCATCTATACACAAACTTAAGACTTTCACACTAGGTAAATCAATAAATCAGGCATGAACAAATGCAGCCAGCAGCACAAAATCTATCCTCATTAACGGGCCAAACACAGAAAAGTTGGACGAGGAAATACGTGTCATCCTGGCTCGTTAATGAGGATAGCTTTTGTGCTGCTGGCTGCATTTGTTCATGCCTGATTTATTGGTTTACCTAGGCACACTTCTACTTGACTGGCAGGCTGACTGCCTAGTTTGTTGGCAACAACTCATAGTTATTTTTGCTGGCAACATTAACTGATTATTATAGCTGGCAGGCTGTTTTTTTTTTTTTTGGCAACTACTGGTGGTGGTTAGTGGTAGTTATATTCCCTGGCTACAGTAACTGAATATTATGTTATGGGCTTTTTTCTAAATAAGAAAAAAACACAGCTACTGCTGCGATGCTGAGGGCTTAGCAAATTTTACAGCAGAATATAGCTGTATTATAGGTTATTTTTGTAAGACACACACCTCATGTTTTACAGTCTGTCTGTCTGTGAACAAATCCCCAATTCCTGTAGGAGGCTGGAGCCATCCACCCCTTGTATCCAAAGCTACAGCTTATATTTATTGTGTTGGGCCAGAAACCTATACCAGCACTGCAATTTTGAAGCAGAATATATTAAAAAGCAGGCAGAAGAATGTCATTTGGTCTATTGGAGCTTGAGCTACTGTCCCTGCTCTCCACTCCTCCAATGGCCCTTCCTCCTATACCTATCCCAGCTTCTTTTGAAGCTACTCACTGTAACAAGATCACCTGTCTTCCAGCAGCACATTCCAAGTGTCAGCCACTCCTTCCTAATCCCCCACCCTGACTGCCCCTTGTGTTACAGTTGTCATTCAATTAAAGTGACCCTCCTTCTCCACCTTATTGATCCCTTTCAAAGTACTTGAAGGTCCCAATCATGTCTCTCTATTTCGTCTGCCAGGGAGTACATGTTCAATGCCATTGACCTTTCCTCGTATACCTTACCCTGTTGGTCCACTATCATCTTTGTAGCCCTCTTCCCAGCCATGCCTTCTCCAGCAGGTTAATGTCATTTTTGAGGTGTGGGCACCAGTACTGAACTCAGTACTCTAGATGTAGCATCACCAGTGACTTGTAAGAGCAGTATAGTCTCCTCACACCCACTACATATCCCCTCCCAGCTATGCATCCCATCTTGTTTGCCGTTGTCGCTGCTTTCTTGCACTGCATGGAGTGCTCTTCAGGTCACTAGTGAGCATTGCTTCCAAGTCCTTCTCCTCCTCTGGTGCAGATAGCAGGATTCCACCCAGGTAGTACTCTGTCTTGGGATTCTTGGCTTGAGCATACAGTACGTTGCATTTCGTAGCCTTGAAGCCAAATTGCCAGATCCTGTACCACCTCCCCAGCTTTCCCAGATCATCATGTAGGTCCTGTATCCCTTCAGTCAACAACCTCATCAGTGATATTATTCTGTCAGCATGATTCAGTTGGTAGCACATCACCTCTGGAACAGAAGGTTGTGGGTTCTAATCCTACTCCGGGATTGAACTTGCACCTAAAATGCTGGCATCTGAGTGCAGTATTAGGGGTGTGCGGTACTGCTGGGGTCTGCTGTCCTTTGGATGAGATGTTAAACTAAGGTTCCTTCTACCTATCCTGGTGCTGCCCTGGTGAATGCCCAGGTGGAAGTAAAAGAATCCACAGCAATCTTTCCAAAGAGTAGGCGACATTCCCATTGTCCTGGCCAACATTCCCCCTTCCCATAAACTGGTTCATGCAATTGTCCAGGCTGTGTGTGGGTGCTGATGTGTGATATAGCCGCCACTACTCATTCAGTCATTTCACTACTAGTATAGCATTGCTTGTAAAGTGCTTTGGGATACACTGTGTATGAAAAGCATTATATAAATACTGATTCATCTTCTTTCTGTGGGGGCACTCTGCCCCCCACACCCCTCCGAGTGCACTGATGGAAGCTGTGTTTATGCCCAGGAGGTGTGTGACGGTGGAGGCCAGGCCCCCACAGAAAGACTATCACTGAACATTGTTGTTTTCATATTGTTGCTTTAAATTGCTGTCACTTGAAGTTATAGAGTTTTTATGTTTTGTAGTAATTAGTGACATTATTCTTTCTGTGAGGGCACTCTGGCCCTAACACCCTCTGGGTGCTGCACCAATGATGTTGTGTTTATGCCCAGGGGGTATGGGGGTGGAGGACCCCCACAGAAAGAATAATATTGCTGATTATTACAAAATTTATAAGAACTCTTTAACATACAAACACTAATCACTGATTTGTTTTGTTTTTTTGGGACTTGCCAATCACTAAATATTTTCCTTGTGCAGCTATGTGTTGTGTTTCTTGAAATGCTTTGTCTTTATCACATTGGTGCAGTAAAAGAGTGCTAAAATAACCAAAGCAACAGGATGGAGATAATCTCTCTCAGACAGACAGACACACACACACACACACACCCCTCCGAAAAGCCCACATGTCTCTGGGTAATACTCTTCTCCTGTTTCACTCTCCCCGTTCCTGAATTGGAAACTAAATCCCCTGCCTGGGTAGTCTTAGCTGTGCAGTGTTTGATGGGAGGAGAGAGAGGGGGTACCAGGGTGGCACAAGTCAAGTAGCCAAGTGGCCAATGACTACTTAAAAAAAAAAATTGGTTGGTTACCAGATTTTGACAGTTACTGGTGAACTTGGCAATCGGTCAACAAAATGATTTTTGAGCTTTTAACAAGATTGGCCACAACAAATATTGATTTGGCTACCAGATTTTGAAAGCTAGTGGCCAAACTGACCACCAACTCACAAAATGATTTGTCCCACCCTGTGGAGTACCCCCTCCACAGGACATAGTTGTTGCTGCTGCTGTCTGGTGTGGAGGATCAGGCTGTCTGATGCATGGAGGGTTCTGGAGAGAGGGGGTACTGCTGTCTGATGTGGTGGATCAGGCTGTCTGATGCATGGAGGGTGCTGGCACTGATGTTGGAGAGAGGGGGTACTGCTGTCTGGTGTGGTGGATCAGGCTGTCTGATGCATGGAGGGTGCTGGTGCTGATGCTGGAGAGAGGGGGATACTGCAGTTGTTGGAGCTGGGCAGAAAAGGAGGGCTCTCTCAGGCTCTGGCTCTCCTGGTGCAAGTCCTCTAGCCTGCAAACTAATTAATCAATTCATAGCTTCTGGCTCTGTATCAGGCTTTTCTAGTTCTACACAGTAGTTATCTGCTCCTTAAGGTACAGCACCCATTTCATGGGGTTCTCCAGGAGGCTCTCAGTTATTGGTGGCAACAGGCAAGCGGTGGAGAAGTGCAATACCAGCCTCAGCTTAGGAATGGAGATACAAGATGTGGACTGATGTCACCACACATCACAAGGTCATGTTTAACTGGGGCTCCCTGCCTCTGCACTACTGATCCTTCTCGAAGCAGGGGAGAGTGCCGTCAGTAATCTTACTTGCCCTCAGAACTTGTGGTAGAAGACACAGTGCTATGACTGATATTTGTAATGGTTCTCGTTTAAACTACTTTAAGATGTAATCTAGATTTTTAGATGGAAATCATGGAAGTGTAGAATTTGTGTATGAGAGGAGTATCCTATAATTATTACTTTGCCCTAAAAGCCTTAAATGTTTCAAAGGTCCAGAGATGGATTGGGCAGATGGTAATGATAGGTGTGTAGAATGTGGCCCTGCAATGAATTGGGCAGATGGTAATGATAGGCGTGTAGTATGTGGTCCGGAGATGGATTGGGCAGATGCTAACAGGTGCGTAGTATATCAGTTACTTACTAAAAATTATAAATGTGTCCCTCATTACTGGTAAAGTTCCAGAAACCAGAGTTGCTATTGCTCTTCTGTTATGTTATTCTGCTTCTGAAATATTTATTGTTCTGTCGCTCTCCCCCAATAAGCATGCAAGGCAAAATGTCACTTCAAACAAATTATATTATATTGCCATATATATTTATTGCAATTAAATATGTCCATGTTCAAGCGTGACAGATCCGGTAATCTGCTTTGGCTTTTTATCTTCTGTCCTGCAAGTAAAAATAAAAACCATGAAACAGTTGTTTCTATAATTCTAGATAATAGCAAACAAAACATTACCCAAAATAATATTTCCACATTTGACTACAATACAGGCATCTTAAGATGGAGTGTTAAGAGTATCAATGCCCTTTAAGTGACAAGAGCAGACCCTTCTCCTTGGGTATTTATTAGACAAATGCTACAAGCATTGTCTAATAAATGGCATAGTCTTTGGACACACACGCACACACACACATACACACACACAGTCTTCAGAATGTTTCCAGTGTCAGTCACTGTGACATGTTAAGTGGCTTTTGTGCCTGATTTTTTAAACTTGGCATTAAGTCCCACTGCTCACTAGATGGATGTAAATTAAAAAAAAAGGTACTTATTACCACCTGGTTGCCATTTTGTGTCAGGTTAACAATGGATAGTTCGGACTTCATATGGAGCTATTGGAGGCAATGAGTTACTGTTGTGATTCTGTAACACAGGGGTGTCCAACCTTTTCAGGTTCATGAGCTTCATGTAAATTTCTGAATGAGATGTGAGCCCCAATGTGTGGCCTGTACCATCCCCAACATGCGGCCCTTGTCATACCCATATTTTGCCATATTTCAGAGTTAAAATTATAACAGTCATAAACAGTCAGTCATATTTTATTAAGTTACAGTATTTAAAATAGTTGCAATCTTAAAATAATTATTCAGATCAGCTCTGGAACATTTTGCAGGCTTCATAAAAGTATGCTGTTGAGCACTCGACACTTCCTATACTTCTCCTTTAATGTAATGTTAAGTAACTTGTATTTACCTACACTGTCATAGGCTCTTGCTAAGATGCAGTTGGGTGAATAGTTTGAAAGGGGATGGGAGGAGACAGGGGAACAAAACACTTGCTGTGTCTAGCTCTCGGTGTCTCTCCCCACAGTGGGTTGTCTCTGTTCATGTTGCGCTATCTCCGTCTCAGTTTCTTGGGAAACTTCAAGCTGTTGTGTAGCATACAGGATGCTCCCTTCAGGAACTATGTCACAACAGAGGTTGGTAAGCTAAGCAAGGAGTTAAGTCTGCCATGAGCCAGATTACAAACTCTCTCTGTCTGAACAGAAGCACATGACTGTGATGATGCACTGCTTGCTGCCTTGCCTGAAATACTTTAGACTCCAGGGACACTACAAGTATCTTGTCTCTTAACTCTGCTGAAGAAAAAAATGTTGCTAGCAGACACTAAGTCAGTGATCCAATGGTTCTTGTATAGCAACTGCCTTGTGTGCACAGCTGTGTTATCAAAGGTTGCTGATGAAAAGTCTAATTGTTGGTGTAATGGCAAGAGAAGTGCAACTAAAAACACAAAAATGGTGGGAGCCATCCTACATGGACTAATGCCTGTGCTAGTAATTAAATCCAATCTCTCATTTATTTCCCCAGGTATGAAACACAGAGACTGAACATTCTGGAAAATGCCACGAACCATTTTACATTCGGGTGCTCTGAAATGCCATGCTGCAAAGGAGAAGCAAGAAAAACTGAATGCTGTCCTGGCAAAGACTCCTCAACTGAACACATTTTTGTGATCAACTCATCTGCACCATTTGTCACCTCGTCTGTTTCTCTCTTGACAAGTGCGAATGGTTTTGCAACTCTGAGACATCACATGAGCGACCTGACACCAGATCTGATATTGAAAAGGTTGATCAAGGTACTATGGTTGAAACGGCTGCTTCTACATATGAAACTGGTGATGCATTGTCTTTGTCTCTGGAGTCTACCAGCAATTCAGCCCACTCAAGAAGTGATCTTGAATGTCACTTGACAGATCCTGCGGAGTGGTTCCCAGTAAGCTCTGCTACTGTAAATTTCAGGGTTGAGAAAGGACCAGACACTTGCCAGAATAAGTGCTACTCTGACAGTTACTTAAAGTCAAAGAGGTACTACAACCCTACACAGAGCCAACCAAAGGGCCATTTCCAGTTCCTAAAAGATCACATGTTCTATGCCCGGTGGCCAAATGGTGAGATGCATCTGTGGAAGTGGTTGCTGTATAGTCTTTCAAAAGGGTCCATCTATTGTTTCTTCTGAACACTGATGGCTAGTTGAAAGGACCAGTCTTCTCAAGTCGAGGGTTTAAGTAACTGGAAAAAGGCAGGTGAGAATCTGCTCCCATGAAGAAAGTGCAGCGCACAGAGAGTGCATTCTCAAGGTATGCAGCCATCACAAAGAATACTGACGTGTAGACTACAGTTTGAAGAAGCAGTATCAGGACAGGAAGCAATACTGGCATGATATACTACATCGGGTAGTTGTTGTGGCACTGTTTCAGGAGAGAGGACTTGCCCTCCAAGGAGATGATGAATTACTTGGATCAAAACACAATGGCAACTTCCTTGGCTGCATAGAATTAATAGCACAGTTCGACCCCTTTCTGGCCCGACATATACACAAATTTTGTAATGCTGGTCGGAGAAAGCCAGCTTACTTGTCCACCACTATTTTCGAAGAATTTGTGCATATCATGGCAAAGCATGTCCAAGGCACAATTGTGAAAGAAATTGCAACAGCCAATTACTTTTCAATATCTGTTGATTCAATGCCAGATTAACCCATGTTGACCAGCTGACTGTGAAGTGATAAATGGCACACCAATTGAGTGGTTCTTGACTTTCCTGCAACTCAGCAGTCATATGGCTGAAGAACTTGCAAATACTCTGCTAGAGTACTTGCAGGCTGAATCAATTGATTTTATGGATTGCCATGGCCAGTCTTACAACAATGCAAATAACATGGCTGGAAGGTACACTGGCATGCAAGTGCGTCTCAAAACAGTGGACCCTCTTGCCTTATTTGTGCCTTGCGCTGCACATTCTCTGAACTTAGCTGGTTCTAATGCTGTCAATTGCCAAGTTGAGGCAGACAGCTTCTTTGGCTTTCTCCAGAAACTGTACACATTCTTCTCTGCATCTACTCACCATTGGTCAGTTTTGATAAAACAATTGAAAGTGAAAGGTGGAGGACTGACAGTGAAGTCACTGTCTGACACACAGTCATCTGCAGGTGCTGATGCAATGAAGGCAATCTTTGATGGCTACACAGACATCAAAGCTGCCCTGGAGGAAATGTCTGATGACCAACAGCAGAATGGCACTACAAGATACGAGGCAAATTCCGTGTCCCAAAATATGGAGCTACTAGAAACAGCATTTCTGTACAATCCGTGGAATACCATTCTTACCAGATTCAATGCAACAAGTAAATCTTTGCAGAATACCAAAATTGATTTGAAATTAGCAGTTGAACTACTAACCTCTCTATGAAACTTTGTGAACGCATTATGTGATCATTTCGATACATTTGAAACACGAGCGCAAGAGTTATCAGGCACATTGCATTACAGAAGTGATCACTCGAGGAAGAGGAAGAGAAAGAGAAACACTCAGTACAGTCACTTGTAGTCTGAGGGAGTTGTTTTCACTCACAGAGAGAAATTCAGGACTGAGACTTATTTGGTTATAACTGATCTCCTCATCATGGCCTTAAACAAAAGGGTTTCAACCTACCAAACTGTCTATGACCACTTTAAAGTCAGGAGCCCTTTCCAAATGTTTCTGTAGCTCTTCGTATCTACCTTTCACTGATGGTGACTAACTGTTCAGGTGAACACTCCTTCAGCAAGATGGCCCTCATCAAAAGCAAACATCAATCTATGATGCCAGATGATCGTCTGCATGCACTCACACTCTTAAGCGCTGAAAGTGATCTACTCTGACAAATTGACTTTAACGAGCTAATTGATAAGTTTGCCACTACCAAGTCATGGAAATGTTAAGTAAACCTTGCATAAATTGTGTTCCTTTTTCTTTGCTGGGCTGTAGTTCTCTATAGAAAGGAGTAATGTACACCTGGGGAAAAGGCCATGGGTTTGGTAAGCACTCTGGGGATTGTGGCCTCTGGAAGATAATGTTCTGTATCTGAGATCAGCCACTGCGAGTGGTGCATCTGTTTTTTTTTGTTTTGTTTTTTATCTGCCTGAGACATCTTGCTTCATGTCCCTTGGATGCACCCCACACCTTTGACATGGATGGTGCAGTGCACCTAACTCTCCTCCAGAAGTCCCAGAACTTGCCCCAGAACATCTAAAACCCCAGAGCTTCATGGTATAGTGATGCTCATGTGGTGACTAGTGGTATTGTTCACACCAGCTGCAGCTGTAGACTTAAGGCCAGACAGTTTCCCACACCCCGACTCCAGGGGAAACAATTTTCTGCCAGAAGTGGTCCAGTGTACAGGCTTTAGTGAGTCTTTTTAAAAGACCCCCAACTGGTTCAGAACTGGAGAGAGAATCCCATAGATCAGCATATCTCTTGTTAATTATTACGGACATCCATAGACATTCTAGAGCATCCCCAGCTATGTGTCCCCAATCTTTATCTGATGACTCCAGCTGCAGTGTGTCCATGATCATGGTCAGAAGTATCCATGATGGATGAAAAATGCACAAGTTCCTGGTAAAAACACAGTCAAGGGACTGAACAGGATAACAAAATCCATTTTTAAATTTTGTAAATGAGAGATTCTAATGAAATGAAATGATAAATATTACTTATGTCAGTTAGATTAGCATGTTGATAATGATTTTCACTGTTTGCATACATCACATATCACATTGTTTTTGTGTTGTGTTTAATAAACAATGTTTTTTTTTTGTTGGTAATTTTTCTCCCTAGTAACCAGTCTGCCTTACCTTCTCTTCACGTGGTGGCATTCTCCCCAGGTCTCCGTCTGCCATCCCGAGGACACCCTCCGGCTCCCATTTGGGTTCTGCAGCTTCTAACCCCACAGCTTGCCACCCACAACAGGGAGGTGGAGAGCCCTCCTATGCTCATCCACCAGGACTGGATCCAGAATTGCCACGTTCCCATCGGAGCCAAGTACCCCCCCAATAGAGACGGACATCATGCCTCCATGACTGCTGCCCATTTTTACCTGTTCTGGTGTCCCCCCCAATGTGTGAGGCATGCAATGACACCAATAGACAGGAGCGCACACACTTCCACACACACTCCTTCCCGGTGTCTGCCCCACACGTCACCCACATACTGCCTGTGTGCTGCATCACCCCCAGCCACCACTGGGGCCACCAGTGTGCAGACAGCTGTACTCCCCTCCCCAGAGAAGGAGAACAGTCCTACGGATGCTCAATCCTTCTCCTCCCCTGTTGACCCATGACGACCCAGGTCTGTTCCTGAACCTGGGTTGCCAGTGTGGCGTGAGGTGTGGCATTCAGCACCTCAACCCTCAGCACCACCGAGCCAGCCCAATAAACAATGTCTTAATCCTGTTACTCTTTCCATCTTTTAAATTGCCTATGGTATATATTCCATCATATTTCTGGTTGTTGTTTTGCCTAATTTTTGCAACAGCTCTGTTTAGGTAATTTTTCTTGGCTAAGAAAATTGTAGTCTGCCTAATCAGTATAGGAGGTACCAACACAAGTGAGGTTATCAGATTGAAAGACACAGCAGTCTTTATTTTCAGTTTGATCTTTTTTTAGGTTATAAGGCAGGGTGAGTGGGTCAGGAAATGTAAACAAACACGTTGTGCTGTCGTAACACCAGTATGGTGGGCAGTCAATTTCTCACTCTTTAAAACAAAAAAGGGATGTGACTAAAAAACCAAAAAAGGATGTGAATAAAACTACCAGCTGCATCAACAGTCCCTACATAATGTGAGCAATCAAAAACTATTATTTTTTTTTTTTTACACATGGAGGCCTAAGGGATTTCATTGTCTCTTTAAGCAACTGGTGAGGCAATAGTTTGGAAGACCTAACAAGCATTTTATCTTCAATAAAAGCCCCCAAACTTAGCACAGAGCATCTAGACCCTCAGAGCTTCTGGGGCCTGGTGGCCCCAGACCCTGGCCTTCATATGTCACATGACAGGGTGAGTGCAATAGAGTGTTGTACCTGTGAATAACGGGTTGTCTCCCCATATGGTGTTTGTTAAGGTTAATAAACTAAAACTGTAATAAACAATATGCTCAGAAAACGGTGCACAAAATAAAAAAATTGGTATGAAAAGTTGGAGGTTTTACATGGCCACCCGAGTTGTGAGTGTCCCAGGCCCCCTAAGGCTTGATCTGGCCCTGCTCACAAGTCACAAATATTAATTTGGAAAAAAATACCTTTTGCCAGTTGGGGGGGTGGTACACCGCAGTAACAGTCCACTAGTACCAATAAAGATACCACAAAGCAGTATAAAAAAATTCATGCAGGTGCGGTGGATAGCAGGTTCACACTGCTGCTATTACTCTGTGGCACAATAAAAGTTGTCTGATTTAATGGCATGCATCGCACGCACACGCGCGCGCACACACACACACTCTACAAGTAATGTGCAGCAAATTGAAAACCTTTAGTGATATAACCAAATGTTTTAAACAAACCGAAATTACACACTACTGCACTACAATAATCAGAAAAAACATTTAAAGTATTACTGAAAATATTACTCTGTGTACATTAACACAGTTATACAAGAAAAATATAACCAAAACAGAAAGACTGCCTTTGTCACCCAGTTAATCTACCTACACCACAGACGCCCCTCCCCCGAAGCACACTTCACAGTACAGTCTGACTGTTCTAAATTAACATTTAAAATCCACACATAAACAATAAACATTTGGTGATATGAGCACAGGAGGGTTTCCTACAATCTATGTACTAAATTTTGAGCAAAAAAAAAAGGTCAGAAAAGCTTTTTTTTTTTTTAAACTTTTAGACAATTTGAAATGCAGAACTCTGATAGGAAACTGTCTCCATCTTCCACCACACACACACTACCCAGAACTGAGGCTGTGCAGAACAATCTTGAGCCCATGTGACCTGCAATCCCATGAAGCACTGCAAAATTCACCTTGGAGATCAATTTCAAGGCGAAGTGGTGTGAAATACATTGATTTCAATATACTTCACCTTACAATTGGTGGAGAAGTGATTTGGGGAAGGCAGAATAACACAAAGTCATTGGTTTCAATGGACTTCACATTCCTCATTATAATGCAAAGTACTCTACTTTGTGTTAGGGGCACTATGCGGATTCGGCATTACTCCATGTATCACTCCACTGAGCAAATTTTGGCCACTTTGACCACCACTAACAGCAGATGGGCTGGAGGAAATGATGTGCCTGTTTGCAGATTATATGAAAATCTGCAGTAGGGTGTACATGCCAGGGGGTGGTGGCCATGAGGCAGGACCTGAAGATTATGGAGGGGTGGTCAGAAACTAGGCAATTGAAATTCAATGCCAAAGAGTGGGCTGTGATGCACTTGGGGTGTAAAAATCCATGAGCAGCTTGCACTCCAGGGGGGTCAAAAAAACAGAGCAGGAGAGGGAGCTGAGGATTATAATATCAAGCAACCTTAAGGTGGGTGGCCAATGCAGCAAAGCAGTAGGGAAGGCAAATGGAATGTTGGCATGCACTGGGAGAGGCATATCTAGCAGAAGGAGGGAGGTACTGATGCCTTTTCACAAAGCCATGGTGAGGCCTCACCTGGAGCATGGGGTCCAGTTCTGGAGACTGCACCTATGCAAGGACATAGATGGGATAGGGAGGGTTCAGAGAAGGTCAACCAAGATGATGCACAATATGCAGGAGAAGCCATATGAGCAGAAGTGTAGGGGATTTGATCTGTGCCCCCTGGAGACCAGAAGGGAAGGAGGGGCAATGACAGAAACGTTTAAGTATGTGAAGGTGTTCAATAAGGTGAAGGGTGGAAGCTTATCTAAAAGGATGGAGGCGGCTAAAACTAGAGGGCGAAAGATACAGAGGCAATGTAAGGGGGTGGTTCTTCATGGAGAGGGTAGTGGAGGCCTGGAACAAACTACCAGAGGAGGTGGGGGGTTGAAACGGTGAAGGGATTCAAGAGGGCATGGGACAGACGTATGGGGTTTGTAAGTGGGGGAAAAGGGAGGGCCCATTGGAAAGGAGATGAGTGGGGGGAGGCAGAATCGATGGGCCGTTGGGGTCCTTTTCTGCCGTCGGTTTTCTGTGATTCTGTGAAAATCTAAAAACACCTAACATTTCTGAAAACATGCTGATAAAACAGGTGAAGTATATTTAAACAGTTACCTTCAAACTTACAAAAATCATTGCAACCTGAGTAAAGCAACGTGCCATGTATTAAAAACTATGGTGTTATGTTGAGAAAAGCTACTGGTATGGTTTAATACTTTTATCATGTGATTTTAAAATGTTTGCACTTACAGTGCTGATTAAGAACAGCAATTATTTTAACAAAATATATTTTTTTACTAGAACTTGATTAGGCATCCCAGATATCTGTTTATTTTGTCTTGCACCAAAGTAAGTAGTTGTTAAGCAGGTTTAATTATTTATTATCTAGAAACTGGCAAAATGTGTTGTTTCAGGATTTATTCAGTATTGACTGACTATGAATTAAATTTCCAGTCTCTGAGAAGCCCCAGATGATCCCACAGGAAATGAGCCTTTCAGAAATTGTCAGCTGCTGCCACCCTGATGTGTGTATCAAAGCAATAGATTTTTCAATAACAAAGTGGTGTAGGGGAATTAAATAATACTGTAGGCAGTTCTAGTGTAGAAAATATTCACAATAGTGTATTCAAATTCCAAAATGGCACAAAATCTCTCTGATTGTGAATTACTAAATAAAATCCAGTTAACGCTTCATGAGGTAGATGTCTTTAGATTTTGGAAGATCTATTATCCCCCTCCTCCTCCCCTCTATCCCCAACACCACTCTACAGTTCCCTCTTCCTGCTCTACCCTTGTCTTTGCATGCCTGCCCCCTCTCTTTCTCATCTTTTCCTCTCTCCCACCACTCTATCTCCCATCCCCTCTTACTCAGTCTCTCCCTATCTCCTCAAGTCTAGCACCAGTCAGAAAGTAAGGCTCACACCCCCTTTCTCTACCCTACCTCCTTCTCCTCCTCTATCCCCCACCTCCCATCACTACTTGCCTGCACTCTCAGCCGCACATCAGCACTACCGTGACTAGGTCTTCCTCTGACTGCTATATTTAAACTGCAGTTTTGTCTTATGTTTGTAATATTGTGACCTTTTTGATTGTAACCACCTTGTTTGTACCCAAATTTGTTGTACCCCCTCTTCAATGTGGAACCTATGTAAAAGAACCTCTGGTTCAAAGGTTATTGTAATACTAGTATTCAATAGATGAAGGAAGGAAGGAAGGAAGGAAGGAAGGAAGGAAGGAAGGAAGGAAGGTGGGTGGGTGGGTATAGTAATTTGTAATTCATTTCAAAACGCAAACCTTTCTTTATAATGAAAGTATATACAAGTAACAATATATATACGCATCTAACAATTTTATGCCATCAATACATGCTGCAGCAAACAAAAGATTTATTTGTGAGCACTGGGGATATATATTATACAATGGCAAGGAAATTTCCTGTATTCTGATTGGTCAGTGTGTGCCTGAGACAGTGATGTTATTACACAATAACATCACTGTATTGATTTGCTGCCACATGATTAGCATTGTTTGCTCTTCTCTTAAAGATATACTGTCTCACTAAAAATCTACTAAAAACATTTTTAATTTTTTTTAATTTTGTATAACATCGAGCCATTGTGTAATTGCAATAAGACACTCCAAGGTGTGTATTATTGTATAATAATATCAATCTTGGGGTGGTGGAAACACTCGGCTTTGCCTTGTGCTTCAATCCACCCCAGGAGTGACGTTATGCAAGTAAACATTTTTGACAGGGTGGGCGTTATTATGATATAACTGACCACCCAGGGGCGTAATGAGCCCCGACGCTGCAGGCAGAGGGCCTTATAGCCCCTGGAATGTCCATTATATCCCATAACACCCACGCTGGAGGGTACTATTACTCTTAGAAAATGGCTTATTTGTTAGAGTGTTAATAAAATACAATTAAATTAATAGGAAACTGAATTAATGTAATGTATACAATAAAACTGTATACCTGTATTTTTTTGTAAAGTAGTCCCTGGGTGGTGGTGTTTAGGAGAGTCTGTCGAAGTGATATGGATTTTTGTCCCACTGATTCATGGGAGCTGTAGTCCTGTCATTGGAGGTCATGAAAGGGATAGTAAAACAATGGTATTTAAAAAAAAAAAGGTTGTGAACACTTTGCAGAGCTAAAGAGAAGGCAAACTGATGTCTGTAAAGGTACAATGGGGCTGGTGGGTTGGGTTTTTGTGAGAGAGAACAAGCGAGCGAGGAGCTGAGACCGAGTGAGCAAGCTGGTGGGGATTGTGAAGAAACGCAGCAAGCAAACAGAGGGAGTGGGAGTTTTGTGCAGTTCGTACTGCAGATGGAGTCAGGTTGCTGGGCTGAGATGTCTATGAGAGCGGGCGGGGATCGCGAGTCAGGAGGGGTCTGAGTTGTTATGTAGCGTGAGCTTTTCGGGTGGGGGCAGGAATGAAGAAAATGTGCTATGCCATTTTTTTCATTGTGAAATATTTGTTTTTTTTTGTGGTGTGACTGTTTCGGAGGATTAAGAGGGATGGGGCCTGTAGCTTGCGGTATCGCTTAGTGAGAAAAAATGGTGGTAGGTTTGAAAATTAAAATGATATTATGTTGGGGAGTTATGCTACTTGTTTTTTGCTAGGCATTGTCAAGAAATAACAGCCCGGGTGCCAGGGTGTTTTAGCCAATCAGGAGATGAGTTTTAGTTTCCCCATTTTCTAATACACGACTTTTACACCTTATGGGTACTTTATTGCATAAGTAAACCACAGGCACAGTATTTCAAATAGTTTCTGCAAAACCTCCCTGTATTTTTAAATAACATTTTCTGCAGTTTTCCAGTGACCCTGCTGATAAGTAACAGAGAGAGAGTTTTGTACCCACAGCATTCTGACTCCAAAACAAATATATTAAGCAAGGAGATGCCTACAAACAGATTGACATTAACAGCTGCCCAAGGTAGTTTGGGAGCAGTTTACTCATGGCAAGTGCCATTTTTACAGGCTGTGTTGTTGCACTTCAGAATATGCACTTGTGCTTTTCCCTTAACTAACATTTGCACAAAGTGGTCTGGTGTGCCTGTTTCTTTTCATGCAGAGCTGCTGCTCAAAGTATATCATTTTATGTTATGATACATTTACTTATAAATTTTAAACCTGTTAGGCACATTTTGAAATTGTATATATTTAACAGGTAATCTGCATATTCTGATATATATATATATATATATATATATATTTAAAATATTAAGCCAACAGTGTACACTGAGCTGAAATCAAAACATTTCCATGTGTGTCCTGGTAGAAAGGAAGTTGGCTATACAGTATGATAAGAAATACAATATGGTACATTTACACACAACTGTAAAAATGTTCCATAAAAATCCTGTAACCTTATTGGTTGAATTATATCACAGACCCTTGATAATTATCTGGCAACTACACATCTCACCTGAACTATATGTTTTAACAAATAAAAGCCCATTTTATTATTGGTAAAACACACTCCGGGGTTATGGTCATAAGGGAATAGTGCTCTTCTTGGCAGTCTGTGGAACTCAGCCACACCTTGTGCCTAACAGACTCTTGAGGTGTGCATCATCCTTTATAACTGGACACCTTGTCATGCATTATCCATCACTTGTAAGTACATGTAATCAATTAAGTAGTGAAAAAAATGAGAGAGCCTGTATGAGAAAGTTGACTGCCTGATGTTCATGGGTGGGAGAGAGCGAAAGAGTAAGAGCCAGAGATTCTAAGAGAGTCAGATGATGGGGTAGGACATTTTAGGATAGAACCAAGGTAACAAGATGGAGCTAAGTCTTAATGTAGAGATATGAGAGATACAGAAAGATATAACTGCCTTCCAGGGAGGGAGTGAAGAAGGACGAGTAATGAGAAAGATGTTGATGGATATGGGGGAGAGCCATTTGGAAAGCAGCAAACAGAACTGGAAGATGGGATCCAGTCTGTACCAATACATAATATGAGATGACAAGAATGCATTTCAGCAACATAACTTCTTTTTTTCCATCTCATTGTAAATAATTTACCATGTTTTGCAGCAAGAACTAAGTTTCTGACTTTAAATAGAGTGAGAGTCTAAATCAACGCACTGCCATCTATACATTTTTTTTGCAAAGAAAATGGTAAAGTACTCATAATAAATGATTGATTGAATTGGCAACATTTTTACTTATCTACTCACTTCTGGAGAATCACTCAGAGTACATATTAAATGCTAAAATACACAGCTAGACAAACCAATGAAATACAGCAGCTACAGTCTCCAAGTGTTTAAAAAACAAATGTTTTCAATCTCACTTCAAAAATTCATAATGTTGGAGACAGCTTGACATCCAGTGGAAGAGGACATGACAACTGAGGAGCAGCAGCAGCAGTGAAAATTCCATCCCTCAAAGTCTTTCACACTATTTTATTTAGTTTATGTTTACCGGGTAAGTGCACTAGCCAAAACTGACTATTTTCAGGCACGACCCGGGAGAGTACAACAAGTATATACAAACGGTAATAATTCTTAGGAGCAATTGCAAGTACACACAGAGGAGGGTTACGTTCAATATCAACAAAAAATACAAAGGAACAACATTACATAAGAGATAAAAAAGTTATTGCATGAATGACCAGAATTAGGTAAAACAATGTAACGCCGAGCAGAAAGGTAAAAATAAAACAAGGTTATAGAGGGGAGTTGAATTGAATACAAATATTGATGTCAGCAGTAGCATTCAAGCAGTAAAGAGTAAATCATGAAGTGAGGGTGAGGAGAGAAGCAGAAAAAGCAAGTAAAAGCAGCAGAAACAGAGGGGCAGAAATAGGCATGACTTGAGAAAACAAGGTCAGGGCAGAAGGTAGAAGGATAGGGTAGGTTAAGGGGAAAGGAGACAAGCATTTGTCAATGCCGAATGTTTGTTTGCTGGCATTGGCAGTGGTAGTGTAGAAGTTACAGAGGTGCGTAATAGGAATGGCAGTGAAGTACTGAACTGAAGCCAACCCCACCACCACCCTGCAGAGAGCGACAGGCATTGGGGTGTGCGTTTGGGTCGTCAGGCATAATGGCCACGCCATTTCACCACACCCCACCCTGCAGAGAGTGACAGGCATTGGGGTGTGCGTTTGGGTCGTCAGGCATAATGGCCACGCCATTTCACCACACCCACCCTGCAGAGTGACAGGCATTGGGTGTGCGTTTGGAGTCTTCAGGCATAATGTCCACGCCATTTCACCACACCCCACCCTGCAGACACTGACAAGTGTCACGGTGTTCCTTGGGGTCTTTGGCCCATATGTGCACCACATTCCATTCGGAAATATGGTGAGATGAGTGCGATATAGGAGAATGGGGTGAAGTTTGGGGCCGAAGAGTCCAAGGCATACCTCGATGCCTCTCACTGACTGCAGGGTGTGGAATGGTATGAGCATCACAGGCAAGAATCCCAAGTCACACCCGGGATGCCTGTCATTTCTCTACGGGTGGGGCATTATAGTTGGAAACCCTAATACCTCAGGCATCGTTGGTATTTTCACTCCAAATCTTCAACATGTTTGTTTGTGACCCCATCTCATGAACAGTGGCAATATCAGTTTGTTAGCCAAAAGCTGCTTATGCACAGTGACTACGGCATTTAGCACCACAGGTGCAAAAACACTCCGAACAGGATGTAAAAAATGACAGCTGTACTATTCATGGGGAGGTGTAAAAAATGGCAATGTTGCAAATCTGAAGTAAAAATATTAAAAAAAATGGTGAAGTCATGAGCGTACATAGAAACTGTACAACGCACACCGGTAATATAATTAGGTTGGGAATTTTTTAAAGCAGATTGTCAACTCATGCATTTTGGTGCCTCAGATCATGAACAGTGTCACTGTGTTTTTCTTTATCTGTGCTGAACAATGATTTTCCACAGCGACCACGCATTTCTGCACTGAAACTGTGGAAACACACTTCAGCCATGTTGTGAAAATGACAGCTGTACTGTTCATAAGGAAGTGTGGAAAAATGTCACTGGTGAAAGTCTGGACTGAAAATATTACAAAGTCATGAAGTAACGAGGGTGTGTGGAAACTGCGCAATGCTCACTCGTATCACAGTCATTTTATGGACTTTTGTCACCAAATTTTCAACATAGCCATTTTAAGACCTCTGCTCATGAACAGTGTCACTGTGATTTTCTTAATTAGTCCCATACATTGATTTCGCATACCGACTGCGCCATTGTGCGCTACATGGTCGGAAACACATTTTGGGTGAGATGTGAAAAATGACAACTGTACTGCTCATAAGAAGGTGTGGTAAAATGGCAATGTTGAAAATCTGGAGTGAAAATATTGAAAATTAGCGAACTTCTACGAGCCTACATAGGAACTGCATAGCATGCGCTCGTAAAACAATCATTTTTGGAATTTTGGCAGCAAATTTCCAACATGGGGTTTTGGGACCCCCTTCTCTGAATGATGTCACTGTCATGATGTTATTAATGCCGAAGGGTGATTTGCACAGTGACTGCGCAGTGACTGCGAAATCACCCTTCAGGCCTGAATAACGCCATGACAGTGACATCAATCATGAGAAGGGGTCCCAAAAACCCCATGGTGAAAATTTGGTGCAAAAATTCCCAAATATGCCTGAGATATGCAACAAAGTTGAAACCCCCCTATCTAGCCCATTATACAGCTTACCGGCATTTCCTCAGTTAGCGGTCGGCTTTGAAGAGTGCAGACATGTGCCTGGTCCACGAAGATGGTCGCTGGAGTCAGAGGTAAATGGGGTGAGGGTGTGGAGAGCTGGGTGCACAGTGGGTGGGTGCGGGTTGTGGGAGGGAGCAGGAGACTAGAGTGGGACGTTTTTCTTTACAGGTATAAAAGCGGATGGCGTGGGGCGTTGCCATGCTGGTTTGGGCTCCCAGCATGGCATAAGAAAGGAGTTAGATGAGTGCGTTCAGCCAGAGAGTTGGACACCCCGTCGGCCCTACGAATTGGTTGCCACGCTGGGGTGGGCTCAGCGGCACTTACTAATGGGGTTAGGACAGTGCCACGATGGGGGATTGGGCACCCCTTTGGCTATTTCATTACTTGCCACACTGGGGTGGGCACCAGCTGCGGGCATTTCAGAAGGGTTTTGGGGAGTGGGGGAATGCAGCACAGCCGACGGGGATTGGGCCCCCGTCGTTATTCAGTGCATGCGCATGGGGGCGACGCCTGCAGGCATCTGTCTGTGGGGAGCTGCATGTAGAGCCCTATCTTATCACTGCTTACTCAAGCGTTGCTCCCCCTTTCAACTGTATGCCACTGCATTTTGGAGCTTGTCATAGACAGCTCCTGAATGCATTGGCTTACAGGGGCCGCGCCTGCCAACATACTGACTGAATTGGAGGAGGAGGTGACACCTCCAAAATCTCCGATGATGGCACTATGTTTCTTGCACATGCATGCAAGCAAACATAAAAATGATAGGTAGGGAGTAGAGTGAAACATAGCAAGATATAGGAAAAGAGGGAAAAAGACAGGGATCAGAGTACTCAGGTGTGGTCAAAACAAGTGCAAGTGTCAGTCCGAGATAAGTATCACCTCAGCTCACTTTTGAATCAGTGATGAGACTGTCAGCCACAGGTCTAGGGGAAGAGAATTCCAGAGCAGAGGGGCAGTATGTTGGAAAGTGGCAGCACCTTTGAAAGTATGACACCTGGACACGTGAAGTAAAGATTTATCAGCCGACCGCAGACCATGGTAGGAGTTCTGGGGGATAAGCAGTGAAGCAAATGAGGATGGGGTATTCTGTCAAAGAACAGATTCACTGAGAGAGCCCAAAGCATATTTCCTGTCAGCTGAGGGAGATAGCCAATTAAAGTCCTTGTAGAGATGGCAGCAGTGCATGAGGCGAGGAGATGAGGAGGTATATCTACATATGTTGTTGTCAGTTACATCTAGTTTATGAAGGGAAGTCTTATGAGCTGCAACAAAGATAGGGGCACCATAAATAAGGGCAGGGAGCAAGATACCCCTGGCAATAGCCAACTTTGCAGAAGGCGTTAGCATATAGCTACTCTTGTATGCAACACCCAGATTCGAGTTTATAGTTTTGCAGGCAGACTGAATGTGTAAGTTAAAGTTAAGGGATTGTTCAAGAAGGACCCCCAAGTAATTGAAGGATGTTATACATTCTATTGGTGATCTTCCTAAAACACTTATCTGCAGGTCTGTGGAACAAGCCTTAAGCTTTTGGACTGAGCCAAGAAGCATGGCCTTTGTTTTTTTGTGTTTAGTACCAGCTTATGGTCATACAGCCAGTGTTGGATGTTTGTGAGATCAGTAGACAAGGATGAGCTGATACACCCTACATTGAAGGAGCTGGAGTAGAAGACCAGATCATCCGCATACAGAATCGAACATGATTTGAAGGCATCTGTAATATTATCTATGACAAGTGAAAAGAACAGTGGACCCAGGATGGAACACTGGGGCACACCAATATTAATGGTGGTGCTTACAGAGAGGGATGAGTTGTATTTCACCATTTGGGACCTATTTAACAGGTAGCTTCTAAACCATTCGACAACAGGGGATGGGAAACAGTTTTAGAAGCATGGTGAGAAGCAGTGGGTGATCAACAAGATCGAAGGCCTTCGTAAGGTCAATAAAGACGGCACCAGTAAGAAGACCTCCATCCATGTTTGAGAGAATATCAGTTGTGAGTTTAAGGAGAGCTATTGATGTGCTGTGTCCTTTCCTGAAACCATGCTGTGTTTCAGAGAGAAGGTTGTATTTGGTTAGATGGGTAGTTTATGAGGTAACAAGTTTCTCCAATATTTTACTCAGGATAGAGAGAATGGCAATAGGCCTGTCATTTGTGGTATCCTTTGTGTATCTGTTCTTGAATACTGGTGTAATTTGAGCAATTTTCCATATGTCTGTTTTCCTGGGTTCCATGTCATAACGGCGAAAGCCTAAAGGTGATCGCCGTTATGCAGAAGTCAAGAGTGCTGAAAATTTATTTCAGTACTCTGACACTCCAGTGCACAGCAAAAGGGTACCAGGGACTTAGTTTTTAATGTTTTCTGTATGGAGGGCTTCGCCCCCCCACACCCCCCTACTAAAGGATTCTCAACTCCAGGGGGGTGCATTTTGGGGGGGGGTAAAAACATTTCAAAAAAAGGTTTGGGCAGGGCGCATCAAAAATGCACCAGCGCCAGGACCCGGACCCTGTACCCTGCTGACCGATGCCGGCAACCCACCCACTGCACCACGGGGTTGGCACAGCAACCAATCATGGCATCACCCCCCACATCCCTCGCTGTGTGAGCCCATTCCCACCCACCAACACATGCATACCTATAGCGACAGGATGTCTCTATACTCACCCACCCCTCCATCTGGCCACCATATCCCCCTGTGTGCCGTCGCTGCATTGCGCTGGGGAGAAGGTCACCATTATTGTTGGTGCCATTCCTCAAGCACCAACATCATTGACACCCGCTTTACTGAGGGTGAGCAGTACCTTCTCTGATGAATGTAGGGACCTGGCAGCCAGCAAAGACTTGAGGAGAGATGCAAGGTAATGTGGCTCGAATCCACATACAGTAAGGCCTTATAGTTCAATATTAGGACCATGAAATCATGCGGCAGCTTACTGGCAGTCAATGCAGCTCCCATAAAGTCAAAGTGATAGTGACCTTTGAACTTACTCCCAACAGGAAACAAGCAGCATCCAAAGAAAAAGAAAAAGGATTGACCCTCCAGAAGTGAGTAGATAAATGTTTTCTGTTTACTCATATGTCCCACAGAGTTAATTCCAACTACCTATCCTGTCTATTACTGACCCTGAAAGTCTTTCTGCAATGTACTGTTTTATGTCCCTGACATGGAGTCTTTGTAAAAGAGCCTCCTTGGCTCAAAGATTGTAATTCCGAAACTGAAATAAATAAATAAATAAAATAAACTATTCTGCATTGTTATTCATAATAGGTCACAATAAAACACAGCAGTAATCTTGTAATGAGCTAACAAGGTGAGCATCAGGGAGCCCATGCCTGAGGTGCAGGGAAGGGGCACAACCACAACCATTTGATATTTCAAGTATGGTAGAAGCCGCCTTCTAGCCCCAAATGCAATCTGAGATTCCAGTGACAGTATCTGGCCCAAGTTGACTTTCAGACTGCAAACCACATCTAAACCACTCAGCCCCTTGTCATGCAAATGAATCTGGGGCATAACCTTAAAGCTCATTCAGTCTTACAAGCCGATCAAGCCAGAGGCCTTTTGTCTTCTCTGGATTGAGCTTCAGCTGCTTCCGTCTCCTTCAGGCTAACAGTTCGGTCACACACGCTTTGATTTTACTGTATCCACTGACAACTGGCTACTCATGGAAAAGGAATAATACAACAGGGTATCAGCCATATACAACTTAAACTTCAGGCTGTGCTAACTGATGATACATGCCAGTGGTGATACATACACAGAGAACAAGAATGGAGCCAAGACAGATTGAAAAGGAAGCGGTGCAGAAGTCACTGAGGAGCTACTGAAACACCAGACTTCTCCTTGAACATTAAAGGGACACTGTCAGTTCTTTTTGCATCATATTATTTCTAGTTGAAAACCACATTTTATGATTGTTTATTTTCTCTAAGACTTATTGAAATTGTTTGTGACCTGATATGCCTCCTTTCTTAGAAGAAAGGAAATGCATGGGAATGGTACAATTATACCAAACATTTTATTTCTTCAGATCATTGATCTACTCATTGCTTAACCTCTGAACATTAGGAATGCCCCCAAACAGTGCAGCCACTCATGATGCCATAGTCTCTCATCCCACAGCATGATTGGCTAGATTGTGTTAGGGGTGTTCCCAAGTCCAAGAAAGGTGCAGTGGAAGTTGATCAAATAATTTAAATTCATTTCAGCGTGGTGACACTAGTATGATGGGTTGTCTGTTTTTAGTTTTAAAAGGAAAAAAATTAATCAGAAGCAAACTACCAGCTACATCAGCAATCTGTGCAGAATGTAGGCAATCATAACGCATGTGTGTGGTGTGTGTGTGTGGTGTGTGTGTGGTGTGTGTGGTGTGCTAATCTAGGGACAACTGGTGGCTGACAGAGTCCCTTTAAAGCTGCTGTTCATATATTTTGAATACAGACTAATATACAGTAGGTTATGGAGCCTGAATTGGTCTTGTCAATATTTTCTGAAAAGGAAAGAAATAAATTGAGTGAGAAAGAAAAATAAGACCAAAAAATACAAGGAAGTAAGTTTTTCTCTATCTGTTACTTAGAATGCAAAGAAAAGGAAAAAGGATTGATCCTCTTGTTCGCTACCTTAGTGATATCAGTTTGGGAGGAGTTGGACAGCCAGAGTCGGTCACTTCAGTCAGTAGCTTTAATCTAAACTCTAAGAAAGTTATCTTAAATGAGACATTGGAGAGCATACAAATACATGAGGTAGAAGCTACAAAAATGTCTAAACCTCTGAGAACACTGAACCCATCCACAGCACACCTGAAAGCCTGAAACAGCTTGGCTCAGTGGGCAATGTTGTGAAACTGGCATCAGAGCCAGTTTGGGTGGTTTCTTTAGGGACAGGTATGGAATCTTCTGATAGTAAAACCCTGAAACCTATATCAAAACCTGCATTAGAAAAAAAAAAAAAAAACTTTTGATGAAGTCAAATAATTTAATGTACTAATACCAATGCTGCAGAAATGTGATGCAAAACTTGTTGGAAGTTGAATATCATTTCAGGGGCCACAAAAAAGCTAGAAAACAAAACTTCAGAGAATGTCACACCTACTGTGGAACTGCTGAAAGAAAATCAAGATCTACAGTAAAAAAACAAGTTGGAGATGGCAATTGTATTAACTGTAATCTTAGTATGTGACTCAGTAGCGGAGGCCTGGAAAATTGAATTATTAAGAACCATCAAAGACTGCTGACTCTCAGGTTTGTTGGCCTATCCAGATTAGAGACAGTTGTTTTTACAACTGCAATGGGTGGAGCCTGCAGCCATTTTTTGGTAGCTCTAAAAAGGAGCTACCAGATTCACACCCTGGAATGCTTCTGTTTTGGAGTTTCGGAATGATCCTTCTGCTACTCCAAAAGAGTCTGCCACAGGTGCACTATTTTTTGCTCCTCCGTCACAGATACTAGTACTTTAGAATGCCTCAGTATACAAACAAGTAATCTTCTTATCTTAATTTTGTGACTATTTTCAGACCGAGTGGTCCACGTTAGTTCAGCTGGCCACTGGAAGCATATCCCCTCCAGGGACACAGTTAAATTTTTTGCCATGCATATTGTAAGAATGGAGGTAGTATAGGACAATGGTTTAAGGCTCTGAGCTGCAAACCTGGAGACCTAGGTTTGAATCCCACAGCCCCCACTTGCATACTGTGTGACCCTGACCAAGTCACTTAACTTCTTTGTGCTCCCAGGTTGCACCTGTAAACAAGATTTCAGCTTAGTGTGTCTCTCCTAGTTGAAAAAAACAAAACAAGAATCATGTAATCCAGTACAGTATTTTATGTATAGTTATAGTTTGTGTTTCTTTATAATGTAGAGAAAAAATACAACAAATATGTTGCAGGTGATACCTTTTATTGGACTACCAAAGTGATTTTTAAGACTTGCTTTTGAGAGATAAAACTGTAAACTGCTAGTCTGGGTTCTGAATCCACATCCAACCTTTATATCTGTCATACTGCTCAGCTGTTTTCACTTTGACCTAAGGACGAGAGTTTTCTCTCTTGAAAGCCAATCTAAAAAATAATTTTGTTAGTCCAATAAAAGGTATCACCTGCAACATATTTGTTGTATTTTTTTCTTTACATTGTTGACTGGACTAACATGGCTATCACATTTCTTGTTTTTTTTACAGAAACCGAGCACTGATAGTGCTGCTAAATAGATTTGAAAAAAATGGAGGCGAGATCCTGCACATGTGCACATGGGGGAAGCAGTATAGCGCAGTGGTTTAAGGCTCTGAGCTACAAATCTGGAGACCTAGGTTTGAATCCCCCAGCCACCACTTGCATATATTGTGTGACCCTGAGCAAGTCACTTAACTTCCCTGTGCTCCCAGGTCGCACCTGTAAACAAGCTTTCAGCTTAGAGTGCTATTCCTGGTTAAACAATTGAACAGTTTTCAAATCTATTCAGCAGCACTGTCAGTGCTCTCTTGGATTCTGTAAAGAAACACAAACTGTGACTGTAAATAGCACACTACAGTGGATTGCATGATTATTACAATATGTATAGCAAAAAGTTGAAATTTGGCACTGCATTCTGTACCAGGCATGTGTTCCCGGTGGGGATATTGTCCCAGAGGCTGGCTGAAGTAGTGTGGACCACTCGAGTGATGCTGTTGGTATTTGCGTCAATTGTTAATCTCAAGCGCACTTTATTGTTTAAAATGAACAAGCAAACTACTGTCTGAAACAAAATCATTTTGTAACTATGACTTGATTACCTATTATGTGACATCATCAGGACCCAACTAAATATAGTTCTGTCGAGTGTGATTTGTTCCCATAGCACGGTTCTCATGGCAGCACTGCCCCTGGGGCAGCACCCTTTAGCTCCTTCTCTGCCTTACTTCTATTGGTGGATTTCACCTACTGGCAGTGCTGTCCCCAGGGCAGCACCCTTGTGCTCTGCCTCCCACCTATTCCTATTGGTGGATTTCGTCCCCTGCTCCCAGGGCAGCAAGCTGTAGCTGTTACTTCCCACAAATCTGATTGTTGCAAGTCTGAGGAATTGAGGATTTTAAGTATAGATGAGAATGTTATGAAAATGCTCCCAGCTAGCAATATGCTCTACTTGTCTTTGAATTTTGGTGGCTCAAGGTATATTTCTGTCTGCATCCTAAAGAGCCAGACTTCAAGGGTTCAGATCTTAACCAGGGAAATTTTTTTGTGCTTTGTGTCAAACTCAGTTGTGAGCAATTATTCATATATGTGTCACAAATCATTACCTTTTTTAAATATTGCTAAATTAAGACAGTCGTAAGCAAGAGAATATATTTTATTTATAAATTGTAATAAATGGGCCAGTGCCATGATGGTTGGTTTCTGCTGGGTGTCCATGGGGCAGTGCTCTTGCTGCCCCTGGGGCAACACATGCGTAACTGGTTCCTGTGAGCTGCCCTTGGGGCAGTGCCTGTGTAATTATTTCCCATGGGCAGCCACTGGGTCAGTGTCCTCGCTGACCCTGGGGCAGCACCTGTGTAATTGGTTCCCATGGGCTGCCACTGGGGCAGTGTCTTCACTGACCCTGGGGCAGTGCCTGTGTAATTGGTTCCCATGGGTTGCCTCTGGGGCAGTGTCATCACTGCCCCAGGGCAGCGCCCGTGTAATTGGTTCCAATGGGTTGCACTGGGGCAGTGTCATCACTGCCCCAGGGCAGTGCCTGTGTAATTGGATCCCATGGGTTGCACTGGGGCAGTGTCATCACTGCCCCAGGGCAGTGCCTGTGTAATTGGGTCCCATGGGTTGCACTAGGGAAGTGTCATCACTGCCCCAGGGCAGTGCCTGTGTAATTGGGTCCCATGGGGTGCCCCTGGGGCAGTGAGGACACTACCCCAGGGGCAGCCCATGGAAATCAATTACTACAGGCACTGCCCCAGGGGGGATTGAGAACTCTGCCCCGGGGTAGTCCATGGGAACCAATTACACAGGCACTTGAGCATATACTTCAGTATTTTAACTTGCCATTATGTTTTTGATAAAGAGACTAGCCAGATTTCAAAAATGTCAGGCATAACTAAGATGTTTGTGCACCAGGGGATTTAATAAAAATGTTTTTGCACTAAGTAACCTCTCAATTGAAGTCTTTTTTCCTAATGGTAGTGAGTGCTGGATTTTTTTTGGCTCTCTCAGTATTATGTACTTATCTTTAGCACTACTGACCTAGTGCAACTTTTTCTTCTTTGTGCAGCTATGGTTTTTCAAGTGTAGCACAGGTTTCGGTTTAAAAAGTTAATGACCGAGTAAAACCCCATGTTGTAAGAGATGCAGAGACATTAATATGCTTTAATACATACAAGTGACTCCCCACTCGGACACTAATGGATATCTTTAGAAGGGACACCTGCAGAGCTGTAGGAAGGCATTTTGGTGCCCTGGGCAACAGACTAATTTTGCACCCCCCACCAAGAAAAGAGCCGGGGGTCTGGGGGACTTGTGTGGAGGGTTTACATGCTCTGTGGTGAGTTTTGGGGTTTTTCTTGATGAAAAAACACACTTGTTACATGTTTCCTACCCCTGATTTCAGGGAATATTTTGCTCCCATGGAATATGAGATGTAGGAGACTCTGGCTGGGTGGCATAGAATGTGCAGCCACAATTGTTGAGGATGAGTGGCTGACCAACAATGCCATCAACCACCCACCCTATATGCATTTCTGAAATATACTGTGAAAGATTGTTACATAAAGCATGGGGGCTAGGGGTCCTCTAGGCCCATTGAAGCTCTTGGAGTGGGACAGTTACTTGCTGTAACCTGATATGGTTAGTTCTGGGTAATCTACTACTGAATCAGTCCCCCTACTGAACCAAAACACACTTGTGTTACATGTTCTAAATTGAGTATACCTACCCCTGATTTTAGAATTTTTTTTCCATCATGGAATCAGAACAAACTGTGTTGTAAAATGCCAAAATGACAACCAGTAGTTAGTATTTAAAATCAAAGTTTGCTAACAGAGGATTCTGCATTAGAAATTAATACAGATGTTGATGCCAGTTCAGTACTCCAAGTTAATTGATAAATATATGAAATGAGAGAATTGAACAATCTATATAAAACACAGGAACACAGCAATACAAGATATGGAGCTGAATGAATCAATGCCACACACACACACACACACAAACACACACACACACAACAGCACAGTCCACTGAGTGCTAAACCAGAAATCTCAAGGCAATCAGGACATGAGGGAACCCTGGTAACTGATGAGAGGTGATGCTATATATTTTCATGCAAAAATGTTATTCAAATCACATATCTACGGTAGATATCATACAGCGTATACATTTCACAATTGTCTGTCTGGCCTATGTGGGAACCTTTCTTGCCTTCAAAGAGGCTAATTCATCAATGACTTTGTAGAAGTTAATGGCACTGGCTACAGCATTTTCAATAGATAGTAAACGAGATTTGACAGTTTTCTTGTCCCATAGATGATCTTAAATAGGTCTTGATCAGCTTCAGTTTGCTGAAACTATGCTTGCAAGAAGCAACAGTCACAGGGAGCATCAATAAAATTCAAAGAGCAGTTTCAATGTTTGGATAGGAAGTACTCAAAGGCCATATGTGAATGAGCTTCAACAAGCTGAGGGGTGTGGCATTTTACAAATTGGGCAGTACTGAAGCTGCCTGGAATTTGAAGCTCTCTACCTCATATACTATCTCACAAGCATCTAGATCCTTAGAATATTTCATTGCCAGATCTGCTGCACATTTCTTTTAATCTCTAACTTCCATTGCTGAGAAAGATAGCCCTGTAAGGAAGTTAAAGTCAGCAGCCACTTCAGACAATGCCTCATACCTCCACTGAATCTGGGAAATGAGGGTGTCTAGAACATTGTTGAACTGCATTTTGAAAGCCTGTTCAGCAGAAATCAAGTGCCATTCATCTTTGGCATTCTCATCGGCCATGTTTTTCATCTTTCTTTTTTTTTTTCTGTGAATTCTGCATTCAGTGACATCTGTTCAGCAAGTTCTGCTGCATGTTGTAAAAAGTCATTTATTCCATCATCCCGCATGTGCTGCAGTGCATCCTTTAATCCACTGATATGTTTTGAGGCTCTATCGACAGGCAAACCATTAAATTGCAACAGTTGGTTTACTCATTCAACCAGGTTCAGTATTTTGTCTCACATTGCTAGGGTACAAAGAAATTTGAAATCTATCTGCTTGATTAGGCTCTGGGCTGTTGATACCGCATCAGCATTGGTTGCATCTTCACTTATGTGGTACAATGCTTTTAAAACATCAGGTATTTGAAGATGAAGGGAGTGAACTGTGCAAAACTATGAAGAACATCTTGTTTCAGTGTGACCCTTCAGAGTGACCTTTACTGCTTGGGACAGCACTTCCCAGTGGCTTATTGAAGCTACAAAGAATGTAAATCTCTGCACTGTGCCATAAAAATGATACCATGTCCACTGATACACTCACAGCATGGACCCCAACTAAATTAAAAGAATGAGCTGCACATGGGACAAATCTAGCATGTTAATTCACTTGTGCTACATGGGCTTGTACCACATGGTACTTTACTGCCATATTAGCACCCTTGTCATACCCTTGTCCATGACAGTTAACTATATCCAAGCCATCATCACTTAATTTCTTTTCAATTTCTGCAGCTAGCCCACTTCCTGTCTTTTCATGTGAGATGATGAAATCAATGAAACTTTCCTCAACACCGCAATCATTATCCTGTATCCTCACATACTGAATGATCAGAGTCATTTGCTCCTTGTGAACCACATCTGGTATACAATCAAACATAATAGATAAATATTTTGCCTCCTTAATTTTCAAAATTATTTCACACCTCACAGTGGAACCCAGCAAGTTAATAAACTCATTCTGAATTGTAAGAAAAAAATAGGTGGTAGACCCCTTCTTATGGTTGGCAATGTGCCCTGAAAGCTCTGGATTATAGTGACTTATCAGTTATAACAAATTAAGAAAAATTCCAGAATGTGTGTCTAATCATATCTGTGGATCCCTGAGAGGCAAGTTGTTCTTTGCGCAGAATAGGATAGCATCAAGAATAATTTTCAGAATGGTACTCCACTTTTCTTTTTCTGAGGCAATGGACCATTGCAGCTGATCTATTGTGGCCCCAGTCTTCAAGTGCATTTCAAAATTCTTCCAACGTAAGTAACTGTCGCTGTGTTCAGGGGAGTTTTCATGATCTGGAATTCTGAGATTTAAATGCCTCCAGTCACAAAATCTTTTTTGGGATTTGCCAGACTCTATGTAGTGGATGATTTCTTTGCAAACAGCATGCATGGGAAGCAATAGATAGCTTTCTTGGTCTCACTATACATTAGTCATGTCGTTCCACAGTTTCTCCATTAGGAAAAATTTTGTTGAACCAATCCCAATAGAAGCGCCTGCCATCAGCAGACGCTGAGAAAATAAAATCAGCATTTTTCTTTTGTTCAAGGCCATGTTTCACCAAGCAACATCTAACTCTGTCAGTCATGATGTTGGGTCATTATAATTAAGTTGGAATACTGAAATGGCACAGAATCTACCTTACTTTCTAATGCAGGATCCTCTGTATATTTTTCAAATTTGCACGCAGGCAGCATTGGCTGGCAATCATCATCTTCTTCTTCAAGTTCTTCTTCTTCTGTGATATTGCCCTCAACATCTGTATGATCAGTGTCACCATATGTTGACCTTTGTCTTGTTATATCAGTTGTCGGGTCAAAACTTGTCTCAGTAGGGGTAGGCTCATTGATGACAATTGGTGTTGCTACCGACTGAGTCACTGAACTTCCCTCCTGCTCCTTAGACTTGGTAAGCCAATTTTGCCACTGCTGGGAGAGTTTTTGGTTTTCTTCTTCTCTTGCTTTCCGCAGTTTTCTAAACTCTGCCCCAGATGGTTTCTTCTATGGCATCTTCAAGAATCAGACCTTCCTTTACAAAATACTGAAGAGATAAGTGTGCAGTATAATAGGTGTACTTAACTTCAGAGCATTCCAGTCAATGTCTTATCCAACTTCCTGTTTGTTTAATCAATAAGGCACAACAGGGTGTGGGTTATTGGGGGGTTTACCTACTCCTTGTGTGGTGTGTCACTAGGCACAGCAGAGTGACTTAATCACACAAGAAGTGGGACAGAACATTGACTGGGATGCTCTGAAGTTAAGTCCACCTATTTACCCATGGTCATGTGACATGTTTTGACCAATGAGGTTACAGGATTTTCCTAAACCATTGTATAATTTGCAAGTAAGACTTCAGGTGTGACAGCAGTGCTAGAAATCAAAACACTGAGCAATGAGCATCTCAAATCTCCCAGATGGTGATGATGACTTTACAGTAGCTAGCCTATAGAATCACAATAATGCACTTCAGAGCTTGTGTAGTAGTCAGATTTACACACTTCTTGTGTGGTTAATAAAGTCACTTGGCTGTGCCTTGGGACACACCACACAAGACGTGTGTAAATCCCTCAACAACACATCCACTGTTGTGCACTATTGCTTAAATCCAGCCTTGTCAAAATGCTGTTGTACCATACCATTTCTATCTGTGATAGGACCGCTGCATTATAGAACCTCATGAAAATGCTGAAGAAGGCAGTTTCATTGTGCAAGATATATATATATATATATATATATATATATATATATATATATACACACACACACACTTTGAATTTTAGTCTTTGATAACCAGGTTAGCCCCACTCGGCACAAGTGCCTCTTTTCAGGGGCAACCTGGGAACACTGGGCAGTTAAGTGACTTGCTCAGAGTCACACAGTATGCAAGTGAAGGTTGTGGGAATCAAACCCAGGCTGCTGGATGACAAGCTCGACATTGACAGCTCATTATTCTTACCTCTAGGCTATATAGGCAGCCCCCGGCCTGAAGTCTGACTGGCTGTTAGGATCAGTTTTACATTAATCCATGTTCAGCTGTCATGTACAGCCTGATTACCATGGCATATGGATTCTTCCTGACTTAGCATTCCATCCTATCACTGCTGACTGACTGGAATGTTGCACTATGATTTTGAGCCAACATTCCTAAACTGTTGGTGGAAGACCTTTTTTCTCAAATGTCTCCATTTAAATGATATGAACAGTTAACATTATTTAAAGGTAGACTTTTAAGAAAAAAGTTCTTCTTCCATTAACAGTTTACGAATGCTGGCTTAAAATCACAATGCAGCATTCCAGTCACTTATTTGATCTAGGCTAGAATAAACATTTACAAACCATACTTGTAGCAGTTTTCTTTTTGAATACATTTCTATAATAGCTATAAGGCACTCATAGGAGTTAGATTAACAGACAGTTAATTACAACCTGGGGCAATATGTCACTGGGCTACGCCTCATGCCACATTACTTTGGCATCCATAGGTAGTGGTTACTGGCTATTAATCCAACCTCAGGGAGTGACTTATTGCTTAGTAACTTATTGCCATGCCCTCTAACCACCATTGCTACGGTACTGCCCCTACTCCCTACCCCAACCCAGAAAGTCAGACAAAGTACCAGTCAATGCTACTCAAACAAAATCACAATACACCCATTGCCCAATTTAAAAACACATTGACTTACCTTTAATAAGACTGACTGTCAGAGCTGACTTCTTGCATTACCTCTGCTGACTGTTGCAACATGAAGTTGTGTAGGATAGGAACTCTCTGGTGTTTGACGGAGTCGGCACTCAAGTTCGGTCCTACAAATGAAAGTTCACATTAAATTAAGTATATAATTTATTGCTATTTTCACTCAAGAGCAGAGCACCTCCTTACACACATACAAAAATTAAGAAATAAAGTACTAGTCATGGTTTCCATTGCTAGTGTTTCTTCGATAACCATGAAAAATAATCCTGGCTCCATATTACTTAATTTACCAGCTTTCCAGGGTGAAGCTGAGCCGACAGTGGGTTCTGCCAGAATTAATCAAAAATGTATTCTTGGAAAGGGTCACCTTATCTGAAACTGCTAATTTAAACTGAGTTATTAAATAGAGGATAATGCCTGACGTACAGGTGATAACCATGGAGTACTCACCTTGAGTGGTTGCTAGAGCATCAGTAAACCATGAGAGCACAGCTTGAGAGGTTTGCCATTGCCCTAGCAACCACTGGAGGTAATTATACCACTGTTTTCATCTGTACATCAGGCACTGACATTTATAGTGTATGGTACTCAACATGAGAAGTTACTCCCCCCCACCCCGAACACAAGTAATATAGCCTGGCACAGGGTCATAATGTCTCAAGACATTATGCCTCATGGCAAAATCGCACTGTCAATACAGCTTAATTACTGCCATGAGGCGTAAGTCTTTTTTCTGTGGGGGACTCCCCACCCCACACCACCTGTTATGATTCTCAACTTTGGGGAAGGGGGTTCAACTCGGGGAGCACACAAATGTGTAAAAAATAAAAGATTCTGAGACTGGGAATCAAACCCAGTCCCAGACTCAGCACCTGGGTTTCTGCTGCTGTGACTCAGTCCTGTGAGCCACAGCAGCTGCTCAGCAGAACCCACTCCCAGAAAAGGTCATATCTTCTGCCTGGGAAAGCACTACTGGTGCAATACTGTGCACAGCAGTACACACAGTATTGCATCATTAGTGGTTACAGTCTACGCTGTAGCTGTTTAGCTATAATGTCATACGCTATTAAGTGTGCAATATTATGACTGGGTAGGATTTAGCCTTACCTTATTAATGAATCTGCACTATGGCCACATAGCTGTGTAGGAAAACAATTTATTATGATACATAGACTGAACTACAGCAGGACAAAATAGCACCAGAGTTAAAATCTCTATCAGACATGGTGATCGCTAGACTCAGTAACAGTAAACTGTGACAATTGGAATGATGTTATTTGAATATAATGTATGGGAAACCCTCATCATTGTCCCAGTTTTGACAAGTTTATGTTGTTGTGATACTGATGTGACATCAAGAGGTTGTTAGCCCCTCTCGAGTATGTCACATCGATACCATAACAATGGGAGTGGATGGATCTGCGCATGCGCAGGTCCTTTACACACACGGTGCACAATGGATGGCTGCTGTGGTGAGATGTTCTTCCACATCTAAGGTACCAGCGACAGTCCAGCACTGTAATTAAACATTTGTAACACCGTATGGTTGTCCCATACTCTATAAAGAATAATGGATAGTGGCCAGACAATAACTGAGCAGTAATCACATCTCACGGTTGATAACAGTAGGTCTCAAGGTTTACATTGCTGGCAAGAAAACTGCTCGATGCAATTACTGCATGGTTATTGTCTGGCCACCATCCATTATCCTCTATATTGTACTGAGACTGACAATAACAATGTGCATTCTGTGTGGGGTGAATATTAAATAACACTGGCATTCCATTTTGTAAACCCACTGCTATGACATAGGTGAGAGAGATTTATAAGGTTCTGACTTCACAACAGTGGGATTACATGGTTGTAAACAGCTTAATTAGGGCTACCCCATTCCACACATTATTACATTTTAACCCCTAAACAAAGAGAAAGAAATACCCATAATAAACCACAGTCACCTAAACATCTGCCTTGAAGTTCACAATTTAAAAACCCATTGCCATTACCTTACAAGACTCAGCTGAGTTGCATCATTTTTTTTTTTAAGTTGTTTAACCAGGAGTAGCACACAAAGCTGAAAGCTTTTTACAGGAGTGACCTGGGAGCACAGGGAAGTTAAGTGACTTGCTCAGGGTCACACAGTATGCAAGTGGAAGTTGTGGGATTCAAACCCAGGTTTGGTCTACTGGATATCACCAGATTTGTAGCTCAGAGCTTTAAACCACTGCACTATACTGCCTCCCAATTCTTTCCCGGCCTCTCGCCTCTGCAATGTGAATCTGAAACCCGTCCACTCCAGGAGTCGTCTGCAGACTGCACTGAAGTTCGGCACTGGCTACAAAATGAAAGTCCACACATTACATTAACTACTACAGTAGATAATCAACTGCTGTTACTAAATTATTTATTGTTATTTTCACTAAAAAGCATAGCCCATCCTTACACACATTACATACAGACATTTCAGATTACCTAAAGGTGGGCATGCAGTGTCACAATGAATTTGGAAATAGAAGGTGAGTGGGATGCTGGGACTTGGGTGCAAGGCAATAGAACAAAGAGGGACTGTGGATGTGGCCACCTACCTAGACTTTAGCAAGGCATTTGACACAGTCCCAAACAAAAGATTAATAAACAAGTAAGCCAGCCTGGGAGTGGGTCCCAGGATGGTAGCCGGGGTAATAAATTGGCTGGGCATGGGCAACAGGACACAGGGTTATAGTAAGCAATGGCGTCCATGCCAAAGAAATTGGGGGGTTACTAGTCATGTACCATAGGGTTGGAACAGGTCCTCTTTAATGTCTTTATAAGTGGCACTGCAGAGGGACTGGAAGGAAAAGGATGCCTCTTTGTAGGCAACACAAAGATCTGCAACAGGGTTGATACACAATGGGGGAGGAAAGGATGAGAAAGGACTGACTTGGCAAACTTGGATGACTGGTCTAAAGTATAGCAGCTTAGATTCAATGCAAAGAAGTGCAAAATAATGTACCTGGGAAACCAAAACCCAGGGGAAGACCACTCATTGAGGGGTGTGGTACTAACTAAAATGGAAAGGGACCTGGGGGTAGTTATATCAGATGACCTAAAAGTAGGCATGCAATGTGAGAAGGTAGTAAGGAGGGCTGGTGGATTCTCGGATGCATAGGGAGAGGCATCGCTAGTAGAAAACAGGGGGTTGTTGTCCCTCTGTACAGACAATTGGTGTGAGACCCCATCTGGAGTACTGTGTACAGTTCAGGAGACCCATCTCCGTAAGGACATAGATAGGATGGTGGTAGTCCAGAGGAGGGCAACTAAAATGGTGCAGGGTCTACAAGAGAAGCCATATGAGGAGAGACTAAAAGGAGCTAAATGGTGCAAGAGTCTAACATGTTTCAATATAAAAAAATAGCAGGACAAGAGGACACATCATGAGATTAGAGGAGGCCAATTAAGGGGTAATGTGAGGAACTTTTTCACAGAAAGGGTGGTGGATGCGTGGAATGGTATGACCTACCTCAGGAAGTGGTGGATATGAATACAGTGCAGGGCTTCAGACAGGCATGGGATAGGGTTGGCATAAGGAAGCAATACAGATGAGTATGAATAGATAGGCCATTGACAGAGTAAAGGCCTATAGCACATTCATGAGGTAGAAAAACATGGGCAGACTAGATGGGCCCTTGCAGTCCTTATCTGCTGTCAACACTATGTTTCTATGTAAGTTATCTGACTGTTTATCATCAGCCTAGAGGGTAGGTAGCAGTGCCAGCAGTAGTATGGTACTGTACTTTGCAGGTCAGGTGGGGTCACTCCCAGTTCTATTTGGGTGGGAGTCAGTTACTGACTCACTCCTTCCCAGACAAAACCGGGAGAGAGCCACCTGACTTGAAGTACAGTACCACTACTACCGCTTTAACACTGCTACCTCAGATTGATAACAAACAAGTCGAAATAACTAATTACTGAGTCAGGTGATACCACACTAGACTGAAGTGACTACTGGACTGGCCGTCTCTCTGGGACTGGGGCATATGGCCCACCAGTGACTGCCAGATCCAGTTGTGTACAGTATTATTCTGCTGTCTGCTCAGCTCCCAGAGAAGCCTAATGTACCTATTTCTTAAAGTTTAAGAAATAGGAACAGTAGTAAGAGACAACGGTCTTTAATAAGCCATATATTAAACTGGATTCAATGTGAGAGACAGTGGACAAGTAAATGTATCTGTCATTGGATGCCAGGTAAACCTAACCCAAGCAAACAAATGTATTTGCATCTTTTGATATTTACTGGCGATACTCTGATACCTACTACGTTCGGTCTAATAGACTGAATATATCAGAGTATTGCGATGCCAGTAAATATCAAAAGATGTCTAATTCTGTGAAAAAGTGGACAACAGAGTGAGCAGCAGTGTCTGGCTGACATGACACATCAGCCCCAACCCCTTACAATATAATTACAATTTACATGATACTATTTTCCCCATAACCCCAGTCAGCTGGGATGCAGTATAATTGCAGGGCATTTGTGGAGGACGTTGCACAGGGGTTGCACTTTTTTGGAAACTCCACACACTACAGTGGAGGCGTGATCACGCTGTGGGCATGCTCCTGCTGCAAAGTACAACTGCCTCCGCAATCACTGAAACCTAGCAACGAGAGAACTCATAGTTACTGACGGGGGTGTGGGGGGGTGAAGCCCTCCCAAATTACAAGAATTTTACATTTTTCAATAAGACTGCTTGTTTAACCTCCCCCTACAACGCGATGCAATAATTACAACTGACTGACTTTTTGCTGGAGCACATTCCAATGTTCCAGGCTGTGAAACAGGCAGAGGAGAATGAGGAGCCTCAATAATTCAACTGCCTAGTTGTGAGGTTGCTTTATGTTTTGAAATATTCCGCCCCCACCTCCCCGGTAAAAAATACAACTTCATCGGTGCACCCGGGAGGGTGTAGGGGGCGGAGCAACCCCCACAGAAAGAATAATAGCACGAAATACCACAAAACATAACACCAGAAGCCATAAAAAACTAAAAGCATTGCTGTGAATGTACAGTAATGTAAGAGGGGCAATTGCAGAGGACATTGGACCAGTTGTAATTATTGCATCGGGTTGTGCAGGGGAAGTTAAACAAACAGTCTCTTATTGTAAATGTAATTCTTATGTTAGAGACTCCATACCCTCCCACACCCCATCAATAATTATGAAATATCAATCAATTTAATTATTGACAGGGGGTGCATGGGGGGGAGCAGAGCCCTACAATTGCAAGAATATCATTAATAACAAGCAGCATTATTCCCAACACAGGCATGTAGTTCTATCTGACGTCTCTTCATGACGGGGGAATGTTGCGCTTGCATTTCAGTAGTTTACCATAAGTAACCTAATAAGAAAGTGCCAGCAGTCCAACGTCCTCCACAAACAAATGCCTAATTGCAGTACTACTCCCCGGTAAGGGGTGCCATGATCAGCCACATATGGTATATTGGTATGAGGGGGGATATGTAAACTGCGAATAACTTCCTTCCTTTATGACAGGACAGGACTAGAAGGCTAAGTTGACCACCTCCCACTGTAATTTGTTGTTGAGGTAATAAAAATACTGTTTCCGTTTAATACATAAACAACACTTAGACTCAAGAAGTTGACATCTATCATCTAATTGACTCTCACTCTCAAAGGGAAGGGCATTTCTATTACATCAACAAGGAAATTACAGTGTGTGTGTCACTGTCACTGTGTGTCAGTTCTGTGCTTGTGCTTATAGTCTTCTGTGTCATTTATTTTTTATTTTCAAATTACTCTCTACGCTGCTGCCCTAGTGCCTGGTGGCTGGCCCCTGCCCTGGCTAGCCCTAAAATGCCTTGCCAATTGATTATTGCAGCAGCTATACAACTTACTTTACTTAAGCCTATCACCCCCCTACCCTTAAAATGAGGGGCTGCTCAAGCTCATACAACAATCTATTATGTCCTTAGAAAGGGGTCTGGGGAAGGGGAGGTTATACCAATGGCCACCCACCTGAGAAACTAAAAAAAAAAATCAATGATGTGACTTCAGGAGGGCAGTCTGCGCTCACCCTCCACCTCCAGTCCTCACAGTCTGATTGACTCACTCAGCAAGTAGCGGCCCACACACCCCAGCCCTGCTCTCTCTCTCTCTCTCTCTCACTCACATCACATATTCATTCTGAAAAAAGAGCAAGAGACTGAGAGACAGCCAGGCTCACAGACAAGTCAATCACTGCTGCTGGGTGTGCTTCACTGGAATCATCGGGATTCATTCTTGCGGAGGAGATCGACTCGAGGAGATTCATGTCCCAGCCCTGGGACTGGAGACTGGGGTCTGGACTGGGAGGTGCCGAGCTGGCTGCCAGTGCCTGGAGGAGCTGGAAGATTTATTTTTTCCAATCACCATTGAGGAGGGACAAGGGCGTACTACTACTCAACAGGATCCTTCCTGTGAGAGGAAGGATGGATTTGGAATCGAAGAATCGTCATCGGAAAATCCAACTGATTATTCATTCATGATGATGTTAAAAAAAAAAAAAACACATGCATTTGGTGTCAGGCAGCAGAGCAGTTGACTCAATCAGTCTGTCTCAGTATATACCCTGAACATAAGGAATATCAGGAATGGGAAGAAGTCACGAGTAGTGCTTTAAGTTGCTTGTCTTGCTAATTGCTTACACTCCCTCCTTACAGTCTCTCTCTCTCAGACTCTGTCTTATGTCTCTGCGGGACCACACTCTACCGCTCTAGTCTGCACTCTCTCTCTACTAATTATTTTATTCTTTATTTAATTCTTTCTTTTGCTCACCTCGCTTTGTTGTTTTTTTTCCCCCTCCGTCAGCAAAACAACCCTCTGTCTCTACTAGTCTACTGCAACTACCGCCTCTCTCTCAAAACCTACTCTGAGTCTCCACGCCCCTACCTTATATACTGTCTGCACTCAGGACCCCACCTGACTTTTCTTTGCAAAGACCGCGGACCATGTGACCCCCCCCCACTCGCTGGTCCTTCAGCGGGGATGCACCCCTGCTGGCAGGCATTAGTTATTACATTCCATTACAAAGGAAAATGTTTTTTAAATTCACAGCACAGATTTCATTGTATTGAAACTATGCCATGCAGTGCACCCCTCGGAGGCATGCACCCAGGGTGGGTGAACCACCTAACCCACCCTTTCTACGGTACTGAACACCCGATTTGTATCCCAGCCGAACATATGATCGTCTAAAGTATATGAATAACCTGATTTCAGCAGCAAGCAGTGCTAATCTCTTTTCTACTTGAATGCTGTGAACAAAAAGAATGCATGTACAGCCTTCCTGGCAGTTTTGCCTTGCTCTCTCCCCCATGCACCTACTCTGGCTCCTGATTGGTCGGCGCTGGTGAACTGGGCTACTAATTGGCTCTCTTCCTATTCCATTGCTGATGTTTTGCTGTATGCCTCCCAGCCGGAGTCTTAACTTCTGGGGTCAAAATGTTCAAATTATAACAGTTTCACCCCTCTGCCTAATTGTATTGTGTGTACCTGGCTATAACTGTGTTGTTACCATTTGAATCACTGTATATTGCAAGTGCTTGACTGTATAATGCAAGGAAATTACAGCTGAGTTTAGAATAATTGTGTTTAAGTTAATCTGAAAAGAATATTTTGTTTTTCCTTCTACCTTTTTTATCTCTTTCTCCTTACTTCTCTCTCCCAGGCTGGCTCTTAGTAATTACTAAGTGCCAGATTGGTTAAGCTAGAAATTACAGCTCAGTTTGGTATAAGCTGTATAAGCTAAACTTGAAAGTATATTTTATTTTTTCCCCTATTCCATTACTCTCTCTCTTTCTGCCCTTTCCCTCTCTCCCAGGCCAATTCATAGCCCTCCCCCGACTTACCTCTAGGGGCCATCCCTTTGCTATTTTATTACTCCCTTTGTCACCCAATTTGCTGCTGCTGTCTTCCTGTCTACACTTACTGTCTGCCGCACCCTCCATTTGCCTATAAAAGTTCACCTCTGTTTCTCTCCATGCTCTTCTCGTCCTAGGAGGAGCCCCCTGACCAGGGCACTTCAGCCCGCCAAGGAACTACACCAGGAGGAGGCTTTGCTCTGCCGCAGTTCCTGCATCTTCATTTTGCCCTTCAGCTGTGCAGGTACAGCCTTCCTGGCAGCTTTGCCTTGCTCCCGCCCCTGCACTTACTCCGGCTCCTGATTGGTCGGTGCTGGCGAACTGGGCTTCTGATTGGCTCTCTTCCTATTCCACTGCTAATCTTTTGCTGAATGCTTCCCAGCCCGAGTCTTAACTTCTGGGCACAAAATGTTCAAATTGTAACAGCTTCACCCCCTGCCTCATTTCATTGTGTGCGCCTGGCTGTAACTGTGTTGTTACCATTTGAATCACTGTATATTGCAAGTGCTTGACTGTATAATGCAAGGAAATTACTGCTTAGTTTAGAATAATTTTAAGTTAACCTGAAAAGAATATTTTGTTATTCCCGTTACCTTTTTTATCTCTTTCTACTTACTTCTCTCTCCCAGGCTGGCTCTAAGGCCCAGTCGACACTACACCACTCAGACCCCATAACTGACAGAAACCATTACAGCCGGGGAGCGGTACAGTGTGTCCACACTGCAGCGGTGACCAGTACAAGACTGGTACCACCAGTCCACACCTTGGGAACTGGATGACTGTTACTGTGGTGCCCAATCCCACAATGCAGCTCACGCTGTGCTACGGGCCCTGCAGGGGATCATTGTCACCCGCCCACACTACCGCCGGCAACGTTACTGAGGCAGGACTGGTTTCATAACCTGTTAAAACCAACTCATATGGTTTGAACAGCAGTTATGAAAATGCCTTCTGTAACATTACAAGTGTAAATGCAAACCATTGCAGTAACGGTTTGGGCACTCTGTAACGTTACAGAGGCATAGTGCAGACAGGGCCTTAGTAATTACTAAGTGCCAGACTGGTTAAGCTAGAAATTACAGCTTAAAGGTTATTCTTATTTTGTGTGACCATTTTCCCACTAGCAAGTTATACTGAACTGCCACTAGAGGGACATAATTTTTATCTAAAGTGATCCCAGCCTGTTATTCATATAGATACCTTCCTAAACTACAGCTCCCCCCTCCATCTGACCAGCCCCCTCCTCCACGCTCCCTGCTTACAAATTCTTCCTGTTCCTAAGTCAATTATTCACTAATTATCTGCCTTTATGAACAATACATCCCCTACTCTGCTCTCTCCCCCTTGTTCTGCTCAGATCCCTCTCTTTACCACCTGCACTTGCTCTCTACTCATCTATTCTTAATAACTCTCCCAACCCCATCAGTTACTATCTCCAGTCCCCTACCACATCCATGCTATCACTCCCTCCCTACCATTTGAAATATGATTTCACTCCACCACTATTCCTCATGCAACTTTGATAACAGTGTCCACTTTCACTGTGATTCTCCACCTTTTTCTACCTCACTCATCCACTCCCTTCTCCTCAAAACTCCCAACCTCCCCACCAGCCCCCTCAAAATCCCCTAAGCTCCACTTTCTCATACTCACCCTCCTCTTGCTCTCCAGCAGGGATACCCACCCCAAACCAGGTCCTATTGCTCTTAGCTCTTCTGGTGCTTCCTCCTCTACAGCCTCCCCCCGCTGTCTTCTCTCAGCCCTCCTAAAGGGCTTAAAGATCCTACATCTACACATCTGCAGTTTGTTGCAAAAAATTAACCAGATTCAGACCATGGTGTGCACTCTAAAACCAGACATTCTAATCATCTCAGAAACTTGGCTACAGAGCACTATCTCTGACCACTCAGTCTCCATTCCTGGCTACTTACTGCTAAGGCAAGACCATGCTAGCAGAGGTGGTGGTGTAGCCATTTATGTCCTAAACTCCCCCCAATATTCCATCATCTACTCATCCTCCAATCCTGAGACCCATGATGCCCTAACTATCCATGTGTCCCTCCCCCTCACTCTTCCAATCCTTGTAGCTGGCATATACTGCTCCCAAATGTACATATGAACATACGAAATTGCCAGCAGATACAGGCCATATGGTCTATCTAGTCTGCTCAAGTGTGCAGCACTTCAACCCATTAGACTGCAGCTGCCCCCCTCCCATTAACTCTTCCTTCCCCAACTGCCCCCCCAGTATGTACTTTCCCCTTGAATTTGTCCCACCCCCTCTTGAAGCACCCCGATCTACATTACTACGAGTTGCTCAGGCAGTGCATTTCACCCTGTTACCACTCTTTCAGTGAAGCTGTGCCTCCTCCTTTCCTTCCTGAATCTGCCACCTTTTAACTTCAGGGAGTGCCCGCTGGTATCTCTCCCATTCTGGAGAATGAACCCACCTTGGAAGCCTACTCTGTTCATCCCCTTCAGGTACTCAAAGGTCTCGATCCTCTCTCTCTCTTCTCTCTCTCTCTCTCTCCCCTACTCTCCCTCCTACTCCCCCACTCTCCCCACCTCTCTCACTCTCTCTCACTCTCTCTCACTCCACTCACCTCCCACCTCCCCACTCCCTCCTCTCTCTCTCTCCCTACTCTCCCACCTCCCCACTCTCCCACTCTCCCCACCTCCCCACCTCCCTCCCTCCTCTCTCTCCTCTCTCCCTCTCTCCCTACTCTCCCACTCTCCCACTCTCCCCACCTCCCTCACCTCCCTCTCTCTCTCTCTCTCTCTCTCTCCCTACTCTCCCTCCCTACTCTCCCCCACTCTCCCACTCTCCCACTCTCCTCTCACTCTCTCACTCTTCACCTCACCACTCTAGGGATACATGTTGAGCCTTTTTAGTCTTTCCTCGTAAGTTCTGTCCCCCAATCCCTAGATCATCTTTGTTGCTTTTCGCTGCACTGCCTCCAGTAGTTTGATATCTCTTTTCAAGTACAGGTACCAGAACTGCATGTAGTACTCCAAGTGTGGCCTCACCAGGGACCTGTACATGGGCAATATGACTTCGCTACATCTGGATGTAATCCCCCTTGCTATGCACCATAGCATCCTGTTAGCCTTAGCAGCTGCCTTCCTACACTGGGCCGAGTGGTTTAATTCCATGGTCAAAAGCACCCCAGATCCCTCTCATTGTTGGATGTGGACAGTTTAATACCATCCATCCAGTAGCTGTATCCTGGGATTTTGGATCCAGAATGCATCACCTTGCACTTCTTGGCATTGAACCCAAGCTACCAGGTGTGCAACCACTCCTCGAGTCTTGCCAAGTCCCCCAGCAGTAATTTGCCACCCTCCTCCCCATCCCCTTCAGCACAGATCTTGGTGTCATCAGCGAAGAGGCTGATCTTATTCTTGATCCCAACCGTTATGACTGCAATGAAAATGATAAACAGGACTGGTCCCAGTACTGGTCTCTGTGGGACATCACTCGTCACTGGCCTGGACTCTGATGCTTCTCCCCCTACAACTACCCTCTGTTGCCTCTCCCTCAGCCAGTTTTCTACCCATCAGACTAGCTTCCACCCTATGCCAAGACTCCTCAACTTGCAGGTCAACCTTCCATGTGACACTGAATTGAAGGCCTTGCTGAAATCCTGGTAGACTACATCTACTGCATGGCCCTTGTCCAGTGCCCTCGTGACCAAGTAAAAAAAAAAAAAAATCAACCACGTTTGTCTGACAGGATCTGCTAGCGATGAACCTATGCTGTCTGTTGTCTTGCAGATCATTATCCACAAGAAACTGCACCAGCCTTTCTTTGAGGATAGATTCCATCGGTTTCCCCACAATTGTGGTGAGGCTCACTGGTCTGTAGTTCCCTGGTTTGTTCTTGGGCCCACTTTTGTGGAGAGGTACCATGTGTGCCTCCCTCCAATCTCTGGGCACACATCCCGTATTTAGCGAGGTGTTGAACAATTCCACCAGGTGCTCTGCCAGGACCTCTGCCTGCTCCTTCGGCACCCTGGGATGTACCCCATCTGGCTCAGGTGCCTTGTCTACCCTCAGGGACCTAAGGCCCCCCAGCAGCCTTTCCACCGTGATAACCATGTCTGTTGTCTCACCCTACATGCCTGGGCCCCCTTTCCCTGCAGGAACAGGTCCATCCCTCTCCCTTGTGAACATTGAACAGAAGTACTCATGTACTTCTGCCTTCTCTGCCCCCTTATCTACCCACCCACCGCCTTTCCTGATCCTAACTATTTGATCCTTGCACTTCCTCTTTTCCCTGATATACCAGAAGAAATTCTTTTCTCCTTCCTTATTCTCCTTTGCTAATTTCCTTTCCATGGTTGCCTTTGCAGTCCTGACCACTTTGCTCACTTCCCTGGATTTCCTCACATAGTTCTCCCTATCCTCTGCCCTGTTGGTTCTCTTGTAAGTTCAGAAGGCCCTTCTCTTATCCCTCACCTTCTCTGTTATCTCTCTGGTCATCCAGCTTGGATGCTTGGTCCTTGATTTCTTTTGCTGGCTCTTGACGCAAGGCTATCCATCCTTCGGTCTCGCTACACCTCCTAACCTCCATCACTTGCCTTGTTTGCGCTGGGGAATTATTCATCCTAGATGACTTCAATATAAATTGATTGTCACCTAAAACTACCAACACAAAAAACAAAATTTGAGCCCTAAACCTCTCCCAGCTGATCTCTGAACCCACCCACCCAAACCACAAGGCACAACAACACTCCCTACTTGGCTGGACCCTTTCCTCCCACCCCCACCACATCATCACCTCTGGCATCCTCCCCAATGCTCTCAGTGACCATAGCCTAATATTCATAGTTAGGAAAGTCCACAGAACTAAATCACCACACAAAACCATACAACTATGCTCTTTCAAGTCTCTTGATCTTGAACCTCTCTTGAGTAACCTTGCCACTTCTGACTGTCCCCCCTAACTTCCTTCCCCTCAGTTGATAAGGCCCTTACCTACTTCAAAGAAATCTTTCTTATAAACTGGAATGCCTTTGCTCCCACTCAAACAAACCAGAGTCAGAGGTAACCACTTATCCTGGATAACCCCTGAACTTCTGGTCTGCCTAGAGTTTGAGCCTGGAAGTGTCATAAAACTACCCAGCATCCTAGTGACCTTGCAAACTACCGCATGCTCTGAAACACTTGCACCAGGGCTACAAGGTTAGCCAAGTCCAAATATTTCAAATCTGTCTTCATCACCAACATAAATTCCCCTTCAAAGTTCTGGAAGGTGGTCCACCCCCAATTTACCCCATCATCTCACCCACCCCCTGGTACTTAATGTAAATAGCTCACTAGTGTCTGACCCTCCAGCTGTAGCTGCAGAATTTAACGCCTACTATACCTCCTGTGCCACTGAACTACTGGAATCCTTCCACTCCTACCCTTCCCCTTCCCCACCCTCTACATGTGTGCTCCCTCCACCACCCTCCCACCTTCCCTTCTCTTTCTCTACTGTAACCCCAAATGATGCCCTAAGTGCCCTCCTCACCATCAACCCCTCTAAAGGTGCCTCCCCTGATGGCCTTGATCCAAAACTCCTCTCCCTATCTGCTTCAGCCATTGCCTACCCTCTCTCAATAATCCTAAATCTCTCATTCTATACTGCCTCGTTCCCCTCTTCATGGAAACATGCTGTGATCTTCTCTCTGCCCAAAGGGGGTGACCCCCAATCCCCTGGTAACTATTGCCCAATTTCTCTCCTTCCTACCCTTGCCAAGCTTCAAGAACACATTTCCATCTCCCAACTCACCTCTTTTCTATCTCACACCTCCTTTTTCATCCCTTTCTAGTCTGCTTTCAGGAAAAAACTCAACCACCTCCTCTCTCCTACTGCTCACAGACTGCATCCTAACTGGGCTGAACAATTGCCAAATTACCTCTGCCATTTTTGTCGACCTGGTCAAGGCCTTCAACACCATCTCTCACTCCCTTCATCTTGACTCACTCCCAGCAGCTGGCCTATTTCCCTCTGCCACAAACAGGTTCAAGGCCTACCTTAATGGCAGAACCCAATCAATTAAGATCTTGGATGCCACTTCCTCTCCTCTCCCAATTAACGCTAGGGTCCCCCAGGGCTCTCTATTAGGGCCCCTCCTATTCATCTTCTTAAATGACCTTCCCTCTGTTTGCTCCCCATCCTCCACTATACATATGCATGCTGGTGATACAGTCCTGTATGCATCTGGCTCCTGTACTGATAAGGTTACAACCAGCTTACAGCAAGACTTTAACAAGGTTTAGCTCTGGTTTGCTAACCATCAACTTTTCCTCAATGTCAAGACGTTTGTCTCCATGACTGTTAGCACAAGACAGAGATGCTCTATGCCTCCCTCCCTTCCTACCCATTTTCCACACCCTTGATGGGACTTTACTTGAGGGCACATCTTCCTTCAGGTACTTAGGTGTTTGGTTGGACCAATACCTAAACTTCTCTGGACATATTGACATCATCCAGAAAAAAAACTGCACCCTAAGCTTGGTGCCCTGTTCAGGAACCATAGTTGCATCCCTCCTATGGCAAGCTTGAACTTGTTCAGAAGATGATACTGCCCATTTTCAAATACTGTGATGTAGTCCATGGTGCTGCCACTATGTCCTCCCTGGCCAGACTGGACACCCTCTTCAATTCCTTCTGCCTCTTTGTCCTGGATGCCCCCTCTCCACACCCATCACTGCAATCTTTATCATGCCTTATCCTTCCCCTCTCTTACAAATAGGCAACTCTCCCACTATGCTAAATTCACCTCCAAGCACTGGTTGGGTGAGATCCTTTCCTACCTCACCTCCTCATTTATAACACCCTCCACCCTCCCATTCCCTTAGATCAACTGACTCCCATACCCTAGTTGTCTCCCACAGATCCACCCAAATCAGCCAATCCAGTTTCTCTCACCGCCTGCCAAAAATTTGGAATTCCCTCTCCCCTCAAATCTGGCACTCATTTACTTCATCAGCTCTGCCCTCAATAATTACCTTGCACCTAGCTGCTCCTCCGATCTCCCTCCCTAATTTCCTCTTCTAAGCCCTGTAAAAACCCTACACCTTTACCATCACCTTCATTTTACCCTGTGCATACTCACCACCTACATTTCTACCTCTCTCCCCTTCCCTTCCCCCAAATTGCTTCCCCTTACTGGCCTCCCTTGATGTCTCACAGAATGTAAAGGACTCCAAATGCTCTCCATGGGTCCCTCTCCTAACCCTCAAAGGGGCTTGTATATCTCATCTACTCCCTTCCCCCACCATACTAAAGGATTCTGTCTGGGACATTGCCTTATCCCCTTCTCTCTGGTCCCCCCAGTTCTCTTGCAGGGTTCCTCGCATCCTGAGGGGGTCTCCAGGGACATGACTCTTCCCTCTCCCCCCTCTTCAGCCCTCCCTCCCCTTTCCCCCTTTTCTTTCAAATAATAAACCGAGGTCCCATTTGCCTGGATTGGTGGTAGTTCAGGTGGATGTTAAAGATCTCATGGCACTTATCGAAAAAGAGTAGTGGAATTTCCCCGGAGTCCTGGCCAAATTTCTCCCATTCACTAAAAATACCACCAAAAGCTTAACATGGTTCAATTTCAGTTGCTTACCATCTGTATCCCTCTCCCCCCGGTCGCCCCTGAAAAAGGGACTTGTAGGCCCAGTGGGTTTACCGGGTCAACAAAATTCAATAAATAAATAAATAAAGTACTTGTTTACTTAAGAGGTGGAATAATCAGATTTGCCTCCCATAGACGGAAGCAAAAAGAATAGTACCGCTCTCATTTTTCATATCCTGCGCGAAGCATGTTTTTGCATCTGTGGTACACAGAAGGTGCAGTCGCTGTGCAAAAATCAATGTTCAGGACAGATTAAGAAAATCACAATGCCACTGTTCATGAGCGGAGGTCCCAAAATGCCAATGTTGGAAATCCGGTGTAAAACAATCCACCACATAACTGCATTACGGGTGTGCATTGGGCAGTTTCTAAGCACACTCATGACTTCACCAATTTTGTTATATTTTCACTCCATATTTTCACCATTAAAATTTTTTTACACCTCCTCATGAACGGTACAGCTGTCATTTTTCCCATCCTGTTAGAAATGTGTTTTTGCACCTGTGGGGCCAAATGGCATAGTTGTCATGCAAAATCACCTTTTGGCTAATGAAGTGATAGTGTCACTGTTCATGCAGTGGGGTCACAAAAAGCCCATGCTGAAAACTTGGAGTGAAAATACCAAGAAACACCCAGGGAGTTAGGGTTTCTGACCATAAAGCCCTACTCTGTTTTTCTGACCATAACGCCCTACCTTGTATGGACTGATAGGCATCAAGGGTGTGACTTGGGATTGTGGACAGTATTGCATATGCCATTCCACCCACACACCCACCTTGAACCCACTGGCAGGCATCAAGGTGTGCCCTGGACTCTTCAGCCCTAAAGTTCCCCCCATTCTCTTATACTGCACCCATTTCAATGTATTTCCTTACGGAATGGAGTGAGTGTAAAGCCCGAACACCCCAAAGCACACCTCGACATTTGGTGTCTGCAGGGTAGGGTGAGGTGAAATGGTGTGACCACTGTGGCAGATGACACAAAGGCACACCCCAATGCCTGTCAGTCTCTGCAGGGTGGGGTGGTGTGGATGTCAGTTTAATACCTCACTGCCATTCCTATTATGCATCTCTCTAACTCCTGCACTACTAATGCCAATGCAAGCAAGACAACATTCGGCATTGACAAATGCTTGTTATATATTGTAATCTTTCCAGCTTCACAGTGTCCAACATATAGTTTGGCCATGGAGGGTTAAGATCTTTCCATTTAACCAAAATACATTTATTTGCAATTGTCATTGCTATTGAAGGAAAGGATTGTTGAAATTGATTAATGTCCTATTTGTAATGCAAACACAGAAAATACACTATCTGTTACATGTGCATTTGAAGCACTATTAATTATTTTTAGTATTTTAGACCAGAATTTAGTGAGCTATGGACAATTGTGGATTAAATGCATCAAAGTGCCAGAAGTATTAGAGCATCATGGACATTTGTCTATCAAAGCAGGATTCATTTTATGAAGTTTGTAAGGAGTATAATATGCTCTGTACAGTATATTGTATTGCATTTGTTGCAATTTACTAGATTGTATATTCAGAAAAGGGGAAGTTACTATAGAGGGCCAAATATTTTCTATTTCTTCTTCTGAAAGTTTGTAGCACAGGTCTGTTATCCATCTCTGTTTTAATTTGATCATATCTTGTATGTATTGGGAAACAGTACTGCATATACTTTTGAAATTAATTTTTATTCTCTTTTTGTTCTAATAAAATGTCTAAAATTGGTGTAGAAATTAGTTTTAACCCATCATTTTTTTTTATCAAATGTTTGATTTTCATATACTGAAATATATGTGTATCCGGTATTTTATACTGTATTTTAATTTGTGAAAAGTTTTAAAGTTTTTGTCTATAAATAGTTCAAATTCATACAGGCCCTGTCTTTGCTATTCCTTAAATATTCAATATTTCTCTAATATAGGATACTGAAAATTATATATTGGGGAAAATTGGGTGATTCCAATTTAAATTTTTTTAGCATTTTATGAATTTCATACCAACATTTTATAGTTGTTCATGTGGTTGGACTTTCTATCCCCTTGTTTCTGCTAACTTTTTCTAGAAGTATTCCTGAAAATAGTACATTCATTATATTTTGATAATCACATTTTGTTGTTTCCATTTGTACAGATTTGCAAGGGAATAATTGATGGTTAATCCAAGTCCAATTGTTCCTACCTGTGTTGCTAAATAACATTTACAGAAATCCATCAGAACTACCACCACCACCTTGATCTTTTGGCAATACTATTTTATCATTTGATATTCTTGGTTTCTTATTCAACCATATTTAATTTGTTATACTTTGTTTTAATTTTTTTTAAAACTACTGGAATTTCTATTGGAAAAGCTTGGAATGTATATAGTAACATAGGTAATATCTATATTTTGATTACATTGACTCTTCCTATTAGATTTAAAGGAACGGAGCACCACTTATCTGTTTCGGTTTTGATATCTTGTAGCTGATTTTCAAGATTGTACTTATATAAATAGCTTCAATTATTGTATAGCTTTACCCCCAACTATTTGAATTCTTATACTGTTGGGCACGGACATTCTCCTGACACCTGTATATTGATATCCCTGTTGTTTTTAAAGTTTAGTGTTTTTTTAATTAATTTTACAACCAGTCTCTTCCAAATACATCAGTTAATTTAATAAATTCTTTAATAGACTCTTGTGTGTTTGTGAGATAAAAGAGCATTGTCTGCGTATAAATGTATTTTTTGTTCTTCTAATTTATAAACTATTCCTCTTGATTAGTGATTCTTTCTAATTTTTACTGCCAGGGGGCTCAATAACCAGGGCAAAGGTTAATGGGGAGAGAGGACAAACTTCCCTCATGCCCCTTGTTAATTTAAAGGCAGGCAACATTACATTCTTGACTTTTATTTGTGCTTTTGGTGCCCAATACATTATTTCTATCCATTTCCTAAAGTTATCCGCAAAATTAATTTTTTTTCAATGTGGCCAACATGAATTCCCATTCTACACTCTCAAATGCTTCTTCAGCATCCACCGTTAGTAGTGTAGAGTTGTCATTCTTGCCATTAAAAATAATATTTCATGTACATCTAATTTTCGGTAATTCTTCTCCTTTTAATAAATCCATTTTGATCCTGATTTATTAATTCTGGAAGCACCTTCTCCATCCCATTCACCAAGACTTTCACTAGAATCTTATCATCTGAATTTAATAAAGATATTGGCCTATAGAATTTACACAATTCTGCATCTTTGTCTTGTTTAGGAAATAAATGGATATGTGCTTCATAGAAAGAATGTGGAACTCTTTTAAGTCGAATAATCTTATTGAATATATTGGTAAGAACTGGGGTCAATATGTCTTTAAATTTCTTATAAAATTCTGCTTGAAACCCATCCGGTCCCAGAGCTTTCCAAGTCTTTAAATCTTCCAGCGCTGTTTCAGCTTCTTGATTGATGATTGATTTATCTAATGAGTGTCTCAATCCTTTTGTTAATTGTTTTAACGTTAGCTTGTCCACAACTTTCTCCTGTCCCTGATCTTCTTATGAACATTGTGAGGTGTATAATTCTTTGTAATGTTCTGTGAACATTTTACTTACATTATTTAGATTACCGTGTATAACCCCTCCTTTATCATTTATTTGTTTTATATAATTTTGTTCCTGATCTTTTTATAAGCTGCCAGGCTAGCAGTTTTAGTAGTTTGTCTGAATTAATGTAGTAGTTTGATCTGATTTGCAGAATCTGTTTTTATGCCTTGTCTGCTATTAAGATATTATATAACTCTTTTGTTTTTATTAAGTTATTATTTTATGTAATGTACTACAGTGTATTTGTTCTAGGTAATGATTTTTTTTTTCTTCTGAGTGAGAGAAGGGATTCACATATTTCTTTATTCATGGTAATAGTTCTGAAAGGGACAGTTCCTCAATATGTTACTGACCTTTTCTCACTTAGGTCGATGCCATCAAGACTGAGGTCAGCTGCTGGTTTAGAATTTAATGTATCTAAAGTTAAATTAGATGTAGGGAGATTTTCAGTTAGACACAGGGGTGTGGTAGTTTGGAATCAACTTCCTATTAAAATAAGAGATTCTACCACACTGAATAAAAAGAAATACATTAAGTTATGGTTTAATAACCAAAGCCATGTACCTGCAGCGTGTTGTTAGTCAGCAATACCTTGGAACTCCTAAATATTTTTATGTAGTCTGTTAGATTTATTATATGTTACTGCTGGATTTATGGATTATATGTAATATGTTTTTTTTTCTTTTTGTTTGTAATTTTGTACTTTGTGTAATTGCTATCAATGTATGTAGATTGTGTGAAAGGCAACAGTATGAATGTATAACTGGATCACCTTGAAAATGAATTCACTCAATGGTGTTTTATCCATTTCATGGCATTGTCCTGAACAACATTTATTACTACTACTACTACTACTACTGCTACTACTACTATGGCTTTTTGCTACCACTCCCATCTTCTCTTCCTTCTTCCCTGCATTTCTTGTATTATTCCTCTTATCCATGGTTTAAAAGCATACCAAATTATCATTATATCTGTATCTTGTTCTGAATTTCTCCTAAAGAAATCTAAACTGTCATGAGTTATATAATTGCTTGCCTCCTGATTTTTTAGCAATGTTATATCCATTTTACATCTGTTAGATCATTGGGATAGTTCATTCCATTGTAATTCTGTTGTCCCCTAAATCCCCACTAGGAATGATGGACACCACACCAATTTGCTTGTTGGTTGCTCATTGGCAAAATGTTATTCATGGCACAAAAGACTACATTACAACCCATATACTTTGAATTCACAATTCAATTTACATCACATTCTTTCCAATTTTGTTCTGGCCCCAGCCTCTGTCCTCCTTCTGGTCATTTCTTCTATCTTGCACTCAGGGCCTGGACACTGTGAATCTGTCCCCCCCCTCCTCCACACCAGAAGCATGCCGTTCCACTTCCCCAGGCTTTCACCCTCCAGGCAAGGACACTTCTGAATCTGGCACCTGGACCTATCCCCCTCCCCACTTTACCACCATGTCTGGGTTCTTTTGTCCCCAGCTTGAGTATCCCCTCCCCCTTTCCCCCCACCACCACTCCCCTTTTCTTCCTTCACCCCCATCAGCATACCTCCTCCTGCCAGGGGACTCTGCTCTAGGCCCCTGGCCCAGTGCTGCCTCCCACAGTGACCACCATCCTGGCCCCATGCCCCAGGACCCCATGGGCTTGCCCTGCCCACTGATACTTTCCTTTGTGCCATACCTACCCCCAATATCTTTCTTAATAAGGGTGGGAGAGTGGGAAAATTTACAGCAAAGGAAGTCATCCTGCTTGAGCCCTGGATTCTTATACCCCTGAAAGGCCCCTGGTCAGGCTCCCCTTTGGGCTTCATCCTCCCAGCCAATCTCTGTGGCTCTGGCTTGCTCTTGTCATATTATCCTTTCCTGCCTGGTGATGTCAGCAGGCCGGTCCCCCTCTATCTCTGTTCCATCCCCCTTCCCCTCCCCCCTTTCTCCCCTATGCTCTTATTCTTGGCTGGGATCATTGAACAACCTGGCCTACCTTTTAATGGCAAGCCCCATTGTCCCCTGAATCCTCACCAGGAATGATGGACACCACAACAATTTGCTTGTTGGTTGCTCATTGGCAAAATTTTATTCATGGCACAAAAGACTATATTACAACCCTTATACTTTGAATTCACAATTCAATTTACATTACATTCTTTCCAATTTTATTCTGGCTCTGGCCTTTGTTCTTCTTCTGGTCATTTCTTCTATCTTGCTTTGAGGGCCCGGACACTGAATCCAGCCCCCTCCTCCACACCGGAACCAGGCCATTCACTTCCCCGGGCTTTTGCCCTCCAGGCCCAGACACTTCTGAATCTGGCACCTGGACCTATTCCCCTCCCTGCTTTACCACCACATCTGGGTTCTTTTGTCCCCAGCCTATGTATCCTACCCCAACCCCTTCCTCCAACCCCACTCCCCCTTTTCCTTCCTTCAACTGCCCCTTCTCCAGCTTGTGATGGACAGAGGGGTTCCCCCCATTGTGGGTTAGTATTTCAGCCCTTTCTTGGCCATCTGGTGCACTTAACTCCCCAATAGGTCATAGGAACAGACACATCCCACACTCCAACAGGTAGATGCCATCCGATCTGAACACTGCCAGTTAGTCAAAAGAAATGTCCCTGTGTAGCAGATGAATGCCCCCATCTCTATTACCATCCTAGCTACCCTCCTGTTCAAATGCTTCCTAACCTTCTCTATCAGTCTGACATCCTGCACCCCTCTTCACATCCAATGGGAGGTGATATCAGACCAGCCGATCGATACCCTCGGCCACCACCTCTTCAATCTCTAAGTCTCCCATGATGTTTTGCCCCAATACTCACCAATGCAGGCTCCCTATATCATTCCCCCCCAGGTGTATCACAATACAATCCAGGGTGCCCCATTGTACTTTCAATTCCTCCATTAACGGCATGAGCTACGCCCACTTCATGCTCCTGATGCCTTTCCATAGCACCCTTGTATGCTCCATGTTAAATCTGAGCTCTGCTCCTCTGGAGGTGGTTACTGCAAACCTCTCAGCCCAGTACATAAAGGAATGCCCCACTATCCAGATTTTTCTCTTTGAACCTGCCCAGGAAACAAAATACACAATGTGAGTTATTTTCTCACATACCTCCTATAGCTGTTGGACCTCCAATGCCCCACCTCTTGTATCTCTGCCACTGCAGCCCATCTCTCTGCCTCCTCCATGGATGCCCCAATCCTGAATGAGTGTGGGACAAATTTATTGGGATCCTCACCCAAAATTGCCAGTGACTTCTTGAGGACTGCCCCTACCTGGAAACCTGTGACTGGGGACCCATCCCCATGCCAGAACAGCATCCCCTGCCCTTCCTTGAGTACTCCTGTGCTCCTCTAGTGCACTTCCAGCACAGCTGGCTGACTGCAGTCTCCTCACCAGTGACACCTGCATCTCCCTCCCTCCCTCCCTGGTCTGTCTTGGACATAGCTAGGATGATGACCACCCTGTCCTACCCTTACAGGATATCCTCATACAGCAATGCCTGCTCTGAGGCTGCTTTCCTCAGGGCCACCACTTCCCCCACCCAGAATGCCCCCACAGCCATCACTGCGAATATGGTCAGGAACATAACCCCTTCATGGGCTGATGTGCATACCTTCTGGGTGGCATCCAAGACTCTTACCAGCAATTCCCCTCTTATGGGTTGTCTTCCATCCACCCTGACCCCTTGCCCCCTATGTCACCCTGCCATTATGTGTTTTATGATTCTACTTGCCCCCACATCAGGTCATCCCCTGTCCTGGCATACCCAGCTGATGCCAGCCAGGTACATGAGCATCATGGTGTGGACCAGCCCTGTCTTTCATAATTCCACCACAAACCTCTTTATCTGTTCGTCCTGGACCAGTTCACCCTTGTTCCATCTGTGCTTCTCCCTGAAACCCTGGAACTTTGCCCACCCTGTTTCTAAGGCCCTCAGCGTGTTCTCTACCCATGAGCCTTGGTACAATGCCCTGGCTGTGCTCCTCCAACCTCCTTCAACCGGTCTGGGACCCTAGTCCTGTGTGGAACTGCCTGTGGCATCAGCTCCCAAAACCTGTCGAGCTGTAAATAGGATAGACTGTCAGCCACCTCGTTCTTCAAACCTTCACTGTGTCATGCTTCAAAAGACAGGTTCAGGCATAGAATCAGTAGGACCATATGCCTGAGCAGCCTGCCCACCATCTCTGTCTTACCCCCTTGCCTAGTAATCACCTCTACTACCCCTTTGTTATAGCACCAAAACAAAATGTGCTTCCCTTCATCCTATCACCCCATACTTCCAGAGCCACCCATATCGGGAAGATCTCCAGGAAGGTGATGCCCTTCCATAGTCCCCCTTTTGCACAAGCTGTCGGCCATGGTTCTGACATCCAATCCCCTTGAAAGTATGCCCCATTCCCAGGGTGCCTAAGTCATCCGTGAACAGCTCAAGGTCCATATTCTGTTCCCACTCATCTTGCCAGAATGTCACCCCTTTGTAGCTGTTGAGAAACTCCTCCCAGACCCCGAAGTCTTCCTGAACGCCCTTTAGATACGTCCACTCAGTGGTGCGGCAGTTTGGCTTGTCCTGTGGACCTACCTAGTCTTCTTGTAAATGCTCTGCCTGGGCTGATGACCTTGCAGGTGAAATTAAGGTGCCCCAGCAGTTGCTGTATTTGTAACAATGGCACCCCCCTCCTCCCCCTACCTGGGCCAGTAAACCTTTCAGCTGAGTCACTTTGCTCCCAGGCAGCCAAAAGCAACCCTCTTCAGTGTCCACTTTTATGCCCAAGAATTCCAACTTCTGAGCTGGGCCCTCTGTCTTGCCCTGCACCAGCGGGATCCCTATCCACCAGCACATGCTCTGGAAGTCCCTCCGCATTTTGTGTGACTCTGCTCTTGTTTCCCCAATGAGAAGAAAATCATCCAAGTAATGCACGGCCCTCCTGTGCCCATACCTGGCCCCCGACAACCCACTATATCCAGGAGCTGAACATTCCAAATGCGGAGTAGGCCACCGAATAACCCATGGGCATGGATTTATCAAAATACATGTGACCTTGGAATTGAAAGCCCAGCAGATCCCAATCTGACGGCCTGATGGGCAAGAGCCGAAATGCCTACTCAATGTCAGTCTTCACCAGCCAAGCCCCCCGATTGCTTTAATCAGTGCTACCGCCTGCCCCAACAAGGCATATGAAACTGCCTTAAGGTGGCCTGGAATGCCATTGCTTATCGAGAAACCTTCTGGGTATGATATATGTATCAAATGGAATTCCTCTTCTGCCTTCTTGGGCACCATGCCCAATGGGGAAATCCTGAAATGCCCTCTAATGGGCCCTCCACCTGGCCTCCCTAGATTTCCTTCTCTATCTTGGCCCCCACTATCCCTTCTTTCCCATTTACTGATCCCAAATTCTTGACCCATGTACTATCCCACCCCCCTTGGAACCCCAGTGGGAAACCCATCTGGAAACCCTCCCAGAACAGATCACCTATCCCTTTATTTGGGTATTTCAAGGTCCATTCCTCCACTGCTGATAGGGTAATGGGAGTCCGCACCACCATGTATCCCCACCACCCTTCCCTCCTTGTCCCACTACTGTCATCCCAAGGAAGCAGTATGCTGCCCCCATGGCCCCTGCTCTGCATCCCTCAGGCACCCCAAAAGGACTACTCATGAAACTGCCCTCCATTTTGCCCCCCTCTGTCCCCATTCTGCAGACAGCTGAAGGCCGGGTGCTTTCCCCTGCATTTTGAGCAGACATGTCAGAACTTACAGCTGCCCCATATGCAGGTGGCCTTGTTATATCCCCAACACGACTTTGCCTCTGTGCCTGGATTGTTCCATCTGGCTTGGTCTCCAACCACTCCTCCACCTTCCCAGGAGAGGGTCCTTTCCCACAATTCTGAGTGGGTGCAATCCCACCTTGGGTCCCCTTTTGCTGCCATTCATTTCTGGAAGGCCTCATCATACTTGAGCCACCCGTACTCGACCTTTGCCTTGTATGCCTCACTAATAATGGAAGTGTATGTCAGCAAGGGGATTGCAAGTTCCAGCTGCTTCTCCAGTAATAATGCACTATATATTATGAACCTACCTTGCCAATTCTCTATGGTCCTCCCCTTATACTTTGCTTCCTCTGCCTTGTGGCCTACCACTGCCAGTGCCCCATGCTTGGCCCACCCAAAATGATCCCACCCCCTGTGTCCACAGTATGGCATCATGAAAGCATTGCAGCATACCCCCTTGCATTCTTTTTATTTCAACATATTTCTCACCTTTATTCAACAGCATGCTGATCTATACATTAGCCATCCTATGTCACCGTGCCTGCCCACATAGAGAATCAAAGACCCCTTCCTATTTTGTTATTTTATTACTGATACATGTATCCATATATAAAGGATGGCCACCACACTGCCTGTACAAAATGTCACTGCCACATATCCTGAATCAAAATGGTAACCACACCACAGCCACTCCCCCAACCCTTCTGCTGCATTCCCACAAAAACTCCCCTTTTTTGTCCGCTGTGCTGTTCTCTACATCAAATGGATGGCTTTTGGTACCAAATACAACCTCCCAACCCCTCCATACCTGCTACATGCCCCCGCTCCTGGCCTCATGGACTTGCTCCTGTGTCATGTGCAATGCCTCTACCATGAGGTATGCCCCCATTTGTACCTTTGCTCTGGGCCTGCTCAGTTAGGCCCCAGATCTGCCCATGTGTGCTCACCCCCCCAGCATAGCCACTCAACACCGCCACAACCCCATTTGTCTGAAAATGGCTAGGGGCAACCCTGACCTCTGTTTTTTTGTTTATTTTTAAACCAAAAACACACTACTGTGGTGCCCTGATCCACTTTCACTGACTGCTACACCATATGCCTGCAAGGGATGCACTCCCCTCATGCTGGCCCACTCTGGCAGGCCCAACATTTACACCACCAGGTGGCCCCGGTAACAAGATGCCTCTTCACTGGTGCCAGACCTTCAGCTGCACCATTAACCTTTGCCCTTTGGCACACTAGGTGCAGCTACAAACACCCTATCCAACAACCCCCTTGCAGCAAATGCCGCTCTTCCAAATTTCATCCCTGGCTTTGCTCATGGAAAAAAGGCCACCCCCAAGGCACCACGAGGATCACCGGTAAGCCGGACACAAAGGAGCAATCTTCCCCATCATCTGCTGACTTCCCCTCACTCCCACAGACACAGCCAAGCTCTCTCCCCATGCCCCCATCTAAGCAGGGCAAGAAGAAAACCCCCATCCATCTTCTGCCCAGACCCCATGGACCACATGGCCTCCAGGTATGCATGCCACCGAGTCAGGCATAGCGAGCCCTCACCAGACTTTTCTACCAAATCAGCCTGCACGCCACCAATCAACAACCAACTGAATGTGCATCACAATGCCTACCTTCAATGCATCGACACAAACGCACTGGGAAGCACCACTCCCCCTGTGCTCTACTGCAATAACCACAATTGTTAGTCTAACAGATGAAATACCCTTCAATTACAATGAAAAGTGTGCTTCTTTAGTGCTGGCTGCCTAATCCTCCCTGCAGCTTAAAAGCACTGCCATGTGTATGCTGCAATCACAAAGCTTCCAAGGATAACCCCTGAGAGCAGGCCCTTGTGATGAGACCTCTCTGTTTGCCCCACTGAAAAATGCTGAACACTGTAATGCCCAATGACTGAAAACACAACACCCCAAATATCCTGCCTTCTTGAGGCAGTTTCTTGCTTCACTCTGCTTCATTTATTTTTATTTATTTATTAATCTTTTTTTTTTTTAGACTGGACACAGATCAGCATGTCCAGTGAAAGGAAAAACACAAGTGATCCTTTACTGCAAATACCTCAGAATGCCCTTTCTGTAAGGAAATCTCTCCCCCCCAGGATTAAACCCACTACCACCTGTCCCTATTTTCACAGGACAGTCCTGATTTGGGCAGCTGTGTCCTGTGAAAAAACATGAAAAGTACTAAATATCCTGACATTATAGAAGAAAAATATTTTCAAACTTTCCTCTAAATGCTGCAAAAACTATAGTGCCTTAACTAAATTCCTTAAAATGATTAGAAACACTAGGGAACATCTAAAAAAAACTGCAACACTTAGTCTTAATTCTGATTTTTAGAGAAAAAGTCTGTTGTGTTGGTTGAGGTTACATATTGTCCTGCTAAAAATCATATTTCAGTAAGAAATGTCCCACTTAGGGCTTCTTAAAAAGGTGGTAACCCTACAAGCTTCCTAGACAAAATTCCTACACAGCTGAGCCACAAATAATCACAGCTTTCTTGCAGCTAAACATTATGCACTTGGAACAAACAACCTTCCTTCCTGTAATCTTTGTTTCTTTCTGGCCCCAGGCCTACTTCTCAGTGCCAAACACCTTGCTCCAAAGCATAAACAAAAAACCTTTGAGCTCACATTCAGACTCACCCACACCCTACTGCAAACTACATTAAAGATCATTCCAAGTACAGGTTTAACTTCAGATTAGTCTAGGCTTCTATAAAATGTAAGCAATGAGAGGCAAAAAAACACACACACAAACTGCTCTGGGCCCAGTCACCTGGGCAGCCTGGCCTGGAGGCCTAGTAGTTCTTTGTGCCTTACCTGCTGCTTGCCAACGATGTGCTGAGTTCTATGCAAGAAAATTCCCAGCAAAAGAGGTCATCCTGCCTGAGCCCTGGCCTCTTATACCCCTGAAAGGCCCCTGGTCAGGCTCCCCTTTGGGCTCTGCCCCCAGCTAATCCCTGGGCCTCTGGCTTGCCCTTGTCATATTACCCTTTCATGCCTGGTGATGTCAGCAGGCTGCTCACCCTCTATCCCTCTGTTCCCGCCCCCTCCCTCCCCCTTTTCTCTCCTATGCTCTTATTCCTGGCTGGCATCACTGGACAACCTGGCCTGCCTTTTAATGGAAAGCCTCATTATACAGGGAGAGTGGTCTGAAATTACAATGCCATGATGGGTTGTGCTTTCAATTGTATGTTGTAGTATTCTGGATATTAAAAAATAATCTATTCTCAAATAAATCTGATGTACATGGGAGTAATATGAGAACTGTTTAACTTTAGAATTATTCTGATACCATGGATCAATTAGGTTCAAATCTGACGTGAAACCTTTGAGAGTTTTTATTGCTTTATAATTACACATAGAGCTAGATGTTCTGTTGTTTTATTCAATGCCACATTAAAATCTGCCCCAATTATATACGGGGCTTTCAAAAAAGACAATTCCAAAAAAACTATGAAAAAAAAACGTGGGCCTGTTATAGTTAGGGCCATATATTGTGGCAAGGGAAAACATTTCAGAGCCCTTTTCCAGTTCTGCCATAATGTACCATCCCTTCTGGTAGATGTATTTTTTTAGTATTTGTGTTTTGGTAGCTTTTTATGGCAAAACATTGCCACACCTCTAGCATTTGAATTGTATGAGGTGTGTAATCCTGGTCCCCACTTTCTCTGGAACCATTGAAAATCTGGCTTTGAAAAATGGGTCTCCTGCATTAATACACAGTCAATTTTTTTGTTGTCCAAAGAATTAATTATTTTATTCATATTATTTCTTTTTCTCAATCCTTTAACATTCCATGGGCCCAATTCCAAAAAGTGTTACGCCTGGCACAAGGCGATTTACACTGAACCTGATGGTGCAAATTGCAACTTGTGCCAGGCATTATGCAAGTCACGATTCCAAGTCGCAGCTTGCGCCATGCCATATGTGGGTTATGCCAAAGGTGGGCTACACCACCCACTATGCCCACAACCCACAATGGCATGGTGCAAGGGTGGGTTATGGTAGCAACAGCACCCTATTTCAGAAGAGCATCTGCCATAACCCACTTATGCCTTTCCAGAAAACGGAATGGAGTAGCAGGGTTAGACCAGCTTGGAGGTGGTCTAAGGGGAATCCATCCTGGCACAGCGATGGATGCCCCCCAGAGTGGCATGGAAATGCCAGTACTGGGGTCCCTGTGCCCCCCACCCTGTCATTCCTCTCCCACCCCTGAACATCGGGGACTCCCAGGGTCCATAACACAAAGTGTCCCCCAAATGCCAGTGCCACCTGGCCAGTCCCCCAATGCCCCCAGTGCTTGTGGCAGTGTTCCTGGGTGGGGGCCTCGGGGGGGCAGATCTCATGCGAGTTGTGACTTGTGGCACCCAGGTCCATTGTGCCATTCCTGTGGTGCTAGACTGAGGCTGCTGCAAATCACAGGACATAGGTCCCAGGGACCCTACCTGTCTTGGAATATGGTGCAGAGTCCCCGGTGTAGCGCTATATGGTGCAACTCACATGTGCCCACAAGTTGTGCCATGCATCTTGGAATCGGGCCCCATGTTGCTATCTTTAGTGTACCTACCATTAATGTGCTTGTTTTAATTGTAATGCTAATCCTACTTTCCTGGATCTATTATTCATTATTATAGTCTTTATAACTTTTAAAAATCTATAAACTTTATAATCACATTCCCTTATTAATTTTTCATGCTCCTCTTTACCAAACACACCACACCTCAGTGCCCCCATCCCCATAGGGAAAATACCTTTTTCCCCTGCCATCCCCCTTCATTAGCAGAGATAGACAATTTGTCATCTCCTGTGCCCATGTGGTACAGCAGGGTCTTCTGCTACAGCATATGTTTTCCAAGAGATTTATATTGTTTTTTTCTCTTTCAAATCTTTACATATTTTTTAGTTACTTCTATATATTTCCTTCTCCGCCTAACGCCCTCCCCTGGTATTATCACTTTTTTTTCTATTTTTTGTTTGCACTCATCCTCCCAGTAGTTATATTTCTAAACTCTCCATCAGTAGTATTTTAGGTACCATAAATACATTTAATCAGGACTCAATACATTATACACACCCCTACCTGCATTCTTTTACCTTCTGTAGCCTTAAATCGATAAATAATTACCAATGAATTCAACATATTTGTTTTAAGGGAAGCAACTGCCTGCATTATCCCTTGGGTTATAACTGTGCTTGTTTGGTCGGGGGGGTGAACCTCAGCCACTGTTTGAATTTTTTTAGGCCTGCCCTTCCCCACACCTTCTGGAGCATTTGATGCATTGATTTTGTTACCTTTGCATATATTCATGTCAGCCGTTTCATCTCCCCCCACGATCATTTACAACTTTGTTTGTTTTGCATTCTCCATTAGTATCACCTTGAGCTTTATGCTCCATTTCAGCTCTAGACTCTAAGGCCCAGATATTCAAAAGGGTTGCACCATGCGCAATAGGGTTGCTCCAGCGCAAGTCCGAAAATGCGCCATTCTGCAATATTCAGCGGGAGGCAGATGCGCCCACCAAATCACTCTAAGCAATAGCGCAATGATAATGAATGTATGCACAACTGAAGGGGGAGGAACCATGCATAAATGGCGCAATGCGATATTCAACAACATGCGCCATGAGCAATAGGGGAGCAAGCAGAAGTTGCTCGATAGTGGAAATGAGCCAAAATAAAAAGGAACAAGGGAGAGGCACAAGAATGCTACAGGGAAGGCACATGAGGCTGAACCATAACAAGTCAAACTGGGCAGGAGGGACACACAGGGCTGGCCAGGTAAAGGGCACCCTGAACAGAGAGGCACAGGGAAGGTGTGGGGAGACACAGCCAGTGCAGAAGGGGGAAGTGCCACACAGCACACAGAACACCACATTTAGGTGTTCCTGGTGCAGGGGAAGTAGCAGCCAGGACAGCGGGGGGAACACAGAAACAGCTGCCGGGGTGGGTGAACACAAGCCAGGGACATGGCCAATGCCACCATCAAGATGGAGGCAGTAATGAGGGGGGTGAGAAGGCAGGCAGCAGGGGGGCACAGCCATGGAAGGGCCCGTCAGTGGTATGCCCCCAACAAGCAGTATCAAGCCCGCACCAGCTTCAAGCTGTACAGTGATACTGAGATCTTGGGCCAGTACCACCTGAATTGGGCAATTCTGAGGTGGCTCTGTGAGCTGTGCAGTGATGTGATGCAGGTACCCAGACGATGGAGCCATGCTCTGTCAGTGGAGACTAAAGTGACAGCTTGCATGTGCTTGCTCACCACTGGTACCTTTCAGAGACCAACAGGGGACACCACTGGCATAAAGCAGTTGGCCACGTCATGCCAACTCACCCAGTTCCTCAGCGCACTGCTGCCACATACTGCGGAGTACATCCATTTCCCCAGCACACTGGCGGAGCGCACAACAAACATACAGGAGTTCCACAGGGTAGCACGTATGCCTGGTGTGCTAGGGGCAATAGACTGCACCCATGTGGCCATCTGCACACCACCTGGCCATGAGGAGCCCGCATATATTAATCAGAAGGGCTATGCTAGCATCAACTGCCAGGTGGTGTGCGATGCCAGGGGGTGCATAATCAATGTCTGTGCCATGCACCCTGAGGGAGCACACGATGCCTTCATCTGGCACCAGTTGGCACTGTGCCACAGATTTGAGAGTGGGGACATCCCCACTGGCCACTTAGTGGGTGAGTATGCAAACCACACAGACAAACTTAGGGCTTGGGAGGAGATGGTCAGAGGTGACATGGGTAATGGCCTACATGGCCTGGGGCAGGGCGATGCTGATCACCAAACTAACTTCCACCCTCTACACACAGGTGACAGTGGATACCCACTCTGTTCCTGGCTGCTCACACCATACCGGTGGCCCGCGACCACATCGCAGCAACGTTACAATGAGGCACATGCCACCACATGTAATGTCATCGATCGGGTGTTCGGTATGCTGAAAGCACATTTCCATTGCCTGGACACCTCTGGTGGTGCCCTACAGTACAGCCCCTCAAAGGCCTGTGGGCTATTCCTGGCCTGTTGCATCTTGCACAACATGGCCAATGAATGTGGGATAGCCGTACAGGTCAAAGAGGGGGACAGCGATGGGGACAATGAGGATGCCGGTGACAATGGTGATTGGCAGCCCCCCCTTGGGAGACGGGACCCCTGACTGCTTCCGGCTGGCACAGCTGCACCGGGACACCATCACGGAGGAGCACTTCAGCCAACCCAGGTAAGTCATGGGGCCATGTGCAACCACCAGTGGCAAAGGCACAACCCACAAACACACATGAACACACACCAGGGGTGCATGCCATCAAGGGAAGTGGCCAGGCATGGAACCACACACACCGCCAGGGATGGGCGAGGTCTAACATGGCAGATGGTCAGACACACACACACACACACACACACACACACACACACACACACACAACTCACCAGACATGCACAAAGGGTAGGAGGCACACTGACCCAGAACGCCACCCCTAGCCATACACATGTCCACAGACCACCACACCCACTGCCTGTCATTGTGCATGTGTCAGAAGCTGGGCACCATTGTACAGTGGTGTACAGCACAATGCAGGCATCATCATGCACACAAAACTGTGGACAGCAGCCAGAAGGGTGTGCAGATGGACTGTGCGTTTGCGTGTAGGGCTGGATACCCTCCCGTGTATTGCCCGCTGAATGACACAATGCACACAGGGCAGCATCAGATAGTAGCCACACTGGGAGACAGGTCAGTCACACGCCACAGTGCCACGGCCACCACTAATGCATGGGTGGCCCCACAGAGACCCGCCAGCAGTGACAGGCTGACCACTGGCCTCATGGGGTGGCACTGACAGTCCCCCAGGGGTTCCACTGCATGAACGTGACCATGCTCGCGCAGGGGTCTGCAGCACACTGAACATGCCTGCGCCAGGCGTGCTTGGGATGCCCACAGCTGAACCCGGTGTCGACAAGGATGGTGTCACACGATGCCGGGAACAGGGGGTGGACAGTGCACTGCATGGTTTCTGCGATGCATGACAGATAACTGTGTGCCCATTGTGGCCATGACAGCAGTGAATGCCTGTGTCTGCCTGTCAATGGCAGTGGTCACATCCTCCCGCAACCGGTCCATCCTTGCCAGGAGCAGAACGGTGTCTCTGCTGCGATGCTCCTCTGCCTGGCCCAGAGCCGCACTCAGTCACAAGCCGCATCTGCTGATTGACTGATGCTTGCAGTATGTGACTGTGCTCATCCAAGAGGTCATCTGCCTGATCAGCATGCTGTCCATCAGGATGTTCGCGGCTCTGATGCTCATCACCCCTTGACGGTGGGCGCTGCACTCCAGGGCAAGGCCTGGGCATGTCCGCAAGTGGTGCACTGATGCCACCCCCTGAAACTGTACCCCTATGCCCATTGGCTGACTGCTGATGCTGCCCCTCTGGCTGCCACTCCCCAGGGCTCAGTGGTGCTGCTGCAGTGGCCGCAAAAGTCCCACTGTCCTGTACACACACCAGTGCTGCCCCACCGGTGCTGACAGGCACAGGCTGGGACTGTGATGACATGCAGGCCTCCACGGTGGCACCACCCGCAGCCATGGCCACATTGTAACCTGCTGTGTGGCCATCCTGTGGCACACACGTGTCACTGCCCATGACGTTAGCGACATCATCATCGGTGACGGATCCGGCACCATCCCGAGTCTCAGCATGCTGGCATCCATGGACACTGGCATGCTGGGACACGGGCAGGGCCTCCTCCACACCTGCTCCACCAACATCAGTGTGGACGTCCAGGTGGGCCCACTGTCGCCCTGAACCGTGTATTCCTGCGGAGGTGGATGGGCCCTCCTCCATCTCCATGTGACCGGCCTCAGTGGAGAAGCCCACCACTGTTGACCCATGCAGATGCTCAGGAGCTGTAAGGGAAAACAAAGCCGCGTTACTGCATTTGACCTACCCTGCCCCCCCAATAGACAGACCATGACCTATCATGCAGTGATGGGCTACCACCCATCTGGAATCTACCACCCGGAACACCCTCAGTGGCACAATGCTGCATGCTGCCAGCAACCCGCTCCTCCTGTGGGGTCAGGCATAGCACCTCTGGCTGTCCCCCACCTGTCGCAGACCGTGCTGCCCTGATGGCAGCCACCTTCTCCTTAATCCTCCACCTGTCTGTGCCCATCTTCTTCTTGCACTCCTGCATGGAGCACTGGTGGCTGTCATGCAGGTTTACAGCACGAACCGCCTCCTCCCATGCAGCAGCACGGGCCTGTGGTGTTCCCTGGCGTCCACTGAGAAGTGGCTCCCGGTCTAGGAAGGCCTCAAACAGGGCATCTGTCTCAGCCTTAGTGAAATTCGACCTCCTCTTCCTCCCATGACTCTGTTCCTCTTCCTCTACAACATGCTCAGTCATGATTCAGCCTGTGAGAATGACAGGTGTTACCTGTGACTGTGCAGTCCCATGCATGTCCCAAAATCCACAGTCCACACTCCCAAACAGCATGCAACTCACTGCACTAGACTGCAGTCACTGACTATGGCCAGTGCAACCCAATGTCACACTTTTATAGCGCAACCCATGCAAATGAGGTGAGGTGCATCTTTAAGTGGATGCAAATGCAGTGACTGTGCCATTGAATGGCTGATTAGCCGATTTGCATATGCCGGCTGAATATCGCGCTGTTGCACTTTGAGCAGTTGTGTTGAACGTGCTGAGCCAAGGGCGCAGTTCTGATACATGCGCAGTACACACCTAACTGCACATGCCCGGGTTGATGACGCAGGTGCATGCCATGCTGCTGATGTGCTGTGCGCAGGAGGCAATGCAGGGCATGGCCACTATTGTGCCAGTGGTGCAACAGTGCTGTTCACCTATATGGCGGTGTGGCAGTGGGGCTTCGTACACACACTGGGACAACAGAGCGGTAGGCTGCTACAGGAGGTGGCACACAGGCACCCGATCACGCTACATGCATTGGGTTCCAATAGTGCTGTGGCTGTCCGTGTGCCAGAGACCCTTTACCCTGTGCCCAACCTTTGCCCCTAGGCACCATGCGTCAGGTATGGGTGCACCACTATCGCGCTGTTTGGTGACAGTGTGATAGGGAATGGCAGCGCTGTACCGCGTAGCATCTGAACATGACAGGACCATGCTGCAGAGTGCCATTTTGACTGAACTGAGCAGCAGAGATGGCACGGAGGCGTGATGTACAGTGGAGCCAGGTGGAGCTGGCAAACCTTGTTGCCATTGTGGAGCCACATGTTGGGCCTTTATTTGGGGAAGCACCCCTGGACAGGGCCAGGAGTCAGGTGTGGCAGGAGGTGGCCGAAGCTCTGGAGGAGGCCACCGGTATGGGGTGGATGGCAGAGCAGTGCCGCCACCGATATGGGGACCAGAGGTGGAGGGACCCGGACCTGCTTGCCCGCCTGTGGGCACATGCCAGGAGGGACACAGTGCCATGGCCAGGTAGGTGCAACATCCATACACTTTTATTGTCCATACAGGTATCACGGTTGCATGTGTCCGGCACATGGGGGGCAGTCCGATGTTGGCCGTGGTGGTGTTATCGGGGAGTGGGGTGGGTGGATCTGGCTGTGTGGGATTGCACACAGATGGGGGCGGGGGGGAAATTGCTACAGGATTGTACTGATGTCCCTCTCTCCATGTTTTTCACCTTAGGGCCTGCAGAATGCCAGCAGGCCAGAGACCGGAGGCGCCGCCTGGAGGAGCAGCAAGCCAGGAGGGGTAATGGTGGTCAGCGGCACATGGACCACCCTGATGATGGTGAGTGCCTTACATCCATGATTATTATTGCATGCTGTATAATTGGGCGGGCAACAGGGCATGGCCACCATCCATTGACACCACTGCCATGCACGCAACTTGTTACAGTCAGCACTGTCCAGTGGCACTGCATGTCCGGGAGTGTGTCAATGGTGGTCCATGCATGCACCGGGCACATGGCTGTGGCACTGCCTTCACACTGCATAGTCAAGTCACTGTATGGCCATGGTGGTGCTGTGCAGGACATGGGCGGTGGGTGTGTGCAGTGGTCCACAATGCTGTGGCTGCCTGGGTAGGCAGGTCTTGTGGACATGGTCACTGTGGGTGGTCGCACATCATCTCAGGGGCATGTCACATGGCTGTATGCCATGCACAATGGGTTGGCTGCAGGGGGCTGGACAGTCACACTTATTGACTCTGCTCCCTCGTCCTAGGTGGACAGTGATTCCAGGCTCTGGAAAGGAATGTGAGGGAGCTGCTCCAGGTGGTGAGGGCAACACTCGAGCTGTTGGAGTGCATCCACCGCCATGGGGTGAGGAGGATGAGTGGCAGACATAGGCACCATGTGGAGGAGGACCGGGGCACACACTGAGCACTCCATGCCCCTACTACCACCTTCCCCCATTTAACCCATCCTCACACCCCTTCTTCCCTCTCCCATATGTTCACCCCTGCCCCTTACCCACCCCCACCTGTTATGTGTCCCTTCCCCCTTGTAAATATTTGTATATATATTTTGTTACTTTTTTAAATATAAGCATTTTGTTATGACAACTGTGGTGGTCTCTGATTTTCAGTGGGCTACAGGTGCTCAGCTGCAGTGGTGTGCATGGCATCAGGGGTGGTGCATGCATGGGCGTGTGTGTGTGTGTGTGTGTGTGTGTGTGTGCAGAGATGAACCACCTATGGTGTGGGCAGGGGGATCAGTCACTGTCTGTGGTTTGTGTGTTGTACTCTGTGCACTGGATGCCTGTGTGCAGTGGTTCATGGGGCCTGCACTGTGTGCGTGCACCCCTGTCAGACTGCCCATGGCCTGTGCAGCTGACACTTTGCATGTCTGTGTTTTGCAATGTCTGCTGGCGTGTCAGTGGTGGCTGTTGTGGCCAGTGCTGGGATGGGATGTGTCTTTGGGAGGGTGTGCAGGGTGCTGTACCACTGGAGGTGGGGTCCAGGGCATGCTCTGTTGCATGTGGGGTTGCTTGTGTGCTGATGCATGGTCGGTCTCTCAGCTGTACCTCGGGGGGGGGACGTGCAGGGCAGCACTGTGTAGGCATCTGTTGCATCACAGTCTGCTGCTGCCCACTGCAGGGTGCACATGGTGGGGCTGCCTTGCATGGCTCCATGGTGCACAGGGTTGCATTGTTACAGTGGGGGTGGTGGCATGCATGGGGTGTCCTGCACTGTTGGGTGCTACTCCTGGGCAGGGTATGTGGGGATCATGGTGCAGGGTGTGCTCTACATTGGTGGGATGGTGAGGTACGGGGTGGTCGGCCATCCTTGTGTGCCGGTCACAGCTTGCCAGGGGGTGTGATGGGGCACCATGGCCCAGCTATGGGTTGGTTGCTGGTATCCATGGGCCGGTGGTTATTCCAGCTCTCCCCCAGTTGTGCAGTGCATGGGGTGTGGGGGGACGATGTCTGTTCTGCTGTGTGTTCCTATGCCCATCTGTGGGATGTGTGGTGGGCCCCTGCATCCTGGTTGTGCTGTTCCATTGCTGCCCTGCTGCTGGGGGCGTCCCTGGTAGCACTATAGCGCATCTGGACTGCTCAGCTGAACATCCCTTGTTGCACTATGGTGCATCAGATATGCTCAGCTTCACCTCCGTAGTTGCACTATGGCACAGGTGGTGCGATATTCAGTCGTCGGCCGTAGGCGCATCTTGGCCTGCGCATGGGCGCAGTGGACTTGCGCTTGCTCCTGCTGTTGAGCACTTTTTGGGCACAGTTTGAATATCTGGGCCTAAACCTTTTGCTCCCTGCAGATTATAATCTTCTTGGTAATTTTTAGACATGGAGGTTGTGTCCTTTGAATTCAGATAAAATGTAATCTTACCCATTGTCTTGCGATCCATTTTCAAGTTTGACAGTGTATCCGGGATTGGGAGAGAGAGAGGAATTTCACTTACCCACTTTATGTTCAGTTGTGATGGCAGGGAAAAATGCTCTTCCAAAGTCGCTTCTGGGTTGGAACCACTGTGCTTACCTCTTATGTTTTTCTTACCCTTTGAGTGCTGCCGCATAATTTCTCTAACTCTGCGAAATGATTTAGACATAACGCGTGTATTATGGCATTTGGTTCTCCCATTGGAAAACTAATTATCGATGGCTCGCTTTGAACTAATTATCAATGGCTCGCTTTAAACAGTAAAGCAATATGGATTAAACAGTAAAGCAATATGTTTTTTACATCGCAGTTACCGGCGGGAAATAAAACTGAGAAAGAGAGAACAAGAATGTTAATGTTTACCACAGCACATTAAGTATACCCAATAGAATATAAATTGACGCTGCAGCTCCATCTCTGCTATGAGTATTTCAATGACATTAATCTAAAAGGAAGCTTTTTGTGACGTCGAGAATTTTCGAACTTATCCAAACCATCACACCAGAATGCCAGTCGATCCTGCTGCATTCCACACGGCATCTCACTCAGCCCCTCACTAACAGAACTGACATCAGCATTTCCTCACTCTGTATGATGGTGTATTCACTTTTGAGTTAAAGCTGGCTTAGGAAAGTGCATTAAAGTAGAACTGTGCTAAACCAGTAATTCATTTTTTCTGTAGAGACTGACTTTTTACAAACTGGTTCCAGTTCTGTTACTTTTCCATCTCTACTGGCTTCTTAATTATCCTAGTGGGCATTTATGATTTACACAGAAGTAGTAAATTTCAACTTAGAACTGTGTGATGTAGCATATGTCGCTTGCTGAGCTCTACAGTTGTTGGTATAATGCATCTATGTTCTGCTAAATAACTCATTGACTGAAAGGGATATAAACCACATCATATAGTTTAAAATTGTTCTATGTGATAACAGCAAAAGCCTAAAGGCGATCACCGTTATCATGAGGTCAGAGTGCCAAAAATTAGTTTTGGCACTTGACTCTCTCAAGCACAGCAAATGGTGCTGGGGATTTGTTTTTAAATGTTTTATGAAGGGCCTGTCTCCACACCCCTTTACTTAAGGATTCTCTACCCAGGGGGGTGTATGTCAGGGGAGGTGCAAAAACTTGAACAAAAAAATGTGGACCGGGTGCAAAAAAAAATGCACCAGCACCCGAACCTAGTACCCTGCCCACCGCAGCCACCAACCCACCCATTATGCCAAGGGACCAACTCGGCAACCCACCTTGGCATCACCCCTCACGATCCCTTCTGCCCCTTGCTGTGCATGCTTGCCCCCCCCATGCACGTACGTATAGCGACATCCCATTGTTATATTCACTGACCCCCCCATCCGTTTGGCCCACTCTGTCGGTAGCCCGATGGCATGTGCCAGAGATTGGGTCACCGTTATTCCAGGTGCCCAATCGCCGATGTCCATATCATGGGCTACCGTATAAAAGTGTTACTGATCACAGGGTGTAAATCAGAAACACTCCCTGAGATTACCAATAGATCAGTATAGATGGAACAGTAAAAGAATTGGTACTGGTATTTATACCTTCCCCTAGGAAAATGACTTACGGATTCAGTGCAGAACACTTTTAATACTCGGTTGGTATATTTGTCCAAGACAGCTATGTATCCACTCATGTTAATTCTTACTGGCTTTGTCTATCCCTCCTGACAGCTTTGCAATTGGCATCTTGTTCAATAGAGCTTTACAACTTTTGTCACATTTCTGTATTATGGATGTTGGCCAGTATTGTCAGTCTGTGGGCTGTCTCTTGGACTGCTTCAACTCTGTAGCTCTGTGATTGGGGACACTTGTACCTAAGTTGTCCCAGTGAGAATGTTTTTCGGTTCGAGGACCATGGCAAGGTCAGTGACTGTGTCCTGTGTTCCAGCATTAAATCTATTTCTTTGTGCCTGCTGCCCATTCCCTGTATATCGGTGATGTAATGGTAGTATTCTCTAGAGTATACAGTGGCTAGGAAGCCACTGGTGAAAGCACTGAGGACTAGCATCACTGGAGCTGCATGTTTGATCATGTGGCCTCCTTATACCTGGACCCAGTTCATGAGACCTGCTGAACAAGACATACTGGTAAACTCTCCTCTTGTTCTCTTCTCCATTCCCATTTTAACCTCAAAAGTGTTACAATGGGTGAAATACTGTAACTAGACACCTGGATAACCTCCCTTCCCCACAATAGTGCTAGTTTGACAGTATGGAGACAAAACTTATTCAGGGGGGTGCCTCCTTCCCTGTGTTACCCATCTCTCATATTTTAATATACACCTGATTACTGGGTTCATTCCTGAAATATGGAAAGTGTCCAGAGTCATTTCTACATGTAAAAAAGATGAACAGAGACATATGGCAAACTATTGCCCCATAGCAATTTTATCTGCTCTTAGTAAGCTCCTTGAGAAGGTTGTGGCTTTCCAGCTAACTATCTCTCCAACCACAATCTACTTGCCCTGGAGCTGTATGACTTCCAGAAAGGGCATAGCACCTCCACTGCCCTCGTTTAAGATACCTCTGAAATCAGTATTGACAACGATCACAGCAAGCCACCTGGGCCTGTCTTTGTCAACCTCTCTAAAGCTTTCAACATGGTTGACCAGAAGTTACTCTGTTCTGAGATTTGCTATCTAGATTGTGTGCCAGTGTTGTAGCCTGGCTCTATAACTGCCTACAGAGCAGGAAACACATGGTCAAATGTAACTGGACCTCATTGTAGCTACTCCTGTCAAGCTTGCTGTTCCCCCATGGTTCCATTCCTGGACATATCCTATCCTCCCGATATCATGTCATAAGAGTGACCCAAAATGTGTGACTAGAAATATAGTGACTCATTTTGGGTGTTTTTATGGTGGGCTACCCTGCAGAATAGCGAGGGTATGGGATAGCAAACAGGGGGAAGGGCGAACAGAAGGAAGGAATAGTGAGGGGAAGGGAAAGGACAGGGAAGGGGTTTTCAGGCACTGGTGTACCTGCTGCCACTGAGCTAGCCATGTGGAGTGGTGGTGTGGAGGCTAGCTCTGGCAGAGCAGGTACTGGGTTCACCACTGGGAGCGGATTACATTTTGCCTCACATAAATTTTGCCAAGATCCAGATTTTTGCCCCCTCCTGGATATGTACTCCCTTGGAGCTGAGAATCCTAAGTAAGGTGGGTGCGGGGGACAAAGCCTCTGACTGTTTTAAATTCTGGATTTGGGGTCATCCTGAAGTGTATATCACCGATTTGCTTTTCAGCAATATACACACGCCATAATAGCGATCACTGTTTTTCATTCACTATTATGACATAGAAACATAGATGTTGATGGCAGATAAGGACTGCTTGGCCCACCTAGTCTGCCCATTTCTCTACCTACAGGATAAGCTGCAGATCCTACTTAACCAACAACCTATTTCTTCCTACCCCCCCCAAGAATTGCCTTATGTCTGTCTCATGCATTCTTGAATTCTCCCACAGTTTTAGACCCCACAACCTCCTCAGGAAGGCTGATCCATGCATCCACCACCCTCTCTGTGAAAAAATACTTCTTCACATTGCCCCTGAGCCATCCCCCTCTATCTTTAAATTGTGTCCCCTTGTTCTTACACATCTCTTTTTCTGAAAGATGCTACCCTCTTGGACTTTGTTGATTCCACTGAGGTACTTAAAAGTTTCTATCCTGTCCCCCCCTCCCTCATTTCCTCAAGAGTATACATATTAAGCGCCTTTAGTCTCTCCTTGTATGGCTTCTCTTGCAGACCCTGCACCATTTTAGTTGCCTTTCTCTGGACTGCCTCCTTCCTGTCTATGTCCCTGCAGAGATGAGATCTCCAGAACTAGACATAGTACTCCAGATGTGGTCTCACCAACTGTCTGTACAGAGGGATAACAACTTCCTGGTTTTTTGCTGATGATGCCTCTCCCTATACATCCCAGTATCCCCCAGCCCTTCCTACTGCCTTCTCACATTGCTTGCTAACCTTAAGGACATCTGAGATGACTATCCCAAGGTCCCTTTCCATTTTTGTTGTTGTTACTACCTCTCCCCCCACTGTGTAATCTTCCCCTGGGTTTTTGTTTCACAGGTGCATTGTTTTGCTTCATTGCATTGAATCCAAGCTGCCATACTTCTGACTATTCCTCCAACCTTGCCAAGTCCCTTCTTATTCTTTCACCACCTCCTTGTGTATCAACACTGTTGCAGATCTTTGTGTCATTTATAAAGAGGCACACTTTTCCTTCCAGTCCCTCTGTAATGTCTCTTATAAAGACATTAAAAAGGACTGGACCCAGTACTGAACTCTGCGGTACCCCAGTAGTCACCCCTCTTTCTTCAGAGTGGACTCCATTTACAATTACCTTCTTTGTCCTGTTGTCCAGCCAATGTTTTACCCAGGCTACCACCCTGGACCCACTCCCAGGCTGGTTAATTTGATTATTAATCTTTTGTGTAGGACTGTGTCAAATGCCTTGCTAAAATCTAGGTAGGCCATGTCCACAGCCCCTCTCTGGTCTACTACTTTGGTCACCCAGTAAAAGAAATCTATTAGATTCGTTTGATATGACCTTCCTACTATGAACCCATGCTGTCTTGGGTCCTGTGCCCCACTGGCCTATAGGTACTCAACAATTGTTTCCTTCAGAAGTGATTCCATCACTTTCCCTACCACAGCGGTCAAACTGACAGGTCTGTAGTTTCCTGCCTCTGTCTTGCTTCAACTTTTGTGAAGGGGAATCACATCTACCATCCTCAGTCCTCAGGTACCACACCATTATTCCATGATTTGTTAAAAAGGGTACTAAGTGGTGTCACTAGTTCTCCCCTTAATTCTTTTAGAATTCTGGGGTGAATTCCATCAGGCCCCATTGCTTTGTCCACTTTCAGTTTTAGGAGTTCTTTCAGAACCCTTTCTTCTGTGAAAGGACTGGGATCGACCCCCCATCCAGAGTGCTTCTGTTAATTGGATTAGGCACCTCCCCCGCCTCCTCTTTAGTGAACACTGAGCAGAAGTATTCATTCAGTATCCCTGCTTTTTCACTGTCCCACTCAGCACACCCACCGTCCATTCTATTCAGCCTCACTATCCCTCCCTTTGTCTGTCTACGCTCCCTGATGTACCTATAAAAGGTTTTATCCCCCTTCTTGACTGAGTTGGCTATCTTTTCCTCAGTTTTAGCCTTTGCTATTCTGACTTCCATCCCAGCTTCCTTCTGCCTTAACCGGTACAGTTCTATGTCCTGCTCTTTCTGTGTTTCCTTATACTTCCTAATTACTATCTTTTTCTCCCTAACCTTCCCTGCCACCTCTTTTGAGAACAATATTGGCTTTTTCTTTCTTTTTGATTTGTTTATTTGCTTCACACAAAGGCTTGTTGCTTCTGTGATGGCAGTTTTGATGTTTCCCCATTGTTGCTCCACCCCTCCTTCTTGCCTGTTTGCTAGTGCTTTTCTAAGGCACTCTCCCATCTTGCCAAAGTCAACCCTCCTGAAGTCCAGTACCCTCACTTTTGTATGGCTTGATTCTGTAGCTGAGTTTATCATGAACCACACTGTTTGGTGGTCACTTGTTCCCAGATGGCTACCCACTTCTAGATCTGAGATCCTGTCACTGTCCCCATTTGAGAGTACGAGGTCTAAGATTGCTCCCTCATGAGTGGGTTCCAAATCTAGCTGTCTGAGGCATGCCACCTGTAGGGCATCAAGAATGGCCCTGCTCTTGGAAGTGGCTACAGCAAAGGTGCTCCAGTTAACATGTGGCATATTCAGGTCCACCATCAACATTATCTCCCCTTTCTCTGCCATCCTAAGGATGCCTTCTATCATATCCTTGTCCATTTCCTCCCCCTGACATGGGGGCCCATATACAACCCCTGTGCAGATTGTGGTGCCATTTCCAGTCTCTAAGGTAACCCACAGTGCCTCCTCTCCTCCCTGTTTATTCTTTTGTTCTGTTGCTTTTATCCCTTCCCTTACATAGAGAGTTACTCCTCCCCCTGTTCTCCCCTTCCTGTCTCTCCTGTAGTTTGTGTACCCTGGTATGTTAACATCGCAGTCATGGTTCTCTGTGTACCATGTTTCTGTGACTGCTATGATATCCAGGCATCCCTCTTCCATGAAGGCCACCATTTCTGGGAGCTTGTTGCCCAGACTATGGGCATTGGTACTCATTACCCTCCATTTCTGGATGGCCTTACCCCTTTTTTGCCCCATCCCTGTCATTATTGCCTTTGTCATTTTCTTCATTTACCCCTGCCCTTCTCCCTATCGACATCTCTATCTTGGTGTTTACCTCGCTTACTACCCTGATTTTTTTGGGGGTGGCTAGGATTTCCCTGCTCCTTTCCAGTGCCTCCCCCCTTGGCTAGTTTAAATGCTTGCCAATGAAGCATTTAAACCTATCACCTTGGATCCTGGTTCCCCTCCTGGACAGATGCAGACCATCATGCCGGTATAGGTCTGCATCACTCTAGGTGGACCCCCATTCCCCCATGAAACCAAATCCCTTATCTTTGCACCAGTTTTTTCAATCACTGATTGAATCCCATGGTGTGGAGCACCCTAACCTCATCCATGCCATAGACAGACAGTACCTCTGAGAAGGTTACCATGCATGCTACTTGTCTAAGGCCCCTCCCCAACTCCACAAACTCTTCCTGAACTGCTCTGATCCATTTCTCAGCCAGGTCATTTGTCCCCAGGTGGACAATGACATCCAGCTCCCTCTCCCGTGCAGCTGCTCTAGTGATCCTGAGGATTCGATCCCTATCCCTCCAAGCCATGGCACCAGGCAGGCAACTTACCTCCCTCTCCCCTTCCTCCCTCAGTTCTACCTCCTAACAATGGAGTCCCCCACCAGGAGTTGTTTCCTTCCCCTGTGGGGTCCCATGCCACCCTCCTGTGGGTCTCCTTTGTGGAGGTTCCCAGCATCCTCCTTGGTCTCCACTGTGGGTGCCTCCATAGAGGAACCACACTTTGCCAGAATGGCATATGAATTGTGGAGAGGTACAGCTGGAGGGATGTGCCTCTGTTCCACCACCCTCTCCCTCCCTGAGCCCACTGTGGTCCAACCACTCCTCTTTCTTGGCAACCTCTGAGGTAATGGCAGTGGCTCTGGTGGTCCTGGGTGGGAGAGGAGGTCCCCAAAATCCTGTCCAACTCAGCCTGAAGATGAGCAACCTCCTCCCTCAGGCAAGAGAGGTGCCTGCAGATGGTACAACACCGCATCCTCCATAATGTCTGCTGCAAGACAGCTGCTCCACAGCCACTGCACTGCACCACTCCCATCATGTCTTATTTCTGGCCCCATAACTGTTGTTTGGAATATTCATTCTTTCCTCTGTTTTTTTCTTTCCCTACTTACTTACTGCCTCTGTGCACTTTAAGCTCCTGATCTTCCTGTTCTGAGACAAGAAGTTCATATATTTCTCAGTAGTCTTACTTGCTCAGAATCAGACCTCCAGCAGCTGTGGGGGGGGGAGATCGACTCCTTTCCTTCTAGGCTGGTGAGTCTTTTGTGGCTCTGTGATCACTCACTACCTGCTCCCAAACAGGAAGTTCCTGTTGTCAGTCAAATCCTGTGCCTATAAAAGTAAAACTGGCTTAGGGTCAGCGGAGTGGAGGGAAGGGAAGGAGGGCAATATAGTCCCAGAAGAGAAGTATAATTATAACAGCAGCTCCTTCCTTTCGGTGTTTTCAGCCTGTTCTCTGGCAGAAGCTATCTAGGGCAATTTTTAAATCTGGCTTTACCCTGGCTTCCTTCTAGCTAAGCAACTCCCCATACTTTACAGCTCTTTCTACACTTAGTTAATTGCACAGATAACAATTCCCTTCAGCCTCCTGAGACAAACTCCTAGATAACTGCACATATAACAATTCACTTCATCTAACTAAGACAAACACAATAACTTGTTTTTTGTTTTTTCCCTAACTTGAAGGACCCAGTAGTAGAGTTCTAGTTCTTTAGTCCCAGTAGAGAAGTATAGTTATAACAGCCGCTCCTTCCTCTTGGTGAAACCATTCTCCCTATTCTTAAATGCTGTGCACCAGTTCATGTTTATTGCATTTCCATTATATATGCCAATAATCTTGTGCTGCTAACTAGATCAAATTATATTAAATCCATCAACTCCCAATCCTGGTTTTCCACTAATAGACTAATTTTCAATGTAAAATGATGGAAAATATGTTTTTTGTGTCCTTATCTAAACTAAAATTTTGTCCCAAGCCTGTGGTAATGTCTAGCCCTGTTGGTCCCCTACTGTTAATTTCCTTTCATTTATTTATTTCACCAGGAAAAGGCTCTGTTGAGCAAGCTTATTTACAAGGAGGTCCTGGGTAGAACAGAGGTATAGATAATAAAAGCAAAACAGTAGAATAAATGTCATGATATATGATACAGTTACAATGGTGATTGAATACAATGACTGTATAGTCGGTGTACATTAGGATGCAAAGTTGGGAAACATACAGTATGAAGAGTCATGAAAGTGGTATGATAGCTTTAAGGGGAATAGCACAGAAAGGAATTGAGGAAACATGGTAGAAAAAAAAAGCAATATTTTCATGAATTAGTCTCAGCGCATATGCTTTCAGTTAGGACTTTAAAATGATTGCATCCAACCTGAGAGGTGAATTTTAGAGTATTCTGTAACTTGTTAAAGGCAACCAGAATGATACTGCTGATTGCAGATTTGCTTTACTGTGCAGTGTACCTAGGTGTGTCTAGCAGTATTAGGTTGTTTAAGTAACAAGCCACGAGGAGGTGTGGGTTATCGGGGGATTTACCATGACTGGAATGGTTTGCCCACCAGGTTCAGCTGAGTGGGTAAATCCTCGCCAGCCATGGTAAATCCCCTGATAACCTACATCCTCTGAGTGGCTTGTTGCAATTATACTGTGGGACTGTTTAAAACAAAAATAAATAAAAAAAGTTTTGTTTTTTATTCATTTTAAATTGTTTTTTGTTTATGTTTTTGGTGCCTGACAATAGTCCTGCCTTTGTTTATGCAATGAGATGCTGGTTAGTTGACACACAGCATGCTGCTTTAGTGAGTCTGTTGTAGGATTGGACATTTGAGGAGAGATGCTGAGGCCCATGGAGTTTAACTTTTGCCTTGCGGGTGCTGCTGCTGCTGTGTGCACCTGCAGTTTTGGCCATTGAAAACTGAGGAACTGGCACGAAATTCGGATTTTCTGAAGGTATGTTATTTTGGGGGCTGCTGCAATTTTCAGTGGATGGATTCTCTAGGCTGTGGAACATTGCATCTAATTCTTCGTTATCGATAAGGTCAAAAGAGGTATCAATTTGTTTTTCTTATATGTGCCGAGGTTAGCGTTCACTGATAGCGGTACACAATATGGCGGCTGTTTGAAGTCACCTCGGGTATTGGAAGGATTTACTATTAGGATGGCATGCGACTGTGGCAGGCTGGCACCTTTTGCAGTGATCTTCAGTGGATTTACAACTGAGGTAAGGTGCCAGCCTGCTTATCTGATTGGTCGGTTTTTGAAGTCCATGGTATAGTTCTTCTTAGGGAATAGAAACAAGAGGGCTTGCAGAAGAGTTTGATGATATACCTGAGCAGCTCATTGGATAACACCTTGTACACCCACATATTGAGACTGTATAATCTCCTACTAGATAGAGTAGACCATCCCACTGCTGCATACAGATTACAATGATAAGCTAATAGTGTCAAGTTAGTGATGAACCACAGGGCTCTGTGGTAGAGAACATGCAGCTTGATTAAACATATAAGGCAATAGATTGTGTCAGCATAATCTGGGATGGCAAGAAGGTCATTTGCATCAGACGCTTTCTGATATTTGTAGAGAATAATTTTATTTGTTTTATGTAGTTGTTTTTTGTTGACCGGGTAGGTGCACCAGACAGCAAAGTTGCATTTTTTCAGGCACAGCCCGGGAGGTTACATACACAGGGTGGAAACAACAGTGAATGCAATGAACTAAATAAGGAGAAAACAAGCAGTGCAGTAAGCCAAAAGCATACAGTCATGGTAACAACAAGAATGAAGCCAGAGTCAGGCAATAAAATAATACAAACATAGCAGAGTACAGTGACATAGACAATGTTTCATAGGATCAGATCCCCTGTACATGACATTATGAACATTCTACAAAAATAGAGGGTAGGTGCGAGGGAAAATAAATGGTACCAGGAGAATCAGGATAGGAACAAGTGCAGGGGCAAAAATAGGTAAGAGGGTCAGGCAAGTGAGTAGGAATAGCACTGGTTCCTATAATGGAAGTCAAGACTAGCATGTACTGTAGCTTCTTACTGACTGCCTCGATGTGGTTAGAAAAGGATAGTTTATTGTCAAGCCACACACCAAGATATTTTTAACTCAACACCACCTCAAGGTATTTACCAAGTAGCAAACTGAAAACAGGGACAGAGATATGTTGTATTGCAGTATTGTTGGAGAAGAACATTACCTTAGCTTTGTTGGAGCTGAGTAGTTATTTTAATTGGAAAATGTTTATTTACAACGTGTTAAAGGCTGCTCGAAAGTCAGAGCATGCTGCTACAATGTTGGGCCCTTTGGTAAAGTAGAAGTCTCATAATTGGGATGTGGATAATCGGGACTTTTGCTTTTTTGCGACATTCCTCCAGGCACCAATTAAGTGTCAATGATAACCTATGGGAGGTTGAGCTGTTTAAATGAGATGCCCCTGCCACCAAATTAGGACAATTTGGCCAGCCTTGTCTATCACTAATCCCTCACCCCACCAATCTCTCACTAATTCCTTTTCGCACATCCCTTTCATACAGATCAGTAGGTGTGAATTTCTTCTCACTGGGCTGTTAATTTGTCCATCCTTCTTCCTTCCCTGTCTATGCAGCTTCTGTATTGTGTTTTCTGTATCCTAAACCTTTTTTGTTGTTTTCTAAAACATGATGCTGGGAGCTAAATGTAAATGCTTTATTTTACTTATGTTGTTTCTACAACTGTAACAGCATGACTGACTGAGCTACAATGTTACCAACATCTGACCTCCAATCACCCCTACACTCAGAATCATCAGAAGCTCGTAGGAGTAGACAAGGTAAAAAAGAAGAGAGTTTGCCTTTTTTGTGGTGTTGACCACTGGGCTAGAATAGTGTGGTAGAAGAGAGATGCAGCTTTCTTTATTTTCAGAGAATCACCCACCCAGTTGCTCTCACTGACTTGGTAGCTGGGGGAAAAGCTGTTTCACTCTTGCTCTTTCTGCTTTTTGCTGTGCTTGTCTTCCCCCAGCTCTGATCACTACACAACTCAGAGGCACAGATGCAGATAGAAGCAGAAACAAGGAAATACTGTAAACAATATTTACTGCATTTATTTTAATTTTACAGAGAGAAAGTGACCTTCTGATAATGGAGATAGTCCCTTAATCGGGATGAAAAGATTGCCACAAGGTCATCCCGAATAAGCGGCTCCTTCTGCATGTAACACCATATTGCCTGCATAGAAGAGCAGTTTGGCATTGTTAATATTGTTTTCCAGATTGTTTATGTATAACATAAAGAGCAGATGTCCTAAGGGTCCTAAAACTTACTCCTTTAAGTATATTGGCACTACACTTGATGCCCGGGATGATTTTTCTGTGCACTGCACTAAATTGTATGTTTGGAATAGATTAAAGGACTCAACAAATTCTCAACCCTGCAGTGTGCATTAACCATGCTCCTTCCCAGTCTTATCTATGTACACATTTCTTTGGACACATCCTTTGCACTAGAGGTTGGCGACAGTTGCAAATTCCACTTTGGCAGAAATTTTGCAGAAAATTCAAAATTTCAAGGAATTTTCTGAACTTCTGCCTTTGCCGATATTGGAATCTTCCATATATGTTTGGTGGATTTTCACCCTGTTCTGTGGAATCTTTTGGCTGAACTGAGGAATAGTATGCATAGGCTGTGAAATAACAGTTCTGAGGAATCTTTTTCCTCAGTTTAATTAATTATTCCTCAGTACATGTAATTATTCCGCAGTTTAGTGATCAGTTCTGCAGACTTTTTCTCTGTAGTTTAATACAATCCATCTTTCGGATGAGACATTAAACCAAGGTCCCATCTGCCTGGATTGGTGGTAGTGCAGGTGGATGTTAAAGATCCCATGGCACCTATTGAAAAGAGTAGGGGAATTTCCTCAGTGTTCCGGCCAAATTTCCCTCATTCACTAAAAATACCACAAACAGCTTAATCTGGTTCAAGGTCAGTTGGCATTCATCTGTATCCCCCTCCCCTGGGTCGTGTCTGAAAATAGGCAGGATTTGTCTAGTGCACTTACCCGGTCAACAAAAACTAAATAAAATAATCCATGATTTTCACAACTGTTGCTAATTTGATTTCCGCACTTTCACCGAAGTGAAAATCTGGCTTTTGCAGAAAGTCTGTCAGTGGAAGTTTTTTCGCACACATCTAGTTTGCACACTCTGTAAGGTCCTCTTTGCTCCAATGTGATATAGCCAATGACAGTATCTACAGGTTTGCTTCTTCTGCAACTCAACTCATGCACGGCTTGTGAAGAGGATTGACAGAGCATCCCTAGGAAGCTCTCCTCCTTGTGGGAGGGAAATAATGTACCTCTCATATAGTGGCAGAGGTGTGGTGTTGGTGCTGTCCTAAGAAATATGCATAATTCCATGCTACCAGCCCAGCCTACAGTCTCCATTTACATGCTTTCACTTGTGGAGGTATTGGAGGGGATGGAAAGAAAACAAGTACAATAGTAAATGTATTTAGTCATGCAGTATGGCAATGGCTATCCCCACATGCCACCCTAACCTTCAGCTGGTCTCACTTCTTCCACTCACTCAAAGCCAGTGTATCTCACATACTAATTCCCCAAGTTACGAGATGTGAAAACCAGTGCAGCACATCTTAGGAAGCTGGTAGTGAGCCTCAGTAGCTGAGGGAAAAATCTGTCAGGCAACAGTAATGATAGGCCTGGAAAAGTGGGTTGCTTGGGGGCAACCATAGTTTGAGCATGAATGGTGGAAGCAAATAAAAAATAAGCTAAAAAACTGATTATGACAAAAAATTGTTTAAGAACCATTTTTAAGTTTGCTTTTAAGCGAAAGTTTCCGCATGTTCCCCAATGTAAGAAATGTTTGCCCATCCATAATTCAAATGTACAGTATGTGCAGAAATAGCATACCTGACCTTGAAGAGCAAAACAAAGACAACACCCAACGGCAAACATACTGTGCAGACTCATGATTCCAGTAAGTGTTTCCTCTTTCTGTTCTCTGTTTTCAATCTTAATTGTCACCCTGTTGCACTTTTCTTTTTTATAATATAAAACAGGCTAGTTTTCTAATCTGTGCCTTTAGTGTTAATTTGCATTTTTCAAATTCCACTTCTCAATAACAAACCTGTCAGTTCACTGCCCCAAGCCATTAATGAATGATTAGAATCTGCTGTACCTGAACATTCCATTTGTGTTATTCATTCATGAGCAGTATTATGTAGGGTGTTATGTTGACTGAAAAATAGGTTTTGCTATGCACTGAGGCTATGTGATGGTGAGGTGGGGCTACAAGGGTGATGGAAAGATGTTTATGAACCTCTGGGCAGTTTTGCAGGCTCTTTAAAAATGTTTTATTTACAGTAGTTAGCCATTTCAAACTGCAAACCTAGTTAACAGTAGTAGTGAAGTTTGCCTGGTTTAATGATCATTGTACAGGACAAAATGTTGGGAGGTTTGCACAGCACTAGTTACCATATTAGGGTGCTGATCCTATGGCAAAGTCAACCAGTGGAGACAGTTAACATGATGACAGTAAGTCTCTTCAAGGTTAGCTGGAAAAATGTTTGCTTACCAAGGGAATCACAGGGTATCCTCTCTAGTAGGGTTGGTAGGGGAATTGCTATACAGTAGAACATGTTTGCATAGCATATTTATTCATCATTGTTTATGAATCAGAGGGCACAGGCTTGATAGACTTGGAGTCCATTCTGACCTTCAGTTATTATTTTACTCTCCTTGTATTTAAATGTTTCACGTCTAAAGGTGTCTGCTTGCAAAACCCAGGTAGTAACAGCATCACTGGGGTGTCAGCAGATGCAGTTATTGACCACATGTCCACTGAGCTAGCAAATGCTGGTGTAGGCCAGCGGACAGCCAAGGGACACATGATCCCAGGTTGAGGAATGGGTCAATTGCTGAACCCCTAGTGAGAATTGGACTGAGTGTGCTTGAAGAGACATGGGGTTAGTCAATGCACATATTTAACATCTCTCATGAATATCTTAGCTGTTTCTGCAAAGAATACCCTCAGAGTTTTAAACCTGTTTCTATCCATTGTCTACCCAGCCTTTCTTTTAACTTTTCTCACTATCTTGCCATAAATTATTTTACAACAATGCAACTCACTGTAACATAACTTATGTTTCTTCTGTTCAGATGGTATCCCATAAAAGCGCGACTGCAAGGTTGCAAATGCAAAAATGGTGATGGCAAAACAGTGAGGGGAAAAGAGTGATCCGTAAACACAGTGATCGCCGAAACAGCAACCTATGGATTTCTCCACCTCCTGAAGGTGTGTTCACCCTGGAGTTGATTATATGTAGAAAGTAGGGGTGTATGGCACAGCCCCATGCACAGGGTAGTGCAGGGGCAAAGCCCACGGCAAAACTCACTGGGTAGTGTTGTCACTTGTCAGGAGGTCTAAACCTCACTCTCAGGTTCTTGGCAATAATGGGAATGCAAGGAATCACAGACATGTTGCAAAAGAGTAATAAACTTGTTTATTACTACTAAAACAATAATCACAGTTGCCCTAAACAGTTCTTACCAATACGAACTGGGAGCCAATGCTAAGCGTTCCCTATACCTCGAGGAATCTTCGTATCTCTTGGAGTCTCCGAGGTAGAAGACGTAATGTCTTACATTATATACCTATGATAATTACTATGGTTACTGCAAGACAGAAATATTTCTAGTTACAGAGATGAGCCCTATTAGTTAAATTAGAGGTGGCTCCACAGTCCAAGATAACATTATACAATTTTGTAGTAGTCATCACTTTGTAAGACAAAGGAGTACAGTCATACATATGTCAGTGCAATAGTACAAATCAACAAAAGATGACAATGCTGACTTATGTATCATAATTATTACAGGGACACACATGTTCTAACATCTTGTAAGCAAGAAATACATATATGTATTAGAAAGTAAAGTGTATAACAATAAAATGCATACATATCCTGACATCTACTCTTATACGGTAGATGCCCTTAGCCCTATATGTTAGTATAACATATGCCTAAATGCTAGCTGTCTATGATGTACCTCTGGGGGTACCAATAAGGATGCAGGGACCTCATGTAACATACTGTTTCGGTGATCGCTGTTATTTCAAGGTTGCTCCTTTTTGCCTCTCTGTTTTCCTGTCTAAATTTGTTCTCACCCATACCACATAGAACCATTCAGATTGCTACCATGCCTGATAAAGGGATCTTTTGGGCACTAAAGGTTTGTGTGCTGTGCCATATTTGTACAAGACAGGTATAGGTTCAATAAAAGGTATAACACTATCAAGCAACTCCCATTTTCCTAGAACCAATATGGCTACAATCCCCTTTCTGAACAGTACATTATCATAAAAGAGTGAAAATTCATGGAGTGTGGCTAATGATTTGTGAACCATTTTCACACAATTGCTTACACATATTACTCCATTTGTTATGTTTTGCCTATGTAAGTGTTTTGTAAAAGTATTAAAGTATTATACAGTATGTTAAACGTTTATGCCATATTAACCCATAGAGTTATGTTCATATTGTAAGTAGTGATATGAAATAATGCTGCTCAGATATGCCATTCTATGGATGCGCATGCTGGCACTTGACTGACATGGCCGTGTTTGAGCTCCATGCAATCCCATCCCATTTAAACACAATTTAGCTCAAATAGTATTTTTTCCCACAATTGGACCCTGAGAGGTGACTGCCAAACAACAAGATGACCAAAACACACCAAAATGTAATCTCTAATGCTTCAAAAATGAAGATGCTTATTCCAACAGCCGCTAGCAGCCCAGTCAAAAATTGACTAGCCATACCGACTGGGAGGCCCCGATCCCCTTGCTCACCCTTCTTCGCAATCTGATGCTTAATCAAGCAGGAGCCTTTCAAAACAGTATATATTCAGACTATGCTAGCAAGGATGACATTGCCCAGCTAAAGAACATGCTTTTGCATCTTAATCATGACATTACGGATGTTAAAATGTCAGCAACAGCCCTGTCAAAATAGAATGAAGAAATGACCTCATGTATTAGAACTAATAGTGCCAAAATAACCAAACTGACTTCCATGGTGTGTTATCTGGAGCAGTTTGCACAACGACTGTTAAAACAAATTGAATATTTAAAGGAAAAAGTTGATAACTTAGGGAATGGGGCAGGCAAAACAATATAAGGATTTTAGGGGTGCCAGAAGACATTGAGGGAAATACCATAGTGGCCTTTCTAAAAGCTTCATTCCAGATCTGTTGGGTTATCAGTGGTCCTGGCTCTTGGAAATGGAGAGGGGACACAGCTCATTGGGCCCTAAGGGGAAAAAATTAAAGACCCAGACCAATAATAGCCTACATTCTAAGGTTCTCTGGCAAAGAAGAAATCCTATGTATAACAAAGGAAAGAAGATCTTTATTCTGGAGAGGGGAATGCATACTGATATTTCAGGACTTTTCAGCAGAACTTGTAGGCAGGAGGAAGGAATTTAATGAGGTCAAACAGCAGCTTAAAAGGATGGCATGCAGACTTTCTTTAAGGACCCAGCCGCCCTGTTTATTCAAGACCCAAAAGGGAAAATGGTTAAATGTAACTCATTAAATGAGGCATTTGATTTTGTCTAGAACTACAGAAATACCACAACAAGTTGTTCAAATACTGTACCGATAAACCATCTCAATTTGAACCCTGCAGTTGGCCAGCCAAACTCAGAATGTTGAAATGCTGGCCCATGCACTGACTCTGACAGAATTTGCCCAATTGCTGTTCAGACTCGAGCTTGCACTCAGGCCCCTCTAGCTCCCCTGTTGCAATCTAAAGCTTCCACTCCTCACTTCTACTCAGCAGTAATTCACCCAGGAAAGCAGCAGTCATGAACACAGAGATTAAAAGAAAAGTTTGGCACCCAGGGAGGCCCTCCAGCATTCTTTGGCTATTCCAACATCAAAATCCATGGAAAAGCGACCACAGTACAGACAGCTACCATACTTCATTCCCCATTGCAAATTCACCTGAGCTGGAAGCATCTCCTGATATGTACACCACGACTTCTGAAACTGAAGTCCTTCCTACACTGCCAGCAGCTGCATGCACTAAAGGAACTACACCAAGACACTATTTGCTTCACTACACCACTTCCTCTAATGGCACAAACCCCCCTGCAACACTACACTTTTGGTCTAACACTGAAACAGTAACTTCAACATAAAAGCACCAGACTATAGAGTACCTAACTGGAATAAGGTCAGAAATCTCTATATGGTGGTAATCGCTTATTTGCTGAATCCCCATCTCTATTGTGGCTATGATATGCTAATTACAAAAATGAGTAGGGATCATTTCTCCCTCAGGTACTTATGAGTTTTGCCATGAAATGGTGAAAATGTCTGCATGTGAAAATCCATCCAATCAGATTTACATCCTTATGATTCTACCAGTCTGTGAGTGAACAATGTGTCTCTTTTAATGGCATTTATCAGATTTTCATGCTTAAATTGCTAATGAATGCAACATGTTATTGTTTAGTGCCCTTGCTGTCAACTGACTGCATAGGTTACAAATATATGAGGTATGAGGTATAAGCCTAGGTATGATTCTACTGGTTCAATACTGGGGTGTTATGTACTGCAGGATGGAGGTGTTATCCTGGAGGTGTTGTGTGTGCATAATGTATGTCTCACTCTGTCCTATGTCCCTCATTCCATCTGCCTGAGCTGTACATGTTTCCTTCCCCCTGTCTGTCACTGTACTGATGTAATTAATATTGTGGAGGTGAAGATAAATCTTATGCTACAGTCATTTACACCCTAAGCTTTGTATATAATGGGCATCAATGTACACAATGTGGTAAGTATCTCTGAATACTGACCACAACATCATACCTTCAAGGATGTGAACAATGGGAACATATATGTGCCGACGGGTAAGTATGTTCAAATACTGATCTAAAAGTAGCTGCTTATTGCAATAAATAATTTCTTTGAGAAGCAACATTTAAGCAGGTGCCACATCACTCTGTAGGCTAACTACCTGAAGAATGCTTCTATTCACTACAAATGTGGACAAGGGTTATACTGAGCTACTCTGGAGCTTCTGCAACACTGGGCACATAAGACCTCCCACAACTGGCTACTGTTTCTACTACTTTTGTAGGTTACTGGATTTACAGGATTTTGTAGAACAAAAGAAAGCTCATGGCCCATCTGGATTGTCCCCAACAAATGTGGGATATTAGCTTGGAAGATAAGATTGGCATAGCCAAATATCAAGACTTAGCTTAAAGGTCTCAAAGTTAGTATGATTTAATAGTTCATGAGGTAGTGCATTCCAGCTCTTGGCTGATCACTAATGCCAAAAAAATTATCCCGCTTGTTGGTGTTAGCCCATTTGACAACCAATTGCTTGTTGTGTAACCTACCAACTATACGCTTGGTGACAAATGATAGACCACATTTTTCCATTAAGGTTGGTGATTTCATGATTTTAAATGTGAACAAAATGTCTCCTCTATATCTTCTAAGATGCAGAGGGAATAGACCATTAGCCTTCAACCTGGAATTATAGTTTAGTGATGAGACTTTGAGAATCATTTTTGTGAGGCTCTTCTGAATCTGTTCCATTCGGTTAACATGACTCTTAAGGTGCGGGTTCCAAAATGGGGAGCCATAATCAATGTGGGATCTGATGTATGCCTTATACAGTGATATGAGGCAGTGCTTGGATTTACTAATAAATGTTTTTTTTTTAATTTGCTTAAGGATAATGTTAGATGTGCATGCTACTTTGTTGCAGTGATTAAAGGGGGACAGTTTATTGTTAATTAGAATGCCTAAGTCATGTCCACAAGTAGAAGCCTGAAGCATTGATTTGTTGAGCTAGAACTTAAGTGGGTTGTTTTTTCCTAGGTGGAGAACTGTGCATTTCTCTATATTGAAAGTCATGGAATTGGATCTTGCCCATAGTTCAATGAATCTTAAGTTTTGTTCAAGTGATGATGTACTGGGAGTACTGTCCACTCTACCACCGAGTTTAGTATCATCAGCAAATTTTGAGATAAAATTACTGCTGCTAATCGACATGTCAGTAATGAAAATATTGAAAAGAGTAGGCCCGAGCACAGATCCCTGTGGTACATCACTGGTTACTTGACCAATTTTTGACTTTGAGCAATTTATTCTTATAGTTGGTGTTCTATTTGTAAGCCTCTTAGATATCCAATTAACTAGGCTAGTAGTGATACAAAGGGAATAAAGTTTGCTAATTAGTATAGAATGGGATACTTTGTCAACAGCTTTGCTGTAATCCTGCAAAATAACATCAGTAGAAATACTGTTATCTAGGAATATACTAATGTTGTTGTAAAAAGATATGAGATTGGTAGTACATAAGTGACTAGATTTGAAACCGTGTTGTGAATTGTCGTGGAAACCAAGCTTGCAAATTTCTTGTTCTAATTGTTCTTTAATTAGACATTTCATAACTTTCTCTATAATAGATGTTAAACTAATAGGTCGATAATTTTGGACGTCAGACTTATTTCCCTTTTTCTGAATTGGGGCCACAATGGCGCCCCACCACTCTTCTAGGATGTCTCATTCAAATAGAGATTTATTAAACAGTAATGTTAGTGGGAAGATCAAAGTGTTAGTGGTTTTTCTAAGGAATTTAGACTGGATACCATCAGGACCTGGGCTAGTGGATTTATATATGAAGGATTGGGTTTTAATGGCTTCCTCCTGCAGACACTGAATTGGTGGAATGTTATTTATATGTGGGGGAGGAATTAAGTAATTTTTGCTGAAGACAGAACAAAAATACTTGTTAAAGTGGTTAGCTATTTTAAGATTAGAATTTGATGTTTATCCATTTATGCATAAGGGTCCAACTGATCTAGTGTTCCCCTTTTTAATATTAATATATGAAAAAAAAGTGATTTTTTATTATTTTTGTAGTGTGCCAAGTTGAATTCTAGCATTAGTTTGGACTGTTTAATCACTTATTTCTGGAGCTTGTGATGTATTGCGATATATATATATTATAGTGGCGCAGTCTCGCCACTATAGTTAGAGTTCAGCGGTCATTTACAAACTAAAGTCAAATGTTTGGGCATTAATAACTTTGCACCCATTCAATGGCTTTGCTTGAAATTTGGTACACATGGTGGGGCATGGTAGAATTCTTGATCTGCCAAATTGTGTTTCAGTCAGACTTACGGTCTTTGTGTACGAAAGTGCTGAAAAATGCAAAATTATCCATTTTGAAGGCACCTTTTGGCATTCTCAATGTGGTCCGGCATGGCCATTGTGTGGAGTGCCACTCTGGAAGATGGCTCATTTGAAAGAGCTTTGGTGGCTGAACATGCTGCTTTTTGTTTGGTGAAAAAATATTAAGGCATTCAAAAGTTATGGCACTTTTAAGTTCCCATTATAAGTCAAGGGGAAATGTATATGTATATTTTGCAATCAAAGAATGGGGTTCTGGCCATCTGGTCCAGCCTGGCGATCACAGAATTTGCAGCCTCGCGGTTCAAAAATCTTTGTCCCTAAGGATTTTTTCAAATTCTTTGATTGCGAGGTCTGCCATCTTGTCTTCAGTTTTCCAATCAGATAAACACAAATATCTCGGCTCAAGGGTCACTTCTGAAGTAAAACTTTGATTGTTTTTACTCAGGGGGCTATGATCTATCGAGCCATGTCTTTGGTTCCATTCAAATGGGTCAAAAAATAGAGTTATAAGCTTTTAAAATCTTAATTCGTGGCTCACTAACGATCTTCGATCGCGAGCCTGCAATTTCTTTGATCATGAGATTCTTTGATTTCAGTCTTGCATCGTGGCCTATTTTCACAAATAGCTCAAGGGTGGGCTAGGGATGCAAATAAGGGTGGGTTTTGATCAGGGGGCTTTGTTCTAGTGAGGCATAGTGTTGGTTCAGTTCCAAATGGTCAAAAAATCGTGTTTCACCATTTTTTATTTTTTGGTCGTGAGCGTGCAAATTCTTTGATTGCAAACCTGCAAATTCTTTGAACATGAGATTCTTTGATTGTGAACGTGCGTTGTGAGGGTGGGACGAGATGGCCAGTTTAAAAAATGAATGCTGTCAGCCGAGGGGTGCCTTAGGAAGTCAAATGAGAGTGATTTTTGCTCAGGGGACTTCCTTCTGTCAAACCATGGCAGTGGTTTGGAGGAATTCCTTCAATTTTTTTATTTATTGAATTTTTAATTCTTTGTTCATGAGCCTGCAAATTCTTTGATTGCGAGCCTGCAAATTCTTTGATCATGAGATTCTTTGATCATGATCGTGCATCATGAGGGTGGGATGAGATGGCTAGATTAAAAAATGAATTTCCTCAGCCCAGGGGTGCCCTAAGAAGTCAAATGAGGGTGTTTTTTGTTCAGGGGGCTTCCTTCTGTCGAACAATGGCAGTGGTTTGGTGGAATTCCTTAAATTTTTTGATTGATAGAATTTTTAATTCTTTGTTCATGAGCCTGCAAATTCTTTGATCGTGAGCCTGCAAATTCTTTGACAACAAGATTCTTTGCTCACGATCATACATCGTGAGGGTGGGACAAGATATCCAGATTTTTTTAAATGGAATAGATCGGGAAATTTAACTAATTTTTGACATTGAATATCTTGGGAATGATTTGGTCTTTTTACTTGAGATTTGGAGGGACAGAAGGTAACATCCCGCAGATGTGGATTGTGGTGGTTTGGTCAAAGAATATTACAGGGTGGTAAACTTATGGCACTATGCATTTAACACTTTTTCCCGTAGGATAACATTATGTTGTATGCTGCATTACAGGAATTCTTTGCCACCCTTCTGCAAAATAATGGTTTGATCTTTTGATCTGAAATTTGAAGGGAAGGAAGCCAACATCCCGCAGATGTGCCTTTTGGTGGTTTGGTGAAAAAATATTGCATGGTGGCAAACTGATGGCACTCCAAATGTGATGATTTTTCCCATAGGATAACTTTATGGTGTGCGTCGCGTCTTTCAAGGCCCGTATCTCGGAAACGGTGCGAGATACGGACTTTTTGTCAGAAAAATGCTTAGCCTCCAGGAAGGGCTAAGTACAAAACTAACTAGAAAAGCCATAATTCATATGCAATTTTAATTTTGTTTCTATGTCATACGGTTTCTGATATATAAGCAATTTAGTATTCCAAGTCCTAATTTTGTGCTTCAAGGTCCATTATTATGGATACATTCTTTGATTACATTGTGTTTTTCAATGCTGTTATTTCTGTTCGTGTTACCATTTATGTTTGCAGCACCATGTGCGTAACTATTTGCGGTTATGTTTGCATCGCACTTACTGTTACTATGTCACAGAAAATTACATGGTGGGAGCACGGGAACCAAAGGGCCCTGCACTCCCACAAATTTTGCAACTTTCTACTTTTCTATTCTTTCTTAAAAAGTATGGAAATTCTATGCAAAAAAACTTTGTTAATGCATCAGTTTGGGTTTTTCTACAGCAAAAAAAGCGAGGAAATTCATTTTTAAGGTTCCCATCCCTTGCACCCCACCCCCAGCAACAGGCATCGGGTGTGCATTGGGGTACTTGGTACTAGCTCTCACCCCATTCTTCTACAATGCAGCACCTCAGCTTGTTTAGACATGGGATGGGGTGAGAGTTGGGTCAAGGAACCCAGCGCATACACTGATGCCTGTTAGGGGGTGGATGGGGTAGGGTGCAAGGGGTGGGAACCCTAACATTGAATATATATATACATATATATATATATATATATATATATATATATATATATATATATATACAGTGTGTGTATATATATATATATATATATATATATATATATATCTATCTCTCTCTCTCTCTATATATATATATATATATATTATGGAAGCACAGTAGTGCTACCATAGTTAGGGTTGAGGAGCCATTTACATGTTAAACCTAAAATTTTACACCTTACTAACTTTGCAACTGTTCAACGGATTTGCCTGAAATTTGGAATACATGATCAAGAACCATACATCGTGAGATCCGCCAACTTTCGTACTGTTTGGATATACAGCTGCAGAGTTACTAAGCGTGATCTGCACACGCATTTACGCTTTTTTGGAATTCTTTGCTCATCTCTACAGGTCGCATGGTTTGTGCGACTGTTCCAAAATCTTCTGGGAACATGTGACCGGTGACCCCGATGTGTGTTTTGAAGATTTTGTGAAAAAATATTAAACGGTTCAAAAGTTATTCAAAAAACAATTTCCCATTATAAGTCAATGGGAAAAGTTAAAAAGTTCAACAGCGTTGCAAATGCAGTTTTTACTTTCGCAAATGGCCCTTTTACTGTCGCAAAGCCACCATTTTGTTTTCAGTTGGTCATCAGAAAAATGCTTGTCATTTAAATTTGGGACCCTCTAGCAACCTAATTCTTTTTCTGTTCACCTAGTCAGACCCTGAGGATGCCAGGCATTTATTTTGGGGTAAAACACCCCAGAAATATGTTTTTCAAATTTCCGGAAGTACTTTCGCAAAGTACTTTCACATTTGCGACACTGTCGCATGAATTTGCGAAAGCTTTCGCAAAGTTCGACAGTACTTTTCCAGGCTGTGAGAAAATGACAGCAATTCTTTGCCACCCTGCTGCAAAAGAACAGTTTGGTTTTTTGAGCTGAAATATGGAGGGAATGCAGACAACATCTTACAGATGTGCCTTTCAGTGTATCGGTGAAAAAATATTACAGGGCGGCAAAGTTATGGCACTCCAAAGTTGACGCTTTTTCCCATAGGATAATATTACGGCATCCGCCGCATTACAGGAATCCTTTGCCGCTTGCTGCAAAATAACGGTTTGGATTTTTGGGCTGAAATTTGGAAGAAAGAAAGCCAACATTGCACAGATCTGCCTTTTAGTGGTTTGGTGAAAAAATATTACAGGGAGCCAAAGTTATGGCACTCTGAACTTCTCTTTTTTTTCCCATAGGATAACATTACAGCATTTGCCATGCCTTTCAGGGCCCGTATCTCTGAAATGGTGTGAGATATGGACCTTTCATCAGAAAAATGCTTAGCCCCCTAACAGGGGCTGAGTATAAAACTAGCCAGGAAAATCATAAATCATATGACTTTTAAATTTTTTCTATGTTGTACGGTTCCTGAGATATAAACAATTTAGTATTCCAACTCCTCATTTTCTGCTCTGAGACCCATTATTATGCATACATTCTTTGTACTCACTGTCATTCTCTATGCAGCTTTTGGGGAAAACCAGCCTGTGTGCTTACATTACTGTTACCCTTACCGCTTCTGCTTGCAGTTCCGTAACCATTTCACTTACTGTTCCGGTCTACAGCACCATGTGCGTTACCCTTCATGTTTTCATTTGCACTTGCGTTTCGTTATTTTAACCATTTGTGTCTACAGTACTGTTTATCTTTCTGTTTCACTTTGCATCACCATGTGCATTACCATTTGCGTTTTCGGGCACCATGTTACTATGTGACAAGATATCACTTGGCAGGAGGGGCCCCGCGCTCCCACTGTCACATTACATTCACTATTTCTCATTATCATTCTCAAAAAGAAGGGAAATTAGAGGCAAAAAACTCAGTTTAATGCATTAGTTCAGGGTTGTTCCATAGTGACAAAAGCGAGGAAATTCAGTGTTAAGGTTGAAAGTCACCACCCCCAACCAGCATCAGGGTGCACATTGAGGTTGTTGGTCCTAACTCTCACCCCATTCTCCTATACCTCTGCTTCTTCACACATCTGATGGGGTGAGAGTTAGGGCCAGCAACTCCAATGCACACCCTGATGTCAGTTGGGGTGTGGGCGGAGGGTCCAAGGGGCTTTCAACCCTAACACCGAATTTCCCTCTTTGTCACTGTGGAACAACCCTAACTAATGCATTAAATGGAGTTGTTTGCCTCTCATATATATATATGTGTATTTTTGTAAAATGGCTAAAGAATGAATTAAGAAATCCAAAGTTCTGATTGTATAAAACATATCAGATGACTTTGTGTATATTAGAGCATGACCGCACACCTGCACTTTTACCTGCATCCAAATACTTGGTTGGATGACGTAAGTTGTAGGACTTAGATGTGGAGTGTCTGTGTCTTGTACAGTGGGGTACAGGGTGAATTAAGAGAATATCCACTTCCACCAGAGACACACAGACAGACACATATGCAAAATGTTGTATAGTGTATCACTTATTGTGCATTATACCATGTATGTTTGAAAACTAGCAATGAGAACAGCAAGGTGGCATGTTTCTACCTTTGTAAAAACTATTATTAGTAATGGGATAGGTGGCAGCCAGCTGTATCTTAAAGAAAGAAAGAATCTGATGGTGAAATAATGGAACTCTGAGTGCCATCTTGTTTCCCTGGTAAGCAGAGACTGTAAAACACCAGCTCTATAAATCAGTGGAAAAAAAAAGACTGGTGTGCTACTCACTCACTTATTTAAGCATTATACAAGGTAGTGTTTTTTTTTTATTAATAAAAAAACAGTACTTGGTATAACTGTAATTATAAAAAGGGTCTGATAAATGGAGCTTTCTGATTGGCTGCAAACATTCTAATGGTCTTATGTTAATCTGTTATTAACATACATGTAGAGCTTAACCATATGCTGAACAAGATTTAACACTGTATTAAAACATTTTTTTATTATAATAGCAATAAGGCACTCCTAGGGATTATGTTAATGGTTAGTTAATCACCCTCTAGGGGCATGCGGCACTTGGCTACACCTCGTGACACAGTACACCCCAGAAGGTGATTAAGAGACCATTAACATAACCCTTGGTCATGCCTTATGCAAGCAATAATGCCCAACAGGGTGGGCAGTATTGGTCAATACTGGACTGGCCAGGGGCATAATGAGGCCCGATGCCACAGGTAGAGGGCCTTATAGCCCTTGGGCGGTCCGGTATTGCCCATACCGCCCACCCTGGAGGGCATTATTGTGCTTAGAAAATGGGCTTTCATTTATTTTATTTTTTTTAATGATTTTCTAAGGAAAAAACAGGTAAAATACTAATTAATATATGAGAAACAGGAGCTTCTGTTAAATAGTCCCTTTAGGAAATGCCACTAGAGAGTGCTGCTGCCTATGATAAGCCTTATTTTCTATGTTGCAGTGTCTCTATTTTGTATGGATTCATTTGCAGTAGCCCCCCCACCCAGTGAGTTTCATTTATTGAAAATAGTGCTAGACGTTTTGTTTTTTTCACAGAAAGTTTTGTATGAGTGGGGAGCGATCAGCTTGATTTGATAGGGAGGATGGGAGAGCAAGGCGTCGCACATGGAGCGAGGTCGAGCTGCCAAGAAAAAGAAGAAAATATTACGGAAAGACAAGTACATTTAAGCAACACTGGCTCAGCTGTTTAGTTTCTGTCAGGGCTATGTCGAGATCGGGAGAACAAGGCTGAAAAGCAGTTACGATAGTTTTTTATTTGAAGTAGTGGGCACTGCCACAGTAGCGCTTAGCACGCGCTGCACTACCACTGTTAATTGGAACAGAAATATCTTCTTTTTTTTCAGATTACCTCTTAACTTTTGGACATAGCGATAAAAATCGGGTTGTTTACTATTTTACCGATGAGCATGGCTGGATTGAGCTTGGCTGGGCTCAGGGGCATCTCTCACTAAGCGAGAGGCAAATAAATGGCAGCTGCTGAATTTGGGCTGCCGATGGATACCCTCAGTAATGGGGCACCTCGAAATGACACTTGTTTCTATGCGGGTGTCTATCGATAGTTAATGTACCCCCATGTGAAGGCTCTCAGCCAATGAGAGTAGCCCTAGTATCTAGCCCATTTTCTAATGCGTAATAAGCCACTTTGGGGATGTGGGTTCTGTGGGCATTTATCATGGCTGGTGTGGATTTACCTACTCAGCTGTGTCTTGTGGGGAAACTACTGCAGACATGGTGAATGCCACGAGAATCCACATCCCCTTCTGGCTTATAACTTGATTATGCAATGGTGCGTGAAAATGCTGTAACTTCATTGGTCAATAGATGTCATATGATTGTGGGTACATGCTGCATTACTTATGGCTGAGGAATTGCATTTATAATGTGGTACGGGGTGAAGTTAAAGAATATTGCACACCCCTTCACAGAGAGAGAGAGAGAGACACACATTTGCAAAATGCAGTGCAGCATATGACTTATTGTTAATTATAGAATGGTGTGTACAAATTCTGTAACCTCATTGGTAAAAAGATGTCTCATGAATGTGGATACATCTTGTATAACCAATGGCTGAGCAGTGGTATATATTAAAAAACATTATTGAACAATTTCTTGACTTATTTTCCATAAGAGTCCATTGTATGATCACAGTTACGCAGCTCAGGGTGTGAGTTATTGGGTGATTTATTCAGTTTTTGTGTGGTTAAGTTAGTTGGCTCTGTCTTGTGACACACCACACAAGTTGTGAGTAGATCGCCAATAAGCCAGATCCTGTTGTGACTTATTGCTTAATTAACCCACTGTTCCTGTTGTGAACTCAGTTGCCTGCTGTTTGTAAGATACCACTCCAGGTGTGTTAAGTGTACTTTGATTAAGCCGATGTTATGTGTTATTTGTTACGTGCTTTATTTTAGTTGCTAAGAGGTTAGAAACCTGATCAGTTGTAGAACCTTAACAAGATAGTGTATGAAGAGTCATAGCCCGGAAATTTGTATTTGAGTACAGGTGAAGAATGGAAATAATACCATGTACATGGATTATGTAAACAGTTCACATCGGTTGCAAATTATTTAGAAGTGAGAAGACTTGCACAGTGCCAGGTTACCTGTACCTGCTGTCTGTGCCTTCCCCACCCTCCCAGGAGATCCTTTGTCAATAGTTGTAGTATCTCTCCATAGTCAGGACCATGAGTCAGAGTGCAATAAAACATATAAAGATGTAACAGTAATTGCTTCAAAATAAAACTCAGGAGACATAGGATAAGGTTAAAAATTAGTTTATTATTTTAGTATTTATTTATCTTTAGGCCAAATTGTTTGGTTGCTCTTGGGATGGGCAAAAAAACAGTTTGTTCCTTGTATTCATGATAATTTTTTGGGATGTATCTTTTAAATATTCATACAATTTTGAGTTAAGATTGTATATAGATTTGGTAAGTAGTTCCATATGGATGGTCATGTTACAGAACATGTAGTGAGCTAATCTTTATGTTTGCTACTTCAGTTGCTGAGTGGTATTAGTTATATGTCATTGATACTATTTTTTTTTGATAACATTCACTGACCACTTAGATATTAATAGAATGGAGTGTATTGATACATTATTTTACATGTGGTTATCAACATTTGACTGCTATTTAACACAACTGATTAAAATAGAGTTAGAATTTTACCTAATTGATATTTTATGGCTTTTAGTTATTGACTACATTTGCACATCAGATACTAAGATACATTTGGTGGTTCTGATGAGCATATTCATACATTTTTCTATGAGAGAACCACATGTATACAATTTTGCAAGAGTATTAAAGTAGATTAGAATATTTTACATTGCAGTAGACTGTTTGATTGCAACAGACACATTTTAATGTTTTATTTGTTATGTATTTATTGTGTTTTAGTTAGATGACAGACATTTTTTCATTTTTTAAGTACTATAGTACTTTATTAGTGATGTCTACATATGTCTTGCTACTGATTTTCTTAAACTAGCAGTTATTTATTTGAAAGTGGATCTACCAATATCAAGAAGTAAAAAAAAAAAAAAGAAGGATTATAACAATATGTTACATATTTAAGTATGTCATGGAGTGGTGAGAATACTCATTTCACATCTATTTTATGAGTGATGGCGAGAAGGTTAGTTGAGTTGCTAATCAATGACTTTTTTAAGCTATTTATTAGTGGAACTGGGAAAAATTCCTCATCCAACCTCCAAATATGTGGACGATCCTGTAAAAGCAAGAGCACACCAAGGCCCAGATATTCAAACTTCACCAGGCTGTGGTGCAAGCTTGGGTGCAGCTCAACTTGGCTGCGCAGGGGTGTGGCCTGGGCGATATTCAAAGGAGATGCGCCATGGCTCAGCAGCTTTGAATATCGCACTCTGGCCACCCCCACTGTGCATGGTGCAGTGGCACTGCGCCAGTGCAAGTGGCCAGAGTGGAGCATGGAGATGCGCTAGAGCAAGTGCCATTGTGCCATTCACAGCACCCACGATATTCAAAAGGTGACATGCAAATGGGGCCATAATTTATGCAAGGTGCACATGGGACCATTTGCATGTCATTATGGCCCCATTTGCATCCCATTCACATATCTGGAATGTGTAAATCAGTAGTGGCTGCACACCCATTGGCTCACGCTATGAACAAATGGGTGTGCAACCCTACCGAGGTGTCAGTCGGTGGGTGGCGGGTGGCAGGCTGGTGGTGCTGCCACCCACCAGCTGACCGGGGAGGCCAGTGGGGCTCAGTGGGTGGGTGGGGAGGGTGGTACCCTAGACCACCAGGGTAATAGGACGTTTTCTGTAAAACAGATGCCTGCGATCGGGCAGCATTCATTCCACTGGACCACCAGGGATATTGGATGGGGGGGTTTATATTTCAACAGATGCCCATGATCGGGCAGCATTCGGTCCATTGGACCACCAGGGATATTGGATGTTTTTTTTTTCTTATTTCAACAGATGCCCGCGATCAGGCAGCATTCGGTCCACTGGACCACCAGGGATATTGGACGGGGACATTCTTTTTAAACATATGCCCACGATCGGGTATGGGGGCACCACCAGGTGCAGCTGGAATTCGGGTGGCCACCCACAGGTGGCAGCTGCCGTGTTGCACCCTGCAATGCAGCAGCTCACCTGTGGGTGGCCATCAGTTGTTCCTTTTTTTTTGGCTTAACTTTGTACTGGCGCAAGTAGGAGTTGTGCATGCATGGCTCTGCACATCCCGGGCTGAATATCTGGCTGTGCAGGTTATGCATGGGAATGCCCCCCCCCACCTGTGCCTGCAGACATTACCAATACACTCCAGTGCATCGGGATTTGTGCAGAGCACTTTTCCCTTTTGAATATCGTGCCAGGGCACATCAGTGGGTTGCGCATGGCGCAACAGGCAACCCTTTTGAATATCTGGGCCCAAGTGTTTGCATTGTGGGGCAGAAGTACACAATCATTTTTCACATTTTGTGTTAAGTTTTCAGTTGTACAAATCTGCACAGGTATGTAGATATGTATTGAACAGTGAAAATAGGGCAGATAATCACATGTTAAGTTAGTTAGTTAGTTAAAACCTTTCTTTTTAGGAAGGAGTTTAGGTGGACTATCACATCATTAGGACAAGGTCCAATTTTCAAGATGGTCCTGTAAAGATATAAAGTGCTTCTACACATATGACTCACAATAAACAACAATAAACATATTTTTACAGGATGTATCAAAAATCAAACATTCACAATCTAATACATCAAACATCTGTATTAAAACTCATCTATAGCAATCACAACAAACTTTTAGTTCAAGCCTCAGACTAATTAAAAGTGCTCTCACATCATTAATATGATTACAAAATACAGATTTCAAAGCCCACCATAATCTATTAACAATAACCAGAAATCTTAAATTACTATATGTATTTATGATTTTTGGAAACTCAAAATTCCTCAAATTTATATCTCTCAAATTATAAATATGCTTTTTTATTTCCAATTTATCATAAAGACCCCCCAGGTTGTTGTAATTTTATTACTTTAAAAATTTGAATTGCCCAGAAAATCTGACGTTTACTATCCTGTGTAAGCCATCCTAATTCACTAAGTACATCACAGTGATGTGTTTTGTAATCTTTTTGTATTATAAATCTAGCCATCTTATAATATAATTGATCAACCTTCAATAATAATCTCTTAGATGCTAAACCATAAATATGATTTCCATATTCCAAAACTGGAAGAAGGAGTTGATTTATGACCCGTTCCCTCATGGATCTTTTCATACAGAAACCAGAACGCCTAAATGCTCCCAACCTTTTGTTTACTTTTATTATAGTTTCTGATATATGATATTCAAATTTTAAGGATGCATCTATCCAGACCCCCAAATATTTATATTCTGAAACTTGCTCTAAGGTTTTGTTTTGTAATGTTTTTATATTAACTATTTCTTTACTATTATTTGAGTAATTTTGCTTTCTTCCAAAAACCATAAGTTTAGTTTTTTTGCTGTTAAGTATTAAACCAGATTCAGTCAACCACTTAGATAATCCTATAAAATCTTTCTGTAGGTTCCTCTCCATTGCTCTATAATTAAGTCCACTAGCAATTAATAGAGTATCGTCTGCGTAAAGATTTATGTTTGAATATTTTACGCAATCCACAACTTTATTAATGTAAATCAGAAATAATATTGGCCCCAAAATGGAACCCTGAGGTACTCCTCTTTGAACATTTAACTTATCAGATAATATTCCATTTATACAAGCTTGTTGTGTCCTATTTGAAAGGTAAGACTTGAACCAATTTCCTGTCTCCTCAGCCAATCCCATCTCAGCCAGTCGTTTAACCAAAAGCCCATGGTTAACTGTATCAAAAGCTTTGGATAAATCCATGAACACTGCACCCACCGATTGGCCCCCCTCTAATTTTGATTCAATAGTATCCACCATATTGGTGAGTGCAGTGCTCGTGGAGTACCCTTTTCAAAAACCAGATTGTTGTTTTGTAATTAATGAGTATTTTTCTAAATAATCAACCAATTGTACCTGAATTAGTCTTTCCAAAATTTTGGATAACCCAGACAATAAAGCAATGGGCCTATAATTTGTTGATTGAAATGAGTCACCTGTACCTTTATATATAGGTATAATTTTAGCGTTTTTCCAAACATCTGGAAAAACGCCCTCAGTCAGAGACCAGTTAAACAATTCAGTTAATATAGGGGCTATCACCTGGACAGAGTCTTTCAGAAAATGATTTTCAATAAAATCAAGACCAAAAGCCTTATTAGTTTTTAACTTTCTTATCTCTGCCTTTACCTGTTTACAAGAAATTTTTCTAAACCTAAACCTCAGGGTATTTATATTCAAATTTTTATTAACTCCATCCTCAACTTCTAAATCAATAAGGTCAAAATCGGGCAGTGTAACGAAATAATCATATAAAATGTTTGTTGAACACCTTATGTTCTGAGGAACACCTCTGCTTAACATTTGTATAGGAGGACCATGCATTTGTGAAGTTTCAAAAGATTTTAGTAGTGACCAATACTTTTTATTATCTGAAGTCTGTTTAACTTTTTCCTCAAAGTAATTTTGCTTCAATTTTTTTATTTGAACTTACAAATGGTTTCTGGCTTTTTTATATTTTTCCCAATCCTCATTTTTTAAAGATTTACATGCCTTCTTCCATAAGCAATTCTTTCCACGTATTAATCTTTTTATTTTTTCCGATACCCAGGGAACATGAGATTTACTTTGCATGCATATACGATAAGGAGCCATTTCATTACAAATCTCTAAGAACCATTTTGAAAATTCCTGGATTGCTACATTCACAGATGGTATTAAGAATAATCTATCCCATCTTACTAACATCAATCTAGCTGCAAATGCCAAATCCGCCAAATCCAAGCACATGTATACATCTCTATAATGAGCTATGAGTAATAGGAACAGTACCACTTAATGCAATGCAATACCATTAAATGCACAAAATGTTTCTGTTTTGTTTTTTTAAAACAAACTTGAATATGTCAAAGGCAATTTAACTTATATACATTCAATTTGAAGCTCAGCATTATATACATATGTACAATTCTGAGTCGCATTTCTTGGGAATAGTTCATCATATTCAGTGTTGAGAGTCCAAGAACAGTGATACATAATCCTGCACAGTTAATAAATACATGCATGTAATGTTTCTGCTTTCTTTTTTAAAAAGAAACATAAACACATTAAAGTCTACTTAAGTTATGTACATTCAAGTAGAAGGTCAGCATTATATACATATGTACAAGTCTGAGTCACATTTTTGGGGTGAAGTTCATCATGTTCAGATTTCAGAGTACAAGAAGAGTGACAGAAAATTCTGTCAGATTCTTTTCAACAATTTCAGTTTAGTGGTACCAGATGATACTACTATGTAGGCAGTCATGCTGTTAACTTGGGTGTAATAACTACATTTGCCAAGACATAACTCACTAAATGACATAGTGTAATATCCAACGCCCTCGAGTCTGCTTGGATTTGGCAGAAGTCAGTTTAGTAAGTATCATAGTCAAGGTCAAGAATGTAGACAACAACAGGAAAAGGAGTGAGAACTTAACCTAATGTGTATTGTTGAAACAAGAATAGTTCTCAACACAATATGTGGAGAACAGTGGTTGCAACTCTGATAAGTGTTTAACTAAATTAGTGAGTTTGTCATTGCCATGTAAAATTGTACTGTGAAAGAACTGAATACACATTAATATGTGCTAAGGCAGGCCAGTCGACGCAGCGGTTGGATTTCCATCTGCGACGCCAGTGACTCGGGTTCGTGAATGGACTTGGGTCGCCGGAGGGCCAGCAGGGGAGAGAAGGATGGAGCATCCAGGGACAGCTCTCCTTCTCCAGGGGAAGGGCAGGGGATGTGCACTGGTGTAGGCTGACTCCTGGCAGAGGCTGGGAGTGCAGTAATACAGCCGGGCTCGGTGTTCAAGGGGGAGTGACAGACGTCAGCGTATGCCTTGACATCAGGATGTCACTCCCCACAGAAAAGTGGAAAGAAGCTGCCTGGTCTACTGGATGATGGCTGCCAACTCCCTACTGTATCAGATGCCCCGACACCCCAGAATCCACCTCAGCAGCACCCAGGGACTGATCATAGAGTGCGCTGGTATCCCCCTCCTGGCACCTTCCCCCTCAGAGGAGAGGGACCCATCTGGCGAAGGGTTACGCCGGGCCACCCCTGGGTCAGCTGTGATCTGAGGTGAGTAGGAAGGGGTTCAGGGTGAGGAGGTCGGGGGGATTCATGTAGCCAGAAGGAGAGGCAGGCCAGGGGCAAGTAAGGCGGCAAAAAAAAAAAATACATGCTAAGACATACAGACTTAAGTAAGGCATCTGCAAAAAGACATGACTCACTGACTGTCTAATGATTACAGTTAAATACCCTCAAGTCTATTTGAACAGTAGCAATGCAGTTTTTGTAGTAAGTATATCAAAGTTGCAAATGCTGAATATCACAATACAAATGTTTTTGAAAACTGTATTGCAATGAAAGATGAAAACAGTGTTGTTTTGCACGTAATTTATAAGGACAGCAGTGTGATAAACAAGTAATTGTCTATCACAGGTTGCTACATTGCTGTACTGTTGTGTTCTTTTCTGCAATGGCAGAGAAATCAGAGCAGTTAATGTGGTCTCTGGTGATACTGTATGACAAGTGGAATACATAGATCACCATGGGTGGTTTTGTACACCAGTGGTTTCAGTTGAAGGTGTAAGTTATTGTATAACAGAAAAATATGTATGTACATTGGTGGAAAACAATAATATCTGTTTGGGATATGCACACATTTTGTTATTGTTGCAGAGATTCTGGTTTGGTGAAATGTTGTGATTAGATGTCATCACTCCACATTTTGTGCAACATTGGTTGAACAGAGAATGATTACATATGCATCTTTCAGATTCCTTGGGGCTCTTTCTTTGAGAGTGCATACTGTATCATTGCACTCTACCCATCCCTTTCTGAACCTTCACCAAGTGACATAGTGGCCAGAGTGAATGGATAGCCCGTAGTAGAAGGTTACTGCATGGGTGTCAAACTGATTTCCTGAGAACATAGTTCTGCCAACAATGAAATGTGAAATTGGAGGTGTGATTTTCATTCCTTGAGAGTTAAAGTGTTGCAATACAATCATTATGTTTGAACTTGAATATGTAACTCTCAGAGAGCAAACACAAGAACGCCCACATCTTCAGCACAGCCATCCAGTTTCTGCATTTGCAAATAACATGTGGAACTTCACAGTTCTCTGTTCTGGGCCAAAGACAGACAGCCAAAGCATATCCTGAGTTGTTTGTGTGTCTTTGTGGCCGCATGATAAACATGTGTACTTGAACACATAGTCAACTTTAAAATGTTGACACAGATCAATGCCCTCATCTGCTAAACTGTTTATCATTCCCGTCATAAACTCTGTGACATCTTGTTGTGCATTGTCAGCAAACATTGATTGTCCTGCATATTTTCCAAGAGTTAGCCATAGAGCAGTCAAGCGTTGTGAACTGAGAAACTGTGCTTGACTACCTCTAATGACAGAGGTGTCGAGTGACTTGAGTTTAACACATTAGCAAACTCAGGGATGTGGAGAGGTGCTTGCATAGTTGTGTTTACATAGCAGTTTACTCCTGTGCTGTTCTCAAATATTGGCAGTGTGTTAACCCCGATACATTTCTTCACAGGTGGAGATGTGAATTGTTTATGAAGAGAGTACTCTGTAATGTGCTGCTGAGGTGATGACTCTGGAGTCTTCATGTTCTTCCTTTTCAGTTTGTGTCTGTCATCCATTGTAATAGCTGTACTGGATGCATACCTGGGAACTGGTGGCAAAGGAGCATTTGGTTGGTACAATACACGTAATCTGTTGTACTCAACTATGCATTTTGTGTCGGCACGTATTTTCCTTTCTGCCAGATTTACTATGTGTACTCCAGACAACTGTCTGACATGAGACAGAGCAACATAAGACATCCCATCCTTGAATATACCAGTGCCTATATCTACAGTAGCACTATCAAGACTGGGCCCTTATGATTTGTGTATGGACACTGCATAAACAGCACTCAGTGGAAATTGTTTCCTTGTCACATGTATGTCTTTGATAAGCTCAAACTTGACTGTAACTCTGTCTATTGGTGGAGAAGTTTCCCAGTTGTCAAACTTAACAACTACAACTTCCACATTTGTGTTCTGCACATTGTACTGGAAGTCATGTATGTATCCCATGGCTCCATTGACAAGACCTCGCTCAACGTCAATGTTTCTGTGAAGCATGATGCATGCATTTCTACACAGTGATAGCACAGCTTCTAAGCCAGCTGTGCATGACACATCACCTGTGAGCTCTCTGAGTCACTCAACCATTTTTGATACCATTGTTCGCAATAGGTTAATACCATCTATGGTATCTATGCATAGGAGAGTGACAATAGGTTGCTGTTCTCTCTGCATCATGATCTGATTGAACTCTGCACATTGCTTAAGTCTTGGGAATAGACATACAACATATACCACAGATTTCTGCACATGTGCAAAGATATCACATGCATCCTGGATGGGGCATTATTTCTTGTGATCATGCGCTGTCCACCAATGCGTGCCTCATCAAGCAATGTTTTGTAAAACATGTCACCTTGCTGTCTCATAGTCTGTGAGAGTTCAGCATATGAGAAGAACTTCCACAGATTGACTCCACCTATGCATCCAATTGTTTTCTTTGCATCTTCCATGGATAGACTACAGAAAACATGTTTGCCATTTACAGGAGCCAGCTGAAGGAGATCTCCAAGAACAAGAATGTTCTTACCACCAAATGGTGTGTCATCATTGGTACCTAGTATCTCCTGTAGACGTAGGTGACCATATGTGAGAAGAACATTTGAAACCATGCTGATCTCATCTATTATCAGCAAATTAATTTTATCAAACATTGACCTCAGTTCAGAGGCAACGTCATATGACAATTTTCTGTAATCACCACTCTTCCCATGCTCAACTGGCAGCATAAATAACCTATGAAGTGTGATTCCACCTATGTTATAAGCTGCTAAACCTGTTGGAGCAGAAACAATAACTGATGTTGCTGCATTAGTAAGGTCACGTACACCTTTGCTTATTGCTTCAATCAAGAAACTTTTTTTCCAGTCCCAGCAGCACCACTAACAAACATCCTCACTGGTGTCTGTGCCTCACAAACACAGTGCTTGGTACTGTGCTGAATAGCATGTTCCACATCATGTATCACAGACTGATACACAACTTTTTGGTGTGAGTTCAAGTTGTCAACAATGTTTGTAGCTGACTCTGAGAACTGCATGATTTGTTGCATTGTGCTCTCTACCTCTGACATCAGGACAGCTGGGTCATTAGGATGAAGAGGAGCACCAAGAGTCCCTTCTCCTTCAACATCAACCATTTCCTGTGATGTTACTGGGTTGTCATCATCCAGAGTTTTCTTAGTTTCCTCCAGCTGATTTTTTTCCATTTCAAGTCTGTCAATGTAACTCTCAGAGACATGACTCTTGAAGGTATGATACGTTTCCATGAACTGTTGTTCATATGTGTCAGATAATCCTTATAATTCAGATTCTGATCTCCAAGGCTTGAACAGAAACAATAGAGCAAAATAAGAATGTTCTTTGCTTTCTGTTGTGTTCAAGGTGAGTTTACAGTGGTCAATTAGCCATGGTTTGTGCTTTTTAACAAGTGAGCCATCAAACCCAGTGACTTTATATATGCCTTTTTCTGGGTAAGAAGAAACACCCCACTTGTAAGTGTACCATTGAGCAACTTCAAAGAGACACAGATCATCCATAGCACTGTGGTGCTGTGGATAGTAATTGTCAATTAAGTTCAGAATATTTGTGGATTCTGGTCTTGTAGCAGCCAGATCCTCAATCTCTTCATGGCTTTTAAGGACATGATGCCTGTTCTGCTTGTGGTTCATATTCAAGAAATGAATGGAGTCTGATTTGCCATATAAACATACACCTGTAAGTCGGTCACTTGCTTCATAGGTTCCACACTCACGGTGTGACAGAGTCTTACGTCCCAGTGACCAAAGCCTAGAAGACATTGACTTATCACAGTTAGACAACTCTTCCAACATTTCTTGCAGGTTTGTTTGCTCATGCTTAGTGATGTATGATGTGACATACCTTACAAGAGCAACTGAGTTGTCAGCAACAAACTGAACATCAATATTTGCTTGCCACATCAACAGGAGAGAAGGGCTATAGTGATTGATATAGACTTCTGAGTCTGTGCGACATAGTTCATACACTTGCTTTGTGGACTTTGCTTTCAGGTGGTGTCACATGGCTGAAAAGACATCATTGAGACTAGCAGCCATACAAGCTCACCTTGGGAAGCCAAAATGGCATTGAGTGTACCACTGTCCCTTCTTCTTTACTTTCCTACGACAGTACTTGCCACAGAGGTATTGTTGGAATTTCTGAACCAGTTCCCAAAGTGTTGCACTGTCATACCTGTCTGGAATGTGACACATGATATACTTCAGTATGAAGCTTAGTATGTCACTTGTGTTGTTGTCTCCAATACGTGGGGCATCTTTGATCCACAGCAACATATGTATGTGTGGAGCTCCACGAGCTTGGTACTCAACCCTCCAGAAATAGTGCTCGACAATGCTGAGAGGAGGATTAGTCTTAGACAGTATGAACTTTAAAAGACTGTGGAACCGGTGGTGGAAGTAACATGAAACTGTGACTGGGTCAAGTGAACATAGTTCGTTGAGAGTCATAGTTTGTATATTCTCAACATCTGAGTTTGCCCATCTGAGAAGATCAAGCAGATCATCCCAATAATATTCAGCACAACTCGGTGTAACAAACCATGTTGCTGGTCCAAACTCTCTCAGCATGCACATCACCTCAGAGTGTCGTCTGTACCAGTATTCCTTGGTACCACACATGCTAGACAAAATTGAAGAAAGACTGACTTGCAGTGTTTCATCTTTGGTCTGCAACTTCTGTAGTAACTGTGCTGCTTCATATTGTTGAATTCTGTACCAAGTCTCAATGTATGAGCAATACTAGCAGATAGGACACTAAGTTCACTTTCCCAAAGAAGGTGGAACAGGTATGCAATGTCTCTCCGAAAGGTGAGGTTCTATGCTCAGCTCCTGGTAATCAAAGTTCACGTTCATCTAATCGACCACCTGTGCCAAGTGGAAATAGATCAGGAAAACAATGAGCTTCTAGAGTAGCCTCCCATATACTTACAGGATTGCCCTCTACTTGCTTCATCTGATGTAAATCAATGTTATCCATTACAGGGTCTTTGCCATGCAATGGATGTATGGTGAATTGCTCATACACTTTGACCCAGATATTCAAAAGGGTTGCACCATGCACAATAGGGTTGCACCAGAGCAAGTCTGAAAATGCGCCATTCTGCGATATTCAGCAGGAGGCAGTTGCGCCCCACAAATCATGCTGAGCAATAGCGCAATGATAATGAACATATGCACAACTGAAGGGGGATGAACCATGCATAATTGGTGCAGTGCAATATTCAACAACATACTCCATGCGCAATAGTGGAGCAAACGGAAGTTGCGTGATAGCGGAAATGAGCCAAAATAAAAAGGAACAAGGGAGAGGTGCAAGAACGCTACAGGGCAGGCACATGTTGCTGAACTATAGCCAGCCACACAGGCAACACACACACACACACAGGGCAGGACAGAGATGGGGAACTGGAACCCATAGGCTCAGGGAAGGTGTGGGGAGCCACAGCCACAGTGCAGAAGGGGGAAGTGCCACACAGCACTGAGGACAGCACAGTTAGGTGTTCCTGGTGCAGAGGAAGTAGCAGCCAGGACAGCGGGGGGAACACAGAAACAGCAGCTGGGGGGGTGAACACATGGCCAGGGACATGGCCAGTGCCACCATCCAGATGGGAGGCAGTATGAGGGGGTAAGAAGGTGGGCAGCAGGGGGCACAGCCGTGGAAGGCCGTTGGCAGTATGCCCCCAACAGGCAGATACCGAGCCCACACCAGCTTCTGAGCTGTACAGTGATACTGAGATCGTGGGCCGGTACCGCCGGAATCGGATAATCCTGGTGGCTCTGTGAGCTGTGCAGTGATGTGATGTAGGTATCGCCACCACAGAGCCATGTCTGTCAGTGGGAGCATCAAAGTGACAGCTTGCGCGTGCTTGCTCACCACGATCACCTTTCAGAGACCAACAGGGGACACCATAGGCATAACCCAGTCAGCCGCCATGCCACCTCACCCAATTCCTCAGCGCACTGCTGCCACATGCTGTGGAGTACATCCATTTCCCCAGCACACCGGCGGAGTGCACAGCAAACATACAGGAGTTCCACAGAGTAGCACGTATGTCTGGCATGCTAGGGGAAATAGACTGCACCCATGTGGCCATCTGCACACCACCTGGCCCCGAGGAGGCCGCATATATTAATTGCAAGAGCTATGCTAGCATCAACTGCCAGGTAGTGTGTGATGCCAGGGGGTGCATAATCCATGTCTGTGCCACGCACCTTGGGGGAGCACACAATGCCTTCATCTGACACCAGTCAGCACTGTGCCACAGATTTGAGAGTGGGGACATCCCCACTGGCCACTTAGTGGGTGAGTATGCAAACCACATAGACAAACATAGGGCTTGGGAGGGGCATGGTCAGAGGTGACATGGGTAGTGGCCTACATGGCCAGGAGCAAGGCAATGCTGATCACCAAACTAACCTCCACCCTCTACACACAGGTGACAGTGGATACCCACTCTGTTCCTGGCTGCTCACACCATACCGGCGGCCCTCGACCCCATCTCAGCAATGCTACAATGAGGCACATGCCATCACACGTAATGTCATCGAGCGGGTGTTCGGTATGCTGAAGGTATATTTCCGTTGCCTGGACACCTCCGGTGGTGCCTACAGTACAGCCCCTCAAAGGCCTGTGGGCTATTCCTGGCCTGTTGCACCTGCACAACATGGCCAATGAATGTGGGATAGCCATACAGGTCAAAGAGGGGGACAGCGATGGGGACAATGAGGACGCCGGTGACAGTGGTGATGGCAGCCCCCTTGGGTGACGGGATCCCCGACTGCTCCGGCTGGTACAGCTGCACCGGGACACCATCATGAAGGAGCACTTCAGCCAACCCAGGTAAGTCATGGGGCCATGTGCAACCACCAGTGGCAAAGACACAACCCACAAACATGCATGGACACACACCAGGGGTGCATGCCATCAAGGGAAGTGGCCAGGCATGGAACCACACACACTGTCAGGGATGGGTGAGGTCTAACATGTCACGTGGACAGACACACACACACACACACACACAACTCACCAGACATGCACAAAGGGTAGGAGGCACGCTGACCCAGAACACCAACCCTAGCCACACACATGTCCACAGACCACCACGCCCACTTTCTGTCATTGTGCATGTGTCAGACACTGGGCAGCATTGCACATTGGCGTACAGTGCAATGCAGGCATCATCATGCACACGCAACTGCGGACAGCAGCCAGGAGGGTGTGCAGATGGACTGTGTGTGTGTGTGTGTGTGCGTGTGTGCAGGGCTAAGGTACTTACCGTGCATTGCCAGCTGAATGATACAATGCACGGGCAGCATCAGACGGTAGCCGCAGCTGAGGGGACAGGTCAGTCATGCCACAGTGGCCCGGCCACCATGGTTGTGGGTGGCACCGCCAAGACCTGCCAGCAGTGACAGGCTGACCACTGGCCTCATAGGGCAGCACCGATGGTCCCCAGGGTTCCACTGCATGAGATGGACTGCGTTACGCGGGGTCTGCAGCACCGAATATGCCTGCGCCCAGGCGTGGTTCGATGCCCACAGCTGAACCCGTTGTTGACAAGGGGATGGTAGCATGATGCAGGAATAGGGGTGACATTGCACTGCACGGTGTCTGCGATGCATGGACAAATAACTGTGTGCCCCCTGTGGCCATGGCAGCTGTGATTGTCTGTGTCAGCCTGTCAATGGCAGTGGTCACATCCTCCCACATCGGTCCATCCCTGCCAGAAGTAGAGTGGTTTCTCTGCTGCGATGCTCCTCTGCCTGCTGCAGAGCCACACTCAGTGCATCCACCACCATCATCACAAGCTGCATCTGCTGATTGACTGATGCTTGCAGTATGCGGGTGTGCTCATCCAAGAGGTCATCTGCCTGATCGGCATGCTGTCCCTGAGGGTGGGTGCTGCACACCAGGGCTAGGCCTGGGCATGTCCACAGGTGGTGCACTGATGCTGCCCCCTGACACTGTACCCCCAAGCCCATTGGCCGACTGCTGATGCTGCCCCTCCAGCTGCCACTCCCCAGGGCTCAATGGTGCTGCCGCAGTGGCCGCAACAGTCCCACTGTCCTGTACACACACTAGTGCTGCCCCAATGGTGCTGACAGGCACAGGCTGGGACTGATGACATGCAGGCCTCCACGGCAGCACCACCCACAGCAATGGCCACAATGTTACCTGCTATGTGGCCATCCTGTGGCACACATGTGCCACTGCCCATGACGTAGCTGACATCATCGCCGGTGATGGACTCAGCACAGCCTGAAGTCTCAGCAGTGCCAGCATCTATGGATGCTGGCAGCTGGGACACGGGCAGGGCCTCCTCTGCACCTGCTCCAACAACATCAGTCTGGATGTTCAGGCTGTCCCACTGTTACCCTGAGCCACGTATTCCTTTGGAGGTGGATGGGCCCTCCTCCATCTCCATGTGACCAGCCTCAGTGGAGAAGCCCACCACCGCTGACCCATGCAGATCCTCAGGAGCTGTAAGGGAAAACAAAGTCATGTTACTGCATGTGACCTACCCTGTCCCCCCTAATAGACAGACCATGACCTACCATGCAGTGACGGGCTACCACCCATCTTGAATTCACCACCAGAAACACCCTTAATGGCACAACTCTGCATGCTGCCATCAACCCTCATCTCCTGTGGGGTCAGGTGTAGCACCTCCAGCTGTCCCCCACCTGTCGCAGACTGTGCTGCCCTGATGGCAGCCACTTTCTCCTTAATCCTCCTCCTGTCTGTGCCCATCTTCTTCTCGTACTCCTGCACAGAGTGCTGGTGGCTGCCATGCAGGTTTACAGCACATGCCACCTCTTCCCATGCAGCAGCACGGGCCTGTGGTGTTCCCTGGCGTCCACTGAGAAGTGTCTTGGTCTAGATAGGCCTCGAACAGGCATCCATCTCTGCCTTCGTGAATTTGGCTCTCCTCCCACAACTCTGTTCCTCTGTCCCCTCAGCTCTGCTCAGTCGCGATTCAGCCTGTGAGAATGATAGATGTTACCTGTGACTGTGCAGTCCCTGCTGTCCCAAAATCCACAAGTCCACACTCCCAAACAGCATGCATCCCCTACCAATAGACTGCAGTAAATCGACTATGGCGGGTGCAGCCTAATGTCACACTTTTATAGTGCAACCCATACAAAATGAGGTGAGAGCATCTTTAAGGGATGCAAATGCAGTGACTGCACCATTGAATGGCTGATTAGCTGATTTGCATATGCCGGCTGAATATCGCACTGTTGCACTTTGCGCAATTGTGTTGAATGTGCTGAGCCAAGGGAGCAGTTCTGTGACATGTGCAATATACACCTAACTGTGCATGCCCGGGTTGATGATGCAGGCACCTGCTGTGCTGCTGACGTGCTGTACATGGGAGGCAATGGAGGGCATGGCCACCATTGTGCCAGTGGTGCTACAGCGCTGTTCACCTATATGGCACTGTGGCACTGGGGCATCATATGCACACTGGGGCAACAGTGTGGTAGGCCACTACAGGAGGTGGTACACAGGCACACAATCACACTAGATGCATTGGGTTCCAATCAATCTGTGGCTGTCCTTGCACCAGAGACCCTTGACCCTGTGCCCCACCTTGCTCTCCCCAGGTGCTGGGCGCGCCAGGTATGGGTGCACCAATATCGTGCTTTTCGGTACAGTGTGATAGGAATGGCAGCACTGTACCACGCAGCATCTGCACATGGCAGAACCGCACTGCAGAACACCATTTTGACTTAACGGAGCAGTAGAGATGGCATGGAGGAGAGCTGTACAGTGGAGCCAGGTGGAGCTGGCAAACCTGGTTGCTATTGTGGAGCCACATGTTGGTCTACTATTTGGTGAGGCACCCTTGGACAGGGCCAGGAGTCAGGTGTGGCAGGAGGTGGCCACTGGTATGGGGTGGATGGCGGAGCAGTGCCGTCACAGATATGGGGACCTGAAGCGGAGGGACCCAGACCTGCTTTCCTGCCTGCGGGCACATGTCATGAGGGGCACAGTGCCATGGCCAGGTAGGTGCAACATCCATACACTTTTATCTTCCATATGGGTATCACAGTTGCATGTGTCCGGCAAATGGGGGCTGTCCAGTGTTGGCCGTGGTGGTGTTATCAGGGTGTGGGTGGTGGGTCTGACTGTGTGGGATTGCACACACATGGGAGTGGGGGACTTTGCTACAGGATTGTACTGATGTTTCTGTCTCCACGCTTGTGCACCTTAGGCCCAGACAAGCACAGGCTGGTAAAGGAGAGGAGGCACCAGCAGGAGGATCATCAGTCCGGAGGCGAATGTCACGTCAGAAGTTTAGGGACCAGTCTGATGATGGTGAGTGCCTTACATCTGCGATTACTATTGCATGTTGTGTAACAGGGTGGGCAGTAGGATGGCCACCATCCATTGTCACCACTGCTGCATGCAACTTGTTGCAGTCAGCACTGTCCAGTGGCACTGCATGTCTGGGAGTGTGTCAATGGTGATCCATGTGATGGCTGCGCAGGCATGGCTGTGCCACTGTCTTCATGTGCTGCATAGCCAAGTCACTGTAATGGCCACGGTGTGCTGTGCAGGACATGGGTGGTGGGTGTGTAATGGTCCACATGGCTGTGGCTGCTCTAGGCAGATCTTGTGACACGGTCACTGTGGGTGGTCGCACACCATCACAGGGGCATGGCACATGGCTGTGCGCCATGCACAATGGGTTGTTTTAGGAACTGGACAGTCACACGTGTTGACTCTGCTCCTTGTCCTAGGGTGAACAACACTGGATGGCACTGAATAAGCAATACAGAATCCTGCAGCTGGAACAGGTGGTCTTGGCTCTTGAGAGGTTGGAGACATAGTCCAGAGGAGGAGAACCAGAGGCACCACAGGAGTGCAGAGCAGGTCAGGGAATAGGCCTCCATGACCCCCTGACACCCATACCCCCTGGACCCACCCTCACCCCCTTCTTCCTCTCCCATTTCTATACCTGCCCCATGCCGCCCCCACCTGGTTTAGGCCTTCCTCCCTTGTATATATTTGAAAATATGTTACATAGTTGTTATATTTAATACATACATTTTGTTATAACAACTGCGGTGGTTTCTAATTTGCAGCAGGTTAAGTTATATGCTCAGCTGCAGTGGTGTGTGTATGGCATCAGTGGTGTTGCACACATGGGCGTGGTGTGTGTGTGTGTGTGTGTGTGCAGAGGGAACTGCCTATGGTGTGGGCAGGGGGATCAGTCACTGTCTGTGGTTTGTGTGTTGTATTCTGTGCACTGGATGCCTGTGTGCAGTGGTCCATGGGGCCTGCACTGTGTGCATGGCACTCTTGTCAGACCATCCATGGCCTGTGCAGCTGACACCCTTGCATGTCTGTGATATGCACGGTCTGCTGGCATGTCAGTGGTGGCTGCTGTGGCCAGTGCTGGGACAGGTTGTGTTCGCAGGAGGGTGTGCAGGGTGCTGTACTGCTGGAGGTGGGGTCCGGGGCATGCCCTGTCACATGTGGGGTACCTCATGTGCTGACACATGGTCGGTCTCTCAGCTGTACCTCGGGGGGATGTGCAGGGTGGCACTGTGTATGCATCTGTTGCATCACTGTCTGCTGCCACCCACTGCAGGGTGTCCATGGTGGGGCTGCCTTGCATGGCTCCACGGTGCACAGGGTTGCATTGTCACAGTAGGGGTGGTGGCATGAATGGGGTGCCCTGCACTGTTGGGTGCTACTCCTTGGCAGGGTGTATGGGGATCATGGTGCAGGGTGTGCTCTGCATTTGTGGGATGGTGTAGTATGGGGTGGTCAGCCATCCTGTATGCCAGTCACAGCTTGCCGGGGTGAGTGGGGCACCATGGCCCAGCTGTGGGTTGGTTGCTGGTCTCCAGGGCCAGTGGTTATTCCAGCCCTCCCTAGTTGTGCAGTGCATGGGGTGTGGGGGGATGATGTCTGTTCTGCTGTGTGTTCCTCTGCCCATCTGTGGCATGGGTGGTGGGTCCCTGCATCCCTGGTTGTGCTGTTGCATTGCTGTCCTGCTGCTGGCGGCATCCCTGGTTGTGCTATTGCGCATCTGGACTGCTCAGCTGAACATCCCTTGTTGCACTATGGTGCATCAGATATGCTCATCTTCACCTCCCTAGATGTGCTATGGTGCAGGTGGTGTGATATTCAGTCGTTGGCCATAGGCACATCTTGGCCTGCGCAGTTTTTGAATATCGCGCTTCTTGCACATGGGCACAATGGACTTGCGCTTGCTCCTACTGTTGCAAACTTTTTGGGTGCAGTTTGAATATCTGGGCCATTGTGTACAGTTGTGATGTCAACCTTTTTCAGTATTGCTTTGTCAGAGTTGTCGATAGTAATATCTGTAAAAATACCAGCAAATGCATCAATGTCAATGTCAGCATAAAAAACATTATGCTCTTTTAGGTATTGCAATGCATACTTCACCTTGTCAACATTGACTATGTCCTGCCATATTGTTTTTGCCTTTGTTGGAACACCATTCACCAAGATTAGTACACTAATGTCCTGAAAAATAGTGTTGACTTTTTCTTGCAAAGATAAAGGCAAATATACAACAGAGCCTGTCAGAGACCGTACCAGGTCTTTGTTTGGCAAGTCTCATGTCTTTGTATTCAGCCTGATGATTGTTTGAAATGGTTTCATAGTATGAATCAGAATCCTCTCAAACAAGTTCAAGACTGCTATCTGAGCAGGAGTTGGCTCAACTTCCATCTTATTAAGTACAGACCGAGGAGGTAAACTGTCACTCTTAATCTTGTTATAACAGTAAGAACAGAGTGACACAGTTCCAACTTCTCCAAAGTCAGACTTCAAGAGAAGGTATGCATGAAGACCTCCCCACATAACATTCCAGCATGGAATGTTCTGCAGGTCTGTAGTAACACATAAGTGTTTGTAGAACAGGCGCTCACACGATACACAGATTACATTGAATGTTTGTGTTTTGCTGATTTAAAATTTTGCAAAATCATGGACAAAAGTTTCTAGAAGCTGAGCTTCTTGCACCAGTGATGTGTGCATTGTATTTGTGTGTTCTGGAAGAGTAGCATTTGACCTTAATCTATGGCTACTTTGCAACTCTTTAATGAAGTACATAAGTCCTTCCACATCTCCATCATCGAGCAATGCTTGAATGTGCATATAGTCTCAAATGACAGATCTCACCTGATATAATCTTTGTACAAATTTTCGAATCCCAGAGTTATGCACTGCCAGCATGAGAAAGTGATGAAATGTGCTGTTACTGCTCATGCTCTCTAAGCATGAAAGGGAGTGACCCATTAGTCCTGTGTGAGGACGAATTTCACACTTGTCAATGTTGTGAATCAGTGTATGGCATTCACATCTCTTTTTGGTTAAAAATGTTGAGAGAAAACTTGCAATAGAGACTACTGATTCTCCTCTAGCATTACATGTTGTGTCACATGTCCATTTTTTAGCTGATGACTTTGGGATACTAGCATCCTGTTGCACTTGATCGTCATTCTGCAAGTCAAGTGATTCATAAGATAGAAGTAAGACATTCTGCACTTTTCCATGTTCATCAATTGTTACAGTGATGTTTCTGTTGTGTTTATGGTATGTCTCTTCCCAGAAGAATGCTTCTGAGTATTCGGAATGAAACCAGTCTCCTTGAAACACCACAGAGATATTTTGTGTGTTCAAGTGTTCAAAAGACAATATTTTGTTAAGCATCTCCTCAATCTTAACACTTAATTTATCAATAGCTGACATCATTTCAGCCCATAATTGGGAATGGAATGTTAGAGCCACATTAACAAATCATCTTACTCTCAAGTGCAATTTCATCGATGCAAGCTTACTACGCAGTCTGTTCCCTTTGTGTTTCACTATTTTAGAGACCAGACATTCAATTCTGGCTCTATGGACAACTTTTTGGAAAAAAAATTGTCTTGCTGTGTTGTGCTGTGGCACAACTAGCACATCCAGCATTTTTGTTCCTGTCTCACATGTCTGTGCTTTGTCGATGTCAGTGCTGGATATTGTATCTGGACACTTCCTTTAGAATGCCTACTTGTTGTAGTTTTACTAGAGGAGGTGTTGTTTTTGTTTAGCTTTCTGTGTTTAATGGAATGTGTGGCTGCAACAGAAGAAGTTGTTGTTTTCTTCTCTTCAGCGATATGTTTTCCTTGCCCATTACATGGCATGGCGATGAACAACCAGTACAGCTATCATTTTTCGTTTGCATTCTAACTTTATGACAAATGGCCATGATGAAAGAGCTCAAGTATCTCTTGAATGCCTTCTCTATTGTAGTCTCCTAAAAAAGTAAAAAAAAAGCATCAAGTAGTAAGAAAAATGCACTACGAGGTACTAAAAACACATACTGCATATGTTGTTGACAGTATAGCATGTATAAAAAGGAGCTATTTTTTAATGGTGACATTTGCATCATGCTGTGTGATCAGATTCTGTGATTCTGTGCACCACTGTGTGATCTGAATATTGGGTCAGATTGTCAAGCACTTATAGTTGTTAAAAGATAATGTGTGGCAAATTGTGTGGTGCAGGTATCTGCCTATTATGAAGTCATAAGTTGCGGAATTGTTACATGGTAGTTGTTAAATGTTGTTACCCACTTATGTTTACATTTATAATGACGGGATAGGCAGAGTAGTAATACTGAATGGTGATAGTGGTATGAGTGTCTACAAAGGTGGTACTGGTGTAATTAATGTTGTGTTGGAGGTATAATATAATAGGTATCTTGCTTGATATGATAACATATTTATATTGATCGGATGTAAATTTTGTGGCAAAGTAAAGCCAGAGAAAGTAATATGACTTTAAAATTGCAAGATTCACATTTTTTGTTACGACCAAAGAATTTGTTATCTCATGATCATTTCTCATGATCAAGACGATCATGAACAAAGAATTTGCACAGTTGCAAACAAAGAATGTGTAAATATTGATAACTAATAATAAATGGTTGTTTAGCATGGTTATGTATGTCTCCAGGGCACTATAACGTCTCAGGAGTATTCAGTGTGTTGTTAGACTAATGTATTTCTCTTTTTTTAAACATTTTGACACTTTTAGCAGCAAACTCTCACATTATTCTCATGATCAAAGATTTTGCATGCTCGCGAACAATCCTTACGGTCAAAGCGAGTGGCGGTCAAAGAATTTGCATGCTCGCTATCAAAGATCGTCAAAATGCAAGTAAATTAATAAAATACAAAAAAAAGAATATTACCATTGTATTTCTTACTTATTAGTACTAGAAGTGCCTATGACTGTGTACTGTGTTGAAAAATTATAGAATCTACTGTGTTTTACAAACAGGGATACTGTGATAACAAAGTCTTGCGTTATTCTCGCTATTAAAGATTTTGTGCGCTCGTGATCAATCCTTGCAATGAAAACGAGTGGCCATCAAAGAATTTGCACGCTCGTGATCAAAGATTGTGAAAAAGCAGGAAAACTTATAAAAAAATAAGAAAAATGAATATGTACATTATATTTGTTAGTTATTGGTGCTAGAAGTGCATATGACTGTGTACTATTTTGAAAAATTATTGAATCTAGTGTGATTTGCAACCAGGGACATTCTGATAGCTAAGTCTCATGTTATTCTCATGGTCAAAGATTTTGCACGCTAGTGATTGATCCTCACAGTCAATACGAGTCCCGATCAAAGATTCTGCTGTCTCACGAACAAAGAAACAGCTAACTTTGCCATGTGACTTTTCTGAGCCAATAGAATCAAAGAATAACATGCTGGGGGCCATTTTGAGCTCAGCGTTCGAGCAGGACATACTCCAGTGAAAAATAGTGAGTCTTTTTCTAAGTTAGATTAAACTTGTTTACAGTGATGTTTTAAGATAGTTGGAGTGTATATTTTACTTAATAAGAAGTTAGGAAGCACTGTGGCATGTTTGCTGTTCAATTTTGGCATTGTGTTCCTACTTTTTGTGTGATGTACAGGGTTTAGTTTGAGTCAAAAAATTCAATGGGATTTTGCTTCTAAAAGTGCTGAAACATTTTTAAAATGCATGGCATTTGCCTCAATGTGTTTTACACACATAAGACTTCTAGGAAAGCTACATTAATAGTTTGTAAAGACTTAGGATTCTCCTAGGGAAAAAAACTGCTAAGCTGTTATTTTGAAGGTTGTAGTATAATATTTTTATATTTAATAGTAATGTTTTTTTCCTGTTGATTGGGAGTTTTGTCAAATGTGTTACTCTTACAGTTAGTATTTATGGGTGTGATAACACTTTTTCAGGTTTAGTATTGCTTATTACAGTTTTCTATTTTTCTACAGTTACACTTTTTCACCACACTTTACAGTTATTGTGTTAAACAGATGCTGCATTTTGGTGGTGGTTTACTTAGAGAATTGGTTGATAATGTGACAGCATTAGAAATATTTGTTTAAATAGGTGTGTGTTTTTGTAGATGTGCAATCCTAGCTGAGAAAGAAAGTGTGTACTATCTAGGTTAATATGCTAGTACATTTAGATTGCTAAAACACAGAGACAGTCAAATATATTTCACTTAACATATAGAATAACAGTACTTCTTAGTGGGAATATGCTAACTGTTAATTTTAACTGCTGTAATGATACTATAGCAGGTTAATTAAAATAGTACAATTTTAAACTGTTGTACATTATCTCTGTGAAGTACATAGATATGGTTCCACTCACCACTCAAGCTGCTGGCTGAGAAAGAGAAGGAATTTAGTTTGACAGAGCATAATGGCCACTAAGTTTGACCAATGAACATATGTGTTGTTGGCAAGTCATAAAGTGAACCAATGAGCAGATAGTATTGTCCCACCAAAACAAAAAAGCGTGTTTAATAAACATAATGCCAATAGCACAAAGTTTTACATAGAGAGCTAGATCTTTTAGGGTGTATGAACGAATCTGGGATCAGGTTATTACTTGTGATTGTTTTGACTGGATTTATCTTTGTGATACAACTGAATACTGGTCATTCTGTTGATTAGACTTGGTAGTGCTTGATAGTCTGACAGACACAATTGTGATATTTCTACATCTGAGTTTTTGAGATTTCTCACTCAGCATGGGAGAAAAATCAGCATTGACTGTATGGATAGTGGGATCAAGTTTAGGTGAAGGCAGCAGTATTCAGTAGAGGTAGTCATTTTGAATGACTTACACCTACCTGGGTGCTCAGTGTCCTGGTTTGGAAGGTGGCATGAGATGGGGAGCACTCATGCCTCACCATGTACCTGTTGGAGACACACCCCACAACCAGACATACTCCTTATTCATCTTGGAGGTATTGATCTGGGCACTAAAAAGGGCTGTTGACTTAATTAAAGCTGCACAGTTTAACTTATATATTATGAGTATGTTACCAGTTGTAAGATTCTGTATTCAGATGTTATACAGCTTATTGTCTGGAGAGGTAAGGATTACTGTCCTGCACTTGAAAGATCGACGAGGAAGGTTGAACATAAATATCTGACCTTCATGTGGGAATGTATACCATTCTGTCACCCCAAATTACTTATGACAAACATTGGCTATACCTAAAAGATGGGTGCATCTCACTATCACAGGTAATAACATTTTGTTCAGGACCTTCAAGATGGCATCTTACAGTTCTGTGATTGTGTACCAGTACAAGGTACCTTCAAGAACATCACATAGACAGTGAAAAAATGGCTCTTTAAGAGCCAATATAAAATGTTCAAAAATAGATAATTTTGCACTTATACACATCATTTTCTATAGCTTACAGTGTCCGTCTTGGTTAATATAGGACTGTGTTTTTTATCAGAGCTCTTAGAATTACTTTAATAATTTGTTTGTCATGTTCATTGTGTTCAAGATGTATTAAGTTTTGAGCAGGGTGAGATATTTAGCAGGTGTTACTAGGGCAAATGTTTGTTTTTCTGACTTGTGTAGATGTGGTATGCCGTATGTGTTCTGTTTCTATTGCGCAGCTTGTACTTTATATCCAACTGTCAACTGTGTATGTGGGGTTCCCTTGATTTTAGGGGTAGTATTGTGACTAATGTCATGCAACTTTTGAGTGTTTCAACTGCTGTGCAATTGTTAATCATGGCACTTATGTTGAGACAGTGTCACTGATGTTTGAAGCTGGATGATGATATTTTCAAGGTGCTGGTTAGCCTTTCTGAATGGGTTCATAATATTGGTAGCTTGTACATTAAGATTGGCGTCAATAGAAGTGACAAGTGCTCGCCAGTAGTGGTGATAATGTTACTATTCAGAGTGATGTCTGAGAGTCTGGGAGCATTACTACTACATGTGAACATGTGTGTGTGTCTGTGGATGGATGGATGGGTGTGGTGGATGTCTACATATTTGTGGATGGATGAGTTTTCTATCGTGTTGCTGTTGTTTGAAAAATTGATTCAGTTGTGGTACTGAGTCTGTACTTATGGATGTGTGTATGTCTTTATTTTGATGGTGGGAAGTGTTTGTTAATACTGCTACAGGGTATGAAGTCTGTTCTGTCTGTACAGTTTTTGTTTAATTAGGTGTATTGATGTTGATAGTCAGGGTGTGTGTGGCTGTGTAGTGAGGATCTAGGTGGTGGTGTGGTGGTGTGATAATGTAGTCTTGCATTTTGAGTATGTACCAGTGTTGTAATTTATATGTAAGTTGGGTTGTATGTTGTGGGTGTGATGTTCTTTTCATGACTTTCTTGAGGGTGTGCTGTATTTAACATGTATTGACCTTGCAAGAGGACCTATAGTGTGAATCTATGATGCAATAGGTCCTACAATACCACCATGCAGGTATGATGCTAATATAGAAGACTCTATGAGGTTTGGGTTTAATTTAAATTCTATTCTGTTTGATGGTGGTGGGGTGATAATCACTTGTGTATGACTTATGATTCTGGAAATGTGGATAATTAATATTGTGAGCTGTCAACATACTGATTCCTTGTTGGATCTTCACTTCCTGACAGTTTATCTCTATCTTTCAATGAGGGAGCAAAAGTTTATGGCTTTAGTCTTGACATTGACTTGACATGATATCACTGGCGCAAGTAAACATGTTTAAGTGTTTTTATATTCATGATCTTGGTGGCAATTACATGTTTAATATCATTTAGTAGTATTGATCTTGTGGTTCATTTGTGATTTATATTGGCATGTTGCTGACTGTCTAGGTGAACAACACTGGATGGCACTGGAATGGCAATAGGAAATCCCGCAGCTGGAACAGTGTCTGGCAGCCTTGGAGAGTTGGAGACATGGGGTCCAGAGAGGAGAACAGAGGCACCACAGGTGCAGAGCAGGTCAGAATAGGCCTCCATGACCCCCTGACACCCATACCCCTGGACCACCCACCCCCTTCTTCCCTCCCATTTCTACACCTGCCCCATCCCCCCCACCTGGTTTAGCCCCTTCCCCTTGTATATATTTGAAAATATGTTACATAGTTGTATATTTAATACATACATTTTGTTATAACAACTGCGGTGGTTTCTAATTTGCAAAGTTACAGGTGCTCAGCTGCAGTAGTGTGTGGGGCATCAGTGGTGTTGCACACATGGGCGTATGTGTGTGTGTGTGTGTGTGTGAGTGAGATGCTGCCTATGGTGGGGGCAGGGGACCAGTCACTGTCTGTGGTTTGTGTGTTGTATTCTGTGCACTGATGCCTGTGTGCAGTGGTCGGGCCTGCACTGTGCTGGCACCTTATCAACCATCCATAGCCAGTAGCCAACACCCTGCATGTCTGTGTGCACTCTGCTAGCATGTCATGGTGGCACCTGTACAGTGCTGGACAGGTTGTACCCTGGGAGGGTGTGCAGGTGCTGCACCGCTGGAGGTGGGGTCGGGCATACCTGTCACATGTAGGGTACCTCTGCTGACACATAGTCGGTCTCTCAGCTGTACCTCAGAGGATGTAGGGTGGCACTGTGTATGCATCTGTTGCATCATCGTCTGCTGCCACCCACTGCAGGGGTGTCCATGGTGGGCTGCCTTGGGCGGCTCCACGGCACAGGGCTGTACTTTGTACAGTAGGGGTGGTGGCATGAATGGGTGCCCTGCACTGCTGGGTGCTACCCTTGGCAGGGTGCGGGGGGACTGGCGCAGGTGTGCCTGCATTTGTGGATGGTGGTATGGGGTGGCAGTCATCCCAGGACAGTCACAGCTTGCCGGGGTGATAAGCACCATGGCCCAGCTGTGGCTGGCTGTGGTCTCCATGGGCCAGTGGTTATTCCAGCCCTCAGTTGCGCAGTGCATGGGGTGCGGGGATGATGTCTGTTCTGCTGTGTGTTCCTCGCCCATTGTGGCATGGGTGGTGGGTCCCCCATCCTGGTTGTGCTGTTGCATTGCTGTCCTGCTGCTGGCGGCATCCCTGGTTGTGCTATTACCCAACCGGTTCAGCTGACATCCCTTGTTGCACTATGGTGCACAGATATGCTCATCTTCACCTCCCTAGATGTGCTGGGTGCAGGTGGTGGATATTCAGTCGCGGGCCAGGCGCTATCCTGGCCCGCGCAGTTTTGAATATCGCGCCTGAGCCACGTGGGCACAATGGACTTGGCGCTTGCTCCCACTGTTGCAAACTATGGGTGCGTTTGAATATCTGGCCATTATGTACAGTTATGATGTCAACCTTTTTCAGTATTGCTTTGTCAGAGTTACCGACGCAATATTGTAAAATACCAGCAAAGCATCATCAATGTCAACATAAAAACATTATGTCTTTTAAATAGTGCAATGCATACTTCACCATCAACATTGACCATGTCTATATTGTTTTTGCCTTTTGTTGGAACACCATTCACCAAGATTAGTACACCAATGTCCTAAAAAAATATTGACTTTTCTGCAAAGATAAAGGCAAATATACAACAGAGCTGTCAGAACCGCACGGCCTTGTTTGAAATCTCATGTCTTTGTATTCAGCTGATGATTGTTTGAAATGGTTTCAGTATGAATCGAATCCTCTCAACAAGTTCAAGACTGCTATCTGAGCAGGAGTTGGCTCAACTTCCAGCTTATTAAGTACAGACCGAGGAGGTAAACATCACCTTAATCTTGTTATAGTAGAACAGAGGACACAGTTCCAACTTCTCCAAAGTCAGACTTCAAGAGAAGGTATGCATGAAGACATCACATAACATTCCAACATGAAGCCCCAAATCTGTAGTAACACATAAGTGTTTATAGAACAGGCGCCACACGATACACAGATTACATTGAATGTTCAGTTTTGCTGATTTAAAATTTGCAAAATTGGACAAAAGTTTCTAGAAGCTGAGCTTCTGCACCAGGATGTGTGCATGTATTGTATGTTCTGGAAGAGTAGCATTTGACCTTAATCTATGGCTACTTGCAACCTTAATGAAGCACATAGTCATACACCTCATCATCGAGCAATGCTTGAATGGGCATATGTCCAAATGACAGATCACCTGATAATCTTTGTACAAATCAATCCCAGAGTTATACACTGCCAGCATGAGAAAGTGATGAAATGTGCTGTTACTGCTCATGCCTCTACATGAAGGAGTGACCCATTAGTCTGTGTGAGGATAATTTCACCTTGTCAATGTTGTGAATCAGTGTACATTCACATCTCTTTTTGGTTAAAAATGTTAAGAAAACTGTACAAGAGAAGACTGATTCTCCTCTAGCATACATATTGTGTCAATGTCCATTTTAGCTGATGACTTTGGGATACTAGCATCCTGGCCACTTGATCGTCATTCTGCAAGTCAAGTATTCATAAGATAGAAGACATCTACTTTTCCATGTTCAACAATTGTTACAGTAATGTTTTGTTGTGTTTATGGTATGTTCTTCCCAGAAAATGCTTCTGAGTATTCGAATGAACCAATCTCCTGAAACACCACAGATATTTTGTATATTCAAGTGTTCAAAGACAATATTTTATACATCTCTCAATCTAACACTTAATTTATCAATAATGACATCATTTCAGCCCATAATTGGGAATGGAATATTAGAGCCACATTAACAAATCATCTTACCGCGTACTCATCGATGCAAGCTTACTGCAGTCTGTTCCCTTTGTTTCACTATTTTACACAGACATTCAATTCGGTCTGGGACAACTTTTTGAAAAAATGTCTAAGGTGTTGTGCTGTATATTAAATCCAGCAACATCCAGCATTTTTGTTCCTGTCTCACGTCTGTGCTTTGGTCGACGTCAAAGTTGATATTGTATCTGGACACTTCCTTTAGAATGCCTACTTGTTGAAGTTTTACCAGAGAAGTGTTGTTTTATTTAGCTTGTGTTTAATGGAATGTGGCTGCAACAGAAGAAGTTGTTGTTTTCTTCTGATATGTTTCCTTTACTGATTACATGGCATGACGAACAACCAGTAAAGCTATCATTTTCGCTTGCATTCTAACTTATGACAAATAGCCATGATGAAGAAATCAATATCTCTTGAATGCCTTCTATTGTAATCTCCTAAAAAGTAAAAAACATCAAGTAGTAAGAAAAATGCACCCTGATACTAAACACATACTGCATATGTTGGACAGTATAGCATGATAAAAGGCTATTTTTAATGTGACATTTGCATCATGCTGTGTGATCAATTCTGTGATTCTGTGCACCACTGTGTGATCTGAATATTGGTCAGATTGTCACACCTAGTTGTTAAGATAATGTGGCAAATTGTGTGAGTACAGGTATCTGCCTATTATGAAGTCACGTTACGGAATATTACATGGTAGTTGTTAAATGTTGTTACCCACTTATGTTTACATTTATAATGACAGGATGACAGGTAGTAATACTGAATGGTGATAGTGGTATGAGTGTCACAAAGGTAGTACTGGTGTAATTAATGTTGTGTTGGAGGTTAATATAATAAATATCTTACTTGATATGATAACATATTTATTGATCGGATATAAATTGTGGCAAAGCAAAGCCAGAAAGTAATATGACTTTAAAATTACAGATTCACATTTTTGATTCGACCAAAAATTGTTATCTCATGATATTTCTCATGATCAAGACGATCATGAACAAAGAATTGCACAGTTGCAAACAAAGAATGTAAATATTGATAATAATAAATAAATGGTTGTTTAGCATGGTTATGTATGTCTCCAGGCACCATAACGCCAGGGAGTATTCAGTGTTATTAGACTAATGTATTTCACTTTTAAACATTTGACACTTTTAGCAAACTCACATTATTCTCATGATCAAAGTTTGCATGTCACGAACAACTCACGTCAAAAGTGGCGGCCAAAGAATTCATGCTAGCTAACAAGATCGCAAAATGAAATAAATTAATAAAATACAAAAAGAATATTACCATTAGTTCTTACTTATTAGTACTAGCGCCATGACTGTACTGTGTTGAAAAATTATAGAATCTACTGTTTACAAACAGATACTACGATAACAAAATTGCACGTTATTCTCGCTATTAAAGATTTTAAAACGCCGTGATCAATCCTTGCAAAGAAAACGGCGGCCATCAAAAACTTGCACCGTGATCAAAGATTTGAAAAGCAGAAACTTATAAAAAAAAGAAAATGAATATGTACATTATATTTGTTAGTTATTGAAGCAGAAGCATATGACTGTGCTATTTTGAAAATTATTGAATCTAGTGATTTGCAACCAGACATTCTGATAGCTAAGTCTCATGTTATTCTCATGGTCAAAGTTTTGCCGCCGTGATTGATCCTCACAGTCAATACGGGTCGATCAAAGATTCTGTGTCTCAAGAACAAAGAAACAGCTAACTTTGCTATGACTTTTCTGAACCATAGAATCAAGAATAACATGCGAGCCATTTGAGCTCAGTTAGGCAGGACATACCCAGTGAAAATAGAGAGTCTTTTCAAGTTAGATTAAACTTGTTGCAGTGATGTTTTAAGATAGTTGAGGTATATTTTACTTAATAAGAAGTTAGGAAGCACCGTAGCATGTTTGCTGTTCAATTTGGCATTGAGTTCCTACTTTTGTCTGATACAGGGTTTAGTTTGAGTCAAAAATTCAATGGGATTTTGCTTCTAAAAATGATGAAACATTTTTAAAATGCATGGCATTGCCTCAATGTGTTTTACACATAAGACTCTCTAGGAAAGCCACATTAATAATTTGTAAGACTTAGATTCTCCAGGAAAAAAACCAAGCCGTTATTTGAAGGTTGTAGCATAATATTTTATATTTAATAGTAATGTTTTTTCCTGTTGATTGGAGTTTGTCAAATGTGTTCTTTACAGTTATATTTATAGGTGATAATAATTTTTCAAGTTTAATATTGCCTACAGTTTCCTATTTTCACCCACAATTTTCACCACTTTACAGTTATTGTGTTAAGCAGATGTGCTGCATTTTATGGTGGTTTACTTTGTAAATGATTGATAATGTGACAACATTAGAAATATTTGTTTATAAATAGTGTGTGTTTTTAGATGTGCAATCTAGCTGAGAAAGAAAATGTGTACCACCATTAATATATACATTTAGTTGCTAAAACACAGAACAGTCAAATATATTTCATATATAGAATAACAGTACTTAGTGGGAATATGCTAACTGTTAATTTTAACTGCTGTAATGATACTAGCAGGTTAATTAAAATAGTACAATTAAACTGTTGCACATTATCTCTGTGAAGTACATAGATATGGTTCCACCCCACAAAGCTGCTGGCTGAGAAAGAAGGAATTATTTGACAGAGCATACGGCCACTAAGTTTGACCAATGAACATATGTGTTGTTGGCAAGTCATAAAGTGACAATGAGCAGATAGTATTGTCACAAAACAAAAAGCGTGGTTAATAAACATACGCCAATAGCACAAAGTTTACATAGAGGCTAGATCTTTTGAGGCAAGAACGAACCTGGATCAGGTTATACTTGTGATTGTTTTGACTGGATTTATTCAGGATACAACTGAATACTGGTCATTCTGTTGATTAGACTTAGTGTTGATAGTTGACAGACACAATTGTGATATTTCACATCTGGTTTTGAGATTTCACCACAGCGGAGAAAAATCAGCATTGACTGTATGGATAGTGGATCAAGTTTGGTGAGAAGGGCAGTATTCAGTAGAGGTAGTCATTTTGGCAATGACTTACACCTACCTGGGTGCTCAGTGTCCTGGTTTAAAGGTGGCGAGATGGAGCAGCTCATGCCTACCATATACCTGTTGGAGACACACCCACAACCAGACATACCCTTATTCATCTTGGAGTAATGATTCGGTACAAAGGCTGTTGACTTAATTAAAGCTGCACAGTTTAACTACAGCATATAGTATGTTACCAGCTTAGATTCTGTATTCAGATGTTATACAGCCAATTGTCTGGAGAGGTAAGGATTACTGTCCTGGTAATTTGAAAGATCACGCAGGAAGGTAAACATACAAATATCTGGATTCTTCGTATATGGGAATGCATACCATTCGTCAACCCAAATTACTTAAACAAACATGGCTATACCTAAGATGGTGTGCATCACATATACAGGTAATAACATTTTGTTCAGGACTTCAAGACATCCTTACAGTTCTGTGATTGTGTACAAGCACAAGTGCCTCTGAAGAACATCCATAGACAGTGAAAAATGACTTTTAAGGCAATATAACGGTCAAAAAATAGATAATTTGCACTATACACATCATTTCTATAGCTACAGTGTCCGGCTTTGGTTAATATAGACTGTGTGTTTTTGTATCAGAGCTCTAGATGCTTACACAATTTGTTTGTCATGTTCATTTGTGTTCAAGATGTGAGATTTTGAGAAAAGAGATATTGCTTAGGTGTTACTGGCAATGTTTGTTTTTCTGACTTGTGTAGATGTGGTATGCGTATGTGTTCTGTTTCTAATAAGACTTACTTTATATCAAATGTCAACTGTATGGGGTCCCTTGATTTTAAGGGTATTGTGACTAACGTCTGCAACTTTTAAGATTTCAACTGCTGTGCAATTATCAGGCACTTATGTTGAGACAGTGTCACTGATGTTTGAGAAGCTGGATGTGATGTTTCTTCCAGTGCTGATTGGCCTTCTGAATACGTTCATAATATTAGTAGCATACATTAAGATTGGCCAAGTAGGTGAGTACTCTGCCAGTAGGTGATAATGTTATATTCAGTGATCCCAGGAGACTCTGGACAATACCACCATGTGAACATGTGTGTGTGTGTCTCAAAGATGAGATAAGCGGTGGATGTCTACATATTTGTGGATGGATGAGTTTTATTCATGCTATGTTTGAAAAACTTCAGTTGTATACTGAGTCTGTACTACGGACGTATATCTTTTATTTTGATGGTGGAAGTGTTTGTTATACTGCTCACCGGTATAAAGTCTTATTCTGTCTGTACAGTTTTGTTTAATTAGGTGTTGTATTGATGTTGATATTGTGGGTGTGGTGTGTGCAGTGAGGATCTAGTGGTGGTGTGGTGGTGTGATACGTGTCTGCATACTTGGGCACATACTGTGTTATAATTTATATATAGTGGGTTGTAAGGTTGTAGGTGTGAGGTTCTTTTACGACTTTTCTTGGAGGCATCTGTATTTAACGTATGACTTTGTAAAGAAGGGACCTAGGTGTGAATACTATGATGCACAGGTCCTGTTGTAATATTGCCACCATGCAAGGATGTTAACATGAAGACCTACCGAGGTTGTGGGTTTTAATTTATTCCTACTACTTTTGATAGTGGTAAGGATAACCCGTGGTGCATGACATGAGACTCAGAAAATGGATAATTAATATCGTGAGCTGTGTCATACATACCGATTCCTTTATTCAGATCTTCCATTTCCTGACAGTTTATCTCATCTTTCAACAGAGGGAGCAAAGAAGGAAGGCTTTAGTTTGACATTGATTGACAGTGATATCACTGAAAGGAAAACATGTTTTAAGTGTTGTTTTATTCACGATCTTGGTAGGCAATTATGCAACATTTAATAACATTTCAGTAGTATTGATCATGTGGTTCATTCTGATTTTTATATTGGCATGCTTGCACAGCAACGCCTTGCATTAGTGGAGATTTGGGCCCTGACTGTTGGGCAACTGCAGGGCAAGCAACAGAGTGTGTCCCCCTTCCCAATCAGGCTACATGCCAAACCACACCATACAGCATAATGTGGCAAGCACATCTAAGAAAGGTCCTGCAACTGAGCAAAAATCACCAGATGCAGTGACCTTCCCATGAAAACCACTATAAATATAGCGCCACACTGTCCAACACCAACCAACTTCGGGGATACCCACTACCCTGTTGGCTTATGCTACTCCCAATGGGGAGTAAAGGCTGGGGAGCCCACTCCCCATCAGCATAAAGCATCCCCCACTATTATATGCCGAGATTGCCCAACCCCCATCCCCTTTTGGCGTGCTCGCTGAGCAAAATCATGTTCTTGGACACATTAATAAAATCACGGGGCTATGTGTCTCTAACTCTGCCACTGCTACTGTGAATGCCAGGGTGACAACATTTGGCATTGATAAATGCTTGTTTAAGGTGCTGTTGTGTCAGGTAGGCACAGCACTATTAGGGGCTGGGTGATGCACTGCCATCACAATACTTCTGTTTACAATATTTTAGCAGTTCTGGGTGTAACAGGGAACTTTGCCACAACAATTTCAGCACAGTTTTGTTCAGTAGTATGTTGCTGTGAAGGCAGCTCTGAAAAAAACGAAATAATGAACTGATGTGGTATCACACTAAATGGTAGCTGGTATGATACTGTTGGTTATCTGTGGTTGGGAATTACATATTGTACTGAATGTAAAGAAACACAAATCAATGTCAGACAGTGATATCATAATATATGTTATAGTAAATGATTGTGAATAACTAATTTTTTATTTTAATTTTTTTTTACAGAGAAAGATGCCCAAGTCCTGGAGTGACAGGGAGGTGCCAGCCTTGGTAAATGCAGTAATGATGCCAAACTCAGGTTTGTTATGAGGGCTACAAAACCTGAGCCTTACATACCTGGGGTAAGGTAGGTTATTTGTCTAATTTAGAGAGTATTTGTTTTTATTTGTTTTTTTTTCTGTGTATTAGGCACGGTAGGAGGATGACTAATGTAACAGATTGTATAGCAGTACAGTGTACTAAGACAGACTATCAAGTATCCGTTATATATGTGGTGCAAACATGTTTAGATATGGAGCAGTATGACAGTATAACGTGTTAAGTGGTAAGTTGGTATGCACTATGAATAGTAAGTTGCTGAGAAAAGAGATTTGCAGAGGGCAGCAGAGAGGCTGAACAGAATAGAAACATATAGATCATGTGATGGTGTGCAACACCCTTGTACTGTAGGATGTGAGTACAGTTCATGTGTATACAAAAAGTTGACAAACCTTGAGTGTCTATTTTTTCTGATCTATGCATCTCAAAGAAATACTTTAATAATTTGTTATTGACTGTTGTTGTGTATTGATGGATGTACATATTTTACAAGTATGCAATTACTCAATGTGTTTTTTTTTTATGTTTTTATTAGATGCCTTGGGGAGGGATGAGATTAATAGAACAACGAGAGAATGCAGGAGAGTGGAAGATCACCCACCAGACCTTTTATAAGTTGAAGGCAGAGGTGGGTGATATGCGTAGGAGTGTCAGGGAGTGCTATGATATTGTCTATACCATGTGGGTGGAGGCAGGGAAGCCTGAATTTGGAGAATGTCACCATGGTTGTAAGTATAGTTAAATTGTCATACTAAATGAGATGTATATGGTCATGACTTTCAAATGTTATTTCTTGCCATGTGAATAGATCAGTCTTTAGATTTTAGTGATGTACCAAATGTTGTAGCGTTATTTTTCCTTTTCATGGTAGGCTCTGTGATTGTACTGGGAGTTCTTATACAGAAGTGAAAGAGTGATGAAGAACACAGTTTCAACAGACATGAAATTAAGACTGTCACAGCTGTCAGAGGGTGTATTTTGAACTCAGTAAGAGACTTTGATGTGTTGAGATGCTCAACAAACTACATTATGAGAATTGTCTTCTGCTATGGCAAGAAATTACATTTAAAAACCATCATGTTAACTTAGACATTTTAGATTTTTAGTGTGATATATAGAAAAATATACAGACATAAGTTTCACAGTAAAAAACTAGTACAGATTTAGATGCTGCAGTTCATTTAAGACCTAGCTGTGGTTATACTGCAGTAGGTGAAGTGGCCTGTAGTTTACATCTGCGTCTTTGTCTAGACTATGGTGACTTCCCTCTGAAGAACTTTATAATGCAAGATCTGTGGTTTAAGATAATGATAGGTTAAGTTATGCTTACATAGTATAGTAGTACTAGTATGTTTAAAAGTTGTTTATCTTGAAGTGAAGTGAAGTGACGTTCTGCCAGAGTTCCGTGTTTCTGAGTACAATGTCAGTCATACTGAGTAGTGCTCATTCTGTCACTGTGGTTCTTACATGCTAAGTTCTGTGAGAAATGGCACATATTACTACAAATAGTCAAAGCCTTACTTACAATTTTGATCAGGAAGCTGTCCTGCAAGTCATCCTACTGTAGATGGTGGGTGGGATATTCAGAAATGCACCAGAGACAGGCACAACAGGCACACAGTGCAAGAACACTGTGCCAGTGTGCACCCAACATGATATTCAAAGGCTGAGCGCAACGGCAAGTGACAGCGCAAGATGGCTGGATATCGCAGGGATGCACCATCACGCAACAAGGACTGTACCAGGGAGCAAGTCAGCAGGTGACAATTGCACAACCTGGGCTGCGCAACGGAACAAGTCAGTGAAACGCAAAGAGCTTGGCCAAGTGGCCGGGCAAGGGGACACAAAGGTGCATAGGCCATGGCACAGGGCAACCCGGCACAGTAAGGAGCAGGCTACAAGAGCAGGACACACTGCCACTAGGGTGCAGGGGATGACAGGAGGGAGGCAAGGCAGGCACACACCCATAGGCCCCAACCACGTGCACCACAGCAGTGCATGGAGGTGGTGTGGCACCAATGACCACTGGCAAGCAGCCATGGGGAACACCCACAGGATGGCATGGGACACACCTCTGGAACCATAGCTGACAACACACATGCCGACAGCACACAACACACAGGCCACACAGCCCTAGCAGGATGCACACTTATGCCCCAGGGAACACACACCAGCCACTGGGCACAGACCACCAGACACAGACCTCAGTCGACCCCGGATGCACCACATGGCCACCATGCACACCACTGCAGCATGGCTCCATATGCCAGCTGCAAAGCAGACACAGACATGGAAGGCTAACAAAATAGATGTGTATTAAAATGAACAAAAACCAGCAACTATATACAGAGGAACAGGGATAGGAAGCAGGGAATGGGGAGGCCACAATCAAGACGTTAGGCTGGGGAAGGGAGGCAGGGGAACAGGGGACATGGCTAGGTAGGGTACAAGGGAGGAAAGGGAGGGGGTCAGGGGAAGGGAGGGTGATGCAGATCAATGGGCCCCATGTGTTGTTCATGCACTACTGGTGCCTGGTCCTCCGTTGCCTCTGCGGCCTGCACAGGGCTTGCCTGATGATGCGTGCCACCAAAAGGGTGGCTGTGGTGACCCTCAGGATTCTCTCCAAGAGCCTGGTGTTGTCATCCACTAGATGGACACCTAGGACAAAGGAGGGGACATGGATGAGTACGCACCCATTCGACTGTAGCCCATCCACCATGCGCAGTGGACAGCGGTGACATATGCCCTGTAGTAGGCACACAGCCATCTGCAGCATGCATGCCCACACGAGCTGCCATCCCGACCATCCACAGCCATGCACAGCACTGCACACCAACACCAGCCACGTGCAGCACACCACATCCATGGCTGCCAGGCAACAGGGCTATGTGGGGGGATGGCAGTGGCATGGCTAGGACCCAGATGCACCCATAGCCCACCCGCAGCAGCCACACACATGTGCAAAAGGTGCGGCATAGTGCAATGGACCACGCCGGTGATGCTCAGCTGTAATGGCCATCTGCATGGGGGCTGTGGCCCACCTCAACACCACACAACAACAAACACTGACAGAGTGCCTACCTGCATGCTGCGGCATGACTGGCACTGACTGCTAGCACCTTCCACATGGCCAGCATCCCTCGCCCATATGCCTCTGTTGGCATGCTGCCATCCAGCAGTGACTCCCACCATCCTGGCTCTGCGCCAATCCTCAGAGCCTAGTAGGAAGACAGAGAGAGGCAGACATCAGCACCAGGCAGCAACCCATGTTTTCCACCCCCCCTCCAGCACAGTATAACCCATGTCACTGCGCAGTGGCATTGCCGTGGCACAGCAAACCTATGGTGCACTGCCACAGCCGGTGGTGTGCCCAGCCACAGCCCCCCCCGGCAGCATGGCATGACACCCTGCTGGCACCCCACAGAACACTGACAAGGCACAGATGTGGAAATGTGCATCCACTTGGCCAAGGCATGGCGCCCCTCTGGACATGTGCCTGCAATGTATTCAGCCGGTATGGATCCCTCCACCACAGGTCCCCATACCTGTGGTAGCAGTGCTCCCCACTATGCCAGGCCCCAGTGGCCTCCTCTAACCCCTCAGCCACCCCCTGCCACACCTCGATGCATGGACGGTCCAGGGGCACCTGCCCATATAGGGTGCCAACATGAGGCTCTACCAGTGCCACCAGGTTAACCAGCTCAACCTGGTTCCAATTAGGTGCCCTTGCTGAGCACCTGCATGGCATTCTGCAATCTGAACTGCTTATCCAAAATGGCGGCTGGTAGCACACGAGCCGCACATGCGATGGGTGCACGACACACCTGGCGATGCGCTGCCATCCCCAATCTCGCATGCCTCATTGCTGCACAATACAGCTGGAGTAAAGCTGGCATGTGACGCAGCACCCGGGGTCCAAAGGGATAGTCGTTGGGTCAAAGGTCAGCACGCGTACCATACGCGACAGCATGATAGGGCACGGAAGGCATGGTGCACTATAGGGTCTAGTGTGCCCCATGATCCATGTGCCAATGGCACACGGGCACCATAGGGTGTACAGCGCACAAGCACCACATGCCCAATAGCAGCAGAGTGCCATACCACATATGGTGCACTGTGCGTAGGAAGCTCCACTGATGTACATGACATCAGTGCATGCATGCACAGTGCCAGGCGTACTGTGCATGTCATTCAGTTGCTCCATGGCTTGAGCATGCGCATCTCCAATGTGCCATGTGCAATTCCGCGATATTCAGCAGGCATATGCAGATGAACTGATCAGCATATCCACGGCGCATTGGAGGCATTTGCATCTCATTACAGTTGTGCATTCCCTCATTTGCATGTGATGCGCTATAAAGGTACCATAGGACTGCACAGGCACCAGACCGGTTTTGCATCCTTCACAGGTAAGACGCCAAGCAGTGGGCATGTCAGGACAGAGGATTGGGGGGTGCCTTGTGTGTGGCAGCCAGCACTAACCACATGTCCTCACCCACAGAAATGAGCATGTCAGAGCATGAGGAGGTTGAGGAGCAGGGGACTGCACAGAGGCACAGGCCCAACTTCACAAGGGCAGAGTGTGATGCCCTATATGATGCATACCTGGACCAGGAGTCCCTTCTGAGTAGCTCCACAGGCACCCCGCAGGCCAGGGAAGAAGCATGAGAGGGAGTGGCCAGGGCTGTGAACCAGCAGGGCAGCTATCAAAGGTCAGCACAGGAGTGCAAGAAAAAGGTGGGCATGGACCGGAAGTGGATTAAGGAGAAGGTGGCTGCCATCTGGGCTGCACATGATGCCACTGGTGGTGGACAGCCTGAAGTGCCACAGCTGACACCACAGGAGGAGCTGGTGGTGGCGACCATGCAGTGCAGTGCCATTGAGGGTGTTCCCAGTGGTGTATTCCAGATGGGGGGGCAGCCCATTGCTGCATGGTAGGTACAGCGGTGCATGGGGAAGGGGTGCAAAGGGGCAGGGGTGCATGGTGGCGGTACTAATGTGTATGTGTTCCCTTACAGATCCTGAGCACCTACATGCAGCTGCAAGGGTGGTGGTGCCCACCTTGGGGGCTGTCGTGGACCTGGAGGAGCACCCATCCACCTCCACTGGTGTCCGTGGTCCGGACTGCTGCTGGCCCATCCCCACTGTCTGACCGGATGCCTGTGGCATAGGCACAGATGAGGCCCAGGCAGTGTTTCAGCGGGATGCTAGCCATGGCATCCAGTATGCTGAGACACTGATTGGGGTGGGGTCCAGGACCAAAAATGACATGACTGTTCTCCTGGACAGTGGTGATGCCAAACAGGGGGAGGCACCCATACCACGCACCGGACACGGCAGCGCAGACAGTGGCAGTTGTCAACCCTCCAGCCACACTGCCTAGTGAGGTGGTGGATGACATAGTTGTGGTGCAGTCCATACTGTGTGGTGATGGTGGCACAGCCGCCCTCGCGCCATCATGTGCACAGCTGCTGGAGGGGCAGCAGCAGCAGGAGGACAGTGCCAAGGGGGGTCTGGGTGCATTGCCCACCGCCAGTGCACCGTAGAGAGTACAGGCCCAAGAGGCCCCCACTGTGCAGCCCCCACCTGTGGGGGGGGCTGTGCCACAGAGCCAAGCAACTCCTGTGGGTTGGCACAACACCCAAGCCCACCAGATCACTGACCCTCTGACTGAGCACACCCAGCTGCTCTGGGCATCCACGGAGCAGCAGATGCTGGTCGTAGCAGGGGTGCGTGCACTCCGCACTGACCTGCGCCAGTCCGCAGGGAGGCGTGACTGGGACTATGAGCAGCTCCTGGTCGAGGCCACACACATGCAGGAGGACATGACCGCAGGCCTGGATTGGCTCACCACTGCAGTCATGGCCAGCCTAGCACCACTGGCCACCCTGGTGCAGGGCTGTCAGCAGCAGTCACTGCAGAGTGCATTCTCCACCCTTCGGTCCTGGCGTCGTGTGACCCCAGCATTGTCATTGCCGGGATCCACTGTGGGCATTCTGGGCATGCCTGGAGCAGGCCTGTTCAGGGGCCTGCAGATGCCTGTGACGGACCAGTCATGTTTCCGCAGTGACACACCTGGGGGAATGTCTGTGACACCCCGTGGCCAGCCGCACAGCCTGTGTCTGCTGGGCAGTCTCGGCAGGGCCATCCACATGTCTGTGGTGGCCATGACACTGCACGGCGGTCATGATCCACCACCCTCCCTATCCGCTGCCTGCCGGAGCCCTGAATGCACAGTGATGTGGTGTGTGTGTACCACGGCCATGATGACCATGGACCCTGCAACATGCCCACCTTGTGCACACGCATCCAGCCACTGGTCACTGTGGCATGTGCATGATGATGCCTTCACAGCACCAGCCACCACTGTGCACTGGTGTTCAGCATCTGACACAAGCCCATTGGCGGCTTCGGGGTGTCTGTGTGTGGGTGCCCATGTGACTGTGCTTGTGTGTGTGGAGGAGTGTAGGGATATGTGGGTGGGGTCCACAGTGCCATGAAGGGTGCTTCCATGGAGTTCTGTCCCATGTCTGTCACCGCTGCCCTCCAGCCATGTCTGTTGTTGGGCCCAGCTGGGCATGCCTGTATACTGTGCCCTGGTCCCTGGGACGTGTGTGTGATCATGTTCACCTACCTGTGTGCACCGTAGTGCTCCTCTGCAATGGTGTCCTGGTGCTGCTGGGCCATTCTGTGCAGCCAGGGTTCCCGTCACCTGGGGGGGCTGCCACCACCACCACATGGCCCACCATCCGCATCGTAACCCCTGCTGTTCCCCTCTTTGACCTCGACAGATATTCCACTGTCAGTGGCCATGTTGTGTAGTACACAGCAGACCAGAAATAGGTGACAGACCTTTGAGGGGCTGTACTGTAGGGCACTGCCTGACCTGTGCAGGCAATGAAAGCATACCTTCAGCAGTACAAACACATGCTTGATGTTCTGTGTGCTGGTGTGTGCCTCATTGAATCTCTCCTGCACTGGGGTCGACGGGTGCCGGTATGTGGTGAGCAGACAGGGCCTGAGTGGGTATCCACTGTCACCTGTGTGGGGACATGATGGGTTAGCATTTTGGTCTGTGTGGCTGCCCCCCGCCTACACAGTCAGACCCTCCTACGCCCCCAGCATGGCATCTTCCCCCCCACACCTTGCCCATTCCAGCTGCATACTCACCTTCTAGGTGGCCGGTGTGGATGTCCCCACTCTCGAACCTGTGGCACAGTGTAGACTGGTACCAGATGAAGACATCATGTGCTCCACCAGGGTGTATGTCACAGACATTGATTATGCCCCCCTTGGCATAGCACACCACCTGGCAGTTGACACTGGGGTAGCCCTTCCTGTTGATGTAGGCCACCCCCTTCAGCTGCGGTGGTGTGTGGATGACTACATGGGTGCAGTCAATGGCCCCTAGCACAGTAGGCATACGTGCAACCCTGTGGAACTCCTGCATGTTTGCTGTATGCTCTGCCTGTGTGCTGGGGAAGTGGATGTATTCTGCAGCATGTGGCAGCAGTGTGTTGAGGAATTGTGTGAGGAGCCATGATGCGGCCAACTGGGTTATGCCTGTGGTGTCCCCTGTTGGTCTCTGGAAGGTACCCGTGGTGAGCAGGCACATCACAGCCGTGACCTTGGTCTCCACCAACAGGGCATGGCTCTGTCCCATGGGTGCCTGCATCTTATCACTGCACAGCTCACAGAGCTGCCTCAGAATCATCCGGTTCAGGTGGTACCGGCCCACAATCTCGGTGTCACTGTACTGTTTGAAGGTGGTGGGGGCATGGTGCCACCTGTTCTGGGCATACCACCGCCAGGCCCTTCCACGGCCATGCCGCTCTGCCTCCTGCCTCCTCACACCCCTCATTACCGCCTCCATCTGGAATATTGCACTGGTCATGGCCTGGCCTGTCCTGCCCCCCCCATGGTTGACTCCCTGGGCTACCCCGGCTGTGTGCTGCTGCCTGGCCCCCTGCACTGGGTGTACTCCTGTGTTGGGGTCCCACATACACATTCTGGGCAGCTCATGCTCTCACAGGCACAGTTGGGGTCACACTCCCTGTCCAACAGCCCATTGTACCTCCTGCCTCTGTGCCTGTCCTGTACCAATTCTGTTGTCCTGCCTGGTCTCTGTCTCTCTCTCTCTCTTGTCTCTCTGTCTCTGTCTCTGTCTCTCTCTCTCCATCTCTCACCCCTGCTCCCTAGGTGCAAGCCTCCATCCCCTGCTTGCTCCATCCTTTTATAGGCTCAACTTTTACTCTGTTCATGTCTCTGTTGCTCCGTGCTTGTGCCATCAACTTGCTGTTGAATATAGCACTGTGCAGCTTATTCATGACTACACCCCCTGCACTTGAGCATGCATTCATTAGGGTTGTGCATTGGCGCACTGCAATTTGTGCTGCGCATTGTCACCTGCTGAATATCACTCTTTGGCACATGTCCGCTATTGCGCTGGCGCATCTCACTTGCGTCGTGCTCAGCTGCTTTAAATATCCCACCTGGTGTGTACAATCAGTGGTACTTCCACTAACGCTATCCACTCATATCTTGTTAAAGTGGTTTATAACAATTTAGGTTTACAATTATCACTTTTGCTTCTATAGATGGTACTGCTGCTAAAGTCTATAGGTTATTGTGATAGAGAAAGTAGTTAATTAAAAACTGATATTGAGAGAACTGTTTCTTACGTTTTTGTTATCTAATGTTTTAATATTATTTTTTTGTGGGGTGACAGTATCCATTGTGTGGGTGGGATACTACTGTGCAGATTGAGTGGTGCTGTCTGTGACATTTATCATACTGTGCATGACATGTTATATCTTTGCTGTTAGATGTTATTTCAATTCTCAGTTCTACAGTGTAATGATAAGATGTATAGTGGGACAGACATTATTTGTTACGTATGAAAATCTGTGTCTGTGTGATGCAAGTCTGAAACTGACATGTAAAAGATACTAATATACTCAGTGCAGCAGTTAGTACTACTAAGATGATATTGAATGCAATTCAATTATTGGTAGAATATTGAGTGTATATTTTTTTTTGTCACTCAGCCAAAACAGCAAGTGCTCCTGCTTCCTCCCACCCTGTGCAGCTAATGCCACTCCCTGAAGGTGTGGCTTGAGGGGCTCCTGTCGAGCAAGTCCTTGTGCTCGACTCGCCTGGTGAGTTGTGATAATATACTGACAACTATTTACAAATTGAATGTCCAGTATGTACTATTACATGCTATGATGACACTGTAGGACATAGAATGTACACCTGCTTAGTTTCTTTACTTGTTACAGTTAATCTCATGTGAAATATTATCTTATTCTTAAGAGTTTTGTTGTGCATGTGCGTCTCTATTGTTGCTGTAGTTGTCATCTTCACAGTGTAAGAGACACTGTACGCTGAACGCATACATAGTTATATGTGAGATGTATGTATGTGGTTATGACATACTGCATATTGGGAGGTAGTGGGGTGTGTTGTCTATTTCCTAGTATGCAACTGTTGAGTATGTTAACAACAATTGAGTGCTCTTGAAAGGGAGCACACTACGTCAGTCAGACAGTAAACTTGTAAGTTAAGTTGAGATGTCTATAAGTAGTGTTAAAGAAGTGTATATCGCATATCTACAGTGTTACTTAGTCTATGATTTATATCACACTATCATACTGTTTTCTATCAGCAGATTTACTCAGTAAGTGACTCACTATTCAGTATGCACTGCATCTTGTTGTATCTAAAATGATTATGTTCTTCAGTATATAAAACTGTTCACTGTGTAAATCTCTCTCTCTCTGACATGAATAATCTTATAGATTGATATATGTTGGTTTACTGAACTGTCTTACTCTACATTGATGATTTCAGCCCTAACCCCCATCACCAACACCTCTTCTGTTATGATGAAGGGGTAGGTATTATGTGTTTCTGTTGCTAAAACTGCTGAGTGGTGTAGCTTTTGTGCATGTGGTATCATATACTTGTATCATTCATGTACAGATGTTTACATAGACTGTGCCTGCATAATAAAAATACACTAATCGGTGCACTCCATGAGATTATATTTGGTGCATGACACAGTGCAACTTATTATTGTGATAATACATGTACAATGCTCTTGAACAAGGTATTCCATATATATGTACTCTTATTTTCTGTACCTTTCTGTTGCCATTATGGTCTAAGTTGTGTATAGAGTGACAGTATCGATTGTGTTACTACACATGGTCATTCACTGTCATGATTAATGTCTATATGATTCACAAAATCACGCAGTTAATGTAGATTAGTTATGTTTCTATGTACTCTGATGTAGGGAATGCAATACTTAATCAAACAAGGTTGTGAAGAAAGTCACCAAGGAGTATTTAGAACTTCACATGTACTTTATAGAATGGGTAGAATTGGGTAAAACATTGTCTACATCAGGTCTTCTAATTCTTCATTACCTTACCTTTTGAGCATCCAGTGGTAGAGTAGTGATACCAGCTATGTACACAGCTTGATTAAAGGTATGGTTGTAGATTATCTACTAAGTATTCTGATTCAGTGATGAGGCATACTGTTGTTTTACAATTGCTTGGTAGATGGTGTATTCATCAGAATTAGCAATTATGTGCATCTGGCAGTACGGGCTATAGATAGTCATACTTAGATTGACACTCAACTAATATTTTCTCTTTCACAATGTTTTTTTTATAGAGGACGAACCACCTGTGGAGGACGTTGCTGGAGTTGCTGTATGTCCAGAAGACATTGAGATTGTTGACATGGAACCCTGCGGGGAACAAAAAGCAAGCTCTCCAGCAGTGGGACATCCAGCAGTTGCTGTAGGTCTGCCTCACCCTCCAGCTGAGGAACGTAAGTAGCTTGTATTTCTTTTTTTATGTGTTCTTATATATGTGAAAAAGTTGAAAGTTCATGGGTTGCATTAGCAAAGGGGCTGCATATGGTGCAACAGTGTTGTGTCATGCGCAATCTACTGATGTGCTGTGATATATTTAAAATGGGATGTTCCACAGTGCAAATCTCGATGCATGGGGATGAACCACTAATGTATCCCACAGAACTGGGGGGGGCAGCTCATGCATATGCAGCACACGTCAATATTCAGCCCTGGATGTTGACCCATATTCTGGTACACACCCACTTTGCACCATACAGGAGGGGGGGGGACACAAAGATGTGCCTAAAAATGTAGGAACAAGTTGTGACACACCCACAGGCTGACTGGCATATTGCTGTGCACTACACAGCAGCCACCTGCTGTAGCCAGGCACCCAATCACATGAGACACAGGCTGAATGTGTCCCTCTCTCCTCGCTACCCACCTGGTCATGGGCTGCATTACAAATATAGAAACCCTGGTGGTCCAGTAGACCCTAGCCTCTTGTCTGATTGTCTGCTTTGAAATGGTTATGTACTCTCTGGTGGGCCAGTGCACCTGTCCATCAGCCCAATCGTGGGTTACATAATAGCGTCTTATTTCCTGGTGGTGCAGTGGACGAGTCCTTTGGCTCAATCGTGGGTACATAACAGTTTCTTATTCCCTGGTGGTCTAGTGGACCTGTCCCACAGCCTGATAGTAAGCTATATAGTACTTTAATATGCACTGGTGGTCCAGTGGACCTACTGGCCAGCCTGATTGCTGGCTTTGTTAATGCCAATTTCTGGTGGTCCAGCAGTACCCTCTTTATGACCTGATCCAGTGACGACTAACAATACACTGCCCCCCCACCTACCGTCAGCAGTGGCCACCAACTCCCCACCTGCAAGCCACCCAGCCATCTGTCAGCTGACAGTGTATAGTATACTTGTATGCCCATTAGTTCCCTATGATGCCCAATGGGCGTCGAGATCATAGTATACTACACAGTCCTGAATTGTGAATGTTGTGATGTGGTGTGAAGAATAAATCTATCAGATTGTCATGTCTTAATGTATGCACTTTTATCTAACATGTACTTATCTGTCTTCATTTAGCACTACTTTTTACAGGCATGTTACCTAGCACATCTGCAGATTAAATCAACCTCTAATACCAGAGTTTATCTTTATTAATATGATATTTAGTGTTGAACTTAAATTTGTGTATGTAGGTGAGGAATATGTGTACTGCACTTGAGTGAAAATCTATATATTTGGTAACTAGTGCTGACATTAAGAAACTTCATGAGTTGGAAAGAGATCATACAGTGGTGTCAAAATAAATTTATTGTTACATTTCTCTGGGATGCATATCTGGTTTCTGTGACTCCAGTTTAACTGTTGATTTTTGGTAAATATTTCTTATCTCTGCAGGTTGTTCATGAATGATGAGGTGTAGGAAACTGATACAATAATTGGGTATCTGGGTGGGAACTGTTGCTTTTTTAGATGATCACTTAACTACTGTACATGGTGTTATACATAAGGGCAGCATATTTATACTGCGCAGAGAGGGGGCAACTTTGGGTGCAGAACATCTGGGATGTGGCAAGCTGTGGTCTGGATGATAGTCAATGGTGCTGTGTCATGGCTCAGCACTGTTGAAAATGGTATCGTGGCTGCATGCATTGTACATGGTGCTCTGGCACTGCACCAGCACAAGTGGATAGACAGGAACAGGAGAATGTGGCACTGCAAGTGTGTGAGCGATAGGCACATGGACTGCTATATTCAGCACTCGATATGGAAATGGGGCTATAATGTATGCAAGCCAGAAATGGGCCCATTTGCATGGCATTATGGACCAATTCACAGGCAGGTATAGCGATCTCCAGCTAGTTACAACTACTGAGCTGTCAGGGTGCAGCTGTTGGGGACTGATGGCCTGCACCTCTCGGCAGCAGTGAAATGCAGTGCACCACCAGGGAAATTTATTTTAACATACACTCACAAACAAGTATGGGGGGGGGTCCATCGACTATTGCACTGTGGCTTTGGAGCATGGGTGTCCAAGCACAGCTGATGGCTGCCATGTTACACCCAGCAATATGTTTGCTCAGGTCTCAGTGGACAGCTTTTGCTTCTTTTTTTAAGGCGGAGGTCTGTGCCCCCCACCTCCCCGAGCGGTGCAACATGGCTGTGTGTTTGCATATGCACCACACTTTCCCACACTGAATATCGGGATGTTCCAAATATGGATTGCCATGGTCCCCCCCTACACACACACACTTGTACCGGATACATTAGTAGTGTGCCACCCTGTATTGGGATTTGCGCTCTGCAACTTTCCCTTTTGAATACCACGCTGGGATGCATCACTATGTTTCGTATCCTACACCCTATTTGCCATGCACAACCATTTTGAATATCCAAGCCAGGGTGTTCACCTCTTTTAAAAAACTGTATTTCATGATAACTAGTGTGAGGTTCATACTACCAGATTCTGGAGCAAGGAGTGGTATATAATATCACCTGAAAGGGGAGTGGGACCACAATGTGTGAGTAACAGAGTAAAATAACAGTATGATGGAATAAATAGAAATATTCTGATGCTCCGTAAGTGTTTATATATCTGCTCTGTCATTAGTAAAGCAACTATAGATTTAACTACAGTATATTATTAGTGAAGTAGAGAACATGTAACCTCACTGACATGTGTTTTCTTGTTACTTTTTTGTCTTCATAGGGCAAATTGCGTTCTAAACAACATCAACGAGAATCTCTGCCAGCTGCTCAAGGCCATGCAGGGTGGCAACAGGGCTGCAGCCCAGCATGCCCGTGACACTGCAGCAAAACTTGATCACCTTATTACTCAGGCTTCTGATATAATCACTCAAGGTGGTGAAATCATAGATTTGCTGCAGCATCATGGGTGTGTGGGGTATGTGGCCTTAGTGGCCACCCGTGGTCTGAAGCAGAGTAACAGGGGCCTCACCAAAGCTATTCAGGAGCTCAGGGATCTGAAGGAGGCCTCTGTTGTTTCACTCAAGACCGCGCAAGGCCTAATGATGTAGCTGGCTGAGAACCAGCTGAAGGGTACAGAAGCAATTCATAACCTGCTGCATAGGGACCTACAGCACCTAGAGGATATCCAACCCTCCACATTTTCTCAGGCAGGAGCCCATCGAAGGTGACCCTGCTACAACACCACCAGCACCACCTGCAGATGAGGGGCACCAACCTGCACCCACTCCTACACAGTCTTCCTCTTCCTCCTCACTCTCATCTCCCCAAGGCACAACAGCGTGAATAGCCAGCACCTCCCTGTTACTCCTGGACATTGTTTTGAATATTTTTCATTTTATTTTTATTTATTCCCTTCAGATTTTTCTTTATATATACATTTCTTTTCAAAGTGTGAAGCAACACTTTTACTTTTTTATTTCACTACTTTTAGTTGAATTATGTTTCATTTATCTTTTCTTTCTCGTGTCCCATGTGAAGCAACACTTTTATTTATTTATTTATTTAAGTACTTGTATTTTATTGCTAATTCTTCATAATTTATTTTCCCTTTCCCTGTCTGAAGCAATACTTATATATTGTTATTGTTCTGTTTCTGTTTGATGTTTTATTTATACTTTCTTTTATGGACAGTGTGAAGAAACACTTTTATTTATTTTTATATTTTAATATATTACATATGTACAGTTTTGTATTTTTATATGATTATTCATTTAGTAAATATTCTTCTTGTATAATACTGTGTTTGACTCCTTCTTTAAAATATATTTGTCATACTGCAACAGTATGATGCATTACTTTTATTAGCCACCTCTTTGTATACCTCGCCTCTTGTCGTTCATTTACAAGACTTGAGAGCATTGTCTGGGATACTGTAGGAAAGTTGGTACTCTCCTAACAAGTGGGACTGATATCAGCAATGTATCTTGCATATGTCAACAACTTTTTTGTTGACTTACCCTTAGTATTCAAAATACACCAACTCAATTGAAGATGTTTGGGGGGGCTGGGGGATTTACTGGTTGCCACTAATCAACTATTTGGTATGCTACCATGTGTGTACATCATATTGCTAGTATGTTCAACTGATGTTCTCAGACTCGCTTTGATTGTGGCTCTGTAGTGAACATTCAGTGTCTCAATTGTGAAGAGGTGGCTATTGTGTGACTGAGGGCATGTAATTACTGTGTGTTTTAACAGGTCTACTGGTACTATGTCAGCACTATATGACATATATTAATAGGTATTGTTGGTGTGTGCTTCTGCAGTCATCAATCACTGTGTATTGATGTGGTGAGTATTGGTTGGCTGTCAGAATACACTTATTTGTGCTAAAGCTAGTAATTTTGTATACAGAAGGTATTCTGTATTTATTATGCCATCTGTTTCTGCACACAACATTCAGCTCAAGGCCTCAGGGGTGTTCGGGACATTGCCTGGGTCATCTTCTACAAGTCATAACTGCACTTACTACTCTGAAGCTGTATCAGAGATGTATTCTCTATCACATAGGTATGACATTTATGTCCGTGGGTTTACTTGGATGTGGTTGTGCAGTACAGATACAGAATCTGTTGGGGGGGGGGATTGTCTGACTCATGCCATGCAAGTGATGAGTTTCATAAAAAGGCTTCACTTGGTATCACAGACATATTCTGTAAATATTCATGGCCTTAGTTATGCTGTTTATGTGTATTCAGGATCAAGGATGTGTTTGGAGAGTGGGATACGGTACTACTTGTTTGAGGTGATGCAACACATAAGTGTAATAACTAATGTCTAGTTCTTATTACACTCATATACTATTGATGTAGTATAGAAAGGCAATTTATCATTATTCTTTCTTACTCAAAAAGTTAGGAAATTCTTTGCAAAAAACTGTTAATGCAACAGGTAGGGTTTTTTACAGTGACAAAAGCAAGGAAATTCGATGTTAGGATTTCCAACCCTAACTCCGCCCCCCCACCCACACACTGGCACACACATACACAGACAGGCAAAGACATAGACACACACACACACACACAGAACACACAACTATTGGGGGCAGTACAAGGTAAGACAACCAATCACAGACAGACACCATAATGCAACAGAAATAACATACAACTTCTTAAACATACCACAACAGGCATCCATCATCATCTTTCATCAAGTGTATCACTTCTATTGCATATGACCAGGCCACACAACTCTAGTAAGTTGCTCATCACTGCATAAGAGTATAGTTAACGCATGTACATAGCTGCTAAGATTGATATCTCACTGGGAAGAAAGGTCCAGCAACTTGGCCATTAGTACATACCAGTATAGCCCCATCTTCCCACAAAATTTTAGATTTATCTATATCCCCACAGTAGAAACACACAAACACATGACTTGCTCAGAAAACAGGAGATTTAGGGTCATTGCACTTGTATCTAGTTTGAAAAGTAATGCACCTTTGAATAAGAGTATGATACAAAAAGTACATCTCATCTATCACTAAGAGTCTGAGGGTCTTTTAGTTGTTAAGCTGCACGAAGTTGCCCATTTGTACATCATGGCATAGCATGATGTTCCCACCAACTTATCCATTTCTGCATAGTACCATAACATGAGTAATGCACACATTTATTACCATGTACTTCATGTTTGTCAAAAACAACATAGTCTCACATTCCAAAGTACATCTCCTGTGTTGTCACGAAGTCATGTCATTGTTTCCATAATGGACATATACAAAAAACAAGAATTTGGTAGGAAGATTGGGCTATGCTGGCATGTAGAAATGGCCAAGTTGCTGGATGTTTGTTGTCTGTCACATATCATTCTTAGCAGAAACAGACAAGAATGAACAGTCATGGGTATGGTGTTATGCAGAAATAGAAACATTATTGTGCCATGGTGGTATCCTGCTATATAAACATTCACAAGGTAGTAAGAACTAAGAACCATGCCCTTGACAATGCATGTAATTAAGTATACAAATTATTGTGTTATCAATACATGGGCAAGCAGGGTAACACAGCACATTGGCCTAGTACCAACAATTGCAATTTGTGATACCATGTCGCTATAGTCTTACCAGTGATTACTAATGTAGTAGAGTACTGTGGTCTGGTCTTATGGAGAAATGCTGAGATTAGTAGTACCAGACTGCAATAGTTTTGTGGATAAATAGATAAGTTACTAACAGAGCAGTAAAGCAAAGGAGTCTACACTGAGAACAATACATGTCCATTCTATCAGTGATATGCTGTTATGCAGAAAGCTGTGTACAGATAGAACACTGAATGGCAGTAGAAGTGATATAGTTAGTGAAAGATGATGATGGATGCCTGTTGTGGTATGTTTAAGAAGTTGTATGTTATTTCCGTTGCATTATGGTGTCTGTCTGTGATTGGTTGTCTTGCCTTGTACTGCCCCCATAGCTGTGTGTTCTATGTGTGTGTGTGTGTGTGTGTCTGTGTCTGTGCCTGTCTGTTTGTGTGTGTCAGTGTGTGTGTGGGAGGGAAGCCGGAGTTAGGGTTGGAAATCCTAACGTCGAATTTCCTCACTTTTGTTGCTGTAGAAAACCCTAACTGTTGTATTAACGCAGTTTTTTGCAAAGAATATATATATATATATTTTTCTTTGCAAAAAAACTATATGTAATGCATCATATAGGGTTAAAGCAGAAAAAGTCAGGAAATGAGAACATTAGGGTTGCCCTCTAACCCCCCCACCCGTCATCCTCCACAGACTGACAAATGGTGGGGTGTGTCGTTGGGGTTGTGATGCCCAAATCTCACCCCATTCTATGTGGAAGCAGGTGGACATGCTACAATAGAGGAGAATGGGGTGAGATTTAGGCCTCACAACCCCAAGGACACACCCCATCATTTGTCAGTCTGCGGAGGATGGTGGGTGGTGGGGTTTGAGAGCAACCCAAATGTTCTCATTTCCTGACTTTTTCTGCTTTAACCTTAAATGATGCATTAAACGTAGTTTTTTGCAAAGAATTTCCTTACTTTTTGAGAAAGCGTGTTATCACTACCAAAAAACATATGCATAGCTAAACAGCATATATTTGTTTGAGCTCCCCTGGTGACAGCATCCATACAATGCAGTGCAATAAATTACTGCTCTTTCCTGACAGTAAAAATGTGCTGATTAGACACCGAGCTTCATTGCTGAGGTGATAAATTGGTTGGAAAAAATCTAGATGTACTTACTTGAATAAGCAATCTTTAGTTTGAGAGGAACGTTTCATCAACCACTCTATGCATAACTTCTTATATTAACAAAGGGGTTAAAGCAGTGCACAAGATAACCCCCTACCTACCACCATACCACCAAAGAACATATACAAAATGTAAACTCCACCAATCTAAAATGCTTCAGTGGTTAACGGCATGGAGCCAAGGTGTAAAGCCTTTACCTTGCACTGCCATAAAATCAACATGTAATAGAACCATTAGAGAACAGTACACTGTAAACAAAATGTAATAGAACCATTAGAGAAGAGTACACTGTACAACAACATGTATTAGAACCATTAGAGAAGAGTACACTGTACAACATGTAATAGAACCATTAGAGATGAGTACTCTGTATAGCAACATGTAATAGAACCATTAGAGAAGAGTACACTATACAACAACATGTAATAGAACCACTAGAGATGAGTACACGGTACAACAACATGTAATAGAACCACTAGAGATGAGCACACTGTACAGCAACATGTAATAGAACCATTAGAGATGAGTACACTGTGCAACATGTAATAGAACCATTAGAGATGAGTACACTGTACAATAGCATGCAATAGAACCATTAGAGACGAGTACACTGTACAACAACATGTTCACTTTTTGGGGGGGAGCGAGCAAAATATGTATTTTGATAGAATATCAGCAGCTGACCCCAAGAAATGCTGATGTGGATGCTTAATAAAGACTCTTGATGCCCATTAACAAAACAAGGCAGTCATTTTAACAAACCTACTTCCCTTGTTAAATAAAGATCAGCTTTCAAGGGTTGGTGTATGAAATGCAACCAGTGTCCTCCAGACATGTAAAATGTTCAATAACAAATGTAAAGCATATGCTAAAATAAAGCCTCTGTCACTGTATTAGAACATGTGTGTTTGTGTATACAACTTTTGTTCTGTTTTGTGTGTTAATGCAGATAAAATCAGCACACTTTGGGATTAAACTCAGCAATCCCTGAATTGATCAATTTGTTATCTCCCATGGGATCCCACATCTTGCAAACGGCACGTTTTTGGAAATACTGACAAGTGATTAATAATAGGAGATGAAGGGGTGAGAAAATGAGGCATGCAAACTGAAAAATGTACAAACGTAAAATGCCAAAAGGGACTGGTGGTGGGGAGCTATGGAGGGGACATAGAATGATCATTTTAATTATTTATCAAGGCTAGAAACAGTGGCATAATATTATTTTGACAAGCTGCCCTATCTCGGTATTCACACATATATGTTTTTTGATTGTTTAGTTTAAATAACTTGTTTCCGATGGGCACAGAGCAAAGAAGTAAACATGTAGAATAGTTGAAAATGTTTAGGGTAAAATTAATGAAGGGGCAGCAATAACATTTTATTTCTCAAAGGGTCCCATATTACTTACAGCATGTATAATCATGTATATTTTTGAAATGGACTGTGAGCAAAGAGAATGGAGTAGGTGGCCAATCCTAATAATGTAGCCTCCACATTAAATAAAATAATTGTGGGAGCCATGTTTTTATTATTATTATTATTATTATTATTTTTCACACAGCTTGGTCATTTTGCAACTTTCTTTAAATACAGGGATCAAGACTAGTCCATGGAATGGAGAGGACCTTTCAGGCATGTGCATGTCAAGAACCTGCTCAGCGCTTGCTGACAGCTTTTGGTTTTCTGCCTCACTGGGAAGGATGCAGCCCAGGAAGTCAAGAGCAATGATAATCACCTCACTATAGTATGATGAAATGAATCCAATGATCTGAGCTGTGGATCTGTCACTGAGAGAAGTGCTGGCATTTTAACTGAATCACAAAGGAGGAATGGGGAAAAAAAATTGCCTAGCCCCAGAAAATACAGCTGATAGATACATAAAAGGGAACCCTTTGGAATGTCTGTAAAGGTTGGATGACCTGTATAAAAGACAAAGAGACAAACGCGCCACTGAGCACAGTAAACTTTTGTCAGCTAAAGTATAACCAAACTCCTGCCCCCCCTAGGCAGCGCTGGCATACCTTTTGGTAGATTGAGCAGGCAAATTAGCACAAATGTGTACTGCTATGAATCTTTAAATCTTAGTGAACAGACTTCTAATTCAAGTTCCTTAAGTAAGATCCAAGACCAGTTTAGTCATCTTCCAATATTCTGTCATTCACTCATATATGCTCAGTCTCAGCTCCGTCTCCCCTCGCACATTTTAATTTGTGTAAATTCGACCATCAGCAATACATAGTACAAACACTCAAGTTTCTGTTCTCCTAGCTTAACTTGCTTCTCTCTTCCATCCAGATGTTGTTTGTTTGAGCTAGTCAGGCACGATTACAGAAGCATGCCATTGTTCATTTGTTCTGTTGCAGGACACAGAACAGGAGGGCATCTTGCTCCGGTGCTGGAATATTTTAGTTTTTATGGGTACCCTGCATTCTTATAAAATTGTGACTGGGGAGGAGGGAGGGAGGTTAGGTACCTCAGGGTGGATAGGGAAAGGGGGGTTCACGCTATAGTTTACATGATTCAACTCAGGAGGACAGATAACAGCATGTTAAGAGAGTTGGATGGCGCATTTAATGATCTGCCATTGGTGGATGCAATATGTACCTTTATTATAGATAACAACATTGCTGGGAGTACGGGGCACAGGAGGCAGCTGGGTCTTTTAAAAGGAGGAGAAAGCTTATAAGACAGCAGAAAATTGGCATTATAAAAGTAGAATAAAAAGGTAGATGTCAAAATTGTTACCATTACATTCACTGCTGCTTTAAGTTACCCCAAATAAAAAAAAAATCACTATGAAAAATGAGTTTCTGCATACCTTGCCCTAGATGAATGCACCAAATTGCCCGACCTCTTCAAACACCTACTGATTATTTGTGCTACAAGATGCATCTTTCCTAAACAAGTCAGGCAACTGCAGTAGTTATTCCTTCTGAGGAAATTGCCCATATAGAATCTTGCTTTTTGGGCTTGATTCTCAAAGGTCTCTGTAGTCCACTAGCTCCATTCAAAGGGCAAAAATGTGAACCTTGTCATTCCAAACATTTTTCTGCTTTTGGGTGATTTAAATACCAAACAAACAAATAAATCAGCTTAGACCATGGTTAATCTACCTTCTGAAATATATTTTATCGAACTATTTTCTTCCACTTTTATGGAGAATGGAACAGACTGTATATAATAAATGAAGTGGTCTAGAATCCCATATTTTCAAGGTTCCAAGTCTGACTTAACTCAAGGAGTGAACACTGTAGGCCTTTTTCCAAAAATGACCGTACGAAATCCAGCCCCCCATTCTCTGCATGTAAAAATGTACAAATTGTCTACTCCCTTTTCTACAAAGCTGGAACTGCCTTTGGATGCCTTCTATCTACCCATTAGCACACACTTGACAAAACAAGCCGCAATAAAGTATCGAAAGCGACTATGCCAGCTTGCTGTCTGGGGGCCTTCATTGTGTTTTCCCTGATTGTAAAATAGGGCAATGCTAAGTTGGTGCCCCCCCACACAAACACGCGATCTTTATAATGAGCTCTCCATTAGTTTAAATAAAGGTGCACAACCTATTGCTTTTTAAGACCTGAGTTTAGAGAATAGACATGCTTCCAGAAAGTGTAGCTGTGCTTTACATATGGCACAGGTATGTTTATTTCATAACATGCAAAAAATGCTATGTGTTTGGGAATTAGAACTGACACCGAGGTACTGTAAGTTCTGAAAAAAAAAAGAAATAAGCATACCGGATTTATAGCAAAGACAACTGATTTTAGACATTTTTAATTTCCAACCCCATCATACAGTGAAATGCAACATGCATGTTTTAGGACTCCTTGATGTAACAGGGAAGATATGGTGTGTCTGGAGCTGTATTGCACATTTCTGCACTGAAATAGAACAATCCCATTTTTTTTAATTAATGTTTACCTGCAAGTGGTTTACAGAGAAGTCTCCATTACAAAGGGTGTAGGGGAACACGCCTGTGAGTGTGCCTGTCAGCGAAAAATCAAGATAAATGATGGGCTTTTGGTTAAAAGCTCCACAGTAGCGCAACAATTTTTATTTTATTTTATTTATTTTTTGCAATTCCAAGTGACTAGGACTCTTTTTAGGAGAACTAGTTTCTTTGACGTACTTAAGCAGTGCCTGTTTTAATAATTAGATAACGCATGTTATTGTAGACTCATTAACACACATGTAAGTAGTCTGAGAATTCTTATCCTTGGATTTGTCTTAGCATAGTTATACCCTTGTATAAACTAAATGCACAGTTTTATACAGTGCTATGGCTACTGTACAGTACAATATTTTAACATTTACCAGGTCTCCTTATATGTATACTTCTGTTTCAAATTAAAGGCGCTTGTCTAAGTATTCGCACATCTCTTTTCTATCTTGCTTACGGTCTTCAACTCTTTGGTTCTGTACTGCCATGAGGAATATTATTCCTTTTACATGAACACTACAATTAGATTAAAGCTCCTCACTTGTGTTCTAGGGTAACCTTGTGGCATAAAGTTTCTAATGAATTAAACTAACTGTAAAACTATTTAAGGACTAATCCTTTTAAGTAGTTAATGCCTAAATGAAGATTTATTGAGAAGAAAAGGCACGTGTGATTTCTGTTAGAGCCTGCCTGCAGGCAGAGGATTGAGCAGATCGGCCTTTTGCAATTAATATTGTAGCTCTTTGTTTTTGGCACTGAGCTGGCACATGGCTGTGTGGTCCTGAATGAACAGTTCCTTTCAGCTCAATTCCTTTGTAATGAGATGTAACTTTTAGGAGGGCACAGACAGGGAGAGGAAGAGAGGAAGAGAGGGAGGGAGGGAGGAGGAAAGAGAGAGATGTGCACAGGGATAGTGAGAGAGTTAGAGACTGTAATGATCATTCCACTGTAGCCCAGAGGTCATGAGGCTCATCCTGGACCATACATTCCAGTGTGTAAAATGAACACACCTTTAATACAAATACCTGCTGGATGCTATCCAATCTGCACAAATATACGCACTGACTGTACAAAAATGCAGTCCAAACTTTCTCACTCACTGTACCTCTGCTGTAACAGACTATTAGAGGAAAAAACAGCTTTCATTAAAATGTCAAGGGTTTCACATATATAAGTATGTCAACTTTAAACTGAAATGCTCTTGATAAAACAGTATCACAAAATTACTGCGCATTCATTTCAAATACAAATGCACATGCCTCATATCCATCCGTCCATACAGGCATACCACTGTCTTTTAGGGGAGGAAGACCATCAATTCATCAAGTTCCTCCCCACTAGCTCAGTATGAATGCCCCATCACTTCATTTTGTTCAAAGTACTTGTCAAGTCTGCGGCCTGGGCAAAATGCATTGCTTAAGTACTGTAGGTTATGAGGTTTTAGAGACATCATTTTATAAAATGATGCTACACATATTATATGGCTGCCATCAGGGGCTATTCTGATGGTATTGCATAAACTGGACCTAGAAAAACCTTGGCACTGAAGACAATCACTTACTTGAGTGGCTTTGGTAGTTGAAACGTTCAGTCTGCTCCTTATTACTTTGTAATCACAATTTAAAAAGGTGGTGATTGCTCATGCCACCTACCCCCCCACTTGCTTTAAGTATGGATTTTAACCATGTTATTAAAAGTTAATTTGAGGTACATTAACGCAAATTGATATTTTAGCACCTTCTTCTAAAGAAAACTGGTGTAGTGTGCTATAGTAGAAATACTTGTGAAAAGCTAACTTATATCAACAAACAAGAAATTCAAGTTAATGCAAAATACCCCGTTTGCTATTTCTGATGATGAGATAAAGGGTTGGAAGTTATATCCACTCAAGTATCTTTATGTCTCATCCAGTTCTTATATCATTAACATGTGTTATATTAAAAATAGGCAGATGTTAAAGCTATTTGGCCTAGTTTTTTACTGTTTCTTTACTCAGAATACATTAAAGCAACTGAGATGCAACATAGAACTTTCCATAGGGCACTGCTTCTACAACTGTACATCTGGAGAAGACAGGCCTGGGAGGCTAAACCATTGGCACCTGGTCGCAGCACGAAGTAAGCAGCGGTGGTGGGATTTAAACACGTGAGCTCCTGTTTTATGTAGCCCAGTGATTTACACAGTAAAGAAAGCCTTCTCAGTTTGCAGTTCTCTTCAGACTAAATATTGCTTCGACCTCTACCTAACCAGCAAGTCAACCATATGATAAGGCAAGTCTGAAACAAAGTTTTAACCTGACAAGTTTTTCCCCAAAGATGTAACCTATTTTAGTTACGTGCTATTTCGTGTTTTTTTTAACACCATGGGTATCTACAAATAATCCAGATGTTTACTAAGTGTAAGTATGCAGATTGCAATGACATACAACAGTAAATATATGGTTTGCTGATCTGTGACATTATAAAACAAAGACACTCGGTTTATATAAGTGCTTTGATTTGCGTGGTTTTCTTACTTTTTCATTGTTGACTGCAATTACCCTGCTGAAGAAAACATGGATACCACTGAATCATTAGGACATGCCTGTTAGATTAATGTATTTCACATTTCATATGCTTTGATTCTTAGTTTGAGCCCAAACTAATGGAAACATGTATGAAGGTGTCAGAAAAGTTGATGTTGCCAGCCCTCCTACTAAATGTGTTGTTTTCTTTTAATGTGAAAGGACTTGAGAAGTATACTGCTTGTCAGAATTAGGGGTGTAACATACGGCAAATGTCCTGTGTTAAACCTTTTATTACATATGCCATGCACTTATACTTGTACACTGGTAAATCAGGACACAAACAAGTTACAGTAAATGTTGCTCAAGACAGTGAGTGTGTGTGTGTGTGTGTGTATGTGTGTGTGTGTGTGTGTGCTTGTGTTCCTTCTATTTTCATGTCACAAAGCGCTGAGGAAACACTTTCTGCACATTAAAAATCTCCAGATAGACAGACAGATTTACTTTTAAAATACATACATTTTTATTTGACTGCATGCTGCTTCACATGAAGATTTAGGATCCAAAGGTTATTAACCTTTCCTTTTTTCCACAGGAGCTGCATGTATGTGATGTATGTGTTCTATCAAATGTCATTAGATGCAGATGTGTAGAATGGGAAATATACCCCTCGGTGAGTCCCTTTTTTCATCAGGAGCTGCATGTATATATTCTAACAAATGGTATTAGATGCAGATGTAGAAAAGGAAATATACCCATCAGCGGGTCAAATCCTCAGACTTGTAGGACACTCTGAAGTGAACTTGTAAAATATATAAAACAAGAATAGAAAGCATTAAAAGTACTAGATAGGCAAATGAGAAAAGAGTAATAATTTGTGTGTATGATATTCTGCTGATTATATGGGGAACAGTTTTTATCACATAGCAGTTAATCACATTGTTCTGTTGCTTTTCTTTAATTCTGGAGTAATATCAGTAATTTACCATCATGGAAGCCTTACACTTGGAGTAATGACATACACTTCTGTACTGATGCTTTTGTGGCCTGCCATTTACAATTACCGCAAAGTTTTACTTTTGTGTTTGTTTGTGTTGTTTTGTTTTAATGCACTAGCTTGAACTATATAAAAAACTTGCTGGCTTCTCCTTTAGAAACTTGTAGTATATAAAATGTTATTTGGCAGCCAAAGCAGTCTAATTTGAGTGATTATGAACATAACATAACACTTAGCAGCCAGAGATGTGTGTGTGTGTGTGTGTGTGTGTGTGTGTGTGTTGTTGTTGTCAGTGGTGGTAGTGGTGGTGTGGGGGGTTATAGGTTGTGGACCACTTTCTTTATTGCAAAATGCAAGGAGCGTGTTGCCAATTGCCAATTTTCAGTTACATTGCTTGTTCCCTGGGTACTCATGTTTCTAAACTGAGCACCAAAAGCGTTAACTCATACTTTCTGGAGCAGGCCATTAGGACTGACATAACTTTTATCATTTTTTTTGAACAGCTTGTTACTAGATATATTCTGCAAAAATACAAATATTATCCATGCTACCCCTAAGCTATGTGATCAAGTCCTATAGTACACACATTTATACATTGGAGTCCTCAGACTTGACAGTTCATAGTCAAATAGAGCTTTGCCCATTTCTGTTGTGTCTAGTTGGATAGTAAACTTGTGAACAGTGTGATGTTCACATCAGAATACTGGTGTGTCATTATAACAAAATGATTACCCCATTGTGTTTGCATCCAATATGCCATACAGTGTGATTTGTACCAGCTGAAACATTTTCAAGGCTTTTAGCCTTGACCATACCGATTACTTCAGAAAACAGAAGAACATCAGTATTGAATATAATCAAAATGTTCATATTAAAAAAACACTATTTAGGAAGTTTAGCACATCCTTAAACTTTTTTCACCACTTTATCTATACTTTAAAAAACTACAAATAATTAATTCAAAAATAAAATAACCGTATGCAAAAGTTGCAAATTGTATTCAAAACAGTTACTTAACAATAATACTTATAAACAAAAATAATGTTGCAACATACACTTGAGCAACATTATTTGTCAGTGCTTCATGGACGAAGCAATGGGAAATGTTGATGTTTGTAAACATGGAAAATATGGATGTCGTTCATATTGATTGATGTGTATATGGATGTTAACCAAAAATTGGAAGGATAGATAATACTGTCTTTTTCAGAACATTTAAAGATAGCCCCTACACAGTCTGCGTTTATTACTTGGAAAAAAAAGACTCTATATTTTCCACAAAGGGTGTGGGATATGGCCAAACATAACAACAGATGGAAGGGGATAGCTGGCCAGTACTGTGCACATGGCACAACTGTTTTCTGTGACTTTTGCTTGAGAGCTGGCATTGCATTAAACTAAGAAAGGAGGTTCCTGCCCAGTTTTAAGCAGGTTCCTTGTTTGTAGAGGTGGGGGGGGGCACAAATAAAATGGTGTAATGAGCATCTGCCTAGAACTGTAGCTATTATTTTGATGGGTTCAAGTCATATTTCAAACACTGACTCAGGCTTTGTAATAGATTTGCACTTGTCGATTTTGACATAACCATACCAATAACGTCAATTAGAGGCATGATTCTGGACTACAGACAATCTCAAATTAAAAGCACTGAGTATTGACCAAGTTAGATTCTATACTCCATAATGTGATTTGTCTGCTAATAACACTCAGCCACTATCCATTGCATGGAAAAGACATCAGACTAAAAAGACAAAAAAAAACAAAAAAACAGAAACGAGTCCTGATCTGGAGCTGACAGCGATTTTTTGAATAACATCAATACATCTCAGGACAAGGAAGAATAAAATTAATGCAGTCTTGACATTTACTAATGTTTTTGGTGATTTAAACTGTTTCTTAGGTTCTGGGCTCAGGTGGTACACATCACTGAACTATATTGTAACCTTATTCATGACTGATACTGATAAAAAAATTATATAAATTTTGTTGCCACCAACTGAACACCACTGCAACTACATTTACCTTATCATTGATTAACACAGCTACCTTAAATGTCAGGTTGGTAAAAGCATACGTACGTAAACCATGTGATGTACACTTAATGTAATTTTGCACATATATGCGTAGAAGAAAGAATAACAGTAGTTTTTGAATGGTTACTGTGTTACAAAATGGGATCTGCCAAGTTTTGTAATGGTCAGATATATGGTTGCAGAGCTATAAAGCACCGTTTTGGGTTGCAGTTACGCTTTTTTGTACATTCTTTGCTCACGCCTACAGGTTGCATGGTTTGTGAGACTGGTCTGAAACCTTTAGGGAACATGCAGCCAGGGTCCCCGATGTGCCTTTCAAAGATTTTGTGAAAAAATATTCAACTGTTCAAAAGTTATTCAAAAAACAATGTTTCCAATTATAGTCAATAGGAAAAGTTAACAAAAAGTTTGACTGTGTCACAAATGCAGTTTTTAGTGTCGCAAATTACCCCTGTAGTGTCGTGAGTCAGCCTTTTTTTTTCAGTTACTGGTTACAGAAATGTTTGCCATTTAAATTTGGAACCTTCTAGAGAAGCAATTATTTTTGTTTTCGCCTAGTCAAGCCCAGAGGATGCTAGCCATGTCTTTTTCTGCGGTTAAACACCCCAGAAATATGTTTTTGAAATTTTTGTAAACTGTAGTGTCGCAAAGTAGTGTCGCACCTGCGACACTTTCATGATTTTTTTTTGCGAAAGTGTCATGATTTGTGACACTACTTTGCGACACTATTCCCAAAATCACAGGAATTATTTGCCACCAAGCTGCAGAAGAACGGTTTGTTTTTTTAGGCTGAACTTTGGAAGGAAGAAAGTCAACATCCCACATATGTGCCTTTTGGTGGTTTGGTGACAAAATATTACAGGGATGCAAAGTTACGGTACTCCAAAGTTGACGCTTTTTCCCATAGACTAACATTACAGGATCCATCGCACCTTTCAGGGCCTGTATCTCGGAAACGCTTCAAGAGATGGACTTTTCGTCGGAAAAATCCTTAGCCCCCTGCTAGGAGACTAAGCACAAAACTAGCCAGGAAAGTCATAAATCACGTGAAATTTAATTTTTTTTTTCTACATCATACGGTTTCTGAGGTATAAGCAATTTAGTATTCCAAGTGCTCATTTTCTGCTCCGAGGCCCATTATTATGCATACATTCTTTGTATTCACTGTGTTTCTCTATGCAGCTTTTGGGGAAAAAAGGGTGTGCGCTTTTGTTACTGTTACACATACTGTTTCCACTTGCATTTCCATTACTGTTTGCCTTACTATTCCTGTCTACGCTACCGTGTGCATTACCCTTTGTGTTTTCATTTGTGCTTGTGTTTGCATTACTCTTCCCATTTGTGTTTGCATTTGTGTTTGTGTTTCCTTTGGCCTCACCATTGCTGTTACCATTAGCATTTGCGTTTTCAGTTGTGGTACTATGCCCGTGCATTTTACCCTTTGCATTTCCATACATGCTTGCATTTCCATTTCCCTTTGCATTACTGTTCACTTTGGCATCATCGTTCCGGTTACTGTAACTGTTTGCATTTCCAGTTGCATTTCTGTTACTGTTTGCATCTTCATCACCATTTGCGTTTCTGTTGCCCTTAGCATTTGCATTTTTGGTTGCATTTCCATTGTTGATTGTGTTACTGTTTCCTTCTGCAGCACTGTTGCCTTAACCATTTGCATTTCTATTTGTGTTTCTGTTACGTTTGCATTTTTCTTACCATTTGCGTTTCTGTTAGCGTTACCATTTACGTTACTGTTTCCATTAACATTTGCATTTCTGTTGCCGTTAGTATTTGCATTACTGTTTGTATTACCATTTCTGTTTTCATTAACATTTGCACTTGCATTTCTCTTACCATTTGCATTACCATTTACCTTTGCATCACCATATGCATTACTGTTTGTGTTTGCGTTACCATTAGCGTTACTATGTGACAAAAAAATCACTATAGTGCTCATTCTCAAAAAGAAGGGAAGTTCATGGCAAAAAATTCTGTTTAATGCATCAGTTAGGGTTGTTCACAGCAAGAAAAGAAATTCAGTGTTAGGGTTCCCACCCCTTGCATCCCACCCCACCCCAGCCCCACCAAAGGCATCGGGTGTGCATTGGAGTCATTGGTCCTAACTCTCACCCCATTTTCCTATACTGCACCACCTCAGCTTGTTTACACATGGGACTACTCTTCTGACTGATGAAGAGTCTGTAGTTGGTCAAAATCAGTATGTAAGCATTTTTAAGTGGCGTGGTAGCCTCTGCTTAAAATTGCTCATTGAGCATTGCATTCAACCCTCTCCAGTTCTGTACCTGAATAAAGTAATGTGTTGTTCTGAATGTACAGACTGTCCTTGGTGGTAGATCACAGCATGAGTTTCAAACACTGTTTGATTAAATCTCACTCTACCAGCTGTAAAATCTGTGATAGGTGTGTCTACTCTGAGCTCACGAGAGTCAAACCAATAGAGGATGAAGTCCTGAGCCATATAGACTGAGTACAAGACCCTCCACACCTAACACAAATGTGACCACTTTCTGCATTTGTAAACAGGTTTTGGAACTTAACACTTTGACAGTGAGGGACATACAAAGAAATCCATAGCATGTTTTCAGTTGTTTCTTGCTCTGAATGGCCACATGACACAGATTCATATCTGGTAACATGGGAGACAGTAAAGTACTGTTGCATTGGAATCATCTCTTCTTCCAAAGTGTTTATGATGGCCATCATAAACTCGGTGGCATCCTGTTGCATATTACCTGCAAATGTACTGTGTCCATCATAGGTACCTAGAACCTGCCGTAGAGGTGTCAGAGACTGTACATTGTGTAACTGCTCAGAAGTCACATTCACAACTTGTTTCAATGCCTTTGATAAGGCAGTGTCTTCTGAAGCAGATATAGCCTGCACAAAATGTGGCATGTGGAGAAATGCTTGCATAGTTGAATTGGCATAGCAGTTAACTCCAGTACTGTAATCAAATGCTGGGACAACAGCCATACCAAGTGACTTCTAACAAGCAGGTGATGTTGCATCCATATTTCACATTGTTACCTTGTTGGTTGTCTGTGTAGTTAATTCAGTAGTGGTTGCTTGTTTCCTCTTCTTGCCAGCTGAAGCTCCGACTGTGGCATTTGATCCAACCACTAACCTAGGTAATGGTATGAGAGGCATCTGTGGCTGGTACAGAGTTTATTAATCTGTTGTACTCAACAACACATCGCTTGTCAGTGCATATCTTCTGTAGTGCTAGTGTGATGATGTGCAACCCAGACAGACTACGAATGTGTGAAAGTGTGACACAGGTCATACCATCCTTGAAAATGTAAGTGCCTATGTCCACCATCGCTGAATCCAAACTCAAGCCCTGTGATTTGTGTATGAAAACAGCATATGCAATACAGATTGGGAACTGTTTCCTATTGACATATATATCCTTGAAGACCTGGAACTTAACACAGGTCCGATCTATCTGCACAGACTGTTGCATGTTGTCAAACTGAACAAGTGCCTCAAGAAATGTCTTCTAAACATTGTACTGAAAGTCAATGATGTGACCCATTGCACCATTTACCATGCCATGTTTAACATCCAGATTTCGACGTAGTATGACACATGCATTCTTACAAACAGTAAGAAGAGCTTCTAGGCCAGCTGTACGTGACACATCTGACTTAAGTTCAGCAAGTCACTCAGTCATCTTTGCTACCAGCTTCTGACTTAGAATAACACCATCAACTGTATCAACAGCATGCAGTGTGATCATTTCTTGATTCTCGCTCTGCAACATAACACTGTTGAATTCACCACATTTCTTAAGTCGTGGCATACGACAGATAACTTGTGTACCCTTGGAGCACACATCACTGAAAACATCACATGCTGCATGTATGGATGTAGTATCTGTAGTGATTCTTCAATCATGTAACATCAAAAGATGTGGTGGTGACAATGTACCTGTATGAGCTTGATACTGCAGTGTCTTGTAAGCTAGATCACCACTTTGCCACATGTTCTCACACAACTCAACACAGATGAATAACCCCCACAAGTTGCAACCTCCAATGTAGCCCAGTGTATTCTTTACCTACTTGACAGACAGAGCTGTAAAGATATGTTCTGCATTAACTGGTACAAGTTGTAAAAGGTCTCCAAATACAACAATGTTTTTACCACCAAATGCATCTCCATAGTCAGTGCCCCAAATCTCCAGGAGATGAAGGTGTATACAGGCAAGCATCACATTAGACACCATGCCAATCTCATCAATGATCAGTAGCTTCATTTTAGTAAACATAGAATGAAGCTGAGATGCAACCTCAAATGACAGCTTGCGAGACTCTCCTCTTTTACCATGCTACACTGGCAACATGAAGAGATGGTGTAGGGTTACTCCACCATTGTTGTATGCATCCAGTCCAGTGGGAGCAGTAACAGCAACAGACGTTGCTGAGTCTGTCAGTTTCCTTATTTCAGCCGTAATGGCCTCTATAAGAAAACTCTTACCTGTACCTGCTGAGCCAAAAACAAACATTGGTAGTGGCTTATGCTCATGACACTTACATTTCTTCTGTTTGTGTAGTATCCCATGTAGAACAGCATCTGTAACTGCAGAGTGCACCACATGTTGTTGCTCATTGAGTCTCTCTCTCTCAATTCTGCAGGATCAACAGTGCAGTGTGTGCCATGTTCCATAGCACTCTCCACTTCCGACATGAGTACTTTTGGGGCATTCAGAGGCAGAGGCATTCCAATTGTACCTTCTACTTCTGGATCAAGGTTGTCCTGTGAACTAGCTGGAGTGTCCTCCTTAAGTTGTTTCTATGCCTTTTAAACTTGTTCCTTCTCAGCATCCAGTCTCTGTATACACGTCTCAGATTATTCAGTTTTGAATGTCTCATAACTGTGATTAAATTGTTCCTCAAATGTAACACAATCACCTTTCAATTCAGCCTCATTCCTCCAGGGTTTGAATAAGAACAGTAGAACAAAGTAATAATGCTCTCTGCTCTCAGATGTGCCTAGATGTAACTTGCAATGGTCAGTGAGCCAAGGCTTACATCTCTTAACAAGACAGCCATCCACTCCTGTGACCTTGCAAATGTTGCATGTACAATCAGGTGAGACATCTGTCTTGTAGTTGTACCACTTAGCTACCTCAAATAGACACATATCACCCATGTCACTGTGTCTTCTGGGGTAATATGTGTCAATCAGATTATTCTTCAATATCCACTTAGAAGAAGGTCTGTTTAGAGCCAGTTTCTCAATCTCAGTGTGAGGTATTAGTACATGTTTGCACTTCTCTTTGTAGTTAATACTGATGAAGCGCATAGCATCAGATTTGCTGTACAAATGTGTACCGTTCAGGTGATCACTGGCCTCATATGCACCACATTCTCTGTGTGACAGGGTCTTCAACCCAAGTGACCACAACTGAGATGTCAGTGACTTGCTTGAATTGGCAGTATCCTCCTAAAAATCATGCAAGCTAGGCTGTTCATGTTTGGTGATGTACAAAGTGACGTAATGAACCAGAGCCAATGAGTTGTCAGCTACAAACTGAACATCTACGTTCGCTTGCCACTTCAGAAGAAGTGTGGGGTTGTAATCATTGATGTACACCTCCTTCTCCTCTCTGGGTAACTCATATACCCTCTTGGTTGATTTTGTCTTCAATTGATGTCGCATTGCTGAAAATGAGTTAATTCATGTGACCATTCTGACACACACTTCTAGGAAATCTAAAGTGAAATCTCGTGTACCAATTTGATTTATGTTTCACTGTACGACAGCAGTATTTGGCACAAATATGTCATTGGAACTTTTGCATCAACTTCCATAGTGTATGACTATCATACTTGTCTGGTATGTGGCAAGTATTGTAATGTTTTATGAAGATTAGCACTTCTGCTGCTTCATGTTCACCTATGCATGGGGCATCCTTGATCTATAGTAGCATATGAATATGAGGAGCAGCTCATGCCTGATACTCCATTCTCCAGAAGTAATGTTCAACAATACCAAGAGACAGATTGTCCTTAGACAAAATGAAAGTCAGAATATCATGGAATCACTTGTGAAAATGCCTACTGACAGACAATGGGTCAAGTGAGCACATCTGTCCATGAGTCATTGATGAAATGCCATCTACATCAGAATGTGCCCACTTCAAGAGTTCAATTAACTCATCCCAGGTATATTAAGCACAGCTTAGTGTCACAAACCATGTTGCTGCACCATAGTCTCGCAGCATAGTCATCACCTCAGAGTGTCTGCGATACCATTACTCCTTGGTGCCACATAAACTTGATAGTGTGGATGACAAATAGACCTGTACAGTTTCATCGTTTTCTTTCAATTTCTGCAAAAACTGTATGGCAGTGATTCCATCAAGTGTAGTCATGAGCCCTATAGTATGTGCAATTGTTGTAGAGAGTATACTAAACTCACTGTCCCATAGCAGGTGAAACAAGTACTGTATGTTGCATCTGAACTTGCCATCCTTTCTGAGCACTCGACTGCTACAGTATTCAACACCTTGTACACATACTTCTCTATCATCTAAACATCTACCTGACCCTTTTGGAAATAAATCTGGAAAGCAGAGCACTTCCAAAGTTGCTTTCCAAATGCTAACAGGGGAGCCTTCCAACTGTTTCATCTGATACAGATCAATGTTATCCCCAACTGGATCTCTGCCATGTAGCAGATGTAGTGTGTACTGTTCATACACATTGTCAGTTGTTTGCATGTCAACCTTCTCAATCATTGGCTTACTGGTCTCCAACACACCATAATGAGCAGACACACTACTCACTTGATCAATTTCAAGGTTGGCATAGAAGGGATTGTTGCTCTTCAATTAAGTGAGAGCTTGTTTCACCTTCTGTACATTGACAACATCCTGACAGATAACCTTGGACTTTGTTGGAACACCATTAACAAGAATCACCAAACTGTTGTCACTGGAGAGTGCCTCCACATTATCCTGCAAAGGAAGTGGAAGATACATAATGGAACCCTTAAGAGACTTAATGAGCTCTTTTTGTGGACTGTTCCATAACCTACTATTCAAGTGTAGGATAGTTTGAAACTGTTTCATAGTCTGAATATGAATCCATTCAAACATATTTAATGTGGTAATCTCAGCAGGTGTGACATGTGCCTCCACATTGTTCAACACTGACCTGGGTCACAGAGTGTTATTCTTCACCTTGCAGAAACAGTGTTTGCACATCACAATGATTGGCTGCAACTGAAAGTCACTCTTTAACATCAGAAAGGACAAGAGTCTAAATCACATGTCATTGTACGATGACAAGGTTTCCAGATTAACTGTGACTGTTTGTTTCTCATAACGCAGCCTATCACATGACACACACACAGAGTAAAATTTCTATGTCTTTGCCAATTCAAATTTGGCAATGGATTTCCAAAACACTTTCAGAATGTCTGTTTGCAAGACAGAGACTGAATTGGCATTAACACTTGATATGTGATCGAGAACAGTATCAGTGGCAGTCCTGTCACATTGTAGATGTTTCATAAATGTCATGGCACCACACATGTCACCAGACTGCAACAAGTCATTAAGATGAGTGTACTCAGCAACAACTCATCACACATCATATACCCTATAGACAAAATTACACATACCAGATTGATGCACCACTAGCATCCGCATGTGGTGCAAGATGCTGTCACAAACACCACTGTCTAAGCATGCTAGTGAATGACCCATAAGTCCAGTATGTGGACAGATCTCACAAAGGTCTATAGTCTCAAATAGTTAATGTTTGTCTTTACAATCAGTAACTATGAACAGATTAATAAAGTGCTCAACTTTATCAAACAATAATTGCCTTCAATTGCATGCTGCATCAAATGTCCATGCTAGACAGTGACACCTACAAGGATGAACAGTTCACTGAGATTCATCATCTGAGTCAGTTGCTGTGTCATGACAGACTGTCAGCACATTAGATACTTTGCCATCCTCATCAACACACAACTTGCTGCCCTTCTTCTGCATGTTATATGATTTCTCCCAGAAATATGCCTCTGAGTGCTGTGTATGTAGCCAGCTACCTGTGAAAACATCACAGAAGTTGTGTTGGTTCAAAACTGGTAGTGTTGTAACCTCAACTTTATACTGTACGCAACTTTTCTGAATTGTTCCTGTACATCTGCCATTTTCTGCCACAAGAGTTAAAGAACAAATATTGCTCTATTGACAAATGTGCAAACTCTGAGATGCAATTTCATCAATGACAGATTACCATTGAGTTTTCTGCGTTCATGTCTCATCACAGCCACAATAAGTCTATCAACCTTAACTTTAGATGCCAGTGATCAATAATACTCTTCCTTCCTCAGGTGACTAGCAACAGTAATAGCTTGTTGCTGGTGCCGTTTACTGAGTGCATGTTTTAATGCTTTGCTCTGCAACAGATTTCTTACCTCTGAAGCATTTCTGAAACTATTGCTTAGCTGTACATTGTTTTCTTGCAGTTGAGCAAGTCTGTAAAATTTCTATGGAAGTTGTAACCGATAAACTCACCCTATGTACAGGCTGAGGACTCTGCACATGTTTTGATGTAGCATGTGTGTTCAATTGTAGCCAGTCGTATGCAACACTGTAGTACTATTATACCTCTTTCTTCTTTGCATAGCAGTGTGTCTCTGTTTAGATGGGATTTTGCTTCTCTACTATTTTAAAGCAGTGTTGGTAAATATTTTGTGACAGTCAGACACCTGTATAACAAACAGAGAAAAAGACACACTCAGTGACAAGCAAGAATTCTTAAAAAACATTGCATAGTTATACACACTCTACATCTTTAATACAACATAAATAAAACAGGAAAAAAAAGCTAAAACATAATATCTGTAACAGCACAACAGTATTTCACAGAGAACATAATAGCTAAGCATGTTACACGACTGAAACAGCAGAATAACAAAAAAGTATATGTAATAGGATGCCACCTAGACATAGTTGCATATTAAAAAATAATTAACAACATTGCCAGGTACAGGTAACACAAATGCAAATGCAAAAGCCATTCATAATTGTAATGTAAACATAAACACAAATGCTAAAAGTAACATTAATAGCTGCGCAAACATAAATTAAGAAAAAGGAATGGTAACATAAATGAAATCAGAAATGCAAACCATTACAGAAACAGTAATGGAAACAGAAATGGTAATGGAAACAATAACAAAAATGAAAATGCAAACACAAAGAGAAACACCAACAGCCACAGTAACAGAAACAGAAACAGTAATGCAAAGAGTAATGTAAATGCAAGCACAAAATAAACACAAATACTAAGACTAACTGTAACAGTCATAGTAAAAAAAAATTAGACAGTAATGGTAACAGTAACAGTCAGACCAACAGAACCGCAAACACACATGATTATGCAAATACAACCAGAAACACAAACACACACAGAATTGGTAATGGTAACAGTGACACAAACAGAAACAGTAACATAAACAGTAATAAAAAGTAAAGCGGAAACAAACACAAATGATAATACTAACTGTAAGACTAAGATTCATGAAAACAGAAAGCAAAACAGTAACAGTAACACTAACAATGACGGAAAGAGAACCACAAACAGAAATGGTTATAGAAATGCAAGCAGAAACTCAAACACAAACAGTAACAGTAAAGGTGACATAAACTGAAATGCTAACATAAATAGAAAGGAAACCACAAACAGAAACACAACCAGTAACAGTAATGGTGGTACAAATTCAAAAAGTAACGCAAACAGAAGCAGAAACAGAAACGCAAATCATAACAAAAAATTCAGAGAAACAGAAACACTAATCAAATCATAATGGAAACACAAATGTAAATGGTAACAGTAACAATGACACAGAAATGGAAATGGCAATGCAAATCACAACACAATCAGAAACACAAATGTGAACGCAAACAGTAATGATAACCATAACTGTAAGTTCTAGGATGACAGTACATAATATCTATGACATCATAAAAAGGTTGCATAATAAAAACTAATTTTCAACATTTTATGATTTTTAAAAACGTTTGCATAACTCTACAGTATTTACAGTAATTTACAAAAGAACAGATTTATTTGCATCATTTTCGCAAAGTAGTATTGAATACATGAAACTGTTGAATAATACTTTTGCAAAGTGATGTCGAATATGCAAAACTGTCGAACAGTAGTTTTGCAAAGTAGTGTCGAATAAACAAAAGTGTTGAATATTACTTTTGCAAATTGCTATATTTTTGTAAAGTAGTATTGATTACATGAAAGTGTTGAATAATAGTGTTACAAACACATAACTGTCGAATATACGTCTAAAAGAACACCCTGAATAAAGGGAGACCATTGAGACACAGTATTGTATTTGACTGACAGACACACAGGACAATAGCAAAGCAGATTTATCTGGTGATGTCAAGCAGCCAAATCAGAAGCACTAAAATTTTAACAAGAAGGACATAGCAGCCATCTTAGAGAAAACTGCACCAGCTTGTTCATTCTTGTGTAAGTGCATACCATTTTCTACATTTTACTTAATTATTAAATCTGATAATTACACAAAAATAGCACAAAACAAAACATATTTTGGAGGACTATTTAACTATTATAGTAGAAAGTATCTGTCATGCTGTGGGAAGAAACTATAACTGTTTAACACCAGGCTGTTAGTGAGTACTTACCAGCCCAGATGACAGCTGCAAATAGAGGCACTAAGCACTTAAAATGACAGGGAACCAATGATTGCTAGTTATTTACTTGTGATTTTTTAACATAGCCTATAAAAATGTAGTATTTTCCCTCCTAAAAAATTTGCAACATATCTGTCTGACAGCAGCAGCAACCATTCACTGCCATTGTAGTAGATGCAGCCACTATATTGGCTAAGTGTGACAAACCATTATCCAATATTTTTTTTTGTTTCTGTGTATTTGGCCAGCCCATCAAAGCAATATTAAAGCACAGAGGGAAATCTCAGTTTCATATTCAGTAGTGACTAGACACTGCAGGAGACACACTGATTTTTTTGGTAGCTTTCTGTCCGCTTCTCAGTTTAAAAGCTTAGAATGGCAGAAAACAGCAAATGCGCTGTGTGGTTGGTCAGAAGCAGTTTAATTAGACAAGCTTCTGACTGTGCTCGTACAAGTCAATTTCGCAAGGACCTGCAGCTTCCAAATTGTTCTGTTAAGTGGTTTGGCAGGGGAGGTATGAGGTGGGAGCATCTCAGGCCAACAATGAACAGACTATTGAGCACTCAAGCTCCTCCAGACATACTGCTGATTCATCTCAGAAGCAATGATTTAGGCACCAAAAGATGAGTAGATTTAGTATTAAAAGCAAAATTGGATCTTGCTTTTATCATGAGTATGTTACCTGCCTGTAAGATGCTGTTTTCATATATTACAGAGTGTAGGGTCTGGCAAGCAGAACAGCACATGTACCTGCTTGACAGGGCATGAAGAAAGGTTAACATACAAATTTCTGGATATCTGCACATGTCTGGAATGCAATCCACATGTCACCCTGAAATTAAGTATTCTAAGGATTGGCTATATCTACCAGATGGTGTGCCCTTCTCACATGCTGGCAATTGTCTTTTTGGGGGGAGATCTCCAAGATGGAATCCTCACAGTATTCTAAAATATCAGAGTGTTGAAATGTACCTTTAAGACAACGGTTCTTGTAAGAACCACAAAACCTTGGTCAAAAAATTTAAAAAAATTATGTACATGACACATCTCACATACAATCTGTGTGGCTGCACCATGTCAGGACAGGACATGGTACAAGTTGAGCTGTTAGCCATAATATTAATGTTTATAACTTTACTTGTGGTGTGTTTGAACACTCACAATCCAATACCTAGTCTTTGGGGGTAGGGGCATTCCCTACCTGACGCAATGCAGCTCTTCAGTGTCCTAACTTTTCTGCAGGTATTATCACAGACATATAACATAAATGTGTATGAGTTTAGCTGGTTTGTGTTTGTACACTAAGGATGCAATACCTGGTGTGCGGGAGTGGGGGCATTGCCTGCCTGAGGACATTCAGCTCCTCAGTTTCCTCAATTGTCTGCAGCTGTTACCAGATAGGTATAACATAAATTTTAATGGATTTAGTTGGGAAGTAGGTGTACACTCCGGATCAAATACCTCATATGGGGGGAAGGGCCATTACCTGCCTGACACCGTGCAACCCCTAACTCTCCTACCTTGTGTACACTTTCTATAAGAGACATATACTGTCAATGTCCATGGATTTAGTTGACCTGTGGCTGTGCACTCAGGATCCGATACCTGGTTTTAGGGGGGCAATGCCTTGCTGAGGCCGTATAACTACTAAGTGTCCTAACTTGCATGCAGCTAGTATCAGACACATGCAACATTGATGTCTATGGCTTCACGTTCTCTGTGACTGTTCACTCTGGATCTAAAACCTTGTCTGGTGGCATGGGGGCAATTTCTGGCTAAGGACTTCCAACCCCTCAGTATCCTAAGTGGTGTGCAGCTGGTATCAAGGAAGTGTAATGTGGCATAGGAACTTGAAAGACTTTTAACATGTAGATAAGTAATAATTTCTATTCTGAATGAATTTAGTCTTAGAATAACATACAGGCAACATTTACCTATGTTTGTATTCTATCTCTCTTTATTTTTTCAGGGTCAAACCAAAGAAAAGAAAAAAAATAGAATTTGGCACTTGAGGGAGGTCTGCTGTCTTGCAAAGGTGGTGCAGACAAAATAAAATGCAAATATACTGATGCGCAGTACAAAGAGGAGACTGGATTCAATGTGGAGGTGGATAAATATACATCTCAGCCATAGATCAAAATTTAAGAACAAGACTGCTGGAATATGTAAGTGCAAGTGGAAACTGCTCAGACAGCACTTCTATACTTTAAAGGATCGCGATGAGATACTGGACAACAATGTGGGTTGGTACTATAGCGCCCATGAAATGTGGGAATCAGCAGGAAAGCCGAATGCTGTGGACCGCCTGGTATGCCGTCAGTATAGAAACAATATTCTACTCATCATAATATGTAAGACACAGTGAATAATGCTGTCCAGTAAATGTTGTTATCAGTATATGTTAATAAAGGAATAATGCATGACAGGATGTGTGTCGTGCTGGGATAATGCCATGGTTCCAGCCCCAAACTGACCAATCACAGTCCAAGATTCTTTCTTGCCATTGAATCTTGGACTGTGATTGGTCAGTTTGGGGGCTGGACCCATGGTGTTATCTCAGTACAACGCCACAGGTCTAGTCTCAGAACTGTGGACCTGCAGATGATTTTTTGATGCAGATGATGATTGTTTGGATGCAGATGATGATTTTTTGGATGATGAGCTAGATTTTTTTTGGACCTAATAAAAACATTCTTTACATTTTTTTTTAGCAGTAAATCAAAAAATTGAAGAAATTGAGGTAAACCACTGCTATGGATCGACAGAACGAAGCCCCCTGAGCAAATCCCACCCTCATTTGACTTCCTATGACACCCCTGGGCTGAGAAAATAGTTTTTTTTAATCTGGCCATCTCATCTTCACTTGCGATGCACGATCGTGATCAAAGAATCTTGTGATCAAAGAATTTGCAGGCTCGCAATCAAAGACTTTGCAGCTCACGATCAAGGAATAAAAAGTGGTGTCATTCAAAAAATACAAAGAATTGCAGTGAACCACTGCCATGGTTTATCAGAACGAAGGCCCCTGAGCAAAATCCAGCCTCATTTGTCTTCCTAGGACACCCATGGGCTGCAAAATTAGAATTTTTTAATCCAGCCATCTCATCCCTCACTCACGATGCACGATCGTGATCAAAGAATCTCGTGATCAAAGAATTTGCAGGTTCACAAAGAAATTGCATGCTCATGACAAAATACTTTAAAATGCTAAAACATGACTTTTTCACCGATTTGAACCAAACAAACTGCATGCCTCGATAGAACGAAGCCCCCTGATTGAAACCCACCCTCATTTGTCTTCCTAGGACACCCATGGGCTGAGAAATTAGAATTTTTTAATCCAGCCATCCTCATCCCTCACTCACAATGCACGACCGTGATCAAAGAATTTGCAGGTTCACAATCAAAGAAATTGCACGCTCATGACCAAAGTCTTTAAAATGCTAAAACATGACTTTTTCACCAATTTGAACCAAACAAACTTCATGCCTCAATAGAATGAAGCCCCCTGATCGAAACCCATCCTCATTTGCATCCCTAGCCCACCCCTGAGCTGAGATATTTGTGTGTTTAGGTTGTGATGCAAGATCGCGAATAAAGCATTTCGCGATTAAAGAACTTGCAGGCTCGTGACCAAAGATCATTAGCGAGCCGAGATTAAAGATTTTAAAAGCTTAGAACTCTATTTTTTGACCAATTTTGATGAAACTAAAGGCATGGCTCGATAGAGCAGGGCCCCCTGAGTAAAACCCATCCAAGTTTTACTTCAGAAGTGACCCCTGAGCCGAGATATTTGTGTTTTTCCGATCAGAAAACTAAAAACAAGATGGCGGACCTCATGATCTAAGAATTCTCAGGGACAAAGAGTCATGAACGGTGAGGCTGAAAATTCTTTACTTGCCAGGTGGGACTAGATGGCCAGAACCCCATTCTTTGTTCACAAAACATACATAGAAATTTTCCAAATGACTTATAATGGGAACTTCAAAGTGGCATAAATTTTGAATGCCTTAATATTTTTTCACCAAATGAAAAGCAGCATGTTTGGCAACCAAAGCTCTTTCAAATGAGCCATCTTGAAGAGTGGCATTCTACACAATGGCTGTGCAAGGCCACATTCAAAATCCCAATAGCTGCCTCCAAAAATGGATAATTTTGCATTTTTCAGCATTTTCTTACACAAAGACCGTATGTCCGACTGAAACAAAATTTGACAAATCAAGAGATCTACCATGCTCACTGCGCATACCAAATTTCAGGCAAATCCGTTGAATGAGTCCAAAGTTATTAGCGTGCAAAAGTTTGACTTTAACATAGAAGTGACATCTGAACCCTAACTATAGTGGCGTGACCGTGCCGCTATAATATTCATATATATATATATATATATATATATATACAGTGTATATATATATATATATTATGGTAGCACAGTAGTGCTACCATAGTTACAGCTGAGGAGCCATTTACATGTTAAACCTAAAATTGTGCACCTTAATAACTTTGCAACTGTTCAACGGATCTGCCTGAAATTTGGACTACATGATCAAGAATCATACATCTTGAGATCTGCCAACTTTTATACTATTCGGATATACAACTGCAGAGTTATTAAGCATGATCTGCGTATGCATTTACACTTTTTTGAATTCTTTGCTCGTACCTACAGGTCACACAGTTTGCATGAACAGTACGAAAACTTCAGGGAACATGCGGCCAGGGTCCCTGATGTGCCTTTTGAAGATTTTGTGAAAAAATATTAACCAGTTCAAAAGTTATTCAAAAAACAAATATACCATTATAAGTCAATGGGAAAAGCTAACAAAAAGTTCAACAGTGTCGCAAATGGACTTTTTAGTGTCATAAATGGCCCTAGTAGTATCGCAAATCCACCATTTTGTTTTCAGTTGGTGATCAGAAAAATGCCTGACATTTAAATTTGGGACCCTCTAGCAACACAATTCTTTTTGTGTTTACCTAATCGGACCATGAGGATGCTAGGCATATCTTTATTTTGAGGTTAAACACCCTAGAAATATGTTTTTCCAATTTCTGGAAAAAGTAGTGTCGCACACATGTCACTTTTGCAAATGCTTGCGAAAGCTGTCGCAAATCACAACACTATTTCAGATTATGGCCAAAATGACAGCAGTTCTTTGCCACCCTGCTGCAAATGAACAGTTTGGTCTTTTGGGTTGAATGTTGGGGGGAAGGCAGCCAAGATCACACAGATGTGCCTTTTGGTGGTTTGGTGACAAAATATTGCATGGATGCAAAGTTACGGTACTCCAAAGTTGATGCTTTTTCCCATAGACTAACATTGAGGCATCCACTGCATGACAGGAATTCTTTGCCACCCTGCTGCAAAATAACAGTTTGGTCTTTTAGACTGAAATTTGGAGGGAAGAAAGCTAACATCCCACAGATGTGCCTTTTTATGGTTTGGCAAAAAAATATTACAGGGAGGCAAAGTTATGGCACTCCGAACTTCTCTTTTTTCCCCATAGGATAACATTACGGCGTTCGATGCGCCTTTCAGGCCCTTATCTCAGAAATGGTGCGAGATAGGGACTTTTTGTCAGAAAAATGCTTAGCCCCCTTGTAGGGGATAAGTACAAAAGTAGCCAGGAAAGTCATAAATCATATGACTTTTAAATTTTTTTTCTACGTCGTACGATTCCTGAGATATAAGCACTTTAGTATTCCAACTCCTCATTTTCTGCTCCGAGACCCTTTATTATGTATACATTCTTTGTACTCACTGTCTTTCTCTATGCAGCTTTTGAGGAAAACCAGCCTGTGCGGTTACATTACTGTTACCCTTACCACTTCTGCTTGCGGTTCCATACCCATTTCACTTACTGTTCCATCTACACCTCCATGTGTGTTACCATCTGCATTTTCATTTGCGCTTGCATTTGCGTTATTTTAACCATTTGTGTCTACAGTACTGTTTATCTTTGTGTTTCACTTTGCATCACCATGCACATTACCATTTGCGTTTGCAGGCACCATGCTACTATGTGATAAGACATCAGGCCCCGCGCTCCCACCGCTGTATTACATTCACTATTTCTCAGAGTAATTCTCAAAAAGAAGGGAAATTAGAGGGAAAAACTCTGTTTACTGCATCAGTTAGTGTTGTTCCACAGCGACAGAAGTGAGGACATTTTGTTAGGGTTCAAAAGCATAACTGTGCATTTACCCCCCACCCTCCAGCACCACAGACACACACAGAGACACACACACACACATGGAAGTAGGGGGGAGAACCAAGGCAACAGGACCAATCACAGACAACCAGCAGGAGGTGTCATAAATAAAATACAACTGTCTAAATGTACTACAAGAGATCCCCAGTCTTGAGAGTACATACTGCATGTTCAGCGTACATCCTCAGCAAAACTGAGGCCAATAACAGCAACGGTACATGTTCCTGATCCAAGGTGCACACAAGTTACAACAGTTAAGAGTTGTATGGCCTTAGGTAGCGATGTCCCACACCTCACTACACCAGCTAATACACCCTGACTGGAGAGCCACAGGAAAACTACCAGTGGTACACACTAGTTAACACTGTTAGGAATTACAGGACCTCTGTCAGGTAATGCCCCACCACCTAGCCTACATACTGCATACTGAGTGGAGAGCCACAGCAAAAATATGCCTATGGACATGAATAGTGTAGCTCTGCCTTTGCAGCTGTAGACAAGTTAGCACACTTAGGAGCTGCACGGTCTCATGGGTGAGGGACTGCACCACCAGAGACCCACAGCATAGCTGAGGAGGTGGACATTAATGGTACAGCTCAGTGATTGTAGGCACAGTCAAGTTAGCACAGTTAGGATTTACATGCTATGATACAGGCAATGGCCTCCCATCTGAATCCATACTGCATCCTGAGTGCTGAGCCACAGCAAAAGTGAGGTGATGGACATCAACGGTACACCTGCGTAATTGTAGATACACTCCAGTTTGCACAGTTAGGAGTTGCTTGGACTTAGCCAGGCAGTTCCACCACATATAGCAGTTACTGCATCCTGATTGTACAACCACAGCTGTATTGCCTTAGGTAGCAATGTTGCACAGTTCAGCACGGCAGCTACTGCACCCTGACTGCAGAGCCACAGGAAAAGTAAGGGTGGTACATAGTAGTTAACACAGTTAGGAATTAGATGACCTCTGTCAGTTAATGAACCAGCCCCTAGCCCACATACTGCATACTGAGTGGAAAGCCACAGCAAAAATAAGCCCATGGACATGAACAGTGTAGCTTTGTCATTGCAGGTGTGCAGAAGTTATCACACTTAGAAGTTGCACAGTCTCATGGGGTGGGGAACTACACCTCAAGACCACTTGTTCCATGCTAATTGAAGAGCCACAGGCAAAGAAGGGTGATGCAGATCAGTTGAACACCTCCCTAATTGCAGGTACTGTGAAGTTAGCACAGTTATCACTTGAATGGCCTCAGCCAGGCAATGCCTTTCCAAACTGTGACACCAGGTACTGGATCCTCGGTAGAGACCCATAGCACAGCTGAGGGTATGGACATCAATGGCAGACATCAGTGATTGCAGGGACACTCAAGTTAGCACAGTTAGTGTTTGTGTGGGCTCAGAAAGGGTATTCCCCCCAAAATTCATACTGCATCATGAGTACTGATGCACAGTAAGACTGAGGCAATGGACATCAATGGTACACCCCTGTAACTGTTGGTAGACACAAGTTAGCACAGTTAGGATTTGCATGGACCCACCCAGGCCATTTCCCTATGCATACCAGTTACTGATCCTGACTGTACAGCCACAGATGCATGGCCTTAGGTAGCAATGTCGCACATCTCTCTACACCAGCTACTGCACCCTGACTGGAGACTGACAGGAAAAGTAAGGGCAGCACATACTAGTTAATTTAGTTAGGAATTACAGGACCTCTGTCAGGTAATGTCCGAACCCTTGCCCACATACTGCATACTGAGTGGAGCACTACAGAACAGAAAAGCCCATGGAGATGAACAGTGTCATGGGGGGACTGCACTTCCAGACCACTTGCTGCATCCTGAGTGAACAGCCACAGGAAAAGATAGGCAATGCACATCAGTTGTACAGCTCCCTGATTGCAGGTACAGTCCAGTTAGCACTGGATGGATTCAGGCAGGCAATGTGTCTTCAAACATGACAGCAGGTACTGCATCCTCAGTGGAGATACACAACACAGGTGAGAGTATGGACATCAATGGTAGGCATCACTGATAGTAGGGATACTGAAGTTAGCTCAGTTAGGATTTGCATGGCCTCAGACAGGTAATGCCGCCCCCCAAAAAATTCGTACTGCATCATGAGTGCTGATGTACAGCAACAATGAGGCAATGGAGAGCAACGGCACACCTTTGTAATTGTAGGTACAGTGAAGTTAGCATGGTTAGGAGTTGCATGGGCTCAGCCAGGCAATCACAGCACACATAGCATTTACTGCATCCTGAGTGTATAGCCACAGCTGCATAGCATTAGATAGCGATGTCCCACACCTCACTACAGCAGCAACTGCCCACTGACTGGAGAGGCACAGGAAAACTAAGGGCGGTACAGTCTACTTAACACTCTTAGGAATTATGGGACCTGTGTCAGGCAATGCGCCATGCCCTAGCCCACATGGTGCATACTGAGTGGAGAGCCGTAGCAAAAATAAGCCCATGGACATGTATGTGTGGTGCTACTTCTTCCAGTTGATTTGCGTGCTTAAAAGGAACAATAGTTACATTCTAATGTTATAATGTTATGGTTCAATAAAGACTCGACATAGGTGGTTAAGTTTAAAAAAGATTTATTGCCAATTGGTGAAACTGAGAAAAGGCCAATTAAGATTTAAATTTTTTTACAAAATCAGTCTCACAATACAATCCTTGCATGTGTGTAATCATTGCTTGGAATATATCTAAATGTGTGTCATGCATAGTAAGTAGATGATATGAATTGGAATAAGTATGTACATATGGAAATATGAGCATAGAAAGAAGCCAGCAGAAGAAGGCCATTTGGTCTATCAAGTCTGCGCAGGGTCCGCTTCCTGAGCTAATATCACTGCTATCCCTCCGCAGTCCTTCCATCCTCCTAGGCATGATTCTTATCTCCCCCATGCCTATACCAGGCTCTTTTATAGCTGCTCACTGTCTTTAATGAGGTGACCTCTTCTAGCAGTGTATTCCAAGTGTTCACCACCCTTTGTGGGAAGAAGTGCTTTCTGACATCCCTCCTAAAACTCCCACCCTCCAGCTTAAGACTGTGCCCCCTCATGATATGATTGCCACTCAGCTTGAAGAGACTTTGGTTATCAACATTATTTATCCCTTTTAAGTACTTGAATGTTCCAATCATGTCCCATCCCTCACTCCTGTCCTACATTAATGAAGGTATGTCGGGAGCTTCTAAGCAGTGATTACACAAATGAAACAGTGATGATTTGTTGTTATTGTGTGACTGATAATGTGTATTTTCCTGGGGTGGGCGAAAAACCAGATGCTAAGCGTTCAAGTAATAGAATATAAAAATGTAATGATTTCATTGACATTAGACAACTGGTATGTTCGGTGAAATATTTTAAGATATATCACTGACTAGGTGCATATGGAAAATTCCCATCCGACCCCTCAATAGAGGCGATCATAAACATTGTCTGGAACAGGTATGAAGTGTGTTTTTATCAGTAAAAGTGTCTGATTTACAATTTCAAGTAATATTAACATAGATTACATTTACTTGTATGACAAGTACAACACATTTCATATTATTATTACAGGTAAGATATACATTTCTTTCAATGGTTACATCAGGAGAAATTATTACTTGACTCTTCTAGTAACATTTTTACTAGAACAATTAAACTAGTTAACGACAATGGTCAGACAAAATGAGAATGTAAATATTATTTACATGTCATTACATAGGTATGCAAGAGTCATTTGATAATAAGCTGCAATATTTCTGTATTCACACTTGCTTCATTTGACTTGCTTCATTATGACTAAGGAGTTTTAAATTTACACATGTACAGTTTCAGTGTAAAAAATACACCAGGCATAGTTCAACACTGTTGCATGATGAAAGAATGATGATGTTGTCAAAATGTCAAGAGATAATAGGCAGAAAAAAAGCTGGTGATAGAAAACTTGTGACAGAGTGTTCTCTTTGGTGAATGAGACATGTGTTATACACTTATTTAAAATAATAAGGGACAACTGTTGTGTCTCTGCAGAGGCAAACAGCTAGCAACTGGCAACAACTTCTTGTTATATATGGGTATGATACAGCTACAAGAAAAAATATGTACAGAACAGGGGAGCCAGAAAGAACTCTGTTTTGACATGTACAATCTTCGATAGACATGTAAGCATGGTTTCTCTAGTGACTGTGAAGACTGTGGGTGCTGAATGAAGCCACTACAATAATTTCCACATTGTCACTAATCCACACAAGATCTTATATGTCATAGTGCATGAAATGTCTCTGGCAGTGTATCATTTTGTTGATATGCTACGATTTATTGACAGTCGTAGATTGGAAAACATTGTACTGCCCTACGACTGACTCTGTCACAAAGTAATCAGTAAAAAATGCCACATGTTGTGTGCTATTTTCTGAGACATGAAGGTCATCATAATTCTTCAATATTAGAAGATATGCATTTTTTAAGTGTCGTGGCAGTCTCTATTTAAAACTGCTTGTAGAGTTGTCACACTCTACCCATCTACTTCTGTATCTTAGCAAACAGGTGTAATAGCCAGAAGGCATAGATTTACCATGGTGATAGACTACACTGTGAGTGTCAAACACTGATTGGTTAAAAACTATTCGATCAGCTGTGTAATCTGTGATGGGAGTGTCAACTCTGAGACCGTTGGAGTCAAATCTGTTCAATATAAGCAACAGATATTGAGATGAAGTCCTGAGACGTATGAACAGAGTGCATCTGCCTCCAAACCTTTCACAGGAGTGACCGCATTGAGCACTGGTAAATAGCTGTCAAAATTTGACACTTTTGGCATGAGGGACAAACAGAGTACTCCACAGCATGTCTTCTGTTTTTTCACACTGTGAATGGCCACATGATACACATATACATTAGGTTACATATGACACAGTGAAGTACTGGCACATTGGAATGATGTCTTCATCCAAGCTGTTTATGATTGCCATCATAAACTCACTAGTGTCTTGCTGTATGTCTGCAGCAAATGTACTGCATCCGTCATATGTACCTAACACCTTCCATAGTGGTGTTAGTGACTGCACATTGTTAGACTGATCAGAAGTCATGTTGACAATCTGATTCAATGCCTTTGATATGGGAGTGACTTGTGAAGCAGATTTTGCCTGCACAAAGTGTGGCATGTGGAGAAAAACTTTCATAGCTGAGTTAGCATAGCAGTTCACTCTAGTGCTGTTGTCAAAGACTGGCACAGCAGCTACACCAGGTAATTTCTGATGAACAGCTGGCTCTGAATGTGTAGTTGATATTGTGACCTTTTTTGAACTCTTTAGAGTTGAATCACTTGTGGAAGCTCATGCCTGTTTGCTGACAGGTGTAGATATGACTGTACGATGTGAGACAGTCAGATACGTAGGCAGTGGTATTAAAGACATTTGTGGCTGATAGAAAGTACGTAACCTGTTGTACTCAACAATACATCGCTTGTCAGCTTGTATCTTCTGAGGTGCAAGAGTTATAATGTGCAACCCAGAAAGACTACAGACACGTGAAAGTGCCACTTAGCTCATGCCATGCTTGAAAATGTCTGTACCTATCTCCACCATTGCTGAATCCAAACTCAAGCACTGAGATTTGTGAATACAAACAGCATATGCAACACATAGTGGGAACTGTTTCCTGTTTACATAGATATGCTTAAATACCTAAAATTTCACACAGGTACATTCTATCTGTACAGGCTGTTCCATGTTGTCAAAGTGAACTACATGTGTCTTGATATATGTCCTCTGGACATTGTAGACAAAGTCATTGATGTTACCCATTGCACCGTTTATCATGCCTCGTTCAACATCGAGATTATGTTGCAGCATGACACGTGCATTCCTACAAAGTGTAAGAACAGCTTCTAGGCCAGCTGTGCATGAAACATCTGACTTCAGTTCAGTGAGTCGTTCGGTCATCTTTGTTACCAGGTTGTGACTGAGAATGACACCATCAACTGTGTCAACAGCATGCAGAGTTAGAACTTCTTGGTTTTCTCTCAGCAGCATAACATTGTTGAACTCAGTGCATTTCTTTAGTCATGGCATAAGACACACTATGTGCCTGTAGAATACACATTGCTGAAAACATTTCATGCTGTTTCTATGGATGTAGTATCTATTCTGATTCTCAGATCATTTAACATAGCAACATGTTCTGGTAATAGAGAACCTGTATGAGCTTCATCTAAAAGTGATTTGTAAGCCAGATCACCCCTTTGGCGCATGTCCTCATACAACTAGACATACGTGAATAACTCCCAAATGTTAAAACCTGCAATGCAGCCTAGTGTGTTCTTAGCTTGCTTGGCAATCAGAGTTGCAAAGACATGTTCTGCATTAACTGGTGCAAGCTGTAAAAGGTCTCCCAATACAACAGTACTTTTGCCACCAAATGGTACTCCATAGTCAGTACCTAAGATCTCCTGTAGACGTAGGTGTATACAGGTGAGCATTAGATTGGAGACCATGCTGATTTCATCAATGATGAGTAACTTCTTCTTCGTGAACATGGAATGGAGCTGAGATGCAACCTCAAATGACAGTTTACGATACTTTCCTGTTTTGCCATGTTCCACTGGCAACATAAAGAGACGGTGTAATGTAACTCCACCAGTGCTGTATGTGGCTAGTCCTGTGGGAGCAGCAACAGCAACAAACATTGATGACCCTGTCAGGCTTCGTATTTCAGCAGTGATGGCTTCAATAAGGAAACTCTTTCCTGTACCAGCTGAACCACTAACAAAGATCAGTAGTGGTTTATAGTCAAGACAGTGACATTTTTTTGCTTCATGGAGTAGGCCATGTCGAACAGCGCCAATGACTTGAGAGTGAACTACATGCTCCTTGTGGTAGTTGAACCCCCCCATGGGAATAGTGCTTAGCTGAACCTGACATTTTCTTCTTCTCTCCTATATCTGTTTCAAATACTGTTGTGCAACAGCACTTTACTCCTTCATTTTATGTCTTTCTGTCTCTTTCTAATCCCCCCTTTTCTGTGTAAAACATACAGAATATGCTGCAGTCAGACTGGCCATCTGACGCTGTGTATTACAATTGAAACTATTTTTCTCCCCCTTCCTATTTCTGCTCTTCTATGTCATGGTCCAGTTAAATATAAGCACTTTTTCCCTACATTGCCCTTAAATGTGCAGAAATGGTCTAAATGAGCTGCACAGACTTAAAGAATGAAACTAACTAAAGGTCTGTAAACAGACTTGGTAGGCAAAGGTTTTTTTCACAATGTAAAAAGCAAGCTGGGATTGACAGTCAAACTAAGAAATTACCAATGCCAGTTTAAATGTTTTTCTTTCGGATATATACAGGTGCAGATTGGAATATCCTGTTCTTGGAAAGGTTAAACAGTTAGCAAATTAACTAAAATACAGGATATTAGAGAAGAAGAACTAAAATGTGGTCTACTTACACATCTCCCAGGAGTTTCATGTCTCCAATCAGTGCTGGTGTCCTTGCAAGGTGCTGTCTCCTATAGAAAGTCAGCAGCACCTTTCTCCCTTCTTTTATATGCTGCAGCTCCTAGGTTACCTTTAGAAAAAGGGGAGGAGTTGTCTATAATGCAGCCCACTCTGCAAGAAATGTGCAATCATATCTGATAGAGCATTAGGGTGTTTATGTTGATGTCATAATAATGGATTATTTGTTATGCCTTTCATTTATGTAAATTCTATGTAATTGATTGTACAAAGAAATAAGAAATTTTCCTGTAAATAGCTTAATAATTAGGTGGGGCTTTGAGCTAAGGGGTGGAGCTCCACTCTTTAAAAGAAGCCAGCCTAAATCCTCAGGTTAGATGCTGTTAGGGAGAGTTCATGTGAGGACCTCCTGCTCTCTGTTATACTGCACAAGATTATGTTCCACTGCTAGACACTTGGCAGGGAAGCTGTGCTGTTTTCAAGTTTTATTTTGTTTGTTTATTATCGTAAGTTCGCTGCTGTAAGCTGTTATTTTTTTGTTTGTTTGTTTGTTTAATAAAAATCATACCATTTAGGTATGTTGTACCAAATTTGTTGATTCCTGTGTGACCTGATTTGTTCAACCCACAACACTCCTGCTGATTCAAACTTTCTCTCAAGTCATCTGGGTTGACAGTGGAGTGTGTTCCATGTTCCATGGCACTCTCAATTTCTGAGATTAACACTTATGGGGCATTTAAAGGCAGATATTCTCCTAGAACAGCTTGTCCTTCTGGATCAAGATTGTCTTGTGAGCTAACAGGAGTGTCTTCCTGAAGTTACTTCTCTGCCTTCTCAAGCTGTTCTTTCTCAGCTTCCAGTCTCTGTATGTATGTCTCTTAGTATTCAGTTTTGAAAGTCTCATAACTGAGATTGAATTCTTCCTTGAATGTATCACAGTCACCTTTTAATTCAGATTCATTCCTCCAGGATCTAAATAGGAATAGGAGAGCAAAGTAGTAATGCTGTCTGCTCTCCGATGTGCCTAGATTTAATTTACAGTGGCCTATGAGCCATGGCTTGTGTCTCTTTATGAGACAGCCATCCACTCCGTTCACCTTGTAAATGTGCCCTGTTGAGTCAGGTGATATATCTGTCTTGTAGTCATACCACTTAGCCACCTGAAAGAGACACATACCATCCATGTCATCATGTCTATGGGGGTAGTATGTGTCTATCAGGTTATTCTTCAAGATATGTTTTGAAGAAGGTCTATTGGCAGCGAGTTCCTCAGTCTCAGCATGGGGAATCAGTACACATTTGCATTTCTCTTTGTAGTTCACCCTGAGAAACCAGACAGCATCAGACTTCCCATACAGATGTGTACCCGTTAAATGGTCACTGGCTTCATAGGCACCACATTCTCTGTGTGAAAGGGTCTTCAAGCCCAATGACCACAGTTGAGATGTCAGGCTCTTGCTTGAACTGGCAATATCTTCCCAAAGTTCTTGCAAGCTAGTCTGCTCATGCTTGGTTATGTACGAAGTCACGTACTGCACCAGGACCAATGAGTTGTCAGCCACAAACTAACATCTAGGTTTGCTTGACACATTAGGAGAAGAATTGGGTTCTAGTCATTGATGTAAACCTCTTTCTCATCTCTTGGTAACTCGTATACCCTCTTGGTTTATTTTGCCTTCAAGTGGTGTTGCATAGCTGAAAAAAGTTCATTCATGGAACAATCCTGACAAACTCATCTAGGGAATCTGAAGCAACATTGTGTGTACCAATCATATTTATTCTTTACTACTCGCCGGCAGTATTTTGCACAAATATATCACTGGAACGTTTGTACCAACTTCCATAGTGTAGGACTGTCATACTTGTCCGGAATGTAGCAAGTGATATATTGCTTGATAAATGCTAGCACTTGTGCTGCTTCATGTTCACCTATGCAAGGTGTATCCTTGATCCACAATAACATATGAATATGAGGGCAACCCGTGCTTGATATTCTGTCATCCAAAAGTAATGCTCCACAGTACCAAGAGGTGGATTGTTCTTTGACAAAATGAAAGTCAGAATGTCATGGTACTGCTTGTGAAAATGTCTTGTGACAGATACAGGATCACGTGAACACATTTCTCCAACAGTCATTGATGAAATGCTGTCAGCATCAGAATTTGCCCACTTCAACAGTTCAATGAGCTCATCCCAGACATATTCAGCACAACTAAGTGTGATGGACCATGTGGCTGCACCATATTCTTGCAGTATTGTCATCACCTCAGAGCGTCTGAGATACCAATATTCTTTGTTGCCACATAGACATGACAGAATGGAAGACAGATTCACTTGCACATTTTCATTTTTCTGATTTAATTTCTCTAGAAATTGAGCAGCTGTTATTCCATCTAGTGGACTTGTGAGACAAATAGTATGTGCAATAGACACAGACAGAATGCTAAGTTCACTCTTCCAAAGGAGATGAAACAGGTACTGTGTGTTACATCTGAATTTGCCGTCTTTACTGAGAACATGGCTAGTGCGGTACTCAGCACCCTGTACATGCACTTCCCTTTAATCTAGCCATCCACCTAACTCTTTTGGGAATAAGTCTGGGAAACAGCGTGCTTCTAGTGTTGCCTCTCAAATGCTGACAGGCTCACTTTCCACCTGTTTCATTTGATAGAGATTAATGTTGTACCCTACTGAATCTCTGCCATGTAGTGGGTGAATTGTGTAGTGTTCATACACATTGTCACTTGTCTGTCCACTGACCTTCACAATCATTTGCTTAGTTGTTTCCAAGACATCATGTTGAACAGAGAGACTACTCGTGATCAATGTCAAGTTCTGCATAAAAGTGATTGTTGCTTTTTAAATAAGTAAGAGCAAGCTTCACCTTCTGTACATTAACAACATCTTGCCAGATGACCTTGGACTTAGTTGGAACACCATTTACAAGAATCACCAAACTATTTTACATAGAGATTGCCTCCACATTTTCCTGTAGAGGAAGTGGGAGATACATCACGGAACCCTTTAGAGATCTAATGAGTTTTTTCTGTGGAATGTTCTGTGTCTTTGTGTTCAGACTTAAAGTGATTTGAAATGGTTTCATTGTCTGAATTAGAATGCACTCAAACATATACAATGTCGTAACCTCACTTGGTGTAACATGTGCCTAATTATTATTCAACAGTGACTTTGCTGGCAGAATGTTGGACTTTACTTTGGAGAAATAGTGTTTGCACAGCACAATGGTGGTCTTTAACTGAAAGTCAGATTTCATCAGCAAAAAATGCTGAGAGACTGAACCACATGTCATTGTATGGTGACAAGGTTTCAAGGTTCAATGTGACTGTTTGTTTGCTGTAGCACAGATGGTCACATGACACACATACAGAGTCAAACTTCTGAGCCTTTGCCAGCTCAAATTGTGCAATTTCTTTGCCGTACTGTTTAAGTATGTCACTTTCTAACACAGAAACAGATGTTTCACCAGAACTTGGTAACTGACAAATACCTGTGCCTGGTACAGAAGTCACACGTTGCAGCTATTTGAGAAATGTGATGGTATCCTGCATGTCACCAGACTGCAATAAGTTATTTAAACAAGTGTACTGATTGACAACTCATCAGACTTCGTATACCCTGTATACAATGTTCTGCATGCCTGTTTGATGCACTCCCAGCATCCGCATGTTGTGAAAGACACTGTCACAAACACCACTATTGAGGCATGCTAGTGAGTGACCCATAAGTCCAGTATGTGGAGAGATTTCACAATGGTCAATCTTGTTAAACAGTTTATATCTTTCTTGACAATCTGTTATCACAAATAGGTTGACATGCTGTTCAACTTTTTCAAATGACGATTGCCTATGATTGCAGGTTGCATCACATGGCCATGAGAGACAGTGCCATTTACGGGACACAGTGGTTGCATCACAGTCATCATTTGCTGTGTCATCACAGAAACTGAGCACATTGACCAGCTTACTGGACTCATCAACGGTGAACTTGGTCTCTTTTTTCTGTGAATAATAAGATTTTTCCCAGAAATATGCCTCTGAGTGCTGTGTGTGCATCCAGCGACCTGTGAATACATCACAGAAATTGTGCACAGTCAAGGCAGGACAGCACTGTAGCCTTTTCTTGATGTCGTACACAAATTTTCTGAATAGTTTAAGCACATGAGACATCTTACGCCATAAACGTTGAAGAACAAATACTGCTCTAGTAACAAATGTGCATACTTTGAGACACAGTTTCATCAAAATCAGATGACTCTTTGTCTTTTTGCGCTCATGTCTCATCACAGCAGCAATAAGCCTGTCGATCTTAGCTTTACTTACTAGTGATGGGAAATATTTTTGCTTTCTCAGATTAAAATCACCAGCTGTGAGCTTACAACACTGTTTAGAATGTCTGGTTATGCTTGCTGTAGCAATAGTTGTGTTTCGTCTGAGAGATCTACACAACTGTCACTCAGGTAAACATTTTTTCCTTGTTGTTGAGCAAGTATGTAGTTTTGTTGTGGAGTGAGTTACTGTAGAGCTCACTATTCCAGTAGAACTCTGTATTGTTTTATGTCTTGAACTGACATCACAGTTTTTTTTATCATTCTTAGGCAACAGTGAAGTACTATGATACCTGTTTCATCTTTCTATACATGCATGTCTGTGTTTATTAGGCATCTTTCAATGTGTTACTTCACAGTAGCAGTCAGCAATGTTACAGAAGTATCAGACACCTGCATAAAAGACACAGAAAAAGGAAATATTGGCATACATTTGTGTTGATCACTTCTAACATTGTGAATTGACGAAGATGATTTATGGATACAATATTACAAAAAAATGGTCTCAGAAATGCTGTAATCAGATTGGTTGCTTGAATTTTGACAGTCTTATTTTAATTCATGTTACACTGTCCTGTATAGCATTATCACCATGGCACATAGATTCTTTTTCTTACTATTTCATTGTTGAGCAATGCAGAATTACTGCAATTATGTATAGTGATTTTGACCTAGTATTATTGAACTGTTGGTGAAAGAACTACTTTATTTAAAATCTTTCTCTAAATGAGGAACACATTAATAAAGTATAATTTAAACACTTAACATTTGAATTTTAATTTTCATGATAGCAATAAGGCATTCACAGGAGTCACATTGACAGTTACTTAATGCCATCTTTGGGGCAATATGACACTTGGCTCTACCTCGTGCCACATTACATCTCTAGGGAGTGCTTAAGATATTGTTAAGCCAAGCTCTGTTCATGTGTTATTGGTAAGACAAATAATCACAATTATTGATTAGGAACGACTATCCAGGTCACTCGTGCAGTGACAGAAAACAACGAAATGAGAAAATGTAGCTTCAGCAATGACATAGTTGTGTGGGTTGAGTTACGATCTCAGAATAAGTATGTGAAATTGTATGAACTTATGTAATTGTACATTAGGTACGAAGCAGGAAACTTTTTCCTTCAGTAATCATCATTTTTGGGAAACAAATAATCAAATAATGTCGTACATTCGAAAGTGTCACAAAAAACAGTGTTGTGTGCATGAAAGTGTCACAAAATATGGTGTTGTGCATTCGAAAGTGTCACAAAAGTAGTGTCGTGCGTGCAAAAGTGTCGCAAATTTGAGTTTGGGAGTAACAACTGTATTCATTATCCAATCATATCTGATTGCTATTAGAGTGGCAGGTACTTCTACCAGTTGTGTGATATATTTATCAGGCCATGTAAGACAACCAATCAGAGATGGAGAAGAATGAAAAAGAAGGACATAGCAGCCTTCTTAGACTTAACTGAGATACAGCACATTCCTAACTGTAAGTACTTCACATTTTATAAATAATTTTTCTATTATGAAAGAAAGTGTTAGAAACAGTTAAATAGTATTAATCAAAACATTTTTTTAGTGCTCTATTTGACTATGTAGATTGAAATAAGCTATGATGTTTCATTATTTAGCTAAAACTGTTTAAAGTCAGACAGTAATTTGGAACTAACTTGCACAGACACAGCTGCAAATGGAGGGAGACAGCAAGGTGCATGTGTACCACAACAGAAGAGGGAACCAATCAGACATGTCTCTGCACTTGTAAGTGTTTAAAACTGCCTATCAAAAGGATGCATTTTTGCCACCTTTAAATGTTTCCACATTTTAGCTGGAGCAGAAGTGCAGTGATAGTCAGTGCATACACAACATTGATTAATGAAGGCACAGTAGTAGCCAATGATTTGTTTTATTTGTGTGTCATGGATCAGCCCACTGAAGCTGAGTTGAACTTAGGAGGGAAAATAGCAGTTTTACTTTCACTACTGCTTAGTTACTGCAGGGTGAACACTAACTTTTTTGGTAGTTCTCTGTCCACTTCTAAGTTTAAAAGCTGAGAATGGCAGAAAACAGCAAGAGGACTTTGTGGATTGTTGGCAGCAGTATAGTGAGGTGAGCATCTGAGTATGCTCAGAACAGTGATTTTGGGAGAAACCTCCAGCTCCCAAATTGCTGTGTTAAGTAGTTTGGCAGGGGTGGAATGAGGTGGGAGCACTTCATGCTGACCATGCACAGACTTTTGAGTACTTAGGCTCATCTGGACGTATTGCTGATACATCTTGGAGGCAATGATTTGGGAACCAAACGCTGGGTAGATTTAGTAACAGAAGCAAAATTGGACCTCAGTTCTATTATGAGTATGTTGCCTGCCTGTAAAATCATTTTTTTGGATATTACAGAGCATATTGTGTGGCAAGCAGAACACAATGTGTACCTGATTGACAGAGCCTGAAGAAAAAACATACAAATGTCTGCATTTCTATGCATGGCTGGAATGTACACCATACGTCACCCGCAAATTAAGTATTCCTATGATTGGCTATACCTACCAGATGGTGTACACTTCTCGCATGCTGGTAATTGCCATTTTCTGGGAGACCTTCAAGATGCAATCCTCAAAGTCCTCTAAGAATGTCAGACTGTTTACACAGATACCAAAGTAAAAAAAAAGTTCTTTTCAGAACCATAAACTGTTGGTCAAAAAATAGAACAACTACATACATCAGTTACACAAGTGTTAATATGATATGGGAATATTCAGACTGTGCCAGGCTGAGGTGCAAGCTTGGGAACAGTGCAAGTAGGACACACCAGGGTGTTGTCAGGGTGATATTTAGTGGTGATGTGGCATGACTGAGTAGCGTTTAATATTTCACTATTGGCAGCCATATTGTGCATAGCGAAATGGCACTGCACCACCACAAGTGGCTACAGATGAGCAGGGGGGGATGCAGCAGTGCAAGTATGCTAGTGGTAAGTGCTACTACTGTGGTATTCAGTGGTGAATGAGCAAATGGGCCCATGATGCAAACAAGGTGTAAATACGGCCATCTGCATGTATTTATGACCCCATTTGCATGCAGGTGGACCAATCCCCAGCAACTTGCATCTGGTGCTGTGCCAGGCAACAGCAGCTGGGGACAACACCTGCCTTGTCCATCAGCAGCAATGTGCCTGAACTCCTGATCATGGGTTTCCTATATTTAAAAAATATCCCTGGTGGTCCACTTGACGCTACCTACTGACATGACCTCAGCTTTACTGTATTAAAAATATCCCTGGTGGTGCAGTGGACCCTACCCCCTCACCTGATTGGCTGGGGGGCAGCTGCAGTGAACTGCCAGGGTCATTTTTAATACAAAAGTCCATGATTGGGAAAGGGTGCGGGGTCCACTGCACCACCACAGATATTTTTATAATAGAAAGTATGCGAGTGGGCATAGGGGGCTCAAGTCAGAGGTGCCGGCTAACTTGTTGTGACATGCAATACAGTGTCTCACCTATGCGTGCCATCACTTGTTCTTCTTTGTTGTGTTCAACAGTGTGCAGCACAAGTAGGGATTGTGCCTGCATATGCTCAGCATATCCCAGGCTGAATATTGGGATATGCAAACTATCCATGGGTATGGCAGCCTCAGTTGCATGACATACATTACTGATGAACTATGGTACATTGGTATTTGTACAACACACAATCCCCTTCTGAATATCTAGCTGGGCTGTATCGGTGGTTATTAACATACTGCTGTTTGATTTTTTTGTGTAAAACTTAACATAAGAGAAAGTCACACACATGTAACAAAACATGACAGTATTGTACTGTTTTCTGTGTTTTTATTGCAGATTGTTACAAAAAAAACTGAAAGTATGAGGATCTGGACTCAGAGAGGTGTGCCTGCTGGTCAAGGCAGTTCAGGCACGGGGCAGTGCCCGCATTTTAATGCAGAGCACCAACTGTAAACTGGACACTATGTGGAGGTGCATTAACAGCTACCTGCACATGATTCTTAAAGTCAAAAATAAGACAGCATTGCAGTGTAAGAGAAAGTGGAAGCTGTTGTGCAGCAGTTTTACCAACTAAAAGAGAGGCAGGAGATACCGGAAAATGACAAATGCTGGTACTACTTCAGCTAAGAGCTCTGTGAGGCAGCTGGAAAGCCAACTGCAGGGGAACGTCTCACATACCGTAAGTTAAGCAACAATATAAACATACTAATACAAGTGTGATATTCAGTACTGTGTATGCAAATGTAGCAATCATCTATGTTTAGTACAAATGGGTCATTACCGTATGTTAATGACATCATTTAAATATGCACTTGTTGATTGCCAGCAAACTACAGCTGGTGGACTGTCATGTTATAGATGTGAGACATTGATAACCAGTGTTCCTTGGTTGCAAGCTGTCCCAATGTCACATTGTGAACAGTCTGAAATTACAATATTGTCATGGTAACATACTTGACGTCCCCCCCTTCCAATTGTAGGTTTGTTGAATGGTATGAATCCCTTCTGCTATAGTGAAGCATACCCTCCAGACTGATTGGGGGCTTGTTAAGGTATATCCATGTCTGCTGATACAGTATACTGTGTCTCTCAGTCTTATTGTGGGCTTTATAAAAAGCATATAGATCCCTGTTGTTACAGTGGTGTGTACAGAACATCGATTGTGAGTGCTACAAAATAGTATGAGACCAGGTACTACAATGGGCACATCCACAGCAATCACCAGTTCAGTAAGCAGTTGCACAATAGTGTTGGAGTACCCCTCCACTTATTAGTGTACAACAGTTCTATACCTGTATGACACCTCACTGCACAACTGTCATTGTTCAGTATGGCTGCACAGCTATAGTTACACAATGTGTGGCAATGAATGTGCAAACTGTACTGTAAGGCAGAGCAACAGTATATAAATCAGTGGATTCTTGAATACAGACATTGGGACTTTCTATTATGGTATACTGTGCAGACCAATTGCCCAATGCTGTGCATGTATGAGTGTACATCTATTTTGTACATTGCCACCTGTGATACAGCTGCATACCTTGCAGGTGTTCAGGTGCTGTCTGGTGCTGATTGGGTGGTTACAGTCATGTGTTAGCAGTCACTAGCTGCATTGTAGATCAAACCTTGTGTAACTGCAACTATATGTATCTTCCTGAGTGAAAGAGCAGCTTTCGACTAATCATACTAACCCCTTAGTCTCAAAAATATGATGACTGACCTGGCCAGGAGTTCAAATGTGCATACTTGTCCTTTTTGTTCATATCTATTTAAAAGTTATGCCCCACGTAATTTTATTCCCAGACCTGCCGGCAAAAAACAGAGCCAGTTCCTGATCCTATGGCCACTCCCACACGCCGGCACATGCAGTCTCAGTTTTCTGATGTCAGTCAATGAAGGGCATTACGATGTACTTGATCGGGTGATTTTTCAATGATTTTATACCCATTCAACAATGTGATTTTAACAAATCAGAGTTGATCGCTGACCAACAGGTCCCTGTTAGTTGAGCAATTGCTTTGATTTGTTAAAACTCCATTGTTGAATGGGTAATAAATCTTGAAAAATCACCCCATTCAAGTCAACAAGCACATGCAGCTTTCGCTACTGACATCACAAAATGGGGCTGTGTGTTCCAGTGTGGGGCGTGACCGTAGGATGGGGGGTCTTGAACAAAATTATGAGGGCTATAAATTTAAATAGCATTAAAAAGGAAAACTTTGTACATTTGGACTCCTGGCCAGGTCATTGTTTGGTTTTCTGTAAGGGGCTAGTAGAAAGCTGCTCTTGAAGTTCTTTAGCGGTGCATCAAGGTAAGTACATCAGTAATGCTTATTTTGATTGTAACCAAAAAATTTTCTAATAATCATAATACACAATTACTCATTCTGTTACGTATTATAGCACTGGTATAGCAGATGTTAACTGTTCTTCAAGAAGAGGGGGTGAGGTGGAATAGTGTATTCATAATGTGAAAACATTTTTACTTGTCAGTCTTTAAATACCATGTCAATGCATTTTAACAGTCTGTAACTTGTGAACATACATTCTCTTTCTGTGCAAATTACCACTCAATATATGCCACTTAAGTTTGTGTGTGACAGACATCTGAACATACAGCTATTTATCACATCTTCAGTATTACTATGAGGTTCTAACTGTGATACTGTAGTTGTACTGGTAATATTTTGCAGTGTTGTGGTGTTCAACTGACAGTGAGTGTACAGTAGTATTCATTTCAGGACCAGTGGCTATTATGTAACTAGCAGTGTGCAAGTGATAATTAACATAGTGTGTAATTTATTGTTAACTTGTAATATTTATAATTATACATTATTCACTTTACATGGGTGTGCAGTAACTGCACAATACTTGATGAAGGATCATGTTAGGTTACAGATACATATCAATTATGAATACAGAGCCGTGCTAAAAAAGTTACCATGGAAATTACACAGTTACTACATCTCTTTTTCACATTTATTTAACAGATCACCAGAGGTGCTCCCCACCAGTAGCTGAGGTTGTGCCAGCACAAACAGAAGCTGTGGAGGCTGTGGAGTATGACTCAGACTCCGTCATCATTGCGGAGTCAGATGGTAAGAAGATACTTGTTATTATGCTGACTACCTGCTGTCAGTAGTTGTTGTGTATTGCATTAGTGAACCTCTGTAAACAGTGAGGAACACATATTCAAAACTTTGCCCAGGGTGTAAAATGAGCACTGCCTAGCTATCAAACTTAGCCTGCATCACAAATCAAGCTATATTCAAAAGGAATAGCCCAGGGAAAATAGCTTTTGAATATAGCATGTTAATAATACAGAGCAAGCTCAGCTAGGAGTGCAGGGCAACCTTAGTCTTGGGATAAGACAGGTCTGAATATGTTACCCAGGAAGTTTAACTCACAATACCAAAACTGTGGACAGTGATGTGAACGTATGTATAGGTGCACTATGTGACCAATGTGTTTGCCAGCAAATGCGTAGGGACAGTACTGCAGCAGGCAGCAGCATATGTGAAAGTACACTATTACAAACTGTAAAATATTCCACAAACTATTTACACAGTGCTAACATGTTTATGTGTGTTTAGCACAGGGTCAACTATTAGTACGGTGCAAAGATGTTTGCTCGATATCAAACATTTCTATCTTCAAAAGTGACATGCAAATAAGTATGCTTAGGTAGTGTCTGCCCAAACATACACATTCATATCTTATTATGTCCTACTTTCCATGCAGTTGGCAGTGGACTAACGGTATAGTACTGTACTACACCTGTGGAAACATGTGGTCACTGCACAAGTACTTAGGGCTTTTATCACACAGTTTTCAACACTGTTCTTTCACATACACTGCTGCCTGCTACCGTAGTGGTGCAACACAGTACTGGCACAGATGGTGATACTGTTGTATGCAACTCTCATACTACAGCTCATGCCACAGTACACAGCAGGCAGTGCAGCAGTAAAGGGGCTAGTGGTGTGTGGACACAGCACTGTCTTTGGTGAGTAGGGCACTGATTGTGACTGCACTATATACTGTGACTGGGTAAACATACTGGAATTTACTGACAGTGCATATTACTGTTACGCTGTTGTCTAACCAACAGCTGTTGTACCTCTGAAATGGGATGTTCACAGTTACATATTCATGTCTAACTTTGTGTTCTGTGGCAGTTGTATTGCTGTGGCTGGGGGGGCATATATTATCAGAAAGGCACACTGTTGTTTGGGTATAACAAATACTGACTGATGTGTAGTCTGTGATGTGTCCTACAGTTGTGGACAGACCTGTGCTGTTCCACAATCTGTCCACTCATGCACTGTTCCCTCAAGATCCTCCATGTGTACAGTGATGAATGCATATGCTGGCATCTATTGTTCTACAGAGAACAGTGGTCTGCATCTCACAGCATGAACTGCCTTTAAGTAACAATGAGTACCTTATAAATTACGACACCAAAGTATCACTAATAAAGAGCATTTCTTTACTTTAGAATGGGGTATGGAAATCCTGTAACCTTATTGGTCAAAACAGATCACATAACTGTGGTCAATCCTCCACTATACCCATTGTTTCAGTTTTCTGTCATAATAAAGACAAAGTAACAATGTTGGAGATTGTATAACAGCAACATAACATGACAGGGAATGGGTATATGGCAGTATATATCACTTCTGGCATGGTTAAGTTACTTGGCTGTGCCTCATGGGCGAAGCACACCAGGCATGATAAATCTGACAATATACCCCATCCCTGTAAAGGGATATTGATTGATTATATAATTAAAAAAGCAGTAAAGTGATATTACATACAGGATTATTTCAAGATATTGGTTGATAGCCATGGTATGATCATCTCAAGTTGTTGCTAGGGTAACATGTAAAACTTCAAGTAATCAAATGTTCACGTAAATACACTGCTTTTAATACTTGTACATGTGCAATTCTCAACAACCTTTATTAAGGAAAAAACTGTAGCACTGTACTGTTTATGCTGAATTGTCATTTTTAAGAGTTGTGTTGGCTAAGCAGGACTGCAACTCAGCAAAGATACAGGAATCATTAAACAACACCATTACAACATATTATGATTGTTGTTTGTTCCTTGTTTATGCCTGTGTTATTGTAATTGAGTAGAAATATGATGGAGACACATTGTGCTATGCTGTTTAAATTCAGGACCTGTGCTCTCTCCATGTGATTATTTGCCTGTATTCTCACATGATATGTAATTACTGCTCATGTCTGCATTGTTACAAAACTTTATGTATAATGCCAATTGTATAGCATTACTTTAAACATGTTATAGACAGCCACATACAAAACTATAGTATATACTTGGATGATAGTATTACTGAATATGATCTGTATGACAGACAGTAAAAGTTTTGTTACTTATTGTGATTTTTCAATCACGATTATTAAACAATGTGCTCGTATTCTTTGCAGTGGACCAGGATGCTGTGTCCATCCCAGTGGTGCAGGTGAAGCAGGAGCCAGGCACTACTGCTGGACGTAAGTAATATATAAAAAGTATACAAATGGCACGTACTGCAAACTGGATTATTACAGCAAGTGACATCCTATGGTATGCTAACTGAATGAACAAATATCATAACTTATTATAGTATATGATTGCCTCTTATTGTTCACTGAAATTGGAGGTTCTCACAAAGTTGTTGTAGGGCAGTTCAAAGGTCAAAAAGGCTGTTGTACTATCATTCTGATGTCACATCGATAGTACAACAGCTTTTTAGCCTTTATCTGCCAACAGATTGGCTGACACAGTGGAACATCCCAGAAAAGCAGCGTAAACATGGTGATAGGATATAGCGAGAGCCAGCAACAGACCCTCTGGAGTGAGCGAGCAGCAGCAGCACCACCGATGTTTTTTGGAAGTCAGGACTTGAATAGCCACACACATCTCCATGTGGCAATCCAGTTTTTCCCCAAAATTTTAAAATAAATGTTGCGGTCACAGTTGAGGGCAGTTGGAGAGTGACTGAGCGGCACCACAGGGAGTGGAAGCAGCATGTAAGTGAGTGGGAGTGAGAGCAGTAGCAAACAGCAAAGTAAAGGATCTCAAAGACATAACACCACACAAAGAACCATATACTATACAAAACAGTGGATGGGAGACCATCCACAATAAAGACTGTATTTCCATCTCGGGAGTTGATGACATCAAAGACCTCTCGAGCTTCACTCTCGAGGTCTCTATGATGTCATTAACCCCTTGATGGAAATACAGCCTTGTTGTGGATGGTCTACTATCCACTATTCTATATGTGTACTCTTCAAGAACAATATTATTTGACTGTTACAGCACAGTATGTAGTCTGTGCTGCAGAGGACAAATTGTTTACTGAATATGCTAATCCTCAGTGTTTAAGATGTACCTGATGCATTGTTCATTGTAAAACAAAACTCACATGTTGACTAATGCAGAGTTTGTACATTTATTTCACCAGTACTTACAACATGAACTGCTGTTTTGACATTGTACAATTTAATGTTGTGTAAGATAACAGAAGAATGTCTTTTATTGCATTTATTGTTTTGAAATTGTGTCCCTTACTATAATATGGAGAAGTGATGTCTTATTAAAACAGAGGCAGATACCATTGCGAATTTTGATATTGAAATGGTAAACATTAGGAATAACATACGATGTTAACGTCAATATTACATGCGTATTTATTCTTTGTAATAAACAGGTACAGCATAAAAGACAATGAGATGTAGCTATGTTCCAGAGAATATTGCAAATAACATTAACTAACATGTGATGACTGAGATAGCAGTGTCAGGGTGTACAACAGACATGGGGCCAGATATTCAAACCATTGCACCTAGCGCAAAAGCATAGCGCTGGAATAGCGCAGGATTTGTGTGAGGCTGCAATAGTCAAAAGCCCTATTAGCACCGGTGCTGTGTGGTAGTGCCAACACTGATAGATAATAGTATGCTGGGGCAGGGTTAGGAGAGCACCCATGAATGCCAGCAGCACAGCATATTCAAAGGTCTAGCGCCGCGCTACTGGCATTAGCGCAACCTGTAGCATGGCGCTAGATACCGCCGAAAAAAGCTGTCGGTAATGCAGGTGGTGCCCGCCCCATCCTGGAGCCCCATAGCCTTGATATAGCATGAAAAGCCCTGATAGTTTAGTGGTCTCCCAAGCATGAATCCTGACCCCCAGTACCTGTCAATAAGGTAATTGTCCCTGGTAGGCTATTGACTCTCCCACCCCCAAGCACAAATCCCAACCCCTGATAAATGTAAAATAAAGACTTTTCCCTGGTAGTCTAGTGGTCCCCCCAACCCCCTGCATGAATTCCAACCCCCGGTACACATACATAACATAGTTTTCCATGGTAGTCTAGTGGTACCCCCACTCCCCAGCACAAATCCTGACCCCCGATAAATGTAACATAAAGACTTTTCCCTGGCAGTCTAGTGGTCCTCCCAACCCCCTGCATGAATTCCAACCCCTGGTACACATAAATAACATAGTTTACCCTGGTAGTCTAGTGGTCTCCCCACCCCCCAGCATGAATCCTGAAGCCCGATAATTGTAAAATAAAGAATTTTCCCTGGTAGTGTAGTGGTCCCCCACCCCAAAGCATGAATCCCAACCCCGGTCACATACATATCATAGCTTTCCCTGGTAGTCTAGTGAGTCCCCCACCCCTGCCCAAATTCAACTCCCAGTACCACATAAATAACATAGCTTTCCCTGGTAGTCTGTGGTCCCTCCGTTTCCCAGCATGAATCCCGAATTCCCCTGATAACGTGTAAAATCAAAGTATTTTCCGAGTCTTGTGGTTCTCCCGTCCCCTGCCATCATCTCTGACTCCGCATATGTAGTCTCTGGTAGCTCTGAGAGTTCAGTTCAGTCGGCAGTGATGCTTTTTTCAGCCCACCGACCACGCGCGAGTTACGAGCGGTTTCTTCCTCCTTCATCGGCCGTCGGCCGACCGCGGCATGCATGAACCTACTGAAATGAATCAGCACGCTCGATCATTCGTTTCCATAGCGTTCACTGCATACTGCAGTCAGCGGCTGGCCATGGTGGTGAGAGGAGGGCAGAGCCAGTCACCGGCTCACTTTGTGGAGTGTCAGTGGGCTCAGCAAGGCATCACTGCCGGGTGGGGGGACCACCAGACTACTAGGGAAAGCTATGATATGTACATGTACTGGGGGTTGGGAATCATGCTTGGGGGTGGGTGACCACTAGACTACCAGGGAAAATACTTTATTTTACTTTTTGTGGGGTCGGATTCATGCTAAGGGTGGGGACCATTAGATCACCAGGGTAAACTATGTTATTTATGTGTACCAGGGTTGGAATTCATGGGAGGGTGGGGACCACTAGACTACCACGGAAAAGTCTTTATTTCACATTTATTGGCGGTTAGGATTCATGCTGGGGGGTGTGGAGACCACTAGACTACCAGGGAAAACTATGTTATTTATGTGTACCGGGGGTTGGAATTCGTGCAGGGGGTTGGGGGACCACTAGACTACCAGGGCAATTCTTGCTATACCAAAATAGAAAGGGCACTTTAGAAACAGATAACAGGCTGCACTCTGTGGAGTGCAGAAAAAGCTGTTGAGAGTACCCTGCATACTGGACAATAGGGAGCCTCTTGCAATGCTTCTGCCTCTCCCATATTGTCCCAGATCAATACTATATATTCACTTTGCATACTGCGACCATCCCATATAATGGTCAGAATGTGCTAGCATGTTTGTCCCTGTTATAGGCAGTAGGGACTGTATATATATATATATATATATATATATATATATATATATATATATATATATATATATATTGATAGATATATAGGTCCTGCGTGCACAGATGCATGGATGTGTTGTATGCACTGACGGTGCCTGCCAGCACAGTTCCTGCTGCTTCTTCCAGCCTGTGCTTGTATTCTGATCAACAGGGGATGCTGTGGGCAGGCCTTGGCCTGCAGCATCCAGCCTGTGCTTCCATTCCAACCAAAAGGGGGAGCTTTGTGCTCCATGCAGTAGCACTGGGCAAACTGCATGGTAATGTATGCTAAGCGGCATTTAATGAGATGCAAATGTACCTGTTTGCCCGCAGATTACCTAAGTAGGCTCATTTGCATGGGAGCTTTGAATATAGCTCCTGTTTGCACTATGCTAACTAGTTTGCACCGGGCTAATGTGTTAGCACTGTGCAATCAGGTTAGCCCCGGGCAAACCTCACTTCAACATAGCACAGTTCTGCAGTGTGTGGCTTACATTGTTATTTGCAATCAAACCTCTCAACTGTCCCTGATTTTCAGTGATGTCTCTGATTTTACCTCAAAATTTTACTCTGTCCTTCCTAAAAATTGTGTTTCCATGACCAAACAGTGGGGGTTGTAAGCATAAAATAATGTCAAACATTAATGTTACAGACGTATTCTTCCTTAGAAAATGCATTTTACACTACACCAGTTATTCTACCAGCTTCCTGAGTGGATATCACCAATTGTTAAGGTGTGTCCCTGGTTTGAAACCTTTGGCCCTGATATTTTTAAGTCCTGTCCCTGATTTATAAGGCAGGAGGTTGAGAGGTGTGTTTGCAGTAGATGTGAGACAGTTCTGTGCAATCACACACAATGTTCTCCACCTGCAACACTGGCTTGCTACAGAGTCTCATGAGCTGCAGTTGCAGTTTACACTTCCCTGTTGCTATATTCAGTGCTGTCTTATTCTTGGGCTATTTATGCCCTGAACTCCCAGACCAGTTTGGTGGCTTCCTTAGACTGCTATACTCAGCAGGATTAGCACTGGGCTATTTCCTTTTGAATGTAGCTTGCTTTGTGCTCCGGGCTAAGTTTGCCTGCTGAGCAGTGCTAATTTAGCCCCGGGGCAAAGTTTTGAATATCTGGCCCTTGGACTGTTAACAACATGTGCACAAAATACAGTAGCTGTACATGTCGCAGTTACTTTGGCCTTACAGAATGAAGCAATTTCATTTGTTGTATATCTTACTGTGGTAGCCATAGTGCGGAACCATTGCATTTATCAAGAATGTGAAACACAAAGTTATATACAATATAAATGTAGCAGTTGTGCAACTCATGAAAAATCATGAAAGTAATGTACTCACAATACATTATAGGTCAGACAGACTATACGAAGAGTAGCAACAACCATTTTTCACGATTAGCACCTTACTGTATGTACATAAGAAAACAGATCTACGTGTACTTAAAATATATGCAGAAAAAAACACTATGGCCCAGATATTCAAACTGCACCCAAAAAGTGCGCAATAGCAGGAGCAAGCGTAAGTCTATTGCGCCCATGCGCAAGAGACCAAATATTCAAAAAAGGAGCAGGCCAAATTGCGCCTACAGCCAATGACTGAATATCGCACCACCTGCGTTATAGCGCAACTAGAGAGGGGAAGCTGAGCAGATCTGATGCGCCATAGCGCAACAAGGAATGTTCAGCTGAGCAGTCCAGAGATGCCATAGCACAACCAGGGAGCCCCCCAGCTGCAGAGCAATGTAACTACACAATCAGGGAGGTAGGGATCCACCACCCATGCCACAGATGGGTACAGGAACACACAGCAGAACAGACACCGTCCCCCCACACCCCAAGCACAGCACAACTGGGGGAGGGCTGGAATAACCACTGGCCCATGGAGACAAGCAACCAACCCACAGTCTGGCCATGGTGCCCCATCACACCTACCGGCAAGCTGTGACTGGCACACAAGGAGGGCAGACCACCCTGTGCCACAACATCCCCCCAGTGCACAGCACACCCTGCACTGTGATCCCCAGACACCCCCCATGAGCAGTGACCACCACTGCAGGAAACCCCATGCATGCCACCACTCCCACTGTGTCAATGCAGCCCTGTGCACCACAGAACCATGCAAGCCAGCTCTACCATGAGCACCCATCAGCAGGTTGCAGCACATGGCAATGCAACAATGGCAGACACAGTGCCACCATGCACAGTCCCCCCAAGGTACTGCTGAGAGACCGACCATGCATTGGCACAAAAGGTACCCCATATGGGATGGTTTTGTCCTTGACACCACCACCAGTGGTACAGCACCCTGCACAGTATTCCAGTGACACACCCCAACCCACCACTGGCCACAACAGCCAGCACAGACTCCCACAGTGGTGCATGGAAGCATGCACCACACTGGATGCCACACAGGGTATGGACAGACACCCACCCATACCCAGGGGCACAACAACACAGGGACGCAGTGGTGGGGCAACCAAGCTCCCCATTCTGTGCCCATGTAAGCCATGTACACACAACCCGTCAGTCCACCATGGCACTGAGTACCAGCCACCCTGCACAGGCACCATGGACCCAGACACCACCAGTAGTCACCCGGAGCACAAGCCACAGACAGTGGGGCACATCCCCTGCAACACACACAAGCCACAGCATGGAGGTGGGACAATGACCGTGTTGCCCACAGTGCCACCTGAGCCAGGTATGCATCACACCAGTGACATGGGCAACCCAGCAAAGTGATGGGTACAGTGTGCATCCTGCAGGGAATGCCACCACTGACATGCCAGCGGACCATGCAGGTCACAGACAGGCATGTGTGTCAGCTGCACAAGCCATGGTCAGGCTGATGGGTGCACCATGGACACAGAGTACGCACCATGGACCACTGCACACAGTCATCCAGTGCACAGGAAACAACACACACAACACAGACACTGACTGATATCTACCCCCACACCATAGTCACCTCCACAAGGACACACACACACATACCCATGACTGCACCACCCCTGATGCCATGCACACCACTGCAGCTGAGCACCTATAGCCCACTGCAAATCAGAGACCACCACGGTATTCATATGAAATTCAAATGTATTGTAAATATAAAAGTGAACTATGTACAATAATAAAAACTATATGCAAGCTTGGGGTGGGGGACACAAACAAGGTGGGGTGGGCAGGGGAAGGTGGACAAATGGGATGGGATAGGAGGGTGTGAGGGTGGGTCCAGGGGGGTAGAGGAAATCAGGGACCAAAGGACCATAATCTCGTCCACCGTTCCTGGCTCTGGGACTTCCTGCCTCTGTACTGCTGCAGCACCCCCATTGCATTGAGTCTCCTCAATATCTCCACGGACTCATGGGCCAGATGAAGGAGCTCCCTTAAGGTGTCCCTAATTTCAAGGAGATGGCGTGTACCTAGGACAAGGGAGCACAGTCAAGAGATGTGAATGCACAACCCCATTCAGCCCGCCCACTGTGCATGGCATACGGCCATGGGACATACCACTGTGATGGTGTGTGACCACCAGCAGTGATCACGTCCACAGGAGCTGCCCACCCAGGTGCATACAGCCATGCAGAATGATGCACAGATCCACCAACCATGTCACACACAGCACCACTGTGGCTGTTCAGTGACATGGCTATGTGGTGCAAAGGCAGTGGCACAGTCATGGACCTGGTGCAAGCATGGACTACCAGTGATGCACACCCAGACATGCATTGCCACTGGACAGTGTTGACTGTAACAAGTGGTGTGCATGGCATTGATGTCAATGAATAGTGGCCATGCCCCGCTGCCCACCCTGTCACACAGCATGCAATACTAATCATGGATGTATGGCACTCACCCTCATTGGCCCGGTCAGGTGGGCGTTGATGGCCCTCGGCCTGCCTGGCTGCAATGTCCTCCTCCCTCCGCCGCTCTGCCCTCAATCTGCGGATTTCTTCCGGGCCTGTGGGTACAAAAAGGAGAGAAGAACATCAGTACATTCCCGAAGCAAAGTCCCCTTGCCCCAAGGTGTGTGCCTCCCACCCAGCCAGACCCACCCACCCCACACCCTGTGAACACGCCACGGCCAACCCCATATGCTCCCTCCCCTAAGTGCTGGACACATACAACACTGTGACTCATATGGATGATAAAAGTGTGTTGACGGAACCCCTTACCTGGATGTGGCACTGTGCCCCTCCTGGCACTTGCCTGCAGTCGGGCCAGTAGCTTCGGCTCCCTCCTGCGCTGGTCACCATAGTGGTGCCTGCACTGCTCGGGTATATGCCCCCATCCTGTGGCCTCTTCCTGGGCAGTGGCCACCTCCTGCCACACGTGGTTCCTGGCCCTGTCCAGGGGGTCCTCCCCAAAGAGAGGCCCATTGTGTGGCTCAACAAAGGCCACAGATTGGCCAGCTCAATAGCAGTCCATGAAAGCGCTCGCCTGTGCAACCCATCAGCTGCCATAGTAGGCAATATGGTGCCTGCAGGTGGCTCCCCACGCAGATGCTGCATGGCAGTGCTGTTATTCTCATCGCTACCGTTACTGAACAGCGCGATAGAAGTGCACCTGTGACTGATGCATGCCGCCAAGGGGGCAAAGGTCGGGCACAGGGTCAAGGGTCTCTGGCACGAGGCCACGCACAGCGTCATCAGATGACAATGTGTATAGCGTGATTGGCTGTCTGTGTGCGGCGCCATAGCGGACTACCGGGCAGTTGGGCCATTGTGCCTATGATGGCCTAGTGCCACAGCGCCATGTAGTGAACATCGCTATAGCACCACTGGCACAATGGTGGCCATGCTCTGCATTGCCTATCACACACAGCACGTCATCAGTGCAGCAGACGCCTGCGACAGCAACCCGGGCATGCGCAATGAGGTGTACTACGCATGTCACAGGACTGCGCCATTGGCTCAGCATGTTTAACACTATTGCACAAAGCACAACAGCGTGATATTTAGCCATCATATGCAAATCATCTAATCAGCCATTCAATGGTGCAGCACTGCAATTTCCATCTACTTAAAGTTGCTCCTCGCCTCATTTGCATGGATTGCGCTATAAGGGTGCGACAATGTGCTGCAGTGGCCATAGTCAGCTACTGCAGTTTATTGGTGAGTTGCATGCTGTTTGGGAGTGTGGACTGTGGATTCAAGGACATACATGGGACTGCACAGTCACAGGTAACAACTGCCATTCTTACAGGCTACATAATGACTGAGCACGTTACTGGAGAGGAGGAAAACAGTGGTGGGAAGAGGAGGAGAAGGCCAAATTTTGCAAAGGCCAAAACTGAGGCCCTTTTTGAGGCCTACCTGGATCAGGAGCCACTGTTCAGTGAACGGCGGGGAACCCCTCAGGCCCATGCTGCTGCATGGGAGGAGGTGGCACGTGCCGTGAACCTGCATGGCAGCCACCAGCGCTCCATGCAGGAGTGTAAGAAGAAGATGGGAATGGACAGGAGAAGGGTAAAGGAGAAGGTGGCTGCCATCAGGGCAGCATGTGCTGCAACAGGTGGGGGACAGCTGGAGCTGGTACAGCTCACCACAGCGGAGGACAGGCTTGCTGGAAGCATGCAGCGAAGTGCCATTGAGGGTGTTCTGTGGTGGCTTCCAGATGGGTGGTGGCCCATCACTGCATGGTAAGTCATGGTCTGTCTGGGGGGGGGCAGGGTAGGTCACATGCAATAACATGACTTTTCTTTCCCTTACAGATCCTGAGTGTCTGGATGGGTCAGCAGTGGTGGGCCTGTTCACTGTGGACAGTCGGATGGAGTCGGAGGTGGGATCATCCACCTCCACAGGTCTATGTGGATCATTGCGACAGTGGGGCCACCTGGCTGCACTCATTGATGTCTTTGTGACAGGTGTGGAGGAAGCCCTGCCTGTGTCCCAGTGTGCTGGCATCCACGGATGCCAGCACACTGTGGTTGTGGCCAGGGCAGAGTCCAGCACCAGTGATGATGACATGACCGTCATGGGCAGTGACACGTGTGTGCCACAGGATGGACACACAGCAGGGCAATCCACGCCCATGGCTGTGGGTGGTGCCACTGTGGAGGCCTGCATATCAGCACAGTCCCAGGCTGTGCCTGTCAGCACCAGTGGGGCAGCATTGGTGTCTGTTCAGGACAGTGGGACTGTTGCAGCCACTGCGGCGGCACCACTGAGCCCTGAGGTGCGGCAGCCAGAGAGGCAGCATCAGCAGTCACCCACTGGACTTGGGGGTACAGGGTTCAGTGGCGGCATCTGTGCACCACCTGTGGACATGCCCAGACCTGGTCCTGTTTCGCAGCACCCACCCTCAAGGGGTGCTGAACATCAGGGCCTTTCAAACCCTGAGGGACAGGATGCTGAGGAGGCCGATAACCTCTTGGACGAGCACACCCACTTACTGCGAGCATCAGTCCAGCAGCAGATGCAGCTTCTGACATCCGTGGATGCACTGTGTGTGTCTCTGGAGCTGGCAGAGGAGTGTCGCAGCAGGGAAGCCAAACTAATCATGGCACGGATGGACCGTTTGCGGAAGGATGTGACCACCGCCATTGACAGGCATGCACAGGCGTTCATTGCTGTCATGGCCACAACGGGCACACAGTCAGGTGCCCATGCATTGTGGACACCATGCAGTGCACTATCCACCCCCCCGTTCCCGGCATCATGCGACTCCCACCCTGTCAACGCCAGGTTCAGCTGTGGGCATCCTGAGCACTCCTGGTGCAGGCATGTTCGGTGTGCTGCAGACCCCTGCATGAGTACGGTCGCGTTCACACAGTGAAACCCCTGGTAGACCATCGGTGCCACCCCATGAGGCCAGTGGTCAACCTGCCAGTGCTGGCGGGTCTCGGTGGGGCCACCCACGCATCTGTGGCAGCCGTGGCACTGTGTCACAGAACTGACCTGTCTCCCAGCATTGCTACTGTCTGGTGCTGCCCTGTGTGCATTGTGTGTGTCTGTGGGTAGTGCATGGGTGGGTATCCGGCCCTGCACGTGGACACACAGTCCACCTGCACACCTTCCCGGCTGCTGTCCGCAGTTGCATGTGCATGATGATGCCTGCATTGCACTGTACACCAATGTGCAATAGTGCTCAGCATCTGACACACGCACATGGACAGGCAGTGAGCGTGATGGCCTGTGGACATGTGTGTTGCTAGGGTGTGCATTCTGGGTCGGTGTGCCTTCTGCCCTCTGTGCACATTTGTTGTGTTGTGTGTGTGCGTGTGTGTGTGTCCTTCAGTGTGGCATGTTAATCCTCACCCATCCCTGGCTGTGTGTGTGCCTCTGTGCCCTGCCACTTCCCTTGACAGCATGCACCCCGGTGTGTGTTCCTGCATGTTTGCGGGTTGTGCCTTGGCCACTGGTGGTTGCGCATGGCCCCATGACTTATCTGGGTTGGCTGAAGTGCTCCTCTGTGATGGTATCCCGGTGCAGCTGTGCCAGCCGGAGCAGTCGGGGGTCCCATCGGCCAAGGGGGCTGCCCATCACCATCGTCACTGGCATCCCCATCATCCCCATCGCTGTCCCCTCTTTGACCTGTACGGCTATCCCACATTCGTTGGCCATGTTGTGCAAGATGCAACAGGCCAGGAATATCCCACAGGCCTTTGAGGGGCTGTACTGTAGGGCACCGCCGGAGGTGTCCAGGCTATGGAAACATGCCTTCAGCATCCCGAACACTCACTCGATGACATTATGTGTGGTGGCATGTGCCTCATTGTAGCGTTGCTGCAATGGGGTCGCGGGATGCTGGTATGGTGTGAGCAGCCAGGGACGGAGTGGGTATCCACTGTCACCTGTGTGTAGAGGGTGGAGGTTAGTTTGGTGATCAGCATCACCCTGCCCCAGGCCATGTAGGCCACTACCCATGCCACCTCTGGCTATGCCTCCCCAGGCCCTATGATTGTCCATGTGGTTTGCATACTCACCCACTAGGTGTCCAGTGGGGATGTCCCCACTCTCAAATCTGTGGTACAGTGCCAACTGGTGCCAGATGAAAGAATCATGTGCTCCCCCAGGGTGCGTGGCACAGACATTGATGATGCACACCCTGGCATCGCACACCACCTGGCAGTTGATGCTGGCATAGCCCTTGCGATTTATGTATGCGGCCTCCTCAAGGCCAGGTGGTCTGTGTATGGCCACATGGGTTCAGTCTATTGCCCCTAGCATGCCAGGCATACAGGCTATCCTGTGGAACTCCTGTATGTTTGCTGTGCGCTCCGCCGCTGTGCTGGGGAAATGGATGTACTCCTCAGCAAGTGGCAGCAGTGCGCTGAGGAATTGGGTGAGGTGGCATGATGTGGCCAACTGGGTTATGCCTGTGGTGTCCCCAGTTGGTCTCTGGAAGGTACCTGTGGTGAGCAAGCACATGCAGGCTGTTACCTTGGTCTCCACTGACAGGGCATGGCTCCGTTGTGTGGGTACCTGCATCACATCACTGCACAGCTCACAGAGCCACCTCAGAATTTACCTGTTCAGGTGGTACTGGCCCACAATCTCATTATCTGTGTACAGCTCAAAGCTGGTGCGAGCTCGGTAGTGCCTGTTGGGGCATACCACTGACGGGCCCTTCCATGGCCATGCCACCCTGCTTCCCACCTTCTCACCCCCCTCATTATGGCCTCCATGTGGAAGGTGGCACTGGCCATGTCCCTGGCTTGTGTTCACCACCCCGGCAGCTGTTACTGCATTCCCCCCCCGCTGTCCTGGCTGCTACCTCCCCTGCACCGGGTACATCTGCCTGTGCTGGCCTCTGTGCTGTGTGGCTCCCCACACCTTCCCTGTGCCTGGCAGTTCAGTGTGACCTTTCCCTGGCCTGCCCTGTTTGTGCCTTCTGCCCTGTGTGTCTGCCTCTGCCTCTGACACATGTGGCTTCCCTGTAGCGTTCTTGCACCTCTTCCTTGCTCCTTTTTATTTTGGCTCATTTCCACTATGGCGCAACTTCCGCTCACTCCACTGTTGCGCCTTGCTCAAGTCTTTGAATATCACACTGCGTCATTTATGCATGTTTCCTCCCCCTTCAGTTGTGCATGCCTTCATTATCATTGCGCTGTTGCTTAGCATGATTTCGGGGGCGCAACTGCCTCCTGCTGAATATCGCAAAATGGCACAATTTCGGACCTGTGCAAGGGCAACCCTATTGCACACAGCTCAACTCTTTTGAATATCTGGGCCTATGTTCTCAGGTTCAACACAAGCAATAAAGTTGTATTTTTACAATAATATATTCATGGATACTTTTTTGTCTCTTTTTCAGATCTATCTCGGAAGAAGACCTATACTGTCCACTGCCACTGTGTGTGCAGGCTCGAGCGCAAGATCGATGGCTTAAAGGAGGAAACTGCTGCACTGAGAGAGGGACAAGATAAGTTATTGTCCCTCTTTACAGCACAGCAGGCTACCATCAATCTTGTGCTCGAGCCTGTGGGCACAGTTGCAGGTGCCAGTGAACTGAGCAGCACTAGTTTACCTGCACCACCAATAACAACTGCTTATGAGACACAATGAGCAACCTCTGCAGCTTATCAGGTATCTACCCCTCCCCTGCGGTGCAACAGCTTCCACTTTCTGTGCGGCTCCACATAGTGTCCAATTTATGGACTGGACTGCCTCAACCAGCAGCACACCTCTTCTTTTAGTGCAGTGTTGAACATTTTTTTTATGTTAATGATATGTCAGTTGTTTTATTTAAATTGTTCATTTCAGTAATGCATCTTTTGATTTATAACATTTTTTAACATACTGTTGAAACGTTTTCTTTATTTTTTTCTTAGCTTCAATTCTTATGAAAGTATTATATATTTTTTACAAAAGAAAAGATTTTATATGTTTAATAACTCATACTATTTTATATGTTTTGCTAGAAAAATAACAATATACATATTTTCTTAAGAAAAACATTTGTTGTGTTTTATTGTTACTTTTGGGGGAACATCTACTAAAATAGCTAGCACTACAAAATATTGCTTCAACTGATATGTTAACAAGGGCCTAATAAATGAAGCTGTCTAGTTGAGTATTAACATTAAAGCAGCCTTAAGGTGATCTTTTACTTACAGACCTGTAGAGGTTAGCAATATGTTGAACAATATATTGCAGTGTTTCAAAAGATGTTGTTATAATAACGGCAATAAGGAAGCACCAGAAATTATGTTGATGGTCAGTAAATCAACCTGTAAGAGTTATGTGGCACTTGGCTATGCTTTGTGCCATAGTACAACCCTACTCGGTCAGGACCAGATCATCAACATAAATATTGGCTGTCCGTTTCTGTTTAATTAGCAAACAGTGGCATTGAGAGTACAGTACAAGATAGCGAGGACATCACAGTTGAGCAAAATTAAAGTGTTAATACATTCTATTTATTATCACTGCTTTCAAAAAGGTATATTTATATGTATGAACTTCAGTGAACAAAATGTATCAAGTGAATGTAGAGAACCACAGCATTCAATGGTATGGGCATACATAAGTGTGCTTGTCACAAACAGCACGCCACATGCTATGTTTTGTTACAATACTATCAGTAAGTGCAAAATGAAAATATGTGAAAGACTAGCACAATATGATTTGTTGTGTGGCATACCAATGGTAACTAGAACAAAATGAAAAGTTAAGAGGTATGTTCATCTAGGTAGTATAAGAAAGAAAGATGAATCAGGTGTTGTTAGTGCAACTGTTCTACACTTGCACCAGCACCATATGATTTACTGTGTTACATACCAATGGTAGGCGTGAGACAGACAGAAGCAGTAACAGGTATGTACATCTTATAAAATGGGCAAAGGATTTCAAGCAATCTGATTGGTTGTTAGCCATGCATTAGATGCGTCTAATGCACAGCTAAAACTAGAATCCCCATTTAGAATACACAGGCCCATTTTATAAGTGCAATAAGCCACTCTGGGGATGTGCATTAGACAGTTCTAATGCATGGCTAGGGGACTGGATGCACTCGGCCCGTGGCCTCGTGCCTCACTACGTCCCCCTAGCCATGCATTAGAACTGTCTAATGCACACCCCATCATGTCTTATTGCTTACTTCATAGACTGTCAAATAGAAATGACAGAAACAGTGGCAGTGTGAATTTTCTAGGTGTATGGTACCAGTACATCATTTTCTGTTGTGAGACAGAATAGTACTTGTCATGCAATAGAAAATAGAAAAAGATATGCACAGATTGATACAGTGTTAGTACACATACATCTGCTGGTTTCACAAAAAGACCTTCAGACCCACAGTCCCATGATATTATTTGTTCTGTGTCATGAAAATTGTTACTATTACACAACTGTAAGCAGTAGGAGAAATATACAATTTGATAGACACTCAACACAAATATATTAGGTGTTTGAAGCACAAACCAAGTATTGATCTTTGTCTGACATTTTGTCACTATGTGTTTAAATGTTACTCATGTGATTTCTCTTGCACTTAATATTGCTATCTCATACATAAAATCACAGGCTGGGAGTATAAGGAGCCAAAGAACCACGCTCCCACCACTGTATCCATACACCAAATCATTTGGTGGTAGCACAGGGCCCAAAGTGTGTGTTCTATGACCACCACATTCATACATCAAATGACGTGGTGGAAGCACAAGGAGAGGGGTTCAAACTCCCAGCACTGCATACATACAAGTAATCATATCGTGAGAGGGTGGAGCCAAATGGGCCCACAACCCCACTACCGCATCCACATATCTAAACATGTGGTGAGAGCGGAGGCCCACCACCACATTTCCATTTACTATTTGTATTCCTCATTCTCAAAAAGAAGGGAAATTCATGGCAAAAAACTCAGTTTAATGCATCAGTTAGGGTTGTTCCACAGTGACAAAAGTGAGGAAATTCAGTGTTAGGGTTGAAAACCCTAACTCCGCATTCACCCCCCCAGCACCACACACACACAAATGCAAGTGGGGGGGGAGGACCAAGGCAACATGACCAATCACAGACAACCAGCAGCAGGTGTCAGAAATAAAAAAAAACTGTCTAAATGTACTACAAGACATCCCCACCCACCTGACTAGGTACTGCATGCTCAGTGGAGATCCACAGCAAAACTGAGGCCATGTACACCAAACATACACATCCCTGATTGCAGGTGCACGCAATGTACTGCACTTAGGAGTTGCATGGCCTACCTAGCGATGACCCACACCCCACCACACCTGGTACTGCACCCCGGCTATAGAGCACAGCATAACTAAGTAGTTGGACAGGTATGGTATGTGTCGTTGATTTCAGGTATACACAACCTCCCACTGTTAGGCAATGGAGGACCTTCGTGAGGCAATTCCTCACCCACTGAGACCAGGTGCTGCATACTTATTGGAGAACCCCAGTTAAAATGAACCCATGAAAATCAATAATGTTACTCCATGATTGCAGCCTTGCAAAGGTTAGTACAATAATGAGTCACACAGTCTGTGGGAGAGAATGCCCCCTCCCCCCTACAACACTTGGTCCATTGTGACTGAAAGCTATATTAAAAGAAAGTTTGTTTATATCTATGATACACCTACCTGATTGCTGGTGTAGTACAATTAGCACAGTTATCACTTGGATGGCGTCAGCCACATAATGGCCTGCCAAACCCAAAGACCAGGTACTACAACCTGAGTGGAGACCAACTGCAAAAAATGAGGGTGTGGAGATAAATGGTGCACCTCACTCATTGCAAGGATACTCAACTTATGACAATTTGGATTTGTGTGGTATAAAACAGGCAATGTCATTGTCGTCACCAGGTACTACATCCTCAGTAGAGAGCTACAGCAAAACTGAGCCTATGGACATCCATGATACACCTCTGTCATTGTTGGTACACTCATGCTAGCATGTTTAGAAGTTGCTTGGCCTCAGCCAGCTAATTCCACTCCCTGACAGACAGACCAGTTACTGCATTCTTAGTCTAAAAACACAGTGAAAGTAAGTCCATGGACATCAACAGTACACCTACATCACTGAAACTGTATTTCTGTTAGTGCCATTAGGAGTTGCACAGCCTTGTACAGGCAATAGGTCCGGCGTACCTCCAGATCAGGTTGTGTATCTCAAGTGGGCAGATGCAGTAAACCTACTACTATGCACATCACATACTTAAATGCAACAGTTCATCTAACTTGATGATGGATGTGTCTTTTACTACATTTACACACTTGCTTTTATTTCTGTTTACTCATAAGTGTACAAACTTTTGTACAGCTGAAATCAGAGAGTTGCATTGTTGATGTCCAGTCAGGGTGCAGTACCAGGTGTGGTGGGGTGTAGGGCATCACTGGGTAAGGCCATGCAACTCCTAAGTGTGGTACGTTGTGTGCACCTGCAATCAGGGATGTGTACGTTTGGTGTACATGGCCTCAGTTTTGCTGTGGATCTCCACTGAGCATGCAGTACCTGGTCAGGTGGGTGGGGATGTCTTGTAGTACATTTAGACAGTTGTTTTTTATTTCTCTCACCTGCTGCTGGTTGTCTGCAATTGGCTGTGTTGCCTTGGTCCTCCCCCCTACTTGCTTATGTGTGTGTGTCTGTGTGTGTGTAGCGCTGGGGGGGGTGAATGTGGAGTTAGGGTTTTCAACCCTAATACCAAATTTCCTCACTTTTGTCACTGTGGAACAACCCTAACTGATGCATTAAATGGAGTTTTTGCTAAAAAATATATATATATATATATATATATAGTAGAGGCGAAAACTCTGTTTAATGCATTAGTTAGGTTGTTCCACAGCAACAAACAGCAAGGAAATTCAGTGTTAGGGTTGCAAGCCCTTGATCCTGGCCAGCCCCCCCCAACCGACATCGGGTGCGTTAGGGTCATTGGCGCTAAATCTCACCCCATCACATGTGTGAAGAAGCAGCAGTATAGGAGAATGGGGTGAGAGTGAATTCCGACGACCCCAACGTGACCCTGATGCCAGTTGGAGGGTGGGATGGGGGGTCCAAGGGGGTCTTTCAACTCTAACACTGAATTTCATCACTTTTGTCGCTCTGAACGACCCTAACTAATGCATTAAACAGGGTTTTTTGCCTCTAATTTCCCTTCTTCTTGAGAATGATGACAAAAAATAGTGAATGTAATGGGGTGGCAAAGGGCCCCGTGCTCCAGCCACATGATGTCTTGTGACATAGTAACAGGATCAGCAACACAAACAGAAGCACCAGCAGTGGCGCACATGGTAAAGGAAATGTAAATGATAAAGGAAACATTAATAGAAACGCAAGAGCAAAGTGACACCGAAGCGAACAGTGACACAAACGGACATTGAAACAAGTATGAAAATGCAACTGGTAATGTGAACAGTGATGGCAGTGGTATTGTAAATGTAAATGTTAAGTGTCACAGCAAAAAGGAATGCGAAAGGAAATAGAAACAGTAATGCAAACACAAGCGCACACGTAAATGCAAACCGTAACGCACACAGGCATGATACCGCAATTGTAAATGCAAATGGTAAAGTTAACATGAAGAATAACACCAAAGGAAAGAGAAACAGAAACGGGAACAGACGCGCGTGCGGAAGCGCAAACCGAAATGCACAGGGGCACAGTACCTCAATTGTAAACGCAAATAATAATGGTAAGAACAACAATAACAGCAAAGTAAACAAAAGAGCAAAAGGAAATGCAAGCGCATATGGAAATGCAAACTGTAATGCGCACAGGCACAGTAACGCAATTGAAAATGCAAATGGTAACAGTAAGTGCAGGGAAGACACAAAACGAAAGAGAAGCGGAAATGCAAATGAAAGGGCTGCCAGAAATGCAAATGGCAATGCGCATGGTGATGCAGACAAACATGCAAACAGAAACAGTAGTGGAAACACAAATGGTAACAGTAACAAAAACACAAGCGTGAATGAGAACGCAAAGGGTAACGCATATGGTGACGTGCACGGGAAACTGTAATGCAAATGGGGACATAAACACAAGTGGAAACAGTAACTGTAACAGTAACTGAAGCACGTACACTGTTTTTGCAAAACAGGTGCATACAGAAACACAGTGTGTACAAAGAATGTATGCATTGTAATGGGTATCGAAGCTTAAAATGAGCATTGAAAGTACTTAATTGCTAATATCTCAGCAACCGGACGACGTAGAAAAAAAATTTTAATTTCACAAAAATCTTGATTTTCCTGGCTAGGTTTTTGTTGTTACATAGCCCAATGGGTTATGCAGTTTGCAATAAAAAATCTGTATCTAGCATCGTTTTCAAAATACGAGCCCCGAAAGGCGCGGCTTACGCCACCATGTTAGTCTATGGGAAAAAATGCCAACTTCAGAGTATTGTAACTCAACAACTGTGCAATATGGTTTCACCAACCCATCAAATGGCACATCTATGAGATGTTGGCTGCTTTCCTTCCAAATTTCAGCTCAAAAGACCAAACTGTACTTTCGTAGCAGGGTGGCAAAGAATTGCTGTCATTTTGGCAAAGTCTGAAAAAGTAGTGTCGCAATTTGTGGCAGTTTTTGCTAAATTTTACAAAAGTATTGTGCTTGCAACACTACTTTGTGACACTACTGGTTTGAGAAATTTGAAAAATATATTTCTGGGGTGCTTTACCCCAAAATACAGACATGGCTAGCATCCTCAGGGTCTGACTAGGTGAACACAAACAAACTTGCGTCCCTAGAGGGTCCCAAATTTAAATGCCAAACATTTTTCTGATCACTAACTGAAAACAAAATTGCAGATTTGCATCACTACTAGGGCCATTTGTTACACTAAAAAGTGCATTTGCGAAAGTGTCGTGTTTTTTGTTAATGTTTCCCATAGACTTAGAATGGGAACTTGTTTTTTGAATAACTTTTGAACCATTTAATATTTTTTTACCAGATCTTCAAAAGACACATTGGGGAACCCAGCTGCATGTTCCCTGAAGTTTTAAGACCAGTCGCACAAACTGTGCGACCTGTAGTCAAGAGCAAAGAAATTGCAAAAAAGCATAATTGGGCAATTTGTTGTTGTTTAATAACTCCATACCTGTATATCCAACTGGCACAAAAGTTTGCAGATCCTAAGATCTATCATGCCCAATTGTGCACACCAAATTTCAGGCAAATCCATGAAACAGCGGCAAAGTTATTAAGGTGCAAGGGTTCACCCTTTAACCTTAAAAGTGCTACTCAACCTAACTGTGGTAGCACACTAGGTACCATAGTTGGGTAAGTGAGTACTTTAGGTTAAAGGTCAAATTTTGCAGCTTAATAACTTGCCACCATTCAATGGATTTGCCTGAAATTTGGTACACACAACTGTGTATGGCAGATCTCTGTAACACAAAATGGTAGCCAGGGAAATAATGATTTCTGTGAAATTTAAATTTATTTTCTATGTCATGCGGTTGCTGAGATATTAACAATTAAGTACTTCCAATGCTCATTTTAAGCTTCGATCCCCATTACAATGCATGCATTCTTTGTACACACTGTTTCTCTATGCACCTGTTTGGCAAAAACAGGGTATGCGCTTCCGTTACTGTTACAGTTACTGTTTCCACTTGCGTTTATGTCCCCGTTTGCGTTGCCATTCCCGTGTACACCACCATGTGCATTACCCTTTGGGTTGTCATTTGTGCTTGCAGTTTCATTACTGTTAACATTTGCATTTGTATCTGCATTACTGTGCCTGTGTGCATTATGGTTTGTGTTTCCATATGCGCTTCTGTTTCCTTTTGTGTTTCTGTTTCATTTGCTGTTATTGTTGCTGTTACCATTACCATTTGCGTTTACAATTGCGGTACTGTGGCACCCCCCCCACACACACTGTCTCTCAACACTTAAACCAGTTACTGTGTAGTGAGTGTAGGGCCATGGAAAAATAAATAATCATGTTTATGAATGGTGCACCTGTCTCATTGCAACTGTATGCAACTTAGCACAGTTAGTTATGGCATAGTCTCGATCTGGAATACCCTGCCCCCCCAGCTAGAGCAGGCACTGGATGACCCATGGGAAAATTTAAAATAATGGTTATGAATGGTGCACCTCAGTCATTGGAGCTGCACGCTACTTTGCACAGTTAGCAGTGGCACAGTCTCAATCTGGAATACCCTCTCCCCCCAAAAAAACTAGAGCAATCACTGGATGAGGCATGGTGAAATTAAAAATAATTGTTATGAATGGTGCACCTCCCTCATTGGGGCTGTATTCAACTTTGCACACTTAGCAGTACCATAGTATCAAACTGGAATCCCTGCTACCCCCTGAAGTAGATCAGTCACTGGATTGTGAGTGGACAATCACATGAAAACAAGAAACATCAATATCAATGGTACACCTCATTGACTGCATACAACTGCAGTTACCACCGTTATGGCTTTTGTGCCCTGTCTGATTGAATGCTGTCCCCCCACACTACAGATCAGGTAGTGTATGCTGAGTGGAGCTATACAGCAAAACACAGTCTGTGGACAGCAATGTTGTTTTTACTTAATTGGAAGTTCAGTTGAGTTAACTCAGTTGAGAGTTGTGTGACTCAGACTGCCAATGGAGCTAACCTCTCGCAGATGAGGTACTGCATAGTGAGTGTAAAGTGACAGCACAAACAAACTCATGCACATCAATGGTGCAACTCCCTGATTGCACATGTACACAGCTTTGCATACTTAGGAGTTGTTCAGTCTCAGCCATGATTGCCCCCTTCCAACTAGACCAGTAACTGCATCCCTGAGTGGAGAGTCACAGGAGAACAAAGTCAATGGAAATCAACGGTTCACCTCTGTGATTGCAGGTACACTGCATGTAACACAGTCATAACTTATGCAAACTCATATATGCAATGCTCACCCCACACTGCAGATCAGGTACTGTGTCTTGAGTGGAGAGATACAACAAATACTGAGGGTGTGTATATGAATGGTACACCTAGATAATTGCAAGTACACTAAGGCTAGCACAGTTAGAAATTGCATGCTTCAGTGATGTTATGCCACCCACTCTTCATAAACTAGGGGATGCATAGTGAGTGTCTTTGCACAGCATAAATAAGGCCATGGATATGCATGATGCACATCCCTGATTGCGTCTGTACAAAACTTTTTGATAGTTGGGTGTTGTGCACTCTCAGCCTGAGATTCCCCCCCCCGACACTGTAGAACCATAGCATAACAAAAGATGTGGTCATCAATGTTACAACTGCTTGGTTACAGGTATGGTCTAGTTAGAACACTTATCACCTGCATGGCCTCAGCTGTACGATGATACACCCACAGTACTAATCAGATACTGTTTTCTGAGTGTACAAACACAGCAAAACTGATGCTGTGAATAAGAATCATGCAAGTCTGCGCAGTGTCAGTACGTTTTGTGGTTAACATACTCAGGTATTCAATTATGGGTGAGAACCTTTTTGGGAAGGCAAGTTATCCATACTCTTTTGACAAGTTTATGATTTCATCACACTGACCTTGTTATTGTTAGTTGTGCTACGGTATGGTTTAGTCACTGGCCCCCCGTACCCCTACAGGTAAACTATTTCTCTTGTAATGATCTATGCTATGGTACCATGTATACAATGTCTGCTGCTGCTAGTTCAGCTACTAAATGAACCTTGTTCCACTCATCCTGACAGTTACATGAACAGTTTTTTAACATGGATAATAAAACTCAGTTTGTTATCAAATTAATATTTATTTAGTATAAAGATGTTTTTATTGAAATACATACGAATAATAGTGCTGTTGTATGTGTTCAGCTTTTCAATATAAAACAAAATCAGATTTTTAAAATATTTGAAATTTCAACAACAAGCAAACTGATTTACAAATGAGGTCTACTGCTGGGTGGTCCAGGCAGCCCATTCAGGAAGCTGGAAATGTGTGGAGGCACATCCAGAACGGAAGCTGTTGTGCCAGCTTGAGAGGAGATACCAGTGTCAGGCTGTGGAGGTTGTCCATCGGTTGGCAGGGAGACTTGTTCACAGCACAGGTGGAGCAGTGCTGCTGTCTGCGGTGGCACATGCTGCTGTGTCCACAGGCTCGAGCACAAGGTTGACTGTCACCTGTTGTGCAGTGAGTAATTCTATTATTTTTTCTTGTTGCTGCTGAATTTGTTTTATTTCCTTGGTGTGCTCCTTTTTCATTTCCTGTATTTTTTTGGTGAGGTTGTCAACCTTGTGCTCAAGCCTCCAAACACAATGGCAGTGCAGAGGGTGCTGCTTTCTAGGAGGCTGATCTGTGAAGAGAAAAAACACATAAAAGATTTACTATGTGTGAATGTGAAAAGGAGTTATGTGTCTCTGTAACTTTTTCGCAGAATGTTGCTTTATGGGAAAGGTTTGGTGCTATGCATGTCACAGCTTCCATTTAAGTTTCCACAGTAGTTGGGGAGTTATTACTTAGAAGACATATGGTATTGTTATTGATAATGAGTTTACACATTTTGTTCAACTGCCATTTAAAGTTGGCTGTTAATTCACCACATATTGGAGTAGAAAAAGGTTGATAGGTATCACACACTACTGTAATTGTTCTGTCTTGAGTGAGAAGAAAACAAGCTAGGAGCTCATGTATTTTGCAGGTCTCTGTTAATAGTAATATATGGAATTGGGAGGCTGTAACTTTCGTGCTGTCATTTTGCGGATATCTCCCCACCCCCACCCACACCAAGAAAATAAATAATTATTGAAATTGCAGTGGGCAGATAAAAGAAAAAGTCAATAGATATTAATGTTGCAGGTAAATTGTTCCACTTACATTCAAGCTGCCATTGTTACTTATTGTATGTTGTTAGGTAAGCAATGTTGTTAGGTTATCTGTAACCGAGGAGGCTCATATGCACTGTTCACATGTGCTTGTGGCATGTAGTGATACTGCTACCAGCATAATGGTACATTACTGTTTTTTATTTTCAGCAGTAAACCACTACAGGGTGTGAGTTGCTGGGTGGATTTGAACACGGTTTGTGTGGTGAGTCACAAGTAACAGCTTTATGTCATGGCAGTTGGTCTAGCAATACTGCTGTTCCATTTGAAAGGATCCCATTGCCATTGCTTTAAAACTGATCAATCAAGTTTATTATAGGATAGGAAGATTTGCTACTGGCAGTGATAAGAAGTTGTGCCATTGTTTAGTTTATAACAACTTAAACTGGCTTCAAACAGAGGCCTATAGAAATTATCTTTGGCTTGTTACATGTCATAAGATTTTACATAAAAAATATAATAATCCATTACACAAACAAGTAAAAAGAAAATCAAATAAGGAAATATACATTAAGACAAGGAAAGTAGTAAGTAGTATTCCACTGCACAGAAGTTTTAATAGATTGGGTGACAGCACACTCCAGAACTGTGTAGCAAGTAGTTGGAATAAATTGTCAGAACCACTGAAGACAAACACAAACCTCTTTAGTTTTAAAAATACTGTATTTTGTTTGATTGTTTGAAGTCTTCTTGCACATGTTTTTAAAGTAATTCATTGTGATGTGATTTTCCTTTTTGTATTTTTCTATCTTTGTATTTGTATTATGTTTTTGTAAATTGTTTAATGTTTAGTATAACAGATTGAAATGCAGGACTTTGTTGTAAATGGGACTTCGTCCCAACAAATGTTATTCCCTGTGAACAAAAACATTTTAATCAATCAATCAATCATTTGTCCTGTTGTTGCTTGTAACACATGGCAGTTAATAAACATGCATATTGACATCCTCCTTCAAACTGTTGCTGTCAGTGACTTTAAATATTACTAAAACCATATCAGAAACAACCATTGTGTTTTTCTAATTTATACCTCCAGGGTGTAGGTGTGGTGCAGGACTTAATACAAGTGGTATGGTTTGGTCACTCTGATGCGAGTAGTACTAAAGAGACAATGTTTGTGTCAATTCCTCCAGCATGCCTACACCTTGGAGGGGTATATAGTGCTATATCTCATTACCTGAGGTGCCTTACTGCATCATATACCATCTTACATGTTGGGTCTTTTTGACTAATTACTTTACAGAATTATCAGCACATATTGTATTATTATACACTTACGTTCAGGACTGCTGCCAGGCTCTTGCTTCACCTGTGTGTGAAATGTTTCAGCTGTCTCCCCAGCCACTGTAAGACAAACATAGAGATTGTTTAATAGAGTCAGTGCAATTGGTTTAGTTACTCTTGCTGTTATTTTAAATATTTTCTTCTCTCATAGAACTTCATGTTTTTACAACCATTTTACTGTACTGATGTTTGTACTCTTTCCACATCTATATGACTCACTTATTTATCATAATGACAAAAAGAGTGTGTTATACCTCAACTAAGCATTTCTCCATTTACTATTGCACAACTAAAGGTGTCTTTAATAAAACGTTAGTTAGCTGTTCTGTACTGTATTCTCCCCAGGTAAGTAATTCTGTGTCAGGTATTAGTTATTAGTTATGCAGTTGGAGCATTATGGTGTATAGAGGACTGCATGACTTGTTTCACCTAGGAAGCAAACAGACTCATACAGGACATTTATCACACACTATTATGCACCATTTAAAGTACAGGATGAGCTATTCAATTAACAATTACTGTGTTTTGCTACAACGGTTTTCTGATTACTATAGACATTTTTATGTTTGCTCTTGAGGTCAGAGGGGATGAGAATACCTCTGTGGCAGAACATGTTGCTTGTGTATTCTTGTCGATTCAGTATTGTACAGTGGTGTGTGAAAACCTTGTAATGTCATTGGTCAAAAACATGTAACATTACCGTTGATAAATGGTGGATAACCCAATGGCTTAGGAATGTTTTTTATTAAATATATAATTAAACACATTTTTCTTTGTAAACATGCGTCCATTGTATAATTGCAATAAGGCACTCCAGGATGTTAGTTATTGGGTGATTTACCCACTTCTTCTGTGGTGAAGTCACTCAGCTGCACCTTGTGACACATCACAGAAGTTGTAGGTAAATCCCCAATAACCTACACTCTGTTGTGCCTTATTTCTCTATGTCTGTGTTAAGTGAAGAAGTATAGAATAACTGTTTATATTTACACTAATACAACAGATAGTTCATTATGATGTAACAAATACTTGTACAGGGATTACAGTTATGTAGTTAGCAAAGTTGTGTGCTGTGTAATAAAACTGACTCCGTATTTTCAAGCAATATTTTTTAGCAGCTGTACATTAAGAGTGTCTAATGAACATATAAAAGTAGGAACCACATTTATGATACACTGGACTATCTTCATAGGGATGATATGACAGTCTGTGACTGTGTATTAGGCTGTTCTAACGTATGGGTAGGGAATAGAGACACGCTCAGCCTGTGGTTTCATGCAACACTATGTGGCACCAGATGTGCATTTGACCTGTATTATGCGCAGGCAAGTGTCTCTTATTGCTTATGTGGTACTGAAATAATGTCTGTTTACAACTGCACAGTCTGATCATACTAGTACAGCATATAACAATGTTCACAGCATACAAACTGCAACACAAATTCAGCACTGTGATGTACATCGATTCTTGTCAGTAAATATTATCAATGGTTTGTTGTATGATTTTCTAACCTTCTGACTCGACAAGGATGACACTGCCTGAGTCTGATTCTTTAGCCACCACAGCTTCCGGTTCAGCTGGTACTACATTGCTTCTTCATGGGGAGTGCCTCTGATGAACTATTAATTAGAGATAGTAAAGATATTTGTTGAATGTGTTATTTGTGTGGTCATATTTCTAAAAAAATATTCATTTGAACATGTACAGTCTTGTATGACAATTAACCTACAACTAGTTCAGTAGCTGTATAGTTATTGAGTACTAAAAAGATCTATCCATCCATAAATATTTTACAATAGGGTGATTGCACTGAGATGCTATCTATGGTATGCAATTAGTCACCTATAGACAATAGATTTTGTATCCTTAGATTATTATCAGACTGAAAAGAGATCTACCAATATTGATGTAAGAGGTGCATCAATACTATGAGACCACAAACTTATTATCATTATGCAAATATACTATTATATATGATTAACCTTTCTTATTTATAAAGATAGGGCTGCTGAAGATCATTGCCAACCACATAATAAACTGGTGTGCACACTGTCAAGTGATATTATATGCAGTGTAAACAGTTTTCCTATACAGTTCAAATTTCATGGAATTGTACCTTTCTCATTTATTGTGTAGATATCTAATTACTAACTACACATTGTCTAAAGCCATACCTTTCACCTTTCAAGAGGCTGCAAATTCCATTTAGATAAGTAACTGTAACACTTCAATAGGGGTGTGTCAGCATAGTGTTAAGAACCATGTACAACTGAAAATTCAATATTTACAGTCACACACAAGTCATTGTGTCTTCCCATCTTGGGATTGAAATGGCAGTATGGAACTGTTGAACTTTGCTGTTGAAGTTGATATGCTGTAATTTCTATCCCTGAATAGAGACACAGTAGTTGTGCATGGTTGTCCATACATTATTGTCTGTGCATGAGGTATCATGTAACACAATAAAAAATCAGGAACAAGACATCTGCTCATGCTATGTGAGTCATATTCTAGCACTGTACTGCTACACAATGTATGTGTGAGTGCTATATGAAACCAATACTGGGTAACATAATACTTTTAAATACTGCATGGCTGTGTTGTATGACTATGACAAATGTCTGTCAGCACTGTGACAAGTTAGTTTGCAATGTCTCACCTGTAAAATGGTTTAAAATAGAACTGAGAAATGTTAGACTTATAGAATTTCTGAACAGTGTTAAAACTGTTTTTTGTTACATTTGATTAATAGTTTGCACATAGGTAAGCAGTTTTTTTTATTTCTGCAAAAGAAAACATGCTGTTTAATAACAGATAGTTGCTTTACTTACGTTGTGTTATGTGCTCCCCTTCATCTGGCTTTCCAGCTGCCTCCCACATCTCAAATGCGATGTAGCACCAGCCTACACCGTTGTCTGGTATCTTCTCTCATGTTTTCAGTGTATAAAACCGCTGGCGCAACAGCTTCCAATTACGCTTGCACATTGGTGCATTTTTGTTGTATATGTTGAGTACGATTTTCATATACTCATGGATGCACCTCCACATCTTCTCAAGTTTCATATTAGTGCTCCTCATAAGGAACTGTGGGTTTCCTCTGAACTGTGCTGCCTGGACCAGACAGGAAACCTCTTTAATGCTCCACAGTCTCATTACAGTGATTCACAGTTGTTTTGTACACACTGTAAGAAATAGAGAACAAAATTGTATATTGAGACAGTGTTTTGTGTGTTCTGCCTTTTTCTGCCCTCTGTTGTACAGCCAATATCACAGATTATGACACAGTTTCATTTATTCTAATGATATTATCTTAATAGCACAGTACGACAACTAAGTGAAGAACTGTGGTTTGTAGTTAGGACTGGCTGCATAAATTGTGTGACCTGTGGGTGTAAGCAAAGAATGTGCACAAAGAACATCATTGTGCACATGAATATTGCTTAATAAATCTGCAGCCATATATCAGCAGTGCAGTGAACATCCACCCTCCTCACATTAGACAGGTTGTATAATGATCTCTTTGGCAGCACCTATGTTCATTGTATGCTGCTGGGTTGACACTGTCAGTGACACTTCAGCTGTACTGTGGCATATGTGGGTGGTTGTGTTAAGGCACATGAGAAGAATTGCCTACATGTCTGTTGTGCAATGTGACATCAATGACATCTTATTACTGTTAGGGTGGTCAGGTAACATTTAATTATGTTGTGAGCAGAAGTGTATTACTGTTAGGGGGTGCACTTTTGCCCCAATTCACACTAAATATGGTATGTTATGGTTACTTCTGAGTGGACAGATTTCTCTTTCTATTGTTGACTGCAATAACACTATGCTGGCACCCGGGGGGTAATCCCACCCACAATGTCTTCAGATGTGAGAACATTTTGCAGAATATGATACTTATGAAAGTGTTGTCTCTGTGATTTCAGGCTGACGTCTTTCCTACATGTATTCTGATACAGCATAGTGAATAAATAATTATGTAGATTTTAGACTATGGCCCAGATATTCAAACTGCGCCATTCTGAGGCGCAAGCCCTTGCGCTGCTCAAAATAGTTGCTCAGGGGTGTGGCCGAGGCGATATTCAAAGGAGTTGCGCTATTGAGCAACTCCTTTGAATATCACCCCAGCCACAGCCACCGTGCATGGCGAGTGGAATTTGGCGCCACCGCAAGTTGTCAGAGTTGAGCATTAACGGCGGTGGCGCAAGTACCATTGCGCCATGTGCAAATTTCTTGATATTTTGTGTTAGTGACATGAAAATGGGGCCATAATTCATGCAAGGCACAGGGGGGGCCATTTGCATCTGATTATGGCCCCATTTGCATGCCATTAGCATGTAGGTGCGCCGATCCCCGAGGACTTGCGCCTCGCCGCCCTGCCAGGCAGCAGCCATCGGGGACTGACGCACCCTGCAGCCCGATCGCGGGCAGTATGTATGCAGACAACACCCACCCCCAAAACAGCTCCCGATGACTGATTGCGGGCAGTATGTATCAAGACAACTCCCCCAAACAGCTCCTGATGCCCAATCATGGGCAGTATGTATCAAGACAACCCCCCCAGTGCCTGATCACGGGCAGAATGTCCAGTGACAATCCCCCAAACATCTCCTGGTGTCTAGTGTCCCCCACCCCACCACCCACAAGCCCCTCCACGCTCCCCCCCTGGCAGCTGGAGGGTGGCAGCATCCACCGCCTGCCGCCCTGCCCGCCGACGACTGTCCGGTGGGCTGCCGCCCATTGGTGCAGAGCTAGAGCCAATGGGCGTGCAGCCCGCTACGCATGACAGTCCAGATTTGTGAATGATCATTCACAAATTCTGGACTGTCATGAGGTATGGGCTGCATGCCCATTGGTCTCAGCTCTGCACCACCGGGCGTGCAGCCCACCAGACAGTCAGTCAGCGGGCGCGGGTGGCAGGCGGGTGGATGCTGCCACCGCCGCCGGGGAGCGGTGGAGGGGCTTCATGGGTGGGTGGGGTGGGGACACTAGACACCAGGGAGATGTTTGGGGTTGTCACTGGACATTCTGCCCACGATCGGGCATTACGTCCACTGGACCACCAGAGAGATATTCGGATTGGGGGTTTTTGCATTCTGCCCACGATCGGGCACTGGGGGTTGTTTCATGCCTGCCCACGATCGGCACTTGGGGGGTTCTTGATACATTACCGCCCATAATCGGCATTGGGAACTGTTTGGGGAGGTGTCTGATACATACTGCCCGTGATTGGGCATTGGGAGATGTTTGGGGGTGTCTGGATACATACTGCCCATGATCGGGCTGGTGGGGGGCACAGGGACTGAGTTGGGGGCCAGCCACGGTGGCAGCTGCGGTGTTGTGCCCTGCAATACAGCAGCTCACCTGTGGGTGGCCCTCAACTTGATCCTTTTTTTTTGGCTCAAAGTTCAGGCAGGCGTGTTGAAGGCGGCCAGTATCAACTTCCTGCACAGCCCGACTGAATATCGGGTTGTGCAGTTTATGCATGGTTCTCCCCTCATGTTGAGCATGCATTCATTTGCATTGCGCTGTTGCTCAGCATGTTTTCAGTGGTGCAACTGCCTCCTGCTGAATATCGCAGAATGGCGCAATGTAGGACTTGAGCATGCGCAACCCTGTTGCACATGGAGCAACCCTTTTGAATATCTGGGCCTATATGTCTATGTATGTAAAAGCACAGAACATTGTCATGCCTCAGAATGTATGATGCACAGTGACAGTGAGACAGTGTAAATTGTTTTGTCTCTGTAACTACTGCAGCTGTTCTATTTTTAGACCAAGTTTGTGGGCTCTTAAAAGAGCCATTTTTGTAACAATAAGATGTGCTGTTACACTATGATATTTTTTAGAGTACTGTGAGGATCCCATGTTTAAGGTCACCCAAGAAAAGGCAATTGCCAGCATCTGAGAAGTGCACACCATCTGGTAGGTAGAGCCAATTATTACAACATTTTATTTCAGGGTAATGTATGGTGTGCATCCCAGCCATATGGAGGTATCCTGATATTTGAATGTTAACCTTTCTGCAAGCTCTGTCAAGCAGGTATATGTGCTGTTCTGCTTGCCAGACTCTAAGCTCTGTAATGTCAGAAAAAAATGATCTTACAGGCAGGCAACATATGCATAATAGAAGCAAGGTCCAATTTTGCTTCTGAGACTAAATCTACCAAACTTTTGGTGCCCAAATCATTTCTTCCAAGTTGGATCAGCAGTATATCTGGCTGAGTTTAAGTACTCAGAAGTCTGTGCATTGTTGGCATGAGATGTTCCCACCTCATCCCACCTCTGCCAAACTACTTTACAGAGAAATTTGGAAGCTGCAGGTCTCTCCCAAAACCACTCCTCCGAGCATACTCTGAAGAATGCCTTACTATGCTGCTGCCCACTATCCACATGGTACATTTGCTATTTTCTGCCATTCTTAGCTTTTAAACTGAGAAGTGGACAGAGAGCTACCAAAATAATATCACTGTTTGTACTGCAGTGGCTAAGCACAAGTGAATGACAAAGTAAGATTTCACTCTCAGCTTCAACACTGCTTTTGTTGGCTGTTCCAAAACACTGTCTCTTGGCATGTTATTGGTTGACAATTTTCCTTGGCTCACCAATACAGTGCATGCACTTACTATTGCTATGCTGAATGGGTGTTCTTGCTGTCAAACACAAATGCAGGAAATATTTTTTAGTGGTAAAATACAATGTAGTTATTGGCAAGTTCAAACAATTATAGCTCAACAGAGGAACGTGATTGGCTATTTCTCTTGTTCTGATACACGTGCTGCTTGCTTCTGCCTCCATTTACATCTCTATTTGTGCTAGTAAGTACTCATTGACACTCTTACTTTAAACTGGTATAACTTTTTCCCACAGTATGGTAGTTGATTAATAGCCACATAGTCAAATACAGCATGAAAAAACATTTTGATTAGTGCTACTTTTGTTAAGATATTTGTTTTTATAATGGTAGAAAATTATCTTAGAAAATGTGATGTACTTACACAGTCACAAGCAGGGTGTCTGTTGTTTTGTACAAGATGGCTGCTATGTCTTTCTTCTTCACTGTTCTGTGCTTCTGATTGGTTGGTTGATATGGCCTGATAAATGCGATGATAGATTGGTTGCAACATCTGTCACTCAAACAGGAGCCAGTCTGTGATAGGCTAAATGTGAAAGGCAGTGTCTAGAAAATCTTGATTTGTGAAAGTTTCATACACACGACACCAATTTGCGACACTTTTGTGCGTTTTACATCATTTTTGTGACACTATGTTCGAAAATGTCACACGCACAACATGATAGTTTGCGAAACTATTGCACGCATGACACTGTTATTTGCAAAAGTATCGAACGCATGACATTACCTTTCCAATTTTTTTGCTAAAATAGTTATTACTGGGAAAGACAGTACTGTGTATGCTTAATACTGTGGTATTCTTTTATTTTTCACATATATACATTATTATTCTTAGGTTATTTTTGAAGTTATGTATGCCACCATTTGAAAAGACTATGTGTTCTTCTTATATGACATATGGATAGCTCATGATAGTATGTAATGTTATAAGCAAACAACATACATGGTCTAATTTTTTTCCTTTCTGTGTTTCCCATACAGGTGTCTGGTTCTTCTGTAACATTGCTGTACTCGTGTGACTTGTACATCAGGGAAGATGCCTTCTAAAGAAAGACAGAAGTCCATGCAGAGAGGAAACTGGTATAATAGTATGTCACTGTTGCTTAACAGTCATGTGAAAAACAGCGATGCTAATTCAAGACGTAAAAATATTGACCAATCCTCTGAAAATGTTAATTCAGACCTTTATCACTCTGTTGGGGAAGGACGTGCTTGTTCAACAGCAAGGAAACAATGTGCAGCTAAGCCACAGTTGTGTAGATCATTAAGCAGAAAAGCTACTGTTGCAAAGACATGCATAAACACAAGTACTATGCAGCACCAAAAATTTACTGCTGCTGATGCATCTCTGAGGAAGGAGAAGTATTTTTCATCTCTAGTTTCTAAAGCCAAGATTGAAAGACTTATTGCTGCTGTGATGAGACGTGAAAGCATAAAAATCAAGAGTCATCTCAGCTTGATGAAATTGTGCTTGAAAGTATGCACATTTGTAAATAGAGCAGTTTTTGCTCTTCAACATTTATGGTGTAAGATGCCTCATGTACTTGAATAGTTTAGGAAAATTGTGTATGATGTAAAGATGAATCCACAATGATATCCAATCTTGAACCTGCACAATTTCTGTGATGTTTTCACAGGACAGTGGCTGCACACACAGCACTCAAAGGCATATTTCTGGGAGGAGTCATATTACTCTCAGAAAACGGACAGCAACTTGTGCATTGATGGGTCCAGCAAAGTCTATAATGTGCTCAGTGTGTTTGATGATTCTACGATGGAGTCAGATGATGAATGTGAGGCAACTATTCAGCCCCATAAATGTCACTGTCTCTCATGGACATGAGATGACATTTGCAACCGTAGGCAGTCATCGTTTAAGAAAGTTGAGCACTTTATCAACCTGTTTGTCATTACTGATCGTAAAGACAGACATAAACTATTTGAGAGCATAGACCTATGTGAGACCCGTCCACATACTGGACTTATGGGTCACTCTCTTGCATGCATAGATAGTGGTGTTTGTGACAGTGTCTTTCACCATATGTGGATGCTGGGAGTGCATCAGTCGGGATGAGGAACTTTGTGTACAGGGTATATGAAGTTCGTCGAGTTGTCACTCAGTATACTCATCTGAATGAGTTACTCTTGTCTGGTGACATGCATGGTGCCATTCAATTTTTGAAACAACTGCGATGTGTCAGTATTGTGACTGATACTGTGGTTACTCATGGATCTATTCCTGATGGGAACTGTGTGTCTGTCCTAGAAAGTGATATTCTCAAACAGTTTGGGAAATCGATTGCCAAATTTGAGTTGGCAAAGATACAGAAGTTTGACTCTGTATGTGTGTCATGTGAATGCTTTTGTTATGAAAAACCATCGTCACAGTGAATCTGGAAACCTTGTCACCATACAATGACATGTGGTTTCAACTTTCAGCATTTCTGCTGTTAAAGTCTGACTTTGAATTAGACCCAATCATTGTGATGTGCAAGCACTGTTTTTCCAAAGTGAAGTGTAACATTCTGCCACCAAGGTCAGTCTTGAACAACATGGAGGCACATGTGGCACTAAGTGAGATTGCCACATTGAATATGTTTGAGCGGATTTTTATTCAGCCAATGAAACCATTTTAAACTATTCTATGGATGAACACTAAGACACAGAATATTCCACAAAAAGAACTCATCAGATCTCTTAAGGGTTCTGTCATGTATCTGCCACTTCCTCTGCAAGAAAATGTGGAGGCTATCTCCATTGAAAACACTTTGGTCAAGCTTGTAAATGGTGTGCCAACAAAGTCTAAGGTGATCTGGCAACATGTTGTTAATGTTGAGAAGGTGAAGCTTGCCCTTACTCACTTAAAGAACAACAATCCTTTTTATGCAGACCTTAATGTTGATAAAATCATTAGTTGCCTCTTGATCATGATGACTTGGACAGCACAAAGCCAATAATTGAGAAGGTCAATGTGGAAACAAATGACAATGTGTATGAACAGTACACAATTCATTCATTACATGGCAGAGATCGGTAGGGAACAACACTGATCTCTATCAAATGAAACAGGTGGAAGGTGAGCAAGTCAGCATTTGGGAGGCAACATTGGAAGCAAGCTATTTCCCTGACTTATTCCCAAAAGGGTCAGGTGGTCAGCTGGATGAAAGAGAAGTGTGTGTACAGGGTGCTGAGTACCGAACAAGCTGTGTGCTCAGTAAAGATGGCAAATTCAGACGCAACATACATTACCTGTTTCATCTCCTGTAGGAGAGTGAACTTAGCATATTGTCTGCATGTATTGTGCATACTATTCGTCTGACTACTCCAGTTGATGGAATTACAGCTGCACAGTTTCCTCAGAAATTGAAGCAGAAAGATGAAAATGTGCAAGTTAATTTGTCTTCTATTCTGTCAAGTCTACATGGCACCAAAGAATATTGGTACCACAGACACTCTGAGGTGATGATAATGCTGCGAGAGCATGGTGCAGCTACATGGTTTGTCACACTCAGTTGTGCTGAGTATGCCTGGGATGAGGTCATAAAACTGTTGAAGTGGGCAAACTCTGGTGTTGAGGGTATTGCATCAATGACTCTCAGAGAGATGTGCTCATTTGACCATGTCTCTGTCACAAGGCATTTTCACAAGCGGTTCCATGATATTCTGACTTTCATTTTGTCAAAGGACAATCTGCCTCTTGGTGTTGTGGAACATTACTTTTGGAGGACGGAGTAGCAGGCATGAGGTGCTCCTCATATTCACATGTTGCTGTGGATCAAGGATGCCCCCCGTATAGGTGAGCATGAAGCAGCACAAGTGCTCGCATTCATCAAGAAATACATCACTTGCCTCATTCCACACAAGTACGACAGTTCAACACTGTGGAAGTTGGTGCAAAAGTTTCAGCACCATATTTGTACAAAATACTGCCACCAGGTAGTGAAGAGCAAATCTGATTGGTACACAAGATGTCGTTTCGGATTTCCTAGATGTGTCTGTCATGACGGTTGCATGAATGATCTGTTTTCAGCAATGCGACACCACCTGAAGGCAAAATCAACCAAGAGGGTATATGAGTTACTCAGAGATGAGAAAGAGGTGTACATCAATGACTACAACCCTACTCTTCTCCTAATGTGGCAAGCAAACATAGATGTTCAGTTTGTGGCTGACAACTCATTGGCTCTGGTGTGGTATGTCACTTAGTACATAACTAAGCATGACCATACTAGCTTGCAAGATCTTTGGGAAGATATTGCTAGTTCAAGCAAGAGGCTGATATCTCAGTTGTGGTCATTAGGCTTGAAGACCCTTTCACACAGAGAATGTGATGCTTATGAGGCTGGTGATTGCTTGATTGGTACACATCTGTACGGCAAGTCTGATGCTGTCCACTTTCTCAGTGTGAACTACAAAAAGAAGTGAAAACGTGTACTTATTCTTCATGCTGAGATTGAGGAACTGGCTGTCAGTAGACCCTCTTCAAGACATATCTTGAAGAATAACCTCATTGACACATACTACCCCCATAGACACGAAGACATGGATGCTATGTGTCTATTTCAGGTGGCTTAGTGGTATGACTACAAGACAGATGTCTCACCTGATTGTACACGTGACATTTACAAGGTCAGAGGAGTGGATGGCTGTCTTGTTAAGAGACATAAGCCTTGGCTCATTGACCACTGTAAGTTACATCTAGGCACATCTGAGAGCAGAGATCATTACTACTTTGCTCTGCTATTCCTATTTAGACCCTGGAGGAATGAGGCTGAATTGAAAGGTGACTGTGATACATTCAAGGAAGAGTTTAATCACAGTTACCAGACATTCAAAAGTCAATACTCAGAAAAATACATACAGAGACTAGATACTGAGAAGGAGCAGCTTGAAAAGGTACAAAAGGTACTTGAGGAGGATACTCCTGTTAGCTCACAGGACAGTCTTAATCCAGAAGGACATGGTATCCTTGGGGAACCTCTACCTCTGAATTCCCCAGAAATACTCATTTCGGAAGTGGAGAGTGCCGTCCAATACGGTATGCACTGCGGTGCTGATTCAGCTGAGTTGATAGAGAGTCAATGACCAGCAGTGTGTGGTTTACTCCGAGGTAACTGACGCTGTCCGGCATGGGATACTGCATGATGAGAAGAAATGTGACTGTCTTGACTACGAACCACTGCTGATGTTTGTTAGTGGCTCAGTTGGTACAGGGTAGAGCTTCCTTATTGAGGCCATCATGGATGAAATATGGACCTTGACAGGGTCAGCGATGTCTGTTGCTGTTAGTGCTCCCACTGGACTGGCAGCATACAACATTGGTGGCATGCTGTTATACTGTCTGTTCATGTTGCTAGTGGAGCATGGCAAAGCAGGAGAGTATCGGAAACTATCATTTGAGGTTGCATCTCAGCTTCGTTCAATGTTTTGTAAGATGAAGTTACTCATCATTGATGAGATTAGCATGGTCTCTAATTTGATGCTTGCCTGTGTACATCTACATCTACAGGAGATCCTGGGGACTGACTATGGAGATACATTCAGTGAAAAAAGCATTGTTGTATTTGGAGACCTTTTACAGCTTGCACCTGTGAATGCAGAACATGTCTTTGCAGCTCTGACTGTGAAGCAGGCCAAGAATACACTTGGCTGCATTGGAGGTTTTAACCTGTGGGAGTTATTTACCTATGTCGAGCTGTATCAGAACATGCGCCAAAGTGCTGACATGACTTACAAGGCACTGTTGGATCAAGATCGTACAGGTTCTCTGTCACCAGAACATGTTGCAATGTTAAACGGACAAAGAATCAGGATGGACACCACATCCATAGAAACTGCATGTGATGTTTTCAGTAATGTGTGTTCCATGAGCTCACGCATTGTGTGTCTTATGCCACGACTAAAGAAATGCGCTGAGTTCAACAGTGTCATGTTGCAGAGAGAAAATCAAACAATTCTCACACTACATGCTGTTGACACAGTTAATGGTGTAATTTTAAGTAGGAAACTGGTAGCTAAGATGACCGAACGGCTGTCTGAATTGAAGTCAGATGTTTCACGCACAGCTGGTCTAGAAGCTGTACTTGCAGTTTGTAAGAATGCACATGTCATGCTATGCCGCAATCTTGATGTGGATCGAGGTATGGTAAATGGTGCCATGGGTAACATCATTGACTTTCTCTACAATGTTCAAAAGACATTTATCGAGACACTTGTTGTCCACTTTGACAAAATGGAACATCCTGTCCAGATTGATCGTACCTGTGTTAAGTTCCAGGTACTGAAGAATACCTATGTGAACAGGAAACAGTTCCAAATATGTTGCATGTGCTGTTTCCATTCACAAGTCTCAAGGCTTAAGTTTGGATTCAGCAATGGTGGACATAGGGACAAACATTTTCAAAGATGGCATGAGCTACATCGCACTTTCACGCGTATGTAGTCTTTCTGGGTTGCACATCATAACAGTCGCACCTCAGAAGATATGTGCTGACAAGCGCTGTATAGTTGAGTACAACAGATTACGTACTCTATACCAGCCACAGATGTCTTTAATACCGCTACCAATGTACTGTATGTGGTTGTCTCACATCCTTCAGTCAGATGTACAGTTGGCAACAAAAGAAAACAAGCTTGTGCAACTGATGGAACTGTTCAGAGTTCTAAGAAGGTCACAATGTCAAATACAGATGTGGAGCCAGCTGTTGTTCAGAAGTCAGTTGGGATGGCTGTTGTACCTGTGTTTGACAACAGTACTAGAGTAAGCTGCTATGCTAATGCAGCCATGCAGGTTTTTCTCCATATGCCTCACTTTGTTGATGCAATATCTGCTTCGCAAGACACTGCACTATCAAAGGAACTGAAGCAGGTTGTCAACATGGCTTCTGATCAGTCTAACAACGTGCAGTCACTAACACCTCTGTGGCAAGTACTGGGCACATATGATGGATGCAGTACGTTTGCTGCAAACATGCAGCAGGACGCTACCGGGTTTATGATGGCTATCATAAACAGCCTGGATGAAGAGGGCACTTCCATGCATCACTATTTTACTGTATCATATGTTACCAAATATGTATGTCTATCATATGGTCAGTCAGAATGAGAAACCACAGAGGATATGCTTTGAGTTTCTCTGTTTGTGCCTCACAGTAAAGCTGTAAAGTTTCGGGAGCTGTTTACTAATGTTGAAAGTGGTCACCTGCGTGTGAGGTGTGGAGGTACATGTACTCAGTCCATATGTCTCAGGACTTCATCTCAATATCTTATGCTAGTATTGCATAGATTTGGCTTCAATGGGCTCAGAGTTGACACACCTGTCACTGACTTCACAACTGGTAAAGTAGTATTTAACCAGTGTTTGACACTCATGCTGTGATCTACCACTATGGCCAGTCTGTACATTCTGGACATTACACTTGTTTGTTGAGGTACAGAACTGGATGGGTCAACTGCAATGATTCAACAAGCTCTTTCAAACAGAGACTGCCATGACTCTTAAAAAATGCAAATGTACTGATACTGAAGAATTATGCCAATATTAATGTGTCAGAGGAATAGTTACACAACATGTGAAATTCCTCTACTTTGCTGTCCATTTTTTTCTTACAGATTGAGTTTTGCCACACTGTAATTTGTTATTAGCAAATATACAGTTGTGGTTACACAGCAGATATATCACATGGCTCTCTTACATATCTAGACTCATTGTAACTTTAAGATTGTTGCATTGATCAGTGATACAGTGAAAATAGTTGCAGTGGTCTTTAATCGGCATCAGCTGTCTTCACAGTCACTAGAGAAACCACACTTACATGTCTAACAAAGACCTCTGCATGTCAAAAGAGATATTCCTATCTGATCAAACTCTTCTGTCATAGTCTTTTGTTATGAGTATGTTATATGCAGAGAAAAGAAATCACACTTGGCACATTTGCTACACGTGTGATTGTTCTAAGGTACAATGCTTGTCCATGTGCATTTACATCATTGTGTATCATGTCTTTAACTAAAGCTTAACAGCACTCTGTCATGTGTTGAGAACTATGATGTGTGCTCTGTATCTATTTTTTTCTTCTTATGCTTGTGTCATGAACAAGTATCCAAACTGTAATTCCACAACAGTGCAGTACTATGACTGTTTCATTGTTATGTATCTAGATTGTATATGTATGTATGTATATATATATATATATATATATATATATATATATATATATATATATACATACAATGTTTAATATATTTATTGGTAGTACTTAGTACTCTGTTGTAAACACTAGTAGTATTGACTAACATATACGTTGATTGATAACATTATAACTATGGATTTTCTCTTAAACAGTTGTAGAGTCATAAAGAGTAAGAAGTAGTATCCTTAAGTTTGTTAGCATGAGATATTATGCATTTGCACAAATATACTGTTCTGTTATGTTGTATGTCATCATTAATAACAAGTAACTGTGTTCCACTACAGATATCATTATCATTTAGTGCACAAAGTTTTTTCTTATCATATTGTAAGATGTTATATTAATAGTATTCAGTAAAAAATTGCTTTCATGTAGAAGATGTAACAGATGTTGGTGGTTAACTAGTTCTGTACCTATGTAACTATTGTTTTAACATTTACAGTGATGTATATACTACTGTTACCATATAATATCATAAATATTTGTGTTTAACCTTAGCTTGATGTATGTTAACAATAGTTGAAAACTGTACATCAGACACTTTCACTGATGACAACCGAGTATTTTTTGTTCCTGATAATATTCTCTGATCGCCTCTATTGAGGGGTCGGGTTGGAATTTTCCAAATGCAGTAATATAGCATTATGTTTTTACATGTACATCTAAGTGTGTATGTATTCGTATGTATACACATAGAATACATTAATATTAAATGTTTAACTATTAGTTTCAGAAATATATTTCTTTGTTAACCATAACCTGTTTGTGCTGCTATGAGTTTATAAGTCGCATCTGGTTTTTTGCCCACCCCAGGAACATTCACACTATCAGTCACACAATAACAACAACATCATAGCAGGAGATCATGTGTTGCAGAGTGCTGAGTAGAAGCTTCTGCCTCCCGATCACTAAATCATCTTTTTTGGACATCCAAACTCCTTAATTTCTTCTGTTTTCACGAGTCACGGCTGTCTAAGGACTTTGGAAGTCTGGTTTGAGTGTAATTTCAGCAGATGGAGGCTTACATGAAGAAAGCCCCGCAGAAGAACACACCCCCAGCTACTCCCGAAAAGGTCTCTAAAAAATCCAGGGCTTCGGGTGGGCCTGGGACGGATCCTCCGAGTCAATATGGAGAGCAGGAACCTTTAAAGCGTTCTAGGTTCCTTGAAGAGTTTAAGCCCTTTCGTGAGGAAATGAAAGAAATGGCAATGGATCTGAAGTCTCTTTCTAGAAAACTGGATGAAGTCTCATTATCCATTTTCGATAATACAGGTCGAATAGTCTCAATAGAGAAAAAGCTGGGAACTCTCGATCCTGATCTGGTCTCTTTGCGTCAGAAACTATCTCGCTTTGAATCTAAGCTCGATAATCTAGAGGGCCGCAGCTGCAGAAACAATGTTGTGATTCTTGGGTTACTGGAGGGAGAAGAAGGCCAACATGTTGTGGCATTCGTCCAGAAGTTGGTACAGTGGGTAGCCGGCCCATCTCCCTTTGGCCCTGGCTATATCATAGAGCTAGCTCACAGGTCTCTTCGGCCTAAACCTTCCTCGGAAGATCCTCCCCGCCCCATTATCTGTCACTTTTTGAACTACTTGGAGAGGCAGCATTTTCTGTAGAAAGTGAGAGCTTTGCAAGAGGTTTGTTGGGAAAACATGAAACTTAGAATATCACAAGATTTGCCTGGCTCGGTTCGCATGAAACGAAAAGCGTTCCATCCTATTGTTTCCAAGATAATTGTGGCAGGCTTGAAGTTCAGGATGGGATACCTGGCCAGGCTACAGGTTCTAACAAATGGATCCTGGTCTAACTACGATGATCCTGCAGTTGCCTTGATGAGCCTTAAGTCTACATTACCAGACCTATTTAAAGGATCCCTGAGATGTTGTGCTTGTAGAACGGAGAGCTGCATGAAGTGGAGAACTGGAACTCTCATTTTTTCCTTTTTTGGGAAACCGTTCAGTGCGAAGGCGAGGGGAAATTTCCCCTGTTTTGTTTGGACTGGGGGGATCAGCGCAGGCCGAGCTGGCTACTAGTTTTTTTTTTTGGCTTCATTCGCAGTGGGCCCATGCTGGCTAATAGCAAAAGACACTTAGGGTTTCGGGTCTGATCACGGGGGGATCAATATATCAAGCTTTAGTATTTTCTGTGTGATAAACATAACAGAGAGGGGAGTTAGCTTTTGCTGAGATTTAGATTTGATGTTGTTTTATTAGGATTGGTATTAATGCAGTCTTGAGCTTTCTCTATAATGAGTTTTCACTCTATCATGACCTGGAACTGGTCACTAGAGGGCATGTCAAGCATAGGTGATTTGCGAGGATGCAGCCCACAATTTGAGGGGGAATTAGCCAAATTTTCTCACTAGACCTGAGTGCAGAACTGTTAACTCTCATACAGAGAGTCAGTGCACTTGGAGGTGGGTTATTTATGGGAACATGCATTTTTTCTGCCTTCCCCTTCTGTGATGTGATTACAATCCTTTCTTTTTTTTCTTGACTCCCGATCTCAATCTGTGGTACAGTTCGCTACCCCGCACTGGGTTTCTGATCTGGTTTTGGTTTCTCCAGGGTTGCCTTGTGAGGCAAAGACAATTTCTGCTTTCTCTCTTGGTTTTATTTGGGTTTCCATAGTCACCTGGGTGGTACATGGATCTCGCTGTGGCCCTTTTCTAATAGGATCCCAATAGGTTTACACTTCGGTGGGACTGTGGTGAAAGCCCAGGACCATTCTCTCTTTTTTGGGAATAACCAGCACTGTTTTGTTTTCAATATGAAGATAATTCTATGTAAAAGTTTCTATTAATAAGGAGACATCATCGGGGGGGGCAGGAGAGGAAGGAAAAGCACCAGTACTGTGCTGAACGTTGCTTGTGACAGTTTAGAGGGTGGAGGGTGGGTGGTGGGGTATTATTGGAGGGTAGGGGTGGGTAGGGGATGGGAGGGACTTAATTGTGGGGGGTTAGGGAGGAGGGTGGGCTTTACTGCAGTAACCTTGGGGGTATGTTTACAGGGGGTTATGTATCCCGTGTGCTGAGCTGAATATATTAAGTTTAATTATCATTACTGGATGGCTAATGAGTTAACTTTTGCTACTTGGAACATTAAGGGGATCAGAAAGAAGCACAAACATTACCAGGCTCTGAAACATTTAAGCTTACTTAGCTCTCAGATAACTTTCCTACAGGAAACCCACTTATTAGAAGTGGAAGCTTTTCAGTTAAGGAGACAGCAGGTGGGAATGATCTACAGCACCCAGGGATCCACAAATAGTTGTGGGGTCATGCTCATGATTAACAGGGGTATTCCCTTAGTTTTCACACAGGTTATTAAATACCCGGAGGGAAGGTTTATCCTTGTTAAAGGTACTCTCTGGTCTGTTCCAATAGTATTGGGCAGCATTTATGGTCCTAACATAGATGTCACAGGATTCTTCATGAGACTTATATCTATTATTCTTCCAATGCTTCCCATCAGGATTATTTTAGGGGGGGATTTTAACCAAGTACTTGAGCCTGATTTAGACAGATTAGGTAGAGGTCTGGGAGGGGTCACTCTGGGACAGAAGGCTTTTAATGATCTATTGGACCAATGTGGTCTCTGTGATGTCTGGCGTGTTTTACAACCCGATTCTAGGGAGTTTACTTTCAGGTCAATGACACACAGTTTGCAGTCCCGCATTGATTACATACTTATTTCTCAATGCCTACTACCCGGGGTTAAGACTTCCTCGATTCAATCTGGCCCAATCTCTGACCATTCACTCGTATTATGTAATTTGGTACTGCTTAATTTACCTAAAAGGGAAACCAGATGGAAACTTAACGAAAAACTCCTTAAGGATGTTAAATACTGCAAATTTATAAGGGAACAAATTGAATCCTTTTTTTCATCTAACCTGTTAGATAGTGCAAAGCCGGATATTTTGTGGGGGGCCTTTAAGGCTTTCATGAGAGGTATCCTTATCAGTATGGCGGTTGGTAGGAAAAGGGCACAGAAGAAGGAATTAAAATCTTTATTATACCAAATTAGATCACTTGAAAATAATTTCTCTATTAATCCTCTAGATGAGGATATGAGGAAACTTCTAGTGCTGAAAGATAGATACTTGGAGTTACTTTGTGATAAAGCAGAATTAGCTATTATTCGTACAAGAGCTAGTTACACCGATCAGGAAGAAAAGGCGGGGCGCCTACTGGCACTGCGTATTAAGCAACAAGAATCAATGAGATTTAGCCCTCCTATCAGGGCAATGGCTGATGGATCTTTAAAAGTTTCTCCTACTGAAATTGTTTGGGAATTTGCCAGTTACTATACAAATTTGTACAGTGATATGGAGCACCCCCCTTGCCCTGAGAGTACGGAGAGTTACTTTAAAGATTCTCATTTGCCCTCTCTCTCTGATCAACACAGGGACTTTCTCGTTGTTCCTATTTCTCAGGAGGAAATTGCCAAGGTTATTAGTGAATTACCAGCAGACAAGGTCCCAGGCCCCGATGGCTTCTCCTCCTTATTTTATAAAGTCTTTCGGGACCTTCTATTACCAGTACTTTGCCATTTATTTCAGCATATTATAGCTGGGGCAGAGACCAATTCATACCTTCTTGAGGCTTTGATTGTTTTGCTCCCTAAACCTGATAAAGATCTTGAGATGGTTCAAAGTTATAGACCTATCTCACTTTTAAATCAGGATATTAAAATTATCTCCAAAATATTAGCCAATAGATTAACGGTAGTTCTTCCTGAGTTAATAGGTATAAACCAGATAGGTTTTATGAAAGGGCGTTCATCCTCTGATCACTTACATAATCGCATGTCTTCTTGGCTACCAGAGATGCCAAGTTCCCTGCAGGACTGGTCTCCCTGGACGCCGAGAAGGCATTTGATCGAGTGAACTGGAACTTTCTGTTCTGAGCTCTGGAGGCTTTTCATTTTCCTTCTCTGTTTATTTCCTGGATTGCCACACTTTATAAAAATCCCACTGCGAGAATCTCTGCGAATGGGGATTCTCTAAGCCCTTTTCGCTTCATTCAGGAACTAGGCAAGGATGACTCTTATCTCCTTTGTTATTTAATTTATATCTCAAACCTCTTATTCAAAATATTCTCAATAATGTTTCTATACAGGGTGTGAGAGTTGGGCGACATGAAATTAAAGTCACTGCATAAGCAGATGACCTGTTGATACACTTGTCTCACCCTGTATCTTCAGTTCCAGCTTTGCTAAGTGAAATAGCAAGATTTAGTGACCTGTCCAATTACAAATTGAATGCTAGTAAATCCCTATTTTTTCCACTAAACCACAAAGTTTTCAAAAATGACATTAGCCCTTTTGGTTTAGGTTGGACTTCCAGGTCATTTAAGTATTTGGGTATTAAACTTTCTCGCAACCCTCTAACATGGTTTAAAGAAAATCTGGATTCCCTATCACAGGTGATTGCTCATGACCTTGAGAGGTGGTCTAAACTTCCTATTTCATTATGGGGCCGGATCAACATAATTAAGATGAACATATTTCCTAGAATCTTTTATCCATTATCTCTCCTTAACACCTTTATTCCTTTACTCTGGTTTAAAAAGACACATGGTGTATTCACTAGATTTATCTGGGCCAACAGATATCCTCAGCTGGCTTATCATAAACTGGCAGCCCCGAAATTGGAGTGGGGTTACGAATTCCCCATCTGGCCATATATCACTGGGCTAGTCACCTTGTGAAATGTTTGAGATGGGTATCTCCCGGCCCAGAAGAAGAGCAACCAGTCTGGCTTAAAATAGAACTGGATGCAATTAAGGCCAAGAACTTGGACCCTCTTGCATTATATTTCCTTAAGTTTTCACAGGTAGGCATGACCGAAGAGTGTCCCATAATAATGACCTCTTTAAGAATTTATTCTCAATTGTGTTCATTTTTACAATATTCCCCTCATCAGGACCTGGCCCAGTCTATTTGGAACTCTCCATCATTCACTATTAATAAGAACCAGATTTCTCGTCAATGGTTGCCCCAATTGGGAGAGGGGAAGCTTTTCTCTCTTACGGATGGAGAGGGGCATTGGTTATCAGTGGAAGATATTATTAAGAACTTTCTCATTCCAGTTTCTTCCCATTCTAAAGTTATACAATTAAAGCATTTACTTGTAATTACCTTGGGTAATACTTCTCCCTCCCAGACCGTCTCTTCTCTGATACCTGAGGTTTCCCCACTCTCTGGATCTTCAGGTGTAATCTCTAAATTATATCAGGTTTTGTTTTATAAAAAATATGGGGACCCTTTTGGGCCTTCAAGTTTCTGGAATAATTTTTTCCCTCATCATTACTTGGATTGTCACTCCCTGTGGAGATCATGTCATAAATTTATTTCTTAAGACAGATTGTGTCTCATGCAATATCATATCTTACATAACTTGTATTATACCCCGGTTAAACTACAGAAGTGGGGTTACCTGAATTCTAATATATGCAATAAATGTTTGCAGGAAGAGGGTACACTTTTTCACATGTTTTGGTCCTGCCCTAAAATCTCCCCCTTATGGGACTCAATCAAAGCTTTCCTTGACCCCCTGCTGGGCCTCCATGAATACTTCACTCCCGAGATCTGCCTGATGGGGGACTTATCAACTATTAGAGTTAAAGTATGAAAGTTCCACATTTCTATGATTGCCTCATTGGCTAAGAAGATTATTCTTCATCACTGGAAAGATAGGTCCTCCCCCTCTGTCCAGGAATGGGTAAAATAAATTTTGTCTAATCTGCGCACTGAAAAAGCGATTGCTAGTGTCCATAATAGAATGGTAGCATATACTAAAATCTGGGATCCCCTTCACTCATTAATTTCTCTGGTTCAAGTATAAATCTATCTTAGGCTATATGGTCGTGTAAGACTTTAAGTAGTGTGCTTGGCATTGACGGGTTCTAGGTTGGTTACTGCAGTAAGGGGAGGGTAGGGTGGGTTAGGCAGTTAATCCTTCACATTTTATTGGAGGGTCATTGTCACTGTCACTTAAACTGCCTTTTATTGTGGAAAATGCATCAATAAACTTTAAATTGGAAAAAAAAACAACAACATCATAGCTATTTCATATGTGTAAACCATGTTCAGAGGGTGATGTTATGACTGCTCTTCTCTGTTTTTTTTTTATTCTGTTACATGTCACTGATTTACTGTCTGTGATACTGGTTTACATGTATTTCAAGTAACAGTGAAAAACATTAATGTGTTTGTTTTGTGAGACTGATTTTTGTGCACCAACTGTTATTATTAATTTGGCCTTCTCACAATTATTAGTTGGGCAATACATCTTTTTAAGCCTTATCTACCTGTCTTGTGTCTTTCTTTTATCATAATGTTATGGTGATACTATGTATGTTGGTGTTGCAGCAGTACTGCATTTAAGCATGCTGCATGATGTTCCTTGCTACATTCTTTCTGTTTATCACTATGAAAGTGGCATTCTTCAATGTGGTGAACATACGCATTTCATATTTTGTAGGTTAATCATTTTATTAGAACATCAAAGATGTAGCACATGAACAATATTTGTGTGAATGCTATCAGATAACTACTTATTCAGTGAAATGTATACATATGTTGTTTAGCCTGTGTTCTGAAAACAAATATATGCTGTTAATAAGATATTCAAAAATAATATGGCAGCATTATTTCTCAAAAATACAGTAAATTAATGGCAAAAAAACTCCATTTAATGCATCAGTTAAGGTTGTTCCACAGTGACAAAAGTGAGGAAATTTGGCGTTAGGGTTGAAAATCCTAACTCTGCATTCACCCCCACCCTCCCAGCACCACACACACACACACACACACACAACACACAAGCAAGTAGGTGGGAGGACCAAGGCAACATGTCCAATCACAGACAACCAGCAGCAGGTGACAGAAATAAAATGAAACTGCCTAAATGTACTACAACACATCCCCACCAAACTGACCAGGTACTGCATGCTCAGTGGAGATCCACAGCAAAACTGACGCCATGTACACCAAATGAAGACATCCCTAATTGCAGGTGCACACAATGTACCTCACTTAGGATTTGAATGGCCTTAGCTAGGGATGCCACACAACCCACCACACCCTCTACTGCACCCAGACTGGAGAGCCACAGCAAAACTAATTCCTTGGACATGCATGTTACATCTACCTGATTTCAGGTAGATGCAACGTAACACAGTCAGGCACTGTGGTCCTTCATCACTCAATGCCCCAGTACTACGAGACAAAGTACTGCATACCGAATGTACAGCCTCAGGTAAAATAAGGCCATGGACATTAACAGTGCAATTCTGTAATTGCTACCGTGCAGAGGTTTGTACACTTACAGTGGTACCTACAGACATTACAAAGTATTTGCAGATATTTCACTAAATTTCTGAAGAGTTTCTCTCTGCTGCCCCTACTCTTTAAATGAAAAAAACATCAGATATTTCTATTAATATCACAGAAATTTGGGGAAATAGCTTGCAGTGTTTTTGGCCACTACTGTAGAAGTAGCACAGTCTCTTAGTAACAAAATGCCTACCCCCCACCTCTTGTTGCATCCTGACTGCAAAGCCACAGAAAAAACAAAGGCCATGGACATCAACAGTACACCTTCCTAGTCTCAGTTACACTCCACTTACCACAGTTGACAGTTTCATGGCCTCACTTAGACAATGGTCTACCCAAACCGCAAGAGCAGATACTGCATTCTGAGTGACAACCTACAGCAAAACTGAGGGCATGTACATTAATGTTACACATCTGCCATTTCAAGGATACTCAATTTAGCACAGTTAGGATTTACACGGCCTCACACAGGGAACACCATCATCCTGGCCAGGTACTAACATACTAACATACTAAAATGCCAGAATAGGCCTAATGGTCTTTCGTGTCTGCTCGTTTGGTCAGCCCCCACCATGGGTGCTGACCTTGCTGTCCCCCTCACCTTCTCTGGCTTCTCCGTTCCCAGTTCCGGATATTCTTGCTGCATTGGATTTTGCTTTCTGAACCCTTCCCCTGTACCTGTCCCACCCCCTCTTGAACCCCTCCACTGTCTCTGCCTCCACCAGCCCTCTAGGTAGTGCATTCCATGGCTCTACCACCCTCTCAGTGAAGTAGCACCTCCTCCTTTCTCCCCTGAATCTTCCCCCCTCCAGCTTCCACCCATGCCCTCTAGTGGCCCCCTCCTCCTTCCTTCGAAGCACCCTCACTGTTCCTCCCCTATTTACCCTCTTCATGTACCTGAAGACCTCTATCATGTCCCCCCGGTCCCTTCTCTCTTCCAAAGTGTACATATTTAGCTCTTCGAGCCTCTCCTCATAGGTCCTGTCCCCCAAGCCCCAAATCATTTTGGTTGCCCTCCTCTGGACCCTCTCCAGGAGGTTAATGTCCCTCTTTAAGTGCGGCCTCCAAAACTGCACGCAGTACTCCAGGTGCAGCCTCACCAAGCAGTTATACAGAGGGAGTATCACTTCCCTCCTTCTGGAGGTGATCCCCCTAGCGATGCATCCCAGCATCCTGTTGGCCTTGGCTGCTGCCCTCCTACAAGTCTCAGAGTTGTTCATCTTAACATCCACCACCACCCCCAGGTCCCTCTCAGCCATTGAGACTTGTAGTATTCCCCCCCCAGGGTGTACACTTGGCCTGGGTTTCTGGCCCCCAGGTGGAGTACCTTGCATTTCCCTGCATTAAACCTCAGCTTCCACTTTCTAGACCATCTTTTCAGAGCCTCCAGGTCCCCCTGCAGGGCCACCCTCCCCAACTGTGTCCTGAGTAGAGAGCTATAACTAAACTGAGGATATGGGTATCATGCTAAACCTACTGTATTGCAGCTACAGTCATCTTTGCACAGTTAGGAATTGCAAGGTCTCACCCAGTTAGTCCTCCTTCCAGCACACAGAGCAGTAATTGCATTCTGACCATACAGCCACAGCAAAAGTAAGTAAATATACATCAATGGTATACCTCCATCACTGAGTCTGTACACCTGTTAGCAGCATTATAACTTGCACACCCTTGTACAGGGAATGGCTTGCTGAGCCTTCAGAACAGGTTCTGCATACAGAATGGACAGACACAGAAAATGTACAGCTAAGTACAACACATGCTAAATGCTACAGTTGTTGTTTTATGATGATGCATGTGTCTTGTAATTGATTTAGACAGTTGCTTTTTATTCTGTTTACTCATAAGTGTACAAACATCTGTATACCTCCAATCATGGAGGATCATTATTGATGTACAGTCACGGTGCAGTAGAGGGTGTGGTGGAGTGCGTGGCATCACTAAATAAGGCCATACAACTCCTAAGTGTGGTACGTTGTGTGCATCTGCAATCAGGGATGTGGACATTTGGTGTACATGGCCTCAGTTTTGCTGTGGATCTCCACTAAGCATGCAGTACCTGGTCGGGTGGGTGAGGATGTGTTGTAGTACATTTAGACAGTTTCATTTTATTTCTGTCACCTGCTGCTGGTTGTCTGTGATTGGGCATGTTGCCTTGGTCCTCCCACCTACTTGCATATGTGTGTAAGTGTGTATGTGTGTTTGTGTGTGTGTGGTGCTGGGGGGGTGAATGTGGAGTTAGGGTTTTCAATCCTAACACTGAATTTCCTCACTTTTGTCACTGTGGAACAACCCTAACTGATGCATTAAATAGATTTTTTGCCATGAAAATATATATATATATATATATATATATATTATAGTATGCAAGTAGTGCTACCGTGAATTAGGGTTGAGTAGCACTTTTAAGGTTAAAGGGTAAAATTTTGCACCTTAATAACGTTGCCCCTGTTCAATGGATTTGACTGAAATTTGGTATGCACAATTGGGCATTGTAGATCTTGGGATCTGCCAAGTTTCGTACTGGTCGGATATACAGCTGTGGAGTTATTTTGCGACAACCAATTGCGCAATTACACTTTTTTGTGATTTTTTGCTCTCCCCTACAGGTTGCACGGTTTGCACGACTGGTCCGAAAACATCAGGGAACATGTGTCTGGGGTCCCCGATGTGCCTTTTGAAGATTTCATGAAAAAATATTGAATGGTTCAAAAGTTATTCAAAAAACAAGTTCCCATTATAAGTCAATGAGAAAAGTTAAAATATTCAATACTTTCGCAAATGCACTTTTTAGTGTCACAAATCCACCATTTTTTTAAGTTGGTGATCAGGAAAATGCTTGGCATTTAAATGTGGGATCCTCTAGGGACACAATTCTTTTTCCGTTCACCTAGTCGGATCCTGAGGATGCTAGCCATGTCTATTTTGGGGTAAAACACTCCCAAAAATATGTTTTTCAAATTTCTGGAACCAGTAGTGTCGCAAAGTAGTGTTGCAAGCATGACACTTTCACAAATGTTTGTGAAAATTGGTGCAAATTGTGACACTACTTTTTCAGACTTGGCCAAAATTACAGGAATTCTTTGCCACCCTGCTGTGGAAGAACAGTTTGGTCTTTTGAGCTGAAATTTGGAGGGAAGGCAGCCAACATCTCACAGATGTGCCTTTTGGTAGTTTGGTGACAAAATGTTGCATGGATGGCAAGTTATGGTACACTGAAGTTGAAATTGTTTCCCGTAGACTAACATAGTGGCGTTCGTCGCACCTTTTGGGGCTCGTATCTTGAAAACAGTGTGAGATACGGAATTTTTGTTGTGAGTTGCATAGCCCAATGGGCTATGAAACAACAAAAACCTAGCCAGGAAAATCAAGATTTTTATGAAATTTAAATTTTTTTTCTACGTCGTGCGGTTGCTGAGATATTAGCAAATAAGTACTTCCAATGCTCGTTTTAAGCTTCGATCCCCATTATAATGCATACATTCTTTGTACACACTGTGTTTCTGTATGCACCTGTTTGGCAAAAACAGGTGATGCGCTTCCGTTACTGTTACATTTACTGTTTCCACTTGCGTTTATGTCCCCGTTTGCGTTGCCATTCCCATGTATGCCACCGTGTGTGTTACCCTTTGCATTGTCATTTGCACTTGCATTTTCGTTACTGTTACCATTTGCATTTCCACTACTGTTTCTGTTTGCATTTTTGTTTGCATCACCATGTGCATTGCCATTTGTGTTTACTGCAGCCTTTTCGTTTGCGTTTCCATTTCTCTTTCGTTTTGTGTCTTCCTTGCTGTTACTGTTACCATTTGCAATTACGTTACTGTGCCATGCACATTACGGTTTGCATTTCCATATGCGTTTGTGTTTCCTTTTGAGCTTCTATTTCCTTTGCTGTTATTGTTGCTGTTACTGTTACCATTTGCATTTACAATTGTGGTATTGTACCCATGCGCATTTTGGTTTGTGTTTCCATATGTGCTTCTGTTCCCATTTCCGTTTCTTTTTCCTTTGGCATCATTCTTCATGTTAACTTTACCATTTGCATTTACAATTGTGGTACCATGCCTGTGCATGTTACGGTTTGCGTTTACGTGTGCGCTTGCATTCACATTTCCGTTTCTGTTCCCTTTCGCGTTCTTTTTGCTGTGACACTTAACATTTCCATTTAAAATACCACTGCCATCATTGTTCACATTACTAGTTGTGTTTTCGTACTCGCTTCAATGTCTGTTTGAGTCACAGTTCGCTTCGGCATTACTTTGTGCTTGCGTTTCTATTAACGTTTCCTTTACCATTTATGTCTGTGTTACCATGTGCACCATTGTTCGTGCTTCTGTTTGCATTGCTGTTCCTGTTACTATGTCACAAGACATCACATGGCTGGAGCGCGGGGCCGCCGCCACATTGTATTCACTATTTCTCATCATCATTCTCAAAAAGAAGGAAAATTAGAGGCAAAAAAAATCCATTTAATGCATTAGTTAGGGTTTGTCCACAGTGGCAAAAGCAAGGAAATTCAGTGTTAGGGTTGAAAGCCCCCCTTGGACCCCCCAGCCCACCTCCCAAACCGCCATTGGGGTGCATGTTGGGGTCATTCGTCCTAACTTTCACCCCATTCTCCTTTACCTCTGCTTCTTCACACATGTGATGGGTGAGTGTTAGGGCCGATGACTCCAATGCACACCCTGATGCCAGTTGAGGGGTGGGCTGGGGGGTCCAAGGGGGGATTTCAACCCTAACACAAAATTTCCTCACTTTTGGCGCTGTGGAACAACCCTAACTAATGCATTAAACAAGTTTTTTGCCTCTAATGTATATAGCTCCATCCCTTGGGTACTAAGCTGGTACAAACTGAAAGAATATTGGAAAAGCACCAGCACATCCTAAATATTCAATATTAGTACAGGAGAACTCAGTGGGTCAGGAAATTGCCCTTAATTCTGCAACATGCTGCACTTTCCTGCAGGTCCAGGCAGACATGAAAGCCAAGTGGAATTTGCATGGCTGGCTTGAACAGAGCATATCACAATTCTCTGCATTTAGAGGGATGGATGATAAAATGACTGCTGAGGGACTGAGCAGACCTGCTTTAGAGACATTACAAAACTGCGCCTTGGCTGTAAAATGCATGAAACATAAAAAAGTAATAATAATGAATTCTATGTTTATACTTGAATAGAAATAAACACATTTACTCACAAATAAAAAATAATATTTTTATTTATTTTTTTATTTATTTAGTTTTTGTTGACCGGGTAAGTGCACTAGACAAATTCTGCCTATTTTCAGGCATGACCCAGGGGAGGGGGATACAGATCAATGCCAACTAAACTTGAACCAGATTAAGCTATTGGTGGTATTTTAGTGAATGAGGGAAATTTGGCCAAGACACCGGGGAAATTCCCCTACTCTGCGGCTGCTTTGCAGCCAGTGAGAACTTGCTGATGTCAGTCTGCATTATGGCAGACAAGGAATCTTCGATGCGTAATGGATGCTGGAGAGGGAGCTGTTTTTTTGGATATGGACGCGACGAGTGACGAGAAGGATTCCGTTATGCAGATTTCTGAAGTTGTGCTAGAAACGGCACCAGAGGTTTGCATGGGCTTACCGGAGTTGGCTGGTGATATTCCAGCATCGGAGAGGGTGCATTTAAAAGATATTGTGGCTGGTGTGGATTCAGGAAGTGGATATTTGCCTGCTGTTTCATCTGTTCTTGATTGTGTCAATTCCAAGTTGATGGGAGCTCAGGGTGTTGGATCGGACATTTCTGCATCGGAACAGGTTTCTGTGGGGACGGCTGCTGCTTGCACTCCTACTGCATCACAAACACTGTGACTTCAGTTTGGACTACCACAGGTGGACAAGGAGGGTTTTCTTCAGGACTGGTCAGAGACTAAAGCTTTAACTGAATCTGGCTGGAGGAGAACTGATTCTGGCAAATGGATTCCGGACTTTTCGTGGAACTCTATATCTGACAAATCTACACCACCAACCATGCATGCCACTGAGAAGCAAAACCTGAGCTCAGGTAATGACTCTGTTTGTACAGACAAGGGCATTTCTGGTAAATGGACCATAGTGGGAGGGGAGAGTGATTTGGCTTTTTCAAAGCCAAGCACTTCCAAGGCTGGTCTTTTAGGTGTTGAGAAGCGGCAGGAAGGTATTACTTTTTCTAAAAAAGAGTCTGTTATACAACAACATTCTAGGAAAGTGCCTATGTCTGAGTTGTTTAAAAACAAATTGGAACAAGCACCACGACGAAATGTGGTGCGGTTACGTTATAAAGGAGGTCTATCAGAGCATCCTGATAGATATTTTGTTTTTAAACAACTTTTGAAGAATTCTATGGGCTTCTTTCCCTCTGATGTGTATGCATTGATACATATATCAGGGGAAGACTTCTTTGATGTTAGCTTTCAGGCTAACTCTCACCTGGAAAAGTTCTGGGAGAAGTATGCTCTACTTAAAAATACCCCCTTATGGACCCCCTTTTTTGCCATCCCACTCACTAGACCCCAGATTCATTTTGTTACTATCATGTTTCGTAATGAAGGTGTGAATGTGAGTGACATATATCACTGGCTTCAAAACAAGTGTGATATTTTAGGCCCCCAAGATGCGTTACTTGATACTGAGGGTATTTGGATGGGTGGTTGGAAATTTAAGGTGAAACTTTTCCAGGTTAATGCTGAAATTATTCATCTTCCAAAAATTTTTTTCTCAGGAAAAGATAGAGGAGTTTGCATTTATGGTGGTCAACCTAGGGCCTGCTATAAATGTGGGGCTCGTACTCACATAAGTAGTGTGTGTGACATGATGAAATGCCCCTTATGTGGGGGGTTTGGACATTCCATGGACTTGTGTGACAACATCTTTCAATGTAATTTATGTGACGAAAAGGGCCACGCTTTTCATCAGTGTCCTTGGGCTAGACAAAATTGTTCTGAAGGATGGGATCAAGATGATTTATTGCATAAAGCTCAAACTAAGAGAAGGGATTCCATGGGAAGTATACCTCTAAGTACGCCTATTACTCTTGTTCAGCAAGCTCCTAGTGGGGTGGCTGACACTAGGATGTAGGGGAGGAAGCTGTAGGATTTACTGAGTCCCAGGTTCCAGTAGAGAAAACTACTACCATAACTAGGCCTTTGGTATCCGGGAGACAGAGTCCTACAATGTCCATGCCTCCCCCTTTTGAGACCGTAAAAGGCAGACGTTTCACTAGGGCCTCGCTCAGTCTGTCATTGGACCACTCCCTACAGATAATTTCTTTTTACCTTTACAAGATGAGGCAGGGGACTCGGACTTGGAATCAGATACATCTCATAGGTCAGAATTGGTCACTGAAGATGAAGATAGCAGAACTACAGAATTGGCAAAAGAAAAGAAAGGAAAAAAAAAGGAAAAAAAACGGAAAGTTAGTCAGAAGCATGGTCCTTGATTTTAATTGGTTTTCACATGGCTACGCTGAAACTGGCTTCCTATAATGTTTGTAGCTTAAAAGCATTTAAGAAACAGATTGCCATCTTAGCATATTTAGATTTTTTGAAGTTGGATGTAATCTTTTTACAGGAAACCAGGGTTTCTACTCTTTTTGAAGTAGAACAATTAAAAAGGCGTTGGATTTGGGGACCATCTTTTTGGACTTTTGAGCCAGATGTGGCAGATGGGATTGGGATTTTATTTAAAAATTCTAAATTCAAACTTTCCAAATTGATACATGTTAGGCCAGGGTGGGCCTTGATTTTGGATTGTTCGTTAGGGGATTACTTTTTTCGCTGTATTAATATTTATGCTCCTCAAACAAAATTGGGCTGGATTGAATTGCTTGATGAAATTAAACCTTTCCTTTACACTAAAAAGCATATTGTATGGGGAGGTGATTTTAATTGTACGATGGACGTCAAATATTCTGGGTGTTTAGGGAAGAAAGTATATTGTGATACGAATGCTCTGAAAAACATTGTAAGAGATGCAGGTCTCTTGGATGTTTATAGAAGCATACATTTGCATTCTGGAGCCACTTATTATAGACACACATATGCCACACGAATTGATATGGTATTTGTTTCTCACTACATTATACCTAGGTCTTGTACAGTTAAACCCACAGAATTTTCCGATCACCATATTTTAATTTGTGATCTTAGTTTAGCTAATATTCCACCTAGACTGTTGTCTACAGTGCAACGATGGAGGTTGAATACATCTTTTTTACAGAGTCCAGGTTTTTTTCTTAAGTTAGAATTTTTTTTTGCAGCTAAATTTTCCACTATTGCTTTGTTCGATACCACCTATGATTGGTGGTTGAATACAAAATGGGAAATTAAGGCCTTGTTTGTTAGTTGAGGAAAATTTAAGGCTAACTCAGATTATTTACAATATTTAATACATAGGAATCAACTATATAAATTGATGTCTTTACCTCCAAAAGATCATGCTCTTTATAATTCCCAGATATTAGAGATTAAGAAACAGATGAAGTCATTTCAATATGACAGGGCCAAGTCTTTGGAAATGGAATTCAGATTTGGAACAAAGCAAACACCTATGTATGATCCTTATCAGGCATGTAAATCACGTTTAGAACAGACACTAATGTCAGGTCTATATAACTCAAATGGGGAAGTGGTTAATACAGATATAGGCATGTCGTTAGTCGTGCAACAACATGTTCAAGACTCTTTTGCAGCACGTAATGACTTTTCAGTAGATAATTTTCCTATCCAGACTTTAGGTAAATTACCTCAGGTAGAGGACTGTATGCAACTACTTTTGACTCAACCTATTTCTACACAGGAAGTTGAGGAAGTAATTAATCATTTAAATAAAGGGGCTTCCCGGGTTTGGACGGGATACCTAATGAATTCTATAAAATCTGTGTGACGTATATGGGGTATTTCTTACCTCTAGTATTTAATTATATGTTGACGACAGATATTGCCTGTAAGGATTTTACTATCTCTCTCTTGTCCTTTATCTATAAAAAGGGTGATAAGAAACTTTTGACCAACTGGAGGCCTATTAGTCTTCTAAATAGTGACTATAAAATTCTAACCAAAATTTTATATAATCGTTTAATAAAGGTAGCAGACTCCCTCATACATCCAGCTCAGACGTGTGCCATTCCTGCTAGGAAGATTCAGCATAACCTTTTTTTGTTAAGGGATCTTTTTGAAAGTTGCAAAATTACTGCTAGATCAGGATTGGTGGCAGCTTTGGATCAAGCTAAAGCTTTTGACGCAGTCTGTCATTCTTTTCTCTACTATATATTGTTACAACATGGCATTCCAAAGAAGTTTGTTCAGTGGATAGTTATGCTATATAGCCAAGCAGTTACAATTCCTATAGTAAATGGGTTTCTTGGAACTGAGATTAGTATAGGTAGAGGGGTTAGGCAAGGATGCCCATTAAGCCCTCTTTTATATACTTTTGTATTAGATCCTGTTATTCGGAGAATTGTTTGGGATCGTAGTATAATTGGTCTTTCTCCTTCACCACAGTTAGACACAGTGAAAATCACTGTTTATGCAGATGATGTGACTCTTTTGGTAGCTGATGCTTCATCTTTGAGGAAAGCGTTGGATGTTCTTACTTTTTTTGGACATTTTTCAGGGGCTATGCTTAACATGGATAAGAGTTTTGTTTCATCTTTGGATGCCATACCTCCTGATTTGACTGATTGTTTAGGTATATCTTTTTCAGTCTTACCACAAAAGATTTTAGGTATCTGGTTTGGGAATGGTGATATGGCAGTTTATAATTGGGAAAAGCAGTTGTTGCTTGGGGACTCTAAAATTAACTTATGGAAGCACTGGAAGTTAGGAAAAAAGAAAAGAATTTTGATCATAAAAAATTTTTGTTACCAGTATTTGTTTATTTAAGTCATCTTTTTCCACCACCGTTTTCTGCAGAAACAAGGTTATATAGTGTATTTTTCCAAATGTTCTGGGGTAATAGGTTGAACCCAGTTAAGAGGGAAATTACTTATCTTCCACTTAAGAAAGGAGGTTTACAGATGGTGAACCCTGTTGTTTTTTTGCACTCTGTATTTTTATTTTCTTCCTTCCATTTTATATAGCATGAAGCTTGTTTACCGTTGCAACACTGGGTACAGTCTATCTGGCATAAGTATTTTTTTAAATGGTCCATGTTTCCTCCTAAAATATTAGGTTCTGATGATCTCCCAGGATATGGAATTTTGTGTTTGAAAAAATTATATCAATGGAAAGTGCCTTTACAGAAATTACGTTCCCTGAATAGGAAATCTTTTTATGCATATATTGTATATGAAGTTCTGCAAGTGACTCTTCTTTTCCCTGATTGTATACCCACTAAAATGACTTTTGCTTTGCATAAATTAACTGATGTTAGAATCCCTATAAAGACATGGGATGTGGTTTGGATTTCAGCACAAGGGAGATTAGGTGTTACGGGTAATTTAAAATATAAACCACAATGTGATAGATACTGTCTTAGGCCTATGTGTATTGAGGAAGAAAGTCAATCTCATTTCTTTTTGGAATGTATGGAGAGTAAATCATTTTGGGGTATGGCTGCTTTACACTGGAATATACCACACTTAACTTTACTCTCATATGGTACATTGATTTTGGGTGACTATACAGGGGTATGGGGAAAATACCATAAAAGTACCTTGAATGTTTTTTTGCACTATTACAGTATTTTCTCTGGCAGGCCAGATGTCAGTATGTATTGCAACAACAGCAAGTTTTGCATTCCGTTATTATTTCACAAGTTGAGGCAGACTTGTCTGCACTTAGAATGATGGATACTAGCAAATATTCTGTAGTAAAAGTTGTTAATTTATGGAAATATTTTCCTGTTTTTTGATGTTACATGTTCAGTGAATTATTGGTGTTTCATTTATGTACATTTATTCATGTTTTATGATTGTATTTGGATTCTCTGCTATCTTGATTTTTCTATTGTGATGTTTTGTTTTTTGTGTTCAATAAACTTCCCCTACTCTGACAGTATGGGGCCCCTGACACCGCTTCTGGTGGTCAGTTGGAGGACAGCTATGGAGGAGGAAGGTTCGGTGGAAAGGGCTGCGTTAGCCCAGGAGATAGAGAGACCAGAAGGAATACAGGTAGAGGGACCCACTGCAGAGGTGGCTGGGATGCACCCTTTGGGTGGCCAGCATATCGCCCGAGGCAGCGGTCCCATTTTAGAGCATCCAATACAGCCCTTGAGTTTGGAAGAGCAACTTCGCTGCTTGGAGGAGGAATTATTATGAGTAATCAAATTGTTGGCAATGGAAGGACGGAACAAGAAAAGCGAGGAGGATCAGAAGCGGAAACGTGATGCCACTTCCCCGAGTGCAGTGTTGATGGAAAGCTCACAGAAGCTGCATGCGTCTATGGAACAGATGCCAACGAGGAAAACAAAGGCAGGCAAGTCCTGGGGGGACATGATGGATGCTTCCAGGTCCCTGGAGTGGGCCCTGCATGAGGCAGGTTGGGTTCCTGTGTCAGGTGGAAATTGGAAACCTGCAGAAAAGGCTACAGAGGTTTTACTCAACAAACAGGAGGAGATAAGTACTTTTTATTCTACTTTTCCACAGGACATGGCAGAAGGTGATGACGATTTACTCTGCCCAGAGTCCCCCATAGAACCCCCCATGAAATCCCAGGGGATGAAGAGCGGGTTGGGGAGAAAGATGCAGAAGATCCCCTGGCTTCAGTGGCCCAGGCTAGACCCACATATGCTAGCCGTTTCCATCAAATGGTGTAACAGGCAAAACAGCAAAATGCCATCAGACTGAGATATGTGAGACCAAGGGACAATCCCCAGGATTGTTTTTATGTGGGGAAGATTCTGCTAAAACAAAGCATGGGGTTTACTCCAGCAGAAGTTTATGCCCTGATACATATCCAGGGGGAAGTTTCCTTTGACATTAGTTTTCGGACACCTGCTTTATTAGAGACTTTTTGGTGTTGCTATGTAAATTTAAAAACTAAGCCTCTCTGGACTGACTTCATTGTATTTCCCCTCATGAAGCAACTTTTTCAGGTTATCACCATCTTGTTTCATAATGAGGGGGTGAATATAGTGGATATTATGCATTGGTTGGGAAAAAAAATGTGATATACAGGGTAATCCAGTCCCAATTTTACAAGATGAGGGGTTTTGAAATGGAGGCTGGAAATTTAAGGTGAAGTTGCACTCCACAGATACTGATCTTATCCATTTACCAAACAGTTTTTTTGGGGGGAAAGATAAGGGGTTTCTGTTTTACCCAGGACAGCCCAGGGTATGCTTTAAGTGTGGATCTAAAAGGCATATAAGTACTAATTGTGATGTGTTGAAGTGTGTTCATTGTGGGGAGATGGGGCAACCTAGTGCACACTGTTTCCAGCAGGTGAAGTGCAATTTTTTGTGAGGAGGTAGGCCATGACTTTGCATCTTGCCCTGTGGCAACACAAAACACGGAAAAGGAAGATTTTGGGGTACGGGACCATTTTATTGGGATAGCAGTGAAACAAGGGCAGACTCCAGGAGGGAAACCTGAGAATGGAGACCTGGGTGGGGGAAAAGTAGTGGGAAACCAGGCCTTTGTGGCTGCTAAAGCACTTGTCTTGGACGTCATTCCTGATCCCATATCTCAGCCATCTTCTCTTATGGAAACAGGAGTTTCAGCAGAGGTAAACAATGACCTCCCGCATCCCCTGGCCATACAGTCCAGGGTGGGGGATTTCACTATGGTGAGTGGGAGGAAGGGTAAAAAAGTGAAAGGGAAGATGAGGGGAGCTAAGAAAACTATCACTTCAATCCCTATCCCTACTTTGGTAGACCCTAATCCTTTTGAGGTGCTTTTGGAGGATTTAACGGGGGAAGATCAGGCAGCACCCCTTCCACAATCTCTCCCACAGGTTATGGTGGAGGGCCAAACCAACCTATGGCCTCAGGATGTTTCAAGTGGTAGAGTGACAAGAGCCTCGAGCAAGGTTAAGTGAGCTGTTTGGTTTTGATGCTGGAGCCTTTACAATTTCGGGTGGCATCTTTAAATTCTAATAGCATTAAATCTCCTGAGAAAAGGCGGAATACATTTTTTCAGTTCATGCATGAAAATTTTGATTGTGTGTTCTTTCAAGATGTCCATTTACATTCGACAGAGGAATTAGATGCTGCAACAAAAAGTTGGGTGTGGGGAGATTGCTTTTGGTCCCAGGGGCAGGATTTGTGCAGTGGGGTTGGGATTTGTTTCTTTATAGCTCACATTAAGGTGATGCATCATATAGAAATAGCAGAAGGTAGGGTCCTGCTTTTGGATATAAAATGGGGGGGGGATACACTCATAAGGCTACTGAACATATATGCTCCCCAGAAGAAATGCGATAGGGTGGCTTTATTTAAATCTATTTTTCCCTTATTGTATACATCTTTTCCCCTTATTTTAGGGGGTGACTTTAATTGTACCTTGCCCTCAGAGTTATTGCCTGAGAAAGGGAAGAAAGTATACTGTGATGCATTATGTTTGGCACAGGGTATATGGGAGGCTGGGTTAGTGGATGCTTTTGGAGCTTCCCTGGATGGTAATCAGAATACTTACTTTTGTGAGCCTAAGGCATCAAAATTGATTACTTTTTTCTTTCCCCTGAGTTAGTAGTACAATCTAAAATTCTGCAGGAGATGACTACTTCTGATCATTTATTGTTGAAACTTGGGGTAGGGGATGTGCCAGAGGCACAAAAGGGCCCAGGGGTTTGGAAATTAAATGTTTCTTTATTAAATATCCCTAGTATAAAGGAGGGGTTGTATACTCTTTTGATTGCTCGTCAGTCAGTTTTTTGCTTATATGATAATATGAATGAATGGTGGGAAGATACTAAAGGCGAGATTCGGATATATTTCAAAAAAATAGGGTGTATAAATGGGAAACTGAAACATGATAAATTAAGGCTTTTAAGGCTACGTATAGCTATCTTGTACACATTCCAACAAAGGGGTGTGGACTATCAGGATAGGATAAAGGGATTAAAGACCGAGTTGGCCTGTTTACAACTGCCCATTTTGAGTGAAATTGAGAAAAAGCATAAGTATGGGATTTCTGGGAAAAAGGAGGAAACGTTACCATTTGAAGCTGCTGGTACTATGAAAGAGTCCAGTGGAGTGTTATATTTGAATACTGCTCAAGGGGGCAGAACTATTTCTAGTGTAGGTATTTTATCAGCAATACATACATATGCTTCTAAAGCCTTTAGTAGCACACCCTTGTCTTGCACTGCAATACAGTCTTGGCTAAAGGGGTGTAACCTGCCTCAGTTGTCCCTGGTATTGGGGAATTTGTTGACTGTGCCTATATCCTTGGAGGAACTCAAGACGGTTATATAGGCTTTGAAGGCAGGAACTGCACCAGGTTCAGATGGACTACCCCATGAAGTATATAAAATTATTTGGGATGTTTTGGGGATTGAATTGCAGAAAGTACTTAATGGGGGTTTGCAGTCCGGGGAACTCCCTGAAAGCATGCGGACAGGCCTCTTGTTATTGATTTATAAAAATGGGGAGAGAAGGGATTTGGATAATTGGAGATCCTTGACATTATTAAACACATATTATAAAATATTAATGAAAATTTGGGGGAATAGATTACGAGGGGTTATGGATGTGTTGATTCATCTTTCCCAATACTGTGGAGTTCCTCAGAGGAGGGTACAGGATGCTTTCATCTTGCTAAGAGAGATCTTGCAGAAGGGTGCCTCTGATGAAATATTTTGTCATCTAGTTTGCTTGGACCAACAGAAGGCTTTTGATCATATTGAATATACTTATCTTTGGGAAGTGATGCAGAGTTATGGATTCCCTGAACAGTATATAGCATGGTTGAAAACATGTTATAGGAACATAAGTTTAGCTTCAAGTATAAATGGGTGGAAAGGGGACAGGATAATGGCACGTAGAGGGGTACATCAGGGATGTCCTCTGAGTCCATTGCTGTATGTGTTATCATTAGACCACTTATTATATGCTCTTAATGGGGACCCACGGATTCTTGGGTTATCTGTAGGATGTGAGGATATTCCGATTATTACAGTAGCTTATGCGGATGACTTGGTATTGATTTTGGCAGACAGGTCTTCAGCGATGGCAGCCCAGTTGGTGTTAAATACCTTTTCAAAAATTTCAGGTTCTTCTATTAATCCATTAAAGAGTGGGATATTGCTGGTGGGGTATGATGGGGTTGATGTTGCCTTAATTTGGCAGATCCCCATTGAAACAGGGTATAGATGGATTTTAGGGATCTATTTCAGGGGGCAGGAAGCTCCTAGGTATAATTGGAAAAAACAGTTGGGGGTAGCTAAGGATAAGGTAAATAAGTGGAATAGGTGGCAAATGACCAAAGCAAAGCAAGTTTATCTTATAAAAACCTGTTCAGTATCTTATTTTTTGTTTTTTGCAGCAGTCTACCCCCCCTGCTTACTTTGGAAACCTCTTTATGTGTGTTTTTTTTTCATGCTTGTGGGGGGAGCAGACTAAATCCGGTGAAAAGGGGGGTCACTTATTTACCAATTGAGGAAGGGGCTGTGGGAATGATGAATCCAGTGGTGTTTTTTTGTGTTACATTTATATCTTATAATATTACCCCCCCTTTTGAAAGAGGAGTCTAGGGTATGGTCCCCATGGGTAGCTGATGTGATTGGTGGTATAATAGAGAGGTGGGCTTTTTGGAAACTGTGCCTCATCAGACTAGGGTATCTCAGCTCCCTGGATACTTTAAAGAAGTGATTGGGAAATTGAAAGCTTGGAGACTAACAAAACAGGCCATATGTATAAAAACAAGAAAACATTTATATTTTGGGGTACTTCAGTACATTTTTTATGATGATCCTTGGTTTTTGAATTTGCCCATGGCTGTACAACATGCAAAATGAAAATTATTATCTAGTAATAGAGTCCCTAAATATATATGGGATGTTCCGTGTCTTTGTCTGCATAAAAAATTGGGGGTTAAAGGGAACTTAAAACACAAAGAACTGGCTGAGAGATATTGTCCTAGGGAGGAAACTTGTATGGGTTTGATTTCTTCTATGACTGCCCCTTCGTTCAATCCTTTTGGTCTGCCTTTCATATGGTCTGGCCCTTGAATCATTTTAAGGGGCAGTCCGTTGAAATGTTGACTGAAGGAGTGTTGCCTGGTGCATGGATAATTTATGATAATATCACTATAAGGCTTTTGATGGGGGTTTATAGGGTATCAGCTTTGCCTGGCTCACTGTTGTTTAACACTAAGAAAGCAAATGAAGACAGAAGCTCATATTGTGCAGAATATTAGAAAAGATATTGTGAAGTGGCAATTGTTAGAAGAGGAGAAGGTTCATCAAGATCTGTATAGGATATGGTGGAGGAAAATGTCATGGTTAGATACAGGGTAAGGGGAAGATTCTTATAGTTGGGGGGTAGCATTCGGTAATTTTAGGATCTATGAAACATTGATATATTTCTTGATTTATGATGTAATACTTACTTTTACCTATGTTTATGTTTGTTTTTGTGGCATGTTTTTTTTTGTGCTGTTACATTATGGTGCATCTGTTTTTGCTTTTTAGTTTTACTAAAGAACTTCCCTACTTATTTAGTGGGGATTAGACAGGAGTTATGTATAAATATGGAGTTTTTATGTTTGAAGCTCATGTAAGATGTAATATGTGGTTATGTTTTTTGATTTTTTTTTCATTATGATTTTGCATGATGCAATACAATTTTTGTATTTTTTGTTTTGTATTTTTTGATTGAAGTATTGAATAAAAAATTCCCCTACTCTTTTAGTGGGGGTTGGGGATCTTTTTATGTATTAGGATATGCTTTAGGTTATTATTAATTTATTTTCAGACAATGTATGGCTTTAATACTTATTTGATTTTCTTATGATTTGTATCTTCTTTTTATGTGAGTTCACACTATTTGTATTTGTTTGATTTTTGAAGTTTATAATAAAAAATTCCCCTACTCTTTTCGATAAGTGTCATGGGATCTTTAACATCCACCTGAACTACCACCAATCCAGGCAGATGGGACGTCGGTTTAACGTCTCATCCGAACGACGGGAAATAAAAGGAGCACATAATCACCTTTTAACAAGTAATGCATTTTTAGAGTTCATTATCATGTAATCCAATTTAGTATATACAGAAGAATTAAAGAACTTCGTATGGGACAAAAAAACAAACTAAAGTCCAGTTTAAAATAAACACAAAGAAATTAAGAATAGTAATTTTTTATAAGGCAGATAAATACTGAATGACCAGATCCATAAGCAAAGAGGAGCACAACATCAGGAGTCCACTTCTGGATAACTGGAAAGCAAAGCACAGTCTTTGTGATAAAGTATATTCAACAGTAATCTTCGGAAATATAAGAACAGTTCATCAAAACTCACATATTTGAAAATGCAACTGACAAATTCTCTAGAGAATTCTCTAGAGAAAATATTTTGTTTTCAAAAATGAGTAATTAAGGTAACTGAAATGCTGAGGTGATAGTGGTCTTGTGGTAGTTATGACAATTTCACTTTTGTCAGAAGATGATCGGTCTTGTTGAGCTTTCTCAAATTCAAAAATTCAGAAAGTTGATTTGCATGGAAACAATAAGAAGAATTTTCCTCCCAGCAATTGCATCTTAGATCTGAACTGTATAAAATGGCATCTGCTGGCCTTTGTTTGTGGAATCGTCCTGATATACCTGATAGACTTTTGATTTATTGAGCCTAATTTCTTCCTTCAGTCTGTCCTGTTTTACAATTTAATTGTGGTCACTTTCAAGTGCAAACTGCACTAAGACAGTCAGTGGCTTCACATGTGAAATAATATATACTTTGATTAAAAACCATGGCTTCTGTTTAATTTTCTGTTTAACGCGGGGAAAAATGGAAACAGCCAAGAACAGCATTGTCAACATCTCTCTCTCTCTCTGTCTCTCTCTCTCTCTCTCTCTCTGCCATTTTCACGGCATAGTGCAGCTTGCCTGTGTCAGAGAGAGACAGCGAGTGAGTGAGTGAGAGAGAGAGAGAGAGAGAGAGAAAGAGAGAGAGAAAGAGAGAGAGACTTAACTAAAAACAAACAGAGAAAGCCAGGAATGGCATTAACAAACAGCTCTCTCATACACTATCTCCTCTCTCTGCTGTTTTCTCAGTATAGTGCAATGTGACTCTCTCTGTCCCCTTTGTATGTGTCATTTTTCTTTTTTAAGATGGTTCACAGGGCAGCATTCTGTGTTGCTGTATGACTGAGCTGATCCTGTTCATAGCAATACGCTGAACACTTTGAAATGTTCAGCTTTATTCAATAATGCACACACTTGGAAGAAGTCAGTCTCAGAGTAATAGACTCCAAAATGTTTTAAACATTAAAGATCTTTAAATAAACAAATAACACACAAATTACATAAAAATTTGAACTCTGTCTGTAGCTGATGTTTATTTATATTGAAATTACATAAAAAAGTGTATGTCCATGATCTGTCCATTTCATGTTGTGGCAATATTACCAGTTTGCGAGGTGAACATTTAAAACAAAAAAAGAAACACACTCAAGTAATACAGTACATGCTTGCAACCTGGAGAGTGTTACAATGAAGTTTCCCCTTTAAGGGGCAGACCAAGTTGTCCTGACGCACCCCTTCCCCTTTTTGGAAGTGGTTTGCTCAGAATGGAGGGGGGAAGGTAGGGGGAGGGACTGGGAGCCAGGACAATAGGCAGGCAGGCAGGAAGGGGGTACAAAAAGGTCAGCACAGTGGTGGTTCAACCCACTTTTGCTGAAGTTTTATTAGATACTGATAAACTGCAGCACATCAGATTGGTACTTTGGAAGTTCTTTGGGAACACTTGGCTGAGGTTTGTGCATTAAGAGCGTTGGAAAGTACGAACAAGAAGCAATACATGGGCAATCATGATACGACAATTTATTTTAAAAACAAATGTGTGTGTGTGTGTGTGTGTGTGTGTGTGTATGTGTGTGTGGCATACATTTGTTAGATATAGTATGAAAAAGGCTTGGTATTGTGATGATGTATTGTATTTGGACCACTGATTGAATGCCAGGTTATGTTGCAGAGCAGCATGTGATGAGCGATGAAGTAATTGTGTATGGTAGTTAGGGTCTTGAGTTGAGGATAGAGACAGCATGTAGCTCTAAGAGGTAAAAGGTGAGAAGAACTTGAGAGGACACTGTGGGGACAGTCAGGGCAATGGGTTCTTTCAGATAAGAAGCACAACACATGCTTCAGAGAGAATAAATGTTTATTTGTGAGGCAGAGCTACAGAGCAAGCAGCCTTGTAGCTATGAGGTGGTTTGTGTAGGCCGTGGATGGGGCCTTGCAAGCAGGGGGAGAAGATGGAGGACTGGGGGTAGATGACAACGAAGCATGAAGCTCTAGGAACAGAAAGGTGAGAAGCACCTGAGAGGACGTCTAGGAGGCAGTCGGGGTGAATGGTCCCTCATATTAGAAGCATGACACACATTTTAAAAAAAGAAATCTTTTATTTGTGAGGTTGCTGGTTATTTAGGCCACAGATGGGCCTTGCAAGGAGGAGGACTGGTGGGCAGCAGCCTGGCCAGAAGGGCTGGAGTGCAGCAAACATGGGGGGGGCCACATGGCATGACGTCACACACTGTGGCAAGAGGAGATACTAGATAGTGTGCTGGGAAGAGGTTCTGAGGTTGGCCTCTCACTTATAAGACAGCTGGAAAAGCAGGACACTGGGCCTGAGAAGGGGCTGCTAAGAGCAGGATAAACAGCAAAAGACCATGTGGTGTGATGTCAGATGCTGCTGAGTCAGTAAAGGAGATGGGGTTGTGGGCAAGGCCTAGGTGGCCACCTGGTCAGGCCAGAGGCCTGAAAAGAAGAAAAAGGTGAGAATGGGTATCAAAGCAAGGCAGGAAAAGCAGGGATGCTTATTAATGAAGATACTTTGTCAGTTTTGTTCGCGTTTATACAGGCAAGCAAGAGGAGATGGCACCAAAGAGCAACAAGTCATCAAAGGAAGATGCCTACAAGGCCATTGTGGAACTGGCTGAGAAGGCCAACAAGATGTGGCAGATGGTTGAAGGATAGGAACCGGGGAGATCTGGGGAGAAACAGAAAGAGGGAAAAGGAAAAGGGGGCAGTGGGAAATGACCAGAGGGGAGGCTGCATAGTCCAAAGAGGTAGCAGCCACCACTAGTGGTTCACCCCCAAGTGGTCAGCCCAGTACTGCCACAGCCCTGTGTACCAGAACTGTCAGTACCTTCCCAGGAGCAGGTGGTGGTTCCACCACTGGAACCCAGACTGGATCCCCTGAACACAGGAGTTCCCCTGCGGACAATGCCACAACCAGCCATCCAGCTGCAGAAAGCCAGGCCAGGGCTTCTTGATGATAACAGGCAACAGGAAGCTGACAAACCCCAAGGTAATGTAGCAGGCAGAGTGGGGACAGCATTAAAGAATATATAGGCCAAATTATTATGGCCCTTGGTACACGGGGATTAGGCAGATGGAATCAGCACTGGCAGAGACCAGGTCAGATAAAGAGATGACAGGGGGAAGTGGAAAAGGTGACGGAAAGCATAGGAAAAGGAACAAGGGAGATAGGAGCCCCAGGGATGAGAATAGGGGAGCATGTACTATTGGCTACAGAAGAGAAAATATGGAAAGGGGAGTACGTAGACATTTTTGCTTTAGTAAGTATGGAGTTGGCTTCAAAATATGAGGAGACGGAGAATGTTGGGAAGAGCGAGATGGCAACAGCAGTAGTTTTTCTGGGTAAGAAAGATGAGGACAAATTTACAAAAGGAAAGATGTGGGATGGGTGGTTTGTAGGTTTTTGCCACATACTCAGCTATAAACCAGAGTTGGGCATCCCTCTTATTATGTACTAGCTGATTATAAGAAGGGTGAAGGCAAAAGGAGGAGTAGGGTGGATATATTATGATGAGTTTTTTCGGCAAAGGATGGCAAAATATGGGGATGTGAGGTGGGACACAAAGCAGTTGGATTTGTGGACAGACTATGTAACCAATAAATCCACGCTGGAGGGAGAAATAGGAAAAAGGGGGGAGTACCCCAGAAGTGTTGCTGGGGATATAACAGAGCATTCTGTTCCAGGCCTCGATGTCAGTTTTGGCAAGCATGCTCAAAATGTGGGGGAGCCCATCCTGCATGTAGATGCAGGACAACATGGACACAAGGGGTCCAGGGGGGTGGGGGACAGGGAACAGGTCAACAGCCCTTTTGGGATGGGCAGGGCTAAAGGGCCAGCCATGGAATAGAGGTTCAAGAGGCAGAGGATAGGGGGGGGGGAACCAGGTTTACTGAACAGATAGAGGAATGGGACTGGGGCAGGGGTGGGGGGCTTCAGAAAAAACAGGGGGGAGGTAGGTGAACAATTTCAGGTAGCAAAAACCCCCATCAAAATAGAGGAGTGGGAGAGATGGTTAAAAAGATACCCACAGAGGTGGCGGAAGCAATAAGGAAAGGTTTTAAAACTGGTTTTCCACTACAGTGTGAAGGGCAAGAAAGGCTAACAATTTGGGGTCAGTTAAGGAGAAGGAGGAGATTTTGAAGCAAGAAATAGAGAAGGAAAAGGCAGCGGGGAGAGTAGAAGGGCCATATCCAACCCCTCCATTACAGAATATGAGGATTTCCCCATTAGGCTTGGTTCTTTAGAAACAAGAAGGAGAATACAGGGTGATTCACCATCTGTTGTTTCCAGAGGGGGGCTCAGTGAATGATTTTATAGGTGAGAAACACAGCAGAGTCACCTATGCCACACTGAAAGAGGCCACACAGATTATCAGGGTGACCCACGATGCATGGATGGCCAAGACAGACATAGAGTCCGCTTTCCAATTGCTCCCAGTTAGAAGGGAGGATTGGGATCTATTGGGTTTTAAGGTGGGGAACCAGTACTATTTTGACAAGGCTAAGTCCATGGGTTGTTCCATAGCTTGTGCTACATTTGAAACCTTCAGCACCTGTTTGCAGTGGATATTTCAAGAAAAAATGGGTTACAAAGTGGTCATACATTACAATACCTGGATAACTTTCTGTTAATAGGCAGTGGATGGTGGGAGGCAGAGAAGATGCTTGCTAGTTTCCAAAACCTGTGTAGAGAGCTGGGGGTACCACTGGCACTGGATAAAACAGAAGACCCCAGTAAGGTGTTAGAATTCTTGGGAATTAAGATAGACACACTGAGAGAGGTTTTTAGGTTACCAGACAGTAAGGTATTGATGCTGAAGGATCTGATTCAGGTACATACGAGCAGGAGACGGTGCAATTGAGGCAGGTACAGCAAGTAATGTGGCATTTGAACTTCGCCTGTAGGGCAATTGGACCAAGAAGGACTTTCACTAAGAGGCTAGTAAGGGCCACAGCAGGTGTAACCAGACCGCACCACTGGGTGGACATAACAAAGGGCATAAAAGAATATTTCAAGGTGTGGGAAGAATTCCTCAGCAGCTACAATGGCTCCTCATTTTGGCAGGAAGAGTGGGTTTACAACACGGATCTTGAATTGTATACAGATGCTGTGGGAGGTTTGGAATGGGGGGGCTATTTGAGAAGAAAATGGTTCTCTGAGCCATGGCCAAGACATAGGGTGAGAGACAGAAGGGTAAAGGACATCACACTGTAAGAAATCATGCCCATTCGGACCTGCACCCTGGTGTGGGGAGAGGAATTACAGAATCAGGTTACATTTCGGTGTGACAACAAGACAGTGGTAGAGGTTTTAAACCATAGGGGGTTCAGATCTGAGACGGTCATGGTGGTGTTGAGACAGCTAGTATTAAGAGCTTTGCAATTGAATATGTCATTCAGGGCCAAGCACATAGAAGGGGTTAAAAATATCTTAGCTGACAGCCTTTCCCATCTGCAGCTGGATCGTTTCAGGATGCTGGCACCAGCAGCAGAGGAGCGGAAAACACCCATACCAACGAACATCTGGGATGTTGGCAAGAGGGAGCTGAAATGCTGTTTCACAACTCATGGGCACCGTGGACCTTGAGGTCCTATGAAGGAGCGTGGTGGGCATTGCAAACATTCAGGGAAGCACACCACATGGAGGCAAGTGGGCCACTTACTGAAGAGCAGCTAGGAAAGTTTACAGTAGACAAATGGCAGAGAGGAAAGGCCCACTCCACAATGGGGGTGTACCTAGCCGGGATTTAGTTTAGTTTGTAGCCTAAAGAGGTGGAAGGACCCTATGAAGTCAATGTTGATAGGGAGAATGATGCAAGGGTGTAGTAGGTTGAAACAAAATCCCAAGGATGGTAGGCGTCCAATAGCAGATCATTGGCTAGCAAAATTAGGGGGTGTACTACCAGCAATTTGCAGATCCAAGGATGAGGCATAGTTATTTCACACAATTTGCAGGAGCCCTGAGAGTGAGCGAGGCAGTAGGGCATGGCAGAAAGGATGAAGAAGGGGGGCTGGAATGGGAAGACATAACTTGGGGGCAGAATGAGATACAAGTTGTAATTAAGAGGTCAAAAATGGATCAAGGGGGAAACGGGTGTGCCATAACCATTAAGGCTCATGTAGATGGGACAGTGTGCACAGTAAAGGCTCCATGGGCATACGCTGCACAGTGTGGGATTAAAAAAGGGAGATTATTTGTGCACAGAGAAAGGAAGAAGGTGACAAGTTGCCAAGTAACTGCCATGCTCAAAAAGGGCATGGAATTCCTAGGCAAGGACCTGGGCAATTATTCTTCTCACTCCTTTCAAATAGGGGCTGCTTCAAAATGGGCAGCAGCAGGGGAAACAGTGACCAGTATGATGGAAAAGGGGTGCTGGTGGTCTGCCAGCTACAAAAGATATATTCGAGATATACAGGTCTGAGATTAACATGTCATCTTTTGTTTTGTTTTACAAAAAAAAAAGGAGTAGAAGAAAATGGATGAGTCAAGAAGGTGATTAAGATGTATATTTTGCTTAAATTCTACAGGTAGAGGGAGGACCATGGAAATATGGATCTGCGGATACTCATACATTTATTGGATGGAAAAGAGCAGAGGAAAAAGCTGGGGGAAAGCAGCTGTACCAGGATGTCAGACAATGTAGGCTGGCATGGTGTGGCATCCGAGGGATGAGATGGGCACAGTTGCACCCTATCCTGAAAAAAATGAAAGAGCAGTGATCCATCCCAGATTTAATTATCATACACCTGGTGGGTAATGACCCTTGGGGGAAGCCATGGGTGGACACGCATATGCAGGTAAAACAGGACCTAGGGAAGATACAGTAGTGGTGACCAAGAGTGAGTATAACCTGGTCAGACATGACACTAATGAGGGTATGGAGACATGAACACAACCATGTAGCAGTGGACAGGGCCAGGAGGAAGATGATTAGAAGGGTGGGAACCTTGATAAGGAGTATGGAAGGGCATGTAATATTACAAGGGGTGGAAGAATGGGTAGAGGATTTTTACAGACCAGATGGAGTGCACCTGTCAGACCTAGCAATAGACATGTTTAATACTGAAATGATGGGCTTTATTGAGGCATGGAGGAGATAAAAAAGGGGGGGATTAACCCTAAAGGGGGGGGAAGGCCAGTCGTCCAACGCAAGATGGAGACAGGCTATGAGGAAAAAGTGGGGAAGGAGTGGAGGGGGTAATGAAAAATAAATATGATAAGAAGAAGAAGAAACTGAAGGACAAAAAGCGGTCTCGGTTCTCACTGTTACCTACCAGAAAAGAGAAGAAGAAGGGAACCAGGCTTTCACCTGGGGAAGTGAGAAGAAAAGAGAGAGAGATGATCAGAGATTGATATTTGGATGCAACAGAAATAAAATTGTGAAAAGACATTAATAAATGACAGTGGGAATTGAAAATAAAATTATGATATATGATAAATGAATTGCCAATCTGAGCACAACAACATATAAGTGGTTTGTCTTTTGTGGGGGAAAAAGGGGCGGGATACAAGACAATGGAGTTTGCCCTTTACGGGGCAGACCAAGTTGTCCTGGTGCACCTCTTCTCCTTTTTGGAAGTGGTTTGCTCAGAAAGGAGGGGGGAAGGTAGGGGGAGGGACTGGGAGCCAGGACAATAGGCAGGCAGGCAGGAAGGGGAGGGGCAAAAGGGGGTACAAAAAGGTCAGCACAGTGATGGTTCAGCCCCTTTTGCTGAAGTTTTATTACCTCCCACCCACCCAACAAAAAAGAATGGGAATGTGGTTAATTGAGAGGGGGAACGACATTGTCTGTCAGAGGTGGATGACAGAGGATGTCCAGTCGGACGTTTGGTGGACTGCCAGAGGTGGATGGCAGCAAAAGGGGAAAAGGGGGGGAAGGAGGGGAGGGGGAATGAAAAATAAATATGATGAGAAGAAGAAACTGAAGGACAAAAAGCAGTCTTGGTTCTCACCGTTACCTACCAGAAAAGAAAAGAAGAAGGCATCCACGTTTTCACCTGGGGAAGCGAGAAGAAAAGCGAGATAGAGATGATCAGAGATTGATATCTGGATGCAATACAAATACAATTGTGAAAAGACATTAATAAAATGATGATGGGAATTGAAAATGAAATTATGATATATAATAAATGAATTGCCAATCTGAGCACAGCATAGAAGTGGTTTGCCTTTTGTGAGGGGAAAAAGGGGGGAATCCGGGACAACATTCATTGACTGGAAATGATTTGGTTTATTGACATAACCATACAGGTGCTCAGTGGCTGATTTGAAATTGTCTAGTCAAGTCACAGATACATGTAAATATTTGTAGTACCACTTTGAGAAATCTGGAAATAGTTGTTTGAAAAATACAGCATTTTTGGCTTATTTCATGCTATCAGCCCTGTTTGAGTCAAAGCATCTATTCAAATGTCAAATGCAAATGGTGTTCAAATATGCCACCAATGCAGAACTATTGACTTTTACATGTATCTGTGACTTTACTGGTATATTTGAATCATCCACTGTACACTTGTATGGTCATGTCACTGGTTCTTACCCTCTCGTTGTTGGGCGCCTGTGCTGCTGTGCTTCCCTATGAACCAGGGGCCAGATTCTAGAAGGGTGGCGCAAGTTTCCACCAAATGCAACTTGTGCCACCCATAACTGTGACATTGACCCTGCGCCCTATTCTAGAAAGGGCAGGGTCATCGCAGCTAAGTCCTGCGACTTATGACATGTGACCAGGTACGCCAAACTGCAGGTGTACCTGGTGAGCATGTCACAAGCTGCAACAACAGGGTGGCACGATCAATCCCTCCACCTGTGCATGACCTAGAGTCACCAGCTGCATATGCGGCATATATCCCAGTCGTCTAGTGCCCCCCCAAACTGTATAAAAATAATCCAGATCCCTATCCCTGGTAGTCTAGTGGCCCCCACTCCCCACCCAGCCATGCCAGCCCACCCAGCACCCCTTCATCCATCCCCAGCCTGCGACTGGCACAGCCCACCTCTCACCACCACCACAGCTGGCCACCGACTGAGTTCAGTATCCATGCATACTGTAAAGACGTGCTCAGATATTAATATCTGAGTGCGTCTTTTCAGTATGCACTGATACTGGACTCAGTTGGCGGCTGGCCATGGTGCTGAGAGGTGGGCTGTACCAGTCTTTGCCTTGGGATGGATGGGGGGTGCTGGGTGAGCTGGCACAGCTGGGTAGGGGGTAGGGTGCCACTAGACTACCAGGGATATGGGATCGACATAATCTTTATACAGTTGGGGGCCCACTAGACCACCAGGTATTCAGGGGTTCTAATATATGTTTACACAGTTTGGGGGGCCACTAGACCACCAGAGCAGGCTTTATGCTGCATATGCGGCCGCAACTCATGGATCAGGGCACAGGTGGGGGGATGGCAGCACCACTCTGCTGGGCTTCTGCCAATGGGTGGTTTGGGGGGCTGGGGTATGGGTAGCCCTGTGGGGCCCCACTGTGGTGTGCTGGGCATGGGGGGAAGGAAACTGTGCACTGTCCGTTGGACAGCCAACAGGTCTACAGGACCCCTGGGGGTGTCTTCAAGTTATACCAGCTAAATGCTGGTATAACAATGTTGCTGGATCTCCTCCAGGAGTTTTTGTAAAATCTCGATGTGGGCATTTTGTGGCTGTCCTTCTAGAATGAGGCACAACTGCTGCTGTAAACCCCCTAGCTCAATGTAGCAGGGGTTTCATGTGGTGTAACAGCTGTTTTGCGCAAGTGACCTGCCACATGTTGCAGGCCACTTTGTAGAATCATGCATGTCGCAACTGCTGGCGTAAGTTGCTACATGCGCCATTCTACTTGGTGCAACTGCTGTTATGCCAGGCATATTCCATCTAGAATCTGGCCTCAGAACTTAGAGATCACTCGATAGCAAGTACTCCAAGAGAACCAACACTGGCTAACTAGCAGAAACTAAGAATCTCTGGCCCCAGCCTAAACCAAAGTTTTGAACCTTGACACATGCTAACAGGCAGCCTGGTGAATAACAACCCCAGAGGTCTGTACCCTGCCACCCTCAGCTACTTGACTCAGAACCCAGAATCACTCAGTGTATCCTATCCTGCTAATATTCCCAAAGGGAGCCTCTCCTCCTGACAGCAACTGAGATGGGGTGGTTTCTTAGATCTCAGCTCACTCTGGTACTAATTGCCACAGTCTGGATGAACCCAGGCATGGATCAGCCTGCACTAGATATACACCCCTATTTTACAAAGGTCCTGCACTGGCAGGAAATGAGTGGTCAAAGAGGAACTAACTAGAAGATTCCTTACTCCTTCCTTCACATTGTCACCATTGATGACCTGAAGATGACATGCACCTACCAGATCCCAGTAGCTGCACTGATAAACATCCGACCACATTTTTACACTGCACATCAAGCCTCCCCCTTGAAGAAAAAGCACACCTGCTCCCATGCAACCTTCATGTACCAACTACTTCGCTCTCTTGTCCTACTATTACTGCTTCTATCGGTGAATGTGCACCCCAACCCTGGACCCACCCACACTAGAATGCCTGAGCACAAAGAGCAACTCACTATTGTCTCTTTAAACATAAACAGTCTCCTATCCATGTTCTCCCAATTCCAAGCTTGGGTACAGGTGGCTAACCCAAACATTATTGCACTCACGGAAACCTGGCTTTCCCCTGAAAACCCTGGATGCATCAATCTCCATCGACAGATACAACTCCTTTTGGCAAGATAGAACCACCACACGAGAGGCAGGGTGCCTAGTCTATACCAAATCTGGAATAAAAGTGCAGGCCCTTGACTCCAGTCTGCACACCAAAGAGGTCCAAATCCTGAATCTTAAGCTAAGCATAGGTTAACAGAACAAAACACTCCTGCTCTCTACAGTATATATACCACCTGGGCACCAAACTACCGGACTAAAACTAGTCACAGACCACCTGCAACAGTCAGGTACTCAATGGGAGAAGATCATTATAGGTGACTTTAACATAAACTGGCACTCCCCGAAGGAGACAAAAGCCAGGGGTTTAATATTAAGCCTATTCTTAACCCAGATGGCAACCGATGGCACCCGGATTAGCTACAAAACAGGGTGCAGCTCCCTTATAGACTGGCTCCTGGCCACACATCTACAGCATATAGCAGATGTCACCATCCTGCAGGACAGCCTCAGTGATCACTCCCCAGTGATGTGCACCTGGACAAACAACTTCACCAAGGGCCCACTTAAAGTGTCCAAAAATTGCTGTCTGAGGCCAGGGTTACTTGACCATTTCATGCAGTACCTATAACAACTGGATTGGTCTCCTTTAGCAGAAAATATTGATGGTAACGAGGACTTGAACTATTTCATAATGATCTTCAACCATGCCTGTGATATTTTTGCTCCATACAAAACAAAGAAAATCTGGGGTACCTCCAGTCCATGGCTTACTAACTCCCTGATTGGTTTAATGAAGAACAGAGACAATCTCTGGCACATTGCAAAATCATCTGGAAATCCTGCATCACTCATTGCCTACAAGGCAGCCAGAAATTCCTGCACCAAGCTCATTTGGCAGGCTAAAGCTTCCTACTATTAGGACCTCTTAAGCAAGAGCTGGGGCTCCAGTAGAGAATTTTGGTACTCTATCAAATCCCTAACAGGAAAGACCATTAAGGCCCCACCCGATCTACTAGTAACAATGGAGGGCCCCTTACAGGAACCCATTAACATTGCAAATGAGCTCAACCACGCATTCACAGACCTTTCTGGCACACTCCCTGATGATTACTTTAGAGATCAGCTCGGGCGACAACAGCCCATTACCCCTCCTGACTCTCCAAAGGATGCTTTACCACCTATGTCAAGCAGGTTACCATGTCTGAAACCATCAAACACATTAAGGGGGTTCTTGGCAGGACCAGGATGGGGAATGATCTAGTGGATATGAAACTAGTGGATCTTCTCCTAAATGAAGTGGCTGGTCCCCTCTCAATGGTGTTTAATGCATCCATAAGAACAGAGGTGTTTCCAAAATTATGGAAGTCAGCCAATGTCATGCCTATCTTTAAAGCTGGGAACAAAACTCAAACTTACAACTACAGGCCTATATCTATCCATTCTACCTCTCAAAGCACTTGAAAGAATGGTCTTGGAGCAGCTTACAGAGTGTCTTGATAAATATAACGTACTGTACTTTTCCCACAGCAGCATGGGTTCTGAAAAAAGCACTCCACACTCACCGCCTTTGTTGATTACTCCTCCTAGCTTTATGATGCCTTAGGTACTGGGGAGGCAGTAGGATCAGACTTCATCGACCTTACGAAGGCCTTTGACTCTGTTAACCACAAACTACTCCTAAACTGCCTCCTTTCAACGTGCCTATCCCCGGACATGGTGTTGTGGTTTGGAAGCTACCTCTCAAACAGGTCACAACAGTCAAAATTGGAGACACCCTATCATCAGCTCAGGATGTGTCCCTCGGGTCCCACAAGGCTCTGATTTTGGTCCACTGCTCTTCAGCCTCCTCATCAACTCTGCACCATCTGCATGTACAGCACACACCGTTACCTATGCTGATGATGCAGTGATATCTGCTGCTGGCAAATATTGCAAATCCATCACTACTGAACTACAAGACAGGTTCCTCAAGCTTGAATCCTGGTTCACACAAAACAAACTACTACTAAACCATAAAAAACTAAAAGCCTACTCTTCTCTACCTCCCAAAATAAAAAGAAATACCAGCCTTTGCTCATTCAGAACCACAAGGGTGAAATACTGGAACAAGTAACAAAGTTCAAATACCTGGGCATCACCATTGACAATACACTAGCCTTCTTTGGCCATATAGACTCCGTTGTCAAGTCAGCAAATATAAAACTTGGGGTTCTCTACCACCATAGGCACTCTATGACACCTGATGCTCTGAAACTTGCCATAAGTAGTTCAGTACTGTCCCCTATTGATTATGGGCTGTCTATCTATATGGCAGGCACTAAAACTGCCCTAAACAGGGTCAACACACTACTAAATAAGGCCTGCCAACTGTCAATAGGGGCTGCTCAGGACACCCACACCTGCATGCTCTACACTGAAACTGGGTGGCTCCCACTCCATCTTAGAGCACAATACCAAACCTACCTACTTCTGAAAAAAGTGCTTCTTGGACTTACCTCTTCAGAACTGAGTTGCCTATTTACGCCAGCATTTCCCACCAAATCAACTAGAAGCACTGCTACAGACAGGCTGGTGATTCCCTTCAAAAGAATGAAACTCACCCAGAACTCCTTCCTGTACCAAGGACCGAAGTGGTACAATGAGTTACCTGCTAACCTCAAAGAATCACCCAAGATTAGTACCTTCAAATCTGGGCTTTGATCCCTTCTTGATACAAAAAGAGCTATGCTTGCCTGCACTAATGTGGCAAGATTTCTGCAACCCTATCCCCCTTTTTCATCTACTATATCCCCCTCCCCAAACAAGGCCCACTCAGCTGACAAACCACTCCCTTGACGACGCCATCCCTGGCTGACCCCCTACCCCCCCATTTCAACCCAGACATACCTACAGACTAGTGAACTACAAGGCTAAACCCTACTTGACCCTATCCTCTTGAACCTATCGTTGGATGTATATTATTACTTGGTATTTGAATGCCAGTGTAACTGTTTTCTGTTTTATGTAAACACTGTTATATTTGTAATGTTTGTACAACAATGACCTGGAACCTTTGAAAACAAGACCTAGACTCAAAGGTATTAATCCTAAACTGAACTAAATAAATAAATAACTAAATAAAATCATGTCCTTGAGCCCCATACCACAGAGAGGGTCATGTCCGCTGGTCCCATTTGTTTCCAGTCATTGAATTTTGTAACACTCTTGAGGCTGCCTGCATTGACTATATTACTGTACTTGAGTTTAAACATAGAAACATAGATTTTGACGGCAGATAAGGACCGCTTGGCCCACCCAGTCTGCCCATTTCCCTACCTAATGCATAAGCTGCAGATCCTAGTTAACCAGCAGCCTACTTCTTCCTACCCCCACCCCCTAGAATTGCCTTATGACTGTCCCATGCATGCTTGAATTCCACTACTGTTTTTGACTCCACAACCTCCTCCAGAAGGCCGTTCCATGCATCCACAACCCTCTCTGTGAAAAAATACTTCCTTAAATTACCTCTGAGCCGCCCCCCTTCTATCTTCAAATTGTGTTGCCCTTGTTCTTGCACACCTCTTTTTTTGAAAGATGCTACCCTCTTGGACTTTGTTGATTCCCTTGAGGTACTTGAAAGTTTCTATCACGTCCCCCATCTCCCTCCTTTCCTCGAGGCTATACATATTCAGTTCCTTAAGTCTCTCTTCATATGTCTTCCGGTGCAGACCCTGCACCATTTTAGTTGCCCTCCTCTGGACAGCCTCCATCCTGTCTATGTCTTTGCGGATATTGGGTCTCCAGAACTGCACGCAGTACTCCAGATGGGGTCTCACCATCTGTCTGACAGAGGGATAATAACTTCCTGTTTTCTACTGGTGATGCCTCTCCCTATGCATCCCAGTATCCCCCAGCCCTCCTTGCTGCCCTCTCACATTGCTTGCCCACCTTTAGGTCATCTGATATGACTACCCCAGGTCCCTTTCCATTTTAGTTGTTGTTAGTATTTCACCCCCCATTGTGTACTCTTCCCCTAGGTTTTTGTTTCCCAGGTGCATTACTTTGCACTTCTTAGCATTGAATCTTAAGTTGCCATACATTTGACCATTCCTCTAACCTTGACAAGTCCCTTCTCATCCTTTCCACCCCACCTTGTGCATCAACTCTGTTGCAGTTCTTTGTGTCATCTGCAAAGAGACGTACTTTTCTTTCCAGTCCCTCTGCAATGTCACTTATAAAGACATTGAAGAGGACCAGTCCTAATACTGAACCTGCGGTACCCACTAGCAACCCACCTTTCTTCAAGTGGACTCCATTTACTATTACTCTCTGTGTCCTATTCTTCAGCCAATTCTTTACCCAGGCTGTCATCTTGGGACCACTCCCAGGCTGGCTAACTTGTATATTAATCTTTTGTGTGGGACTGTGTCAAATGCCCTACTAAAGTCTAGGTAGGCCATGTCCACAGCCCCTCCCTGATCCACTACTTTGGTCACCCAGTCAAAGAAATCTATCAGATTTGTCTGGCATGACCTTCCCACTGTGAATCCATGCTGCCTTGGGTTCTGAGCCCCTCTGGCCTCTAGATACTCAACAATTCTTTCCTTCAGAAGTGATTCCATCATTTTCCCTACCACTGAGGTTAAACTAACAGGTCTGTAGTTTTCTGCTTCTGCCTTGCTCCCACTTTTGTGAAGGGGAATCACATCTGCCCTTCTCCAGTCCTCGGGTACAACCCCATCCTCCCATGATTTGTTAAAGAGGGTAGTCAGTGGTGTCACTAGTTCTACCCTTAGTTCTTTTAGAATTCTGGGATGAATCCCATCATGCCCCATTGCTTTGTCCACCTTCAGTTTTAAGTGTTCTTTCAGAACCCTTTCTTCTGTAAATGGGCTGGTATCAACTTCTGTATCCAGAGTGTTTCTACTGTTTATTTTAGGTAACTCCCCCACTTCCTTTGTAAATACTGAGCAAAAATATTTGTTTAGTATCTCTGCCTTTTCACAGTCACCCTCTGCCCACCCTCCCTCCTCTTTATTAAGCCTCACTAACCCTCCCTTGGTCTTCCTTCGCTCCCTGATGTACCTATAAAAGTTTATTCTATTTTTTTATAATTTCACCTTGCAAATTGGTAATAGTGTATTTTCTATTGACTTCAATGCTTACTGTTAGACAAGGCCAACAACTGTGCCAACTACAGTATATAATTCACAAATTAAAACTACTGCTCATGGATTTTGTTTTGTGAGGTGAAGACTCACTAGCACACTGACTTGGAGATGGAAAACAGCAGGACCGATCATGTTTTGTTTATCACCAGACATGAAATGTGCACACTCAACAAATTAGTGGTCTGAATGCATAACAACATTTTACATGGTGACATACAATACAGTACAAGGCAGAATTGCATGTACTGCTAAAGTAACAGGAAGTCACAATCGCTGAAACCCGAGCAGCAACTCCCCCCTCTTTCTACAGTCACATACTCCCAACAAAAGTGATATTCCTGAAAGATCTTTTATTTGTGAAAGCTTCACTTAGCTAATAAAAAAAATTTAAAAATGCATTTCAGCGTCATATTTGGGGCTCCAGAGACTGCGACTCATATACTAACACTAAGGGAGAATCCACAGTGCTCCATAATGCAGAGGGGGTCTGCTAAAACCTGAATGGAAGTATAGCAGAGCTCAGGAGGGACTACAAAAGAAATAAAAAGACAGGAATAAGAGAAGTAATGTAATAAAATGTAGCAATGCACACAGTTTTTTTGCAACAGAACTATCCAAATCAATGCTAAATTGTTTTCCTTGGTACACTGGCGAAGGTCCTCTTTAATGTCGTATCATCTTCCAGATGCCATCTGCTGTCTGACTGCAGCACTGCAGGATTTATTCAGAAAAAAAAAAAAAAACCTGAATTGCTGCAGGGAAATGGGATTTTCTGGTCAATTTATCGCAGCATTCTACATGCAGAATTCTACATTACTGCGCTTCATCCTAGTGGGCAGCACTGTATTTCAGGTTTTGAAAGTGAAGATAGCTGAAAGTAAGCAAGTGCCTGTAAATTGAAGGAATGGAAATAAAAGTGCTGTTAAGTGCAAACTACCTCTTAATGTGGCCTGCTTGGCTGGCATTATGGTTGCAGTCAGGAATGTAGCCCATTCAGCACAAGGGAGTGTCTGTATAAAATTAATTAGTCTTTTGACCAAAGAGACTGTTGCAGAGTACAAGTCAGGCCCCTGCCTGTAAGTGTACCCCCCATGTATGTCTGCCCCCACACTCCATGAAGTGGTTCTTTAACTTTCTTTTTTATTTATTTATTTAGGTCTAGGATTACAAATACCTTTGAGTCAAGGCTCTTTTACAAAGGTTCCACATCGTGAGTTGCAGCAAGACAGAGCATAACAGGCAAAAGAATACATGGATGCACATACAAATAGCATTATAGGTACATAGCTTGTTGCATCTTTTTAAAAAGAAAAATTGGTGGTGAGGAGGAAAAAAGGGGGGAGACAGCAAGTGAAATATGGTGGGGCAAGGAGAAATGGTAGTGTAAGGTGTGTAAGGGGGGTCCGGAGGGGTGGGTGGAGGGGATAGTCAGGGGAGGAAGAAAGGAGGGGGATGCAGCCTGGAAGCTTTGTCAGAGAACAGACGAAGTGCAAAAGTTGGGAAGGGTGGTGGTGGAAAGTGCTAAGAGGCTGTGACCCTCATAGATGTAACAGAACAAAGGAAGCCTCGGAGTAGGGATCTGTTCATAAATCCAGGAGTCCAGACTGTGGTGTTCCGTTGTTAGACATTGCAGTCACAGGTACTGGAGGCAATGAGTGAGTGGCGGAGCCTGGTTTTGAAAGCGCCGAGCATGGAGGTGTTGGTGATATCACTAGAGAGTCCATTTAGCCAGCTTGCGGCCTGATAGGCAAATGCTCTTTGACCTTGGTTCATGCAGCAGTAGGGGATTTGGAACTGCTGCAGTTTGGACCCCCTAGAGCTCCTGCTGCATTTTTTTGGTTGTAGGAGAGTAGAGACACGGGGGCAAGGCCCATCAGTATTTTCTTTGTCACTATGCAGGTTTGGTATTTTATATGCTTGTCAAGCTGCAGCCAGCTGATTTGGGAGCAGAGTTCACAGGGGTGTGTGAACGACATTGAGCACCAGTAATGAGCCGACAATCCTTGTTGAGGGAGGTGGTTACCCGTTTGAGTGTGGTAACAGTAGCAGAGCCATAGATGATGAGGCCATAGTCAATGGTGGCAATGATGGCACACTGGATGGCAGCAGTCAGGGCTGCAGGAGAAAGGTGTCTCCTGTGGCAGAACAGCAGGCCTAGTCTGGAGATGGCAGCTCTGGTGATGTTATTTATGTGGTCAGCATAGGAGAGGTGAGAGTCTAGGGTGATCCCAAGGTATTTAAAAGTTTGGACCTGTTCCAGTAGGCCGCCGTGACTGGTATAAATGGAGAGGTGGTGGTGTTTATATTTATTGTGGGAGCTGCTGAAGATCATGGTCTTGTTTTTTTTCTGTTTGAGGATCAGTTTGTGCTAAGTGAACCAGTTCTCAACAGTGGAGAAGCAATGCTGGAGGTTTCCTTGCAGCTGGTTTGGATCCTGGTCTGAGGCTAAGATTACCGCATCATCGGTGTAGAGTATGATTTGTTCAGAGCAGGAGTCTGGCAGTGTGTTTAGGAACAGGCTGAAGAGAAGTGGTCCCAGGATGGATCCCTGTGGGACACCGGAGCAAACAGGTTTGGCTTCTGAGAGCACATCCGCAATTTTTACACATTGTGACCTGTTTGCAAGGTAGATTTTGAACCAAGAAGTAGAATCTAGGAAGAGCCCAGCCTTTTGAAGCTGGGCAAGTAGAAAGCGGTGGTGGACAGTATTGAAGGCCTTGGGTAGGTCAATGTAGATAGTGCCAGTGAGTTGCCCTTTGTCCAGGGAGCTGTGGATTGCCCCAGTGACTTCAAGTAATGCGGAAGCAGTGCTATTGCCTTTCCTGATACCATGTTGTTGCCTGTAGAGGATATTGTGTTTGTCCAGGTATTCGGTAAGCTGGTCTGATACTATGCATTCCAGGGCCTTTGAAAGGGGTGGCATGATTGAGATCGGGTGGTAGTTCCATGGTCAGTCTTGTCACCACTTTTGTGGATTGGGGTAACAGTGGACGACTTCCATTTTTCTGGGAATTGGTTGAGTGTAAGGGAGAGGTTAAAAATCTTGGTAAGAGGCCCCAGCACCTCTTCTAGGGTGAGGGACAGCAGCTTGAGGTTGAGTGTATTATTGCTAGATCTGGATTTGCTGATGGCTTTGGTGACATACTTATGGACAACGTTCTTATGTACTACTTTAAAGAGACAGGGAGGGTGACTGTTGGAAGTTGTGGAGTTGGGGGTTGCTGGTGCTTTGTCATCATTGAAGAAATTTGGGGGAAGAACACTGCTGAGGTCAGTGAAAGCAGCATTGAAAGTATCAGCAATGATTTTTGGGTCAAGTGTGGTGTTCCCATTCACCTTTAGCATGGCTGGCGTGGATTTGGATTGCTTCTCAGTGATTTCTTTTAGATTGTTCCAGAAATCTCTTCCATTTCCCCAGGAGTTAGTGAGTGCTTTCTTGTAGTAGTCAGATTTCTGTGTCCGAATGGTTTTTGTGCAGTCATTTTGTGCTTGTTTATAATTTTGGATGTCACCTTGTTTCCTGGTGGATCTAGCCAGTTCCCATAGCTGGTCCCTGGATTTTAGCTTTTGTAGGAGGTCACCAGTTAGCCAAGGGTTGCAGAGAGTGTTAATTTTGCACTTTTTTAGGGGCACAAATAGATTACAGGCTTTATTAAAGATGTGGATGAAGTGGTCCAATGCTGAGTTTGTATCTGACGCCAGGAAGATAGGAGTCCAGTCTTGTCGGAGAAGGTGAGATTTGAGATGAGTTAACTGGCCATGGGGAAGGACTCTGCTGTAGATGATTTTAGGGGTGGTTTGTGGAATTTATTAGACCAGGTACAGCTGATGGGGAAATGGTCACTGAGTGAGTCAGGAAGGACAGCGGAGTTTGAGATCCTGGAGGGGTGGCTAGTCAGGATCCAGTCGCATAGGGTGCTGGTCCCTGTTTTATAGTTCTTTCTGGTTAGGGAGTCCAGCATCTGTATTAGGTTGGACGCTAGGACAGAGTCCTTAAAAGCACCCGCCTCGGCCGAGAGCCAGTTGAAATTGAAGTCATCAGGAAGGATGGTTTCAGAGTCAGGTGGTTGCGATCTGACAAGGTCCAAAATGGTGGTTAGACCCATACCTTGCTCCTTGGGAGGAATATATACAGTAACAACTGTGACGGCCTTATTTTGGGCACCTAGTAGGATTCTGATGGGGAGAATCTGTGCAGGGCAGGTCACAAGAGCAGGTTCTAATTGATGGCCCAGGATAGTGTCTTTCAGGTACAGGGCACAACCTCCACCTTTTTTGGTTTATGATCGAGCCTAAAGACGTTATATCCTGTGATGGTGATTGCCTGGTCAGGAACCGGGGAGGGGGGGTGAGCCAAGTTTCGACAACTGCCATAATATCAGGATTATGTTGGCTAGCAAAGGCTTGCAGAGAATCAAGCTTGGGGAGTAGACTACAGATATTCAGGAACATGATTGAGAACGTGCCTGAAGAGTTGTGTTGGAAGAGACTTTGCTGGTGTGTGGGCCAGGGTTCGGGTGAACATTTCCTGATAACAGTAGGAGAAGTAGCAGAAGCTTCAGGGTGCAGAGACATAATTCCCTGAAGAAGAGCTTACATATTCTCTTTTTGGCAGGGGCATGCCATGGTGTGGATGCAATAGTTCAGCATGGGAGTTGCAAGGTAGGCAGATGTTGGCATCCAGTGTTCACAGTCTGTAAGGGACAGTTTTTTATTGGAGGCTGTCGCCTGAGATCTGGGTTTGTGATATCCGGAAAGGTGTCAGGGTAATGATATACTATGATCAGTTGGAAGGTTTGGGGAGGGGAAGGAAAGCAGGCTCTAGGAGGGTTGAGGTGTGGGAAGAGGGTGGAGAGGAAGAGGAGATGGGTGATATTAGAAAGGGGGGGCATGGTGAGCTGCAAGAATCTACGAGTGAAAAAAAAAAAGGGCCAGGGTAGGTAGCAGTCAGGGAGTGGTGCGGGTGAGGGGAAGTAGTGGAAGAGGGGAGGGTCTAGCACTGTACCAGTAAGGAGCTAGTATGGGAGGGTCTCTATCAGAGTGGGCGTGGTGAGGGTCTACTTAATTAAGGCTGGAGGTGGGGGGGCGGACGTAAAATTTTGGCCACTTTCCACTAAAGTCTATGGGCGAATGGCCGTGGAGCACAGAAAATTAGTAGCAGGAGGCACAGCACAATAAGGGTTCAGTGAGGAGAGCAGCAGTCCAATCAGAGTAGACTGCGGACAGCATTGGGTCAATGGCAGCAACTTGCTGCTTCCCCAGTCTGTCTGGAGTCCTTACCCGACTGAGTGGTTTTCTAGGTCAGGCAGGAGAAGAGCACCCGAGCGGCTGGTTCAGGTGCTGTGGCCGTGTTGGTGGAGAGCTGTTAGGAGCCGGTCAGGGCAAGGTCAAGTCTGCGGGAGAAAGGAGAGAGTAGAGGTGATTAGAGCGAGGACAAAGGAGGGTGATGCAGGGGATAAATTGGGGGTGGAGCTGGTGAGAGAGATTACAGGCATAGCGGGGGTTCAGCAACCAGAGAACAGGCGTGATGTAGGAGCTTGGTCTGGTGCCACAAGGGGAGGGAAGAGCAAGTCAGAGAAAGCGAGAAAGTCTTTACAGGAGAGACAGAGTTCAGGAGAAAAAACAGGGATATAGAGTGAGGGAGGGGGCAGTTCGAGCCTAGGGGAAAGGAGACAAGGGTAAAGGAAAGCACTAAGGTGGCAGGGCTGAGCACTTAAACACAAATTAAAAGTACAGTTTAAAATCAGAATCAGCTGTAGTACTCTATTAACTCCACACAGTACAATTAAGGCCAGGGAAAGTGCTGGCAATAGGCAGCAGTTTGAGAGCAGGCCAAGAGAAGACCGCCCGAGTGGTTGGTTCTGGGGCTGCAGCCATGCCGGTGGAGAGCTATTAGGAGCCCTGTCAGGGGCAAGGTCAAGTCCAGCTGAGTGGTTCTCTAGGTCAGGCAGGAGAAAAGCACCCGAGCGGCTGGTTCTGGAACCACAGCTGCGCTGGCAAAAAGCTGTTAGGAGCCTTGTCATGGACAAGGTCAAGTCTTTCTTGTTCATTAAATCTGTTTTTGTATTTGATTCTGGAGTGAGCATTGAACTTAATACATTTGAACTGTGCAATCTGTGTCAGCTAACCAAACTTGCCCCTGCAGCTCATTTGTTGGAGCTAAGAAGCATGCCTGTACCCAAGCCTAGTGAAGCCAATTCGCTACCATCACAAAAACCAGATAATGAGCTATTTCTACTTTTTTGGGACCGTGTTTTCTCCCAAACTTTACCATCTGGATACCCTTAGACACCCTCTTATGAAAATGGAATGTATTGCAATATACTGAGAGATATATGCTGATGTATATCAATACACTGAGAAACATATTTACTCACTGAAATATATTTTTACAATATATTTTAAAATACATGGTAATAATATATTTTTAATGCATGTGAGTCCAAACTGTATGGCAATATATAACACATTGTATTTCAAAATATATATCACCTCAATATATTTATAACTTATGTAATGCCTTAGATTGTGGAGTGTATGTGAAATGCATTAAAGAAATATATATATTAGCCAGCTCCATGACGCTGAGCGATGGGTGTTTGCCCTGCAAGCTGGTGACCCTTGTTCGTGTCCCAAGCCCAGACATCAGGTCTGGAATGGCAGTGAGGGAGTTATAAGCGTCCTATGGATGCTTCCTTCCCAGTAGTCCCCCACCAAGGTGAGCTCTGTTGGTGGCTTGAGGGTTGTGTTCATAGCAGCGTTTGCCTCAGTACATTACCGAGCATTCCCTCAGGATGCCACCACAATTTGTACATTACATGGTGGTGGTGGGAGGGGATGGAAACAAGAAAATCAGTTGCTCTGCTCTGCTGACCAGAAGATGGCAGCTGTTAACCATTTCTTTATTTAAGTCTTTGGTAACCGGGTAAGTGCACTGATCCAAGGGACCATTTTCAGGTGCAACCTGGGCCACACAGGAGACAGTTACAGAGCTAATGGCAAGTTAATATCATCATTGCCGTCATCATCATCATCATCATTATTTTATTTTTAAAAAGCGCCCTTCAAGAGCTCAGAGCTCCCTTACAGTTAAAATACAAAGTACATATACACATAAACACACATGCACAAGTTAAGCAATCAGTACAAGCCATGTGGATATACAGACATCATTGATGAACAGAGAAAGTGACACAGGTAAGTAAAATTAATGAGAGGGTGAAAATAAAAAACAATCGCTACATCATTATGATAAACAACAATTATTATATAATTATTTACAGAGGATAAGTGGCCAGTGCAAACTAATGCACGATGTAAAAAAATCATACAGGACAATAGCCAAGTGGGAGAGCCAGAGAAGCAGGTAGTGAAAGATGTAAGACAGGAGTCCAAAGAAATGAGAGAGGGCAGGGGAGGCCAAAGCAGCCCAGGAGGGAAAAGTCAGACAGGTAGGGGGGTATCCAAGCTACCAACGGCATGTGGCCTCATCACCCACCCAGGATTTGAGATGCATCTTGGAAGTGGTATTGGAGTCTGGAGAGTGGATGGGCAGGGGGACTCTGTTCCACAGAGTGGGAGCAGCTACAGATAACGCTCTACTACTCATATCCGAGGAGACTTTCCGGACATCTGGTGAGGGACTGAGAATGCTGCAGACACCTCGAGGGAGCTCTGGTCTTGAGGAGAGACGTATAAGGTGAGGCTCTGCCACGTCTGATTGTGCTGTCAAGGAGGCAGCCAAGCCCATAATCAAATCTACAGTGTAGTGGGAGCCAGCCAAGAGACTGGTAGAGGTGGCAATGGTGAATGGAATATGGTGCCAGGAGAGTGAAATGACATATGTTGTTGAACATTGGAGCAGAGACACACATACAAAAGGATGTGTGTGAGTAATAGGGGAGCAGTAGTTAATCAAGGGTAGGAGGTTGCCTTGGACAATGGCTAAATGAGCTTCTCTGGTCAGGAGTGACTTTATCTGACAAGTCGCACTAAGTTTCTGCTTTATACGGTGGATAACAGAGGAGATATGATTGGAAAAGGAGAGGGACAGGTCCATGATAACTCCCAGATACTTAAAGTTAGTACATTTTCAAGTACAGTGTCATCCGGTGAGACCACTAAGAGGGTGGACCCAGCCTTGGTGACCTTAGATAGGAAGGATTTAGATCCAAATAGCATGGATTTATTTTTTTAAGCATTAACAATTAAGCGATATGAGTGGAACCTGGTGTGCGTTGCAGAGTAGTCATCAGATAAAGCCCTGGATATATTCTTGAGAGCCTTGTCATTAGTGAAGAGGACAGGGTCTTCTGCATAAAATAGGGCATCACAAGTGAAACAGTCAGAGGGGAGAGAGTTTATAAATGGGGAGATTAAGAGCGGGCCCAGGATGGAGCCACTGGTACACCGGTAGTGACTGGGAGGGTGGGGGAGGTGGGAGGTCCAACACATACCAACTGAGATCTATCTGAAAGGTAACTTTGGAACCACTATGTGGTTTCAGTAGAGCAGCCAAGGGTGCAGATGGAGAAGAGCAACAGGGTGTGGTTGACCAGGTTGAAAGCTTTAAACAGGTCAACAAAGACTGCACCCGTTGCTCTTCCAAGGTCCATGTTCCTAAGAATATGATTGATAAACAGGATGAGGGCAGATTTGGTGGGGTGATGTTTATGGAAGCCGTGTTGCTGTCTGGACAGTAGGTTGTGTGCATCAGTATAGTCAGACAGTTGCTGGTGAACAATCCTTTCCAGGAGTTTACTAAGGTCGGGGAGCAAGGATATAGGCCGAAAGTTACCCAGGGATAGTGGGTCACCAAACTTACAAATTGGACCACCATGGCATGCTTCCAAGTGCTGGGCACTGAGGAGGTAGTCAATGCCAGGCTAATGAGGTAAGTGAGTGGTTTTAAGATGGCAGCTGATATATAACATTATGCATAGCAGGGAAAAGACCACTGCTGCCTGGGCTGCCCAGGTTAGGCAGGCACTTCAGCAGTTTGGCAGTGTCCCTGTGGGTGATGGTCCAGAAGTAGAAAGACAGAAGTGGAGGAGTTTGATGGGTATGGGTGGGGGGATGATCAGAGAGACCAGTGGTCATCATGGGTGGCAGCTTGCTGAGGAGGGCAGACAGGTGTGTGAATTTTTTTATTGAAGGCCTCAGCCAGAACAACAGGGTTGGCCAGATTTCCGGAAGGAGTGTAAAGGTGAATAATGGGGTTATGATTGCGTTGGTTGAGTAATGAGCTGACCTCACCCCAGAAGAGATGGGGGTCACCAATACTGTCCCTTTATTTGCCCTGAAAGAAGGCACACTTTTTTGCAAGGGCTGACTGTTTACAGAGGTTTCTTAGCCACTGGTATTCATTCCATCGGGTAGGAGAGTGGGCTTTTTTGTAGGCTGACCATAGATGATCCCTTTCTCTCATCATGGCCAGGAGATCTTTAATAACACAACATGTACAGCCACCCATAACCCGGTGAGCAGTCATGGGGAAATAATGATTTTGGAAACAGAGGAGTGTGGTTGAGAAAAACTCTTAGCCTCAGACACATCAGAAAGGGTGTAGAAGACTGGCCAGTTTATCGCTCGTACATCATTAAGGATGGAGGGGATGTCTATGTGATTAAAGGTATGGAAGGAGAGTAGTTTAGAGGTGGGAGCTTGGTCTTAGAAGCCCAGACCAGGTAGGTGGGGGAGTGATTGCTAATGGCATTGGATAGAGTGCCTGATAGGAGCACCTTCTCCTCTCTATTGGTGATTACCCAGTCAAGAAGTGTATGGTTTTGGGTACTAGGGTTGTGCCTGGTGAGGATGGTGATAATTTGGACTAGGTTATGGAGCTTGAGTTGGTTAGAGTAATCAGGTTGCTGGGCACTAAGCCAGTCTAGGTTAAAATCCCCAAGGAGGATGGTGTCCCTGGCAGAGGGAGGCTTCCCATCTCTTCAAGGTGGGCAGCAACCCATATGCATCTCTTTTGCTGCACCTATGGTCACTTCCACTAGTAGCCAATCACTGGGTGAGCTAGAATCAGAGTGGAGGATGGGGGTATCAGAAAGAGGCTCATGGATGTAGAGAGCCATCCCACCACCCCTTTTCTTATCAGGCCAGCCAGGGAGTATCCTAGGAGATACTAAGCAGCATCACAGAGATGGGGTTTTAGCCACATTTCAAAGATGCCTAGCACATGTGGCTTGTATACATTCTACATGAATCCCTAGAATGTCCATGCACAACCCTCACCATGTGTCTAGCACAGAAGGAAGCCTTCAGCAAATTCTCCTCCCCAGGTTCTCTAGGCCCAGGAGGGGGTCCACTCCAGTGAAGGGATACATCAGGCTAACCACACTGTGGTGGTTTCAGGGGTGTGAGATGGTGACAGGGACTGGAAACATTAAAAACATTTCAAAATAATTTTTTTTTTACTTTTATGAATATACATAAATGGTATTTTATTAATATTTTCATAGGTCATTGATTATTTTCTTCCACACTTTTTTTTATAACATTGTCTTAGCCTGATCATTAAACTTCACATTTAATTGATTTTTTTCTTCCTCCTAGCAAGGCTAATTCAGTCTGATTTATATCAATATTCAAATATCTTGTGTTATTTTTATTTACTTAAACACACACATTTTTAAATGCTTTTTGCTTGCTACTTCAGTGTTTTTTTTTTATTTCTGCAATGTGCTACTCTATTTGTTCCAAATATAACATTTTGAGTATTTGTAGGTTTCTATGGTAGAAACTCCTTGAAGTGTCACTGCATTTGCACCTGCAGGGCCTTCAACTAACCAGCTGTGCCCACCAGCCTGAGCCTTGTCAATAGCATGTTGTGGAGACCTGCCAACCCTGCCAGGATTCACCCTTTGGGGTAGAAGACTTAGGTTCCTGGATAAAGACTGTGGGTAGGATACTCAAAAGGGTTGTGCCATGCATATGGGTGATGCCAAGTCCGAAATTGCGCCATTCTGTGATATTCAGCAGGAGGCAGTTGCACCACTGAAAACAGGCTGAGCAACAGCGCAATGCAAATGAATGCATGCTCAACTTGAGGGGGAGGAACCATGCATAAATTGCACAGCCCGATATTCAGCCGGGCTGTGCAGAGTTGTGCCGGCACAACCCCCAACCTGCGCCTGCAGGACTTTGAGCCAAAAAAAAAAGGCTTAAGTCAAGGACCACCCACAGGTGAGCTGCTGTATTGCAGGGCACAACACAGCAGCTGCCACCTGTGGCTGGCACCCAGCCCAGTCCTGTACCCCGCAGCAGCCTGATCACGGGCAGCCGACTGTAAATCTCCACCACCACCCCCACTGGCCGATCGCGGGCCAGGTACTCCCCCACCAGCCCGATCGCGGGCAGCAGTGTAGCTCCCCTCCTGTACATATCCTGGTGGTCCAGTGGACGAAATGCCCGATCGCGGGCAGTAAGTGTGATAAAACCACCCCCGAACATAGCCCTGGTGGCTAGTGTCCCCCACCCCACCCACCCACGGCCCACCACCCGCCCCCAGCAGCGGCGGGCTGCAGCATCCCACCCGCCTGCTGCCCGCGCCGCCGACTGACTGCCAGTAGGTCTGCATGCCCATTGGTTGCAGAGCAGAGCCAATGGGCGTGCAACCCTACCGTACATGACAGTCCAGATTTGTGAATGAATGTTCATTCACCGTCTGAATTATCATCTTTCTGTTATATTCTGCATACATTGGCTCTTACTTACTGTGAGCGATGCAATCAAGTCAGCAGGTGGGATGCTGCTGCCCGCCCGGCTGCGGAGGGCGGGTGGTGGGGCTATGGATGGGTGGGGTGGGGGACACTAGCCACCAGGCTATGTTCAGGTGGGGTGGTTTTTATCACTACTGCCGCGATCGGGCATTTCAGTCCACTGGACCACCAGGGATATGCGGGGAGGAGGGTGGTTTTATCACACTTACTGCCCCGCGATTAGGCATTCGGTCCACTGGACCACCAGAGATATGTCACAGGGAGAGGAGAGGGAGACACATTGCTGCCCTCGATCGGGCTGGTGGAGTACACTATGCCTCATGATTGGGCCAGTGGGGGGTGGTGGGGATTTACAGTCGGCTGCCCATGATCGGGCTGCAGGCGTCGGTCCCCGAGGCTGCTGCCTGGCAGGGTGCCAGGCGCCAAGTCCCCGGGATCAGCACCCTACATGCTAATGGCATGCAAATGGGGACATAATCACATGCAAATGCCCCCCTGTGCCTTATGAATTATAGCCCCATTGCATGTCACTTTTGAATATCGTGATTTTTAGCATGGTGTACGGTACTTGCGCCACCTGCAGTTGAATGCTCCACTCTGTCAACTTGTGGTGGCGCAAGTTCCACTGCACCATGCACAGTGGCTGTGGCTGGGGGGTGATATTCAAAGGAGTTGCTCAATAGTGCAACTCCTTTGAATATCGCCCCAGACACACCCCAGCGCAACTATTTTGCACAGCTCAAGGGCTTGCGCCTATGAATGGCGCAGTTTGAATATCCCACCCTGTGTGTCTGGTCTGTGCACCTGGTAGATGGGTTGCTACAGGAAGAGGTGATAAACAAAATAGCCCCACAGAGGTGTAACTGCTTTGTGTCTGAGCGTGCAATGTGGTGGTATTCGTTTGTCCTGTAATTTTCCAAAGTTATTCAAAAACCCATAATTTGAATAAAATACATAAACCATCATCTGAACAGGACACCCAGACTACACCAGCACATTGCTTGTGATAGTTTCCTTACAAATTGTGACACTATTCAGATCTATTTCTGTAACAATATCACACAAATAAATAAAATAAACAGCTCACCACCCTCATCCCCATCCCAACCCTTAAGAACTCTCACCTCACTCTCTGCTATAATTTCAATGCCTCCTCCTCCCCCAACAACTACAATTTCACATGCTTTCAAACCAAAACTTTCATGATGAGCAACCGGCACAGCCACCTCCAATACTGGCCATCATCTTTAGCTCTTTTCTTTATATTGTCCCCACCCCCCAACCATAGCAACCCCCGTCCTCCCCCAGCACTCAATGTTCCTTTAAAGAAGCACAGATTTTCAACACATCCTTTCCTCCTCCATGCACCCTCTACCGAATTAAACAGCTCCTACACTTCATTGTATAGTAAAACCAGCTGATCATGTACAGGCTGCCCCAAAGAAATAATCTACTATTGTGAGTTTTGGAAGACAGACATCGAAAAACAAACTGTGCAGAGTAGGATAAACTTGACATGATGATCATTATAAAATAATGGACTGAAATAAGATGAACAGTGTCCTGAGGTCATTGTCAAGAATTTTGTAGTGTTTTTACTGGTGTGTGGTCCAGCATGATGTGTGCCTGCATCTTTCCCAATAATCAATGTATAATGAAATTTAATTTCTGACTGGGGGATCCCTCACTGAAGTGGAATACTAAATTTAGTCTTAAAGCAGTAATTATTACTCTATGAAGACTAGTAATTTTTAATCTTCTTTAATCATCAGAAGAAGAATATTGCCTGTAGGAATACTTAATTCTAAGAAGTATTCAACTGTGATTGTTCTTTTAAGAGTAAGCTATTACTAAATTAATATTATACACTGATTTTAGAAGTACAAATTGTTGAATACTTTTGAATGATAAATGAAGACATTTCAATGTTTGTTTTATCCTATACAGAAAAAGAAGGGTACATTTCCAGTTGTTTTGTTCTCAAAGTCCCATCATATTTCAGTATTTATACCATTCAGCCATTCATTTTCCATTTTTTAACTTTACCCTTTATTTTGGCTTCCAATATCCATTCAAATACCCTTCAAATGACCCATTGTTTTGAGCAGTTGTATTCTGAGCTATTCATAATCCATTTTGTTTGATTCTGAAACATTCCTTTTCCATTATTTATCTTTCATTGTTAAGGTTGCTCCCAATATCCCTTCAAATACCCTTCAAATGATCCAGCTTGAAGCAGTTAATTATTCTGAACTTTCATTTTTACTTTTCTTTTGTTTGGCTGTTCATGTTTTTTTTTTAACTGCTGTTCTCACATTTACTACAAATGTCAACCAATAGTTGGGTGATACAAACAAATTGCCAAATCCATGGTTTGACTGAGATTAGCTGAGGGAAGAAGAAAGGGGATAAGGCATTCATCCATTATATGTGGGGAAACATAAAACTAAAGTGATAAATGAGGCTGAGGTAGGGGAGAGGAAAGAAAAGGAAGGGAGGGGATAAAGATAAGGCCAAGATACAGAAAAACATTTTTTGTTCAGTTTTCACATGGGAAAAGGAGTCCCCATTGATGGACTGTGCAATCAATCTGACAGGAGAGAGGGAGAGGGGATCAATGATGATCCTGCACCAAAGAAAGGGTGCTAGATGGTCTGAGAGCAATAAAAATGGAAAACTATATGTCCAAGATATTAAGTTTGCCCAGGCGCTGTGTGTGATCTCTTGTATTTTGCAGGCGTAAAGTAGAGGACAGCAGCCATGGATCTCTTATAATTTCTGATGCTTTGTCAAATACTGCAGAAACTAGCAGGATGAGGCCCAGTAAGATATGTTTGTATGAGTAAGCCATAATGCAATGCACCAACTGCTAACACTTTCAAAGTTAATCTCCAGCTGAATAAGTGTTGTACATCTAGGCACAGAGTATTATCCTACTGCTTACCTGGCTAGTATATTCATTTTGTTACTATTTGGCCAGCATGTTCCGTTCTCTGCTTCTACAGACATATGTAACAGTCTGTAAGATCTTTGCAATGTATCCGGCTGTTTTAATATTTGTATCATCTTAATAAGTCAAATCAATAAAACTTATTAACCATGAAAGTTTGCCCAAGCGAAAATCCTAATTTGCCTGTCGAAACTGGGTTTTGTATTGATGTACCATGTTTAAAAGCTTGATAAACATGGGCAAACAGGGTTTGCACCAGAACAAACTTTGGGTTCTATGTGATAATGGTGGTGGGTGTACATCGCTGGAAAAAAAAACAGTGATGTACACTCACGGGGAGCACAATGTGGTGACACAGGATATCTAAGTATGCGAGGAGCTGCATCCCATGCACCCCCCCAATTAAAGATTCTCAACTCCAAGGGGGTGCATATCGAGGTGAAATTTGTAAAACCAAAACAGTGTAACACAAAAGGTTTCTATGCCATCCAAGACCTGAACCCTGCACCCTCCCTCACCACAGCCAGCCGCCCTCCCCACCATGTCACATGGCCAGCTCAGCAGCCTCCTGCTGCACAGCTTCCCACATACCTTCCCTCCCCTTCTGTCCCCAAACATGTGGTTCCGGTCGCCTTCCCTGTCACTCTTCGCTACCCTCTCAGGGTAGCCCAAACCACAGGCACTGAGACTGAGTCACCATTATTGCAGTTGTTCAATCTCAGTTGCCATTTTCTGGATACCCAAACTTTGGAAGGGGAGGTGCAATGCAAATGAAGAGGCGGCAACCTGAATATTGACACAGTTCAATATTCAGAGTATTTGCACCACACAAGGATGTTTTGCATGGTTCCCTTACACAGCACAAATACCAGTGACTTAGACCACAACTTACTTCTGTGCAATCCAGGCAGTTGGTAGGGGGAGTGTGGCAGCCCCCCTATCACTGATAATGTTCAAAAACAACAGTGTCCCTGGTGTCCAGCTGTCCCTCCCCACACCCACACTCATGCCCAATGGTTGAATACCCATTTTGTGGTGTCCAATGGTCCTTCAACCCACCTGATCATCTGCCTGATGTACAAACAAAGTGTCCTTGGTCTCCAGTGGTTCTTCCCCACATCTGATATCCTGCCCAAGTAAGACAAAACTGTTGTTCCTTTTATAGTGGTTCCTTTCCCCTGTCCAATCCACATCCTAGGTTTGACAACCCCCACCAAGATCATCATCCCACTAATGACTCATAGGATGCTATGTGCCAGGTATCATCCTCCTCACAACATAGCCATGGCCCAGTTCACAATCACTGGTCACCTACCCCCCAGTCTGCCCCATGTTGGTGCTTGTGGACCCTCCCACATGTGGCAGAGACAACAAACACCCCCATGGTCTCCTCTACCTGTCCATCAGGGCTATGGTGGATCACCAGTGAGCAGCACAGCCCTCTACACACCAGTTTGGTCACCTGCCATCTGACTGAAGCTGGGAGTGTGCTGCTTATTTATAGGGACCACCCTATAAATAAGCAGCGCACTTCAAAATTCAGTCAGATGGAGGGCAACCATGGTGGTGTGTGGTGGGCTGTGTTGCTCGTGGTCAATTCACAATAGCACTGATAGGCAGGTACGGGAGACCATGGGGAGTTGTTGTTGTGGGTGGGTGGTGGATCCACTAGCACCAATGAGGGACAGGCTGGGAGGTGGGGGACTAGTAAATGTGAATGGGGCAATGCAGTGGGAGGAATGATACTTTCCACCTACTATCCCATGAATCAGTGGCAGAACAACAATTGCGGGGGAGGGTTGGTAAACCCAGGATGGGGATCAGATGGGGAGAGGGACCACTAGACCAGGGACAATAGTTTTGTCTCACTGTAGCAGGGCTTCAGGTGTGGGGAAGAACAATTGGACAATAAGGACACTTTCTCTTGTGTGTGATTGGGTGGAAGAAGAGACCACTGAACACCAGGGAATATTACAAATGTACATCTGACAGACACTGGGGTGGGGGAAGGAAGCACTGGACACCATGGACACATTGCCCATCTAATGGGTGATCATGTTGGGGGAAGGAACACTGGACACCAGGGATGCTTTTCCTTTCCATCTGGTGTTTTATTGGGTGGGGAGAGGGGCCAGTAGACAGCAGGGACACTTAGTTTATTGGGCAGGTAATCAGGTGGACACCAGTGACACTTTCTCCATCAGGAGGATGATCAGGTAGGGGGAGGGACCATTGTACACATAATAATTTGCACATAGAACATTGGTGCAAGTTGGGGGAAGAACTACTGGACACCTGGGAATAATTATTTCAACATCGGGCATGGGTGCAGGTGGATGAAGCAACCACCAAATACAAGGGAATAATTATTTCAGCATTGGGCATGGGTGTGGGTGTGGGAAAGGACCACTGGACACCAGGAAATAATTAGTTCAGCACAGGGCATGGGTGCAGGTTGGGAAGGGATCATTGGACACCAGGGAATAATTATGTCAACATCAGGCATGGGTGCAGGAGGGAGGAGAGACCACTGGACATGAGGGAAAGATTTATGTTAAAGATTGGGCTGGTGATCAATGGAGGTGGGGGATCACTAGTACCAGGGAAAGATTTATTTTTAACATCAGACCTATGGTCGGCGGTGGGGGGGGCACTAGCAGAAGGGATAGCTCTTTGGGACCAGGCAATTAGGGGGTGGCTCTGTGTAATCCAGCCTTGCTTGCCTTACAAAAGAGCCCATAATGGGCATGTAAATGACCCTTTAGTATTTTGCATGACCAATTCATTCATTTGCATGGGTCTGTTTGAATATTGGAAATTTAGCACATGCGCAAGCCATTGTGGCACCCTATTTCAGGAACCATGTCTGCCCAGCGCTAAGTGGCTTAGTGCTGGGTCAACATGGCTCTAGATTCAGTGGACTAACACCAGTGCATTATTCCATGGAATATATAATCTTTGGACACCTGGCTGAGTGAAAGGCATAGTGCAAAGTTTTGTACTGTGCTTTGTGTCTCTTTGAATATCAGGACCAATGTGTCCGGATGGTGTATATGTTCAGATTCCCTCACCGGGTCAAATACTAACTTTAGTATTAAAGCAGTCATTAATTTGTCTTTGAAGAATAATTTTTGTCATTTTTTAATTATCTTTAGAAAATAGATTTTTGATTTCCTGGTCTCTGATTGGCTGACACCCTTATAAGGAGGGTACATTAACTTTCCATAGATGACCAAGAAATAAAAAGTACCAACCCAAGTGCCCCTTTACCCATTCTAGTACCAGTGTGCCCACTCTGCTAGCTAATTGGCCAAAACCACCACACAAAATTTGAAATTGATGCCATTTTTTTCTCTAGCTTAATAAGAGATCCTGCCCACCCCCCAACAATGCATACTTTAATACCAGCACACACCACCTCTAGCCACAGGGCTCAAATTATACAATTGCAGCAAATGAAACAAAATACATATTTTAAAGCAAAAAGCAAGCCATCACTCTGATCGGCTTCATATCACCATGGTCACCAGTGTATTTTTTCAGATTTGCACTGCACACTACTAAATGTCATTCCCCAGCAACTACTAACAGGCAGTCTCCTCCCCCCCTGTCTTTTTACAATAAGCACAAGCTACAATAAAACTGAACATATATTATATAAAATAAAGTTTCTACCCTCAGCAAGCACTCCTTCTCTCTCCCAAACACCAGTAAGCCTAGTGAATCCTGCAAGCCAGCAGTGCCTCTCCTTCTCTGGGGAGTCAACCTTACTAGAATACCGCCACCGCTACTATGCCTGATTCTCTCTCATGCTGTCACATTTTAATCTGTATCCTGCTGAGTGCCACTGCTCAAAAGCCTACATAGCAATGTACCTCTTTTTTTCTCCCAGCTTGATCAATCTCCGATGCACTGAAACCCCTGCGCTGAAGCGCTTATCAGCCAATTTCCGTCTTCATTGCCTGACTCAGATACTGCCATTTACACTCCACAGCTAAGCCGATCCCTTCCTGCTCGCACAGGGCAGGATATTCAGACTGTGCCAGGCTGTGGTGCAAGCCTGGGCACAGCGCAACTTGGCTGTGCAGGGGCGTTGACAGGGTGATATTTAACGAAGCTGCGCCATGGCACAGCATAGTTGAATATCGCACCTTGGCCACCCGCAGTGCACATGGTGCAGTGGCACTGCATCAGTGCAATTCGCCAAAGTGGTGCAGAGGGATGGCTAGCGCAAGTTCTGTTACACTAGGTGCAACAACTGCAATATTGAAAAATACACATGCAAATGGGGCCATAATGTTTGCAAGATGCAAATGAGTCCATTAGCATGTCATTATGGCCCCATTTGCATGCAGGTGCGCTGATCCCTGGTGACTTGCACCTGGCGCCCTGCCAGGCTGCAGCCGTCGGAGACTGACACCCCCTGCACAAGCGGCAACACACCCCGATGCCCGATAGTGGGCATATGTTGAAGTATAATAGACCCATATCCCTGGTGCTCCAGTGGACAGCTCACAGCCCGATTGCGGGAATTTGTAATGTATAATAGTCCTATATATCCCTGGTGCTCCAGTGGACCGCTCGCAGCCCGATCGCAGGCATTTGAAGTAAAATAATTGTGCTATATCCCTGGTGGGCCAGTGGACCGCTCACAGCCTGATCGCGGGTATATGTAGTAGAATAATAGTGCTATATCCCTGGTGGTCCAGTGGACCGCTCACAGCACATGTCGCGGGCATTTGTTATAAAAATGACACCCCAATCAACCCCTGGTGGTCCAGCAGTACCCCTCCCCACCCACCCACTGAAGCCCCCTGCCCCACCCCGGTCAGCTGGGCAGCAGGCTGCCCACCTGCTTGCCACCCCTGCCACTGACACCATATGGTAGGCCTGTATGCCCATTGGTCCACAGCATGAGCCAAAGGGCATGCAGCCCATACTGTACACTTATCTATATATCATATGCCCATGATTGGGCTGCGAGTGGTCCACTGGACCACCAGGGAGATGGGACTATTATTTTCTACATTTGCCCATGATCGGGCTGTGAGCGGTCCACTGGACCACCAGGGATATAGGACTATTATTTTTCCATGTATGCCCGCGATTGGGCATGGGGAGGCACCACCACGAAGGTGCAGCCAGAGCTTGGGTGGCCACCCACAGATGGCAGCTGCTGTGTTGCACCCTGCAGTATGGCAGCTCACCTGTGGGTGGCCAGCTGTTGCTCTTTTTTTTTTGGCTCACCTGTGTGCAGCGCAGGTAGGGGTTGTGCATGTATGGGCTCAGCACATCCCGGGCTGAATATTGGGATGTGCGGAGTATGCATGGCATGTCCTCACCTGCACCACATACATTACTGATGTGCTCCGCGCATCAGGATTTGTGCCAGGCTCAATCCCCTTTTGAATATTACGCTGGGGCGCATCAGTGGGTTGCACATGGTGCAACTGTGTTGCGCCATGCGCAACCCTTCTGAATATCCTGCCCATAGTATACAACAAAATGTAGTTTTTTAATGAGGGAAAACTGTAAAAATTATCCTAGCACAAAATGTATGAGAAGGGAAACTGTAAGGTACTGAAAATTACTGAAACTAAACACAGACACAGTAAACTAATAACAAGCATTTGTCAATGCCAAATGTTTGCTTACTGGTGTTGGCATTGGTACTGAATGAGTTAGAGAGATGCATAATAGGAATGGCAATGAAGTATTGAACTAACACCAACCCCCACCCTGTAGAGACTGACAGGCATTGGGATGTGCCTTTTGTTCGTCGGCCATAACGCTCATGCCGTTCCACATCACCCCACCCTGAAGACACTGACAGGTGTCACGGTGTGCCTTGGGGTCTTTGGCACTTACGCTAACCCCATTCCATACAGAAATAAGCTGAGATGGGTGCAGTATAGGAGAATGGGGTGAACATTAGGGCTGAAGACTCTAAGGCACACCTCAATGCCTGTCAGTGGCTGCAGAGTGGGGGTGGAATGGCATGAGCATTATGACCAATGACCCCAAATGACACTCTGACTCCTGTCAGTCTGTACAGGGTGAGGCATTACAGTTGGAAACCCTAATGCCCCAGGTGTTTGTTGAAATTTTTGCTCCAAATTTTCAACATGGGCTTTGTGGTACCCCACCTCATGAACAGTGGCACTATCATTTTGTTACTGTATCCCGGAAGGTGATCTTGCACAGCAAATGTGCCATTTGGTGCAAACTGGTGCAAAAAGACATTTTGGGCATGATGTGAAAAATGACATCTGTACTGTTCATGAGGAGGTGTGAAAAAATGGCAATGTTGAAAATCTGGAGTAAAAATATGAAAAAGTGGTGAAGTTATGAGCATGCATAGAAACTGCATAATTTGTGCTTGTAACGTAGTCATTTTTTTGAATTTTTCACAAACTTTTCAACATGGCCTTTTTGGGACCTTCTCTCATGAACAATGGTACTGTGATTTCATTAATCTGCCCCAAAAAATGATTTTGCACAGCGACTGTGCCATTCTGCGCCACAGGTGCAAAAACATGTTTTGGGCAGGTTACAAAAAATGACAGCTGTACTGTTCATAAGGAGGTGTGAAAAAATGGCAATGTGGAAATTTGGAGTGAAAATATTAAAAATTGCAAAGTTACGAGTGTGCATACAAACTGCACAATGCATGTTCATAATGCAGTCATTTTTTGCAGTTTTTCACTAAACTTGCAACATGGGCTTTTTGGCACCCTACCTCATGAACAGTGGCACTGTTGTTTTGTTAATCGGTCCCAAAAGGTGATTTCATGCAGTGAACATAAAATCACCTTTCAGGATGGAGAAATGAAATGACAGTACCAGTGTTCATGAGGTGGGGTTCCAAGAACTCCATGTTGAAAATTTGGGACCACAACTCAAAAAAAGTGGCTGAGATAGCAACCAAAATTGAAAAACCCACATCCACTGCCATTATAGGGCTTAACATAATTTTTGCAGTTCCTGGTTGGTCTTTGAAGAGTAAAGACATGTTCCCAGTCCACAGAAGATCACTGCTTCTGACCTCTGGAGGTAAGTATGGGTGAGGGGGATGAGGGGAGGTGGGCTGAACAGAGAGAGGATGCGGGTTGAGGGAGGGGGCTGGCAGGAATGATGAGGGATCTTTTTCTTTTTTACAGGTGAAATATTACAAAACAGATTTTGGCACACTGGGAAGGGCTTCCAGTGTGCCAGACTAGTGGAGTGGGGGGATTAATGCTGACCCGGGGATTTGGCACACTGAAGTAGGCTGAGAAAAAGGAAGTATGAGGGGCACATCCGACACCTGAAGTAGGCATCCCGGTGTTGGAAAAAGATAAGAATTAGTTTGGCACAATAGGGTGGGCACCCAGTGTGCCACAATAGTGCGGGGGCATCCAGACATGGGGATTGGGCACCCTATTGTTGGCAAAAGATATGTTTGGGCTTGGGGGAGGCATGCTGACATGGTTATTGGCCCCCCCAATATCTGCTTTGGGGAGAGTGTGTGGTGGGTGGCAGGAGCCACCAATTATGCAAAGCGGCTGCATGGCTCATTGATTTATTTCACTGGAAAAGGCCCACTGAGCAAATGAGTTGCTTGTACATCCAGCCATGTGCATTACTGTGCACTCTAATGCGCATGACTAGAATGTACCTGGTTGCTGGGAAGGCTGGGGGGGGAGAAATCTGCTCTGCAATGATGAAACTGTCCATGATTGGAGCAGTGGATTTCTTTCAAGTCCGGTGCTCGCTCTGAAACTGCTGTCATTGGTAGCTTACCTGTTGATGGGTGGCTGAGGGACGTGCCCCTGAAAGCTTTCACTGGATTGGCCAAACACTGCCACACATCGCCAATATTTTGCTTACCTCAATATATTTCTTGTGTGCTGCGTGCACAAGCAAACATAAAAAGATGTCTTATATGCACCAGCTCCCTCTAGTGGAAATTCAACCAGTTAAGGGACTATTTTACAGAAGCAGCTATTTTTTCATCATTGTTATTAATATTTTTACTTCTTTTTCTTAAAGAAATCATTATAAAAAAACTAAGCTGATGCCCATTTTCTAAGTGCAATAATACCCTCCAGGGTGGGTGGTATGGGTAATACTGGACCTTTCAGTGGCTATAAGGCCCTCCACCTGCAGCATCAGACCTCATTACACCCCTGGGCGGTCTGGTATTGCCCAGTATCACCCACCCTGATCAGTATTATTGCTTGCTAAATCATCATTAAAAAATACAATCTCTGAGAATAGTGAATTCTAAGAAGTATTCAGCAGGCTACTTGTTTAAGAGTACATGATTACTAAATAAGGTTTAGAAATAGAACTGCAATGATCTTCAAAGTACTGAATCATAAATGAAGATTACAGTCAGCCAAATAGTCCACTGATTTGAATTAGCCAATCAATGATAGGTACATTACCATACATTCCAGTTGTAGTAAGCAAGGAGGCATCTAAAACAACCAGCAACATCAATGAATTTTAGAGAAGGCAAGCAATCATAAAATGTGGGTTTTTACCTAGAAATAGAGATGCAGCAAATTTTTAATCTGCTGGGAAGTGAACATGAAGTGGCCACTTTGCATTGGCAGAGCACAATGCGAAGAGGGCACTGCAAAGTGCTATCTTCACTTTATCATTATTACTTCACGTTGCCATTATGCCTTAATGCGAAGTAAGGTGAAATGACAAGTAAATAGGCAGCCCCCCACACATCACATGGCTTACAGTACTGTAAGTCACATGCTTTAGCCAGGCAGGAAGGAAGTGAGTCAGAGAAGCAGTTTCACATTCTCCTTTGCATTCGTAGAGGGAGAAGGCTTTGTGGAGAGGAGAGTAGTCAGTGACTGAAAGTGCTTGATTGCCTCTGAGTGAAGAAAAACAACAGCTTTTTTAAAAGCTATATCTTCATTTAGTTTTTGTATTGTTTTCGTGATTGTTTTTTTGGTAGTGATTTTTTTTTTATAAGTTTTGTTTTATTTTGTGTGTGTGTCAGTGTGTGTCTGTGTGTGTGTGTGTCAGCCCTGGGGACTTGTGTGAGTGTGAAGGTAGGATAGACTCTGGAGAAGGCAAGTTGCTGGCCCATGGGCACAGTCAGAGAAGGGGAGTTCGGACACATGGGGCAGTCATGTGATGCTGGACTGCTCCTGACTCCTGGGTGTTGCTTCCCCCATGTGGAAGCAAGGGCAGCAGCGGCACCAGTGCCACCAGTGGCTGCTGTGCATCCACCTTCTTGACCACTACCACCCACCACTGGTAGCAGTTGTAGGGGGCTCCAGCAGCACCCCTCCACCACCTCCACAACCACAGGAGGTGCCCCTGAAAAACCTAGGTGGTGCTAGGACAGTATCTGGTCCCCCCAGCAGCTTCCCAGTGTGGGAGTTTTTTAACTCTGTGGGTGGAGACAGCACAGTCATGGTGTGTCATCTGTGTGGTGTGCTGGTGCACCATGGCCCCTGGGGGACACATTTTGGGACCAGTGGCCAGTGCACCCACATGCTCAACCACCACAAGGCAGAGTGACAGGCTGTCACAGAAGGGGACAGGCATCCATCTGCTGGCCCTTCTGTGGCAGCGACCGAGGGTGCTGCTGGGGTCGAAGTTGTGCCTCACCGCCACAGCAGAAGGGGCCCAGTAGAGCAGCTGCACCACCACCACAGCCACCCTCTCCACCACCACCACTACCTGGATTTCCACCTGCAGTGGACCCCATCACAGTCACTGTAACAGAGGCAGACATCGCCCTGGTGTGGGAAGCTCTGGAAGAGAATAATCAGAGGGTCAGTGCTTTGCAGCAGCAGGTCAATACAATACAAAAACAGCAGCAGCAAATAGTCACAATGCTGCACCTGCTTCTGGACCACCATGGCATCCCATGACCACAGTAAGGGATTGTTTTCTGGACCCCCCACCCCTCTACTGTGTTGTACTGTTTTTGTGTGTTTTTTCTTTGTTGATGTTTAATAATGCATATTTTCCCTTCCAGAGGAATCTTTCTTGTGCCACATAGTGCAATACATTTTTGTAAAAAACGCCCATAATTTCATTATAGCATGTCACGTGACGGAGGAATTCCCATTCTGAAATGCCGCTCACATTCTGTCCCCTTCTCAGCAATGCTAGGAAGTGATGCCAGGGAGAACATTTCTTTATTTTGTAATGGTCAGTTTGTGGCAAAACATGTCGGCACGTTTCCAGTAAGAAGAGCCTTGTTAGTGGAAACATTTCCACATTTCAACACAAAGTGAACCTTACAACATAATGAAACATTGGGATAGCTGCTGAACATTCACTATAGCGGAGCATGCACCTGCGCTCCCCCTGGCACCACATCCTAACGTTGCTGAGAAAGGGGGGCAGAATGTGGGCAGCTTTTCTGAACGTTAATTCCTCCATCACATGACACACTGTAATGAAATTATGGTCAGTTTTCACAGAAATATATTGCACTCTGTGGAGCAAGAAATATTCCAGTGGGAATAAGGCCCCCACATATAAGGTTATGCACATCACCATAACTATGTAACATGGTGAATCTCTGTAAAGCAGCAGCACAACAATCTGTTGAGAACTCTGAGCTATATTTTTCAATGCTATGTTACAACTTCCTTTACTTACATCCTGACTGACTGGAATGACATGAGAATTTCCAGTAGTTGAGTCTGCTGTACTACTTTTTTTCATGTGTTAAATAATGAAAGGAGCATTCCTTCTAAATTGGTGCTGACCAGGTCTTTGTCATTGTATCCTCTGCTTTTCTCCCTCACATCAGTTAGTTGTTATATATCACTTCTGCTGTTAATTAACAGTTATGCAGCAGGCAGTGTTTTACAGTATGACACAAACAATATTTATTGAAAAGCAGCTGCAAATAAATACAAACTTAGTCAGAACAATATTGGAAGGCATGCCATTCTTTTTTCATACATAAAAAAAGTAGTCAACTAAGTAAAGCAGACAGAAATTGTGAAAAGAAACATATCATGCAAGTCACGACTCAGAGGTAACTAGTAGCTGTGGCAATGTAAAGTAGCATTAAAAAGTACAGTTCAAAATTGTCACACCATTCTTGCAATGCTTCTTTAATTGATAATGTCAGTATGACATCATGAGCTCACAACAATCACACAGCACACAAAAGTGGCACAGCATCGCCAGATTTTTTCTGCAGGCCCAAAATGCATCCTCTTTGTGTGTAGAAAATTGACAAGTGGTAACACAGTGAAATGCAAGTGTTTCAGCACACACAAAGTCCCCCAGAATTAATGGCGCACTCAGTCATGTGCGCAGTGGTGGCACAGAGTCCCCACATTTTTCTGCAGGCCCAAAATGCATCCTCCTTATGTGCAGAAAATTGACAAGTGGCAACACAGTGAAATGGGAGTGTTTCAGCATATACAAAGTCCCCCAGAATAAATGGTGCACTCAGTCATGTGCGCAGTGGTGGCACAGAGTCCCCAGATTTTTTTCTGCAGGCCCAAAATGCATCCCCCTTGTGTGCAGAAAATTGACAAGTGGTAACACAGTGAAATGAGAGTGTTTCAGCACATACAGTAGTAGCCACAGACATTGCCAGCTATTTCCAGATATTTCACGAAATTTCTGAAGAGTTTCTCTCTGCTGCCCCTACTGTAGAAATGCAGAAAGCAGGAGATATTTCTGGAAATATCACTGACATTTTAGGAAATAGCTATCAGTGTCTAGGTCTGCTACTATACAAACTCCCCCAGAATTAATGGCACACTAAGTCACCTGCATAGTGGTGGCACAGAGTCGACAGATTTTTTCTGCAGGCCCAAAATGCATCCTCCTTGTGTGCAGAAAATTGACAAGTGGTAACACAGTGAAATGGGAGCGTTTCAGCATATGCAAAGTCCCCCAGTACAAAACGATGACTGTGAGCATCCTGTTGCTGGTCCAATGTGTTCTGTGAGGCAATTTGAGCAAATGCAATGTGATCATCTCAACTGGATGGAAGGGTGCCCTTTGGCTGTACACTAATAGTAGCCTTGGTGAGTGTGTATATATATATATATATATATATATATATATATATATATATATATATATAGATAATGATATATGTTTGTGTATTTTGTAGGTGAGGAGGGGGGTTGACATGGACATGTACTCATGGCTTGTTTTGCATCACAGGTCACAGAAACTGTTGGTGTGCACATTCCAGTGCTCAATGAGAATTTTTTGCTTTGAAATTGGGAACGGATAACTCTCAAGCACATGAAGGTAAGTATTTTTTTGGGGGGGTTGGGGGAATCATATTTGCTGATTTGTCTGTAATGATTTCTTATTTCGTTACTTCTTCACAGACTTCCTCTGCATCCTTCTGGAGTCCAGTTGTTAATGATGGTCATGGTCATCTAATGAAATGATTTCTGTGTGTTGTATGTGTGCCCAAGCCTGGGGGAAGGGATGCCTGATGTTGAAGAACTTTTTTGGATAAGGCCATTTTGACAGAACAACAAAGCATCTGGAAGTTTCCTAAAAAAATAAATGAATGACTTCTTACAACTTAATTGTTATTTGTCCCTCCCTGGTTCTGAATCTCAAGTCAAGATACATTAAAACCCACATCTTTTCAACTAACACAACCTGTGTGCAATATTTGCTGCAGTCTTTCCAAAACAATGAAACGGATGAAATAAAATCTTCATACTTACCAGAATGGATTTCACATGGATATTCCATAGGTTCCTCTCTGTATGGTACAGCTGCAGTACCATTCCCACTGAGTTTTAGTGATGGAGACTTTCTTTGTTAATCTGTAAAAGAAACAAAATAAGTGTATTGTATGTGTTTTACCATTATGGCTCTGAAAAGCTACAGAAAACAAAACATAAGGGAAGTATCCAAGTCCAACCAAGGCAACGAGTAGTTTGTAGTTTGTTGTGGCAACCAACAATAACAACTTCCGGGACACTCACTTCATAAGCAGCCCTGCAGCGAGCGGGCGAATAGCTACTAGACGCTGACTAAGTGTCATTTTCATTTTGGGGCTTTTATATTAGCAATTTAAAGTTTTAAACCAGTGTGTTTTGTTTGTGTGTAACCAAGGAGCCCTGTTATTCAGGAAGAGAGCACTGAATAGTGCTAGTCAAATGGGGCTGGTGTGCAGCTAGAGACTACTCGTGCCTCGTCCAAGCATGAGTGGAAAACGCACGCTGTAACTGAGTAAAAAAAATACTTTTAGGAGTCCAACAAGCCATTGCCAGGTAGTTTGCTGTGGCAACCAGCAATAGCAACTTCCAGGACACTTACTTCATAAGCAGCCCTGCAGCGAGCGGGGGAATAGCTACTAGACACTGACTAAGTGTCATTTTCATTTTGGGGCTTTTATATTAGCAATTTAAAGTTTTTTTTTTTTTTTTGAAATTTAAGTTTATTGGGTTTTCGAATCAAAAGGAAAAAACAACCACAATACATTAGGGAATACACCTTAGGATTGTCAAGGAAAAAGAAAGAGGATACATACAACCTGGTTAACAAAACTCCATAAATAAATATAGACAATCTTCGTAATCTAAGCTAAGACCGTACCAGAAACAAAGAAAAAAAAACACCCCCCCACCTTCCCACCATCCCCCCAATCCCCCCACCCATTAGCCCAGGAGAGTTACCCTAACGGAAGAGAGGCCAGATCTAGAAAAAAAGGGGACTATCTGCAATCTGGAAACTAAATGCACTGGATGGTTTAAGGTGGCATAAAAGACAAGGATGAGGCCAACTGGAACATGCCTATTCTAAATAGAGTCGCTCAACTTGCCCCATTCCGATTGAAAGGCGCGGGCTATGCCTATAACTAGCAATAAATTTCTCGGTATTGAGACTGGAGACATCTCCTAAGCCACTCTTGATAAGTAATAATAACCTGGTCTAACCAATGCCTGAGAACCAGTTTCTTAACTGCCATTGAGATAAGTGCCATGGTATCTACGCTCCTTCACCGAGATGCCAGAATAGTCACCAAAATACATATACCAGGAGTGAATAGCTCTTTCAGACCTAAGATCAGGTCAAGACAATCTCTGAGAGCATCCATAAGGGGGCCACCTTGGCACATACAAAAATATGCAACAAGTTCCCTTCAGCATCACCACATCTCGAGCAGAGACTAGACTCCTTCTTACCAAACCTGGCCAACTTGACTGGGGTATAATAGAGATTATTTAAAATATAATACTGGGTCAGTCTGTGGTTATCTTGGGATAAGTAATGATACACATCCCTCCAAATTGAACCCCAAACAGGGATAGAGCACGAACCAGAAAGAGACCAGATTTTGGAACCCTATAAGGGAGCGGGGAAAAGGTCAGCCAACAATTTATTATAAATAATAGAGATGTTTACGTGAGCCGCCTCCTGAATCTTTGCAAGAAAAAGGCCTTATTTTGGATGGGGAGCAGGTGGGCCCCAAGGTTTGAGGATCGGGTGTCTCAGTTGAAAAACTTTAAAATAAATCTATGAGGAATGTGAAGGGACTTTAAGATACCTTCCGAATTGAGGAGATTACCCTGCTCGTACAGAGCTCCACAGACAGATTTTGTAGTTCGGAAGCCAGTCCTTAACTATGCAACTATCCCCAATTTTAGGTTAGGATTTAAAACCAAAGGTTGGGCTAAGTCTTTGGACGGGAGAAATTAAAGAATTCCAGCATTGAGAAATAACTCTAATGGACAGGCCAATATAGAGTCCACGAATGGCCGAGGAAGCTTGGAGAAGCAGGTGCCAGAAAATACGAGAAGGGCTCAGACCTGCTAGATCTAACAATTTACTTCAAGCTGTTGCCATATGGGTGAAAAGTGGAAGGCTGAGTGTTGGACAACTTCCTAATCTAGCCAGATGATAGCCCAATAATACAGCAAGAGATTGGGTGAGCAAAGTTCCCCTTGTCTCTAGGCAGTAAGCTTGAGGAAGGCTCTTCGAGGTTGTTTCCCTTCCAAACAAAGTTAGTTAGTGCCGAGTTAACCTGAGCAAAGAACTGCCTGGGTAGCCAAATATTAAGATGAGTCAGGGGGTATAATAGCCGGGGCAGAATATTCATTTTGATAATATTAATACGCCCCCAAGTGGAGAGAGAGGCAACCGTTGCCAATGATTGAGGTCACACCTAATTCTCCTGACCACATTATCTAAATTGAGTTCCTTAGCCAATCCCTCTCCCCTGGTTACATGCACACCTAGGTATTTAAAGGGAACCGGATCCCACTTCATACCAAACCGCTCAAAATCTGATTTAAAGGTGAGAGAGTTAACCGGGAATATGACCGATTTGGAGACATTCAACCTATAGTTAGAAACCTGACCAAAGCGGTCAATGGTTTGAAGGACATAAAGATTGTACGGGATTGGTAAGGTATAACAGTATGTCTTCAGCAAAGACCGACAAGGTTAGGGGGAGTTGCGCAAGGGTACAGCCCCTGATTTGTGATGAGCCTTTAATACTCACAAGCAACGGTTCCAAATACAGGTTGAATAGGTAGGGGGACAGGGGGCAACCCTGCCGGGTGCCAGCGCATGGGGAAAACTGGAAGAAAATATCCCGTTACAATAGACTTTAGCCGAGGGGGATTTGTAAATAGCCATAATCATTTGAATAAAGGGGTCAGGGAAGCCCATTCTCTTCAGAGTAGCCCATAGAAAGTCCCAGTTCACTCGGTCGAAGGCTTTTTCTGCGTCGAGAGCAACAAGGACCATAGGATCTGGCAAGGTACTGGATACCTAAAGGACATGGGCAAGAGTTCTCAGTTGATCGGCAGATGATTGCCCCTGAAAGAAGCCAACCTGTTCCGGGCTCAGCAAAAGCTGCCAGACCATTTTGATTCTGGACGATAAAATTTTGGATAGGATTTTAATATCATAGTTGAGGAGTGATATTGGACGATAACTGGCAGGGTCTGTTAGGGGCTTGTCAGGTTTAGGAATTAGAATAATTATTGCTTCTAAGAGAGAGGGGTCAGTCACTACCGCAGAAAACAAGTATTCGTAAAGCTTAAGCAACAGAGGGGATAGCTCTTTGCAGAACACCTTGTAGAAGGTGGAGTGGTAGCCGTCCGGGCCAGGGGCCTTTCCTAAAGGCAGGTCTTTGATTGCCTCTTCTACCTTGCCCAGTGCGATGGAAGCAGAAAGCAATTCACAATGATGAGGCTGAAGGACGGGAGCTTAATATACCAAGAACGGCTCCGCCAGCTGAACCTACGTACGGCTGTGGAACTGGTACTAAAATGTCTTTAAAAGGCTTCAAAGATATGGGCAATCTCCCTAGGTAACGTCTTAGAGGTGCCGTCCTGAGCTTTAAGTGCCGGAATTAGACGGGAGCTCTCTATTTCTTTCAGCCTCATAGCTAACATCCAGCCCGATTTCTCCCCCGATCGATATACCTAATCCTGGACTTAAAAAGAGCATATTCCGCTTTGTCACGGGTTAAGTCGTTGTATTCATTCCTGAGTTTGATGAGAGCTGACAAGTTAGCTGGGGAATTGAAGGAGAGAAGTTGATCTTCGGCTAGTCTCAACCGGCTAGACAGCGACCTGATTTTAGACTCCCTAACCCTTTTCCTAGTAGCCACGATCTTGATAAGCTCCCCTCTAAGGAAGCATTTAAAGGAGCACCACAATACATCCGCGCGATGTACGGATCCTTGATTCAGGTCGAAATACATAAGGATCATATCTCTGATTTGGGAGACAAAGTGTTCCTCCTTCAGAATTTGCCTATTAAGTTTCCACAACATGTCTCGTTGACCCTGGATACCCGGGGAAATCTTGATCCAAACCAGGGAGTGATCTGAGATAACTATCGGCTCGATATCTACTTGAGAAATACAACTCATTAGTGAGGAACTGAGATGAAATCAATTCTCGACCATGTTTGGTAAACCTTGGAATAGAAGGAATAAAGCCGATTGTCGGATTAAGAAGCGCCAAGGTCACAGAGACCCAACAGGCTAATAAAGTCAGAAAGGCAAGTTGAGCAGGGACGCTGGTCTAATTGGTCTATAAGTTTTATAATTCATTGGACGGGGCTACATTCAGTCACCCCTAGATAAAAAGGAAAGGTAGGTATCTGCTCAGGATATCTGCCAGGGACATAAGGAAGGATGGGTTGCCACCCACCGGAGCGTAAATCGCCCCTATCACCATACTACTATTGTCAAACTGACCCTTGACCAAAACATATCTGCCCTCCCGATCAGTAACACACTCCTTGGCAACAAATCTGACATAGTGCTTAATCAGGATTGCCACCCCCCTACTAGCTTGCGAGCCTGGGGCAGTAAAAACCTGAGAAAATCTCAGTCTACGCAGATGCTTGTCCTCAGAGGCGGCCAGATGTGTTTCCTGTATAAAAACAATATCTACGTTAAGTAGGGAGCCAATTTAAAGTTTTAAACCAGTGTGTTGTATTTGTGTGTAACTGAGGAGCCCTGTTATTCAGGAAGAGAGCACTGAATAATGCTAGTCAAAGGGGGCTGGTGTGCAGCTAGAGACTACTCGTGCCTCGTCCATGCATGAATGGAAAACGCACGCTGTAACTGAGTAAAAAAAAACACTTTTAGGAGTCCAACAAGCCATTGCCAGGTAGTTTGTTGTGGCAACCAATAACAACTTCCGGGACACTCACTTCATAAGCAGCCCTGCAGCGAGCAGCGAATAGCTACCGGATTGACTAAGTGTCATTTTCATTTTGGGGCTTTTATATTAGCAATTTAACATTTTAAACCCGTGTGTTGTGTTTGTGTGTAACTGAGGAGCCCTGTTATTCAGGAAGAGAGCACTGAATAGTGCTAGTCAAAGGGGGCTGGTGTGCAGCTAGAGATTACTCATGCCTCATCCATGCACGAGTGGAAAACACATGCTGTAACTGAGTAAAAAAAAAAAAACACTTTTAGGAGTCCAACAAGCCGTTGCCAAATAGTTTGTTGTGGCAACCAGCAATAACAACTTCCAGGACACTTACTTCAAAAGCAGCCTGCATGCAGGTGAGCGTATGCAGGGACAAGGCTGGCTGGAGACGTGCCAAGACAGAGACACATGTGTCTGCTGTGTCCGCTGAGTTTGAGAAGTTTAATGACCCATATCGTGCTTTGGAAATACAATCTTAAACTAAGAAGGTAAAATTTATAATTTCATTATGTCACAAATCAAGGGCAAACACGGCAATAAAGCAAAAAGAATCTGTATTTCTTGCCATATGTTTATTGAAGCACCAGCATGCAAGGAATTTGTATGTGATAACTGTATTTTAATTGCAAATTTAAGAAAGGAAATCAATACCTTATCGGAATGGTTAGCAACTCAGAAGGAGATCACTTGTCTAGAAAGATTCATAGATCAAGCTATATATGATATTACAATACCCGATTTACAAAATTCAGATACTAGAAACATAGAAACATAGAATTTGACGGCAGATAAGGACCGTTTGGCCCACCCAGTCTGCCCATTTCCCTACCTACTGGATAAGCTGCAGATCCTAGTTAACCAGCAGCCTACTTCTTTCTCCCCCCAACCCCCAGAATTACCTTACAAAAAGAACAGCAACTAATGAAGATGAGTTAATTAAAGTTGAGTTAGGTGGTGAAGTGTCTGTTATACCTGTGGTTAGCACTCCATGGATAAAACCCAAAAATATTGTAAAGACATGCCTTATTAACAGCAACGATAATACTTTACCAGTCTTCAATATGTTTGATTGTCTTCAGGATAACATAAATCCAGAAGAAATAGTTAAAAACCACAGAATCCAGATCAGGAACCTGTTCCATTAAATTTACAAATTCCAAACATAAAGGATAAAAGTGTGTTGCCAAAACAAAATGATACAATAAAACAAACTGTGTGTGGGAAGGAGGTGCCTACAGTTCTTGGGTCAAATTATGCAAGGCAAACTGGGAGTGGGAATGAGGTGCCTGCAGAACTTGGGCCTAATTATGCAAGACAAAAACCTACAAAATTACTAAATCAGTGTAGCACTAGTTTGGAAGAAGTTAGCTTGCCAAACCATGATATGCTCGCTTGCAAAAATATTGCAATTGCATGTAAACAAAATCATCAGTGCAATCAACAGCGAACTGCTCCTCAGACTACATCATCTGATAAAACTGTGACCAAAGATATATTGGTTATAGACGATTCTTTAATTAGGGGAGTGGACACAGTGGTTTGTGAAAGCAGGAAATTCAACACCACTGTTAGCACCCTTCCAGGCGCCAAAGCAGGCGATGTGTTAGATTTGCTAGAAGGACTCATGGAGAACACTGTAAGCCCATTAGTTATAATACACATTGGAACAAATGATGTATACAAAACTAGTTTAAATGCATTTCAATCTAAAATAACTGACATAACAACATTTATTAAGCAAAAAAGAGCAGAAGGGCAACCAAAATGGTGCAGGGACTGCATCAGAAGACATATGAGGACAGATTAACGGAGCTCAATATGTATACCCTTGAGCAAAGGAGGAAGAGAGGTGATATGATCGAGACATTTAAACACCTTAAGGGCATAAACAAGGTGAAAGAGTCTAACATGTTTAAATATAAGAAAAATAGCAGGACAAGAGGACACAGCATGAGATTAGAGGAGGCCGATTAAGGGAATGTGAGAATTCTTTTTCACAGAAAGGGTGGTAGATGCATGGAATAGCTTACCACAAGTGGTGGCTATGAATACAGTGCAGGGCTTCAAACAGGCATGGGATAGGCATAAGGGAGCAATACAAATGACTATGAATAGATAGGTCACTGACAGAGCAAAGGCCGATGGCACATTTATAAGGTAGAAAAAGAAATGGGCAGACTGGATGGGCCTTGCGGTCCTTATCTGCCGTCAACTTCTATGTTTCTATGTTTCTATGTTTCTATGTAATATTCTCAAGTATATTACCAACACATGGGTATTTAAACTACAAAAATACAGCAATCAAAACATTAAATGATTGGCTAAGGACCTTTTGCATCAGGGAAAATGTAGGCTATATGGACAATTCTATAACATTTAGCAATAAAATTTTATTTAAATCAGACGGCTTGCATCTTAGTTTAGCATGGTCAAGGATTTTTGGAAGAAAATTGAACAAGGTGATTGAATTTCATTTAAACTGGAGCAAGGGGGGCAGCCCATTCTAGCTAGATATCCTGACTTAAAAACAACATTAAGCTCAAATAAATATAAAGGTTGGAAAACAACACTTATAAATTCCAGAAGTCTTGTTAATAAATATGATGAATTTAAAGACTTTATCTTAACAAATGATATACAAATAGCTTGTATTACAGAAACCTGGTGGGATATCAATGATACCTGGGAGAAAACAATACAGGGATATAATTTATATCAAAATCTAGATCATACAGGAAGGGTGGGGTGTTGCAATTTATGTTCATAATAGCATAAACAGTATACAAGTGCCCTATGAAAGCGGTGAAGCAAAACCATATGGCTTAAGTTAATTCCTCTATCAGTCCTAAAATTATAATTGGCCTACTTTATAGACCTCCATCTAACTCATACAATAATGATGTTATTTTTGGATTTACTTAACAAATTGAACCCAGATGATAACTTAATTTTGTTTGGAGACTTCAATCTTCCTAATATAGACTGGCAGCTAACTAAAGCAGGTAACAAAATCGAACAATTGTACCTAGATGCATTCGACCAGCTAGGTCTGGTGCAATTAGTTCATAAGAACACTAGAGGTGACAAAATATTAGACCTCATATTAACAAACACAAGTGAATTAATAAGTAATGTGCAGATTCTTCCCCCTCTGGGCAACAGTGATCACTCAAAAGTCTATTGCTTAGTTGGGACATTAGACAAAACAAAAAACTATAAATCTGAAGGAGCTATTAAATTAAACTTGGCTAAAGCCAATTTTTCTCATATTAGACAGGAATTGGCAGCTTGGGATTGGTATAAGGCTCTGGAAGAGAAGAATACAGATGATATGTGAAATATAATCATAAACAAGCTTAATGAATTAATAGCCCAATATATTCCAATTACTAAACCTAAAATGAGTGGAGCAAAAACTAGTCAAATTTGGTTAAACAGGCAAATAAAATGTATAATTAACTGCAAGGATAAACTATTTAAAAAATATATGAAAGAAAAAATCCATAAAAATTACATAGCGTATAAGGAATGCGCCAAATTGGTTAAATTAACAATTAAAAAAGCAAAATCACAAATCAAGTTCACTCTAGCCAACAGGATTAAAGACAATAAAAAATCTTTTTTTTCATATATAAATAGCAAAAAAAATCAACAATCAATAATAGGACCCTTTAATGATAACAATGGGGTTATGCTAAATGAACAGGAGTTAGTAAATACACAAAATGACTATTTTTGTTCGGTTTTTAATCCTGGTAATACATCTGTGATTGTTAATAAGTATACACTGTCACCTGGGGCTATTAAAATAACACCTGCTGAGGTAAAATGCAGACTGACTAAATTAGACATCAATAAATCTCCAGGCCCAGACAATATTCACCCTAGAATTCTATGGGAACTTGCAGATCAACTAGCTGAGCCTTTGAGCTTTTTATATCAATCATCTTTAGATAGAGCTGAGGTTCCTCAAGCCTGGAAGAATGCTTTGGTTGTACCCCTTCACAAAAAGGGATATAGACCTGATCCAGCTAATTTTAGACCCATTAGCTTAACATCATTGTTGGGCAAAGTCATGGAGGGCATTTTAAAGGAAATTGTGACTGATTATATCTCATCAAACAATTTATCTGATCCTGTGCAGCATGGATTTATTAAATCTAAATCATGCCAAACAAATTAACTATCCTTTTATGAAAATGTTAACTCAGAATTGGACCGGGGAGACCAGTGGATGTGGTCTTTATGGATTTTGCTAAGACATTTGATAAGCTACCACATATAGAACTAATACAAAATCTGGCTAAAATTGGCATTCACCACAACATTGTGAAATGGATAGCTAATTGGCTGACCAACAGGAGACAGAGGGTGGTAGTAAGGGGCATGATGTCCGAGTGGTCTGCCGTGACTAGTGGGGTGCCACAGGGCTTGGTGCTGGGCCCGTGTCTTTTTAATATATATATATATTTCATCCTTATACCTTAGCAATCCTTCTATATGGATTTCAAAATTTGCAGATGATTGCAGACTAGGGTCACAGTGTCTACTATGGTTGATTCGTTATCCTTACAACAAGCTATAAATGAAGTTTATGAGTGGATAAAAACTAGCAAATTGGAACTTAACATCTCCAAATGTAAAATTATGCACTTAGGTAGAACAAACAACAATCATTCATACAATATATGGAACAACACCTTATTAACAACATCTGAAGAGCGGGACTTGGGCATTAAAATTACGTCAGATTTAAAGTTCAATTCACACTGCAATCAACAAGTTAAAAAAGCTAATCAGATTTTGAATTGCATTTTGAGGCACATTTCTAGTAGACACCATAATGTTATCATGCCCTTGTACCAGGCCCTGGTGAGGCCTCACTTGGAGTATTGTGTACAGTTGTGGTCCCCACAGCGTAGAGAGGACATTGAGAGAGTGGAGGGTGTGCAGCATAAAGCAACTAGATCAGTATTTGGACTAAAAAACTTACCCTACGAGGAGAGATTAACTAAGTTAAATTTATACTTACTGCACTATAGAAGACTAAGGGGAGACCTCTGCATGATGTACAAAATATCACATGATGATATATTAAGAGCAGACTTAAAAATGACCTATAACACAGGACGCTGTAGCACCAGAAAACACAAGTTGCAATTTGTATTGCCTAAGTGGAACACAAATAAAAGGAAGAACTGGTTTACTGTAAGGGGGGTGCCAGCATGGAACAACTTACCTGCAAGTATTGTGGGAAGCTCGAGCATTGATATATTTAAAACAAGCTTAGACAAACATCTCTTTTACAAAACTACTAAATTTTAGTGCAAACGGGCAAGCATAATGGATGTAAGTCTCACTGCTTGAACTAACTTATGAAACTTATGAAATACAATTAAAGGAAGTGAAGCAGCATAACAAACATGAGTACACATACTCACTTTATGGTTTAAATATTAAGAAGTTTTGTGTCTGTAGCTGATGGAGGTGGTGGTCCGGACAGACTCAAGCTCAGTGGTGGCAGTGGCTAACATCAGTCCCAGTGGTGGTGGTCCGGGGGGCAGACAGACTCAGGCTCAGTGATGGCAGTGGCTAACATCAGTCCCATGGTGGTGGTCTGGGGGGCAGACAGACTTAGGCTCAATGGCAGTAGCTAACATCAGTCCTGGTTGTGGTGGTCCGGGGGTGGACAGACCCATGCTCAGTGGTGGCAGTGGATAACATCAGTCCCAGTGGTGGTGGTGGTGGTGGTCCGGGGTGGCACACCATCTTTTATAAACTTCAGTTAACACCTGCCAACATTAACCACAGTATCATCCTCATAAAGAAAGCTGCCCTCACAGTCATCTATGTCTGAAGCCCGACCACTGGGAAATTCTCTCTCTACTGTGTCATCATCTATGTCAGTGGTGTGCCGTTTTAGGCAGCAACTACCAGTGCCACCAGGATGTTCCATTTCCACATCACCAAAACCACCATGACTAGGCTGGGGTATGAATACTGAGGTTGCAATCTGTGCTGGTATGTGCCTCTCATTCATTTTAATGAATGTTAGCAAACTGACATTTGCAGGAGACAGGTTTATCCAACAGTCCCTGACTATTGCACCTGCTGAGCTGAATACCCTCTCAACACTTACACTGGAGGGTGGGCATGTGAGGTACTTCAGTGCCACTGCAGTCAGCTCTGGCCATTCACTGACCTTTCCACTCCAGTACAAAAGAGGATCTTCAGTTATGGTCAGATGCCTGTTTTCAGACAAATACGACTCAACCATTCTCTGTGCTGCACTAAGTCCAGTTGTTGATGCATAATCCTGTTCTCCTGAATCATTTATTTCACAAATACCCATTTGGGACAAAGCCTTCCAAAACGGGTTGGTGGCAGACACCTTGGATGACAGACCACCTGGAACTGCAGTCCCCTTCCCCTTGCAGGATATGCTTGATGGTCCTCCAGGTACACCTTCAGCCAGATTATGCTGCAGAGGTTTGCTGACCTTGGCACGTGACTTCTGTGCCCCATGAAGCAAGAGCACCAGTTGACCACTGATATTTTTTACCTGTTAGGCCCTCCCTCCAGTACTGATGCAATTCCACATTTGTATTGTGGGTCCAGCATTGTTGCTATAGCAAAGTTGTCACTATGCTGAATGCTAACAATGTGACGATTCTGGTTGAATACTGTCAGCATGTGTTGCAGCAACATACTGCTGCCACTGTCTCTGGCAACATCATGGCCATGCTGTACATTCACCAATGTCTGCCTCAGCACCTGCAGCAGTGGAATTGATTAGCTAATGGAGGCAGACTCACCACTCACTGCCTGTGTGGCATGTTCAAAAGGCCGAAAAATTGTTATTACAGAGTCCATGAGGCACCACCGTTCAGTAGTCATAGACATGGAGGCCCTGGAACTGTCATGGCTAGTGTGCATCACAAGATATTCTGAGATGGCTTTGTATTGTTCATACAACCTCTCTGCCATGTATAAAGTGGAGTTCCATCAGGTGACAACTTCCAGCTTCAAGCGGTGCTGAGGCAGGCTGTTTTGTATCTGCAACTGCCTCAGTTGGTCATGGGCCTTTCCAGATCTTGAAAAGTGAGAGCAGATACATTGTGTGATGGTCAGCATTTCCTTTACATCAGAAGCTGCAGAAACTCCTGTACCACAAGATTTAAACAGTGGGCCAAGCAGGGAACACAAAAAAAAAGCACCATTCGTGATGCATTTCACCACATTTGATTGTCACTTGCTATGAACCCAGCTCTCAGGGTTAGAGGGTTTAGCCATTTGTCAAATTCAATCAGTACCATGTCCAACATGTTCCCAACGGTGTCTGAACAGGTCATATTGTGCATAGCAATAATTGCATACTGTCGAATTTCTGAAAGATTGCTACCGCAACAATCCACCTTACTGCACTGATTATTCACACTACCAACATCACAAACAACCCCCGGAACCTGTGCCCAGTGTGCAGTTATACACAAATATGAACTCCCCACTCTTTTGCCACTTGTCCACATATTCATACTTAAATGGATGAATGGAGAGGAGGAATGCTGAAGGGCATGTCTTACTGAGTCAGACACAGTGCGGAACAACTCGGGGACAGCACGGGTACAAAAGTATGTCCTGGATGGGACTTTCCATTTTGGACAGGCACATGCAACAAACCGCTGGAACCCAGAATTCTCCACAAAGGAGAAGGGCAAAAGATCAATTGCCAGCATTTCCGCTACAGCAGCATTAAGTTCACGTGACACTGTATGATTGGGGGGGTACTTCAGCTTATGCACAAAAACACTCTGTAACGTGGGCTGACATAAAAATTTTACAAGGGGTGTGTTGATCACAAATGGTTGTGCTCTGTGATCTATGGCATTGGCAGGGGATGGAGTGTGGACATTTGATGAAGACGGTTGCACAGGTGATTATGACAAACCCAGAAATGATGTTATTTTGCCAGATTTTCCAACTGGGGTTGATGTACCACTTGCTCTAGACATACTGCATTCACCACCACCACCACCACAAAAACTGCTACAGTCACCAGCACTGGACAACATTTCAAAGTCATCATTGTCCTCCACCTCATCATGCCTGTAGTAATCCTCTGCTCTTATTAGCGGACTACTGCACACATTTAATTTACTACTGGACTTAACAGTCATGGAAGGGGATAACATGCTGGCTATGGTTGCTGGTGACGAGGGTGAATGCCCCACTGTGGTATTAGCTGCCAGCTTGTGCTTGGTCCACAGTGCCAAGTCCCTATTCTTAAAATGTGTACAGTATGTTGTCTTCCTGTGCCCAGATGGCTCCCCTTTTTACCTCGACTCACAAGCACATGGCAAACCTGGCAGATTGCCACTGACTCATCATTTGCATCCTGAACAAAAAAATCCCAAACAAGGGATTGTGATGCTCTGCGTTTAACATGTCCATGATGTGGCTTATTTAAGTCTCTTATTTTATGCACTGAAGTGGGGGGGGGCACATGATGTTTCAGGCACTGCACACCTGGAGTGCATCTGACCACCACGACTACCTATCATATTTATTACTGATTCATCATCATCAACTAAAACCAGTAAATCACAAGTTTTAATGGGGGGGGGGGGGAATTACTGCAAACAGACTCAGACACAGCCACTTTCAATTTCTTTTTCTCTGGTTCCCAACTGGGGTCAATTACATCATCATTATATTCATCAACATCACACACATCCACATCTTCTGCTTGGATGCTAGCATGTGGACTGCATGTTGCAATAACAGCAACATTATCATCATCACATTCATCATCAGCATCTACACCACAATCACCTGATATTTTTTCACCACACTATGAATCACTGTATGGGAAATGCATGATGTTAAGTGCCACGGTGGATGGAATATCACATTGTATGCTATCGTTGACATGATTATCAGAATCCTCAGGTTCAGTTACTGGGATGTTACTGGGAAGTATGACATCATCTACATTGCCATTCACTTGCACTGCTTCACACTCAATACTTTTCCATATGGTACACTGGTCGGAATTAGAACTTGATGCACCAGTACTAATACTAATACTACCACCACCACTAACACTAGTAACACTAACACCACTGGATGGGAAAACATCATCTCCTCCAACTATGAGTGAAGCTACTGATTGGGCTGTAAAAAAACACTGCAGGAGAAATACCTTTCCTCACATCAGCAATGCACTTCTGCATCTGCATACAACCATGCCAATAGACTATCTTACTGCCAGCATTGCTATGACAAGAAACAGCTTTGTTTGCACATCTCTTTATGGACATTTCGAGGATCAACCCCAATATTATAACCATATTTAAATTTTGATACGTTCACTCTCTGATTGGGGGAACGCTGGATGTGAAGCCAAAAAACAACTCTAGCTTCAGCAACAGATAAGAGACTAGTCTGTCATAGATACATAGATACATAGACAGTGTCGGCAGATAAGGGCCTATGGCCCACCCAGTCTGCCCATTTGAGCTTGTAAGTTCAGTTTGTTTTCCTAGAAGTTTGTTGCCCCTTACCCCGACCTCCAGAATTCCTTTATGTCTATCCCATGCATTCTTAAATCCCGTGATTGTTTCAGCCCCACCACTTCCTCTGGCAGGGTGTTCCACTTGTCCACCACCCGTTCTGAAGAAATTCTTTCTCATGTTTCCTCTGAATCGTCCTCCTCCAACTTCATCCCATGCCCTCTAGTCCTGGAACATCTTTTTCACTTAAAAATAGTGTTTTCCTGCACCCTGTTCCTCCCTGTAAGATACTTGTATGTCTCTATCATATCCCCTCTCTCCCTCCTCTCCTCCAGGGAGTACATGTTCAGTTCCTTCAACCTGTCTTCATAGGACTTATGATGCAATCCATGCACCATCTTTGTTGCCCTCCTCTGAACCTTCTCTACCCTGTCTATGTCCTTACGTAGGTATGGTCTCCAGAACTGTACACTGTACTCCAGGTGGGGCCTCACTAGTGTCTTGTATAGCGGAATTATGACCTCCCTTTTCCTGCTGGTGATGCCCCTGCCTATACATCCCAGCATCCTATTTGCTTTACATGCTGCCTTTTTGCACTGTTTTCCTACCTTGAGGTCATCAGAGATGATAACCCCAAGATCCCTTTCCTGCTTGGTGCATGCTATATCCTCACCCCCAACTGATATATTGTTCCAGGGTTTTGTGCCCCATATGCATTATCTTGCACTTCTTTGCATTGAATTTCAACTGCCAAACCCTGACCATTCTTCAAGTTTCTGCAGGTCTCTTCTCATTCTGTCTATACCCTCTGGTGTGTCTACTCTGTTACAGAGCTTTGTGTCATCAGCGAACAGTGAAATTCTGCCTTCTAGGTCCTCGCAATGTCACTGATGAAGATGTTGAATAGGACGGTCCCAGCACTGATCCCTGTGGTACCCCACTGGTCACTCTTCCCTCTGTAGAGGTGACAGCCATTTCACACTACCCTCTGTGTCCTGCCACCCACCCAGTTACCTACCCACCACACTACTGTCCTGCCCACACCCATAATCCCCAGTTTGTGTAATAGTCTTCTATGTGGCACAGTGTCAAAGGCCTTGCTGAAGTCCAGATAGGCCATGTCCACTGCCCTCCCTGATCCACCTCCCTAGTCACCCAGTCAAAAATTCAATGAGGTTGGTCTGACATGACCTCCCCTGGTGAAACCATGCTGCCTTGGGTCCGTAGTCCATTGACAACCAGATGTTCCACCAATCCTCCTTCAGTAGTGCTTCCATGATCTTCCCACTACCGAGGTGAGGCAGGCTGGTCTGTAGTTCCCTGCTTCCTCTTTGTTCCCACTTTTGTATAAAGGGACTACATCTGTTGTCCTCCAGTCTTTGGGTACCTCCCTGTTTCCAGTGATCGGCTAAACAGGATAGCCAGAGGTTCAGCCACCACCTCTTAGTTCTTTAAGGACCCTGGGTGCACCCATCTGGCCCTATTGCTTTATCAACTCTTATTACTTCCAGTTCCTTCAGGACCCTTTCTCGTGTAAAGGGACTTGTGTCCATTCTGCACCATTCTCACCCCTTGTACCCCTTCAGACCCATTACCCTCCTCTTCCTCAGAAAAGACTGAGCAGAAATACCTGTTCAATATGTCAGCTTTACTGTTGTCATCCTCCCCGAGGCTCCCATCCTCCCCCTTCAGTCTCACTATCCCTACCTTTGTCTTTCTTTTTTCATTTCTGTACCTGTAAAAGGTTTTGTCCTCTACCCACTGATTTTGCAATGTGTGCTTCTGTCTGAGCTTTGGCTTCCCTTACTGACCTCCTGCCTCCCTTTGCTTCTCCTGGTACTTCTCCTCATCCCTTCTGCCTGTGTCTTTTGTATTGCCTGAATGCAATCTTTTTGCTTTCACTTTCTTTGCTACCTCTTTGGAAAAGCATAATGGTCTCCTCTTCCTTTTCCTCTTGCTAACCTGCTTAATGCATAATTCTATTGTTCTTGTAATCCCCATTTTAAATACTGCCCACTGTTCCTCAACCCCTGATTCCTTTCCCATTCCCCTTAATGCCTCTTTCAAGTATCTCACCATTTTCCCAAAGTCTGCCCCCCTAAAATCCAGGATACGTGTTTTTGTGTGGTTTGGTTCTGCTCTTTCTGTGATTTCAAACCACAATGACTGGTGGTCACTGTTTCCCAGGTGCTCCCCCATTGTTACCCCCATCGCACTGTCCCTGTTTGTGAGCACAAGGTCCAGTATTGCCTTCTGCCGAGGTGGTTCCAAGACCAGTTGCTTGAGGAAGGCACCCTGAAGGGAGTCCAGGATAAATCTGCTCCTAGTTGATGCTGCTGCTGGGATACTCCAGTCCGCGTCTGGAATATTGAAGTCTCCAACCAGTACTACCTCACCCTTGTCTGCCATCTTTTGGATGGCTAGCATAAGCTCCCTATCTGTTTCTTCCTCCTGGGCTGGTGGTCTATAGACCACACCTGTGCGGATGGCTGTCCCCATTTCCTTTCGCTAACTCACAGTATTTCTCCCCATTTTGTTTCTCCTGGATCTCTGTGGCCCTTATGTCATTTTTCACATACAGTGCCACTCCTCCTCCCTTCCTGCCTGCTCTGTCTCTTCTGAATATGTTGTAGCCAGGTATGGCCATCTCCCAGTCATGGTTATCATTACACCAGGTTTCAGTGATGGCCACAATGTCCAGGTCTGACTGCACCATGACAGCCTCCAGATCTTCCATCTTGTTGCTAAGGCTCCTGGCATTTGCACACATGGCTTTCCATGATTTTACCTCCTAGACTGTTTCACTGTTCTACCAGCCCTTCATTGGTTGTCATTTATCCCTGGTTCTCCTTGCTGTCTGCCCTTCTGCTGAATTTTGCCCTTTTCTGCTTATCCACCTCTTGGGCACTAATCTCCATCTTTGCACACTGCTTTGCAGAGAGACCCTCGTCTGGCACTGGTTCCACTGCTAGCTGTGGGGGTGAGCAAGTAGGTACCCTCCTTGCTGGTCTGCCACCCCCCTTTGCTAGTTTAAATGCTTGTCAATGTAGCATTTAAACTTATCATTGAGTGCTTGGATTCCCCTCTAGGATGGATGCAGGCCGTCAGGCTTGAACAAACCTCCATTCCTCCAGGTGGGTCCCCAGTCACCAATGAATATAAACCCTTCCTCACAGCACCAGTTCTTCAACCATGAGTTAAAGTTCCTGGTGCATGCACTTCTCTGCTCTCCCTTGCCTCTCACAGGTAGTACTTCTGAGAAAGTGACAGAAGTAGCTACTTGCTTGAGACCCCTCCCCAGTTTCCTAAACTCTTCCTGAACTTCCTTTGGCTCCCCATTTGCAAGGTCATTAGTACCTAGGTGGATAATGACATCCAGCTCACCCTTCTGTCTTGCCTTCCCAGTGATCCCCAGGATCTTCCTTCCATCCCTCCATGCCATGGCACCTGGTAGGCACCTCACCTCCCTGTCCTCCCCCTCCTGTGTTCCTAGCTGGATCCCTCTTATGATGGAGTCCCCCACCAGGATTTGCTTCCTCCTCCTCCGGGGTCCACTGCTTTGCCCGCTGAGGTCACCTCCTTGGCTAACCTCCACATCCTTTCCTTCCACTTCTCTGGGTACCTCTATTTAGTTGTCCTCATTTGCCAGTGTGGCATATGAGTTCTTGAGTGGAATAGGATCTGGGATGTGCCTCTGCCTGACCGCTCTAACCCTCCCTGAGCCCACTGTCATCCAAGTGCTCCTTGTTCTCAGCATCCTTTGAGGCAGTTGCATTGGACTGGGTGGTCCCTGGATAGGGGTGATGGTACTCCTGACCCAGTTTACTTCCGCTTTGAGTCTGGCTACCTCATCTCGCAGTCCAGAGAGATGCATACAGATAGGGCAGCACCTCAGTGTCCAGAAGGTCTGCCTGAATATGGCTGCCCCACAGCCACTGCATTGCACCACTCCCCACATTATACTGCAATTCCACTACTTGTCTGCTACTGAAGCTCTCCTAGTTCCCTTTTTATTAATTTACTGTCCTAAAAATCCTGCCACTGATCCTCAAATAATTTTCTTTAAAAAAAAAAATGAAACCAATAAATAAATAAATGAGTCAAAACACTTGTCGTGCTGAGGGTGGGCTTCTTCCCCCTTATGCCCCTCCTACTTCACACCCCTTACTATACCCTGTGTTTAGCTCCTGTCAATCAGATTTAACAGGGCATATAATTAAGAGTTGGGGAAGGGAGGGGTGAAATTTGCAGCAATTAAAGACAGCACAGAATTACACCACCACTATGTTTTAAATTTTCAACAGCCCAAAAACAATTATAAGTAAAGACAACAAAGAAAGTATAGTGTCACTAAAAGCCCATAATCTAAGTTTAAAAGAAAAATAGCAATTACCAGTTACTCTAAAGCACTGAATTGAATATGTTTCCTTCCTTCCCCTTCTGGCTTCTTCCAAGAAAATAAAACTCTACTTGCTACTTCAACTCTGACTAAGCCCCACCTCCAGTTATCATGTAGCTGAGGTCGGAGGCCAGACAATTAACACCCTTCACCCAAATACAGGGCAGTCAGACAAGCCAAGATAAAATTTGCAGCAATTAAAGACAGCACAGAATTACACCACCACTATGTTTTAAATTTTCAACAGCCAAAAAACAATTATAAGTAAAGACAACAAAGGAAGTATGATATATGATACAAAAAAGATTGACCATGTCCCTTTAAATGTCTACTCATTTTCTGGAAGTCTACTCAGTCAGTGAACTACATTTACCAGAACCACTTCCTTTTCCTGCCCATACTGGACTGTTGCTGCTAGTCTCCATTTTATAGGCCAAGTTCATGTTGCTTGAAGTTAAGATTTACATGTATGAGGTAAGTGGTCATGTTTAAATAGAAAAGTGCATGATTTTAACTCCATAAAATGTTAAATACAGTAAGGTGATAATTACTCCAGTTTTAAGTGACATGCTGTGCTGTTTTAATTTGAATATTTTATTGTGAAGAAATGTTCTCTGCTCTGAACTTATGTGGCAAAACCTTTGAAAAGCCTTTAAAATGCATAATTTATTTTCAATCAAATCACTTCTTAAAGTTTCTAGTGTGCATTGTGCCACTAGATTACATTTTATTTGTGGCATTTTTACTGATTTAGTTACTTTAAAGTTGTAATTTCTTGGGGGGGGCAGAGTTACAGAGCTGCAGGAAGATATTTGGAACGCATTTTCTGTGTGTATATCTATTCAGTAGCCTATTTATCTATATTTACAGAGAAATGACTTTACAGGTTTTTTTATCTGTAATCTGGAGTAACCTGCAGGTTGATAAAGGAAAATCTATTTACTGCAGGTATTTGAGTGTGTGCCTGTGGGCTGCTTATTGCATTTAATATTTTATTTGATTAAAACATTTGCATGTGTTAATCCATTATATTAAACAGTAATGCTTGGATCAATGTAGTTTTTTTTTTCTTTTAGCGTAATTTTCCTGTTTTCTGAAAAGCAAGCTTTTTAACTGATTCTTTGAATCCATGTTACTGTTTATTTTAAAAGTGCTCATGAATTTATATTTTGTATAGTAGTGTCTTGTATTTTATTTGATACCTTTTATTGGACCAACATGGATGTTACAGAAAAGAACAAAGTGCTTTAGCTTTCGAACCAACCAGGTCCTTCTTCAGAAGCTTTGTGGCAATTTTTAGCTTCTGAAGAAGGACCTGGTTGGTTCCAAAGCTAAAGCACTTTGTTCTTTTCTGTTACATCCATGTTGATCCAATAAAAGGTATCAAATCATTTGTTTCTGGATCTGTTTTTTTAAAAGGACCAATACGGCACCTGCAACATTTTTTTGTATTTTATTTGTACTACATTGAGAAGTATGTGGTCCATGATTGCAGAATGGTGATCTGGGGAGGGTTGGACTAGTTGCATGGTGGGTACTGGTCATGGGGAGGTTCTGCTATAGAGGGAGGGTGGGTCCAGCTCCTGGGAAGGGTGATCATCTGGGTGTCCAGCTCCAGGGATGGTGCTCAACTTGGGGAGGGAGGGCAGGTCTATGGAGTGGGAACAAACACAGGAGATGCAGCTGCAAGAATGTTTGTCTGCTTGGGGATCCTGGTCCAGGCATGAAAGAGTGAGCAATCAGCAGGGAGGGTGACTGGTTGGGGGGCTATTTCAGGGATGGAAATGAGGTCCAGCTGCAGGGTGGGTGGTTGGATGGTGAGGCTGGAACAGGGCTTGGGTGAGTTCAGTTGTAGGTAGAGTGGTTGGCTGGTTGAGTGCTGGTCCAGGGGCTTGTGGGGCAGCTGCAGAGATGTGGTATGTTGGAGTGGAGGCTTGGAGGGTGCTACAGCTGCATGGAGGCTGTATGGCATGTAGTTGGAGGCTGGTACAGATGCAGGGAGGGTGGTCAGCTGTGGAAGAGGCTAGTCTGGAGCCTGTGTGGTGCTCTACCTCCAGTAAGGTTGCTCATCATGGAGAGACTAGGGCAAGAAGGGTTGTCTAGCTGTATGGAGGAAAGTCTGATGCCTGGAATGGTGATCTGGCAGACAGGAGGGTGTTGGGGGGCTGATCCAAGCAATGGATGGTGAAGGTGGTGGTCAAACTGGAATTTTTAGGATATATAACCAAAATTGTTAGGCTATATTAATGGAAACCTTGACTTTTTGGGATGAACACAAATGTCAGTCAGTAGTTCATCCATTAGTGTAAATATTTTCACTGTATAGCCCTTAAAGGATACCTAAACAACATTTTGACAATAAACTATTCAAAAATCTGACTCTGTAGGTAACTAAAGGAAAGGCTGCTGTATTCATTAATGCTAAAACTGCATTTACATAATTTACCTAAATGTGATTCTGGAACTTTTGAAAATTGTAAAATCAGCCTTTCAATTTAAAAAAAAAAACTGTCTTACCTGCTTCCCAAAATGGCCACCAAATGTGTTATGTGATGACATCATTGGAGCCAGAGCCAGAGAGATATATGGCTCTCTATAGTGCTAACTAGTTCTTTTTTTCCTTTGTATAGAATTGTTTCACCCAAATGGTCAAAATCATGTGCACTATTTTGTATAATGTACATGTTAGGCTATAGTTCTGTTCCTTTTGTTTATGTTAACATGCTGAAAATGTGTTTTAATCCAATCAACTTTTTCTGTAGCAAACCACAGTGCAGTTCAAATCTTGAATGACCTGGTGATCTAGTGGTTATGGTGGATTGAGGATGCTGCAATGGTGGTGATGGGGTGATGTGCATGCTTAATATGCACTTTTTAACATTTTCATTAAACCTTTATATTTTCTGCTATTATTCTTTTCTGTTTAGTTTTTGACAGAACCTACAAATGTAATCCATAGTTTGAATGTAAACATTTGTACAATCAATAAATCAGACTTCTTCAACAAAGTGAAATGCAGCAGCAGCAGCAGCAAGCAAGTAGGTTATTATGTGGGAGGAGGTTGCAGCCACACCCTTCCCCACCCCCTAAAGCCACCACTTGTTTGTAGCAAAATTCTTGTGCAGTCCAATGTTAGAGTTCATACTTTCTCGAAACTCAAATATATGTTTGTCTTGTCTTCTTTTTACATGGGAAATAATAATAAGAATCAGCATTTATATAGTGGTTTTCATACACATTGTATTCCAAAGTGCTTTACAGGCAATACCAGACTGGTAATGAAGTGACTGCATATGTAGTGGAAGCCATTTGATACATTAATATCCACACACAGCTTTGGACAATTGCATGAACTGCTTTTATGGGAAGGGGAATGTTGGCCAGGACAATGGGGTCAGGTAAGGATCTAGGTGCTGGCAGCCCCACATCTTACTTCTCACAGTAATCTGCTCATATTTCTCTCCTTTTGTCTTCCCCTTTCCCTGAATATAGCAGTACCTTGCAAGAGTGGCCTTCTCAGTCACCCTCTGGTATTCATTCTTCACTATTCCTCCTCACAATGAAAACTGGTGAGTTCATCACCCTTCTGCATCATGAATGCAAGTATAGTACAGTTCCCATTTTTTTTGTCATACCAAATATAAACATATCTTTCCAGTAAGTCAAGCTCATACCAGCAGGGAAAAAGGGGAATGGTGGTCTTTTCTATCCTTAAAAGATCTAGGCTCTGTAGGACTGCTCTCCTCTCCTAGGGTGGGTACTGGGCATGAGTTGCTCTGCAGTGGCCCCCGGTGGAGACCAGGAGCACTGCAAGAGGACGTCAATAACTGTGGGACCAGAAAACCAGAAAAAAAGCTCTGGGCTCTGCCGGATGATGGCTGCCGGACTGCCCACACTTCTTCCAGACCTCCCACGATTCATGTCTGCCTCAGCAGCATGGGGCCAATTTTGAGTGTGCCAGCTGCCCTCACCGGTGCCTTCCCCCTCGGAAGAGAGGGACCCATCCAGTGAAGGGATACACTGGGTTACCCTAGATGGCTGCTATGTGAGATAAGGAGGCTCGGGGGTAATCAGAGGGATGTGGGAGTCCTTGGCAGCCTGAAGGAGTGGCTGTGCCCTGAGCACATGGGGGGAAAACAGAACATACAAAAAAAAAGATCTAGGCTACCTTTGATTGGGCACTATTAAATGATGGGTGTGCACATCATTATGAACGTCATTTAATAGTGCCTAATCATAGATGGCTTAGATCTTATATGGGTAGAAAAGCCTATTTTTCCACCTGTGCCATGCTGCTATCAACCTGGCTTACCAGAAGATCATGTTTATTATTAATATGTAAATATAACACGGGAGACTGTACTAACCACATTCATGATGCAGAAGGGTAGTGGACTAACCGATTTTTGGTGTGGGGAGAAAGTGAGAAGAATGAATGCTAGAGAGAGAGACTGAAGAGGCCATTCCAGCAGGGTACAGCTATATTCAGTTTAGTTGAAGACATGAAGGACTACGAAGAGGAGATCACTGTGAGATCTGAAATGTGGGTCTGTCACCATCGTGATCACTACGTGACTGTGGATGAGAGTAGCCTGCAATGACAAATATTCAGAGTGGCAGGGCTGCACCTAAACTGTTACTTGAATTCAGTGTTAGGAGATTACCCTCAGGTTGGAGGGTTGTTGACGTTTGTTAGGACAGTATTGAGGGAGTTGTGTATAGCTTATTCAAGATTTGGAAGGGTGGTAGCCAGCCAACTCGCGTTGTGGAGTACAGCACAGAAAAGTACTGGATAAGAATTGCTGTGAACTGTCCTGCGGGGTTCTGCAGAGCACAGGTAAAAGAATAGATGACACTGGAAGTCAGGTGGATTCGCTCAAGGTATTAGTATGCCTCTCCTGCAAATAATGTTGTTATCCATTGTAAGTGCAGCCCTTATGAGGGCATGAACAGCAGTTTTTCTGGTGGGTCATAATGCTTATTGCTTAGCCCTCCAGGAAGACCTAGTTGTTGGTTAATGAGGTGGGAAAAAAACACAACACGGGACTGTACATACTACCTTCATTGTGAAGAAGGGTGGTGATCCGCTCAATGTTTACTGGGGGAGCAGAAGTCAAACATTGAGAATGTGGACTGGAAAGTGATTTGGGAGGTATTTTTTAACAGTGCCAGCTGATGATGCGTTATCAGTATAGGTGTGCACAACTCTCTGAGTTACAAGATTACAATCTGAGGTGTGATAATTCTTTTCATGAGACTACAAGCTCATATGTGGCCCCAGGCAGTACTAAGGACAGGGTATGGATGGTGGGGTGTTCAACAGAAGGCAGGCTAGGTGCAAGGTGTTCACAGGGCAAAAGAGAGCCTTATTTGTGGATTAACAAGAGAGCATGAACTTTGGAACCGAACAAGACCAGTACTTTGCTGTGTGACCCTGATCAAGTCACTAAACTTCCTTGTGCTCCCAGGTCACACCTGTAAATAAGCTTTCAGCTTAGTGTTTCTCTCTTGGTTAACAAAAAACAAAATTCAGTGCATCATACAACCACTAGATCATCAGGTATTTGAAGCGTTGTACTGTAATGCAGTTTGCCAAAGAAAAAGTCAGCTGGATTGCAAAACATTTTTCACAAGTTAAAGTAAACAAAATGAACAAAATCATAGCCTAACATGTGTAATGATCAAAATAATCCATGAGTTAATACATGGTGTTGATCATTCTGGTACAACAATTCAAAATAAAGAGGGAAAGAAGAACTAGTTAGCACTATAGAAATATATGTGGGTCTCTGGTTCTGGCTCTGAAGATGTCATCATGACTCATCACTTAACACACTTGGCAGACATCATAGGGAGAAACCAATGCTGTTTTTTGAAAGTGAAAGGCTGATGTTTACATTTTTCAAAAGCTATGAAACTGCATTTATGTTATTTACGTAAATGCAGTTTTAGCATAAATGTAAACAGCAACTTTTGCTTTACCTTGCTATGAAGTCAGGTTTTGGAGTCTGCAATTTTTAAAAACTGCTTGTTTAAGTACCCTTTAACTGTTATAGTTGGTATTACTTGCTCCACACTGTGCCATATGCACTCCCCTCATCACAGTGTTGTGTGCTCTGCTACCACCTTGCTGTTCCACATGCACTTCCACCACTGCACAGTGCCTTGTGCACTGCCAACATAGTGCATTTCCACATGTCCTGCCAACTCTGCATCAAGCGCACTGCAGGCACATCTGGATTGCCACCACCTCACTGTTACATTACTGCCACTGCACTGTGTCATGTACACCACCATCTCTGTATGGTGCCATGTGCCCTGCTGACTCCATGCTGTGCCACTTGCTCTTCCAGCACCATACAGTGACATGTATTATCATCACTGCATTGCCACATGCACTGCCAACTCTGTGCCATATACACTGTCATCACCCACACAGTGCCACTTGCACAGCAACCAGCTTAATGTTCTGCATACAATGCCACCATTTGCTGTGCTACATGCACTGCTGATGCCACACTGAGCCATTTGCACTGTTATCAGTATTTCATGCCATGTGCATTGCCGACTTTGCTGGAACTGTACTTGGTGTTGACTATTTGCTGGGCCCTTGCTTGTGGGCCCTGGACTGGAGGCTAGGGGCATCTGTGGCATCAGTTATTTTCATCCACTCACCCTTGAAGGCCTAAGTATTGATACATGCCCTGTAGGTCAGGTAGTATCCATGGACAGCAAAATTAAGGCATATTGGGGCCTATTCATGAATGGTGAGGATGGGCAACAGACATGGGGTACATCTGACTTGGAACATAATGAACAAAGGTTTACTAGAGATTCCTCCTATAGGAAATCCTATTATAGAAGAAATACATGTCCCTTTTATAATAGAAATTATAGAAGAAACTATACACCCTATAGAGAGAGATGGGAACATCAGGACCAGGAATATTATGACCCATATTGATTTGAAGCTAATAGAATGGGAAGATACACATATAGGGATTTTCAAAGGGATTCTCAGGAAGCAGGGACTTCAGGAATGAGAAGAAAGGAAAGAGATCAAGGAGGAGGAAGAGGAGGAGGAAAAGACTCAGAACAAGGAAAAGATACACCAAAAGACAAAACATAAGAACTGAGGTTGAAGACCCAATAGAATTGATAGTATTAAACCTTTCAAATCGATTTCTAACAACAACTGAAATTCAAGTACTTAACTGGGGGATTATCCTTCAGTTTATGGAAAAATTAAATCCTTTTGAACTTAAATTGGAGTTAGAAAAGTTTTACAGGAAGATGAGACACAAACAATTTTTGGAACCAGAGAATCTTCAAATGAAGATCCAGTAATAAAACAAAATGAAAGAGCTAGTTTGAAAAAAGCATTAGAAACAAAATCTAATTTTGACCCTTCAGGCAGGATACCTCCAAATATCTCTTTATAAATAGATAAAGTTAATAGAGACATAGGTAAGATTCTAGTGGAAAGTGATAAGAAGCTACCTAGTTGCAATATAACTAGACAAGAAAAGGAAGGTTTGGAAAGTTAGGGTAATGATACTTCCATCATCATTAAACCTGCAGATAAAGGGAGAGGGGTGGTCATTACGAATAGGGATGATTATCAAAAAAAATGCCTTAGACAACTTTAGGATATAACAACATATGAAGAAATACAAAATATACCACTCCAACATCTTAAAATGGTAATCTCTGAAATAGTTAAAAATGCTACAGATAGAACTTTTATTGAGGAGTGGGTAGGGTGTGAATTAATCAAATCCAAACCAGTTATCCCCATTTTCTATTGCTTACCTGAGATTCACAAAGATTTGAGGAACCCTCTAGGAAGACCAACAATATCTGGGATTGGCTCTATCACTGAGCCATTATCAATTTTTGTAGATCATTACTTTAAAACCATGGTACCTGAAATATGGTCATACCCCTCAGGGAGAGTAAACATTGTATTCAGATTTTAGAACAACTGAATGAAACTGTATCAAATTTGGATGACTTTATTTTACTTACATTAGATGTAAAACGTTTATACACTAGTATATCCCATGGGGGGGGGGGGCTGAAATCACTTGATTATTTTCTCTCTTTGAGACATGTTAACAAACCTGAGAAGGAATTAATCATGCAACTAACTGAAGTGGTATTGAAACATAATTTGTTTTATTTTGAAAGAAACAATACTTACAGAAAACTGGCACTGCAATTGGAGCCACTATGGGACCTACTTATTCAAACTTGTACATGGCACATTTTGAGTCTTTGTACATACTGATTTGAATTGATACAAGCTTAATCTTATACTATATAAATGATTTATTGATGATATAGTCATTGTCTGGGGAGGTTCAGAAACTGTTTCAAAAGAATTGTATGAGTATATGGAAAGGGCAACTGAGAATTTATCTTTCACAATGGAGTACAACACAAAAGCTCTTTCTTTTCTTGATTTAAAAATCATAATTGAAAATGGCAAAATTACCACTGATCTGTATAGAAAAGACATAGCAAAGAATACTTTATTACATGCTAGGAGTATTCATCCTAAGAATCTTCAAAATAGTATTCCATTTAGTCAATGCTCAGGACTAAAAGAAATACTGGAAACAGAGAAAGATGCGATGCAAACTTACATGAGTTAACTGAAAGGTTTACAGCACCAGGCTACAATAGTAATGTCTTACAGACTGCTAGGAGAAAGGTGGATTCTATAGATAGGAAAACATTATTACAAGATAAATCAAGAGCCCATTCAGAAACAGAGAACAAAATCACTATGTCAACACAATTTTCAGAATTTTTTGGGAGAATTAAACACACATTTCTGAACAATTGGAGCATTTTACAGACCAGCGAAATTGGAAATTGAATTTTTGATCAAAAACCTTGGGTCACAGCTAAAAAAACTACCGCAATAAGAAATGTGATAGTTAAAACCCAGCACTGGAACCCTGAACTACCACCAACCACATGGTCGAATAGAGACATAAAAGGTTTCTATACATCTGGTAATTGCACACATTGTAATAGTGGAATAAGAACAAAAATCATAAAGAGTATGTGGAACGATAACATTTATGACATAAATGATTTTATCACCTGTAATTCTGATTTTGTAGTCTACTTTATTGCATGCCCGCATTCTCTGTATTACATTGGACAAATGACTAGACCATTAAAGTTAAGAATCAATAAGCATAACAGCAATATTAGGAGAGAAGATATTAGATCCCCTTTGGCAAGACACTTCATGGAATTTAGGCATCAGGTTTCCTCTTTAAAATTTTTGGGGATAGAAAGAGTCAAACATTCCAGTCATGGAAATGATAGAGAAACTACATTATTTCACAGAGAAGCATGGTAGATTTTCACTTTAAAAACCTATCATAGCAGATATGGTTTGAATGAAAATATAATATGGACCACATTTGACTGAATGATTTATGTTGTTAAATATGGGTACGGTCTAACAACGAAATATAACCCATATGGATCTAGTATAATTGGTTATATTGTATTCATATTAATACGATTTTTCTCCCTATTGCAACAATTTGGATAGTATGTTTCCCCTAATTCACTTACTCCAGTTCAAACACAAGAAATCCTAAACCAGAAACTCTAACACAAAAATATTTGATTCCCCCTTCCCCACTTTTGTCCTATAAAGTAATCATATGCAAATAATTTATCCCCCTCCTACACATTTATTCCACCTCCTACTCTCCTTCTTTATCCTGGTTCTGTATTGTATTACATATTTTGTGATTTAAATTGCATTGTATGTCACTGCAGTTTTATAGCATAGAATGCCTATTAATCTTCATGATCAGACATTGTTCATGCCACTTGAATATTTTTTTAGAGATGAATTGGTTTCGTTATGCTATTAGTTTATCCATTTGTATAGTAGCATACTTGTAGAGACTAAAGAAGTAAGTAATATGTATCATGATGGCACATGGTATAAGGAATGTTAATATAACACTTGTTAAAAGAAAAGGGGGGTCTTTATTAAGTGTGAGTCACTTTAAGGAGGTTTCTTCCAACCGGGATGCCCAGGGAGAAGTCACTCAGTTATGATAATATGCCTCAGTGAGTTCACCCTAGGCTCGGCCCCTTCTTTATCCTTTGGACAGTTCAGTCGAGGGAGAGTGGCATTTTAAGTAATGGCGGTGTATCTGAATAGAACTATGTGTTGCCAGTCTCACTGGGAATTTTTACTGCTTGGTTTGAAGGATTATCCCTACGGGAACATTTGTTCACAACTTAAGGTAATTATCGTCCAAAGACTCTGCTTCTAAAACATTCTTTTAAAAACAAATCTTGATGTGCTGTTTGATTCAAGAGCGCAGAGACTGACTGTGAGTTTTGGTTCACAGCAGGTCTCTTAAATCCTTTGTGGGAATGGATACCTTGTGGTGATATTCCGAGATATTATTTCAAAGGTAAAATAAGGATTTGGTTATTCTGGCATTTAAATGTATAAGTCTGTTATAGAAGTACCATAGCATTTATTTAATTTTAATGGAAGAAGCAGATCTTTATTTGGCAATTGGGTTCATGAAAGGACAGGCTGCAGTGCCGGCAGAAATGGAATGAGCAAGTGAGAGAGGGGGAGTGAGTAAGGTCAACGGAGCTCAACCAGGACAGCTGCAGATTTCTTTGTGGCCAGAAAAAGGTGCCAATGCAGGCAGGAACACAGTACAAAAGGGCAGACTGCAGCGCCGGCAGAAATGGAAGGAGCAAGTGAGAGAGGGGGAGTGAGCAAGCTCAACAGAGCCGTGTCAGGACTGCTGCAGATTTGTTTATGGGCAGCAAAGGAAGCAATGCATGCAGGGGCCCACTATAAAAGGCCAACCTGCAGCTGTGGGAGAAGCAGAACAACCGAGTGAGAGAAGGTTAGTGAGCGAGCTCAATGGAGCTCCATCGTGACTGCTGTGGATTTCTTTGTGGGAAGAAGAAGACAGTAATTCAGGAAGGAGCCCAGTACAAAAGGGCAGCCTGCAGCACTAGCAGAAATGGAACAAGTGAGTGAGAGAAGGGGAGTGAGCGAGCCCAACGGAGCTCTGTCGGGGTTGCTGCAGATTTTTTTGTAGCCAGAGAAAGACTCCAACATAGGCATTAGCCCAGTACAAAAGGACAGACTGCAGTGCCAGGACAAACAGAATGAGCGAGTGAGACAGGGGGACTGAGCGACCTCAACGGTGCTCTGTCGACACAGCTGCAGATATCTTTGTGGGCAGAAAAAGGTGCCAACACAGGCAAGAACCCACTACAAAAGGCCAGCCTGCAGTGCTGGGAGAAACACAATGAGTGAGTGAGAAAGGGGGAGTGAGCGAGCTCAACGGAGCTAAGTCAGGACTACTGCAGATCTCTTTGTGGGCAGTAAAAGCCACCAACACAGGCAGTAACCCAGTACAAAAGGGCAGCCTGCAGCAGTGGGAGACACAGAATGAGTGAGTGAGAGAAAGGAGTGAGTGAGTGAGCTCAACGGAGCTCTGTTGGGACTGCTGCAAATTTCTTTGTGGCCAGAAAAAGGAGCCAACAGAGGCAGGAGCCCAGTACAAAAGGACAGCCTGCAGTGCCAGGAGAAACAGAAAGAGTGTGTGAGACAGGTGGAGTGAGCAACCTCAACAGACCTCTATCAGGACAGCTGCAGATTTCTTTGTGGGCAGAAGAAGCCCCCAACACAGGCAGAAGCCCAGTACAAAAAGGCAGGCTGCAGCAGCGGGAGACACAGAATGAGTGAGTGAGGAAGGGGGAATGAGTGAGCTCAATAGAGGTCTGTTGGGAAAAAGGCAGCAATGCACACAGGGGCCCAGTACAAAATGGCAGCCTGCAGCGATGGGAGAAACTGAATGAGCGAGTGAGACAGGGGAAGTAAGCGAGCTCAATGGAGCTCTATTGTGACTGCTGCAGATTTCTTTGTGGGTAGAAGAAGGCAGCAATGCAGGCTGGAGCCCAGTAGAAAAGGCCAGCCTGCAGCACCAGCAGAAATGGAAGGAGTGAGTGATAGAGGTGGAGTGAGCGATCTCAACAGAGCTGTGTCAGGACTGCTGCAGATTTCTTTGTAGGCAGAAAAGGAAGCAATGCATGCAGGGGCCCACTACCAAAGGACAGCCTGCAGCAGCAGGAGAAACAGAATGACTGAGTGAGAGAAGGGGAGTCAGCGAGCTCAATGGAGTTTTATCGTGACTGCTGCAGATTTCTTTGTGGGCAGAAGAAGACGGCAATTCAGGCAGGAGCCCAGTACAAAAGGACAGCCTGCAGCGCAAGGACAAACAGAATGAGCAAGTGACACAGTGGGAGTAAGTGACCTCAATGGAGCTCTGTCGGGACAGCTGTGGATTTCTTTGTGGGGAGAAAAAGGCAGCAATGCACGTAAGGGCCCAGTACAAAATGACAGCCTGCAGTGGCGGGAGAAACAGAATGAGTGAGTTAGAGTGGGGGGGAGCTAGTGAGCTCAACGGAGCTCTATCGTGACTGCTGCAGATTTCTTTGTGGGCAGAAAAAGGGCAGCAATGCAGGCAGGAGCCCCATACAAAAGGACGGGCTGCAGTGCTGGCAGAAATGGAATGAGCGAGTGAGAGAGGGGGAGTGAGTAAGGTCAACGGAGCTCTATTGGGACAGCTGAAAATTTCTTTGTGGGCAGAAAAAGATGCCAATGCAGGTAGAATGCCAGTACAAATGGGCAGTCTGCAGCACCAGGAAAAACACAAGTGAGTAAGAGAGGCGGAGTGAGCAAGCTCAACGGAGCTGTGTAAGGACTGCTGCAGATGTCTTTGTGGGTAGAAAAATGCAGCAATGCACGCAGGGGCCCAGTACAAAAGGCCATCCTGCAGCAGCAGGAGAAACAGAACGAGCAACTGAGAGAGGTGGCTTGAGCGAGCTCAACAGAGCTCAGTCTGGCTGCTGCAGATTTCTTTGTGCACAGAAGAAAGTTTCAACACAGGCAGGAGCCCAGTACAAAAGGTAGCCTGGAGCGGTGGCAGAAACAGAATGAGTGAGTGAGAAAGAGGGAGTGAGCGAGCTCAAAGGAGCTCTGTCGGGACTGCAGCAGATTTCTTTGTGGGCAGAAAAAGGTGCCAACAGAGGCAGGAGCCCAGTACAAAAGGGCAGCCTGCAGCGACAGGAGAAACAGAATGAGCGAGAGAGACAGGGGGAGTGAGTGACCTCAACGGAGCTATATCATGACTGCAGTGGATTTCTTTGTGGGCAGAAAAAGACAGCAACACAAGCTGGAACCCAGTACAAAAGGCCAGCTTGCAGAGCTTCAGGAGAAACAGAATGAGCGAGTGAGAGAAGGGGAGTGAGCAAGCTCAATGGAGGTCTATCGTGACTGCTACAGATTTCTTTGTGGGCAGAAAAGGCAGCAGTACAGGCAGAAGTCCAGGGCAAAAGGCTAGCTTGCAGCGCCGGCAGAAACGGATGAGTGAGTGACAGAGGGGGAGTGACCGACCTCAACGGAGCTGTTTTAGGACTGCTGCAGTTCTCTTTGTGAGCAGAAAAAGCCGCAAACGCAGGCAGGAAACCAGTACAAAAGGGCAGCCTGCAGCTGCGGTAGACACTGAACTAGTGAGTGAGGAAGGAGGAGTGAGTAAGCTCACTGGAGCTCTGTTGGGGTTGGTGCGGATTTCTTTGTGGGCAGAAAACGGCAGCAATGCACGTAGGGGCCTAGTACAAAAGGCCAACCTGCAGCCATGGGAGAAACAGAACGAACTAGTGAGAGAGACGGAGAGAGTGAATGAGCTTAACGGAGCTCTTTCAGGACTGCTGCATATTTGCTTTGGGCCAAGCAACAGAGGCAGGAGCCCAGTAGCAGAGCGGGTCGGCAGTGCCAGGGGAAACAGAATGAGTGCGTGAGACAGGGGGAGTGAGCAACTTCAATGGTCCTCTGTCGGGACAGCTGCAGATTTCTTTGTGGGCAGAAGCAGCCCCCAATGCAGGCAGGAGCCCAGTACAAAAGGGCAGGCTACAGCAGTGGGAGACACAGAATGAGTGGGTGAGGGAAGGGTGAATGAGTGAGCTCAACGGAGGTCTGTTGGAACTGCTGTGGATTTCTTTGTGGGTATTGAAAGGCAGCAATGCATGCAGGGGCCCAGTACAAAATGACAGCCTGCAGCGCTGGCAGAAATGGAAGGAGCGAGCGAGAGAGGGGGAGGAGCAGAGCTCAACAGAGCAGTGTCAGGACTGCTATTTTGTGGGCAGAAAAGGATTTTCTGCCCACAAAGAGATCTGCAGCAGTCCTGACACAGCTCTGTTGAGCCCGCTCACTCCCCCCCTCTCTCACTCGCTCGTTTTGTTTCTCCCAGCACCACAGGCTGTCCTTTTGTACTGGATTCCTGCCTGCATTGGCACCTTTTTCTACCCACAAAGATATCTGAAGCTGTGCTGACAGAGCACTGTTGAGGTCGCTCAGTCCCTCTGTCTCACACACTCATTCTGTTTCTCCTGGCACTGCAGGCTTCCCTTTTGTACTGGTCTCCTGCCTCTGTTGGCACCTTTTTCTGGCAACAAAGAAATCTGCAGCAGTCCCAACAGAGCTCCGTTGAGCTCGTTCACTCACTCCCCCTCTCTCCCTCACTCATTCTGTGTCTGCCGCTGCTGCAGGCTGCCCTTTTGTACTGGGTTACTGCCTGAGTTGGCGGGTTTTACTGCCCACAAAGAGATCTGCAGCAGTCCTGACACAGCTCCGTTGAGCTCGCTCACACCCCCTCTCTCACTCATTCATTGTGTTTCTCCCGGGGCCGCAGGCTAGCCTTTTGCACTGGGTTCCTGCCTGCTTTGGCACCTTTTTCTGCCCACAAAGATATCTGCAGCTGTGCCGACAGAGCACCATTGAGGGCGCTCATTTCCCTTGTCTCATGCACTCATTGTGTTTCTCCTGGCACTGCAGCCTGCACTTTTGTACTGGGCTTCTGCCTCTGTTGGCACCTTTTTCTGGCCACAAAGAAATCTGCAGCAGTGCTGACAGAGCTCCGTTGAGCTCGCTCACTCTGCCTCTCTCACTAGTTCATTCTGTTTCTCCCGCTGCTGCAGGTTGCCCTTTTGTTTTGGGCCCCTTGTGTGCATTGCTACCTTTTTCTGCCCACAAAGAAATCTACAGCAGTCCCAACAGAGCTCCAGTGAGGTCACTCACTCCCCCTCCCTCACTTACTCATTCTGTGTCTCCCGCTGCTGAAGGCTGCCCTTTTGTACTGGTTACCTGCCTGGTCTGGCAGCTTTTTCTGCCCACAAAGAAATCTGCAGCAGTCCTAACACAGCTCCGTAGAGGTCGCTCACTCCCCCTCTGTCACCAACTCATCCACTTCTGCTGGCACTGCAGAGTGGCCTTTTGCACTGGGCTTCTGCCTGCATTGCTGCTTTTTTCTGCCCAAAGAAATCTGCAGCAGTCATGATAGACCTCCATTGAGCTTGCTCACTCCCCCTCTCTCACTCATTCATTCTGTTTCTGCCGCCGCTACAGGTTGCCCTTTTGTACTGGGCTCCTGCCTATGTTGCCACCTTCTTCTGCGCACATAGGAGTCTGCAGCAGTCAGACTGAGCTCCGTTGAGCTCGCTCACTCCACCTCTCTCAGTCACTCATTCTTTTTCTCCCGCTGCTGCAGGCTTGCCTTTTGTACTGTGCCCCTGCGTACATTGCTGCCTTTTTCTGCCCACAAAGAAATCTGCAGCAGTCCTGACACAGCTCCGTTGAGCTTGCTCACTCTGCCTCTTTTACTCACTTGTTGTATTTCTCCCGGGGCTGCAGGCTGCCCTTTTGTACTGGGTTTCTGCCTGCGTTGGCACCTTTTTCTGCCCACAAAGAAATCTGCAGCTGTCCCGACAGAGCTCAGTTGACCTTACTCACTCCTCTTCTCACTCACTCGTTTCATTCTGCCGCGCTGCCTGCCCTTTGCATGGGGCCCTTTCCTCATGCTATTGCCCACAGAGAAATCTGCAGCAGTCATGATAGAGCTCCATTGAGCTCACTTGCTGCCTCCCACTCTCACTCATTCGTTCTGTTTCTTCCACCACTGCAGGCTGCCCTTTTGTACTGGGCCCCTGCATGCATTGCTGTCTTTTTCTGCCCACAAAGAAATCCACAGCTGTCCTGACAGTGCTCCTTTGAGGTCGCTTACTCCCCCTCTGTCACTCGCTCATTCTGTTTGCCATGGCGCTGCAGGCTGTCCTTTTGTACTGGGCTCCTGCCTGCGTTGGAAGCTTTTTCTGCCCACAAAGAGATCTGCAGCAGTCCTAACACAGCTCCGTTGAGCTTGTACACTCCCTCTCTCAGTCACTCATTCAGTTTCTGCTGGCGCTGCTGGCTGCCCTTTTGTACTGGGTTCCTGCCTGTGTTGGCACCTTTTTCTGCCCACAAAGATATCTGCAGCTGTGCCGACAGAGCACCGTTGAGGTTGCTCAGTCCCCCTGTCTCACTCACTCATTCTGTTTGTCCTGGCGCTGCAGGCTGTCCTTTTGTACTGGTCTAATGCCTATGTTGGCATCTTTCTCTGGCCACAAAGAAATCTGCAGCAGTCCCGACAGAGCTCCATTTAGCTCGCTCACTCCCCCCCCCACTCATTTCTTCTGTTTATGCCAGCACTGCAGGCTTCCCTTTTGTACTGGGATCCTGCCTGAATCGCCGTCTTCTTCTATCCGCAAAGAAATCTGCAGTAGCCACGATAGAGTTCCATTGAGCTTGCTCACTCCCCTTCGCTCACTTGGTCATCATTTATCTCCTGCTGCTGCAGGCTGTCCTTTTGTAGTGGGCCTTGCATGCATTACTTCCTTTTCTGCTCACAAAGAACTCTGCCGCAGTCCTGACAGAGCTCCGTTGCACTCGCTCACTCCCCCTCTCTCACTTGCTCCTTCCATTTCTGCCAGCGCTGCAGACTGGCCTTTTGTACTGGCCTCCTGCCTGCATTGATGCCTTCTTCTACCCACAAAGAAATCTGCAGCTGTCACAATAGAGCTCCATTGAGCTCGCTCGCTCCCCCTGTCTCACTCACTCATTCTGTTTCTCCCACCGCTGCAGGCTGCCATTTTGTACTGGGACCCTTCGTGCATTGCTGCCTTTTTCTACCCACAAAGAAATCTGCAGCAGTCCCAACACACATCCGTTGAGCTCACTCATTCCCCCTCCCTCACTTACTCATTCTGTGTCTCCCGTTGCTGTAGTCTGCCCTTTTGTACTGGGCTCCTGCCTGCATTGGGGGCTTCTTCTGCCCTTAAGGAAATCTGCAGCTGTTCCAACAGAGGTCCGTTGAGGTCTCTCACTCCCCCTGTCTCACGCACTCCTTCTGTTTCTCCTGTCACTTCAGGCTGCACTTTTGTACTGGGCTCCTGCCTCTGTTGGCACCTTTTTCTGGCCACAAAGAAATCTGCAGCAGTCTCAACAGAGCTCCGTTGAGCTCACTCACTCACTCCCCCTCTCTCACTCACTCATTCTCCCTTACCAAAATATCCTCGGAAAACCGTAACATTACCATTTGTCCACCATTTCAATATCACTGTAAATTCCACTGCAGTACCATTGTATCCCCTTGACTGATAACACATTGGATTTGTTTCAGTTCCATTGTAAAACCTTTGTTGCCATTGTGGTACCACATGGACAATGGTATCACAATGAGAATGTGTGCATACATGGTACCACAATGGCTCAAACACACACCATTTTATTCCCACTGCTGTTCATAACACAATGGATTTGTTTCAATTCCATTGTATTACCACTGTTGCCACCGTGGTACCATGTACTGTGGTGGTAACACAGGGGTGATTTCCATGTCCAATGGAAACACAATGAGCTGCCATTGCAACACCACTGAAATTGATCTCACAATGGATTTGTTTCAATTCCATTGCCATACCATTGGTGACACTGTGGTATCATCTGTGTGCAATGGTAGTGCTGTGGTGCTTGGAAGGGGGATGCTGGTAGCTCAATGATGACATTGCACTACCACTGCTATTGGTAATCAGGGGGTAGCATGTTAGTACGGTGGTTCTCATGTGGTATGACATTGACCACTCAAGATCCTTCTGCTAGTCCCCCCCCATCCATGATATCAGTCTGACATCAGGTCTTCCACCAGTTCTCACCCCTCCCCACATGCCTCGCACACCCTCCACTTTGCCTCCCCATGCCTGTCTCCCTCCTCACCAGCTCCCACAGAACTTAGGTCTGCAACTGCACAGTAAGGACCACACATGCAACAGTTTTTCTCAGTCATAATAATTTTTAATCAATGCTTTTGGTGATGCTAAATCATTATCTATCATTATTGATCCAATACCCGAAACCGCCATAAACCATAACTTTTCTTTCACTGCTGAAGGTGTTTTGTTTTTATCATGCTTAATCATAGTTAATCAATATCTGATACAGGTTATTGGCAGCAACAGTCTGCTTCACAGATCATCCTTAGTCATAGGCATTCACAAAAAAAATAAAATAAAATACCACCAACAGCTTAATCTGGTTCAGTTTCAGTTGGTTACCATCTGTATTGGCGCGGTGGTGGATCACCTAGGGGGATGGCAGGGGTTGCAGGATGATCTGGCAAAGCTTGAAACCTGGTCAGACACCTGGCAACTGGGCTTTAATGCCAAAAAGTGCAAGGTGCTGCATTTTGGGATGAAGAACCCAAGGAAGAGTTACCAGCTAGGGGGAGTGCAGCTAGCCCAGACAGAGGAGGAGAAGGATCTGGGTGTGCTCATTACAGGGTCAATGAACAACTCGGCACAATGTAGGAAGGCAGCTGCAAAGGCCAACAAAATGCTAGGTTGTATTGCAAGGGGTATATCCTTGAGAAGGAGGAGGTGATTCTGCCACTGTATAGGTCATTAGTTAGACCACACCTGGAGTACTGCGTGCAGTACTGGCATCCGTATCTGAAGAGGGACATTAAGTTACTGGAGGGGGTGCAGCGCAGAGCAACAAAGATGATCAAGGGGCTGGGGGACTTATCATATGAGAGGAGGTTGAAGGAGTTGAACATGTACTCACTGGAGGAGAGGAGAGACAGAGGTGACATGATTGAAACCTTTAAATACATGAAAGGAATAAACAAGATGAGTACAGAGGGGCTGTTCAAAGTAAGGGAGGGGAGGGCCACCAGGGGCCATGATATGAGATTGGAGCAAGGAAGGTTCAGGAAAGAGATGAGGAGATACTTTTTTACAGAGAGGGTGGTGGCTGGGTAGAATGCGTTACCTGCTGAAGTGGTATGCAGTAGAACAGTGGACTGCTTCAAACGAGGATGGGACAGGACAAGGGGGAGGGTTAACAAAGAGGAAGGGTGGAAGGGAGGGGCAGCTGCAGAATAAGGGGTGCTAGCTGCACATTCGAGCAGACTTGATAGACCTCTAGGCCTTTATCTGCTGGCAAAGTTCATATGTTCGTATGCTCGTATGTATTCCCCCTTCACCCCCAGTCACGCCTGAAAAAGGGACTTCTAGTCTCAATGGGCTTACTGGGTCACCAAAATGCAATACAATGAACAAGAAACAAACAGGCTTGTAATATTTGTCCAGGATTAATCATGAGTGATGTACCTGGCTCTCACTGGCTGCTCAGCTGTAATTAATTTGCATAATTTGTCATGTTTAATCATGATCGGTCATTGTCTTTTAAAATAAAGGTGTGACATTCTGTATTGGGCTTCATTAAGCCCATCCTGCAGCGGTGACAGTCTGTCCATGCAGAAATTATAAAATTGACTGCTGTCCTGTAAAGGAGGAAGGGATGGTAACTCTGGCAAACTGCTGTCCAACCGACCCCTTTCCACTTCCTAGTCTGCCTGCTCTGCCCCCACATTCTGACATTACCTGATGTCTCCAGAGAGGGCATGTGGAATGCCCCATACAAGTCTATGGGGCTAGTTTTCAAAATGGTTTTACAGACATTTAAGCAACCTCTGATAGAAAATGAAAGCCACTACTCAATAAATAGGGACCCTCCTGAATGTTAATGTTTTTGCCATAACCTTCCCCAACACTTCCTCTGAAAACCATAGTGGTCTTTTCATCCTTCTTGCTTCTGTTTACATTTCTAACACCTTCACTATAGTTCTTTTTAATTTCTCCCACTGTTCCTCTACTACTCCCTAATTCCTCTCCCTGCCAGGGCATCCCTGTGGCAATCCCCCATCTTTGTAAAGGCTGCACTCCTGAATTCCAGGACCATCGCCTTTGTGTGGTTTGACTCCACCCATTCTTATACTGAACCACACTATTCAGCAACACTGGTCCCCAGGTGGCCACCCACTATGACATCTGCAACACCGTCCCCGTTGGTGAGTACTAGGTAAAAATTGCTCCCTCATGATTGGGCTCATTTACTAATTACCTAAAAATGCCACTGCAGAGAGTTCAGGATATCCCTACTCCTAGCTGAAGTTGCAGCCAGGATGTTCCAGTCCACATCTGGCAGACTGAAGTCTCCCACCAGCCGCACCTCCCCTTTAGTTGCCATCTTATGGATGGCTTCCAATAGAATCCTGTCCATTTCCTCCACATGTGCTGGAGGTCTGTAGATCACCCTAGTGCAAACAGCTGCTCCATTTCCTGGTAATAGGGAAAGTTAAGTTACTTGTTCATGGTTTTACAGTGTGCAAGTGGGTGGGGGCTGTGGTATTCAAACCTGTGTCTACGTTTGCTGCTCAGTGCTCTGCCTTCAAGCATATGGTGTCTGAGTACCCCAAAAACTGCACATAATATCCCCACCACATTGTGTGAGTGTGTATATTTATAAAATGGGCTAGAAAAAATTATCAATCGCATTGGACAAACACCTTCAGGTGACTGTGTGTATATCAGAGTGTGACCGCACACCTGCACTTTTACCCCCCTCCAAAACAATTTTGCCATTACATAAGATAGATATCCCACTGTAGGGTGTGCGGTCGCGCACTGATATATGCATGCCTTGGGTGGTTGATGCACTCGGCCTTTGGCATTGTGCGTAACAACGCACGCCAGGCATGTGTATATCAGACTGCGACTGCACACCCACAGTTGGTTATCTATCACACACACACACACATACATATACATATACATAAGACAAAGAACCTCTGTGAGCAAACACTGAGGCAAGGCTTACCCCAAAGGGCATTTGGCTGGGAAGCCAAGTTTCAAGAAAATACAAAATCACACATGCCCACACAATGCAAAGCATCATGGGCTGCATATGCAGATCACCACAGAATGTTATGCTGGTCCAACTTTAAGCAGAATTGCATGGTGTCAAAAGGCCTCTCACACAGTTTGCAAAGGGTGTTAACAGAAGACATAGACACATGTTTCATCCTACCAGGACTCATCAGTATGCCTCATCTGTTTGACACCCCAGTGGAATGGACCAGCTACCCTAAGACAGTGTGTCTTGGATATGTTGTGGTGAACCCATTAAAATAAAAAACTATTTAAAAGACAAAGAACCTCTGTGTGCAAACACTGAGGCAAGGGTTACCCCAAAGGGCATTTGGCTTGGAAGCCAAGTTTCAAGAAAATACAAAATCACACATGCCCACACAATGCAAAGCATCATGGGCTGCATATGCAAATCACCACAGAATGTTATGCTGGTCCAACTTTAAGCAGAATTGCATGGTGCCGAAAGGCCTCTCACACAGTTTGCAAAGGGTGCTAACAGAAGACATAGACACGTGTTTCGTCCTACCAGGACTCATCAGTATGCCTCGTCTGTTTGATGCCCCAGTGGAATGGAGCCCATGATGCTTTGCATTGTGTGGGCATTTGTGATTTTATATTTACATATACATATATGATAGTACTTGTTGCAAAACAAAAACACTACATTAATGCAGGCATTAGAATGCAAAGCACAGAAAGCAAGAAAACAAAAAACAGGGTTTGAGCCTCACGAATCTTGGCAAATTGGTTGTGTGGTGTTCCTTGGAGTTCCCAACCTTAAAGCTCATCCCCTACCCCCCAGCCCATAGCCTCCTTTCTAAAGCACAAGGTACAGCTACAACCCAGTGCCTCCCATAGCAGCCATTCGTAGCTGTAAAACAAGAACAGCAATGGGCTTACAAAGGATCTGCAGCTCGTTATGAACTACTATATGGCAAACAATGTAGGGTAAACAAAAAAACAACACTTATCTGATACTTATGGTCAGTGTCCTCCTACTCCTGGTCAATGTCCTGCCAGACCTGTAGATATAAAAGGGAAAATGGGTCAGTATGAAAAATAAAAATACTGATCAGGTGGGTTAGTTGAGAAGGATCTGTGAACCTCCCAGAAGTCTCCTGTCTTCTGGTCTCATTTTCATCCGATTGTAAAAGCTCACCACCATGAACTATGTACTGTGTATGTATTACTGTATTGAAGCCATGGCTATGTTCCTGCCTGTAAATCTGTACTCTACCTTGCTAATGTTTCTCTTGCAATCATGTAAATTGTCATTACTGTATATGTTTGTATGCTTTCCTATTTCCCCCTACTCCCCGGATGCATCCGGAATTGAGCAGTAGTCTGCTCAGCATGCCTCCCCAGTAAAACACAAAATAAATAAATAAACAGAAAAAAAGTGGGGTTGGGGGATACCAGACCTGTACCACACCATCAACCTAGCTTTTACAATGGACTCGGTCACTCAGGGGATGTCATGGTTGTGGGGAGGAGAGAAGGCTCATTGCCCCTGTATCCCTAGAACTGATCTTTTTTGGGGGTAGGAGGCCCTGTTGCTCCACACATCAACCAACACAGGGCAGGATAAAGACACCAAGGGACAGATATTCAAGGCACAATGAATGCTTCCCTGGTGGTGTAGTGGATCCCCCCCTCTCTTTTCCCAATCTGCCCACAGAATACATAGGAACATAGGTATGTGATGGCAGAAAAGGGCCACAGGCCCACCTAGTCTGCCCAGTTTGCCTAGATTTCCACTAGGCCTTTTCTGTAGTCCTCCCTCCATGCCAATTGCCCTCTACGCTGATCCCATGCCCTCTTGAACCCTCCCATTTCCTTCAGCAGCCCATTCCAGTTGTCAACCACCCTCTCAGTGAAGAAGTACTTCCTAATCCTTCCTCTAAATCCCCCCTGATTTGGAATTTCCAACTACCATCCATTGCGGTATAACAGACTGCAGCAGGCCAACTGTTACCATCTTTAGGCAGATATCCCCAGCCACAACCAGTCCAAGAACTCCCTGCAGCTGGCAACAGGCAATAGAAGCTCCAATAGCCCGCAGTGCACATTTGAGCTTCCACAATCTCTGATCAGATGTTTTCCACTTCTGCTTTTCTCCAGGGGATAAGTCAGTCTGTGACAGAACTTAGCCCAGGGAGTACAGTGGGGCCAGTAAACAAAAGATGAGAACCTATATAAACTCTTAATATGAACTATAAGACAATCTCCCACCGCTGCCCACTGCAGAGGACTCCAGGATCTGCTACAAATGAAGCTGTCAGTGCAGAATCAAGCAAAACCAGTTCACCATAATCCACTACACTACAGCAAACAGCAGGCAAACCAAAATGGCTCCACATGTAAAGTGCCCATTGTGGGACCCCTGGCACAAACCAGCCAGTGGGTAAAGTGGTAAGGAGGGACAAAACCTTTTACATGCAGGTACATCAGGGAGAAAAGGAAGGCAAGGGGAGATATTGAGTGCCTTAAATGGGAGGATGGAGGGAGGGTAAAGGATGACCACCAAAAAGCACAAATACTGAACAAATACTTCTGTTCGGTTTTTACAAAGGAGGGGAGAGGAAATGGGCCAGCATTAAGTAATAAGGATGGGGAAATCACAGAAATGGACACAGGTCCCTTTGCAAAAGAAAGTATCCTCATGGAACTGGCAACAATTAGGCTATGGGCCAGAGAGATGCACCCCTGGACACTGAGGGAGCTAAGGGAGTTGTTAGTAGGGCCTCCGACTACCCTGTTCACCCTGTCATTGTAAACAGGTGACATGCCCAGAGATTGGAGGAGGGCTGATGTGGTCCCACTACACAAAAGTGTTAACAGGGAGGATGCAGGAACTACATACTGGTCAGCCTGAGCTCAGCAGTGGGAAAAGTAATGGAAATACTGCTGAAGGAAAGAATAGTGGAGCACCTGGTTGTCAATGGTCTACAGGGGAAGGGGGGAAGGGAACATTGTTTAACCAGGAGTAGCACACTAAGCTGAAGCTCATTTTCAGATGCAACGTGGAGCACAAGGAAGTTAAGTAACTTGCTCAGGATCACACAGTATGCACTTAGACAGCAGTTGGATTCAAAACCAGGTCTCTAAATCTGTAGCTCAGAGCCTTAACTCACTGTGCTATACTGCTTCCAGGGCCTAAGGCAGCTTGGTTTTATGGGAGAGAGGTTGTGCTCTATATACTTAATTGAGTTTTTCGATTGGGTAACCAGGAAGGTGGATGGGGGGAGGATGTGGCCTACCTGGATTTCAGCAAGACCTTTGACACCTTGCAACATAGGAGGCTGGCAAATGAGCTGGAAGGCTTAGGGGAGGGACAGAAAATAACAAGGTGGGTGGAGAACTTGTAAAAGGACTGAAACCAGAGAATGGTGGTAAGGTAAATGGGGTGCATTCCAGGGTGGGAGTGGTGTGCCCCAGGGGTCAGTGCTGGGACCCATCCTTTTTTAATATCTATAGCAACGATTAGCCCAGTCACAATCAGAGGAGGAAAGCTGTTCTTTCCAGACCGGGGTTTGTCACTAGAAGGGGTTGGGGCAGGCATTCCGGGCCGCATCGTTGGCAGGAAGGGACGGGACCACATCAGTGGTTGGCAAGGATGCTTTTGTTGACAGGGGCCAGGCCATGCATCAGCGGCGGGAGAGGCTGGGAACTTCAGTTAAAGCTGTGCAGGTCGGTGACTCAAGAAGGAGTGGCCAATCAGCGAACAGGGTGCGATCCTTTGACTGTGCGACTGGGCTGTAAAAGGCAATTAGCCCAATCGTAATCAGAAGAGGAGAGCTGTTCTTTGTCCCGCACCACCCACCCTGTGTCCGACCTCTATTAAATGGTCGGTGGGGGTGGAGCCTTGGAGGAGAGCAAGTCGAGATTGGGTGAACTGGAACACTAGGAAGCTGGATTGTTACTGATTGGGGGAAAAGGGTCCTGTACACTGTGCTGCTTGGGCAACATTGACTACTACCAGGAAGGGGCATAATGAAGCAGACTGTAAAAATGACTGTGTATGCCAACTACATCCAAGGGAGTAGGCAAACTGTTTGTGGCTTGATTACTGATAGGGCCTCCGAGTTGATTAGTATTGTGGTGGGCTAATTTTGCTTGTGAACTGTCTACTGCTAGGGCTGGAAAACTAGCTACTGTCGAGAAAGAGGGAAAATTGTTGTAATCTGAGGGGGCAAACTGCTTGGGTTTTAGTGTAACACTGACTGAATTATTTCTGTTAGAGGGCCCCATTGCTCACCTAATATGAGGGTAGACTTGGGGGTGGGCCAGCGGCATCTTCGTAGGGTGATCGGGTGTACAGGGTGCGGGGTGGCAATATTAAATTGGACATGGAGGTTCAGAATGTGCCCAGTGTGTTTTCTGTTGGCAGGTCTTTGGAAGGAGGTAGAGGGGATCAGAAGGGGTGGGGCGGAAAGGTGTGGAAAGGACCTCATGAGAGTAGATGAGGCCAATATGGCATACCCCAGGGAACAGGTGGACAAGGACCATATGGTTACTCCAGAGGGGTGGGGCATGAAACAAGCAATGTACAGAAATCACTTCATAGGGAGGTGGCTGACCATTTGGAGGGGGGGGACAGGAGAGAGAAAGTCAGGGGCAAGCATCACACTTACTAATCGATTCACCCTGCTATATCTGGGAGAGAAGGTGGAGAAGGCTGGTGGGAGGGGGGCAGGTGGACAGAGATGGTTTGGTCAGTAAGTAGGGGGGATGGGTCAGGAGAGAGCCAGATCCACAGAAGGGGAAGGACATGACCCTAGCTTGGAGGGAGGTAAGGGGGATGGGGAAGCACAGGGTGAAGCCGGGGGGGGACTAGGGTTGGGCAGGCATCCAGGTTGGGGAAGTCAGCCAAGGAGAGGGGAGTGGTAGGGAGTACTCTAGATAGGCCAGCTTCACAGTGTGAGAAATCGGATGAAGTGAAGAGGAGGGGGGAGATGGGGGTAGGGAGAAACACAGCAGATGGGGTGGAGGATGCAGAACTTGAGTGGGGAGGGAGGCAATGAGGGAAGCAGCAAAAGAGAGCCTGGGTGGGGGATCTGAGGATACTGGCCCAGAAAGAGAGTTGTTTTTTATTTTTGGTTTCTAACCTCTTTAAAAAATTCTGTAATGTTCATAGACTTCCTAATTTCTTATGCCTGTATTATGAACTGGAAGAGCCACTTTAAATAGTAAATCAAGCAAGATCAGACAGCCATGCAAAAGGACTTTTGGCATGGCAGCAGCATGTACACAACCTATAGTAAAAGATAAAATGCAGCATATTCCTTACAGAATCGATAACACTTTCTGGATGTAAGGGAAAATGGCAACTTTAATAAATCCACCTTATGTGGTTCTACAAATTATAAACAGCACACACTTCAAACTAATCTAATTTCTGAACAAGAAACAATAAGTTATGTGACTGAAGCGTCTACAGATAGTAGTAAAAGTTCATATTCTGTCCCATGGATAAGGTTTTAGTTTTTTTTATTTTATTTCTTTTTTTTAGTAGCCCATGCCCATTGATGCAGTAAATAAGAGCATCCCTCCCATCCAGCCCCAGAGAAGCAACATTAGTGTCCCTCTCATCCATCCCCAGAGAGGCAGCATCAGCATCCCTCCCATCAATTCCCAAAGTGGCAATATCAGCATCCCTCCCATCCAACCCCAGAGAGGCAACATCAGCATCCATCCCCAAAAAGGCAACATCAGTGTCCTTCCCATCCATCCCCAGAGAGGGAACATCAGCATCCCTCCCATCCAACCCCAGAGAGGCAGCATTAGCATCCCTCCAGTCAATCCCCACTGAGGCACTGCCACCATCTGCATCCTTCCCATCAGTTCCCACAGTGTCAACATCAGCATCCCTCCCATCAGTTCCCACAGAGGCAACATCAGCATCTCTTAAGTCCATCCTCACAGAGGCACCACCACCATCTACTTCCCTCCTATCAGCTCCCACAGTGACAACATCAACATCCCTCCCATCAATCCCCAGAGAAGGAACATCAGCATCCCTCCAGACAGTCCATCCCCACATAGGCACCGCCACCATCTGCATCTCTCCCATCAGTTCCCACCGTAGCAACATCAGCATCCCTCCCATCAATCCCCAGAGGCAACATCAGCATCCTTCCAGAGGCATCACCACCATCAGCATCCCTCCCATCAGTTCCCACAGTGACATCAGCATCCCTCCAGTCCATCGCCACAGAGGCAGTGCCACCATCAGCATCCCTCCGATCAATTCCCACAGTGGCAACATCAGCATCTCTCCCCACAGAGGCATCAGTGTCCCTCCCATCCATTCCCACATAGGCATCCCTCCCATCAATCCCCAGAGGCAACATCAGCATCCTTCTAGTCCAGCCCCACAGAGGCAGTGCCACCATCAGCATTCCTCCCATCAATTCCCACAGTGGCAACATCAGCATCTCCATCCCCACAGAGGCAACATCAGCATCCCTCCCATAAAATAAGTTTAAATGTGCCAGCCCCTCCTCCAGCATGGGCTAAGCAACCCAGAGAATACTATGAGCTGAAGTGCCTGAGGAGCAGGGTTGGTTTCCTAGCCTGATTACCAGTAGTCAGGAGATACTCTATTGTGATTGAATCATGTGCACCCCATGGAACAGTTCAACTGCTGGCCTACCTTTGCTTGCTGGCTGATGCTCTCCTTCTCTGCTGGCAGCTGCTCCTCGTGTTCACTCACTCTGTGCTGCTGCCACTCCAGCTGCCCGGACCAAAGGACCCCACCCCCGGCCACTTGTAGGCCTGCCACACAAACCTCCCTAACCCCACCAATGTGCTCAAGTCGCCCACTAGCTCTACTCCATTCTGCAGCACTGCACTACTCTGCTGGCCTGCTCAGCCTGCTTGCGATGCCAACACCTACCCAACTCTTCATAGCCTGCTGTGCTGCCTGGGCCTGGCTACTGCTGGTGTGGTGTTTCGTGGACTCCTGGCCAACTGCTGGCTCCCACTGCGCCTCCACCACCAATCATTTGCTGTTCTCACTAGCTCCTTTGTCTTCTGACTGGATCAGAATGCCTGGACCACCACCGCACTACTCTCTTCTATGCCAGCCAGCCCACTGCTCTCTCTCTCCCGCCGCCACACAGTAGCAATCATCACTGTTTCAACCATCCATACGCATGCATATCGCTCCCAATACAACCCCCCCCCCCCGCAAATCACAGTGCGGCAAGTTGTAAATGGCACTTGCAAAATGCCAATGATTTTCTGGCAGGAGGGCACAAACCAAGGGGAAGGAAGGGAGGGAGGTAGCAAGCTGCAAAGGTGCCAATTTTAAATAATGCCAGCCACAGTCACCAGCCTAATTAAACAGTGGGGACGGGGAGGAGGGTGCGTGTGTGTGTGGTCCTGGTCACTGTCAGCAGAGGGCACGCAGAGAAACCAGTGGAAAAATGCCTTTAAAAAAGGCAGCATGTGCAAAATATTGCTCGGGCTCAGCCCAGGTCCCAAAATATTGCTGCGACCAATGCCCCACGGGCCCATACAACCCAGCACCTATGATCATACTAAGGTAATGAAGGAGCTAAGAGGCTAATGAAGCCTATGTATGCTTCTATCATCTACAGTGCATAATAATCAAGGTTATGCCCCATAATCAGAATGAAAATTAACAAGCTTGCATATAAAACAAACAGAAGTATTGAAAAGTCTTCATTAATCAATCAAAAGTATTCAATAATGTGTAGTTCTAAAACCAGTGTATAATATTCATTTAGTAATAATTTACTCTTAAAAAACAATTACAGTTGAACTTAGAATTAAGTATTTCTACAGGCAGTATTCTTCTGATGATTACAAAAGATTAAAAATTACTAAACTTAGTCTTAAAAGGCAAAATAATTACTGCTTTAAGACTAAATTTAGTATTCCACTTTTGTGAGCGAACAATCCTTTGATACCAGCATCTACCCCACTCCCTCCGACATCACCACACCTTGGCTTTATGCCAGGCCACAACTGTTACTGTACCAGCTTCTTGTTCTTGTCTCGGGTCAAGCCCCCCCCATCCCAAAACTACTAGGCACCTGTGTCTGTGTGTTGCTGTACTGTGTGATTGCCTCTTCTTAGTGCCCCAGAGTTCCAAAATCTGAATGCACCCACCCAGACCCAGCACAACATCCCCCGCCCCCAGCCTGGCAGCAGCCCAACCAGCTGCTGTGCAACTGCAACATTTACTTTTTTTGTTCAGTCAGTCGAGTTGACTCCCGAAGTTCCTTGTTGTTCGGTCTGAACTGAAGAAGACTCGGGACTCCTCTGACTCATTCACAGGCTGCAGCAGCGCAGCCACCAGCAAGACAGCAGTGACTCCCCTTTCCCAACCAGGCCCTGATCAGTCCTCCAGCTCCTGTTCCATTCTCTCTCCTCTGTCCTCTGTCACGCACCTCCGTGCTGGCCGAGTCCGACTCCCACTCCAATGACACCGGTATCCACAGACCTCACTACCATGGTCCCACTGACTCCCCCCAGGCCCCCAATGATTGTCCGATCGAAAATGAACCTCAAGCCAAGTCTTAAGAGGCTTTTCTAAGGCAAGCCAGTGCCCAATGGCTGGAAGTGCAGCTCCTTGAATTTATTTTCATCCCCCTTTTGGTGTTGGATCTGGTTGGGTTGAGGTCTGGAATCATGAATGGACAGACAAAAAAAAATGAACAACAACGAGCAACTCACTTACAGAGCCACAGGCAGGCAAGGCAGCTCCACTCAAGTCACAGCAGCAGGCCACTTCTCTTTCACTCCCACTCTCTTTAACGTCCCATGGTGAGTCAGGTTGTCTCATGCATGTGCACAAAAGCTCACAGCCACTACAGATCTTGGGACGGTGTTTTTTTTTTTTTTTAAATAGTGTGGGGGGAACCATAAAATACAGGACAATAGGAGACCCATATGAATAGCAAACAGGACAGGAATTTTTACCATTTGGACTAGTGAATGAAGGTTAGCTGGTCCCAAAGTTTGTTTTTTGTTCTGTTTCTATGTATTAAATGTATTGTTTAGGGAAATGGCAATCATAGGAGGCAGTTTGGTGCAGTGGTTTAAGGCTCTAAGCTACAAACCTGGCGATTAGAGTTTGAATCCTACAGCCCCCACTTGCATACTCTGTGACTCTAAGTAAGTCTCTTAACTTTCTTGTGCTCCCAGGTTGCACCTGAAAGCAAGCTTCAGCTTAATGTGCCTCTCCTGGTTAATCAATTTTCCCATTCAACTTGCATGACCTGTTAATTGTGTATAATTGTGTTTTCCACTACCCTCCCCCCAAGAACGTACAGGGAGATGAACAACTTGTTTGTTCAGTTTGCTTTTCCTGGTGAAACTTTTCAATAAAGAAATAAAATAAATAAATGTGCTCAGAAATAAGCACTGGGGGCCAGTTAGGTTAAATAATACCCGGAGTATAAAGCAATAGTGTCCAAGGTGACAAAGGTGACTATAGCCAAGTGGCAAACAGTAGTCAAGACAGTGTTGTGAAATTGTAGAATTTACTGATTTAAAGTGCTCTTGGGTATCAGTTTTGGTCAGGAGCAGGGAGAAGGGAGTGGACCAGGTAGTTACCCACATGACCAGCATAGTTACCACAGCCCTAGCAAAGGGCTAGTAACCTGAGTAACTGATCCAAAGACCCCCATAACACTAGCCTGACTACTGGAGGCAACTTGGCTACTAGTCACCTGTATCACCCTGGGGGACTCCGACTTTATAATCTGTTGCTAAAAAACTCTGGGACAGCTAGCAATTATTCACTAGCCCAACTGGCTAGTTTGGCTATAACTAGGGCTTTACTCTAGCCTTACTCCTTCTAGCACCCTGTTTACTATCTAATTCAGGGCCTGCCTCCCATCTGCGCCATCTCCGATAGCTACTTAATTTGAATGCTGCCCACCCCTGTGCTCCATTTAGGAGCATGAGTTACATAAATTTATGTAATTTTGAATAAGGCCACCATCTCACCATATGCTCCCTTCCTGGACTGATTTTAAGTACATTTAAATAGATCCACCCTTGGCAGTCCCTTGCCCAGACCACACTATCAGCCACGGCCGTCCTTTACTGTATTGCACTCACTGTGTGAAAATAAACTATTTTTTTTTGTTTCATTATTAGTTCAGATGGACAGTGCCTGCTTTATAGCAGTGTCACTGACTTACCGCCCCAGAAGTTGAGGAGACAGGAGGTGGGTTAAGTGTACACTGGGATGCCCTGCTTGCTGCATTTAGGTAGAAGGTCTTCCCTGGATGGGTAGCTGGCTCTCCTGATGCTCATTCACGTAATGATGCTTTCCCGCTTGTGGGGGCCACCACCAAGGGACTGGCATTTACTTTTTCTTTACAAAAATAACAAAAAACAGATGGGACTAAACAGAACCCACACTGTGGCTGCCAACTGTTGATCTTGGGGACCACTACAGCTATTTGACCACTGTCACTCCTTGGACCACTGAGATTGACACAGGGATGAAAGAAGGACTGCAGGTGCTACCCTTTGCCCTAAATTTACTTTCCTGTGTCCCCTCTCCCTTCTGCCACACTTTATTCATGTTTTTTTGTCTTCTGGAACCTGATGTCCCCTGACAGTTCTCCTTCACAGTTAATTCAAACTCCCCTAATGGCCATTACTGACCACTCTCAGCATTGACCCTGGCATTTGGGTTGCTGAGTCTCTAACAACCAGCTGTCCAGTGCAAGCTTGGCCTTACTGTAGATGTGACACTGGCTTGTGCCACCTTCACTGGGCAGTCTGCAATAAGGAGAAAAAACTTTTAAACTACAGACATGCAGCTAATTTTTATGGGGCTCCTATCACTATGTTCACCCCCCCCCTTGTAACCTAAACTATAGGGGGCACCTTACTGGGGCTTGCTGGCATCAACTGAGCTTGCTGGTGACCCCATCTCAAGAGATATTATACAATGGCAAGAAATAATCCTGAATTCTGATTGGGCAGTTGGCTATCACAGCAGGGATGTTATCCTGGCATAACATCCCTGCTGTTCACACAGCTCTACTGTCATCATTATGGCAGCTATGGCAGATCTATTTTTTGCATCTCCTCTTAAGAAACAAAAATATTATTCCACACTAACAAAAACGTTCTTTAAAATTATTTTTTTATTACAAAACAACAAACCATTGTATAATAGGAATAATGCCCTCCAGGGTGGGTGTTATGCTGGGATAACATCCCTACTCGGGTGTTGGACACCCTCGGCTGGTGGCCTCAGGCTCAACCACCCGAGGTGGGATGTTATCCCAGCATAACACCCACCCTGTCAGGCATTATTCCTTTATTACACTCCTACCTTTGCCGCCCACTAAAACATACTCAGAAATTAAACCACCTCTGAAACGAGAGGCTGTCATAGCTCCCCCTCATTTTGATGACTGCTCCTTCCTCATCTTAATGCAAAAGTAACTGTCCTCTTCATGAGCTTCTGGCAGGAAGTGACATACCACACTGATTTCCATTCCCACTGGCCTGGTACCTGGTCTGAGCCAGGACCATTTACTGTTGCCACTCAAATATCGAGAACATAATGCCATTGAAATTAATGGGCCTATATACATTTCAATGGGACCATCCATTTCAATGGCGATTTTTCTGGTCATTTCGTGCTGGGCTAGTGAAACTCCTGTTGGGTTGGTGGATTTTTTTAATCACCATCCCTGATGGCTAGTGGCTGAAAAATTTAGTTTCGACCCCTGTAACAGTCTATAATCATGTCTACAGTCATGTGTAGAGGACTGTCCCATACCTCTCAACAGTTTCTTAGTGATGTATCCTTCATTTTATCCCTCAGCATTGCTGTGTCCCTCCCTGTAAATGTTGTTGCCACACAGAGAAGCTGCTGTAGCAAAATGTTAGTCTTCAGCTGTGGGGGTCCAGCTGCAGGGAAGGGGTCAAGCTTCAAGATGGGGAGCCAGCTATAGGGAGTCAGATCTGAGGAGACTGATCCCATACCTCTTAACTGTCCCTCATTACAATATAGCATCATGGCACCAACTACAGGTATCTGGACTTCCACTGTAATGGATGCAGATTCAATTATGGCTTGAACTCCCCATCCCTAATCAAGTAACTAATTCATGGGTACTTTATGGTCCAGGTGAAATAACCTATTTGGAGATACTGATTCTGGAGAGTGGATGAGGAGTACCTGTAAAATAAAAGGTTAAAGAGGAGTCAAAGGGGACCCATAGTTCTCAGGGAAAAGTAGTACAAATAGATAGTAAATAACACTATCCTCAATGACTATTAATGTATTGCCACAACATGACCATAATTTTCATGGCAATGAAAAGCTCATTGCTCAGTTTTAATCATTAAACATGCCATTAAAGTAGCTTGATGCAAAATATAAGGGGTGTACCACACCCATTAAACATTTAATGGATACCTGTCATGGTTAATTAATGGCATGGGTGAGTGAAATAATAGGTTTGCACCCATGAAACATCAACAATTAATGCAAATTTAATTAACGAGAATAAAAACTGGCCATTAAAAAAGGTGATACAAAATTTAAAGGTGAAAATAAATGGGTTTGCATGAAAATACTGGAAAAGTAATCAAATTTTATGGAATTTTAATAGATTTCAATGCAGTGATGATATCCCATTCAATTTGGGAAGTTATCTGAGGGTTTTTATTGTGATTTGCATATAATATTTTTCATTATCAATGTATGTTTCATTTTGTATTTCTTTCAAACTTTGTTTGATTTGTACCATGTTGGCACCATAGTGGTATCGATTTTCTAGATGCACTGATGTCACAGTGATACCATATAAGCTTGGAATTATATGCCCACCAATTTGCTCCTCTAACGTAATACCCTTGTGGTGACAATACTGATACCACAGTGGTACCAAATAAGTCTTGGTGGTATATAGAAAACAGTTTTGTACTACCATTGCATTATCATTGGGCACCATAGGGCAATTTAAACTCCCACATGAAAGGGGACTCAAAATTATATAATACCACTGTGCTACCATTGCCCATTTACCAGTCTGGGCAACCTGCTGAAATTGCCATAGGGATGCCACTGTGCCATGGCACTACCACTGAGGCCAGAAAACTGACTGTGTTGACACCATTGTACTACCAGACTACCACTGGGTAGTACCATTGCTCAATTTCAGGCATACCCAACTATTGCCATTGATAGAACACTGTGTTGCCATTGCAACACATTTAGTAAGGGCTGTGTCTCTCACTGCTGCAGGCTACCTTTTTGTACTGGGCTCCTGCCTCTGTTGGCACCTTTTTCTGTCCACAAAGAAATCTGTAGCAGTCCTGACAGAGCTCCTTTGAGCTCACTCACTCACTCCGCCTCTCTCACTCATTCATTCTGTTTCTCCCTCCACTGCAGGCTGCCCTTTTGTACTGGGCCCTTGCATGCATTGCAGCCTTTTTCTGACCCCAAAGAAATCTGCAGCAGTCCCAACAGAGCTCCAGTAAGCTCACTCACTCCCCCTCCCTCCCTCACTCACTCATTCTGTGTCTCCCGCTGCTGTAGGCTGCCCTTTTGTACTGGTTTCCTGCCTGCATTGGAGACTTTTTCAGCCCACAAAGAGATCTGCAGCAGTCCTAACACAGCTCCGTTGAGGTCGCTCACCCCCCCCATCACTCACTCATCCATTTCTGCTGCTGCTGCAGGCTGACCTTTTGCACTGGGCTCCTGCCTGCATTGCTGCCTTTTCCTGCCCACAAAGAAATCTGCAGCAGTCATGATAGACCTCGGTTGAGCTCACTCGCTCCCCCTCTCTCACTCACTCATTCTGTTTCTGCTGATGCTGCAGGCCGGCCTTTTGTACTGGGCTCCTGCTTGCGTTGCTGTCTTTTTCTGTCCACAAAGAAATCTGCTGCAGTCATGATAGAGCTCCGCTGAAGTTGCTCACTCCCCCTGTTTCACTCACTCATTCTGTTTCTGCTGTTGCTGTAGGCTGCCCTTTTGTACTGGGCTCCTGCCTCTGTTGGTGCCTTTTTCTGCCCACAAAGAAATCTGCAGCAGTCCTGACAGAGCCCCTTTGAGCTCGTTCACTCCCTCTCTCTCACTCACTCATTCTGTTTCTGCCAACGCTCCAGGCTGCCCTTTTGTACTGGATTCCTGCTTGTGTTGCCACCTTCTTCTGCACACAAAGAAATCTGCAGCAGTCAGATTGAGCTCCACTGAGCTCACTCACTCCACCTCTCTCAGTCGCTCATTCTGTTTCTCCTGCTGCTGCAGGCTGGCCTTTTGTACTGGGCCCCTATGCATTGCTGCCTTATTCTGCACACAAAGAAATCTGCAACAGTCCTGACACAGCTCAGCTCACTCACTCTGCCTCTCTTACTCGCTCGTTGTGTTTCTCCCAGCTCTGCAGGCTGCCTTTTTGTACTGGGTTCCTGCCTGCATTGGCACCTTTTTCTGCCCACAAAGAAATCTGCAGCTGTCCCGACAGAGCTTCGTTGACCTTACTGTCTCCCCCTCTCTCACTCGCTCATTCCATTTCTCCCGCCACTGCAGGCTACCCTTTTGTACTGGGCACCTGCGTGCATTGCTGCCTTTTTCTGCCCACAAAGAAGACCGCAGCAGTCCCAACAGAGCTCCAGTGAGTTCACTCACTCCCCCTCCCTCACTCACTCATTTTGTGTCTCCCACTGTTGCAGGCTGCCCTTTTCTACTGTGATCCTGCTTGCGTTGGTGACTTTTTCTGCTCACAAAGAGATCTGCAGCAGTCCTGACACAGCTCTGTTGAGGTCACTCACTCCCCCTCTGTCACTCACTCATCTGTTTCTGCTGGCATTGCAGGCCAGCCTTTTGTACTGGGCTCCTGCCTGCATTGCTGCCTTTTCCTGCCCACATAGAAATCTGCAGCAGTCACAATAGATCTCCGTTGAACTTGTTCACTCCCTCTCTCTCATTCGCTTGTTCTGCTTCTGCCGGCGCTGCAGGCTGGCCTTTTGTACTGGGCTCCTGCTTGCATTGCTGCCTTTTTCTGCCCAGAAAGAAATCCGCAGCAGTGATGACAGAGCCCAGTTGAGGTCGCTCATTCCCCCATCTCACTCGCTCATTCTGTTTCTCCTGTCACTGCAGGCTGCCCTTTTGTACTGGGCTCCTGCCTCTGTTGGCGCCTGTTTTACCCACAAAGAAATTTGCAGCAGTCCTGACAGAGCTCCTTTGAGCTTGCTCACTCCCCCTCTCTCACTTGCTTGTTGCATTTCTGCAGTGCTGCAGGCTGCCCTTTTGTACTGGGCTCCTTCCTGAATTGCTATCTTCTTCTGCGCACAAAGAAATCTGCAGCAGTCACGATAGAGTTCCGTTGAGCTTGCTCCCTCCCTCTCTCTCACTTGTTCATTCTGTTTCTCCCACTGCTGCAAACTGTCTTTTTGTACTGGACCCCTGCGTGCATTGCTGCCTTTTTCTGCCCACAAAGAAATCTGCAGCAGTCCTGACACAGCTGCACTGAGCTGGCACACTCCCCCTTTCTCACTCGCTCATTGTGTTTCTCCAAGTGCTGCAGGCTGTCCTTTTGTACTGGGCTCCCGCCTGAATTGGCACCTTTTCCTGCCCACAAAGAAATCTGCAGCTGTCCTGACAGAGCTCCGTTGAGGTCGCTCACTCCCCCTGTCTTACACACTCATTCTGTTTCTCCTGGTGCTGCAGGCTGCCCATTTGTACTGGGCTCCTACCTCTGTTGGCACCTTTTTCTGCTCACAAAGAAATCCGCAGCAGTCCTGACAGAGCTCAGTTGACCTCGTTCACTCCCCCCAACTTGCTCAATCCTAAATTGTCCCGAACAATGATTTCCAACAGTGACTGCAGTATTCTGCACAGGAAGAGTGAAAACACATTTCGGCCAGGATATAAAAAATGACAGCTGTACTTATCACAAGAAGGTGTGGAAAATGCCACTGTTGAAAATGTGGCGTGAAAATATTACTAATTTGCAAAGTTACAAGGGTGTGTGGAAACTGCAGAATGCACGATCACAGTCATTTTATGGAGTTTCATCACAAAATTTTCAACATAGACATTTTAGGACCTCTGCTCATGAACAGTGTCAGTGTGATTTTCTTAATGTGTTCCGAACACTGATTTCCCACAGCAACCACGCTATTGGGCGCTGGAAGAGCGAAAACACATTTTGGCCAGGATGTGAAAAATGACAGCTACACTTCATAAGGAGGTGTACAAAAATGGCAATGTTGAAAATCTGGAGTGAAAATATTTCAAAGTTGTGAAGGTACGAGTGTGCGTGGAAACTGCGCAATGCAAGCTCGTGACACTCTCATTTTATGGACTTTCATCACCAAATTTTCAACATAGCCCTTTTAGGGCCTTTGCTAATGAACAGTGTCACTGTCATTTTCATAATGTTCCCAAACAAGGATTTCCCACAGCGACTGCGCTATTCTGCCCCGGAACTGCGAAACACATTTCAGCCAGGATGTGAAAAATGACAGCTGTACTTTCCATAAGGAGGTGCAGAACAATGGCAATGTTGAAAATCTGGAGTAAAAATATTATAAATTCGCTACCTTATGAGTGTGCATGCAAACTGCGCAACGCACGCTCGTAACACAGTTATTTTATGGAGTATCGGCACCAAATTTTCAACATAGGCATTTTAGGACCTCTGCTCATGAACAGTGACACTGTTATTTTTGTAATCTGTCCTGAACACTGATTTCCCATGGTGACCGTCCTATCCTGTGCCGGAAGTGTGAAAACACATTTTGGCCAGGATGTGAAAAATGACAGCTATACTTTTCACAAGGAGGTGTGTAAAAATGTCAGTGTTGAAAATCTGGCAAGAAAATATTGCAAAGTCGCGAAGTTACGATCGTGCGTAGCAACTGTGCAATGCACGCTCATAAAACAGCCATTTTCTGGATATTTCCCACCAAATTTGCAACATAGGCTTTTTGAGAGCCTATCTCATGAACACTGGCACTGTCATTTTGTTAATCAGTCCCAAAAGGAGATTCTGCATAGTGACTGCAAAATCACCTTTCAGGACCGATTAATGCCATGACAGTGCCAGAATTCATGAGAAGGGGTCCTTAAAACACCATGTTGAAAATTTGGTGCTGAAATTCCCAAAAATGCCCAAGATATGCATCAAAGTTGAAAACACCCTTTTTATTCTATTATGCAGCTTACCGGCCATTTCTTTAGTTCGAGGTCGGCTTTGAAGCCTGCAGATGTGTTCCCGGTCCACCGAAGATCATTGTGCTGAGGTCCAGAGGTAAGTATGGGGTGAGTGGGGGGTGTTGGGAGGCAGGGTGTGCAGTGGGTGTGTGCGAGTTGTGGGAGGGGGGCAGGAAGACGGCTAGGGACCTTTTTTTTTTTTACAGGGAGAACAAAAACACCACGGGACTGTTTTTTTTTGCAGGACATGTGGAATGCTGTGGTGGGTTCCCAGTGTGCAAATGGACTTTTTGGGGGGCAGCTGCAGCCAATGGGGATTGGCACCTCCATTGGCACACAACAAAAGAGGAGCCACATCAAGCCGATGGGGATTGGGCACCCCCGTCAGCACACAAGAAATGGGGGGGATATCCCGATGGGGATTGGGCACCCCCATCGCAAAGACAGAAGTGGGGGGGTGAACATAAGCTGAGGGGGATTGGGCACCCCCCTTGGCACACAGGAAATGGTGGGGGGGATATGCAGACGGGGATTGGGCATCCCCATCGGCAAACACAGAAGCAGGGGGGAGACATAAGCCAAGGGGGATTGGCACCCCCCTCAGCACACAACAAGTTGGGGAGGGAGACATGCTGACAGGGACTGGTCTCCCAGTCAGCAACAGCCCGGCAATGAGGAGCCGCTTCTTCATTGCAGGGATGACGCTGCAATGATGAGGTGGCCCCTGATTGCAGCGGCTAAATTTTTACTAGTTGGTGACACACTGGCTGAACTAGTGTCAGCAGCAGTGTGCTACGCATTGAGGAAGCGGGTCAAGCCTTTAAAGGTTCTGGGAATAGACACAACAGTGCAGCGCCTCCACAACCTGCTTTGGGAAAGCTGCGTAATATGTTTCATGCATGAGCGCGGTCAACATAAAAACACAAGACTATAAAATGCTCAAATAACATATCTGCACTATATTGATAAATATATGAATATATTTTGCTTATATTGACAGTCTGATCAAATGTGTCGAATGCATTTGAAAATGCATTTTCCAATAAGCAGTGTACATTTTGAAATATATGTTGCTTGCATTTATACATGAAATAGATATTAATAAATATATTTTTAAATATATATCCAACATATGAGTGGATATGCATTTACATTGCAAAATACATTTTAAATACATGGTAAATATATTTTGATAATGCATTTAAAATGCACTGTGCTTATATACAGATGGTACAAATAAGTGTGACAAATATATTTATTGAGATATTAGAAATATATTAATCATGTATATTAAATATACTTCTGAGTAAATGGCATTATAATAAAATAAATGAATACATTTATAGCTATATTAGGAATCTATTGGTAAAATAAATTAACATGCTTTATTTCAATATATTTCAATTTTCATCAATACATTTTAAAATATACATAGTTCACTAAAGCAGCAATTACGTGCATATTTCTCATGCATTGCAATACAGTATATTAGAAAATTCAGAAATATGTCTGGATATATTTAATTTCCAATACATTACAATATATTATTGTACAAGTTGATTGGAATATATAGCAATATATGAAAATATATTGTTAGTAATATATTTAAAACTATATTCCATTTTCGTAAGGGCCAGGAGGGGGGACTTACAGACATGGGGGCTTATCTGGGATGTTGAAGAGTGTTTTGGGGAGCAAGTTTATGCCTGGATTAACTTTTGAGGAGCTGCAGGGGAGTTTTCAGACTGTGCAGGCACCATTTTGAACACGTGCCATGCCATGCCTTGGTGCAGGGCCACGTTGCAACATAAACTGTTTAGCATACCTATAATATATGCAGAATGTTAGGATCCCTTTTGATTTGCTGAAGGCTGTCGAGCTGGGATTGGAGGTCACGTTGCTTTGAGCATGGGATGACATTTTGTTGGTCCTTAATAACTGCCTTACAAGTGGTTGGAGCAAGGAGATAGCCACTTGCCTTGGACTTGAACATTGCTAAGCCACTTTCTAAGAACTCTGCAAACAACACCATGGCTGAAGCCTTGGGAGATGGGCGATGGGTGGTTCTTGTGCCTGCATCTTTGCTTTTGTGGCAGTGGGATCTTGCCCAAAAAGGGGAACGCAGGAAAAGTGTATGATCTGCCAGCATATTGGGGATGTGGTGAAGGTCCTCCCTGTTTGTTTGGACGGTGCCGGCAGTGTCGCCATTTTCCCCTGTTGGCCTGCAATTGAGCACCAAACTGCATGGAGTATGGCCACCACAATGCTTTCATGAGTGTCACTTCATCAAGTTTGGACAACTGGGAACTGGTGGGGACTGCTACCAGTGAGGCACCCAGGGATCGAGGTGCTATAGTCATCTTCCCAGCCCCTCACCTCCCACGGGCCTGACCCTCCCTGTGGCAGAGGGAGATGGCACAGGGGGGCAGGTAGAACTGAGCCATTTGTGTCCCCTGTGTTGGGCCCACACCCCGCACAAGCAGGCCATGTAAAGAAATTTAGAATATGCCCCTCCGTGATTGTGGAGGCCCCAGTGAGTCAGCATCCTGACCTGGTGGTGGAAAAAATCATGTCAGAGGGAGACTCTAGTGCCGGAGAAGACCAGGAATATACTGTGCCCCCTCCACCTGGTGTGCTGTATAAGGACTATATCTGTGATGATCAGATATGGGAATGGGATATTCCTAAGCCCTACTGTTTCCCTAACAAAAGGTTTCCAGATAGTATCTCTCTGCTGCGGCAATTTTGCATCCAGCACCAAAAGGATATGGACTCTCTTTGACCCTCTGAACCCTGCCATCTCAAGTACACTTCAGGGAGTTGTCAGCTAACGTGTACGGCCCCAAGAATCAGTACGTGCAGTATACCCAACTAGTTACAGTTTGAGTGCTGGGTACATGGCCACATCAGAAAAGAATATCCTGGAGAAAATTATCTTAATCTGACCAAACACAATTGGGATGTGATCAAGGAGAAGCGGGAGGACTGGGTGTTTCATGCTGCCCTGGACAAAGTTAAAATGAAGAGCCATGGAAGTGCATTGGATTTGGTAGGACATGAGCAAGAAGCCATTAAGAGATCCAGACAAATGTTTCTGTCAACTATATGGACTGTAGTGACTCTGTTCAAAACTTTTGTCATGGTCCAGAATTTAGAGGGTCAGAGAACTAAATATCATGTCATCTGTGAAAACGCCTTCTGTGATGAGTGCACCAAGATGGCCCCAAGTTGTGTTTCACCTAAGGTATTTTCACCTTACGCTGTCCTGTCCTAGAAAGAAAGTCTAAGACTGTTCAAAATTTGCCCCTTGGCGCTGGTGCTAATTCTGAAATACAAAGAAGAACTAACCAGCTTTGGACCTCAGCTTTGGATGCCAGGTGATATCAACTCCTTATAGTTATTGTTATGTGTTTCAAAATATTTTAGGGGTTTGACTTATCCACTTCTTAGTTAATGACATTTTGATGCTACTAACGTTAAATGTTCCGTGTTAAAAAAAAAAAACATAAAGAAAAGGAATAAAAAAAATTGTACAAACTTTTTTATAAGAAAAACATTGACATGCTAATTGTTTTAAAGTTTAAAGTGTACGGGATCAGTGTGCTTGACTCTTGCAAGTTGGTAGCGAAGGCTGGTAGAGCAAATGGAGGGCAGTCTGAGTATAAATGGTGGAAATGTTAGAAATGCTTACTTTGACTGCAGTAGTTTATGGTTTAAAGGTGCTGTTTAAGCTGTTCAGCAACTGTTAAAGTTATGCATGTCATTTGGGGGGAAATGCAGAATTTGCTGTGCCTATTCCTGGCAGCAGCAGCAACGTTCTATTACTTTTGGGGAATAGTTAGTGTAGACAGAGTGTAGTAGCATGCGGGGAGGGATACCTCCTCTGCTGTACCTGGCAGATGGGAATTAGTAGTGGGACAGCATTTAGCCAAGTTGCCATTTAGCCCAGTAAGTTTAGGAAAGATGCTGGAGTGCGAGTCAAGAAAGGGTTTAAGTGTATTAATTTCCACCATCCCAGTAGTGTAACCAACTTGGTGCTCTGGCCCTTAAGGGAAGGAAGAGTGGCCACATATCTCCTCCGGGGCATTGGTGTGGCCTGAACAGGCGATCAACAGGGGGTGAATGTTTTGTGTGGGGGGAAAGTGTAAGCACCCTCTGGGTACTTATTAATTAAATTTGGTTTGCTAGGTGTAGTTAGGCAAAGAGATAGAACTATGGTGCTGGTAGATCTGGGATGTTGGGCTTGCTTGCTTCTTTCAGGTGGCCGCATCCCTAAGAGATAGAAATAAAGGGCTTTTGGTGCCATTGGGGGAGGAGAGGGGAAGACCAGGAGAAGTAGAAGTTGGGGGTAGGCCCGCAAGTTCAGCCAGAGGGCCATGGCTGGGCGGGGCTTGATGGCTTGCCACCTCAGCCCTCCACCCTCGAAGACCCATGTATGAAGGCTCAGCAGTTGGGTCGTAGTTTGAAGGAGAGCATTAGAGCAAAAACAGGGGGCCTGCCATTGCATTTGGAAGCTAAAGCCTGGGGAGAAAGAATTTAAGGAGGCCTGCCATGTTAACTTTGGCACCTTGGTAGGGTAAGCACCAATGTGGGCCATGTTTTGTTAATAGTCTCACCCGTGGAAGAGTGCAGCTGTGGGGGTCTGTATGTTTTCAGTGAGCTGGCCTGCTCTGGCAGCATGGGCCTGGGGTGCAGTTCAGAGGTAGCCGTCTGGAATGTTGTGGGTGTAATGGTGACAGCATTACCCCTTTTCCCCAAATGTGGCTGCCACAGTGTTGGGATACTCTGGTTGGGCAGCCTGGGGAGGCAGGGAATGGTCCATGTGGGGAATGGTTTATTGGGACGCCGGTGGGGTGGCAGACTGTCCAGATGCTCCATGTGGCACAAGCAACAGTCCACTGGATGAAGGCAGTCCAGAAATTGGAATCGCTGCATGTGCAGAGGTGCTGTTGGTTTCCAGATTAGAATGCAGAATTCTCTAGAAAGCCATTCTAGGCATGTGTCATCTGTGATTGTATGTTGGGAAGGTCTTCGATGGTTTGGTTATTTCTAAAGAACATCATGTTTGACCGTGTAAGACCTGGAAGTACAGAAATTGCTCCAAGTATTGTAATCCCCTGGTGGAGAAAGTTTAGAGTAAGGCCCAGTTGTGAGAGGAATTGGGACAATATAAAAATCTTGTGCTGTCATAGTCCCTAAGTATGCCAAGTTCTGAAAGTTAAGATAGCTGAAAGTAAGCAAGTGCCTGGGAAAAGGCCCAAAGTGAACTGAAGGAATGGAAATAAACATGCTGCTAAATGCAAACTACCTCTTTGTGTGGCCTGCTCAGCTTGCATTATGGTTTGCTGCCAAGAATGTAGCACATTCAGCTCATGGTAGTCTCTGCATGAAATAAATTAGTCTTTTGGACAAAGAGACTGTTGCAGAGTACAAGTCAGGCTCCTGCCTGTAAGTGTCCCCACTGTGTATGTCTGGTCCCATGCCCATGGAGTGTTTATTTTAACTTTCTGGTTCATTAAATGTGTTTTTGCATCTTTGATGCTGGGACTGGACATTGGCCTTAATCCATTTGACCTCTGCAATTTGTGTTAGCTAACCAAACCTGCCCTTGCAGCTTGGTTGTTGTAACTAAGAAGAGTACCTGTCCCCAAGCCTAGTGAAGCCAGTTCACAATCATCAGAAGAACCAGGTAATGAACTATTTCTACTTTTCTTGGACTGTGTTTTCTGACCTGTACAGTGCTTCCCTCCCACTCATTACCATCTGGATTCCCCTAGACACAGGGTGGGAGGACTTACACACCCAAACAAAGACCAAGAGTCCATGAGACAAACATGTACACTCAGACCCAGACCTGTTACCATCTGGATTCCCCTAGACACAGGGCGGGAGGACTTACACACCCAAACACAGACCAAGAGTCCATGAGACAAACATGTACACTCAGACCCAGACCTAGAGCGAGAGACCAACACCTAGAGTCAGACCAACAGACAAGAGGCCATCGCCCATAAACAGCCAAGGTAAGTGCCATGGGTGGGTCTCTCCATTAACAGAAGATACAGATACTGTGTTACTATTGAGGAGAGCAGCAGGAGGGGCTCCCCAGTCTCAGAGCTATATGGTACATGCACAGTAGGGCTAAGGTATGTGTTGGTCATTAGGTTGGTGAGTAGGTGTGCATTGGTTTGTACATGTGTGGGTGGGTTGGGTACATAGATATGTGGATCCACATGAATGTGTAGGTAAGTAGGTATGTGCTTCCTTTCCATGGATGGGTAAGGGTGTGGGTGTGTGTGTGTGTGTCTGCCAATGGGAATGTGTAGTGGTAGCCACCACCATTTTCATCACAATCATACGTTATGGCACTGCACAACCTCATACCTTTATTTATTACCAGTCATCTGAATGCTGCATTTCCAGGATCAGGATTTGTTGTTTCAAGCCATTGAGTGCTGTTATTCTAAGTGGCAGTGGCTGCAACAATAGGTTTGGAGAGTGGATACTTTTTAACATGCCAGTTGCCAATATCTAAGATCTCACCACTAAGAGGACTCTGGAACATGCCACCTACCCAGTGACCCAAAAACAACACCAGAACATCAGTCTCAGTTTCCACTCCACAAGCTAACTATATCTAACAAACAACAGTAGTAGTACATCTACAGCAAACTGCACCATTCTTTGCAGAATTCTTATTATGTCCCTGCAGCTTCTGGATGCAGATAGCAGTGTTTCTGTCTCAGTAGTGCTTTGCAGAAAAGTTCCTCAGTCCATGACAGGCATAAACTACTGGCATTCTGACTTAGATGACGAAAAAGGAAGAGGAAATAATGGAACAGTTATGGGGCTGCTGTTCTTCCAAGGTGTTCCTTTCTCACTACAACTACCCACAGCAAGTTTGACCACTACTGGGGCTCTGGAGACAATAGGTTACTCCCACCTGATTGAGCAAGTAGCATGCACTGCTTCACATAAGGGGGAAATGGCTGCTACTTGTTATCAAGAACCCTCACCCTCTCCTGAAGTTGTGATCCTCTGGCCTTCACTTTGCCCACCACTTTCCATCATCCTCTTCCCTGCCCTGTCTGCGGGGTTGACCTCAGACAGGGCAGAGCAGGCACTTCTCAAGTGCGAAAGCTATATGGTACATGGACAGTATCTCTAAGGTATGTGTTGGTCACTAGTCAAGTGTGAAAGCAGAGGGAGGATGAAACCACACATGGTGGTGCACGTGGGAACAAATGACTTGGCCAGGGAAGCAGTGTAGGTGGTAAAGGGGAGGCTCAAGGAACTGGGTAGGCAGTGTGAGGAGGTGAGGGTGTCGGTGGCATTCTTTGAGGAGCTACAGGTACCATGTGCAAGTACAGGGAGAAAGAAAAGGATAGAGGAGTTCAATGGGTTGCTGAGGAATTGATACCAAACCAGCAAATATGGACTGGTGTCAGACTGGGGCAGGACATGGGACAACAGCAACCTATATGCAGGGGGCAGGTTACATTTGAGCAAAGAGGGGAAGAGCATACTCAAACAAGGAATGGAGGAGTATATTTCAACAAGGGTGGATTTAAACTAGGAAGGGGTGGTGGTGAGGAGATTGTTGTTAGAAACAGCTTCTGGAAAGAGAAGCATAGGGTGCTCAGCCCCCTATTTAGAGGTGAAGGCAGTGAGAAGGGGGCACCGAGAGGACCAAGGGGGGGAAGAGGAATGGTAATGCTGGGGAGGCTACAGGCTGGAGTGTGGTCTCACTGAACACATGAAGCCTAAGGTACAGAACTGCAGAGTTACAGGCTCTCTTGGCTGTGGAATTCGTTGACATGAAACATGGGCCACTCAGTACCAGGACTGTGATATGTTGATCCCAGGGTACAGGCTATTCAGAAAGGCTACTATGGCCAAGGGGAATGGAGGTGTGGCAATCTATGTGAGGGAGGGGATTAAGTGCGTAAGGGAGGAAGGTGAGGAGGGGAGGGCAGATACTCTGTGGATGCAGTTCCAGGATGTGAGGAATTGTACACTGAGGATGGGGGTTGTGTACAGGCCACCATCACAGGGTTGTGACCTGGACTGGGAAGTAGCAGATCAATTTTGAAGGGTAAGCAGGAAGGGAGATGTGGTGGTGGGGGATTTCAACCTAACGGGGGTAGTTTGGAGCACACCTGCCACCATGAATGCAACAGAGGGAGTCTGTTGGAAGCTTTTCAGGACAGCTTCTTGACACAGCTGGTACAGGGGCCAACATGGCTGGAATGGACTTTGGACCTTGTACTGGATAATGGGGAAGCTGTAAGGGTCCTACAAGTTGGGGAACTGTTTGCTGGGAGTGATCACTACTCGGTGTGATTCACACTATGCATGGGAAGGGACACAGGTGGAACGGGTACAAGGGTGGTTGACTTTAGGGGGTCTGACTTTAGGATGATGGGGAAAATTCTGAGCAAGCACCAGGCAGACATCTAACAACACATGGATGCAGATCAGATATGGAAACACCAGGGGCCTGATATTCAAAAGTTAGTGACAGCACTAACGAGTTTTAGCCTGTGCTATATGAGTTTGCTTCTGTTTTTTAGGTGGGGGTCTACAGTATATTCAGAGGTCCCAGTAGCATGGGCTAAACCCATTAGAGCACAGGCACTTACATAATGCTGCGCCCATGCAAATGACAGGGTTCCGCCTAAATAGGCAAGAAGCAGCAATTTCCAATGTTTTTGAAGGTGGGAGACAACACCCAAAGCAGTGCTATTTACCACCTCTGAAACCCTTGACTTAATTGGGTGATAAGTTCATGCCCCCATCTCACTGATGATGGGAGGGCTATACTGCAGCTGCTCATTACTGTTCACCCAACCACTGACTTTCAGACAGCTCCCTGGGGTCTAGTGACACCCTCACCCTCCATCTCCTTCACTTGCCCCATATATGTTAAGATTTTCTCTGGCATCTAATGGCATCCCCAACTCCCCAGTAACCTGTCCTGTATATGTTAATCTTTCCCCTGGTATTTAGTGGAACTCCCACCCCACAGTCACCCATCCTGTATATATCAATCTTTTCACTGGTACCCTGTGGGACACCCCATCTCTCAAACACCAGTCCCCTATATATTCATCTTTTCCCTGGTGTCCAGTGGCACTGCCCACTCCCTTGTCACAAATTCTGCATATATAAATCTGTTTCTATTGTTCAGTGGCACCACAAACCCCCTGATCACACACGCTGTATATGTCAATCTTTTCATAGCTGTTTAGTGGCACCACCCCTCAACCCGATCATCTATCCTATGTATGTTAATCATTTTCCTGGATTTTAGTGGCACCTCAAACCCCTCAGTTGCCAATCCCGTATGTGTTAATCTTTTCCCTGGTGTCTAGTAGCTACCCCCATCCCCAATCACGCATTCGATGTTCTCTATATTATCCTTGGCTTCCCATGGTACCGACACCCTCAACCCCAAATGTCGCCCATCCAACTCCACCTCCAACCCTACCTTACCATTATGTCTGGAACTATATTTTGCTTCCTTATATGATGACCAGGTTAGCCGTCCTCTCACCTCCTTGTCTGAGTGACATATTAGCTGCAGTGTGCACATGTACAATATACTGTATGTGTGCACACTGCAGCTCACGCGGCATCCAGCCAAGGAGGTGAAAGACAGGCTCTGCCATTCACTATATCAGGATGTGATGAATGGCCCCAGATATGCTGGGGGGGGGGGTTGATGGGTGAAATTGAAGGTGCAGGTGTGGCGGGCTGATGGACCACCAATGTCTGCTGTTCCATTTGTCAGAAGACATTTGGGGAAGGGGGCAGGAGTACCATGGGGTGCCAGGGATAGTATAGGGGACATGGAGACCAGGAAGATTACTAACATATACAGAATGGGTGATCAGAGCATGTCGGATGCCACTGGACACCAGGGAAATGATTGACATATAGGGGATGGGTGTTAGCATGGCATGGGTGCCGCTACACACCAGGCATGACGTGACAGGTGCAAAACAGGAATGAAGACACCGCACTCCAGGCATTGTGAGAAATAGAACCACTTATTTTTACTGATTCATATATTAGCTTTAAACACTTTCAAATAGTGCAATAATCACATATGGAATCCGCATACCTAAAACTGAACAACCCAGTGCTTCGAGGCCTCCGAGGACCTCTTCATCAGGGGAGTGGCTACAAGTGCATCATAATATATAGTGCTCATTTCATGTGAAAAATATTAAGGAATCAATTAAATCATTGAAGTGCAATTCATGTTAAAGAGAAAAAAGGTAGTTTACTAGGGGATGTCTCCTGCCAAGTTGACTCACCACATCCCTAGCACACTCAGCTTTAATTACAAGGATACTTTCCCTATTAGGTGCATACAGAGATTGCTAACTGGTCTAGAGGTGGCCCTGTAAACTGAACCTAATGAATATCACTATAGTTTTAAATTTAAAATATTCATGAAGAAACAGTTCAACTGAGTAACTCTTTAAAGTGTTATAAGTTATTTAATTTATACTAAAACACCTTAATGAGATTAAATCTACGTTTTTAGATTTTAATTATTACAAAACCATCATTTTAAATGAAAGTCCTTTACACCATTAAATAATTAAACATAAACATGGGAAGAAAAGAAAACGCATTGCACCTATGCCTGTCATTGCAAAATGATTTTATAAATAATGAATGCATGTGTGGCACACAAGAGGTAATAAAATACAAATATTATAGAGAAAAAGAACAATTTCCTCTCTAAAATATGTCTGATTGTCTTATGATTCAAGTCAACGTTTTAATTGTAATATATGTTCTCACAAAAATATTTTCTTTTTTTCTTTTTATTTCCTTCTTTATTTAATTTGTGTATTGTAAAATCTTGAACTAAATCTGAATTCCTTTATCAATTTCAAGAATTGTAGCCTGGGACTTTGTAAACAGACAAACATGTAAATAAATTTAGACAAAACCCAATCTTCCTAACTTACGTCTCACAAATTTTTGGAATGACTTCCATTCCATATCATCATTGAAGCCAAGTGGTTTCAGTGTCCTGAAACTAAATATCCACCTTGATTCCTTTTGGTCCAAAGTTTTATTGTGATCCCCACCTTTAAGGTTCCGGGGAGCATGATCGATGGCCTAGTATTTGATTTCATGCAGTCCAGCCTGCCACGCATGCAAATGGTGCATAATAGGGTGAGATAGATCTTTGTTTCTGATTGCACGAAAATATTCCAGATGTGGCAGGAGCCCATGGAATGGGCACAAGCGGGGCCTCTACTCACCATGCAAATGAACCCATTATGGCCATGCCTTGTCAAGGCCAAAGAGGTCCTCCCTCTTCTTAAGGCTCTTAAAATTAAAGGCTCCGGAGGTCCAGATGGTATCAGCCCCAGGTTACTAATGGAAGGAGCCCAGTCCCTTGCCAGACCTCTGACCTGGCTCATCAACAGATCCCTACTGGAAGGAATTGTTCCTCACCAGTGGAAGCAGGCTAACGTGGTCTCCATTCACAAGGGTGGCCCGAGGGAACTTATCTACAACTACAGGCCAATCTCCCTGCTATGCAGTCTTGCAAAATTGAAGGAAAGGCTAGTTCATGGGCAACTGAGGGACTGCTTGGAGTCCCACCAGCTCCTTGCCCTTTCCCAGTATGGCTTTCGGACAAACCATGGCACTGATACCACCCTCACCAATCTAACAGTGGACGTACTCAGTGCAATGGACACAGGCAAGCCGACAGGCACAATCTTTATTGACCTGTCTAAGACTTTTGACCTTGTGGACCACAGCTTGATCCCCATGCCCTTCGGTGGTTCAAGAACTACCTATCAGGTCACTCTCAGAGGGTCATCTGGAAGGGTGTGCTATCAGATCCCCTACCTATCAAAGATGGAGTACTCAGGGCTCAATTCTCGGTCCCCTCTTGTTCTCTCTCTTTAGAAACGACCTCCACCTTCACTGCGGGGACAGCTCTGTTGTTCAATATGCAGATGACACAGTAATCTACCACTCTATGGAAAATCTGTCAGAACTAGGTCCGCTCCTCCAAGCTGACCTAAAGGCACTGGAGGCCTGGCTTACATCCAACAGAATAATCCTCAATGCAGGCAAAATGAAATCTATGCTGTTTGGTCCTACATCCCTTTGAGAAGGACGGGTCCAAACTCCTACAGCTAACCTCTCTAGCAGGAAAAAGTATAGATGTGGTGGAAACCACACAACACCTTGGGCTAAAAATTGACCAAGGTCTCACCTTTAAGTCCCACAAAGACAAAGTAACCAGGACCATCCACAGTAAACTTGACACCTTATACCATCTAAAAGACCAGCTCATCCCAGGGGCAAGGTGGGCAATTGCCTCCAGTGTCTTGCTCCCAACACTTACTTACACTGCCCCAGTACTACAGGGTATGCCTAAGCAAGAGCTCAACTGGCTACAGGTTCTGTATAACAAGGTTGCACAGTTCGTTACCCAGAATCACCCACGAAGCCACGCCTTTGACACGCTTGCCCAACTGCAGTGGCCTTCCTTTGCTTTTCGACTTCAGTACCCCCTACTCTGCCTTTCATTCAAATTACTGAGCCCGACTGCTCCCCCCACATTAAAAGGGACTATCTCCCTCAAGCACAATGCTCGGATGCTCAGGACCTCTGGTTGGACTCTACTCGAAACCCCCAGAGTCAGGACAAATGTCAGTGGCAAATCCTTCTCCTTTACAGCCCCCTACCTGTGGAATAATCTTCCACCTTCTGTACAGGAAGCCCCCTCTCTACCGATCTTTCGCACTAGGCTCAAGGCCCACATGATTGAGACCAGCACTTCTCACTGTCTAGGAATGGGGTAGTCTCCCCCCGATCCAACAACCAATGCCCACCCTCTCCCTTTGTCATCCAAACAGACCACAAGGCTTAGCCTTGTCTCAATCAGTCACTACTTATATGTTGTATATGTTTCTTACTTACTGACTCACTATTTTTACTGTTTTACTGCTTTTACAGTAACCTGGTTAGCAATTGTACTCTCTCTGTAACAAGTTGTACCTGACATCTGTCATCTGTACTGTATCACAGGTTGCCCCGAAAAAGGGACCTTTGGGGCTCAGTGGGCCTACCCAGTAATCAAAATTTAATAAATAATAAATAAATATCCCTTTAGTGCATTGCATGCCCAATGGGCTCACATTCATGCTTTGGTTGAATATAGCCCACAGAGGTCCCAGCGCTACCTGTTTAGGGGGTACTATTCCCTGTGGGCTGGATACAGCCCAGGTCCATGTCAGGGCAGCAAAGTTTGACTTAGTGCTGCACTGACATGGGCCAATATTCAGTTGAATAGCGCAGGTCCGCTATTGAACTAAATATAGCACCCTCTGGTTTGGGTGCAGGCTCAAGCACGGCACAGTTCTCTGAGCCATGGTTGTGCCTGTTTTTGAATATCTGGCCCCTGGTTTCTTTGATAAATGCTTCCTACTTCTAAGTGAAAATAGTTCTTATGAGCTCCTAGGTTGGCCTAAGCTGAACTTATCCTCCACAAATTCAAAAACTATCACGGGACAAATAACACATCCCTCACTTCTCTTGCAGTAGAGTGAGCTAAATGCAAGATTTTTCTTTCAGTAAATCCTGCTGCATAATCGTTGGCTGCCACCAAGCACCACCCACGTAGTGCATTCGCATTTGAGTTAAAGTTGGCGTAGGGAAGTGCACTAAAGTAGTACTGTGCTAAACCAGTAATTCATTTTTCCTGTGCAGACTGACTTTTTACAGACTGGTTTTAATTATGTTATTTTTCCATCTCTACTGGCTTCTTAGTTATTCTAGCTGCATTTCTGATTTACACACAAGTAGTAAATATCATTTTAGAACTATGTGATGTAGTTTATGTCGGTTACTGAACAGTTACATAGAAAGATAGAAACATAGACTTTCACGGCAGATAAGGACCGCTTGGCCCACCTAGTCTGCCCATTTCCTTCCTACTGGATAAGCTGCAGATCCTAGTTAACCAACAGCCTATTTCTTCCTACCCCCACAAGAATTGCCTTATGTCTGTCCCATGCATTCTTAAATTCTCCCACAGTTTTAGACCCCACAACCTCCTCAGGAAGGTGGTTCCATGCATCCACTACCCTCTCTGTGAAAAAATATTTCTTCACATTGACCCTGACCCTGAGCAGTTCCCCCTCTACCTTCAAATTGTGTCCCCTTGTTCTTGCACATCTCTTTTTCTGAAAGATGTTACCCTTTTGGACTTTGTTAATTCTGCTGAGGTACTTAAAAGTTTCTATCATGTCCCCCCTCTCACTCCTTTCCTCAAGGGTATACATATTAAGCTTCCTTAGTCTCTCGTCATATGGCTTCTCTTGCAGACCCTGCACCATTTTAGTTGCCCTCCTCTGGACTGCCTCAATCCTGTCTATGTCCTTGCAGAGATGGGGTCTCCAGAACTGGATGCAGTACTCCAGATGGACTCTCACCAACTGTCTGTACAGAGGGATAACAACTTCCTGTTTTCTGCTGGTGGTGCCTGTCTCTCTATACCTCTCCCTCTGCCTTGGCCAGTTCCCTGACTTATGGAAATCTGCTATCGTCACCCCCATATAAAAGAATGGTGAAAAGACTCACCATGGAACCTACTGACCAATCTCCATACTACCTCCCCTCTCAAAGGCACTCAAACGCATTGTTGCCAACCAACTCACCGACTACCTGGACAACCACAACATCTTATGTTCTCAGCAACATGGCTTCAGGAAAGGGCACATCACCACATCTGCTCTCATGGAATTTACTGCAGCCATCCACAGTTCCCTAGATAACTGCAGCCTTGTTGGGGCAGTCTTCATCAATTTAACAAAGGCTTTTGGTACCATCCACCACAACCTGCTTCTGAACCAGCACTCAATTGCTGGGCTCTCCCCAGACTCTATGGCCTGGTTCCAAAGCTACCTGTTAAACAGATCACAATGAGTAAAGATTGCAGGTACTCTCTCTAAAGCTATGTCAGTTCGTTCGGGAGTTCCCCAAGGCTCCATACTGGGACCGCTTCTATTTTCCCTTTTCCTGAATAACCTCCCTAAATCCTGCCCTGAACAAATTATTCTCTATGCAGATGATGCTGTAATTCTCTCCTCCCAAAAGGACCAGCACGCCCTGCAAAATAATCTTCACCTTGGATTCTCATCAGTGGAAAACTGGTTCAGTACACAGAGACTTATTCTCAACCATAAAAAAAAACTAAGACTATGCTTTTCCGTAACTCCCATAGCAAACACAGGTCACTCCCTCTGATCATATCAAACCAACATGGGTCAACCCTCGAACAAGTTCTAACCTTCAGTACTTAGGGATCACTCTGGACAGTAACCTGTCCTATTTGTCCCTTATTGACAATGTCACTAAGGCTGCCAACTTGCGTCTTGGCCTTCTCTACAGGCACAGGTCTAGCTTAACCCCTGCTGCCTTACGCCTTGCAGTGCAAAGCTCAGTTGTCTCCATCATCGATTATGGCCTCATCATTTATGGATCAGCCACTCCTATGGCCCTCAGATGTATCTCCACTTTGCTCAACAAAGCCTGTCACCTAATCACTGGGTCTCACCGTCTATCCCACATATGCGACCTCTACACCCAGTCTGGCTGACTGCAACTATCTAATCGCATAAAATATCAAACCTGCACTATGGCTAAGAAGATCACTATGGGCTTGGCACCCCCTCGTGTTCTATCTCTCCTCAGCCCAAGTAGTAACCCCCATCACACAAGAGGCTCGGAATCTCATCGCCTGTTGGTCCCACTCTGCAGAACCTCCATGGATCAACACTCATTTGCCTACAGGGCTCTTTGCTGGTGGAATAGCCCTAACACTAACATCTCCTCCACTCCCAAGCTAGGACAATTCAAATCAAAGCTCTGTCTCCACCTCTCTGCATCCAGCACCTGCGACTGTCATACCTAGCTGGCCCTCTCAGCTCATTCCCACAGTCCTAGCCACTGTGCCCCTTTCTTGCACTTCTCCCCTCTTTCCACTCCCTCCCCTCTACCCTATCCCCCTTCCCCCTACCATTCCACCCCGCCCATTACTTGCACTTCTGTTCTAATTGACAACTGCCTCTGGCAAGCTCTCCTCCCTCCCTTCTAGCACCCCTCTCCTCTGCGACCTCTGCCCAAACTATTCCTTTGTATTCCTTATGTTATTATGCAATTGTATGTTAAATCTGTTTTATCCTCTCTAAACTTGCACTTGCTTTATTGAATATTGCATTTGCTCCACTGTGTACTACTGTATTGTTCAGTCTCTGATGTGGAACCTTTGTAAAAGAGCCTTGGCTCAAAGGTACTTGTAATGCTAGAATCAATACATCCCAGTATCCCCCCAGCCCTCCCTACTGACTTCTCACATCGCTTGCCAACCTTAAGGTCATCTGATATGATTGCCCCCAGGTCCCTTTCCATTTGTGTTCTTGTTACAACCTCTCCTCCCATTGTGTGGTCTTCCCCTGGGTTTTTGTTTCCCAGGTGCATTATTTTGCTCTTCTTTGTATTGAATCCATGCTGCCATACTTCTGACCATTCCTCCAACCTTGCCAAGTCCCTTCTCATCCTTTCCATGCCCCCTTGTGTATCAACCCTGTTGCAGATCTTTGTGTCATCTGCTAAGAGGCATACTTTTCCTTCCAGTCCCTATGCAATGTCACCTATAAAGATATTAAAAAGGACTAGACCCAGTACTGAACCCTGTGGCACCCCACTAGTAACCCCATTTTCTTCAGAGTGGATTCCGTTTACTATTACCTTCTGTGTCCTGTTGTCTAGCCAATGTTTTACCCAGGCTACCACCCTGGGACCCACTCCCGGGGTGGCTGATTTGTTTATTAATCTTTTGTATGGGACTGTGTCAAATGCCTTGCTAAAGTCTAGGTAGGCCATGTCCACAGCCCCTTCCTGGTCTACTACTTTGGTCTCCCAGTCAAAGATATTGATTAGATTCATCTGACATAAGCTTCCCACTGTGAATCCATGCTGCCTTGGGTCCTGTGCCCCACTGGCATCTAGGTACTCAACAATTCTTTCCTTCAGAAGTGATTCCATCATTTTCCCTACCACAGAGGTCAAACTGACAGGTCTGTAGTTTCCTGCCTCAGTCTTGCTCCCACTTTTGTGAAGGGGAATCACATCTGCCCTCCTCCAGTCCTTAGGTAACACACCATCCTCCCATGATTTGTTAAAAAGGAAAGTCAGTGGTGCCACTAGTTTTCCCCTTAATTCTTTTAGAATTCTGGGGTGAATCCCGTCAGGCCCCATTCCTTTGTCCACCTTCAGTTTTAGGAGTTCATTGTGAACCCTTTCTTCTGTGAAAGAACTGGGATCAACCACCCTATCCAGAGTGCTTTTGTTAACTGGATTAGGTACCTCCCTCTCCTCCTCTTTTGTGAATACTGAGCAGAAGTATTCATTCAGTATCCCTGCTTTTTCACTGTTCCTCTCTGCCCACCCACAGTCCATTCTATTTAACCTCACTATCCCTCCCTTTGTCTTTCTACTCTCCCTCATGTACCTATAAAAGGTTTTATCCCCCTTCTTAACTGAGTTGGCTATCTTTTCCTCAGTTTGGGCCTTTGCTATTATGACTGCCTTCCCTGCTTCCTTCTGCCTTAACTGTTACAGATCTCTGTCCTGCTCCTTCTGTGTTTCCTTATACTTCCTAAATGCTGTCTTTTTCTCCATAACCTTCCCCACCACATCTATTGAGAACCATAGTGGCTTTTTCTTTCATTTTGATTTGTTTATTTGCTTCACACAAAGGCTTGTTGCCTCTGTGATGGGAGTTTTGATGTTTCCCCCTTTTGGCTCCACCCCTCCTTCTTGCCTGTTTGCTAGTGCTTTTCTAAGGTACTCTTCCATTTTGACAAAGTCAGCCCTCCTAAAGTCCAGTACCCTCACTTTTGTATGGCTTGACTCTGCTGCTGAGTTTATCGAGTACCACACTGTTTGGTGGTAACTTGTTCCCAGATGGTTACCAACTTCTAGATCTGAGATCCTCTCACTGTCCCCATTTGAGAGTATGAGGTCTAAGATTGCTCCCTCCTGAGTGAGTTCCAACACTAGCTGTCTGAGGCATGCCCCCAGTAGGGCTTCGAGAATGACCCTGCTCCTGGATGTGACTGCAACAAAGGTGCTGCACTTAACATCTGGCATATTCAGTTTCCCCATCAACAGTATCTCCCCTTTCTCTACCATCCTAAGGTTGCCTTCTATTATATTCTTGTCAGTTCCCTCCCCCTGAGATGGGGGTCTATATACAACCCCAGTGCAGATTGCGGTGCTATTTCCAGTCTCTAAGGTGACCCACAGTGCCTCCTCTCCTCCCTGTTTACACTTTTATTCCATTGCATTTATCTCTTCCCTTACATAGAGAGCCAATCCTCCCCCTCTTGTACCCTCTCTGTCTCTTCTGTAGGTTATGAACCCTGGTACGTTAACATGCCTGTCATGGTTCTCTGTGTATCATGTTTCTGTGACTGCCACAATATCCCGTCATCCCTCTTCCATCAAGGCCACCAGTTCAGGGAGCTTGTTGCCCAGACTATGGGCATTGGTACTCATTACCCACCATTTCTTGATGGCCTTACCCCTTTTTGCCCCATCCCTGTCCTTACTGCCTTTGTCGTTTTCTCCATTTACCCCTGCCCTTCTCCCTATCGATGTCTCTATCTTGGTTGTTGGTATAATGCATCAATATTCTACTAAAGAACTCTTTTATTGAAAGGGATCTAAACCACAACATATACTGCAGTTCAAAGTGGTACTGATCACAGGGTGTAAATCTGAAACACTCACTGAAATTACCAATAGGCCAGTATAGATGGAACAGTAAAAGAACTGGTACTAGTATGTATACCTTCCCATGGGAAAATGACTTACGGGTTCAGTGCAGTTGACTTTTATTACTCAGTTGGTACATTTGTCCAAGATGGCTATGTATCCATTCATGTTAATTCTTACTGGCTTTGTCTACCCCTTTAGGCAGCTTTGCAATTGACATCTTGCTACATAGAAACAAAGAATTTGATGGCAGATAAGGACCGCTTGGCCCACCCCGTGTGCCCATTTCCCTGCCTACTGGATAAGCTGCAGATCCTAGTTAACCAGCAGCCTACTTCTTCCTACCCCCAACCCCTAGAATTGCCTTATGACTGTCCCATGCATGTTTGAATTCCACCACTGTTTTTGACTCCACCACCTCCTCCAGAAGGCCGTTCCATGCATCTACAACCCTCTCTGTGAAAAATACTTCCTTAAATTACCTCTGAGCCGCACCCCCATCTTCAAATTGTGCCCCTTTGTTCTTGCACACCTCTTTTTTTGAAAGATGCTACCCTCTTGGACTTTGTTGATTCCCTTGAGGTACTTGAAAGTTTCTATCATGTCTCCCCTCTCCCTCCTTTCCTCGAGGCTATACATATTAAGCTCCTTAAGTCTCCCTTCATATGTCTTCCGGTGCAGACCCTGCACCATTTTACTTGCCCTCCTCTGGACAGCTTCCATCCTGTCTATGTCTTTGCGAAGACTGAGTCTCCAGAACTGCATGCAGTACTCCAGATTGGGTCTGACCAGCTGTCTGTACAGAGGGATAATAACTTCCTGTTTTCTACTGGTGATGCCTCTCCCTATGCATCCCAGTATCCCCCCAGCCCTCCTTGCTGCCCTCTCACATTGCTTACCCACTTTTAGGTCATCTGATATGACTACCCCAGGTCCCTTTCCATTTTGTTGTTGTTAGTATCTCACCCCCCATTGTGTACTCTTCCCTGGGTTTTGTTTCCCAGGTGCATTACCATGCACTTCTTAGCATTGAATCTAAGCTGCCATACATTTGACCATTCCTCTAACCTTGCCAAGTCCCTTTTCATCCTTTCCACCCCACCTTGTGCATCAACTCTGTTGCAGATCTTTGTGTCATCTGCAAAAGAAATACTTTTCCTTCCAGTCCCTCTGCAATGTAACTTATAAAGACATTGAGAGGACTAGTCCTATCTGAACCATCGGTACCCCACTAGTAACCCCCCTTTCTTCAGAGTGGACTCCATTTACTATTACTCTCTGTGTCCTATTCTCCAGCCAATTCTTTACCCAGGCTGTCATCTTGGGACCCACTCCCAGGCTGGCTAACTTGCATATTAATCTTTCGTGTGGGACTGTGTCAAATGCCTTGCTAAAGTCTAAGTAGGCCATGTCCACAGCACCTTCCTGATCTACTACTTTGGTCACCCAGTCAAAGAAATTTATCAGATTTGTCTGGCATGACCTTCCTGCTGTGAATCCATGCTGCCTTGGGTCCTGTGCCCCTCTGGCCTCTAGATACTCGACAATGCTTTCCTTCAGAAGTGATTCCATCATTTTCCCTACCACTGTGGTTAAACTAACAGGTCTGTAGTTTCCTGCTTCTGCCTTGCTCCCACTTTTGTGAAGGGGAATCACATCTGCCCTCCTCCAGTCCTCGGGTACCACCCCATCCTCCCATGATTTATTAAACAGGGTAGTCAGTGGTGTCACTAATTCTACCCTTAGTTCTTTTAGAATTCTGGATGAATCCATCAGGCCCCATTGTTTGTCCACCTTCAGTTTTAAGAGTTCTTTCAGAACCCTTTCTTCTGTAAATGGCTGGTATCAACTTCTGTATCCAGAGTGTTTCTACTGTTTGTTTTAGGTACCTCCCTCTTCCTTTGTAAATACTGAGCAAAATATTTGTTTAGTATCTCTGCCTTTTCACAGTCACCTCTACCCACCCCACCCCCCTTTATTAAGCCTCACTATCCCTCCCTTGGTCTTCCTTCGCTCCCTGATGTACCTATAAAAGGTTTTATCCCCCTTCTTAACTGAGTTGGCTATCTTTTCCTCAGTTTGGGCCTTTGCTGTTCTGACTGCCTTCCCAGCTTCCTTTTGTTTTAACTGATACAGTTCTCTGTCCTGCTCCTTCTGTGATTCCTTGTACTTCCTGAAAGCTTTCTTTTTCTCTTGAACCTTCACTGCAACTTCCTTTGAGAACCATAGTGGTTTCTTACATCATTTTGTTTTGTTTATTTGCTTCACACAAAGGCTTGTTACCTCTGTGATGGCAGTTTTTATTATTCCCCATTGTTCTTCCACCCCTCCTTCCTGCCCATTTGCTAGTGCATTCCTTAGGCACTCACCCATTTTGGCAAAGTCAGCCCTCCTAAAGTCCAGTACCTTTGCCTTTGTATTGCTTGACTCTATTGCTGTGTTTATTGTGAACCATACTGTTCGATGGTCGCTAGTTCCCAGATGGCTACCCACTTCTACATCTGTGATCCTCTCTTCATCTCCATTTGAGAGAACCAGGTCTAAGATTGCTCCCTCTCGAATGGGCTCCAATACTAGTTGTCTAAGACATGCCCCCGTAGGGCATCTAGAATAACCCCACTCTTCGAAGTGGCTGCTGCAACTGCACTCCAGTTAACATCTGGCATATTCAGATCACCCATCAGCAATATCTCCCCTTTATCTGTCATACTAAGTATACTTTCTATCATTTCCTTGTCCATTTCCTCCCCCTGAGAAGGGGGTCTGTATACAACCCCTGTGCGGATTGTGGTGCCATTGCCGATCTCCAAATTTACCCACAGTGCTTCTTCTCCTCCTCCCTGTTTTCCCTTTTGTTCTGTTGCTTTGATTCCTTCCCTTATGTAAAGAGCTACTCCTCCTCCTCTTTACCCTCTGTCCCTCCTGTAGATAGTGTATCCTGGTATGTTTATGTCCCAGTCATGGTTTTGTGTGAACCATGTTTCTGTGACTGCCACGATATCCAGATGTTCCTCCTCCATCAAGGCCACTAATTCAGGAAGCTTGTTACTCAGACTATGGGCACTGGTACTCATTGCTTTCCATTTTTTGCTGGCTTTACCTTCTGTTGCAGCATCCCCCACTGACCTTTCTACCTCAGTCTTCTTCTCATTTAGTACCCTATTTTGTAGGGAGACGCTGGGATTTTCCTGCTGCTTATCAGTGCCTCCCCCCTTGACTAGTTTAAAAGCTTGCCAATGAAGCATTTAAACTGATTGCTCAAAGACTTGTTCCTTCCTGGACAGATGCAGACCATCCTGCCAGTATAGGCTGGTGTCCTCCAGGTGGAACCCCAGTCCCCAATGAAGCCAAACCCCTGTGCTCCACACCATTTTTTCAACCATTCATTAAACTGCATGGTGCAAAGTACCCTTGCCTCACTCATGCCATTGACAGGCAGCACCTCTGAGAAGGATACTGTGTGTGCTACTTGTCTTAGGCCCCTCCCCAGTTCTATAAAGTCCTTCTGCACTGCTCTAATCTCATGTTGAGCCAAGTAATTTGTCCCTAGGTGGACAATGATGTCCAGCTCAGACTCCCGTGCAGCTGTTCTCGTGATCCTGAGGATGCGCTTCCTGTCCCTCCAAGCCATGGCACCAGGCAGGCACCTTACTTCAGTTTTCCCTGCTCCCCCAGTTCTCTCCTAATTTGAGTCCCCACCAGGAGCTGCTTCCTTTCCTTGTGGTGTCCTCTGCTCTCATTCCTGAGGGCCTCCTTGTGACAGGTGTCCTCAGCCTCCTTAATCTCCTCTGGTGCATCCATGGGGAGCTGTGCTCCCAGAATGGTGTATGGATTGTGGAGTGGAACAACTGACTGGGTGTGCCTCTGTTCCACCATCCTCACCCTCCCTGAGCCCACTGTAGTCCAACTGCTGTGCTCTTTGCAACCTCTGAGGTAGTGGTGGTGGCTTTGGTACTCCTGGATGGGGAGGTTCCCTTCCTACCATCCAGTCTGGCCTGGGGGAAGGTTCCCTTACTGCTGTCCAGTGTGGCCTGAAGACGGGCAAATTCCTCCCTCAGGGCAGAGAGTTGTCTGCAAATAGGGCAGCATCTCAGCCTCCAGAAAGACTCCCGGAAGACTGCTGCCCCACAGCCATTACATTGCACTACTCCCCACATGATTATGTACTTTTTTTTTTGTTCAACAGGGCATTAAGACTTTTGTCATGTTTCCGTATTATGGATGCTGGCCAGTATTGTCAGTCTATGGGCTGTCTCTTGAACTGCTTCAACACTGTAGCTGTGTGACTGGGGCCACTTGTATCTAACTCATCCCAGTGAGAGAATGTTTTTTGGCTCGAGGACTATGGCAAGGGCAGTGGGTGTGTCCTGTGTTCCAGCATTAAATTGATGTCTTTGTGCCAGCTGCCCTTTCCTGGTATATCAGTGTTGTAATGGTAGTATTCTCTAGAGAATACAGTGGCTAGGAGACCACTGGGGAACACACTGAGGACTGGCATCACTGGAGCTGGATGTTCAATGATGTGGCCTCCCTATACCTGGAGCCAGTTCACAAGACCTGCTGCATGGGACACACTGGTAACCCCTCCCCTTGTTCTCCTCTCCATTCCCACTGTAACCTCAAAAGTGTTACAGTGGCTGAAATACTATACATAGACACCTGGATAACCTCCCTCCCCACACTAGTGCTGGTTTGACAGTATGGAGACAAAACTTATTCATGTGGGTGCCTCCTTTGCTGTGTTACCCATCTCCCATATTTTTAATAGATACTGTAGCTGATTACTGGGGTCATTCCTGAAATGTGGATAGTGGCCAGAGTCATTTCTGCATGTAAAAAAGGTTAACTGAAACATATGGCAAACTATCGCCCCATATCAATTTTATCTGCTGTTAGAAATCTCCTTGAGAAGGTTGTGGCTTCCCAGCTAACTATCTCTCCAACCACAATCTACTTGCCCTGAAGCAGCACTACTTCCAGAAAGGGCAAAACACCTCCACTGCCCTTGTTAAAGATACCTCTGATATCAGAGTAGACAATGATCACAGGAAGCCAACTGGGGCTGTCTTTGTCAACCTCTCTAAAGCATTTAACATGGTTGACCAGAAGTTACTTTATTCTGAGTATTTTATCTAGGTTTGTGTGCCAGTGCTGTAGCCTGGCTCTAAAACTCCCTACAGGGCAGAAAACACATGGTCAAATTTAACTGGACCTTATTTTAGCTACCCCCTGTCAAGCTTGGTCTCATCCATGGTTCCATTCCTGGACATATCCTACTCTCCCTATTCTTAAATGATGTGCACCATATCATGTTTATTGCAGCTCCATACTATATGCCAATGATCGTGTGCTGCAAGCTAGATCAAATTTTATTAAATCCATCAACTCTCAATCCTGGCTTTCCACTAATAGGTTAAACCTTGATATAAAATGATAGAAGATATGCTTTTTGTGTCCTTAGTTAAACTAAGATTCTGTCCCAAGCCTGGGGTAGTGTCTAGCCCTGATTGGCCCCTATTGCTATTGTCATTTATTTATTTTACCAGGAAAAGGCTCTTTTGATCAAGCTCATTTACAAGGAGGTCCTGGGTAGGACAGGGGTATAGATAATAAAAACAAAACAGTAGAATAAATGTCATAATATACAATACAGTTGCAATGACAATGGTGACTGAATACAAAGAATATACAATCGGTACACATTAGGATACAAACTTGGGTAGTATTATTATTATTATAGTCTTTTGGTAACTGGGTAAAGCCCACTAGGCACAAGTGCCTGTTTTCAGGGGTGACCTGGGAGTACTGGGCAGTTAAGTGACTTGCTCAGAGTCACACAGTATGCAAGTGGAGGTTGTGAGAATCAAACTCAGGTCTGGTCTGCTGGATGTACCAAGCTCATTCACACCTCGTTCCTCTAACCTCTAAGCTATACTGCCAGCCAAATATACAGTTTGAAGAGTCATGAAGGCAGTATGATAGCTTCAAGGGGAATAGCACAGGAAGGAATTGAACAAGTCTCAGCTTATATGCTTTCAGTTAGGACTTTAAAATGGTTGCACTCAACCATAGAGGTGAGTTTTAGAGTATTCTGTAACTTGTTCCAGGCAACCAGAATGATACTGCTGATTGCATATTTGCAATACTGTGCAGTGTACCTAGGTGTGTCTAGTGGCAGTAGGTTGTTCTTTCTTAGGGAATAGAAACAAGAGGACGTGCAGAAGAGTTTGGTGATATACTTGGGTAGCTCATTGGATAACACCGTGTACACCCACATATTGAGACTGTATAATCTCCTATTAGATAGACCAGGCAATCCCACTACTGCATACAGATTACAATGATAAGATCTTGGTGCAAAGTTAGTGATGAGCCTCGGGGCTCTGTGGTAGAGAACATGGAGCTTGGTTAAACATATTATAGGGTATTATAACATGGGTTATCTGCAATAGGAGATCAGACTGGAAAAAGGTGTCACCTGTCCAAGGATTAAATTCTCTATTTAATCCATGGTTTTCATGACTGATCTAGTTTTTAACACCACAGTAAGGATGCTCACCCATTGGCGGGATCTACACATCCACAGTAAGGATGATCACCCATTGGAGGGATCTACACATCCACAGTAAGGATGCTCACCCATTGGAGGGATCTACACATCCACAGTAAGGATGCTCACCCATTGGAGGGATCTACACATCCACAGTAAGGACGATCACCCATTGGAGGGATCTACACATCCACAGTAAGGATGCTCACCCATTGGAGGGATCTACACATCCACAGTAAGGATGCTCACCCATTGGAGGGATCTACACATTCTGCTCAGCTTCATTTTTGGAGCAGCCATTTTTTTTTCTTAGTGAGGAAAGTCAACTGTAAGTTACAAAACATACATAGCTAATTGTTTCGTTCTAACTTAACACACATTTCATTCTGTGCAGCATCTATGAAAATGTTTAGGTAGATCAGTGTTGTGGTGATCGTTCTGTCACAGGAGGAAAATAAATGCTTCTGACAGTACTGCCATCATACACTGTAGCTGACAGCTGAGTGGGTTCACGTTTTACACAGCAATGCAGTCAAAATAAAAAGAGCTTATATTTTGTTGCCATAGCAAAGCAGACAACAGAACTTTATACAGCCAAGCAGTATACAACCATTTTGGCTCTATGAAACAGCATTACAGTCCCGAACACTCCCAAGTCCCCGCCCCCTCTGTATTTCTTAGCAGGCATCTCATGAAACTGTAGATTGTGCAATAGTGTCCATAGAGATTAGACAACTAGCTGTAGTCCAGGAACCCTCCCCCCCAAAGACAGCGGCATCCAGTCATGCTGCAGTAATCCTTTGGAAACACAGCAGATAGAAGTTCTTGTCAACAGCTGTATTCATGCCATCTATTGAAATGATGACAATTGTACCAATAATCATACAGTGTACTATGCAATATATCATACTCCAGAGAGTAGAGCAGATTCTGCAATACATACTGACAGATAAATTGATAGCTTTCTACCAAGCAGTGCTCTGCTGACTCGTGATCTCTGTTGTTCAGTCTAGGCAAGCAAATCAAGTACTGCTCTATGTTTCAATAGAGTAATACAGTTCCTTAACAAAGGAAATTCTTGCTACTGCAGAGATAGAGTTCATCTGCCACTATTTGGGTGTAATTTATTTCCCTGTGTGCATTACCCACCCATCTGGCTACAAACCACAGAATACACTGTGTTTCATCCTGCCTCTGTACATGAGGTGTATTTGATGGACAGGGGACTCACACGGCAGAGAGAAAGAAACAGTATCTCCTACACATTATTCATCCATAAAGGACATAGGCTAGGAGGAGCACTATGAATGAATTATGCGGATAATAAATCAGCACACACAAATAAAGTGCAAATGCATGGAGCTCTGTGGCTACTTCTGCCCCAGTGCTTCGGGTCTTCTTATGACCCTTTCTCAAGGGGAGTGGCCAATGTGCTACACATGCTGTATTTTATTTCAAACCAATAAAGTGACAGTGTAATAATTAATCAAATTCTAATACATATTAAAACAGCAATCATGCACACATTAGTGCAGGTACAACTTAATTTCAAACAAGCCAGATGATGCATACTATTCAAACTAGGCTAATTCAACAATTATAAAGAAACAGTACTAAAAACTTAAGAGAGAGGAAAAGAAACATAGATTTATATGGCAGATCATTCACTCCCCCTGCTCCCCCTTCCAGTACCACAACATTGCCGACACACACGGTGTTACTGACACCAGCATGAGATTCTTTGCAACATGCTGTAGTCACCCTTTTGTTGCTATCTTCAGCTGGTTGATACTGACTACTGGCTACTAGTAGTTTGGAAAAACACAACAGCTCACCCAACAGAGGCTTCCAAGCTGACTCAGCTGCAGTGCACCATAGATTCCAGAGCTGCATAAATGAGGAAAATATACTTATGTACACAGCTCCCGTAGCTGTCCTGTTCTATGCTCCTCATTCTTTCACCATCTGCTCAGCTAGCTCCATGTTATCCACAATAGCGGTACATCCGTCGATGCATTAAACTCTGAGTTTAATCCACTGCTGGCAGCAACCCACAAACAATCAACGTACAGTGTGATATAATAGTCAGGTACAACCTTGTATGACATCAATCAAGCTAATCTGTAACCCATTAGAAATGTAACAAATAACTTGTAGTTGGCATTCTAACAGTTCTACATCCATAACAAGCCAGAGAATGTACCTTTTCAAAGGGACTACTTTTCAAAGTGGAAGGATAAAATTCCTTTTCCACATTAAAAGAGGGGTGCCAGCTAATTTTAGGGACTTGTACCCTATCCTGCAGGTAACCCATGTTATAAGTGCAACAACCCACTCCAGCGTATAGGGTTATAGGCATTTAATGCACGCCTGGGGAGCTGTGAGGACACTCAGCCTGTGGCCTTGTGCCTCACAATGCACCCCAGGGGTGGATTAAATGCCTATAACCCCACACCCTGTCATGGGTTATTGCTTAAATAGATTATGTCAGCATAATCTAGGATGGCAAGAAGTTCATTAGCATCAGACGCTTTCTGATATTTATAGGGAAAAGTTTTATTTATTTAGTTTTTGTTGACTGGGTAGATGCACCAGACAGCAAAGCTGCCTATTTTCAGGCATGACCCAGGAGGTTACATACATAGGGTGGAAACAACAGTGAATACAATGAACTAAATAAGGAGACAACAAGCAGTACAATCAGCCAAAAGCATACAGACATGGTAACAACAAGAATGAAGCCCGATTCAGGCAATAAACTAATATAAATGCAGGACAGTATAGTGGCATAGACAACGTTCTGTAGGATCACAGCCCCTGTACGTGACATTATGAACATTCTATAAAAATAGAAGGTAAGTGTGAGGGAAAATAAATGGTACCTGGAGAATCAGGATAGGAACAAGTGCTCGGGCAAAAATAGCTAAGATGGTCAGGCAAGTGAGTGGGAACAGCACTGGTTGTTGTAACAGAAGTCAAATCTAGCATGTAGCTTCTTACTGATTGCCTTGATGTGGTTAGAAAAGGATAGTTTATTGTCAAGCCACACACCATTTATAACTCTACACCACCTCAATATATTCATCAAGCAGCATACTGATAGCAAGGACAGAGATATGTTGTATTGCAGTATTGTTCAAGAACATTACAGTGGTAGCCATAGACATGGTCAGATATTTCATGAAATGCCTGTGATATTTCTGGAAATGTCCTGCCTGCCTGCAGTACCACTGTGGGCCACCAGAGAGACTCTGTTTAGATATTTAGTGAAATATCTGGAAATATCTGACTGTCATGGCTACCACTGTACCTTAGTTTTGTTGCAGTTGAGTAGTAATTTTGATTGGAAAAGGCTTATTTGCAACATGCTAACAGTTGCTCGAAGGGCAGAGCACACTGCTACAATGTTGGGTTCTGTGGAAAGTAGAATGCTCTTAATTGGGACATGGATAATTGAGACTTCCACTTTATTGGGACATTCCTCCGGGTACCAATTAATCATCAATGCTATCCTATGTGAGGTTTAGCTGTTTAAATGAGATGCCCCTGCCACCTAATTGGGACTGTTTGGCCAACCTTGTCTATCACTAATCCCTCACAGTCCCCAACAGTCTCTCACTAATCCTTGTTCACACATCCCTTTCCCACAGATCAGTAGGTGTGAATTTCTTTTCACTGGGCTATTAATGTGTCCCTCCATCCTCCCTCCCTCCCTCTTTCTGGAGCTTCTCTATTGTGTTTTCTGTGTCCCAAACCTATTTTTTCTTGCTTGCTTACTAAACCATGACGCTGGAGACTAAATGTAAATGCTTTATTTTACCTACAGTGGTTATTGCAGAAAAGTTGTCTGGTACTTTAGTGTACCTCGTTATATGTGGCATAGCCAGCAGTGTACCAAGCGGTACCTCCTTAATGTGACAGGGCGTCAGTATGATATACAGTGTGCGGTAAGCCCTTAATTAATGGACTCCACCTCACCATGTATTGGAATGCACCAGGTGGTACATTACATTACATTTTTACCCTTACATTTTACCTGTATTTTAATTTTCCCCCAGTAGATGTGTCTCGGTCCACAGTCATGCCATATCTCTGTCCCTCCCTCTCTTTGTCAGCACTGTTCAGTGTGTCAGTGGCAGTTGGTAGTTGGAAGTGTGGCACAGCATTTTGAGTCTAAACCAGTTTTATTTTTAAAATCCTGTTACAGTGCTGCAGGAGCCACCAGCTCAAAAGAGACCTGACCACACATGGCAAGTGTTTGTAGTGACTGGTACTGCTAAAAACTAAATGTTGTTTTTGGTATCACCGGTGTAAGCTCTATATGTTGTTCAAGATTGCTCAGAAAATGAAAGGTGCTTTGTCATATTTATTTCTCAGGAGAATTCTGTCTGAGCATGAACACACACTACTAGCTAATGTGACTGTCATAATCATCAGAAACCTGTATATTTGTAGATGCCATAATGAAGTTTGGTAGTGTGTGTCAGCCCTCAAACAGGATTCTCGTTACTGGAGAAAAAAAATCAAAGTGCGTTTCATTTTGAATGATCCTAAACTGCATTCACAAGTATTAAAGAGGTAATTTTTATCAGTAATAAACAACATGGCTGTTATGCCTGAATTACTCTTAGAAATTATTAACACCCCTCTGGCATTTGTCTTTTATGGTGAATTTAGACCCTTGACCCATTTTTAATTATTTGTTAGTTAAAGGAGTTTCTGGTAACATCTGAAAATTAACATAATATTTTGTCTGCATAATTGAGGAATGTTTTACTCATTTTGTTTCTTAGTCCCTTCCCATTCCATGGCAGAAGTTTTAAACTACTGACCATACTACCCTGCTATGTAAATATTTAATGGGTTGTCTGTATAGGAAAAAAAAACACTTAAATGGCATCTGAAATTTTCAGCTCAACACTACACTTGCAAATTAAGGATCTTGTATACTGTATATTATTAATATTGCAAAAGCTTTGTCCCTGCTATAGTTTATTTTAATGAAAACACAACAACCCCCTGCCAGAGGAATCCTCCTCCCCATCCCATCCAATCAGCCTTATCAAAATTCCATTACCCCCCCGACCCTCTCCTGGGAGCATATTTTAAGGTTGACGCATCCTAAACTAAAAATAATAATAAGAAAAAATGTCTGCTCAGATGAGAGGTTAGAACATTAAGTAAATTATTTCAAACATTGAGACCAGATTTTTATTTCAAATGCTTGAACCGCTGGCTTCACTGTCTGCATCACGAAATGTATTGCTAGGAGAACAGCGAAATGCTGTCAAGATTTTGAATGATGGGCATTTGGATTTTATGAAATCTGCCACTTATACAGAATGATTTGTAATGTATAACCTGTACATTGTGCATTAACAAAGTTTATTTGCTTTTTCTACTTTGCCTGAAAGATATTCAGTTAAAAAATTAAAAAAGTCCCAAACTCTTATTTATAGTTTATAAAGGACTGTGGTGAAAGGTCACTAATGGTATATTACATGCTAAATATAGAGGGGTGCTGCATTCAGTAGAGAAACATAAGCAAACATGTGTTCCAATCCACAATTTGACATACGTAATGCATACAGTAGCGTGCACCCTCTATTATCAGCCAACTTTGGTGCACCAACTTTTTGACAGATAATAGAGGATGGCAGATAATAGAGAGCGTTATGTTGCATTGGTAAAATATAGGAAAATTGGCACATGACTTCATTTATGTATTAACTATTCAATTTACTTATCTTTGTACAGTTTAGTAACAAAAATACTTACAAACCACAGTATGATTGACTATTAAAATCTAGTTAATTTCTCATTTATCATCAATCAGCTTCAAAGTAATCAGTGATGGAAATCTGTTTGGCTATATTTGTCATGATTAATTTCATTAAAGCATCCAAGTCTTCCTCCCTCATTGTCCTGCAGTGGTGCCCAGGGGACTATGAGGAAGCTGTGATAAAGCTCACCACCTGCCTACTGGCCAAAAAAATCCAGTTGGGTCTAGCCCCCCCCGGCTGTCTCCCACTCCTCCAAAAGAGTTTGCCAGCTTGCACCACTAGACATTCTGACACAACAGCATTCCTTGTCCCCATTGTGAAGACCACTGCTGGCCAAAGGTCTTTTCGCTACAGGGCCCCACTCTGGATGAGCTCAGTCCCTGACTCTATCTTATCTATCCCCAGGCTAGGGTCTTTTAAACCTGAGCTGCTGAGCCACATTATGTCCAACTCCCTCTGTGACTGCAGATAAAACTCCTCTAAATATCTGAAAAGTTTTACTGCAGTTTATGCTTTTGTGTCTCCAATATATGCCTCAAATATTCACAACTTTGGTGTTGCCATACATATGTATTATGTATCTTTGCCTTTGTATTTTGTGCTGTATCCTGTATTAGACCAGTGGTCTGTATTCTGTATCATGTTATACTATGTACCTGTCCTCATTTTTGTATGACGTGGAGCCTTTGCAAATGAGTCTCTGACTCAAAGGGTTGTAATTCCTAGACCATCACTAAATAAATAAATAAAAATCCACCCTTGCTTCTAATATGAAATCTTCCTCTTCTTTACCCTTGATAGTTTCAACAATCTCTTCATAAATAATGTTGTTGAAAACTTCAGCTTCATTCTCAAATGTAACATAGTCTTTAGCAGTGCACTGTAAAATATTTCTTATTAAGACATTTACAGTAACCAAAAAACTGGGATCTTAGTGCACTGTGTCAGTGCCAGTGACTTGGCACATAATAGAGGGAGAATAACATGAGAAAGATATGGATTGCCCACCAGAAAGTGCTGGCAGATGGCGGACAGAGAGGAAGGCAGATAACAGAGGGAAATAAATTCTATAGAGAGATAATGGTACAGGAGGTTAGGCTGGTGGATAAGGAGGGTGGCGGACAATAGAGGGGCAGATAATAGAGGGAGCACTGTACTTCAAGCACTGGCTTGGTCATTTTGCATGAGCAACAACACATGCCAGGCCATGTAATTATGTCAAAAACAGCAAGCCTCAGATGTGTTGTTAGTAACAAAGGACCACCTTATTCATTTAGATGCACCCACACATTGTGATGTTTACTGATACTTACAAATCACTAGGAAAAGAATGCACAATCTGTATTTGTACTCTTTAATTGTGCCCCTGACCCCACGTATTGTACTGTAGGTCAGTAAGAATTGTTTTATAGTGACAACCCCATCCCATTCGATCTTCGCTTATAACTAACTTTGAATTTATTTTGTGTTCTGTTTGTGTTCCATTATACACCCCTGCATACTGCATATCTGTGTATTTATTTATACACCCGTGGTATATCTGTTTGTTTATTTGTTTCTGAATTTACTAATATCTTCATGTATTTATTTGAATGACTGTAGGTATTGTACATGCATGAATGTGTTTCTGCACTCTATAATTCTCACAACATAATATTTCAACATGTCTCAATCACAGATCAAATTAAAGCCAAAATGCTTGATCAGTTTTGAAAGCATCTGTTGTTTTGAGGTATTGGACTTGCTTTAATATGTTAATTGTTATCCACCCGATAGGTACATAATTGATAATACTGTAACTGGACGAAATTGAAAAGCTGTTACAAATGCATAACTTCTGTGCATAAATGGGTCAGAAAACAAATATAGGAAAAAACACAGTGGTAAGATAACTTCTCTTACTTTTTATGGGGTGCAAACAGTCAATGCTTCTTCATGATTTGTGCTTTCAAGAACTACATTTTTGGAATTGTGACAGTTTTTTTTACACTGTGCACCTGCAGGATTGATGAATTGCAGATATCTTCTCTGGCTGTCCCATGCCTATGGCAGTTGTTGTATGTTATAGCAGAAGAAAGCCACTCCACATAAAAGTGGCTGTGCCTTGTCTGATTATAGAATTTGCCATGAGATGAGGAGAACGGAACATATCAAACTGTGCAAATATAACATTCTGTTTATGTGGTAGTGCTTGATAATCCAGACACTATATTCCCAAAAGCAAACATAAAATGTAAAAGTGTTTTGCACTAAGGCTTCACCAGGAGTGACATTACTGTTGTGCAAAATAAATAATCAGTATCATTCATGGCAAAAATGTTTTTCTAGGGGGCTCTCTAGCATGGCTCCCCCTCACTCATTTATCCAATGATATACCATTTGAGTTGCCCTCCTGTATGTTGTCTGTAGTCTGTTTATGCCCATTAAGGGATGTATTTTTATTTGGATGTCATTATCTGAAGTAAAATTGTTTTATAGAGATGCATACATTACAAAAGCCTGCCATTACGTCACTTCTTTTATGCTGTATACAAGGACATTTTAATTGTATGACTAGTGTTAACATTTCTGTTGCCTTTTGCTGATATGCTGCTCAGCTTCTTGCATGAATAAAATATAATCATTGCTCTTCTTTATTCTTTTGTCACTGGGAAAGGAACACCCAGAGTCACACAGTGGAGATTCTGAGATCAGACCCAGGTCTGCTGGAAGAACTGCACTCGTTCACAGTTCATTTGTATAACCTCTAGGCTGTGCTGCAGTTAACCACAACACATGTATAATAAAGACATGTCTTTATCTAAATGTGGTGGGGTGAAGGGTGTGTATCACAAGACTGACAGCAAACAAGAGCTGGGGCAGTTGACCATGCAGCTGCTATCAGCTCATACTCATTTACCAATGAGAACTCTCTGTACAGCTAGGAGCACAACAGTGTGCCCTTCAAGCATTCTTACAAATGTAGTCATTCTTATAACAATGGCCACGGCAAACTAGGTCCGCTAAGAGATTGTACCTGCTACACAAATGTATATAAATAGATCTACTGTAAGAAGCTTTTTAGTTTTTAAAAAATGTGTTTGTTGACATCAGCCCTAACAATTTATTGACTAAACATGTAAAATTAACAAAAATGTTAAATTTAATAAAAGGGCAATCAGCAGTGTGTCATTTCAGACAGTGTCCATTTAAACAGTATTACACAGAAACATAGAAACATAGAATATGATGGCAGATAAGGACCACTTGGCCCACCCAGTCTGCCCATTTCCCTACCTAATGGATAAGCTGCAGATCCTAGTTAACCAGCAGCCTACTTCTTTCTACCCCCACCCCTAGAATTGCCTTATGACTGTCCCATGCATGCTTGAATTCAGTCACTGTTTTTGACTCCACAACCTCCTCTGGAAGGCCGTTCCATGCATCCACAACCCTCTCTGTGAAAAATACTTCCTTACATTACTGAGCTGCCCCTGTATCTTTCGATTGTGCCCCTTGTTCTTGCACACCTTTTTTGAAAGATGCTACCCTCTTGGACTTTGTTGATTCCTTGAGGTACTTGAACATTTCTATCATGTCCCCTCTCCTCCTTTCCTCGAGGCTATACATATTAAGCTCCATTAGTCTCTTCATATGTCTTCCAGTGCAGACCCTGCACCATTTTAGTTGCACCTCTGGACAGCTTCCATCTTGTCTATGTCCTTGCAGAGATTGGGTCTCCAGAACTGCATACAGTACTCTAGATGGGGTCTCACCAGCTGTCTGTACAGAGGGATAACAACTTCCTGTTTTCTACTGGTGATGCCTCTCCCTATGCATCCCAGTGTCCCCCCAGCCCTCCTTACTGCACTCTCACATTGCTTGCCCACCTTTAAGTCATCTGATATGACTACCCCCCAGGTCCCTTTCCATTTTTGTTGTTAGTATCTCACTCCCCACTGTGTACTCTTCCCCTGGGATTTTGTTTCCCAGGTGCATTACCTTGCACTTGTTAGCACTAAATCTAAGCTGCCATACATTTGACCATTCCTTTAACCTTGTCAAGTCCCTTCTCATCCTTTCCACCCCACCTTGTGCATCAACTCTGTTGCAGATCTTTGTGTCATCTGCAAAGAGACATACTTTTCCTTCCAGTCCCTTTGCAATTTCGCTTACAAAGACATTGAAGAGGACCGGTCCTAATAGTGAACCCTATGCCACCCCACTAGTAACCCCCCTTTCTTCAGAGTGGACTCCATTTACTATTACCCTCTGTGTCCTATTCTCCAGCCAATTCTTTACCCAGGCTGTCATTTTGGGACCCACTCCCAGGCTGGCTAACTCGTATATTAATCTTTTGTGTGGGACTGGTCAAATGCCTTGCTAAAGTCTAGGTAGGCCATGTCCACAGCCCCTCCCTGATCTACTACTTTGGTCACCCAGTCAAAAAAATCTATTAGATTCGTCTGGCATGACCTTCCTGCTGTGAATCCATGCTGCCTTGGGTCCTGTGCCCTCTGGCCTCTAGGTACTTGACAATTCTTTCCTTCGAAGTGATTCCATCATTTTCCCTATCACTGTGGTTAAACTAACTAGTCTGTAGTTTCCGCTTCTGCCTGCTCCACTTTTGTGAAGGGAATCACATCGCCGTCCTCCAGTCCTCAGGTACCACCCCATCCTCCCATAATTTGTTAAAGAGGGTAGTCAGTGGTGTCACTAGTTCTACCCTTAGTTCTTTAAGAATTCTGGGATGAATCCCATCAGGCCCCATTGCTTTGTCCACCTTCAGTTTTAAGAGTTCTTTCAGAACCCTTTCTTCTGTAAATGGGCTGGTATCAACTTCTGTATCCAGAGTGTTTCTATTGTTTATTTTAGGTACCTCCCCCTCTTCATTTGTAAATACTGAGCAAAAATATTTGTTTAGTATCTCTGCCTTTTCACAGTCACCCTCTGCCCACCCCCTCCCTTTATTAAGCCTCACTATCCCTCCCTTAGTCTTCCTTCACTCTCTGATGTACCTAAAAAAGGTTTTATCCCCCTTCTTAACTGAGTTGGCTATCTTTTCCTCAGTTCGGGCCTTTGCTGTTCTGACTGCCTTCCCAGCTTCCTTTTGCTTTAACTGATACAATTGTCTGTCCTGCTCCTTCTGTGATTCCTTGTACTTTCTGAATGCTTTCTTTTTCTCTTGAACCTTCACTGCCACCTCCTTTGAGAACCATAGTGGTTTCTTACATCGTTTTGTTTTGTTTTGTTTATTGGCTTCACACAAAGGCTTGTTACCTCTGTGATGGCAGTTTTTATTATTCGCCATTGTTCTTCCACCCCTCCTTCCTGCCCATTTGCTAGTGCATTCCTTAGGCACTCACCCATTTTGCCAAAGTCAGCCCCCTGAAGTCCAGTACTTTTGCTTTTGTATGGCTTGACTCTATAGCTGTGTTTATTGTGAACCATGCTGTTAGATGGTCGCTAGTTCCCAGATGGCTCCTCACTTCTACATCTGTGATCCTCTCTCCATCTCCATTTGAGGGGACCAGGTCTAAGATTGCTCCCTTTCGAATGAGTTCCAATAATAGTTGTCTAAGGCATGCCCCCATAGGGCATCTAGAATAACCCCACTCTTAGAAGTGGCTGCTGCAACTGCACTCCAGTTAACATCTGGCATATTCAGATCACCCATCAGCAATATCTCCCCCTTTATCTACCATTCCAAGTATACTTTCTATCATTTCCTTGTCCATTTCCTCCCCCTGAGAGGGGGGGTCTGTATACAAACCCTGTGCGGATTGTGGTGCCATTGTCTGCCTCCAAATTGACCCACAGTGCTTCTTCTCCTCCCTGTTTACCCTTTTGTTCTATTGCTTTGATTCCTTCTCTTATGTAGAGAGCTACTCCTCCTCCTCCTCTTTTACCCTCCCTATCCCTCCTGTAGATAGTGTATCTTGGTATGTTTACGTCCCAGTCATGGTTCTGTGTGTACCATGTTTCTGTGACTGCCATGATAGCCAGATGTTCCTCCTCCATCAAGGCCACTAATTCAGGAAGCTTGTTACCCTGACTACGGGCATTGGTACTCATTGCTCTCCATTTTTTGATGCAGCAACCCCTTTCGGAAAAGTCTAAACCACTTTGGGCAGGGAAACTAATGTTTGCTAACATCTATGACCAAGACCTGATTCCTTCTGCCAGCTGCCTATCGCAACACCATCCTTTCTTTCTACTAGCCTCTCCTCCCCCGCCCTTCTACTACACTATATTAACTGCCTTTGTTTCCCTCCTCAGACCCCAGACCCCCGAGGTGCAGAGGGCGCGTTCACCCCTCCCTCACAGCCAGACCAGACAGGAATCGACCGTAAAAACTGCCCAGGTAAACAGCCCTGCAATTTCGACCACAGGGGGCCGCTTAAGCAAGTCTGCCCATTGGACTATTGGCACCTTTTTCTGTTAAACAAAGGACTTGCTAAAAACGACCTGCAGATACGAATTCCAGCTTGCCTTGCATTACAGCTTGCCTTACCGGTAAAAGGTGGTGCTCTGCATCTCCCGTCGGCGCAGGAGTTCTACATGTCTTGTTTTTCTTGGGGGGAAAAATGAACCAGAAACACAGGAGCAAACTATGGAAGCCAAAATCATGTGTAATTCATTCTGCCTTCACACCTATTGTTCTAGTTAAAAGCAGTCAGTTTGTTTCCAAATGCCCTGTGATCCTTTAGATATAGCTGGAAGATGAGTTTCCCCAGGATGGCCACTTTAAGTGAAGAAGGGGGGGGTCAGGTTAGTAATGCAGGGGAGCAGTGTGGACCTTTATATGGAATGGCTGTGATGACTGTAATAGTCTCTTCCACTTCTTGATTTTATGCTTGCAGCCCACACAATTCAAAAAAGCAAACTGCTGGGTAGATGTTTCTTTTTATAAAGGAAAAAAAATGAAGTGGAAAAAATGCCACTGGATTTACCATGCCAACACCTCTTACTGGGACCTCCTTGTAACTCCAGTCCCTCTAGCAAAATATGTATATCTTTTACTGGCACATTTTGGTCGGTATATTGTGTGACTCCTTCTTTACTTTGTGCAGTTCAGCTTCTCTCTAGACTTCTGGCACTCTGGCCTCATTGAATTGTCCAATGTGTCTGTGAATGGTATATAGATGATGGTATAGAGGGAATTGATGTACAAGGGTATCTAAGTAGGAGGGGTAGAAATGGTGACTCTAGTTGATGTGTTCCACTACATTTTTATCTAAAGCAAAATCTCTCCCAAAGTCAAAGTTAGAACATGCAGGGGCTGCAAACACAAAGCAATGGGACACAATATCATGTTCATTACAGCCACTCCCTGTCAAGGTCCTCACAGCTTGACTGTATTATTTATCCTCCCCTACCACATCCCTGGTAGCAAATGTTAAATTCCTTCTTTAAAAAACTAGAACTCTCTCTTCAGATGCTTTATCATTCTACCAGGGTTGGGGTGGGGTGCTAATGTTTTTTTTTTGTCTTTCCTTGATCATCTCCATGTTTCTATATCTGTTGCTATTGTTATAATCCAATAACAGCCTATCTTCCCCTACTTGATATCTCCATCAGACTCTGCACTTAACTGACTATGCATGTATGCACATATGCTGCACTTTGCTCCATTCTCTTTTGTTGTTATTAGATCTAGAACCAAAACAAAATTTGGTAATAAAACAATCTCAAATTTAGTGCCTAAAACTCGGGAACAAATATCCAAAAGGTGGAAATGCACAGTATTGCTACCATGTAATTGTTTTAAATCTTTTTTAATGACTTTATATAGCAAACACTGTAATTGTTATGGATAAATTATTGATATTTGGGTTTGTGTATAACTTTAATCAATATTATATTGAAACTGAAATTATGTATGTATGTCTGTTTATGTGATGTTATGTTAAATGTGGATTCAATTGCAAAAGAGATAACTTAATCTCAATTTGAAATCCAGTAAAGTTTGAAAGTTTGTTGTTGGCCATGCTCACATGATAATTTTAAAGAAAAATCACTGTATTTGTTACGTTGATTCTGTCACCTTTTGAGACAGCCCCACCCAAAAATAAAAATAAAATAAATCTATTCTATATCTTTGTGCATATTCTATGTCAGTCTGACCATCCTCAGTAATGGTGAATGGAACGTGCCTCCTGCTTTAATTTTTGTTTCCTGATGGGTGGCAGCTAGATGCCTGCTGGTTACATTGGTTTTATGGCAAGTCATTGAAATGTGTGGTTTGTTAATACTTAACTGATGAGTTCATTACCTTTAGTTTTTATTAAAGGGACACTGTCAACCTGTAAATTTTAGTATAATATTTCATTCGAAAATGTGGCCATATCTAATTAAATACATAAAGGGTATCAGTTAGAGAGTCTCTGTGGATATCGTATAGTCCTTGTAACTGATTACCTTATGTTTCATCTCTCTGCATGACTTGTTTACAAATCTGCTTCCCCAGTCGGGTTGGTCATAAAAAAATACATTCCTGATCAGCACTCCATGTAAATTTGCATGCTAGCTCACCATCCTTCTGAAGTTATCCTGCTGATTCATGAGTTTTCATACACACGGGCTTTCAATTTGCTACCTTCAATAGTTGACAGTGTTGTTGACAGCTGATGCTGAATGGCCATGTCAGCATCTGAAGTGAGCTAGTTCTTTTTTTGTAAGGTACTTTCATTTTTACGTATGATATATGGATGTGGTTATAATGTAGTTATTATATTCATGTCAAAAAGTGTTTTTATGTGTTAGATTGCCTATTGTGGTCACTGTAGCTTGATAGTGAGAGTGTTAGTAAATGCTGGTAGTTTGTGATGATTGTGATTTGAATTTATGACAACATTTTCTATTTGTGTTAATTAACTTCTATCTTGACCCTCGCTCCTTTAAATTTCTTTATATCCACCGTTGAATAGTCCCCAAGGGGCACACTCAAAGTCTAGGAATTAAAACATCATACACTTTATGTAATGTACAGTGCTGCCGGACAAAGATCCCCCCCACACACACAAACATATACACACACACACACACACACACACACACACACACACACCCTCATTTATTATTTAATTTTAGAAGACTGACATTGTGTCAGTTTAGCCATTCAGTGGATGACTGTGTGGCATTTTATTTTGGGGGGTTGCAGAAGGGGGGGCTTAGTTAATCCTCCATACCCAGTGTTGGTAGTGGCAGCCGTTATGGGGTGTTAGTGACTGAAATTCTATTTGAGTACAGTATTTACCTTGCTCATTTTACAAATTCTGCATATTCTCAAAAAAATTATTAATTCTCTCAATGGACCCACTCATCCCTCGGACCCACCCACACGTACATACAAACACACACACACTTTGTCCACTTACAGACTTAGCATACAGATCATCATCACCTTCATCATTTACCATGTTCATATGTGCATCAGCACAAAGTCCCTTTCATTTGACTGTTAATCCATAAATTGCTTCTTCTTTTTTTTTGGTGTTGAGATGGCTTCACCATATGAACTTCACTGCTAAAATGTGAGTGTGTTTGCATATGTGTGTGTGTGTGTGTGTGTCGGTGTTTAGGTGTGTGTCTGTGGGTGTGCTTGTTTGTGAGTATGTTTGCTCGTGGTATAAAACTGGTGGGGGCAATCTTCTTTATTTGCACTTCATTTTCATTCCATGACACGCATTGATGATAATGTACTGAATCGTTATTCATCGAGCCAGCTCACCCTCTATCCTCAACCATCCACTTGAAATACAGGACATTTAAAATGGTATCATAATAGCTTTGATCTTAATCTTATGATGTACATATTGAGGTTAAACTTGGTATCTACTATAGTTTGAGTCATATGCACAGTATACAATTGGATTTGGGAGATCCATGCATCCTAAGTTTTATTTTTGAATTATGAAGTTCAATGCAGAAGATTTTTATTTTAGATGATTTTCCCTAACAAATCATACTGGACACATTCCAAATGTAGCTCCTGTCTGTGCAGGGGGATTGATGTACTGAATAAATTTAATAATGAATATGGATCCATATGGACAAGTTTTATCTATGTTTCCCATAGAATTAGTTAGAGAAAATCATCCATAAATATCTGCATTGAAGTGTGCAATTTTATAGTAAAATACAGAATGTATGACTTTCCAAAGTTCAATTACAGACAGTCAGAAGGGAGTGTACTGATGTGTAGCTACCAATCGTCACGGTTCATGACAAATAATATACTGATCTTGTGTTGGACACCGAAAATAGACATTATGGATACACATGGACAGCTACAATACCAATTATTTCCATGATTTTTCTCGTTATATATTTTATTCATTTGTCTGTTTTTGTTTTGTGGGGTAATAAGTCTGTTACTATCATTTTGGTTCATTGCAGTTTATATGGAAATTAAACAGTATGTATAATATCCCAAGTTCCACTCCTAGTCTGATACATCAACTGTGTTATTCGTAGACTTTTGCAATATGCATTTGTGCATAGATCACTGAGGTTCAAATCACAATACTGTCACTGACTTAGTGGTGAGCCCCCCCCCCCATGCTCCAACCGCTTTGTCTCCCTGTGCTTCAGTTAATCCCAATTGCATATTTATGGTAGAAATATGCCACGGAAGATTGGATGTTGCAATTCACCTGGGCTATCCTACATAACTATAGTGTAAAAGTGTGTATACATTTGATATTAGATAAAACAAAATAGTTTAGCTCATCTAGGTTACCTTGGGTAGAGAGCGTGTAAACATAACTAAAAACATGACCCCTTTGAAAAAAAGAAAGAAGTTGCTACTCAGTTTTGATATCTTGGGTAACTAGAGTGTGAAAATGTCCAAAACTCTGATCATATTGAAACTAGGCAATAATTGTCCAAATGGACAAAAGCAGGATCACACTGAAACTGGTATCTTGCATATCACACAGTATGTGATATTATTTTCTGTCTAATATGATGTTCTAGTGTGGATTCAGTATAGATATAAGCAACATTCAGTGATTTACTTATCCTGCAAAGTTTTATATCCTACTGTGTGTGTTTTGTGTTTGTAAGGCACCACAAGATAGAAGGGTTGGTTGTTGCCACATAATTGCTTATTTACTATAATATTTAAAATTGATTGTAAAATTGTTACATGCCAAATCACAATGAAAATACAATACTGCAGCTCTGCTGGGCTAGCCGGGGTAAAGACACTGTAAAAACAGTTAAAAGCAGGACCATACCAAAACGGGGTGTTGCATCTCAGTTTTGATATCATGGGTATGTCACAGTAAGTACAAAGTGACTCATATGTACAACTTCTTAAAACTGGTGACTCAGTAAGTCTGCTCCATTAAAGAAGAACAAAATTTAATTCAATAAAATATGATTCATGATCATTTTAAATGTTTGTCTCAAAAGTAATGCACACTTACAACAAAGTGGCAAAAACATTTCGCTATAAGGCAGCAACTGTCTGCCTAGTTCATGAAGGTTGCATCTTTTCCTATAATGCTTGCACTGGCAGATTGCAAAGAAGCAGTAGAAACATAGAAACATAGAAGATGATGACAGATAAGGACTGCAAGGCCCATCCAGTCTGCCCATTACTTTTTCTACCTTATGGATGTGCTATCGGCCTTTGTTCTGTTAATGGCCTATCTATTCATAGTAATCTGTATTGCTTCCTTATGCCTATCCCATGCCTGTTTGAAGCCCTGCACTGTATTCATATCCACCACTTCCTGAGGTAGGCTGTTCCATGCATCCACTACCCTTTCTGTAAAAAAGAACTTCCTCACATTACCCCTTAATTGGCCTTCCTCTAATCTCATGCTGTGTCCTCTTGTCCTGCTATTGTTCTTATATTGAAACATGTTAGACTCTTTCACCTTGTTAATGCCCTTAAGGTGTTTGAATGTTTCGATCATATCACCTCTCTCTCTCTCTCTCCTTTGCTCTAGGGTATACATATTGAGCTCCGTTAATCTGTCCTCATATGTTTTCTGATGCAGTCCCTGCACCATTTTGGTTGCCCTTCTATGGACTGCCTCAGTTTTGTTAATGTCCTAGTGAAGGTATGGCCTCCTGTGCTGCATGCAGTACGCCAGATGGGACCTAACCAGTGTCTTGTAAAGAGGGATTATTACCTCCCTCTTCTGACTTGTGATGCCCCTACTAATACACCCCAACACCCCCTAGCCTTACCTATTGCTTTAGTGGCCTGCTTGGATGATTTCAGTCTTTCTTACATACGGTAAATAAATATACTGTCAGTCCTAATGGTGTGGGTCTCCTACCTTGAGTATGGGGACTAGTCTGGCTTCCTTCCAGCATGCTGGCACCCTAGCGGTGATCTGAGATAGATTGATAATGTGTGAGAGTGCTTTTGCACCATATCGGCTCAAAGATTAGGAAGATGAATTAGCAAACAGGCATGTGTTATCATCTGAGGCACCTACTGACCCCTGAATCAAGAGTTGTGATTGGCCGTGGCCACCTCCTCCCCATTCTGAAATACTGCTCCCCAGTAATTGCCCATGCATCCCCTTCACTACTCAGTTACTTGAACACAGGCTATAATAATATTTGTAGATTTATCAGCCAAGCACCATTCCGGACCCACCACTGTCATCTCTACCAAACCTTAGGATGGTTCCCCCCTGCTGATTGGAGAAACTTCATGCTTGGTTCATTCGTTAGCAAGTGCCTTACAGGAAAGGGATGGATCACCTCTGTCAGGGTTACTGATATCAAAATGTAACAGGCGAGAACTGAGGTCCTCCACAGGTAGATGGCTGGAATGCCCCAGGTGCTCTACTGAGTTGGGAAGGACAGCATTCTCATCTGCCGCACCCAAGTTCTGGAACTCCCTTCCCAATGAATTTCAGGCACCTGTCTCACCCCACACATTCAAATGGAACATCTGGGAAGCTATGTTAGGAAAACCCTTATGCAAATGCCTTACCAAATGATGGTATACGAACATACGAATGTGCCAGCAGAAACAGACCACCAGGTCTATCTAAGTCTGCTCGAGTGTGCAGCCAACACCCCTAGTCTGCAACTGCCCCAACTGCCCTCCCTTTTGTCATCCCACTGCCACCCCCTACTCTCACCCTCCCCTGTCCCCTGTCCCATGCCCTTTTGAAGCTGTTCACAGATTCACATGATACCACCCATTCTGGTAGGGTGTTCCATTTTGCTACCACCCTCTCTGTGAAATAGTATTTCCTCATTTCCTTCCTAAATCTTCCCCCCTCCATTCTTAGCCCATGCACCCTGGTGACCCTCCTCCACCTTAATTCAAAGACCCCATCTGCTCCATCCTTACCGATTCCCCTCAGATACTTGAATGTCTCTATCATGTACCCCTTGTCCCTCCTGTCCTCCAGGGTGTACATATTTAGGTCTCCCATCCTGCTGTCATAGTCTCTCCTCTCCATTCCACATATCATCTTTGTTGCCCTCCTCTGCACCCCCTCCAGCAGCCTGATAACACACTTTAGGTATGGCCTCCAAAACTGCACACAATACTTTAAGTGCGGCCTTGCCAGTGACCTGTAGAGGGGCAAGATCACCTCACTTCACCTGGAAGAAAAAATCCTCGCTGTGCACCCCAGCATTTTGTTCACTTTTGTAGCTGCTCTCCTGCACTGGGCAGTGTTGTTCATGGTCCCTGTTATCATTACCCCAAGGTTCTTCTCCTCCTCAGTGATCCGAAGCTTAACCCCCCCAGCCAGTATTCTCTCCTTGGGTTCTTCATCCCAAAGTGCATAACCTTACACTTCTTTGCATTGAACTCCAGCTGCCACTTCTCTGACCACTCCTCTAGCTTGCATAGGTCCCACTGCAGCTGCTTCCACCCCTCTTCTCCATTCACCACTGCTCCGATTTTGGTGTTGTCAGCAAACAGACTTACCTTGCTCACCACCCCATGTCCAATGTCTGATATGAAGAGCCCAAACAATACTGGTCCCAACACAGAGCCCTGTGGCACCCCACTCGATACCGGCCTTGGAGTTGAGAGAGGTCCCTTCTCACCACCACCCGTTGCAGTCTCCCACTCAGCCTGCTTGTAATCCAGTTCATCATGTTTGCCCCTACTCCTACACCAGTTAGCTTCTCCCCAAGCTGCCCATGAGGCACTGAATCGAAGGCCTTGCTGAAGTCCAAGTAAAGAACATCCACCGCATGACCCTTATCCAGTTCACCTGTCACCCAGTCATAATATTGTATCAGGTTGGTTTGACAAGACTTCCCTGAAACAAACCCATGCTGCCTCACATCCTGGAGGCCATTGTCCTCCAGGTACGACACTAGTCTTTCCTTTGTATTGTTTCCATGAGTTTGCACACTATGGAGGTGAGACTTACTGAATGATAATTACCTGGTTCATCCCTTGGCCTGCTCTTGTGTAATGGCACTACATGTGTCATCCTCCAGTCCAGTGGCACACATCCCGACTCCAGTGAGGTGCTGTACAGATCCGCCAGTGGCTCCGCCAACACCTCCGCCATCTTTCTCAGCACCCTGGGGTGGATACCATCCAGCCCTGGTGCCTTGTCTACCTTCAGTGCTCTCAGTCACTCTAGGACTGTACTTGACTCAATTATTCCATCTGTCGCCTCCTCTCCTCCTGTCCCCACCCTCCCAGCCCATGCTGGTAGTGGTCCCCCCTTTTCTTCTGTGAACATGAACCAAAGTATTCATTCAGTGCTTCTGCCTGTTCCTCCCCCTTTTCCATCCACTCCCCAACCCTTTTTATCCTCACTATTGTCTCCTTGCACTTTCTTTTCTCCCTGATGTATCTGAAGACATCTTTCTCCCCCCCATTAATTCCCTGTGCCAATTTCAGCTCCCTCTGGGCTTTGGCTTTTCTCACTTTTCTGGTTACCTCCCTTGACCATCTTGCATATTTCTGTCTGTCCACTTCCTTCCCTGTCCCCCTAAACCTCTGGTGAGCCACTTGTTTTGCCCTCACCACCTCTACAACCTCGCTGTTCAACCAGCATGGTTTTCTTGCTCTGCTTCTCTTACTCTGTGCTGTGGTGCAGGTTTCTGTTGCCTCTGTAACCCCCCATTTAATAATATCCCATTTCAGCTCCATGTCCATCTCACGTCTTATGCTCTCCAGTTTCCCCTTCAGTACTTTCTGCATCCTCCCAAAGTCCACCCCCCCGAAGTTTACCACCCGAGTAGCCGATTTCTCTGGCTCCCCACACCTTGTGATATTAAACCACACTGTTTGGTGATCGCTGTTGGATAGTGGGTCCTCTACCTTTATTTCCCTCACTGCCTCCCCACTGAACAATACCAGATCTAAAGTGTTCTTTAGCCTACTAGGTACAGTAACCAACTGTGTCAGGAGACCCTCCTGGATTGCATCCAGAAGCACTTGGTCCCTAGCACTGGAGGTGACCAGAATGCTCCAGTTAACCCCCGGTAAGTTGAAATCCCCCACGATGACCACCTTCCCTTTCCCACATACCTTTTTGATTTGTCCCACTAGCTCCCTGTCAAGCTCTTCAGACTGGGCCAGTGGCCCGTATACCACCCCAAACCTCAGTTACCTACCCCTTGAGTCTAGGAGCTGAAGTCAGATTGCCTCTGTTCTCCTTTCTTCTCCCTCGTCCCTTGTGCATTTGATCCCATCCCTCACATAGACTGCCACCCCACCCCCTCCCCTTCCCTCCTTAAGGTCCTTCCTGTGTAATTTGTATCCTGGGATTGCCAGATCCCAGTCCTGGTGCTCAATTGCCCATGTTTCTGTGACAGCTGCAATATCCACCCTCCACACTGCTAAGAGTGCCTGTAGCTCAGGGGATTTGTTTCCTAGGCTTCTTACATTTAATGAGACCACCCTCCATAATGCCCCCTTCCCCTCACTAGCCTCCATCTCATCCCTTCTACTCCCTCCTTTTTTGGCCTCCCTGAGTCCTTCCCTGCTAGCCTGGGGGGTAGGCTGTGACTCCACTCTATCGGATCCCTGCCTACCTGCTGTCCACTTGCCACCCCCCAATCTAGTCTAAATCTACCCTTGTTACAATATATCTCTCCAGTCTCTCCAGTCTTTGCTTTAATACCTCCTTGCCATCCCCACTCAAGTGCAGCCTATCCCTTGCAAACAGATTGTCATTATCCCAGGTACTTCCTCAGCTGCCCACAACCCTATACCCCCTTAGTTTGACGCGATTCTGCCAATCATGTGTTCAATTCTCTAATCCTCTCCTTTCTCACTGTGCTTGCACAGGATGCTGGGAGCACTTCAGAGAAGGCCACAGACTCCCCAGTCTCCTCGCATAATCTTCTCACTTCCCCAGTCCTCTCCCTTGTTATGTCCACTGTTTCCCCTGCTAGGTCATTTGTCCCCACATGTACCACAATGTGTGGTTTCCTTCTACCCCTCTTTATGCACCTTAGGATTGCCTGTCTTGCCATATCTGCCTTTAACCCTGGTATGGACTCCACCCATAACTGACTGTGCCTCTCCCCCTTGCCACCCCATCTGATCCCCTTGAGTATGGAGTCCCCCAACACCAGTACACCCCCCTCCTCTTTCCTTGTGCCCGTCGCCACCCCCCCACCCAGATTCTCATTTTTGGAGCCACTCAAGACTGTTTTTTTACCATGTGCCCCAGTGTCTTCCCCCTGTCCCTCCCAATTGAGACCCCTTCCTGTCCTCCTGTTTGACTGCCAACCTCCCTCTCCTTCCTACCTCTATGAGTATTATCCCTCCCCTGTCACACCATGCTCAATCTCTTCACTAGTAATGCCTATCACTCCCACTTCGTGAGTGCTATCCCTTGTGCAATCACCTCCTGCCTCCTCTTTTCCATGTGTTTCTAGCAAAGTAAACATGTTCCCTATCCCCTTGTCCTTACTATGTGCTTTCTCCCCCCTCCTGCCTACTGTTGCTCCTCTTTTCCTAGGTTCTACTAGAGTCCACCTTTCATCAGCAGGCTTCCTATCTAGTTTGCTCCCTCCCCCCTCCCTTGACCCACTGTTCCATCTCTGTGGTGCCCCCGCAATACTCTCAGATGTCAGCCCTCCTACCGACGAAATCCTTCCTCACCCCACAACCTTCCCAGCTCCCTGCCCAGCCACTGAACCTGTTCCTCAAGCCTCCTTAGCCTGTGGCATATTGGGCATCCTCCTAGCCTCCACAGTATATTCATCTGCATTGCTGCCCCACAACCATTGCACCCAACAATCCTACCCATGGTCCACACTACCTATACAGCCTCTGCACACTAACTATCCCTACAGCAAGTAGAATTAAGTAATCCTAGCACAGACTCTAACAGAAATACTGGATATATTCCAGTTGAAGGCCCCTCACAATATCCACCTATCCCACTAATCAGCAACTCACTGTGGATGCTGTACTCCTATTTGAGATCTACCAATGCTTTTCCCTACCCCTTGGCTACAGTATTGGATAGGAGTAAATGAGATGCATCTGAAACCCCTTCCTCCAATTGCAGAACAGGCATTCCCCTATAAATGAGCTGTGATCTGGGAGGGAGGTGGGAGGATGGATTAGGGCCCACACCTGACTCTCACGAGAGTGTATCAGCCCTGTGTCTGCCCCTCACTGCACCTTGAAGCACTGCAACCTCCTCTGGAGGAAGGTCCCACCCAAACACAGTTAACAGACCTGAACTACAATGTCCAACACACTGAAATGGAAGCTAAAAAACTACTTTAATTCAACTTACAAACACACTCAGCAGCTACATCATCTTTAGCATATGATTAGTCGATAACATATATATATATATATATATATATATATGCACTTAATGCTGAATCTTGGTGTCATGTATGGCCAGAGGCCTTGGAGTCACTGACAATTTGTTCTATGTATGTACAACATATGGTAACTGTTGCCATTACTGTTTTTGTATACTTGATGTTACTCCTGTTCCACTGTGATTTTAATGTAACTATGTTGGTATTAGTTGTGCCACCTGAGTCATACCTGAAAATGGTCCCTGGGATCAGTGTACCCACCCAGTAGACAAACAAACGAACAAATAAACAAACAAACAAATAAATAAATAAATAAATAATGACAAGGCATTACTTATTTTCAGTAGCAAAGCTCATATGAAGCTGTATCTTTTTTTTTTGGTAGCGCCCTCTGAATTTATGTAATTCCACCTCAAATCCCAACCCCCACCAACAACAAATGTTACCCACCAGTTGCAAGTTGGATCCACTATAAAAGTAGTTGCAGAGTAAGCTGGGGGTTGGGGCTGACTGCTATGTCCATTGTATTCATTGTGTTGGGGGAAGTGTTGATTGTCTATGTCCTGAAGGGAAGGGGGATGGGACTAAAGAGACCATGGGGTTTGTAACACAGCAATTCTAAGTTTTTACAGCATAACAAGTACCCTTTGCTCAAGCACTTTCAGAAAAAAATGCTGCATTTAGTCACATTGTGACTACACTTTTACCACCCAGTTGCCTGTTTATAGCTTTTGAAAGTATCACAATCAGGGGTTCCCTTTATTTAATTTACAGTGTGGTAAATATTTACAGTATGTTTTTAAAAAAATAAACTTTTATAAACTTTTATTTGTGCTCTGTAAAAGATTTAGTCGTTTATTTTCATTTTAGGTTAAATTAATAACACCGCTCCCAATAGGGTGGAAACAAACCATGACTGTCAGCGGCCCCAATGAATTAATAATGTTATGTATCTTTTTTCATGCCTTACTTCATGAATGTTTTCTTTTCTAACTGCAGAGTTTGCATTTTCCAGGTGTTTTTACAGGTGACATTTCAATCACAACTTCAGTGGCCCCTTGTGGAAGTCTGCAAAGGATCGGATGAATTTATATACTGTGCCATGCCTTTGCCTTTCCTCTGCTTGGATACAGTAATCTGAAATTCTAAAAGTTTCCATGTTTAGAAACAAAAGTATAACTTATCAGGTTGCGTTATCCAAGTACTGTAGATCAATGGCAAATTAAAAGCACAGTATACGAATCCAGCTGAGCCATGGCTGACTGCCACAAGGGGCCAGCCAAAGTCATGATTGAGATGCTGCTTGTACAAATACCGGGGAAATTAAAACTCTATAACGTTAGAAAACATAACACTCCTAAAACAGGGAATTAAAAAGATACATTCATCTGCTTGGATAAGGTTACACTACCAGAGAGGCTAAGCACATGAAATTCTTTACAAAATATCATAAACATACAGTACTGTCAGTCATATAGAAAATGTACCAAATTATGTTTCAGGAATCACCGCTGAAACAATGTGAACTTTCAAGGATCAGAAATGCACATTTCCCGAATCGTCGAGGAACATACTGAGAAACATTGCAGAAATGCCTCATAAATTCTGGAATCACAGTAGAACTTCTTAGAAACTTGCAATAGCCATTGTCCATCAAGATATATTTTAATAATTAGGGTAACAACTGAAACTCATATTGAGGGAATAATTGTCTAAATAACATATCATAAGTACAGTATAACTTTATTTCTTGCAAATTAAGTTTCTTTTTATGTCTGATTACTGGAATGGAAATTATTCAAGGATAGTAATTCTACTTTTACTGTGGTTCCTACAATATAATTTCATAGTATTTGCACAATTATTGCTGAACTTCATGTCAGTTCTGACCTTTTTTTATGTAATGTAAAAGGAAAGTACTTGTGATCTGTTCATGCTGTTTTCTATTACTCTTCTGAGTGGCACATCATTGGCACCATATTACATCTCAGCAAAGTGAAAGGCAGGTTGTGCTGCAGGCATGATGTGCTTGACCAAGAGAGACACACCAAAATCCACAGCTCTACTTGTGACCAAAAAATAATAGAAAAAGTGTCACACTTGAATCAGGAAAAAATTCTGTTGGAGGCTACTTCATCATGACCACAAACCAAAACCTGTGCCTCATAAATAAATCTAACATACTGTCAGGCACATAGCACCAGCACTCAAAAACTCCAGCGCGCAGATTACATGTTCCTCATACAGTACCTGCCTCTCAAGTCCAGCACAATATGTATAAAATCTTGCATCTCGGTTGCCTGCCCTAGTGTATCCAGGTCATCCTAATATTTTTTTTATTACACCACATTTAGTTTCTGTTTAGGTTCCAAACTGTGTGAGGCTACAGCACATGATTTGGGTGAGTTCTATAATTGTAGCAAAGCATAAACAGAACCAGTACTTACACATACAGTATGTGGGTAATATTTATTTTTTTATGGGGGCCAGGGTGTTTTTTTTTTGGGGGGGGCATCCAAACTGCTTTACATATGGGATATCTTTTTGCAAGAAAGAAATTACTGTTTTCATGTTCATGAAGTTTTAAATTGTGTAGGGTGAGATACAGATGGATATAACTGGTGGGCAGTTTTTTATTGACACATCCTAATCAAACCAATGTTTTGTGTTTCCTTTTGTTAAGGACTTTTTTTGAGTCACAGCAGGATGTGAGTTCCTCTAATAAATGCATACTCGTGGTAAAACCTCACCTAAATAGAACCACATTTTGAGGTGTCGTGTCTTACTTCTACTCTGTATCGATTTGTGTGTGTGTTTGCGTGTCTATAACAATTTCTCTGATAGCCTGCATTACTTAGAAACATAGAATTTGATGGCAGATAAGGACTGCTTGGCTCACCTACTTTGCATTGAACTTCAGTTTATCATAATAAAAATTTAATAAAAATGTGGGATGTCACAGCATAAATCAGATAATTATTTGTCCCTCAAGAATTTTGATTTCTAACCATGATATTTTTAATTTGATTAATGCTGTTGCATCCCACATTATTACATCAGGAAGTTGGAGACAGAAGAGCAGAATAAGGGTTGACCATTAGCCATTTTCAATTACATTTACAATATTTTTTCGGCGGCAGGTCCAAGCACACTATCAATTTAGATTTACAGTTTAAGAATACATTAATTTTATTACCATAATTTTACTTTCCTTTTCATTCAAATTCAGAGTTTGTCTTTAAAACTAGTAACTTCAATAGCTTTGTTGCTACACTACATGCTGTTGATAAAATGGGTGTGTGTTTGTGCTAGCATAGCAAGTTAGCATTTTTGACATTTTTGATGTACTGTATCCGCCAAGTGTGTATCCAACCTCAGGATGCTAATTTTTGTTATGTGATCCAGGAGTAGTAAGATATTAGGAAGAGAAATTGTGGGTTTTGCACCTATCATTAGCCATTAAATAACACCCCTAGAAGAATTTTAAACTTTTGAATCACTACAGTCAAATATCTTTTTGGGCAGCATGTCCAAGCATACCATCAAGGGTATCAGGTTAGAGAGGGGGACCTCTACACTATGAGGATGCCCCCCCCCCGAATGGGATTGGTGGGGAGGAAGGCTCTAGATTACTATGGCAGCCTCACTGCATAAAGCACAGTACTATTAATCTAATTAAATGTGACAGTGACCCTGCAGTGCAATCTTATGCCACTTGCCGGTTATTTCTGGGTGAGGAATCAATTTACTCATTAGGCATTCAATATTGCTGTGAAGGCTCATGTAGTCATCTTGTGGATAAGTGAAGAATAACATGTAAAGCTCATTTAAACAGCGGCTATAATTGGGCACCCCACAACACGGTAATGAGCTACTGCTCCTCTGATGCACTGCACCGATCATTACCGAGCGTCATACCATATTATCAGACAACTTTTCAGCAACAACCACTGTATGTTGTTTCCACGACTGTGACAGCATGACTGACTGATGTTCCCAACATCTGATCGCCAATCACCCCTACACTTGGAACAATCAGATGCTCATAGACGTAGACAAGGTAAAAAAGAAGAGAGTTTGCCTTTTTTAGTGGTGTTGACCACTGGGCTAAAACAGTGTGGTAGGAGAGAGAGTCAGCTCTCTTTACTTCCAGAGAGAATCACTCATCCAGTTGTTCTTGCTGACTTAGTCGCTGGGGGAAAAAGCCCTACACGATCAAGGACCCAGTTACATGCAACATCTTCTTCACCCCTACCACCCTCTCTGTCCTCTCCGATCTGCTGACAAGAGATTGCTAGAGATTCCCAGAGTTTGTTTGAAATAATCAGGGGCCCAGTCTTTTGCTTTTGTGGCCCTGACCCTGTGGAATTCTCTACTTTTTCATATACGAGAGTTTCTGACTGTCTAGAGTTTCAAAATAGCGCTTAAAACATATCTATATAGCGTAGCCTAACCTGATTCTGGTTGAAACTGTTGGCTAGCCCAGTATACTTATATTTATTTCAGCTTCCTGTGATTTTATTAATTAATTTTATATTTGTATTTATTATCTAATGTTTTAATTTATTTGATGTTGTGATGGTTTTAAATTATGATGTTTGTTTTATTTTATTGTACAAGCTCCTTGGTTTCAGAAAGGCACTTTTTATAAATAAAAGATCAATCAATTAATCAAAACAGTGGTATGATCCCATCACAGAGCCAGTCATAGCAATTGGAATGGGATGGGGAGGCAGGGAAGGGGGTGTCTGTGCACTACACTATGGACATGAACTGTAGGTGTATTTAGGTGCAATCAGGGATGGCATTGGGGTCCCTACAGTATGGAAATGATAGAGCCTGGACTCTGGTATGATTAGGGCTGGTGGAACAGGTGGGGGGGTGCCACTTTACCACCAGAGACTTTAGGGCTTGTCCCACATGGGAGTGATTGGGGTTGGGGCTTGGGGGAGAGTACGTCTCTAGCACATTCATCCCCATGCCAACATGCAAATGGGCTGATACTGAGCATGCATAAGGCCCCTTTTCACACTGCATGCTCAATTAGTTCATTTGCATTCCTGGGCTGAATATTGCCCATGAGGGCTGCGGCACATACCGGTATGTGCCACATATTCCCCCTGGAAGGTACTCACTTCTGATCACCCTGAATGCACCTGACTTGGCAGCCACCTGCACTGCAACTCCCATCCAGGGTCACATTTTCAACAGGTACAATGAAGCACGCCAGGATGAAACGCAGTGTCACAGGTTTACTGCATGATAAAACTGATTAACTCCCATTGAAATTGCATTGTTTGCTGCAGTAACTGCACTGCAGAATTCTACAGTGCTGTGCTTCATCCTAGTGGGCTTCACTGTATGCACACCCTGTACCAGTGGTGCATTCTCTTTGAATATTGTATGAGTGCCGACTGGCACACCCCCTTTGCACAATGCATCTTTCTGCTTGTGCATTGGTCTGACTCTTAATATGTCCCCCCAGATGTAAAATATTGTTTTCAGTGCATTCTAATTTTACACAATGCAGCATAATATTGTGTAGATGTAGAGCCCCACTGGAAATAAGATGCCATTTCTTCTGTGAACTATCCAGGCTAAATATACAGCAATCAGCAGGCATATTCTAGGGAAACACGTTGAAAAAATGTATAAAAGGAAGTCCACATTGAAACTATCTCTCCATAGATCTGCATTGTGCAAATTCATTAGAAATAATGGGTAAAAGCATCACAAAAGCTCTCCACAGCCATATCGGCTCAGACCCGAGTTTGTTTAATGGTACGGTATCATAAAAGAGTAGAAATTCATGGACTGTGGTTAATGATTTGTGATCCACATTCACACAGCTGCTTACAAATATTACTCAATGTGTTATGTTATGCCTATGTAAGTGTTTTGCAAAATTATTAAAGTATTATATGTTAAAAGTGTATGCCATATTAACCCACAGAGTTATGTTCATACTGTAAGTACAGTAGTGGTATGAAATGATGCTGCTTAGATACACCATTCCATTTCTTGATACCCCTGATTTCATGTTGTTTTCCAAAATGGTTAAACCGATATCAAGTTTTCCATACCAGCATAATCTGCATTATATAGTGTTGGGTGAAAATGCAAAAATCAGTTTTGTGCACATTTTGAGTGGTTACCCTATTTTCACAAAGGTTTCTGCAGTTTTCTTAAATTGAGCACAGTGAAGTTTGTTTAAAAGAACAATTTGGACACACAGTGTTGTGTTTGGGTAAAGAAAATATGCATTCACTTTGAATGCATGCAAGCTTAATGGTGCTAAATAGGTCCTAGATGTAATCGCTTGATATGGAAGACAGTTTCTGAGTACCATGTGGCTTATGTTGGTACAGCATGAACCAGAGTGATCAATATTACAGAATTACAGTGGGAGTAGTTGATTTCTGCAAATAATCTTCTCAGATCCTTGAACGGGGCTGCTTCAGCTCCCTCACGGTCAGTCGCCACCCAGCCAGTCGCCGACCAAGACCAGGACACCTGCCTGCAGCTCCTTGGAAGCTGCTTGCCCTTGAATGAGGCTGATTCAGCTCCCCCATGGTCAGTCAGCACCCAGCCAGCCACCGAAGGAGACCAGGATGATCGCCTGCAGCTCCTTGGAAGCTGCTTGCCCTTGAATGAGGCTGATTCAGCTCCCTCATGGTCGGTCGGCACCCAGCCAGTCACCGACTGAGACCAGGACACCCACTTGCAGCTCTCTGGAAGCTGCTTGCCCTTGAATGAGGCTGATTCATCTCCCCCATGGTCGGTTGGCACCCAGCCAGTCACCGACTGAGACCAGGATGCCCGCCTGCAGCTCCTTGAATGCTGCCTGCCCCTTGAACAGCGCTGCTTCAGCTCCCCCATGGTCGGTTGGCACCAAGCTAGCCACCGATCGAGACCAGGATGTCCACCTGCAGCTCCTTGGAAGCTGCCTGCCCTTGAATAGGGCTGCTTCAGCTCCCCAACAGTCGGTCGGCACCCAGCCAGCCACCGACCGAGACCAGAATGCCCACCTGCTGCTCCTTGGAAGCTGCCTACCCTTGAACGGAGCTGCTTCAGCTCCTCCATGTTCAGTCGGCACCCAGCTAGCCACCAACCAAGACCAGGACACCCGCCTACGGCTCCTTGGAAGCTGCCTGCCCTTGAACGAGGCTGCATCAGCTCCCCCTCGGTCGGTACCCAGCCAGCCACCAACCGAGACCAGAACACCCACCTGTAGCTCCTTGGAAGCTGCCTGCCCTTGAATGGGGCTGCTTCAGCTCCCCCATGATCCTTCGGCACCCAGTCAGCCACCGACCGCCTGCAGCTCCTTGGAAGCTGCCTGCCATTGAACAGGGTTGCTTCAGCTCCCCCCACAGTCGGTCAGCACCCAGCAAGCCACCGGCCGAGACCAGGATGCCCGCCTGCAGCTCCTTGGAAGCTGCCTGTCCATGAACAGGGCTGCTTCAGCTTCCCCATGGTCGGTCAGCATGCAGTCAGCCACCGATCAAGAGCAGGACACCCGCCTACAGCTCCTTGGAAGCTGCCTGCCCTTGAACGAGGCTGCTTCAGTTCCTCCTCAGTTGGTCGGAACCTAGCCAGCAACTGACTGAGACCAGGATGCCCTTCTGCAGCTCCTTGGAAGCTGCCTGCCTTTGAACGGGGCCGCTTCAACTCCTCCACGGTCAGTCAGCACCCATCCAGCCACCGACCAAGACCAGGACACCTGTCTGCAACTCCTTGGAAGCTGCCTGCCCTTGAACGGGGCTGCTTCAGCTCCCCCATGGTCAGTCGGCACTCATCCAGCCACCGACCGAGACCAGGACGCCTGCCTGCAGCTCCTTGGAAGCTGTCTTCCTTTGAACGGGGCTGCTTCAGCTCCCCCACGGTCCTTTGACACCTAGCCAGCCACTGGCTGAGACCAGGATGCCCACCTGCAGCTCCCTGGAAGCTGCCTGCCCTTGAACAGGGCTCCTTCAGCTCCTCCATGGTCCTTCGGCACTTGGCCAGCCACTGACTGAGACCAGGAAGCTCGCCTGCAGCTCCTTGGAAGCTGCCTGCCCTTGAACTGGGCTGCTTCAGCTCCCTCACAGTCGGTTGGCACCCAGCCAGCCACTGACCGAGACCAGGATGCCTTCCTGCAGCTCCTTGGAAGATGCCTGCCTTTGAACGGGGCTGCTTCAGCTCCCCCACGGTCGGTCGGCACCCATCCAGCCACTGACTGAGACCAGGATGCCCGCCTGCAGCTCCTTGGAAGCTGCCTGCCCTTGAACTGGGCTGCTTCAGCTCCCCCACAGTCGGTCGGCACCCAGCCAGCCACCGACTGAGACCAGGATGCCCGCCTGCAGCTCCTTGGAAGCTGCCTGCCCTTGAACAGGGCTGCTTCAGCTCCCCCTCGGTTGGTCAACACCCAGCCAGCCCCCGACCGAGACTAGGACACCCACCTGCAGCTCCTTGGAAGCTGTCTGCCCTTGAACGTGGCTGCTTCAGCTCCCCCCACGGTCCTTCCGCACCCGGCCAGCCACCGACCGAGACCAGGATGCCCACCTGCAGCTCCTGGGAAGCTGCCTGCCCTTGAACAGGGCTGCTTTAGCTCCCCCACAGTCAGTCGGCACCCAGCCAGCCACCAACCGAGAACAGGACACCCACCTGCAGCTCCTTGTAAGCTGCCTGCCCTTGAACATGGCTGCTTCAGCTTCCCTATGGTCAGTCGGCACCCAGCCAGCCACTGACCGAAACCAGGACGCCCGCCTACAGCTCCTTGGAATGTACGGTGACAGCGAAGCCAATCGGAACACGGCACTTCCAGCAAACCCGATCTGATTGGCCAGGACTTTTCCCCTGCTTTTGCCACCTGGCGCTTTTTACAAATAGATGTAGCTGCAACTAAGCCAAATTCAAGTGTCTAATAGAAGTTTTTTTTTGGCTAGTTTTCCATTAGCAGGTTATACAGATCTGCCGCTAGGGGGATTCTTGTTCTTTCATTTAAAAAAAAAAAGTCTACCCTCTTAAAGTCACAGTTGCTTTACTTGCTATATACCTTCCTTGTACTGCCTCCCTATGAAATCCTATTTTGCAGAAATTTTCTCTTTTTACTTCCTCTCCCTGCCTGTTTCTTTTTTTCTTTTCTTTTGCCCTACACCAGCTATGAGTTCCCTTCCCACTTGTTCCTTCCACTTCTCTCTCTCCTTGTCCTTTCTCCCTTGTTCTCTCTCCCAGGCCCCTGCCACCCCCACCCCATACCCACTATCTACTTAATCAATACCAGCAGTACCTTGGGAACACTCCACTTCTCGATCAGTCCTCCCCATTGACCTCCTCTTGGAAATACCTGGCTGCTTCTTAACACCACCAAGACTGGTCTTAGAGCCAGCCTATCCCTACTGTACCACATTGTATATCATTGGGACTGTCAAATGGACTCTACCTACTGCCCATACGCTAAAAGGAAACACAAATTATCACTATTGGACCTGCGCTTCTGTTCAGTGAAGCTCCTCTTACTTCTCCTACTGATCTCAAGAAACATCCATCCGAACCCTGACCCAGGCTGTTCAAGCCTTCTGAAAAAGGCAGGAGCACTCACCATCGCAACCATTAACATCTGCAGCCTGTTACCAAAGCTTGATGCACTCCAAGCCTTTATCAGCCAACATAATCCTGACATCCTTGCTGTAGTTGAAACATGGCTGACACCAAACGTTCCTGATCTGGTAATTATTTTACAGGGCTACAATGTTTTCAGACTGGACCGTGTCTCTAAAAGGGGAGGGGGCTGTGCCATCTTCATTAAGGATAATCTCCTGGGGCTCCTTGTTCCAACCCCTGTCCCTGCCTCCTCGGCCCAGCTTCTACCCATTAAAATTCTTCTAGGTCCCAATCAAAAAGCCCTCACCATCATCTCTGTATATATTCCACCTCGAGATCAAGATCTTGGCATCAAAGAAGTTTTTAACTTCGTCAGATCCCAACCTTCTGGCTCTGAACACATTCTGCTTGCTGATTTCAATATAAACTGGCTCGCATCTGATGTCTACACTCATAAGGATGCCCTTGCAGCTGCCAACCTGTCACAGTTGGTCACCACACCAACTCAGATAAATTACAAAACTGGCACCAGTACCCTGCTTGACTGGGTTCCCACCAATCACCCTACCAGGATCTCTCATACCTCCGTTCTCCAAGACTCTCTCAGTGACCACTCCCCGGTTATATGTGAATGGTCTAATAAATTTCTAAAGCCACCCCCTATAATCATTACCAGCAGAGTCCTCCCCCATGGTCAACTTACCCATCTCAAACAGTACTTATCCTTGGAAGACTGGCTGCCCATCTACAAGGCGATGGATGTTAACCTTGCCCTCGGCTACTTCATCACTGCCTTCAATAAGGCCTGTGACCTCTTCACTCCTTCAAACAAATGGAAAACTAATGCCCTCTGCAACCCTTGGATAACTGCGGAGCTCCTTTCCCAGCTGAAATCTAGGGACCACCTGTGGGCAGTGGTTAAAGCCACAGGCAAACAATCTGACATACAAAAATACAAACATGCCCTTAATGCCTGCACAAAATCCATTCATCTCATAAAAAGCTCATATTATAAGGACGTCCTCACCAACACCTGGGGAAATGGTCATGCTTTCTGGGACAATATCAATGACATTACTGGGAAACAATCAAAGTCCCCTCAGGCCATGTTAATTGTTGAAGGGTCCACTACCCTTGATCCCATGGTCATTGTAAATACCTTTAACATGGCTTTTACTGACCTCAGTACTGTTCTACCACCTGATTTCTTCACAGTCAGTCACATCCCCTCTAACTCACCCTGCACTCTGTCAAACCACCCTCTTTTCTACTTCAGGGAGATTAAGATGAATGAAGCTCGCTGCCACATTGCCTCAGCCATCTCCACTTCCAGAATCAGCAGTGACACCCTGGACCTTAAGCTGCTATCACTTACACTTGACGAGGTCCTCAGTCCCCTAACTAAAATTCTTAACCTCTCTCTCCGCACCAGTACATTCCCTGAAATATGGAAAACTGCCACTGTGACCCCGGTCCACAAAACTGGGGATAAGACCTGCTACTCTAACTACTGCCCAATCTCCATATTGCCACCACTATCCAAGGCCCTAGAGTGTATTGTTGTGGACCAGCTCACTGATTATTTGGACAGGTATAATATTCTGTGCACACAACGGCACGGTTTTAGAAAAGGGCATAGTACCACCACTGCCCTGCTTGAATTTACCGGTGTAGTGCATAGTTCCCTTGTTAAAGGTCTTCTTACTGGGGCTGTCTTCATTGACCTCTCAAAGGCTTTTGACACGGTTCATCATCGGCTGCTGTATGACCAACTACTCCTTGCTGGCTCTGCACTGGACTCAGCCCGCTGCTTCAGAAGCTACCTTGACAACCGCTCTCAAAGAGTAAAAATTGCCAATGCTATCTTGGACACCTTGCCTGTCTGCTCCAGAGTACCTCAGGGGTCCATACTGGGCCCTCTCCTTTTCAGCCTCTTTTTAAACTCCCTACCACAATCCTGCTCAGAACAAATTATCCTCTATGTGGATGATGCTGTTGTCTTTTCTACGCACAAGGACCTTTCACCACTACAACACAGCCTCCAACTCAGATTCAGTGCCGTTGAAACATGGTTCTCCAATCACAAACTAGTCCGCAATCACAAGAAAACCAAGTCCTTGCTATTCTGCAGTTCACATAACCGTTACAAGCAACACCACCTTGCCATCTCCACCAAGCAGGAGACTGTCCTCGAACGAGTTTACTGTTTCAAATACCTAGGGATTCTGTGACCCCATCTCTCCTATACGGCTCACATTAACAGCATGGCTAAAGCTGCCAGCACATGCCTTGGATTACTCTACAAGCACAGGCAGCACCTCACCCCAGAGGCCCTAAAGATTGCCGTCCAGAGTTCTGTGGTGTCAATTATTGATTATGGCCTCATTATCTATGGCTCAGCCACGATGTCCGCTCTCCGACGTATAACAACTGCTCTTAATGAAGCATGCTGACTCACAACTGGTGCCCACTGCCTCACCCACACCTGTGCCCTTTATGAACAATCCAGATGGCTCCAGCTCTCTAACCATATAAAGTATCTTTGGCAGGAAAAATCAACCTTGGCCTCACACCCCCTGGTGTTACTGACTTGTTACATCAAAACACCAACAAACAGAACACCAGGAGCTCGACAACCCAGATTCTACAAGTTCCTCACTGTCGAACTACGGAGGGCCAACGCTCCTTCGCCTATAGGGCTCCTCTATGGATGAATGGTCTCAGACACACCATCTCCTCTGCCTCAACACTAGGTCTGTTCAAAACCAGACTCCGGGCCCATCTCATTGCCTCTAGCTCCTGTGACTGCCTAGATGGTGACCTACACAGCTTAAATCCTAACTTAGATACTGCTTAACCCCAGGCCCCCAGTCCCCATCCCCTCAGCTCCTGAGGCGCCACTTCAAATCTCAGGTCTTCATACCACCTCATTAGTCTCTCCTTGCCCCATCACAGCACTTATCCCCCCCACTCTGACCCCTTTTTCTTTTCTATCACTCCTTCCCATTTATTTTTCAACAAATGCCTCCGTCTGCATCTTCATCCTCCCTCTCTCCTCTCATCCCTGTTTCTCTGCCACTCCCAGGCACCTGACGCTACCCATTCCTTGTGGGCATATGCATCCTAGCTGTGTTTACCATCTTACTATAGTTGCCTCTGTTAACTACATACACGTCTCCTCATTATCTACCCCTTACTCTTCCTATAATTGACCCTTTTCAATAGCACTGTTGACATGAATTGTTTACTGTTATTTCACTGTTGCTTCCTTGTTGTTTGTTATTTCTGATGTGGAACCTTTGTAAAAGATCCTTGTCTCAAAGGTACTTGTAATGCTAGAATAAATAAATAAAAATAAATAAAGATTCTGTGGAGATTACTGGTGAAAAAATTCACTGGGACTGCAGATGCTCAAGGAAATGTCATCAACATCTCATCAGAAATCAGTAAAGATTTAAAAAAAAAACTTGCTAAATCAATTGCTACTTATGTAGTTTTTGTTTTAAATGTGCACATGCACATTCAAAAGGCGGCAACATTTAATCAGAAAAATGAAGGCACTGTAATCAAATACTGTCTGTCCCTGGATCCTTACCCCCCATAACTTAGACCACATAGTATTTTGGGTGCTCAGTCGGCCATATATTTTTTTCCAACACAGTTTATTTACAGTTTCAATTTTCATCCACAAAATCAACACAACCCTTGTCCAATGTTTCAAATATATTTACAAGTTTCATATCCTCCCCACCCCAAGGTTTAGACCTGGATTCCTTCGTCTTCTTTTGGTATTCATCTTCTTCTGTAGCCCCTCTAGGCATATACCCAGAGGTACCTATCCCCCAGCCCTGACGTACATCCAGGCCAGGTTCACCTACCCCTCCATTCCACCCCTCCTTTTGCATTTTCTTCCTGCTTTCTGCCATCCACCTTCAGCAGTCATCCTTCTTTTTCCCATCTCTTTTGTTTCCTGCCCACTCTGCCTGCCATCCACCTTTGGCAGTGTCCCAATTCTTTTTAACCAAGTTCATCTGCCTTCTTATATGGTAGGTGGGTGGGGTAAAATTCTATCTAGCAGCAAATTGTGAGGGAGAGCTGACCTGTGCAGCTCCTTTTAAACTCCCCTGTCTATCTCTTGCTCTAATTTACATCAAGCAATCCTCATTTCCCTTTCTTGGCTACGCCCCTACCTCATTGAGTCATTCACTTATCTCCACCCCTTTTCTTTTCTAATAATCTGTTACCTTAGCCTCTCCTTTGTCTCCCTTACCCCTCCCAGTCCCTTCCCTTCCTATCCCTTCAGCCAATAAACTGAGCACCCTGTCCCTGGGTTAGGTGCCCTGGGACAAATTGGCCTGCCATTTATATAGATGACTCTCCTAGTCCCCTGATCCCCTTACCCGCCCCCCAATAATTTAGGCCATACTTAGTATTTTTGGGTATTCAGTCGGTACCGGGAGATAATATCACCCACAAAATAAAGTTGAACAACATATCACAGGCATATCATCACGGGCAATAACATCGTCTGGCAATGATATTGGGGAACTGAATAAAGTGGGCCACCAGCCTGCAATGTCTCCCAGACACCACAGTGCCCCCACTGTCATGGGAGGTGGAAGCAGACCCACAGACCGACGGACAATGCAGGCACACTGGGAACACCACAGGTGCCACTTGAGCTGATCCCTGTGTCCGCACCTCCCACGTGTACATGCCTGCAGTGCTCCTGCATCCCCCTGCTGCAGCCACCTTGCTGGCCCCTGAATACTCCACACATAGCCACCAACCAATGATCAGCCACACAGCATGGCTTCTTGCATTCCTCCCCCACCCCTACCCACTGACCCAGCCCAGCCGGACAACCATCGAACTACCGCCTGCCACACGTAGAGTATGAATGGGCTGCCACGCTTACCCTATTCCCATTCCTGGACCAAGGTACATGCATCCCCAGGGCAGTGTGGCATCCTGCGGAAGCCTCATGGCAGATGGCATGCCAGATGTGCCTGGTGATGGGACGGGGCACCATGGATGGCGGAGCAGGTGTCACCATGCAAGGGTATGGAGAGGCACTGTGCAGCATTGTGAAGGGTGGTCAATTGTAGCCCCGCTGCTCCTGTAGCCTCCTCCCAGGTCTGATCTGATTTGTCATGCTCTCAGTTGTGGCAGCTTCAGTTTGCCAGGCATTATTATGCCTTGCTTCCATTTGCCACACTTTCATTTGCCCCCACTTTATTATGCCCTTGATATTATGTGCAGTGATGTTGTGAGCGGCGATATTATCACCCGGTACCGCTCAGTCAGCCGTGTATTTTATTCCAACACAATTTTTTGTACACATTCTCAATTTTCATCCACAAAACCAACAAAATCCTTGTCCTAATTTTTCAATTATATTTACAACTTTCATAAACCTTTTCTCTCCTCTCCTCTCCCACCCCCAAAGTACACCTGGGATCCTTCATCTTCTTCTGGTTTACATCTTCTTTTTTTTTAAGTTGTTTAACCAGGAGTAGCACACTAAGCTAAAAGCTTTTTTACAGGTGTGACCTGGGAGCACAAGGAAGTTAAATGACTTGCTGAGGGTCACACAGTATGCAAGTGGAAGCTGTGGGATTCAAACCCAGGTCTGGTCTGCTGGATGTCACCAGATTTGCAGCTCAGAGCCTTAAACCACTGCACTATTCTGCCTCTTGTTCTGTAGTTCCTCTGGGTATATATCCAGAGGCACCTATCCCTGGTCTTTGACATACATCCACGCTGGGTTCACCGACCATTCCCCCTTTTGCAGTTTCTTCCATTAGCCGCATCTCCAGCTTGCGATGGAAGGTGGGCTCCCCCTTTCTATTCTATTAAAACCTCCTTTTTCCAAGCCTCAATAGCTGTCCCAAATTCTGAATTAAACAAATCTATCCCCTTGTCAGATAGGTGTACAACATCTGATCGATATAAACCGGGTTCCTCCTCCCCTATTCCCGTATATCAATGTTATGGGCCTTCCCCCTGTTGTCTTGATCCAGGCCACTGTCTTCCTGTTTATCCAATTTCTTGCCTCAGGCATAACCTTATGCTCCCTCGCATACCTCCATTTCCTTCTTGGTAATATCTTCGACCACCCAATTACCACATTTGGCTACCATTTTTTAATCTCTGTAATGTCATGCTTTACATGAAAGAAAATGTCCAGTCATGGTCTTGTACCCCGGTCATCCCCCCCCAATGTATGACCAGCAGATGGGGTTCCAGCTTTGTGACTCACAAGTCCAATAAAAGGGGTAGTAACTGTGCCCAGTGCTTGCCCTGAACTCCTTTCCAATTTATTCTGACTGCGGTCCAATTATGGTATAATTGCTTCCCCCAGCTTTTAACGCTACTCTGCATTCCATCCACTATATGAATGAATGGCTGCAAATCCAAACTTCCAGATGTTCCTTTCAACTTGTGACACAAAGAAAGAAATGTGAGTTTTTTATCATGGGAATAACAATCCCTTTTGTCCACCACCCCTTTACCAGAACACCGGTCTGTTTAGTGCCCATGCCAGGTCCTTTTCCTTTAACAAAGAAAAAACATATGATAGTAATGTAGGTTTCTCAAGCAGGTTTTAGAATGATCTGGAGCCCATCTCCCCTCCCTCTTTACTTCCTCCCTGGATCCCCCTTGTGCTGCAACCTCTGATGCTGTGCATATCCTAAATAAGTGTGATGAATACTGTCTCGTGTCCTCGTCCACAAACTCCAAAACCTTCCTAAGAACAGCTGTCATCTGTTGATTTGTCATCGGGGTTCCATCCCTGTGCTTAAACAGGGTCCCATCCCCAGTTGGTCTGATCGCTGTGTGTCCCAGTTACTGTCTAGTAGGGCATTTTGACTGGCTGATATGTCTTTTTAGCCTGATCATTGTCTCCCTTCCCGCCAGGTCCGTTTTTGACCTCTGCAACTTTAGCTCCACTTCATCCTCTTACCATTGTGTATTTTCCCAAGTAGGCCTCTCCTACCACATACCCCCCTTGTCCTTAAACTTTGCTGACCTTAAAGGCCCCTTGAAACATAACTGTGAATATAGCACCAAAAAGCTTTGCTTCATATTCTGAGTAGTATCTCTTTGGCAGTGCTCCCATTAAACTGTCCAACAGTCTATCTGGGGGTAGGGAGGAGAGGAGACATCCTGGGGAAGCAGAAGTTGGGGGGGCAGCCAGCAAGTTCAGCTGGAGGGCCGAAGTGAGGCCGGGGTGGACTGCTTGCCATCCTGGCCCTCCTACCATGAAGACCCACATATGAAGGTGAGCCGATTCAAGCTGTACTTTCAAGGGGAGGACTGAAGCACAAAAGTGGGCCTGCCAGTGCATTTGGGAGCTGAAGCCTGGGGAGAAAGAAGTTAAGGAGGCTGGCCATGTGAACTTTGGCACCTTGGTAGGGTAAGTACCAATGGGGGCTCTGTATTGTAAATAGTCTCAACTGCAGGCAAGTGCAGCTCTAGGGGTAGAGGTGCTGTTGGTTTCCCGATCAGGATACAAAATTCTCTGGGAAGCCATTCTAGGCACATGGCATCAGTGATTGGATGTCAGGAAGGTCTTTGGTGGATCTGTTCTTGCTAAAGAACATCATGTTTGACTGTGTAAAACCTGGAAGTACAGAAATTGCTCCAAGTATTGGAATCCCCCAGCAGAGAAAGTTTAGAGCAAAGCCCACTTGTGAGAGGGATTAGAACAGTAGAAATGTCTCATGCAGTCATAGTCCCTAAGTATGTCATGTTTTGAAAGTGAAGATAGCTGAAAGTAAGCAAGTGCCTATGAATTGAAGGAATGGAAATAAAAGTGCTGCTAAGTGCAAACTATCTCTTAGTGTGGCCAGCTCAGGTTGCATTAAGGTTGCTGTCAGGAATGTAGCCCATTTGGCTCAAGGGAGTGTCTGCATGAAATAAATTAGTCTTTTGGCCAAAAAGACTGTTGCAGACAACAAGTCAGGCTCCTGCCTGTAAGTGTCCCCACCATGTATGTCTGCTCCCAGGCTCCATGAAGTGGTTATTTAACTTTTTGTTTCATTAAATCTGTGTTTGCATCTTTGATTCAGGAGTGGTCATTGAACTTAATCCATTTGAACTGTGCAATTTGTGTCAGCTAGCCAAACCTGTCCCTGCTGCTCATTTGTTGGAACTAGGAAGCATGCCTGTCCCCAAGCCTAGTGAAGCTAGCTCACTACCATCAGAAGAACCAGGTAATGAGCTATTTCTCCTTTTTTTGGACAGTTTTGTCTGGCCTGCACAGTGCTTCTCTCTCACTTGTTACCATCTAGATACCCCTAGACACCAGAAGAGGGGACTTACAGACATGGGGGCTAATCCAGGATGTTGAAGAGTATTTTGGGGAGAATGTTCTTGATTGGATTAACTTTTAAGGAGCTGCAGGGGAGTTTTCAGGCTGTGCAGGCACCATTCTGAACACGTGCCATGCCATGCCTTGGTGCAGGGTCATGTTGCAACATAAACTGGTTAGCATACCTGTAATGTATGCAGAATGTTGGGATCCCTTTTGATTGGTTTAAGGCTCTTGAGCTGGGCTGGAGGTCTTGTTGCTTTGAGTAAGAGGCGCTAGTCCTCAGTAACTGTGCCACAAGTGGTTGGAGCAAGGAGATATCTGCTTGCCTTGGACTTGGACTTTGCTAAGCAACTTTCTAAAAACTCTGCAAACAACACCATGGCTGATGCCTCAGGAGATGGGAGCCAGATGGTTCTTGTTCCTGCATCTTTGCTTTCATGGCTATGAGATCTTGCTCAAAAAAGGGGAACACAGGAAAAGTCTATGATTTGCCAGAATACTGGAGATGTGGTGACGGTCCTCCCTGTTTGTTCGGACTGTGCTGGCAGTGGTGCTGTTTTCCCCAGTTGGTCTGCCATGGAGTACCAACCTGCAAGGAGTCTGGCCACCATATCTTCTCTCATGAGTGCAACATCATCAAGTTTGGACAACTCGGAACTGGTGAGTGAGGTGGCCTAGGGAGTGAGGTACTATTGCTGTCCATCCAGCCCCTCACCTACCGCATGGCCTGACCTTCTCAGTGGCACAGGGAGAGGGCATGGGTCGGTAGGTAGGACTGAGCCATTTGTGTCCCCTACCTTTTTTGTACTATGTTTTCTGGCCTGTACAGTGTCTCCTTCCCACTCTTTACCATCTGGAATGCCCTAGACACAGGCAGGGGGGACTTACACACCCAAACACAGACCAAGAGTCCAAGAGACAAGCATGCACACCCAGACCCAGACCTAATGTAAAAGATCAAGAGAACAACACCCAGAGTCAGACCAACAGACAAGAAACCAACAGCCATAACCAGCCAAGGTAAGTGTCATTGGTGGGGGTCTCCATTAATTGAAGATACAGACACTGTTACTGCTGAGGAGAGCAGCAGGAAGGGCTCCCCAGTTGCAGAGCTATATGGTACCTGTACAGTATGGCTAAGGTATGTGTTGGTCACTAGGCTGGTGGGTAGGTATGTGTGTGTTTGTACACATGTGGGTGAGTTGGGTACATAGATATGTGGGTCCACATGAATGTGTAGGTAAGTAGGTATGTGCTTCCTTTCCACAGATGGGTAAGGGTGTGTGTGTGTGTGTTTGTGTCTGCCAATGGGAATGTGTAGTGGTAGCCACCATCATTTTCATCACAATCATACGTTATGGCACAGCACAACCTCATATCTTTATTTATTGCCACATTCATCTGAATGCTGCATTTCCAGGATCAAGATTTGTTGCTTCAAACCATTGCATGCTGTTATTCTAAGTGGCAGTGGCTGGTACTGCAGGTTGGGAGAGTGGAGACTTTTTAACATGCCATTTGCCAGCATATAAGATCTCACCACTAAGAGGACTTTGTAACATGCCACCTACCCAGTGACCCAAAAAACAACACCAGAACATCAGTCTCATTTCCCACTCCACAAGCTAACTATATCTCACAATGAACAGTAGTACTACATCTACATCATACTGCACCATTCTTTGCAGAACTCTCTTTATGACCGTGCAGCTGCTGGACACAAATAGCAGTGTTTATGTCTCAGTAGGGCTTTGTAGAAAAGTCCCTCAATCCATGACTGGCATAAACTACTGACAATCTTAGATGCCAAAAAAAGAATGATGAAGTAATGCAATAGTTATGAGGTTGCTGTTCTTCCAAGGCGTTCCTTTCTCACTACCACTACCCGCAGCAAGCTTGACTGCTACTGGGGCTCTGAAGAAAATAGGTTACTCTTACCCGATTGAACAAGTAGCACGCACTGCTTCACATCAGGGGAAAAATGGTTGCTACTTGTTATCAAGAACTCTCTCCCTCTCCTAAAGCTGTGACCCTCTGGCCTTCACTTTTCCCGCCACTTTCCATCATCTCTTATGAACCCTATGGGAGTGTTGAGAGAGACAAGTAGCAGTGAACACCCCTGGGCCACAGTCTACCATGCTCTTCAGCTGCTGCATTATTGCACAACCTGTAGCCAGTTTACAGAGGTACACCCTGAGCCTCTGGCAGACCCGACAACCCCACTCCTCCAGAGTACTCTAGAGGACTGAGGCTCTGCATGTCTTGCGGCTAAGAAACTCACATTCCAAAGGCTTCCTCCTCTGACTGTTGACCATAGCTACTCTTGGTGCTGTCAAAGAGAGTTCTTAACAGTCATTCAAACTAGAGAAAGTTGCTGCTGTACCCAGACAGGGTTAAGCTAGGTTATCCTGAATACTAAACTCAATGCATATCCACATCTAACAGGTTTTAACTGGGTTCTACACTAGCACTAATTGGCTGACCCAGGCTACTTTGTAATGCTCCCTCCATAGAAACCTCACACATTCACAAACCAGATAGGATTATGTGACATTTTCTCACTTACCGAGGAACAGACCTAAATTTAACCTACTTTCATGTGAGTAAATATCAATGTCAATGTACAGATACTGTATATTATTTCTCATGGTGTAATACAAATGGAATACCCTTGATCGGTGTACCAAGTTTTCTACAGTACCTTGGAAAGGGTGAATGAATGAGCAGAGTGTCCTGCACACCTGCAAACTACCCTAAGACCCCCTGCAGACATGGTCCTCCTGTTCTATAGACCTCATACTCCCAGGTCTCTCAATCTCTGAAATCATTTGGTGCTTCTGGTCTTTCATAGCAGAGGAAGCCTCTGAGTAGCACTAACCAGTTTCATCTGGAACCTAGTCCCAGGCAATTTTAAACCACTTGACCTGATTTTCCCTAAACTTTCTGGAACCTCAGTATTAAAAAGAAACACCCTGGACCTGATATTCCAAAGTTAGTGCCAGTGCTAATGGTTTTTTGCCTGTGCTATACGGGTTGACTCCTGTTTGTGAGGTAGTGGTCTACAGTATATTCAGATGTCCTTCTTGCATAGGCTAAACCCATTAGTGCATAGGTACTAACATAATGCTGCGCCCATGTAAATGGCAGGGTCCCCCCCTGAATAGAGATGCAGTGAAATTCTGGTGACATCCTGTATTTCACCGAGCAAAACTTTCTCAGAATTTGTGGATTTCACTGATGAATTTTGCTGGTCTGGAATGTGAAAATCAGCAACCGAAATTGCAAATTTCACCCTCAAGTGGCAGAATTTCACCAGAGAGACACAAAATTCTTCTGTCCGTGGGTGAAATTTTGCATTTCGCAGATGGATTTCATGATTTCGCAAGTGGAATTTTGCACCCACAAAACATTTTACGAAATGCGCGAATTTTGAGAAATATTTTGCTAAATGAAATTTGCGGATTTTGCACATCTCTACTCCTAAATAAGCAGAAAGCAGCAATTTCCAATGTTTGTGAAGGTAATAAACAACTCCCAAAGCAGCGCTATTTGCCACCTCTGAAAACTTTGACTTAACTGGGTGGTAAGATCATGCCCCCACACCACTGATTATGGGAGAGCTATACTGCAGGCGCTCCCCCCCCTGTTCACACAACCAGTGACTTTCAGACAGCTCTCTGGGGTCTACTGACACCCTCCATCCTCATCAATTGTCCCATATATGTTAAGGTTTTCTCTGGTGTCTAGTGGCACCCTCAATTCCCCAGTAACCTGTCCTGTATACGTTAATCTGTCCCCTGCTATTTAGTGAAACTCCCACCCCCCCAGTCACTCATCCTCTATATGCCAATCTTTTCCCTGTTGCCCTGTGGCATACCCCACCTCCCAAGCACCAGTCCCCTATATATTAATCTTTTCCCTGGTGTCTAGTGTAACAGCCCACTCCTCAGTCACCAGTTCTGTATATATAAATCTGTTCTTTGGTGTTCAGTGGCACCACAACTCCCTGATCACCCATTCTGTATATGTCAATCTTTTTACAGATGTTTATTGGCCCCCCACCACCCCCAATCACCTGTCCTGTGTATGTTAATCTTTTTCCTGGATTTTAGTGCCACTTCAAACCCCTCAGTCGCCAATCCTGTATGGGTTAACCTTTTTCCTGGTGTCTAGTTTCAACCCCCATCCCCAATCACCCATTCCATGTTCCCTAAACTATCTCTTGCTTCCCATGGTACCCACACGCCCAACCCCAAATATTGGCTGACAAACACACCAACAAACCTTGACTGCCCTGAGACCCCAGACTCACCCTTCCTGCACCTGGGCCATCTCCCATCCAACCCTACCATACCATCATGTCTGGAACCGTATGTTGCTTCTTTATATGATGACCTGCTTAACCTTCCTCTCACCTCCTTGATCAACTGCCATATTAGCTGCAGTGTGCGCAAGTACCGTATACTCAAGACCCCTGGAATTCTGCGGTTCTGCGGTTGTGGAATTTGCCACAGAATTTGCATCATGCCGCAGAATATATATAGTGCCACAGAATTCATTGTTTTTGGTGAATTTTCATATAAATATACTGTTTTTCCATAGTGCCAGGCTTTCTTTCCCACCTCATTTATCCTGAAGCCCTTCCTCTATGCTCAGCATATGATGTCATCGATGACATCACATCATATTTAGCCAATGACAGGGTTACATTCTGCCAGAGAAATGAATAAATCATGCCGCAGAAATCAGAAAATGCTGCTGCAGAATTCAAGGAGCCCTGCTGAAGAAATCAGAAAATTCTGCCGCAGAACACCAGGGGCCCTGCGTATACTGTATGTGTGCACACTGCAGCTCACGCGGCATCCAGCCAAGGAGGTGAGAGAAGGACTCTGTCATTCACCATATCAGGATGTGAAGTATAGTCCCAGATATGGTAGTAAGGGGAGGGGGGGTGATGGGCGATGTTACAGGTGGCAGCATGGTGGGCTGCTGGACCACCAGTGATTGATCGTCCATTTCTCAGAAGACATTTGGGGAAGGGAGCAGAAGTACCATGGCATGGAGACCAGGAAAATTATTAATACATACAGAATGAGTGATCAGAGCATGTAGGGTGCCACTGGACACCAAGGAAATTAATGACATATAAAGGACGGGTGATCAGGGTGTCAGAGGTGCCATTAGTCACCAGGGAAAAGATTAACATATAGGGGATTGGTGTTAGCATGGCATGGTTGCTGTTAAACACCAGGCATGTCATGGGCACAAAGGGGCCTTTACTCACCATGCAAATGAGCTCATTATGAACATGCCAATATCCCTTTAGCACCTTGCATGCCCAATGGGCTCACATGCATGCTTTGGCTGAATATAGCCCACAGAGGTCCCAGCACTACCCATTTAGGAAGTACTGTTACCTGTAGGCTGGATACAGCCCAGGTCCATGTCAGGGTAGCAAGGTTTGACTTAGTGCTGCACTGACATGGACCAATATTAAATTGAATAGCGCCGGTCTGCTATCGAACTAAATATAGCACCCTCTGGTTTGGGTGTAGGCTCAAGCATGGCTCAGTCCTTTGAGCCATTGTTGTGACTGTTTTTGAATATCTGGCCCCTGGTTTCTTTAATAAACATTTCCTACTTCTAAGTGAAAATACTTTTTATTTGCTCCTAAGGACTATTATTCATTCTACTCCGCCTAGATTGGCCTAAGCTGAACTGATCCTCCACAAATTCAAAATCTGTCACTAGATAAATTACCCACCTCACACTTCACTTGCAGTAGGGTGAGCTAAATGCAAGATTTTTCTTTTAGAAAATCCTGCTGCATAAACCCTGGCTGCTGCCAAGTTCCACCAACATGGTGCATTCACTTTTGAGTTAAAGTTGGCTTAGGGAAGTGCATTAAAGTAGAACTGTGCTAAACTAGTAATTCATTTTTCATGTAGACTGACCTTTTACAGACTGGTTCCAGTTCTGTTACTTTTCCATCTCTACTGGCTTCTTAATTATCCTAGTGGGCATTAAATATCATTTTGAACTGTGTGATGTAGTATATGTCCTTTACTGAGCTCTACAGTTGTTGGTATAATGTATCTATATTCTGTTAAAGAACTCTTTGACTGAAAGGGATATAAACCACATCATATATTGTAGTTCAAAAGTGGTACTGATTACAGGGTGTAAATCAGAAACACTCACTGAGATTACCAATAGGCCAGTATAGATGGAACAATAAAAGAACTGGTACTGGTATTTATACCTTCCCCTTGGAAAATGACTGATGGGGTCAATACAGAGTACTTTTATTACTCAGTTGGTATATTTGTCCAAGATGGCAAAGTATCCACTCATGTTAATTATTACTAGCTTTTTCTATCTCTCCTATCAGCTTTGCAGCTGGTATCTTGTTCTGACTGGGGTTACTTGTATCTAACTCATCCCAGTGAGAGAATGTTTTTTGGCTGGAGAACTATGGCAGGGGCAGTGATTGTGTGCTGTGTTCCAACACTAAATCTATGTCTTTATCAGCTGCCCATTCCTGGCATATTGGTGATGTGATGGTAGTATTCTGTAGAGTATACCGTGGCTAGGAGACCACTGGTGAACACATTGAGGACTGGCAGCACTGGAGCTAGATGTTCGATCATGTGGCCTCCCTATACCTGGACCCAGTTCACAAAATCAGCTGCACAGGATACACTGGTAACACCTCCCCTTGTTCTTCTCTCCATTCCCATTTTAACCTCAAAAGTATTTCAATGGGTGAAATACTATAACTAGACATCTGGATAACCTCACCTCTCCACACTAGTGCTGGTTGACGGTATGGAGACTAACTTATTCAGGTGGGTGCCTCCTTCCCAGTGTTACTCATCTTCCATATTTTTAATATATACCTGATTACTGGGGTCATTCCTGAAATGTGGATAGTGGCCAGAGTCATTTCTAGATGTAAAAAAGGTGAACCAAAACAAATGGCGAACTATCACCTAATATCACTTTTATCTGCTGTTAGAAAACTCCTTGAGAAGGTTGTGGCTTCTGAGCTAACCACAATCTACTTTCCCTGGAGTAGAACAACTTCCAGAAAGGGCACAGCACCTCCACTGCCCTTGTTAAAGATACCTCTGAAATCATCATTGACAATGATCACAGCAAGCCAACTTGGGCTGTCCTTATCAACCTCTCTAAAGCTTTCAACATGGTTGACCAGAAGTTACTCTGCTCTGAGCTTTGCTACCTAGGTTTGTATGCCAGTGATATAGCCTGGCTTTAAAACTGCCTACAGGGCAGAAAACACATGGTCAAATTTAACTGGACCTTATTTTAGTTTCCCCCAGTCAAGCTTGGTGTCCTCCATGGTTCCATTCCTGGACATATCCTATTCTCCCTGTTCTTAAATGCTGTGCACCAATTCATATTTATTGCAATTCTATACTATATGCCAATGATCGTGTGCTGCAAGGTAGATTAAATTATATTAAATCCATCATCTCCCAATCCTGGCTTTCCACTAATAGGCTAATCCTGATGTAAAATGATAGAGGATATGTATTTTGTGTCCTTAGTTAAACTAAGATTTTGTCCCAAGCCTGTGGTAGTGTCTAGCCCAGATGGGCCCCTATTGCTAATTTAATTTCATATATTTATTTCACCCATAAAAGGCACTGCTGAGCAAGCTCATTTACAAGGAGTTCCTGGGTAGGACAGGGGTATAGATAATAAAAACAAAACAGAAGAATAAATGTCATAATATACAATACAGTTACAATTACAGTTACAATGGTGACTGAATACAATGGATATACAGTCGGTATACATTAGGATACAAAGTTGGGTAATATAGAGTCTGAAGAGTCATAAAAGCAGTATGATAGCTTCCAGGGGAATACCACAGGAAGGAATGGAGGAAACATGGTAGGAAAAAGAAAACCAAGCATTATTTACATGAACAAGTCTCAGCGCATATGCTTTCAATTAGGACTTTAAAATTATTTCACCCAACCAGAGAGGTGATTTTTACAGTATTCTGTAACTTGTTCCAGGCAACCAAAATGATACTGCTGGTAGCAGATTTGCAGTACTGTGCAGTGTACCTAGATGTGTCCAGTAGTAGTAGGTTGTTCTTTCTTAGGGAATAGAAACCAGTGGACTTGCAGAAGAGTTTGGTTATATACCTGGGTAGCGCTTTGGATAACACCTTGTACACCCACATATTGAGATTTTATAATCTGTATTAGATAGAGCAGACCATCCCACTGTTGCACACAGATTACAATGATAAGTTCTTGGTGTCAAGTTAATGATGAACCTCGGGGCTCTGTGGTAGAGAACATGGAGCTTGCTTAAACATATTATAGGGCAATAGGTTATGTCAGCATAATCTAGGATGGCAAGAAGGTCATTTGCATCAGACACTTTCTGATATTTGTAGGGAAACATTTTGTTTATTTTATTTAGTTAGTTTTTCTTGACCAGGTAGGAGCACCAGACAGTAAAGCTACCCTTTTTTCAGGCACAACCCAGGACATTGCATATATAGGGTGGAAACATGAGTGAATGCAATAAACTAAATAAGGAGATGACAAGCAGTGCAGTAAGACAAATGCATACAGACATGGTAAGAACAAGAATGAAGCCCGAGTCAGGCAATAACATAACACAAACATATCACAGTACAATCACAAATACATAGTTTCATAGGATCAGAGCTCCTGTAAATGACATTATCAGCATTCTATGAAAATATAGGGTAGGTGCGAGGAAAAATAAATGGTACCAGGAGAATCAGGATAGGAAGAAGTGCCAGGGCAAAAATAAATAAGAGGGTCAGGCAAGTGAGTAGGAATAGCACTGGTTCCTGTAATGGAAGTGAAGTCTAGCATGTACTGTAGCTTCTTAATGACTGCCTCGATGTGGTTAGAAAAGGATAGTTTATTGTCAAGCCACACACCAAAATATTTATAACTCAACCCCACCTCAAGGTATTCACCAAGCAGCATACTGGTAGCAGGAACAGAGATATGTTGTATTGCAGTATTGTTAGAGAAGAACATTAACTTTGTTTTGTTGGAGTTGAGTAGTAATTTTGATTGTAAAAGATTTACAACATGTTAAAAGTTGCTTGATGGGCAGAGCAGGCTGCTGCAACGTTGGGTCCTGTGGTAAAGTAGAAGCCTTTTAATTGGGATGTGGATAATCAGGACTTCTGCCTTATTGAAACATTCTTATGGGCACTGAATACGGGTCAATAATACGCTATTGGTGGTTTCGTTGTTTAAATGGGATGCCCCTGCCACGGACATTTATTTATTTTGTTGTTGTTTAACCAGGAGTAGCACACTAAGCTGAAAACTTTTTTACAGGTGTGACCGGGGAGCACAGGGAAGTTAAGTGACTTGTTTAGGGTCACACAGTATGCAAGTGGAAGCTGGGGGATTCAAACCCAAGTCTGGTCTGCTGGATGTCACCAGAGTTACAGATCAGAGCCTTAAACTACTGTGCTATACTGCTTCCCAATTTATGCAGCCTTGTCTAACACTAATCACTCACATGCCTCAAAAGTTTCTCACTAATCATTTTTAACACATCCCATTCACACAGATCAGTAGGTGTGAAATTCTTTTCACTGGGCTGTTAATTTGTCCCTCCTTCCACTATCCCTCTCTCTGCAGCTGCTCTGTTGTGTTTTCTGTGTCCCAAACCATTTTGTTGTTGTTTTATTTGTTTATTAAAACATGATGCTGGAAGCTAAATGTAAATGCTTTATTTTACCTATGTTGTTTCCATGACTGTGATGGCATGACTGACTGAGCTGCAATGTTCCCAACATCTGACCTCCAATCACCCCCACTGAGCTAGAACAGTGTGGTAGGAGACAGAGGCAGCTCTCTTTATTTTTAACGAATCACCCACCCTGTTGCTTCTCGCTGACTCAGTTCCTGGGGGAAAAAGCTGTTTCTCTCTTGCTCTTTCTGCTTCTTGCTGTGCTTGTCTCCCCCCAGCTCTAAGCACTATACAACTCAGAGGCACAGATGCAGCTAGAAGCAGAAACAAGGAAACATACCTCTCAAGTGTCCCTGATTTTCTGGGATGTCCCTGATTTTGCCTCAAAATTTTACTCTGTCCCTCCTAAACTTTGTGTTTTTATGGCTAAACAATGGGGACTGTAAGCACAAAACAATGTCAAGCATTCAAGTTACAGACTTTTTCTTATTTAGAAAATGCATTTTGCCCCAAGCCCCATATTCTACCAGTGTTCTGGGTGGATATCTCTAATTTTGAAGATGTGTCCCTGATTTTGATCCTTTGTCCCTGATTTTTTTAAGCCTTGTCCCTGATTTATGAGGCAGAAGGTTGAGAGGTATGCAAGGAACTACTGTAAACAATATTTCCTGTGTTTGTTTTAATTTGACAGAGAGAAAGTGACCTTCTGATACTGGAGATAGTCACTTAATCAGGATGAAAAGGTTGTCACAAGGTCATCCCAAATATGCGTCTTCTTCTTCTGTGTGTAACATCGTATTGCCTGCATAGAAGAGAAGTTTGGCATTGTTAATATTGTTTCCCAGGTTGTTTATGTATAATATAATGTATGTATATGTATAACACAAAGAGCAGACATTCTAGGGGTCCTATTGCTTACTCCTTTAAGTGTATTGGTACTACACTTTACCCCCAGCATGACTTCTCTGTGCACTGCACTAAACTAAATGTTTGGAATAGATTAAAGGACTCAACACATTCTCACCCCGGCAGTGTGCATTACCCTTGCCCCTTCCCAGTTTTATCTAGGCACACACTTCTTTGGACACATCCTTTGCACTGGCGGTGGGCAACAAAATGTTGTTTTTGAACCCTTTTTAAGTTTGCTTCTAAAGAAAAGTGTCCACATTTTTCCCCAATGTAAGAACTGTTTGCCCATCCCTAATTCAAATGTACAGTGTGTGCAGAAATAACATACGATACCTGACATTAAAGAACAAAAATGAATAAACACCCTACGGCACAGATACTGGGAAGATTCATGATTCCAGTAAGTGTTTCCTCATTCTGTTCTCTACTTTTTCAGCCTTAATCACCACCCTGTGACTCTGTTCTTTTTTTATAATGCCAAACAGGCTAGTGTTCTAATCTATGGCATTTAGTGTTAATTTGCATTTTTCAAATTCCACTTCTCAATAACAAAGCTGTTAGTTCACTGCCCCAAGCCATTAATGAATGATTAGAATCTGCTGTACCTAAAAATACAATTTATGATATTCATTCATGAGAAGTATTAAATAGGGTGCTATGTTGACTGGAAAAGAGGTTTTGTTATCTACTGAGGCTAAGGGATGGTGAGGTGGGGTTACAAGGGTGATGGAAAGATGCTGATCCACTGCTGGGCAGTTCTGAAGGCTCTTTAAAAAAAGGTATGTACAGTTGTTAGCCCTTTCCAACTGCAAACCTATTTGAACAGTAATGAAGTTTACCTGGTTTAATGGTCATTGTGCAGGATCAAATGTTGGGAGGTTTACACAACACTAGTTACTATATTGGGGTGCTGAACCTATGGCAAAGTCAACTAGTAGAGACAGTTAACATGATGACAGTAAGGCTCTTCTAGGTTAGCAGGAAAAATGTTTGCTTACTGAAGGAATCACAGGGTATCCTCTATAACAGAGTTGGTAGGGGAATAGCTATACAGTAGTACATGTTTATATATCATATTTATTCATCATCGTTTATGAATCAGAGGGCACAGACGTGATAGACTTGGAGTCCATTCTGACCTTCAGTTATTGTTTTACTCTCCTTGTATTGAAATGTTTCACCTCTAAAGATGTCTGCTTGCAAAACCCAGGTAGTAACAGCATCACTGGGGTATCAGCAGAAACAATTGGTGACCACATGTCCACTGAGCTAGCAAATGCTGGTGAAGGCCAGTGGACAGCAAAGGGAAGCATGATCCCAGGGTGAGGAATGGGTCAACTGCTGGACCAATACTGGGAATTGTACTGGGTGTGCTGGAAGAGAAATGGAGTCAATCGACGCATGTATTTAGCCTCTCTCATTAATGTATTAGCTCTTCCTGCAAAGAAAACCTCACAGTTGAAAAACTTTTTCTATCCATTGTCTACACAGCCATTCTTTTAACTCTTCTCACTATCCATTTTTTTTAAACTATTTTTATCCTCCTGTGGTGGGTTGTCTTCTGCATATGCCGAGCCTACCAATCTTGGTGTCTTGTAGCACCATGCACGCCCCGGCAGATCCCCAGAGCTGGTCCGGGGGCATCATCCACATCAGCCCCCACAGTTTTTCCTCTGTTTTCTCCCATGCTACCCTGGGTCCCTTCTACCCTCCCAGCAACCTTTGTCTGAGCTTTCCAATGGTGCCGTTCCTCCAACCTCCGCCAGAGGGTGGCCAAGCTGTGAAACAGCTGGATCCCACCTCCTGAGGTGGAGTGCTGTTGGCCAGCAGCTTCTCCCAGCCTCTCCCTCCCCCCTGCCAACCTCTGATGACCCAGGGTCATTCCCGAACCCGCATGCACAACCTGTTTGAATATCCCACCCACTGTATATAATATGCACAACCTTGCTAAGGCATTTACTGATTCTAAAGAAAAGATTAATGTACTCATTGCACAAAACAATAAAGAAGCAGTTAAACAATACATTGCTAGAGAAATTTTATGCTCCGCATATGGCTGATACATCATCACTACCATCAACAATCTCTTCCGTGATCTTGAATCTGGAAGAATCCCTGATATAATACATGACAAACGTATTTACAAATGGTGTTGTCCATGATGTAAAACCCCTGGCTGTATTGCTATGTGTATGCAACAATCTCTAACCAGTCCTCTTTCTACAGCTAGAAATTTGACTTTTGTGACCAGACATACTAACACTGGTCCATGTTTTACTTCTAAGAAATGTTCTATTAGAGATATTATGTTTGTTTCTTTCACTGTCTCCTTACCACGCTTTGATCCCACTACAGCTTTGTTTGACAAGCTTGCTGCTGTACATTCTATTGGACACCTTGATGATGACATCTAAGGAGAATGCCTGTACTTACCTCCTCTACTGGTCTTCCATCCTTTCCTGGACGCCTGGGTCACTCCGCACACAGACTGCTGTGTGAAGAAACAATATATCTACTTGTGTCGATGTGATGTATTTGATGTTATTAAACCTGTATGTGGTTATTCTCCAGATAGTATTGACTGGTCTTTTTCCATGGATGATGACATCAGCACTAATGGCACAGATTTCCCAGACTCAACATTGGCTCCAGATAAGCTTTATCAATCTTATTGAGAGGACGTTCATCGCCTGTCAACACGGATTTCCAAGACAACTTACATCTGCCCGGTACAGTTGCAAAAGTGGCACCTCCCCGCTGTTAAGATGCAATGTAATTCAGATGGGGAATATTGTGTAGTTACAAACTATAAGTCATACACCTATGGCAGTGATACATGTGTTATTGATTTCCCTAACTTCTGTTTTGTCCCCCATCAAAAGTCTGTCATTGGCGACACTGTTATTAACCCCGTCCCCCTTATGGATGTGGACATCATTGATGGTAATCCTGATTATCTGCTCACACTTTCTGAATATTTACCATATTTTAATGTACACATAGATCCACTCACACTTACATTAAAATCACTTTTAGAGTGGAAGGACACACACCTCATCCACATCAGCAATAATATGACTAAGGCCAATGAAGCTATTCTTTCGTTGATTAACGATGGCGACATGAACGATGCATTAACTAAGACTTGGTTAGAAATTACTTTTAAAGGTTTTGTTATTATACAAGCATTTTTTATCTTTTTCTTGGTTATAGTACTATGCTGCCTGCAGCGCACACTGCATCAACATCGTGAACAGCTGGAGCTCCTTCACAAAGCTTGAGCGCCAGGTTTGTAAATGGCCCCTGCTCTCTGATCTTTCCCAAGATTTCCTGTGTTGCCCTTGGACGCAATAAGGTGGGGAATGTTACACTAGGTCCCTGCACCCTTATTGGTACCCCCAGAGGTACACCATAGACAGCTAGTATTTAGGCATATGTTATACTAACATATAGGGCTAAGGGCATCTACTGTACAAGAGTAGATGTCAGGATATGTATTCATATTATTGTTATACACTTTGCTTGCTAATACATATCTATGTTCTATGTATTTTTTTGTGTATTTCTTACTAATAAGATGTTAGGACATCTCTGTCCTTGTAATGATTATGACATATAAGTCAGCATTGCCACCTTTTGGTGATTTGTACTACTACACTGAGTTATGTAAGACTCTGTATAATGTATTCTTTTGTTTCACAAACTGATGACTACTACAAAATTGTATAATGTTATCTTGGACCGCGGAGCCACCTCTAATTTTGCCAATAGGGCTCATCTCTGTAACTAGAAATGTTTCTATCTTACAGTAACCATAGTAATTATCATAGCTATATAATGTGAGACACTGAGTCTTATACCTCGGAGATCCCAAGAGACACAGAGAAACCCCTGGTGGTATAGGGAACTAGCATTTGCTCCCGGTTCAGACAGTAAGAACTGCTTAGGGCAACTGTGATTTTCCTTTGGTAGTAATAAACAAGTTTATTACTCTTATGCAACGTGTTTGTGATTCCTTGCATTTCCAATATTGTCAAGAACCTGAGAGTGAGGTTTAGACCTCCTGACATGTGGATATGTGTGTGTGTGTGTGTGTGTGTGTGTGTGTGTGTGTGTGTGTGTGTGCTGGCACTTGACTGAAATGGCCATGTTTGAGTGAGCTCCGTGCAATCCTGTCCCATTTAAACACAATTTAGCTGAAATAGTTTTTTTTCCCCAGGACTGGACCATGAGAGGTGACTTCCAAACAACAAGATGACCAAAATATACCAAAATGTAATATCTTAAACCTTGAAAAATTGAGATGCCTCATTCCTGACAGTCGCTAGCAGCCCTGTCTGAAAATGAGTAACCATGCTGGGAGGCCCTCATCCCCTTGGTCACCCCTTCTTCACAATTCAATGCTTAATTGTGCAGGAGCCTTTCAGTGCAGCATGTATTCAGATTATGCTAGCATGGATGACATTGTCCAGCTAAAGGATATGCTCTCAGATCTAAAACATGACATTACAGATGTTTAACTGCCAGCACAGCTCTGTCAAAACAGAATGAAGAAATGACATTGTAGATTTTTATTTTTTATATTAGTTATTTATTTAAGAGAATCGGAATTACAAACATTTGAGTCAGAGTCTCATTTGCAAAGCCTCCACGTCAGAAATTCAGGTACATAGTAATACAAGATGATACATAAATATACAATACAGTAGTGAGTTATACAATACATAAGTGAATTAACATACTAGCATACTAATTGCCAGCAGATTAGGCTTTATGGTCTATTGAATCTGCTCTCGGAAGCACACCACTCCTCACACCGCCCCTGACATCCCGCCTCCCGACAGTTTGCACCCTACTATCTCGCTCTCATTCCTTTTCGCTCTGTCTTTTCACTCCCAGAGCAGGGCTTAAGATCAAAACAAGCTTTGTCCATTCTGTATAAGAATCTACCTGCATCACTCGAGTTTTAAAAACAGAGTCACTGTCTACGGTGGTGAATCAAACTTATGGGCGCAGGTTCCTGCATCGGGAGCATTTTTCTGGTGTTTAGCAGTTGTAGTGCTCATATATTCAATGAACGCCGAATATTAATTTCATGGTTGCTCTGCATTTAGTTTCAGTAAGTCAAAAGTAAACAGTAAAGTAGTATCACAGCTGGCAGGGACTGTATAAGAATCTACCAGCACCACTCGAGTTTTAAAAACAGAGTTACTGTCTACTGTGGTGAATCAAACTTACGGGTGCAGGTTCCTGCATTGGGGAGCATTTTTTACATCATGTTAGCTTTTGCAGATATTTCACTTTTTGTTTTCCTTGATGCATGCTATAAAGTTGACTCAGAGGGCTTAAACAGATGAACATTAGTGTGTCTGCTGATCAACACCCATTAAAATCCTGTTTTATTGCATCGATTCTTGCCGTGTAGGAAGTACGTCTACTTGAGGACATGAAGGGTTAATATGCAAGCATGTAAAAACATCACAAGTTACATCTGACTACAAGATATATCTGAATCCTCCAGTTACAAGCATTGTGGTATTTTAGGTTGAACATGCCACGTATACACCTTTAAGAACCCATTTACTTATAAACAATAGTACAGTATACAGAAATGTTTGTAACAGATGGCATAAACTGCACTGGACATCATCTCGGAACATGCCGAACAATCTAGATATTTTGTTGTATGTTTGCTATTGAGCGAAATGGCTTTCTTATATGGGAAGTTTTAAATTTAACTGAATCAGGTAGGTGTGCTTTGAAGCAATGGGACACTTCTGCTAAAGCAGCATGATCTGACTCCAAATAAGACATGCTACATTTTTAATTGGCAAAGGGTGCCAGTGAGGCACACTGACAGAGCATTTTTGATTGAATCCTATGAAGACATATGCCAGGGAAAGTTTAAACATGCAGAGCCTTTACGAATATTGGATAGAATATGCAGCATAATTTACAAATCAAGAATTCATTTTGGAAATAAATAACAAATTCCTACATTGTGTATGCCTAACAAGAAAAGGCAGATTACTGATATACTCTTTTTCCCTCCTGCTAAAATAAGATTGACAGTTACTGTTACAGCAGGCGGGGAGCAAATTAGCTTGTGCATGTGATTGGAGGGGGTGAGTCGAGGCAGTGGTCGGGAGGCGAAAAGATGCGGGATGAATTTCCGGAGCGAATTGACAGAGACCCAGTCTGCTCGAACTTCAGATCCCGGTTGGGAACCGAGGACCTCCCCCCTTGTGTTTTGATCCCCTTTTCTGTATCTGTCCCAACCTCTCTTGAAGCCCTCCACAGTGGAAATCTGGACTAGCTCACCAGGCAGCACATTCCAAGGATCCACCACCCTCTCCATGAAAAATCTTCTCCTCGTTCCCCCCTCATCGTTCCTCCTTCCAACTTCAAACCATGCCCTCTGGTGATACCTCCCTCCTTTAGTATAAAGATCCCCTCCATGTTTACTCTATTTATTCACTTGAGGTACTTGAAGACCTTGATCATGTCCCCCCATCTCTCGTCTCCTTTCCTCCAATGTATTCAGGCCAAGCTCCTCAAGTCTGTCCTCGTATGTCAACTCCCCCAGTCCTCGAATCATCCTGATAGCCCTTCTCTGTACCCTCTCCAGGAGCTGTATGTCCCTCTTCAAATGCGGTCTCTAGTACACAATACTCGAGGTGTGGCCTCACCAGACCATTGTACAGCAGCAGAATCACATCCCTGCTCCTAGAGGTGATCCTCCTGACAATGCATCCCAACATCCTGTTTGCTTTGCTAGCCACTCTCCTGCACTGCTCAGAGTTATTCATACATGCGTCCACCATGACCCCTCGGTCTTTTTCCCCAGACAAGGCCTCCAGCAACACCCCTCCCAGGATGTACCTGTGTTTGGGGTTTCCCCACCCAAGATGTAACACCTTGGACTTTGTTGTATTGAAATTTAACTTCCATGTGAGAGCCCAACTTTCCAGGGTGTCCAGGTCCCTGTGCAGGGCTAACCTCCCCTCTTCCCCCTCAACTACTGCTCCCACCTTGGAATCATCACCGAAGAGACTCATTTCACACCCAATACCCACCCTGATGTCAGATATAGATGCATTGAACAGGATTGGCCCCAGGACCGAGCCCTGTGGAACCCCACTACCAACCTCTCTAAGGTTCAAGAGCTCCCCACCAATCACCACTCTCTGTGTACAACCAGTTAGCCAGTTTCCTATCCATCTGACCATCAAAGGGCTCACTTCCAACCCTGTCAGTTTCTCCACCAGCCCATTGTGGGGGACCAAGTCAAACACCTTGCTGAAGTCCAAGAATATTACATCCACAGGCTTTCCCCTGTCCAGTTCCGATGTTACCCATTCGTAGAACTCCACAAGGTTGGTTTGACACAATCTACCCTGCACAAACCCATGTTGTCTACTATCCAGCCATCCCTCCTCCTCCAGGAACACCCCCAATCATTTCTTCAGTATACTCTCCATTACTTTTCCCACTACTGAGGTCAAACTGATGGGTCTATAGTTACCTACATACGAACATATGAAATTTGCCAGCAGATAAAGGCCTAGAAGTCTATCAAGTCTACTCAAATGTGCAGCTAGCACCCCTTATTCTGAAGCTGCCCCTCCCTTCCACCCTTCCCCTCCATTGACCCTCCTTGTCCTGTCCCATCCCCTTTTGAAGCAGTCCACTGTTCTACTGGATACCACTTCTGCAGGTAAAGCATTCCACCCAGCCACCACCCTCTCTATAAAAAAGTGTCTCCTTATCTCCCTCCTGAACCTTCCTCCCTCCAGTCTCATATCATGGCCCCTGGTGTCCCTCCCCTCCCTTACTTTGAACAGCCCTTCTGTACCTGTCATGTTTATTCCTTTCATGTACTGAAAGGTTTCAATCATATTCCCCATGTCCCTCCTCTCCTCCAGTGAGTACATGTTCAATTCCCTCGGCCTCCTCTCATATGATAAGTCCCACAGCCCCTTGATCATCTTTGTCACCCTGCGCTGCACCCCCCCAGTAACTTAATGTCCCTCTTCAGGAACGGGTGCCAGTACTGCATGCAGTACTCCAGGGGCAGTCTAACTAATGACCTATATGGTGGCAGAATCATCTTCTCCCTCCTCGAGGATATACCCCTTGCAATGCAACCCAACATTTTGTTGGCCTTTGCAGCTGCCTTCCCACATTGTACCAAGTTGTTCATTGACCCTGTAATGAGCACCCCCAGATCCTTCTCCTCCTCTGTCTGGGCTAGCTGCACTCCCCCCAGCTGGTAACTCCTCCTTTGTTCTTCATCCCAAAATGCAGCACCTTGCACTTTTTGGCATTAAACCCCAGTTGCCAGGTGTCTGACCAGGTTTCAAGCTATGCCAGATCATCCTGCAACTCCAGCCACCCCCCCAGGTCATCCACCACCGCTCCTACCTTGGTATCATCAGCAAACACACTGATCTTGCTCTTGATGTCCAATGATATGTCTGCAATGAATATCCCAAACAACACTGTTCCCAACACTGAGCCCTGTGGAACACCACTCATCATTACCCTTGGATGGGAGACCTCCCCACCCACCACCATCCTCTGTTACCTTCCCTGAAGCCAGCTTCCTACCCTTCTCACCAGCTTTGCACCTGCCCCTGTGCCTTCTAACTTACTTCCCAGCCTTCCATGCTGCACCGAGTCGAATGCCTGACTGAAGTCCAGATACAGGACATCTACTGCATGGCACCTGTCCAGTTGCCTAGTTACCCAGTCATAGAACTCCACCAGGTTCATTTGGCAGGATCTGCGACATATGAAGAAATGCTGTCTACTGTCCTGTAGTCCTTTGGCCTCTAGGAGGGCAACCAGCCTCTCCTTCAGGATAGTCTCCATTAGCTTACCCACAATGGATGTGAGGCTCACTGGTCTGTAGTTCCCCGGTTCATCCTTGGGGCCACTCTTGTGGAGGAGCACCACATGAGCCATCCTCTAGTTCTAAGGTACATACCCCAAATGTAGTGAGGCATTAAATAGGTATGCCAAAGGTCCCGCATGGACCTCTGTCAGCTCCTTCAGTACCCTGGGGTGGATGCCATCTGGGCCTGGTGCCTTGTCCACCCTCAGTGCCTTCAAACCCTCCCAAACTCTGCCCTCCATGATTTCCCCATCTGTCACCCCCCCATTTCTGCCATTCTTCCCCCCTTGGGTGTCACCCCCCCTCTTCTCCTTATTAAATACTGAGCAGAAGTACTCATTTAGTGCTTCTGCCTTATCACACCCTGCTTCCACCCAGCCCCCTCCTTCCTAATCCTTACTATGTGGTCCTTACAGCTCCTTTTCTTCCTGATATACCTAAAGAAATCCTTCTCCCCCTTCTTAATGCCTTGTGCCAGCCTGAGCTCTGTAGATGCCTTGGCTCCCCTTACTGCCCTTGTCACCTCCTTCGATTCTGTCAAGTACTCCTCCCTGTCCTCCCCCTCCCTGTTTTCTTGTACCTCCTAAAGGCAGCTCTTTTCCTCCTTACCTTTTCCATGACCTCTTTGCTCAACCAGCTCAGTTTTTTAGCCCTAGCCTTCTTGCTCTGAGCCTTGCAGCAGGTTTTGGTTACCTCCACTATCCCCAGCTTTATGAGCTCCCACCTCTGGTTAGTGTCCATACTAGATTGAATTCTGGCCAGGTATCCTTTTACCACTTCCCCCATCCTCCCAAAGTCAGCCCTCCTGAAGTCGAGCACTCTTGTGCCAGATTTCACTCCTTCCTTGCCCATATCCAATGTGAGTCATACTGAGTTGTGGTTACTCACTGACAGCGGTTCCTCCACTGTAAGTTGTCTCACAAAGTCCCCATTTGCCAGCACAAGGTCAAGGGCATTCCTTAACCTGGTTGGTTCACTGACCATTTGCAGCAGGAAGCTGTTCTGGAAGGCATCCAGCGTACCTGCTCCCTTCTGTTCCTGGTTGTTGAGGTACTCCAGTCAACTCCTGACATGTTGAAGTCCCCCACAATCACGACACTATCCTTCTTGCAGGTCCTCCTGATCTGTCCCACTACTTCCCTTTCTAACTCCTCCATCTGAGATGGTGGCCTGTACACTACTCACATTCTGAAAATCCTATTCTTGGAATCCTGGATTTGCATCCAAAGTGACTCCGCACTACCCTCCTCCCCTTCCTCCCTACACACTTCTGTCCTTATGTTTTATATAGTGCCACACTTCCTCCTTTCCCAATCACCCTGTCCCTACGAAATAACCTGTACCCTGGTACAGACAGGTCCCAGTCATTGTATTGGGTGGCCCATGTTTCTGTGATGGCTGCAATGTCCACCTCTCCCTCTGCCATGAGCACTTGTAACTCTGCAGTTTTCCTCCCAAAGCTCCTAGCATTAAGGGTAACCACCTTCCACCCTCCCCCCTCCCATCCTGCCCTCCTTTACTAGCATCACCAATAGTACCTGCCATTTGTCCTTTGTCACTGTTATGGGGGGTAAGCTCATATGGTTTCCCAACCTGTGGTCTCTGCATGTCTCTTGCCCACTTACCACCCCCGCTCCTAGTTTAAATTCCCAACTTCCTCTATCTACTCCTCCATCTTCTGTTTCAACACTTTCTTTCCCTCCTCACTCAAGTGTAGTCTGTCCTTGGCATAGAGACTACTGCCCTCCCAGGTCCCTCCCACCCCCCAACAGCCCATACCCTTTAGCACAACACCAAGTTCTTAGCCATCTGTTAAATTCCTCTATTCTCAGTGTTCTTGTTGTACTTGCCTTGGGCACTGGAAGTATCTCTGAAAAAGTTACTGATCTTCCTGCCCCCTCACATAATTGTCCTAGTTCCTCAAACCTCCTCTGGACTATATCTACTCTCTTGTCAGCCAGGTCATTCTTCCCAAGATGTATAATTAACTGAGGCTTGTCTCTACCCCTTCTAGCATATTTCAGAGCAGATTGTCCCACCCTTTCTGCTGTCATTCCTGGCATGGCCTCCACCCAAATGCGACTATGCCTCTCCCCCTTACTACTTCACCTGACTCCTCTTAGTATTGAGTCCCCCAGCATTAAGATTCCACCCCTCTTACTCCCTGCTTGCTTCCATTCATCTCCATCTCTCATTTCCGGCCCCTCTTCTTTCTCCTGCGCATTATTTCTCCCTTTTGCCCCTGTTGCAGTTCTCCGAGTAGAACTTCCCCCCGCTCCAGTTTGGTCGAGGCATTTATCAATTACCCCTCCAATTTCATAATTTCCCTCCTCCTTCTTCCTCTCTAGCAGTGCAAAACTATTTTTTGAAGACCCTTCACAAATGCCCGCTCCCTCTCTCTTCATAGTAACCTGTTCTCTCCTTTCCACTCCATGACTTTTGCCACTTCTTCTCCTCCCCTCACAAGTCCCTATCTTCTCCTTCCATTTGTCTTTTGTCTCCTGACCTGGTTTCCCCAGCAATCGTTCTTGGCCTGGGCCCCTTTGTCTTTGCTTCCCTTCTTTTGACCCTCTCCTCACCACTGTTGGCTCAAATTGCCCTCCTCATCTCCCCTCCTCACTCCCTCCAGTATTGGGATAAACCCTCCCCCAATCTGCCTTGCTCATCTTAGTTCCTCCTGCAGACCCTCAATCTTCTTTCTAAGTTTTTCTATGTGGTTGCACACTAAACATCCCCCCACACTCCAGGCAATTTTAGAAAGATTGGTGCACCGCAGTTGTTGCAGCCTACCACCCTACCCATTGCTGTTGTTGCCCACCAGCGACCCCCACCCTTCCAGATGCAGGATACCAAACACTCCCCAAGCTCCCCTCCCCCATCTATCAGTGCAAACATTCTTTTCTTAATTTCCTTACCCCTTTGTTGTACATAGAAACATAGAAACATAGACTTTGATGGCAGATAAGGACCACTTGGCCCACCCAGTCTGCCCATTTCCTACCTACTGGATAAGCTGCAGATTCTAGTTAACCAACAGCCTACTTCCTGCAACCCCCACTATAATTGCCTTATGTCTGTCCCATGCATGTTTGAATTCCCCACTGTTATAGACCCAACAGCCTCCCAGAAAGGCAGTTCCATGCATCCACCACTCTCTCCGTGAAAAAGATTTCTCACACTACCCTGAGTCGTCCCCCCTCTATCTTTAAATTGTGTCCCCTTGTTCTTACACATAGAAACATAGTAACATAGAAACATAGATTTTGATGGCAGATAAGGACCACTTGGCCCACCCAGTCTGCCCATTTCCCTACCTAATGGATAAGCTGCAGATTCTAGTTAATCAGCAGCCTGCTTCTTCCTACCCCCAACCCCTAGAATTGCCTTATGACTGTCCCATGCATGCTTGAATTCCACCACTGTTTTTGACTCCACAACCTCCTCCAGAAGGCCGTTCCATGCATCCACAACCCTCTCTGTGAAAAAATACTTCCTTAAATTACCTCTGAGCCACCCCCCCATCTTCAAATTGTGCCCCCTTGTTCTTGCACACCTCTTTATTTGAAAGATGCTACCCTCTTGGATTTTGTTGATTCCCTTGAGGTACTTGAAAGTTTCTATCATGTCCCACCTCTCCCTCCTTTCCTCGAGGCTATACATATTAAGCTCCTTAAGTCTCTCTTCATATGTCTTCTGGTGCAGACCCTGCACCATTTTAGTTGCCCTCCTCTGAATGGCTCCCATCCTGTCTATGTCTTTGCGGAGATTGGGTCTCCAGAACTGCACGCAGTACTCCAGATGGGGTCTCACCAACTGTCTGTACAGAGGGATAATAACTTCCTGTTTTCTACTGGTGATGCCTCTCCCTATGCATCCCAGCATCCCCTCAGCCCTCCTTGCTGCCCTCTCACATTCCTTGCCCACCGTTAGGTCATCTGATATGACTACCCCAAGGTCCCTTTCTATTTTTGTTGTTAGTATCTCACCCCCCATTGTGTACTCGTCCCCTGGGACATGGTCTTTTTCTGAAAGATGCTACCCTCCTGGACTTTGGTGATTCCTTGAGGTACTTGAACATTTCTATCATGTCCCCGCCCCTCCTTTCATCAAGGGTATACATATTAAGCTCTCTCAGTCTCTCTTCATATGATTTCTGATGCAGACCATGCACCATTTTAGTTGCCCTCCTCTGACTGCTTCCATCCTGTCTATGTCCTTGCATAGATGAGGTCTCCAAAACTGCACACAGTACTCCAGATGGAGTCTCACCAACTGTCCGTACAGAGGGATAACCACTTCCCTTTTTCTACTTGTGATGCCCCTTCCTATGCATCCCAATATCCCCCTGGTTCTCCTTAATGACTTCTCACATTGCTTACCCACCTTTAGATCACCTGATATGACTACCCCAAGTCCCGTTCCATTTTGTTGTTGTTAGTATCCTCCTGCTTGTGTGTACTCTTCTCCTGGGTTTTTGTTTCCCAGGTGCATTACTTGCACTTCTTTGCATTGAATCTAAGTTGCCATATGTCTGACCATTCTCCAACCTTGCCAAGTCCCTTCTCATCCTTTCTACCCCCCCTTGTGTATCAACTCTGTTACAGATCTTTGTATCATCTGCAAAGAGGCATACCTTTCCCTCCAGACCCTCTGCAATGTCACCTATAAAGATGTTAAAGAGGACCGGACCCAGTACTGAGCCCTGAGGTACTCCACTAGTGACCCCCCTTTCTTCGGAATGTGTTCCACTCACTAGTTTCCTTCTGTGTCCTGTTGTGTAGCCAGTTTGCAACCCAGGCTACCACCCTGGGACCCATTCCCAGTCTGGCTAACTTGATTATTAATCTTTTGTGTGGGACTGTGTCAAATGCCTTGCTCAAGTCTAGGTAGGCCATGTCCATTACTTTGGTCACCCAGTTAAAGAAATCTATTAGATTCGTCTGACATGACCTTCCTGCTGTAAATCCATGCTGCTTTGGGTCCTGTGCCCTGCTGGCCTCTAGGTACTCAACAATTCTTTCTTTCAGAAGTGATTCCATCATTTTCCCTACCACTGAGGTCAAACTTATAGGTCTGTAGTTTCCTGCTTCTGCCTTGCTCGCACTTTTGTGAAGGGGAATCACATCTGCCCTCCTCCAGTCCTCAGGTACCACCCCATCCTCCCATGATTTGTTAAAAAGTGTGGTCAGTGGTGTCACTAGGTCCTCCCTTAGTTCTTTTAGGATTCTGGGGTGAATCCTGTCAGGCCCCATTGCTTTGTCCACCTTGAGCTTTAGGAGTTCTTTCAGGACTCTCTTCTGTAAATGGACTGGTGTCAACCCCCCTACTCAGAGTGTTTCTATTGTCTGGTTTAGGTAACTCCTCCTCATCTTCTTTTGTGAATACTGAGCAAAAGTATTCATTCAGTATCTCTGCCTTTTCACTGTCTCCCTCTGCCCACCTCCCCTCTCTCTTACTAATCTTCACTAATCCTCCCTTAACCTTTCTATGCTCCCTAATGTACCTATAAAAGGTTTTATCCTCCTTCTTAACTGACTTGGCTATTTTTTCCTCAGTTTGGGCTTTTGCTATTCTGACTGCCTTCCCCACTTCTTTCTGCTTTAATTGATACAGTTCCCTGTTGTGCTCCTTCTGTGATACTTTATACTTTTTGAATGCAGCCTTTTTCTCCTTAAACTTCCCTGCCACCTCTTTTGAGAACCATAGTGGTTTTTTACTCCACTTTGTTTCTTTATTTGTTGCACACAAAGTCTTGTTGCCTCTATGATGGCAGTTTTAATTTTTCTCCATTGTTCTTCCACCCTTCTTTTTGGCCATTTGCTAGAGTATTCCTCAGTTATTCACCCATTTTGCCAAAGTCAGCCCTTCTAAAGTCCAGTATGCTTTTTTTGTATGGCTTGTCTCCATGGTTGTGCTTATTATAAAGCACACTGTGCAGTGGTTGCTTGTTCCCAGATGTCTACTGACTTCTAAATTTGTGATCCTCTCTCCATTTGAGAGTACCAGGTCTAGTATTGCTTCCTCCCAAGTTGGTTACAACACTATCTGTCCAAGGTTTGCCCCCTGCAGGGCATCGAGAATGACCCTGCTCTTGCATGTGGCTGCAGTACATGTCATCCAGTTAACATCTGGCATATTCAGGTCCCCCATTAACAGTATCTCCCCTTTTCAGCCATTTTGAGAATGTCCTCTATCATTTTCTTGTCCATTTCTTCCCCTTGAGATGGGGGGTCTGTATACAACCCCTGTGCGGATTGTGATGCCATTGCCTGTCTCCAAGGTGATCCAGAGTGCCTCTTGTCCTCCCCTTTTACTTTTTAGTTCTGTAGCTTTGATCCCTTCTCTTATGTATAGAGCTACTCCACCTCCTCTTTTCCCCTCTCTGTCCCTTCTGTAGACTGTGTACCCCGGTATGTTGACATCCCAGTTATGGTTCCCCGTGTGCCATGTTTCTGTGACTGCCACAATATCCAAGTGTTCATCTTCCATCAAGGCTACTAGCTCAGGAAGCTTGTTTCCCAGACTACATTGGTACTCATTGCCCTCCATTTAATGTTGGCTTTATCCTTTTTTCCCCCATGCCTGCTCTTTTTGCCCTTGTCTATTTTTCCATTTACCCCTGTCCTGCCCTCTGTTGAGCACTGTACCTCAGTGTTTACCTTACTACCCGTCATGTTTTGTGGGGGGAGGCTTGAAATTTCCTGCCTTTTATTAGCACCTCCCCCCATGGCTAGTTTAAAAGCTTGCCAAGGAAGCATTTAAACCTGTCACTTAGGATCTTGGTTCCCTTCATGGACAGATGCAGACCATCATGCTAGTATAAACCTTCATCTCTTCAGGTGTACCCCCAGTCCCCAATGAAGCCAAAGCCCTGTGCTCTGCACCAGTTTTGCAACCATTCATTAAACTGCATGGTGTGTAGTACCCTAGCCTCACCCCTGCCATGGACTGGAAGCACCTCTGAGAAGGTAACCGTGCTTGCTACCTGAGGCCCCTCCCCAACTCCACAATTTCATCCTGCACTGCACTGATCCCATGCCTAGCTAGGTCATTTGTCCCAAGGTGGACAATGATATCTAGTTCCCTCTCCTGTGATGCTGCTTCTGCAATCCTGAGGATTCGCTCCTTGTCCCTCCAAGCCATGGCACCCAGCAGACACCTTACTTCCCTCTCCTCTCCCTTCCCCAGGTCTACCCCTCTAACAATTGAGTCCCCTATCAGAAGCTGTTTCCTTCCCCTGTGGTGTCCCTTGCCACCCTTCTGTGGGTCTCCCTTGAGGATGTCCTCAGCATTCTTCTTGGTCTCTACTGAGGGTGCCATCATAGAGGAACCTTGCTCTGCCAGATTGGCATATGGTTTGTGTAGAGGTACAGCTAGGGGGGCTTCACCTCTGTTCCACCACCCGTACCCTCCCAGAACCCACTGTGGTCCAACTGCTCTTCATACTTGGCAGCCTCTGTGGCAGTGGTGCTCTATGGGTGGGGGAGGCCTCCTTAGTTCTTGCCAGTTCAGCCTGGAGGTGGGCTACCTCCTCCCTCAGAGCTGACAGCTGCCTGCAGATAGGACAGCAACTGTTTTTATATTCCTATCCACACCAAAAGATAGACTTTAAGTAACTATTGCACAACATTCTTCAAACTCCTACTCCTCCTTTCCACAATGCAATAGCAATGCAAAGAAGTAACAATGAAAGCTCTGTGATTTGCAGTTACTTCCCTTCCATGAGATAGCAGTCTCCTTTCCACTCACTGCTGTTCCTTTCCTGGATGTCTGCTTCTGCTATGACAGGAGCATATTCTTTGCCCGTTTGAAGAAGTGATGTCAGAACCCCTGGTATAAAGGAAATCATGTACCAGGGGTGGGTTGGGTGAGGGGCTGGGAAGGTGGGACCAGCCTAAGTCTTCCAGAAACAATTAGGTAGCTGAGGCCCCTGGTCAGACCATTAGTACCCTTCCCCCACTATGCACTAAACTTTGCAGCCAGTGAAGTCTGCAAAAATGAATCACAATTCTTCTCAAAGCCCCCAAAATAGGTTTACTACAAAAAGAAACAGGTCTACAATTCAAACAGCCTCACTAACAACACATCAAAATACCTGACACTTCCCTCGATCCCCCTTTATGGATTGGCACCACATGCACCTCATGCCAATCCCTAGGTACCACCCCTGTGTCAAGTAGCCTGTTGAAGAGCTCCACCAGGGGTGTGGCCAGTATGTCTGCTAACTCCCATAGTACCCTCAGAAGAATGCCATCCTGCCCAGTAGATTTATCTTTCTTCAGGGCCTTCAGGGCTTGACACATCCATTTGGTGGAGATAGTTTCATCCATTCCCCCAACCTTGCTGGCCTTTCTATCCTTGTCCTGATGTGGAACCCCAGGGATTCCTCTCCCTCCCTTGTGCTCCCTTTCTGTTACTCCCCTGATCCCACTCAATTTTGCTTCTATCCCTTTCATGCCTTGCTTAGCAATTATCCCATCCCCCTCCCTAGTGAACACAGAGGTGAAGTACTCATTTAATACCTCTACCTGCTCCCTTACCTCTTCCACCCACCCACCATCTGTTCTCAGTCTGTCAAGCTTGCCCTTAGTTTTTCTCTGCTCTCTGATGTACTGGAAATAAACCTTTTTTCCTTCCCTGAATCCCCTGTGCCAGCTGATGCTCTTTACTGAATTTTGCCCCCGCATCATTTGGGTGACTTTCTAGATGCAACATGGTATGTTTCCATTTCCCTTCCCCTCTCGATGTTTTATATCTTTTGTAGGCAGCCTTCTTCTCCCTGACTGCTCCCTGAACTTCCCTGGTCCACCAGCACAGTTTATGTGACCTTGCTCCCTTGTGCTTCACCTTAGCACAGGTCCTGACTGCCTCATGAAGTCCCCATTTTATGACCTCCCATCTCTTTTCCACGTCCGTTAATGCTGTAATCCCTTTCATGTGATCCTTGAGAATATTTCCCATGCCCATAAAGTCTGCTCCCCTGAAATCCACTGTCAGTGACCTAGATATCTCCCACCTTGTTAATTTGAAACCAGAGAGTGTCGTGGTCACTCCCAGTCAGGTGATCCTCTACAAGCAGGTCCCTTACCAGATCCCCATCCACCAGAACCATGTCCAGAACATGACCATCCCTCATGGGCTCCCTCACATGCTGTGTTAAGAACACATCCTGGAAACTATCTAGCAGCCACTGCTCCTTGGCCACCTTAGAGGACATGGTTCCCAAGTTTATACCTGGCATATTAAGATCCCCCATCAACACAACTCTATCCCCTGATCCCGAATCCCTTGGTGAGGTTGTGCCTTGTCATATGTGGTGTTAGAAGTGGGATCAGGTCGGTGTAGAATTTGGCTGGAATCTGAACCACCCCAGAGTAAAGGAGACCAGGCATGGAGGACATGGTGAAAGCCTTGATCCAGACTACGGCAGCCCAGCAGGAAGCTACCTGGGCTCAACAAGAGATGAACCAGTTGCTGCTCACACAGACAGCCCAGGACCATGCTGTCCTCCAGGAAATGGTAAAGCATCTCATCAAGATCATGCCAGGAGAAAGTCTCCCAGGAGGGCCTACCCTAGAGGGTTACCGGACTATACGGGCTTCCCACTGTCTGCAGAAAATGATGACGGCTGATGACATTGAAGCATATTTGCTCATTTTGAAAGAATGGATACTCGTGAATCATGGTCTCAGGAACAGTGGGCCGGCATTTTAGTTCCGTTTTTGTGCAGCGAGGCCCAGAAGGTGTATTATGATATGGATGAGGGAGTCACCACTGACTATCCAAGGCTGAAGGAAGAGATCTTGTTCTGTGCTGGTGTAACTCCAGCCCTTCGAGCCCAGAGGTTCCACAGCTGGAGAATCCAGTAGTTGGCAAAGCCATGGTTGCAGATGTATGACCTCCTCCACTTGGCCAAGAAATGGTTGCAACCCGAGCTCCATAGCACTGCCAAAATCGTGGAGCTCCTGGTAATGGACCGGTTCTTAAGAGGACTACCACCCAGCCTACGGCAGTGGGTTGGACAGGCCAACCCTGCTTCCTGTGATGAACTGGTCACCTTGGTGGAGCGGCATTATGCCATGAAGGAACTTTCCCCAGACGATGGGGTCGACCACCCTGGGACTTGGGGCAGACTACAAACCAGAGATACCGATCCCTCGAGAGGTTGGACTGGACAGAGCCCAGGAGAAGGACTACTGAAGAGTGGTCTGAGGCCACAAAGGAACTTTCAGGTTCAAAAATAGAGGGGGACCTGACCTCCCCTAGAAATCCAAAGGGTTCAGAGTCACCCCGAGAGAGGGAGGAGAGGCAGGTCACAGTAGGGGTCCTCCCTCGATTGGCGCATCCTATCCTGGTGGGTCAAGATTTCCCAGAGTTCAAGACATTACTCCATGAGGGGGGAACCCGGGAGGCCAGGGCCCCAGTAACTGAGGCCATGGTGCTAGGAATCCCTGAAGGGTCAGAGGAGTCACCCGATTATGTTCCTTACGGGCATTGGGACCCCGAATTGTATGGGGAGGCAGGAAAGTCCTGGAAATCATGAAAGGAATGTAGGGATTGTAAAAAGCTAGGGACCAAGATACTGGCTGCCAATGGCAGGTCCATGCTGGTGGGAGGTAGAACTCCTCTCCCAGAGGGACAACAGGGTGAGTGGTCTGGTGCCCAAGGGGAGAGTTGTGGGGAGGAAGAGGAGGACCCAGAAGTGGAGACAGAGTTGAATCCCCCTGAATTGAGTACCCTCAGGATAGCCTCCAAGAACTTTGGTCAGGACCAAATAGACAAGCCTCTCTTTCAGAATATCTGGTCAGAGGTTGTGGAGATTAATGGGGTGCTGGTAGAAGGCAAAGCCAAGGGACCTAGACTGTATTTCACGTTAAATAATGACCTCCTATACCGAGTGATACCGGATGAAGAACATGATGTGGAACAGTTGCTGGTCCCCCGCCAGCACAGGAAGGCGGTACTGGATTTGGCAGAAGCTCACCTTCTCGGAGGACACCTTGGTGTTGAATAAACACTGCGCCGCATACTCCAAAGATTCTACTGGCCTGGAATTTATGCCGAGGTAAGGAGGTACTGTGCTTGTGCCCAGAATGCCAGTTGGTGTCCCCGCAGCTGAAGATAAGAGCCCCATTGGTGCCCTTGCCAATCATCGATGAACCCTTTGTGAGGATTGCGATGGACCTGGTAGGCTCCCTAGACAGGTCAGTCCTGGGCCACCAACACATCCTGGTCATCGTAGACTACGCTTCAAGATATCCAGAAGTGATCCCGCTCTGTAACACAGCCTCGAAGTCGATTGCCCGAGAGCTAATTCAAGTCATCGCAAGGGTCGGATTCCCAAAGGAGATACTGATGGACCAGGGTACTCCCTTTGTCTCATGTTTAATGAAGAAGCTTTGCAGACTCCTCCAGATCTGAGCCCTGAGAACCTCAGTGTACCACCCCTAGATAGATGGTCTGGTTGAATGATTTAATCAGACTTTGAAGGGGATGTTGCAGAAAGTCGTGAGCCGAGACGGAAAGGACTGGGACTTACTCCTTCCTTATTAATGCTCACTATCCGAGAGGTCCCACAGGCATCCACCAGATTCTCCCCCTTCTAGTTGTTATATGCCCGCCAGCCCAGGGTATCCTCGATATACTAAAGGAGGACTGGGAAGAGCAACCTCCACAAGGAGCCAGTGTGATTGGGTATATCTCCCAAATACAGGAAAGGTTGGCCCGGATCACTCCAATTGTCTGGGAACATTTAGAAAAGGCCCAAGAGACCCAAAGGACTTATTATGACCATCAGGCAAGGATCCAGAAGTTCCAGCCGGGTTATTGGGTGATGGACCTGGTTCCCACAGTAGAAAGCAAACTGCTCACCAGGTGGCAGGGTCCATACGAGGTCGTGGAAGCTGTTGGTGATGTGAACTATAAAGTAAGCCAACCCGATCACAGGAAAAAGTTCCAAATATACCATATCAACCTCCTGAAGGCGTGGCAAGACCGGGAGGCCTGCTGTGTCTCATTGGGCATAACCCCAGCAGAAGGTAAAACAGAGGAGCAAGCCCATATCTCACATGAGCTGTCTCCTACACAGTATAAAGAAGCAGTGGAAATGGTTCAGCGAAATGGGGATGTGTTCTCTGAATGACCTGGTTGGATGGTCACAGCCTACAATGGCATTGCAACAGCTCCGGGCATAAGGATAAGGGAAAGACCCTACTGTATCCCAGAGGCCAAGAGGAAGGAAATCCGAGCCGAAGTCAAGAGGATGTTGAAGCTCAACTTCATAGAAGAGTCCCATAGTGAATGGTCAAGCCCTGTCATCCTCGTGGCAAAACCAGATAATACTTGGAGGTTCTGTAATGATTTCAGGAAACTAAATGAGGTATCGCAGTTTGATGCATATGCCCAACTAAGGTTGACGAACTGATCGACCAGTTGGGGAAGGCCAAATACCTCTCCATCTTGGACCTTACGAAGGGATACTGGCTGATCCCACTCACAAGGGCAGCCCAGGAGAAGACCACCTTCATCACCCTGGGGGGTTTATACCACTACAAAGTCCTCCCATTCGGTCTGCCTGGAGCATCTGCGACCTTTCAGTGCATGATGGACTGACTGCTGCGCCCACACTCTCACTATGCTGCCGCCTATATCGATGATGTGGTCATCCATAGTACGGACTGGGAAACTCACCTTTGAAAGGTCGAGGCTGTACTAGATATGTTACAAGAAGCTGGGTTGACAGCGAACCCAGCTAAATGTAAGATCAGCTTGTCAGAGGCAAAATACTTGGGCTATGTGGTTGGACGGGGATTGGTGAAACCCCAGGTGAGGAAGGTAGAAGCAATTCAAAACTGGCCCCAACCAAACAAAAAGAAGCAAGTGAGGGCTTTCCTAGGGTTAGTCGGTTACTACTAGAGGTTCATCCCTCACTTTGCCACTCGGGCCGCTCCATTAACAGAGTTAACCAGGGCAAGAGCACCGGATAGTGTGAGGTGGTTGGAAGCAGAGGATGAGGCATTCACCGACCTCAAGACGGCTCTCTGTTCTAATCCGGTACTGGTCTCCCCAGATTTCGATAAAAAATTAATTCTGCAAACAGATGCCTCAGATGTTGGATTGGAGCAGTACTTTCCCAGGTGGTAGCAGGTGAAGAGTACCCCATCCTCTACCTAAGTAGGAAGTTGTTACCCCAGGAACAGCGGTACATTGTAGTGGAAAAGGAGTGCCTTGCAGTGAAGTGGGTGACAGAAACCCTCAGATATTACTTACTAGGTCACAAGTTCACTCTGGTGATGGACCATGCTTCACTCAAGTGGATGCAAACAAACAGGGAAAAAAAATGCCAGAGTGACGAGATGGTTCCTTGTACTACAACTGTAACACTTCATGGTCCACCACAGAGTGGGGACACTGAATGGAAATGTGGATGGACTTTTCTGAAGACCCTACCTCTAGGTACAGGCTGCCCAACCCTATAGTGTTAAGCTGGGGAGGGGGATTTGTGGTAAACTCAGGTACTGGAGGAAAGGGGGTTTCCCTGAGTAAGATAGTCAGGGTACAGCTGCAGATGATTTGACTGATTGGCTGCAGCTGCACAGACAGGAGAGCTTTAAAAACAGGAAGGGAAATCCAGCAGAGATTTGCTGCAGGGGTAAAGGGCTGACAAGCTGCTTGAATGTGTTCCAGAACAGGAGTCCCATAGGCAACCCTCAGGAGATTGGTCTCCTGAATTAGGCCAAAAAGGAAAAAAAGTTATTTCCATTGTGAGTTTTCCATTTTACTGTTTGTGTTCTTCCAGAAGGTCTAGCCTTCTGGAAAAGGGGGGTTTCTAGTTAGGGTCAGGGATTGTTTAGTCAGCGCTCCCACCCGGAGCTAGGCCTCTTTATTTCTGTTTTTGTTTCATTTTCCTTGATGGGGCTTAAAAATGAAAAGGGCAGAAGCCCAAAGTTCTGTGTCACCAACCATATTAAGAAAATAAAAATATACCTGGTTGGCTTGATGTTAACAAACTGGTCTTCCTGAGACTCCTTAACGACCGCAAAGCTGATCCTGAATCCTGTGGCGAGGTTAAGCCTTGTCACAAGTTGTTAAAAAACACATGACATCATTAAGCATCTTCAGCCACCAAGCTAGTCATGTTACAATTTTCCTGGTTTTAACAATCCCTTGATGGCCATGAGCATCATGGGCCAACCATAAAAGTTCTCCTCTTAACACCTTAAGGGTGTAGTAAGTTTTCTGTCCTATTTTTGGTGACTGATACATAAGAAAACCATAATCTGCATCTAAAATAACATTGTCATGACTCTCACTTTTGTGTAATTTGGTTTTCAACAGCTTAATGTCATTATCCTGATTCTGCAACTCATGTAAATTAAACACTTCCAGCTTGTAACGGGGTCACTGCAAAGCAGCCAGTTGTAAAACAGTGGACTCTGGTAAAGTCCATAGTTCACGTTCTCTGGCACCAATTCAAGTCAGGGCATCAGCTTTGTGATTTTCAGATGTGAAAAGAGTCTTTTGGGAGTGTGCTGTCATCTTAAGAACATGTGGTTCTCATATGTTTTTAGCAAGGCTACATAGGTAATTCTAAGTATTTAATAGGTTTGCCGTCCGAGGCAGAGAAACCATTTTCCACCCATGAGGGCAATAATTCTGATAAGGCAATGCACATCCAAGAAGAGTCTGAACAGATGCAAACAGGTGGTTTAAAGTAACATGTTTGAATCAGCTCCAGGGCACGACAGATAGCCACCAATTGTGCCACCTGGGATGAGTGTGGGTTACAGGATCATGCCTCTTCTACTTGCTTACTGGGAATGTAAACACCAATTCCTGTGTGAGGAATGCCATCCAAGTGTAAGGAAAAGCCACCAGTAAAAATTCAAGTTCAAGCATTAGCAAAGTCTGCAATAGGGCACTCTTGGAAGTATATCTTACCACTTAAATTCATTCTTAATTCATACTTTGGAAGTGTCCTTAAAATGGATGACAGTTTTGACCTAAATACACTGAACATGAGTGACTTTACAATCACTTTCACTGAACAACAAGTATTAGACCCTATTGGACAGTTAAACATGGGATCATTTCTAGGACCAGATGGTATAAGCCCACACTTTTTAAAAACACTAAGCAAAGAGCTAGTGGGACCATTAACCATCTTATTTAACAAATCCGTCAAGGAAAATGAAACCCCTGAATCATGGGGGAAGCTAACATTACACTGATTTTTAAAGGAGGTAATAAACAAAGTGCATGTAACTACAGACCTATTAGTCTTACATCAATCATTAGTAAACTGTTAGAGTGACTAATACAAAATAAAATACTTGATCATATTAACAATAGTGGCTGTTCTGACATCTTGCAACATGGGTTTACATCAGGTTGGCCATGCTTAACTAAACTAATAAACTTTTTTGACCCAGTCAGTGAGGCACTGGAACATGAAATGCTGGTTGATGTAATTTTTCTGGATTATGTCAAAGCATTCGACACAGTGTCCCACAGATTCTTAACAGAACAATTAGTCAAAATAAATCTAGAAACAAAAATCATAAAATGGATAGACTCATGGTTAAAAAAATAGATAACAGAAAATAGTTATTAGAGGACATGAATCCGACTGGACGCATGCCACAAGCAGGGTTCCACAGGGCTCTGTGTTGGGCCCATTATTATTTAATATACTCATCTCAAGCATGCAAATGAACAGTGGTGTCTGTATTAGCAAATATGCAGATGACTGCAGAATTGGATTCATTGTAAACAATGCTGAATCAATCAATAACTTACAAGACAATTTAAACAAACTATGTAACTGGACAAACCTCAACAAAATGAGTTTTGATTAACTAAATTGCAAGGTGATTCACATGGGTAAAAATAATGTTAAGGCACATTATATAACGAATAATACCCAACTAATAACAATGATGGAAGAAAAAGCTCTGGATGTCATAATTACAGACAACCTTAAATTTGATACTCACACAAATAAAAGAGTTAAGAAATGCTATGGCATCCTTGGGTGTATTCGGAGGCATATAAAAAGCAGAAAAGCAGAAGTCTTATTTCCCCTATATGCTAGTCTTATCTGACCACACTTGGAGTATTGTGCTTCTTTCTGCACCCCTACGGCTATAGGATGTAAAAAAATGGTTGAGAGAGTTCAATGTAGAGTCACCAAAAAAATAAGTAGTGTAAAAAACAAGGTCTACAGTGATAGATTGAGAGCACTGAACCTGTATTCCTTGGAATATAGATCCCTAAGAGGTGACCTGATCCATCTAATTAAAGCATTTCAAAATGAATCACTGGTTGTTACCATTTGTCTTGAAAAACAAACAATACAAAACAATACTAGGTCTCATAAGCTGCATCTTAAAACTACTGTAAGTAAAACAACTAGGAAGAAAATATTTTTCATGCAAATAGCTCCAGCTATATGGAACACACTACCTAGTAATGTACAGTAGTTATGAGTAAAACAGTTGAAGAGTTTAAATTAAATCTGGATCATTATATGAATAAGAAAACAAAATATCTTCCACCATTGAAGTCAGTGTTGGCGGGTTGGTTATGGGCCTTGAGCCTTATAAACCTGTTCATAACTATGAAACTAGAAAATTTTCTTTATCTAACAGATCACAAAGGTTTACTCCACAGCTGTGTGATTCCTAGACAGGATATTCCAGTAAAGGTGACATGGCTATCAGATGTATCTTATCTGCCAGCTCAATGTTTCAATCCTGCATGAGAAGGGTTCAATGGACTAACCTAGCATTAGAAACATTTCCTTCTTTGAGTTTGTCAGACAAAAGAAAAGCTGTGGACTTGTGAGGAGTGTGCAAGATTATTTTGTTAAAATCAGTGATGTAAGTGAAACACTTTTCTGGACAAAAGTACCCAATAGATATCTTTCATACTGATTGTATTTGTTTCTCAGTAGGTGTGCATAAACTTGATGCATAACCCACTGGTCTTAATTCACCATGTATTGTTTGTCCCAGCATAGCATCAATATTACAGTAGTAGCACCGAATTAGTCAAATGATTTTTAAGGATTTTTTAAAATCCCTATTGAGAATTGTGAAACCTTTAGTTAGGGATTTTGTTTTGCTTGTTAGTGTGTTCACTTCTATACACTGCGAGGGAGATGGACCGCTGCGTGCTAGTAGGCTATGGAGGAGCCTACAGAGCAGAAGTTGTTCTTAAATAAGTTTTTTTTTTACCTGGAAAGGTATGCCACCTAAGCATTGCTTTGTAGCTGCTTGAGGAACAACTTTATCCAGGCCGTCTTGTGTGGCTGTCCCTGGGTTTTCTACATGTTGTCATCTCTTCTTTCTTTTGCAGGCCTAGAGTGCTGAAGGTGGGGTAGCAGAGCCTGGCAAAAAGTATAGAAGAAAGAGCTGTGGGGTGCTGGATGGCATGGAAAGAAAACAGAAAAAGAAGACAAAAATTAGAAAATTTGGGAAATTGAGAAACCAGAGTGAGAAACCGGAGAAGATGAGAAGAGGAGAGTAAAGAGGAGCACAAGTGGTTCTAAAGGAAGTGCCGATTATATTTTGATCTTATTTTCATATTATGAGTGCCTGAAAGTTACTGGTCCTTGTTTATAGCACTCGTATTACCCAGATGTTTTTACAGGAGAAACTGATAGTACCTAATTTGTTTATTGTTTATAATTAGTGGAAAAGTTTTTTTACTATTGCAAATTTTATAATTCTTGAACTTTTGGACTTTTTTTGGGGGGGGGAGTTTCACGCGCTTAAGTCAGGTGGTCCAGATATGTAATGCGCATGCGGAGCGTTCTGGGTTCCAGAATCACCAAGTTCATGTGCTACGAGCAGTGAGTTGCGAGCTGTGAACCATGAGCAGTAAGGATAGGGAAATATTTCACTGGGTTATCCGCTGCTGAAGGAAGTTATGCCTGAGCTGTTATAAGCTGTTGTAAGCTTTGAAAGCTTTTAAAAGGTGAAAACAGAGACATTTGGCTATAAAAGCTACTTGGATGCTTTTAGTGACCCAGAACTTAGAAAAATATTTGTTAAATACAAATTCGAGCAATTTGATGGCAGTCTGTTGAGATGCAGATACAAAGAAGCAGCTGATGAAAAATGCAGCTGTACAAAGGAAGAGTGTGAGGATTTGTAACATGTTATGTGGCACTGTATGTGGTATTTAAAAGATCGGAAGTTCTGGCTATCCCCTTTTATGGACATGAAATATGAGATAGATTTAGAAACATTGACTTCTGTCATATTGCAGACAGAGGATAGTTGGTCTATATTAAGAGTGGCGAACTACTTTAAGGCAATTAGTAAAAGGAAACAAAGGATAAATGAAATAATTATGTAGACATGAACGCTGTACTATCAACTAATGTATCTACTAAATACTAAGTGCAATATTTTGGTGAATTGTGCAATAAAGTAAGTGTAGCACCTAGGAAATAAGGAAGTTAATATATGAAGTAAGGACTTTTTATAATACTGATTATTTTGATGTATTACAGATATGTTTTAAATATGTGATGTAAATGATGTATGGTATTTTAAACTGTATTTGTTGATGGCTATATGAGCCTAACAATAAACTTTGTACCCCTGCACTGCTACACAGAGAGGGTTGTCTCATCTGATAGTGCAGTTGAAAATCTACCAGATGGCACTTAAGTACTATAATAGGAACTGGCCTCTTTCTTTAGGTATAAAAAAAAGAATTTTAGAGGATTTTTTTCCCTAAATTTTGTGAAGGATAAAAAAGGAAACTCACAAAATTGCTTGACAAATTTGGCGATACTACTGTAATGTTAGAAACTGCAACTACTAAATAATAGGGTTTTGTTGGGTTAGGGTTGGCAAGACACAATGCCTCTGTAAGTGCTTTTTCAGTGCAATGACTTCATCTACATGCTATGTAGTTCAATTCCAACTTGCTCCTTTTTTCAATAAATCACACAAGGGCTTGACAACCTCTACAAAATGTGGACTAAACATTCTGCTGAAATTACAGAGGCCCAGAAAGGAGCGCATGGAATGTGAGCCAGTAGGAAGTGGTAAATCTACAATAGCGTGCACCTTTTTCTGATCAGATTTGCCTTTGCTCGAAATCGCATGACCTAGAAAATTAACTTCCTGACTAACTGGCTGTGCTTTTCTAGGACTGATTTTAAGTCCAATAGCAAGTAACAACTGTAACAACTGCATCAGCAATTGTAAATGCTCTACAGATTTTGTACAGAGAAGCAAGTCATCCACATATTGTAACAAACACTCAGGCTTAGAAAAATATTTGAAAGCTTTGACCAAAACTTCATGGAAGAGTATTGGTGAGCAATGTAGGCTGTGGGGGTGAACTTTCCAAGTGTACTGGATACACTCTGCCACGAAGGCAAATTTGAATTGGCATTGAGGTGCCAAAGTTATGGACTAAAATCCATTTAAATGTTCATGGCTGAGTACCATTAGGACATGGGTGGGATACTGCACAACACATCTAGTAAACTGGCAACTGTTGGAGCTACAAGTGGAGTTACTGATTTAAGCCTATGATTGTCGATGGTCAGTCTCCAGCTATTATCTGGCTTTTTCACTGGCCAGACAGGTGAGTCATTAATGGAGTAACAGGGTCTGATAACTCCCTGGTCAAGCAAGGAGTTAGCAATGTTCCTGATTTCCACTTTTGCCTCGGCTAGAAATAGATACTGCTTTTTTGGGGGGAGGGTACTGATGCTTTACTGGGCAGTTTTTAAACAACATGAGACAGTCTGTCAAATCTGGATCAGCTTCTAAAGTTTCCATAATTTCCAGTATATGTGGTACAATATCTAAGTCATATGGAGCTGTGGCTATCCATAAAATATTGCTGGAATAATCTATTATAGCTCTTAAATCACTCAAAAGGTCTGATTCTAGAATTCCTTCAGTGCTGCATGGCCCCATTGAAAGAGGTTTTGCAAGTATCAAGTCACCAATCTGCAAATGAGTGGAATAGCATTCTGTCTGACTGGCACTGTGGTGCTGTCAAAAGTCTATGATGCCACCATCAATTATAGGTCCAGAATATTTATCATCATGAATTAACAAGATAGCAGCCCCTGTATCAATAACAAACAATTGCAGGCAGCCCCCAACAAACATTTCAATACAGGGCTGTCCGTGGTCATCCTGGACCAACTCAATGAGGTGGCAGCATGTAGGGGCTTGTACCCTGAGGAGGGGTGGGAGGGGAAGGTGGGGGTTCAGGGGGGTAGACAAGGAGGCCGAGGTGGCAGAAGAGGTCCATTTCAAGAAGGAAGAATGTACAGAGATAATGTCAACAGGTAATACTGATATTTAAGATCAGTAAAAAAGTGTTAACAGGCCAGAGACAGAAGTATTAAGCCTTGGACTATCCTTTACACCAACAGCACCTATTAATGTGTTTGAGATGGAAGCAGATTTAGAAAAGTTCTTTAGAACCCTAATGTTCAGACACCAGTTTGGTACTACACAAAGTGCTGAGACATATGAGATCAGGTGAAAAATGCACTGGGGGTTAAGTCAGCCTATAACCCACCAAATGGAAGAAGTTTTAAAATCAAAACATATTGCAATATTGTAAAACAAGAAATATTGCAAAAATGCAAGGGTGAACAGAACAATTATCCAAGATACTCTAATCTAATGAAAGAAAAGAGAACAGCATTAAACAGGTTAAAGCAAGACAAAACAACATTAATTAAATCAGCTGACAAGGGAGGAAGAATAGTCCTTATGGACAGATTGCAATATGAGGATATGTGTATGACACTATTAAGAAATGAGGATAACTATAAAAAATTAGCAAATAATCCAACACAAGATTTTAAGATGCTCCTAGCAAGTATGCTTGAGGAATTTGCATCAATGGGCTGGCTATGAAGTTGGGAAACAGAGATATTATTTAACAAGTATCCACACACCCCAACATTTTATGCAGCTCCTAAAGTTCACAAAAAGTAGAAGCATCCCCCGGGGAGACCAATAGTGTCAGGCTCCTTATTTGAGCCTGTATAACAGTACGTAAATTTTCATCTGCAGCCCTTAGTGGAGAATACATGTTCTTATGTACATGATACAACTGATATGATTAACAAAATTCAAGCATTATCGCGTGAACAAATAACAGAAATAACAATACCTGGTCACGTTTAATGTAACAGACTTATACACATCAATGCCACATCAGGAGGGACTTGGCACTATGGGGGAGATGCTGGACAGCAGATCTCCCATTGCCAAACGTAAGACAGTAGTACTACAAGAATTAGCAGAACTAGTATTAATTAAGAACTACTTTGAATTCATCTATGAATTCTATTTACAAATTAAGGGAACAGCCATGGGCAGCAAAATGGCCCCTACATATGTTAATTCTTATATGCAGAAGTTTGAGAAACTATATATATTAGAACTAGGGGCCAACAGATTTTATAGCCAGATTATAAAGTGGTATAGATATATAGATGACATATTCTGTCTATGGTCAGGAACAGAAATAGAACTGCAAGAATTCTTTGAATTCATGAATTGTTATAATTTGAATCTTAAATTTGTCATGCTTTATGAACAACATCAAATTCCCTACTTAGACTTGATAATAAGAAAGGAAACTGATAGATTAGTTGTGAGTCTTTACCGAAAACTCTCGGATAGAAACACAATATTGCATGGTAATAGCTACCATGCTCCACAACTCAAAAAAAGTATCCCATACTCACAACTTCTTAGGGTAGGCAGAAACTGTACTACAGAAGAGGAATATGAGATACATAAACAAGACATGGTGAACAGGTTCTCAGAAAGGGGGTATTCTAGAAATATCATTAAAAAAGCAGAAAACAAAACAAAAAAACAGGATAGAGGTAGACTTCTACAACCGCAGGCAAAAGCACAAAAAAAGAAAGGGTAGTATTTGCTACCAGATATAGCAACCATTTCAATAATATTAAAAGAACCTTGAACAAATACCGGTTTCTAGTAAGCCAAGGGAATCAGGAAAATGAGGTCCTGAGAACGAAACCTATAATAGTGGTGAAAAAGGTTGCAACTATTAAGGATAAGATAGTCCGATCACAGTTTGCCCTACCAAAAACAGAAAGACAACTTCTCCTGGACCCCCTCCAACCAGGGATGATACCCTGTATCAGATGTTCAGTTTGTGAACATACGTCCAAAAAGAATACGTTCCAAGACCCAAATACAGGCCAAAAACATGACATCAAATAGCACATTACATGCACCTCTGAAGGGGTAATTTATGTGCTACTTTGCTGATGTGACAAAATGTATGTTGGACAGACAACCACACAACTTAAAGTATGAATCCAAGAGCATAAAGGGGATATTAGATGGAAAGATGAATCTTCCCCACTGGCCATGCACTGTCACCAAGCAGGGCACATGGAACTAGCACTCCTTTTTGGGAGGCTGGAAATAGTGGAACCCTCAGAAAAGGGAGGCAATCATCAAAATAAAATTGACAAAAGTGAAATGAAATGAATAAGCTTACCTAGCACCTTAGACAGAAATGTGGGAATGAACACAGATACTAACTGGCAAGCGTGTTGGCAATAAGACATTTTTTCACAGGGCAACAAGCCCTAAATAAAGAAAGGGCATAAAATAACCAAAAATTATGTTTTTAACAATAATTATAATAGACACCTTAAACAGATACCAAGTTTCATATTAAGTGGTAAGGAGCTAAGGGAGCCTTACTGAGGCCCATACCTGCTCCTGTCACATCAGCTATAATATGTTAGTTTGTGCCCTTCCAGTATAATAGAGTCTAATTTGTGCTTGAACTGGGCCTTACTATCTGCACAGATATTATCCTCTGGCAAGATGTTCCAAGGGGCAACCACCCACTGGGTAAAAAAAAGCCCTTCTCCTATTGGTGTTGTGCTTAATATGCCTCAGTTGAAGAGGGTGACCCCAGTCCCTTTTTTGTCATTTCCAAACTGAAAGCTCAGTTCATCAAGTATATAATCATCCTTCATAATATCATAACACAACAGCACGTCCCCCCGATTCGTCTAGTCTCTAGGGACATTAGCTGCAACTCACTTAATCGCTGTTCATATGGCACCTTATTTAAGTTATATATCATTTTGGTAGCCTGCCTCTGCACCTTCTCAATTTTTGCCTCTGCCCCTTTTGTTATGGGCCCCCACACTGGGGTTCCATAATCCAAGAAGGGCCTCACATATGCCCTATACAATGGCATAATCACTGTTTGGCTTTGACTTCTAAAATTTTTCTTTATATTCCACAGCACTTGTATAGCTTTCATTATTTGCTTATTACAGTGTGCCTGGTATGTTAGTTTATGATCTACTAGTATGCCCAGGTCTTTTTCCTCTTCTGATTTTCACAGTGGAATCCCATTTATGCTGTAGACTTCTCCTGGATTCTTTTTACCTAGGTGAATCACAGAACATTTGTCTACATTGAAGCTCATCCCTCTGGCCTTGGCCCAGTTACAAATGTTATTTAAATCCTTCTGCACTGAGGGTACCCCCCTACTTTAGTCAGTACCCCTGCTAGTTTAGTATCATCTGCATACTTGCTTATCCAATTTTCTGCTCCCTTTCCCATCTCTGTCATGAACACCCTGAAGAGCACCAGTCCCAGGACCAACCCCTGGGGAACCCCGTTAGACACCGGGACACTATTAGAATAGTAACCATTTATACATACCCTCTGTGATCTCTGCTATAGCCAGGGCCCCTATCCAATGGACCACCCTGTGATACAGATCAATTACTTTTAAGCTATGCAGTATTTCTAAGTGAGGGACCTTGTCAAAGGCCTTTACAAAGTCCAGATGCACACAATCCACAGCCTCCGCCTTGTCCAATGCTTCTGAGATTTTTGTCATAAACACATCTTTGTGACACACAATCTCCCGGCCACAAACCCATGCTGCTGCCTGTCTCCCTGTTCTGTTTCTGCTAAATGGTCATTTATTACTTCTTTTAGAATACACTCCATCACTTTGCCCAGCACGGAGGTCAGGCTAATGAGTCTATAGTTTGTGTGATCTGCTCTATTCCCCTTTTTATGGATAGGTATCACACTCGCCGCCAACCAATCCCCCAGTACCTCTCCACTATCTAGTAACTTCTGAAATATGAGTGTTAGTGGGATCGCTATGTCCGGGGAAAATAATTTTAGTATATTGTTTGAGATGTTATCTGGCCCTGCTGAATTTGTGTTCTTTAGGGAGTTTATTTTCTTTATCACTGTGTCTACGGTTACATCTATATGATGCTCCTTGTTTGGCATAATGCTCACCTGACCTTGCTTTTTGCTTGTAAATACTGTACTAAAATAAGAGTTGAAAATGTTAGCCACCTTAGTTGGCTCTGAAACTAGATAATTTCCCTCTTTAAAAGAACATAATATATGTTTTGTTTTCCTAAGTGAGTTCACATAGCTATAAAATTTTTGCATGTTGTCCCTCTTGGCTGTAGTAGCCAGTTGGATTTCCAGCCTCTGTTTATTTCTTTTTATAATTTTCTTAGTTTTTTTGAGATTTTGATAGCTTTCCCACATATGGGGGTCATCTGGTAGTTTATTTTCTGTATGGCCGTTGCTTCCTTTTTGACATGCTGCTCAATGTCTTTGTTAGCCACCTTGTTTTTTTCTTTCCTTTCCTATTATAAACCTTTATCTTTTTTATATGCTTGCTGCATACAATACAAATGTAATTTAATAGAATATTCCACATTTTTTCGACAGTTTTATTATTTAAGATATCCTCCCAGTCAATATTCTTAATTTCGTCCCTTATTTTAGCTTTATCTACGGTGCTGATCCTATAAATTTCCCTGCATCCTTTCTCTATTAATATATGTTGATTAAATGAGAAGGTGACCCTAAGGTGATCACTGCTCCCCAGAGGGGCCATGGTTTGACACTTAGTAACATTAATCTACCTTGATGCTATAACTAAATCAAAAATATTATTACCCCTAGTTGGAGTAGTTACATGTTGGGTAATTCCTAGTTCCTGGCTGAGCTTCAGGAATGCCATACTTTCTTGTTTATGGGCTTGCTGTCTTTCCCATGATACATCATTATAATTTAGGTCACCCACCAATAATACCCTTCCAAGTTCACATGCTTTTATTATTTCTGCATTTATTTGGTTTGACAGGTCTGCAGATGAACCCGGGAGTCTATAACATACTCCAAGAATCATGCGGTCCCTGCAATTTGTGTCTACTTGTATCCATAAGGTTTCTGAGTCTATACCACCCTGATTGCCTTTCTCAGATATATTGGTTGCCTTTATCGAGTTTGATATATATGCTGCTACCCCCCTCTTTTTTTTCAGTCCTATCCTGGTGAAAAAGGACAAACCCAGGTATCTCTTGGCCCCATACATTTTGATCTGACCACCAGGTCGCCATAAAAAACTCCATTTGTATGTTCTTTCCATCACTAATAAGAGCCTCTAGTTCTTCTTTTTTATTATTGAGACTATGTGCATTCATTTTGGGGGCTATATTTTATTATTTTTGGTTTACCCTGTTTACTATTGTTATGGTACCCCCTCCCCCCTTTTCCTAGTTTAAATGTTTACAGATTCCTTCTTTGATTGCTGTTGCTAATGTTTTTGTTCCCACTATGTTAAGATGTAGTCTATCCGTTTTGTACATATTTTTGTTGTTAATAAATTTACTCCAAGTACAATGAAAACTATGCCCCTTCGATCACATCCATTTTATATTCTGTTGTTAACTCTTTCTGTGGTGTTATTTTTTTCTGGATTACAGCCATAACTTGGTAGTATTCCTGAAATCATCGGCATTTGTCCTTCTGCCATTATTTGATCAGCACAGTTTAGGATATCCTCTACTAGGTCTTTTTTGTGATCTCTAACAATTTTATTTGTCCCCACATGCAGTACCACTGTCTGGGAATTTGGCATTTTATATTAACATACTAAAATGTCAACAGACTAGGCCTAATGGTCTTTTGTGTCTGCACGTTTGGTCAGCCCCCACCCTGGGAGCTGACTTTGCTGCCCCTCTCTCCCTCTCTGGCTTCTTCCTTCCCAGTCCCAGATATTCTCACTACACTGGTTTTTGCTTCCAGAACCCTTCCCCTGTACCTGTCCCACCCCCTCTTGAACCCCTCCACCATTTCTGCCTCCACCAGCACCCTGGGCAGCGCATTCCATGGCTCCACCACCCTCTCAGTGAAGTAGCACCTCTTCCTTTTTCCCCTGAATCTCCCCCCTCCAGCTTCCACCCATGCCCTCCAGTTGCCTCCCCTTCAGAGCACCCTGACTGCTCCTTCCCTATTTATCACCGTCATCTACCTGAAGACCTCTATCATGCCCCCCCGGTCCCTTCTCTCTTCTAATGTGTACATATTTAGCTCTTCGAGCCTCTCCCCATAGGTCCTATCCCCCAAGCCCCAAATCATTTTAGTTGCCCTCCTCTGGACCCTCTTCAGGAGTTCAATGTCTCTCTTTAAATGTGGCCTACAAAACTGCATGCAGTTCTCAAGGTGTGGCCTCACCAAGCAGTTATACAGTGGGAGTATCACTTCCCTCCTTGTGGAGGTGAGCCCCCTAGCAATGCATCCAATCATCCTGTTGGCCTTTGCCACTGCCCTCCTACAAGTCTCCGAGTTTTTCATCTTGACATCCACCACCACCCCCACATCCCTCTCTGCCATCGAGACGTGAAGCATTCCTCCCCCCCAGGTGTACACTTGGCCTGGGTTTCTGGCTCCCAGGTGCAGTACCTTGCATTTCCCTGCACTGAACATCAGCTTCCACTTTCTAGACCACCTTTCCAGAGCCTCCAGGTCCCCCTGTTGGGCCACCCTCCTCTCCTCCCCATCCACCACCACCCCCAGTTTTGAGTCATCCGCAAAGAGACTCATCTCACACCTGATACTCTTCCTTATGTCAGAGAAGTAGGTGTTGAACAGGAGGGGCCCAAGGACTGATCCCTGAGGGACTCCACTAATGACCCTAATTGGGGATGAGACTATCCCGCCAACCACAACCCTCTGGGTCAGGTTCTGGAGCCAATTGCCTATCCATATGATCATCTGGTTCCCCACACCCATTTCTCACAGATTATCCAACAGGCCCCCGTGAAGTACAGAGTCAAACGCCTTGCTGAAGTCAAGAAAGAGGACATCCACTGGTCTACTCAGGTCCAAGGCACTCGTCACCCAGTCATAGAACTCCACAAGGTTTGTCTGACACGACTTCCCCGGGACGAATCCATGCTGTCTATCATCCAGGCACCCCAGCTTTTCCAGGTCACCCCCAGTCTTTCCTTGACAATGCCCTCCATCACCTTGCCCTCCACCGATGTCAGGCTGATGGGTCTGTAGTTCCCTGCCACCTCCCTTGATCCCCCCTTGTGGACAGGCACTATATGTACCACCATCCATTCCTGGGGCACCCACTCTGTCCTCAGAGAGATGCTGAAGAGCTCTTCCAGGGGTTTTGCCAGGACATAAGCCAGTTCCTTCAGCACTCTGGGATGTAATTTATCTGACCCTGGTGCTTTCTCCATCTTAAGGGACCTGAGGGCTTCCCTCTCTCTCTGCTGAGATTTCCACCTCCACTACCTCGTCCCCCTGCTTTGCCTTTCCCACCACCTGCCAGTGATGCCCCCCTCCCCAGACCCGCTGATCAGTAAGGGTCCCCCCCTTAGTTTCACCGTCTCCTCCCATGTATGATGAAGCCCCCCCATTTTCCTCGGTGAAAACTGAGGCAAAGTACTTATTTAGTACCTCAGCCTGCTCCCCTGGTCTTGTGCCCATCCTCCCTGTTTTAATCCTGATAATCTGCCCCTTCACCCTTCGTTTTTCCCCAATGTATCTAAAGAACCCCTTGTTCCCTCTCCTAATTTCCCTGGCCAGGTTCTGCTCCTTCCTTGCCTTAGCCACCCTTACCACCCTAGTGGCCCTTCTGGCCATCAGCTCATACTCCCCTTGATCCCTTTCACTTCTTGAGCACTTGAATTGCCTGTAGGCTGCCTTCTTTCCCCTCACCACCTCCTGAACCTCCCTAGTCCACCAGCAGGGTTTTTGGGCCCTACCACATTTTCATCTTACTCTTGCGCAGGTGCTGGTAGCATCCTGCACACCCTGCTGATGATTTCTCACCTACTGTCAGCATCCATGTCTGGCCCAATCCCATCCAAGTGCTCCTTAAGGATCCTTCCCATTTCCTTGAAATCCACTCCCCTGAAGTCAGTTACCTCCATCTTTGTGCAGCCTTCTACCCCTCCTAAGTTCAGGCAGAACCAGACCGTGGCATGGTCATTCCCAGCCAATGGGTCCCTTACCTCCAGGCCCCAATCTGGTCACTGTCTGCCAGGACCACATCCAGTATCTGCTTCTCCCTGGTCAGTTCCCCCACCTGCTGAGTTAGGAACATGCCCTGAAAGACATCCAACAAACTCTGTTCCCTGGCCACCGAGGATGTCATAGTCTCCCAGTCTGTACCTGGCATGTTTAAGTCCCCCAACACCACCACTCTTCCCCTTCCCAATCTGCAGTGTCTCCCAGCATCTGCCATCAGACTCTCCTCCAGCTCCTCTGCCAGTGCACGGGGTCTATACACCACTCCTATTTTTACTCTCTTTCCCACCCTTGTTATCAAGGTGCCCAAATCGCCTCCACAGTTCCCTCCACCTCCTCCACTCCTCTTATGGCAATGCAGTTTTTTGCTATTAATGCTACCCCTCCTCCCCTTCCCTCCCCCCTGTCCTTACTGAACATGGTGTAGCCTTCCAGGTTCAGGACCCAGTCATGCCTTGTGGTAGCCCAGGTCTCAGTGACCGCTGCCACATCCACCTCTCCCTCAGTTAGCATCACCTGGAGCTCAGGCATTTTATTGCCCAAACTCCTGGTATTTAGCAGGACTACCTTCCACCCTTTCCAAATACTTCCATTTCCACTGCTAGTGTTCCCGTGGGGATTCTGTCTTCCCCTGGTCCACACCTTACCAGTTGGACTTTTCCTGCATTCCTCCAGCTCCCCAGGGGGGGGTGGAGACAGATTCCCTCCTTTTTCATACCCCCGACAGCCTTTTCTCCCATCCTTCCCCCTTCACAAGTTTAAACCCCACCTTTCACCAATGAACCCCTCTATTTTCAACTTAAGGATTTCCTTCCTCTCCAAATTGAGATGGAGCCTATCTCTAGCATACAGCCCCTTATCCTCCCAGGTCTCCCCCAAGCCCCCATCAACCCATACTCTCTGGCCCCACACCACTCCCTGAGTCACTGGTTTATCACCATAATCTTCCTCTTGTGTTCCCCACTAGCTCTTGCACCGGCAGGATTTCTGAGAAGGAAATTGCGCATCCTATATCATGACAGACCCTGGCAAACTCCCTGAACCTTGCCTGTATCTCTATCTCACCATTTTCTTCAATGTCATTGGTACCCAGGTGGACCAGTATGTATGGGGGAACCTCCACAATCCTTTGCCAGCTAATATACCTCATGCTTTGCCCTGTGCACCATTAGTCCAGGGAAGCATTTTGTTCTAACTGGGCAGGCTTCTCCCTCCCTATCCCATTTGATCCCTCTGATCATGGAATCATCCAACAGGAGCACATTGGCTGGCTCTTTTCCTCCATTTCCCCCTTCCATGTCCCTCATCCTTTCTACTGGCCTCCCCAGCTGGCCTCCTTGCTCCTCCCCTATCTGGTGCCACCTGCCATCCCTCCAATTTACCCTGGCCACCCTCCTCCAATCCTATGCCTCTCATCCTCCTGAGTATCCTTCTGTACCTTGCTACCCCCACCATTACTGATTGTGACTGGTCCTTCCCCCCATCTGCTAAACTAGCCTGGCTCATCCTCCCTTCCTTCCCGTCTCTGTTCAGCCCCTCCTTGCTTGTCATGCTCCCCTGGCCTAAACCCTCAGCTCCTTTTACTGTATCCTCCTTGTACTTCCAGTACTTCTCCTTGCCCTTTCCTCCCAACTGGTCCTTTTCCTTGTGCTTTCCTCCCTCTACCCCCTCATCCTCCTGCTCTGATTCCCTGCTCCCCCATTTTCCCACATTCCAATTTCCCCCATTCCTCCTGCAATCCAGCCCCTGCCTCCTGCCCCCGGCTCCCTTTCCATCTCTAACTGCTCTGTCATGGCTACATCACCCCCCCATCCTCAAGCAGAAGAGAATTGAAGTGGTTACTGAGCTTAAAGTCTGATCCACCTCCCCCAATTGCTCCCTTCTGTCCAGCCACAGCCATCTGCCTACTTCCCTGAGAATGTCCTCCCTTTGGCCCCTGACTGTGAGGGTCCCCAGTTACCTGCCTGCTTCCTTCATAGTATCATCCTTTTGGGTCCCATCTGCCAGGGTCCCTATGTGACCCCAGAGTACTCTCCTGCACTCCTTTCCCTATGCCCCCTCCCCTAGTGCTTGGTGCAACCCCATGGGAGAGCCCCTGCCCTATTCCCCAACCATACCTCGCCCCTTCCCCCAGCTGTCTCATAATCCCCTCAACCTCCTCCCTAAGCTGTGCCAGCTGGTAGCACACTGGGCAACCACTGAATTTCCAAGCCCAGTCCAGCATCATGGCTGCCCCACACCCTGTGCATCCCAACACCCTCCCAAAGATGCCGGCCCTAATGACATGTGGTCCCATCCCCCTCCAAGTTGGTTTCCTTGGGTGAGCCACCAGGTTCCCCACTAGTCCAAGACTTTTAAACTTGTAACACTTGACTGGATGAACTCTTTCACACCTGACTATTAGCCTTAAGAGTTTGATCACAGGGGAAGTTTGCAACTCCCTAGACTCCTCCCTCCCAGCCTTTAAGCACAACCCCCAGTGGCTCTTCTGTATTTAATAATGTCTAATGCAAGGGGTGGGTGGCAGGGCTTTCCAGAAAGTTCTTAAGGAGTTAGGCCAAATTTAAAACACAACTTACAAACAAAAACAACTTACAGAAACTTATGACAAAGTTAGCTTTCCAGAACCTCACCACATTTTCAAACTTCAGCTGCTGCCTCTGCCCCAGCAAGAAGACTTAAAATGCCTCAGTGAGAATTTTAAACAGAGATTATCTGAAATGCAAACAACCTTGATTGGCTGGCTATGTTACTGGCTAAAGACCCTCCCCCACAAGAACAGTCTCCAGCTAGCACAGAAAGATTTAAGGATTTGTGTCCATCTATTCAGAAAGTTTTTAAGGTGTTAGGCCAATTTTAAAACACAACTTACAAACAATAACAACTTACAGAAACTTATGAAAAAGTTAGCTTTCCAGAACCTCACCACATTTTCAAACTTCAGCCGCCACCTCTGCCCCAGCAAGAAGACTTAAAATGCCTCAGTGAGAATTTTAAACAGAGATTATCTGAAATGCAAACAACCTTGTTTGGCTGACTATGTTACTGGCTAAAGACCCTTCCCCACAAGAATAGTCTCCAGCTAGCACAGAAAGATTTAAGGATTTGTGCCCCTCTATTCCAGAAAGTTCTTAAGGAGTTAGGCCAAATTTAAAACACAACTTACAAACAAAAACAACTTACAGAAACTTATGAAAAAGTTAGCTTTCCAGAACCTCACCACATTTTCAAACTTCAGCTGCCACCTCTGCCCCAGCAAGAAGACTTAAAATGCCTCAGTGAGAATCTTAAACAGAGATTATCTGAAATGCAAACAACCTTGTTTGGCTGACTATGTTACTGGCTAAAGACCCTTCCCCACAAGAATAGTCTCCAGCTAGCACAGAAAGATTTAAGGATTTGTGTCCCTCTATTCCAGAAAGTTCTTAAGGAGTTAGGCCAATTTTAAAAGACAACTTACAAACAATAAAAACTTACAGAAACTTATGACAAAGTTAGCTTTCCAGAACCTCACCACATTTTCAAACTTCAGCTGCCACCTCTGCCCCAGCAAGAAGACTTAAAATGCCTCAGTGAGAATCTTAAACAGAGATTAACTGAAATGCAAACAACCTTGATTGGCTGGCTATGTTACTGGCCAAAGACCCTCCCCCACAAGAACAGTCTCCAGCTAGCACAGAAAGATTTAAGGATTTGTGTCCCTCTATTCAGAAAGTTCTTAAGGAGTTAGGCCAATTTTAAAACACAACTTACAAACAAAAACAACTTACAGAAACTTATGACAAAGTTAGTTTTCCAGAACCTCACCACATTTTCAAACTTCAGCTGCTGCCTCTGCCCCAGCAAGAAGACTTAAAGTGCCTCAGTGAGAATCTTAAACAGAGATTAACTCAAATGCAAACAACCTTGATTGGCTGACTGTGTTACTGGCCAAAGACCCTCCCCCACAAGAACAGTCTCCAGCTAGCACAGAAAGATTTAAGGATTTGTGTCCATCTATTCAGAAAGTTTTTAAGGTGTTAGGCCAATTTTAAAACACAACTTACAAACAATAACAACTTACAGAAACTTATGAAAAAGTTAGCTTTCCAGAACCTCACCACATTTTCAAACTTCAGCTGCTACCTCTGCCCCAGCAAGAAGACTTAAAATGCCTCAGTGAGAATCTTAAACAGAGATTATCTGAAATGCAATCAACCTTGATTGGCTGACTATGTTACTGGCTAAAGACCCTTCCCCATAAGAACAGTCTCCAGCTAGCACAGAAAGATTTAAGGATTTGTGTCCCTCTATTCCAGAAAGTTCTTAAGGAGTTAGGTCAAAATAAACAAAACAGCTCAGCAGTGTATAGAGTGTGAGGGCATAATAAATCACATAATGCCACAACAATAAACCGCACCACTCGGAGACCTAAATAAAGGCAATATTTATTGTAAAATAACACCACAACAAACACTGCAACGCTACAGGTGTGTGAAACAAAAGCAACCTCTACCGGTTTCGCACAGTTGGCATCATCCTCCTGATGACCGAGTGACGCGGTTTATTGTTGTGGCATTAAGGAGTTAGGCCAATTTTAAAACACAACTTACAAACAAAAACAACTTACAGAAACTTATGACAAAGTTAGCTTTCCAGAACCCCACCACATTTTCAAACTTCAACTGCTACCTCTGCCCCAGCAAGAAGACTTAAAATGCCTCAGTGAGAATCTTAAACAGAGATTAACTCAAATGCAAACAACCTTGATTTGCTGGCTATACAGTATGTTATGTTTAAACAACAAAACAAAATCAAGAAAAGTGTTGGCCCACACAGCACTGTGGCTTGATACCTGGAGATCTATGGGTGTGGGTTGGTGGGTGGGAAGCCAAATGATAACATTGTCCAGTGCTGCTGAGATGTGGATAGCTGGGTATCTGGAAATCCATTGGGTTGGTGGGTGGGGAGACAAACACTAACACCAGGGAATGGAGCAGCATGTATGCCCTGTGCCAGCACTCTGCTTGCCTGCAACAGTAGCACATCTTCAAGACATTTCAGGGCACCTGCTACAATATTTCAAATCACACACCACAGTCTTGATCACTGAGTGGCAACTTTTAATAGTTGCCACTCAACTTTTCTTCTGCCAGACAAAAAAAAGAGAGAATTCAATGGTGGATCTCCAGAGTCACTAAATGGAACTGTGGATTAATGCTAACTTAATCCATGGCACCGCAAAGTGACTCACCCAATGGGGTTGCATGTTTCTGTGCACCCATGTTATAATGTAAGTATACTAAAGCTGTTCTAAGCATCAGTCCCTTTAAAAGGCTTTGTCCAATTCACATGTAGCCATTTTTCTACTGGTTTCTTTATATCAGTAATTATGACTTTAATAACAGCAGGTGACAATTTGTCCATAATGTAAACTGGTCCCCTTCAAAATCCATGTAATGCATGCTCCTGTTCTTCAAAATCAAGAATCATTACTCTGTCTCCCACCAGATATTCGGCAGGGCATTTTACTTTGGCATCAACATATTTTCTCTTTAACTGTTGGTACTTTCCAATGTTTGTGGCCACAAAGTGGTTAATAGTAATCGGATTTTCTTTAAGACTAACCACATACTTATCTGCTGAAACTCTATCTAGGGTGAGGGCACCAATTCCCTCATAACCAGTCATGATCTCAAGTGGAGTAAGTTCTATAGAGGTGGAAGGGGTATTTCTAATAGCTATGAGTACAAGGGGTATTTTCTGGTCCCAGTCCTTCCCATTCAAAATTATATACTTTCTCAACATTGTCTTCATAGTTCTGATAGCCCTTTCTACCAGTCCTAAAAATTGGGGATGGTAAGTAATGTGGTACCTCTGAGTAACACACAATGACTGCAAACAGTCTTTCTTGACTTTTCCTGCAAAGTGTGGGCCTTGGTCAGATTCAATGGAAGCAGGCAAACCCCAGGTGCAAATAACTTTCTCAACCAGGGCTTGAGCCATGGTTGGGGCTATGCTATTTATTACGGGGATGGCTTCAATCCACTTAGAAAAGAAGTGTAACAGTCAGAATATACTTATTTCCTTGAGCTGTGCTTGGGAGGGGACCCACAATATCAATTTGTAAACTGCACCATGGCCCTTCCCATAACTGATGTCTCAGTAAAGCATATTGTGTAGATTGTGTTGGATTTACCTGAGCACAAGTGATACAGTTGTTAAAAAACATATGACATCATTAAGCATCTTTAGCCACCAAGCTAGTCATGCTACAATTTTCCTGGGTTTAACAATCCCTTGATGGCCATGAGCATCATGGGCCAACCATAAAAGTTCCCTCTTAACACCTTAAGGGTGTAGTAAGTTTTCTGTCCTATTTTTGGTGACTGATACATAAGAAAACCATAATCTGCATCTAAAATAACATTGTCATTCTGCTCGCCTTTGAATAATTTGGTTTTCAACACCTTAATGTCATTATTCTGATTCTGCAACTCATGTAAATCCAACACTTCCAGCTTATAACGTGGTCGCTGCAAAGCAGCCAGTTCTAAAACAGTGGACTCTGGTAAAGTCCATAGTTCACTCTCCCTGGCACCAATTCAAGTCAGGGCATCAGCTATGTGATTTCCAGATGCGAAAATAGTATTTTGAGAGTGTGCTATCATCTTAAGAACATATGGTTCTCATATATTTTTATCAAGACTAAGTAGGTAATACTGTATGTCCAGATGTTCAATAGGTTTGCTGCCCAAGGCAGAGAAACCATTTTCTACTCATGAGGGCAATAATTCTGATAAGGCAATGCACATCCAAGAAGAGTCTGAACAGATGCAAACAGGTGGCTTAAGGTCACGTGTTTGAAACAGCTCCAGGGCAAGACAGATGGCCAACAATTGTGCCACCTGGGATGAGTGTGGGGTACAGGATCGTGCTTCTTCTACTTGCTTACTGGGAATGTAAACACCAATTCCTGTGTGAGGAATGCCGTCCAAGTGTAAGGAAAAGCCCCCAGAAAAATGCAAGTTCAAGTATTAGCAAAGTCTGCAATAGGGCACTCTTGGAAGTATATCTTACCACTTTAATTCATTCTTAACTCATACTCCAGAAGTGTTCTTAAAATGGATGGATGACAGTTTTGCCCTAAATACACTGAACATGAGTGACTCTACAATCACTTTCACTGAACAAAAAGTATTAGACGCCATTGGGCAGTTAAAAATAGGATCATCTCCAGGACCAGATGGTATAAGTTCACATTTTTTAAAAACACTAAGCAAAGAGTTGGCCGGACCATTAATCATCTTATTAAACATAGCCGTCAAAGAAGGTAAAACCCCTGAATCATGGGGGAAAGCTAACATTACACCCATTTTTAAAGGAGGTAATAAACAAAGTGCATGTAACTATAGACCTATTAGTCTTACATCAATCATCAGTAAACTGTTAGAGCAACTAATACAAAATAAAATACTTGATCATATTAACAATAGTGGCGGTTCTGACATCTCACAACATGGGTTTATATCAGGTCAGCCGTGCTTAACTAAACTAATAAACTTTTTTGACCCGGTCAGTGAGGCACTGGAACATGGAATGCTGGTTGATGTAATTTTTCTGGATTATGCCAAAGCGTGTGACACAGTGTCCCACAGAGTCTTAACGTCACAATTAGTCAAAATAAATCTAGAAGCAAAAATCATAAAGTAGATAGATTTGTGGTTAAAAAAAGACAACAGAGAGTAATTATTAGAGGACATGAATCCGACTGGATGCATGCCACCAGCGGGGTTCCACAGGGCTCTGTGTTGGGCTCATTATTATTTAATATACTCATCTCAAGCATGCAAATGAACAGTGGTGTCTGGATTAGCAAATATGCAGATGACTGCAAAAAGTGGATGCATTGTAAACAATGCTGAATCAATCAATAACTTACAAGACAATTTAGGCAAACTTTGTAACTGGGCAAACCTCATCAAAATGAGTTTTAATGAACTAAAGTGCAAGGTGATGCACATGGGCAAAAATAATGTTATGGCACATTATGTAATGAATAATACCCAACTAATAACAATGATGGAAGAAAAAGATCTGGGTGTCATAATTACAGACAACCTTAAATTTGATACTCACACAGATAAAGCAGTTAAGAAATGCTATGGCATGCTTGGGTATATTCAGAGGCATATAAAAAGCAGAAAAGCAGAGGTCTTATTTCCCCTATATACTAGTCTTATGCATCCACACTTGGAGCATTGTGCTTCTTTCTGTACCCTATGGCTATAGGATGTAAAAAAATGGTTGAAAGAGTTCAACGTAGAGTTACAAAAAAAATAAGTAGTGTAAAAAACAAGGACTACAGTGACAGATTAAGAGCACTGAACCTGTATTCTTGGAATATAGATCCCCAAGAGGTGATCTGATCTATCTATTTAAAGCATTTCAAAATGAATCACTATTTGCTACCATTTGTCTTGAAAAACAAACAATACAAAACAGTACTAGGTCTCATAAGCTGCATCTTAAAACTACTGTAAGTAAAACAACTAGGTGGAAACAATTTTTCACGCAAAGAGCTCCAGCTATATGGAACACACTACCTAGTAATGTACAGTAGTTATAAGTAAAACAGTCGAAGAGTTTAAATTAAATCTGGATAATTATATGGATAAGAAAAAAAATAGCTTCCACCATTGAAGTCAGTGGTGGCGGGTTCATTATGGGCCTCCTGCCTTATAAACTTGTTCATAACTATGAAGCTTCGTTTATCTGGCAGGTCACAAAGGTCCACTCCACAGCTGTGTGCTTCCCAGACAGTTCCAGTAAAGGTGACATGACTGTCAGATGCATCTTATCTGCCAACTCAGTGTCTCAATCCTGCATGAGAAGGGTTCAATGGACTAACCTAGTATTAGAAATATTTCCTTCTTTGAGTTTGTCAGACAAAAGAAAAGCTATGGACTTGTGAGGAGTGTGCAAGATAATTTTTGTTAAAATCAGTAATGTAAGTAAAATATTTTTCTAGCCAAAAAGCACCCAATAGATATCTTTCACACTGATTGTATTTTTTTCTCAGTAGGTGTGCATAAACTCAATGCATAACCCACTGGTCTTAATTCACCATGTATTCTTTGGCCCAGCATAGCATCAATAATAATGTTAGAAATTGCAACTACTAAATAATAGGGTTTTGCTGGGTTAGGGTTGACAAGACATGGTGTCTCTGTGAGTGCTTTTCCAGTGCAATGACTTCATCTACATGCTATGTAGTTCAATTCCAACTTGCTCCTTTTATTAATAAATCATACAAGGGCTTGACAACCTCTAGAAAATATGAACTAAACATTCTGCTGACATTACAGAGGCCCAGAAAGGAGCGCATGGAATGCGAGCCAATAGGGAGTGGTAAATCTACAATAGCATGCACTTTTCTCTGATCAGATTTGCCTTTGCTCGAAACTGCATGACCTAGAAAATTAACTTCCTGACTAACCAGCTGTGCTTTTCTATCACTGATTTTAAGTACAATAGCAAGTAACAACTGTAACAACTCTGTCAGCAATTGCAAATGTTCTACAGATTTTGTACAGAGAAGCAAGTCATCCACATATTGTAACAAACACTCAGGCATAGAAAAATATTTTAAAGCTTTGGCCAAAACTTCATGGAATAGTGTTGGAGAGCAAGTTTACATAGCTATAACATTGTTGCATGTTGTCCCTCTTGGCTGTAGTAGCCAGTTGGATTTCCAGCCTCTGTTTATTTATTTTTATCATGTTCTTACAGTTTTTCATAGTTTTCCCACTTATGGGGGTCCTCTGTTAGTTTATTTTCTGTAAAGCTGCTGCTTCCTTTTAGACATCCTGCTCAATGTCTTTGTTAGCCACCTTGTTTTTTTCCTTTCCTATTATAAACTTCTATATTTTTTACATGCTTGTTGCATACAATGAAAATGTGATTTAAGAGACTATTCCACATTTTTTCAACAGTTTTATTATTTAAGATATCCTCCCAGTCAATATTCTTCATTTCATCCCTTATTTTAGCTTTATCTATGGTGCTTATCCTATAAATTTCCTTGCATTCTTTCTCTATTAATATATGTTGCTTAAATGAGAAGATGACCCCAAGGTGATCACTGCTCCCCAGAGGGGCCACGGTTTGACACATAGTAACATTAATCTCCCTTGATCCTATAACTAAATCTGAACTATTATCACCCCTAGTTGGAGTATTTACATGTTGGGTAATCCCTAGTTCCTGGCAGAGCTCCAGAAATGCCATACATTGTTGTTTATGGGCTCGCTGTCTTTCCCATGATATATCATTATAATTTAAGTCGCCCACCAATAATTCCCTTCCAAGTATACATGCTTCTATTGTTTCTACATTGATTTGGTTTGACAGGTCTGCAGATGAACCCGGGGGTCTATAATATACTCCAATAATCATGTGGTCCCTACAATTTTTGTCTACTTGTATCCATAAGGTTTATGAGCTCATACTACCCTGATTGTCTTTCTCAGATATACTGGTTGCCTTTATCAAGTTTGATATATACTGTAACCAACCCCCCCTTTTTTTTCATTCCTAGCCTGGTGAAAAAGGACAAACCCAGGTATCTCTTGGCCACATACATTTTGATCTGACCACCAGGTCTCCATAAAAAAAGCCATTTGTATGTTCTTTCCATCACTAATAAGTTCCTCTAGTTATTCTTTTTTATTATTGAGACTACGTGAGTTCAGGAGTACTCCATGTATTTCATTTTGAGGGTTATATTTTATTATTTTTGGTTTACCCTGTTTACTATTGTTATGGTACCCCCCTTCCTCCTTCTTCTAGTTTAAATGTTTACAGATTCTTTCTTTGATTGCTGTTGCTAATGTTTTTGTTCCCACTACATTTAGATGTAGTCTCTCCATTTTGTAAATATTTTTGTTGTTAATAAATTTACTTCAAGTATTAATGAAAACTATGCCCCTTTGATCACATCCATTTTGTATTCTGTTGTTAACTCTTTCTGTGGTGTTATTTGTTTCTGGATTACAGCCATAATTTGGTAATATTCCTGAAATCATCGGCGTTTGTCCTTCCGCCATTATTTGGTCAGCAGAGTTTAGGATATCCTCTACTATGTCTTTTTTGTGATATCTCCCAATTTTATTTGTCCCCACATGCAGTACCACTGTCTGGGAATTTGATGTTTTGGCTAACAGTTTCAGTAATCTGAGCTTTATGGCATTTACTTTTGCTCCTGGTAAGCAGTTCACCACTATGTTTTGTTTATGTCCTTAGTTAATACGCTATCTGTCTCAAGATCGAGTCCCCTATGATTAGTCTTTCAGAACTTGTAGTTACGACCTGGTTACTTGTGTCTGTGGTTTTATCTGGTGTTAGTGTGTCTAAGCTTGATTCTGCTTCTGTACTTAGGGGAGAATATTTGTTGTACAGGGCCACCTCCGTGGGTTCCCAGCACCCTTCTCCTTTTTTTATTTGGGCCCTTTGATACGGTGGCCCAGCTATCAGGGTCTGACTCCTCAGTTATGGTAGCTGTAACCCAACTATACTGTTCAGAGTCGTCGCTAGTGGTCACTATGGTAGGGGGCCCCTCTATCTATTTGCTCAGTAGTTGCATTTCCTGTGGAGTTTCCTGGTAAGTTTAGATGGGTTGTAGTACTCATTTGCTGTAGCTGCTGAAGCTCTTCCCTTAGTTTCTTCAAGGTCATACATTTTTCACAAGCACAGTCAATAGGTATAGTATCCTGTTCTTGCTTAGTGAACATCCCACAATGGTTACATAGCACTAGGACCCCTTGTTGACATAGGGCCTGTAGCACCTCGTCTACTTGCACTTTTGTGTCCATTTCTACACATTTATTTAGCCTTGCTTAGATATACTACCAATATGCCTTAAGTGCTTGTTTTATTTACCTCTCAGTTCCCTTTTTCTGCTACTTCCTTCCCTTGTATGCCCCTTGGCCCTTCCGTCACACAGGACATGCAAGACACGTGCACAGATGCATGTGTCTCTGCACATCTCCGTGCGCATATTATGATAGTCTCAACTGAGCTCAAGAAAGCTCACTCAGGAGCTGATTGAAATAGTACCCAACTGGAAGTGATGTCACCAGTCTCGTAATCCCTCAAAATATAAATTTTTAAAATTAATTTATACCAAGTTTATTACATGCCCCTAGGTGTCTTTAGGTGCTAGATGTTAAATTTAGCTGCCCCAAAAGCAAATATTGCATTTCAACAGCTCAGTAGTTCTGCTGCTCTGATACAGAACTACAGGTCTCCACCCAGCCTTTTCTGTTTCCTGTTCAATCCCACTGAGTGCAAAATACAGTAAAGTTCAATCACTGGGTTTTTGGCTCTCATCTTCGATTTACTGTGCAGAACAGGCTCATGCATCCTTTTATGTTTTGTAAACCAAAATGTCCATGGTTTGAGCTACAATGAGCATGGTACTCACTCAGGAGCTGAATGAAATAGCCCCCGATTAGAAGTGATGTCACTCCGGCCTCTTAACTCCCTCAAAATATAAACTTTTAAAATTCATTTATACCAAGTTTATGTGCCCCTCGGTGTCTTTAGGTGCCAGATGTTAAATTTAGCTGCCTAGAAGAGCAAATATTGCATTTCGACAGCTCGGTAGTTCTGCTGTTCTGGTACAGAACTACAGGTCTCCGTCCTGTCCACTTTTCTATTTCCTGTTCAATCCCACTGAGTACAAAATACAGTAAAGTTCAATCACTGGGTTTTTAGTGGTTTTGGCTCTCAGTGTCGATTTACTTCAATTCAGAATAAAATATAAAGCCCACAAAAAAAAACATTTCCAGTCATGCCCCCCTCCCAACCTAAAAGAAGTAACAATTACAGAAAAGCTCTGAATACAGATTAAGAATATGTAGCAAAGATGTGACAGTGTTCTTTTTGAAATGTGGAGAAACAGACAAGACCCCTAAGTAAAAAACACAACAATATTGAGCAATACAAATAAAATGCAGAAAGCAAACACAAACATACAGGGAGCCCACTTGTGTTGATAACAGCATGGAGGCTGTTGACAATTGCTTAGCAACTGAAATCTCACAGGACATCATGCAAGATCATCAGCGGTGATGTCATTGATTATATACACAAGTGGGCTCAAGAGGAAGGGAGTGGCAAAAGGACCTCACTCGGAGTGTTGAAAATACTAAGACACCATTGCATATTGCATTACCTTACAGCATCCCCCATCCATTACCATCTGGGTTGACATCCATCTCATAGGCTAATGATGCTCATGTGACCAGATGTAGAACTCAGATCTGCCTAGGTCCTGCTGCGTTCCCCTGCTCTCCAGTTCCTTAATGTGCAGGGGCTACATGCACCTTGCCTAGCTCCTCATTACAACTTACAGAGGTAAGACAATCTACCTGATTTTCTATTATTGCAATACTACAAGTCTAAGCAGGCAGTTGCTGAGTTGGGTAGCTGCTCTGCGATGCAAGTTTAAAAAAAAAAAAATAATTCTGGACAATAATCCAGTAGCATATTGATGGCATTTGGATCTGCTAGCCTAGAAGGGTTCTTTCTACCATTAAGAGATTGCTTGTCTTCAGAAGGGGACAGTTCCTAACCCTGCCCATCTAGATTAAATAATCTTCTTAGCTCAAGTAGTTAGCAGACTTGTTCAGAGACAGACTATTGAATGTTAGCTATTACAAATGTCTTAATTTTGCCATTTTTTTAAAGACAGTTGGCCATTTTTCTTCAGCTAGCATATTACTGCCATTACAGATATACATGGGCTTCAGATAGGAAGTGTAGCACCTAGACTTTACAGTTCTCATGTGGTACAGCCAAGAGCATTACTTGTTATGTAGCTCTCAAATTGTTCATTTCATACAGCCAGTGTGTTTTCTCCTGTGATAATTGCTATAAACTCACTAGTAAAGCAGCAGGGCATTCAGGATCTTTAAAAATAGTGCTGCACTCCAACAGTACCCTCCCCCTAGGACAAAATGAATTTGGGATCCCTTGTGACCGGTCCCAGGACTCCCCAATGTGGTTAGGGTCCCCTTGTGAGCGGACGCTACTGATGCGCTGGGCTACCCCAAAAAGGAACGGATCCTGAGAATGAAAAAATTTGCCCCAAATTCATTGAGTACCTGGCTCATGATGCTGTGCTGCCAGGTGGCTCCACGTCTCCAGGCCTCTTCCCTTCTGGCACACCATGATGATGGATGACTGATCAGAGGCTTCGGGGCACTACTGACTCCAATGCTCCTGTGCTGTGAGCGCCTCCCAATTGGCTCTTCACGCCACATTGAGGAATCTAAGCCCCCCACATGATAAAACAAATTCCTCCGGTCTTCACGGATATCTACTGACGCCATACTAGGCAAGTGCATGAGCACTAGCGCGACTTCTGCCATCTTACGATGGGTTGAACTGCCTTAAAGCAGCAATGCCACTAAACGGCCAGAGCACTTTAAAGCAGCAATGCCACTAAACGAGCACAGCATTAAAGGGGCACATAGTCAAAAGACATACCCAGTGATCACCATACCCTGTGATTACCAGGCATATGCAGAACTCCAGTGGCACACTCTGTTACCGTGCAGCCCTATGAAGCCCACATTATCACCTCAAGCCCATTATCCCAGAACAACTCTGTGGGGACCAGCCTGATATTCAGACACAGGCAAACTATTCTTTGAGCCCTGTAAGCCTCACAAGACATTAGGCAGGCTGGGGCTATGTGGGCAGTGTGTGCTAGGACAGACACAGTCCCGGGATGCCCCCCCACATCAAAACACCCTGGGCATGGCACTGAATCTCTCTGCTCAGCTAAACAGATTCTGTCTATTGTATTACACACACTCTATTATATATTTTTATACAGAAGTGTTCACCACAAACTGCTGAGCCCTTATGTACCCTCTCTGTCTACCTCTCCTTTCAGATCCTACCATGGCCAAGACTAAGAAGTGCAAGTCTTGCCAAATCACCCTCCTCCCCAGCCAGCCAGGTCCCCATTGCCCCACATGCTCCAATCAACACGAAGGAACAGAACCTCAAGACGATCAGGATCCAGAGGCTTACCAGGGTATGGAGGGTACAGACTCGGGACAGGAAGAACTTCCTTCCACGGCTGAAGACTTCTTTAAAACTCAGCAGGCCGTTATGCTAAAAATTCTCGAGAGAGTAGAAGCACTCTCAAAGTCACCAGGAACTACTCACACAGCTCCAAAGCATGGGGGCAAGACATGGCAGACCACCTCGTCATCCAATGATGATGACACCCAAAGCCAGCCTGATACCACCCCTGATGGAGTGGACCCTCCCGACTCAGATGGCAAGGAGACCACAATGGAAGAGGAGGAACTCACCCTCACCAAGAAACTCACGGCAACCAAATCTCTGCCAGAACTCCTACAAGCCGTGAAAGAGACCCTGGGTTTCGACCTACAAGAACCACAACAACAATCAAAACTAAACCCCCTCATTAGAGGAAAACAGAAGTGAGATGAACACTACCCAATCTGCCAGTCCCTGTCGGAGGTCATCACCAAAGAATGGGAGTCACCAGACCCCTCCAGAATTTCAGAGAGAAAGACATTTGACAGATTCTACCTCATATAGGGGGACACCAACAAGACCTGGTGCACTCCACCCGTGGTCGACCATCAAGTCACTGGACTCTGTAAGAAAATGGTCCTACCATCTGAGACAAGCACACCCCTAAGGGACCCCCACAGATAAGAAAGTCAAGGAATACATGAAGAAGAGCTTTGAGATGATGGGCCTCACCAGCCGAGCCAACACAGCAGTGACCTACACATCCCGAGCCCTAGTGACCTGGTTGGAGGAACTGGCACCAATCCTGGACTCAAAATCCAAACAAGCTGACATGATCGAGTATGCCATACAAGCAGCCAGATATGCGGCAGATGCATCAATCGACTCACTCAAGATGACGCTCGACTGACAACACTATCAAACAGAGCCAGAAGACTGATCTGGCTGAAGATCTGGAGTATGTAAACAGAGTCGAAAGCAATGCTAAACAAACTACTGTTCAGAGGTGGCCTTATCTTCAGAGAAGGCCTGGAGAAATACGTGAAGCAAAAAGGGGATGGAAAAGGGCTGGACAAGGATAAGAGCATCAAACACACATACCTCCTGGGCTTTCGGGGACTCTTCCACCCTTTCAGGGGAAAACAAGACAGGTGCCAGACAATCCAATACTCCCAAAACAAATCATACTCCTTCAAGCCCTCTTACTTCGCAAGCTCCATCAGAGGGAGGCCTAGAGGAAGAAACCAAAGGGGAAGATTCAACTTCGGCAACTCCTGAGGCAAGTCTCACTTTAACTGACTCAGACAAACTCCTAACCACCCTCCCAGCAACCCCACCCAGCCATCCTCCAATCGGAGCAAGGCTCCTCCAATTCGCATACATTTGGAGCAAAACCACAACTGACAGATGGGCCAGGAAAGCCATTTCACAGGGCTACGCAATAGAATTCAAGCAGAAACCATTCTGAAACAGAACAATGGTATCCCTGGTGTCTTGGCAACCGCAAAAGAGGCAAGCCATGACATCGACTCTCCAGAGCCTCTTAGCAAACACAGCAATATCCCTGGTACCCTAAGGAGAAAGGGTCCAAGGTATATATTCATTCTTCTTTTTGGTACCCAAAAAGTCTGGAGACATGCGTCCAGTCCTCGACCTCAAGTTTCTAAATCAATTTGTAAGATACAGAAAATTCAAAATGGAGATCCAAAAGTCCACCCTCCGTTCCATAAGACAGGGAGACTACCTGACCTCAATAGACATGAGGGATGCCTATCTGCACATACCAATCAGATTGGCTCACTTCAAGTACCTATGATTCAAAATAATGGGTCAGTACTATCAATACCAGACTCTCCCCTTCGAGCTGGCATCAGCTCCCAGAGTATTCACCAAGATCTTAGTCACGGTAGTGCTGTCACTGAGACAGAAGGGCATCCACATAATTCCCTACCTAGACAACTGGCTAATCAGGGCCAGAACATCACAGCAGGCACGTCAACACATGCATCTAGTACTGACTACCCTACAAGACCATGGTTGGGTGGTCAATTGGGAGAAGAGTTCCTTAACACCGCACCAGTCCATAGAACACCTGGGAGCCATTATAGACACCAAAGCCAATATCGCTAAACCGTCATACAAGAGAGCAGACAAGGTCATCTCCCTGGCCCAGGCCCTTGCTCTCAACCAGAGCACAACACTGGCCTCCCTCCTCCAGACCCTTGGTTCCATGGCCTCCTGCATTACTGTAGTGCCCTGGGCACTGTGGAACATGCTCACACTCCAAATACTAGCTATCTGGGAGGGTCATAGACTAAACCACAGTCTATCCGGGACATTCACACTGACAACAGCGGCCAAGAAATCCCTACTCTGGTGGACACACTGGCACAACATCAACAAAGGGGAGAAACTATCCACCGACCATGACATTGTGATCGATACAGATGCAAGTCTCACGGGGTGAGGAGCCACCATGAACCACACCCCAGCACAAGGCACATGGTCATGGTTGGAATCGAAGAGATCAATAAATGCCCTGGAGTTGAGAGCAATATTCAACGCTCTACATCACTTCAAGAAACAAATACAAGGCAGAAGGGTTCTCATACGGTCGGACAACAGGGCGACAGTGGAGTACATCAAAAACCAGGGAGGGACAAGGAGCATTCAACTTCTACAGGAAGCAAGAAAAGTCCTAAACTGGGCTCAGACCAACCTATAATCCATCCCCGCCATACACTTGGCAGGAAAACTAATTGTACAAGCTAACTGGCTGAGCAGGCAACACATAGCCCCAGGTGAATGGTCCCTACACCCCAAAACTTTCAAAAAACTCATCAACCACTGGGGACTACTACAAATTGACCTAATGGCAACAGCATGAAACATTCAGCTCCCAAGTGTCTTCTCAAGGTTCAATGAACCTCAGGCCTCGGGGACAGATGCCCTCTCGCAGGTCTGGTCCTTCGAAAGAGCATATGTTTTCCCTCCAATCCCACTCCTCCAACAAACCTTGAACAAAATCCACCTCTCCCAAGCCACAGTTGTACTAATAACACCTTACTGGCCAAGGTGACACTGGTTTGCAACTTTGATATCCATGGCAATAAACTCTCCCTGGACACTGCCCCTCCACTCAGAACTACTGACCCAAGGGCCAATCAAGCACCTGAACTTACACTCCCTGCACCTCATGGCCTGGCTGCTGAGAGGCAGAGACTGCTGAGTAGAAAAAGTGGTCAACACCATGCTCCAGTCCAGACGCGCATCAACAACCAACACCTACACTCACCAATGGGAGATCTTCCAGAGGTGGCTCTCAGACCACCACATAATGGAACAACCAGTTCGCTTGGAGCACATCCTATCATTCCTACAATGAGGACTGGACAAAGGACTATCTGCATCCTCACTGCTGGTACAAACAGCAGCAATTGGCATAGCACTGGATCCCATGGACAACTTCACACCTGGGTCATGCCCAGACGTGCTCAGATTCTTGAAGGCTGCCACCAATCTTCGCCCCATATTTAAGCAACCGGTTGCTCACTGGGATCTCAACACAGTACTGGACATGCTAGTGTGACCACCGTTCAAGCCACTAGACTCTACAGACCTGAAGTGGCTGTCATTCAAGACAGCATTCTTGGTGGCAGTCTGCTCAGTGGGAAGACTAAGCAAAATCAGGGCCCTATCTTGCAAGCCTCCTTTTCTCATATTCCACAATGATGGAGTCACCTTGAGACCGACCCCATCCTTCATACCAAAGGTGGCAAACCCTTTCCACATGGCACAAACAATTGAGCTCCCAGCTTGCAGTTGCCAAGACATCGACAATCAGACCAATCCCACCCCACAGTGGGACATGAAAAGAATCGTTTCCATATACTTGGATAGAACAAAGGACTTCAGATCAACTGACACACTCTTTGTGGTAACCTCAGGCCACAGAAAAGGCCAGGCAGCTGCACAATCCACAATTGCACAATGGATTAAATAGACCATCACAGAGGCATACAGACTCCGGGGCCTAAAACAGCCTACACACTTTACCGCCCATTCAACCCGAGCGATATCAACCTCATGGGCAGAGTGAAACAGAGCCTCTATCCAGGACATTTGTGCAGCTGCTACATAGTCTTCTATTCACACCTTCACCAGACATTACAGACTAGATATATTGAATATCGAAAGATCAAATTTTGCAAGGAAAGTACTGTTAGCGCATTCAAGCTCCTGACCTGGACGCCTACCCCACCCCTTCTCACTATCATTGCTTATTAGCACCCAGATGGTAATGGATGGGGGATGCTGTAAGGTGATGCAATATGCAATGGTAGTTTACTCACCTGGTAAATGTGATTGTATGAGCATCACCTTACAGCATCCCCGGCCCAACCCGTGTAACCTGGTAAAGTTCCCCAGATAGGATCACGAACTAGCGCACAATCTCACTCAGAGATAACACAGCAAAATCTGCTTGTCGACCCAGCATGCCATACGGGCGGGCATATTATAGCATGTAAATAATAGGAAATAAACACACTCAATGCAACCAGTCTCAGAGAACGCATCTTTCAGAGTCTAGAATGTGGCCTATGGGCCATGTTTAACGTAAGCCTTTCCCAGTGTTCTTTTCCTAGAATTCTTACAGCGTTGGAAGTCACGAACTGGAGAGCAGGGGAACACAGCAGGACCTAGGCAGATCGGATTTCTACATCTGGTCACATAAGCATCATTAGCCTATGAGATGGACGTCAACCCAGATGGTAATGGATGGGGGATGCTGTGAGGTGATGCTCATGCAATCACCTTTACCAGGTGAGTAAACTACCATTAGGCAGCAGGAACACTTTCATCTTTTGAAGAGGTAAAACCTGCTTATAAACCAGACAATACTGCAGCATTTAAATAGCATTGCCTAAAAGAATAATGGTGAACTTCAAGAGTAAATAGAAATTTATATTTTTTGACAGATTGTTTGTAAAACTTGATGTTTAAGACATCAACAAGCCTAGAGTAAGCACTATCAATAACAACACTCAAGGTGGGTGTGTTTTGAAAATGCAAAAAACAATATGCAACTTATTTATACTGCAGAGCAGAAATATTTAGAGTTCAAGTACTTTCCAAATAAACATATGCCTTTTTCTTTACAACAATAGGGACTGACAACAGCGATAAACAAAAGCACTGCCAGATATACATAACATGCTGGTAAACCAGGTAAAGGTTTAAAATCATAAACAAACAACAATAAGACTTCATTATATAACAAAGTTACCAACAGATCAGTGTAAACTTTGTGTCTTTTAGAACACTATCAGAAGGTGATGGTTTTAAAAATAGGCTCCATGAACAACAGAATGTTTTGTTACACCTAGAGATTTTCAGGCATGTGCATCACTCCCAGCTACAAGGTAATATAGGACTAGGCAGAAGATACATGCTGGAAATGTTTGTGATTCCTATTCTTGTTTCAATAATCTGTATACTTTAATACAGTCAATATTTTATTCTATAAAAAAAACAGAATAATCTAATGAGTTGAAAGAAAGCTCCTCTCTCTCTCTCTCTATATATATATATATATGAATGTACATATAAACTTGACAATATAGTTAAGAACGACATGAAAGGAAAGTTTTGGTCTGTGTTTTTAGCTTCAGAAGATGTTACATAATATTAAAATTAGTGAATGATGTAAATGAAATGGTAACTATATTCTTTTTAGAAACAAAGAAGCCCTTTGAAAAAGATTTGTTGATTGAATCGAAATGTCAGGGCAGAAACAAAGAATAAAAAAAGATGTTTATGGGAGTTTATGCAAAAGACTCCATTGTTTCTTTTAGTTTATAAGAAGCTTGGGGATCCTTACTGCACACTGTTTTTTCAGTTACTGAGTTAAGCCTGCAATAATCAGTGGTCGGTCTCCAGCTAGCATCTGGCTTTTTCACTGGCCAGACAGGTGAGTTATTAGTGGAGTAACAGGGTCTGATGACTCCCTGGTCAAGCAAGGAGTTTACAATGTTCCTGATTTCCACTTTTGCCTCGGCTGGAAATAGATGTATAGGAAATAGATGGATATAGCTTTTGGGGGGGGGAGGGTACTGATGTTTTACTGGGTGGTTTTTAAACCATATGGAATGGTCTGTCAAATCCGGATCAGCTTCTAAAGTTTCCATAACTTCCAGTGTAAGTGGTACAGTATCTAAGTCATATGGAGCTGTGGCTACCCATGAAATGTTGCTGGAATAATCTATTATAGCTCTTAAATCACTTGAAATGTCTGATTCTAGAATTCCTTCAGTGCTGCATGGCCCTATCGAAAGAGGTTTTTCAAGTTTCAAGTCAACAATCTGCAAATGAAGTGGAATAGCAGTATGTCTGACTGGCACTGTGGTGCTGTCAAAAGTCTTTACAATGCCACTACCAGTTATAGGTGCAGAATACTGATCATCATGAATTAACAAGACAGCAGCCCCTGTACCAATAATAATCAATTGTGAACAGCCCCCAACAAACATTTCAATACAGGGCTGGCCGTGATCATCCTGGACCAAATCAATAAGGTGGCGGCATGTAGTGGCTTGTTTGTGTAAACGATTTCTCTGGGAGCCGGAATCTGGTGCCCTGGTGCCTATGGAGTTGTTTGGTTTACCTACTTTTTCAAGATCTTCTAATCATTTCTTTAAGTCTCCAATTATGTGTTGGAGTTTTCCAGGGTTGTAAGAAGTTAGTGGAAGGTGAGGAGACTGAGGCCACCCATGGCCATGTCCTTTTGGAAATGGTTTGCCTGTAGGACCACCACCCCCTTCTTGCACCCCTGGCTGGTGTAGGAAGAGGACCCTCCAAATATTTAGACCCTGGATATCTGGACTCTGTCTTACCATTTTGCTGTTGTTCAAAATTTTTATTCTATTTCTTTGATATAGTGACACCTGCCAGTGGGTTTGAATGTGCTCCTGTTTGATGCTTACTGAAAGTATCAGTTTTGTCTGTAGATTGGTATTTTTTCCTCCCTTAAAGATTGGATTAAGTTAAAGGCTTTTATCATTCTGTTTAAAATTACATCGATTGGCTGACCTGCATCTATGTCCATACCAATTCTGTGTCAGATCTCAGGGTGTGCATTATGGAGCCATATGACTTTAAATTCAAAGTTTTCTTTAGCAAAGGAAACAGCAGGTTTACACATCCAAAAAGCTGCTTTTAGTCATGTGTAGTAATTTTCAAGGTGTTCATCCTAGTCCTGTTTTGTATTGACAGCTATGGCTGCACCATTTATACCAGGGTAAGTTACTGTTATTAAAACCTGCAAGGTATTGTCAAAAGTTTCTGAACCATTTCTAATGGTGGTGGTGTGGTGGTGGTGGTGGGGATGGGTGGGCTAACCTGTTCCATAAGGAGCTGGGTACTGCCATCTGTAAGAGTTTATTCTGATCCTTAGGATCACTTACAGTACATAGTGCAAACTTTTCTCATAAGTTATTACCATGCATTCAGATATTATCTCCTATGCTGTAAGTACCTTGCATAGTTGCAATGTGATGTAGAGTTTTCATGTCTTGGGGGGCATGTGTGTTGACAGAGGCAGTGATGCTGCCACCAAATGTCAGGGCCTTTGGGGTCCCGGATGTGGGGTAGAGTGTGAAGACAGGGGGTTATGCATCGGTCAGTGGGTTTGCAGCCCATGGATGGTGAAGGGACAATGCTGTGCTACTGGTGAAGTAGTCACCAGAGTCTCATGAGACCTTCCACTATGAGGATCACCTGTCCCAAGTTGGACTGGTCTCTCCACAGCTTTAGCAGTTGTATAGTACCAAGTGTCACTCTTGGACATGTGCCCACATGAATTGGTTTTTGGCAGTTCCCTGAATGGGAGCATACACTATAACATTTATCTTTTTCAAGACAAGGTTCAAGATCAGCATCATCATTATCATAATACATGTTCCAGTTTGCATTTTCATCTACAGAGATAAACTCTTCATCAGCAGCAGCAGAACTGTCATAACCTAGTAGCAGCCTCATTTTACTCTGTAACTCAAATACAAACTCTTGTACATTCATAATAGAGTTTATTGTGTAAATTTAGAGGAAAAAAAACAACAAATATGTTGCAGGTGATACATTTTATTGGACTAACAAAATTATTTCTGAGACTAGCTTTCGAGAGATAAAACTCCCTTCTTCAGGTCAGAGTCCTGAAGAAGGGAGTTTTATCTCTTGAAAGTTAATCTCAGAAATTATTTTGTTGTTTTTTTTTTCCTTTATGTTGTTGACCGGACTATACACAGCTACCACATTTCTTTTTGTCTAAATGTATAATAGTATTTTTACCCCATTAATCAACGGTTTGCAGAAAGCTGTCATTGTTCATAAAATCATCTAACATTGTGTTCAACTCCATTAAACTAGATTGTAGATGTCATTTCCTCTACTACACCCTTGTGTTTTTTGTACAAACTCTACATCTCATGTTTAAAATCATCAAATTCTTCTATGGGGTCTTTAGTTTCCTGCAGTGCTTCCTGCTTTCTTTGTATACAAACTTCTGATCTGTTAAATCAATGGTTTTCTGTCTAGACTCTAGATACAGTATAAGGCAGGCAAATTTTGACACTTCTCTTCAAATTCACTAGCTTTTCTAAAGTGTCCTGATGTAATGTGGTAATATTCTGAAGTTCCTCAGTATGCTGCTGAAATTTCTTTTTATATATCTATCAATCAATCAATCAAATTTCATTTTACCAGGCTAAAAACACCATTGAGATGACTCATTTACAGGGTGGTCCTGAAGTACACAGATACACAGGATAACAATACATGAAGGGAGGTGAGGGAGACTAAACAGTTAAGCAAAAGTATAAGAGGTGCAGGAATGTGTGTAGCAGTACAGGCAGTAAGAACACAGTAAATCATCATATTCATGCAATAAAAAAATGCAGACTAATACAAATATTAAAAACACTGAGAATTATCTACCACATACTGTACTAAGCAAACAATCAGCTTGAAAGTGTTAGTCAGTGATATGGCACAATGATAGTAGGCTAACCAATTGAGGGATATCAAAGTGAGTAGAATTATAGAGCAGGACAGGAGGCAAGGTAAGGACTGACTGAAGAAGATGGCAAGTGAGGAGGAGGGTGAGGTGAGAGGAGTGGAAGACCTGGTGTGACAGGTGGAAGAGGATGGTGGAAGAGGGATGGGGGTAAAAAAGGAAGGGCCAGAGAGAGAGAGATGAGGGGAGGGGTTTACTGTGGCATTTTGAAAGCCCACAAGTAGTCAGCAGAGGATGCAGGCATCGGTAAAGCATAAGCAGAACAAGGTACAGGAGGAGGACAGGTTAGGAGAAGCAGGAGCAAATTTCCTTATGGAAGTAGCTTAGCAGAGTCTTAAAGGCAGACAGCTCTGTTAGCTTAGGGAGTTTTGGTACACTTTGCAAGTTGTTCCAGAAGGAGGGAAAGGCATGGCTTATACAGACTTCACCATAACATGTTCTGACTCTAGGGGTGTTGAGCATGAGGTACGCGTGTCTTTGAAGCAAAAATGGACCCTCAGTGAGGACAAAGAGATCAGTGATGTATTTGGGAAGCTTGTTGGTAAGGGCTCTGAAGGTCCAAAGTGCGGTGTTTTTTATTCTCCTTGTCTTCAGTGACTGCCACCCAATTTGGGCATAGATGGCACAGTGGTGTGTATTATAGGGGGAGTTGGCCCTGTGGTAGAGGGTATCCAGCTTTGCTAAGACAGCCATTGGGCAGTGGCCATATATGAAGTATATATAGCCTATCAGCAGGAGAAAAGTAGACTGCACTAGTTTTATTTTCGCATCATGATTTAGGACAGTGGTTGTCAACCTTTTTTGGTCCGGGGCCCCCCTGGCCAGCTGTCAGCCATGTCGGGGACCTCCTACCAAAAGTCTACAGATTTGGTACCTGGTTTAGTATTTTGTACAGCCATTATACAGCTATGCTGAATAATTATATATATATATATTAGAGGCAAAAAACTCCATTTAATTCATCAGTTAGGGTTGTTCCACAGTGACAAAAGTGAGGAAATTTGGTGTTAGGGTTGAAAAAAAACCCTTGCACCCCCTCAGCCTGCCCCACCCAACCAGCATTGGGGTGTGCATTGGGGTCATTGGCTCTAACTCTCACCCCATCACATGCGTAAAAAAGCTGAGGCATAGGAGAATGGGTGAGAGTTAGGACTGATGACCCCAACGCACACCCCGATGCCGGTTGGGTGAAGTAGACTGAGGGATGCAAGGGGGTTCAACCTAACACTGAATTTTCACTTTGTTGCTGTGGAACAACCCTAACTGATGCATTAAATTGAGTTTTTTGCCTCTGATTTCCCTTTTTTTTGAGAATGAGAACTATAAATAGTGAATGGAATGCCAAGAAAAGCAAACGCAAGCGCGTACAGAAACACAAACTGTAATACGCATGGTCATGGTACAGCAATTCTAAATGGAAATGGTAACTGTAACAGCAACAATAATGCCAAAGGAAACAGAAATGCAAATGCAAGCACATATGGAAACACAAACTGTAATGCGCACGGGCACAGGAATGCAATTGGAAATGCAAATGGTAACAGTAAGAACAACGATGATGCAAAACGATAGACAAACACAAACGGAAGGGTGGCCACCAACAGAAATGGTAATGCGCTAAGCAAAACACAAACAGTAATGGAGACAGAAATGGTAACAGTAATGCAAACGCAAGTGCAAATGGAAACACAAAGGGTAACGCACATGGTGGCGTACACTGGAACGCTAACGCAAACGGGCACAGAAACACAAGTGTAAAGCCTAAGTGTAACAGTAACTGGAGCGCACACCCTATTTTTCCCCAAAAGCTCCATTGAAAAACACAGCAAAAACAAACAATAATAATGAGCCTCGGAACAGAAAACAAGCAGTTGTAATAGTTAATTGCTAATATCTCAGTAACCGTACGACGTAACAAAAATTAAAATTTCACATCAATCATGAGTTTCCTGGCTATGTTTTCATTAAATGTGTAGCCCACAGAGCTACACATTTTTGCAACGAACATTCCGTATCTCACGACGTTTCCGAGATACGAGCCTCGAAAGCCGCAGCGGATGCTACCATGTTAGTCTATAGGAAAAAAATGGCAATTTCGCAGTACCGTAACATTGCATATGTGCAATATTTTGTCACCAAGCCACCAAAAGGCACATTTGCGAGTTGTTGGCTGCCTTCCCTCCTAATTTCAGCCCAAAAGACCTAACCGTTCTTTTGCAGCAGGTTGGCAAAAAACTGCTGTCATTTTGGCCATAGTCTAGAAAAGTAGTGTCATGATTTGAGACACCTTTCGCAAAACTGCAACACTACTCTGTGACATTACTTTTCCCAAAAATTTGGAAAACATATTTCTGGGGTGTTTAACCCCAAAATAAAGACATGGCTAGCATCCTGAGGATCCGACTAGATGAACACAAAAAGAATTGTGTTCCTAGCGGGTCTCAATTTTAAATGGCAAGCATTTTTCTGATCAGTAACTGAAAATAAAATGGTGAATTTGTGACACTACTAGGGTCATTTGCAACACTAGAAACTGCATTTGAGAAAGTGTCAGATTTTTTAACTTTTCCCATAGACTTATAATGGGAAATTGTTTTCTTGAATAACTTTTGAACTGTTCAATATTATTTTACAAAATCTTCAATAGGCACATCAGGGACCCTGGCCCCATGTTTCTGTAAGTTGTTGGACCAGTCATGCACCCCATGTGACCTGTAGGCACGAGCAAAGAATGCACAAAAAAGTAATTGCATGCACAAATGTCGCTTAATAACTCCACAGCCGTATATCTGACCAGTTCAAAAGTTGGCAAATCCCAAGATCTATGGTTACGTCCAATACCTGTCAAATTTCAGACAAATCCTTTGAATGGTGGCAAAGTTATTAAGGTACAAATTTTCACCATTTAACCTTAAATGGGGTACTCAACCCTAACTAAGGTAGCACTACCGTGCTACCTATATATATATATATATATATATATATATATATATATATTTATATATACATAGTACACAATAAGTACACAATAATTACATTGCTGAGGTACTAATGTGTCAATAATCTACTACTTGGGGGGGTTGGCAGCATTCAACTTACTGACTGAGCTACCTTAAAAAAAACACTACTTCACAGAAGTAGCTGCTGGTCTCAGGCATTCACAGATAATAAACAAATGATGTAATACTGCTGTATTTCTTTTAGTATTTTACTTTAGCTGAATGTAACAAGCTAAATAACTGAGCTATTTAAAATTTACACCTCACAGAAGTTGCTGCTATCGGTCTGAAACTGTATCTATTGCCAGGCTAACACAGTAAATAAAACACAGGCATGTAATGTCTCTTACTTAGATTTCTGCTAGGAGCGAGGAGCAGACAGACCACCTAGCAGCAATGAACTCTGGTAAGTTATTGAAGTTTTGCTCTGGGAGAGGAGAGATATCTGCACCACACTGACATCGCTGACATCGCCGGCTGACATCGAGGTCAAACAGCAGTCAAAAAATAAATGATTTTACTGTGGTTGCAATTTCTCTCTCTCGTTCCACTTGAAGCTGTAGCTGAAATTTCTGTGGCAGTAAATATTTTTCGCATGTTCAAGAAGAGAGTTTCAACATTTGGGTATGCAATAAATAAAGGATTTGTGGCCCATTCAAGTGGGAGAGAGGAGAGATATCTGCACTGGGCTGACATTGCGGTCAAACAGCTGTAGAGAAAAAAAAATTTTACTGTGGTTGCAGTTTCTCAGTGTGTTTCATGGACCCCCTGGCAGGTGCTCGTGGACCCCCTCTGGGCCGCGGAACCCCGGTTGAAAACCACTGATTCAGGAGATGCTTGCTGCAGAACAGGATGGCTAGTATTTGGTTTAATTGTTTGGATAGTTCTTCTAGGTGGAGGACAAAGGAATTTTTGTGGTTAAGCCAAAAGCCCAAATATTTAAAATTATCAACAATTTCAAGTTACTCCCCCAAGAGTCCAGATCTGAAGATTGCAGTCAGCAAGGTGGGTAGCCGCCATGTGGGCATGTGGGGAGAGAAACATGGCTTTTTTTTTTTGGCATTGAGAAGCAGTTTCAAGTGGAGGAGGATGTTTTGAAGAATGTTGAAATCATGTTGTAGGTCTGTACATGCAAGTTCAAGTGAATGATTGGTGACATAGAGCACACTGTCATCCATGAACAGTTGGACACAGGTTGTGGTGAGTCTGGAATTAATATTGTTAATTGTTAATGTAAATGGCAAAGAGCAGTGGCCCCAGTATCGAACCTTGTGGGACACTTCTTTGCAAACCTCTTTGGGGTGAAGTGGCAACTTGGGATTTAACTTGTTGTTGCCTTCCAACAAGGTAGTTGTTGAACCATTGTACCTCTGTTTCATCAAGCCCGATATTAGGTAGCATATGGAGGAGTATGTCGTGATCTACCGTGTCAAATGCCTTACTCAGATCTAGACATAAGACACAGACATGTTTTTTGGCATCCAGTATGATTTGCCAGTCATTCATCACTTCTGCCAGTGCAGAAGTCAACTGTGGTTCTGCCTAAAACCAGACTGTAGTAGGTTTAGGATATCTTGTGATTCAAGAGGTTCTCTTAGCTGGGTATTAACAACTTTCTGTAGGAGTTTAGATAAGATTGGTAGTAGGGATATAGACCGATAATTATTGAGGTTGCATGGGTCACCAGATCTATGAAGTTGAATGACATGCACTATCTTCCATTGAAGGGCACCTTGGGAGAGGGACAGGTTAAAGAGATGAGTAATGGGAGTGGTCAGCAGACTGTAACCCAGCTTTAGAAAGAAGGGTTCAATTTGGTCTGCACCGGTGCTTTATTTTGTGTCTGAGGCCAGTAGGAAGTCTTCAACTTGCTTGTATGAAACTGGGCTAAAAGAAAACTTATTTGGACACCTATTGGCAGAAGTTTGGGAAAAGGTGGCTGAGCCGTCCAGCTTGGTGAGGAGTTTACAGGTAAAGGAACTGTCGAAGACTAGCCCAGCGATAGCAAAGTGGTTGTTTAGCTGGGCTACGAGATCTTGTTCATTGGTTAGAGTGATGTTTCCATAAACAACTTTGGTTGGTAAGGATGAGGCATGGCTATGACCCTCGACATCTCTCAGTAGTTGCCAGAACTTGTCAGCATTATTTTTGGATGACTCTAGAGCAGATAAAAAAAATGTAGGTTTGACAGGTCCTATAAGTTTGGTACAATAGTTTCTGGAAGCCTGAAGGACACCTAGTCAGCTGGCAGATTAGTTTTGAGAGCCTTCTTCCATAAGGCATCTCTGCTGTGAATCACTGACTTGAGGGAAGGGGTAATCCAAGGGCAAGATCTTTTACTATTTTACTATTTCTACATTTGACTTAGGGGTCATGCTTGTTGCTGACTGTCAAAACAAGATTTTGGAATATAATGCAGGCTTCGGAGATGAATTTGGTGAGATAGAAATCCTGCCATCTAATCGTGGCTAGATCTGATAAAAAGGCTGGAGGATTGAACTTGTGGAATCTCCTTATGAAAGTAAATTTGGGAGGGGGTGGATTTAGGAGCAGTCCTTACGTAAGCCACAGCCATGTGGTTGCTTATGTCATTTTGAAAGACTCCAGAGTAAGCACATTTGTGTGACTTGTTGACTAGAATTAGATCTATGAGGGAGCTATTGGCTGATTTTTTTTGTGTTAGGTCTAGTGGGCTCTTGGATAAGTTGCGAGAGACTATAGGTAACACAGAGTTCCTTAAATGGTTTTGAACATGGGGCCAACCAATCATAGTTAAGATCCCCCAGAATGACCATCTCAGAGTTGGATGCCTCGAGCAAATTACTCAGGCGAGATAATATGTCAAGACCCCCTGACAGCAACTTGTAGCAGCCTATGATAATGATAGATAATGATAGACTCAACTGAGTGCAGGGACAGTTTTAGGCTCAGGCTTTTGAACCCTTTGGGCACTGTTGAGGAGTCAGTGATGGACACTGAAAATTTGTCCAGGACCTAGATAGCAACCCCTCCCACCACTACCCAAGCTATCTCTATCAGCTCTATAGACATTGTAGGAGGGAATGTTAATGGTATAGTCAGGTGTGGGCGATTTTAAATCAACATTCTGAGATTACTAGGATGTTGGGATGCATACTGTATGGCAGACACAATCCTGGATTAAATTGAGTTTTTTCAGGATGCTGCATGCATTGGTATGTAGAAAACATAGCCCTTTTAGTTGCAGGAGGTCTGAGGGTGCATCAATTGGTGTCATGGGGCCGTGATTTAGCTCAACATTTCCTGAGCAAAACAGCAATAGAACAAGTAGCTTCTCAATCCCATTGAAAATTAACTTAAGTACTAGACACTGCCCCTTTGAGCAGGGTGGTGAATGAAGGAGCGTTGGAAAAGGATAACTGATGTATTAAATAGTAGAGGCATATATAGATATAGAATAATGCTTGGGGAAATGTGTATAATGAGGATTTTATGCACACCCGAGGTTAGCAAAGACCCATTATCCCTGAGAGTGAATCTCTAGGGGTTTATAAAGGCATCGCACACTGAGGGTGTGCATAAAATCCAAGCTGACACACACTTCCCTGTGTTTTATTTTTTATAATAACTGATTAATTGGATTTTTAATTTTTTTTATTTTAAAACTTTTGCAAACGGTGCTTAACCTACTTCCATTATACATGGATGATTATACACATCTGTGAATAATCAAACTCCATTATACACACATGTGTATAATCACCTGTGTATAACAGAGTTTGACAGCTTCTGCCCATAGTTGATAATCATCACTAACCAGTTATTATAAAGCTATCCTTACTGGGAGAATTGTGGTATGTAGAATGTATGGAGATGGAGAGGATTTCAGGTCATGGTCTACACTCTCCAAGGTATCGGTGCTGGGGTGGAAGTGAGGCACTGAGGGGAGTAGGGTGCTTAAATTGGGAGTGGTATTGTCACCTTTCAGGTAGGAAATGCGTGTGGGAGGAGAACTACTAACACATGCAGTGTGGCTGACCATATTTCAGGCAGTGATCTAATGGAAGTAGTTTTAAGGCAGATAGGAAATGCATAATTGCAAGTTCTGTGATGCAACTACTGAGAGAAAAATGGGAGAGAAAGGGGCACAGGTGGCAGTTAAATATAGGGGGAAAAAAACTCCCTTGGGATACCAGGCTATAAGGGGTGCAGAAAGTTGAACAGAGGATTTACCAAGACACTGAGGAAGATGTGATATATACACACACCTCTAGTGGCCACAACAGAGTAATGTTACAAGGCTATCAGAAGGAGGATGTGCAGCCAATAGACGGGGAGATGGAGAAGATGAGTGGGGCTGAAGTGTATTTAATGTGTGTTGGGGGTGGGATTGGGAGGACAGAAGAAAAATGCAAACTATCCAGGAGTCTCTCAGAGAGCTCCAATCTCCGTGCACTCTGTTTCTGCAGAGTCTGTACCTGGCTTGAGTCAGAGTGGTAGCTGATGGCTCAAGAGGTGTGAAGGTTGGTTATCTCGGGATTGTGATTCAAACTATGGTGGTGGTTCTATCACGGATACAGCCCGATCAGGGCTTTCTCTGAGCCTGGAGGGAGGGAGACAATTAAATATGAGCCTAAAATGGGGGGGTTGGAAAAGACAAAAGGCAGGGTTGGGGCTGAGAAGAGCTAGAGGGAAGAGTTTAGGATTATAGACCAAAGAGAGAAAAATAGGTAACCAAAAGAGAGGAACAAAGCTTAGGGTAGAAGGACTGAATTTCAGCTTAACTTTACTAAATATTCATTCAAAAACTCAATGTAAATAACAAGCTTAAGTTATGAACATATGCACATACGAAATGCCAGCAGAAACAGGCCTCATGGTCTATTGAGTCTGCTTGATTATGCAGCTAGCCCCCTCAACTTTCAGCTGCCCCCCTCCCCTCCACTTCTCATAACCACCCCCTCACTCTGTCCCACCTTCTCTTAAATCCTCCCACCATGCTATACAATACCATTTCCTCAAGCAGAGTTAGATTTATCTACCACCCTTTCCATGACAAAGTGTCTCCTGATTTCCCTCCTGAATCTCCCCCCTTCCAATTTCAGTCAATGCCCTCTCGTGTCCCTCCCCTTCTGATCTGAAGAGTCCCCTCTGTATTAATCCTGCTAATACCCTTTAGGTACTTAAAGGTTTCAGTCATATCCCCCCATCCCTCCTCTCTTCCAGGGACTACATTTGCAGCTCTCCCAACCTGTCCTCATAGAATTTTCCCTCAAGGCCCTGAATCATCTTCATTGCCCTATGCTGCAACCCCGGGCAGCAATCTGATGTCTTTCTTCAGGAATGAAAACCAGTCCTGCATGCAGTATTCCTGGTGCGGCCTGACCAGTGACCTGTACTGGGGTAGGATGACTTCTCTGTGCCTGGAGGAGATTCCCCTCTCTATTCACACCAGCATCTTGTTTGCTTTGCAGACACCTTTCTGCACTGAGCTGAGTGGTTCATACTCCCCGTTATTAGTACCCCTAGATTCTTTTCCTTCACTGTGCTTTCCAACTGTACCCCTCCCAACTGATATTTCCTCCCATGGTTCCTTGCTCCAAAGTGCAGTACCTTGCACTTCTTGGTGTTTAATCCTAACTGCCATGTCTCCGACCATTCCTGTAGTTTGATCAGGTATTTCTGCAGCCCCCCTCTACCCCTCTATGTAATCTACCACTGCACCAATCTTAGTATCATCTGTGAACAGACTGATCCTACTCTGGATCCCATTTGAGATATCGGCTATGAATATCCCGAACAGCACTGGTCCCAGTACTGAACCCTGGGGCACCCCACTTGTAATGTCCTTTGGTGATGAGAGTTCCCCCACCACTACCACCCTTTGCTGCCTACACCTTAGTCAGTTGGTGATCCAGTTGACTATTTTTGTCCCCACCCCCAATGTATTCCAGTTTTTCCCCCAGCGTCCCATGTGGCACTGAGTCAAAGGCCTTGCTGAAGTCCAAATATATATAGGACATCCACTGCATGGCCCCTGTCCAGTTCCCTGGTAACCGAGTCATAGTACTTGACTAGGTTCATCTGGTAGGATCTGCCCGATACAAAACAGTGCTGATGGCCACCTTGGAGCCCACTGTCTTCCAGAAAGGTCACCAGCCTCTCTTTTAGGATTGACTCCATGAGTTTCCCCATGATTGAAGTAAGACTCACCAGTCTGTAGTTGCCTGGATCATCCTTCAGGCCACTTTCATGAATGGACACCACATGGGCCATCCTCCAGTCCTGTGGCATGCATCCAGTGTCCTGTGATGTACTAAACAGGTCTGCCAGTGGTCCTGCCAGCATCTCCGCCAGCTCTCTAAGTACCCTAGGGTGAATGCCATCTGGCCTCAGTGCCTTGTCCACCCTCAGTGCCCTTAGTCCCTCCAACACCCTGTCCTCTGTAATTCTGATAACAGTCCCCCCTCCCCCCACCCACCATCTTTCCCACAGAATAGCTTCCCCCTCTTTCCTTTGTGAACACAGAGCAGAAGTACTCATTCAGTGCCTCTTCCTGGTCCTCCCTCTTCTCCACCAACCTGCCATCTTTCTTAATCCTCACAATCTGGTCTTTGTTTCTTCTTCTCTTGCCAATGTACTGTATCTGAAGAAGTCCTTTTCCCCTTCTTTGATTCCCTGTGCCAGTCTCAGCTCTCTGGAAGCATTGGCCACTCTGACTAGCCTGGTAACCTCCTTGGACTTCTTCATGTACTCATTGTTGTCCCCTTGCCCTCCTGATTTCCTAAGCCTCTGGAATGCTTTTCTCTTGGCCGTTACCCCTTCCATTACCTCCAAAGTCAGCCAGCTCAGCTTCTTTGCTCTCCCCTTCCTGCTCTGTGTCCTCCTGGTGCAGGTCTCAGTAGCCTCGGCCAGCCCTTTCTTAATGATATTCCATTTTAAGCTGGCATTCATGCATGTCTGAGTTCCCACCAGATGCTCAACCAAAATTTCTCCCATCCTTTTAAAGTCTGCGCCCTTAAAATCAGTCACCCCAGTACCTGTTCCTCCTGTTACCCTTCACATATTGAGTGTGAACCACACTGTATGATGGTCGCTCCCAGACAGGGGGTCCTCCACTCCCAGATCCATTACATCCTCCCTGTTTGTTAGTACCAGGTCTAGAGTCCTACCCTTCCTAGTTGTCTCGCAGATGAATTGTACCAGGAAGCAGTTCTGAAATGCATCTAGTAATCTCTGCTCCTTTGCACATGTGGTGGTTGGGGTGTTCCAGTCCACCCCAGGGAGGTGGACCAGTATGGCGTCACCCTTCCTAGAGACTCTTCTAATCTGCTTAGCCAACTCCCTATCCAGGTCATCCTCCTGAGCTGGTGGCCTGTACACTACCCCCACCCTCAGTGTCTTTCTTTTAGAGTCTTGAAACTGCATCCATATGGCCTCTATCCTGCCCTTCACCCCTCCTTTCTTATACACCTTATCCCCTTCCTCACAAAGATTGCCATACCCCCACCCTTTCCCCCATTCCTGTTCTTTCTGAATATCATTCACCCTGGGATCATCATATCCCAGTCCTGGTTCTGGGTGGCCCATGTCTCCATGATGGCCACAATGCCCACCCTCCCAACAGCCAAGAGAGCCTGTAGTTTAGATGATTTGTTACTTCAGCTTCTTGCATTCACTGAGACTACCATCCAGCCTGTGTCTTTCTCCCCCCACCCTGGTTTCCCCCTCCTAATCCCTCCTTGTGTTCACACCTCAAATACCTGTCTGATAGCTTGGGGGGTAGGCACGCTTGGCTCCCCCTGGGATCTCTGCCTACTAGCTGTCCTTCTGCTACCCTCCCACCTAGTTTAAATCTATCATTGATGTTATGTACCCCTCAAACCTCTGCTTTAATACCCCTTTCTCCTCCCCACTCAGGTGCAGCCTATCTCCTGCATATAGATCCTTATTTTCTCAGGTACTGCCCCAGTCCCCTGCTACCCCATACCCCTTAGACTGACACCATTCCCCCAGCAATTTGTTGAACTCTCCAATCCTCCCTTTCCTTCCCATACTCAAGCAAGGTACCAGGAGCACCTCAGAATAATAATAATAATAATAATCTTTATTTATTTTGCACCTTTCAAATATCAAGGCACATTACAAAGTATAAAATAATGAATAAAAACAGCAATAATAAATGCATAATAAAATCCAGAAGTTACCTTATTAGTCACAGTATGCCTTCCTCCACAAATAAGTCTTCAATGCCTGCTTAAACCCCCCAGGGTCATGCACTCCTGAATCAGATGGGGTAGAGAATTCCAAAGGTCTGGGGCTGCGTACACTAATGCATAGGCCCCTGAAGATTTTAAAACTACCCTTGGAATCTCTAGCAACCTCTCATCTGCTGAACGGAGCAATCACTTGGGGCGATAAGGGGACAGTAGCTCTTTCAGGTAGTCAGGGCCGAGTCCGCGTAGAGCTTTATAAGACAGTAATCCGACTTTGAAGGTGATCCGCCACCGAACTGGCAGCCAGTGCAGTTCGCGCAGCACGAGTGTAATATGGGAAGTCCGAGGAGTCCCCATCAACAACCGGGCTGCAGTGTTCTGCACCAGCTGCAGGCGGTGGATATCAACCCCCAGAAGCCCAAAGTAAAGGGAGTTGCAATAATCAAGGTGCGAGGTCACAAAGGCGTGGATCAATGTGGGAAGATCACCGGATGGAAAATGCGATGTTCCTCAGATGGTAAAAGGCTGACTTAACGATGGCTGACACCTGAGATCGTAGTGTTAGCCTGTTGTCAAGTATCACCCCTAGGTCTCACACCCGTTCATAGGTCAGGAGCTGGGAACTCCCCAGGAAAAGCCCTGAGAGATGACCTGCCCCCGACCCCCCATCCGGCGCCCTCGATCCACAACCATCACCTCAGTCTTCCCTTGGTTCAACCTCAGCCAGCTGGAATTCATCCAATCTAGAATTTCAGCGAGGCAGTTATTAAAAACCGAGAGTGCTCCATCCTGGTCAGGTGCAAAAGACAGGTAGAGCTGGGTATCATCATCATGGCAGTGAAACCTCAGCCCATACTGTCTTACAATGTCTCTGAGGGGCAGCATATACTCTGTGAATAACATGGGGGATAGCACAGGGCCCTGAGGAACACCACGTGAGAGAGAGAGGGTCGGAGGACTAAATCCCCAACACCACCCTCTGAGCTCTGCCAGTGAGGAAAGAACTAAACCATCTGAGGACTGAGCCTGTCAGGCCACAGATGAACCTCAGGTGCTCGAGCAGTACATGGTGTCAAAAGCTGATGAGAAATCAAGAAGCACCATGATGGACCGGTTTTTTCGATCTCTTGCTATCAGGAAATCATTGAGCACCCAAACCAGTGTAGTCTCGGTACTATGCCTCTTTCGAAAACTGGATTGGAGAGGTTCATAGATACATAGATACATAGACAATGTCGGCAGATAAGGGCCTATGGCCCACCCAGTTTGCCCATTTGAGCTTGTAAGTTTAGTTTATGTTTTCCTAGAAGTCTGTTGCTCCTTACCCCTGACCTCCAGAATTCCTTTATGTCTATCCCATGCATTCTTAAATCTCGTGATTGTGTCAGCCCCCACCACTTCCTCTGGCAGGGTGTTCCACTTGTCCATCACCCGTTCTGTGAAGAAATTCTTCCTCTCATTTCCTCTGAATCATCCTACCTCCAACTTCATCCCATGCCCTCTAGTCCTGGAACATCTTTTTCGCTTAAAAATAGTGTATTCCTGCACCCTGTTCCTCCCTGCAAGATACTTGTATGACTCTATCATGTCCCCTCTCTCTCTTCTCTCCTCCAGGGAGTACATGTTCAATTCCTTCAACCTGTCCTCATAGGACTTGTGATGCAATCCATGTACCATCCTCGATGCCCTCCTCTGAACCTTCTCTACCCTGTCTATGTCCTTATGTAGGTAAAGTCTCCAGAACTGTACACTGTACTCCAGTTGGGGCCTCACTAGTGTCTTGTATAGTAGAATTATGACCTCCCTTTTCCTGCTGGTGATGCCCCTGCCTATACATCCCAGCATCCTATTTGCTTTACCTTCTGCCTTGTCACACTGTTTCCCTACCTTGAAGTAATCAGAGATGATAACCCCAAGATCCCTTTCCTGCTTTGTGCATGCTATATCCTCACCCCCCCAACTGATATATTGTGCAAGGGTTTTTGTGCCCCATATGCATTATCTTGCACTTCTTTGCATTGAATTTTAACTGCCAAAACCCAGACCATTCTTCAAGTTTCTGCAGGTCCCTTCTTATTCTGTCTACACCCTCTGGTGTGTCTACTCTGTTACAGAGCTTTGTGTCATCAGCGAACAGTGAAATTCTGCCTTCTAGGTCCTGTGCAATGTCACTGATGAAGTTGTTGACTAGAACTGGTCCCAGCACTGATTCCTGTGGTACCCCACTGGTCACTCTTCCCTCTGTGGAGTGACAGCCATTAATCACCACCCTCTGTGTCCTGCCGCCCAGCCAGTTACCTACCCAACACACTAATGTCCTGCCCATACCCATATTCTCCAGTTTGTGTAATAGTCTTCTATGTGGCACAGTGTCAAAGGCCTTGCAGAAGTCCAGATAGGCCATGTCCACTGCCTTCCCCTGATCCACCTTCCTAGTCACCCAGTCAAAAAAATTCAATGAGGTTGGTCTGACATGACCTCCCCCTGGTGAAACCATGCTGCCTTGAGTCCTGTAGTCCATTGACAACCAGATGTTCCACCAATCTCTCCTTCAGTAGTGCTTCCATGATCTTCCCCACTACCGAGGTGAGGATGACTGGTCTGTAGTTCCCCGCTTCCTCTTTGTTCCCACTTTTGTATAAGGGGACTACATCTGCTGTCCTCCAGTCTTTGGGTACCTCCCCTGTTTCCAGTGATTGGCTAAACAGGATAGCCAGAGGTTCAGCCACCACCTCTCTTAGTTCTTTAAGGACCCTGGGGTGCACCCCATCTGGCCCCACTGCTTTATCAACTTTTATTACTTCCAGTTTCTTCAGGACCATTTCTCGTGTAAAGGGACTTGTGTCCATTTCTGCACCATTCTCAACCCTTGTACTCTCTTCAGACCCATTGCCCTCCTCCTCCTCAGTAAAGACTGAGCAGAAACACCTGTTCAATATGTCAGCTTTACTGTTGTCATCCTCCACGTGGCCCCCATCCTCCCCTTCAGTCTCACTATCCCTCCCTTTGCCTTTCTTTTTTCACTTATGTACCTGTAAAAGGTTTTATCCCTTCAACCCAGTGATTTTGCAATGTGCTCTTCTGTCTGAGCTTTGGCTTCCCTTACTGACCTCTCTGCCTCCCTTTGCTTCTCCTGGTACTTCTCCCTATCCCCTTCTGCCTGTGTCTTTTTGTTTTGTCTGAATGTTTTGTCTGGCTTTCACTTTCTTTGCTACCTCTTTGGAAAACCATAATGGTCCCCTCTTCCTTTTCCTCTTGCTAACCTGCTTAATGCATAATTCTGTTGCTCTTGTAATCCCCATTTTAAATACTTCACACTGTTTCTCAACCCCTGATTCCTGCCCCATTCCCCTTAATGTCTCTTTCAAGTATCTCCCCATTTTCCCAAAGTCTGCCCCTTAAAATCCAGGATACGTGTTTTTGTGTGGTTTGGTTCTGCTCCTTCTGTGATTTTAAACCACAGTGACTGGTGGTTACTGTTCTCCAGGTGCTCCCCCACTGTTACCCCCATAACACTGTCCCTGTTTGTGAGCACAAGGTCCAGTATTGCCTTCTGTTGAGTTGGTTCCATGACCAGTTGCTTAAGGAAGGCACCCTGAAGGGAGACCAGGATAAATCTGCTCCTAGTTGATGCTGCTGCTGGGATGCTCCAGTCCACGTCTGGAATATTGAGGTCTCCAACCAGCACTACCTCACCCTTATCTGCCATCCTTTGGATGGCTAGCATCAGCTCCCTATCTGTTTGTTCGTCCTGGGCTGGTGGTCTATAGACCACACCTATGTGGATGGTTGGCCTCCTTTTCTTTTCCAGCTTAACCCACAGTATTGCTCTCCCATTTTGTTCCTCCTGGATCTCTGTGGCCCTTATGTCATTTTTCACATACAATGCCCCTCCTCCCCTCTTCCTACCTGCCCTGTCTCTTCTGAATATGTTGTAGCCAGGTATGGCCATCTCTCAGTCGTGGTTATCTTTACACCAGGTTTCAATGATGGCCACAATGTCCAGATGTGACTGCACCATGACAGCCTCCAGATCTTCCATCTTGTTGCTAAGGCTCCTGTCATTGGCACACATGGGTTTCCATGATTTGACCTCCCTAGACCGTTTAGCTGTTCTACTCCAGCCCCTTCCCTGGTTTTCCTTTATTCCTGGTTCTCCTTGCTGTCTGCCCTTCTGCTGAATTTTTACCCTTTTCTGCCTATCCACTTCTTGGTCACTAATCTCCATCTTTTGCACACTGCTTTGTAGAGATATCAACTCCTCTGGTTCACTGGTTCCACTGCTAGCTGTGGGGGGTGAGCAAGTAGGTACCTTCCTTGCTGGCCTGCTACTCCCCTTGGCTAGTTTAAATGCTTGTCAATGTAGCATTTAAACTTATTATTGAGTGCTTGGATTCCCCTCCAGGATGGATGTAGACTGTCCAGCTTGAATAAACCTCCATCCCTCCAGGTGGGTCCCCAGTCACTAATGAATTCAAATCCTTACTCACAGCACCAGTTCTTCAACCATGAGTTAAAGTTTCTGGTGCATGCACCCCTATGCTCTCTCTTGCCTCTTGCAGGTAGCACTTCGGAGTAGGTGACAGAAGTAGCTACTTGCTTGAGACCCCGCCCCAATTTTCTATACTCTTCCTGAACTTCCTTTGGCTCCCCATTTGCCAGGTCATTAGTACCTAGGTGGATAATGATATCCAGCTTGCCCTCCCGTCTTGCCTTCCCAGCAATCCCCAGGATCTTCCTTCCATCCCTCCATGCCATGGCACCTGGTAGGAACCTTACCTCCCTGTCCTTCCCCTCCTGTGTTCCTAGCTGGATCCCTCTTATGATGGAGTCCCCCACCAGTATTTGCTTCCTCCTCCTCTGGGGTCCACTGCTCTCCCCACTGAGGTCACCTCCTTGGCTAACCTCCACATCCTTTCCTTCCACATCTCTGGGTACCTCTATTTGGCTGTCCCCATTTGCCAGTGTGGCATATGAGTTCTTGAGTGGAATGGGATCTAGAATGTGCCTCTGCCTGACCACCCTAACCATCCCTGAGCCCACTGTAATCCAAGTGTTCCTCATTCTCTGCACCCTTTGAGGCAGTGGCATTGGACTGGGTGGTCTCTGGATAGGGGTGATGGTACTCCTGACCCACTTTACTGCCGCTCTGAGTCTGGCTACCTCATCCCACAGTCCAGAGAAATGTATGCAGATAGGGCAGCACCTCAGTGTCCAGAAGGTCTACCTGAATATGGCTGCCCCACAGCCACTGCATTGCACCACTCCCCACATCATACTGCAATTATACTGCTATTCCACTACTTGTCTGTTACTGAAGCTGTTCTAGTTCCCTTTTTATTAATTTACTGTCCTAAAAATCCTGCCACTGATCCTCAGATACTTTTCTTTAAAAGAAAAAGGAAAAATAAATAAATAAATGAGTCAAAACACTTGTCATGCTGAGGGTGGGCTTCTTCCCCCTTATGCCCCTCCTACTCCACACCCCCTACTATCCCCTGTGTTTAGCTCCTGTCAATCAGCTTTAACAGGGCACATAATTAAGAGTTGGGGGAAGGGGAGGGAAGGGGGTGAAAATTTGCAGCAATTAAAGACAGCAAAGAAATACACCCCCACGTTTTCAATTTTCAGCAGCCCAAAAATAATTTTAAGTAAAGAAGGAAAATAAATTACAGTGTCACTAAAAGCCCACAATCTAAGTTTAAAAAAAAATAGTATTTACCAGTTGCTGTAAAGCACTGAAATGAATATATGTATGTTTCCTTTCCCTTCTGGCTTCTTCTGAGAAAACAAAAATCACTTGCTACCTCAGCTCTGACTAAGCCCCACCTCCAGTTATCACATAGCTGAGGTCAGAGGCCAGACAATTAGCACCCCTCACCCAAACTACAGGGCAAGCCAGACAAGCCAAGACTAAATGTGCAGCAATTAAAGACAGCAAAGAAATACACCACCACTATGTTTTAAATTTTCAACAGCCCAAACACAATTCTAAGTAAAGACAGCAAATAAATTACAGTGTCACTAAAAGCCCACAATCTAAGTTTAAAAGAAAAGTAGCAAGTACTAATTACTGTAAAGCACTGAAATGAATATGTGTCCTTCCCCTTCTGGCTTCTTCATAGATGCTATGGATGGTCCCTGATTCCCTCACTTCCTCACATAGTCCTCCTAGTTCCTCAAACCTCCTTCTCACTACTTCCACCCTCTCCCCTGCCAGGTCATTAATGCCCACGTGCACCACTGCATGCGGTTTCTTCCTGCCCCTCCTTGTGCACTTAAGAACCACCTGCCCCGCCCTGTCCACCATTAGCTCGGGTTTACCTCCACCCATACTCTACTATGCTTCTCCCCTCTGCCACCCCATCTGATCTCTTTAAGTATGGAATCACCCAGCACTAGTACACCTCCTTCCTAGTTCCTTGTCCCTGCCCCACCGCATCCCAGAGTATTCAATCTTAGAGTATGCCAGCTCACTAATGCCACACTTCCTCCCTACTGCTCTCTCTCCCCCTTCTCCACCATCCTATCCCCTTCCCCTTCACTGCTCCCTCCCTATCCCCCACATCCCTTCCCTTCCCTCCGCCCTAGCCCCCTCCTCTACTCCTTCCCATCATTCACCTCATCAGCAGTGCTTCTGTCCCTTTCTCCCCTGTTGTCCTCCTCTGACTGATCCCTGCCCCTTGTGGGTTTCCCTCTTCCTCCCTCTCCTGCTTTCTCCTTGGGATCACTCCCCCCATTTCCTCCTCCACCAGTTTCACCAGCACAACAAACCTATTTCCTGCCCATCCTGCCATGCTGTGCTTCTGCTCCCTCACCCAGACTCTAGCCTTTCCACTAATGCTAGGCCCCTTGTTTGTTCCACTCTTGCACTCCCTCCCCATCACTTTCCTTGAGCCACTGTTCCTCCCCTGTGAGGTCCTCCTGTTATTTCCTGGATGTCACCCTCCTGTCTCCAGGCCTCTTCCCCCTCCCCATATCCTCTCCAGCTTTCTACCAAGCCACAGCACTTCCTCCTCCACACTCCTCAACCAGATACAGATAGAAACATACATAGAAACATAGACTTTGATGGCAGATACGGACTGCTTGACCCACCTAGTCTGCCCATTTCACTACCTACAGGATAAGCTGCAGATCCTAGTTAACCAACAGCCTATTTCTTCCTACCCCCCCAGATTGGACACCATCCTAGCCTCCACAATATGTTAATCCAAACTGCTGACCCACAGTCATTACTGCCCACTATCCTACACATGATACCAGTACTAACTACAAAATACAGTTCTATCTATAAGTTTCTAACCAGTCCAGTCCCTAATAGAAAATGCAATACCAACTCCAGTAGCAGAGAAGCATAAAACACTGCCAACTATGATACCATCCCGTCCATACATTTCCCAGCAAAATACAGCTTGAGGTGCTACACCTAAGTACAAAACACAGGTCTATCTATAAGTTTTTTACTTTTACCTCTTTAATCAGAACTACATATCACTCTATAACATTACAAAGAACAATCCCCTCTTTTGGGGCATGTTAGTGGATGCACCTGGTAGTGCTTTCCACCAATCCCAATGCAGCACCAGCTCAATAAGTTTGGGCATGCTGGGGGGGGCGGGATTAGGGCCTACTGCCACTCCTGTGCGAGTCAGTCAGCCTCTTTCACAACTGCACATTTCAGCCCCTTTCCTCAGGCAGGAGCATACACATCCCTGTAGTTCATGCTTCTTCAATTTCCAGCTCCAAACTGAATCAGTTTAAAATGTCTCTGAATAATATCCTGCCCTGCCCTCAAGTTTACCACTGCAGTTTCCTGTCTTTATTTATTTATTTAGCTTTTGTTTACCGGGTAGGTTCACTAGACAAGTAATATGCCTATTTTCAGGAATGACCCGGGAGAGTACAAACATACAGGATACATACAAGGCAACTTAGGAGGAACAGCTTATTACAGGAAGTAATAACAATTGTAGAAAAGCAGATGCACAAGCAGCAATTACACCACACAATAAGGATACATAGCTTGACATTAGTGACAGCAGAATTCATCTGAATACATTTCATTCAACTGGCGCAGAACTGAACTCCAAAATTACAGCCCTAAACAACAGCACTGTTTAAACACCTTAATACATATCCCTCTCATGGGTGTAGCCAGACATACTCCAAGTACTCCATGGTGTGCAATTTTATTTAAGGAGGGTAGCAAATAGGCTCTGAACTGCTTCCTTTTTCCATGAAAACTAACAAAGAAAATGCTGAACCTTTCTGTAATTTTATTCATAGGAGTCGAAACTAGAAGGACTGGTCACTAATAATGTCTTTGTGTCCCAAGGACAATACAACTTTACAGGCTCTGGGCTGGTATGTGGGTGTCTTATGGAGCAATGCATGGCAAAAACCATTGTCATGAGATACAAAAGTTGCATTTATTGTGCCAAATGAGGCAACAAACACGGTCCTGGTGTACATTTGTATATTGTCTGGCTACACCCTTGATCCCTCTCACAGTACAAGCTATTTGAACTTGAGGAAACAGGAAAAAAAATACTTCCTTTTAGTTTAGCCTACTTAAGTTAAACAATATGCAGGCTTTTACAAAAAAGCTTCAGTCAAACAATATATCAAATATATAACATATAAACCTGACATAACTACCCCGTTGATGAAAGTATCCTTTTGGCCCCTTCTCTGGTCAGAGGTCCATAATTTATAAAAATCTTCTAGCTTAAGTAGGGGATCTGATTCTTCCCCTAATGATTTTAATTTATTTTTGCACTTATCTGCACCTTGTTTTGTCACAGTATCTGTTAATAAAATTGTCTAGACTATCTTCAGATTTGGCTGCCTTTGAAATTGTTTAATTATACACCTAGGTGTGAATTTAAGAAAAAAACTGAGCAGTATAATTCCGTGCCATTCTGTCCACTTGAAAATAACACACACTGAGGCATCAATGTTATATTCTAGGATTTGGGGTTCATGATTATGCCTTCAATGGTATAAGAACCACATTAAAATGACACACAAATACTTCCTGTGTAATCTGTCTTGGTCTTTATTACATAGTGTATTATAAACCATAAACCATGAACTGCCTCAGCTTAATAAGAAAGAAACTGAGGGTAATAACTCTAACAATTACATATACTGATAAAAGAGATATAGGCCAGGATTTTCAAACTGAGCCCGGAAAGGGCGCAAGTGTGTGCATCATGCAAACTGAGTTGCACTGTGGTGCAAACTTGCTATATTCAAACAAGATGCACTATGAGCATCCCATCTGAATATAGCAAAGGATGCGGGTGGTTAATATGGGGGCTGCCAAAGAAGCACTGGCGCATCCCCCTGCATGGTCTGAATACCTGGAATGAGGATGTGTGGGGCATCTTCGGGGTGGGCTAGTTGCAAAATCAAGATATTCAGACCATGACATGCAAATGAGGCCATTAGCCATGCAAGGTGCAAATTGGACCATTTGCATGTCTTTATGCCCCCATTTGCATGTCTTTATGGCCCCATTTGCATGCCTTGGACAGGGATGCACTTGGCAGAATGCACCGGGCACCGTGCAGCCTTGTGTTGCACTGAAGCACTCCACTACCCCTGGTAGTCTAGTGGCCCCTCCCATCCCCGATCATGATGAAAAATAATGACATCCCTAGTGTCATTGGTAGTCTAGTGGCCACCCCTCCAATCCCTGAACCTCATCAGCATAAGAAATAAAATTCAAAAGACCCTGATAGTCTAGTGCCCCCCCCTTCCTTTCCAGAACCCATCCAATTGATTAGCATTGCCCAAAATACCCTGGTAGTCTAGTGGCCCCCTTCCCTTCCTGAACCCAGTCCGCATAAGAGATACCATTCAGAAGACCCTGGTAGTCTAGTGGTACCCCTTCCCAGCACCGATTGCAGAAAAACACACAACCCAATAATTCCCTAGTAGTCCAGTGGACCCCCAATGAGGCACCCACACCCTACCATGCACACCCATCCCAGCATAGCCACTGTAGTCGGCAGACAGCAAAACTCACCCACACACCTCCACAGCTGCCAGCTGACTGAGCTGTAACTGAATGACAGCTTACAGTAAGCACCATTGAACTAGAAGATGGCCGCCGGGCTGGGCATGCTGTCGGTTGTTGCAGCAACTCCATAGGGGTTTTATTTGTTTAATTTGTTTAATCGCCTTCTTTTTAGCTCATTTTGCTTTTTTTAGTTCGTTTGTAGCTGCGTCTTATTTTTATTAAGTTTTAAGTTTTCCAGCGTTTTACTTACTCCGATTGTCTTCCCTGTCTGGATTCCTACTGGGAGTACTGCATATGCTGTCTGTTGGAGGATAGCTTGGAGAATATTTGATCTGAGACAGTTTTTATCTGAAGCTCTCTTTGCATGTTTTTGAAAGCTGACTGAGGTTTTACTCTGTGGCTGGGAGTGCTGCCGACCAGCTGTGGGGTGGTATTCCATGCGTGTCTGCCGGAGCTGGTCAGCAATACCGCGTTGTTTGCCTCCTTGGTTGTGGCGTCCTGTCCTGCCGCTTGCTGTTTGGATGCAGGACTTTCTCGGACTGGTTTGGAGCAGGAAGTTCTCTCTGGCTGATGTGGAACATCTAGGAGAGACTGTGTCCGGATAGAGACCGGAGAGGAGCAGGTTGCCAGAGTAATACCAGTTGGTGGACTTCATAGATCTGCATATATCTGCAGCGGTATCCAACTTTCGGATTGGGCCAGCAGTGGTGACCTGGATCTCCGTTGCTGACAAATTCAATAATCTTATCAGAATTAAGTTATTGGGTGAAGTTTGCGACCCCCAATACAAACGTACTGGTAGGAGTCAGAGATCTAACACAACTTATCGTTGTTGTTGAATTGGTGATTCTGATCCTGTGAGGGGCCTGCCTGCTGAAGTCAATAGCTACTGGGGGATGGGGGCTTGCTAGCCGGGTAGCCGGTGGTAGGGCTGTCGTTCTCTGGGTTTTTTCAGGGGATCGACTGGTGGGTTGGTCTCGGTGGAAAACCCATAGTAGTGGTTGTTGGCATTGGCAGTGTTAGTTTCACTCCTGGGTCTTTTGGGGCCCTGCTCCTGTATTAAATTAATCACTGTGGAAGTGACACCTTTCTACAAATTTCACTGCCTAACTTTGTCCGACTACAAATTCTGTGAAGGCAGTGAGAGTACCGTGATATTTTAGTCTCCCTTACAGTGAGAGGGTTTGGGAGCCGATTAGCTTTTCATGGACATTGAGAAGTGATATCTCTTTTAAAATTGCTCTTGCTCAATATTTGTCTGACTACAAGCTTTTTGAAGGCAATGAGAGTGCCGTTCTGTTTTAGTTTCCGTCACAGTGAAAGGGTTTGGGGGCTGATTAACTGTTTATGGACATTAAAGAAGAGACATTATTTTCGTTTTAATCCTTTACCTAACTTTATTTTAATTATAATTATAACCTGAAGGCAGTGAGAGTGCCTTGGTGGTTGAAATAATAATTATTTGATGATAACTATCTGGTGAGATGAGAGTTCCTAAGATTTAAAAACTGTTTTGGAGAAAATCTGTTTATTTTAATTTTATTTTTATTTTTATTTTTAATTTTATATATTTTTTGGTTTTTTGGGGTTTTAGTGTGCATATTTTGTGTGAAGATGTGTTGGGGATTTACTCAGACGGTCAGGCGTTATCCCCGCTCCCAACTTAGGGACCTCCGCCCTTTTAATTGCCCCCCATTGTTCCCGGAGGTATATAGATGTTGTAGGGCTCTAGGGATTGTGAGAAGGAGGAGGAAGGTGGGGGTCCGACCTGGAAGGGGAATGGAAAAGAGTCTACGGATTGGGACAGTGAGGACAAGAAGATGCCCTGGGGCAAAATGAGTTCAGGAGAGAGGTCTACCTTGCCTGATTCCCATACCCAAGGGATCTGCTTTTAGCAGGCAGGTAGCTCGGTCTTCACTGGTAACTCATCCAACTCGGACAGTGTTATGTAATGCCAGGTCCATTAAAAACAAGACTGCTATAATAGCCGATCTTGTCGGATCATCGGACCTGGCATGCATCACCGAGACCTGGCTGGATGAAAATGCTGGCCCTGTTTTGGCTTCAGCTATACCAGTCAGGTATTCGGTGATACACTGTCCGAGACTGGATTGTAGAGGTGGGGGGGTGGCAATCTGTTTTAGAATGAAACTGAGTCTGATGGAGGTAGCAGTGGGAGTTACCAAATATTTTGAATGTATCCTGGGTGAGGGTGTGGGGTACAGGATTCTTCTCATTTACCGTCCACCAGGTAATGGGAATGTTTTCCTGCGGGAAGTTGCAGACTTCATCGTTGACATGACATTGGGATCCTCCAGATGGCTGATCCTGGGGGATTTCAATGCCTGGATCGACGATGAACTCTCGCAGTTTGGTTCTGACTCCCTCCAGCTAATGAATTCGCTGGGCTTCATACAGGTTATTTCCTCCTCTACCCATATAGATGGTCATTCATTGGATTTGGTGTTCCTCCTGGGGATGGAGATATCCAACTTGGTGGTGGAGCCAGTTGGATGGTCTGACCATCACACCATCGGGTTCAGTTTCCTTACCCCCGGTAGGTTGATCTCTACGGAGATGGTCCGGTACCGCCCTTTGAGGGGTGTTTCCCCAGAAGACCTGATGGCGGTGCTGAATCTATCGAGTTTGCCTACTGAATGCATGGATCCTGGGGACCTGGCTCTTGCCTATAATAAGGCGGTAGTAGGGGCCCTAGATTCCATTGCTCCTGAACGTGTTCAACCCCTCACCCTTCGCCCAAAGTCTCCTTGGTTTGATGAGACTTTGAGGGAGTCGAGGAGAGTGGGAAGAAGGCTTGAGAGATGTTGGCAGAAATCGGGCCAGAGTGTGACAGGCTTAATTTGATGGACCACTATCGTGTCTATCAATCAGAAATTACCTGTAAGAAGGCAGAATTCCTGTCCAGGGAAATTGCTGCTGCACAGAATCGACCAGCCCAGCTCTTTCGGACCGTGGACAGACTGTGCAATCCACTCTGTCTTCAGCCCGAAAGAGCATTTTCACAGGAATGCTGTGAGGAGTTTGCTCGATTCTTTGCAGATAAGGTTGCCACAATCAGGTCCGATCTCCTTTTAACTCTCTCAAATGGGAGTTGTAGTGGTTGGCAGGAGATGTGGGACACCCAGTTTGTGTGGTCTGACTTTGACCGACCCACAATCAGTGACATAGTGATGATCGTCAAATCACTGCGACCGACCAACTGTAGTTTGGATCCGGGCCCCATCCGCCTCTTAGTAGGATGTGTGGATATAATTGTCCCGATTCTTGCTGAGATAATCTGGTTGTCATTGGAGAAGGTGATCTTTCCTGACCCCTTGAAGGAAGCCGTGATTAGGCCCCTTCTAAAAAAACCCTCCTTAGACCCGGAATGTCTGGCTAACTACAGGCCTGTCTCTAACCTGCCTTTCGTAGGCAAGGTTATTGAGAAGGTGGTTGTGTTGCAGTTGGATGATCATTTGACCAGCCACAATGTCTATGATTCTCTCCAGTCAGGATTTAGGAAAAGACATAGTACCGAGACAGCCCTTGTTAGAGTACTAAATGACCTCCTAATAGCGAGAGATCGAAAGACTCGTTCCATCTTGGTCCTTCTTGATCTCTCTGCGGCATTTGATACCGTTGATCATAGGGTTCTTTGGAGCACCTCTTGGTTTATCTGTGGGCTATCTGGTTTAGTCCTCAGTTGGTTTCGATCATTCCTCGGTAGGACTCAGAGGGTGGTGTCTGGGATTTGTTCCTCGACATCACTCCCCTATCCTCTGGGGTGCCGCAGGGCTCTATTTTAGCACCCATGTTAGTTGCGGTATATATGCTGCCATTAGGAGTGATCATTAGGCGGTACGGCTTGAGTTTTCACTGCTATGCAGATGATACTCAGCTGTACATGTCCTTTGTGCCTGACCAAGGTGATGCTGTCTCGGTCTTTAATAACTGTCTTACCGAAATTCAGGACTGGATGACTGTGAGCTGGTTGCGGTTAAACCCTGAAAAAACTGAGGTGTTGGTGGTGGACCCAGGCCATTGAGGGGTAGGTTCATTTACTGGGTCACCCTCAGGTCTTTGGCTTGGGAGGACCCAGCTGACGACCTCAGACAGGGTGCGGAACTTGGGCATTATATTTGACGATTGTCTGACCCTCAAACATCAGGTGTCAGCTGTTGTCAAGACCTCATTTTACCATCTGAGGAATATAGCCCGAGTGAAGCATCTGGTTCCCGCTGATAACCTTCCAACATTGGTCCACGCCTTCGTTACCTCCCGCTTGGACTACTGCAATGCCCTGTACCTAGGGCTACCTGGGGTGGATATTCGCCGTTTGCAGCTGGTGCAGAATGCAGCAGTCAGGCTTTTGACTGGTATGTCAAGGGCCAGTCATATAATGCCTGTCCTCCGTGGACTGCACTGGCTGCCGATTCAATGATGAATCACCTTCAAGGTCGGTTTGCTGACCTATAAGGCCCTACATGATCAGGGACCTAGTTACCTGCAAGATCTTCTTTGTCCTTACTGTCCTCCCCGTCAGCTCCGATCCACAAATGAGGGATTGCTAGAGATTCCCAGGGTTCATTTACAAACATCAGGGGCAAGATCATTTAGTTTCATGGCTCCAACCCTGTGGAATTCTCTACCTCATGGGGTGAGAGAATGCCTGACTGTCCAAAGCTTTATATCAGCTTTGAAGACATATTTGTTTAACCTGGCATATCCGGATTTTTAAAATATATTTATGGACTGTTTTTTGGATTTTAAGTTTTATGTATTGATTTGTTGTAAAAGCACCTTGGTTTTGGAAAGGCGCTTTTTAGAAATAAAGTATTCATTCATTCACCACAATACCACTGGTCAGCACTGTCAACTAATGGACTTTGAGTGTGTACTGTAAGCTTTCATTCACAAAGTTTTGTGAATGAAAGCTTACAGTACACACTGAAAGCCTATTGGTAGATAGTGTCGGCCAAAGGTATTCTGTTACTTACTGTAAGCTGTCATTCAGTGACAACTGAGTTGGGCAGCCATGGAGTTGTGTGGGTGGGTTTTGCTGCTTGCCGACTACAGTGGTAATGCTGGTATGGGGGAGAGGGAAGGAGTGTAAGTGCCTCAGTGGGTGGGGGGTTGGGGGTCCACTGGACTACCAGGGATTATTGGGTTGTGTGTTATGCTATGATCGGGGCTGGGAGGGGGATTCCACAAGACTACCAGGGTCTTTTGATTTGTAGCTCTTATGTGGATGGGCTCGGTAAGGGAGGGGGGCCACTAGAATACCAGTGATTTCCAGGCAATGTTTATCAATCAGATGGGTTCAGGAAAGGAAGAGGGGACACTAGACTATCAGGGAGGTGTTGGGGGATAGGGTTTATTTAATGTTCTGGGCTGGGGGGGTAGTCATCAAGGGGCTGGTGGTTGCTGTGTTGTGCTGTGCAGTACAGCAGCCTGCCTGTGGGTGACTATGACTTAGGCATGGTTTTTCCATGCCTAACTTTGCGCTGCACATTTCTGAGTTGTGTGGGCAGTTGCACAGCACAAATATGCTGAATATGGAGATGTGCCACATATGCAGAAGAACACCCTTCTGGATGCACCACATACATTATCTTTGTGCTGTGGAGCATCCAGAATTGCATGTTGCATCACCCCCTTTCAAATATGGCCCAGAGGAGCAGTTCAGAGATGCGCTGGCACAACCCAGTTGAGCTGGGTGCATCTCCTTTGAATATCAGGGAAATAGTTACCACTGTGGCACCTCAAATAAACTTCCCTTCACCTAATGGCTTATGAGGGGTCCTCTGGTGTTTAGGTCACGTTGGCCTGGCTACATCCCTATCAACAGAGGTATTCTGAGCAGAGGAAGGAGAGTGCTCTGCTCTGCTGCCTGTTCTCCTGACTTTTATGAAGTATAAGGGGCTCATAGATCTCCATGATGTCATAACTCCACCAACTATCTTTCAAGAAAAACTGGCTTGTTTATCTGAGGAAAAAAGGTCATAAAAATCTCTATTCTATCCAAGTAGGTAGGAAAAATATACCTAATTTGGTCAAAACAGTCTATATGTATTCCGAACTCACAGTTTCCACGTGAATATTTTTCACAGTTATGACAGGTAGGTGTAAAACTAGTTAGAGCCAGTCTTGACTGCTCTTCTGGCCTTAGAGTGCATTCTCTATGATCTTTAGGCATCTTGTAGGACTGCTTAGTATAGTCCAGCTGGCTTTGGCCTTGCAAGCACTCATGCATCTCACAATGCAATTAATTATTGTCCTTGCTGTGTCCAAGCAGACTTAGAATATATATGTACATACAAGCACTACGTACCACGAGACAAGGAGGAACCAAACATGGGAATGGGGTAGTGCCTGGAGATTGGGGCAATAGTTGTTTGGGATCCTAACTAGGAGAGTGCCAGAGTGGTGGAGGAAAGAGCAGGCATGAAGTTAGAGTGGAGATCCACTAATTATAGCAGCTGAGGGAAAAGGAAGTGCAGGTGGGCAGACTAGCCAGACAATAGACTGCCCAGTGAATACTGAAATATGAAAGAGCAGCAATACAGCTGAGTCAGTAGTGCAAGTACAGCTGCTAGAGGCAAGTTAAGCATGAGATAGGAGAAATAGTTTTACAGGGTAGCACAGGATCGCAACAGTAGATAATGGTAATTTAGATTAGAAGCAGAAAGCAGAAAGAGACATCTGCGAGAAGGCATTACTATTTAGCAGAAATCAGGGCAGTGGCAGAAGGTGTATTTTATTTATTTATTTATTTGATATATCGGGCTTACAACCTTTGAGCCAGAGGGTCATTTACAAAGGTACCTGGTCACATGTGAGACAGAGGGTAATACAGAACAGGGTATAATACAGAACAGGGTATAACAACAATTACATAAGCATGTGTTACAGACATTTGTCACAGACATTATTTACAATATTTGGGTGTAGATATTTTCAGATGTTATTTACAATATTTGAATGACGATATTTACTTCATCACAGTAGAAAGACATTATTAGCGTGAGAAAGCATCTAAACAGAGTAGTCAGTCCTATTCATGGGTTTGGTATTATTGATGGAGGTTGCAATCCATAATGGACTTTGTCAGAGAATTTGGTTCAGAGTGGGTGAAAGAGTGAAATGTTAGTTGCAGTTACAGGAGTGGATATTGAAGAGGTGGTTGCAAAGAGTGGTTTTGAAGTGGGCGATCTTGGGTGTGCTAGTGATGGTGTTTGGGAGTGCATTAAAACATGTGGGGGCCCTGTAGTGGAAAGATCTCTGGGCAAGGAAGGTTTTTACCCTGGGCACAACCAGTGGAGCTTTCTCTGAGTTGAGGCTGGAGATAGTGGGGCTGGCAGGATGAAGAGAGGCGGTGACCCCGGGGGGGGGGGGAGTCTGAGCAGTATTTTCTTGGACAGTAAGCAGGTCTGGTAGCAGAGTCTTTCATTAAGGTTGAGAAGATTGGCAGAGGTGTAGAGGGAGCAGGTGTGAGTGAGCCTAGGTGTGCCAGTTAGGAGCCTGCAGGCCTTGTTTAGGATTGTGTAGGATTATAGATGTTGCAAAGTTTTACTCCACAATCAAAGTTTTGGCAAAGCTGTCAAATTTGACTCCATGTAGAGTTTTGCGAAGTTGCAGAGGCACATCAAAAATTCATCTTGGCAGCTTTGCCACTGACTTTGCCTATGATGTCATCTTGCACTTGTTAAAATGAAGTTTGCCAGTAAAACTGCAGAATCACATGGCAGAGTTTCTGCTGGTCACATGAGATTGAAGCAGGCAGGAAGTGAGGTATCTGTTCTTTATCCTGGGAGGAAGTGAGTGAGTTACTTTCATTTTCTCCCGGTGGCTGAGAGATACAGACTAGGAGCCCGATTCCAAGATGGGCTATGCTGGCATAGAGTGAGATACTCCAAACCACATGGCGTATCTTGCGACTTACGCCATATGTTACGCCTGTCAGTATTCCAAGTTGCGACTTGTGCCATGGTGTATGCGGGTTGCAACAACCACAGGTTATGCCACCTGCTACACCGCAGCCCACTATGCCTGGTGCAAGTGCGGGTTATGACAGCAACTTTGCCCAATTCCAGGAGGGCTGCTATTGTAACCCGCAGTTACGATTGCAAAAGGCGCAGTGGCATAAGGCACTTATGGCAGCTCAGAGCTGTCCTAAGTGTCATCCAATGGCTGGCACTGTTGGATGCTACCATACAGTGCCATGGCAATGGTGTCATACCTCCCCTCAAGCCCCTACAAGCTCACCCCTGCCCCCAACCCCCCGATTGTGTGGGACCTTGGGGGTCCGATCTGTGGTGCACCCCCCAAGTCATCTGTCCCATTGTTCCTCTGCCCCTGGTGTGCTCTGTGGTAGTCCGGGGCAGGGGGGCTTCGGGGAGGCTGCCTATTGACTGCCACGCATTATGACCTGCAGGCATATATGTCATGCACATGGCGTTAGCTTACATGTGGCATATCCTACATGTCAAAAGTGCCAGGACCCTGCTGCTCTTGGAATGCGGAGTAGAATCCCTGGCGTAGCAGTGAATGGCGTACCTCGCAGCCAGCTGCGAGTTACGCCAGTCATTTTAGAATCGGGCCCTAAGATCAGTTCTGTGGCACACGACCTGCTTGAGAAAAATCTTTAAATAGTTAACATCACATTGTCATGCTTTACTTCCCTTACAAAAAAGAAATCAATTTTTTGGATTGCTTTCAGCTTACTTCTGTCTTAATGTTGTTTTTCTGATTATTTGAGGATTAATCTTGTCTTCTTTTCTGAAAAGGATTTTTTCCCTGAACCACTGAAGATATATTTAGAATTTAAACATGCTTCTAAACTTGTTTCAAAAAAGTAAGATTAAACACAGCTTGAAAATAGATTTCTTTTTTCAGTTCAATTGAATTTTTAGGCCCATCAAACTGATTTAAATAATTAACACCATCCCTGCAGTAATTTCTGCAAAATGTCACAGCCTGTTAGGATTGGATAAGCATGTCATCAACCAGTTGGTAAGTATTCTTACCTAAATTTGAAACCAAAGGTTGTGTGTGTTATTGCTATTCGACTTATTACTATTACTGAAAAGAAAATGTTATCTTTTTATTTTTTTGTACTTGTGAGCCAATGAGCATAAATGCTCATTGAAGTTATCTGTACAGATAGGTTCCATTTAACATAATGCAGTACTATTTGTCAAATATGGATAAGTAAAATAATACAACTGAAAAGCTATGTCAAAGAAATCCTGTAATATAACACTAGAAATCCCATAACAGTATCATTCAAGTCCTGTAAAAGTGTCATTCAGAGCTCATAGGACTATTGTTCTGAGCTCTGAACAGTAGCATTAGGAGAGTAACCTAGCATTGCAAGCTGACAAATTTGTTGTGCTGAGCAGGAGATGGCCTTTACTCTAACTTTTGTGTATCGAAAAACATTGCTGCTGCTAAGAAACTGCCAAATTCCCTCAATAATGGCTCTCTTGAAGTGAATTTTCAAGCTGTAGGTATGGGCTTTTGGCCATTATAACCCATTACAACAGTGCAAGTCCTAACATATGAAAAATAATGTTCTATTGTGCCTGTTGGGAAGGAGTTGTAAATCACGTGAGCTTGGATGGGATTGTAAATCAGGTGGGCTTGGACGTGATCATAAATCAGGTAGCTCAGTGGGTAGCTGATCCCTTCTAGTTCCTGGCTTGCCCCAACAAGCAGACATTTTGTGATGTCCAACCAGGAGGAGTGCAGGGACCTGCTCCATTGAACTCTATGTGTCTCAGTTTCAAATACTTTTTTTAAATGACAAAGCAACCTCTGGTACATCTGAAAGGCACTAAAACAAATTGGCCCCTTTATTAGTTAAGTGTTTGCTTTCATATCTACCAGATATAGTTTTATCACTTAAAAAACAAACCTTTTTTAAAAAAAAAAACAAGCCACATAGATTTCAAAGGGTCACGTCACCATGTTGTCCCTGGTTATACGCCATAAAATGTCTGAGCATGCGGGCGTTGCTGACAGATGGGGAAGCATAAGGGATCAGCTGGCATTGAGCTTGGCCCAATTTGTGATCCAATTCCCCCAGGAGAAATAGAAAATTATCTTTCATGGATCATAGGGCTTATACTTCTGTAAGGTAATGTGCTTGAAAAATCAATACATCATGAGGTAAATTTTCCTTTGAATGAAGTAGCAATAACTGAAGACAGAATCTAATTTGTAAAATTTTCTGGGAATGTGAGTACCATAAAAAAAAAAATTGCTTTGATGCCTGGTTTACAACTTCAGTAAATGATGATCCCGATTCTCAAAGCTCTTGGAATGGTGCAAGGGGATTGCACCAGAGGGAATGGCACAAAGTGCCCCTTGCACCAAAAGATACATTGGGAGAGATTCTCAAATGCAGCCTGCATCAGCTGCAGGCTGTGAGCATCAAACGGGGCTTGCGCCATCCTTGTGGCACAAAATGGGCTATGGCAAGATGCTAGGGGACATGTGCAAGCTGTAAGCTGTGATACCCCCTAATTAGGTATTCTCTAAACCTTCCCAGAGGACAAACTTCTAAGTGCCTTTTGATCAGTCAGGCTGGTCTAAGGGTACTTACAACATCATCCTCTGGGAGAGTTTGGCCACTTGCACCACTCTCAGAGCTCTCCCTCAATGTGTGCTGCCATCTTACCCAATCCCCTTTTAGTGATATTAATCACAGCCCTGGTAGTCTAGCAGCCCCCCAACCCCGATGTACCCGTAAATAAAAATATTAAAATCAATCCTGGGTGGTCTAGCAGACCCCCTCCCTATCTCTGATGTACCCTTATATTAGAATAATAAAAACCTAATTCCCTTTGGGTCTAGTGGACTCCCACCCCCCACTATGCCAAGTAGTGCCCACCATCCTGCTCCCCCATCCTGAAACAACTCCTCAGCTGCCATCAATGAAACAGCTGTAGAGGGAAAGTGGTGACAATGACAGAGTAATAACTTCCAGTGTTCCCAATCCTACACAACCATCTTATCTCTTTACTCACTGCCCATTCTTTCCATAGTGGCTCCCTTCTGCTGCTCCAGACTGCAAACACAAACCATTTATTCAATCTCCGCACTCCTCGCTGTGGACCACAATTAATTCCACCTACTGCATGGTATGAGTTTCAAATGTTTCATTACCAAGCCTCAGAGCATGGCACAAGCTTTGGTGGTGGGGGGGAGGATAATAGCCTACTACTCCACCTCCGATGTTTTTAAAAGTTTACCCCGCAATAAAACAACATTCCCCACAGCAGACAGTTTCAAAACCGGAAATCGGAACATGCGCTCTACGGTGCCTGCCAAGAGACATGCTCGCCCACTGGTAAATACACTGCTGCCTGTAACATAAACACAAAGGGTAACTAAAAAGTAAAAAATAAATAAAAAAAGTGTTTGTGTGTTGGAGGACACACACATTTGGGAAGAGCAAGAGACATATCAACACCACGGTGCCCGCTAAATAGCAGACTGGCTTTACCATCACATATCCTCTTATATATATATACACATATAGAAAAGGAATGGCCCAGAGCACCCTGCTTTTTACTCCCTTCTCCATGGAATTTGCCACCAACCTATGGCATCAACCAGTTTTCCACCCACCTAGTTATTTTCTGTCTCACCCCATGCTTTCTAGTTTATTTACCAGCCTTCTATGAGGGACAGCATTCAAATCTAATCAAATTAATCTTTATTTGTAAAAGGCGCCTTTCCAAAACCAAGGCGCCTGTATAGTGCATGATAAAACAATAAATGATTAAAACAATATTAAAATAGACTTGACAACAGCATTCAAAAATCATTATATGCTAGACTAAAAAGATAAGTTTTTAAAGCCTCCTTAAAGCTTTGGACAGTTGGGTAATCTCGCACCTGACGAGGTAGAGAATTCCACAGGGTTGGGGCCATAAAACTAAAAGATCTGGCCTGAAATTTTTAAGTGAACCCTGGGAATCTCTAGCAATCCCTCATCAGTGGATCGGAGAGAGTGGGAGGGACAGTAGGGACAAAGGAGATCTTTCTGGTAGCCATGTCCATGGTCATGTAGGGCCTTATATGTCAGCAAACTGACCTTAAAGGTGATTTTCCAGCAAATTGGCAGCCAATGCAGTCCACGGAGCACAGGCGTTATATGACTGGACCTAGAAGAACCAGTCAATAGTCTGGCTGCCGCATTCTGCACTAGCTGCAAGCGGTGAATCTCAACCCCTGGCAGCCCAAGATGAAGGGCATTACAGTAGTCAAGGCGGGAGGTAACGAAAGCATGGACCAAAGTAGGACGATCATCAGGAGGAACCAGGTGCTTCACCTGGGCAATGTTCCTCAGATGGTAAAAGGAGGTTTTGACAACTGCCGATACCTGAGATTTAAGTGTCAAACAGTCATCAAACACAACACCCAGGTTCCGCACCCGGTCTGAGGTAGTTAGCTGTACAACCCCAAGCCATAAACCCGAGGGTGATCCAGCCAACAAACCCACCTCCCAGCGACCGTGGTCCACAACCAACACCTCAGTTTTTTCTGGGTTCAACCGCAGCCAACTCACATTCATCCAGTCCTGGATTTCAGCCAGACATTTGTTAAAGACTGAAAAGGCAGCATCTTGGCAGGGCACTAAGGACATGTACAGCTGAGTATCATCTGCATAGCAGTGAAAACTCAGACTGTACCACCTAATAATCACTCCTAAAGGCAGCATGTACACTGCAAATAACATGGGTGCCAAAATGGAGCCCTGCGGCACCCCACAGGATAGGGGGAATGATGCCGAGGAAAAAATCCCAGACACCACCCTCTGAGTCCTACCCTCGAGGAAAGATCGAAACCAACTGTGGACTGTACCAAACAGTCCACAGTTAAACCACAAGCGCTCCAATAGAACACCATGGTCAACAGTGTCAAATGCTGCAGAGAGATCAAGAAGGACCAAGATAGAACAAGCCCTTCAATCTCTCGCTATTAGGAGGTCATTTAGTACCCAGACAAGAACTGTCTCAGTACTATGTCTTTTCCTAAATCTGGACTGGAGAGAATCATAGACATTGTGGCTGGTCAAATGATCATCCAGCTGTGACGCAACCAACTTCTCAATAACTTTGCCCACAAAGGGTAAGTTAGAGACAGGCCTGTAGTTAGCCAGACAGTCCAGGTCCAAGGAGGACTTCTTAAGAAGGGGCTGAACCACAGCCTCCTTCAGAGGATTTGGAAAAATCTCCCTCTCCAAAGCCCTCCAAACTATCTCAGCAAGGACTGGACCAATTTTATCCCCACAGCCCATTAGGAGACGTGTGGGGCCCGGATCCAAACCACAGTTGGTCAGATGCAATGATTGGATGATCATCACTGTGTCATTGACTGTGGGTCGGTCAAAGTCAGACCCCACAAACTGGGTGTCAGACATCTCCTGCCAATCATCACAACTCCCATTAGGAAGGGTCAAATGGATATTAGACCTGATTGTGGCAACCTTATCTGAAAAGAACTGAGCAAACTCCTCACACCATTCTTGAAAAAAGGCTCTTCTGGGCTGAAGACAGATGGGATTGCACAATCTGTCTACAGCCGGAAAAGCTGAGCTGGTCTATTCTGTGCAGCCGCAATCTCTCTGGACAGCAATTCTGCCTTCTTACGAGAGATTGCGGATTGATAGACCACATAGTGGTCCATCAAACTAAGTTTGTCACAATCCAGGCCCGTCCTTTGCCATCACCTCTCTAACCTTCATCTGACTCTCCTCAACTCCCTCAGAGTCTCATCAAACCAAGGAGACCTGGGGCAAAGAGTGAGGGGATGAACACGAACAGGAGCAATGGAATCCAGGGCCCCTGCCACTGTCTTATTATAGGTGAGTACCAAGTCTCCTGGATCCTTCTAATCTCTCGGTAAGCCCGATAGGTCCAGCATCACCATCAGGCCATCTGGGGAAACACCCCTCAAAGGGCGGTACTGAACCATCTCCACAGGGGTCGGCCTACTAGGAGTGGCCTCAAAACTGAACCCAATGGAGTATTGATCAGACCATCCGACTGGTTCCACCACCAAATCGGATATCTCCATCCCCAGTAGGAACACCAAATCCAATGAATGTCCACCAATATGGGTCAAGGAGGAAATAACCTGTGTGAAGCCTAGTGAAGTCATTAACTGGCGGAAGTCTTGACCAAACTGCGAGAGTTCATCGTCGACCCAGGCATTGAAATCCCCCAGAACCAACCATCTGGGGGATCCCAATGTCATGTCAACAATGAAGTCTGCGACTTCCCGCAGGAAAGCATTCCCATCACCTGGTGGACGGTAAATGAGAAGAATCCTGCACCCCACAACCTCGCCCATGATACATTCAAAGGAGTTGGTAGTTCCCACTGGTACCTCCACTTGGCCCAGTTCTCATCTAAAACAGATAGCAACACCCCCAACCCTACGATCCATCCTCGGGCAGTGTATCACTGAGTATCCGGCTGGAATTACTGGCACCAAAACTGGGCCAGCATTCTCATCCAGCCAGGTCTCAGTGATGCACGTCAGGTCAGATGTTCCAACAAAATCAGCTATAATAGTGGTCTTGTTTTTAATAGACCTGGCATTGCACAACACCGCCCGAGTAGGATGAACAACCAAGGATGACCATGCTACCTGCTGACTACAAGCAGAACCCTTGGATATGGGAACCAGACAGGGTTGACCCTTTCCTGGACCCATTTCACCCCAGGGCATCTCCTTGTCCCCACTATCCCAATCTGCCCACTCCTTTCCATTCCCTCCCCAGGCCCAGCTCTCATCCTCCTCCTTTTTCTAATAATCCCCAAAGCCCTGCACTGCCTGTATACTTCTGGCAATAGGGGAGGACAGAAAAAAGGGCAGAGCTCTCTGAGCCTGGAAGGGGAATAATACCCAACTGTCCTTGTACTATCCCAACACATATTTAGCACCCTAAGCAAAGAACAGCAAATAAAATCAAAATTAAAACACAAAATAAGTCTCAAATATTGATTTAAGGTCTCTCAACCCCTAAACCCAAACACAAAATATAACAAAATGCAACAAATAATTACTTAATTCCCCCTCCCCACCCAGTCCTCTCACCACTGGGGAAGAGAGGTAAAAGCAATATACGCTAAAATAATTAATTAATTCCCTCCCCACCCAGTCCTCTCACCACTGGGGAGAGAGGGCAGCACTCTAAATGCCAAACAATAATAATAACATAAACAACAAATCTAATAAACAAAATAAATAAAATACATGTACACAAGGTCCTCTCATTGCCCGGTCGTCCAAATGATAAAAAATTAATAATCCAGTTTCTTCAATCCAAATTCAAAATAAAATAATGTCAAAGTCAAAATCATCAAAAAACCTGAGCTGTCCTTGTCGACAAAATCCTTTTCACTATCAGTACCAAAATAACGAATGGGCCTCCGCTGCAGCAAAGCAAGATAATTCCAATTCTTCAAACCTGATCAGGGTTTCCACTGGATGGAAGCTATCTAACTGCCAGAAGTTTAACCAGAAACAAAATGGGAAAGCAATAGCCAGTTCAGAAGGAGAAAACGACCTTGATGCAGATTTTACTGGCCCAGCACAGCCTAGAGATAGGCTCCCAGAAGTGAGACACCCCACTTAACCCACCAGAATCACATAGATGGACTAGGTGGCCACAGTGTAGTGCAGGAGAAGGAGTTTTCCACCAGCCCTCCAGCTAGTGCCCTCTATCCCCACGGGGAGTCCCCAAAACAGGTGCCCACTGCCACAGCCTGCCAGACCAGACTACAGTCCACCACTCTCACTGGCAATTTTGCAGCTTTTCACAATCCACATCAATACATATCGCTCCCATGACTCAAGAAATTCCTCCTCAAAACTGAATTGGAAACAGCAATACAAACAACAATTCGCTGAAGAGAATGACTCCCAAACATCGCTTCAGCACCGCCAACCAAAAGTTGGCGCCGAGGGTGAGCTGCCAACCGATCCCGCAACTCAGGTCCACACAACCCCAGGGGAATCCAGATCCAAGAGTGGACGATTGTCCTCAAAACTCAGAACTTGGCAGTCAATCCCACAAGTGCCCAAAATTAAACCTGTAGCAGGGCAGCAGTTCATAAACAGTTCAGAGAAAGTCGAAATGGAATCTTCATAGCACCATACAGCAAAGATCCACTCCAGCAGGTCACTTCAGTGGTCGATAAAACAAATGGCCATCGTAGCAAATCTATAATAAATTAGATAGCTATCAAATCGCATAACAACAATGAAAACGTTAAATGATAAATAAATCAAACGTCAAGTAAATAAAGCAATATAAATAACAAAAACTCAGAGCAGCTAAACTAAGCAGGCCACATCCACAGCACCCACCCCCGGGGTCAATAACCTTCTTCACCCAATCAAAAAAATATGATTAAGTCAGAGGGCCAGTGAGGGGAGAAGGACTGTGCATGCAAGGACTGCTCTCCTTCTCCGGGGGGGGTAGTGTGTTTGGCACAGGGAGGCTGGGTGTACCATGCATGCTGATGCTAAAGTGTTCAGTGGGATGGGGTGGACGTTGATCCTCATTGCAAGTCCCCGCCCCCATACACCGGGGAAAAACTGCCGCTGGCCACCCTGAATGAAATGTGCCCTGAGTTTCCATCACTCCCAGGTTGGCCCGTCGACCTACCCTGACATTGCAGCACCTATGGGGTCGGTGCCGTGACCCTGCCCTGTGGGGTAAGGAGATATCAGTGAGGTGTGACTGATTTGGGAGCAGAAGCGGGGGGTCCATGACTGGGCTGAGGAACTCGGTGGCCGGCAGCAAGAAAAAGCGTATAAAATAAAAAAAAAAAAAAAAATTATATTATGTTCATCTGGCATGACTTCCCATTTGTGAAGCCATGCTGCCTTTTGTCCCACTGTCCACTGTCTGCAAGGTAGTTGATCACCCTTTCCTTTATTGACACAAATGAACGATGACAAGAGATAGATAAATATTTGTTTTACTATTTCTAGTAAGTCTCATCAATATCCATTTTTAATGGCAGCCTTTATACCCATTAAATTATTATAATGAACATTACTTTTTAAAAATTTAGGTTTTTATTTATGCTTTATGGCTCCTCTGTGGAGCCGACAGGTTGCTCTGGTCCTCCCTCGGAGGGACTCGTACTCCGATACGGAACGCATTGGGTCAACATGAACCCCGTCGGCTCCCAGACATTTTCCACCTGTTTTCTCAATGGCACCTGAGCTGTACAATGGCTGAGGCAGCTGCCCCCACCTCTGCGGAAGCAGCCAGACAACCTGAATGGGTGCCCTTCCCACATCTCGGTGACACACCTGTGCCAACACCCAGCCACTGCTGGGTGACAGTCCACAGTATGCTGAACTTTCCCCCCTCACCAACGAAGGAGAGCTGTCTATAGATGCTCAGTCCTTCCTCCCCCTGCAGTCCCTGAGTGACCCGAGTCTATTTCTGAACCAGGGTCCCCAGCATTGCGTGTGGTGTGGTGTCCAGTGCCTTAACCCTCAGCACCACCGGGCAGCATAATGAACATTTCCTACCATTAACAAATGTCACATTGGTGGCAAATACATTAATGGCCATTAAACAACAACTATGTGCCAATAGACTTTATGGACAATCCATTACATGGGTGAGTAGAGATGGTCTGCTTAGTGGGCTGCAGTAATGAGCACTACAATGTATTTTGTATTTCTTGTCATGTGTGTTGCTGGGTGATAAGTAGGAGGAAGAAATAGAGTGCTGTGGGGAGACTGAACAAGACGTGCCATTCAACAGAATGATGCCCCTGACACTCTCAGGCCCATGCTACTGTCCACAATGGTTTGCACCAAAGAGTTATTCAGAGGGAGTGGAATCCAAAAGGGCCCACCACCAAAAGGGCAAGACATGACAGGGTGTACATTATGCTGAGACAACCAACTGCCCAGGGTGTCTATGGGCAGCCCCCAATCCTAAACCCAAAACACAAACCACCCTCAGAAGGTGCCTTCGCCCCGGTGGACTGAGAAAACTTAGGCAGTTTCTTACCCAGATAAACTGGTCCCCCATTCAGCATGCACCCGACATTGACACTGCCCTCACTTTCTTCTCCCAAACGTTCAACAATGCCTGTGATCTCTTTGCACCCTTCACAAAAACCCGATCCAAGAAACAGAATGCACCCTGGGTCAGCCCTGCCCTCCTGCGATTACTTAGAGATCGGGATAACCTCTGGCACCGTGCCACTGAAACAGGCCGGCAGGCTGATACACAAGCCTACAATGCAGCCCGGAATAAGTGCTCTTGGGCCGTCCATAAAGCCAAGGCTGACCACTACCAGGCCACCCTCACCTCTTCCTGGGGCTTGGCCCGCAAGTTCTGGGATAATATTAAACAGTTAAATGGGAAGTCACGGTCCCCTTCCCCTTCTCAGCTCTCTAGTGATGGTACTACTTCCACTGATCCTGCCTTCATAGCTAACTGCCTCAACACCGCTTTCACCGACCTTAGCTTAGTCCTCCCCAGTAATTTCTTTGACCCCCCCAAAACAACTCCCCCCCCGTCCGCCACCACCCCAGCTTCCATCTGCGCAAGGTATCTGCCCGGGAAGCCAGACCCATTCTTATCAAAGCTTTAAATGGCAACAATCCCGGCAGTGACTCACTGGACCCCAGCATCCTCAGGTTGGCACTAAAGGAAGTCCTAGCCCAGCTAACCAGCCTGCTAAACCGATCACTCTGCCTGGGACAATTTCCCTCGGCCTGGAAAACAGCCATAGTCACGCCCATTCATAAAGGTGGTGACAGGTCTGCAACAAACAACTACCGATCAATCTCCATCCTCCCTCCCCTCTCAAGAGCCTTGGAAAAAGTCGTGGCCATTCAAATCACCGAATATCTATCCAAGCATGACATCTTATGCCCTGAGCAGCATGGCTTCCATGCTGGCCACAGTGCCAACACTGCACTAATTGAATTCTCCAATTTCCTTCACGCCTCCCTGGGCACCAGCTCACTAGCTGGAGCAGTGTTCATTGACCTATCAAAGGCTTTTGACACTGTCTCCCACCCTCTTCTGCTGAACGCCCTCTGCCACACTGGTCTCGCGGCTGGCCCACTAGCATGTTGCTCAAGCTACCTAAGCGCCCGGTCGCAGTGTGTTAAAATCAGTGGAACACTCTCTGATACCCGCCCCATACTTTCAGGAGTTCCCCAAGGCTCCATCCTGGGCCCCCTCCTCTTCTCACTCTATCTGAACACCCTGCCCAGTGCTTGCTCTGGCAAAATGCTCCTGTATGCTGACGATGCGGTCATTGTTGCCACCCACCGTAACCCCATCTCCCTTCAGGATTCCCTACAACAGTCCTTCAATCAGGCAGATGCCTGGTTTAAGGAGCACAGACTCATCATTAATCTTAAAAAAACCAAAGCTATGCTTTTTGCCCACCCCCAAAACAAAGCTAGCAACCACCCGCTCCATATTCTTCCTAGTACCAAACAACCCCTGGAACAAGTCTGCACCTACAAATACCTCGGGATTACCTTCGACTCAGCACTTACATTCCACGAACACATTGATGCCCTTGCTTCCACCACCAACAAACGGCTTGGCATCCTCTTCCGCCATTTAAAATGCTTTCCCCCAAATGCTCTCCAGCTCACTGTCACATCCTCAGTACTGTCCCTGGTAGACTATGGCCTACCAATCTATGGTGCTGCTAGCGCTACAGCCCTCAAAAAAATTCACATAACCCTAAATAAGGCCTGCAGACTGATCACTGGTGCCCCCAGGCTCACACACACCTGTCAACTGTATAACGATGCTAAACTCCTGACCCTAGAGGAATGGCTTCGCTACCATACCTGCCTACTCACAAAAAAAACCCTACTTGGGCTCTCTCCACCAGGGGTGACTGCATCCATCCACTGGATCCTGCCCACTGTCTCTACATGGTCCTCCTACAAGACCGCTCTACTGGTCCCCAGATCAAGAACCACTCATGGTCAGAGGTCCTTCTGGTACAGAGCCCCACTCTGGTTTAACTTCTCCCTGCCACCATCTCCAATGCCTCCACAATCTCCAATTCAAAACCACCCCTTAGCAGCCAACTCCTCAACACTCAGTAGCTGTTCCTGTCTCTGATTGAGGCCCCTCTGCGAACCTCCCTACTGCGGACAATGCCCACTGGCAGCTCCCCACCTAGCTCCAACCCATCGCCTACCCAGCCTCACCATTCCTAAGTTGAACCTGGCCAGAGCCTGCTGCCTCACGACAGTTGATTGTGCAGCTAGTGAAACCAATTGTGTCAGACCTATCTCTAGTACATGTGCCTTGTAACTCAAATTTATGTTGCTTGACCAGTGTGACGTGGTGCCTCTAACAAATGCCTACTTGAAGAAAACCTGTACTATGTAACCTGTACTATGTAACCTATATGCTATGTATGTCTCAATGTGACGAGGTACCTTTGGAAACGAGCCGCTGGCTCAAAGGTTGTAAACCGATTCTAACAAATAAATAAATAAAATTTAAGCTGTCAGTGGGTGTACATACAGTATCACACTTACTGACAGCTCATATTGTGTCCAGCCGCGGAGGTGAATGGAGGGCTTTGCTGGCCACCGTAACGAGCTACGATGATCTCTAGTCAACTGGTGGGGGGTGTTGGGAAGTGGTTTGTAGCAAGCAGATCAGATGGGAGGTTACTGGGCCACCACTGATATCTTGCATGTGTCAGAACAGATGATGGGGTACCACTAGCCACTAGGGAGCATTTATGGTGATGGGAATGGGTGACTGAAGACACAGTAGACCACCAGGGAGTACTAAGACTGATGGGAATGGGTGATCAGGGGTGACACACTAGACCACAAGAGAGCATTGCCAGTGAAGAGAACAGATGACTAGAGGTGGGCAGCTGCAATACAGCTGTATGCCGTTGGCATGAGGGCACAACATTTGTGCCCCATTTAGAGCTGGTTTCTGGTGGTAATATAGCACCACTTTGGGGGCTGTTTAGCACTTCCACAAACCTCTGAAAATTCCATTGCCTTAATATGCATTAGGTGACCCTTTCTTTTGCACAAGAAATTATTTCAGTGCCTGGGCACTGCTGGGTTTAGGGGGCCCTACAGGGCCTTTGAATATGGCCCCACCCCAAGCACAAGCACAAACATGGGTAGTGCTGGTGCAAACCACTTTAGTGTTGGTGCTACCTTTTGTATATGAGGCCAATGTCCTAAACTAGCACAGTTATATTTTCCTATTATGGAGCACTCTGGCACTCATACTTTTTCTTCAGTGTACATTATGCAGAGATAAATGCGCAGCTGCCAGCCTCACTCTGGCACTCATACTTTTTCTTCAGTACATTATGCAGAGATAAATGCGCAGCTGCCAGCCTATCACAGTCAATCAAAAGCATGGACCCATAGGGAAGGGAGCTGAAAAAAAAGCTTCCTACTGCTCCTGTAAGAGCTCACCAAAAATGAAATGCCTCAGTTTGGCTATCCTTGGTAAATAAAGGGTTAAAAATGTGGGTTCCCCAGTAAAGCCTTTCTATATAAACCCCCCCCCCAATTTAATTTTCTGTAATAATTAATGCATCTTGTAAAACTGGGTTTATTGTTAAACTCATTTTTATTGTGGAAAAGTGCATCACATACATTACACAGGTACTTATCTACCAGGAAGAACCACATAATTATACAAGTTATGCATCAGACTTTTAATATGTTTCTTTCACTGCCTCCTGTTTACCAAGGCTCATTGACACCATCCAATCTGGTATGGATAGAGGTCTCATCACCTCTGCCATCCATTTTCATCGATCTGGCCAAGGCCTTCGATACAGTCTCCCACACTCTGTTACTATCTAACCTCTCTGTCTCTGGCCTCTCCACATCTGCTACTGCCTGATTCAGTGCCTATCTTACAGACCACACTCAATCTGTCAGGATTGCGGATGCCATATCCCCTTCCCTCCTCTCCCCATGTCCACCGGTGCCCCCAAGGATCGGTGCTCGAGCCTATTCTATTCTCTATTTTTCTAAACAACCTGCCCCAAACTTGTTCTGCCTCCTCAATCAGCATGTATGCTGACGATACTGTCCTATTTTCTTCTGGCTCCTCCCCAGCCTCAGTTGCCTTTACCCTCCAGGTGGATTTTAACAAAGTTCAGCTCTGGTTCAACTTTCACCAGCTCTCTCTAAATGCTAAAAAAACTGTAACTATGACTTTTTGTACATCCCAACAACTAGCCAGGCTCCCCTCCCACTTTTCCACACCCTTGATGGGTCAGAGCTGGAGGATGTCACCTCCTTCCGGTATCTTGGAGTTTGGCTTGACCGCCACCTCACCTTCGCAGTCCATGCTGACTCTATACTAACAAAACTCCGCCCCAAGCTCGGAGCTTTATATCGGAACCATTCTAGCCTCCCCTATCCGGTCCGTCATGAGCTTATCCAGAAGATGATACTTCCCTCCTTCGATTATTGTGATATTGTTTGCAGTGCAGCCCACAAGTCAGTTTTATCCAAACTGGATACCCTTTTTAATGCTTTCTGCCGGTTCGCTCTTGATGCTTCTCCTCGCACCCACCGCTGCGAGCTATACAGCTCCCTTGCTCTCCCCTCCCTTGAGAACTGCCGCCTAATACACTGTGCCAAGTTTATCTCAAAAATCTGGTTTGGTACCCTCCCAGTGTATCTGACCTCCGTACTATAGCCCTCTCTGGCACCTACCTATGCTCTGAGGTCCCTAGACTCCTGGATCCTGTTAGTCCCCAGACGTCGGACCCAAGCTGGCCAGGCCACCTTCTCTCACTGCTTCCCTCAACTCTGGAACTCTTTCCCCCTCTGAAATTCGTGACTCTTCCTCTATCCGCTCACTGTCCTATGTCCTTGCCAACCACTGCTCAGTAAACTGCTCCTGCAGCTAACTCTCCAATCTATTCTACCTCAGACACTCTTATACTTCTTCTCCCAGTAGGCCCAATGGTGCTACTTTGCTATCCACACCCAACTACTGCACTTGATCCCAACTTTTGAGCTAGCTAACTTGCACTTACCCCTATCTTATTATATACCACAACTCAATACCTTAGTAGGATTTCCTCATTGAAACTGTTACTCTCGACTATTAGGGTATATTTATTAATCCACACTCACCTATTCCTGTCAAACATATGCAGCTGTATTATCTAATTATATGTTTTCAAGGTATAAAGCATGGCTTCCCCATTTAATTGCTACTATACTGTAAGTAAGGGTAAATTGCCATCTACACCCAACTATTTCTGTCAAATGTTTTCAACTGTATTGTAATTGTATGTATATATGTCAGGACCTGGATTACCCTTGTCCTCTTCCCCACTGTACCCCTTCCCCCAGGTCGCACTGGGAGATGAGCAGTTCTTACTCAGTGTGCTTTTCCTGGTGAAACAATTTCAATAAATAAATAAATTAAACATCTAGTCATACAGTAAAAAAAAAAAAAAAAACTACAACTCCCAAAATCCATTGGGGCATCAAGGGATGCATGTGACTTAATTCCTCATGTGACTTCCTGTCCTGTCTCCATATTTGAATCAGTTAACAGTTGGCTATCTCAGAGCTGGAACAATTTCTATATGGATAGCTGGATGGATTTTAAACAGTTTGCAGGTAAAGTACTATATTTGGAGAAAAAATTTGACAGCTTTTTGTCTGAGCAAATCTGGAGTAAGCTGCAGATTGAGAAAAAAAAGATTTACTGCAGATATTTCAGTGTTTACGTGTGTGGAACAGGAGAGGGATGACCGGGGGCTTTTTGCTTGCATTTGATACTGTATTTTGTTAAAAACTTTTGCTTGTGTTTATTATATTAGTAATGCTGGAACCCTTGTGCTTGTTTTTGGTTCTGTTTTTAAAGCTGCAGACTGTTGTTTATAAAAATATCTCCATATATACAGTATGAGAATGTATATTTGATTGCATAGCCTGTTTGTAAACTGATGTGAGAAAGCTGTGCTTTTACATTTGATATTGAATTAGAATTTTAGCATATGTAAATCCATTACCTTAAATAGTAATGCTGGGATCAGTGTATGTGTTTTTTTTTTCTTTTCTTTTCTTTTTTTCTGAAGACTGCTGAAAGTGCTGTGCTCAGTCTAAATTTTGGAGTACTGTATGTTTTGTTTTAGTGTCTCACATTGTGCTTGCACTAGGTTGAGAGGTATGGGGTCCCTGGTTGTGGGAGGGTGATCTGGGGATGGGGTGTCTAGTTGCAGAGAAGGTGGTCTAGGGGAGGTTCTGCTGTGGAGGGAGGGTGGGTCCAGCTCCAGGGAGGGACTCAGCTGGTGGACGCTGTTCCATTGGTAGGAATGATGGTCCCAGGGGTCCAGCTGCAGGGAAGGTTGCTGCTGGGTGAGGCTGGTCCAGGACATAAAAGGGTAAGCCAGCTGCAGGGAGGGTGGCTGTTGGAGGTGGGGGGGCTAGTACAGGGATGGAAGGGAGGTCCTCCCACAGAGCTGGTGGTCAGCTGGGTGGGCTGGTATGGGGCTTGTGGTGGGCCTAGCTCTAGGTAGAGTGATTGGCTGGGGAAGTGCTGGTCCAAGGGCTGGGGGGGGCAGCTGCAGAGACTTGTCTGTTGGAGGGGAGGCTTGGGGTACTCCAGCTACCTGGTGGTTGTTTGCCATGTGGTTGGAGGTTGGTCTGGATGCAGGGAGGGTGATCGGCTTGGGAAGAGCCTGGTCTGGAGACTTTGTGGTTCTATAACTCCAGTGAGGTTGCTCATCGTCAGCCTGTCAGCGTGGCTCAGTTGGTAGCACATCCACCTCTGGACCAGAAGGTTGTGAGTTTTCGTCCCAGACTGGGATTGTACTTGCACCTAAAACACTAGCATCCAAGTGTAGTATTGGTGGGGGGTGTTGTACTGCTGGGGTGCACTGTCCTTCGGATGAGACAGTAAACCGAGGTCCATTCTATCCATCCTGGTGGATGTCCAGGTGGAAGTAAAAGAACCCAGGGCAGTCTTTGCAAAGAGAAAGGGAACATTCCTGGTGTCCTGGCCAACATTCTCTTTCACCGGTTCATGTAATTGTTCAGGGTGTGTGTGGGTGTTAACGTGTGAAATGGCTGCCACCACACATTATCGCTTCACCACCAGTCTAGCATTGCTTGTAAAGTGCTTTGGGATACATTGTGTATGAAAAGCACTATATAAATGCTAATTCTTCTTCTTCTTCTTCTTCATCATGGAGAGGCTGGAGCTAGAAGGGTTGTCCAGCTGCATGGATGGTGGTCTGGTGCCTGAAAGTGGGATCTAGCAGAGAGGAGGGTGGTTGGCTGTGGGTGGGAGAAGGCTGATCTGGGCACTGGATGATGGGGGTCAGACTGGAATTCTTTGGATATACAGTATAATCGGAAAACCTGACTTCTCAGGATGAACTATTGACTTCCAGTAGTCAAAACAATGGTTTGTTTGTTCATCCATTAGTGTAAATATTTCCCCTCTGTAGCCCTCAACTGATAAGGCTAGTACTGTTGGCTCTGCGCTGTGCCATGTGCACTCCCCTCACCATTATTTATATAGATATATGTATATATTGCACATAGAAACATAGACTTTGATGGCAGATAAGGACTGCTTGGCCACCTAGTCTGCCCATTTCCCTACCTGTTGGATAAGCTGCAGATTCTAGTTTACAAACAGCCTACTTCCTTCAACCCCTCACTATAATTGCCTTATGGCTGTCCCATGCATTCTTGAATTCCCCTACTGTTTTTGACCCCACAACATCCTCAGGAAGGTAGGTCCATGCGTCCACCACTGTCTCTGTAAAAAAAAAAAAAGAAAAGAAAAGGAAAAAAAAAATGTCCTTATGCTGCCCCTGAGCCGTCCCCCCACTATCTTTAAATTGTGTCCCCTTGTTCTTGCACATCTCTTTTTCTGAAAGATGCTACCTTCTTGGACTTTGTTGATTCCACTGAGGTACTTGAAAGTTTCTATCATGCCCCCCCCTTTTCCTCAAGGGTATACATATTAAAGATCAGCTGACGCCTTTGGGAAAACATCATATCTAGGCACAAGTCAGTTTGTATTCATATACTTTCTATAGATTTCTCCTCTTCATTATTTATTACCGAAGAAATTACTACAAAAAAACTAAATATTTATGCCTCAGAGTTCATCTGCCTCTATAGATTATTCCCAACTTGAAATCATAATGCCCTGTTACATCACAGTCTGTTGCCATGGGTTTGACTGTGATGTCACAAGCAGAGGTATTATAACATTGGGTTGGGAAGAAGCAATAGGAGCAAATGAACCCTCAGGAAACAAGTATCTTGTTTTTGAGGCAAATTACCTCAGTAATAAGTAATAGGTATAAGAAATACACAGCCTATGAGAAATATATAAGCTGCTTTGTGTCCAAATAGTATGTTTTGGAAAGTTCTTCTCGTGGCACCGGTGGCTCTTTAAGCTCTCTCAGTCTCTCTCTTCATATGGCTTCTGTTGCAGACCCTGCACCATTTTAGTTGCCCTCCTCTGGACCGCCTCCATCCTGTGTCATGTTCACTGCCACCACCTCACTGTTCAATACACACTACTGCCACTGCACTGTCACATGCATCACCATCTCAGTACAGTGCCATATGCCATGGTGACTCCGTGCTGTGCCACGTTCTATGCCAACAACATACAGTAGCTCATGCATTGTCATCACTGCATTGCTGCATGCACTGCCAACTCTGTGCCATGTATACTGTCATCACCACACAGTGCCACTTGCACAGCCTCCAGCTTGCTGTTATATGCACAATGCCACCACTTGCTGTGCCGCATGTACTGCCGATTCCACACTGAGCCACTTTTACTGCTATCAATGTTGGGTGCCATGTGCACTGCCAGCTTCACTGGAACTGTATCTGCTGTTGGCTCATTGCTGTACCTTTGCTCGTTTGCCCTGGCTGGAGGCTGGGGCATGTGTGGCATCAGTTATTTTCATCCAACCACCCTTAAAGGCCCAACTGTTGATACATGCCATGTGGGTCAGGTGTATCCATGTGCAGCAGAATTAAGGCCTATTATGTTAAAATTACTACATCAAAATGAAGGCCTACACTTTAAGGCTACATCCTGGCTACTCCGCTGACCTGTTCACAATGACACCCCTTTTGACCCAGTTTTTTTTTTTTACTTATTCTTCATGCCTCCTTCCATCAGGGTCCCCCGTGCACCACACAGGCTGTATTTGGAGGACCCAAGAACACCTTCCCCCATTAAGTGCTCCTGTCCAGTAACCATGCTTAGCACTGGATAACCCCCCAGGTGAGGCAGAGGGAATGCACCCAATCCCTCCAGATCTCCGGGGAGCAGACACTTGGTGCTGCTTCTCAGGCTCCCCCAGTCACTGGCGCTGAGGCCAGTCTGCTGGCATGACCATGGGGTATTTTCCTGTATTTATGGTCCCTGCCCCCTGCAGATGTCCACTCTCAAGGATGGCCAATGAGACTAGGGCATGCTGAGACGTGCCTTCACTCAGACCCTCAGCTGACATCCACCCCTCCCATCTTTACTGCTTCCTCAACTGCACCGCAACCCATGGTCACCCTGGTGGCTGAATAGCAGTGAGGACTGCAGCCCACCCTCCCCAGAGAAGGAGAGCGGCCCTGCGGGTGAGTGATCCTTCTCCCCTAGCCAGCCTGCCAGCAGCTCAGGCTTGCTACTGAACCCATGTTGCTGGCGTCGCAAGCAGTAGCACTGCTGCTGTGCCAGCAGACCAGCCCACCAGCAGCCTAGACTCACTACTGAACCCGAGTTGCTGGCATCACAAGCAATAGCACTACTGCTGTGCCAGCAGGCCAGCCCACCAGCAGCCAAGGCTCACTACCGAACCTGAGTTGCTGGCGTCTGAAGCAGTAGCACTGCTACTGTGCCAGCGTGGTCAGCAGCCCAGGCTCGCTACCGAACCCGAGTTGCTGGCGTCACAAGCAGTAGCCCTACTGCTGTGCCAGTGGGCCAGCCCACCAGCAGCCCAGGATCACTACCAAACCTGAGTTGCTGGCATCACAAGCAATAGCACTACTGCTGTGCCAGCGGGCCAGCAGCCCAGGCTCGCTACCGAACCCAAGTTGCTGGTGTTGCAAGCAGTAGACCTACTGCTGTGCCAGTAGGCCACCCCTTTTAACCCAGTTTTAAAGCTGAGAGGTCATGTGACATTCCCAAGGTCATATCCTGAGCCAGTGCCCTTGGTGAGATTTGAACCGGGGATCACCAGGCTCATGTATGTAATATTTATGTTCCCCCTGTAGCTCTTGTACCTCTCTGGAACTTTGTCTCTTCTCTTACTTTCGTTTTTTCCTTATACTAATCCTTTTTTTTCCTTTTATTTCTACAGGTCTGAGAGGATATTGACCCTGGTCTGACAGGACACTCTCCCTACATATCAAATAACTATTGCTTATGTTTAACTTTCCCTATTGGTCCTATTTTTTTCTTGAAGAACTATGGATCCTTTGTCACCCCATGGCTTTTTTTTTTTTTTTTTTTGGCAGGTATGATTGGACATTGCTCGGAGACAGCCATCCCAGGCTCCTCAGTACCAAGGTAAGAGATCTCTTTTTCTTTGCCAAGTAGGCAAGCTATAATGATGTAGCCATAACTGTGTCTTACCTGTCTCCTGCACCCTTTGCATTACCTATACCCATGACCCACATATCATGTTAATGCATTTGCAGCGGAACATCAGGAATCAGAATGCCGGATTCAGCAGGAATGCAACAAAATGAATATGGGTGCATTCAGGTTACCACATGGCATTTCCTCATCCTCCGGGAAGAAATGTTTTGAACTAAAACAGATCTGTCAGTGTAAGGGGCTTTCCATCACAGTGCCAACATAAATGTGTGGGGACAGCCCTGAGTAAATTTTTAAGGATGGTAAGTCTTCACCTTCCTCCCAGGTTTAGAAGGTGTGGCATTTCTCATTGATGAAGGCCAGGAGAAGCTGATTTTCCACCATGGGCAGAGGTAGCCCCTTGAGTAAAACATTTTTATTTTATTCATTTAGTGATTCAGAAAAGACCTTTGAGCGCATGCTCTTTTATAAAGGTTCCACGTCATAGATTGCAAAACAAAGTACAATTGGAGAAAACGAAGGTACATCACAATGAACAATACAGCTTGGATTCAGAACTTGCAGAATAACTCAAAACATAGGTACAAGTTAAATAACAAGAAAAACACTTTATGAGGGTGGGGGGAATAAGCAGCCACAAAGTACCTTGTTAGTAGTTCAAAGGTACGGGGATAGCTGGCAGTGGGGTGAAAAGAGGAGGTACGAGAGAGAGGTATGTACTGCTGTAGAGGTGAAGGGTAGGGGAAGAAGGGCAATGAAGGCCAGCAGAAGCTGATTTTCCACCATGGGTAGAACTTGGGGGGTGAGGGGTGGCTGATCAGAGAAGATGTGCTAGAGTAAATGGTGGGGTGCGAGGGGGCATGGTCAGGCAGCTTGTATTAAAAGTGACTGTTAGGAAAATTCAGAGGACTGGAAGTTGGGGGAAATTCACAGGACTGGGAGTTGGAGGAGGGGGAAAGGTGGGGTGGTGGGTGCCGAAGGAGCATGAAGCGAACAGATTGCTGAGGCAAGTCATAAGAAGGGAGAAAGGGAGGGGGTACCTGATGCCTGCCTAGTGCTTATTGGGGGGGCAGAGAGAGCTGGTGTGGCTGGACTTGGGGGCAGGTGCACTTAGTGTTATTAGGTGCTGTTTGAGGTCAGATTTGAATTGGCCGGACAATTGGTGGCCAAGAGGTGCCCATGGAGTTCATTCATCCACAGGGTGGCACATTAGGCAAATGCACGTTGCCCAAGTGAGGTGTGGTGGAAGGGGATAGCCAAGGCCTCTCTAGTCTTCCCCCCGGTGATCTGTAACGAGTTGGCCACCTTGATAAAATTGCCTATACAAAGTGACATTTTACCTAATAGAGCCTTATTCCCTAGGATGCAAGTCTGGAATTTGACTCTGTTTCTTGATGACAGCGAATTTGCATGTTTGTACAGAGTACAGGTATGCGTGTCACATTTGGCATCCAGGGTGAGTCTGCAGGCTTTGTTGAGCACGGTCTGAACCTCTTGAGTACTGTATCCATTGCCGCCTCATAGACCACTGGTCCATAGTTAATAGATGATATGATGGAGCTATGGACTGAGAGGTGGATGGCCCCCTTGAGAGATGTATTGACTGTGCCTGTACAGGACACCAATCTTGGTACTGACTGCCTTGACCAGAGAGTCAATATGGTGCACAGCCATGAGGGTATTCTCTATTATGACCTACAGATATTTGAACAAGTGGACTTGTTCCAGCGGCTCACTGCATGAATTGGAGATGATGAGGGGGTGGTGCTTATTTTTGTTGTGGTGACTGGATAAAAGCATGGCCTTTGTTTTCTTGTAGTTTAGTAGCATCTTATGACTACAGAACCAGTCCTCGAGTTTGGAGAAGGAGTTCTGCAGCTCAGATTGTAGGGCAGCCTGAGACGTGCTGCTGCTCAGGAGCACAGCATCGTCTGCATATAGTATGAGTTTGGTGTCACAGGCTGTGGGAAGGTCATTTAAGAAGAGGCTGAAGAGTAGGGGCCCCAGTATTGATCCCTGGGGTACCCCTAATGATACCTCTCTTGTGCTGGATACTGTTCACCCAATTGGCGTGATAGTAGGCAAGCTTTGTCTGTGACCTGTTTGAAGAACAGTGTGGCATGATGCCAGGTGGCTGAGACACGGTGCTGGGTGTTGCTTCTCTAGGTGCACTGAGTGGGTTGAGTAGGGTAACACGCTGATAGTGACCCCTTGTTTATGCTGGAATGCTACCTTTTTTTTAAATTATCTATTTTTGCCCCTACTACTCCCGTCAGGTTATCTGCTCCGGTCACAGACCCCTGCTGCCCCCACCTCCGGATATGACCACATCCCCTCAGTCATCCCTGGCTTACCCCCAGAGAGCGGGGCCGTGGCTCCGACCCCCTATGTCGGGCCGTGGAACTGTGACTTGTCGGGGGATCAGCTCCGGAGGCTGATCAGGGCACCCAGGGGCAGAGCGCCATTAAGACAGCGAGGCTCGGGATTTTTTTAACCCCCTTTAAGCAGGATGGGGACGTGCAATGATGACCTGTGTCCACCCCATCCTGACGTGCTGATGAGCATCGACGTGGTGCAGTCACCCAGCCTCCGCGAAAGCCGCCAGATAGCCGAAAGTGCTGCCCTCACCTCCCCCAGAGAAAGAGAGCTATCCAAGGGACACTCAATCCTTCTCCCCGGCCGGCCTTCCGGTGACCCAGGTCCATTCCCGAACCCAGATCGCCGGTGTCGCAAGCGGAAATCCAACCACTGTGCCGACAGGCCGGCTTGGAATGCTACCTTTGAGAGGGTGTGCATGCAATGGGCCACACCTGGGCTGGCACCTGGTTCCAGGCAACAACACAGAATTTGTCCATCAGGAAATTGGTTGGCCTCTTTGGGGGGGCAGGATTGGGAGGAGTAGAGCTGTTGCTGGCATGCAGGGGCTGATTATGTAGTATCAGGGAGAACAGTCTCAACCTAAAGAATGCCAGGTGCATTGGGAGAGGCTGAGGGGCAGGTGTTGCAATATAGTGGAGGTATTGTCAGTGAGAGATGTAGGCTGCTGCTGTATCCCTGACTGTAAGGAAAATACAGCAGGAAGTGCAAGTGGCTTTATCACAACAGTTTTGCAAGGAATGCACACACTTAGTATAATCATTATATTTAATATTCTCCTTGTGTCTATATGCACATGCTGTAGTTTTTCAAGCAGGGAGCTTGCTCTGTGGCTCTGGGGAGGGAGACAAGCAAGCAGGTGTCTCATGGACTTTATCTAGAATTCACAACACATACATCAGCTTGTCATCTGCAGGGCCACACACCTAGAAAGAACATTTAAAAAAAAAAAAAAAAAAGAATTTTAATTCAACCAGTCCATGTAAGGGCTCACAACAGTCATGCTACAGATAGATCATTCTTTTGGTTCTTATTGCTATCCACAACATGACGCCCCGCTCAATGTACTTGCACCTGGAAACATTGTAGGGCATTGCCATTCTAGTTTTCTTTCTAGTTCTGTGTAATCTGCCATGTGGCAAGGTAGGTTAAAAAAATTCCATGCAAAGAATGAAAGTAGCACAAACCACAACGAATTCAAGTTCGAGACACAGAGTTTGGTTGCAAAAAAAAAAAAAAGAGCAGTGTTGCTTTATCTGATACAAAACCATGGAGCCAAGGGAAGTTGCTCGAACTCGAGCAACTGCCCTTGGCTCCATGGTTTTGTATCAAATAAAGCAACACTCTGCTCTTTTTTTTATTTTTTGCAAACTAACATTGTGTCTTGAACTTGGATTCATTGAGGTTTGTGCTACTTTCATTCTTTGCATGGGATTTACTTCATTTGTATTTGTTGGCACACCCTTGATCCCTAGTCATGAGTGCCAGCTACTTCCTGACTTATAGGTTACAATAACAGCTCTTAAAAATATATGGTCTCATCTCATTGCCCATGCATGCTGCTTATTTACAGCAGAGCATGTGTGTGTGGTCAGTGGGTATGACAGCATGCATGGGATTGGTGGATGAGACAGCATGCATAGAGGTATAGAATCATGAGGTGTGACAGTGGGCATGGTGTTATGTGAACAGTTGGTGTGACAGCATGTATGGGGAGGCATGGGGTCATGAGGTGTCATAGCATGCATGACGGTATAGGTCAGGGAGTTTGACAGGGTGTATGGTGGATGATGAATGTGATAGTATGTGTGGTCATTGGGTGTGACAGAGTGAATGGAGGCACATGGTCATGCTAAGTTCTTCCTCGGCACTTGTATCCCCTCCTGGGTATCCACTCTCCCACAGAGCGTGCTGTCGTCTGCAAACAGGCACATCTTGCCTTGCATACTTTCTCCAATGTTTCTAATAAAAATGTTAAACAATACTGGCCCCAACACTGACCCTTGTGTGATCACACCAATGCCCTTTTTAAGTGCTTGAGAACTCCCCCTTCCCCAAATGCCCTCTGTGTTTGGCCACTTACCCATTTTCAACCCATCTTACCAGTTTCTCCTCCACCCCTAGGTCCTTCAGTTTCATTATCAACCTTTTGTATGGCACAGAATCGAAGGCCTACCAAAGTTTAGGTAAATAGTGTATTGCCTGGCATTTGTCCACTGCCCTTGTGACCCCATCAAAGAACTTATCAAGTTTATCTGATATGATCTGCCTGCAAAAACCCCATGTTGTTTCTTGTCCTGCAGACAATTCTCCTCCAAGTTCCTGACTAGCCCTTCCTTCAGTATGTTCTCCATGAATTTACATACTGTCGAGGTCAGGCTGACTAGTCTATAGTTGCCCAGGACCTCTTTGGGTCCAATCTTGTGGAGTGGCACTGCATGTGCTGTTCTCCATTCTACTGGTACTATTCCCATTTATCAAGAGACCTACTGAAGAAATGTTAGTGGGGCTGCCAGCTCCTCTGCCAACTCTTTTAGCATCCTGGGGTGCATTGCATCTGGACCCAAGAATTTGTCTACCTACCTTCACTCTTTCTGTCCCTATGATTCCTATTGGGTACCCTCCCTCCCTTTTCTGGTTTGTGGTATTACTCCCTCCCTTTCCTTTATAAAGACAGAGTAAAAGTATTCATTTAATATCTCTGCTTTTGTACCGTCTTCTGTAATCTATCAGTCCTCTTTTTTAAGTCTGACGATGCCATCTTTTTTGTCGTCCTTTTCCTTTATGTAGATCCTTACTGCCCCAGCTGTCCACTCCGCTCAGTTGGCGAGGGGTTGTTAGTTTCCCTGGGTACGGTTAAAGACTTCTGGGTCTCAAGCTTTTATGTACGCTGCCCCGACGCTGTGGAACTCTCCACCTCATCAGATTCATGAGTGCCTGACCTTGGGGAGCTTCAAGGCGGCCTTAAAGACTGATCTTTTCCACCTTGCTTTTGGGAATACTATATAATTGTCTTAATTATAGCGGTATGTACTATGAAATTGGATTGTTTTATTCTATTTGTTTTAATGTGTTTTTTATTCATAAATGTTTTACAGTGCTTAGATTATTGAATTGCATTATAGAAATTTATTATTATTTTTATAGAGAAAGAATGCCTTCTCACTTTTCTTAATTCCCTCTGCCATTTGGAGCTCCTTTTGTGCTTTGGCATGCTGTTCTTCCCTTCTGGCCATAGGAGCCGACTCCATGGGTGCAGAGGTGCTCAAGCACCCACAAAGTTGACTTAAGCACCCTCAATATTTTGAGGGAATCCTGCAAAAAAGGGTTGCTAGGGAACCTGGCCGTAGGTAAAATACAACCTACTGCCAGTGAGCACCCATAAAGATTCATAAAGGCTGGCCTTCCTGCTTCTGGCTATCTTGGCTAGCCTCTGGTACTCTTCTTCATCCCCCCCGTTGCTGTTTTTTGTTTTGTTTTTTAATTTCTTGTAGGCTGCCTTTTTATCCATCACTACTCTGCCCACTTCCCCATAAAACCAGCATAGCAGTCTTGCCCCATATCTTTATGTAGCTGCTTGTTGCCTTCTGAATGGCTTCCTTAATGATGCCCCATAGTCTGTCCACCTCCAAGTCCTCATCTATGCTCCCCGGGTCCTCCTTAGTCTCTTCTCTCCTCCTCTTTTGAGGTTTGCTTTTCTGAAATCTAATGCTCTGATCTTAACAGGGATGTCCTCCTAATCCATGTCTATTCTGAACCACACTGTACTCTGGTCGCTCCCACCCAGGGGTTCTCTAATATCCATCTCCTGTATGTGCATGAGGGTATGGAATCCTGAGGGGTGACAGTATTCATGGGGGCATGGGAGGACAGCATTCATGGGGGTATGGGATTGTGAGGTGTGACAGGGTACATGACTTTATAGGGTTCATTGGTGTGACAACTTGCATGGGGTTGGTGGATATGACAGTGTAAGGGGGGGCATGGGGTTGTGATCTCTAACAATTCTTGCCCCATCAGCAGCAAAGTAGAGGATACCATGCTAAAGGAAAGTCATTTCTCAGCTGAGCTGCTGTGTTAGTTGTGTTTCAAGGAGATGTCACTGGAGCAACTCATGGTAGCAGTTCCGGGATTGACAGAAAATGTCTGCACTCCCAGGAAGACCTTTTTCCTACATCTGGGAAAAGGTAGAACCAGGGCAATTTACTTTATTGTTTTCATTTTTGTAGGGAGAAAGTGTGTCCCACAGGGTCACTTTGTGCTTTAAATGTGAACAAGGAGGATTACTGCACTAAGGCTACACCTTTTGGCACCATGTTGTGAGGCTAGGTGGACAGCATGTAGGATAGACTAGGGTCATGACTGGTGTATGGATAATTTTGGTGGGATTTCCAATGTACGACTGGTGATAAGCTGATGTTGGATGGCACCTACATTAAAGATGTGTGGAGGTCTGATCTTGTTGGATGTCTCTTAATTATTCTTTTGGATCACTCCACTGGCAGGTCCCCAAAAAATATGGTCATTGTGACACCAGTGACCTAAGCAGGTCATTGTGATACCATGCTACAAGACCATTGTGGTACCACCAGCATAAGGCATGGAATAAAACCATTTTATTAACACTGCAAGTACCCCATTATGCTACCACTGACACATGGTACCACAGTGGTCACCTTGGTAGTGCAATGGAATTGAAACAAATCTGGATGCTGGTCCGGATGCAGGAAGGCTGGTCACCTGAGAGAAGCAGCTGGGCTGTAGGGTGGTGTAGCTCCAGGCAGTATGCCCAACTTGTGGAAAGCTAGGGCAGAAAGGGTTTCAAGCTGCATGGAGGACTGTGGGCTGGAGAGGAGAGCTTGATCTGGTTCCTGGAAGGGTGATCCAGTGGTGGGGAGGGTGGCCAGCCATGTGCTGTGGCAGTTAATCCAAGTACCAGATTTTTTTTACTTTTAATTTTTCTGGTTTTGTGCCTATTTTCTCCCATTTCCCTGGTGCCCCAGCACACAGGTGTCATGTGCATGGAGGCATGTGCACGCACGTGCCGTGATGCCAGCTCAGCCCCCTTCCACCCCTCCCCCTGGCCATTGCCGATCTCCCAGTCGGCACCCCCTTCTGTCCTCCACTGGCTGGTGGCCAGTGGCTAGGGAGCTTCCAGTCCCTTCTAGTAGGAGAGAGCTGCCTTGCCACAGCTCAATCTTGCTCCTTGGCCTCCCCCACCTGGGTCACTGGCACAGTGCGAGGTGTGGTGCCAGTGCTTCAACCCTCAGAACCATGGGGTGGCCCTCTAGGCACCAAATGATGGTGGCTATGGTGGTCAGACCTGAATTTTTAGGGTGTATATAATGGAAAAATCTTGACTCCTCGGGACAAATTATTGAATACTAGTAGTCATAACTATTGTTGGTCATTGTTCATCCGTCATGGTCAATATTTTCTCTTTATAGCTATCAACTGATGAAGCTTTTCACAGCTAGAAAGAAAAGATTACAATGGCAGCACACCTGTTGCAGGCATTGTGAGCCCCGGGTGCACTTCTAAGCCAGGGTGCTGCAATACCACTGCTTGTATGTAAATGAGGCGTCTACTCTTGAATACTAGTACAGTAGGAAGTATTTTTGGTGGCACTGAACAACTCCCTAAGCAAAGGTGTTTACAGTCGCCAGTAACCTCCACTTAATTCGGTGCATAGCTGTGCTCTTCCAAAGGCAGGGGCTGCAGCCATCCACCCTAATCTCCTGGTCCTTGTCATGGTATAATATCCTGATGATCTACTGGGTCACCCTTCCCCCCATTGCCTTTTTCTAAAGTATACCCTGTTGGTCCACTGCCCCTCTCCAAACAGCCCCCTTCCTACCCTTTAATTCACTTCCAACAACCCTGTCCTACCCCCCTTTTCTCTATTGTATGGCACTCTGGACAGCTAGGAACCAGAACTGGCACAGGCCTCCTATCAACTCCTGATCTTTACTTCTACCAGGGCTGGAGATCGGAGGGTAGGGGGGCCACTAGGCACGAGGGATAACCTTAATTTTACCAAGGCCATGGACCGGAGGGTGGTAGGGAACCTAGACAGCACTGGTCCTTATCTGGCATCAATTTGCATGTTTCTATGGTCATTCTTCTAAGAAGTTAGGGGAAGGAGGATCTGTCCCAAACTGCTCTGTTGTGGCTTGACCTACTGCAACTGGCTCCAACCCATTGATGTTACTAGCTCTGCTTCTTAACTCCGTGGCCAGGTCATTGCACTTTGCTGCCGAGGAATGAAATTATTTAAAAAAAAAAATCCAACTATACTTACTGCTGGTGCCACCAACCTGTTTCCCCTCTGCCATTTGACCCAACTGTACAGGAACAGATTTGTCACGTATATTGTGTGGCAGTAGGGACAGCAAAAGTAGTCTTTCTGTGGCTGCATGAATTGGAAATAAACTTTGTGTCAGAGTAGTATTTATGATGTGTGCTCTTTTTAGGTACACTTCTTCTTGAACCACAGATAAATCTGGACATGGCATACCAAAGCAACAGGTAGGTTACCATTTGTTTACTTTAAATTGACATAAATAGTATTTTTATTGAAAAATCTTGGAAGACACTAATTGAGCTAGAATCTCTGCATAGGTTCCATGTCAAGGAAGTTACAGAGAGGTACAGAGTATGCTGCTAGCTAGACTGCTAGCAACATTTCCAATGAATAGAGGTGATAAGGCAGTACATTAGGCAATCTGTTCTGATATGCAAAGGGCCAGGCAACATCCAGTAACAAATAACTGTTTCACACATAAGATGGTGACATACATGGAACAATCCTTTACGGACAGTAGTGGCACACACGGGGGGTGTGGGGTAAGTAGGGAGGGACATACATAAGGAAGGAAGAGAAACCCACATGACTCAGTGGGTAGTGGATTGTTCAGCTAGGAGACCCGGGGGGGAGGGGGGAGAAAATCAGCCCATTAGGCCTAGTCAGCAGGTGGGACAGTGAAGGGGGAGAGTAGGGAATCAGCCCAGGGGACCTTGTCGTAAGGGTAAGCAGGGTAGGAGGGAGGGAGTGACAGGGTGGAGCGGAGGGTGGGGTGTCAGGGCAATGAAAGGAAGGAGGCAGAGGTAGCAGATGTGTAAAGATTAGACTGGGTGGACATGTGGGGGGTATGTACGGAGATGAGTGAGAAGTGGTGGAGGTATTGTGGCAGAAGGAGGGGGAGGGTGAGTAGGAGTGGGGACAGAGGAGGTACAGAGGGTAGGCAAGGGAGCTGGGGGAGAGATGTGTGAGGGAGATGGGAGCCGGATAGGTGAGAAGAGAAGTGGGAGAAGGTAGTGGAGCTATTGGAGGATGAAGTGCTTCAAGTCAGTGTGGAGGAGAGGTTATGGAAGGCTAGCAGAAGCAGTCTCAGCTAGCATTAGCAACTAGATGTTGCTACAACTTCTTTAAATGAGCCCAGAGTAGTGGTTGGAGTTACTTCATTACTGAGGGAGTTGAACCAGAGTGAAGCTTTGTGTGCAGATGACCTTTGTTTTTAGGGAGGTACGACAACGGGGAATCCTAAAGAACTGACACTTTGCACTTCTATTTGTCTGTGGGCTGTTTGTGAGACAGCTGCCTTGAAGCAGTGTGCTGTTGTCTGGACTGTAAGGCCTTCAACATAGTGCCCTTCAGGAGAAGGAATGAGCAGCCTAGGGGGATCCAAATTGGTGAATTTAATAGAAACTGGTTTAATGACAGTCCCTTTGGCTCAGTAGTAGTGCTACAGCCAGCAGCACAGGTGGCCTGAGTTCAAAAATGAGCTCACATTGCCGGGGGCTCACTGGGGGGGGGGGAGGAGGATCAAGTGATCTAGGACAGTGGTTGTCAACCGGGGGTCTGCGGCCCAGAGAGAGTCTGCGAGCACATGCCGGGGGGTCCACGGAACAGTACAAGAAACAAAGTGCGCTAAAGGTTTTAGCAGAGAAAATGCAGGCTGCTTAAAACAAGCATTTGTCAATGCCGAATGTTGATTGCGTTGGTGTGTTGAGCTCGCTCACTGCCCTTCTGTCACTCATTCAGTCTGTTTCTCCCGGTGTTGCAGGCTGCCCTTTTGTACTGGGCTCCTGCCTCTGTTGGTGGCTTTTTCTGCCCACAAAGAAATCTGCAGCAGTCCCGAAACAGGTCTATTGAGCCTGCTGACTTCCCCTCTCTCACTCACTCATTCCGTTTCTGCCAGTGCTGCAGGCTGGTCTTTTGTACTGGACTCCCACCTGCGTTGCAGCCTTTTTCTGCCAACAAAGAAATCCGCAGCAGTCACGATAAAGCTTCATTGAGCTCGCTCACTCCCCCTCTCCCACTTGCTTGTTGTGTTTCTCCCAGTGCTGCAGGCTGCCCTTTTGTACTGGGCTCCTGCCTGAATTGGCACCTTTTTCTGCCCACAAAGAAATCTACAGCTGTCTCGACAGAGATCTGTTGAGGTTGCTCACTCCCCCTTTGTCACTCACTCATTCTATTTCTCCTGGCACTGCAGGCTGCCCTTTTGTACTGGGCTCCTGCCTTTGTTGGCACCTTTTTCTATCCACAAAGAAATCTGCAGCAGTCCCGACAAAGCTCCATTGAGCTTGCTCACTCTCCTTCTCTCACTCGCTCTTTCCGTTTCTGCCAGCGCTGCAGGCTGCCCTTTTCTATTGGGCTCCTGCCTGCGTTGCCGCCTTCTTCTGCCCTCAAAGAAATTTGCAGTAGTTACAATAGAGCTCCGTTGAGCTCGCTCACTCCCCCCCCCCACTCGCTCATTCTAGTTTTCCCAGCACTGCAGGCTGCCCTTTTGTACTGGGCCCCTGCGTGCATTGCTGCCTTTTTCTACCCACAAACAAATCTGCAGCAGTCCCAACAGACCTCCGTTGAGCTCACTCACTCCCTCTCCCTCACTTGCTCATTCTGTGTCTCCTGCCGCTGCAGGCTGCCCTTTTGTACTGGGCTCCTGCTTGCATTGGTGGCTTGTTCTGGCCAGAAATAAATTTGAAGCAGTCCCAACACAGCTCCATTGAGCTCGCTCACTCCCCCTCTCTCACTCACTCATTCCGTTTCTGCCGCTGCTGCAAGCTGGCCTTTTGTACTGGGCTCCTGCCTGCATTGCCACATTTTCTGCCCACAAAGAAATCTGCAGCAGTCACAATAGAGCTCCATTGAGCTTGCTCACTACTGCACTGTCACTCACTCATTCTGTTTCTCTTGGCGCTGCAGGCTGCGCTTGTGTACGGGGCTCCTGGCTGAGTTGGCACCTTTGTCTGTCCTCAGAGAAATCTGCAGCTGTCCCGACAGGGCTCCATTGAGGCTGCTCAGTCTCCCTTTGTCACACACTCATTCTGTTTGTCCTGGCGCTGCAAGTGGCCCTTTTGTACGGGGCTCCTGCCTGCATTGGCGCCTTTTCCTGCCCACATAGAGATCTGCAGCAGTCCTGATAGAGCTCCGTTGAGCTCACTCAGTCCCCCATCTCACTCACTCATACTGTTTCTCCCACCGCTGCAGGCTGCCCTTTTCTACTGGGCCCCTGCCTGCATTGACGCCTTTTTCTGCCCACAAAGAAATCCACAGCAGTCCTGACAGCGCTTCGGTGAGTTCGCTCACTCCCCCTCCCTCACTTGCTCTCTCGTTTTGTTTCTCCCAGTACTGCTGGCTGCACTTTTGTACTGGGCTCTTGCGTTGGAGCCTTTTTCTGCCCACAAACAAATCTGCTGCAGTCCCGACACAGCTCAGTTGAGCTCAGTCACTCCCCCCTCTCACTCGTTCAATCTTAATCTGTCCCAAACACTGATTTCCCAAAGCTAACATGCTATTCTCCAGCAGGAGTGCAAAAACATAGTTTAGCCAGGATGTGAAAAATGACAGCTGTACTGTTCATAAGGAGATGTGAAAAAATGCCACTGTTGAAAATATTACAAATTTGCGAGGTTACAAGGGTGCGTGGAAACAGTTCAATGCACTCTTGTAACACAGTCATGTTATGGAGTTTCATCACCAAATTTTCAACATAGGGATTTTAGGACCTCTGCTCATGAACAGTACCACTGTCATTTTCTTAATCTGTCCCGAACACTGATTTCCCACAGTGACCGCGTTATTCTGTCCCGCAACTGTGAAACCACATTTCAGTCAGGATGTGAAAAAATCACAGCTGTACTGCTCATAAGGAAGTGTGAAAAAATGCCACTGTTGAAAATCTGGCATGACAATATTACAAATCTGCGAAGTTACAAGGGTCTGTGGAAAGTGTGAAATGCACACTTGTAACACAGTCATTTGATGAGCTATCATCACCAAATTTTCAACATAGGCATTTTAGGACCTCTGCTCATGAACAGTATCACTGCCATTTTCCTAATCTGTCCCGGACAGTCATTTCCCACAGCGACCGCTCTATTCTGCGCCAGAAGTGCGAACACACATTTTGGCCATGAAGGGAAAAATGACAGCTGCACTGTTCATAAGCAGGTGTGAAAAAATGCCAATGTTAAAAATCTGGCATGAAAATATTGCAAACTCACGAAGTTACGAGCGTGTGTAGCAACTGCGTAGTGCACACTTGTAAAGCGGTCATTTTTTGGATTTTTCCCTCAAAATTTGCAATATAGGCTTTTTGAGAGCCTACCTCATGAACAATTGCACTGTCATTATCTTAATCAGCCCCAAAAGGTGATTCCGCACAGTGACAGTGAAATCACCTTTCAGGGGCCGATTAACGCCATGACAGTTCAAGAATTCATGAGGAGGGGTCCCAAAACCCCCATGTGGAAAATTTGGTGCTAAAATTCCAAAAAATGACTGAGATATGCATTAAAGTTGACAAAACCCTATTTATTCCATTATACAGCTTACCGGTATTTCCTAAGTTCGCGGTCGGCTTTGAAGAGTGAAGACATGTTCCCAGTCCACCAAAGATCTTCGTGCCAAGCTCTGGAGGTAAGTATGGGGTGAGGGGGGTGTGGGGAGACAGGGTGCACAGTAGGTGGGCATGGTTGTCAGGAGGGGGTTAGGGAGACCTATGACAGTTTCCTTTTTTCAGGGTAAAAAAAAAAACACATCAGGGACAGTTTTTTTTTCCACAGGTACATATGGCACTGGGTGAGCTCCCAGTTTGCCAAAGGACTCTTTCTTTGGGGGCAGCAGTAGCCGATGGGGATTGGACACTCTGTCGGCAGACAATGAAAGTGGGGGTTACAGAATGCCGAGGGGAGTGGGCTGCCCCATCAGCAAAATCAACAGTGGGGCATCAAAGCCAATGGGGATTGGGGCCCCTGTCAGCAAATAAACATGGTGGGTTATTTTGTTTGAGAACCCGGCGGCAAGCCACCGCCATGTTCACAAACAATATCAGGGTTTGGAAGTCTCACCCTGCAATGACGGGTCGATCCCTCATTGCAGTGGATGGCTGATGCTGCAATGACGAGGCAGCCCCTGATTGCAGTGACAAAATTGTCAGAAGTTGGTGGCAAGGTTCCAAACCCAGTGTCACCAGCAGCGTGCAACGGCATTGGAGGAAGCGGGACAAGCCTTTGCAGGCTGTGGGGGCATTGACCACAACAGTGCCGCGCCTCCACAACCTGCTTCTGAGCAAGCTGTCCCAATATGTTTCTTCCGATGCGCGCAATCAACATAAAAAATAACTGTGACCGTGACAACTGTCCTCGCATGCTTCAGTGATTTAGCTAATTGGTTTTTGCCATGTCTTTGCTCTCCTCGCATCTTGTGCTCTCTCACTTGCATTTCAAATAAATAAAGAAGCTGCTCTCTCACTCTCTTCATGCCTCGTGTCCTGCACTCTCACACTCGCATTTCAAGTAAATAAAGAAGCTGCTCATTTTTGTAAGCTGTTTCACTCACTGTTTCACTTACTCTTCAGTATTTTTGTATTCCTCAGTCAGTGAGGTGTGGGTTCTTTCAGTTTTTATGCCTCAATCAAGCAGTGGCAGAGATTGATGACTGGTGAATTGTGTGTGTGTGTGTGTATATATATGTATATATGTATGTATACACATATATACATACATACACGCCGTGGACAAAAGTTATCAAGTGTGTTATTGGACCAGAGGACTGTGGTACTAAATGTGGAAATATGCATATGTGTGTGTATATATGTATATGTGTGTGTATATATGTATATGTGTGTGTGTGTGTCTATATATATTAACGCCATGACAGTTCAAGAATTCATGAGGAGGGGTCCCAAAACCCCCATGTGGAAAATTTGGTGCTAAAATTCCAAAAAATGACTGAGATATGCATTAATATGTATATATGTGTATGTAATATATACACTTTTGGTAGGGGGTCCCCGGACCTAAAAAGGTTGACAACCACTGATCTAGGAGATGCTCTCCTCCAGGGAGGTAGGACTGCCAGCTCTGCTGTTGTACTGCCAACTGAGTCACCACAAGTTAGCAGTGCAGTCGGGAGCAACTCATGGGTGGGAAGATGTTGGCTGGTGCTTCGCCATGCACATCTGTTCACATGCTTATGCACCCTTGCTGCTCACGTCCTAGGGGATGGAAGAACATGCGAGACTATCCTGGCTACCCAGGCAGCTCCTCCACATACTGGATTTATTCTACAGCTGAGCAAGTCCTGGTAGATGCCAGTGTGATGGTGCTGTGGTGCAGAAGGGAGCCGATCAGAGATGCAGGTGAAAAAAAAAAAAAGTAGTAGCTGAGAGGAAAAACTGGTTACCGGGTGTCAGAGGGCAATGGTTCCCATTGCAGTGATGGATCAGTGAGCAGCATGGCTCAGTACTAGGACTGGTTTTCTTCAATGTCTTCATAAGTTACACTGCAGAAAAACTGGCAGAGAAGGTAATGCTTTTTTGCAGACAACCATACCAAAATATGTAAGGTGGGCACTAAGAAGGGAGCAGAGAGAGAGTGCACATGGCTCTTGGAGAAACTAGAGAAGTGGTCAAGATCATGGCAGTTGGTGTTCAATGTCAGAAAGATCAGAATCTTGCACCCAGGGCAAAGGACTCCAGAAGCTGCTTTATAGGGTTGAGGGGTGGTACTGACAGTCACTAAGCAGGAAAGGAACCTTGGGGTTATTACATGATCTTAACATTGCAGGGCTGTGTGACAAAGCATTGGGTAGTACTAGCAGGATGTGAGGGTGCATAGGAAGAGATACCTTCAGCAGCAGGAGGAGGAAGGTGGTGGTGGTGTTGCAGGTGTATCACTCATTAGTAAGACCCAGAAAAACCATAGAGTCGAGGCAGTTCAAAGAGTAACTAAAATGGTGCATGGGTTACACCAAAAGCCCCGTGAGAATAGACTGTGGGTTCTCAACACGTACACCCTAAAAGAGAGGAGCTCAACTGGGGACATGACGGAGACCCACAAGTACCTAACAAGGGTAAACAGGGTGCAGTGGGGGTCTCCTTCAAATGACAAAGACCACCTGGATTGGGGGGGCACGTGATGAAGCTTGGGGGGTAAGAGGGATGTGAGGAATTACTACTTCACTGAAAGGGTAGTAGACACTTGGAACAGACTGACAACAGTAGTGATGGAGGTGAAAAAATGGTGGGGGGGCTTAAAGCACGTGTGCCATAGACATGGGGGATATCTGTAAATAAGTAGGGAAGCGGGAGGGTCACAAGACCATTTAGAGTTTGCGGGGAAGGACTTGTCAGGGAACATCTGGGCAGACTAGGTGGGCCAAGTGGTTCTTTTTCTGCTGATAGATTCTGTGTTTCTGTGGGTTAGTAGCACTGCTTTTTTACAGCTGTCATTGTTTTTCTTTTTGTTTTAAAATAACATAATTGATCTGCCTTTTTGTTTCCTACAGTTTAGTTACTGGCGGTTGAGGAGAAAGCAGAGTGCTGGGGGGAGTAGTGGCAGTTGTTTAAGCTTCTGGACAAACCCGAGTGGAACCAAGTCCTTTGTGGAGTTTGTAAGTAGGCATCATTTTGAATAAATGTTTGTGTCCATTTTTGTTACTAGACAGTTCTATGTGCTGGCAGAGCCTTTGGTGGCAGTTGTATTGAGATCGGGAAACCAAAGCGGAAGTGTGAGAAAGGGAGTGAGAGGGTCATCACAAGCAGGGTTTGAGCATGCAGTTTTGGAAAAAACATATGACAGTTTTCTATATGTGGGGGAGGGGTTCTGGTGGCAGTTGTAGCAAGGCTGGGAAACCAAGGAGGGATTATCACTTGTCCAGTTTTCAAAGAAGCCGTTTGAAAAAAAATAACAAAACGTGTGTTTACTTTGTATAGGTGCAGAGAGGAGCATACAGACCAGTATGACAGCTGGAGCAGTTTGGAGCAGCCAGTTGAACAAAGCTTTGATGATAAAGGCAAAAAAAAATACCCCCCCAAAAAAAAAAGCTGTTAGAAAAAAAATTATTACTTCATGGTAGTCGGGAGAAAAGTTAGAAGTACGGATGACTAAGTGGCAGGTGGTGTGGGTGAGGGATGGGCAACCTGAACACTGCAAGAAACAAAACTAAAAGTGAGATACTGGTATGTAGTGCCAGAGGGGGTGGGGTTGTCTGACACAGTCTACCATGTACATTACTGTAGGATAACATAGTAATAACTGTGTATAAATGAAAGATTCTGCATTCATATACACACAGTTACACAGATAAAGGGATTTATCACACTCCATTAATGTTGCGTTGCATAAACTTATTTATATTTATAGCATGTCAGGGCTCTCTCTGTTTTCTGCTGTTTTTTTAAATTATGGTCTCTCCTGGACCTTATGCTGTTCTCTTCCTCCATCCACCCAATCCTTTAGTTGGCTTTTGGTGCTCTGACGTTAGCTGCTGTGTAGCTCTATTGTATGCAGTGCTTGCTGTTTCCATGCTCCCCCGAGGGAGCCCATCTGCCTGCCTGCCACCCACAGCTACTTTTAAGTCCATTACAGGCATTGGCCTTCAACTGCAGTGCAGCTTGTACTTTATGGCGCCTATCCTGAGTGTTTGCTTTCCCAGTCCATTTCTTCCAAGTCCCTCTGGGCACCTACAATCTGCCACCATGTGACTTAGCTGACAGTTCCTGCCACCTACTGCTGACTGCCCACCCTCTGGACCCTCTTAACCTGCCCCTTGAGAGCTCTTTACATAGCCACTTTGTGGATGATCAGTAGAGGAAGGTATATTTGCCCCAGCCTTCTCCCCCTCCCCAAAATCTCCATCTTCTTCACTGCCCACCTGGAGCAGGCTACAGCCTGAATTCTGTGTGGGCTGTGAGTTGAAAGTGCCTGCCCACATTGTCACTGTCGCCCAGTAGCGCTAAACTGATGGCTGCATAGCAACATCCACAGCATTTCTGGCCTGCGGTTTTGTGACCAATCTACCTGCCTTCTACATATAATCAGGCTCAGGACCCCGACCACACACTAGATACCAGGGAAAGGTTAAACAGAATAACCAAAAAAACCCACACCATTTGTCACTGGCCACGAGGCAGTTGGCCTACACCACCGCCAGGGCTATACCAACACTGGCCTCCTGGGACAGCTCAAGACCCCCTCAATCACAAGTGTTCCCTTTTTAAATAATACAGGGACCACTAGCCCAGGAGCATCCCCACTAGCCCATTAGAGCTACTGCTTAAAACTGCTGGCCACCAGCAGGCCACATGGAGTGCTAAGGGGGTTTTGCTGAGCCTCCAATATAAAACTCCCCTTCTTTTACTCCATTACTGTACCCCCCTATTTTATTTTTTTATTTAGTATACTTTTTTTTTTTTTGCAATTAACATTTTATTAAGCATTTCCACATACAATTGCGGGGACAATATCAAGGTAAACAGTAGAATATAAATAGCCTCATATACTCATATATAGGAGCACTTGGATGACAGTGGGCTCAGGGAGGGTTAGAGCAGTCAGGCAGAGGCACATCCCAGATCCTATTCCTCTCAAGAACTCATATGCCTCACTGGCAAATGAGGACAACCAAATAGAGGTACCCAGGGAAGTGGAAGGAAAGGATGTGGAGGTTAGGCAAGGAGGTGACCTCAGTGGGGAAAGCAGTGGACCCCTAGAGGAGGAGGAAGCTAATCCTGGTGGGTATCCATCATAAGAGGGATCCAGCTAGGAACACAGGAGGGGAGGACAGGGAGGTGAGGTGTCACCAGGTGCCACGGCATGGAGAGATGGAAGGAAGATACTGGGATCACTGGGAAGGCAAGACAGGAGGGTGAGCTGGATGTCATTATCCACCTAGGTACTAATGACTTGGCAAATGGGGAGCCAAAGGAAGTTCAGGAAGGGTTTAGGAAACTGGGAGGTCTCAAGCAAGTAGCTACTTCTGTCACTTTCTCAGAAGTACTACCTGTGAGAGGCAAGGAGAGCATAGGAGTGCATGCACCAGGAACTTAACTCATGGTTGAAGAACTGGTGCTGTGAGGAAGGGTTTGATTCATTGGTGACTGGGGACCCATCTGAGGGCTGGAGGTTTGTTCAAGCCTGACGCCTGCATCCATCCTGAGGGGAATCCAAGCACTCAATGATAAGTTTAAATGCTACATTGACTACATTTTTACTAGCAAAGGGGGTGGCAGGCCAGCAAGGATGGTACCTACTTGCTCACCCCCACAGCTAGTAATGGAACCAGTGAACCAGAGGAGGGCTATCTCTGCAAAGCAGTGTGCAAAAGTTGGAGATTAGCGCCAAAAGGTGGATAAGCAGAAAAGGGCAAAATCAGCAGAAGGGCAGACAGCAAGGAGAACCAGGGATAAATGACAACCAAGGAAGGGGCTGGAGAGAACAGTGAAGCAGTCTAGGGAGGTCAAATCATGGAAAGCCATGTGTGCAAATGCCAGGAGCCTTAGCAACAAGATGGAAGATCTGAGGCTGTCATGGTACAGTCAGACCTGGACATTGTGGCCATCACTGAAACCTGGTGTAATGATAACCATGACTGGGAGATGGCCATACCTGGCTACAACATATTCAGAAGAGACAGAGCAGGCAGGAAGGGAGGAGGAGTGGCACTGTATGTGAAAATGACATAAGGCCACACAGATCCAGGAGGAACAAAATGGGGAGAGATACTGTGGGTTAAGTTGAAAGGAAAATGGGGCCAGCTATCGCAGACAGGTGTGGTCTATAGACCACCAGCCCAGGAGGAACAAACAGATAGGGAGTTGATGCTAGCCATCCAAAGGATGGCTGACAAGGGTGAGGTAGTACTGGTTGGAGACTTCAATATACCAGATGTGGACTGGAGCATCCAGCAGCAGCATCAACTAGAGCAGATTTATCCTGGACTCCTTCAGGGTGCCTTCTCAAGCAACTGGTCATGGAACCAACTCGGCAGAAGGCAATATTGGACCTTGTGCTCACAAACAGGGACAGTGTGATGGGGGTAACAGTGGGGAGCACCTGGGTAACAGTGACCACCAGTCATTGTGGTTTGAAATCACAGAAAGAGCAGAACCAAACCACACAAAAACACGTATCCTGGATTTTAGGGGGCAGACTTTGGGAAAATGGGGAGATGCTTGAAAGAGGCATTAAGGGGAATGGGACAGGAATCAGGGATTGAGGAACAGTGGGCAGTATTTAAATGGGGATTATAAGAACAACAGAATTATGCATTAAGCAGGTTAGCAAGAGGAAAAGAAAGAGGAGACATTATGGTTTTCCAAAGAGGTAGCAAAGAAAGTGAAAGCCAAAAGACTGCATTCAGGCAATACAAAAAGACACAGGCAGAAGGGATAGGGAGAAGTACCAGGAGAAACAAAGGAGGCAGGGAAGTCAGTAAGGAAGCCAAAGCTCAGACAGAAGAACACATTGCAAAATCAGTGGTTAAAGGGGACAAAACCTTTACAGGTACATAAGTGAAAAAAGAAGGACAAAGGAGGGATAGTTAGACTGAAGGGGAGGATGGAGCAGCGTGGAGGATGACAACAGTAAAGCTGACATATTGAACAGGTATTTCTGCTCAGTCTTTACTAAGGAAGAGGGGGTAATGGGTCTGAAGGAGTACAAGGGGAGAATGGTGCAGAAATGGACACAAGTCCCTTTACACGAGAAAGGGTCCTGAAGGAACTGGAAGTAATAAGAGCTGACAAAGCAATGGGCCAGAGATGGGGTGCACCCAGGTCCTTAAAGAACTAAGAGAGGTGGTGGCTGAACTCTGGCTATCCTGTTCAGCCAATCACTGGAAACAGGGAGGTACCCAAAGACTGGAGGACAGCAGATGTAGTCCCTTATACAAAAGTGGGAACAAAGAGGAAGCAGGAACTACAGACCAGTCAGCCTCACCGGTAGTGGGAAAGATCATGGAAGCACTACTGAAGGAGAGATTGGTGGAACATCTGGTTGTCAATGGACTACAGGACCCAAGGCAGCATGGTTTCACCAGGGGAGGCCGCGTCAGACCAACCTCATTGAATTTTTTGACTGGGTGACTAGGAGGTGGATCAGGGAGGGCAGTGGACATGGCCTATCTGGACTTCAGCAAGGCCTTTGACACTGTGCCACATAGAAGACTATTACACAAACTGGGGAATATGGGTGTGGGCAGGACAGTAGTGTGGTGGGTAGGTAACTGGCTGGGTGGCAGGACACAGAGGGTGGTGGTAAATGGCTGTCACCCACAGAGGGAAGAGTGACCAGTGGGGTACCACAGGGATCAGTGCTGGGACCGGTCCTATTCAACATCTTCATCAGTGACATTGCACAGGATATAGAAGGCAGAATTTCACTGTTCGCTGATGACACAAAGCTCTGTAACAGAGTAGACACACCAGAGGGTGTAGACAGAATGAGAAGGGACCTGCAGAAACTTGAAGAATGGTCAAGGGTTTGCAGTTGAAATTCAATGCAAAGAAGTGCAAAGATAATGCATATGGGGTACAAAAACCTGGCACAATATATCAGTTGGGGGTGAGGATATAGCATGCACCAAGCAGGAAAGGGATCTTGGGGTTGTCATCTCTGATGACCTCAAGGTAGGGAAACACTGTGACAAGGCATCAGGTAAAGCAAATAGGATGCTGGGATGTATAGGCAGGGCATCACCAGCAGGAAAAGGGAGGTCATAATCCGCCATACAAGACACTAGTGAGGCCCCACCTGAGTACAGTGTTCAGTTCTGGAGACCATACCTACGTAAGGACATAGACATGGTAGAGAATGTTCAGAGGAGGGCAACAAAGATGGTGCATGGGTTGCATCACAAACCTATGAAGACAGGTTGAAGGAACTGAACATGTACTCCCTGGAGGAGAGGAGGGAGAGAGGGATATGATAGAGACATACAAGTATCTTACAGGAGGAACAGGGTGCAGGAAACACTATTTTTAAGCGAAAAAGATGTTTCAGGACTAGAGGGCATGGATGAAGTTGGAGGAGGACGATTCAGAGGAAACATGAGAAAGAATTTCTTCACAGAACGGGTGGTGGACAAGTGGAACACCCTGCCAGAGGAAGTGGTGGGGGCTGAAACAATCACGGGATTTAAGAATGCATGGGATAGACATAAAGGAATTCTAGAGGTCAGGGTAAGGGGAATAGACTCTAGGAAAACAAACTGAACTTACAAGCTCAAATGGCAGACTAGGTGGGCCATAGGCCCTTATCTCCGACACTGTCTATGTATCTATGTATCTATGTACCAACAGTCAGGATACCTTATAACAAAGAAAAAGAGACAAACAATTCCCGCATCCCCCTACCCCCTGTTCCCATCCCCCACCCCTATAAGGCACTGCAATTAATGATTACATTAGAAAAAGAAAAGAAAGAAAAGGGGTATCCTTAGCATAAATTCCCTATGAGTAAACAATTACCAGAGGAGTCCAGATTTTCTCAAAGCGGGGCAACACATTGTGCAGTATAGCAATCATCCTCTCAGTTCTAAGAAACGAAAGGAGCTCCTTCAACCATTCAGAGTATGAGATAAGGTGAGGATCCTTCCAATATCTCAACACCAATTTCTTAACTACACAGGCAATCATGGATATATGAAATTTCCTCTGCTTAACCATACAACCCGACATATCACCTAATAAACATACTTCGGAGGAACAGATCTTCTAAACCCAATAATGGATCTGTTTTATCTTTGATTTCATTCCACAGAGGAGCTACGTTAGGGCATAACCAGAAAATATGGAAAAGGTCGCCCCCTTCCCTGCCGAATCTATAACACAGAGATTCCTGTGCTAACTTTAAGTCCTGTAATTTCTGAGGTGTATAATAAATATTATGCAGTATTTTGAACTGTACTAATCTAAGATGGTCTTGTTGGATCCATTTATGGCAGTTTCGCCAGATGAGCGTCCAATTCCATGAAATATTAGGAAATACTTTAGCCCAATATGAAGTAGGTGCTAGGTTATCTTTGAAGGCCCAGTTAAACAATGTTAAGTAAATCTTAGAAATAGCTTGTGGGGCACCAACAAATGCACGGATATCTTCCCAAAAAGAAATACAAGGCGAATAAACCGGGCTTGTTACCAACTCTCTGAATCAAAGCATGACGCAATTGATATATTTTGAAAATGTTTCTTTGAGGTATTTAGTATACTTTTTGGTCGCGGCCACCCAAGCCCTCAGACCCCACTGCTCCTCTGCACCCATTCTGTCCCTTGCTACCATATGTTCTCCATACTAATCTGTTTTTTCTCTTTAATTATACAGGTCTGGCCAGACTGTATATCAATCAGATAAGAATCTTAATTTAATTCTACCATCCCCCCCCAATCTCTCCTCTAGGACCTCTGACCTGTTGTGTCTTCTCAACCTTCTCTGTTCTTCCCTTTCAGGTCCTACCAGAATTCCCTAAACCAAGGACACTCCAACTCTGGATTCTCTGACTCTGATGGGGCATTTAAGTCCTATTTAATTACCTAACTGCTCTGTAAGGTGATAGGCCTATAACAAGGTACCCACACCTTTGTAATGTGTAGCAACTTGATTTGTATATTTTTTGGCTTGGAGAAAAGATCTATTTTCAGCATTTTCCCTATCTGGTATTTGTTGGAGGTCGGTCTCCACTAAACAGATCCGACCTTGTTCACTTATGACATTTTATAGTAGAAGGCTCCAAGGTGGTATGGCTGCAGGCACAGATAGAGAATACTGAACTGCACTCGTCGCTGAACAAACTGTTAACCTTACACTGACTGAGGTCAGTGACATCGTGAGCATGAGACTTGAGTGCCCTCATGATGTCACTAACCTCACAAGGTGCGAGGTTACCAATGCATTCTGCAAGGAGACTGGTTCACTATGTGTAATGATATGAGCAGGCTGTTTCTAAAACATACAGGTGATGGGCAAACACTTTCATGACTGATGATTTCAAAACAGCACCCAGTACTTGAAAATTATTTTTACTGGTTCCCATTTTAAAATGTGCACTCTTGAGAGGGTTTGCCTGTTCTAATCCAGGCCCTGTGTCTGGTTTGCTGGCACATGAGTGTGATTAGGGCAGCTGTTCAGAGAAGTAATTCATGTTCTAGATGGTGAATTATTTTCACTGAACATTCCTAAAAGGTGGATTACTGGTTTTAGAAACCACTGCAGAAATTGGCTTTATATTGTTATTCAGGACCAGTCGCCACCCCCCAACCCATGGCATGTAACCACCTGCTCTATTAGTGAGCTGCTCAATACAGCATGATGGCACCAGTGAGTGAGAGGGAATGTCCAGAGTGGTGAGTGTCATTGATAAGGCTAGGAAGATCGATTTATGCATAGCTTCACGAATTACACACACTCTGCCTCCTCCCTCCCAATCATGCACACTGTTGCACTCTGTAATTCAGCTTGTGGACTGAAAGAGCTGGTGGCTGAATGTGCTGTGGGTTGGAGGGGCAGGTTATCCTGGATATCTTGCTACATGTTGCCCCCAAATCATGGCTTGTGGTTCAGGAGGGGACCTAGCATATATAAATAATGATGATCTGGGGGTGCGGGGTTGACTGTAGGGGAATTTTAGAAATGGCAAGAGTATACAGTTTTTTATCATCTGTGTGGAAGAATAGGGAAGGTGTGGTGGTGTAAGTAGAGAGTGTGACCTAGGGACTAGCCTTTGTCACCTAAGAAAGGACATTTTTTTTTAATTAATTCCTTTATGAGTACCATGAATAGTGAGAAATACCTGGGATGCTAGTTGGAATTTTGTGATATTTGGAATTATTATTTGGGATGTGCCCACCCATACCTGCTGGTATTTTGCTATCTATAGGTTTACCTTTGCCCAAATTTACAAACATTTTCTAATTTTTGTTGTTTTATGGTGCTAACCAGATGTTGTCCCATAATTATTTATTTATTTTCTCACTGACCGATTTATAGAACTTCATTGACTGGGTTGGCTCACAGACTAGTGCCCTATTTTCAGGAGAAACCCAGAGTTATTTACAGTCTATTCATAAACACGTACAATTATACAGACAGTTTTATAAGGTAGCAGAGATAGTACATGGCTAGGTATTTGTTAAAAACAATTTGTTGAGTATTGTTACACAAAAAAGGACATTCAAAGAAGCAGCTAAGTTTGTTTTTTTTTCCAAAAGAAATCATAATGGATTATTTATGCCTTACAATTGGCTGCGTATGCAGCAAAATATGTAAATCAGCAGGTTCTGGTTGCAGTTGAATTTTTTCATAGGAAGATTCTATTTATATTGTAAATGCATTAAATCTATGGATAATGCATTTACAGCTTAAATAGAATCTTTCTAAAAAGGAATCCAAATATAAGCAAAACCTGCTCATTTACATATTCTGTTGAATATGAAGCCAAGTATAAGCCATAGGGAATCCATTTGGAGTTTTTTTTGGCTTAAAACAAAAAACATTTATTTTACATTTATTAAAAATCCAAAGTAATACAGGATTAAACATTTGCATATTTACCTTTAAATAAAGCCAAAAATAAGTACAAATAAATCCATTCAAAAGAAGCATTGTTTTGTATTTTTTTGCAGCCAAAAATAATAGGATTGAAAATTAGTATATTGCGTTGCGTACACAGCCAAAAGTAAGCCACTTGTAAGATAAGAAATTGCCACAAGAACGTCTGTGGAATAAATGCAATTTCAAGTGAATTTAAGGGGAATTTACATCTTAAGAAAAAGATAAAGGTAAGCAAGTGTCAATCCACACTCTTTGGTAAGGGTTATACTTATCTGTCCTATGTTTACCTTTTGCTTGTGCTTTGCATTTATTTCTGTTGCTTGTTGTATTTGATTTTGTGACTCTTCATTCATGTACTTCTCTTTTTTTGGGGGGGAGAAGGGGGGTTATTATACTTAATATGTCGGAGGAGCAAGTAGTTGCCTGTGCAGAACTTAGTGGGTGGCAGTTGTGCAGTCTGCATGTGGGGGTTCGTATTAATCAGAATGCATTTTGGCCTGGGAGGCAGGCACCTTGCCAAATGCAGCAGCAACTGCAGGGGCAGGAGGAACAGCTGCAGCAGGTGGAGTCAGTACAGCAGCAGCAGGTGGAGCAGCAGCAGATGGTGCTGGTACAGCAGCAGAAGCCACCCACAATAACGTCAGGGTCACCCCTGTTTTATCCAAGGATATCCCCTGTGTGGGAGTACTTTGTGTGTAACACTGAAGACAGCAGGGTTGTGACATGCAAACTCTGTGTAAAAGAGATATGGAGGGGGAGAAAGGGTACCCATTTAGGTACCAATGGGTAGTAAACCCACCTCAGTGTTCACCAGTCTGCAGCCTGAGCATGGGGCTCTTCAGTGGGATGTCGGATTGGAGGGGTGTCGAGGCATGCTGTCAGATGGTCATATAGGCATGCAAGCAGTGCACGCACACAGTCCAGCAGTGCAGGGAACAGCAAGTGGCAGCACCTGAAGCTCCAGCAGCCTATCTCCCACCACCATCATCATCAGTGCCCGAAGCAGTAGTAACGCAGGTAGACCTGGCCATCCTTTGGGATGAAGTTTTTGACATCCGGTATGTGCTCATTGAAGTATGTCAGGATGTGAAAACCATCAAGGAGAACCAGGACAGCATAACTGCCAACCAGGAGAAGTTACTGAAGATACTTGAGGAGATTCATGGGCATAGCAGTGGCAGCACCTCTTATATTTTTTCTGTCCTTTTTTTCAGTGTTGTATTTGTTACAACCTCCCCCTATAAAGTACAAATTCAAAAACAATTATCAAAAGTGAGAGGAAAACACAACCAAAAGAATCGTTCCTATCTTAGCAAAACTGTGCAGGCCTAATCCACTAGTTCAATTCAATTCAATTTCATTTTTATACTGGAAGGTATGTGAGCAAAAATGCCCATTTTCACAAATTCCAGTGGTGCAAAAATTAAATAATGCAGAGAAAAAGGTAAAAACAATATTTACAAAATGTTATGGTATTTACAAAAGGAACAGTGTGTATGACAGAATCATCTAGAACAGAAAAAATACAGAGCACACTACAACAGAACTGATATACAGATACATATAAACTCTAAGGTAACTCAAGGCTTGGTGGGCATTCAGGGGGGTTACACTACATCTTTTTGTCTGCCGGTAAATAGTGGATGGTGTGTAACAGTAAATTCTAAGAGCACGATTACTTACTGGATAGCAGATGACCCCAAAAAAAGCAATATAATTGCTTTTAGTGTTGTTTTGAAAAGTTTTGTTATAGTCATACGGGAGAATTAAATACTCCCCCAAATTTATCACACACAGCTGTAATACTGCAATACTGCTTGTTCACTCTTTTGCAATGGTGTACAACTACTAAGAATCATATGAGAAAAATTTTACATCAAAAACTGCTGTCTGGCTGCTACGTCCCTTTCTTGTCTGCTGTGCTGTATGTGCACTGCTTTGAGAAATCACCCAGAATAAAATTAGAAAATATTTATGTCAAGGGAATATGCCTTTTGTTTTATCCCAATATGTCTCCTACCAGAAAAACATGTCACATAGTGGCAAAAGTCAAAATATGCTGCCTGCTACTACATCCCTCTCATGTCTGCTGCACTGTATGCACACTGCCCTGAGAAATCACCCAGAATAAATGAGAAAATATTTATGTCAAGCGATTATGTCTCTTGTTCTACCCCAGAATGTCTCCTGCCTGAAAAACACCCGTCACATAGTGGTGACAGTAAAAAAAAAACTGCTGTCCTGCTGCTAGGTCCCTCTCTCATCTGCTGCACTGTAGGCACACTTGCCCTGAGAAATCACCCAGAATAAACTGAGAAAATATTTGTGTCAAGGGCATATACCTCTTGTACTACCCCAGTATGTCTCCTGCCAGAAAAACACGTCACATAGTGATAGTGGCGACAGTCAAAAACTGCTGTCCTGCTGCTACTTCCCTCTCTTGTTTGCTGTTCTGTATGCACACTGCCCTGAGAAATCACCTAGAAAAAAATGAGAAAATATTTATGTCAAGGGAATATGCCTCTTGTTGTACCCCAATATGTCCACTACCAGAAAAACGTGTCACATAGAGGCAACAATAAAAAAAACTGCTCTTCTGCTGCTATGTCCCTCTCTTGTCTGCTGCATTGTAGCTGCACTGCCCTGAGAAATCACCCAGAATAAAATGAGAAAATATTTGTGTCAAGGGAATATGCCTCTTGTTGTACCCCAGTATGTCTCCTACCAGAAAAACAACCAATGTGAAACAATAGCAACAGTCAACAAATGCGTGCTGTCCTGTAGTTTGTAAGTGATGCTGCTGCTGGAAAGCTGTGTAATTGCCTAATGAGAACAGCCAGGAAGAATGTAACTCATAAGGAAAATTCATAATGTCTGATCGATAACATATGAAGACTTCTAATGCTGAGAATTTACAGTAAACGTCTTGCTGCTGCTACTGCTATTGTTGTCATTTATGTCATTGGAAGGATTAGTTGGAGTGCTGCTGCTGCTGGTGGTCACGGACCATGGTGACAGATCAATGGTACCCATTGTATTCTGTACTCCTGCACTATGAGTGATAAGCTATTTTATTTTGTTGAGGTAATGTATTGAAAGGGGATAGTTAATCTTTTGGTTTTTAAACATCAATTGTCTCTCTTTTCCTTGTAGGGGTTTCCCATCATTAAGAGGCTGGACTGCTTTCTGGGATCGATGCTTTCCTTTTCAAGCGGTACCAGGTAAGGTCATTTTTTCTCTTTTTTTTGGAGGGGGGAGCCTGGGTAAAGGTAAGTATTTTTTTTTTGTTTTATTTTACCTTTTCTGTTTCCTCTCCTCTGGGGCATGTTTATGAGAACTGTCAAACACTGTATTTTTGAACATCCATTTTTCTGCGTCCTTGCAGATATTTCTTGAGATTCCATCAGTCTGAATAAGATTAAAGTGTTTTGTCACAGATGCTCTATATTCTGGTTGCTGCACACCAGTACTGGAAGGTAATCTTCTAAATTATTAGGTGATTTGGTGGTTTTCCTTTCACAATTTGCACAGTTCAATGGATGTTACACTTAATGTTTTCTGTTCTTGAGTATATAATTTCAGGTAATTCCCTGAAGCTATCTGTTCTTTATCCTGCATGCATAAGATGAGGATGTCTCTTTTGTGTGATGATTCCAGAAAGAGGCACATTAAGAAACATAGACATCACTGAAGGCTCCTGAAGAAAAGAACAGAAAAGAATATTCACATGGATTTTACTTAAATAATCACTCATTGTGTTCCTGGATTTAACAAAAAAATATGCAGTAATTTGACTCAGCGACAGTTACTGTGTCAGTGGATAACACACACTAAAATTGTTACATCACTAAACACCCAACTATACCTGTGTAGAGTTGATTAAAAAAAATATACATTTTTCTGCACTCGAGCATGATGGATGTCTACGCCCAGTCAAGAACTTGTCCATGCCACAACCACTACTTCTATGCATGTCACCATATAAAACAACTGCAGAATTAGTTTGCCTCCATTTGGCCACTGTGGCACACTGTTTTCCTTTGCAAATAACAAAGAGCCCCCCAAAAAAAAAATTCTTATACTTACCGTTTAAACCCCTCTAAAAAAAGCATGACTAAATAATTAAAGTAATGATACTTACTGTACATCACTGGAAGTGTTCCTGAGTCCTTTACAAACATAGAAGCATACAAAAATGCCAGCAGAAACAGGCCTCATGGTCTATCGAGTCTACTCGAGTGTGCAGTGAGCACTTTATAATGCTGCTGCCTCTCCCTTTCCCCATCCTATTACCCCATCCCCTTTCCCTATCCAAACCTCTCTTGAAGCTGTCTACCATCTTACAGGCCACTACCTCACCCTGCAAGGAGTTCCACTTCTCCACCACTCTTTCTGTGAAAAAATGTATCCTCATCTCTCTCCTGAAACTACCCCACTCCAATCTCTGTTGGTGTCCTCTCGTGTCCCTCCCCTTTCTCCTATGGAAAATCCTCTCTGTATTGGTCTTGTTTATTCCCTTCAGGTACTTAAATGTCTCAATCATATCTCCCCTGTCCCTCCTCTCTTTCAGAGAGTACATATTCAACTCCCCTAGCCTTTCCTCATATGGCTTGTCCTCCAATCCATGGATCATCATTGTAGCTCTACGCTGTACCCACTCCAACAATGTGGTGTACTTCATCAGGAATGGACACCAGTATTGCAAACAGCACTCCAGGTGGGGCCTGACCAGTGACCTATATAGGGACAGGGTAACTTCCCTAATTCTGGAGGAGATCCCTCTAGCTATACACTCCTGCAGATTGTTGGCTTTTGCCGCTGCCCTTCTAAATTGAACAGAGTTGTTCATGCCCCCTGTTATGATCACCCCTAGGTCCTTCTCTTTTGTGTAGCAACTCAACTGAACCCTATTTAAGTGATAATCCTCTCCTGGTTCCAGGCTCCAAAGTGCAGAACCTTGCACTTCTTGGCATTGAACTCCAGCTGTCATTTATCTGCCCACTCATGCAGCTTATTCAGGTCTTCCTGCAACCCCTTCCCCCCCATCTGTGTCATCTACCACAGCTCCCATCTTGGTATTGTCTGCGAACAGACCGATTTTGCTCAGAATCCCATTTGAGATATCTGCAATGAAAATCCCAAACAGTACTGGTCCCAGCATGGATCACTGTGGTAACCCACTTGTCCCAGCTCTCAGTGATGAGAGTTCCCCCCCCCACCACCCTTTGCTGTCTCCTATTCAGCCAGTTCCTGATCCAGGTCACCATTTTTGGTCCTGCCCCCACATACTCCAGCTTCCCACCCAAACTCCCATGTGGCACTGAATCAAAGACCTTACTGAAGTCCAAGTAAAGAACATCCACAGCATCACCCTTGTCCAGTTCCCATGTCACCCAGTCATAGAACTCTACCAGGTTTGTCTGGCACAATCTGCCCATAACAAACCCATGTTGCTGGTCATCCTGGATACCATTTGCCTCCAAGAAGCTCACAAGCCTCTCCTTTAGGATGGTCTCCATGAGTTTGCCCATGATCAAGGTGAGGCTCACTGGCCTGTAGTTACCTGGTTCTTCCTTTGGCCCACATTTATGGATGAGCACCACGTGGGCCATCCTCCAGTCCTGTGGCCACGTGGGCCATCCTCCAGTCCTGTGGCATCCATCCTCTGCATTCCATCCATGTTCCACACAGATGTTCCCTTTGTCTGAATCTTAGCAGGCACTGTACCCTGCATGGGAAAACAAAATCAGAGGGAAAAACAATTTAATATTTCACTTTAATGAGAAATGTTATCAGCAGTATACAATGGTGACTACAAGAACAATAACAAGAAATGAAACTTTTTAAACAGAAAAGCAGAGTGCAGCAGTCAGAACAGCATTATCAAAATTTTCATAACCATGTAATGCACTCTGTGATGCATTTTATTGTTTTCAATGTCCGACAGACAGTAGTTCAATGTGCTTATGCAACTGGATGAGATAATATGAGATGATGCTTGTGTAACTTGATTTGTTTTGTGGCTTTCCACCTCTCTATCCATAGGATATATAACCATGTAGGGGTACAATGCAAGGGACCCTAGAGGAGGGTTCCCTCCTTACAGGTGCCAGAAATGAATTTGTCAGCTAAAGGTAGGTTAAGAAGAAGCCCAAGGGTAAGAGAGACAAGCCACTGGAGGAGGAGGAGGGGTGGATGGTGGGCAATGAAAAAGAATCCTGGTGAGTCCCAGGATGTTGTAACCTTTTAAGCTCAATGAGGGAGTGACGTTGTTGCTGCGACCATAGAATCTTGGGCTTAAAGCCCTCCCATTCGATGTGCTTATGCAACTGGATGAGATAATATGAGATGATGCTTGTGTAACTTGATTTGCTTTGTGGCTTTCCACCTCTCTATCCATGGGATATACCACCCTCTAGGAGTATGACATAAGGAACCCTAGAGGAGGACGGTTCCCCCCTACAGGTGCTGGAAATGAGTGCGTTGGCTAAAGGTAGGTTAGGAAGAAGCCCAAAAAGAATACCCAAAGATGCAGAGCTTCGAAGAGGCGAGGATGATGAATGAATTCTAAGAGAAGAGAAGGGCTGACTTACCAAGGAGAGAGGGGAAAGCTGGGGCCACCATCTGCCTCCATCCAACAGCAGGACCTAACTAACTAACTAACCAACCAAAGAAAGCACCAAGGAACCTAACTAATTAACCAAAGATAGCACTAACTCTAATATTATGACCACTGACACGAGGGAGAGGAAAAAAAACCTTTAAGGAGAAAATCTCTGGATATCCAAGGCCTAGGTCACCTTTCCTCCAGGCTGACAATGTTTGATTTGAGGATGTATGTCATTAAAAAGAAGGTTTCAGTAACAAGAGGAATACGAGTAGGGAAGATGATGATGGAATAGGGAAAATCCCCAAAAGATAGCACAGAACGAAAAGGGAACATGAGGCTGCATGCAGATCGAAGAAGGAACATGACGCAAAAATGAATACTTTCTTTGTTGATGGGAGGGAATAAATCCATGTGGAATCCAGAGAAGCAAGGGGTATCCAGATGTGCGCACAAGGAGATTCCATATGTGCTGATGAGAAGACTGAGGACAATGCAGACTGACTTGATTGATCGATGCGAGTGAGCAGACACTGAGGTTGAAGAGGCATGCTTGATTATGCAATGTGAATGATTAGACTTTGAACGATTAGACCCTGAGGTTCTAGTCAATGAGGTAGCATAGGATTCAATTATAGGAATGTTTGAGTAAGCGATGTAAATAGATAAACCTTGAGGTAAGGTTGAGTGACTGATGACTGGAGTTATGAACTCGATATGTGTGGCAGGATGGCAGCATGTTGATAAGGTGGCATAGGAGTCATGATAGGTATGCCCAAAAAGAAATATCAATAGCAGGCCACGAGTGGAGTGAATCCTGGATGGCCAGTATGGAATTGGAAGAGGAGGAGACAGGAATGAACTTGAAAATTAACTTGTACGAAGGAAGTAAAAGGAAGTAGGCTCCATGAAGGAGGTAGACTCAGAGGCCAAGAAGGTAGATCTGGAACCAGAGGCAACTCAGGTTGAGTGATCGAGGAGCAAAACTGGACAATGTATGACGAGGAGTGAAGCTAAGAGTGACGTGAAGCCATGATGGCTGGTACTAGAAAAAGCGCTAGGACAAGGAAGGAAAATAAGGAAACGGATGAGGTACAATGATGGATTGAAGCCATAGAGGCTGGCACAGGAAAGTGAGGTATGAAAGGACAAAAGATGGAGGGAGGTCAATGGGGTAGCATAGGACCCAGCTGATATGGGATGAAAACAGCAGTAGGGTGAGCTGGATGAGGTGGCATGCATGCCAGGTTCGATGGAAGGCCAGATGGAGTCAGCCATAGATGGCCCAATGATGTGAATGGCAGAGAAAGCTAACAGAAAAACTGTGGCATGATGAGATATAGAAGCAATGACTGGAGTGAATCCTTGATGACGGATGATGAATGGAATCAGGACCCTGATACATGCGGCATGAGGGCTGCTGATTGATTAGGCGGGCATATGAGTAATGATAGTTTTGGCCAAAAAGAAATATCTTGATACCTTTTAATGGACCAAGATAGATGTAAAAACAAGAACAAACATCTTTACATTGAAGAACATTGTTACATCTATGTTGGTCCATTAAAAGGTACCAAATCATTTGCTTCTGGATCTGTTCTTGCAAGGACCAATACGGCAAATACTAAATCTAGATTTCAAAAAGAAATGCAGGCCATGATGGGAATTAGACTCTGATGATGAGGTTGATGAGGTAGCACAGGAGTTTGTCAAGATAGCTGAGGAGAGAGAGCAGAACGAGGGCATGCTGAAGCATGAGGAGTCAAAGAGGTGGAATAGACCTATAGGATGGTTGGAGGAGCAGGTCGAGTTGAGGGATCGAAGACAAGGGAAGGTATGCTTGAGTAATAGAAGTGAATGCTAGAAGTCGTGAATATGAGACAGGAGAGCACAAATGAATCAAAGCTTAGAGGGCTGGAAGAGATAGGCAGGAACCCCAGTAGGCTATGAGATGAAGGAGTATTGGTAGGGCAGAAACCCCAGAAAGAAAATACTGACAGTGAGCTAGCCGAGGCCAGTAACCCAAGGGCAGTGCACCCTGCAAGGTAAGAGGTGGCACCAATCAGACATACCTCCCAAGGTCGGGAAGAAAGGGTAGCCCCATACAAGGAGGACCATGAGGTGGTATAGGAGGCAGAGAATTAGCACCCACGAGGGAGGACTGAGACATAGAGGGAGTGCAGGAGAAAAATTGGAGTAACATAGCAATGGTGCACTCCCCGCCTGTGAGAAATATGGAATGCAGACCATGAGTGGCTCAGGATATAACACGGAAAGCAGCTTATGAAATGGGGAGCTGGGTTCACAGGCAGCATAAGATGAGTTCCCTCCCCCCCATGTTCCCAAAGAGGTTCTGCACTGAAATATATAAGGCTGTAGACCATTTGCTTCTGCAAGAAACTTACTTTGAGCAAAGAGACACAAACTACGGAGTAACCATTTTAAGGTTAGAGGTTATGACACTACCTACTCCAAGAACTCCAAGCAGCCTTAATTTAAAAGAACATTCAACGCATACCATTCTGAGTTCACTATTCAACCCCAAAGGGAGATATGCAATAGTGCAAAAATCCAGAAAGAAGTGACTTACATCTGTGAGCATATACGGCCCAGATAACAAGGATCCACTGGTTTGTTTTTTTTGCAAACTGCTGTCATGAAGTAGCTCAGCTTGATGCCCCAGTAGTTCAGAGATGGAATTGTAAGTTCACATGCAGCCCGAATTATAGGGTGGAAAATTACATATTGGCTACTAATGGAGCAAAGTGCACTGCAAGCTGCAGAGTGCACTACCCGGAAGCTCCGGTGCTGGGAAGGAAAGTGGCTGAGAACAAGATGCTCAAGAAGAGCAGGGAGCGAGGGGATGGACCACAGCAGCGGCATGGGGGAAGAAAACATGGCGGACAAATGCCACCTGAACCAGATGGGAATGCATTGGAAGTTGGGGAGCCCCCGTCTCCGCAGATCAGCTAGACGGGGGGGGGAGACTGGGAGATGAGCAGCAAAATGAGCAAAATGAGGAGGAGTCTTGCAGCCAGAGGTGACACCAGAGACAGAGGGAGATGGGTTGGGTCCTGCGGTGAAAGCAGAGTTGTCCAGGGAGACTCCTTCAGTGTGGAGCCCACTCATTCAGCCACTCTGTGAACAGGGCTCTCAGGGGGAGCCCAATTGCTATGGCTCCAGCAGTCCATGGGAAGTCAGTCAAGGGAGACAAATTGTACAGTCGGGAAAGAGGGATGGATTTGGCAAACAAAAGATCTGAAAATCCAGCAGTGAGACCATCTCAGAAAATGTCCCTGTCAGGATTTGGACCTTGTTCAGCTGTGGTGAAAGAAGCGATGAAGAGCGGCTCCTCCAGCCACAATGAAGAAGAATCCTGGCGAGGCCCAGGATGTTGTGACCTTTTAAGCTCGATGGGGGAGTGACACTGTTGCACCGGCCATCGAACCTCAGGCTTAAGGCCCTCCCATTATATTACCCATCTCTAACCTTCTCATGGAAAAAAGTTGAACAGTTCCACCCAAAAACGATGTAACCATGACATATATTACTGACATAATTGTTCAATATGGTATACATACATCAGTTTATGTTACAAAAAACCAAGAAGCATAAACTTTGTAATGTCATACACCATGCTGACACCTCATGACAGAATTAAGTAGTGAAAGCAATCAACCATTGGGGAGAGAAAAAGGATTATGCTTATGTCCTACTACAAACTACTGGCAGTGTGCATGCCACTCAGGTGGCGAATGATGTTGGACAGGCGTTATCCTGCAGGAGGTTCCAAATCATAACGGTGATCACGGAATAGTGATTGCTGTTATAGTGAGGCGATGTACACTGGTAGAGACAAAAAAAAAAAAATGAAACCAGAAAATGATGTTCTGCAGGAGGCTGTGTCTCCTGCGCCCTCTGCAAACCCCCAACTAAAGATTACTAACTCCAGGGGGGGTGTGTGCATGTTAGAGAGGGTGTAAAATGCTGGAAAAAAACCATACCAGCGGAAAAAAATGAATAAACACTGTATCCACCCCTTACATACCCTACCTCCTCTTCCTGTCTCCCTCCTATTCTTCCTGTCACTGTGTTCTTCCCCGTTGCTACCCTGGCAGGGTAGCCCACATAACAGGTGTTGAAAGTGAGTTGCTCATATTCGAGTTGCTCACTTTCAGTCACTGTTATGATAGTATACCCCAACTGGGACAACAAAAGAAAAGGCAAAAACACAGTTAAATATTAAATCAGAAGAAGCAATGAGAATGATAATTGCAAGCCAAATGACTCCTTCTTACCTTCACAGTCCTCCATGACAGGACTTGCATGGGGGTGAGTGATGGTGCTCACATCACTTAACTAGTGTTTCAATTACTCATTGTTGGTCTGCCTTCATGCAGTGGAACTCCTGTGTGACAGTAGTATCCCCCTTCTCACTTCCAATACACAGGTTTTTCAGGTGCTCGACATCGGGGGGGAGGGGCTAGTTAAAAATGTAGAACACAATGGTATAGGCACTGGCTGTACTAACATTGAGATGGTCAGTACAAGTGATACAGGATATGAATACCCAGTCTAGTTTTCCTCAGGACCATGGCTTCATCACAAGTGCAGGGACTGGATAATGCTGTGTAATACAGAGTAAAATCATGCACAACTGGTAGCAGAGGAGGTGGTGATGGAGCAGCAGGAGACATGGCCCGTGTCTTTATAGGATTTTCTACCCATAGCAGGAATTGCTTGATGTTTGTAGTTTGAGGCATGCCAGTGAGGGGTGACACTACTGGTGGGTAGGAGCAGGCATTGCCAGTACAGCAATACATTAATGTGCTGCTTGTTGACAGGTTGAGGAGGCTTGTAAATGGGCAAAAAAAAAAGCAGCAGAAGCAATACAGTTCTGTGTAGGGAACAGTATCAATCACGACAATAACAGAAATTCTGGAGACGTAGTTTGGGAATACACTAAGGGCATGCAAAGGAGAGACAGCACACATAATATTTTTTTCCTTAAGCATCACCTTCTTCAGAGAAGTAGCCCTCAAGGCTGGAGTTATCACCTGATGGGAATTCTCATTCCAGTATTGAGTCATCAATATCGGCATCACTAGTGTATTACTTCATCTTTATGCCAACAAAACCACCTGTCTCTTCATCTTCCTTGAAAGATCCACTGTCAGGATGTGGTAGAATCATGGATGTCATAGTCTTATGTGGAATGTGTCCCTTACTCAGTTGTATAAATGCTAGAATTTCCACATTCTTTGGTGACAGATCCACGCACCGGTCACATACAACAGCACTTGCAGCACTGAACACACGCTCAACACTGACACTGGGGGGGGGCAGCTAAGGTATTTTATCACCAGAGATGTCAGTGCAGGCCACTCAGTTATATTGCTCACCCAGTACAACAATGGCTCATCACCAATTGGGCGAAGAGTTAATGAGGTCAGGGTCACTTTTCTGTCTTTATGAGACAGAACGTTCTTTCCAGTTTCATCAAATATTCTGTATTTAAATTGCCCTGACGTTTCTGCTCTGTCAGGCATATTACAGGGATTAGTGTAGTTTCAATGTAAGGTTTTTACTGCCATTGCAGTTTGATTCTTCATTTATTTGGAGCAGGATGGAGGGACTCTAGCTGGTGAGTTTGTGACTGTGTTTGTTATTGTATTTGAGGTCTTTTCTTAACTTCCATTTCTGTGTGCTTTTCAATTTAGTTTGGGCATGATTGAGGGATTCTAGCTGACAAGTTTGTGACTGTGTGTTGGAAAGTGGCTGTGTCTGGAGCAAGGTGAGTGGAGTGAGTAGTCACTGCCAAATGACTTCTTGGCCGATTGTTTTTGGACACAGCCTGTGGTGTAGTCGCACCCTCCCACCCCCTACCCACCCACCCACCACAGGGTACGTCCTACATTTATTTGGGTTGGTCCCATTGCACCTTTCAACATCCTGCATCCATACAGGATGTAGTGAAGAGAGGAAGCATAACAAAACACAATGGAAATATAACAAATATTTGGGAGATAACAAATAGCCATCTTAAGCAGGCAGTTGATTAAAGAGGGAAACAGTTATGATGGGAGTGGTTCATTGCAGTGGTTGTGGAGCAGCTATCTTCAGGGAGACATTCTGGGGGCTGTGATGCTGCCCTATCTGCAGGCACCTCTCTGGGCTGAGGAAGGAGGTTGTCTGTCTCCGAGCAGAGTTGGCCAAGCTGAAGGTGGCATTCACACCCACCCAGAGACCACAGGGTCCACAACCTGTACCTCAAAGGATGCCAGGGAAGAGGTGTGATTGAACTACAGTGGGCTCAGGGAGGGGGGGTCAAAATATCCCCCAACCACTCCCACTTAGTAACTCCTACACTGTTTAGGAGGAACTGGAAAGCCCCACTCAGGAGCCCGAGGCTGGGACCAAAGAGGATGGGAAGGTCCTCTAGGATGGGAAGGGAGGCCGGGAACCCCGGAGGAGAGGGATGCTTCTCCTAGTGGGGGAATCTATTGTCTGGGGAGTGGAGTTAGAGTCACCTGGCAGGGGAGAGAGGGAGGTCAAGTGCCTCCCAGGAAGTGCTGTGTGGAGGGAATGGGAATCGGATCCATAGGATCATTACAGCAATAGCTAGGATGGAGCAGCTAGATGTCATCCACCTGGGGACCAATGACCTGGCCAGAAGAAGGGTGCAGTTAGTCAGAGTCCAGGAAGATTTCAGGAAGCTGGCGGGAAACCTGAAACAGCATGCTCTATCTCATTCTCAGAGGTGCTACCTATCCAGGGCACAGGGGAAACTCCACATCTGTACCTTCAACTCCTGGTTGAAGGATTGGTGTAGAAGGGAGAGTTTTGGCTTCATAGGGGACTGGGGCCCGACCTGGGCAGATGCGAGCTTATATAAGGACGACAGCCTGCATCTGTCTGAGAAGGGGACCTTGGTCCTTCGTGAGAAGTTTAAATGTTTCAGTTGTGAGCATTTAAACTGGCCAAGGGGGGAGAGCCAGTAGAGTCAGGAGGCTTAGGAACAACCCCCCCGCCGCCAATGGGAACATGCAGGAACATAAGTTGACAACAGGAACAGCTAATGCAGGCAGGGAGGGACAGGCAGGTGAAGAATGTATAATGAGTGATACAGGGGGAGCAAGAGCACATAGGAAAGGAAACCAGGGTGAGGGGAAGACGCTGGAGAGGGAGAACAAAAGCAGAGGGAGGTCAGACTGTAAAACATGGAATGTCATGCTAACAAATGTCTGTAGCCTAGGAAATAAGGTTCCAGACCTGGAGGCCTTGTTGGCAGATGCAGATCTTGACATAGCAGCAATAACAGAGACATGGTACTCTGCCAGTCATGGCTGGGAAGTCAATGTCAATCCGGGTCGTACCTAAAAATAGTCACTCTTGTATCTAGTGCACTTACCCGATTATCAAAAACTAAGTAATTAACTAAATAAATAATGTACCAGGCTATACACTGTTCAGGAGGGACAGGGAGGGTAAAAAGAGTGAGCGAGTGGCCTTGTACATCACAGATGGTATAAAGGCTACAGAAGTTCAGGGAAGACAGGGGGAGGCCAAGCAGGGGTCAACCTTAACTTTTTTTGCACTAGCCAGCAGGGCTAGTTGATTCAAAATTGCACTAGCCCGCAGATGGTTGCACTAGCCCTTAATTATAATAGTACATTTTGATCACTTATACAGGAAACAATGCAAGCAAAGCCAAGAAATACTCTGATTATTGCACATTTATCCTGCTCCCATATTGCTTCCAGCTCCCCAGCAGAAAAAAGACTGCAATGCCATCACAGGCAGTGAGGCCCCCCCATATTTTTGTACCATAGCCTCCTCTCTTCCTCTTTCTGCCCCCCCACATACCAAATAGAGAGAGGTTATCACAACAGCAAATATTCAATCAAGCAGTCCTAGCTTTGCACACAGAATAGCTGACATCATCATGCACACTGTCACCACCACCCACAGGGCAATGAACAGTGTCAGGCAGAGAAAGACACTCTCGGTCCCCACCCTATAATCAACTGGAGACCTGCACTTTTGAAAGTTTTGGTACAGCCTCAAGTGAGCCAGGAGCACATCTAAGATTTCTTTAGGGTGGGGGCTAGACAAACCTAAGGGGTTTGGGAAATAGAAAACTATGACATTTTTATTTGTAAAAGCATTGATTTTAATAAGCTCTGTCTCAACAATAACATATTTTTCTTTAACATTGTCCTTTCAACAGCCCAGGGGAAACTGTACACTCGGCATAACACTATACTATTTATATTTCTGTATAGGATGATCTATGCACCCCAGGAATGCCTACTTCAAGGTTTCAAATTATGTATTTTATCAAGGTTTATTTTTGTACCATACATGATCCAAAGCTTTGTTTTCAGGCTGAAAGGACATGCTGAGTGGGATAAGAGTGGAACTGTATGGATGGTGATGGCTGGCATGATCCATTTAGAAGAGCTGGGGACCCCCTACACTTGCCAGTAATGGCAGCTATGGATCTATGGATGGTCACGTCAGAGTCTGGTCTGCAGTGGTGTCCAGGGAAAAACAAGCAGAGTTAAGAGATTTGGAGGGGAGAGAGAGAAGATAAGGTGAGGCTGGGATAAAGCCCACCACCTGCAGGGCTGATCCTGTATATCTCTTTGCATTTTGTCACTGAAATGTTGGCTACAAACACTCAAAATGTAGAGAAATGAGGGGCACTGGTCCTAATAATATTGAACAAATTGTTAGACATAGACACATTCAGAAAACTGGAACCTAGTGACTTAACAGCACTCTACCCTTGATCACACCCTGGACTCTAGCTGAAAGTCTTAACAGTGGAGTGATAATGACTCACACTGAGTCTTTTGTTTGATCCCTTTCTTGAACTGCCAGATAATTGTAGCTCTTAACGAGCTGTTAATCACACCTGGCCATCTGGAACATTAAGAGAGATTAGCATGAGGACTAGAGAATGCTAAAGTAGGGAATTTTTTAACTTCATTAAAAGCCATGGAAATCTGAACTAGTCAAGATGGGCTAGTAGAGAGTTAGCTGCACTAGCCCTGGTTAATTTTCACTAGTGTTTGGGCTAGTAAAACAATGTTAAAATTGACCCCTGAGGCCAAGGTAATGTGGGTCACCCTGGAGCCAGGGAATGGAACAGCAATATGCACAGGGGTGATCTACAGGCCTTTGGCACAGAGGGAGGAAGTAGACAGGGAACTAGTGGAGAACATACATGACATGGCAGCTAAAGGTGAAATCCTGAAACTGGGGGATTTCAGTATGCCGGACATGGATTGGACCACCCAGATGGTTGCTTCCGCAAGTAGCACAGCCATCCTTGAATCCATGCAAGATGTTGGACTCAGGCAGTTGTTGAATGTGCCAACTAGAAACAAGTCAATTCTGGACATGGTATGGACCAACGGGAACAGAGCTGAAGAAATACAAGTGCAAGGGCAGCTGGGTCCAGTGACCACCATATGGTGTGGTTCAGCATGGAAACACGGACTCAATTAAGCCACACAAGGGCAAGAGTATTAGATTTCAGGAGGGCAGATTTCACTGAAATGGGTATACAAGCAGTCCTGAGGAAGGGAGAAGTAATAGAGGGGTTGGAAGAACAATGGGAGAAACTGAAAGAAGCCATAGTGGAGATAAACCAATGCATTAGGATAGTGGCCAAAGGGAAAAGAAGGAGGAAACCACTATGATTCTCCAAAGTGGTGAGGGACAAAGTCAGGGATAAAAGGCTGAGTTTCAGAAAATATAAGGGGAGACAAAGAGGAGGAGGACAGAGAGGTGTACCTTGAATGCCTAAGGGAAGCAGGGAAGGCTGTTAGGAGGGTGAAGGCACAGACAGAAGAGAGCTTAGCACAGTCTGTAAACAAAGAGGATAAGGCATTTTATAGGTACATCAGTGAAAGAAGAAAAACCAGGGGAGGGATTGTGAGACTCAAAGGGGAGCGAGAGGAGAGTGGATGGAGGGGTATCTGGACAAGGCAGAAATATTGAACAAATATTTCTGCTCATATTCACAAAGGAAGGGAGGATCCAGGACCACAGTTAGGAAGCAGAGGCAATGGGGGAGAGGGTGGAGACCAGTCCATTCACAGTGGAGAGTTCAGGAAGAACTCACAAAGCTGAATGTGGATAAGGCAATGGGGCCAGATGGCATCCACCCAGGGATATTGGGATCTAGCCACACCTCTGGTGGCCCTGTTCACAGAGTCAGTCAACAAGAGTGTCATTCCAGAGGACTGGAGGAGGGAACATGCAGTCTCACTGAACAAAAGTGGCAGTATGGAGAACGCAGGGAACTACAGGCCAGTCAGCCTCACCTCAGTGTTGGAAAAGATCATGGAGACACTGCTGAAAGAAAGGACAGTGGCACATATGGAATCCAGCAGTGCCCAGGATCTGAGACAATGTGGATTCACAGCAGAAATGTCATCTCAAATAAATCGAATAGATTTTTTTGCTTGGGAGATCAGGGAGCTAAATCAGGATGCACGCTAGACGTCGCCTACCTAGATTTCAGTAAAGCCATTAACACCGTCCCACATAAAAGGCTGATTAACAAGATGGGTAGTCTGGGCATGGGAGACAAGGTGGTGAACTGGGTCAGGAACATGGCTAACAGACAAGAGACAGAGGGTGGTGGTAAATGGGGTACAATCTGGGGAGAAAGGGGTGACCAGTGGGGTACCACAGGGATCAGTACTAGGACCAGTCCTGTTCAATGTCTTCATTAGTGACATTGCAGAGGGGCTAGAAGGGAAGGTCCACCTGTTTGCAGATGACACCAAGATCTGCAACAGGGTGGATAATCCAGAAGAGGTGCAGAAAATGAAGAGGGACCTGGAGAAGCTTGAAGGATGGTAGATGTGACAACTGAGGTTCACTGCAAAGAAGTGGAAAATAATGCACCTGTGTAGCGAGAACCCTAAGGAAAGCTACAGGTTGGGAAGGAGGAACTGACTGTCACCAAAGAGGAAAGGGACCTAGCAGTTATTTATTTAGCTTTTGTTGACCAGGTAAGTACATTAGACAAAACAATTGCCTATTTTCAGGTACGACCCAGGAGAGTACAGGAATTACAGATTTAGATACATAGGACAACATGATACAGATATAAACAGCTTACAAGTCATGTGCGGACAACATGATAAAGATTAACACTGCTTACAAGTCATGTAAGGCAGTTTTGTACAGTTTGTACACAACAGAATAACTATGTATGCAACAGAATATGACATGTAGCAACTAAGAGCAGTACAAAAAGGTACAAGCTGAGATGCAGCAACACTATTTACAACTTAATGGCCCCTGGAAGTTGAGACTTTGTCCAGGGGAGAGGAGTGCTGTGAAGAGTCAGGATAGATTACTGGGGTTTGGGTCATCTCTGATTACCATAAGGTGTCAAAGCAGTGTACAAAGGCAGCAGGGAGGGCCAGTGGCATGCTGGGGTGCATAAGCAGGGGTATCATTGCAGGAGGCGGGAGGTGATAATGCCATTGTATAAAACATTGGTGAGGCTTCACCAGGAGTACTACATGCGGTTCTGGAGGCAACACCTGTGCAAGGACATAGATAAGGTGGAGACTATCCAGAGAAAGGCAACAAAGATGGTGCAGGGCTTGCAACACAAAACACATGAGGAAAGACTAAGGGACCTCAATATGTACTCACTGGAGGAGAAGAGACAGAGGGGGGACACGATTGAAACTTTCAAGTACCTCAAGGGCATGAACAAGGTGCAGGTGGGGGACCTTTTCCAATGTAGAAAAAATACTAGAACAAGGGGGCACAATATGAAATTGGAAGAGGGTAGATTAACAGGCAACGTGAGGAAGTTTTTCTACAAAGAAAGGGTAGTCAACATTTGGAATAGTTTGCCATAGGAAGTAGTGGGGTCAAGCACAGTGGACGGGTTTAAGCATGTCTGGAACAGGCACAAAGAAGGCCTGAGAAGGGAGGGAGTGATGAAAAGCCATTGATCACATAGGGTCAGTGGCCACATACAATGCATAGGGCCTACAAGCAGACTAGATGGGCCTAGTAGTCCTTATCTTCAGACAATTTCTATGTTTCTATCAGTTTTCTTTTTGTAGTCACACCCTCTTTCAGGGAGTGATACTACCTCAAGACCCTAAAAGTGAATGAGGCTCCTATGTGGCCTATGTCATTAAAGTGTAGTGCTACTTGTGAATCTTCATCTTTTCTTCTGATTTCTCCTTTGTGCTCCTCTATTTGTATATTAAGGGCTCTACTTGTCTGTCTGACATATAACTTGTCGCAGGGACATTGAAGCAGATATGACATTTTGTTTGGTGTAATTAATGAGTTCCTTAATTTTAAAAGTTTGTTCAGTATGGGGGTGCCCAAATTATTTTTTCTTCCTTGTGAGCCCACATATGGAGCACCTACCACAGGCTGTTATGCCTGGTTGTAATGATTCTAATAGGAGGAGTTCTCCTGCCTTTTGGGGCTGCTTGAATTGTGAATGCACTAGTTTGTCCTTTATAATAGAAGCTTTCTTAGCTGCCACAACTGTTTGCTGTGTGAAAGCAGCTATTTCAGGGTTATCTATCGCTACTAGGTGCCAGTGTTTATTAACTATGTGCAGCTCAGTATCCCACAGCCCTCCTTCCTGCCTTCTCACATTGCTTGCCTACTTTTAGGTCATCTGATATAACTACCCCTAGGTCCCTTTCCATTTTTGTTGTTGTCAGTACCTCCCCACCACACTCTGTACTCTTTCCCTGGGTTTTTGTTTCCAAGGTGCATTACTTTGCACTTTTTTTGCACTGAATCTAAGCTGCCATACTTTGGACTATTCCTCACACCTTGCCGAGCCCCTTTTCATCCTTTCCACCCCGCCTTGTGTATCAGCCTTGCTGTAGATCTTTGTGTCATCTGCAAAGTGGCATACTTTTCCTTCCCATCCTTCTGCAATGTCACCTATAAAGACATGAAAGAGGACTGGTCCCAGTACTGAGCCCTGCGGTACCCTACTAGGACCCCCCCTTTCTTCAGAGTGGTTCATTTACTATTACCCTCTGTGTTCTGCTGGCCAGCCACTTTTTTGGCCAGTCAACCACCCTGTGACCCATTCCCAGGCTAGCTAACTTGTTTATAAATATTTTGTGTGGGACTGTGTCAAATGCCTTGCTAAAGTCTAGGTAGGCCATGTCCACATCCCCCTCTGGTCCACTACTTTGGTCACCCAGTTAAAGAATCTATTAGATTTGTCTAACACAGCCTTCCCACTGTGAATCCATGCTGCCTTGGGTCCTGGTCCCCGCTGGCCTCAAGGTACTCAACAATTCTTTCCTTCAGAAGTGATTCCATCATTTTCCCTACCACTGAGGTCAAACTAACAGGTCTGTAGTTTCCCAACTCTGCCTTGCTCGCATTTTTGTGAAGGGGAATCACATCCACCCTCCTCCAGTCCTCAAGTACCTCACCATCCTTCCATAATTTGTTAAAAAGGGTAGTCAGTGGTGTCACTAGTTCTCCCCTTACTTCTTTTAGAGTTCTGGAGTGACTCCTGTCAGGCACCATTGCTTTGTCCACCTTCAGTTTTAAGAGTTCTTTCAGGACCCTTTCTTCTGTGAATGGACTGGTATTGACCCCCCTATCCAGAGTACTTCTATTGTTTGGTTTAGTTACCTTCCCCTCCTCTTCTTTTGTGAATGCTGAAATGAAGTATTTGTTCGGTTTCCCTGCTTTTTCACTGTCACCCTCTGCCAACCCCATCCCCTTTATTAAGCCTCACTATCCCTCTCTTGGTCTTTCTTCACTCCCTAATGTACCTATAAAAGGTTTTTATCCCCCTTCTTAACTGAGTTGGCAATCTTTTCCTCAGTTTGGGCCTTTCTGATTCTGACTGCCTTCCCCACTTCCTTCTGCTTTAAGAGGTACAATTCTCTGTGCTGCTCCTTCTGTGTTTCCTTATACTACCTGAATACTACATTTTTCTCCTTAACCTTCCTGCCACCTCTTTTGAGAACCATAGTGTTTTTTTCCTTCATTTTCATTTGTTTATTTGCTTCACAGAAACATAGAAACATGGAATTTGATGGCAGATAAGGACCGCTTGGCCCACCCAGTCTTCCCATTTCCCTACCTAATGGATAAGCTGAAGATCCTAGTTAACCAGCAGCCTACTTCTTTCTACCCCCAACCCCTAGAATAGCCTTATGGCTGTCCCATGCATGCTTGAATTCAACCACTGTTTTTGACTCCACAACCTCCTCCAGAAGGCCGTTCCATGCATCCACAACCCTCTCTGTGAAAAAATACTTCCTTACATTACCTCTGAGTCACCCTCTATCTTCAAATTGTGCCCCCTTGTTCTTGCACACCTCTTTTTTTGAAAGAAGCTACCTTCTTGGACTTTGTTGATTCCCTTGAGGTACTTGAACGTTTCTATCATGTCCCCCTCTCCCTCCTTTCCTCGAGGCTATACATATTAAGCTCCTTTAGTATCTCTTCATATGTCTTCCGGTGCAGACCCTGCACCATTTTAGTTGCCCTCCTCTGGACAGCTTCCATCTTGTCTATGTCCTTGCAGAGATTGGGTCTCCAGAACTGCACACAGTACTCCAGATGGGGTCTCACCAGCTGCCTGTACAGAAGGATAACAACGTCCTGTTTTCTACTGGTGATGCCTCTCCCTATGCATCCCAGTATCCCCCCAGCCCTCCTTACTGCCCTCTTACATTGCTTGCCCACCTTTAAGTCATCTGATATGACTACCCCCAGGTCCCTTTCCATTTTGTTGTTGTTAGTATCTCACCCACCATTGTGTACTCTTCCCCTAGGTTTTTGTTTCCCAGGTGTATTACCTTGCTCTTCTTAGCATTAAATCTAAGTTGTCATACATTTGACCATTCCTCTAACCTTGCCAGGTCCCTTCTCATCCTTTCCACCCCACCTTGTGCATCAACTCTGTTGCAGATCTTTGTGTCATCTGCAAGAGACATACTTTCCTTCAGTCCCTCTGCAATGTCACTTACAAAGACATTGAAGAGGACCGAATCTAACTGAACCCTGCGACTTACTAGAAACCCCTTTCTTCAGAGTGCACTCCATTTACTATTACCCTCTGTGTCCTATTCTCCAGCCAATTCTTTACCCAGGCTATCATCTTGGGACCCACTTCCAGGCTGGCTAACTTGTATATTAATCTTTTGTGTGGGACTGAGTCAAATGCCTTGCTAAAGTCTAGGTAGGCCATGTCCACAGCCCCTCCCTGATCTACTACTTTGGTCACCCAGTCAAATAAATCTATTAGATTCATCTGGAATGACCTTCCTGCTGTGAATCCATGCTGCCTTGAGTCCTGTGCCCCTCTGGCCTCTAGGTACTCAACAATTCTTTCCTTCAGAAGTGATTCCATCATTTTCCCTATCACTGAGGTTAAACTAAGGCTTGTTGCCTCTGTTGTGATGGCAGTTTTGTTTTTCCCCCTTTGCTTATCCACCTCTTTGTTTTGCCTGTTTGCTGGTGCTTTTTTGTAGCATTCTCCCATTTTGCCAGTCAGCCATTATAAAGTCCAATATCTTCACTTTTGTATGGCTCAACTCAACGTCTGTGTTTATTGTGAATCACACTGTTTGGTGGTCGCTTGTTCCCAGATGGCTACCCACTTCTAAATCTTAGATCCTCTCTCCATCCCCATTTGAGAGTACCAGGTCTAAGTTCGCTCCCTCCTGAGTGGGTTCCAACACTAGCTTTCTGAGGCATGCCACCTATAGGGCATCGAGAATGACCCTACTATTGGATGTGGCTGCTGCAAAGGTGCTCCAGTTAACATCTGGCATAATGAGGTTCCCCATCAACAATCTCTCCACTTTTACTGCCATTCTAAGTATTCCTTCTATCATTTCCTTGTCCATTTCCTCCCCCGAGACAAGGGTCTGTATGCACCCCCCCATGTGGATTGTGGTGCCATTTCCTGTCTCCAGGGTGACCCACGGTGTCTCCACTCCTCCCTGTTTACCCTTTATTTCCATTGCTTTTTGACCACTTCCCTTAGATAGAGAGACAAACATTCTTTCCAGTTTCATCAAATATTCTTTATTTAAATTGCCCTGATGTTTCATTCCTCACTATGGAGCTTTTTCCAAGGGCGTATATTCATTTTGTAATGGTTCAAAAACATTTTTTAATGTCTTATTTCTATAAAGCATTTAGTTTTGCATAAACTGTAACCGCTAGTTCAACTAGCATAGGTAATTGTTGTGTTACCATATTCTATAGTTTTCTTCGTATGTTTACTTTCCTGGTTCATGTAATATTATGTCGATTGTTTCTTTGTTTCTATAAACATAAGTTTTTATTGTTTTGTTTTTTGTTCGGCTGTCTATGCAAAGCTATGTGACACCAGCACCAGACAGCGATCAAAGTATTTTTAACTGCTTGTAAAGCTGGACTGACCCCTTGTTTTGCTTTTCCTTCACTTATATGCAAGATTCAGTTCTCAGAATGAAAGTGACAACATGTCTGTAAAAATAAAATATTTCATTATTATTGGCTCTGTTGGTTGTTTAATTTTCCAACAGTCCTTTTTTTAGTTACTTAGAATAAACAGTTTTGATAATCATTGTACATATATTAGCTTCAATGCGGCTTTTGTATGCCATTATCATATGCATGTTAATGCCTTATGGTGTTCTTTTCAGTACATAAACATTCATTTGTTACCTTACACAATATATACATCTTAGCCACATATAACATTTATTCTGCTTATCTATATGTTAACACACTTTGTATACTTAGTTCATATAGTTTCCTCATTTTACCTGCTTCAGTCTGCTCTTAATGTTTGAACGGGCTAGTGCCACTCCGTTTTGCAGCTCTGTAAACAAACAAGTTTGTAATGCATTTACTGTTCTGTATTTGAGTATGTACAATGTGCTCCAAAGTCTGTACAATATGCTACAAAGTCTACAGTGCTGTGTCTAGTTGCTCTTTTAAATTTAAGATGAGTTTGTTTTATCTGAGTCTTATGTTTGTGTATATGTCTCTTGCAATGGCATTCGCTCTCATGTCACAGTAAAGTGAAAGAGTGAGCTGCTTCCTCTTGAACCCACTAGCCCAGCCTCCTGGATGATGTGTCTCATCACCAATAACAAGGTGTTTTTGTTCAGCCATGAAACAGTCAACCATGCGTCATGCTGCTCTGAGTTTGGCTGCCCCATCGTGCTCCTCCTCCTCCTCCTTGTCTTCCATGACTGCAACTCCAACCTCGCTTGAAACATCCCAAGTGGGATTGCTCCTTTTTGATTTTTGTCTGCCTATTAACATAGTTGTGCCATGTAAAGATGACAGTGCTGTGTGGTAGTGGCGGTGGTTTTTGGTAGCAACAACACTTGGTGCCCTATGTGTCTTGAGCATCTGTTCCCCTGACCTTTCTGACAAGAAGGCTTTTAAGGTTTTCTACCGTCTGAGTGCCACCATCTAGTATTGACTCAAGGCCATACTTATAACGTGGGTCAAGCATGGTGATAATGCCAAAGTCATCAGACTGCAGAATTCCAACAATATGAAGGTTGGAGTCCAACATGTGGAGCATGTGCTGTATCAAGGCAAAGCTGGCATTGTCACCGCCTGCCTCAAATCGATTGCTGCACATTAACCAGCATCCACCGCAGCATGTGTAGCAAGGGAATAGACTGACTGATACAGGTAGACTTATCACTCACTGCTAGTGTTGCATGTTCAAAGAGATGCAGAATCATTGTGAGTCCACCCATTAAATGCCAATGTTCTGTGGTGAGAGCCATGGAGACTCCAGACCTGTCATGACTGGTGTGTAGCAGCAGATAATCAGACACAGCTTTATACTTCTTATAGAGCCACTCCACCATGCACAGTGTGGAGTTCCATCTGGTCACCACATCCAACTGCATGCGATGATGAGGCAGATAGTTCTTTATCTGAAGCTGGCATAGCTCGTCATGATCCTTCCCAGAATGGGCTAAGTGGGCACAGATACAGAAGGCCACCAACAAGATATCCTTCACATCAGGATGGCTAACAAACTGCTGGACCACAAGGCTGAGGCAGTCTGCCAGGCATGGCACCCTGAAAAACCCACCATCACTTTTGCATTTTATAACATTGTAGCCGCTGTTGCTCACAATAAAGCCAGCTTTCATGGAGTGTGGGTGTAGCCACTCATCATTCTCACCCAGTAGTACTTGAAGCATGCTTGTCATTGTGAGTGTCGCATGCTGCCTAATACTGGTTATGTTGCAACCACCACACACAGTCTGCCTTGCTGAACTGACTCCCACCGTGTCCAGATTCCAAGACCACCCCAGGTACCTGTACCCAAAGTGCTGCAATGCACATATATAAGCTGCCAGCTGTTCTCCTACTGGTCTACATATTCATGCTAAGATGGATGGATAGTGGTGAAGAATGCTTCTTAAGTTTATGGAACACCACCTTCTTTACTGTGACATGCAGTTCAGGAACAGCACAGTTGGAGAAGAATGTCCTTGGTGGTACCTTTCACTTTGGACATGTATGAGCAGCAAACCTTCTAAATCCTTTATTCTCAACAAAGGTGAATGAGAGCAGGCCAAGTGCGAGCATTTCTGCAGCAGCCGCACTAAGCTCTGGTACAGTAGAATGATTCATGGGGTATTTGCTGTGCTGTTCAAACATGCTCATCAGAGTTGACTGTAATTTTCAGGGTGTTGGGCTGGCAAACAGACAGCCACCTCATGGAGGCCCAGTAGGGGTTCTCTGACTCAAGAAAAATACATAGTGCTGATAAAAGGACACAAGTCATTTTAGCTGTTTTATGGGTTGGCAACAGTGTTACTGTGGGCTGACTGTCAGGACTGCTGAAGCTACCACTGCAGCTATGCCAACTAGTTGTAGCAGCCCCCTCCACATCCTGCTCCTCCACTACAAGTGGCTAAGATGGGTGTTGGCTATGGAGGGTGTGAGGAGTGAAAAAGAAGGTGGCTCTGTGGTGGGGGTGAGTTGGAAGGAGGGCAGTAGGGGGGAAAAATGGTAGAATGGTAGTGGGTTCAGGTGAGGTACCCAAAATGGGAGGGAGTAGACAGGATAAGGATGGCACGAGCATGTAGGACCACACTATCATAAAGCAAGGTGTTGGTGTCATACGAGGGATGGGGATATACAGGGAGGTAGCAGGGGAGACAGATTAATATGGGAGAGGGAGAGGAGGGGAGGGTGGCCAGTGCATTCACCAGTGGGGCAGGGGGCCCCTTGTCCCTGTGGGGAACACAGAGATGGACCTGGGTGCAGTATGGGAAGAGAAGTGGTTGAGGAGGACTGGTCAGTGAGGGGAAAGAGCTGGGGGCAGGGGGAGGCCCTGTCCCTGAGAGAGATTTGGGGATGCACCTGGGTACATTAGGGGGAAGGGAAGTGGTTGAGGTGGACAGGTCAGTGAGGGAAAGAGCTGGGGGCAGGGGAGGCCTTTGTTTCTGGGGGAAATATGGGGATGGACCAGCATGCCATTGCAGGAAGGGAAGTGGCCAGGGAGGTCAGGTCAGTGAGGAGTAAGGGCTGGAGTGTAAGGGACAGGATGGAAATTGGCACAATGGGGAGGAGAGGGGACATAAAGGTAACGTGGTAGGAGGAGGGCAACTGGGATAGTGAGTAGGCCTAGGGAAAAGGAGGTGGAATGAGTGCTTCTCTTCAGTGATGGCGGGGGAGGTGGAGACTTCCTGTGGTGTTAAGACCAAGAGTATACCTGGCTTGATGGTGCATGAGGCCAAACATCTGGTCTGTGCTCTCGCGAAAGAGCATGGTGGGAGCACTGACATATTAGTGCACCAGGGTACAAATGACATAGAGTGGAACAGTGTTCTGCAGATTCAGGCTAGGTTCACGGAGCTAGCCAGGGTGTGTTAGGATGTGGGGTGCTTGTTCTCCTTCTCAGAGGTCCTACCAGTGCCTAGGGCCAGTGTAGGGAATAAGCAAATAATAAGGGATGTAAATGTGTGGTTCAGTGAATGGTGCGTGGCCAGGGGGTATGGATAGGTGGGAGACTGGGGTGCAACCTGGGAGGACAAGGAACTGTATGCAAGGGACAGGCTTCACCTTAACTCAGAGGGGAAAGAGGCCCTGAAGCTTAGATTGGCAGGATTCAACCATTCCAGGTGGGGTTTAAACTTGGGAGGGGGGCTTCCTGGTAGGCTAAGCCATGATGGCCCTGGCATTCTCCCCCAAGCGGGGGAGGAGGGGGCACAGACCAGGAGCACCCAATAGTGCATGAGGGGGGTCCTTGTAGGCAGAAACCTGGGATCCCTCAGGGCAGGGTAACGGGGTTTAGGGAACACATGGAAGGTAGTCCTGATTAATGCCAGGAGCATGTGGAACAAGATGCCAGAGCTTCAGGCACTGTTATTGGAGGGTGGAGTGGATGTGGTGGCTGTCACAGAAACATGGACCACTTCTAGACATGACTGGGACCTAAACCTACTGGAATACACCACCTGCAGAAGAGATAGGGTGGAAGGAAGGGGAGGGGGAATAGCATTTATCATTAAGACTAGCATAGGGATAAGCAAGTTTGAGGAAGCGGGGGATCAGGTGGGCTTTATGGAGTGCCCTACGGGTTCCCATGGGGAAGCGGTGAAGATGGGGGTGGTATATAGACCACCTGGGCAGGGTGAAAGAGCAGGAGGAAGGCCTGTTGGCAAACCGCCCAGGACCACTGTGGTAGGGGAGAGAGCTGAAGTGTGGTGCTGGGGGATCTGAATATGCCAGGATCAGACTGGGGAATTATGGCATCCTCATCAGGCAGGGAGCAGCACCTGCTGGATGTCTTCCAGGATGCATCTCTTTCCCAGCTGGTGATTGACTCAGTGAGGGAGGATCGCATCCCGGATGTGGTCCTATCAGATGGTGAGCTCATCAAGGACCTAGTTGTTAGGCATCCACTGGTCGGAAGTGATCACGCCATGGTCTGGTATTCCCTGGACCTGGGAGGGGTAGATCACATAAAAATGTCAGTGGTTGATTTTTGAGGTGTGGACTTCGTGGGCATGGAGTGGATCCTAAGGGGCTACTTAGGTGAGATCAGGGCAGGTATGGGCACTGAGGCCTGGTAGGAAGTTATTAAAAAGAGGATCCTGGAGGCTACCAAGACCTGCATGAAGGAGAGATGCAAGTGGGGCAAAGCTAAGAGGCCATGCTGGTGGACAAGGGAGGTCCAGGATATAGTGAGGGAGAAAAAGGCTGCTTATAGCTGATACAAACATTCTCAGGGAGGCTATAGCCCAGAGGCAGTATGATATGATAGACAGGAGGGTCACCAGGATGGTGATGTCAGCCAAAGCGGGGTTAGAGCTGAGATTGGCACAGGGGATTAGAAGGGGGGGAAGGGTTCTTCAGCAGTAGCAGAGAAAGAAGAAAAGGGAAGGGGCATATTAGTAGGCTGAGATCAGGGAGTGGGTGGGAGAAGGAGGAAGCAGGGGAGCAGGCAGAGGTACTAAATTATTTTAGTTGCCTCAGTCTTCACCAAGGAGAAGAGGAAGTGGCACTGCAAGGGGAGGGGGACTGGCAGATGAAGTGGGGGCAATGGATGTTGAAATCCCTATTGGGAGGGTGTAGGAAGCCGTCAAGGCCCTAAGGCAGAAAGCACAGGGCCCAGACAGGATCCATCCCAGAGTGCTTAAGGAACTGGCTGATACCCAGGCCACCTCTGACACAGCTTTTTAATGCTTCCCTTCAGTCGGGGTGGGTGCCTCAAGAATGAAGGATGGCCCATATTGTGCCTATACACAAGGGTGGCTCACGGGAGGAGCCGGGAAATTATAGGTCGGTTAGCCTGATGTCGGTAGTGGTTATAGTGATGGAGGTCATCTTGAAAGAGAGGCTGGAGGGATTTCTGAAGGCATGGGGCCACCTAGATGATCACCAGCATGACTTTGTTAAGGGCAGATTTTGTCAGACCAACCTGGTGGAGTTCTACAAAGGAGTGACGAGAGTGCTGGATCAGGGTAGGCCAGTGGATGTCCTCTTTCTAGACTTCAGCAGGGTGTTTGACTCGGTGCCACATCCTGGGCTGCTTGAAAAGCTGGGGGATATGGGGTGGGGGGGCAGATGGTCTGGTGGATAGGAAACCGACTAGCAGGGCTTATACAGAAGGTAATGGTTGGGGGAGGGTCTCATCTCCCAGGAGAGTTATGTAGCAGGATCCCAAAGGGATCAGTGCTGGGCCCACTCCTGTTAAATTCCTATATCTGACATCAGAAGCGATATCAGGAGAGGGATGAGTCTCTTTGCCAATGACTCGAAGCTGTGGGTGGTGGTGGATAGGGAGGAGGGGAAGTTGGCCCTCCAGGAGGACCTGGAGACTCTGGGGAGGTGGTCACGCTCCTGGAAACTAAAATTTAATATTGAGAAATGCAGGGTTCTTCACCTGGGGCCAAAAACCTGGCTCATATGTACACTTTGGAAGGGGAGATACTGAAGGTTTCCAGGGGTGAGAGGGACCTCAGGGTGGTGGTGGATGCCAGAATGAATAACTTGGAGAAGTGTAGAAGGTCTGAGGCCCAAGCAAATAAAATTCTGAGGTGCATAGCAAGGGGGATAACCTCAAGAAGCTGAGAGGTGCTCCTTCCGCTGTATAATTGCCTGGTTAGACCGCACCTTGAATACTGTGTGCAGTTATAGTGTCCTTACTTAAAAAGGGATATTGCTCTTCTGGAGAGGGTCCAGAGGACGGCGACCATGATGATAGATGGTCTAGGGGAAAAGCCCTATAGGGAGAGACTTGAGGAGCTCAACCTGTACTCATTGGAAGAGAGGAGGAACAGAGGGGTTATGATAGAGGTCTTCAGATATCTCAATGGAACAAATAGGGTAAACCTAGATGGGGTACATCAGCTGAAGGAGGTAGGGGCTACTGGGGTCATTCAATGAGGCTGGTCAGTGGGAGACTAAGGGGGAAACAAGTATACGCTACTTCACTGAAAGGGTGGTGGAGCCCTGGAATGAGCTGCCCATCGATCTGGCAGAAGTTACAACTGTGGAGGGGTTCAAGAAAGGCTGGGACAGGTATAGAGGAGGGTGCATCCCAGAGCTCCACTAGGGGTTGAGGTGGAGGATCTTGTGTGGAGGGTGGTGAGGCTATGAGGCTATAACAGTGACCTGGATGGGCAATGATCCCTGAGCAGACTTGATAAACCATAGGGCCTAATCTGCTGGCTTTTTAGTATGTAGTATTTTAGTACTACGCATCCCCCCCAGTGGCACCACTTAAAGATAATAAGGATGAGGGACCAGGACCACATGCAGCTGCTTCCTTCTGGTGTTTAAGCCATCAGAGAGGGTGCCAGTTCTTTAAGTACATGTGCTGACCACCGGTGCCTAGGTGGCTGCCCTCCTTCCACCTACTGACCCGTATGTGGAAAAGCTGACATATTGTCATCGTTTCATCTACTGGGTCCAGCACAAAGAATTCCCACACTAGGGATTTTGTAGGCCTCTTTTAATCATGATGCCTGGACTGGGACAACAGAATGGAAGTACGGAGGAGGGATACTACTGTTTTTGTTGCTTGACTCTGTCTCATCACATTAAGAATAGTATGGGGGGACCTTCAGTATGAGATTCGGTGGTTAAATCAATGCTGCACTTAAGATCCCCTCCACTGTCACCGCTTTTCTGTTTCTTCTTCTCTGGTTCCCATATGTGATCCAATGCCTCTTCATGATGATGATGATGACACTCATCATTATCGGCATGTCATCCTCTGATGTCCTCCTCATGCTCCACCTCATGCTGAACCTCAATCTCAACAGTTTGTGAGTCCGGCTCCACAACAGTGATTTCCATAGTGGTGTGATCCACGTTTTGGAGCTTTCCAACATTCCTCTCAACCACTGCCTCAACCGTATCTTGAGGAACACTGCCACCAGCAGCAATGGAGATGGGAACATGCTCCACCTTATCTTTATGAGACACTGCTTCTGGTGTAGTTTTCTGGCTGCTTGCACTATTGCCACCTCTCATATTACCCACTACCAAGGCTGCCACAGAGGTTGCCCAAAAAATGTAGATGAAGGAAAGCCACTGGTAAATATTCCTGCACTACTGCTAGCAGCACCCATCCCAGAGCAATTAGAACTTGTTGATGGTAACACTACATCAGAAGACAGTCCTCCATTCACCGTTTCAGTTGCACTACTTTTCACAAACAATGCTAAAGTCTTGCCTACGTGACTCGCTCCTCTCCCTTTCTTGTTTCTCTTCACTGGCATTCTTTTTTTATTAATGTTTGGCAACACAGAAAACTGATATATTTGGACACTATTTCTCACAGCACATGGGGGAGGTATAACAACAGGTCGGGTATGCCAGCCGGGTGAATAGCTGGATCTATAAAGCTTGTACTTCGCCCAAGAGAGCAGTAATACACCACAGGCTGGAATATAGTACCACTGGTGTTAATAAACAGAGGAAAATCAGTCAGAAGAAGGAAAGTTCAGTCTGGAAAAATGATATTTTTGAATGCTATTTCTCACAGCACACAAGGGTACAACAACAGGTTGGGTAGACTAGCTGGGTGAATAGCTGGATTTATAAAGCTTGTATTTTGCCAGAAGAGCAGTGCTAAACGATGGGCTAGGATACCACTGGTGTTCACAGACAGAGGAAAGTTCAGACAAACAAAGGAAAGTTCAGTCTGGAAAATTTGATAGTTTGGACACTATTTCTCATAGCACACAGTGGGTACAACAACAGGTCGGGTATGCTAGCCGGGTGCGAACAGTTGGATTTGTAAAGCTTGTACTTTGCCAACAGAGCAGTACTACATCACCGGCTGGGATACCACTGGTGTTCATAAAAGAGGAAAATGCAGTCAAACAAATGAAAGTTCAGTCTGGAAACCGATATTTTGGGATGGAACAGCACATGGGAGGTACAACAACAGGTCAGTTAGGCTACCCGGGTGAATAGCTGGATTTCTAACTACTACACCACAGGCTTGGAATGATACCACTGCTGTTCACAATGTGGGGGGGGGGGCATCAACAAGTCATGCACTACAGGCAGGGTTTTCTTTCATTTTCAAAGCACAAGGGATTAGAAAGAGGAAAGGGGAGGGGGATTGCAAAACACAAGGGGTGGGTGCCTCGGCTAGGGTCTGGGGTGTTAAAATCAAAGCACCCACATTCGCTCACAAACATTCACACAGACGCTCACAATCACCACACTAAGACTACAAACGAAAAAGTTAACATAACACAGTAATGTAGTACACGCAACAACAGGGTTGAAAATGTTTAAACAAGAAATATTCTACTTTACCGTGCACAGTCTCTTCACAATCACTAGCTGCTGTGACCTCTCTCCTCACTCTCTTATCACTGTATAGAGAAATGTCCCTTTCAGCTTTCTATTGGCTGTTCAGCCACATATGACCTCTGTTAAACAACACGTGACCTCCAACTCCACAAGACATTGCAAACTTTGCCTGTTGTGACAAATTTTTCCAATGAAGTTTTCAATGTCTACATCTCCAACAAGCACTTTGCATATCTGCCTTGGGAATGGCAAAGTTAAATTGCACTGCTGCAAAGTGAGCATACTCCGTGAGCTATGGACTGCATCCTGCATAGTAATTTGCAAAATGAAATGAGTTCACAAAATACTATGCAGATCGAATATTTGCAGCTTTGCACACCACTATCTAGGATGGACAACTGCTGGAGGTGTGTTAACAGGAAACAGGAGGCAGTGAGGGGGCTGTAACATTAGGAATGGTTACAATTTCAAGAAACTGACATTGGCTTGTTAGATGATAAAAGAATAAGTAGCAAGGAGAGGCAGAAGCTACTAGTAATAAAGAGGGACACCAGGCCAGCTTAATGGCAGCTTAGTTAATGTAACATAGTTAGGGCTGTAAGTTTTTCATGGCAAAATTTGCCTTTTTTCCCATTCAAATTTTATTAAAGTTTTTCACAACAAAGAATACATCCAACCATAAAAGTACATAACAATAATTACATCAGTACATGAGAATAACAATGCCAGGATGTAGTCACCCCTTACCAAATTCCACCCCACCCCTCCCCCATCCTCCTCCCCCCAAAATCCCAGCACAGCACACAATTCCTCGACCTATACTATTAAAATAGGGAAGAACCACTCCTTGGACAGTATAGAATACAAGGTATATAAGGGGCCCCAAATCAGATTAAACCTTGGTAGCTTGTTCTGGAGACTAGCAATGACTCTTTCTGTTCTAAGATTAGCAAGCAACTCTTGTAGCCACTCGCCATAGGTAATTTCTGAGGTATCCTTCCAATGCTTCAGGACCACCTTCTTAACCGAAGTGGAAATCAGGCTAATATGGTACTTCCTATTCCATACAGAAATGCTGGAAACATCCCCTAACAAGCATATCTCCACAGTAAACAGCTCATTCAGACCCAGTAAAGGATCAATCTCTTGTCGAATCCTAGTCCAGAGTGGAGCTACCTTGGAACAATTCTAGAAAATGTGAAGAAGGTCCCCACTACCCTGCTGACATCTGTAGCAAGTAGAGGAGGATATAATCCTTAACTTTGCCAACGAGAGAGGGAATAATAAATATTATGCAACTTGAATTGCATCAGTCCTAAGCTCTGTCTTGCGACATAAATTTATAGCAACTCATGAAATAGTCGTCCAATCGAGCTCCGTATCTGGAAAAAGTGAGGACCAATAACTCACTGGTGCCAAGTTTTGAGAATGAACACAACTACAGAGCATGCTATACATGCTGGAAACAGCATGAGCCACTCCTACTAATGGTCCTATCTCTATATGGAAGCCCGGTAATGGAGTGATCGGAGAAATTATGCCCAAACCTTTAACCAAGAGATGCCAAAGATGGAAAACTTTGAATATATCAGTTTGTGGGATTGAAATTTATTCAAAATTTCAGTTGACAAAAGCAAGTGCCCTTCTGCCGAAATTAGATCACCGACTAAGCCATCCTCCAATTGTGGAAGCTAACTACCCCGAATGGGTTTACCATCCAATTGGAGGTTGAGATTGCCCGTTAATAGTTGAGATGGGTCTTTAATGTGACTATATTTCAAAAAGGCTCATAATTGCGAATGAACTCTAATAGATATCTCAACAGGAGAATTTTGAAGGGCCATGGGTAGAGAGCCTGGATTGCAATGCAACAAGGCCCTAGGGGATAGGCCTAGCTCAAGTATATGGGGTATCTCCACCTTCAACCAAAATGGAACATAACTAACTTGCTCTGGGGGATCAACTGCCTTTGTCCATCTGAAGTACTTATTTGCATGTCTAGCCCAATAATACAACCCTATATGGGGCAATCTCAACACCCCAATTGACTTGGGAGCAGCTAATTTATGATAAGCCATTCTGGGCTTCTTATAATTCCAGATAAATTTGGCAATTATACCATGAATTTTCCTGAACCATTTTAAAGGGAGCCAAACATTTAACATATTTATTGGGTAAAACAAACGGGGAAGTATGTTCATTTTAACTAAGTTGATTTTCCCCCACATCGAAAGTGGAAACAAAGCCCATCTTTTAAGGTCTGTTTCAATCACATGGACCAGATAATCTAGATTTAACTGTTGTGTATGGGCCGGTGATCTTGTAAGGGTAAGCCCTAAATATTTTATTGCATCTGTACTCCAAGCTAACCCAAATGCAGTGATCTCTTGTTTAAAAGTTTTATGATTCAGGGGGAATACCTGTGTTTTTCCAATATTGAGTTTGTAATTGGCCACTTCACTAAAACCCTGAATATTTTCTAATAAGGCGGGAATGGAAGAGACCGGGTAGGAAATTTGGAGCAATAGGTCATCTGCGTACACAGATAGTCTAGTGGTGTACCCACACACCTGAATATCCTGAACCTCCTGGGCTTGCATGATCCGCCTAATAAGAGGCTCTAAATATAAGTTGAAAAGAAGTGGGGACAAAGGGCAACCATGTCTAGTACCCAAAAACAGCTTAAAGGGGTCTGAGATAATGCCGTTGCAGGTAATTCTTGTGGAGGGAAATTTATAAATGGAGCCAATCCATGACCAGAATTCCCGGGGGAAACCAAATGTTTCCAAGGCGGTTAGAAGATATCTCCTGTGGACCCTATCAAAAGCCTTCTCGGTGTCCAGAGAAACCAAAACCATGGGATGGTCACCCTCCTTGGAGACCGAGAAAACGTGCCAGATTCCGCAAGTGGTCCACTGAAGATCTCCCCCTCATGAATCCCACTTGCTCTGCCCCGATTAGCTCGGGAAGAGCTTCACTTACTCGATCTGCCAATAATTTCATAAGAATTTTAATATCATGATTGAGGAGCGAAATGGGTCTATAGCTTGACAACGAGTCTGGGGGTTTGTCTGGTTTGGGTAAGAGTACTATTAATGCCTCAAACAGTGAGACAACCGTTGCCAGCCCACTTAGAATATACTGAATCAAACTCAACAAAAAAGGGATTAATTCTTTAGAAAAAACTTTGTAGAAATTAGCGGAGAACCCATCAGGGCCTGGGGTTTTATCTGAAGGGAAGGACTTAATGACATGTTCTATCTCCCCTTGCGTTATAGCAGCTGAAAGCCTAGCTTGGTGATACTCCGATAGAGAGGGCAAGTTCAACCTCGTAAATAATGTTGTAGTTTCTCCTCTGATGGGACTCATTCACTGTCCCATATAACTTCTCAAAATATTTCTTGAATTCGCCCACAATTTCCTTTGATGATGTTTTAATAGAACCATCATCAATTGAGTGAACAGTCGCAATTAATCTAACAGATTCCAATTGTTTTAATCATCTAGCCAGCATGCGGCCTGCTTTCTCCCCTTGATCGGAATACACCGCCCTTGTTTTAATAATAGCCCACTCAGCCTGCTACCCTAGCAAACTGAGATATGAATCCCACAATTTGGTTAAATCCTGCCTATATTCTTCAGACGAGAAGGAAGAGAGCCTAGCCTCCTTTTCTCAGATCTGAGAAAGTATCTCGGAAATCCGCCTCTCTCTCTCTTTTTTCCTCCGAGAGGCCAACCCTATAAAGATCCCCCTCAAATATACCTTGAGTGCACCCCACTCCATGTCAGGCCATCTGGTGGAATTGTAATTGAGAGATATAAATTCCGTTATCTGGGAGGAGATAAATTTAACAACTTCTGGGTCTTCTAGCAACTGATTATTGCTTCCATCTGCCCCCTTTTTTGAGGAGAGAAGGAAAATATATTAAGCAAGTGAATCTAAAAAGAAGATAGTCCAGGCCACTATTCTCTCAGTAATCAACTACGCTGACTTCTTATATGGCTGTTGCCCCATCTCATATCTGAATAAACTGGATACACTCTACCATAGAGCCCTGAGGTTTATTACAGAACTATCTTTCAACACTCACCACTGCTCGCTCTACGCTGCAATTGGATGGACCTCACTCCACTTTAGAAGAGACAGAAATGCCACATTATGGATTTACAGAGCCATAACCCAGATGTTACCAAAATATGTCTCAGACTGCTTCATACAAGCCTCGTCAAGTAAATATGCCCTAAGAAGTTACAATTTCATCATGCTTAACGTGCCCAAAGTCAACTCTCACTATGGTAGATCTGCCATTAGTTATGTGTTATCCTCCTTATGGAACACTATGCAGAAGTTACTGAAAGTGAACAAACCCATATCAATTGCATCCTTTAAATCTCTGTACTCTAGGTTTATAAAAGAAAAATGTAATTGTTTCCGCCAACAGTAGAGAAATCCTATCCCTCTCCCTCCCCTCCTAGCTGTCTCATCTGTGGATGCTATCTGCCATTCCCAAGATTCATCACCTTTACAGTCCCCACATTTCTCCTTCCATCCTTTTCTCTTTATTATTTTATTGTGCATCACCGCTCTATGCCCCTTGTTACTCCTTACCGCGGTAGCGGCCTCCTTCCTTCCTCTCTCACTACCCACTTACACCCTACCCCCCTCTCCTTCTCCTCACCCCTGCCTATAGCCACTGATAAGGCCATTATTCATCTATCTCTACTGCCACCTGTCCCTTCTTGTAAATACCCCCCGCTTACCTCTCCAACTTATCAACTGCCCAGACCGTGCATCATTCTTTTTCCAAAACGTCTGGCAAATCCCCTGATACCTTATACTTTAAACCTTAATCCCAACATATTCTCTCTTCAACCAAGTAAATGAGCTGTCTATTCCATAATCTATGTAAATATGTAAATGGTGTTAATTGCTTCTTGGCTCATTTGTTTGTATTATACCTATGTACTATTAACCTTGAAGCTGCTGTATATCCTGTATATGATGTTCATCAAAGTGTGTATACATTGAATTGTACTATATCTTTATGTAAATTGAACCTTGACCTTACCAAGTCCATCTTGCAAATGAGCTATGCTCAACAATGTTCGCCTGGATAAATAAAGATTTGATTGATTGACTGATTAACAACCGAGTGATTGAAGGGTAACACAGCCACTATGCCCATATCCAATACACCCGAAATGAGAGTGTTCGAGATCAGGACATAGTCAATCTGGGACCCGGTACCATGCACCTGGGAGGTGAATGTGAATTCCTGGTCTTTCAGGCGAAGAATTCTCCACACATTGCAAGGACCAACTTGGTCTAACAATTCCCTGACCGCTCTTTGAGCAGGGGAGAGACCCTTTCTAGAAGACCCTGATCCATCTATTGATGGATCCATTACTAAATTTAGCTCCCCTCCCATAATAATGGGAATATTTAGTAATGGTGTGAGTACTTCCATTATCTGCACAAAAAAACCTGAGGTGTCAACATTAGGGTCATAAATAGACCCCAACATTATTTCCAGAGTGTGCAAGTTGCCTTGTACAAAAACATATCACCCTAATGTATCTTGGATTATTTGAAGTGGTTTAAACGGAACAGATCTATGAATCATCACAATCACTCTTCTACTCTAAGTGTTACCTTCCGATGCAAATATCTGGCCCACCTGTAATCTCCTCATATGATTAACTTCACTATTAAGTAAATGGGTCTCTTGAATAAACATTATATCCGTTTTCACATAGTCTAAGTTTTTTAAGATCCTATATTGCTTAGACTTATGACGAGCTCCCTTTACATTCCAGCTAATAAAACTAATATCTCTGGCCATTACTTAATCATTTATAAACATTATATCCCTGTTATTTTCTATAACCGGACCCTCCTTCCCTTTCCCAAGCCTTGTGTGTGCTGTGTTTCCCTCCCCATTGCCCTCCCAACCACCATACCAAATTCCCTTAATCAAGGCCCTCCCCACACCATACCAACAAAACTTCCAGAAACCCCCTTGCCCCTCCACTCAAACCCCTCCCGATCTGTTATGGCCAATGACAACAGTCCACACAGTACTGCCACCTCCTCCCCTTCTGCCCCTCCTCCCACACCACCTATATACTATAAAGCCCATGCCAAAATATTAACTTTGATGTTCTTGTACCACCTAAAAAAGAAAAAGGCTGTCTTAATGGTCAGCAACTGTCTAGAACTTACCTACAAGGTATAGGAACCATTAACAGTACTAACACATAACTTACGTAAGTATCTCTCTAACCCCCATCCCTTGAAATTAACAAAACACATTCTAACAACATTTCCCCATCATCAGCTTCTCCATATCTATTACAGTAATATTTACTCCCCACATTTTATGATTTTTACCATGGACCCATTATATAGCACCCACTAAACCAGTCCCCCAGTCAAAATGACAAGTGCTTACAACTAGGAGAAGGAAAAAAAAGAAAGAAAAAAAAAACAACCTGTTCCTCCCAGACGAACAAATAGGCACAAATGCCCCTCTGGGTTACCCACCCCTTAACCAAAAATCTGACACATCCCCCTTATAAAAGACAAAACAATCCTGAAAGTCCCATTCATGCTGCATACAAACGCTCGAGTGCATTTGTACAGGATGGGCTTATGCTGAGGCATTCATTGTAAGCAATAATGCAGTCTCTGGCTCCCTCTAGTGATTGCAGGATGCAATAGCTGCTAGCAGCAGATCGATGATGTTTCCTTAATAGCAGAACCTTCCTCTGCTGGACACACGATCAGATTCCTGGGATTCCCCCGAACTAGAGCATCAACGAACCCAAGAGCCAGAGCTCTTCAAGACCAGGATCCAGCTGCAACCACAAACAGAACCGCAGGTACCAACCAGGGAGGCAGTGTAAGATAAAATGAGGGGGCCTGAATTATAAGCAGGGAGGAGAAAGCATCCATGCATCACTTAACTCTCTGCAAAGGCACTTGTCACAGTCACTGGGAAGACCAATTAGGGGCTCATCCAATGACTCGATACTGAAGCAGACATAAATTAGTTACCCGGGACCATTATTTAACCAGCAGAAGCCCCCATGTCAGACTCAAGGATTTTTAAATAGGTCCAGTAGCGTTGCTTTGAGAGCAACTGTTGCTACATCAACATTCTCATAGGCACTCCAAGAACCCCACCAGCAACACTTGGAATTTAGCAGGGTATCCCGTTTTAAATTTAATGCCCGCTGCAATTAGCTTTTTAACAATTGGGTGGAATGATGCTCTCTTTTGGCGGACTGTTAAGGGCAGGTCTTGAACAACTCTTAGCTTCACCCCCTCCCATTGCAGCTCTTTTGTAGCTTTAACTCTCAGAAGAAAGTGCTGGAGCTCCTGATAATTAAGAAAGCGGAGGATAAAGGTGCACAGGGGTGCTCCTTGGGGGAAGGGGTAATGGTCGCAAGGCTCAGTGAGCCCTCTCTATTGTGTAGGCATGCCCAAATGGAGAGGGCCCAGCAATTCTGTCATAGAAACATAGAAACATAGAATTTGACAGCAGATAAGGACCGCTTGGCCCACCCAGTCTGCCCATTTCCCTGCCTACTGGATAAGCTGCAGATCCTAGTTAACCAGCAGCCTACTTCTTCCTACCCCCATCACTTAGAATTGCCTTATGACTGTCCCATGCATGCTTGAATTCCACCACTGTTTTGACTCCACTACCTCCTCTGGAAGAGCAGTTCCGCCATCCACACCCTCTCTGTGAAAAATACTTCCTTAAATTACCTCTGAGCCACCCCCCATCTTCAAATTGTGCCCCTTCTTGCACACCTCTTTTTGAAAGATGCTACCTTTGACTTTGTTGATTCCCTTGAGGTACTTGAAAGTTTCTATCATGTCCCCCCTCCCTCCTTTCCTCGAGGCTGTACATATTAAGCTCCTTTAGTCTCTCTTCATATGTCTTCCGGTACCAGACCCTGCACCATTTTAGTTGCCCTCCTCTGGACAGCTTCCATCCTGTCTATGTCTTTGCAGACTGGGTCTCAGAACTGCATGCAGTACTCCAGATGGGGTCTGACCAGCTGTCTGTACAGAGGGATAATAACTTCCTGTTTTCTACTGGTGATGCCTCTCCCTATGCATCCCAATATCCCCCAGCCCTCCTTGCTGCCCTCTCACATTGCTTGCCCACCTTTAGGTCATCTGATATGACTACCCACAGGTCCCTTTCCATTTTTGTTGTTGTTAGTATCTCACCCCCCATTGTGTACTCTTCCCTGGATTTTTTGTTTCCCAGGTGCATTACCTTGCACTTCTTAGCATTGAATCTAAGCTGCCATACATTTGACCATTCCTCTAACCTTGCCAAGTCCCTTTTCATCCTTTCCACCCACCTTGTGCATCAACTCTGTTGCAGATCTTTGTGTCATCTGCAAGAGACATACTTTCCTTCAGTCCCTCTGCAATGTGTCATATAAAGACATTGAAGAGGACTAGTCTAATCTGAACCCTCGGTACCCCACTAGTAACCCCCTTTCATCAGAGTGGACTCCATTTACTATTACTTTCTGTGTCTTATTTTCCAGCCAATTTTTACCCAGGCTGTCATCTTGGGTCCACTCCCAGGCTAGCTAACTTGTATATTAATCTTTTGTGTGGGACTGTGTCAAATGCCTTGCTAAAGTCTAGGTAAGCCATGTCCACAGCCCCTCCTGATCTACTACTTTGGTCACCCAGTCAAAGAAATCTATCAGATTTGTCTGGCATGACCTTCCTGCCAGAATCCATGCTGCCTTGGGTCCTGTGCCCTCTGGCCTCTAGATACTCGACAATTCTTTCCTTCAGAAGTGATTCCATCATTTTCCCTACCACTGAGGTTAAACTAACAGGTCTGTAGTTTCCTGCTTCTGCCTTGCTCCCACTTTTGTGAAGGGGAATCACATCTGCCCTCCTAGAGTCCTCGGGTACCACCCCATCCTCCCATGATTTGTTAAAGAGGGTAGTCAGTGGTGTCACTAATTCTACCCTTAGTTCTCTTAGAATTCTGGGATGAATCCCATCAGGCCCCATTGCTTTGTCCACCTTCAGTTTTAACAGTTCTTTCACAAATGGCATTAATTAGCACCTCTCTGCTTTACTTCCATGGTTAATCACTCTCTATGAACTTCTGCACAAACTTGATTGGGTCTGCTCCCTCCTCCTTCTCCGGTAAGCCAATAATGACTGTGTTATTGCGGCGGCTACGACCCTCTAAATCTTCAACTTTTAATTCTAGCTTGGAAATACGCTGCCTCATAGCAGCTAGATCAGGTTCCAATCTCTCACTCCCTCCTTCTAGGGAACGGATGCAAGTTTCGTTGTCAGATGTCCACTGTGAGAGATCTTCCAGGGCATGAGTTAAACTTTTGATTTCCCCAGCGAACTCCTTCATTTCAACCTTAAAAGGTTGAAATTCTTCTAAGAATCTGGCTAGGCTGAGCGGTTCGTCTTCCGTGCCATCTGCTGCCTGGATCAGGGCCTGGTGAGCAGACGAGGCCTTGGATTATTTTGAGGCCTTCTCTGGGGCTATGTTTTGGCATGGCCTTCTTCATCTCCACTTCCATCTGAGTCAGCCAAGTGAATGTACCTCCTTTCCCATGAATGAAACAGAAAGAGCCAAGTCATCCAAATGTAGCTAACAGTTTTTGTTTGCTATTTAGGAGGTCAGGCAGTCGGAGCTCTAGGGAAAGGTAGCTACCTAGTGCTCTGCATCACGTGACTCCCCTAAATTTGCCATTTTTCATGGGTCCTACGAGGGAATAATAATATTTTTCAGGGAAATAACAATTAACTGAAACCATAGAATATGAACATAGAAGTTTGAATTTTGAATATCATAAATTGCTAAGAATATCAGCTAAATCATTTAGATGCAGTAGAGATAAATATAGAACACACTACATGTGTTCTGTTATAAGATAAAACATTTAAAAAAGATAATTAATTCTGCTGAAGCATCAAGTACATTTTTAAGTTCACAGGCTTAATAATGCATCTGTCAGCATTGCTCCATACGTTAAGAATGAGCGCTCCCACACTGGCGCTATTCACCACGACACAGACTCCTAAGGGCAATACAGGCTAGATTTGGAAAGCGGTAGTTCCATTATTCTGAATGTCTTGAATGCAACTACTGAGCTCTGCCTTTGCCCAGATTTTGTCCTTGAATGCAGGTATGTTCTGATAAACCTCAGTCTCAGAAATAGCCACTGTTGCTAGACGAGAAAGGTTAAAAAATTTTCAATCTGGGCAATTGGGGTTAGTCAGGGCAATCTGGGTTAGTCTAGTCTATTATTAAAAGAGTGTTATTGCTGTAAATGAATACGTGAGGACTTGAGTCATAATCACTTAGCGAGTGATTAACCATGGAAGTAAAGCAGAGAGGTGCTAATTAACGCCATTTGTGATAATCTGTAGTCAGTTACACTGTTCTGCTATACTGGGACCGCAAGGTACATTGTGAAGCAAGTTGTCAAGACCTTTTTTTCAAGCTGCTTTTTTTGGTTTTTAAGATACAGAGGCATTTTCATGGTGCAGCAGAGTATTACATGGAGATCACAGAGAAACTGAGTTTTCACGGATATCGTGAACTCCGTGCATACCGTGATTTACTTATAGCCCTAAACATAGTAGATAGCCTTTCCCATGTTAGCAACAGGAAAACTAAAACAATGCAGTTCAAACTGTTGTTGCAGATTCAAATAATTCAGACCTAAAAATATGCTCATCATAAGAATTTATTTTGAGAAATGAAATTGTTTAAGTGGCATGTTGGAACTACATAAAAGACACTTGGCTATTTTCAGCATGGTGAAGGTAAAACTCCAATCTGATTGTGCAAATAAATCTTCTACTTAGGTATGAAATGTGCTTGACATTTTACTGAGGATGAGGAAGTGTTATATGAATTTTGCTGTACACTGTATGAGTACTGCTATGTAATCAAATGCATGACTCACTCTCTAAAATATTTTTTTTAAAATGTAAGACAATATTAAAGACTCCACCTCTTTAATGAACCCTTTAAATAGCAAGATAGCTTTGATACACCTGCTATAACAAGGCAAATAGAGTTCCTCATAGTACACTAGTTCAGTTTCTTTTTTTCAGATTACTAAATCCTTTACCTTAATTTAGTTAAGCTGATTTAATAACAATGAGTGACAGATCAAGTATCCATTTAAACTACCTTTGTATTGTCCTGCTATATACTGTCAATACATTCATGGTTGTAGGTAAGTGAATCCTTTTTATGTTATAATATCTTGATGCATACATATTTTAATAAACAAGCTATTATATAATATATACTAGGTTTCAATATGTTTAATTGACAGAAAGTGTACAGCTAGGAAACCATTAATTTCAGAAAATTAGAAAAAAACATTATTATATGGAGATTTGTTTAATGCATGTAATAAAGCATGCATAAAGAAACAATGATCCAAAAAGTACTATTTATTATTCTTCTGATACAGTTGGTTTTCTTGAAATATAAATAGAAAATTTAAAGCAGTCTAAATTTCAGTAAATTCTCACACATTAAACATTTCTCATGTATCAATTTGGATGTAACAAACATAACACCTGTCAAGATTGTTATATGATTTTTCAGTTGATTTAGAGGTTAATAGTGTCACAGTTTTAATAAAATATGTCAAGGAAGAATTGTGTGGTGGGATGTTGCACAGTGCAATTAAAACTAAAAAGAATAACTGACAATCAGCTAATATCACAACAATAAAAACAGTTATTTAACTGCATTTTAGAAATCATATTTAAAATAAAAGAAATTATTTTTCTATAAGAAAATAATGAAGGCAACAGGAAAATGTTCTGTAAATATGCTGTCACAAGGCTCATTTACTAATAGAAATATTTAGCAAGCCTGGTAGTGCAGTGGTAGCTACGGTATACTGCTCTGGAAGTCAGTGACTCCAGTTCACGAGCAAGACTGGGTTACCAGGCCAGCCAGGAGGAGATGGATCAAGTTTCCCAGTGGATGCTGTCTTTCTCCAGGGAGGCTCATATGACAGTTTTGCTGCTTGACTGCCACCTGGGTGACTACAGGTGGGAGTGCAGTTGGCACTTTGTAGGTGAAGGCAGGATGCTGCTTGGTGCAAGCACTTGCATACCCTCATTAGGGTCAATTTCAGCCCCATTCCATTCTTGGGCTACTCAGTGAAGGACCAGAGCTGAAGGAGACAATGGGTCTCCCTTTGTAGTGTGGACAAAAGTGTTTTTTGCCCACTTCCCACTAGGGATGTGTGAAAATTAATTTTCGCTAGCAGACTTTTGGCGAAGTGAATTCTTCGCCTGCAAGTTCGAAATCATTTTCGAACTTTCGTGGAAATTCCGCTTTAAAACTGGGAAAAAATATAAAAAACTGTGGGATAATTTATTGAACTGTGGAAAAAATCTGCAGAATGGATCACTGCCAATGGTAATTTCTGAGGCTTTTTAACTGCAGTTTAACTCATTAATCCACCCCCCCACTGATCAGAGGTCCCAGTAATGACCTCCAATCCCTTCCTTGGACCCTCTTGGTTTCTGGTGCCCCCCCCACCCATCAATCATGGCTCCAAAAACATTTTATTTCCCTGATGTCTAGCAGATCCCCTTCCTATCCTGGATTCCTTAATCCACAAATAAACAGCCGGCAGTCCACCAACTCATCCCCCTCTAGTCCCAATATTCCTTGGTGTCTAGTGGACCTCCCCATCCCAGATCCCTTGTAAAAAAATTATCTCAATTCCATGGTGTCTATTAGACCCCCACAAACTCCACCCTGGCAGTTCATCTGCCACCACCCAAATCCCCTTCCCACCCTACCCCTGAGCAAGTCACCAGCCCAGCACTCCTCTCTCCTCCACTACCAGTGGCCCACTGAATTGTCAGTGAATAACTGCATGGTTGTACAAGCAGGTGCTCATTCACTGATAGTTCATTAAACTGTGGAAAGAATAAATTCTGCAGTGTATATGCATTTTTCTGCAGTTCACAAAAAAAGTCCACACAACTCGGTGAAGATCCATGGAAAATCCTACTTTCACCAGAAGCAAAAGTTTAGCAATTTCAGCAAAATTTCCAAAATTTCGTGGAAGTTCAGCGAAAGCAGAATTCGCAACTTTCGCCCACCCCTACTCCCCACCCCTGCCTCCACACAGTATTAAATGCTCTGATGGTGGGTAGGGGTAACAGTCTGACTGCAGGTGGACTGTCATTTAAGAAGCAGTAACTAGAATCTAAAGGAGGAAGGGGTGTTTTAAAAATCTCCCTGTTGGGTTCCATGTACATTCAAATGTGTTTGCTATTCACAAATGTCACATGTTACAGCTTGGAAAAGTAAAGGGCACTGTACTGTCTAGTTTAACAGTTAGTGTTTGAAATGCCACGGGGCTGTGATATCTAATTAAACAGGGAAGTGTTAGTAGATCTGTGCTATATAGTTGTACTGGGAGAGCTTAACAGATCTGTATAAGTTAATTCTGTTGTAACAGGGACAAGAGATTGTACTATCTAGTTGTAGAAGGGAGGGCTTAGCAGTGCTTTGCAAATTCATACTGTTGTAAAGAGGAGGACTTAGCAGAGCCTACCAAGTTCATTCCATTACACTCTGTGATATCTCTTTGTCTAGTTGTAATAGGGAGAACTTCTCTTATCTGTACAAGTTCATTTTGGTGTAAGAGGGTCAAGGGGTTGTCTTTACTGATGTAAAGAGAATGATTTAGCAGATCTGTACAAATTCAGTTCTGTTGTAAAAGGGAGGGCTTAACAGAACTAAGCAAGTCCATTCTGTTAAACTCTATACTTTATAGAATAACAAGGTGGGTTTAACAGATCTTTTCTAATCCATTCATTCTGTTGTAATGAGGAGGAGGGCTTGATAGATCTTAATTCATTTGGCTATACTCTGTGATATTAATTAAATAATGAGGGCTTAGCAGCTATTATCTGGTCTTACAATGAGGGTACACCTCACTATCAGAACTGAACAGGTTCAACTAATTGTTGAGTCCTTATAAGATCATTATAAATCCAAAGAGAAAAACTAAAAAAAAAATTTGGTCCTGATAATAAAAAGATAAAACCAAAGGAAAGAAATATAAAACGTGGCTTGCAATGGATGGGTTAGACTGAAATGGAATGGAGTATGCTAAAAGGGGAGGTGGTGGGGGTGGGGTGCAGAGGACAGGATGAGTTCAGGGAACAAGAAGGGGAGAACAGGGGTTGCAAGTGTTGTGGGGTGGTATTTTATTGACACACTATGGAGAATTGGTGGTTGCCAATATGTATAAGGTAAGACAGCATGGTGAAAATTTGTTTGTTAACAAGGGAGTGGTGGGTGGGGAAAGGAGGAGGAAGGGTAGAAGGAGGCTGGGGAATGGATTTTGGGGGCATGGGAAAGAAGGGGATGTGTGGATGGATGGGATACAGATCAGGATATAGTAAGGGAGATAACTGGAAGGAGATTAGGAAAAAAGGAAGGGGGACAGGGGAAAGAACAAATGAAATTGAAACTCAGTCTGTGGATAGACAGGTAAACACAGGAGGCAGTGTATAGGTATTGAACAGATACTTCCCATTAGACAATGTGCAGGAAAGGGAAGAGTAAGAGGAAAAGATGGAAAAGGAGGGAATCTGCAAATGGACCCAGGCATACCAGTGAAAGTGAGGAGGTGATAGACACAAGTGTAAGAGAACAGTGGAATAGGTGGGATTCCAAGGGAAGGGGCGAAGAAAAGGGGGGGAGTCTATCAGAAGGATTAAGGGGAAGGAAAGTAAGGAAATCAAAGAAAGGAGGTGGGAGGAAAAACAAGCAAAATGGGAGTCCAGCAAACAGGGAAAAAATAGGGCAGCTACAATTGGGGAGGGTTAGAGAAAGGAGACTACAGGAGTTGCAGGATGACACTATGGGTAGAGTGTAAACAGTACAAGTTCAGTAAACAAAGAAAGGACAAGGGCAGGAGTTCAAGAAAGAAGCAGAAGAAAAGCAAGGAAGGGGGAACAAGACTGGGGCAAGGGGACCCTAGCAGGGAAGAATACTACTGACATGGTCATGGTCTTTGCTAACTCCATCATAAAGAGAAACCACTGACTAAGAAAGAGGGTGGCCTATAAAAGGAGAGTGGTCTTCTGAGAGCCAGGGATGGAGGTGGGATGACTGAAATAAGAGAGGGTACTGGGTTGCTGGGAGGAAAACTTCACTTAATTCTGCATCTAGGGACTAATGACCTCATGGTTAATGATATAATGAAGGTCTAAAATAGATTCAAGGAGGTTGCTAGAATGTGAAGGAAGGAGGTTGGCTCTATGACTTTCTCAGAGGTATTGCCTGTTTACTGTGGTAGCACCGTGAGGCAGTTGAGAATTAGGGTCTTCAGTCATTGGCTCAGAGACAGCTGCAAAGGTGAGGGATTCGCCTTCTGTGGGGAATGGGGGGTCACTTGGGCAAGGTACAATCTACACACAAAGGACAGGCTACATATAAATTAGGGGAGTGCTAGGGTATTGAGGGCAACATTTCAAAGCTATATAGATGTGGTACTGGGAACTGATTAAAACTAGTAGAGGGGAAGTATGAGACTAGGGAAGGGATGGAGGATATATTCGGAGGTTCTTGCCTAGTTGCACTTCTACAAAGGAGGGGACAGGGGAAAAAAGGAAGAACAAGTTAGAGTATGAAGGAAACTGGTGGAGGGGTATGCTAACAAACACTAGCAGTATAGGTGAAAAAAATGCAGATTTAGAGGCCACAATGGTAGATGAGGGACTGGACCGAGGAGCTATAATGGAGTCAAGGTGGACAGATAACCATAAGTGGAAAGCTGGCATATCTGGATGTACCTTTATTCAGAAAAGACAGGGGAGAGGAGGGGAAGGGTAGCTCTATATGTAAGGGAAAGGATAAAGGTAATAGAAAGGCAGGTAAGTCTAGGATTGGCTGAGGTATTCTGGGTCATATTGCTGAAGGGGACTGGAGAAGCAATACACCTAGGTGTGGTACACAGGTCAACAAATCAGGGGGAGAAGTAGACAAAGGATTAATACAGAAGGTACAAATGATGGCAAGTAATGGGGAACTCCTACTGGTGGGGGACTTTATTCTCCCTGATGTGAGTTTGGAGATTCTAGCAGCTACATCAGCTAGGAGTAGGGGGATACTGGTATCTATGCAAGAAGCACTCTTGCAGCAATAGTTCCATGTAATTTCAGTGATTACTTTATGGCGACTGCAATTTGAGCAACTGTTTAATAGCAAATGCATTTTGAGTGATGACAATTCTCAGCACTGCACATATCAGTGACCAAATTACAACTGGAGCTGAAAGTGATAAGCTAATGGGTGCAGGTTGGGTATTCTGCAACTAACTGAACAACACGGTCCATCAGGTCATGGTACCTCCTATGGCTACTGCCTGCTGCTGCTCTGGACACTACCTGAGCCATGTTCAGCCTGGGAATTACACATTTTATTGCACTGCTCACCTGTTCCTCATCACCCACAGGTGTAATATAGCTCATGCATGTCTCTCCATGTTATCCACATAGGGGGCTGTACCCCCTGGACCCCCATCTCTAAAATTACAACACCGTGCTTCACATTGACCCTGGGGTAGGCTACATCTGTGGTGTCATGGTACTGTCTTTTCACTGTAATGTGACGGTTATTCCTATTGTATTCACCTTTATACAGTGGGGTGAGCTGATAACACATGAAATAAAAACACATATCACTCACCCCATTGTATAACTAGTTAGTGACGTATGCACTGTGATACCTGCTTACAAGTATACACACAGAGCATTCATCAGCGGCAGATATTCTCACAGTCATTGCGTCACACTACCTGACTTCCAGACTACCTCCCTAATCAAATTACTGTTACAAGTACCAAAATACAAATATAAACTCCTCTTAATCATCAACAACTGCCATGAAAATCACTTCACAAAAAAAAAACCTCAACACATCAATACAGCAGGGAAACACTGATTTGAACTTTATGTCTGCTGCACAGTGCTCTGTCTCTCGGGATATGAAACGGCACTGCAGTAAAACAAACTATGACCCACAGAAGCTCTGCTGTTCTTAGGTGCACAAGAGCTTCACCAGAAATATATTCCACACATGAATTCAACTCTCACAAGCACATACTAAAATTATAAGTACCTGAACAGTCTTGTTTCTTCGCTAACAGGAAGTGCTGCTGCAGAAGTAAGACTATCAGATCCTAAACTCCAACGTCGATGCCATCAAACCACTCCACCCACAACCCAAACTATGCCAATCAGAACTGATGCAAAGAGAACGAACAACAACAACAAACCAAATCACAGAAACAGCAGGCATACGCCTGACTAACCAATACAAATACAGCACTACCAGACATTCATACAAAAAGCAGCTAAACCAACAGACAAATTTCACAGCCCCTATTGTATAAATTGCATACATAATGGGCAAATCATGTGTTTTAGCACTCATGAGTATCCAGAGCTCACTCTGCAGGAGTGAGAATATTTTGCCATATCGCACTCCTGCCAATCACGTATCCCCTATATATGTGCTGTACTTGTGCAAATTGCATCACTCGATTGATGGGCTACCTACAGTAACTGCTACAGGAACCCACAAGGGGAGAGGCAACACTAAATTTAATAGTGACAAATGGGGACAGTGTAACAGAGGTATCAATGGGGGACAATCTGGGGGTAAGTGACCACAGAGCCATTATATTTAGGATCTGCATGGGAAAGGAAGTGAGTAGAATCACCATGAAGGTAATGGATTTCAGGAGGGTGGATTTTTAATAAATGAGAGAGATTTTTGGGGGTCTATATGGAAGATAGTAAAAAAGCTGGGGGACGTGAAAGAACTTTAGAGACAGTTAAGAGAGGACTTGTGAAGGCAGCTGAACAGTGTATTAGGAAGGTAGTATCCAAAGACGTGCTGTACAAACACAAAAGGGGGTGTCAGTAGCAGACAGACAGCCCAAAAACATACAGAAAATCCCAAAACCAGCACTCCAGCAGACAAAGAATAGTAGACAGTAAATCCAATAAATTTCAGTGTTTAATGATGAGACTTACACCTTCACCTGTTACCCCAGTGCTGTGGCTGCTAGACCTTCCTCAGGGGGTGTGACTAGATGCAGTCATGTTACAAAAAAAGGGAGGCTGTATAGCGCAGTGATTTAAGGCTCTGAGCTGCAAATCTGGAGACCTGGGTTTGAATCCCACAGCGACCACTTGCATACTGTGTGACCCTGAGCAAGTCACTTAACTTCCCAGTGCTTGAGTTCATGAAGGGAAGATCATGTCAGACTAACCTCACAGAATTCTTCAACTTGGTGACTATGGAGTGTGATCAGGAAGTGGCAGTGGCCATAGCCTCTTTGGACTTTAGCAAGGCCTTTGGCCCCATCATTCACAGGAGGCTGGTGAGAAAGATGAGTAGTCTAGGGGTAGGGGAGAAAATCAATTGGGTAGAAAACTGGCTAATGGACTTGAATCAAAGGGTGGTTGTAAATTAGGTTAATTCCAGGGTGAAAGAGTGACAAGTGGGTACCCCAGGGGTCAATACTGGGGCTGAAACTATTTAATATTTACATTGGGGATATTGTGGAGGATCTGAATGAGAAGGTCTGTCTGTTTGCAGACAATACGAAAATCTGTAATAGAGTGGATTCACTGGGGGGTGGTAGAGAGTGTGGGAGAGGACCTGTTAAAACTAGATGGGTGGTCAGTGAGTTGGCAGCTGAGATAATACCAAAAGGTGTGGAATAATGCACATAGGCAATAAAACCCAAAGGCCACGTACATGCTAGGAAGAGAGGATATAGAGGTAGAGGAGATGGAGAGGCATACCAAACTTCCCTAAGGGAAGCAGGGAAGGCAGTATAGCAGGAAAAGGACCAAACTGAGGAAACACTAGCATGAACAGTAAAAGAAGAGGACAAGACTTTCTATAGATACATTAGTGAAAGAAGAAAGACCAGAAGAGGTATTGCTAAGATCAATGGGGATAAGACAGAGTGTGTGGAGGAGGACCAAGGAAAAGCATCTATCCTAAATAGATACTTCTGCTCAGTATTTACTGAGGAGGAGGTAGGACATGGCCCACAGCTCAGCACCATGGACACAGCAAGAGGGAGGTGTGCATAAGTCCCTTCACAAAAGAAAAAAATCCTACAAAAGCTGGCTAAGCTCAGGGTGGACAAGGCAATACATTCCAGGATACTAAAGGAGCTAAGGGTGGAACTAGCAGAGCCATTAGTGGAACTGTTTAGTGAGTTTCTGAGCACAGAAGAGGTCCCAGAAGACTGGAGAAGGGCTCATGTGATCCTGCTTCACAAGAGTGGCAACAGGGAGGAGGCAGGGAACTACAGACCAGTTAGTCTTACCTCAATAGTGGGCAAGATTATGGAGGCACTCCTTTAGGAAAGGATAGTGCAACACCTGGAATCCATAGAAGCACCGGATCCAAGACATCATGGGTTTACAATAGGAAGGTCCTGTCAAACTAAGCTCATAGATTTCTTTGACTGGATAGCCAGAGTAGTGGACCAAGGGGGAGCAGTTGATGTCTCCTACCTTAACTTCAGCAAAATTTTCAATATTGTTCCACATAAAAGATTGATTAATAAGCTGGGTAGGCTTGGAGTGGGTTAGAGGTTGGTCAACTGGGTGGCAAACTGCTTCGAGGGCAAAAAACACAGAGTGGTGGTAAACGGTATACAGTCAGAAAAGATGCAAGTCGCAAGTGGGGTACCTCAGGGATCAGTCCTGAGGCCAGTCCTTTTCAATATCTTCATCATTGACATTGCAGAAGGACTGGAGGGTAAGGTTTGTGTGTTTGCAGATGACACCAAGATCTGCAACAGAAAGATGATCCAGATGGAGCAGACAGTATAAGAAGAGATCTGGATAAACTAGCAAAATGGTCAGAAGAGAGTCGACTAGGGTTTAACGCAAAGAAGTGCAAGATCATGCACATAGGAAAGAGAAACTTTGAAGCTACCTATAGGTTGGGAGGGGAGTTGCTGGCAATCACAATGGAAAAAAAAGACTAGGGCAACATCATCATCACAGATGACCTCATACCATCCAAGCAGACCACTAAAGCAGTAGGTAAAGCTAGAGGGATGTTGGGGTGTATTAGTAGGTATATTACAAGTCCTAAGAGGGAGGTAATAATCCCTCTTTACAAGACACTGGTTAGGCCCCATCTGGAGTACCGTGTGCAGTACTGGAGGCTGCACTGGTACAAGGAGATTAACAAAATGGAGGCAGTCCAGATAAGGGCAACCAAAATGGTGCAGGGACTGCATCAGAAAACATATAAGAACAGATTAACGGAGCTCAATATGTATTATTTATTTATTGAAATGTTTCACCAGGAAGGCAAAGTGAGCAACAAGTCGCTCATCTCCCGGTGCGACCTAGGGGAAAGGTGTACAACTGGAATGAGAAATTATGCATTCAAGTTAGAGGATTAACATTAACATACAGTTGTAAGGTAGGTGTTACAAACAGTGTTACAACAGTGTTGTGCATAACGTGTCGAAAGAGGGAACAATAATAAGTGCTGGGTTAATAAGTAAACAAGTGCTTACATGAAAGAAAAGGGGAAAAGCGGAGTGAGGGGTGAGGTGGGGGTGGGGAAGAGACATGCCTCTGGAAACCCCTTCAAGGTGTGAGAAATCCTGCAAGGGGACTGGGGGACCATAGGGAAGGGAAAAATAGTGTCCCAGAGAGACCCCTTTAAGATGGTGGGGGGAAAAGGAGATGAGAGATACAAGCCCATTAGGGGGCAGGGGAAGGAACTATGGACAGCATTCAGGGTCCTTTACATTCTGTGAGAGATCAATGGAGGCCAAAAAGGGGGAGCAAATAGGGGGAAGGGGAGAAGGGGTGGGAGCATGCATGGTAAAATGAAGGTGACTCTAGGAGGGGTAGGGTTTGTTCAGTTACCTCCCCCCACAGCGACATTTCACCACCGAGGTCCCCCACAGCGACAACAGCACCTAGCCACAGTGGGAGACCTGCTGGAACCCAGTGCTGTCTGTCGTGGGTTCTGCACCCCCCCCAATCAGCTTCTACTGGAATTGAGAATCCTTAAGTGGGAGGGTTCGTGGGGTGAAGCCCCCCAAAGAAAACAAAGATACAAATAGCGAACCAGCAGCCGACTGCAGAATGCGGTTGAAATGCCGGTGTCACTGAAGGGGCATTTGACAACATTTTTGTTGGACTCCTATTGTGGATCCAGGTTTGTCTAGGACTTGGAGGAGGTAATTAGGAAAGGACATGGCAGGAGCAGCTAGGTGCAAGGTAATTATTGAGGGCAGAGCCGATGGAGTAGGCGGTGGATGAGTGCCAGATTTAGAGGTGAGGGAAATCCACATTTTGGGAGGTGGTGAGAGTAACTGGATTGCCTGATTTGGGTGGATCTGCAGGGGACAACCAAAGTATGAGAGTCAGTTGATCTAATGGAATGAGAGGGTGGGGGGTGTTATAAAACAGTGGGTGAGGTAGGAAGTGAGCTCACCCAACCAGTGCTTGGAGGTGAATTTAGCACAGTGGGAGAGTTGCCTATTTGTAAGAAAGGGGAAGGATAGGGCACGATAAAGGTTGCAGTGATTGGTGAGAGAGGGGGCATCCATGGCAAAGCCACAGAAGGAATTGAAGAGGGTGTCCAGTCTGGCCAGGAAGAACTTAGTGGCAGCACCATAGACCATGTTAATGTAGTTGAAAATGGGCTGTATCATCTTCTGAACAAGTTCATGCCTTGCCATAGGAGGGATGCAACCATGATTCCTGAACCCTAGAGCAAAGAAGGGAGAGAGGTGATATGATGGAAACATTCAAACGTCTTAAGGGCATTTACAAAGTGAAATAGTCTTACAAGTTTCAATATAAGAAAAATATCAGGTCAAGGGGTCACAACATGAGATTAGAGGGAAGCCAATTAAGGGGTAATGTGGGGAAGTTCTTTTTCACAGAAAGGGCGGTGGACGCCTGGAACAGCCTGTAAGAGGGTGGCCCCTGGGCAGGAGGCTGAATTCTTCTGTTCTGTCCCCCCCTCTCAAGAGAGAAGTTCTGGTTAATGTTTATTGCTTGCATAAATGGGCAGCTATGAACTTCATGAGTGCAGAGGAATTAAAATGTTTAAAGTGCCAAAATTAAGTGAAACACTTAGAAATGCAGAGGCTAAGCACAGAGCCCTTATAGGGAAAATATAGAATGGTACTGTGTGTTACAAAACCTCTCAAAAGGAGTTAGTAGATTTCTACTGGTTAGAGTAAGCCTGCTCCTTGAGTTGGACCTTCTCATTCCTTAAAAACTACTATTGCAGCAGTTCTGTCCTGTCTTTAAACTGTCCTATATGCTGTAGTTCTGAGGGTTGGCCACCTCTGAATGCCCCCCCATCTATCGCCGCTATATTTCCTTTTCCACTGAGGTCCACTGAAAGGTTATTGCATTGGTCAGAACATGATCTGGCATAATGCAGCATTGTAAATATTATTATAAATATGGTAGGCAATGTAACAAAGTACTACTAGACATGTAGTATACAAGCACTAGTGATGGCTACCCATTTTATAGTATGCCCCAAGAGAAATGAAAAAAAATATTGGTATATTTGTATAGCCTATTGACTGGGGAATGTTGTTGTATATTTTCAAAACCCCAGAGTAGTTTTGATATTGTTAATATAACCAAAGTAGAAATAATGGCAATAGTTTTATTAATACAATTATTGTACAGCATTTTATTTTCTGTTTGCCATTTTGCCTTATTAATTAGATTAAATTGATGCAGAGCCCTGTCCTCCTGTGTCTTGTGCTTACAGGCCCAAAAGTGAAAAACTCGAGGTGTTTAATGCAAACTAAAAAAACACAAGCCATTAGGAAGGGGCTAAATAAATGTTTTTCTCCCAAATAATACTGGTTAAAATGCAGCAGAAGATGCTCTATTATTTTAAAATATGATATACTTTAAAAGGGAAACGTACAGGCTGCTAAAGGCTGCATTTCGAAGGGAAAAACTCCTTCAGGAGTTTTCTAACTGCTTCCCTGCTGCTCAGCTGTTCTGACTGGAGCTACTTAAGCGTTTCTTATTAGGAAGTGCAAATTAATGCACTGGTGAATTCCCCCCTGCAAGTTATAAAAACAAACCTCAACTAGTCTCCTTTATTGCTAACAAGGCATTCTTGTATTAAAATAACAACAAAAACCAGGCAGATAGTCAAAGAAAGCAAACTAAGTTAAACTTACTCCCAAAAGAAGTGAAGCAGGGTATGTGCTCTGTTTGCCTAGTTGCTGTGTGCTTGCATTATAGGGCGGCAGCAGCCTCTTGTGTCTACCTTTATACTGCAACACCTTACCTTAGACCTGAACGAAATGTTTCCTGTTTGAAATGAAAGTTCTTGGTAACTAAAAATATGTTCTGTTTGCTCAGACCTGATATAATGAATATTAATATGAACTCCCTATATTATATCTGTGTCAGTGGCTCAGTAGGTAGTACACTCGCCTCTGAGGCTGGGAGATCAGAGGGCTGTGAGTTCAGTTCCCACATCTGGCACTTGGGTTAATACCCCAGTACTGACACTGTAGTGCAGCATGAGAGGGTGCTGCACTTCTGAGGTGCCATCTTTTGGATGAAATGTTAAACCGAGGTCTCATCTGCCTGGACTGGTGGTAGTTCAAGTGGATGTTAAAGATCCCATGGCACTTATCAAAAAGAGTAGGGGAGTTTATTGAAGAAAACAATCATACAAACTGACAATGAAATATCAATATAAGGAAAAATACAATATACACAAAACCAAGGCAGATATATACATTCACAGAAAAAAAAAAAACATAAGTGGGAAAAGAAAAACACAATCATGAATAAAAAGAAAAGACTTCTAGATGTCAGACAAAACAAAATAGAAACCAAAATCATGAGCCCATAGCCCTCACATTCAAGTGACAGAAACATCTGAATTCGTTATCCAAGGCATGTTTCTCCACACTGCCCATAACCTTTTAAAATGTAAAATTTTTGAATCTTCCCCGTATTGTAATTTCAAATCCTTAATAATCATACCAAGGAGTTCATTGCAAGAAACAAATTTCTGTTGTAAAGAGAATAGACATGTGCTCTTCCACATATGCCGTTTAATAACCAACAGAATTTTAGTCAAAGTGTCTGTATGCCAATCCTCAGCCCCTATATAGTCATCCCACATCAAGGCTTCCATAGAAATAGAATGAAACCATGGAGCTTTCCAAATAGAAGCTAAAATAGGCCAGAAGGGCATAATATACCCACAAGTCAAAAAAAAGGTGGTCTGTAGTTTCTAACTGTTGAAAGCATCCTGGCCTAACACGTACCCCTTCAGTCAGTTGTTTATGTTTTTGATTTGCCTTAATATTTATCCTATCATGACAACTCAGACAGTGAAAGTCTTGAAATTTCTCCAGAATCCTAGGAGTGTTTAACAAACTTAAAAGTGCAGTTCTGTAAAGAGAAGGACAGCTGGGGAAAGTTTCTGCTTCAGTAAATTGAGTCTGTATAACCCATTAATAAAGCCCTTTACATTGTTTTGATAATAAAAGATGGCTAGTCAATTTCTAGCGTTTAATATATATTAAAGTGTCTCTAATATAAGATGGGATATTCAGGGATCTGTGCAGTACCCTTTAATTCCCCTGACTCCATTGCCTGAGCCATTGACCACAGTTTGAATCTAACACGGATACCCAAGATTTATCTGAAAAAATTAGAAAAGGATGAAAATTAGCATAAAGAAAAATAGATTAAAAAAATAAGATTGGGTTAACCATCCCTAAACCCCTCTGATTAGTCGGTAAATATAGAATATTTCTTTTTATCGGATTCAGCTGGCTACCCCACACAGCTTGAAAAAAAAAGACTGCAAATAGTAACTAATAATTGACTGGGGGGAGGAAAAATATAACTTACATAAAGGAATATTGGAATAAGAAAAGTGTTAATCAAATAAACACGTTTACGTTTACTAAATTTCCACCTATTCCAATTCGCAACTAACAGTTTTCCCCGAGAAATACAAGGGTCCCAATTCAGTAAAAACATATCCCCTGGACCAAAAATTATCCCTTAAACAGTCAAATGAGTAGCTGAAAAATCAATACCGGAAATTGTCAAATTAGGTAAAACAACAGAACCAAGCTGTAAACCCATACATTTATCGAGATTTAAACCAGTACCTGAATAGGAATTATATGTGAAACAAATGTCAAGGGCATACTGAACAGAAACGTTGTCCTTTACTAAAATGCACAAATCATCAGCATAAGCTAAAACTTTATAAGGTAGAGGGGCAGAAACTATAGTGATAGATTTTAAAAGTGCTGAAGTATTAAGGAGTTTAAGTAAGGGATCTATACAAAAAGCATATAATAGAGGACTAAGAGGACATCCCTGATTAACCCCCCGCTTAACAGGCAACATAGGTCCCTTCCAACCTCTGATTACAGGGGTAACCATTGCTGTATTATAGAGACATTTAACCCATTGTATAAATTGCAAAGGCAAACCATATAATTGTAGGACTGCCCACAAGAAGATATGACTGACCGAATCAAAGGCTTGTTTTTGATCTAGAGAGAGCACCAAACCAGCTGCTCTAGACCGAAAACTATGTTCAAAGAGCTCCCGCAATAAAATGAGATGTTCTGAAATATTTCTGCCAGGTAAAGAACATGTCTGGACTGGGGACAAAAAATGGTCTGCAACTAATAGGAGACTTGAATGGAGAATTTTAGCTAAGATCTTACAATCTGTATTCAGAAGTGAAATTGGTCTCCAATTCTGTATGCACCTTTTGTCACCTTTTTGTTTAAAAAGATGAATCAGAATACCACCAGACATGCGCAAGGAAGGGGCACCAGACGTAAGAATCGCTGTAAAAACAGCCACCAACTCCAGTCAAATATATGGACCAATGAATTTATACAATTCACTAGTTAAGCCATCACCACCGGGGGCCTTATTAATCTTCAAGGCCACAACAACTTCAGAAGACAAAATGTTAACTATTTAAGGGGATAATAATTGATCTGTAAGTGGAATAATAGGAACAGAGTCCCAAAAAATTGCTAAAGCATCCAAATTAATTGAAGGTGTAATAAAAGTCTGAGATGTAAAATAGGAAACAATATTAAGCATTTGTCTAGTATCAGTACAAAAATTACCCTGAATATCAAATAAACCATCCATAGTTCGGTTCATATTCCGGGCAGTATATCCCTCATATGGACAAACATAACCTTTTTTCCCCTGTGTACAATATAATTGCAGGTATTTTAAATGTTGTTCCTGTAATAAATTAAATTGAACCATTTGTTGCTTAATTGCTTGAATTTGAACTGAAAAATCATGTTTCACCGTAGAGGCTAGAGATAGAAGTTTTGAAGGTGCAATCTATTATTAAGGTAAATCTATATCATCATCCCGAATCAGCTTACCATAAGATTTCAAAAAAGCCATTAAATCCCTCTTCGTGTCTTCCCACAAATTGCAGGGGTCTGTGTACATATCAAAAACTGATTTTCTGGCTTGAATAAAATACTTCAAGTCCTGTTGAACAATCGTTTTAGCCAATAACAGAGAATTTAATTTCCAATAACCCGGACCAAAAGAAAGTGTACAGGAATTCCCTAACAACAAAAGAAGAATTTTATGATCGGGAAATTCTGCTGGAAGAGTTTTTGCCAATGCAATTTGTAAAAGAGGGGAAACAAAGAAATAATCTATCTTAGTAGCAGAGGTAGATCTAAAAAAAGTGGGATCTGCTTTACCCACCTTCTCAAAATAAGCATCCCTCAAATTTTGAATTCTGAATCATGGTAGATAAGTAGGTCATATCACAAAATATTTTTTTGGTTGTAGTCTGTTTTCCTCTATCTCGAATCTTAAGGCCACAATTAAAATCACAGCCGAAAACAACATGGTGAGAAGAATGTAAAAAAGGCTGAATAGCTTGAAAAAGCTTAATATGTGCCACCTTTGTTTGACCCACATATATATTAATAAAACAGAACAGTATGCTAGATATCCTGACATCTAAGATTAATGCACACACAGGAATAAGGTCAATTAATTTCATTAAATGTACATCTAAATTATGAAATAGGATAGCTAGCCCAGAGCAAGTTTCTTCCCCAAAGGACCAAAAAGAAGGGCCTGAATTCCAAAACAAAAAGGCATGCTTTAAATCAGAAATGACATGTAACCTGGTATCCTGTAAGAAAGAAATACCTTGAGAAAAAGATCTTAAACAGGAAAACACAGCCTGTGTTTTTTCCGAACACTCAATACTATTCACTTTAATAGAGTAAATTGATAAAGAAGGCAAAAAACAACCATAGGCAGAGCTGAAATTCAAGGAGGCTTTTTAGAAGAAGCTCTGGTAGTCTGGCTATGTTTGGTTTCCCAGTGCACTTCCCAGAAAGGGGAGGGACCACATCAGAAGAGGGTTCTTCCATTTCAGATCCTAATCCAAAATTGATGAAATAACAGAGGACCGTTCAGAGTCATTCTCCAAAATGTCACCTTCAATGGGTAGGGCCTCAAATCTATTTTTGACATAGACATCAGATGTCTTAGGCATTTTAGCCATTGGCTGTACCCAATGCTGTCTTCGTCTTGAAGCCTTAGGTAGAGGAGTTAAGGGAGTTTGGAAAACTGTTGTAGAAGACACAGGGGGAGGTAATTCACCCTCAGCCATAATGGGGTCAACTAAACCAGGAATGGAAACTGCCTGCTGAGTAGCCATAGAGGTAGCCTGTATAGCACTATGCCTTGGAGGGGGCATATCAGAGGGGTGCAAGGAACCCTCAACAGCAGTAGAAACAATGACAGGAGGGTTCAGAGATTCATCACTAGGTTTCAAGGCCAAACGCTGAGTCTAAGCCCATTGAGCTAGAGTAATAGAAACTTGTTGTTCATCTCATTCAGCTTGTTCACCCTGGGAATGAGCAGCAGAGGGACAAGAATGATAGGTATGTCCTTTTTCATCGCATAGATTACACGCCTGATCATTCCGACACGTAGCAGCGTTATGGCCAAATTCAGTGCAGGTTGTACATTTAAGACAGTCACACATACTACTAAGGTGGCCTGTGGTTCCACAACGGTAACAGTCCTTGGGCTGACCCGCGTAAAATAAAACCCCTCTATCCCTACCCAAGAAAAAAACTGTTCAGTAAATAGATTAAACCTGAATCAGATGTATTTAAAACAACTTGTACTTTCCAACCCCAATTCCAAATATGGTTTTCATCAAAAATGGGCTCAGGATTACCCTGAACTGTACGCCGCTGTTTAAGCCAAAATAAAAGATCTGTCACACACACCCCTTCATTACGAAACAAAACAGCAATCAAGCGAGATGCCGGTTTGGTCAAAGGCACAACTTCAAAGGGAACCCATAATGCAGAGGTTTTTAAAAGCAGATATTGGGACCAAAACTTTTGTAACCCACTACCTTGTTTAAAGCTTAAACACAGGCTCTCCAGAAACATGAATTAATGCATATATTTCAGGCGGAGAAAAAAACATAGAACCCATTAACAAATTTCTAGCTACATGTTTTCAGCCAGGAAATACATCCAAACCCCCTTTATAAAGATGCCTGATAGCACTTTGTCATTTTGCAGAAAAAACAGGAGCTCTAAACAAAGATGCAAATGTCTTAACAGTTTCAGTTCATCCTGGAGAGGGTTGTTCAGTAGGTGCTATTGAAGGAGCAGGCCCACACTGTTTCACGGCACCATCTTGAAAAAGAGGCAGAACCAGGTTCAGGGTAAGTTCTAAGCCTTCAGGTACCTGTAAAGGCGAAACAGCATCCATCACAGAACCCTAATCTTTAGTTGGATCGGAAACCATAGGGGAACAGTCTTGAGAATGTTCAGTAGTCTTGCAAGGAAATACCGAAATGGGAGAGGGGCCCGAGACCCACACACCAGTGCTAGATTTCTCCCACCCAGCTGCTTGCAACGCAGCATTTACCGATCATTCAGTCGAGTCCGTTGTACCGTCTTGTTGCAAAACTGAGGGAACCTCCGCATTACTTTGTGAAACAGTACTAGAAGTTAAAGAACTTGTCGATGTACCAAGAAAGCCTGGAAATAAATTCCCTTTAAAAAAATAAAGGCATCTGCCCAGTACCTGAAACGAAGGAGCAAGCATCCATAGCTGTGGCCAAACTCATTGATTGCTTCTCATCTAGACCATCCAATGTTAGCTGCTTAGAACTTTGTGAGGTAGTCATCGGATCAGCCACTAAGGTAGAGCCTTGCACAGATCTCTCCGCAGGTTACTCACACTCGGGACGTAAATCCGCAGCTGCAATTGCAGCTCTCAATGCCATTTGGCGAGACCGAAAACAAGCTTCTTCATCATGCAGCTGTTGCTGCAAAGTAGGCAAATCGTAGGCAGTTCCAGGTTGCAAAGTAGAAAAGGGTGCAACATCCACGATATCCAATGGTGAGGCATGCAAATCAGCTGTATTTCCAGAAGTTGTTGCGATAGACTCAGGCACCATGTCCATAGTAGGAGCGTCAAAGAAAACTTCAGAATCTAGAACATCAGACCGCATTGCAGCAGCCAGTCCCACACTCAGTGAGACATCCTTCTCCTTCTCCATCCTGAGTCGAAATGGCAAACTCACCGACCAGCGGTCCCCCTACTGGCCAAGAGTAAGGGAATTTCCATGGTGTCCTGGCCAAATTTCCCTCATTCACTGAAAATACCATCAGCAGCTTAATCTGGTTCAAGGTCAGTTGGCATTCATCTGTATCCCTCTCCCACGGGTCGTGCCTGAAAATAGGCAGGATTTGTCTAGTGCACTTACCTGGTCAACAAAAAGCTAAATAAAAAAAATGTATATATAAATTAAATGGAGCTCTAAAAACAAACTCATGAACATGATGATACTGTAGACACATGACTGTGTGGATGGGTAAAAAAGAGCTAACCTGTTTAGCATTTGGCCAGATAGGGTCAGTGTTTTCTGACCAGGGAGTGAGAAGGGTTGATAAGACCTTATCACACAAGTGGAAACTGAATGCTTAAGTTTGCCACAATGGTATAGAATGTTATTTACTTTAAATAGCCTTTATTTTGCTGACAGTTTGAGCCTTTTACTTTATTTCCTTTTTGTTGGGTTTGGAACAAATAAACATTGTGCCTTGCCAATGGTGCATTGAACATTATACCAGACTGTTGTGTCCATCTGTTATCCCACACCCTACACCCTATTACACAGCCTACCTAGTGAAGTGGTGGATATGAATACAGTGTAGGGCTTCAAACAGGACTGGGAAAGGCATAAGGGAGCAATACAGATGAGTATGAATAATAAGCCATTGACAGAGTAAAGTCCTATGGCACATTCATAAAGTAGAAAAAATGGGCAGATTGGATGGGCCTTGTAGTCCTTATCTGCCATCAACTTCTGTTTCTAGGAGCAGGAGAGGGATCTGGGGATTGTTATTTTGAACAACCTTAATATGGCAAACCAGTGCAACAAAGCTTTGGGGAACATTAGCAGCATGTTGTCATGCATAGGGAGGGAAACCATGTGCAGAAAAAGGGAGGTGATACTGTCCCTATACAAGTCAGTGGTCTATCCACACCCAGGATTTGGGGTGCAGTTCTGGAGTCCTCACCTACAGAGGGATATTGATAGATTGGGGAGATTCCAGAGAAGGGCAACCAAAATGGTGCATGGTAAGCAATAGGAGGACATATGATGAGATGACAGAGGGGCTTGTGCTGTATCCACTGGAAACAAGGAGAGGGAGGGGGATATGATTAGATCCTTTAAATACCTGAAGGGAATTAACAAGGTGAGGAAAGGGAGTATCTTCAAGTTAAAGGACAATCCTAGAACTAGGGGCACAGCTTGACGCAGGAGGGTGGTCAATTCAGAGGTACTAAGAGAAGGCAATATTTTACTGAGAGGGTATGGTCCCTGGAATGTGCTACCAGAGTGGGTGGTTGAGTCATCAACAGCTGCGGGATTCGAGAGTGCATGGGATGAATATGTGGGTTTAAACAAAGAGGGAGGGACAGAAACCAGGTTGGAAAAATGGCGTGGAACCTATGGGGGGAGAAGGACATGGAAGTGGGGTGCAGGGTTATACTAACATACTAAAATGCCAGCAGAATAGGCCTAACGGTCTTTCATGTCTGCTTGTTTGGTCAGCCCCCACCCTGGGTGCTAACCTTGCTGTCCCCCTCACCTTCTCTGGCTTCTCCCTTCCCAGTTCTGGATATTCTTGCTGCATTGTATTTTGCTTCCAGAACTCTTCCCCTGTACCTGTCCTACCCCCTCTTGAACCTCTCCACTGTCTCTGCCTCCACCAGCCCCCTATGCAGTGCATTCCATGGCTCCACCACCCTCTCAGTGAAGTAGCACCTCCTCCTCTCTCCCCTGAATCTTCCCCCCTCCAGCTTCCACCTATGCCCTCTAGTGGCCCCTCCTCATTCCTTCGAAGCACCCTGACTGTTCCTCCCCTATTTACCCTCTTCATGTACCTGAAGACTTCTATCATGTCCCCCCTGTCCCTTCTCTCTTCCAATGTGTACATATTTAGCTCTTCGAGCCTCTCCTCATAGGTCCTGTCCCCAAGCCCCAAATCATTTTGGTTGCCTCCTCTGGACCCTCTCCAGGAGGTTAATGTCCCTCTTTAAGTGTGGCCTCCAAAACTGCACGCAGTACTCAAGGTGCGCCTCACCAAGCAGTTATACAGAGGAGTATCACTTCCTTCTTCTGGAGGTGATCCCCTAGCGATGCATCCCAGCATCCTGTTGGCCTTGGCTGCTGCCCTCCTACAAGTCTCAGAGTTGTTCATCTTGACATCCACCACCACCCCAGGTCCCTCTCAGCCATCGAGACTTATGGCATTCCCCAGGGTGTACATGGCCTGGGTTTCTGCACCTCAGGTGGAGTACCTTGCATTTCCCTGCATTGAACCTCAGCTTCCACTTTCTAGACCATCTTTCCAGAGCCTCCAGGTCCCCCTGTAGGGCCACCCTCCCCTCCTCCCCATCCGCCACCGCCCCCAGTTTCGAGTCATCCGCAAAGAGACTCATCTCACTCCTGATACCTGTCCTTATGTCAGATACATAGGCGTTGAACAGGAGGGGCCCGAGGACTGATCCTTGTGGGACCCCACTAATGACCCTCCTTGGGGATGAGACTATCCCACCAACTACGACCCTCTATGGGGAAGGAGCAAGGGCAGACTAGATTGGCCAATGGGGTCCTTTTCTGCTGACAAAGTTCTATGATTCTATGATCAGCTGGCACCCCATGGTACAAAGAGAGACAGAAGATTGAAACTCACCCCAGCTGGCAGAATAACTGATCTTTCACAGACCCTGTAACAATAATGCAGACTCTGCCCATTTGACTCCTGTGACAGCTGGTCAGGGGGAGGGCATACTACTGTAGGCTGATGCACAATGGGCTAGTGAGGAAGGGGTATGTAAAGAATGCAACAACAATTACAAACCAATAGCAATATTTACAGCTGAAAAATCATAGCATTCATAAAAGAGGTGGCAGCCATGAAATAATTTCTTAATGTATGTTGTTTTTGTATCACTGTATTGAATTCTAATGTTTTTTCAGAAGTTACTGTATATATCTGGGGCTGGATTTTCAAAACACATGATAAAAGAGCATATCCTTGGTTTGGACATAGAGGGCTGGATATTCAGACTGTGCCAGGCAGTGGCGCAACCCTGGGCACAGCACAACTAGGCTGTGCTGGAGCCAGGACCAGGTGATATTCAACAGTGATGCACCATGGCTCAGCACTGTTGAATATGGCATGGTCAGTGCACATACTGCACATGGTGCAGTGGCACTGCGACAGTGCAAGCCACAGAGATGGAGCATGGGGCTGCACCAGCGCAAGTGAAGTTGTGCTATGTACATCACCTGTGATATTCAGCTGGGGGCATGCAAATGAGGCCATAATCTATTTAAGGTGCAAATGGGGCTATTTGCATGTCATTATGCACCCTGCTACTTACTTCAATTTTCCCAAATGGGCAGGGCTGCTGTACCATGCTCATCCTGTCCTACAGTCAGGGCTGCTGTATCCTGATGCCCCCTTCATGTCCTGCTCCACAATAAAGGCTTCTACACTATGCTGTAGTCTGGTGGTTGACACTTGGAATAGTCTGCCACAGGAGGTAGCAGGGGCAGGTACAGTGGAGGGGTTTAAGCATGCCTGAGACAGGCACAGTGGAAGCCTGAGAGGGGAGGGAGTGAAGAAAAGCCATTGATCACATAGGGTCAGTGGCCACATACAATGTATAGGGCTTATGGGCGGACTGGATGGGCCTAGCAGTCCTTATCTGCTGACAATTTTTATGTTTCTGTGTATCCTGCCACCATAGCCAGAACTGCTGTACCCCGTTCCTGTCTCCACAGCCAGAGCTGCTGTGCGCTACTGCACCATACAGCCTTATGCCTCTACTGCCCCATGACTCCACAGTTAGCATTGCTATACTACGCTGCCCCCTGCCACCAAAGTCAGATTTTTTGATGCACTGCCCAAAATAAAAAACAGAAAAAATACTTTCATCTTGTGTTATGGGGGTGAAGGACAGAAGTCTGTAAGTTGCAGAAATCCTGACTGTCTGGTCAAGAGATAATGGAAGCATTAGGGTGTAGCAGCCCAAACTGTGGGACAGGGTGCAGCAGCCACACCTGGGTGGAACTGACAGACCTTTGGGGGCAGAGGACAGGGTGCAGCAAATAACTTAGCACTTGTGGCAAGTGGTAGCATGGTGCAACAGCTCTAACTGTGGGGGCAAGGAGCTCTAGGGCACAGCCAGCCACAGCAGCCCTGCCTAGGTAGACAGGAGCAGGGTGCAGCATCCCTGGCTGTGGTGGTAGGGGACTGTGGACAGGATGGTGCAGAAGCCTTGACTGTGTGGCAGGACACAGGGGGGGATCAGGGTACAGCATCCCTGACTGTGAGGTGGGGTACACATGGTGCAGCAGCCCTGACTGTTCAGGCAGAAGATGGGGCAACAGGGTGCAGCAACCCCAGCCATATGTGAGAAGGCAGTGGGCAGCAGGGTGCAGAAGCCTCAAATGTGGGTCAAGAGACAGGGGGCTTGTGGGGCAGGGGACAGGGCAGCAGAGTGTAGCTACCTCAACTATGGTGCAGGAGACAGTGGGCATAGCATGCACAATACTGTTTCTAGTTAAACATTATGTATTTTTACATAGAAACCATCAATGAACTGAAATTTGTGAGTTCATACAGTACATGTGCCTGAACTAGCAAAGTGTGGCAGATACCTGTTTGTCAATCTGAGAGAAAAATAAGCGTTCTTACAATGACCTATTTATTGAGGCTACATCACAGACAAACTACTTGTATGAATTAAACAACTTATGATTTATTTTATATCCACTAAATAAACAACCCAGTGTGATAAAGCTAGAAAACAAAACAGAAAGTTTTGATTGGACAGACCTCATAGCTGTGATATGGACAGGCTGATTTCTGAAATGCATACCACTTCAATTCAGCACTGAAATTCAAATGATCAGGTTTTAGAAGAACACAGTAATAGAGTTTCAGCTAATTAATCTCAACACATGCCATAAAATGAGTTAGTAAAAACCCTGGACAGCAAATAATTAATTCTACAGACTGCTCTGATAAGGAAGTTTGCAGCTCTTCAGACAAGCAGAGACTTGCACTGCTGCAGGGATAGCTTAGTCCAATATGATGTCATCACTCTTCAAGGCTCAGTCAGAAGGACAGAAACAGCCTGACTGTTTCCAGGTAGTACAGAACAGGTTAACAAATGCTGATTTAAAGAAAACCACAAAATCAGATAGCATGACATGTTCAGGAAACACTACTCATGACACAGGAATTTGAATTCAGGCTTTTTTTTTATAATGTGCACAATGGTTGCTATTGATCTTTAATTTAAATTTTCTTTACTCAGCAGTGCAGTCTTCTAGTTTAGTAGTGGTGACTGCATTATGGTACGTAATGTGTAGATGTCTATGGCAAGGGAATGTGGGTACAATATAAAGCTTCTTTCATTTTTCCATACTGGGAGGTGCAGATTACTATTTTTGTAGTGATTACAATAGAAGATATTGGATGTTTTTGTTTTTTTATTTTCAAAATGAAGGATTGTGCATACACTGATAGCTGATAATATTTCCTTACTGAGAGATGTAGTCTCCTATTTCTGTAGTGAGTACTGAAATATAATAGACTATATTAATTTACATAGTGAGGAATTGTGGGTACAGTAAATAGCAAATGTGTCTAGCTTGCTAATTTGAATATGGAGTGATTTTCTTATTGATGACATTTAGCCATGTGTATGCTGGGACTGGATCCGTGAAATTGTACTGGGATAACATCATGGGCTGGAATTTCAAAGCATGGAGCAAGCTGCGACAATGGCAGCTTGCGCTGAGTGCAGTGCGCCTGGGACCCTGCACTCAAATTTCCATTGAACAGGGTCCCGGTGCTTAAGTCCAGTGGCATGCAGCAAAGGGGGTGCTGTGCCCGACATATGGCGCACCCAACCGGAATGCCGCAATAGCTGCGGGGAGTTTGTAGCACCCACGGACAGGGGTTGGCAACCGGGCATTGCCCCCCTGACACCACCTCACCAATGGCACCAGCGTTACAACACTCACTGGTACCCTGGTGGTCTAGTTCCCCCCATACACATCTCAGCACTCCCACCCCCCTTCCATACCCCAATCTGGTGACTGGCACTGCCTCGACCGCCACCCGGCCAGCCACAAATAGGGCAGTCCATGCATGTACTGTATACTTTACATGCACTGACAGCTCATCTGGTGGTCACGTGGTGGGGTATGATGCAGTACATGCACCGACAGGCTCATCTGCGGTCACCATGGTGTGTGTGGATAGCAGTGCCTGTCACCAGATCGGGGTATGGGAGGGGGTGGCAGTGCTGAGATGGGTTGGGGGGTTGTCAGGATGCACGGACGTGGGTGTTGGGAATCATGATGGGGGTGAGGGGGGACCTCCAGACCACCAGGGATCACCCACCAGGGATGGATGGGGCAGGCCACATGGTGGCACCTACAAGACAACTCCCCAGGAGCCATCTAAGTCCCCTTAGACCTGCCCCTCACTGGTCTAATGGTACTTGGCACTTGGTTCCTGAGAGGTTCTCTCAAATTCCGGACCCTAGGGCTGTGGCAGTCTGGGTCTGCCGCAAGCCCCCAGCACCATGCCACAGCCACTTTTGTGATGCAAGGATGGTGCTAGCACACTTTTGTGCAGGCAGCCTGCTGGGTGATGCAGGCTGCCTTTCAAATTCCCACTTGGCGCAGCCCTTGGTGCAAGGTGCCCTTGCGTCAGACCTGTCTGACACAGGCACCTTGCGTAAATCTAAGGTCTTTGAATATTGGGCCCCATGGGTTTAGCCCCAGGCTGACCAATCAGAGCCCACAGATTTTTCTGCCCATTGTATAATACACAGTGCACACTATACAGTGTGTGTATATATAGGGGTGTGTATACATTTATGAAATAAGGGTGGGTCAAAAACCTATTACATACATTTTGATATTTGATCTACTTTGAACTCAGATTTTGTTTATGTACACAGAAGACTCATCTTCAGCACTTATGTAGGCAGTGGACACATCATGATGAGTTTATGTCCATAGTGAATATGCTATCATGATGTGTGTGTCCCCTTCCCCAAGCTGGCACTACTTCCTATTCTAGCTTTCACTTCTTTAAAGACCCCTTTTTTCCTTCCCACAGCAACTCTACAATTATATTACTCTGATAGTAGGTAGGCAGAAAAAGAATGACAGCACATAACATTTAAAAGGAAAATTTGTTTCAGTTTCTAAAACTTTACATAGCAAAATGCTGGAGTATCCTGAAATGGTAGTCATAGAATTTTGTGGCAGATAAGAACTGCTTGGCCCACCTAGTCTGCCCATTTTCCTACCTAACAGATAAGCTGCAGATCCTAGTTAACCAACAGCTTACTTCCTCTTACCCGCCCCTAGGACTGCCTTATGCCTGTCCCATGCATTCTTGAAGTCCACCACCGTTCTTGACTCCACGACCTCCTCAGGGAGGCTGTTCCATGCATCCACAACCCTCTCAGTGAAAAAATATGTCCTCACATTACCCCTGAGCCGTCCCCCCTCTATCTTCAAATTGTGCCCCCTTGTTCTTGCACATCTCTTTTTCTGGAAGATGCTACCCTCTTGGACTTTGTTAATTCCCTTGAGGTACTTGAAAGTTTCTATCATGTCCCCTCTCTCCCTTCTTTCCTCAAGAGTATACATATTAAGCTCTTTTAGTCTTTCTTTGTATGTCTTCTGGTGCAGACCCTGCACCATTTTGGTTGCCCTCCTCTGGACAGCCTCCACTCTGTCTATGTCTTTGCGGAGATGGGGTCTCCAGAACTGTACACAGTACTCCAGATGGGGTCTCACCAACTGTCTGTACAGAGGGATAACAACTTCCTGTTTTCTACTATTGATGCCTCTTCCTATGCATCCCAGTATCCCTCAGACTTCCTTACTGCCTTCTCACATTGCTTGCCCACCTTTAGGTCATCTAATATAATTACCCCCAGGTTCCTTTCCATTTTTACTGTTGTCAGTATCTCACCCCCCATTGTGTATGCTTCCCCTGGGTTTTTGTTTCCCAGGTGCATTATCTTGCACTTCTTTGCATTGAATCTGAGCTGTCATACATTTGACCATTCCTCCAACCTTGCCAAGTCCCTTCTCATCCTTTCCACTACATCCTGTGTATCAACCCTGTTGCAGATCTTTGTGTCATCTGCAAAGAGACATAATTTTCCTTCCAGTTCCTCTGCAATGTTACTTATAAAGACATTAAAAAGGACCAGTCCCAGTACTGAACCCTGTGGTACCCCACTAGTAACCCTCCTTTCTTCACTTTGTACTCCATTTACTACTACCCTTTGCTTCCTGTTGTCTAGACAATTTTTTATCCAGGCTACCACCTTGGGACCCATTCCAAGGCTGGCTATCTTGTGTATTAATCTTTTGTGGGGGACTGTATCAAATGCCTTGCTAAAATCTAGGTAGGCCATGTCCACAGCCCCTTCCTGATCTACTACTTTGGTCACCCAGTCAAAGAAATCTATTAGATTTGTCTGACAAGACCTTCCCATCGTGAATCCATGCTGCCTCTGGTCCTGTGCCCCACTGGCCTCAAGGTACTCAACAATTCTTTCCTTCAGAAGTGATTCCATCATTTTCCCTACCACTGAGGTCAAACTAACTGGTCTGTAGTTTCCTGCTTCTGTCCTGCTCCCGCTTTTGTGAAGAGGAATTACATCTGCCCTCCTCCAGTCCTTGGGTACCACCCATCCTCCCATGATTTGTTAAAGAGTAGTCAGCGATGTCACTAGTTCTACCTTAGTTCTTTTAGAATTCTTGGGTGAATCCCATCAGGCCCCATTGCTTTGTCCACCTTCAATTTTATTAGTTCATTCAGAACCCTTTCTTCTGTAAATGGACTGGTATCGACCCCGTCTTCAGAGTGTTTCTCTTGTTTGGTTTAGGTAACTCCCCCCTTCCTTCCTTTGTGAATACTGAGCAGAAATATTCATTCAGTAACCCTGCTTTTTCACTGTCACCCTCTACCCACATTCCCTCTCCTTTATTAAGCTTCAGTATCCCTCCTTTGGTCTTTCTTCACTCCCTAATGTACCTATAAAAGGTCTTATCTCCCTTCTTAACAGAATTGGCTATCGTTTCTTCGGTTTGGGCCTTTGCTATTCTGACTACCTTCCCAGCTTCTTTCTGCTTTAACTGATAAAGTTCTCTGTCCTGCTCCTTCTGTGTTTCCTTATATTTCCTGAATGCTGCCCTTTTCTCCTTAACCTTCCCTGCCACCTCTTTTGTGAACCATAGCGTTTTTTTCCTTCGTTGTGTTTTATTGATTTTTTTTACGCAAAGGCTTGTTGCCTCTGTGATGGCTGTTTTGATCACTTCCCATTGTTCCTCCACCCCTCCTTCTTGCCTGTTTGCTAGTGTTTTTCTGAGGCACTCTCTCATTTTCTCAAAGTCAGCCCTCCTAAAGTCTAGTACTCTTGCTTTTGTATGGCTTGATTGTATGGCTGTATTTATCGTGAACCACACTGTTTGGTGGTCACTTGTTCCCAGATGGCTACCCACTTCTAAATCTGAGATTCTTTCTCCATCCCCATTTGAAAGTACCAGGTCTAAGATTGCTCCCTCCTGAGTCGGTTCCAATACTAGCTGTCTGAGACATGCCCCCTGTAGGACATCAGGAATGACCCTGCTCTTGGATGTGCCTGCAGCAAAGGTGCTCCAGTTAACATCTGGCATATTCAGGTCCCCCATCAACAATATCTCCCCTTTTTCTGCCATTCTAAGAAAGCCTTCTATCATTTCCTTGTCCATGCCCTCCCCCTGAGATGGGGGTCTGTATACAACCCCCATGCGGATTGTGGTGCCATTTCCTGTCTCCAGGGTGACCCAAAGTGCCTCATCTGCTCCCTGTTTACTCTTTAGTTCTGTTGCTTTGATCCCTTCCTTTACATAGAGAGCTACTCTCCTCCTCTTTACCCTCCCTGTCCCTTCTGTAGATTGCGTATCCTGGTATGTTGACATCCCAGTCATGGTTCTCTGTGTACCATGTTTCTGTAACTGCCACAATATCCAGGCAACCCTCTTCCATCAAGGCCACTAGTTCAGGGAGCTTGTTACACAGACTATGGGCATTGGTACTCATCACCTCCACTTTTGATAGCCTTACCCTTTTAGCCCCATTTCTGTCCTTACTGCCTTTGCCTTTTTTTACATTTAAATCTGTTCTGCTCCCTAATAACTTCTGTACCCTGGTGTTTACTTCACTAATCACCATGTTTTGTGGGGGGAGGTTCAGATTTCCCTGCTCCTTTTCAGTGCCTCCCCCCCTTGGCTAGTTTAAATGCTTGCCAATGAAGCATTTAAACCTCTCACCTAGGATCCTGGTCCCCCCCCCCGGACAGATGCAGACCATCGCACCAATATAGGTCTGCATTCCTCCAGGTGACTCCTCAGTCCCCAATGAAGCCAAAACCCTGAGCTCCACACCAGTTTTTCAACCACTCATTGGATTCCCTGGTGAGAAGCGCCTTAGCATCTCCCTTGCCATAGACGGGCAGCACCTCAGAGAAGGTTACCGTATACACTAGTCTTGCTTTGTTTGCTTCTACTACTCACACCATAAGTGCTGTAACAATTGTGGTGTGATCAGAGCAAATAGGAAGGCATTTTGGTGCCCTAGACAAGATATTAATTTTGAGCCCCCCACCCCAGAAAACAGCCGGTAGAAACTCTAGATTGTTTACATGCTCTGTAGTGAGCGCTTTGGGGCTTTTCTTTAAGGAAAAACATACTTTTTCTATACGTTCCCTACCCCTGGTTTCAGGGAAAACTTTGCTCCCATAGAAGCTGAGGTGTGGGAGTCGAAGATGCTTGCTGGCTGTCGTCAGAGAGTGCAGTGAAGCTGCAATTGTTGTGGGCAACTGTCTGACCAACAGTTCCATCAAGAGTGGCTCATGGGGGCATATATAGGCAACTCAGTAGCATAGATGCAGTCCTTGAGTGCTGGACACTTGTACCTCTGAGATGCCCCACCTGCAACCACCCATCCTCACATGGGGGTGTATCTTCATGATCCCACTCACTCAGACCTGATGGCAGGCTCCACTACCCCTGTAGTGGAATCACCACCACCTAACAGAAGGAAACGCCTCCACCCCTTGACCATCCTTCCTTCAGCTAGACTATCTCCAGCACTCAATGCTGCTTGACCACCCTTCTAGACCATAACCAGACTCCACCCCAACCATCCTACATGTGGCTTGAACACCTCCACAACACCACACTCACCTTAGCTGCCTACCTTACCAATAGCTGAAACACCACCCTACACCAAGATAAGCACCCATGCACCCGAACAATCCCTGCACTAGACCAACCACACATACCTCTAAACTGTCCTTTATTTTGCAACAAAATTTGCAATTGTCCATCATAAAGTTTGTTTTTATGGTAGAGAACAGTGGGGTGGGGAGTTAAAATCACGAAACAATGTAAAACATTAACGTTACAGACTTATTCTTCTTCAGAAAATGCAGATGAACACAAATCCCCTTTTTCTATCAGCTTTCTGAGTGAATAATGTCAATTTATAACACCTGTCCAAAATTTTGGGTCTTTGTCCCTGATTATTTTAAGTCTTGTCCCTGATTCATGAGGCAAGGGGTTGAGAGATATGCAGCCCCAAGCATAGCATCCTTCCGGAGGGTCACTCTTTCTGCAGTGGCACCTCCCCCACTAAACAATATTCTGACAGTATCCAATACCCCCACTGCAGGAACCCACCCATAGAAAAGCACCCCCTGCATCTGCCTCTACCCCCCCCAGTTGGGAGAGGGCCAAGGAGCATAAGATTCACATCATAGAACTGCTGCTATGGTGCTGTCCAGGGTCCCACAGTATAACTTCTGGCATACAAAAAAAGCACTGCTCCTCTGGTCCAGTCCCTTCCTCTCTCTTTCCCCAGCTCAGACTCATATACTCTGTTGGCAACCACGAACATGGCAGGTATTTTTATATGTAATTTATAAGTGCTCCAGAAACTGTCAGATGTCAAGATCCAGAAGTGGTCAACTGACATCCATGATTTAGGTGACATGCTCAGTCTATGCAGTGTCATAAATTATTAATAAAACTGTCATGTTCATGGATGCAAGCCAAGAAGATCTAGTGAGTCGGGGAGCTTTCCTTTTCTGCCAGAAGTTGTACTGTGGGACCCTGGACAGCACTGTAGCAGCAGTTCTCTGCTGTGGATCTTCTTCTTCCTGGCCCTCTCCTGACCTGTGTGGGGGGGCAGTTTCAGGGGGTAGCTTGTCTGGCAGGGGGGTCCTGCTGTGGTATGGGGATGAGATACATTATGCAGTAGTGTTCCCAAGTTGTAGTGTCTAGGTGGGGCTCCATAAAAAAACAAACAAAAAAAAGGCCTGAAAAGGCATGATAGGGTGCTTGAGCATGAGGAACCCCCCAAGGGCCCATTTAGTTAGCCCTGGTGAGAGACAGTGTAGGGGCCCCATGGTGCAATGAGAAGTGTCACTAGGGAAAAAACATACTGCCTAGCCTATGCCAGTTTTCAGTATACCTTAGCAGTGTAGCCCCTCTCCTCTGCCCAGTAAATAACCCCTGCACAGCACTCCCCCAGTACAGCTAAGCCATCCCAACTGCTCCAGTCAGCATCCCTGCAGCCAGAAGGAGCCTCACTCCAAATCCCCTCATTCCAAATTCCCATCAGTTCCCCTCCACAGACCAAACCAATCCAGATACATGTAACTGTTAATATGTTATGATCTAAACTGTACATATCCCTTCACATGGCATGCAAGACAACTAGGCAAGGCACTAGCAGGCAAGGCCTAATTTTTTAAGCAAGACAGGTGTGGGTGGTGGGGTGAGAATGAAACAAGGACTCTGCTAGGGAGAATCAGAAGGAGAGGACACAAAAAAAAAAGGCAATGAGATGGGAATGCAGGAGGGATGTGAGTCAAGAGGAAAGAAAAGAAAATGTAACAAAATGGTGGACAGAAGGGATGGTGTACCGTGGCCCACACCATGGCAGTCAGACCAAGGATGAGGCAACTGCTTCAAAATAGTTACTTCCATCCCAGTCCCCAGTCCAGTGCATGAAGTTCAAGTGAACTACACAGTCTCTGCCCACCTACCCACTGACCAGCAGAGTAGACTCCAAGACAGGCACACCCAGGCCCAATAATTCAATGGCAAGGAAAGTAAATCTTTGTCTCCTGACTTCCTGAGTGAGACTATCAATCCCCCCTTCCCCACTGCACTCTTTCCACATAGATGCCATCTCATTATATCACGATTTGGATTCAGAAATTAATTTGGAATTATTCACCACTTTGCCAGGCCTGCTCTTCTGCTTGTCTGCAGTGCCATCACTTTTTACTACAGACACTCTGTCACTGACGAGTGACAATTACCAGTCTTGTCTACATAGACAATAACACAGAGAGAGAGAGAGAGAGTATTTAGTGTGGTGTGCATTCTGCTTATGCTTACACTGCACAAGTGATGAAAAAAATATAAGACAAGGATCTCTTCTGTCTTCTCTGTCTCTCGTGACTCATTGACTCATCTCTCCTCTCAGACTCTCTCACTTTTTTTAGTCTCTCTGTCTACTACTCTATGCTAGTACACTCAACAACTTGCTCCACACTATCTCTGTCTCCAACACAAACCACCTCTTACTTAGTGCCAAATGGTCCACCCATACATTTTATACTAATGGGTGGCATGCTGGCCCACTCACAATTTCTCTTTTCTCAGCACAACATGATTATTATTTTCTGCAGTAGACTGTGCAACCATGTGACCCCCCACCACCACTTGCTGGTCCTTGGTCTGCAGTTGCACCCCTGCTGACAGTTATTTGTAATTACAGAACCAACATTTAAAAAAAAAGGATTTAAAGCGGCAGCACAAGTGAATTAGAACATGAACTTCAGTGGAAAAATGCACCACTCGGAGGCTTGAGCCAGGGGCGGGAGCACCACCCACCCCACCCTTCCTATGGTACTGGGTGTGATTAAAAAGCATAGTAAAGAATAGATTTATGATTGTAAAACTTGCAGCAGATTTGATAAGTTACAACAGGCAGTTTTCAGGAACACAGATTAATTCTGTGAAACAAAAAAAATATTTAAATCTTTTTTGTTGTACTTTCCCTGCACTAAAAAACTCTTTAAGGTCTCTCTCTCTCTCTCTGTCTGCCTTATATATATATATATATATATATACGTATATACACCCACACACACACATATATATCACTTTTGAAAGCAGGGAACCCTCAAGGTCTCTTGAAAAAGTGCAACTATGCCAAACATTGTGCCAACCTTTCTGTTCATACCTCCATTCCCACAATTTTCATGTAACTGATTATATACCTTGTGCAATAAATTCATATTCAGCATATCTCCTGGCATCAAGCTTTTGCCTTTTGATGGGTGAATGATCAGTTTTTTTGGTTTTCCTGAAAGTGTTCACCAGTAGCACTGCAGACTCTGAAGTAGCCCTTAGCATTCTCTCCCTCTATACATGTCCTGAATTTCTTTCTATACATTCTACATCTCCTGGCAGCCTAAGGGTTAACATTATGGTGCCTTCAGAACCCTCACACTAGTGGTGCTACTGCAGGACTGAAATACAGTAACTGTAAAGTAGCTGGACTTCAAGCTGCAGGGGCTAGAAAGGAACAGGGGCTTCGCAGTAGCTAACAAATAATGATGAAGTCGACAGATGGCAGGTAATGCAGGAAACTAGGTGTAAATTGAATCCAAAATAATGACTGATGATTTTTCAACAATTGTAGGACAGCAATGCTTTACATCTGCTTCAGTACATCACATGCATTTAAAGTTGTCGAATTGGAGAGGTCCTATACCTGTGATATCATTTGTAAGCATAACCTTGAGGTGGAGTTTTAAAATAGAGAATTTAGCAAGCAATAAAGTATCAAAAGTAACATGCATGGACACTGTAAAAACATAAATATGGAAAATACAAAATTAAAATACATCTATATATAAATTTACAAATTTGTGAAAACTGAAATTTAGAAAATGTGCAAGGTAGTCAAATATAAGTACTGTATATCGAACGGCATATTCTTTCCATACAGTATGTAGGTAGCTTTTGTCTCCCCAACATTTTATCACTCCAGCAGGTTAATGCTGACCTCCCCATTGTGACATCATAATGCAACTTGACATGTGGAAGGGGTGTGAGAGTACCAGCAGACACATTTTTCCCAACATTTCTTCCCTCGCACACACTTGTTCCTTTGGCACCATGATGAAAACAAAACTTCCAGTGCCTGTATTATGGTGGCTAAGCTCCTTCCTTGCTAGACATGGAGGTTGCTGTAGTAGTGGATGGTATCACCCCCTCTCACCAGGAAGCACCAGGCCTGCAGCCTCCCAGCTGTGGGGGTGGGAGGTGGGCTCAGTCCTGAACTTGGGTTTGGCAGAACTGGGCTGTTGGGTGGCCAGACAGACAGCATGTGTAAATCAATAATGATGTATGACATTCTTAGTTTTCCTTTTAGATGTAAACATTTCTAATAATATATTTTCTTTATTTTTCTCTTAGACTCTTTTGGATCATGTGCATCTCCCATAAAGCTGTGCTGCAAAGGATGTAAGCCAGCAAGATCAAGCTGCTATTGTTCTCCAGATTGCTTTAAATATGATGATTGCTGCCCTGATTACGTTATAACATGCAGGCCAGGTAACCAAAGTTATAAATAAATTGTAAAAAATATATAATTTTAAGAGAATTTCTTATGTGGGAAAAAATTGTAGCAAGTGGCTTCATATATGGTTATGCATCTTAAGTGCAGCAAAATAATCTACTAGTGGCTGGAAGGGTAACTCATGACACTGAAGAGATGTTTGCTTTTGTGACAAAGTTGCGTCTCATAATACACACACATAATACCCTGTTCAGGTCCATCTCATAACGATGACTGCCAAAAGTTTATTGCCATTAGGGCAACATCACATCACTGAAAATCTGTTTCAACGATGTGCCCCCGCCGTGCCGCACAACAAAAGGGTGCCGGGGACTTACAATATTAAAAGTTCTGTGTGGGGCTGGGCCCACTGCACCCCCCTAATATATGTTTCTCAACTCCAGGGGGGTGCATGTTGGGGGAGAGGTACAAATTCATGAAAAACAAATTTGGGCTGGGTGCAACAAAATATACCTGTTCCTGAACCCAGCACCCTGTGAACCACAGCCCTGAACCCACCCACCATGCCACAGGACCAGCTTAGAAGCTCACTGTGGCACATCCCCTCAAAAACCCTCCCTCCTCTCCCGCCCCTCGCTGAGCATGCTCACGCCCCCCGAGCACGTGTACAATAAATGACATCCTGCCACTATATGCTTGAATCCCCCCCATCCAGTTGCCCTCCCTGGAACATAGCCCCAATGACATGTGTCCCAACTGAGTTGCCAATTTTGTATGCGCTTAATTGCAGTCTCCCATGTAATGAGATATCCCTATTCTAATTTAATTGAGTCTTCTGCAGTCACTTTTATAATTTTTGGACTGTTCTGTCTGCAAGATTACCTGGAGGCTAAAATAAGAGTGCCTGTACCTGTGTTTAAACCCTATTAACAACTTAGAAAAAATGGTAATGCTGTTACGGAAATTTAAGATACACTGTTTCACATTCTTTCTCCTTTATTTTGATTTAACTAATTTTGAATATATTTTATTGGGTGCTGACCCAGTAACATGATGGGCTGAGGCATTGAGTGTTACACCACCTACCACAGTATCAACACAGGGTTCGGTAAAGGAATCAGATCACTTGAGGGCTGGCCAAGGACAGCTCTCCTCCCTCAGGGAGGTTGGTACTTGTTTTCTGCTAAATGTCTGCCACCTAGAAGTATCTGTATGCCAGTACAGCAGGACAGAAGGGAATGGTATTTCTCCTGCAAATAGCATGGGGGCATCTCTGCTCAGGCAGAGCATGCACTGGGCATCTTTGTACATACTGTGGGCCCCAATAAAGAGAATGGCAGAAAAAACCCTGACTGTGACTGGCTGGTGCCCCAGTCCTCTGCAGGCTTCACGTTGGCAACTAGGCACCTCTAAATGTCCTTCGGTAGATGGCAAACTGGAGAATGAAGGTGAGACCCAGAGATGCTAGGAGATGGGGCTGGGGGTCAAGTTCAGTCATGCACTGACTGGGCAATACAGGAGATACAACTAATAATTAAAACATATTCTGTTAGTTACCAAATCACATTTATCTTGAAGCTGTGGGTTCATGTGCAAGTCTGCCTCCTTCCTTTTGAAATGTTCTAATGCTTGGGCTTGCAGCATTATACTGTAGAAGACACGGGATGTGAGTGTCACTGTTATGTTCATACCCAGTTGGTGATGGAAAAAATCTTCAGGACATTAAACTGTGTTACAAGCCTTAAAACATACATGGTAGGCCTGGGGATCAAACCCATTTCAGAGGTAGCACTGTTACCACTTAGTTCAAGGTACACGTAAATTTTCATTAGTGTGGCTGATAGATCTAGCTCTAGTGTTTTGCATATTGCAGTCTCTGCCATCACTGGAAGTTAACACCTCATTGTCTATTTTCTGATTAATGAGTCTGTATGCACAGCATTTACTTTCCCTTTTCATCAGGTGATGGCAGCCCAGAGTATGTGTCAAAGTTAAGCTCATACCCAGCCCTTGAATGGACAAATTCTATAATCTGTATTTGAGGCCTTTAACCATTATGTTCCCATAGAGTTACCAATATGGGAATTCAGATCATTCACATAAGTCAGTGAAAGAGCACGTGCCAGTGACTGAGGCTGAACCAGGCATTCCTTTGTTTATGAAGCAGCAGCTCTAACCATTAAGCAGCAGATATTCTCTCATTAGCTGGGCTGCTAGTCGAAGCACAAGAATTTTGACTATTCCAATATTATCCTTCATCACCAGAGAGTACTCTGCAGTTTTTCATTATTTATTAGTATGCACAATGGTAACTAGTGAACCATGGATTTGCTGTACACATTTTACATTTTCACTGATGGGTGTGAAAATTAACAAAACTAATCAGGATGGTCACTTAAAGCAGCAGGTGAATGAAAAAAGCTATTCCAAAAAGCACATTTTCTGGTATGATTATGAAAAATATTTGCAGAACTATTGATTTGGGTTTTCTGGATGCTTTCTAGCTGTGTACTGTACATTTGCATTTTTATCTGGAGTCTTACCCTCCTCAGGTCCTCAATATTATTGCTGTGTAAAAATGAGGCAGCCATTTTTTTTTCTTGAGAAATAATTACTTTAAAACGTTCATAAAATTCTTACATGATGATGAGAAATGAAAATGTTTCCATCAAAATAAACTGGAAGACATCCTGCATTGATCAGGAAAAAAAAGGTGGTGTCAAATTTTAACCCATTTTCATTGCACTGCTGCTTTAATATAAAATATTCTTACCAGCTTCTTTAAAAACAGAAAACTGGTAAATTTAATAATTGCTCCCAAAAACCTGCCACATGGGCATGCACGTTGTAGCATCCCAGAATTTATACAGCAGTGTGTGGCCACTCATACTGCCATGGGCATCTTCACCTGCACTGACTCCCAGTGAATCCCATGTCCATCACCCCAGGAGGAATGCATCCATATGAACACTCTCTCATCCTCCCTGCCAACCTTCATTTCAGTTATCCAGAGCTCTGGGTGCCAACCTGGGTCACCTGAAAACAGCTCCACCCATTACCATTAAGTGGGAGAGAAGGGACTGGATATTCAAACTGAGCTATTCTGTGGCACAAGCCCTTGCACTGCACAAAATAGTTGCGCAGGAGTGTGGCCGGGGAGATATTCTACGAAGTTGCACTATTGAGCAACTCCTTTGAATATCATCCCCTGGCCACAGCCACTGTGCATGGCACAGTGGAACTTGCGCCACCACAAGTGGTCAGAGTGGAGCATTCAAGTTGCGGTGGCACAAGTACCATTGTGCCATGCGCAAATTTCCCCTGTTCAAAAGGTGACATGCAAATGGGGCCATAATTCATGCAAGGTGCAGGGGGGTCATTTGCATCTATTTATGGCCCCATTAGCATGCATGTGCGTTGATCCCCGAGGACTTGCATCTGGCGCCCTGCCAGGCAGCAGCCATCGGGGACAGACACCTTTGGCAGCCCGATCGTGAGCAAAAGTGTAAAAATCCCCCCTCCCCCCAACTGGCCCGATCGCGGGCATACGTTTCATAAATCCCACCCCTACTAGCCTGATTGTGGGCAGAAGTGTAAAGTAACCCCCTCAGCCCGATCGTGGGCAAAAGTGTAAAGTAATCCTTCTCACCAGCCCATCGTGGGCTGCAAAGGTTCAACCCCCAGAACATATCCCTGGTGATCTAGTGGCCCCCACCCTACCCACCATGAAGCCCACCACCCCCACTCCCTTCCATCAGATGGCGGCAGCATCCACCGCCTGCAGCCCTCCACCGCCCACTGACTGCCCTGTAGGGCTGCATGCCCATTGGTGCAGAGCAAGAGCTAATTAGGCATGCAGCCCTGCCAGGCAGTCAGTCGGCAGGTGGCGGGGCGGCGCAGGTGGATGCTGCCGCCCACCGCCGTCGGGTGGAGCGGGGTGGTGGGGCTCAGGTGGGTGGGGTGGTGGGGTGGGGACCACTAGATCACCAGGATAGGTGGTCCTTGGGAGGTGTTTGAACAGTTTGCAGCCAGCGATCGGGCTTCGAGGTCCACTGGACCACCAGAGATATATTCTTGGGGGGGGTTTGAACACTTTGCAGCCCGCGATCAGGCTGGTGAGGGAGGTTTTACTTTGCACGTTTGCCCGCGATCGGTCCAGTCGGGGGGAGGGAGGATTTTTACACTTTTGCCCATGATCAGGCCAGTCAGGGGGAGGGGGTTGCTATATGCCCGCGATTGGACTGCAGGGGGGCACAGGGAGGTTGAGGGCCATCCACAGGTGGCAGCTGCTGTGTTGCACCCTGCAATGCGGCAACTCACCTGTGGGTGGCCCTTGACTTACTCCTTTTTTTTTTGCTCAAAGTTGTGCAGGCACAGGTTGGGGGTTGCACCTGCACAACTCTGCACATCCCGCTGAATATCAGGCTGTGCAGTTTATGCATGGTTCCTCCCCCTCTGGTTCAGCATGCCTTCATTAGCATTGCGCTATTGCTCAGCTTGACTTGGGGGGTGCAACTGCTTCCTGCTGAATATGGCAGAATGGTGCAATTTCAGACTTGTGCAGGTGCAACCCTATTGCGCATGGCGCAACCCTTTTGAATATCCAGTCCGTGGTGTATATTTGTAAATTCCATTTGGGTTTGGATTTATGCAATTTTTCTGTAAATGCCCAAAGTGAATTTATGTGAAAAACTTTGGCATGTAGGTAAAACAAACAACATATATGGATCAATAGTAAAACTTATGGTCAGCAATGAAGTTTTATTATTCTAGGGCAGTATGTCAGCATGGTTTGGTTGGTAACACATCCTTCTCTGGGTCAGAAAGACATGGGTTCTTGTCCCACCGTGGGGATGGCATCCTTTAGAAAAGATGTTAAATTGAGATCCAATCAACCTTTTCTGGTAGATGTTCATGTGGACTTTACAGATCCCATGGCACTTCTGGAGAAGTGTACGGAATTTTTCCTGGTGTCCTGACCACATTTCCTTACTTCACTAAAATACCCCAACAGATTAACATGGTATCTTTTAAAGTTTATATCTTGCCTTCCTATCTTCCTTGGTTAAAATAAATCAGTCAATAAATAAATATATATTCAAACAGTTATTGTCCGTCTAACAGGGTTTTTGCGACACAGACTGGGTTCAGCTTGCTTCAGAAGTACAGTAGTTAGCACGGCATCCTCCACAGAACCAAGCATTTCCATAACAGGAAATACAAATTCATCTTAGTGTCCAGCCTTCTCCTTCCTGTCTTTGACCATGGTTCACTTGTCTCCCTTCCCTACCTCTCCATCAAAGATTTCACCACTTCAAAGCTCCTGCCAGAATACTGTCTGCTTTGCCTCTGTTCTCCCTAAACTCACACACTACTGTGACCTTTATTAGCTCACCAGTTGGCCCTCCCTTGAGGCCCACCTCAACTGCAAGATGGCCACCTTCTTCTTCAGACTCTCCTGTGGACTACTCCCTGATTGCCTCACTTCTCTCTTCCAGACAGCCATCTCCACCAGGACCACTAGACTGTCCTCCACTCTCTCTGTCACTGTTCCTTTCTGCCAGACCACTCAAGGTCAGAAAACACTGTCTTTTATGGAACCCAAGCTCTTCAACTCTCTCCCTCCAGAATTAAAACTTTCCTCCACAAATGCCTTCTAACACAATATCAGGAGACATTTCTCTCCCACCTGCACCTGCTCACAGCTATAATCTGGCTCCCATTCTGCACTCTTTCCCCTCATTCTCTGGCTATCCACCTCAGGCACTTACCTTCTCTTTCTAGCTCTTGTAATATTGTTAATCCACCTAGGCTAGTTTTTAGATTGCACTTACATTGTTTTGTTTCCCACTGTTATATTTTATTATTGTTAAACCCTCACTGAATGCTTAATGTCACCTTGTATTTTTTAATTCACCAAGGATAGTTCATGGTTTGCCCATTAGTCTATATTAGCCAACATTTTTGTACCATTTTATTAACCCTCGCTGTTAGTTAAATGTTTAAACCTATATCATGTATCATGATTGCTGTTTGTAACTGGACACTTGTGTAAACAGCAAGCAATGCTCATGTGCCTTTCAAGTATAACAATAAAAATGAAATGAAATGAAGTACAGTACAGTTCAATGCACAGTTCAATGGAGATAAAAGAGGATGCCAGATCAAAGTACACAGCCATAGGAAATAAACATATTCAGTACATATACAATGTCAAGGGAGTGAGCATGATAACCGTAAGGTACAATCATTAGGCTAGTCATGATACTATTCTGACTAACCCAGAAAGATTAAGTGCTGGGCAGTTGGTTAATGGGCTCCATAGTTGGAGGAGAAGGAACAGGCAATGATTGAGAGAGGAGGGGTGAAAGTGTGGCAGAGTTCTGGGGGATGGAAGCAAAAACCACCGTCAAAAGGAAATTTCTTAGGTGGCGTTTAATGCTAACATGAGTAGGCACAGGATCATACCACCATATGACAAAACCATGCAGCTGAAAATGTGAAACAGTGCTGGACAAAAAACAGAGTCAACCCTGACCCTGTTAAGGGTTTGAAGAATCTAATAAGGTTCATCTGACATGATATACTTCCCAAAGTCATGATATATATCATTATACAAATTGCATGTTTAACAGACAGTAGTTTTTTTATTTCTTCCTTCACAAATACTTCTAGGATCTTGCCAAGGATGTTAGGCCTACTTTTCTATAATTACCGTAATCCATCCTTATGTTCCTTTTATAGACTGGCACCACCAGTGAAGCCCTCTAACATTTCACTACTTGCCCTGTAGTTAGAGAATTTTCAAACAAGTGCTTAACTTGTCCCAATAGCTCTACTTCCATTTCCCTTATGTACTCAGGCTGGATCTCATCAGGTCCTGTGCCTTATTTGTCTGTAGCCGCTTAAGTAAATTTAACAGTCTGTCATTATTATAGCAAGCTTTTTGTGCACATTGTGGGATCTTGATCTCCTGTGTACCTCTTGTACTGCTTTGAAAAATGGAACAGAAGAACTGGTTAAAAACACTGACAGTGTATTGTTCCATCAAGATTGTTCTACCTCCCCCCTCAATCAGTGGGCCCACCCCTTGAAATGATCCATTTATACTATTTATATATCAATAAATTATTTGGGGGTTGTCACTTGCTGTGATGGCTACCGTAAATTCTGGGCCTAATTTGCTCCTATTAATTGCTTTTTTACATATTCTGACATGTTTCTTATAACTAACCCTGTGTGACAATTTGCCACTATTTAAAGCCTTTCTGTATGTCATCTTTTTCCTCTTAGGTATCGTATTATGTTTTTAGTTAACCAAGGTGGTATTTTCCTGTTAATTGTATAGTTATATTTTTCTGGCACAAAAGGTTTTTACCAATATTCATAACTTTCTTTCAGTTTTACTCCAAGTTTCATTCACATCAAGCTCTCTAAGTTTCTCTTCCCTTTTCTGTTTTTGAAGTCCCCTCCTCATTTCCTCAAAATGAGCCTTTGAGTAGCATTTTCTTGTTGGTTTCCTCCTTTTGCTTTTACATCACTGCTTAACACACACTTGACTTTATTATAGTCATTTCCCCCAAGTGGTTCCAACACCACACAGTCTAAAACTCTGCTTTCCACATTACGTAGGACTAGGTCCAATATTTTAGAATCATCATATGATTCTTTACATACTGATCAAAATTCCACTCAGGAAATGCAGCAATGAACTCCTCCTAGTTGGAAACATAGAAGCATAGCAATTAACAGCAGATAAGAACCGTTCGGCTCACCCAGTCTGCCCATTTTTAGGGCTGCATGGGCAGAGCCCTGCACTCCTATTGCTAGGAGTTGGAAAAAGCCGCTTGTGAACGAACAACCTCATGAGGTGACAAAAGTTGCCAGCGAGTCTGATCGCCATGGCTCATTGCACTGGCTCTACCTGACCTGGAGAATCCACTTGGCATTTTGTCACTGAACAATTTAAAGTTTTTTGGGGGAGGGAGCAACTGCAGCTCTCTGTGGCCTGTGCATAACATTTGCATTTAAAAAGAAGTGATAAGTAATGAAGTGTTCCCATGGTAACTCCTTTCAACAGCAACGAAAATGTGTTCTGACCATAGCCCTCTGTGCCCTATGCATAACTGAGCTAGAAGTCATTTGCATTTAAAAAGAAGTAAGAAGTAATTAAAATTCCCTGTAGTAATTGCTCTCAAGTGTAACAAAGATGTGTTCCTTTATGTACTTTTCACTCCCCTTTGTACGTTCATCCAATGACACTCACTTCAAAAACAAAGTAATTGACATTACCCAGCTAAACAGCATATTTAATATACTAACATGCTAAAACACCAGCAGAATAGGCCAAATGGTCTATCTAGTCAGCCTGGGGATCAATGCCTTCCCAGGGCACTGTCATAGTCCTCCTCACTCCCCACAAGGTTCCCCTCCTCCCCAACCCCTGGAGAGGCTCTGGGATGCACCCTCCCCCCATACCTATCCCAGCCTCTCTGGAACCCCTCCATGGTTGTAACAGCCACCAGTTCTGTGGGCAGTGCATTCCAGGGCTCCACCACCCTGTCAGTGAAGTAAAGTCTCCTTGTTTCCCCCCTTAGTCTCCTGCCATTCAGCCTCATTGAGTGTACTCTGATGGCCACTACCTCCCTCAGCTGCAGCATCCCATCAAAGTTGACCCTGTTTATTCCCTTGAGATATTTGAAAACCTCACTCATATCATCCTGTCCCTCCTCTCCTCCAGCGAGTACAGGTTGAGCTCCTCTAGTCACTCCCCATAGGGCTTTTCTCCTAGACCCTGTATCATCCTGGTCACCCTCCTCTGAACCCTGTCCAGCAGAGCAATATCCCTTTTTAAGTAAGGTCATCAAAACTGCATGCAGTAATCAAGGTGTGGCCTAACCAGGCAATTATACAGCAGCAGGAGCACCTCTCTGCTCCTTGAGGTTATCCCTCTGGCTATGCACCCCAGCATTTTATTTGCTTGGGCTGCTGCCCTTCTACACTGTTCAGAGGTATTCATTTTGGCATCCACCACCACCCTGAGGTCACTCTTCCCCCATGAAACTTCCATTGTCTCCCCTCCCATGGTGTACTCATGAGCCAGGCTTTTGGCACCCAGGTGAAGAACCCTGCATTTCTCAGTATTATACTTCAGTTTCCAGGCATGTGGCCACCTCCCCAGAGTCTTCCGGTCCTCCTGGAGAGTCAGCTTTCCCTCCTCCACATCTACTACTGCTCACAGCTTTGCATCATCTACAAAGAGGCTCATCCTGCTCCTGATACCACCCCCAAAAATGTCCAAGATATAGGCATTAAACAGGAGTAGGCCAAGCACCAAGCGCTGTGGGACCCTACTAATGACTCTCCTGGAAGCTGAGACCTCTCCCCCACCATCACCTTCTGTACATGCCCCACTAGCCAATTTCCTATCCACCTGGTGAACTGCCCCATCCCCATATGTTTAATTCATTCAACCAGACAGTGTTTCTTTACCGGTCACAGCTGTGCAAATAAAGGTATCGCCTGAGTGCAATGAGCAGTTTCTTTATCGCTCTCATACCCTGAGACAAACTGCACTCAGTCTTGGAGCCGGCAGCAGTCAGTCAGCCTGACCCCTTTAGATTCTTTAAGTAAAGCTGCTCACAGAATGACTGCATTTCATGATTTGTTTCACAAACTAGACTAACTAAATCTTTCCAGATTAAAAGTGGAAAAGCTTACATGTCTGCGAAAGAATCTGAAAGGCCCCTGTATCCTTACTGTTACATTTTTTGCAGTGTCTGCTGTTAAGTAGTCTTTGAGGGTGGAGCTGATGGCACTCTCAATACCACCTATCCCTACATATAAATCCCTTTAACATATAGTGCAACCAAGCAGTAACAAAATATAGTTATTCAACAAAGGATTCTCTCCCACAACTTTAAAGAAAGTACATTGAAAACTGCCCTTTTCACAACATTGATGATATCAGAAACAAGTGCACTGTACTAGGTTATACCTTAGTCTGAAGACATACAATTATGTATGCAATGCTTTGTCAGCTCTCAAAACGTTGTCAGCAGCTTATTAATATATGCAGTCCTAAACGTGTTAACTCTGGCCAAATAAAGTAGTCCTTTCCAGACAACCATCCTGCACTGATGAGTGTAGCAGCTGGAATCAGACAGAACTGCATGCACACTGAGCTATAAGAGAGAAAAAGAAACAGGGCTCCCTTTTTACGGACAAACTCAAACTGACAACTTCACAGCCTGCTAAAGAAACCATGTAAGCTGCAGCAAAAAAAAAAAGGAAAAATTACACTAACACAGCTTTTGGGGGTACCCAACTTTATTGCTAACAACAACAGAAGCGGAAAACCATTTCCTATATCCTTTTAATGGAAGACTTGTTGCCAGGGATGAGTTAAAATGCCTTTGTGTTTTTTTTCCTCTGGTGCACGTATGTGCCCTAATACTTACCACATATGCACGCCACTGATAGGAAATGATTCAGTTTGAAGGCTGTCCTCCTCTCTTCAACCATCCTGTTTGCCCTCTTCACCCTGTAATTCATCTTCATTACTGGTACCATGAAGAAATATTGTCTGTTTTAATGTTTGCCTGGTAAAATGAGGGCCATTTATACCCTGACCTTACTACCCTGGTGTCTGTTTGCCCCCACCCACCCTATTTGATGTGCTCATAACATACTTTGTTACCCCATTGTCTAGCAGTATTTCGCCACCTCGATCACTGTCACTATAATTTACTGTGTTTTCCTAGTGTCTAGTGGCATCCCTCTCCTATCCCTGGTCACTAAAACTCTATTCTTATTTGTTGCAATGGTGTCTAATGGTCCCCCTATGGCCATCCCCATAGTATTATTTGGTTCCTAGTCTGGTGTCTAGTGACACCCCAGCCCACTCTCTGATCCATGACACCCTTATATTTTTTCTGTGCCCATCCCCAATCTGTCACTCCAGGAAAAAAAGAAAATAGCTTTTTTTCCTTTTTGAAGCTGCCATTGCTATTAGGTAAGAAAATTTAGTCATTAGAGAATGATGAATGGGATTATGAAGTACACATGGGTTTATAAATACACGCTACAAATTAATAAAACACAGATACCAGATTCACAATTTTTTTAATTTACATATAAGCCACATAAAGATAACATTGTTTGGGGTGTTAATTCTGAATCATCAGTGAACATTGGTGATTACTTAATTAAATTTATATACAGTATGCACGTAGGAGGACGAATAAGATATTTTCACACCCATCCCACTTTCCAGCTTGCACACCCATTATAGTTTCATTATTTCACCAGCAGATCTGTGATTCATCCCCCTTCCCCATTGCCTAATTGCCATCCCAGTATACTAATGTGATTCCCTGTCAGTCCAGTGGTACCACCCTCCTCCCATGATCTACCATTGTGTCCCCAAATATTCAAAAAAATCCCTATTACTCAAGAACCCCCCTTCCATTGCTAACATATCCTGGATCCCTCACTTCAATCCTTTAAATAGTGAATCTGGTTGTCTAGTTGCTACCCTCCCCAAATTTTGACCTTGCCTTTTGATCAGTATGACAGATTTTAATATGTACTATATAGCTATTTTTCTCCCTGTTATCTCACTTTTCTGAGAAAAGTGTTGTAAACATATTCAAAATGCAATGTAAACACAGGCAATCAGTGCTGCTATGTGCACTTTGTGATTTATCTCATTACTTATCTGACAAAAGGATTTTTTAAACTGCTGCTGAAGCCCAAAAAGGAGATAATATCCAAACATAACCAGTACGTTAATCCAAATGATTGTTTATTGTGGACATCTAGAATGAACACTGTCAGCGTGTAATGATGTATGAGCGCTTTCACGTAGTTATATTCAGTATCAGCATATCTGATAAGAAAGCAAGGATTGGCTCCAGGTGCCAACTATTAAACTGCAAACTATGGGAGGAAGGACATAATCACATACAGCCCCCATAACGTTGCAGTGTGATTGCACTGGATATTATACAAACCTTTGCTAAATTTTACAAAATATCTTACAGAGTTTATGCTCTGGATTGTAGTGGTTAAAAATGACTGAAAATCACACGAGGGAGTTCTAACAGCTTTTAAGCATGATCCTAGATACTCGCTTTCCAACCATTTTGTTCTTATGGCACAGTTATTAGTTTAGGTTGAAAGCCACTTAATTTGGTTGCACTAGCTCTGTTGGAATATTTGGGGGACCATGAGTGGAGATCGGGGGAGAAGGGAGAGTCTACTGTTCTGTCAATAGTGTCCACTATAACAGAACCACAACTGGAGAATGGGGAGAAGAGGGCAGGGTGAGGGAGGGACCATGCACTGCATCGGGCCATGTATTTCTAAATGGGGCTGGTGATTGAGGAGTAGGGAAGAGGAGGGGGTTGGTGACTGAGAGTAGAGGGATTGGGGGACCAATATCCTTTAGGGTATATAAAATTAATTATGGTGCCAGGGTTCGGGGATGGAGAGTGATCACTAGCCACCAGGTAATAATAATACTAATACTAATAATAATAACAATAACAACACTTTATTTATATCGTGCCTTTCTAAATTCAAGGTGCCTTACAATATCTGACAATATAATAAATAAAACCAATACGTAAAAATCTGAGCACCTAAAATCACAATATTAATTAAAATGAATCTTTGACCATAAATACTGTAGGTATATTTATAAATTGGGAGTGGTAATGGGCCTTTTAAAATCCCCTGCATGAACTGTATTTGCCTCCTGGTAGTCACTGGCATTTCAATGCTCAGTCAGTTCACCACAGATTCAAAACCTTACCTTATGCAGATGTCACGTTTATAAGACTTTTTTTTTTAAGTCACAGGTTGCAGCCAGTTGTAAGCTGCAGTAGTTGGGCCCACAAAGTGAATACTCTCAGGTATTATACGGCTACCTTCATGCACTCAATATCATATGGGGATTATTCCTTTGTGGAAGCCCACTACTTCAACTTATGACTGGAAAAAAGTCATATAAACAATGAAACCTGCATAAGATAAGATTCTTGAACTGGAGGGAGTTGACTACACACTGAACAGCCAGTGAATAGCAGCAGACAAGTATGGTCCGTGCAAGAGGTTTAAAATGAACCACAAGGCACTGAAATGCGTAACACTACCACAGTCGGTTCACCTGTACATTTTTATTTCATCAGACAAAAATGACATTGAAATAAGATTAATTTTAGCCAGACATCAATATGAAATTTTGCAGTATGTAATAATCCTTTCCTGGAGATATTTCAGACACACGGCAATCGAAAGCAGTTTCTCAAAATAGAGCTGAAATAAGATTAATTTTAGCCAGACATCAATATGAAATTTTGCAGTATGTGATAATCCTTTCCTGGAGATATTTCAGACACACGGCAATCGAAAGGAGTTTCTCGAAATAGAGCAGCAGTTTACCTCTGCCTTCTGCACCTTCTAGAATTCTGATCAGTTTTAGACTGCAGTGCTGCATCTCAATCTGTCTTCTGCATATTACGTAATTAGTAGGCAGTATAGCGCAGTAGTTTGAGGCTCTGAGCTGCAAATCTGGAGACCTGGGTTTGAATCCCGCAGCCCCCACTTGCATACTGTGTGACCCTGAACAAGTCACTTAACTTCCCTGTAGCCCCAGGTTGCACTTGTAAATGAGCTTTCAGCTTAATGTGTCTCACCTGGTTAAACAATTGGAAAAAAAAATGTATACAAAAGAGGACATGAGATCAGCTCCATTTGCAGGCTACCTTGCCCTGTCATTTATGATTAGAAACAATTTACAATCATGTTATAAGTATTAACTATGGGCAGAGGTTGGCATGTGCTAATTTCTACTGTTTCCCTTATTTTTATTATTTTTTTTATTTATTTTGAGTTTTGGAAAGATACCTTTCAATCAAAGACTCCATTACAAAGGTTCCACGTCACACAGATTAGATGCAAACAAGCATTGCAATGAATGTTACAGAATATAAAGTTCAGATTGTTCCCTCGCCCCTATCCACCCGTTTTTCAAGATAAGAGCCCAGTGTTATGGTTAATTTGCATAAGAGATTCAATTGCATAAAAAATGGACGTAATAGGTGGGCCCAGCAACCCTTATCTGCCATCAGATTCTATGTTTCTTTGTTTGTAGGCAGTGACTAAAACTGAATAAAAACATCCAATTGTCATCTCAGTTTTTCATAGTTGCAGGATATGCAATACCAGAATAAGGGAATGTGTATGGGAATCCAATATTCAACCACTTGAGCCTGTAGCTCATTTCTTAGAGCAGGGAACGGTAGTCCAGGGGCTCAGGTTTAATCTACAGTAGGTAAAATTACTTCTTCCTTGCTACACATTAAGAATGGCTTGCTAATCAGTGACTAAAACTGCACCAAAAACATCTGATTATCATCACACCTTTATGAATGAAATGTTTTCTAAGCTATAATGAAAAAAAAAACACTAGGCATTAAAACTCATTATATGTGCATATTTAGTAATCAACTCCAGGTGCTGACAGCCTTCTCCTGTCAATTATGATTAGACATATTTTATAATCATGTAAAAAATATTAACTATGTACAAAGGTTGGCATGTGCATTTCTGTTGATTCTCTTATTCCATCACCTCTCCTTTTTTTGAAGATCAGAGCATGGGCTAATGGTTAATTAAGCAATAAGGCACGACAGGGTATGTGTTATTGTGTAATAACATCACTCCTGGGGTGGGTCGAAGCACTAGGCGAAGCCGAGCGCTTCCACCACCACAGGAGTGACGTTATTACACAACAACACAAATCCCTGGAGTGCCTTATTGCTATTATACAATGGCTTGTCTCATAACAAAAAAAGAAAAAAAGGAAAAAGTATGTTTTTTATGTATTTTTATTAGATTTTTGCGGTGGGTAAGTATACATTTAAAAAAATAAGTCCCTATTTTTTTGCACCAGTGGGTGGCGCTGTTGCTTGACTGATGTTCTGTGCACAGTCCTGAAGTGCTTCTCATTGAGGTTATCTTATGTGACGTGAGGGACGTTAAAAAGTCATTTGGCATCACAGCTTTGTTTGAGTTTTGAATGTGGTCACTATCTGTGGAGAAAGGACAAGTAGCTGTGGAGCACGGTAAGGAAAATAACAGTTGGCAATGTAAATGGAGGATGGTGGTTTAAATATGAGTTCCGTTGTTTTGCAGTTGGGATGAAGAGCGAGGGCACAGCAGGAATGTGTGAAGCTGTGACGGCTTCACTAGTAGAATGGTCAGCGCGGTTTAGTCAAGCCACTCGGTTCGGGTAGAAATGCTGGCATGGAAATCTATTCATTGTAAGAATTGAATTCTGGGACTCAATTGTGGTACTGTATGAATGTGAGATGCAAAGAAATGTGGGCGCTTAAAGCTGTCACGGCTTTACTGAGGGTTCACAGCAGCAGCACCTGTAGGAGTGGTAGCATGATTTGTGTTATGAGGTCATATGTGTGTGCCTGGACTTAATACAGTGATGTTATAGCTTAATATCATCACTGTCCGAGGCACACACTGACCAATCAGAGAACAGGATTTTTTATTGCCATTGTATAATTTACAATAAACATATAGAATGTATTTGGAAACTAGACTTCAAGATGTAAATCATTTAATGGTACATCGGGAATGGGCATAATATATGTTTCCCTTCTTCTTTCGTTACATAGATGCCTTGTTTTATTAATTTAAGAATAAACATACAAGATGTATTACATAACTAGATTGGGAGATGTAAAGGGATTAACTGCTGGAGCCCAATTTAAAAAGTAAAATTGCAAGCTGAGAAAATGGGCCCACAGTAGTATGTGGGGTAAAGCTTATTTATGTCAGATAAAATATTTATTAAAACACAGATATGAGCAGCACTCAACCCACCACACAGGGTGAGTACTGCCCATATCTGTGTTTTAAATAAATATTTTATCTGACTACAGTGTGAAGCTTTTATTTTTTATTAGTACTGGTAGCCTGTTTTCTCTGCTTCAAATAATGCTAATATGCAATAATAATTAGGGGCTGTAGAATATGGGAAGATAAAAAAAATAGTTTTAGATTTGGATAATGTCTTATTCATAACAAACCACCATACAATTCAAGAACAGCTGCATCCACCATTTGGAGTTAACTAATACAGAGAAATTAGTGTGTGTGTGTGTGTGTGTGTGTGTGTGTCTTAATTTGGTGTAACAGCATTTAAAAAAAATACACAGTTGTGAGGCTATGTTGAATTTTGAAAACCCAGGCTTGCAACTTTCGTAATGTTTAATATTTTTACCTCAAATTTTCAACATAGCCATTTCATTACAGCACCTTATGAATGTGACAGTTGTTATTTTTCAGCTGCTGCCCAAAATGTGTTTTTGCATCCCACAAATTGATTTTGCAGTCCCTGTACAACAACACCTTTGAGCCAGGAGTTGAATATTTTCTCTCCCCTTCTTCATGAGGCAGGGTCGTAACAAAGCTATATTGAAAATTTGAAGAAGAAAATGCACACATTTTCATATTCCCCACTGCAGCCCTATTGGCAGTGGATAGAGTTTGTTTATACTTGCTGAAGAAACCACAGACCCTACTTGATCACTGGCTTTGATGTCTTTCCTATGATGAGGCTGCCCCTATGCCAATCCCATGCATTTTTAAATTCCCCTATCAAATTTTCCCCCACCACTTCCACTAGGAGGCTGTTACATGCATCCACCACCCTTTCTGTGAAGAAATACTTCTTCATGTTACCCCTTAGTCTACTTCCTTCCAGCCTCATGTCAGGATCTTATGTTCAAGAACATCTTTTTTTCTAAAAGATGCTGCCCTCCTCTACCTTATTTATGCTTTTGAGACATTTAAAGGTCTCTATCATATACCCCCTTTCTGTCCTCTCCTCCAGGGTATACATATTGAGGTCCACCAGTCTCTTGCCATATAACTTATGGTGCAGGTCTTGCACCATTTTTGTTGCCTTTTTCTGTACTGCCTCTACCATGTCTGTGTTCTTACGGAGATGCAGCCTGCAGAACTTGACACAGGTGTCAATTATTTGAACAGAGGCATCTTCACCTCCTTCCTCCTGCTTGTGATATATCTCCCTATGCACCCCCATATCCAACTAGCTCTCTCCATAGCCTTAGCATATTGTTTGGCCACATTTAGGTAATCTAATATGATTAACCCCAGATCCCTTTCCTGTTTGGTGGCTGTCAATATCTCTCCCCCATCAAGTAAGCCTCCTGGTTCCTGTAAATCAAATGCATGATTTAGCAAATGTTTGCATTGAATCTTAGCTGCCACACTCTTGACTATTTCTCTAGTTTAGCTAGGTCCCTCCTTATTTTTCTATCCCTCCAAGAGTGTCTACCCTGTTGCAAATCTTAGTGTCATCTGCAAAGAGGCATACCTTTCCTTCCAGCCCTTCCACAATGTCACTTATGAAGACAATGACTAGGAGAAACCCCAGAACTGATCCCTGTAGCATGCCACTAGTAGCCCTTCTTTCCTTGGATTGAGCTTGATTTACCACCACCCTCTGTGTTCTATTCCTCAACCAGTTCCTACCCTGTTTCCCATCATGGGACCCATTCCCAGCCTGCCCAGCTTGTTTATAAGGCTCTTATGTGGAATGGTGTTGAAGGCCTTGCTAAAATGCAGGTATGCCACACCCACCGCTCCCCCTGATCTACTTCTTTAGTCACTAAGTGAAAGAATTCTATCAGATTTGTTAGATATGATCTTCCCATAGTGAATCCATGCTGCTTCAGATCCTGTGCACCACTGGGTTCAAGATATTCCACATACCTTTCTTTTAGCAGTGACTCCATTACCCTCCCCCCACAACGTCAGGCTGACTGGTCTATAAATTCCAACCTCCTAGCGGCTCCCACATTTGTGTAGAAATACTATATCTGCTTCAGTCCTCTGCAGCCACACCAGTTTATTTCCCAAATAAGTGCATATTGGGATGTGGTGCTCCAAGAACCAACCATATAGGACTCTAAACACTAAGGTTCTGACACATACAAACTCAAAAGAGAAACTCATAATTTTAAAAAATTTTATTTAAAACCATGAAGCACAAAAGCCTGACATGTTTTAGATTGACCAACAGTCCTTTCTCAAAGGCTGAAGGATGTCTAGTGAACACCAGACTTAAATAGAACCATTCATCAACTCACACTAATAATTAAATTAATTAAAAACTGAGTATCCAATAAAATAAATTGTTTCAAATACTAATGCAGCAATTAAATCACGTTGATTATCAGAATCTCAGTGAAATGCATCGCATTAATTCTAATCAGAAAGACAAATCAAACCATAGAAAGGGGGGTTGAGAGCAAAATCGAGAAGAAAGGAAGTTTTAAAATAAAATAAAAAATCTCATCAGTATCTTTAAAACCCTGAACTACAAGGATTAAAAACATCTTAATATTTTTGAGATATGGATATAGTTCTAAAGAGACATTTAGTCCAGGACTCATATATGCTTTTAATGTTACGATCCAAAAGTTTTCTCTCCATAAAACAAGATTATCATATAGTCCTCATTTATTTTATTGGATACTCAGTTTTTAAGAGCTTAAATCTGCAGTTACCAACAGAGACAAGCTATGGGCTAGGGTCAGGCACACAAAGAACCCAGCAGACTGGCAGGCATTTAGAACTGCTAGAAATGCCTGTGTTAAAAGTGTATGTGCTACTAAAGCAAACTTCTACATCTCCACTCTGGAGCAGGCCAAAGAGAGCTCCCCCAAAAATCTGGAAGACACTGAGATCCATTGAAGGCCATCCTGCTGATTCCTCCCTTCCCACCAAGATTCCAGCCAAGGACGGGATGGTTGAAAGCAAACTGCAAATCCTCGAAGAACTTAACCTTCACTTTGCCACTGCCGGGTTGGCATTCGACTCCTCCCCATATGCTAGCCGAGTGAATAGCAACACTAGCCCAGATTCTACACATGCTACTACACCTCATCCCTTCCAGTTGTGCCTGTTTAGCTACAAAGAAGTCAAAGACATAATTCTTAGCCTTGACACCAAGAAAAGTGCAGGGGACAATGGCCTTGAATCATTTTTCTAGTGGTTAGGCTATGCCCCGCTCACAGCACCCATCCTTCACATCTTCAGCCTGTGCCTGACCCTAGCCCATAGCTTGTCTCTGTTGGTAACTGCAGATTTGAGCTCTTGGGTGAACCACTGATGCGAGATTTTCCTCACCCTCATTTTAATGAGAGGAGCATGCTAGTTAATTAGGGTGGTGAGGTTGTCATTTAGGACAAAACTGAAATGATATTCTGTTTCCACGACTCTATTTTGTAATAGGGTCCTTCTGTCAATGTCTCTTGCTCTTAAATGGGCTCTGTGTATATTATCTTTTCCACATCTCCTCTGTATGAGTCTCTCGGTTAAAATCTCTACCCCTTTCTTGAAGTCTCTTAATTCTGTGCATTTTTTTTCATTCTGAGGAACTGACCAATAGGTATACTATTCTTGACATGTGTGGGGTGCAACTACTAACATACTAAAATGCCAGCAGAATAGGCCTAATGGTCTTTCAAGTCTGCTCAATTGGTCAGCCCCCACCCTGGGTGCTGACCTTGCTGCCCCCCTCACCTTCTCTGGCTTCTCCCTTCCCAGTTCTGATATTCTTGCTGCATTGGATTTTGCTTCCAGAACCCTTCCCCTGTACCTGTCCCAGTCCCTTTTGAACCCCTCCACTGTCTCTGCCTCCACCAGCCCCCTAGGCAGTGCATTCCATGGCTCCACCACCCTCTCAGTGAAGTAGCACCACCTCCTTTCTCCCCTGAATCTTCCCCCCTCCAGCTTCCAACCATGCCCTTTAGTGGCCCCCTCCTATCCTTCAAAGCACCCTGACTGTTCCTCCCCTATTTACCCTCTTCATGTACTTGAAGACCTCTATCATGTCCCCCTGGTCCCTTCTCTCTTCCAATGTGTACATATTTAGCTTTTTGAGTCTCTCCTCATATGTCCTGTCCCCCAAGCCCCAAATCATTTTGTTTGCCCTCCTGTGGACCCACTCCAGGAGTTTAATGTCCCTCTTTAAGTGTGGCCTCCAAAACTGCACGCAGTACTCAAGGTGTGGCCTCACCAAGCAGTTATACAGAGGGAGCATCACTTCCCTCCTTTTGGAGGTGATCCCCCTAGTGATGCATCCCAGCATCCTGTTGGCCTTGACTGCTGCCCTCCTACAAGTCTCTGAGTTGTTCATTTTGACATCCACCACCACCCCCAGGTCCCTCTCAGCCATCGAGACTTGTAGCATTTCCCCCCCCAGAGTGTACACTTGGCCCGGGTTTCTGGCCCCCAGGTGGAGTACCTTACATTTCCCAGCATTGAACCTCAGCTTCCACTTTCTAGACCATCCTTCCAGAGCCTCCAGGTCCCCCTGTAGGGCCACCCTCCCCTCCTCCCTATCCACCACCACCCCCACTTTTGAGTCATCCACAAAGAGACTCATCTCACTCCTGATTCCTGTCCTTATGTTAGAGACATAGGTGTTGAACAGGAGGGGCCCAAGGACTGATCCACATAGAACCCCACTAATGACCCTCTTTGGGGATGAGACTATCCCACCAACTATGACCCTCGGGGTCCAGTCCTGGAGCCAATTGCCTATCCATCTGATCATCTGGTTCCCCACCCACATTTCTCCCAGCTTGTCCAACAGGCCCATGTGAGGAACAGAGTCAAATATCTTGCTGAAGTCTAGAAAGAGGACATCCACTGGTCTACCAAGGTCCAAGGCACTCATCGCCCAGTCATAGAACTCCACAAGGTCTGTCTGACACGATTTCCCTGAGACAAATCCATGCTGTCTATCTTCCAGGCACCCTGACTTTTCCAGGTCCCCCCCAGCCTCTCCTTGACAATGCCTTCCATCACCTTGCCCACCACCGATGTCAGGCTGACAGGCCTGTAGTTCTCTGCCACCTCCCTTGATCCCGCCTTGTGGATAGGCACTATATGCACCACCTTCCAGTCCTCTGGCACCCATCCTGTCCTCAGAGAGATGGTGAAAAGCTCCACCAGGGGTTTCGCCAGGACATCCACAAGTTCCTTCAGCACTCTGGGATGTAATTTATCCGGCCCCGGTGCTTTCTCCATCTTAAGGAAGCTGAGGGCTTCCCTCACTCTCTCTGCTGTGATTTCCACTTCCAGTACCTCTTCTCCCTGCTTAGCCCTTCCCCCTCCTGCTAGAAATGCCTCCCTCTCCCAAACCCGCCTGATTGGTGAGGTCCCCTCTTCAGTATCTCTGTCTCCTCCCATGTATGATGCAGCACTCCCATTTCTTGTGAAAACTGAGGTGAAGTACTCATTTAGTACCTCAGCCTGCTCCCCAGGTCTTGTGCCCATCTCTCCCCTGATTTAATCCTGCTAATCTGCCCCTTCACCCTTCATTTTTCCCCAATGTATCTAAAGAACCCCTTGTTCCCTCTCCTGATTTCCCTGGCCAAGTTCTGCTCCTTCCTTGCCTTTGCTGCCCTCACCACCCTAGTGGCCCTTCTAGCCATCAGCTCATACTCCCCTCAATCCCTTTCACTCCTTGAGCACTTGAATTGCCTATAGGCTGTCTTCTTTCCCTGCACCACCTCCTGGACCTCCCTGGCCCACCAGCAGGGTTTTCAGGCCCTACTGCATTTTCGTCTTACTCTTGCACAGGTGCTGGTAGCATCTTGCACCCCTCTCCTGATGATTTCCTACCTACTATCAGCGTCCATGTCTGACCCAATCCCATCCAAATGCTCCTTAAGGATCCTTCCCATTTCCTTAAAATCCATTCCCCTGAAGTCAGTTACCTCCATCTTTGTGCAGCTTTCTAGCCCTCCTAGGTCCAGGCAGAACCAGACTGTGGCATGGTCACTCCCCGCCAATGGGTCCCTTACCTCCAGGCCCCTAATCTGGTCACTACTTGCCATAAGGATAGTGTTTCCATTCACTTCCTAAAAAAAAGTGTTTTTTAGCATTCTCCTTTCTGTTATGTTAATCTTTAAATCTAAAAAAGTTACTACTTCGTTGGAACTAGTGGCCGTAAATTTAAGATGTGAGTTTGACTCATGTAGATATTTAACAAAAGTATCAAGGCTATTTGTATCACCCTACCACAAAACAAATATATCATCAATAAAGTGCTTCCAACACAGTAACTGTCTAGTAAAAATGTCTTCATCAAAAATAAAATTCTCCTCCCATTTACCAACAAATAAGTTAGCAACTGAAGGTGCACAAGTGACTCCCATTGCCATTCACTGTACTTGTAAAAACAGTTCCTCATTGAAAACAAACAAATTGCTTTTCAAAACACATTCTTATAATTTAATAAAAAAATCAGAAATATTGGTATTAGTCCGATTAAGAAAAATAGCTGCTGCATCTAGAGCTCCTTCATGTGGAATGTTCATATATAAAGATTCAATGTCCAGGGTCACTAAAAGGGTCTGGTATCAGAAGATTTTCAAATAAATTCAAGATTTCCTTGGTATCTTTAATATATGAAGGTAAGTTAAAAACAAGAGGTTTCAAAAAGGACTCACAACATCTGGATAAGGGCTCTGAGAGTGAATCTATGACACTTACTATAGGGCATCCTGGTGGATTATTCAAAGTTTTGTGAACTTTGGGGAGAACGTAAAATGTCTGACTCTGACGGGATTCTAAACAGTGAGGTGGTCCTTCATATTTCAATCAATTAATCCTTTAAGAAAGTCGTCCCCAATAATTTCATCAATCCCAAACTTGAAGTCATATGTTGAGTCATCCTTAATTTTAATATAATAGTTGGTGTCATGAATTTGCTTGTTGACTTCTGAGACACGATGATGAAGGAGAAACAGGATGACATTATGACAATAGAAAATATCAAGGACATTACAGGGGGAGAAATCAATGGAAGAAGCCTTTCAGAACCAGAGGTCGGAATCAATAAAGGAGATAAGAAACTTTAATTCTGAACCCTCTGTTAGTCAAATCATTAATCTCTCCTCACATGAATTGTCTACAGGGGAGATAGACTTATTGAAAAAGGGCTTGGGATTTGTGCCAAAAGCTCCTTTTAATCGAGTACAGACTCTGATTGATTTGCATCTGAACTGTTGAAAATTAAATATTAAAGCTTTCTATTCAAAAAGATATATGTTGACTCAAGATGGGAATGAAGTAGGACTTCCTGACATTAGTTCTAATCCCTTGTAAAATCCCTCAGTTTGGTGCCCTCCCTCATGTGCAGCAGTAACAATTTTTAAAGAGTTAGTCAACAGGGATATTGAAAGTCTTTGTTCATCACCAAACTGGTTTTTACAATAATCTGAAACCTAATAAAAGGGAAGCTATTTGTACTTTACAACAGGATATGGACATAATTATTAAACAAGCATACAAAGGAGGTGCAGTAGTATTGATGGATAAAGATTCATACGTCAGAGAAGTCTACAGACAAATTAATGACACCAGCTATTATACTAAAATTAAGGATGACCCGACATATGACTTCAAGTTTGGGACTGACAAAATTATTGGGGATGCCTTTCTTAAAGGACTAATTGATCAAAATGTGAAGGACTACCTCATTGTTCCAAATCCCATCAGAGTCACATTTTACATTCTCCCCAAAATTCAAAAAACTTTGAATAATTCACCAGGACACCCTATAGTAAGTGTCATAGGTTCACTTATAGAGCCCTTATCCAGATATTGTGATTCATTTTTGAAACCTCTTGTTTTTAACTTATCTTCATATATTAAAGATACCAAGGAAATCTTGAGTTTTTTTGAAAATCTTTTGATACCAGACAATACTCTTTTAGTGACCCTGGACATTGAATCTGTATATACGAAGATTATGCACAAAGGAGTTCTAGATGCAGCAGCTTTTTTTCTTAATCGGACTAATACCAAGCAGCCCATCTAATTACAGCGAATGAGCCTAATTTATATTCCTTTAAATTAATGTTTTTAATTAATTTAATTGTTAGTGTGAGTTGATGAATGGTTCTATTTAAGTTTGGTGTCCACTAGACATCCCTCAGCCTTTGAGAAAGGACTGTTGGTCAGTTGGAAACATGTCAGGCTTTTGTGCTTCACAGTTTTAAATAAAAGTTTTTAATATTATGAGTTGCTCCTTAGAGTTTTTGTGTGCCAGGAGCTTGGTGTTTACAACCACTCCATTTTCCAGAGATTCCTTAAACAGGGACATCAGTGGTGCTGCCAGAGCCTCCCTAAGCTCCTTTAATAATCTAGGATGTATCCCATCTGGTCCCATTGCCTTGTCCACATTCAGCTTTGTGAGTTCCTTTAGAAATCTTTCCTCCATAAATGGACTGCTGTCTACTTCAATCCCCTTATTGTTCCTGCCACTTAATTGTAGTTCTTCACCATTCCACTCTTTTGAGAATACTGAACAAAAATATTTGTTCAGGATTGTTGTTTTTTTCTAGTTCCCCTCTGCACACTCCTTGTCTTCCCTCTTAAGCCTTACAATCCTGCCCCTTGTCTTTCTCCTTTCGCTAACATATCTATAAAACATCTTGTCCCCTTTCTTTACTGCCCAGCCTAGATTTTCCTCCATTTGTGTCTTTGCGCTCCTGACTGCCTTTCCTGCCTCCCTCTTTTTATCCTGATACAATCCCCTGTCATCCTCCTTCTGTGTTTCCTTGTACTTTCAGAATACCAACTTTTTTTGCTTTTACCCTTCTGGCTGCTTCCTTTGAGAACCATAGTGGTCTTTGTTTCTCTTGATTTTGTTTATTTGCCTAACACAAAGGTTTGTTACCTCCAGTATGGCTCTTTTTAGATGGGCCCCACTATTCCTCAACTCCCGTCTGGTCCTTTCTTCCTGCTAGGACTTTCCAGAGTCATACCCCCAACTTTGCAAAGCCTACCCTTCTGAAGTTCAGGACCCTTGCTTTTGTGTGGCTTGACTCTGCCACTGTATTCATATTGAACCACACCAAGCAATGACCACTGGATCCCAGGTGTCCACCCACCATGACATTTGCATTTCTATCCTGGCTGGCTAGTACCAGGTCCAAAATCATACCCTCATGGGTGGGTTCTAACACTAGCTGTCTGATGTATGCTTCTTGTAAAGAGTCCAGTATGTCTCTTTCCATGGCTGAGGCTGTGCCTTGGATGCTCCAATCAACATCTGGCAGATTGACATCACCTACCAGCAGCACCTCCCTTTTAGTCACCATCATATGGATGGCTTCCATTAGAGCTCTGTTCAACTCTTCTCGAGCTGGAGGTCTGTAGATCTCATATGTGTGAAGAGCAGTGCCAGTGTCTGTCTCTAGGGTAACCCACAGGGTCTCTGCCCCTCCCCAGCAATCCCTGTACCTCAGTGGATTTCATGCCCTCCCTGATGTAAAGAGCTACACCTCTTCCCTTTTAACCCTCCCTGTCTTTCCTGAAGAGAGTGTAACCTGGTATAGCTACACCCCAGTCATGGTTCCCATTGTACCATGTCTTGGTAACAGTGACAATATCCAGCTCAGCCTCTGCCATCAGGGCAACCAGATCTACAATTTCATTTCCCAGGCTGTGAACATTCACACACATGGTAATTCATATTTTGTTACTTCCCCTCTTGTCACCCTACCTTTTATCCTCATGCCACCCCACCTCTAATCTCCTTTCTCCTTTTTTCTGTCATTCTACATTTTCCTAGATTCATTACCATTGGCAATTTCCCAACCTTAGGGTCCTTCCTGTTGACAGCATGGGCAGCTTGATTCTTCCTACTTCCCTCCACCATCCCCCTTTGATAGTTTACATACTTGCCAATGAAACATTTGAACCACTCACTAAGGACAATGGTTCCCTTCCTGGATGAATGCAGGCCGTCACCCTTGTACAGAATCACATCCCTCCAAGTGTGTAACCAGTCCCCAATGAAGCCAAAACTCAACTCTCTGCACCAGTTTCTAAACCATGTGTTGAACCACTGGTGCAGAGGATCCTAGCCACTCGCTTTTCATGGACAGGCAGCACATCCGAGAGGGTCATGGACTAGAACTACCAGCCTGTTTGTCTGTCTTTATATGCCTGAAAGACATTTGACATGTTAAAATGGAAATATTTATTTGGGGCTATTGAAATATTCAGTTTCCCAGATATTTTCATAGACTATATAAGGGATATTTACAGGTGACCTGTGCAAAAGTTAAAAATAATATTACTTTTTTGGATTTCTTTCAGCTTCAGCAAAGAGTTAGACAGGCTTGACCCCTTCCCCCTTCCTTATTTGTTTTCAGATTAGATATTTTGCTTTGTGGAATTTAGCTAGTAACAGAGTAAAGGGAATTGAGGAAGCTTCACATGGAACACAGATTAATGCTACTGTAGATCATTTATTACTTTTATAAAACCCAGAAAAAAAGCATCAAAGAGCTAAACAATAGAAGTAGATATTCACACATTCGGTACAAAACGAATAAGGTAAAAATCAGAAATGATTACCTTCAACTCTGTCCAATCTGAAAAGCTGAAAAAGATGTTAATGCTACCTGAAAGGGAAATGGCATGAAAAATTTAAACAAACCATCTATACTTGTTATTATTATTTTTTTCTAGCAGTTCCTCAATGTTTGTCTCAGGTTCCACAGTATTTTTCTCTATGGGTTTCTTGGTATTTCTTAACTTCTGGATCTGTTACGTCAGATATCCACAATCCTGTTGCTCTCTCTAGCTGGCCTGACCCCTTCACCACTGTCTGAGCTGACCAGGGAGTCTTTTCTGTGGGATTTTTAGTTGCAGTTTTAGAAGTTGAAGTTTTGTCTTTAAGTTTAAATGCATTGTATTTCCTTCTGCTTTCCTTAGTCCAAGTGATCTCCGATGTGATAAGCTTACCAACTCTTAGGTTGCAGATGTAAAGCAGTTTAATTTGCTACATCTGTGTGAGGAGTAGTTTCATTCATTGCAGCTGTGTGTGGTAATTCCACTGGATTGTTTAGTCACTCAGTTGCCCTTGAGAAATGTTCTTCTTCCTCAGCAATCTGTTGGAGCAATTGCTTTTTCTTATCTTCCAAAGCATTCCTTAAAGAGCAACTGACACCATCTGGCCCAAAGTGCTACATTGCAGAATTAGAATAAACATACCCCCAGTAAATCCCATACCAAAAACTAGATTTTTATGGTACTGCAGTGTAGAGTTATTAATAATTTTGTTACCCTGACTTCACTACCTGTTCAAAAAAAATCCTGTTTAGTGAATAGCCGATGATGATGTTATTTAAGGACTGTAGTATTCCTTGTCAGCAAGTTTATAGGATCTATTTCTCCAAAGTTGTAAAGATCACGTGTATTGGTTTTCATAAGTAAAACAGGCAGTACCAGTATGTAAACTATGTGGGCTTTTTTTTTAATTGGGCTATGCATGTTTTTGCAGAGTGGCTCTATTCAGTAGGTTTAAAAATTGATCAATATATGGCTGTTCAACAGTACTGTGCTGCTAGCATTGTTTCACAGCCATCTGTTGGCCTGCCAAGGGAATTGCAGGAACAACTACCAGAGCTTAAATCTCCAATGCACTTTAATATATACATTTCCCGCAATGCACAGCAACCAAATCACAAACAGCAACCACAGCAGCAAAATGGAGCTGATTTCACAGTTCACAAAAGTAAGTCAGCCAAATTGAACACGTATTCTGAAATGTTGATCCCATCTGCATGTAATCAGTAATTGAATGACTGCTCACCATTGCACCCACAATATACCAAATGCAGTTAAATACATGAATTTCCCATAATGCACAGCAGCCAAATCCCAAACAGCAAATACAAACAGAAATTTGAAGATGATTCCACTCTATATGTGTCAGTAGCTGTGTTTTATTGTACTTGCTAATGTAGAATGTCATGTAACAATCTTGTATAAAGCATAACTCCCTGATTCTGCACTTGGCATGTTATAAGCACATCAAACCACTCTGGACAAGGTTCTACTGTGAAATTAACTGTGTTTCAAAATCTGAAACTCATATAGTTTTTATAGCAATGTTTTTTAATGGTGCTGCCTGTTATACATGTGAAAGCCATTGTACATGATCTTTACAGCTTTGGAGAAACAGGTCCTATAAGCTTGCTGACAAGGAATACTAGATTGTGAGGTCCCTAGATGACATCATTGGCAGCTCTTCATTGAAAAGGGCTTCTTTTGTACAGGTAGTGAAATCAGGGTTACAAAATGGCTGATAACTTTAAAATGAAGTAACGTAGAAATCTAGTTTTTGGTATGAGATTTATTGGGGTAGGCTTATTCAGATTATGCAATGCAGGCCTTTTGGCATCAGTGGCTCATTAAAACATCTTCAGAGGCATTTAAGTTTTCAGTTTTACTGTGCTGAGTGTAGGTAGCTGTTCCAGTTTAAATTAAATAAGTTTCCATCAAAATGCTATTTCCAGTCACCATACCATTTGTTGAAAAATCCTATTCTTTTTCTGCAACAATTCAACTTTGTTTGTATCATCCATCATATCCCTACCAGTTTCTGAGTCAGCAGTCAGATTCAGTTCTGTAACTGATGCAAATCTAGGAGCACCTCCTTCCCTCCTCCTTCTCCTCCATGTCAGCCATCCTGGCTGAACACCAGCAAAAGGTTAACAGCAGCTTCCCCTACTGCAATAGTAGGGGACTTTATTTTTATTAAATAATCTATAGTAATACAATATTCAAAGAAATCATAATATAAAAAAAAATCAGTCATAGTTTACATCTTACAAACAACTTCAAAAAAGGAACAACATTTATAAAAAAATAATTAGTATAATCAAAAAGAAACAAAAAGAAATGAACACTCTTTAAAGATATTTCAAAATGGAAAGATGTTCAAATACATTTTTTTCATATAGCCAATGAAAGGCTCCCAGTCCCCACTCATCTATAAAAAAAAAAATTGCAACTAATCTTTGCTGTTTTTCTTGTATAGAGGATAGTTCTTTCAGAACTGAGTACAAGAGTTCTTCTCTGCTCATCTGTTGTTTTTACAAGACTAATTTACATCTACAGAAGTCTGCCAAATCCAGAATTTTAGTCACTAGTACGATTCTCATGCTGATAACATTGCATAGATTCTATGCTAGTGGAAAAGGCCTAGGAACAATAATTCTGGGGTTAAGTTTAAAAACATTTTTGTATTCCATCATTTATAAAGTAGGACCCACAATTAAATAATATAGGGACATTCCATAAATAAATGGGTCACATTTTCTGTTATTGAGTTACATGAGGATCAAGGGAAGAATCTTTCCTCCATGTTTTATGACGCTGGTTATTTTTTACTTTAGCTTGCCATGTTCACATAGCCAAACAATATCCTCTATTTTGTTCTGGATTCTTTCACCTGTTAACATTACTTCTATCATAAAATTTGGTCAGAAACTGTGTATTGGAAAAGATGTGGGGGCTGGCAGAAATAATTCTGTACCATTGCTTCAGAAAGTTGCTTTCTCATTCTTGTTTGTACTTGATTTGCAGTTATACTACATTTCTTTATGTTATCAAAGCAGCTGGTTAAATCTGAGTTAAATTTATACAAGCAAAGTTTTAATTCGCAGGCAAATATGCCACAAAGTCAGCAAATTGCCCTGTGGAACACTTTGTGTAATTTTTAAAATTACCTGAAATTTGCCATTTGTGACTTCACTTTGCTTTTGTGGTTTTTAAGTGCAAATTGCACTTAAAAAAACAACACAAGTAGAGGTGACAAATGAGAAATCCCCCAGCACCACCCTGATCCATCCCTGGTGTCTAGTGGACTCCCAATACAGTTACAATAATCACCCTCCTTCTCTCACCTCACTCACACACACACACACACACACACACACACCAATAGCTGGCCAGTTGGCCACATGTAAAAATATTAATTTTTTTAATTAAATTCACCATTCCCTGGTATCTAGTGGACCCCCCCACCAGACAAAGTTACAACAATCACCGTCCCTCCCACACACACCCCACTGATCGCTGGCTTGTGGGACACAGCCCACATGTAAATATATATATATATATATTATTAATTTCCTCATTCTCTGATGTCTAGTGGACCGCATACCAACCCTACCCCATCCAGACTGGTATCACACCACCCCTCTCTACCCCAGTCAACCCCAAGCAGGCCACTGGCACAGCCCTCCACTCAGTTCAAATGCTGGCAGCCTGACTGAGTGCTAATGAATGAGTGCATGCCCCTTCTCGGTATGCACTTTTCCTTGAACTCGTCCCACTCCCTCTTGAAGCACCCCACAGTCTACACTGATATGAGTTGATCAGGCAGTGCATTCCACCCTGTTACCACTCTTTCAGTGAAGTAGTGCCTCCCTTTTCACTCCTGAATCCTCCCCCTTTAACTTCAGGGAGTGCCCTCCAATATCTCTTTGGTTCTGGAGAGTGAACCCACCCTGGAAGCCTACTCTATTCATCCCCTTCAGGTACCCGAAGGACTCTATCATGTCCCCTCTCTCTCTTTTCTATCTTCTAGGGTATGCATGTTGAGCTCTTTTAGTCATTCCTCATAACTTCTATCCCCCGACCCCTGGATCATCTTTGTTGCTCTTCGCTGCACTGCCTCCAGTAGTTTTATATCCCTTTTCAAGTATGGGCACCAGAACTGCACACAGTACTCCAAGTGTGGCCTCACTAGGGACCTGTACAGGAGCAATATGACTTCACTACATCTCGATGTAATCCCCCTTGCTATGCCCCTAGCATCCTGTTAGCCTTAGCCGCTGCTTTCCTACACTGGGCCAAGTGGTTTAATTCCATGGTCACCAGCACCCCAGATCCTTCTCTTCATTGGATGTGAACAGTTTGATATCATCCATCCAGTAGCTGTATCCTGGGTTTTTGGCTCCAAAATGCATCACCTTGTACTTCTTGGCATTGAACCCAAGCTGAACCCATTTCTTCATGTATATAAGAATGTTAGTAAACATTTGCACATATTTTCAGACAGTTTTTTTAAAATAAATTTGTTATACAATGTTGTCAGTTCACTTGGTATGTAATTCCATAACATTTTATAGAGCTCTGTCTGTATTCCGTCTATTCCTGGTGCTACACCTAAATTCATGTTTTTGTATTGCCCATTCAGTTTTCTGGGGTGTAATGTTTGAAACTAAATGTGCTTGTGGATTTGTTATTTGGGGCTTTTATCAATTTGTAATAAACTAATATTAAAATCTCCTCCAAATAACACTGTTTTTGTGATGTATAAATAAGGCTGCAGTTGCCTTAATAATTCTATTTTTAATGCTTTTGTCTGAAGGGCATAAATGTTAACTAATCTGTATGTTTGCATTTGGTATATTATGTCTAGTATTAGTGCTCAGCCTGGACATACTGTACATCAACTAGTTTTGTCACATTGATTTCTAGGTTTTTAAAACAATGTCTAGTCCATTACGTTGTTCTTGTCTATGGAAAAGTGCACCATGCCCCAAAGCCATCCATTCTGTGCTCTCTTTTGCGATGGTACTTAATCTAGTATCTTGTAGGACAAAGACATTGTGATTAAACTGTTCAAGAATTGCAAAAGTAGTCAGCCTTTTAACCTCTGATATGATACTACATGTATATGCATTTAAAGTTGTTAATGTCAAGTCAGACGCATGAGCTCATTATTTGAGTGTTGTAGCAGTTCTGCTTTCTGAACTTGTTTCCCATTTCTTTTTTTTTCACTGAAATATCAGACGGTCCTGCTTCATATGATTCTGAGCAAATGTCTTTCTGGGATGAGGTTGCCAAGGTATCTGAATCTTCATCCTCCACTATTTTGCCCGTTTTGTAGGGTGGTGAATCTGTTTTCCAAAACAATGGGGTCTGGTGTGTCAACCCGTATCAATTTTATTCCGTCTTTGCCCTTTGCTTATGGTTTGGAATGTTTCTTTCACAGGTGGGGGGGGGGCATTTCCATTGCAGTGGTGTTTATTTGAGGTATAGTAGTATCTGTTGTTGAATTTTGTTCTGTTTCGGAAGAAGTGTTTTCATTATTGTTTTCTGCTTGTGGGATAGTGGGTTCTGGCTCTTCAGTTCTGTTTCACTTCATTTTTCACGTTATTAGTACTCAGTTATTTTGCTGTATGAAGTTTTGTGGCTTCAAGTATATAATAATCTTCTTCCATGAAAACTGAGGTGATATTTGCAGCCTGTGGGCAGGATCTGGATGTATAGTCTGCTCCTCTTCATTGCAAATATTGCATTTGGGGGTGAAAGAGCAGTGTGCACTGGTATGTCCAAAAGCGCCTCACATTGTACTTTAAATCTTGTCACAGTTATTGTTTAAGTGAGTTAAAGATACATATTTGTAGCATGATTTGGGTTGGCCAGGATAGAACAGAATTTCACAATCTTTATTAAAAAAAAAAAAACAACTAGGGAGATGCTGTATGCCCTTTTCTGTGTGTTTCAGCTTAACTCTAAGTTTCCAGCCTCCGGTCCAAAACCCTTCATGGTCAATTATGGGGTCTGGCAGTACCTTTTCTCAAGCCAATATATTATGTCATTTACATTCACACCCTCATTATGGAACAGGTTTGTCACCATTTTGGAAGTGGGTTTAGTAACGGGTATTGCTGTGAAAGTAGTCTACATAAGTGAATCATTTATCGTGTGGTAGATGCACCAGAATTTATTAAGTAGAGCTGTATTACTAAAACATATCTGATAGTTAAAGTCTCCTGGTGCATGTGCTGTATAAATGCATAGACATGAGAACAAGAACATTTATGGGAGTTTTTGTATCAGTTCCTTGCCCACATAGTGTCGATCTGGAGGCTGTTCTAATTCCCTCCTTGTATTTTTGGCATACAGTGTTTTATCTTTTTGCTGACTCCACTTGGTGGTGGAATAAACTGGCATAGCTTGTTGATTTCTAGGCTGATTATTTCTAGTTTGGTTTGTTTCCATGGGAGTTTCTAAGTTAATATCTTGTTGTACATTTTCATTAGTGTCCAGTACAGGTATCTCAGGATTTTCAGCATTTGTTAACAATACATTAACCTCATTATTAGAAGCTGTAGTAAATGTTTCAGTACCTGACTCAGGTGATCCCATGATGTGGTGTGCAGAGCTTTACGTAGATGCAGCTGCCAACAGCTTTACTCTTTATTGATGTGATGGCTAAGTGTTGTTGTCAGCTGTATCCATCGGATTTCATCTAACAGCTTTCTCTCCTGGGAGAGGGACACTTGCATTCAGGAATCCATTTCCCTGCTGAGTTTTGTATCCTTCCTTCATTTCTGATGGCTGCCTCTGCTGACCAGGTTTCTTGTGATGTTGCTGAGTTTTCAGTGTCCTTACTCAGCACATCTGTTTTGGTGCCAAGTTCCGTTTCAAGCAGGTTTTGCTGAAACTTTTTCCTGGTAATCCTGGGGATAATTGACAGTCTTTTCCATTTTTTTACTCATCTTCTAGATTTTTTTGTACAGTACATTTCAGCTTCTATCATCATATTTATCATTTGTTTTTTTTATTTTCTTCCAGTTATTTTGTAGTTTTTGTTCCTCTTCTAGTAGGTCATCATTCTTAAAGTCTCCAAATCCTGAATCTTTAACTTGTGGAAAAAAATGTACTTCCTGCTCTCCTTCCTCCTCCATCATCCACCATACTGAATTCCTCCATCCTGCTGACAGGAAGTGAACTGCAACCCCTGCAGCAAGAGTATGGGAATGTTCCCTGTGTCCTTGCCAAATTTCCCCCATTAACTAAAATACCAGTAACAGTTTAATTTGGTTCTATATGTCAGTTTGCATCTGTATACAGATTCCCCCTTCCCTGTCTCTTGGTTCTGTTCTGTTCTGTTTCAATTAATTTTTCACATGTTATTAGTACTTGGTTGTTTTGTTGTTTGAAGTTTCATGGCTTTGTATATATAATAATCCTCTTCCATGAAAACTGAGGTGATATTTGCAGCCAGTGTCAGGATTTGAATACAAATTCCCCCTTCCCTATCTCTTGGGTTGCAACTTGAAATGACTCATGGCTCAGTGTACCTCTTCCAGTCATAAGATTTCAAATAAAAAAAAATATGTTCAGTACAAGGTCTTCAATGGAGCATATTTTCCCCATGCAGGCTACATAAAATGAATTTGACTATATCGGCCACATGTATGCACTGTAGGTCCCCCATGGCTGACATATAGTTTTTCATTTATTTTGGGAACATACACTGTGCAATAATTGGTGGTCCCAGTCCTTTGAAATATTAAATCTAATTAGATACAGTGTTACGCAGTGGTAAGATCTCAAAATAACTATTTTATAAATGAATAATGAATCAATTATACAATCCAGGCATGAAACAGTTATGAAAGTAAATGTCATGGTGGTTAAAAGATAGATTTTAAAATACTGGAAACATCCAAACAATGTGTTACTTTTTCAAGTTTTTAATGAAAATAATTGGTTCTAAGTTTTCTATACAATCATAATTTTCTCAAGAGCTATGAATCAATATAGGAGCTTTATAATAAAATGATTGAGGACTAGAATCAAAAAGATTTTACTTAACATTGAACATTCCATGTACTGTAATGTAATTATTTATTACAGAAACATACATAGAAACATATACTTTGACAGCAGATAAGGACCACTTGGCCCACCCAGTCTGCCCATGTCCCTACCTATTGAATAAGCTGCAGATTCTAGTTAACCAACAGCCTACTTCCTGCAACCTTCCCGCTATAATTGCCTTATGTCTGTCACATGCATGTTTGAGTTCCTCCACTGTTTTAGACCCCACAACCTCTCCAGAAAGATGGTTCCATGTGTCCACCACTCTATCCGTGAAAAATAATTTCTTCACGTTACCCCTGAGCCGTTCTCCCTCTAACTTTAAATTGTGCCCCCTTGTTCTTGCATATCTCTTTTTCTGAAAGATTCTACCTTCCTGGACTTTGTTGATTCCCTTGAGGTACTTAAACATTTCTGTCATGTCCTTCCTGTTCCTCCTTTCATCAAGGTTATACATATTAAGCTCTCTCAGTCTCTCTTCATATGGTTTCTGATGTAGACCCTGCAACATTTTAGTTGGCCTCCTCTGGACTGCTTCCATCCTGTCTCTGTCCTTGCATAGATGAGTTCTCCAAAACTGCACGTAGTACTCCAGATGGGGTCTCACCAACTATCTGCACAGAAGGATAGCCACTTCCCTCTTTCTTCTTGTGATGCCCCCTTCCTATGCATCCCAGTATCCCCTTGGCTTTCCTTACTGATGTCTCACATTGCTTACCCACCTTTAGGTCATCTGATATGACTACACCCAGATCCCTTTCCATTATTGTTGTCATTATAAGAAAGTTATTTATTGGTTATTTGTGACATATCAATGTGATGATCCAATGTTTCTGCCTTAATAAGAACTGCTTGGCCCAGCCAGAAAAGATGTATTGCTAACTGATATTATATTGTTGTTCAATTTATTACACTCAATAAAAGTTATTTAGAAAAAAAAAGCACGGGCTAAAATCTTAATTTACAATTTATAAGAGGGAGATAACACTTTGAAAGACAGAGTTTCTGTCATGAGTTATTGCCTTATGTAGGAATTGGCCAACTTCACTCTTCTGCACCATAAACAGTCTGATGCATCTGCCTGTCTGAGATCCAGAAGAGAGGTGTCACAAGAAAGGTGTGAGAAGTTTGTCCAGTGTTTCCTGAACAGAGCATCCTCCATTAAAGTGAATATAATTGCAAGTGACCTGTCGTGGGTGGGCTAGCAGTGATTCTGGGGGAGGTGTGATCCACTCAGTGTGCTTGGGGTGAGTTTCTGCCAGTTTCTGTACATGCTTTCCATAGGGTGGTCTTGAAAAACTAAATAAATAAAGATGCCACTCACTTGCAGTGAGTTGAGCCCTGGGCCTAAGCTGCTGTTGGTGGACTGCTACACATCCTGGAGCATATTATTTGCTGGCATTGCCTGGTGCTCCTCAACAAAGGGTTGTTTTCATAACACCCTTATAAAGGCCACAGTGTACCATTTATAAAGTCTCAGTTGCAGAGAGCTTTACTTAGTCCTGGGAGAACAGTGGAACAGGCAACTGTCTGATCAGATCATATAACAAGCTTTTGCATGCAGTGAAGGCTACTGAATCTCCCACTGCTCTAGCCCTCCTCTGATGTCAGCTACAGGGATGCAGGGATTTGTAGTTAAGAAAAATGCCAGATTGCAAGCCGGGAGAAACATTCTGATTCAATATCCAATGCTGGACTAAACAACAAGTAAACATTCATGTTTTTGCACACAAAGTACAGTTTGTGAGCAGCCCCACACTTTGGGGTAAGGCTGTTAGTGCTGATAGTTCCACTTTAAAGTTCAAATTAGCAAACAAAACCCACAATCCACAGCAGATTTACATTAGTGATCAACCATGGTGACCTCAATTTAGCAATACCATGATATGCCATGTGTAGATAAGATAGGGGTATGAGTAAAAGGGGGTAGCTCTAATGTCAAGGAAGGTATAGAATGGCTGAGTAGGGTCCATTGGGGGAAACATGGGAAATTGAATTGCTCTGGGTGCAGCTCATGACCACATTGCTATAGAATTTGTTCATTGGGGTGTCTACAGACCACCAGTACAGGGGATAGGGGAGATACGGAACTAAGGGCAAAGATTCATAAGGGTGCAGTGAAGGGGGTAGTAGTGGCAGTGGGGAATCTCAATCCACTAGATCCACAGTTAGGTTCATTCCAGTTGCTAAGAATACCAGGAGTCAGGCCCTGCTACTTACATTGCAGGACTGCCTGCTGGTCCAGTTTATTAGAGAACCCTTATAGCAAAAATTGCATTCTTGACATGGTGCTCACCTGCTAAAAAATGATAGGTGGGTGAGGACTGTGGAGCCTCTGGGACCCATTGACAATAACACCATATTATTTGAACTGACTCTGGGAAGCAGCATGCCTCATCAAAGGCTGCAGTCTGGACTGTTGAAGAACAGTCATGACCAGATGGGAGAACTAGTCAAGGCTAAGCTTAGAGGAGTATTCAAAATTATGTGGGAGGAGGAGAGAGGGAGAGTAATTAAAAGGACCATTCTAGAGACAACTAAGATATTCCTGAGTATGGTCACCAAGAGTAACAGGCACACAAGTCCAATCTGGTTCTTGAAGAAGGGCAGGGATTCAGTTATGGGTAAAAAGGGCCTTCAATAAATACAATGAGCATAGAGGCATGCAAAATGAAGTGAATGTCAGTTAAAGATAAGAGAGACCAAGCAAACAGTCAAGGATGCAAAAGCAGAAAGGGAACTTCCTATTGTAGAGGGAGTCAAGCAGGGGGATGGTTTATTAGCAATATTAGAGAAAAAGGAAGATTAGAGGGGAAATTATTAGGCTTACATGGGGGAAGGGTAATACTGGAGAATGAGTTGAAGGCAGCTGTTCTACATGCCTATTTTTTCTCAGTGTTCACAGTAAAGTTTAGATAGCACTTGTCTGTAAGTGGCATAAAGCTTATTGTAAAATGGGCTCCAGAAATAAGGTGTAGTAAGTGGTATTTAGGGAAGAAAGGGTCAGAGAAAGTGCTAGCAGTCCTTTAAATAGATCAGGCTCCAGGACCAGATGGGGTGCACCAAAGAATGCTCAGAGAACTAACATCAGAACTGGATGAGCCCCTTGCAGGCGTCTTTAATAGCATCCTATGGTCAGAGTTGGCTCTGAAAGATTGGAGGGTAGCAAACATAGTCCCAGTCCACAAGCATGGGGACAAGGAGCAACAAGAAAACTACAGACCTATTAGTCTTACATTCATAGCAGGTAAACTAAAGGAAACACCAGTCAAAGAGGACCTAGCAGACTATCTGAAGAGAAACAGGCTCCAATATAGTAAGTGACATGGATTTTTTACAGGGAGGTCTAGTCAGACCATCTCAGCAGTGTTTCCTTGATTGGTTAAATAGGGCAAAGGAGGAGCAGTAGATTTGTTCTACTTCAACTTCAGCACAGAGAATCATCTCTGTGCCATACAGAAGGCTGCTGTTGAAGTTAGATGATCTGAAAACAATGCAGGATCTATTTAGATAGGTGTTAAGCAGGCTGGGGTGGTATATAGGTGTGAAGTCAATGGAGAGGAAGTTCATGAGTGGGGTGCCACAGAGTTTAGTCCTGTGGTTGGTTGTCCTCCATTTGTGCATCACTGACTTAGAAGAAAGAATACAAGGCAAGATGTATCTTTTCACAGATTACACTAAGCTGTATGGCAGGCTAGATAGTGTTGATTGGATTAGAGAGCTTCAGAAGGTCCTTTTATGATTAGAGTGATGTTCCAAAGCTTGGCAGTTGAAATTCAACACCAAAATGCACAAGGTGATGCAAGTTCCTTGAGAAATCCCCTTATAGGGAGTCAAGAATGGACCTGTTCTTTGACAAAGCTGCAGATGGAACATTCTACTCCACATTTTGCAGGTTGAAATCTCCAGTGAGTAGCATCTATCCCTTCCTTGCCTTCCTGACGATGGCCTCTCCTATTGCTTAGTTCATCCCCTCCCCTTCTGCTGAGGGACTTTACACTCCCCTAGTGTGGACAGCAGTCCCACAGCCTGTCTCCAGAATGACTCACAGCACCCCAGAGGAGTAATTTTGGTGCCAAAGTTGGGGGGGACAACCTCACTCTCAACCAGCTTCAGATAATGGGTGCTGTGGTACATACCAAATTGTTAACGTTATATGGAAAAATACTTAATTTCTATAATGACTTCCTCCCTTGTACCATGCCACCTACCTGCAGAGTAAGGGTTTTGATTTGTTTTTTTAAGTTTGATTGTGGTATTGATAATAAAAAGGAAAACTCTGGAGCTGCATTGTAGACTAAACATAGATCCCCCCCCAACAAGCCAGAGCCAGCAGTCCCCTACCACTACCAAAGCAGGCAATAGTCAGGCTCAGGTGGCACACAGGAGAGGCACCAGATGGCAAACAGCAAAGCAAAGCAGATAAAAGCAGACAGTGATTGTAGACACTAGCAGGACAGTACAATACAGTAGACAGGACCAACACAGTAGTCAGCACAGCAGACCGACTATGAAAAACATGAAGAGAATTTCTAGCCCAAAAAGGTATATGGTATTGGTCTTTATACCCCAATACCTAATGCCAGTGTGAACTAATTGGTGCCAAAAGAAAACATTTTTACTCTCTCTTTGAAGTAAATGAAGGAATCGTAGCTGGCTCTGTAGCAACTGCCAGCTGATCCCTTCCGGCTGCTTATTATGGCCACCCTGACCCTGCACTCAGTGTTTTTGTGATGTGTGAGCAGCAGGGAGAGTACGGGGGCAAGCGCTCTACTAATAGGGTCCACATTAGAAGATCAGTGCCTTTCATTGCCCTCTCAGACTGCTTCATTCTTCATATAACTGTTTTTAAGAGACACCCCATACACTTGTATAGGGCTGTGGGAGTGCATGCATACTAGGAATCTGGATGAGATTGACTGGCAGTGGCTATGGAACCAGCTAACATCCCATGTATTTGAAAGAATGAGTAAACAATGTTTATTTGGCACAGATTGGCTCACGCTGGCATAAGGTATTGGGCTATGATACCGCGCCCCCAAAAAGTAATTTAAACAGAAATATTCTGAACTACTAAATCAAAACTAAACTTTGTACAAGTAAACAATATGGTTTTCACAGTGTTCTGAGCTTGTATCTTCATGTCTGAAGATGTGTCCTCATTCTGAAGGTCTGTGTCCCTCATTGTCCCTCTTTTTACTGTCATAAAATGTCCATGTCCCTCATTTCAGTGGCAAAAGGTTGAGAGGTATGCCTGCCAGCTGGAAGCTTAGCCTGACCCCCTCCCACTGCAGCATCACCAGCATTTGCAGACAGGCCGCCATCAGCTTCCTGCCTCCCAGTCCCATCCCAGTTCCCCCATCAGAATAACTCAGTCACCCCTAACCCCCCCCACTGCAGCAGCACCAGCAATTGCAGACAGGCCATCATCAGCCTTCTGCATCCCAGTCCCATCCCAGTTCCTCCAAATCATTTGTAAAGAAAAACTCAACCATCCCCCACCCACTGCACTGCAGCACCAGCAGCAACAGTTAGACCACAATCTTATATATACTCCTCAGCAGCCCAGTCACAGGCAGACCATCATCAGTTCTCCCGACCACCCCATCGGTCATAAATAATAACCACCCCACCCCTCACCTACTGCACTGCAGCAGCACCACAACAGCAATCAGAAAGACCAGTGAGTCATCAGACCTCCATCATCAGACCACCTGCCTCCCATTTCACACCCAGTCCCCCGCGGCCCCCCTGCCACATCATTCAAAATAAGTAAACCACCCCCAGCAGTCACAGACAGACCAGTCATTAGTCCTCCTGCCTTCCAGTCCCATCCCAGTTCCCCCATCATAATAACTCAGCCAGCCCTGACCCCACCACCCTAAGCAGCCCAGGCACAGACAGACCTTCATCACCACCCAAACCCTCACCCACTGCACTGCTGCAGCACCAAACCAGCAATCAGATAGACCAGTGATTCATCAGACCGCCTGCCTCCCAGTTCACATCCAGTCCCCCACACCCTCCATTAAAAATAATAAGTTAGTCAACCACCCCCATCCACTGCACCACAGCACCATTAGCAATCACATCAGTGACATGGTATCACAGACCAGTCATCCCCCACCCCCATCCCCTGGCTGCCTCCCTCAGTCTCAGTCACAGACTAAGTCTTCTGGCTCTCAGTTGAACTTGCAGCAGCAGATGTATGTGGAGAAGGGTAGCATACACTTACCTGCTTCTTCTGAGATGCAGCAATGCCAGTAACCAGCAGTTTCTCCATGTTCTGTTCCTCTCAACTAGTCTGTCTGTGAAGCACTGAAGAAGTTAGCTTGGACTGCTTTTCCAAGTTTTACAGCCCTCACCCATGACCCAAAAGCCGACAGTCACTGACTCGAGTCTGACTGAACCCAACCCTCTTAAAATTATTACTGCCTCGGAGTTACACACTAGCACACCGATCTTGTGAGGCCTGTACCATCGGTACTGAACTGAGTGATTCTCTTGTCTCCCTCCCTGTTGGTCCCGATCGATCACTGTTACTGTGCTAGCCTCTCTTGTGGAGCAGCAGTTGGACCGGTGAACGACAGGGCCAGGAGCAGCCAGGCAGCCACACAAATGAAGCACCGCACCAAGCACCACTAGCCAAGTTACTCGGAACTCCTCCACAGAGAAAGGCAGCAAGAAGTGTGTGGCACGCGCTCTGCTCCTCCAACTCCAGCTCTCCCTCACATGAGCGCATGCACGCTGCTGTAGCAGTCAGTCTCCCACCCGCCTCCCCATCGACCGCTGATTGGTTTAAGGCAGGCTGCTTACTCCGCAGACTGGCGCAAGATGCAGCTCGAGAGCTGGAAAAATACTTTCTTTAGATCTGTGTGAAAGTGACTCCTGCTGACAGCGCAACCTCTGCTGTTGCTCCTGTCCTATAAGCTGTCCTTGTTGTTCCGCCCGCTCCCCAAATTCAACTGAGGTGGCCGCTCGGCGGCACTCACTCCAGCAGCAGTTGCATAAAGAGTTTTTGCATACTGGCTACTTCTAGGGCTGATTTTTTTGATTATTAAATTAAGTAAAATATTGGGGGGGACAACTGAGGCAATTGTGAAAGTTGGGAGGGACTTGTGCCCCCGTCCCCCCTATAATTATGCCCCTGCAGCACCCCCAGCACTTCCTCACCTTGGTGCATGTGCACACCCATATCATTTATGCTGTGCTTTATATACTGTATAATGCCACCCCTCCTCCCTGCCCTATTGCTCTTGAATACAGAATAGCGTGGTATGTCCATGTCTTAGTTGTGCTCAGTGCACCACAATTCTGTCATGGCCACTAGATCCATGTTAGCCTCTGCCATAATAGCCTCAGTGATTTTGAACTTTAATCTTTGGACATGTTTTGAGTATTGGATTGCCTGGCAGTAAGGCCTAAAAGTTAGAGAAATTAGCTGTAAATGAGCTTGGTATATCCAGCAGACCTGGGTTTGATTCCCACAACCTCTACCTGCATACTGTGTGACTCTGAGCAAGTCACTTTACCACCCCAGTGCTCCCGGGTCATCACTGAATACAGGCACTTGTGCCTAGTGGGCCTTACCTGTTTACCATAAGAATAAAAATAAAACATAAATTGTGGACCATGAGATCTTTGGTTAATTGGACAATGGAGCTACCTGCCATCTTCAGGCTCCATTTTGAGTCACTACCATTTTCTTTCATTTTTGTTGCCCTTCCTTCTTGGACTTGGTGGCTATTGTGAACTGGGAGTTGGCAGCAAATGATGTGTGGGTGGCAAGGTGCAAGCCTCTAATACACCCCACTGAAGAATGGAACACATACTGTTTGGAACTGACCACAGTGTAGTTTGTTATTACTTATGAAGCCTTGAGATTTACAGTATATTGTTGTATTCTGCTTGGGTCCCATTATTTCTCTGTCTGCATTTTATCTCACTGAGTCTGCATGTGAGGATGGTATTTTCATAATTTTAAAACTGAGGAGCTGTGTGAACAGGAAACTGATTCTGGATAACAACAATTTTCAAATGATTCCTTCTTGTTCATGTATTCTGGGAAGAACCTTAGGGTGCAGCCCTGGCCCCCTTGCATTTTCTCCATCATCAGCTCAATCCTCTCTCTTCATGAGATGTTTGCAGTGGCTTGTAATGGGGAGGGGACTGAGGGTGGGGACCACCTGCTTATGCTGCTTGCACTAAGCGGTGAAGGTATTAAGTATTGTTACAGCATATTGCAGGTCCCTTGGGGAAGCAGCTAGGGTTTTGGGTGGATGTGGTGATGTGAAGCCTATAGCAGCATTCCAAGGGTGGCGATTTGTAGAGGCTAATTGGAAGAAATCTATAACTTCTTGTAATTGCTGATAGGAGGGTGTGTAGGTTTTTGACTCTTTCTTTTCATTTTTACAGGCAGGACATTTCATGGAACACTGGTACATTAGAGGTATCAGAGTTACCTGAGTCCCTTGGAGACAGTAGGTTGTACCAAATGGAATCCCCTGGTATGAGTGAATTTATTTGAGCAAGTAGATGTGGACAAAGTGAAAATAGCAAAAGCAAACTGGGCTACATTGATTTTTGAGCACCTGTGCATTTTAGTGATTGCTTTTTGGCAGGGAGTTAGAGATGTATGGAGTATGTAGTCTGATGTCAGTGGAGTGCTGTCCAAGTTAGTCGCTTGGTGTAATGGTGAGAATAGCCTACTCTGTGGGGAGGGGTGCCTTGGGTTCCACACTTGCTTGTCGGGATAAGTTTTTGTTATTTCATTAAAGTCCTGTTCTGCCCAGCCCCCAACTGTTTTCCTCTGTACTTCCCCTTACCCCCTGAAATGATTTCTCCCTCCCAACCTGCATCGTCCACTGCCACAGCCCCCATCTCAAGTGTTTCTCCATTCCTCAGTGTTGTGCTCCCCCACCATCTGGTGTTAGTTATTTATAGTAAGGAGGTTGGGGGCTGAAGCCTCCTACTGAATGGGGGTGAGTGGGTAGCAGAGCCCCCCCACAGAAAATAAATAGAAGTATCACTGATTTTGTGGAATGCTATTGTGCTGGTCAGCATTTTTACAGGGGCTGTTATTGGTTCACCTTTTTGTGTCAGCAGCATTTTTACTTCACTTATATCTTGTGGAACTGTACCGCTCCACACTGTTGGTGGGTAAGGGAAAGGCATGCATCTCTTCACCACAAAGCCCATTACTTTTGTTGGCATTAAAAGTTTACTGATTAACATGCTCCCTTGTGAAGCTGTCAAGAATGATTGTCTGTGGTTGATTTGGTTATTTTTTAGTTGATAAATTGACTTTTCCATGTACCATGGTAACAGCATGTGACTTGATAGTAGTAACTTAAAATACCAAGGGACTGAACATTCCAGACAGACAGCCAATGTTTTAAAAGAGCTAGGATTTTTGGAAGCTACTGAAGCCCTGGTCCTGCAAATCAATTTGACTCTGCTGTACCACAGTAAGCTAAAGTGAGAACGGGAAGTAGTGGATTTCTCATCAATTATAACATAGCTACACAAATGGGGCATGGCCATTTTTATAAGGAAGAGTACACCCATACCAGTCACAGCCATAAGGAGGTTACAGAGGGTAGCAACATATTGATCCGGGTTTTTGACATCCTCTTTACTAAACTGAATTTATATGCTCCCAATGAGGAACGAGTCAGGCTTTAGTTTTTTGAACTCATTGTCTCCTAGCAGACACCTGTCGTTGTCAGTAAAATACACTGGTGTGTCCCAAGGATGCCTGCAGAAGTCAGCTACTGACTACCAGTGTGCCCTTGCAATGTCTGGAGAGGTCACTTATAAATCTTAATATATAGTGTAACAGAATATAATATATATTTGACTGCATAGCACCATTGGAAAGGTAATTTTATGCTAAACAACTTTGCCACTGATATTTTGTGTATATCATATTTTCTCAGAATAAGCCAGAAGGGGAACAAAACATAACTTAGATTGTGGACTTTTACTGACACTATACTTTCTTTGTTGTCTTTACTTAGAATTGTTTTTGGGCTGTAGAAAATGTAAAATGTAGTGGTGGTGCATTTCTTTGCTGTCTTTAATTGCTGCAGTTTTAGTCTTAGCTTGTCTGACTTGCCCTGTAGTTTGGGTGAGGGATGTTAATTGTCTGGCCTCTGACCTAAGCTACATGATAAATGGAGGTGGGGCTTAGTCAGAGTTGAGGTAGCAAGTGAGTTTTATTTTCTCAGAAGAAGCCAGAAGGGGGAGGAAACATATTCATTTCAGTGCTTTACAGTAACTGGTAATTGCTATTTTTCTTTTAAACTTAGATTGTGGGCTTTCAGTGACACTGTACTTTCTTTGTTGTCTTTATTTAGAATTGTTTTTAGGCTGTTGAACATTTAAAATGTAGTGCTGGAGTATTGATTTGCTGTCTTTAATTGCTGCAAAATGTTGCCTCCCTCCCTCCCCTTCCCCCATCTCTTAATTACATGCCCTGTTAAATCTAATTGACAGGAGCAAAACACAGGGTATAGTAAGGGGTGAGGAGAAGGAGGGGCATAAGGGTGAAAAAGCCCACCCTCAGCATGACAAGATTCATTTATTTATTGGTTTATTTTCTTTTTTTAAAACAAAAAGTATCTGAGGATCAGAGACAGGATTATTAGGACAGGTAAATTAATAAAAAGGGAACTAGGAGAGCTTCAGTAGCAGGCAAGTAGTGGAATAGCAGTATAATTGCAGTATAATGTGGGGAGTAATGCAATGCAGTGGCTATGGGGCAGTCATATTCAGGCAGATCTTCTAGACACTGAAGTACTGCCCTATCTGCATGCATCTCTCTGGCCTGTGAATGAGGTAGCCAGACTCAGAGCGGAAGTAAACTAGGTCAGGAGTACCATCAACCCTATCCAGAGACCACCCAGTCCAATGCAACTGCCTCAAAGGATGCTGAGAAGGAGGAGCACTTGGATGACAGTGGGCTCAGGGAGGGTTAGAGTGGTCAGGCAGAGGCACATCCTATATCCTATTCCACTCAAGAACTCATATGCTGCACTGGCAAACAGGGGCAACCAAATAGAGGTACTCAGAGAAGTGGAAGGAAAGGATGTGGAGGTTAGTCAAGGAGGTGACCTCAACAGGGAAAGCAGTGGACCCCAGATGAGGAGGAAGTGAATCCTGGTGGGGGACTCCATCATAAGAGGGATCCAGATAGGAACACTGGAGGGGGAGGACAGGGAGGTGAGGTCCCTACTGGGTGTCACGGCATGGGGGATGGAAGGAAGATACTGGGGATCACTGGGAAGGCAAGATGGGAGGGTGAGCTGAATGTCATTATCCACCTAGGTACTAATGACCTGGCAAATGGGGAGCCAAAGGAAGTTCAGGAAGAGCTTAGGAAATTGGGGAGGGGTCTCAAGTGAGTAGCTACTTCTGTCACTTTCTCAGAAGTACTACCTGCGAGAGGCAAGGGGAGCATAGGGGTGCATGCACCAGAAACTTTAACTAGTGATTGAAGAACTGCTGCTGTGAGAAAGGATTTGGATTCGTTGGTGACTGGGGACCCACCTGAAGGGATGGAGGTTTGCTCAAACCTGATGGCTTGCATCCATCCTGGAGGGGAATCCAAGCACTCAATGATAAGTTTAAATGCTACATTGACAAGCATTTAAACTAGCAAAGGGAGTAGGCAGACCAGCAAGGAGGGTACCTACTTGCTCACCCCCCACAGCTAGCAATGTAACCGGTGAACCAGAGGAGTGGCTATCTCTACAAAGCAGTGTGCAAAAGATGGAGATTAGTGCCCAAGAGGTGGATAGGCAGAAAAGGGGCAAAATTCAGCAGAAGGGCAGACAGCAAGGAGAACCAGGGATAAAGGACAAGAAAGGAAGTTGCTGGAGTAGAACAGTGAAACAGTCTTGGGAGGTCAAATCATGGAAAACCATGTGTGCAAATGCCAGGACCCTTAGCAACAAGATGGAATATCTGGAGGCTGTCATGGTGCAGTCAGACCTGGACATTGTGGCCATCACTGAAACCTGGTGTAAAGATAACCATGACTGTGAGATGGCCATACCTGGCAACAACATATTCAGAAGAGACAGAGCAGGCAGGAAGGGAGGAGGAGTGGCACTGTATGTGAAAAATGACAAGGGCCACAGAGATCTAGGAGGAACAAAATGGGGGAGAGATTCCATGGGTTAAGCTGGAAAGGAAAATAGGGCCAGCCATCCACACAGCTGTGGTTTATAGACCACCAGCCCAGGAGGAAGAAACAGATAGGGAGCTGATGCTAGCCATCCAAAGGATGGCAGACAAGGGTTAGGTAGTACTGGTTGGAGACTTCAATATTCCAGACGTGGACTGGAGCATCCCGCAGCAGCATCAACTAGGAGCAGATTTATCCTGGACTCCTTCAGGGTGCATTCCTCAAGCAACTGGTCATGGAACCAACTCAGCAGAAGGGAATACTGGACCTTGTGCTCACAAACAGGGACAGTGTGATGGGGGTAACAGTGGGAGAGCACCTGGGGAACAGTGGCCACCAGTCACTGTGGTTTGAAATCACAGAAAGAGCAGACCAAACCACACAAAAACACATATCCTGGATTTTAGGGGGGCAGACTTTGGGAAAATGGGGAGATGCTTGAAAGAGGCATTAAAGGGAATGGAGCAGAAATCAAGGATTGAGGAACAGTGGGCAGTATTTAGAATGGGGATTACAAGAGCAACAGAATTATGTATTAAGTAGGTTAGCAAGAGGAAAAGGAAGAGGAGACCATTATGGTTTTCCAAAGAGGTAGCATACAATGTAAAAGCCAAACAGATTGCATTCAGGCACTACAAAAAGACACAGGCAGAAGGGGATAGGGAGAAGTACCAGGATAAGCAAAGGGAGGTAGGGAGGTCAGAAAGGGAAGCCAAGGCTCAGACAGAAGAACACATTGCAAAGTCAGTGGGTAGAGGGGACAAAACCTTTTACAGGTACATACGTGAAAGAAGAAAGGCAAAGGGAGGGATAGTGAGACTGAAGGGGGAGGATGGGGGACACGTGGAGGATGAAAACAGTAAAGCTGACATATTGAACAGGTATTTCTGCTCAGTCTTTATTGAGGAAGAGGAGGGTAATAGGTCTGAAGGGATTACAAGGGGTGAGAATGGTGCAGAAATGGACACAAGTCCCTTTTCATGAGAAAGGGTCCTGAAGGAACTTGAAGTAATAAGAGTTGATAAAACAATGGGGCCATATGGGGTGCACCCCGGGGTCCTTAAAGAACAAAGAGAGGTGGTGGTTGAACCTCTGGCTATGCTGTTTATCTGATCACTGGAAACAGTGGAGGTACCCAAAGACTGGAGGATAGCAGATGTAGTCCCCTTATATAAAAGTGGGAACAAAGAGGAAGCAGGGAACTACAGACCAGTTTGCCTCACCTCGGGAGTGGGGAAGATCATGGAAGCACTACTGAAGGAGAGATTGGTGGAACATCTGGTTGTCAATGACTACAGGACCGAAGGCAGCATAGTTTCACCAGGGTGCGGTCATGTCAGACCAGCTTGTTGAATTTTTTGACTGGGTGACTAGGGAGGTGGATCAGGAGAGGGTAGTGGAAGTGGCCTATCTGGATTTCAGTAAGGCCTTTGACACCATGCCACATAGAAGACTATTACACAAACTGGGGAACATGGGTGTGGGCAGGACAGTAGTGTGTTGGGTAGGTAACTGGCTGGGTGGCAGGACACAGAGGGTGGTGGTAAATGGCTGTCATGCCACAGAGGGAAGAGTGACCAGTGGGGTACCACAGGGATCAGTGCTAGGACCAGTCCTATTCAACATCTTCATCAGCGACATTGTGCAGGACCTAGAAGGCAGAATTTCACTGTTCGCTGATGACACAAAGCTTTGTAAAAGAGTAGACACACCAAATGGTGTAGACAGAATGAGAAGGGACCTGCAGAAACTTGAAGAATTGTCAGGGGTTTGGCAGTTGAAATTCAATGCAAAGAAGTGCAAGATAATGCATATGGGGCACAAAATCCCTGGCACAATATATCAGTTGGGGGAGTGAGGCTATAGCATGCACCAAGCAGGAAAGGGATCTTGGGGTTATAATCTCTGATGACCTCAAGATAGGGAAACAGTGTGACAAGACAGCAGGTAAAGCAAATAGGATGCTGGGATGCACAGGCAGGGGCATCACCAGCAGGAAAAGGGAGGTCATAATTCCACTGCACAAGACAGTAGTGAGGCCCCACCTCGAGTACAGTGTACAGTTCTGGAGACCTTACCTATGTAAGGATATAGACAGGGTAGAGAAGGTTCAGAGGAGGGCAACAAAGATGGTGCATGGACTGCATCACAAGTGCTATGAGGACTGGATGAAAGTACAAGTACTCCCTGGAGGAGAGGAGGGAGAGAGGGTATATGATAGAGACTTACAAGTATCTTATAGGGAGGAACAGGGTGTAGGAATACACTATTTGTAAGCGAAAAAGGTGTTCCAGGACTAAAAGGGCATGGGATGAAGTTGGAGGGGGGAGGAAGATTCAGAGGAAACATGAGGAAGAATTTCTTCACAGAACAGGTGATGGACAAGTGAAACATCCTACCAGAGGAAGTGGTGGGGGCTGAAACAATCACGGGATTTAAGAATGCATGGGATAGACATAAAGGAATTCTAGAGGTCAGGGGTAAGAGGCTACAGACTTCTAGGAAAACATAAATTGAACTTACAAGCTCAAATGGGCAGATTGGGTGGGCCATAGGCCCTTATCTGCCGGCACTGTCTATGTATCTATGTATCTATACTATAGGAGTTATTCACATTTGTTTATGGTTTGGTGTGTATAGCTTATGTTGCCTGTTTTAGTGAAAAAAATATTTTTTTTTGCTGTTTCAACCAGCATTGAAAAAAAATACATATTATTATTTACATACCACTATTGGAAAGGTAATTTTGTGCTGAACAACTTTGCCCCTCATATTTTGTGTATATCATGTATACTTTAGGGGTTATTCGCATTTGTTTATGGTATGGTGTATATGGCTTATGTTGCCCATTTTAGTGAAAAAAATATTTTTTTGCTCTTTCAACCAGCATAGAAAAAAACTAAAGTACATTTTATTATTTGCATACCACCATTGGAAAGGTAATTATATGCTGAATAACTTTGCCACTCATACTTTGTGTCTAGTACTTAAAGTTCTTGAGCTATTAGGATTTGTTTGTGGTATGCTGACTATAGCTTGATTTTGCTTAGAAAGGCCCAGGATTTACTGTTAACAGCATACAGGAGACCAGTGGTTCAATTTCAGAGAGCTCATCTGGAGGCAATGAGTTAAATTTTTTTGTTAACCATCCTGTTGGAAATGGTGGTAGACCCAGAAATAAGGTACTGCATATGATTGGAAGGATAACATTTGTGTTCTCACCCATCAGAGATCAACACAGGAGGAACAGAAAGGACCATTATTCAGTGCATGGCAAGATGTTGCCTAAGCAGGTTAACTTATGAATAGGGGCTCACTGATATGTGGAGTTTCTTAAATTTGGCGGGTAGTGATTTTACTTATTTTTCCCAATGTCATAATATCATGCTTTATTTTACCTCCTTTTCCTGTCTCATGACAGATCTATACTGTACAACATTGCACAATAAAATTAATTACTATTTTTGACCTTGCCCCAGACATGATGAACCTAATGGTTATCCAATACAAGAACCCACTGTAAAACCTGTATATCTCACTCTTAAATAGCCTGCAGTTTAAAAAGCTTATTAAGATAGGCAGTAGATTACACAGTGTCTGATATAAATTAGGTGCTAGGGTACAAATGTAGGATCCAGTTGGAAAGGCCTAAAAGTGATACTCAGTGGCAAAATTATTCAAGTTACTTCAAAGTAAAAGAGACAGTGATGGCCTATCAGCTGGACTTGTGGTTGCAATTGCACACTTCACAGATACTCAGAACTCAAGTTTACTAGTGATTAGACATCTACATCCTCCCCTTTCTCCATACAGTTCTCTTGTACAACTGTCTGTTCTTTACAGTATTAACAATGTTAAATAAAAAAATAAATTTACGTTAATAGAAGTTACAGTTGTCTTAACAGCTAGTGGAAGCAAAAAAGGAAGAAATGAAAATAATAAGAATTGTAAGAAGTAATCAGATGTGATGTTTTATTTCTGAACTGTTTTATTTTTTCTTCTGCTCATTAGAGAGACTTCTATGTGATGATTTTGCGCTGGATGCATGGAACAGTTCTATGCCTGGCAGCTGACGTTTCAATCTCTGTCCACCATGACATCAACAACATTGTGATTAGAGATGGGTGAATTTGGCAACATTTGCTCTGTGATTTAATCCATAAACTTAGCACAATTCACAGAATGCAGAACAATCCTCAAAGTGTGGACATTTGCCACAGGCAGTGGAGTTTCATTAATCATGGCCACATTTTGCCAGTTGTGGTTGAAATTCAACCGATTGTTGGTGAAATTCTGCAAAATCACCAATGAAGTCAAATAGGATAATAATAAGGCTAATAGCACACATTTTCAGATTGCTCCATGGTGGTAAAGTGGGTGACTTCACTGGAACTTCACCAGCAAAATAAAACATAGCAACATCTCTAATTGTAATCGTACTACCATAGAATCATATCAAATCATAGCAAAGCAAAGCAAATCAAACTTTATTTATATAGCACCTTTCATAATCAAGGCACTGTATACAATGTAAGTTACAATAAAAACAATAATATAGAGCACTTTTTAAATCAGTCAACAAAATAAACACTTAATTAGGGAAAGCAAAAGAGAATAATATGTTTTCAGCGTTAATTTAAAGCTGCTGTCGGTCAGGCATTTTCTTAACCGATGAGGTAGAGAATTCCATAGGGTTGGTGCTGCGAATGAAAAGGTTCGAGCTCCAGATGTTTTAAGATGAAGCCTGGGAATCTCTAGTGATCCTTCATCAGTGGATTGGAGAGGGCGATTGGAGGACTAGGGAGTCAGGAGATCTTTCAGGTAGTCAGGTCCAAGTTCATGTAGGGCTTTAAAGGTAGGCAAGCCTACCTTGTAGGTGATCCACCACTGAACTGGCAGCCAGTGCAGTTCATGCAGCACAGACATAATGTGACTGGTCCTGGAGGTACCAGTCAACAGCCTGGCAACAGCATTCTACACTAGCTGCAAGTGGCAGATGTCAACCCCAGACAGCCCTAGGCAGAGGGCATCACAGTAGTCAAGATGGGTAGTATTGAAAGCATGGATCAATGTTGGAAGGTCACCTGGAGGAATCAAGTGTTTCACCCAAGCAATATTTCTCAGATGGCAAAAAGAGGATTTGACCACCGCTGACACCTGAGACTTCAGGGTCAGGTCATCATCAAAAATAACACCAAGGTCACATAAAAATAACACCAAGGTCACATATCCGATCTGAGGTTGTGAGCTGGACACATATCACACCATAGGCCTGACATGAGCCCAGCTCCAAAACCCATGCCTGGGTGACCCGGATCCACCACTAACACCTCAGTCTTATCCAGATTTAATCTCAACCAACTCGAGCTCATCCAGTCTTTGATCTTGGAGAGGCAGCTGTTTAGCAATGGAATTGTATCATTCTGTCTGGGCACAAAGGACATATACAGCTGAGTATCATCTGCATAGCAGTGAAAACACAAGCCGTATCACCTGATCATATCTCTTAATGGAAGCATATACACTGTGAACAGCATGGATGTCAGTATGGAACCCTGTGACACCTTGCAGGACAGTGGGAGGGATTCAGAGGAATAAATTCCAGTGACCACCCTCTGAGACCTGTCTATGAGAAAAGATCGAAAACATTCGAGGACTGTACCTGACAGTCCACAAAGGAACCGCAGGGTTTCCAAAAGCACCTCTTGGTCCACAGTGTCAAAAGCTGCAGAGATATTGAGAAGCACCAAGATGGTACAAGCCATTCAATTTCTAGCCATTTGGAGGTCGTTTAATACCCAAACAAGGGCTATCTCTGTGCTGTGCCTCTTCCTGAAACCAGACTGGAGAGCTTCATAGACATTATGAATTACCAAGTGATCATCGAGTTGCAGCACAACCACCTTCTCAATAACCTTCCCCACAAAGTGAAGTTTAGAGACAGGTCAGTAGTTAGCTGGATCAATGGGATCCAAGGAGAGTTTTTTAGGGAGTGGTCGAATGACCGCCTTCATTAGAAGATGTGGAAAGTTTCTCCACTCCAAGGATCTACAAACAATTTCAGCTAGGATCGAGGAGATGATATATACACAACCCACTAAAAGGGAGGTAGGGCCCAGATCCAAACTACAACAGGTTGGGTGCAGGGTCCAGACAATCTTCACAATATCCGTGAATTCTGGTCAGCTGAAATCCATTCTAACAGACCGGATGTTCACCACCTGCCATCAACCTCCACAACCCCTCATAGACAGAGCCAGGCCAATTCCAGACCTGATGCTGGCAACCTTATCTGCAAAGAACCAAGCTAGCCCATCACACTCAATTTGTGAAAAAACTTTTCTGGACTGGAGTCAGATTGGATTGCACAATCTGTCAACAGTTTGAAAAAGTTGAGCCGGTCAGTTCTGCGCAGCAGAAATTTCCCTGGACAGGAACACTGCCTTCTTATTGTTGATTTCTGATTGATAGCCCTTATAATGTTCCATCAATCTAAGCCTGTTAGCATCCAGGCTGGATATCCGCCATACTTTCTCCAACCTTTGACCAACCTGCCTCAACTCATTCAAGGACCCATCGTACCAAGGGAACCTTGGGTGTAGAGTGAGTGATCAAACATGAGCAGGAGCAATCAAGTCCAAGGCCTCTCCCACTGCCTTATTGTAGGCTATTATGAGGTCCCCAAGACTTGTGCTTTCACCCAGCAATCCAGATAGGTCCAGCACCACTGATAGACCATCTGGGACAACTCCCCTTAAAGGGCAGTACTGGACCATCTCCAAAGGGGTAGGTCCATTTAGGAGGGCCCCAAAACTAAACCCTATAGTGTGATGGTCAGACCAACTGACTAGTTCCACCCCCACGTCAGTGGTCTCCATCCCCAGGGAAAGCTGCAGATCCAATCTGTGACCTCTTCTATGGGTTGAGGAGGTAACTACCTGTGTAAGCCCAGCATTGTCATTACCTGGTGGAGATTTTGATCAAACTGTGAGAGTTCATCATCAACCCATCATAGAAGCTTGACAGCAGAAAAGGACCATACTGGCCCATCTAGTCTGCCCTTTATTTCACCATACACCTCCCCCTCCCCACCATACCCTCCCCTCATACTCAATCTTTTTCCTTGCAGTCTGAGGTTGTGCCCTCTAGTTTTGACATCCTCCATCATCTTAAGTAAACCCTATTTTCCTACTTTACTGGGCTCCTTTACATATTTAAAAGTTTCAATCATGTCTCCCCTTTCTCTCCTTGTCTCCAACATGCACAGATCCAGCTTCTTACACCTCTGCTCATATGACTTTTTCTGCATACCCTGCACCATCTTGGTTGCCCTTCTCTGAACCCTTTCCAATGCATCTATATCCTTGTGAAGATGGGACCTCCAGAACTGAACCCCATACTCAAGGTGTAGCCTTACCATCTTTCTGCTAGCAATGCCCCTGTCTATGCATGACAACATTCCATTGGCTTTTCCTGCTGCCCTGCTACATTGGATTCCTACCTTAAGGTTTGAGGAGACTATAATCCTCAGATCCCACTCCTGTTCTGTTACTTTAATGTGCTCCCCACCTAGGGTATATGCTGCTCTTCTGTTCCTACTCCCCAAGTACACCACAGTGCAATTCTTGGCATTAAATTTCAGAGGCCATGTCCCAAACAATTTTCATGTGTGATTTGACATGCTTTTACTGACAGTGACATAACAAGAAATGTATTTTATCCAGACATCAAGCAAGGCATTTTATTTAATTTCACACTGGGAAATAATACAAAACCAAAAAGAAGTTGTGAAATATTGATACTAATCTAATCAATTGGATTGCATTATGATTATCAAACAGGACACAGAAATCAATAATACTATAAATGGACAAATATCAACATCAGAATGTGATACAAACAGAATGCCATGGGTATCAGTCCTGGGACCATTCATTTTGTTAATGTTTAATATCTGACATGACAAACTGAAGCATCTGCAAAATATGCAGATGACTTCAATATGGGCAACCATGTGAAACAGCAAAACAAATACTTGTCATATAAGAATATCTTGACAAAATAATACACTGGGCAAGTACATGGGAAATGCATTTTTATCTAAAAAATGTAAGATGATGCATTTTGGAAGGAAAAATCCAAATCACACAAGCTACTTAATACAACATTAGAACACACAGAGACAGACAAAGATCTATGTGTCATGGTTTCATAACTCCCTCAATAACAATGAACAATGCAATAATACAACTGATAACACACATAATACAGTGCAGATAATAAAAATAAACAGCAAATATACAGTAGGGGCAGAGAAGTTGTCTTAACACTCTACAGGGCTTACTGTATGTAAGACCACCATTTGTGCATTCCAGTTTTGTTTCTCACATAAGAGAGATGAAATCAATGGACTGGAAAAACTGCTGAGAAGGGCTACACAAGCTATAAAATGGCTAGAAAATATGACATTTGAAGAAATACTAACTGAATTTAATTTGATGTCTCTGGAAAACCAGGCAAATGTGAGGAGATCTGTTGCAAATGTTTAGTGTATTGTGTAGGTTGATTACTGTATCTGATGAATGATTATTCAAATCTAGTAAATCAACAAAGGATGACTGAACTAAATGATCCAAAGAATTAGAAAACCTTCCATGGGACACTATTTAAAAAAATATGGATGTGGAACAAATGTGGCACACATTTAAATACCAGTTGTTTAAATCTTTGGGCCACCATGTTTAAATGCAGAAAATTTATAACACAAAAGGTATCATTCCTTTGTGGTTTAACAAAGCTATCAAAAACAAATTCAGAGGAAACATAACATTTTTCAACAATTTAAGAATCACTGCACACATATTAATAAACAAGTATATAAACATAAGCAATGTCAATTAAAAAATCTAATACAGAAAGAAAAAAATAATTAGAACTTAGATTATCTACCAAGAAAGATAGTAACAGATTTTATGCATACATAAATAACAACAAATTTTCAAATAATAATTAAAGACAACAGTATAATTACTGAAAATAAGGACATAGTTCAATGTGTTAACAATTACTTCACTTCAGACTTTAATAAAAAACTCAGCTGGATATTCCTGTGTTCTGTATGGATGATATTCCCAATATTACGATAACCAAAGAAGTATTCAATGAGATGATGAAACTCAAAAAAATCATCACCAGGACCAGATAATATTAATTGAATAGTTTCCGAACAAACTTGCTAGAGTCCTGTCATATCCACCAACTAAACTTTAATATAAGTCCCTTTTCAGTTTAGTCAAGTGTCTGAGGACTAGAGAATGGATGCAGGGGTTCCTATTCATAAAAAAAGGGTAGCAAAACTAATGTAACCAACAATAGATCTCTTAGTCTTACCTTGATCTTTATTTGTTTCTATTTAAAATTTTGGTGACTGGGTAGGCCCACTGAGACCATTACAGTCCCCTTTTCAGGGCTGACCCAGGATTAATTACAGGCTACAGGAGAATAAACAGTGGGAACCACTCAAGGTAAATAGAGTAAAACAGCCACTACAATCAGGACATGCTGTAAGATTCACAGGCATGTTAGGTGCAATTGAAGATCATGAGGAGTAAAATAGTTTCACAAGAATGACAGTCACACATTGTTCATTGAAATGGAACAGTGTCATGAAAATTACAGTTACAAATGGCTCTGTTGTAAATTAGTGGAAAGGGTGGTCAAAACAATATTAGAAAATGAAATAAACAAACTCAGGATTGAAGACACGCCAGAACATGGATTTGAAAAAGGTCTATCATGCGTTACAAATATTGTGTCCTTTTATAATACAGTCATTGATAGTGTTGACAAAGGATCTCCTGTGGATGTCATTCTTCTTAATATTGGAAAGGCTTTTGACACAGTCCCCTATGACCTATTAATCAACAACATTTCAGCCATGGGCATTAATAAATTTATTGTAAGATGGATCAGCAGCTAGTTGACTGATCACAGGCAGAAAGTCAGGATCAATGGAACATGATTGATTGAGGGGTCTGTGACTAGAGGTGTTTCAGAGAGCTTAGTGCTAGGGCCTCTGATTTTTGGTCTCTACATTAGAGATATGGGGAATGGACTGACTAGTAATGTATCAAAGTTTGCCAGTGATATTAAAATAGGGGGAGTAATTGACACTATAGAAAAATGTCATTTAGTTTGCAAGGATCTGAAAAGGACTGAAGAGTAGGAGGAACAATGGTATGAAATTTAATGAATCTTTTTTTTTGTATTATCTTTTTTCCCTCTCTATGTGCTGCCACAGTCAGCCATTCCTCTAAACTGTGCCAAGGCTACACCCAATCTGTCCTGTTCCTGACCTCCATCCTTCACATTGCAGACATCCCAAGGGTAACCTGGATGTAACCACTCGCTGTGTGGGCCCCCTCCTCCTCCAAGGGAAGAGGCACCTGAGGCAGAGTGAGCACAATACTTGGCCCTGAGGTACTGCTGAGGGATGGATGGCTCAGGACATTGACAGCATCAGACTGCTGGCTGGACTTCATCCAGTTGAGTAGGGAGCCATTTTCCATTTTCCTGGTGACGTTCCCTCCTTGCACTGTGTCTACATTACCCCTGGTCTCCACCAGAGGTCACTGCAGAGTGACACACTCCAAGATCCCAACCCAGGAGAGGAAAGCAGTCTTACAGATGCTCAATCCTCTCCTTCCCCTGCTGGCCCCTGATGTCATGAGTCCATTCCCAAACCCAGGTCATCAGCATGATTTGAAGTAAGGTGCCAGCACCTCAGCCCTCTGTGCCACCAGGCCAGCTGAATTTAATGACTCTAAATGCACTGTAATCCATTTTGGTTACAAAAATCTAGGTTTCCAATATATTTTAAATAGTGAAAATTTACCAATATCAGATATGGAACCAGATCTTGGAATTTGGATCAATAATAAGTTCTCCTCCTCTGATCATGGTTGATATGTTGCCCAAGTCACAAAGAGGTTGCAACACTCCGTTAAAAAAATGTTCCTATCAATGGATAGTAAATGTATTATGAAACTTTACAAAACCTATAGACTACCCCCCTTTGACTATGGACCACCAATTTATGTCCCTTTTCTACAACATGATGTGAACTTGATAGAAAAAAACTCAGAGGAAACTGACTAAATCTATTAGATGCCTTAAACATCTAGATTACAATATAGGAACCAATATGTAAAAAAAAAAAACACTAGAAATTAGAAGGAAAAGAGGGGACTTATTGTTGCTGTATAATATTATGAAGACCCATGCCTTGATGGGTCTTTAACTAAATTCTAGGAAACTTAATCTTAGTTCATGTAATAGCTAGCTATTAGTCCTTAAAGTTTACTCTGTCAAAATACACAATTTCTTTACAGTAAGAACTGTCATATTGTGGAATTCACTTCTGGGCAGATCTGTGCACACAACATCGTTTGGTTCCTTTAAAAAACAATCTGCTAAGTATTTGTTTCTAACGTATGTTATTAAATAAACCCACTATGAGTGGGAGACAATTCAATGGGTAAATTGTCCACTTTGTCTACTTAAACCAAGTTAAACCAAGCCTAGAGGACATTCTCTGCAATTAAAAGGTACTCAGATAATCACCACAAAAAGGCAACATTTCTACTTTACCAACTGATATGGTAATTGGTACAGTTTAATAACATTACAGGACAATACTTGAAAGTCTGCTTGTTAGTAAAACTAGTTAGACAAAAAAAAGAGCACTAAATATGAGCTCACACCTTTTCAGCTCTCCCTCTCCTAGTATAATAATGGATCTTAAAAACAAGCAATGAAAACCATTGGTTATCGAGTGTTGACACTCAAAACCATATTTACATCATAAACAATAATAGCTGCTTAGAGAAATAATTTGAAATGTTATTTTATCAAAAAACATTTTATCACTTGCCAAACTGAAAATTCAAAGTGACTACTATGTTTTTTTGAGGGGAGTGACTGCTAAATTAAAGGCTAAAAGGGTAGCAATTAGAAGGTACAAGGTGATGCAGTGGGAAGTGGATAGTGAGGTGTACCAGGAAAAGGAGAGCAAAATGAAGTAAACTTTGCTAGAAGGTGAGGGAGACATACCACTTAAAGTAGCAGGTACACTGGGGGGAGGAAGTCCATTCACAGAGGAAAGAGTCCAAAGAGGACTTGCAAACTTAAAAGTGGATAAGGGACGGCCCACTGGTGCAGCAGTTGGATTTCTAATTGCAACGCCAGCAACCCAGGTTCAGGAATGGACTTGGGTGCTGGAGGGCCAGCCAGGGAGAGAATGCTTGAGCATCAGCTGACGGCTCGCCTTCTCTCAAGCAGAGGGTGGGGATGTGACCCGGCACTTGCTGACCCCTAGTGGAGGCTGGGGGCATGGCAGTGTGTGGGATCTCACTTAATAAGGAGGCATGGTGAACATTGATGTCTGCCTTATGTTGTGGCATACCATGACCCCAGGGGAGCAAACAGGAAAAAGAGCCACATAGCCGACTGGATGACAGTCGACAGCTCCCATAGCCATGAGACCGATGTCAGTGCATGGACTATCCTCAGCAGTACCCCGGAGCAGGTTTGGCACTGGTCACCCCCACCAGCACCATCCCCCTCAGAGGGGGACCCGCCTGACAAAGGGTTACATCCAGGGGTCATCCTGGGGGGGCTGTTATATGGCAGTAAAGAGGTGGCTGCTCTGAGGCAGTGTGGCTTGGATGGTGTGGGCGGCCTGAAGCAGAGGCTAGGCCAGAGCGGGGAGGGAGCATACAAAAAGTGGATATGGCTCCAAGGCTAAACAGGGTACACCCCACTATTTTACAATATTCTTGGAAAAGGAGTTGATCCAGAAGACTAGAGGAGGACAGATCTACTCCCACTTCATAAAAGCTGCAGCAGGGAGAAGGTTGGCAGCTATAGGTCAGTCAGTCTAACATCAGTGGTGGGGAAGTTAATGGAGACAATCTTAATAGAAAGGGTAGTGGAATATCTTGAATTAAGTCAGTTGCAAGACCTGAGGCAGCATGGTTTTATTGGAGGAGCTTATGCCAACTTTATCTGATTGATTTCTTTGACTGGGTGACCAGAGACATGGATTAGGGTTGGACAGTGGATGTGTCCTACTTGTGTCTTACTTAGACTTCAGTAAGGCCTTTGACATCATACCACATTAGGAGGCATATAAGGAAACCAGGCCATTTCAAAATGGGACCCAAGATGGTTAACTGTTTACAAAATTTGTCAATGGATAGGTGACAAATGATGGTGATAAACACCACTCAATCTAACGAGGGGAGAGGAGCAAGCAAGGTACCGCAGGGCTCAGTACTGGGACCAGTCATCTTCATTGTTTTTATAAATTACATTACAGAAGAGCTGGAAGGGAAGGCAAACCTCTTACAGGTGACAACAAAATCTGCTACAGAGTAGAGAGTCTGGAGGGGGTGGAGAGAATTAATAAAGACCTGAGAAATTCTAGGAGTGGTCAAGGGTATGGCAGTTGGGTTTTAGTTTGAAAAAGTGCAAAATCATGCAACCTAGGCCTCAAAAACCTAAGGTTGCATATAGAATGGGGAAAGATGTATTGACCATCACTAAACAGGAAACAGGACTTGGGGTAATCATTTCCAATCATCCCAAGGGGATGAGGCACTGCAACAAGGCAGTAATCTGTGCAAGCAGGATGCTGGGGAGCAAAGGGAGTGGTATCACCAGCAGAAGGAGAGAGGTGCTGTTACAACTGCATTGATCATTGCTGAGAACCCAGCTGGAGTACTTTGTCAATTTCTGGAAATCACATCTCAAAAGGTATGTAGATATGGTAGTAGCTGTCAAGGGTAGGGCTACTAAAATCCATTTTCCTGATCATGTTTTGGGCTGATTCCTACATTACTGATTTCTGTATAACTCTACATTAAAATGACAGAAAAGGGGTAATTAAATAGGGCATAGTTGACAGTATCCATGCATTGAGGGTGTGTGTGTGCGTGCATGCGTGAGTGCGTGCGTGTGTGTGTGTGTGTGTGTGTGTGTGTGTGTGTATACGTGTGTGTGTGTGTAGGAATACCAAATTGGGAAATTGGGGGTGGGGTGCAATTTTCAGAAACCACTACAAAAACATAGGATGGGTTGATTAACTGAGAAGAGAAACTGTCATAAAATCGATGCATGAATACTGTCATTGATGTTGTATTTCTGTAATTTTAACGTACAGCTAAATAAAAATCAGTAATGTACAAATCAGCCCGAATATGAGCAGGCTAATTCAGAAAGAACATTGATAGTATTTCATTAATGTTTCTATGTCTTTCTGAATGGAGTATGCCTTTGGTCAACTCTAACTAAAACACACACAAAAAAGTTGTTCAGCCAGTAGTTCACCTTCAACATTGTTCATAAGAGTGACAACACTGACAGGACTAACAAGTTTTCGGTGGCAGCAGTCTTCACTGAGAATAGTTATCTGACAGGCAACATTTGTACCTGATTTTGTATTCAGCAAAGCTAATTACAGAATGCGAGTGTTTATTAAACTGTAAAGATTTTAAAATCATGCAGTTACTGCAAATACGGGGATGATAATTTCTTGATCGGGGAACAGAGCACAAAAGACAAGGAGCTGTTGGCAACAGCAAGGAGTGGCGGTGCTACCATTTAAATCAAGACCAATGGAATTTTTGTTATTCGTATGTACTGTGCTGCAAATCTTAATTTAATTAAACTGGCATGTTCTTAAAATTGTGTTAAAGACATGTGAGCAGCTTGAAATGGCAGCTCAGATATTCTGATATCAAGACACTCTTGTGCTGCTGTCATTGACATCAGTCCTTGAATGATGTCAATGGCAGTAAGCTCAAACCCATGACCATGAAAAAAAGTAAGTACATTTCAGAGACTGACATCATAATCAGTAGCCTGCTTGTGTGCCTGTAGTGTAAAAAATCACAGGACAAAGTATGTATTGTTTTTTTCATGTCATTTTTAATTAAACACCCAGAACACAGCTTAAATTTGAGTTTTTAGTTTCTATAGTGGCCATTGATCTTTAAAGTTTTTCTTTCTAGTGAGATTGTCCCACTAAAACTCTACCTTTCCCCTACTGTCTCTTCCCACCCTCTCACCAATTATTTTCAAAGGATCCCCCACCTTTCTTTCCTTCCTTACCCGTTTTTCCTCCCAACCCCCCACCTGCTGACCTACCTTTCTCAACGCTTGGTCCCATGGCAATGTGGCTCACTGTCCACTGCTGTGATGCCTTTATTATTGAGGATAAGCTCTATCAATCTAAAAATAATGTTTTATTTCTGGTATCCAACTTAGGGATGAGGCAAACAGCTGACAATTGATAAAAACATTTCAACTGAAAGACATTGCTCATGTGTATCTTTTGGCATAAGAGTACAGCTATAAAATTATTATCTCCAGTGTTAATGGAGCTGCAGTCCCTTGGTTGTACCAACATGATTTTTTAAACTGGTTGGCATTAGACAAAGGTTCAATCTACATAGGTGGTCTTGTTACATTCTAAATCTGCATGTCTGGTCTACAAAGCTTTGTGCTTGCGAAATGGCATGATTGTGGCATTATTCACAAATAGTGTTGTGCGAAATTGGAAAATTTTGCTGGGAGAAATATTTTGTAGAATTTGTGCATTTTGCAAAATATTTAGCTTGGTAAAATGAAAAAGTGAGCTTTTTACTTCAATCCACTAACCCATATCACTGGGGTTTATTTAATTTAACAGGGACACTAACACTTTACATAGCTTTTTTGCCTTTCCTTTTAAAAATTTTCCACACTTAATCCAAACTTTTGTCATAATCCTCCAGTTGTTCATGATTAATGTTTAATCATGAACCCACTGGACTATAAGTAACCCCAACAATGCATTCACACTTTATTTAAAAAAGAATAGGAGAAAGCAAGAAGACGGTAGGACTAGGTGCCCTGAAAAAACCCTTAACTGCAAGTACACCCCTTCCTGGGTCTATGGGATTTTTGGACTAAGACACATGTCATGGGTGGATTATATGCAGAGAGGTTTACATCTTAGCCTGTGAATTCCCTGCGTGCCCTATATGTATGCAAAATGCACATACAGGGCATATCGTAGCTTCACACATCCTTTTATGTTTAGATGGGACAGGACACTTTTGTACATTGGGCCTTAATTATGTAATGAATATAAAAATGGAGTAGTCAATAATATTTAAAAAAATAAAAGAAACCATCACTGTCTATTATGATGTTTTAAATCAATTTATAGAATGTAAATACTCAGGGCATGACTGGCTGTAAAACTTATGCTATTTTGCATATGGTTAAAAGTTGCCAATTCAAATGACCTTTGCTAATCTGATTCTGAAATGGACAAAATGCAAGCTATGTAATATGTGGAATTCTGGCAGCAAAATTTGTGTAGCATGGCTGTTCTGCTTCCAAAATGCATTAAAAAAGTGTTTTATAATTCTGTAAATCATCACTATGTAAACTGGAATAATACTCCATTGACTGTATAATCCACAGACTATCATTGCCAGAAACTAAGCCAATGTTTATATAAACTGCAGAGTACAATTTTGCAGCTAACAGTCCACATTTCAAATATAAAAATTAAATTTCTGCTGGAATTGCATTGAATTAGGTGGAATTTCCAAAATTCTAGATTTCTGACAGAAAATTGGAATTTGAAAATTCCCCAAAACTCATAATAATCTTTCTTTGGTAAGCCATGAAAACAATGAATATGAAAAGGTGACTGATAATGACGGTGACTAATTTACAGTGACAACATTTTTCAGCAACTAGCAGTCTCCCACCACTCCTCATCCCCTCTGGTGTTTTAATATATAAGTGGGTGGGGGAGAAGCCCCCAACAAGAAAATACTTTTTTGAAAGTTGTTGCAATGTGGATTTGGCACCATTGTGACCAGTCACCTTTCCAGAGTCACTATTACGACATGGAACTGCTTTCTTTGACTCATGTGGAATAATAGGGCTGTTCTATAAATGAAGTATGTTTTGCTTTATGAGTTCAGATACTTCAGCTACTGGAAAATGACAATTGGCAACCCATCTTAAGTCTTAAAAGGCATACAGTATACATTATAATGTCATTACAAAACATATAATGTAATTTGAATAGATATATCATCAGACAAAATAAAATAAATCTTTCTTTTGTCTTGGTAAACTCAACTGCAACAACAGACCTATTGCCATCTACTATTGCTACTACTACTGATACTACTAGAAATACTACTTCAACTGATACTACAACAGCTAGTACAACACCTTTCTCTACATCCCATGTGACAGGTATTGTAAAAAAATGTAGTTGAAGATTGTTATTTGAGTGATAATTCATTACAAAGTGAATATTATTAAGTGCATGTGTCTGGTATTAATAGCTTATGTGAACTGTATTTCAAGTTTGAGATGTGTGAAACTGAAAAACTTTATTTCACATGAATTTGACAAAGCTGGAAAATTTAGCAATTTTCAAAGTGGCAATTTCACAATTGTGACATGGCAGTTTTCCAACTAAGTGACCAAATTTGCTGGCAAAGTTGCAACTTCTCAGTAAATATAATTGCAAAACTTCACCTGAAAAACTTTTGTGGAATCAAACTCATTGCTCACAATAAGAACTTTATGAAACTTTGCAAAGTTGCATTTTCACAACATTGCAATAACTTAACTGTTGAGGTTTAACTTGACTGCATCCCTACTTCAAATGTGATAGAATTAGCAGTTTGACAAAAGCAACGGTCATGAAAACTTAAAGTCAAAAATAGTCTTTATTTTTTGATTGATTTATTTAGGAATTTGGAGACATACTTTTGAGCAAAGCTCTTTTACAAAGGTTCCACATCAGGCTGAAGGATAATTAGACGCACTTAACAACAACACTCTAGTACAAGGAACCAAGTTGGATTTAACAGACATTATACTAAGATAACATAAACTGGACAGCATTGGTGGGTATCTAACAGTTGGTTACAGAGAAATAGTGTAGCAGAGACAATACTGGTACCATGGCTTGAGTACATCACCAGTATGGGAAAGGTTAGAGAGGTGTGAAATAACTTGGGGGAGAGAGAGGGGAGAAGGGGGGAGGAGAATAGGTAGACACTATTTGGTTAAAGTGTGACAGACAAGAGTCTAAACACAAATTATCCTGGTATATTCAGTAAATAATCAAGCTTCCATAAATTTCTTAATGCTGTAACACAATATAGAAGTTTAACATTTCTGAGTGCTATAATTGTGAACTGGGTGGATGCATTCATTCATCAGTGTAAATGATGCACATTCACTTACCAAAAGTACAACACAGTTTTTATAAACAGTGCACAAAAGTAATTACTTAATGGTAAAATAACTAGTCCAATGACTGCAAGCCTGCTGTTATGATTAGACTAGTTGATTTACATCTCATATATTTAGGAAACTAATTTCCCAAATAAATAAAAAAAATAATCTGCATATTGATAATCACAATTTGCCCTCAGATCAAATAAATATTGGACAAGACAAAGTCTAAAACTTGTTTGTAGACTAACCACTAACTATATGTCAGTTTAATAACTAGTTACTAATCAACATGACTTGGACTTTTTTGAAATACAAATGTAAAAGTGGGCCTTTTACTAGCACTTTACACAGCTTTTTTGCCTTTCCTTTTAAATATTTTCCACACTTAATCCAAACTTTTGTCATAATCCTCCAGTTTTTCATGATTAATGTTTAATCATGAACACACTGGACTATATGTAACCCCAACAGTGCATCCACACTGTATATATAAAATAATGGGCGAAAGCTAGAAGAGGGTAGGACTAGGCACCATGGAAAACCCATTAGCTGCAAGTAAGCCCCTTCCTGGGTCTATAGGATTTTTGTACTAAGACACATGGCATGGGTGGATTAAATGCATAGATTTTTATAGCTTATTCAGTGAATTTTCTGCATGCCCTGTATGTATGCAGAATGCACATATAGGACATGTTGCAGCTTCCCACATCTTTTTATGTTCAGAAGGGACAGGACACTTTTGTGTACATTGGACCCTAATTATGTAATGAATATAAAGAGGGAGTAGTCAATAATAAATAAAAATAAAAGAAACCACCACTGTCTATTATGATGTTTTAAATCAATTTATAGAATGTAAACACTCAGGGCTTCACTGGTTGTAAAAGCTTATGCTATTTTACATATGGTTAAAAGTTGCCAATTCAAATGATCTTTACTAATCTGATTCTGAAATGGACGTACACTATGTAGAATGTGAAATTTTGGCAGTATAATGTGTGCAGCATGACTATTCTGCGTCCAAAACACATAAAAAAAATACATCGAATTAGTTGGAATTTCCAAAATTCTACAGATTTCTGACAGAAAAGTGGAATTTGAAAATTTCCCACAGCTTTCTTTGGGAACCCATGAAAGCACACAATACGGAAAGGTGACTGGTAATGACGGTGACTGAATTACAGTGACAACATTTTTCAGCAACCAGTGCCCTCCCCCCACCATCCCTGACATGTTACCCTTCTGGAGTTGCCATATATAATTGGGGGGGGGGGGTGCAATGCCCCCTGCAAGAAAATACTTTTTCAAAAGTTTTGACAATGTGGATTTGACACCCTTCTGACCAGTCACCTTTTCACAGTCACTCTTATGACATAGAACTGCTTTTTTTGACTCATTTGGAATAATAGAGCTGTTCTCTAAATGAAGTATGCTTTGCTTTATGAATGCAGATACTTCAGCTAATTGAAATGACAATTCGTAACCCATCTTCAGTCTTAAAAGGCATACAGTATACATTATAATGCCATTAAAATAAATATAATGTAATTTGAATAGATATATCATCAGACAAAATGCAATAACAAATCTTTCTTTTGTCTTGGTACGCTCAACTGCAACAGACCTATTGCCATCTACTGTTGCTGCTTCTACTACTTCTACCATGACTACTTTGACTGATACCACAACAGCTAGAACAACACCATACTCTACATCCCATACATCAGGTACTGTAAAAACTGCAGTTGAAGATTTTTATCTGCATGATAGTTCATTGCAAATTCTCAGGAAAGAAAGTGTAACTTCACCTGAAAAATGTTGTGACATCAAACTCAGTTCTGAGAAAAAGAACTTCATGAAGTTTTGCAAAGTTGTATTTTCACAAAATTGCAGTAACTTCACTGTTGAAGTTTAACTTCACTGCACTCCTATTTCAAGTGTGATAGAAATAGTAGTTTGACAGAAGCAAAGGCCATAAAAACATAAAGACAAAAATATTCTTTAACAAGGCACATGACAAATCCAACAGCCATGAGAACCTTCAGAATTTATAGGAGTTAATATATTATCAGTTAGTTTATTTTCTTGTTACATGGTTGAGTAACCTCTCTAGTATTAATTGGAAAGGCTTTGCCTGGAGTTCAATGGCCAAGCAGTCAGCCTCTCCCACTTCCTGAGCTATTTAAGCAGTTCATCTCAGCCTCATTGTGAAGCATTGTTTCTTTGCAGCAGGAGGCTTTGTTGGTCTGTCCTCTGAGCTGGCTGGGGCCTACCCCCCGCCTGCTGTTTCTGTGTGTCTCTGCTGGACATAGGTGTTAGTTTTCCTGCTCCTGGTTTGCATCTTTCCTCTAGCTGTGTGCTTCTTTGTGTTTTGTATGTCTTGTTTTTGTTTTTGGGCCTTGTTCCCTGTTTTCTGTGTTGCTGTGATTTGGTTTTGTCTTTTAATGCTTTTTTTCTAAGCTCCTAGCTACTGCTACTCAGAACTCATACTATTGCTTTCACTTACTTAAAACTGCAGCCACTGCTACTCTTTACTCTAATTACTATTGTACCCAGTGCTTGTTTTTTTTTTAACACTGTTGCTCACCACTCTTAAACTACTGCAATGCAACTGGAATCGTTATCTGTATGTTTGTCAATGCTCATTATGATCCCAGCACACCATGCTCATTCAGCTCACCAGATTCTCAAGTCTCAATCAATTTTTGGGGCATGCCAGCCATTCTATTCTGGCACAGGGTTTCTGCAGCCAATGATATCACTCTACATTTAGTCTGCATCTTGAGCATGTCCAACTTGGGGTGGGATCCTTCTCATCTGGCCCATAGTTGGGAATGTCTGCACTCCAGGCTTGGCTTAAGCTGCCTGCTACATGACAGCAGCTCCTGGTGTAGAAACATAGAAACATAGAATATGGAAACATTGACTTTGATAGCAGATAAGGACTGCTTGGCCCATCTTGTCTTCCCATTTCCCTACCTACAGGATAGGCCGCAGATCCTAGTTTACCAACAGCTTATTTCTTCCTACCCCCCCACAACAATTGCCTTATGCATTCTTGAATTCTCCCACAGTTTTACACCCCACAACCTCCTCATGAAGGCTGTTCCTTGCATCCACTGTCCTCTCTGTGAAATAATACTTCCTCACATTGCCCCTGAACCGCCCCCCTCTATCTTTAAATTGTGTCCCCTTGTTCTTGCATGTCTCTTTTTCTGAAAGATGCTACCCTCTTGGACTTTGTTATTTCCACTGAGGTACTTAAAAGTTTCTATCATGTCCCCCCTCTCCCTTCTTTACTCAAGGGTATCCATATTAAGCTCAATTAGTCTCTCCTCATATGGCTTCTCTTGCAGATCCTGCACCATTTTAGTTGCCTTCCCTGGACTGCCTCTATCCTGTCTATGTCCTTGCAGAGATGGGGTCTCCAGAACTGGATGCAGTACTCCAGATGGGGTTGCACCAACTGTCTGTACAGATGGATAGCAACTTCCTGTTTTCTGCTGGTGATGCCTCTCCCTATGCATCCCAGTAGACCCCCTGCCCTCCCTACTGCCTTCTCACATTGCTTGCTAACCTTAAGGTCATCTGATATGATTATCCCCCCGATCCCTTTCCTTTTTTGTTGTTGTTACTACCTCCCCACCCATTGTATATTCTTCCCCTGGTTTTTTGTTTCCCAGGTGCCTTATTTTTCACTTCTTTGCATTGAATCCTAGCTGTCATACTTCTGACCTCCAACCTTGCCAAGTCCCTTCTCATCCTTTCCATGCCTCCTTGTGTATCAACCCTGTTGCAGATCTTTGTGTCATCTGCAAAGAGACATACTTCTTCCAGTCCCTCTGCAATGTCACTTATAAAGACATTAAAAAGGACTGGACCCAGTACTGAACCCTGCGGTACCCTACTAGTAACCCCTCTTTCTTCATAGTGGACTCCATTTACAATTACCTTCTGTGTCCTGTTGTCCAGCCAATGTTTTACTCAGGCTACCACCATGGGTCCCGCTCTGAGGCTTTTTAATTTGACTATTAATCTTTTGTGTGGGACTGTGTCAAATGCTTTGCTAAAGTCTAGGTAGGCCATGTCCACAGCCCCTCCCTGGTCTATTACTTTGGTCACCCAGTCAAAGAAATCTATTAGATTCATCTGACATGACCTTCCCTTTGAACCCATGCTGCCTTTGGTCCTGTGCCCAACTGGCCTCTAGGTACTCAACAATTCTTTCCTTCAGAAGTGACTCCATCACTTTCCCTACCACAGAGGTCAGACTGACTGGTCTGTAGTTTCCTGCCTCTGTCTTTCTCCCACTTTTGTGAAGGGGAATCACATCCGCCTTACTCCAGTCCTCGGCTACCACACCATCCTCCCATGATTTATTAAAAAGAGTAGCCAGTGGTTTCACTAGTTCCCACCTTAATTCTTTTAGAATTCTGGGGTGAATTCCATCAGGCCCCTTTGCTTTGTCCACCTTTAGTTTTAGGATTTCGTGCAGAACCCTTTCTTCTGTGAAAGGACTGGGATCGACCCCCCTCCATCAAGAGTGCTTCTGTTAATTGAATTAGGCACTTCACCCTCCTCTTTTGTGAATACTGAGCAGAAATATTTGTTCAGTATTCCTGCTTTTTCACTGTCCCCTCTGCCCACCCACCGTTCATTCTATTCAGCCTCACTATCCCTTCCTTTGTCTTTCTACGCTTGCTGATGTACCTATAAAAGGTTTTATCCCCCTTCTTATCTGAGTCGGCTATCTTTTCCTCAATTTGGGCCTTTGCTATTCTGACTTCCCTCCCTGCTTCCTTCTGCCTTAACTGGTACAGCTCTCTGTCATGCACCTTCTGTGTTTCCTTATACTTCTGGAATGCTATCTTTTTCTTCATGACTTTCACAGTCACCTCTTTTGAGAACCATAGTGGCTTTTTTTTCATTTTGATTTGTTTATTTGCTTCACACAGAGGCTTGTTGCCTCTGTGATGGCAGTTTTGATGATTCCCCATTGTTGCTCCACACCTCCTTCTAGCCTGTTTGCTAGTGCTTTTCTGAGGCACTCTCCCATCTTGCCAAAGTCAGCCCTCCCAGTTCAGTACCCTCGCTTTTTTATGGCTTGACTCTGTAGCAGAGTTTAACGTGAACCACACTGTTTGATGGTCACTTGTTCCCAGATGGTAACCCACTTCTAAATCTGAGATCCTCTCACTGCCCCCATTTGAGAGTATGAGGTCTAAGATTGCTCCCTCATGAGTAGGTTCTGAAACTAGCTGTCTGAGGCCTGCCACCTGTAGGGCATCAAGAATGGCCCTGCTCTTGGATGTGGCTGCAGCAAATGTGCTCCAGTTAACATCTGACATACTCAGATCCCCCATCAACAGTATCTCCCCTTTCTCTGCCATCCAAAGAATGCCTTCTATCATATCCTTGTCCATTCCCTCCCCCTGACATGGGGGTCTGTACACAACCCCTGTGTGGATTGTTGTGCCCTTTTCAGCCCAGTAGAATTTAAGACTAGTGGTGAAGGGTGGCTACAACTAACTCCTTTGGCTCTAGAGTTTCACTATAAAGGTTAGATACATACATAGACACAGATACATAGACAGTGTTGGCAGATAAGGGCCTATGACCCACCCAGTCTGCCCATTTGAGCTTGTAAGTTCAGTTTATGTTTTCCTAGAAGTCTGTTGCCCCTTACCCCTGACCTCCAGAATTCCTTTATGTCTATTCCATGCATTCTTAAATCCCATGATTATTTCAGCCCCCACCACTTCCTCTGGCAGGATGTTCCACTTGTCCACCACTCGTTCTGTGAAGAAATTCTTCCTCATGTTTCCTCTGAATCTTCCTCCCTCCAACTTCATCCCATGCCCTCTAGTCCTGGAACATCTTTTTCACTTAAAAATAGTGTATTCCTGCACCCTGTTCCTTTCTGTAAGATACTTGCATGTCTCTATCAAATCCCTTCTCTCCCTGCTCTCCTCCAGGGAGTACATGTTCAGTTCCTTGAACCTATCTTCATAGGACTTGTGATGCAATCCATGCACCATCTTTGTTGCCCTCCTCTGAACCTTCTCTACCCTGTCTATGTCCTTACGTAGGTATGGTCTCCAGAACTGTACACTGTACTCCAGGTGGGGCCTCACTAGTGTCTTGTATAGTGAAATTTTAACCTCCCTTTTCCCGCTGGTGATGCCCCTGCCTATACATCCCAGCATCCTATTTGCTTTACCTGCTGCCTTGTCACACTGTTTCCCTACCTTGAGGTCATCAGAGATGATAACCCCAAGATCCCTTTCCTGCTTGGTGCATGCTATATCCTCACCCCCCAATTGATATATTATGCCAGGGTTTTTGTGCCCCATATGCATTATCTTGCACTTCGTTGCATTGAATTTCAACAGCCAAAGCCCTGACCATTCTTTAAGTTTCTGCAGGTCCCTTCTCATTCTGTCTACACTCTCTGGTGTGTCTACTCTGTTACAGAGCTTTGTGTCATCAGCAAACAGTGAAATGTGGCCTTCTAGGTCCTGCGCAATGTCACTGATGAAGATGTTGAATAGAACCAGTCCCAGCACTGGTCCCTGTGGTACCCCACTGGTCACTCTTCCCTCTGTGGAGTGACAGCCATATACAACCATCCTCTGTGTCCTGCCACCCAGCCAGTTACCTACCCTCCATACTACTGTCCTGCCCACACTCATATTCCCCAGTTTGTGTAATAGTCTTCTATGTGGCACAGTGTCAAAGGCCTTGCTGAAGTCCAGATCGGCCATGTCCACAGCCCTTCCCTTATCCACCTCTCTAGTTAAATGAACAAATTCCCTTTTGGAGATGCTGGGGATTGAACCCAGGACCTCATACATGCAAAGCATGCTCTCTACGATTGAGCTACATCCCCGTGGTCAAGCTATTGACTTTAGTGGTTTCCCTAGCAAGGCACCTTCAACGCATTCTCCATATGACTGCCTCTGGTTCACCTGGTTTGAGTTTAGGGTGAGTAGGCCAGGTGAGTGCCTCAGCAGTCATTACTCTGCTTCTGCACCTTGGTTGCACATATTGTTGCAGAGTTTTCTCGCAACCTTCCACGGTGTTCCTGCTAGAGGGTTTGGGTGAGAGCCTTCCTCCAGATTGGAATATTTTCCACCTCCCTTTAATTTTATTTTACAAATTGCAGTTTCAGAGCCATCACTAAATAAATCATTCCAAGCCTGGAGGGAAGGTGACCAAGGTCTTGCATCCCCAGAGATTTCCTCCTCATAGGTTTTTTTTTCTCTCCTCTGTTGCCTCAGGTCATAACTGTTAGCTTAATAGCATCCTCTAGTTTCTTTAGGTAGGTTCTGCTGTTGGATTGAGGTGAAGGATGTCCTGCCATTCTCTCTCTGCTTAGAGGATCCCCTTATTCTCAATGCAAACCATTAGTATCATGCTTTGCAAACCTGGGCATTTCATTACATTATCAAACTATAGTACATGGATGCCTTCTGTTGAGCATGGATTTCAGCAACTGCTGAAATCTTGTTGTAGGGCAGTTCAAAGGTCAAAAAAGCTGTTGTACTATCATTTTGCTGTCACATTGATAGTACAACAACTTTTTAACTTTGACCTGCCACCTGATTGGCTCAGACTAGGCTCGATGAACAAAATAAAGACAAACATGGCGGCGCAATTTAGCAAGTGCTGGGCAGTGCAGTCACCGACTTTTAAGTTCAGAATCGAGACATGGACTAAAGCCATACATGGCTTCCTCTCAGAAATTATTTTTTTTTAATTTGAAAAATAAGCGGTGCAGAGAACCGAAAGTAAGAAGCAGGACCGAGCATGAGGGTCAGCATCAGGAACGGGAATGAGCAGGAGCACCAGCAGGAACGGAGCAGCTCCCACAAGTATTTTTATAAATAAAATAATGTGAAGGTAAACAGAAGGCACCCATATACTGTATAAAACAGTGGATGGGTGCCCATCCACAGCTTAGGCTGTGTTTCCCTCTCAGGAGATTGATGACATCAGCAAGGTGTCATTGTCTGATGTCATCAGCTCCTTCGAGGGAAACACAGCCTTTTTGTGGATGGTCACCCATCCACTATTCTATATGAGCATCTCATTACTGTATCAAACTGTCAATGCTTCTCTCCTACTACATCACAGTTACTGCTTGCTGATATGCTTAGTGTTGCTTTGTTCTTTTGGGATATGCTTGTACTACATTTCTTTTGGGTATTCCTAAGGTTCCTTTAGCCATGGGAATCATCCCATTGCATCTCTAGTGGTGGAACCTTCTCTGAGAGTTCCTTGCCTTTCATACCCCTACAGGGTGGTAATTCCTCTAGAATAGAGAGTGTGAATGGCCAAAACCAAACTAACACAGTTGCACAAGCATAACGCTATATTGGCTGCATAGGGCAGTGAATTGGAGAGTCTGTGCCTGGAGCTCGGTGGCCAAGCAGCAGGCCACTCCCACTTCCTGAGCTATATAAGCAGTTCCTCTCAGCCTCATTGTGAAGCATTTTTTCTTTGCCCAACCATCCTCCCCTCCTTATCCAGTGGCAGCACTTTTCTCCTTTGGAGGATTCTTAAGGTACCTTTAGCTACGGGAATCGTCCCATGGCATCTCTATTGGTGGAACCCTCTCTGAGGGTTTCTTGTATTTCATTCCCCTACAGGGTGGTAATTCCTCTGGAATAGAGAGTGCAACCAGCCAAAACCAAACTAACACTTTTGCTCAAACATAACACTATACTGGCTGCATAGGACAGTGAATGAGTGTTAGTTATCTCATTGAGACATCATGACTGATATGACAATAACAGGAACCTCAAAATAATTTTCATTCTGTTTGCCTTCTTCAGTATCACACAAATTATTCTGGTTTATTTAGTAAATAATCATCCTTCCTTAAAGTTCTTAATGCTTTAACAAAATGTAGAAGTTTGTAATTTTTGAGTACTATAATTGTGGATGGGGTAGATGCATTCATTTATTCATCAGTGTAAATGAGTCACATTCATTTACCAAACCTACTGTACAGTTCTTAAAAACAATGTACAGAAGCAAGTACTTAATGGTAGAAAATATGGTCCAAAGATTGCAAGCCCACTGATATGTTTAGTATATTGATTCCCATTTCATACATTTAGAAAATTAATTTCCCAAATTAATTTAAAAAATCCTGTATATTGATAATAATGATTTATTCTCAAGTCAAATAAATATAGGATAACACAAATTTTGAAACTTGTTTATAGACTAATCGCTAACCATGTGTCAGTGTAATAACTAGTTACTAACCACAAAGACTTGGACTCTTTTGAAATACAAATGTAAAAATGAGTCTTTTACTTTAGTCCACTAACCCATATCGATAGGATTTATTTCATTTAATAGTGACACTAACACTTTACTTAGCATTTTTTGCCTTCCCTTTTAAATATTTACTACACTTAATCTAAACTTGTTTCCTAATCCTACAGTTGTTCACGATTAAGGTTTAATCATGACCCCACTGGAATGTATGTAACCTCAACAGTGCTTCCACACTGTATATAAAAAATAATGGAAGGAATTTAGAAAAGGATGGGACTAGGCACCCTTGAAACCCCTTAGCTGCATTTAAGCCCTTTCCTGAGTCTATGGGATTTTTGGGTTGAGACAGGTGGCTCTTAAGGATGGGTCATACACATTGCATGTTTTTATATTTTATATGATTGGCCCTGGGTCTGGTGTTTCAGAGCACAACATAAATTGGTACCATTAGTTGCAATAACATTTACAATAGATTGCAGCTGTCTTTGTGGATGGCAGCAAAATGCTGGAGTGACTCGTGGCAGCTGGGATAGGTGTTTTGTGAAAGATTTTACAGGCCATAGTGAATTTGTGAGATCTTCATACATACATTTCATGTTTCTGTCCTTGCTTGATTTGATGTTTTTTTTATGATTTTTTTGTGACTTTGTTGTTTCTTAATGCAACATAACAGAGGCCATTCTCCTCAGTGTGCACACTGAATGATACCAATATCAGTTCCCATAAACTGTCACAGCCAAGCCTGGCCATATGGATTTGCACATTGAACCAAGCCTTTCTTATTAGGCCAGCTGCAGACGGTATCTGGATTTAGAGCTTGTGAGCATCTGAGTTTTTTCAAATCACTCTGTAAGAGCAGAGTAGTGGGCAGTGTGGCCCCTCTATTCTGTTCTCATTTTTTGGCACAGAGGTAAGAACACTGTTTGAGGACTGGAAGCTGGTGTTGCTGATGAGGATAATGTTCTGGCTGGCACACTGCCTGCTGAGGTGTAAAGCCAATGTTGAGAGAGCATTGGCCAGAGAAAGAGTACTGCTCTTTAGCTTCTGACAGTAAATCAGCATAATTTTAGCATTTGCTGCCCCACCCTGTAGAATTCACTACATCATCAGATACGAGCATGCCTGTCAATGGAAGCTTTAAAACTGCATTAAAAACACATCTTTTTGGACTTGCTTTTGCTGAACACATTTAAATTGGTGAGGATTAAAGTGTTGCCATTTTAATTGTATTTATTGGTGTTAAGATAAGGTTCGGAATTGGAATGTTTTCTTATGCTTTTAGAATTCCTACTGATTTAAAATTGTTTATATTATACCTTGTACAGTGCTTTGGTACATTATGAATTGTGCTTAACAAATGATTATTATTATTATTATTATAATATTGCTGAAGAGTGATGCTGAGGTCCTGCAGGGAGTCAGTGTGCCAGTTTGCAGTAATGTTTTTATAAGCAGCCCATTCTGAAAATACTTTTAATGCCAGTTTGTGTTTCTCCTGGTGATGATCTCTTGCCAATCCACTTCTATAGAGTTGAACTCTTTGGAAGTTACACTTATGAAACAGGAGTTCTCTTTATCTTTTTTTTTTTTTTTTTTTGCTGGAGGTTGCTTAACAGTGGTATTGGGAAATATGCTACTAAAATTGTTCTCAGTAAGGATTTTTTTCTGAGATATTTTATGTGTTCAGTTTAGAGTTAGTCACTTTGTGGGTACAAAAAATGACAGCTGGCAGGCATGAATGTGGCACCTGGTTGAGGGATTCCAGTGGGTGATTGGACACCTCGCAGAGAGACTTGATTTAGGTTGATACTGTTGTCTCATAAATGTCCACATAAACACATCAATCAGTGAACCAGAATTCTTGATCTGTTTTATGCATTTAAATAAAATAAAATAATGGTCATTATGTAAGCAGAATTATACATTAAAGGAACATAACCTTAAACATTACAGGCAGAATAGTATAATAAAGTACATGCAGTAGATTTATTTATTTAAGAGATTTACCAGATAAGCATACTGAGTGGGAAACGTTCGTTTCCAGATGCGACCTGGGGGTTACATTCAATACAAGCAGGAGCACAAACAAAGGTGTATTACAGGTTCAGAGTAGTATAGGGTGATTGTAAACAGATCCAGAAAGGTTACAGGTTGGACTAACACATTAGTTAGAGATACACAGGTTTAGACCTAAAGATCAGGGTGCATAGTTGCTAAGTCATAGTATGGCCTATGCCGCATGGTAGCAGGTCTGGGCTGCAGGTTGCAGTTGCATATGTCAGAGAAGTGGGCCTGGAGAAGAGGTTTCAGGAGCCTTGGAGTGGGGGACAGCCTAATGCCAACAGAGAGGTCGTTCCATTGTTTGGGCAGTCGGTATTTGAAAGCAGATTGGCCCTTTGATGTGCACATGACAGGGATTTGTAGCAGCTTAGAGTCTGAGCATCTTAGAGAGTATGCCTGGGGGGGTTGCGTTGACAAGACAGAGCTGAGATGGGGGGGAAGGAGTTGTTCCAGTGCTTGGCTATGAGACTGGCACAATGAAGTTGCCTCCTGGACTCCAGTGATGGGAGAGCTAGGGTGCTGTATAGGTCACAATGGTGGGTGTGGGGGGGCATTCTAGGATGAGCCAACAGAAAGAATGAAAGAGGGGGTCCAAGCTGGCCAGGGTGGATGCGGAGGCCGCACTGTAAACCATGGCTCTGTAGTCAAAAATAGCAAGAATCATTTTGAGCACTAATTCCTTCCAGACCGAGGTTGGTAGGCAGCCTTTATTGTGATATAGTGCTCCTAGTTTTGGGTGTAGTTTTTTCAGTAGGGAGTCAATGTGGATGGAGAAATCTAAGTGATGATCAAGCCAAACCCCCAGGTATCTGAAGGAAGTGCATGATTCCAAGGTGGATCCATCCAGGGTATGGAAAGTGGGGTGGACAACTAGCCAGGAGAGTCTAGGCTGCATGCCGAAGGTTAAGGAGATGGTTTTCTTTACGTTTAGGATGAGTTGGTTAGACCTTAGCCAGTTTTGTACAGCATCAAAGTCCTGTTGAAGGGCAGAGTTTAGGGCCTCAATGGATGGGCCGGAGGCATATAGTACAGTGTCTTCTGTGTGCATATGTATGGCTGAGTTGGAGCATGACAGTGGGAGGTCATTTAAAAATATGGAAAAGAGTAGGGGGCCCAGAACAGAGCCCTGAGGGACCCCCATGGAGACTGGGAGTGAGGGGGATATGTGGGGGCCAATTTTAACTGCCTGTTTTCTGTCTGTCAGGTAGGCTTTGAACCAGTTGGTGGCAAGGTCAGAGAAGCTGGCATCTTGCAACTTTGAGATAAGCTTAGGGTGGAAAACAGTATCAAAAGCTTTGGTCAGGTCAATGAATATGGCTGAGGTGAAGAACCCCTTATCCATACTTGAGGCAATATCATTTGTGAGTCTTAGAAGAGCTGTAATGGTGGAGTGTGACTTGCGAAAACCCGACTGATAAGGGGTGAAGAAGTGGGTAGATTCAAGGAATTGAGTAAGTTGGGATAGGGCTTTGTGCTCCTGTAGCTTAGCTAGAATTGGTAAGAGGGAAATCGGGTGGTAATTCCCAGGCACAGAAAGATCATCACCCTTTGGTAGCGGGATGACTATTGCCTCCTTCAATGCTGTTGGAATTTGTGCAGAGGAAAAGAAAGGTTCAGGAGGTCAGCTAGGGGGGCTGCAATGGCAGGGGCTGAGAGGTATAGGAGTTTGGTGTCAAGTCCTAGAGGGCATTTGCCTTTATTTTGGTCAAGGGAGCATAGGGCCACTAGGACTTGTTGTGAGACTGGATGGAAAGAGAAAGAGGTGGCGGTGGGGTGTGCCGTGGGGTCGAGAGGCTGGGTGCTGGGTGTGGTGATGTGCAGGTTTGTTAGAAGAGATTTAGTACAGTCGGAAAAAAGGTATTGAAAGCTGAGGCAACTCTACCTGGCTCAGATACGTTTTGCCCTGGATGGTTAGTGTGGGGTGGGCGCTGGACAGGGGAGTGAGCAGGTTCTTAATGGATTTCCAGAATTTGGAAGGGTGGCTAAGACTGGAGGAGAGGGCAGCCCGAAATAGTTCTTTTGGCCTGCCTTATGGCTTTTGCAATTGTTACGGAGGGTACGTAATACTGTAGGGATCTTGGGAGCCTGTTTGCCTTTTTTTTTTTCCAGGCTTGGTCTCTGGCATGACAAAAGGAGATGATGTCGGCAGTGACCCAGGGGAGGTGGGTTTCCCTAACCCTTTTGCTTCTTAGGGGGGCATGGTAGTCCCAGACAACAAGAACTCGATTTCTGAACCTGTTGAAGGCATGGTCAATGGAGGTGGCTCGTTGGATGAATGACCAGTCGACAGAGGCGAGGTCATTTAGTAGGGAGTTTAGACAAAGTGATTTGTAAGCTCTTGTGAGGAGGGTCCTGGGGGGGGTGGTTGGTAGGTCTGTGCACCTTTCTGATCATATATACCATGTGGTGGTCACTCAGGGAATCTGGTAGGAGACCGACTTTAACTATCCTGTGAGGGTGAGTTGTAAGAGCACAGTCTAGGAGGGAGTGGTTTTGTGTTTTAGGGTTTACGCGGGTGGGTTGGTCTATTTGTTGGGAGAAATTTAGAGACTTTATCTTGCTGCATAATTTTGCACAGTCTTTTGCAAGCCAGTTGTAGTTTAGATCCCCAAGGATGTAAAGCTCACCAGCTGTAGCCATAGCTTTAAGAGTGGCTAGGTGGTCTGTGATGATGGTTGCTGGGGTAGCAGTGGTGCAGTAAATCCCTGCCACGTACACTGGTAAGGTGTGCGGTAAGACAAGTTTTATTATCTTTGTTTCTATCTGAGTAGTATGTCCGGGGACCAGGACAGGGGTGTACTGGTTGCCGTTTGCTATATATATGGCTATTCCACCACCTTTCTTTTTGCTGTTTCGGTCCTGCCTTATTACTGTGTAGCCAGCGATGGCTACCTCTGAGTCCTCATGATGAGGTTTAAGTCATGTTTCAGATATAATACAAATGTCAGGTCGGAGGGTTTGGGCAGTGATTTGCAGTTCCAGCACTTTATGCAATAGGCTATGGATGTTGAGGTGAACTAGGCTAAGACCCTTTGGTAGGGTTTGGGGGGTGGATTGGGTTGGTGGCCCAGGGTTGGTTTCTACGTCACCTGTCAGGAGGAGCAGCAGGGTGAGGTATCTTATCGCAGTGTGCCATTTATTTCTGTTTTTGGATTTGGGGTGGGAGAATTGTGGGGTGTGGGTGGAGACCGATGTCATCAGGTTGCTTAGGGCAGATAGGCGCAGGTTAAAAGAGGGGGGGGACAATGGAAGGGTTAGTAGTGCATGATAAGGTGGGCGTGTGAAGATGGTTGATGGGGGAATGGGAGGCGTGAGACAGTGCAAGATAGTAGCAGGTTGGGGTCATTTTGGGGCTGTGTGGCTTGGGGTAGTGATGCAAATGGAATTGCAATAGACAACATTGTAATAATGTATAGGAGCATGGTTGAATTTAGACTTACTAAATAGCAAGCTTGGAATATGTGGTAGCGGCCTCTGCTGGTGGGATCTGATAAGCTGCAGATCTGAAAGTGGGCTGACAGGTTATGGCACGTCACCTGACCATTTAGCTACCCATAAAGCAGAGAGCTGACCAAGGGTGGTGGTGGGGGCGGTGGGGAGCTGGCGCGCAGATAAAACAACTTGGTTTGGATAGGCATGGGGAAATTATACAAAGACGCATAGTGGGGGAGGCAATATGGTCGGGGCAGTATGAGTGATGGGGAAATAGATCAAAAAAGGCAAGTGGCCAGGCTCTAAGATGCCGGTTCAGCAACACTTTAGCAGATCAGCATCATGGTGACAGTATTTATGTCAACTGCAAGTTGCAGTTGACATAAATCCCGATTGTCTCCCTGTCCGTTTTTTTCATTGGGGGGCTTTGCCTTCCTGAATCCCCCATTTTGGTTGACCTACTCTAAACCACTTCTATTCTGTCTATGTCCCTCCAGAGATGTGCCCACCTGAACTGGACACAATACCCTAGATGAGGTCTCGCCAATGTTTTATACACAGGCTCTATATAATAGGGTGTGAGATTAGTGACTACATATAACACCACAATTTGAGATTTGCTCATACAAACTTCATGTGGCTAATTTATTTATGAGAGTGGTACCTGCAGTAAGATAGGACCACTATCCCCTGTGCCACCCACCTATCTGCCCGGTTCTACAATTTTACCCCTTTTATAACACTAGCAGGATGACATCATGGGTCACATGATCTGCCGCTACCACTAATACACAAAATAAGCCTACAATAATACATAACTGTGAGGCATCACACAGACATAAACCTTGGCTTCTAAATTATTAAGAAATATCATTAAGAAGTACACCAATAAAATAAGCACAATAAAGGCTATTCTGTTATGCATATGTAAAGGTCACGTAAGATGTTTGTTTTTATTTGAACATTTCCCCTGTAAGTGGTGTATGTAACCCAGAACACTGTCTACTCTTTTGGATCTGTACAATAGCTGTGTAAAAGAAAAACAAACAGACCGTCTGGCATAATTTATTCTTACACCAGTATCCAAGGTGTTCCGATGTAAAACTAGGGCCTCCTTTTGTTCCTTGTTTATAATATATAGTCCCAGCTTCACTACTATTGGACAATGCCCTAAAAGAGCTAAAAAAGAGACTGAAACTAAAAATTAGGCACTATGTGCTGTAGCGCTTGAGGTTCATTTACAGAAACCGTAAACCGGGGAATTTTCTTCTTACTGCCACTAAGGAGGATACAAGACCTTAGCTCTCCTCCTAACAACCACCATTCCCAAAGGAACTGTAAAATATTCTTTAAGTAACTCTCACTAAAATGAAATGGGGGTGAAATGCTGAGAAAGTGAACAAAGATTACAGGGAAGGGTTATCAATGTAATGGAATGCTAGCATAGACTCTCATCACTTATTATACCAGTGACAAACGTGTTTATAGGGAGCAAAAGAAAAAAAATAAATGCTCCATTTACTAACTAAAATGGAGTCCCAAAAGACATAGGACTATACTAAGCTACTGCCTATCTTACTTTTTCAAGTTTTTCAACCTACCCCCGAGGCTTCATAAAAATAAATACCTTCCCACTACGTGGACACAGAAAGTGTATAGAGAGAGTAGTAAAGAAGGAAACATTACAATACAAGGCCACCCCAGCGTGATAGGAAAGGAAATATTAAGAACAGAATATTAGAATAAGATAGATCACTACAGCAGTAGATTTTCTTAAAAGAGGAAACAGAAAGCAAAGAATGTCCAGTAGTGGGGGGGTTGACCTATAGTATCACACACTATCACCACCTTTCTCCTGCTGGAGAAACCTCTCCCATTGCAGCCTTGAATTCTGCTTGATTGCCTCTCATCCTTCTCACGTTGGCAACCTTTGAGTCATCAGACATGGTTGTTCCCATGTCCCTTTCCTGTCTGGTTGCTGTCAGTACCTCCACCCCCCCCCCCCCATTGTATACTGCTCCTCTGCATTTCTGTGCCAAAAGTGATTATCTTGCACTTTTGTGCATTGAATCCTAGTTGTCACACCCTTGAACATCTTTTCAAGCATGCTTAAATCCCTTCTCTATATCTCTCCTGGAGTGTCAACCCTGTTGCAGATATTTGTGTCATCTGCAGAGATATACATTCCCTTCTAGCCCTTCTGCAATGTCATTTATGAAAATGTGAAAGAGGACTGGTCCAAGCACTGATCCCTGAGGGACCTCATTGGTCACCCCCTCTCTTCAGACTGAATTCCATTCATCACCACCCTCTGTGTCCTTTAACTTAGCCAATTTTTGACCCAGTATACCACCCTGGAACCCCCTGCTAGGCTTCCCAGCTTGTTTGCAAACCTCCTATGTGGGATAGTTTCAAAGGCCTTGCTGATATCCACGTAGGACATGTCCACTGCTCCTCCCTGACCCACCTCCCTAGTCACCCAGTCAAAAGAAATCTATCAGATTTGTTTGATACGATCTTCCTGCTGTGAATCCATGCTGCCTTGTATCCTGTGCTCCACCAGATTCAAAATATTTCACAAACCTTTCTTTAGTAGTTATTTCGTTAGCTTCCCCACCACCAAGGTTAGGTTGACTCAGGTTTGGCTGACATGTCTGTATTTGCCAGCCTCCGGAAAAAAGCAAGAATCTCTGCACTCACTCTAATTACAGAATTGTAGTTTCTGGGCTTCGCCCTTTCACCCCACCCGGTTCCGGGTATTTAAGAACATGAGTTGTAGTAGAGAAAAGCACCATCTCCATGTAGGTGCTTTTCTGGGCTACTTTACCACAATAAATGTTTAAACCTTCTTGAAGAAACTACATCACTGTTATTGGAGTGAGAGCTGATGTCCTTGCTTTATGTTCTATTGTTTGGGCTGGCAGCCGTTTCTCAGCACTGGAGATCTCCTGTGCATGTGCTTTTTTATTATTCCAGATTTGCCAGCCCCCTCCATGCTCCCACATTTGTGGAGAGGGACTACATTTGCCCTCTTTCAGTCCTTTTTTACCACACCTGTTTCTTGATATCTGTTGAACGGGGCTGTCTGTGATGCTGCCAGCTCATCCCAGAGTTCTTTGCCTTGTCCACTTTCTGATTAACGACTTCTTTTAGGACTCTTTCCTCAGTAAATGGACTGGTGTCCACTTCCCACCCAGTGGTGCTTTTGTTGCCTAACTGTGATCACTCCCCTTCCTGTTCTTCTGTGAATATTGAACAAAAATTCTTGTTCAGTATTTCTGCTTTTTTTTAGTCCCCCTCTGCACCTCCCCTCCTTCCATTTTTAGTCACTCAGTCCCATCCTTGGTCTTTTTTCTTTCAATAAAATACCTGGAAACGTTCTTATCCCCTTTTGTTATCACCTGCATGGTGTTTTTCTTCTGTGTGCACCTTTGCACTCCTGACTGCTTTTCCCACCTCCCTCTGCTTTTCCAAATACAGTTTACTGTCTTCTTCCCTTGGTATCACATCATCTCCGCACAAGCAATACCACACAAGCATTTCAGCGAGGTTATTACAGTGAATTACAATAACTGCTAAACTGCTATACTGTCACATAACATAGTCAGCACAAGGTCTGACAAAAAGCAGAGCAGAATATGGAAACTAAATGTGAGATACTGGCTGGCTGAAAGGGACATTTGCCTGCAGCTTGTTTTGTTTTTAAATATATTGTTGCTATGAACAGATATAATACATCTTTAAATAAAACTAAAATGAAATATCCGGGTCAAGTTTGTCCATTTCAGAAGAGAGAGGAGAAGATGGGTTCACACCAGGCACCGGTTCCCATCCTTCTTACTGTACAATTTCAGAGTGTGTAGAACAGACTTCCTCCATACCTCACAACTGTGTCTGAATTTACCTCACATTTTTCTGGTCATTCTGTCTAAATTTTGCATTTTTTCTCACTGAAAAGTAGAGAAGTAAAGCATCAGACAATGTCAGACATCAAATCTACAAGCTAGTTCCCTCTCAGAAAATAGTTTTTCACATTAAGCCATAAAACATACCAGGGTTCTTGAGCTGATGCTACCATTTTTAAAGCTGTGCCACTGATATAGGTAATTTGTCCCTGATTTGCAAACTAGGAGGTTGATGAGATGCATGCTGCCTTCCGCTGAGGTTCTTACATGTAAACAGCCTCATTGTTAGCAACTACTGTACGGTTTAGTCAGCTTTAAAAACAAAACTTCTCAAAATGCATCTCAATTTTTAAGAATCTCTTCTGCTAATGTCTACCTCATACTTTATTACCTTCCTGTAATGCTCCCATCGCTCCTCCTGACCAACCAACCCACTTGACTGTTCTCAGCCCAAAATGTACATTGTGACCTGCTACCAGATGGATATTTGCAATGGGATGCCTTGCGCTTTTAATACTAGGCACGTTTATTGCATGTGGTGAAATGCTCACACTTGAAATTACTGCGTGGTAATTACTTGCAATGAGATGACATGGAACCCTTCCCTCTTTGTTTCCTTCAACCTCCTGAAAGCCCCCTTTTCACCATTACCTTCTTAGCCACTCCCTTTGAGAACTGAGACAGAAAGGGAACAGAGCCAGATATTCTTTTGATTAGTTTATTCCTTTATGAAAATGCATCTGTTTCAAGTCCTGTTTAGACGGGGCCAATATGGCTATCAGATCACATGATCAAGTAGTATATGACGGCTTACGTAACCCAAGTTGGAGGGACTCAAGTTTTTGTGGGAAAGCTAACAGGAATGGCAAATGGAAATGCTAGGTAGGAGACAATAAAGCAATAATCCTAAAGGGGAGTCCTTCCTGTAGATGTTCTCATGTTGGGCAAAGGACCCAGCTGCATGTCATAACATTGATACTACACCTCTTGAGTAGCCCAAAAATTAGCATGCAGACAATGTTACTCATTTTTTAAAGGGGCCAGTTATTACTTTATATTTGACTGATATGTATAGCCTCATTCCTCTTTATACCTCATCAGCATTGTGGCCTCTTTTATTATGAAAACACAAGCTACTGGTAGAGAGCAGCTGATGACTGATTCTTCTTAGTCAGTTGTGATTGAAAAGCCTGTTAGGTTTGAGGCTGATGATGGGTGTGGAGGAATAGCATATACTACCATATGTCAGCCTCCAGGTGCAGTCCTATTCTACACTCCACTGTCAGATTGCAAAGCTTTCACTAAAAAAAGAGGAAAAACTAGAACCTTCAGAATTAAGAAAATTAAGACAGTAGGTCACATCTTTTGAATGTCAATATTAATTTGAGGAAGAACTCTATAGCTCTTTAAGACTTAATGCACATACAATTGCAACAAAGGACATAGTCTGGTATTTCAAGGGATGTCTGTGATACCTTTAAAGAAATGTCCTGCATTTCTGCAGTAAGGATCGGAGTGAGCAGAGAGCACAGTAAGGACACTGGTGCTCTTTCAGGTAGTGGGGACCCTGCTCATGTAGAGCCTTATAGGTCAGCAACGCAACCTTGAAGGTAATCCGCTAATGTACTGGCAACCAGTGCAGATCACACAGCACAGTTGTAATATGACTGGATCTAGAAGCTCAGACAGACACTGGGAACCTCTAGCAATCCCTCTTCGGTAGAGCAGAGTGGGTGTAGGGGGAAGTAGGGATAAAGAAGATCTTGCAGGTAACACAGTCCTACAGCCTTGACCATTATTTTTTCTCCTACAGAGCAACATTAATGGAGGTTTATATACAAGTGTCTTCTTCTTCTTCTTCTTCCCTTGCACAGCAATGTTGGGAGCAGATCCTCATGGATCCCAGCAACCTCTCTTGAAGGGTGGCCCTCCACAACTCTCTATGAGCCACTGGGTTTCAAGGGTATCTCTCTGAAGGTTGGCAAGGGATGCTGTTCACCTCCTCCTGCTGGAGCTCTGGGACTGATGTTCCTATACAGATTCCTACTGGGTCCCACGCCTCCAGAGACCTCACAGAGGGGAGCAGTACCCTTGGACCCAGGGACCCTGCTACCAATCCTGAGGCCACAAGCCCCCTTGTTCAGTTGCAGGCAGGGTGGCTGGACTCTCATGCTGTTCTCTGACTCCAGACTTCCTCACTCCAATCTCATTTGACCACCGCTTGCTTTCCACTCTTATAGCTGCTAAAAGAGTCAGGAAACTACAGGCACAAACTCCAGACACCCAATCTGGGGCTCACTTGAGGACGTTTCTCAGGGTCAGACATAACCTTTTGAGTGCTATATTGAAACCATGCTCCATTGTAGAGAACAGAGTGGCTGGTTACATTTATGCTTGCTTTCAGAAAAATATCTACTTGATAATATTAGGTGTGATGTGATGTGAAGTGCAGTGCATTACCTGGAGACTACTTATCTATAGTAGTTAAAGTCCTTTTCATACATTATCATCACTGTCACCTCACTTTATGTTACAACTAGACCTTGCAGCTAAAAAATGGCTCTTTTTGGTCAGCTGCGCTATACGGGAAAAGACTCTTAGATCACAAGTCTGTGAAAGTAACAGTCGCCTTTCTGAAATTCCAGCATCTTGCAAAAGTGCCCCAGAACTCCTTAATACTGGACATCACCACTAGGAGAAATTCAACATATTGCTCCTTAGAATGATTGATGTAACACATCAAGGTCATGCATGCAATATCTGTTAAACATGACATACGGTAGGCAGAACTACTGATCACAAGAAAAAAATGAGACATCTTCTTTAAATCCTTGACCTATTTTACAGTATTACTCACAAACTTGGTAACAGCAGTTCTTCAGTTAGGGAGGTCGTCCCAGTCTACACATGCACCTCAGCTTCACCATTGAAATATTTTACAACAATGAGTACTAATATGTTTTGATACAACTGGCTCAGGTATTGAATGGTGAATGTTGTAGGTTGTTTTACATCATATTGAAAGAATAAAAATGTGTCATAGCAATAACATTTGCTCCAACCTTCTTTTAATTAAATATTGAACCCATTTATTTGGTGCTATGCACAATGCCAACACCTCACATAAACAGAGAACGTTGGCATAGCTGGGTCAGAATGCTGCAGAGTAGTGGTCACATGGCATTCATGACCTGGGCTTGCAGCTGGTATGAGCCCAATCCCTCGACTGCACAGACAGCAATGCACCAGGGGTGGTTGGGGGGTATGCCGGGGAAGGGCTGGCACTATGTGCCATGCTAAACATGCATAGTGTTACCTGCGTGGGTGCAGAGGAGGGCACCAGTTTCACCAGGCGAGACGCTGCTGTAACCCACTACACTCCCCAATGGACCACAACTGCCCAGTAGTGGCAGCACAAGGGATCATACAACAATGCTAGCCCAGCCCACTAGTCAGATGGGGAGGGTTGGGCAGGCCACTCAACAGAATGCCTGCATGTGCTGGTGGCATGGGGTGGGCAGATCTGCACTACTGATGTGTACTGGCCAGGAATGCCCTACCACTGAAGGAAAACCCCCCTCCCCATATATGCCTGCTCTGAACCCATAGGTATCATAGCCCCCCCAAATGCAGATCTGCCCCAAACCCATAGGTACCATGCCCCCCTCACAACATGGTCGCCCAAATGTTAGTGGCAGCCTTTATCCCCAGCCATTGCCCTGCCATGCAGTCTGTACCTACCCAACATGGCCTGGCCACCCTGGATCCATGATCTCAGCCCCATGGTACCAACAGTGGAGGATGGTAGCCTCCCACCCCATGGCACTAACCCCCTTACCTGCCATGTCAGTGCGATTGTCAGAGACAGCCAGCAGCACATCCCTCTGCACAACTCCTTGGCCACTGGCTATTTAACATATGCAGGGGTGTGCAGCCAATGCATGCCTGTGTATGTCAGATGACTGGTGGCTGTGGAGATGTGTGGAGGGCTGCGCCAGTCTCTGACCATGGCACTGGTGGGATGTTATGAGACATGGGGGTGGGTAGCCAATGCCACAGAAGGGGTATTTGTGACAAGGTTTGTGCAGGCCATTGGATGAAATGTGTATCTTTGTGTGTGGAGGGGTATGTGCCACCCAGGACCACAGCCTGCATGTGGGGGGGTTGGCATAAGGGGGGTAGGCTGTCATGTGTGGGTTGGGCAGAGGGCTCATTGGGCAACTGGACTTGGCAGCACAGCAGTGTAGATCCAAGCACCTGTGAGTGCTTTTCATGCACTCGGACCCATGCCTGCCCTCATTAGGGATCTATTCTTGCACCCAGAATAGGCTTCTTATCGGATGCCCACCCTGGTCTGCTACTCTGCTTCTGGGAGCCCTGTGCAGTCCTCTGTGTCTTGGAGGCAGGGCCACAGTCAGGTGGCCACCAGTAGTGCATACTGGCATGTTCTCACCTGTCCATAGATGCAGAGTTATGGGGACAGGATAAGCACCTCTGGCACTTATCTCCCACCCATTGGTGCATGGGGCTCATTGTGAATATTTGTCACTGTAATTCAAAATCCATACCAGAAAAATTGTTATTGTTCAGGGGCTATAGATCCCCTCATTTACCTTTGAAGGCATTGAGACATTACCAGGTGAATATAGCACACTCAGAACCACACATGGAATACTGTGTAGTTCATATTGCTTGGTGTATTAGCGCGCCAAAGTTTAAAACCCCACAAGGTACATTTGTTTCATGTGGTTTTGTACCCTGTCATGCATGGGTGGTGAGGAGGAGTGATGCAGAGGTCAAGATCTCTGTTGGAGAGGTGGTCCACTGAGCTGCCACCATGACTCAGAGGGATGAGCTGTGGCAGTGCAGGTTTGATATGCATCTGTGGACTGAGGCTTCAATTGCAGTCCCAGACTTTTGCGAAACCACATTCTTTTTTTCTCCCCTTAGGTGTTTCCCCTTGTTCCTATGTAGAATCCCCCTGAAGTTTATTATATTAATGGGAGGGTTGGGAAGCACGGACCCCTTAACAGGGGGTACTGGGGGGGAGCTCCCCTACATAAAACAAAGAAACTATTGGATTCTTTTTGCTGAACTGTGTCTTGGCATTTTCTTACAGTGGTAGCAATGTAGTCACTGTGTTTACAGCATGGTACACTGCTGCACTGTTTTGTCGTATGGAATCATGACCCCATGTCCACTGGATGTTATTTATGATGCTTTATTTTCTTATTCTCATTCACATGCAATGTTACTAATTCGTAACTTTAATATAAATTTGTTACAGCCAGAAAAAATCTCAAAACATAAAAACATTTTCTCTTGGTCTAGGTCTGGCTCAACTGTTATCTGAACCATCTTGGATTAACATTAATAGGTCTGAAGAATCATCCTTGATTGATCGAATTATGGCAAATTCCCCCATTATTACAATTCATTTGGGGTTACCTCTGATCTTCTTAGTTTTTTATCATACTTCTATTTTTCCTTCTCGGCAGACAGGCCCCGCGATCTTAAGCCACCGGCCCTGCACCCCCTGGACCCGGTCATGCGTGTGGGCCACACGAACCCGCTCCTCCGGAGTGGTCTGGCTATTATCACTCTCGCACCCACTGGGTGCACACCCCTCTCAGGTCTCTCTGGGGGAGCAAGGCACGGCCATCGGCCGTGAAGATCGCCCTCTGCAGTTTCCACTTTTTTACTCCCTCATGGACAGCTGGACATGCAATGGTATCCAAGCATGTAGTGCTGATGCCCGCTTCACTCTCCCCCATTTAGCATGCTACTGCAGTGTGACTGGCCTCCACCAGTAGCTGCTACAGGGCGATGCAAGCCACACTACCCACCCTAGAGAGAGAAAAGCAGTCGTCAGATGCTCAATCCTCCCTCTCCCTTGCCAACCCCGGAGGCTTGAGTCTGTTCCCGAACCTGGGTCGCCAGCATGGCATGAGATGTGGGGTCCAGTGCCTCAACCCTCAGCACCACCGGGCCAGTCTCTGATCTTCTTAGTGATCATAATGTGGTGTTTTGTATTATGAGGTAGGAAAGAAAAAGTTGTCCTTTTAGAATTTTGTGGTTTAGATATTTTAACAATTTTGATTATAGGTACATAGGTATAGGTTTCAGGTTCAATTAGCACTACAGCCATGTATCGGCCTGCTACTATCAAGTGGTAAAAAACTCCCATTTCATGTCCCCATGTGTAGATCAAGCCATCTCTTAACAATTGTTAGGTTGTCAGCACTTACTGCCTCTGTAGGGAGCACATTCCAGATGTTAATAATCCACTAGTTAAACCATCTACCCCTTTTGTTGGTATTATACTTCTCACCACATAACTGCCATGGGTGAGACCTGGTTACTATCCTTGTCTTATCCTTCCATAGCAGTTCTGACAATTCCCAGATTATACCATTAGTTAAGGCTTTGTAGACATAACACAAGTCACCTCTTAACCTGCAGTAGATCACAGAGTATAATTCCAATGATCGCAGTCTGCCCGGATAATTTATAACCTGTACTCTCCTGACTCATTTGGTGATTATTTATACTTTGTTTTTGATCTTGAAAGATTAAACTGGGAACATTTGGAATGTATTCCTTATATGGATCTAGCTTGGGAATATTGTTTATGGGAAATGTTACATGTTTGTTACAAACATATGCCCCTCAGATCAAGAAAAATAAAATTTAATTTAGCAGTTTGGTTTAATTCTGCTTGACGAAATAAGAAACAGACTAAAAATATAGCACTGGAACAAGCTAGAAGCTCTGGGAAGCAGATGATTGGCAAACATACAGAACAATAAGGAATTCCTATGTTGCAGGATTAAGGTATACCAACAACAAATTATTCAAAGAAAAGACCTCAGAAGCTATTGGCGATCCAAAGAAATTCTGGCTCATAATTAAGGAATTAAAAGGTCATTCTAAAAATAGTTCAAATATACAATTATCAGATGAGGAAACCTTTCAAAAAGATAGTTCTGTATCAGATAGATTAAATGAATTTTTTACAGATTCAGTAACGTTTTTCGTGTCCTCCCCTAAATCTCTTTCAAATCCCTGGAATTCAGTCAATGAGAATACTCCACTTTCTTCCTTTAGGGAAATAGAGCAGTAGGAGGTTTTAGAACATCTTTTGAGTATGAAGGTAAGTGGGAGTTGTGGACAAGATGGTTTGACATCTACAAAGTTAAGATATTCTTCTACCCCATTGCTTCCCCACTGACTTATTTGTTTAATAGATCTATTTCTTTGGGTTATTTTCTCAATGACTGGAAATTGCCAAAGGTTGTCCTGATCTTAAGTGGGGGGGGCGACCCTGGATATTTAAATAATTACAGACTAATCTCCTTATTGCAACTTGTAAGTAAGATGGCTCTTTCCTCCCACACTGGATCTACGCCACCCAGCACATCTCGCTTCCCTTTCTCTCCCCACTTCTTCTCTGTCCACCATCCCTCTGACTCCCAATCCTACCAACCCATTAAGTTATGCTCTTCTACCTCATACTGCACTTATGGGTACTGCCCTTGTTCTCCTCATCTCCTTCGACATATTATGGATTCCTATTGTTCTTCACCTACTCTTTCATATTATTCCCTTCCATGTTATTACTCTTGTGATCTCCACCTCATCTTTGCTGCCTTAGATTATATACTTTCTTTGGACCTTGATTGTATTTTGCACATCCTTATATCATACAATTTTGTAACTCTTGTAATATATTTATCAGTTTTGCTATACTTTGTTATGTTTATGTTACCTGTATGTATATTGCATCCCTCACTGGATGTTTGTGAAAACTGGCATTTTTGCTCACATAATTTCCAGTATACAAATACAAATTTAATTGAATTGAATTGATGATCCTGGAGAAATTATTAGATCAGCAACTGACAGATTATTTGGAAGACCATGAACTGTTGTATCACTATCAGTCTGGCTTTTGAAAACAGCATGGGATTCTGGTTGCCATGTTGAAGATCTTGGATGACATTGGCTCTGCTGCTGATGCCCGGTGTTTTACTTGTGCTGTACTGGTTGATCTCTCCAGGGCCTTTAACATGGTAAACCATCAACTACTATTAAAATGACTTTGTGAGTTTGTTGTCAGCAGATTGGCATTGGAGTGGTTCTATTCTTATTTAACTGAAAGATGTCAGATCATGGTTCTGAATGGTGTGGCGTTTGTCCCACTTTTGGTTGAGAGAGGTGTGCCTCAGGACTCTGTCTTCCTGGTGCCACTTCTCTTTTTGTCATACTTGTAACCACCCCTTCCCTTCTACTTGTACACCCTCCCACAGGTGGTGCTGCCTCAGGGAATACAGATTGGCACCTGGGTTTGTGGGTAAAATTGGTTGGGTGATTGGCTCATCACCTTCACCTATGAGGATCCTTCCAACAGTGTACTGCCTGGGTGCTTCCCCACAGGAAATTATGATCAGCCCCCTCCCTTGGAAACAGGTAAGACAATATACAGTCCACTCCCCACTTATAACTCTAAGCATGAAATATCACACTACATAATAAACAGTGGCTGCAACAGATTTCAGGAAATAAACAACAAGAGTTTATTTTGGAGTGGATAAAGAGGTAGGGAGCAGAGAAAACAAAGGGAAATAAAAGCATTCAATAATCACATTCTAAACTCTGTGCAAATCAGTAAAATCATAACACATGGCATTTATAATTAGGCAGTACTATGTATTCCAGGATTACCAGCCCCATTTCTACTCCCCCCCCACTGGTGCACCAGTTAACCCCACAGTCGCTGTGAGAGCTCTCAGTTGTGCTATGCACACACTGAGCATTTTCAGGCCTGTGACACGGAAAAGCTGGGTGCAGCACAGATAAGACACTGAGGTGCTGCAGAGAAAGGTACTGACCACACGAGGGGGTGCAGTGAAACAGCTGTAATTCCTGGCTGTACTAGTTGCTAAGGGCACTGCTAATGTCACACAGGAAGTCCAGATGTAAAGTTAACAAGCTAGCTAGCTGAACAATTAGGAGATTATATGTTTGGGTAAAACCCAGTACTCACAACCTTAGATGAACAGATGCAGGATGTTGGGGGATGTCTCCCCTTTTCTGGCAATTTGGAAGAACAGGAGGATAGGCTTGGAATGCAGGCAATAATCCTCTTCACCATACAGAAGGACTTGTCTTCACCCACCTTGACTGTAGGTAGGCAGCAGCAGATCAAGCAATCAGGCAGGCAGAGCCTCAGTGCATAGATTCTGACAGGAAGCTCAGTCTCTAAACTGGTAGGGAAATAAGGCAGTAGCTTTGGTTTACCTCATTCTTCACAGCAGACAACAATTTCTTCAGCAAGCTTTAGGATATTCATTCACCAGTTCTAGACCTGCACAGAAGGCACCAACAACAGGATCTTCTATCTGGCCACAGCAGAAGCAGATAAAAAATATACCTTTTCATATACAGTCACTGGCAAGTGTCACTCTGACTCTTAGCTTGTGCAGAAGGTACACAATTGCAGGATTTTCAGGCTGTCAGCAGCAGGAGCTGACAAGAAACACTTCTGAATTCAAGATCTCACTCAAAGTCACGCAAACTGTAAACTTCAGAATCTTCAGGTTTAAAACTCAGTCTGTGATTGGTCCACACAACTCACAAGCTCTTCGTCCTGATTGGATGTACTGCAGCTACTAATCAGATCCTACACTGTTATCCAGCAACCTCTGCAAAGATGGTCACCATCAAACAGTTCTTCTCAGCTCAGTCAATTTCCATAAACTGTCAACATATTAATACATTTATAGAACTGGAGCCGAGTTGCTGGATCTGTTTTAAGGGCTCCCCTGGAGGAGCTGAGTCTCTGAATGGCCATCCACGGCTGTTGAGCATTAAGGGACTTGTAGTCCCTGGCAGTTGCCATCTTCCCCATTACTTCCTGACTAACTGGAGGCATTGGCAGGGTCAGGGAGTGCTTTTAAAAGTTAATGTTCTTCTTTCCATGTCCCCCCCAGCCCCTTAGGCAGTCTGGAGAGCTGGGGAGATGACTCCCACCTTGAGGAATGTGATAAGGTGGGTGACCCTACCCCAGTTGGAAAATTGCAGTGATGGTTAAAGCAGCTCAGCTTCAACAAAGTTTACCCCATGATGCCAAATTAGGGATATATATAGCATGCAGTAGTCCTGGAAGTAAAATAAAGTTGTAATTACCTTTTCCTTCCTCTATGTAAGTCTGTTGTACTTTATATTTTGTTGTTTATCTTTGAGCCTTGCTAGCTGGCTACTATCAGGGTAGTCTTCAATCTAGTTCGTGTTCTGCAACCCCCCCCCCAAAGAATGTGGCACGCTGGTATATAGAGATCACCATAAGAAGCATTACATGAGGACTTTGCCTTTAAATAAGTGTAAAAGAAACTGCCAAAGGGGTGTAATCTGCCAGGTAACAAACGAATAAAGCTCTCCTTGCTGTAGAAACTCTGAGCATGGCAGTTTCGCTATTTAATGCAAGGATGCAACCCCCGCCCCCCCAGTACAAGTGTAACAAAGTGCTGAGCAGTAAATCCAGGCAAATATACTTGTGCTAGATAGTTTGAGTAACTGGTAATTGGTATTTTTCTTTTAAACTTAGATTGTAGGCTTGTAGTGACACTATACTTTCTTTCTGTGTTGTCTTTACTTGTAATTGTTTTTGGGCTGTTGAAAATTTTAAACATAGTGGTGGTGTAATTCTGTGCTGTCTTTAATTGCTGCAAATTTTATCTTGGCTTGTCTGACTGTCCTGTAGCTGGGTGAAGGGAGTTAATTGTCTGGCCTCTGACCTCAGCTACGGGATAACTGGAGGTGGGGCTTAGTCACAGTTAAAGTAGCAAACAAAGGTTCATCTTCTCAGAAGAAGCCAGAAGGTGAAGGAAGGAAACATATTCAATTCAATACTTCAGAGTAACTGGTAATTGGTATTTTTCCTTTAAACTTAGATTGTAGGCTTGTAGTGACACTATACTTTCTTTCTGTGTTGTCTTTACTTATAATTGTTTTTGAGCTGTTGAAAATTTAAAACATAGTGGTGGTGTAATTCTGTGCTGTCTTTAATTGCTGCAAATTTTCGCCTCCCCCACCCCTTCCCCCAACTCTTAATTATATGCCCTGATAAATCTGATTGGCAGGAGCTAAACACAGGGTATAGTAAGAGGTGTGAAGTAGGAGGGGCATAAGGGGGAGAAAGACCACCTCAGCACGACAAGTGTTTTGACTCATTTATTTATTTATTGGTTTCTTTTTTCCTTAAAAAAATATATATCTGAGGATCAGTTACAGGATTTTTAGTACTGTAAATAAATAAAAAGAACTAAGAGAGCTTCAGTAGCAGAGAAGTAGTGAATTGCAGTATAATGTGGGGGAGTAGTGCAATGCAGTGGCTGTGGGGCAGCCATATTCAGGCAGACCTTCTGGACACTGAGGTGCTGCCCTATCTGCATGCATCTCTTGGGACTTCTGGGGATGAGTAGCCAGACTCAGAGCAGAAGTAAACTGGGTCAGGAGTACCATCACCCCTATCCAGGGACCACCCAGTCCAATGCAGCTGCCTCAAAGGATGCCGAGAACAAGGAGCACTTGGATGACAGTGGGATCAGGAAGGGTTAGAGCAGTCAGGCAGAGGCACATCCCAGATCCTATTCCTCTCAAGAACTCATATGCCACACTGACAAATGAGGACAACCAAATAGAGGTACCATGGGAAGTGGAAGGAAAGGATGTGGAGGTTAGGCAAGGAGGTGACCTCAGTGGGGAAAGCAGTAGACCCCAGAGGAGGAGGAAGCGAATCCTGGTGGGGGACTCCATCATAAGAGGGATACGGCTAGGAACACAGGAGGGGGCGGACAGGGAGGTGAGGTGCCTACCAGGTGCCATGGCATGGAGGGATGGAAGGAAGATACTGGGGATCACTGGGAAGGCAAGACGGGAGGGTGAGCTGGATGTCATTATCCACCTAGGTACAAAGACTTGGCAAATGGGAGCCAAAGGAAGTTCAGGAAGAGTTTAGGAAACTGGGAGGGTCTCAAGCAAGTAGCTACTTCTGTCACTTTCTCAGAAGTACTACCTGTGAGAGGCAAGGGAGAGCATAGGAGTGCATGCACCAGGAACTTTAACTCATGGTTGAAGAACTGGTACTGTGAGGAAGGGTTTGGATTCATTGGTGACTGGGGACCCACCTGGAGGGATGGAGGTTTGTTCAAGCCTGACGGCCTGCATCCATCCTGGAGGGGAATCCAAGCACTCAATGATAAGTTTAAATGCTACATTGACAAGCATTTAAACTAGCAAAGGGGGGTGGCAGGCCAGCAAGGATGGTACCTACTTGCTCACCCCCCACAGCTAGTAGTGTAACCAGTGAACCAGAGGAGTGGCTATCTCTGCAAAGCAGTGTGCAAAAGATGGAGATTAGTGTCCAAAAGGAGGGTAAGCAGAAAAGGGGCAAAATTCAGCAGAAGGGCAGACAGCAAGGAGAACCAGGGATAAATGACAACCAAGGAAGGGGCTGGAGAACAGTGAAGCAGTCTAGGGAGGTCAAATCATGGAAAGCCATGTGTGCAAATGCCAGGAGCCTTAGCAACAAGATGGAAGATCTGGAGGCTGTCATGGTACAGTCAGACCTGGACATTGTGGCCATCACTGAAACCTGGTGTAATGATAACCATGACTGGGAGATGGCCATACCTGGCTACAACATATTCAGAAGAGACAGAGCAGGCAGGAAGGGAGGAGGAGTGGCACTGTATGTGAAAAATGACATAAGGGCCACACAGATCCAGGAGGAACAAAATGGGGGAGAGGTTTTCCAAAGAGGTAGCAAAGAAAGTGAAAGCCAAAAAGATTGCATTCAGGCAATACAAAAAGACACAGGCAGAAGGGGATAGGGAGAAGTACCAGGAGAAACAAAGGGAGGCAGGGACGTCAGTAAGGGAAGCCAAAGCTCAGACAGAAGAACACATTGCAAAATCAGTGGTTAAAGGGGACAAAACCTTTTACAGGTACATAAGTGAAAAAAGAAGGACAAAGGGAGGGATAGTGAGACTGAAGGGGAGGATGGGAGCAGGTGAGGATGACAACAGTAAAGCTGACATATTGAACAGGTATTTCTGCTCAGTCTTTACTAAGGGAAGAGGGGGTAATGGGTCTGAAGGAGTACAAGGGTGTGAATGGTGCAGAAATGGACACAGTCCCTTTACATGAAAAAAGGTCCAAGGAACTGGAAGTAATAAGAGCTGATAAAGCAATGGGGCCAGATGGGAAAACCCTGGGGTCCTTAAAGAACTAAGAGAGGTGGTATTGAACCTCTGGCTATCCTGTTCAGCCAATCACTGGAAAAGAGGGAGGTACCAAAGACTGGAGGACAGCAGATGCAGTCCCTATACAAAAGTGGGAACAAAGAGGAAGAGGAACTACAGACCAGTCAGCCTCACCTCGTTAGTGGGAAAGATCATGGAAGCACTACTGAAGGAGAGATTGGTGGAACATCTGGTTGTCAATGGACTACAGGACCCAAGGCAGCATGGTTTCACCAGGGGCGGTCATGTCAGACCAACCTCATTGAATTTTTGACTGGGTGACTAGGGAGGTGGATCAGGGGAGGCAGTGGACATGGCCTATCTGGACTTCAGCAAGGCCTTTGACACTGTGCCACATAGAAGACTACACAAACTGGGGAATATGGGTGTGGGCAGGACAGTAGTGTGGTGGTAGGTAACTGGCTGGGTGGCAGGACACAGAGGTGGTGGTAAATGGCTGTCACTCCACAGAGGAAGAGTGACCAGGGGTACCACAGGGATAAGTGCTGGGACCGTCATATTCAATATCTTCATCAGGACTTTGCACAGGATCTAGAAGGCAGAATTTCACTGTTCGCTGATGACACAAAGCTCTGTAACAGAGTAGACACACCAGAGGGTGTAGACAGAATGAGAAGGGACCTGCAGAAACTTGAAGAATGGTCAAGGGTTTGGCAGTTAAAATTCAATGCAAAGAAGTGCAAGATAATGCATATGGGGCACAAAAACCCTGGCACAATATATCAGTTGGGGGGGTGAGGATATAGCATGCACCAAGCAGGAAAGGATCTTGGGGTTGTCATCTCTGATGACCTCAAGATAGGGAAACAGTGTGACAAGGCATCAGGTAAAGCAAATAGGATGCTGGGATGTATAGGCAGGGCATCACCAGCAGGAAAAGGAGGTCATAATCCTGCTATACAAGACACTAGTGAGGCCCCACCTGGGTACAGTGTACAGTTCTGGAGACCATACCTCGTAAGGACATAAACAGGGTAGAGAAGGTTCAGAGGAGGGCAACAAAGATGGTGCATGGGTTGCATCTACAAGTCCTATGAAGACAGGTTGAAGGAATGAACATGTACTCCTGGAGGAGAGGAGGAGGGATATGATAGAGACATACAAGTATCTTACAGGGAGGAACAGGGTGCAGGAAAACACTATTTTTAGCAGAAAAGATGTTTCAGGACTAGAGGGCATGGGATGAAGTTGGAGGAGGACGATTCAGAGGAAACATGAGAAAGAATTTCTTCACAGAACGGGTGGTGGACAAGTGGAACACACCTCGCACAGAGGAAGTGGTGGGGCTGAAACAATCACAGGATTTAAGAATGCATGGGATAGACATAAAGGAATTCTAGAGGTCAGGGTAAGGGGAAATAGACTTCTAGGAAAACAAACTGAACTTACAAGCTCAAATGGGCAGACTAGGTGGGCCATAGGCCCTTATCTGCCGACACTGTCTATGTATCTATGTATACTGTGGGTTAAGCTGGAAAGGAAAATGGGACCAGCCATCCGCACAGGTGTGGTCTATAGACCACTAGCCCAGGAGGAAGAAACAGATAGGGAGCTGATGCTAGCCATCCAAAGGATGGCAGATAAGGGTGAGGTAGTACTGGTTGGAGACTTCAATATACCATACGTGGACTGGAGCATCCCAGCAGCAGCATCAACTAGGAGCAGATTTATCCTGGACTCTTCAGGGTGCCTTCCTCAAGCAACTGGTCATGAACCAACTCGGCAGAAGGCAATACTGGACCTTGTGCTCACAAACAGGGACAGTGTGATGGGGGTAACAGTGGGGAGCACCTGGGTAACAGTGACCACAGTCATTGTGGTTTGGAATCACAGAAAGAGCAGAACCAAACCACACAAAAACACGTAGCCTGGATTTTAGGGGCAGACTTTGGGAAAATGGGGAGATACTTGAAAGAGGCATTAAGGGAATGGGACAGGAATCAGGGTTGAGGAACAGTGGGCAGTATTTAAAATGGGGATTATAAGAACAACAGAATTATGCATTAAGCAGGTTAGCAAGAGGAAAAAAGGAAGAGGAGACCATTATGGTTTTCCAAAGAGGTAGCAAAGAAAGTGAAAGCCAAAAAGATTGCATTCAGGCAATACAAAAAGACACAGGCAGAAGGGAAAGGGAGAAGTACCAGGAGAAACAAAGGAGGCAGGTAAGTCAGTAAGGGAAGCCAAAGCTCAGACAGAAGAACACATTGCAAAATCAGTGGGTAAAGGGACAAAACCTTTACAGGTACATAAGTGAAAAAGAAAGACAAAGGAGGGATAGTGAGACTGAAGGGGAGGATGGGAGCAGCGTGGAGGATGACGACAGTAAAGCTGACATATTGAACAGGTATTTCTGCTCAGTCTTTACTAAGGAAGAGGGGGTAATGGGTCTGAAGGAGTACAAGGGGTGAGAATGGTGCAGAATGGACACAAGTCCCTTTACACGAGAAAGGGTCCTGAAGGAACTGGAAGTAATAAGAGCTGATAAAGCAATGGGGCCAGATGGGTGCACCCAGGGTCCTTAAAGAACTAAGAGAGGTGGTGGCTGAACTCTAGCTATCCTGTTCAGCCAATCACTGGAAACAGGGAGGTACCAAAGACTGGAGGACAGCAGATGTAGTCCTCTTATACAAAAGTGGGAACAAAGAGGAAGCAGAACTACAGACCAGTCAGCCTCACCTCGGTAGTGGGAAAGATCATGGAAGCACTACTGAAGGAGAGATTGGTGGAACATCTGGTTGTCAATGGACTACAGGACCCAAGGCAGCATGGTTTCCACCAGGGAGGTCATGTCAGACCAACCTCATTGAATTTTTGACTGGGTGACTAGGGAGGTGGATCAGGGAGGGCAGTGGACATGGCGGGCCTGGACTTCAGCAAGGCCTTTGACACTGTGCCACATAGAAGACTATTACACAAACTGGGGAATATGGGTGTGGGCAGGACAGTAGTGTGGTGGGTAGGTAACTGGCTGGGTGGCAGGACACAGAGGGTGGTGGTAAATGGCTGTCACTCCACAGAGGGAAGAGTGACCAGTGGGGTACCACAGGGATCAGTGCTGGGACTGGTACTATTCAATATCTTCATCAGTGACATTGCACAGGACCTAGAAGGCAGAATTTCACTGTTCGCTGATGACACAAAGCTCTGTAACAGAGTAGACACACCAGAGGGTGTAGACAGAATGAGAAGGGACCTGAAGAAACTTGAAGAATGGTCACGGGTTTGGCAGTTGAAATTCAATGCAAGGAAGTGCAAGATAATGCATATGGGGCACAAAAACCCTGGCACAATATATCAATTGGGGGGTGAGGATATAGCATGCACAAAGCAGGAAAGGGATCTTGGAGTTATCATGTCTGATGACATAAAGGAATTCTAGAGGTCAGGGGTAATGGGAAATAGACTTCTAGGAAAACAAACTGAACTTACAAGCTCAAATGGGCATACTAGGTGGGCCATAGGCCCTTATCTGCCGACACTGTCTATGTATCTATGTATCTATATGTATCTATGCTGTTTGCAGGCTGCTGCTGATTATAGGAAACAGCTGAGACTATATTTCTGTGAAACTAAACCTGACATAAGGAAGCATTTGATAGCTTTAGAAAAAGAGATGTGTATAAACTATAAAAGTACATGCAGGATAACAGTTAAAGGTTGAGTTCATCTCTAGAAGAATCTATGCTTTTTAAAGGTAGTTTGTACCTGGAAGCTGGGAGTTCAGAAGCTCCTGGGTCTGTGCTTCTGCTGCTGCTGTTTCAGCAGCTGCAGCCATTTTAGAAAGATGTTCCCTTAGGGAAGGGCTGGCCCTTAATTGTATTAGTATATAGGGAAGGCTTGGGTTTTGTCCTGGCAGGAAGTGATTAGTTTAGAGGGATGAACTTTCTGAAAAGGATATTTGTTTGTATGTTCTTGTGTTTATGCTTTTGTAAGGGGTTTAGCATTGTGCATTAGAAAATGGCATTGGAAAATAAACAAATTTCTTTGGTTAAAGCATGGCAGTAGAGATTCATTTATTTTCCAATAGAGCCTGCAGAAAAAGAAGAGCCTATTCGGGATTCCCCATAACCAATTTAATCAGTGTGCACCCCGAATGTTCATTAAATGCATCCACCATCTTGCCCTGCTCGGCAAACCATCACAACAGCCAGTGCTCAGGCTGTTGTCTCCCATGTTTAAAAAAAATGACTGCACAGTCCAAATAAATCAACAGAACAGAATAAAATATAAAAATATACTTTCCGTTCCACAAAACAGCCAGTGGTTCAATTCTCCCTGCAAGTGGCTTGCCTGCAGCAGACCGATCATGAGACCATCGGTATTTTCTTACATCTCCCTAGCGCAGATGGAAGCTCATATGCGGCATGGCAGAAGTAGAAAATACTGATGATCTCCCAAGCACTATAGAATCCTACTCGTAGACCGCTAGCAAAGCAGCAACATGAAAGAAAGCATTTTTTCCAGCGCACAATATAATTACCCTCTGCAGCTGTTAAAAGAAGCAAAATAACAAATGAAACAACAAAAAAGCTTAAACGTTTATTTCCTACCAGCAGAAAGCAAAGTCAGCCATCTGCACAGCACAAGCAGGCATGTCCCACACATGCTCACATATTCATTTTTTACAATCATTAAAACTACCATAATAAAGAAAAAGCACTTTACCGCGATCATTAGCTCGGTCTGCCAAAGAATGTGGAAAAAACAAAATATTAACTGACTGCTGTAAATAAATTGGTTGGCAACAACATAGCTTCCAAGTGGCAAAAAAAGGACCCCACCAGGACTGACAGAAAATGTTGTTGTTGTTCTCATTGTTTTGTTAAGAACAGCAACAATAGAGACAGGTGTAAAAAAAACTCCACATCTTGATCTAGAGGTAGTGGTGGTGTGTGTGTGTGGGTGTGTGTGTGTGTGTGAGGGGGAATAGAAGAGAATGGTTCTTTGGGGAACAGATTCTGGAAGAGCAGGGGGATTACTTTGCAGCATAAAGACATACTTCATCTTTGCGCCATTTTATTAACTGTTTTTATCTTATTAGATTCCATATTAAAATACCACATGTAGCCCATTTTCTAAGTGCAATAATACCATCCAGGGTGGGCAGTATGGGCTGAGGACCTTCAGGGGCTATAAGGCCTTCCGCCCTTAATCCGGACCTCATCACGCCCCGGGCAGTTCGGTATAGTCCAATACCACCCTCCCCGTTGGGTATTATTGCTTACAAAATTGTCCCTACATATGTATCCTGTATATTTCTTTGAAAATAATGCAGTTGTGTGAATTATAAATCTGGTATTCCTCTAATTGTTTAATAGAACATGACTGATACATCATGTGACACCTGAGCTGCATATAAGGGATGCTCAGGTAACCTACAGTTAGTTATACTTTGGGCTGAGGAGCAGAGAGGAACCTCAGGGAGAAGAAGTGTGGAGCCAGAGAACCAGTCAAACATGAAAGAGAGATGCAGTGTTGAATTACTGAGATCCTGGTTACCCGAAGGTGAGGCATGCTTAATGTGGAGTTCAGTTTGAAAGTCCTGTAAAGCCTAAAATCAAGGAGGAATCACTGTGGCCTGGGATTGGCCCTGGACCTCCAAACGTCAGGTTTGGGCTACCTGGATGCTAGAAGCTGCTCACCTGGAATTTACCAAAGGGAGAGGACTCAGACTGGTGAGAAGCTCCAGAGGCCTGAGTGAGCAGATACTCAGACTGCAGAGGAACTTGCAGAAACCCAGAGGGTATTTGCAGGGTGACCATATCATGCGATGGGTTCAGTTCCTGGTCTCTAGAGGGCATTCTAAGGTCCAACTGCAGTGTGCTGCAGAGAGGCCTCCTAGCTAAACTCCCAGCCCATACTCTTTATTGTTTTTCTTATAGTAAACTGACAAAAGTTTACATCTGAAAATGCCATCCGTACGAACCTGGCAATAAAACAGCACCTCAGAGTGTTTTACATGATATTTTATGATTCCTGATGTCTTCCTGAATTGAACCCCATGACAAGACACTTCTGCTACTTCTTGCGAGTGCCCAGGAGGAACTAGGCCACATATGTGGCCTTATTTCTGTTTCTCACCACTCCACTGTGGTGCAGTTCAGAGGCGGAGAAGCACCTGCACTGTGCAGCCATGGGCCGCTTATAGATTGGTGCAGGAGGTGACAGAATAAACTCTTTCCATTCCCCGGCACCAATTGCAGTTTGGAGGAGCCGGGGGAGCGAAGAGGACCAGGCAGCATGCAGGCCATGAGTTACAGGTACAGGAGGTGCTAAATCTAATTACAACACTCTCCTGCCCTGACTGCAGTCCAGGATCTGGCTGGGGAAGTGGAGAAATGGACAGCTGCAGGAGCTGTAGGAGGCATGCAGGAGCCAGGTAAGCTCCAGACTTTGGGAGGGGAGGTTACATTCTCTCCCCACTGTAATCCTTGGCATCCCTGACAAGGCTTGAAACATCAAAAAAAATTTCTAGCTAATACACCTGACACCTCTCGATCCATCATTAATATTGCATGAATAAAGCATTGTGTTAATACGCTAGGCATGCACTTAACTGATTATTTTCCCACCATGGTCTACAGGTACATCGCCCTATTATGACTTGTGGACAGCACAAGGAGGGCAGCAATAAAGGTTTGGCAGCAGATTAACTTCTTTTTGTATCACATTGACAGGGAGGTCTGAAGGGACACCAGGGATATCATAGGTAAGCTTTACTCTTGCTTGACTTCTCTACCAGAGCAGCATGGCATTACAGGTTCTTCAGCAATGATTTGATCAGGATCATTTATAAGTTCTGCATACTCAGCCACTGGGGGTTTGGAATCTTTCAATGTCCTGGTTGGGTTCTATTACTGTAGTCTCAACATTCCCCATGTTTGAAACATAGTTCATGACTGTGGGCCCAGTGTCAGTCGAAACAAAGGGTACTGCAGCTGGATTCAATGGCCTGGAATAACTCACATTACTCCCTTCTGGTTCTGCAACTGGAAAGTCAATGGGATATGGTGCAGGCCGTTATTGATGTGGTATGGGACAAAAATATGGTTCTTCATCTTCAGAACTACTGCTGAACAAATCAGACTGCATTGCAGGTGGGGCAACATGTACCGCTGGTTGAACTTGACTGGGTCTCTTATGCCTTGTCTCATGTCTAGTAACTGGTGTCCAGGGAGGCAAGAGAGATATTGAATTTACTACTTCCAGCTACAGTTGACCAGTGGCACCAGGTGGTTTCGATGCAGAGCTTTAATCACCATATTTCCATTCTCCATTCTTAATCTATATACACATATTGGCAGATTTGGAATCTGTTCCACTATTACACAAGGATCAGATTTCCAACGGTCCTCTAGCTTATATTTGCCTGTTAGTCCCAAGATTCAAATTAATACTTGATCTCCAGGCTGAAGAGCTTGTTCTCAGACTCTTATCATATCTATTCTTGTTTGCTATGCCGGACTTTTAAGCTGCTTCCTTGGCTACCAGATAGGCTTTAGTAAGTTGTGCTTGCAGCCTTCTGGTATACTCCAAGTATGTCTCTGGTAAGGCACTATTTGCAGATACCCAAAAACATAAGTCTACTGGAAGTCTGGCTTCTCTCCCAAACGTTAGGAAATAAGGTGAGATCCCAGTGGAATCATTTTTAGTACAGTTGTAGGCATGGACTTAGAAAGGTACTTGCTGGCTCCAGTATGGCTTTCTGTTAGGATCCAATGTTCCTAGCATATTGAGTAAGGTTCTATTGAATATCTCTGGTGGTGAATCCCAGTGGTGACTCCAATTTTATAACCACCCCTTCCCTTCTACCTGCACACCCATGCGCAGGTGGTGCTGCCTCAGGAAATATAGGTTGGCAACAGGGTTCGAGGATAAGATTGGTTGGGTGATTGGCACAGTGCCTCCACCTATTGGGATCCTTCCAAAAAAGTACTGCCAGGGTGCTTCTCCACAGGAAATGATGTTCAGTCCCCTCCCTTGAAAACAGGTAAGACAATATACAGTCCCCTCCCCACTTATAGCTCTTAGCATGAAATATCACACTACGCAAAAATGCAATGGCTGCAACAGTTTCAGGAAATAAACAACAAGGGTCTATTTTGGGGTGGATAAAGAGGTAGGGAGCAGTGGAAGCAAAGGGAAATATAAGTATTCAATAATCAGATTCTAAACGCTATGCAAACCAGTAAAACCACAACACATGGCATTTATAATTAAGCAGTACTATGCATTCCAGGATTATCAGCACCAGTTCTACTCCCCTCACTGGTGCACCAGTTAACCCCACTGTCCCTGTGAGAGCTTTCAGTTTTGATATGCACACACTGAGCAGTTGCAGGGCTGTGACATGGAAAAATTGGGTGCAGGACAGATGAAACACTGAGGTTCTGCAGAACAAAGTACTGACCAGAGCAGGGGATGCAGTGAAACAGTTGTAATTCCTGGCTGTACTAGTTGCTAAGGACATTGCTAAAGTCGCACAGGAAGCCCAGATGTAAAATTAACAAGCTAGCTAGCTGAACAATTAGGAAAGTATTGGTTTGGGTAAAACCCAGTACTCATGACCTTAGTTGAATAGATGCAAGATGTTGGGGGATGTCTCCCGTTTTTAGGTAACTTGGAAGAACAGGCAGGAGAGGCTTGGAATGCAGCTGATGATCCTCTTCACCCCACAGAGAGACTTGTCTTCACCCACCTCAACTGTAGATGGGCAATCTTCACCCTACAAAGAGTCTTGCTTTCATCCACCTTGACTGTAGGTAGGCAATCTTCACCACACAAAGGGTCTTGTCTTCACCCACCTCAACAGTAGGTAGGCAGCAGCAGATCAAGCAAGAAGGAAGGCAGAAACTCAGCGCATAGGTCCAGACAGGAAGCTCGGTCTCTGAACTGGTAGGGAAATGAGGCAGTAGCTTTGGTTTACCTCACTCTCCACATCAGACAACAATTTCTTCAGCAAGCTTTAGGATATTCAGTCACCAGTTCTAGAACTGCACAGAAGGCACCAACAACAGGATCTTCTATCTGGCAACAGCAGAACAAGATAAAAAATACACCTTCTCATATACAGTCACTGGCAAGTCTCACTCTGACTCTTAGCTTGTGCAGAAGGCAAACAATTGTTGGATTTTGAGGTGGTCAGCAGCAAAAGCTGACAAGAAACACTTCTCACTTCAAACTCTCATTCAAAGTCACACACACAAACTGTAAACTTCAGAATCCTCAGGCTTGAAACTCAGTCTGTGATTGGTCCACACAACTCACAAGTTCTTCGTCCTGGTTGGATGTACTGCAGCTACCAATCAGATCCTACGCAGTTATCCAGCAACCACTGCAAAGATGGCCACCATCAAACAGTTCTTCTCAGCTCAGGCACTTCACATGAATGGTAAAAATATTATTTTTCAGTGTTTGCAGGATTTGGCAGCATGGCTGGTACCCTCCTGGTCCATTCTGAGGGTCACTAGGGCCAGGGGGTACATTTCTGGGACAGGAGCCACATGACTGGCTCCATTTTAAAGGCTCTCCTGGTAGAGCTGAGTCTCTGAATAGCCATCCTTGTCCAGTAAGCATTATGGGACTTGTAGTCCCTGGCATTTGCCATGCTCCCCATTACTCCCCAGCCCTTTGGAGGCATTGACAGGGTCAGGAGTGCTTTTAAAAGTAAATGTTCTTATTTCCTGGTCCCCCCAGCCCCTTAGGCAGTCCAGTGGAGCTGGTGAGATGAATTCCTCCTTGCGGCACTTCTGCCACTTCTTGTGAGCACCCAGGAGGTGCTACACCACACATGCAGCCTTGTTTTTGGTGCTGCCCACCCCATTGTGTGTCAGTTCAGGGGCAGGAGCGCAACTGCACTGTGTGGCACATTGGCTGCTTGTAGATTGGTGCAGGAGGAGCTGGAATAAACCTTTAACACTCCCTAGCCCCAACTGCAGTTTGGAGGAGCTGGGGGTGTGAGGAGGAGCAGGCAGCACACTGGCCACGAGTTACAGGAGCAGGTTGTGCCAAATCTAATTACGGGGCTCCCCAGCCTTAATTGCAGTCCAGGATCAGGCCAGGGGAGCAAAAAAATGGACAGCTGCAGGAGCTGTAGGAGGCATGCAGGAGCCGGGTAAGCTCCTGACCTTGGGAGGGGGGGGGTTACATACTTAAAAGGTCTTGGCCAGGGTGTGGGGAATGCTCTTTATCATCTCGTTGCAGATGATACGATAATGTATTTTTTTCATCCTTCTGTCTGTGATGTACAAAAAGTGCTCCAGGACAGATTTAGCAGTCTTCAATCTTTCTTTGTAAATTCTAAATTAAAAATCAACACCTCTAAAAATGAAGTGTATGGTTGTTTGTATAGTAAATAAAGTTAAACTGAACAATCCACTAGTGATTCTGGATGACACTGCAACTGCCCTGGAGAAGGTGTACACTAACTGATAATCAGGGTTTTTGGTTTGGCAATAAGCATCTAGGTAAATTAACTACACAAGTAAGTAAGAGGGTAGGATTTCTATACAGAAATCAACACAGCCTAGATTCAGACAGTTTAAAAATGATAGTACAGATGCAAATGTTACCAGTTATACTGTAGATTCTGGTGATATCTTGTACAGTAATGCCACTTCTGAATGGCTCCATAGGTTAGATGTTTTATTCTGTAGATTGGTCAGACTGATCCTTAAATGCTCTATTAAAGTTTACCACTGTGAAATGTACTTTTATCTGCAGATAGGATGGTAATTCTTGTCTAGCAGGAGAGAATTTCATATTTCTTATAAATGTGGTTTAGATCGAGTTCCCAGCTATCTCAATAATAAATTAGTTTTCAGGGATATTGATGTTTCTCTGAGAAAAAGTCATTTAAAGGAAATGTTGATCCCATATACAAAAACAAAATGTTCGGAACATTTCTTTAGTCAATTTGTTCCAAGTTATTGGAATAATCTGGTTGAGTTTTGAAAACAATATGGTAAACCCCCATTTATTTTCACTTTGAAAAGTATCTGCTTTCTTCCACAAGGCCTTGTAGCTGTCATATTGAACAATAGTTATTGTATTTGGTTTGACTGTATGTTTTTGTATATACAGTACTTAGTTGGTATGTATTTTGCAATTTTTTGTATAATGTTGATGTTATATTTGTATGCATTTTGTAATATATGGGAACATGCTGATGATAAGGTACCCAATTCCAAGACAGTTACGCCAGACGTAAATGCAGTACGCCAGTCCAGATAGTGCAAATTGCAAGTTACACAAGCGATCTGTGACATGAATGATTTCAAAAGAACACTTACGCTGCACAATACAAGATACAATGCAGTTACGACAGAAATTTTGTACGCCACCGTGCAATGCAACCTATGGTAGGCATAACATACTAGCACCATGGAACAGATGGCATAACGAGCTATGGCAGAGGTAGGTCACATAAGTTAGAACAGGCAATAGGTGTCTTAAATGGTGCACCCACCTGCAAGACAGCAGCACACCACACAAACAGGAGTGCCCCAAGGTTGACCACAGTGCAAACAGTGGAACAACCAAGCAAATGCACATAGAACACATGACAAAGTGAAGGGGGCAGCAATGCATGTGCCAAGGGCATGGGTGGAACAGGAGGCAAAGCGTGTACATAGGCCACAGACACAATGCTGGGATAATGGTGCCACCAGGCACAATGCCTCTCACATGGCCACTGATACATGTAAACAGTGCAACCACAATGGGGACACAGCACCAGGTGGCACAGACTTGAAGATATATGATGGTGAGACACACAATGCCCATGCCACTGGCACCACCCATAGGGTACACTGGGCCCCTGGGTGGAAGAGGGCTGTACAGGGCCAAGGACACCACACAGCCAGGACATGCAATGTGTGGTGGCATGTGGTCTGGACCTGGCATAGTGCACTGCTGCAGACAGGGCACCATGCAACCATGACCACCCATGCGCGTCCATGGCTGTGAGGTGAACAGCCAGAACACAGCAACCATGTGCATGGTGGGGATGCACATCATGGCACAGCACTGCCACATGCACGCTTGCCTGGGCACAGTGAGACACACATGCACATGCAGACCACAGACAGATGCAAATTCACAATGGTGTGTAAAAGGCATTTAATGTAACAGTATGGAATGAACTGAAGGCAGCACCAACAATAACATCTAAAACAACAACAACTATGTCAACAATAATAACAAGAACAACAACAGCCATGGGAAACAGCCCCCCCCCCGCAGTACCCATTACAAACAGTAGCATTGTAAGATACAGACTGGGCCCATGTGTCCCCCACAGACAACAGCCCCCAGCAACCACTGCCACCCACCCAGCCACACAGCCCAACACAGACACCGCACACATGGACGCCCCCCTCGTGGATCAAGAAACACAGTCCACAAGCTCCCTCACCCACAGATACATGGCAGTTGCCCCACCCATTCCCAGTGGACACCCAGTATGTGCCAGGCCCCTAGGGCAGTACACACCTGAACTGTCCATGGTCCCAGTCCATGTGCTGACACCACTAGCACCTTTTCAGTGCAGAGAGGAGAGCCCCAAGGGAGCCATGTAGGCATGTGATGTCCACCACAATGGTGGAGACAAGCACCACCAAGTGCTGGTCACCAGGCACCAGCTACCCTGGGTACAAGTTCACTTGTGGGCTCGTCTGTCCCCCAAGTATCTCAGCAGCAGCAGCATGGCTGACCTGCTGCTGAGGGGTAGGGTCACAGTGCCTGGAGTGGTGGACAGCACCGGCATCCTGGGGTATGTCTTCCATGACCCGCTCCACCACCTGGTGCTGCTCCACCACTGCCTGCCCAACCACAGGGCATTGCACCCCCACCTACTGCACCAATGCACTGTCTGACTCCACCTCCAGCACCCCTCTAGCCAGCAACGCCACCTCTGGCTCCCCTGCAGAGTGATCCTCCTCCACCAGGCCCTCCTCCACCTGCATGTCTGCCACCAGCACATCCACAGCACCTGGATCCTCTGCTGCTTGCTCCTTCATGGGCACAGCTGCATGGTGCCCCACTGACCCCAGTGTCCTACTGTTGCAGGAGTCCTCCACAGGCAACACATCTCTCTCCATCTCCTCATCCAATGAAGGTGGTACTGGCCATACCATTTTGTGGTGCCATGTGCGCCAGTGGTACTCTGCCACAACCCTGGCGTTCAGGTCAGCCATTTCTCTCAGCAGTGCCCGCTGCCATGGGGCAAGGCAGCTCCCACCAATTACAAGGAAGAAGAGCAGAGATCACATCAGGAAAGGGACACCCTGCACGGAGTGGCACACACACACACACACACACACACATGTACCACAGAACACCTCACAAGCAGTGCCAAACACACCCACCCGCACACACACACCACATGGTGCAGGGTGGCAGTCACTCTGGCAATGCACAATGGCCACAGGCACCGAAGGTGCATATGACTACACCTGGTCCACATGGTGGAGTGCAGTTGCCTGCCACTGCACACATGCCCATGTCCATCTGACACAGGCACCATCCACGCACAGCCAGCCACCTTGCTGTGGGCGTGATGTACGTTGGGCTGTGACGGCACCTACCTGACCTCCTGTGGCCATGTGTCCCCACCGTTGGTGGCCATGCTCTAGTTCCAGGACTGGATTCACCTACTGTCCATGTTGGCTGGGACCTGCACTTGAAAGGAGGATGAACACTGTCACAAAGTTAGGCCACTGCAGTGACATGCACGGGTTGCGGTTTAGTGGTGGTGGCATGAATCATGTCATCATACTCCACAGACTGCACTGATGTGAGCTGCTAAGGCATGCCAAGCCCTCTCCTCTTCTGCAGTGGTGCAGTGCCTGGATCCAGGTGGCAACAGTGTGGTGAAGCACTGCTGCACCTGGTTCACCAGCTGCACCATCTCCTCTGGTGTGTAGTTTGGCACCTGTCCACTTAGGCCCATGTCTCTGCTGTGTGGCATGGCATTGGTGATCTCTGACCTGCAACATAACCATGACAGGATTACCAGCTGCGGCAGTACAAGTGGCATGGCACAATCACCCTGAGCAAGGCACCTTCCTTCCCTGTGTTCCCAGTATGTACTAGATGGCAGGCCTGCAGACAGATGTGTGGCACCTGGATGGGGAAATGGAAGCATGGCATTAACCATAGGTGTCATCAGAGAGTGCTGCATGAGTGCTGCTCAGGCCCCCTACCTCCCACTGTTCTGTGTGTGCCACACCTGGGAGGACTGATGAAAAGCTGTAGTATCAACTGCACATACAACATGGTGGATGCATCCTGTGCACTGCATCTGAATATGCAATGTCTCTCACCCATTCCAGAGGTGTGGGTACTGCACTGTCACAGTACCTACCAATTGTCAATGTGTGTCTCACGTGGTGCGGCACACATGTACAGTACAGTAGCTACTGCATGGGGCACAGCATGCTGAATATGTGTAGGCTGTGCAATGCCCATGTACTCACCAATCTGATGGCTGTGCAAGGTGTGCACTGTTGTCAGGCTGGCCTTTGAATCCATTATGCCCTGTCCCCTTCCACTGCTGCCAGGATCTCCACTGTTTCAGGCAAGCATGTTTTGAGGGCTAGCAATTGCCGACACGGTGTCCTCGCACTTGTTTTATATACTGGCTACATGTGCAGTGTACTGTACTACCACACAAATGCATCATGCGTGACTTGTGACACAGATACATAACTGCGGGATGCACATGCTGCCTGCACGCAACTGCTGCCTATGCGTTATGACTGCATTTGCTTTGTGCAGTCTGCGATGTGACATATGTCTGGTCACTGCAGTGGTAATGAGTAACAGCATGCAGAGGTATGGTGCAAAGATGTTTACTTGTGACAGGCAGGATATGCATGGGTGACACAGTGCAATACAGTTCTGTACAGGTGACAACCCCCACACATACCATCACCCAGTGCCCATGCAGTGCACACACATGACCCCACACAGTTCCTCCATACCCCCTCACACTCACATACATGTACATGCACACCCCACACACACAGCCGCCAGACGGACCCCATGTCCACCCTGTTTGCATCCTGCCCCCACAGCCCACCACTAGCAGCAGCATGCCATGGGAACATGTCTGTCTTGCACCTGTTAGTAGCACCCAGTCCTCTTTCTCTTTGCGGACCATGTGGTGGCACCTGGCCAACCCTGCACCAGCTGCACCCCAGCTGCCCTGCAACTGTCACTGGGTTCCACTGGCACCACTGTCCTCCAGGTCCTGCTGCATCTCTCAGGTGCAGGTGGCACACACTGTTGAGCCATTCCTTGTCCAGTGCCCTTGGCTGCACTGCTGTCCATGGCCTTCCTCCATGCCACTGACTGTGCTGCCTCCTGCTGTGAGCCACTGGTCCTGCACTCAGTAGCCAGTACCTTCCGCTCCATGCACCTGGCAGAGACTGTTGCTGCTGCCTTCCTGCCTGACACTCCTGCAGCTTGTGGTGCCACTGGTGCATGTCCAGTTGCCATCGGCAGCTACTGTCACCCAAGTGCTGTGGGTGTTGATGGCACGGGGGGGGCTGCAGTGCCTGTAGCATGGCTGGTGGCACTGGTGCCAGTGGTCATGGTGCTGAGGACACCTGCTGTGTCATGGCTGCAGGGGGTGGTGTTGGCTGTGGGTGTGGCAGTGGTGTTGGTGGTGGCGGTAGTGTTGGTGTTGGTGGTGGCTGTGGGGGTGGTGGCAGCACTGCCTTTGCCACCACCCCTGGCAGTGGCACTGTGGACTCTGTGACTCCACCAAGCACCACTGGTGAGGCTGTTACTGGCTGCTCCTCCTGTGCCACCAGTGTGGCTGCTTTCAGACCATCATTGACCAGTGGGCACAGGCCTGCATGCGTGGTCTTCAGCAGGGCCACAAGTGCATTGGCCTGCATCGAATGTTGTGCCACTGACCCCTCAACTGCTATGGCCAGTTGGGTAATAGAACACATTTATGCCTGTGCACAGGCCTGTGTGGCAGCCATGGCCTCCACAGTACAGTCCATGGAGGAACACATGGTCTGCATCCCGGTCTCCAGCACCCCTATTAGTGAGGCCGTCTGCTCCTGCTGTGCTGCTTGGTTGGCATCCATACTGACCCTTATGCAGCCCAGCATCTCGGACTGTTCTGTGTGGGCAGTCACCAGGGTCTGGTAGAACCCTGTGTAGTCTGTTGGGGTCAACAGCCTCTCCAACTTGGGTGATGGTGTTGTCCCATCCAGGGCCTCCTCCTGCCTCTGGTAGGATGTGGGGCTTAGGTCTTAGGCAGTGTCACCCCCCAGACTGACACAACTTAGGTAGTCGCTGAGTTCCAGTCCCAGCTCCTCTTGCAGCTGTTCTCCCACCGTTTGCTGCCCCCCCTACCAGTGTCTCCACTGTATCCTGCAGGGCCTGCCCTGAGGTGGTATGTGCAATGCCCACCTACACTGTGTCCACTGCTGCTGTGCCTGTGGGAGGACAACATTACATCGGTGGTACATCCCATGTCATGCCTTCTACAGTCCCACCACTGCAAAGCTGTCCCATGCACTGATGTTGGCACTGGCCTTGTCCTTACCTGCCCCATTGCCATCCACCTCTGCACCTGTGGTGGAATGTGAAGGCATCAGTGGTGCTGCCCCCATTGCATGACCGCCATGCCTGACATGGACCACAACCCTACAGCGCCTTCCCGCAGGGCATCGGCACAGATGGCCATTGGCTTACCTTCCCCTGTGTCCTCTGGCTCCTCACCTGTGGGGTTCACAACAGTGCTTCAGTGTTACCACAACTGTCACAGACCACCATGCATGCCGCCATCCATGCCCCTGTATCACTGTCTACCTCATGCTGGGTGGTGCTGTCTGTCACCTTACCTGCCCCTGTGTCCACTGTGGCTGCAGCTGTGGGGGGGAAATACAGTGCGTAAGTGCTGCCTGCCCATGTGGTGGCTTCACCACCTGCTGCTCACATGGCCGTGCCCCATACCAGGCTACATTCCCACATTGTCCCTCCCTTCTGTGCACTGTTCCACATTGCATGGCTGTGCCCCACCTTCATGGTACCTGCTGTACTGCCACATACTGCCTGTGCCCCCAGCATGTCACACTCCCCCTTGCCCATTATTACATTACATCTTCATATTCCATTTGCTATGCTTCACACATACACTTAACCGTCCCTGCATCCATCTGTAATGTGTTCAGCTCCGAGTCTCTTTGGACACTGTTCTGGCTCATGAATACCAGCACCCTCTCCTTATGGGTGCTTTGGGTCACACATCCTGTGGATCACCTCCTGTGTCCATTGCCTGCCATTTGTTTTGTTCCTCCTTTGCCTTTGCATGGCACTTGAGGTCACTGTAATGCTTCTGCAGGCCGCGCATGGTGTGGCACACATGTGCCACCACATTTACCTTCTGCATGACTGCATCCCATGCTGCCTTCCTCTGGAGGCATTCTTGTCACACATCTCCGTTACCCAACAATAGGTCTAGTTGTGCCTCTAGCTCTTCTAAGAGCACATCAGTCTCTTCGAAAGTGAAGTTCCTTTTCCTCTTCTTGTTCCCACTTGCCACCTTTCCCTAACTACATGACATCTCGTAGCTCCTATGACATGCCTGTGACTTGCGCACACATTTATGGTCATAGAGTTGTGACATGCATAGTGCCATGCTGCTCTTGTGGGCTGCGACTTGCACTCACAGCGTTAGTTGTGACATGTGTATTGTGGTGTTTTTTGTCGTATCTAGAGGCTGTCTTGGAATTTGGCGCAGCTCGCATGTCATAGGGTTTTTGGTGTATCTTTACACCACGGTGCACTTTGCACACTGCTCTCCCTGGTGTATTGGAATTGGCCCAAGGTCACCACTCTAAATGAGCTGATGATCTCTGGTCTTAACCTTAAAATAAACAAACAAAAAAATATGATCCGCACTTCAAGGATGTATTTGTGCAGGATGCTAGTGCTTTACAGATGTTTAAACATCATACTATCAGAGAGGTGTAAGTGGAACAAACCCACTTAAAAATTTCACTACTTCTGGTACCACACAAAAACTGTCATTAGCACATGGTGCAGGATCCTGTTTACATACTGAAATATTCAGGGGCATGCTTATCTCTAGCACAGCTGAAGAGAATGAGCAGCAAATGTATTGTCCAAAGTATCAACAGTTTTTGAAGTCAGGTTGAAAAACAAGGTTACATTTACAAATCTTGTTACAACAGGTATTCCCTACTGGAAGAATGCTTAGTGCATACCTATATGAACCCAGAAACCACAAGTGTGAGGCTGATCGTTTGTTGTTGTAGAAGTATGGAAGAACCATTTGTGTAACATCTGTCTTAATCAAGCCATTGCCTATTATCTTCATTGCCCAACCATCAGCGTAACATCCAAATTAATAATTATTACCACATGTGACATAGATGTCCAACCAGAGCAGCACATGCCAACAGCACCTGAATATGTTGAAAACTGGCTTATAAAAGTCAGCTTACCAAAACTGAATTTCAGTTCTTACCTGCAGTATGCACAACAGAATGAAAAGGAATCGGATATAAAGACTGTAAATAATAAATCAAATCTGTGCTGCCCATGATAATGTATCCTGGCTGGAAAAAAGAGAACAAGGAAATGCTCCATTTTAACTTGATTTTAATATTATTTACATTACAAACCTCACGACTAATTTAGACTTCCCACAATATTTTGCACTACATAGTTCACCACAGGCTAATAACGAAACTTGTAGGGTTGGTGTGACCAAGGAACAAAACACATGTCTCCTGTCTAAAGAGCTTGACTAAAATACATTATTTCTTGGGTGTGTACAAGTCACAATCTTGTTCATCTGTAGATGATTCTGTTTGTCATCTTTCTCTTTCATAATATTCTGCAACTACTTCATGCCCCATATCACCATCGCTCATTCTGTTGTCACTGTCACTGAAAGACATAATACATATTGACACTGCTGTTAGATGTCCTTCACATATGGAAAGTTCAATATAGTACTGTTTTTCTATTATTATTATTATTTATTTATTTATTTATTTAGTTTTTGTCGACCGGGTAAGTGCACTAGACAAATTCTGCTTATTTTCAGGCACAACCGAGGTGGGGGGGGGACACAGATGAATGCCAACTAACATTGAACCAGATTAAGCTGTTGGGGGTATTTTTAGTGAATGGGAGGAGAGTTGGCCAGGACACTGGGGAAATTCCCCTACTCTGCCAGCAGGGGACTTGACTTCCTTGAAGTAGAATGGAGGAGCCCAGTTGGAAGCCAGACAAAGGAGGAGGAGGAGGAGGAGGAGGAAGAGGAAGTGCTGATGTGGCAGGAGAGGAGGAAGAATTAATGAAGACACAAAAACAATATGTGGAAAGACAGCAGCAAAGCTTGAATGGTAATACAGAACCTTTCACACCTGTTTCTGAAAGTATAGCAGAAACCTCAGCAGATGTTATGGATCTTGCACAGACTGCTGTGATGTCAGCATTACAAATTCAAAACTAATGCAAGAAGAAGAAAAACATTTTGCCCTGAAACAGTTCACCCTAAAACAAGCTTTGTTGCCGGCGCAGCAGCCATAGCATGATGCAAGACAAAATCCTGCACATCAGTCGGCAACAGTATTTTCTGCAAAAGAACCATCTCGGGAGGCAAGTGGCATATCTAACACAGCTGTTTCCTCAAAGACACCTGAAGCTGTCAGTAAGGCCAGTGAAATCCATGCAAATACCAAAGCGATGAGTCATGAGACTAATGGTGCACCGGGAATGGCAAGTACAGACCGTGGGTCTAGCCTAAGATGCCCCTCAGCCACCATGGACATAACAGACTCTTGGACTGTCAACAAAGCCCTGGAATGAGTGGGCTGGGTTCATTCTGAAGTGGGACAATGGACTTCTGGACCTACACCCATCACCATCGCCTCATGACCAAAAATGCAGGTAAATTCAGAACTCTCTACTGTGCAGACAGTGAATGGGGACCTTGTAGAAATGTTACCGAACTCTCCTCTAACACTACCAGAGGAACTGCAGTTAACTAATAATCCTGTGTTACGAGTACCTCCTAATGTTTCTTTTGTACCTGATACTGCCAATTTTTCTACAGCAACAGCTGCATAAGAGGGGTCTCCAGAAGCACTGCTTCAACAGATTAAGAGAACTTCCTCCCGACCATCTGCTTCTTTATTTCATTAACATATTTTTCCAGCAAAATGGAATAATGCTGTGAGACTATTGTATAAGGGTGGAATGGACACATTACCAGACTGAGTGTTTGTTGCTAGATCTTTGTTAAAAGAGTCAATGAAATGTTTTACAAATGAAATTCATTCACTTATCTATGTTTCAGGCAAGACCACATTTGGTAGTTTTAAATTGAATACAGCTTCACAGAAGTTTTGGTCAAAATATCAAGTGTTGAAGCAAGCTCCGTTATGGACTCCATTTGACATCATACCCTTGACAAAGCCCGCTTACAAAACCATTATGGTTTTGTTTCAGAATGAGGGAGTAAGAGTCACAGACCTGACATACTGGCTTAAGCAGAGGTGTTCTTTTAGAAGCTCTGGAAGCCATTTTTGATTCTGAGCACATTTGGACAGGGGATAGAGGGTGAAAGTCATGTTGCATACTACAGATGCTGGTCTAAGTTATCTCCCTAACTGTTTTTGTTTCAGGCAGGGATAGTGGAGTGCTCTTTTATGCAGGCCAGTCCAAAGCCTGCTACAAATGTGGTTCCACCTCTCACCTCAGTAGTATATGTGACCCAGTTAAATGCACACTATGCCAGGAGCTAGGCCACACTAGTGGAAATTGCCTTAATGAACCCAGATGTAATCTCTGTGATTCCTTAGGCCACACATACCAGAGCTGTACATGGGCAGCCCATAATAAAGATGACTCCACTGATGGTTAAGAGCAGCATTTACTGATTGCTATTGCTCAGCGGGAATCCCCCCTGCACATCAAGACCCGAACCCCAGGGTTCAGATCCATCTTCCAGACAATCCCACAGTTCTCCTCCTCCGCACAGGGGAATTGAGGTGACACCCCCCCTTACATCAGGCCAAAATGACGAAGGTAATAAAGTTCTCCCCGTGGAAGAGGTATCAACAACTTTAACAGACTCAGTAGTAATGCCCCCCCAAGTGACAAAAAGATCTACCAGAAGGACTTTGTTCTCAGAACAACCTGCCACAAAGGTTTCTAGAACATCTGAACTACCACTGCACAATAGGTATAAGGCGATCCAAGCTACCTCTGAAATTTCAGATGCAGATTCAGAAGACTCCTCTCTTTGGTGTTCACAAGTTTACCCTCTATCTGAGCCTGAGGTGCAGCAGGAGAAACCAATGGGGAAACAAAGGAAGTTGAAAAGAACCAAAAAGAAACCTCCTTGAAAGTTTTTATCGCTATTATTCTTAGATTGCCCTAAACACACTACTTAATTTCTCAGATGTCACTTGTTTCTTTGGCAATTAGTTCTATTAATGTAAATAGTATGAAAAGTAGTAGGAAAAGAAGCATAGTTTTGTCCTATCTACTATCAAGCCATTTTGACGTATTATTTTCACAGGACACAAGACTCCACAACACAACTTAAACTGGAACAAATGTTAAAATGTGGCATATTGGTCCCTCTTACTGGTCTATTGGCACAGATACCTGTTCGGGAGTAGGGTTGCTTTTTAAATCCAATATTCAAGTGCAATTGATAAAACTAATAGACTTAGTTCCAGGCAGTGTGTTAATTGTTGCAACAAAAATTTCAGGGCAGTATTATAGGTTCATTAATGTCTGTGCTCCACAAACTATAGCAGGCAGGATTGCACTGTTTAAAGCCATATCCAGTGTCTTCCCAAGCAGTCATATTAGGAGGAGATTTTAATTGTGGACTAGGTAAGCACAACAGGGGTAACAAGCATTTGTCAATGTCGAATGTTTGCTTGCTGGCATTGGCAGTGGTAGTGTAGAAGTTACAGAGCTGCATAATAGGAATGGCAGTGAAGTATTGAACTGAAGCCAACCCCACCACCACCCTGCAGAGAGTGACAGGCATTGGGGTGTGCGTTTGGGTCTTCAGGCATAACGGCCATGCCATTTCAATACACCCCACCCTGCAGACACTGACAAGTGTCACGGTGTTCCTTGGGGTCTTTGGCCCTTATGCGCACCCCATTTCATTAGAAAATATGGTGAGATGGGTGCGATATAGGAGAATGGGGTGAAGTTTGGGGATGAAGAGTCCAAGGCATACCTCGATGCCTCTCACTGACTGCAGGGTGTGGAATGGTATGAGCATCACAGGCAAGGATCCCAAGTCACACCCCTGATGCCTGTCATTCTCTATAAGGTTGGGCGTTATAGTTGAAAACCCTAATACCTCAGGCATTCGTTGGTATTTTCACTACAAATTTTCAACGTTTGTTTTGTGACCCCACCTCATGAACAGGGGGAATATCAGTTTGTTAGCTGAAAGCTGCTAATGCACAGTGACTACGGCATTTAGGACCACAGGTGCAAAACATTCTGAACAGGATGTAAAAATGACAGCTGTACTCTTTCATGGGAGGTGTAAAAATGGCAATGTTGCAAATCTGTAGTAAAAATATTGAAAAAAATGGTGAAGTCACGAGCGTACATAGAAACTGTGCAACGCACACCCGTAATATTATTAGTTTGGGGATTTTTTACAGCAGATTGTTAACTCAGGCATTTTGGTGCCTCCGATCATGAACAGTGTCACTGTAATTTTCTTTATCTGTGCCGAACAATGATTTCCCACAGTGACCACGCATCTCTGCACTGAAAGTGTGAAAACACACTTCAGCCATGTTGTGAAAAATGACAGCTGTACTGTTCATAAGAAAGTGTGGAAAAAATGTCACTGGTGAAAATCTGGACTGAAAATATTACAAAGTCATGAACTAACGAGGGTGCGTGGAAACTGTGCAATGCTCACTCATAACACAGTCATTTTATGGACTTTTGTCACCAAACTTTCAACATAGCCATTTTAAGACCTCTGCTCATGAACAGTGTAACTGTGATTTTCTTAATCTGTCCTAGACATTGCTTTCGCACGCCAACAGCACCATTGTGCGCTACATGTGCGAAAACACATTTTGGGAGACATATGAAAAATTGAAGCTGTACTGTTCATAAGGAAGTTTAATAAAATGGACATGTTGAAAATCTGGAGTGAAAATATTAAATTTACAAACTTACGAGCATGCATAGGAACTGTGCAATGCACACTCGTAAAAGTAATTTTTAGGAAATTTTTTCACCAAATGTTCAACATAGCCATTTTAAGATCTCTGCTTATGAACAGTGTCACTGTGATTTTCTTAATTATCTGTATACATTGATTTACGCACACCGACTGCGCCATTGTGCGCTACATGGGCGGAAGCACGTTTTGGGTGAGATGCAAAAAATGACAGCTGTACGACTCATAAGAAGGTGTGGTAAAATGGTAATGTTGAAAATTTGGAGTGAAAATATTGAAAATTTGCAAACTAACGGCGTGCGTAGGAACTGTACAATGCACGCTCGTAAAACAGTAATTTTTTGGAATTTTTTCACCAAATCTTCAACACAGCCATTTTAAGACCTTTGCTCATGAACAGTGTCACTGTGATTTTCTTAATTTATCCCGTACATTGATTTCACACACCGACTGCGCTATTGTGCGCTACATGGGCGGAAACACACTTTGGGTGAGATGTGAAAAATGAGAGCAGTACTACTCATAAGAAGGTGTGGTAAAATTGCAATTTTGGAAATCTGGAGTGAAAATATTGAAAATTCGTGAACTTACGAGTGTGCATAGGAACTGTACAATGCACACTCGTAAAACAGTCATTTTTTTTAATTTTTTCACCAGATTTTCAACGTAGCCATTTTAACACCTCACTCCATGAACAGTGTCACTGTGATTTTCTTAATTTGTCCCGTACATTGATCTCACACACCAATTGTGCCATTGTGCGCTACATGGGCGGAAACACGTTTTGGGTGAGATGTGAAAAATGGCAGCTGTACTACTCATAAGAAGGTGTGGTAAAATGGCAATGTTGAAAATCTGGAGTGAAAATATTGAAAATTCATGACCTTACAAGCCTGCGTAGGAACTGCACAATGCACACTCGTAAAACAGTCATTTTTAGGACTTTTTTCACCAAATTTTCAACATAGTCATTTTAAGATGTCTGCTCATGAACAGTGTCACTGCAATTTTCTTAATTTTTCCCGTACATTGATTTTGCACACTGATTGCGCCATTGTGCACTACATGGGTGGAAACACATTTTGGGTGAGATGTGAAAAATGACAGCTGTACTACTCATAAGGAGGTGTGGTAAAATGGCAATGTTGAAAATCTGGAGTGAAAATATTGAAAATTCGCAAACTTATGAGCCTGCATAGGAACTGCGCAATGCACGCTCGTAAAACAGTCATTTTTAGATTTTGGAACCAAATTTGACTTAGTTTGGGACCCCTTCTCGCGAATATTTGTCATGGCATTCAGGCTTCAAAGGGTGATTTCACACAGTGACCGCGCAGTGACTGTGAAATCACCCTTTGGACCCAAATAACGCCATGGCAGTGACATCACTCATGAGAAGGGGTCCCAAAAACCCCATGTTGAAAATTTGGTGCAAAAATTCCAAAAAATGCCTGAGATATGCAACAAAGTTGAAACCCCCCTATCTATCCCATTATACAGCTTTCCGGCATTTCCTCAGTTCGTGGTCGGCTTTGAAGACTGCAGACATATTCCCGGTCCACCAAAGATCATCGCACGAGGTCTGGAGGTAAGTATGGGGTGAGGGGGTGGGGAAGCTGTGTGTGCAGTGGGTGGGTGCGGGTTGTGGGAGGAGGTCAGAGAGACCACGTTGGACCATTTTTTCTTTACAGGTTAAAAAAAAATGGATGGCGTGGGACGTTTGCCATGCTGGGGTGGGCTCCCAGCATGGCACAAGAATGGCTGTGGGGGGGCACATTCAGCTGACGGGGATTGGGCACCCCTGTCAGCATAAGGATACATTACCATGCTGGGGTGGGCTCCCAGCATGGCACTTATTACTCGGGGGGAGGACAGTGGAGTCGAAGGGGGATTGGGCACCCCCAGCGGCTATATTATTAGTTGCCACGCTGGGGTGAGCACCCAGCATGGCATTTTGAAGCCTTTGAGGCGGGGGTAGCATGGCACAGCCGATGGGATTGGGCACCCGTGGCTGCTACAGTGCATGCGGGTGCGCTAACACTGCATGGACTTCTGTCTGTGGGGGGGGAGCTGCACATGAGCAGCCTTATCTTATCGCTGCTAACTCAATGTAGCTCCCCCTTTCAACTGTATGCCACTGCATTTTGGAGCATGTCATAGACAGCTCCAGAATGCATTGGCTTACAGGGGCCATGCCTGCCAGCACACTGACTGAACTGGAGTAGGAAGTGACACACCTCCGAAATCTCCGATGATGGCACTATGTTTCTTGCACATGCGAGCAAGCAAACATAAAAATACAAAAACAAACAAAATATTTTGTGATATGTCAACTTTGAAAAACATTATTGCTGCTTATCTACAAGATGCATACATGTCCTTTTATAATAGATACACCAAATCTTTTGAAAAGGGTAATTAGCCACCAGAATAGATTTCTTTTTTTATCCCAGCTAATCTAGCTACTTCATCTTTCCAGATAATAGAAGTAGAATTGAGAATTGGGCCCCCACAGGGCATGTTTCAAGGTCCTGGCATCTGGAAATTTAACTCGTCCCTGTTATTAAACATGAGAATGTCTCAAAATATTCATTATTTCATTTCTATGAAGAAATCTACTCTAGAAATGCATGACAACCCTGCCCTCTGGTGGCAAGATATGAAGAGTACACTTAGATGGTTTTTAAAATCTGAAAGTAAAAAAAAAAAAGCATTTGTCAATGCCGAATGTTTGCTTGCTGGCATTGGCAGTGGTAGTGTAGAAGTTACAGAGCTGTGTAATAGGAATGGCAGTGAAGTATTGAATTGAAGCCAACCCCACCACCACCCTACAGAGAGTGACAGACATTGGGGTGTGCGTTTGGGTCGCCAGGCATAACAGCCACGCCATTTCACCACACCCCAACCTGCAGACACTGACAAGTGTCGCGGTGTTCCTTGGGGTCTTTGGCCTTTATGCGCGCCCCATTTCATTAGGAAATATGGTGAGATGGATGCGATATAGGAGAATGGGGTGAAGTTTGGGTCCGAAGAGTCCAAGGCATACCTCAATGCCTCTCACTAACTGCAGGGTGTGGAATGGTATGAGCATCACAGGCAAGAATCCCCAGTCACACCACTGATGCCTGTCATTCTCTACAGGGTTGGGCGTTATAGTTGGAAACCCTAATACCTCAGGCATTTGTTCATATTTTCACTCCAAATCTTCAACATGTTTGTTTTGTAACCCCACCTCATGAACTGGGGGAATATCAGTTTGTTAGCCGAGAGCTGCTTATGCACAGTGACTATGGCATTTAGCACCACAGGTGCAAAAACATTCTGAACAGGATGTAAAAAATGACAGCTGTACTCTTTCATGGGGAGGTGTAAAAAATGGCAATGTTGCAAATCTGTAGTAAAAATATTTAAAAAATGGTGAAGTCGCGAGCATACATAGAAACTGGGCAATGCACCCCCGTTATTAGGTTGGGGATTTTTTACAGCAGATTGTCAACTCAGGCATTTTGGTGCCTCCAGTCATGAACAGTGTCACTGCCTTTTTCTTTATCTGTGCCGAACAATGATTTCCCACAGCGACGACGCATCTCTGCGCTGAAACTGTGAAAACACACTTCAGCCATGTTGTGAAAAATGACAGCTGTACTGTTCATAAGGAAGTGTGGAAAAATGTCATTGGTGAAAATCTGGACTGAAATATGACAAAGTCATGAAGTAACGAGGGTGCGTGGAACCTGCACAATGCTCACTCATATCACAGTCATTTTATGGACTTTTGTCACCAAATTTTCAACATAGCTATTTTAAGATGTCTGCTCAGGAACAGTGTCACTTTGATTTTCGATTTTCTTAATTTATCCCGTACATTGATTTCGCACACCGACTGAGCCATTGTGCGCTACATGGGTGGAAACACGATTTGGGTGAGACTTGAAAAATGACAGCTATACTACTCATAAGAAGGTGTGGTAAAATGGCAATGTTGAAAATCTGGAGTGAAAATATTGAAAATTTGCAACCTTACGAGTGTGCATAGGAAATGAGCAGCGCACGCTCGTAAAACAGTCATTTTGAGGAATTTTTTCACCAAATTTTCAACATAGCCATTTTAACACCTCACCTCATGAACAGTGTCACTGTGATTTTCTTAATTTGTCCTGTACATTGATCTCGCACACCGACTGCGCCATTGTGCACTACATAGGCGGAAACATGTTTTGGGTGACATGTGAAAAATGGCAGCTGTACTACTCATAAGAAGGTCTGGTAAAATGGCAATGTTGAAAATCTGGAGTGAAAATATTGAAAATTTGCGACCTTACGAGTGTGTGAGAACTGCACAACGCATGCTCAAAACAGTCATTTTGAGGAATTTTTCACCAGATTTTCAACATAGCCATTTTAAGACCTCTGCTCATGAACAATGTCATTGTGATTTTCTTAATTTGTCCTGCATTTATTTCACACACCAACTGCGCCATTGTGTGCTACATGGGCGGAAACACATTTTGGGTGAGATATGAAAATGAGAGCTGTACTACTCATAAGGAGTTGGTAAAATGGCAATGTTGAAAATCTGGAGAGAAAATATTGAAAATTTTATAACTTATGAGCCTGCATAGAACTGCTCAATGCATGTTATAAAATAAAACAGTTTGTTTGAATTTGCACTAATTCAACATGGGTTTTAGACCTTCTCATGAATGATACACTGACATGAAGAGTTCAGGCCAGAAGGGTGATTTCACTCCAGTGACTGTGAAATCACCCTTCAGGCCCGAGTAACACCACCATGACAGTGACATCAGTCATGAGAAGGGGTCCCAAAACCCCATGTTGAAAATATGGTGCAAAATTCCAAAAATGCCTGAGATATGCAACAAAGTTGAAACCCTCTATCTAGCCCATTATACAGCTTACCAGCATTTCCTCAGTTCACAGTCGGCTTTGAAGAGTGCAGACGTGTTCCCGGTCCACCGAAGATCGTCGTGCGAGCTCTGGAGGTAAGTATGGTGGGGGTGTGGGGAGGCTGGGTGTTGCAGTGGGTGGGTGCAGGTTGTGGGAGAGGGGCCAGGGAGACTATGTGGGACCATTTTTCTTTACAGGAAAAAACGGATGACGTGGGACGTTTGCCACACTGAGGTGGGCTTCCAGTGTGGCACAAGGACAGTTGGGGGGTTTTCAGCTGACGGGGGATTGGGCACCCCCATCAGCCCAAGGATCACTTGCCACACTGGGGTGGGCTCCCAGCATGGCACTTACTACTGGGGGGTTAGGACAGTGGAGCTGATGGGGATTGGGCACCCCATCAGCTATATCATTAGTTGCCACCCTGGGGTGGGCACCCAGCGTGGCATTTCAGAAGGCTTTGGGGGAGGTGGGGAATGCAGCTCAGCTGATGGGGATTGGGCACCCGTCGGCTATGCAGTGCGTGCATGCGGGAGGCGGGACACGCACGCCTTGTGGGCATCTGTGTGGGGGTTGTGCGTGAGCAGCCATATATATATTATCGCTGCTCACCAAGCGTAGCTCCTCTTTCAACTGTATGCCACTGCATTTTGGTGCTTGTAATAGACAGCTCCAGCATGCATTGGCTTACAGGGACCACGCCTGCCAACACACTGACTGAATTGGAGGAGGAGGTGACGCACCTCCGAAATCTCCGATGATGGCACTATGTTTCTTGCACATGCATGCAAGCAAACATAAAAAATGAGACACAGTATATATACAATACCTGCAGCAGAGATACCAACTTCAAAAATTGCAAACCCTAGCTAGAAGTACAAAAAAAAATGTTTTCAGCCCAAATAAAGCTTTTAAAGCAAGAAATGCAGAGGTTTCATTTAAAACAGCAAGAAAGCCTGCAATACCAGCAGGATTTTAGTGTACAGGAGAAAGCAGAAGCATATGTCCCTACATACATGTGAAAGATAGAATAAAGCAGAAACAGATAGACCACCTTAAGGATTCAGATGGTATACTTTTTTCCAACAAAGATGATTTATTAAAACTGGTTACGCAGCATGCAATGAAATTGTTTACTCAGATGCATCCTCTAATAGGTAGAGTGCAAGATTTTTTAAATACAGCTCATATACTGGTGTGCCCCTCATTTGTGTTGGAGGAACTCACCAGAGATATTACAGCTGTAGAAATAGAGACTGCAATTCAGACACTACATAATAATAAAGCACTGGGACCAGATGGCTTGACTTCTGAATTACTGTATATAAAATATTAGGAGCCTCTATTTCAGAAGGGCTAGCTGCAGCTTTTACATATATATGCTAAGGCAGGATGCTGTTCCATTAGAAATGGCAAAATGAATGTTAATTTTTTTTTTTATTTAAGAAAGGGAATAGAGCTGATGTGTCAAAATGGAGACCTATCAGTCTCCTCATTGCTGATTTTAAAATGTTATCAAAAATATTGCACACCAGCTTGTTACCTCATTTCACCTTCACAATTCTGCTCTATTCCAGAACAAAAAATGATTGGCCATCTCCTATTATTAAGGGAGTTAATAGAGAGGGACAATAGTACAGGGATAGAAGGATTTCTTCTTTCTCTACACCAAAAGCAAGCACTTGATACAGTACAGCACCAATACTAATGGGAGATGCTTGCTTATGGGATACCAGCCTCCTTTATACAATGGCTCAAAGCTTTATATAATACAGCAACAGTCACACCCAATATAAATGGATGGACGGGACCAATGATTCATATAAGGAGAGAAGTAAGACAGGACTGTCCATTTAGCCTCCTGCTATATGTTTTTAGGATTGACCCTCTTCTTAGAGTGCTTAACTCTACCCCACTACTTACACATATACAAATAGATACACATACTTTGCCACACTTAGCACTAGGATATGCAGATGACATCATCATTTTGACAAAAACTAAGGCCTGTGTTGAACAGGTGATTGATATATGGCATAAGTTCAGAGCATTATCAGGAACTACTTTAAACCTTGAGAAAACTATAGGGAGACAGTTAGGTAAACCTGATTCTTTAGTACCATACTTAGCTGGTATTACTTTCACCCAGGAACCCATCAAAATATTAGGGATTCTTTTTGGGTCTGGGCAGCTGGATATTCTTAATTGGGAACCTAAGATTGGCCAGGCACAGGGCATGGTCCAGAACTGGAATAAGTGGTAGATGAGCAAGAAAAAGAGGGTGCACCTGGTGAAAACCTTCTTACTACCTATTTTTTTTTACATATTAGCATTTTATTTCCCCCTCCAAAAACAATGGAAGCTACTTTATACAGTATTGTTTTCCAAACTGTATGGGGGATTAGATTAAGCCCACCAAAAAGAAACATGTTATATCTTCTTAGGAATAGAGGAAGTATAGGGATGGTGAATCCTATTGTCGTGTTTTGCTGCATATATATCATAGCAAATTTGAGACTGTTACTAACACAAATAACTTTAACTTGGAAACCTTTATATGATATTTCTTGCAGTACATTGTTCATTCAAAGGTCCACTGCTTCTTTGAAACAATATACTCAAACATAGGTCCAACATATGTGCGAGATATTTATGTTAAAATTAAAAGTTGGCAAATTACAGCTAATATAGTCCTGAATCTATACAAGAAGTTTCTCTATAAGTGTCTCTATAAGTAAATTATACAGGGAAGGTTTTGTGAACAGGTTACCTTTCCTAGTTGCCTTGAAGTTTTGCTTCCAGCATTATTGGATTATTTAAATAACCCAAGAATACCGGACAAAATGTGGAATGTACACCGCTTGTGTTGCCATAACAAATTTAATGTAAAGGCCAACCAGAGGCATAAGCAGGTACCAGAATGACTGTGCTTTAGGCCACAATGTTTACAGCAGTTAGAAACCATATATAATCTTTTTTATTTCCGTTCATACATTTCACCATTTTGGATTTTATTAGCACAAACATGGAATATGTCCATATTTCAGACTGTGCATTTGGACACAATATTGTATGGCCATTTTGATAACGCTTGGGGTGCATGGGACACCTCTACATTACAAGTAATCTTCACAGTTGTGAAGTGGTATATTTGGAACTCATGTTGCTGGTTTGCATTATAACAGTAGAATGTAACTCTTACAGAACTGATAGGAACAATTACCTGGGAGTTGAAATTAATTTATCATAAAGAACTGAAAGAAAGAGTACAAACTGGGATATTTCACTCTTAGAGAATTCTCCCTTGGATCACTGACTCAGATGCACCCATTACTTTAGGATAACTATTTGGTTATGTTTTCTTGTTTTTCTTAATTATTGTATATGGAACGTTAAGGGGATTTTACCAGTGATATGGTAACTATTTTGATAAGGTGTATCCAGATTACTTCCTTTTCTATGATAAAAATGAAATACCCCTACTCTGAGGTAGGGGGTGCTGCTGACTGTCGAGATGGCCAATCCTGGAGTGCTGAGACAAGAGAAGGATGTTCGGGAGGCTGGGGAGCAGGTATCCTCCTCGGCCTCTGACCAGCAAGAGACCAAGAAAATGAGTGAGATATCATATTCTCCTAATTTGGAAAATAGCCAGGAGATACTGATTGTACAGCCAGGTGAATCGGATGTGTTGCCAATGGAAGTGGAGATTGAGACTGAAGCAATGGAGCTGGTCTTGATTCCAAAGACTCAGGAACATGAACAAGAAATGTAGGGAGATGTGTACATAGTAATATCCATGAAGGAGCCGATGTGCATTGAAGAAGATGAGATGATTTCTGATAAGGATCTAGCTGGAAAGCATGAAGGAGAGGTACAGTGGCAAGTACCGGCAGTATGAAACCCAGAAGGAGACAGCACAAGAGAAGGCTTCATTCAGCAACAGTGTCAGTCTGTCAGACCCAGAACAAGGACAGAGGTACAAGGACAGACAAGCAAGGCTGAACAGTTTGGTGAGAGAGAAGAGGGTGTAGAGCCAGGATGGGAGCATGTCAAAGGGCTACGTCAAAGGAAGCATTTGGGGATCAGCACTCACAAGTCAGGACCCAAATGTGGAGCTGAATCAAATTCTGAGGTAGAGAAAGATTGGTCATCTCTGACAGCTTTGAGCAATGCAGGATGGATTGTGGAGCAGGACAGGTCTTGGATACCAGACCCGTCTGACATGAAGGTAACATTTTTTGAAGACAAGGAGATAAGCAAAACAGGTAAAATGTTTACATATCCTAAAAAAATGAATCAGGGTGCAGACTAGCAAGAGAAGAAGAAGCATGGTAATTTACTGAGACAGTCTGAAAATGGAACTGATGGGGGAAATGTGGCAGCAGATAAAATTCAGAAAGAAGGGGGATGCTGAAGTCTTTAAACACAGTAGAGCAAACTCATATAAAGAGACTTGAAACTTTATGCAGTGACTCTCAGAAGGATACCTGTTCTGTAGTGGGGATATGCATGGGGGGCCTTAATGAAGGGGCCCATGCAAGTAAAACTGTCCCTGGCAATCAGGAGGAAGTTCAGGCCCCTGATAAAGTATTGACTATTGGATTAGGAGAACATAATTTATCAGACCAAACTAAATGCCAATATTTGCAGGCTGCAATTTTCAAAGACACAAAGCACATTTGCTGGAGCTGGAAGGATACTGCTTTCTTCAACTGCGAGCTGGGTGAGAAATTCTATATTGCACTTGATATCTGCAACAAACATGCACTTTTGCTTAATTCTGTGGGAGGTGAAACTAACTACCCTTGGTAATTGCTTTTTATTCACATATTTATTTAGGGTTTAAACCAAGAAGGGGCTTGTAAACTCTGTTTATCTTGTTAGTAACTTCAGAAGGATTTAAATACTGCATTTGGGTAGGCCTTTGGAGGTAGCTAGATTGTCTACTAGGATTTGCTGACAGTTAAACTATTTTTACATTTCAGGTGGCTGAGGAGTTGAAAAAGAAACTTGCAAACTCTGCTTATCTTGGAAGTAACCTCATAAGTGTTTACTTCATTCTGGTTGTCCCTTGGGGGTAGTTGGATTGACTACTAGGCTTTTGGGACTGAAACTATTTTTAAATAATTTACTGGTGTGTAGGAGTTTGTGATAGTTAAACTCTTTTTAAACAGAGTTACTGGGGTTAAGGAGTGGTCACAGAAAAACCTGCAGTGTGAAACAGGAAAAGACGGTCTTTCAAGCAAAAGAGGGTGGTGGATTAAGGTTTACGTTTGTTTGTTACAATTCTTAAGATTTTCAGTGCAGGAAGAGTTTAAAGCACAGCTGACTTATTTTGGGGCAGACAGCTCTCAGAGCACAAACCACCAGGCCTGTTTTGGGCTGGGAAGGTTTACCTGTGTCTGACTTGGATGTGTGGATTTTTCTGATTGATTAGCAGGGTATTTCTCTATCAAATTGTTGTGTAGGGCATCTTCCTGACAGGAAGGCACTCATTGCAGCAGTGGGTCAGAGCTTCTAGCTGATTGTTTTGTGAGGGCACAGTTTAGGCCCAACCCTTCCCACCCTCACCCCCCACCCCTGAAATAGTTCCTTTATACCTGGGGTTCTGACATCATTTCCTCAAGAGTGCAGGTGCATGTCACTGTCATATCCTCTCTAGCACACTGCACTGACAATATAAGCATAAACATTGTATAATATAAATATATATTTCTACATTACAAACCAATCACACACACACACACAAAAAAAAAATGTGGGGAGTAGTGCAATGTAATGGCTGTGGGGCAGCAGTCTTCCGGGAGTCTTTCTGGAGGCTGAGATGCTGCCCTATTTGCAGACAACTGTCTGCCCTGAGGGAAGAAGTTGTCCGTCTTCAGGCCACACTGGATAGTAGTACGGGGACCTTCCCCAGGCCACAATGGACAGTAGGAAGGGAACCTCCCCCATCCAGGGAGCACCAGAACCACCACCACTACCTCAGAGGTTGCAAAGAAAGCACAGCAGTTGGACCACAGTGGGCTCAGGGAGGATGAGGATGGTGAAACAGAGGCACACCCAGTCAGATGTTACACACCACAATCCATACGCCCTTCTGGGGGAGCATAGCTACCCTATAGATACACCCGCAGAGGAGACTAAGGAGGCTGAGGACAACTGTCACAAGGGAGGCCCACAGGAAGGAGGCAGAGGACACCACAAGGAAAGGAAGCAGCTCCTGGTGGGGACCCAATTATTAGGGGATAGAACTGGGAGGAGCTGGGAAATCTGGAAGTAAGGTGCCTGCCTGGTGCCATGGCTTGGAGAGGGACAGGAGGCGCATCCTCAGGATCACAACAACAACTGCAAGAGTTCTGAGCTGGACTGGTGTCCACACTAGGGACAAATGACTTGCTCATCATGAGGTTAGAGCAGTGCAGGAGGACATTGCAGAGTTGGGGAGGGGCCTAAGACAAGTAGCAAACACAGTATCCTTCTCAGAGGTGCTGCCTGTCAAAGGCATGGGGAGGCGAGGTAATTGGCACCATGCAGTTTAATGAATGGTTGAAAAAATGGTGCGGAGCACAGGGTTTGGCTTCATTGGGGACTGGGGTTCCACCTGGAGGGACACCAGCCCATACTCTGGCAGGATGGTCTGCATCTGTCCAGAAGGAACAAGTCTCTTTGAGCAATCGGTTTTAAATGCTTCATTGGCAAGCTTTTAAACTAGTCAATGGGGAGGCACTGACAAGCAGCAGAAAATCCCAGCCTCTCCCTACAAAACAGGGTACTAAATGAGAAAAGACCAAGGTAGAACGGTCAGTGGGATGCTGCAACAGAAGGTAAGGCCATCAAAAATGGAGGGCAATGAGTACCAATGCCTGTAGTCTAGGTAACAAGCTTCCTGAATTAGTGGCCTTGATGGAGGAGGAACATCTGAATATCGTGGCAGTCACAGAAACATGGTACACACAAAACCATGACTGGGACGTAAACATCCAGGATACACTATCTACAGGAGGGACAGGGAGGGTAAAAAGAGGGGGAGGAGTAGTTCTTTACATAAGGGAAGGAATAAAAGCAACAGAACAAAAGGGTAAACAGGGAGGAGAAGAAGCACTGTGGGTAAATTTGGAGACAGGCAATGGCACCACAATCCGCACAGGGGTTGTATACAGACCCCCTTCTCAGGGGGAGGAAGTGGACAAGGAAATGATAGAAAGTATACTTAGAATGGCAGAAAAAGGGGAGATATTGCTGATGGGTGATCTGAATATGCCAGATGTTAACTGGAGCGCAGTTGCAGCTGCCACTTCGAAGAGTGCAGTTATTCTAGATGCCCTACAGGGGGCATGCCTTAGACAACTAGTACTGGAGCCCACTCGAGAGGGAGCAATATTAGACTTGATACTCTCAAATGGAGATGGAGAGAGGATCACAGATGTAAGTGGGTAGCCATCTGGGAACTAGCGACCATTGAACAGTATGGTTCACAATAAACACAGCAATAGAGACAAGCCACAAAGACAAAAGTACTGGACTTTAGGAGGGCTGACTTTGTAAAATAGGTGAGTGCTAAGGAATGCACTAGCAAATGGGTGGGAAGGAGGGGTGGAAGAACAATGGGGAATAATAAAAACTGCCATCACAATGGTAACGAGCCTTTGTGTGAAGCAAATAAACAAAACAAGACGATGTAAGAAACCACTATGGTTCTCAAAGGAAGTGGCAGTGAAGGTTCAAGAGAAAAAGAAAGCATTCAGGAAGTACAAGGAATCGCAGCAGGAGCAGGACAGAGAACTGTATCAGTTAAAGCAAAAGGAGGCTGGGAAGGCAGTCAGAACAGCAAAGGCCCAAACTGAAGAAAAGATAGCCAACTCAGTTAAGAGGAATAAAAACTTTTTATAGGTACATCAGGGAGCAAAGGAAGACCAAGGGAGGATAGTGAGGCTTAATAAAGGGGAGGGAGGTGGGCAGAGGAGAATGTGAAAAGGCAGAGATACTAAACAAATATCTTTGCTCAGTATTTACAAAGGAAGAGGAGAGGTACATAAAACAAACAGTAATAACATTCTGGATACAAGTTGATACCAGCCATTTACAGAAGAAAGGGTTCTGAAAGAACTCTTAAAACTGAAAGGTGGACAAAGCAATGGGGCCTGATAGGATTCATCCCAGAATTCTAAAGAACTAAGGGTAGAACTAGTGACACCACTGACTACCCTCTTTAACAAATCATGGGAGGATGGGGTGGTACCCGGGACTGGAGGAGGGGCAGATGTGATTCCCTTCACAAGAGTGGGGGCAAAGGCAGAAGCAGGAAACTATAGACCTTAGTTTAACCTCAGTGATAGGAAAATGATGGAATCACTTCTAAAAGGAAAGAATTGTTAGTATCTAGAGGCCAGAAGGGCACAGGACCCTAGGCAGCATGGATTCACAGCGGAAGGTCATGCCAGATGAATCTGATAGATTTCTTTGACTGGGTGACAAAGTAGTAGATCAGGGAGGGCTGTGACATGGCCTACCTAGACTTTAGCAAAGCATTTGACACAGTCCCACACAAAAGATTAATATATAAGTTAGCCAGCCTGGGAGTGGGTCCCAAGATGACAGCCTGGGTAAAGAATTGGCTGAAGAATAGGACACAGAGAGTAATAGTAAATGGAGTCCACTCCAGAAGAAGGAGGGTTACTAGCGGGGTACCAGGAGTTCATAGTGGGATCAGTCCTCTTCAATGTCTTTATAAGTGACATTGCAGAAGGACTGGAAGGAAAAATATGTCTCTTTGCAGATGACATAAGATCTGCAACAGAGTTGATGCACAGGGTGGGGTGGAAAAGGATGAGAAGGGACTTGGCAAGGTTAGAGGAATGGTCAAATGTATGGCAGCTTAGATTCAATGCTAAGAGGTGCAAGGTAATGCACCTGGGAAACAAAACCCAGGGAAGAGTACACAATGGGGTGAGATACTAACAACAACAAAAATGGAAAGGGACCTGGGGATAGTCATATCAGATGACCTAAAGGTGGGCAAGCAATGTGAGAAAGGCAGCAAGGAGGGCTGGGGGGATACTGGGATGCATAGGAGAGGCATCACCAGTAAGAAACAGGGAAGTTATTATCCCTCTGTACAGACAGCTGGTGAGACCCCATCTGGAAGTACTGTGTGCAGTTCTGGAGACCCAATCTCCGCAAAGACATAGACAGGATGGAAGCTGTCCAGAGGAGGGCAACTAAAATGGTGCAGGGTCTGCACCGGAGGACATATGAAGAGAGACTTAAGGAGCTTAATATGTATAGCCTCGAGGAAAGGGGAGGGAGGGACATGATAGAAACTTTCAAGTACCTCAAGGGAATCAACAAAGTCCAAGAGGGTAGCATCTTTCAAAAAAGAGGTGTGTGAAGAACAAGAGGGCACAATTTGAAGATGGGGCGGCTCAGAGGTAATTTAAGGAAGTATTTTTTCATGAGAGGTTGTGGATGCATGGAATGGCCTTCCGGAGGAGGTTGTGGAGTCAAAATCAGTGGTGGAATTCAAGCATGCATGGGATAGTCATAAGGCAATTCTGGGGGGTGGGGGTAGGAAGAAGTAGGCTGCTGGTTAACTAGGATCTGCAGCTTATCCAGTAGGTAGGGAAATGGGCAGACTGGGTGGGCCAAGCGGTCCTTATCTGCCGTCAAATTCTATGTTTCTATGTTTCTATTTCAATCCCTTGTTATGGAAGGCTGATTTGTTAGAGAACAAAGGAGAACCTACTCCTCGAAAAAATGCTATCCACTTAATGTACAAAGGGGGTTTAGAGACTCCCCCAGACAGAGTATATGCAGGAAGGACTTTGCTAAAAAATTCTTTAAAGTTCTATGCATCAGAGATTTTTGGCCTTATTCATAAAGATGATTATAATTATGACATCAGTTTTAAGACAGTAGAAGCATTGAATCATTTTTGTGGGAAGCACAATGCAGTGAAAGATTCCCCTTTATAGTGCCCTTTTCTGGCTAGTCCCATCACAAAGCCTGCAGTCCAGACAATAAGTATTCTTTTTAAAAATGAAGGGGTGCAGGTGGCAGACATTTTATTTTAGTTAAAAAAGTGGCGTGAAGTGTTGGAACAAATATGGACAGGGTGGTGGACGGTGAAACGTAAGCTGATCATGTCAAACAACGACATCATTCACCTCTCTAGCTGTTTTTATTTGGGAAGATACAGAGCGTCACTGTTCTACCCTAGGCAGCCTAAGTCATTTCACAAGTGTGCTTCTCAACTGCATTTGAGTAATGCCTGTGATACACCACGCTGTGCCCACTGTTTAGACATAGGCTATCAGGCCGCAGTATGTACTAACTCTATTCATTGTGATTTGTGCGTTGAAAAGGGTCATTCATATGTGAGATGCCCTTGGGTGTCTCATAATGGGGCAGAAGGGGGAAACCATGATGCTATGATCACCCAAGCACAGAAGAAAAGTTGCACTCCAGCATCTGAAAAACATACAAAAGATTACCAAAGAAAAAGAGGGGCAAGAGCAGTGAGCACAGAATGAAAGGGTAGAGAACAATGATGTGGTATAAATGGAACAAAGAGAGGAGCAGATGGTAGAAGAACCATTGGAAGGACAAAGACAGGAAGAGGAACAAGGGGCAATAACAGCTCAGGTGTTAGGTCCCATAACAGATGTGAGTATGCAGGAGAAAGAGGTTGTAGTGGAAGAGGGAGGGGAGCCTTTGATACTGGAAGGTCAAATACAGGCTGCAGAGGTCATGATTTCCATGCCACCTCCCCACCCCAGAAGAGTTAAAAGAACAAGCTTGCCAACAAGTGAAATGTTCTAAAAGACCAAGGGCAAAAGCAGTAGAATACAAAAAACCTAAAGAGAAAGAGAGAAGGTTGATAACAAGGGAAAAAAGTTGGGTATGGTGAACAAATACCAGGTTTTGCCAGTGGAGCAGGTATCATTAAAGTCAAAGGATGATAGTTTTGAATCTGACTCCTCCTCCATGCATTCATCTTCTAAAGATATTTCATCAGGCCTCGATGATCAGGGTCCAAGTGATACAGCACAACAGAAATGGACAACAAGGCCTAAAAATGCAAAATGAGCGGGGAAGAAGAAATCGTTTACAGCATTCTCTTCATCGTTAAATCTTGGCCTGCTCACTATTAATGTGAACAGTATGAAAAATACCAAAAGAAAGTTAACTATTTTGTCAGAGCTGCAGCAACAAAAAGTGGACATAATTTGCATTCAGGACACAAGGCTAAAAACACTGGCTGAAATGGCTAATGACACAAACTTGTGGACCAACGCATGTCCTTTTGGTCCCAAGGTTTAGAATTATGTGATGGTGTGGGGATTTTATTTCTCATCCCAAATATCAGGGTCACGAGGTTGTTAGAGTTGAAGCCTGGAAGGATTCCAATGTTAGATATACAGATAGATGATTATGCTCCTCAGACTAAGGCTAAAAGGGAGGGAATGTTTTAAAAAAGTACAGCCCTTCCTGTGCACAGCAAGGGGGGTTATTTGGGGTGGGGATTTTAATTGCAGGTTACATAGGTCGGATAGAGGGACCATCAATCAGAAACTTTATTGTGGTACCAACACATTGATGGCTATACTTAAAACGGTTACATTTAAGGATGCTTATAGATCCTGTCATACGCAGGGTGGATTTTCTTACAATAGAGGGGTTACTCTTACGTGTATAGATTTTTTTTCCCCTTTCCAAGGGTCTGGAGGTGACTACGGCAGACATGCATGACTGGGGTTTCGCAGATCATAGGGGAATTGAAATGCATATTCAAGGAAGGGACTCTGTGATATTAGGGAAATGACCTTGGAGATTAAATACAGAACTGATGGAAAGGGAAAGGACTTGTAGAGACCGGAGGAGTTTATGGGAGGCGAGGAAGTCTGTCATATTTATGTATGATTCATTGCTAGAATGGTGGAAGAATTCCAAGAAAGTGTTTAGATCCTTTTTTCAGAAAGTGGCACGCAAGTAGACACTTGATTCACATTTGAACTACCTTAATTTAAAGAAACAATGACACCATTTGATTTCTGGAACAGAAACTTTAAAACAAAATTATGAGACACAGATATCACAGATCGAAAAAGAAATGTTTCTAATACAATAATATAGGGCAAAGACATTACAGCAGGAAGTAAGATTTGGTACCGAAAGCAAAAAACAGACTTTTGATCTCGTCTTAGACACCCAAAAAAGGGTGGTAAAAAAGTAATTGGAGAATTAAAAGATGAGACAGGGGGTTTTCAGAGGGAAAGAAGGTTTGCTGTGGATTGCAAATAATTATATGCGAGAGATTATAGGAGTTTCAGCCCCTATTTATTGTCTTAAAGAGTATTTGGATCAGTTAACAGGTTCCACCTCTGTCACAAGCTCAGATTGAGCTTCCAACACAACCTGTTAAAGAAGAAGAAGTGAAGAAGGCGATCACAGACCATAAAAACAATACGGCTCCAGAAGACGATTGGCTTACAGACGAGTTTTATAAAAAATTTGTGGTAGAGTTAGTTTCAAATCTTACAGAGGTATACAATGACATTTTAAGAACACAAACCATGCCTCAGTCAATGACTAAAACAGATCTGATATTCCTATAAAACAAGGGAGACAGACAATTGTTAAGTAACTGGAGGCCAATCAGTTTATTAATTGGAGATATTAAAATGTTGGGGAAAATACTAGCAAAGAGATTAGCTGGTATTGTGAGACACAAATAAGTTTGTATCAGGCCTGTACAGTTCCAGGTAGGGACATCCAGGATAATTTTATAGTTTTAAGGGAAATTTTTCATAAATGTCAAGAGGGAGTGGAGAACAGGTTTCTGTTATGTTTAGATCAACAAAGAGCCTTTGATTCTGTTTCTCATGAATATATGTTTTTGGTTTTAGAGGCCTTTCACATTCTGAAGCAGTTTATTGATTGGATAAGGACTTTTTATGGAATGGTGAAGGCACAGCCTAGAGTGAATAGGTGGCAGGGGGGAACACTTCAGATACGACGGGGGTGAGGCAAGGCTCTCCAGTGAGCCCCATACTGTATGTGTTCTGCATTGCCCCTTTTCTACATTCAGGTTTGGGGATCCCAAAATACAGGGTCTGATGTTGGGGATACCTGGTGTGACACATAAGGTATTAGCTTATGTGGATGATGTGGTGCTTGTGATAAAAGATAGTACCAAAGAGAATGTTATGGAAGAGCAGATCAAGGAATATTTGAGGGTATCAAGGTCTGAAATTAATATGGATGAAAGTAAGGGTATGCGACTGGGGAATCAAACCTGCCATAAGCAAAGCTATGCCAATATTCCCATAGTGGCTGAACCAATGTCAATCTTGGGGATAGTGTTTGGACAAGGGGATTTGGCGATTTTGATTTGGGAGCAGAAAATTGAGCAAGCAGATAATTATTGTAGGAGTTGGATCCATAAACAGCTATGAAAGAGGATTAGGGTACTTTTAATAAAGAATCTGATAGTTCAGTTTTTTTATATATATTAATTCTATCTTTCCCGCTCCAGCTCAGTTGGAGACCAGATTGTTTAGTGGTTTTTTTTAGAGTATTGTGGGGGAGTCATTTAAACCCAGTTAAAAGAGATACCAATTATAGCTCGGTTAAGGGGGTTGGGGATGATCATCCCCTGGCCTTTTTTTACAGTATATATTTACATCATAATATGTCTGAGAGTTTAACTTGTGTGAAATCCTGTCACACTATGATAAATGATTGGGTGGTGGTTAGCAGCATGGCATGGACACAGGGTAAGAAAAGATTAGTAATTGGAGCCCTGAGGGTCCCCATACATGTGACAAATATAATGCAAATGCTCATTAATGGAAAGTTCCATACCCAGCAATGCACACAAGTATCAGGCAAGGAAGGTATGAGTTAATTAAATCATGTTCTATAACAGGAGAGATGCTTCTACCACAATGCCCGATAAACTAAATTCCTGAAGTACTGTCTCAGTTGGTAAGTGAAAGGCTATGAGTCTTTGTGTGGGATCTAGTGTGGATATTAGAACATGGGTGTCTGAATGTGAAAAGTAATAAAAAGCACAAGCCAACAGATGAAAGATATTTCCCAAGGCAGGAGTATCAACAACTTTTAGAAACACAGGAACACCTGTTTTTGGAGTGCGGGTATGTTATACCAGGGGACAAGGCAGCGGCATTATGGAATTTGCCGCAGTTAAGAACTCTGACATGTCAGGAGCTGGTGTTAGATTTGTATACCCACAGATGGAATTCATTTCATAAAGGAACTCTTCAAGTATTTTTAGCCATCTTCAAATACTATATTTGGCAGGCTAGATGCAAATTGTCCTTGCAACAAATGATAATGTCCCATGAAGGGGTCTTTCAAAATGTGTGTATATCTTTGCAACATGTATATGATAAAGATAGGAAGAATAAAACAAGGGATAAAGTAACAGAACTATGGGAAGGAAATAGACAATGGCTTCCTGAGGAAAATAAAGTACCAGTATGAAGTTGGACAAGGCACACTGTGGATTATGGTTGCCATTAAGGTGAAATAAAGTGAAATGGATATTGAATGGAAAAGGAGGGAAAAGAAAAGAGGAAGGAAAAAGGATCTCAGTCTAAGCAGTGAACAGTGATGTTATGGAGAGATATAAAAGATGAAAGTTTTTGAATTGTACTTCCTGCAACCCCCAAAATTCCCCTACTCTTCCTGTAGGGGGGACCTCTGGCCTGTGAGATGGCCACTTCCAGCGATTCTTTGGAGGAGATGGACATCTCTGGGGTGGGGGAGCAAGCATCCTCTCCTACCTCACCAAATCTAGATGTTTCCCAAGACATGTTTCTTTTCAGTGATTCTCAGCAGACTGGAGGGGGAACTCCAGATGTTTATCTTTCTACAGAGGATTTAAGCCATGTCTTTGACATGCTTGAGATGTTTTCTAATGTGTTCTTATCTACCCAGACTGAAGCGGAAACTTCTCTTATATGACAGCTTCAGCTTGAAAATATGCAACATTTATCCACAGAGAAGGCTTTGCAGGACAAATTTGTGCTGCTGCAGGCTGAAGCTCCTGTTGTCACAGCCTTGATATGGCCTGTCAAAATCGACTGTGACTCAGCAACATCATGCTTAGGCATGGCTGGATGAGTCACCCTTCAAGAATTCAGATGATTTTCCAAATGTTACACATGTTACTGTTGACACTTTGGCTGGCATTTCAACCACTAACCAGAGTGGGTGCCCACAGCTGACTGCTTTGGAACTAGACTCTGTTGTTTCTTCTGTTCCTTTGACTTTTAATCCTGAAGTGTTGAAACCTTGGCAAAGCAAATGGAAAATGGTGTCTTTATTGCCCCACCCCCTTTTCTGGAACCTCTGTCTGGAGACAAAGGGTTCATCTTGAAAAATATTTCTTTAAGTGGCCCAAATGCAGCAACTTTTTCTCCTGTATCTCCTCCTGTGATTTACCAGCACTCCCACAGGTTGCATGGGGGGGGACTACAGTCTTTTCCTTTCACTCTATAGAGGGGAACTCCACTTTTGGGGTTAACGATGATATAAAGGGGCACAGGACTGCTTTGAGCACTGCCAACAAAGTTATTTTTTCAGCACCAAGTGCATTTAAGCAGAGTGTTCCATCTGCCTCTGTTTCTCCTGACCCTACAGTCGGGCAAACGACTGCCGAAGTGTTACAATCTGCTTTTTCTCTAGACAAGAGGCAACCCCTTTCTCATGAACCCTGATCCCCACAGACTGTTCTGTGTGAGGCTGGATGGAAATCTTCCCCTGATGGTACTTGGATTCCTGATCCCGAATGGAATTAGAAATTGAATTTTTGTCAGAACCCTCCTACTTGGTTTCCTAAATAGCTCCCAAAGGAACTTCCTCAGTTTCAGCTTTCTGTTTGTTCACCACTGGAAGCCAATTCTGCTGCCTCCCCTGCTGCCCCTCTGCCTTCTACTCTTCTCCAGGGGTATCAGCTCCAAAACTATGTTCACACTGATTTACCAGCTATTCCAGGGACTCTTGATGTTAAGGGTGGCATAGTGGTGGACCTGGAGGACAACAGCCAGGAATCCCCCAGCCACAGAAACTCCACTTTTGGGGTTAACGATGATATAAAGGGGCACAGGACTGCTTTGAGCACTGCCAACAAAGTTACTTTTTCAGCACCAAGTGCATTTAAGCAGAGTGTTCCATCTGCCTCTGTTTCTCCTGACCCTACAGTCGGGCAAATGACTGCCTAAGTGTTACAATCTGCTTTTTCTCTAGACAAGAGGCAACCCCCTTCTCATGAACCCTGATCCCCACAGACTGTTCTGTGTGAGGCTGGATGGAAATCTTCCCCTGATGGTACTTGGATTCCTGATCCCGAATGGAATTAGAAATTGAATTTTTGTCAGGACCCTCCTACTTGGTTTCCTAAATAGCTCCCAAAGGAACTTCCTCAGTTTCAGCTTTCTGTTTGTTCACCACTGGAAGCCAATTCTGCTGCCTCCCCTGCTGCCCCTCTGCCTTCTACTCCTCTTCAGGGGTATCAGCTCCAAAACTCTGTTCACACTGATTTACCAGCTATTCCAGGGACTCTTGATGTTAAGGGTGGCATAGTGGTGGACCTGGAGGACAACAGCCAGGAATCCCCCAGCCACAGAAACCTCTCTTATCAGACTTATTTTCCAAAATCAAGAAAAAGGCTGCCACCAGAAGAAATGCGGTCAGGATCTGTTATAAAGGGGGCCTCGAACATCGTCCAAACAGACATTATGAAGGAAAGTGTTTGTGGAAAGAATCCCTCCATTTCTCCCCGAGGGAGATTTTTGCATTTATTAATATCAGTGGGGAAGACAACTATGATGTCAGTTTTAATACCTCCTATGCATTGGACCTCTTTTGGAGGAGGTACAATCAGGTGAAGTTTTCTCCCACGTGGACCCCCTTTTTGGTTATACCCCCTCCCAAACCTTTGATTAAATTTGTTACTATCATGTTTTGGAATGAGGGGGCCCACCTGGATGACATCACCTATTGACTCTCCCAGAAATGCAATGTCTTAAGTGACCCTGAGGCAATCCTAGACTCTGAACTGTTTTGGACTGGAGGATGGAAATACAAAAGTAAGCTTTGGTAGTCTGTTTCTGGTATCACTTATGTTCCAAATTCCTTTATGTTGCATAGGGATCAGGGTGTGTGCTTTTATGCAGGGCAGCCTTGATCCTGCTACATGCATTCAGTTCCAGAACTCACATTCATAGCTCTTGTGATAAACCTTGCTGTGATAATTGTGGGGGAGGTAGGCCATATAGCATTTCAGTGTGCTTCTCATACAAAGTGTGATCTTTGTGATGAGATTGGTCATGTCTTTGGTGCCTGCCAGTGGGCAGCTAAAAACAAGGCTTCATGCTTGAGTCCAGACTTATTAATCCAGCATGCCCAGGATCTGGTACCTGGTTTTAGTTCTGGCCCTCACCCCCCTGGTTTCTATTCCCTCCTTTCATATCCCCCTCCCCCTGAATTTTTGCCCTATCCCCCTCCCCCTTCAGAAGTGTTGTTCGGTGAGGAAGCTCTACAAACCCCTCCTCCTCTACCCCCTGGTGTGGAACCTGCGGTTACTGACTCCTTAGTTCCAGTTTGTTATATAGAATCCGTTTCTTTGGAACCTCCTGCTGAGGTCTTTGTGGCCCTTCCTAGATGTTTATCTAGGAACTTGAAAAAAAAACCCTGCTTCTTCCCAGGGATCCATTGAATCTATGACCCCCTTTGAGGTTTTAGCCTCTAAGGATGGAGACTCCAACATGGATAAGGAGGAGTCTGCGTTTTTGCATCCTGAATCTTTTCATGCCCCTTTACATTCTGATTAGGTTGGGTATGGAGAAAAAAAGAAATAAAAAGCGGAAAAAATATCACTCGACGCTGCTGTCCCACTGAAAGTGGGATCGGTCAATAGCCATAGTCTGTTAAATCCCTTAATGCGCCAGACCACATTTGATTTTATTCATAGTTTCGGAGTTGATTTCTACTTTCCTCAAGAAACATGAGTATTTTCCTGTGACCAAATTAGATCTTTCCGGGGGAATTGTTGTGGTGCCCCTTCCTACTGGTCTTTTGGCCTGGACAGTGCCGATGGGGTGAGTATTTTGTTTAATGGGTTTTACTTTTTTCTTCATAAGCTGGTGGATTTATGTCCTGGTAGAGATTTGATACTGGATGAAGTGTGGAATGATGTAGATTGTCACCTCATTAATATCTATGGCCCTCAGTCAAAGGCTGAGAGAGTTTCTCTCCTCCATGTAGTACAGCCATACTTGATCACTTCTTACAATGTTTTTTTCGGTGGTGATTTTAATTGCCCTTTCAAGAAACAAGGGGGCAGCTCAGGAAAAAAGTGTATTGTGATTCCAATGCTCTTTACCAGGTTATTGATGCAACGGAACTGATTGACTGCAGCACATTCCGTGAATCTGGGCCTAGCTTTACCTACATGAGGTAGAAATATTTTACCACTATTGATCATATGTTTGTTTCTAACACTTTGCAACCATTTTCTTTCCATACACAGCCAACTGAACATTCTGACCATTTGTTTTTGTTAGTTATTTTTGGTGGCTCCCCAGGGGGCTACTATCCGATCAAACCGAGAGAGGCTCAACACCTCTATATTAATTGATTCATTGGTTAGGCAAGGGATCCTTGGCTTGATTGCTGCTCTATTCTCTGTCAGTTTTCTCTACTCTGATCTTAGGTAATGGTGGATAGATTTAAAACCCAACATAAAATCCTGGTTCCAGCAGTTTGGGAAAAATCAGTGAATGATAACTTTTTTAAATATCTTTTCTTATGCCAGCAATAGTTTAAATTGTTTATTTTGGCTAATACTACTAAACATGATTATTCCTCCCAAATTCAACTTTTAAAAAAAGAATTGCAGCTATATCAATATGATAGGGTACATACTCTACAGGCTATGTTACAAACTCGGACTCAGACATCTCCGATTGGTGATCCCTTTGTAGCTTGTAAAACCTTGAAGAACACTGTTTTGAAGGACTCCTTAGTGAACCAGCAAGATAGGACAGTCCACTCAACTAAGGCCATCCATAGCACTACTGAATCTTTCCTCTATTCTCATACTCCAATCAACCCACCTTCAGCACAATCTATTCAAACTTATTTGGACACAGTTGATCTTCCCCCAAATTTCTGCTGATACCCGTACCATACAAGAACCAATTGGGCATGATGAATTTGAACTAATTATTAAGATTCAAAAACATGGAGTTTCCGCAGGAATAGACAAATTGGTATTTGAATTTTATAAATCCTTTTCCTCTGAAATTTCCTTATGTTTGGCACTAGTTTTTGACTATGTTTTCACTTCCTGGAAAATGCATCCTGCCTTCTTGAAAGGTCTGTGGATTCTTTTATATAAAGCTGGTGATAAATCTCTTCTTCAAAATTGGAGACCAATTACGATCTTAAATTACAATGATAAGATTTTGGCCCAAATCCTAAATAACAGGTTGAAACGCTATGCCACTCAGATTATCTGTCATCATCAGTTTTGTGGCCTTCCCTGTCAGCAAATCCAGCATGCCCTTGTGATCATAAGGGATCTTATTGACTATCTGTCCTTAAACGGTAACACTGGTTGCATTCTCTCCATACATCAGGAAAAAGCCTTCAATAGGGTACATCCTCCCTTTCTGTTCTCAACCCTTAAGACCTATGGGATCCCTGACTATTTAACTAAACATCTTCAATTGTTGTACTTTTCAACCATTGTCTATCCAGTCATTAGATGTCAAATCACTGATGGGTTTTCAGTCCCTGCAGAGTTCGTCTAGGGTGCCCCCTTAGCCCGCTTCTTTATATATTTACCTTGAATACCCTGTTAAGAAAATTAATCCACTCTCCCACACGGACAGGCATTACAGCTGCAGGGTCTGTGATGGAACTGTGGGTCCAGGCTTATGCAGATGATGTATGTCTCTTTTTTTCAGATTATACCCAGTTGCCTTGTATTCTACGGGATATAAATGATTATTCCCTTCTCTTGAATTCAAAATTGAATATTGTTAAAAGCAGAGGTCGATTAATAGGCTTTAGGTCTCCTCTTCCCAAAAACATAGAGGGTATTTAATTTTCTTTGGACCCCCTAAACATTTTGGGGATAACCTTTGGGCCCCAAAAGCTGCCATTATTTAACTGGGAGATTGGGTTGCAGAAAGTGGAATCCAGAGCAGTTTGACGGAGACACTGGAAAATGTCCAAGATCAAATGAGCCCAGATTATTCAACAATTCCTTATTCCCATATTACTTTATGTGGCCATGATCTATCCTCCCCCTGAGCATCTGGATGTTAAATTGTATAGCCTCTTTTTCCAGATGCTCTGGGCTAATAGATTAAACCCTATAAAATGGTGTTTTACTTACCTCCCCAGAGAAAAAGGTGGCCTTGAGATGATTGATTCCATTGTGTTTTCTCACACTATATTTATTTCTCAGACAGTAAAATGTGGACTAGCCCCCTCACAGGAACCCCATAATGAATGGATTGAACATAATTTGTTTAAGTATTTGCATGCTTGGCGAATAAGGTATCTATCTATCTATCTTCATATACCTGATTTTTTCTGGCCTGTGGGATCTAAATTATATAAATGGGGCCTCTCGAAACAATTGATTTTACCGAGTTCAAGCCATCAGCTCTATTGTGCTGTTATGGTCATGGTCTTGCCTACAGAACTCGTTTTCAAAAATTATTCCCCTCAACATACCAAATCAGTGTGGGTACAGCTACTCAGTCCTAGAATTCTTCCCCCTATGTGGGAACACTAGTGGCTCTCTGTCTGTGGGAGAATAAATGTACAGGGTAATGCAAAACATAAGGTGCTGGAAGAACGAAATTGCCCCTATATGGATTGTATCGATCTGGAGGAAACCACAGAGCACTATTTTTTTAACTGCTCTTATGTTAAGCCATTATGGTCCTATCTTGCTCAGTGCTGGACTATGCAGTGGTTGACCCATATGCCATATGAATTTCTAGTATTAGGTCAGTATGCTCAGTTTGGCTCATTGTACCATCCAGACACCTTATCTGTTTTCTTATGTTGCTTTAAATATTATTTGTGGCAAAGTAGGTGTCAATGGGTGCTCCACCAAAAGATGATGCCGTATGACACTGTTCATATTTTAGTTTCCCAGACTATGGCTAAGATTTATATTTCTGATGTCGCCCATAATTTTTCACATGAGGTGTTTCATTGGTGGAAGGGTTTTTGTATTTTTATTAAATACAAATGAAGTCTTATAATTTTTCTTTAAGGTTTGCAGTAATACCAATTTTATGTTTCTCATTTTGTGAACTGTTGTTTTTCTTCCCTCTCCTTCCCATTCTGATTCTTATTTGTGTGATTTTGTTGAAAAAAATTATTAGATCTTTCATGATTTTTGACTTTTATTTTTATTTCTGTTATTTGATACAGTTTTTAGATGTGTTTTTGATGTTATTGCAATAAACAATTCCCCAACTCTTTTCCAGAAGTGCCATGGGATCTTTAACATCCACCTGAGCTACCACAAGAACAGGCAGATGGGACCTTGGTTTAATGTCTCATCTGAAAAACAGCACCTCAGGAGTGCAGCCTCCCCTTCTTGCTACACTGCAATGTCAGTACTGGGACATTGACCCAAGTGCCTGGTGTGGGGATAGAACCCACAGCCTTCTGATCTCCAGGCCTCAGAGGCGAGTGTGCTACCTGCTGAGCTACTAACACTGCACTTTATATTAACATTAATAGCATTTGACTCCCAGAATTGGATTAATCAAATTCTGATTGTCTTTTTCTCAGATTTCGGATAAACAGTGCTCCACAAGAACCTAGTAACAGCAATTAATTTATTATTAAGGTTATTCTCGCGGTTCATATTCTTCTGTACATACTAGTGAAATAATTGACAATGATGACTAGTCATTTCATTAGATTCAGCAGGCATAGGCATTTCATTGAAGGCCCCAATTCTTAAACCTGAACACATTGTCAGACTCAGAATTGGAATCTGATTCAAGTTCTGCACCTCTCTTCTAATAAATTGTTCTGTGCCATGCTGTATGTTTCTATGTTTCTTGTATGCATACATTTCAAGTAGTTACAATGGCAACTAGATGTGCATCTCTGAAATCAAAGGATTCCTCAAAGTGACCATGGATTGTGGGCTTGTGGCCATTAAATGGGATTTTATTTATTTATTTATTTAAATGTTGATAACAGGGAAAATCACACTGAACCAAGGGTTGTTTCCAGGTGTGACCCAGGGGTTCAAATAAAACGAGTAGATACAACAAGGAAAAAAGCAATTACAACAAAAATTACAACACGTTTTGGAATGCAAATCAAAGTAACACAACTAGTGAAACAATAGAATGACTACAGCAATAATTAACATAGTGCTGACATAAAACAAAAGAACTGCGATGTGGGAGGTAGTAAGTGCACAGGAGGGCAAAATTACAGCAGCAAGAAATGCTAGGAAGAGTTGGGCAGGGGTGCATTAGCACAGAGGCTGATGGGGGAAGTGGAAGCAAGAGAAACTATAGCCAGGAAGCATATGTAACAGGGATCTGAAGGAGGAGAGCAAGAGGGAGTTCTGAATGTTATGGGGGAGCGGATTCCAGAGAGATAGGAGGTAATAGGAGAAGGCAGAAAGCCCTGCTCATGAATTAGGGCATGGGAGGGGAAAAGAGCGAGAGTCCCTGGAGTGAAGAGAGTAGGAAGAAGGGCGAGAAGGCAAATGGTGGGACAAAAGATAAGAGTGGATTATGTCAAATCTGAATTTGGCAATGAGGGAGAGGCACTGGATCTTGCACCTGTGGAACAGTGGAGCCATATAGAGGGAGGAGAAGAGGAGACAGTGATGAGTGACGGGAGCTGAAGAAGTAGAAAAGTGACATAAGTAATTTAGAAGAGTATCAAGTCTAGAGAGATAAGTTGCAGGTGCCAAGCCATAAACAACATTAGCATAATCAGTGATTGCTAAAATGGTTTTCAGGACAAGATCTCGATGAGTGAATAAAGGGAGGCATTCTTTATGTTGATAGAGAATGCCAAGTTTTGGGTGAAGTTTGTTGTGAAGGGCTTTGATATGGGTAGCAAAATCCAGATTACTATCTAACCAGTCTCCTAGATATTTGAAGGTAGGGACAACCTCAAGAACATAGTCATTCAAGATGACAACTGTACAGGTGGAGTGAACTCTAGATAGCATCTGCTTGGAACCAAACATCATAGAAACTTCTTTTTTGTTTAATTGTAACTGGTTTGCCAGAAACCAGAGTTGAACTTTGTTAAAATTGTGCTGCATGTGGGTGAATAGGTCGGCAGATGAGGAGCCAGAGGTGTAAATCACAGTGCCATAAGCATACATATGTATATGGGACAAAGACCAGACAGAGGAAAGGTTGTTGATGAAGACAAAAAATAAAATGGGGCTGAATATTGAACCTTGGATGATGACAGTATGAATAGAGAGGGGGAGGATAGAGCATTGCCCACTAGGACTAAATACTGTCTGCTGTGCAAGTTGTAACTGAACCAGTCTACAGTAGAAGGAGCCAGACCAGCTGAAAGAAGTTTGTGGAGCAGAAGGTGGTGAAAAAAAGAGTCAAAGGCCTTCACCAGGTCTACAAAGATGGCAGCATTGACTAGGCCTTGGGCCATCGCAGAGTGAATATAGTCGATAACTCGAAGGAGGGAGGTGATAGTAGAGTGCTGTTTACAGAAGCCTGATTGGAATGGGGAGAGGATCCCAGAGGTTGTGAGATGTTTAAGGAGGATAGAGTAGATCAGTGACTCTTGTAGTCTGGCAAGAGATAACGGAAGGTAGATGGGCCTATAGTTGCTAGAAGAGGTAAGGTCCCCTTCCCTTTTGTGGAGCAGTATCACCTTGGCCACTTTCCAAGCCTAAGGGGTGATACTGATGGAGAGGGAGAGGTTGAGGAGGTTGGCAAGTGGGAAGGCAATGGCAGGGGCAGAGATGCATAGGAGCTTAGAGTGTATTCCATCTGGGCTTGATTTCACAGGGTTAAGAGCCATTAGTTCATGAAAGAGTTTCAATTCAATTTTATTTGTAACCAGAAAATACACCAGTGAGATACTCATTTGCAAGGTGATCCTGGGGACACGCACATAGTATACATAAAAGGAAAACACTACAGATTTATACAATAGTTCACACAATACAGGGGGTAATACATAACAAGCTACAGTCAGATTACTCAGATTTTTACATGTCTACATAAGTGCAAGCAGCTAACTGCTTAATACGATTGGAATGGAAGGAGGTAAGGGGGAAGGTAGAGCATGATCCATAAGGTGAGATAGGTATAGTCGAAGATAAGTAGGATAAGGGGGGAAAGGTGTAAGGGAGAGAGGCTCGGGGAGTAGCAGAGCATTGACAGATAGCAGTGCAAAACAAAAGAAAGAAGGGGCAAATATAGTGGTAAGTGTCATATAAAATATCAAAAGGGGGGAACCCTAGGCATACCACTGGCAGTTTTCATTCAACAGAGGTTTCAGAAGAGATTTAAAGGAGGATAGTCTAACAAGGCGAGTCAGTTTTAGGGTAATTTGGAGGGAATTCCACAAGGTTGGTAAGGCGTGGCTAATGAATATGGTGCCAAAATGAGATTTTACCCAAGGGTATCAAGCGAGATATAATTATATTTCCTAAATTAGTATGTGCAATGTGTTGATTTAAAGAGGCTGGATATGTCAAGAGGGCATTTGTTAGTGAAGGCTTTGAAGGTCCAGATGGAGGCATTACGCAATCTTCTGGTAGATAAGGAAGTCCAGCCAAGTTGGCTGTAAAGTGAGCAGTGGTTTGTCTTGAATGGAGAGTCGGTCAAAAATATTAAGGGCCTGTGATACAGGACATCCAGCTTAGTAAGGACAGTTTTGGGGAAATGACTGTAAAGAGAGTTAGCATAATCAATTAGTGGAAGGAATGTTGTTTGACTAATCATAGTTTTGCTTCATAGGTAAGCAAACGTTTGATACGGAAGAATAATCCCAGCCTTTGTTTTAGCTTTTTGGAGAGTTCTTCAACATGAGTGCTATACAAGAGCTTACATTCCAACCAGAAGTCTAGATACTTAAATTTGTCCACTCTTTCCAGGGTTTCACCCTGCATAGATACTATATGCATATTGGCAGGCTGATGTGATCCGGAAGATGCATTAGTTGATGGGGAGAAAGACACGCCTTTTGTCTTTTTGACGTTGAGCAGAAGTAGCACATTTTGGTGTAGGATATTAAATTCTTGCTGTAAATCCCTGTAGACAGATTCTTTTTTCCTTTTCAATTGTTTAACCAAGTGAGACACACTAAGCTGAAAGCTTTTTTACAGGTGCAACCTGGGAGCACAGGGAAGTTAAGTGAGTTGCTCAGGGTCACACAGTATGCAAGTGGGGGCTGTGGGATTCAAACCCAGGTCTCCAGATTTGCAGCTTAGAGCCTTAAACCACTGTGCTATACTGCCTCCAATACCAGATTCAATGGTAGGACAAGAGACATCAAGCACAGTATCATCTGCAAATAGGTGAATACTAGCAGATGTAATATTGTGGTCAATATTGTTTATGTATATTGTGAATAATAAAAGGCCCAAGATTGAACCTTGAGGGAACCCTCTCGGAAGGATTTTTCAGGGAGAATGGCCACCCTGCACCTTCACCAGTTGCTGCCTTCCAACAAGGTAGAATGAAAACCATTTCAGGACATTATCATCCACCCCAATTTGAAAGAAGAAATAGGGGTGAGTTGACGCTATTTCCAGGAGGAAGGGGAGGCCTGTGATGGTGCAAGTGGGATGATCAACGGGAGTGCAGGTTGTGAAAATTTGTTGAAAGTCTCAGTTATAGAGTAGGGGTCAGATCGAGTACAGCCTTCAGTGTTGAAGACTAGGGGGCAAGAGTAGCCAGAGGATCAAGGAAAGAATGAATAACTTTCCCAGAGTTTGTAGGGTGCCAGAGTTTGCCTGCAGTTGAAACTTGAAGTAAGTGGCTTTGGGTATTCCAAACAAGTGAAGCAGCATCCTGAAAAGTTGAGTGGGTGCTAGCCAAATTAATATAACCATAGGAAGCAAACAGGAATGGCAGCACAGAAAAGGAAAGCTGCAAATAATCCAAAACCACTGAACAAAATGCAGAAATAAAGCCAGAGATGTGATGCAGAATAAAGTGTCCGCAGCACTAACCTCAGTGCTTTGGGTCTACTCCTGACCCTTCATCAAGGAGTGTGGCCAGAGGTGCACTGGCACTCATACTTATTCCAAATACATTTAAAGTGATTTACACAATAGAAAATCATAAATCATTACACAGTGCACAAAAGGTGGATTAGTAAGGCACAACATTTCAAAAAACAACATATATATGCATTCATTACCAAGATAAAATATTTAACTTTAAGGATTAAAGTTTAAATAAGACAAAAGGCAGTAGGCTGAAAAGAAAAATAGCATAATTCAACAAAAGGACAAACTGGAAAAAGCAAGCAGAAGATAAAGGGAGGAAAGAAAGAAAGGTACAAAAATGAAAGAGAAAAGGAGGACAGGGGTGGGGGTATTTTGGGGAAGAAGAACGTACTTAATTCATTTGGCTGCTCTTCATAAAGAAAGGGGTTACAAAAGGAGAGGCAAATTGTACTCAGTCACGAAATACCCCAAAGCTTAACTTTAAATAAAGTGCAAGTGTTGTTAACAACACCTCTCAAATAACAAATATTACCAAATTAAACCCAAATGGTCAGTGGAAATATTTGCCAGTGGACGATGGTGACCTTGTTTGCCAGGGGGTGTTCTTGAGGCCAGTGCTGGTGGGTAGGTGCCTCTTGGACACCAAACTTCTGGGGGTTGTCTGCTTGGATGTTTGTCCTATGGGGGGGCAACAGGTTTGTGGCTTCTTCACTGTGACAGACAGTTGTCATCTAGACCCCACTTCTATCAGAGACTATGGGAGATATCCTTGGGAGGTACCGTGGCTTCACTCAGACTGAGAGTCATTGGAACTAAATTTGGGGAGGCTGTGAATATGCCTCTGTAATTTGGTGCACATTTTCCTTGATAAATAATAGATAAACTGCCGTAATGAGAATACAGCTGTTTTTGGGACCTGAACTTTGCTGACTGAAGGTGGGAGTGACAGCCCCATTTCTTCTTCCATTCTTCTACCCTGAAGCATTGTCGGGCTTTAGCCGAACATTTCACTGAATGCTAATCACCAGTGAATCTGGACTGTTATGTAAGTAATAATACCCAACAGGGTGGGTGTTATTGGGATATAACAGACCACCCAGGGGCGTAATGAGGCCCGACACTGCAGGCGGAGGGCCTTATAGCCACTGGAAGTTCCGTTATATCCCATAACGTCCATCCTAGAGGGTATTATTACACTTAGATAATGGATTACAGATGCTATTTTTGGGAAGAAAATACAAGACAAAAATTTATATGTAAAAAAATAAGTAAAAACTAAGCAGAAATAGTGTTTGTTGTAAAATAGTTCCAATGGTGTGAAGTGCTGGAATCACCACCAGAGGTCGCTGCTCTGTATTTTTTACGGTCTTTCAGATTAGCTTGCCCTCCTGCTTCGTGTCTGTTTGTGTCTCACATACACACACACAAACATTCCCCAATTGAGAAATGGTGTCCGAGAACAAGAGAAATCTAGAGTGGTGAGTTTTAGTGAGGCTTAATTTTGTTTAATGTGATAGGGATTAGAAGTGTGGCAGGAGTCTGCCACTGTTTTTAAAAGTAAGCACAGGATTTAGCGGGAGCGCAGCAGTGAAGGGAAACGGAAGACTGGGAAGTTTCTGTTACGTGAGATGGAGCGAGCTGGAAATAATGTAAAAATGGATGGTTTTTTTTTTTTTTGCCGTGACATAGATGAAGAGAGTGAGTTTGGGAGGCAGTATGAGGCTGTCTGTGACATTTAATTTTAGCCTCATGCTGGGCTTCGGGTTCAGGCTGTTGTCTCGCTAGCTGAGTAATAAAATGGCGTCTGGCAAGTTTCGGTTCCAAATGATTGAGCTGGCACTTTTTCTGGGTGGGCCGTTGTTAAGAAATAACGGCCTGGGTGCCTGGCTCTTTCAGCCAATCAGGAAGCGAGTTTCAATTTACCCATTATCTAATATTATACAGTGTTTGATCCTTTTTAGGTGGTGGTGGTGATATATTTTGTTTTATTAGTTTATGTGTGGGTTGTTTTGGTTTTACTTTTATTTTTGTATTTTTATTGTGAGATTTATTGTTTACTTGCTGTGGTTGTTTTGTCAGTTATGTGCTGGTAGATAGCTCACCTGGTCACGTACTACTCTCCCTCTGAGCTCCAGGCACTCTGCCCTTTTAATTGTCTACCACTGCCTTTGGAGGTGTAAAGGTGGTGTCATGCCTTGGGGATAGTGTGAAGGAGGTGTGCAGATGGGGGTCCTGGAATTACAGGGTGAGTGGAGCTGAGTGGATGGATTCTGGAAAGACAAACAGCAAAAATTGTTTTTCATTTCCCTTCTTTGTACACTTTGCATTTTTACAACCCTAACCTGTGCATTAACATAGTTTTTTTGCAATATATACATATCTATATCTATATCTGTATCTATATCTATCTATCTATCTATATATATATATATATATATATATATATATATACACACACATATATATATATTATATATATTAGAGGCAACAAAACTCTGTTTAATGCATTAGTTAGGGTTGTTCCACAGCAACAAAAGTGAAAATTCAGTGTTAGGGTTGAAGCCCCCTTTGACCCCACGTCACACCCCAAACCAGCATCGGGGTGCATGTTGGGGTTGTCAGCCTAACACTCACCCCATCAGATGCTTGAGAAGCAGAGGTATGGGAGAATGGGGTGAGAGTTAGGACCGCACAATCCCAATGCGCAGCCCGGTTGGCGGGCGGACGGGTCAAGGGGCTTCTAACCCCAACACGGAATTTCTCTCTTTGTTGCTGTGGAACAAACTCAACTAATGCATTAAATGGAGTTTTTTGCCTCTAATTTCCCTTCTTTATGAAAATGATAATGAGAAATAGTGAATGTAATGCGGCAGCAGGGGCCCCGCACTCCCACCATGTGATGTCTTGTCACATAGTAACATGGTGCCCACAAACACAAATGGTAATGCGCATGGTGATGCAAAGTGAAAAAGAAAGATAAACAGTACTGTAGACACAAATGGTTAAAACACTACAAACGCAAGCACAAATGAAAATGCAAAGGGTAATGCACATGGTGCTGTAGATGGGAACGGCAAGTGAAATAGGTAAGGAACCGCAAGCAGAAGCGGTAAGGGTAACAGTAATGTAAGCGCACAGGCTGGCTTTTCCCCAAAAGCTGCATAGAAAAAGACAGTGAGTACAAAGAATGTATGCATAATAATGGATCCAGAAGCAAATGATTTGATACCTTTTAATGGACCAACATAGATTTAACAACAGGAACAAAGTGCTCTAGCTTTCGGACCAACCAGTCTTTCTTCAGAAGCTCAGTTGAGCTTCTGAAGAAGAACTTGAATTGACAGCAGAAACACTACATTGTTGTTGTCTCATGTTGGTCCATTAAAAGGTATCAAATCATTTTCTTCTGGATCTATTCTTGCAAGGACCAATACGGCAACTACTAAATCTAGATTTTTGCATAATAATGGGTCTCGGAGCAGAAAATGAGGAGTTGAAATACTAAATTGCTTATATGTCAGGAGCCATATGGCGTAGAAAAAAAATTTAAAAGTCATATGATGTATGACTTTGCTGGCTAGTTTTGCACTTAGCCCCTTCCTTAGGGGGCTAAGCATTTTTCTGACACAGAGTCTGTATCTCGCACCGTTTCTGAGATACGGGCCCAGAAAGGCGCAGCAAACACCGTAATGTTATCCTATGTGAAAAAAAATAGAAGTTCGGAGTGTGATAACTTTGGCTCCCGGTAATATTTTTTCACCAAACTACTGATAGGCACATCTGTGGGATGTTGACTTTCTTCCCTTCAAATTTCAGCCCAAAAGACCAAACCGTTATTTTGCAGCAGGGCGGCAAAGGATTCCTGTAATGTGGCGGACGCCGTAATGTTATCCTACGGGAAAAAGCATCAACTTTGGAGTGCCGTAACTTTGTCGCCCTGTAATATTTTTTCACCAAAATACTGAAAGGCACATTGGTGAGATGTTGGCTGCATTTCCTCCAAATTTCAGCTCAAAAGACCAAACAGTTCTTTTGCAGCAGGGTGGCAAAGAATTGCTGTCATTTTGCCATAGCCTGGAAAAGTAGTGTCGCAATTTGCAAAGCTTTCGCAAAAATTTGCAGCACTTTTGTGAGTGTGACACTACTTTGCGAAAGTAATTTTTCCAGAAACTTGAAAAACTTATTTCTAAGGTGTTTAACCTCAAAATAAAGACATGCCTAGCATCCTCAGGGTCCGACTAGGTAAACACAAAAAGAAATGTGTTGCTAGAGGGTCCCACATTTAAATGCCAAGCATTTTTCTGATCACCAACTGAAAACAAAATGGTGGATTTGTGAAAGTAAAAGGGCCATTTGTGAAAGTAAAAACTGCATTTGCGAAAGTGTTGAACTTTTTGTGAACTTTTCCCATTGACTTATAATGGGAAACTGTTTTTTGAATAACTTTTGAACCATTTAATATTTTTTCACGAAATCTTCAAAAGGCACATTGGGGACCATGGCCACACGTTCCCTGAAGATTCCGGACCACTCGCACAAACTGTGCTACCTGTAGAGATGACCAAAGAATTGCAAAAAAGCATAAACGCGTACGCAGATCATGCTTAATAACTCTGCAGCCGTATATCCAAACAGTACAAAAGTTGGCAGATCCCAAGAAGCAGTGGTTCTTGATCATGTATTCCAAATTTCAGGCAAATCCATTCAACTGTTGCAAAGTTATTAAGGTGCAACATTTTAGGTTTAACATGTAAATGGTTCCTCAATCCACTATCATGCTACCATAATATAGCTATTTAGAAATGGGCCCAGGAAAGGGGTCCTCCCTGCCTGGTTCCCATACCCAAGGGTTCTGACTGTGGTCAGCAGGTAACACGGTCATCCTCGGTGTCTCATCCTACTCAGGCGGTGTTGTGCAATGCCAGGTCTATTAGAAACAAAATGGCTATTATAGCTGATTTTGTTGGGACATCAGACCTGGCGTGCATCACTGAGACCTGGCTGGATGAAAATGCTGGACCAGTTTTGGAGGCAGCAGTTCCAGCCGGGTACTCGGTGATACACCGCCTAAGGTTGGATCATAGGGGCGAGGGTGTTGCCATCTGTTTTAGATCAGAACTGGGCCTAGTGGAGGTACCGGTGGGAACTACCAAATCCTTTGAATGTATCGTGGGCGAGGGTGTGGGGTGCAGGATACTTCTCGTATAGCGTCCACCAGGTGATGGGAATGTTTTCCTGCGGGAAGTCGTGGACCTCGTTGTCGACCTGACATTGGGGTCCCCCAGATGGTTGGTTCTGGGGGACTTCAATGCCTGGATTGATGACGAGGTCTAGCAGTTTGGTCAAGACTTCCTCCAGTTAATGATGTCACTGAGCTTCACACAGGTTATTTCCTCCTCGACCCATATTGGTGGTCATTCACTGGATTTGGTGTTCCTTCTGGGGATGGAGATATCCGATCTGGTGGTGGAACCAGTCGGATGGTCTGATCATCACTCCATTGGGTTCAGTTTTGTGGCCACCCCTTGTAGGCCGGCCCCTACGGAGATGGTCTGGTATCGCCCTTTAAGGGGTGTTTCCCCTGACGGCCTGATGGCGGCGCTAGACCTATCGAGTTTACCGAGAGATTGCATGGATCCAGGAGAGCTGGTACTTGCCTATAATGAGGCGGTGGCAGGGGCCCTGGATTCCATTGCTCCTGTTCGTGTTCGTCCTCTCACTCTTTGACCCAAGTCTCCTTGGTTTGATGAGATTTTGAGGGAGTTGAGGAGAGTTGGACGAAGGTTGGAGAGGTGCTGGCGGAGGTCGGGTCAGGATTGTGACAGACAGATTGATGGATCACTATATGATCTATCAATCAGCAATCTCTCATAAGAAGGCAGAATTCCTGTCCAGAGAGATTGCTGCTGCACAGAATAGACCAGCTCAGCTCTTCCGGACTGTGGACAGATTGTGCAATCCAATCTGTCTGCAGCCCAGAAGAGTGTTTTCTCAAGAACGGTGTGAGGAGTTTGCTCTATTCTTTTCAGATAAGGTTGCCACAATCAGATTGGACATCCATCTAATCCTCTCCAATGGGAGTAGTGATGGTCAGCAGGAGATGTCGGACACCCAGTTTGTGTGGTCTGACTTCGGCCTTCCCACAGCTGAAGAGATTGTGATGATCATACAATCATTGCGTCCGACCAACTGTAGTTTGGATCCGGGCCCCATACGTCTCTTAGTGGGGTGTGTGGATAAAATCGGCCCCATCCTAGCTGAGATAGTCTGTAGGTCCTTGGAGAGGGGGATTTTTCCAAATCCTCTAAAGGAGGCGGTGGTTCAGCCCCTCCTTAAGAAATCCTCCTTGGACCTGGACTGCTTGGCAAACTACAGACCTGTCTCTAACTTACCCTTTGTTGGTAAAGTTATTGAGAAGGTGGTTGCTTTGCAGTTAAATGATCATTTGACCAGCCACAATCTCTATGATTCTCTCCAGTCCTGATTTAGGAAAAGACATAGTACCGAGACAGTTCTGATTCGGGTGCTAAATGACCTCCTAATAGCGAGAGATCGAAGATCATGTTCCATTCTGGTCCTTCTTGATCTCTCTGCAGCATTTGATACTGTAGACCATGGTGTGCTATTGGAATGCCTGCAGTCTATCTGTGGACTGTCTGGTACAGTCCTCGGCTGGTTTCAGTCTTACCTCGAGGGTAGGACTCAGAGAGTGGTGTCTGGGATTTTTTCCTCAGCATCAATCTCCCTATCCTGTGGGGTACCACAGGGTTCCATTTTGGCACCCATGTTGTTTGCAGTGTATATGCTGCCTTTAGGAGTGATTATTAGGCAGTATGGTCTGAGTTTTCACTGCTATGCAGATGATACTCAGCTGTACATGTCCTTTGCGCCCAGTCAAGATGCTGCCTTTTCGGTCTTTAATAACTGTCTTGCTGAAATCCAGGACTGGATGAATGTGAGTTGGCTGAGGTTGAACCCTGATAAAACTGAGGTGTTGGTTGTGGGCCAGGATCACCGGGAGGTGGGTTTATTGGTTGGATTACCCTCGGGTTTATGGCTCGGGGATATCCCGCTAATTACCTCAGACCGAGTGCGGAATCTGGGCGTTGTATTTGATGACCGCTTGACATTTAAATCTCAGGTGTCAGCGGTTGTCAAAACCTCTTTTTACCATCTGAGGAACATCGCCCGGGTGAAACACCTGGTTCCCCCTGACGATCTGCCTACTTTGGTCCACACCCTGGGTACCTCCATGCCTGCTGACCAACTTCGCTCTACCTAGGGCTTCCTGGGGTTGAGATTCGCCGCCTGCAGCTAGTGCAGAATGCGTCAGCCAGGCTATTGACGGGCTCATCCAGGGTTAGTCATATAATGCCTGTGCTCCGTGGTCTGCACTGGTTCCCAGTTTGCTGGCGAATCACCTTCAAGGTCAGTTTGCTGACCTATAAGGCCCTACATGATCAGGGACCGGTTTACCTGAAAGATCTCCTTCATCCCTACTATCCCCCCTGCTCTCTCCGATCCACTGATGAGGGATTGCTAGAGATTCCCAGGGTTCATTTAAAAACTTCAGGGGCAAGATCATTTAGTTATATGGCCCCAACCCTGTGGAATTCTCTACCTCGTCAGATGCGGGAAAGCCCCACTGTCCATAGTTTTAAAGAATCTTTAAAGACCCACCTTTTTAGGAAAGCATATAATGATTTTTAATATTGTTGTTTATTGTATTTGTAATTGTTTTTATCTAGTGTTGTACAGGCACCTTGGTTTTTAGAAAGGTGCCTTAAATAAATAAATAAAGATTGAGATTGAGATAGTTAGACAAGCATAAAAATAAAAACAAAGTATATGAGCCCACAGAGTACACCAAATCACAACTTTATCCCCAAATCACATTAATATCTCTGAATTACAGGAGCCAAATTGTGTCTTACAGTCACGTGAACAATGTTCCCTGCAAAAGTATTTGTGCCAGTCCTCCCACTTCAACTTTCTCCTTCCTCCCTTCCACTCAGTATTCCCAACACAAAGGTTTAAGCACACCTGATTGTATAGCGTTTAGCTCAGAGGAACATCACAAAACACAGTACAAAAGCCACCCAGAGTACACATAATGATCACTTATTAAATCACCACTTAACAAAGGTTCTCCTTGATCTCTCTGCAGCATTTGACAATGTGGACCATGGTGAATTACTGGAGTGCCTGCGGATGATCTGTGGACTTTCTGGCATGGTCCTTAGAGGGTTGCATTCTTTTCTCACAGGCTGGACTCAGAGAGTGGTGTCGTTTTTATTTTCTTCAGTCCCTTTCCCCTGACCTGTGGGGTGCTGCAGTGCTCCATGTTGTCTCCCATGTTGTTTGCAGTGTATATGCTGCTGTTGGGAGACATTATAAGGCAATATGGACTGAGTTTACACTGCTATGCAGATGATACTTAGATATACTTGTCCTTTGTGCCCAAGAAGGATATTATCACGGTCTTTCACAACTGCCTCACCAAGATGCAGGACTGGATGAGTGCCAGCTGGTTAAGGTTGAACCTGGATAAGACTGAAGTGTTGGTTGTGGGCCCTTATCATCGGTTACAGAGGTCATTGGCTGTACAGTACTCTGGGTTTGTTCTAGGGGGCAGGCAGCTGAGGTCCTCCAAATGGGAGCTGAATCTGGCATTATCTTTGATGGTAAGCTTACACTTAAATCACAGTTGTCAGCCATTGTCAAGGCCTAATTTTACCATCTGAGGAATATCGCCCTGATAAAACATCAAGTTCTTCCTGATGATCTTCCTACTCTGGTCCATGCCTTTGTGACCTCCAACATTGACTGCTGCAATGCTCTCTACCTAGGGCTTCTGGGGTGGACATCCACCTCCTGCAGCTGGTGCAGAATGCAGTGGCCAGGCTATTAACGGGCCTGTCTCAATCTAGCCATGTCACAACTGTAGGAAAAAGTTAAATTAACATCCAAAAGGACACCCAAATATTTAAATTGGGTAACCTAATCCAGTTTATTACCAAGGGAATATATTATTAATAAACCAGGGGCTTTAACTAATCTCCTGTCTAGAGCCAAAAAGTATGCATTTAGTCTTCTTACTATTCAAGGAAACTGTTTTTTTTTCTATTAACCAGTTACCCAAAACACAGAAATACTCACTTAATCTTTTATTTAGGACTTCCACTGAGTCTGAACTATAAAACAAAATAATATCATTGATATGAATCAAACAGTGTGTATATCTCATTAAGGAAGGAATGGAGTCAATGAACAATGTGAACAGGAGAGACCCAAGAATTGAACCTTGCAGCACTCCCTATTCCATCATCCTACAGTTGGACAAACTATCATTGAAACCCACCCTTAATGGCTGATTTGTCAAATAACTATTAAACCAATGAAGTGGAGAATCCACCAATTCAATGTCCCTAAGGCTCCCAAGCAGCAGGAGATGGTTAACTGAATCAAAGGCCTTAGACAGGTCCATGAACACAGCACCAGAGAGTAAGCCATCATCCATAGTCATGGAGGTGTGGTCCGTGAACCTGGCCAAGGCCGTACCCGTACCATGAAACTTATGAAAATCATGTTGCTCAGGAGCCCTAAGGCCAGCAGAGTGAAGGTATTCAGTAATTTGTTCATTTACCAGTTTCTCAAAAATGTTACCCAATGGTGGAAGCAATGAAATAGGATGATAATTGTTCATCTCTCCAGTACCACCAGATTAGTAAATGGGTCTTATCAGAGTCTGTTTACATTGATCAGAGAAGCAGCCCATGACAAATGACAGGTTTAAAATCAAAGCCAATGGACAGGTAATGTAATCTGAAACTAATGTTAGGAACATTTGTTACAATTCACTAATTCCTGGGCTAGTATTAGTCATCTGTTGTAATAGTATTTTTGATATGATAAGGCTTTATGGCTCTAAAGTAAAAAGTTGTCAAAACATTAGGATTTTTGTATAAATTAGTAACTTCATTCGAAATTTGTTCAAAAGTGTATGTATATCTAGACAAGTTAGAAAATGTATCCATAAAAATATCAAATATCTTCTGAGGATTTGTCAGTTCACAGCCATCATTATAAAAAAATTCAGCCCCTTCTTGAATATTAGGTTTTATGAGAGAACTTATAGATGATCAAAACTTTCTAGGATTCTGCGGTCCTGAATTTTATAAGTTGTGACAAAACTTAGATTTACTCTGCTTAACTTTTATTTTACACTCATTTCTTAGGTCCCTATAATCATTAAAATCTATATTATTGTTAGTAGTTTTAAAACCTTTCCAGGCTGTATCCCTGAGTTCCATAAAATGAAATAGGGTTTGTGTAATTCATTTATTTACTGTTACACTATCTCTTTATATTATTTTCTAAAAATGTTTATTTTGCAATTCCAAAAAGAGCAGTTGTAAAAAAATCTACCGCAATATTCACACATGGAATGGCATTTAAATAAATCCAATCCACCTGTTGCAAATTAGTTACTATTTCTTCACTCAGCTCAGTTGTAAATTTCCTGTAAGAAACAAATCTGGAGGTGGTTTGTGTCTTTTGCATTTCCAAGTGCAATATTGGCCAGATGGTGACTTATCACATCTGGAAATACAACACTCGTAGGATTTAAGTTATTTGTTAATACCCAGTCAAGAATGGTGTGATTCAGACTCCCCACATTCATCCATGTAAAGTCATGAATAAGTTGAGACAGTTCGGCATTCATAAGAGAAGTCTCCAAGCTTGTTTTTTTTCAGTGAATCCCAATGTAAGTTAAAGTCTCCCAAGATTAAAAGATCACTTCTGGAATTTAAAGAAGATAACAAATACAAGAGATCCTCAATCCCTTTTCTGCCTGTTTTGGGGAGTAGTAGACAGTGAAATAGTTCAATTTGTAAGAGTCACACTGTTTTAATTCTAATAATAGCCATTCACAGTCTGTGGTGGGTTTATAAGCAGGACTTAATTTTGTCAGGATAAACTCAGATTTATAAAACACTATAATACCACCCTCTTCTTTCTTCCATCCCTGTCCTTCCAAAAATGCCTATAACCCTCAAGTATGACTAAGTTATCAGCTATAGAGGGCTTTAACCAAGATTCAGCTAAACTAAAAATATCAGGATTATATCGGACCACCCCGGCCTTAATCTCTGACTACTTGGACAAAAAGCACCTAACATTAAGGTGGGCAAATCTAACAGCACCATTCTGCCAGTAGCATCTGTCCAACATGACCAGGGCAGGAGCACCAGGGTTTGTCTCAACATCACCAGTTAAAAGCAGTATTGAACAGGCAGTAGTGGATACCAGCACAGCAAGAGTATTTTTAAATTGATAGCAGGTATCGCACACTGCGCAAGGCTATATACTGCCCCTTGCTTGAGACTACGAAGAGACCTCACATGTAAAGGACTCTGATACATAGAGGCTAGCAGGATATTTGAATGTGAAAAGTTAATAAAAGATCTAGGTTGTTCACATTGCACTCTATTTTGTCTAATGTAGTGTAAACCCTGATTAAACAGTACTAACCCTAATAAACAATAGATATTGTACAAACACACCTTACAGGGTTATCTATATTACAGCTACAACTAAACTAGCCAAGTAATCATTAAATGATTACAATTGCAAATATCTGAACAGTACACCCCCTACTTTTATTAATTTATAAACAGCCTCCCCACAGCCTTCCACCTTTGACTCCCATGAGTGACTTACCCCACTCCTACGTGAGCCACTTCATAATGCAGCCACTAGCACTGCTCCACTTTTGTGAATAGAGACTCTGCCTCCTGCAACATTTGACCAGCCTTCACCTCCCGGTAGCCTCCACCCCACTTATTGGACAGGTAAATAAATTGGTTAAGGCAGGCAGGTGCATTCCGTTTTTCTATGGGGCACAGTGGTAAGCTGAAATGTCGGTGGGATGTCAGTAGCTGACCAAATGGAGATTGCCAACTGTATGTGTGATGAAAATACCTCTGTAAAAAGACAGTTGAGGAGCTGCTGCTGGAAAGTAAAGTGGTTGCAGATTAAAAGAACTGCTGAGTTTTAAAAAGATGGTCTCCACCCCTGTAACACCTGACCTGCTTCCACCTCCCAGTAGCCCCCCTGCTAGACCTATTTTGACATTCTAGTTGCCCTTTGAAGTCAGAGCTCCCTTGTGTCTGTCCCATGCATTCTTTAATCCCCCACAGTGTTTACCCTCACAACCTCTTTGGACAGGCTGTTTCAGGTGTCCACCACTCTTTCTGTGAAGATAAATGTCCTAGTGTTGGTAGAGAACCTTCCTCCTTGTAGCCTGAGGTGATGTCCCCAGCTCCTGGAACCTTTCTTGAAGTGAAAAAGTTCCTTTGCCTGTACCTTTTAATGACTTTTATGTACTGGAATGTTTCAATCATGTCCTCCCTCTCTCTTCTCTGCTCCAGGGAGTACACATTCAGTTCCCCAAGTCTGTCCTCATAGAACATGTACTGGAGACCATGAATCATTTTTGCTGGTCAATGTCCTTTCTGAGGTGAGACCTCCAGAACTGGACTCCATATTCCAGGTGAGGCATGACCAGTGATCTTTACAGTGGTAGTATCACCTCCCTCCTTCTCAAGATTCCCCTTCCAATTCAGCCCATCGTTCTGTTGGCTTTCAATGTTGCCTTCTCACACTACTTACTAACCTTCAAATCATCTGAGATTATGATTCCCAGTTCTCATTCCTGGTTTGAAACCACCATCCTTTCGTCTCCTAGGTAATACTCCTTTCTCAGATTTTTCTTTCCTATGTGCATGACCTTTCACTTTTGGCATTAAATCTCAGCTATCACACCCCAGGCCTTTATTCTAGTTTCTTGAGGTCAGCATTCATCTTGCTTACTCCTTCTGAAGTGTTCACCCTGTTACATATCTTGGTGTCATCTGCAAACAGACACACCTTCCCTTCCAGTCAATCAGCGAGTTCTGCTATAAAAACATTGAAGAGCAAAGGACCACAGCACTGATCCCTGTGGCACCCCACTGGTTACCCTGCCTTCTGTTGATTGCATTCCATTTACCTGTACCCTCTGGGTTCTTCCTTGTACCCAGTTTTGTACCCATTGGACTACTTCTGGACCAACCCCAGTGTGGTCAAGCTTCTTTACCAGCCTTCTGTGTGGAACCAAGTCAAAAGCCTTACTAATGTCTAGGTAGACCACATCTACTGCCCCACCATTATCCACTATTTTTGTAGCATAGTCAAAAAACTTGAGCAGATTTGTCTGTCATGACCTACCTGCTGTGAAACCATGCTGTTTAGGATCTTGTTGGCCACTAATTTTGAAGAATGCTGTGATCTTCTGTTTGAGTAGAGTCTCCATTAATTTTCCACTATAGACGTGAGGCTTACAGGTCTATAATTACTAGCCTCTTTGCAACTGCCTAATTTGTGAAGTGGGACCACTATTGCCTTTTTCCAGTCTTCAGTTACCACTCTGCTTTTCAAGGATTTCATGAATAGAAGTGCCAGAGGAGCAGTTAATTCTGCCTCCAGTTCCTTAAGGATTCTGGGGTGCATCTTGTCTGGCCCTATGGCTTTGTCTACTTTTCCTTTATTTAGCACCTCCCATAGTACAGCTTCTGTAAAGTGCTTCTGCCTGTTCACCCCCCCTCTTTACCCAACCTCCATTCTTCCTGATCCTGGTGATTTGTTCCTTGCAGCTCTTCTTCTCCCTTATGTACTTGAAGAAGGCCTTGTCCCCCTTCTTTATCACCTGTGTAAGCCTTAGCTCCTTTGAAGGCTTGGCTGCCCTCACAACACTGCTCAACTCCTAGATTTTTCTTGCTTGCTCCCTGTCCACCTTTCTTTCGGGACCCTTCCATCTTCTGAAGGCAGTTTTTTTTCCTTCACTCTTATCTGCAGCTCCTTTGACTACCAACTTGGCTTTTTGTTTCCTGCCTTCTTACTGCATTTCTTTGAGCAAGTGTTTGTGGCCACTAACAGACCTTCCTTCAGGATTGCCCAGTTCTGGAAGGTATCGATGTCTGGGGTGATGTTAGCCAAATGCTCCCTGAGGATGTCAGCCATCCTGCAGAAGTCAGCCCTTCTGAAGTCCACTATCTTGGTTTTTGTAGACATCCCCTCCCTACCCATATCCAGTTAGAACCACACTGTTCAGTGGTCGCTACCTGCTAGGGGGTCCTCAGTTCTTATGTCTTGCTCTTAGTCTCCGATGGTCAGCACAAGATCCAAAATGTTCCCCTTCCTTATCAGTTCCTCCACCTTTTATGACAGGAATAGATCCTGGAAGCGGTCCAGAATGACCTGTTCCCCAGTGCTCATGGTAGACATGGTTCTCCAATTCACCCCTGGTAGATTGAAATCCCTGACCACCACAGTGCCACCCTCTCTACAGTGTTCCTGTAACTGATCTGCCAGTTCACTGTCAATGTCTTCTCACTGTGATGGTGATCTGTACACAACCTCCAGTTTGACCCTTTTACCTTTATTGATTTTCCAGTTGAACTCATAAGGTTTCTGGCATCTCCTTGTTACCCTCCTCCATACTGCTCACTATCCCTTCCCTCACAAATAAAACTGCCCTCCACCCTTCCCTTTTGTCCTATCACTGTGATACAGTCTGTATCTTGCTATCATTATATCCCACTCATGGTGCTGGTTGGCCCATATCTCAGTGATGGCAGCTATATCCACTTCCACTTCTGCCATTAATGCTTGGAACACAGGTATTTTGTTCCCCTAGCACCTTGCATTTAGGGACATCACACTTCAGCACGATACCTTACTTACCCACAGGACAACACAGGAGTCTGCTTTGCCAACAGATTGCAGGCTCATCTTAATCAACGGTTATGAAAATGCATATTTGTTCACAGGGCTCAAAACTCATTCACACAACAAGAGCTCTTTGAGACCACCACCACTTGTGTCCTGTATACTCTTAATACTGCGTCCTGGGCCTTTCTAAGCAAAATCAAGCTATAATCAGCATGCCACAAACAAATGTGAATACCTCTTGAACCATAAGTGCTACACACAAAATACGAGTACAAAGTTGTTGAGCATAAACTAACCTTTCCAACGGTGCAATGCAATCAATTGTAATCGATTTGTTTTTTATTTTATACTAGCAGAAATACCAGACTGTCTATTTTTGGGGGATTTATACAAGGTCCTTTGGTGAGGCTTGAGAGACAAATGTCAGTCATGCACACCATACCTTAAACAAATGTGAATAACTCCTAAAGTATATGTGATAGACACAAAGTATCAGTGGCAAAGTTGTTCAGCTCAAAATTACCTTTCTAACAGTGCTATGCAATCAATTGTAATCAATTTGCTTTTTATTTTATACTAACAGAAATACCAAACAAATGTGGGATTTTTTTTTTCGTATTTATTCAAGGTGCTTAGGTGAGGCTTGGGAGCACAAATACCATACCTTAAACAAATGTGAATGACTCAAAAAATACATGATAGACATAAAGTGTCAGATGCAAAGTTTTTCAGTGCAAAATTATCTTTCTAATGGTGTTATGCAATCAATTCCAAGCAATTCAGTTTGATCATTATTTAGGTAAAAACTGCTGACTTCCTCAGATGTTTCCAGGCCTGAGTTAGGGTTACCACCTGTCCTGGTGTTTGCAGGACAGTCCTTGTTTGGGCAGCTGTTTTCTGTGAAAAAGCATGAAGAATATTAAATGTCCTGACTTTATAGTAGAAAAAATATTTTCTAATTTCCCACTGAATGGTACAGAAAAATATAATACCTTAACTAAAATACCTTAAAATGAAAAGAAACAATTTAAGCAACTAAGAAACTACAGTACTTAGCTTTAATTCTGGTTATTCAGAGAAAACAAGTCTGTTGCTTTGGTTGAGGTTACCTACTGTCCTGTGAAAAATCATGTTTTAGTAAGAAATGTCCCACTTTTTACTTTCTAAAAAGTGGTAACCCTAGCCTGAGTGGACGTCAGCTGAGTACATCTACAGTCATTATTGGCCTGAGTGGCTATGTTTCCAGACGCCACCTATAGGTGTATCCACGACTGAATGAGATAACATATGGAAAAGACTAGAACTATATGTCAGCCTTAGGTATGATAATGCTCTGCAAATTATGGCTAGTACTCTTAGTAGATACATTTTTTCAGTTGTTTAACCAGGTGAGACACACTAAGCTGAAAGCTTTTTTTACAGGTACAACCTTGGAGCACAGGGAAGTTAAGTGACTTGCTCAAGGTCACACAGTATGCAAGTGGAAGCTGTGGGATTCAAACCCAGGTCTGGTCTCCTGGATGTCACCAGATTTGCAGCTCAGAGCCTTAGACCACTGTGCTATACTTGTATTTATTAAAAAGGAAAAAAAAGAATCTTTAGATATAAGAAATAATAGATTACTACTCAGAGCTACTACTAAGACTTAGAGTACCATCACATTCCCGACCTATTCATATAACCAAAATGTAATGGAAGAATCATTTTGATAAGCTGCACTGATGAACTCAGAGCATCATGTGTGTACAGTAAAACTAACATTACCATGAGCAACAAAATCTATGACTTGGAAACCACCAACGTGAGATGTCAACTAGTTTAGCAGCAGCATGTTCATGTTGAAAGCTACTCAGATCACCAGCCCTGTGGTGCTGAGAGTTAAGGGTTGTGGTACTGAACACCACAACTCATGCTGCTCTGGTGGCCAGGGTTCAAGAATGAGCTCGGGTTGCTGTGGGGTTGACAGGGGGAAGGAGGGAGTAGCTGGATTGAGCTGCTGTGAGGCAGCTTTCTTCTCCATGGTAGGTTGGGCACTGATCTGTCAAGTGCACACTGTTTGGAGGGGAGGGCACTGTTAGGCACTTGGCAGAAGCCATGTCTCTGCAGGGCTTCCCACCTGGACCATGGTCCATCATGCCAGTGCCCTCTGGGGGGGTTAGGGCTTCTAGTAGCCACTTCCATAATGATGAATAAAACCCTTACCCCCTGCCATGCCCTGTGATCCCTGCATGGGGGGATGGAGCAGATGGTTGGTACTCCACATATGAGCCTCGCTGGCAGTCATTGAAAAAATGTCTTAATTAAAATCAAAAAGAAGATTCCTCAGATCTTACTGAGACAGACATGGCAAATTTAGATGATCATGATTTATTTCAGTCAGTGCAAAATCATGGCTTTAGTAGCAGTTACTTACAAAGAGGAAACTATGGTAACTGAGGTAGACTACTATCCATGCTCTACCTAATTCAGATACATTAAGTAAGTCAACATCTTTGCTTGCCTCAGCTAACCCATTGCTCCATTCATCAACACCTTGCCATGCCAGAACCACATCATCTCATCCTTTTACACATCTTTTCCAAATGCAAAACAATTAGCCTGAACTCAGTTATTTAATTGCAGGAACACATTTGACATCAACCATTTGATTACTTCCCCAATGACTCTGACATTTAGTAAAATGTTAGGGGTTGATCACCAATCTTCAATTCTGGAGAAGGTTGCAGTCAAATGGCTATTTGCAAATTTATAGCTGAGCTATGAAATACCATCTAGGTCTGCTTGTACAGCAACTGCAGAGTAATGTCAGAGATTATCAAGCAGTCAAAGTACATTGTACTTGCACTCAAGAAGGAATGAGATTGGGTTCTACTCTTCACCAACAATATTTGGAGATTGCAAAAATGCATCAGAATGACTTTATGACAACTCATCTCTCTAACAGATGGGGTATGCAACTTAATGCTTGGAAGCTGCCCTTTGAGGACTCTGTGTCACAACAAAGGGGGACTGCAAAGGAAGAGACCCCACCTACAGTAAGTCAGTGGCAATTCAATGGAAGTGGAGCTTGTTCACTACATTATTGCATATAATGATAGCCTAGGGAAAACATTATAGGAAACATTAAACCCAGCTGGATGACAGGCCAGTTGCCCCTCATGCTCTGAACTAGTGACTGGGTGCCTTCATGGGCTTCTGCCAGATAACTACAGAGAAAGGAATAAGTCCCAAAGAAGCCAAATGTTTGGGCTGGGAGACCAGTCCCAATTGAGGCAGGTCAAGAGATTGGAGATGCAATACAAATTAAAAAGAAATCAAGTGAACCAGCAGGGCAGTTAGTGAAAATAACAAGTGCTTCAAAAAAGTTTGCATGCACGTGGTCTGGTTTGGCTATAAAGACAAAAAGCTTCTGTCCACTAAAACATTTAGGACTGCCAAAAAGGTCAGGTGCCAGTGACCCATCTTCATCTTTATAGTCATCATCAGCAGCATTATCATCACTGTCCGCAGCAGCGCTATCATCCTTATTATAATTTCCATCATCACTACAAAGTGACCTTAGCAGTCGTTGTCAAGTATAATATTTAATTAAAATGTAGATATAAGTTCATTATTATAGCTTGTAGCTCATGCTCAATTATTGTATTGTAAAACTTTTACACTACTGATTTGGCAGAGGTTGACTTTAATCACTCATTTGGTTCTAATGCCCATACTGCCCATCCTGAGAATATCAGTTCAGAGTCATCTAAAAATGATGGTGATCCCACGTATCTGACAGAGAATATGTACATCTTGAGTTCAACCTTTATGATGATTATTATGACAGTGCTGATGCCTACAATACTGACTGTGTAGCAATTTCAGAGTCAGAACAAAAGGCTGTTGCCACAATCACACCCAATTGCACAAGAGTAAAATACCTTCCTGAGCTTCCTCCTCATGTACCACTGTTGCAGTTACACTACAGTAACTAGCTCAATTACAACTGCTTTCACAGGTACACAATTACTGTCTCCTCTGCATCATGGACCTATGCTGCTATCATCAGAGAAACAACCAGCCAAGTCCAGTACTCGCTGGTACTCTAGTAAAGAGCTAGCACCTGCTGGTAAGCTTGTAAAGAGCAGTTACCTGCTGGTAATCTAATAAAGAGCTAGTACCTGCTGGTAAGCTTGTAAAGAGCAAGTACCTGTTGGTAATCTAATAAAGAGCTAGTACCTGCTGGTGATCTAGTAAAGAGCTAGTACCTGTTGGTAATCTAGTAAAGAGCTAGTAGCAACAAAAATAGCAGGCAGAAAATGTTAGTCAGTTTTGAAAGTAGTGAGAGATTACTGAAGTATCATTTTTTCTCAATTTGCTAATTATACTTTTTTATCTGACAGTATTTGGTGCAGGCTAAAGGGCAGTACTTTATCTGTAGACTGACATATCCATGTCTATTACTCCTCAAACCTCATCAGCATTGTGACCTCCAATACTGTGACAACACAGAAGTCTGCTCTACCAAAAGACAGCATGCTCTTCGTGGTCAGCTCTTGTAAACAATGTGTGTCAGTTCACAGAGTTCATGATGTATTGGGAAGAACAAAACTGTTTGTCTCAGCCTCAGGAATTGTACTGTTCCACACATCATGCCTACCGTAGTACTGTTAGTAAATGCTTTTTTGATCAAAAGAGAAAAAAATAATCTTTAGTTACAAAAATAATAGTTTATGACTCTGAGCTACTACTATGACGTAGAGCACCATCACACTCCCTGCATAATTACATAAACAAAATGGACTAGCATTTAATGGAAGAACACTTTTGATAAGTTTCACTGAAGAACTGAGAGTATGATGTGTGTACTATAAGAGAACAACAGAGAACAAAATATATGGCTTGGAAACCACAAATATGTGGTGTCAGTTAATTCTGGAGTAGCCTCTGCATGTTGAGAATCACTCAGTTTTCAGTAAGCCAGATATTGACTATTCATGTTATGATTTACAGTTGCAGCCATAGCTATGTTCAGATATTTCCAGATACTCCACAATATCTCTAATGACATTGTCTCTGGTTGCCCATAATGGTACTGCAGGCAGGCAGGCAGGAACTTTCTCCAGAGATATCACAAAAAAATCTGAAAATATCTGACAATGCTCTGGTTGCATCTATACTTCAGTCAGTGTCAAACCATGGCTTTAATAGCAGTTAGTAACACAGTGCCTACCATGGTGGCAGAGGTGGACTGCTAATTAGACTCCACCTCCTTCAGATACAAGAACTAAGTCAACATCTCTGTTTTTACCAGCATCTTCTGACAGAGTACTCTATTCACCAATGCCAAGCCATGCCAGAGAAGCACCACCTCATCCTTGTCCAGAACGTTTCCAAATGCAAAACAATGAACCCTAACTCAGTTATTTGATTGCAGGAACACATTTGACATCAAGCATTTGACTACGTCTCCAATTACTCCAGTGGTGAAATAGTATTGACTGATTAAGCAATAAGGCACAACAGGGTGTGGGTAATTAGGGGATTTACCCACGCCTTGTGTGGAGTGTTATGAGATAATGCCAAGTGACTTGACCACACAAGAAGTGGATAAATCTCCGAATAACCCACACCGTGGAGTGCCTTATTATGGTTATACAATGGACCCAAGTGTAGATAGATACATTTAAAATGTGTTTTATTATGTTTTTCATAAATGTCATTTCTCAGCTGTGGGTTATTGCAGGATATACCAACAGTCATGTGATGTGTTTTGACCAGTGAGGTTACAGGATTTTCATACCCCGTTGTATAACAACCTCCAGTCTTCCATTGTGGAGAATGATACAATCAAATTGCTGCTTGATAGTTAACAGCTGTGCTATGACTTGCAATTTAGGTTTGCTGGTATGTCAGCTGCAGAGTAGTTCCAAAGATTACCAAGGAGTCTAAGTGCATTGTACTTGCACTCTGGAACGAGCACATTAGGGTTCTGCATTTTACCATAGATATTTGATTATCAGAGAGGTGCATCATACAGTATCACTCATGGACATATCTCTCAGCCTGGACACAGGAGGCATGACTCCAAGTCACATGATGCAACTCGTGGGCATATGCAAGTTGCACCATGTGGCACTACGCAGGGGACCCTGCACCCTATTCCAAGACAGGCAGGATCCCCAGCACCTATGACCCATGACTTGAGGCAGCTGCAGGCATGTGCCATGGGAATGGTGCAATGGACCTGGGTTCCACAAGTCATAGCCCACATCTAACTGCTCCCCCAGAGACCTCCCTGCCCTGAAACACTCTTGCAATCCCCTGGGGGCCTTGGGGGGCTGGCTGAGTGGCACAGGCACATGGGGAGCACAACAGAAAATGGCCCCAGGGGCTCCTTGAATATGAAGGGGTGGGGGCCACAATGTGCTTGGAGGTAGGTGGGGCAATGTATTGTGCCATATGCGGTGCTGCAGGAGGGGCATCTGTCATTTTGCCAGGAGTGATGCCCCTTAGATCAGCTAAATGCTGGTCTAACCCCACAGCACCATGTCCAGAATAGCAGATATGTGTTATGGCTGCTGCCATTTTGGAATAGGGTACAGATGCTGCCATATCCCACCCTTGTGCCATGCCACAGTGGGTTGTGGGCATAGTGGGAAGCATAGGCCACCTTTGGCACAACCTGCATACAGCATTGTGCAAGCCGCATTCTGTTATTGCAACTTGCGTAATGCATGGTGCAAGGTGTGATTTGCACCATAGAGTATCGTGCAACTCATCTTACACCAGGTGTAACGTGACCTGGAATCAGACCCAGGGTTTCTTACTCACAGTAACAAAAACATTCTAATCTGACAAACAAAATGCAGTGCACGGGAACAACATTGCTCATTGCCACTGTTATGGACAGTGAACACCCTGCTTTCATCATGCTTAATATCCAAGAAAAAACTGTGGAATTAAGGGATACTTGGAAATGGAATAGCATTGTTAGTGGCCTGATAAAGCATTTACCATGGTAAAGGCTTTCAGTGACAGTAACAGGGAGAAAATATGTATCAACTGCTTTCACAGACATGTAATATATTGTTGGAACAAATCATCTCTGTACAAAAAGGGTCAGTGTGACCAAATCCTTGTCCGATTTAACAGTGCTCCTGAAGAATCATGTAAAAGCTGTTTATCTATTGTGGAGGCCATGTCCACAGTGCATGTTCTCCTGTACTTACTAGAGACATACACTACAATGATGACTACTTCCCTAATTTTATTCAACTGGCACAGAAATACAACAGAAGTCAAACAAATTGAAATCTTAAAAAATGGTCAAATCCAGAACTGGAATGTGATTTTTGTTCTGCAGCTCACTACTAGTATACTTCTTTGTGACATTTTGATTTTTTTTTTCAATCTGATGATTTATATATCAATTTCAGTTTGTTACAAATGGCAAAAAGACATAAATCTCTGAGAAACAAATGTATTCACTGTGAGCACTGCACAAGAAAAATAAATTTACTTGTACAGCTAACACTACTTTGTCTTCATAGAAGTGCCTACAACAACAGAAGCATTAACAAGTGAACCAACTGTGACAAGTGCAACACAATCTGATACCACAACCATGCAACCAGGTAAAGTAAATTATTTCATTGTGTTTGACCTGCAGTTTATCCACTGATTTGCATTTCTCTACTTAAGAGGTTATGAGGGGATTCACTTTTTACAAATAAAATGGATGGCAGTGTGACCCACATGTGATACAGTATTAAATGTTTATTGGGGTTTTACAGTATAAACAATTGCAAAACGTTCTAACTGTAGCACAGTGCAATAGGATACACAAAAGCATGTCCAACAGGAACCAATCCAGGAGAAATCAACCAAATGTTGACTTTTGTAGGAGCACAGTGGCAGAGCTACCACCTGCTATTCCAATGACATTGATGTGGCAGTAAACATTTGATGCTCGGGCGCTGAGAGGGTAAGGGCTGATTGAATGCCTTTATGGAAAGTTCTTCTCTCTGGAAAAGGGGGTAAGCATTTCCTGCTTGGTAATTACCCCAGAGGAATCTGTGTGGCACCAAAGATGGACTGCAAGGGAAACCACCCCACCTACAGGAAGTCAATGGCAGTTCAATGTAAGTGGGGCTCATTCACTACATCATTGAATGTGATGTCAGCCTGTGGAGAAATTTATGAGAAAATATTAACTCCTGCTGGATAACAGGTGAGTCCCCCTCATGACCAGGTATCGCCATAGTACTCAACCAGATAATGACAGAGCTAGGCTAAGTCCCAAAGAAGCCAAATGAGTGTGCTGGGGACCAGTCCAAACTGTGGCAGGTCAAGAGACTGGAGTCAAAATACAAATTGTAAAAAAATCAACTGAAGCAGCAGAACAATCATAGAAAATAACAAGTGCTTCACGAAAGTTTAAACCCAGCATGTCAGGTTGGACTTAATCAGTATTTCTGCCTTGTCTAGATTTCCCTCCTAACACTCTCCCTCCTCCCCTTTCAGCCTCACTACCCCATCTGGTATGGTCCTCAGATGGTTCCATTCTTTTCTCACAGGCTGGACTCAGAGAGTGGTGTCATTTTTATTTTCTTCGGTCCCTTCCCCCTGACCTGTGGGGTGCTGCAGTGTTCCATGTTGTCTCCCATGTTGTTTGCAGTGTATATGCTGCTGTTGGGAGATATTATAAGGCAGTATGGGCTGCATCTGCACTGCTATGCAGATGATACTTAGATATACCTGTCCTTTGTGCCTGAGAAGGATGATGCTGTTATGGTTTTTAACAACTGCCTCACTGAGATTCAGGACTGAAGAAGTACCAGCTGGTTAAGGTTGAACCCGGATAAGACTGAAGTATTGGTTGTGGACCCTGGTCATCGGGAAGAGAAGTCCTTGGCTGTTCATGCCTCTGGGCTTGTTCCAGGGGTCAGACAGCTGAAGTCCTCCAAACTGGTGCAGAATCCGGTCGTTATCTTTGATGGTGAGCTTACACTTAAATCGAAGTTGTCTGCCATTGTCGAGGCCTCATTTTACCATCTGAGGAATATCACCATGATAAAACATCAAGTTCTGCCTGATGGACTTCCTACTCTGGTCCATGCCTTTGTGACTTCTCTCCTTGACTACTGCAATGCTCTCTACTTAGAGCTTCTGGAGCAGACATCCGCCTCCTGCAGCTGGTGCAGAATGAGGTGGCCAGGCTGTTGACGGGCCTATCTCAATCTAGCCAGGTCACATCTGTAGAAAAAGTTAAATTAACATCCAGAAGGACACCCAGATATTTAAATTGGGTAACCTAATCCAGTTTATTGCCAAGGGACTCTATTATTAATAAACCAGAGGCTTTAATTAATCTCTGTCTAGAGCCAAAAAGCATGCATTTAGTCTTCTTAATATACAAGGAAAGCTGTTTTTTTCTATTAGCCAGTTACCCAAAACACAGAAATCCTCACTTAATCTTTTATTTCGGTATTCCACTGAGTTTGAACTACAAAACAAAATAATATCATTGGTGTAAATTAAACAGTGCATGTATCTTATTAAGGAAGGAATGGAGTCAATGAACAATGTGAACCGGAAAGGCCCAAGAATTGAACCTTGCAGCACTCCCTGTTCCATCATCCTACAGTTATACAAATTACCATTGAAACCCACCCTTAATGGCTGATTTGTTAAATAACTATTAAACCAATGAAGCGGAGAATCCATCAGTCCAGTGTCTCTAAGGCTCCCAAGCAGCAGGAGATGGGTAACTGAATCAAAGGCCATAGACATGTCCATGAACACAGAACTAGTGAGTAAGCCATCATCCATAGTCATGGTGGTGTGGTCTGTGAACCTGGCCAAGGCCGTACCCGTACCATGAAACTTATGAAAACCATGCTGCTTGGGATCACTAAGGCCAGTGGAGTGAAGGTATTCAGTAATTAGTTAATTTACCAATTTCTCAAAAATGTTACCCAATGGTGGAAGCAATAAAATAGGATGATAATTGTCCATCTCTCCAGAACCGCCAGATTTGTAAATGGGTCTTATCAGAATCTGTTTCCATTGATCAGGGAAGCAGCCCATGACAAATGACAGATTTAAAATCAAAGCCAGTGGACAGGTAATGTAATCAGAAACTAATGTTAGGAACGTTTGTTCCAATTCACTAGCTCCTGGGCTAGTATCAGTCATCTGTTGTAATAGTTTTTTTTTTTTGATTTGATCAGGCTTTATGGCTCTAAAGTAAAAAACTGTCAAAACATTATTAATTTTGGATAAGTTAGTTTGTTAGTTAGTAAGTTAGTTTGGCTGGGTGGCAGGACACAGAGGGTGGTGGTAAATGGCTGTCACTCCACAGAGGGAAGAGTGACCAGTGGGGTACCACAGGGATCAGTGCTGGGACCGGTCCTATTCAACATCTTCATCAGTGACATTGCACAGGATCTAGAAGGCAGAATTTCACTGTTAGCTGATGACACAAAGCTCTGTAATAGAGTAGACACACCAGAGGGTGTAGACAGAATGAGAAGGACCTGCAGAAACTTGAAGAATGGTCAAGGGTTTGGCAGTTGAAATTCAATGCAAAGAAGTGCAAGATAATGCATATGGGGCACAAAAACCCTGGCACAATATATCAGTTGGGGGTGGAGGATATAGCATGCACCAAGCAGGAAAGGGATCTTGGGGTTGTCATCTCTGATGATGACCTCCAAAGTGAGAAACAGTGTGACAAGGCATCCAGGTAAAAGCAAATAGGATGCTGGGATGTATAGGCAGGGCATCACCAGCAGGAAAGAGGAGATCATAATTCCACTATACAAGACACTAGTGAGGCCCCACCTGGAGTACAGTGTACAGTTCTGGAGACCATACCTACGTAAGGACATAGACAGGGTGAGAGAAGGTTCAGAGGAGGGCAACAAAGATTGTGCATGGGTTGCATCACAAGTCCTATGAAGACAGGTTGAAGGAACTGAACATGTACTCCCTGGAGGAGAGGAGGAGAGAGGGATATGATAGAGACATACAAGTATCTTACAGGGAGGAACAGGGTGCAGGAAAACACTATTTTTAAGCGAAAAAGATGTTTCAGGACTAGAGGGCATGGGATGAAGTTGGAGGGAGGACGATTCAGAGGAAACATGAGAAAGAATTTCTTCACAGAACGGGTGGTGGACAAGTGGAACACCCTGCCAGAGGAAGTGGTGAGGGCTGAAACAATCACAGGATTTAAGAATGCATGGGATAGACATAAAGGAATTCTAGAGGTCAGGGGTAAGGGGAAATAGACTTCTAGGAAAACAAACTGAACTTACAAGCTCAAATGGGCAGACTAGGTGGGCCATAGGCCCTTATCTGCTGACACTGTCTATGTATCTATGTATCTATGTAGTAACCTCATTCGAAATGTGTTCAAAAGATTATGTATATCTAGACAAGTTAGAAAACATATCCATAAAAACATCACAAATCTCCTGGGGATTTGTCAGTTCACAGCCATCATTATAAAAAAATTCAGCCTGTTCTTGAAATTTAGGTTTTATGAGAGAATTTATAAATGACCAAAACTTTCAAGGATTCTGCAGTCCTGAATTCTATAAGTTGTGACAAAATTTAGATTTACTCTGCCTTACTTTTATTTTACACTCATTTCTTAGGTCCCTATAATCATTAAAATCTATATTATTGTTAGTTCTTTTAAAACCTTTCCAGTCTGAATCCCTGAGTTTTTTTTTAATGAAATAGGGTTGGAGTAATTCATTTAGTTACTATTCCACTATCTCTTTGTATTACTTTCGGTGAATGTTTATTTTGCAATTCCAAAAGAGCAGTTGTAAAAAAATGTACTGCAATATTCACATCTGGAATGGCATTTAAATAAGCCCAGTCCACCTGTTGCAAATCAGTTACTAATTCTTCACTCAGCTCAGTTGTAAATTTCCTGTAAGAAATGAATCTGGAGGTGGTTTGGGTCTTTAGCATTTCCAAGTACGATATTGGCCAGATGGTCACTTATTACTTCCGGAAATACAACAACACTCTTAGCATTTAAGTTATTTGTTAATATCCAGTCAAGAATGGTGTGATTCAGACTCTCCACATTCTTGCTTGTAAAGTCAAGAATAAGTTGAGACAGTTTAGCAGATCGAACACCAGCCCTCTGCTAATAACATCTGTCCAACATGTCTGGGGCTGGAGGTCCAGGGTTTGTCTCAACATTACCAGCTAAAAGCAGTATTGAACTGGCTGTAGTGGATATCAGCACAGCAAAAGTCATTTTTAAATTGATAGTTGGTTTTGCATACTGCACAAGGCTATATAAAGCCCTTTGCTTGAGACTATGCAGAGACCACACATGTAAATGAATCTGGTAAGTAGAGGCTACCAGGATATTTGAATGTGAAAAGATAGTAAAGGATCTAGGTTGTTCACATTGCACTCCATTTTGTCTAATTCAGTGTGAACCCGGATCAAACAGTACTAACCCTAATAATAGATATTGTACAAACACACCTTACAGGGTTATCTGTATCACAACTACAACTAGCGAAGTAATCTTTAATGTTTACATTTGCAAATATTTGAACAGTGCACCCCCTACTTTCATTAATTCATGAACTGCCTCCCTTCAGCCTTCCACCGTTTACTCCCACCAGTGCCTCATGCCACTCCTGTATGAGCCACTCATGTAAGCAGCTGCTCCACAGGCAGCCGCTAGTGCTGTTCTGCTTTTATGAATGAAGACTCTGCTCCCTGCAACACCTAATCTTTCACTGCCCCTGTAGCCCCCACCGCTTCTCCCTTCCGGACAGGTAAATGAATTGGTTATGGCAGGCAGATGCAGTCTGTTTTTCTGTGGGGCTCAGAGGTAAGTGAAAATGTCGGCTGGATATCAGTAGCCAACTGAATGGAGATCGCCAATAGTCCATGTGATGAAAATACCTCTGTAAAAAGGCAGTCGATGAGCTGCTGCTGGAAGGTTAAGTGGTTGCAAATTAAAAGAACTGCTGAGTTTTTAAAAGACAGTCTCCACCCCCTGTAACTCCTGACCTGCCTCCACCTCCCGATAGCCCCCCCACTAGACCTATTTTGACACTCTAGTTTCCCTTTGTAGTCAGGGCTCCCTTGTGTCTATCCCATGCATTCTTGAATCCCCCCATAGTGCTGAACCCCACAACCTCTTTGGACATGCTGCTTCAGGTGTCCACCACTCTTTCTGTGAAGACAAACTTCCTGGTGTTGGTAGAGAACCTTCCTCCTTGCAGACTGAGATCTTGTCCACTGGTCCTGGAGCCTTCTTGAAGTGAAAAAGTTCCTGTATCTTGTTAATGCCTTTTATGTACTTGAATGTTTCACTCATGTTCCCCCTCTCTCTTCTCTGCTCCAGGGAGTACAAATTCAGTTCCCCAAGTCTCTCCTCGTAGAATACGTACTGGAGACCCTGAATCATTTTTGTCACCTTTCTCTATACTGTTTTCACCCGGTCAATGTCCTTTCTGAGGTGAAGCCTCCAGAACTGGACTCCATATTCCAGGTGAGGCCAGATCAGCACTCTGTACAGTGGTAGACAGTATCACCTCCCTCCTGCTCGTGATTCCCCTCCCTATGCAGCCCAGCATTCTGTTGACTTTCAGTGTTGTCTTCTCACACTGCTGATTAGCCTTCGAATAATCTGAGATTATGATTCCCAGATCTTGTTCCTGGTTTGAGGCTGCCAGCCTTTCACCTCCTCGGTAATACTCCTATCTTGGATTTTTCTTTCCTATGCACATAACCTTGCACTTTTTGGCATTAAATCTCAGCTGTCACACTCCAGACCATTCTTCTAATTTTTTGAGGTCAGCTTTCATCTTGCTCCCTCCTTTTGAGGTGTCCACCCTATTACATATTTTGGTGTCATCTGAAAACAGACACACCTTCCCTTCCAGTCAATCAGCGAGGTCTGCTATAAAAACATTGAAGAGCAGAGGCCCCAGCACTGATTCCTGGGACACTCCGCTGGTCACTTTGCCTTCTGTTGATTGCATTCCATTTACCTGTACCCTCTGGCTTCTGCCTTGTATCCAGTTTTATACCCATCGGACTACTTCTCGACCAACCCCTGTGTGGCCAAGCTTCTTTACCAGCCTTCTGTGTGGAACCAAGTTGAAAGCCCTTCTAAAAGAAGAAGCCAGAAGGTGAAGGAAGGAAACATATTCAATTCAGTGCTTCAGAGTAACTGGTAATTGGTATTTTTCTTTTAAACTTAGATTGTAGGCTTGTAGGGACACTATACTTTCTTTCTGTGTTGTCTTTACTTATAATTGTTTTTGGGCTGTTGAAAATTTAAAACATAGTGGTGGTGTAATTCTGTGCTGTCTTTAATTGCTGCAAATTTTATCTTGGCTTGTCTGACTGTCCTGTAGCTGGGTGAAGGGTGTTAATTGTCTGGCCTCTGACCTCAGCTACGTGATAACTGGAGGTGGGGCTTAGTCACAGTTAAAGCAGCAAACAGAGGTTCATCTTCTCAGAAGAAGCCAGAAGGTGAAGGAAGGAAACATATTCAATTCAGTGCTTCAGAGTAACTGGTAATTGGTATTTTTTTTTAAACTTAGATTGTAGGCTTGTAGTGACACTATACTTTCTTTCTGTGTTGTCTTTACTTATAATTGTTTTTGGGCTGTTGAAAATTTAAAACATAGTGGTGGTGTAATTCTGTGCTGTCTTTAATTGCTGCAAATTTTCGCCCCCCCACCCCTTCCCCCAACTCTTAATTATATGCCCTGATAAATCTGATTGACAGGAGCTAAACACAGGGTATAGTAAGAGGTGTGAAGTAGGAGGGGCATAAGGGGAAGAAGACCACCCTCAAGCACGACAAGTGTTTTGACTCATTTATTTATTTATTGGTTTCTTTTTCCTTAAAAAAAATATATATCTGAGGATCAGTTACAGGATTTTAGCACTGTAAATAAATAAAAGAGAACTAAGAGAGCTTCAGTAGCAGAAGTAGTGGAATTGCAGTATAATGTGGGAGTGGTGCAATGCAGTGGCTGTGGGGCAGCCATATTCAGGCAGACCTTCTGGACACTGGTTGCTGCCCTATTGCATGCATCTCTCGGGACTGCGGATGAGGTAGCCAGACTCAGAGCGGAAGTAAACTGGGTCAGGGTACCATCACCCTATCCAGGGACCACCCAGTCCAATGCAGCTGCCTCAAGGATGCCGAGACGAGGAGCACTTGAATGACAGTGGGCTCAGGGAGGGTTAGAGCAGTCAGGCAGAGGCACATCCCAGATCCTATTCCTCTCAAGAACTCATATGCCACACTGGCAAATGAGGACAACCAAATAGAGGTACCCAGGAAGTGGAAGGAAAGGATGTGGAGGTTAGGCAAGGAGGTGACCTCAGTGGGAAAGCAGTGGACCCCAGAGGAGGAGGAGGAAGCGAATCCTGGTGGGGACTCCATCGTAAGAGGATCCAGCTAGGAACACAGGAGGGGAGGACAGGGAGGTGAGGTGCCTACCAGGTGCCACGGCATGGAGGGATGGAAGGAAGATACTGGGGATCACTGGGAAGGCAAGACAGGAGGTGAGCTGGATGTCATTATCCACCTAGGTACTAATGACTTGGCAAATGGGGCCAAAGGAAGTTCAGGAAGAGTTTAGGAAACTGGGAGGGTCTCAAGCAAGTAGCTACTTCTGTCACTTTCTCAGAAGTACTACCTGTGAGAGGCAAAGGAGAACATAGAGTGCATGCACAGGAAATTTAACTCATGGTTGAAGAACTGGTGCTGTGAGGAAGGTTTGGATTCATTGGTGACTGGGGACCCACCTGGAGGGATGGAGGTTTGTTCAAGCCTGACGGCCTGCATCCATCCTGGAGGGGAATCCAAGCACTCAATGATAAGTTTAAATGCTACATTGACAAGCATTTAAACTAGCAAAGGGGGGTGGCAGGCCAGCAAGTATGGTACCTACTTGCTCACCCCCCAAAGCTAGTAGTGGAACCAGTGAACCAGAGGAGTGGCTATCTCTGCAAAGCAGTGTGCAAAAGATGGAGATTAGTGTCCAAAAGGTGGATAAGCAGAAAAGGGGCAAAATTCAGCAGAAGGGCAGACAGCAAGGAGAACCAGGGATAAATGACAACCAAGGAAGGGGCTGGAGTAGAACAATGAAGCAGTCTAGGGAGGTCAAATCATGGAAAGCCATGTGTGCAAATGCCAGGAGCCTTAGCAACAAGATGGAAGATCTGGAGGCTGTCATGGTACAGTCAGACCTGGACATTGTGGCCATCACTGAAACCTGGTGTAATGATAACCATGACTGGGAGATGGCCATACCGGCCCAACATATTCAGAAGAGACAGAGCAGGCAGGAAGGAGGAGGAGTGGCACTGTATGTGAAAAATGACATAAGGGCCCACACAGATTCAGGAGGAACAAAATGGGGAGATACTGTGGGTTAAGCTGGAAAGGAAAATGGGGCCAGCCATCCGCCAGAGTGTGGTCTATAGACCACCAGCCCAGAGGAAGAAACAGATAGGGAGCTGATGCTAGCCATCCAAAGGATGGCAGACAAAGGTGAGTAGTACTGGTTGGAGACTTCAATATACCAGACGTGGACTGGAGCATCCCAGCAGCAGTATCAACTAGGAGCAGATTTATTCTGGACTCCTTCAGGGTGCCTTCCTCAAGCAACTGGTCATGGAACCAACTCAGCAGAAGGCAATACTGGACCTTGTGCTCACAAACAGGGACAGTGTGATGGGGGTAACAGTGGGGAGCACCTGGGTAACAGTGACCACCAGTCATTGTGGTTTGAAATCACAGAAAGAGCAGAACCAAACCACACAAAACACGTATCCTGGATTTTAGGGGGCAGACTTTGGGAAAATGGGGAGATACTTGAAAGAGGCATTAAGGGGAATGGGGCAGGAATCAGGGGTTGAGGAACAGTGGGCAGTATTTAAAATGGGGATTACAAGAGAAACAGAATTATGCATTAAGCAGGTTAGCAAGAGAAAAAGAAGAGGAAACCATTATGGTTTTCCAAAGAGGTAGCAAAGAAAGTGAAAGCCAAAAAGATTGCATTCAGGCAATACAAAAAGACACAGGCAGAAGGGGATAGGGAGAAGTACCAGGAGAAACAAGGGAGGCAGGGGAAGTCGGTAAGGAAGCCAAGCTCAGACAGAAGAACACATTGCAAAATCAGTGGGCAAAGGGGACAAAACCTTTTACAGGTACATAAGTGAAAAAGGAAAGACAAAGGGAGGGATAGTGAGACTGAAGGGGGAGGATGGGAGCCGCGTGGAGGATGACAACAGTAAAGCTGACATATTGAACAGGTATTTCTGCTCAGTCTTTACTAAGGAAGAGGGGGTAATGGGTCTGAAGGAGTACAAGGGGTGAGAATGGTGCAGAAATGGACACAAGTCCCTTTACACAGAAAGGGTCCTGAAGGAACTGGAAGTAATAAGAGCTGATAAAGCAATGGGGCCAGATGGGGTGCACCCCAGGGTCCTAAAGAACTAAGAGAGGTGGTGGCTGAACCTCTGGCTATCCTGTTCAGCCAATCACTGGAAACAGGAGGTACCCAAAGACTGGAGGACAGCAGATGTAGTCCCCTTATACAAAAGTGGGAACAAAGAGGAAGCAGGTAACTACAGACCAGTCAGCCTCACCTCAGTAGTGGGGAAGATCATGGAAGCACTACTGAAGGAGAGATTGGTGGAACATCTGGTTGTCAATAGACTACAGGACCCAAGGCAGCATGGTTTCACCAGGGGAGGTCATGTCAGACCAACCTCATTGAATTTTTTGACTGGGTGACTAGGGAGGTGGATCAGGGGAAGGCAGTGGACATGGCCTATCTGGACTTCAGCAAGGCCTTTGACACTGTGCCACATAGAAGACTATTACACAAACTGGGGAATATGGGTGTGGGCAGGACAGTAGTGTGGTGGGTAGGTAACTGGCTGGGTGCAGGACACAGAGGGTGGTGGTAAATGGCTGTCACTCCACAGAGGGAAGAGTGACCAGTGGGGTACCACAGGGATCAGTGCTGGGACCGGTCCTATTCAACATCTTCATCAGTGACATTGCACAGGATCTAGAAGGCAGAATTTCACTGTTCACTGATGATACAAAGCTCTGTAACAGAGTAGACACACCAGAGGGTGTAGACAGAATGAGAAGAGACCTGCAGAAACTTGAAGAATGGTCAAGGGTTTGGCAGTTGAAATTCAATGCAAAGAAGTGCAAGATAATGCATATGGGGCACAAAACCCTGGCACAATATATCAGTTGGGGGTGAGGATATAGCATGCACCAAGCAGGAAAGGGATCTTGGGGTTGTCATCTCTGATGACCTCAAGGTAGGGAAACAGTGTGACAAGGCATCAGGTAAAGCAAATAGGATGCTGGGATGTATAGGCAGGGGCATCACCAGCAGGAAAAGGAGGTCATAATTCCGCTATACAAGACACTAGTGAGGCCCCACCTGGAGTACAGTGTACAGTTCTGGAGACCATACCTACGTAAGGACATAGACAGGGTAGAGAAGGTTCAGAGGAGGGCAACAAAGATGGTGCATGGGTTGCATCACAAGTCCTATGAAGACAGGTTGAAGGAACTGAACATGTACTCCCTGGAGGAGAGGAGGGAGAGGGGATATGATAGAGACATACAAGTATCTTACAGGGAGGAACAGGGTGCAGGAAAACACTATTTTAAGCGAAAAGATGTTTCAGGACTAGAGGGCATGGGATGAAGTTGGAGGAGGACGATTCAGAGAAACATGAGAAAGAATTTCTTCACAGAACAGGTGGTGGACAAGTGGAACACCCTGCCAGAGGAAGTGGTGGGGGCTGAAACAATCACGGGATTTAAGAATGCATGGGATAGACATAAAGGAATTCTAGAGGTCAGGGGTAAGGGGAAATAGACTTCTAGGAAAACAAACTGAACTTACAAGCTCAAATGGGCAGACTAGGTGGGCCATAGGCCCTTATCTGCCGACACTGTCTATGTATCTATGTATCTATGTAAAATCTAGGTAGACCTCATTTACTGCTCAACTGTTATTCACTATTTTTGCAGCAAAGACAAAAAACTCGAGCAGATATGTCTGGCATGACCCACCTGCTGTGATACCATGCTGTTTAGGGTCTTATTGGCTGCTAATTTTGAGGAATGCAGTAATCCTCTGTTTGAGTAGAGTCTCCATTAGTTTCTCACAATATAGACGTGAGGGTCGCCGATCTATAATTACTAACCTCTCCACAGCTGCCTGATTTGTGAAGTGGAACCATGAATGCCTTTTTCCAGTCTTCAGATACCACTCCGCTCTTCAGGGATTTAGTGAATAGAAGTGCCAGAGGGGCTGCTAATTCTGCCCCCAGTTCCTTAAGGATTCTGGGATGCATCTCATCTGGCCCTTTGGCTTTGTCTGCTTTTAGTTTATTTAGCACCTCTGTACTTCAGCTTCTGTAAAGTGCTTCTGCCTGTTCATCCCCCACTCTTTACCCAACCTTCATCCTTCCTGATCCTGGTGATTTGTTCCTTGCAGCTCTTCTTCTCCCTTATGTACTTGAAGAAGGCCTTGTCCCCCTTCTTTTTCACCTGTGCAAGCCTTAGCTCCTTTGATGCCTTGGCTTCCCTCACAACCCTGCTCACCTATTAGATTTTCCTTCTGTACTCCTCCCTGTCCACCATTCTTTTGGGCCCCTTCCATCTTCTGAAGGCAGTCTTTTTGTCCCTCACTCTTATCTGCACCTCCTTTGACCACCAACTTGGCTTCAAGTGTACCAGTTGAGGACACTGAGTCATTTGAGTGTACTGTGGTAGCAGGTGTAGGTTGTAGGATCACCCTCATCTACCATCCACCTGGGGATGAGAAGCGGTTCTTTCAGGAAGTAGTGGACTTCATCATCAACATGTTGTTTAAGTTGCCCAGGTTGGTGGTCCTGCGTGACTTTAACACCTGGGTTGATGATGAACTCTCACAATTTGGACAACACTTCCTCCAGTTGATGACATCTCTGGGCCTTACACAGATAGTTACCACTGCTACCCATAAATATGGTTACTCTCTTGACTTAGTCTTCCTCCTGGGGATAGAAGCCTCAGATTTAGGGGAGGAACCAGTCAGATGGTCCGATCACTACACCGTGTGGTTCAATTTTAGCACCCACCTTCATAGGCTCACCCCTGTGGAGATGGTCAGGTATTGCTCTTTATGAGATGTTAGCTCTGAAGGCGTAATGGTGGTACTTGATCTATCGACTATTCTAGAGGCAAACAGTGACCCAGAGGCCCTCATGGTGGCCTATAACCTTGCCATTTTGGTGGTCCTGGATGTCATTGCTCCTGTCCAAGTTCATCCTCTCTTGCTTCGCCTTGGTCCCCATGGTTTGCTGGGACTTTGACGGAGATGCAATGATTAGGATGAAGGTTAGAGCACTGCTGGCAGAGACCTGCCCTTGATGCAGACCACCTTAGATTGATGGACCATTATCAAGTCTATCAATCTGCAATCACCCGTAAGAAGGCAGAGTTCCTGTCCATGGAGATTGCAGCCACTCAGAATTGACCAGCTCAGCTTTTCTGAACTGTGGACAGACTGTGAAACCCAGCCTATCTACAAGTTCAGAAAGCCTTTTCACAAATAGAGTGCAATGAACTTGCTCAATTCTTTATGACTAAGGTGGCTGACATCAGGGTGGCACTCCAACCGGCACACTCTATCGGTGTTGCTTTGGATCAGTGCTTGGCCACTTGCCCTCAGCTCTCCTGGAATTTCTTCAACCACCTGGAGTTCATGGATGTCATGCAGATTGTCCAGGGTGCACACCCTACATGCTGTAGTTTGGATTCAGGACAAACTTCCCTGGTTTTGGGTTGTATTGATTCCATCAGTCCGGTCCCAGCATGGATAGTCTGGTGCTCCTTGGAAACAGGTGAGTTTCCTAGCTCCCTGAAGGAGGCAGTGGTAGCAACCCTACTGAAGAAAACTCCTTTGGACCCAGACTGCCATGCAAACTACAGACCAATCTCTAATCTCCCCTTTTTAAGGAAGGTGGTTGAGAAGGTAGTGCCTGTACAACTGGAGAACCACCTGATCGTCCATGACATCCATGAACCTCTCCAGTCTGGTTTTTGAAAGGGGCACAGTACTGAGACAACACTGGTTTGGGTGCTCAGTGATCTCCTGATGGCTAGAGATTGGAAGAACCATTCCATCTTGGTTCTTCTTGATCTCTCATCAGTGTTTGACACTGTGGACCATGGAGTTTTGCTCAGTCACCTGAGGTTCATCTGTGGCCTGTCGGGTATGATCCTCAGGTGGTTTACATCTTTCCTCACTGGAAGAACTCAGAGGGTGGTGCCTGGGGTACATTCCTCGTACCTAGTCCCTCTGTCATGTGGGGTCCCCCAGGGATCTGTGTTGTTCCCTAAGTTGTTTGCAGTGTACATGCTGCCCCTCGGAGACATTGTAAGAAAGCATGGGCTGAGGTTTCACTGCTATGCTGATGATACCCAACTCTGCCTTTCTTTTGCACCCAACCAAGATGGATCTCTCTCGGTCTTTAATAACTGCCTCACAGAAATCCAGGACTAGATGGATTTGAGTTGGTTGAAGTTGAACTTGGAAAAGATTGAGGTGCTGGTTGTGGACCCAGTGCGCCAGATAGGTGGGATCGGGGTAGGTTCGCCCTCAGGTCTTTTCCTTGGGGCCTACCACTCCTGACCTCTGAATGGGTGTGAAACCTGGGGGTAATTTTTGATGAGGGGTTGACGTTGCATTCACAGGTGTCAGCCATCATCAAGACCTCTTTTTACCACCTGCGGAATATCTCTAGGGTTAAGCACCTCGTTCCATCCAGCGATCTTCCCATGTTGGTCCACGCCTTTGTGTCCTCGTGCTTGGATAATTGCAACTCCCCGTAAATAGGGCTACCTGGGGTGGAAATCCACCACTTGTGGCTAGTGCAGAACACTGCAGCCTGGCTTTTGATGAGAACATCTTGGTCATGTCATATTTCCCCGGTGGTGCACGGTCTGCACTGACTACCCGTACAGTGGCAGATTACCTTTAAAATGTGTCTTTTGACCTATAAAGCACTACATGGAAAGGTCCAGGACTACCTGAAAGAGCTTCTGATACCCAATTGCCCTGTGAAATCCCTCTGCTCAGCTGATGAGGGGTTGCTAGAGATTCCAAGGGTGTGTTTATAATCTTCTGGGGCCTGGGCATTTATGCATGTGGCCCTATCCCATTGGAACTCTCTCTACCCTGTCAGTTATGGGAGTGTGTGACTGTGGAGGGATTCAAACAAGCTTTAAAATTATACCTCTGGCATCAAGCATTGATAGATTTAATTCTAGTTGAATTTTGTGTTTTTCTAATATTTATGCTGCTGTGAAGTTTGACATGTTTTAATTATTTGTAAGGCGCCTTGGTTTTTGAAAGGTATCATAAAAACAAAGTTTTATCATTATTATTATCTCTGGCCACTAACAGATCTTCCTTCAGGATATCCCATTTCTGGAAGTTATCCATGTTATCCATGTCCCTGGGGATGCTAGCCAAATGCTCACTGAGGATGTCAGCCATCCTGCAGAAGTCAGTTCTTTTGAAGTCCACTGCCTTGGACATCCCCTCCCCTCCCTTCCCATTTCCAGGGAGAACCACACTGTTTAGTGGTCGCTACCCGCTAGATGGTTCTCAGTTCTTATGCCTTGCACTTGATCTCTGTTGGTAAGCACAAGATCACCCCTTTCCCTTCTCTCCACTAATGAGTACATGTTGAGGACTCTCAACCTATCCTCATAATGTTCCCCTCCTTACCTCTGATCATCTTAGTCACCCTCTGCTGGACCCCCTCCAATAACCTTCCAGAACTGTATACAGTACTTCAAGTGCAGACTCACCAGTGATCTGTATAGTGGCAGAATGACTTCCTCCCACCTAGAGGTGATTCCTTCAGCAATGCACCCAGCATTCTCTTGACTTTTGCAGCTGCTTTCAAACATGGAAACAAGTGGTTTATATTCCCTGTGACTAGTACCCCCAAATCCTTTTCCTCCTCAGAAACAGATAGCTGCCCCCTGTCAGATGGTAACTGTACCCTGGATTACAGGCACTGAAGTGCATGACTTTGCACTTCTTAGCATTAAAACCCAGCTGCCAAGTGTCTGACCACTTCCCAAGCCTTACCAAATCTTCCTGGATGTCTTTTCATCCACCTACTCCATTCACCACTGCATCTGTCTTGGTGTTGTCAGTGAATAGAATGATACTGCTCTTAACCCCAACTGCTGTATTAGCTATGAAGATGTTAAATAGCAATGTCCCCAGCACCGAACCCTCTGGGACTCCACTGGTGGCTGCCTGGGAGTTAAAAGTTCTCCCCTATAACCACACTCTGAAGTCTATCCCCCCCAACCAGTTACCAACCCACTTAACCAGTTTCTCCCCTGCTCCCAGGCTCCTCAGTTTACTAGTTAATCTGCCATGTGGTACAGAATCAAAGGCCTTGTGGAAGTCCAGATAGAGGACATCAGTCGCCAACCGCTATCTAGTGCTTTCATCACCCAGTCAGAAAAGTGAACCAGGTTTTTTGACATGATCTTCTGGAAATGAACCCATGCTGTCTGTCGTCCATAAGACCGTTCATCTCCAAGAAGGTCACCAACCTTTCCTTTAGGATAGTCTCCATGTGCTTACCAACAATAGACATAAGACTGACCAGTCTATACTTACCAGGCTTGTCCTTGGGACAGTTTTTATGCAGGGGTACCATATGTGCCATTCTCCAGTCCTGAGGCATGCACCCAGTCTGCAGGGAGGTATTGGATAAGTCTGGCAGTGGTGCTGCCAAGACCTCAGCCAACTCCCTTAGGACTCTAGGGTGCAACCCATCCAAACCTGTGCCATGTCCATTTTCAGTGATTTAAGACTCTCATCCACTCTACTCACAGGGATCTCCCCATCTGTTATCATCTCTCTTCCCTTGCCAGCTTTGCCCTGCCCCTATGATATCAGCCCATCTCTTTCTCTGGTAAAAACTGAACAGAAGTACTCATTTAGTGCCTCTGCCTGTTCATCCCCCTTTTCTACCCAGCCTCCATCCTTCCTGATCCTGGTGATTTGTTCCTTACAGCTCCTCTTCTCCCTTATGTACTTGAAGAAGGCCTTGTCCCCTCCTTTATCAGATGTACATACCTTAGCTCCTTTGAAGCCTTGGCTGCCCTCACACCCTGCTCACCTCCTTGATTCTCCTTGCTTACTCCTCCCTGTCCACCTCTCTTTTGGACTCCTTCCATCTGCCTTTGACCACCAACTTGGCTTCTTGGTCCCTGCCTTCTTTCTGTATTTCTTTGTGCAGGTATCTGTGGCCACAAACAGATCTTCCTTCAGGTAGGCCCATTTCTGGATGGTATCTATGTCTGGGATGATGCTAGCCAAATGCCCCTTGATGATGTCAGCCATCCTAAAGAAGTCAGTCCTTTTGAAGTCCACTGTCTTGGTTTTTGTAGACATCCCCTTCCTACCCATATCCAGGGAGAACCACACTGTTCGGTGGTTGCTACAAGAAGAAGAAGAATCAGCATTTATATAGTGCTTTTCATACACAGTGTATCCCAAAGTGTTTTACAAGCAATGCTAGACTGGTTGTGAAGTGACTGAATGTGTGGCGGTGGCCATATTGCACATCAATATCCACACAAGGCCTAGGCAATTGCATGAACCAGTTTATGGGAAGTGAAATGTTGGCCAGGACACTGGAAATGTCACCAACTCTTAGTGAAGAGTGCCCTGGGTTCTTTTACATCCACCTGGACATCCACCAGGACAACAGCAGGATAGGTAGAAGGAACCTTGGTTTAATGTCTAATCTAAAAAGGAGGGCACACCCCAGCAGTACAGCACCCCTACTACTGCACTCGGGTGCCAACGTTTTAGGTGCAAGCTCAATCCTGGTGTGGGACAAGAACCCATGACCTTCTGGTCCAGAGATGGATATTCTACCAACTAAGCCATGCTGACACCTGCTAGAGGGTCCTCAGTTGTTACGCCTTGCACTTGGTCTCCGTTGGTCAGCAGAAGATCCAAAATGTTTCCCCCTCTCTTATAAGTTTCTCTGCCTTTTATGACAGGAATAGAACCTGAAAGTGGTCCAACATTACCTGTTCCAAAGTGCTTGTTGTAGACATGGTTCTCTAGTCCACCCCTGGAAGATTGAAATCCCCGACCACGTACCACCCTTTCTACAGTGTTCCGTAACTGATCTACCAGTTCACTTTTGATGTCTTCTGACAGCGATGGTGGTCTGTACACAACCTGCAGTTTGACCCTTTTACCTTTATTGCTCTGCAGTTGAACTATAAGCTTTCCAGCCTCCCCTCATCACCCTCCTCCATACTGCTTACTATCCGTTCCCTCACAAATAAAACTTCCCTCCACCCTTCTCTTTTGTCCTATCTCTGTGATACAGTCTGAATCTTAGTATCATGATGTCGCAGTTATGGTGCTGGTGCTAGTTGGTCAATATCTTGGTGATGGCAGCTATATCCACCTCCCCTTCTACCATTAATGTTTGGACTCAGTTATTTTGTTCCCCCTAGCTCCTTGCATTTAGGCACACCACCCTTCAGCACAATCCCTTACTTACCTACAGGAGAACACAGGAGTCTACTCTGCCAACAGATTGCATGCTCATCTTGGTCAGCTGTTATGAAAAAGTGTATTTGGTCACAGAGCTCATATCTCATTCACACAGCAAGAGCTCTTTGAGACCTCCACCACTTGTCTCCTGTATACTCTTGATTCTGCATCCTGGGCCTTTCTATGCAAAATCAAGATATAATAAGCATGCCACAAACAAATGCAAATACCTCTTGAACCATGAGTGCTGCACACAAAATATGAATGCAACGTTGTTCAGCACACAATTACCTTTCCAATGGTGCCATGCAATCAATTGTAATTGATTTGGCTTTTATTTTGTACTATCAGAAATACAAAACTGCCTATTTTGGGGTGATTTATTCAAGGTACTTAGGTGAGGCTTGAGAGACAAATGTCAGCCATGCACATCATACCATAAATAAATATGAATAACTCCTGAAGTATATGTGATAGACACAAAGTATCAGTGGCAAAGTTGTTCAGCATATAATTACCTTTCTAACGGTGCTATGCAATCAGTTGTAATCAATTTGGTTTTTATTTAATACTAACTGAAATACTAAACAATTGTGAGATTTTTGGGGGGATTTATTCAAGGTGCTTAGGTGAGGCATTGGGGCACAAATACCATTCCTTAAACAAATGTGAATAACTCCTAAAGTATATATGATAAACTTATAGTATCAGCAGCAAAGTTGTTCGGCATAAAATCTATGCAATCAATTCTAAACAATTTTTTTTGTTTAATATTTAGGTAAAAACTGCTGACTTCCTCAGATATTTCCAGGCCTGAGTGGAAGTCTGCTGAGCATGTCTATAGTTGTTATTGGCCTGAGTGGCTATGCTTTCAGATGCCACCTACAGACATATCTGCCTGAATGAGATACCGTATGGGAAAGACTAGAACTATGTGTGTCAGCCTTAGGTATAATAATGCTCTGCAAATCATGTCTAGTATTCTTAGTTAGTAGATGCATTATTTATCAAAACAAAAGAAAAACAATCTTTAGATATGAGAAATAAGAGATTACTACTCAGAGCTACTACTAAGTCTCAGAGTACCATCACATTCCTGACCTATTTATATAACCAAAATGTAATGAAAGAATCATTTTGCTAAGTTGCAATAATGAACTCAGAGCATCATATGTGTACAGTAAAACAAGCATTACCATGGGGAACAAAATCTATGACTTGGAAACTACCAACGTGAGATGTCAACTAATTTAGCAGCAGCATGTTCATCTTGAAAGTTACTCAGATCACCAGGCCTGTGGTGCTGAGAGTTGAGGGTTGTGGCACTGGACACCTCACCTCATGTTGCACTGGTGGCCCAGGTTCAAGAATGAGCTCAGGTTGTTGTGAAGTTGACAGGGCAGAGGGAAGATCTGGAATGAGCTGCTCTCAGGCAGCTTTCATCTCTGTGGGATGGTTGGGTACTAATCTGACAAGTGGACATTGTTGGGAAGGGAGGGAGTTGTTAGGTGCTTGGCAGAAGACATGTCTCTGCAGGGCTTCTCCCTGGACCTTGGTCCTTCATGTCAGTGCCCTCTAGAGGGTTTAGGACTTCTAGTAGCCACTTCCATAACTATGAATAAAACCCACAACCACTGCCATGCCCTGTGATCCCTGTATGGGGAGATGGAGTGGATGGTTGGCAATCCACATATAAGCCTCGCTGACAGTTGTGGAAAAAATTTCTTCATTAGAAACAAAAAAGAAGATCCCTTGGATATTACTGAGCCAAACATGGGCAATTCAGATGATCATGATTTACTTCAGTCGGTGCCAAATCACAGCTTTAGCAGCAGTTACATACAAAGTGAAAACCGTGGTGGCAGAGGTGGACTGCTATCCATGCTCTACATAATTCAGATACAATAAGTAAGTCAACATCTTTGCTTGCATCAGCTAACCCATTACTCCATTCATCAACACCTTGCTTTGCCAGAACTGCATCATATCATCCTTTTCCACATCTTTTCCAAATGCAAAACAATTAACCCTAACAATTATTTGATCGCAGGAACACATTTGGCATCAAGCATTTGATTACTTCTCTAATGACTCTGATAATTAGTAAAATGATAGTGGTTGATCACCAATCTTCAATTCTTGAGAATGCTGCAATCAAATTTCTGTTTTTGCAAATATACAACTGAGCTATGAAATACCATTTAGGTCTGCTTGTATAGCAGCTGCAGAATAAAGTTGGCGATTACCAAGCAGTCAAAGTACATTGTACTTGCACTCAAAAAGGAGTAAGATTGGGTTCTACACTTCACCAACAATTCTTGGAGATTGTAAAGTGCATAAAAATGGCTTTATGACAACTCATCTCTCTGGCAGATTGGGTATGCAATTTACTGCTTGGTAGCTGCCCTTTGAGGAATCTGTGTCACAACAAAGGAGGATCGCAAGGGAAGAGACCCCACCTACAGGAAGTCAGTGGCAAGTCAATGGAAGTGGTGCTTATTCACTGCTTCACTGCATATGATGATAGCCTAGGGAGAAAATTACAGGAAAATATTAACCCCAACTGCATGACAAGCCAGTCCCCCTCATGCTCTGAACTAGTGACTGGGTACCTCCATGTGCTTCTTCCAGATAATGACAGAAGCAAGGGTAAATCCCAAAGAAGCCAAGTGTTATTTAAGTTAGGGTTCTGCACTTTGCCATAGATACATAGACAATGTCAGCAGAAAAGGTCCTATGGCCCACCCAGTCTGCCCATTTGAGCTTGTAAGTTCAGTTTATGTTTTTCTAGTCTGTTGCCCCTTACCCCTGACCTCCAGAATTCCTTTATGTCTGTCCCATGCATTCTTAAATCCTGTGATTGTTTCATCCCCCACCACTTCCTCTGGCAAGGTGTTCCACTTGTCCACCACCGTTCTCGAGAAAATCTTCCTCATGTTTCCTCTGAATCGTCCTCCTCAACTTCATCCATGCCCTCTAGTCCTGGAACATCTTTTCACTTAAAATAGTGTATTCCTGCACCCTGTTCCTCCTGTAAGATACTTGTATGTCTCTATCATATCCCCTCTCTCCCTCCACTCCTCCAGGGAGTACATATTCAGTTCCTTCAACCTGTCCTCATAGGACTTGTGATGCAATCCATGTACCATCTTTGTTGCCCTCCTCTGAACCTTCTCTACCCTGTCTATGTCCTTATGTAGGTAAGGTCTCCAGAACTATACACTGTACTCTAGGTGGGGCCTCACAAATGTCTTGTATAGTGGAATAATGACCTCCATTTTCCTGCTGGTGATGCCCCTGCCTATGCATCCCAGCATCCTATTTGCTTTACCTGATGCCTTGTCACATTGTTTCCCTACCTTGAGGTCATCAGAGATGATAACCCCAAGATCCCTTTCCTGCTTGGTGCATGCTATATCCTCACCGCCACCAATGATATATTGTGCCATGGTTTTTGTGCCCCATAAGCATTATTTTGCACTTCTTTGCATTGAATTTCAACTGCCAAACCCCTGACCATTCTTCAAGTTTCTGTAGGTCCCTTCTCATTCTGTCTACATCCTCTGGTGTGTCTACTCTGTTACATAGCTTTGTGTCATCAGTGAACAGTGAAATTCTGCCTTCTAGGTCCTGCGCAATGTCACTGATGAAGATATTGAATAGGACTGGCCCCAGCACTGATCCTTGTGGTACCCCACTGGTCACTCTTCCCTCTGTGGAGTGACAGCCATTTACCACCACCTTCTGTGTCCTGCCACCCAGCCAGTTACCTACCCACCACACTACTGTCCTGCCCACACCCATATTCCCCAGTTTGTGTAATAGTCTTCTATGGCACAGTGTCAAAGGCCTTGCTGAAGTCCATACTGGCCATGTCCGCTGCCCTCCCCTGATCCACCTCCCTAGTCACCCAGTCAAAAAATTCAATGAGTTTGGTCTTACATGACCTCCCCCTGGTGAAACCATGCTGCCTTGGGTCCTATAGTCCATTGACAACCAGATGTTCCACCAGTCTCTCCTTCAGTAGTGCTTCCATGATCTTCCCCACTACCAAGGTAAGGCTAACTGGTCTGTAGTTCCCCGCTTCCTCTTTGTTCCCCACTTTTGTATAAGGGGACTACATCTGTTGTCCTCCAGTCTTTGGGTACCTCCCCTGTTTCCAGTAATCAGCTAAACAGCATAGCCAGAGGTTCAGCCACCACCTCTCTTAGTTCATTAAGGATCCTGGGGTGCACCCCATCTGGTCCCATTGCTTTATCAACTTATTACTTCCAGTTCCTTCAGGACCCTTTCTCATGTAAAGGGACTTGTGTCCATTTCTGCACCATTCTCACCACTTGTACTCCCTTCAGACCCATTACCCTCCTCTTCCTCAGTAAAGACTGACAGAAGATATATGAACATTGGAGAGGTACATCATACAGTATCACTCATGGACATATGTCTCTGCCTGGATACAGGGTTTCCTTCTCACAGTAACAAAAACATTCTATTCTGACAAAAAAAATGGCAGCACAGAGGAACAACATTGCTCATTGCCACTGTTATGGACAGTGAACACACTGCTTTCATCATGCTTAACATCCAAGAAAAACTGTGGAATTAAGGGATGCTTGGAAACGGGAAAGAAGTAGAAGTGTTAGTGGCCTGATAAAGTGTTTACCATGGTAAAGGCTTTAAATGACAGTAACAGGGAAAAAATATATATCAACTGCTTTGCACAAACATTTCATATATTGATGGAACAAATCATCTCTGTACAAAAAGGGTCAGCATGACCAAATTCTTGTCCAATTTAACAGTTCTCCTGAAGAATCATGTAACAGCAGTTCATCTATTGTGGAGGTCATGCTCCCAATGCATGTTCTCCTGTACTTACTAGAAACACTTGTTACAATGATGACTACTTCCCTAATTTTATTCAGCTGGCACAGAAATAAAAAGGAAGGCAAACATATTTAAATCTTAAAAAATTGTCAAATTCAGAACTAGAATGTGATTTTTGTTCTGCAGCTCACTACTAGTATACTTCTCTGTAACATTTCGATTTTTTTTCCATCTGGTGATTTATATATAAATTTCAGTTTGTTACAAATGGCAAAAAGACATACATGTCTGAGAAACAAATGTGTTCACAAAAGGCAAAAGCCTCCCCACACTCGGTGCAGCGTTGAAAACCAGTGGGACCATTTTTCATTTTAGGTTTCTCAGACATTGCCACAACTATTAAGTTATGCTTAAAATAGTTCAAGTCAGGCAACATCCAAAACTTTCAGCCACCAACTGGTTCAATGGTCGTGGAAAAAAAATGGAATAAAAACGTTGGTTATTTTGAGGCTGATAGATACCGGACAATATAGCAAAGCGAAAAATAAACAACTATTAAGAATCAAGTCGGTTCAGAACCGGAATGAAACCAAGGAAGCAAAACAATTTCTTTTTTGCGAAGAAAAAAAATAAAAATGATCACTGTCTACCACTAAACACTAAACTGTACCATGGACAGAGATCTGATGACCGAAAAGAAATAAATCGGATGAGATTTACTGAGCAATTTACTGTTCCAAACTGAAGCAGCAAGGAGAAACTCTCTGGAGCCTCTTCACAGTAGGGTGGAGTAAAGAATCTGACGGTTACACTGAAGTGTACCAGGGACAGAAGTTTGAAAACCGAGCTCAAGTTCAATGTTCAATGCTTTGGCATAGAGTTAACCCTTTCCTCTCTGGAACTGATCAAGTGATGAGGCTAACTGCAGATTGTCAGAATACAGCAAGACTTCATGTTGTTTGAAAAATCATTTTGAAAAGTTACACTGATGAACTCAAGGCATCATGTATGTACTGTAAAAGAACCCTTAGTATGGAATACAGTCTGTGGATTGGAAAGCACTATCATGAGATGTCACATAGTGATTCAGCAGACTTTTCACACTGACAGTCACCCAGATCCCACTAAGTCACATATGGACAATTCAGATGATCATGATTTAGTTCAGTCAGTGCCAAATCATGGCTTTAATAGCAGTCATTTACTTAGTGGGAACTGTGTTGGCAAATGGTGTGCTGTAATCCAGGCTCAACCTCCTTCAGATACAAGAAGTAAGTCAACATCTCTGGTTGAGTTGCACCAACTAACACAGTACTGCACTAACCAACACCTTGCCATGCCAGAGCGGGCATGGGGTCATCTCGCCTAAAACAAAAACCATGCGGCAAAGAATGCTGCAAGAAAAAGGGCTTGAGCTCAAATAACATTGGGTAACACACTGACCACCACACAGATAGCACACACCCTTGGAAAGAATGGGCGTCCTTGTTTTTTTGAGGGGCTTCACACCCCTCTCCACCTGATGTGGGTGGCTTCACCCCTACACCCCCAGGAATTTAGACAGCAAAGTTTGGGTGGTGGGGTGGACTTCGAGGAAGGGGAGAAACTTGAGACAGGGGAAAATGTATTTTTATAAATAAATAAATACGCCGCAAAAAGTAGTAATTCCCTACCACTGTTACACCCTGTCACTGTAAATCCAGGTGTGCTCTACCCAGTGTAATTAATGCCCCGCTGTCTTTCTTGTGTGGTATTGACCCAGTACTGCTAGAACAATACCACGTCATCATTTCACTGACATTTTCCAGTAGCACGTGAGGTGGGCACCTGAACCACAATGCCATCCGAAACAGCGACACGATATGGGCAAAAGTCCAAAAGGCGAGGAGGCAGGGAGGGCAACCGGATGTGGTGGGGTGGGTGATCCTAATGACAAGATTTTGCTATGTGGATACGCACACACAGGGGAGAACGAGCATGGTAAGGGTGGCCTGGGAGGGGGTGGAGGCAATGTAGGGGGTGGCACTGCAGTCGGCTGCCGAGCTGCGCCATGGCATCAGGGGTTGGCCTCTGCTTGCAGTGCTGGGGTTATGGGTTTGGGTCTAAGTCTGGGCACTACTGTGCTTTTCTTGCATCCGGCCCCAAATCTTATTTTTTTACTTTCGTACCCCCCCAACATGCACCCCCCTGGAGTTGAGAATCCTTAAGTAGGGGGGTGAGGGGGCAAAGCCCCCACGTAGGGGCACAGCACCCCCAGAGAAGAAAGCAAGTATGTTTAGTCCCCGGTACTGTTTTTCTGTGCACCAAGGTTGTCAGGGTGACAAAATTGTTTTCACCACCCTGACGTGGCTCTTCTGCAGGTCGCCCTTCCACGGTTGCCCACATCACACAAAACCCATTTTCCAAATGAAAAACAGGAAACAATAACTCAGTTATTTGACTGCAGGAACACATTTAACATCAGGCATCTGGCTACTTACACAATAACTCTGATTACTGGTAAAATGAGGGGGACTGGTCACCAGTCTTCCATTCTGGAGAAGACTGCAATCAAATGTCTGCTTGCCAATTTACTGCTGAGATATGAAATACCATCTAGGTTTGCTTGTACCATACCTTCAGAGTAGTTTCAAAGATTAACAAGCAGTCAAAATGCATTGCATGTGCACTCCAGAAGGGACAAGCTGAGGGTCTACACTTCACCACCAATATACTGTATGCAGATTGCTAAATTGCATAAACTCATGGAAATAATGCCTTTGCCTGCATGCTGGGTTTCTTTCTTGCAGTTGCAACATAATTCTAATCTGACAACAAAATGACAGTGTAGGGGAATAGCATTGTTCAGTGCCACTGTTATATATAGTGAACACACTAGAGTCAACATATTGCACTTACAATTCTTGAAAACCTGTGGGATGAATGGGTACTTGGAAATGTGTTAGAAGTAGGAATGTTAGTGACTTGTTAAAGCAGGTAACATGGTAAAGCCATTCAGTGACATAGACAAGGAGAAAGTATATGTCAACTGCTTTGCACAGACATGAAATATATCAGTGGAATGATTTATCACTGAACTTGCATTCCAAACTATGCTATAAAGTGGGTCTACTCTGCTGAGTCTTCTTCTTCTTCTTCTTCTACTCTAGTGCTATAAGGATAGTCTTCCTATTCCTGTCTGGCATGACCAACTGGTCAAATGGATACTCCCTTCCATTGACTGTGCTGAGATGGTCTTCAGCTCTGCACCAGCTACCCCTCTCTTCAAAGTAAATGCCCTCTTTAAGGCCTTTTTTCATTTTGCCTCAAACTCCCCCCATGACACATCACTGTGACCCATACACCTCCCTATCCCTCCAATCCCTACTACAGAGATGTAAGTCTCACTGCTCCACATTCATATCCAAATTCAGGTTTGGAACTCTTTCTTCTTGCCTTGTCTCTCTCCAAAATACTGCTACTCCTTCCCCCTACAGTTCACGTACAAATTACCTTTGTACCTTCGCTCTTCCACGAACACGCAGCTTGGCAAGAAAACTCACTTACTCCTATAGACTCCCTTCCCTCTGGAAGAACCTTCCTCCTCAAACCCAACTCACCCCTCCTTTCTTGCTCTCAAGAGCCTCCTTTGGCCCTCCTCTGTTACATTCTGTATCTGTACATTGCCCTAATCTCTCACAGTACGGCTCTCCCCCACCCTCTCCTTCACTTGCTGAATCAGTTGCTATCACATTTTTTTGTATTCTACCAGCATTTGTTGGCTGTCTCTTCCCATTGAATCTCCTGCACAATGCTTTACATTGCACTCCTAAAATGTGAATCTACTTACTCATTGCATTATACTGTTATATACAACACACTCTTATATTACACTGTAAATATTAAGTTTATGTCTGCTCATTTATACAGTAAATGTGAAGTTTATTTCAATTCTGTATTATACTGCATCTGTTTGTTGCTCACCCTTTATTGTATATTTATCTCCTGTCCCCAGGTCACACCTAGAAATAAGCTTCTGCTCTGTGTTCCTTTCCCGGTCATCAACTTTTAAATAAATAACATAAATAAACTGAGGTCAACATCATCAAATATTTGCACCATTTAACAGTGATCCTTGAGAATCAAGTAACAGCAGTTCATCTGTTATGGAGGTCATGTCATCCCCATTGTCTATAGTCTCCTTTACTTACGAGTGAAACACTTTCCAATGATGACTACTCAGTTCATTAGATTCATATGGCTCCGGCAATGAACTGAGGGCACAATTCTTAAATTCTGAAATAAATGTAATTAATTGGAATCAGTATGCACCCTGTACAGTGACACCATTACATTCAATATGTCAATGCCAACAACATCGACAGTTCACTGTAATGGTCTGCCTGAGAACCCAACACTCTGTCCCCCAGTCCTGCACCCCTCCTCAAATCAACTCTGACTTGCAGTTGATAATCCTTAGTTTAGGTGCCAGTGTGGCCTTTACATGTAGAGAAGTCTGGGGATGTGGCAGTAAAAAGTACATGATTTTGGTTTTCTTGGCATTTAATAATAGTTTTGATCTTGGCAGGTTTTGCTCCAACAGATTAAAATTAGACTGTAGTTCTGTGACAACATATAACAGTGAAGGTTTGGATATACAGAGGATGGTATCATCCATGAAAAAGTGGAGTCTGGAGTTATGGATGTTATCAGAATGGGATTTGATATAAATTGTGAATAACAGGGCTCCAAGAATGGATCTCCGGGGGTACACCTCTGTTATCAGTAGGGAAGAGTAACAGAGTCTGTTGGTTTTGATGCATTTTAGTCAACCAGTAAGATAGGTAGTGAACCAGTTTAGTGAGCAATTATTTAGACCAAGGTCTTTAAATGTGGCTAACAGAGTGTCATGAACAACAGTGTCAAAGGCCTTGCTTAAGTCTAGGAAGATGGCCTCAGTAGAGTATTTATTAACCAGGGCGGTGAACCAATCATTTGTCACTTTGGCTAGAGCTGACACCGTACTATGGTTTAGCTGGAAGCTGGATTGGAGGGGTTAAATAAATTAGATTTTTTGATGTGATCCTTTAGCTGATTATTGAATAACATTTCTGAGAACTTTGACAGCTTGTACAAGATGAAAAATCAGTCTGTAATTATTAAGGTCACAGAGGTCTCCTGATTTAAACAAAGTAGTATAAAGGCTGTTTTCCAGCAAGATGGAACTGTTCCAGATGTGGTTGATAAGTTGAAAATATTTGCTATGGGGGGCAGTTAGAAAGTGGTACCCTAGCTTTTGGAAGTGAAGTCTGTTCATCAATACCCTTTGTTGCCTACCCCAATCCAAATATAAAAATAATTTACTACATTTGGACCCAGTGGTAAGGTACTCATCTTGTTTATTAGTCTCCAATGTGGAACAATGTCAAAATGAAGACAGTAAATGCCAACTGCTTTGCACAAATATTAAATATAGTTTTCCATTATGCCAAAGACAAATGTCACATGCTTTGCATGCACACATTACATACAGATAGTTTTCCATTATGAGGTAGACAATATTCTAAGTATCAGCAATCTTATTGCAACTTCAAGTTAAATAAACAGCCACTTCCACAGGCCTGGAAATTAAATAGAACTTTATGTAAATTTCAGTAACTAGTGAAACCTTCTCAACAGTCCTTGATACTGGTCTTGACCAGTAGAATTATTACTTAAAAGAAGAAGAAGATATATTTAATGTATATGTCTCATGATATAGACAGAACTACTCATTGGAAAACCAATGGCCAACTTCATCAAATCCATACCCCATTTAACTATGCTACATACAATCTCTTCAGCAGTAGTTTTTGAATTATTAGGTTTTTCTGATATTGCACATTCTCCTTAACTTCATCTGTGAACATTTATAGTGTTCAGTGCTAATCAGTTGCAATACAACTAGCAAAGACATTGAATGATGTTCTGCACAGGTTGTTATACACCATATGGAAAGAATCAAATATGTGACTGCGTCAATGTACAATGAGATACCGATTTTAAAGAAGCCTTCATTCTGCAGGATTTTAGTGTTTTATAGAAGTAAAAACAGTACTTATTACAAAGGAGCTCATGTTCTAAGCCCTCCTGAGAGCTCTTCTTCTTTCAGCACCCCAGAAACAATGTCCTCAGGCCCATAGGTTAGGTTCCAGTTTGTATACTGAAACATACAGTAGCAGAAAAGGTCACAGCCAAATGCTGGCCTTTGGGAACTATAAGGGAACACAGCGGGATGAAGATAGGGAGGCATACCAAACTGCCCTAAGGGAAGCAGGGAAGGAAGTAAGGCAGGTAAAGTCCCAAACTGAGGAAACACTAGCACAAACAGTAAAATAAGGTGACAAGACTTTCTATAGATACAGTAGTGAAAGGAGAAAGTCCAGAGGGGGTATTGCTAAGCTCAAAGGAGAAAAGGGGGCATGTGAGGAGGAGGAGGAGGAGGACCCTGTAAAAGCATCTATCCTAAACAGAAACTTTTGCTCAGTATTTACTGAAGAGAAGGTAGGGCAGGGCCCACAGCTCAGCATCATGGACACAGGGGGGAGGGAGGTGAGCACTACTCCCTTCACAAAAAAAGGGTCTTACAAGAGCTTGCTAAGTTCAGGATGGGCAAGGCAATGGGACTTGATGGCATACATCCCAGGGTACTAAAGGAGCCAAGGGTGGAACTAGCAGAGCCATTAACAAAACTGTTTAGTGAGTCTCTGAGGACAGGAGCAGTCCCAGAAGACTGGAGAAGGGCGCATGTGATCCTGTTCCACAAGAGTGGTAGCAGGGAGGAGGCAGGAAACTACAGACCAGTCAGTCTTACCTCAGTAGTGGGCAAGATTATGGAGGCACTCCTTAAGGAGAGGATAGTGCAACACCTGGAATCCATAGGGGCACAGGATCCAAGACAGCAAGGGTTTACAAAATGAAGGTCCTGTCAAACTAATCTCCTAGATTTCTGTAACTGGGTAACCAGAGTGGTGGACGACCAAGGGGGAGCAGGTGATGTCACCTACCTTGACTTCAGCAAAGCGTTCAACACTGTTCCACATAGAAGATTGATAAACAAGTTGGGTAGGCTTGGGGTGGGTCAGAAGTTGGTCAACTGGGTGGCAAACTGGTTGATGGACAGAAAACAGAGAGTGGTGGTAAATGGTATGCAGTCAGAAGAGATGCAAGTCACAAGTGGGGTACCTCAGGGATCAGTCCTAGGGCCAGTCCTCTTCAATATCTTCATCAGTGACATTGCAGATGGACTAGAGGGTAAGGCTTGTCTGTTTGCAGATGACACCAAGGTCTGCAACAGAGTAGATGATCTAGATGGCGTGGGCAGAATAAGAAGAGATCTGGATAAACTAGCAAAATGGTCGGAAGAATGGCAACTGGGATTTAATGCAAAGAAGTGCAAGATCATGCACATAGGGAAGGGAATCCTGAAGCCACCTATAGGCTGGGAGAGGAGTTGCTGGCAGTCTCAAAGGAAGAAAGAGACTTGGACATCATCATCACTGATGGCCTGAAATCAACCAAGCTGACCTCTAAAGCAGTAGATAAGGCTAGGGGGATGTTTGGGTACATTAGTAGGAGTATCACAAGTCATAAGAGGGAGGTAATAATCCCTCTTTACAAGACACTGCTTAGGCCCCATCTGGAGTACTGTGTGCAATACTGGAGGCCACACCTTCACAAGGACATTAACCAAATTGAGGCAGTCCACAGAAGGGCAACCAAAATAGTGCAAGGACTGTATCAGAAGACATATGAGAACAGATTAATGGAGCTCTATATGTATACCCTAGAGTAAAGGAGGGAGAGAGGTGATATGATCGAAACATTCAAACACCTTAAGGGCATTAACAAGGTGAAAGAGTCTAACATGTTTTAATATAAGAAAAATAGCAGAACAAGAGGACACGCGCATGAGATTAGAAGGAGGCCAATTAAAGGGGTAATGTGAGGAAGTTCTTTTCACAGAAAGGGTGGTGGATGCATGGAACAGCCTACCTCAGGAAGTGGTGGCTATGAATACAGTGCAGGGCTTCAAACAGGCATGGGATAGGCAGAAGGGAGCAATACAGATGAGTATGAATAGATAGGCCACTGACAGCAAAGGACGATGGCACATTTATAAGGTAGAAAAAGAAATGGGAGACTGGATGGGCCTTGGGGTCCTTATCTGCCATCAACTTCTATGTTTCTGTCCAGGAGAATGAATATCTCTATGACAACTGCAGAAGAGGAGCAGCACAAGCTACATCATATCTAAAATACCTGGACTTGTTTAAGTCCGAGTGAAAAAAAGAAAAACAAGATTGTCTTTATTGTGACAAGAGTTATTCACTTCTGGAAGAATGCTCACTGCATACCTAAATGAAGCAAGGGGTCACAACCTTAAGACACATATTTTATTGCACAGGAAGTATTCGAAATCCATTGGGCAACCTAAGTTCCTCCTTGTTATCTTGGTTGTCAAACCACAAGTGTACAGTCAGAAAAGGGCACCACTACTGGTGGTTATATATGAGCAGAACTATACATAGAAACATAGAAATTGTCATCAGAAAAATACTGCTTTGCCCACACAGTCTGTCCAGGTGTTCCCTGCCTAGTCTTTCTCATTAGTCCCTAACTGGTCTATAGAAGCCATCCCTACATCCTCCCTGTTTACTAATGTTCCCTTACGTCTATCAGATTCATTCTTGAATCCCCTGCACAGTTTTTGCCTCCACAACTTTCTCTGGAATTGTTTCAGGTGTCTACCACCCTTTCAGTGAAGTAATACTTCCTCACATCCCTCAAGCATCCACCCCCCCCAGCTTCATCACATGCCACCTGGACATTGTGCTTATTCTCATATGAAATATGTATTCCCTGGAGGAAAGACGGGGATATGGCAGAGACTTACAAATACCTCAGGGGTGTAAATAATGTACAAGAGGGTAACAACTTTCAAAAAGAAAAGATGTTCGAGAACAAGGGGCAAAGATATGAAAATATAGGGGATAGGCTTAGGGGTGTTGTGAGAAAGTATTTTTTCACAGAAAGGGTGGTGGGTCCATGGAACAGCCTCCTGGCAGAGGTTGTAGGGGCAAAAATGGTAAGGGAATTAAAAAATGCCTGGGACAGATATAAAGGAACTCTAGTGATACAAAAAGGAGGAAAAGCAACAGATCTTTTAGTATCTGCAGTATATGAACCAGGTTGGGAAAATGGGCAATCTAGGTGGGCCAAGCGGTCCTTTTCTGCCGTTAAATTCTATGTTTCTACAGTATGTTTCTATGAAAGAGACTGCCAGAATGTGCCCTCTTCATCATTGTAAGGTACTTCTAGTTCTCTATCACATCTTCTCTCATGCTCTTCTCTTCTAGTGTTTACATGTTGAGATTCCTAAGTCTCTTCTCATAGGGCTGTTGGTGCAGCCCCTGCACCATTTTAGTTTCCCCTCCTCTGCACTGTCTCTACTCTGTTAATGTTCCCTTTCTGAGGTGTGGCCTCAAGAACCAGGACACAATCCTGTAGATAGGCTCTCAGCAATGAGTGATACAGTAGCAACACGCCCTTACCACGTCCTCCAGCTTCCTGCTGGATATACCCTTTCCTGTGCTCGGCAGCAACCCACTAGCTCTATCTGCTGCTGTGTCACACTACCCTTCCACTTTGAGGTCATCAGTTATGATAACCCCAAGGTCCCTTTTTGCTTACTGATGGTTAGTACCTCCTACATCCTCCTCAGTATAGCACAGTGTATTAAGGATCTGAGCTGCAGATCTGGAGACCTGGGTTTGAGTCCCACAGCTGCCTAGGTGCATACAGTGTGATCCTGAGCAAGCCACTTAGCTTTCTTGTGCTCCCAGGTTACATCTAGAAAAAAGCTTCAGCTTAGTGTGCTACTCCTGGTTAAACAATGTTCCCTTTCCTTTCTTCACCACCCCCTTCTGAGAGTCCACCCTATTACACATTTTGGTATAATCTGCAAAAAAGGCATACTTTTCCTCCCAGTTCTTCTGCAATGTTACAACTAAAGACATTGAAGAGGATTAGTCCCAGTGCTGAGTCCTGTGGCACCCTGCTGGTCACTCACCCATCATTAGAGTGAATGCTGTTTACCACCCTTTCAGATGCTCATATGTAAACCAGTTTCTAACCCAGTTCACCACTTTGAATCTTACAATCAAATTACTCAGTTCCTCTATCAGTCTCCTGTGCAGCACAGTGTCAAAGGCCATGTCACAGTCAAGATAGGCCATGTTCAATACCCTGTCCTGATCTGTTTCCCTTGTCACCCAGAAAGAAACAAATAAGTCAGAGCTCTCTGGTATAGCCTCGCCCCATGAATCCATGCTGCTTGTGCCCTGGAGCCCATTTGATTCAAGATACTCAACCAACCTTTCCTTTAGCAGGCTTTCCATTACTTTCCTCACCACTGAAGAGCATCTGACTGGCTGAAAGTTGCTAGCCTCCTCCCTTTCACCCCTCTTACATAGATGGACCATATCTGCTCTCCTCCAGTCCTGTGAACTACGCTTGATTTCAGTAATCATGGTTCATGGACCACACCTCCTTGGCTATGGATCAAGGGTTACTTACAGGTATCGTGTTCGTGGACCTGTCCAAGGCTTTTGATTTAGTTGATTACCTTCTTCTGCTCAGGGACATTGGTCTGGCAGTTTCTCCTCTTCAATAGTTTAATAGCTATTTATCACAATGGCCATTGAGAGTTGGTTTGAGTGGTAGTTTATCTAATTGTAGGGTGTTGGAACAGGGGGTTCTCCAGGGCTCAAGCCTTGTGCCCCTCCTGTTTATATTGTTCATAGATACCATCCCTTCTTTAATGAAACAGACGCATTGATTATTATATGTGGATATTATTTTGTTTTGCAGCTTAAACTCAGTGGCAGACATAAATATGAGACTAAATGAAGATGTTTGTGCTTTGAGTGATTGGTTAGTGGAAAAACATATTTCCCTGAACAGTAAGAAGGCTAAATGTATGCTTTTCAGTTCAAAACAGAAATTGGCCAAGTCCCCTTATTTCTTGATAATTGATTCTCAAGGTCATAAATCAGATCAAGTTACTGTACCAAGTTTAAATATCTGGGCATTCTTTTGGGTGCAAATTTAACTTTTTCCTCTCATATTAGATCTGTTAGCAAACAGGTTAATTTAAGATTGGGACCTTTATTTAAACTGTAATCTATGCTTTCTGTTTAGGCACTGATGGCTATTGCAAAGGGTATACTTCTCCCAATTTTAAATTATAATTATTTTCTCATTTCTAATTTGGCAAAACAAGTCATTGTTGTTCTTACTTCAGTATTTCATCATATTTGTTGATTTACTTTTAAGTTATCATATTTCACTAGCCATTGTGTTTTGTATGGTACCTCTGGGTGGCTTCCCCCCCGAGGCTGAGCAGTCTATATAGTTTGGGTTGTTTGACTGATAATATTTTTTATCAAGGAGACAATTCTTCATTGTTCTCGTTGCTTCATTAAGCAAAAATATCAGGAACCTTCATTCAAATTATATGATTATAAGAACCAAAACAAAAATGGGAAATCGATTCTATTCTTTTAGTGCATCCTCAGTTTGGATGCTGTAATTATCTATGAAAGTTTCTATGTTTTAGCATGCTCTGACTTTTCTTTCTGTATTGTTCAATGTTTTACTATGTTTATAGGTAACATCTTGACTGTACTTTATGGTCCCAGGTCATGCATGAAAACTGACCTTTGGCTCATTTTGTCTACCCGTTAAACAAAAGTGAAAATAAAAAAAAAATCTATTGAATTAGGCTGTTAGTGGGGCAACTAGTACAACCCTGAGTTCTTTAGTAACCTTGGGTGTATTCTTTCTGGTTCCATTGCCTTGTGCACATTCAGAGCTGCCTGTCCCTTCAGGACTCTTTCTTTTGAAATAACTTGTGTCCATCCACCCCCCCACACAGTTCTGTTCTTGCTGCTCCCATGGAGGTCGATCCGCACCCTACACTGTGAAAACCAAACAGAAGTACCAGTTCAGGATGACAGCTTTTTCTTGGTCCTCATCTGTGCAGTCTTCCCCTGCATCATCCTTATTCACACTATCACTCCCCTTTGCTTTCCTCATCGCTCTTATATACCTGAAGCAAGGCATATCTCCTTGTATGAGGATTTCACTGACAGAACACGGAAATGGGGACTGCAGAAAGGAAAGAAGAGTAGTGGGACCGGTGACCTGTGAGAAGCCAGCACCTCCGAAGTAGCACATCTGAGACCAGTGGGGAAAGTGGGCAGAGCAAATACAGATTGAAACAGGGCCGAGTTAATGTTGCTTACTTTCTGACTTTTTTTTTTACTGAGGAATGAGAACAGATTGAAAGAGGGCTGAGTTAATTGTTCTTTCTCTTTTGCTGTTGTTTTACTGAGGAGTGAGTAGAGACTGAAAGAGTGCTGAATTGATTTTGCTTACTTTTTTACTATGTTCTACTGTTCTTTGTGCATATTTAATTACTTGAGGAGTGAGGTTACTTGTATATGGAGTTGGGTGGCTTTAATTGAATTTGGGTGTAACAGGATTCAGAAAAGTGTTATAGCCACTCTGTGCCACCATACAAGTCTTTGGTGAGACCACATTTGGAATTCTGTGACCAGTTCTGGAGACAACATCTCTAGTAGGACATAGACATGTTGGAGGCAGTTCAAGGAAGGGCAATAAAAATGGTGCAGGAACTGCACCACAGACCACATGAAGAGAGATTGGAGGAACTCAACATGTACACCCAGGAGGGGAGAAGGGGGAGAGAGGGGACATAATAGAAACCTTCACATTTCTCAAAGAGATTGATAAGGTACAGGAGGACTGCATCTTTCAGAGGAGAAGCTGCTGTAAAACAACAAGAGGGCATGACATGAGACTGGAAGGGGATAGACTAAGGGGCAACATGAGGAAGTACTTCTTCACAAAAAGGGTGGTGGATGCTTGGAACAGCCTGTCCCAGGAGGTGGTGGGAGCAAGCATAGTGAGAGGGATTTAAACATACATGAGATAGACATCAGGGGGCCATAAAGTGGGGAAGGATAGGCAACAGTCGATAACCAAATAAATACATAGATACAATGACACTGTCAGCAGATAAGGGCATATGTCCCACCCAGTCTGCCCAAATGAGGTCAGAGGCAGCCAAGAAAAGGTAGGGTATGTGGGCAGACTGTATTGGCCTGGTGATCTTTATACAGTATTCTGTCAATTTCTATGTTTCTATGTTTAGCTACCCCTTTGGCTACCCATTTCTTTGTCTTCACCTTTGCTCCACTCCCCACTTGTTTGCTTCACTCTGGTTTACTTGGTTTACCTCCCTGTTCTCCATTTTCTTTCCTTACATCTCCTGCATGTCCTTATTCACCAGAATGCGCCTTTTTTTTCTTTTGCCACTACCCTAGAAAACCTCTTTTCCTTCTGTTTTTTTCTCACTTCTTTCATGCAGAAGCTGGTTACCTTAATTATGCCCTGCATTAACTACTTCTATGTTTCTATGTTTCTATTATTATTCTCCATTGTCAAGGTTAAACCACACTGTATGGTGATTATCAGTACCTCGGCCACTGCCCACTGTAATGTCTGCAATTCTGTCCTTGTTTGTAATGAACAGGTGTAGTACGTCCCCATCCCTTGCGGGTTATTTGACTATCTGTCTGAGAAAAGTGAATTATAGGGAGTCAAAGATGACCCTTCTCCTTATTAAAGAAGCTGTAGTTGGAATGCTCCACTCCAAGTCTGACATATTAAAGTCATCAACTAGCAGCACATCCCTCTTATTTGCAACCCTTAAATGTTTTTAAACCCTGTCATTTTTACAAGTTAAATTGGACTTACTCTCTTGCTCTGGACAAAGCAGCTGGGTGTGTGTTTGGGGTAGAGTGAGTTATCTAGTACAGCTGAGTGAGAGAAGGTTTGCAACTTTTTGTGAACCGGAATATCGCACTTTGGCAGTTTTCTCAGCTCTGCCCTTGCTCTTCACTTTAGTTGTATAAACTACACAAGCTATCCTGATTCTCATTCTTGAGGTGATCTGTTCATTCTAGCCTCTGAAATCGCTGCCTACAGTTCTGAGGTACCACATTGCTACTATAGAATTGCAAAGGAAGACGTGGGGTCAGTTTGACTCGGTGGAATCTGAAGTCAATCATTGGTATACTAAGAGGATAAAGTACTGTTTGAAGGCTGAAAGGGAGACTCAAGGCCATTTTATTGACCTAAAAACTTGGGCTGCAAGAAAGAAAGACATAGTCACAGAAATCTGGTGTTTATTTAAGAGAAAGGTTATCCCTACTAACACTGGTGAAAATATAAATTGGAAGAGTTCTGGACTAGAATCCTATGAGATCCAGTATATATTTTTTCTTCGATCCTGATATAAGAAGGTAAAAGAAGGTTAACAATAATATCATTCAGTCAGCTTCCCCATGAAGGTTTATAGAAGGAAACAGAAGAAAATATTAGGGATGATACCTCAAGGACTCTAGTTTTGTATTGTTATGCATTTATTTGTTCAACTTCTTAATTGATCAAACTATTGTAGCTATAGAACATTGGATTATATCTGATAGTATCAAATAGTGTCAATTTCTTCATTGATTGAAAAACTAGAGCTCCGCTCATTGAGGATTGAGTGGATTGAAGGGGGAGGCTGATTGCTCATTTCCCAGGTTAATTGACCCAATAGCCTTAGCTGGAGAAGATCCAAACCAACTATTGCACCCAGAGTAATGGTTTGATGGGTTAGTGGCAGGTTTTCAGGGTGTTATTGTTAGCAAGATATCCTGTGTCAGTAATAGCTAAACTTATTGACAGTCTTTAAATATCTAGCATGATTTTGGTCAATCTAAAAAGAGTCAAATTCAAACTTGCAAAGAAAAACAAGACATACATTTATAGAAATCATGGAAAATAAACCAAGAGATGACCAAAAGTGGTCTAGTAAAGTAGCTCAGGAGGAAAGTTGTTATTAAAAATAAGCTCAGAGATATCCTGACAAGGACTCTGGAAACTGACTTTGTGTTACCAATATTTAAAAAGCCCATTATGCCAGATGAAACTGAGATAAATTGTAATTCTCATTTAAAACACCTTCTACAGTCAGTTCTTCAAGGAGACGGAAGATACTTATTTATTTATTTGCTTTTGGGAACCAGGTAAGTGCACTAGGCATAGCAATGCCTATTTTCAGGCATGACCCGGGAGGATACAGGGTTACAGAGATAACAAAACAGTTTGTGGAGAAGAACAATGGGTGGAAAACAATGGCTACAGGTTGGTACAGTTTCAAACAAGTGTGCAGTAAATACGAGTAAACGTTAGATAACAATAAGTAAAACATAACAGTAAAACAGGATATCAAGTGCAGGTTCACCCGTGTATGGATACAGACTAGGAGAGATAGCTTAGCTAGGCACAGATGTGAGGTCCAATTAAGAGAATGAGTTAGAACACAAATGGATGGATCAGCTTTAATTGAGACCAGGGGACTAGAGGTCCAGGATGGTAGTGGAAGGATTATTCAGAGGGTGAGAACCAAATGGAGAAACAGGGGAGTGAGTGCTTTTCTTTTGTTCAGGGAAGGAAGAGCAAGGGAAAAGAGGGACATGAGAGAGAGAGAGAAGAGGAGGGTGGGTGGGTGAGAGAGTAGAGGTGGTGATGGGAGACATGGGTAAGGTAGAAAAGGAGAGGTGGGAAAAGAAAGAGGAGAAATATGTGGAGGTGAGGCAGCCAAGAGAGGAGGATAAGGGTTCTATGGAGGTTGGAAGCAGGCACAGGGGGTAAGCCAAGTAGATGTTCACGGTGCATCCTCTTGAAAGTGGCATGGGTTGGAACAAGATGAATTGCTTGTGGAAGAGAGTTAAAGTATTTTGGTACAGTATGTGAGAAACCCCATGTACCCATTGCTGTTTTGCATCTGGAGATGTGGAGAGGTACTTGGCCAGTGGATCAAAGCCCATAGGAGACAGTTTGTGCATTCAACATAAAGGCTAGGGACTTGGGAAGACAAGATCTGATAATGCTGTTAGTGAGAGATCTGAGTGACTGGAGTTGATGGGCAGAGGGGGAGAGCCATTTAATGTCAGCAGAGAGCTGGCAGTAGTGCTTGTAGCAAGGGGATACAGAGGCATATCTGCAGATATTATTAAAGGTGGTGTCCCACTTGAGAAGAGAGGTTTTTGATGCCCCAAGGTAGGTTACTGAGCCATAGGATAGTGCCAGAAGAAGAGTGCCCCATGCAATAGTGAGCCTGGCTGATGGGGTAAGGACATAGCTAGATTGGTAGGCACCATTGAGTTTAGTGTTTATGTCTTTGCAGGTAGTATTGATGAGCTAATCAAAAGCCAGAGATTCATCAAGCAGAATGCCTAGGTGTTTGATGGAGCTAGTGTTGACCAGTAGTGAGCAATCAGACCAGGAGTTTTTCAGGGGGTTTTGATTTGTTCTGAGTCTGGCTGGGGAGCTGAATAGCTTTGCATTCATCTGATCTACATTTAGAACAAGGTTGTTTTTAATGAGCCAGGACTGGAACTTGATAAAGTTCGAGGAGAGAGAACAGTTTATGTCTGAGGTGTTCCTGGCACTGGAATAGAGAACAAGGTCATCCGCATATAGTAGAGACAAGCAGTCAGGGGAGAGAGTTGGGAGGTCATTTACAAAGAGAGAGAGAGAAGTAGTAGGCCCAGAACAGATCACAGAGGAACACCAATATTAGTGGTTGAGAGATCTATCAGGACGGAGTTGTAATTCATGGCCTGTCTTCTGTCTGACAGGTAGCTATTGAACCAATCCACTGCCTCTGTGGAGAAACCAAGGGACAAGAGTTTGTTGAGAAGAAAGGGGTGGTTCACCAGGTCAAATGCCTTAGTTAGGTCAATAAAGATCTTGCCGGTGATGAGGCCTTTGTCCATTATGCTATAGATATCATTCATAAATTTTAGAAGAGCTGTGACAGTGCTGTGGCCTTTGAGGAAGCCATGCTGGGAACTGAAGAGAAGAATGTGTTGTTGTAGAAAAGAGATGGTTTGAGTGGCTACTAGTTTTTCCAGTATTTTGCTAAGAATGGAGAGAATAGCTATGGGCTGGTAGTTGACCATATTTGTGGGGTCTCCCTTTTTAAGTATGGGAGTGACTTTTGCCATTTTCAGATGTCAGAGACAGAGCCATGGTGCAGTGATATGTTGAAAATTCTGGCTGTGGGTGAGGCAATCATGGGGTGCCAAGTTTCAGGAGCTTAGGCACAAGACCATCCAAGCCCATAGCGATACTATCAGGTATGCCTAATAGCATCTTTAGGACTTCCTGTCTAATGATAGTCTGAAAATGGAAATGGAGGTAGTTATATTGGGATCCACTGTCTGCGGGGGTTGGAGGACTGCATGGAGGCAGTGGTGGAGAGGAAGACCGATATTTTGATAGGTCAGAGAATTGAAGATTAAATGAGTTAGCAATGGTGGCTGGATTGTTGCAATGCCCATCATTTATAATCATATCATTGGAGATTTTGTTTTGTTTGGCTCCAAGGAGAGTCTTGATAAGAGCCCAGAACTTTCTGGAGTCACCTGCAGCATTTTTCAACAAGCCTTTGCAGAACGAGTGCTTAGCATGGCGGATGTTCCTTTTACATGAGTTTCTCTGAGTTCTGCAGTCATTATTATCAAATGGGAGGCCCGAGACCTTGACTGAGATATGACAACCTTATGAACTAAATGAGTGTTATAAGACCACTGCCAGATGCAGTATTAGTCCTGTGTTACTATCTGACCAATACTATGTGTTGAACATAATAGAAAATCAAAAGGAAAAAATTGAGGGCCTAGAATTTGAGATGGATAGTGTAGTAAGTATCAAAAAACTCTTTCCTGAATATTACAAAGATACTCAAAACCAACAGAACAAGGGAAAGGACTTCCCAGTTTCAATTGCTGGCATAGGCAATTTTTTTGAATGGGACAAAATACAACCTTAGATTGAAAGTAACAAATGTGTTACAAAATTATTCAAGAGATTAACCTTAATAAAATGGTTATAAAAGCTAAGAAATAGGAATGAGAGGACCGAATAACCATTTGGGTAAAAAAAAAAATAGATTATAATTACCTTTTACTTAAATCAGAGAAACTAAATAATTTTGACATCTATTTGAATTGGGAAATTGAAATAGATGGAAATGAGTGGAAGGAACAAAATGATGAGCAATGGTTAAATCTAATTAAGACTATCAACAGGTTTCAGGTATTACAAGACTTAGAGGATAGTTGACAGCTAACTGGATGTAACAAAGCTACCCCACATTCCATGGGCACAAATGATTTTACAATGTTGTCATGGAATGTAGATGGCCTTGGAGAAAGGTTGGTAAATCCCTCATTCATGATATATATAACATAGTTTAGCACCATTTGTGCTCAAGAAACTTGGAAAAATAAGGAAATCAATATTAAGGGGTACAAAATGTTTTATAAAAAGGCTAGGAGCCTCAATAAATATGGCAGGCTATCCAGTGCTTTAATAACTTGGGGGGAAATAATGAAACAAGTAGAATGTAGAGAGATACAAATTGACTCAGATCATATACTTCTAATCTGCATCTCAATGGAAAAAAAGGAAACTTTTGTAGTAAATGTGTTCTTCCCACCTATAGGATCTGGATATGAAAACAAAAATGGAGTAGGAAAATTAATTACCCTAATAGAGGGGTGCTTGTTGAGAGAACCTGAAGCAGGAATGACAATCATGGGTGATTTCTATGCCAGGGTGGGACACAGACTGGACCCCACACCTGAAATAATGGATGCATGTGCAGCCCAAGGCCCTTGTAGTTTATCCATGAAAAGAAAGACCAAAAATATAAAGGAGTGTGATGGGAGAAAAATGGGTAAAAGAATTAGAGGATAACAATGGCTAATAAATGGGTGAACCAGGGGAGATCCTCAGTATGCCTTTACTAATTTGGGATCAAGGGGCACCTCTATTATAGATCACTGTTGGGTTTCAACAAACATAGCCATGATGATAGTGGATCTTGTGACGGGGAGCGATCAGAAAGTGAACACAGCCCATTAGAAATTAAACTAAATCTTGGGATGAAAAAGAGTAAAATAAATGACAGGCAAGATGTCATAAGAATAAAAAAGGGGATACAATGGGACTTATTAGAAAATTATAAATCCATAGCATTGTGAAATTATTATGGAGTTAGGGATGACATAATGGACATGATACACTGTAAAACCCCAGAACAGTGTATTGAGGTCTATGAATCATTAATGAAGAAGATTTCCGCAATAATCCTCAAAGTGTTGGTTAGTAGAATTAGGAAGGGAAGTAAATGGTATGACCATGAATGCAAAAAACAAAAGAAAGAGGTCAATAAGTGTGCTAATTTTACTCAAAGATGACCCACCAGGGTTAATTAATATCATTTGAATAAATTAAGAAAAAAGTATAAAAAACTACTGAAGATAAAGAGAAATTTTTATAGAAAAATATTATGGGAAGAATTCAAACAGGCAGCCTGGGCAAAGGACAATAGAAAATATTGGTGAATGGTGGCAAGGAGGTGGGATAATGTACCCGATTGAACAGAACATTTTATTGACCCTAATACTTGGGAAAACTACTATAGAGGTCTCTTTTTTGATAGTGAAGTGGGAATAACCAATTTTCCCTTACTAACTGGATACCATTTAGGGATACAGTTTCAGAAGGAGAATTAACCCGAGCTATTAATACTGCAAAAAGACACAAGACCCTTGGGCCAGATGGTATCCCAGTAGACATCATTATGGATGACCCAGGGCTATGGACACCAGCTTTAAAGTTCATATTTAATAGCATCATAGAAGCAGGATATATACCGCTAACTTGGAAAGAAAAATATTATAGTGCCCATATTTAAGAAGGGAGACATGGTGGACCCTTGTAACTATAGACAAATAAGTATCCTTGATACGACTCAGAAAATATTTAATAGAATCTTACATAGTAGGATAATGCTTTGGATAAAAACTTAAAATATTCTCAATGAAGCACAGGCTAGCTTTATGCTAAAACATTCTACAATAGATCAGTGTTTCATGTTAGCACACTTAATACACAAATATATTTATATCAAAAAACAAAAGTTATTTTGTGTATTTATCAATTTAAAATCAGCTTTTGACAGAGTTAAAAGGGAAAAAATTATGAGAAACACTGGAATATTATGAGTTCGACCCAAGGATGCTTAACATGTTAAAAATTCTTTACAATGATAACTATATGTCTGTAAGGTACAACAAAGAAGGGGATACCACCCCAAGATTTCCTTCTAACGTAGGACTGAGACAGGGTTGTGTTTTGTCACCAATATTGTTTAATCTTTTTCTTAATAAGATCCTTAATGGATTGAGCGACCCTGGGCTGCACATGCCCAGGTTGGGCTCCAGGCAGCGCCCCTACCGGGCATATGCTGATGATGTCATCTTAATGGCAACAAGTTATTTGGGGATTAGGAGACGTCTCCAAACATTCTATGAAAAATCCTTAAAGGCTTCAATGGAGATCAAATTTCAAAAAACAAAGTATATGATATTCAATAGATGTCCAGTATTAGATGGCAAAATATACTCTCTGAATTGTAACCAACAAAGGATTCAATATGTCAAACAATTTTGTGATCTGGGTATTGAGTTTACATTTAATTTAAAATGGCAAGCGCACATTAAATGCATAACACAACAGATTAAAATATTAACACGGTCTGTAGAAAGATTTGTGTATACATATGGAGGTCAGTTGGTTAAGAGTTCTCTCAGGGCATTTAATGCTAAAATTAAGAGCCAGATCCTATATGGTGCAGAACTTTGGGGACAGGAAAACATTATTATGCTGGAAGTTAATGTGAATACATTTTATAAAAGACTATTGAGGATATCATAAAGTGCAGCTTCAACAGTGACTAGGCTTGAGATTGGGTAATTACCAATTAGATGCAACATCAAACAGAGGCTGTCTCTGATTGGATAAAAGTATATAATATGCCCAGCCGTAGACTTGCTAGGATATCTTTGGAGGAAACATTATACTATGGTCAACCGGGTTTCAGTTATCCTAGCATCAACATATTGGAGAAAATTATTAAACCATATGGGTTGCTCCAACTTATAGTTAAAGTCAAATAACTCCATTTAAAGAGATACGAGACCAAATTAAAACAAGAATTCAAGATATTCATTTACAAAAAAAATGAGTATGGCAAACAGTCTCAAGTTAAGTCACTGGTTGGCACACAACATAAAAAATAAGTGGGACAGAACAATATTTACACAAACTGAAAAATCTCCAGTCAAGGAAAATTTTTACTAAGCTCCGATTTGGCTACATGGATAGTTGATCCTTAAGGAAGTTTTATGGGATGACTAACTGTAATACATGTGTATGTAATCTGGACATAGGTAATTCAGCTCACCTGCTCTTGTTTTGCCCATTAAATAATCATGAGAGAAAATTATTACTTGGCAATACACTTGTAACCCTAGGTATGGAGCCAAGATATCAACGTAACTATTTATTAAAGACAAAAAACAGTAAATTACTGGAAAAAATAGCAAAATACTGTAGAATGGTAGAAAGAAAAAATCACACCTTCATATGGATCAGGCATGCAACAGCAGATGATGCTTTTAAACAAAAATGATTGGAAGTGATGATCATGATGTACTGTATAACTTATTGATACAAATATATGAACTTCAGAACTAATGTAAACAGTTTTTTAAGGATTTTAAAATGTTATCAATGATACGTGATATTGTAAAGACATTTTTTAATTATCAACAATACATTTTGATACTGATACAAGTCAAATTGCCCAAACAGAATTTCATTGATGACCTACAGTATGTTCAGTAGGATAAAGCAAATGTGTTATTCAAAGTCTAGACAAAAACACAATTCCATGCTTCTCCTCTAATCTCCTCTGTGTAGAAAAATATCCTCTGATCTGATATTTAGACATTGTTTAGCTTTAAAGCCCTGCTGCTCATGTTGATTTATTTAATATTCTGCTCAAATCCATCTACCATTTTCTGATCATGAAAGCTACAATGCTTTGCTGAACTTGGGACATAACATTTCCATTCATCTGTAGGTGACTGATTGTTGCCTTTCTCCTTTATAATCTTTTGGAGCTACTGTACATCATGCCCCAGATCACCATCACTCTTCATATTATCACTGTCATTCACAGACAACACATACTGGCAGTTAAATGCCCTTTTTTCAAAGAAAATTAATTACAGTACTGTTTGTGTGTATCAGGGCTGATTTTAGTGCTGTGCAGAATTTTCTAATTCCAGCAAAATTAAATTTCATGGAATTTTCAAAATTCTACCAAATGTCACCAGAAACAGAATTGCAGAAATATGTGACAGAAAAGTGTGGAATGAGTGTCTCCACAATATAGCCACAGAATGTTTTTCTTAAAAGTTTCTGTGGAAATGGTTGTGGAAAGATTTTCCATGGAAAAAATTCTGTTCTACTGAATATTATTTTCTGTGTTGCAGCAGACAGAATTCCTCTGAAGAACCAGTTAAATTGTGGTGCAATGCCCACTGGCAGAATTCTAACTCTGCTAATATCAACAGCAGAATTCTGCATTCCACACCACACAGTTTGATTGCATTATCATTCTTAGAACCAGATTCATCATATTCCAATATTTCTTTCCAGATTTAGGGTTTGTGGAATTGAAGGCAAATGAATTATGTATCTGAAAAATAGTTGAAAACAGACTTTAAATCTTATTCTGATTCTGTATCTCACAATCTGTTACTCTCTCAGCACCACTATGTAGTGAACGGGTCACTATCATATTTGTATTGAATTCTGAGTCCCCAAATCAGATATACCCCTGTAGTCATCAGTAATGCTGGTGTATTGTAATATGGTCCCTGATTTTCACATTTTGGGATTCAGTTAACCTTTTTATGATATCCCGTAATACAGACAACCTGCTTCATTGATGCTGACGTGCATGCCCATACTCACAGATTACATTTGTAAACATACTGTAGATGCAATCAGATTACACTGCTCAGTTTTAAACAAGTTTTATATTAGCAAGCTCAGCACAAGGTCTCCTACTTGAAACTGCGTTTGACTCATATTGGTTAACAATGTCTATACTCGGTCTATGCACAAGTTTACCTAAGTTGCAGGGTCATGTTGATGAGTGAATGTACTAGAGTATTGGGCTGCCATGCTAGGAGAAGATTGTCTGAATTGGGGGATATTATAAAAATAGGTAAAATAATCACCAAATGTAAATCTTCAGGATCTATATAACAGCCCAACCCGGTGCTGAGCTATCTGTCTGGCTGGGGGCTTGGGCACGTAGGGGGGTGTATGTTGTGCCTGCATCCTGTGCAGAGGATGCAGGGGGAATGGGCAGGTGCAGGAAGGTGTGAAGTGGGCTATGCACCATGGTTACACGGCATGTAGCCACTCTGCATCATTAGTTAATAGGCCCCAATATTAGTAATATGTGTGTCTTTGTATTAATTATTGATATTTGAGTATTGTGGCCTTAATGATTTCCTTTATCAGAGTATGTCTTTTTGATCTGGTATTTCCCATTGAGTAAGACCCACATAGTTGACACACTGAAGTTGTATTCTGTTGTGGTCTTGTTTGTTCAAAGGGCTCAAATAACAAAGGATTAAAATTCATCCAGGCTGTGTTAAAGCATTTTATCCTCCAAGGGCTACTTCCTGGATTTTCTGATCTTTGGTTTGTGCTTGCCACCCTAGTTGGCACAGTACAGTCTTTCAGAGCACATGTCACATAATGAGTGATGCAGCTACATGATGCCAATTCAGCCCCAGAGTAACACACAGGGATGGCATTCACTGTCCCTAGGAGTCAATCTCATCAAGCATGTACTATAGTATCAGGGACGTGAATGCCATAATGACTGATGCAGCTGAGTGATGCCCATAGAGCTGCAGAGTAAAACCCAGGGACAGCATTCACTGTCTCAGGGAGTCCCTCTCCTCAAGCATGTATTGTCGTATCAAGGAAGTGAATGCCATAATGAGTGATGCAGCTGAGTGATGCCCATAGATCTGCAGAGTAAAACCCAGGGACAGCATTCATTGTCTCAGGGAGTCCCTCTCCTCAAGCATGTACTGTAGCATCATGGAAGGGAAAGGGAAAGGAAAGGAAAGGAAAGGAAAGGAAAGGAAAGGAAAGGAAAGGAAAGGGCAGAGTTAGCTTATACAAAGGGATTCCAACTGGAAGCTTGCTCTGATTCAAAGTATCTACTCCACTGGAGCAAGGGATCTTGTAGAATGATGCAATGTGGCAGCCTGTGGCCTGCAATGCATTATCCATTTTATTCCTCATTATTTTTCTTTGTTTAAAATGGGGCTGGACATGGATGGCAGGTAATTGTTAAATCTGCATGGTTCCCGGAAGATGCTATTTCAGGGACCCAGTAGTACTTACTGCTGCTTTTCTCTGGCTGGCATAGTTGTGCCCCCTGGTATGCTTCTAAAGATGTGCACACTATGCTTGCTGAATAGGGATATCAAGGTGCCCAAGCAATGCCTTTGTCCTCCCCTTCTTTAACTAGCCACACAAATTCACTGGATCAAGCATGGTTTTGGAAACATACACTGACATCAGTGTGGTACTAGGCTCAAGTATCCATAGGCTTCCTAAGATCACACAGGATCCACTTAACGCATCCCTATGCAACATGTACTGTAACATGGCACATATGGCCAAAATGGGTTTGTACATAGAGTCCAGTAGTTCTGACAGCTGAGAAACTGTAAATGATAAGCCATTAATATCAGTTTCCTTTTTATGCAGGGTGTTGCAATGGCTTCAATGTAACTACTACAACTAATTACACAGTTCTGGAAGTGTCTTGGTCTCATCCTAATTACTCTTACTCATTTTCCTATTCCGCATCACTGTATGGAGAATCACCTTCCCCCGTAACAGTTGAAGACGCTGGATTATTAAAAGCAAGTTTCAGTTATTTAAAACCTGGAGTTCACTACGTAGTTGTGACAGTAACAATTGTTGACAGCAATGAAACCTGTTGCACAATCAAGCAAATAATTGGCATTGGTAAGTAGGCAGACTTATGTGTTTGTCATTTAAGTCATCCTTATGATAATGTTTGTTAATAGTTCAGAAGAAAAAAAACAATTCTCAGCTTTTTGTTGGAGCTTCAGCCATTTAAGTACAAAGCAAGGAAATCTTATTTGGTAGGCACCTTTCACAAAGGCTCAGGGTGTTGCATAAATATATAAAACAAAATCAGCACTTCACCACATAACATGAATAACTTAGTTCAAGGAGCAGTCTTGTAAAAAAAGATAATGTTTCAGAAAATCCTTTAAGGCCTTCACCAAGTGGTACGAGTGAAAGTGAGGTGGAAAAGGAGTGCAAAACAAGGGCAGACAAGCAGCCATCCCAATGCTCTAACCCTGTACAATGTCCAAGGGCTTTTCTGTAAGATTATGCCAAATATATATGCCAGAGGACTTGATATTAAACGGTGTTGACACAGGGCTTTTGCCAAACCCTGCATCAATGCCTTTTGTGGCACAATTGTGCTGAAATCTTTTGCTGCAATTTCACCCGATTTTATATTGTTGGGCACAGTTGTGGCAGCTTCTACACTTTACACAGCTTGTGTCAAATATTTGGTGCAAGCCCAGCAAAAAGGGTCCTCCGAATGCCGTAAGTTAGACCAAGGGAAAGCTAGTCTAACTTGCTGAAATTGGCACTTGGGATTGAAAATCTTGATCAGTGGCCGGGAGAACAATGGAATCTACATGCACAACAGGATTGGCACACTGGGGGTGGGGGGGCTGTGACAATCTTTGGGATCTGAAAATGGAACCCAGAATATTAATGGCAGTTGAATGAGTCAATTGCAGTGAGGCAATTGTGTTGGCTTAGAATGATCAGTTACATGGGCTTCACTTCCATGAGGTTAAATAACTAGGTCAACTCTTCAGATTCAGAAGCATCAGCTAACAAACAACTCCTTTCACCAGTACCCTACCATGCCGGAACAACACCACTTGCTCCTTGTGATCACAAGATCAATTTTTTCTCTCAGCAGCTCACAAAGGGTAACAAAGTTTGAGGTCCTGAAAAGTCAGTTGCCCATAATTAGCTCCTGAATTTATACATTATCATGCAAATAATCCCATGTTTCATAAATTTATCGAGGTTGTGTTTAAAAGAAAGATACAGGTTTTGTAATCTTTTTGTATGGCACTTTTTGAGTCCTGTAATGATTGTAGTTGTTTTATTTTGATAAATGTCAACTCTAATTATGTCTGATTTCCTATATGGGCCCCATAACTGACTACCGTATTCTAACACTGTACTTTCATATGAGTGGTTAAGGGACATTGTAACTTTAGCCCTTATTCTAAATATATTTCTTTTATTTCTTCCAAACTCATTTGATTATGGAGATTGCAGTTGTGCAGAGATCCTATTAACCAAAGGAATTATTTATAACAATGTCTGGATCCTTTTCCATCCCACTGTTTTTAATACAGTGTTACAAACTAAGTACTGGTGATATTTTTAATTTTTTTCCTAGCTAAATGACACAACATTTTGTCCAAATTAAAGTGCATAACCCATTTCCATGCCAATTTTTTTTATTTCATCTAGATCTCACGGAAACCTTATTATATCTTCTATAATTGCACATGGACCACTGAGTGTGGTGTTATTGGTGTACTTATAACATAGTTTGTGAAATCTACATTTATGTCAGAGATGAACATCTGAAATACTATTGGCTCCAGGACAGAACCATGATGCCCCCTGCTTCTCACACTGCCCTGTCATGATACACACATTTATGGATAATTTTTGGGTGCCTTCCATAAACCAAATATTCATCCATAGTAACACAATGTTGTTTATTTTAAGTTTTACAGTTTGTTTTTTCAATTACTGCCCAATTAGATGGGATGCCAAAGGTTTTACCAAAATTCAGTAATAGGACATCTTGTCATCTACTGAGCACTTATCAACATGCTCATTTATCTTTAAAAAATAATAACAAGTTTGTCATCTATGAAGATGAAGAGGTAAATGCCAGATGGGATGACTCAGTGGATTGGTATTGAGTTTGAGCAAGATGGCCGCCAGTCTGGTCATGTTGTCTGTTTAAGCTGCTACGATAAGTTTAGTCATACTTTCATGGGCTAGTTCAAGACTTCTGTCCATATTTTAGCTATTTTAGGAGGAGAAAAGCCAAATTCACTTCTGATTTTATAACTGGAATGGTTTAATTTTAGTAGGGGTACGCTATTTTCGGGAATCAAATGAGTTAGCGTTAGTTGTGTCAAGATTTTTTATCTTAATTGCAAGTTCAAGTCTGTAACCTATACTTTATTTTATTAAGAAAAGAACTTCAGTTGGCATTATTTCTGGGAATCTGTGGATTTATAAGCTTGATGTGATTTATCTTTATCTGTTGTTGTTTTTTTGGGGAGCTGAATGGAGTGGGTTTTCATTTTGGGAGTGCACCTCAGATCTTTATCCCAGTTTACACATGTCTATTAGGGCAAAGGGAAATGTATTTTCAGAGCAGGAGTTGAGGCTGAATGGAATTATTTTTTTGGTGGTGTTAACTGAAGAGCAAAACACCTCTTGTGACATCAAGATTTCTGAGGATCCGGGCTGATAGTTTTGTGAGCAAAATTGCTGATTTTCTGAACGGTTGAATCCAGAGGATTTTGGGATGGAAGGAGAGCAGGAATTCACCCACCTGCACCCGAGGTATAGCTTTCTGCATTAACAGCTGTTGGCTTATTGTTTATCCTGGATAGAACAGGATCTGTGCAGCCTTGACCATAAGATGGTCTAAGACTTTCCAGCCAGGAACATTTTGGGAACTTTCAGTCTACGGTTCAAGTTATGGCTATTGAGAATTTTACAGCTCCTCTCTTCCTGTTTTTTTTACTATCCAACTGATTAATCTGCTCTGGTTGTACTGACTCCACCACTGATGTATGCTAAGTAACTGACATGGACAAACTTTTCAATGGGAAAGCAGAGTTTTTATTCCACTTTTTTCTGTTTGACTTTGGCCTGTGCTTTTTTCTTGGTGAGAACAAGGAAAGCTACTATATATGTGAACATTCAGTCCCAAAGCTTATATCTGTTTTGGTTTCTTTGGCTTGGACTTGAACTTTCTTTGAACTATGAACTTACTCAGTGGATAATACCTGATACTGGACTTATTTAATTTGAATATTATGTTCACAATGATTTAGGACATTGCTGAACTTTAGTTTTCGGTTCCCCTGTAAACAAATTTAAAAATAGTAACAATTTAGTTGGGTGGGTCATGGGTATATATGCATCATTAGGTGACATTGTATGTGTGTATTGTAGTTTTGTCTTTTGTGTTTGTGGGTTTGTATGAGTGTTTTAGGTTTAAGTTAAATGAGGGGTTGGGGACATGTTTATTTCAGCCTTAGTTATATTAGTTTACTATTATGTGTTGCCTGAGCCACTGGGTAGAGTTGGTTACTCCTTATCCCAGCTATGTGTTCTGCATCCTTTCCAGGATGTTCCCATACCTGCAGAGGTTTATAGTCAATGCAGGAGGTTGGGGATCTCCAGGCGGTACCACAGAAGGACTAAGACTTGGGATGTGAGGAGTGATGTGGGGGAGGTGATTAGAGTAGTGTGGACCAGGAAACAGCCTGGGTTAGATGGGAATTGGAGAGGACTGGAAGATCATCCTTAACAACCTACCAAAGGTGTGCTCGGGTAATATCCTTCTTTATGTGGATGATACAGTCCTCTTTGCCAGTTGTTTGGACCCCGTCTCTCTGGAAATAAAGCTCCAGGAAGACTTTGCTACAGTTGAATCTTGGTTCATACAGCATAAACTCCTCATGAACTACACAAAAATAAAGGTTATGATGTTCTCAAACCTCCATAAGAAGCTTAAATAAGCTTAAATCCCATCTGCTTACAATCCGAAATAACCTTAGCACCCCTTTTGGATTTAGTTCAGTCATTTAAATATCTAGGGATCCTACCTGACAACTCTCTTTCATTCACATACCATGTAGACCACATCACAAAGGTGGTCACTGCTAGGATAGGCCTACTACACCAACAAAAATATCACCTAATTCCATGGGGCTCCATCTTGCAGTCAACAGCAACATAATCTCCATCATAGTTTATGGTCTATGAATCTATCATGCTGCATCTGTTACTACACTCCACAGGATTAAAATAGCTCTAAATAAAGCCTGCAGACCTGTCGCAGGTGCGCACCGACTCATGCACACCTGTGACCTGTATGCACAGTCCAACTACCTGCACTTCAAATTGAGAATAAAATACCAGACCTGCCTCTTGGCCAAGAAAATCTGTTTTTGGCCTTACCCTCCCCCACCACCATCATTCCTACAGCCACTCCTCACCCTAATAACCAACCCTCATAGGACAAAGTGCATGTCCAATCAGCCCTACCAGATAGTGTTCCATCAAACAACAAAGGGACAAAGGACTTTTAACTATTGTGCCCCCTGCTGGCTAAATGAACTATCATGTGAAATCACCAAAGATTGCCCCTTTTAAGTGTAAGCTTCACTCTCATCTTCCAGCCCTTAGCAACTGTGATTGCAACCTAGAGCACTAACCACTCTTTCTAGTTTCCCTGAACCAATGTAACTCTATTTATCTCCTCTTCCTGTTACTTCCCCTTTCCCCTTTTCTCTACTCCCCCCTACACATCCTCTCCCAACCCTAACTCCCCCATCCTGTTCTGACAAGGTCTGGGCTGCTCCATTTTTGTTCTACCTACACTCCCTTCAATTCTCCTAATTTACTCTGCTCTATGCCTATTGCCTTTCCCAAGTCTACTACCTTACCTTTTCACATTCTCTACCCTCTTGCCCCTTCTGCATCAACATCCTTAATGCTCTTTCTATGCTGTGATCAGACATGAACTATTGAACGTTGCACTGTAAATTATTGTAAATATTTGTGACCTACGTGTTATGTATTTTACTGTCTTTTCTAACTTGCTGTCCATTGTAACTTAATGGCTGCTGTACTTTGACATGGAACAGTTGTAAATGAGCTTGCAGGTCAAAGGTGTTAATCCAAGATGCTAATAAATAAAATAAATAAAGAAAAATGTGATCCCTGTCCTTCAGGTAACCAGTGGACTGAGTGGACAGGCAGCTGCTGGGCTGGCCATCAGAACTTGTCCTATTCGAAAGGTGCTTTGCAACACCAGGTCAATGAGGATTAAGACTGTGATTATCATGATGATCATGACTGATCAGGATATTCACTTCCATTTGCCAAGCACCACAAGATAGAAGGGAAGCGGGGCAGCAGGAACAGGGATGATCGAGCAGCCTGCCACCACAAGCTAGAGTAGACAGAAATGAGAAACATGAATGTAGGATGTAGAGAGCACCACAGGTACTGGGTACAAAGGGAATGGCAGGGGGAAGAAGGTAGTATAAAAAGGAATATAGGGGGAAGAGGCAGGGGGAAGACCCAGAAATGGAGGGAGTACAGGCTGCAAAATATGGAAGGTCATGGTTACAAATGCCAACAATCTGCTCTGAGAAATAAAATCCCTTATCTGGAGGCCTTGTTAGTAGATGCCAACCTAGACATGGCGGCAATAACAGAAACCTGGTACACTGAAAATCATGACTGGGAAACAAATGTTCCAGGTTATGCTGTTTTCAGGAGAGATAGGGTAGAGGAAAAAAGGGGAAGAGTGGCCCTGTATGTAAGGGAAGGCATAAAAGCAACAGAAGTGCAAGATAGACAGTGGGAGGCCGAGGCACTGTGGGTTACTCTTGAGCCAGGCAATGGCACAGCAATCTGCACAGGGGGTGATCTACAGACTTCTAGTGCAGGGGGGAGAGCAGGATAGTGGATCAAATTTATGACATGGAAAATAAGGGAGAGGTACAGTAGTAGCCACAGATATTGCCAGCTATGTCCAGATATTTTGTAAACTTTCTAACGAGTTTCTCTCTGCTGCCCCTACTGTGAAAATTCAGAAAGCAGGAGATTTCTCCAGAAATATCACAGAAATTTCGGGAAATAGCTGGCAATGTCTGTGGCTACTACTGTATACACTGGGCTGGCTTACAATCTCCCATAGATGTGACTATGCCCTGTTGGTATTATTGACAACACTATCAGATGCAGTGATGCCTCCCATTATGCATCTCTACTCAAGGCCTATGTCCTTCAAGATGTCTGCATGCATCCTCAGTTTCCCCCTTGGAAATCACAATAGTCTATACTGCTATGAAGAGAAAAGCATTATCTGTTGCTGCTCCCAGTTTGTGGAACAGTCTCCCTGCATCTGTCTGCTCCCTGTACACCCATAACAAGTTCAAGGTATGTCTCAAATCCTGGCTGCTAGATGAGGCCGAGTGCCTGCCTTTGCTCTCCTAGTTAACCCCCCCCCCGGTACCAGCCACTTTCCTCCCTCTGCTTCCTGATCTCCTAAAGCACCTTCTCCCACTTCACTGTGTTCTGTCTAATTCCACCCCTCTCCCTACTGAGCCCTGCTCTGTCTATATAGGTTCCTTTACCACTTCCCTGTGTCTTTGTATGTTTTTATGCACCACTTTGCCCTGTCTTTTATTCTGTTGTAATATACTTTATAGTTATTCCTAACTCCTGCAAAGGAACTGTGAGTTATTATTGAAGTATATATTTCCCACCTGCCTGTTCCTACCTTGTAATCTGCACCACCTGCTGGTAATGACTACTGTACTACTTAATTTGTTATCCATTGTATAAATGTTTTTTAATTTCTGTTCGCCAAGTGTTGCAGCCAGGGTTGTGCCTGAAAATGGTCCTCCAGATCAGTGCACTTACCCAGTTGTCAAATACTTAAATAAATAAATAACTTCTGGGTGACTTCAATATCCCAGATGTGGACTGGACCATCCCAGCAGCTGCTTCATTCATGAGCCAGGACATCCTGTATTCTCTTCAGGGCACAGGCCTCAGACAGCAAGTGATGGATCTTAACAGGGACAGGATGACAGAGTCCTAGACATCCAGGTGGAAGGTCAACTGTGGTCAGGTGTGGTTTAGCGTGGGGGCAGAGACACAAGCTAGCCACAAAAACCCAAAAGCCTTAGATTGTAGGAGATCAGATTTTGCTAAAATGGGGAGGTGTATCAATGAGGCTCTGGCAAAGAGAGAGATAGGAAGAGGAGATGAGGGGCAGTGGGAAGACCTGAAGAAAGCCATGGATGAGGTGAACCAATGCATCAAAATAGTAAACAAGAGCAAGAGAAAGAGGAAACCACTATGGTTCTCAAGAGAGGTAGTGGACTCGGTAAGGGCCAAATGTTGAGCTTCAGGAAATATAAGGAGACACAAAGGGAGGAAGACAGGGATGTGTACCTAAAGAATCTAAGAGAAGTGGTGAAGCCTTTAAGGAGCACAAATACACAAACTGAAGAAAGATTAGCACAGACAGTGAAGAAAGGAGACAAGACATTCTATAGGTACATCAGCGAAAGAAGGAAAACCAGTGGAGGGATTGTAAGACTCAGAGGGGTTACAGGGGAATGTATGGGGGGGGGACCTGAAGAAGGCAGAAGTACTGAACAAATACTTTTGTTTAGTATTTAAAAAAGTGGGGGAAGGTCATGGACCATAGCTGGGTAACAGATATGAAGGGGGAAGGTTAACACAAGTCCATACACAGTGGAGAGAGTCCTGGAGGTGCTCTCAGCACTGATGGTGGACAAAGCGATGGGAGCAGATGGCATACACCTGAAGATATTAAGGGAGCTGCATAGAGATCAAGCAGTACCTCTGGCAGCCATGTTCACTGAGTACCTCAACACAGAAGTGATTCCAGAGAACTGGATGAGGGCACATGTAATCCATCTCCACGATAGCCAGAGTAGAGAGAAGGCAGGGAACTATAGCTGGTCAGCCTCACTTCAGTAGTGGGTAAGATCATAGAGGCACTGCTTAAAGAAAGAATAATGGCACACTTGGAATCCAACAGTGTCCAGGATCCAATGTAACACCGATTCACAGCAGGAAGGTCATGTCAGATGAATCTTATAAACATTTTTGACTGGGTGATGAAGGAAATAAATTAGGGGAGAGGGACGGTGGACATCGCCTACCTCAGTTTCAGTAAAGCCTTGAACACCATCCCACATAAAAGGTTGGTTAACAAGATGGGTGGCCTGGGAATGGGACCAAAAGTTATAAACTGGGTTAATAACTGGCTAATGGACAGGAAGCAGAGGGTGGTGGTAAATGGGATCCAATCCAGGGAGAGGGGGGTGGCCAGCTGGGTACCTCAGGGATCAGACCTTGAACCAGTCCAGTCTAATGTCCTCATTAGTGACATTGAGGATGATCTGGAGGGGAAGAGCTGTCTGTCTGCACATGACACCAAGATCTGCAACAGGATGGATACTCTAGATGGGGTAGAGAAGATGAGGAGGGACCTGGGGAAGCTTGATAAATGGGCTGAGCTGTGGCAACTGAGATTCAATTTGAAGAAGTGCAAAATAATGCACTTGGAATGAGGCAACCTGGGTGAGAGTTACAGGATGGGAGCGGGGAGCTGCTGATGATCACCAGAAAAGAAAGGAACCCTGGGAGACCCTGGGGATTATCATTTCAGATGACCTAAAGGTGTCTAAGCAGAGTACACAAGCTGCAGGGAGGATCAGTGGCATGCTTGGGTGCATAGGCAGAGGTTGCATTAGCATAAGGAGGGAGGTAGTGATACCATTGTATAAAACACTAGGCCTCACCTAGAGTACTGTGTGCAATTCTGGAGGCTGCACCTTCGCAAAGACATTGACAGGGTGCAGGCATTCCATTGAAGGGTAACTAAGATAGTACAGAGGTTGCACCAGAAAACATATGAGGAGAGAGTAAAGGACCTCAATATGTACTCACTGGAGGAAAGGAGGGATCGGGGGGATATGATAGAAACATTTAAGTACCTTAAGGGCATAAACAAGGTGCGGGGGGTGACTTCCAATATAGGAGGAGTACAACAACGAGGGGGCATGATATAAAAATGGAAGGTGGCAGGCTAAAGGGAAATGTGAGGATGGTTTTCTTCATGGCGAGGGTGGTGGACACATGGAATAGGCTACCTCAGAAGGTGGTGGAAGCAAGCATGTTGCAGAGGTTAAAGCATGCCTGGGACAGGCATTAGGGAACCTTAGAGGTGGGAAGGAGTGGTGATAAGCCATTGACCAGTTAGGGTCAGAGGCTGTGAACAAGTGTAAGGCTTATGGGCTGACTGGATGGGCCTGGCTATCCTTTTCTGCTGACATTTTCTATGTAGATCCCCCTTGGTCTGGCTTGCAGCATTCAGGGAACATTTTTACAGAGCTTGGGCCAAATATTTTGTGCAAGCTACCTTAATGTGAAGAAACTGTCACAACTGCATACACATGTACTAAAATCAGGCAGTTATGGAAAAGGTGTTTGGCAAAGTTGCACCAAAAAATGGATTTGATGCAGTGCTTAATGCAAGCCCGATATCACCCTTTGAAAATGTGGCCATCATGTCTAAAATATGTACAGATTTTCAGTCAGGTTGAAAAACAAGGCCACGTTTACAAATCTTATCACAAGGATTGAATACTGGAAGAATGCTTACTGCATACCTATATGAACCCAGAAACCACAAGTGTGAGGCTGATCGTTTGTTGTTGTAGAAGTATGGAAGAACCATATGAGTAACATCTGTATTATTCAAGCTGCTGCTTATTATCTGCATTGCCCACCCATCAGTGTAACATCCAAATAAATATTTATTACCACATGTGACATAGATTTCCAACCAGAGACACATGCCAGCAACACCTGAATATGTTGAAAACTGGCTTATAAAAGTCAACTTGCCAGAACTGAATTTCAGTTCTGACCTGCAGTATGTACAGCAGGATTAAAAGGAATCAGATATAGAAAGAATAGATGCTAAAACAAATCTGGGCTGCCCAAGATAATTGATCTTTGTTGGAAAAACTGATCAAGAAAATGCTCCATTTTAACTTTCGTTTTATATTATTTACATTACAAACTTCACAGCTGATTTAGACTGCATTTAATAGTCTGCATTCAGGATGGGGAGTGAGCCCTCGGGTGGAGGGTGACGCTTGGGAGTTGGGGACAAGGAGGAGTGTGGCAGGAGTCGCTAAAGCAGAGTCGGGGCAGTGTGGGACAGAGTGTGGCAGGAGCTACTCTAGTACAGTCAGGGCAGCATGGAGCAGAGTGCAGCAGGAGCTGCTTGAGTAGTGTCTGGGCTAGCGCTACCTAACAGAACCAGAGGCTGCTCAGAAGCCAGCGTGGGAGCAGAGGAATCGCTCTCAACAGAAGGTGATTTTTTTGTCCTGGCCTCCTTCCCTGGCTCTGACCTCTACTAAATGGTTGAGGTGGGAGGAGCCAGAGTAGCAGAGCAGCAGCAAGGAGCCATGGGCTGGAGAGCAACAGAAGGTGCCACATTCTGGAGGACAGAGCTAAATGCTACCTGGACTTGGGGACACTGGCTGAATGCAGATGGTGAGTCAGTCTGTTACTGTTTAGGTTAAAGGGCATGACTGAACACAGTTGGTGAGTCAGACTGTTACTATTTTGGTTAAAGGGCATGACTGAACTCAGTTGGTGAGTCAGCCTGTTACTATTTTGGTTAAAGGGGGTGGGGGGAGAGAGTCTGGCATCTTGAGCTGTATCTAAAAATTGGACTGCATCTCAACTTGTCACTGTCCTGTAAGTTTATTTTTTGTTTGTGGGGCAGGGACAGTAAGATAGCACAAGTACTGTAATTTATTTTCATTGATAATGCTATTTTCATTTGTATTGTTCTTTTCTGTTGGTTAAAATGGCTTAAGCATGGATAGAATAGTGGGCTGTAATGGATGTGGGGCAGTGGTTTGGATGAACGTTTTGTGGAAGCTTGGAGGGTGTTCAATCTGTCCCAGGCTAAGAAGGCTCGAGGAAGAGGTGAGGTGGCTTGGGAGGGAGTTAGAGAGGGTGAGAGGGGAGAGGAGGGCTACTGGAGTAAGCTGGCCACCCCAAGATGGTAACATGAGGGCACCACAAAGGAGGAGCTTCAGGTCAAGGGATGAGATGGGGAGGGGGTGCAGGAGCAAACCAAACAGAAGATCAGGATCTGTAGGGAGGGTTGTGGTAGGAAAGAAAGAGCCAATGTACAGCAATGCAGTGGGGGAATGTAATAGGTTTGCGGTCCACAAGAGACAGAAATAAGTCAGATGAGGGAGACAAGGGTGATGGGATGAGTGGAACAGTTAGAAGGAAGAAAAATAGAGTACAGAGGTAGGAGAAAGGAACAGAAGGGAGGGTGGGTGGGATAGGTGGGGAGTCCAGCGAGGTTGGGGAGTAGTGGAGGATAGGGGTGGGGCATGATGGGAGAGTGGGACAGATCAGGGGTTGGGGCAGATTAGGTTGGGGGGAGGGAGCAACAGGAGGGAAGGGTAGAGAAACATAGGTGGCAGACTCCAGAGGTAGGTACCATGGTAGTAAGTTGTGGGTGGGAACGAGGAAGGTTGAGGGGGAATACTAGTGCTGGGGGATTCTATCCTGGAAAGGGATAAGATGGGGCAGTAAGGGGGAAAGGCACAGTTGTATATGGGTGGAGTGCATACCTGGGTTGATTGTGGGAAGAGCAGGGCAGTCAATTTTGATGTGTACAAGAATGAGTAGGAGGAAAACGCATCTTGTGGTGCACATGGGTACGAATGACCTGGCGGGAGAAATGGTGGAAGTGGTGAGGGAGAGGCTCTAGGAACTGGGTAGAGTGTGTGAGGAACTTGTAGAATCATTGGCCTTCATGGAGGGGCTCCCAGTGCCGTTTGCAGGTATGGTGAGAAAAAGGAGGATTGAGGAGTTCAACACAAAGCTGGGGGAATGGTGTCACTCCATGGGGTATGGGTTAGTGGGGGGCTGGGATGAGCCTGGGACAATGACGATCTAGATGTAGGAGATAGGCTGCACTTTAGCTGGGATGAGAGGGGGTTATTAAAATAGGGGATAGAGGGGTACATAGCAGCAAAGGTGAGTTTAAACTAGGGGGAAGGGTGGCAAGTGTACAGCTGGTAGGCAGTGTATCCAGAGAGGTGAGCCCGATGATCTTACCCCCAGGACAACAGGGGAGTATTCAGGGTACAGGGAAAAAGAGGCTGGCCAGGGAAGCCCAGGGTAAGGCAAGGAAGGATATGTGCTGGAGGGTGGTCACTTTGAATGCCAGGAGCCTAGGTAATTAATTAGCTGACTTGCAGGCTCTCTTGGCAGTGAGGAGGATGGACATTGTGGCCATTATGGAAATGTGAGCTACTAGTACCAGTACTGGGATATGATGATCCCAGGATACAAAATGTTCAGGAAGGATAGGGTTAAGGGTGGGGAAGTGGCAGTCTATGAAAGGGAAGGGATAAATTGTACAAGGGAGGAGCGGGAGGAAGGAAGGACAGAGGCACTATGGATACAGCTGCATAACTCAAGAGGTAGGACACTGGGGATGGGGATATTATACAGATCTCCTGCACAAGAGGAAGACCTGGACAGAGAGCTAGCTGAATAAATCAGAAGGATCTGTGAGAAGGGGAGCACTGTGGCAGTGGGGGACTTCAACCTACCTGGTGTAGAGTGTAGTTCTCCAGCCACCATGAGTGCGAGAGAGCAGGTCTTACTAGAGGCATTTCAGGACAGCTTATTGGAGCAGTTGGTGCATGAACCTACTAAACTGGATAGGACTCTGAACCTGGTACATTCAAATGTGGAAGCTGTAAGGGATCTGGGGGGTGGAGGACCCTCTGACTGGTAGTGACCACCACCACTCAGTGTAGTTCATACTTATTATGAGTAGGGAAACAGGGGGTACAGAAACCAGGGTAATTGATTTTAAGGGGCAGACTTTAGTAGGATGGGGGAGATTTTGAACAAACATCTGGCAGACATTTGCCAGGACATGGATGCTGGTCAAAAGTGGGAGATTATTAAAAAGGGTCTGACACAGGCCACTGGGGTGCGTACACAGACATAGAGTAAGAAGGAAAGGACAAAGAATCCAAGTGGGTTGACTCAGGGGTTGTGACGGCAGTAAGGGCCAAGAGAATGGTATTCTGGAAACTCAAAAATGTGGGTGGGGGGAGGGGGTTGAGAAGGAAGAGTATTCAAAAAAAGCCCAGGGAAGTTATCAGACTAGTCAGAGTGGCAAGGCCTCAATAGAACTCAATCTGGCACGGGGTACTAGGGATGGAGAAGAAGACTTCTTCAGATACATTAGAGAAAGAAGGAAGAACAAAGACCAGATCCGCGAGGATCAGGAAGGGCAGGCATAGGCATTAAGTTAATATTTCTATTCTGTATTTCTGGAGGAGAATGGAGGGCAGATACCCTAAGGGGGGGCCGGGGATCACTGACATAGGGATTATGGAGAAAAGGGTTCTTGAAGGACTTAGGGCATTAAGGGTGGGCAAGGCACCAAGACCAGATGGCATCCACTGTAGGATACTCAGGGAGCTGGCAGAGATCATGGCGGAGCTGCTGACTGACCTGTTCAATACCTCCCTGGACACAGGATGTGTGCCACAGGACTGAAGGTTGGCCCATGTGGTGCCCATCCACAAAAGTGGCCCCAGGGATGAGCTGGGCAAATATAGGCCAGTGAGCCTCACAGCAGTTGTGGGAAAGCTCATGGAGGTAATCCTAAAGGAGTGGCTGGTGACCTTCTTGGAGGTCAGTGGTCACCAGGAAGGTCATCAACATGGGTTTGTCTCTGGCAGATCCTACCAGACATATCTAATTGAGTATTATGACTGGGTGACTAGGAAACTAGACAAGAGCCATGCAGTGTATGACCTGTACCTAGACTTCAGCAAAGCCTTTGATTCTGTGCCACATGGGAGGCTGGGGGGAGTTGGAATACATAGGGGCAGGAACAAAAATGATAAATTGGATTGCCAGCTGGCTGACTGGAAGGCAGCAGAAGGAGGTGGTGGAGGGGGGAGTTCTCATCTCCAAAGGAAGTGACGAGTGGGGTGCCACATGGATTGGTGCTTGGACCAGTGCTGTGTGGGATTTTCATAGCTGATATCTCACAAGGGGTCTGGAGTAGGAACAGTCTGTTCGTGGATGTTACAAAGATGGGAGCTGTGGTAGATGACATTGAAGGCTGGAGAGGGCTGCAGGAGGACCTGAACAAACTACAGGAGTGGTCAGTAACTTGGCAGCTGGGGTTCAGTGCTAAGAAGTGCAAGGTACTGCACTTTGGAGCTAGGAACCAGGGGAGGAGCTATCAGCTGGGAGGGGTACAGCTAGAAAGTTTTGTAGAAGGAAAGGATCTTAGGGTGATTATAATAGGCAGCATGAGCAACTCGGCTCAGTGCAGGAAGGTGGTGGCAAAGGCCAATAGGATGCTAGGGTGTATAGCAAGGGGAATCTCCTCCGGTAAGAGGGAGGTGATCCTTCACCAGTACAGGTCTCTGGTCAGGCCTCACCTGGAATATTATGTGCAGTACTGGTGCCCATTCATGAAGAAGGACATCAAGTTGCTGGAGGAGATGCAGCGTAGGGTGACAACTATCATCCAGGGATTTGAAGGGAAGTCCTATGAGGAGAGATTAGCAGAGCTGAACATGTACTCCCTGGAGGAAAGGAGGGATAGGGGGATTTGATCGAAACATTTAATTACCTCAAGGGGATAAATAAGGTTATCACAGAAGGGAATTTCAAGCTTAGCAGAGGAAAGGAGGTGAGTGGACATCGGTTGAGGCTGGAAGATTCAAGAGGGAAATCAGGAGGCATTTCTTCACAGAAATGGTGGCGGACAAGTGGAATGCTTTGCCAGAGGGGTGGTGTCCCGTAGAGTGGTGGGTGGCTTTAAGAGGGGTTGGGATAGGGTGAGGGGAGGGATTATGATGAACAGGGGTGGAGAAGCTGGGACAGCTGCAGTTTGAGGGGCTAGCTGCACAATCGAGCAGATATGATAGACTGTAAGCGCTGCTTCTGCTGGCATTTTCATATGTTGGTATGCACAGCTTAATCCACCACAGTCTGATAATGAAAGTTGTTGGGTTTTTGTGACCCAGGAACAAAAAAACATGTCTCCTGTTTAAAGAGTCTGACTGAAAAAAGTTATTTTTTGGTGTGAACAAGCCACAGTCGCTCATTAATTTGTAGGTGACTGCTTGCCATCATTCTCTTTTATAATCTAGTCTGGTTACTTAATGCCCCATATCACGATCACGCATCCTGTTGTCACTGTCACTGAAAGGCATAGCACATACTGACAGTTTTATGTCCATCACCTAAGGAAAGTTCAATACAATACTTTTTGTGTATTAAGGTCGATAGCAATCTGACTCTCAGAATTGGATTCATTAAATTCTGAAGTTTGCAGCCAAAGTGATTGGGCATCACTCTGGCACACTGGAAACGTCACAGCCAGCTCCTTGGCACTGAGTGATGGGGCATCATTCTGGCACACTGGCAATGTCACAGGCATCTCCTTGGCACTGAGTGATGGGGCATCACTCTGGCACACTGGCAATCTGGTTCCTACACCAAGCCTAGATGTCAGGAGCAGAGGCTTGCAGGAAGTGAGTCAGAGCATCCCTTGGATGCTTCCCTTCCTAGAGTGGATCATGGCTTTCCTCTACCAGAGAGGCTCATGGTGGTGGCTTAGCAGAGATGTTCTTGGCAGTATAGGTGACCAGACACTGTTGAATACACTCACCCCTGGATGACCCTTTGGACAGGCATATCTGGGATGTGGGTGGGGCCCCAGAGAAAATGGACAAATCACTGGCTTAGCAAGCTGGTTGATGGACACCACATCCCAACATGCCACAGTCCCCCCATGTGAACCACTCCTGTCCTACATGCCTGTCATTCCAGAGGGGTCAGAGCCTGTTTTTCCTTTCCCCTTTACCCTCTCCTTGAGTAAGGGGGATCCCTGGCAGTGATAAACTGGAGCCCTCCAGATTGCAGATACAGTGCAGGAATGGCACTGGGTCCAAACTATGCTGGTCAAAATAGCACATGCAGGGTGTGTGCAGCAAAAAAGTTGCCATTATTTTGCAGGGGTTTTGCTTACCACAACCCATGATGCAGGGGGCTCTGCCTCATGTATCCCCCAGACTTAAATATTCTCACTCCGAGGGGGAACGGATTGCGGGACAAGTTAAATTTCTGGGGCTGTGGAGTGCTGTTTATACGGACCCTTAAAATTAGAACCCTGATCTCCAATAGTGCTGGCTGACCTGCACTATGCCCCAGCCCTCCACACCATGGGAGCAACTCAGCCTGCTTCCTGGACTCTGGTGCCCTTGTTATTGATCGGCACCATGGACAGCGGTGAAGGGAGCACTTACTGCAAGTGCTGTAAATCCCCTCTCGCTGTCTGAGGTAGCACTATCCTGACTAGTACTCCATTGACTGGCACTATTCTGATAATGCTAATCTAACCGGTACCACAGGAATCAGGTGCGAGGCACTGGCAGTGGAAAGGTGAGACTAGTGGGTATCAGGGACAATGGTCGGCCTGAAGGAGTAGCTATCTGAGAGTCCAGAGCAGGTGAAAACCATCTATTCTGATCTTGTTTCTCAGATTTCAGATAAACAGTGCTCCTCGATAACCTAGTGACAGCAATTTATCGATTATTGAGGTTATTCTCATGGTGCACATTCTGTACTTACTTTGTGCTGATGACAACTCATCTCTTTAGATTCAGCTGACAAAGACATTTCATTGAAGCCTGCAATTCTGAAACCTGAACAGAATGTCAAACTCAGAATTAGGCATCTGATCACAATTCTGCATCTTATTAATAACCCCTCTGTGCCATGTTGTATTTTTCTGTTTTACATGTATGCATACATTTCAGTTAGTGACAAATGGCAACTAGACATGCATCTCTAGAAACAAAGGAGTCCCAAAAGTGGGCATGGCTCATGGGCTTGCAGTGTTTAACAGGGAATTCCCACCCCACGCAGCACTTACTGCAAGTTAGACCAGCTTTTTGTGGTCTAGCGTGCATCAGTCCCAGGGACCCTTGTTATGCTGGTTGCACAAAAAATGTGGCTCAAGCTGCTGTCAATTGTGCAAACTGTCACAGCTGTGTCCAGTCTACTAAACATGGATGCAGCTGCAGCAAATGCCTTTAGTGCAGCATAGCCAGATTCAAAGTATTGTGGCAGGGCTTGATGCAAGCTTTGCATGCCCTTTGGAACTCTAGCCCCTTGTTCTAAACAGAACTAATGTTGTAGAAATCAGCTGAACCAGCAGTTTCTCATCTATTGCAATGCAAAACAAAACTGCATCACCAAATTAATTATTGAAGCTTTCATTTCAGATTCAAGTGTCCTCCTCTCCATTACTTCTAAGTATACAATAGATTAGGAAGAGGTTGAGTTAATCCCCTTTTCCAGATTCTAAAGCCCATTCTGCTAATCATGAGACTTTATGTACCGAACATGAAAGTGATTCTGACTCCCATGCCTCTGACATATAATATGTATCTAATTATTTCAGCCTTCATCATGATGGTGATGATGGAGCTTGGCTCAATGTCTAAAGACATGCAGAACACTCCACTGCTGGTGCAAATAGGCATACCTTTCCTTCCAGTCCCTCCGCAATGTCACCTATAAAGACATTAAAGACAAATGGTCCCAGTACTGAACCCTGCGGAACCCCACTAGTTACCCCACTTTCTTCAGAGTGGACTATTACACTCTACATCCTAGAGTCCAGCCAATTATTTACCCAGGCTACCACCCTGGGACCCACTCACAGGCTGGCTAATTTGTCTATTAATCTTTTGTGTGGGACTGTGTCAAATGCCTTGATAAAGTCTAGGTAGGCCATGTCCACAGTCCCTCCCTGGTCTACTACTTTGGTCAATCCAAGATATCTATAAGACTCATCTGACATGAGCGTCCCACTGTGAATCCATGCTGCCTTGGGTCTTGTGCCCCCCTTGGCCTCTAAGTTCTCAACAATTCTTTCTTTCAGAAGTGATACATAATTTTCCTTACCACTGAGGTTGAACTAACAGGTCTATAGTTTCCTACTTCTGCCTTGCTCTTACTTTTGTGAAGAGGAATCACATCGGCCCAGCTCCAGTCCTCAGGTACCACACCATCCTCATATGAATTGTTTAAAAGGGTAATCAGTGGTATAACTAATTCTCCTCTTTTAGAATCCTGGGGTGGGTCCTGTTAGGCCCCATTGTTTTATCCACCTTCAGTCTTAAGAGTTCTTTCAGGACCTTTTATTCTGTGAATGACTGGTATCAATCTTCCTATTCAGAGTGCTTCTATTGTTGGTTTAAGTACCTCCCCCTCCTTTTCTTTTGTGAATACTGAGCAGACGTCTTTGTTCAATATCCCTGCTCTTTCATAGTCACTCTCTGCCCCCCAATCCCCTAGCCTTTATTAAGCCTCACTATCCCTCCTTTGGTCTTTCTTAGCTCCCTAAATTACCTATAAAATATGAACATATGAACATATGAAATTGTCAGCAGATACATGCCATATGGTCTACCTAGTCTGTTCAAGTGTACAGCACTTCAGACCATAATACTGCAGCTACCCCCCTTCCATTAACTCTTCCCACCCCCAGCTGCTCTCCAGGTATGTACTTTCCCCTTGAACTTGTCCTACCTCCTCTTGAAGCATCCCACATTCTGCACTGATATGAGTTGCTTAGGCAGTGCATTCCACTCTGTTACCACTTGTTCAGTGAAGTAGTGCCTCATCCTTTCCCTCCTGAATCTGTCCTCTTTAACTTCAGGGAGTGCCCTCTCGTATCTCTTCCATTCTGGAGAGTGAACCCACCCTGGAAGCCTACTGTGTTCTTCCCCTTCAGGTACTTGAAGGTCTCTATCATGTCCTCTCTCTCTCTCTCTCTTCTACCCTCCAGGGTATACATGTTGAGCTCTTTTAGTCTTTCTTCATAAGTTCTATCCCCCAACCCCTGTATCATCTTTGATGCTCTTCACTGCAATGCCTCCAGTAGTTTTATATCCCTTTTTAAGTATGGGAACCAGAACTGCATGCAGTACTCCAAGTGCGGCCTCACCAGAGACCTGTACTGGGGCAATATGACTTCGCTACATCTGGATGTAATCCCCCTTGCTATGCACCCTAGCATCCTGTTAGCCTTAGCCACTGCCTTCCTACACTGGGCCGAGTGGTTTTAAAAGGTAAAAGGTTTTGTCCCCTATCTTAATTGAGTTGGCTATCTTCTCCTGGATTTGGGCTTGTTGTGTTCTCACTGCCTTCCCCACTTTCTTCTGCTTTAACTGGTACAGTTTTCTGTCCTGCTCCTTCTGAATTTCCTTAATCTTCCTGAATGCTGTCTTTTTCTCCCTAATCTTCCTCACCACCTCATTTGAGAACCATAGTGTTTTTTTCCTTCGTTTCATTTTCTTCACATAAAGGTTTATTGCCTCTGTGATGGCAGTTTTGATTTTTCCCCATTGTTCTCCACCCCTCCTTCTTACCCATTCTCTAGTGCTTTTCTGAGGCACTCTCCTGGTTTGCCAAAGTCAGCCCTCCTAAATTCCAGTACCCTCACTTTTGTATGGCTTGACTGTACAGCTGTGTTTAACGTGAACCACTCTGTTTGGTGTTTGCTTGTTTCCAGATGGCTACCCACTTCTAAATCTGAGATCCTCTCTTCATCCCCATTTAAGAGTACCAGGTCTAAGACTGCTCCCTCCCAAGTGAGTTCCAAAACTAGCTATCTGAAGCATGCCCCTGTAGGGCACTGAGAATGACCCTACTCTTGGATGTGGCTGCAGCAAAGGTGCTCCAGTTCACATCTGGTATATTCAGGTCCCCCATAAACAATATTCCCCCCTTTTCTGCCATTTTAAGGATGCCTTTTATCATTTCCATTTCCATCTACATTTCACGAACAATACTGATCTATTTTCTTCTCTGGTTATATTACCTCCTCTGGGCAATAGTGATCACAATATGATTACATGTGATATCTTAAGACAAGTAAATTGTAATATAGGAATAAATAAATTTAAAAATTATTATAAAGCAGCTTATACTAGCATAAAAAAAGTAATTAACTTCATGGAATTGGTCAAATGACTTGCAAAATCTTGACCTTGAACATATATGGGCAAAAATAAAGGTCAAAATAGACCATTGTCTAAATACCTGGGTTCCAGACAAAGTCAAATATAATAATAATAATAGTAAATAAAGAATACCTATGTGGTGGTCCAAAGACATAAAGCGTATTATTAACAAAAAACACTGTGCTTATAATAAATATAGTAAGACTAAAAAAGATTCAGATACTTGCAAAAAAAAATAAATAATAAAAATGGTAAAACAAAAGTTAGAAATAAATTTCGCCAATAACATCAAAGACAATAAGAAAAAGTTGTATAATTATATTGGCTCCCTTAAACAAAATCATAAAGGAATTGGCCCCCCTAAAGATAAATGACAAATTCATTATTAGTGAAACAGAAATGGCTGCAGAACTCAACCAGTACTTTGCAAGCATATTTAGTCCTAAAGCATCTATACGTGTCAAAATGCAACCTACAACTGATTCTTCTTTTTTTTTCTGACCAAGATACTTTAGAGGCCATTAATTTAATTAAATGTAACACATCTCCTGGACCTGACTGTATACATCCCAAATTTTTAAAAAGAACTCTCAGAAGAACTAACTGGTCCCCTCACTTATTTATTTAATATGTCTGTGAACCATGGTAATGTTTTACAATCATGGCGAGAGGCAAATATAACTCCTATTTTTAAGGTTGGCAATAAACAGTTGATATCTAACCATAGGCCCATCAGCTTAACCTCACTTATCAGTAAAATTATTGAAAGATTAATACAAATTAAAATCTCCAATCACATTAAAAATACTGGTTGTATTGATATTTCTCAGCATGGATTTACTCTCTGCAGATCATGCTTAACAAATCTTATTAGTTTCTTTGAACCAATCAGTGATGGTTTGGACAAAGGTATTCCTGTGGACATTGTCTTTTTTGGACTTTGAAAAGGCCTTTGATACTGTTTCTCACAAGGTATTGATCGATCAACTTTTCAGTATAAATTTGGATGTTAACTTAATTAAATGGATTTCATCATGGCTATATAACAGACAACAAAAGGTGGTCATACCTGGGCATGAGTCTGACTGGAGACCAGTCACTAGTGGATTACCACAAGAATCTGTTCTTGGACCTCTTCTTTTTAATAATCTGGTTTCCAGTATGCAAGCGACCATAATTTGGTTTTGTTTAGCATACCAACAAAATTCCTTAAAAACTCAACCTCAACAAGATTAATAAATTATGACAAAGCCAACTATGTAGAAATAAACAAACAACTAAATAATATCGAATGGGATAAATAGGGGATATGTGCTGACTATTCGTGGGATACATGATTTATTTAAACGAGTATTCTGTGACCTCGGTTGACCTCACGAGTGCCGGAGCCATGAGTGAGGTACTGAGGTCACAGACTACGAGTTTAAAAAAAATCATGTATCCCACGAATAGCCAGCACATATGCGATTTATGCAATATCCTAGTTTGTGTTATAGTTTTAAATGTTTATATTTATTTTTATGTGGCACTCTTTGTGATTAGGTTGTTGTTTTGGGTGGCATTTTACTGTATGTGTGCTTTGGCTGTGTGCGTGGGACGTGATTGGTTGTGAGGTTTATGAATGAAAGTGTGTGGGGGTTTCTATTTGTTGACGTAGCGTGGGAAAAAGTTTCTGATTGGCTGTTTTGTTGTGGGTGTGTTTTTTAGAGTTGTGGTGCAGTTACTGAGTGAAGCAGGTTGAATGTTTGAGAGGAAGTGGTCATGATGGACATAGCAGCAGGAGTGTGCGAGATGGAAGGGGAGACTAGAGTTGCCGTGGCCAGGTAAGCGAGTCTGGATGTCAGCTACATTTGAAGAGGAAGTCGGTGGTGGCAGTGCAGGTTGGAGTTTTGGTTTTGGGTCGCAGGGCATGGGGCGAGGGGGGGTGCTATGAATATTAAAGATGGTGATCGAGGAGGTGTATTTTGGAAAGTGGAGAATGTGGGGCATGAAGAGCCCGAAGAGGTTTTTTGGAAGGTTGCAGTTCTTTTTTTTAATTTGTATTTAATTTTTTTGATAATGTGAGGGATTTGGGACGTGAAGACCGTGAAGATTGGGAGAGTGGAGAATGTTTTGTTGTATTTATCGATGTGGAATATTTACATGGGCAAAACAGGGTGTATAGAAATGGTACTTTGAGAAGGCCATGGGTTCGAGTGCCATGATGTGTGAAAGCTTGTGTATGGATAGAAGGAGCTGCAATGAAGACATCAACAGGTAATTGCAGTAACAAACAATTTATTTTATTGTGAAGTAAACAAAGGCAGAAGTCTACTCTTATATGTTTGAAGTTTACTATTGATACAAGTGCTGGTTTTGTTTCACAGATCAAGGTAACTTATGTTTGGTATTGCAATGCATTTATGGCACATTGTAATGCTTTTTATGCAAACGTAAAGTATTTACTTATGGTTTCATTGATATTTATAGAAATTATTATGTTAAGTGATGAGTTATATAGTTCTAAAGGTAATAAGAATGATAAACAGTGCTAAAATACATTGCTCAATATTTTTAATTGTAGATGCTAAAGTTTAATGTAAATGTTGTTAGGTAACATCATTTATTGATTATGAAAAAAATCAGTTTTTCATGTTTTATGCAAGTATAGTGCTTGAAAATATTTTAGTCCTTTTCTGAAGTCCAAGATTACTTTTCTGCAATGTGCCCATCAATGTTTGTTTCTTTGTTGGAAATGGTGAAGGTTTTGTGGTTCTCTGGATTTCTGTTGTATGGCTTGTCCTTGGCTGAGCTGGTTGTTTCTGTTGAAGAAGTTTTGATAGTGAGTTTCTTTGTTTACTTCTAGGTATAAAGTCTTCATGGTTTTGCATGTGTGGCACCCATTAGTCATTATCAGAGTCAATGACGAGGGGTCTTCTTTTATGTATGGTGTCATACTTGTTTCCTGTGGGGGAAGAATGAGGAAAAAAAAGATTTACTTGTTTTTGTTGAAAATATTGTTGTAATGTGGGTGTGGAATGAAGTGTTGGGGGTGGTGGTGTGAGTGGGTGGAAGATAAGTAGTTTTGGGGGAGTGTGTGATTGTGGGTTGTGTGGGTGGTGTGTGGATGGGTAAATATGGGAAAAGTGTAATGTGGAATGATGCTTACCTTGTATAATGTTGAAGGTAATGTTCTTTGCTATTATGTTTGGCCTGTCAAAACAGGTTTGTAGTAGTTGGTCATTTTTAGGTGGAGTGGGAGGCTTCTTTAGTTTCTTCGGTGGTGGTGGAATGGTCGTATTGGTTGTCGTTCCACTTAGTGGTTTGCAGATTTGGAGTTGTTTGGTTTCATTTATTTTTGCATAATCATTTAGACTTTGTAGCTGTTTATGTCCAGATATTTGTATTATCTCAGTAGGTGCTACTCCACTGTCACATAGTTTTTGTACTAGGTGCTTCCAAGCTGAATGGTTGGTTATCTTTTGCTGGTTTCAACATTGGCTGCAGCAATCATGATTTTTACTATGGTTGAGTTTGTTTATGCCAATCAGTTGATTTTTGTACCAGGAGCTGGCCTGTTGTTGCTGTACTGAGGTGTTTGCTGAGAGGAAGAAAGGAGAATCAAGTTATAAAGTTTTTTCTGGTCTTTTTGGTTTGTGTTAAAGAGGAAAAAATGGGGAAGGGTTCCGCAGGAAATGAACACTTCTTTTAATTTTTATGCTACCACTCCCAATGTGTTGTTAGTAGAAATGATGATCTCTGTTCCAGAGCAAAGGATGGGGGGCGCTCAAAAAATATATATCCGTAGACAGTCTTTCTCATTCCAAATATCCTTTTTATTTTTAATATGGCAAGCCTCAACGTTTCACCTAATGTATAGGCTTTATCAAGAGATGCCCTTCTAAATAAATATATAAATATATACCATTAGATAACTGTCCACATCCACAAGTAAAATCTGATACAAAATTTCAAACATGAAAAGACAGGCACTGATGCTACTTACTTCATCTAAATTATATAAATCTAAAATTCCTTCATTCAATTGATGTATTAACTCATAATTCTGAAAAAATATGAAGTACAAAATCTTAAACATAATATGTTTTCATAATCTAATTAAGCAATAATGCACGACAGGGTGTGGTATATCGTGGGATATCATCACGCCTCGGGTGGTTGGGCATGAGGCCGCAGGCCGAGTGTGTCCAACGACCCGAGAAGTGACGATATCCCACGATATACCCCACCCTGGAGTGCATTATTGCTATTATGAACTGGATTACAAAATTGTGTAATAAAAAAAAAAATCAAATATTAAAAGAAAAAAGCTTTCTAAGGGGTAGTGTAGGATTACTGTTTCAGAAAATAGTTCTATTAGGGTTGCCGTCAGCAGGTGGTGCTATTGTAGGAACTGGTAGAAATAGTATAGGGATGTCTCCCTGTGTGTTCTGCTGCCGCTTCCCCCATACCCAGCGTGAAAAAAACAAAACAGTATGCTTCTGTGGTCTGTTCCTCAGTTTATACTGTGTGCCCCAATTTTTTTTTTTTGAAACTGCCTACTGAAGTGTACCATGATTGTTTGGCTGCAGTGCTCGTTCTGTGCTTTTGAGTGAAGATAGACGGTAAGGCATCGCTGTTTACATTTAAAGCGGTCATCTCGATGGGAAGATTCTCGAGGAGCGAGTTGCAGATTTCTGTTAACTGCTATTTGGTGTGAGGCAGCATGTTGTGGTGGGGAAATGTAGTTGGTGTTTTTTTTTTAAATCTCTTATGGCTGTATTGAAATACAGATGGCAGGGAAAATGTTTAAAAAGTTTTGCTTGTCAGTGGCAGTAAAGAATGATGCAAGCGGGAGTACGTGAGAGCTATTGCTGCTGCCGACTGTAAGTTCAGCGTGGCTGCCCTTGTCGAATGATTTTTATCTGCGGTGAGAAGGCTGGTGACCGGAGGTTTTCTGAAGCCGTGATGATGTAGCCCGATATCATCACGGCTTTGAAAACCTCTCGGCCAATCAGGTTGCTCCATTTACGATCGCCGGTTCATAATTGTATATATTTATATATTTATTTAGAAGGGCATCTCTTGATAAAGCCTATACATTAGGTGAAACGTTGAGGCTTGCCATATTAAAAATAAAAAGGATATTTGGAAATGAGAAAGACTGTCTACGGATATATATTTTTTGAGTGCTCCCCCCCCATCCTTTGCTTTGGAACAGAGATCATCATCTTTTTGATTTGTAGATTTCATAGTTTATTACTGGACATCTGAGCAGGTTTTCTGGCAGTTCATATGCTCTTGGCTTTAGTTTTCAGTATTCCTTGGGATTTGCACCAGTTCAGGTTTTTGTTTGGCATTCATGGTCATATTCAAGGAATTTTTTTCCCTATCTTCATTTTGCTTTAATTGTATGTCTCCCCAACATAGAAAGTGCATTTCTGTGTTGCCTCTAAGACCAAAGTAGAGAATGATGGTGAGCCACATGGTGTTTTTTTGGAGAGTCAGGGGTGTAGGGACCAAGTTTTTTTTTATATAGCTCATCAATTATTTGATCTGTGAGTTTGTCAGCAGCTTTTGGCTTGCACCCTTTACCAAGGCTTTTTAACTGTTTTTGCCTGAATTTCAGTACTTGTCTGGCAGTTTCAAATTGTTGCGCAGTTGATATGGAGATTGGGTAGTTGTTTTCCTTTAAATGCCTTTCTATGCTTTGGAAAATAGCTCTCAGTGTTAGTGGTTCATAGGGTGTGTTGTCTTTCTTTTTGCATTCATGAAGTAGTGACAGAGAAGACTATTTAGCATTGCTGGGCTGAGCTGGTAGAGCTCTGTGGTAATACTGAAGTTGTGCTGCATGTAGGCTTTCACAAGATTCAAGTCTATGTTTGTCTTTTTAAGTGTATTGCTGTTTTTGGCACTTTGGATAAAGTCAGAAATTGCTACCATGTCTATGGTTGTTAGAGGATTTTTTTTCTGTACTGCAGGTGTTATGCAGTTCTTTACTGGTGCTTAGCATTTCTTGGTACTCAGTTGTGATGGGGAGGAATGTAATGACTGGTGCTGTGGATCATTTCTGGGCTGGTCCTTTTTTAGGGCTATTTTCAGTTTCATAGGTGGCAGTTTCAGGAAGATTGGTGTTATGTTGAGAACTAACCTGGATTGTGCAGCTTTGAGAAGGACTAGTCAGGCAGATTGTGGTGCTTGCCTTTTTCTGAGGCGTGCTGGTGATTGTCATGCTGAAATTGAAGGCTTCAGATTTTTTTGAAGGTGTTTGCTGTTGTGGGTCTTCTAGAGTGTCCACGTCCATTTTGAGCTGAGTTATTATGTCTTGTAGCTCAAGTTCAAAGCTGCTGTTTTGTGCCTCTGCCATGTTTATTATTTTTTTCTATGTAGTTTTTATTTGATGTAGTACGAATAGTCATGTTATTTGTTTGTTTATTTATTTTAAATTATGTCGGCTGTCGGCACTACAGTTCTGTGATGTACAGGGTTTGTTGTTATGGTAAGTGCGTGGAGTGTTATGGCGTGTTTATGCATTGTGCCAGGTGCGAGAGATGGCACGAGATGGCATGATTTAATGGAGGGACAAGAAGAAAGGGCAAACTTTATGTTAATTAGGGTTCATGTGTTTGATTGATATCTGGGTGTGGGATAAATTCAATGAGATTGACGTCTGGGTGTGGGATAAATGAGGCTTTAAATATTTATCCCACATTTATGCAAATACATAGATGTACTGCATGGTGAATTTGTCCACATATGTTGCATAAAGTATTACATTCTTTAACAGTAGAAACAGCTTGGAATTACATAAACTATATTGGATCTGGAATCTAAATTTGAGCCTACTAGAAAGAAATACAATAAAAAAGGTAATATTCCCCTTTGGTACTCCAAATCAATCCACAAATTAACAAAAAAAGGCAAAATTATTTAAAACAAACAAAAAATATCCCAGCCCTTTAAATCTCAAGCAATACAAACAATTGGTCAATACTTTAAAGAAAGCAAAAAAAAATGTAAACTATAGATTAGAGTTCAAATTAGCACACACCAAAGATAATACAAAGCCTTACACTCTTATTTGAAAGGCAAAAGTCAGACAGTTAAAATCATAGGTCCTATTAATAAAAATGGGTCGCTAATTGTAAATGATCAGGAGATTGCAAATGCTTTAAATAATGACTTTTGTTCAGTATTCAAAAAAAGCCAAGCAAATATATAAATTATACTTCTGAAATAGGCACTAAACTAACATATATAATAACAAAAGATGATGTCTTATCACCTCTTCTTACTTTAAAAAAAATAGAAATTCCAGTCCTGAACCAGATCATATCCATCCAAGATTTCTTAGTAATACTGCAGCAGCAATTTCTATACCTCTAACTATTTTATTTAATAAATCATTATCAAATAAGCAAATATCATCTGACTGGCATAAACCTATGGTCATTCCCATATTTAAGAAGGGAAATAGGACAGTTATCGGAAATTATTGGCCTATAAGCTTGACCTCAGTGACATGTAAATTAAAGGAGAAAATCATGAAGAAACTTTTTGAAAAAGAAACAAATCAGCTTGGTATTACTGACAAAACTCAACATGGTTTCAAAAAAGGATATTCATGTACCACAAATTTGATCTCCTTTTATAATCACATTAGTAAAGAAATTGATTTAGGGACACCTATGGATGTGATATTTCTAGACTATAGCAAGGCCTTTGATCTTGTGTATCATCAAACTTTGCTTTACAAACTTAATAAATTTGGCTTTTCCCTATGGTTGATTGATTGGGTGAAAGAATGGTTAACTGATAGAACTCAGCAAGTCAAAATAAATGGACATGTGTCTAGTGTTAGAAGGGTAACCAGTGAGGTGCCTCAGGGGTCGGTCTTGGGACCACTCCTATTTAATATTTTCATTTCAGATATGACAATAAATACTAATAATATCCTCTCTAAGTTTGCCAATGACACAAAACCGGGTGGTAAAGTAAATAGTGAAGAGAATGCAATATCAATTAAAAATGATTTATTACAGATTGAGACATGGGCCAAAGAAAATAATATGTCATTTAGTGTTGAAAAATGCAAGGTAATTCACTTTGGCAAAAAAAAAAAACATGTATAAACTATTATCTTAATGACCATCAAATTTCCAAAACTACCAGCGAGAGAGACTTAGGTATTATCATAAATAACAAATTAACACCATCTGACCACTGTCTAAAAATCAGTAAACAGGCAAACAGCCTGTTGAATAGAATGAGAACTTTTATGTCAAGAAATGAACAATGTCTTATTCCACTTTACAGGACTTATATTAGGCCACTGTTAAACTATGGTACACCCTTCTGGAATCCATACCAAAAGGGTGACATAGCAATGTTGGAGAGGGTTCAGAGAAGGGTCACCAAAATAGAATCAAAACTAAAAAAACATGGACTATGAAATTAGACTGAAAGAAACAGGCCTGTTCCCACTCCAGTTAAGAAGACGTAGAGGTGATTTACTCCTAGTGCATAAAATTCTGAAAGATAAGGATATGATGAGTAATTTAGATCTAAAACTAACTGATAGATGAGTTGTAGGCAAATTGCATAATAAAATCTTGGACATCCAAAGGACCAACACATCTAAAAGAGAACATTTTTACAATATCAGAGTGGCCAAACTCTGGAATACTCTCCCTCAGGACCTAATTGATGAAGACAATCCAGATTCTTTTAAAAAAGATTAGATGAATGGCTCATTTAAACAAATTAATAGGAATAAATGGCCCGCATAGGTGGGGGACAATCACGATGGGCCTATGTCCTCCTTTTGTCTGACTCAGCCTAAGTAAATCTAAGTAAAAAGGTCTGGATTAACAAATACACTGATGACTGTAAATTAGGTTGCATAGTAAATGACATTTCATCTGCAAACATTCTCCAAGAAAACTTAAACAGACTAACTACTTGGGCAGTGAATAACAAAATGAAGTTCAATGCGGGCAAAATGCAAGGTAATGCATATAGGGAATAACAATCATAGGTTTACCTATTCAATACAAAATGTGAATCTAACGGTCACAACAGAAGAAAGGGATCTAGGCATCATAATATCAGATAATTTAAAATGTAATTCTCATACTAACAAAACTGTCAAAAAATGTCATATAAACCTAGGTAGCATTTTAAGACATATTAAAAGTAGGAAACCATCTGTCATTTTGCCTTTGTATTCTAGTCTTTTCCGTCCACATTTGGATTACTGTGCTTCATTTTGTGCTCCAACCTGAATTGGTTATCTAAGTATGACAGAAAGGGTTCAGCGCAGAGCCACGAAAAGGATTGATAATATGTCTGATATAGACTATGGATCCAGACTCAAAATATTACAACTATATTCCTTGGAATATAGAGTATTAAGAGGAGACTTGATTTATACCTTTAAGGCCTTTCAAAATGAATACATGTTTAACACAATTGGTTTAGAAAAGCACTTCACACATAACTATACAAGATCACATAATTCAAAACGTAAAACTTTATTACGTAAAAGTATTAAGCATTCTAGATATTTTATTAAGAGGGTTCCTCCTATATGGAACTCACTACCTGTAGACATCATTAATAGTGACAACATGGAACAATTTAAGAAAAGACTTGATTCTTATATGGGTGACATGAAATGTTCCTTCCACCATTGAATCAGCTGGTGGTGAGTTCATATACTGGCACCTGCATTCTGACCTTGTATACATCTATGAATCTATGATTCTCCTCCACCTGACACGGGGTCAGTTTTACCCCCCACACAGATTGTGGTGCCATTTCCATTCTCCAGGGTGACCCACGGTGCCACCTCTCCTCCCTGATTACCCTTTCGTTTTGTTGCTTTAATCTCTTCCCTTATGTAGAGAGCTACTCCTACTCCTCTTTTACCCTCCCTATCACCCCAGGTGATTGTGTAAGCTGGTAAGTTGATATCCCAGTCACTGTTCTCTGTGTATCATGCTTCTGTGACTGCCGCGATATCCAGGTGTCCCTTTTCCATCAAGACCACTAGTTCAAGGAGCTTGTTACCCAGACTACTAGCACTGGTACTGATTACTCTCCATTTTTGATGGCCAACCCTCTTAGCACCATCACTGTCTTACTGCCTTTTCCTTTTCCTTTTCTTCATTTACCCCTGTCCTGCTCCCTATCAACTTCTCTACCTTGGTGTTTACCTCACTAACTACCCTGTTTTGTGAGGGGGTGCTGCATTTTCCATACTCCTTTGCAGTGCCTTCCCCCTTGGCTAGTGTAAATGCTTGCCAGTAAAGCATTTAAACCTATCACCTACTGTAGGATCCTGGTTCACCTCCTAGACAGATGCAGACTATCGTGCCAGTATAGGCCTGTATCCCTCCATGTGGACCCCCAGTACCCAATGAAGCCACATCCCTGAGCTTTTCACCAGCTTTTCAACCATTCATTGAATCCAATGGTGCATAGTGCACTAGCCTCACCCATGCCATAGACAGACAACACCTTGGAGAAGGTAACTGTGGATGGAGGCAGGCTAAAGGGAAATGTGAGGAAATATTTTTTCTTGGAGAGGGTGGTAGACACATGGAATAGGCTGCCTCAGAAGGTGGCGGGAGCAAGCATGTTGCAGGAGTTAAGGCATGCCTGGGACAGGCATTAGGAAACCTTAGAGGGGGGAAGAAGTGATGATAAGATATTGATTAGTTAGAGTCAGAGGCTGTGAACAAGTGTAAAGCTTATGGGCTGACTGGAAGGGCCTAGCATTCTTTTTCTGCTGATGTCTTCTGTGTAGATCCTCCTTGGTCTGGCTTGCAGCATTCAGGGGACATGTTTACAGGGCTTGTGCCAAGTATTTCTGGCAAGCTGCCTTAATGTGAGGAAACTGTTGCAACTGCACCCAATGTACTAAAATCAGGCACAGTTATGGAAAAGGTGTTTGGCAAGGTTACACCAAGAAAGGATTTGATGCACCAAAAGAATGAATGTGTTACTCCATCTGTGTAGCCTTAAAACTGATGTAGCTTTCCTACAAGAGACACACCTTCTACCCAATGAAACTCACTATTACACAGAAATTGGGTGAGTCAAGTTTTTGGCTCCTGCCTGAATTCTCACAAATGAGGGATTGCTTTCCTCATAGCGCGTAGGATACCTTTCCATCTTATTCAAGAATTATCTGACCAAGAAGGCCATTTTGTGATTCTGAGAGCCCACCTGGGCCACTCAGACATCATTCTAGTTTCCATCTATGGACCCAATGCAGATGAACAAGATTTTTTCACAAACCTAATGGCTTTGTTAACTTCATGGGCTTCACTCCCAATTATCCTTAAGAGGTGGTTGAAATCAAGTTTTATCTAACCATCTTGACAGGTCTGGTCATCCCAGACAAGTCCCTTCGACAGGTCAAAAAGCTTTACATGAGTTAGTACACACTTTAGGTCTCACGGATCCGTGGAGACTATTGCACTAGAACCAAAAGAATACTCATTCTACTCCCTCCCTCCCTCATCACTTCTTTTCTCACGTAGACTACTTTCTCATGAGTGTGAACCATCTCCCAGGAGTTGCCCTAGCCTTTTATTCCTCTAAAGTCTTCTCCAATCATAACATCACTCACTTATATTTGAATTTCTCACCCAAACTCCAGAGATAGATAGGATCTGGAGAATTAATAACTAAATCCTGAAATCAGAAGATCACTTACAATATTTGCAAACTTTTATTACTAACTTAAGGGAATATAACTCCCGTTCCATGTACAAACATGATATTCTATGGTGCTCATTGAAATGTGCTTTAAGGAGTGAAATAATTTGTCTGGCCTCCAAATATAAAAAGAAAGAAATGTGGCCTTCTCTTCCTTATTCAAGCAAATCATGGGAGCCAAATCAAGTCTATCTCTGACTTCTCCCTCAGGGGATTGGGAGAAGGCTGAATCCTTTTGTGCACAATATAACTAGTTACTTGCTGAAAAAGTGGAATTCCTCATGCAACGCTCTAAAATATCTTACTTCAATTAGGGCAAAAGAGCTGGAAAGCTTTTAGCCCTTCATCTATGTGCTCAAGCTACTGATCTAATTGTTACTTCTGTCTTCTCATCTTCAGGCAATCTCCTCACCTCTCCTAAAGAAACAGGTGAGGCCTTCAAAGATTATTACAACCATCTATACACATCTACCTCCTCTTCACTATCACCGCAATCACTAGATGCCTTTATTAATGACATTATTCTCCCTCTCTTATCTGACTCCCAAATTGTCAGGTTCAAGACCCTTATTACCCTAATACAAGTGCTTGGAGCTATCAACTCCCTCCCACTGGACAAGGCAGCCAGCGCAGATGGCTTTTCCACTAACTTTTATAAATCCCTTAAGGACACAGTGGCACTCATATTTCTGAATACCTTCAATTTCTTCTTCAAAGAAGGCATTTTAGATCTCTCTTTAACCCATGCCACTATAGTGGTTCTTCCTAAACCAGGTAAGGACCCTCTTCTCCTCTCTAACTACAGATCTGTATCCTTAATTATTCTAGACTTAAAAATTCTTGCCAAATTATTGACCTCAGGATTAAGTGGTGTCTGGGACTCACTAATTAGTGAAGAGCAGGTTGGGTTTGTAAAGGGTCACTGCTCCTCTGATCATCTTAGGAAAATAGCCTATCTCTTTTCGATATCTAAGGACTCCCCCATACCTTCGGCCTTAGTCTCTTTAGATGCTGAAAAGGCCTTTGATAGGGTCTCCTGGGATTACTTCTTCATTTTACTCCCCAAGTATCATATCCCCTAGGAATTCATACAATGGATTAAAATCCTTTATTTGTCCACCTCTATGCATATCCAGTGTAATGGAGTGCTTACCAACCCTTTACTCTACACCAGGGAATGCGAAAGGGCTGCCTCTTTCACCCTAACTATTTAATCTTTTTTTAGAACCCCTTATTAGGAAATTAAATGTGTCCCTGTTCCTTAGTGGTATTGCAATAGGTGACACAGACTACAAAGTATCCACTTATGTGGATGATATTATGCTTCATATATCTTCCCCTGCACAGTCTCTCCCCACCACTTTTCAAATAATTTCTCAACTTTGTGTCATCTCAAATTATAAATTAAACTTAGATAAAACATAAATTTTCCCTCTCAACAAATACACCTTGACAGCAGAGGTAGAAAACTTGGATCTTCAATGGTGTACTGACAAGTTAAATATCTTGGCATTAATCTCTACTCTCCCCCCAAAGATTATGAAAAAACTCAACCTGGATACTATTATGAACACTATAGAAAAGACACTAGACAATGGTCTCATCTACCCTATCTCTGTGCAGCCATATGAGCATTATTAAAATTAATATCCTACCCTGTATATTATATCCTCTACAAATGTACAATTGGGCCCTACCATTATCATGTTTTATACAAGTGCACAAAGTCATTAGTGCTTTCTTATGGGCCGGGAAGAAATCCAGACATAGTTATGTAAAGCTTACCCATTCAAAAACTGATGGCAGCCTTCAAGTGCCAAACTTCTACTTATACTACTTAGTTCCTGGCCTCCTTAGTTACTGGTCTCCCTTGATCTCTCACAGAATATAAGGGGCCCCGATTGGTCTCAATGGGTCCCTCCTTACCCCAAAAGGAGCTTGTATCTCTCATCTACTCCCTTCCCCCACCATCCTGAAAGGGTCTCTCTGGGACATTTCCTTATCCCCTTCTCTCTGGTCAGTGCAATCCAGGTTTCCTCTTATCCTGAAGTGGTCTCCAGGGACACAGCTCTTCCCCCTTCCCACACACCTCACCACTGCCTCTCTTTCCCCCTTTTCTTTCACATAAGCACATGTTACTTATTAACCCAGCACTTATCGTCCACTATTTTTACCTATCATGTGCAACACTGTTGTAACACTGTTTGTAACATCTACATTGCAACTATATGTTAATTTTTAACATTTAATGTCTCATTCCTAATGTGCCTCTTCCCCCCAGGTTGCACCGGGAGATGAGTGACTTGTTGCTCAGTGTGCCTTCCTGGTGAAACATTTCAATAAATATACAAAAACATACACCTAACTTGAATTAGATTCTGGCTACTTCCCACAAGCACCACCTTTGACTCTCCTTACCATCTCCTGTGGATCAAAATTGAACAAACCTTATGCACTACACAAAGCATAGATTCTAAAGTCCTCCCATTTATACTTAGAAAGAACCTTCCAAAGAAGTTGAAAAATTCACCATTAGGTTCCATGCTTCAAATGCAACAGTAACTTACTGTACCTTGTATTACCCTCCCCCCCCGTAACCAATGTGAAGACTCTGAAACACTGCTGTGTCAAATCTGAAACTGTAAATACTACTTGTTTATGTATGTCTTTTCTGTACTTGTCTACCCTCCACCCCCTGTAATGTGATGTGGAGCCTTTGCAAAAGAGTCTATGACTCAAAGGATTGCAATATCGATCTTAATAAATAAATAAAATAAAACTTAATACTTTCCTCAAGACAGATGTATACAGAGATACAGCTCAACCCCTTTTCCAAAATCCTAACTTCTTAGTATCAGGTAAGATCCTAAAACCTAACCTTTTCTGGCATAACATGAGAGTTAAGACAGTAACTGATCTGGTTAGTAACCACAAGTTAAGACCTTTTCAGGAAGCCTTCTTCAAATTCAAATGGCCCCCCACCCATGTTTTTAAATTCAGTATATATCCCACATGTTGTTGAAACATTTTGGCATTGGACCATGGTCCAACTCATTTTCACTTGCTCTTTCTCCATACATCAGCTATCTTCCAACATCCCATTTAATTGCATATGCATATAAATTTCTATTAACTACTATCTCTGGGTTGGAAGGCCAGAGATGTTATGGGTGGGACCAAATCCTATCACCATCCACTCCACACAGAATCTCTCAAGAGTCTGGACACACCTATATTGATATATTAAGTGGGATAGATATAGATACATGCAATTTCAGATTAATCATAATCTGTATTACATCCCTGTTAAACTCCATCGAATGGGATCCTGGGGTTCTAATCAAAGTGTCAAAAGCTCCAGGTGACCTATTGCATATGCTATGGGCTTGTGAAAAAATGTGTCTATTCTGGAACCTTATTCAGTCACGTTGAGATCCTGTATTAAATTTGTCAGACAAATTCACTCCTGAGATTTGTATTTTAGGGGACTACATTAACCTTCAGGGGAGTACTCAAAAGAGCATATATGGCCTTAATTTCAGCTTGTGCTAAAAAAAAATATTCTTAGGTACTGGCTAGACCTGGGCACACCCAGTCAAATTGAATGGTATAAGGAGATTATGTTTGCTTTACAAGCTGAATGCATCATTGTGGGTATCACCAATAACCTTAAAAAATTTAAACAAGTTTGGGGCCCACTTTTCAGTCTTTTGCAGATTCACTCTAATTCTAAAAGCTCCTAGAGCTAATGACCCTCTCTCAAACTTTCTCAGTATGATGACATCTGCAATTGATATTTGAAATCATCCCAGTTTCATTTCCTAGTAGCAGTGGGAGGGGATGGGGGGTGGGTGGTGATGGGGTACAGACATCTGCTTTGTACATTATTTTTTGGAAATGTTTAATAAAGCTTATTTAATGGAAAAGAAAAAAAAATGGATTTGATGCAGTACTTAATGCAAGTCCAGTATCACCCCTTGAAAATGTGGCCGTCATGTCTAAAATATCTACAGATTTTCAGTCAGGTTAAAAACCAATGTTAAATTTGCAAATCTTGTCACAAGGATTCACTACTACAAGAATGCTTACTGCATACTTAAATGAACCCAGAAACCACAAGTGTGAGGCTGATCATTTGTTGTAGAAGTATGGAAGAACCATATGTGTAACATGTGTATTATTCAAGCTGTTGCCTATTATCTCCATTGCCCACCCATCAGTGTAATATCCAAATGAATATTTATTACCACATGTGACATAGATTTACAACTAGAGCAACACATGCCAACAACACCTGAATGTGTTGAGAACTGGCTTATAAAAGTCAACTTGACAAAACTGAATTTCAGTTCTGGCCTGCAGCATGCACAGCAGGATGAAAAGGAATCTGATATAGAAACATTAGATAATAAATCAACTCTGTGTCGCCCATGATAATGTATCCTGGCTGGAAAAAGGAACAAGGAAATGCTCCATTTTAACTTGATTTTAATATTATTTATGTTACAAACCTCACAACTGATTTAAACTGACTACAACATTTTGCACTACACAGTTCATCAAGTCTGATAATGAATTCTGTAGGGTTGTTGTGACTTAGGAACAAAGCATGTCTCCTGTCTAAAAAGCCTGACTGCAATATGTTATTTCTCGGGTGTGTGCAAGTCACAATCTTGTTTATCTGTAGATGATTCAGCTTGTCATCTTTTTCTTTTATAATATTTTGCAGCTACTTCGTGCACCATATTACCATCGCTCATTCTGTTGTCACTGTCACTGAAAGACGTAACACATATTGACACTGCAGTTAGATGTCCTTCACTTATGGAAAGTTCAGTACAGAACTGTTGTTTTTGTATTAGGGTTAATAGCACTCTGACTCCCAGATCTGTATTAATCAAATTTTTATTAGATTGTCTTTTTCTCAGATTTCAGATAAAAAAAATGTTCCTCGAGAACCTAGTAACAGCAATACATTTATTATTGAGGTTATTCTCATGGTTCATATTCTTCTGTACATATTTATTTATTGAAATGTTTCACCAGGAAGGCACACTAAGCAACAAGTTGCTCGTCTCCCGGTGTAACCTGGGGGAAGGGGTACAACTGGAATGACACATTATACATTCAAATTACAGGATCAACATTAACATACAGTTGTAAGGCAGGTGTTACAGTGTTACAAGAGTGTTGTTCATAACATGTTAAAAGACGGAACAATAATAAGTGCTGGGATAATAAGAAAGCAAGTGCTTATGTGAAAGAAAAGTGGGGAAGGGGAGTCATGCCCCTGGAGACCCCTTCAGGATGCAAGGAACACTGCAATTGGAATGAGGGAACCAGAGAGAAGGGGAAAAAAACAGTGTCACAGAGATACCCTTTAAGATGGATCGGGGAAAAAAGTTGATAAGAGATACAAGCCCCTTGAGGGGGCAGGAGAGGGACCCATGGATAGCATTTAGGTTCCTTTACTTTCTGTGAGATATCAAGGGTTGGCCAGTAAAGGGAAACAATTGGGAGAAGGAGTGGGAGTGCACAGTGTTAAATGAAGGTGCCTGTAGGGGGGTTGGGTTTGTCTAGTGCTTAGAGGTTGGAATTAGGGAGGGACATGGCAGGAGCAGCTAGATGCAAGGTAATTATTGAGGGCAGAGTTGATGGAGTAGGTGGAGGATGAGTGCCAAATTGAGGGGGAGGGGATTTCACATTTTTGTGAGGCAGTTAGAGTAACTAGATTGGCCAATTTGGGTGGATCTGCAGGGGACCACCAGAGTACTGGAGTCAATTGATCCAAGGGAATGGGATGGTGGTTGGGGTGTTATAGAGGAGGGGGTGAGGTAGGAAGGGAGTTCACCCAACCAGTGCTTGGAGGTGAATTTAGCACAGTGGGATAATCACCTATTTGTAAGAGAGAGGAAGGATAGGGCATGATAAAGATAGCAGTAATGGATGTGAGAGGGGGGCATCCATGGCAAAGCAGCAAAAGGAATTGAAGAAGGTGTCCAGTGTGGCCAGGGAGGACTTAGTGGCAGCACCATATACCAGTTCACAGTAGTCAAAAATGGGCAGTATCATCTTCTGAACAAGTTGACGCCTAGCCGTAGGAGGGATGCAACTACAGTTCCTAAACAGGGTACCAAGCTTGGGGAGCAGTTTTTTGTGGATGGTGTCAATATGTTCAGAGACGCTTAGGTGGTGGTTAAGTGTTTTTTTCCTGAAACCAGACTGGGAAGGGGTGAAAAAGGAGGTGTCAAATAGAAAAGAGGTGAGTCGGGAGAGAACAATGTGTTTCTGAAGCTTGGCAAGGGTAGGGAGGAGAGAAATGGGGATGATAGTTGCCAGGGGATGAGGGGTCACTCCCTTTGGGTAGAGGGAGGACCACAGCATGTTTCCAAGAAGAGGGGATCGAGGCAGTAGAGAATGAGAGATTTAGGATTATTGAGAGGGGGTTGGCAATGGCTGTGGTGGAGAGGGAGAGGAGATTTGGGTCGAGGCCATCAGGGGAGGCACCTCTAGAGGGGGTTGAAGGTGAGGAGGGCACTTAGGGCATCATTTGGGGTTACAGTAGTGAAAGATAAGGGAAGGTGGGAGGGTGGTGGAGGGGCACACCTGTAGAGGGTGGGGAGGGGGATGGGTAGGAGGGGATGAAGTTCAGTAGCTCAGTGGCACAGAAGATATAGTAGGAGTTAAATTCTGCAGGTACAGCTGGTGGGTGGACACTAGTGAGCTATTTACTTTTAGTACTGGGGCAGTGGGCGAGCTGAGGGGGTAAATAGGGTGTGCACCACCTTCCAGAAATTTGAAGGAGAATTTATGGTGGTGATGAAGGCGGATTTGAAATATTCAGACTTGCCTAACCTTGTAGCCCAGGTGCTAGTGTTTCTGAGCATGTGGAATTTTGCGAGGTTGGTAGGATGCTGGGTAGCTTTATGACACTTCCAAGCTTGATTTCTAGCCCTGAGACAGGTGAGAAATTCAGGGGTTATCCAAGGTAAGTGGTTACCTCTGACTAGTTTGTTTAAGTGGGGCAAAGGTGTTCCAGTTGCAAGAAAGATTTCTTTGAAGTAGGCAAGGGACATATCAACTGAGGGGAAGGAGGTTGTGGGGACCAGTGAGAAGTGGCAAGGTTACTCAAGACAGGTTCAAAGTCAGGAGACTTGAAACAGCAGAGTTGTATGGTTTTGTATGGCGGTTTAGTTCTGTGGACTTTCCTAACTATGAATATTGGGTTGACGAGCATTGGGGAGGATGCCAGAGATGATGTACTTAACAGTGAAACACTTTACAATGACGACTACTCATTTCATTAGATTCAGCTGGCACGGGCATTTCATTGAAGGCCCTGATACTTGATCCTGAACAAATTGTCAGACTCAGAATTGGAATCTGATTCCAATTCTGCACCTCTCTACTAATGCACCATTCTGTGCCATGCTGTATTTTTCTATTTTTCATTTATGCATACATTACTAGTAGTTAAAATGGCAATTAGATGTGCATCTCTGAAAACAAGGGGGTCCTCATAGTGAGCATGGATTGTGGTTTTGTGGCAATTAAATGGGATTTTATTTATGTATTTATGAGTTGATGACAGGGAAAATCACACTGAACAGAGGCTCGTTTCCAGGTGTGACCCAGGGATGCAAACAAAATTACATAGAAACATAGAATTTGATGGCAGATAAGGACCGCTTGGCCCACCTAGTCTGCCCATTTCCCTACCTACTGGATAAGCTGCAGATCCTATTTAACCAGCAGCCTACTTCTTCCTACCCCCACCCCCTAGAATTACCTTATGACTGTCCCATGCATGCTTGAATTCCACCACTGATTTTGCCTCCACAACCTCCTCCGGAAGGCCATTCCATGCATCCACAACCCTCTCTGTGAAAAACTACTTCCTTAAATTACCTCTGAGCCGCCCCCCCTCTATATTCAAATTGTGCCCTTTTGTTCTTGCACACCTCTTTTTTTGAAAGATGTTACCCTCTTGGACTTTGTTGATTCCCTTGAGGTACTTGAACATTTCTATCATGTCCCCCCACTCCCTCATTTCCTTGAGGCTATACATATTAAGCTCCTTTCATCTCTCTTCATATGTCTTCCGGTACAGACCCTGCACCATTTTAGTTGCCCTCCTCTGGACAGCTTCCATCCTGTCTATGTCTTTGCAGAGATTGGGTCTCCAGAACTGCACACAGTACTCCAGATGGGGTCTCACCAGCTGTCTGTACAGAGGGATAATAACTTCCTGTTTTCTACTGGTGATGCCTCTCCCTATGCATCCCAGTATCCCCCCCCAGCCCTTCTTGCTGCCCGCTCACATTGCTTGCCCACCTTTACGTCATTGCAGACCCTGCACCATTTTAGTTGTCCTCCACTGGACAGCTTCCATCCTGTCTATGTTTTGCAGAGATTGGGTCTCCAGAACTGCACGCAGTACTCCAGATGGGGTCTGACCAGCTGTCTGTACAGAAGGATAATAACTTCCTGTTTTCTACTGGTGATGCCTCTCCCTATGCATCCTGGTATCCTCCCAGCCATCCTTGCTGCCCTCTCACATAGCTTTCCCACCTTTAGGTCATCTGATATGACTACCCCAGGTCCCTTTCCATTTTTGTTGTTGTTAGTATCTCACCCCCCATTGTGTACTCTTCCCCTGGGTTTTTGTTTCCCAGGTGCATTACCTTGCACTTCTTAGCATTGAATCTAAGCTGCCATACATTTGACCATTCCTCTAACCTTGCCAAGTCCCTTCTCATCCTTTCCACCACCTTGTGCATCAACTCTGTTGCAGATCTTTGTGTCATCTGCAAAGAGACATACTTTTCTTCCAGTCCCTCTGCAATGTTGCTTATAAAGACATTGAAGAGGACCAGTCCTAATACTGAATCCTGTGGTACCCCACTAGTAACCCCCCTTTCTTCAGAGTGGACTCCATTTACTATTACTCTCTGAGTCCTATTCTCCAGCCAATTCTTTACCCAGGCTGTCATCTTGGGACCCACTCTCAGGCTGGCTAACTTGTATATTAATCTATTGTGTGGGACTGTTTCAAATGCCTTGCTAAAGTCTAGGTATGCCATGTCCACAGCCCCTCCCTGATCTACTACTTTGGTCACCCAGGCAAAGAAATCTATCAGATTTGTCTTGCATGACCTTTCTGCTGTGAATCCATGCTGTCTTGGGTCCTGTGCCCCTCTGGCCTCTAGATACTTGACAATTCTTTCCTTCAGAAGTGATTCCATCATTTTCCCTACCACTGAGGTTAAACTAACAGGTCTGTAGTTTCCTGCTTCTGCCTTGCTCTCACATTTGTGAAGGGGAATCACATCTGACCTCCTCCAGTCCTCGGGTACCACCCCATCCTCCTATGATTTGTTAAAGAGGGTAGTCAGTGGTGTCACTAGTTCTACCCTTAGTTCTTTTAGAATTCTGGGATGAATCCCATCAGGCCCCATTGCTTTGTCCACCTTCAGTTTTAAGAGTTCTTTCAGATACCTTTCTTCTGTAAATGGGCTGGTATCAACTTCTGTATCCAGAGTGTTTCTACTGTTTGTTTTAGGTACCTCCCCCTCTTCCTTTGAGCAAAAATATTTGTTTAGTATCTCTGCCTTTTCACAGTAACCTCTGCCCACCCTCCCTCCCCTTTATTAAGCCTCACTATACCTCCCTTGGTCTTCCTTTGCTCCCTGATGTACCTATAAAAGATTTTTTCCCCCTTCTTAACCGAGTTGGCTATCTTTTCCTTGGTTTCAGCCTTTGCTGTTCTTACTGCCTTCCCAGCTTCCTTTTGCTTTAACTGATACAGTTCTCTGTCCTGCTTCTTCTGTGATTCCTTGTACTTCCTGAATGCTTTCTTTTTCTCTTGAACCTTCACTGAAACTTCCTTTGAGAACCATAGTGGTTTCTTACATCATTTTGTTTTGTTTATTTGCTTCACACAAAGGCGTGTTACCACTGTGATGGCAGTTTTTATTATTCCCCATTGTTCTTCCACCCCTCCTTCCTGCCCATTTGCTAGTGCATTCCCTAGGCACTCACCCATTTTGACAAAGTCAGCCCTCCTAAAGTCCAGTACTTTTGCCTTTTTATGACTTGACTCTATTGCTGTGTTTATTATGAACCATACTGTTCGATGGTCACTAGTTCCCAGATGGCTACCCACTTCTTCATCTGTGATCCTCTCTCATCTCCATTTGAGAGAACCAGGTCTAAGATTGCTCCATCTCGAGTGGGCTCCAATACTAGTTGTCTAAGGCATGCCCCATAGGTCATCAAGAATAACCCCTCTTGAAGTGGCTGCTGCAGCTGCACTCAGTTAACATCTGGCATATTCAGATCACCCATCAGCAATATCTCCCCTTTTTCTGCCATTCTAAGTATACTTTCTATCATTTCCTTGTCCATTTCCTCCCTGAGAAAGGGGTCTGTATCTAACCCTGGCATTGTGGTTCCATTGCCGGACTCCAAATTTACCTAGAGTGCTTCTTCTCCTCCTCCTGTTTCCCTTTTGTTCTGTTGCTTTGATTCATTCCTTATGTGAAGAGCTACTCCTCCTCCTCTTTTGCCCTCCCTGTCCCTCCTGTAGATAGTGTATCCTGGTATGTTTACGTCCCAGTCATGGTTTTATGTGTACCATGTTTCTGTGACTGCCACGATATCCAGATGTTCCTCCTCCATCAAGGCCACTAATTCAGGAAGCTTGTTACTCAGACTACAGGCATTGGTACTCATTGCTCTCCATTTTTTGATGGCTTTACCTTCTGTTGCAGCATCCCCCACTGACCTTTCTACCTCGGTCTTTTCTCATTTAGTACCTGTTTTGTAGGGAGAGGCTGGGATTTTCCTCTGCTATCAGTGCCTCCCCCTTGACTAGTTTAAAAGCTTGCCAATGAAGCATTTAAACCGATTGCTCAAAGACTTGTTCCTTCCTGGACAGATGCAGACCATCCTGCAAGTATAGGCTGGTGTCCCTTCAGGTGGAACCCCAGTCCCCAATGAAGCCAAACCCCTGTTCTCCACACCATTTTTTCAACCATTCACTAAACAGCATGGTGCAAAGTACCCTCGCCTCACTCATGCCATTGACAGGCAGCACCTCTGAGAAGGATACTGTGTGTGCTACTTGTGTTAGGCCCCTTCCCAATTCTACAAAGTCTTTCTACACTGCTCTAATATCATGTTGAGCCAAGTCATTTGTCCCTAGGTGGACAATGACATCCAGCTCAGATTCCCGTACAGCTAATCTCGTGATCCCGAGGATGCGCTTCCTCTCCCTCCAAGCCATGGCACCAGGCAGGCACTTTACTTCAGTTTTCCCTGCTCCCCCCAGTTCTATCCCCTTAATAACTGAGTCCCCCACCAGGAGCTGCTTCCTTTCCTTGTGGTGTCCTCTGCTTCCTTCCTGTGGGCCTCCCTTGTAATAGTTGTCCTCAGCCTCAATAGTCTTCTCTGTGGGTGCATCCATAGGGGAGCTATGCTCCCCCAGAAAGGTGTATGGATTGTGGAGTGGAACAACTGACTGGGTGTGCCTCTGTTTGACCATTCTCACCCTTCCTGAGCCCACTGTGGTCCAATGGCTGTGCTTTCTTCACAACCTCTGAGGTAGTGGTGGTGGCTCTGGTGCTCCCTGGATGGGGGAGGTTCCCTTCCTACTGTCCAGTGTGGCCTGGGGGAAGGTTCCCTTACTACTGTCCAGTGTGGCCTGAAGACAGGCAACTTCCTCCCTCTGGGCAGAGATTTGTCTGCAAATAGGGCAGCATCTCAGCCTCCAGAAAGACTCCCAGAAGACTGCTGCCCCACAGCCATTACATTGCTCTACTCCCCACATGTTTATCTACTTTTTTTTGTGTGTGTTTGTGTGTGTGATTGGTTTGTTATATAGAAATATATATATTATACAATGTGTATGCTTATATTGTCAGTGCAGTGTGCTAGAGAGGATATGACAGTAATATGCACCTTGCACTCTTGAGAAATGATGTCAGAACACCAGGTATAAAGGAACTATTTCCGGGGTGGGTGGGGTGAGGGTGGGAAGGGTTGGGCCTAAACTGTGCCCTCACAAAACAATCAGCTAAGAGCTCTGACCCACCACTGCGATGAGTGCCTTCCTGTCAGCTAGATACCCTACACAACAATTTGACAGAGAAAATACCCTGTTAATCAAACAGCGAAAAATACAGACATCCAAGTCAGACACAGGTAAAACCTCCCCAGCCCCAAAACAGCCTGGTGGTTTGTGCTCTGAAAGCAGTCAGCCCCAAAATAAGTCAGCTGTGCATTAAACTCTTCCTGCACTGAAAATCTTAAGAATTGTAGCAAAGACTGTATTTTCCTGATAATTCTAAGTTCCTTATTTCACCTTGCAGTTAGAAGTAGCCTCCACCTGCAGATTATCTGCTACAAACCAAAGACAATTGTAAGGTTCACCTCCCTCTGTTGTGAGCACAACTCGCTTTCTTGCAAATCCTATGTTCAGTTTTGCAGCTTCCAGCCAAAGGCAATTTGACTTGAAAAATACCTGACTACCAATCGTCAGTTGTGGAGGATGTTGAAATCTAATGGCTGCTTTCAAGTTTACAGCTGAGCTATGAGATACCACCTAGCTGTGCTTCTACAGCACCTCCAGAATAGTTCCAGGGATTATCAAGCAGTCAAACTGCATTGTGCATAAACTCAAGAATGAATAAGTTGATGATTTAACACTTCACTATGAATATTTTGAGATTGCAGAGGTGCATCAGCTCACTCATAGAGTAATGTCTCTACCCACACACTTGGGTTCTTTCTTGCAGTCTAAACAGCATTCTAATCTGACAACAAAATGCACTGCAAGGGAATAGCATTGCTCAGTGCCACTGTTAATTACAGCAAACACACTGCAGTGAACATATTTAACATCCTAGACAAACTGTGGACAGAATTGATACTTGGAAATTGGTTAGAATAAGAAATGGTAGTAACCTGATAAAGCATATAACATGATAAAGGCTTTCAGTGACATTAATAGGGAGAAACTATATTTCAACTGCTTTGCACAAACTTTAACTACATTGGTGGAACAAATCATCTCTGGACAACAGGTATCACCATCAAAAAGTCCTTGTCTAATTTAACAGTGCTTCTCAAGAATCTAGTAGCAGCAGTTTATCTATTGTGGAGGTCATTCAAGCCCATGATGCATATAGTCATGTACTTATTAGTGAAACACTTTACAATGATGAGCACTGCTTTAATTTTATTCACCTAGCAGAGAAATTAAATACAAGGCCAACAATTTTAAATCTAAAGAAATCGTCAAATCCAGACCTGGAATATGAATTAGTTCTGATGCTCACTACTGGTTAATTTCTTTGTGCCATTTTTTTAACGAGTTCACACTGTGACCATTGCATGTGAAAAATAAATATTTCTTGTACAAATAACTATTCTTTCATCTTCATAAATGTATTAACAACAACAGAAGAATCAACGGTAATAACTACAATTGAAACAACTCTGATGACTACATCAGAACCTGATACCACAACAGAGGAACCAGGTACAGTAATCTATTTCATGAGTCTGGTTTGCAGCTTAGCCACTGATTTAACTTTAAGATGAATTTGTTGTGAAGGGATTAATCTTTCACAATTAAATGAAACAGATGGCAGTGTGGTCCAAATGTAACGCATTAGCTAATATTTATGAAAGGTTACAAAAAGTGCTTTTTATAGCTCAGTGGTATAGGAAACACAAGAACATTTTCCAAATGTAACCAAACCAGTAGAAAGAAACCAAACCTAGGCTGATGCAGGAGCATAGTATTAGAGCTACCGTATGCTAGACAAATGACATTGATGCAGCAGTGGTCTTGGGATGCTGGGGTACTGACATGGGAGAGAGGATTGAATGCCTTTATGACTGTTCTTTTCTCAAGAAATGCAGGTGTTTTTTTCCTGCTTGGTTGCTGCAAGAAGAGGAATCTATGCAGCAGCAATAAGTAATTGCAATAAAAAGCCCTCACCCTCAGGAAGCCAGTGGAAGGTCCATGGAAGTGGAGCTCACTCACTGCATCAATGCATGTGATAATGGCTTAGGGAAAACAATATGAAAACATTAACCAAGCTGGATGACAAGCTTCTCAGCCTCATACGCTTGTCAAGTGTCTGTTTATCTCCACAGTCATTGGTCAAATAATGACAGATCTAGGATATGCCATAGAGAAGCCAGGTGTTTTGGCTGGGGGGAATAGTCCAAAATGTGGATGTTTGATCGATTGGAGAAACAGTAAAATGTAAATGAAAATAAAAATCAATAGAATCACCAGGACAGGCACTGAAACTTACAAGTGCATCCCAAGAGATGAAATGCTGAAGGTCTGATTGGGGTATAATGATGAAAAGCTTCTGCACATTTACACAGTTAGGAATGCCAATGAAGACAGGTGCCAGTAACCCATGACTATAATTTTTATAGTCATCATCATCACTATCAACATCATCATAATTGTCTTCACAATTACAAAGTGAAGTTAGAAGTCTGTTGTCAATGATAATTTTTAATTAAACTATATGTTAAAGTTCATTATTGCAGCTTGTACAGTAGCTCATGCTCAAGTGTCCAATAGTGTAAGGTAGAATGCTGTTATGCATGAGCTCCAGGCTTGGAATATGCTTGTTCTACTGCAGTAGTGACATTATTATGTTGTTCTGCAGCAGTAGTGATGTCACTACTTCAGCAGAATCACTTGGAATGCTGCCACATAGATCCTTTCCTCTATCCAGTTAAGCTGGATTTTTTTTATTTGAATTTGCTGAAATAAGTGCAGCAAACTGTGTCAGTTAAAAAAAATGATAACATTACTCTTCTGCGTTGTCTTCACCAGCTGGGTTTGTGTAATTTTCTATTCTTTGAGTGCCCACACACGATAAACGAATGTTTATGAGCAGTCATACAGAAACATTAATTTTCTTGTATCTTGAGGTTTCCTTAGTAACAGAGCACCATTGTAGCTGAGATGTCGAGGTCATCTGGTATGAAGGAAACCTCTAGACACAAGAATATCCTTGTTGTGTATGACTGCTCATACAGTATCCTCTATATTGTACAGTTCATTCACCTACTGATTTCTCAAATGTTGGATTTAATCAGTAATTTTATTCTAATTCACGTACTGCATATCTTTAAAATATAAGTTCAGAGTCATCTAAAAATGATGGTGACCCCCACATACCTGACAAAGATTCTGTACAAGAGCCAAATCAAAAGGCTTTTGACACAGACACATAAAATTGTACAAGAGTAAAATGCCTTCCTGAGACTCCTTCAAAATGTACCACAGTGGCAGTTACACTATAGACACCAGACATATTACTGCTGTTTTCACAGGTACACTATTACTGTCTCCTCTGCAACATGGCCCTAAGCTTCTACTATCAATAAAACAACCAGCCCAGTTCAATTCATTACCTGCTTGTAATCTAGTAAAGAGCTAATAGCAACAAAAAATAGCAGGTAGAAAATATTAGTCAGTTATGAAACTAGTGAGATATTACTGAAATATCATTTGTTCTCAATTTTCTAATTAGACTTTTTTATCTGACCATATTTGGTGAATGTTGAAGAGCAGAAATGTACCTGGAGACTGATATGTCCATGTCCCTTTCTCCTCAAACGTCATCAGGATTGTGACCTCACACATTGAAACACCGCAGGAGTCTGCTTTGGAAAAACATGGCAGGCTCTTCTTGATCAGCAATTATGAAACAGTGTATAAGGTCAGAGGGCTGAAGATATATGGGAAAGGCCAGAACTATTTGAGTCAGATGTCAAGTATTGTACTGTTCCACACATCATACCTACTGTAGTACTGTTAGTAAGTAAATGCTTCATTTATCAATAGAAAAAAGAAAAGTGAATCTTTAGATATAAGAAACAATAGTTTACTTCCTAGAGCTACAAGTATGAGTTCAAGCACCGTCATATTCTTTTCGTAATTATTTAACCAAAATTAGTAAAACATGGGACAGAATAATCATTTTAATATGTTCCACTGATGAACGCAGAGCATCCTGTGTATCTTGTAAAGCTACCATTACTGTGGAGAACAAAATCTCTTGTTTCGAATCCACCAAATTAAAATGTCACCTAGCAGACAGTACAAGTCACATTAAGCTGTCCCACTAACAAGATGTTTTAGGATTGTTTTGTACAGCTGGAAATGCATTGGCACCTCATTTTGCATTGTTTATAAACATTTTACCATCTGAAAAGCAATGTTGGCAAAATGTCTTTGCAACTTAGTTGGAATGAACCGTATACTTAGTTACAGTAGCATTCAAAACTGAGATATAACACTTAAGAAACAGTTTCTGCACGTCTTTGTGCTGACTCCAGCAACACTTAAGCAAATCTATCAGAAATGCTAAAGCAACTCATTAGAGGAACAGTTTAGTGTGAACTGTACTGTAGCAGCAGCCTCTTCACATTGGTATTCAATCAGTTCTTACTGAGCCAAATATGGACAATTCAAATGGCCAATATTAATTCAGTCAGTGCCCAATCAGGGACTTTGAAGAAGTAAGTTATGTATCTGCAATGGTGGTGGCAGAGGAGGACGATATGCACGTTCCACCTCCTTCAGCTACAGGAAGTAAGTCAACATATATGGTTTCAAGAGCATCAGCTAACACAGTAGTCCATTCCCCAACACCTTGCTATGTCAGAACGGCACCACCCCATAATTTCACAGACCTTTTACAAATGCAAATCAATTAACTCTAATTCAGCTATTTGATTGCAGTAACACATTTAACATATACCACTGCACTACTTTTCCAAGGACTTTGATTATTTGTAAAATTATAGTGCCTGATTACCAATCTTCAGTTGTGGAGGATGTTGAAATCAAATGGCTGCTTTCAAGTTTACAGCTGAGCTGTGAGATACCACCTAGCTGTGCTTCTACATTACCTCCAGAATAGTTCCAGGGATTATCAAGCAGTCAAAGTACATTGTGCATAAACTCAAGAATGAACAAGTTGAGGATTTAACACTTCACCATGAATATTTTCAGATTGCAGAGGTGCATCAGCTCACTCATAGAGTAATGTCTCTGCCTGCACACTGTGGTTCTTTCTTGCAGTCTAAACAGTATTCTAATCTGACAACAAAATGCACTGCAGGGAAATTGCACTGCTCAGTGCCACTGTTAATGACAGCAAACACACTGCAGTGAACATATTTAACTTCCTAGACAAATTGTGGATAGAATGGATACTTGGAAATTGGCTAGAATAACAAATATCAGTAGCCTGATAAAGCATATAACATGGTAAAGGTTTTCATTGGCAGTAATAGGGAGAAAGTATATGTCAACTGCTTTGTGCAAACATTAAATACACTGGTGGAACAAATCATCTCTGGACAACAGGGATCACCATCAAAAAGTCCTTGTCCAATTTTACAGTGCTTCTCAAAAATCTAGTAACAGCAGTTTATCTATTGTAGAGGTCATTCAAGCCCATAATGCATAATGTCATGTACTTATTAGTGAAACACTTTACAATGATGAGCACTGCTTTAATTTTATTCACCTAGTAGAGAAATTAAATGCAAGGCCAACAATTTTAAATCTAAAGAAATGGTCAAATCCAGACCTGGAATATGAGTTAGTTCTGAAGCTCACTACTGGTAAATTTTTTTGTGCTATTTTTTTTAATGAGTTCACACTATGACTATTGCACGTGAAAAATAAATATTACTTGTACAAATAACTCTTCTTTCATCTTCATAAAAGTATTAACAACAACAGAAGAATCAACACCAATAACTACAATTGAAACAACTCTGATGACTACATCAGAACCTGATACCACAACAGAGGAACCAGGTACAGTAATCTATTTCATGAGTCTGGCTTGCAGCTTAGCCACTGATTTAACTTTAAGATGAATGGGATGTGAAGGGATTAATCTTTTACAATTAAATAAAACAGATGGCAGTGTGGTCCAAATGTAACGCATTAGCTAATATTTATGAAAGGTTACAAAAAGTGCTTATTATAGCTCAGTGGTATAGGAAACACAAGAACATTTTCCATATGTAACCAAACCAGTAGAAAGAAACCAAACCTAGGCTGATGCAGGAGCATAGTATTAGAGCTACCGTATGCTAGACAAATGACATTGATGCAGCAGTGGTCTTGGGATGCTGGGGTACTGACAGGGGAGAGAGGATTGAATGCCTTTATGACTGTTCTTTTCTCAAGAAATGCAGGTGTTTTTTTCCTGCTTGGTTGCTGCAAGAAGAGGAATCTATGCAGCAGCAATAAGTAATTGCAATAAAAAAGCTCTCACCCTCAGGAAGCCAGTGGAAGGTCCATGGAAGTGGCGTTCACTCACTGCATCAATGCATGTGATAATGGCTTAGGGAGAAAACAATATGAAAACATTAACCCAAGCTGGATGACAAGCTTCTCAGCCTCATACGCTTGTCAAGTGTCTGTGAATCTCCACAGTCATTGGTCAAATGATGACAGATGTAGGATATGCCATAGAGAAGCCAGGTGTTTTGGCTGTGGGGAATAGTCCAAAATGTGGATGGCCAATTGATTAGAGATACAGTAAAATGTAAATGAAAAGAAAAATCAACAGAATCACCAGGACAGGCACGGAAACGTACAAGTGCATCACAAGAGATGAAATGCTGAAGGTCTGATTGGGGTATTAAGATGAAAAGCTTCTGCACATTTAAACAGTTAGGACTGCCAATGAAGTCAGGTGCCAGTAACCCATGACTATAATTTTTATAGTAATCATCATCACTATCAACATCATCATCCTAATTTTCTTCACAATTACAAAGTGAAGTTAGAAGTCTGTTGTCAATGATAAGTTTTAATTAAACTGTTTGTTAAAAGTTCATTATTGCAGCTTGTACAGTAACTCATGCTCAGGTGTCCAGTAGTGTATGGTAGAATGCTGTTATGCATGCAAATCCAAGCTTGAAATATAGTTGTTCTACTGCAATAGAGACATTATAATGTTGTTCTGCTGCAGTAGTTATGTCACTACTCCAGCAGAATCATTTGGAATGCTGCCACATAGTTGCTTTCCTCTATGCAGTTAAGCTGGATTTTTTTTATTTGAATTTGCTGAAATATCTGCAGCAAACTGTGTCAGTTAAAAAAAAAAGAAAATGATAACATTTCTCTTCTCCATTGTCTACAACAGCTGGGTTTGTCTAATATTCTATTCTTTGAGTGCACACACACTATAAAAGATTGTTTATGAGCAGTCATACAGAAACATTAATATTCTTGTATCTTGAGGGTTCCTTAGTAACAGAGCACCACTGTAGCAGTGATGTCGAGGTAATCTTTTGAAGAGAACCTCTAGACACAAGAATATCCTTGTTGTGTATTACTGCTCATTCAGAATCATCTATATTGTACAGTACATTCACCTACTGATTTGTTAGATGTTGGATTTAATCAGTAATTTTATTCTAATGCACTTACTGCAAATCTTTAAAATATAATTTCAGAGTCATCTAAAAATGATGGTGACCCCCACATACCTGACAGAGATTCTGTACATCTCGAGTCCAACCTTTATGATGATTATTATGATGTCTCTGATACCTATAAAATTGAATGTGTAGCACTATCAGAGCCAAATCAAAAGGCTGTTGACACAGACACATAAAATTGTACAAGAGTAAAATTACCTTCCTGAGACTCCTTCTAATGTACCACAGTGGCAGTTACACTATAGACACCAGACATATTGCTGCAGCTTTCACAGGTACGCTCTAACTGTCTCCTCTGCAACATGGCCCTATGCTTCTACTGTCAGTAAAACAACCAGCCCAGTTCAATTCATTACCTGCTTGTAATCTAGTAAAGAGCTAATAGCAACAAAAAATAGCAGGTAGAAAATATTAGTCAGTTTTGAAACTAGTGAGATACTACTGAAGTATCATTTGTTCTCAATTTTCTAACTAGACTTTGTTATCTGACCATATTTGGTGAATGTTGAAGAGCAGAAATGTACCTGGAGACTGATATGTCCATGTCCCTTTCTCCTCAAACGTCATCAGCATTGTGACCTCACACATTGAAACACCACTGGAGTCTGCTATGGCAAAACATGGCAGGCTCTTCTTGATCAGCAATTATGAAACAGTGTGTAAGGTCAGAGGGCTGAAGATATATGGGAAAGGCCTGAACTATTTGAGTCAGATGTCAAGTATTGTACTGTTCCACACATTATACCTACTGTAGTACTGTTAGTAAGTAAATGCTTCATTTATCAATAGAAAAAATAAAAGAGAATCTTTAGAAATAAGAAACAATAGTTTACTACCTAGAGCTACAAGTATGGGTTCAAGCACCATTACATTTCTTGCATAATTATTTATCCAAAATAGAAAAACATGGGACAGAATAATCATTTTAATATGTTCCACTGATGAACGCAGAGCATCATGTGTATCTTGAAAAACTACCATTACTGTGGAGAACAAAATCTCTGGTTTTAAATCCACCAAATTAAAATGTCACCTTGCACACAGTACAAGTCACATTAAGCTGTCCCACTAATGAGTTGGTTTAGCATTGTTTTGTACAGCTGGAAATGCATTGGCAACTCATATTGCATTGTTTATAAACATTTTACCATCTCAAAAGCAATGTTGGCAAAATGTCTTTGCAAGTCAGTTGGACTGTACCTTAAGCACAGTTACAGTACTATTCAAAACTGAGATATATATCTTAAGAAACAGTTTCTGCATGGCTTTGTGCTGACCCCAGCAACACTTATGCAACTCTGTCAGAAATGCTTAAGCAACTCATTAGTGGAACAGATTAGTGTGAACTGTACTGTAGCAGCAGCCTCTTCACATTGGTATTCAATCAGTTCTTACTGAGCCAAATATGGACAATTCAAATGGCCAATATTAATTCAGACAGTGCCAAATCAAGGAGTTTGAAGAAGTTAGTTATATATCCGCAATGGAGGTGGCAGAGGAGGACTGTTATGCATGTTCCACCTTCTTCAGAAACAGGAAGTAAGTCAGCATATATGATTTCAAGAGCATCAGCTAACACAGTTGTCCATTCCCCAACACCTTGTTATGTCAGAACGGCACCACCCCATAATTTCACAGACCTTTTTCAAATGCAAATCAATTAACTCTAATTCAGCTATTTGATTGCAGTAAAACATTTAACATCTAACACTGGACTACTTTTCCAAGGATGTTGATTACTTACATAGAAACATAGAAACATAGAATTTGATGGCAGATAAGGACCGCTTGGCCCACTCAGTCTGCTCATTTCCCTACCTAATGGATAAGCTGCAGATCCTAGTAAACCAGCAGCCTACTTCTTCCTGCCCCCACCCTCTAGAATTGCCTTATGACTGTCCCATGCATGCTTGAATTCCACCATTGTTTTTGACTCCACAACCTCCTCCGGAAGGCTATTCCATGCATCCACAACCCTCTCTGAGAAAAAATACTTCCTTAAATTACCTCTGAGCCACCCCCCCATCTTCAAATTGTGCCACCTTGTTCTTCCACACCTCTTTTTTTGAAAGATGCTACCCTCTTGGACTTTGTTGATTCCTTGAGGTAATTGAAAGTTTCTATCCATGTCACCCCTCTCCATCCTTTCCTTAAGGCTATACATATTAAGCTACTCAAGTCTCTCTTCATATGTCTTCGGTGCAGACCCTGCACCATTTTAGTGCCCTCCTCTGGACAGCTTCCATCCTGTCTATGTCTTTGCAGAGATTGGGTCTCCAGAACTACACGCAGTACTCAGATGGGGTCTGACCAGCTGTCTGTACAGAGGATAATAATTTCCTGTTTTCTACTGGTGATGCCTCTCCTATGCATCCAGTATCCCCAACCCTCCTTGCTGCCCTCTCACATTGCTTGCCTACCTTTAGGTCATCTGATATGACTACCCAGGTCCCTTTCCATTTTTGTTGTTGTTAGTATCTCACCCCCATTGTGTACTCTTCCCATGGGTTTTATTTCCCAGGTGCATTACCTTGCATTTCTTAGCATTGAATCTAAGCTGCCATACATTTGACCATTCCTCTAACCTTGTCAAGTCCTTCTCATCCTTTCCACCCACCTTGTGCATCAACTCTGTTGCAGATCTTTGTGTCATCTGCAAAGAGACATACTTTTCCTTCCAGTCCCTCTGCAATGTTGCTTATAAAGACATTGAAGAGGACCAGTCCTAATACTGAATCCTGTGGTACCCCACCAGTAACCCCCCTTTCTTCAGAGTGGACTCCATTTACTATTACCTCTGTGTCCTATTCTCCAGCGAATTCTTTACCCAGGCTGTCATCTTGGTACCCACTCCCAGGCTGGCTAACTTGTATATTAATCTTTTGTGTGGGACTGTGTCAAATGCCTTGCTAAAGCCTAGGTATGCCATGTCCACAGCCCCTCCCTGATCTACTACTTTGGTCACCCAGTCAAAGAAATCTATCAGATTTGTCTGTCATGACATTTCCGCTGTGAATCCATGCTGCCTTGGATCCTGTGCCCCTCTGGCCTCTAGATACTCGACAATTCTTTCCTTCAGAAGTGATTCCATCATTTTCCCTATCACTGAGGTTAAACTAACGGGTCTGTAGTATCCTGCTTCTGCCTTGCTCCCACTTTTGTGAAGGGGAATCACATCTTACCTCCTCCAGTCCTCGGGTACCACCCCATCCTCCTATGATTTGTTAAAGAGGTTAATCAGTGGTGTCACTAGTTCAACCCTTAGTTCTTTTAGAATTCTGGGATGAATCCCATCAGGCCCCATTGCTTTGTCCACCTTCAGTTTTAAGAGTTCTTTCAGAATCCTTTCTTCTGTAAATGGGCTGGTATCAACTTCTGTATCCAGAGTGTTTCTACTGTTTGTTTTAGGTTCCTCCCCCTCTTCCTTTGTAAATACTGAGCAAAAATATTTGTTTAGTATGTCTGCCTTTTCACAGTCACCCTCTGCCCACCCTCCCTCCACTTTATTAAGCCTCACTATCCCTCCATTGGTCTTCCTTTGCTCCCTGATGTACCTATAAAAGGTTTTATCCCCCTTCTTAAATGAGTTGGCTATCTTTTCCTCAGTTTCGGCCTTTGCTGTTCTGACTGCCTTCCCATCTTCCTTTTGCTTTAACTGATAAAGTTCTCTGTCCTGCTTCTTCTGTGATTCCTTGAACAACCTGAATGCTTTCTTTTTCTCTTGAACCTTCACTGCCACTTCCTTTGAGAACCATAGTGGTTTCTTACATCGTTTCATTTTATTTGCTTCACACAAAGGCTTGTTACCTCTGTGATGGCAGTTTTTATTATTCCCCATTGTTCTTCCACCCCTCCTTCTTGCCCATTTGCTAGTGCATTCCTTAGGCACTCACCCATTTTAGCAAAGTCAGCCCTCCTAAAGTCCAGTACTTTTGCCTTTGTATGACTTGACTCTATTGCTGTGTTAATTGTGAACCATACTGTTCGATGGTCGCTAGTTCCCAGATGGATACCCACTTCTTCATCTGTGATCCTCTCTTCATCTCCATTTGAGAGAACAAGGTCTAAGATTGCTCCCTCTTGAGTGGGCTCCAATACTAGTTATCTAAGGAGTGCCCCCTGTTGGGCATCTAGAATAACCCCACTCTTCGAAGTGGCTGCTGCAGCTGCACTCCATTTAACATCTGGCATATTCAGATCACCCATCAGCAATATCTCCCCTTTTTCTGCCATTCTAAGTATACTTTCTATCATTTCTTTGTCCATTTCCTTCCCTTGAGAAGGGGGTCTGTATATAACCCCTGTGCTGATTGTGGTTCCATTGCCAGTCTCCAAATTTACCCACAGTGCTTCTTCTCCTCCCTGTTTTCCTTTTGTTCTGTTGCTTTGATTCCTTCCTTATGTAGAGCTACTCCTCCTCCTCTTTACCCTCCCTGTCCCTCCTGTAGATAGTGTATCCTGATATGTTTATGTCCCAGTCATGGTTTTGTGTGTACCATGTTTCTGTGACGCCATATCCAGATGTTCCTCCTCCATCAAGGCCACTAATTCAGGAAGCTTGTTACTCAGACTATGGCATTGGTACTCATTGCTCTCCATTTTTGATGGCTTTACCTTCTGTTGCAGCATCCTCCACTGACCTTTCTATCTCGGTACTTTTCTCATTTAGTACCCTGTTTTGTAGGCAAAGGCTGGGATTTTCCTGCTGCTTATCAGTGCCTCCCCACTTGACTAGTTTAAAAGCTTGCCAATGAAGCATTTAAACCAATTGCTCAAAAGACTTGTTCCCTTCCTGGACAGATGCAGACCATACTGCAAGTATAGGCTGGTGTCCCTCCAGGTGGAACCCCAGTCCCCAATGAAGCCAAAACCCTATTCTCCACACCATTTTTCCAAACATTTACTAAACTGCATGGTGCAAAGTACCCTCGCCTCACTCATGCCATTGACAGTTAGAACCTCTGAGAAGGACACTGTGTGTGCTACTTGTCTTAGGCCCCTCACCAATTCTACAAAGTCTTTTTGAACTGCTCTTATCTCATATTGAGCCAAGTCTTTTGTCCCTAGGTGGACAATGACATCCAGCTCAGACTCCCGTACAGCTGTTCTCGTGATCCTGAGGATGCGCTTCCTCTCCCTCCAAGCCATGGCACCAGGCAGGCACCTTACTTCAGTTTTCCCTGCTCCCCCCAGTTCTATCCCCCTAATAATTGAGTCCCCCACCAGGATCTGCTTCCTTTCCTTGTGGTGTCCTCTGCCTTCTTCCTGTGGGCCTCCCTTGTGATAGTTGTCCTAAGCCTCATTAGTCTTCTCTGTGGGTGCATCCATAGGGGAGCTATGCTCCCCCAGAATGGTGTATGGATTGTGGAGTTTAACAACTGACTTTGTCTGCCTCTGTTCCACCATCCTCACCCTCCCTGAGCCCACTGTGGTCCAACGGCTGTGCTTTCTTCGCAACCTCTGAGGTAGTGGTGGTGGATCTGGTGCTCCCTGGATGGGGAGGTTCCCTTCCTACTGTCCAGTGTGGCCTGGGGGAAGGTTCCCTTACTACTGTCCAGTGTGGCCTGAAGAAGGGCAACTTCCTCCCACTGGGCAGAGAGTTGTCTGCAAATAGGGCAGCATCTCAGCCTCCAAAAAGACTCCTGGAAGACTGCTGCCCCACAGCCATTACATTGCTCTACTCCCCACATGTTTATCTACTTTTTTGTGTGTATGTTTGTGTGTGTGATTGTTTTATTATATAGAAATATATATATTATACAATGTGTATGCTTATATTGTCAGTGCAGTGTGCTAGAGAGGATATGACAGTAATATGCACCTTGCACTATTGAGAAAATGATGTCAGAACCCCAGGTATAAAGTAACTATTTCCGGGGGTGGGTGGTGTGAGGGGTGGGAAGGGGTTGGGCCTAAACTGTGCCCTCACAAAACAATCAGCTAAGAGCTCTGACCCACCGCTGCAATGAGTGCCTTCCTGTCAGCAAGATACCCTACACAACAATTTGACAGAGAAATACCCTGTTAATCAAACAGCGAAAAATGCAGACATCCAAGTCAGACACAGGTAAAACCTCCCAGCCCCAAAACAGCCTGGTGGTTTGTGCTCTGAAAGCAGTCAACCCCAAAATAAGTCAGCTGTGCTTTAAACTCTTCCTGCACTGAAAATCTTAAAATTGTAACAAAGACTGTCTTTTCCTGATAATTCTAAGTTCCTTATTTCACCTTTCAGTTAGCAGTAGCCTCCACCTGCAGAATATCTGCTACAAACCAAAGACAATTGTAAGGTTCACCTCCCTCTGTTGTGAGCACAACTCACTTTCTTGCAAATCCTATGTTCAGTATTGCAGCTTCCAGCCAGAGGCAGTTTGACTTGAAAAATACCTGACTACCAATCTTCAGTTGTGGAGGATGTTGAAATCTAATGGCTGCTTTCAAGTTTACAGCTGAGCTATGAGATACCACCTAGCTGTGCTTCTACAGCACCTCCAGAATAGTTCCCAGGGATTATCAAGCAGTCAAAGGGCATTGTGCATAAACTCAAGAATGAATAATTTGAGGATTTAACACTTCACAATTAATATTTTGAGATTGCAGAGGTGCATTAGCTCACTCATAGCGTAATGTCTCTGCCCACACACTGAGGTCCTTTCTTGCAGTCTAAACAGCATTCTAATCTGACAACAAAATGCACTGCAAGGGAATAGCATTGCTCAGTGCCACTGTTAATTACAGCAAACACACTGCAGTGAACATATTTAACATCCTAGACAAACTGTGGACAGAATTGATACTTGGAAATTGGTTAGAATAGGAAATGTTAGTAACCTGATAAAGCATATAACATGATAAAGGCTTTCGGTGACAGTAATAGGGAGAAACTATATGTCAACTGCTTTGCACAAACTTTAACTACATTGGTGGAACAAATCATCTTTGGACAACTTGGATCTTCATCAAAAAAGTCCTTGTCCAATTTAACAGTGCTTCTCAAGAATCTTGTAGCAGCAGTTTATCTATTGTGGAGGTCATTCAAGCCCATGATGAATATGTTCATGTACTTATTAGTGAAACACTTTACAATGATGAGCACTGCTTTAATTTTATTCACCTAGCAGAGAAATTAAATACAAGGCCAACAATTTTAAATCTAAAGAAATGGTCAAATCCAGACATGGAATATGAGTTAGTTCTGAAGCTCACTACTGGTAAATTTCTTTGTGCCATTTTTTATTGAGTTCACACTGTGACCATTGCATGTGAAAAATAATATTACTTGTCAAATAACTCTTCTTTCATCTTCATAAAAGTATTAACAACAACAGAAGAATCAACACCAATAACTACAATTGAAACAACTCTGATGACTACATCAGAACCTGATACACAACAGAGGAACCAGGTACAGTAATCTATTTCATGAGTCTGGTTTGCAGCTTAGCCACTGATTTAACTTTAAGATGAATGGGATGTGAAGGGATTAATCTTTTACAATTAAATAAAACAGATGGCAGTGTGCTACACATGTAACGCATTAGCTAATACTTATGAAAGGTTACAAAAAGTGCTTATTATAGCTCAGTGGTATAGGATACACAAGAACATTTTCCATATGTAACCAAACCAGTAGAAAGAAACCAAACCTAGGCTGATGCAGGAGCATAGTATTAGAGCTACCGTATGCTAGACAAATGACATTGATGCAGCAGTGGTCTTGGTATGCTGGGGTACTGACATGGGAGAGGATTGAATGCCTTTATGACTGTTCTTTTCTCAAAAATGCAGGTGTTTATTTCCTGCTTGGCTGCTGCAAGAAGAGGAATCTATGCAGCAGCAATAAGTATTGCAATAAAAAAGCCCTCACCCTCAGGAAGCCAGTGGAAGGTCCATGGAAGTGGAGCTCACTCACTGCATCAATGCATGTGATAATGGCTTAGGGAGAAAACAATATGAAAACATTAACCCAAGCTGGATGACAAGCTTCTCAGCCTCATACCCTTGTCAAGTGTCTGTGTATCTCCTCAGTCATTGGTCAAATAATGACAGATCTAGGATATGCCATAGAGTAGCCAGGTGTTTTGGCTTGGGGGAATAGTCCAAAATGTGGCTGTTCGATTGAATGGAGATACAGTAAAATGTAAATAAAAAGAAAAATCAATAGAATCACCAGGACAGGCACTGAAACTTACAAGTGCATCCCTAGAGATGAAATGCTGAAGGTCTGATTGAGGGTATAATGATGAAAAGCTTCTGCACATTTAAACAGTTAGGAATGCCAATGAAGTCAGGTGCCAGTAACCCATGACTATAATTTTTATAGTCATCATCATCACTATCAACATCATCATAATTGTCTTCACAATTACAAAGTGAAGTTTGAAGTCTGTTGTCAATGATAATTTTTAATTAAATTATATGTTAAAGTTCATTATTGCAGCTTGTACAGTAGCTCATTCTCAAGTGTCCAATAGTGTAAGGTAGAGTGCTGTTATGCATGCAGCTCCAGACTTGGAATATGCTTGTTCTACTGCAGTAGTGACATTATTATGTTGTTCTGCAGCAGTAGTGATGTCACTACTGCAGCAGAATCACTTGGAATGCTGCCACATAGATGCTTTCCTCTATCCAGTTAAGATGGATTTTTTTTATTTGAATTTGCTGAAATAAGTGCGGCAAACTGTGTCAGTTAAAAAAAATGATAACATTACTCTTCTGCGTTGTCTTCACCAGCTGGGTTTGTGAAATTTTCTATTCTTTGAGTGCCCACACATGATAAACAATTGTTTATGAGCAGTCATACAGAAACATTAATATTCTTGTATCTTGAGGTTTCTTAGTAACAGAGCACCATTGTAGCTGAGATGTCGAGGTAATCTGGTATGAAGGAAACCTCTAGACACAAGAATATCCTTGTTGTGTATGACTGCTCATACAGTATCCTCTATATTGTACAGTTCATTCACCTACTGGTTTCTCAAATGTTGGATTTAATCAGTAATTATTTTCTAATTCAATTACTGCATATCTTTAAAATATAAGTTCAGAGTCATCTAAAAATGATGGTGACCCCCACATACCTGACAAAGATTCTGTACAAGAGCCAAATCAAAAGGCTGTTGACATAGACACATAAAATTGTACAAGAGTAAAATGCCTTCCTGAGACTCCTTCAAAATGTACCACAGTGGCAGTTACACTATAGACACCAGACATATTACTGCTGCTCTCACAGGTACACTATTACTGTCTCCTCTGCAACATGGCCCTATGCTTCTACTGTCAGTAAAACAACCAGACCAGTTCAATTCATTACCTGCTTGTAATCTAGTAAAGAGCTAATAGCAACAAAAAATATCAGGTAGAAAATATTAGTCAGTTTTGAAACTAGTGAGATATTACTGAAATATCATTTGTTCTCAATTTTCTAATTAGACTTTTTTATCTGACCATATTTGGTGAATGTTGAAGAGCAGAAATGTACCTGGAGACTGATATGTCCATGTCCCTTTCTCCTCAAACATCATCAGCATTGTGACCTCACACATTGAAACACCGCAAGAGTCTGCTTTGGCAAAACATGGCAGGCTCTTCTTGATCAGCAATTATGAAACAGTGTATAAGGTCAGAGGGCTGAAGATATATGGGAAAGGCCAGAATTATTTGAGTCAGATGTCAAGTATTGTACTGTTCCACACATCATACCTACTGTAGTACTGTTAGTAAGTAAATGCTTCATTTATCAATAGAAAAAAGAAAAGGGATTCTTTAGATATAAGAAACAATAGTTTACTACCTAGAGCTACAAGTATGAGTTCAAGCACCATCATATTCCTTTCATAATTATTTAACCAAAATTAGTAAAACATGGGACAGAATAATCATTTTAGTATGTTCCAATGATGAACACAGAGCATCCTGTGTATCTTGTAAAGCTACCATTACTGTGGAGAAGAAAATCTCTTGTTTTGAATGCACCAAATTAAAATGTCACCTAGCAGACAGTACAAGTCACATTAAGCTGTCCCACTAACAAGATGGTTTAGGATTGTTTTGTACAGCTGGAAATGCATTGACAACTCATTTTGCATTGTTTATAAACATTTTACCATCTCAAAAGCAATGTTGGCAAAATGTCTTTGCAACTTAGTTGGAATGAACCTTATGCTTAGTTACAGTAGTATTCAAAATTGAGATATAACACTTAAGAAACAGTTTCTGCATGGCTTTGTGCTGACTCCAGCAACACTTATGCAACTCTATCAGAAATGCTAAAGCAACTCATTAGAGGAACAGTTTAGTGTGAACTGTACTGAAGCAGCAGCATCTTCACATTGGTATTCAATCAGTTCTTACTGAGCCAAATATGGACAATTCAAATGGCCAATATTAATTCAGTCAGTGCCAAATCAGGGACTTTGAAGAAGTAAGTTATATATCTGCAATGGTGGTGGCAGAGGAGGATGATATGCACGTTCCACCTCCATCAGATACAGGAAGTAAGTCAACATATATGGTTTCAAGAGCATCAGCTAACACAGTAGTCCATTCCCCATCACCTTGCTATGTCAGAATGGCACAACCCCCCCATAATTTCACAGACCTTTTACAAATGCAAATCAATTAACTCTAATTCAGCTATTTGATTGCAGTAACACATTTAACATATAACACTGCACTACTTTTCGAAGGACTTTGATTATTTGTAAAATTATAGTGCCTGATTACCAATCTTCAGTTGTGGAGGATGTTGAAATCAAATGGCTGCTTTCAAGTTTACAGCTGAGCTATGAGATACCACCTAGCTGTGCATCTACATTACCTCCAGAATAGTTCCAGGGATTATCAAGCAGTCAAAGTACATTGTGCATAAACTCAAGAATGAATAAGTTGAGGATTTAACACTTCACCATGAATATTTTCAGATTGCAGAGGTGCATCAGCTCACTCATAGAGTAATGTCTCTGCCTGCACACCGTGGTTCTTTCTTGCAGTCTAAACAGTATTCTAATCTGACAACAAAATGCACTGCAGGGGAATTGCACTGCTCAGTGCCCCTGTTAATGACAGCAAACACACAGCAGTGAACATATTTAACTTCCTAGACAAATTGTGGACAGAATGGATACTTGGAAATTGGTTAGAATAACAAATATCAGTAGCCTGATAAAGCATATAACATGATAAAGGTTTTCATTGGCAGTAATAGGGAGAAAGTATATGTCAACTGCTTTGTGCAAACATTAAATACATTGGCGGAACAAAGCATCTCTGGACAACAGGGATCACCATCAAAAAGTCCTTGTTAAATTTTACAGTGCTTCTCAAAAATCTAGTAACAGCAGTTTATCTAATGTAGAGGTCATTCAAGCCCATGATGCATATGGTCATGTACTTATTAGTGAAACACTTTACAATGATGAGCACTGCTTTAATTTTATTCCCCTAGCAGAGAAATTAAATACAAGGCCAACAATTTTAAATCTAAAGAAATGGTCAAATCCAGACCTGGAATATGAGTTAGTTCTGAAGCTCACTACTGGTAAATTTTTTTGTGCTATTTTTTTTAATGAGTTCACACTATGACTATTGCACGTGAAAAATAAATATTACTTGTACAAATAACTCTTCTTTCATCTTCATAAAAGTATTAATAACAACAGAAGAATCAACACCAATAACTACAATTGAAACAACTCTGATGACTACATCAGAACCTGATACCACAACAGAGGAACCAGGTACAGTAATCTATTTCATGAGTCTGGCTTGCAGCTTAGCCACTGATTTAACTGTAAGATGAATGGGATGTGAAGGGATTAATTTTTTACAATTAAATAAAACAGATGGCCGTGTTTTCCACATGTAATGCATTAGCTAATATTTATGAAAGGTTACAAAAAGTGCTTATTATAGCTCAGTGGTAAAGGAAACACAGGAACATTTTCCATATGTAACCAATCCAGCAGAAAGAAAACAAACCTAGGCTGATGCAGGAGCACAGTATTAGAGCTACCCTATGCTAGTCAAATGACATTGATGCACCAGTGGTCATGGGATGCTGGGGTACTGACAGGGGAGAGAGGATTGAATGCCTTTATGACTGTTCTTTTCTCAAGAAAAGCATGTATTTTGTTTCCTGCTTGGTTGCTGCAAGAAGAGGAATCTATGCAGCAGCAATACGTAATTGCAATAAAAAAGCCCTCACCCTCAGGAAGCCAGTGGAAGGTCCATGGAAGTGGAGCTCCCTCACTGCATCATTGCATGTGATAATGGCTTAGGGAGAAAACGATATGAAAACTTTAACTCAAGCTGGATGACAAGCTTCTCAGCCTCAAACCCTTGTCAAGTGTCTGTGTATCTCCACAGCCATTGGCCAGATTTTGACAGATCTAGGATATGCCATAGAGAAGCCAGGTGTTTTGGCTTGGGGGAATAGTCCAAAATGTGGATGGTCGATTGATTAGACATACAGTAAAATGTAAATGAAAAGAAAAATCAAAAGAATCCCCAGGACAGTCACGGAAACTTACAAGTGCAACACAAGAGATGAAATACTGAAGGTCCGATTGGGGTATTAAGATGAAAAGCTTCTGCACATTTAAACAGTTAGGACTGCCAATGAAGTAAGGTGCCAGTAACCCATGACCATAATTTTTATAGTAATCATCATCACTATCAACATCATCATCCTAATTTTCTTCACAATTACAAAGTGAAGTTAGAAGTCTGTTGTCAATGATAATTTTTAATTAAACTGTTTGTTAAAAGTTCATTATTGCAGCTTGTACAGTAACTCATGCTCAAGTGATCAGTAGTGTATGGTAGAATGCTGTTATGCATGCAACTCCAGGCTTGGAATATGGTTGTTCTACTGCAATAGAGATATTATAATGTTGTTCTGCTACAGTAGTTATGTCACTACTCCAGCAGAATCATTTGGAATGCTGCCACATAGTTGCTTTCCTCTATGCAGTTAAGCTGGATTTTTTTTATTTGAATTTGCTGAAATATCTGCAGCAAACTGTGTCAGTTAAAAAAAAAAGAAAATGATAACATTTCTCTTCTCCATTGTCTACAACAGCTGGGTTTGTCTAATATTCTATTCTTTGAGTGCACACACACTATAAAAGATTGTTTATGAGCAGTCATACAGAAACATTAATATTCTTGTATCTTGAGGGTTCCTTAGTAACAGTGCACCACTGTAGCAGTGATGTCGAGGTAATCTTTTGTGAAGGAAACCTCTAGACACAAGAATATCCTTGTTGTGTATTACTGCTCATTCAGAATCTTCTGTATTGTACAATACATTCACCTACTGATTTGTTAGATGTTGGATTTAATCAGTAATTTTATTCTAATGCACTTACTGCAAATCTTTAAAATATAAGTTCAGAGTCATCTAAAAATGATGGTGACCCCCACATACCTGACAGAGATTCTGTGCATCTTGAGTTCAAACTTTATGATGATTATTATGATGCCTCTGACACCTATAACATTGAATGTGTAGCACTATCAGAGCCAAATCAAAAGGCTGTTGACACAGACACATAAAATTGTACAAGAGTAAAATACCTTCCTGAGACTACTTCTAATGTACCACAGTGGCAGTTACACTATAGACACCAGACATATTACTGCAGCTTTCACAGGTACACTATAACTGTCTCCTCTGCAACATGGCCCTATGCTTCTACTGTCAGTAAAACAACCAGCACAGTTCAATTCATTACCTGCTTGTAATCTAGTAAAGAGCTAATAGCAACAAAAAATAGCAGGTAGAAAATATCAGTCAGTTTTGAAACTAGTGAGCTATTACTGAAGTATCATTTGTTCTCAATTTTCTAACTAGACTTTGTTATCTGACCATATTTGGTGATTGTTGAAGAGCAGAAATGTGCCTGGAGACTGATATGTCAATGTCCCTTTCTCCTCAAACGTCATCAGCATTGTGACCTCACACATTGAAACACCACTGGAGTCTGCTTTGGCAAAACATGGCAGGCTCTTCTTGATCAGCAATTATGAAACAGTGTGTAAGGTCAGAGGGCTGAAGATATATGGGAAAGGCCAGAACTATTTGAGTCAGATGTCAAGTATTGTACTGTTCCACATCATACCTACTATAGTACTGTTAGTGAGTAAATGCTTCATTTATCAATAGAAAAAAGAAAAGAAAATCTTTAGATATAAGAAACAATAGTTTACTACCTAGAGCTACAAGTATGAGTTCAAGCACCCGATATTCCTTTCATAATTATTTACCCAAAATAGAAAAACATGGGACAGAATAATCATTTTAATATGTTCCACTGACGAACGCAGAGCATCATGTGTTTTTTGAAAAACTACCATTACTGTTGAGAACAAAATCTCTGGTTTTGAATCCACCAAATTAAAATGTCACCTTGCACACAGTACAAGTCACATTAAGCTGTCCCACTAACGAGTTGGTTTAGCATTGTTTTGTAATGCTGGAAATGCATTGGCAACTCATATTGCATTGTTTATAAACATTTTACCATCTCAAAAGCAATGTTGGCAAAATGTCTTTGCAAGTCAATTGGAATGTACCTTAAGCACAGTTACAGTACTATTTAAAACTGAGATATATATCTTAAGAAACAGTTTCTGCATGGCTTTGTGCTGACCCCAGCAACACTTATGCCACTCTGTCAGAAATGCTAAAACAACTCATTAGTGGAACAGATTAGTGTGAACTGTACTGTAGCAGCAGCCTCTTCACATTGGTATTCAATCAGTTCTTACTGAGCCAAATATGGACAATTCAAATGGCCAATATTAATTCAGTCAGTGCCAAATCAAGGAGTTTGAAGAAGTTAGTTATATATCCGCAATGGGGGTGGCAGAGGAGGGCTGTTATGCATGTTCCACCTTCCTCAGATACAGGAAGTAAGTCAGCATATATGATTTCAAGAGCATCAGCTAACACAGTTGTCCATTCCCCAACACCTTGCTATGTCAGAACGGCACCACCCCATAATTTCACAGACCTTTTTCAAATGCAAATCAATTAACTCTAATTCAGCTATTTGATTGCAGTAACACATTTAACATCTAACACTGGAGTACTTTTCCAAGGATGTTGATTACTTAATTAGAAACATAGAATTTGATGGCAGATAAGGACCGCTTGGCCCACCCAGTCTGCTCATTTCCCTACCTAATGGATAAGCTGCAGATCCTAGTAAACCAGCAGCCTACTTCTTCCTGCCCCCACCCTCTAGAATTGCCTTATGACTGTCCCATGCATGCTTGAATTCCACCACTGTTTTTGACTCTACAACCTCCTCCGGAAGGCTGTTCCATGCATCCACAACCCTCTCTGTGAAAAAATACTTCCTTAAATTACCTCTGAGCCACCCCACCATCTTCAAAATGTGCCACCTTGTTCTTGCACACCTCTTTTTTTGAAAGATGCTACCGTCTGGGACTTTGTTGATTCCCTTGAGGTAATTGAAAGTTTCTATCATGTCACCCCTCTCCATCCTTTCCTTAAGGCTATACATATTAAGCTACTCAAGTCTCTCTTCATATGTCTTCCGGTGCAGACCCTGCACCATTTTAGTTGCCCTCCTCTGGACAGCTTCCATCCTGTCTATGTCTATGCAGAGATTAGGTCTCCAGAACTGTGCGCAGTACTCCAGATAGGGTCTGACCAGGTGTCTGTACAGAGGGATAATAATTTCCTGTTTTCTACTGGTGATGCCTCTCCCTATGCATCCCAGTATCCCCCCAACCCTCCTTACTGCCCTCTCACATTGCTTGCCTACCTTTAGGTCATCTGATATGACTACCCAAGGTCCCTTTCCATTTTTGTTGTTGTTAGTATCTCACACCCTATTGTGTACTCTTCCGCTGGGTTTTTATTTCCCAGGTGCATTACCTTGCATTTCTTAGCATTGAATCTAAGCTGCCATACATTTGACCATTCCTCTAACCTTGCCAAGTCCCTTCTCATCCTTTCCACCACACCTTGTGCATCAACACTTTTGCAGATCTTTGTGTCATCTGCAAAGAGACATACTTTTTCTTCCAGTCCCTCTGCAATGTCGCTTATAAAGACATTGAAGAGGACCAGTCCTAATACTGAATCCTGTGGTACCCCACTAGTAACCCTCCTTTCTTCAGAGTGGACTCCATTTACTATTACTCTCTGTGTCCTATTCTCCAGCGAATTCTTTATCCAGGCTGTCATCTTGGTACCCACTCCCAGGCTGGCTAACTTGTATATTAATCTTTTGTGTGGGACTGTGTCAAATGCCTTGCTAAAGTCTAGGTATGCCATATCCACAGCCCCTCCCTGATCTACTACTTTGGTCACCCAGGCAAAGAAATCTATCAGATTTGTCTGGCATGACATTTCCGCTGTGAATCCATGCTGCCTTTAGTCCTGTGCCCCTCTGGTCTCTAGATGTCAATAATTCTTTCCTTCAGAAGTGATTCCATAATTTTCCCTATCACTGAGGTTAAACTAACAGGTCTGTAGTTTCCTGCTTCTGCCTTGCTCCCACTTTTGTGAAGGGGAATCACATCTTCCCTCCTCCAGTCCTTGGGTACCACCCCATCCTCCCATGATTTGTTAAAGAGGGTAGTAAGTGGTGTCAATAGTTCAACCCTTAATTCTTTTAGAATTCTGGGATGAATCCCATCAGTCTCCATTGCTTTGTCCACCTTCGGTTTTAAGAGTTCTTTCAGAACCCTTTCTTCTGTAAATGGGCTGGTATCAACTTCTGTATCCAGAGTGTTTCTACTGTTTGTTATAGGTTCCTCCCCTCTTCCTTTGTAAATACTGGCAAAATATTTGTTTAGTATGTCTGCCTTTCACAGTCACCCTCTGCCCACCCTCCCTCCCCTTTATTAAGCCTCACTATCCCTCCATTGGTCTTCCTTTGCTCCCTGATGTACCTATAAAAGGTTTTATCCCCTTCTTAACCGAGTTGGCTATCTTTTCCTCAGTTTCGGCCTTTGCTGTTCTGACTGCCTTCCCAGCTTCCTTTTGCTTTAACTGATAAAGTTCTCTATCCTGCTTCTTCTGTGATTCCTTGTACAACCTGAATGCTTTCTTTTTCTCTTGAACCTTCACTGCCACTTCCTTTGAGAACCATAGTGGTTTCTTACATCGTTTCATTTTGTTTATTTGCTTCACACAAAGGCTTGTTACCTCTGTGATGGCAGTTTTTATTATTCCCATTGTTCTTCCACCCCTCCTTCCTGCCCATTTGCTAGTGCATTCCTGGGCACTCACCCATTTTGGCAAAGTCAGCCCTCCTAAAGTCCAGTACTTTTGCCTTTGTATGACTTGACTCTATTGCTGTGTTAAATGTGAACCATACTGTTCGATGGTCGCTAGTTCCCAGATGGCTACCCACTTCTTCATCTGTGATCCTCTCTTCATCTCCATTTGGGATAACCAGGTCTAAGATTGCTCCCTCTTGAGTGGGCTCCAATACTAGTTATCTAAGGCATGCCCCCTGTAGGGCATCTAGAATAACCCCACTCTTCGAAGTGGCTGATGCAACTGCACTCCATTTAACATCTGGCATATTCAGATTAGCAATATCTCCCCTTTTTCTGCCATTCTAAGTATACTTTCTATCATTTCTTTGTCTATTTCCTCACCTTGAGAAGGGGGTCTGTATCTAACCCCTGTGCTGATTGTGGTTCCATTGCCAGTCTCCAAATTTACCCACAGTGCTTGTTTTCCTCCCTGTTTTCCATTTTGTTCTGTTGCTTTGATTCCTTCCCTTATGTAAAGAGCTACTCCTCCTCTGCTTTTACCCTCCATGTCCCTCCTGTAGATAGTGTATCCTGGTATGTTTATGTACCAGTCATGGTTTTGTGTGTACCATGTTTCTGTGACTGCCACGATATCCAGATGTTCCTCCTCCATCAAGGCCACTAATTCAGGAAGCTTGTTACTAAGACTACGGGCATTTTTACTCATTGCTCTCCATTTTTTGATGGCTTTACCTTCTTTTGCAGCATCCTCCACTGACCTTTCTACCTCGGTCTTTTTCTCATTTAGTACCCTGTTTTGTGGGCAAAGGCTGGGATTTTCCTGCTGCTTATCAGTGCCTCCCCACTTGACTAGTTTAAAAGCTTGCCAATGAAGCATTTAAACCGATTGCTCAAAAGACTTGTTCCCTTCCTGGACAGATGCAGACCATACTGCAAGTATAGGCTGGTGTCCCTCCAGGTGGAACCCCAGTCCCCAATGAAGCCAAACCCCTGTTCTCCACACCATTTTTCCAGCCATTCACTAAACTGCATGGTGCAAAGTACCCTCACCTCACTCATGCCATTGACAGTCAGAACCTCTGAGAAGGACACTGTGTGTGCTACTTGTCTTAGGCCCCTTCCCAATTCTACAAAGTCTTTTTGAACTGCTCTAATCTCATGTTGAGCCAAGTCATTTGTCCCTAGGTGGACAATGACATCCAACTCGAACTCCTGTACAGCTGTTCTCGTGATCCTGAGGATGCGTTTCCTCTCCCTCCAAGCCATGGCACCAGGCAGGCACCTTACTTCAGTTTTCCCTGCTCCCCCCAGTTCTATCCCCCTAATAATTGAGTCCCCTACCAGGATCTGCTTCCTTTCCTTGTGGTGTCCTCTGTCTCCTTCCTGTGGGCCTCCCTTGTGATAGTTGTCCTAAGCCTCGTTAGTCTTCTCTGTGGGTGCATCCATAGGGGAGCTATGCTCCCCCAGAATGGTGTATGGATTGTGGAATTTAACAACTGACTGGGTGTGCCTCTGTTCCAAAATCCTCACCCTCCCTGAGCCCACTGTGGTTCAACGGCTGTGCTTTCTTCGCAACCACTGAGGTAGTGGTGGTGTCTCTGGTGCTCCCTGGATGGGGGAGGTTCCCTTCCTACTGTCCAGTGTGGCCTGGGGGAAGGTTCTCTTACTACTGTCCAGTGTGGCCTGAAGAAGGGCAACTTCCTCCCTCTGGGCAGAGAGTTGTCTGCAAATAGGGTGGCATCTCAGCCTCCAGAAAGACTCCTGGAAGACTGCTGCCCCACAGCCATTACATTGCTCTACTCCCCACATGTTTATCTACTTTTTTTGTGTGTGTATGTTTGTGTGTGTGATTGGTTTGTTACATAGAAATATATATATTATACAATGTGTATGCTTATATTGTCAGTGCAGTGTGCTAGAGAGGATATGACAGTAATATGCACCTTGCACTGTTGAGAAAATGATGTCAGAACACCACGTATAAAGGAACTATTTCCGGGGGTGGGTGGGGTGAGGGGTGGGAAGGGGTTGGGCCTAAACTGTGCCCTCACAAAACAATCAGCTAAGGGCTCTGACCCACCGCTGCAGTGAGTGCCTTCCTGTCAGCAAGATACCCTACACAACAATTTGACAGAGAAAATACCCTGTTAATCAAACAGCGAAAAATGCAGACATCCAAGTCAGACACAGGTAAAACCTCCCCAGCCCCAAAACAGCCTGGTGGTTTGTGCTCTGAAAGCAGTCAGCCCCAAAATAAGTCAGCTGTGCTTTAAACTCTTCCTGCACTGAAAATCTTAAGAATTGTAACAAAGACTGTCTTTTTCTGATAATTCTAAGTTCCTTATTTCACCTTTCAGTTAGAAGTAGCCTCCACCTGCAGAATATCTGCTACAAACCAAAGACAATTGTAAGGTTCACCTCCCTCTGTTTTGAGCACAACTTGCTTTTTTGCAAATCCTATGTTCAGTATTGCAGCTTCCAGCCAGAGGCAGTTTGACTTGAAAAATACCTGACTACCAATCTTCAGTTGTGGAGGATGTTGAAATCTAATGGCTGCTTTCAAGTTTACAGCTGAGCTATGAGATACCACCTAGCTGTGCTTCTACAGCACCTCCAGAATAGTTCCAGGGATTATCAAGCAGTCATAGGACATTGTGCATAAACTCAAGAATGAATAAGTTTAGCATTTAACACTTCACCATGAATATTTTGAGATTGCAGAGGTGCATTAGCTCACTCATAGAGTAATGTCTCTGCCCACACACTGGGTTTTTTTTTTGCAGTCTAAACAACATTCTAATCTGACAACAAAATGCACTGCAAGGGGAATAGCATTGCTCAGTGCCACTGTTAATTACAGCAAACACACTGCAGTGAACATATTTAACATCCTAGACAAACTGTGGACAGAATTGATACATGAAAATTGGTTAGAACAGGAAATGTCAGTAACCTGATAAAGCATATAACATGATAAAGGCTTTCAGTGACAGTAATAGGGAGAAACTATATGTCAACTGCTTTGCACAAACTTTACCTACATTGGTGGAACAAATCATCTTTGGACAACTTGGATCATCATCAAAAAGTCCTTGTCCAATTTAACAGTGCTTCTCAAGAATCTTGTAGCAGCAGTTTATCTATTGTGGAGGTCATTCGAGCCCATGATGCATATGTTCATGTACTTATTAGTGAAACACTTTACAACGACGAGCACTGCTTTAATTTTATTCACCTAGCAGAGAAATTAAATACAAGGCCAACAATTTTAAATCTAAAGAAATGGTCAAATCCAGACATGGAATATGAGTTAGTTCTGAAGCTCACTACTGGTAAACTTCTTTGTGCCATTTTTTTTTAACAAGTTCACACTGTGACCATTGCATGTGAAAAATTAATATTACTTGTCCAAATAACTCTTCTTTCATCTTCATAAAAGCATTAACAACAACAGAAGAATCAACACCAATAACTACAATTGAAACAACTCTGATGACTACATCAGAACCTGATACCACAACAGAGGAACCAGGTACAGTAATCTATTTCATGAGTCTGGTTTGCAGCTTAGCCACTGATTTAACTTTAAGATGAATGGGATGTGAAGGGATTAATCTTTTACAATTAAGTAAAACAGATGGCAGTGTGGTCCAAATGTAACGCATTAGCTAATATTTATGAAAGGTTACAAAAAGTGCTTATTATAGCTCAGTGGTATAGGAAACACAAGAACATTTTCCATATGTAACCAAACCAGTTGAAAGAAACCAAACCTAGGCTGATGCAGGAGCACAGTATTAGAGCTACCGTATGCTAGACAAATGACATTGATGCAGCAGTGGTCTTGGGATGCTGGGGTACTGACAGGGGAGAGAGGATTGAATGCCTTTATGACTGTTCTTTTCTCAAGAATGCAGGTGTTTTTTTCCTGCTTGGTTGCTGCAAGAAGAGGAATCTATGCAGCAGCAATAAGTAATTGCAATAAAAAAGCCCTCACCCTCAGGAAGCCAGTGGAAGGTCCATGGAAGTGGCGTTCACTCACTGCATCAATGCATGTGATAATGGCTTAGGGAGAAAACAATATGAAAACATTAACCCAAGCTGGATGACAAGCTTCTCAGCCTCATACCCTTGTCAAGTGTCTGTGTATCTCCACAGTCATTGGTCAAATAATGACAGATCTAGGATATGTCATAGAGTAGCCAGGTGTTTTGGCTGGGGGGAATAGTCCAAAATGTGGATGTTTGATCGATTGGAGAAACAGTAAAATGTAAATGAAAAGAAAAATCAATAGAATCACCAGGACAGGCACTGAAACTTACAAGTGCATCACAAGAGACGAACTGCTGAAGGTCCATTTGGGGTAGAAAGATGAAAAGCTTCTGCACATTTAAACAGTTAGGACTGCCAATGAAGTCAGGTGCCAGTAACCCATGACCATAATTTTATAGTCATCATCATCACTATCAACATCATCATCCTAATTTTCTTCACAATTACAAAGTGAAGTTAAAAGTCTGTTGTCAATGATACTCTTCTAATTAAACTGTATGTTAAAGTTCATTATTGCAGCTTGTACAGTAGCTCATGCTCAAGTGTCCAATAGTGTATGGAAGAATGCTGTTATGCATGCAACTCCAAGCTTGGAATATGCTTGTTCTACTGCAGTAGTGAGGTTATTATGTTGTTCTGCAGCAGTAGTGATGTCACTACTGCAGCAGAATCACTTGGAATGCTGCCACATAGTTGCTTTCCTCTATCCAGTTAAGCTGGATTTTTTTTTTAACTGAATTTGCTGAAATATCTGCGGCAAACTGTGTCTGTTAAAAAAAAAGATAATGATTACATTTCTCTTCTCCGTTGTCTTCACCAGCTAGGTTTGTGTAATATTCTATTCTTTGAGTGCCCACACACTATAAACGATTGCTTATGAGTAGTCATAAAGAAATATTAATGTTCTTGTATCTTGAGGTTTCCTTAGTAACAGAACACCATTGTAGCTGAGATGTCAAGGTCATCTGTTATGAAGGAAACCTCTAGACACAAGAATATCCTTGTTGTGTATGACTGCTCATACAGTATCCTCTATGTTGTACAGTTCATTCACCTACTGATTTGTCAGATGTTGGATTTAAACAGTAATTTTATTCTAATGCACTTACTGCAAATCTTTAAAATATAAGTTCAGAGTCAACTAAAAATGATGGTGACCCCCACATACCTGTCAGAGCTTCTGTACATCTTGAGCTCAACCTTTATGATGATAATTATGATGCCTCTGATACCTATAACATTGACTGTGTAGCACTATCAGAGCCAAATCAAAAGGCTGTTGACACAGACACATAAAATTGTACAAGAGTAAAATACCATCCTGAGACTCCCTCTAGTGTACCACAGTGGCAGTTACATTACAGACACCAGACATATTACTGCTGCTTTCACAGGTACACTATTACTGTCTCCTCTGCAACATGACCCTATGCTTCTACTGTCAATAAAACAACCAGCCCAGTTCAATTCATTACCTGCTTGTAATCTAGTAAAGAGCTAATAGTATTTGTATGTATCTTTCATGTTTTGTACTCTCCCCGGGTCATGCCTGAAAATAGGCATATTACTTGTCTTGTGTGCCTACCGGGTAAACAAAAGCTAAATAAATAAATAAATAATAGCAACAAAAAATAGTGGGTTGAAAATATTAGTCAGTTTTGAAACCAGTGAGATATTACTGAAGTATCATTTGTTCTCAATTTTCTAATTAGACTTTTTTATCTGACCATATTTGGTGAATGTTGAGAGCAGAAATGTACCTGGAGACTGATATGTCCATGTCCCTTTCTCCTCAAACCTCATCAGCATTGTGACCTCACATATTGAAACATCACAGGAGTCTGCTTAGGCAAAACATGGCAGGCTCTTCTTGATCAGCAATTATGAAACAGTGTGTAAGGTCAGAGGGCTGAAGATATATGGGAAAGGCCAGAACTATTTGAGTAAGATGTCAAGTATTGTACTGTTCCACACATCATACCTACTGTAGTACTGTTAGTAAGTAAATGCTTCATTTATCAATAGAAAAAAGAAAAGAGAATCTTTAGATATAAGAAACAATAGTTTACTACCTAGAGCTACAAGTATGAGTTCTAGTACCATCGTATTCCTTTCATAATTATTTAACTAAAATTAGTAAAACACGGGACAGAATAATCATTTTAATATGTTCCACTGATAAACGCAGATCATCATCTGTATCTTGTAAAACTACCATTACTGTAGAGAACAAAATCTCTGGTTTCGAATCCACCAAATTAAAATGTCACCTAGCACACAGTACAAGTCACATTAAGCTGTCCCACTAATAAGTTGGTTTAGCATTGTTTTGTACAGCTGGAAATGCATTGGCAACTCATTTTGCATTGTTTATAAACATGTTACTATCTCAAAAGCAATGCTGACAAAATGTCTTTGCAGCTTAGTTGGAATGTACCTCATGCTCAGTTACAGTACTATTCAAAACTGAGATGTAACTCTTAAGAAAGAGTTTCTGCATGGCTTTGTGCTGAATCCAGTAACACTTATGCAACTCTGTCAGAAATGCTAAAGCAACTCACTAGAGGAACAGATTAGTGTGAACTGTACTGTAGCAGCAGCCTCTTCACATTGGTATTCAATCAGTTCTTACTGAGCCAAATATGGACAATTCAAATGGCCAATATTAATTCAGTCAGTGCCAAATCAGGGAGTTTGAAGAAGTTAGCTATATATCCGCAATGGTGGTGGCAGTGGATGACTGTTATGCATGTTCCACCTCCTTCAGATACAGGAAGTAAGCAAACATGTATGGTTTCAAGAGCATCCGCCTACACAGCAGTCCATTCCCTAACACCTTGCTATGTCAGAACGGCACCACCCCATAATTTCAGAGACCTTTTTCAAATGCAAATCAATTAACTCTAATTCAGCTATTTGATTGCAGTAACACATTTAACATATAACACTGGACTACTTTTCCAAGGACTTTGATTACTGGTAAAATTATAGTGCCTTACTACCATTCTTTATTCGTGGAGGATGTTGAAATCAAATGGCAGCTTTCAAGTTTACAGCTGAGCTATGAGATACCACCTAGCTGTGCTTCTACAGCACCTCCAGAATAGTTCCAGGGATTATCAAGCAGGCAAAGTGCATTGTGCATAAACTCAAGAATGAATAAGTTGAGGATTTAACACTTCACCATGAATATTTTGAGATTGCAGAGGTGCATCAGCTCACTCATAGAGTGATGTCTCTGCCTGCACACAGGGGTTCTTTCTTGCAGTCTAAACAGCATTCTAATCTGACAACAAAATGCACTGCAGGGGAATAACATTGCTCAGTGCCACTGTTCATGACAGCAAACACACTGCAGTGAACATATTTAACATCCTAGTCAAACTGTTGACAGAATGGATACTTGGAAATTGGTTAGAATAAGAAATGTCAGTATCCTGATAAAGCATATAACATGATAAAGGCTTTCAGTGACAGTAATAGGGAGAAAGTATATGTCAACTGCTTTGCACAAACATTAAATACATTGGTACAACAAATCATATCTGGACAACAGGGATCACCATCAAAACGTCCTTGTCCAATTTAACAGTGCTTCTCAAGAATCTAGTAGCAGCAGTTTATCGATTGTGGAGGTCATTCAAGCCCATGATGCATATGTTCATGTACTTATTAGTGAAACACTTTACAATGATGAGCACTGCTTTAATTTTATTCACCTAGCAGAGAAATTAAATACAAGGCCAACAATTTTAAATCTAAAGAAATGGTCAAATCCAGACCTGGAATATGAGTTAGTTCTGAAGCTCACTACTGGTAAACTTCTTTGTGCCATTTTTTTTAATGAGTTCACACTGTGAGCATTGCACATGAAAATGAAATATTACTTGTACAAATAACTCTTATTTCATCTTCATTAAAGTATTAACAACAACAGAAGAATCAACGACAATAACTACAATTGAAACAACTCTGATGACTACATCAGAACCTGATACCACAACAGAGGAACCAGGTACAGTAATCTATTTCATGTGTTTGGTTTGCAGCTTAGCCACTGATTTAACTTTAAGATGAATGGGTTGTGAAGGGATTAATTTTTTACAATTAAAACAGATGGCAGTGTGGCCCAAATGTAACGCATTAGCTAATATTTATGAAAGGTTACAAAAAGTGCTTATTATAGCTCAGTGGTATAGGAAACACAAGAACATTTTCCATATGTAACCAAACCAGTAGAAAGAAACCAAACCTAGGCTGATGCAGGAGCATAGTATTAGAGCTACCGTATGCTAGACAAATGACATTGATGCAGCAGTGGTCTTGGGATGCTGGGGTACTGACAGGGAGAGAGGATTGAATGCCTTTATGACTGTTCTTTTCTCAAGAAATGCAGGTGTTTTTCCTGCTTGGTTGCTGCAAGAAGAGGAATCTATGCAGCAGCAATAAGTAATTGCAATAAAAAAGCCCTCACCCTCAGGAAGCCAGTGGAAGGTCCATGGAAGTGGAGCTCACTCACTGCATCAATGCATGTGATAATGGCTTAGGGAGAAAACAATATGAAAACATTAACGCAAGCTGGATGACAAGCTTCTCAGCCTCATACCCTTTTCAAGTGTCTGTGAATCTCCACAGTCATTTGTCAAATAATGACATATCTAGGATATGCCATAGAGTAGCCAGGTGTTTTGGCTGGGGGGAATAGTCCAAAATGTGGATGGTCGATTGATTGGAGATACAGTAAAATGTAAATGAAAAGAAAAATCAACAGAATCACCAGGACAGGCACAGAAACGTACAAGTGCATCACAAGAATTGAAATGCTGAAGGTCCGATTGGGGTATAAAGATGAAAAGCTTCTGAACATTTAAACAGTTAGGACTGCCAATGAAGTCAGGTGCCAGTAACCCATGACCATAATTTTTTTAGTCATCTTCATCACTATGAACATCATCATAATTCCGGTTAACCACAAGTTGACTACTGAACATCCCTTGCATACGGACTAACCAAGGTAAATGCTCCTTTCAGTTCATGGCCCCCCACCTCTGGAACTCGCTCCCCACAAGTTTGCTAGACAGGCCCTCCCAATCCTCGTTTAAAGCAGGTCTTAAAGCTTACCTTATTGAGCTGAGCCTCTGCGGCTGCAACCACTAGTTCATGTCCTCAACCACATTCCCCTCCCTATGACAAAAGGACTAATATCTCTCTCTCTCTTTTTGACTGCCAAGAGGTAAAAAAACCAACTAATGTTGTAGCCCTTATGTTATAAAACTGTAATTGTCTAATGTACCCCCTGACTATGAATGTACTCTTATACTGTGTTACTTTGGCTAACCTAATGTAAAGTGATTAGTTTTCTCAACCCCGGGTCGCCCCCAAAAAAGGGACCTTTGGTCTCGCTGGGCTTACCTTGGTTAACAAAATCTAAATAAATAAATAAATAATATTAATTTTCCTCACAATTACAAAGTGAAGTTAGAAGTCTGTTGTCAATGATAATTTTTTAATTAAACTGTATGGTAAAGTTCGTTATTACAGCTTGTATAGCAGCTCATTCTCAAGTGTCCAATAGTGTATGGTAGAATGCTGTTATGCATGCAACTCCAGGCTTGGAATATGCTTGTTCTACTGCAGTAGTTACATTTTTATGTTGTTCTGCTGCAGTAGTGATGTCACTACTGCAGCAGAATCCCTTGGAATGCTGCCACATAGATGCTTTCCTCTATCCAGCTAAGCTGGATTTTTTTTTGTTTGAATTTGCTGAAATAAGTGCAGCAAACTGTGTCAGTTAAAAAAAAAAGAAAATGATAACATTTCTCTTCTCCGTTGTCCACACCAGCTGGGTTTGTGTAATTTTCTATTCTTTGAGTGCCCACCCACTATATAAAATTGTTTATGAGCAGTCATACAGAAACATTAATATTCTTGTATCTCGAGGTTTCCTTAGAAACAGAGCACCACTGTAGCTGATTTGTGGAGGTCATCTGTTATGAAGGAAACCTCTAGACACAAGAATATCCTGGTTGTGTATGACTGCTCAAACACAGTCCTCTATATTGTACAGTTCATTCACCTACTGATTTGTCAGATGTTGGATTTAATCAGTAATTTTATTCTAATGCACTTACTGCCAATCTTTAAAATATAAGTTCAGAGTAATCTAAAAATGATGGTGACCCCCACATACCTGACAGAGATTCTGTACAAGAGCCAAATCAAAAGTCTGTTGACACAGACACATAAAATTGTACAAGAGTAAAATGCCTTCCTGAGACTCCTTCTAATGTACCACAGTGGCAGTTACACTATAGACACCAGACATATTACTACTGCTTTCACAGGTACACTATTACTGTCTCGTCTGAAACATGGCCCTATGCTTCTATTGTGAGTAAAACAAGCAGCCCAGTTCAATTCATTACCTGCTTGTAATCTAGTAAAGAGCTAATAACAACAAAAAAATGGCAGGTAGAAAATATTAGTCAGATTTGAAAGTAGTGAGATATTATTGAAGTATCATTTGTTCTCAATTTTCTAATTAGACTTTTTTATCTGACCATATTTGGTGAATGTTGAGAGCAGAAATGTACCTGGAGACTCATATGTCCATGTCCCTTACTCCTCAAACCTGATCAGTATTGTGACCTCACATATTGAAACACCACAGGAATCTGCTTTGGCAAAACATGGCAGGCTCTTCTTGATCAGCAATTACGAAACAGTGTGTAAGGTCAGAGGGCTGAAAATATATGGGAAAGGCCAGAACTATTTGAGTCAGATGTCCAGTATTGTACTGTTCCACACATCATACCTACTGTAGTACTGTTAGTAAGTAAATGCTTCATTTATCAATAAGAAAAAAGAAATGAGAATCTTTAGATATAAGAAACAATAGTTTACTACCTAGAGCTACAAGTATGAGTTCAAGAACCATCATATTCCTTTCATAATTCTTTAACCAAAATTAGTAAAACACGGGACAGAATAATAATTGTAATATGTTCCACTGATGAACGCAGAGCATCATCTGTATCTTGTAAAACTACCATCACTATAGAGAACAAAATCTTTTGTTTTGAATCCACCAAATTAAAATGTCACCTAGCACACAGTACAAGTCACATTAAGCTGTCCCACTAACGAGTTGGCTTAGCATTGTTTTGTACAGCTGGAAATGCATTGGCAACTTATTTTGCATTGTTTATAAACATTTTGCCATCTCAAAAGCAATGCTGGCAAAATCTCTTTGCAGCTTAGTTGGAATGTACCTTATGCTCAGTTACAGTACTAATCAAAACTGAGATGTAACTCTTAAGAAAGAGTTTCTGCATGGCTTTGTGCTGACTCCAGCAACACTTATGCAACTCTGTCAGAAATGCTAAAGCAACTCATTAGAGGAACAGATTAATGTGAACTGTACTGTAGCAGCAGCCTCTTCACATTGGTATTCAATCAGTTCTTACTGAGCCAAATATGGACAATTCAAATGGCCAATATTAATTCAGTCAGTGCCAAATCAGGGAGTTTGAAGAAGTTAGTTATATATCCACAATGGTGGTGGCAAAGGAGGACTGTTATGCACGTTCCACCTCCTTCAGATACAGGAAGTAAGTAAACATGTATGGTTTCAAGAGCATCTGCTAACACAGCAGTCCATTCCCCAATACCTTGCTATGTCAGAACGGCACCACCCCATAATTTCAGAGACCTTTTTCAAATGCAAATCAATTAACTTTATTTCAGCTATTTGATTGCAGTAACACATTTAACATCTAACACTGGACTACTTTTCCAAGGACTTTAATTACTGGTAAAATTATAATGCCTGACTACCAATCTTCATTTGTGGAGGATGTTGAAATCAAATTGCTGCTTTCAAGTTTATAGCTGAGCTATGAGATACCACCTACCTGTGCTTCTACAGCACCTCCAGAATAGTTCCAGGGATTATCAGGCAGTCAAAGTGCTTTGTGCATGAACTCAAAAATGAATATGTTGAGGATTTAACACTTCACCATGAATATTTTGAGATCGCAGAGGTGCTTCAGCTCACTCATAGAGTGAAGTCTCTGCCTGCACACTGGGGTTCTTTCTTGCAGTCTAAACAGCATTCAAATCTGACAACAAAATGCACTGCAGGGGAATAGCATTGCTCTGTGCCACTGTTAATGACAGCAAACACACTGCAGTGAACATATTTAACATCCTAGACAAACTGTGGACAGAATGGATACTTTGAAGTTGGTTAGAATAAGAAATGCCAGTAGCCTGATAAAGCATATAACATGATAAAGGCTTTCAGTGACAGTAATAGGCAGAAACTATATGTCAACTGCTTTGCACAAACATTAAATACATTGGTGGAACAAATCATCTCTGGACAACAGGGATCACCATCAAAAAGTCCTTGTCCAATTTAACAGTGCTTCTCAAGAATCTAGTAACAGCAGTTTATCGATTGAGGAGGTCATTCAAGCCCATGATGCATATGGTCATATACTTATTAGTGAAACACTTTACAATGATGAGCACTGCTTTAATTTTATTCACCTAGCAGAGAAATTAAATACAAGGCCAACAATTTTAAATCTAAAGAAATGGTCAAATCCAGACCTGGAATATGAAGTAGTACTGAAGCTCACTACTGGTAAACTTCTTTGTGCCATTTTTTTTAATGAGTTCACACTGTGACCATTGCATGTGAAAAATTAATATTACTTTTCCAAATAACTCTTCTTTCATCTTCATAAAAGTATTAACAACAACAGAAGAATCAACGCCAATAACTACAGTTGAAACAACTCTGATGACTACATCAGAACCTGATACCACAACAGAGGAACCAGGTACAGTAATCTATTTCATGTGTTTGGTTTGCAGTTTAGCCACTGATTTAACTTTAAGATGAACAGGTTGTGAAGGGATTAATTTTTTACAAATAAATAAAACAGATGGCGGTGTGGCCCAAATGTAACGCATTAGCTAATATTTATGAAAGGTTACAAAAAGTGCTTATTATAGCTCAGTGGTATAGGAAACACAAGAACATTTTCCATATGTAACCAAACCAGTAGAAAGAAACCAAACCTAGGCTGATGCAGGAGCATAGTATTAGAGCTACCGTATGCTAGACAAATGACATTGATGCAGCAGTGGTCTTGGTATGCTGGGGTACTGACATGGGAGAGAGGATTGAATGCCTTTATGACTGTTCTTTTCTCAAGAAATGCAGGTGTTTTTTTCCTGCTTGGTTGCTGCAAGAAGAGGAATCTATGCAGCAGCAATAAGTAATTGCAATATAAAAGCCCTCACCCTCAGGAAGCCAGTGGAAGGTCCATGGAAGTGGAGCTCACTCACTGCATCAATGCATGTGATAATGGCTTAGGGAGAAAACAATATGAAAACATTAACCCAAGCTGGATGACAAGTTTCTCAGCCTCATAACCTTGTCACGTGTCTGTGAATCTCCATAGCCATTGGTCAAATAATGACAGATCTAGGGTATGCCATAGAGAAGCCAGGTGTTTTGGCTGGGGGGAATAGTCCAAAATGTGGATGTTCGATCGATTGGAGAAACAGTAAAATGTAAATGAAAAGAAAAATCAACAGAATCATCAGGACAGGCAAGGAAACTAACAAGTGCATCCCAAGAGATGAAATGCTGAAGGTCTGAATGGGGTATAAAGATGAAAACCTTCTGCACATTTAAACAGTTAGGACTGCCAATGAAGTCAGATGCCAGTAACCCATGACCATAATTTTTATATTTATCATCATCACTATCAACATCATCATTATTTTCTTCACAATTACAAAGTGAAGTTAGAAGTCTGTTGTCGATGATAATTTTTAATTAAACTGTATGTTAAAGTTCATTATTTCAGCTTGTACAGTAGCTCATGCTCAAGTGTCCAATAGTGTATGGTAGAATGCTGTTATGCATGAAAATCCAGGCTTAGAATATGCTTGTTCTACTGCAGTAGTGGCATTATTATGTTGTTCTGCCGCAGTAGTGATGTCACTACTGCAGCAGAATCACTTGGAATGCTGCCACATAGCTGCTTTCCTCTACCCAGTTAAGCTGGATTTTTTTTATTTGAATTTGCTGAAATAAGTGCAGCAAACTGTGTCAGTTAAAAAAAAAAGAAAATGATAACATTTCTCTTCTCTGGTGTCTTCACCAGCTGGTTTTGTGAAATTTTCTGTTCTTTGAGTCCCCACACACTATAAAAGATTGTTTATGAGCAGTCATACAGAAACATTAATATTCTTGTATCTTGAGGTTTCCTTAGTAAGAGAGCACCACTGTAGCTGAGATGTCGAGGCCATCTTTTATAAAGGAAACCTCTAGACACAAGAATATCCTTGTTGTGTATGACTGCTCATACACAATCCTCTATATTGTACAGTTCATTCACCTACTGAATTGTCAGATGTTGGATTTAATCAGTAATTTTATTCTAATGCACTTACTGCAAATCTTTAAAATATAAGTACAGAGTCATCTAAAAATGAAGGTGACCCCCACATACCTGACAGAGATTCTATACATCTTGAGTTCAACCTTTATGATGATTATTATGATCCCTCTGATACCTATAACATTGACTGTGTAGCACTATCAGAACCAAATCAAAAGGCTGTTGACACAGACACATAAAGTTGTACAAGAGTAAAATACCTTCCTGAGACTCCTTCTAATGTACAACAGTGGCAGTTACACTACAGACACCAGACATATTACTGCTGCTTTCACAGGTACACTATTACTGTCTCCTTTGCAACACGGCCCTATGCTTCTACTGTCAGTGAAACAACCAGCCCAGTTCAATTCATTACCTGCTTGTAATCTAGTAAAGAGCTAATAGCAACACAAAATAGCAGGTAGAAAATATTAGTCAGTTTTCAAACTAGTGAGATATTACTGAAGTATCATTTGTTCTCAATTTTCTAATTAGACTTTTTTATCTGACCATATTTGGTGAATGTTGAAGAGCAGAAATCTACCTGGAGACTGATATGTCCATGTCCCTTTCTCCTCAAACCTCATCAGTATTGTGACCTCACATATTGAAACACCACAAGAGTCTGTTTTGGCAAAACATGGCAGGCTCTTCTTGATCAGCAATTATGAAACAGTGTGTAAGGTCAGAGGGCTGAAGATATATGGGAAAGACCAGAACTATTTGAATCAGATGTCAAGTATTGTACTGTTCCACACATCATACCTACTGTAGTACTATTAGTAAGTAAATGCTTCATTTAGCAATAGAAAAAAGAAAAGAGAATCTTTAGATATAAGAAACAACAGTTTACTACCTAGAGCTACAAGTATGAGTTCAGGCACCATCATATTCCTTTCATATTTATTTTACCTAAATAGAAAAACATGGGACAGAATAATCATTTTAATATGTTCCACTGATGAACACAGAGCATCATGTGTATCTTGTAAAACTACCATTACTGTGGAGAACAAAATATCTGGTTTCGAATCCACTAAATTAAAATGTCACCTAGCACACAGTACAAGTCACATTGAGCTGTCCCACTGAGTTGGTTTAGCATTGTTTTGTACAGCTGGAAATGCATTGGCAACTCATATTGCATTGTTTATAAACATTTTACCATCTCAAAAGTAATGTTGGCAAAATATCTTAGCAACTCATTTGGAATGTACCTTAAGCACAGTTACAGCACTATTCAAAACTGAGATGTAACTCTTAAGAAACAGATTCTGCATGGCTTTGTGCTGGCTCCAGCAACACCTATGCAACTCTGTCAGAAATGCTAAAGCAACTCATTAGAGGAACAGTTTAGGGTGAACTGTACTGTAGCAGCAGCCTCTTCACATTGGTATTCAATCAGTTCTTACTGAGTCAAATATGGACTATTCAAATGGCCAATATTAATTCAGTCAGTGCCAAATCAGGGAGTTTGAAGAAGTAAGTTATATATCCGCAATGGTGGTGGCAGAGGAGGAGGACTTTTATGCATGTCCCACCTCCTTCAGATACAGGAAGTAAGTCAACATATATGGTTTCAAGAGCATCAGCTAACCCGGTATTCCATTCCCCAACACCTTGCTATGTCAGAATGGCACCACCCCATAATTTCACAGACCTTTTTCAAATGCAAATCAATAAACTCTAATTCAGCTATTTGATTGCAGTAACACATTTAACGTCTAACACTGGACTACTTTTCCAAGGACTTTGATTATTGGTAAAATTATAATGACTGACTACCAATCTTCAGTTGTGGAGGATGTTGAAATCAAAGGGCTGCTTTCGAGTTTACAGCTGAGCACCTAGCTGTGCTTCTACAGCACCTCCAGAATAGTTCCAGGGATTATCAAGCAATCAAAGTGCATTGTGCATAAACTCAAGAATGAATAAGTTGTGGATTTAACACCTTACCATGAATATTTTGAGATTGAAGAGGTGCATCAGCTCACTCATAGAGTATTGTCTCTGCCTGCACACTGGGGTCCTTTCTTGCAGTCTAAACAGCATTCTAAACTGCAACAAAATGCACTGCAGAGAAATAGCATTGTTCAGTGCCACTGTTAATGACAGCAAACACTCTGCAGTGAACATATTTAACATCCTAGACAAATTGTGGACAGAATGGATACTTGGAAATTGGTTAGAATAAGAAATGTTCGTAGCCTTATAAAGCATATAGCATGATAAAGGCTTTCAGTGACAGTAATAGGGAGAAAGTATATGTCAACTGATTTGCACAATCATTAAATACGTTGGTGGAACAAATCATCTCTGGACTACAGGGATCACTATCAAAAAGTCCTTGTCCAATTTAACAGTGCTTCTCAAGAATCTAGTAACAGCAGTTTATCTATTGTGGAGGTCACTCAAGCCCATGATGCATATGGTCATATACTTATTAGTGAAACACTTTACAATGATGAGCACTGCTTTAATTTCATTCACCTAGCAGAGAAATTAAATACAAGGCCAACAATTTTAAATCTAAAGAAATGGTCAAATCCAGACCTGGAATATGAATTAGTTCTGAAGCTCACTACTGGTAAACTTTTTTGTGCCATTTTTTTTAATGAGTTCACACTGTGACCATTGCACGTGAAAAATAGATATTACTTTTACAAATACTTCTTTCATCTTCATAAATGTATTAACAACAACAGAAGAATCAACACCAATAACTACAATTGAAACAACTCTGAAAAGTACATCAGAACCTGATACCACAACAGAGGAACCAGGTACAGTAATCTATTTCATGTGTTTGGTTTGCAGCTTAGCCACTGATTTAACTTTAAGATGAATGGGTTGTGAAGAGATTAATTTTTTACAATTAAATAAAACAGATGGCATTGTGGTCCACATGTAACGCATTAGCTTATATTTATGAAAGGTTACAAAAAGTGCTTATTATAGCTCAGTGGTATGGCTTGGACCCGAAGGATATGGCAGCCTAAACCTTTCTCTCTCTTCCCCAGCCTAACAAGAAAAGCAGATTAAAATGTCTTAAATGCTGGACTAAACTTACTATAGCTCTCCCACGCACCTTCTACCACCTCTGCCACCACCACTGAGATGTAATTTGGTGAGCCACGGTCTTGTTCGGTACCTTTCGGGCCACAGACACTCTGGAGCCAATGTGCAGTAGTAGGCCGTACAGGCCCGAGCTCGATATATCAGTGCTGTCATACTCTCTTCCCCCCTCCTAATGTGATCGGATCTGCAGCGTTCTTGGTCTCCCCCTTCAAGTGACTACCGGGGAAAGGCCAACGAAGATTCCAGAGTCAGTGGTGGTTGATTTTGTTCCCCTTGAGGGAGAGGATACTAAACCTGTTGATTGCTGGCTGTAGGAGTTCATTGCAGATATGGAACCCACTAGCTGCAGTATGGCTGGCGCTTCTCATCAAGCCATTCTGGCATCTCTTGATCAGGCACAAGTTGGTGAAGTCCTAGCTAATATTACTAAAATGCTGGAGGCTTTACTGAGCATAGTGGATACAATCGGCGCCTCTCTAACTACCAATGTGGCAGATGTACGTCGTTTAGAGGATCAGCATAACATTTTGGAACAACGGACAGACGAGTAAGAGAAACAACATCTCCATGTCCTACAAAGGCTTCGGGACCATGAGACCAAGTTATCCCGCTTACAGAACAGAGGACCAGGAGAATCGAAGCAGGAGAAATAATATACGAATTCTAGGTGTACCTGAAGGATTCAGAGGGCCTAATATGGAAAGATTTCTGAACGACTTGATACCACAGATCCTGGGTGACCGCTGGAAGGAACCAGTTGGGGCAGAGAGGGCCCACCGTGTTTTCGGTAACCCTAACAACAATAAAGGCCCGTGTACCATTATAGCCTATCTGCTACTCTTCTCGGTCAAGGAACGTTTACTATGGGAAGCTAGAGACCTGGGAGAGATTGAATGGAAAGGCAACACCATATCTTTTTACAGAGACTTTACTCAAGAGGTGGTGGTGAAACGTAGAGCATATAATCCTCTAAAAAAATCCTTGCAGCCAACTCAGTGCAATATCGCTTCAAGGGCTTTACTGCTTTGTTCCTGAACAGAAATGGTCAGTCTTTCCTCGTGAAATCCCCAGGAGATGCAGAGGCCTGGATCCAGGCCCATTGGCTGGGTATGATACAATGAACTGCATCCCCCAGACACCTCTGGGAGCCTAGGAATCAAATGCTTCAGGGAACCATAAAAAAGGAAGCTGTGTATCAAAGGACAGAAATTCGTATCAGAATGGCTTGCCAAATAAGGATTACCCCATTAGCAAACAGCTATGGACCTCACAACCTACAGGGGATAAGATGAATAAAATCTGGGCTGATATTCCCAATGACCAGGAGGTGCCAACTAGTAAAGTGCATAATAATAATCTGGGCGATGCTGTGACCCCACTGCCTGCCAGGCAAAGGCAACGTTCTAGAAGTCCCCACTCCTTGATGGCAAATGGTGCAGCAGCATCGCCTCCTGCTAAGCAGCCTAGGGCCACTACCTCAATTTGGAGTGAGACCAACCAGAAAGATCAACTGGAGGAAGAGGCCACCACACCACTGGAGGATCCGACTCTGCTGGACTGCGTGACTGAAATGGATGTATACGAGGAAGAAGCTGCAGTGGCTGATGGTTTGCTGAAACTGGGCTTGAAGATGTTTACAGAGGCCGTTTCCTAGGGTGTTAGCCCCGCTGACTCTGGACTAACTTGTAAATCAGGGAATGCCATGATGCGCTCTGACACTTAGGGCATATCAGCCCCTCTTGTGGGTTTTTCTAATGGGTGACAGCCCCTGCACCCCTTAACATATGAGGCATTGGCAATGCCATGCCATAGGTAGTTTCCTGCCTGGGCAGTTTCTGCAATTTTGGCTACTTGCCTTCTATATGGGACGTAGGTCTTTCCCCCCAACAGATAATATGTAGTAGCTGTAATGGACCCCCCCTTGCCCCCCTTGGTGTGATGTTTATAGGCAGGGAGGATGTGAATCTATTGTTTAGAGGAATCCCAGTAATTAGGGTGGTCAACAGGGGTGGACCATCATATTATAGTAAGAGTATGGTTGAACAGATACAACTGGCAGCCCATCATCTCCTAGAAATCAACTCCTAGAATAGAGGTGACCACTATTTGCTAGGAAGAATACCCATTTGCGTGCAGCTGACAGGGTCCCCCCCTCCCCCCTATCCCCTACTTGGGCGACCTAAGATCGCCAGACATGCCTAGACTCTCCAGTTCTGGTATTATGGAGTCAGGCTGGGTCAGGTCATCTTTATTGGGTGTGACCTTTCCCATTGTTCTTTGTGGTGCCTGAAGCAGTGTGGCTCATAGGCGTCTTTTACCTCTGTTCACACGTATACCTCGACACCACCAACTTAGTTAGTATTAATAACTTAGATAAATAATTTTGTTACATTTTACTGTTTGATAACTCCCTATTATACTGTAATTATTGTTAAGATATATTACTCTTTTTGTCTCTATCCTTACTTTGCCTAGGTATCTAACCAACATAGACAAGACCATCTGCTGCTGTTTACTCTCTCTTTTAGCACTCCCCTTTTCCGAGGTCTGCCCTCATACCTTGCAGTAACAGGTTACCTTCTCTTTGTTGCATTGTGTTTACCTAGTCCTATTTTCAGGGTCAGTACTTTATACTTCTATAAGTATTCAATGGTGAATTGCCATGGCAGCAACTACTGCAGGACCATGGGGGTGGAGGTGCATCTCCTGTAATGTCAGGGGACTCAATCACCCAGTGAAGCGTACTAAGGTTTTGCAGTTCTTGAATTCCATGGGGAGTGATGCAGCCGTGCTCCAGGAGACGCACCTCACCAGCCGAATGGTTCAGCGGCTAAGGAAATTATGGGTAGGTACAGTCCTGGATAGCTGTGCAGCTACAAAGTCAAGGAGGGTTGCCATCCTCCTTCGGAGGTCAGGACCATGGTCAGTTGAAGTCCAGTGTCAGGACTCCCAGGGGAGGTGGTTAGCGGTCAGGTTGTCCTACCTGGGCGGCAAAGTTATAGTGGCCAACATCTATGGCCCCAACACAGATTCCGGGGTTCTCTACTCTGAACTGAACCAAGCTTTAGCAGAACTTTCGGAAGAGGAGGCTGAGATCCCTATACTAGAGGGTGGTGATCACAACATGGTTCTAGATGTTTTCATAGACAAATCCATCCCCATGCCACAATATCATCCCGACGTTCTAGCTACTTTGAATACTCTGATGTCAGAGTGGGCTCTAGGAGATCCATGGAGAAACAGCCATCCACAGGGGCGTGACTATACCTTCTACTCCAATGTGCATGGCACCCACAGTAGATTGTATTTTTGGCTAGCCAATCATGTTGTAATGCCAGGTGTGAGTAATGCGACCATAGGTAACATTTTGATATCTGACCATGCCCCTGTTGCAATTACTTTCTCCCCACCAGGCCAAAGCCCTCCATCTACAAGATGGAAATGCAGTCCCCTTCTGTTACAAGATGCAACTTTCCAGGAGTATATAAAGGAGGAAACTCACCAGTACTTCTCCCTGAACACCCCTGGAGAGATGAGAGTGACCACGGTATGGGAATCCTTCAAGGCTGTCCTAAGGGGGAGAATTATTTCTTATGCAGCCGCTAAAAATAAGGAGCGTGCAAAACATCTTTGGGATTTACAGGACCAATTAGCAAAATTGGAAAAGCAATTTAAAGTCTCCCCTCAGAACCCACTTAATTCCCCACTTTTGGCCCCATTACAGGTTTAAAATACCAGATTAATGTTTTGTTAAATAGAAAGGCGGAATGTCAGATGATCCGGGCAAAACATAGGGTATGGGAAGGTGGGGACAAGGGAGGGAAGCTACTTGCCTACTACTGACGGAAGCAGCAGACTTCCTCCAGAATATTAGCCCTCAAGTATAAGGAGGGAGAGCTTTTCATGGCACCGAAGGCCATTAATGCGGAGATGCAAAATTTTTATCTGGAACTCTACTGATCCCAGAGTACCCTCTCAGATGATGAGCTCTCCCACCGATTAAGCACCCTGTGTCAGGGGACCCTGCTTCCTCGAATTTCAGAGACACAACAACATGAATTGGATACCCCCATCACCTGTGAAGAGCTTCACAGTGCATTATCCCAGACAGCGAAGGGAAAGGTGCCTGGGCCGGGTGGGGTGCCAGTGGAACTCTACCAACTACTCCAAGACCATATCACTGACCCACTTTTACAAGCACTGCAGGAAGCCCAAAAGATACCTTGCTCCCCCCGACTATGTGTGAGGCTTTAATAACCCTTATCCCTAAAAAATCATCCGTTGTTCTCCTTTGTGCGAATTTTCGGCCTGTTTCGCTCCTTCCTGTGGACACCAAGTTATTGGCTAAAATCCTAGTGAATAGATTAGCCTTGCTCCTACCCACCCTAATTCATCCATCACAAACTGGGTTTTTTAAAGGGAAAATCGAGTGCAGACAATTTGCATTTAATTTTGAACCTTAAGTGGTTGGCACTGCAGTCTAAAACTCCAATGGCTGCTCTGGCAATAGGCTTTGCCAAGGCATTCGATTCCCTAGAATGGGTGTTCCTCCATAAAGTCCTCATGCTATATGGATTTGGGCCAGATTTTTGTTCATGGGTCTCTACATTATACCACTCCCCTACAGCTAGAGTTGTCACTAATAAAGATATCCCCCCCTTTCCATTACAAAGAGGTACCAGGCAGGGCCCTCTTTCCCCTCTTCTTTTTCTCATTGCCTTGGACCCCCTAATTAGGAAGATCATAAACTCCTCCAACATTACGGGTATTCCCATAAAAGAGACAACTTATCTGGTTAACGCTTACGTGGACAATATGCTCCTTACACTTTCAAATCCCCAGTCCTCCATCACTCCATTTCTAACAGTTTTACAGGAGTTTGCTTGTCTCTCGGGATTAATGGTGAATCAGAAGAAAACCATCCTGTCCCCCCAAAAGGAGCATGTAGCAAATACTGTCTTGCCAGCACTGACATCACCTGGACCCCACAAGGCTTCCCATACTTAGGTGTAACTATTACTATGGCTTGGAAGGATCTAGAATCCACAAATGTTTCCTCCTTATTGGCCTCTTTAATGGCCGAAGTTCAGCAATGGAAATGGCTCCACCTTACCCTTAAAGGTAAGGTAGAAGCCATTAGAATGTTCCTATTCTCCAGAGTGTCGTACCTATTAAATAACCTTCCCAGACCACTTTCCCCAAAACTTTTTAAGACCCTAGACAATTTAGTTTTTTCTTTTCTGTGGGAGGGCAAAGCTCTGAGATGGGTACGTACCAAGCTCCGTGCACACTGGACTAGAGGTGGGCTGGGGCTCCCTTGGTTTGAAGGATATCATTTGGCTTATAGAATGGCCCAAGCTACAGCCTGGTTCATCCCTCATCTCACCTCCCCTCCTCAGTGGGTGTCTTTAGAGGCCACCCTGTCAGTGGACACCCCCCTTTTTTCATTGCTGTCCAGTTCAAAGCTGTCTGCAACTAGGCTCACTCCCATTATGTCAGAAACATGCAGAGTGTGCCAGAGGGTGATGGCAATTACTGGGGTCCCAAAATCAGAATATCTTCCTCCACTTAGGTATGCCCCGATATGGAATAACTGTCTTATTATGGTTGATCATAAGCCGCTTTCTTGGCCCCATTGGGCGTCAAAGGGCATTCGAGTTATAGGGGATCTACTACTCCCAAACTCTCACTCATTAATGTCCTTTGAACAGATTTGGGACAGATATGGGCTGGGATCCTCAGACTTTTGGAGATTTTTGCAGCTGAGAAGTGCTCTCTCTTCTCTCGTTAAAGCCCCCTCGTCACAAAACTCCAGGGATTGTTTGAGCATCCTTCATCTGTATAGAAAGGGCCAGGGACTGGTGAGCACTTTCTATAAGACACTTAGAGATGCTCAGTCAGATGCTACTCTCACCAGTAGAGCTGCCTGGGAAAAGGACCTGCTCCACCCCTTATCCCAACAACAATGGTCGCTGTGTATCAGAGCTGCTCATACAGCCTATGAGGACACCAAGAGTCAACTAATAGAATAAAAAATTCTCCTAGGGTGGCATAAAACCCCGGCAGTATTACTTAACCTCAAGATTATACCACAGGATCAGTGCTGGCGATGTCGCTCCTCCCCTGCCCACCTACTCGATGTTCTCTGGACCTACTCGGCCTTGCAAAATTTCTCGATGCAAGTCCTAGGGGACTGCTCCAGGATAATTGGTAAATCAATTCAGATGCAGAACTACTCCCTCTTACTGGGGGAAACGTCAGCATTAAATCCACTCCCTCCCCTCAGTGCAGCGTGGATCCTAGTGGCTGTTATGGAAGCTAAGAGAGCTATCCTAATACACTGGAGACAATCTACACCCCCAACAATTTCGCAATGGCATTCTGCTATGACTAGATTGGCTACTTTTGAGAGGCTTTCAATGGTGGCCAAGGGACAACTTGACAGATAATATAAGAAATGGGGAGCCTATCTACATTATGTGTATTAATTATAAGATATAGTCCAATATGTCCATGAACATTATTTTATTTATTATTGTCTTTGCTTCACACCAATATATTGTAGGCAACAGTTTCATGGCTAAACACGTCACTTCCTCAGGCTATTCGTATAAGACAATGCTGATACTAAATACAAAACCAAAAATATCGATTAAGTTCCTAATATTTACAATCTATTTCTTATTCATCAAGATACCTAATGGTTACTGATTAGCAATACTCTGCTTAAATAAGGCACTAAATGTTACATTAAATTTACTTAACACTCATTCATGATAATAAATTTTTACCTATTGCAAGTATATAGGAAATTAAATGCCTTCTAAGAACATCTGCAGAAGCAGGAAACTACAGACCTGTTAGTTTAACCTCAGTGGTGGGGAAAATGATGGAATCACTTCTGAAAGAAAGAATTGTTGAGTACCTAGAGGCCAGCAGGGCACAGGACCCAAACCAGCATGGATTCACAGCAGGAAGGTCATGTCAGACGAATCTAATTGATTTCTTTGACTGGGTGACCAAAGTAATAGACCAGGGAGGGGTTGTGGATATGGCCTACCTAGACTTTAGCAAGGTATTTGACACAGTCCCGCACAAAAGATTAATAATCAAGTTAGCATAGCCTTTGAGTGGGTCCCAGGGTGGTAGCCTGGGTAGCAAACTGGCTGCATAACAGGACACAGAAGGTAATAGTGAATGGAACACATTCTGAAAAAAGGGGGTTACTAGTGGAGTACCTCAGGGCTCAGTACTGGGCCCAGTCCTCTTTAATGTCTTTATAGGTGACATTGCAGAGGGTCTGGAAGGAAAGGTATGCCTCTTTGCAGATGACACAAAGATCTGTAACAGAGTTGATACACCATGGGGGGGTAGAAAGGATGAAAAGGACTTGGCAAGGTTGGAGGAATGGTCAGACATATGGCAACTTAGATTCAGTGCAAAGAAGTGCAAAGTAATGCACCTGGGAAATAAAAATCCAGGAGAAGAGTACACAATAGCATGGGAGGTACTAACGACAACAGTAATAGAAAGGGATCTGGGTGTAGTCATATCAGATAACCTAAAGGTGGGTAAGCAATGTGAGAAGTCAGTAAGAAGAGCCAGGGGGGATACTGGGATGCATAGGGAGGGGCATCAAGTAGAAAAAGGGAAGTGGTTATCCCTCTGTACAGACAGTTGGTTAGACCCCATCTGGAGTACTGCGTGCAGTTTTGGATACCTCATCTATGCAAGGACGTAGACAGGATGGAAGCAGTCCAGAGGAGGGCAACTAAATGGTGCAGGGTCTACATCAGAAACCATATGAAGAGAGACTGAGCGAGCTTAATATGTATACCCTTGATGAAAGGAGGGACAGGGGGGACATGATAGAAACATTTAAGTACCTCAAGAGAATCAACAAAGTCCAGGAGGGTAGCATCTTTCAGAAAAAGAGATGTGTAAGAACAAGGAGGCACAATTTAAAGTTAGAGGGGGGATGGCTCAGGGGTAATGTGAAGAAATTATTTTTCACGAAGAGAGTGGTGGACGCATGGAACCACCTTCCTGGAGAGGTTGTGGGGTCTAAAACAGTGGGGAATTCAAACATGCATGGGACAGACATAAGGCAATTATAGTGGGGGGATGCAGGAAGAAGGCTGTTGGTTAACCAGAATCTGCAGCTTATCCAATAGGTAGGGAAATGAGCAGACTGGGTGGGCCAAGTGGTCCTTATCTGCCGTCAAAGTCTATGTTTCAATGTTACTAGATTTACTTCTCTTATTAACCTTCAACCAAACATAAATGATCCTATAAATGAGATGTATTCATGAATAATCCATAAAATACCTTAATATCAGTTCCATGTTCAAATTGCACTATCATTACTCTATATACCATATGAATGATAAAATTCCTTACTTTTCATTTAATTCAGTTCCACAGATCAGTGAACAACAACATTCCTCCTTTAACGATCACTTAATTGCCTTATTTCATTAACTGCCAAGTAAGAAAAATACACCAGTGTATTAACAGTATTCCTATCCATGAATAATATTTATTTTATGTTTATATTACTCAACATTGTACCTTATTCAGGGAAACGGAGCTCATTCTAAGTAAAAGATTCAACTTATCAAACAGTGTGTCCTATTAATGAAACCTCCTTCAGTTTAATTCCTGAAAGCTCAGAAACTCCTCTTTGTTAAATGTAGCTGAGGAAGAAGGGACAAACATAAAGTTTATCAACTTAAATGTTAAATATTTTTCAATCTTAACCATCTACTTTTTACATCTTTAACAAAAGGTTTACATCTATATTCATTACCTGACTAAAGGTGCCATAAAACGGAGCTAACTTTCAAAGGGTGGCTCATTTAATTGCATTCAAACTTTGCACACCTCGTTTCTCAAAATAACAGAATCAGGGAAAAGAGGAAAAATAGTTAATGTTTCACTTTCATCTGCAAACAAACCATGCTATCTTTTCATATTTTTAGACCAAAAAGTTTTAAATTCAATTCTTTACCTGGCTCCACGCCACTGACCGACAACTGCCTTTTACAAGAAACCGAGCGATCTGGGCTGTGGGTTTAAATATGTTACAAAAAGCCCACAAAAATGATTAGGAGTATTACGTCACTATTGCTGACACACCTACCTATTCTGGGTTAAATTAATGCTGAAATTAAACGAGCTGCATGACTGACCATGTAGCCGAGTGGAGATGGTGATAGACTCATCCAGCACACAGTAGAAATCAGCGGTTCGCATCCCATACTTGGCTGTTTGCCAAAATCAATATTTTAACACGGTCCTGTAGGATTATGCTTACTTTTAAATCTATTAATTTATTAATTACATACTTTTATTACTACAATGCTCAAACTAATAGGGTTAATAAAATTTACAATTGATTAAATGATCTTAGGGCATCTACAATTTTCCGATTATACTTTAGTTAACTATATACTACTGGAATTAAATTTGACAGGGGGAACATGCCATTCACAGTGCTGAGTCTGTACCCACTATAGATTAAGCAATGATGGAAAATGAATGGATCGCATGGCTCACCCTGCAGCCAAGTGGAAGTCAGAAGTGGGCTCACCTAGTACCAACGGGGCCAGCGGTTCATTCCCTGCCCATGGCTAATGGCCGACATTCAGTTTTACAAATTCTTTAGATGTGTACACTACTTTAAGTATTTAAGCTTAAAAAACTCTCTCTTTCTAAATTCACCAAATGTATATTGTGTTTACACAAACCCTATGCTCAAGTCTTTGTAGAAACTGTTTTTTTTCAAATGCTAAAAACTATTTTCCTAACACAAAACTCATATTATGATATTAACAGTTCTATTAAACCATAATCAAATCATAAACACAGATTGCTAAAAATCATATTTATAAACCTTGTTCGATAAATTTAACTTTACAAATATAATGACTATTTAAAATGAAAAAAAAACGGTACAAATCCCACCAAAACAACTGGACATCACAACAATTCAACTGCTAGAAATCAAAATAATCCTATTAAAGAACAATGGGTTCGACTCCCACCAGAACCAGTGAAACGTATTCAATAAATATAAATAGCACCTTTTATATTTCATAGAGAAAAAAATATTCCAAAATATGCAATATATTATGAAACTCTACTTATACAAGCTATAATAAAAGAGCTAATGTTGTTAATTGATCACACTCTTATTCCAATATAAATTCCAATTGCAAGATTCTTTCATGCCAATCCTTCGATTTATGCTGTCCATGGTATATATCCAATAAACTTCTCTTTTTTAACAATAGAGTGTCCCATGAATCCTTATATCCTTGTGGTTCAATAACTTTTTCAAGTTCCCAGAATCTCAATAATGCTGGTGTATGTCCTTCTTGATTGAAGTGCTTTGCCACTGATGAATTTTCATCTTTAGTTCTGATATCACTCTTGTGTTCCCCAATTCTTGTTCTGAGTTCCCATTTTGTCTTTCCAATGTAAAGTTTGTCACACGGACATTGAATTATGTAAATTATGTGATGTGACTTACATGTTATGTGCTGTTTAACTATGTAATTTTTATTTGTGTATGGATGTTAAAAATATGTTTTTTTAGAGGTATTATTACAGTGACAGCATTAACCACATGAGAAATTCCCTTCCTTAAGTGGTCCCAAAAGTAATTGTTTCTCCTGTATAGGATTTGTGAAATGTTTCATATGTTGTGTGTGTACTAATTTGTCCTTCAATGTTTTATTTTTCTTGGACATAACTAATGGGATATCTGTAAATCTTTTGTTCGGATTGTCACCTGCCTGTAGCATATACCAATTACTGACAAGTGTATTTTTGATTTTCTGACTTAACTGACTATAGGCAGTTGAAAAAACTATACTATTTTCTACTTTCTTCTTTTCTTTCTGTGGTAATAAAGATTCACATGCTATTAATGATACCTCTGTAATAACTTCTTCAACTTTTTGATATTGGTAATCTCTTTGTGCAAATTTGTTTTTCATAACATTAGTTTCTTTTTCAAAATCCTCATCCATAGTGTTGTTTCTCCTAGCCCTAATTATTTGAGATTTGGGGATACTTTGTTTCAGTTTACGATCATGATAGCTTTGAAAATGTAATAAAGTATTCTGATCAGTTTCCTTACGATATAACCTATTTCCTAATTTTTCTTTATTCTTAAAAATTTGTAAATCCAAAAATGATATTTGCTGTTTGTTACTCTTTACCAAAAAAATCTAATTTTCATTTCTACCATTAAGATATCTAATAAAAGAGTTTAACTCATGTTTTGCTCCATTCCATAACAATAATACATCATCTATGAAATGTTTCCATTTAATAATGTGATTTCTAAATGGATTATTATTCTCATTCAATATATGTATTTTCTCAAAATGCCGCATAAACAAATTCGCATATGAAGGGGCAGTGGTGCTTCCCATTGCTGTTCCTTGGACTTGTAAATAGAATCCATCTTCAAATGAAAAATAATTTTTTAATAAAACTATTTCTGCTAGACCCAATAAAAAAATCTCTGTCCGGAAATAAATTGTCTCTTTCCCGTAATGCTACTTTTAATGACGCTAATCCATCTTCATGCAGTATGCTTGAATAAAGATTCATTACATCAAGTGACACCAACTACATTTCTGTTATATCTATATCACTTAAATTCACCTCTTGTATTATTTCTATAACATGACTGGTGTCTTTAATGTAAGTGTCCATTTTCTTTACTAACCATTTTATATGAAGATCTATGTATTTAGATAATGGTTCCAACAAGGAGTCTGAGCCCAACACTATGGGTCTGCCTGGTGTTTTTTTGGATCTTTATGAATTTTAGGTAAAACATAAAATTTGGGTATTCTAGGATTCTTATTTATCAGCATTTCCATTTCAGTATCTGTGCACCATTCTAATTCTACTGCTCCTTCCAAGTAATCTTGAATATTGGATTTTATTTCATCTGTTGCATCATATTTCAACTTAACATAATTCATGTAATTCAGTAATTGCTGGAAACATTCTGCTTTGTAGTCCTGGAGATCCCAAAGGACTATTCCACCCCCCCTTATCTGCTGGTTTGATGAATATCGAGTCATCTTCCTGTAAATCCCTTAGTGCTTGCCTTTCTTTTTTTCACATATTGTTGTACTTATGAAATTTTGGTTCTTTCTCCAATAATTCTTTGATTTATTTTTCTACAGTTTTTATATATGTTTCTACTAATTCATTTCCTTTTGGGGGAGAAAATTCTGACTTAATTCCTAATGTTTTCTTAAGTTCTTGTTTTTTCATTATTGGTTCCTCTGGTCTATCTTGAAACCAGTCTGCTAATCTCAAATTCATATAAAATTTCTGTAAATCTATTTCTATCTGAAAAGAATCAATCCCCATGGTTGGTGAGAAGGAAAGTCCCTTGCTCAATACCTGGTTTTCTACATCTGTGACATTTCTTTCACTAAGATTAAACACTGGTATTAAGTCCTCTATTTCCCCCTGCTGTTGTAGTAAATACTTCCTCTGCCTCCTCTGCTTCCCCTCTTCCACCTCTTCCACCTCCAATTGTTTGATTTCGAAAAGGTTTCCTGTATCGATCTGTATTTTGCCATCCCCTGCCCCTCAAATTGTATTTCCCGGTTTCTCCCTGCTCTTGTGTTGTTTTCTGACCTTCCTCCACCAGTTGTGTATGTTCTCTTTCTAAAAAAGCTTCCCTGTTGTCTTTTCTACCTGTTCTATCATAAGAATTAATGATGTAACTATCTCCACTATCTGAATCCATATAATAATCAGATCTTCCCTGTGGGTATTGGTTGCTACCATAACACTTTTGTTTTATGAACCAACTATACACCTTATTGTCTCTGTAGTCCACTATATCCCTTTTAAATTTACAAATTTTCTGTTGTTTAATATATTCTTCATAATCATCCAAATCTTTCTTGATTTTTTCTAATGTAATTGTAAAATCTTGTAATTGTACTCTCGATTTATATTCAACTTTAACACTCTGTATTTCTATTGTAGGTGTATTTTGTTCTTCCATTATGGCTTTTATTAGTGCCAACATAAAATCTATTCCACATTTGTTACGTATCCCTGTCCATTTCTCATTTAGTTTCAATGTTGTAAAGCCCAAATTTGGTTCAACCAGCACCCTCAAGCCTCTGGGGATTCTCTTGTTTTTAATGTATTCCCCTAAGGATAGAGCATACCACTCCAATCGTATGTCTTTTTGTTCTAGATGATAAATTGTATTCATAAAGTATTTATCACTAGTGACATCTGTCTGAGTTTTATCTCTATTTAATAAACTTAAAACTTGTTCCTGCTCTTCCAGGGTGAATTGATATATTTATTGAGTTCCTTCAGCTATCTGCTGAAATTCTTGAAAGTGTTCCTGTCCAAATCCTGCCCCCTCTAAATGTTATCATTGTTACTTATTACCAGGGCCACTGGAAAAATGCAGAAAAGGTTACCCAAAATTTTGGAGTATTTAGCAAAAATCGCGGGAAATTGCAGGGATTTCTACTATAGACCCCGAGTGCTTCACAATAAATCTTTTAATGTTTTAGTCAGCATAAATTGCTAAATGAATACACTGACACTTGAATATTTTTTTTTTTATGTTCCTAACAAGAATACTAAACTGATAAGCTGTCATAAGCATTTCCTGTCTTCCAAAATTTAAGAGCATCTGCCTAACACAGTGCTAAATATATTCTATAAAGTGAGCCACAGGAAATAATAAATGAAGCCAAAAGAAATATTTTTTTGTTTGTTTCTGACTGTAGAATAATGAAGCCTAACCAACAGCTGTTTACAGTGCTCTGCCAACTATTCACCCACTTTGGTAGAAAAAAATAAGCAGACAGAGTGGTGAATAATGTGTTTTAGTTAAATGTTGTTAAAGTGTTTAATGGCCATAATTTGTTCCATAGGTATTGTAGACTATTTTTGAAATCACATACTTAAACATTAAATCTGGGGGTTATTGGGGCTGGCAGTATAATCTAGAGGTAAGAGTAACAAACTTTGAATGAGCTGACGACATCTAGCAGACCTGGGTTTGATTCCCACAACCTCCACTTGCATACCATGTGATTCTGAGCAAGTAACTTCAACTCCTCAGTGCCCCTGGGTTGTACCTGAAAACAGGCACTTGTGCCTAGTGAGCCTTATGTGGTTACCAAAAAAAAAAAAACCACTGTATTTTTACTGCATCATACAGTAGTCGGGGTACCCTGTAATTTACCTTTGTTTTACTCAGGCTGCAATGATTTCATTTAGTTAAAGATAAATGTTCAGATACATTTTGTGTTTTATAAGCTTGTTTTCAGACTTTAGTCAGGTTTTTATTGTACTCTTTGCATGTGAGCATCTAGGGGATAGTTGCTAAGAGTGAGAGCGCTGTTACCAACTAGCTTATTCAAGTTTAAAATTTGCAACATCATCACAAAATCCTCAGCTGTTTGAATCAAAACTAGTCTGAATAAAAGTATGCTCACAAGGAATAACTTGCCCTGCCACTTACAAAAAGGCTTCATAGTTAGCACCCCATTTAAGTGAATGGTATAATTTGCACCTGTTCTCCCATCTTTTGTTTCAGTCTGTGTATCAACAGAAAGTTTTCTGATAGACTGCTTCAACACAAAACAAATATTAAGTGTTTAAGTGAACTTATGCTTGGCCAGTGGATTTTGAAACCAAACAAGACAAAGATTCAAAAGAAGTCAGTGTCACATAAAACCCGTGCTCTACCTTGCACTCCATAGTTTTGGCAAAACCCAAGTCTACATGCAACCTTGTCAATATATTGAGAGAATTTTATTAAAAATGTTAATACTTTTTACACAGTTCAATATAAAACCTCAAAAATTGCAAGAAATTGTGGAACATGTCAGTTTTTGCGGAGAATTGTGAAAATTGCGTATTCCGCAAAAAAATTTGCTGGCGCAATTTTCCAGTGGTCCTGCTTATTACCTGGAGGTAATGATGCTCAAGGAGAGGAGGATCTGTGTAGGTGAAATAAAAAATGTGTATTGTTAAACCAAAACCACTGTATATCTGAATGTTAAATTAAATAAGTCTTCCTAACTTATTATATGAAAAAGGACCACTGTGTCTAGAGTGTGCCTATCTCTGTGTTCAAACTCATAGAAATGTTGATATAGGATGTCCTAATATAAATCTGTAGTTCTGGACAATCTTACTATGGCTAAAACTAGGAAATTTGTATTAATTGTAAGATATTGTCCAATATGTACATGAAAATAATTTTATTTATTATTGTCTTTGCTTCACACCAAAATACTGTAGGCAACATTTTCATGGCTAAACACATCACTTCCTCGGGCCATTCATATAAGACAGTGTTGATACTAAATACAAAACCAAAAATATCGATTAAGTTCCTAATATTTACAATCTATTTCTTATTCATCAAGATACCTAATGGTTACTAATTAATAATACTCTGTTTAAATAAGGCACTAAATGTTACATTAAATTTACTTAACACTCATTCATGATAATATATTTTTACCTATTGCAAGAATATAGGAAATTAAAATCCTTCTAAGAACATCTTACTAGATTTACTTCTCTTATTAACCTTTAACCAAATGTAAATGACCTTATAAATGAGATGTATTCATGAATAATCCATAAAATACCTAAATTTCTGTTCCATGTTTAAATTGCACTATCATTACTCTATATACCATATGAATGATTAAATTGCTTACTTTTTATTTAATTCAGTTCCAATGATCAGTGAACAACTACATTCCTCCTTTAACGATCACTAAATTGCCTTATTTCATTAATTGCCTAGTATGAAAAATACACCAGTGCATTAATGGTATTCCTATCCATGTCTAATATTTATTTTATGTTTATATTAGTCAACATTGTACCTTATTCAGTGAAACGGAGCTCATTCTAAGTAAAGGATTCAACATATTAAACAGTGCTTCCTATTAATGAAACCTCCTTCAGTTTAAATCATGAAAGCTCAGAAACTCATCTTTGTTAAATGTAGCTGAGGAAGAAGGGACAAACATAAAGTTTATCAACTTAAATGTTAAATATTTTTCAATCTTAACTATTTACATTTTACATCTTTAATGAAAGTTTTACATCTGTATTCATTACCTGACTCAAGGTACCTTAAAACGGAGCTAACTTTCAAAGGGTGGCTTATTTAACTGCATTCAAACTTTGCACACCTCGTTTCTCAAAATAACTGAAACAGGGAAATTAGGAAAAAATACATCATAGTTCACTTTAATCTGCTTATAAACCATGCTATCTTTTCTTATTTTTAGACTAAAAAGTTTTAAATTCAATTCTTTACCTGGCTCCACACCACTGACCTACTACTGCCTTTTATGAGAAACTGAGAAGTCTGGGCTGGGGGTTTAAATATGTTACACAAAGACTGCAAAAATGATTAAGAGCATTATGTCACTATTGCTGACACTCCCACCTATTCTGGTTTAAATTAATGCTGAAATTAAATGAGCCGCATGACTGACCATGTAGCCGAGTGGTGATGGTGATAGACTCACACAGCACACAGTGGAAGTCAGCGGTTCGCATCCCATACTAGGCTCTTTGCCAAAATCAATATTTTAACATGGCCCTGTAGGATTATACTTACTTTTAAATTTATTAATTACATACTTTTATTACTACAATGCTCAAACTAATTGGGTTAATAACATTTCCTAATGATTAAATGATCTTAGGGCTTCTATAATTTTCCGATTATACTTTAGTTATTTATATACTACTAGAATTAAATTTGACAGTGGGAACATGCCATTCACAGTGCTGAGTCTGTACCCACTATAGATTAAGCAACGATGGAAAATGAATGGATAGCATGGCTCACCCTGCAGCCAAGTGGAAGTCAGAAGTGGGCTCACCTAGTACCAACGGGGCCAGCGGTTCATTCCCTGCCCATGACTAATGGCCGACATTCAGTTTTACAAATTCTTTAGATGTGTACACTACTTTAAGTATTTAAGCTTAAAAAACTCTCTCTTTCTAAATTCACCAAATGTATATTGTGTTTACACAAACCCTATGCTCAAGTCATTGCAGAAACTGTTTTTTTTTCAAATCCCAAAAACTATTTTCCTAACACAAAACTCATATTATGATAGTAACAGTTCTATTAAACCATAATCAAATCATAAACACAGATTGCTAAAAATCATATTTATAAACCATGTTCGATAAATTTAACTTTACAAATATAATGACTATTTAAAATGAAAAAAACGGTACAACTCCCACCAAAACAACTGGACATCACAACAATTCAACTGCTAGAAATCAAAATAATCCTATTAAAGAACAATGGGTTCAACTCCCACCAGAACCACTGAAACGTATTCAATAAATATAAATAGCACCTTTTATATTTCATAGAGAAAAAAAATATTCCAAATTATGCAATATATTATGAAACTCTACTTATACAAGCTATAATAAAAAGGCTAATGTTGTTAATTGATCACACTCTTGTTCCAATATAAATTCCAATTGCAAGATTCATTCATGCCAATCCTTGGATTTATGCTGTCCATGGTATATATCCAATAAACTTCTCTTTTTAACAATAGAGTGTCCCATGAATCCTTATATCCTTGTGGTTCAATAACATTTTCAAGTCCCCAGAATCTCAATAATGCTGGTGTATGTCCTTCTTGATTGAAGTGCTTTGCCACCGATGACTTTTCATCTTTAGTTCTGATATCACTCTTGTGTTCCACAATTCTTGTTCTGAGTTCCCATTTTGTCTATCCAACATAAAGTTTGTCACATGGACATTGAATTATGTAAATTATGTGATGTGACTTACATGTTATGTGCTGTTTAACTATGTAATTTTTATTTGTGTATGGATGTTCAAAATATGTTTTTTTAGAGGTATTATTACAGTGACAGCATTAACCACATGGGAAATTCCCTTTCTTAAGTGGTCCCAAAAGTAATTGTTTCTCCTGTATAGGATTTGTGAAATGTTTCATATGTTGTGTGTGTACTAATTTGTCCTTCAATGTTTTATTTTTCTTGGACATAACTAATGGGATATCTGTAAATCTTTTGTTCGGATTGTAACCTGCCTGTAGTATATACCAATAACTGACAAGTGTATTTTTGATTTTCTGACTTAAATGACTATAGGCAGTTGAAAAAACTATCCTATTTTCTACTTTCTTCTTTTCTTTCTGTGGTAAAAAAGATTCAAATGCTATTAATGATACCTCTGTAATAACTTCTTCAACTTTTTGATATTGGTAATCTCTTTGTACAAATTTGTTTTTCATAACATTAGTTTCTTTTTCAAAATCCTCATCCATTGTGTTGTTTCTCCTAGCCCTAATTAGTTGAGATTTTGGGATCCTTTGTTTCAGTTTACGATCATGATAGCTTTGAAAATGTAATAAAGTATTCTGATCAGTTTCCTTACGTTATAACCTATTCCCTAATTTTTCTTTATTCTTAAAAATGTGTAAATCCAAAAATTATATTTCCTGTTTGTTACTCTTTACCGAAAAAATCAAATTTTCATTTCTACTATTAAGATATCTAATAAAAGAGACTAAGTCATGTTTTGCTCCATTCCATAACAATAATACATCATCTATGAAATGTTTCCATTTAATAATGTGATTCCTAAATGGATTATTATTCTCATTCAATATATGTATTTTCTCAAAATGCCACGTAAACAAATTCACATATGAAGGGGCAATGGTGCTTCCCATTGCTGTTCCTTGGACTTGTAAATAGAATCCATCTTCAAATGAAAACATTTTTTTTAACAAAACTATTTCTGCTATACCCAATAAAAAAATCTCTGTCTCGAAATAAATTGTCTCTTTCCCGTAATGCTACTCTTAATGACGCTAATCCATCTTCATGCAGTATGCTTGTATAAAGATCCTTTACATCAAGTGACACCAACCACATTTCTGTTATATCTATATCACTTAAATTCACCTCTTGTATTATTTCTGTAACATGACTGGTGTCTTTAATGTAAGTGTCCATTTTCTTTACTAACCATTTTATATGAAGATCTATGTATTTAGATAATGGTTCCAACACGGAGTCTGAGCCTAACACTATGGGTCTGCCCGGTGTTTTTTGTGGATTTTTATGAATTTTAGGTAAAACATAAAATTTGGGTATTCTAGGATTCTTATTTATCAGCATTTCCATTTCAGTATCTGTGCACCATCCTAATTCTACTGCCCCTTCCAAGTAATCTTGAATATTGGATTTTATTTCATCTGTTGCATCATAATTCAACTTAACATAATTCATGTAATTCGGTAATTGCTGGAAACATTTTGCTTTGTAGTCCTGGAGATCCCAAAGGACTATTCCACCCCCCTTATCTGCTGGTTTGATGACTATCGAGTCATCTTCCTGTAAATCCCTTAGTGCTTGCCGTTCTTTTTTGGACATATTGTTGTACTTAGGAAATTTTGGTTCTTTTTCCAATAATTCTTTGATTTCTTATTCTACAGTTTTTATATATGTTTCTACTAATTCATTTCCTTTTGGGGGAGAAAATTCTGACTTAATTCCTAATGTTTTATTAAGTTCTTGTTTTTTCATTATTGGTTCCTCTGGTCTATCTTGAAACCAGTCTGCTAATCTCAAATTCATATAAAATTTCTGTAAATCTATTTCTATCTGAAAAGAATCAATCCCAGTGGTCGGTGAGAAGGAAAGACCATAGCTCGGTACCCGGTTTTCTACATCTGTGATATTTCTTTCACTAAGATTAAACACTGGTATTAAGTCCTCTATTTCCCCCTGCTGCTGTAGTAAATACTTCCTCTGCCTCCTCTGCTTCCCCTCTTCCACCTCTTCCACCTCCCCTCGTTTGATTTCCAAAAGGTTTTCTGTATCAATCTGTATTTTGCCATCCCCTGCCCCTCAAATTGTATTTCCTGGTTTCTCCCTGCTCTTGTGTTGTTTTCTGACCTTCCTCCACCTGTTGTGTGTGTTCTCTTTCTAAAAAAGCTTCCCTGTTGTCTTTTCTACCTGTTCTATCATAAGAATTAATGATGTAACTATCTCCACTATCTGAATCCATATAATAATCAGATCTTCCCTGTGGGTATTGGTTGCTACCATAACACTTTTGTTTTATGAACCAACTATACACCTTATTGTCTCTGTAGTCCACTATATCCCTTTTAAATTTATGAATTTTCTGTTGTTTAATATATTCTTCATAATCATCCAAATCTTTCTTGATTTTTTCTAATGTAATTGTAAAATCTTGTAATTGTACTCTCGATTTATACTCATCTTTAACACTCTGTATTTCTATTGTAAGTGTATTTTGTTCTTCCATTATGGCTTCTATTAGTGCCAACATAAAATCTATTCCACATTTGTTACGTATCCCTGTCCATTTCTCATTTAGTTTCAATGTTGTAAAGCCCAAGTTTGGTTCAACCAGCACCCTCAAGCCTCTGGGGATTCTTTTGTTTTTAATGTATTCCCCTAAGGATAGAGCATACCACTCCAATCGTATGTCTTTTTGTTCTAGATGATAAATTGTATTCATAAAGGATTTATCACTAGTGACGTCTGTCTGAGTTTTATCTCTGTTTAATAAACTTAAAACTTGTTCCTGCTCTTCCAGGGTGAATTGATATATATATTGAGTTCCTTCAGCTGTCTGCTGAAATTCTTGAAAGTGTTTCTGTCCAAATCTTGCCCCTCTAAATGTTATCAGTGTTACTTATTACCAGGGCCACTGGAAAATTGCGGAAAAGGTTAACCAAAATTGCTGAGCATTTAGCAAAAATTGTGGGAAATTGCAAGGATTTCTAAAATAGACCCTGAGTGCTTCACAATAAATCTTTTAATGTTTTAGTCAGCATACATTGCTAAATGAATACACTAACACTTGAATATGTTTTTTTAATGTTCCTAACAAGAATACTAAACTGGTAAGCTATCATAAGCAGTTCCTGTCTTCCAAAATTTAAAAGCATCTACCTTACACAGTGCTAAATAGATTCTATAAAGTGAGCCACAGGAAATAAATATTAAATCAAGCCAGAAGAAATATTTTTTTGTTTGTTTCTGACTGTAGAATAATGAAGCCTAAGCAACAGTTGTTTACTGTGCTCTGCCAACTATTCACCCACTTTGGTAGAAAAAGAAATAAGCAGACAGAGTGGTGAATAATGAGTTTTAGTTAAATGTTGTTAAAGTGTTTAATGGTCATAATTTGTTCTGTAGGTAGTGTACACTATTTTTGAAATCACATACTTAAACATTAAATCTGGGGGTTATTGGGGCTGGCAGTATAATCTAGAGGTAAGAGTAACAAACTTTGAATGAGCTGATGACATCTAGCAGACCTGGGTTTGATTCCCACAACTTCCACCTGCATACCATGTGATTCTGAGCAAGTAACTTCACCTCATAAGTACCCCTGGGTTGTACCTGAAAACAGGCACTTGTGCCTAGTGGGCCTTACGTGGTTACCAAAAAAAAAAAACACTATATTTTTACTGCATCGTACAGTAGTCAGGGTACCCTGTAATTTACCTTTGTTTTACTCAGGCTGCAATGATTTCATTTAGTTAAAGATAAATGTTCAGAAACATTTTGTGTTTTATAAGCTTGTTTTCAGACTTTAGTCAGGTTTTTATTGTACTCTTTGCATGTGAGCATCTAGGGGATAGTTGCTAAGAGTGAGAGCACTGTTACCAACTAGCTTATTCAAATTTAAAATTTGCAACATCATCACAAAATCCTCAGCTGTTTGAATCAAAACTAGTCTGAATAAAAGTATGCTCACAAGGAATAACTCGCCCTGCCACTTACAAAAAGGCTTCATAGTTAGCACCCCATTTAAGTGAATGGTATAATTTGCACCTGTTCTCCCATCTTTTGTTTCAGTCTGTGTATCAACAACAAGTTTTCTGATAGACTGCTTCAACACAAAACAAATGCTAAGTGTTTAAGCGATCTTATGCTTGGCCAGTGGATTTTGAAACCAAACAAGACAAAGATTCAAAAGAAGTCAGTGTCACATAAAACCCTTGCTCTACCTTGCACTCCATAGTTTTGGCCAAACCCAAGTCTGCATGCAACCTTGTCAATATATTGAGAGAATTTTATTAAAAATGTTAATACTTTTTACACAGTTCAATATAAAACCTCAAAAATTGCAAGAAATTGTGGAACATGTCAGTTTTTGCGGAGAATTGTGAAAATTGCGTATTCCGCAAAAAAATTGCAGGCACAATTTTCCAGTGGCCCTGCTTATTACCTGGAGGTAATGATGCTCAAGGAGAGGAGGAACTGTGTAGGTGAAATAAAAAATGTGTATTGTTAAACCAAAACCACTGTATATCTGAATGTTAAATTAAATAAATCTTCCTAACTTATATGAAAAGGGACCACTGTGTCTAGAGTGTGCCTATCTCTGTGTTCAAACTCATAGAAATGTTGATATAGGATGTCCTAATATAAATCTGTAGTTCTGGACAATCTTACTATGGCTAAAACTAGGAAATTTGTATTAATTGTAAGAAATAGTCCAATATGTCCATGAAAATAATTTTATTTATTATTGTCTTTGCTTCACACCAATATAATGTAGGCAACAATTTCATGGCTAAACACATCACTTCCTCAGGCCATTCATATAAGACAGTGTTGATACTAAAAACAAAACCAAAAATATCAATTAAGTTCCTAATATTTACAATCCATTTCTTATTCAAGATACCTAATGGTTACTGATTCTCAATACTCTGCCTAAATAAGACACTAAATGTTATATTAAATTTATTTAACACTCATTCATGATAATGTATTTTTACCTATTGCAAGTATATAGGAAATTAAATGCCTTCTAAGAACATCTTACTAGATTTACTTCTCTTATTAATCTTTAACCAAACGTAAATGACCTTATAAATGAGATATATTCATGAATAATCCATAAAATCCCTTAATTTCTGTTCCATGTTTAAATTGCACTTTCATTACTCTATATACCATATGAATGATTAAATTCCTTACTTTTCATTTAATTCAGTTCCACTGATCAGTGAACAACTACGTTCCTCCTTCAACGATCACTTAATTGCCTTATTTCATTAATTGCCTAGTAAGAAAAATACACCAGTGCATTAATGGTATTCCTATCCATGACTAATATTTATTTTATGTTTATATTACTCAACATTGTACCTTATTAAGCGAAACGGAGCTCATTCTAAGTAAAGGATTCAACATATTAAACAGTGCTTCCTATTAATGAAACCTCCTTCAGTTTAATTCATGAAAGCTCAGAAACTCCTCTTTGTTAAATGTAGCTGAGGAAGAAGGGACAAACATAAAGTTTATCAACTTAAATGTTAAATATTTTTCAATCTTAACTATTTACTCTTTACATCTTTAACAAAAGTTTTACATCTATATTCATTACCTGACTCAAGGTACCTTAAAACGGAGCTAACTTTCAAAGGGTGGCTTATTTAACTGCATTCAAACTTTGCACACCTCGTTTCTCAAAATAACTGAAACAGGGAAATTAGGAAAAAATACATCATAGTTCACTTTAATCTGCTTATAAACCATGCTATCTTTTCTTATTTTTAGACTAAAAAGTTTTAAATTCAATTCTTTACCTGGCTCCACACCACTGACCTACTACTGCCTTTTATGAGAAACTGAGAAGTCTGGGCTGGGGGTTTAAATATGTTACACAAAGACTGCAAAAATGATTAAGAGCATTATGTCACTATTGCTGACACTCCCACCTTTTCTGGGTTAAATTAATGCTGAAATTAAACAAGCTGCATAACTGACCATGTAGCCGAGTGGTGATGGTGATAGACTCACCCAGCACACAGTGGAAGTCAGCGGTTCGCATCCCGTACTAGGCTCTTTGCCAAAATCAATATTTTAACATGGCCCTGTAGGATTATACTTACTTTTAAATTTATTAATGACATGCTTTTATTACTACAATGCTCAAACTAATTGGGTTAATAACATTTCCTAATGATTAAATGATCTTAGGGATTCTATAATTTTCTGATTATACTTTAGTTAACTATAAACTACTAGAATTAAATTTGATGGGGGGAACATGCCATTCACAGTGCTGAGTCTGTACCCACTATAGATTAAGCAATGATGGAAAATGAATGGATCACATGGCTCAACCTTCAGCCAAGTGGAAGTCAGAAGTGGGCTCACCTAGTACCAACGGGGGCCAGCGGTTCATTCCCTGCCCATGGCTAATGGCCGACATTCAGTTTTACAAATTATTTAGATGTGTACACTACTTTAAGTATTTAAGCTTACAAAACTCTCTCTTTCTAAGTTCACCAAATGTATATTGTGTTTATACAAACCCTATGCTCAAGTCATTGTAGAAACTGTTTTTTTCAAATGCCATAAACTATTTTCCTAACACAAAATTCATATTATAATATTAACAGTTCTATTAAACCATAATCAAATCATAAACACAGTTTGCTAAATATCATATTTATAAACCTTGTTCGATAAATTTAACTTTACAAATATAACGACTATTTAAAATGAAAAACCGGTACAACTCCCACCAAAACCACTGGACATCATAACAATTCAACTGCTAGAAATCAAAATAATCCTATTAAAGAACAATGGGTTCAACTCCCACCAGAACCACTGAAACTTATTCAATAAATCTAAATAGTACCTTTTATATTTCATAGAGAAAAAAATATTCCAAAATATGCAATATATTATGAAACTCTACTTAAACAGGCAATAATAAAACAGCTAATGTTGTTAATTGATCAAACACTAATTCCAATATAAATTCCAATTGCAAGATTCATTCATGCCAATCCTTGGATTTATGCTGTCCATGGTATATATCCAATAAACTTCTCTTTTTAACAATAGAGTGTCCCATGAATCCTTATATCCTTGTGGTTCAATAACTTTTTCAAGTCCCCAGAATCTCAATGATGCTGGTGTATGTCCTTTTTGATTGAAGTGTTTTGCCACCAATGACTTTTCATCTTTAGTTCTGATATCACTCTTGAGTTCCCCAATTCTTGTTCTGAGTTCCCTTTTTGACTTTCCAATGTAAAGTTTGTCACATGGACATTGAATTATGTAAATTATGTGATGTGACTTACATGTTATGTGCTGTTTAATTATATAATTTTTATTTGTGTATAGATGTTCAAAATGTGTTTTTTTAGATGTATTATTACAGTGACAGCATTGACCACATGGGAAATTCCCTTCCTTAAGTGGTCCCAAAAGTAGTTGTTTCTCCTGTATAGGATTTGTGAAATGTTTCATATTTTGTGTGTACTAATTCGTCCTTCAATGTTTTATTTTTCTTGGACGTAACTAATGGGATAACTGTAAATCTTTTGTTCAGATTGCCACCTGCTTGTAGTATATACCAATTGCTGACAAGTGTATTTTTGATTTTCTGACTTAAAAGACTATAGGGCGTTGAGAAAACTATTCTATTTTCTACTTTCTTCTTTTCTTTATTTTGTAATAAAGATTCATGTGCTATTAATGATACCACTGTAATAACTTCTTCAGCTTTTTGATATTGGTAACCTCTTTGTATAAATTTGTTTTTCATAACATTAGTTTCTTTTTCAACATCCTCATCCATAGTGTTGTTTCTCCTAGCCCTAATTAGTTGAGATTTTGGGATACTTTGTTTCAATTTAGGATCATGATAGCTTTGAAAATGTAATAAAGTATTCCGATCAGTTTCCTTACGATATAACCTAGTCCCTAATATTTCTTTATTCTTAAAAATTTGTAAATCCAAAAATGATATTTGCTGTTTGTTACTCTCTACAGAAAAAAATCAAATTTTCATTTTTACTATTACGATAGCTAATAAAAGAGTCTAACTCATGCTTTGCTCCATTCCATAACAATAATACATCATCTATGAAATGTTTCTATTTAATAATGTGATTTCTAAATGGATTATTATTCTCAGTCAATATATGTATTTTCTCAAAATGTCACATAAACAAATTTGCATAAGAAGGGGCCATGGTGCTTCCCATTGCTGTACTTTGGACTTGAAAATGGAATCCATCTTCAAATGAAAAATAATTTTTTAATAAAACTACTTCTGCTAGACCCAATAAAAAATATCTGTCTGGAAATAAATTATCTCTTTCCTGTAATGCTACTCTTAATGACACTAATCCATCTTCATGCGGTATGCTTGTATAAAGATTCTTTACATCAAGTGATACCAACCACATTTCTGTTATATCTATATTACATAAATTCACCTCTTGTATTATTTCTATAACACGACTGGTGTCTTTAATGTAAGTGTCCATTTTCTTTACTAACCATTGTATGAGAAAATCTATGTATTTAGATAATGGTTCTAACAAGGAGTCTGAGCCTGACACTATGGGTCTGGCCAGTGGTTTTTGTGGATTTTCATGAATTTTAGGTAAAACATAAAATTTGGGTACTCTAGGATTCTTATTTATCAGCATTTCCATTTCAGTATCTGTGCACCATTCTAATTCTACTGCCCCTTCCAAGTAATCTTGAATATCGGCTTTTATTTCATCTGTTGGATCATAATTCAACTTAACATAATTCATGTTATTCTGTAATTGCCTGAAACATTCTGTCTTTTGAGGGACAGGGGATGGCAAAATACAGATCAATACAGGCAACCTTTTGGAAATCAAACGAGGGGAGGTGGAAGAGGTGGAAGAGGGAGAAGAAGAGGAGGCAGAGGAAGTATTTACTACAACAGCAGGGGGAAACAGAGGACTTAATACCAGTGTTTAATCTTAGTGAAAGAAATATCACAGATGTAGAAAAACGGGTATTGAGCAAGGATCTTTCCTTCTCACCGACCACTGGGATTGATTCTTTTCAGATAGAAATGGATTTACAGAAATTTTATATGAAGCTGAGATTAGCAGTCTGGTTTCAAGATAGACCAGAGAACCAATAATGAGAAAACAAGAACTTAAGAATATATTAGGAATTAAGTCAGAATTATCTCCCCCAAAAGAAAAGGAATTAGTAGAAACATATATAAAAGATTGTAGAAAAATAAATCAAAGAATTATTGGAGAAAGAACCAAAATTTCCTAAGTACAATAATATGTCCAAAAAAGAAAGGCAAGCACTAAGGGATTTACAGGAAGATGACTCGATAGCCATCAAACCAGCAGATAAGGGGGGTGGAATAGTCCTTTGGGATCTCCGGGACTACAAGGCAGAATGTTTCAGGCAATTATAGAATAACATGAATTATGTTAAGTTGAATTATGATCCAACAGATGAAATAAAAGCCGATATTCAAGATTACTTGGAAGGGGCAGTAGAATTAGAATGGTGCACAGATACTGAAATGGAAATGCTGATAAATAAGAATCCTAGAGTACCCAAATTTTATGTTTTACCTAAAATTCATGAAAATCCACAAAAACCACTGGCCAGACCCATAGTGTCGGGCTCAGACTCCTTGTTAGAACCATTATCTAAATACATAGATTTTCACATACAATGGTTAGGAAAGAAAATGGACACTTACATTAAAGACACCAGTCGTGTTATAGAAATAATACAAGAGGTGAATTTAAGTGATATAGATATAACAGAAATGTGGTTGGTGTCACCTGATGTAAAGGATCTTTATACAAATATACCATATGAAGATGGATTAGCGTCATTAAGAGTAGCATTACGGGAAAGAGATAATTTATTTCAGGACACAGATTTTTTATTGGGTCTAGCAGAAATAGTTTTATTAAAAAATTATTTTTCATTTGAAGATGGATTCTATTTACAAGTTCAAGGTACAGCAATGGGAAGCACCATGGCCCCTTCTTATGTGAATTTGTTTAAGTGACATTTTGAGAAAATACATATATTGAATGAGAATAATAATCCACTTAGAAATCACATTATTAAATGGAAACGTTTCATAGATGATGTATTATTGTTATGGAATGGAGCAAAACATGAGTTAGACTCTTTTATTAGATATCTTAATAGTAGAAATGAAAATTAGATTTTTTCGATAGAGAGTAACAAACAGCAAATATCATTTTTGGATTTACAAATTTTTAAGAATAAAGAAAAATTTGGGAATAGGTTATATCGTAAGGAAACTGATCAGAATACTTTATTACATTTTCAAAGCGATCATGATCCTAAATTGAAATGAAGTATCCCGAAATCTCAACTAATTAGGGCTAGGAGAAACAACACTATGGATGAGGATTTTGAAAAAGAAACTAATGTTATGAAAAACTGATTTATACAAAGAGGTTACCAATATCAAAAAGTTGAAGAAGTTATTACAGTGGTATCATTAATAGCACATGAATCTGTATTACAACATAAAGAAAAGAAGAAAGTAGAAAATAGGATAGTTTTCTCTACTCCCTATAGTCATTTAAGTCAGAAAATCAAAAATATACTGGTCAGTAATTGGTATATACTACAGGCAGGTGACAATCCAAACAAAAGATTTACAGCTATCCCATTAGTTACGTCCAAGAAAAATAAAACATTGAAGGACAAATTAGTACACACACAACATATGAAACATTTCACAAATCCTATACAGGAGATACAATTACTTTTGGGACCACTTAAGGAAGGGCATTTCCCATGTGGTCAATGCTGTCACTGTAATAATACCTCTAAAAAAACATATTTTGAAAATCCAAACACAAATAAAAAATATATAATTAAACAGCACATAACATGTAAGTCACAGCACATAATTTACATAATTCAATGTCCATGTGACAAACTTAATGTTGGAAAGAGAAAACGCGAACTCAGAACAAGAATTGGGGAACACAAGAGTGATATCAGAACTAAAGATGAAAAGTCATCGGTGGCAAAGCACTTCAATCAAGAAGGACATACACCAGCATCATTGAGATTCTGGGGACTTGAGAAAGTTGTCAAACCACAAGGCTTTAAGGATTCATGGGACACTCTATTGTTAAAAAGTGACATTTATTGGATATTTACCATGGACAGCATAAATCAAAGGATTGGCATGAATGAATCTTGCAATTGGAATTTATATTGGGATTAGAGTTTGATCAATTAACATTAGCTGTTTTATTATAGCCTGTATAAGTAGAGTTTCATAATATACAGTATTGCATATTTTGGAATGTTTTTTTCTCTATGAAATATAAAAGGTACTATTTAGATTTATTGAATAAGATTCAGTGGTTCTGGTGGGAGTTGAACCCATTGTTCTTTTATAGGATTATTTTGATTTCTAGCAGTTGAATTGTTATGATGTCCAGTGGTTTTGGTGGGAGTTGTACCGGTTTTTCATTTTAAATAGTCGTTATATTTGTAAAGTTAAATTTATCGAACAAGGTTTATAAATATGATTTTTAGCAATCTGTGTTTATGATTTGATTATGGTTTAATAGAACTGTTAATATCATAATATGAGTTTTGTGTTAGGAAAATAGTTTTTGGAATTTAAAAAAACAGTTTCTACGATAACTTGAGCAAAGGGTTTGTACAAACACAGTATACATTTGGTGAATTTAGAAAGAGAGAGTTTTATAAGCTTAAATACTTAAAGTAGTGTACACATCTAAAGAATTTGTAAAACTGAATGTCGGCCATTAGCCATGGGCAGGGAATGAACCGCTGGCCCCGTTGGTACTAGGTGAGCCCACTTCTGACTTCCACTTGGCTGCAGGGTGAGCCATGCGATCCATTCATTTTCCATCATTGCTTAATCTATAGTGGGTACAGACTCAGCACTGTGAATGGTATGTTCCCCCTGTCAAATTTAATTCTAGTAATATATAGTTAACTAAAGTATAATTGGAAAATTATAGAAGCCCTAAGATCATTTAATCATTAGGAAATTTTATTAACCCTATTATTTTGAGCATTGTAGTAATAAAAGTATGTAATTAATAGATTTAAAAGTAAGTATAATCCTACAGGACTGTGTTAAAATATTAATTTCAGCAAAGAGCCGAGTATGGGATGCGAACCACTGACTTCCACTGTGTGCTGGGTGAGTCTATCACCATCACCTCTCGGCTACATGGTCAGACATGCAGCTCATTTAATTTCAGCATTAATTTAACCCAGAATAGGTGGGTGTGTCAGCAATAGTGACGTAATACTCCTAATCATTTTTGCCGGCTTTTTGTAACATATTTAAACCCCCAGCCCAGACTTCTCAGTTTCTCATAAAAGGCAGTAGTTGGTCAGTGGTGTGGAGCTAGGTAAAGAATTTAATTTAAAACTTTTTAGTCTAAAAATATGAAAAGAGAGAATGGTTTGTATGCAGATGAAAGTGAAACATGAAGTATTTTTTCCTCTTTTCCCTGTTTCTGTTATTTTGAGAAACGAGGTGTGCATAGTTTGAATGCAGTTAAATGAGCCACCCTTTGAAAGTTAACTCTGTTTTAAGGCACCTTTAGTCAGGTAAAGAATATAGATGTAAAACTTTTGTTAACGATGTAAAAAGTAGTTTGTTAAGTTTGAAAAATATTTAACATTTAAGTTGATAAACTTTATGTTTGTCCCTTCTTCCTCAGCTACATTTAACAAAGAGGAGTTTCTGAGCTTTCATGAATTAAACTGAAGGAGGTATCATTACTAGGAAGCACTGTTTAATAAGTTGAATCTTTTACTTCGAATGAGCTCTGTTTCACTAAGGTACAATGTTGAGTAATATAAACATAAAATAAATAATATTCATGGATAGGAATACCGTTAATACACTGGTATATTTTTCTTACTAGGCAATTAATGAAATAATGCAATTAAGTGACCATTAAAGGAGGAACGTTGTTGTTCACTGATCAGTGGAACTGAATTAAATGAAAAGAAAGGAATTTAATCATTCATATGGTATATTGAGTAATGATAGTGCAATTTAAACATGGAACTGAAATGAAGGTATTTTATGGATTATTCATGAATACATCTCGTTTATAGAGTAATTTACATTTGGTTGAAGGTTAATAAGAGAAGTAAATCTAGTAAGATGTTCTTAGAATGCATTTAATTTCCTATATACTTGCAGTAGGTAAACATATATTATCATGAATGAGTGTTAAGTAAATTTAATGTAACATTTAGTTCCTTATTTAAGCAGAGTATTGTTAATCAGTTACCATTAGGTATCTTGATGAATAAGAAATAGATTGTAAATATTAGGAACTTAATCGATATTTTTGGTTTTGTATTTAGTATCAACACTGTCTTACACGAATGGCCTGAGGAAGTGATGTGTTTAGCCATGAAACTGTTGCCTACAGTATACTGGTGTGAAGCAAAGACAATAATAAATAAAATAATTTTCATGGACATATTGGACTCTATCTTACAATTAATACACATTTTCTAGTTTTAGCCATAGTAAGATTGCCCAGAACTACATATTTATATTAGGGCATCCTGTATCAACATTTCTATGAGCTTATCTACATTCCCATATCTGTTTGGTTGCACCCCCGCCGTTGCAAAACCCCCGTACCACAAAATGCAGCATAGTTTGCTAACACTATAAAAGTTGATGCGGCTGTATGGTCTTGTCACCCTCTCTATTTACAGTGTTCTAGATGTCTGGATCTTTTTGGCTTTTTCCTTTCTGTTTTTTATTCTGAAGGATAGAATGTCCTTGGTGTCTACAGACCATTATTAATTAGTTGCTGTTTCATAGGCACCTATATTGATTGATAGTAGGGTGTTCTGATCAGACCCCTGAGACCAGATCGCAGCAACTTCTTGGCTAAGATAGAAGGACCATGAAAGCTAGCTCCCCTACTGTGTGAAATCTATATTTTGTAGTCTGAAGTGGCGTATATTTCATACCTGCATTAGGATATACTTGTCTAAAGTATAAAGCTTGTAAGTAACATTTTGTACCCTGAAAATAATTTCTTATGTATTAATATGTCTGACTATATTGTATGCTTGGTGTATGAGGGCCATTTTCACTGCTTATAATACCTGGAAAAACCTAATAAAATCTTACATGATTACAAAAAAGGCTGTTGACACAGTCACACAGAATTGTACAAGAGTAAAATACCTTCCTGGACCTCCTTCTAATGTACCACAGGGGCAGTTACACTACAGACACCAGACATATTACTGCTGCTTTCACAGGTACACCATTACTGTCTCCTCTTCAACATGGCCATTTGCTTCTACTGTCAGTAAAACAACCAGCCCAGTTCAATTCATTATCTTCTTGTAATCTAGTAAAGAGCTAATAGCAACAAAAAATAACAGGTAGAAAATATTAGTCAGTTTTGAAACTAGTGAGATATTACTGAAGTATCATTTGTTCTCAATTTTCTAATTAGACTTTTTTATCTGACCATATTTGGTGAATGTTGAACAGCAGAAATGTACCTGGAGACTGATATGTCCATGTCCCTTTCTCCTCAAACCTGATCAGCATTGTGACCTCACATATTGAAACACCACAGGAGTCTGCTTTGGCAAAACATGGCAGGCTCTTCTTGATCAGCAATTATGAAACAGTGTGTAAGGTCAGAGGGCTGAAGATATATGGGAAAGGCCAGAACTATTTGAGTCAGATGTCAAGTATTCTACTGTTCCACACATCATACCTACTGTAGTACTGTTAGTAAGTAAATGCTTCATTTATCAATAGAAAAAAGAAAAGAGAATCTTTTGATATAAGAAACAATAGCTTACTACCTAGAGCTACAAGTGTGAGTTCAAGCACCATCATAATCCTTGCATAATTATGTAACCAAAATAGAAAAACATGGGACAGAATAATCATTTTAATATGTTCCACTGATGAACGCATAGCATCATGTGTATCTTGAAAAACTGCCACTACTGTGGAGAACAACATCTCTGGTTCCAAATCCACCAAATTAAAATGTCACCTAGCACACAGTACAAGTCACATTAAGCTGTCCCACTAACGAGTTGGTTTAGCATTGTTTTGTACAGCTGGAAATGCATTGGCAACTCATATTGCATTGTTTATAAACATTTTACCATCTCAAAAGCAATGTTGGCAAAATGTCTTTGCAACTCAGTTGGAATGTACCTTAAGCCCAGTTACAGTACTATTCAAAACTGTGATGTAACTCTTAAGAAACAGTTTGTGCATGGCTCGGTGCTGACTCCAACAACACTTATGCAACTGTGTCAGATATGCTAAAGCAACTTATTAGAGGAACAGTTTAATGTGAACTGTACTGTAGGAGCAGCCTCTTCACATTGGTATTCATTCAGTTCTTACTGAGCCAAATATGGACAATTCAAATGCCCATCATTAATTTCAGTCAGTGCCAAATCATGGAGTTAGAAGCAGTTAGTTATATATCCGCAACGGTGGTGGCAGAGGAGGACTGTTATGCATGTTCCACCTCCTTCAGATACAGGAAGTAAGTCAGCATATATGGTTTCAAGAGCATCCACTAACCCAGTAGTCCATTCACCAACACCTTGCTATTTCAGAATGGCACCACCCCATAATTTCACAGACCTTTTTCAAATGCAAAACAATTAACTCTAATTCAGCTATTTGATTGCAGGAACATATTTAACATCTAACACTGGACTACTTCTCCAAGGACTTTGATTATTGGTAAAATTATAGTGCCTGACTACCAATCTTCAGTTGTGGAGGATGTTGAAATCAAATGGCTGCTTTCAAGTTTACAGCTGAACTATGATATACCACCTAGCTGTGCTTCTACAGCACGTCCAGAATAGTTCCAGTGATTATCAAGCAGTCAAAGGGCATTGTGCATAAACTCAAGAATAAATAAGCTGAGGATTTAACGCTTCACCATGAATATTTTGAGACTGCAGAGGTGCATCAGCTCACTCATAGAGTGATGTCTCTGCCTGCACACTGGGGTTCTTTCCCGCAGTCTGAACAGCATTCTAATCTGACAAAGAAATGGCACTGCAGGGGAATGGCATTGCTGAGTGCCACTGTTAATGACAACGAACACAGTGCAGTGAACATATTTAACATCCTAGACAAATTGTGGACAGAGTGGATACTTGGAAATTGGTTAGAAGGAGAAATGTTAGTAGCCTGATAAAGCATATAACATGATAAAGGCTTTCAGTGACAGTAATAGGGAGAAAGTATATGTCAACTGCTTTGCAAAAACATTAAATACATTGGTGGAACAAATCATCTCTGGACAACTGGGATCACCATCAAAATATCCTTATGCAATTTAATAGTGCTCCTCAAGAATATGGTAATAGCAGTTTATCTATTGTGCAGGTCATTCCCATGATGCATATGGTCGTGTACTTATTGCAGAAACATTTTACAATGATGAGCACTGCTTTAATTTTATTCACCTACGTATAGCACAGAAATTAATACAAGGCCAACAATTTTAAATCTAAAAAAATGGTCAAATCCAGAAATGGAATATGAATTAGTTCTGCAGCTCACTACTGGTATACTTCTTTGTGCCATTTTTTTTTTAATGAGTTCACACTGTCACCATTGCACATGAAAAATAAATATTAGTTGTACAAATAACTCTGCTTTCATCTTCATAAAAGTATCAACAACAGAAGAATCATCGCCAAGAACTACAATTGAGACAACTCTGACAAGAACATCAGAACCTGTTACCACAACAGAGGAACCAGGTACATTAATCTATTTCATGTGTTTGATTCACAGTTTAGCCACTGATTTGACTTTAAGATGAATGGGTTGTGAAGGGATTATTTTTTTTTACAATTAAATAAAACAGATGGCATTGTGGTCCACATGTGATGCATGTTAGCTAATATTTATGAAAGGTTACAAAAAGTGCTTATTATAGCTGTGTGGTATGGGATACACAAGAACATGTTCCAAATGGAACCAATCCAGCAGAAAGAAACCAAACCTAGGCTGATGCAGGAGCACAGTACTAGAGCTACCTTTTGCTAGACAAATAATATTCATCCAGTGGTCATGGGATATTGGGGTACTGACAGGGGAGGAGAGAGGATTGAATGCCTTTATGACTGCTCTTTTCTCTGGAAAAGCAGATATTCTTTTCCTGCTTGGTTGCTGCAAGAAGAGGAATCTATGAAGCAGCAATAAGGGATTGCAAGAAAAAAGTCCTCACCCTCAGGAAGCCAGTGGAAGGTCCATGGAAGTGGAGCTCACTCACTGCATCAATGCATGTGATGATGACTTCGGGAGAAAACGATATGAAAACATTAATCCCAGCTGGATGACAAGCTACTCAGCCTCATACCCTTGTCAAGTGTCTTTGTATCTCCACAGCCATTGGTCAGATAATGACAGATCTACGGTATGCCATAGAGAAACCAGGTGTTTTGGCTTGGGGGAACAGTCCAAAATGTGGCTAGTCGATAGACTGGAGATAGAGTAAAATGTAAATGAAAAAAGAAATCAACAGAATCACCAGGATAGGCACTGAAACTTACAAGTGCATCACAAGAGATGAAATGCTGCAGGTCTGATTGGGATATAAAGACAAAAATATTCTGCCCATAAAAACAGTTAGGATTGCCAATGAAATCAGGTGCCAGTATACCATGACTATAATTTCTATACTCATCATCATCACTATCAACATCATCATAATTTTCTTCAGCACTACAAAGTGAAGTTAGCAGTCTGTTGTCAAGGATACGTTTTAATTAAACTATATATTAAAGTTCATTATTGCAGCTTGTACAGTAGCTTATGCTCAAGTGTCCAATAGTGTATGGCAGAATGCTGTTATGCATGCAGCTCCAGGCTTGGAATATGCTTGTTCTACTGCAGTAGTGACATCATTATGTTGTTCTGCTGCAGTAGTGATGTCACTACTGCAGCAGAATCACTTGGAATGCTGCCACATAGTTGCTTCACTCTATCCAGTTAAGCTGGAAATTGTATTTTTATTTATTTGAATTTGCTGAAATATCTGCAGTGACCTGTGTCAGTTAAAAAAAAAAGAAAATGATAACATTTCTCTTCTCCGTTGTCTTCACCAGTTGGGTTTGTGTAATTGTCTATTCTGTGAGTGCTCATACACTATAAAAGATTATGTATGACCAGTCATACACAAACAATAATATTCTTGTATCTCGAGGTTCCTTGGTAACAGAGCACCTCTCTAGCTCAGCTGTGGAGATCATCTGTTATGAAGGAACCTCTTCATAAAAGAATATCCTTGTGTATGACTTCTCATACACAATCCTCGATATTGTACAGTTCATACACCTACAGATTTGTCAGAGGGTGGATTTAATCAGTCATTTTATTCTAATACACTTACTGCAAATCTTAAAAATACAAGTTCAGAGTAATCTAAAAATGTTGGTGACCCCCACATACCTGGCAGAGACTCTGTACATCTTCAATTCAACCTTTATGATGATTATTATAATGCCTCTGATGCCCATAACATTCATTGTGTTACAGTTTCAGAGACAAATCAAAAGGCTGTTGCCAAGTCACACCCAATTGTACAAGAGTAAAATATCTTCCTGAGCCTCCTCCTAATGTACCACAGTGGCAGTTACACTACAGTAACCAAGACAAATTACTGATGCTTTCACTGGTATACAATTACTGTCTCCCTTGCAACATCACCCTATGCTGCTACTGACAGCAAAACAACCAGCCCAGTTCAGTTCAGTACAGTACCTGCTGGTGATCCAGTAAAGAGCTAGTAACAACAAAAAACAGTAGTCAGAAAATGTTCGTTTTAAAACTAGTGAGAAATTACTGAAGTATCATTTGTTCTCAATTTTCTAGTTAGAATTTTTTATCTGACAGTATGTGGTTCAGGTTGAAGAGAAGAAATTTATCTGGAGACTGTCATATCCATGTCTATTACTCCTCAACCCTTATCAACATAGTGACCTCACATATTGAAACAACACCGGAGTCTGCTTTGGCATAAGATGGCTTGCTCTTCTTGATCAGCAATTATGAAAATGTGTGTAAGGTCATAGGGCCCAAGATGTATTTAAAAGGCCAGAACTATTATAGTCAGATGCTAGGTATTGTACTGTTCCACACATCATGCCTACTGTAGTACTGTTAGTAATTAAATGCTTCATTTATCAAAAAAAAAAGAAAACAGAATATTTAGATATAAGAAGCTATAGTTTACTACCTAGAGCTACAACTAGGACTTCAAGCACCATCATATTCCTTGCATAATTATTTAACCAAAATGGAAAAACATGGGACAGAATAATCATTTTAATATGTTCTACTGATGAACGCAGAGCATCATGTGTATCCTGTGAAATTACCATTACCGTGGAGAACATAATCTCTGGTTTTGATTCCACTAAATTAAAATTTCACCTAGCATACAGTACAAGTCACATTAAGCTGTCCCACTAATGAGTTGGTTTAGCTTTGTTTTAAACAGCTGTAAATGCATTGGTAACTAGTAATTGTCCCCTGATCCCCTCAGAAATGACTCCACACATCAACTTTCTGGGTTTTGGTTGGTCTCTGGCTAATATTTATTTTGGCACAAAGATGATATTTACATCCCATATTATCATAATTCAGTCACAATACAATATCATATGTCACATCATCTCTTTTTCACTCTGGCCTTTTCTACCTTCTTGATGGCTCTCAATTTCCTGTGCTTCGGGGTCTGGTCACTCTTAATCTGGCCCCCTCCTCCATCACCAGAACCAGTCTGGTTCAACCTTTCCCTGGGCCTCACCCCTCCAGGCCTGGACCCTGTGCATCTGGCACCCAGACCTATCCCCCCCTCCCTGCTTTAATACCACATCTGGGTTCCTTATACCCAGCCAGTGCTGCCTAACCCTCCTCCCTTTCCTGCCCACCACCCCACCGCCTACCCCTCTTCCTTCTTCCCCATACATTTGTCTTACCAGTCAAGGCTGCCCCCCGCCAAGGCTCTTTCTAGCCTCTAGGACCATACGCTGCCTCCCCACAGTGACGTAACACCACCCGATGCCCAGGGCCCACAGGAAATCATTCATAGACCTGACCTATTATCGATGAACAAAACCCATGCAACCCAGAGCCTTCCTTATAAGGTTGGGTGGGTTGGGGATATCTCAGCAAAAAGAGGCCTGACTCCCAGTGGCCTGCCCCAATATACCCCCATACAGCCCTCTGCTGGCTCCAACCTTGGCCAATGGCTTCAGCTCTAGCTCCCCCCTTGTCAGATGACACTACCTGACCTCATTGCTGATGTCACCAGTCCCCTACTCCTCCCCCACCCTCCTTCCCTTTTCTTTTGCCTTTCTGGCAGGGGCCATGAGACAACCTGGCCTGCCTTTTAATGGCAAACATAATTGTCCCCTAATCCCTGCAGAAAAAACTACACACAACAACTTTCTGAGTTTTGGTTGCTCACTGACAAATTTTTATTTTAGCACAAAGATGATATTTACAGTCCATATTATCACAATTTAGTCACAATACAACGTCATATGTCACATCATCTCTTCTTCACTCCATCCTTTTCTTCCTTCTTGATGGTACTGACTTTTCTGTCCTTTAGAGTCTGGACACTCTTAATCTGGCCCCCTCCTCCATCACCAGTACCAGTCTGGTTCAACCTTTCCCTAGTCCTCACCCCTCCAGGCTTGGACCTTGTGCATCCTACACTCAGACTTATCCTCCCTCCCTGCCATAATACCACACCTGGTTTCCTTGTATCCGGCCCATGCTGCCTACCCACATCCCCCATTTTCTGCCCCCACCCCTGCCCCCTTTCCTTCTTCCACTGCCCTACCTCCAGCTTGCAAAGGACAGTGGGGCTCCCCCCTTGTGGGCTATAACCTAAAATCCCTCTTTGCTATTTCACCTACTTGCTCCCCAATGGCCTTAGGAACAGGCACATTCCAAACTCCAACAGATGCACCCCATCGGACCTGTACACTCCCGCTTGATCAAAGGAAATGTCCTTGTGCTGGATGTGCACACCCCCATTTCAATCAGTGGCCTTACCACCCTCCTCTTCAGGTGCTTCCTTACTTTTTCGATCAGTCTGATGTCCTTTGCTCCCCTCCAGATCCTTCGTGATGTGATCTCAGACCAGTCAATAATCACACCTGGCCACCACCCCTTTACTCTCTCTAAATCAGCTGTGATGGACTGCCCCAGCACCCCCATGGTAAACCCCCCAAATCGTTGCCCCCCAAATGGATACTGATGCAATCTGGCTTGCCCATTGCACCCTTAACTCCTCCAGAAGAGGTAGTGGCTGGGCCCATCTCATGCCCCTGATGCCCTTCCATTGCAGCCTGGTGTGCTCTGTATTGGTGTGTAACTGTGTCCTTCTGTCCATGGTAGCCACAAACCTATCTGCCCAAAAGACAAAGGAATGCCCCACTATCTATATACTCCACTTGAAACCTGCCACTGAAACAAAACAGCATGAGTTGTTGGGCATCAACACTTGACATACCTCTTATAACAACTGGACCTCCAGTGCCCCATCCTTTTCAACTTTTCCACCAAAGGCCCCTTTTTGGCCACCTCTGAAGCAGCCCCAATCCAGAAAGTGTAGGAGACAAACTCCTCTGGGTCATCCCCTAAAAATGCCAAGGCCTTTTTGAGGACCGTCCCTACTTGAAAACTGGTGACCGGAGAGCCGTCCAGGTGCCAGAACAGCACCCCCTCCACAACCCCCCAATTCCACTCATAGTCTTCCATGATAGCCACTGTACAGCTCAACTCTTTTGGTCACTGAAGCAAAGTCACTGAGGTCCCCCTTCCCTCTGTCTGTTTAGAACCTGGCCAACTTAATGACCACTCTGTCTTCCCCCAAAGTCACGCTCTCGTGTTGCATCACCAGATCAGCAGCCGCCTTTCTTGGGGCCACCACCTCTCCCACACGAAAAACACCTGCTGCCATGCCTGCAGAGACTTCTCGGAGCAAACAGACCTCCTGTGCTGAGGTGCAAACCTGCCGTGTCACCCCCAACACTCTGTCCAGCAGCTGTTCTTTAATGGGGGTGCCTCCCATCCTTCCTCCTTCCCTGGCCCCTTCAACACCCTGCAACCATCCTCTTCACTGTCCTACCAGTGGTGGCATCTGGCCAGCCTTTGTCCTGGCATACCCAGCTAATGTCTGCCAGCTGCACCACTTGTGGTGTGTGCCATCCCTTCCTCCCACTTCTCGACTATGAACTGTCTCACCTGCTCATCCCTGACTGGTTCATCCCCTTCCCCTCTTTGTCTTGTCCTGAACTCCTGGAAACTCACCCACTTGCTCTCATAGGCCCTCAGGGTGTTGGCGGACCAGGATCCCCCAGTACAGAGCCCTGGTGGGAACCTTCAATCTCCCACAACCGGTCCGGGACCCTGGTCCTGTGTGTTGCTGCAAGTGGCGCAAGCTTCTGAAACTTTTTGAGCTGTAAAGGAGAAAGACTGTCATCCACATCATTCTTGATCCCTTTGACATGCTGCTCTTTGAAAGACAGGTTCAACTGCAACCCCAGCAGCACCAAACACCGCAGAATCCTGCCCACCATCTCTGTACTCCTGCCCTCCCTGTTAATGGCCTCCACCACCCCTTTATTATCACACCAGAAAAGGATGCGCTTTCCCTTCATCCTGTCTCCCCATACCTCCAAGGCCACCCAGATTGGAAACATTTCCAAGAAACTTATGTCCTTCAGTAACCTCCCTGTTGCTCACTGCACTGGTCACACCTCTGACATCCTCTGCCCCTTAAAATATGCCCCCATTCCTAGTGCGACCAATGTGTCAGTGTACAATTCAAGATCCATGCTGCACTCCCACTCATCTTGCCAAAATGTTACCCCAATTGTAATGTTCCAAAAGCTCCTCCCAAACCTTAAAATCTTCCCATACCCCTTTTGTAACATTCACCCAATGATGCGGCTGCTTTGCTTTACCTGTAGCGCATCCCAGCCTCCTAGTAAATGACCTGCCTGGACTAATGGTTTTGCAGGTGAAATTAAGGTGCCCCAGCAGTTGCTGTGCTTGTACCAGCTGCACACTTTTCCTCCTGTCACCTGTACCAGTAGTCTCCTAAGCCAAGATACCTTGTCCCTGGGTAAGCAGAAGCATCCCTGATCCGTGTCCACCTCTATTCCCAGGAATTTCAACCTGCGCATTGGGCCCTTCATTTTTCACTGTGCCGAAGGGATTCCTATCTTCCTGCACATCCCTTTGAAATCTTCCAGCATCACCTGTGCTTCTGCTTGGCTCTCTCCTATGAGGAGGAAGTCTTCCAGATAATGCACTACCCTCTTGTGACTGTATCTTGCCCCAAATACCCACTGCACCTGGGAACTGAGTGCCTCAAAGGTTGAACAGGCCACAGAGCAGCCCATTGGCATTACTTTGTCAAAATAGAGACTGCCCAAGAACTGGAAACCCAGTAGGTCCAAATCCGATGGGCTTACTGGGAACAGCCTGAATGCTGACTCAGTGTTAATCTTTGCTAGCGAGGCCCTCCCCACTGCTCTGATCAGCCCTATCACTTGCTCCAGTGAAGTGTAGGAAACCGCCCTGAGGTGTTCGGGGTTGCCCTCATTCACCGACTTCCCCTCTGGGTATGATAGATGGTGTATCAAGTGAAACTCCCCCCCTGCTTCTTGGACACCACCCCAATGGTGACACCCTAAAGGTGAGGCAAGGAGGGAACACTGGAGGCCCCTCCACACACCCTGCCTTAACCTCCTTCTGTGTCTTTGCTCGTACCACATCCTCCTCCCCTCTGACAGATCTGAGGTTCTTGACCCTCATTCTTTCCTGTCTCATTGTAAACCTATTGGGAACCCATTTTGGAAACCCTCCCAAAGGAGCTCCACCCCCTTACCATTCGGGTAGTCCCAAGTCCATGCCACCACCACTTCTAGGGTGATGGGCATACAGGCCAGTGCATAATCCCACAACCCTTCCCTTCTTTGCTGCCTTGTTCCACCTGTCATTGGAATTATAACTTCCCCTGCGGTGTCCCTCACTTTTATTGCCTGGACTCCCTCCCCTGCTCCCCCAAAAGGGATGATCCTGATACTGGCACCCTTCTTGTCCTCCCTTATCCCCTACTTGCCTGCAGCTAGATGCTGGGAGTGTTCCCCTGCACCTTGAACAAACGTGCCTGAAATAACAATTTGACCAGGTGCAGGATGCATTGTTGAAACACTAACAGGTCTTGGCCCTTGGGGCTACATAGTTTTTCTTCCCCTGCTCCACCCCTGCCACACTCATCTGCCTGGACAGAGTCCTCACCCAAAGCTCTGAATGGGTGATGTTCCACCTTAAATCTCCATTCGCCACCATCCACTTCCTGAAAGCTTTGTCATACTTTAGCCAGCTGTATCCCATCTTGGCTTTGTATGCATCCCTGATTATAGCTGCATATCTCAGCAGCAGAATGGCCAGCTCTGGCTGCTTCTCAAGGCTCCAAAGTGCTGTAGATGATAAAACCTGCTTGCCAATTATCAATGGTCTTGCCCTTGAATTTCACTTCCTCTGCCTTGTGGCCCACAACGGTTAGGGCTACTACCATCTTGGACTTCCCCAATGACTCCATCTGCTCATATTTTGTGGTGGTGTCCTCATCCATGAGGCTGAAAATGTCCACATACTCCCATTTCCAAATATTTTCCTTAAGCGAGGTCAGGACGTGGTCCCCCAATGTAAAACCTGTGGGCCCCTCGTACCACTTCTTGCCCCCAGTCCCCCTCTTGGCCCCCCTTTTGTCCTCTTTTCCTTTAATGGCCTTCTAGACCTGCTTCATCTTCTCTATCCCTGCATCACCCATATCCCCCAGCAGCCCCTCTATATATTCTCTTAGGTCACCCTCATTGGAGATATCTACTCCATTCTTACCCCTGTCCAGGCCTTCCTCCTCTGGCTCTGGTTCAGGCATCATCGCAGGGACAGGTGCTGGGCTGGGTCAAACCCATGTGGGTCTCTTCCCGGTCTGCTCCCTTCCTGGGGGTTCCTCCTGCTCCTTCTGCTTCTGCAGCACTTCCTCCTCCTCTGCCTCTCTCTGCTTGGCTGCCACCACCAAGTCAGTCATCTGGCCCATCAGCTTTGCCACCTCCTACATTATCCTCTCACTGGACATCAGGATCCTCTTGGGTGCCATCCACTTGCCTGTAATGCTATGGGTGGGAACAGTAAACACCATAAGTGCCCAAAGTCTACTCTCATAGGCCTTTTGTGCCCCATTCATCTGGGGTTTTCCTTGCCCATGCCACCATTGCATCCTCAGGGAGGTGGTCTCCACTGTAGCACAGTTCCTTCTCACCCGAGGCCCCTCTTTCCCACCTGCATGGCCCTTCCCACCCCCTCTGCAATACTTTTTCATTTCTTGTCCACCCCCCATCAAACCAGCCCCTACCTCTTCCCTCCGGATGCCTTCAGGATGCCCATTGACCAGCTCAAACCACTGCTTCTTGGCTCTGTCCTACAGGCCCCCCATTCCCCCAGGCCACTGAAACTTTTCCAGCCTTTGCTGTTCCTGCTCTGCTGTGGCCACTGGCCCTGCCTTGCAGGGCCACTGGACCCTTTTTCTAATTTTTGGGGGGCCCTCCTTCAGTCCTGTCCTTGCCTCCATGCATGTAACCCCTACTGTCTGGCCCCCTAATGCTCAACCATACTTGCCCTGCCCTTGGTCCATCAGCCACGCTGAAAAGCCCAGGTAGTCACGCCTGCAGAATAAGCCCCATGGGCACAAAGCATCCATGACCTCTGCTCTTGGGCCTTACGTAAGGAACCATCCCCATCCACACTCCAGTGATCCCCACACAGGAAAACTCACCATGAGGGATCCCAGTCACTCTGCCTATAGCAATGGGGACCCATGCCCCTTCCGCCACCAGGCCAAAGGATCAATCACACCTCTCCATGATTAACCTTACTGTTGCCCCAGCACCAGGTGATCTATCCAGTTCCTAAGCTCTCGCCCACTCCCTGCTGCTCTCACTGCCCTTCCAGGTAAGCACCTTGCCAGGCCTCTTTCTTCACCTGCAACCCACTTGGCACAGCTCTCACCCCCAACCAGAGCCAGAACATCCCCCTTTCCACCCACTCCACTGCTGTAGGCCTCTCCCTTGGCCCTGCTGCTGGCCGCCGATGCTGCCACACCTCACCTGTCACCACGAGGTGGGCCCTGTCTTTTAGAGGCCTCTGTTCTGGCCAAACTATCTTCTGGGACCCAACCACAACACAAAAAAGGGTGTATGAGCTATGATACACAAATAAGGATATTCTTGTATCTTGAGATTCCCTTAGTAACAGACTACCACACGAGCTGTGCTCTCAAGGTCATCTGTTACCAAGAAAACCTCTCAATGCAAGAATATCCTTGTTGTGTATGACTGCTCATACACAATCCTCTATGTTGTACACTTCTTACACTTATTGATTTCACAGAGGTTGGATTTAATCAGTCATTTTATTCTAATGCACTTATTGCCAATCTTAAAAATATAAGTTCAGAGTCATCTAAAACTGATGGCGACCCCCACATACCTGATAGAGATTCTTTACATCTTGATTATGATGATGCCTCTGAGGCCTATAGCATTGATTGTGTAGAAGTGTCTGAGCCAAATCAAAAGGCTGTTGCCAGAGTCACACTCAATTGTACAAGGGTAAAATACCTTCCAGAGCCTCCTCCTTATGTACCACAGTGGCAGTTACACTACAGTAACCAGACAAATTGCTGCTGCTTTCACAGGTGCACAATTGCTGTTTCCCCTGAAACATGGCCCTGTGCTATTACTTTCAGCAAAACAACCAGTCCAGTTCAGTTCAGTACCTGCTGGTACTCTAGTAAAGAGCTAGTAGTAACAAAATACAGCAGGCAGAAAACGTTAGTCATTTGAAAGTAGTGAGATATTACTGAAGTATAATTTTTTCCCAATTTTCTAATTACACTTATTTATCTGACAGTATTTGGTGTATGGTGAAGAGCAGTACTTGACCTGGAGACGGACATATCTATGTTTATTACTCTCCTATTCTCATCAGCATACTGTGTTTTCACAACACAGAAGTCTGCACTGCCAAAAGATGACAGGCTTTTCTTGGACAGCTGTTATAAAAAAGTGTGTTAGGTCACAGGGCTCATGTTGTATGGGAAAGACCAAAACTGTCTTTGTCAGCCTTAGCTGTAGTACTGTTCTACACATCATGCCTACTGTAGCACAGTTAGTAAGTAAATGATTCATTTATCAAGAGAGAAAAGAATCATAATCTTTAGGTACAATAAATAATAGTTTTCTATCCTGAGCTACTACTATGACTTACAGCACCATCTCACTCCCTGCTTTATTATAAACAAAATGAACTAGCATGCAATGGAAGAATCATTTTGATACATTTTAATAAGTTTCACTGAAGAACTCGGAGCACGATGCATGTACTGTAAGAGAACCATTACCATGGAGAACAAAATCTAGGGCTTGGAAACCACAAACATTAGGTATCACCTACTGTAGTTTAGGAGCAGTCCCCTTCATGCTGAAAATCACTCAGTTCTCACTAAGCCAGATATGGATAGCTCATGTGATCATGATTTTCCATTGAAGCCATACTGTAGATGTGTTCATTTATTACCAGATATTCCATAATATCTATAATGCCATTCTCTCTGGTGGCCATAGTGGTACTGCAGACAGGTAGGAACTATCTCCAAAAATCACAAAAATGTCAAAAAACATCTGACAGTGCTATAGCTGCAGTTGTATTTCAGTAGGTGTCAAATCATGACTTTAATGGGAACCTTATTTCCCAGGCTAAGGGCATTTGTTAACATGACTTTCCACTGTTTACAGCCTGCGCTCCCTCTATTCCTGTTATCACTCTCTTGCCACTTGCCCCCACCCCAATTTGCTTTCTTACATACTCTGCCACCACGTATCACCCCTTATACATGTTTCGCCTGCATGCCCCTCCCGGCCTGATTCAGCTGTAACTATTGTTCACTTATTTTACAGTATAAAAGATTTCAAAAAGTGCTTACTATTGCACAGTGCTATACTGTTGAATACATAAGTTCATGTCCAAAAGGAACGAAACAAGGAGAAATCAACCAAATCTAGGCTGATGTAGGAGCACAGCGGCAGAGCTACAGTACCTTCCGCTATTCCATTGACATTGATGTGGCAGTTGTTGTTGACACTCGGGCATGGGCGGGGGGGAGGATTCAATACCTGTATAACTGCTCTTCTCTCTGGCAGAGGGGGTATGCATTTTCTGCTTGGTAGTAGCCCCTTGAGGAATCTGTGTGGCAGCAATGAGGAACCGCAATGGAAAACACCCTACCTACAGGAAGTCAGAGGCAGTTCCATGGAAGTGGAGCTCATTCACTATAGCACTGCTTGTGATGTAAGCCTATGGAGAAATTTATGGGCAAACATTAACCACAGTTGGCTGACTGGCCCATCCCCCTCATGCCCTGCACAAGTGACTGCGTATCTCCATAGTACTCAGCCAGAAAATGGACAGAACTAGGATAAGTCCCAGTTTCCTCACTTAACAGCAGCAGCCCCACAAAATGGGGCTCCTGAAAGCTGAAAGATAGAACAGGGAGGAGCCAGTCTAACTTCAGATACTTGATGTTTGGGGTCACCAGCTGAGAGAAGGCTGTATGCCTTGTGCGCCGTATGAGTGGTGTACCAGGGCTTTGCACCATTCTCAGGGCTTTGAAAAACTGGCCCAGAATCTTTAGATATAAGCAATAATAATTTTATTACTTAGAGCTACTATTAAGGTGTAGAACACCCTCATATTCCATGCCTAATTATACATCCTAAATGGACTAGGATGGCATGGAAGAATCATTTTGATAAGGTCCACTGATGAACTCGAGTCATCTTGTCTTTACTGTAAAAGAACTCTTAAGGCCCTTTAAAGAATAGCCTTTGTATTAATTATAGTTATTTGAGTAATACAATGAAGCTCTCCGGGATGAAACCCAGTTCTTCAGCATTCTGCAGCACTCTGCAACATGCTGCAGCAGAGTTACTGTGAAAAACAATGTAATTTCTATGGCAATTAGTCCCTTTTGTCATGCAGGGAACTGTATCATTCACTTCATCCTGGCAGTGTCACATTTTCCTGCGTGCAAAAGGGATTAATTCCCATAGAAATTACATTGTTGACTGTAGTAATTCTGCTGCTGCATACTGCAGAATGCTGTAGAAGTGAGTTTCATCCTGGTGAGCTTCTCTATATGCCTTTAAAGATTTCCTTTATAAGTGTATGTCTGTTTGATCTAGGATTTGACCCTTGAGTAAGACCCACATATTTGATGCTTTGAAGTTTTGTTCTGCTGTGACTTTATTTGCTCAAAGGGCTCACATAACAAAGGATTAAAATTTATCTGGGCTACAGTTAAAAATGTTATTATCGAACAGCTACTTTTTGGATTTTCTGATCTGTGGTTTGGGCTTGGCATTCCCTGCCCCCAGCAGTCCCTCTCCTCAACCATGTACTATGGTATCAGGGAAGTGAATGCCATAATGCAGTCATGCTCCATTGTATAAAATCTACTACCATTTGGCTTGCTGTATATAGCTATGTGTATATCTATTCCGAGATACCCTCTCCCCCAGGACATTTACAGAATCACTCACAATGTTTAAATTGTACTACTGTTTTGGTTTGACGTACGTATTATGTATGTACTATGTGCATGTGTGTGTGTGTGTGTGTGTGTGTGTGTGTGTGTATATATATATATATATATATATATATGTATATGTATATATATATATATTTTCCCTTATACCCTTTCCCCCAGGATGCACTGTGAGAAGAGCAACTTGCTGTTCAGTGTGCCTTTCCTGGTGAAACATTTCAATAAATAAATAAAGAGTGATGCCCTCTTTGCCTCAAAGTAAAACCCAGTGATAACATTAACTGTCTCAGGTAGGCCCTCTCCTCAAGCATGTACTGTAGCATCACAGAAGAAAAATGAATAGATTGACAGGGCAGGGCAGTTTGGCAGGGGCATAGTGAGTTTATACACAGGGATTCCAACTGGAAGCTTGCTCTGCTTCTAAGTGCCTGATCCACTGGAGCAAGGGATCTTGCAGAATAATGCACTGTGGCAGTCTGTGGCCAGCAGTGCATGATCCCTTTTATGACTCATTGTTTTTCTTTTTTTTTAAATGGGGCTGAACATGGTTGGCAGCTAATTGCTAAATCTGCATGGTTCCCAGTAGATGCTATTCCAGGGACCCAGTATCACTTACTGCTGTTTTTCTCTGGCTGATATAGTTTTGGTCCCTGGTATGCATCTCAAGATGTGCACACCCTGCTTGCTGAATAGGGATCTTGAGGTGCCTAAGTAATGCCTTTGTGCCTCCCCTTCTCTGACTAGCCACACAAATTCAGCGGATCCAGCATGGTTTGGGGATCACATACTGACATGGGTGTGGTACTAGGCTCATATACCCATCAGTTTCCTGAGAACACACAGGATGCACATACAGTAACACAACCCTGTGCAACACGTAACATGGCACATATGGCCAGAATGGGTTTGTACATAGAGTCCAGTGTTTCTGACAGCTGAGAAACTGTAAATGATAAGCCATTAATTTCATTTTCCTTTTTATACAGCATGTTGCAGTGGCTTCAGTGTAACTACTAAAACTAATTACACATCAGTGGATGTGTCTTGGTCTCCTCCTGATTACCCACACTCCTTTTATTATTCTGCATCATTGTATGGAGAATCACCTCTCCCCATAACAATTGAAGGAGCTGGATTATTAAATGCAAGTTTTGGTTCTTTAAAACCTGAAGATCATTATGCGCTTGTTGTGATGGTGAAGAATGTTCACAGCAATGCACCCTGCTGCACAGCCAATCAATGTCTTGTCACTGGTTAGTATGCAGACTTATGTGTTTGTCATTCAAGTCATCCTTATGACAATGTTTGTTAATATTTCACAAGGAAACAATGTTTAGCTTTTGTTAGAGCATCAGCCATTTAAGTATAAAACAAGGAAGTCTTATTTGGTAGATACCTTTCCCAGAGGCTCAGAGTGCTATATAAATACATAAAACAAAGTCAGCACAACTTGCACAGTGGTGCAGAGGGTTAAGACACTGGACACCTTACCTCATGCTATGCTGATGACCTGGGTTCAAGAGTGACCTCAGGGCATCAGAGTGCTGGCATGGAGGGACAGAGCAGACTTGAGCATGCCAGAGGGCATCTCTCCTCACCTGAGTGTGGTGAGGGTGGGTTGGTGTCCTTCCCATATTTCTGCTCCTACCGGGTGGAGGTTCAGTGGGTAGATTAGGCGGAAAGGAGCTGGCAAAGTATCGGGAGGTGGAAGAGGCTGAACTGGCATCATGGGGCCTCCCTGATATGCATCTTAAGATGTGCACCTCCTGCTTGCTGAATGGGGATACCAAGGTGCACAAGCAATGCCTTTGTCCCTCCCCTTCTTTGAATAACCACACAAATTCACTGGATCCAGCATGGTTTTGGATCAAATACTGGTATGAGTGTGGTACTATGATCATGAATTCATAGGTTTCCTGAGAACACATGGGATGCACATAACACAGCCCTGTGCAACATGTAACATGGCACATATGGCCAGAATGGGTTTGTACATAGAGTCCAGTGTTTCTGACAGCTGATAAACTATAAATGATAAGCCATTAATGTCAGTTTCCTTTTTATGCAGCATGTTGCAATGGCTTCAATGTAACTACTAAAACTAATAACACAACAGCGGACGTGTCTTGGTCTCTTCCTGATTATCCATATTCATTTTACTATTCTGTATCACTGTATGGAGAATCACCTCGACCCGTAACAATTGAAGGTACTGGATTATCAAATGCAAGTTTCAGTTCTTTAAAACTTGGAGGTCGTTATGTACTTGTTGTGATGGTGAAGATTGTTGACATCAATACACCCTGCTGCACAGCTCATCAATGTATTGACATTGAATAAAAAGTATTAAGTGCATTGCAAGGATTGTATACTGCTGAATCAATGCCCTAAAGATACAACAATCGTAGAATGCAAGCAGCTGATGAAATCTACAGAGGAGGGAAGTGGGGACATTGGCAAAATTAAGATGCTGCTGAACTATAATACTGGAAGATCATGACAAGCAGAAAGAGAAATAAAAGCACCTATGATTGAAATTAAGCACTATGGTTCTAAATAATTAAGTTTTTACAGAATATTTTAGACCAAATTAGCTGAGGATTTAGTTAAAATTAAAGAGCACGGTAAAAAAGTTTATCTGTATAGCATTATTTAAAATCTGATACATAATGAAAATGTTTTTCCTTGGAATAATATGCTATTTACTAACAGAATGATTATTTAGAATGAAAGTTACATATTTTAGATATTGGAAGTTAACAAAGTAATTTATTCAGAATTGCTAATAAACTTGATTACTAGATGCTAGTCTTTTTACTTTAAGTAAGGCTATGTTTCTCTGGTATAAAATGGGCTTTGATTTGACGATCGGTTATCCAGTGGTAATTATGGGAGATTGATTGTATTAAACAATGTTAATGTTCACGTGCACATTGATGTATAAAAGGATGGAAACATTTGTTACAACCACACCCCCTGAGGAAGGTAGAAGCCAAAGCACTGGGATTTTTCGTATAGGTGGCTGACTTGTTTATGGGACTGGGGTAGGTCTGTTACTAATTTTTATATCATTGCTAATTTCTTTTTTGCATCTGTGCTGTCTTTAAAGCAGTGCTCTGCTCCATGTTATTATGATGAGATTGTTAGCAATACATTTTTTTAATCACACTGATCAATTTATGAAAAAAATAAATAAAAAAGCAGTATTTGAGATTCCAGAATTTCTGTGCCTGTTTTTCAGACCTTGTAAACCTGTTGCTCACCTTATTGTGTTTCTCCACACAAAAGAAATGTGTTCCAGTTCTACCCATCAAGGAGGGAAAGACAGAGACTCCACATGGAGGCAAACCCAAAGCGAACAAAAGACAGATTCTATATACTGTAGGAACCCTTAAACCAAGGTAAACAACCCCCCTCCCTTAGCATATGGTGCAATAAGAAAACCACACAAAGGTGAGATTTTGCACCTTCCCAAAGAAACTAGGAGACCAAAGCCAAAAGTTTTTTCCACAAATTTTCAGAAAAGAAAAGGGGCAAGTATCAAATAATATACAGAACCTTCAGAAGAAGAATCATCCGTGAGGCCTGAACCTTACTCCAGAAGGACAACCGAATGTGTTTCCATCTAGACACATCTTCCTAAAGCCACTTAAGGAATGCCTGAAAGTTAAAAGAGAACCATTGTGGAAGATCAGAAGAAATAAAAATACCCAAATATTTGATAGGGCTTACTGCTCAGTGCAACCCTTGGGCTGTCAACAAATAAGTATTTGTTGTTGGCTGGCAGTATAGCCTAGAGTTTAGAGTAATGAGCTGTGAATGAGCTTGATAGATTCAGCAGACCTGAGTTTGATTCCCAGAACCTCAACTTGCATATTGTGTGACTCTGAACAAGTCACTTAACCACCGCAGTTCTCCCAGGTCACCCCTAAAAACAGGCAGTTGTGCCTAGTGGGCCTTACACGGTTACCAAAGTCTAAAATAAATAAATACATAAACCGCAAAAGAGGAATTCAAGGGAAAAACTTCTGTCTTAGTCTAATTATTCCTCAGCCTGGATAATGAAGCAAAATCATCTAACAGCCAGGTAAGACAAGGTTAGGAGGAGGCAGGGTATGTCAAGGTCAATAAAATATCATCATCAAATAACATACTTTAATAAGGAGTCAAGCCTACCTCAATTCCCTTTATATCAGACAAATCCCATATTTTCTGAGCAAGGAGCTCAATAGGCAGTAGAAAAATGTCAGAGACATGGCGCAACCCTGATGCATTCCTCTCCCTAACAATAATGGAGATGACAGTTTCCCATTAGTAAGGACCTGCGCTCTTGGATGTGAGTAGATAACCTGTACTCAATAAAGAAAACCAGAAGCAAAATCAAATTTACATAAAACAGCAAATAAATAAGGCCATTCAACAGAATCCAAGGGCTGGTCAGGTGATCATACTACAGATCTTACTAAGGAAAGATAAGGGGCAAGGAAGAAAGTTGTGCTGATAACCGCTCCTGTCAATCAAGAGGTATAATACTGCAGATTACCTCTTGACAATATGAAATTATCCAGTCATCTTTTAAATTCAGTCTTGGTTTCACTAATGATTATATCAGCAGGTAATTACAGAAACACAGACTTTGAAGGTACATAAGGACCGCTCGGCCCACCTAGTCTTCCAATTCCCTACCTACTGGATAAGCTGCAGATCATAGTTAACCAACAGTCTACTTCTTCCTACCCCCCCACCAGAATTGTCTTATGTGTCTCTCCCATGCTTTCTTGAATTCCTCCATTGTTTTTGACCCCACAACCTCCTTAGTAAGGCCGTTCCATGCATTCACCACCCTCTCTGTGAAAAAATACTTCCTCACATTGCCCTTGAGCCATTCTCCCTCTATCTTCAAATTGTGCCCTCTTGTTATTACAAGGGTTTACAACTCATAAGGTGAAGAAGGGTTTCCTCTTAATGGGCCCTATGCACCAATGAGGCAGCGTGGCTATGCATGCTTATCTGGGGTGTGCAACCACTCTGCACCCATTGCACCACCTGCACGGTCAGCCGAGGGATTCACCCACAGGGCACAGAGTCATGGAGCGCTGGGCACGGGTGGTGCACAGTACGCAAAGGGAACCTCGGCCATAATGTCTGTACACCTCCAAGATGTCGCCCTCCTGGTCACTGATGGACAGGTGGCAATTGTCGTCCCCCACACCATGCCACCCCAGACCACAGACAGTGAATGGTGCTGTGTGGATGGCTGACTGGGCACCAGCCCACCTTGTTTTGTGCACTGTGCAGTGGCCACCACATCTCCATGCCCACAGGCACAAAGGATCCACTGGCAGACTGGGTCAGGCATCCCATTGCATGCCGGCCTGGTCCGGGTAGCTTTCCTCCATACTCCTGTGTGCCGAGGGGGTAGGGCCCCCGACAGGTGGCCGGTGGTAGTGAATTCCACAGGTGCACACCTGACCACAGGTGCACAGCTACCCTAGGATTCTGCATACCTCTGCCCCATTAATGCATAAGGGCCAATGAAATTAAAATGTTTGCCAGTTATTTGTAATGGGTGACCTCAGGTATTATAGTTAGAATCCTTGAAACTTTGACAAAGTTTGGTCATCAGATAAGGGTCACGAATGATATCATAAAGAAGTAATAAGTCCCCTCTTAATCAACGTGTTTCTAGTGACATTAAGTTTAGGGTTGCAATCTATTATCATAAGACACATCATGCAAACCATAGATATATTTGGTAAATTTATGTTGGACTCTTTCTAGCTGTGAGCAGTTAGATTTTTTATAAGGACACCATAGCTGAGAGTCCTGCTCCAAGTGTGATCTAATATAGGCTCTAAATAACGGCATCAGGACTTTGGTATCCTTAGATTAATATTGCTTCTGTAGTTGCAGCAGCTTTTCACCCCAAATCCCGCCTGCTTCAGTATATAAAACTATTTTTTACCTACCTAAACTGCTGCAACTTGTGACTAATCCAGTTATTATTCACCAGAAGATCTTCAGACTCCAGGATATCGAAGCTGGGGCAGAAAATCTACTGGGAATGGATGTGAATATGCAGCAAGCCTTACCTCATCATACACCGCCCCAGACGCCAGACAAGGCCTCTAAGGAAATCCAAGGGCTAGGGCACTGCCACCTCTAATTCATCAACTACTACTTTGGAGTCAAAGCCTCTGTCTGAAGAGAAATTCCTGCCAGAATTACAACCACTCAAGTCCTCTCTCTTTTAGCTCACCTCTGAATTAAAATTGTTAGGATCGGAGCTCGGACACCATGGCAGATGGGTAAGAGATGTGGAGGCCCATTCTACTTCACTGGAATGGTGGCGGGACAAGACTGATCCTGAACTGGTTTCACTCCGGCACAAACTTGTGAGGATGGAGAATAAGTTTGAAGATTTGGAAGATCGAAGCTGATGGAACAACTGGTCAATTTTGGGTTTCCTGAGGATGTGGAGGGTGCTTCACCGATAATCCTCACCCAGTTTCTACTGGAAAAGTTAGCTGGGCTGTCTCCTAATGGGCACAGCTTTGTTGTGGAGCAAGCCCACCACTGCCTTCATCTGAGACCTCCCGCAAGCTCCCCTTCCCAGCCATTCATCCTGTGGCTGTTAAATTACTTTGACAAACAGTTTATCCTACAAAAACTGAGGGACCTTGCTGCTATTACCTGGGAAGGCTCCAAACTGTCCATCACCTGGGATCAACTCGAGTCCACCAGACAAAAGAGGGTAGCATTTCACCCAGTGGTAAATAAACTTACACCAGCTGGGATTAAATTCAGGGTCCTTTACACCGCCCGTCTTCAAGTCCTCATCCAGAACTCCTGGCATTCATTCGACACTGGGGACTAGGTGGTGACTGAACTTTGGCAGGTGCTCCCTGCACTATTCAAGGCAGACTGACCCTTCAAACATACCAAGCTGGAGTAACAGATTCCTTGAAGGCCTGCTTTGAATGCAATATCTTCTAATCTCTATCAGCAGTACTCTGGGAATGACCTGCACAATATGATCACAATTTCCCTCACTCCTGCCCATTTTGCTCACTTTTTGACAACCCCTTCTTGCTGTTCCTTCCCCAGATCAGAGACTCCTGGACCCCCCGAGTGCTAACCCTTTCTCTGTTTGTTGGACTGATCTTACTTTCAGTGTGACTTTGCCAATGAGTGCATTATATTTTCCTGCTTCACACTGCAGTATGCCTTCACGCGAGTCCCCAGTAGACTGACTGGACACATGGCTGCCTAAACTCTCGGGCCCTAACCTATGCTGCTCAGCCTCAGTTCCTGTTTCCAGCTTTGTCAGAAAGTGGCTCCATTCAGAGGGCAATTTGTCTCTCCATGCACCACATGATCAGCTGGACTGGACTTGTGGACTTGGTCTGACTGGACTACCCTGCTTCCCCATGGGGCCCAGATAACATTTAGCCTTGTGTCACCTTCATGGCCAACCAGCACATAGGGTAACTTGTTCACAGCTCACTTCCCACCACAGTTGGGGACTTTCTGCCAAAACAATTTTCTGGGGCACGTTGTGGCTGGGCTCAGTCATCTTCCCCAAATTACCACCTTGTACTGTTCTGCATCTGTTCAAGTCATGGACTTTAGGCTGGTGTCTGCTCAGTCTGCAGAGGATCAGTGGAGGCTTCACTCACCACTGCTACTGACAGCCAAGCCCAGAATTATTACTATGATTGGTGAGCTCCATCACAGCATGATTTTCCCAGTACTTCCTCCTCATCAGTGTTGTTATCCTTATATTAAAGTCATATTTTGATTACAACTGATTCCTGCACAATTCGAGTCTGCTGGTTATTATCCCAGCACAGCATCTGAGTTTGTAGCTTGATTTGTCATGGTCACCACACTCTATGATGCCTGCTGCTTATTTTTTTATATGGACACCATTTGATTAGAGAAAGTTATTTTTTTTTTACTCTGTATTTATCCTCCTACCTTGCTCACATTGGCCTCACTCTTCGGTGCTTCATGGTGACCTACGTCACATTCTTCCCTGGAATCACTTGTGCATATGAATGCCCTGCTCAGTTTTCTTGATCTTCCGGATGACCCCCTTCCCTGGCTGGGGTGGAGGAGCCTCCTAACTCCCCCAGACATAGATAGATCATGCACTTTGTGCATGTACCACCACCGGAACCCTCCAATCGCAGTCCTTCTGAAGCCCGTTTACTGGTGCCAATGCGGGGAGTGTTTTTCCTGCTTTTCCATCCCTCCCCTTAGACAACAGTGAGCTAGGAGGGTCAATGAATCAAAGGTACACTGAGAAATTACTTTGCTCCGGCCCCCAGCTGACTTTCAGCCCCTCCCAGAGCTGCTACCTCCTTTACTGCACCTTCCACCTGAGTTCCCCCAGGTGGAGGTATTACAGCGAGGCTTACAGATCCCCCCTTCTGAAGAAGGAGATCAGCCATCGGATGCTCAATCCTTCTCCACCTCTGCTGACTCCTGGTGGCCTGTGCTCATTTCTGAACACAGGTCACCGATGTGGTGTGAGGTAAGGCATCAAGTGCCTCAGCCCTTTGCACCACCAGGCCGGCAGAGACTGTTCTTTGAGGCTTAGCTATAGCACCATTCAGCATTATTGTTTTCCTTCCTTTCATAACAATGGGTCCATATGATCTTTACTTGTCTGTTGAAATCTGTGCTATTATTTTTAATGTTTTGCCTTTTCTGCTGGGGAGTATCAGCTTGACACTGGGAGTCCCTTACAGTATGATTGCATTTGCATATGCTTATTACTGGTTCATCTCATATTGGGGTGTGGATTCTAACTTCTCTACTCTAGGACCAGGTGGCAGCCTATGATCATGTGCAGTTTTATTTCCTTTTTCTTTTTTGCTTTACTGTTGTGTACTCTACCACCTTGCTCAGTAGGGAAGTTGGAAAATTATGCTTTTGCTATTTATTTTTCTTCCAAAGTACCCTCATTGTCACAAAGTCAATGTTTTGTCCTGGCTGACTTGGTAACCTCTATAATCTTGTAAGATTTTGTGGCAGTTTAACTATGGTTTCTAAGGGTGGAAGTGGGCGGGGGGGGTTGTACAGGGTTTTGTGCTGCCAATACAGGATGACTTCACAAGCTGAATATACGGTAATGGGCTTGGTTCTGTTTTCCTGCTGGGGAGCATTGTTTTGACACCCACACATATTTGAGGGTCTCAGGTTAAAGCTTCCTGTGTATGGGTATTCTATATTTTGAGGTTCCATGAGACCTTGCTGCTCTGGGTGGGTTGGGATTTTTGTGGGTTTGGTGCTTGAAGATTGGTTGGAGTTGGGGATGGAGGGTGGATAGGTCTGTGGGGTTCCTGTTGTTGTGGGTATGGTTGGGGTTTTGCTGTTTGTTCTAATATTAGGAATTGGGATGGGGGTTGGGATTCTCACCACCAGAGGTTCAATCTCAATCAGTTGGGTTGGGCATATGCATGGTCTGTAAATCCTGGGACATTTCTTCTATGCCAACCTAGATATCATGGTAGTGGCATTTAACGTTTGCTCCTGGAACATCAAAGGCGCTCAATCTCCCACAAAAAGGGCTCAGGTTTTGCTTCACCTCCACAAACTAGGGATGGATGTCAACTTTCTCCAGGAACCTCAGTTGTCCCCATCCCAGATTCTCCTTTTCAAGCATTCCTGGGTGTGGCAGGCATTTGGGGTGAGTAATGATTCCCATAAAAGGGGGGGTGGCCATTTTAGTTGCAAAAATGATGCCCTTTCTTCTGCTTCAAGAAACAGGTGATCTTCAGGGCAGGTACCTTATCCTGCAAGCCCTACTTGGCAACCTGGAGGTTATCTCAGGTGCCATATATGGACCTACGGTGGTCGAGCCTAACTTTGTTACCACCTTAATGGACATATTGGCAGCATGGTCCTCCCTTCCCATGCTTCTCTTGGGGGGCTGGAACATGGTTTATTGTAATGGGCTGGATAGGTCTGGTCCTCATTGTTAATCACTTTCTCCAGGTCAGTTGGCCCTCCGGGACTTAATGGATTCCCTGAGCCTTCTGGACCCCTGGCATGCATTGCACTTGGCCCAGCAGGAATATTCCTTTCACTAGCTTCCCCATAATACTTTGTCATGGATCGATTATTTTTTGTTGCAGATTGAGTACCTTCCTTTAGCCTTGTCATGCTATGATCTGGCCAATGTTTTATCCATCCACCACCTACCCTACTCCACCAATGTTTTTTCCCAGCCCTAGAGTGGGATAAGTTATGGAGATTCAACAGGCAACTGCTCAAATCTGATTTTCTGGTGCAACACATTAGGCACGTCATTTCCTCGTTTTTGGATGCTAATTCCCCTTCTATGCTTAAGCTTGATTTCCTATGGAGGGATTTCAAATGTTCACTCTGTGGCAAACTTATTTGTTTGGCCTCTAAAAGGAAAAAGGTGACTTTGAGTGTAATGTCTTCCATTTTTGATCAGATTAGGGCCCTGGAAAGTCATTTCTCTGAAGCCTTTTCTCAATCCGATTGGGAACGCTTAGAATCCCTTTGGTCGAAGTACCACTGTTTGCTGGGAGAAAAGGTGAAGCATCTAATTTTACACTAGGAAGTTAAATATTTTGACCAGGGTGAGAAAGTGGGTAAACTTTTGGCCTTGCATTTGCATTCACAGGCCACAGACAGGATTATTTCCTTCCTTCACAATGGCTCCAGAAAACGTCTCACCTCACTTCGGGACATTGATGCTCACTTCCAGAAATATTAAAAATTTTTGTAAAAGCCACCTTCCTCCCCCTTCTGTGTGACCCTTTTCGAGAACTTTATTCAGGATATTTCCCTCTCACTTGGGCATCTCACAAATAGACATATTACTAGCCCTCTTGATTTTGTCCGAAATCTTGACGGCCATTGACAACCCTTCCTCCCAATAAGTCCCCACGCCCTGACAGTTATACTTCCAATTTTTACAAAACTTTAAAACACCTTTTAAACTCCTTTTGGCACCAGTACGCCTAAACACCTTTAATGATAGCTTCATGAGGGCGTTTCAACTTTTCCTTACTGAAGGCACTGTTGTGGTGCTGCTAAACCCTGGAAGAGATCCCTGTTAGTTGTGAACTACCGGCCAATATCTGTCATTAATGTTGATTTTAAAATTCTATTGGCCAGCAGGCTGAATCAAGTCTGGCACTCTCTTATTAGTCAGGCACAAGTTGGCTTTGTGTCAGGATGGTTTTCTGCAGATCATTTGTGCAAACTTTCTCACTTAATTTCTGTGTCCAGGGATTCCAGCGTTTCATTGGTGCTGGCTTCCCTTGATGCAGAAAAGGCTTTTGCCAGGGTCTCCTGGGACTATTTGTTTAATTTATTATGTACATTTCTTATTCTCTTGACCTTTATTCAGAGGGTCAGGGTGCTCTTCTCGCTCTCTTCAGCCCGCATTCTTTGCAATGGTGTCTTGTCCAACTCCTTTCATTTACATCAGGGCACCAGGCATGGATGCCTGCTCTCACCTTTTCTTTTTAATTTGTTCTAGAGCCATTAATTAGAAAGCCCAAGGCTTCCCCCCTCATTTCAGGCATACCTTTTGGACCTCACCAGTATAAACTTTATGTTTATGCAGATGACATACTTCTGCACATTACCTCTCCCACTACATCCTTGCCTGCTGCCTTGGATATTATTAAAGAATTTGGTTTTACTCCCAATTACAAATTAAACCTGACTAAGACAGAGGTGATGCCACTTAATGGTGTTATGTTGAGGTCAGAGATGGAGCACCTGGGCCTGGTCTGGATCCAAGTAAACTGAGTATTATATAATACCAACACCCGGAATCCCAACAGTCAGGATCCCAAGTGTGATAGCCCGACACACACCCAGCTGACACAGACCTGCACAACACACACATGCCTGACAGGGGTAAGGTAGCAGATGTGACAAACCATTACCCATCCCTAGTCAGGCAGGAGAACAGCGGGGAGGATACAGAAGCTTGCGGGGCTGCTCCCATGGTGTGGAGAGCTAATTCACTAGCAACTCAGCCAGCATGGTGCTCTCAACTGGGTTCTGTTCCCAGGATGGAATTTTTTTTATTAATGATGTTGTTGCCCCCGTAACTTTTTAACTTACTCCGAGGTCCACTTCCCTTGGAGATGGTTATTTTAGTAATGGGGGTGTGGGGGTGTGTGGTGTTCTTGCCCCATGCATTGCATTAAGACCTTGTCAGTCTCCTGACATTCGGTCTTTCGGGCTCAGGCTTATAGAGTTCGGAAGACCAAATGTCAGATTTTCATAGTGAATATGAGATAAATTGAAGTATTTGGGCATATATTTAAGCACATTGTTGACCAAAATGAAACAGTATAATCTTGGCTCAATAGTTAGCCAGTTACAAACAGATTTGGATCATTGGTCCCTTCTGCCTATATCCCTGTGGGGTCATTTAAACATCATAAAGATGAATGTGTTACCACGCCTACTTTACCCATTACAGCTGTACAGTTATGCCCTGACAAAATCATGGTCCATTCAAATTGACAGGATAATATCCTCTTTTCATATGGTGTGGTAAGATGCCTGCAAGAGCTCTTTTCAAACTTTAGCATTCCAGAGAAAGGGGAGGCTTGCAAGTACCCAACCTTTACCTTTATTACTTGGCCATTGACTGTACCAGGTTTTTTCAACGGTTCAGACCTCAACCTAAGGATACATTTCAAACTTACACCCCTTTGTTGCTGGAAATAGAGTGATATCTCTGTTCTTGGCATGATTGTGACACTCAAGCACTTCTCTGCTTTCTCACCACAAAACTTCCAAAGTCATAACATGGGTCTCCTTTAGAAGCCTCAAAATGGGGTCCATTTACAGTTTTGTGCCTTACTAAAACTTCAACCATTTAAAGATATTTCTCAACCAAGAATTGGTAACCCCAATTTTAAGATTGAGGAGAAAATTCTCACTAAATCCTTCTGCAATTTTGTTGTGTATGTGGTGGACGACCTGGTATCTGGATGGAAACTTTTCACTTTCCCGGAAGCCCAGGTTAAATATCACTGGCGTTCCTCTATGTGTTTTAAATACTTCCAGCTTACACATATGCTTCTTCACCACTTTGACACAGGCCACTAGGATAACCCATACAAAAGACAAGTCCTTTCAGTGGTCTTATCCGCCCCTTCCAATCATGTCATCTCTTACTATTACCACCAGTTGCAAGATTTTTTGGCCAACAAGGAGAGACAGATGTTCTACTACTGGGATAAGGCCTTACTACCTGTTGACTCCCCTCACAAATGGCAGCAAATTTATAAATATATACAGAATGGGTGAACTTCCCTCCAATATTTGCTCTAGATGTAATAGAGAACCCAATACTTTATTTCATATTCTATGGTCTTGTGAAAAAGTTACTCCCTTCTGGACAGTTATTCAGTCATGACTAAACTCCATTCTTGGGTTGTTCGAGGCCTTTCTCCCTGATGTGTGTTTATTGGGGGATAATGGGGATACACTGATTGACATTCAATGGTTTCACATAGTCCTTGTTTCGATATGTGTGAAGAAAATAATACTATGACTCTGGCTTGATCAAAGTTTCCCCTCCATAACTGAGTGGTATTGGGAGATACTTTTTCTTTACAGGTGGAGCGGATCACAGCCAGTCTGTCTAATAGATCCCATACATATTAGAATGTTTGGGAACCCCTGTATACTTTGCTAACTATCTAATACACCCAGTCTTTCATGCAGTCTACTGCTGTTCTTGGTTTTTATTTGTAATATTCACCCTCCTTTTTATTGCCCTTCTGGTCTACACTGTGAGCACCTAGGTATTTACTAGCTATTAAAGCAGCCTGGTTACCTTGCAGGTCCATAATAGTTTGGTATCTTTCGGTGGTTAGTTGGGACTGAGGGGGAAGGGGGTTATTTCAGTTGTAGGGCCTTGTTTTCTTTCTAACATTGGCTGCTTTTGTTTATCTGTTCCTTAGTTTCACATACTGCAACTACATCTACTGTGTTAGCCCTGCACTGTATACTCTGTATATGGTTTGACTAGAGTTGGTGTTTTTCTTGTTGTATTTATTGTTATCTGTGCTTTTGTTTATTCAATAAAGCATATTCAATTTGAAAAAAAAAAAAGGAATCAAAGGCCTTATCCATGTCTGAAATCACCACCCCCACAGTGGGTTCAGATGATGATGTGGAGGGCCAAATTAAATCAACCAAATGACAAGTATATCTGCCCCATCATGCCCCCCATGAATCATACCTGAGCAGGATGAATCAGACTCAACAGTACAGAAACAAAACAGTTAGCCAAAAAATGTACCAAAATTTTATAATCAACATTAAGGAGCAAGATAGGGTGATAACTAGAATACAAGAAGGGGTCCTTATCCTTTTTAAACAGATTGGTGATAACTGCATCACTCATAGTCATGGGGGGGGGCTTCCTTATCTGCCAGGCCTCCGTGAATATAGGTGCAAGTAGAGGGTATATTAAATCTCCCACTACCTTATAAAACTAAACGGGGAACCCATAAGGTCTGGAGGTTTTATTACTACTCAGTAGGCTAACTGCTCTCAGAACCTTAGGCAACATTATAGGGCCATCTAGTTGCTGTTGCTGTTACAATGTAAGGCTAGGAAGGACTAAGCAGTATAACAATTTGTGAATATCCGAGACTGAAACTCCCTGAACTCTTCTGGAAGCATAAAACTGAAAGTAGTACTCTTCAAAAGGAGAATTAATCCCCTCTGGATCTGTAATCAGAGAATCCCATGCTGAATCCCTGCAACTGTGCAATAATTCTCCATTCATTTAAGCTGATAAGCCGGTAAAGGACCCACATGTTCACTTCCCTCCTAGTAAGCCTGACTAGTCCTATGCAGGCTGAATTCCACTTGCTAGGTATTGTATTTAAGGAGTTAATTTAGAAACGAAAATCCTGTATGTGATAAATAAGAGAGGTATCCTTAGATTTCACTTTATGCTGCCGCTCTAGGGCCGACAACTGTTGTTCCAAAGAGGACAGCTGAGAATCCTTTCTTTTTTATGTGCTACGGCACAAGAAATTATTTTGCCTTGCATGGAGACTTTAAGGGACTTCCACACCAACTTTGTAGCAACCTCGCCAGTGTAACTCTTAGTAGGGTAGTCCCTAACTTCCCCACAAATTCAATCTTAAAATTGGGGGTCATTCAAATAACCTGCATTACATTGCCACCCTTTATCTCTAATCCTATCCCCCTCCTGCTGAAATGTAAATGTCACTGGAGAATGGTCTAAAATAATAACTGATGAAATAGTAGAGGCTAAAGCAAACTTAACCAAATTAGGTGAAACCAATATTACATCAATCTTGCTATTAGACTGATGCAGTGAATAAAAATAAGTATACTGTCCCCTTGCAAGTACCCACCAGCATGTAGCACTTGCAATCTCCAACGGGAGCTGCTACAAGGCAGGGAAACCCAAAGAGTCCACCCTAGGAGAGGAGAGCAGTATTACGGAAGCTCAATCTTCTCCTCCCCCACTGATCCCTGATAACCAGAGTCTGCTCCCGAGCCCAGGTCACCGACTTGGTGTGAGGTGTGGCATCTAGCACCTAAACCCTTAGTGCCACTGACCAGGCTTGAAAATCTGCAACATTCAGCAATACAATATTAAAACGAGAAAGAATTCTAGTAAAATAAGTAAAACTACTAGCAAACATAAAATCAGCATAGTTAAGCATCTACGTATAAAGGGCAAAGAGTGCATGTTGGTATGAATGGGGTCACTTTGCCCAGCCCTATGAATAAATTAACCCAGGGTAGAAACCCTATTCCCCCCATCCAGGGCCCCAACAGCAACACACCAGAATGGAAGTCCAAAAGTACTGTATAAGACGGTACCAATATTAAGAACATTAACTAAAACCCCATGTAATACTAGTGTAGAATAAACTATATTACTGCTGTACCCACAAACTCTTATATATATATATATATATATATATATATATATATATATCAACCAGATAACCCATGATTGAAATACAGATTTCTAATCCAGCCCCTAGTGGAGCATGATCCTGGTTCACCAACAGGCACAGTGATGGCTGATATGGTGACACCCCAACCATGACCACAGGAACAGCGCAGGACCAGTGCACCAACAACAGAGTCAGTGATGATTGCCACAAGAACCAGAGACCTTTGACTGCCACACCATTGACTACCCACCCTGCCCCACCCCAACTAGGCAACAGTACCCCCAGGTGGAGGACAGCACCCACCCCCCCAGCGGGCTCAGAACACAAGCTCTCACAGCACGTGGCATGTCCACAAGCAAACAGCCTTGACAGGCCCCTCTGGGGCAGTTATAGCATACGTTGCTAACTGGGAAGCTCCTTCCGCAGTTTAATTTCAGTTGTCTAGGTTACTCAAATATATTATTTATCTATATTCTGTATTACATGGCAAGCTTATGTTTTGTGTTAACTGTCAAGTTTTTATGTCTCTGCTGTTTTACATCCTGATGTGGAACCTTTGTAAAAGAGTGTATACTCAAAGGTTGTATCCGAATTATCAAATAAAATAATAATATAAACAACCGCAGACACAGAGACAGGAGGACACAAGGGGCGATGCTTGAGAGTGTTTTTTTTATTTAATAAACTTTATTGCTTTTAAATTAGACAGGAACACACAAATACATAAACAATGAAGCATAAAAGGTACAGCCAGTGTTATAACAAGGCCAAATGAAAAATTGCAGTAAGAATTGCAGTAACTAAGTAAGTACAACAGGTTATTTAGACTATGCCTCCTACCCAGAAAAAAAAAACAGAGTTCTTGACTAGAACATCCCCTTTCAAATATCTCAACCCCCCCATTCAACCCTCCCATTTTACCCAGAGACCAACTCAGCCCTAGCAGATACCATGTCAAAAGTCTGGGGTCCTATGAGGGTAAGCATCCATATCTCCCATGAGAGGTATCAGAGGTAACATTATGCCTTACAAAAATAAGGAAGGAAGAAAAAAAAGGTAAGATCTGCAGGTATCAGCTGATGGACCTGTACTGGTCCTCCCCAATGAAATAGTCTGTCACTATCCCAGATGGTCAACTATGAGCCAGCATTAAGTGTCAACAGAACATAGAGGGGCTCCCACACTGGGCAATATATTTTCCTATTACCAGAGATATTTGTTATAATCCATTTGGCTTGCAAGGCAAAAAGTATCTCCTGGTACCATTCCCTATAACCAGGAGTGACCATTGTCACACTTGTGTCTGTGAATAATTTTCTTCTCAAAAGCTGCTATTAAAGCGATGTGCAGTTTCTGGTTACTGATCAGGCCTAGACGATAATCACCCAGAATACAAATCTCAGGTGTGAACAAATGCTCCATCCCCAAAAGGGGGTCTAAACATTGTCTAATCTCCCAAAAGGGTGTGATCATCTCACACAACCAAAAAATATTATATAATGTCCCCACATCCTTCCGACATCTAGTACAAAGGTTCTATTCCAGTTTTCCCATCTGGTGTATTCTAACTGGAGTGTAATATATGTTATGTAGTAACTGATACTGCACATACCTATATCGATCCCACTTAATATATTTATAAGTGGCCCTCCAAATGTGGTTCCAGTCGTGAGTGCCCTGCGGAGAGGGAAGTACCTGGTCCCAGATGTAAAATAATCCGGATTTCTTCTCAGCTACAACCATCCATAATTGAGTATGGAAAAAGGCAATGTTATGAGAAGCTGGAGCGGACAAGATCATGTGAAGCAACTTGTCCACATAGGGTCTGGACCATTGTCCAGTACCAAAATGATGTAAAAGCATATGCCTAAGTTGAAAAAATTAAATGATAAAGAGATATACCAAGAAAGTTTCTGTTGGGCTTCCAGGAAAGTGAGAAATGTACCATCTTGTGCCAATTGGTCTACTGAGAGAGAATCTAGAAAAAGCCAATATTTCAGGGACAGAGGCTTCTCATCAATTTTCAACTTTGGATTTTCAAGAATAGGTTGGGAGGTATCTTGATAGGGGTCCAAATGTAACAAAAGAAATAACTTTTTATGAGTTTGGAGAGAATTACCAATAGGGGTATCTCATATGGTGCAAGAGACTTTCTTTAAAGGAACAGAAAGTAAGGCTTGAAGAGTTAAACCCAATTGTGAACATAAAAACCTTTTTATGTCCTGCCAAATAAGAACACATGCCAAGTTCTGTTTGAGAGGGTCCAAATGTATCCAGGAAAAATATTGGGAACAATGTATGGCTAAATGATATAAATATACATTGGGAGCCTTTAAGCCATCAGCCTCTTTTGACCGCACCAGTTTAGTCAGGGCCCTAAGGGGAGGTTTACCTTTCCAAAGGAATTTAGAAAACAGTCTATTAGTAAGACTGAACCTAGCTTTAGACAGCACAAGACTGAGCATTATTAAGGGGTATAAAAGTCTGGAGAGGATATTCATTTTAAGGATATTAAGGCGATGCAACAAGGATAAAGGCAACAGAGACCAATGATCTAAATCGACCTGGATTTGGACTACAACTCAATCTATATATTGTTTCAATTTAAAAGGGTTCATACTAAGGTATATACCTAAATACTGAAGCTTATGCTTAACCCATAGAAGTCCCAGGTGCTCTACACTTGCCTGAGTTGCATGAATGTTAAGGGGCATGATCTCTGTTTTGGATCTATTTAATTTATAATTGGAAATTACATCAAATTGGGATATAATGTCCAAGACAGTTGGCATGGAGGTGGCAGGGGCAGCTACATCCAGGAGAATATCATCAGCGTACACTGACAGTTTATAATGTGAGGGCCTGACAGGAATACCATCTATCTGAGGTGACGCATTAATCTTGCTTATCAAGGGTTCAAGATACAAGTTAAATAAATATGGGGAATGAGGGCAGCACTGACATGTACCCTTCTGTAAGGAGAAGGAATCTGAGAGCACCCAATTACATAGAATGCATGCCAAGGGGTGAGTGTAGAGCACCCGAAGCCAACAAAGAAGCTCAGGAGGGATACCATTTTGGGGAAGTAAATGAAAAAGATAATCACAGGAAACTGTATGGAATGCTTTTTCCGTATCCAGGGAGACCAGAACAGAAAGAGTAGGGGAATCCCTGGACATGGAAATAAGATGTAGCAGTTTCCGAAGGTGATCGGCAGACAGCCTCACTGTGACAAACCCCACCTGATCTCTGCTGTGAAGGCATTCCCAGACAGTTTAGCCTGGTGGCCAGAATTATGGCCAGAATTTTAAGGTCAACATTTATTAGTGAGATGGGTCTGTAGTTGGCTACCAGGGAGTGATCTCAACCTGGCTTGGGAAGGACCACTATGTCTGCTGCCATGAGAGAGAATTCTGAGAGACCATGGGAAAAGACATAGTTAAACATTTCCAGAAGATATGGGGCCAGTAACTCCTTAAACTTCTTATAAAAATTTGATGAAAAACCATCAGGGCCAGGGGATTTGTCAGGGGAGAGAGAGACTCTATGGAACTATACACATCCGTTATGGTCAAGGGTGCTTTGAGTATCTCCAGCTGGACCTCATTCAATGATGGCAATGCTAGGTCTTGAAAAAAGGCATAGCACTGGGAATGATCAGGGGGAACCTGAGGGGCCGTGTAGAAGGATCTGTAAAAAGCCTGAAACTAGGACACAATATTTCTAGTGGAAGTAATGAGGGTGCATGAGGCAGATCAAAGGGATGAAACAATCTGTCAGCAACCTGTATGCTTAAACACAATGCCAAAGGTTTTCTGGCCTGTTCTCCCTGGTCAAAATACCTGGTCTTTGTTCTGAGGAGGAGATGCTCAGCCTTCTCCTTGAGAAGCATGTTGTACTATGCCCAGAGAGCTTCTAAATGTTCCCACTCCATTTGCGGCGAGGATGTAGAGACACTTTGCTCAGCCACTTTAATCTGCTGAAGAAGAAAGGAAACAGTTTGTGAAATTTGTTTGTTCTGTGTGGTGGCCAACCTAATGATTTCCCCTCATAGACCACATTCAAATGCACCCCATAGCACATCCAATTTAGGCATCATAGGCATGTTAAGGGTAAAAAACAGGAAGATAAAACATTGATGCTGATCCACCACATCTGAGCAGAGTAAGAGTTGATCATTAAAGTGTCAGGTCTTGTCATGGTCCAGAGAGGGAGCCAGGTTAACTTGTAGCACTGCCGGGGGGTGATCTGAAACCACCTTGGCCCGATAATAACTAAAGACAACACCTGACAAGGCCTCAAGGCCCAGCAGGAAAAAGTCAATGCAGGAGAAGGAGTTGTGTGGGATAGAATGGAAGGAATAATCCTTAGTGGTTGGGTGTAAGATGCTCCAATGATCCACCAGTCCAAGCAAGTCCATAGGGCAAGGTAGAGCCAGCTGACTCATGGAAAGGGCCAGACTGTGTCTTGTGGACCAGTGTAATTCATTGTCCAGCACAGTATTCCAGTCTCCCTCTAAAATCATGGGAAATGAGGCCCATGGAGACAATACAGAAACAAGATCTGAAAAAAGGAGGGATCTTCCACTGTGGGCCCATAAATCAAGCCTAAAATCACCTCTAAATGTCCTAACAAAACTCTCACAAGGGTATAGCAACCCTGAGGGTCCACTACAAAGTGGAAAAGATGACATGTGACTGCATGCATCACCAAGATGGCCATGCCTCTTATGAGAGTCCAGCCCTGAGCAAAAAACTTGTCCAACCCAGGAGCACTGCAGCAACAGAACCTGGGTCAGAAGAAGATGTGTTTCTTGGAGGAATGTAACATCGACTTGCAATTTGCAAAGATGCAATAGTGCTTTGGAATATTTCATGGGAGATTGTGCCTCTTTAACATTGCAAGAACAATATTTGAAGTTATGGGCCATGAATCACTAAGTCAGGAAGACAACGTAGCAGGAATGAACAAATCCACAGACAAGGGCCAGAAGGCCTTACAAACATATTAGGTGATCTACAAAGAAACCCCCTTTCCCCCAACCCATCAAACTCCAGACCACCCAAAACAGATTCTGAATAAGGTATTTATCCCCCACCCCTAACCCCACAAAAAAACACAGAAGTAACAAACACTCAACCAAATCCAATCTCCTCCATCCCTAATAAAACACCACCTCCATACCAGCAGAAAGTTCACAACACTCTGCCTCCCCACAAACACCAATAACCAACTCCAGTCCATGGTGAACCAGAACTAACAGCCCAAAACCACCTGCCCCCTACTCTCTACCCTCACCCCCAAAAAATTCAAGTTAGTTCTCAAGGGACCAGAAAAAAAGGGGTCAAAACAGAAACAATTAGAAGCATCCAGCTCACTAATGCAGAGAAAAAGAAAAAACAAAAAGTCCAGAGTCCCACCACAAGGTGGGGGGGAGAAAATACGTGGAGTAGACAGATACTAAAAATCAGGGATAATACACAACATAACTTACTGGTGGAGGGCATCACCCATATAGACTAACTAGGGCACTATTATCAGTAAATGTCAGGGACATAAAGTCAAGCCAGTAAGGAGCAGTGAAATGAGGAACATAATCTCTGATTTCGTCTCCTACCCCACTGAGATGGAAGTAGAATCCAGCCCAACTCATCAGTATTTAATAAAAGAGGGCTAGGAATCCCACAAAAAAGGGAAAATCAATGAGGGGTCCCACACTGACTAATATGGGGAACCAGATTCCCTTAAGGGGCCCCATCCAACCAAGAATACACAGAGGAGAGCAATAAATCAAGGTCAGGGGGATGGAAGTAACACCAAATCCCAGGAAATAAAATATCCCCTACAACCTGCAGGTACAGGATAAATACCCTACAATTACCTTCAGCTAAAAGCAAAAGAAAAGAAAGAGATTTGGGCAATCAAGTAATGTGAGGAAGCCCCGATGTGTACTGCCAAAGAGAGCCCAGCAAAAAGAAAAGAATGTCCTTGCAATCAAGTTTGAGAACCATGTTTTATCTATCTTCTCAGGCCCTATTGCGCTCATATATAATCTAATAAAAAAAGAAAGATAATAAAAATAAATGGCTTATAACTAAAGAACAATGAGAGAGGGAGAAAACCCTAAATATCATGTGGATACAATTGCTCGAACAAAAAGACGATCCATTCAAGTAACATCTAACAATTTGACCAGAGCTCGAAAGCAAAACCATAATCCCATGTTAACCCAATTAAAGCAAAGCAAATTCTATGCAACAAAAAATGGTCCATATGTCAGAATTAAGGGAGAGAAAGATCCAAAATGCTCCTCATGTCCAAAAGTGACCAACAAAAGTCCAGAAATAGTGGGAGTGAAGGAACAGGGGAAATGAAAATGTTAACTAAAGTCCAAAGTCCCAGTAGAGTCCCCCTGGTACCGCAAGCCTTCAGGGCACCAGTGAGGAAGCAATCATTCAATGCCAAATGGAAATTCAAACAGTCAGATTCCCGTTGTGCAAGGGACCAATCCAATATTTCCACAGTAAAAATGTCCCGGAAACAGGAACTACAAAATAAAAGCCTTGCTGAAATGTGGGATATTTTTAGTACCAAAGTAAAGAAATGCATAAAGGACCACATATCTTTAGACCTAAGTACAATAAAGGAGGAAGTACACCCTGCTGGCTAAATAGAAAACTTAAAAAAAATAATTAATAAGAAACAAAAGCTTTATAAAAACTTGAAATGCAAAAAGAACGAGGCAGGATGGATGAGGTATAGAAACTTACAAAGGAAGGTTAAAAAAGAAATAAGGCGAAGGCTGAGTATTAATTTAAACTGGCTAACAAAACTACAGGCAACTATGAAGCATTTTATGCTTATATAAATCACAAATGGGGATCAGGGAGAAGTATAGGACCACTTTTAGACCAGGATGGCATGGTAATATCTCAATTAAGAATAAATATTTTGTAACTGTTTTTATTGATAAAAATAAACAACATGATAGTAAGAGTAACACATTTAACATTACAAGCAGCCTTATCCTCATTGATCCAGTAAGGATTAGGGGCAGCTTTAAACAGCTTGACCAAAATAAATCCCCCAGTTTGGATGGTTTTCATCCAAGATTTATCAAGAAGTTGGCAAATGAACTAGCACCCCCTATTAGTTGTATTTTTCAACATTCTTTAGATAGTGGGGAAGTGATAGACCCATGGAGAATAGCTGCTGTGATTCCACTCATCAAAAAAGGTAGTAAGAAATGTTCAGTTAATTATCAATCTGAAGACTTAACATCCATCCTATGTATTGGAAGGGATTATTAAGGAGTACATCACAGAGCATATTCAAGAATACAATCTAGCAGATGGTTCAAAGCATGGCTTTACCAAAGGTCAATCATGCCAAACTAATATGTTGGACTTCTACAATACGGCTAGCATGAGCTTAGACACAGGTAGATCAGTGGATGTAGAATTCTTAGACTTTGCTAAAGCCTTTAATAAGCTGCCTCATGATGAGCTAGTTCAGGTTCTATTTAAAATGGGTTTATAAGAAAATGTCATCTCATGGGTTCACTTCTGGTTACTACACAGGAGGCAAAGGGTCAATGTTAAGGGTGTACTCTTGGACTGGACTGACATAACAAGTGGAGTACCTTAGAGTTCAGTTCTGGGTCCATGTCTCTTCAATATTTATGTTACATCCCTTCAGATTGAACATACAAATTTATGGATGACAAAATTTGTTGATGACTGCAGGGTGGGAGCAGAGATAACAAACCTAAGTGATACAATCAGTCTACAGGAGTCCCTGAACCACATAGACAAGTGGTGCAACAACCATAAGTTACAGTTAAACCCAGAAAAGTGCAGTTATACAGGAAGGGAGGAGAAATCTGAAGGTCACCTATTGCCTGGCCAGTATGGCTCTCAGAGGCATAAATAAATAAATAAAGAGATTTTGGCATTACTATTTCAAATTATCTGCAATTTGGATCACACTGTAGGAAAGTGTGCCAGAAAGCAAATGGCATTTTAAATTGCATTATTAGGCATGTCTCTAGCAGAAAGAGAGAGGTTTTGGTGTCACTGTAGGGCACACCAGTCAGACCATTATTGGAGTATGGTGCGCAAGTGCGGTCGCCATATAAAAAAGGTGAGATTGGCATGCTGGCGAGGGTATAGAAAAGGACAGCATGCACTATAACAGGTCATAAAGGGATGGATTATACTGGCAGATTGAAGGAACTAGGCATGTTCTTACTGCATTATAGAAGGATAAGGGGAGATATGTGTCTGCTATTTAAGGCCCATACAGATGATGATCTATGGGATGGATTGGGGCTCTTCTTCAGAGAGAAAACCTATCACAACAGGGCACACCATCTTCTACTGAATGGGGAGAAATGCAGATCATGGAAAAGACACAAAGGGTATAACCAGAGGATGATATCATTGTGGAACACCCTACCTTTGGAAATTGTAGGCAGCTAATCAGTCAATACCTCCAAGCTGAAGTTAGATGAACTAATAGAATGAGAAAGTTTACTTTTTAAGTAATATTCAGGCATCAAGGATGAAAGTCTGTATAGCTCTGAACAAACCTATGTCACCTATGTAATAGGGCACTAAGAAAGAACCATGTCCATGTACTGTAGTTAACCACAGTCCAAGAAATAGGGAACACAAGGTAGATTCCAGTCTATCAGAGATTCAATTAGAGCAGGTCTCAAATCTTAGATCGAAAAAGCCTGTAAAAGTTTGATCAAAGCAAAATACTCGAAAGCAAAAGAGCAGCCTTGTTCAAAGTAAAACAGTCCCCAAGTAAAATAAAAGTGATACCTCAAACAACTCTGATTTACTCCTACCATTAATCCAATATAAGACCACTTCTTTATCAGACAGTAGATCTTCCCAAGTCCTTGAGCATAGTGTACATCCCAAATAAAGAAGAAAAGCCTTACCTCCAACAATCTAATATAGATCATAGGGAATTAAGATCAAACCCTTCAGTTTATACAGTCAAGATCCTCCCATGAAAACTTCAAAGGGCTTTGAATAACTCTGGCAATAAAGATTGTAAGTCCCCTATAGCTTGGCACAGTCCAGAAAGATCACCAGGCACTCTGATGCAAAACATGCAATGTGGCAGGGTGAGCCATCCGGTAAGCCATTAGGAAACGTATAGGTGCTGCAATCAACTGGTTGACTTTTAAAAGTTGACTTGCAAATTGCATGCTTTTTTTCATAATGAAGATGATGTTATTAATACTATGAATATATTAGGAACATTTTCTACTGACACTCCTGCAACATCTGAGAGCATGACCATTGAACCTACTGGGGTTTTCAAATCCCAGTCTTTGTTTATGCCACTTTCTAATGTTACTGTCACTCTTTCTGTAAAATCCTGTATTAGGGATTTAGAAATTATGTTTTAGAATTTAAATGGGGCTAGATATTAAAAGTGTAGTAAAAATGAGAAATTAGAGATTGAAAATTTAAGGAAGAATTCTGACATCATAATAAAACTGTCAGATAAAGGGGGATCCATTGTTATATGGGACAGGATGGATTATGAAAAAGAGATGTTGGGCCATTTTAATAATTCTGATTTTTACATCACATTAGATAGGGATCCTACTGAGATTTTTAAAAAAGTGATCAACTTGCATATTGGTGGAGCTTTATTAAATGGGATTATTACCAAAGATATGCATGATTTTTTAGTTACTGACTTCCCCAGATGTGCTGTTTTACATGGACTTCCTAAAATCCATAAAAGTTTAGCTAATCCCACAGCATGACCGATAGCAGCCAGTAATTGCTCAGTCACTGAACCTTTAGCCAAATTTGTGGATGAAGCGATCAAAGGGGTAGCACAAATGACCAGATCATATCTCAGAGATACTGCCCACTTTTTAAGTTTTATAGGGGATGTATATGTTGGTGCAAAAGGTTTGTAAGCTCAACCCCTGTGTTTACAATACAATTTAATAAATTTAGTGGGGTGGCTCCTGGTGTGTGACCAAACAGAAACACACGGTTAAAGTTCTAGGGCCTTATCCTCCCCCCCTTCCCATTTTGCCACATCAAAGCCTGCACTTTTTTCCAAATTAATTTTAATATTCTTACTTTTCATATTTTCAGAGGGGCTCCTGGCTCTCATCATGCAGTCAAACCATGACCAAGCGTAACCACCTCGGCAAAGTGACCACCTCCATCAGTCAGGCAAAAAGCATCACGCTCTGACTTGCCTCATCAGAGCTGAGGTCTCCTTGCTTCCTTTATATTTTTGAAGAGACCACTCTCCAGGCTTAACTACTTACAGTGTGCTCTGGCCAATGAAAGGCTCACAGGTATCTAATAGGGAGACTAAAAATTAGAAGAAGGCCACGATTCTCCTACATTCAAATCAGTACAAAAGGTTTGCAAGCTCAACCCCTGTATTTACAGTACAATTTAATACGTTTAGTGGGGTGGCTCACTTTGCTGAGGTGGTTAGGCTTGCTCATGGCTCGACTAGATGATGAGAGCCAGGAGCCCCTCCGAATAGTATGAAAAGTATGAATAGTAGAGTTAATTTGGAAAAAAGTACAGGCTTTGATGCGGCAAAATGGGGGGGAGGCCCTGGAATTTTAACTGGATGTATATGTTGAACAGGATTACTATTTAGTTTCCATGGATGTGCAATCTCTATATACGAATATCCCCCGTTGTGATGGGCTAGAGGCCATGCAGAGTGCCTTATGTGCTGGGACACACTATGCCAACACTTTTGTTGAGCTCCTAATATTATTAACAGAGGAAGTTTTAACTTGTAATTACTTCCTATTCAAAGACAACATATAATTATAGAAACATGGCCCCCAATTATAACATCATATATATCTCCCAATGGGAAAAAGAATGTGTATACAGTGAGTCCAACCCTTTTTGGACAAAATAAATTTTTATAAACAATTTATCAATGATTTATTTTTCATTTGGGATGTAACAGAAAAGGAATTTAAGGATTTTATGGTATATCTTGAGTCTGCAAATAAAAAATTAAGATTTACTGTAACGTACAGTATGATCTATGCTCTATTAATTTTTTGGACCTAACTGTTACAAGAACATCTGAAGAAGATTTGATGACAACTTTATACAGAAGTCCACTGATAAAAATTCCCTTTTGCATTATAGTAGCTGTCATGCTGCATATGTTAAAAATAATATACCCACAAGTCAATTTATGCACATGAAACAAAATTGCAGTAAAGAAACTGATTATGAGAAACAAGCACAGATTTTAACAGATAGATGTTTGAGTTGAGGTTATGATGCAGAAATTGTTACTAAGGCTAAAATGAGAGCTGATGCACGCTCTAGGGATTCTTTATTACATACTGTTGGTAATAAGAACACAAAACATGGAAATGTTAATCCCAGTGGATCTCCTCCTTTCATTACTACTTTTAGCCCACAGGTACATTTGGTTAACTCTATAATACAAAAAAAATGGGTCTGTTCTAAGCACTGAAAGAAAGTTAAGTAAGATTGCAATCAGTGTGCCTAAAGTGATATACAAGCGTGGGCAAAATCTTCATTACAAACTAGTACATAGCACATACTGGGAATACCATGGAGAATGGATAAAATACAGACACCTACCTAAGGGTACTAATAAATGTGGAAATTATATTTTTTGTAGACATATTCTGACTGGAAATGCTTTTGTACAACCTACAGTATAAATAAGAAGGAATTTTGTATTTTTCATTTTATTACTTGCACTACAGAGAATGTAATTTATTTAGCCACTTGTAAAAAATGGTCTGATTTTTATGTGGGTAAAACTTGAAGAACATTTAAGGAAAGGATTGGACAGCATATTAAAGCATTGAAAAATTAGATGGAATAAGTGCCTTAGCACAACATATACAACTTAAAGGCACCAATCAACAATTTTGGTTTCAAGGCATAGAAAGAATACATGTTGATGTTAGGGGTGGAGATTTGGGTGATCAGCATTAGGACCGATGACCCCAATGCACACCCTGATCCTGTTGGTGGGGGCGGGGTGCACATGAGGTGCAAGGAGTGGCAACCCTAACACTGAATTTCCTTGCTTTTGTTGCTGTGGAACAACCCTAACTGATGCATTAAATGGATTTTTTGGCCATGAATTTCCCTTCTTTTTGAGAATGTGCACTATAAATAATGAATGGAATGTGTGTCCAGAATTGTTTGTACATCCATTGAATGGTCATACAGCGCCATGAGCAAACAATGTAACATGAACAATTCAGCAACTGTAAGTCCCAGCAACCTGATAATTGTCACAGTCAAAGATATATTATTAATCTTTGCACATTCCAAATGCCAGCCAAATCGGACAAATGCTTCAGAAGTTATTGAAGTGTAATGAACCAAATTGTTATTCATCAGAGTGGCATAGTTCCACACCTGTTAATGTTTTACACACCAAACCACTGCAAGGCATCTCCATACCACTAGAGCAACCTTCGCTATAAATTTCAAGCCAGTAGCACCATGCGGAATGCTATGCATAAAATGTTAATTGTTTAACACAGTATCTCTGCATTGAATTATTTTTCAAACATATAAACACCATATGTCACATCTCCAGCATATCCACTCAACACCCTCCAAATTTCATGTGAATAGAACAAACCATTCCAGAGATATTCAATTTTTACATTTCTGCACCTTTAAGAAGTCTTCCACCACAAAATGGCAGAAATCGCAGCTGAAAATGCACTAAAATGGCAGACCTGGAGGCTGAAAAAATAGTAACTGCAAAGTGGGCCAAATTCAAATGGCAATAGGTCTGGAACGGAACAACGTGTTTTCACCAAACAAAAACTGTCATGTTCCTTGAACAAAGAAGTTCAGTGTGCCTAAAGTGATATGTGCCAAGGTTCAGACCAATCAACCACACATTGGCTGTGCTATGTATCATGGAAGACAGTGCAGAAAAATAGCAAAAACAATGCTTTGCATTGCACTATGCAAACGCAAAAACACAAACGTTAATGCAAAAAGTGATGGAAACAGTGAGTTAAAAGAAAATAGTAAATAACGGTAACACAAATGCAAGCGCAAATGGCAACACACATGGTGATGCAAATGGAAACAATAATGCAAACGGTAAGAGAAACACAAGTGCAAATGTAAATGAAAACAGAAATGGTAACGCAAATGCTAACGCAAACGCTAACAGTAACAGAAATGCAAACGGTAATGAAAACGCTAACGCAAAATCTAACAGCAACGGAAACACAAACAGTAATGAAAATGCAAAGGTAACACAAACACAAACAGAAATGTTAACGGCAACGGCAACGCAGAAGGAAACAGTAATGCACTCGACAACGGAAACGCTACTGAAAACACAAATGCTAAGGCCAACAGAAATGCAAATGGTAATGAACACACAAACAGTAACGGTAATGCAATTGGAAATGCAAATGCTTACGGTAATACCAATGATGACAACAAAGGAATCACAAACACAAACGTAAAGACAAATGCAAGAGCGTACGCAGACACAAATGGTAATGCAAACGGTGAAGCAAAAGTAAATGCAAACAAAAATAGAAATGGAAATTCAAATGGTAACAGTAACGCAAATGCAAGTGCAAACACAAACGCAATGGGTAATGCACAAGGTGACGTAAATGGAAACGCTAATGCAAATGGTTACTAAACGCAAAACAGTAACAGTAATGCAAATGCAAGCACAAAAGCAAATGCAAAGCGTAACGTATACGGTGACGCAAAAGTAAACGCAAACAAAAATGGTAACAGAAACAGAAACAGTAACATTAATGCAAAAGGAAGCTCAAATGCAAACCCAAAGGGTAACACACATGGTGACATAAACGGAAACACTAATGCAAACGGTAACAGAAACTACTACTGGAGATTCAGAACTGGATGAGTGCCAGTCGGCTATGGTTGAAGTCTGGGAAAACAGAGGTATTGATGGTGGACCCTAGTTATAGGACGATAGGGGCATGGGTGGGAAAACCCTCAGGATTACATCTCGCGGGAATCCCATTTGTTGCCTCGGGCCAGGTGCGAAACCTGGGTGAGGTGTTTGATGAAGGCTTGACCCTGAAGGTGCAGGTTTCAACTGTAGTCAAACCTTCCTATTACCATCTAAGGAATACAGCCCGGGTGAAGCACCTGGTCCTTCCCAAAGAACTTCCTACCTTGGTCCATGCCTTTGTCACTAGTCATTTTGATTACTGCAATGCCCCCTACTTAGGGCTACCTGGGGTAGATATCCGCTGCTTGCAGCTAGTGCAGAACACAACCGCCAGGTTGTTGACTGGAACTTCTAGATCCAGTCTTACAACTCCTGTGCTGTGTGAACTGCACTGGTTGCCAATACAGTGGTGGATTACCTTCAAGGTCGCTTTGCTGACCTATAAAGCCCGACATGAGCAGGGACCCCACTACCTGAAAGAACTCCTATGCCCTTACTGTCCCACCCACTCACTCTGATCCTCTGGTGAGGGATTGCTGGAGATTCTCAGGTTATCCCTTAAAACATCTGGGGAAAGATCTTTTGCCTTCATGGCACCTTCCCTGTGGAATTCTCTATCTCACCAGATATGAGATAGCCTGACCATAGAAGGTTTTAAAAAGTCACTGAAAACCTATTTGTTTAGCCAGGCATTTTCAGGAACTTATTGAAAATGTGTATTGATGTATTTTACTGGTATGTTTTTATTGTTTTAAGCTATAATACTGTGTTTTTAAAGAGCATTGTAAAGGTGCCCTGAGCATTGGAAGGGTGTCATATAAATAAAAGTGATGATGCTAATGAAACGCAAGCGGAAATGCTAACGGTAACAGTAATACAAATGCACACGCTTTTTTTCCCAAAAAGATGCATTCAAAAGCACAGTGAAGACAAAGAAGATATGCATAATAATGGTCCTCGGAGCACAAAATCAGCACTTGGAATACTCAATTCCTTGTATCTCAGGAACCATGTGACATAGAAAAAAACTTAAAATCTCATATTATTTATGCTTTTCCATGCTAGTTTTGTACTTAGCCCCCTAGTGGGGGACTAAACATTCTTCCAATGAAAAGTCCGTATCTCAAACTGTTTTTGAGATATGGGCCCCGAAAGGCTTGGTGGACACTGTAATGTTAGCCTATGGGAAAAATTGTCAACTTCGGAGTTCCGTAACTTTGCAGCCCTTTAATATTTTGTCACCAAACCACAAAAAGACACATCTGTGGGATCTTGACTTTCTACCCTCCAAATTTCAGCCCAAAAGACCAAACTATTGTTTTGCACAGGGTGGCAAAGATTTCCTATTGTTTTGGCCACAGTGTCGCAAAGTACTTTTGCAAATCATGACACTTTTGCAAATGAAATCACGAAAGTGTCACATATGCGACACTACTTTGTGACACTACTTTTTTTAAAAATTTTAAAAACATATTTCTGGGATGTTGTACCCCCCAAAAAAGACATGGCTAGCATCCTCAGGGCTTGACTAGGTGAACACAACAAGAATTCTATCCCTAGAGGGTCCCAAATTTAAATGCCAAGCATTTCTGTGACCACCAGCTGAAAACAAGATGGCTCACTTGCAACACTACAAGGGTCATTTGCAACAGTAAAAATTGCATTTGCGACACTTTCGCATATTTTGTTAACTTTTCCCATTGACTATAATAGGAAACTTGTTTTTTGAATAATTTTTGAACTGTTTAATATTTTTTCACGAAATCTTCAAAAGGCACGTCGGGGACCCCGTCTGCATCTTCTTTCAAGGTTTTGAACCAGTTGCACAGATTGTGCGACCTGTAGGTGCAAGCAAAGAATGTGCAAAAAAGCATAATTACCACATTCTTTGGTGTTATGTAACTCTGCAACCGTATATCCGACCATTACAAAACTTGGAAGATCCAGAAATCTATGGTGCTGCTCTGTGCATGACAAATTTCATGCAAATCTGTCATAGATACATACATAGATACATAGACAGTGTCGGCAGATAAGGGCCTATCGCCCAGCCAGTCTGCCCATTTGAGCTTGTATGTTCAGTTTATGTTTTCCAAGAAGTATGTTGCCCCTTACCCCTGACCTCCAGAATTCCTTTATGTCTATCCCATGCATTCTTAAATCCTGTGATTGTTTCAGCCCCCACCACTTCCTCTGGCAGGGTGTTCCACTTGTCCACCACCCGTTCTGTGAAGAAATTCTTCCTCACATTTCCTCTGAATCGTCCTCCCTCCAACTTCATCCCATGCCCTCTAGTCCTGGAACATCTTTTTCACTTACAAATAGTGTATTCCTGCACCCTGTTCCTCCCTGTAAGATACTTGTATGTCTCTATCATATCCCTTCTCTCCCTCCTCTCCTCCAGGAAGTACATGTTCAGTTCCTTCAACCTGTCCTCATAGGACTTGTGTGATGCAATCCATGCACCATCTTTGTTGCCCTCCTCTGAACCTTCTCTACCCTGTCTATGTCCTTATGTAGGTAAGGTCTCTAGAACTGCACAGTGTACTCCAGGTGGGGCCTCACTAGTGTCTTGTATAGTGGAATTATGACCTCCCTTTTCCTGCTGGTGATGCCCCTGCCTATGCATCCCAGCATCCTATTTGCTTTACCTGCTGCCTTGTCACACTGTTTCCCTACCTTGAGGTCATCTGAGATAACAACCCCAAGATCCCTTTCCTGCTTGGTGCATGCTATATCCTCACCCCCAACTGATATACTGTGCCAGGGTTTTTGTGCCCCATATGCATTATCTTGCACTTCCTTGCATTGAATTTCAACTGCCAAACCCCTGATCATTCTTCAAGTTTCTGCAGGTCCCTTCTCATTCTGTCTACACCCTCTGGTGTGTCTACTCTGTTACAGAGCTTTGTGTCATCAGCGAACAGTGAAATTCTGCCTTCTAGGTCCTGCGCAATGTCACTGATGAAGATATTGAATAGGACCAGTCCCAGCACTGATCCCTGTGGTGCCCCAGTGGTCACTCTTCCCTCTGTGGAGTGACAGCCATTTACCACCACTCTCTGTGTCCTGCCGCCCAGCCAGTTACCTACCCACCACACTACTGTCCTGCCCACACCCATATTCCCCAGTTTGTGCAATAGTCTTCTATGTGGCACAGTGTCAAAGGCCTTGCTGAAGTCCAGATAGGCCATGTCCACTGCCCTCCCCTGATCCACCTCCCTAGTCACCCAGTCAAAAAATACAATGAGGTTGGTCTGACATGACCTCCCCCTGGTGAAACATATAGTGAACATATAATGAAGTCATATAGAGGCAAAGTTATTAAACTGCCAAATTTCAGAATTTAACCTTAAATGGGGTACTCAACCTTAACTATAGTGGCACTACCGTGCCACTATAATATATATATATATATGTGTGTGTGTGTGTGTGTGTGTGTGTGTGTGTGTGTGTGTATATATATATATAGAGACAAAATCCATTTAATGCATCAGTTAGGGTTGTTCCAATGACGAAGTGAAATTCTGGTTAGTTAGCACTTTGATTTCTAGCCCACCCCTAATCTTCGCATCACGATGGCCACTAGCCCTAACTCTCACCCCATCACATGTGTACAGAAGCTGAGGTATAGAAGAATGGGGTGATAGTTAGACTGATGACTCCAAAGCACACCCGATGCTGGTTGGGGGTGGGCTGGGGTCCAAGGGGCTGTCAACCCTAACACCGAATTCCTCACATTTGTCACTGTGGAACAACCTAACTGATGCATTAAATGGAGTTTTGCCTCTAATGTCCTTCTTTTTGAGAATGATGATGAGAAATTGTGATAATGTAGCAGTGGAAGTGGGGGCCCAAAGACTGACCAACTCTGCAGTGATGCGCGCCAGGGCGCTGTACCACGCAATTGTAAAGGCAAATGGTAACAGTAACAGCAACAATAGCAGCAAAGGAAACAGGAACGCAAAAGGAAATGCAAGCACATATGAAAACACAAACCACAATGCGCACGGGCACAGTAACGCAATTGCAATTGCAAATGGTAACAGTAACAGCAACAAAGATGCAAAATGAAAGAGAAATGGTAAAGCAAATGAGAGGGCTGCTATAAACACAAATGGCAATGCAGACGGGGATGCAAACTGAAATGCAAACACAAACAGTAGGGGAAATGCAAATGTTAACAGTAACGCAAAAGCAAGCACAAACGAGAATGCAAAAGGAAATGGACGGGGTGGAGCACACAGAAACACCAACGGGTATGTAAAAGCAAGTGGAAACAGTAACTGTAACATTAATAGAAGTGCATACTCCATTTTTCCCCAACAGTTGCATAGAGAAACACAGTGTGCACAAAGAATGTATGCATAGCAATGGGACTCAGAGCAGAAAATGAGCTGTTGGAATACTAAATTGCTTATATCTCATGAACCGTATGAAGTAGAAATAAAATTTAAATGTCACATGAATCATGTGCTTCTTGGCATAATTGTGACAAAAATTCCGTATCTCGCACTGTTTTCGAGATACGAGCCCCAAAAGGCATGGCGTATGCCACCATGTTAGTCTTTGGGAAAAAATTTCAACTTCAGACTACTGTATCTTGGCAGTCATGCAACATTTTTTTAACCAAACCACCGAAAGGCACATCTGTGAGATGTTGGCTGCCTTCCCCCCAAATTTCAGCCCAAAAGACCAAACAGTTCTTTTGCAGCAGGGTGACAAAGAACTCCTGTCATTTTGGCCATAGTCTTGAAAAGTGCTGTCGAACTTTGCGAAAGCTTTCGCAAATTCATTCCAAACTTTCACAGGTGCAAGAGTACTTTGCGAAAGTACTTTTTCCAGAAATTTGAAAAACCTATTTCTGGGGTATTTTACCCCAAAATAAAGACATGCCTAGCATCCTCAGGGTCCAACTAGGTGAATACAAAAAGAATTGTGTTGCTAGAGGGTCCCAAATTTAAATGGCAAGCATTTTTCTGATCACCAACTGAAAACAAAATCGCAGATTTGCGAAAGTAAAAAGGCCATTTGCGAAAGTAAAATCTGCCTTTGCAACGCTTTCGAACTTTTTAACTTTTCCCATTGACTTATAATGGGAAATTGTTTTTTGAATAACTTTCGAACCGTTCAATATTTTTTCATGGAATATTCAAAAGGCACATCAGGGACCATAGCCACATGTTCCCTGAAGTTTTTGGACCAGTCGCACAAACCGTACAACCTGTAGGGGAGAGCAAAGAAATCGCTAAAAAAGCGTAATTGCGCTATTTGTTGTTGCTTCTTAACTCTGCAGATGTATAGCCAACTGATACAAAACTTGGCAAATCTCCAGATCTACCATGTCCAAACATGCATACCAAATTTCAGGCAAATCTGTTGAACGGTGGCAAAGTTACTGAGGTGCAAACTTTGACCCTTTAACCTTAAAAGTGCTCCTCAACGCTAACTATGGTAGCACTACCATGCTACCATAATATATATATATATATATCTATATATATATATATATATATAGAATATATCTATATATATAGATATATATATATATATATATCTATATCTATATATATATTTTTTTGTGATGCTGCCTTTTTATTTTGCATTTATGTCTGTTATATCTGTTGTTATGTCAGCATATATGTACAGTGGCATCCACCGGGATGAAACATAATTCTGCAGCATTTTGCAGCACTCTGCAGAATGCTGCAAAAGACCTACTGAATAAAGCAATGTAATTTCAATGGTAATTCGTGCCTTGTGTCATTCAGGAAAATGTGACACTGACAGGATGAGGTGAATCCCATTGGTAGCACTATAAATATTACACTTTTTGATGCATTGACCGGCTTTGAAAAAGCATCCAAAGGGATGTGAAAACATTCAGCTGTGGGACTGGCTATCCATGTGTCTTTATGCTTTCAATAATTAAAACTTAAGTTTAATCTGACACGTTTAGTGCCTTTTAATTCAAGGCAGAGACTTCAGAGCCGACATAATAGCTTTATGGACATTAATTCACTTCTATTGGCATTGGTCCTTGCTGGTGGTGAGCTGCCTGTTTGAGAAGTCTAATTTCCAAACACAGTAGGTCAAACAGCAATACAAGAGCTGTTCCACAAGAGACGAAAGAAATATCACCTACACAGTGTCAGCAGAGGGTACTCTAAATCCATGCAGTCTTCTTCCTGAGGTGTTGTACTGGGTGCTGTTTCATCAGAAACCTTCTTCCCAGTAGCAGCATGGGAAACAGAAGTAGAGAAGATTTGCTGAGGCTTAGGTGATGAAGAAGCCAAAGTTCCATTAGAAATAAAACCTTGAGCAGGATGAGAAAGGTTCAATAAAAACCGACAGGTCTCAGAAAGGTGAGGTAAAGGATTTCATTTTGTTATTATAATAAATGTATAGAGTGGCCAGAAAAACTAAACAAAACAGCAAATACCTCTTCCCTGGTCCAGTCCCGGACAGAATTGAAAGCCTTTCATTTGTCAGTTACCTGCTTAGTTAGGTCAGGATGAAAAGTTGATAGGCTCCCTGCTAATTAATTTCTTTTAAGGAACTGGAACTCCTTAAAATATGTCTCTGTCCTGGAAGTGAAGAAACTTCATAACAATTGGACTTGGCCTAGAGCTGGGTTCCAAAAGGGGTGGCCCGGTAGGGACTAGATGTGCCCTTTCAACCACAACTGAGGAGTCTACCGGCCAATTCAACCAATGGAGAAGGGACTCTGGGATGAAACGTATTATATCCTGTCCTTCGGATCCCTCAGGAAGACCAAATAAATGGATGTTACTCCAGCGGCTGTGGGTCTTCCTGATCATCAAGCCATTCTACAAGGTTGCACAGCCCATACTCCGCCAGTCCCAAATGTTGTTTTGCTGGGTGGGCCCAATCCTCAAGCTGGTCAACTCAGTTCTCCGCCTGCTTCATTTGATGCCCCAAAGCCTCAGCCAAAATCTGGACTGCAGTCAAAGTCATAGTGAGGTTGTTGATATCCGATATGATGGTGCTCATGAATACCTTGATCTCATTAAGCTCTCTCACAACAAGGCCAGTTTTCATCTCCCTCTCCACCTGAGTTCCAGCCATATTAACAGGCCCTTCATCCGAAGATGGTGGTGAGGCCAAGCATTTAGACTTTTGTTTGGCTAGGGCAGCTGCTTTTTCAGTGCATGCATTCCAGGGCAAAACAGAAACTTATTATACAAAAAAGCAGTGAAAGAAGCCGAGTAAGAGGGAAGAAAAATATAAATATGCAGCTATCCTGGCCGAGTGAGAGAAGTCTTGCTGCACTTAGCTCGGCTGCATCAAGTGACCCCTGAGAAACATTTTACTATGATTACTGCTGCTCCAATTTTATTGAACTGACATGTAAATTAAATTGATGACCAACAATTTTAAATCTGAAAAAATTGTCAAATCCATAACTGGAATCTGATTTTGATTTTGCAGCTCACTACTAGTATACTTCTCTGTACCATTTTGATCTTTATTCTATTTATCATTTATATACACATTTCATTTCATACAGTGAGCATTGCACAAGAAAAATAAATATTACTTGTACAACTAACTTTGCATACATCTTCATAAAAGTGTCAACAACAACAACTGTGGAAGCATTAACATCAAAAACTATGATTAAAACAACTCTGACGAGTACAACAGAACCTGATACCACAACAGAGGAATCAGGTGGCATACATTATTTCATTGTGTTTGATTAGCAGTTTGTTCACTGATTTAACTTTCTGTGGAAGAGATGTGAGGGGATTAATTTTTTTACAATTAAATTAAATAGATAGCAGTGTTGTCCACATGTGACAGGCACTGAAATTATAAAGAAATCAACTGTTCTAACAGGCCAGGCACTGAAAACAGAAAGTGCATCACTAAAGTTTAAATGCTGCAGGTCTGGTTGGGCTAGAAAGATAAAAGGCTTCCACCTGTTATCATAACTGTATTCATAATTATTTTTATCATTACTACAAAGTGAAGTTATCAGTCTATTGTCTCCTATAATGTGGAACCAAACTTTATCTTCAAGTTCATTACTGCAGCTTGTAGCTCATGCTTATTCTACAGTTCTTAGATCAACTGATTTGGTAAAGGTTGAAATTAATTGTTCTGTTGATTCTGATGTCAATAATGCTCATCCTGAAAACTTCAGTATGGTCTTCTAAACATTATGGTGACCTACATGCATCTGTAAGACATTAGGCTTGAGTCACAAAAGTCAGTGTAAGCTGTGTGAAAGGCAGCTTGCGCTGACTGCTGGGGTGCCAGTAACCCTGTACCCGATTCACTATCGGGAAGGATCCTGGTGGCAATGTATCACAGCTTAGGGAAACTGTGACCATGTGCTAAACAGACAGCACATCCTTGAGTTTTGTCACAAGATGGAGGGTGGTCAGGTGACTGCTGCACTCATGGGCAGTAATCTGTACACCAAGCACAATACATCCCTACCCTGGTGGCTAGCAGCCTCCCCTCATCCCCGATCTGCCCGTATTTAAATAAACTATCAGTATACCAGGTGATCTAGTGCACCCTACAAACCCCAATCTGTCTGTATTTAAAAAAATGTTCACTTTTCTTGGAGATTGAATAAACTTCCTCCAACCCTGATCTGCCCATATGTAAATAACTATCACTTTCCCTGGTGGTCTAGCATACCCCAGACCCTGTCAGACAATGCCGAGCACAGCTCTCCTCCCTCCCCCATGGCACACCACTGACTCAGTACTCAGGGAGCACATAGTGCATATGGTACATGCTCATTGGCATTGATTGACAGCTCAGAGTGAGCAGTCATTCAATGAGCACATACTGTATACAGAATCCACTCATTTCTTGAGAGTTCAGTAGGTGGCCAGCTGTGGTCTAGAGAGGAGTGCTGTGCTGGTCGCAGGCTCAGGGATGGGATGGTGAGCAGGGTAGGGGAGCACATGCCTGCTGGGGTGGTGGACCACTAGACCACCAAGGAGTGTGATATTTTATTTAACTATGGGTAAGATTGAGTTTATGGAGGGTGGTCTGCTAGACCTGCAGGGAAAGTAATATTTTATTTAACTACAGCCAGATAGGAGTTGAGGAGGGGGCATCCTGTAGATGACCAGGGAAAGTGATATTTTATTTAAATATGGGCAGATCAGGGATTGTGAGGGGGGGCCACTAGATTACCAGGAAAAAGTGTTATTTTATTTAAATACAGCAGTTCAGGGATAAGAAAGTGGGTCTGCTGCACAGGTTCCCTCCTGCCTAGGAAGGACTCTGGGTTGGTGCCAAGTCTCTAACCCTCCCAGTGGGCACATTTTTATGACAAAGAACCTCTGTGTGCAAGCACTGAGGCAATGGTTACCCCAAAGGGCATTTGGCAGGGAAGCCAAGTTTCAAAGAAATACAAAATCACACATGCTCCCACAATGCAAAGCACCATGGGCTACATACTGTATGTAAATCACCACAGAAAATTATGCTGGTTCAACTTTAAGCAGAAATGCATGGTGCTGAAAGGCCTCTCACACAGTTTGCAAAGGGTACCAACAGAAGACATAGACATGTGTTTCGTCCTACCAGGACTCATCAGTATACCTTGTCTGTTTGGTACTCCATTGGAATGAACCAGCTACCCTAAAATGGTCTATCTGGGTTATGTTGTGGTGAACATTTCTATGTAGCATTAGATGAGCCCTGGCTGGTCTAACCGTACTTAGAAATTCATCCGCTTGGGGGATTTAGTGAATCCCAATTTAGGGGATATGGCAGCTTGCATCTGCCACAAGCCATCTAGTGCCATGCCACAGCCCAGTTTGTGGTGCAAGGTGGAAGCAAGCTGCCATTGGCACACACAGCCTGTGTCTGATGTAGGCTTTTTTCGTAAATTGTTCCTGGTACATCTTTTGGCTAATGTCCACCTTACGCCATTCCTTGTGGTGCAAGTCCCTTGTGCCATTCAGGGGAGCTTTGTGAATTGGGCCCATTATGTATATCCTGATATTTTTCAGGCTATGTACCAGGATCTTGTAACTGAGGTGACTTTTGAAGACCTAACGAAAGCCTTCAACCTTGTTAATCATAAACTACTCCTCGAAAAACTCCACAAGTTAGGTCTTGACAACCACTCCCTTGCATGGCTAACCAACTATCTGACAACAGGTTACAGTGTGTCAAGTGCTATAAATTTATATCATCCCTATCTCCCATCACAGATTGAGCCTCACAGTTAACCATATTGGGTCCTCTCTTATTCTCCATTTTTATAAATGATCTCTCTTCAAGTTGTGGAGGGAAATTAATACAGCTTTATGTGGATGGCCAATACTCTACAGATCTTCTAAGGCTCTCTCTTCCCTGAACTCCATCCTGTTAAAGGCATGATTCAAAGATAACTTACTGGTGCTCAATACAAGTAAAACCAAAACCATACTGTTCCACTACACCTCCTTTGACCTATCCACTCAACCCCACTGGTAATTAAGGCCTCAACTGGTGAGACACTCTAAGGGGTAAACACCTTCAAATTCCTTGGCATAACTGTCTATGAGCACCTGTCCTTTAAAATACATGTAAACTTAAAAATATATGCCAAAATCCTAGCCAATAGACTGGGGAAGGTATGGGAGGGTCTGCTAAATCCCGAGCAGGCAGGGTTCATTGCAGGACGTTCCTCAGTGGATCATTTTAGAAAGATATTTTACTTAATTTCTGCATCCAGGGCTCCTGAGCTGGAGGCAGCTCTTGTGTCCCTGGATGCAGAAAAAGCCTTCGCTAGAGTGGAGTAGCATTACATGTTTGCGGTTTTGCAGAAGTTGGGTTTTCCAACCCTTTATTAATCAGATTCGTGTCTGTACTCCTGTCCGTCAGATAGAATTCAATGTAACAATCTTATTTGGATCGTTCCCCTATGTCTGTGGCACCGTCAGAATGCCCCCTCTCTCCGTTTCTATTTAATTTGTATATACAGACTTTAGCTAGAGCTCTCAAATTAGATGAAGCAATACGGGGTATCCATTTGGAGCGTCTTGAATGCAAATTATCCCTTTTTGCTGATGATTTACTCATTCACATAGAGAAAAGTAGGCAATCTCTCCCTTGTGTCCTACAAATTATTTCCTACTTTAGTCTGTTTTCAGACTATAAGCTCAACAGAAACAAAACTATAGTGTATTCGTTATCTCCTATCCTGTCAAAGGATTGGTGTTTTTCCCTGGGTTTACAGTGGGAAAGTGATTATTTAGTTTATCTCGGTATTAAAATATCTAGAGACTTTACTAATCTAACAGATCTCAATTTAACCCCACTATTAAAAACTATTAAAGAAGACCTGGAGAGATGGAATAAGCTACCACTGTCCTTTTTGGGCCGGGCCAATATTCTTAAAATGGTAATTTTACCCAGATTTTTTTAACCCTCATATAATCTTAATATCTATCTTTCCAGGTCTTTCTTTATGCCCCTTTGTAGGTTCTGCTCTTATTTTCTCTGGAAAGGCAAATCCCCAATGCCCCATCGTCGGGCGTATGCAAAGCTTGTAAGGGACAGGAATCAGAGGTTGAGGAACAGTAAGCAGTATTTAAAATTGGGATTACAAGAACAACAGAATTATGCATTAAGCAGGTTAGCAAGAGGAAAAGGAAGAGGAGACCGTTATGGTTTCCCAAAGAGGTAACAAAGAAAGTGAAAGCCAAAAAGATTGCATTCAGGCAATACAAAAAGAAACAGGCAGAAGGGGATAGGGAGAAGTACCAGGAGAAGCAAAGGGAGGCAGGGAGGTCAGTAAGGGAAGCCAAAGCTCAGACAGAAAAACACATTGCAAAATCAGTGGGTAGAGGGGACAAAACCTTTTACAGGTACATAAGTGAAAGAAGAAAGACAAAGGGAGGGATAGTGAGACTGAAGGGGAGGATGGGGGCGCGTGGAGGATGACAACAGTAAAGCTGACATATTGAACAGGTATTTCTGCTCAGTCTTTACTGAGAAGAGAGACAATGGGTCTGAAGGGAGTACAAGGGTGAGAATGGTGCAGAAATGGACACAGAGTCCCTTTACAGAGAAAGGGGTCCTGAAGGAACTGGAAGTAATAAGAGTTGATAAAGCAATGGGGCCAGATGAGTGCAACTGAGTCCTTAAAGAACTAAGAGAGGGTGGTGCTGAACCTCTGGCTATCCTGTTTAGCCGATCACTGGAAACAGGGGAGGTACCCAAAGACTGGAGGACAGCAGATGTAGTCCCCTTATACAAAAGTGGGAACAAAGAGGAAGCAGGGAACTACAGACCAGTCAGCCTCACCTCGGTAGTGGGGAGGATCATGGAAGCACTACTGAAGGAGAGATTGGTGGAACATCTGGTTGTCAATGGACTACAGGACCCAAGGCAGCATGGTTTCACCAGGGGGAGGTCATGTCAGACCAACCTCGTTGAATTTTTTGACTGGGTGACTAGGGAGGTGGATCAGGGGAGGGCAGTGGACATGGCCTATCTGGACTTCAGCAAGGCCTTTGACACTGTGCCACATAGAAGACTATTACACAAACTGGGGAATATGGTGTGGGCAGGACAGTAGTGTGGTGGGTAGGTAACTGGCTGGGTGGCAGGACACAGAGGGTGGTGGTAAATGGCTGTCATTCCACAGAGGGAAGAGTGACCAGTGGGGTACCACAGGGATCAGTGCTGGGACGGTCCTATTCAACATCTTCATCAGTGACATTGCGCAGGACCTAGAAGGCAGAATTTCACTGTTTGCTGATGACACAAAGCTCTGTAACAAAGTAGACACACCAGAGGGTGTAGACAGAATGAGAAGGGACCTGCAGAAACTTGAAGAATGGTCAGGGTTTGCAGTTGAAATTCAATGCAAGGAAATGCAAGATAATGCATATGGGGCACAAAAACCATGGCACAATATATCAGTTGGGGGGTGAGGATATAGCATGCACCTAGCAGGAAAGGGATCTTGGGGTTATCATCTCTGATGACCTCAAGGTAGGGAAACAGTGTGACAAGGCGGCAGGTAAAGCAAATAGAATGCTGGGATGTATAGGCAGGGGCATCACCAGCAGGAAAAGGAGGTCATAATTCCGCTCTAAAAGACACTAGTGAGGCCCCACCTGGAGTACAGTGTACAGTTCTGGAGACCATACCTACGTTAGGACATAGACAGGGTAGAGAAGGTTCAGAGGAGGGCAACAAAGATGGTGCATGGACTCTATCACAAGTCCTATGAAGACAGGTTGAAGGAACTGAACATGTACTCCCTGGAGGAGAGGAGGGAGAGAGGGGATATGATAGAGACATATAAGTATCTTACAGGGAGGAACATGGTGCAGGAATACACTATTTTTAAGCGAAAAAGATGTTCCAGGACTAGAGGGCATGGGATGAAGTTGGAGGGAGGACGATTCATAGGAAACATGAGGAAGAATTTCTTCACAGAACGGGTGGTGGACAAGTAGAACACCCTGCCAGAGGAAGTGGTGGGGGCTGAAACAATCACAGGATTTAAGAATGCATGGGATAGACATAAAGGAATTCTGGAGGACAGGGGTAAGGGGCAACAGACTTCTAGGAAAACAAACTGAACTTACAAGCTCAAATGGGCAGACTGGGTGGGCCATAGGCCCTTATCTGCCGACACTGTCTATGAATCTATGTATCTTACTCATTCTAAGTTGTTGGGGGGACTCCAATTACCTGATTTTTATGTTTATTATCTAGCTATTCATGCTAATCGATTTTTGTACTGGTTATCTACTTCAGAGTCTATACCGGGTTCTCCTCCTTGGCTGGTTTTGGACTGGTTGCTAGCAAATTCTCATAGGTTGGACCTAGAGGCACTGTTATATACTCCATGGTCCATGGTTCCATTAGAGATGAGGAGCTTCCCGTTAGGCTGGGACATGAGGGCTTTACTGCAACTTTGTTCCTTACTCCAAAAATCCAACCTAAAAGACCTAAGGCAACCTATTCTGAATAATCCAAACCTACATATAGGCAAGCATCCAATTCGCATCTTTCCACGTAATTACTCTACTAAACTACACCTAGCAAGCTTTGTTTCAGGCAAGTCCCTTTTACCTACTTCTGCTCTGGCTTCAAAATTTGGGGTGGCTCGCAAGGGTCCATTTCGGCTGTACCAGATTCGCCAATGTATACATCTTTTTTTGAGGAAACCTCCATGGTCTGAGGGAGCTGGAGCCATGCTAGAAAGCCTGTGGGAAGTAGCCAAGGGCCGGAAAGCAATAACTAAGTTGTATAAAGCAATCCTGTCTTGTGTGACATCCAAGTGCACCCCCATAGCCTATTATTGGAAAAACAATTATAAAAAAAGGCTGGGCAGTTAAAACCTGGGAAATGATTTGGATTGACATTTATTCCCTGATTAAACAGGATCGTTTCAGGAATATCCAGTTTAATATTCTACATAATTTATATTTCACGCCCGTCAAGTTATTTCAGATCCATAAACTATCTTCACCTGAGTGTGGTGATTGTGGGTGTGAACTCGCTAATTTACATCACATACTCTGGGCATGCCCCAAAATTGTTAAACTATGGAACTCGGTCAAGCAGTGGGTAGCTCCTTATCTTACTTAACATTTCGGCTTTTTTTAATGAAGATACATGTCTGTTAGGGATGTATGCTCAGATCCCTACCCTTTCACAAAAGGCACAAGTAGCCATGGTTGCTATGGTTACTAAACTGTTACTACTTCAGCATTGGCAGAACAAATGGGAACTTTCATTTAAGGAATGGTGGGATGAGTTTCTTAATGCTTTAAATGTGGAGAGATGTGTAGCCCGGTTTTTTCATACTAGTGAGAAGTTTCATAAGTGCTGGGGTGGTCTTTTGTTAAGCCTTAAACGTAAATTTGGATATTAGGGCCTAGTCCAACTGCTCATTTATCCTTCGCTCCCATCGGTCTTTTTACAGAAGACCCTTTGGGTAACTACATCCTATTTGATAAAATCCACTCCCCAGGATAGGTTAATTGTCCTGACTTATTTTGTCATTGGGTTTTACCTTCTATCCCCTTTCCTGTGATATATTTAGTACTCTCCTGGCAATATTTCCTCTGACGGGTCTCCCCTCCCTTCCTCTCTATAATACTGCCTTTATTTGGTTATTAAATCTGGATTTATGCCATGTCTCTGTCCTTTCCTGCTGTAATGGTATTTTAGAATTTACTGGTATAGAACTATCATGGCCATAAATTGGGCCGCTATCTTTTATAGGGGTCAGTAGGGTATCTGCTGTGTGTGGGTTGGGGTGGGGGGTGGTTTTGTATTGTTTTTCTTGTATTGGTTTGGCTAATTTTTCCTTATTTTCTATTTGTATGTATGTTTATTTTTCTGCTGCATGATTACCAGGTATATCCACTTATGGTAATGTTGTATTATGTTTATGTTAAACTAAAATAAAGTTAATTGCAAAAAAAATAATAAAATGCTTGTCAACAAAGTTATAAACAAGTCCCCTAGAATTCTGTGGCCACAGAATTTTGCGCAGCACTTGCAATCTACCACAGAACTTCTGCGGTGCCACAGAATTCACTCTTCTTGGTGATTTTTTATTAATATTTCTGTTTATCCATAGAATCTGGTTCCCTTCCCCTCTTTTTATATCCAAAACCCCCCTATATGCTCAGAATGTGATGTTATCATTGCTGTAACATCATACATTAGCTAACGAAATGACTGCATTCTGCAAAAGAAATGAAGAGTCACTTATCTACCACAGCTCCCACTGCCAGAGATGGTGGCACAGCACATCATGCATGGTGATATTTGCTCAACCTGCACTACAGCCTAATACAATTTTCAGTCTTACATTATTGCGCTAGGGCCAACTTAAACAAAACCTTGTCAATTGCACAGACTTGTTAAGTCCATAACTCACTTTGTACAAACCTATTTGTGCCTTTAAGGTATAGAGATGCTATCTGAAATGAATAACTGGTAAAATGAATTTAACTGTCATTTTTAAGAAAAATAAAGTAATTATGCCCAGAAAAGTGGAATATAATAATGTGTAGACCTGTTGAAAGAACAGACCTGTTAAATAAATAATTGCACTGTAAGCATTTTTGCCAGGGTTATTGATTACATATTGTCATTGATTGATAGAATCACCTAAAAGTTATGGATAAATGGTGTGTGCAGGGACAGCTGTTGGGCCAGAGGGTAGCATGCTGTGTTTCCATGCCGGCAACTCAGGTTCAGAGATTAGCTATGGGAGCTGGCTGGGCAGCACAAGGATTGGTGGAACACATCTCTGCTCGGAGCCTGGGAAGGTATGGTGCAGTGTTCTGTCACATGGTGGACACATTGTGATGGGCTGGAGAGCTGTATCTCACAATTGGTTCACAGGCATGTCATGGCCTGATGGTGTTACACAGTGTGTCAGGTAAGCAGGATGACTTGAAAAATGAGTTTTGCAATAACTCCTCTATTCTATTTCCAATGGGACCTGTATGAATGAGGATGCAAGTTTGTGGAAATTAAAAATATATATATATGTGTATATATATATATATATATATACACACACACACACACAGTATCTCTGTCTCTCTCACACACACACACACACACACACACACATTTGTATGTATGTTACAGATTGCATATAAATATATAAGTGATGCCCAGTGGGAAACTCATGAGTGGTGTAGAAAGCACATACAAATATATAAGTGATAGACAGTGGAAACCTCATTAGTGAGATAGACAGCATGCATATAGAAATACCTTATTTATCATACAAGATCCCCTCTACATATGTCATTTATGCAACAGGCTAGGACCTTAAGGGAGAGACATTTGTTTTGCTTTTTCAGGCATAAAATTATTTTTATAAGTCTGTTATTTTTTGAACTAGTGTTACTGTGCTTTCCACCATCCTGATTGCTATAACCACTGCCATGAAAGAGAAGTCAGGATGACAAGCTGACACTGTGATGTGGTAGTTTGTTAGTGCCGCAGAACGTCCGAAAAAATTACAAACCACCGCCGCAGAAGTTCTGCGGCAAATGGTAGTCTTGTCACAGAACTTGGTCCTACTGTGCCTCAGAAAAGTAGGGGCCCTGGTTATAAAATCTACCCATTAGAATTGAGAGCTTCTATACCATACTTCCCCGTACCTTACACCACATTCCAAAAGAAACATAGCCTCTGCAAATCTACTCCCGAGCATCCTTTATAGAGCATCACTTATCAGCACGGTAAAGCCTTCCATCCTTAACAGACTTAAACAAACTTATAATAGAATATCCTGAATTGCTGCATCCACCAAAGCTCGAACACACCACTGTGCTGTGCCTAACACCCTGGGCTGGCCTTCCTTCCAAGCAAAAATGGACTTCCCTCTTTTATGTTCCACTTATAAACTCATCCACCTCCCCTCCCACCTAGCCTTGCTAATTTGCTTTCATTGAAAGCCATCACCTGGACTCTTAGATCCTCCAACTATCCAATGCTAAATATACCTAAGACTCGCTTAGCTATCAGCAAGAGATCCTTCATATTTGCAGCCCCTACAAATGGAATAAATTACCACAAAGTTTACTTTCTGTACATCTCTTCCTCATTTTAAAAATCATTTTAAAGAAATATTCCCCCCTTCCATCTGTAACTGTATTTAACCTCTACTAACATCTCTGGTGCCCTCTCCCCACCCCACGTGCAATATCAATGCTATGTATGAATTTGCCTCTGTTTTGCACCTATGTATACTTTATTGCTATGTGTGATTACCCCTCTGTTCTCTAACAATGTTTCTACCTGAATTGATTTCTATATATGATACTTTAATTGTACTGCTGTATATATGAATCTTAAAGGTCAACTACCTCTGTAACACAATTGTATTCATGTTTTTATGTATGGAATGTTTTTGTTTCCCAGGTCTCCCCTGTAAAAGGGACAACTCTGTCTCAGTGGGCCTACCCGGACATCAAAATTCAAATAAATTGATAAATAAATAAACAAAACAAACAAATTTAAGTTCAACCTTTATGATAATTATTATGACGGTGCTGAATTGACTGTAAACCTGATTGTGCAGCAGTTTCAGACTCAAATCAAAAGGCTGTTGCCACAATCGCACCCAACTGTACAAGATTAAACCCCCCTTCATGAATCTCCTTCTCTTCATGTACCACAGTTGCAATCACATGACAGTAACCAGAAAAATTACTTCTGCTTTCACAGGTACACTTCTACTGTCTGCCCTGCAACATTGCCCTAAATTTCTACTGCCAGCAAACCAACCATCCCAGTTACATAGAAACATAAAATTTGACAGCAGATAAGGACTGCTTGGCCCACCTAGTCTGCCCAATTCCCTACCTAATGGACAAGCTTCAGATCCTTGTTAACCAACAGCCTACTTCTTCCTACCCCCATTAGAATTGCCTTATGTCTGTCCCATGCATTTTTGAATTTCCACACTGTTTTTGACTCTACTACCTCCTCAGGAAGGCAGTTCCATGTATCCACAACCCTCTCCATGAAAAAACTCTTCATCACATTACCTCTGCGCTATTCCCCCTCTATCTTCAAATTCTCTCCCATTGTTCTTGCACATCTTTCTTTCTGAAAGATGCTACCCTCTTGGACTCTGTTGATTCCCTTGATGTACTTGAAAGTTTCTACCATGCCCCCTCTTTCCCTCCTCTTCTCCAGGGTATACATATTAAGCTCCTTTAATCTCTCTTCATATGTTTTCTGGTGCAAACCCTGCACTATTTTAATTGCCCTCCTCTGGACAGCCTCCATCCTGTCCATGTCCTTGAAGAGATGGGGTCTCCAGAACTGCATGCAGTACTCTAGATGGGGTCTCACCAACTGTCTGTACAGAGGGATAACAACTTCCTGTTTTCTACTGGTGATGCCTCTCCTTATGCATCCCAGTATCCCACCAGCCCTCCTTACTGCCTTCTCACATTGCATGCCCATATTAAGGTCATCTGATATGACTAACCCCAGGTCCCTTTCCATTTTTGTTGTTGTTAGTATCTCACCCCCCATTGTGTACTCTTCCCCTGGTGTTTTGTTTCCCAGGTGCATTACTTTGCACTTCTTTGAATTGAATCTAAGCTGCCATACATTTGACCATTCCTTCAACCTTGCCAAGTCCCTTTGCATCCTTTCCACCCCACCTCCTGTATCAACCCTGTTGCAGATCTTTGTGTCGTCTGCAAACAGACATACTTTTCCTTTCAGTCACTTTGCAATGTCACATATAAAGACATTAAAGAGGACTTGTCCCAGTACTGAACCCTGAGATACCCTGCTAGTAACCCCCCTTTCTTAAGAGTGAACTCTGTTTACTATTACCCTCTGCATCCTGTTGTCCAGCCAATTTTTTTACCCAGGCTACCACTTTGGGACCCACTCCAAGGCTGGCTAACTTGTATATTAATCTTTTGTGTGGGACTGTGTCAAATGCCTTGCTAAAGTCCAGGTAGGCCATGTCCACAGCCCCTCCCTGGTCTACTACTTTGGTCACCTTGTCAAAGGAATCCATTAGATTCATCTGACATGACCTTCCTTTGGTGAATCTATGCTGCCTTGGGTCCTGTGCCCCACTGGCCTCTAGGAACTCAACAATTCTTTCCTTTAGAAGTGATCCCATCATTTCCCTACTACTGAGGTCAAACTAGCAGTTCTGTAGTTTCCTGCCTCTGTCTTGCTACCATTTTTGTGAAAGGGAATCAAGTCTGCCTTCCTCCAGTCCTCCGGTACCACACCATCCTTCCATGATTTGCTAAAAAGGGTAGCCAGTGGTGTCACTAGTTCTACCCTTAGTTCTTTTAGAATTCTTGGGTGAATACCATCAGGCCCCATTGCTTTGTTCACCTTTAGTTTAAAGAGTTCTTCCAGAACCCTTTCTTCTGTGAATGGACTGGTATTGACCTCCCTATCCAGAATGCTTCTAGTCTTTGATTTAGGTACCTCCCCCTCCTCTTCTTTTATGAATACTGAGCAGAAGTATTCGTTCAGTATCACTGCTTTTTTACTATCTCACTCTGCCCACCCTCCCTTCCCTTTATTAAGCTTCACTATCCCTCCCTTGGTCTTTCTTCGTTCCCTAATGTACCTATAAAAGGTTTTATCCCCCTTCTTAACTGAGTTGGGTATCTTTTCCTTAGTTTGGGCTTTTGCTATTCTGACTGCCTTCCCCGCTTCCTTCTGCTTTAACTGGTAAAGTTCTCTGTCCTGCTCCTTCTGTGTTTCCTTATACTTTCTCAATGCTGCCTTTTTCTCCTTAACCTTCCCTGCCACCTCTTTTGAGAACCATAGTGTTTTGTTCCTTCATTTTGCTTTGTTGATTTGCTTCGCACCAAGACTTGTTGCCTCTGTGATGGCTGTCTTGATTTTTCCCCATTGTTCCTCCACTTCTCCTTCCTGCCATTTTCTAGTGCTTTTCTGAGGCACTGTCCCATTTTCCCGAAGTCAGCCCCCCTAAAGTCCAATACTCTTGCTTTTGTATGGCTTGACTCTACTGCTGTGTTTATTGTGAACCACACAGTTTGGTGGTCACTTGTTCCCAGTTCAGTTCAGTACCTGCTGGTATTCTAGTAAATAACTATAGTAATAGCAACTAAAATAGCAGGTAGAAAATGTTCTCATTGTTCAAAGTAATGAGAAATTACTGAAGTATCACTCTTTCTCAATCTGCTAATTGGATCATTTTTTTACCTGACAGTATTCGGTGTAAGGTGAAGAGCAGAAATTTATCTGGAGACTGATATCCATGTCTATCACTTCTCAAACCTCATCAGCATTGTAACCTCACTGATTGTGACAACACAGGAGTCTGCTCTGGCAAAAGATGACAGGCTTTTCTTGGCCAGCTCTTATAAAAAAGTGTGCTAGGTCACAAGGCTCATGATGTATTTGGAAAGGCCAGAACTATTTGTGTCAGTCTTAGTTGTAGTACTGCTCTGCACAGCATGGCTACTGTTGTACTGTTAGTAAGAAAATGCTTTATACTGGGTCTTATACTCGGTAATAGAATGGAAGAAGGCACTTTTGCCCATTTTACCGTTCCCCGCATAGCGGGCTCACTACTTTAATCTCAACATATTACTTGGTCTATTTCCTTTTTAAATATATCAAAACTATTACTCCAAAGAACGTATTCTGGTAATTCGTTCCATATTCTTGCTGTTCTGAATGAATAATATTTTACATTGGTTTTTGCAGTTTCTAATTTTATTTGCAATTTATGTGCTCTTAACCCCTCTGGTTTTTCCATAAGCCTTATGCCCATTTCATTCTTTATTTATCAAAAATGAAAAGCATCGTAATCTGTAGTTACAAGAAATAATAGTTTACTACTCTGAGCTACAACTATGACTTCACACTTCCTGCTTAATAACATAAACAAAATGGACTAGCATGGAATAGAAGAATCATTTTGATTAGCTTCACTGAAGAACTCAGAACATGATGTTTGTACGGTAAGAGAACCCTTACCACGGGTAACCACTTGCACTGTCTACTTCCCTGTTTATCCAACCTTCCTTTACATCTTCCCTCTCTCCTTGGCTCCCTACCCACCCCTACCTTCCCTTCCCTTCTCACTCCAATTCTGACCCCTAACATCCTTTCCCTGCCTCCTATCCATTCATGTCCCCCCGCTCCCCAGTCCCTCTTTTTCCCCTCCCTCCCCATCCCTTCTCAATCATTGACTCTGTTCTACTATCCCCTTTCCCCGGTCTCCTGAATCCTATGCTGCTCTCTCACCTAGCAACTCCTTCCTTTACCTTCTGGCTCTCTCTGTTCATTTCCTGGTGTACTGCTATATATACTCTTATATTTAGTCACTTTACATACTTGACAATGCCTATGGCTGCTCCTTGTAAAACTACTGTATGTAATTAGTTTTAGTACTTAACTGTTGTCACATTATACAAATAACAACATATATGGCTGCTTCTGTATATCTTACTGTATGTATTATGTTGCTGTTTTTTACTTGTTTTTTTCTTAACTTGGTACCTTTGCAAAAGAGCCCTGGTTCAAAGGTGTATCTCTGAAATACTAATAAATAAATACATTTAAAGAAATGGGGAAGAAAATCTATGGCTTGAAAACCACCAACATGAGGTGTCACATAGTTAAGGAGCAGCATCTTCGTGTTGAAAATCCATTCTTTTTCATTGAGCCAGATACGAACAATTCATGTGATCATGATTTACAACTAAAGCCATAGCTATGTTCTATGACATTCTCTCTGGTGGCCCATAGTGGTAAGGCAGGCAGCCAGCAAATTTCTCCAGAGATATCACAACAATTTCAGGAAATATCTGACAATGATAAGGCTGCAACTGTATTTCAGTTAGTGTCAAATCATGGCTTTAATAGCAGTTAGTAACACAGTGGCAACCATGGTGGCAGAGGTGGACTACTAGTCAGGCTCCACCTCCTTCAGATACAAGAAATAAGTCAACATCTCTGGTTTCAGTAGCATCTTCTAAAACAGGATTCCATTCACCAACACCATGTCATGCCTGAGCATAACCACCTCATCCTTGTCCAGACCTTTTCCAAATGCAAAACAATTAACCCTAACATAGTTGTTTGATTTATTTATTAATTGAACTGTTTTAATTGGGTAGGCCCACTGAGACTCAAAGTCCCTTTTTCAGGGGCAACCTGTTGGAGAGGGAGTACAGATAGTAACCAACTAAAATTGAACCAGATTAAGGTGTTGGTGGTATTTTTAGTGAATGGGGGAAATTTGGACAGGACATTGTGAAAATCCTCTACTCTTTTTCAAGAAGAGCCATTGGATTTTTAACTTCCACCTGAACAACCACCAGAACAGGCAGAACCTTGGTTTAATGTCTCATCCAACAAACAGCTCTTGAAGAGTTCGGCATTCCCCTCAAGATGCACTACACTGTCAGTATTGAGATTTAACCCAACTGCCTGGTGTGGGGCTAGAACCCACAACCTTTCCATCTTCTAGTCTCAGAGGCAAGTGTGCAACCTGTTGAGCCACTGATACTGTGATTGGAAAAACACAACTGACTTCAAGCATTTGACTACTTCTCCAGTGACTCCAATGGTAAAATAGAAGGGGATGATCACCAGTCTTCCATTGTTCTGAATGTTGCAATTAAATTGCTGCTTGCCAATTTACAGCTGTATTATGAATTAGCATCTAGGTTTCCTGGTACAGAACCTACAGAGTAGTTCCAGAGAATACAAAAGATACTAAGTGCTTTGTATTTGCACTCAGGAAGGAATAAGTTAGGGTTCTTCACTTTACCACAGTTATTTGAACATTGGAGATGTGTATCAACTCACTCATGGACATATGTCTCTGCCTGCACTCGGGGTTTCTTTCTCACAGTCACAACAACATTATAATCTGACAAAATGGCAGAACAGGGGAACAGTATTGCTCACTGCCACTGTTATGGATAGTGAAAACACTGGTTTCAACATACTTAACATCCTAGAAAAACTGTGCAGTTAAGGGATATTTTGACATGAGGTAGAAGTTGAAGTGTTAGTGACCTGATAAAAGTGTTTAATGTGGTAAAGGCTTTCAATGACAGTAACATGGAGAAAGTATATGTCAACTGCTTTGCACAAACATTAAATACATTGGTGGAACAAAACATCTCACTACAATATGGTTCAATATCACCAAAACCATGACCAATTTAACAGTGCTCCTCAAGAATCAAGTAAACGCAGGTCATCTGTTGTGGAGGTCATTCCCACGATGCATATTCTGCTGAACTTACTAGAGATGCACTTACATTGATAACTATTGCCCTAATTTTATTCAACTGGCACATAAATTAAACTGAAGGACAACACTTTTAAATCTCAAAAAAATGTCAGATCCAGACCTGGAATGCAAATGCAGTTCTGCAGCTTACTCCTAGTATACTACTCTGTGCCATGTTGTATTTTTTTTCTATTGATGATTTATATATAAATTTCAGTTTGTGACAAATGGCAAATAGACATACATCTCTGAGAAACAAATGTGTGCAGTGTGAGCATTGCAGAAGAAAAATAAGTATTACTTGTACAGATATGACTGCATTTTCTTCATAGAAGTGCCTACAACAATGGGAAGGCTTTAAGCCTGAGGTTCAATGGGGAGAACAACAGCGTCACTCCCCCTTCAGGCCTTTAAAGGCCACTCCTCCTGGACTGTTCCAGGACTAGTTTCTTCATTGCAGCTGGAGGCTTTGTCAGCTGCCCTTGTCCTGCTTTGTTGCCTTGTTAGTTTCTTGCCTTTGGCTGTGCCTGCTTGCTTTTGACCCCTTTCTGTCACTCGTCCTTACTCCCTCCCTTGCCTCATTCTCTTCTTCCCCCACTCATTTTTTCTCCCTCTTGCCTTTCCCTTTCCACCCCTCATTATTTCTTCCTTGTCTCCTCAATACATCCTCCATGTCTGCAGAGTCCACTCCCCAGTTCGATCAATGTTCTTTACCTCTCCTTTTGCTTTGCAGTCAGCCACCTTGTTTTCCTCCTGCTCCTTCCAGGTCCAGCGTCATGGGCCTCACTCTGGCTTCAGCGTCTATTTCCCCAGTCCACCTTAATTTCTGGGCTCTCTGTTTCCTTCTCACTGGTTTGCAGGAGTCCTTGCTCTTTGCGGCTCTTGCTCTGGAGTGTTTTTGATCTCTGCTACTTCCCCGAGCTAGCTGACCTACTCCGTTTCTGCTGGCACTTTGGATCGACTGCTCTGCTTTGGTGACATCTGTCTCTCATCTGCTACTCTCCACCTGGCACTCTGCTTTCCAATCTTCCATAGCCAGGTTATTCACTGCAGCTAGCTTTTCTATGGGGTGCATGGCCCCTCACCTCTCCAGCACCTGCAGCACTTTCCCGTGCCTGCACCAGAGCTCATTCATTCTCTGTCACGCTCATAGCCTGGTGCCTCCACTGCAGTCCTTCTTCTGGTCTCTGGTTCTTCTTCACCAATCTGATTTTTTTCCTGGTGCTACTTTGGCCCTGCTTCCACCTCTCAGTGCTCACTGCCTTCTGACCAGGTTTGGGGAATCTCCCCATCCAATTTCTGTCACCCAGTCCTGCCTCTTGGACTCATTTCCCTTTGTTCTCTTGTCCCTCCTTGCTCTTCCTTCCTGTAGGATGGGTGCTGGCTCAGTTCTGGGAGTAGCTCAGGAGTGCTTGTACTTAGTACTCTTCCGTAGATTGTCCCTCTCTCATTTCCCCTTGCTCATCATAGGTTTACTGACATTCCTCATGCTGTTAGGGCTCTTTGTGGACACCCAACCTGTTCACTCATCTACCTCAGTTGATTATCTCTTTCCTTCTCTCTTACTTTATCCACTGTATCGGGGGTGTCCACCTCTGTCGACTACCCTTTTTGCCCTCCTCCTCCCATTGCCTCTGCCTGCCATTCCTCTCCTTCTCTGACCTTTGCTTTCTTTTGGGATTTTTCCTATTCTGCCATCACTTTTCCTATTCATATCTTCCTCTTACCCTAGTTAGTCTGGTGTCCCGGTGCCTTCTTCTGGTCTCCCATAGTTACCAATAACGGATAGCATCCTCATGACAAGTCTGGTTCTTCATCACTCAATCCAGCCTTAGGGTCTACTCATTCACATCGATTAATTGAGCATACCTCTCATTGGGTCTCATGATGCCTCATCAAACTGCTGCACTCCTGTGGTTATTATCACCATCAGTCTTCTCATGACCACATCTGGGCATCCCTCACTCATCCGACCTCTCTGTGGGTCTATTCCTTCACATTGACTATTCAAGCATCTCCCTCTTAGGTCCATGCGACATCGACTCTACCTACTCTGCACTCAGAGTCATGCCTTTGTGTCTATAGCCCCTTTTCTCTGGGTTGGCAGTCTTCTCTACATCATTGTACATTGTTCATTTCATACCATGCCTTAACTGTACCAGCTTCCATAGTTCACTCCATCATCATTCATCTTCCACTTCATATTTCACCTTAACCATTCGGCCTTCTAGGCCTCATGTCATAATCGTACATCATCCCATTTCATTCCTCACCTTAAACCATTCAGGCCTTCAGGTTTCTTTCTATCTTCGTACATCCTCTCTTGCTTATGAGTGTATAGTTGCAAAGACATCTCTCGCATCCCTCAACAGCTGTCAATTTAAAAGTACAGAGTGAGAGCTTCCTCTACATTGGACTTTTCCTTCTTCCTCTATCTCACGTTAAATTCCTGCAGCCAAGCTGTCACTAATCAAAATGTCTTTCAGTCTGGAGGGAAGCCAGCCTAGTCCTTGGGTCCCCAGAGGTTTCCTCTTCAAAGGGCGGGGTTTCCTCTCCTCCATGCCAATGGTCATAATATTAGTCAGGGTTAGTACTTTCATAGGTTCTGTAGTTAGGTTCTGCTGTTGGATGGAGTCAGATGGTGGCCCTGGCTGTTCCCTCTCTCCTTAGGAATTCCACCCTTCTGCATCTTGTCAGATTTCCTTTCACTCATTGTCCTAGCCTTATATCATTCTTCTCCTGTCCTTCCTATATATGTCACATCTATTTCTGGTCTAGATATCTTCTGATTTCTCACCTCTTCGATGCTCGATACCCTTTTGGGTATTCTTTTTAGGTTTCTTCATAAGCTACCTTCAACCAAGGGAATTATTCCCAGGGCACCTATGGGGGGAACCTCTTCTGAGATTCCTTGCATCATACCCCTACAAGGTGGAATATCCTATGGATAGAAAGCCTCAATGTACCAAAGTCACATAAGCATACATCTCATCCAGTTGCATAAGCACAATTGAATGGCAAGGCTTTAAGCTTGAGGTTCAATGGGTGGAGCAACATTGTCACTTCCCTATCAGGCCTTAAAAGGTCACACCTCCTGGACTGTTCCAGGATTCATTTATTCATTTCCCCACCATCCACCTCTCTTCCTCAAGTGGCTCATCTCTCTGTCCTGTGGACTTCTTCCTAAGCTACCTTTAGCTAAGAGAATTATTCCTATGGCACCTATTAGGGGGAGCCCTCCTCTAGGATTCCTTGCATTGTACCCCTACAGGGTGGTACATCCAATGGACAGAGAGGTGAACAGCCACAATGTATCAAAATCACATAAGCATACATCTCATCCAGTTGCATAAGCACAATTGAACAGAAGCATCAACAACAAGTGAAGCAACTCTGACAAGTGCAACAGAACCTAATACAATATCTGAGCAACCAGGTAAAGTTAAGTATGTCACTGTGTTTGATTTGCAGTTTATCAACTGATTTGCATTTCTCTGCTAAAGAGTTTTTGAGGGGATTCACTTTTTACAAATAAATGAAATAGATGACAATGCAGCCTACGTGTGATACACTGGCTAATGTTAGTCGGGATTTCATAGTATAAAAGATTTCCAAAAATGCTTACTGTTACACAGTACTATAGGATACATAAGTTCATGTCCCAAAGGAACCAATCCATGAGAAATCAATCAAATCTAGGCTGATGTAGGAGCACAGTGGCAGAGCTACATCCCACTATTTCAGTGGCATTTATGAGGCAGTGGTTGTTTGATACTCTGGCATAAACAGGGTGAGATAGGATTGAATGCCTTTGTAGTGTATGGTAGAATGCTGCTGAGCATGGAAATCCATGCTCCCAACAGTGTTGTTATGCTGCACTAGCTACATCATCATAGCTGTTTGCTGCACTAGCTACGTAGCTAGTGCAGCATAACACTGAGAAGGTGGGTGAGCATGCGCGACCAGCAATCCTCCGTGAAAGGCCGCGGCAGTGAAACAGGCCAGAGGAGGGGAAAACCACCACAAAAGTCAGCAGGAAATTAAGGGCAGTCGTATGAGATCCTTACATTGTAAAAGATTGTGTATGATTGCTCATACACAACAAGGGTATTTTTCAGCTCTTGAGGTTTCCATGGTAGCTTGAGATAACAGGCTGTATGTGGTCTCCAGTTACCATGGAAACCTCGTGAGTGAAAAATACCCTTGTTGTGTATGAGCAATCATACACAATCCTCTATATGGTAGCTTTTCTCTTTGGCAGAGGGGGCATGCATTTCCTGCTTGGTAGTTGCCACTTGAGGAATCTGTGTGGCTACAAAAAGGGACCACAAGGGAAAACACCCCAGCTACAGGAAGTCAGTGGCAGTTCCATGGAAGTGGGGCTCACTCACTGCATCACTGCATTTGATGTCAACCGATGGAGAAATTTATGGGAAAACATTAAGCCCAGTTGAATGACCGGCCTATCCCTCTCATGCCCTGTACAAGTGATTGGGTATCTCAATAGTACTCAATCAGACAATGACAGAGCTAGGGTCAGTCCCATAGTCCTCACTTTACAGCAGCCACCCCATAAAAAGGGGTCCCCTGAAAGATGAAAGCTAGACCAGGGAGGAGCTGGTCTAACCTGGTCTAACCTGTGGCATTTGGTGCACAGGAGTCACTGGCTGGGAGAAGGCTGCTTGTCTCATGCACCATATGAATGGTGCACCAGGGTTTTGCACCATTTTTGGGGCTTTGAAATCTGGCCCAGAATCTTTAGATATAAGAAATAATAATCTATTAAGATAAAGAGCACCACCATATTCAATGTCTAATTATACATCCAAAATGGACTAGAATGGCAAAGAAGAATCATTTTTGAAAAGTTTCACTGATGAACTCAGGGCATCTTGCCTGTACATTAAAAGAACCCTTAGTATGGAAAAATATCTGTGGGTTAGAAATCACTATCATGAGGTGTCACATACTGAATCAGCTGATGCTTCAAACTGATAATCACCCAGATCTCACTGAGTCAGATACAGACAATTCAGATGATCATAATTTAGTTCTGTCAGTGTCAAATCCTAACTTTAGTAGCAGTCATTTCCATATTGGGAACCTTGTTGTCAGAGGGTGTGCTGAGAACCAGGCTAAACCTCCTTCAGATACAAGAAGTAGGTCAACATCTCTGGTTTCAGTGCACCAGCTAACACAGTACTCCATTAACCAACATTCTGCCATGCCATAGTGGGCAGGGGGTCATCTCGCCTAACACAAAAAACATGTGACAGTGAATGCTGCAAGCAGAAGGACATGCACTGAAATAATGCTGGGTAAAACACTGACCACCAAACAACAGCATACCTTGTTGGAAAGAATGGACTATCTTGTTTTTTGTGGGGGTCTTCACCCCCTCACCCCCCCACCACCAGAATTTAGATAGTAAACTCTGGAAGGTGTGGTCTTCAGAGAAGAGGAGAAACTGTGGAGGGGGAAAGCTTTTTTTTAAATGAGCCACAAAAAGTAGTAGCACAGGGAGACCTGGTGGTAACCAAACCATGGCCCCAGGTCTTCCATTCTACCATGTGCTGGTGCCTTAGCCACTCCACTATGGGAGCAGCTCAGCCAGGCCCCCAGCACAAGGCAGCATGATCCTTCACTAGAAAAAGTGTACAGCAACATGGGTAGTGGTAATTCCTATCACTGTTATACCCATGTTGCTATAAGTCCAGGCACGCTTTACACTGTGCAATTAATAATGTGCTGTCTTTCTTGCACAGCATTGACCCGATACCATCAGTGCGATACCACCTCATCATTTCATGGACCTTTACCAAATGCAAAACAATTAACAATAACTCAGTTATATAGTTTCTGGAACACATTTGACTTCAGGCATTTGGTTACTTCCCCAATAACTGATTACTGATAAAATGAGAGGGACTGATCACCAAACTTCTGTTTTGGAGAACATTGCAATCAAATAGCTGCTTGTCAATTTACAGCTGAGCTATGAAATACCATCAAGGTTTGTTTGTACAGTACTAGCAGAGTAGTTCCAAAGATTAACAAGCAATCAAAATGCATTGCATGTGCACTCAAGAAGGAACAAGGTGGGGTTCTACACTCCACCACCAATAAATGGAGTCTGCATGCATGCTGGGTTTCTTTCTCACAGTCGCAACATCATTCTAATTTGACACTAAAATGGCAGAGAAGGGGAATAGCATCACTCAGTGCTATGGATACAGACAGTGAACACACTAGAGTCAACATACTGTACTTAACATCCTACAAAAACTGTGGGATGAATGAATACTTGGAAATGGGTTAGAGGTAGGAATGTTAGTGACCTGACAGAGCAGCTAAAATGGTAAAGCCTTTCAGTGATAGCGACAAGAAGAAAGTAAATGTCAACTGATTTGCACAGACATGAAATTTATTGGCGAAATCATTTATCACTAGAAAACGGAGGCCAACAACATCAAATACTTTCCCCATTTAACAATGATCCTTGAGAATCTAGTAACAGCAGTTCATTTATTATGGAGGTCATCTCCGTTGTTTATAGTCTCCTTTACTTACTAGTGAAACACTTTATAATGATGACTGCTCAGCTCATTAGTAGAGATGTTGCAAAACTAAACTTCACCCTATACTTTCTCACCAAGTGCCAAACATTTGCACTTCGCAGAATTTGAGAAGTTTTGGCAAAATGTTAAAACTTAAAATCACATGATTTGAGTGAAATGTTTGGCAAACTTCATGTTGTTTTAGCACGAAGTGCGAAATTGGTCAGTAAAATTTCATGTTTCGTGGTGGAATTCATGAAATTCCCAGCCATGAATTTTTTGGAATCACTCAGTGAAATCCGTTAATTAACTCACAGAGTGAATTTCATGGACTTTGCACATCTCTACTTCTTAGATTCAAATGGCACAGGCAATAAACTGAGGGCACAGTTCTGAAATCCGGAAAAAATGATATCATTCAGAATTGGAGGCTGATTCCAACTACTGCTAAACCACTCTATGTCATTTTGTGTTTTCCTAATGATCATTTTGTCATATATTTCAATTAGTTAGAGGCAGCAACTAGACATGCATTTTTAAAAACTAATTAGTCCTCAGCTGAGCTTTGAACATGTAATTGAACTATTACTTGTACAAATAACACAGCTTTCTTCTTATCTTCATAAAAATGTTTACAACAATAGAAGCTTCAAAACTAACAACAATTGAAACAACTCTGACAAGCACAATGGGACATGAGTGCACAGCAGGGCAACCATGTACAGTACATTTATTTAATTTTGTTTGATCTGCAATTTATTCACTGATTTGGATTTCTGTTGTAGAGGTTGTTAATCGATTCATTTTTTTACAATTGAATGAAAAAGATGGCAGATTAGTCCAGATTGGAAACAGCAAAACACTTTTATAAGGTTTCATACTTCAGGAGGGTTCAAAAATTGCTTATTATACCACAGTGCAGTAGGATACACACATATGATTGCTCCAAAAGGAACACATTTAGTGGAAATTAGCCAAACCTACTCTGGCACAGTAGTAGAGCAGTAGAGCTGCTATACCAGTGACATTGTTTTTTTCAATGGATGTGTGTCACTTGGAAGATGGTGGGGGAGTGAGACTTGATTGTCATTAGGACAGCTCATTCCCCTGGTGAAGGATGGGGCAGTATGCATTTTCCACACAGTGGCTGCAACCTAGAGTAATCTGGATATCAGTGTACAGGGATTACAAGGGGAATGGACCCCATTCACATGATGCTGGGGGGCATCAACATGGAGATGGCACTTGGATAATGCATTACTGCATGTTGTGTGGGCATAGGGAGAAAATGGAGTACAAAACATCTACCCCAACTGTGTGACAGTCCTGCCCCCTGCAGGCCCAGCATCTGGACTGTGTATCTCCAGACCACAGTGGCAGAGGATGACATCAGACAGGGTAAGTCCCAATTAAAATGGGCTGGGAAGTCCAGCTGAAATAGGGACTGGACAACAAATTGGTGACACAATAGAAATGAAAAACAATTCATCCAAACCAGCAGTGCTGGCAGTGAAAACAAGTGCCTCCCATTCGTTTAAATGCAGCAGGTCTGGTTGGGTGACAAAGGTTAAATACTTCAGCTGTAAAAAACATTTAGGACTTCCAATGAGATCAGGTGCCAGTTCACCATCACCAGCATTATCAACATCTTTATCATCATCATACAGCACCTAATCAGCATTGTGACCTCATACACTGTGACAACACAGGTAACTGATCAGGCAGCTGATGATAGTCGCTTCTTGGTTGCTTGTGGTGTGAATGTCTGTTAGGTCACAGGGATGAATATATAGAGGTTGGACTAGAACTTGTTATGATAGCCTCAGGTATAGAACTGTTACATAGATACATAGAATTTGGGGGCAGCTATTGACCGCCAGCCCCATCTAGTCTGCCCATTTTTCCTACCTATTACTTACACCATAGAATGTAGATGATTTGCGGCTCTTCCATACATTATGTCTTGTACCGCCAGTTATTAAATCTTATATTTACACAAAGAAAAAAAATCAGAATATTTAGATATAGGAAAGTAATAATTTACTATGTTTGAAAGGTGATAGTAATTCAGAAGTCTAATCTAACATCAACATGGCAGTACAAGATAATGATATTGCCAAAGCCACTTTTGCAAACAGTGAGCATGGTACATACAGACAACATATGCAACACCCAACAAAAACTGTGGGAGAAATAGATAGTCCATAATGAATTATGTGTAGGAATGGCAGTGGCAAATAATGTGGCTAAAATGGTAAAAACTTTCTGTAACTTTTACAGGAAACAAGGAACCATAGACATTGTTGGCAGAAAAGAACTGTTTGGCCAACCAAGTATGCACGTTTCCCTACCTACAGTACACTATCACAACATACCCTTCTTGATATGTGGCTCTTTCTCCCTCACCATTTCCTTACCAGTAGGATTCCCATATTCCAAGCCAAAGCATTCTTGAACCCCTCCATTGTTTTTGCCAACACCACCTCTGCTGCTGGGCTGTTCCAGGAATATACTACTCTTTCTGTGAAGATGTACTTCCTCACATCTCTCCTGAATCTCTCACACTCCAGCTTCATATGTCCCCTTGTTGTTGTGCACCTTTCTTTCAGAACAGTTCTTACCTTCTGTATCATAGTTATACCTGGGAGGTACAGTAGTTAGTGGCCTCTATCGTATCCCCCATTGCAGCAGGTTATACATCATGAGGTCCTTTAGTCTCTGCTCATAGTATGTTTGATGCAAATCTGTACCATTCTGGTTGTCCTCCTCCTGACTGCCTCCACTCTGTCTGTATCCTCTTCAGATGTTGTAATCAGAACTAAACACAGTGTTCTAGGTTGCAGTGATCTATGTAGAGCCAACACCACATTCATCTTTCTGCTGGTGATACCCCTCCATATGTACCCCTGTATCCCACTATCTCTCATAACTGCCTTGTCACACTGCCTGGTCACCTTTGGGTGACCAGATATGATTACCACCAGGTTTCTCATCTGGTTGGTGGTCAGCAATAACACACATCCAATGTTGTACTTTTTCTCTGGGTTTCTGTGCCCTAAAGTGAATTATGTTGTACTTTTAAGCATTATAACCCAGCTACCGTACCCTTGACTATGCTTTGAGTTTTCTAAGGCCTCTGTCAATCCTTTCCACTGCCTCTGGAGTCTCCACATGATTGCTGATGTTTCTGTCATCCACAAAAAGATAGACCATTCAATCCAGCTCCTCTGTAATGTCACTTATAAATACATGAAAAAGGTCTGGTCCAAGCACTGTTCCCTAAGGCACCATATTGGTCATCTTCAAGTTCAAGTTCAAGTTTGTTTACAGGAAAACACCATTGAGAATGCTCATTTACAAGGAGGTCCAGGTAGGACACTTGGTACAAAGTATACAAAATATTACAATAGAATAGAATACAATGGAATACGATACAATACAATACAATCTAATAGAATACAATACAATGTAATACATTGCAATACACTACAGTACAATACATTATAATATGGCTATAAAAAATCCAGTAATCTGATTGGCTGAGGGCAGAATGTTGTGCAGTAGAATTCCTTTGCGTGATTTCATGAAATCTTTTTTTTGTGGGGGGCTGCACCCCTGGACCCCTTCCCACTAAGGATTCTAACTCCTGGGGGGGTCCAACACGGAGAGCTCACAGATCCAGGGTTTGCGCATAATGCCATATGCTATTAAGTGTATGACATTATGACCTGGTAAGACCTGTCTACAGGTCCGAGAGGCATATTAACAATCTAAATGTGATGAGTTTGCTCAATTCTTTGCTGTTAAGGTGACCAACATCAGGGCGGAGATCCAACCAGCTCATTCTACAGGGGTTGACTGTTCGCTGCACACTGATTTTCTTGGTCTTCTTTTGAAAAGCTGGAGATCATTAAGATCATGTGGATTATCCAGAATATGTGGCCGACATACTGTAGTTTGGACCCGGGCTGAACACGCCTCATTTTGCGGTGTAGTGATTCTATCAGCCCCATTCTGACCAAGATTGTGTGGTGCTCCATAGAGACAGGTGAGTTCCTTAGCTCCCTGAAGGAGGTGGTGGTTACACTACTCCTTAAGAAAGCTTCTCTGGATCCGAACTGCTTGGCTAACTACAGGCCTATCTCTAACCTCCCCTTTTTAGGGAAGGTGATTGAGAAAGCTGTTGCACTGCAACTGGAGAATCATCTTACAATACATGATATCTACTATCCTCTCCAGTCCGGTTTTCAGAAGAGGCATAGTACCTGAGACAGCTCTGGTTCGGGTGCTCAATGATCTCCTGATGGCTACAGATCAGAAGTGCCACTCCATCTTGGTGCTTCTTGATCTCTCATCAGCTTTTGACACCGTGGACTCTGGGGTGTTGCTCCAGCACCTGAGAGTCCTCTCTGGCTTGGGTGGTCCAGTCTTCAGGTGGTTTCAATCTTTCCACTCTGGCAGGTCTCAGAGGGTGGTGTCTGGGTTGTTTTCCTTGGACTCAGTCTCCCTGTCTTGCGGAGTCCCTCATCCCTCAGTGCTATCCCCAATGTTGTTTGTGGTTTATATGCTGCCTCGAGGAGACATTGTAAGATGGTATGAGTTGAGGTTTCACTGCTATGCAGATGACACCCAGTTCTACCTGTCTTTCATGCCCGACCAGGATAGCACACTCTCTTGCAGAAATCCAGGACTGGATGAAATACAGCTGGTTGAAGCTGAACTCTGATATGCCTGAGGTGTTGGTTGTGGATCCAGGTCTCCAGATATAGGGGTCGGTGGCAGGTTCCTTTGGACTTTGGCTCAGGAATAGTCAGCTGGCTTCCTCAGAACAGGTTCTTGAACTAGTGGTGTTCCTTGACAATAGGCAGACACTGAGCTAACAGGTGTCCACAGTTCTCAAGTCCTTTTTTTTACCACCTTAAGAACGTCGCTCAGGTCAAGCACCTTGTTCCATCCAGTGACCTTCTAACACTGATTCACGCCTTTGTGACCTTGCACCTGGACTACTGCAACTCCCTCTATGTAGAGCTTCCAGGGGTTGATATCTGCCAGTTGCAGCTGGTGCAGAACACTGCAGTATGGCTGTTGACAGAGGCTCCTCATTCAAGTCACATCACGTCTGTGCTGCGCAATCTGCACTAGCTGCCTGTTCAGTGGCAGATCACCTTTGAGATCAGTCTTCTGACTTTTAAAACCTTACACAAACAGGGTCCGGGCTACCTGCAAGAGCTACTGATCCCGTATGCCCGGCCCGCCCTCTCCGCTCAGCTGACAAGGGGTTGTTAGAGAGTTCCAGGGTACTGTTGAAAACCTCTGGCTCGCATACCTTTATGTTTGCATCTCTGACCCTGTGGAATTCTCTTCCTCATCAGATTCAAGAGTGCCAGACTATGGAGAGCTTTAAAACAGCCTTAAAGACCTTTTTGTTCTGCCAGGCATTTGTTGATTAGTTACGACATATGCTCCTGCTTGGATTTTTGTATTGATTGTTTGATTTCAACTGTATCTGATATTTATGTTCTTCGATCTTTTAACTGTTTTATGGATTCTACAGCGCTTTGATTTTAGAGATTCCACTTCATAAATAAAATTATTATTATTATTTATTATTACTAAAAACCTTCAACTAGGCCCTAAAAATAAAACAGCCTTAAATTAGTTGGGCTGTGGTGTAGTGAGTGGAATAATCCATGATTGCCGCAGCCCGCATCCAATATGATGCAGGGTACCTCCAGGAATAGGGGCTGGCATAATGCATGGCATAAGTCATAAGATATGCCATGGGGTTTGGCATATCATTGCTTACAACAGCATAGCCCCTCTTGGAATCAGGCCCCCATACTTTAACTTTTCAGCATCCAAACACTTCATCCCATTGTTAGAGACATCAGCGTTCATCAGGATGGTATTAGACGGGCTAGGGAACTAGGATGCCGGTACAGTTTCATGCCATTTGTATGGCCTACCTGTCTGAACAGATACTGTATAGATTGATGGGCCCAAATAAAAGTTATTTTTTATGTTTTTTAAAAACTTAGTTTTTATTCAGGTTTTCCACAGTGTCAAGTACATCATAAATTTGACACCGAACTTATTTGTTAAATGTAAAAATGTAAAGTGAAAAAGAAGGTGCTGCTTCAGCTCATGGTCTGTCTTAAACAAGGCAACCATAGTATTTAAGTCATGCACACAATATAAAATAGCATTTTAATCAACATTCTGTGATACACAATAGTTATACTCTGTGAATTATCTACACATAATGCAGCTGTCTTTGGTAAGAAAAAATAAATGAATAGCTATGCTTTAAAATTAATTCTCTATGTATTCCCTAGCTGTAGTAGCACTTGAAAATACAGTATCTTGAAACACCACAAAATACCAACTATGTGCCATAGTTTTTGTTTCTGTTTTAGTTGCGGTAATTAATTAGTTCAGTATTAACCATGATTCCAAACACATATTGTACAGTGTACTGCTGTATATAGGACACTCAAACAGACTGATACAGCTTTTCGTATTCTCTTTAAAAAAATCAGTGGGACGACTGATGTAATTAGCCCACAAATTACATCATTATTTGATATTGTAATGGACTGCTGTGTTGACTTGCTGACCCAAACATAAATACAGCAATGCAGTTGTCTCTGATCCCAAAAAATAAAATAATAGACGTGACTAGAAATGGATACCCTATATATTCCCTGACTGCAGAGTCACTTAAAAATACAGTACCTTTCAGCACCACAAAATACCAACTATGTGCCATTCTTTGTTATTTTTTTTTCTGTTTTGGTGGTAATTAATTATTACAATACATACTGTACGTTGTAGTATACAGGGCACTAAAATGAATGAGGCAGCTAATTTTATTCTCTAATAAAATCAGTACATGATTCAGTTCTTGACAGTTGATTACTGTAATTGAGGGCATGCAGAGATAGGCAAGCCAGAATGGCCACAGTGCGGAAAACATTTGCCTTTATTTGATTGTTGTAAAAAAAAAATTTGACTAAATGTAAACAAGCATAGGTGTCAGAAGCGGAGGGGGGGACAGAGAGGGCGTGAGCACCCCCAGTTTTTTTGCACACTAGGTGATTGCCCCTATATGCTGCAGAAAAAATTCAGAAAAATGATTAACATATTCTGTCATTGTGATAGTACTGCAGTGCCAGTGCCCTTTGAGTCTTATCTGCCCTGCCATGGCACACCCCCCCGCTCCACCACTAAACAAAAGAAAAAGAAACACCTGCTGTGTAAAATGCCTCGGCCAGCAGAGTTGTAAAGTAGAGTCATTATTATAACAACTCTACTTACAACTCCAGCCAGAACTTACTTAACACTTCTATTCATTCAGCAGCTTGGCAGCTTTAACACTCCCATCTCGTCATCTCCTCTTTGTTTTTGGGACTCAGAGTCAGGAGGATGGCACTTAGCACCTAGTTAGCCAGTAACAGTAGTAAGCCATTAGCTAGCTGACAGATAATAAACTGCATAAGGTTTTAGGTTTAGCTTTATGCACTGGCATCTCTAGGTTTACTACTAAATAAATTTAGAAGTCAGCTTTTTTTTTTAATGTGACATCCCATGGAGGTTCTGAGCTGAGCCCTGCCCGAGTTGAGAACATGAGAAGTGAGAGCAAGCAAAAGTCCCAGGGCTAGCCAAGGGAGTATAAAGGTAGTCACACACATCCCCAAATCTCATTTCTCCTGAAACCTTCCTGGCTTTTCCTTGTTGGGGTGGTTGAGTGTTGTGGACTTTGCTGATTTGCTGCTGCTGAATTTGCGACTGGCTGCAGTGAAGATTAAGAATCTGTTGTACTACTGTTGACTGAGTGAGTCCAATGTCCTGAGCTGAGATATTCAAAGCAGTTGTGCATGGCACAACTGAGTTGTGCTGTTGCAAGTGAGGACTTGCTCCAAGGAGCGATATTCAACGGGAGTCATTGAGTGGCGCAAGTCCCATTGTGCAAATGTGCAACTATAATGAATGCATGCTCAAGAACAGGGGGCATGCCCATGAATATGCGGCGCAGTGTGATATTCAACCGTGGAACCATACCGCAAGTGTGGAACAAACTCTGGATGCACCAAGCAGACTTGAGCCTATAAATACAGGGCGCAAGCACACAGACAGCACTTGCACCAGGGGAGAGGGAGAGGAGAGAGAGAGAGAGAGAGAGAGAGAGGAAAGAGAAGGTGGAGAGACAGGAAAAAGAGATAGAGCAAGGGAGACAGAACCAGTGAGGGACAGAGTGACTGGCACAGGCAGCCAGAGGGGTGTGGGACAGAGATGGCAGTGAAGAGTGATCCAGGGGCTGAGAGAGTGAAAGGGAGAGGTAGGCAAAGTGCCACGCAGTGTACCAGGGTGGCGTACAGCTCACAGCAGCTGACTGCCCAGGAGGAGACAGGACATTAGTGGCCATGGCTAGTGCCCCTTCCTAATGGAGACCATAATGAGCAGTGTGAGGATGCAGGAGGAACAGTGACATGGCCGTGGAAGGGCCCATTGGTGGTACACCCAAAACAGGTGGTACCGTGCCCACACCACCTTTGAGAATTACACCAATACAGATATTGTGGGCTAGTATCGCCTGAATAGGGCCATTCTGAGGCAGCTCTGTGAGCTGTGTAGTGAGGTGATGCAGGCACCCACAAGACGGAGCCACGCAATGTCGGTGGAGACAAAGGTGACAGCAGTCATGTGTCTGCTCACCACGGGCGCCCTCCAGAGACCAACAGGGGACACTACAGGCATAACTCAGTCAGCCACATCCCGCATCCTCACATAGTTCCTCAATGCCCTGCTGCCACATGCTTCAGAATACATCCAATTCCCAACACACAGACAGAGTGTACATCAACCATGCAGGACTTCCATGGGGTAGCATGCATGCCTGGCATGTTTGGGGCCATTGACTGCAGTGACATGGGTAGCTGCATGCCACCTGGCCCTGAGGGTGTGGCCTATGTGAACTGGAAGGGGTTCCCAAGTGTGAACTACCAGGTGGTGTGCAGTGCCAAGGGACACATCACCAATGTCTGTGCCACACACCCTTGGAGTGCACATGATGCATTCATCTGGCACAGCTCTGTGCTGTGCCACAGGTTCAAGCATGGAGACATCCTCATGGACCACCTAGTGGGTGAGCATGGGACGGGCAAGGGGTGCCGGGCAGAGCAGGGCATGGGATGGGAGAGGGCGGGGTGGATGCGCTGGCGAGGGTGCCCGGGATAGGCAAGGGGCACAGTAACAGAGGACACAGGGCTAATCATGTTGTTATCCACACAGGTGACAGTGGCTATCCACTCAGGCCCAGGCTGCTCACCCCCAATTGGCGCCCGTCGTCCCCAGCAGAGGAACGGTACAATGAGGCACCCGCCAGCATGTGGAACATCATTGAGCATGTGTTTGGGATGCTGAAGTCACAGCTCTGTTGCCTAGACAGGTCTGGCGGTGCCCTACATTACAGCCCCTCAAAGGCCTGTGGCCTATCCCTGGCCTGCTGCATACTGCACAACATGGCCATTGACCGTGGGATAGCTGTTGAGGCTGATGAGGGTGACAGTAGTGAGGACAATGAGGGCACCGGGCGGAGGGTGGTGGACAGCCCCCCCCCTCAGTGGAGGGATCCCAGGCTGCAGAGGATGGCACACCAGCACAGGGAGACCATCGCACAGGAGCACTATGGTGCATGCAGGTAGGTGGTGCCACACACACACACTAGCCACACACACAGGTACAGCACACAGGCAGGGGTGTGCATGACAATGGGCATGCACACACAGAGACGTGGTGCAGGGGTGGGAGTGTCAGTGCCACACAGCCACACACAACTGCACACAGCAGTGAACAGCAACACACACACACACACACACACACACATATATATGCCCAGGTGCTGGCATGTGGAAGGGATAAGATGCAGGTGCACCAGTGCACAGGTGCAACCGGTGCAGATCTGCTCTCATCACGCCCACACTACACAGGCCAGCGGCCAGGCAGACACGCACACAGGCAGCATGCAACATGACATACAGGTGTCACACCTGTGGTATACACACACACACACTTACCATGCGTACACAGGGCAGCAGAAGCTGACTGCAGCCAGGGTGGCATGCAGATCAGGTCCATCACATGGAGCCATGGTCACCAGGGCCATGGGGGCTTCCATGTTTGGGCCGATCGGCAGCCACAGGCTGCACATTGGCCACAGGGGGTGTTTGCAATAGCCCCCCAAGGGTTGTACTGCAGGACTGTGACTGGGTCCTTGCAGGGGTGTGTAGGCAGCCAAACAGGCCCTCCCCAGGCATGCCTGGGATGCCAACAGCAGAGCCCGGCATCGACAGGTAGGGTGTCACTCAATGCTGGGATCATGGGGTGGACAGTGCACTACATGGTGGCTGAGGTTGCAGGCCACAGCCTGTGGCAGCCAGCAGTGCAAGGCCATCCATGATCGCAGTGGCTATGCGATCTTGGGATGCGATCGTTTCATTCTGCAAGTACGGTATAGTCGCCAGGAGCTGCACAGTGCTTCTCTCGCGTGCTGCTTGGCCACCTGGCACACCTCCGCGAGCAGTGCACACACCATAGCTACCAGCAGCACCTGTTGCTCCACAGAGGCCCACAGCAAATGGGTTTGCTCTGCCAATGGTTCAGCCCCCAGGGGAACCTGGGTGGGGCGCCAACCCTCCTGTGGTGATCGACCATGCTGAACAACCCCCCACACAGATGGATGCTGCACAGTGAGGTCCCCATGGGGCAAGTCCCTATCAGGTGCCCCAGCAGGGGACCCGATGTCTGGCTGCCCTATGGCCCCTGCTGCCTGCTGCTGCTGCCCTTCCAGCTGCTGTACACTGCCCAGCACCTGAGCGGCCACACCACCACCACCACCACCACATGGCACTGCCATGGCAGTGCATGCAGTAGCACCCACAGTGATGGCAGGCAGCTGTCCCACCACTGTCAGGCTACTGGGCATCCTGCCTGTGATGATACCTGGTATGGGCATCTCCCCCACAACACCACCCATGCTGTCCAGGATTATGGTCAGGTCATCATCAGTGTCGGACCCCGCCCCGATCTGTGTCTCCATGCAGATGACGCCATGGCTGGCATCTTGCAGAAACACAGCCAGGGACTCATCCGACCCCATGCCCAGGACATCCGACTGGACAGTGGTGGTGGTGTGCTGCAGCCGATCAGGCCCCTGGATGCCCGTGGAGGTGGATGGCTGGTCCTCCAGGGCTGGACCTGCCTTCATGGCTGCTGCTGTTTCCCCATCCTCCACATGCAAGCATGCTGGTGCTGAAAGAAAAAACAGATGTGTTAGTGATGCAAGGACCCCACCCCCAACCCCCATCCCCCCGGCCACTGCTTGCTGTGCATGCCCAATGTACGTACCGTGCAGTGATGGGCTTCCACCCATCTGAAAACCTCCACTCAGCACACCTTTCACAGTGCTGTGGTGCATGGTGGCTGCCACCAACTCCTCCTGCACCGTGAACTGTGGCACATCAGCAGGCATCCCCTCTGGTGGCTGTCCAGGCCACACGAATGGCCAACTTCTCCTTGATGCAGTGCTTATCAGTGCCCACCTTCTTCTGGCACTCTTGCACCAACTACTGGTGGCTGCCCTGATGGTTGACACTCATCGCCACCTCCTCCCAGGCCACAGCCCTGACCTGTGGTGTGCCTGTGGCACCACTCAGCAGTGGCTCCCAGTTGAGGTAGGCCTCAAACAGTGCATCTGTCTCTGAAGTTAGGCCTGCATTTGTGAGCAGGCCCACGCTCCTCACTGTCTTCACATTCTGACATAGTGCTACCTGTGGAGATGGACATGTGTGTCAGTGTCACTAGCAGCCTACTTCATCCACCCTGCTGTTCTGGCTCAGCTCAGTGGCATGCACAAGTTACCTTAGATGGTTGCAATACCAGTCCATGGCCTGTGCTGGTCCATGGCACTTTCATAGCGCAACACATGCAAATGAGCATTGGCGCAATGGTAATGCCATGCTAATTTCTCCAGTGTGCCACGCATTGGCTGATGAGCTTATTTGCATGTGGTGGCTCAATATCGCATACTTGCTCCATGTGCAATGGAATTGTTCTGGAGCAAGTCACAGCGCAATGTCCAGACATGCGCAGTGTGCAGGGCCACAGTATGCATACATCAGGTGGTGTGCTGCCACCTATTGTGCACTGTACACTCACTGTGAAATAGGGACCATGGCACATTGTGCACCATGGCTGCTATTGCACACCAACACACAGTGTACCGGTCAACCCCTTACCCCTACTGTGACCCTTTGACCCCTTGGGACTCTACCACCATGTGCCTGTCAGGCCACACCCATGTTGCTCAACTCCAGCATTGCATGATTGGTGGACACAGTGTGTCTCTGGCTGCCATTTTGTCTCCACACATCGCTGTTGGTACAATGGTGCAGTGGGGAGTTCACTGAGCCCATAACTGGTCAGATATAGAACTGGTCAATCTGGTGACCTGTGTGCAGCCACATGCACAAGGGCTGTTTGGACAGCTGCCCCTGCAACTGCCACAGACCAATGTTTGGCAGGGCATTGCTGCCAGCCTGGTACAGAACACTGGGGTACCCAGAACCAGGGAGCAATGCCACCACCGGTATGGTGACCTCATGCGGTGGAACCCAGAGTGCCTGTGACAGCTGCAGGCACATGTCCACTGAGGGGCCAAGCCACGGCCAGGTAAGTCAGCCCATGCTGCTTGTGTGCCCTATTGCTGTACTGTGGTGATGACTTGGCTGCCTGGCATGCCCTGCAGTGGGGTACACTGTCATTGTTGGCTCTGCAGTGAGGCATTGCCAGCTGCAGCTTGCATTGTAATACAGCCTTGTGGGAAATGTCAGGCAGGGGCACATGCTGTGTACAGGGGTGGGGGTGGGGGCACATGCTGTGGGTGTTCTCTGATGTGTGCCTGTCTTTCTTCCATTCCCAAGACCTGAAGGCTGCCTCAGGGCAAGAGCGGCCGGAGCACCAGGGCCAGCCCAGCAGGCCACAGCAGGACCCAGAGGAGGTGCAGCAGCAGGACAGATGCCAGCGAGGCCGTAGCAGGCAGATAGACACTGTTTCATTCCTGTGCACAGTACAGGGTGGTCAGCAGGGGAATGGGTGTGGCCATGGCCACCTGTGCCGTGTGCCATAGCAGCTGTGCGTGGTGCATGCCACTGTGGGGTGTCCATTGCACATATGTACCAGCTGTTGGTAGGGAAGGTATGCACCCAGCTGCCACTGGTGTTGCTGTGGTGCTGCTGGTGCCCTGTGCCATGTGACTGTTGCTGCACAGTTGGGTGGCCATTAGGCAGTGGTGCCCACCTCTGTACACTGTCATAGCATGCTGGGTTGCTGGCAGGCATTGGCCAACCCCCCTGTGGGTGGCTGGGGTGCCACTCCAGGGGGGGTGTTCCCACTGCTCATTGCGCACAGTGGGTGGGCATGGTACCTTGAGACCTTGCACTGATCACCTGTCCTGTCCCTTGTCATAGGTATCCAGTAGAGGACGAGGCTGCCTGTGTACTGTAGGCTGCCTGTGCCAGATAATTCTCATTACTTCCACCACCATGGAGGCAGTCCAGCAGGTGGGCTGGCTCTTGCTGGCTGAACAGTGGTGAAGGAGGTGCCAGGCAGTGGCAGGGTGTGGCTGCCCTTAGTTCCAGACCCAGCTTTTCTCTGTTTCCCCCTGCTGTCCCTTGCCCATCCATCGTCCTTCCCACTGTACTGTCCCTGTTCCCTGTCCCCATCTCTCACTTTCCTACCCTTTCCCACCCCTTGCTATTGTATATCGTTTTCTACAATGCAATTATTTTGACTTGTCTGCCTGTGTTGGTGTCTGCTTTGCAGCTGGTGTGAGGAGCCATGCTGCAGTGGCGTGGTGTCTGTCTGTGTGATGTGCATGTGTCAGTTTGCAGGTCATGCATCTGAAGTGCACTGCTGTGTGCTGTGGTGTGTCCCACAGTGGTGGTGTCCTGCCCCTTGGTCTGTGGCTGTGCCTTGGGGTGCCCATGGGGCTGCTGTCAGGGGTGTGTGGCATGTGTGTGCTTGGCAGCATAGTCCTGGGTGTTGTTTGCTGTGGTCTGAGTGGGTGGGGGCACAACATGTGGCCAGGAGGGGAGTCTCCATTGGTGGCCCTCCATTGGCCATTGGTGCTACCTGTTGCCTGCTTTCTGTGCCACTGTTGTGTTCTGGGGTGGGGGTATCTGGGTGCCTGTTTGTGCCCTGCTGGTGGTGGCCACCTGTGGTCTGCCACTGTGCTTTCCTGGCACTGTCCCTGGGTCTATTCCTGTGCCGTGCCTCCCTCTTTTACTCTACTGCTGTGCTCCCACCATTGCCTGTGGCTGCTTTGTGCACCATGGTGCATGTCTGGTTGTACCATGTGCATGTCTGGTTGCGCCATGGTGCAGATCTTGTTGTGCCATGGCACAAGTCTGGTTGTGACATGGCACATCTCTTCCATATTCAGCCGTGCTGCTCTGGTACATTTCAGCATGCTCAACCTTTCAATATGGCACTGATTGCACCATGGCGCATCGGATTTGCACTGTGCTGGATTTGTGCCAGCCATTGGTGCATTTCTGTGTAACCCCCAGTTGGCGCTAAACTGAGAGGGCTACTACCCTTACCTGTATGGCTAGTGAGCAGGTTGAGGAGCCTGGGTCTTATGACGCAGTGCATCCATTTTTATAAGTTGAAAATTTGGGGAGAAAGGTGTCACTCAGCATGGTGACTAGGTTTGACTACTCTGCACAGGGGCACCCAAAGTAATCCAGAGACTAGAATCAGTAACATAATGTCCAATACCAGGAGATGGGATTCTAAAGTGTGGCTTTATTCAACAACACTGAATGAAAAGCATAGATGGACCCCCACTGGACTACACTCCTTGTAATGCAGATAAGGTGCTGACACAGACACAATCCATTCTTGGATCCTAAGCTTCCATATGTCATGGACTCTTTAACTTGTGGCAAACTACCACCCCTCTACTCCATCCCAACATCTGGGCACCCTCTTCAGGCACTGGCCAATACCTGACAGAAAGGTGACTGGTGTCTCAAAGCGAATCCGTAGAGGTGAGCCCTGTTACGCCATGTGGGGGGGTCTCCCACCTATTGTTCCATAGACCCATACCCAGCCATTCCTTTGTTTACACACACATCCTTGGCTACTGTAGTGCAGACTTTACATGGCTTTGTAATGCAGTAACTGTCTTTCTCTGAAGACCCCCCACATACAACAGTCATTACATCTCACTGTTCCATAAGCTTCTTGCTTGGCTACTATAGTGCAGACTGTACACGGCTTTGTAAAGCAGAAACTGTCTTTCCCTTGAAGTCCCCCCCCACATACAACAGTCATTACATCTCACTTTTCCTTAAGCCCTGGACTTGGCATCCTGACTGAGCCACAGCCCCAGAGACTTATTTACTCACTGTTTTGGTGAATGACACTGGCCTTTTATCAAAGCTTCATCACGCTCCACATTGCAGGTGTCCAAAACTCTGAATGAATCTCATTCCACTAAAACTGTAGTGCCCCAGCACTCTTCATCAGGTAACTTCTTCCTTTTCCCAGTCCAGGGGTTGCTCTGGGAGTTGGTTCCTTGTGCCTCTCTTATGGTGGAAGCACACACCCCAAGGTAGCTCTGAGTCAGAGCTGAGACCAGGGGGGTCTGCCCCTGCAGGGCAACCCCTTCCTCCACTGTACTACAGGATCTATATCCTTCTCTCTTTTGAGCCTACTTCAGACTGACTTTGAAATCCCCCAACGTTCTAACTCCCAACTGCAACATTCCATTGTGGCTTATGCTGCTGCAGAATTCTAAATGATGTCATAGCCCCAGCTCAGCAAAGACTGAAAACAGAGCAAGACATAGTGAAATCCATTTAACTGGAGTTTCACTAGCTGCCTGTCCCTGCCTGCCACTAAATCTAACTAGGGTTCTAGTAACCCCAGGTTACAGGGGGGTTACATCTGAATATCTGGCCCCTTACCTACTTTCTGTTTTTTTTTTATTGGTTTATTTAATTTTAATGTTTATAAATTATTATTTGTTATTGTTCTTGTTGTCCTGGCCTCTGACCGCTGGTCATGACCCCAGGTTCTCATGATACTACCCAGACTAGCATCATGAGAACCTGGGGTTGTGACCAGCAGTCAGAGACCAGGACAACAAGATCAATAAATAATTTATAAACATTATAAACATTAAAATAAACTGTTAAGTTCCTGTAAATGTTGTCCCAGAGCTGAGATATCTCCAAGTTGAGCATCTGGATTTCAGTGTCCCGAGCGTCCCCATGTCTATCCAGAAGTCACAGCAGGGTACTCGCCTTGTCAGAATGGATACTGCTATGTCTAACTGATCCATCCTTTTTTTGATGGAATCCATGATAGCATTAACTCCTAGTGTTACATCTTTAAAAATGTTCGCAAACATTGCAGCAGTTGCAGCAGTGCAGATGCTAAGTGGGGAGCAGCACTCAGTCACCATCATCATTACAAAAAATTATTACATGAAATCCAGATCTTAAATTGGGCATTTGTACTTGAGGATTTCATTAGACTGTGTTCCCCTCTAATGAAATATCTTTTTTTTTTTTTGGATCCTCTCGTCAAGTATCCCTCCGGTGCAGGGCCCCTCGATCTCCTCCATGTCGGCCAAGTCCTCCGGTCACCCCTGGCTTACCCCTCAGAGATGGGGCCGCGTGGAGCTGGCACCCCATATTCCAGCTCACGGTCCTAGTAACTGGTTGGAGGATTGGCGACACGGAAGAGACCCCCGGGGAGGGCTTCATAGAGGTGGAGTCCCATTATTTTGTATGTATAGTATGCCCCTGGAGAGCCAGACGTGCAATGACATCTGTGCACTTACGAGCAGACGTCTGCTGTCTTCTCCCCCCTGTCAGATGTGCTCGCTGTTAGACACCCAGCCTCTGCTGGGTGTCACTGCAGTGCCGCATACACCCCTCACCCACCCTGAAGGAAGGAGAGCTGTCGCAGGACGCTCAATCCTTCCTTCCCCCTGCCAGCCCCCGGTGGCCCGAGTCCATTCCCAAACCCGGGTCGCCGGCGTGGCGCGAGGTGTGGCGTCCCGCACCTCAACCCTCAGTGCCACCGGGCCGGCAAAATTTCTTTTTTTTAACGAAAATCCACTTTTTTACCTCAGAAACATCAACTAAAGTTACATTTTTTTTGCGTTTCAGTTACATGAAATCCTAATCTTGAATGGGCCAGGGGCGCTTGTACTTGGGGATTCGTTAGACTGTTTTCCCCCTAACGAAATACATATATATGGATCCACGTATTTGGATTTCATGTAATGATTTTTTTAATGAAGTAATAATGACCCAACTAAACAGAGAATTGTAAAACATTAAACTACGAGGCCATCTTGTTAGCACTCAACCATGATCAGTAGTTTTCCCAATTGTCAATGCAGTCATTTCAGTGTAACAGTGCTCCATCTGGGAGGGGTGGAATTGATTCTACTTCAAGTTCGTCGGGGACTTCCTCTATGGATCCTCTGATTGCTTCCGAGTCCTCACTCTACGATAAGTGTCAGTCCCTCCTCAAGTCGGGGTCCAGGGAAAAACAAACAGGCAAGTCTGCTGCAGTGACTGAAAGAATCAGAGTCCTGCTGTGAGGAGTATTAAGATTTGGTACATCAGCTAAAATATAGTATAAGTTTTTTGGCTTAAATGCACCCAACTTTCCTTTATCACAGTTATCACATTTTTCAATCTCAGGATGTTTAAGGCGCAGCATGGGCTTAATAACTAAAGCCAACGTTCTTTTTTGAATTACTATTGTGAGCTTTTTTGTTTATGAAATGGCCCTATTATGGGGCTGAGAAGTGTTTTCTAAATGAACTACAGTACTTTTAAATGATCCATTAGCCTTATATTATTGCCTCGAAGCAGTGCCTTGAAGTATTGTTTCTAAGAATGTTATGTGCTATGCGATTCTGTTTCCATTTTTATGAAAATGAGTGTCTGCCTAATTTTGGAAAAATAATTTTTACTGTTCCTTTTGGATGTGAGGTGATCTGGGCCAGTTAAGGAATGGACCCTAAGAATCTTTGATTGTCAATTTATAAGTAGGAAGATATGTTTGTTTTAAATGCAGACAGTGGTGGTGATTTCCCTTTGTTGGCCTATCCAGAGACATTATTTAGTGATGGTGGAGGTCGTTTTTGGAGGTAATCTCCCTTAAAAGTTTATGGCCCAGATATTCAAAAGAGTTGAGCCATGCGCAATAGGGTTGCGCCTGCGTAAGTCCGAAATTGTGCCATTCTGCAATATTCAGCAGGAGGCAGTTGTGCCCACAAAATCATGCTGAGCAACAGCACAATCATAATGAAGGCATGCACAACCAAAGGGGGAGGAACCATGCATAAATAGCGCAGTGTGATATTCAAAGACTTGCGCAATGCGCAACAGTGGAGCAACGGAAGTTGCGCCATAGCGGAAATGAGCCAAAATAAAAAGGAGCAAGGAAGAGGCGCAAGAACACTCCAGGGAAGACACATGTGTCAGAGGCAGAGGCACAGACAGGGCAAGTGGCAGGAACAGGGCAGGCCAGGGAAAGGTCACAGCAACAGACAGGCACAGGGAAGGTGTGGGGAGCCACACAGCTCAGAGGCCAGCACAGGCAGGTGTACCCACTGCAGGGGAGGTGGCAGCCAGGACAGCAGGGGGAATAAAGTAACAGCTGCTGGGGGGGTGAACACAAGCCAGGGACATGGCCAGTGCCACCTTCCACATGGAGGCTGTAATGAGGGGAGTGAGAAGGTGGGTGGCAGGGGAATGTGGCCGTGGAAGGGCCCGTCGGTGGTATGTCCCCAACAGGCAGTACCGCACCTGCACCAGCTATGAGCTGTACACAGATACTGAGATTGTGGGCTGGTACCACCTGAACAGGGCAATACTGAGGTGGTTCTGTGAGCTGTGCAGTGATGTGATGCAGGCACCCACACGATGGATCCATGCCCTGTCAGTGGAGACCAAGGTAACAGCCTGCATGTGCTTGCTTGCCACGGGTACCTTCCAGAGACCAACTGGGGACACCACAGGCATAACCCAGTCAGCCAAGTCACGCCACCTCACCCAATTCCCCAGCACACTGCTGCCACATGCTGAGGAGTACATCCATTTCCCCAGCACAGCGGTGGAGCGCACAGCAAACATGCAGGAGTTCCACAGGGTAGCACATATTCCTGGCATGCTAGGGGCAATAGACTGCACCCATGTGGCCATACGCACACCACCTGGCCCTGAGGGGGCCGCATATATAAATCGCAAAGGCTATGCCAGCATCAACTGCCAGGTGGTGTGCAATGCCAGGGGGTGCATCATCAATGTCTGTGCCATGCACCCTGGGGGAGCACACAATTCTAATATCTGGCACCAGTCAGCACTGTGCCACAGATTCGAGAGTGGGGACATCCCCACTGGACACCTAGTGGGTGAGTATGCAAACCAAATGGACTAATACAGGGACTGGGGGGGCATGGCCAGAGGTGCCATGGGTAGTGGCCTACATGGCTTGGGGCAGGGCGATGCTGATCACCAAACTAACCTCCACCCTCTACACACAGGTGACAGTGGATACCCACTCCGTCCCTGGCTGCTCACACCCTACTGGTGGCCCACGACCCCATCGCAGCAATGCTACAATGAGGCACATGCCACCACACGCAATGTCATTGAGCATGTGTTCGGGATGCTGAAGGCACGTTTCCGTAGCCTGGACACCTCCAGCGGTGCCCTACAGTATAGCCCTTCAAAGGCCTGTGGGATATTCCTGGTCTGTTGCATCCTGCACAACATGGCCAACAAATGTGGGATAGCCGTACAGGTTGAAGAGGGGGACAGCAATGGGGATGATGGGGACGCCGGTGATGATGGTGATGGGCAGCCCCCCCTTGGCCGACGGGACCCCCGACTGCTCTGGCTGGCACAGCTGCACTGGGACATCATCACGGAGGAGCATTTCAGCCAGCCCAAGTAAGTCATGGGGCCATGCGCAACCATCAGTGGCCAAGGCACAACCCACAAACACACAGGAACCCACACTGGGGGTGCATGCCATCGAGGGAAGTGGCAGGGCACAGAGGCACACACACAGTCAGGGATGGATGAGGATTAACAAGCCAAGCCGAAGAACACACACATGCATGCACACACACAATGCAACAAATGTGCACAGAGGCCAGAAGGCACACTGACCCAGAACACACACCCTAGCAACACATATGTCCGCAGGCCACCATGCCCACTGCCTGTCCATGTGCGTGTGTCAGATGCTGGGCACCATTGCACTTAGGTGTACAGCGCAATGCAGGCATCATCATGCACACATAACTGCGGACAGCAGCCAGGAGGGTGTGCAGGTGGACTGTATGTACTCGTGCAGGGCCGGGTACCCACCCGTGCACTGCCCACTGAAACATACAATGCACACAGGGCAGCACAAGACAGTAGCCGTGCTGGGAGACAGGTCAGTCTCACGACACAGTGCCATGGCCACCACGGATGCGTGGGCAGCCCCACCGAGACCCACCAGCACTAGCAGGCTGACCACTGGCCTTATGGGGTGGCACCTATGGTTCCCTAGGGGTTCCACTGCATGAACGTGACCGTGCCCGCGCAGGGGTCTGCAGCACACCGAACATGCCTGCACCAGGAGTGCTCGGGATGCCCACAGCTGAACCTGGTGTCAACAGGGTGGGAGTCGCACAACGCTGGGAACAGGGAGTGGAAAGTGCACTGCGTGGTGTCCGTGATGCATGGGCACCTGACTGCGTGCCCATTGTGGCCATGACAGCAATGAACGCCTGTGCATGCCTGTCAATGGCAGCAGTCACATCCTCCCACAAATGGTCCATCCATGCCAGGATCCAGTCGGTGTCCCTGCTGCGATGCTCCTCTGCCCACTCCAGAGCCACACACAGTGCTTCCATGGACATCGCTAGCCGCATCTGCTGCTGGACCAATGCTCGCAGTAGGCGGGTGTGCTCATCCAAGAGGTTATCAGCCTCCTCGGCGTCCTGTCCCTCAGGGTGTGCAAGGGCCTGATGTTCAGCACCCCTTGAGGGTTGGTGCTGCAAACCAGGACCAGGTCTGGGCATGTCCACAGGTGGTGCACAGACGCCGCCGCTGAACCCTGTACCCCCAGGCCCAGTGGGCGACTGCTGATGCTGCCCCTCCAGCTGACACACCCCAGGGCTCAGTGGTGCCACCGTGGTGGTTGCAACAGTCCCACTGTCCTGAACAGACACCGGTGCTGCCCCACTGGTGCTGACAGGCACAGCCTGGAACTGTGCTGACATGTAGGCCCCCATGGCGGCACCACCCACAGCCATGGGCGTGAAATGCCCTGCTGTGTGTCCATTCTGTGGCACACACTTGTCACTGCCCTTGATGGTCGTGTCATCATCAGTGGTGCCAGACTCTGCCCCGGCCACAGACACAGTGTGCTGGCATCTGTGGACGCCAGTGTGCTGGGACACAGGCAGGGCTTTCTCCACACCTGTCTCAACGACATCAGTGTGGACAGCCAGGCGGCCCCACTGTCGTACAGATCCACACATACCTGTGAAGGTGGATGGTCCCACATCCAACTCCATCCAACTGTCCGCAGTGGACAGGCCCACCACCACTGACCCATGCAGACGCTCAGGATCTGTAAGGGAAAGCAAAGTCATGTTACTGCATGTGATCTACCCTGCTCCCCCCCAGACAGACCATGACTTACCATGCAGAGATGGGCCACCACCTGTCTGGAAGCCACCGCCCGGAACTCCCTCTATGGCACTTTGGTGCATGCTTGCAACAAGCCTGTCCTCCACTGGGGTGAGCTGTACCACCTCTGGCTGTCCCCCACCTGTTGCAGCACGTGCTGCCCTGATGGCAGCCACCTTCTCCTTTACCCTCCTCCTGTCTGTGCCCATCTTCTTCTTACACTTCTGCATGGAGTGCTGGTGGCTGCCATGCAGGTTCACAGCACGTGCCACCTCCTCTCATGCAGCAGCACAGGCCTGAGGGGTGCCTGGCCATCCACTGAGTAGTGGCTTCTGATACAGCTAGGCCTCAGAAAGGACCTCGGTTTCGGCCTTAGTAAAATTCGGCCCCCTCCTCCTCCCACCACTGTTGTCCTCCTCTCCAAGAACATGCTCGGTCATTATGTAGCCTGTAAGAATGGCAGTTGTTATCTGTGACTGTGCAGTCCCATGCATGTCCCTGAATCTACAGTCCACACTCCCACACAGCATGCAACTCACCAATAAACTGCAGTAACTGACTATGGCCACTGCAGCACATCATCACACCTTTATAGCACAATCCATGCAAATTAGGTGAGGAGCAACTTTAATTAGATGCAAATTGCGGTGCTGCACCATTGAATGGCTGATCAGATGATTTGCATATGACAGCTGAATATTGCACTGTTGCACTTTGCGCAATTGTGTTGAATGTGCTGAGCTAATGGCGCATTTCTGTGGCATGCGTAGTACACCTCACTGCGCATGCCCAGGTTGCTGACACAGGCGTCTGCCATGCTGATGATGTGCTGTGCACAGTAGGCAATTCAGGGCACGGCCACCATAGTGCCAGTGGCACTATAGTGAAGGTCACTACATGGCGCTGTGGCAATGGGCCTTCATAGGCACAATGGCCCAACTGCCTGATAGTCCACTGTGGTACTGGCACACAGGCAGCCAATCACACTACACGCATTGTCATTGATTGGCACTGTGCGTGGCCTTGCACCAGGGACCCTTGACCCTGTGCCTGACCTTTGTCCCCTTGGCACCATGCGTCAGGCATAGGTGCACCTCTATCACGCTGTTCGGTAACAGCGCAATAAGGAATGGCAGCACTGTACCATGCAGCATCTGCACATGGCGTACCACGCTGCAGAGTGCCATATTGCCTACTATACCTAACGCAATGGCACAGAGAAGGGCTGCTCCCTGGACCGCCATCGAATTGGCAAATCTGTTGGCCACAGCCGAGCCACACCATGGGCCTCTCTTTGGGGAAGCCCCCCTGGATAGGGCAAGGTCCCAGATGTGGCAAGAGGTGGCCACAGCCCTCGAGGAGGTGACAGGCAGGGGCCGAACAGCTGAGCAGTGCAGGCACCGATATGGTGACCTGCAGAGGAGGGAGTCGGAGCTACTGGCCCAACTGAGGTCATGTGCCAGGAGGGGCATGGTACCACATCCAGGTAGGGGTTCTGTCAACACACTGTTATTGTCCATATGAGTCACAGTGTTTTATGTGTCCAGCACATAGGGGAGGGACTGTATGAGGTTGGCCGTGGCTGTGTTCACAGTGTGTAGGGTGGGTGGGTCTGGCTGGGTAGGGAGGCACTCTCCTTGGGGCAGGGGGACTTTGCTTCAGGAATGTACTGATGTTCTCTCCTTTTTGTCTCCACAGGCCCAGATGAACTGTGCCGAGTGTGTGCGGAGCGGAGGGTGGTGGAAGCCACAGCCAGGCGGGCCGAGGAACATCAACGGCCACCTGACCGACCCGATGTGGGTGAGTGCCAGACATCTATGATTAATATTGCATGCAGTGTGACAAGGTGGGAAGCGGGGCATGGCCACCATTCAGTGACATCACTGCCATGCAAGCCACTTGTTACAGTCAACACTGTCCAGTGGCAATGCATATCTGGGTGTGCGTCACTGGTGATGCATGGCTGTGCCACTGCCTTTGCACCACATAGCCATGTCACTAGACGGCCATGGTGGTGCTGTGCATGACTTGACCAGTGGGTGTGTGCAGCATTCCGCATGGCGGTATGTGCCTGGGTGGGCAGGTCCTGTGGACGTGATCACTACGGCTGGTCACACACCATCACAGTGGTATGTCCCATGGCCGTAAGCCATGCACAGTGGGCGGGCTGTATGGGGTTGCGCATTCACACCTGTTGACTGTGCTCCCTTGTCCTAAGTGTGAGACATCGGAGGGAAATCAGGGACACCCTGCAGGAGCTCCTAATCCTGGCACAAGAGACAGTCACAATCCTTCGAAGGATAGATGAGTCGGGGGTACTTCGGAGGCACAGAGCAAGGGGGAGCCAGAGCCTGAACCGACGTGGGATCCAATAGTCCCTTGATCCCTGACCTCCCTTCCCCTCTGGACCCACCCTCACACCCCTCCTATCCCATCCCATTTGTCCACCCCTTCCCCTGCCCACCCACACCTTTTTTTGTGTCCCCCCAAATAACTGTATATAGTTGTTGTTTATGTAAATAGTTGATTTCTTTATTTTTATAATACATATGACTTTTATATGAATACCGTGGTGGTCTCTGATTTGCAGTGGGCTATAGGTGCTCAGCTGCAGTGGTGTGCATGGCATCAGGAGTGGTGCAGTCATGGGTATGTGTGTGTGTCTGTGTGGAGGTGTCTATGGTGTGGGGGTAGATATCAGTCAGTGTCTGTGTTGTGTGTGTTGTTCCCTGTGCACTGGATGACTGTGTGCAGTGGTCCATGGCGCATGCTCAGTGTCCATGGTGCACCCATTGGCCCGTTCATGGCCTGTGCAGCCAACACACATGCCTGTCTGTGACCTGCATGATCTGCTGGCATGTCAGTGGTGGCATTCCCTGCAGGGCGTACACTGTACCCGTCACTTTGCTGGGTTGTCCATGTCACTAGTGTGGTGCATGCCTGGCTAAGGTGGCACTGTGGGCAACATGGTCATTGTCCCACCTCCATGCTGTGGCTTGTGTGTGTTGCAGGGGATGTGCCCCACTGTCTGTGGCTTGTGCTCTGGGTGACTAATGGTGGTCTATTGGTCCATGGTGCCTGCGCAGGGTGGTTGGCACTCCAGTGCCATGGTGGACTGCAAGTTGTGTGTACACAGCTTACATGGGTCCACAATGGGGGCTTGGTTGCCCCACCACTGTTTCCCTGTGTTGTTGTGCCCTTGGGAATGGGTGGGTGTCTGTTCAAACCCTGTGTGGTATCTGGTGTGGTGCATGCTTCCACGCACCACTGTGGGTGTCTGTGCTGGCTGTTGTGGCCAGTGGTGGGCCGGGGTGTGTCACTGGAATACTGTGCGGAGCACTGTACCACTGGTGGAGGTGTCAACCACACAACTGTCCCATATGGGGTCACTCTTGTGCCAATGCATGGTCGGCCTCTCAGCAGTACCTCAGGGGACTGTGCTCGGTGGCACTTTGTCTGCAGTTGTTGCATTGCCGTGTGCTGCAACCTGCTGATGAGTACTCATGGTGGGGCTGGCTTGCATGGTTCTGTGGTGCACAAGGCTGCATTGACACTGTGGGGGTGGTGGCATGCATGGGGATTCCTGCAGTGGTGGTCACTGCTCATGGGGGGGTGTCTGGGAGTCACGGTGCAGGGTGTGCTGTGCACTGGGGGGATGGTGTGGCACAGGGTGTTCTGCCCTCCTTGAGTGCCAGTCACAGCTTGCCGGTAGGTGTGATGGGGCACCATGGCCAGGCTGTGGGTTGGTTGCTTGTCTACATGGACCAGTGGTTATTCCAGCCCTTCCCTGGTTGTGCTGTGCTTGGGGAGTGGGGGGGCAATATCTGTTCTGCTGTGTGTTCCTGTGCCCATCTGTGGCATGGGTGGTGGGCCCCTACCTCCCTGATTGTGCAGTTTCATTGCTCTGCAGCTGGGGGGTGTCCCTGGTTGCGCTATGGTGCCTCTGGACTGCTCAGCTGAACATCCCTTGTTGCGCTATAGCGCATCAAATCTGCTCAGATTCCCCTCCCTAGTTATGCTATGGCGCAGGTAGTGCAATATTCAGACGTTGGCTGTAAGCGCAATTTGGCCTGCTCCTTTTTTGAATATCGCATCTCTTGCACATGGGCGCAATAGACTTGTGCTTGCTCCTGTTATTGCACACTTTTTGGGTGCAATTTGAATATCTGGGCCTATGTGTTTTATTTTTCTTTATATACAACTAAGTCTTGCTTGAAATATACAGCCGAACAAATGAGAAAAAGACCCATGGGCTTGTGCCATTGATTTGGCAGGGCTCAATTTTTATCATGGAATCAAAATTTGTAGTAATTGTACCAGTATCTCCAAATCTTTACAGCTGGCCTATCCACCTAGTGTGTATTAAATATATAAAGAATATGGGTGAATTAACAGAGGAGACTCCCCGTGGAGTTTGCCCTAAGAGATTAAATTACCCTAGTTTCTCAGAATTTGCTATTCAAAGGACCCTTATGTGGGAAAAATTGTGGTTATGAATGGCATGTGATTATTGTTCATTTTACTATGGAGTGGCTGAACGTGATTATGCTATCCCTGAAGTATTATTTCCCTGAAGTATTCCTTCCATTCTATACTTTCTTTCTCACTTATCAAAAATCTAATAGGAAAAGTTCAAACTGCCATTGCCATGTATTTTATAGAGCATTCTCTGTCATGATCTTAAGAAAGGGCTGTGCCCAGTCCACTTCCTGGTTAAAAAAATAAAAAAATAAATAAAAATTAATGGACTCTGGTGTTTAAAGGGAGTCCCTCAGCTATGGTATAAGAACCATGCAGGATTTTGAGACTTTGTGGAACCTCAAATGCATATACAAATGTTTAAGAAGGTTGGCCGATGACTAGGGCCTTGAAGACTTACATGGGCTAAACAATTTTTAGTTTTGCCTGATTCAACATTGTGGATAGTCATAACCGAGATGTGTTAACTATTCTTCAGCCACATAGCCCCCGACCACCCTCCCTGACATAAATTATATTCTAGCGGAGTCCAGTAACCAATCCAGAAGAACTGCAATGTTTCTGCACTCGTTCTGTTTATTAGACAGTGCATATGTCAGGCTTTGGTGAAAAGATCAGTTTACTTTAAAATGACCTTGGCACTAGTGAAAATAATTCATATGGATGGTCAGTGTAAAAGTATTGCCTCCTAAATCAGTATCCTTAAAAAGTGCAATAAATTTTGCTTTAACTAATGGTTCAGTTCAGTTTTATTTGGCAGGAAAGATTCCATTGCATGGGCTCATTTACAAGGGGTATGTTGTGGGGGGTGTTAACTAAAGACTTACCCCACAAATAGTATGTCCAAGTCAAAGGAGGGGATATTGCTGGGGTAGAATGGAATACCATTGCACCAGCAGGAATTAAACAACCAATCCCCGAATGTCAGTGAAGTTTAATATGCATAAAGTAAAGTTTCAGGGCCATCAATGCTGACTCCTTATGTTTGTTTTAAAGCCCATCTCCTGGCTTGGAAACCTCTGCAAAAGACAGTGTTCTTCAGTACAGGGGTTTCCTTCTGTTAGATGTGACTTGAAGTTAATTGTGTCTATCAGAATGACCAGCCTTGTTATTTTTGCAAAAACTGTCCAACTGAGATGGGTGGCTGACAGCACAGTTTTGTGCTTTCAAACCCAAACTATGCAAGCTTTGTGCATCACTTGCTGCCTTTATCTGTCATTCCAAGTTGGTGTAATTGTTAGTTTTGTTTGCTGATCTGAATTTGTATCATTTGAACTGGAAACATTTAGTACTATTGACTATATTGTGATTCAGATACCCTATTTGTCCATACAGTATTACATAAATCCAACCTCCAACTGTTGTCATTACTTGAAGCTGGCAGTATGATTTTATCTATTCGTGTGCATGCCTCTGTATTGTTAGCAAGCCTATGTGACTGGAGAAGCTTGTTATAGACAGAGTTTGTTTGTTTCCATGCACGGCTTCTAGCCTGGAGTAGCTAAAAATATTGCATGGTGGTTCCAGTTAAAATAAGGTAGGTGATGTTAGCTGTGATTTGATTTGACATGTTGACTTTGGGGGGACCTGGTGTGTAACAGGCTGTAACAAATGGGGGTCGGGTCCTCGCAGGAGGGTTTTGAGATGCATTCTTTGATTTAGATAAGCTGACCTGGCCTCATCTGTTGAACCAGGGACCCGAGGAGAAGAAGGTCTGAATCAGTGCAAATAGAGGCTGCATTGCCTGAACCAGACCTGTGCTGTATGCTGCTGTGCTAGTATTACAGGTACAGTAAAACAAATAACATCAATGTTTTACTTAACTGCATATTCTGCAAGGCAAGGGTTGTCAGTTCTTTGGTGTTGTTTCTATACATCTATTTTTCAGCTAAAAAATGCACTCCACTACAAGTTAACAGCCAGGAGATATGTGTGTGTGTGTATATATATATATATATATATATATATATATATATACATGGCAAAAACTCTGTTTAATGCAACAGTTAGGGTTGTTCCACAGCGACAAAAGCGAGGAATTTGGTGTTAGGTTGAAAACCCTAACTCCACATTTACCCGCCCACTCCCCCCCAGCACCACACACACAGACACACACACACACATGCAAGTAGGTGGGAGGACCAAGGCAACACACCCAATCACAGACAACCAGCAGCAGATGAGAGAAATAAAATGAAACTGTCAAAATGTACTACAACATATCCCCACCCACCCGACCAAGTACTGCATGCTCAGTGGAGATCCACAGCAAAACTGAGGCCATGTACACCAAATGTACACATCTCTGATTGCAGATGCACACAACGTACCACACTTAGGAGTTGTAAGGCCTTACCTAGCGATGCCACACACCCCACCACACCCGCTACTGCACCCAGACTGTACATCAACAATGAACCTCCATGATTGGAGGTATACAGATGTTTGTACACTTATGAGTAAACAGAACAAAAAGCAACTGTCTAAATCAATTATAAGACACATGCATCATCATAAAACAACAACTGTAGCATTCAGCATGTGTTGTACTTAGCTGTACATTTTCTGTGTCTGTCCTTTCAGTATGCAGAACCTGTTCTGGAGGCTCGGCAAGCCATTGCCTGTACAAGGGTTTGCAAGTTATAATGCTGCTAACAGGTGTACAGCCTCAGTGATGGAGGTATACCATTGATGTCCATTTACTTACTTTTGCTGTGGCTGTACAGTCAGAATGCAATTACTGCTCTGTGTGTTGGAAGGAGGACTAACTGGGTGAGACCATGCAGTTCCTAACTGTGCAAAGATGACTGTAGCTGCAATACCATAGATTTAGCATGGATACCCATAGACTCAGTTTAGTTATAGCTCTCTACTCAGAATGCAGTACCTGGCCAGGATGATGGTGTTCCCTGTGTGAGGCCGTGCAAATCCTAACTGTGCTAAATTGAGTATCCTTGCAGTGACAAACATGTAACATTGATGTACATGCCCTCAGTTTTGCCATAGGTTGTCACTCAGGATGCAGTATCTGCTCTTGCAGTTTGGGTAGACCATTGCCTAAGTGAGGCCATGAAACTGTCATAGTGGTAAGTGGAGTGTAACTGAGATCAGGCAGGTGTACTGTTGATGTCCATGGGCTTTGTTTTTTCTGTGGCATTGCAGTCAGGATGCAACAAGTGGTGGGGGGTAGGCATTGTGTTACTAAGAGACTGTGCTACTTCTACAGTAGTGGCCACAAACACTGCAAGCTATTTCCCAAAATTTCTGTGATATTAACGGAAATATCTGATGTTTTTTTTCATTTGAATAGCAAGGCAGCAGAGTGAAACTCTTCAGAAATTTAGTGAAATATCTGCAAATACCTGCCAATGTCTGTAGGTACCACTGTAAGTGTACAAACCTCTGCATGGTAGCAATTACAGAATTGCACTGTTAATGTCCATGGCCTTATTTTACCTGCGGCTGCACAGTCGGTATGCAATACTTTGTCTTGTGATGCTGGGGCACTGAGTGATGAAGGACCACAGTGCCTGACTGTATTACATTGTGTCTACCTGAAATCAGGTAGATATAACATGCATGTCCAAGGAATTAGTTTTGCTGTGGCTCTCCAGTCTGGTTGCAGTAGTGGGTGTGGCGGGGTGTATGGCATCACTAGGTAAGGCCATGCAACTCCTAAGTGTGGTACTTTGTGTGCACCTGTGATCAGGGATGTCTACATTTGGTGTACATGGCCTCAGTTTTGCTGTGGATCTCCACTGAGCATGCAGTACCTGGTCGGGTGGGTGGGGATGTGTTGTAGTACATTTAGACAGTTTCATTTTATTTCTGTCACCTGCTGCTGGTTGTCTGTGATTGGGCATGTTGCCTTAGTCCTCCCACCTACTTGCATGTGTGTGTGTGTGTGTGTGTGTGTGTGTGTGTGTGGTGCTGGGGGGGTGAATGCGGAGTTAGGGTTTTCAACCCTAACACCGAATTTCCTCACTTTTGTCACTGTGTAACAACCCTAACTGATGCTTTAAACAGAGTTTTTTTGCTATGAATTTCCTGTGTTTTTGAGAAGTAATGCTGTCATATTATTTTTGAATATCTTATTAAGAACATATTTTTGTTTTCAGAACACAGGCTGAACAACATATGTATACATTTCACTGAATAAGTAGTTATCTGATAGCATTCACTCAAATATTGTTCATGTGCTACAGCTTAGATGTGCTAATAAAATGATTAACCTATGAAATATGAAATGTGTATGTTCACCACATTGAAGAATGCCACTTTCATAGTGATAAATAGAAAGAATGTAGCAAGGAACATCATGCAGCATGCTTAAATGCTGTACTGCTGCAACACCAACATACATAGTATCACCATAACATTATGATAAAAGAAAGACACGACAGGTAGATAAGGCTTAAAAAGATTTATTACCCAATTAATAATTGTGAGAAGGCCAAATTAATAATCCAATTGGTGTTCAAAAATCAGTCTCACAGAACAACCACATTAATGTTTTTCACTGTTACTTGAAACACATGTAAACCAGTATCACAGATAGTAAATCAGTGACATGTAATGGAATAAAAAAAACACAGAAGGGCAGGCATAACATCACCCTCTGAACATGGTTTACACATATGAAACAGCTATGATGTTGTTGTTATTTTGTAACTGATAGTGTGAAAGTTTCTGGGGTGGGCGAAAAACCAGATGCGACTTATAAACTCATAGCAGCACAAACAGGCTATGGTTAACAAAGAAATATATTTCTGAAACTAGTAGTTAAAGATTTAATATTAATGTATTCTATGGCCCAGATATTCAAAAGGGTTGCGTATGGCACAACAGTGTTGCACCATGCGTAACCCACTGATACGCCCCGGTGCGATATTCAAAAGGGAAAAGTGCACAGCACAAATCCAGATGCGCTGGAGCCCATCAGTAATGTATGCAGGTTCAGGTAGGGGGGCGTGCCCATGCATACTCTGCACAGCCTGATATTCAGCCGGGGATGTGCAGAGCCATGCATGCACAACCCCTACCTGCACCAGCACAAAGATGATCCAAAAAAAAAGGGAACAACAGATGGCCACCCACAGCTGAGCTGCCGCATTGCATGGTGCAACGTGGCAGCTGCCACCTGTGGGTGGCCACCTGAGCTTCAGCTGCACCTGGCAGAGCCCCCCATGCCCGATCATGGGCATTTTTAAAAAAAAGCAGAATTCTGTCCAATATTCCTGGTGGTCCAGTGGACCGCTGTCTGCCCGATCGCAGACATTTGTTAAAAATAAGAACCACGTCCAATATCCCTGGTTGTCCAGTGGACTGCTGACTGCCCGAACACGGGCATTTGTATTAAAAAACAGAAATATGTCCAATATCTCTGGTGGTCCAGTGGACCGCTGTCTGCCCGATCACGGGCATTTGTATTAAAAGATAGAACTATGTCCAATATCCCTGGTGGTCCAGTGGACCACTGACTGCCCGATCGTGGGCATTTGTTAAAAATAAGAACAACGTCCAATATCCCTGGTGGTCCAGTGGACCATTGTCTGCCCGATATTTTTTAATACAAATGCCCACGATCGGGCTGTGGAGCACATTGCAGGCTCCAGGGGACGTCGGTCCCCGATGGCTGTTGCCTGGCAGGGCACCGGGTGCAAGTCATCAGGGATTAGCGCACCTGCATGCAAATGGGGCCATAATGACATGCATACATTATGGCCCCATTTGCATGTCCAGTTTTGAATATCGCGGTTGCTGTGCATAGCGCAATGGAACTTGCACTAGTGCATCCCCATGCTCCACTCTGGCCACTTGCGCTGGTGCAGTGCCACTGTGCCATGCACACTGCAGGTGGCCAAGGTGTGATATTCAACACTGCTGAGCCATGGCACAGCTCCGTTGAATATCGCCCAGTCCACACCCCTGCACAGTCAAGTTGAGCTGTGCCCAAGCTTGTGCCTCAGCCTGGCGCAGTTTGAATATCTGGGCAAATGTGTATACATACCAATACATACAGACATACAGACATAGATGTACATGTAAAAACATACTGCTATATTACTGCATTTGGAAAATCCCCACCTGACCCCTCAATAGAGGCGATCAGAGAATATTATCAGGAACAAAAAAATGCTCGGTTGTCATCAGTGAAAGTGCCTGATGTACAGTTTTCAGCTATTGTTAACATATATCAAGCTAAGGTTAAACACAAAGATTTATGATACTATACGGTAACAGCAGTATATACATCACTGTAAATGAAAAAAAAAATAGTTACATAGGTACAGAACTAGTTAACCACCAACATCTGTTGCATCTTTTACTCACATGAAAGCAATTTTTTACTGAATACAATTAATATAACATCTTATGATATGATAAGCAAAAACTTTGTGCACTAAATGATAATGATATCTGCAATGGAACAGTTACTTGTTATTAATGATGACATATGACATAACAGAACAGTACATATGTGCAGCTGCATAATATCTCATGCTAACAAACTTAAGGATACTACTTCTTACCCTTTATGACTCTACAACTGTTTAAGAGAAAATCCATAGTTATGATGTTATCAATCAACGTATATGTTAGTCAATACTACTAGTGTTTACAACAGAGTACTAAGTACTACCAATAAATATATTAAACATTGTATGTATTTATATATATACAAAATTTAGATACACGACAATGAAACAGTCAAAGTACTGCACTATTGCGGAATAACAGTTTGGATACTTGTTCAAGACACAAGCATAAGAAGAAAAAAACGGATACAGAGCACACATCATAGTTCTCAACACAAGACAGAGTGCTGCTCATCTTTAGTGAAAGATATGATACACAATCATGTAAATGCACATGGACAAGCATTGTACCTTAGAACAATCACACATGTAGCAAATGTGCCAAGTGTGATTTTTTATCTCTGCATATAACATACTCATAACAAAAACTCATAACATAAAAAAAAAAGATTATGACAGAAGAGTTTGATAAGATAGGAATATCTCTTTTGACATGCAGAGGTCTTTGTTAGACATGTTAGTGTGGTTTCTCTAGTGACTGTGAAGACAGCTGGCGCCAATTAAAGACCACTGCAACTATTTTCACTGTGTCACTGATCAACTCAACAATCTTAAAGTCACAATGAGTCTAGATATGCAAGAGAGCCATGTGATATATCTGCTGTGTAACCACAACTGTACCTTTGTTAATAACAAATTACAGTGTGGCAAAACTCATTCTGTAAGAAAAAAATGGACAGCAAAGTACAGGAATTTCACATGTTGTGTAACTATTCCTCTGACACATTCAGATTGGCATAATTCTTCAGTATCAGTACATATGCATGTTTTAAGTGTCATGGCAGTCTCTATTTGAAAGAGCTTGTTGAATCGTCGCACTCAACCCATCCAGTTCTGTACCTCAACAAACAAGTGTAATGTCCAGAATGTACAGACTGGCCATAGAGGTAGATCACAGCATGAGTGTCAAACACTGCTTGGTTACATACTACTCTACCAGCTGTGAAATAAGTGATGGGTGTGTCAACTCTGAGCCCAATGGAGCCAAATATACGCAATACTATTGAGATGAAGTCCTCAAGCGTATGGACTGAGTACATGTACCTGCACACCTCACACACGGGTGACCACTTTCAGCATTAGTAAACAGCTCCCGAAACTTTACCGCTTTACTCTGAGGTACAAACAGAGAAGAAGAAGAAGAAGAATCAGCATTTATATAGTGCTTTTCATACATCCAAAGCGCTTTAAAGCAATGCTAGACTGGTAGTGAAGTGACTGAATGTGTGGTGGTGGCCATATAGCACATCATCACCCACACACAGCCTGGATAATTGCATGAACTGGTTTATGGGAAGGGAAATGTTGGCCAGGACACTGGGAATGTTCCCTACTCTTTGCGAAGAGTGCCCTGGGTTCTTTCACTTCCACCTGGACACCCACCAGGACAACACCAGGATGGGTAGAAGGGACCTTGGTTTAATGTCTCATCCAAAGGACGGCACACCCCAGCAGTACAGCACCCCCCAATACTGCACTCGGATTCCAGTGATTTTTAGGTGCAAGTCCAATCCCAGTGTGGGACGAGAACCCATGACCTTCTGGTTCAGAGGCGGATGTGCTACCAACTGAGCCATGCCAACTGAGAAACGCAAAGCATGTCTTCTGTGGTTTCTCATTCTGAATGAGCACATGATAGACATACGTACTTGGTAACATATGACACAGTAAAATAGTGATGCATAGAAGTGCCCTCTTCATCCAGGCTGTTTATGATAGCCATTATAAACCCGGTAGCATCCTGCCGCATGTTTGCAGCAAACGTACTACATCCATCATATGTGCCCAGCACTTGCCACAGAGGTGTTAGTGACTGCACATTGTTAGACTGATCAGAAGCCATGTTGACAAACTGCTTCAATTCCTTTGATAGTGCAGTGTCTTGCAAAGCAGATATTGCATCAACAAAGTAAGGCATATGGAGAAAAACCTGCATGGCTGCATTAGCATAGCAGTTAACTCTAGTACTGTTGTCAAACACAGGCACAACAGCCATCCCAACTGACTTCTGAACAACAGCTGTCTTCGCATCTGTATTTGACAGTGTGATCTTCTTAGAACTCTGAACACTTCCATCAGTTGCAAAAGCTCATTTTCTTTTGTTGCCAACTGTACATCTGACTGAAGGATGAGAGACAACCACATACGCTGGTAGCGGTATTAAAGACATCTGTGGCTGGTATAGAGTACGTAATCTGTTGTACTCAGCTATACAGCGCTTGTCAGCATGTATATTCTGAGGTGCGACTGTTATGATGTGCAACCCAGAAAGACTACGTACGCGTGAAAAGGCGACATAGCTCATGCCATCTTTGAAAATGTCTGTCCCTATGTCCACCATTGCTGAATCCAAACTCAAGCCTTGAGACTTGTGAATGGAAACAGCATATGCGGGGTCACGTGATGGCAGCCTAGAGTGAGCAGCGCATCCGAACAGCTCAGCTCGCAGCTAAGATTAATTTTCTCCTACCCTGAGATTTTCGCTGCTTTCTTGAGCCTTAAACACCGTTCCTGCGTTGGAGTAACAGTTCACCACCAGCCCACTGGCTAAAGAATGCAAAAAATGGAAGTGTTTATTAAAAAACAATCGGGGAGACACACACCACCATCCTCCCCTGAAAAGGAGCAGGCCGCAAAACGCCCGCGCCAGGTATCCAATAAATCTACCCCGGGCTCTTCCGCGTTGACCGAGGAGAGATTCCTTGAATTCTCGCCCACTTCAAGCCCATCCAAGAAATATCTACTGAATACAATGCTTTAAAGGGCGCTGGATGCTTTAACTATTAGGGTTGGCAGCAACGAAGTGAGATCTAAATCGCTGGAAAAGAGAGTGGATAAACAAGACCTTGAGCGGGCCTACCTGATCAAATGACTCAAAAGAATGGAAGAGAAATTGGAAGACCTAGAGGGGCGAAGTAGGAGAAACAACCTCATTATTATTGGAATTCCGGAGAAGGAAGAAGGATCCGCGGCCATACAATGTCTCCAAAGGTTTTTCGAGAAGATTGCTGGGCCCTCCCCGAACGGCAGCTATGTGGTGGAAAGGGCACATAGATCATTGCAACCACCTCCCCCCCCGAATGCTCCTCCTCGACCAATGATATGCAAACTTTTAAATTTTCTGGACAAACACCATATCATGAGCAAAGTCAAGAACAAGCAGGAGATATCTTGGGAAGGCAAGAAAATCAGGATTGCCAATGATCTGCCTCATTCGGTGCAGCTTAAGAGACAAGAGCTGCACCCTGTTATCTCAAAATTAATTGCTGCAGTCTTCCAATTCAGGGTTCACTACCCTGCCCTACTTCAGGTGAAGATTAAAGACCAGTGGCTCTCTTTTGAAACGGCTGAGTTTGATGAGGCTGAGCTTAAGAAAATACTCTCAGACCTGTGCAAGTGATCTCGGGGTCATAATGAAAACACAGCAGCCCTGTAAGGGATTTAATCCAGGAATGTTTGTTTAAAGGGTTAACTGGTGTTCGTGTGGTGCAACGTGTCGTAAGGATCGACAATGGGCTAGTTGTTCTGCGAGGCTACGTCTAACGCAACGGATATGAGACCACAACACTAACAGAGGAGTAGAACCAACATGAGGCTTTACGCTGGATGACCTCCTCTGTGCTTTTCATGCTGTAGACCCGGGCAATCTGGAAGAATGGATAAGGAGCCTCTTTAGCATATAGCCTTATTATCTCATTGGCGGCTAAAATAATGCTATGACCCGTGTACAGCTCTCCGACGGACAGTGAACTGCTTCCATTGCTGGTTCCATTTCATTGTCAATCTTTGGCTCCCTGCCATAAGAGTAACGCCCGGATTATCTTCGCTATGTTACGACGGCACGATTTTTTATTTTTTTTTTTTTCGGTACGTGCCTAGTAATACCCATCGAGTAGTATGGTCAATGCAAATTTAAAGGGGATTGTAAACATCACTGGATTCCACCTTTTGGACTTTTTGTGTTCGTTTCCTATATCTTAGTACTAACCTAGGGTATGAACATAATAGGGGAATACCTGTAACATCATCTATAATACTGGTGCTGAAGCATTTAACTGATTTCAGTTTAAATTGAGAGGAATGACACGCAACTCAATGCTTGCCTTTCTTGGTCTGAGACACTTTAGAAAGCACAGATGTACTGTTTTATCCTTGGGAAACCTCCTCGTTCTTGCCTCTTCCGTGGAAGAGATATAATACCACATGGATCCTGCTAGCAGCTAGTCTACCTGTTGGATTAATTACGCCAAAGACTGGGGAGGGCTGGGGATTTAATTTTTTTTTTTTTTTACATTAACTTAATGCGCCTTTTTCACGTATAGGGAATACTGACTAATGGACATAGCTGGGCTACTGTGAACAATAAGTCTGGGATCTGGGCTGGGGAATCGGTTGACTTGCAGCTAGGTTGATTGTGTCATTGCAAGGCGATTTAGTAATGAATATGCAGTTGTTTGAACTGGGGGTGTTCGAGTTGGGGGTGGTTGGTTGGGCTTATAAGAGGGTTAGAAGATTTAGGAGGGTTAACATCCACATCCTACCTCAGCAGGTAACGGATAGGGTGGTTTTAATTCATCTTTGCTCGCCGAAGAAACGGAAAAGGGCTCCATCAATCTTATAAGTTGGAATGTCAAAGGGGCCCGGGATAGATGCAAGAGACAAGTTGTCTTGAAACACCTATCCACCCTTTATTGCGATGCAGCTTGCTTGCAAGAAACACATTTACAGAGGCAAGATGTTAAATTCTTTGAGAAATACTGGGTGGGTCAAGCTTTTGACTCCGGGAACTCTACAAATAAAGGGGGGGGTCACCATTTTAATTCACAAAAGGGTTCCATTTTTATTGGACAAAGAAATTTGGGATGCTCAAGGTCGTTACATTTTCGTAGTTGGGTCCCTAGGGTGTGAACAAATTGCTATTGGATCAGTTTATGGCCCCAACTCTGACTCCCCTCTTTTCTTTATGCACTTACTCGATACACTAAACAATTATGTTTCCTTGAAACTGATCATCGGGGGTGATTGGAACTTGATGCCCAATCTCTATTTGGACAGGTCGGACAATAAGAAGGTGGGACTCTCTCCTTCCCAAAGGGCACTGAAAGAGATGATGGAATGTCTGGGGTTAGTAGACATATGGAGGCTGTTTAATGGGAGAGCAAGGCAGTATTCCTTTTTCTGTATCCCACACAGATCCCTTTCTAGAATAGACTATTTTCTAGTCAGTACTGATATGATTCCCTCTGTGCTCGCGGCTAGTATTAATCCCAGGATTATCTCGGACCACTCTCCAGTTTCAATATTGTTTGAGCCAGGTCGTACTATCAAAAAGGATTTCATGTAGAGGATTAATAATCAGTTACTTCAAGACTCCTCCACCCAGGGGCAGCTGAGAAGTCTCTTATCTGATTTCCTTAGTTTTAACCTTGACTCTTCCCCTTAAAGGGATATTATTTGGGCAGCCCTTAAATGCGCGATTAGAAGAGAGTGCATTAGGCTCTCCTCTACTGGAGCCAGGAAAGCCAGAGAACATATGAATCAAGTCTTAGAGGCCATAAAGTCCAACGAAACCAGTATCTCACAGCGTTCCTCTGAAGCCGATTGGGTAAAACTACAACAACTCCAAGCTCAATATTCCGAAATCACAATGCAAAAGGCAGAATTGGCCCTCCATAGAACTAAAATAAAATATCTGGAATCCGGGGACAGAGCTGTAAGCTTCTTTCTCAGACTAAAACAGATGGTCTCCAGCGTACATCACGATATTCAAAGGCAGCGATAACGCTGTGGTTCGGGACCCTAAAGAAATCGCTGAGGTATTCAGAGAATACTTTCAACAGCTATACTCTTCTGGAACATCAGAAGGGGTATCCACCGTAGAAATTCAAGACTTCTTGGACCTGGTACCCATGTGTAAGTGTGTACCCGCTGACGTAGAAGGGATAGGGTCATTAATACAGGAGAAAGAGGTAAAGCAGGCGATTTCCCAATTGGCTGGGGACAAATCTCCTGGGCCTGACAGCTTGTCTACTAATTTCTATAAGATGTACGAACCTATAATTACCCCTATTTTAACCAAAGTATTTAATTTCTGGTTCAATGCAGGGCTCTCGGAGACTTCCTTTTTGGAAGCTCTGGTTGTCCTCATCCCTAAAGCCGGGCGAGATTCAGTGTTACCGAGTAGCTATCGTCCCATTTCACTTTTGAATGCTGATATTAAGATTTTGGCCAAAATTCTAGCCAACCGGCTTGCTCCATTAATGGGTAATCTGGTCAGCAATGATCAGTTGGGTTTCATGAGTGGTAGACTGTCCAGTGACCACCTGCGTAAAATTCACCACTTAATTATATGTGCACAAAACACAACTCTTCCCATGGCTCTCTTAGCACTTGATGCTGAGAAAGCATTCGACCATGTGTCTTGGGAATTCTTATTTGCGGTACTTGATAAATTGGGATTCATAGGAATTCCTAAACTGGTTCAGATTTTGTACGCAGCACCATCTGCTCGGATTTGGTGCAACGGTACATTATCGGCCCCCTTCACACTGAGATGCGGTACGAGGCAGGGCTGTCCACTGTCTCCATTGTTGTTTAATTTATACCTTGAGCCCCTGATACGCAGACTTATCACTTCTCGGGACATTAAAGGCGTCAAATTAGGTGATAATCGATATTTAGTCTCGGCTTATGCTGATGATCTCCTTATTCACCTTGAGGACCCGGAATTAGGTATCTCAACGATACTTAAAGAGATCTCAAAATTTTCTAGAGTTTCTAACTATAAGATCAACATCTCCAAAACTAAACTCTTCCCGCTTAATGGCAGATGCTGCCCAGGGATAGCGAGAGAACACGGATTGACATGGGAACCAAAAATCTTGACATATTTGGGAATCAAAATCACTAGAGGTTTAACCTCTATGATTAGAGAGAACTCCAGGGGTTAATCAAGTTGTTAGCAAGACTTAGCAAGATGGAACGTAATGCCACTTTCTTTGGGAGCTCGAATAATCTCGGTTAAATGAATATCTTACCCAGGATCCTTTACCCCATAAATATGCTGGGATGTTACCTCCCAAGGTATGGTTTGAGGCCCTACAAAGGAAATCAACGATATTTGTGGAAGGGAAGCCTACTAGGAGCGCTGATTTGAAATTCACGGCCTTTAGAGAGGCAGGAGGCCCTATGCTGTCTCCTTTATAAATACTACATCGCCACGCACATCAACAAGATAACACACTGGGGTAATTCGACCACCCTCCAACCTCCGGTGCCTACATGCCCTCCTGGTTACGTATAGAGAGAGAACTGGCATCTAGATATTCGATCGACCGGAGATCAATCCCGTACATTAAACCTAAACTCCTCCCTAAGCCATTGCGGGATACCCCCATCGGATGGTCCCTTAAAGTGCTACAGCAACTCCAAGGTACCCTTAAAGTTGACTGGTGCAATTCACCAGAACAAATGGTGACACAGAATATGCACTTCCTTATCCAGCAAACCCCTATTCCACCTGGTTTTTTGGGTCCGTTAGGAGATTTAAAATTAGGAGACCTGGCCCCTCAAGGGAAGACCTTATCGTATGAACAGTTTTGTTCTAAATCTCCAGAGATAAACCCTTATTGCTTCCAATTTTGCCAAGTTAGAGAAGCAATAAAGACCCATCTTAAGAGAACAAAGTGGATACAAAATAAAGTTGAATTGTCCTCCCTACAAAGATAGCCGATCAACCCCATTCTATTTCTAAAGTGTATAAGCTGCTACAAAACTTGGATGAAGGTCTTCCCTTGGGGACCTGTTATTATTGGGTGCACAAGTTAAGGATACCGGAAAGCTCAAGCATATGGAAACAGATATGGACGAGCAACTATAAGTACATACGACAGGACAAATATAGATTGCAACAATTTAATATATTACACAACCTGTACTACACCCCTGTTAAACTCTGTAAAATGGGTAGGCTGAGGTCACCCTTATGTAACAGATGTGGGAATAAGGAAGGGACCTATACCATATCTTGTGGAATGTACCGAATACAACCCTCTGGCAAACAATTAGATCTTCCCTCGCACAGATATCTGATATATCTGCCTTGTTTACTCCTGAAGTTTGCCTGTTGAATAGATACCAGAGGGTATGACTAAGAGAGCCAAGTTGTATATGGGTATCATTTCTATGGCTACTATATGGGTACTTTTAAGGCACTGGAAGGACCCAAACCCTCCATCAGTTATAGAATGGCATAGAGAATTGGTCCTTGCACTGCAAGTTGAGCTGCACATTGCTAAGATGAATAGCCTGAGATATCTACGTGATCCCATTTGGGAGGCCCTGAATACTGCCCTGTCATCGTGGGGTAGTCTAAGCATTTAATTATTGGCTCTGCCCTTTTCTCTGATACTCCACGCTTCAATGGGAGTCTCTGTTAGGTTGTGTCCGAGGATCACTGTAGGTAGGATGTGGTTGTTATGGTAAGATGGGGGGGGACAGCGGGTGAGGGGGGCGATAATTGCTGGTTGATTTAGACCGGTTTTCGTTTTCCTTCTTGTTGCAGTACTTAGTAGAAATTGGTAGTTGGTGGCCAGTTTTGGCTGCTTAGTCTTCCTATTGTACTCTCATCTTCTCATGGTTTTTCTATATTGTAATGTTTTGAGTGTTCTCATGATACCAGTCAAAACAAGTAAAATATATTGAATTAAAAAAAAAAAGGAAACAGCATATGCAACACGTATTGGGAACTGTTTCCTGTTCACATAGATATCCTTCAGTACCTGGAACTTAACACAGGTACGATCAATCTGGACAGGATGTTCCATGTTGTCAAAGTGGACAACAAGTGTCTTGATAAATGTCTTTTGAACATTGTAGAGAAAGTCAATGATGTTAGCAGATTTACTGTGTGGTGGTGTTTTTATTTTTTACTCACAGGATTGCTACTGTTTGTTGCTAACATTTCATTGCTTTATTTTTCTGATTCAAATTGTTGTTGCTGGTATACCTTCTTCTGCATTATTACAAGGTGTGCCTACAGGTGTGTGCTAACAGATTACTGCTGTAATCTTCTGATTTAAATTGTCTTTTGCAAGGTATATCTTCTGTTACTGCTTTATGTTTCTCTGTAGCAAAGTGTTTCTTACAGCGTATATCTTCTCTGAAATTATTACAGGTGGAGTTTACATTTTTGTGACTTTTTTATCATTGGGCTAAGCAAAATTACTGTTTACACTATGTTTTATTTTATTCTTGTATTTTTTTTGTTGAAAAGGTTTGTTGTCTCAGAGGTGTTTCAGTCTCCTTCTCACATTGAAGAAACTAATTGCTTTCCTCCCACAGCTCTTCCAAAGGATTAGGTGTGTATGTGGGGGGTGGAGCTGACAAACTGTCAGTAATTTCCAACAGAAAGAAGGGTTAAAAGGTCAGGTTAGTTGATAACTTGGAGGTAGAAGACTTGGTTTGCTGGCCAAGGCACCTAGCTTCACCTGAGCTCTTTCCTTCCTTCTAAGACTGCTTGAAAGGCAGCGTAGAGAAACTTACCAGAGCAAGGGAAAAGGATTAAGACTTATTTTGGCTAAGCAAATTTACTGTGTGGTGTTGTTTTTATTTTTTACTCACAGGATTGCTACTGTTTGTTGCTAACATTTCATTGCTTTATTTTTCTGATTCAAATTGTTGTTGCTGGTATACCTTCTTCTGCATTATTACAAGGTGTGCCTACATGTGTGTGCTAACAGATTACTGCTGTATTCTTCTGATTCAAATTGTCTTTTGCAAGGTATATCTTCTGTTACTGCTTTATTTTTCTCTGTAGCAAAGTGTTTCTTACAGCGTATATCTTCTCTAAAATTATTACAGGTGGAGCTTACATTTTTGTGACTTTTTTATCATTGGGCTAAGCAAAATTACTGTTTGACACTGTGTTTTATTTTATTCTTGTTTTTTTTTGTTTGTTGAAAAGGTTTGTTGTCTCAGAGGTGTTTCAGTCTCCTTCTCACATTGAAGAATCTAATTGCATTCTTTAAGTGAGTAAGGGCAAGCTTCACCTTCTCAACATTAACAACATCTTGCCACATAACCTTAGACTTCGTTGGCACACCATTTACAAGAATGACCAAAGTGTTTTCAATGGAGACAGTCTCCACATTTTCCTGCAAAGGAAGTGGCAGATACATGATGGAACCCTAAACAGATCTGATGAGTTCTTTTTGTGAAATATTCTGTGTCTTAGTGTTCATCCATAGAATAGTTTGAAGCAGTTTCATTGTCTGAATAAGAATCCACTCAAACATATTCAATGTGGCAACCTCACTTGGTGTCACATGTGCCTCCATGTTGTTCAAGACTGACCTTGGTGGCAGAATGTTACACTTCACTTTGGAAAAACAGTGCTTGCACATCACAATGATTGGGTCTAATTCAAAGTCAGACTTTAACAGTAGAAATGCTGAAAGTCGAAACCACATGTCATTGTATGGTGACAAGGTTTCCAGATTCATTGTGACCATATGTTTTTTGTAACAAAGGCATTCATATGACACACATACAGAGTCAAACTTCTGTCTCTTTGCCAACTCAAATTTGGCAATCGATTTCCCAAACTGTTTGAGAATATCACTTTCTAGGACAGACACACAATTTCCAACAGTAATAGATCCATGAGTAACCACAGTATCAGTCACACTGCTGACAAGTTGCAGCTGTTTCAAAAATTGAATGGCACCATGCATGTCACCAGACAACAGTAACTCATTCAGATGAGTATAATGAGAGACAACTCGACGAACTTCATATACCCTGTACACAAAGTTCCTCATCCCTGATTGATGCACTCCCAGCATCCACATATGGTGAAACACACTGTCCCAAACACCACTATCTATGCATGCAAGGGATTGACCCATAAGTCCAGTGTGTGGACGATCTAACATAGGTCTGTGCTCTCAAACAGTTTATGTCTGTCTTTATGGTCAGTAATGACAAACAGGTTGATAAAGTGCTCAACTTTATCAAATGATGATTGCCTACAGTTGCAAGTGTTATTGCATGTCCATGAGAGACAGTGACATTTACGGGATTGAATAGTTGCCTCACATTCATCATCTGACTCCATCGTAGAATCCTCACACACACTGAGCACATTACAGACTTTGCTGGACTCATCAATGCACAACTTGCAGTCCTTTTTCTGACAGTAATATGACTCATCCCAGAAATATACCTCTGAGTGCTGTGTGTGCAGCCACTGTCCTGTGAAAACATCACAGAAATTGTGCAGGTTCAACATAGGATATCGTTGTAGCCTCATCTTTACATCACACACAATTTTCCTAAACTACTCAAGTACATGAGGCATCTTACCCCACAAACGTTAAACAGCAAAAACTGTTCTATTTACAAATGTGCGTACTTTCAAGCACAATTTCATCAAGCTGAGATGACTCTTGATTTTTCTGCACTCATGTCTCATCACACCAGCAATAAGTCTTTCAATCTTGGCTTTATAATCTAGAGATCAAAAATACTTCTGCTTCCTCAGAGATGCATTAGCAGCAATAAATTTTCTGTGTGGCATAGTACGAGTGCTTGTGCGTGTCTTTGTAACAGTAACTTTTCTGCTTACAGATCTACACAACTGTTGCTTAGCTACACATTGTTTCCTTGCTGTTGAGCAAGCACATCCTTCCCCAACAGAGTGATAAAGGTCTGAATTAACATTTTCAGAGGATTGCTCAATATTTTTACATCTTGAATTAGCATAGCTGTTTTTTACATGGCTCTTAAGCAACAGTGACATACTATTATACCTGTTTCGTCTCTGCATAGACTTCTGTCTTTCTTTAGAAGGCATCTTCCCTGATGTACAATTCACACATGAGTACAGCAATGTTATAGAAGAACCAGACACCTGTATGGGAAACACAGAAAAGAAAAAATTAGACTTCATGTATGTTGTTTGCTTCTAACAATACATACTATCATGAGCTATCCATATGATATATAAGAAGAACACAGAGGCCCAAATATTCAAACTGCACCATTTTGTGGCGCAAGCTCCTTCGCTGCTCAAAATAGTTGCACAGGGGTGTGGCCAGGGCGATATTCAATGGAGTTGCGCTATGGTGCAACGTCTTTGAATATCGCCCCCTGGCCACACCCACTGTGCATGGACCAGTGGAACTGCACCAGCGCAAGTGGTCAGAATGGAGCATTGAGATGCGGTGGCACAAGTTCCATTGTGCCATGCACAGCTCCTGCAATATTCAAAGGGTGACATGCAAATGGGGCCATAATTTATGCAAGGCGCGCGGGGGGCCATTTGCATCTGATTACAGCCCCATTTGCATGCCATTAGCAAGCAGGTGCACTGATCCCCAACAACCTGGGGCCCTGCCAGGCAGCAGCTGTCAGGACTGACGCCCCTGCAGCCTGATCTCATTATGTCCCGTAAGGGACAACGCATGTCTCCAATCCCTGGAGGTCCAGTGGACCGCGAGTAGCCCGATCGCAGGCATAAGAGTAGTCCCCCCCAGTATCCCTATCATGGGCATAACAGTATTCCCCCCTGAGTAGCCCGATCGTGGGCAGAAGTGTACCCCACCCCGAGTAGCCCAATGGTGGGCAGTAATGTAACCCTCGAGTAGCCCGATCACGGGCATCAGACCTCCCCCCCAAAGTCCAGTATCCCAGCAGAAGTTTTTTCTGCTCTACGCTCCCTTGACCCAAACAAAGGCAAGTGCCCGCAAGGTCTGGACACCAAACTCCTCTTCCTATCAGACCCTGCAATAGCATCCCCCCTAGCTGACCTACTAAACCTCTCTTTCGCCACGGCAAAAATCCCAGCCGCCTGGAAGGAAGCTGTAATCATCCCCCTACCTAAAGGGGGCAACCTATCTGAGCTGGGCAACTACCGACCAATCTCTCTCTTACCAGCACTGGCCAAGCTGCAAGAGCAGCTCATACTCACCCAACTAACACAATTTCTTGACTCCACCTCTTTCTTCACTCCATTCCAGTCGGGTTTTCACAAAAATCATTCCACCGTCACAGCTCTGCTAAGGCTCACTAACGATATTTCTTTGGGTATGGACAAGGGCCTTGTCACCTCTGCTGTTTTTATTGACTTGGCCAAAGCCTTTGATACTGTGTCCCACTCTAATCTTCTCTCAAAATTGCAACAAGCAGGCCTCTCCCCGTCCGTCTCTAACTGGTTCCAAGCCTATCTGTCAGGCAGAGTGCAGGCTGTAAAAATTGGCCCCCACATCTTCTCCCTGCTTCCAGTGAACATGGGAGTCCCCCAGGGCTCGGTCCTGGGTCCCCTGCTTTTCTCTATTCTCTTAAACGATCTGCCTCTTGCCTGCTCCAACTCAGCATTACAAATGTATGCGGATGACACAGTACTGTACATCTCTGGCCCCTCTACCGATGACACAATTGTATCTCTTCAATGGGATTTTGATGCCGTACAAACTTGGCTCAGGTCCAACCAGCTTATCCTAAATGCCAAGAAAACCATCTCCATAACCTTCAGCACCCATCCCAAGCTATCCCGGCTGGCTGCCCCCCTGTCTTCCACACCCTGGATGGTTCCAACCTAGACTCCTGCATCTCCTTCAGATACCTAGGGGTTTGGCTCGATCAACACCTTGATTTCCATGCCCACATTGAATCTCTACAGAAAAAAATCCACCCTAAATTAGGAGCACTGTACTGGCACAAAGGCTCCCTTCCCCACCTCTGTTAGGAGGGAGCTAGTCCTCAAAATGATCCTCCCCATTTTTGACTACGGTGACATGGTCTACAGCGCTGCCCCACCATCTACCCTGGCCAGACTGGACCCCCTCTATCACTCGTTCTGTCATTATGCACTTGACTGCCCTCCCTCCACCCATCACTGTGACCTGTACAGAGCCCTCTCCTTCCCATCTTTAGAATCTCGGCGTAAACAACATTGTACTAATCTTATTTACAAATACTGGTCGAATACCCTCCCCCTCTACCTCAGCTGTGCTCTATCAACCCAACCACCCCATGCCTACCCCCTTCAGAGCTTCTGATCCAAAACAACTCCATGTACCTTTCATGTGCACCTCTAAGGACCAAATGGCCTTCATGCATCAACTGCCTAAACTATGGAATGAGCTACCTGCAGACATCAGGCTCTCAGACTCCCACTGGGCGCTCAAACCATGCCTGAGGTCCCACTACTCTGATGTATGTAACTGCCACCCGCAGATTTAGCTGACATATATAATAAGGTCTTTGTACCTGCTGCCTACTGCCTAACCACACTGTGTACTGTGACTACTGCCACACCGTACTAGTCAGTCCAGATATGTGAATTCATATTCTAGTGACTAGTACGGTATGGGCTGCATGCCCATTGGCTCATGCTGTGAACCAATGAGTGTGCAGTCCTACTGAGCTGTCAGTCGGCAGGCGGCCGGGTGGCAGGCAAGTGGGGTGCTGCCGGCTGATGGGGAAGCGGGGTGGTGGGGCTCCATGGGTGGATGGAGTGGGGGCCACTAGATCACCAGGGATTTTGGACATTGGGGGGGTGAGGAATGCCACCCATGATCAGGCTACTCGCTGTCCACTGGACCACCAGGGATATTGGACTTTGGGGGGTCTGATGCCCACGATCAGGCTACTCAAGGGGTTACACTACTGCCCACAATCAGGCTACTTGGGGGTGGAGGGTTACACTACTGCCCATGATCGGGCTACTCTGGGGGGTGGAGGGTACACTTCTTCCCATGATTGGGGCATGGGGGCTGCCAGGTGTGGCAGAAACAAGTGGAGGGCCACCCACAGGTGGCAGCTGCTGTGTTGCACCCTGCAATGCGGCAGCTCACCTGTGGGTGGCCCTCAACTTGTTCCTTTTGTTTCGGCTCGACCCCCAGGCAGGTGGCGCAGGTAGGGCTGCACCTGCATAATTCCTGCATGGCCTGGGCTGAATATTGGGCTGTGCAGTTTATGCATGGGCATGCTCCCCCACCTGTGCCTGCATACATTATTGATGAGCCCCGGCACATTGGGATTTGTGCAGGCACACTTTTCCCTTTTAAATATCGCACCAGGGCGCATCAGTGGGTTGTGCATGGTGCAACACTGTTGTGCCATGCGCAACCCTTTTGAATATCTGGGCCATAGTCTTTTCAAATTGTGGCATGCATAACTTCAATAATAACCTAAGAATAATAATGTATATAAGTGAAAAATGAAAGAATACCACAGTATTAAGCATACACAGTACTGTCTTACCCAAGAATAACTATTTTAGCAAAAAAATTGGAAAAGTAATGTCGTACGTTCAACACTTTCACAAATAACAGTGTAGTGCGTGTGATAGTTTTGCAAAATATTACGTTGTGCGTGTGACACTTTCGAACATAGTGTCACAAAAATGGTGTCAAAAGCACTAAAGTGTCACAAATTGGTGTCGTGTGCATGAAGCTTTCACAAATCAAGATTTCCTAGACACCCCCTTTCACATTCAGCCTATCACAGACTGGCTTCTGTTTGAGTGACAGATGTTGCAACCAATTTATCATCACATTTATCAGGCCATATCAACCAACCAATCAGAAGCACAGAAGACTGAAGCAGAAGGATATAGCAGCCATCTTGTACAAAACAACAGACACCCTGCTTGTGACTGTGTAAGTACATCACATTTTCTAAGATAATTTTCTACCATTATAAAAAACAATTATCTGAACAAAAGTAGCACTAAACAAAATGTTTTTTATGCTGTATTTGACTATGTGACTATTAATCACCTACCATACTGTGGGAAAAAGTTATAACAGTTTAAAGTCAGAGTATCAATGAGTACTTACAAGCACAGATACAGATGCAAATGGGGCAGAAGCAAGCAGCATGTGTATCATAACAAGAGAAACAGCCAATCACATTCCTCTCTTGAGCTGTAATTGTTTGAACTTGCCAATAGCTACATTGCATTTTACCACTAAAAAATATTTCCTGCATTTGTGTTTGACAGCAAGAACACCCATTCAGCATAGCAGTAGTAAGTGCATGCACTGTATTGGTGAGCCAAGGAAAATCATCAACCAATAACATGCCAAGTGACAGTGTTTTGGAACAGCCCACAAAAGCAGTGTTGAAGCTGAGAGTGAAATCTTACTTTGCCATTCACTTGTGCTTAGCCACTGCAGTACAAACAGTGATATTATTTTATTTATTTATTTAGTTTTTGTTGACCAGGAAAGTGCACTAGACAAATCCTGCCTATTTTCAGGCACAACTCGGGGGAAGGGGATACAGATGAATGCCAACTGACCTTGAACCAGATTAAGCTGTTGGTGATATTTTTAGTGAAATGAGGGAAATTTGGCCAGGACGCCGGGGAAATTCCCCTAATCTTTTTGGTAAGTGCCATGGGATCATTAACATCCACCTGAACTACCACCAATCCAGGCAGATGGGACCTCGGTTTAATGTCTCACCTGTTAGACGGCACCTCAGAAGTGCAGCGCCCCTCTCATGTTGCACTACAGTGTCATTTTGGCAGCTCTCTATCCACTTCTCAGTTTAAAAGCTAAGAACGGCAGAAAATAGCAAATGTACCGTGTGGATAGTGGGCAGCAGCATAGTGAGGTGTGCTTCAGAGTATGCTCGGAGGAGTGGTTTTGGGATAGACCTGCATCTTCCAAATTGCTCTATAAAGTGGTTTGGCAGAGGTGGGATGAGGTGGAAGCATCTCATGCCAACAATGCACAGACTTCTGAGTTCTCAAGCTCAGCCAGATATACTGTTGATCCATCTTGGAGGAAATGATTTGGGCACCAAAAGATGGGTAGATTTAGTCTCAGAAGCAAAATTGGACCTTGCTTCTATTATGCATATGTTGCCTGCCTGTAAGATCATTTTTTCTGATATTACAGAGTGAAGAGTCTGGCAAGCAGAACAGCACATGTACCTACTTGACAGAGCTCACAGAAAGGTTAACATTCAAATATCAGGATACCTACGCATGGCTGGGATGCACACCATACGTCACCCTGAAATGAAATTTTGTAATAATTGGCTCTACCTACCAGATGGTGTGCACTTCTCAGATGCTGGCAATTGCCTTTTCTTGGGTGACCTTCAACATGGGATCCTCACAGTACTCTAAAAAATATCATGGTGTAACAGCACATCTTATTGTTACAAAAACGGCTCTTTTAAAAGCCCACAATCTTGGTCAAAAAATAGAACAGCTGCACTAGTTACAGACACAAAAAAATTGCACTGTTTCACTGTCACCGTGCATCATACATTCTGAGGCATGACAATGTTCTGTGCTTTTACATACATAGACATATAGTCTAAAATCTACATAATTATTTATTCACTATGCTGTATCAGAATACATGTAGGAAAAACTTAAGCATGAAATCACAAAGAGATCACACTTTCATAAGTATCATATTCTGCAAAGTTTTCTCACATCTGAAGACATTGCGGTTGGGATTAACCCCCCCAGGCGCCAGCATATTGTTATTGCAGTCAACAATAGAAAGAGCAATTTGTCCACTCAGAAGTAACCATAGCATACCATATCTAGTGTGAATTGTGACAAAAGTGCACCCCCTAACAGTAATACACTTCTGCTCACAACATAATTAAATGTTACCTGACCACCCTAACAGTAACAAGATGTCACTGATGTCACATCGCACAACAGACATGTAGACAGTTCTTCTCATGTACCTTAACACAACCGCCCACATATACCACAGTACAGTTGAAGTGTCACTGACAGTCTCAACCCAACAGCATACAATGAACATAGGCACTGCCAAAGAGAGCATTGTACAACCTGTCTAATGTGAGGAGGGTGGATGTTCATTGCGCTGCTGATATATGGCTGTGGATTTATTAAGCAATATCCATGTGCACAATAACGTTCTTTGTGCACATTCTTTGCTTACATCTACAGGTCGCACAATTTATGCAGACAGTCCTAACTACAAACCACAGTTCATTTAATTGTCGTACTGTGCTACTAAGATAATAGCATTAGAATAAATGAAACTGTGTCATAATCTGTGATACTGGCTGTACAACAGAGGGCAGAAAAAGGCAGAACTCACAAAACAGTGTCTCAATATACAATTTTGTTCTCTATTTCTTACAGTTGGTACAAAACAACTGTGAATCACTGTAATGAGACTGTGGAGCATGAAAGAGGTTTCCTGTCTGGTCCAGGCAGCACAGTCCAGAGGGAACTCACGGTTCCTTATGAGGAGCACAAATATGAAACTTGAGAAGATGTGGAGGCGCATCCATGAGTATATGAAAATCGTACTCAAGATACACAACCAAAATGCACCAATGTGCAAGCATAAGTGGAAGCTGTTGCGCCAGTGGTTTTATACACTAAAAACATGAGAAGAGATACCAGGCAATGGTGTAGGCTGGTACTGCATCACATTTGAGATGTGGAGGCAGCTGGAAAGCCAGATGCAGGGGACCGCATAACACAACGTAAGTAAAGCAAATATCTGTTGTTAAACAGCATGTTTTCTTTTGCAGAAATAAAAAAACAGCTAACTGATGTGCAAACTATTAAACAAATGTAACAAAAAACAGTTTTAAGACTGTGTTCAAAAATATGTCTAATATTTCTCAGTTCTATTTTAAACCATTTTACAGGTGAGATATTGCAAACTAACTTGTCACAGTGCTGACAGACATTTGTCATAGTCGTACAACACAACCATGCAGTATTTAAAAGTATTATGTTACCCAGTATTGGTTTCATGGTAGCACTCACACACACATCATGTGGCAGTACAGTGCTAGAATATGACTTACATAGCATGAGCACATGTCTTGTTCCTTTTTTTGTTATTGTGTTACATGATACTTCATGCACAGACAATAATGTATGGACAACCATGCACAACTACTATGTGTCTCCATTTAGGGATTGAAATGATAGCATATCAACTTTGACAGCAAAGCTCGACAGTTCCATACTGCCATTTCAAACCCAAGATGGGAAGACACAACGACTTGTGTGTGACTGTAAATATTGAATTTTCAATAGTACATGGTTCTTAACACTATGGTGACACACCCCTATTGAAGCGTTACAGTTACTTATCTAAATGGAATTTTCAGCCTCTTGAAAGGTGAAAGGTATGACTTTAGACACTGTGTAATCAGTAATTAGATATCTACACACTAAATGAGAAAGGTACAATTCCATGAAATTTGAACTTTATAGGAAAACTGTTTATACTGTGTATAATATCACTTGACAATGTGCACACCAGTTTATTATGTGGTTGGCAACAATCTTCAGCAGCCCTATCTTTATAAATAAGAAAGGTTAACCATATATAATAGTATATTTGCATAATGATAATAAGTTTGTGGTCTCATAGTATTGATGCACCTCTTACATCAATATTGGTAGATCCCTTTTCAGTCTGATAATAATCTAAGGATACAAAATCCATTGTCTATAGATGACTGTAATTGCACACCATAGATAGCATCTCAGTGCTATCACCCTACTGTGAAATATTTATGGATGGATAGATCTTTTTAGTACTCAAAAACTATACAGCTACTGAACTAGTTGTAACGTAACTGCCATACAAGACTGTACATGTTGAAATGAATCTTTTTTTAGAACTATGACCACACAAATGCCATATTCAATGAATATCTTTACTATCTCTAATTAATAGTTCATCAGAGGTGCTCCCCATGAAAGAAGCAATGTAGTACCCGCTGAACCAGAGACTGTGGAGGCTAAAGAATCAGACTCAGACAGTGTCATCCTTGTCGAGTCAGAAGGTAAGAAAACCATACAACAAACCATTGATAATATTTACTGACAAGAATCGATATACATCACAGTGCTGAATTTGTGTTGCAGTTCGTATGCTGTGAACATTGTTATATGCTGTACTAGTATGATCAGATTGTGCAGTTGAAAACAGACATTATTTCAGTACCACATAAGCAATAAGAGGTGATTGCCTGTGCATAATACTAACTAATCACCATGAACGATTCTCAAAAGTCTCAGTGCTCCCTGATGGGATCAGTGACCACTCACCGGTCACATGTACCTGGACAAACAAATTCATTAAGCCCCCTCCTAAAATAATCCACACCAGAGTGTTAAAGCAGGGGTACCTTGAGCTACTAAAGACACACCTAAGCCACCTGGACTGGACACCAATTGACTCTGCCATTGATGTAAACCAAGCCTTAGACCTTTCATCAGCCACTTCACTGCGGCCTGCAATATCTTTGCACCTCTCAAAAAGCTGAAAGTCAGGGGCAGAGCTAACCCTTGGATAACCCCTGATCTAATCACTTTACTCAAACATAGGGATCATCTCTGGCACTGTGCCCAAAACATCCAAACCTGGGGATATTCATAAATATAAAGCTGCCAGAAATGAGTGTACATGGGCAGTTAGGAGAGCCAAAAGCAAATACTTCAAGGAAACTCTCTCCAACTCCTGGGGTGATGGAAAAAAATTTTGAAGTAACTTGAAAGACCTTACAGGCAAGGACCCTAAGTCACCACCCACCATGCTAAACATAAACGGAACACCAACAACTGACCTGTACACCATCACCAACACCTTTAACAATGCGTTCTCCAGCTTGGATAGTGTCCTCCCTTCTAATTTCTTTGATGCCCCCTCTGGTAGTAACCCTCCTGCAACTACTCCGCTCCTACACCCTGCCCCACAATTCTACTCAAGGAGATCCCAGTACATGAAGCCAGAACCTATATTCAGAAGGCCATTCACAATGCAGGCTACAGCGGTGACTCCTTGACCTGAAGTTGTTAGCACTTGTCCTTGAAGAAGTCCTTGAACCCTTGACAGAGGTCCTCAATCTATCACTAAGGATGTCCCAGTTCCATCTCGCTGGAAACAGGCGACCATCACATCAGTACACAAAAGTGGAGACAAATCACTGCACTCCAACTACAGACCTATCTCCATCCTCCCTCCATTGTCTAAGGCCCTGGAGCGTGTCGCCTCAGACCAATTAGTCAAGTACCTGGAAAAATACGACATCCAGTGTATTGAGCAACATGGTTTCCGAAAAGGGTACAGTACCACCACTGCACTATTAGAATTCACAGGCTTCATCCATACCACACTTGATCAAGGAAACTGTGTAGGGGCAGTATTCATCGACCTTACGAAAGCCTTTGATACTGTGAACCACACACTCCTACTCAAGCAATTATCAAACGTTGGGCTCTCCAATGAAGCACTGCTCTGGTTTTCAAGCTACCTTGGGGAGAGGGTCCAGCGGGTTAGGATTTCTGGTGTTACCTCGGTTGAAAAGCCAGTCCTTTCAGGGGTCCCACAGGGGTCCATCCTGGGGCCACTACTCTTCAGCCTCTTCCTCAATGACCTTCCCAGTGTCTGTCACCAGAAATTACTGCTCTGTACCAATGACACAGTCATGTTCACAAAGCACCAAAATGCAGAGCTCCTCGAGAAACAATTACAGCTTGAATTCATGCGCATTGAAGAATGGTTCAAGTCACACAAACTGGTCATGAACTACAGCAAAACAAAGGTTATGACCTTCTACAACACCAGGAGCAAGTACAAATCCCGTGACCTCACCATCCTAAACCAAACAGGGATCTTACTTGAACACATTCCTGATTTTAAATACCTAGGTGTCATATTGGACAGCTCACTGTCCTACCATCGGCACATAGATTCTGTCGCCAAAGCCACCAACATCCGTATAGGCCTGCTCTACAGGCACAAACACTGCATGACTCCTGACACTCTCCAGTTGGCTATCAACAGCTCTGTCACCCATCATCGATTCACGGCTAGCAATTTATGGCTCTGCCTCTGCCCTCCGCAGAATTACAGTTGCACTCCAACAAAGCATGCAGGCTGCTAACTGGGGCTGATCGACTTACACACACTTTAGACCTGTACACTGGCAGGATGGCTACCCTCATCAGCCGGATATAGTATCAAACCTGCCTCTTAGCCAAAAAAGTCCTCCTCGGAGTCATGCCCCCGGACATTGAAAACCTACTTATTGACCACCACAGCACCCAGAGAACTAGAAGTTCACAACAACTAACCTTCCTTGTCCCCAGATGCCAGACTACCATGGGCCAGAGGACCTTTGCCCACAGAGCACCACAGTGGTACAACACTCTCAACAAAGAAACTCTTACTGCTGCTGCTCTTGGCCCTTTTAAGAGACAACTCTGACTCCATCTAATTTCAACTAGTCATTGTGACTGCCTCGTCTAATTGGGGGCCCACCGTTCACTGCCCTCCACTTCAGTCTTGAAAGCTATCTCTCCCCACCTTTCCTCCTTCTACATGCCTACCCCTTGCCCCTCTCCCTTTCCTCCCCAGGGCATTTTCTGACTTTTATCCCCTCCTCTCTCTCTCTCCCTTAGAGCTCTTACCCTCACCCCTACTCCCCCTTCCCTCTCACCTGCAGTGCTTATTTCCAAGATTGCCCTTGGCTGGTTATGTCATGCTACCTAGCATTTGGCACATTTTGAATTACTGGAATTTCCTAAGCCTCAGTCTCTTATTTCTTGTTATTGTGTAACTATGTATTATTATGTTGACCTTTGTATGTATGTATACCCCCCATTCCTTCGACATGGAACCTTTGTAAACGAGCAGTTCCTGCTCAAAGGTATTTGCAATCCAAGATTTCAATAAAATAAAAAAAATAAAATAAAATAATACAGTTCAAATGCACATCTGGTGCCACATAGTGTTGCACGAAACCACAGGCTGAGCGCGTCTCTATTTCCTACCCATACATTAGAACTGCCTAATACACAGTCACAGACTGTCATATCGTCCCTATGAAGATAGTCCAGTGTATCATAAATGTGGTTCCTACTTTTATATGTTCATTAGACACTCTTAATGTACAGCTGCTAAAAAAAATTGCTTGAAAATACAGAGTCAATTTTATTACACAGCACACAACTTTGCCAACTACGTAACAGTATTACCTGTACAAGTATATGTTATATCATAATGAGCAAGCTGTCGTATTATTGTAAGTCTAAACAGTTATTCTATACTTCTTCACTTAACACAGACATAGAGAATTAAGCAATAAGGCACAACAGAGTGTAGGTTATTAAGGATTTACCCACAACTTCTGTTGTTTGTCACAAGGTGCATCTGAGTGATTTCACCACAGAAGAAGTGGGTAAATCACCCAATAACTAACACCCTGGAGTGCCTTATTGCAATTATACAATGGGCGCATGTGTACAAAAAAAAAATGTGTTGAATTATATATTTAATAAAAAACATTCCTAAGCCATTGGGTTATCCACCATTTATCAACGGTAATGTTACATGTTTTTGACCAATGATGTTACAAGGTTTTCACACACCACTATACAATACTGAATCGACAAGAATACACAAGCAATGTGTTCTGCCACAGAGGTATTCTTATCCCCTCTGACCTCAAGAGCAAACATAAAAATGTCTATAGTAATCAGAAAACCGTTGTAGCAAAACGCAGTAATTGTTAATCAAATAGCTCATCCTGTACTTTAAATGGTGCATAATAGTGCATGATAAATGTCCTGTATGAGTCTGTTTGCTTCTTAGGTGAAACAATTAATGCAGTCCTCTATACACCATAATGCACCAACTGCATAACTAATAATGAATACCTGACACAGAACTACTTACCTGGGGAGAATACAGTTCAGAATAGCTAACTAACGTTTTACTAAAGACACCTTTAGTTGTGCAATAGTAAATGGAGAAATGTTTAGTTGAGGTATAACACACTCTTTTTGTCACCATGATAAATAAGTGAGTCGTACAGATGTGGAAAGAGTACAAACATCAGTACAATAAAATGGTTGTAAAAACATGAAGTTCTACAAGAGAACAAAATATTTAAAATAACAGCAAGAGTAACTCAACCAATTGCACTAACTCTATTAAACAATCTCTATGTCTGTCTTATAGTGGCTGGGGAGATGGCTGAAACATCTCGTACACAGATGAAGCAAGAACCTGACAGCAGTCCTGAATGTAAGTGTATAAAAATACAATATGTGCTGATAATTCTGTAAAGTAATTAGTCAAAAAGACACAACATGTAAGATGGTATATGATGCAGTAAGGCACCTCAGGTAATGAGATTTAACACCATATACCCCTCCAAGGTGTAGGCATGCTGTAGGAATTGACACAAACATTGTCTCTTTAGTACTACTCACATCCAAGTGACCAAACCATACCACTTGTATTAAGTCCTGCATCACACCGATACTCTGGAGGTATAAATTAATAAAACACAGTGGTAAACGTTGTTTCTGATATGGTTTTAGTAATATTTAAAGTCACTGACAGCAACAGTTTGAAGGAGGATGTCATTATGCATGTTTATTAACTGCCATGTATTACAAGCAACAACAGGACAAATGGCAATGGGCTCCTTTCAAATGGAACAGCACTATTGATAGAACAACTGCCATGACATAAAGCTATTCCTTGTGACACTGTGTTCAAATCCACCCAGCAACCCACACCCTGTAGTGGTTTACTGCTGAAAATAAAAATAAAAAACAGTAATGCATTGTTATGCTGGTAGCATTATCACTACATGCCACAATCACACGTGAACAGTGCATATGAGCCGCCTCTGTTACAGATAACCTAACAGCATTGCTTACCTAACAACATACAATAAGTAACAGTGGTAGCTTGAATGTAAGTGTAACAATTTACCTGCAATATTAATATCTATCAACTTTTTCTTTTTTCTAACTATCCACTGCAATTTCAATAATTATTTATTTTCTTGGTGTGGGTTGGGGGGAGATATCCACAAAATGGCAACACAAAAGTTACAGCCTCCCAATTCCATATATTACTATTAACAGAGACCTGCAAAATACTTGAGCTCCTAGCTTATTTTCTTCTCACTCAAGACAGAACAATCACAGTAGCGTGTGATACCTATCAACCTTTTTCTACCCCAATATGTGGTGAATTAACAGCCAACTTTAAATGGCAGTTGAACAAAATGTGTAACTCATTATCAATAACAATACAGTATGTCATCTAAGTAATAACTCCCCAACTACTGTGGAAACTTAAATGGAAGCTGTGATGTGAATAGCACCAAACCTTTCCCATAAAGTAACATTCTGAGAAAAAGAGCTACAGAGACATATAACTCTTTTTCACATTCACACATAGTAAATCTTTTATGTGTTTTTTCTCTTCATAGATCAGCCTCCTAGAAAGTGGCACACTCTGCACTACCGTTGTGTTCGTAGGCTTGAGCACAAGGTTGACAACCTCACCAAACAAATACAGGAAATGAAAAAGGAGCACACCAACGAAATAAAACAAATTCAGCAGCAACAAGAAAAAATAATAGAATTACTCACTGCACAACAGGTGACAGTCAACCTTGTGCTCGAGCCTGTGGACACAGCAGCATGTGCCACCACAGACAGCAGCACTGCTCCACCTGTGCTGTGAACAAGTCTCCCTGGCCACTGATGGACAGCCTCCACAGCCTGACACTGGTATCTCCTCTCAAGCTGGTGCAACAGCTTCCACTCTGGATGTGCCTCCACACATTTCCAGCTTCCTGGCTGGGCTGTCTGGAACACCCAGCAGTAGACCTCATTATTTGTAAATCAGTTTGTTTGTTGTTGAAATTTCAAATATTTTAAAAATCTGATTTTTTTTATAAAAGAAACAAATATTTTTGTAAAAAAATTATTTTTTGTAAAGCTGAACATATACAACAGCAATGTTATTTGTATGTATTTAAATAAAAACATCTTTATACTAAATAAATATTAATTTGATAAACTTTTATTATCCAAGTTAAAAAAATTGTTCATGTAACTGTCAGGATGAGTGGAACAAGATTCATTTAGTAGCTGAATGACCAGCAGCAGACATTGTATACATGGTACCATAGATCATTACAAGAGAAATAGTTTACCTGTAGGGGTACGGGGGGCCAGTGACTAAACCATACCATAGCACAACAAAAAATAACAAGGTCAGTGTGATAAAATCATAAACTTGTCGAAAGAATATGGATAACTTGCCTTCCCAAAAAGGTTCTCACCCATAATTGAATACCTGAGTATGTTAACCACAAAACGTACTGACACTGCACAGACTTGCAAGATTCTTATTCACAGCATCAGTTTTGCTGTGTTTGTACACTCAGAAAACAGTACCTGATTAGTGCTGTGGGTATAGCATCGTACAGCTGAGGCCATGCAGGTAATAAGTGTTCTAACTAGACCATACCTGTAATCAAGCAGTTGTAACATTGATGTCCACATCTTTTGTTATGCTTTGGTTCTACAGTGTTGGGGGGGGGAATCTCAGACTGAGAGTGCACAACACCCAACTCTCAAAAGGTTTTGTACAGACGCAATCAGGGAAGTACATCATACATATCCGTGGCCTTATTTATGCCATGCAAAGACACTCATATGCATTCCCTAGTCTATGAAGAGTGGGTGGCATAACATCACTGAAGCACGCAATTTCTAACTGTTCTAGCCTTAGTGTACTTGCAATTATCTAGGTGTACCATTCATTTACACACCCTCAGTATTTGTTGTATCTCTCCACTCAAGACACAGTACCTGATCTGCAGTGTGGAGTAAGCATTGCATATATGAGTTTGCATAAGTTATGACTGTGTTACATGCAGTGTACCTGCAATCACAGAGGTGAACCATTGATTTCTATCGACTCTGTTCTCCTGTGGCTCTCCACTCAGGGCTGCAGTTACTGGTCTAGTTGGAAGGGGGCAGTCCTGGCTGAGACTGTACAACTCCTAAGTATGCAAAGCTGTGAACATGTGCAATCAGGGAGTTGCACCATTGATGTGCATGAGTTTGTTTGTGCTGTCACTTCACACTCACTATGCAGTACCTCATCTGTGAGAGGTGAGCTCCATTGGCAGTCTGAGTCATACAACTCCCAACTGTGTTAACTCAACTGAACTTCCAACTAAGTAAAAACAACATTGCTGTCCACAGACTGTGTTTTGCTGTATAGCTCCACTCAGCATACACTACCTGATCTGTAGTGTGGGAGGGGATCATTCAATCAGACAGGGCACAAATGCCATAACTGTGCTAACTGTAGTTGTATGCAATCAATGAGGTGTACCATTGATATCGATGTTTCTTGCTTTCATGTGATTGTCCACTCACAATCCAATGATGATCTACTTCAGGGGGTGGCGAGGATTCCAGATTGAGACTGTGGTACTGCTAAGTATACAAAGTTGGATACAGCCCCAATGAGGGAAGGGCACCATTCATAACAATTATTTTTAATTTCACCATGCCTCATCCAGTGACTGCTCTAGTGTTTTTTGGGGGGAGATGGTATTCCAGATTGAGACTGTGCCACTGCTAACTGTGCAAAGTAGCGTGCAGCTCCAATGACTGAGGTGCACCATTCCTAACCATTATTTAAAATTTTCCCATGGCTCATCCAGTGCCTGCTCTATCTGGGGGGGGACTGGGTATTCCAGATCGAGACTATGCCACAACTAACTGTGCTAAGTTGCATACAGCTGCAATGAGACAGGTGCACCATTCATAACCATGATTGTTTATTTTTCCATGGCCCTACACTCACTACACAGTAACTGGTTTAAGTGTTGAGAGACGGTGTGTGTGGGGGGGGGGTGCATATCCTGACTGACACCATGCAACTCCTAACTGTGATAACTCAACTTTACATCCAGTTGTGGAGCTATACCATTGATGTCCACAGCCTCAATTTTCCTATGTCTCTACACTCAAAATACAGTACTAATTCTGTATTGAGGGCAGTAGCATTACGTGACTGATGCCACGCAACTCATAACTGTAGTAAGCAAAGTGTACCTGCAGTCAAGGAGGTGTACCATTGATATCCATGATCTTTGTTTTCCCTATGGCTCTCCACTCAAGATGCAGAACCTGTTCTATATAAGGAGACCACTACCTCGGAGAGAATATCAAGTACTAACTGTGCTCACTTGTGTGCAGTCACAAGCAGTGAAGTGCACAGTTCATATCCCTAGCATAACTATTCCTCTGACTGTACGCGCAGCATAAACTAGATGTACTGTGCAATGGGGGGGATTGCATGACAGAGGTCATCCAACTATTAACTGTGCTAAGTTGTCTGTTCCCAAAACATTAACCATAACAGGCACAGCACCGCAATTGTAAACACAAATGGTAATGGTAACAGGAACAATAACAGCAAAGAAAACAGAAACACAAAAGGAAACACAAGCGCATATGGAAACACAAACCATAATGCACACGGGCACAGTAACGTAATTGCAAATGCAAATGTTAACAGTAATGAAACCACAAGCGCAAATGACAATGCAAAGTGTAACGCACACGGTGGTGTACATGGGAACTGCAATGCAAATGGGGACATAAACGCAAGTGGAAACAGTAACTGTAACAGTAACTAAAGTGCATACCCTGTTTTTGCCAAACAGGTGCATAGAGAATCAGTGTATACAAAGAATGCATGCATTGTAATGGGCATCAAACTTAAAACAAGCATTGGAAGTACTTAATTGGTAATATCTCAGCAACCGCACAACGTAGAAAAAAAATTTAAATTTCACAGAAATCATTATTTTCCTGGCTACCGTTTTGTGTTACATAGCCCATAGGGATATTTGACTCGTGATGAAAAATCTGTATCTCACACCATTTTTGAGATACGAGCCCCGAAAGACGTGGCGTATGCCACCATGTTAGTCAATGAGAAAAAATGCCAACTTTGGAGTACCATAACTTTGCAACCATGCAACATATTTTTACCAAACCACCAAAAGGCACATCTGTAAGATACTGGCTACCTTTTTTTCCAAATTTCAGCTCAAAAGACCTAACCGTTTGTTTGCAGCAGGGTGGCAAAGAATTCCTGTCATTTTGGGCATAGCCTAAAAAGTAGTGTCGCAATTTGTGACACTTTTCGCAAAAATTTGCAAAAGTGTCATGCGTGCAACACTACTTTGTGACACTACTGTTTTCAGAAATTTGAAAAACATATTTCTGGGGTGTTTCATCCCAAAATAAAGACATGGCTAGCATCCTCAGGATCCGACTAGGTGAACATAGAATGAATTGTGTCCCTAGATGGTCCCAAATTTAAATGCCAAGCATTTTTCTGATCACCAACTGAAAACAAAATGGTGGATTTGCAAAAGTAAAAGGGACAAAAATAAAAACTGCATTTGTGAAAGTGTTGTGTTTTTTGTTAGCTTTTCCCATAGACTTATAATGGGAACTAGTTTTTTGAATAACTTTTGAACTGTTAAATATTTTTTCATGAAATCTTCAAAAGGCACATCAAGGACACTGGCTACATGTTCCCTGAACTTTTCAAATCAGTAGCATAAACCATGCGACCTGTAGGTGAGAGCAAATAAATCACGAAAAAGCATAATTGCAAAATTGGTTGTCGCTTAATAACTCTGCAGATGTATATCTGATGGGTACAAACCTTGGCAGATCCCAAGATCTACCATGCCCAATTGTGTATACCAAATTTTAGGCAAATCTGTTGAACGGTGGCAAAGTTATTAAGGTGAAAAATTTGACCCTTTAACCTTAAAAGTGCTACTCAACCCTAACAAGTAGCTCTACCGTGCTACCATAATATATATTCATGACAAAAAACTCCATTTAATGCATCAGTTAGGGTTGTTCCACAATGACAAAAGTGAAGAAATTTAGTGTTAGGGTTGAAAACCTAACTGCGCATTACCCCCACCCCCACCACACACACACACACACACACACATATATACATGCAAGTAGGGGAAGGACCAAGGCAACCCAACCAATCACACACAACCAGCAGCAGGTAACAGGAATAACATACAACTATCTAAACCATGAAACCTTACACCCATGTTCCCATCAGGCTGTGGCATGGGGTCAGCTAACTCTCAATCCCAGACATTCCATGCACTGCAAAACACATATCACTACTGACAACTGGACATCTTGGGTCACACGCTGCCACCAACACATAACACAGACTGCACATATGGTATTTGGTGGTTCGCAAGATCCAAAACAGGATTTTGCATATTCCCTGAAATACTTTCGAAAATCATGTTTGCGACAGTATTTTGTGACAACATTTTTCATGCTTTTGCAAATGTGACACTGTTGTGTCTTCTGTTTGTGGAACTTTCATGTTTGCAAAAGTATTTTATGAAAGTATGCTCCTAATGACTGCACATCTTTGCCATCATCCTGCATTCAAATGGTTGGGTCCTTTGGGCTGAAATTTGCAGGGTGGCAAGACCTGGTCCCACAGATGTGCCTTTTCCTGGATTTTTGCTAAAACACTTAAGGATTACAAAGTTACACTGTTCCAAAATTGATCAATTTGCCATAGATTAACATTGCAGCACCCATAATGCCTTTCACCACCCATATGTCGAAAACAAAGCTAGGTACACCATTTTCACTACTGCCAGCTTGGTTCACCTTTATATGAACTAACCTCATACAACAACTTTGTAAATAATGTATGATATCTGAAGCTGGATTTTTCCACTTCCTACAGTAACACAGGTATGCACCTCCTGTTGGTTGTGTGTGATTAGTTGTGTTGCTTTGGTCCTTCCCCTACTTGCATCTATGTTTGTGTGTGTGTGGTGGTGGTGGGGGGGAATGTGCAGTTAGGGTTTTCAACCCTAACACCAAATTGCCTTGTTTTGTCACTGTGGAACAACCCTAACTAATGCATTAAATGGAGTTTTTTGTCATAAGTATATATGTATATATATTAGAGGCAAAAAAACTCTGTTTAATGCATCAATTAGGGTTGTTCCACAGCAACAAAAGTGATGAAATTAGTTGAAGCCTTTGATTCCCCAGCTCACTTTAATTGGCATCGGGGCGTGCATTAGTCATAGTCCCAACTCTCACCCCATCACATGTGTAAAGAAGTAGAGGTATGAGAGAATGGGTGTGAGATAGACCGACGACTCCCACTGCACACCCCGATGCCAGTTGGGGGTGGGCTGGGGGTCCAAGGGGTAACCTTAACACCAAATTTCCTTGCTTTTGTCACTGTGGAACAACCCTAACTGATGCATTAAATGGAGTTTTTCCCTTCTTTTTGAGAATGATGACAACAAATAGTGAAAGTAATGCAGTGGAAGGAGCGCGGGGCCCTTTGGGCCCTGCTCTCCCACCACGTGATGTCTTGTGACATAGTAACAGTAACAGCAATGCAAACAGAAGTGCCAAAAGTGGCTCACATGGTAACAGAAATGTAAATGGTAAAGAAAACATTAATAGAAATGCAAGTGCAAAGTGACACCAAAGCAAATGGTGATGCAAACAGACATTGAAGCGAGTACAAAAACACAACTGGTAACACAAACAGTGATGGCAGCGGTATTTTAAATGGAAATGTTAAGTGTCACAGCAAAACGAACATGAAAGGGAACAGAAACGGAAAAGCGAACGCAAGTGCACACGTAAACGCAAACCGTAATGTGCACAAGCATGGTGCCACAATTGTAAATGCAAATGGTAAAGTTAACATGAAGAATAATGCCAAAGGAAAGATAAGTGGAAATGGGAACAGAAGCGAGTACAGAAATGCAAACCATTACGTGCACGGTCATTGTTCCGCAATTGTAAACACAAATGGTAACAGTAACAGCAGAAGTAATGCCAAAGGAAACAGAAACAAAACAGAAATGCAAGCGCGTACGGAAATGCAAACCATAACGCACGTGCATGGTACCACAAATGCACATGAAACAGGTAATGGTAACAGCAACTATAATGCCAAACAGCACAGAAATGCAAATGCAAGCGCAATCGAAAATGCAACCCATAATGCACACAGTGGCGTAGACGGTAACAGTGTCACAAACGGTAACGGAACCGTAACTGGAAACTCTAGCTGGCACAGTAACGAAAGGGCACACCCTTCTTTTCCCAAAAAAATGCATTGGAAAACACAGTGAAAACAAAGAATGTATACATAACAATCGGACTCGGACCAGAAAATGAGGACTTGGAATATTAAGTTGCTTATATCTCAGGAACCGTACGACATAAAAAAAATGTTAATTTCATATGAATTATGACTTTCCTGGCTAGTTCTGCATTTAGCCCTCATTTGGTGGGCTAAGCATTTTTGCAACAAAAAGTCCGTATCTCGCACCATTTCTGAGATGCTGGCCCCGGAAGGCGCCATGAATGCCGTAATGTTATCCAATGGGAAAAAGCGTCGACTGCAGAGTGCTGTCACTGTGCTGCCCTGTAATATTTTTTCACCAAACCACCAAAAGGCACATCAATGGGATGTTGGCTTTCTTCCCTCCAAATTTCAGCCCAAAAGACCAAACCGTTATTTTGCAGCAAGCGGCAAAGGATTCCTGTAATGCGGCGGACACCGTAATGTTATCCTATGGGGAAAAGTGTCAACTTTGGAATGCTGTAACTTTGCCACCCTGTAATATGTTTTCACCAAAACAGTGAAAGGCACATCTATGTGATGTTGGCTGTGTTCCCTCCAAATTTAAGCCCAAAAAACCAAACCGTTCTTTTGCAGCAGGGTGGCAAAGAATTGCTGTCATTTTGTAACAGCCTGGAAAAGTACTGTCGAACTTTACGAAAGCTTTCGCAAATTAATTCGACAGTGTCTCAAGTCCGAAAGTACTTTGCAAAAGTACTTTTTCCAGAAATTTGAAAAGCATATTTCTGGGGAGTTTTACCCCAAAATAAAGACATGCCTAGCATCCTCAGGACGAATCCTAGCATCCTAGGTGAATACAAAAAGAATTAGGTTGCTAGAGGGTCCCAAATTTAAATACCAAGCATTTTTCTGACCACCAACTGAAAACAAAATGGTGGATTTGCAAAAGTAAAAGGGCCATTTGAGAAAATAAAAACTGCATTTGCGACACTTTCAAACTTTTTGTTAACTTTTCCCATTGACTTATAATGGGAACTCGTTTTTGAATAAGTTTTGAACCATTTAATATTTTTTCATAAAATCTTCAAAAGGCACATCTGGCACCCTGGCCACATGTTCCCTTAAGTTTTCAGACCAGTCATGCAAACTGTGTGACCTATAGGCGAGAGCAAAGAAATCACAAAAAAGCATAATTGCCCAATTCATTGTCACTTAATAACTCCACAGCCGTATATTTTACCAATACAAAACTTAGCAGATCCCAAGATCTGCCATGCCCAATCATGCATACCAAATTTCAGGCAAATATGTTGAACGGTGGCAAAGTTATTAAGGTGTACAATTTGACCCTTTAAGCTTAAAAGTGCTACTCTACCCTAACTATGGTAGCACTACCGTGCTATCATATATATATATATATATATATATATAAATATATATATATATATATTTAGGCACAACTTTGCTACTGGAGAGACCTATTGTGACTCTCAGGGCAAAAAATAAAGTCTATTTGTTTCTCATGACTATGCCTCTGTTAAGATGCATATATATGCTACTGTTGGTATGCAAAATATAAAGATAGTTTATGAAGTCTATGTTATGGAAAATGTATTCAAAGTTAGAATATGAAAAATCTAATGTGCATAACATGGTGTCTTACTTGTTTAATTTCAAGTTATGTAAATAAAAGCATCTTTTTATAATACCATGACTTCTGCTTCTATTTATGGGCTGTAGTATGGATCTTTCATTGTTTGTTTCTTATTCATTCAGGGGGGCTTAAACAACAATTCATCTTAGGACACCATTGTATGTTAAACTTTGGAATAACAGTTTTGTTGTAAATTGGCTCTTTTTTAATATTCCCGAACAATCATGCTGTGCAGCCCTCAACACCTTTGTTTCTAAAACAGACAAGTCTGCATCTCTTAATTAAAAAAGGAAATGTTATTTTTTATAATTTTTTTCAACAGTTAATATGTGCTACAGGGACACCACATTATCACAGTGATACTGTCTCACCATACAAACTAAAGCTAACTACTACTTGTTCATAAAACAATGCCATATTGACAAACACACAACTAAGCTAATTACAAAGAACTATATACAGTGGCGTGAAAAAGTATTTGCCCCCTTCCTGATTTTCTCTATTATTGCATATTTGTCACACTGGATGTTTTCAGGTCTTTAGACAAAATATAATATTAGATAAAGGGAACCTGAGTGAACAAATAACACTTTTTTGTTTTTACTTATTTCATTTATTTAATGAAAAAAGTTAACCAACACCAACTGGCACTGTGTGAAAAAGTAATTGCCCCCTAGTTAAATCAACCAATTAAAGGGATAATTAGAGTCAGCTGATTGAACACAGCCAGGCTTGATTACAGCCAGCCCTGCTCAATATAAACCTCACTTATTTTGGCCCTTACCATCAGAGTCACGTTGCAGCACAAAGATTCAACAAGCACATTATGCCATGATCAAAGGAAGTTCCTGAAAAGATCAGAAAAAAATTTGTTGCCCTCTATCAGTCTGGAAAGGGTTACAAAGCTATTTCTAAGGCTCTGGAGCGCCATCGAACCACAGTGAGAGCCATAATCTCCAAATGGAGAACACTTGGAACAGTAGTGAACCTTCCCAGGAGTGGGCGGCCTGCCAAAATTACTCCAAAGGCGCAGTGTAAAATCATCCAAGAAGTCTCAAAGGATCCTAAAACAACATCCAAAGAACTGCAGGCTTCTCTTGCCTCAGCTAAGGTCAGTGTTCATGACTCCACAATCAGAAAGAGACTGGGCAAAAATGGGCTTCATGTGAGAGTAGCAAGGAAACCACTGCTAACCAAGAAGAACATAAATGCTCATCTCATTTGCCAAGAAGCACCTGGATGATCCACAAGCCTTTTGGGAAAATGTTCTATGGACAGATGAGTCCAAAGTGGAACTTTTGGACAACATGGATCCCATAATGTCTCGCAGAAAGCAAACACAGCATTCCACAGTAAGAACACCATACCAATAGTCAAACATGGTGGTGGTAGTGTGATGGTGTGGGGATGCTTTGCTGCCTAAGGACCTGGATGACTTGCCATAATTAAAGGAACCATGAATTCTGCTCTGTACCAGAAAATTCTTAAGGAGAATGTCCAGTCATCCTTCCGTCAGCTGAAGCTGAAGTGTAGTTGGGTCATGCAGCAAGACAATGATCTAAAACACAAAAGCAAGTCCACATCAGAATGGCTAAAAAGAAGTAAAATTAAAGTTTTGGAGTGGCCTAGTCAAAGTCCAGACTTAAACCCAATAGAGATGCTGTGGCAGGACCTGAAACGAGCAGTTCATGCTCGAAAACCTACCAAATGTTACTGAATTAAAGCAGTTCTGCGAGGAAGAGTGGGTTAAAATTCCTCCACAGCGATGTGAAAGACTGATATTGAATTATAGGAAGTGTTTGGTTGCAGTCATTGCAGCTAAATGTGGCATAACCAGTTATTAAGTGTAAGGGGGGCAATTACTTTTTCACACAGTGCCAGTTGGTGTTGGTTAACTTTTTTTCATTAAATAAGTGAAATTAAAAAAAAAAACAAGTGTTATTTGTTCACTCAGGTTCCCTTTATCTAATATTACATTTTCTCTAAAGACCTGAAAACATCCAGTGTGACAAATATGCAATAATAGAGAAAATTAGGAAGGGGGCAAATACTTTTTTCACGCCACTGTACACTTAATTACACAATGTACAAGGTATATAATTTTGCCTGATATGTCTCAGCCATCCTCATAGCAGCTGGTCTCAAACCCAGAAAAGAGTGATGGAATCCAATGTAGTACATTAATAAACAATAACCATCAAAATATTGCATTGATAAAATGACTGTTGGGTTTGAGGCAATAGGCAATACTAAGGGTTTTGTAGTGGATACATCATGAGGCACAGAACATTTCTGCACAAAATGAGAGCCCTGGTGGTGGCTCCAGAGATGAAGAGATGGATGAAGAATTTGCTGGAGGGAAGGAGGCAAAGGGTCATCATTAATGGAGTTCCATCAGGGCAGGGAAGGGTGACTAGTGTGGTACCACATGGTCAGCACTGGGTCTGATTCTGTTCAGTATTTTCATTGGGGACATTGTAGAAGGGCTTAAGGGGAAGGTTTATCTATTTACAGACAGTACAAAGCTCTGCAACAGAGTAAGCACTGTTGATGGGGTAGAAAAAATGAAAAGGGATTTGCACAAACTAGAGGAGTGGCCAAAATGTGGCAGTTGAGCTTACATGCCAAAAAGTGCAAAGTTATGCCCAAAGGGAATAGTAATCTAAAAGCAGAGTACTGGAAGTAATAGCACAGGAGTGAGAAATTGGTATAATCATATATAATGATCTCAAGGTGGATAAGCAATGCAAGGGAGCAGAAGGAAGTGAGGGCCACTAGAATGCTAGGATGCATAGGCATGAGAATTATGAGCAGAAGGGGGGGAGGTGGCGATGCCACTGCAAATGGCTGGTGAGGTCAGACCTTCAATATGGTGTCCCGTTCTGGGGACTGTACCTCAGGAGGGATGTGGAGAGAGTGAAGAGGGTCCAGGAGAGGGCAATGAAAATGGAACAAGGGCATAACCATTTGACATATGAGGAGAGGTTGAAAGACCTCAACATGTATACCTTGGAGCAAAGGATGAAAAGGGTGGACATGATAGAGACCGTTAAGTACCAAAAGAGTATAAACAAGGTCCCAGATAGCAGCATATTCCAAAATAAGAAGCTCTTAAGGACAAGGGGTTATGACATGAAGATAGACGGTGGAAGATTATAGGGAAACATCAGGAAACACCACTTCAAAGAAAGGGTTCTAGAAGGGTGGAATCCACTCCCTGAGGAGTGGTAGAGACCAAACCAGTGATGGGATTCAAGTTTGCAAGGGGTAGGTACAAGGATGGTGGGATTATCTAGATCGCCTGGGATCCTTGAGTAACATGTAGATAGAACACTTGGGCAGATTCGGTGGGCCTGGAGGTCCTTATCTGCTGACAGTTTCTGTTTCCATGTTAACTAGCTGTGTCAGTAGACAGTCATGGGAGGTATCTTGCAATGTCTAACTCCTGGTGATTTTGGCCACCAGGATCTCCCAATTAATGTCTGGCAGATTCAGTTATCTGACCACCACGACTTCCTCCATTGGGAAGCAGTAAATCATCATCATCATTGGGGCACTGAGCTGCACACTATGACCTGGAAATGACAGACCTATCAATCTGACCTCAGTGGTGGATACAATTATAGAATCTCTGCTAAAGAAAAGGATAGCAGAAAACTTTGAATCAGGTGGAGCCAAAGATCCAAGGCAACACAGATTCAGAGCAGGAAAGTCATGTCAAACTAATCTGATCGATTTCTTTGAATGGGTCACTAGGGAGGTGGATTGTGGGGGAGCAGTTGATGTGGCCTACCTTGACTTCAGCAAGGCATTTAACATTGTTCCACATAGGAGACTTGTGAACAAGCTTGGCAGCCTGGGACTGGGGCATAAGGTGGTGAATTGGGTTGAAACTGGCTGAAAGGTAGGAAACAGGGTGGTGATAAATGAGCTAAAATCCAAAGTAGGGAGGGTGATCATTAGGGTGCCACAGGGTTTAGTTCTTGGACCAGTGCTGTTTAATATCTACATCAGTGACATTGCAAAGGGTCTGGAGGGGAAGATGTGCCTCTTTGCAGATGACACAAAGATCTGCAATAAGGTGGACAGTCAAGGAGGGGTGGAGAGAATGAGGAGGGACCTTGCTAAAATGGAAGAGTGGTCCAGAATGTGGCAACTAGGATTCAGTGTGAAGAAGTGCAAAATCATGCATCTGGGGAACAAGAATCCAGAGGATGACTACATAATGAAGGGGGAGATATTAGCAGTCACAAAACAGAAAAGGGATCTGGGGGTCATCATATCTGATAACTTAATGGTTGCCAAAATATGTGCCAAGGCAGTAGGGAGAGCCAGTGGTATGCTCAGGTGCAATGGAAGAAGTATCACTAACAGAAAAAAAGGAAATCATAATGCCATTATATAGGTCATTGGTGAGACCTCATTTGGAGTATTGCATCCCTCATCTCAGGAAGGACATTGACAGGGTTGAGACTGTTCAAGGGAGGGCATGAAAAATGGTACAGGGTCTGTACCACATATCATATGAGGAAAGACTACAGAAACTCAATATGTACACCATGGAGCAGAGGAAGGAGAGGGGAGACATGATAGACATCTTCAGGTACCTCAAGGGAATTAATAAGGTATAGGAGGGAAGACTCTTTCAGAATAGAAGCTGCCCTAAAACAACAAAAGGGCATAATATGAAACTACAAGGGAGTGGACAGAGGGACAATGTAAAGAAGTATTTTTTCATGGAAAGGGCTGTGGATGCTTGGAATGACCTGTCCCAGGAGGTGGTTGGGTCAAACACAGCTGGCGGTTTAAACAGGCATGGGATAGACATGAGGAAATCTAAGAGAGGGACGGAGAGGCAGCAGCAGTGAACCAGTAGGGTCAGTAGCAGCTAATTGAAGGTAGGCTATACAGGCAGATTGGATGGGCCTAGTGGTCCTTATCTGTCATCAATTTCTATGTTTCTAAATCTATAGACATGTGTTTGAATTCCCTCAGCCCCTGCTTGTGTAATGTGTGACCCTGATGGCTAGCAGCTCAACACCACCTTTATTTGCTTACATCCATGATTGCTGACATGGCAAAAGACTATCAACTTTTAAAACTTGAAAACCCCTTTTTCTTACCTTGGGAATATAATGAGGTTTTGGTTTGTCTAACTGCCCACCAAGTTATTTAAATTATTGTTAACATTTTTATTGCTGCTTTAAGAATTTTAATCTGTGCTGGGTGGACTATCAGAAAAATATTTGTTACTCTGAGACTGAAACAATAGGTATGAGAAAAGGTGAGAGTTGTCCCATTTACCTAATGGAACATTAACTGCAAAGCTTGCTTTTGAATAGCACAGTAAGTTTCTGTCAAGGCATGCTGTCAGTCTGAATGGGGCCGGCAGTATAGCATAGGGGTTAGAGTAACAAGTTGTGAATGAGCTTGATGCATCCATCAGACCTGTGTTTTATTCTCACAACCTCCACTTGCATACTGTGTGACTCTGAACAAGTCACTTAACCTCTCCAGTGTTCCTGGGTCACCCCTGCAAACAGGCATGTGTGCCTAGTGGCCTTACCTGATTAACAAAGAATAAAATAAATGGAATTTGATTCAATTGTTTGATGAGCTTGAATGGCTCTTCAAGTTATACATGTGAATGTGCTTTTGGGGGTGTTGGTAACAGTGATCCATTGCTTGGTGGTCTGGCACACATGCACACATACAAAGACAGTCTTTCCCAGGTTCCAAACAATTATTTTAACATCTCTTTTCCCAAGAGAAAGCTACAGAGGGCCTTACATGCAGCACATGATACACCAAAACATTACTGAAAAGCAACATCCTTTGCTCTGAAATTAAGAAAAAACTCAAACTTTCAAAAAGAAAAGTGTCCTTATATATAAGTATGTTAGCACGATGCAGTCATCTTGGGGAAAACAATGTAAATTACACATTTAAAGCTGTGTTCCATACAAAGGAAAAAGCCACTTTAGTTTCCCTTGTACTGAACACCAATTGGAGCAACCAAACAGCCAAAATGCTTCAAAAAAGCAAAACAAAATATAAAAAAGCACTAGCACTGAAGGTAACTATGGGCTAGTTACAGGCCAGCTCTTTCTCCTGTTACAAGGCTTTATTTTACATCTCTTTTCACCAGAAATGGCCACGCAGGGCCTTATATTCAGCACATGGTACATCAAACAATTACTCAAAAGCATCAAATCATGCTCTGAAGTACATTAAAAAAAATCTAACTTTCAAATGCAACGGTGCTTACAGATGAATTTATTAAACCTCTGCATGCATCTGGGGAAAAGAGATTTAAATTGAGCATTTAGAGCTGTGAGATTGGCCCAGGCTTATGTGCAGTACAAAGGAGTCAGCCTTTTTAGTTTCCCCTGTACTGAACATCGACTGAAACAACCGAACAACTTAGATGTTACAAAAAAGGAAAAAAAATTGAAAATATACTAGCATCGAAAGTATCTATGGGCCAGTTACAGGCCAGAGCTGAACCAGGTTACAAAACGTTATTTTACATCTCTTTTCACAGGAAAAGGCCATGCAGGGCCTTACATGCACCACACGGTACACCAAACAATTACTCAAAAGCACCAGAACTTGCTCTGAAATGCAATAAAAAATTCCAACTTTAAAATACAAAGGTGCTTATAGATTAACTTGGAAAAACTCTGCAGGAATTTGAGGCAAATAAGTTTAAATTAAGCATTTAAAGATGTGAGATTGGTCCAAGCTTATGTTCAGTACAAAGGAACCAGCCTTTTCAGTTTCCTCTGTACTGAACATCAACAAAAACAAACAAACAACACAAATGTTACAAAAAGTAAAAAAAAAAGTGAAAATACACTAGCTTCAAAGGTAACTATGGGCCAGTTACAGGCCAGAGCTGGACCAGGTTGCAAAACTTTAGTTTACATCTCTTTTCACCAGAAAAGGCCATGCAGGGCCTTACACACATCACATGGTACACAAAAAACTTACTCAAAAGCACTTGAACATGCCCAGTAAAGCATTAAAAAATTAAACTTTCAAATACAAAGGTGCTTACAGATAAACTTGTAAGAACTCTACAGGTACCTGGGGGAAAAAAAGATGTAAAGTCAGCATTTAAAGCTGTGAGATGGCCCAAGCTTATGTTCAGTACAAAGGAAACAGGCCTTCTAGTTTCCCGTGTACTGAACATAGATTGAAACAACTAAACAGCCTAAATGTTCAAAAAAAAACCCTCAAAATGCAAAAAAGAACTAGCATTGAAGGCAACTAAGGGCGAGTCATTGGTCAGTCTTAGCCCAGATTACAAAAAATATTTTACATCTCTTTTCCCCAAAACACCCATACAGGGCCATAAGTGAAGCATACCGTACACCAAGGAGTTACGTCTAGAATTATTGCAGGAGAAACAAGCAATGCAGAAAAGTAGTTGTTGAAAAGACTGGAAGGGATCACCAGAAAGCTGAAATGCATTTGAAGATAATGCTGGCTGACTGAGTAGCATATGTTCATTACAAAGGAACACTGTAAGGACGACAGAACGTTCACCGGCCAAAAGTGCGACTGAAAGAAACCGAAAACTGCGAGTCAATCCTTTTTAAAGATCTGGTGGATGACAAAACCAGGTGCTGATGTATACTTTCATTTCTCATTTGTCTGGACTGTAGCTAGGACAGTACCTTACGTGGGTAAATATGGGACACTAAGGAGGGATCACCACAAACTGTAAAAACGAACAAAAAGGTAAAATTTATACAAAGAAATTCATTTTAAAATATGAAAGGGGACATATAAATGCATCATTGCAGAGAGCTGCACTAAATTGCACAGCTCTGTAATAAATGGATAACACCAGTACAGCAAGATATATAAAGGACACCACATGTTGTGAATGTAAGAGGGCAATCCAAAGTGGAAAAAATTGCAAAAATACATTTATTTAACCAAAGCCTCTAAGTAGGGGGATACAACATGTTATCTAGCAATGAATGGAATCAAAGTTTGTTAAGTAGAGCACTGTGTGCATGTAAATAATTACAGCACAATTTGTGATAGGCAGGAATGTCATAAAATGAATGCCAATTTAGGATAGTGAGAAGGCAGTTGAAGGGCCATAGTAAACAAAATCAAATTTAACAACTGGTCATGTTATGCCTAGTATGTCTTATGATAGATCACTACAAAACAGAGAGGGAATAAAAGCAATATAATACTGTTTTAAAAAATTACAGGGTATAATTGTGCATAAGGTATTAATCTCTCCAGTACTGTGCACAGATATATATATATCCCTACACCCACAGTGCTTCGATGTAGTCGTGAGAATGTTTTGTTTTTCTGTAGTGCTTGCTTTCATTGGGGGATTCCACCCCCACACCCCTCGGTGCAATATTCTTTGTGTATTTGAATTGTATAGTTTGTGTGGTTCCAGTATGAAAATGTAACTGATATTGGGATTGCTTTTGTTTAGAAAATATAGTGTTACTGTTACTTCAGAGTGCAAAAAATTGCCAGTTTAACACATCTTTACAGTTTCAGTGAACACTAATCGTCTTCCCCCCTTCACTGGCCTCCAGAATCTTCATTGCTTAATTTTACATTTTAGCATTTATTCTGTTATGTTGTTCTGCTGCAGTAGTGATGTCACTACTGCAGCAGAACAACTTGGAATGCTGCCACATACTTGATTTCCCCTATCCAATTAAGCTGGGAGTTGTTTTTTTACTTGAACTTGCAGAAACATTAGCATCACACTGTCAGTAATTTGCACCTACCACCAACCCTCAAGTGCCCCCCAACCAGCAGTTCACTGAAAATAAAGTGCAGTGTCAGAAATAGGCATGGATGCCCATACACTATATTGAATAGTGGATGGGTAACTCTATGCACGACCAGTGTGTTGTACCACCTCATGGATCCAATTCCCATGGACCCCAAGTTTCACTCTCAAGGTCACAGGGTATCAGAAGAACCCCCCGGTTCCACAAGACTGGTTGTGCATAGTCTCCCATCCACTATCCTATGTATAGTGACAGACTGAATTACTTATTGTACCATGGTGTTCAATATGTTATTTTTTTTAGTAGGATAAAACTGCAGCAAATAAACTTACACCTTCCTGCTTTCCATTGAATGTGAATGGGTTTGTGAACTTAGGGAATAGGCATCAAATCAGTGGCAAAAAGGTATGCAGACCCTTCATGAAGCTAGCAGCAGACTTTGGCACAGGGATGTAACCTCGGTTGCCTTCTGCTGAATGCCTATGCCAATGCCACTATTATGTATGTTTATACAGAGTGACATAGTCAGGATCTACTGGAAAGCAGCATAGCATGTAAACAAAGAATTAAAAAAAATAGCTAAATACATAATCGTGCCCTGTCCAGCATTTTTCATAACATTTAACATTGTAGGAAGGAGGGAGGAGTAAGAGATACCAAGAGAGGTGAAAACAGGATGAAGAAGAACTAGGGGGAAAATAAGCAAGTTAGTGTTCAAAGGAGACAAGAGACAAGGAATGGTTTATTCATTTATTTATTCGTATATTTATTTATGAATTTTAACATGACAGTCTCTTCAGCAAAATCTCATTTTGAAGGTAGCCCTGACCAAAATAGTCTGAAAGCTTAATGGTCTGAAAGTATAGGCACTGTTTTTCATTTTGTAAAATCTGAGTTGGTCAAATAAAAGGTATAACACCACCATTTACTTCTGGATCTACTTCCAACTAAACAACTTAAATCCTTTATTGGTCAATGATGTGCTGAATATGAAATACAGAGCATGGATGACATTTGTATTCATTTATACAAAAATAAGGTGATATCAGCTTGTTTATGGTGTGTCCTGGGGAAAAGGAGTCAGATGCACATTTCACAGAAAACTGAGCAATCAGGGTATAATGGGTATGTTTCTAACTCTATTTCTTGTGGAACATAAGTTCTGGTTTAGTTTGCTGTATAAAAACATGCAAGTCAGTGGTAACTATTCCCCCCGTTAATTGTCCTATTTCCCTGTTAAATACCGACATCCTTGTAGAGCTGGCATCTGGGAGCACTAGGTTTGACAGATCAATATAGCATCCTTTTCACTATAGCACCATTTTTTTATTTATTTAGTTTTAGTTAACAGATCAGCCACACTAGACTGAGGACCTGCTTTGAGGTGTGACATCAAAATGGACAATAAACAGTTCACACAGGCTTACACAGTTTATAATAAAAATACTGCCAGTTATGCACAGATATGATATTTTAATTGTCAGCACCAGTAAATCATGCATTATACATTTTATTGGACTCACATGTCTTGTACAATAGTGGTGCAGTACACAAACATTGGTGCATGGGTCACTAGCCAAGAATGGCCAATTAAAGCACCCACAGCAGTTGAGGATAAATGTTAACTATTGACAAAGATGGGTCGGAAGAGGTGGGGGGAAGGGCAAGATAAAAAAATGTGTTTTTGCCATTGACACTTCATTGCTAGCATGCTTAATAATGTTCATGCTGCAGTGCCTTGTCAGAAGATGGTAAACAGATGTGTTCACTAAACTGTATACACAAAATTCTTTCTCAGAGTCATGCACTGTCTGTGTCACTGTATTCAAATATGCCAAGGTCTGAGAGACAAAAAAGACAGATGGATAAACAACTGGCTGATATTGCATCACAGGCAGTCATTGTGGCGAACTGACCTTCATTTCATCAGGATTTAGTGATTGGAAGAAAACAATTGACAAATTTAAGAAACATCAGACATTATTATTCCACCATGAAGCTGCTGAGAAGTATACTGCATTCAGCAACACAAGGATGAATTGGTGCTCAGCTCAGCCAGCATCTTGCAGAGGAGCAGGCGAGAAATCAAGAAATGTTCCTGGAACAGCAAAATGCAATACAGTTTTTAGTTCGGCAAGTACTAGCGATTTGTGGCAAAGAAGAAGAGGATAGCAACCTGAGGCAGGAAATGCTGAGTAGGGGAGTTGACATACCAGAACTACTGAGATGGATCCAGGAAGGGAAATATCAGAGTTCAGATATTGTGAATGAAGTCATGGAACTCATGGCACATCAGCTGCTGAGGAACCTTCTGGAAGAGATATGCAATGAATCAAAGCAGTATGCAATCATAGCAGATGGACCTTGGGACATCAGCCAATATGAATTGATGACAAAATGTATACGATGGGTTTCCCCTGCCCCATTTTGTTATACATGAAAATTTTATTGGGATGTATGAAATGGCATAGACTGATGCAGAATCCATCACCAGTTCCATTAAGGATGTTTTAGTAAGATGTAATTTACCAATTAACAACATGAGGGGACAGGCATATGATGGAGCAACCAATATGAGTGGATGTATTTCTGGAACTGCAACAAAAATGAAATGAGAAAATCTACTAGCATTGAATGTCCATTGTGCAAATCATTCCTTGGACTTAGTGTTGCAAAACTGTGGCAAAACAAGCAATGCCATTGAAGATGTCCTCAGCTTTGTCCAGAATTTAAGTGTGTTGACTCGGGGATCACCACAGAGGTTGGCTCTTTGTGAAAATATTGCAGTGAATGACAGCAAGGACCCCTACATGATGATAGAAGGCCTGCACTTACTTTGTCCAACAAGATGGACAACAAGAACAAAGATCATCGAGTCAGTTTTCAAAAACTATGGAGCACTCTATGAAACCTTACAAGAGCTGGAACAAGTCAAATCTACTGATGGTCAAAGTAAGGTCAAAGGCCTGTTGTCAATGATGAAAAAGTTTCTGACCTAGTTTGGACTGGTTGTATCATACAATATATTCAGTGTATCAGAACAAATGGCTTCAATCTTGCAAACAAAAACACTGACAGCAGAAAATACAATGATGAGTGTAAACTCCATGAAGGAAAATTTACAAAGCCAGTGCATTGACTTTTTACCAGGTTTATGAAGGCATCAAAGAGAAAGCACAGCTACTAAAAATTGTGAAAGAGACAAAACTTCCCAGACAGTGCTATGTCCCAGCAAGGCTGCAACATGGTAGTGCACTGCATCGCCATCCCAAATCTGCTAAGGACTGGTATCAATAAATGTACTACAAAGCCATTGATGCTTGTCTTGTTGAACTAGACCGACATTTTGATCAAGATGCCTACACTTTACTGTCATCCTTGGAGAATTTGTTGCTTCAAGCAACCAATGCAAGGGCATTTTCAGTTCCTCCTTAGATTGCACAGTTGTATGGAGATAAGGACTTGGACATTGACATTCTGACTTCACAACTGAACTTGCTCCCAGGACTGGTGCAGCAGGTTTTGCCAGAGGTGAGGGCAGTAACTTCAATCAACACCATTATTGATGCCTTAGTGGGAAAAGACTGCCAGCAACAGACACTGTATTCAGAAGTAGTGAAGCTCATTCAAATTTACCTCCTCATCCCAATGAGTACAGCAACTGGGGAGAGATCCTTTTCAACACAGCGGATGATAAAGTCTTACTAAAGAATCACCATGACAGAGAAGAGGTACAATCACCTAATGCTCTTGGACACTCCAGTTGTACCTCTCCACAATTCCTATGCCATTCTGGCAAAGTGTGGTTCCTCTATGGAGGCACCCACAGAGGAGACCAAGGAAGATGCTGGGAACCTCCACAAAGGAGACCCAAAGGAGGGTGGCAGGGGACCCTGCAGGGGAAGAAAACAACTCCTGGTGGGGGACTCCATTGTTAGGAAGGTAGAACTGGGGGAGGAAGGGGAGAGGGAGATAAGGTGCCTGCCTGGTGCCATGGCTTGGAGGGACAGGGAGCGAATCCTCAGGATTGCCAGAGCAGCTGAACAGGGGAGGGAGCTGGATGTCATTGTCCACCTAGGGACAAATGACCTGGCTAAGAAAGGGATTAGAGAAGTGCAGGAAGTGTTTGTGGAATTGGGGAGGGGCCTTAGTCAAGTAGCACGTACGGTAACCTTCTCGGAGGTGTGGCCCATCTATGGCATAGGAGAGGCTAGGGTGTTCAGCACCATGAGATTCAATCAGTGATTGAAAAACTGGTGTGGAGCTCAGGGATGTGGCTTCACTGTGGACTGGGGGTCCACCTGGAGTGATGCAAGCCTATACTGGCATGATGGGCTGCATCTGTCTGGGAGGGGAACCAGGATCCTAGGTGATAGGTTTAAATGCTTCTTTGGCAAGCATTTAAACTAGCCAAGGGGGGAGGCACTGGAAAGGAGAAGGGAAATCCTAGCCTCTCCAAATAATCATGGTAGTAAGTGCGGCAAACACCAACATAGAGGTTTTGATAGGGAGAAGGGCAGGGGTAAATAGAGAAAGTGACAAAGGCAAGAAGGACAGGGATAGGGAAAAAGGGAGTAAGACCATCAGGAAATGGAGGACAATGAGTACCAATGCCCGTAGTCTGGGCAACAAGCTCCCTGAGCTGGTGGCCTTGATGGAAGAGGGATGCCTGGATATTGTAGCAGTCACAGAAACATGGTACACAGAGAACCTTGACTGGGATGTTAACATACCAGGGTACATAACCTACAGGAGAGACAGGCAGGGGAGAAGTGGGGGAGAAGTAGCTCTCTATGTAAAGGGAGGGATAAAAGCAACTGAACAAAAGAGTAAACAGGTAGGAGAGGAGGCACTCTGGGTCACCTTGGAGACTAGAAAGGGCACCACAATCTGCACAGTTGTTGTGTACAGACCCCCATGTCAGGGGAGGGACTGGACAAGGATATGATAGAAGGCATTCTTAGAATGGCAGAGAAAGGGGAGATACTGTTGATGGGAGACCTGAATATGCCATATGTTAACTGGAGCATGTCTGCTGCAGCCACATCCAAGAGCAGGGCCATTCTTGATGCCCTAGAGGTGGCAGACCTCAGACAGCTAGTTTTGGAACCCACTCATGAAGAAGCAATCTTAGACCTCGTACTCTCAAACGAGGGCAGTGAGAGGATCTCTGATCTAGAAGTGGGTTGCCATCTGGGGACAAGTGACCATCAAACAGTGTGGTTCATGTTAAACTCAGCTACAGGGTCAAGCCATACAAAAGTGAGGGCACTGGACTTTAGGAGGGCTGACTTTGGCAAGACGGGAGAGTGCCTCAGAAAAGCACTAGCAAACAGGCTAGAAGGAGGTGTGAAGCAACAATGGGGAATCATCAAAACTGCCATCACAGAGGTAACAAGCCTTTGTGTGAAGCAAATAAACAAATCAAAACAAGAAAAAGCCACTATGGTTCTCAAAAGAGGTGGCTGTGAAAGTCAGGAAGAAAAAGATAGCATTCTGGAAGTATAAGGAAACACAGAAGGAGCAGGACAGAGAGCTGTACCAGTTAAGGCAGAAGGAAGCAGGGAGGGAAGTCAGAATAGCAAAGGCCCAAACTGAGGAAAAGATAGCCAACACAGTTAAGAAGGGGGATAAAACCTTGTATAGGTACATCAGCGAGTGTAGAAAGACAAAGGGAGGGATAGTGAGGCCGAATAGAATGAATGGTGGGTGGGCAGAGGGGGACAGTGAAAAAGCAGGGATACTGAACGAATATTTCTGCTCAGTATTCAAAAAAGAGGAGGGGGAAGTGCCTAATCCAATTAACAGAAGCACTCTTGATAGGGGGGTCGATCCCAGTCCTTTCACAGAAGAAAGGGTTCTGCAAGAACTCCTAAAACTGAACGTGGACAAAGCAGTGGGTCATGATGGAATTCACCCCAGAATTCTAAAAGAATTAAGGGAGGAACTAGTGAAACCACTGGCTACTTTTTTTAATAAATCAGGGGAGGATGGTGTGGTACCCAAGGACTGGAGAAAGGTGGATGTGACTCCCCTTCACAAAAGTGGGACCAAGACAGAGGCAGGAACTACAGACCTGTCAGTCTGACCTCTGTGGTAGGTAAAGTGAAGGAGTCACTTCTGAAGGAAGGAATAGTTGAGTACCTAGAGGCCAGTGAGGCATAGGACCCAAGGCAGTATGGGTTCACAGCGGGAAAGTAATGTCAGATGAATCTAATAGATTTCTTTGACTGGGTGACCAAAGTAGTAGACCAGGGAGGGGCTGTGGACATGGCCTACCTAGACATTAGCAAGGCATTTGACACAGTCCCACACAAAAGATTAATAGTCAAATTAACCAGCCTGGAAGTGGGTCCCAGGGTGGTAGCCTGGGTAAAACATTGGCTGCACAACAGGACACAGAAGGTAATTGTAAATGGAGTCCACTCTAAAGAAAGAGGAGTTACTAGTGGGGTACCGCAGGGTTCAGTATTGGGTCCAATCCTTTTTAATGTCTTCATCAGTGACATTGTAGAGGTACTGGAAGGAAAAGTATGCCTTTTTGCAGATGACACAAAGATCTGCAACAGGGTTGATACACAAGGAGGCGTGGAAAGGATGAAAAGGGACTTGGCAAGGTTGGAGGAATGGTCTGAAGTATGGTAGCTGGGATTCAATGCAAAGAAGTGCAAAATAATGCCCCTAGGAAACAAAAACCCAGGGGTAGACCATACAATGGATGGGGAGGTAGTAACAACTACAAAAAAGGAAAGGGACTTTGGGGGTAATCATATCAGATGACCTTAAGGTTAGCAAGCAATGTGAGAAGGCAGTAGGGAAGGCTAGGGGTATACTGGGATGTATAGGGAGAGGCATCAGCAGCAGAAAGCAGGAAGTTGTTATCCCTCTGTACAGACAGTTGGTGAGACCCCATCTGGAGTACTGTGTCTAGTTCTGGAGACCCCATCTCCACAAGGACATAGACAGGACAGAGGCAGTCCAGAGGAGGGCACTAAAATGGTGCAGGGTCTGCAAGAGAGAAGCTGTATGAGGAGAGACTAAAGGAGCTTAATATGTATACCCTTGAGGAAAGAAGGGAGAGGGGGACATGATAGAAACTTTTAAGTACCCAGTGGAATCAACAAAGTCCAAGAGGGTAGCATCTTTCAGAAAAAGAGACGCAAGAACAAGGGACACATTAAAGATAGAAGGAGGGCAGTTCAGGGCAATGTGAGAAGTATTATTTCACAGAGAGGGTTAGTGGATGCATGGAACAGCCTTCCTCAGGAGGTTGTGGGGTCTAAAACTGTGGGAGAATTCAAGAATGCATGGGACAGACACAAGGCAATTCTTATGGGGTGTAGGAAGAAATAGGCTGTTGGTTAACTAGAATCTGCGGCCTATCCTGTAGGTAGGGAAATGGGCAGACTAGATGGGCCAAGCGGTCCTTATCTGCCATCAAAGTCTATGTTTCTATATTTCATTCATAAAGAGAGAACAGACAAGTTGAATCAGGCACAAATTGTTCGAGAGTTTGTGCAATGAAATAAAAGACCACGTAACTTTTTCAGAAAAAAATTATACTGAATATCTTTTTTCTAGAGAACAATTCATATGGTGGTAAATTGGTTGACTGGGTGATTTGGTGGCCAACAGGGCCTGGGAATGACTTGTGCAGCATGTCAGCCTGAAGTGGTGACCAGAGCATCCATAGGATTCATTCGTGGCAGAAGTATAGATGTGGTGGTAAATTGGTTTATTGGGTGATTTAGTAGCCACCAGGGCCAGGAAATAGCTTGTGCAGGCATTCCTGTCTGAAGTGGTGACCAGAGCATTCATAGGATGATTTGGTGGCTGCCAGTGCCTGGGAATGGCTTGTGCAGGCATACCAGCCTGAAGTGGTGATGAGAGCATTCAGAGGATGATTTGGTGTCTGCCAGGGAGTGGTAATGGCATGTACAGGCATACCAGTCTGAAGTGGTGAACAGAGCATTCATAGGATTCATTCATGGCAGAAGTGTAGATGTAGTGATAAATTGGTTGATTGGGTGATTTGGTGGCCATCAGGGACTGGGAATGACTTGTGCAGCATACCAGCCTGAAGTGATGACCAGAGCATCAATAGGATTCATTCATGGGAGAACAATTGATATGGGGGTAAACTGGTTGATTGGGTGAGATTGGTATACAGTTGCAACAGTAGAGGAATGAGCAGATGGCTAGCATCTATTGAATTCTTAGGGAACAGTGGCCCATTTCCAGATGTTTATTTATTTATTAGATCATCAGTTTACAGACCTTTGAGTCATAGACTCATTTACAAAGACACCTCGTGAAGAGAGCAATACACCACAGCAAACAAACAGTACAGTACATAACCCTTACATTAAAAAAGCAACCAGTGTTACAGGCATTCACTGGTGGGACACGCTTGGTAATAGGTAGATCACAGTAGTCATACTATAGGTACAAGAGTACCATGTCAGGTAGCAATCATAGATATTTTATTACATTAGTCAGCAGATGTTGCATGAAACCCCAGGTATACACAGCAAAAGTAGACAGGGCAGACCCAGCTTAGGAGTGAAGGTAAGGGGCAGGTGGGGGATTATGCGCAGCTGCAGCAGCAAGTGCTTGTCAGATAGTTTCTGAGGGACACCTTGAAAGAACCAAGCTTAGTGGAGTCAGCTATATTGGTTGGGAGTGAATTGAACCAGGAGGGAGCCCAATAGCAAAAGGATCTCTGGGCCATAGAGTTACTTACCATGGGGAAATAAGGGAGGTTTTGACAGTGCTGTGGGTGCAGACTGAGGGGGAGGCATGCTGCAGGGAGGTGGTGACCCCGGAGGGGGGGAGCCCTAGCAGGGTCTTTTTTACAAGAAGGCAGGTTTGGAAACAGAGCCTTTCTTCAAGGTTGAACAAGTTGGTGATGGAGTACAGCAGGCACGTATGGGTGCACCTAGGGGCTCCTAGCATTAGCCTGCAGGCCTTGTTTATAGGCAGCTGGATTCTTGCAAGCGCAGTGTTGTCAGCTGCAGCATAGATGGGCAGCCCATAGTCGACTGGCGACAGGATAGAGGAGTTGACTACAAATCTAAGGGCCTCTTGTGGTAGGCAGTCCCTGTGGTGGTATAACAGTCCAATCCTGACATTGGTGACAGCAGAAAGGCCATTGATATGGGAATGGAAGGAGAGTGCAGAATCAAAGGTAATGCCCAGATACTTGTAGGAGGAAACCTGCCCAATGGAGTTTAGTGTGCTAGGCAGTATCATGAGGGGGCACCACTGGTTTTACTTTGGCAATGTGAGAAGAGCATAGCTTTGTTCTTTTTTAGGTTCAGGACTAGCCTTCATGATGTGAACCAATGCTTAGCTCTACCAAAAGCTTGTTGGAGGGTGGCCTGGAGTGTGTTGGGGTTGGGGTCAGCGGCGAAGAGCACAGTGTCATCCGCATAGAGGAGGATCTTACTTGGGCAGGCCAAGGGGAAGGAGTTGAGGTAGAGACTGAAGAGGAGAGGGCCTAAAATAGTGCCCTGGGGGAACCCAGAGTGGACAGGTTGTGTGTCTTTTTGCAGAAGGGGTCTAGCCTCCAACAGGGAGATGGTATGCAGGTAGAAAAGAGGTCTCTGGAGAGTGGGCAGGGGTGCTACTGGGATGGGGTCAAAGAAGATACTGCGCTGGACTGAACTCAGGTCTGAGAAAGTGTGGTTTAGGTAGTCTGCAATGCCAAGGGGGTCAGAGCACACAGTTCCATTATAGGAGATTTGAGAGAGGGGTGGGGAGAGGGATTTCCCATTCAGCTCCTTTACATTATCCCAAAAGTTTCTAGCCGACCCCCAGGAGGAGATAAGAGTGGATTGGTAGTATTGGGCTTTGGCCTGTCGAATGGCCCAAGTACACTTATTGCACTCAGCGTTGTACCCTTGCCTATCAGCTGACTTGCTAGATTCCATGGTAATGTGCCATAGGTTGTCTCTCATTTTAAGTTTGTGAAGGAGGGAAGGGGTAACCCAGGGCATGTTTTGCTTTTTGGTGAGATTTCTAGCAAAGGGAGCATAGAGGTCACAGGCAGTGTTAAAAGTGAGAGTGAAAAAATCCAATGCCTCATCTATGGACAGTGCAAGCCTGATTGGGGACCAATCCAGTTGTGAGAGGTACAGTTTAAGGTGATGCAGGCTGCCTGGGAGTGGGAGACATCACTGGGTGGTTTGTGGTGCAGGTTTGCTGTTGACGGTGGACCAAGAGAATACTACCGGGGAGTGGTCACTAAGTGAGTTGGGATGTACACTGATATCGAGCACCCTCTGGGGTGGTTGGTAATGGTGATATCCAGGAAGGTTCTGGAGCCAGTAGAGGGGTTGAATATAGTTGTTGTGGTGACAAGCTGGGACATGTCAAGGGCGGCAAAGATATCTCTGGTTTGGGAGGCAGTGGCAGAGAGCCAGTTGATATTCAGGTCACCAACAATAATCTGGGTCATTTTGGGTAGTAGGCCAGAGAGGCAGTCAGCAAGTGCCTGAATGGTGAGGTCTTGCTTTCTGGGGGGAATATAGGTAATAGTGAGAAAGAGTGGGCCCTTACCAGAGTTAGGGGAGATTTTTAGTGTGAGGGCTTGTGCCCCATTATCAAGCTTGGGCGGTGGAAGTGCATGTCCAAGGAGGGAGTCACGCATATAGACAGCACAACCACCTTCACGCTTACCACTCGATCTTCCCTGAAAAAGGGTGTAACCAGGGAGGGAGACAAAGGAGTCAGGGATGGATTTGGATAACCAGGTTATGACGAGTGAGACAATGTCTGGTTGGTGCTGAGTAACCCAGCATTGGAATGCAGCAGCATTCTTAAGGAGGCTGCAAATATTCATAGAAGTTATGCAGAGTCCTTGAACCTGGGCAGGCTTGTTCATAAGGTTGGGCACAGGGCCAGGGTTTGGATGAATGTTATCTGATAGAAGCAACAGGAGGGTGATTAGGCACACCAAAGATTGGTAGTGATTGTGGCATCTCCCCTTCCGACTGGACACAGGGCCGGGTGCTGGGGTGCAAGGGGTGGGTACAGTACGAAGGGTGGAAAAGGCATTGAGGAGAAGAGACCAAGGTATGAGTGGGAAGTAAGATGTAGCAGGGGTGGAAGTGTGGGGGGTATCGTGGGGGGGAGGTGATCGAGTGTTGGGGGGTCTGGTAGAGGTGTTGCAGATAAGAGGGGAGGTACTATGCATAGAGGGTGATGGTTCTAAATACAGTGAGGCTGGTGTAGGAAGTAGGAGGAGGACCATAGTCAGTGTCAATCTACTTGATCCCAGATACATTGAGGACGAAAAGTTATTTGAGCACAAGAGAGGATCACCCCTTTAGAAGTTACAGAAAGGAGAGCCCCTTTAAGGAGTGGCTGTAATTGACTAGTGGGAGGCCTCAGGGGGCGGGGATCACTGGGGAAGTGTACTTAATAAAGGAGGGAGGAGGGGGGAGGGTGTGTGTGAAAAAATTGTCCAGAGAGCAGTACAGCATGGCAGTGGCTGAGCTGTGTTTTGAAAAAGGTGCCTTGTATGCTTTCTTTCTCAATGGGGATCTGCAGCATCCAATCGGAAAGCAGCCATGGTCCCTAGGAGCCAGTCCAATCATGTGGATTGAAGCCTGACAGCTCCGGGCTAGGAGCTGACCAAACGTACCTGCTTTCCTTGTTCAGGGGATGGTGGGCTGGATGCAGAGGTCTGGCTGCCAGCAGGTAGCAGCTCCAAGGCCACTCGGCTGAAGTGGAGAGCCTGGTTTGGGTTTATGGCTAAAATAGATCAGAAAAAAAAGGCGGGCATTTAGTTGAAAAGTCAAAGACAAAGGTCAAGTAGATTGGTGGGAGGGCCCTGGGCAATTTAGTGCTCAGGGCAGAAGAAGGTGCAAATAGTTGGAGAGAAAAGGTTCCTGCAGAGAGGTCTGGTCAAAGGTGCCAGGTGGGAATTTAGCAAAACAAAAGGCTGATTCAGGAGGTGGGGGGGCCCTTGAATGAGACCAGGGAGAGCTGGGAAGAAGGCGTGTGCTGGAGAGGACTCAGGGTAGTCTGGAATGGGTAGAGAAGATGGCCCAAAATGCTAGGCAATATTAACAGAATGTGCTTGTTTAGGGGGGTGTCAGGAGAGGGAATCAGGGGTCCAGTAGATTGCAGAGAAACATTGTGGGGAATAGAGAGAAAGAAATACAATGGGGAAAAAAGCAAGAGATAGAGGGAAGCAAAAAAGGCAGTCTGAGGATGAATGAGAGGAACTGTGATGCTAAAGGAATGTGGCAGAACAAACAGCAGGCAGTAGTCACTTCTAGCTATATATTCTACAATATTGGGCAATTAGCAGAACAAATTCAGTAGTGCAAGCAGTAAGCTATAAAACGTCAGTCAGTCAAAGTTTGCTACGACTCTGCTATACTCTGCTAGGCAATTCCTACATATACAGTGCAATAGTTTAGAGGTAAAATGTTTAAGCAGTAGAAATATTCAGTAGTGCAAGACATAAGCTATATAGAAGTCAGGCCTAGCTAATACAGCAGGCTGAACAGCATAAAATTCAAAGAGGAGAGAAATATATATATATATATATATATATATATATTTCCACATGAGCAGTAAACTCAGCAGAAAAAATTGTCCAGAGAGCAGTACAGCGAGGCAGCGGCCGAGCTGTGTTTTGAAAAAGGTGCCTTGTATGCTTTCTTTCTCAATGGGGATCTGCAGCATCCAATCAGGAAGCAGCTACAGTCCCCAGGAGCCAGTCCAATTACAGGGATTGAAGCCCCACAGCTCCGAGCTAGGAGCTGACCAAACATACCTGCTTTCCTTGGTCAGGGGGTGGCGGACTGGATGCAGAGGTTCAACCGCCAACAGGTAGCAGCGCCAGGGCCACTCAGCTGAAGTGGAGAGCCTGGTTTGGGCTTGTGGCTGCTTTCCTTGGTCAGGGGGTGGTGGGCTGGATGCAGAGGTCAGGCCGCCAGCAGGTAGCAGCGCCAGGGCCACTCGGCTGAAGTGCAGAGCCTGGTTTTGGTTTGTGGCTGCTTTCCTTGGTCAGGGGGTGGCAGGCTGGATTCAGAGGTCTGGCCACCAGCAGGTAGCAGCACCAGGGCCACTCAACTGAAGTGATGTATCCTACTCCTTCATCCAGACTTTGCTGTAAAATCTGGATGTGTCCAGAAGAGCATTGCCATTGGCAAAACTTCTACATGAAGTATCATAAAGGTGCTGCTTTTCTAATTAGCCTATGTGCCGCAGGCTGGAGTAACTAAGCCTGCAGGTCAAAGAAAGGACTTTTCTATCTTTACAGTTCAACACTGTAATTATACTCATTTTAGTTTTGTAATAAAACAAAATGTGAGCAGGAGTACAGGAGAAGATTGAAGGCCATGCCATGGGCAACACTTGGTTGGGCCTGACACCAACGAGTGAAGTTTTTGGCAGGATAACCTCTCTTGACTCCAGCAATTATAGTTGTGCATTGTTTTGTGCCCATATTGTTATAAAATAATATTAACTGTTATTGTATATGATGATTCATTAATAAATGAACTTTACATTGTACACTGTGATTCATTAATAAATAAGCTGAAGCTCGGTGTTGAGTCATTGACTCTGTGTCATTATTTCCCCAGCCTCAGGAGTTTACCTTGTCGCTGGTAGTTGAGCTTAACCGCTAACTTCTATCCTGAAGTTAGTGGAACCAAAAACTCCAAACTCATTTGTGTGAAGACTGCATACTTGAGGCTGGTGATACACATGTTACTATGCCATCTTTCATTTTCTCCTGGGCAGCCACTGTATCAGGCTCAGCAATGAATGGCTCAGACTTCATGTGGAGCTATTGGAAGGCATGGGATGCCAGCTGACCTTGTAATACAGCTGCACACCTGAGCAGACTTAGATCAGGTAGTCTATTTCTGCTGGCACGTCCATATGTTTGTAATAGACTGTATAAGTGTACCTATATGATATAACTGCATTCTTGACATTACAATCTCCATTATAAGTGTACATTTATTGTATTTTTGTATGGCAAAATCTAGCATAGAAAAAGTGCTCTTTTTACTCTCTTAAGTGCCCTTCCAAGCCTCCATCCCATCAGCTTATAGTATCTTCTGGCACCTATATAAACAAGAAACAGGGAAAAGAAGTGCATTTGTTGTATTATGCATCTTGTATTCTACAGCGTTAAAGTGGCAGGTAAAGCAGAAAGAAATGTTAATATCCAGTCCAAAACATTTTAACAGAGGTGCAACAAATGACATGCCCCTGCTCCCCAACCGTATGCCTTTGCTCCACAGTCATATTAAACAGTGAGTGCAGTCATCTTTCTGACACAACATTTAAAGCAAAAGTGCCAAGAACTTGTACATCATTAAATATTCCAAGCATCTTCGAGTTTTCTTTTTTAAAATATTCAGGATGTGCTGCTTTCTTCCAAAAAAAGATCCCAGTCCATCTCATATGTCATGGTATCTTTTTATGTTTGCTTGCATGCATGTGCAAGAAACATTATGTGACAGCTTAGGAGAGAAGCGGGTTTGGGAGGCGCAGCAGTGTAGCAGCCAACACAAGCATTGCATTTGGGGGCTTGGTCGTGGTGGAGGCACAGTGTGCTGATGACACTGGCTTCAGGAAGGTGCACTAAGTTGTAAAGTTTTCACTGCAGCAATTACGGGCCGCCTCATCATTGCAGTGTCAGCGATTCGCTGCAATGAGGGAGCAACCCGTCACTGCTGTGCGGAACATTGCTAGTGTGATATTGTTTGTAAACATGGCAGCACCTTGCCACTGTGTTCACGAACAGTATTAAACTGGCCCCCAGTGCCAAGGGGGTGCCCAATCCCCCTTGGCAGCATGTGTCCCTCCCCACAGAAGTGTGTTTTTGCCAACGGGGGCCCCAATCCCCATCGGCATGCATCCTAGTGCTATCTGAGTTCCAACATGGGAGCCCACTCCCTGTCGACAGTATTTTCCCATCCCAGTGTGATACGCCGATGGGGAAGCCTACTTCCTGTCGGCATCAGCCACCCCCCCAAAGGCTAACAGGAGAGTGTGAATGGATGCCCAATCCCCCTCAGCTCTTGCGCTCCTCCCCCAGTTTTTGTACCAACAGGGGTGCCCAATCCCCCATCGGCTACACCCCACCCCAAAAAATATTCAGGTAGCACATTGGGAGACCACCCCAGCATGCCCAATGCCCCTGCAAAGGAAAATCCATCCTGATGACTTTTTTTTTAAACCTGTAAAACAAAAACAGTCCCTCGCAGTCTCCTTGGCCCCCACCCCCACAACCTGCACCTACCCACTGCGCACCCTGCCTCCCCACACACCTCCCCTCACCCCATAGTTACCTCTGGAGCCCAGCGTGACAATATTCGGTGGACCAGGAACACATCTGCACTCTTCAACACTGTTGATTAGCAGAGGCCCTAAAATGCCTACGTTGAAAATTCGGTGATGAAAGTCCATAAAATGACTGTGTTACATGCGTGCGTTGCACAGTTTCCATGTATGCTCATAACTTCACACAATTGTAATATGTTCACTCCAGATTTTCAACACTGCCATTTTTCTGGCCCTCCTTGTGAATAGTACAGCTGTCATTTTTCACATCCTAGCTGAAATGTATTTTTGCACTTCGGGCGCAGAATAGTGTGGTTGCTGTGGGAAATCAGTGTTCAGGACACATCAAGAAAATCACAGTGACACTGTTCATCAGGAGAGGTCCTACAATGCCTATGTTGAAACTTTGGTGATGAACGTCCATAAAATGATTGTGTAATGCGAAAGCGTTGGGCAGTTCCCACGTACTGTATGCTCGGACGTCTGAGTATTTTTTATATTCCCAGTAGAGCTGTTCAACATTGCCATCTATTCACACCTCCCTGTGGATGGTACAGTTGTCATTCTTCACATCCTGCCCGATCTGTGTTTCTGTTCATGTGACGCAGAATGGCATTGTCGCTGTTGGAAATCATTATTCAGGATACATACATATGATCACACTGCCACTCTTCATAGGTAGGGTCACAAAAAGGCCATGTTGAAAATCTGTAGTATAAATACCAACAAATGCCTGAGGAGTTATGGTTTCTAACCACAACATCCTACCCTGTACAGACTGACAGGCATCGGGGTGTGCCTTTGCATTGCTGACTGTACTGCTCATGCCATCCAACCCCCACCTCCATCCACTGACAGGCATCGAGATGTACCTTGGAGTCTTCAGCCCCAGACTTCACCCCATTCTTCTATGCTGCACCCATTTTAGCATATGCTCTTATGGAATGTGGTGACTGTAAAGCCAAACACCCTAAGGCACACCTCAACACATGTCGCTCTCTGCAGAATAGGGTGACCTGACATGGCATGCCTGTCATGGCCGATGACTGAAACACTTACCCCAATGCCTGTCCATCTCTACAGGATGGAGGTGGGGTTGGCGTGAACTTCAATAGTTCACTGCCATTCCTATTCTGCATCTGTCTAACTCCTGCATTTCCAATGCTAATACCAGCAAGCAAACATCCAGCATTGACAAATGCTTGTTGTTTTTTTTAATTCACTGCTATAGAAACACTGCCACAGTACCATTAATTTTATTTATTTTATTCTCTTTTACCAAAGGAAAGGTACAGTACCAAACAATATTGCTTCAGCCTCTTGGGACTATACAGTGTTATTTTATAGCAGTGACTTTGCCAGTAAAATTTGGTTATAAAGAAAAAAATTTAAGTAATAGCTGCTTTAATGCAGTGGTGTTCCTGTGTCATTGATTTCTAAACAAAAATACAAATACTATGAAAAACAAGAAACATTCAGTCCAGCTGACACAGTCTCTTTTAGGTAATGATGTTCCCATCAGAGGCTGAAGCAAGTGTGTGGGTACTGTGGCTGTGACTCTGTAACACTGAAGTAAATACAAAAACAAGCATTATACAATGGGCAGAGCAGCAGACCTCAAATTCTCCATCCCGATTGGCTGACTGGCACCCCTCTCCCATTGTAAAACCTACAATCACCCCATGGGAAGAGGTGCCAGCCACCATTCATCCACATCAGTAACTCATTTCATGATTAATCCGAGCATTGCCAGCCTGAAAGTCACAAGCGCAGCAATCCCCACTGAACAGCCGTCCCCAACTCCAGTGTGTCAACTCTCATTTCAACTGGCAAACAGCTTCAAATTCATTACCTCCCCAAAACTCACCTACGGGGAAAAAAAAGTAACTTGCTCCCCTCCATCCTTGTTCCTCCTCTTACCTCGTTCCCTGCATCTCCATCCCATTTCTTCTCATTGAGATCTGCCTGCTATCAATTTTGAGACACATCGACGGCTCCTTACAGATCTCCCCTGTGCTGCTTTCTGTCACAGAGTGATCAGAGCCACACACACAGCACTCAGTCCTTCACTGGAATAGGGTCGTGTGACCACATGTTGACTTCATATTATGAGGAACTGTCCCTATCCTATTCCATACTGAATCGGGTATGGGTATTGGTCCGAGTGCACAAAGAAATGAACACATTAGTTATGATCGCAACTAAACTCACATTTCTTTCATATTTTTCTTCCAATTCCAGTCTGTTTTTCCAATATACAAAATTACACTGTTAAATAGCTAAGACCTACTCAAGAATGAATGTATAGTATACACTGATCTGATCTAAAAAACTAAATAAAAAGAAATCTAACTCTTGTAATGCTGCCCCATAAGAACAGGTACCAAGCAACCGCTCGAGCTATCATATGCAAAAATCACTTTGACTCCATCTCCGCTCCACCCACCACTACATTCACTGCTGGCTAATAAATGTGCTCCAGAACACAAAAACACCACTACTAGAACAAAAAAAAAGAAATACAAATGGATACTACATTCACCTTAATAGACGAAATGGAGCTAGAAGAAATGCTCACCATCTTAGAAAAACAAACTCCTGAATCTCCACCAAATGGACTATTTTCTCTGGTGTAGTAACACTTTCACTATTTCTCCTATTTAAAATTAAAAAAAAATTACTAAAAATTAAAAAAATTACTAAACACAAAATGGTAACATTGTATAATAGCAATATCCCACTCAAGGGTGTTGGTGATGCCAGGATTTACCCACCCTGAGTACGCCTCGTGACCAAACAACACCCCAGTGCATGGGTAAATCCTGGCATCACCAACACCCTCTCATGGTATATTGCTTAATTTGTCAATGCTGAATGTTTGCTTGCTGGCATTGGCATTGGTAGTGTAGGAGTTAGAGAGCTGCATAATAGGAATGACAGTGAAACATTGAACTGAAGCCAACCCCACCACCACCCTGCAGAGACTGACAGGCATTGGGTTGTGCCTTTGAGTCATCAGGCATAATGGCCACACCATTTCACCACACCCTACCCTGCAGACACTGACAAGTGTCATGGTGTGCCTTGGGGTCTTTGGCCCTTATGCTCACCCCATTCCATCAAGAAATATGGTGAGATGGGTGCTGTATAGAAGAATGGGGTGAATCTTGGGGCTGAAGAGTCCAAGGCACATCTTGATGCCTCTCACTGGTTGCAGGGTGTGGAATGGTATGAGCATTACAGGCGAGAATCCCAAGTCACACCCCTGATGCCTGTCAGTCTCTACAGGGTGGGGCATTATGGTTGGAAACCCTAATGCCTCTGGCATTCATTGGCATTTTCACTCCAAATTTTCAACATAGATTTTTTGTGACCCCCACCTTATGAATAGTGGCAATATCAGTTTGTTAGCTGAAAGTTGATTTTGCACAGTGACTACGCCATTTGGCATCACAGGTGCGAAAACACATTTCGAACCGGATGTGAAAAATGACAGCTGTACTGTTCATGGGGAGGTGCAAAAAATGGCAGTGCTGAAAATCTGCAGTGAAAATATGAAAAAAACTGGTGAAGTCTTGAGCGTGTGTAGAAACTGCACAATGCACACCCGTAATGCAATTAGTTTGGGGATCTTTTACAGCAGATTGTCAACACAGGCATTTTGGAACCTCCGCTCAGGAACGGTGTCACTGTGATTTTCTTAATCTGTCCTGAACAGTGATTTCCCACAGCGACCATGCATTTCTGCGTTGGAAGTGCGAAAACACATTTCAGCCATGGTGTGAAAAATGACAGCTGTACTGTTCATAAGGAAGTGTGAAAAAAATGCCAGTGGTGAAAATCTGGACTGAAAATATGAGAAATGCATGAACTTACGAGGGTGCATGGAAACTGCACAATGGTTGCTTGTAACACAGTCATTTATGGACTTTTTTCACCAAATTTTTAACACAGCCATTTTAACACCTCTGATCATGAACAGTGTCACTGTAATTTTCTTAATCTGTCCCGAACATTGATTTCGTACACCGACTGCGCCATTGTGTGCTACATGCGTGGAAACACATTTTGGGTGAGATGTGAAAAATGACAGTGATACTGCTCATAAGGAGTTATGGTAAAATGGCAATGTTGAAAATCTGGAGTGAAAATATTGAAAATTTGCGAACTTGCATAGGAACAGCGCAACGCATGCTCGTAAAACAGTTGTTTTGGGGAATCTTTTCACCAGATTTTTAACATAGCCATTTTAACACCTCTGCTCATGAACAGTGTCACTGTGATATTCTTCATCTGTCCTGAACATTGATTTTACACACCGACAGCATTAGGCCATATGTGTAAACACATCTTGGGTAGATGTGAAAATGGCAGCTGTGCTGCTCATAAGGAGGTGTGGGTAAAATGGCAATGTTGAAAATCTGGAGTGAAAGTATTGAAAATTCATGAACTTACAAGCATGCATAAGAACAGTGCAACACATGCTCATAAAACAATCATTTTTGGGAATGTTTTCACCAAATTTTCAATATAGGGTTTTTGGGGTCCTACCTCATGAACTGTGACACTGTTGTTTCATAAATCAGTCCTGAAAGGTGGTTCCACACAGTGACCGTGAAATCACCTTTTGGGGCTGATTAACAAAATGACAGTGACAGCATCCATGAGGTGGGGTCCCAAAAACCCCATGTTGAAAATTTGGTGAAAAAAATTCCCCAAAATGCCTGAGATATGCATCAAAGTTGAAAAAACCCTATTTATTCCATTATACAATCTTACCCGCATTTTCTCAGTTCGCGGTCGACTTTAAAGAGTGCAGACGTGTTCCCGGTCCACCGAAGATTGTAGCGCCAGACTCTGGAGGTAAGTATGGGGTGAGGTGGGGGTGTGGGTAGGCAGGGTGCACAGAGGGTGGGTGCTGGTGGGGGTAGGGGGGTCAGGACAGTCAGTGAGGAAACGTTTTCTCTTGCAGGTTACTTTTTTTATAGATGACACAGGACTTGTGCCACGCTAGGGTAGGCTCCCAGCATGGCAGCTGAAAGGCTGTTTGGGGGGTCAGTAGAGCTGGCGAGTTGGAACCCCCGTTGGCCATACGGACTGTTGCCACTCTGGGGTGGGCTCCCAGAGTGGCACCCGGCAGTCTGTTGGGGGGAACAGTGGAACCTACAGGGGATTGGGCACCCCCATCGGCCATATGGACTGTTGCCATGCTGGGATGGGCTCCCAGCATGGCACCTGGAACTCTGTTGGGGGGAGTGCAGCAGAGCTGATTGGGGATTGTGCACCCCTGTCGGCCATATAGTGTGTGTGTGTGGGGGGGAGCACATGAACATGCAATATGCATCTGTGTGGGGTGGGGAAAGCATGATGCAATGTGCTAATCAGCATATCTTATCGCTACTCACTGAAGCAGAGCTCTGCCTTTCAACTGTACGGCACTACATTTTCAACTGCTGTCATAGACAGCTGCAGCATTCATTGGTGAACTGTGGCCTCACCTGCAAACACACTGACTGAATTGGAAGACAGGGTGCCACACCTACGAAAACTCGGATGATGGCACTATGTTTCTTGCACATGCGTGCAAGCAAACGTAACAGTGGTTTACATGACAAGTTACATTGAGATTAAACAAGGTCATGCATAAACACAGACATTCATTTGTTTCTGAGTCAGTATTGTACCACATACTGTAAGCTATATCTGTTGAGACTTATTCATTTTAATGGTTGTTTTCTTGCCTTTTTTACTAGTCTCATATATCATGTATTTTTGATTTTACAATTCATAGTTTGTATTTATTTTTCACCAGAAAACAATCATTAAATTGGATAAGTCTCCCCTGAAATTGCTTATGTGGTACAAAAGCCACTCAGAATCAAGATGAATGTCTGTGTTTATGTTTTACCCAGTTTAATATTTATGTAAAATACTTGTCATGTCAAACTTGTAATGTGTTTGTAGAGTTATTGCCCAATTTCTGTACTAATGGAAGCCTTTTAATTGAAAAAAAAAACAGTAAAAGATGTCAATAGTACAAAAATACAAAAATAAATAAATATAATGTTTCTGTGGCTGAGTGTCTGTGGTGGTGACTGAACAACAGTGAATTTATTGACTTCATGACTACTGTACAGCTGCCAGTGTGTCTTGTATGAAATATACTGATTTCTATCATGATCACAATAATTATAACTGTGGTTGGGGGGTGTCTGGTGTACCAAGCTCTGTCTAACCAACAATTTGCCTATAAAGTCTGCAACTTCAGTGCAACTTTGCAGTGCAAAATTAGGGCAATTGTGCTGTTTCCATCTTTTATTTGTATTTTATTTTTTAATCAAACCCTGCTGCCTATCCAAATAAAAGTTAACCATGCTTACCTGTTTTGACTGCATGCTATCATGAAGTATTCAAACACTTCCACACCCCGTCCATCCCTTATCCATTAGTTGTGTTCCCTCTCACTGTGAAAGTGCTTGGCTAGCCACACTTTGAATCGCACTGTCAAGTATTTTTGCATATGAATGGAGTTTGGCCTTTAAGGGGCAGGCCAAGTTGTCCTGGTGTACCCCTTTCCCTTTACCTGAGATGGTGTGCTTGGAGTGGGGAGGGGGTAAGGGAAGGGGAGGGACAGGGAGACAGAACAATAGGCAGGCAACAGGAAAGGGAGGGGCTAAAGAGGGTACATAATGGTCAGCACAGGAGTGGCTCAGCCACTTTTGCTGAAGTTTTGATCCCTCACACCCACCACCCTTAAACTATACAGCTTGAGGGGAAGACAGTCAAAAGGGACTGTATGTCTGGTCTGTCAAAGGTGGATGGCAGAGGGGTCCAGTTGGATGGATAATGGACTGCTAAAGGTGGATGGCAGAGACAAGGGGAAAGAGGGAGGAGGGGAGGGGGAAATAAATAGGATGAAAAGAAGAAGAAGCTGAAGGAGAAAAAGTGATCTCGGTTCTCACCGTTACCTAGCAGAAAAAGAGAAGAAGAAGGCACCCAGGTTTTCACCTGGGGGAGTGAGAAAAGGAAGAAAGAGGGATGATCAGAGATTGATATATGGATGCAATAAAAATGCAATTGTGAAAGAAGCTATGAAAAATGATGATGAGATGGAAAATTGGAATTGTAATATATAATAAATTAATTGCCAATCTGAGCACAACAATATACAATGGTCTCTGTCTTTTGTGGGGGGAAAGAGGGGAATCTGGGACAACGGAGTTTGTCCTTTAAGGGAAAGACCAAGTTATTCTCATGCACCCCTTTCCCTTTACCTGAGATGGTGTGTTCGGAGTGGGGGGGGGGGAAGGAAGGAGGGACAGGGAGACAGAACAGTAGGCAGGCAACAGGAAGAAGAGGGGCTAAAGGGGGTACAGACTGGTCAGCACAGGAGTGGCTCAGCTACTTTTGCTGAAGTTTTGATCCTACAATAAACTAAAGCATGTCGGATTGGGATAAGAGGATAGAGAGCGAGAGAAAAGGAGCAAGGGAAATAGGAACTCCAGGAATGAGAGTAGGGGAACATGTCCCGCTGGTCACAAAAGAGAAAATATGGAAGGGGGAGTATGTGGACATATTTGCCTTAGTGAGCTGAGAAGCGGCAGCAAAATACGATGAATCAGAGAATATAGGAAAGAGTGAAATGGTAGCAGCCATAGTTTTGTTGTGGAAGAAACAGGAGGATAAATTTACAAAAGGGAAGACTTGGGATGGTTGGTTTTTAGGTTTTGCCATTTACTCGGCAATAGTGCTGGAGAAGAAGCCAGAGCTGGGCATCCCACTCATCACGTATTCCCTGATAATAAGGCAGGTGAAGGCAAAGGGAGGGGTGGGATGGATATACTATGATGAATTCTTTAGACAAAGAATGGAGATGTATGGTGATGTAAGATGGGACACAAAACAATTAGATTTGTGAATGGATTATGTAACCGATCAGTCCATGCCAGAAGGAGAGATGGGTAAGAAGAGGACGATACCACAGAGATGTTCTTGGGTTACAATAGGGCCTTTTGTCCCTGGGCACAATGCCACTTTTGGCACACATGCTCAAAATGTGGGGGATCACACCCAGCCAGCAGATGCATGATGACATGGGCCCAAGGAGCCCAAGGGGCTGGGACACAAGGTTCAAGCCAACAGTTTTTTTGGGAAGGGCAAAAGAATAGGGAACAGGCATGGAATAAGGGGGGAGAGACAGAGGGCATACAGTTAGAAGGGGTCAGACTTATTGAATGGCAATGCCGGCGGTTGAACAGGGTGGGGCTTTCTGGGGGAGAGGGAGGGAAGAGAGCCTGGGATCAATTTGAAAATGCAAGAACTTACATCAGGATAGACGCATGTGAAGATTGGTTGGAGAGGTACCCGAATAGAAAGGCAGCAGAGAGGATCAAAAAAGGTTTTCAGACAGGTTTTTCTTTACAGTGTGGGGGCCCGAAGCAAGTGACAGAGGCGAGCAATCTGGGATCAGTAAAAGGAAAAGAGGACATTTTAAGATGAAAAATAGATAAGGAGAAGGCAGCTGGTAGGATAGAAGGGCCATTTGACACCCCCACTTAAGAATAAGAGAATTTCCCCATTGGGCCTGTTCCCCAAAAAACAACAGGGAGAATACAGGGTGATCCATCATCTCTCATTTCTGGAAGGGTACTGGGTGAGTGTTTTTATCAGTGAGGAGCATAGCAAGGTGACTTATGCCACATTGGAAGAAGTGGTCCTAGGAGGCAGTATAGCGCAGTGGTCTAAGGCTCTGAGTTGCAAATCTGGTGACATCCAGCAGACCAGACCTGGGTTTGAATCACACAGCTTCCACTTGCATATTGTGTGACCCTGAGCAAGTCACTTAACTTCCTTATGCTCACAGGTTGCTCCTGGAAACAAGCTCCGGCTTAGTGTGCCTTTCCTGGTTAAACAATTTCCCCTTTCCCTTTCATTAGAGCAACGGCAAATGCATGGATGGCAAAAACAGATACAGAGTCCACTTTCAGATTGCTTCTGGTCAGGAGAGAGGATTGGGACCTTTTGGACTTTAAAATCAGGGGGGATACTATTTGACAAAGCAATGCCTATGGGATGTTCAATAGCATGTGCTACATTTGAAGCATTCAGCACCTGCTTACAGTGGATATTTCAGGAAAAAATGGGGTTACAAGGCAGTCATTCACAGTGGGAAGGAGGAGATGGAACAAATGTTGTCCAGTTTCCAAGACCTGTGCAAAAAATTAGGGGTTCCTCTGGCACTGGAGAAAACGGAAGGTCCCAGCAAGGTCTTAGAATTTTTGGGTGTTGAAATAGATGTCGGGAGGGAGATTTTTAGGTTGCTAGACAAAAAAGTAGCTAAATTGAAGGAGCTGATTCAAATACACACAAGTAGGAGGAGAGTACAGCTAAAGCAGGTGCAGCAGGTCTTGGGGCATCTGAACTTTGTGTGCAGGGCAATTGGCCCAGGGAGGGCCTTCACAAAATGGCTAGCAAGGGCTACAGTGAGAGTAACCAGACCACACTACTGGGTAGACATGACAAAAGGAGTTAAGGAAGATTTTAGGGTGTGGGAGGAGTTCCTCAGTAGCCATAATGGGTGCTCCTTTTGGCAGGAGGACTGGGTTTATAACTCTGACCTTGACCTCTACACAGATGCAGCAGAGGGCCTAGGCATGAGGGCTTATTGGAAGGGCAGATGATTCGCAGAACTGTGGCCCACTGAATGGGTGAGGGACGGGAAAGTAAAGGACATAACATTGTTGGAGATCATGACTATTTGATCCTGCACCTTGGTGTGAGGAGAAGAGCTGCAGAATCAGAAGGTGACATTCTGGTGCAACAACAGAGCAGTGATAGATGTTTTAAACAATAGGGGATCCAGGTCAGACATGGTCATGCTGGTTCTACGACAGTTAGTGCTAAGGGCCTTGAAACTGAATATGTCATTCAGAGCCAAACACATTGAAAGGGTACACAATACCCTGGCTGACAGCCTTTTCCATCTGCAGTTGGATCTTTTCCAGAGGTTGGTAGCAACAGCAGAGGAACAAAAAACACCCACGCCAACGAACATCTGGGACACTGGCAAGAGGGAGCAGAACTGTTGTTTTGCAGCTCATGGGCACCAAGGATTCTGAGGGCCTATGAGGGGGCCTGGCAGGTGTTTCAGACATTCAGGGCAACACACCACATGGAAGTAAGCAGGCCAGTTATGGAGGAACAGTTAGGGAAGTTTACAGTGGAGCAATGGGAGAAAGGAATAGCTCACACAATAATGGGAGTCTATTTAGCAGGGATTAGTTTGGTCTGCAGTCTGAAGGGCTGGAAGGACCCAACGAGGTCAATGTTAATTAGAAGAATGATGCAAGGACGGGGGAGGATAAAACAAAGAGCTACAGATAATAGATGACCAATAGGGGAATAATGGCTGGCGAGACTAAGAGAGGTATTACCGGCAATCTGCAGATCGAAAGATGAATACCAGCTATTCCATACTATTTTATCTGGTAATGTTTGTGGGGGCCATGAGAGTGAGTGAGGCAGTGGGTCACGGCAGAAAGGATGAAGAAGGGGGTTGGAATGGGAGGACATAAGCTGGGGGACGAATGAGATTCAAATCATGATCAAGAAATCAAAGATGGATCAAGGTGGACAGGGTTGTATGGTAACCCTGAAGGATCAATTAAACAGCACAGTGTGCCCAGTGAAGGCTTTGTGGGCTTACGCTGCAGAGAGTGGGGGTAGGACAGGGTGGTTATTTGTGCATGGAGATGGAAAAAAGGTCACAAGTTATCAGGTCATGGCCATACTCAAGAAGAGCATGCAATTCCTGGGGGAGGACCCATGCAATTACTAGTCTCACTCTCTACAAATAGGGGCTGCTTCACAGTGGGCAGCAGCAGGTGAAACGATGACTAATATGTTGGTGAAGGGATGCTGGTGGTCTGCCTGTTACAAGAGGTACATTCGAGCACTGCAGTATGGAGAGTAATGTGTCACCTGTGTTTTCTTTTGCAGACATGGAGCCACTGGGGGGGAGGGGGCATAGAGATGGGGATATGAAAAAGAGCCAATGACCAGATATAAGACTTTTATTTTGCTTAAATCCTATAGGAAGAGGGAGGATAACGGAAGTATGGATCTGTGGTCACTCCTATATTTATTGGGCGGAAAAGAGAGCTGAGAAAAATGCTGGGGGAAGACAGCTTTACCAGGATGTGAGAAAATGTAGGTTGGTGTGGCATGGCATCAGAGGGATGAGATGGGTGCAGCTGCTTCCTACTCTGAAGGAGATGAAGGAGCGGCGACCAGTTCCAGACTTAATTATTGTACAACTAGGGGGCAACAACATTGGGGGGAAGCCGTGGGTGGACACATACATGTAGATTAGGAGAGACTTGAAGAAAATACAGCAGTGGTGACCAGGGGTATGCCTTGCATGATCAGATATGATCCCAAGGAGGGTATGGAGGTACGAACACAGTCATAGAGCTGTAGATAGGGCTAAACGGAAAACAAATGAGAGGGTAGGAATGCTGATAAGGAAAATAAGGGGGCATGTAATACTGTGAGGGGTGGAAAAGTGGGTTGAGGATTTCTACAGGTCGGATGGAGTGCACCTGTAAGATCTAGCCATAGATATGTTTAACACAGAAACCATGGGTTTTATAGAAGTGTGGAGGTGGCAGGCAGGAAAATAAAAAAAAGAAAATAAGGTAGGGGAAGGCAGTCATTCAATGCAAGCTGGAAACTGGCTAATGAGAAAAGGGGAGGAGGGGAAGGGGGAATAAATAGGATAAAAAGAAGAAGAAGCTGAAGGAGAAAAAGCAGTCTCGGTTCTCACCTCATGAATACGTTATCTAGCAGAAAAAGAGAAGAAGAAGGCACCCACGTTTTCACCTGGGGGAGTGAGAAGAGGAAGAAAGAGGGATGATCAGAGATTGATATATGGATGCAATAAAAATGCAATTGTGAAAGAAACTATGAAAAATGATAATGAGATGGAAAATTGGAATTGTAATATATAATAAATTAATTGCCAATCTGAGCACAACAACATACAATGGTCGCTGTCTTTTGTGGGGGAAAAGGGGGGAATCCGGGACAATGGAGTTTGCCCTTTAAGGGAAAGACCAAGTTATCCTTGGGCACCCCTTTCCCTTTACCTGAGATGGTGTGCTCGGAGTGGGGATGGGGGAAGGGAAGGGGAGGGACAGGGAGACAGAACAATAGGCAGGCAACAGGAAGGGGAGGGGCTAAAGAGGGTACATAATGGTCAGCACAGGAGTGGCTCAGCTACTTTTGCTGAAGTTTTCATCCTACACTGAACTACAGCACATCGGATTGGGATAAGAGGATGGAGAGTGAGGGAAAAGGAACAAAGGAAATAGGAACTCCAGGAATGAGAGTAGGAGAACATGTCCCGCTGGCCACAAAAGAGAAAATATGGAAGGGGGAGTATGTGGACATATTTGCCTTTGTGAGCTGAGAAGCGGCAGCAAAATATGATGAAACAGAGAATATAGGAATGAATGAAATGGTAGCAGCAGTAGTTTTGTTGGGGAAGAAAGAGGAGGATAAATTTACAAAAGGGAAGACTTGGGATGGTTGGTTTGTAGGTTTTACCATGTACTCGGCGATAGTGCTGGAGAAGAAGCCAGAGCAGGGCATCCCACTCATCATGTACTCCCTGATAATAAGACAGGTGAAGGCAAAGGGAGGGGTGGGATGGATTTATGAAAAATGATGATGAGATGGAAAATTGGAATTGTAATATATAATAAATTAATTGCCAATCTGAGCACAACAACATACAATGGTCTTTGTCTTTTGTGGGGGAAAAGAGGGAATCTGGGACAATGTGCTCAGCCAAACTGAAGTGGTTGACATCTCCTACTGACAGAAACTGTTAATTGGTTCCAGGAAGGACAACAAGAACTAGTGCTTAGGAACACGTCAACACCTACAGCACATATAATGTGTCATTAATTTCTTTCATTGTCACACTGAGGCTTGAGCCAAGTGTTATAATTTAGTCTTGTGGCTGTGGAAATGGACGGTGTAATGTTTACTGACTTAAAGGAGAAATATATTGTATCTATAAATCATTTCTCCAACTTGCAACTGCTCTTAAAAAACTGTTTCAAATTATGTTAGTGCTTTTGCTATACTGGCCTTTTAATGATCCTGCTGGGCATTTATGATATACGTACTGTTCGGAGGTACCTTTTTAAAACTGTATGATGTAGATAAATGCTAGTGGTGCTTCCCCCTATTCACACAAGCAGGCCACTGTCACTCCCAGCATCATGTTTACTCTGCTTATAGTATGGCCCTTTTCCAATCTTAATAACAGTAACACCTGATTATAAAGCAGAAACATGAGTGTGTTAGTAAGTCCTGTACAGAGGGAACCAAAGAATACTTTTAAACAGTATTCAAAAAATCACTTTGATTTGGACAATTACTTCAAGGTTCAGTGCTGTACTCCATTATGAGTGTAACCCACTTACAAATAAGGGTTCAAAGAAATGCCTGCTTGGGCTTACCTTAGCCCATTTTGTACTGTCCTTCTCCCGCTGTCTCTTGGGCTTCTCCTGTTTTGACCTTCTAATTTTTCTGGCTCCACAGATCTTGTTTGCCCCTCTGTTTGCCTGCCCAGAGGCCCAAATGAAAATCCAGTCCCTCAGGGCTTAAAACACTGACCAAGGGCTCCCGCTGTGAAAGTGTTGCCTCCAGGGCAGCCGGAGTCATGTTGGTGCGCAAAGCGCCTTTGATGTGAAACCGCTTGTTTTGCAACCACCTTGAGGACTATGCCGTGGGTCCCGGGATCCCTTCCACCTATTTGTGAGCCAGTGGGGGACCACTCATATGGAAATTAAAGGAGTTTTGACCGGGGCTCATTTGAGTATGCCTGAGAAGGGTCCCGGTCATCTGAATAAATAATAACCAAGTGTCTGGCTGCCTCCAGAGTAGCTATGTTTGGCTCCGGCCGAAAAGTAAAGAATTTAAATGTTTTAACTTGTTGCTGCATATTGGGAATATACTGTACATGTGGGGGAAAGTGTTTAAAGTTAAAATTAATACTGTTTCCCTGGCAATTCTAGTATCTGGGACTCTTGTGTGTCAGTCTGTCAGCTGCTGCAGGGGGAGCTTGTTAAGTGCAGTAGTGAGAGAAAAAGTAAAGGAGCCACATTCGTCATCTGTGCAGTGACTGCAAGTACAGCCTTTAAGCTACAGAACTGTGGGGCATTTGGGGCAAATAATTGTTTCTTTCTGGCTGCACTAGGACATCGTTCAGGACTGTATCTAATCTGCTATAAGGGACAATGGGTTAAGCAGCCACTGCCAACAGCACAGCCAATTGGAATGCCAGAAATAGAATGCCAGGACTTGTGGGACATTCACGCACCTCATGGGTAAACACTCAAGTGCTTATGAGTACTTACAGGGACATTATTTTAGGCGCCAAGTCTACAAAGTCTACAACCCAATTGTGCCTCAGGTGTTTTGATTGACAGGTTCCTCAGCCACTTGGAGACATGTCACCCCATCTCTGCTGCCAATCAGGAGTAGAGCTAGGAGCTCTATAAAGAGACAGTGTTGCCAGTTTGTCTGCCGATTTCAGAGATTAGAGAGATGTCAGCCAGAGTGAGAAGGAGAGCAGGCCCCAGCCTGCTGGGAGCCCCCACAAGGGTGGCAGCTCAGGCCCCAGCCATGCCACCAGGCCTGGGTCACTTAATCCAAGTCCCTTCAGTCTTCAGGGGGCATTTATTATTTTCTTAAAGTTAAAGTACCAGTTAAAGTAATTGTAGATACCAGCTATCTCACTAATAGATTGCAATGTGTTAAAATCAACAAGACCCTGTCATCCACCCTTCCAGTACGCTCAGGGGTGCCTCAAAGGTCAATCCTAGGCCCTCTCCTTTTCAGTGTTTATCTAAATGCTCTGCCTGACTCCTACACTGGTAGCATCCTCCTATACCCGGACGATGCAGTACTAATAGCCTCTCACTCTGACCCTTCCTACCTTCAGCTCTTAATACAATACTCCTACAAACAGATTGAAAACTGCTTTATAGCCTGAAGACTAGTTGTCAACATAAAGTCTGTGCACTTTGTGCATTGACAAAACAGGGCCAGAGACCACCCCACTAAAATTCTATCCAACTCACGTGTCCCCCTGGAACAGGTCTTAACCTACAAGAACCTGGGAGTTAGTTTTGACTCCTCACTCACCTTTCATGAGCACATCAAAATTATTACCTCAGCCGTCAATAACCACTTAGGCCTCTTATACCACCACAAAGATTGCCTCCCACCCGAAGCTCTGGCAGTCACATCCTCACTCATGTCCCTAGTTGACTATGGCCTTACAATCTTTTCAGTTGCAGACCCCACAGCACTTCTCCAAATCCAGCTGGCCATCAACAAAGCCTGCCGGCTCATCTCAGGCGTGGACAAATGCACTCACACTTGCACCCTCAATGCTCTCACCAATATTTTCTCGCTAGAGGAACGCCTGCAGTGCCAGACATGTCTACTTATAAAAAAAATACACCTTGGACTAACTCTGTTAAGTGTTGTGGCCTCTCTTCAGTCAGCCACCCTGCTTATTACCACTCAGGCAGCCTCCAAATCTGTCTGGAAGGTATCCAAGGTCAGGACATCCCTAGCGCAAAGATCCTTCTCATACAGAGCTCCTTCATGGTACAATGCCCTTGCCCCAGCTATCACATCCATTACCAAGCCAGGCCCTTATAAAGCAGCACTAAAATTGCATATACTAGTCACACATAGCTGCCACTGCACTCACTAACTTCCTCCAGCAGTTTACATAGCATTAGGGCCCACCTGGCTAGAAAGAGTACCTTGTACATTTGTACAGATTTCAATCATGTGGCAGGTCAGATAGGCAATGTTATACACAGGAACTGGCCCATTTTGTTAGGAGATAATATAGTGGGCACTTCTGTAGGCCCGAAGCCTAGAATCACTTTCAATAGAAGTGAAATCCTTAAGGATAGGTTAGTACATAGTAGAGTTCCCTGTGTCAACAAAACTACTGGCACATGGCTATTACACCACCCTAATGACTTTTACAGATGCAATAACTGCAACATCTGTAAATATGGAGTTCCTGCTAAAGAATTTATCCATCCCATAAACATGGATATCAAAGTTGAGATCAGAGAACTCATCACATGTAACACGCCTTCTGTGGTGTATGCATTATGGTGTACTTGCAATCTGGTATATGTAGGCAAGACTGTCAGACCTTTGAAACAAAGAGTACAGGAACATATTCGTTCAGTTTTGAATAATAAACAAGACACTGCTGTAGGCTCACATTTTTCAAATGTACATAATTCAAAACCATCATATCTTAATTTCATAGGGTGAACATGTTTTACAAATGAAAAATGGTGGTGACAGATCTAACTTGCTATTACAACGTGAGAGTTTTTGGATTTACACATTGCATAGTGTAAAACCACAGGGACTCCATGATTAATGGGATGTAAAACCATTTTTGAAATAAAAAAATGTTAGATTTCTCTGATAGAATATGAAATCTTGTATGTGACTTAGAAACCTAATAACTGAATCATTATGTTCATTTCTATTTTATAGGTGTCATTCTCATGTCATTTGACTGCCCTCCAGCTGCCTTATCCTCAATTACTGGGAGGTCCTGTATTCTGGTTGCCTTGCATACACTCTCTCTCTTTCTTCCAGGATATGCTGGAGGTTTGGTCTAATATTATGTCCATGTTGTCAATTTTTATTATTTTTATGTTGCTTCATTCCAATGCATACCTCTCAACTGTCCCTGATTTTCAGGGAAGTCCCTGATTTGGCCTCAAAATTAGACTCTGTCCCTCCTAAAAATTGTGTTTCCATGACCAAATAATGGGAGTTGTAAGCACAAAATAATGTCAAACATTAAAGTTACAGACTTGTTCTTCCTTAGAAAATGCATTTTACACTAGGCACCTTATTCTGCCTGCTTCCTGAGTGTATATCTCCAATTTTGAAGATGTGTCCCTGATTTTGGTCCTTTGTCCCTGATTTTTTTAAGCCTTGTCCCTGATTTATGAGGCAGGAGGTTGAGAGGTATGTTCCAATGTTTAGAGTCTGCATTTCTTTTGTGTATTTATTATTAAAATGATGTTAGTGCTGTAATAGCACCATCTAGTGACCTATCTAGGTATAAAATGTTTTTGTATGCTGACTTAAGATGATTACTGGAAGCAACTGTGTATTTTCTAATTGATTAATTGCCTTCTTGATTATAAAAGGACTAAGCTTAGCTTGTAACCTTTACCCCCTGATGAAGACTCATTGACGAGTCGAAGTGCTGGGGCACATTAAGTGCTTTGCTTTTTGTTTTACCTGTTGGTCTGTCTTGTTCTTTAGATACATTAAAAACCTTGCTTATTTACTTTCATGTGACTGGATCTGGCTTTATCCTGCAACGGGCTAAAGAGTGCTGTACATCTTTTGGCTTTCGGCCATCAACAAAGCCTGCCAGCTTATCTCGGGTGTGGACAAATGCACTCACACTTGCACCCTCTATGCTCTCACCAATATTCTCTCACTAGAGGAATGCCTACAGTACCAGACATGTCTACTTACAAAAAAAATACACCTTGGACTAACTCCGATAGGTGTTGTGGCCTCCCTTCAGTCAGCCACCCTGCTTATTACCACTCGGGCAGCCTCCAAATCTGTCTGGAAGGTATCCAAGGTCAGGACATTCCTAGAGCAAAGATCCTTCTCATACAGAGCCCCTTCGTGGTACAATGCCCTCCCCCCAGCTATCACATCCATTACCAAGCCAGACCCTTATAAAGCAGCGCTAAAATTGCGTATACTAGTCACATGTAGCTGCCACTGCGCTCACTAACTTCCTCCAGTGGTTTACATAGCATTAGGGCCCACCTGGCTCTGACAATGCCTATTCTGAGGCTGCACTCTGCAGTGTATCTCTGAGGCACCAGTCTTAACTTAATGATCTCAAGTCCTGTTTAAAAAACCTGACAATACCTAGTCAGGGGTAGTAACTGTTTGTATCATTGTATCAATATTGTAAATAGAACCTAGCTAACACTTGTATAGGCAACATACACTGTTTTGAATGTATGTACCAATACTGTCTGTATGGAGCCGGCCAGGCCATTCCTTCCAAATGTAGTGTACTGCACAAGCATGATACTCCAATGTACCCTGATCCTAATGTTTCCTCTGTCAATGTTTTCAAAATGTTTGTGCTTTTTTGTGGCGTGGAGTATTTGAAAATGAGTCCATGACTCAAAGGGTTATAATTCCTATGTACTTAACTAAATAAATAAATAGATCAAAAGGGTGCTACAGTCCCATCTTAAGAGTGTAGTTACCTGTAACTGCGCAAACAAATGATCAGCAGATCCTCTTGATTTACTCATCTTCCTCTCCTACCCCTCTCCCGCTAATCCCCCCCAATAAATTGACTTACCACCCTCCACCACCACCTTACCCCTCCACATGTCTCCCTACCCACGCCACCTAAATTTTGGAAAATACCACTCTGGTTGCTTAACCCCCTTCCCTATCATCCCCCTGACATAACATTGCCATATTGCTGACATGTTATTTCCTACCGGGCTAGCCCTACCCTGCAACAAATGGTGTAAAGCACTTTATCTATTATTAAGGTGTACCTGAAACTAACAAGTATTGAACCTCATGTGACACAATATTGATTTCATGATGCCTACCTTGTGATCTCTGCTGTCTGTATTGTATTGTATAGTATTGTATTGTACTGTTTTAGTCTTTGACTTGGAATCTTTGAAAATGAGTCTCTGACACAAAGGTATTAATCCTAATCGAAATAAATAAATAAATAGATCCTGCAACAGCTAGTCTGGAGGTTGCCAGTACTGTCCTCCAGAGGCTAGCCCTCCCTTCCACATTGGGGAAAGATGTGGACCGAAGATCAGATATTCAGCAGTGGTGACAGCGTGGACCAGACCAAATAACATCATGCAGCGGTGAGCACCTCAGTGGTGAGAGAGCTGAAGAAGTCTTCAGGATGCCTTCAATTGTGGAAGATACCTGTGGAGGACCTGAGTGAGTACCCTCGTACCCCCCGGTGTGAGGGAGAAGATTTAAAAGTAATCTTGGGGGCCACAAGCCCCACTAAGAATAATGTGCTGTTAAGTCTGAAGTATTGAAGTTATCAATGTGGGCTACTAACCCCAAAAGAGACTGCCTAGTTCAAGTAAATGGATGCATCTTGTCTGTGGCCCTAATCACTAAGTTGCAGGTGCAGCAAGATGCCTGGCTAGTGAATTATATAAATTTGTTGCAGGTTGTGTAGCTATGGGTTAGAGTCCTGCCATCATGGAGCTGACTGCCAATCCATGTTTGCCACTTCATGAGGCAGGAGGCCCTAGAGCATATTATGTCTAAGTTACCCTGAAGAGAATATATCTGTGTCTGACCAGAATTTCGTTTGAGAGCGCTTGGGATAAGTGTACAATGTCTAGGCGTACTGGATAAGACTCTGCTTGTGAATAAAGTTCTTGGTATATAGAATGTACTGGATGTGACTGCCTGTAACTAAAGTATGGGATGCTTGATAAAAGGGATGCTGCCAGCTTACTCTGGACAGATGCCTTTTGATATATAAAGTACTGGATGTGACCGTGTTTAAGTTGCATATAGGATGCTTGACAAAAGTATCACCCTCATTGCGTTGGATGGGACTTTCAAACATTGTGCTGAATGTTCTGGATGTAAGATCCACATAGCTTGTCCTGGAAAGTTTAGAAGTCTGCAAGTGCAGGGCAATCCCTGCTACTGAGGGAGCTTTCCTGTGTGCTGATTCACTGACCGTTGCTAAATCTCTGCTGATAACCAGTATAAGGCACTTTCTGCCCTCCTGTTAGAGAGGCGATCTTGTCATATCAGTACTTGCTTCTATTCTGCATTATTTGATGTTCATTCTCTCTAATGATATGCGCTCATGTCATGCAAATACTTGCTTGTACTTTCAATTATTTTGATGTTATTCTCTTTCGTGTTGTTATTTGGTGTTATCCTACCTCTTGATGCTGTTATGTAACTTGTTGCTATACTGCCTACATGACCGTTTAAAGTCTGTTGTACCATATGCTGTACCACCCACCTGTCAGAGCCTGTGGCTCCTGTATGTTACCTCGACTCTGTATTATGTTTCCTATGTACTCTGTAACCCTCCTGGGTCGCACCTGAAAATAGGCACTTGGATGTCTAGAGTGCTTACCTGGTTAACAAAAGCAAATAAATAAATGTCTGCTAGAGTGCAGGGCAAACCCTGCTGTGGCTGTAAATAGTAATCTGTCATCTTATAAGAATCTGTTTCCAATTTGCCCCCAACCTCAAATCAATAGCCGGCCACCTCGACCAGCTGCAACTCACACCAGGCCTGCAACATCTTGGACTGTGGTATCTGTTTAACCAGTATGGTATGAGATTGTGGGGTTTTGCTGTATCTGGGATTGGTACCAGTGTGGGTAGTAATAATAATTATGTGTAACATCTGATTTGTTCAGCAGCTAGATAGCCAGGGATCTGGATGTCTCAAGTTGAATGGTAACATTTAATTTATGTCTGTCTATTAATATGTAGCCACCCAGCTGGAGGGTTCACCAGCAAAACCAAATAACTTTGTACATTTTGTAAATAGGATATGATAACCTCTACTCCACCTGTTTCCCTTTCAAAATGTGGGTAACTGTGTATTGGGGCATGTCTGGGGAAGGTTACTGTTCATCGTGGGTGGTATAGCAGCCCAAGGGGCTACACCCATCACCAGCTCACCCACGTAAAGCACCCTGAGGGGAGGCACTGCACAAAGGTTTTACAAAAAGTTATTAGCTAGTGAACCCAACCCTCTCAGCCTATGTCCAGGGTAGTGCTGCAGGGGTGAAACACTGGGGATAGCACCACCCAGAGGTTACACAAGCAACATTAAACCAGCAGTGCAACATAAAAAAGCATCTAAAAAGCTAATTTTCTGCCCTGGTTATTACACATATTGGCAGCACTGTTGTGTTGGAGTTTCTGGATGCTTCCTATGCTATTTCCAGTACCTTTGCATTTCTGTCTCCATTCTTACCCTCCTCAGGTCCTCAATATTATTCTGATGCAAAACTGAGGTGACCAATTTTTTTTTCTTGAGAAATAAATATTTTAAAGCTTCAATAAAATTCTAAAATGATAACATAAACTGTCAATTTCACATTTCCCCTTTATCTGCCACCTATTGTGATAAGTTATAATGGGCCATTGTTCTTATACTTGTACAGCTAAAGCAGTCAGGGAGGGGCAGGCAGGCAAAGAATGTAAAATGAGTGATACAGGGAGGGGGAGAGCACATAGGAAAGGAAACTGGGGTGGGGGGAGACACTGGAGAGGGAGAACAAGAGTAGAGAGAGGGCAGACTGTAAAACATGGAAGATCATACTAATGAATGCTCATAGCCTAGGAGATAAGGTTCCAGACCTGAAGGCCTTGTTGGCAGATGCAGACCTTGATATACAGTAGCAGCAATAATAGAGACATGGTACTCTGCTAATCATGACTGGGAAGTCAGTGTACCAGACTATAAATTGTTCAGGAGGGACAGGGAGAGTAAAAATGGTGGGCGAGTGGCCCTGTACATCAGAGATGGTATAAAGGCTATTTTCCAAGATGGTTGACATGGAGTATGGAGGAGCTGACTGTCCTGGAGCTGGGGAAGCTATTGGGCCCATTCCAGGCTCTTCTTTGCCTACTTCATCTTCTTTGGCTACTGACCTTGACCCTACCTGATTTGCGATGGAAGATAGTGTGGATTTTTTGTTGGATACAGATATGGAAGATGGTACTACTACTGCTGCCTAGACCTCTGGACAAGTTTTACCTGAGAACGCTATGCCAGCTATAAGGTTGGAGAACTCTACTGTCTCTCAAATGAACCTGCTGACACCAGAACAAGAAGAACAGATGTTACAGTCTGTGATCCTGAATAATAAAGCTTTCCTTTTGCAACTCCAAGTCAAAACAGCTGAACAATCCAGACGGGCTACTCCCAGAGTCGACCCTGCGGTTCCCATGGACTCTGCTGTGCTACCTGGTATGCCTGATACTCTGTCATTATTTCACATGTCTCAGGATATTCCCTCTCCTCTTGTTCCTACTGACATTGTTTTACATACACAAGTACAGAATGCACATCATTCCACAATACCTGCTGCCCAGCCTACTCCTAGTGCTGGTGAATTACTCACGGATCATATTTGGGACCTGGCTTCAGCTCTGCAGGCTGCTGGTAAGATTCTATTGGCTAGGTATGAAGGGCAGCCTGTCACTGCTGCTGAAATTGCTCAACTCTCCCTGATGGCTTCTCGCTCTACCACAACAGCTGACGACTCGATTCTCAGACCCCAACAGTTGGACACCATTTCTCCTGTGGTTGCCGGTGCAGAACTGGTGTTACCTGTGGACTCTCTGCCTGTTGAACGGCATGAGACAGGACCTAAAATGCCTATTGTTAATGTTTGTGCTGTGGATTCCCAGGTTGCTATGGACCAGGCTTCTACCAGTGACTTGCCTCATTCTGGAGCGGCTGCTTCTTCTGGGCTGCATACTGCACTTTTGGACTCTGACACTATGGCATCATTCTCGAATACAGCATGTCAGGATTCTTCTACTTCTCCATTTGTCACTACTTTTTGCATGGCTGACTTATTTAAGCAAGTAGGAGAACCTGCTCAGAGACGCAGTGCTGTGCACCTGAAATACATGAGTGTACAAGAGACCTTTCCTGATAGAAAATTTGTGTTACACCAGTTGCTACAAGTTACAACAATCTATGGGGATACCAGTTCAGGACTTGTTTGCGTTTATTCATATTAAAGGGGAGAACATATACGATATTAGTTTTCACAATGCAGGTACTCTAGAACGCTTTGGGCAAATGATGGAACTGGTTAAACATCAGACAGTATGGAATGATTTTTTCCCATTCTGTTGATTAAACCTTCTTTTAAGAATCTTACTTTACTGTTCTGTAATGAAGGGATTAATGTTGAAAATGTGCAATACTGGCTTCAACAAAAATTTGAGATTTTGCAGAGTCCTGTCCCTATTCTGGATGATGACTTTGTGTGGACAGGGGGTTGGAAGATAAAAGATAAACTATTTCACACTGATTTAGGGGTGCAACATCTTCCCAGTAGTTTTCACATCAGCCATGATTGGGGTAATTGTTTTTATTCCGGTCAGCCGAAGACCTGCCACAAATGTAGTGCTAGAACCCATCTTAGTTCTTCCTGTTCCATCCCCTTATGGACATGTTAGTGTGGGTTGTCCTAATCCTCTTAGATGTAACCTTTGTGATGAGTCCAGGCATACTTACTCAAAATGCCCATGGGCTGTGTGGAATAGGCTGGACAAGGTTTTACAGGACCCTAAGTCTTTTATAACGGCCCATCAAACTAAATTGTCACAAGCCAGAGACCAGTTTCTTTCGGCTCCCTTGGATGTACCCTCCCCCCCACTATGGTGGAACTGACAATGGGGGACTTAGTTTCGGCTTGTTCTACTACAACTGTTCATACATTGGATCCTTCCTTACCTGAGTCAAGCGAGGCGGCTGTACCCCTAACTACTTCTGGTGCTGTTTCTAGCTCCCCATTTCAAGAAGTGATGCTCCCACCATCCGATACCCCAATGGAAGTTGTGCAGTCGACTAAATCAAAAAAGTCCAGAAAGAAATCTGATACCTGGGTGTGTAGTTCCTCTATAGTGACTAGGAATAGATACACTTTATTGTATAAGAGGAAACAATGGGGAGATTGTGGGGAGGAAGACTAAGACTCTAATTCTTCTTCTGTTACCTCTGGAATGCAGGATGTTGCTTCTGAATTACCTTTAGAGTTATCCTCGGTTAAGAAGGTCAGGGGAAAGGGAAAACTTAAACAGAAACCTGATGGCTAACCTTTGTTTGTCCCTTTTTCTACTGTTTAAATGAAACAGCCGCTAAGTCCTCTAACTTTAAATGTAAGCAGTATTAAGTCTTTCAAGAAGAGAAGTGCTACATTTCAAATCTTACGTAGCTTGATGAATAATATTTTTCTCTTGCAGGATACTCAAATAAAAACTGAGTATGAGCTTATCCAGGCTAAACAATTTTGGTCAGAGGGCTTATCCTTTTGGTCCCAGGGGCTGAATCTATGTGATAGGGTTGCTATTTTGCTTAAGGGACCAGATTTCCATGTTCAGAAACTCACGGACATTAACCCAGGAAAGGTCCTTCTAGTTGATGTCTCCTTTCATAACCTGGATTTATGTTTGATAAGTGTTTGTGCTCCACAAAGCATATTGGCTAGAGTGGCATTATTTAACTTAATACACCCTTTTTTACATACTCAAAAAATTGTGATCCTAGGTGGAGATTTTAATTGTTGTCTCTCTGCTGATGACAGGGACTGCAAACATGGAAAGATTGGCTTGTTTGTAAAACATGATTTCTACCACTAATTTATAGGACATTTTTTCTACGACTAATACAACAGGGCAGAAGATTTTTATTAAGGGACGCTTCATGACTAGGATTGATTACATATTTACCTCCAAATCTTTAAAGATACATAAAGCATCTACAGTGCTGATAGAAACTTCGGATCATCTAGCTGTGTTGTGTCTCGGTAGTATGGGTGGAACTTCCACCACCAAACTACCACCTAGATGGTACCTTAATAATAGTTTATTAATGGATAGGGATCTAGTTACCAAATGGGAAGAATTATTACGGGCTCAGGTGTCTATTCTTGAGGCATATGATACTTTACCTGAATTGTGGTTAGCTTCTAAAACTGATGTTCGGTCCTTGTTTATTAGTCATGCTTCTGGGAAAAGTTGACAGCTATATGCAAAATATTTGACACTGAGGCATCAAATGCAAAATCTCATCTCCTTGGCTTTTAAATATAAACTAGATTTATCAGCACAAATAGCGCAGACAAAATTGGATATGGCTAGATTTCAATATAATAGATTTCTTCACTTAAAAATGGAGGCACAGTTTGGTACTCAGGGGTGACAACCCACTTTGGACACTTTCAGAAGCTGTGCAGACCATGTCAAACACATTGTCATAGATTCTTTGCAGATGGGGATAGACTGTACTATAACTGCAGATTTGGACCTAATCATATCTGAAGTACAGGACTATTTATTTACTCAATTTGGGATTTCTGTAGATACTCCAGACTCAGTTGGTTTCTTGCATGACTTACAGATCCCCTCAATTTCTGGTGACCTGTGAACTTCTGTCACTCAAGATATATCTTTAGATGAAGTAAAGCAGGCTATTACCAAACTTAAGGCTAATATGGCCCTGGGGATTGATGGTCTAACAGCCAAGTTTTATAACATTTTTCTGATCAATTGAGTCTTATCTTACTTGTGGTTTTCAATACTTTATTGCATTTAACTTCAATCCCTGCAGAATTTTCTCAAGCATTATTTATACTGTTATATAAATCTGGTGACAGGACAAATCTTCATAATTGGAGACCTAAGTCTTCTGAACATCGATTACAAAAACTTTACAACAATATTAACTAGACAGTTGGGTGCCATTGCAAAGGTTACAATCACTAAGGTCCAGACCTGTGGGATTACTGACCGATCTATATTTCATAATCTGCAATGTTTAAGAGATTTAACGACTTTAGGCTTGGCAGGCAGATGTTCAGGATGGCTATTATCATTGGATCAGCAAAAGGCCTTTGACAGCGTTAGACATAATTATTTTCTTGAGGTTTTGCACAATTATGGAGTTCCTCCTGAATTTATACTTTGGATTCTTCTGCTTTATGCCTCAGCTACAGCACAACCTTTTGTTAATAAAAGTTTTGGAACATCTTTTCATATTCAAAGGGGTGTTAGACAAGGTTGCCCTTTAAGCCTTATTCTCTATTTGTTTTCCATTGACCCCTTATTAGGACAAACCAGAGTCACCCTGATATTCCTGGTATTCAGGTGGCAAATTATTTGGATATTATTGTACCAATATCAGTGCATATGCTGATGATTTCTGTCTTAGTGCACAGTCTATCACTGCTTTTACTATTGTTGAAAGTACTCTTTCTGATTATGAAACAGTTTCTGGAGCCAAACTGAATTACGATAAAAGTATTTGCTTCTCCATTAACTCAGAATTCAGACTTACACACCCTCTGGCATGTAGTACCATACCTATGACGACCTCACCTATTCGCATTTTAGGAATAACATTTGGTATGGAGGATGATGCTAGGTATAATTGGGAACAAGCAATAGCTAGGGGTCAACATATTGTGCAGGGCTGGAAGTTTAAAACAATATCTAAGAAGAAGAGGGTTTACTTGCTTAAAACTCTCATTACTCCACAATTTTTATATTTAGTTAATATCTTTCCAATTCCATTTTCCCTGGAACCTCAACTATTGAATGTTTATTTCCAGGGTTTATGGGGCAGTAGATTAAAATCTATTAGACGTATTTTTACATATTATGATTATGATCAAGGTGGGGTATGAATGTTGAATCCCATTGATTTTTTTCATAGCATTTTTCTGTACAGGAATCTTTTGGGACTTCTCACCAGTAGGACATTGTCATGGTTTAATATCTTCTTTGACTGTTTTTTTACCCTTCAGGACAAATGGGGTACTGGTTTACTTACTGTATCCATGATAACTACTACTAAGACTATCCCCATCTACATGAAGCCCTGCTTGACTAAATTGCGTCAATGGGGTATGACACAGAGTTTTATTGTTTCACATAGTAAGAAAGCATTTTATAATATTGTTTTAAGAGATGTTTTGTGTATCCCACTGACTCACCCTGCCTGCCCTGATGGTCAGGTCCTAGAGGGTTGTCTTCAATTAATTGATAAAAGACTCCAGAAGCAAATGTGGGATGTGGTTTGGCTGTCCTGTCATTGCCGACTAGGAGTTAGAGGCATGCTTAAACATAAAGCTGTTGAAGATAGGATGTGTCTCAAGATGACTTGTACAAATGCTCTGGAAACTCTTGAACATTTTTTTTTATTTCCTGCCACTTTGTACATGCCTTTTGACAAGTATTACAGGATGTTTGGGGAGAACCACACCTACTCCCTATGTCTTATGAAGTGGTGATTCTGGGTATGTACCCCCAATTTTTACGACATTATAATCATAGTACTTTAAGGGTTATTTTTGCAGCTTGTAAGTATTATATGTGGCAGGTGAGATGCATCCTTTTATTACAACAAAAAGACATTACACCTGTGGGAGTAGTTCAACAAGTCCTTTTTTTTTGCAAAATCTCAAGACTGAGAGCAGGTTATTAACCTCTAGAAAGTTCTCTTTATATTGGGGTTCCTGTGCATGGGTACTTCCTTCTTTATGATTTCCTGTTTTGTCAGTTGAGGATTGGTCTGTATATTTAGAGTATCATACTTAGGTTTTGTTTTCTTTGATACTATGGTAATGCATTCATTGAGCTGTCCTCTTCAATTTTCTTTGATTATTTTGTGTACTCAAATAAGGCTGTTTTGTATTCACCTGTTTTTTTTCCTCTGCTACCTTTATGTTTATTTTTTTTTTTAGATGAATATTCCCCTGCTTTTTTGCGGTTAGGGGGATGGGGTTGTATTGCTACTGTTTTTGATTTTCACTTTATGGATTATATTGACTTCTTTGTAAGTAACTAGAAATTGTAAGACTAAATTGCTTTACTTTTATTTTTTCATTTTTTGATTTTGTACTATTTGTGTGAAGTTCACACTGTTTGTGGTTCATTTTGCAGTCATTTTATTTGATTGTGTACTTGTTTGTTTTTCTGTTTTGATTTCCTGTATGATGTAATGCTTCTTTTCTGTTTTGTTCTGTATTCCTTCTATGACTTTGTATGATGTACTATTGTTTTGTCCTTTGATGATACAAATAAAAATTCCCCTACTCTTTTCAAGAAGTGCCATGGGATCTTTAACATCCATCTGAACTACCACCAGAACAGGCAGATGGGACCTCGTTTTAACATCTTATCCAAAAGATGGCACCTCAGGAGTGCAGCACCCACCTCATGCTGCACTACAGTGTCAGTATTGGGATATTAACCCAAGTTCCTGGTGTGGGGATAGAACCCACAGTCTTCTGATCTCCCAGCTTCAGAGGCAAGTGTGCTACCTGCTGAGCCACTGACACTTAGGATAGTGGCCAAAGGGAAAATAAGAAGGAAACCACCATGGTTATCTAAAGAGGTGTGGGACAAAGTCAGGGCTAAAAGGTTAAGTTTCAGGAAATATAATGGGATCCAAAGGGAGGAGGACAGGGAGGTGTACCTTGAATGGCTAAGGGAGCATGGAAGGATGTTAGGAGGATGAAGGTGCAGACAGAAGAGGGTTTAGCATGATCAATAAACAAAGAGTTTCAAATGTAGCAGGGATTGATGATACAAACTGATATAGGCCTACAGGGGGATATGTAAGTGCAGGGAGGTAGTTTAGGGTGTAGGAGGGATGGGACGTCAGAAGACATTCAGGGCCTGGGCTAGTGGACAGGGGAGTAGAAAGGGGGTCCAGAAAAGTTGGAGAGCTAGTGGAGGGATAGAACAGTTGAGGGGAAGGGGGAGGTGAAAAAAGAGAAAGAGAAAGAGAAAAAAGGTGTAGGGGGATTATGGGAGGTGGATAGAGGCATAGAAACAGAGAAAATCAAGATGAAGAGAGACAGGGGTGTGAGCCCAGGGTAATTAAGTGAAGCAGTCACATGAGGCCCGAGTCATAAGTGTATGATGAAGATTACATTTGAACAGGCTTAGAGTGGCTGAATTGGTGACTTCGTTGCCCAGTGAGTTGAAGAACTTAGGGCTCTGCCTGCCCTATACTATACACATCTCAGCTTATTTACTGACGGAATGGGGCAAGTCTTAAGATTGACAACCCCAAGACATACATCACACATGATTTGTGAAATCGCAGGAGAAGTCAAACTGTAATGTTTTTTCCTGCTGCTGTCTACAGGGTGAGGGTTGCATGTTAGCTGGGTTGGTAAGCCTAACACCACATTTCACTTCTTTTCTTTGTTTAACCCTAACTAGTGAATTAACATAGTTTCTTTGCAATTAATTATACAATATAGGAATTCAGAGTTCTGCTGAAATCTCTGGGCAGAATGTTCAGCCTCTCACATACAACAGAAGCCTTTATACAGAGCCATGGTCTTAATTTTATCTGAGACAAGGTAAGTAACAAAGATGGCTTGTAAAGCTGGTAAGGCTTGAAGTGTGATTGTCCATGGTCATAAAAGAAACACCCAGAATCAAAACTGTAACTGCTGTAGTACTTCATTTTTTTAATTTCATACTGTTTCATACTAAGTAGTGAGAAGCTTAGGGGGCCCATAGTTTGACCCATAACAACGATCCTTTCCTTTTTACCCGTTGTATGTTAGATTGTGTCCTTCTAAGATATAGGAGTCTAAGTTCCTTTTAAACTGTGTCTTATTTGTTGTGTATACAATTTCCTCTGGTAACCCATTCCATGGGGCAACCACTCTGAGTATAAAAAGCCATACGCTTACTTGTGTTACACTTTATATGTCTTATCTAGAGGTGGTGTCCTCTGGTACCAAGCTGATTGTTTTTAAAATGTAGATTCAATTAATTTAACATATGGTCATCCTGCATTATGTCATAACATAGCATCAAATCCCCTCTAACTCTTCTTGTTTCCAATGACATCAGCCTTAGATCTGTTAATCTTTGCTCATAGGGCCTATCCCGCATGCCATGCACCATCCTAGTGGCCCTCCTCTGCACCCTCTCCAACCCCGCCACTGCCCCTTTGTTTATGAGTCCCCACACTGGGGCACCATAGTCCAATATATGTCTAACATAGGCTCTATATAATGGCTTAATCACAGCCTCCTTTCTACTTTTGAAGTTTTTCTTTATATTCTACAATACCTTATTTGCTTTTATCATTTGTTTATCACACTAAGCTTGGTATTTAAGTTTATGGTCCACCAGTATGCCCAGGTCCTTTTCTACCTCTGACTTTCTTAGGATTCGTCCATTTATATTATAAATGTTTTCTGGATTTCTATTTCCCATATGGCTCACACAACCTTTATCTATGTTAAAATTCATTCCTTTTGCATTTGCCCATTTATTTATTTTATCCAAATCTTTCTGTATTGATTCTGCCCCCTCAGACTGCATTACTAGGCCTGCCAGCTTTGTATCATCTGCATATTTTCTTACCCAATTATACACCCCTCCCCCCATTTGTGCTATGAATATTCTAAACAGCACTGGCCCCAGCATTGACCCCTGAGGGCCCCCACCAGTCACAGGGACCTCCTCCAAAACATAGCCATTTATACACATCCTCTGAGTCCTGTCCGCCAGCCAAGCCTGGATCCATCGGCACACTCTATAGTCCATATCAATTTCTGACAAGCAGTTTAATATTTCTATGTGTGGTACTTTATCGAAGGCCTTAGCAAAATCCAAGTGTATACAGTCCACCATCTCCCACAGTCCAATGCTGCTGAAATGTTCTCATAAAAGCACAACATGTTTGTCAGACACAACCGTCCAGCCACAAATCCATGCTGCTCCCTATCTTCCTGATTAGTCTCTATTAAATATAGATTAATGACATCCTTTAATACAGATTCCATTAGTTTACTTGGCACCGAGGTCAAGCTTATGGGCCTATAGTTTGTGCAGTCTACTCTATCTCCCTTCTATGAATGGGTATCACATTTGCCATCAGCTAGTCTCTTGGCACCTCCCCCTCCCCCAGTGACTGCTGGAAGATAATGTTTAAAGGGGTAGCAATATTTGGCAAGAGTAATTTAAGAATGTTGCTTGAAATATTATCAGGCCCTGTTGAGTTAGTATTCTTTAGCGTCTTTATTTTATTTAGAATAATTTCAGCTGGCCCAGTGGCGCAGAGGGTTGAGGCGCTGGTGCCTTACCTCACACCACACCGGCGACCAGGGTTTGGGAATGGACTCGGGCACCAGAAGGTCGGCAGGGGAAGGAGTAGGACTGAGCATAGGGAGGACTGCTTTCCTCTCCTGTGGTGGGTAGAGGATCAGTGTCGTTCAGTAGCAGCCCCCGATGGAGAGCAGGGGAAGCTCAGATGCAGCGCAACTAGTTGAAATTGGAGGAAAAAAATGAAAATGGCATCTCCTTCTACCAGATGACAGCCACCCGGACCAGTGCCTCCTCAAGTTCTGTGACAGTTGACCCAGCCACAGCAGCACCCAGGGCCAATGCCTGGGCTGATAGGCCATTTCTCCTCGGAAGAAGAGGACCCATCTGATGCAGGGTTATGTCGGGTTACCCTGAGGTGGCTGCAATATGGGGTTGGGATCGACAGTGGAGAAGAGCGAGAGGTGAGCATCCTTGTAGCAATTGGCCTAAAAGAGAGGTACTGTAGGTGAGGGTTGCAGGGAGTTAAATAGATAACACACAAAAAAATAATAATTTCAGATGAAATTCTTATGTCTAACACTTTATTTGTGTTACAATTTACCACCCCCATCAATTTGGCTGCAAAAACTGTACTGAAATATCTATTAATGATATTACCTACCATAGTAGGATCAGATATTTGAGCCCCTCCTTCTTTAATGGTGCATAGGCTATTGTTCGTTTTCTTTAATGTATTAACATAGCTATAAAAATTCTGCATATTATTTGTATGTGCTGAGGAAGCCAGCTTAACTTCCATCCCTTGTTTGTTTCTTTTTATCGATTTCTTACACTTGATCTGTGACTGTTTATAGTTAGCCCAGGTGATGGAATTACTATTTTTCTTATGATTTTGATATAACTGTTTCTTTTTATTTAATAATTTAGTTATCATCTTTGTGAGCCATCTAGGTTTTTTCCCTTTCTTGTTATACACCTTGACCTTTTTATGTGGTCATTACGTATTGTAAATATTTGTTTTTTAAACGTAACCCACATTTCCTCAACTGTTTTATTCTCCAGTAAACTTTCCCAGTTTATAATATTCATTTTCTTCAGTATTTTTGCCTTGTCTGCAGTTTTTATACTCTAAGTTTCTCTACAACCTTTCTCTAAAGGTATGTATTGCTGAAATAAGAAGTGTACCCCCTCATGGTCACTGCTCCCCAGTGGTGCTGTCGTTTGGCATCCCATAATACTAATTTCCTTCACTGCCATAACCAGATCTAGGGTACTATTTCCTCTCATAGGGGCATTCATATATTGGGTTATGCCCAACTCCTGGCAGAGCTCCAGGAATACTTTACTGCTTAGAATTGTGGCCTGTTGGCCTATCCAATCGATGTCTTTATAGTTTAAGTCCCCGACCATTATTACCTTACCCATTTCACATGCTCTGGTTAGTTCTGTATTTATTTGATCTGACAGCTCCTTTGATGCCCCTGGTGGTCTATAACATACCCCAATTATTATAGGTGTTTGAGTATATGTGACTATCCAAATCCAGAAGGTTTCCAGCCCTATTACTCCTAAATTTTTTTGTATGTGTAAGGCAGTGTTAGCTGGTGCTGGCAGAAGACTCTAACCTGATGGCAAAACACTATGCAGAAACTGCATTGCAGAATATAAGGTTTATTCTCCAGTAGACACATAAAATAGCTTACCTAAATAGCTGGGAGTTTGGTACCTCACCGAATACCTGGGTGATTACGCAGCAAAAACTCAGTGTACAAAGAAGTTGCATAATGTTATATAGTTATGATAAGAAAGTCTGTAATCTGGGTAAAGTCTCATCTGCTGAACAGTGCAAGGCTCTTATTGGTGGATTAGGTGGGTGGCACTCAAAACTATAACTTTTTGCATGTACACATAGATAAGTAATATTGCTGACTGGTACTACTTTTGGGTAACAACAGAGCTTTTCAGTAGGTTATGCTAAGCTTTGCATAATAGCTAATGTCACTAGGTGGTGTGCTAAGACCAAAAATGTAAAACTACATAATGCAGTTTTCCCATATACTGCGAACTAAAGGCAGTTTCCATGAGGAATTCTAGGTCAGGAATATATCATAATCATAATCCCCCCTTGTTACCGGAATAAGGAGATAACAATAAAGATGTTAAGTAAGTTTTTAATATACTCAGGTACAGTCCAGCTATACAAGCTTTGTATAGAAACTTCAGTTGTCATGATGTTTGCTTGAGGGTGTGTCTTAAATGGCATAGGGTAATAATCATGGAAAGTACCAGAAACAAGTAAGTTTTAACCAGGTATTGGATAAAGCAGTGGAAAGGTTGCCATTATGGAACAAGGAATTTAAAGAAATACCAGCCTTAGTAATATTACTAATACTGTATGTATAAGATGTGACTCCTTTCTGTCGAACAGACTTCTAAGATTTAGGGTGAGCAGATTGATATGCCCATTGAACTCTAGTAAATACTGAAAAATAGCATTCAGATAGTGATGGTCACTATCAATGTAATTTTGTTTCAGGGTGTGAACAAGAGTGATAACCGTATGGCCAATGACAGTGCTCTGCTAGGGGATAAAGCAAATGTTGAACATAGTTACGTTGCAAATCAAAAGTCCATAGGAAAGAGTCTTATGGTTGGTTTCAACACAATGCAGTCCATCAGAGTTGCACGATACACAAACTTCAGGAAGTCCCCACTTGGTGAGCAGGATAAGGCAAGTAAAGGAAGAATTGGTTATCTTGCTGGTGAGGCACCGAATGCCTTCAGGAGAGGAAACGATGGCAGGCTTGGAGTTGTCTGACTTTGATGTGGTTGGCTTGTGTTCAGCATATGTGGATGTACTGTAGCATTAGCAGTATTATTTGTGAGTAGGTCCATATGAAGGGTATAAGGCATAAAACTTGGAGCATAACCACCAACAGGCTTGATTACATCAAACACATAACATCTGCACAAATAATGGTATCCCCATTTTTCAGAACAGTCTGTATGTGGGGCAACTGAGGCATCAAGTTGAGGATGAAACACCAGCAAAGAAGGCAAGTCCTTATGTTCACGAAAGATATTGCCCTCATGATGGCCCATGGAGTGGATGGCTGCCAGCTTGCCAAATATGGAAGAGGCTAGCTCAAACTGTGGACAAGACATAGTAAAAGTGATATATATTGTATTTCCAAAGTACATTGTCATGTGTCATAACGTAGTCCAAGGTTGGAGTGAAGAGTAACATAGCCCAAGTTTCTTGCTGCAGCTAGTGAAAAATAAACAGTTATATCAATGCATCGATTGTTGCATGAAAGTGTGTGGCATCCAGGGCAGTACCATTTAGCCATATGTCTAGAGATGCAGCGATGTTTTAATTCACAGGCAAAGTGAACCTGAAGTGGTTGACTTCAAATTTACATAGCACTACTTGAATTGTCCCATTAAAAACTTGAAATTTGCCTTACTTCATCTTACTTTATGTTTTCCATTTCAAGTTCACTTCGAGTTACAGTTTGATAAGGCAAAGTCATTAAAAAACAGGCCACTGATCACATGCCTGACTGTCTCTGCAGGTCTGCAGGTCACATGATTCAGGGAGGCAGTCAAATAGGCGGGAAGTCAGTGTTCAAAAGTGCAAAGTGGGCACAGATGCAATGTGCAACAGTCAGCATTTGCTTTATTTCAGGGTACGGCAGAAACTGCTGTACCACCAGATTTAAACAGTGGGCCATACAGGGAACCCACACAAAGCCACCATTGCTGATACATTTCACAAAGTTTGATCCATTATTACTAGCTATGAAGCCAGCTTTTAGGGATAGGGGGTACAGCCACTTATCAATTTACGTCAGTACCAAGTCTAGCATGTGTTCGCCTGTATGCAATCCTGCTACACTATGCACTGCAAGCGTGGCATGCTGTTTAATGCCAAGCAGGTTGCTACCACCACCACAGTCTGAATTATTACACTGCTTTCCCATCATCTCAGACAACCCCAGGTAGCTGTGCCCAGTGTGCAGTAAGACAGATTGGAACTACCTGCCGTTTTGCCACTTTTGTACATATCCATTGTTAAGTGAATGCAAGGTGATACAGAATGTTGAAAGGCATGCCTTACAGACTCTGTCATTATCTGATATAAGCTCAGGGACAGCATGGGTGGAAAAGTACGTCCGAGACAGGACCTTCCATTTAGGACATGTGCATGTTGCAAAGCACCAGAAGCCTGCATTCTCCACAAAGGAAAATGGCAAAAGATCAATTGCTAGCATTTCCGCTATGGCAGCATTGAGTTCACATGCATCTGCATAACTGGGTGGGTATTTAGTGTTGCATGCAAAAAGACTGTGCAATGTGGACTGCATTGTTCATTGCTTTACACATGGTGTGCCAAATGGCTCTACCCTACTAATTGACATGGACAGGGTACTTTGAATATGTGATGGTGGGTGCACAGGTGACAAGCCAATACATGTGGTTATTTTCTTTGTTTTAAGCATAGTTGCTGATGTAGTAGAATTACTACATGGACTGCCACTGCTACTCTGACCACTGACCACAAAAGGTAGAAGACTTGGTTTGCTGGCCAAGGCACCTAGCTTCACCTGAGCTCTTTCCTTCTAAGACTGCTTGAAAGGCAGAGTAGAGAAACTTACCAGAGCAAGGGAGAAGGATTAAGACTTAGTTTGGCTAAGCAGATTTACTGTGTGGTGGTGTTTTTAATTTTTACTCACAGGGATTGCTACTGTTTGTTGCTAACATTTCATTGCTTTATTTTTTTCTCTGATTCAAATTGTTGTTGCTGGTATACCTTCTTCTGCATTATTACAAGGTGTGCCTACAGGTGTGTGCTAACAGATTACTGCTGTAATCTTCTGATTCAAATTGTCTTTGCAAGGTATATCTTCTGTTACTGCTTTATTTTCTCTGGAGCAAAGTGTTTCTTACAGGGTATATCTTCTCTGAAATTATTACAGGTAGTGCTTTACAGGTTTTACAGTTTTATCTAACATTAGGTTAAGCTTTCAGGGTTACTGCATTTGTTGTTGACTGATTGTTTCTGCTCTTACCTCCTTGTTCTTTCGTCCGTGGTTCTTCTTTTAGGCAGGAAGGGCCCAGTCACCCACCCCATCCCCAACCACCCCACGCTACACTCCATTTATAGGGTACCACAGTTGTGACATTTCCTGTGGCAGAGCAGGAAGGGCGGATCAGTGGGGCTCCACAAGGTGACTCATTTACAGGGCACTAGTAATTTAACTTGTTATAAGAAGTTAAACAAAGCACAATTAAACCATTACTTGCATTTTTTTTTCCTTCTAATTACTCTGACTAGGTTACAAACCCAGCAACTTATTTGGAATGGATTTCATTAACTGCAGGTACTGTGGAACAATTTTCAGAAGGACATTCTTACAGGATTTAGGACACTGTCCTACATGCTAGGGCCTTTGGAGATCTTAGGTCTCAGCTCCGGGCAGCATGGGCAGAGATTGCGCCTCAAATTTCATATTGAAGAGAAATACATTATAAGAACCACCCGCCATTTCCCCAGCATCCAACAGAAAAACCTCAACCGCAGAGGGTAGTTGGTCCAGGAGGTTGGCAGGTGGTTAGGAGGAAGCAAATCAGGTGCCCCATCACTCTCTGCTCTCCAACACATTACCTCCAAAACCATATAAACACTACAAACAGGTATCTGCCTCTATCTCTGAAATCAAATAAAGAGGCAGAAGACACTGCAGAGCAGGACACTCGCACAGGAGCTAGCACAACAATACCCACCCAAATCAGGAACCAAAACTAAACAAGCACAAAGGAAATCCAAAAACTTCTGATCATAGGAGACTCCATGATTGGGGAGTTGATACCCATCTCCAGCCAGGGTGATGGTCAGATGTCTCCAGGTACATCAGCATGGAGAGACACTGACCGCATTGCTAAGATGTTCACAAAGCAGGAGAAAACATTGATGTCCTAGTACACATAGGGACTAATGATCTCGCCAGCCGGTCAGTTGTGGAGACCAAGGAACACCTGACTAGGCTGGGTGACAAACTATCATCTATTTCGTCCGGCATCTCCTTCTCTGAGATCCTGCCAGTCTGGGAGAAGGGAGCAGATGGACGGAAGGTCAGAAGGGAGATAGGGAGCTAAACACATGGCTCAAGGACTGGTGCCAGGAAAAAGGACACAGATTTGTAGGAACTGGCAACAGTTCTGGGAGCGAAAGTTCTTTAAATTTGATGGACTGCATCTGACTAAAGAGGAGTCAGTGCATTGGGGCAGAAGTTTGACGTCTTTGCAGAATATTTAAACTAGCAAATGGGGAGAGGGTGCAGCACCCCATACGTTGAATGGAAGAACACCCTCCCCTCAGCTAGTTAGTCAAACTGGAATTCAGTGTGTTTGCCGTTCATTTGCATCACCAGGTAAGAAAAAGGTTTGTCTCCCCATACGATGCACAGGGTATGCCAAACCTCACCCAACAACTAACACACCAAAATCTGGCCAATGGAAAATCATGTACACAATGCTCACAGCCTGGGAAATAAGATCCCAGACCTGCAGGCAATAATGTCAGAGGCTAAACTGGACATAGTAGCAATTAGTGAGACGTGGTTTACCTGTAACCACACTTGGGAGACTTCAGTACCTGGCTAAGTATTGTTCAGAAGAGACCGAGGTGCAAAAGGGGAGGAGTGGCCTGTATGTTAATGAAAATATCAAAGCTACAGAAATTCAGAATACATAAGGAGCCAGAAGAACTGTGGGTCACCCTGGAAACAGGAAATGGGACAGCCATAAGAACTGGGGTTGTCTACAGGCCCCAGACCAGAGGAGGACATAGACACATTACTGTTAGAAGATATACAAAACATGACAGCTAAAGGGAGGTTCTGATAATGGGAGACTTCAACATGCCAGATACAGATTGGTCAATACCAGCAGCAACATCTGCCAGAACTAGACTCATAGTGGATTCCCTGCAGGGGAGGGCTCAAACAACTGGTACAGCAACCCACAAGAGACAGGGCTATCCTAGATCTAGTACTGACTAACAAAGAAGGGATCACAGATCTCCAGGTAGAAGGTCACCTGGGGGCCAGTGACCATCACATGGTATGGTTCAATTTGGCTACTACATCTAAATCATCCCATTCCAAGGCAAAAATATGGGACTTCAGAGGAGCTGACTTTGATAAGATGGCCAACAGAGTTAAGCTAGCCCTGGCAAAAAGAAACACAGGTGAGGAGGTACAGGCAAAGTGGGCAAGCATTAAGGATACAATACTTGAAGCAACATCCCATTGTGTTAGACAGAAAGGAAGTACAAAAAGAAGGAAACCACTTTGGTTCTCAAATACAGTAGCAGAAAAGGTCAGAGCCAAAGGCTGGCCTTCAGAAAATATAAGGGAACACAGCGGATGAAGATAGGGGCATACCAAACTGCCCTAAGGGAAGCAGGTAAGGCAGTAAGGCAGGCAAAGTCCCAAACTGAGGAAACACTAGCACAAACAGTAAAGAAGGTGACAAGACTTTCTATAGATACATTAGTGAAAGGAGAAAGTCCAGAGGGGGTATTGCTAAGCTTAATGGAGAAAGGGCATGTGAGGAGGAGGACCCTGTAAAGGCATCTATCCTAAATAGATACTTTGCTCAGTATTCACTGAAGAGAAGGTAGGCAGGGCCACAGCTCAGCATCATGGACACAGGGGGAGGGAGGTGAGCACTACTCCCTTCACAAAAGAAAGGTCCTACAAGAGCTTGCTAAGCTCAGGGTGGATAAGGCAATGGGACCTGATGGCATACATCCAGAGTACTTAAGGAGCTAAAGGAGGAACTAGCAGAGCCATTAGCAGAATTGTTTAGTGAGTCTCTGAGCACAGGAGAGGTCCCAGAAGACTGGAGAAGGCTCATGTGATCCCACTCCACAAGAGTGGTAGCAGGGAGGAGGCGGGGAACTACAGACCGGTCAGTCTTACCTCAGTAGTGGGCAAGATTATGGAAGCACTCCTTAAGGAAAGGATAGTGCAACACCTGGAATCCATAGGGGCACAGGATCCAAGACAGCATGGGTTTACAAAGGAAGGTCCTGTCAAACTAATCTCATAGATTTCTTTGACTGGGTAACCAGAGTGGTGGACCAAGGGGAGCAGTTGATGTCGCCTACCTTGACTTCAGCAAAGCTTTTGACACTGTTCCACATAGAAGATTGATAAATAAGCTAGGTAGGCGGGGTGGGTCAGAAGTTGGTCAACTGGGTGGCAAACTGGTTGACTGGCAGAAAACAGAGAGTGGTGGTAAATGGTATACAGTCAGAAGAGATGCAAGTCACAAGTGGGGTACCTCGGGATCAGTCCTGGGCCAGTCCTATTCAACATCTTCATTAGTGACCTAGCAGATGGACTAGAGGGTAGGCTTGTCTGTTTGCAGATGACACCAAGATCTGCAACAGAGTAGATGATCCAGATGGGGTGGGCAGAATGAGAAGAGATCTGGATAAACTAGCAGAATGGTCAGAAGAGTGGCAACTGGGATTTAATGCAAGAGTGCAAAATCATGCACATAGGGAAGAGAAACCCTGAAGCCACTTATAGGCTGGGAGGAGTTGCTAGCAGTCACAAAGGAAGAAAGAGACTTGGCATCATCATCACTGATGACCTGAAATCATCCAAGCAGACATCTAAAGCAGTAGGTAAGGCTAGGGGGTGTTAGGGTGTATTAGTAGGGGTATCACAAGTCGTAAGAGGGAGGTAATAATCCTCTGTACAAGACATTGGTTAGGGCCCCCATCTGAGTACTGCGTGCAGTATTGGAGGCCACACCTTCACAAGGACATTAACCAAATTGAGGCAGTCCAGAGAAGGGCAACCAAAATGGTGCAGGGACTGCATCAGAAGACATATGAGGACAGATTAACGGAGCTCAATATGTATACCCTTGAGCAAAGGAGGGAGAGGTGATATGATCGAGACATTTAAACACCTTAAGGCATAAACAAGGTGAAAGAGTCTAACATGTTTAAATATAAGAAAAATAGCAGGACAAGAGGACACAGCATGAGATTAGAGGGAGGCCGATTAAGGGGAATGTGAGGAAATTCTTTTTCACAGAAAGGGTGGTAGATGCATGGAATGGCTTACCACAAGAAGTAGTGGCTATGAATACAGTGCAGGGCTTCAAACAGGCATGGGATAGGCATAAGGGAGCAATACAAATGACTATGAATAGATAGGTCACTGACATAGCAAAGGCCGATGGCACATTTATAAGGTAGAAAAAGAAATGGGCAGACTGGATGGGCCTTGCGGTCCTTATCTGCCGTCAACTTCTATGTTTCTATGTTTCTATGCTTGAACATTCCAAATCATTCTCCTCCTTATGCCTGTAGCAATCCTCTAGTGTTATTTCACCACTTTTACCGGTGTGCCTACTTACACTGATGGAAGGAAATACCATGCTCACTAACGTGGCTGAGGGTGAATGCCCAACTACGGCATTAGCTCCCCTCTGGTGCTGCATCCACAGTGTTTGTGCCTGCTCTTCAGATGAGTATGCCAGCTCCCAGAGCCCAAATGGCTACCCTTTTTACCACGCTTTACTCACACTTGGCAAAGCTGGCAGATTGCCACTGTTTCATTGTTGCCATCTTGTACAAACAAATCCCAGACTAGGGATTTGGATGCCCTACTCTTCACATGTCACTGCTGGTGCTGCTGCTGCATATGTCACTGCACTTTTGATGGTGATGAAATGGGGGGGTGTAATGCATGATTTCTGCTGTTGTGCACAATTTGACTTTGACAACACCACAGTCTATGACTATTAATTCAGGGTCATCGTCAACAGACACAGCTACAGCAGAACTTTGAGGAATGGACAATTGACTAACAGACTGTTTACAAACAGCCATCATAGCTTTCTTTTTTTCTGGTTCCCAAATGAGGTCACTAGCATCATCATCATAATCATCATCCACTAATTCACTTTGGAGGCTGTCCTCCAGTGGAGATATTCCAAGTTCAGCAGCAGCCTCAATATTATCAGCCACACTTTTCTCGTCAATGTCTGAATGTTTGGATGACCTCGAAATCAGTGGAAACATAAGACTGTGACTCATCATCATGATCAGAATCATGTTCAGGCACTGTAGGGAGCGGGTCATCAACTGCACTCAATTCTGCAGATTCAGCAACATTGTTCCCACATGCTAAGTTTAACAGGGTTGAACTTGTAGCAATACTCATGTTGTTATCAACCATGCCCTCACTAACATTTCTAACAGCAGGGACAGCACCATCTCCACCCAGCATTGAAGTGACTGATTTTACTGTGAAAAAACATAATTGGACAAATTCCTTTACTTGCACCAACTACTACCTTTCCCTTCTGCTTGTGTACTACCACGGCCATGATCACTATTAACATTGCTACCATTGGTGGCCACTGATGAACCTGACTCATCTTCACAACAACTTCCACTGACATACAACTATGTGGCTACAACACTTTCAGGCATGAAAGAATGGGGGAAACATGGAGGTGGCTGTGTAACATATCTGAAGGACCACCTCCATGGGCAAATGCTACTCCTCATCATAGCTAAGTGTTACATACAGTTGCTCCCAATAAGGATACTGCTCAGAAAAAATGGAAAGGCATTTATGATTGTATCTACCTATATTCCACCCAAGGCTCAAGGCAGTGGTTTCAAAGTCACTACCAGCTTCCTCACCGGGAGCAGTCCAAACACTGAAATGATTATGTTGGGGGACTTTAATATCAATTGGAACTCCCCTGAAATAGGTCCTTATAAGGATACTCTGTCCTCATTACATGCAATCCAATTAGTGACTACCCCTTCTTGCATAAACTACCAGACTGGCACTAGTTCCCTAATTGACTGGTTGATCACCAATTGCCCCAAAAGAGTAAGCATGTCTCAGTGCTCCCTGACTCCCCTAGTTATCACTCCCCTATCCTTTTTACCAGGACAAATAAGTCCCCCAAGGTCTCCAACAAAACAGTCTTTACTAGACTTTTAAAAAAAAGGTAAGCTGGATGTGCTTAAAGTGCACCTAAGCAACCAGGAATGGAGTTTCCTGCACAACACTGCCAATATTGGTGCTGCCCTACAACACTTTATCTACAAATTTAATGAGTCTTGTGACATCTTTGCCCCATTCACCAGGCGTAAGATCCGGGACCACCAAACCTCATGGATCTCCCCAGAACTGCCTGACCTCATGAAACATCCTGACAACCTATGGCATAAATCCAGAAGCTGAGGCTTAGCCGTTGACACTCAGAAATACAAGGAGGCCCGGAACAGCTGTACGAGGGCTATCCAAAAGGCCAAAGTCAGCATTTTATAAGCGAGCCACACTCTGCAGGACTTCACCCAGCAGGCTCCACCTGGTGCTGTGTGCTGCCAACTGCATATCAGCTGCAATGCCATCAGCAGCACATCTTCCAGAAATAAAATAGCACTACCACTGATCTCCTTGAATTCACTTGCTTTATGTATAATGATCTTGATCAAGGGCTCTTGGTGGGGGCTACATATATTGACCTCACCAAGGCCTTTGACACAGATAATCATGAGCGGCTCCTCTTCCGATTATTCACCATTGGTCTCTCCCCTGAATCAGTGTAACTGATTCAGAAGCTACTTCCTAGGGAAGAGTACAAAAAGTCAAAATTAATGATGTCTGCTCTGATTTTCATGATGTCGCTACAGGAATTCCTCAAGGATCATTCCCTGGACCTCTGCTTTTTAGCCTTTTTCATAACCGTCTCCCCTAAACAGTTAATGACCAATTTCTGCTCTATGCAGACAATGCCATGCTTTTCTCTTGTCACTCAAACTCTGCAGAGCTAGAACTCCAGATGCAGACACATTTCTCCATGGTGGAGCAATGGTTCTCAGACTCAAAGCTCTTCTAAACTATTAAAAAACAAAGACCGTTATTTTTGCTTCCACTCACAATAAACATGAACACGTCCAGGTGCACTAGGGGTATTAATGGCCTAACCCTGAAAGTCCCATTCCACAGAACCTTGCAAGGGCAAAGGTCTTTCAAGTATCATGTGCCAATCTGGCTCAACTCACTCAGTGATGAATTACTCTTTGAAGACAAACTTGGCTTTTGTAAAATAAAGCTCAGATCCATACTAATTCAGGACAGTGTCTGCGACTGTAATGACTAACTCCCCTGCTTGTGTCAGCAATATTTTCATTTCCACTCTTTCTATCTTGTCACACCTACTTACCCCATCTTCTCTTCACTTGCATTGTTTTTCAGGCCCTTCCTCATTCTCCTTCCATGCTTTCACCCTTACCCCTCCAGGCACTTTAACTACCACTTAATAGTGTGGCAACTGCCTGCCTCTGGAAGTTGTAACCCATTTTTCCCCCTGTTCTCATCCTACCCCTTACTATCCTATCCACCCTTCTTTGCTCCTTTCAACCCCTACCAGCCCATCTCCCCTACACCCCACAGTCCCCACCTGTGCACTTTCTGCCCCAACATGCCCTATGCCCCCTTCATCTTACTATTTTTTCTCTTTGTTTTTCCCTCCTCTTCCCCCTTCCCCTTCTATTTTTGCCTTTCCCTCTAGTCTTCCCTTAGATACCACCCTACCTTCTACCTGCCTGGCTGCAATTTCCCCTCTCAATCCTCTATATTGTAATTCTTTGTTCTCCTTGTAGCATTGCTTGTACCAAAGGTTAACCAAATTTTAGCTAGCACTTCAGTTTCTTGCACTTTGGCAATAGAACTGTTATTATTTTACATGTTCTAGCTGTTCTTTATCTTTGTCCCATCCACAGCTTTGCATAAGCTAATTGGATATTATTTAGACATTTACTGGATATGTACCCCCTGTTATCCCTTGTTATCTAATCTTACTTCTGTATCAATATAATACTGTTCTTTGTCTGCTGTAATCTGTTTTTGATGTGGAACCTCTGTAAAAGAGTCTCTGACTCAAAGGTCTAATCCTAGATTTAAATAAATAAATAAATAAACAAATAATAGTTCTCTTGGCAGCAGCTCCACAGCCAGAACCTGCTTTGCTACCATTGGTGCATCTGCTTTTTTTCAGATGACATGGACAATTTACAACTTGATATTTTGGCACTTTTGTGGGTCTGGGAAGCAAAACACTAAATGCAGCTGCACAGACACAACACAACACCTATCCTAGAATCCTTAACCAATCTTCAAAAAGCAGAGAATCAAAAAACAATACCTTGTTTTGATGGTGGGGGGGGAGGGATGCAGGACCTAGCAACACAGAAGCAGGAAAATAAATTACAGATAGGTTTAGAAATTCAGAGTACTGATATTGTTGTGTCACAATGAAATGCATAGCAATTGACATCACACACTCAGAATAAAGGTCAGGCACAGAAACGTTAATTGTTCGGTACAATACAACACAGACAGTCCTTCAGAAAGACTGATAAACTCCCCAGAAAACAAAAAATATTTATAAACAATTCAGTGAAGTTGTACTGTGTCTACCAGAACACAAAAATAATAAAACAATAGCCAACAATGGTAGGAAAAATTCCTTTCTCACTACTCTCCCTTCTAAAACCACAGATCAGCCCCTCCTCAAAACACACTTCCACAGTGTCTGTCACTACAGAGACTCAATCAACTAAATCAACATTCAATATTCACAAAACATCAATAAATGCTCGATGATATAACCACATCAGGGTTTACTACACTCGATCTACTAAATTTTGTCACAATATTCTTTGGCAAAAAGGCATTTTTAAAGGTTTTCAGAGGGTTTGAATCTCAGAGGTCTGAGAGCAAACTGTCTCCAGCTTTCCACTACACACACTACGATTAACTGAGGCTGTGCAAGACAGTATAGAGCCCATTTGACTTTACATCCCATGATTCACTGCAAAATTTGCCTTAAAGAGCACAAAAAACAAGGCAAAGTAACACAAAGTCAATACAAAACAAGGCAAAGTAATACAAAGTCCATAGAGAACTATGGGAACTTTGCGTTACTTTGAGATGCATAGTTATTCACTTCACTTTGTGGAGTAGTAAGCAAACATAGAAACATAGAATTTGATGGCAGATAAGGACTGCTTGGCCCACCTAGTCTGCCCATTTCCCTACCTAAGGGATAAGCTGCAGATCCTAGTTAACCAACAGCCTGGTTTGGTTCTACGCAAAATACTACACATAGCAAATTTTAGGTACTTTGCCCACCACTACATTTGTCTATCATGAAAAAAATGTGGGATTTTATCTGACTCCAAATCCTGGAAGATTTTGTAATTTTATTAATAGCAAAGTTACCATAAGCTGAACAAATTAGTTTCCTGACTATAGGATGCTTAAAGGTCTCTTTCTTATTCTGAAAAATCAGTTCATCAGTTTTATTTTTAGACTCATTGAACAAGAGTGCAATATTGTGCATATAGTACACCATAAATCTTTACTCTTGTGATAGACTATCTATACTGTGTAGCATGGCCTGAATAACAATTTGACCTAAACCATCATTAAATGTTTGTATTTGACTCTTAATTGTAGCCAAATCAGTTCAGTTCTAAATTGACATGCAAGTGCCAAATAAACCTGTAACAGCACCTGTTACACCTGCTACATTAGCAAAAGTGGCCCATTTGGGAATCTGTAACACACCTAAATGTTCCATGATAAGGGGCTGGCTACAGGGTCTTGTGTTCAGCATGTGCTTGATATGCTGCTATTAGATCTAACAATAATACGGCATGAAACGTAAATGCATTTGTAGAGAAACAGTAGTCAAATTCGGTTATGTTCCAGTGCGTAAAATCTAATTCAACTGGCATGTGAAGGTACTGTACATTCTTGATTAGAGTCCTGGGTAATGATGTACCTACAAGCCCACTGGGTAGGCCTGGTTCCTGAACTGGGCATTGAAAAGGGTCATCTGATGGTGGGAATACTGTAAGGAAAAGAGCAGCACTTGCCATTGAATGACTAGAACAAAATTAGTGGGAAGTGTCATTAGAGGATTTTGTACAAAAGTCTGGATTAACCATAGCTGTGAGATTGTAAAGAACTGTGTCCTGCTGTTGAGTTTGGTGAAGAGACAAAGTTCCATTAGGAGCAATGCAGGTGTTTGGCCAGCATTGGAAGGTTCCTTTGGAAAGGTGGGCCACAGGGATTTATTTTCCATTGGGATTGTCAGCTTTCCACACTATCTGTAGATCAGTCAGGTCAACCACCTTAGCATTGAGGTAGGCATCCTTGCCTTCTTGAACAGTGACAACGTTGGGGTATGTTGACAGCCAATGACCTCCCCCGTTTGAGCTTCATACTTAGCAAAGATGTCTGCCTGGTCATTTTAGTTGTGAAAGAATAAGGCCTTAGAATGGGCCCTTTTCTTAGGAATGTATAGCTTGAAAAGAGGAATTGCTTAGTAAGGCTGACAATGTAGATGAACAGATCCCTGTATTTCACTGGAGTACCCTCTGATGAGGTGAAATCATGAATCCTCCAAAATGGAAGACACTCAGTCAAGCATTTACATACCCATGAGGAGTCAGAGAAGATGACAGTGTCCTCTTTTCACTGTTGGACTACTTACAGTGCCCATACCACCACAGCAAGTTATATGTACTGTGAGGAATGAATGGTACACTTTTTGGACACTTTAATGGTGTCTTCAGCTGTAGTCAAGCCCAAGACTCCAAATCCTGAAATTTGTTCTCCCTTGAAGTATGAGGAGAGCCCATCTGTAAAGATGCAGCAAAATGTGGGTTCTGATAAGATCCCTTTAATGGTTGGTAGGAATGGATCTGGATCTAGCAGAATGGCTGGCTCTAGGCCACACTCATGTACTTCTCCTGAGCACAGAAGACTATGTGCCAAAATGGATGACATTTTGGTGGGAAGGAGCGTGATGTCAAATTTTGTAGCAGTAGTGACCAGTAAGTGAGTCAGGTGTTGGATACATTTCCATCTTTGATTCAATCATTTAACAGAAAGTTGGTGGGGTCGTCTTTGTTGTGTAACATGATAGGGAAAAACCCTATAACGTAAGTGAAGTGCTTGACAGCCCAAAACATTGCCAAAAGGTTTCTCTCAGACAGGGAGTACAGAGGGAGACTGTGAAAAGGCAGAGATACTAAACAAATATTTTTGCTCAGTATTTACAAAGGAAGAGGGGGAGGTACATAAAACAAACAGTAGTAACACTCTGGATACAGAAGTTGATACCGGCCCATTTAGAGAACAAAGGGTTCTGAAAGAACTCTTAAAACTGAAGGTGGACAAAGCAATGGGGCCTGATGGGATTCATCCCAGAATTCTAAAAGAACTAAGGGTAGAACTAGTGACACCACTGACTACCCTTTTAACAAATCATGGGAGGATGGGGTGGTACCCGAGGACTGGAGGAGGGCAGATGTGATTCCTTCACAAAAGTGGGAGCAAGGCAGAAGCAGGAAACTATAGACCTGTTAGTTTAACCTCAGTGATAGGAAAATGATGGAATCACTTCTAAAGGAAAGAATTGTCGAGTATCTAGAGGCCAGAGGGGCACAGGACCCTAGGCAGCATGGATTCACAGCAGGAAGGTCATGCCAGACGAATCTGATAGATTTCTTTGACTGGGTGACCAAAGTAGTAGATCAGGAGTGGCTGTGACATGGCCTACCTAGACTTTAGAAGGCATTTGACACAGTCCCACACAAAAGATTAATATGCAAGTTAGCCAGCCTGGGAGTGGGTCCCAAGATGACAGCCTGGGTAAAGAATTGGCTGGAGAATAGGACACAGAGAGTAATAGTAAATGGAGTCCACTCAGAAGAAAGGAGGGTTACTAGTGGGTACATCAGGGTTCAAGATAGATCGTCCCTTCAATGTCTTTATAAGGACATTGCAGAAGGACTGAAGGAAGTATGTCTCTTTGCAGATGACACTAAGATCTGCAACAGAGTTGATGCACAGGGTGGGGTGGAAAGGATGAGAAAGGACTTGGCAAGGTTAGAGGGAATGGTCAAATGTATGGCAGCTTAGATTCAATGCTAAGAAGTGCAGGTAATGCACCTGGGAAACAAAACCCAGGGAAGAGTACACAATGGGGGTGAGATACTAACAACAACAAAATGGAAAGGGACCTGGGGTAGTCATATCAGATGACCTAAAGACGGGCAAGCAATGTGAGAGGGCAGCAAGGAGGGCTGGGGGATACTGGGATGCATAGGAGAGGCATCACCAGTAGAAAACAGGAAGTTATTATCCCTCTGTACAGACAGCTGGTGAGACCCCATCTGGAGTATTGTGTGCAGTTCTGGAGACCTATCTCCCAAAGACATAGACAGGATGGAAGCTGTCCAGAGGAGGCAACTAAAATGGTGCAGGGTCTGCACGGAAGACATATGAAGAGAGACTTAAGGAGCTTAATATGTATAGCCTCGAGGAAAGAAGGAGAGGGGACATGATAGAAACGTTCAAGTACCTCAAGGGAATCAACAAAGTCAAGAGGGTAGCATCTTTCAAAAAGAAGTGTGCAAGAACAAGAGGCACAATTTGAAAATAGAGGGGGGCTCAGAGGTAATTTAAGGAAGTATTTTTACAGAGAGGGTTGTGGATGCATGGAACGGCCTTCCGAAGGAGGTTGTGGAGTCAAAATCAGTGGTGGAATTCAAGCATGCATGGGATAGTCATAAGGCAGTTCTGGGGGATGGGGGTAGGAAGAAGTAGGCTGCTGGTTAACTAGGATCTGCAGCTTATCCAGTAGGTAGGGAAATGGGCAGACTGGGTGGGCCAAGCGGTCCTTATCTGCCGTCAAATTCTATGTTTCTATGTTTCTATGTTTCTATTCCACAGGGGAAAGCATCTGGGAGTTATAGTTGATGGGCCTAAGGATCTCATTTGCCTTTTGTGCCACAACTTCTGACATGCTCACCTCAGTGTTGGCAGTTTTCAAATGGAATGGAAGGTCTGGATTTGGACTAATGAAAGCTGGGGCTGAGGCCAATATTTTCTTTAGATAAGTGACAGCAACTGTGAGCTCAGATCCCCATTGCCAGAGGACATCCTTTTTTAGTAACTCATAACTCATACATGGGTGCAGCTTTCTTTGCAAAAATACAAATAAAGTCCCTTGGGTGGTTGACCATACCTAGGAAATGTCTCAAAGTAGCCACACTTGTGAGTGGTAAGTCTTGGGTGCTCTGAACCTTGTCCAAGGTGGGGCTTCTGCCCTCTGTAGCAATGTACAGGCCCAGGAAGTAAACTTCTGGTTCTCATAACTGTGCCTTCACAGGATTGCATTTGAGGCCTGTTTCAGCAGGAGTCGTAATAGCATGTTAAGGAGCTTCAGATGATTTTCCAAAGTCTTGGTTGCCAGCAGGAGATCATCCGCATACTGCAAGAAGCATTATGGTGTTAAGAAGTTCTGAATATCCTTCCCCATATGGGAGGGGATGAGGGAGGGAGAGTTGTGGAACCCTTGTAGGAAGCAATTTTCTGTGTGCTATCTTCCCTCAAAGGTGAAGACAAACTTATACTGGCTCTCAGGGGCCAGTGGAAGAGATCAAAAACCACTGGAATACTTAACCACTTGTGTTCAGGTTTTAGAAGTTTGAGCATGTCTGAGTCAGATGCCACAGTGAGTACACAACTAGGGGTGACTTGATTAAGTCACATGTAATCAATTCTGAGCCTCTAGCTGTTATTGGGCTTCTTCACCAACCAAACTGAAGGGTTGACTGTGTACACACAGGATCTGAGGACCCCTTGCTTCAGGAGAGAGTCCATGGTCACCCTCAAGGAGGGTATTGCCTCTGCAGGAAATAGATTTTGTCTTTGCCTGGGTGGCAATTGGATGGCAATATTCATTCTCTCACAACCATATCTGTGCTTTGCAAAGACTTCTTGATGCATTTACACAGCTGGTTTGATCTTGTGAAATAGTTCATGGTGCTGCTGCATGACTATGACGTCCTATTCTGCATCATTAGGTTTCACTGCAGTTACAACATATGAGTGAGAGATAAATAGCACTGAACACTGGCCTGACATTTGGAGCAATAGTTGGTTGGCTAGATCTACTACACATCCATAGCATGGAAGGAAGTCAATTCCCAAGATGCTCTGGTGATGATGTAACACCATGATTCACTTCCAAGTTGCCTGTGACCATTGGTATTGGCTTGGACCTGTAAGTTGTTATTACTGTCCCCTCAAAGGTTTTGGCAGATGTAGAGCTCCCTGTTGACCAGGGAGACAGTTGTTTAACTTAATACATTTTATTAAGGTTTTGGAAACATTAACAGAACTGGGTAAAACAAGGTACAAAAGAAGGTTACAACAATGTCAAGCATTGTGCCAGGGTGGTATTTCAATATATTACAAGCAAATACCAATCTGAACTGATATGCCTACAAATTGGAGTGAAGATATAGAAAAACATTAGAGGCCAGCATTTCAAAGGGCCCTTAGATCCATGCAAGCTGTTTCAAATGACCAGCTTGAGTCAGATCTAGGTGTGCCAAATACCGTGAGCCATATTTTGCAAGAAAAGCATTTTCTGTGGCAATGTCCCCCAAACTGATGCAAGAGGTCTGCTGCATCAACAAAATGGAGTAAGGAATGAGGATGACGCAAGCTACATCAACATAAATGGGGCAAGCTAACTAAAATTTTTTTATTTATTTAGTTTTTGTTAACTGGGTAGGTGCACTAGCCAAAAAATGACTATTTTCAGGCATGACCCGGGAGAGTACAACAAAAAGAGAACAGTGGAACAACAGCAATATGAGTACAGTAATACAAATAGAGGAACAGTACAGTAGTGCTACAAAAATACAGTGAGTAGAAACAACAAAAAACAGTGGCAGGCATTATACAAATAATGACAGTAAGATATAGAATAATAATAATAACTTTGTTTACTAGAGCACCATTCGTAGTATCAAAGCGCTTCACAAATGCATAAAATTCAATAAATTCAATAAATATCAATAAAATCATAAAACTTCTGGAAAAGCTTTACCCCATAAGAAAATCTTCAGTGCCTGCTTAAAGCTCCCCAATGTCCTATATTGTTGGTATATATTGTTATAATAAATGCAGAAACCACTGACCCAACCTGTGGAGTGAAAGGATTAATAACAGAGTAAGGTTATATAGAGAGAAAAGTGAAGAATGTTCAAACATAACAAGAAAGACAGATAGAAGGAAGGTCAGGGCTGGTAACTGGCAAAACAACAGTGGATGGTAAGCAACAAGGTTCAAGAAGGAAGAGAGCTAGTAGTCAAGAAGTTACTTATAAAGAGAAGGAAAAATATGTGGTGGGGAAGAGGAGACAGTATTAGAACTGGATTAGAGCAGGGGTGACTTTATTGGTAATTCTTAAGAGCTTCAGGTTGGGTCAAAGCATGTACAAGAATCAGCTAAGGATAGATAACGACGATATTCACTTTTAAATCTAAAGTGAGACTGAGATAGCCAGAGGTTGAGTGGAAGAGCATTCTATAACCTGGGAGCAGAGAAATGGAAGGCCCCTGTGCCTTTAGTCATCCAACATCTTGGAACATAGAGCAAGGATTTGTCAGCTGATCACAGGCCATGGGAGGATGGTTGAGGGACCAGCAACGCTGCCAGCAGGGATTTTTTTCCCAGACGATCGAGTCCGTTAGTGGTCCAAGGTAGTATTGTCTACTGGCAGAGGGTAAGAGCCATTTCAGATCCTTATAAACAAGGCAGTGATGTTTGAGTCGAGGCGACAAAGAGGCAAATCGGCATATATTGTTATAAGGTACGTCCCATTTTAGTAGGGAGGTTTTATGGGCAGAAGTAAGAATAGAGGCACCATAAGTAAGGGTTTGGAGCAGAATACCTCGAGCAATTGCTAATTTTGCCGAGGGTGTAAGCATGTAGCTTGTTTTGTAAGCTACTCCAGTTTCGAGTTTACAGCTTTGTACGAGGACTGAATGTAAAGATTAAAATCCAGGGAATCATCCAGCAGGATCCCAAGGTACTTGAAGGAAGTAACATTTTCAAGTGGAATTCCTCCTGAATGAAGAACCTCCAGCAAACTAGAACAGGCCTTACTCTTTAGTGCAGAACCTAGGAGCATGGCTTTCATTTTCTTTTCATTTAGTACAAGCTTACAGTCTAGTAGTCAGTTTAAGACCTTATTGAAGTCTGAGGTAAGTGATGTGTTTATGTAGGCACTACTAGCAGAACTAGTATAGATGATCAGGTCATCAGTGTAGAGAATAGCCAAGCAGGATTCCAGGACCTCAGCTGCATTGTTGATAAAAATTGAGAACAAAAGGGGCCCAAAGATAGAGCCATGGGGGACCCCAAGGTTGATAGTAGACATGTTGTACAGGGAGGAGTTAAATTTGACAGCTTGCAACCTGTTTGACAGGTAGCTACAGAACCAGTACACAACAGGGATAGAGAAATGGAATTTATAAAGAGTGGAGAGAAGCAGGGGATGGTCTACAAGGCCAAAAGCCTTAGTGAGGTCAATGAAGATGGCACCTGTGATTTTTTCAGAATCCGTGTTGGACAGAATATCAGTAGTTAGTTGTAGAAGAGCTGTGGTGGTGCTATGTCCTTTTCCGAAACCATGCTGGGTGTCCGAGAGGAGATTGCAGAACGTAAGGTAGTCAGTGGTCTGTGATGCAACTATTTTCTCTAGGATCTTGCTAAGGACAGAGAGAATTGCAATAGGTCTGTAATTGTCCATGTCCTTTGGGTCACCATTTTTAAAGATGGGCGTTACTCTTGCAGATTTCCATAGGTCCAGCATGATGCTATGGATAAGGGATAAAATGTAGATTCTGGCAATCAGAGAGGCAATGAGTAGAGAAGCCAGCTTAAGGAGACAAGGTTCCAATGAGTCAGAACTAGAGCTGGTATTGACAGATATGGATCTCAGTAATTTCAGAACTTCCGCTCTTGATATAGACTTGAAATAGAATGGTGGAGCTGGAGGAGCATCATACAATAAGGCAGTATGATTGTCTGATGGTAGCGTGGTAGGTAGATTGGAATGTGATCCACTAGATTGTAAAGCCAAGGTATAGTGTGACAGATCAGAGAAAAGATTGTTAAAACTGTTTGAGATGGTCCTAGGGTCATTACAATGTGCTCCATTTATGATCATTTCATCAGGAGTGACCGACTGCAAGGTGCCCAGAATATTATGCAATTTGAGTCATAAGACTGACTCAGGGAATGAAAATGATGCAAAATGAGTAAACAAATTATGCAAACTGAGTCAAAAAATGGTGCAAGCTGAGTCAAAATAATGGTGCAAGTTGAGTAAAAAAAATGACACAACTGATGAGAATGACGCAAGCTAAGTAAAAAAAAAGGCAGAGGAAATGGCCAAGGCTAAGACCCCAAAATGTTCTAAACTAGTTCTGCAAGAGAATACTGGCCCTTAATAGTAACATAGTCAGGTATGAACACCTGCTATGGGTCTCTTTATATGCTGTAGTGTCCCTTAGACCAGCTTTGGCTGGTCTAACAGCAACATGTATCTTAAGCACAAGGACAGGACTTGCGTTCTTTGAAAATCCCAAATAAGGGGATGGTGCATCATTATAGTGACACATGCATCCCTTCTGACATGGCACAGTAATTTCTTTGATACAAGCCACTCTGTCACATGCAGACCTGTTTTTGACGCAAACACCATTTGAAAATCAGAATTGGTGCAAGGTTTGATGCATCTTGCTCCTTGTGTCAGTTGTTTCTGATGTAAGCTCCTTGCGTCATTCTCTGGCCTTTGAAAATCTGGCCCTAGGTGTCCCTACAAAGACTATGACATAAAGAGAAAATCAAAATTATACCAACCTAAAGTCTCGTTCAATGAAAAAAAAACTCCAGCCCATACAAAGAGGATCCCTTAAAGGACCATTCATTGAATGTATTCAGAAGTGACATAGCTAAACTAAGGCACGTTTAATAAAATATTCAACCTCTTCCATCTTTTCTTATAGGAGGGAAGATCATAGTGTCATAAACTAGCCACTGACTTCTCCAGTCTCAGAAAAGTCAGTATCTCAGCATGTCATTCTCTGTAGCTAGGAAGCTGAGACTCCAATCAGTGTCTCAGGATCACTAATATGGCTACTGCAGAGATTAGTGCAATATATCTTCAAATTCCAATCCCCAAGAGACAGTTCCTGGGTAAAACAGTCCTGTAGAACTAAAAGTGGATCTAAACAGGATCTGATACAATTTTAAAATTGGGGGACAATCCCACAGTAGGTGACTTAGAGCACCTTCCTGAGATTTACATTTCAAGCAAAACAGATCCCCCTGCTTCCTGAAATTAAACAGGTGCTGGGGTGTATAGTAAGCATTATGGAAGATTGTATATTGAATTAAATGCAGCTTATCTACTTTAATGTATTTATGTATAAATTCCTAGGAGAGTGAGGATCCTGAATTCAACATGAACTCGGGGGAACTCCTTTGGCCTGTAACCACAGGTTACCATATTCTTGGTTCCAGTCTAGTCCCTTAGAGACTTGTATAAAGCAGAAACTGTGTGTGACTGTGAGGCTGTATCCACCAGTTTACAGTAGATTGAACTGTCTGAAAAAGACCAGGAATGGGGGCCTAGAAAATCTTGGACTGAGTGTTTAAGTTGAAAAAGGCAAATGCCTGACCGCTCAAATGAGGTATAGAAAATGTAGTTCCAAAGTCCTCAAAAGTAATTATCCTGTCCCCTTGAAGTGCATCAGATATCGTATAAAGGCTAACATGCCTCATGAAAGTTAGAGGTATAGGTTTGCTGTCAATTTTCAAGTTGGGGTTCAGTTATGGATCATCTTGATGCAAGAAGAAACTGGGGTGCAAGTGTCTAGAAGTAAATCAAGCTAGCAGCCCCCAACCAGTGCTTCTTTTTTTTTTTTTTATTTTAGCTTTTGTAGCTTCTATACAAGGACATCTGGAATCATCAGTCACTAAAGTAGTGATGATTTGGACTGGGGTCTGACACCGTTAGTAGGATCCATCTTGGCTTTGATCACCGATGAGGCACATCTCGGAAAGCATTTGTCTTACTTCTGTGCAGGGAGATTTCTGCGTTTGCCGTTCGCCCTCCTCTGGCATTTCTTCTGCCAGAGGGGCTGAAGGAATTGCAGCCATTTTCCCTAATCTCCCTGTCCAATGCTTCCTGGCACTTTCTGAACTTACTGTATCACACAACTCCTTATTTTCATTCCATAACATATCATTCATGCCAGTCAACAAATAATTCATTTGCAACACATGCTTTTTAATATGCAAAATCCTTTCACAGCCCTCTCTTGATTTAACCAATTCTTTCTCTCTATTCTGTACAGTACAATACGAACATATGAATATATGAATTTGCCAGCAGAAACAGGCTATAATGGTCTATCTATTCTGCTTGTGTGTGCATCTCTAATTAGTAGTTTCCTGGATGGACAATGTAATTTACTCTGAGCCTCATTGTGGAACTTCTGGATATCTTTTTCTAGGCTGCACCCCAGCTCACTCATGATGGGATTTAGATCCCAGCTCCTTTTTCAAAGCCAAGACCTGTATTTTCATTGCCTGTATGGCAGTGTAAAGAGTGGCTACCATCAGGCCCTTCTGGTCATGCTTTTTAGCTGTAGATCGGGTTTCTGAATAAAGGGTACACACATACTGTATCGGATGCCCGGGGCAATTTTGCTTCCAGTGCAAAATCGCCCCAGCCCCCATGAAAGGGTAGGAAGTTTCTGGGATCTAATTTCAGCTTTGTGCTGATAGCCATGTTGGGGAGAGGTCTGCTTTTACATACACTGACAGAGAACACAAAGCATACCAATTAACTTCATGTCCTGCAATTAGGCAGTCATGTGACTGATATAAAAAGTCCCTCAGACCCCTTTACACTGTTGAATAAGGATGTGTAGGTTTAACCACCTCTGTGATCCCAGTCCCATCTAAGCATTGAGTGCCTGAAAATTATTCTGTATAATGTTTGAACAAGTGGGTGGAGATTCCCTCAGCTACGTTATCACATGCCTCTTTGAACACCTTTGGATGTTCTGGTTTAGTTCTGTCCAATCAGGTCCTGCTGTGGTCATCACTTTGTTAGCTGATTCTGGCAGAATACTCTGACCTGATGTAAAAACATTACGCAGAAACAGGTGTTGCAGAATATAAGTTTTATTCTCTGTTACATAAAACATTTTACCTAAACAGCTGGGAAATTGGTACCTCTCCAAACACCCAGGTGTTCATGAAGAAAAACTCAGTGAACAAAGAACTTGCATAATGTTATATAGTTCTGATAAGAAAGTACATTATCTGAGTAACAGCTCATCTGCTGAGCAGCACAAGGCTCTTATTGGTGGATTAGAAGGGTATCTGGAATCCAAAACTATAACTTTTCACACGTACACATAGATAAGTAATATTGCTGACTAGTACTACTTTTGTGTAACAATAAAGCTTTTCAGTAGGTTATGTTAAGCTTTGCATATTAGTAGGTCAGTATGTCAGTAGGTGAAGCACTGAGACCACACATTTAACACTACATCATAATACTGTTTTTCCTTGTGGTGTGAGCTAAAGGCAGTTTTCATGAGGGATTCTAGGTCAGACCAGTCTGCAGCATGGACTATGTGTGGAAGGAATGTTTATTAATTTTTTTATTTGAAATTTACTTTTTAGGGCTATGTTAAACATTTTCAGTGAGTAAAAGTGGCAGCCACATTTGCAATGGATATCATGGATGAATGAAGTGGGCTATGGATTTTGTATGTTATTGTCCCAAATTCCAAAGCCTATTGCCTGAACTTATTCCATCCTTTGAATTTCTATGGGTTTAACATATAGGTAGCAGAACTTATACAGCCAATTAATAAGCAAAAATAAGAGGTTGCAAATCAAATGGAAATCTTTATATATTGAATAATGCATGGACATCAGTGTCTAAAGGGTTTTTTAACATGCTGATGGGTGTGATATTACATAAACAACAAGAGAGAAGTTTTCATGATTTGTAAATGTATCACACAGATGGGGTGTAAGATTGTTTTTCTATCTTATTTCCTCTATTTCTTTGCAAATTTCTGTACTCTATTTCTTCACCATTTATTCTTCTCTCATTTATTAGTTCTGAAGCAGAACCCTAATATGTAAAATACAGTATAAGTAAAATAACATTGCTAGTACAGAACATGTTATGGATTCACAGAAGCATGGATTCATAGGGGGTGATCAAGTCAAGTAAGTCTGATAGAGTTATTTGATTGGGCAACCGAGGCGTTAGAGCAGGATGGAGCAGTGGGCATGGCCTACTTAGATTTCAGTAAGGATTTCAGCACTGTTCCACACAGGTGGATAGTAAGCAAGCTGGGTGGCTAAGGAGTGGCTCTAAAGGTTGTAAATTGAGTAAGAAATTGGTTAGGGAATAGGTGACAAAGGGTAGTGGTAAACAGAGTTCACTCAGAGGAAGGAAGGGAGGATGACCAGTGGGGTACAGGAGGGACAGGGAGGGTAAAAGAGGAGCAAGAGGAGTAGCTCTTTACATAAGGGAAGAAATAAAAGCAACAGAACAAAAGGGTAAACAGGGAGGAGAAGAAGCACTGTGGATACATTTGGAGACAGGCAATGGCACCACAATCCACACAGGGATTGTATACAGACCCCCTTCTCAGGGGGAAGAAATGGACAAGGAAATAATAGAAAGTATACTTAGAATGGCAGAAAAAGGGGAGATATTGCTGATGGGTGATCTGAATATGCCAGATGTTAACTGGAGTGCAGTTGCAGCTGCCACTTCGAAGAGTGGCGTTATTCTATATGCCCTACAGGGAGCATGCCTTAGACAACTAGTACTGGAGCCCACTCGAGAAGGAGTAATATTAGACTTGATTCTCTCAAATGGAGATGGAGAGAGGATCACAGATGTAGAAGTGGGTAGCCATCTGGGAACTAGCGACCATCAAACAGTATGGTTCACAATAAACATGGCAATAGAGTCAAGCCATACAAAGACAAAAGTACTGGACTTTAGGAGGGCTGACTTTGCCAAAATGGGTGAGTGCCTAAAGAATGCACTAGCAAATGGGCAGGAAGGAGGGGTGGAAGAACAATGGGGAATAATAAAACTGCCATCACAGAGGTAACGAGCCTTTGTGGAAGCAAATAAACAGAACAAATGATGTAAGAAACCACTATGGTTCTCAAAGGAAGTGGCAGTGAAGGTTCAAGAGAAAAGAAAGCATTCAGGAAGTACAAGGAATTGCAGAAGGAGCAGGACAGAGAACTGTATCAGTTAAAACAAAGGAGGCTGGGAAGGCAGTCAGAACAGCAAAGGTCCAAACTGAGGAAAAGATAGCCAACTCGGTTAAGAAGGGGGATAAACCTTTATAGGTACATCAGGAGCCAAGGAAGACCAAGGAGGGATAGTGAGGCTTAATAAAGGGAGGGATGGTGGCAGAGGAGACTGTGAAAAGGCAGAGATACTAAACAAATATTTTTGCTCAGTATTTACAAATGAAGAGGGGGAGGTACATAAAACAAACAGTAGAAGCACTCTGGATACAGAAGTTGATACCAGCCCATTTACAGAAGAAAGGGTTCTGAAAGAACTCTTAAAACTGAAGGTGGACAAAGCAATGGGGCCTGATGGGATTCATCCCAGAATTCTAAAAGAACTAAGGGTAGAACTAGTGACACCACTGACTACCCTTTTTAACAAATCATGGGAGGATGGGGTGGTACCCATGGACTGGAGGAGGGCAGATGTGATTCCCCTTCACAAAAGTGAGAGCAAGGCAGAAGCAGGAAACTACAGACCTGTTAGTTTAACCTCAGTGATAGGAAATGATGGTATCACTTCTGAAGGAAAGAACTGTCGAGTATCTAGAGGCCAGAGGGCACAGGACCCTAGGCAGCATGGATTCACAGCGGAAGGTCATGCCAGATGAATCTGATAGATTTCTTTGACTGGGTGACCAAAGTAGTAGATCAGGGAGGGCTGTGGACATGGCCTACCTAGACTTTAGCAAGGCATTTGACAGTCCCACACAAAAGATTAATATACAAGTTAGCCAGCCTGGGAGTGGGTCCCAAGATGACAGCCTGGGTAAAGAATTGGCTGGAGAATAGGACACAGAGATTAATAGTAAATGGAGTCCACTCAGAAGAAAGGAGGGTTACTAGTGGGGTACCGCAGGGTTCAGTATTAGGACCAGTCCTCTTCAATGTCTTTATAATTGATGTTGCAGAAGGACTGGAAGGAAAAGTATGTCTCTTTGCAGATGACACAAAGATCTGCAACAGAGTTGATGCACAGGGTGGGGTGGAAAGGATGAGAAGGGACTTGGCAAGGTTAGAGGAATGGTCAAATGTATGGCAGCTTAGATTCAGTGCTAAGAAGTGCAAGGTAATGTACCTGGGAAACAAAAACCCAGAGGAAGAGTACACAATGGGGGTGAGATACTAACAACAACAAAATGGAAAGGGACCTGGGGTATGTCATATCAGATGACCTAAAGGTGGGCAAGCAATGTGAAAGAGCAGCAAGGAGGGCTGGGGGGATACTGGGATGCATAGGGAGAGGCATCACCAGTAGAAAACAGGAAGTTATTATCCCTCTGTACAGGCAGCTGGTGAGACCCCATCTGGAGTACTGTGTGCAGTTCTGGAGACCCAATCTCTGCAAAGAAATAGATAGGATGGAAGCTGTCCAGAGGAGGGCAACTAAAATGGTGCAGGGTCTGCACCGGAAGACATATGAAGAGAGATGAAAGGAGCTTAATATGTATAGCCCCGAGGAAAGGAGGGAGAGTGGGTACATGATAGAAACGTTCAAGTACCTCAAGAGAATCAACAAAGTCCAAGAGAGTAGCATCTTTCAAAAAAAGAGGTGTGCAAGAACAAGAGGGCACAATTTGAAGATGGGGGGTGGCTCAGAGGTAATTTAAAGTATTTTTTCACAGAGAGGTTGTGGATGCATGGAGCAGCCTTCCGGAGGAGGTTGTGGAGTCAAAATCAGTGGTGGAATTCAAGCATGCATGGGACAGTCATAAGGCAATTCTAGGGGGTGGGGGTAGGAAGAAGTAGGCTGCTGGTTAACTAGGATCTGCAGCTTATCCAGTAGGTAGGGAAATGGGCAGACTAGGTGGGCCAAGCAGTCCTTATCTGCCGTCAAATTCTATGTTCCTATGTTTCTATGTACCTCTAGGATCGGTGTTGGGACAGGTCCTCTTTAATGTCTTTACAAGTGACATTGCCAAGGAGCTGGAAGGGAAGGTCTACCTCTTTGCAGATGACACCAAAATGTGCAATCGGGTGGACAGTCCAGTGGGGATGGAAAGAATGAGCAGAGACCTGAGAAAACTTTAAGCATGGATTTAAATGCAAAAAGGTGCAAAGAAATGCACTTGAGGCACAGAAGCCCAAGGGTGGAGTGGAAAATGGATAGAGTGGTACTGATGACCACCAAGCAGGAATGAGACCTGTGGGTGATCATATCAGATGACCTAAAGGTAGGCAGGTGGGGAATCAAGACATGTAGGAGGGCTAGTGAGATATTTAGATCCATAGGGAGGGGTATCACCAGCAGAAAGAGGAAGTGATATTGCCTCTGTATAGATCTTTAGTAAGACCTCGAGTAAGACTAGTAAGACCTATAGTATTGTGTCCCGTTCTGGAGACCACATCTCTGGAAGGATATAGACAGTGTCAAGGCAATCCAGAGAAGGGCGACTAAAATGGTCCAGAGTCTCGATCAAAAGCACTATACACAGAGACTTAAGGTAAGGACCAAAATATGTACACCCAGCAAGAAAGGAGGAAGAGGGTAGCCATGACAGAGACCTCTAAATTCCTCACAGGGGTAAATAAGGTACAAGGGAAGTATTTTTCAGGAAAAAATTTTCTCAAAGACAAGGGGAAATGATAAGAAGCTGAATGGGGACATTCAGGAGAGATGTGAAGAAGTACTTTTTCACAGAAAGAATGGTGGATTCCTGTAACAGCTTTCCAGCAAAGGTGGTGGGAGTAAAAACAGTGGTGGGGTTCAAGAATGCATGGGATGGCATAAGGAAACCTTAGGGAAGGGAGTGAGTGGGTCAATGGGCCAGTGTTCGAGAAGGAGCTGCATGGATTCATAGACACATAGACACTGTCAGCAGATAAGGGCCTATGGCCCACCCAGTCTGCCATTTGAGCTTGTAAGTTCACTTTATGTTTTCTGAGAAGTCTGTTGCCCCTTAACCCTGACCTCCAAAATTCCCTTATGTCTATCCCATGCATTCTTAAATCCTGTGATTGTTTCAGCCCCCACCACTTCCTCTGACAGGGAGTTCCACTTGTCCACCAACCATTCTGTGAAGAAATTATTCCTCACGTTTCCTCTGAATCACCCTCCCTCTAACTTCAACCCATGTCTTCTAGTCCTGGAGCATTTTTTTCACTGGAAAATAGTGTATTCCTGCACCCTGTTCCTCTCTGTAAGGTACTTGTATGTCTATTACACCCCCCCCCTGCCTCCAGGGAGTACATATTCAAGTCCTTCACCCAGTCTTCATAGGACTTGTGATGCAATCCCTTTATCATCTTTGTTGCCTTCCTCTGAACCTTCTCTACCCTGTCTATGTCCTAGTGTAGGTAAGATCTCCAGAACTGTACACGGCACTCCAGGTGGGGTCTCACTAGTGTCTTGTATAGTGGAATTATTACCTCCCTTTTCCTGCTGGTGATGCTCCTGCCTATGCATCCCTGCATCCTATTTGCTTTACCTGCTGCCTTGTCGCACTGTTTCCCTTCCTTTTGGTCATCAGAGATGATAACCCCTAGGTCCCTTTCCTGCTTGGTGCATGTTAGATTCTCACCCGTCCCCAACTGATATGTTGTTCCAGGGTTTTTGTGCCCCATATGCATTATCTTGCACATCTTTGCATTGAATTTCAACTGACAAACCCTTGACCATTCTTCAAGCTGCTGCAGGTCCCATCTCATTCTGTCTACACTATCTGGTGTGTCCACTCTATTACAGAGTTTCATGTCATCAGTGAATAGGGAAATTCTACCTTCTAGGTCCTGCACAGTGTCACTGGTGAAGATGTTGAACAGGACCGGTCCCAGCACTGATCCCTGTGGTACCCCACTGTTCACTTTTCTCGCTGTGGAGTGACAGCCATTTACCACCACCCTCTGTGTTCTACCGCCCCAGCCAATTATCTACCCACCACACTACTGTGCTGCCCACTCCCATATTCCCCAGTTTGTTTAATAGCCATCCATGTGACACAGTGTAAAAGGCCTTGTTGAATTCCAGATAGGCCATGTCCACTGCCCTCCCCTGATCCACCTCCATTGTCCCAGTCGAAAAATTCATTGAGGTCAGTCTGGCATGACCTACCTGCTGCCTTGGGTCCTGTAGTCTGTTGACAACCAGATGTTCCATGAATCTCTCCTTCAGTAATGCTTCCATTATCTTTAATTCTCATTTTTCATTTTATTCATTGGTAGCTGGGTAAAGGCACTGGACCAAAGGTCCCTTTTCAGGCCCGACCTGAACAAAAAACAAGCAAAATACACAACATATACAAACAATCATGAAAAGATTTAGAATAATAGTTCATACATTACAATTGCAAACAGACTGTAGTAAGAAATATTGCTTTAGTCTAACTTTAGAAGTTGAAAGAGAGAGGGCTAGTCTAACCAAAATTGGAAGTGTATTCCAAAAAGCAGGTGCTGCTTTTGAAAAGGCTCTAGAAGTAGCCTTCAAGTGAAACTTGGGAACAGGGTATAAAGTACCATCTGCAGCCGTTAGGCAAGAAAGTACTTCTCTCCTACACACTACCTTAGAGAGGGGAAATGTGGAGCCAAAATGAAAAGATTTATACATCAAACACCCTAAAGAATGATTCATGCAACTACTGGGGGAAGCCATCCCAAGCTGAAACAGAGACTACAATGGTGAGTTCGCCTTGGGACACACAAAACAAATCTGCATATGTTATTATGAACAACTGATAATGCATGCTGTTCTTTTACCCCTCAGTTATAATAAATACTTAATACATAATCTTAATGAGGAAGAAGAGATCCAATGGCTATGGCTAATCTTGTATTCTGAGAAAAATAAGACTTAAATTTACATAATACCCCTATTTTTGGATGCACTTTTTTCACCATTTCAGAAACCTTAAGGGGAAAAGGATAAACTGGGATCCAAGAATATACCAAGATACTTAAACTGGGATACCTGTTCCAAATGACCTCTTTGAGGATCAGATATCACCAGTTGTGGAGAGTTCACCAAGATTGGTTGAGTACCAAATGGCATGACTTTAGTTTTGGAGGAGTTTAATACCATAGCATTTTTTGTTAGCCATTCATAAACCTTACCAGTCACTTTCCAAAGAATAACAAAGTTCAGACACCAACTCTGACTGGGCATAAATAATCTGATCATCTGCATAAAGTAGAGATTTCCCAGTCTCACAAACCCTAGATAGTTGGTTGACAAAAATGGTAAAAAGCAGGGGCCCTAAGATGAATCCCTGAAGCACACCACAACTAATGGGTAACAGTTCCAAAGCAGTAGCACCAACTTGTACAAACTATGGTTACTTAAATAATCATAGGACCAGGAAACAGCAGCAGCAGAAGAACCAAGATCATACAATTTGATACGCACTAAATCATGATCAATTAGATTGAAAGCCTTGGTTAGGTCCACAAACACCTCCCCCATCATCTTACCACTATCAAACTCTCACAGGACAGTGTCCATGAACCCAACCAAGGCCATACCCATCCCATGATATCTCTTAAAACCATGCTGCTGTTTGGACATCAAATTATGCGCTGATAGATAATCATCAACCTGCGCAGCCTCCACTTTCTCCAATAATTTGCTAAGCAGATTCAATATAGAAATAGGCCTATAATTATCCAAGGAAGTGGCATCACTTTTTTTTGGAACAGGAACAACCCTTGCATTCTTCCAAGGAGATGGAAAAATACCAGATGTCAATGACATATTAAATGTATAATAAATGGGATCAATAATAAAGGGAAATGCCAATTTAATAAAGCTTAATAAATTAATAAATTGATCATCCAGTCCTCCCCCACAATCACTCCTTTTATCAGTTAACGTTCACAATGGTTGAGCCACCTCACAGGGTGTTACTGCTCTAAACAAAAACATAGGACCATTTGCTGCAGGGTCAATCAAAGGGGAGTTAGTATAACCAGATGAAGAAAAAGAAGATCGAAATTCAGATAAGTCAGAAATCTTCCCCACTACTGAGGTCAGGCTGACTGGTCTGTAATTCCCCGCTTCCTCTTTGTTTCTGATTTTGCATAAGGGTATATCATCTGCTGTCCTCCAGCCTTTGGGTACCTCCCCTGTTTTCAGTGATTGGCTAAACAGGATTGCCAGAGGTTCACCCAGCACCTCTCTTAGTTCCTTTAGGACCATGGGGTGCACCCCATCTGGCCCCATTGCTTTGTCAATGTATTCCTTCCAGTTCCTTTAGGACCTTTTCCTGTGTAAAGGGACTTGTGTCCATTCCTGTGTCATTTCCACCCCTTGTACTCTCTTCAGGACCACTACATTCCTCTTCCTCTGTAAAGACTGAGCAGAAATACTTATTCAGATACTATAGACAGGAAAAAGTTGATAGACTAGGTATGCCAAATGGTTCTTATCTGCCAACAAATTCTAGGTTTCTATGTTTCTATTTAATATGTTGGATATTCTATTAATCTAATATCATTAAATAAGGTTGTAATTTGTTTTTATTGTTTAAGAAATGTTTTGAAGTGTCTAATAAATTGTAAATGGTTCTGAATTTCATACTAATGTTTAGAAATGTTTATATTACAGCAATAGTGTATATTTATGCTTCTTTAAATAATTCAACAAAATTTAATGGAGAAAAAAGTACGCAGGAAATTTTCAATCCATTTTATAATTGGTAAACATCTGCAGAATGGTTCCAAAAATGCCATTGCACATTTTGGAAGCACAATGGACATCCCATCAGAATTCCACTAGTGGAATCTGTCGTTCCACACACCTTTATTAATTTGGAATTCAGTGTTCAGTATTGGAAAGGAAGTAGTTTGGCCTCATTGTTCGAGTCCAGAGATGTAAACCTGAGGCTGGCTTTTCAATCGATGGCACAGGGCTTGCATCGAGTCTTGTGCAACTACACTTAGCTTCTGGCAGTGTGCTAAATGGATTTTCTGCAACTTATCTGATTTTAGCAGATCATATGTTGTTGTGATCACTTACCCAATTTACAACAGCGCGCAACAAATATTTGGCACAAGCTTCATAAAAAGGCTCCCAGGATTATTACAAGCTGGGCCACTAAATAATTATCTAACTTGCAGGAGTCACCACACAAGATATAAAATCCTGTTAAATCACCATAAATCCAGTGCACCATCTTGTTGATGCACCCAGGGCCTGCGATGATACAGCTGTTACCCCCCTACAAACAGGGGTTCCTGTAATGTCTCCCTGGGCTTCTAAATGCCCACTTTCAGGATGGTGTCCTGGGTCCAGTAGTTCTAATTGTCTGCATGAAGGTGCTTTAGTAAGCCTCCGTGCCTGTCTCTTTAACAGAACATCTAGCCCATGTTAGACAATTAGTCTGGGCTGATTCCAAGTGACTTAAAGCTCATGACCCACCAGACAGTCCATTACTCTGCTCCATTCTGCAGTCACTACTTATGAAGAGGGAGCTCTGTTAGGGAAAGTGATTATTTACTGTTTATTTGCTATAACAAACATGATAGAGGTGTTTGTCTAACCTACTTTAAATTGCAGCTTGAATTTTTGAATAGAAGCAATCATTTTGGTTATGGACATCCAGTGTTGGACAAATTGAACCTCAGGGGGACCTAAAATGGAGACTGTTCCCAGAGGTCTTGTGGGATTGAAATTCTGTAGTATTTGTAGTTTTAAGAGTTTGGCACCTGAATGAACATGGAGGGGGAGCTCTTTCTGTGACACACAGTTCCTTAGCAAACCAAACCCTTTGGATGTCAGAGGAAATACCCAGAACTGCCTGAAGCATAAATCAGTCAAAAGTTGGAGGTTGAAGAGTGAACAGCTAGTGAAAGGAAGGGGGCATTATGGAGGGTGGTCTCATTGAATGCAAGAAGCCTAGAAAACAAATCCGCTGAGCTACAGGCACTCTTAGCATTGTGGAGGGTAGAAATTGCAGCTGTCACAGAAACATGGGCAACTGAGCACCAGGACTGGGATCTGGAAATCCCAGGATACAAATTATACAGGAAGGACCACAAGGAGGGAGGGGGGTGGGGTGGCAGTTTATGTGAGGGATGGGATCAAATACACAAGGAATGAGGGAGAAGAATGGAGAACAGAAGCAATCTGGCTGCAGCCTCAAGACTCAAGGGGTAGAAAAGTGAGGTTTGAGGTGGTATACAGGTCATTGTCCCAGTCTGAGAAGCTTGACAGGGAGTTAGCAGTATAAATCAAAAAGATATGTAGAAAAGGGAAGGTGGTCATTGTGGGGGATTTTAACTTGCCGGGGGTTGACTGGAACATTCTGGTCACCTCCAGTGCTATGGAGCAAGTGCTCCTGGATGCAATCCAGGAGGGTCTCCTGACACAGTTGGTTAATGTACCTACTAGGCTAAAGAACACTTTAGATCTGGTTTTGTCGAATGGGGAGGCAGTGAAAGAAATAAAGGTAGAGGACCTACTAGCTGACAGCTGTCACCAAAAGGTGTGGTTTTAATATCACGATGTGTGAGAGCCAGAGAAATCAGTTACTTGGGTGGTAAACTTCAGGGGGTGGACTTTGGGAGGATGCAAATAAGTACTGAAAGGGACACTGGAGGGCATAAGGCAGGATATGGACATGGAGCAGAAATGGGATATTATTAAATGGGGGTTACAGAGGCAACAGAAGCCTGCACCAAGGCACAGAGTAAGAGGAGCAGAGCAAGAAAACCATGCTGATTGAACAGCGAGGTTGTGGAGGCGGTGAGGGCAAAATGAATGGCACACCAGAGGTTTAGGAGGACAAGGAAGGAAGTGGACAGGGAGGAATATGCAGGATGGTCCTGGGAGGTGACTAGAAAAATGAGAGAAGCCAAGGCCCAGAGAGAGCTGAGATTACCACAGGGAATTAATGGGATGAGAAAGACTTTTCAGACACATCAGGGAGAAAAGGAAGTGCAAGGAGACAATAGTGAGGATAAAAAGGGGTGGGGAGTGGATGGAAAAGAGGAAGGAGCAGGCAGAAGCACTGAATGAATACTTTTGCTCAGTGTTCAAGGAAGAAAGGGGGGGACCACTACCAGCATGGGCTGGGAGGGTGGGGACAGGGGGAAAGGAGGTGACAGATGGAAGAATTGAGGCAAGTAGAGTCCTAGAGTTACTGAGGATACTAAAGGTAGACAAGGCACCAGGGCCAGATGGTATCCACCCCAGGCTGCTGAAGGAGATGGCAGAGGTATTGGCGGAGCCACTCTCAGGTCTGTACAGCACCTCACTGGAGTAAGGACGTGTGCCACTGGACTGGAGGATGGCACATGTAGTACCATTACAGAAGAGCGGGCCAAGGGATGAACCGGGTAATTATCATCCGGTAAGTCTCACCTCCATAGTGTGCAAACTCATGGATATGATGCTAAAGGAAAGACTGGTGTCATACCTGAAGGACAATGGCCTCCAAGATGTGAGGCAGCATGGGTTTGTTTCAGGGAAGTCTTGTCAAACCAACCTCATACAATATTATGACTGGGTGACAGGTGTGCTAGATAAGGGTCATGTGGTGGATGTTCTTTACCTGGACTTCAGCAAGGCTTTCGATTCGGTGCCTCATGGGCAGCTTGGGGAGAAGCTAACTGGTGTAGGGGTAGGGGCAAAAATGATGAACTGGATTACAAACTGGTTGAGTGGCAGGCTGCAACAGGTGGTGGTGAGAGGGGAGCTCTCAACTCCAAGGCCGGTGATGAGTGGAGTGCCACAGGGCTCTGTGTTGGGGCCAGTATTGTTTGGGTTCTTCATATCAGACATTGCACACAGGGTGGGGAGCAAGGTAAGTCTGTTCGATGATGACAGCAAAATCGGAGCAGTGGTAGATGGAGGGGAGGGATGAAAGCAGCTGCAGGGGGACCTAGGCAAGCTGTAGGAGTGGTCAGAGAGGTGGCAGCTGGGGTTCAATGCAAAGAAGTGTAAAGTTATGCACTTTGGGATGAAGAACCCAAGGAGAAAATACTTTCTGGGGGGGGGGTAAGCTGGGGATTACTGAGGAGGAGGAGGACTTAGGGGTAATGATAACAGGGACAATAATCAACACTGCTCAGTGCAGGAGAGCAGCTGCAAAAGTGAACAAAATGCTGGGGTGCATAGTGAGGAGTTTTTCATCCAGGCAAAAAGAGGTGATCTTGCCCCTCTACAGGTCGCTGGTAAGGCCGCACTTAGAGTACTGTGTGCAGTTTTGGAGGCCATACCTAAAGCGTGATATCAGACTACTGGAGGGGGTGCAAAGGAGGACAACACAGATGATACATGGAATGGAGGGAAGAGACTATGATAGCAGGCTGGGAGACCTGAATATGTACACCCTGGAGGACAGAAGGGACAGGGGGACATGATAGAGACATTCAAGTATCTTAGGGGAATCAATAAGGATGGGGCAGATGGGGTCTTTAAGTTAAGGAGGGGGAGGGTCACCAGGGGGCACAAGCTAAGAATAGAGGGGGGAAGATTTAGGAAAGAAATGAGGAGACACTTTTTCACAGAGATGGTGGTAGGAAAATGGAATGCCCTACCAGAATGGGCGGTATCATGTAAATCTGTGAACAACTTCAAAAAGGCATGAGACAGGGAACAGGGGCGAGTGAGGATGGGGAAGGTGGGGGATGGCAGTGGAATGACAAAGGGGGGGCAGCTACAAACTAGGGGTGTTGGCTGCACACGTGAGCAGACTTAGATAGACCAGGTGGTCTGTTTCTGCTGGCACATTTGTATGTTCGTATGTTCATAACAGCTCAAGCCATCGAGCAGCTGCTCCTGTAGCAGCATGGGAGAATCAGCGGGAAGGCTCTGCTGGCCTGCCTGTCACATCTCCAGGCTAAAGTATTGCTCTGTGTGTGAAAGCTGAACTTTTCAGATAGCTGGTTGAAACCTGTATGCCGAGAGAGAAAAGTTTGTTATTGCTACTTGCAAATGGACAGAAGACTTTCTTCAGGAGTGATCGACCTGCCAGATGTCAGAAGTGAGCCTCAGATCAGGTTTGCGCAGTGAATCTACGATTGGCAAACAGACTTTATCTGAACTGTGGCTAAGACACCTAAGTGTTGTAGATGTGCTGAATGTGTTTCATGGGTCGTGACCTGGTTCCCCACAGCAAGTTCTGTTGCGCCAGCTGTTGGTTTTTCCAGCGTTCCACCACAGACATTATCCAAACTGTTTTGTCTTCCAGGCCCCTGCTTTCTCAGCCTAGGCCAGTACTCCCAGTTCAGAGACATTCTCAGTGAAACAGCCACTTGAAGATTTGGCCCCCTGCTCAACACCAACAAGCAGGTAGCAAACACCAGGAGGTGAGTAGCGTATGCCCTGCTTCCCATGGCAATCCAGCACAATACCATGAGGTCTTCATCCTACCTGTTCTGCATCCTGGTCTGGGTAGCATGAGTACAAAACAGGGTAGTTCAAGTTCAAGTTCAAGTTTATTGCAGGAAAACTCCATTGAGTAAGCTCATTCACAAGGTAGTTCCCTGCAACAACAGCTGCAATCATTGTGTGCCATTTGATTTTCTTGTTTTGGGGTAATTACAATGGATCGAGCCATCCAGCTCCAATTACAAATATTTGGGTTGTGTGCATGTTAACTGTCTTCCTTCCTAAGGGCCCCAACAACAGCTGCAATGCCTGCCTACCCCAGGCAATGCTTCAGGCTAGTCTGATTAACATACTGGGTACCCAGGGTAATGAGACTGTGTCAAAGGGACTTACAGTGCACGCTGAACCAATCTGAATCGAATCAGAAGTATTAATCATTTGCTAGAGTTATGCCTAACCATTGTTCACTTCGCCTGAATAAACCAGATTGTGGGTTTTCACTTTTAACCTGGCTGCTGTGTACCTTATTGGTGGGATTACAGCATTATCATTGCCTTTTTGCATTACTTATCTTATTTTCTAGGGAGTCTCCAGGGCAGTTGCAGAGGAGTCAACCCTGGTGATAAGTGCAAGGAGTGTGAGCATATTTTTACCATTATCTGGTGTATGTGAATGTTATATTGTTCCACTGTTTAGGCCACTAGAAGGGTTGGTGGGTGGTTATAGCATCCTGGAGGGCTATAACAAAAGCAGCTACGCTGCCCCGATATCATTCTTCCGGCTGGAGCCACCCATTCACCGAACTCAGGCCCCTCAATCTGTGCATAGTCACACAGGCAGGGATAGTAGCCCATAGGGTAGTGCCACCTAGGGGTTGCACAGATGTTTCAAAAATCTGTCCACTGGAGTCTCAGCTTTCAATCCCACAAATGCCACCACTCAGTGCTTGACCCTGTGTTTAACCTCTATATCATCTCCCTAATCAAGCTCTGTGCTCTCTGTTTCTTGCTGTGTTTTAAAAATGACAGAAACATTCTCTCCCCTTCCTCTATTAACTTGTAAAGTACTTTGGGATACCGTTTATATGAAAAGCACATTTTGAAAACCATATTACTGTCTTTCCTAATAACTAATCAATCACTAATATTATGATGTTTTTATGTCACAACCGTTACTCATTAAAGCAGGAGCACATGTTACAGAATGTATCTTTTTCATAACGTGCATCTTTTCAACCCCAGATACAGTACTGATCCCCATAGTACATATGAGTTTCCAAATCTATTGATATAAGGAGTCAAATTTCATTTTATGTTCACTACATAGAAACAGAATTTGATGGCAGATAAGGACTGCTTGGCCCACCAAGTCTGCTCATTTCCCTATCTAATGGATAAGCTGCAGATCCTAGTTAACCAACAGCCTACTTCTTCCTACCCCTCCACCAGAATTGCCTTACCTCTGTCCCATGCATTCTTAAATTCCCCCCACTGTTTTTGACCCCATAACCTCCTCAGGAAGGTCGTTGCATGTGCCACCACCCTCTCCATGACAAAATACTTCCTTTGCATTCCCCAATTTCCATCAATGTTCTCAGCTGCATCTGAACCCACACTGTTTCATATAATTTTTCCTTGTGACTAAGATAAACTAGCATGCAACAGATTCTGCTCCTTGATCATAAAGGGGAAGAATCAGCACAAAGGACCCATCATTCAAGTGTGGGGCTTGTCACGATGTGCACTTTGTGGGGAAAAAATTGCTGTATTCACTGTTTATTACAGTATAGTGAATTATATAAGACTAATTTTGCTTAGTCTGAGGCTGACATATTCTTTTACTGCAAATCCCAGAATACCATGCAGCTGACATCAGAGCAGTAGGCAGCAGTGGAAGATTCAATAGTCTGCAATTCATGTTGAGATTTTATCATCTCCAATCAAATGTTCTCCTCTGTGACTGTACATAGACCATGGTATACAGTGAGATCAGCAAACATGATATCAGAACTTATATAAAATAAGTTCCAAATGTTTGAACTGCAAATTCTCCAAGTAGGTATAGTGCCGAAAAGCAGGTGTCCAGACAGGCTGAGGTACAAAACTCTGAAGAATACCTGTACTCGATGGACCTCAGATAACACACTTGGACCAAATTTGCAATGTTCAAGGCTTTATTGCCTAGGTAAATGGTGGTGTGTGCACAGAACAAGATAACACACCACAATGCCCCAGCGCTTAAAGCTGAAACTCTTCATCAGGGTCATGGTTGTGGAGAACTATTTAAACTTTAACATTCACTGTTGTTATTTAATCTTTTCACTGCTCTGTACTGCTCCAGTGTCACAACATGCCAATTGATTGTCCGACTCCTCAGTCCCGACACTATCGGTACTGCTGACTCTCTCACAAGCAATGACTCAGACACATAGCAGCACAAAGGCAAGGCACTGACTAATAGGCAGAATTCAGGCAGTAGGCAGCAGAAGGCAGGCAGGCTTCCTGGATTTACTTGGTTCAGTGGCTTGAGCAGCCGTTCCTCCCAAACTCAGGTGCCACTGCCAAGATAAAAGACAGAGCTGACTCAGCATTCAGATGTCCACCTGGCAACCTGCAGCCGAGAGCCGTCATGTTCTTCCGCTATCTCCTAGGGTTGAGTCTTAGCTCTGGCCACAATGTGCTGCTCCCCTTGGCTCAGCCCAAAGAAGCCCCCATCAGGACATGGCTGACTCACAGCAGAAATACACTGACCACCTGTCAATGCACAGCAGTCAAGCAGCTGGCACTGGTAGCCAAAGTGGCAAGAGCAAGAACTCAGTGATTTACAGCTCTTCTCTGTCTTTTCCTTATAGCAGCTCTTGCTCTAAGCTTATAAAATTTTGCTCTTCCCTTGCACTCACTTAACTTGCCCTTGGCTTCCCAGTGGTGCCACACTGCTGCCGTCATCAGTCTGGTCTCTTTCTGGCCTCATCTGCCACTGCTCATGTCCAGTCACTCCGAATCTCCAACCACTGCTTGCCTTAGCTGCCACTCACTCTCTGCCAAAGTCAGAAGAATCTTCCATGTAGCAGCTTGCTTAGACACTCTGGTTCTCCTGACTTGAGTAACAGGACTGAAGCCAGGCTGCCTAGATCTCTAAATACAGTGCCTTGCTCCGGGCAATGCCCTCAAGCTGACTGCTACGAACATACAAACATACGAAATTTGCCAGCAGATAGAGGCCTAGAGGTCCATCAAGTCTGCTCAAATGTGCAGCTAGCACCCCTTATTCTGCAGCTGCCTCTCCCTTCCACCCTTCCCCTTCATTAACCCTCCGCCTTGTCCTGTCCCATCCCCTTTTGAAGCAGTCCACTGTTCTACTGCATGCCACTTCTGCAGGTAACGCATTCCACCCAGCCACCACCCCTCTGTAAAAGTGTCTCCTCATCTCCTCCTGAACCTTCCTCCTCAGTCTCATATCATGGCCTCTGGTGGCCTCCCTCCCTTACTTTGAACAGCCCTCTGTACCCATCTTGTTCATTCCTTTCATGTATTTAAAGGTTTCAATCATGTCACCCTGTCCCTCCTCTCCCCAGTGAGTACATGTTCAACTCCTTCAACCTCCTCTGTATGATAAGTCCCCAGCCCCTTGATCATCTTTGTCACCCTGCACTGCACCCCCTCCAGTAACTTAATGTCCCTCTTCAGAGATGGGCGCCAGTACTGCACGCAGTACTCCAGGTGTGGTCTAACTAATGACCTATACAGTGGCAGAATCAGATCCTCCCTCCTCGAGGACATACCCCTTGCAATACAACCCAGCATTTTGTTGGCCTTTGCAGCTGCCTTCCTACATTGTGCCGAGTTGTTCATTGACCCTGTAATGAGCACACCCAGATCCTTCTCCTCCTCTGTCTGGGCTAGCTGCACTCCCCCCAGCTGGTAAATCCTCCTTGGGTTCTTCATACCAAAATGCAGCACCTTGCACTTTTTGGCATTTAAGCCCAGTTGCCAGGTGTCTGACCAGGTTTCAAGCTTTGCCAGATCATCCTGCAACACCTGCCATCCTCCTAGGTCATCCACTACCGCGCCTACCTTGGTATCATCAGCAAACAGACTGATCTTGCTCTTCATGTCCCATGATATGTCTGCAATGAATATCCCAAACAACACTGGTCCCAACACCGAGCCCTGTGGAACACCGCTCGTCACTGCCCTTGGGTGTGAGAGCTCCCCACCCACCACCACCCTCTGTTGCCTTCCCAGAAGCCAGTTCCCTACCCAGCTCACCAGCTTTGCACCCGCCCCTGTGCCTACTAACTTCCTTCCCAGCCTTCCATGTGGCACTGAGTTGAATGCCTTACTGAAGTCCAGATATGGGACATCCACTGCATGGCCCCTGTCCAGTTGCCTAGTTACCCAGTCATAGAACTCCACCAGGTTGGTTTGGAAGTATCTGCCACGTATGAAGCCATGCTGTCTGCTGTCCTGTAGTCCTTTGGCCTCTAGGAGGGCCACCAGCCTCCTTCAGGATAGTCTCCATTAGCTACCCATGATGGATGTGAGGCTCACTGGTCTGTAGTTTCGGGTTCATCCTTGGGGCCACTCTTGTGGAGGCACCGCATGAACCATCCTCCAGTCCTGGAGGTACATGCCCCGAATGTAGTGAGGCATTAAATAGGTCTGCCAAAGGTCCTGCAAGGACCTCTGCCAGCTCCTTCAGTACCCTGGGGTGGATGCCACCTGGGCCTGGTGCCCTGTCCACCCTCAGTGCCTTCAAACCCTCTCAAACTCTGCCCTCCATGGTTTCCCCATCTGTCACCACTTCACCCCCTGATTCTGCCATTTCTCCCACCTTGGGTGTCACCCCCCTCTTCTCTTTAGTAAATACTGAGCAGAAGTACTCATTTAGTGCTTCTGCCTTATCACACCCTGCTTCCACCCAACCCCCCCCTTCCTAATCCTTACTAAGTGGTCCTTACAGCCCTTTTCTCCTGATGTACTTAAAGAAGTCCTTCTCCCCTTCTTAATGCCTTGTACCAGCCTGAGTTCCGTAGGTGCTTTGGTTCCCCATACTGCCCTTGTCACCTCCTTCAATTCTGTCAGGTACTCCTCCCTGTCCTCCTCCTTCCCTGTTTTCTTGTACTTCCTAAGGGCAGCTCTTTTCCTCCTTACCTTTTCCATGACTTCCTTGCTCAACCAGCTCGGTTTCTTAGCCCTAGCCTTCTTGATCTGGACTTTGCAGCAGGTTTTGGTTGCCTCCACTATCCCCAGCTTTATGAGTTCCCACCTCTGGTTAGTGTCCATACTACATTTAATTCTGGCCAGGTACCCTTTTGCCACTTCCCCATCCTCCCAAAGTCATCCCTCCTGAAGTCCAGCACTCTTGTGCCAGATTCCACTCCTTCCTTGCCCATATCCAATGTGAGCCATACTGAGTGGTGGTCACTCCCTGACAGCGGTTCCTCCACTGTAAGTTCTCCCACAAAGTCCCCATTTGCCAGTACAAGGTCACGGGTATTCCCTAACCTGGTTGGTTCACTGACCATTTGCAGCAGGAAGCTGTCCTGGAAGGCATCCAGCAGTACCTGCTCCCTTCTGTTCCTGATTGTTGGGGTGCTCCAGTCCACTCCTGGCATGTTGAAGTCCCCCACAATCACCACACTACCATTCTCGCAGGTCCTCCCGATCTGTCCCGCTAGTTCCCTAACTCCTCCATCTGAGATAGTGGCCTGTACACCACTCCCATTCTAAGAATCCTATTCTTGGAATCCTGGATTTGCATCCAAAGTGACTCTGTACTACTCTCCTCCCCTTCCTCCCTTACACACTTCAGTCCTTCCTTCACATATAGTGCCACCCTCCCTCCTTTCCCAATCATCCTGTCCCTACAAAATAACCTGTACCCTGGTACAGACAGGTCCCAGTCATTGTATTGGGTGGCCCATGTTTCCGTGATGACTGCAATGTCCACCTCTCCCTCTGCCATGAGAACCTGTAACTCTGCAGTTTTTCTCCCAAGGCTCCTAGCATTAAGGGTAACCACCTTCCACCCTTTTCCCTTCCTCCCATCCTGCCCTCCTTTCCTAGCATCACCAATAGTACTTGCCATTTGTCCTTTGTCACTGTTATGGGGGGTAAGCTCATATGGTTTCCCAACCTGTGGTCTCTGCATATCTCTTCCCCAACTGCCACCCCCCACTCCTAGTTTAAATTCCCAACTTCCTCTATATACTCTTCCATCCTCTGTTTCAACACTTTCCTTCCCTCCTCACTCAAGTGTAGTCTGTCCTTGGCATAGAGACTACTGTCCTCCCAGGTCCCTCCCCCCTGAACAGCCCATACCCTTTAGCACAACACCAGGTGCTTAGCCATCCATTAAATTCCTCTATTCTCAGCTTTCTTGTTGTGCTTGCCTTTGGCACCAGAAGTATCTCTGAAAAAGTTACTGATCTTCCTGCCCCCTCACATAATTGTGCTAGTTCCTCAAAACTCCTCTGGACTATATCTACTGTCTTGTCAGCCAGGTCATTTGTCCCAAGATGTATAATTAAATGAGGCTTATCCCTACCCCTTCTAGCATATTTCAGAACAGATCGTCCCACCCTTTCCGCTGTCATTCCTGGCATGGCCTCCACCCAAATGTGACTATGCCTCTCCCCCTTGCTACCCCACCTGACTCCTCTTAGTATTGAGTCCCCCAGCACTAAGATTCCACCCCTCTTACTCCCTGCTTGCTTCCATTCATCTCCCTCTCTCATTTCCAGCTCCTCTTCTTCCCCCTACATGTTATTTCCCCCTTTTACCCTTGTTGCAATTTTCCCAGCAGAACTTCCCCCCGCTCCAGTTTGGTCCAGGCATTTATCAATTACTCCTCTAATTTCATCATTTTTCTCCTCCACCTTCTTCCTCTCTAGCAGTTCAAAACTATTTTCTGAAAACCCTTCACTAATGCCCGCTCCCTCTCTCTTCATAGTAACCTGTTCTCTCCTTTCCACTCCATGACTTTTGCCACTTCTTTGCCTCCCCTCACAAGTCCCTATCTCCTCCTTCCATTTGTCTTTTGGCTCCTGACCTGGTTTCCCCAGCAATCATTCTTCCTGGCCTGGGTCCCTTTGTCTCTGCTTCCCTTCTTCTGACCCTCTCCTCACCACTGTTGGCTTAAATCGCCCTCCCACATCTCCCCTTCTTTCTCCCTCCAGTATTGGACTTACCCAACCCCAATCTGCCTTGCCTGTCTTAGTTCCTCCTGCAGACCCTCAATCTCCTTTCTAAGTTTTTCTAAGCGGTTGCACACTAAACATCCTCCCACACTCCAGGCAATTTTTAGAAAGATTTAGAAAGATTGGTGCACTGCAGTTGTTGCAGCCTACCACCCTACCCATTGCTGTCGTTGCCCACCAGCGACCCCCCAACCTCACAGATGCAGGATACCAAACACCCCTCCAAGTCTCCCCTCTCCCCCCTCCATCAGTGCAAAACATTTTCTTTATTTCCCTTACCTCCTTTGTTGCACAGTGCTGCAGTCAGTTAGGTCCGTTCACCAAACTGGCAGACCTGATTGAGTACTGCATTCTCAACGTCAGCAAGGCAGCACCACCCCCAACCCGCCCCTCCTTCTGGCAATCATTTTGAATGCCGGGAAGCCACACAAAGAAGAAAATACCTGGAAAGAAGAGACACACTGGGAGCATCCAGCTCTGCTACCCCCCATGCACTTTTGTAAGTACACAGTGGCTTACCTGGTGTATCGGTAGCTACACTCTTGGTTATCAGCAGGGGGCTCTGGAATTTGTAGTTACTAAACATGTCAACCTACAACTAAACAAAAGTCATCTGATACAATCTGCTACACTGCAGTCACAATAAGTAAACCAAAATATTTGCACACAAAATGCACATTGGGACCAGCCCCACTTTTGAGTGTGGGATCCCTTGGTGGTGATGGTTCTCCTTTAAAAGAGTACTGAGAACATCATGGGCTCAGTTTTCAAAGGCTCCATGTCAACTCCATGAAGGGAAATACCGTGTGGTAAAAACAGCAAGGTGAAAACCACTAAAGACCAAATTGCGTATGAAGAATCCTGCAGAGAATTGGTGTGTACATGTGATTTACTATTCCAACACCACACCACCATGCACCACTACTCCAGTTAAATGCCACTTACCTGAGTTTTCTTCTCCAACGCTATTTGTCATGTGTGGTTTGGTCCTTAGTGGTTTTCACTGCGCTGTTTCCGATCATGCAGTAATTCCCTTCTCAGAGTTGATGTGCTACCATTTTCAAAGGGCCTGTCATCGTCCAGGGACTAAGTTCCGTGCACTGCTCCTTGGTGCAGAAATAATCCCTGCATCAGCAAAAATGCTATTTTCTACATTATATGCCCATGGGTACCATTTTACAGTTTTTTCTACTGCTATGAAAAACAAACCGCTATGCCTGGTAATACCAGAACAGTAGGCAGCAAAAAAATTAAACAGCACAATTGTCACAATTTGTGGAAAGCATTGCAGAGACAACCTTTTGAAAATTAAGCACTTGCAGAAAAAAATCACAGTTGCACAAGGAAACCCTCCATGTTTGTAAATCTAATTGCAGGTCTGACTTCAGGCCATAGCATGTAAACTCTAACAAATATTTTTGCTCAGTATTCACAAATGAAGAGGGGGAGGTACCTGAACCAAACAATAGAAACACTTTGGATAGGGGGGTCAATATCAGTCCATTCACAGAAGAGAAAGTTCTGAATGAACTCTTAAAACTGAAGGTGGACAAAGCAATAGGGCCTGATGGGATTTATCCCAGAATTCTAAAAGAACTGAGGGTAGAACTAGTGACACCACTGACTACCCTCTTTAACAAATCATGGGAGGATGGGGTGGTACCTGAGGACTGGAGGAGGACAGATGTTATTCCACTTCACAAAAGTGGGAGCAGGGCAGAGGCAGAAAACTACAGACCTCAGTGATAGGGAAAATGATGGAATCACTTCTGAAAGAGAGAATTGTTGAGTACCTAGAAGCCAGTGGGGCACAGGGCCCAAGGCAGCATGGATTCAGAGTGGGAAGGTCAAGTCAGATGAATCTATTAGATTTCTTTGACTGGGAGATCAAAGTAGTAGACCAGGGAGGGGCTCTGGACATGGCCTACCTAGACTTTAGCAAGGCATTTGACACAGTCCCACACAAAATATTAATAATCAAATTAACCAGCCTGGGAGTGGGTCCAGGATAGTAGCCTGGGTAAAAAATTGGCTGGACAATTGGACACAGAGGGTAATAGTAAATGGAGTCCACTCTGAAGAAAGGGGGTTACTCATGGGGGACAGTAGGGTTCAGTACTGGGACCGGTCCTCTTCAATGTCATTATAAGTGACATCGCAGAGGGACTGGAAGGAAAAGTATGTCTCTTTGCAAATGACACAAAGATCTGCTTCAGGGTTGATACACAAGGTGGGGTGGAAAGGATGGGAAGGGACTTGGCAAGGTTGTAGGAATGGTCGAATGTATGGCAGCTTAGATTCAATGCAAAGAAGTGCAAAGTAATGCTCCTGAGAAACAAAAACCAAGGGGAAGAGTACTCAATGGGGGGTGAGATACTATCAACAACAAACATGGAAAGGGACCTAGGGGTAGTCATATCAGATGACCATAAGGTGGGCAATCAATGTGAGAAGGCAGTAAGGAGGGCTGGGGGGATACTGGGATGCATAGTGAGAGGCATCACCAGTAGAAAACAGGAAGTTGTTATCCCTCCGTACAGACAGCCGGTGAGACCCCATCTGGAGTACTCTGTGCAGTTCTGGAGACCTCATCTCTGCAAGGACATAGGCAGGATGGAGGCTGTCCAGAAGAGGGCAACTAAAATGGTGCAGGGTCTGCACCAGAAGACATACGAGGAGAGACTAAAGGAGCTTAATATGTATACCCTAAAGGAAAGGAGGGTGAGGGAGTACATGATAGAAACATTTAAGTACCTAAAGGGAATCAGTAAAGTCCAAGAGGGTAGCATATTTCAGAAAAAGAAATGTGCAAGAACAAGGGGCACAATTTGAAGATAGAGGGGGGACGGCTCAGGGGCAATGTAAGGAAGTATTTTTTCACAGCTAGAGTAGTGGATGCATGGAATGGTCTTCCTGAGGAGGGCGTTGGGTCAAAAACAGTAGGGGAATTCAAGAATTCATGGGACAGACATAAAGCAATTATTGTGGGGGATAGGAGGAAGTAGGCTGTTGGTTAATTAGGATCTGCAGCTTATCCAATAGGTAGGGAAATGGGCAGACTGGGTGGGCCACGCGGTCATTATCTCCCACCAAAGTCTATGTTTCTATGTTTCTGCCCTCTTCATTGCAGTGTGAGCCATCCATTTTGAACACCCTCCAACACTCCAAGTTGGGCCCAATCCCAGAGGAACTGAAATTCCTCCTCCCTGCAAAAACTTTTCAGCCATGATTTTAATTGGAACAAGTGGAACTGTTCCCTTGAGTTCATGTATGGCCATGGAGGTACCCCACAGAAGGTCATGCCTCCTGCTCTCTTTCATTACCTTCCCCAGAGCACAGAGGTCTGCCCTCGCTGTTCCATGCTTTGTGCTCTGACATCATTCATACCCATATACACAATCAGATCTAGCCCTTACCACCACATCTGAATGAATAGAAAGTGTATTCCTAAGCCATTATCACCTGAGAGCTGTTTAGAGACCTGTGTAAAATGAGTTGCATTGGCTTCAGTTCAGTTCCCAGTGAGCAGGTGTCCACATCACAAAATCACCAACACAATTGGCAGCAATTGGCACCCTTGTTGGCAATGTCACATGAGAAACCAAGGGCTGAATGGGCATGGAGTTTGAACTACCTTGTCACCTATGTGGTGGTTCCTCCATGTCAGGGATGAGGTACATTGGCAGGGTAGTGTGAGAAAACTTGCAAGGTGATTGCTTGTGCAGTACCTGTCATGTGGATAAATGGAGGACTTCAAGTTTCAGTGCTGTCTATCAGCTGCCTTTCTCGAGCACACAATTTACTTATATTTCTGGATGCCCTATGGAATGTCCTGTTTGTACCATGGGATGCAACTCAGGGGATTGATGTACAGTAGCATGAGCACCAATGTGATTGACAACTATAGGCAAGGCACATTTATTTCTACGGTGCCCAATTCCAGAGGCTCTGGGTGCCTTACATAAAAACAAATAGGGAGAGAAATACAGGTAGGATAAAATACACACAATATGTTATTTATCACGCAATCTCATATTAAAATCAATACACATAATCTTAAAATATGATTTAGTGTTAATAGCTCTGATTAGTCCAAGAAGGTCAAGCAAAAGAAGTGAATCTTTAGATCCCTTTTAAAATCCTCCACCATTGGGGCCTCCCTGTCAGAGGTGGGAAACGTTTTTCAGTAGACTGGACCAGCGACTTCAAATGCTCAGTCATCTGAGGTTTTTAACGTGGTCCTCAGAACCACCAGGAAGCCCCTGGTGGAGGAGCAGAGGGAGTGGACTGAGAAGGCAAGAGTCAGGAGATCAGCCAGGTAGCCAGGGCCCAGTCAGCAGTAGGGCTTATAAGTGAGTAACCCCACTTTGAAGATAATCCACCACCTGACAGGAAGGCAGTGCAGAGCTTGCAGGACTGGAATCAGATAATTAGATCTTGACAGGCCCATCAGTAACCTGGCTGCTGCATTCTGCATCAGCTGCAGCAGGGGAAGGGTCCCTCCACTGACCCCAAAGTACAGACCGTTACAGTAATCAAGCCTAGCTGTAACAAAAGCATGAACAAGTGATGACACATCCTGTGGAAGAACTATGGGATTTAATCCGCATGACATTCCTTGAGTGGTAAAAGTTACTTTGGATGACAGATGACACCTGAGCAGCAAGGATAAATCTGTCATCCAGGATGATGCCAAGATTTCTTACCCTAGGGGAAGCCATCAATGGAACAGTCCCGAGGACCAATCCCGAGGCCGCTCCAGAGGCACTCCCATTACACCCATGACCCAGCTCAAACACTAGCACCTGTGTCTTATCTGGGTTCATTCTCAACCAGTGGGAGAATATCCCATCATTGATCTCTTACAGACAGTTGCAGTTCAATGGTGTCATGTGTTCCAGTGGCAAAAGACATAAACAGCTAGGTATCATCTGCATAGTAGTGAAAACCCAAACTGTAACTCTTAATGAGCTCTCCCGGTGTAGCATGTACAATGTGAATAGCATTGGCAATAGGATCAAACCCTGAGGCACTCCCCAGGACAGAGGCTTTGAGGAGGAGAAGAAGAAATCCTCATCACCACCTGTTGCATCCTTCCTGAGAGGTAGGACTCAAATCAGTTGATGACAGTACCAGAGAGTCCACAAAATTATCTAAGGCAATCCAGGAGCAAAATGTGACCAATGGTGTCAAAAGCTGAACAAAGATCTAGGAGAACAAGAAATGACCTGTCGCCTCTATCTCTCACCCTGAGGATGTCATATAGGGAAAATAACTTGTTATTCACCTAGTGGGTGAATAACTTTAATGGATGGTCATACAATGTTTTATTCAGTGCAGTTACTCATCCATCCCATGGTATACATGTAGAAAACATAGGAGCATAGAAATGTAGCAAGCAGAAAAAGACTTGGAGCCCACTGCGTTGCCTTGCACTACCTATACCTAATACAGCCTACCACTGAGTATCTTAGACTGAGACCCCATTTGTAACCTCTGCCCTCCTTGTATTGTCCCTCCAAATGACAATATACACTGGCCAGTCTGTAGTATCAGCTGATATTGTAATAACAGTCAAGCTTAGACACGACAAGAGATTTCAAGAAAATGGGGGGAGGGTTATCCCCACCGAGCTGACGGGGGTGGAGCTTGATGAACTGTTTGTCCCTCCAAATATATTTGAGGCTGTGGAAGGGTGGGCTGCAGTGAAGATGCAGAAGGTGAGGAAATTCTTTAAAAATGCCCCATAGGGCAGTGCACTTTATTAAATAAGGACTTGAAGACACCAGACACAGAAATAAACAGTTCAAACTGCAAATTTGGTATGTCTGTATTGCTTGTACCAGTTGACTTGTCAGGGTGATCTTCGGCTACTATGAAAACTTAGTTTTGGAGTGCTGTCCATTCCCACTCAGCCTGTAGGCTCACAGGGAGAAGACCAATACCTGGGGTGGCTCTACCCTCATCTGCACGTCTGTCGCCCATACTTCAGGTAGATCAATCAGCCCTCCAGCTGATTAACTCAGGTCAGGTCCAAAACCTCCCATCCTTGGCTAGCACCACCACTGGTCAGTCTTTCTGATACTGTCCCAATACTGACTACTGCCCTCTAGCATCAGCCAGTGTTCTCTCATGTAGAGGACTCTTCCTTTCAAAGTCCATATCTTATCCCATTTCATCTGGCAGACTGTGTTCAGCCAGTCCCTTTTATAGGGCTGGAGATCATGTGACCTGTCAATTATACCTCAACTTTTGATCAATATTCATAACAATTTTATATGAGGAAGGGGAGAGTGTTTAACCAGGTAAAGCACACTAAGCCAGGGTTTGTTTCTAGGTGTGATCTGGGAGCACAAGAAAGTTAAGTGACTTGCTAAGGGTCACACAGTATGCAAGTGGGGGGTTGATGGAATTCAAACCCAGGTCTCATAGAAACATAGACTTTGATGGCAGATAAGGACTACTTGACCCACCTAGTCTTCCAATTTCCCTACCTACAGGGTAAGCTGCAGATCTTAGTTAACCAACAGCCTACTCAGTGCCCTTAACTACTGTGACATAATGCCTTCATATATATGGTTGTTTCACACAGTAAAGTAAACAAAACATAAAAAAACAGTTTAGTACAGACCTGTGTTTATACAATTACAAAGTAAAGCAAAAAGAATACAAAGAAGGAAACGCCCAGGCAGGAAGTCCCACTTTTTCTGTTCTCAGACTCCCTAATGTCAGGGTTCTATAAAGCCCACTGACTCTCCAGGTGGCCTGAGACAACAATAATCCACATAATGGAGGCCAGGAAACCAAAAGCACATGAAGTCAGGCATTTCTTAAACAGTTACCAGATTCACAAAAAGGAACTCAGTATGCAAAACAACTTGCATCACAAAAAATGGTGCAAGTAGCACTTGTGTCAGGAGTTGCATTATGTTGGGATTCAGAAAGGTAGTCTGCGACATGCTGTAGGCTGTCTGTGCTCAAGAGGACCAATGCACCATAAACCCCCTTCCAACATGACGTAAGGGTGTTTATGGCAGCAGTTGCACCCTATTCAGGAAGGGTGGCAGCAAAGTCCCCAAATTGGGATTCATAAAGAACCCCTGGTGGACATCCATCAAAGGACTTTTATGCCTGCAATAAGGTGGCATAAGTGGTCTTTGCCATCCACCAGGGGTTGTCAATGTGCAGCCAGTGCTGCACAATGGATAGCCCTCATGGGCTATAGCCTCTGAAAGTCTGTACCTCTAGTCCCATATGGTCCTGCCCCCCCCACATGCCCAAGGTTTCACCAGTAGTAATCTACAAGCCCCCCAATGTGGGCTATGACCATGACCCCAATAATTCTGTATAAGCCCTCTTGGGCCATGTCCAGAACACCCCCTCCCTAGCCCCAATGCCATTTCCCTGCACCCTTAACCCAAAATGCCATTTGTTTCAACAGTGCTAAACTGTCCCCATAATGGCCCATAGATCCCTGGTGTTCCAGTGGCCCCTCACCCAGCAGTTGCAACCCACCATGTCCCCCCACACCCATTCCTGACTCACCACTGGCACAGCCCACCAATCACCACCACAGCCAGCCATCAACAGAGCATTGCATAGAGTGCATAGTGTTAATATATGCTCTCAGACAATGACATTTGCTGTCATTTTCTGAGCACAGATATTAACTGTATGTGCTCTATGCAATGCTCTGTTGATGGCTGGCCATGGTGGTGAGTGGTGGGCTGTGCCAGTCATCAGCAAGTTATGGGTGTGGGGGGAGGTGCAGTGGTCTGCAACTGTCTGGTGGGGGGGAAGGGGCTACTGGAACACCAAGGATCTTTGGGGCATTGTAGGGACAGTTTAGTACTGTTGAAAAGGACAGCATTTCGGGTTTGGGGTGCCGGGAATGGCATCGTGGCTGGGGATATTCTGATAGCCCATGAGTGATTATACAGCAGAACTATTGGGGTCATGGGAGCCATAACCCAGACTGGGGAGCTGGTAGATTACTACTGGTGGAATCTTGGGCATGTGGGAGGGCAGGACCACTGCTAGCTCCCCCTATGAGGGTACATCTGCTCCCCCCACTCATCTTGCAGCTTGAAGCATTCTTGGTTGCTGTATCCTTTGATGTGTGGATGCCACAAGTCATAGGATGCAGGGTCCTGGACCCTGTCCAATACAGAATTGGGTGCAGGGTCCAGGACACAGTGGCCCCTGCTGCAAGCTACCATTGTCACAGTTTGTGACGAACCTTTGTGAAGCTGGCCTGTAATTGTTTTGACCTGAAGTTTCATAAACAAAGGAAATGTGAGCAATTTGTGCTTTAAGAAACATGTCATGTAATATCAGGAAAAGACAGTTACAAGACCAGTAGTGTGAAACACAAGGCATTGCTAATGCATTGTTTGTATTACTTGGTATTACTTGGTATGAAGGAACAGAAGAAGGCCAGAGCCCATCAAGACTGTTTCCCACACTATGTGGGACATTATGTATCTATTATCCCTCAACCAAACATCTAATTTGTTTTTAAATACATTGGCACTAGTTGCCTCTACCAATTCTTGTGGCAAGGTGTTCCATACAATGGATGCTGTTTTTGGAAAAAAGTGTCCCCTTTTGCTGGTTTTATAAGTTTTTACTTCAAGCTGTTTATTATGCAGTCTCAGAACATGTCTCCTTCTGGACAGTGTTAGACCACATTTTTTTCATTAGATCTGATGAATTTATTAAAGTAAAAACCATAAGCATATCATCTCTTAATCTTCTAGTTTGAAGAGAGAAAAGACCAGTAGCTTTTAATCTGTTCTGATAATCCAAGTTTGCTAATCTTGGAATGATTCTAGTTGCTCTCCTTTGAACCTGTTTAAGAATTGCTATGTCTTTTTTTTGGTTTGGATTCAAAAAGGGGAGTCATAGTCTAGATACGGTCTAATGTATGCCCTACACAATGGAATAAGGCATTGTTCAGTATGATTAACAAAAGTGCATTTTATTTGCCTCAAAAGTCTGTTGGTCATGCAAGCAGTACTAACACAGTGATCATTTGATGTAAGTTTATTATTAACATATATCCCTAAATCTTTTTCACAATCTGATGAGTGAAGTGGTAGTCCGTTTATATGATATATCGTTTTTTGGATTATTTACACCGAAATGCACTACTAAACATTTGTCTTGATTAAACTGCATATGATTTTCATTTGCCCAAAGTGTTAATTTTTCCAAATCCTTCTTTGAAGCAGAAATATTTTCTTGATTATTATCCTTGCCCCCCAATTTAGTATCGTCTGCAAATTTAACTATGAAGTTATTTGGCCCTGTTTGTAAATCACTGATAAAGAGGTTAAACAATGTTGGTCCCAAGACTGACCCCTGTGGTACACCACTTGTCACACTACCCAAATCAGACAAGATATCATTAATTCTGACTCTCTGAGAATGATTTGTCACCCAGTTTAAAGTCCAGTTGACAATATCAGGTGACAAACCTAGATTGTGCATTTTAGTAATGAGTTTTTCATGTGAGACTTTATCAAAAGCTCTACTAAAGTCCAAATGAATTACATCAGTAGGGATACCCACATCTAGTAGAGTACCTATATTATTGTAAAAAGATATCAGATTGGTGGTGCAGGAATACTTGAGAGTAAACCCATGCTGATTTGAATAATAAATTTCTATTTTTTTACAATCTTGATCTATTAGAGACTTCATTACTCGTTCCATTAATTTACCAGCCACTGTGGTCAGGTTAATTGGACGATAATTTTGCACAGAACCTCTATTGCCTTTTTTAAATATGAGAGTAACTATTGCTGAACACCAGTCATTTGGTACAATGCTTTCTTGTAAGGATTTATTGAAAATAATTGACAATGGTATAAAAATATTTATAGAGGTTTCAATCAGAAACCATGGATGAATACCATCTAGTATTTTTTTTTAGTTTTTTGATAGCCTGTATAATGTCAGTTGGATAGAACCTATGATAATCTATGTGGTGAACTTTAAATGCACTAATAGGTGATTTTTGAGAGAAGACAGAACAAAAGTACTTATTAAAGAGATTCAAGGTTTCTGTATCAGATAGAGAAGAGCCATTGGTTATAATGGGACCAATGGTCCTTGATACACCTTTTTACTATTTATATAGGAGAAAAGAGATCTGTGACAGTCTTTTATGTGAACTAGTTTAAATTCTAGCTTATTTTTTGCCAATTTAATAGATTTTTTTACGTTTTTCACAGATAGTCTGTATTTATGTAATAGAGTAGTTTTAAATGGAACAGAACTATTCTTAAGTTTCCTAAAAAGTTAAATTTTTATTTTAATCTGATTTTTAATTGTCTTGTTGAACCAAGGGGGAATTTTTCCTTTATTATTAAATTTCCTCTAAGATGGAATAAAGGTATTTTCCAAAAAATGTACAATGTTTTTAAAAGAGTCCCAAGCTTGTTGTGTTGTACAATTAAGAAGATTAGATTCCCAGTTTATGTTTTGTAAGTATTCATTGATTTTAGAAAAATTTGCTTTGTTATAATTGTTTGTATAGTCTAACTTCCTTTGTGTAGTTTCAAACTGTTGAATTTCAGAAAGAATAGATGAATGATCACTGGTCCCAAGTGGATCCCAAATTTGTAAATTCCTAATTTGTTGCTCTATGTTAGTAAATAATCGATCCAAAATATTAGGACCTTGAGTGGGTTCAGTAACAAGTTGTTTTAATCAAGTTCTAACTACCACATCTATTAGTCCTTTCTTGGCATAGGACTGTCCTGAGACTGAGTCCCAGTTAATATGAGGGAAGTTAAACTCACCAAATATTACAGTATCTTGAGATTCTGAAAAATGTGTAATTTCTTTAAACATATCAGTTGTGTAATCTGAATTTGCAGATGGAGGTCGATAGATGTTACCAATAGTTATATAGGACTGCTCCTTCAATAAGATTTTAACCCATATACTTTCCAAAGGAAAGGGAGAACACACTTCAAAAGAAGGAATATCATTTCTTATGTAAATACAAACTCCACCGCCTAGCTTATCTTATCTGTTTTTATGATATAAATGTGGTAGTTTGTAAAACGTGTTTCAACCCACAAGAAGGGATTCAAGTTTCAGGACACCTTGACTGCTCTCCATGTAACACTAAAAGTGATTTATAGTTGATTACCTTCAGTGTTTCATTTTATTATATTTAATTTAGGGTCAAAAACACAGATTCGTATGTAGTCCAGTATGTAGTACCAGTCTGGTCTGGTGTCCCACAGGGTTCAATACTGGGCCCCCTCCTCTTCAGCCTTTTCTTGAACACACTGCTGGATTCCTGTCCTGAACAAATTTTACTCTATGCAGACAATGCAGTTATCCTAACCTCCCACCATGATCCAGCTCATCTACAAGAGAACCTCCAACGGGGTTTCACAGCAGTTGAAAACTGGTTCTTAAAACACAAACTGATCCTAAACCAGAAAAAATAAAGACCATTATTTTCAGCAGCTCCCACAACAAAAACAAACAGTATCACCTCTCCATAAATACCAAGCAAGGGGTCACCCTTGAATAAGTCCATACCTTTAAATAACTTGGCCTCACCCTTGACTCTAAACTCACCTATGTCACCCATATTAATAATGTTGCAAAAGTAGCAAACACCAGGCTGGGCCTACTGTTCTGTCATAGGAAACATTTAACCTCTGAAGCCTTATCTGTCGCCAGCCAGTGCGCCATTGTTAGCATTATTGACTATGGACTCGTTATCTATGGCTCTGCCACTGCCTCCTCTCTCAAATGTGTTTCCACCTCTCTCAATAAAACATGTTGACTCGTTACTGGAGCCTACCGTCTCACCCATACTTGTGACCTCTACTCCCAAACTGGATGGCTGCAACTAAACAAGCAAATAAAGTATCAAACCTGCATCACAGCAAAGAAAATAATGATGGGCAAGGCTCACCCTGGAGTCTGCTCCCTCCTCAAACCCAGAATAAACAACTGCAACACCAGGAGCTCTAAACTCCAATTCCTGCAAATCCCCCATTGTCGCACATCCCAAGGCCAAAGATCCTTTGCATATAGGGCTCCTAGTTGGCTGAACAGTCTCACTAGTGACATCTCTACCTCACCAATGTTGGGTGCATTCAAGACTAAGCTCCGCGCCTCTCCCTAGTAGGCACTAGCATCTGTGACTGCCCTGCCTAACCAATGTTCTCTTCTCTGCTGCCAACAGTCCCTACTGGCTGCTGGTGTCCTCTCTACTAGCACTTTGTCAGTCCTAAAACCATCAATTGCTCTTAACCCTGTTCTGTCCTGACAAAGCCCCTTAGGCTGCTATAATCAGTCCCACCTCCCATACCCTCTCCTCCTTTTAGCCCCTTTTTCTTGGGTTGCCTACATCCTCCTAGTGTTTTTATGTACTGTCCATATAAATATGAGTTATGACAACTGTGTTACTGATTGTTTTATTCTGTACTTTGAAACCTGTATGACCTTTATGGCTGTACTTACTGACGTGGAACCTATGTAAAAGAGCCTCAGCTCAAAGGTACATTGTAATCCTAGACTCATATAAATAAAATAATTTCTACCACTGATACCGTGTTTTACAAATGATTACTCTAACAGAAGAAAACAGCGCCAAAACCCACATGCTTTTCTTTCACCCAAGCAGTGCTTCAGCAGCCATTGTGACCTAAAGGAAAACTACTTCCTCATATCTTGTCAATTTTGTTTCTATGTCAAAAAGCAACTCCTTCCTGTACAGTAGCTATTGGAGATATGTGTGTTTCATTAAGTTTGTTTTCACTGTGCTTGCTAGTCCCTGTAATTATCCTGGGGGGATCTCCATTTCATGGTTGTTGAAATCTCCTTATCCATGAAAGCTGCATTAGTATATGAGAACATGATGTCACTGCACCCATTTATATCGTGTACTGTGTCTCTATGCTGAAAGTAGAAGTATCATGAAAAAAACCTCTCTTGAAGCACACAAACTGAATGCATTTTAAAAGGGAAAAGCATGCATTGCAACTCAGACTGTTTTCAAATCTAACTGAAGGTAAATAGTATTTCACACCTTTCTGCAACATGTTTTGTTGAACTATAAGCAAGCAGGCAGACATGCTTTGCAGTCTATAGGGTGCTGACACATCTTATTCACATATGCTAATGCAGCTTTCAATGACAATAATAATTCAACAACCAGGAAATGAAGAGCCCCAGGATACTTAAAGGGAATAGTATGAACACTGAATAAAATTAAAGCAATCACATACATCTCTAAGAGTTGCACAAGAAGAGTTCTCTGTGGTCATGGAAACAAAATTTACAAGATACGAGGGTGTAGGTTTCCTTTAGTGCTTAGGTGTGTGTGTGTGTGTGTGTGTGTGTGTGTGTGTGTGTGTATGTGTGTGGTTGGAGGATCAGAAAGAACATGGAAAAGTTTCTACCCTGGGTGATCAGACCAGAGAAGACAATATAGAATATTGAAAAAGTTAGCATAGAAGGAATGCTGCAGCCAAATGGATAGAAATGAAACATTAAAGGTTATCTGACATGCTGTGAGCCCATTTCTGCAATGAGTGGTTCAGGTCTCAGTGTGCTTTAATTTTATCTGGTACCTTAGAGCAGCATTGTCATGGCCTTAAGGCTTTCTATTCCCCTAGTTCCTCAATGTCTGTTTTTGTTAAACAATAACACAGTGGGAGGGTTTAACCCTCCAACAAAGGTGTATTGATCTAACTGATGAGGTAGGAGGTGATACATGTCTACAGAACTGTATATAAGAGAAACAAATGCATAAGGAAGGATATCTGACATTGAAGGTGAGCATTCAAGAAGTCAATATGATTTTGCTAAATATTTATATTCAATAAGGCTCCATTACACTAGAGGAAGCAGGAGGTCAAGCACCACGTCAGCAGCACTCTCTAAATCCAGGTTGTGGACAAAAAGATGTTTATATAAGAAAACTGAATTCTTACCTAAAACAAAAGGAGTTATAAAGACATATGAAGAGAGACTTAAGGAGCTTAATATGTATAGCCTCGAGGAAAGGAGGGAGGGGGGGACATGATAGAAACTTTCAAGTACCTCAAGGGAATCAACAAAGTCCAAGAGGGTAGCATCTTTCAAAAAAAGAGGTGTGCAAGAACAAGAGGGCACAATTTGAAGATGGGGGGGTGGCTCAGAGGTAATTTAAGGAAGTATTTTTTCACAGAAAGGGTTGTGGATGCATGGAATGGCCTTCCAGAGGAGGTTGTGGAGTCAAAATCAGTGGTGGAATTCAAGCATGCATGGGACAGTCAAAAGACAATTCTGGGTGGTGGGGGTAAGAAGAAGTAGGCTGCTGGTTAACTAGGATCTGCAGCTTATCCAGTAGGTAGGGAAATGGGCAGACTGGGTGGGCCAAGCGGTCCTTATCTGCCATCAAATTCTATGTTTCTATGTAAAATATGCTTTAAAAAAGATGCTACAAACACAAGCTGGTGATGATTCTTTTTGATATGGAGTGGTACAGACAAGCACTGATGAAGGAGTCTGATCTGAAGCGTCTGCATTATTTGACTGTATCACCTATTCATATATGCTATATATATATATATATATATATATATATATATATATATATATATATTGAAATAAAAATGATTTATATTATATACATACATTTGGTGAGTGGGCTGCTTATTTACCAATCTGTGCATATTCAATAAGGCTCCCAGAGATTTTTAAAAAGAGGCTTATGGGCTAAATATAGTCAAGTTGTTTTGTATTGTCCCTTTTTGAGGTTGAAAGTACCTCACTGTGTTCAAACAACAACCAATAACATGAACAGTGACATTTAAAACAGATGTATATTAGACACATGATGTGGGACATTGTTACTAAAGTGCCTGATCACACTATCTGAAAGGTTTCCAGCACAGGGCATCTCACATGATATTATTCTAGTGGGTGGGGACTACAAATCCAGACACCAAGTCTGTCTGTTTTCAGTTATGAGCTTGAGACAAAGAAACATAGAAGCTGACAGCAAATGAGGACCACAAGACCCAGCCAGTCTGCCCATTTTTTCTACCTTATGAATGTGACACAGGCCTGTACTCTGTCAATGGCCTATCTATTCATACTCATCTGTATTGCTCCCTTATGCCTACCCCATGCCTGTTTGAAGCCCTGAACTGCATTCATAGCCATCACTTCTTGAAGTAGGCTGTTCCATGCATCCAGCATCCTTTCTGTGAAAAAGAACTTCCTCAGATTCACTTCATGGTTTCAGAAAGGTGAGCATGAACTTATCAGTACAGTGTCCACAATTCTGAAACCATGAAGTGACATAGTCAAAACTCCAGATTCTTGGTTCCATGAAAGGAACTGCACAGAATGTTGTCCATACAAAGAAAACAATGCAAAACAAAACTGATAGCTTCAGCTTTTATTCAGGCAAAGTTAAATAGGGATCCTATAGTGGTATGAATATGATTTATGAAAACAGAGACATTTCAAACAGCTGCACATAAGTAATAAATTCCTGCACCCATTAAAATTTATATTTGATGAAGCTTCACAGCATGTGAGACTAGCTAGGAGGAAGGTTCACAGCTGTAGCTTTAGCAGTCTATATATTGAGGGCCCAGCCAGGGTTGCCACCTGTCAAATTATTTACCTGGTAATCAGGTTTTCGGGGTCCCTAACAGATAACCCAGTGCTGCACAGTGATAGGCTTTTGAGCCATACTGAGTGCTGATGTACCTTAGAAACAGATATATTATATCATTCATTGTTTGAGCTGCATTTCCAGGTTACAGACAAGTTTTGTTGTCAATATAGCCCTGTCTTTGTAAAAAGAAGAAAAAACAGTCTACTTGGGAGGTGTAAAGTATGGCAATTAAGATCATTAGCAGATACATAAAGAGCTATTGACTTCTCAAGGAAAACTTTAAAATATTTAATAATTAGGTAACATTTTGCCTGTATTCCATTTATATTTTATATAGTTCTTCTACCCATTATTTATTATTATGGAAATGTGCATGAATATATGATCTTTATCCCTTATGGTTCCTTTAGAGTCCCTCTGCCTCTATACCTTATGCCCTGCTTCAAGTCATGACCCTCTGTTGTGACATCACTCTGTTGCATAAGTATTTTGAAATGTTTTAAATTATTTTTTATAAAGTAGGTGTTTCCTCCATTAAAAAGTATGTTTACTTCTTTTGGCTTCAAAATAGTATTGTGGACATGAAAAGGAACTGGGTCCAGGAAAAATATAAAGTTCACATTATAGGAAACAAGCAGTTTGTTTATAATGTATTATTGTATACTATTTACAGTGTTTCCCTACCCCCCATGATGATATCTGTAAATGAGATTTTCTTTATCCCTGCATGTTTACCTGGTAAAATTACATTTCAGTAAATAAATAAATGATTAGGAAGAACACAGAGAAGCAAATTTAAAGGGGAAGTAAATGTTGCAGGGGTCTCTCAAATTGTGAAAGAACATAAAAAGATATTTCACTATGAGATATGGAACTTCCTTTTAGGTGTCAAGAGTTCTGAGATATGAATAGCTAAATACTCTGTAAATCAAAACAAGGCAGCAGTCATTTCATTGGATCCTGAGACAAAAAGTGATGTCACTGAGGGGCAAGTTATAAAGAACAACATAGATCTGGCCCCCAATGACATCACTTCCTGTTTTAAGATTGCAGGAAATGGCTGCTGCTTTGCTTTCATTTACAGATAATTTGATATTCATATCTCAGGACTTCTGAAACCTACAGCTGAGCCTAGCACCTTGTTTGAATGGTCTTGTCTTACACTTTCACAATTTGAGTGAGCCCTGCAATGTTTACTTCCCCTTTAACATGTACATCATGTTAATATTTCTGTTTAACTGCTGCTTTAAGTGTTGTCTTTTACTGTTCCATTAAAATCATGATCAGTCATGAAAAGAGGTAGGGCTAGGAGAGGAGTTTAGAGTGTGGTTTAGTGTCTGTTTTTTACCTCTTCCAAAGGTGGCAACCATAGGCCCAACAATTCTCAAATAGCTCACGGCCCCTCTGTGCATTCAGAGCTCCTGAAAAAGCTTGTACGCTTGTAAGGGTCCATCATGACCAACCCCTCACTGTAACATAATAATTTAATGTTGTAAGGGACTCTGTGTCCATCATGTCCACCCCCTCATTGTAACATAGTAATTTAAGGTTCTCAGGGACTATAGGTCCATCATGTCCAGCCCCTCACTGTAACATAGTAATTTAATGTTGTAAGGGACACTAGGTCCACCATCTCCAACCCCTCACTGCAACATAGTAATTTAAAGTTTGTCAGGGACTACCCCTTCACTGTAACATAGTAATTTAAGGTTGTCAGGGAATCAAGGTCCATCATGTCCAACCTCTCACTGTAACATAGTAATTAAATGCTGTAAGGGGCACTGGATCCACCATCTTAAACCCATCACTGTAACATAGTAATTTAATGTTTTAAAGGACTCTGGGTTCATCATGTCCAACCCCTCACTGTAACATAGTAATTAATGTTGAAAGGGACTTGAGGTCCATCATGTCTAACCCTCACTGTAAAATAGTAAATTAATGTTGTCAGGGACTCTAGGTCCATCATGTCCAACCTCTCACTATAACCTAGTAATTTAATGTTATAAGGGATGCTAGGTCCACCATCTCCAATCCATCACTGTAACATAGTAATTTATGTTGTAAGGGACAAGAGGTACATCATATCCGACTCCTTACTGTATCATAGTAATTTAAAGTTGTCAGGGACTGTAGGTCCATCATGCCCAACCCCTCACTGTAACATATTAATTTAACATTTCACAGAACTCTAGATCCAGCCCCACACTGTAACATAATAATTTAATATTGTAATGGACTCTAGGTCCTTCATGTCCAACCCCTCACTCTAACATAGTAATTTAATGTTGTAATGGACACTAGGTCCTTCATGTCCAACCCCCTCACTGTAGCATATACATTTAATATGCACCACCATCAATGGCCCTTAAGAGAGTACCAATTGTGGGCGATAAAGTAGTACATAGCCATTTTGTGGACTGAAAGAAGGGAGAGATATGGCTTGATAAAGCTGTAATAGATTGTTTAAGCAATAAGGCACAACAGGGTGTAGATTATTGGGGATTTACCCACACCTTGTGTGGTGTGTCATGAGATGCAGCCGAGTGACTTAACCACACAAGAAGTGGGTAAATCACCCAATAACTCTCACCCTGGAGTGCTTTATTGCGATTATACAATGGACCCATGTGTAAAATAAATTTAAAATGAATTTAGTTATGTTTTTTATAAATGCCATTCCTCAGCCATGGGTTATGCAGGATTTAACCATGGTCATGTGACATGTTTTGACCAATGAGGTTACAGGATTTTCACACACCATTGTATAACTTCCCTGTAGGAGATGCAGTACATGTATGCATAGTAAATAAAGCAAAGAATTTACTGATCAACGTACAGGACAAGTTTCTGAGATTAGGCAGCTCATCACATGTGATTCAGAGGGCATTACATATAGATGGCTATATGTAGCTGTAAAGTGTTCTGCATTGGTAAGACAAAGAGATACCTTAAAATAAGGGTTAAGGAACATGTCCGGGCAATTGAAAAAGGAGACATGACTTATGCTACAGTTGTTCACATAGCCAAATTTCAGAATCAAGGGGGACATCCATTTATGTTTATGGGAATTGACAAGGTATGCCCTAAACTATGAGGGGCAAGTTTAACGATTTACTACTTACTCATGAGGCCTTTTGGATTATCAATCTGAATGCAGCTACAAATAAGGGACTAAAGGCTGATTCTGAACATAAATCATTCTTGAAGAAGAAAAAGAGATAGTGATTTCTGTAGATGTTTGCTATTGATGTTTTTTCTGATCTTATTATTAGAGACTATTTCTGTGTATTAATGTTTGAGACATGTAAATATGAGTTTTGGGTGAAGTTTATTATACTACCTCACCCCTCCCCCCACTTATATGTTTTTTTCTTCCCCTTCTTTTTATTAGTTTGAGAGATTTATTTTGAAATACAGAGTAGATATCCTTATTCTGCTTGCACTTTAGTATTTATGGCATGTTGCACTTTAAAGTTGTCGGGTGTGATGATAGATTTTATAACGGTCCCTAGGGACCAATCAGGTTATGTGTAAGCTATGACAACATGATGACATTTTTCAAACATTGTATATAACTGACACATGTTAATTCATTCAAATTAGCTTTTGAAAAAGGATGCATGGACATTTGAAATATGGCAGGCTGAATATGCCTCTTTTTATTTTATAATAAAATATTGGATTTTAGAGACTGGTGCCTTTGCATTTTTAAGATTTGTGTGAGCTCTACTTTCTAGTTGTTGTATGGTGGGGGAGTATCAAAGAGAGAGAGAGAATGAAGCACTGCCAGACTATGGCTAACAGTGGGTCTGTCTGTCCTGCAGGTGACAGTGGTTACCTGAAGCAGCCACGGCTGATGATGCCAGTAAGGCACCTTGACAGTGAAGCACAGCAAGTTCCATGCTGCCACCAGGGCCATGACTGAGTGGACATTTGGCATGCTGAAATCATGCTTCTGCTCCCTGGATTGATCTGGTAGGGCCCTACAGTACTCGCTAGAGAAGATCTGCAAGACTGTGATGGCCTGCAGCATCTTCCACAATATCGCCCTGTCAAATCATGCAGACAGGCATACAGACATTGGACAGTATGTCGAGAAGGAGCAGGATTAGGGGGAAATGGCATGTTGAACATGGTGGAGGCCAGGATGAGGGATGCTGGAGCACATCTGCAGCAGGTCAACACGTGAGACAGCACCTGACTGACAGCCACTTCATGTGACAGTACCAAGAGGTCAGAACGTACACACATCACAACAGGAAGTGTGTGCCCAGGTGTGTATCCATTGAACATCCCACTGCCTCGGGCAGTCACCCATTAGTGCAACACATAGCACTGCACTTTGTCCACTTCTGTGTGATTGCTCCTGTCTGTGGCTGTGCATTGCCAGGCCCCATGGAGGTGACAGACACCCTGACAGTCCCATGGATGACGTGTCCTGACAAGCATCAGCAAAGGTATGTACCTGAAAACAGAGGTGCCTGGGTAATAGGGACCAGATGTAGGCCTGACTGGGCTGCAGGCTACCTGACTATTGTCATGTCTGAGGTATGTTCAGGCAGCAGATTGCGGTAAAGCATATGCAGGGCTGTAATGCAGGTTGGAGTAAGGACTACATGTGCAGGCAGTGTAGACCCTGAATGCCCCAGCTGGTGGTATGAGTGACACATAGGACTGGTGCACTGCTGTTGTGATATGGCCCATGGAGGAAAGGCTGTAGCCACATTGGTGACAGTGTGCAATGTCCCAAAAGCAGATGCCCCAATATATTGTGTGTGTTTGGGGGGGGCACTGTTATCTGGTATTGGGCAGTAAGGGCACTGTGAGCCTGGAATGTGCCACTGTGAGGGATAACGCATGTAACAGCATATATACCAAGGCATAGGGGATGCATGGGGACCCAAATGTGTGACACTGTTGTTGGGGATGAAGACGCATGTTGTGAACAGACTGCAGTGTCAACCATGCCTAGGAGCACATGTCCTGAGGATATGTTGGCCATGACCAACATAAGGTGCAACATATACAAATGTAGCCAGCATGACAGCCACCCATGCAAGCACCAGCAGGACATCAGGGCCCCAGGCAGCCATGACATACTAGGTGGCAGAGGCCCTGTTGGTCATTGGTCCTCAGGCAGTAGCACGGTAATGCTGGACCATGGACATGACAGGTTGTGGAACACACGGGTCTTTGTACTTGAGAAGGATCTGTGTACTGGAATGCTACTGGAGGAGGTGTTGTGAAGGACTGAGCCCTGCTGATGGTGTCTGGTCATCCTCTCTGGCAGTAGCTGCCATGTGGCACTGAATGTGGAATGCACTTTCTGTTCTGATGAGGTTTGCTACATGAATGTGTTTTGTGTCACGGAGATGCTGCAAATTGCAGCCAGGCCATCTGTGTGTGTGCAACAAGTTTTAGAATGGCACGTGCCAATGCCAGACATTGAAGTAGCTTTGCAAACTGTGTGGCACATGCAGGGAGTGAAGGCACAATTCCTGGACTGATGGAAGGGTGATTCCAATAGCCAACACAACCCAGCAGTGTGTAACATACTCCAGGTTGTCTCACATGCTACCCACAGGAAGTGCAGAAAATGGAAATTAGTGGCAACACAGCCAGATTTGGGGGGGGGGGAGGGCAAATTTCTTGGAAGAAAGGATGGCCCAAATGGTTAATTATGTGCCCCAGTGGGCCAAGATAATTATTTCCCTGGAAGCAGACAACTCACCCGGGGGAAAGGGACTGTGTGTAGGGCATCATAGGGGGGTGACTGCGGCAGGTGTCGGGCATGCGACGCACACTAGGACAGCTAAAACATAGGCTGAATGACCTGTTCATGAGAGATCTGGACATGCTGGAGACTGCAGGACATCACCAGGGAGGCAGACATAGCCATGCATGGTGGCCATAGACCTGCTCACGGTAAGTGTACTGAGCATCGTGATGATGTCCCCACAGATTCTGCCAGCACCAATCAAATCTGCAAGATGTAGTAATATATGTCCTTGTTTTTTGGTCCTCACACTGACATCCCATGCAACCAGGGCAGACAGGAGGGCACAGCGAGTGCACTGCATACTGGAACAGGCAACAGTGGAAGATCAGGAGCCAGTGAAGGTAAACTTGTGGCACATGTGTTGGGGTTCATTGGCTGGTGTTTATTTATTTATGTATTGAAATCTTGGAAGACACTAATTGAGCTAAAAACTCTTTACATACGTTCCACGTCAGTGGCAATAAGGCAGTACCAATTAAGCAATCTATTCTGATAGGCAAGGAGCCGGGCAACATCAGTTACAACAACAGTGGCAGACTGGAGATGGCGACATATAGTGAACAACTATTTTTGGACAATAGTGGCACACATGGGTGTGTGTGGGGCAAGTAGAAAGGGACCTACATGGGGGGAAGAAAGAGACCCACGTGGCTGGGGAATACTGGATTCCACAGTGAGGGAGCAGAGATTGGGGGAATCCGCCCAGTGGGTCTTGTCAGTAGGTAGGACCATGAGGGAGGAAAGTAAGGAATCAGACAAATTGAAGGAAGGGGAAGCAGGGCAGGATGGAGGGGAAGAAGAAAGGGAGTGACTTGAGTGGGGCAGAGGGTGGGGGTGAAGGGGATGAAAAGAGGGAGGCAGAGGTAGCAGGTGAGTAAATATTAGACAGAGGGGCGGACATGTGGAGAGTGTGGAGGGAGATAGTGAGGGGAAGGGGTAGATGTGAGGGCAGGGGATGGAGGAGGAGGAGGGGTGTAGAAGTGGATGCAGATGAGGGATAAAGAGTCAGCAAGAGGAGATGGGGAAGGAAGTGTGAGGGAGATGGGAGTCAGAAGGTGAGAAAGAAGGTAGGAAAAGGTAGTGGGACTCGTGAGGGATGAAGTGAAGCAAGTCAGTGAAGAGGGAAGCTTGGGGGGGGTGGGTAGGATTAGGCACAGAGGAGTAATAGATGGTAGGAAAGGGGGCCGGAGGAGAGAAGTAAGAGGGGGTGGGAGATGGGAAGGAATGTGGGAATAGGTAGTGGGGCTTATGGAGGATGAAGTGCAGCAAATATGTGAGGAGGGAAGTTATGTGCTATATTCCAGGGAATGGAAGGTTAGTAAAAGCAGTTTCAGCTGGCACTGGCAACTAGATGTTGCTGCAACTTCTTCTTAAATGAGCCCAGAGTAACGGTTGCGATTACTTCATTACAGAGGGATTTGAACCAGAGTTTAGCTCAGTGTACAAATGACCTTTGTTTAAGGGAGGTACGACAATGGGGAATCCTAAAGAACTGGTACTCTGCACTTCTAGTTTGTCTGTGGTTGTTAGAGGGGGAGAGGAGCTTCAGTAACCCTAGTGGCATCAGTTCAAAGCTAACGTTTTTGGCTAATAGGCAGGTTTGGTACATGAGCCTGTGCTTGAGCTGGAGCCAGTTAGCTTGGGAGTACAAATTGCAAGTGTCATGCACCCAGCACCAGTAAGGATGCAGCAGGCTTTGTTTAGAGCTATCTTGATTCAGCTGAGTGCAATGTCAGTGGCTGTTCCATAAATGACCAGGCCATAATCAACTAGAGAAACAGCTGACCTTTGGATGGCTAGGTTAAGGGCCTCCGGGGTTAGGCAGTGTTTGTGTCTATAGAGTAGAACAAGGTGAGAACTAACTGATTTGACAACATTGTCTATATGTGGAGTAACAGACAAGGTATTGTCAATAGTAACCTTTAGATACTTAAACTGAGGGATGATCTCCAGTGGGGAGCTGATGGTGGTACAAATTGTAAGGGGATACATCCTGTGCTTATTTTGATGATTGGAAAATAACACCGTTTTTATTTTCTTATAGTTCATTATGAGTTTGTGATTACTAAACCAGCTTTCGACTTCCAAAAATTGTTGCTGAGGTTGAGCCTCGAGGGTCTTGGGGTTTGGGTTGCTGTTGAAAATGCCAACATCATCCGTGTAAAGCAACATGTGGCCCTGACATGCAGCGGGGACTGGGCTGAAGAAGATACCAGAGCAAGAGCAGCCCTAATATGGAGCCTTGAGGCACTCCTGAGTGGACAAGTGTTTTGAAAGGGGCATGTTTGTCACGTGCTGCATTAAAGCAAGAGAGATTTTTTCAGGGCGGTATCAACATTACTGGTGGAGTAGACTTTAGCCCAGTCAAGATGATGGAGGTCCGATTTCAGGAGCTCCAGGTGATCCTTAGGCAGAACCCTACTAGTGATAGTTTTTGTGGGAGACTTGATAAACTTATTCAACCATTTGACCACAATGGGGGAGTGGTCGCTAATGGCATCTGGGAGGATGATGGTGTTGGAGATGCATGAGGGTTGATTTGATAGCACTCAATCCAGTAGGGTACTCGTATCAGTCCTGTAGTTCTTTCTAGCTGGGGACTCAACAAGTTGGGTGAAATGGATGGCAGAGACAGAATCTTTGAAAGAGTTTGCTTCAGGTGAAAGCCAATTTACATTGAGGTCCCCTAGTATGATGGCTTCTGTATTTAGACACAGACTGTCAGGGCAGTTCATGAGAGTGTCAAAGCCAGGTCAGGTATGCCTAGGCAGCATATAGACTGACAGCATGGTATGGGCCCTATTCTGTGGGCTGAGTGGCACTTTAATGGTGAGGGCATGCATGTCTTCCTCTGTGTTGGGTAACTGCACGACAAGGCCCTGTAAGTTGTTCTGAAGGTAGATCGCACAACTGTCACCTCTCTTGTATAGTCTGTCTTGCCTAAAGACTCCATAGCCTGTGATCATTACTGAAGTGTCAGGTATTTTTGGAGAGAACCAGGTTTCCACAATGGATACCACATCTGGGTTGTGTTGTGAGATCCAACTTGTAAGCTGTCAAGCTTAGAGAGGAGGCTGCAAATATTAAGAGAAGTGAAGGTAAGGAAACCAGAGTTCTTCAGGGTGGCTGTGTGCTGTGCTGGGGGGCCAGGGTTGGGATGGATGTTTTCTGATATTTGCAGCAATAAAATTATTAGTCTGCAAAGATATTCTTTAAATTGTTTGGTACTGATCTTGCTGTGCCTCGACTGAGTGCGGTATGTTTTGCTGTTTACCTGGAGTGTGACATATCCCAATAAGAGTGTCAGAGGTAGAGTCAGGAAGAGATCATTTTCCAATTTCCAACCGCTGTTGGGTGGCAATATATCCTTACATAGGTTACGTTTGCTCGAAAAATATATTTGGGTGGAGGTTATTGTGTAGTAAGCACTGAATGAGTTGGCTAACAAGGTTTCTACATCATTTAAGGGCTCATGGTCTTGTGTGGAGCCAGGGAATTTAAGCAGCAAGATTAACATGATGCCTTTGGGTAGAAAGTGCTGCATAATAGCCAACATTGTAATGCTAGAATGAGTAAGGTAACTGGGCAGGTTCCAATAGCAAGCTAAGTGGGTGGTTAGAGAGGAAGGGGAAAGTGCAAGTCCAGAAGTGTTGAAATGAAGAGGCACAGCCTGTGTCCTTGGCAATGTGCAAATTACTCTGGGATATGACTGGTTAGTGTAACTAAGCAGATTACACTGCAAGGTATTGGAGTTGGAGGTCAGCATGGAAGACAGAATAGGTGAGATATGCTAGGGCAATCTACAGCAGGGCAGCTGTGATTCAATGCTGGTCAATCAGGCATACAGTAAAAACAGCAGTTCAAGTGATGCTACTCAGAATGAGTGCAGGTCCCTTTAAGAGAGGACAATCTAGTGAGATGGGGAGTGGGGAGTCGAAAATAGGTACTGTATGTTGGAGGTCAGGGACGGGGAGGGCGGCTGGGAGAAAATATAGACATTCTAGAGCAGCACAGGTTTGAAAGTGGTGCCACCACAGGCAGAGAGAGAGATAAAGCAGCCAATAGACAGCCATGGAAAACTCTTGTCAGCTGGGCTTCTTCTGCTGAGTGCTACGTACCTGGTAGTGGAGTCGGGCTGGGCTTCAGGTGCAACCGGCTCAGAGCAGGGGCTGGACGGCTGGGCAGCAGGGGCACCTGCAGGAGTGGGAGACGTCCTGTTGAAAGGGAGAGAAAAGGAAGTGAGTCTAGGGATAAGACACCTGTGCAAGGCAAAATTGGGGACATGCCAGTGGACAACAATGGAGGTGGGAGGGAATGAGAAAGCAAGATGTATTAAAGGATTAAGTGTTTGTAGCTACAAGGGGGAGGGGATGGCAAGCAGGCGAGAGAAGCCAAGGCCAAGAGCAAACAATCAGGGGCTGGGGAGTCAGAGAACTCTAGCACTAGAAATTAGCAAGGATAAGTGTGCCAAAGGGGGCTGGTGCAGAGGGGGAAGACAGGGAATGCAAGAGTTGCCGAGCAGGTGGCAGATTCCTTCTGGGCCGAGGGTTAGGAGATAAAGAGTGGTAAATGAGGGGAGCAGAGTGCTTGAGCAGAGATGAGCAGGCTGTGAGAGAGGGGATAAAGGAAAGAAGATATTAAAGCAGGCGGAGAGCTAGGGTGAGCGCTGAGACAACGGTACTCGCAGGAGTGGGAGAAGTCCTGGTAGTGGAGTTGGGCTCGGCTTCAGGTGTGGCCATCTCAGAACAGGGGCCGGATGGCTGGGCAGCAGAGGCACCTGCAGGAGCGGGAGAAGTCCTGTAGAAAGGTGTGGCACACACATGGGCCCAGTTCTGTGGACAGCAGGCAGTAGATGTCTGATCAACCGCTGGGTGAAGGTCCACTTCCAACTGGGGTGGGGGCATTTATGTTGGGCACATGCCCATAGGTGGCACACATATAGCCTGCACCAGATGAGGACTGAACATGCCCTTAAAATTGATGACAGGACCACACCTTGTGGGTCTCCAGGACCCGTGCATACAGCCATTGTGGTGCACATGAAGTCCACTCACCTGTAATGGTTACTCACAACATACCGGTCCAACAGAGTGGCAGCATCAGGGTCTGCGCAACCATTGGGCCAGAGGACACAGCGCAGGGCTGAGTGGAGTCATGCTGCAGGTGTCTGTGAGGGGCATGGCATTGTTTGAACTGCACAGAGCACTGCATTACACAACACCCCCATGATGGTCTCTGGCAACAGTGACATGTGCACATGGTGAAATGTGTGCCCTACCCAATGGGATGCAGTAGGTGAGTCTGTGTCACAGCGCAGATGGATGCTGTGCCCACATTGTACCACATTGCGTACCTATACTGTAGGCTACACATCATTCTGCACTGCATGCCACTGTGGCCCCAGTATGATGCACCAGATGGCTGAGTATTCTGCATGGCACACCAAGTAGGCCCCCCTGAAGGTACCTGTCTGAAGCGTGGTCTCTGGTGTCTCTGCTATGCAAGCAGGGATGTACCTATCCCTGATACAGCATGGTGTGTGAACACATCCTATAGCAATGCATACAGTGCTATGTCACAGGCAACACTGTGTACCCATAGGTCCACTGACAGGTGGGAACTGTGGACCCTAGCACAAGAAGCAGTCCAAAGGTGAACCAGTCATGGTGTAACATGGGTTGTGGTGCCAGGGATGGGGGTGACACAGTATGGGTTAAGACCAGTGAGGGATGGGCTATGCAACTCACAGTACAACCATCGGGTCCCTCCTATAAATGGGACCTCACCCATGGGAGGCATACCACATGTCCCAAGTTATACTGGGGAGCAGTCGAAATTACCCAGTGCACGTGGCAGAAATACACATCCTGCTGGGGGCTGTGTGTTGGTGTGCCCCTCATGGCCCTGTGTGCAACACGGGATGGGACCTTCAATCATCAGGGTACCCTATGAATGGTTACCGCATAACCTGTTGTGCAAGTTGTACCTCTGTACCATCTGCATCACAGTCATGAGTGGCACAGGAGAGGTATGCATAATGTACCGAAGCAATGCATGTGCAAATGTGATCTGACAGGGTGTTGCCGTGTGAGGGACCACACGACCTATCGTCTGCCCATTCATGGATGCAGTGTGTGAGAGCAGCATGTACTCCTTCAGAGGATGTGCAGGGGGCTGGACAGTATCCACCAACAGGCATACATGCAGTGTGCTGGGCACTGGCCATGCATCTGAGCTGCTGTTGGAGTGATCCTGGTCAGACCAGCACCATCAGGTGGTCATCACATGCAGCATTGCACATCAGGGTGCACCTGGCAGGCAGCCATGAGTGGTGCAACAGTCTACAATAGCCACCCGCTGACCTTCTGGGGGATAAGGGGATACCATGATCTCTTGCCCAGCACAAGTGAGTGTCAGGTATCTGCCATCCACCCAATGGGTGTACATTTTCCACCGTGATGTTCCCCTGTGCAGAACAGAGAGGCATGACCTGCCATGTAGTGATGCTGTTCCATGACACAAATGCGGATTTCATAGGGTCTGGAAGGTGCTGTAAGGGGCTTTTGGGCCAGCAGAATGGATACCCAGTGTAGCACCTGTGTTGCAGTAAGCAGCCCCTGCCTGTGATGAGGTTTGATTGGAGGGGCGCATGTGTAACTTCAGAGGTGCATAAGGGCCTTGCTTGTGCATGTGTATCACTGATGTGGAGTGCCACACTGTCTGTGGCATACATGCAGGGGCACATGTCACTGGCATGTCCTATTTCTACTGTTGCAGTCAGGAAGAGGCATGAGTTGGCCGTGTTGACAGGGCTTTCTGACCAGGAGAGTCACACTACTGTTGATCATGTTGTGTGATGTGTGCCACACACAGTGGGGGCATGCTGTCTGTTTGAACCCACTGAGGCTGATTTTAAGGGGGTTGGTGGGACCTTGATGGTGCCTGGGCATGCAAACTGCTGCACCACCTGTATGGATGGCATGTGCACCCTATCGCATATACAGTTACATGACTGGCATACCTGGCCTTCTCAGGCTTAGGTGTGGCCCATCCAACCTCCTGGTGGGGTGGTGCATTGCCTCTGTAGGTGTCGAAGCACTGTGATGTCTAGGCATGTTGCGGCATATCCATGTGCAATGCAGGCCTCTGAAGCACATGTCCCTCCCATGCAGGGTGAACATGGTTAACAGGACAGTGGCTGGGAGGCAAGCAATGCACACCCTACCAGCATCTGGGTCCCCCACCCCATAAAACACACAGATTGAATATGGATGGGTGTTAAAGGGTCAGTTGCATGGGTTGGGCAGACAAGGTCTGCAATTGTCACATGGGCATAGTGCCCCAGATGCATTGTGTGTGATGGCCTGATGACAGGTGTGTGCTGATCTGATGTGGCCAACTACCAGACCTGTGATATCACTGGGAATCCACGGGGAGACATTGAATGAACATAGTTGAGGAGTGTGTGTGTGTGTGTGTGTGTGTGTGTGTGTGTGTGTGTGTGTTGTGTGTGTTGGGAGGTTGGGTCAGAGAGTGAGACATGCTGTCATTGTATAGGGTACCCATAATGATGCCACTGTTTTCCTTCCAACAGGTGTTGGCCCCAGTGCAGGGAATGCAGCAGGACACACCTCACTATGGCAGCGGGCACTGGAGTCAGTCATGCAGAGGTTGAAGCAGATGGAGGCCTGCTAGTATGTGATAGAGGTCACACTGCAGACTGGCAGCAGCAAGTGCAGCAGCAAGCCACCAATTGCCAGTGGCACAAGGCTCCCAGAACCAGGACAACAGGGAGGCACAGTAAGTGTGGCCCAGGACTCAGGGACTGTCCAAGGGAGATGACACCATGGCTGAGCCACTGGCAGTGGATGCCACATCAGGTGACTTGCAAGGCAGCCAGGAGAACCCAATAGAGCCTGTGGAAGACATACCAGCCAAGGGCAATGGTACACTGGAAGTGGATGCAGCACAGCAAGGTGAATCTGAGGCTGTTCTGGTGGAAGAACACAAGACGGGGGGGGTGGACATAGTGTCGCTCTTGACCATGACCATGTGGTTGCTTTTGGCTGTATACTGGAGGAGGGCCATGAGAACTATGTTTCAACAACAGTGGCTGATGTAACCCGTGGCCTGCAGTGCATCCAGGACAACATCCTCGACATGCTGAATGCAGTTCATACCTGGCGGCAGTGAGTCACCCCTGTGGCACTGGTGTTGCAGGTAGAGACATTTTCTGTTGTTGTTATGTAAATAGTTGACACAGTTGTGCTGTTCAGTCCTGGTGCCAAGTGTTGTGGCCCCTTCCCCTTGTTAAGTTTATTTGACTGCAACTGTAGTATGTGTACTCTGTATTTTCACGGTGCTTGCCCACTGTTTCACCTATTGTTGCTGTTGTTTGTCAGTCTGTTCTGCAATAAAGGATATGCTGCATAACAGATCATGCCTCCTGTGTTCCTTACATTGGTTGTTGGTGTGGTAGAAACAGGTGTGGGGGGGGCAATCGAACATCATAGGGTCTTTACAGAAGCAGTGCATAATGTGTGATGTTTGATGTATCATCCCGAGTGCACATCATGGTGTGCTATCACCCTGTCCATTGTTCAAAGCACTTTGTGGCCGCATAAGGGACACCCATGAGCAGCCCAAGCCTTATACACCCTGTTGTGTGTGCACACTGTACCGTGCAGACACAGGTACTGCTGTTGGCAGGGCAGTGTGTCTGCATGGTGCCCATGAGGTTCTGCTATGAGATCATCACGGTGTCAGTGGGACACCTGCTGGCTGGGAGGGGCACTGCTGGGAAGGGAGCTTGTGTGATGGCTGTGTGCAGGCTTGGGAGGGTTGATGGTGATTGGCAAGGTGAGTGACAGCAGGGGCATTCGTCACCATCGATATTGTGTAGATCTGGAATGGTTGATATCGAGGAGAAGACCCTGTGGTGTGACAGTGAGTTGCTGATAGGCCACAATTTCCAGGCCTGGACTGTGGGCGTCGGTGGAGGGGGGTGGGGTCTGGTGGGGTGGGTTGTTCACTAGGGATGCTATGTGGAAGATCAGCTGTTTGGTTTGGGGTTTGAAGGATCCTGCTAGATTGCATGGTGGTATCACACCAACAGTTTCCAGGGCTGGGATGACCACAGGGAGTGTGGGCAGGTGCGTGCTGTATGTAGGACGTGCATCACAAACAGTGGTCGTGTACTCATGGGCCTGATGTCATGACCTTGGATGGGGGGACGGGTCTCCACAAGAACAGCATTCTGCATCCCTGGCATAGTGGCCATGGGACAGCATGGTGCACGCCATGTGGTGGCTTATTTGTAGGCCAGGTCCGTATGTCCAGGATGGTGGGTGTACATCAGCATGCCCTGTGTTGTGGGTGGTTGCCCATGACACAGCGTGGTCAAGTCTGTTAACGTGGCTGGAAGGTGACACGGTCGAGTGCATGTGGGGGTGACCTGTGTGAAGAAGCAGACAGTGGACATGTCTGGGAGGAATCTGGTGGGTAGTTTGACAATGTATGCTGCATGTCATGTGAAGATGTCTTGATGTGGTTTCCTCATCAGTAAGCAAACGGTGGCCCCCCAGCTGAAATATGTGCCTCTGCCTCTAGCATGCCCACCAACAGATCCACAGGATTTATTGCCGAACTCCCATATCTTATTATTTGACGCTCTGATCAGCTGCAGCCTGATTCTAGCACATGCTACCGCACTTGGGGATAATTATCGTCTTTCGCCCCCAAAAATATTCCGTCCCTTGTCCATCCAACACCTCCCTCTGCCCCAACCTCCAGGACCCTCCCAGTTATGCCCCTGCTACTATATTCCTCCTCTTGCACTTAGTACAATGGTAGTTTTTCTCCTCCGTATGACGCTGCGTTTTGGGGCAAAAATCGCTTTGTCGCCTTTCGTACGGTCCTCCGCCCTCCCAATCCCTCACTCTGCACTAACAATTGGGTCCTCTTCACTTGCACCCCTATTCCCCACCTCTCCCTACATTGTGCGCTTGATATCTTCTATCTGGTATGCCTACCCTCTCCCTAACATCTCCCACTACAAAATGCACAGTTTTTGTGCTTGGATCCAGCACAAGTTCATTATCCACAACTCCTTGTAGTTCTATGTTCAATGTATATTACCTGTAAATGTGCATTTTTACTATAATAGCAGCTATTTTTACTGTTTGTACTATTGTAACTTGTCTTTCTGTATTATTACTGTAGGACCGCAGGTCCACCTTGTAAATGAGCTTGCTCAATGGTGTCCGCCTGGATTAATAAAGATATTGATTGACTGATTGATTGATTGATTGAGTAGTTATGGCTATTACGGCACCCATTATGGTAAGTGGAGCAATCATTACATGCACATCTCTTGTTTGTGGGGACAGTTCCCTCCCCCTGTTAACACGCCTGTCTCCAGAGGTTCTACCTCCCCACTCCCACCATGTTCTACACCTCGTAATATGCCGTATTGCACTTGTTACCATGGCAATGCCTGCGTGTATCCTGTGTGCAGTGGTACGTTTGTGTTGTGCTGGTTCTTCTTGGTGTATGACATCAGCCTTGCATACTGTAGGCTTGACACTGTCCCTGCAGTACAGCATTTGTACACCTTGCTGAGACAGTAATAATGGGGGACTTTAATATGAACTGGCTGTCATCAGCAAATGGAGCTATAAAGGACTCCCGACCTTAGCATCCCTACTTCTCACTCAATTCGTCACCTCACCCACCAGGTTAAACTATAAAAAACTACAAACTATAAAATAGGTACTAGCACCACCATTGACTGGATCATATCAAGTCACCCTGATCGCATCATTAATGTGAGAGTTCACCCTGACTCCATCAGTGACCACTCCCCTATAGCAAGTAGCTGATCAAATAAATTCTGCTCCCCCACCCCTAACCATCTACAACCAAATATTAAAGTATGGGCATCTAGATCTACTAAAGCGCCAACTCCAATCTCATGACTGCTCCCTCCTGGACTCTATCAGTAACATCAATGTTGCTCTTGATCACTTCATCAAGGTTTTCAATACGGCCTGCGACACCCATGCTCCATTTAGAAAGTTGAAGGTCGGTGGAACTATTAACTCCTGGATCTCACCAGAACTCATTACCAAAATGAAACAGCGTGACCATCTCTGGCTCATTGCCAAGTCAACAGGGAGGCAGCATGACTCTCAGGCATACAAAGCGGCCAGAAATGCATGTACAAGGGTGGTTCATCATGAAAAACAAAATCACCATAAAGAGCTTCTGAAAAACTCCTGGGGTGACAGCAGGAAATTCTGGGCGAACATAAAAGACGTCATGGGCAAAGTATAGAAGGTCTCTCCGACTATGTTAAATCTTGAAGGCAATCCCATTACCGACCCTCTCTCAATTGCAAATACTTTTAATACTGCTTTCACTAATCTATCAGAGGCCCTTCCTAAAGACTTCTTTGAAGATGATCCCCCATCAGCTGCCCGTGCTCAGATGCAAAGAAGCCTGATCGCTCTTCATTCTACTTCAAGCAGGTCTTTGCCACCCAGGTCAGGAAACTGCTATCCAAAGTATTGGGGAAAACCAGACATAGTGGGGACTCGCTGGACCTCAAACTTATTGTACTTACCCTAGAAGAGGTTCTTCTGCCTATAACTAAAATACTCAACCTATCCCTCACTCTGTCCCAGTTCCCAGAAGTCTGGAAATCTGCACTGATCATGCCAGTGCACAAATCAGGTGATCGCACAGAACCTAGCATCTACAGACCAATATCCATCCTCCCTCCACTGTCAGAAGTTCTGGAATGCATAGTAACCAATCAGCTTGTGGACTATCTTGATAAGTACTCCCTGAAATGCACACAGCAGCATGGCTTTAGGAAATAGCATAGCACAATTACAGCTCTGCTAGAGTTCACTTGTTCATCCAACAGTCCATCGACAATAGCAGTCTGGTAGGAGCGGTGTTCATAGACCTTACTAAGGCCTTTGACACCGTGAGTCACAAACTCCTCCTTGACCAACTCACAAAGACTGGTCTCTCACCTAGCGTACTAAAATGATTCAGCAGCTATCTTGCCAACAGGTCACAGTGGGTGAAGATTCCAAATTCCATCTTGGAACTGCGCTCTATCAGATCAGACGCACCCCAAGGATCCATCCTGGGACCCCTTCTGTTTAGTATCTTCCTAAACAACCTACCAAAGTCCTGTCATTTAAGGACCCTCCTTTATGCAGATGATGCGGTCATCTTTACAAGTCACCCAGATCCCACCGTGCTTGAAGACAACCTCCAACATGTGTTCCTTGAAGTTGAAAAATGGCTCCAATCCCATAAGCTAGTTCTAAACTACAAAAAAACAAAACTTATGCTGTTCTCATCTTCCCACCATAAACACAAGTCACATGCCCTCACAGTTAAAAATAACCAAGGAGCCCCCATTGAACAAAGCCAGTGCTTCAAATACCTTGGAATAACCCTGGACTGTCACCTTACCTACGAGCAACACATTTTTTTTGTTGCTAAAAATGTAAATGCTAAACTAGGATTGCTCTACAGACACAGATGAAGTCTGACCCCAGAAGCAATACTTGCAATCCACAGCTCGGTACTATCAGGGTCATATGTGACTGCACACTGCAGCCATGGTTGCCTGACATACAGTGTTGCTCAGGCTCTGGTCTGCATCTCTGCAAGACACAGCCATCACTGCAGCTGCTGGTGTGTGATGGGGGGGAGGAATTGTGTGCCTACAGGATGAACTGCCACCCTCTGGCTACTACCTCGTTGTCTGCTATGCTCCTGCCCCCCAAAACACTAGGCCCCATCACACAGCAAGGGGCAGGGATATATAGCAGCATAGTTCCATGCATACCTGCTGACTGGCAGACTTGGAATACATCCAGGCTGCTGTCCCCCTTCACACTTCTTGTGTTGATTTTGCTGGTGACCCACTCCTCCAGGATGCTGAGTGTCACAACCTCCCCACATCCTTCTCCAGTTGCCACAGTACTTTTTCTAATCTGTGCCAGCTTCTCCTTGCAATGAGGTTTTATATCATTGTAACATCTTAGAGTTCTCGCACAGACCTCCTCACATTACCCACAGTGTTTATACTTTTGGCAACATGCTCCCAGGCTTGTCTCCATCTCTCTCTCTGTCTGGTCTCTTTCTCCACCTCTGCTAAACAATAGAGCCACCTGGTCATCCACAGCATCCAGCAATACATCTGTCTCTTCTGGGATGACATTTTTTTCCAATGGGTCTTGCCCACTCCTTTGCTCCTTGAGGCTGCTCCCTGTGCCATTGTGAGCAGTTGCATCACTCAGATGCAAACTACAGGAGATGCACCACCTTTTATATCTCCAGGTGTGGAAATTACTGTACACTACTTTGGACACAAGTAGCGGCTTTCTTGAATACCGCTATTTGCATCTGGTGCAACTATATCGACACATCCACAGGACTTGGTGCAAATTGTATCTGATGAACATACATTCCAGAATTGGCCCTAACCACATATCTTAGGTTAGTCAGGGAGAAGCACATTGCCTGCTGGTAATCTTTTGTGGAATGGTTAGAGGAATTGGAAGGTAACAGCATTATCACAATTTGCAGACTCTTGGTTATATAAATCTTAGATATATAAACAGACAGTAGCCAATCCAAGAGAAGTGCAAGGACATATGCAAGCAATAACACATGATGAGGTGTGGGTTATCGCCTGATAAGAGCATGCCCACGGATGTTATAAGGCACAAGGCGCTTGCACCGAGTGTCTTATGTACCTAGGCATGCTTTTATCAGGTGATAATCTACACCTCGAAGTGTGTTATTACGCTTATAAAATGGACTTTTTTGGTAAAGAAGTTAATTACAAAATAGATATAAAAAATAGATAAAAAGTAAAAAATATGATCTTGCAGTACAAAAAAAGAAAAAGTAGTTCCTGTCACTGTTTTGGTATGGAGCTGTTTAATTAAAATTTAGTACAAGACATTGGTGTTTGTAATGTATGTGCACTCTACAGCAACTGCAGTCATAAAAAAAATTGTGAAAAGCATTTTTTTTCTGGTGAAATCTTTGGAGTTTGCCCCCGCCCCCCCCCGCTTCACTGAAGGCAGCGAGAGCAAGCGTGTCCGAAATTAGCATACTACATAGTGGGTGAGGTAACTAACGGGATGTTTGTTGTGCTCTCCAAGAGATAGAAAATATTTTTTTTAGTTGTTTTAGTTTTTAATTTTTACAGCTTTGTGCTGTTAAAGTAATGATTTTGAACAAATAGCTGGCAGAGAGCGTGTCCATCAGCAGCTGCCGTACGTTGTGGTTTCCTACTTCACGGTTCTGAAAGTGTGAGAGCGAGGAAGATAAACTATTTTTTTTGTTTGTTTAATTTGTTCTGTTGTATCTACAGTGATGTATTGGTTTAAATGGGACATTATGGGCTGCTGTAGGTTTCGTAGGATGGAAAGGAGTTACTGGGGGAAAAGCAAGTTGACAGCAGCATGAACAGCATGTTCTGTGCAGAGTTTTGAACAGTGGGAGTGAGAGGTGTGGCTCCAAGGCGAAGAGAAGATGTAAGTATAACATTTTATACATTAGTGGTTCTGGAGGGAAATATATCGTGGACTCTGACTTGTAGTGTGGTTTCTGCATTTGTGGCATCGTGTGTCTCATTGCAGCTTGTGTGGTTGTGTTCACCAGGGACCATAGTTGAGCACTGATGGGCTGCAGTGGGTAGGAAAAGTGCAGTGGCATGGATGGATTTTTGATGTGCTGTGGCTTGGTTGACACAATTAGTGCCAGTTGGCACGATACATGCTGGTAAGGACACTGCTGAAAACAGCTTTCAGCCAATGAGGATGCTTGATTTCTTTAGCCCATTTTATAATGTAAAGCAGCAGACACTCACAGTTAGCAGTTTGGTATTGTTACCTACTTGTTTATTCCTGTTATGTTTGCTAGATAAATACTTTATACAGCATTTAATGGTGCTAGAAAAGCAAACAGATCAGGTCATTTTTTGGAACTATCCTCTTCTGCAAATTCAAAAGTAAAAAAAGAGGTACTAGTGCACTCATAGCTGTAAGATAATTTGAACAACTTTAATTAGTAGTTGATAGACTGGTAAAATGGTCCTATAACCCTGCCACTTTGAACCTCACTGCCTCTTCATCAGGAAGGCATGGCCTCTTTTTGCTTTATCTTTGATACAGCTGTTTGTTCCAGTGGCACCTTGCACCAGTGAATCACACCATTTGTGTGTGTGCCTCTTTTACAGTTTGCCTATACATATTGACTTGTACAACCTTGTTTATCCACCTGATGCGTTAGAACCACAATGTACAGGGAATTAAATATATACTGAGTGTTGCAACCTGACCTTCTGTGCCTGCAAATAAACAAAGTTTTAAAAACAAACATCTCCCAAAAACCCTGACTTACAATTTTTAAAATAATACACTTTGTTACCCTTAAAACAACAGTATGTGTTAATCATCATCTTTGTTTTTTTTAATAATAATGTATTTCTGGGAAAAACATCACTACAGTAAACCCTGCTTATATACACACTGGATATATGCATATCCTGTATATATGCACAGTTTTACTATTTCACCATTTTTTAACATGCCCAGCCATGGTAACATTTCCTGACAAATTGAAGTTCAGCTCTTTGCTATCGGACAGAGCTATTATAAATATTGAGGTTCCCCAGGGCTCTGTCCTGGGACCCCTACTTTTCTTGCTCTTCATTAATAACATAGCTGATGTTTTTCCCTCATGCTCTGCCTTACTCTATGCGTATGATCTAGTCCTCTGTTCCAGCTCCAACATCTCCATTATAAACACTTCCCTCTCCTCTGATTTCAATAATGTACAAAACTGGCAGGCAGCTAACAAACTTGTCCTGAATACAAAGAAAACTCAAGCCATGCTATTTGGCTCTGCCCTCGAACTCAGGATGTGTCGAAAGACCCTAATGATATGTGACTCAGGTGGCTCAGTAATTTAATGTGCATCATCCTTTAAGTATCTTGGAGTCCTCCTGGATCAGTCTTTGTATTTCAGTCTGCATATTCAATCTGTCTGTAAGGCTATAAATGTGAAGCTGGGAATCACTTACATAACAAGCTATATGCTAACCCCCTCTGCAAAGCTGGCCATTGCCCGAGGTATCCTCCTCCCAGCCCTCACATATGGTGCTCCAATTTTTGCTACAGCTAATAAAACCACCCTGTACAAATGGGATGTTACCTATACTCTTGTCTGCAGGTATGCCTCCTCGTCACCGAGGCTCAAGCACCAGTGCCAACTCTATAGTGACTTGGGCTGGCTCTCCCTCTGCCTGCCAACTATTCTCTTTAGGCTCGCACATTGACTCAGTAACCAGAAATAAAACTCCATCTTCACTTGCATTAATGCTTGTAGATCAATCCCCTTCCAATGGACTGTGCTCGGCTGATAAGTCTCTACTCAATGTACCAAAGTGTCAGACATCTAAGGGCTACAGAGCTTTCCACCCTGCTTTCCCTAAGTGCTGGAACTCCCTTCCCCTAGCTATTCATCAGATCACATCCCATCTCTGCATTCTACTTTCTATCTCTAGCTGACACCTGCACTTGTTTTGACCCCAGTTAATTCCTCTCTTCACCAACCTGTCACTCTTACCTTCTTCCACATTTTTTGCCTCCCACTCCTACTATATCCCCCCTTTTCTCCACTTGCGAAACTTATTATATCTGCCCTCAAGTGTATTTTCATACACAATCTTCCTATCTTACTTATAGCACCCTGTAGGATAGTGTCTCACTAGTATGTTTTTCTCTTTTTGTCTTTGTTATTTCATTATGTTAGGTATTACTGCTGTTTGTATCATTTTATGTTGAGTGCTACTTGCCCTGAATGAATTGTTGCACTATGTTATGTTTCCCAATATGTCTGTCTCTTTCTATATTGCTGTTTACTCCATTGGGAATACACAATGTATTACCCAGTAGTATACTGCGTTCTGTTGTATTTACTTTTTACTGGTCAGCTATATCTGAAATTAAGTAATGTTCCTGCACTGATGCAATGTACTTGTCTCACCACTCTGTTGTACTCTCCCTGGCCGTACCTGGAAATGGTAATTTTCTGGCCAGTCTACTTCCCTGGTAAACAAAAACTAAATAAATAAATGCACACCTGACCAGTGCATGTCCCAGTTGTATACACAATGCAGTAACTCAAAGATTGCAACTTTAGGCTATTAAATGCACATTATAACTTGATGAGTACTGTGTCTACTGAATTATATGTGTGCCTCATTATGGGGTCAGTGAGTGAAGTACAGTATGTAAGCAACAAACTTGTTTGCATTTCTGCGACTGCAGCACAGTAGGTGGATGAGACTTCTGGTAATGACAAATGCTATACTATGTAATTTAATGATGTTTACTAAACTTGTTTTTAGATGCAGTTAACTCTATGCACTTTTTGAGTCTGTGCATGCACTGCAAACTCCTTAGAACAGTGACTTTTGAGTAGTGTGACACTGTCCAATGCAGAGTGCTCTGCAAGGGGGCTTGACAGTATCACACCAATCATCAGTGCTCTGCACTTCAAACAAAATCTCGCACCAATCATGTTGTGGCTTCTTTCTTTCATCTGCAGGTCACCACAAAGCAAACAGCTGTCTCTGCCCCCATCACCACCCCACTGGTCCCTCCTGAAAGGTGTGAGGAGGCCCTTTCCTTGCTTACCTCCTCCATGTCCCTCTGTTTCTGTTTCCTTATTTTCTCCCACTCATGTGGAGCAGGCCACAGCCTAAATTCCATATGGGCTGGGAGTACTCAGTGCCCAAAAGCACTTTAACTGTAAGCTCAATCAATCATGCTAGCAGATCCCCCGTCCACCATCTGCCGACATCAGGGTGCTCAATGCCCATGTTACCCCCCTCCCTCTTCAATGTGGCACACTGGGAACCTACACCAGTGTCCCAAAAACTAACTGCGGTGTTTATGCCACTGGGATGCCCATTCAAGTGTCAGATGAGTCCCCTCCATGCCCCTATATTCTCCGACCTCAGGGTTCCCAATCCACGGCTCAGCATTGATCCCTCCAATTCTCTGGCACACAGGGAGCCCACCGCAGTGTGCCAAAATCATAAATAGTTTACCTGTAAAAAAAAAAACAGACCCAAAATGACTTTTTATTTTAAACATAAAAAAAAAAGATCCCTCATCATTCCTGCCAGCCTCCCTCCCCCAACCCACACCCTCCTTCTGCACACCCTGCCTCCCTGCCCCCCAACTCATACTTACCTCCTGAGGTCAGGAGAAACTATCTTCTGTGGACTGGTAATGCATCTACATTCTTCAAAAGATGACTGCAAACTGAAGAAAATCACAATAAGCCCTATAATGGCAATCAATGAGAGGGTTTCAACTTAGGTCCCAAATTTTTAACATGGGGTCCTTGGGACACCACCTCATGAGCACAGTCACTGTCATTTTGTTTCTTGGTCCTGTAAGGTGATTTCATGGTCACTGCATGGAATCACCTTTGGGGACCAATTAATGAAACAACAGTGCCACTGCTGATGAGGTAGAGTCCCAAAAAATTTTTGTTGCAAATTTGGTGAAAAAAAAATCCCCAAAATGGCCATGTTATGAGCATCCAATGCACAGTTTCTACACACACTCATAACTTCATCAGTTTTTAAGATTTTCACTCCAAATGTTAATCATTGCCATTTTTTCAAAACCCCTTATGAACAGTACAGCTGTCATTTTTTGCATCCTTCCCAAAATGTGTTTTTGCACCTGTGGCACAAAATGGCATGGTTGCTGCGTGAAATCAACATTCAGGACAGAGTAATGAAATTCAAGTGCCATTGTTCATGAGGGGAGGTCTTAAAAAGGCCATGTTGAAAATTTGGTGAAAACATTCCACAAATTGACTGTGTTACAATTGTGCGTTGCACAGTTTCTACACATACTAGTAACTTCACCACTTTTTCATATTTTCACCCCAGATTTTCAGCATTGCCATTTCTTCACACCTCCTTATGAACAGTATAACTGTCATTTTTCACATCCTGCCCACAATGTGTTTTCACACCTGAGGCACAAAATGGCACACTCGTTGTGTGAAATCACCTTTTGAGATTCAGTAATGAACTGATATTGCCACTGTTCATAAGAAGGAGAAGAAGAAGAAGAAGAAGAAGAAGAAGAAGAAGAAGAAGAAGAAGAAGAAGAAGAAGCATTTGTATAGCGCTTTTCATACACAGTATCCCTAAGCGCTTTATAAGCAATGCTAGACTGGTAGTGAAGTGACTGAATGTGTGGTGGCGGCCATATTGCACATCATCACCCACACACAGCCTGGACAATTGAATGAACCAGTTTATGGGAAGGGGAATGTTGGCCAGGACACTGGGAATGTTCCCTGCTCTTTACGAAGAGTACCCTGGGTTCTTTTACTTCCACCTGGACACCCACCAGGACAACACCAGGATAGGCAGAAGGGACCTCGGTTTAACATCTCATCCGAAGGATGGGGTCCCAAAAAGCCCATGTTGAAAATTTGGAGCAAAACTACCAACAAACACCTGGGGCATTAGGGTTCCTAACTGTAATGCCCACCCTGTACAGACTGACAGGTGTCTAATGAAGTAAACCAGTGCTGGATGAACAAAAGAAATCTGTGTTGAGAGTGATGCCTTAAAATGCAAGGCAGAGGAGTATATACATAAAATTATGGGAGAAACATAAACATAGAAACATATAATTTGACAGCAGATAAAGACCTCTTGGCCCACCTAGTCTGCCCATTTTTCTACCTGATGGATAAGCTGCAGATCCTAGTTAACCAACAGCCTACTTCCTCCTATCCCTCTGCTAGGACTGCCTTATGTCTGTCCCATCCATTCTTGAATTCCCCCACTGTTCTTGAATCCACAACCTCCTCAGTAAGGCTGTTCCCTGCATCCACAACCCTCTCCATAAAAAAATACTTCCTCACATTACCTTCGAGCCATCCTCCTTTTATCTTCAAATTGTGCCCCCTTGTTCTTGCACATCTCTTTTCCTGAAATATACTGCCCTCTTGGACTTTGTTGATTCCCTTGAGATAATTGAAAGTTTCTATCATGTCCCCCCCGCTCCCTTCTTATAGAAGCATAGAATGTACTACAGCAGTATCAACAGTGAATTTTCAGCATTGAAAAATGCTTGTTTTGTTAGCCACATGAGAATTTATTTTGTACCCCAAATGTGTTACATATTAGAGCTTCTTGTACTCTCTAGTCAGCTTTCAGAAATAAGCAAATATTGGATACATTCACATCCCTTTTATATGAAAAAGATGATGAAAACAGGATGTACATATAAGAGGGCTTCACAGTATACCAAGTTTTCTTCTCGTATTCTTTTATTCCTGAATGGTGGAGCCTTCTTAATGCATACCCTATGTATCAGCTGTGAATGTGCATTTAAGCAGGTATGTGTTTAAGAGATCTTGCATTTCTATTGGAAAAACACAACTGGTTACATTTACTTAGTTACAAATGGGTTATCTTATTAAGGTACTTACTGGGACTTCATAGTTTTCATCAGGTTAGGGGCTGTGAGTTTATTTATCGATTTATGCATGTATTATGCACGTATGTATTTATTTGAAAATGTGTTATCAGAAAAGGTACACTGAACCAAGGCTTATTTCCAGGTGTGACCCGGGGAAAGGGATTGGGGGAGACAAAATACATAGCACAGACACAATTTGCAGTCACACTAAAGAGCAAAAAAATAAATTAATTATAAGAGTACGTACAAAATGTGCACTCAGGGAAGAAACAACAAAATAAGGCATTTCAGCCACACTTGTACTAGGGTATGAGGCAACTGCATTATGGATGAGAGTGTGCTTCCCTGGCACTGCAGTAAACACCTGTCAACAGCTGTTAATCATTAAAACACTAAAATCATGAAGTATCAGTTAGATTGCTGTTCTATGGAGCTACACCTATGCATTTAAAAGGGCTCTTAAATGCATTCAACAGGTGAAATTAATTGTGAGGAGATACAAACAGAATTAGGACTTTAGAAACCTATACACTAAAGCAAGCTATGCATGGAAGAGGTAAGCCTTTAAGTGGGCTGTACAGTGTAGGATTCTGAAGTTTTTAGAAGTTCCCATTCCCTAATCATGCTCATCATACAAAAGTGTGTTTATTTATTTATTTCAGAAGGTTTTACTAGGAAATACATACTGAGCTGGTATCAGCTTGTTTCCAGATGTGTCCAAGGAGAAGGAGAAGAGGGGATGAGAACAAATAGAAAATAAAGATTAAAAAATACCAATTACAACTCCTCAATGTTAATTTGACCTGTTGAATGCATTTAAGAGTCCTTTTAAATGCATAGGTGTAGCTCCATTGGACAGCGATCTAACTGGTACCAGTTACTACAAAATACAGATTTGTTTTTACCAATATTGTATTGTACAGTGCTTGTTACAGAAAAGTTGCCTGGTACCTCAGCATACCGCAGCAGGCGTGGTATTAACTAAAAGGTCTACCGAGCAGTACCTTGTCAATGCGGCAGAGAGTAAACTGGTTTGCGGTATGCATTGAGAGCTTACTTAATTAAATCCCCTTAAATGTATATTGTAATGCACCAGGTGGCGCTGTTCTGATAATATTGCAGTTGTCTTTTAATTTACCAAGTGGCGCAGTACTACCTCCTTACAGAGACACTGTCAACCATGTTTTAGGAAAAAAAAGTTGACATCCTCATTTTCAAAATTCTCTAAATGTCAGAAAGTAGTCAATATTAAAATCATGTTTTTTTCATGTAGCGGGGTTACTTTGATAGAAATTATGCACTTTGTTTTAAATTTATTTTAAAAGAATGGGCACTCATATTGCAGATTATGTCTCACTCCTCCACCAACCCTAGTCAACTCACATACAGCTAAACACAGAGCATAATATCACGGTCTGTGTATGATTCTTTCACTCATCAATAACTCTGCAATAGTCAATGATAGCAGTGCTCTTCTAAGAGAATCATCCCTTTCAACTGGTTAAATCACAGACTGTGTGTAAATTGTGCTTCTTGAAGCAAAAGAAGCACTTTTACTCTAAATGTAGAACACCTTGGTATCTGTCTGGTGTAATACTGCCATAACTTGGTTTCCCTGTACGGGCGCACACCCTCTGACCCCTTCCACCATGCCGATTTGTTTTTCATTTTACCCTGAAACTTTTAAAGTCCTGCACTCTGCCTAATTCCCCCTTGAAATACTGTTATGCACAGTATACAATCCCCCATTACGCAAACTCATGGTCCCATGAACAGTACCATAGACACCGATCTCCGTGCCTTCATAGCATGATTTTTTTTTGTTTGTTTGCTTGTATTTGATTTCTGCTCATTGAAATGCTTATTTAGTCAGTGTCTGTTCACTGGGAGGCTGTGATTTGGTCAGATATTTTTACAGGTGACAGCGTCATGGATTGGAATGATAGTTGTGGATTATAGGGTAGTCTCACCTTGTAAATATGTGTTGAAATACTATCCTTGCAGTGTTAGCAAACAATAAATAAATAAAAAATAGTAAGAACATCAGCTGGAAAAATTTCACTATTGCCCCTTCCAAGAACGGAACCCCAGTTCCTTCACATGAAAGGCTGGCAACCAGCCATCTGAGCCACAAGCTCTTCCATGTACAGTAAAATGTCTGAGATTCTATTCCTGGATGGGCAAAAGTGATTTTTTTTTCTGGCTGATGTTCTTACTAATTTTTATTTTTTTATTTTCTAAAACTGCAAGGATAATATTTCAACACATATTTGGAAGGTACGACTACTCTATAATCCACAACTACCATTCCAGTCCATGGCATTACCATTTGTGGCAAAATCAGTCCAAATTGTGGCTTCACTGTGAGCAGACACCAAATGAAGAAGCATTGTATGGAGCCCAAAATCAAAGACAAAAATAACAGCAACCGGAGATCGATTTATACAATATTGTGCACAGTACCATAAATTTGCACACTAAGGATATTGCTTACAGTGTAAAAGAACAGAAGCATAAACAATATCTTCAATTTTATTCACACTATGCACTGTCTATGTTGAAGACATTGAGGTGGCTGAGGGCTCTGATCATCACCAAGGTTACTCACTTTCACAGTCACCGTTTAGAGAATAGTAAAACATTTTCTATATTGCTGTGTCCAACAGCTGTTATAGATCACATACAGGATAGTGAGAAGGTTATTAGTTTTGAATAAAGGTAGACACTAATGCTGGCACCACCCCCAACCCCAAACCTAAACTTGCCCCAGCACTGATTTCCAAAACATGCTAATACACTCTTACATAGTACAGTTGCTGCCCTCACCCAAATCACCTCTGATTTAGTTAGCCCCACCCTGCCCCACCACCACCACTCCAACTCCAGGAAACAGCCATTCAGTGAACATCACTGCCATCCTATCCTGTTCATGCTTCACTTCAAAAGCGCTATAAAATGTACATTATGTACAGACCATTCATAACTCATGTGGGGAGCAGAAGAGGAGGTAATAGGAAAAATGCTATGCTATCCAACCAACAGATCTCAGGGGAGAGGTTATTATATGGTGAGAGAGAAGAGGGTTGCCACTATACTACCGTAGAATATTTTTTCCAGAACCAGCATGAAACAGCAAAGAGTGCCAAGACAAGTGGGGGTAGACAGCCAGACATGTAAAATGACACAAAAAAAGAAAATGGACAATAGAAGGGGTGAAAAAGCAGGTGACAATTTTTGGGAGGCTGGCATGCTGACCACAGGATTAGCCCTGCCAGCTCTGGGAAGGTCAGGTTATTTTAACATGATTTTGCAATCTTTTTTTAGAGGAAGACCTATTATATGGTGATGGTTTCAAATAAGACAAACAATGAGGATAACATCTGTACCTCATATTCTACATACCACTTTCTTCTCATGATATATTTTTGATGAAATCATCCCCTTGTGCCTTATGCATTGTGAAAGCCTTAAGCTGATGGCTTTCGCTATCCTGACATCAGATCACATAGTCCTACCGCCATCAAAAAATTAATTAGATCAGGTTGACAACCTGGTACAGTGGTGGGACATTGCAATTAAAAAACTCATTTGCTGATGGTTGATTGAGATGAAGTAAGACTAGGGGAACAGACCAAAAACTGTCGGGTGTGGAACAGTGGTGTGACACTATGGGAACGGTTATATTAATTTCAGACCAGCACAGTTCCTGCCATGTACAGAGACCATTTGAAAAAAATTACAGTTTAAACCAAGTAATATATTATTTACTTGAATATACTAGCATACTAAAATGCCAGTAGAATAGGCCTAACAGTCTTTCCTGTCTGCTCCTTTGGTCAGCCTCCCCCCCCCGGGAGCTGACCTTGCTGCCCGCCTCGCCTTCTCTGGCTTCTCCTTTCCTAGTTCTGGATATTCTCGCTGCACTGGATTTAGCTTCCAGAACTCTTCTCCTATACCTGTCCCACCCCCTCTTGAACCCCTCCACCTTCTCTGCCTCCACCAGCCCCCTGGGTAGTGCAATCCATGTCTCCACCACCCTCTCAGTAAAGTAGCACCTCCTCCTTTCTCCCCTGAATCTTCCCCCCTCCAGCTTCCACCCATGCCCTCTAGTTACCCCCTCCTCCTTCCTTCGAAGCACCCTGACTGCTCCTCCCCTATTTATCCCCTTCATGTACCTGAAGAAATTTATCATGTCCCCCCGGTCCCTTCTCTCTTCCGATGTGTTCATATTTAGCTCTTCGAGCCTCTCCCCATAGGTCCTGTCCCCCCAAGCCCCAAATCATTTTGGTTGCTCTCCTCTGGACCCTTTCCAGGAGTTTAATGTCCCTCTTTAAGTGTGGCCTCCAAAACTGCATGCAGTACTCGAAGTGTGGCCTCACCAAGCAGTTATACAGAGGGAGTATCACTTCCCTCCTTCTGGATGTGATCCCCTAGCAATGCATCCCAGCATCCTGTTGGCTTTGGCTGCTGCCCTCCTACAAGTCTCAGAGTTGTTCATCTTGACATCCACCACAACCCTCTGGTCCCTCTCAGCCATTGAGACTTGTAGTACCCCCACCTCTCAGGGTGTACACTTGGCCTGGGTTTCTGGCCCCCAGGTGCAGTACCTTGCATTTCCCTGCATTGAACCTCAGCTTCCACTTTCTAGACCATCCTTCCAGAGCAGCCAGGCCCCCCTGTAGGGCCACCCTTCCCTCCTCCACATCCACCATCGGCCCCAGTTTTGAGTCATCCACAAAGAGACTCATCTCACTCCTGATACCTGTCCTTATGTCAGAGATGTAGGCATTGAAAAGGAAGTGCCCAAGGACTGATCCCTGTGGGATCCCACTCATGACCTTCCTTGGGATGAGACTATCCCACCAACTACAACCCTCTGGGTCCGGTCCTGGAGCCAATTGCCTGTCCATCTGATCATCTGGTTCCCCATCCCCATTTCTCCCAGCTTATCCAACAGGCCTCATGAGGAACAGAGTTAAATGCCTTGCTGAAGTCTAGAAAGTGGATGTCCACTTTTCTACCCAGGTCCAAGGCACTCATCACCCAATCATAGAACTCCACAAGGTTTGTCTGACACAATTTTCCCAGGATGAATCCATGCTGTCTATCGTCCAGGCACCCTGACTTTTCCAGGTCCCCCCAGCCTCTCCTTGACAAGGCCCTCCATCTCATTGCCCACCACCGATGTCAGACTGACAGGGCTGTAGTTCCCTGCCACCTCCCTTGATCCCCCCTTGTGGATAGGCACTATATGTGCCACCTTCCCGTCCTGGGGCACCCACCCTGTCCTCAGAGAGATGATGAAAAAGCTCCACCAGGGGTTTTGCCAGGGCATCCGCAAGTTCCTTCAGCACTCTGGGATGTAATTTATCCGGCCCCGGTGCTTTCTCTGTCTTAAGGGACCTGAGGGCTTCCCTCACTCTCTCTGCTGTGATTTCCACCTCCACTACCTCTTCCCCCTGCTTAGCCTTCCCCCCTCCTGCCAGTGATGCCTCCCCTCTCCCCAGACCTGCCAATCGGTAAGGGTCCCCCCCTCCTCCTCAGTATCACTGTCTCCTCCCATGTATGATACAGCACCCCCATTTTCTTTGGTGAAAACTGAGGTGAAGTACTCATTTAGTACCTCAGCCTGCTCCTCCGGGTCTTGTGCCCAACTCTCCCCTGTTTTAATCCTGCTAATCTGCCCCTTCACCCTTTGTTTTTCCCAAGTGCATCTAAAGAACCCCTTGTTCCCTTTCCTAATTTCCCTGACCAGATTCTGCTCCTTCCTTGTCTTAGCCACCGTCACCACCCTAGTGGCCCTTCTAGCCATCAGCTCGTACTCCCCTCCATCCCTTTCACTCCTTGAGCACTTGAATTGCCAATAGACTGCCTTCTTTCCCTGCACCACCTCCTGGACCTTCCTGGTCTATGGACTATGGGTAAGTTCAATCACATATGAACAACAAGACCACATAATAAACAAACAAAGAAAAAAATGATAACAAATGAAATACACAAAAATTTTTATTATCAATACATGACATTTTATGTAGCATGCAGATATACCAATTCAGTCTCTTCCATATTGATCATATGCAGATTGGACTCGCTAGCATTTATGTCATGCAGTGACACACTGGTGACTCAAGACCATCCTGAATCCTGCATTATGGCTAGACCACGAACAGAAACTAAGAAGTTATCAAAGGACTTTAAAACTACACAAAACAACAGTTGACTACAAGTTGTGTGTGACCCACAACTGTTCTTATCACTTAAAGATATCAACTACACGTTCCTGTCCCCTTTAAACTGATATGAGCATAGCATGTACGTGCCTGTTAACTTTGCCAGCTGCTTTAGCACTGTTCGTTGAAGTGGCAGGCATCAGCCCTGAAGATGAGAGGTATAAGTATTCACTCATAACACACTGCAGGCTGACCACTGACACTATTTAATCTTTTTAACAATATCGTTTTTCATTTGAACTTATTAGCTGATTTCCTATTTTACTTTTACAAAGATGAGTTTCAGCTGAAAAACCCACAGTTTAAATAAAATGCCCAATTCTTATGCATTTAGTTTCGCTTTCTGTAATGGGGAAACTTGTGGGCATCATATTGTTGTAAATTGTAGGATTTGCTGGTTGAATAACTCATGTATCAGATGTAGGCAAATACTGTGAAACCCGCCAGTTGTTAACCCCATTCTGTTTCACATGCAGAAAGCAGCAAAACTGCAAAGTGATGAAAATGGCCCACTAAATATATTTATTTCCTTTTATGCTTTTTATATCGCTTGACAGTAGGAAGCTCTCTCATAGAAGAAGTGTTCTGTTAATTATAAAAAAATGGCAAAAGTTTATAGCAGTACAACTACTGCCAGCAATACCAGTGACCATTATTTGGGAATGAGTGAATTATGGATGCACGCTGGTTCTTGGGTATGTGTGTGTGTGTGTGGGGGGTAGGGGCTAGAACAATAAAATGCACAGAATGTTGACCTCACACAGGATGTAAAATTTGTGTGAGTTGTCAGCTTAGTGGAATGATGCTACAAATGAGATTTAAGTTGGGTGAAAGAGGACAAATGCATATTTCAGTGAAAACACCTAATGATATAATTAATGTACAGTATAGTGAGCAAGTAAGTCACAAAACACAAATGCACATTATTTAATACAAGTGATGGTGGTCATGATGACAAAAGCCAGCAGAGCTGAAATTTAGGAGATCCATGACAATGCACATTAAGAAACAGGTGGCTGAACATCAGAGACAGGACTGTAACTCAGACCAAGAAAGGACGTGCTGGGAGACATTGCAGTTCGTGCAGCACTTCGGTGGAGTAGTAGAAATTCATAACCATTAAGAGAACCACAGAACCAAAATAAAAAGAGGGAAAATTGATGCAAATGATCTAAAATGGTACATGGGCAAAGTCATGGGTCCCCGTCCAAAGATACAGAGATTGCAGCACAAAGTTCAGAGCATCAGACAACACTCATAGTTGTCATTGCAGATAAGGAACAAAGTACTATGACAAACAGTACAACATCTGGCAATGCATGAGTACTACAGGTATCAAATGAATTAGCAGGTTGTACTGAGCATGCTAAGCAAAACAGTTCATAGTTATACAGATTACAATATGCATATATTACAGTTATTTCAAACTACACTGAGGGAGCTGCCAGACCTGTTGACGACTACAGTCCTGTCATGGACCACTAAAGAAAACACAGCTGTGAGCATCACAAATAAAAGAAATGTACAGAATTTAAATTGCACAGTAAACTGACAACATGATGAATGGGGACACCTACCCTGTATGTCACTGGGAGAGTGTAGAAAAAAAAAAGAAAATCTGTCAGGCACAAGCATACTGTATCAGCCTGCACCCTGGCTTTCAAACTCTGTTTTACTGACACTAAAATTGCTTTCTGCAGATAGTCTGAATCATCATATGTTCTCATACTGTGAAACATTTCCGTGTGCCAGCAAAACAATGACAGGACAGCAATAAAACGAGACTTGAAAAGCACGTATGCACTTTATTGATGTCCTTGTTAACACTGACTTGTGTTCGTTTTTTAAATAAAGCTATCTATTTAAAATCATTTTGTGGGACTGCTTGTTTTTTTTTCACATTGTTTCACTGTCCATTTGACTGTGTCTCTACTCAGTGCTTCTGAAAATACCAGCCCAGTTTGTGAAAAGAAGCCAATTGGGGTTAGCCAAACTGACGTCTTTGCTTGAGCCAGAGGTAAGGTACTGTATTCGTCCTTGCTCAGTTGTTCTGCTAGATACTGTATGAAAAAATGTGTGAATATTTTTTAACAGTCACAAGTACTACAATGATATGTCTGAAACTAGTATAAAAAACTGGCCGGAATGACTACACAAAGCAAACAGATGGGGAAGGGTATTTTCGGCGGCTGTAGGTTCCCTATTTTTCATTGACCACCACCTGATATGTTTATTTTAAGTTTCCTTACCTCATAGCGAGGCATTTATGACTGTGTACAAAATCGTTATCACCTTCATAAAGCTATTATTGTACGGTGTGAGGCTTAAGGCAGTCTGGTAGCATCTGTATTTTTTTGTGAAGGTTGCCCTCGGTGTTAATGGTGGTTGAAATTGTTCCTTTTACTGGAATCATTGTTTAAATCACAGAGATGTTTTTGTGAAGGTACTTCAGCACATCTGTGTTGACGTTTAGCAAGAGCCTGTGGGGGGGGGTTCTCTTTGTGCTGGCATCCAGCTGACCCCTCACCATGTGGTCAAAACTGCTTAGTACCTGTGCAATATGGACCCCCTATGTACTTACTTAGACTCTGCACTTGAACACAGCATGGGTTATTTCACTGATTTTTCTATACTGGCTCTGCTGGGGTGTTGAATGCAACATACTGTCGACATTTTTGTAGTAGGCATGAGTGTGCCTGCCTTACAAATAAAAATGAAATGGAGCAGTGGGCACACGCCTACAGTACAGTATGTAAGTATCTGAATAACTGCATGCCTAATTGCTATATTTATAATTTTTTTCGCACAATGGTTATAATGGGCAGCAACAGCAAATGTGCAGTTCAGATGTAGGAACTGAATTAAACTAACTTTCCAACTAGGATACCCACGTATATAGTACATGTAGCGTAGTTTAAAAAAAGGTGTGAGGTGTGAAGGTGCTGATTCATTACATGCATGACATGCACAAGCAATATACTGTATAATCTCGGCTGTGGGCAAGAGAGGATATTTTAACAACAACAAAAATGGAGTAATTTAGAATTTCTGAAGGAATGAGTTCCTCGAGATGTACAAATATCTGTAAATTAATTCATTTGTGTACTGTACCATGACAACCCTTACTGTACATCTTCATCACTGGACCTTATTAAATCCCAGTGTGTTGACTGGGGTCAGGATGCATTACATAGAAACGTAGAATTTGACAGCAGATAAGGATAGCTTGGCCCACCCAGTCTGCCCATTTCCCTACCTAATGGATAAGCTGCAGATCCTAGTTAACCAGCAGCCTACTTCCTCCTACTCCCACCCCCTAGAATTGCCTTATGACTGTCCCATGCATGCTTGAATTCCACCACTGTTTTTGACTCCACAACCTCCTCCGGAAGGCCGTTCCACGCATCCACAACCCTCTCTGTGAAAAAATACTTCCTTAAATTACCTCTGAGCCGCCCCTCTATCTTCAAATTGTGCCCCCTTGTTCTTGCACACCTATTTTTTGAAAGATGCTACCATCTTGGACTTTGTTGATTCCGTTGAGGCACTTGAAAGTTTCTATCATGTCCCCCTTCTCCCTCCTTTCCTCAAGGCGATACATATTAAGCTCCTTAAGTCTCTTTTCATATGTCTTCCGGTGCAGACCATGCACCATTTTAGTTGCCCTCCTCTGGACAGCTTCCATCCTGTCTATGTCTTTGCAGGGACTGGGTCTCCAAAACTGCATGCAGTACTCCAGATGGGGTCTCACCAGCTGTCTGCACAGAGGGAGAAGAACTTCTTCTTTTCTACTGGTGATGCCTCTCCCTATGCATCCCAATATCCCCCCAGCCCTCCTTGCTGCCCTCTCACATTGCTTGCCCACCTTTAGGTCACCTGATATGACTATCCCCAGGTCCCTTTCCATTTTTGTTGTTGTTAGTATCTCACCCCCCATTGTGTACTCTTCCCCTGGGTTTTTGTTTCCCAGGTACATTACCTTGCACTTCTTAGCATTGTATCTAAGCTGCCATACATTTGACCATTCCTCTAACCTTGCCAAGTCCCTTCTCATCCTTTCCACCCCACCTTTTGCATCAACTCTGTTGCAGGTCTTTGTGTCATCTGCAAAGAGACATACTTTTCTGTCCAGTCCCTCTGCAATATCGCTTATAAAGACATTGAAGAGGACTGGTCCTAATACTGAACCCTGTGGTACCCCACTAGTAACCCCCCTTTCTTCAGAGTGGACTCCATTTACTGTTACTCTATGTGTCCTATTCTCCAGCCAATTCTTTACCCAGGCTGTCATCTTGGGACCCTCTCCCAGGCTGGCTAACTTGTATATTAATCTTTTGTGTGGGCCTGTGTCAAATGCCTTGCTAAAATCTAGGTAGGCCATGTCCACAGCCCCTCCCTGATCTACTACTTTGGTCACCCAGTCAAAGAAATCTATCAGATTTGTCTGGCATGACCTTCTCACTGTGAATCCATGCTGCCTTGGGTCCTGTGCCCCTCTGGCCTCTTGATACTCGACAATTCTTTCCTTCAGAAGTGATTCCATCATTTTCCCTACCACTGAGGTTAGACTAACAGGTATCTAGTTTCCTGATTCTGCCTTGCTCCCACTTTTGTGAAAGGGAATCACATCTGCCCTCCTCCAGTCCTCGGGTACCACCCCATCCTCCCATGATTTGTTAAAGAGAATAGTCAGTGGTGTCACTAGTTCTACCCTTAGTTCTTTTAGAATTCTGGGATGAATCCTATCAGGCCCCATTGCTTTGTCCACCTTCAGTTTTAAGAGTTCTTTCAGAACTCTTTCTTCTGTAAATGGGCTGGTATCAACTTCTGTATCCAGAGTGTTTCTACTGTTTGTTTTAGGTAGCTCCCCCTCTTCCTTTGTAAATACTGAGCAAAAATATTTGTTTAGTATCTCTGCCTATTCACAGTCACCCTCTGCCCACCTTCCCTCCCCTTTATTTAGCCTCACTATCCCTCCCTTGGTCTTCCTTCACTCCCTGAAGTTCCTATAAAAGGTTTTATCCCCCTTCTTAACTGAGTTGGCTATCTTTTCCTCGGTTTGGGCATTTGCTGTTCTGAATGCCTTCCCAGCTTCCTTTTGTTTTAACTGATACAGTTCTCTGTCCTGCTCCTTCCGTGATTCCTTGTACTTCCTGAATGCTTTCTTTTTCTCTTGAACCTTCACTGCCACTTCCTTTGAGAACCATAGTGGTTTCTTACATCATTTCATTTTGTTTATTTGCTTCACACAAAGGCTTGTTACCTCTGTGATGGCAGTTTTATTATTCCCATTGTTCTTCCACCCTCCTTCCTGCCCATTTGCTAGTGCATTTCTTAGGCACTCACCCATTTTGCAAAGTCAGCCTCCTAAAGTCCAGTACTTTTGCCTTTGTATGGCTTGGACTTATTGCTGTGTTTATTGTGAACCATACTGTTGATGGTCGCTAGTTCCCAGATAGCTACCCACTTCTACATCTGTGTTCTCTCTTCATCTCCATTTGAGAGAACCAGGTCTAAGATTTCCCTCTCGAGTGGGCTCCAATACTAGTTGTCTAAGGCATGCCCCCTGTAGGGCATCTAGAATAACCCCACTCTTCGAAGTGGCTGCTGCAACTGCACTCCAGTTAACATCTGGCATATTCAGATCACCCATCAGCAATATCTCCCCTTTTTCTGCCATTAAGTATACTTTCTATAATTTCCCTGTCCATTTCCTCCCCCTGAGAAGGGGGTCTGTATACAACCCCTGTGCAGATTGTGGTGCCATTGCCTGTCTCCAAATTTACCCACAGTGCTTCTTCTCCTCCCTGTTTACCCTTTTGTTCTGTTGCTTTGATTCCTTCCTTCCCTTATTTAAAGAGCTACTCCTCCTCCTCTTTTACCCTCCCTGTGCCTCCTGTAGATAATGTATCCTGGTATGTTTATGTCCCAGTCATGGTTTTGTGTGTACCATGTTTCTGTGACTGCCACGATATCCAGATGTTCCTCCTCCACCAAGGCCACTAATTCAGGAAGCTTGTTACTCAGACTACGGGCATTGGTACTCATTGCTCTCCATTTTTTGATGGCTTTACCCTCAAAATGTAACCATCATCAATGGGGTTAAAATTGAATGTGAAAAAGGTTAGAAAAAAAAGGAACATAAAAAAAAGGCTAAGTGCACAATACATCACCTGTCATTCGCAGACAAACAGCCAGTGTCTCGGTATATAAATTATCGGTTCTAATTCTGAGCTGTAAGGTTCTGGCATTAGATTACAGTACCACTAACCTCACAACATATTAAAGGTGTGAAGGACTACAATTAAAACAACTTTAGTTATATTCCTTGAGGTCTGTGCCGCCTACTTTATGAAGCGATATGCGAACATTCTTTATCCAACATACTTGGCCCCCTTTTTTTTGGGTACACACCAGTACATACTGTAGATAAATGAGTGACAATTTATACCACTGTACCCACATAGAAATTATTATATGAATACATCACCAGCTATGAACCACATAACTACGTGTAACAGCAAAAAAGAATGATCACAAAACGAAGCACAATGTTTTGCATTAGAGTGCATGTCAGGCTAGCATAAATCCCCAATCATTGAAAAGTCCTAAGTCAGACACTACTGCCACCATGTTGAAAAAAATCAGTGAAAAAAAAACTACTTTCTAAAATAAGAACTAAACACACAACTGATCAGGTGGACACAAATATGTTATCAAACAAACTGAAATAAATAAATACAATAAATAAATGATACATTTGCCATTCACCACTATGGTTTTTATTTCCTGTCCTCCGCAGCTTAATTAGTATTCTGACTATTCCCCACCACTACCACCCTTACCCCCCCATAACACTCCGCAACAATTACTGTACCTTAAATAAAGAAATGCATGGCGTACCTTGCAATGGCACGGGTGCAAGAGCAAAGCAGCAAGTTCATTTTCATGCACCCTTTGACTGCCACCTTTTAGAAAATGTTTTTAACAATAAAAATGTAGATTTCTTTTCCCAGAAGATTAATTTCTTTTCATGCCCCACTGACCTCTGTCCAGTCCCTCCCCTACAGCTCCACCTAGCAGGCTGATGCCAGCGATGACATTCTTGATGTCTTGTGTCTCATTTTGTTTACTCGATTTATAAAACCATGACATGGTACTGGACAAAAAAAAAGCTTTAATAGCTGTAATAAACTCTGTGTAGTGTTTTCCCCAAAATAAATTAATGTCCTGTTTTATGGAATTAAGAAATCATTATGTTGCTGTGTTAGAGAGCATTATCTCTGATTGTTTAAAAGCTACATATCTATCTATAAACCTGTAGTTACATGTATCAAAACAAGAAAGTTTTAATATTCAGCCCATCAAGTCAAACTAAGGTTACTTGTCTGCTCCAAAACATAGTGCTATTTCTTACTGTTTTCATTTAATTGATTTCACAAGTCAATGGTTAAAGCCATTGATATACTGTAGTAAACGCAACATTTATTTCAGCTCCTTAAAATCATTGCTGACACTTAGTTTATTGGACTCCAGAACAACTTAAGGTGGAGACTTCAGCTGTGAGCTGGGATTCAGCTGTGTTGTTTTCTACAACGTTATTAATGAGCTGTAAATGACTTTTAGTGGAGGGGGAAGTAAGGGAGCTCTGTAAACTGAGATCTCACTACTGACTTGCCTGCAATCATGTCTTTGTGTGTGTTCAGATGCCCTGATCGTCTCCTATTATTTTCACATTAAAAGTGCTGACAAAGATGAGGCAGCTAGCAGTTTGAAAGTGAGATTTGTGATAGCTGGCAATTCTGTAGTGAGACAGTGGTTTACAGAGCTGCACAAGAAACCCCCCGCCACTGAATCATGTGAAAAACTCTTCTATAAAGCAAATATAAGAAACCAAATAGCTGTGCAAGTTGTCAAAGAAGTGCTGCCTGTGTTACTTATTGTATAAGACAACAAATGAATCTCTCTCTTTTGTCTCTCTCATGTTGTATTCAAGTTGCCGAATTCATTAGCTGCATGTCATTAGTGTTCACAAACACTCCTTTTAATAAAATCAGTTCACCCTTCCAAAATGAGGGAGAGCTTCATATCATGGTAAGAGATACAATAACTCAGACAGGCTTCTCTGGGAGAACATTTTACAGCTTGCAGATATATATTTAGGATTGTGATGTGGCAAACAGAAACGCTCTACTGTATCACTATGTAGTAGGCTTTCAACGATTAGTTCCATACTGTACTCTACAGTTTTGTTTTTTTAATCTTTCACACCACACTTCCTGAACTCTTTCAGGAGTGGTCACTTGGGGTCCCAGTCCTGATCCTACCCATCTGACGCCCTCTCTCACTCCTTCCAGCTGTCTTTGTTACCACCCACCCCCCGGTTCTGAGTACCCCGAGGCAGGACTGCCAGACATACTCCTCCTGGCACTCTATCTTCAGATCTAGTCTGGCGGAGTGAGGCAGTGGAGAGCACAAAGGAGCGAGAGAACAGCCCGACACTGGGCATGGTGGACTGACTCCTCCCGACCCTGCATCACCTATCAGGAGGTGGAGGGTTTTTCCATTTTCTTGTTCACCCTCACCCCCCCCAGGTGGAGCCCCAACATGCAATGACACCAGGGCACATCCTGTCATGGCTCCGCAGCCCTCTAAAGAAGCCCTGAAGCAGTGCAGTACCTCTGGTCTCCACCAGAGGTCACTACTGTGCCGGGCATAGTCCCCAGAACCCCCCCTGAGGAAGGAGACCTGTCCCCCGGAAGCTTGATCCTTCCTCTCCCCTGCTGACTCCCGGCGGCCCAGGCTCATTCCCAAACCCAAGTCGCGGGAGTGGCATGTGGTGTAGCGTCCAGCACCTCAGCCCTCAGTGCCAACGGGCCAGCTGTGCTCTTCAGTTTAAGTGCATGATCTTAGGGACAAGATGCCACATTGACAGACTGTACAAAATACCTGCATTGCTCATTAAATGGAGCTTTAGAAAGTCTGCATACATTTATTCAGAAAGTTAATTGAATAGTACGGTAGAAGCAATGTAAATGTGTAACCAATACTTCTATCACTAAAGGGTAAATAGATGAATAAGATGAATAAACCTCACACCAATACATGCAGTATGTCAATAATACCAGTAATAAAAGTAGAGACAACTTTATGTACAAAAACATGTTGCTTTCACCGATTCAGCCCACTAGTACTCTTACCTGTTTAAGTAGTCTGATAGATTCTCTTGTGCAGAACATGTTTATGAGAATTTAGCAGAGGAGTATTTTTTGTTCTATGAAACAGTTTCTTTTCATTACTGCAATCATTTTGTAATTTTTTTTTTACATCAGAGTGCATGTCAGGCTGGCATAAACCCCCAATCATTGAAAGTCTGAACCAGTTTTCAATACTGAAATGGACAGTTAGTGACCTAAAAATACAGTATTGGAGGCTGCTGCCATTCGCTCTGTGACTCAGCTTATGTTTATTTATTTATTTATTGGAACATCAGTTTACAACCTTTGAGCCAGAGGCTCATTTACAAAGGTACCTTGTCACAAAGAGGACAAAACAAAGCAAACAACATTATTACCATTAGACAGTGCAAACAACATTTTAACAATAAAACAGTATACAAGAGAATTGTGGAAACATGGGGACATAGGACAGAGTACAGTTTTGATATTATAGGAAATTGGCTGAGCACAAGTCAGTTCAGGGCATCAGAACTGTTACAGATGAGCATTACAGGATTGGCAATATACAAGTAGGTACAGGGTGATTTGTACAGTATGCTAACAGAGGCAGAACTAAGCAGAAGAAATCATTGTAGAGTTGAGCAGAGAAGAGAGTAGCATCATAGGTAGAGATAAGCAATTGGTTTGCGAAGCCACTCAGGGAGCTTTGTCAGATCAAAAGAGCTGGAAATAGACTTAGAGGCAGCCACAGCTGTGCATGGTGAATAGGTGTTTTTGAAGGGTGGTTTTGAAACAAGAGATCGTGTGGGCATCAGTGATACTGGTAGGGAGGGTGTTATCAATCAATCAATCAATCAAAATCTTTATTTATTCAGGCGGACATCATTGAGCAAAGCTCATTTACAAGATGGACCTGATGGGTCAAGGATCAAATTGAAGGTACAGTAGCAGATATATACAGAACACTTGTATTTAAACAGATACAGTAATATAAGCATATATACAAATGAAGGATAGAGGTTGATAAAACCTAACAGGACAAGGTAGGATACAGTAAAAGTACACTAAAAGAATCCAGAATGTCCAAGTCCCAATAGAGGAGCCAAAGCAAGCATGCAACACAGGGTAACCGGTATTACAGGCTCCAGGGCAAACTAAAGCAGACAAACAGATATAATGATTGATGACTGCAAAAAAAAAATGATGATAGACAGCCTCTGACAAATGACATGGAGGGGCTGGTGGGAGATTCAGATAGGGGCTAAGGCCACTAGTAGTAGGCGGTATGGAGGAGTGGTTGGGGTAGAAGTAAGTGCCAGGAGTTGATGTGAAGGTCTTGGTCAGGGGAAGCAAAGCTGTAAAAAGGTATGATAGGGGGCTGAGATACAAAATAAGGGGGCTGCAAGGGAGGGAAAAAACTAAGGGGATGATTTATGGAAGAGTTGTCAATAATAATTGCTGACTGAAAGGGGGAGGGTTGTGAATGTGGCTGGACTAGGCCTTGTGGTAGCAGTTGCATTTGTCTGGGAAGAGACTTATGTAGAGCTTTTTTAAAGGATGCTAGAGGTATAAAGTTCATCAACTTTAGGATCTTCTGTAGAGAATTCCATGCCATTGCTAGAGAGTAGCTGATTGCAGACCTCCCATGCCGGGTGTAGGCTTTGGGTAACTTAAGCGGGATGAAGTTGTTGTTTCTTAGGGCATAGGACCTAGCTGTGGCCAGTGTAAAGCAGTCTAAAATATAGGATGGAAGTTTATTAGACAAAGCTTTGTATATCCATAGTGCAGCATTTCTATTCCTTCTGAGGTGTAGGGATGTCCAACCAACTGCAGCATAGAGAGAGCAATGATGAGTGTTGAATGGAAGATCTGTAATAAACCTTAGTGCTCTGTGATACAAGGTATCCAATTTGCTTAATAGGAAATAGGACAGTGATCATAAAGGAAGTCTGCATAGTTGATAAGTGAAAGAAATGAGGCCTGGATTAGTCTCAGCCTTGAGTCTCTGGTTAGAAAAGGTTTAATTCTGAAGAATAGGCCGAGCCTCTGGTGAAGTTTTTTCAGAAGTTCTTCAATATGATGAGTGTAGTCAAGCCTGCTATCAATCCACACCCCTAAATATTTGAATTTATCTACATAGTCCAGGCTTTCTCCAAGGATGGTGGATAATTGGGGAAGATTGCTTGGTGAGGAGGTGTTAGTATAGATATTAGTGGAGAAGAACATAGCTTTTGTCTTCTTTGCATTTAAGAGGATTTTTTTCAAGTAGTTGGTGTTGCAAAAGGGAGAATTCTGTTTGTAAAATTTCACAGGCCATTGCAGGCGATGGGTTACTGACATATAAAACAGTGTCATCTGCAAAGAGGTGAACATTGGCTTTGGTGAGATTAGAGTCAATGTTGTTAATATAAATGGCAAAAAGGATAGGGCCCAGGATAGATCCTTGAGGAACTCCTCTTAGAAGTGGTTTTAATGAGGATAGGTCACCTTCAGCTTTCACCTGCTGCGTTCTATCAGTGAGGTAACATCTGAACCACTTAAGAGAGGGTGGGTCTAAGCCTATGGAGTGCAGCGAAGAGAGTAGCAGCTCATGATCCACGGTGTCGAACGCTTTGCTTAGATCAAGGAATACAGCACAGACACTGCTCTTTTTGTCTAGCTCAGTTTGCCAGTCATTTGTGACTTTGGCCAGTGCAGAGATGGTGCTATGCCTGGCCCTAAATCCAGATTGAACAGGATTTAAGAGATTATTAACTTCAAGGTAGTCTCTTAATTGGAAGCTCACTAATTTCTCTGGCATCTTGGAAAGCACTGGAAGAATGGATATGGGCCTGTAGTTGTTGAGGTCCATGGGGTCCCCTGATTTTAGGAGGGGAGAAACACTTGGGCTGTTTTCCACATCGAAGGAATAGAGCCAGAGGTTAATGATAGATTAAAAAGATGTGTTAAGGGAACTGCAAGCACATGAATTGCAATATTTAGAAAATAGGGGTCAAGAGAGTCTGCACCTGCGCTTTTTTTTGAGGCATGTTATACCATGTAGGAGTATGCCCTTTGTCCTTGCGAGGTTCGAGCTCTTGGTACAACCAGCGCAGTTTTACAGGAGATTCGGGTATGCACTAGAGAGTTTGCTTGGTGGATAGAGGCAGTCAAACCTGGCAGGGATAGACCAAGGAGAGTCTTTTTAGTTAGGAGGCAGGTTTGGTATCTGAGACATTCATCTAGATCGAGCAGATTAGCCAGGGTGTACAGATAGCAAGTATGGGTTAGTCTAGGGGCCCCGGTTATTAGCCTACATGCCTTATTTAGGGTGAGGCGGATCTTATTTAGGGAGGTCTGGTCAGCGGCCCCATAAACTGGTAAGCCATAGTCTACTAAGGAGAGTACAGAGGTTGTGACTGAGAGTCGGAGGGCGTCGGAGGGGAGACAGTTTTTATGGTGGTAAAGGATACCCAGACGAATGTTGGAGGCTGAGGCAAGGGCAGAGATGTGGGCATGAAATGAGAGAGCAGGGTCGAAGGTTATCCCTAGGTACTTGTACGAGTAGACTTGCTCAATAGGGAGTTTAGAACTAGCAAGGACCTGAAGTGGATAATTACTAGCTTTGTTTAGGGGGTGGGCAAAGAGCATGGTTTTGTTTTTTTTAAGATTAACTACGAGTCTATGCTCTTTGAACCAGGCTTCTGCGTCATTGTAAGATAATTGCAAGGAGTCCTGAAGGAAGATGGGGTTACAGTCTGAGGCAAAGATAACAGCAACATCTGCGTAAAGTAAAATTTTACCAGTACATTCACCTGGCAGGGAGTCAAGGAAAAGAGAGAAGAACAAGGGCCCAGGAATGGAGCCCTGCGGGACTCCAGACCTGTTAGGACAGACAGTGGAGAGTGTCCCATTAATTTTAACACATTGTGAGCGGGCAGACAAATAGCTGGAGCACCAGGAGACAGGCCCAGTGGCAAAGCCTGTGTGGCTAAGGGCATCCAGCAGGAGGGGGTGGGAGACAGTGTCGAAGGCTTTTGATAAATCTATGAACACTGCACCCGCTAGAGAGCCAGAGTCCAGAGAGGAGTGAAAAAAATTAAAGAACTCAAGGAGGGTGGTGTTGGTGCTGTGGCCAGCTCGAAAACCATGCTGTGCAGGGCAGAGGATGCTGTTTTTGTCTAGATACTCAGAGATTTGGGAGGACACAACTTTTTCTAAGGCCTTTGAGAGAGGAGAGAGGATAGAGATAGGCTGATAATTACCAGAAAGGGTCCTATTGCCACCCTTGTGTGTGGGGGTAACTGTGGCAATTTCCAGGCAGAGGGGAATTGCCCTAGGCAGAGAGATTTGTTGAAGAGGCTGGTGATTGGTGAGATAACCAGATCCATAACCTGATGGATGAGACTGGGATTGAGGGAGTCACTGCCAATAGCTTTGCTCTTTAAGGCCTTGAGTAGGTAAGGTCTGACTTCACGGGCAGTAACACAGTGCAGATGAAACCAAGGGCGTGTGAGAATAGGGTCAGGTCGGGAGGGGGGTCAAAGAAGTTGCTCGGGAGCACAGGGCTAAGGTCAGTGAATGATTTGTTGAGGTGGTTGGCAATGTGGGCGGAGTCTGTGGAGACAGAGCCATCAATGTTGATTTGGGATGGAGGGGGGACGTGTGCCCCCATTCAGTTGTTTGATGTTGTCCCTAAAGGTCCTGGCATTCCTCCAAGATGAGGTGAGTGAGGTCTGATAGTGTTCAGCCTTCGCCTTGTGGATAGCCCAGGTACATTTGATCCAGGCAGCCATGTAGGCTTGCCTGTCAGCACAGTGGCCAGTTTCAGTGGCAATGTGCCAAAGGTTATCCCTGTTCTTAAGAAGTTGGCGTGGGGGGGTGTATCCCAGGTGGCATGCCGTACTTTGGACCGGAGTGCAGTTAGTGGTGCAAAAATGTTGCAGGGTTTGTTAAAGGTTTGGGTAAAAAAGGTTAGAGCCGTATCAATGTCAGGGGTGTTTTATATGGGAGACCAGTCTATATGGGCTAGGAGTTGTTTTTTTTTTTATTTTTATTTTTTACTTTAGCTTTTGTTGTCCGGGTAAGTGCACTAGACAAATTCTGCCTATTTTCAGGCACGACCCAGGGGGAGGGGGATACAGATGAATGCCAACTGACCTTGAACCAGATTAAGCTGTTGGTGGTATTTTTAGTGAATGAGAGAAATTTGGCCAGGACACCGGGGAAATTCCCCTACTGGCTGCCTTGTTGCCATCAGTGAGGAGTTGTACTGACGTCATGCTGCATGATGGCAGCATTCCAGCAACTTTCGTTGGAGATGGAGGACGACCTGAGCAGAATTTCTGAGCTGGAAACCATGAATGTTGTGCAAGGCTTACCCGAGGCAATTGTGGAGGCTCCCCTGTCTGGAAACAGCACCGGATACGAAAACGAGTGTCCCGGAGGTGGCTGGAGATATTCCAGCAAGCGGCAGTATGTCTGCTGAAGGTATTGTGGAGGGAACAACCTTTCATCTTGATGTGGAGAATATCATCGTAACCGCAGGAGAAAACGCAAAGGAAAGTGCTCAAGTGGAACAAAAACTACCAGATTACGATGCAACAGGGACCGATATTGCAGACGGACAACGAGTGTCACAGATAATGCGACGGCGTTTTGGTCTAAAAGAAAAGGCCCCACAGAACTTTCCAATAGACTGGTCAGAAGATGCGGCCTTGCAAGGTGCAGGATGGTGTAAAACAGACTCCGGACATTGGATTCCTGATCCAGACTGGACAGACTTCGCAAACGGACTCGTCGATGAACAAGCATGCCACCGATTCAACATCACTGGGCCCAGGTACTAGTGACACATCTCCTAAAAGTGCTGTATTCACTGAGGGTGGGGAGAGTGTTTTGGTTTCTTCGAAACCAACCACCTCCTTATTTAATACTGCGGGGGCTGTGAGGGAAAATATTGAAAGGCCATCACAGGCAGGGGGTGCGGACTCTCAAAACAGGCCTCCTATGTCAGAGCTTTTTAAAAATAAATTAGAACAGGCTCCAAGACGAAATGCTGTTAGGATTCACTATAAAGGTGGACTCTCTGAACATCCAGACAGATATTATGTGTTCAAACAGCTGTTGAAGTTTTCTATGGGGTTCTCTGCTGCTGTCATATATGCATTAATACACATTTCAGGTGAGGATTCATTTGATGTAAGTTTTCAGTCCCACACCTTGTTAGACAAATTTTGGGACAAATACACCACTCTTAAAACCACCCCAATATGGACTCCTTTTTTCGTTATACCCCTTACTAGACCCCAAATTCGTTAAGTTACAATTATGTTCCACAATGAAGGGGTAAATGTCAGTGATATTTATCACTGGTTGCAATCTAAATGCGATATTTTGAGTCCACCTGAGGCCTTATTAGACTCTGAAGGCATATGGACTGGAAGTTGGAGTTTAAAGTAAAGCTCTTTCTGGTTAATTCCGAGGTAATACAGCTTCCCAATAGTTTTTTTAGGAAAAGATAGGGAGTTTGTTTTATGGTGGGCAACCCAGAGCCTGTTATAAGTGTGGAGCAAGAACTCATTTAAGTAGTGTATGCGATATGTTGAAATGCTCTTTGTGGAGGTTTTGTCATTCATTAGATATGTGCACTCAATATCTTTCAGTGTAACCTCTGCGATGAAAAGGGCCACGCCTTCCATCAGTGTCCCTGGGCCCGCAGAAATTGCACTGAAGGTTGGGACCAAGACGAGCTATTAAAGAAAGCTCAGGCAAAAAAGCATGAACCTATTGATAGACATGCCTCTACACTTCCAACCACCTTAGGGGCAGAACATACGGCAAACTCAAACATGGCAGAGCCTGCTTTTAAGGAACCCCAGACCTCTGTAGATAGTCATATTGCTTCTAAGCCTTCTGCCTCTAGCAAACCTACTATTGATTTTTCTATGCCCCCCCATTTGAAACAGTTAAAAGCAGAAGATTGACTAGGGCATCCATGAAGCAATCCACTGCACCCCCCTTGCATACTGAAAATTTCTTCTCTCCCCTTCAAGATGACCCTAGGGAATCAGACCTGGAATCTGACACCTCCCATGTATCAGAGTTAATTACAGAAGATGATGAGACTAAATCAATAGAACTAGCTAAAGAAAAGAAAGGAAAAAAAGGGAAAAAGAGGAAAGTCAGTCAGAAAAATAGTCCCTAACTTTTTCTGATTCCCCATGTCCATACTAAAACTAGCTTCATACAATGTTTGTAGTATGAAAGCGTTCCAAAGACATTTACCCATTTTAATGTATTTAGGGACTTTGAATTTGGACATAATTCTTTTGCAAGAGACGAGGGTAAAATCTCTCTTTGAAGTAACTCAATTACAAAGAAAATGGATTTGAGGCCCTTCTTTCTGGACATTTGGTTCAGATGCTGCAGACGGGCTTGGGGTATTATTTGGGAACACAGCATTTAAAGTTTCAAGAGTTATAGACCTTAGACCTGGTAGAGTGTTAATATTAGATTTTTCTTTTGGAGAGCTTCCTTTCGTTTGGTTAATCTGTATGCCCCACAAACAAAATCATCTCGGATAGAGATTTTGAAGAAATTAAGCCCTATCTACTAACTAGAAAACATATTATTTGGGGAGATTTTAACTGTTCCCAGATAATCATTCAACAGATCACTTAAAAAAAATATATTGTGATTCTAACTATCTTCACAAACTAATTCAGGATTCATGTCTTAAAGATGTCTATAGAAGCTTACACCCATGGGGAGGAGAAACATATTTTAGACATACCTTTTCAACCAGTATAGATATGTTTTTGTCTCCAGGTATCTTTTCCAAAGAATTGTTTAGTTAGGCCTACTGAATTTTCGGATCACAATATTCTATTAAGTAATCTCTTTTAGGTTGCATACCCCCATTTTTTCCTCTCTACATAGCAGATGGAGGTTAAATACCTCCTTTTGCAGGACGAAAATTATTATTCTAAACTGAAAGTTTTTTTCTCTAAATACTCTACCATGGGTCTTTTGATAATTATTATGACTGGTGGGTACAATTGAAAATTGAGATAAAATCTATGTTTATTACGTGGGTAAATTAAAAGTCAACTCAGATTACCTTCAATATTTATTATATAGAAATAAATTGTATAAACTAATGTCCTTACCACCTAAAGACATGACTTCATTCCATTCTCAAATTCTAGTAATAAAAAATCAATGAAAGATTTTCAATACGATGAGGCAAAATCTTTAGAACTAGAATTTAAATATGGGATAAAGCATAGTCCACGCCTGACCCTTTCAGGCATGCAAACCCGTCTTGCTAATACAGTGATGACAGGCCTTGTTAACTCTCAGGCGGAATTAGTCACTACCGAGATTGGGATATTATCAATTGTTCAACAATATATCCAAGATTGTTTTTCCCATTCAGCCACATTACCTATGGAGGTGTTTCCACGTAATAAATTCCCTATCATTCTTAAACTCCCAGAAAATATTTTACAATTATTAGTACTCCCTATTACCCCTTATGAAGTCACAGAAGTGATAAAACATTTGAAGTCTGGAACTGCTCCAGGTTTAGACGGCATACCAAATGAGTTTTATAAACTTTGCTCTAAATATATGGAATTTTTTTTGCCTCCAGTTTTCAATTCAGTTCTGAATACTCCGCCTGTTAAAACTTGGTCAACTTCACTTATGACTTTTATATACAAAAAGGGTGACAAGAAACAAATATCTAATTGGAGACCAATTAGTCTATTAAATACAGATTATAAAATATTAACTAAAATATTGCATAACCGATTAATAAAGGCTGCAGAAATTTTAATTCACCCAGCACAAACTTGTTCTATACCCACTAGAACGATACAACACAACTTATATTTGGTAAGAGATATTTTTTCTATGGTGTCAAATAATTCTCCAGGCTCAGACATTATAGTAGCCTTGGATCAAACAAGAGCTTTTGACACAGTGTGTCATTCATTCTTATATTTCACCTTAATACATTATGGTATTCTGGAAATATTTGTAAAATGGATAATTAACCTGTATAGTCAAGCAGTGACAATTCCACTTGTTAATGGACTAATGGGATCTGAAATTGAAATTAAGAGAGGTGTAAGACAAGGTTGTCCTTTAAGTCCCCTACTATATACTTTTATTTTAGACCCAGTTATCAGGAATATTGTTTCTGACCACCAGATTTTGGGGCTTTCCCCTTCCCCTGGGTTAGATAAAGTTAAAATCACAGCTTTTGGTGATGACGTTACTTTGCAATTAGCTAATACTTCATCATTGCAGAGAGCATTAGAAATTTTTTCTTTTTTTGGGAAATTCTTGGGTGGATCTCTAAATATAGGAAACAGTTTTGTACTACCCCTACAGAAGATTTCTTCAACAATCACTTCCTATTTTGATATCCCGGTAACACACCTTCCTCAAAAACTATTAGGGTATGGTTTGGAGTTGAGGATATGGCCTATACAACTGGGAAAAAGATTAGAGATAGGAGAAGCAAAGATAAACATATGGAAAAGTTGGACGTTTGGTAAGTTAAAAAGAGTGGCAATCATTAAACAGTTTTATTGCCCCAGTTTACATTCCTAAGTCATGTTTTTCCTCCCCCTATCTCTATAGAGACTAGGTTATACAGCATCTTCTTTCAGATGCTCTGGGGAAATAGACTCAACCCTATAAAAAGAGATTTTACGTATCTTCCCAAGAAAGAGGGAGGTCTTGATATGATTAATCCTGTCATTTTTTCCATGCCAACTTTCTATTTTCATCATTTTCATTTATCTGGTCTCAGCCATCATTAACTTGGCATTTCTGGGTTCAATCAATTTGGCACAAATATTTCTTTAAATGGTCTTTACTTCCCCAAAATTGTTGCATCTGATTCCCTACCCAAGTATGGACTTACATGCTCAAGAAACTTTATCAATGGAAAATCCACTGCAGAAATTACTGACATTGTCACGAAAATCTTTTTATGCTTATATTGTATATGAAGTTCAGAAGGTCACATTGCTTTTCCCTCAGTGTTCCCCCACTAAAATGATTCTAGCATTACATAAATTAACAGATTATAGACTTCCAGTAAAAACTTGGGATGTAATCTGGATGTCAGCCCATGGCAGATTAGGGGTCAGGGGAAATATGAAATATAAACCCTTGGATGAGAGATATTGTTTAAAGCCACAATGGATTAATATAGAAGAAAGTCAACAGCATTTTTTTATAGATTGTTTAGACAGTCAGGCTTTCTGGTCACAGGCAGCACTGTACTGGAAAATGCCACATCACACTTCATTAACTTATAATACCCTTATTTTGGGGGATTATACAGGGGTTTGGAAAAACTATCATAAAAGTACCTTAAATGTATTTTTTGCTTTGTTACAGTACTTTCTATGGCAAGCCAGATGTAAATTTGTGTTACAACAGCAACAGATATATTTTTCAGTTATCATTGAATCAGTTCATAATGAATTACTTTCTTTATATGCAAATGATAGAAAGCGTTATTCGAATGATAAAATGTCTGCCTTTTGGAAACATTTCTCTGTATTGTAGAAAAAAATATATATTTTTTCTCCTTTGTTTCCATTTAATACTTTACACTGTATTTTTTTTTTTGGATGATTTTATTTTTTGCTTTGCTTTTTCTTTGTGATGTTATGTTTTTCTCAATAAAAACTTCCCCTACTCTTTTCGATAAGTGCCATGGGATCTTTAACATCCACCTGAACTACCACCAATCCAGGCAGATGGGACCTCGGTTTAACGTCTCATCCGAAAGACGGCACCTCAGAAATGCAGCACCCCTCTCATGCTGCATTACAGTGTCAGTACTGGGATATTAACCCAAGTGCCAGATGTGGGAACTGAACCCACGGCCCTCTGATCTCCCGGCCTCAGAGGCGAGTGTGCTACCTACTGAGCCACTGACATTGTTTAAGGCTATACCGCCCACCTGGTCTTAGCCGCCTCAGGGTGGACTGTGTAGTGCATTTGGGTAGGGAGGTTGACCAAAGGAAAAGTACAGGAGAGTGGTCACTAAGTCCATCAGGAAGGACTTGGATATTGCAGATTTGGTTAGGATGGTTTGTAAGGACCACATCAAGAAGTGTGCATGTGCTCATTCTAGAATTCACTCTAGTAGGTTGGGTGACAAGTTGTGTTATTTTTATTTATTTATTTATTTCAAGGATCAGAAATACCTTTGAGTCAAAGACTCCTTTACAAAGGTTCCACGTCATGTATAATAGTTACAGAGTTACAAAACAGGTGGAACAGAATAAAACAATATAGGAAACATTACATAATCATTCACAAGGTTCCTTGTCATACACAATAGAACAGAATACAGAGTGCAGGTAGTGCATAACAAACAGTACAGTAAATGTATCAGAATGAGGAAGTTAATTATTTACAGGACTAGTTAGCTAACTAGCCAAGCTAGTGCAGTATGAGGCAGTTAGCAGAATATCGGGAACTTAACACACTGGGATGGTGGCGTTAGGAAATGTGGGAAGAGGCCAGCCAGAGGCCATTGTCAAAAGTAGTAAAGGGCAAGGCATAGGATTCATTTACAGTCACAAATACTTATGGCCCGAAGATGAGCGCTCAGCTGCAATTTGAATCGACCAATTCTTTGATCAAGATGCAAGGCGTAGGGTAGTGAATTCATCCACAAGGGTGCCCTATAGGAAAAGGATCTTTGGAATTGTGTTGTACGGCAGGAGGGGGTGGAGAGACGTAGGATATCAGAGCTACGGGTGTGCTGAGCTTTTTGGTCCATGGTGATTAAAGGGGTAAGAGCTGCAGGGGAGAGGCCAAGGGAGATTTTTTTCTCTAGGACACAAGTGTGGAATTTGATTCTATTGTCCAGATCAAGACAGTTGGTATCCTGATATAGTGCACAGGTTAGGTCAATAGATGCAGAGGAGTCACGGGTAGCAGAGGATGAGGGGCTAAGCCAGTTAATATTTTGATCACCCATGAGGATTTGGTCAGAGGAATGGGATAGGGAGGTAAGATGATCAATATGTGCAGTACTGAAGAAAGGCAGTGTTAAATAAAATAAACTCATCTGTGTTTTACTACATTCTCCAAAATGAGACTCTGCAGTAGAAAATCTCTGTGTCTACTTACACTAACAAAGATGCTTTTGATGGTTGGCATTCATGTAATACCTCCCGTTTTGGCCGGGAGAGTCAAGTTTTTTTTAATGTTCTCCCGCCCCCCGGCCCCACACGGGAATCACATTCTCCCGACTTGCTAACAGTCATAAAATCAATCTTCCTTGAAAGCTTCTCTCTTAGCTTTTTTCAGCAAAGCTAATCGCTCAACTGTTTAATTAAAAGATTAGCAGTAAAGTGCCAGCGTGCAAGCGTGTATTGTTAAGCAGATCTTTTCTTAATCACTAGTGCTAGCAGCATATCCTGAATGTAGTTATCACCTCATTAGTTTTTAATTACAAGGCTCGGGCAGTGAGTAAAATGGAGACAGTGTCTGAGGTAGGATTTCATTTCTTGCTCTGGTTTGTGTATTCTGTGTTTATCTCTTTCTCTCCTGCAGCATGTCAAAGCGTCTGCACTCCGGCGAGAAAGCAGCAACTCCAAAGAAAAAGAAATACAGCTGCAAGTTCAACAGGAGCTGGTCCGGGATTTCTGCCGCTTTTGAAAGCGTAGAGGAGACACGCTTTTCTCTGTAGCCTTTTGTAATTCACATTTCAGCATTTTAACTGGGGTAAGAATTATGTTGCTCATCACATGAGCACAAATACTCATAAATTACTGTGCTCTGCTAACAGCAAGACTCCCAAGCTGACAGCTATGTTTCAGAATAGTACAGCAGACCCTGTGATAAAAGCTGAAGTGTTGTTCACAAACTTTTACAGTGAAGTGACTACAAGTCTCCTAAAGAAGTTTCCATTTCATGACAAAACACTGCAGACTCTGGGATTTGTAAATCCACAGCTAAAGGAAAACATTGAGCCACAATCTCTTCTGCAGCTGGCCAAGAAATTCAGTACCTGCAAATATGAACCTGCACTACATGAAGAAATCTTGGCCTTTACCCTAACACCACAGGAAGAGCTACCTCCCTGTACTTCTAATATGCCTCCTGATGCCACCCTAAGAAAGTAAACAATATTTATTGATTTTTTTAACTTTGAATTTTCTACATCTGAATTTTGTATGAATTATTCTAGAGTATATTAAGTATTAAATGCATAACAATTGAAAACGTTCTTGTTTTTGAATTTATTTCACTGGAAAACAGGTGCGCTATGCTACCTCCCTCCTAAGAGTCAAATCTCCCTCCTAACTTGGCCAAACCTCCTTCCCACCCAGATTTTCAGTATCACATGAATGGGTTGGCAGGATGAGTGCATAGAAGTGAGTTGGGGGTTGGGGGATATGTGATTTCTGAGTTCTGCTACTCTAATCCTTTCAGCCTGGCTGTTATAAAGAAAGCCTTCATTCAGGTGGGGGAGGCATGCTGTCTGTACCTGAGTAATGTCCACAGTAAGGACACTGAGATGTAAAAATGAAAATGTTGTAGATGTTACATACCGTAAATCTACGGACTGGGATGTCAGCATGCTAAGTAGAACCTGATCTGTGTTGCAGCACACTACTCCTAAAATATAGAGCTTTTTGAAAATAGCTTTCCAGGGACAAGACATAAAAGAACATGCTATGCTCAGTAGTTATTCATATCTTCACTACTTACAAAAACATGACTTCATGGGCCAGAAAAGGGCTGACAGTGACGGTGTAATGTAAACTACTGTAAAAAGAATACCCATACACTATACTTGATCTGATAGTTTGACAATACTGAGTAAAAAAAAATGCAAATTTTAAGGCAATTTTATGTTCACAAACTTTCAGTTTACCAAACATCATAAAGGCTGTTTCAGTTATGTTAGGGCTAGTTGTTACAATTTGATACATGTTGATAAAAGATCATAAACCCGGTATTTATGTGTAGCATATTTACACAAATCACCCTACATGTTACCACTACAGTATGTGCAAGCTTCCCTTCCCTTAAATTCAGCCTACTGTGCATGTGTGTGCTTTTTTTGTTTACTTTACACTGCCACTAGCAGTCCTTTTCCAGACCATGAAGTCATGTTTTTGTAAATTGCAAAAATATGGTCAACCTCTGAGCATAACATTTTCATTTATTTGTCCTCCATGGAAGGTTCTTTTCAAAAAGCTATATATTTCAGAAGTAATGTTATGCAGCACAGAAAAGGTTCTGCTTATCATATTGGCATTCCATTCCCTGGATTTATAGTACAGGGTATGTAGCATATGCAACATCTAATCAAAATGCTGAAGAATGAAGGTGTGTGTGTGTGTGTGTGTGTGTGTGTGTGTGTGTGTGTGTCTGTGCGTGTAGAAAGACTAGCTGAGTAATAACCACAGTACCCTCAATACATAAGGATATACAATACTTTGACTACTTTCTGTGTCTGGAAAGACAGTGGGAAACTTATGGTAAAGCGAATTGTAAGACAAATTGTAAGACAATTGTTCACAGTTCAAGAAACACTCCATCACAGATTCATCAAGGGACAGGGACATTTCTTTTACCCTACCTGTACATTTTATCTTAATTTTATGTGGTCCCTCCCCCCATGGCTTACCTATTAGCTCTTTCCCGCATAGGTTTACTGATGTTTCTCATAATGTTAGAGCTATTTCTGGACACATGAACTACTAAATCATTGGACACAGTTGATAGAAACATTCCTTATTACTAACTATATGGGACCCACTATCTGTAGACATATTATTGTTTAAAATAAGAAATTGCTACACATTCTGGCCCTGTGGTATGGTTTTTGAAGGCCAGTTCTAAGATTTTTAATGCTAATAGGTTGAGAGGTGTGGCAGCCATGAAACTGGGGGTTCAACAGAGTGTTCACCAAAGAATCCATCTGCATCATAAAAGTTGCATATCTTTCCTAACTTGTCTGCTATGGACAGTGGCAGTGAGGCCAGGGAGACCACAATCTCCTACTACTCCTCTTCTTCACAGCCATATATTAGACTGCAGTGGCTTTAGTTACACGGAAGACACTGCTCATCTGACCCCTGGACTGACAATCATGGGTCAGGCAGCACAAGGAGCTGGTACCAAATTCTGGAGCAGGGTTCCAATCTGCAATAGGCAGGGACTGTTGCTTTTCAGTTTGTTGTTTCTGAGTCTCCATGTTGACTGTGTGCTTGCAGCATAATCTGCTTTGGGATCAGTGTACAGAGTGGAGGGGGGAACCACTGGACCACCAGGGATATTATGATATTTATTGTACAGGAATCAGGATATGGAGCTGGGAGGGGGATCCACTGGACCACCAGGGATGTTTCATCACTACATCAGATGGTGATCAGAAGGTAGGGATAGGGAGGAGGTACCACTACACTACCAGGGCATGTATTTTGACATCTTTTGGCCGATCAAAGGTATGGGGATGAGAGGGGGAACCACTAGACTGCCAGGGCAATTGTTTCTCATACAGTAGTGGGATCAAAGCTACGGGAGGGGTTGGGGACCACTATATCACCAGGGTTTGCTCTTCTTCCTTTTTGCCGCAATCGCAGTTAAGAGGCAGGGTGCTCCAGGACAACCTCTGCCTGCACACCATTCTGTGCAGAGCACCAGGCTCATTTCGCTGGGCTGCCCTGCTCATCTCATGCAAATGGGGCTGTAATGACATGCAAATTGCCCCATTTGCACCTTTTATTTATTTTTTTAATTTATTTATCAAGTCTAGGATTACAAATACCTTTGAGCCTTGGCTCTTTTACAAAGGTTCCACATCAGAGAAATACAAAGTATGGGGAACATCAAGACAGACATTACAACAATGTGGACATTGCAAATAGAGTACAGATTAATACAATTCAAGGGTAGCATTTAACAAGGCAGCCAGCGGCATTTGTCAGAGAAAATAGACAACAGATAAGAAGTGCCAGAATCATAGGGAGAGGAAAGAGGGGAGGGGGGGAGAAGGAATGTAGGAAGGGTGGCATGAGGGTGAAAAGTGCAGCATTGGGTATACCAAGATGTGAGGGTAGAATCCAGTGAGGACGGGAGGGGGGGCAACTAGAGCAGAAAGGGAAGTGGAGAAACAAGGTTAAGTTGGGCAGTCACAGGAGCTGTTGGTAGTGAGATAGTCCCGGAGCCTAGTTTTAAACATACCAATAGTTGGGGCAGTGGAGATGGTTGGGCTGAGGCCATTGAACCAGAGTGGTGCTCGATAAGCAAAAGTGCATTGTCCCTGTGAAGTGTGACAGTGGGGGACTTTCAGTAGCTGTAGCGTGGATCTCCTAAGGCACCATTTGTTAATTCGGTGCTGTAACAGAGTTGAGACCCCAGAAGGTGCAAGGCCAAGGTAGATTTTTTTCGCCATGGAGCAGGTGAGAAACTTTATGCAGTTTGATAGCTGGAGCCAGCCGGTTTGAGTGTACAGGTCACATGTGTGGGTGAGACAGTGAGCACCAGTGATGAGCTGACATGCTTTATTTAAGGCAGTTGAGAGGCACCTAAGGGTTGTGGTTGTGGCCGAGCCGCAAATGATGAGACCATAGTCTATTACAGAGATCAAAGAGCTCAGGTCTGCAACCTTCAAAGCTTCTGGCGTGAGGTGTGGTCTGTGTTTGTAGAGGGGATCAAGCCATGTATTAGCAGCTCTAGCTACATTATCTACATGAAGTCCATAGGAGAGATTAGGGTCAAGCTGTATTCCTAAGTATTCGAAAGACCGCACCTGAATTAGAGTGTTCCCCTGGGTGGTGGAGATAGCCAAGTGGTGTAGCTTGTGTGGGTTATGAGAACTGCGGAAGAGCATAGATTTGGTTTTCTTGTCATTGAGGACCAGTTTATGATTAAGAAACCATGTCTCTACAGAACTGAAACCAAGTTGAAGGTTGTGTTGAAGAGTTGCAGGATCTTTGTGAGTGGAGAATACAACAGCATCATCGCATATAGTATGATCTGTTCAGAGCAGTGGTAAGGAGGAGTTTAAGAAAAGGTTAAAGAGAGGGGTCCCAGTATGGAACCCTGTGGGACACCCGAGCGAACAGGCAGGGTGTTAGAAAGAGCGTCCGCAATTTTTACTGTCTGTGACTGGTTTTCTAAGAAGATTTTAAACCAGAGAGAAGAGTCAGGTGATAGCCCGGCATTCAGCAGTTGGTGTATTAGTAGTCCGTGGTGTACTGTATCAAAGGCCTTGGAGAAGTTGATGAAAACGGCCTTTGTGAGAAGGCCATTGTCAAGGGATTTGTGCAAAGCTCCAGTAAACTCAAGAGGGGCTGTGGTGGTGCTGTGATCTTTCCGGAAGCTGTGTTGTTGTGGACAAGGTATATTGTATTTATCCAAGTGGTCAGTTAGTTGATCAGCAATGATGTGCTCGAGTGCCTTAGAGAGTGGGGGCAGTATGGCGATAGGGCGATAATTTGAGTGATTAGTCTTGTCCCCACTTTTATGGATGGGTGTCACAGTGGCTGTTTTCCATAGGTCCAGGAATTTTCCACAGCTGAGAGAGAGGTTTAGGATTTTTGTTAATAGATGAATTACCTCATCGAGGGTGAGCAACAGAAGCTTAAGGTCCAGGGTGTCGCTACTAGATCTAGATTTAGAGATAGCTGCAGTAATATAGTGGTGAGCTTCATTCAGCCTTACCTTCCTGAAGTAGAAGAGAGGATGGTTAGACTGAGGGGCTGAGGTATTTGGGGAGTAGGCCTTGTTTTCGAAAAAGTCATGGGGTAGAACAGCACTAAGGTCTGAAAAAGCCATGTTAAAGATGTTTGTGATCACCTTGGGGTCGAAGTTTGAGGATCCATCAACCATTAACATGGCTGGAGAGGTTTTTGGCTGCTTCCCTGTGACATCCTTGATATTGTCCCAGAAAGCACGACCATTTCCCCATGTATTGGTGAGAGCGTCTTTGTAATAGGTGGATTTCATTAGCCGTATGGCTTTTGTGCAGGCATTTCATGCTTGTTTGTAATTTTGGATGTCCAGTTGTTTACCAGTGGCCCTGGCAACTGCCCAGAGGTGATCCCTTACTTTCAGAAGAGAGAGAGAGAGAAGAGCCGTGGTGACCCATGGGTTAGACAGAGATTTTGTTTTGCGCCTTTTAGCAGGGGCAAAGAGGTCACAGGCTTTGTTGAAAATTGAGATGAAGTGATCAAGAGCCAAGTTAACATCTGTTGCTTCATAGATGGGTAGCCAGTCTTGTAGAAGCAGGTGTTGTTTGAGATGTGGAAGTTTTCCACGAGGAAGGACTCTGCTAGCGATAATTTTGGGAGGGGGCTTAAGAAATTTGTTAGACCACGCTCACATGACTGGGGAGTGGTGACTGAGAGAGTCTGGGAGAATGATTATATGAGAAAACCTTGTGGGGTGAGTGGTGAGGACCCAATCCAACAGGGTACTGGTGCCAGTCTTGTAGTTAATCCTAGTAGGGGAGTTTACCATTTGCATGAGGTTAGCAGCTGAGATGGAGTCTTTATAGGCACTGGCACTCGATGCTAACCAGTTTATGCTGAAATCCCCTAGTAGAATAAGTTCAGCTTCAGGAGGATGAGAGTTGATAAAGTTTAGGACATTGTAGAATCCATGTTTAGGGTCCCTGGGTGGGATGTATATGGAGACAATAGTCAGGGCTTTATGGTTGGGACCTAGGATGATTTTTATTGGCCAGAGTCTGGGCTGAGGCAGAAAGTGATGGAGTTGCTACAGGGTGCCAAGACAGGGAGTCTTTGATATAGATTTTGCAATCACCACCTTTTTTGGATGTCCGGTCCAGCCTGTGGACATTGTAGCCCTGTATTGCTACTGCTGAGTCAGGAACTTTAGGTGTCAGCCAAGTTTCCACCACTGCAAAGATGTCAGGGTTGTGCTGGCATATGAAGGCTTGGAGTGCATCCAGCTTTGGTAGTAGGCTGCAGATATTAATGGCTGCAAGGATAAGGGCACCTGGAGTTTGTGTGTGGCCTGAGCTTCTAGGGCCAGGATTGGGATGGATGCTGCCTGAGATGAGAAGGAGGAGTAGGAGTTTTAAGGAGCATAGTCGCAGCTCTTTGAGAGATAGTTTTGATCGTTGTTTCCTGGACCAGAAATTGCAAGGTTACAGGCAGTGTTCCATATGGACTGCAAGGTGATACAGTGTAGAGAGGTGGCCACACTTGTTGAGAGTAGTGGTCGGGTTAAGTAACCAGGAATATCCAAACAGTGCACCAAGCACAAGTCTCGAGTGGAAGTGGAGAGTTCCCCTTGGAGTAGCAGTGGAAACCTGAGTAGAGGGTGCCGGGGGTGGGGGTGGCTAGGACCAGGGAGAGAGAAGGGGGGGCAGGGCAAGGAGAAGGAGGAGAGGTGAGAGGAAGACAGAGAGAGCCCACATGGCTTATGTAAAGAGATAGAGATATAGCCCTCTAGTGGTGAGAGGATATGATCTGCTCATGGAAAAGTCAACAGTTAAAAAAAAAAAAATACATTACCTTACCAACACCTTGAATACATTATGGCCCCATTTGCTTGCCCAAGTCTGAATATCCCAGGCAGTGCACCCAGCACAACTACAGTTGTGCTGGGGCATTCCCTGTCCTTCCTGTCTGGGGAATGCACTGATGCATTTTATATGCACCATGCACATTCTGTGCCATATTCAAAGATGATGTGCCACAGCACATCACCTTTGAATGTCTCACTCTCCTGGCCCTGGTGTATTTCGGATGATCTATGCCCCCACTTTCGCCATTGCCTGGTGCAGTTTGAATATCAGGCCCAGTATGTGCATAAATGACATAACTGACATTTAAGAGCAAAAAGCAGAAAACACTCTGCGCCTACGGCACACATACTGTGCAGGTTCATTACTGCACTAAGTGTTTCACATTCTGTTCTCTACTTGATATTAATTTGCGTTTTTCAAATTCCTCTTTTTACCAACAAACTGGTCAGTTCACTGCCCCAAGCCATTAAAGGAGAACTAAGGGCAAAAACTGAAAACACATGTTTTAAGTCACGTTGTGAGCTTCTGAACAGTACATATGTGCTTGTAGTGGTATAAATGGTTTAAATTCAAATTTAATTGATTCTACCCTGATTGTGGGGATGGGGCAGCCATGCTCATGTGGTTTTGTTTTTCAGTCCAGCCCTACCTCTAGCACAATGCACCTTGATTCCCCATAAGATGAGGTCAGCTCACCCTGTCCTTTCGTTCCACCTGTTTTCAGTATTGAGAGAGAACTGTTTTGCCTTGTTTTGAGCCAACCTTTGACTTGCTCTTGAGGTTAGTGTTGTTTCTTTTTTAGTACTGCCTTTGATGTTTTGCAAGTTGAAACCTCTTGCTTAGTGTTTTAGAGGCCTTTTCTTTGGGAAACATAGAAACATAGATGTTGATGGCAGAAAAGGATCTCAAGGCCCATCCAGTCTGCCCATTTTTTTACCTTATGAATGTGCCATTGGCATTACTCTGTCAATGACATATTTATTCATACTCACATGTATTGCTCCCTTATACCTATCCCATCCCTGTTTGAAGCCCTGCACTGTATTCATAGCCACCACTTCCTGAGGTAGGCCATTTCATGCACCCACCACCCTTTCTGTAAAAAATAACTTCCTCAAATTACCTCTTAATCGGCCTCCCTCTAATCTCATGCTGTGTCCTCTTGTCCTGCTATTTTTCTTATATTGAACCATGTTAGACCATGAATGTGTCATGTGCCAGGACCAGATAGTAGCCAGTGGTTGATAGCTTGATCAGGATCAGAGCCATCTTGTCATCTCATCTCATCCTTGACCTTCAACTGCTATATGTCGAAGTGACTGGAGTGTGTCATCAGCCAGACTTGTTCTTGTTTGTTTTTCTGAATGGAGAATACTCTCTCACATTTAGAAGTAGACACACTTATAGCCGGTAACATTTCTATTAGGTCAAGGATGTGAGCAAGCTGGTCTGCCTCTCTCACAATAGTAGTGAATACACTTGCAGATATGGCTTATCAACTGCAGATTTAAGCATTGCTTTTAAGGCAGCATACTCTGTTTTTATACTGGTTATGTGATCTTCAGAAAAATTTGCAAAGGTAGTCTAACAGATTTAGTCAAGTCATGTTCTACAAGTTCTTCTTGTGATAGATCACAGTTTTTGAAATCAGAACAACTGAACCATTTTAGAGGCTCCTCCGAGAAATTGTAAAAATGCTGGTCAATGTAAGATACTGCTGCATGTATTAAACTGGGCAGCTGCATAAGAATCATACAATTTACTTCTGGACAGTTCCTTTGATGATAAAAGGAACAATCTTGACCTCACTGCCATGTTTGGGTAAATGAGAGTCCATGCATTTCTCTGCAGAGCTATGTTTGTTTAGAAATTATGTCAAACTTTCCAGGTTTTATTTTTAGCTCCATCAAATGGAATAAGCATGTCTTGATGAGTTGTAGGATATTAATATCAGCTGGTCATCCTTTTGAAATTCAAGCAATAGATTTTTCAATATTGGAAAACATCTTGAATAAAAAGTGATTTTACAAACTGAACTGAGTGCACATCTCTCAGAAGGGCCTTTGCTTTGGCACGATCACCACCTGCAGAGTTAGAGACATGTTTGAGATTCTGAACTACTGTGGGCAGGTTAACTTGAGCAGCATGCACTGAACATACCTTACTTTCAAATCGGTGAATTTGCTTTATTGCATTGAAATGAGACAGCTTGGTGTGTATGAATTCTGGTATTTCCTGCAGTTCCTCAAGTTTCTTGAGGTTCCAGTGGCAAAACTTAAAAAAACTCCTTTTTAAATGTGTTTTCTATTTTTTGAACAATGGTTGTTTTTTTTTTTTTACAATGCCAACTGCAGACTCCAGTTAGTGGGCTATGCAATGCATGGGTCTTACAGTGGGGACATGTTCTGTGATATTTGCTATGGTGCCACCTATACTATTTATTTATATATTTGTTGAAATTTCAAATAACACCTTTGAGAACAAGCTCATTTCATAGGTTCCACATCAGACAACAATATACATTGGAAAACAAACAAAACAAGGAATTATACACAACATTACAAGAGTGTATAACTAGAGAAGTTCCAATATTTATGGCATTGTACAATGTACGCCAGGTGCGTATTTGATGAAAATCTGGAATTCAAAGGGTCATATTAGAGGGAGCGGTATCTTATGAAATGACCCTTTACAGGAAAACAAGATCAGACTCAGCCTAATATCTAATAATTAACAAAGTAAGGCATCAGCCAAGGGGCCTCGTGAGAGGTACGTAGGTTGGGGCAAAGCATATTAAAGTGAGCAAGGAAGCTCAGGATATATACAGGGGGAGGAGGAGTGGGGATAGAGGAAGCCATAGATGGGTGAGGGAAAAAGAGTGGAAAGGATTAAAAGGAAATGTGAAAGGAGAATGATTAGCAACTTAGAACAGTTATTTACATGCTGATAACAGTTATGCATAAGGTCATATGGCCCATCAGCACACTGACACCATCTTAGTTAGCAGATACGAGAACCAACCCAGGCTTGCACGCATTGTTAATCTCCATAAAAGAAAGATCAAACTCCAGTGCAGAGCTTATTGCTTTAAAAAACTCCACCTGCATGAGAATGTTCTAGAGGTACAGCATTAATTAACACATTTGTAGCAGTTTTGACTGCGCCATCAGCAGAACAGAACAAAGGTATATATTTTCCCACTATAAATGCTTGTATCTATACTGCCATTTGCAAGAATGGTGACATATTTAAGCAATATACTGTTACATGAGGTCCCTGCACCCTAATAGGTATCCCCAGAGGTACACCATAGACAGCTAGCATTTAGCTATATGTTCTACTAAGATATAGGGCTAAGGACATCTACTGTATAAGAGTAGATGTCAGGATATGTACACGCATTATTGTTATAAGCTTTATTTTCTAATATCTATATGTATTTCAAACTTATAAGATGTAAGGACACCTATCTCCTTGTAATGATTATGATATATGAGTCAGCATTGCCATCTTGTGATGATTTGTATTATTACACGGCTATGCACAAACTATACCCCCTTTGTCTTTACAAAGTGATGACTACTACAAAATTGTATAATGTTATCTTGGACTGTGGAGCCACCTCTAATTTAGCCAACAGGGCTCATCTCTGTAACTAGAAATGTTTCTACCTTACAGTAACTGTGGTTATTACCGTAGGTATGTAATGTAAGACATTACGTCTTCTACCTCGGAGACCTCATGAGACATGGAGATTCCTTGAGGTATATGGAACGCTTAGCATTGCCTCCCAGTTCCTTTGGTAAGACCTGCTTAAGGCAACTGTGATTTACCTTTTTGTAGTAATAAACAAGTTTATTACTCTTATGCAATGTGTTTGTGATTCCTTGCAAGCCCATTATTGACACGAACCTGAGAGTGAGGTTTAGACCTCCTGACAATTGATGACTGAGAGCAGGCAATATTTGGAGTTTGCAAAGTTTCACTTGTTGCTACAACTTTCCCTTCACAATGGGGACAGTAGGTGTGCATTCCTGCATCACCTCTCCTGTTTCTCACTCACTTTGAAAGTACTTGCAAAGTTTTGTAGCTTACTTGGTGTTGTCAATGCCGACCCATATCACCCCATGGTAGTTCTGAATTGCAAGCTTACAAGTTCACAGTAGCCCAACTGTGATTAAGTGCACCTGTTGTGGATCGATACACAACATGACACCTTTTCACGGCTTGATTTTTCATTCCCTCCCACACAATGGCCACCGTATCAAATATCTGTGCAGTCCTGAGACTCAATGTCTCAAACTTCCTTGCCTCCCATGGAGGACGGGCTGACTTCACGAGGGACACAGGTCAATCTGACAACCCAGGCTGGTGATTTCAAACCAGTACTCAGAGACGAGACAAACAGCAAGAAAGCAAGAAACTATAGGACTGTTGGTCATGGCTCTCGACGCTGCTATAGAAGCCTCCAAAGCAAGGTTTTGAACCCTTGAACTGCAGATCTCATCTCTTAAGCAAGAGATGGAGCTGCAGAAATGGAATTTGAGAAGAGAAGAGAAGAGAAGAGAAGAGAAGAGGGAGAGAGGAGAGGAGAGGAGAGAGAGGAGAGGAGAGGAGAGAAGAGAAGGAATAGGATCTAGAGTCAGAACTTCAGACACTGCGGAATGAAAAGGATTCAATTTGCATCATTCTGGTAAAGCTAGTGAGCAGGAACTTTGTGCGTTGAAACAGGAGTGTGAAAGTTTGAGACAGGACAAAGGGCAGGATTTGCAAATGAATGATTTGTTAAGTAGAACAAATGAGGAAATACACAATGAGTTGGGAGAGTTATAGGACAAGATAAACCAGGTACGAAATTACTTAGAGATAGCTATTAGAGACAATCGTGAATTGAGCACGTCGTATAGAGTGTTACAGAAACAAATGCAGGATGACGTGGATCAGAATGTTGCAAAAGTAAGTCACCATGAATGTGTTACCAAAATGGCAAAATTGAGCCAACAGTGAGAGGTGCTGGCTGGTCACGTCAAGGCAATGGGAGGTGTAGCCCCTGTCTTGACAATGTCATCTGAAGAGGAGGAGTCAGATGATGATGTCTCTCAGTACAACACCCAGTCACACCCCTACTATGGCCTAGACTCCACCCCCCGCCATCCACAAAATGGTGGACCCCTCAGCCCCAATCCCAAGTCCCTACATCGTCAACAGCATGATGTGCATCATGGGCGACACTGCAATGACGACTCCCATGATGGGGGAGCAGGCCATATCTGGTCACAACGGCACCACCCATAGCCATTATTAATGTGGAAGACAGGCAAGAGATAAGGATGATGACTGAGCAAGCAATAGGCAATGTGCCCATCTCTTAGAGAAATAAATGGGCTCTTAGAACCTAGGTTAGGCAGCTTCTACAGGAGGCTGGTATTCAGGAGACCATGGTGTGTACTGTGGCTGAAGCCACAGCTCAGGCTGCACTGGACAGCACCCAAGGTAACTTGCCTAATCCACCCAATCAACCTCCATCTGATCGTCCTAATAATCCCCTACAAATGGCTTATTCTGTTCAGCAAATTGCTGACAGCATTAGTCGGATAAGCCTATCTGACAACCTTAGTTGCCACCTGGAAAACGTGAGTGCTAAATGTGAAATGCTTAGTCTCACTGCAGACTACCAGGTCCAGATCCTATGCCAGACCATTGATCCTGGACTGTGGGCAAAACTCCCCAATGCTGTCTGCTAGGACAGACATGCCACCTTTGACGAGGTAGCAGCTGAGCTAATTTCTGCACACAATCCAAGGGTAGTGTGAGTGATTCTCACATACTCTGTGAAGCAGAATGCAAAAGAAAGTGCAGCGACTTTCCACTAGAGGCTTTGGATGGCCTGCCATGCTGGGAAACATCTTGCGGGACAAGCCGCAGATGTAAACCTGATAGAGTACAAGACCTGTTCCTCAGGAGCATGATCCCCGTGGTAAAAGAAAAGGTAGAGCCAGCCACCTATCCCACCATGGAAACATTTGCTGATATCCTTTGGAAAACAGAGAGAGTTTATCAACTCTATGTCCATGATGCAGGTTCTGGATCAAAGAAAGTAGCTGCCATGGAAGTTATTCTGGAGGCCATGACATACTACACAGTGGAAGGACAGGCCCAAGAGAAACAGCCCCTTCCTTCAAACAACCAACACCCCCAAAGGATTGGGATTCCCTGCTGCTGTTACTCCTTATGGCAATCAAGGGCACACCCTCGAGAAATATGAGATTATCTGAACATCTATTGTTTGACCTGCACACCCCCACTGCAGACCGTGTGTCAGTAGACCAATATGTGGAAAAACTCAGACAAGATTTTATGCACACTCATTTGTATGATGCTAATTGCATGGGCAAGGCCCAGCAACAGTCCAACATACAGTTTGACAAATATGTACTGCACAAGAAGTGGATTGGTAAATCAGGGATCATGTGATGGTTCTCAGATTTGCACACTCAACACATTCTTTCTCCAATAAGTGGAAAGGACCCTATACAATTGTCAACAAACTCAGTCCAGCAGTCTATCAAGTTAGACTCATGCACAATAACAAATTGACTGACAAATGGTTACATGCCAACCAGCTGAAATGACAGGAATGACAGTGGAAAATGTGGGACAATCTGTTCTGAAATCTGATAGAAGGGGTAGGGACAAGCCTCATTTAATTATACATCTTGGGACAAAATACCTGGCTGACAAGATAGTAGATATAGTCCAGAGGAGGTTTGAGGAACTAGGACAATTATGTGAGGGGGCAGGAAGATCAGTAACTTTTTCGGAGATACTTCCAGCACCCTAGGCAAGCACAACAAGAAAGCAGAGAATAGAGGAATTTAATGGATGGCTAAGAACCTGGTGTTGTGCTAAAGAGTATGTGCTGTTGGGGGGGTGGGGAGGAACCTGGGAAGACAGTAGTCTCTATGCCAAGAACAGACTACACTTGAGTGAGGAGGAAAAGAAAGTGTTGAAACAGAGGATGGAGGAGTACATAGAAACAGTTGGGAATTTAAACTAGGAGCTGGGGGTGGCAATTGTGCAAGAGACATGCAGAGGCCACAGTTTGGGAAACCATATGAACTTACTAACCATAACAGTGACAAAGGACAAATGGCAAGTACTATTGGGGATGCTAGCAAAGGAGGGCAGGATGGGAGGGGGGAAAAGGGTGGAAGGTGGTTACCATTAATGCTAGGAGTCTTGGGAGGAAAACTGCAGAGTTGTAGGTGCTGATGGCAGAGGGAGAGGTGGACATTGCAGCCATCACAGAAACATGGGCCACCCAATACAATGACTGGGACCTGTCTGTACCAGGGTACAGGTTATTTTGTAGGGATAGGGTGATTGGGAAAGGAGGGGTGGTGGCACTATGTGTGAAGGAAGGACTGAAGTGTGTAAGGGAGGAAGGGGAGGAGGGTAGTACAGAGTCACTTAGGATGCAAATCCAGGATTTCAAGAATAGGATTCTTAGAATGGGAGTGGTGTACAGACTGCCATCTTAGATGGAGGAGTTAGATAGGGAACTAGCGGGAAAGATCAGGAGGACCTGCAAGAAGGGTAGTGTGGTGATTGTGGGGGACTTCAACATCCCAGGAGTGGACTGGAGTACCCCAACAACCAGGAACAGAAGGGAGCAGGTACTGCTGGATGCTTTCCAGGACAGCTTCCTGCTGCAAATGGTCAGTGAACCAACCAGGTTAGGGAATATCCTTGACCTTGTGCAGGCAAATGGGGACTTTGTGAGAGAACTTACAGTGGAGGAAGCGCTATCTGGGAGTGACCACCACTCATTATAGCTCACGCTGGATATGGGCAAGGAAGAAGTGGAATCTGGCACAAGAGTGCTGGACTTCAGGAGGGCCGACTTTGGGAGGATGGGGGAAGTGGTAAAAGGGTACCTGGCCAGAATTCAATCTAGCATGAACACTAACCAGAAGTGGGAGTTCATAAAGCTGGGGACAGTGGAGGCAACCAAAACCTGCTGTAAGGCCCAGAGCAAGAAGTCTAGGGTGAAGAAGCCAAGCTGGTTGAGCAAGGAGGTCATGGAAAAGGTAGGGAGGAAAAGAGCTGCCTTTAGGAAGTTCAAGAAAACAGGGAGGGGGAGGACAGGGAGGAATACCTGATGGAATCAAAGGAGGTGACAAGGGCAGTAAGGGGAGCCAAGGCATCTAACGAACTCAGGCTGGCACAAGGCATTAAGAAGGGGAAGAAGGACCTCTTTAGGTACATCAGGGAGAAAAGGAGCTTTAAGGACCACATAGTAAGCATTAGAAAGGAGGGGGGTTGGGTGGAAGCATGGTGCAATGAGGCAGAAGCACTAAATGAGTACTTCTGCTCAGTATTTACTGAAGAGAAGAGGGGGGGTGACACCCAAGGGAGGAGAAATGGCAGAAACATGGGGAGGGGGTGACATATGGGGAAATCATGGAGGGCAGAGTTCGGGAGGGTTTGAAGGCACTTAGGGTGGATAAGGCACCAGGCCCAGATGGCATCCACCCCAGGATACTGAAGGAGCTGGCAGAGGTCCTTGCAGAATCTTTGGCAGACCTATTTAATACCTCACTACATTCGGGGGTGTGTACCTCAGGACTGGAAGATGGCTCATGTGGTGCCCTTCCACAAGAGTAGCCCCAAGGATGAACCGGGAAACTACAGACCAGTGAGCCTCACATCCATCATGGGTAAGCTAATGGAGACTATCCTGAAGGAAAGGCTGGTGGTCCTCCTAGAGGCCAAAGGACTACAGGACAGCAAATAGCATGGCTTCATATGGGACAGATCCTGCCAAACCAACCTGGTGAAGTTCTATAACTGGGTAACTAGGCAACTGGACAGGGGCCATGCACTGGAAGTCCTGTATCTGGACTTCAGTAAGGCATTTGACTCAGTGCCACTTGGAAGGATGGGAAGTAAGTTAGTAGGCACAGGAGCAGGTGCAAAGCTGGTGAGATGGGTAGGGAACTGGCTTCAGGGAAGGCAACAGAGGGTGGAGGGTGGGGAGCTCTCACACCCAAGGGTAGTGATGAGCGGTGTTCCACAGGGCTCGGTGTTGAGACCAGTGTTGTTTGGGATATTCATTGCAGACATATCATTGGACATCAAGAGCAAGATCAGTCTGTTTGCTGATGATAAAAAAGTAGGAGCAGTGGTGGATTACCAAGGGGATGGCAGGGGTTGCAGGATGATCTGGCAAAGCTTGAAACCTGGTCAGACACCTGGCAACTGGAGTTTAATGCCAAAAAGTGCAAGGTGCTGCATTTTGGGATGAAGAACCCAAGGAGGAGTTACCAGCTGGGGGGAGTGCAGCTAGCCCAGACAGAGGAGGAGGAGAAGGATCTGGGGGTGCTCATTACAGGGTCAATGAGCAACTTGGCACAATGTAGGAAGGCAGCTGCAAAGGCCAACAAAATGCTGGGTTGTATTGCAAGGGGTATATCCTCGAGGAGGGAGGAGGTGATTCTGCCACTGTATAGGTCATTAGTTAGACTGCACCTGGAGTACTGCGTGCACTACTGGTGCCCGTATATGAAGAGGGACATTAAGTTACTGGAGGGGGTGCACCACAGGGCGACAAAGATGATCAAGGGGCTGGGGGACTTATCATATGAGAGGAGGCTGAGGGAGTTGAACATGTACTCACTGGAGGAAAGGAGAGACGGGGGGACATGATTGAAACCATTAAGTACATGAAAGGAATAAACAAAACAGGTACAGAGGGGCTGTTCAAAGTGAGAGGAGAGACACAGGGGCATGTTATGAGACTGGAGGAGGAAGGTTCAGGAGGAGATGAGGAGATACTTTTTAAAAGAGGGTGGTGGCTGGGTGGAATCGTTACCTGCAGAAGTGGTATCCAGTAGAACAGTGGACTGCTTCAAAAGGGGATAGGACAGGACAAGGGGGAGAGTCAATGAAAGGGAAGGGTGGAAGGGAGGGGCAGCTGCAGAATAAGGGGTGCTAGCTGCACATTCGAGCAGACTTGATAGACCTCTAGGCTTTTATCTGCTGACAAATTTCGTATGTTCATATGAAACTGTATAAAGGAGTATAATTACTTTTCCTTACCCCATTGGGTGGAATAGTATTAACTTACTAATGTTTGATTTCCCTTTTCAGAATACACTGACAAGATGGCCATCTTGTTCCATTTTCTCCTCATCTCAGGAGATATCCCCTGCATCCAAGGCATGTTGAAGCAACTCTTTCCTCACCTTGATTTACCTACATTTAACCCAGAGGGAGTTTCCATCACAATTCCCAACAATTTGATTACTGTTCAGGAAGGTTCAGATGCTTACCTCACTGCTTTGGTTGTTTCTCCTGATAAATCAGTTTTGCAAATTGAGTGGCAAACCATGCCGAAAGGACAAATTCTTCCCATGGCCAAACTTTCCAAGGCAACTTTCCAAGGTTGGCCCAATGCCAAATTATCCCCAAATGGTTCTTTGTCCTTGCTGCAAACATCTCTTAGCCATTCTGGTTTATACAATATTATAGCCTTAATTAATCCCTCATATTGTAATTCCTTGTCTAAAGACTCTGCCAGGCAATTTTGTGCTGTACACAACATGGCCTCGGCTGCTATGTATTTATCTGTGTTACCTCATACTGAAAAACAGCTTTTGAAATGTCCAAAGTACACCCCGGTCCTCGTAGTGGTCTTACAGCCACTGCTTTACCTGGCACACTTATCGATAACTTACAATTTATGCACATACCTGTGTTGTTTAACTTGACTTACTGGAATATGAAATAATTTGGTATGTGTCATACTAGTAACACTTTACTACTTGATAGTTTAGCTGCCTTTCAGATTCGTACTCAAGACCCTATTGCCGGGGTACACTCCACCGAGCATAGAGGCAAGTTCAGGAGAAAACCTACTCCTGATGACCAAAGTCATGCAAGCAATAATACCTGACAGGGTGGGTGGTATTGGGCAACACCGGACCACCCAGGGGTGTAATGAGGCCCGATGCAGCAGGCAGAGGCCCTTATAGCCCCTGGAAGGTCCGGTATTGCCCATACTACCCACCCAGGAGGGTATTACTGCACTTAGAAAATGGGCTATAGGTGACATTTAAAAAAAATATATATGTAAAAATTAAAATAGATATAAAAGATAAATAGAAACAACAGTTAAAATTAACTTTTCTGGTAAAGTAGTCCCTATTGTACCATCACTGCTGTAGGGCACTGCTGTTTTTTTTTCTTTCTAAACATTTCTTTACTATTAGCAGCTCTAGGTTATGCTTGCTTGCTGCTTTGCCCCCCCCCCCCAAGACAACACAGTATTTTATTTGTTGTTTTTGAGCACCAAGTTGGAGCAGGAGAAAGCATATGAGTTTCATTTTAAAACAGGCATTTTGTTTCTGGGAATGGTTTTGTACTGTGGTGCGAGTCTGTCGTGCCTAGCAGATGTGACACCTGGAAGTATAGTACGTCGGAACGGGAAGGAGCAGCAGACCACTAAATTTATTTTTTTATTTTAAATTACTGTTGAGGTTTGCCTTTCTTTTTTACTTATTTACTGGGAGCTGTGTGCAAGTGGGACATTACCAAGGGCAAGGAATGAGTCATCAGCAGCAGCACCAATCAGGATGTGATCAACAGTGGTGACGGTCAGTTGCAAAACAGTTTCTGTGAGCAGAAAAGTAAGCTTTCTAAAAGGTTTTTCATATGCTCTGCACTGTTGTTGTGTTTGACTGGGTGACAGTTACTCATTATATTCAGCTATGTGTAAGCATGTGAAAAAGGCAGCATGACAGCAGTCAGGAGTGCTTCCACTGTGAATGAGTACGGATTGGGAGAAACGGTCATTTGTCTTGTTGCCCTACAGCAGAATTTAAACTTGAGAGTGTGTTAATTACCTTTACAGTTTGACAGCTGAAAAGAATAAATTAGGAAAAAATTGTTTGTCAGGGGGCTGTGTCTGATACTCAGTGGGGTGGGCATGTGGGAGTGGAGCTGTAGGGGACCCGACATGTAGCTGGCAGCTTTGAGCAGGACCGAGTTGTCAGGAGCCTGCCTGACGTAATATGTGGTGTTGCTACTTAAAAAATAAAATAAAAAGTTTGCCAGGGGACTGTGTCTGACACTTGGTTGTCTATCCGTGTGTGTGTGTTTGTGTGTGTGGTGGGCTCACTTGGTCTCTGTCACTCTCTAAGCATTAAAAAAATGGTGACAGTTTGAAACTGTGTGCCCAGTGCTTCAGCTCCAGATAATTCCAAGCTCTACAAATCCTACCAGAAGGAGGTTCATCACTTGTCAACATGGATCCCCAAACAGACCTACACTTGCCCAGTACAGTTGCAAAAATGAAGACTATCTGCTGTTAAAATGCAATATAATTCAGATGGAGAGTACTGTGTGGTAACAAATCATAAGACTTATACTTATGGACTCAAGACATGTTCTATTGATACCACTAATTTCTGCTTTGTGCCCCACAAAAAAACAGTTATCGGGCACACAGTTATTACCCTTGTCCCTCTCATGGGCGTTGACATTATTGATGGTAACCAGATTATCTGCTTACACTTTCAAAATATTTACCCTACTTTAATGTACACATTGATCCACTCACATTGACACTGAAATCACTTTTAGACAGGAAAGGTACCCACCTTATCCACATCCGCAATAATATTTCTAAAGCTAATGAAACTGTTCATGCAATTATTAATGATGGTGATCTGAATAGCGCACTTACTAACACTTGGTTAGAGGTTACATTGTAAGGTTTTGTTCTTATACAAGCATTTTTTATCTTTTTTCTTATTATTATGCTTTGCTGCCTACCGCGCACAATATGCCAACATCGCGAGCAGCTGGAGTTCCTTTACAAGGCCCGCATGTCAGGTCTGTAAACGACCCCTGCTCCCTAACCTATTTCTTACTCTTGTTGTGTTGCCCTTTACAGACAACAAGGGGGAATGTTCCATGAGGTCCCTGCACCTTAAATGGTATCCCCAGAGGTACACCATAGACAGCTAGTATACAGGTATATGTTCTACTAAGATATAGGGTTAAGGACATCTACAGTATAAGAGTAGATGGCAGGATATGTATACGCATTATTATTATATGCTTTATTTTCTAATATAGATACATAGATACATAGACAGTGTTGGCAGATAAGGGCCTATGGCCCACCCAGTCTGCCCATTTGAGCTTGTAAGTTCAGTTTGTTTTCCTAGAAGTCTGTTGCCCCTTGCCCCTGACCTCTAGAATTCCTTTATGTCTATCCCATGCATTCTTAAATCCCGTGATTGTTTCAGCCCCCACCACTTCCTCTGGCAGGGTGTTCCACCTGTTCTGTGAAGAAATTCTTTCTCATGTTTCCTCTGAATCGTCCTCCCTCCAACTTCATCCCATGCCCTCTAGTCCTGGAACATCTTTTTTGCTTAAAAATAGTGGTTTCCTGCACCCTGTTCCTCCCTGTAAGATACTGGTATGTCTCTATCACATCCCCTCTCTCCCTCCTCTCCTCCAGGGAGTACATGTTCAGTTCCTTCAACCTGTCTTCATAGGACTTGTGATGCAATCCATGCACCATCTTTGTTGCCCTCCTTGAACCTTCTCTACCCTGTCTATGTCCTTACGTAGGTATGGTCTCCAGAACTGTACACTGTACTCCAGGTGGGGCCTCACTAGTGTCTTGTATAGCGGAATTATGTCCTCCCTTTTCCTGCTGGTGATGCCCCTGCCTATACATCCCAGCATCCTATTTGCTTTACCTGATGCCTTGTCACACTGTTTCCCTACCTTGAGGTCATCAGAGATGACAACCCCAAGATCCCTTTCCTGCTTGGTGCATGCTATATCCTCACCCCCAACTGATATATTGTGCCAGGGTTTTTGTGCCCCATATGCATTATCTTGCACTTCTTTGCATTGAATTTCAACTGCCAAACTCTTGACCATTCTTCAAGTTTCTGCAGGTCGCTTCTCATTCTGTCTACACCCTCTGGTGTGTCTACTCTGTTACAGAGCTTTGTGTCATCAGCGAACAGTGAAATTCTGCCTTCTAGATCCTGCGCAATGTCAATATCTATATGTATTTCTTACTCATAAGATGTAAGGACACCTATGTCCTAGTAATGATTATGATATATGAGTCGGCATTGCCATCTTCTGATGATTTGTATTATTACACGGCTATGCACAAACTATACCCCCTTTGTCTTTACAAAGTGATGACTACTACATAATTGTATAATGTTATCTTGGACTGTGGAGCCACCTCTAATTTAGCCAATAGGGCTCATCTCTGTAACTAGAAATATTTCTACCTTACAGCAAACATGGTAATTATCATAGGTATATAATGTAAGACATTACATCTTCAACCTTGGCAACCTCATGAGACGTGGAGATTCCTCGAGGTATAGGGAACACTTAGCATTGGCTTCCAGTTCCTTTGGTAAGAACTGCTTAAGGCAACTGTGACTTACCTTTTGGTAGTAATAAACAAGTATATTAATCTTATGCAAAGTGTTTGTGATTCATTGCAAGCCCATTATTGCCAAGAACCTGAGAGTGAGGTTTAGAACTCCTGACAATACCATGGCAGGATGTGGGTATATGGGGGGATTTATCATGCCTGGTGTAGTTCAATCATGAGGCTGTTCTGTTGACAGCACAGTCAAAACCTTGAAAGGAGGGTTATTTTAGGTTTTGGAACTACAGCCCCAAGAAACTTGAGAAAATGCAGGAAATATCAGATTTTGTAAACACTGAGCTGTCTCATTTCAGTTCAATAAAAAAAGTTAATTGATTTTAAAGCAAGCAATGATTAAATGTTTCTTTGTTTCCCATAGAATAGCATTATAATGGGATGTTTACCCAGTTGATCCTTTGTCACTTTTCAATTTCATACTGAAATTTTGAGGCTGCAAAGGGCTTCACCCACTGATGTGCATTTTGCTGGTTTCATTAAAATATATTAATTTGGTGTTCACCTGCACAGCTGTAAGATTTCAAGCTACAGCAGTAGTCAGAGACACTGCCAGCTATTTCCAGATATTTCGCAAAATTTCTGACGAGTTTCTCTCTGCTGCCCCTACTGTGGAAATGCAGAAAGCAGGAGATATTTCTGAAAATATCACAGAAATTTCAGGAAATCTCTGGCAGTGCCTGCTACTATACAGATCTTGGGATGCCTCAGGATGCTGAGCCAGTGCACAGCAACACATAATGTCAAGTTCAACAATGAAAAACAGAAACGAGGTGGCACACAAGTTGAAACCAATGCTTGAATATAGCAAAACCATTGAGTTTATTGAGATATAAACAAAGAGGACATGAACCAACTGACCCTGATGCTTTGATCACGTGGGTATTCCTCACTCCTTTAAGCTTTGGTTTTCGGTTGTGTGCCACCTCTTTTCTGTTTTTCACAGCAGTAAGATTTCCCTGTGTTTTCAATTGTATAACATGTAAATGTCAGTGTTTCCTTGGCTCTGCACACTACAGAATGGGAATGCAGGGCCCACACCGATAGACAAACATCTTTAGCAGTACAGTATCTCAAAAATGATGCATGGATGGGAGTGCAGAACCCTCTGGGCCCTGTGCACCCACACACAAATAAAGGTACCATTAAGGGCTTATGGGAGTGCAGGGATCTTCAGACCCTGTGCTCTCATATCAATCAATCAATCAGTCAATCAATCAATAAACCAATATTTTTCCAGGTGAAACAGCATTGAGAAGAACTCATTTGCCAGTTGGACCTGGGTAAGATTCACATAGTCAACAATGACAGCATCATTACAATGCTTCATATATGTGATATTAACATGCAACTACATAGAGTGTTTTGGAAAGATGGAGGGCCCTGTGCTTCCACAAGAAAATAAAGATACAATTACAATCTCTGAAAAATTATCGGTGGTGGGGAGCACAGGGCCTGGAGGGGCCTGCTCTCCCACAAGGCAATAAGCCTAAAATTATGCTTTCTTTAAAAGTATGGACATTCTCTGCAAATACTACTTTAATGCATCATACGGGTTAATGCAATAAAAACAGAGAAATTATGCTTTCTTGAAAAGTAAGGACATTTTCTGCAAAAACACTATGTTAGTGTACCATTAGGGTTAAAGCATTAAAAGTATGGAAATGCAACACTAATGCTCACCCCATTATCCTATATTGTACCCATCTTATCATACTTACTCATAGAATGGGGTTAGCATTAGTGTTCACAACCACAAGACACATCCCTCATGCCTGTTGCTGCATGCAGAGTGGAAGTGAGATCTTAGGTTTGGGAACCCAAAGGTCTCTAGTTTTGATGCTTTAACCTTAATGGTGCATTAATGCAGTTTTTTGTACAGAATTTTTAATAACCTTCAGAGGGAGTGTGGTACTGTGTAAGTTCTAAACATGTTGCTCAACATGATCTAAGTGTATAGAAAAATATAGAAACATAGAAGGAAACAGAAGATAAGGACTGTGTGGCTCACCTAGTCTGCCCCTTTTCCATACCTAATACAATACTGCAGACCCTATTTGATCTGCAACTTATCTTCTCTTAATGTTCCACACAAGGACTAGATGTGGAATTAAACTTGACAATGGGCATCCAATGGATAAGACTGGGTGAATAACAGAGATGCTTCTTTATTCTGAATGGATGAGGTGACTGTGAGATATGTCAGTACATCATGGACTGTCTATCATGTCCTCTTTGGGCAAATTTTTCAAAAGAAATTATCAATCTGAGCATGCCAGCTCTCCTTGCAATTTAAGATGGCTGATACTGAGAGAGGTAAGGGCCTATTGAGGCCAGAGGTGACTTTTGGTATCATGCTAGTGGGTGCATGCAATACATGCAGCGTAGGTGCTGCTCAGATCGTTTGCATTCTCTCCTGGGACACTCCGCACAGTTCAGATCTGATGTGGGTTGCATCCATCGATGCACCTTTTAACCAACACCTGATAACAGCCCCCACATATTCCATGGCAATGTGGAAATCAGAGTAGTGGGACTTTAGCTCAATCCATATCTCCACATTTGGCTGCCTTGGAGTGCTCTGCATGGGCAGTGGGTTATTCATGTGGCTGTTGCTGGCACACTAATCCTGCTGAAGGCATGTTTGTCATTTGTGGATTGTGCCCTTAAACCCAGCAGATGTTGACATGATAGTGTTTGTTTGTGGGTCCCAAGCATGAAAAGATCAGCCATGCATATAAATAAGTACTGTTCCCTCCTCCAGTCTTTTTATTTTGAAATAGCCAGGTCTGCATTCTCAGTAGCTAGAATGCTGCCCACTAGGGAGGAGAACACTGTTTCCTTCTTGCAAATTGGAGGAACTGCCATTGGATGACATTGTGTCACTGACAGAAATTGTGATGACCGTGCTTTATCCCCGGAGTTGGCACTGTACAGTATGTCTGGCTCCAAGTGGTAACAGAGACAACGTAGTGGCCATAAAACCTTTGTGAGCCCAGCAATCTCAAAATGGATCACAGGCCTTTGTGCCAACAAGGTCAGAGTGGTTGCTAACTCACAGAGACCCTATATCAATATAGCAATGGGTGCAGTATATCAGTAAAATAGTTGTGAGGGAGGAAATCATGCAGCTTTTATAACAATATACAATTTGGAGTGAAGTGGCTGTGTCATTCCATGTCTTGCAACTACTATAGCACTGTACTCTCTGTTATATTGTATAGGGTTTTTGTGAGTTAGACAGTGACTGACAGATGTGAGACTGTGCCACTCTTTGCCAGATCTATTTCAGTTATTATTCCCAAGGTGGGTGGGAAGGGAAGAAATTGTACATGGTTTGGGGACAAGGTGCATTGTTTTCTTATTGATTGGGCCTGGAGGGCAAAATGGGTGCATTATGGGCTGGGGAAGATGAGTTATTTATATCTATTGTGGCAGGGGAGAAGTATTACATAGGGTGGTACTGTATGTTGATTGTATGTTGACTGGAAAAGAGGTTTTGTTATATGTGGCTGTGGGATGGTGAGATGGGGTTACATGGGTGTGGGAAAGATGCTGATCCACTGTGGGGCAATTTTATTTACAGTAGCTCACCCTTTGTCTTCTTTTTATTAGCTATATTTTTCTTTCCATGGTCAGCATTACATCCAGCCACTGTCCTGCACTTCGTGCTCCACATACAGATCCTCGCTTCCAGCTACTTATATGGCTTACCCCCTGTTGTAGGGTGGTGGGGAGTCCCCCTATTCTCACCCAACTCAATTCAGATCCAATGCCGGGAGCAATGCCTCTGGAGCCATTGTGCTGGGATGCCATCAAGCTGCTGTGACCGTCCCACTTTTTCCCTTTACTCCCCTTGCAGGACGATGGCATGCAGTGATGCCTGTGACAGGATCGCACATGCTCCCACCTGCATCCCCACCAAGCATCTGCCATGCTCCCACCCCACATTCTTGTGGTACCACACCGCTGAGCCCAGGCCTCCAAAAGTGGTAAGGCATGCACGTGTCACCAAACACCTCCCTTCCCAGAGATGGAGATCCAGTCATCAGATGATCAATCCATCTCCTTCCTGCTGACCAAAGGTGATCCATGACGATTCCCGAATGTGGGTCACCAGCATGGAATGAGGTGTGGCATCCAGCACCTCATCCCTCGGCACCACTGGGCTGGCTCAGTAGTCCACCCTTTTGAACTGCAAACCTATTTGAACAGTAGTGAAGTTTGCCTACTTTAATGTTCATTTTGCAGGATCAAATGTTGGGAGGTATACACAGCATTAGTTGCTATATTATGGTGCTGCCCTATGGAGAAGTCAACCAGTGGAGACAGTTAACATGATGACAGTAAGGTTCATCAATGTTAGCTAGAAAACCATTTGCTTAAAAAGGGAATCACACGGTATCCTCTATAGTAGAGTAGGTAGGGGAATCTTGCTAGACAGTGACATCCGGGACAGCATTTGGACGACCCGCTAAACAGTGACTCAATCACGGTACATGTCATAGGAGCCACCAGGGAGATACAGTGACTGGATGGGGTGGGTTGGCAACTGTAGTGACAGGAAGTCACTACACATATGCATGTGGTGGGGTGGGAGAGAGCAAGCTTGGTGAGAAGTTTTCAGGGGTGGCACTGTGGTAGGCTGCCGAGCTGGCCATGCAGTGTAGCTGGTCAATTCATGGCTTTGGCGGGTAGGGTACACATTTGCTGAGCCTGGCCCAAATTTTATTTTTTTTACATTTTGGCCCCCGTCAAACATGCACCCCCCCCTGGAGTTGAGAATCCTTAAGTAGGAGGGTGCAGTGGTTGCAGCCCCCCATATAAATGTAAAGGTACAAGTCCCCAGTGCTGTTTTGATGTGAACTAGTGAGTCAGAGCACCAAAACTGATTTTCAGCACTTTGACTTCACCATAATGGCGAGCACTGTTTGGTGGTCACCATTATGACATAGAATTGGGAATCTCTACACAGTAGTACATGTTTGCATAGCATATTTATTCATCCTCATTTATGAATCAAAGGGCACAGATGTAATAGACTTGCAGTCCATTCTGACCTTCAGTTAATATTTTACTATCCTTGTATTCAAATGTTTCACCTCTAATGGTGTCTGCTTGCAAAACCCAGGTAGTAACAGCATCACTGGGGTGTGAGCAGATGCAGTTGGTGACTTCATATCTACTGAGCTAGCAAATGCTGGTGTAGGACAGTGGACAACTAAAGGAAGCACGATCCCAGGGTGAGGAATGGGTCAGCTGCTGTGCCACGAGTGAGAATTGTACTGGGTGTGGTGGAATAGAAATGGGATCAATCAGTGCACATATTTAGCCTCTCTCATGAATATCTTAGCTCTTCCTGCAAAGAATACCCTCACAGTTTTAATACTTCTTCTATCCTTCGTCTACCCAGTCATCCTTTTAACTCTTCTCACTATCCTGTCATCAATTATTTTGCAACAATGCAACTCATTGTAACATAACTTCAGTTTCTTCTGTTCAGATGGTATCCCATGAAAAGTGTGACTGCAAGACTGCGAACATAAAAACAGCGATGAAAAGAGCTACCCAGAAAAACAGTGATCGCTGAAATGGCAACCTATGGGTTTCTCTCTTTCCTGAGTTGTGCCTCCACTGGAGCTGATTATATCTAGAAAAGGGTGTGGGTGTTGCAGATCCCACGGGGGTAGTATGGTGGCAAAGCACCATGCAGAAGCTCAGTGGACAGTGTTGTCACTGTTTTGGAGATCATTATTATTTCACAATCGCTCCTTTTTGTCTTTCTGTTTTCCCATCACCATTTTGCTCTCAGCCATATCACATAGAACCATTCAGATTGCTAACAGGCCTGATAAAGGGATCTGTTGGCACTAAACGCTTGTGTACTATACAATCTTTGTACAAGACTTGTAGGTCCAATATGAGGTATGAAACTATCAAGCAACTCCCATTTTTCCAGGACCAATATTGCTACAGTCCCTTTTTAATAGTACAGTATCATAAAAGACCAGAATTTCATGGAGTGCGGTTAATGATTTGTGATCCATGTTCACTTGACTGCTTACAAATATTACTTCATGTGTTATGTTAGCAATGTTTATACTGTAAATAGTGATATGAAATAATGCTGTTCAGATACACCACTCCATTTCTCAATATCCCTGATTTCATGCTTTTACCAGAATGGTTAAACCAATATCAAGTTTTCTGTACCAGCATAATTTGCATTATATAGTGCTGGGTGAAAGTGCTAAAATCAGTTTTGTGCACATTTTGAGTTATTACCCCATTTTCATAAATGTTTCTGCAATTTTATTAAATTGATCACAGTGAAGTTTGTTTAAAAGCACAATTTTTACACAGTGTCGTATTTGGATAAAAAATATGCATTCCTTTTGAATGTATGTAAGCTTAATTGTGATAAATAGATCCAAAATGTAATTGCTTGATATTGAAGACAGTTTAATATTGAAGACAGTTTCTTAGCAGCATGTGACTTTTGGTATAGCATGAACCAGGCTGCTCAATATTACAGAATTACAGTGGGAGTAGCTGATCTCTGCAAATGATCTGAGATTCTGTGGAGATTATTAGTAAAAAAATCACTGGGACTGCAGGTGCTAAATAGAGATGCAGCAAATTTAAATTCCACCAGTAAAGTGTCCGCAAAGTGGACACTTGTAGTTGTCACCTCTCTATGTGGAGTGACCCATATGAAAGGCTCACTTCACCTTGTGATTATTATTTCACGTTGTCATTCCACCTTAATGTGAATTAAGGCAAAGTGACAACAATATTGGCAGCCTCCCATGCACACAGTCACCAGAACTAATGTGCATCCCCAAAATGCTACTGTCTTGTGTCCAGAAAACTCCTCAGTGCTAACAAAGTAAAATGAAGCACAACAAGAAATGCAAAGTCTCCAATAATTAATGGTACACTCAGTCATGTGCACACAGTGGTCACGCACAGTCACCAGAATTAATGTACACCCCCAAAATGCTACTGTATTGTGTCCAGAAAATTCCCCAGTGCTGACAAAATGCTACTGTCTTGTGTCCAGAAACTTAATGGCACACTCAGTCATGTGCACAGTGGTCACACACAGTCACCAGAATTAATGTACATCCCCAAAATGCTACTGTCTTGTGTCCTGAAAATTCCCCAGTGCTAACGAAGTGAAATGAGAGTGTAACAAGAAATGTAAAGTCTTCCAAAATTCGTGGTGCACTGCAAACTCACAGACAGATTTAGATTGTTCTGCACACTAAAGAGATGATACAAAATGGCACAACACCTAACCAGTGCTCACAACAAGTCACAAATCCAAATCTGGAAAGGAATACCTTTTGCCAGTAGGGGGTTTAGTGCACGGCAGTAGCAATCCATTACCAGTAAAGATACCACAAAGCAGTACAAAAAATTCATGCAGGTGCAGTGTACTAGCAGGTTCACACTGCTGCAATTGCTCTGTGGCACAATAAAAGGTGTCTGATTTAATGGTACATATCGCACACACACTCACACACATTACACATAATGTTTAGCAAATTTAAAACTTTTAATAATATTACCAAATATTTTAAACAAATAAATGATACGCTGCTGCACCACAACAATCAGCAAAACAAGTAAAGAATTACTGAAAATATTGCTGTGTGTACATTAACACAGTTAACAAGAAAAATATTACCAAAACAGAAAGATTGCCTTTTTCTCCCAGTTAATCTACCTACACCACAAATAAGCTCCTCTCCCAAAGCACACTTCACAGTAGACAGACAGTTCTAAATTAACATTAAAAATCCACACACAAACAATAAACACTCCACAATATGAGCACAGGAGGGTTTCCTACAATTGATGTACTTAATTTTGAGCAAAAAAAGACTTGGAAAGGCATTTTTAACAGCTTTTAGAGGTTTTGATTTGCAGAGCTCCGAAAGCAAACTGTCTCCAGCTACCATTACACACACACTACCCAGGCCAGAACTGAGGCTGTGCAGAACAATCTAGAGACCATGTGACCTGCAATCCAATGAATCACTGCAGAATTTAATTTGGTGCTTAATTACAAGGTGAAGTGACGCAAAGGACTTTGCGTGCCTCAATACGACACAAAGTATGCCACTTCACATTGTGGAGTACTCTGCAGATTCCGTGTTACTAGGTGAATCACTTCTGGAATGAATTGGGGCCACATTGCACACCACTACTTACAGTATTGTAACTCACATGCTGTACAGGAAGGAATGTGAATGACTATGGCTGTACTTCCCTCCTGAGCTGAGCCTGTATCATAAAATTCCCCAATTTAAAAACTCTTATTAATGAGTACAGTGGAGGTGACTGGGTGAAGCCTGAAGCGATACCAAAAAATAGGCTTACAATACATGCAAGTAACTAGTAAAAAAATACATTTTGTGATTTGTGACGTGATTGTGATTCATGTTTTGTGACTGCATTTGTGACTGTTATGATGAATAACATAATTCGGTATGAGATAACCAATATAAAACTGTATGGGAACACGAATGCCTAAGGCTGTACTTCCCTGATGAGCTGTAGCACAAAACTCCCCAATTTAAAAACTCTTATTAATGAGTACAGTGATGGGGTAGTGAAGCCTGGAGAGATACTACAAAACAGGATTACGATACATCCAAGTAACTAGTAAAAAAAATTAATTTTGTGATTCGTGACGTGATCATGAATTGTGACTGCATTTGTGACCGTGATGCTGAAGAACGTGATTTGTATTATGAGTGACTCATGATGATGGCCCTGACTTAAAAATGCATATTAATGAGTACAGTGTTCATACAGAATTATGCATTACACCAGTCCATTACTCTGAAGGGAAGCCAAAGAAACAACTATGACTTAAGTTACAGATGGAGACTGGGCCCTAAAGAGATGCAAATGCACAGACAGATTAAGACTGCACTGCAAACTGAAGAGATGCAGATGCAAAGGCACAACAACTAACCAGTGCTCACCATCAGAAATTCAAGTCGGGAAAAGAATACCTTTGCCAGTTGAGGTGGACTGCGGGGGGGGGGGCACTGTACTGCAGTCACAGTCACTCTAGTACTAGTACCAGAGTACCAGTAAAGATACCACAAAGAAGTACAAAAATCATGCAGCTGCAGCAGATATAGTAGCAGGTTCACATTAATGCATTTACTACGAGGCACAGTAAAAGGTGTCTGATTTGACCACACACATACTAAGTAATGTGAAGCAAAATGGAAAAGTGCAATAATATAACCATGTATTTTAAACAAACTAAAATTATACACTGCTGCACAACAACAATCAATAAAAAATTTCAAGAATTATTGAAAATATTACTGTGTGTACATTAACACAGTTATACAAGAAAATACCTCCAAGTTAATTTGCCTACACCACAGATGCACCCCTTCCCCAAAATACACTTCCAGTGTCTGTCAGCACACAGACTGAATGTTGTACATTAACATTCAAATCCACACACTAACAATAAATGCTTGATGATATGAGAACAGGAGGGTTTCCTACAATCGAAGAACTAAAGTTTAAGAAAAACAAATTACTCAGAAAAGCTTTTTAACAGCTTTTAGAAGGTTTGAATTGCAGAGAGCTCTCATAGCAGACTGTCTCCCATAGCTTCCTATACACACTACCCCGAACTGAGGCTGTGCAGAACAGTCTAGAGCCCATGTGACCTGAAATCCCATGAATCACTACAAAATTCACGTTTGGAACTTAAAACAAGGCAAAGTGAGGGGAAATAAATTGTTTTCAATGTACTTCACCTTTAAAATTTGTGGAGTAGTGGCTTGGGGAAGGTGAAGTAACACAAAGTCATTGCTTTCAATGGATTTTGCGTTACCCATAATGACGTGAAGTACTCCGCTTCATGTTGTGGATCACTTTGCGAATTCACCTTGACTCCGCAAATCACTTTATGGAGCAAATTGAGGCCACTTTGCCCACGACTAGTGCTGAAGGAAATGTCATCAAAATCTCACCCAAAATCTCTAAAGATTAAAAAAAACATGCTAAATCAACTGCTACTTCTGTAGTTTTCATTTTAAATGTGTGTCATCGAGGCACAGGTCAGAAAGCAGAGGAAAACTCAGAAGCAGTTGTAGAATTCACCAAAAATTATGTATTTACACTAGCAGTATCATAAAATAAATAAACTTGTTCATAATAACTATGTACAGAGGCAAAATAAAATCATGTTTTCTTTCATTCTCTGTTTCCCTTTTTCTCCTCATCTTTCTTGTGGTTGCAGCTTAGCTCTTATAAGTCCTTTCAATCCCCACTCTTGACAAACATCCATTTCTGCATAGGAACATAGAAACATAGAATTTGATGGCAGATAAGGACCACTTGGCCCACCCAGCCTGCCCATTTCCCTACCTACTGGATAACCTGCAGATCCTAGATAACCAGCAGCCTACTTCTTTCTACCCCAAAATCCCTAGAATTGCCTTATGACTGTACCATGCATGCTTGAATTCAACCACCATTTTTGACTTCACAACCTCCTCAGGAAGGCTGTTCCATGCACCCACAACCCTCTCCATGAAAAAATACTTCCTCACATTACCTCTGAACTGTCCCCCCTTGATCTTCAAATTGTGCCCCCTTGTTCTTGCATACCTCTTTTTCTGAAAGATGTTACCCTCTTGGACTGTGATGATTCCCTTGAGGTACTTGAAAGTTTCTATCATGTCTCCCCTCTTCCTCCTTTCCTTGAGGCAATACATATTAAGCTCCTTAAGTCTCTCTTTATCTGTCTTCTGGTCCAGACCCTGCACCATTTTAGTTTCCCTCTTCTGGACTGCCTCCATCCTGTCTGTGTCTTCGCGGAGATTGGGTCTCAAGAACTGCATGCAGTACTACAGATGGGATCTCACCAGCTGTAAGTACAGAAGGATAACAACATCTCGTTTTCTACTAGTGATGCCTCTCCCTATGCATCCCAGTACCCCCCAGACCTCCTTACTGCTCTCTCACATTGAGTGCCCACCTTTAGGTCATCTGATATACCTATCCTCAGGTCTCTTTCCATTTTTGTTGTTGTTAGTATCTCACCCCCCCCATTGTGTACTTTTCACTGGGTTTTTGTTTCCCAGGTGCATTACTTTGCATTTCTTAGCATTGAATCTAAGCTGCCATACATTTGACCATCCCTCCAGCCTTGCAAGTCTCTACTCATCCTTTCTACCAGACCTTGTGTATCAAGTCTGTTGCAGATCTTTCCGTTGTCTGCAAAGAGATATACTTTTCCTTCCAGTCCCTCTGCAATGTTGCTTATAAAGACATTAAAAAGGACATGTCCTAGTACTGAACCCTGTCGTACTCCACTAGTAACTCCCTTTCCTTCAAAGTGGACTCTATTACCCTCTGTGTCCTGTTCTGCAGCCAATTCTTTACCCAGGCTACCATCTTGGGACCCACTCCCAGGCTGGCCAACTTGTATATTAATCTTTTGTGTGAGACTGTGTTAAATGCCTTGCTAAAATCTAGGTAGGCCATGTCCACAGCCCCTCCTTGATCTACTACTTTGGTCATCCACTCAAAGAAATCTAATAGATTCATCTGGCATGACCTTCCTGCTGTGAAACCATACTGCCTTGGGTCCTGCGCCCCTCTGGCTTCTAGGTACTCAACAGTTCTTTCCTTCAGAAGTGATTCCATCGTTTTCCCAATCACTGAGGTTAAATTAACAGGTCTGTAGTTTCCTGCTTCTGCCCTGCTCCCACTTTTGTGAAGTGGAATAACATCTGCCCTCCTCCAGTCCTCAGGTACCATGCCATCCTCCCATGATTTGTTAAACAGGGTAGTCAGTGGTGTCACTAGTTCTACCCTTAGTTCTTTTAGAATTCTGGGATTACCCCCACCAGGCCCCATTGCTTTGTCCACCTTCAGTTTTAAGAGTTCCTTCAGAACCCTTTCTTCTGTGAATGGGCTGGTATCAACCCCCCATAACTAGGGTGTTTCTATTGTTTGGTTTAGGTATCTCCTCCTCTTCATTTGTGAATACTGTTTAGTATCTCTGCCTTTTCACGGTCACCCTCTGTCCACCCCTCCTCCCATTATTAAGCCTCACTATCCCTCCCTTGGTCTTCCTGCACTCCCTGATGTACCGATAAGGTTTTATCCCCCTTCTTAACTGAGTTGGCTATCTTTTCATAGGTTTGGGCCTTTGCTGTTCTGACTGCCTTCCCTGCTTCTTTTTGCTTTAATTGATACAATTCTCTGTCCTTCTCCTTCTGTGATTCCTTGTACTTCCTGAATGCTTTCTTTTTCTCCCTAACCTTCCCTGCCACCTCCTTTGAGAACCATAGTGGTTTCTTACATTGTTTTGTTTGTTCTTATATGTTTCAGGAGCTGCTAGAATACAGTGTACTTAGTGAGGCCTCTACAGCTTTTGCAAAATGCTTAAAGTTTTGCACTCAAGTAACCTCTGGAGTTTTCCATTAGCCTTTTACAATAATCTTAAATTATAAATATGTACATTTCAACTGTAACACTACACATTTTCCAAAACAAAAGGGATCCCAATATCAGTATCCTTTCACATAAAGCATTGCATATATTTTTATGTCAACAGATATGCAAGGGAGGAAAAACAGACAGCAATGGAATACTGAGAGACAGTGAGAGCCAAAGATTTGCAAAATTGTCTGAGTGATAAAATCTGAAGTCTCACAGGAAAATTTGGTTGCACAACCAGACAGAGAAATGGACAGGAAAGGACAGATCCTTGCATTTTAAACACGTTCTCTAGCAACTGGGACAGGTTCCTATTCCACCATGTCACAATGTACACATTTAAAAAGGGGTAACATTTAATCAGAAAAAATGGAAGCAGTGAAACCAAATACTGTCTGTCCCTGGATCCCCTTACCTCCAATAACTAAGATCACACATAGTATTTTTGGATGCTCCATCGGCCATATATTTTGTTACAACACAATTTCTCATTTACATTCTCAATTTTCATCCAGAAAACCAACATAATCTTTGTCCCAATTTTTCAAATATGTTTAGAACTTTTGTATCCTTTTTCTTCCTCACCTCTCAAATTTTAGACTTTGGGTCCTTTGCCTTCTTTTGGAATTCATCTTCTTCTTCTTCTTCTTCTGCTGTAGCCTCTCTGGGTATACACCCAGAAGTAACTATCCCTCCAGCTCTGACGTACATCTTGACTGCATTCACCTGCCCCCATTCCTCCCTCCTCCTTTTGCATTTTCTGGTTGCTTTCTGCCATCCACTTCCAGCAGTCCTCCTTCTTTTTCCCATCTCTTTTGTTTTCTGCCCACTCTGCCTGCCATCCACCTTTGGCAGTACCCCAATTCTTTTTACCTGAGTTCATCTGCCTTCTTATATTGAAGATGGGTGGGGTAAAATTCTATCTAGCAGTAAATTGTGAGGGAGAGCTGACCTGTGCAGCTCCTTTTAAACTCACTTCTCTCTCTCTTGCTCTAATTTAAACCAACCAATCCTCATTTACCTTTCTTTGCTCTGCCCCACCTCCTTGGGTCACTCACTTAGCACCGCCCCTTCTCTTTTCCATTACTCTTTTACCTTAGCCTCTCCTTTGTCCCCTTCCCCCTTCCTTCCCTTTCTATACCTTTAGCCAATAAACTGAGCACTCTGTCCCTGGGTTAGGTGTCATGGGACAAATGGGCCTGCTGTTTATATAGGTAACCCTCCTTGTCCCTTGATCCCCTTACCCTCCCAATAATTTAGACCATACTTAGTATTTTTGGGTGCTGAGTTGGCCATTTATTTTATTCTAACACTATTTTTATACACATTCTCAATTTCCATCCAGAAAACCATCAAAATCCTTGTCCTAATTTTTCAATTATATTTACAACTTTCATATCCTTCTTTTCTCTTCTCCCTTCCCCAATGTACATCTGAGGTCCTTCATCTTCTTCTGGTATTCATCTTTTACTGTAGCCCCTCTGGTTATATATCCAGAGGCACCTATCCCCCGGTCTTCAACTTACATCCAGGCAGGGTTCACCTACCATTCCCCTGTTTGCATTTTCTTCCATTAGCCAGATCTCCAGCTTGCGATGGAAGATGGGCTCCCACTTCTTTCCATTCTCTTAAAACCTCCTTTTTCCAAGCCTCAATAGCTGTCCCTAATTCTGAGTTAAACAAATCTATCCCCGTGATAGACAGGTGCACCACATTTGATCAATAGAAACCTGGTTTCTCTTCCCCATTCCCACATATGTTATGATCCTTTCCTCTCTTGTCTTGAGCCAAATCCCCTATCTTCCTGTCCATCCAATTTCTAGCCTTGTTTGTAGCCTTATGCTCTCTCACATACCTCCATTCCCTTCTTGGTAATATCCTTGACCACCGTATTACCACATTTGGCCACCATTTTTTAATCTCCGTAATGTCATGCTTTACGTGAAAGAAAATGTCCAGCCATGGTCTTGTGCCCAAGTCATTCCCCCCAAAATTTATGGCCAGCAGATAGCGTTCCAGCCTTGTGGTTCACAAGTCCAAAAAAAGTGGTAGTAACTGTGCCCAGCAGATGCCTTCAACTCCTTTCCGGTTTATTCTGACTGTGGTCCAATTCTGGTATAATTGCTTCCCCCAGCTTTTCACACAGCTCTGTGTTCCATCCAATATATGAATGAATGATCACAAATCCAAACCTCCAGATGTTCCTTATGACCTGTGACACAAAGAAAGAAATGTGAGCCTTTTATCATGGGAACAACAATCCCTTTTGCCATACAACCCCTTTACAAGAGCACCAGTCTGCTTTGTTCCATTCCTGTACCAGTCCCTTTTTCTTGTAAGAAAGCAAAAATATACATTAGTAATGTAGGTTTCACAAGTAGGTTTTGTAACAATCTATGGCCCATCTCCCCTTCATCTTTACTTCCTCCCTGGAACCCCCTTGTGATGCAACCTTTGATGCTTTGCCTATCCTAGTGAAGTGTGATGAGTAGTGTCTTGGGTCCTCACCCACAAACTCCAAAGCCTTCATAAGAACATCTGTCCTCTCTTGATTTGTTGTCAGGGATCTGTTCCTGTGCTTAAACAGTGTCCCCTCCACAGCTAGTCTGACCATTGCGTGTCCCAGTAAGTGTCTAATTGGGCATATTGAATGGCTTATATGCCTTTTTAACCTGATCGTCATCCCCCTCCCTGCCTGGTCCATCTTAGACCTCTGCAACTTTAGCTCTACTTTGTCCCCTTCCCATTGTGTATCTTACCAAGTTGGCCTTTCCTACCACATGCCTCCCTTATCTTCAGACTTTGCTAACCTTAAAGGTCGCTTGAGACATAACTGTGAGTATAGCCCCAAGCAGCCTTGCTTCATTCGTTGAGTGGCATATCTTTGGCAGTGCTCCCATTAAACTGTCCAACTGTCTATCTGGATGGTGGGGGGAGAAGTCCCAGGGAAGCAGAAATGGGGGGCAGCCAGCAAGTTTGGCTGGAGGGCTGTGGTGAGGCCCAGGTGGACTGCTTGACACCTTGGCCCTTCTACATTGAAGACTCCTGTAAGAAGGTGCACTGATTCAGGCAGTAGCTTCAATGGGAGGACTGGAGTACTAAAGTGAGTCTGTCTGTGCATTTGGGAGTTGAAGCCTGGGGAGAAAGAAGCTAAGGAGGATGGCCAAGTGAACTTCAGCAACTTGATAGGGTAAGCACTGATGGGGGCCCTGTATTGCTAATAATCTCAACTGCAGCCAAGTGCAGCTCAGGGGGTCAGTATGTTTCCTGTGGGGGCCTGCTCTGGCACCACTGGCCTTGTGAAATGTTCAAAGGAGCCAGTCTGGACTGTTGTGCATGTTGTAGTGGCAGAACTAGCCCTTTTCCCCAGGCCTGTGGTCACTACAAGGTTGGAACTCTCAGGCTGGGCAGCCAGAAGAGGCAGGGTAAGGTCTATGTGGGGGATGGTTGACTGGGACCCTTGTGGGGTGGCAGACAATCCATGTGGTCCATGTGGCACAAGCAGCAGTCCACTAGAAAAAGGTGGGCTCAGAAATTGGAATTGCTGCATGAGAATTTCCTAGGGAAGCCATTCTAGGCACATGGCATCATTGACTGGATGTCCAGATGATTTTCGGTGGCTTGGTTCTTGCTAAAGAACACCATGTTTGACTGTATAAAACCTGAAGTACAGAAGTTGATCCAAGTATTGGAATCCCCCAGTGGAGAAAGGTTAGAATATGGCCCAGTTGTGAGAGGGATTAGGACAGTAGAAATGTCCCACGCAGTCATAGTCCCTAAGTATGTAATGTTTTGAAAGTGGAGATAGCTGAAAGTAAGCACGTGCCTGTGAATTGAAGGAATGGAAATGAAAGTGCAACTAAGTGCAAACTATCTCTTAGTGTGGCCTGCTCAGCTCACATTATAATTGCTGCCAGGAATATAGCCCATTTGGCTCAAGGGAGTATCTGCATGAAATAAATTAATCTTTTGACCAAAGAGACTGTTTCAGAGTATGAGTCAGACTCCTGCCTGTAAATGTCCCCATCATGTATATCTTCCCCCAGGCTCCATGAAGTTGTTGTTTAACTTTCTGGTTCATTAAATCTGTTTTTGCATCTTTGATTCTGGAGAGGATATTAAACTTAATCCATTTGAATTGTGCAATCTGTGTCAGTTAATCAAGCTTGCCCTTGCAGCTCATTTGTTGGATTGAAGAAATGTGCCTGGCCCCAAGCCTAGAGAAGCCAGTTCACTACCATTAGAAGAACCAGGTAGTGAACTATTTTTTCTTTTCTTGGACTGTGTTGTTTGGCCTGAAACTGCGTCTCTCCAACTTGTTACCATCTGGATACCTCTAGACACCAGAAGAGGGGACTTACAGACATGGGAGCTTGTCCAGGATGTTGGAGAGTGTTTTGGGGAGAATGTTTATGATTGGAATAACTTTTGAGGAGCTGCAGGGGAGTTTCTGGACTGTGCAGGCACCATTCTGAACATGTACCATGTCATGCCTTGGTGCAGGACCACATTGCAACATAAACTGGTTAGCATACCTGTAATGTATGCAGACTGTTGGGATCCCTTTTGATTGGTTTAAGGCTCTTGAGCTGGAACTGGAGGTCTTGTTACTTTGAGCAAGGGATGCCATTTTGTTAGCCCCCAGTAACTATGTCACAAGTGGTTGGAGCAAGGAGATAGACGTATACCTTGGACTTAGATATTGTTCAGCCACTTTCTAAAAACTCTGCAAACAACACCATGGCTGAAGCCTCAGAAGCTGGAAACCACATGGTTCTTGCAGACTGCATCCTTGCTTTCATGTCTGTGGGATCCTTCGCAAAAAGGGGGAATGCAGGAAAAGTGTATGATCTGCCAACATACTGGAGATGTGCTGAAGGTCTTCCCTCTTTGTTTGGACTGTGCTGGCAGTGATGCTGTTTTCCACGGTACGCCTGTCATGGAGTACCAACCTGAAAGGAGTCTGGCCACTATATCTTCTCTCATGAGTGCCACATCATCAAGTTTTGACAACTCAGAACTGTTGAGTGAAGTGGCCCAATGTGTGAGGTGTTATTTCTGTCTGCCCAGCCCCTCACCTCCTGCATGGCCTGACCCTCCCCATGGCACAAGGAGGGGTCATGGGGCAGCAGGTAGGACTGAGCCATCTGTGTCCCCTACTTTTATTGGACAATGTTTTCTGGCCTATACAGTGCCTCCTTCCCACTTTTTACCATCTGGATTCCCCTTACCACAGGGAGGGGGAACTTACACATCCAAACACAGATCAAGAGTGCAAGAAACAAACATGCACACCCAGACCCAGACCTAGTGCAAGAGACCAAGAGACCAACACCTAGAGCCAGACTAGCAGACAAGAAACCAACACCCACAACCAGCCAAGGTAAGTGTAATCGGTGGGTCTCTCCATTAATTGAAGATAAAGATACTGTTACAACAGAAGAGAGCAGCAGGAGAGGCTCCCCAGTAGCAGAGCTATATGGTACATGTACAGTATCTCTAAGATATGTGTTGGTCACTAGGTTGGTTAGTAGGTGTGTGTTTGTATATTTGTGGGTGGGATGTGTATGTAGATTGTGGGTTCACATGAATGTGTAGGTAAGTAGGTATATGCTTCCTTTTCATGGATGGGTAAGTGAGTGAGTGTGAATGTGTGTCTGCCAATGGAAATGTGTAGTGGTAGCCACCTCCATTTTCATTGCAATTCTGTGTTATGGCACAGCACAACTTCATACCTTTATTTATTGCCACAGTCATTTGAATGCTGCATTTCCAGTATCAGGATTTGTCGCTTCACACCAGTGTGTGCTGTTATTCTAAGTGGCAGTAGCTGATACTACAGATTGGGAGACTGGAGACTTTTTAACATGCCAGTTGCCAACATCTAAGATCTCACCACTAAGAGGACTTTGGAACATGCCACCTACCCAGTGACCCAAAAACAACACCAGAACATCATTCTCAGTCCCCACTCCACAAGTAAACTATATCTCACAAAGAACAGTAGCACAACATTTACAGCGTACTGCATCATTCTTTGCAGAACTCTCATTATGACCTTGCAGTTGCTGGACACAAATAGCAGTGTTTATGTCTCAGTAGGGCTTTGCAGAAAAGTCCCTCAATCCATGACTGGCATAAATTACTTGCATTCTGACTTAGATGCAAAAAAAAATGGATGAGGAAAAAATGGAACAGTTATGAGGTTGCTGTTCTTCCAAGGCGTTCCTTTCTCACTACCACTACCCACAGCAAGCTTGACCGCTACTGGGGCTCTGGAGACAATAGATTGCTCTTACTTGATTGAGCCAGTAGCATGCATTGCTTCACATAAGGTTGCTACTTGTTTTCAAGAATCCTCACCCTCTCCTAAAGCTGTGACCCTCTGGCTTTCACTTTGCCCACCACTTTCCATCATCTGTTATGAACCGTATGGGAATGCTGAGAGAGCCAAGTGGCAGTGAACACATTTGAGCCTCAGTCTGCCTTTCTCTGCAGCTGCCACATTACTGTACAACCTGCAGCCGGTATACAGAGGTACACCCTGAGTCTTTAGCAGACCCGGCAACCCCACTGCTCCTAAGTACCCCAAAGGACTGAGGCTCTGCATGTACTGCAGCTAAGAAACTCACACTCCAAAGTCTTCCTCCTCTGTCTGCTGACCATAGCTACTCTTGGTGATGTCAGTGAGCTCTTAACAATCATTCAGATTAGAGCAAATTGCTACCGTACCCAGACAGGATTATGCTAGGTTATCCTGAATACTAAATTCAATACATATTCCACATCTAACAGGTTTTACCTGGGTTCTGCACTAGCACTAGCTGACTGACCCTGGTTACCCCATAGTGCTCCCTTCATAGCAACCTCACACATTCACAGATAGGATTAAATTACATTTTCTCACTTACCGAGGAACAGACCTAAATTTAATCTACTTTCATATAAGTAAATATTAATGCCAATGTACAGATACTGTATATTATTACACATGATGTAACACAAATGGAGTACCCTTGGTTGGTGTACCATGATTTCTACAGTACCTAGGGATGAGTGAATGAATGTGCAGTGTCCTGCAGAACTGCAAACTACCCTAAAGACCCCCTGCAGACATATTCCTCCTGTTCTGTAGACCTCAAACTCCCAGGTCTCTTCATCTCTGGAATCACTTGGTGCTTCTGGTCTTTCATAGCAGAGGAAGCCTCTGAGTAGAACTGACCGGTTTCATCTGGAACCTAGTCCCAGGTTATTTTAAACCACTTGACCTAAATTTCCCTAAAGTTCCTGGGACCTCAGTATTAAAAAGAAACACTCTGGACCTGATATTCCAAAGCTAGTGCCAGTGCTAAAGGATTTGTGCCTTTGCTATATGGGTTGGCTCCAGTCTGTGAGGTAGGCGTCTACTATATATTCAGAGGTCCCTGTAGGATGGCCTAAACCCATTAGTACACAGGCACTAACATATTGCTGTGCCATTTCTATGTGATAATAGCAACCGCACAAAGGTGCTTGCTATTGTCCTAACCTGCATCATTGCCCAAAACAATTTCAGTGATATGCATAAAAAAGCTACTGGGAATTGTACATGCTGTGCCGCCTTGCACCCCCACACCTCCCTAAATCAAGATTCTCAAGTTCAGGGGGCTGCATGTATAAAAGGGGGGACATATCCTGGCTCAAAAAAAAAAAGTTCTGTAGCCAGGAGAAGCCCAAGAAAAACACCGGCCCTCACTCCTGAACCCAGGATCTGTTCCACAGGAGCCATGCACTCTACCCACCACACCACATGGATGGCTTGGGGAAAGCAGGTTCCCTGTGGGTCACATCCCTGTACATCATCCTTCCACATCCTGTTGCCCACCCTCCCTTCCTGTTGCCATTCTAGCCCACAATGAAAGCGCCCTAATATGGGTTGCCATTGTGATGGTCACCCATATTAAGTTGCTATCATCTTGTGCTTCCTGCTATGCCCATGCAATTGACAGGGTCTCCACTGACTAGAGGTGCAGTGAAATTCCATTGAAATCCCGTATTTTGCTGAGCAAAATATTTGCAAAATCTGTGGATGTTGCTAATGAATTTTGATGGTCCAAAATGCTAAATTCCCAAAGGAGAATTGTGAATTTCATGCACTAGTGGCAGAATTTCAACTCAGAGTCACAAAATTCTGCCATTCACGGGTGAAATTCTGTATTTCGCAGGCAAAATTCAAGATTTCACAGATGGGATTTTGCACCCACTAAATATTTTGCGAAATGCACAAATTTTGAGAAATATTTCACTGAATGAAATTTGTGGATTTCACACATCCCCAGGTCTGTCTCATAAAGGAGCTTGTCTCAGTGATGTTCCAACTGGCAAAATAAAGATTTTGATTGATTGAGTGAATGATTGATAGATTGATTTCTCTACTCCTGATTAAGCAGGAAGCAGCAATGTCCAATATTTGTGAAGGTAGTAAAGAACATCTAAAGCAGTGCTATTTTCAATCTCTGAAAACCTCGACTTGGGTGATAATTCCATGACCCTACCCCACTAATGATGAAAAAGCTGTACTGCAGCTGCTCACCCCTGTTCATACAACCAGTGCCTTGCAGACAGCTCCCTGGGGTCTAGTGACACCCTCCATCCCCATCAATTGTCCCATGTTTATTAAGGTTTTCTGTGGTGTCTAGTGACACCCCCAACTCTCCAGTAACATGTCCTGTATATGTTAATCTTTCCCTGGGTATTTAATGGAACTCCCACTCTACAGTTACCCATCCTGAATATGTCAATCTTTTCCCTGGTGCCTTCAGGCACACCCTACCTCCCAAGCACCAATAGCCTATATATTAATCTTTTCCCTGGTGTCTAGTGGCACCATCTACTCCCCAGTCACCATTTCTACAAATCTGTTCTCTGGAGTTCAGTGGCACCCCCATCTCCCTGATCACCCATCCTGTATATGTCAACCTTTTCACAAATGTTCATTGGTACCCCCACTTCCGACTGCCTGTCCTGTGTATGTTAATCATTTTCCTGGATTTTAGTGGCATCAATCACCAATCTATATGTGTTAATCTTTTCTCTGGTGTCTAGTGACACCACCCACTCCCCGGTCACCAATTCTGTGTAAATAAATCTGTTCTCTGGCATTCAGTGTCACCCCCATCCCCTGATCACCCATCCTGTATATGTCAATCTTTTCATGAATATTTATTGGCACCCCCACCTCCGACCACCTATCCTGTGTATGTTAATCATTTTCCTGGATTTTAATGGCATCAATCACCAATCCATATATGTTAATCTTTTCTCTGGTGTCTAGTGGCAGTGCCCACTCCTCAGTCACCAATTCTGTATATTTAAATCCATGCTGTACTGTTCAGTGGCACCCCAACCCCCTTGATTACCCATCCTGCATATGTTAACATTTTCATAGATGTTTATTGGCACCCTCCACCCTGATCACCTATCTAGTACATGTTAATATTTTTCCTGGATTTTAATGGGACTTCAGACCTCTCAACTGCCAATCCCTTATGGGTTAATGTTTTCCCTAGTGTCTAGTATCAAGCTCCATCCGCAATCACACTTTCTGTGTTCCCTATACTATCTCTTGCTTCCCATGGTAACCATGCCCATAACCCCAAATGCTGGCAGTGAAAAAGACTAGCAAACATTGACTGTCCAGTGACCACAGACCCACCCTGCCTGCACTCGGGACATCACACACCCAACCCCACATTACCATCCTGTCTGGAACTGTATGTTGCTTCTTTATCTGATAACTGGCTTAGCCTTCTTCTCACTGCCTTGGTCAACTGGCATATTAGCTGCAGTGTGTGCATGTACAGTATACTGTATGCATGCACACTGCAGCTCATGCAGCATCCAGCCAAGGAGGTGAGAAAAGGGCTTTGTATTGCATCATATCAGGATGTGATGTATATTCCCAGATATAGTAGTGGGGGGGGTTGATGGGCAGTGATGAAGGTACTTGTGTGGTGGACTGCTGGAGCACCATAGTTTGCTGGTTCATTCCTCAGAAGACATTTGGGGAAGGAGGCAGGAGTACCATGGCATGCCATGGTTAGTATTGGGGACATAGAGACTAGGAACATTATTAATACATACAAAATGAGTGATTGGAGCATGTGGCATGCCACTGGACACCAAGGAATTTATTGATATATACAGGACATGTAATCAGGGTGTTGGGTGCTATTAGACACGAGATAAAGATTAACATACAGGGGATGGATGTTAGACTGGCATGGGTGCTGCTACACACTGGGCATGAGACGGCAGGCTCTCATGGAATGGGCACAAATGTCCCTCTACTCACCATGCAAATGAACCCATTATGGCCATGCTAATATCCCTTAATTGCCTTGACAATGGGCACATATTCATGTGTTAGTTAACTATAGCCCCCAGAGGTCCTGAAACTATCCATTTAGGGTATAAATTCCCCGTGGGCTGGGCACAGCCCAGGTCCTTGTCAGGGCAGCAGAGTACGACTTAGTGATGCACTGACATGGGCCAATATTCAGTTGAATATCATTGGACCACTATTTTATTTATTGAAACATTGAAATGTTTCACCAGGAGGGTGCACTGAACAACAAGTTTCTCATCTCACGATGCGACCTGGGGGGAAGGGGTTACATAGGGATGTAAATGATGGTCACTTACAATAGTATGTGGGTAGTACAAACAATACAACATTGTACGATTATGTAACAGTTGGAACACAAGGTATGGTACAATAAACAGTAGCAGAACATTGGGTAAATTATAATTCATGTCCAAAATCACACAAAAGAACATATAAAAGTACAAAACAGTAATGATGCAACAGAACCATTATCGTGTATGAGAGGTCCAGGAGCAGGGCTCAAGGTAGTATGCAAATGCTGTCGGAGTAAAAAAGGATGGGGTAGGTTGTGCACATGGATGACCCAGAAGGGCAGGTGGAGAAGAGAACAGGAGAGGGAGAACTGAATATGAGGAGAAGGGGAAGCCATTTCCTGATTTCCCCTTCAGGATGTTGAGAACCCTGCTGGGGGATCAGGGTAGAAAGGCAGAAACTGGGGATAGGTATTAAGGAAGGGTTAAAGTAGAAACAGCTGAGGGAGAGGTAATTGTGCAAGGCAGAGGTAAGGGAGTAGTTGGAGGAGGAGTGTCATATTTCGGGGAATTCCAGACTTTAACCAATCCAACTGAATATAGCATCTTCTGGTTTGGGTGAAGACGCAAGCAGGGCATAGTCCTTTGGGCCATGGTTGTGTCTGTTTTCGAATATCTGCCCCTGTTTTTTTTGATAAACGCTTCCTACTTCTAAGTAAAAATACTATTCATTAGCCCTTAAGGACTATTATTCTTTCTTCTCTGCCTAGGTTGGCCTAAGCTGAATTGAAGCTCCACAAATTCAAAATCTGTCACTGGACAAATTACACACCCCTCATTTCACTTCCAGCAGGGTGAGCTAAATACAAGATCTTTCTTGTAGTAAATCCTGCTGCATAAACCCTGGTTGCCACCCCTTACATAAACATATGTGTGGTGTATACATGCAGAATGCATGCTACCTGCTTAATTGTGCAATGTTTGTATGTGGCTCATGTGCACAAAGTGAATCTAAGTGAACCAGGTCTAAAAAGCAAATCAGGTTTGCATGCTGCAAGCTTGACATGTGCACAGCAGGTAAGCTGGTGTGAACATCTTCTAAAAATGACATCAGGTTAGCATACTGCATGCTTGCCACTTGTGCAGCACATAAGATGGTACAAATCTCAGCAAAAAAACACATCAGTTTCCATTTCTTATACTACTGCTAGCAGCAAGAGTCATTAAAATACAGTTTTATTGGAATTCCTATAAAAAGTTAGGTACACTCATTAATTCTGATCCTTTTGCAATTGAATGGCTTTTGGTTTTTGTCATTAAATCACCATTAATTTGTAAAGTATTGTTTTCTTTCTGTATTAAATGCCTAGGATATAGGCAGTCAACATCCCCCATTCCAGCTGTATGAAAGGGAACATTGTTTAATCAGGAGTAGCACACTAAGCCATAGCTTGTTTCCATTTGTGACATGGGAGCACAAGAAAGTTAAGTGAGTTGCTCCAGATCACATAGTAGGCACCTATGAGATTCAAAACCAACTTTCCAGATATGCATCTTAGAGACCTTAACCCACTGAGCTATACTGCTTCCAGTATGAAGAGGGGTGTCTGTGTTGTGAAGACTATCATTTTTGTTTTGGACCACAGAGATCCCTTATACATATTTAGTGCTACAGATACATTTCTCTTTGACTGTTTCATCTCTTACTTTCGTGTTTGTCACTCTGTATTGAGCATATACACTTGGCCATGTTCAGCACTCTTGGTGCTGGGTAGGGTCTTGGAAGCATGCACCATACCTCTCAGTTTGTCACTCAAATGAGATCATGGACATTTAAAATGAGGGACAAGGATGGACACTAACCCACATGATCAGGACACATCATAACACATAGAGATGCAGTATCTCAGAACATGGTGGAAAGCATTGAATTAGGACCTGGGAATGAATTTCTATCAATAAACAGGGGTGCCATTTAAGTAGGACAGAAGGTGGCAGTTGCCTGCCCCCCCTCCCCATAACTGTGCCTAGGCTGTTCTTATGGTGTGGCAATAATGGCATTCAATTTAGATTTAATCTGTTGCCTAATAAGTGCCCATTTGGCTTGTATGTTTTCACGCTGCATGTGCTCTCTGGTAGTGGTGGGCGAAGTGGCCGAAATGTGTTCCATGAAGTGATTCATGGAGTAACGTGGAATCCTCAAAGTATTGTGTGATATGAAGCAGAGTACTTCACATCATGATGAGGAATGCAAAGTCAATTGAAACCAATGACTTTGCATTATTCCACCTTCCCCAAGCCACTTCTCCACCAATTTTAAGGTGAAGTACATTGAAATCAATATACTTCACATCACTTCACCTTGTTATTGAGCTCCAGGGTGAATTTTGCAGTGCTTGATGGGATTGCAGGTCACATGGGATCTAGGTTGTTCTGCACAGCCTCAGTTCTGTGTAGTGTGTGAGTAGTGGAAGACGGAGACAGTTTCTTCTCAGAGCCCTGTGATATAAATCATCTAAAAGCTATTAAAAAAGCCTTTTAGATCCATTTTTATTTTGTCTTCAAAATGTAGTACATCGACTGTAGACAATCCTCCTGTGCTCATATTATCAAGTGTTTATTGTTTGTGTGTGTGTGTTTTGAATGTTAATTTACAAGAGTCAGTCTGTGAAGTGTTATTTGGGGGAGGGGTGTATCTGTGGTGTAGGTATATTAACTGGAAGAGAAAGGCAGCCTTTCTTTCTTGGTTTTATTTTTCTTGAGTAACTGTGTTAATGTACATGCAATAATGTTTTCAGTGATTCTTGACATTTTCTTATTGATTTTTGTGGTGCAGTAGTGTATAATTTTAGTTTGTTTAAAACATTTGGTTATATTACTAAAGGTTTTCAATTTTCTACGTATTACTTGTAGTGTGTGTGTGTGTGTGTGTGTGTGTGTGTGTGTGTGATGCATGCCATTGAATCAGACACCATTTATTGTGACAAAGAGTAATTTCAGCAGTGTGCACCTGCTGCTGTGTAGTATCTTTACCAGTAGAGGATTGTTACTGATGTGCACTACCCCCCAACTGGCAAAAGGAATACTTTTCCAGATGTGGATTTGTGACTTGTGAGCACACTGATTAGGTATTGTTGTGCTTTTGCATCTGCATCTCTTGAATGTGCAGCACAGTCTTATTCTGTCTGTGTGTTTGCAGTACATCCTTAATTCTAAGAGACTTTGCATTTCTTGTTACACTCTCATTTCACTTCGTCAGCACTGGGGAATTTTTAATGCACAAGACAGTAGCATTTTGGGGATGCACATTAATTCTGGTGACTGTGTGTGACCACTGTGCGCATGATTGAGTATGTCATTAATTCTGGGAGACTGCATTTTTTGTTATGTGCTCATTTCATTTCGTCAGCAGTGGAGAATTTACTAGACACAAGATAGCAGCATTTTGGGGATGCACATTGATTCTGGTGACTGTGTGTGGAGGGCTGCCAATATTATTGTCACTTCATCTTACTTCGCGTTAAGGCTAAATTACAATGCAAAGTAATAATTACAAGGCAAAGTGAGCCTTTTGTATTCTCCACTCTGTGCAGTGGAGTGACAACGTGAAGTGCTCACTTTGCGTTTACTTTGCCGATGAAGTTTAAATTCACTGCATCTCTATTCTCTGGACTTAACTGTGTCTGTATTGTGTTGTCCACTCTCTCCACATATTAGAGATGGTACAATCACATGTGATGCAGATGAGCTCCAGCCAAAAAAGAGAGTATGAGTCTTACAAGTGCAACACTGTCTTTTCTGCAACAAAGTAGACAGACAGCACAGTACAGTACAGCTTGAATGAGTTGGTGAGCACAGAACTCCCAGTTGCCATGTTGTGGCAGCATATTTGTTGGTCTACTCTTAGTGAGTCTCCATTTTCCTTGTTGACTGAAGGGCAGAGGGTGTGCTGGAAGCTAACTGGAGACTGCACTACCTATTAACTCTATTAGGCTCGCCTTGCAAAAAATAAAAACAGTGCAGATCCCCACGGCAGCAAGCTAGGCTTAGCGACAGTGGTGACAGTGGTGTTGGTTGCCTTCCCAAGCCTTGGTCAGCACAGTGCAGCAGCAGCCACAGCAGTATCAAAGCAACAAGCAAGCAATCCAGGTTGCCTTGGATTGGTAGGTGAGGTGACGTGGTCACAGACCATGTTGGGGCCTGTGAAGGCCAGTTCTGGCATCCAGCTTCTGGTAGAAGGAGAGGGGAGAGTGGACTGAAAACTCGGTTGGAGGCACACTGTGCCAGGCTTCAGGCTCTGGCCATATGGTCAAAAGTAAATGTAAATATATTTTTTTACTGGGAGATTGGAGAAGGAGGAAGGACTGAAACATTAATGTGTTTTTCATGTTTTTTCACCTTTGGGTGGCTTCGTGATTAATAGAGGATGGATATTGGATGGAGTGGAGTCTAGGAGAAAAATCGGGAGAATGTTCTATTTTTGTGGAGGAGGGGGGCAGAACTTCAACCTGGACCAAAACTGGTTAGGAACTGAGAAGGTTTAAGTGGGTTTTAGCCCAAATCTGATGCACTGCTCTGGAGTATATACAAACAAATCTTATCCATTTAAATTTTTCCTGATTTGCATATTACTTTTCAGTCAGAACAAATAAGGTGTACCTTTTAATGATGTAACAAACATTCTAGAGCTGTCCCTTGCATTCACAGATGGTTGAGCAGTGTGGTATGCACAGACTATTGGAGCCCACTATAGTCAGGCTGCATTCCCCCCCAACCCAGTGAAGCTGCCCTCCGCATCTCCATTTTCCACACATTATAACAAAGGGCAAAGGAGACTGCAGGGCTGTGCCCATTGAAATTAATGGGATTAGTTCCTTATTACTATTTTATACATTATTGATGGAGAGTTGGATATTAATGAAGACAGACGTTTGACTAACAAGGCTCTTGTTAGTAAAATAGTGGACATCATTATTCTCCAAATCAAAACCATAATGTATAACATAGTAACAAAAAACGACTCCATTCATTTCAAGGGGGCACATCCCAGCACTCTAACTCATTAACATTATCTCTTAAAGACTCCTGCCTCTGACTCCCTAGTGCACAAATAAAAAACCTTTTACTTATATCTATACTGGGTGGGTTGTCTGTAGCAGCACAACCATACACGCTACAGTGTGTGTGCATGGGGGAGGGTACTGGCCATGTTGGTGTATGTCACCTATTTGCTACTTTTTTGGGGGGTTACCACCTGTTCCAATGTTCACAGGACATTTCCTGATTTGGTCAGTTGTGTCTTGCAAAAAAAACATGAAAAATACTATGTCCTGACATTACAGTAGAAAAAAATGTCTTCTGATTTTCCTCTAAATGTTGCAAAAAAAATAATAATACCTTAACTAAAATACCTTAAAATGATACAGAACACTAGAAAAAAACTATGCAACTACAACACTCAGACTTAAATATGATAATTTGGAGAAAACAAGTCTGTTGCCCTGGTCGAGGTTATATATTGTCCTGCGACAAATCAGGTTTCAGTATGAAATTTCCCACTTTGGTCTTCTTAAAACCCTATTTGTGTTTGCACAATAAAGTCTGGTTGCATGGAAGCATTCAAAATTATGGAGAGAAAATATTAAGAGTGCAGGCCAGGCAGAAGTAATTAAGTGGTTTTGTGGGTATAAGTTTGTGTACTGGAGGTGGGAAAAAACATGTTTCCATTGTGCTACAGTTCAACTGTGAAACTGAGATCAGTAAGAAAAGAAAACTGAAGAGCTTAACAGTAGCTGCATGCATGCTGCATGTGTGCAGATGTAGTCAGATACAGTATGCATTGAAGTACAAGCAAACCGTATGCGTGCAGGTATTATGGCTTTGTGGTTAAAAGCACTGAACTGTAAACCAGGAGGCATAAAAACAAGGGTTTGAATATCAGCTGCCCTACTTGTGTTGTATGATCCTAAACAAATCATTTAACTTTTATGTGTGCAGTGACCACTTGCTTTTTGCATGCATGCCACGTATATGCAGTCTTTCCCAACTTGATATAAAAATCATGGTTTCGCTTGCTGCATGCATGCCATGTGCATGTAATTGGTTCCAATTTAACATTTAAATCATACTTGCAGCATGCACATCACTTGGGTAATTTTATGTGTGCAGCATGAAAACATTTAATGCAATTATTTCTGTAAGGGACCAATTTCCATCCACATGGCGCATTCATTTGTGTGTTAAAATTGGCTTAGAAAAATGCACTGAAGGAGAACTGTACTAAATCAGTAATTCATTTTTCCTGTACAGACTGACTTTTTACAAACTGGTTCTAATTCTGTTACTTTTCCATCTCCACTGGTTTCTTAATTATCCTAGTGGGCATTTCTGATTTACACACAAGTAGTAAATATAATTTTAGATCTTTGTGGTGTAGTTTATGTCTACTGCTGAGATCTACAGTTGTTGGTATAATTCATCTATGTTCTGCTAAAGATCTCTTTGGCTGAAAGAGTTACAACCCACATCATATTGTTCAAAGGTGGTACTGATCACAGGGTTTAAATCAAAAACATTTGCTGAGCTTGCCAATAGGCCATGGGTGTAGGCAGGCATACTCCAAGCACTCCATGGTGTGCAATTTTATTTAAGGGGGCAGCAAATAGGCTCTGAACTGCTTCCTTTTTCCATGAAAACTAACAAAAAAAAATACTGAAGCTTTCTGTAATTTTATTCATAGGAGTCAAAACTAGAAGGACTGGTCACTAATACTCTCTTTGCATCCCAAGGACAATACAACTTTACAGGCTGTGGGCTGGAATGTGGGTGTCTTAGGGAGCAATGCATGGCATTTGTATTTACCCATGCATGGCAACAACCATTGTCATGAGATACAAAAGTTGTATTTATTGTGCCAAATGAGGCAACAAACACGGTCCTGGTGTACATTTGTATATTGTCTGGCTACACCCCGGGGGTGGGGTAGCTCACCCTAACAAGGGTGGGGTAGGGTAGCAGTGAGTCCACTTGGTGTATAGATCTGAAATCCCTGGCTACACTCCTGCAATAGGCCAGTATAGGTGAAGCACTAGAAGAACTGGTACTGGTATTTATACCTTCCTCTAGAAAAGTGATGTATGGCTTTAATACAGTTCACTTTTAATATTGGTCGGTATATGTGTCCAAGATTGATCAGTATCCATTCATGTTAATTCTTACTAGCTTTGTCTGTCCTTCTTATCAGTTTTGCAAATGGTACCTTACTCTGACTGGGGCCACTTATATCTAACTCTTCCCAGTGAAATCCATGTCATTGTGCCAGCTGCCCATTCCCAGTATATCAGTGATGCGTTGGTAGTATTCTGTAGAATATACCATGGCTAGGAGACTACTGGTGAACACATGGAGGACTGGCAGCACTGGAGCTGGATGTTCAATAGTGTGGCCTCCCTATACCTTATCCCAGAACACAAGACCTGCTGTACAGGATACATTGGTAATGGGAGGGCTGTGCCCATTGTTCAGTGTGGGGAATAGGTCCTCCCACAACCTATTCTTAAGCCCTACAATAACCCCACCTCCACCTTTGCTTTGGCACCATCATCACCAGTAGAGTTAGAGACATGTTTGAGATTTTGAACTACTGTGGCAGGTTGACTTGAATAACATGAACTAAAAGTTTCTTGTTTTCAAGTCAGTGAACTAGTTTTATTACACTGAATTGAAACAGTACAGTGTGTCCAAAATTTGGTATTTCCTGCAGTTCCCCAAGTTTCTTGGGGCTGTAGTGGCAAAATTGTAAAAAAAAATTAAAGGTGTTTTCTACTTTTTGAACAAAGGGTTGTTTTTCTTTCATGATGTCAACTGCAGACTCCAGTTAGTGAGCTATGTGATGTATGGGTCTTACAATGAGGCCAAGTTCTCTGATTTTTGCGATGGTGCCACCTGTATGGCCCATCATTACACTGGCTCCAACAAAGTTAACAGAAATTCCTTACAGAAATAATAATATGAAATGTTTTCATGCTGCACACATACAGCTACCCAAGCGATATGCCTGCTGTAGGTATGATTTAAATCTTATATTGAAACCAATTGCATGCATGTGGCATGGAAACAATGACTTTTATATTAAACTGGGAAAGGCTGAATGCATGTGGCATGCGTGCGTGGGGGTGTGGAGGTCAACTTCACTGGGGGAGGATAAGCCTTACTATAGTGGGGCTCCAATTGTCTGTGCTTGCCATACCACTCAACTCTCAATGAATGCAAGGGATAATGCTAGAATGTCTGTAACATCTCTAAAAGGTAAAACTTATTTGGTTTGACTGAACCATAATATGCAAATTAGAAAAAAATTCAAATCTATAAGAGTCATCTGTATAAACCCCGGAGCAGTGTATCAGATTTGGGGTTAACCCCCCCCCCCATTTCCTGGCTGAACTTTTGCCCCCCACAAAAAAGAACTTCATCCCTATTTTTGTCCCTGACTCCATTTCATTAAATACCCATCCCTTAAGGTAAAGAAATGTGAAAAACACATCAATATTTCCATCCTTCTGCCATCCCTAATCCCCCTGTAAAAAGAAATATTTACTTTAACTTACCCAGCTATATGGCCAGAACTTGCAACCTGGCATAGTCCACCAGCCCTGTTTTTAGTCCACTCTCCCCTCTCTCCATTGTCAGAATCTGGATGCTAGAACTGACCATCACATATCCCCAACATGGTCCACAACCAAGTCACCTTGCCATCTGAAGCCACCCAACCTGGGTTGCTTGCTTCTTGTTTGGTTGTCAATGTGGCTGCTGCCACATTGCACTGATCAAGGCATATGAAGGCCTCCCACAGTACTGTCACCTCTGATGCTAAGCCTAGCTTGCTGTCATGAGGGCCTGTGCTGTTTTTTTAATTTTTTTTATAGGGCAAGCTTAGTAGAATAAGTAGGTAGCCTAGTCTTGAGTTAGCTTCTAGCTCACCCTCTGCCCCTTCAGCAACCAGGGGAGATGGAGACTTACTAAGAGCAGACCAAAAAAATATGGTGCCAAAACACTGCCAAAGACAGTTAAATTCTCACTGACTCCTCCAAGCTGTAGTGTGGAGCCTATCTGTCCTGTAGGGAGAAGAGAGTGTCGCACTTACAAGACTCATGCTCTCTTTCTTGACTGAAGTTCAACCACATCACATGTGATTGTACTAACACTAGTAGGTGGAAAGAGTGGACAACACAATACAGACACAGTCGAGTCTGAAGAGTACCTGTAGCATGAGCACACACAGGCCAGGTGGGCACTTATTGTGCAAAAGATTAAATCCAGATTTAAAGCCATTATTGCCACACCAGAAGAAAAACCTAGGCACAAATATGTGGGGAGGGGGGAAGCAACTGCCACACTCTGCCCTACCTAAATGGTACCACTGCTTAATGTATAAATTCATTTTCAGGTGCTAATGCAATGGTTTCCATTGTGTTCTGAGGTACTGGTATCTCCACATTTCATGATGTGTCTTGGTCATCATGTGAGTTAATGTTCCTCATTGTCTCTTATTTTGAATGTACATGTCCCTCATTTCAGTGACAAAATGTGAGGTATGGTTCATTCTTCCAATACTCTACTCAGCACAAAGAGTGTTGAACATGGCCATACTGTATATGCTCAATATAGAATGATAAATTGAAATTAAGTGACATAAAACAGTCATGGAGAAACACATTTGTAGCACTATATATTCATAAGGGATTTGCATGGCCCAAAACAAAAATGCATAGGTTTCACAACACAGGTGCTCCTTTTCTTAGATCTGGAATGGGAGATGTTGATTGGCTAAATCCTAGGCATGTAATACAGTAAGTAAACAATAATTTACAAATTAATGGCAGTTTTATGACAAAAATCAGTAGTCATTAAACAACTTGCAAAAGGATCAGAATTAATGAGTTTACTTAATTTTTATGGAATTAAAATAAAAATGTATATCAATGTCTATTTGTTAGCAGTATAGAAATAGAATCGGATGTGGATTTTTAGATGAGATTTGCACTAGCTTAGCTGCTGCTTGCATGGGAAGCATGTGGCATGTGAACCTTATGTGCTGTGTAAATTATATTCACACCTGCTTAAGTGCTGCTCTCATGTCAAGCTTGCAACATCTGAACCTGATGTAACTTTTTAAAGATGTTCACACCAGCTTAGCTGCTGTTCACATGTCAAGCTTGCAGTATGCAAACCTGATTTGCTTTTTAGACCTGGTTCACATAGGTTCACTTTGTGTATGAGAACAGCATGCAAACATTGCACAGTTAACCATGTGGCATGCATTCTACAGGTACATAGCACACCTGTATTTCTGAAAGGGATGAGAACGGACCCAGGCTTGCTTGCATTGTTAATGTCCGTAAAGGAATGATTAGACTCCAGTGCAGAGCTTATTGCTTTTAAAACTCCATCTGTTTGAGAATGTTCTAGAGGTACAGCTTTAATGAACTCAGTTGTAACTATTTTGACAGCGCTGCCAACAGAACAGAATGAAGGAATACATTTTGCCCACTCTATATGATTGCATCTGTACTGCCTTCTGCAAGACCCTTGACATATTTAAGCAATATACCATGACAGAGTGTGGGTACATGTGGGAGATGTACCACACCTGGTGTGGTTCGGCCATGAGGCTGTTCTGTTGATGGCATAGTCAAAACCTTGAAAGGATTTCTTCTAAGTTTTGTCGCTATAGCCCCAAGAAACTTGGGGAACTGCAGGAAATACTAGATTTCATAAACACTGAATTGTCTAATTTCAGTACAACAAAGCAAGTTCACTGATTTGAAAATAAGACATGTTCAGTTGATGTTGCTCAAGTCAAGCTGCCCACAATAGTTTGTGTAACCCCTTTGTTACCCGGGGTTACTAGAATCCCAGTAAGACCTAGTGGTAGGCAGGGAAGGCAGCTTGTGAAACTCCAGTTAAATGGGTTTCACACTGTCTCACTCTGTCCTCAGTCACAGCTGAGACTTGAGAGATGACATCATTATAGAACTGTGGCAGCTGCATGAGCCACATTTGGAATCTTCAGCTCAAAGAGTGAAGTTTAGAACTTTGGGAAATTCAAAGGGTAGTCTTCCGTTTGTCCTTAAGCAAGAAGGAAGCATTAGTGTGCAGTGTAATATCACACTCAGAAAAAAGGAACTGTTCCTGTATTTTACCTTTTTAAAGTGGTGGAGACCGCTCCCCCGGTCTCAGTGCCCCCCTCCCTTGGGGGGGAGGAAAGTTCTCTGTGAGTTCCAGGGGCAATCCCCTTCTTCCACCCTCGGAAGAAAGCTGCCTGTTTTAATTTAAGTTCAGTCTGTTCATGTATAACAGCAAAAGTTACAGTGCTTCGCCTGTGGGGCACCTGCAACGAATGGGTGAGTGTTTGGCTCCATTGGAAGGGGCAAACAGCTTATTTTCTTCAGTTGGATTTCAAGTAAATGTGGACTGCTATTTGGGAGGACTATGTCAACTAGGACAAACAAATAGAGCAGTCATCTGTTTAAAGTGTTAATGGATTTAAAGTTCACTGTAGAGGGGGTGCTTCAGATCATCCACTGTTCAATCTACATTTTAAAGTCTAAAGTTTTCTGTGTGTCCAGAGAAATGGCCGGGTATGGGCTGTGGGAGCTGGAGGTGGGAAAACAATCCATCTTTAGTAACCAGGTCCACCTCTACGGATTTCTTCTGTGTTTTTGCTACTTGCCTCATGCGCTTGGCCAGTGATGGGGTGGGTACCCAGACGTGGGTCGCAACTTCAAAATCTCTCTAGGAGTCGCAGACTTTAAGTGGTGTGGGGAGCCACAGGATGGGAAAATTACTCCTTGTTGGATGGGAGTCTCCTTGTTTGATGGGAGTTTCGATTGGCAGTACGAAAACAAATCTGTCTAGGAATCGCAGACTTCAAGTGGTGTGGGGAACCACAGTTTGGGAGCCTCCTTGTTTGATGGGATGTCTTTCCAAGTAAAGTTTGGGTTCATTCGCCAAGTGGACTGTCAGTCGGGTGGCCGGCAGGGGAGTCAGGCCAGCTGGGCTGTGTATCCAATGTGCATGCAAAGTCCGGGCTGAGTGCCTGGTGGGTCCAAAGCCAGACAACTGTAGTAATGTGTTCATTCCTCAAATGGACCGCTGTGTTTAACTTCTAATCTGCATTACAGTAACGTAGCCTTTGGGGGACCATGCAGTGCTTTGTTTATGTTCAGTGAGTTAATAAATAAAGCCACACTGAAAAATCCCAATTCTGGTTCTGGACATTACAGTTATTGCTTCCTGTAGTTGGATTTACTTGGGTGCCCCTGTGCAGAGTAGCCAAACCTAGGTCTCTTGTGCCAGGTAACCTCATCCTTCCCCGAACCCGTAGATACATATGTAAACCCATGTTACATTTAAAATCTCAAACACCTAATTCTACTGGTGATGATGGTGCCAAAGAAAAAGGCACTTCTGAGAGATGTACACTCAGTACAGTTTGTAAAATCATTGATTATTCTAGATGTTTTGCTAATACTGAAAAATCTATCGCTTGAATTTCAAAGGATGACCTGCTAATATTAGAATTCCACAGCTCATAAAGACATGCTTACTCTAGTTGATGGAGCAAAAAATAAAACCCTGTAAGTCTGACATAATTTCTAAACAAATATAATTCTGTAGAGAAATACATGAACTATCATTTACCAAAAAGTGGCGGTGAGCTCAAGAGTGTTTCTTTTACTTTCAAAGGGAATTGTCCACAAGTAAATTTTATGACTTACACACATCTGCACAGTTTAATATGTGTAGCAGTATCTTACATTGACTAGTGTTTTTAGAATTTGTTGGAGGAGCTCTAAAATGGTTCCTTGTTTCCTATTTCAAAAACTGTATTCTACCATGAGAAGAACTAGCAGAATGTGGCATGACTAAATCTATTAGACTACTTTTGCAGCTTTTTTGAAGATCACATGACCAGTATAGAAATGGAGTATGCTGCCTTAAAAGCAATGTTTAAGTTTGCAGTTGATAAGCCATATCTGAAAGTGTATTCACTACCACGGTGAGAGAGGCAGGCCAGCTTGTTAACATCCTTGACCTAACAGAAATGTTATCAGCTATGAGTTTGTCTACTGCTAAATGTGAGAGTATCTCCATTCAGAAAAACAAACAAGAACAAGTCTGGCTGATGACACACTCCAGTCACTTAGGCATGTAGCAGTTGAAGGTCCTGCATTAGACGGCTTTGATTCTGATCAAGCTGTCAAGCACTGGTTACTATCTGGTCCTGGCATATGCCATATCATGGACATGCAAGTTCAGCATGTTCTGTTGATTCACAGTAGAACATCCCTGAGGTTGTCACTAGTGATGATGATGATGATGACACTGAATGTGATGTTCCAGCAGGAACTAGCTCCTTCCTATAACTTGTCATGTTGCTGATGCTGATGCTGTTCTGCTGAAGCAGGATGTTCTGACAGTACTGCTGGTAATGCCTGCTTCTGCAGCTGCACTTGCTGTGGCTCACTGCTGAAGCTGCTTCTGTCATAATCCTTCCATGTTGTCAGCCAAAAATGATACAGTATTCTCCTTATTGTCTGTTATAACACAAAATAACTGATGCTACAATACAACCATTGAGGGTTTCTGTATTTTACACTGTCTATAGAAAATATGCCATTTTATACCTAGACCACCAACTCATGCACTGGGACATCTACTGTTGGACAAGCCACTTGTCCATTGAGGAGTACCTAATTTAAAAATGTGTCAAGCCATGTTCTGCACCACCATAAGGTATGGCTTTGGAAGACTTGGAGTATGTGGATAAGCAACTCTTAGGAGGTGTGCACAGGATCTGTAGGAAACCTTAGTCTGAGATAACCTATTCCTACAAATGGAGGAAGTTTAATATATTGTGTGACAAGAACAGTATTAATCCTTTTCTGGCTGTATTCTCAGCCCTGTTTCAGTATTGGACCCTCTTTATATTCTCTAGGCCTTATGCCTTCCACCATCTAGCGACATTGTGCCTCTATGTCACCTTACCTTTTACCTGCTAGGTGTGCTTCTTTGGCTTCTCATGTTTATTGAATTCTCAGATTACAACCTTTGAGCTACAAGCTTATTTACAAAGGATCTATTTCAGGTAAATAGGCAAACGTACAACAGTAACCACAGAGTAACAAAGAACTAAACAATTAACAATGGTATAATAACTATGAAGGAACAATGGGATAGGGAATTGAGCCTTAGCAGATAGGCAGTGATAGAACAGCAGGAGCAATAGCATGGGAGAGTGGGGGGGAGAGGAAGGTGGTGGGTTTTAAGAGTGATAGGGAGAAAGAGGGGTGGTCGTCATGCAGTAACCTCAAGTTAGGGGGTCACCTTGTCAGAGAGAGAATGGGGGAGGACAGGGGTTGCGAGCATGGTGAGTGGATGGAGCCCAATGGAAAAGAGGTAAAAACCATGACTAGGCAGGGGTCAGGGGGCAAGGGGCTGGGGGAAGGAAGGAAGGAAAGGGAAGTAGCATATAGGGCGCTCTCAAAGAGCAAATTGGTGTGGTAGTTTGGGTTTTAAGCTGCTCTACATTGCAGAAATGTCTTTAAGTGGTAGATTTATCTGCACATTGCCATGATTGAGCTGTTACCATCATGTGGCATCAATATTAATAGCCATTCTGGAACAACCATTTGACCCCAAGACTACAGCAGTCCTTAATTAAGTACCCTGGAAAGCTGTCATCAGGTGACTATGATATCAGCAGTTAATGAGCTGACCGCCATATGCACAACATATATTTGCATATATTTAAACTGGACAGTGGGGAGTTCAGCACCTGGGGGAAGGGGATCCTCGACCCAACTGGGACAACCCAGCCTGCACTTTACCATCATGTGAGGCAAGGGACAGATTAAGGACAGGGTATTATAAGGGTGGGAGGTGGACAGAAATTCAAACCAATGACAGGAGCCCAGGGAACAAAATGGCAGACCTGGAGGCAATGGTGGGTCTGGATGACCCAGACCTAATGGCAGTAACAGAAACATGGTGGATGGAGGGACACAGCTGGGAGGTGGAACTTCAAGGGTACAACCTATTTAGAGGAGATAGACTGGGAGGGAGTTCAATGCAATGGATTTCAATTCTGGAGACCCCACCTGCAAGGGAACAAGGATAGGCTAGAGAGATTACAGAGAAGGGTGACCGAGATGATTCAAGGGATGCAGGGCATTACCCAGACAGGGTACAGTTTAGTGTTGCAGTGAGCTATGGGGGGATTGTTGGGTGGCTGTCAGTCCAATGGATCACCAACACCCAATTAAGTATGCAGGAATAAAATAGTCTTTTCCCTTTCAGAGGCTCTGAACCTGTGCAGCGGAAGGGTCCCATCACTAATGTGCAGTCCTCTAAATTACTTTAAATAAGTAAATCTTTATTTATATATAAAATTCAGAGTGCATCAAGATTCTACACTATAATGCATGCTTTCTTTTCAAAGTTTCACACATTTTTGACTATAATTTTGAAGCATGTCATAACACAACTGGATAGAAACATTCCAGAACACTACACTTATGCAACCCACAATGTGTGTTTTTTTTTTTAGTTTTATAAAATTAAAATCATATGGTACAGTTTCTACACAGGTAGAGAAACATTTTGACTGTGCAGGAGACTTGGTGGGGGGAGTGACTGAAAACAAACCTACCACTTACAGGACAATAGTGTGCCTTATGATGCACCTTTGAATTTGCCTAGGTAGCACCCCCCAAAGGAAAACTATCATTTTCAATGAGGGCAACATATTGATGGCTGAGGAGGCTGATATTGATCCAGGGATTACAGCATAAACAATTGCTTGCCCATTTAACAGCTAGGAGGTAAAATAGAGGTTTACCAGCCTTAAGAGTCTTGGAAGGCAATCAGTTCAGTGTAACATTTTCCTAATGCTAAGAGCAATTTTTACAATACATACATTTTACAAGAGGTTCCCAATTTTTTCAATCAAAACTACTGAAGCGAAGATTAGCTACTGCCTGGTAGAAGCTGTTATATGTGAGAGGACCAAGCAAGTAAATCGGTAACTGTCAGTTCAGCCAGTGCAGTCATCAACTAGCATGGTAAGGAAACAAAAGAATTCACTTCTGACTGATTGAGGGAGGGATACTATCAAAACAGAAGTTTCACTGCTTGCAAAAGGTAGTAAACTAAGTACTGTGACTTCACAAACAAAGAAAAGGCCCCTAAAACATTTAGCAGGAGATTTCAACTTACAAAAAAACAAAGGCAGTACTGAAAAAAGAAACAAATACTAACCTCAAGGGCTAGTGAAAGACTGGCTGAACACTAGGCAAAACAGTTCTCTCTCAATACTGAAAATGGACTGAATGAAAGGAGATGGCGAGCTGAACTCATCTTATGGGGACTCAAGGTGCATTGTGGGATAGGTGGGGCTGGACTGAAAAACAAAACCACATGAGCTTGGTAGCCCCTATCTGCACAGTCAAGGGTAGAATCAATTGCAATTTAATTCAACCATTTATACCACTACTAGCACATACATACTGTTCAGAAGCTTAGAACATTATTTATTTATTTATTAAATTTTGGTGACCGCGTAGGCCCACTGAGCCCTGAATGTCCCTTTTTCAGGGGTGACCTGGGATAACAATACAAAATAAAATACAGTGGACATAAACTTTTGATTACATAGGTTGTTCAAACATAAGGTGGTTACAGACATGGTTATCATCATGACACATTTTTTTCAGTTTTTGCCTTTAGTTCTCCTTTAATGAAAGAGTACTGTAGAATCTGCTGCACCTTAACATTCCATTCATGTTTTACTGACAGTTCCAGTTAACAATTTGATGTTACCATTTATAATTAAAATATTTATAAGTACTAAATGTGTGAGCTTCTTTGAAAATTAACTTTCCTGTACATTTTTAAGGTCAACGCTGATGCAGATCTTTAAATTATAGGGCTACAGTCTTATCTCTATAGTAGGATTAACTCTTCACCTTGATGATTTGCAAAACATATTGCCTGGAGGGCTCTGCTCTCACATAAGGCAATAATCCTATAATTACGCTTTTTTTAGAAGTATGGACATTCTCTGCAAAAATACGTAAATGCACCATAAAGGTTAATGCAATAAAAATATGGAAATTGTACTTTCTCAAAAAGTAAGGAACATTTCTGCAAATAAAGCTATGTTAATTTACCATTAAGGGTAAAGCATTAAAATTAGGGAAATGAGACCCTAATCCCCCCATCAGTCTCCTGTACTGTACTAATCTTACCTTACTTACTCATGGAATGGGGCTAGCATTAGTGTTCACAACCCCAAGACACACCCCTCATGCCTGTTCCAGCATGCAGAGTGGTGGTGGGGTCTTAGGCTTGGGAACCCTAAGGTCACATTTCCCTAGTTTTGATGCTTTAACATTAATGGTGCATTAATGCCGTTTTTTGAAGATAATTTTTAATACCCTTCAGAGGGAGTGTGGTACTGTGTAACTTCTAAACATGTTACTTAACATAATGTAAGTGTATAGAAACATATAGAAAAACAGAAGGAGACAGAAGATAAGGACTGTGTAGCTCAACTAGTTTGCCCCTTTTCCATACCTAATACAATACTGCTGGCCCTAGTTGGTTTGCAACTTATCCTCTCAACGTTCCACACAAGGACTAGGACAGTGTTGGGAAAAGTTACTTTTTCTATTACTTTCTATTATGTTTGGAAATTTGTTCCAGGAAGCTCTGTGCAGTCACTAGCAATGATGGAGAAGTACTAGAAAAAGTAATACAACTTACAATTATAGTTACTTATTTCTTTTAATACAAAAACAATACAAAAATAATAACTATAACAGACTACATTTTTTGAAAGTAATAGGTTAGTTACTAGTTACTTTCAAATAAATGTAATCAGTTGCAGTCATGTATTTCTTTTGTATAAAAATACATAAGTAAATGTAATTGTAAGGTATAGTACATCTTCCAGTACTTCTTCATCCTTGCTAGTGACTGCACAGAGCTTTCTGGAACAAGTTTTCAAAAGTAATAGAAAAAGTAACTTATCCAACACTGGACTAGGAGTAGTGCAAGGGGTGGAAATAAACTAGACAATGGACAGCCAATGGATAAGACTGGGTGCATAACAGGGTTGCTTCTCTGCTCTGATAGGATCAGGTGACTGTGGGATAGGTCAGAACATCATGGACTGTCTAGCATGTGGCAAATTTTTCAAAAGAAATTATGAATCTGAGCTTTCTAGCACTCCTTGCAATTTAAGCTGGCTGCTGCTGTGGGAGGTAGGGGCCTATTGAGGCCAGAGATGTCATTTGGTGTCATGCCAGTGGGTGCATGCAATACATTTAGCTGGGATACAGCTCAGATAATTTTCATTCTGTCCTGGTACACTCTGCACAGTTAAAATTTGATGTGGGTTGCATCCATTGATGCACCTTGTAACCATTACCTGATAACCACCAGCACATACTCCATGGGAAATGTGGAATACAGAGCAGAGGGACTTTACCACAATGCATATCTCCACCTATGACTGTCATAGAGTGCTCTGCATGGATAGTGGGTCATTCTGTTGCTGTTGCTAGTGTTCCATTCCTGTGGAAGGCATGTTTGTCATTTGTGGATTGTGCCCTTAAACCCAGCAGATGCTGAAATGATAATGTTTGTCTGGGGGTTCCCAGCATGAAAAGATCAGGCATGTGCATGAATAAACAGTGTTCCCTCCTCCGATCTTTTTATTTTGAAACAGCCAGGTCTGCATTCTCAGTAGCTAGAATGCTGCCCACCAGAGTGGAGAACAGTTTCCTTCTTGCAAATTGGAGGAACTGCCATTGGATGACATTGTGTCACTGACAGAAATTGTGATAACTGTGCTTTATCCCAGGAGTTGGCACTGTACAGTATGTCTGGCTTCAAGTGGTAGTAGAGACAACGTAGTGGCCATAAAACCTTATGAACCCAGTAATCTCAAAATGGATCTCTTGCAGTTGCAGCAGAGTCCAGTATGGTTGCTAACTCACAAAGACCTATATCAATATATCAATGGGTGCATGTAATGGATATCTCTCAAAGGAGTTTCTTCTTAAGAATGGAACAAGGCAGGGCTGCCCCCTTTCACCAATCCTCTTTAACATCTATCTTGAACCTCTTCTAAGGGCCCTCTCGAAGGACACTGGGGTACAAGGGATTGAGGTTTTAGGGTTAGAACTTAAGATGTCAGTCTTTGCAGATGATATTTTGCTACATCTATCTAATCCAGCAGAGAGTTTTCAGCGTGCCCTGGGAATCGTTGGTAGCTTCTCTAAAGTTGCTAATTATAGGCTAAATCTGGCTAAAACCCAGTCCTTCCGCTTACAGTGCATACTCATAGGGCAGACTTTGAACATCTCCGAGTTAATTGGGCACCTGACAAAATCATGTATCTTGGGATTTGGATCATGGCTAGGTCGGAGGATGGTGTGGATGAGAACCTGGGTAACATTGTGTTTAAAGTTAAGCAGGATATTGCAAGATGGAAGAGGCTCCTGTTGAATTACGCTAGGTTGGGTCTTGTTAAAATGAATCTTTTGCCTCGCCTCTGTATCCTATGTGTCTCTCCTTATCCTATTCTAAGATTAGATTTGTTGGCATCCAAAGATTATCTCGGATTTCCTATGGGATTCAAAACCTCCCAGGAGGAAGCACAAGATTTTATGTCTTCCTTATTCCAAGGGTGGGGTGAAGCTCCTGATTTGTTCACCTATTATGTGGCAGGTCAATTAGGATATATGGGCGGTGGGATGGAGGTCCTTGTGAAGGGAATATACACCCACCTGGCTACAGATTGAGCAACTACTCCTGGAAAGGAGCTAAGCCGGCCAGGGCTTTAATACATGTGAACCCAGAGACTCTGCCGGGCATTGGCAGGCACTCTCAATATATAAATCTGTTAGAGCTTGGTAGGATGGCTGACCCCCAGCCAGAAGAAAGCTCAGAGAAGAGCAGAGGAACAGCCCCTGGTGAAATCCTAATTTTTGCCTGGGTAATAATATCTTGAGGGAGTCAGTGGGATCTAATGCTTCAGGATCTCTCTGTCATAGATTTGGTAGTTGAGGGTAAAGTTTTTTGCCAACTCAAGCTAATGGTTGGGATTTTTAAGAAGTTCCAGATCACCAACTTACTTCAGAAGTTTTTACGGGATCACAAGGATAGGGGGGAAGAGTCCGTGTTTTCTTGGGTTAATTTAAAGAGATTGGATCTTTCACAGCACCCTCTCTCCAAAGTCTATAAGGTATTAATAGACTATATGGGTTCAGATACGGAGTCTCAAATTGTATATTGGGAGAAAGCTTTATTCCCCCAGAGGCCTAACTGGTCTGAAGTTTGGAAACATATGAATGTCCTTCCTATACCGAAGTTTAATACGATGCAATTTTTTATTTGTTCAAATATTTACTATACCCCTGTTAAATTATGCTCCAGAAATCTCAGACAGACAGACCTATGTTTTAGCTGTGGTTTGCTCCCAGGGGACCTTTTGCACATTTTTTGGAATTGTTCTCGCATTCAGCCACTTTGGGGTCAAATTTTGGATAAAATGGACCCGATGCTAGATTATTCAGAATATATTACTCCCGAGATATGTATTCTAGGGGACCTGGAAAGGATTGGGGGGAGTGTGGCGAAGCATCATATCTCCCTTCCGTCAGCGGTGGTTTAAGCATTTGTTTTGCGATATTGGAAGGAAGATTTAGCTTACGACTACGATCAGTGGGTGAGGGACCTTTTACAGGCCTTAGAGAGGATTAGATTATTTATGCTGCTGGACGGGAAGGAGAAGGTCTACAATCGGATTTGGAGGACCTTAGAGGTGGTCTATGCAATCCAGCTGAAAGGTCCGAGGGTTCGGGTCTGTCTGTCTGAAGAGGAGTAGTGGGAAATATCTTCTAGGTTGTAGGGTTTATGGGGCTTTTTTGGTGATGGGACCTGGGCGTTGAGGGTTTGAAAGGCCTTATATAGATTCTACTTTTTCTCTGATATGGGGGTTTGTTTAATTGTTAGGTTTCTGCAGCGGTCGGGTATATGGGGTCTCTCTTTCCTAGGGACACAGTTACCTATGGGTGGGCTGGGTTAGTGTTCTTAGTTCTTTCACCTTATTTAAATTTAGGTGGTTAGGTAGAAGGGTATAACCAGACCTAATTGGGTCGGGGTAAGCATACATTTTTGTCCACCATAATGTGTTGGGAGCTTGGGTTTGGTGTTTGATTTGGTAAGTGTGATTGTTATATAGTTAAGGGGTGTACATAGTTTCCACCCAGTTTCGGGGAGTGTGAGCCTAGTTTTTTTTTTTTTCTTTGGCAGGTTGTATGTATGTGTGTATGTATCTTGCATTAAAATTTCAATAAAGAGTTTAAAAAAATATATCAATGGTACAGATATATCAGTCAGGTAGTTGTGTGGCAGGAAATTGTGCAGGTACTAAAACAGTATACAATCTGGTGTGTAGCAGCTGGGTCATTCCATGCCTTGCAATCACTATGGCACAGTGCTATATTGTATAGGGTATTTGTGAGTTACACAGTGGCTGACAGAGGTGAGACTGTGCCACTCTGCCAGCTCTAGTTCAGTTATTATCCCCAAGGTGGGTAGGAAGGGAATCAGTTCTACATGATTTGGGGAAAAGATGCATTATTTTCTTATTGATTGGGACTGGAGGGTAACATTGATGCATTACGGACTGGGGTAGAGGAGTTATCTACATCTCTTGTGGCAGGGGAGAAGTATTAGATAGGGTACTGCTGTGTGTTTACTGGAGAAGAGACTGTGTTATCTGTTGAGGCCATGGGATGGTGAATGGGCAGGCTTCTAGCCGGCCTGCCCTCGAGGACACACACACCAGAGGGGCTCCGAGCCGCCAGCGGGCGGGCGGCCACCGCATAGCCGAAAAGGGAACCAGGAGGCCGGGGGAGAAAGCCAGAAAGCCGGCCTGCCCTCGGGACACACACACCAGAGGGCTCCGAGCCACCAGCAGGTGGGCGGCCACGCCGCATAACCGAGGAACCAGGAGGCCGGGAGAAAGCCAGAAAGGTGACAGGAAAGCCGCGACAGCCAATCGGAGGCGACCGCCGACTTTGCTGCCTCTGATTGCGCGCCTTCTCTCATTGACTTTGCTGTATCTTTGCACCACCAAAACTGGTCGAGATTGCTTGTGTTTGTACTGTAAAGTTAACTTCTAAAAAGGGCTGTTTTGCTGTTTTACTGTGTACTTCTGTGAAATGCATACTTACCTGTTTAGATAGTAATTACAGTCTTTTAGGTCAATTTTGTGTTGGGCTAGGCGGCTCAGGCGCCTAACCCCCCACCCTCCCAGTCTTTGTTGTGCAAAGTTTTACAATCTAGCACCTCTAGCAAGCCACTGCCTGCAAGTGCTTCTTCTGATTGCCCTCTTCTCTGTCCCCTCCCTTCTAGCCGGCCTGCCCTCGAGGACACACACACCAGAGGGGCTCCGAGCCGCCAGCGGGTGGGCGGCCACCGCATAGCTGAAAAGGGAACCAGGAGGCCGGGGGAGAAAGCCAGAAAGGTACGGGAAAGCTGCAAAATTTTTGCCCGCCCCCACCCCCTTCAGGGTGTTTCTTTTATACACACCTTCCCGCCAAATCTCATCCCCTCCATAGCTATTCTCCCAGCCAATTCCCGAGCTCATTTCTTCACATCATCTTACTTTCTTTAACCCTCTCCTACCCTCCACCATGCTACTGCACCTACTACTGCTGCTTTGCTTCTCACCTTCCTTAGATCCAGATGAGATAACTGTTGGAACCCATACCGAGGTGCTTAGGCGACCACTCAACACTGCCCCTCTACTGTCCCCAGTGGATACCCTAAACTATACATACTTATACTACTGCTTCTGCACAATAATCCTTAGGGAATCCCAAAAAGGCTCACAACCAGTTTGGAACTCCTCTATCCCCTGCTACCATACTGGCACTACAATTACTCCTCGCCTGTCCATTAAGCTGGCAATCTATGATAAACTCGATAACCATGCAGCAGGATCATCACCCACTATATATTGGATCCCAAGAAAGAAGAAAAACTGCCTGACTGCTCACTACTCCTATCACTTGGTGCCCTCATCAAGTTAATCTTCTTTCTGCTGGTCTGTGTTGGCACTGTGGAAATCAACCCTGGACCCACTGAAGCTCGATCTCTCAACTGACCTAACCTCCATAAATGGATTGAGTTTTCTTCACTTTAATGCCTGCAGCCTCCTAAAAAGTTCTCATCAATACAGGCCTGGGTTGCACACCCCACCACTGGACTGTCTGGTTATATCTGAAACATGGCTCAAATCTGCAACAAAAGATAGTGAAATAAACCTTCCCAACTATCAGCTCTTCAGATCTGACCGTCTATCCAGGGGTGGTGGGGTAGCCATCTATGTCAAAGCAAATATCTCTGCATCCTGCTTCAATTCTACATCTCAACCAAAGGAATTCGAATGCTTGTCTATTAAAATAACCCTTCCCAACACATCTTCCTTTCAACTGGTTGGTTGCTATAGGCCCCCCTCTGCAGGCCTCAAACTCCTATCCCATTTAGGATCCATACTTAATCTGGGCCCTGAAGACACCATCATCTTAGGAGACATGAACTTAAATTGGCTGACTAATGCATCTGCACCCTGGTAACCTTCTGTGACACCTATGGATTCTCTCAATTAATCAAAGAACCAACAAGGATCAACCCAAAGAATACTCTCAACAGCACACTCCTGGATATTATATTGGTAAATAAACCTCATCATTATCCTATGCAGGAGTACTTCTCAGTGACATAAGTGACCACTGTCCCATAGCTGCCATTAGATCAACAATCAAGCCACCCAATCCTGCAAAATTCCTCCCACGAAGGTCAAAAAAGAACTTTAATATTACAGGATATCTCCATGATCTATGCCACACCACACGTTGGCAAGAATTCTATCTCAGCCTCAATAGAGTCAGCTCTTCAAATCCTAAATGATATAATCATAAGTGCCCTCAATTCACATGCACCCCTCACCAGTGTCAGAACCAAACTCAAATCCTGTCGCTGGTTCTCTGCCGACCTTAAATCCGCACTACTTGCAGAGACAAACTCTGGAAAAGGGCAAGAAAGACAAAGGACCCAAATGACTGGCTCCAATTCAGAAAAGCCAGAAACTCCTGCACAAAACAAGTAAGAAAAGCCAAGGCAACCTTCTACACAGCTGAACTAGATGCCTCCTATAACAACCCTTCCAGGTTCTGGGGTACCATAAAGGGCATCCTAGGTCAAACCTCTACCCTGTCTTACCATCCAAAATTCAATTAAATAATATTGAAATCACCGACAAGCAAAATATCTTGAATGCCTTCAATGACCATTTCACTACAGCTGGCCTGGCTTTGACTCCTCTCCTGCAAACCTATTAAGATCATCTCTAAACCTACAATCTACTGAGAGTCAAAAGGTTGCTTCCACATTCTCATTCAAACCAATATTGTTCAAAGAAGTAGAAGACCTCCTACTCCAATTAGATACCACCAAAAGTGCAGATGCAGACTCCCTGGATCCCTACTTTCTAAAAGTAGCACTGTATGCCTTAACCGACCCCCTCACCCACCTCTTCAATCTATCACTTGTCACTGGTACTATCCCTCAATATGGAAAACAGCTCAAGTGTTTCCATTACTTAAGGCAGGTGATCCCATGGACCTCAATAATTATAGGCCCATCTCCATCTTACCAATACTATCCAAGATGCTTGAGAAGCTGGTAAACTCTCAGTTAACTGCCTACCTTGATACCAACAATCTCCTAAATCCAGCTCAATCTGGGTTTAGATCTATACATAACACATCTCTGCACTAGCAAAAGTCACAAATGACTGGCAGACTGCCCTAGACAAAAGAATAATACCTGTGCTGTGTTTCTGGATCTAAGCAAAGCCTTTGACACTGTGGATCATGATCTTCTAATCACCTCACTAAACTCCATAGGCCTTGACTCACTCTCTATTAAATGGTTCAGATGCTATCTCTCTGGAAGGCTACAATTGGTAAAGAATGATGGTGATCTATCTACCCCATAGCCACTCCTAAGAGGTGTACCACAAAGCTCCATCCTGGGTCCCATCCTTTTTGCCATTTACATCAACAATATTGACTCCAATCTCTCTCTTTCTAATATCCACCTTTTTGCAGATGACCTGTACTTTATGTGAGCGATCCCTCACCATCAAAAGCCTGTGAGCTCCTACAGTCTCAATTCTCCTACTCCAGCATAACCTATTAAAAAGAAATTATTACTAAATGCTAAGAAAACCAAAGCTATGTTCTTTGCCCCAAGAACTGTTCTTCCACTATCCATCATTCACCCTCCCACAACTCTCTACCATCCTTGGTGAAAATCTGGAATATGTTGACAAATTCAAATACCTAGGAGTATGGATAGACAATAAACTAGACTATACTACCCACGTTGAAGAGCTCCTGAAAAACTAAGACAAAGACTTGGTCTATTCTATAGAATCAAACACTACCTGACCAAAGATTCCAAACAAAGATTAATCCTTGCATCATTCATGTCCCTCATTGATTATGCTGACTTCCTCTATGGTCATTGCTCCCTCTCCCATCTAAACAAACTAGACACCCTGTATCATAGAGCTATTAGATTCATTACTGACCTTCCTCTAGCACCCATCATTGCTCTCTCTACAATGCAGTCAGCTGGACATCCCTGCAACACAGAAGAAGAAAAATGCTGCTACCTGGATCTACAAAGCTCTGACAAAAAACTCCTTCCTACATCTCAGACTGCTTCAACCAGATCACATCCAGGCCCTACACCTTGAGGATCAACAAACTGATCCTGCTGAAGATTCTATCACCTGCACCCAGTATGGAAGAGCTGCAATCAGTTATTCCTGGCACTTATCTGGAATTCTATCCAAAAGACATTGAAAATGGAAACACTGATCCCCCTTACATCCTTCAAAAGCTGTACACCAGCCTAATCCCAGATTCATGCAATTGCTTCCACAAGTAGTCCTCCCACCCCCCCCCACCCTCTCTCTCCCACCCCCCTTCTAAAGCTCCTCCCTATTCTTCTATCATTCCTCTGGTCCTTTCCATCTAACCTCAAACATATATGCCCACCCATGTACCATTATCAAGCCTTATCCCTACCAGACTGTTTGTTTCTCACCTTTAATAGGTTTTGGTTTACTGTCCTTTGCCTTGTATATATGTAAATAATTGTACATCTATCTCACTCATAAATGTTTGTATTTGTGCTATTTCAATATCATGTTTTGTATACACTCTGTAACCTTTTTTGTTATGACCACTCAGGTCCATCTTGTAAATGAGCTATGCTCAATGATGTTCGCCTGAATAAATAAAGATTTTTGACAAGGGTGAGGGAAAGATGTTGATCCACTGTGGGATATTTTTGAAGGCTCTTTAAAAATGTTTTCTTTTTCAGTAGCTCACCCTTTCAAACTGCAAACCTATTTTAATAGTACTAAAGTTTGTCAGGTTAAATGTTCATTGTGGAGGATCAAATGTTGGTAGGTAGACATAGCACTAGTTATTACATTAGGATGCTGAACCTATGGCAAAGTCAACCAGTGAAGACAGTTAACATGATGACAGTAAAGTTCATCAAGGTTAGCTAGAAAATGTTTGCTTACCAAAAGCACAGGGTATCCTCTCTAGTAGGGTAGGTAGGGAATCTCTTACAGTAGTACATGCTTGCATAGCATATTTATTTGTTTATAAGTCAGAGGGCACAGACTTGTTAGACTTGGAGTCCATTCTGACCTTCAGTTTTATTTTACTATCCTTCCCTTACAGAACTAATCATTTGAAATGTTTTCATGCTGCACACATAACACTATCCAAGTAATATGTGTGCTACAAGTATGATTTAAATGTTAAATTGGAACCGACTGCATGCATATGGCATGTGTGCAGCAAGCAAGTGTGGAAGTCACGATTTTTATGTTAAGTTGGAAAAGACTGCATGTGGCATGCATGGAAAAGGCAAGTGGTCACTGCACACATAAAAGTCAAATGATTTCTTTAGGATCATACTACACAAGTGGGTGTAGTTGAGATTTAAAAGCCAGGTCTTTATGCTTCAAGTCTCTTGGTTTACAGTTCAACACCTTTACCCACTAAGCCATACTTTGTGCACACATTTTGTTTCTTGTACTTTAATATACTGTATCTGACTATATCATCATGCATGCAGCCTGCATGCAGCCACTATTAAGCTTTTCAAGTTTTCTTCTTTTACTGATCTCAGTTTAGCAGCTGAACTGTAGCACAATGAAATATATATTTTTCCACATAATATACAAACTTATTCCACAAAACCACTTAATTACTTCTGGCTGCCTGCACTCAATATTTTCTCTCCATAATTTTGAATGCTTCCATGCAACCAGGCTTTACTGTGCACATGCAAATAGGGTTATTATCTTTTAAGGAGCCTGAAGTGGAAATTTCATACAGAAACCTGATTTTTGCAGGACAATATATAACCTCAACCAGGGCAACAGACTTGTTTTCTCTAAATTATCATATTTAGGACTAAGTGTTGTAGTTGTAGCTGTTTCTAGTGTTCTGTATCATTTTAAGGTATTTTAATTAAGATTTTTTTTTTGCAACATTTAGGGAAAGTCAGAAAACATTTTTCTACTATAACATCAAGACGTAGTATTTTTCATGCTTTTATATGACACAACTGCCCAAATCAGTAATGTCCTCAGAAAATTGGAACAGGTGGTAACCCTAAACACAAAAGTAGCAATAAGGTGACATACACCAACATTGCCAGTCCCTCACCCATGCACACACACTGTAGCATATATGGTCATGCTGCTACAGACAACCCACCAAGTATTGATATAAATGAAAAGTCTCTTACTTGTGTGGCGACCGGGCTTAGGAGGGTGGTGCATCTCTTCTATTCAAGGAGAGGCAGGCACAACAGTTCCAGGTGCAAACAGCAAACATTTATTAGGAAAGCCACTGGTTAAGCTGGAAAGAAACTAGTAATATGGTAGCAAGGTACAAGGCACTTACAGTGAGTATCATGCACAACAATACTTCTTGATAAAAGGTAACTATACAGGTCTAGGTGCATTGAAGGTAAAGGTAAACAGTCATACATAACATCAGCACATAAGGTACCTTTAAAAGGGTCACCTGGTGCCCTTCGTCTGCAGACAGCAATAATAATACTTTATCAAGATCTAACCACCTTCAAGTTCAAGTTCAAGTTTATTGCAGGAAAACTCAGCTGAGCAAGCTCATTCACAAGGAGGTCCTTTGACACAGACACGTAGTTACAGATTGCATAATCAGAAAAACAGTACAGATTCAAGTACAGAATTATGGGCAAGCATTAACATATTGCATAACAAGCATTTGTCAATGCTGAGCGTTAAACTTATGGAGTATTGCAGTGGTTTTGGCATGTTGGTGCTTTACCCTAATGCCCTGTGTGATTGCTGGAATTTGCACAATAAATTGTCAGCATGACCTTTTTGTTACCCCCATTGTGCGCTACATAGGCGGAAACACGTTTTGGGCAAGATGTGAAAAATGACAGCTGTACTGCTCATAAGGAAGTGTGATAAAATGGCAATGTTGAAAATCTGGAGTGGAAATATTGAAAATTCGCAAACCTGGGAGCGTGCATGGGAACTGTGCAATGCACGCTCGTAAAACAGTCATTGTTAGGAATTTTTTCACCAAATTGTCAACATTGGCATTTTAAAACCTCTGCTAATGAACAGTGTCACTGTGATTAGAAAAATAGAAACATAGAATTTGACGGCAGATAAGGACCGCTTCGCCCACCCAGTCTGCCCATTTCCCTACCTACTGGATAAGCTGCAGATCCTAGTTAACCAGCAGCCTACTTCTTCCTACCCCCAACCCCCAGAACTGCCTTATGACTATCCCATGCATGCTTGAATTCCACCACTGATTTTGACTCCACAACCTCCTCCGGAGCCGTTCCATGCATCCACAACCCTCTCTGTAAAAAATACTTCTTAAATTACCTCTGAGCCGCCCCCTCTATCTTCAAATTGTGCCTCTTGTTCTTGCACACCTCTTTTTTGAAAGATGCTACCCTCTTGGACTTTGTTGATTCCCTTGAGGTGCCTAGACGTTTCTATCATGTCCCCCTCTCCTTCTTTCCTCGAGGCTATACATATTAAGCTCCTTAAGTCTATCTTCATATGTCTTCCCGGTGCAGACCCTGCACCATTTTAGTTGCCCTCCTCTGGACAGCTTCCATCCTGTCTATGTCTTTGCGAGATTGGGTCTCCAGAACTGCACACAGTACTCAGATGGGGTCTCACCAGCTGTCTGTACAGAGGATAATAACTTCCTGTTTTCTACTGGTGATGCCTCTCCTATGCATCCCAGTATCCCCCAGCCCTCCTTGCTGCCCTCTCACATTGCTTGCCCGTCTTTAGGTCATCTGATATGACTACCCCCAGGTCCCTTTCCATTTTGTTGTTGTTAGTATCTCACCCCCATTGTACTCTTCCCTGGGTTTTGTTTCCCAGGTGCATTACCTGCACTTCTAGCATTGAATCTAAGCTGCCATACATTTGACCATTCCTCTAACCTTGCCAAATCCCTTCTCATCCTTTCCACCCACCCTGTGCAGCAACTCTGTTGCAGATCTTAATGTCATCTGCAAAGAGACATACTTTTCCTTCAGTCCTTCTGCAATGTAAGCTTATAAAGACATTGAGGGACGATCTATCTGAACCTACACGGTGCCCATAGTAGCCCTCCTTTCTTCTGGTGGACTCCATTTACTATTACTCTCTGTGTCCTATTCTCCAGCCAGTTCTTTACCCAGGCTGTCATCTTGGGACCCACTCCCAGGCTGGCTAACTTGTATATTAATCTTTGTGTGGGACTGTGTCAAATGCCTTGCTAAAGTCTAGGTAGGCCATGTCCACAGCCCCTCCCTGATCTACTACTTTGGTCACCCAGTCAAAGAAATCTATCAGATTGTCTGGCATGACCTTCCCACTGTGAATCCATGCTGCCTAGGGTCCTGTGCCCTCTGGCCTCTAGATACTCGACAATTCTTTCCTTTAGAAGTAATTCCATCATTTTCCCTATCACTGAGGTTAAACTAACAGGTCTATAGTTTCCTGCTTCTGCCTTGCTCCCACTTTTGTGAAGGAATCACATCTGCCCTCCTCCAGTCCTCAGATTCACCCCATCCTCCCATGATTTGTTAAAAGGGTAGTCAGTGGTGTCACTAGTTCTACCCTTAGTTCTTTTAAATTCTGGGATGAATCCCATCAGGCCCCATTGCTTTGTCCACCTTCAGTTTTAAGAGTTCTTTCAGAACCCTTTGTTCTGTAAATAGGCCGGTATCAACTTCTGTATCCAGAGTGTTACTACTGTTTGTTTATGTACCTCCCTCTTCCTTTGTAAATACTGAGCAAAATATTTGTTTAGTATCTCTGCCTTTTCACATTCTCCCTCTGCCCACCCTCCTCCCTTTATTAAGCCTCACTATCCCTCCTCCCTTGGTCTTGCTTCGCTCCCTGATGTACCTATAAAAGGTTTTATCCCCCTTCTTAACTGAGTTGGCTATCTTTTCCTCGGTTTGGGCCTTTGCTGTTCTGACTGCCTTCCCAGCCTCCTTTTGCTTTAACTGATACAGTTCTCTGTTCTGCTCCTTCTGCGATTCCTTGTACTTCCTGAATGCTTTCTTTTTCTCTTGAACCTTCACTGCCACTTCCTTTGAGAACCATAGTGGTTTCTTACATCGTCTTGTTTTGTTTATTTGCTTCACACAAAGGCTCATTACCTCTGTGATGGCAGTTTTTATTATTCCCCATTGTTCTTCCACCCCTCCTTCCTGCCCATTTGCTAGTGCATTCCTTAGGCACTCACCCATTTGAGCAAGTCAGCCCTCCTAAGTCCAGTACTTTAGTCTTTGTAGCTTGACTCTATTGCTGTGTTTATTGTGAACCATACTGTTCGATGGTCGCTAGTTCCCAGATGGCTACCCACTTCTACATCTGTAATCCTCTCACCATCTCCATTTGAGAGAATCAAGTCTAATATTGCTCCCTCTAGTGGGCTCCAGTACTAGTTGTCTAAGGCATGCCCCTGTGGGGCATCTAGAATAACCCACTCTTGAGTGGCAGCTGCAACTGCACTCCAGTTAACATCTGGCATATTCAGATCACCCATCAGCAATATCTCCTTTTTCTGCCATTCTAAGTATACTTTCTATCATTTCCTGTCCATTTCCTCCCTGAGAAGAGGTCTGTACTCTAACCCTGTGCGTATTGTGGTGCCATTGCCTGTCTCCAATTTACCCACAGTGCTTCTTCTCCTCCTGTGTACCTTTTTGTTCTGTTGCTTTTATTCCTTCCCTTATGTAAAGAACTACTCCTCCTCCTCTTTTACCCTCCCTGTCCCTCCTGTACACAGTGTATCCTGGTATGTTTATGTCCCAGTCATGGTTTTGTGTGTACCATGTTTCTGTGACTGCCGATATCAGATGTTCTTCCTCCATCAAGGCCACTAATTCAGGAAGCTTGTTACAGACTATGGGCATTAGTACTCATTGCTCTCCATTTTTGATGGCTTTACCTTCCAGTGCAGCATCCCCCACTGACCGTTCTACCTCTGTCTTTTCTCATTTAGTACCCTGTTTTGTAGGGAGGCTGGGATTTTCCTGCTGCTTGTCAGTGCCTCCCCTTGACTAGTTTAAAAGCTTGCCAATGAAGCATTTAAACGATTGCTCAAAGACTTGTTCCTTCCTGGACAGATGCAGACCATCCTGCCAGTATAGGCTGGTGTCCTCAGGTGGAACCCCAGTCCCCAATGAAGCAAATCCCTGTGCTCCGCACCATTTTTTCAACCATTCATTAAACTGCATGGTGCCAGTGACCCTCGCATCCCCATGCTTTTGACAGGCAGCACCTCTGAGAAGGATACTGTGTGTGCTACTCGTCTTAGGTCCCTCCCAACTCTGCAATGTCCTCCTGCACTGCTCTAATCTCATGATGAGCCAAGTCATTTGTCCCTAGGTGGACAATTCGTCCAGCTCGGAATCCCTTGCAGCTATTGTCGGTGATCCTGAGGATCGCTTCCTGTCCCTCAAGCCATGGCACCAGGCAGGCACCTTACCTCATTTTTCATCTCCCCAGTTCTATACCCTAATAATTGAGTCCCCACAAGGAGCTGCTTCCTTTCCCTTTGGTGTCCTCTGCCTCCTTTCTGTGGGCCTCCCTTGTGACAGTTATCATCAGTCTTCTCTGTGGGTACACCCATAGGGGAGCTATGCTCCCCCAGAAGGGTGTATGGATTGTGGAGTGGAACAATTGCCTTGGTGTGCCTCTGTTCCACCCTCCTCACCCTCCCTGAGCCCACTGTGGTCCAACTGCTGTGCTTTCTTCGCAACCTCTGAGGTAGTGGTGGTGGCGCTAGTGCTCCCTGGATGGAGGAGGTTCCCTTTCTACTTTCCAGTGTGGCCTGGGGGAAGGTTTCCTTACTACTGTCCAGTGTGGCCTGAAGATGGGTAACTTCCTCCCTCAGGGCAGATAGTTGTCTGCAAATAGGGCAGCATCTCAGCCTCCAGAAAGACTCCCGGAAGACTGCTGCCCCACAGCCATTACATTACTACTCCACATGTTTATCTAGTTTTTTTTTATTGTATTTGTATGTGTGCGTGTGTGATTTGATTATATAGAAATATATATATATATATATATATATATATATTATACAACGTGTCTTACTGTGTGCCATACATTGATTTTACACCGACTCATACAATTGCAGTACATGGTGAAACACATTTTGGGCAGGATGAAAAATGACAGCTATACTGCTCATAAGGACATGTGGTAAAATGGCAATGTTGAAAATGTGGAGTGAAAATATTGAAAATTCGAAAACTTACGAGCGTGCGTAGGAACTGCGCAATGCACACTCGAAAAACAGTCATTTCTAGGAATTTTATCACCAAATGTTCAACACAGCCATTTTAAGACCTCTGCTCAAGAACAGTGTCACTGTGATTTTCTTAATGTGTCCCATACATTAAGTTCGCACATGGACTACGCCTTTGTGAGCTACATGGGAGGAAACACGTTTTGGGCAGGATGTGAAAAATGACAGCTGTACTGTTCATGAAGGGTGTGGTAAAATGGCAATGATGAAAATCTGAGTGAAAATATTGAAAATCAAGCGTATGAGCGTATGTAGGAACTGCGAATGCACGCAGAAACAGTCATTTTAGGAATTTTTCACCAAATTTTCAACATAGCCATTTTAAGACCTCTGCTCATGAACAGTGTCACTGTGATTTTCTTAATGTGTTCCATACATTGATTTCACACCGACTGCGCCATTGTGCGCTACATGGGTGAAACACATTTTGGTTGAGATGTGAAAAATGACAGCTGTACAACTCATAAGAAGGTGTGATAAAATGGCAATGTTGAAAATCTGGAGTAGAAAATATTGAAAATTCACGAACTTACGAGCCTGTGGAACTGCACAACACTGTAGCTAAATAAAACAGTCATTTTGGAATTTTTCCACAAATTTTCAACGCAGGGTTTCAAGGACCCCTTCTCATGAATGATGTTGCTGTCATGGCGTTATTCGAGCCTGAAGGGTGATTTTGAGCAGTGACTGCGCAGTGCCTGCAAAATCACCCTTTGGGCCTGAATAACACCAAGACAGTGACATCATTTATGAGAAGGGGTCCCAAAAACCCCATGTTGAAAATTTGGTGCAAAAATTCCAAAAAATGACTGAGATATGCAATAAAGTTGAAACCCCCCTATCTAGCCCATTATACAGCTTACCGTAATTTCCTCAGTTCGTGATCGCTTTGAAGAGTGCAGATGTGTTCCTGGTCCACCAAAGATCATCGCGCCGGAGTTCGGAGATAAGTATGGGGTGAGGGGATGTGGGAGGCTATGCGCAGTGAGTGGGTCGTGGGTTGTGGGAGGGGCTGGAGACAGCGCTGTGGGACCGTTTTTATTTTACAGGTTTTAACATCAAAACAGGACAAAGTGGGACGTTTGCCATGCTGAGGTGGGCTCCCAGCATGAAGAAGATGCTGGAGGGCAAGGCCCGACGGGGATTGGGAACCCCGTCGGCAAAATAAAGGAACATTGCCACACTGGGGTGGGCTCCCAGCGTGGCAGCAGGATGGCTTGGGGGCGTGGAGCCGATGGGGGATTGGGCACCCCGTCGGCAAACAACATTTGCCATGCTGGGGTGGGCTCCCAGTGTGGCACCAAAGCTTTGGGGGCAGCGTGACACTGCTGGGGGGCGCGTGATGCGAGGGGGCGTTGTGACGGCGGTGTTCAGCATGGCGGCAGTGCTTTCCTTGAAGCAGAGGAACACTGCTGTCATACAGAGCTCCCTGCACCCATTGTGCAGGACACGCCACGCTTGCTCAAAGGAGCAGTGCATTGGATGGGAGAGGCACACCTCCAAAGTGTGCTACTCTCCCAAAAACGTTCCTTGTGCATGCACGCAAGCGAACGTAAAAATGACAATGACATAGAAAAATACAAGTACAGAAAAAAGGTATAAAGTGCTTCTTTTGGAATAGCAAGGCATCTAATTTTTAGGTAAGTAAAGGAAGCAGTGGGCTAGGGTTAGAGCAGTGAGCTAGGATTTAGAAAGCAGCTACATATACTTTATTTTTGCTGCAGCCAACCTTTTATATAGGCTGACAGGATGAGTACCGGGAAGCTTCAGTATACCTCAGAGCTGGTTCCAGATAGTCGGGAGTATGCTCGATATGGCCCGCTTGCTGAGTGAGGTGTGAGTTCTTGGTACATAGAGGAGTAGGAAGTCATCTTGGCCAAGGCTACTTAGAAAGGCACCCCAGTTATAGTCCAACAATTCATAGGAGGAGCAGTCTTTTTGGTGCAGTGCAGGTGGTAGCTAGCTGGCCTTGAAGAATGGGGTACAGTACCCGTGACTGATAGGTCTCATTGGCGGTGGGAGGCTGAAGGAAGCAAGCTGAGGATGAAGTTGAAGAGGAAGAAAATGAAGAGGATGCAGGCTGGTCCAGAGCTGGAAATGCAGGCAATGACAGGATGGAAGATGGTCAAGGCGATGTCCTTTAATGACAGATCCTCTGGCAGGCTCCTAATGCAGTGCTGCACAGCTGGGGAAGGAAGCTAGGGCCACTTTGAAAGAGCAAAACAAAAATGAGGCAATTTTCTAATCGTGTACTTCTGGGGGGGCACATCACTACTGTGAGCCTGGGCAACTCCTAAGCTAACTAGACTGGGAAGGTACTGACTACTGCTATGCTATCTAGTACAGGCCTTCATCATTTTAGGGGGGTTGCTGGCAGGCTGAGCAGAAGGCACTAGATGCTTGGCTGAAAGGCAGGTGACCCCTGACATCTGGGGTGCAAGCAATTGCAGTCTTCTTAAGGCAATCAGTTGGCTGATGGGACTACCACTGCTAGGCAGTACGTCTACTTCCCCATGACAACAGCACAGACTGGGACGTGGACAGAGAGAATTTAAGTCTCTCAATACAGTTGGCTAGGGCACAGGCAGTTCAAACCCATTTGGGGCAGTTCAAGTGACAACTGGCAAGGATGCAGGGCAGGCAATTTCAGCCCCAATGCAGGTAGGTGGCTTTGGCTAGTGCAGGGCAGACAAGGTCAGACCCTGCTGAAACCTCTGATCTGACTGTGATACAATTAGCTTTTTCAGTTGGGGTCACTAACATCCCAGGGTGCAACCTGGGCAGACAACAAACACACCAAATAAATCAGGAACACACTTTCTGTACCAGGGACTGGGTTTACCTAGGGCCAGGGCCCGGATGGCAGGAAGCATAGCATGGGCCTGTCTGTCCTCTCAATACATGGTCCCAGCAGCTATCAACCAGCAGTCCTATTGGTGCAAGCTGTTATTGGGCACCCCTTTGGCTCCTGGCCCACCTCTGCACTACTGGCATGAGTGTGCTGGCCACCAATCTATTTCCCCTCTATTCCAGTGGCAGTATAATGCAGTGGATTAAGGCTCTGAGCTGCCACACTGGAGGTCTGGGCCTAAATTCCACAGCTCCACCTGCACCCTGTGTGACTCTGAGCAAGCCACCCAACCTTTCAGTGCTCCCAGATTATTCCGCTAAGTTCCAGCCTAGGGTGCCTTTGGAGTCTCTGAGCTGTCAATCTTAAGATCTGGGTTTCAATCCCACTGCCCCATCTGCTCACTGTGTGACTCTGAGCCAAATGCTCAACTTCCCTGTGCTTCCTGTTCACCCCCCGATTAAGCTGTAGCTTTGGGGGGTCATTTGGGACACCAGACTGGTGCCAGAACTATGGCCTGAAACTTAAATCCGTGGTGCACCTCAGACCTTTTCCTTGTGGGTACTCTGCCCACTGTTGCTCTCTATGCACTATTGCTACCCCTTAGGTACCTTTTGTGCAAAGTGAAATTACTTTTGGACTTACTGCCCATAATCCCGCTGCCTGGCCCAGGTCCATGGCTGCCAGATAAATTCCTGAAGGTGCTAGTCATAAGGGTTGGGGAGAAATAATACCACCCAACACCTTTGCTGCCCCTTTTCAATGCGTGGTGGAACCCTGGTGCTCTGGGTGGTCATTTCCACCCAGACACACTTTACGGTAGAACACTGCATTTCGGCCACACCATAGTTCCCTATCCAAGCGAGTCTGCAGCTCCAACTCAAGGGCTGCAGCAGTGCTAGGGGATTGTGGATGGGGATGCCGGCAGGAGGGAGGTGAGATATCACTGACCACCACCGTGGGTGCCAAACATTGGCTGGCGGTTGTGTCAGGGGGCATTAGCCCATAGTCAGGGACCAGCGCTATGTGCTGACACGCAAGCAAAAAGAAAGGGGAAACACAAACCAAAGAAAACAATGACAACTGGAAGATGGCAGCCCAGATGGGGTATGAAATAAGAAAATTAGCTCTTGGCAGTCACCTGCCAGGGCACAGCTAGCACCCACTCCAGTCCAGGCAGTTGGAGGTAATGCCCCACCAAGGCCAGTAAGGACCAGCCACCAATGCAACACCAGAGGGAAGAGGGAAAAACAAAAAAAAACAAAGAGGCAAAGATGGGCCTGACCCACAGCCCAGGAGCAGGACCAGAAAGGGCTCAATCACCCTCACCAAGCCCACCAACAAGAACTGCCCACCCAGGGAGCAGGGAACCAAAGGAGACTCACCTCATGGGACTGGCTGGAGGACACCTGGGGGATTGCTGCCCCTGACTGGACCCCCTTCCAGCTGGAGAATGTCTGCTTTGCTGTCACAGCTGTCACTACTGAGGATCTCAGGAACCCTTGCTACAGAGGAGCAGCCACTAAGGAGCTACAGAGAACAGCTTCAGGTAAGCCTCTGGGCATCCGTACCCTTGTACACTCTATTCTGTTAGCCACCCAGCCCAGAAATGCCCTCCCATTAGCAGGGGAAACCCTTTTCTATCCTGTGAGTAGACTTGGCTCTGGCCAAGTGATTGAGTCCCTGGGGCAGAGATCAGCCTCTTGGGCTGATTTATGGCTCCTTTAGGCACTGGACAGTGCTCTGGCCTGGCCTGGACAGAAGATCCAGCCTCTGGAAAAGTGCAGGAGAGGGGGGGTTGAGAGGGGGACTGGGATAGGAAGTGGTCATCCAACTAGCTCGTTCAGCAAGCTAGCTGGCTAGATATGGGCCTGTGGGGGATTGACTCTTTCCCTCCTGGAGGTCATCCCTGTTCTACTGGCCAGCCAAATTCTGGGGCACTACAATTGTGTATTAGGGAGTCAGGAGCAGGGGTCTTTTCAAGAGATAATGTCCATGGGTCAGAGTGCTGGGGTGTGCCCCCTTGAAATGAATAGAGTTATTTTTTGTTACTATGTTATACATTATGATTTTGAGTTGGAGAATAATGAAGGCCACTATTTTACTAACAAGGCCCTTGTTAGTTGAACATGTGCCCTCATTGATCTCCAACTCTCCATCAATAAAGTACAAAATAGTAATATGGAACTACCCCCATTGATTTCAATGGGGCACAGCCCTGAAGTCTCCCTTGCCATTTGTCATAATGTGCCTGAACATAGAGATGTGGAGGTCAGCTTCACTGGGGGTGGGGGGACTGTAGCCTGACTATAGTGGGGCTCAATAGTCTGTACATACCATACGCTCAACTGTCCATGAATGCAAGGGACAGCTCTAGAATGGTTGCTACATCATTAAAAGGAACAACTTGTTCGTTTTGACTAAAAAGTAATATGCAACTTGGGACAAATTCAAATGGATAAGATTCATCTGTATACCCAGGCAGTGCACCAGATTTGGGCTAAAACCCGCTTAAACCCTCTCAGTTACTAACTAATTTTTCCAGGCTGAAGTTCTGCCCCCGCCCCAAAAAAAGAACTTTGTCCAGATTTTTCTCCCAGGCTCCATGCCATTCACTATCCATCTTCTATCAGTTATGAAGCCACACAAAGGTGAAGAAACATGAAAAACACATCAATGTTTCTGTGCTTCCTCCTTCTCCACTCTCCCTGTAAAAAAATATTTACATGTTCTTTCCACCACGTGGCCAAAGTCTGCATCCTAGCACTGTGTGCCTCCATCCCAGTTTTTAGTCCACTGTGCCCACTTCTTCCACCAGAAACTGGATGCCAGAACCGACCATCACAGGTCCCCATTATGGTCTGTGACCAAGTCACCTTGCCACCCAAAGCCACCCAACCTGGACTGCTTGCTTCTTGCTTTGTTGTTGTTGTGGCTGCTGCCACACTGCACTGATCAAGGCTTATGAAGGCAACCCATACCACTGTCACCACTGCTGCTAAGCCTAGCTGCTGCCGTTGTGGGGGGGGGGAGCTGTGCTTTTTGCAGGGAGAGCCTAATTGAGTAAATAGATAGTCTAGTCTTGAGTTAGCTTCTAGCTCATCCTCTGTCCTTCAGGGAAATGGAGACTGCTAGAGTAGACCAAAACATATGCTGCCATAACACTGCTTCTGGGAGTTCTGTGCTCACTGGTCCTCCAAGCTGTGCTGTGCAGTCTGTCTACACTGTTGCAGGAATGACAATGTTGCACCTGCAAAACTTATATGCTGTTTCTTGGCTAGAGCTCATCCACATCACATGTGATTCTGCTGCCTCTAATAGGTGGAGAGAGTGGACAACACAATACAGACACAGTTCAGTCCAGAGGTACATGCAGCATGAGAACACACACAGGCCAGATGGGCACTTATCGGGCAAACGACTAAATCCAAATTGAATGCCATTATTGCCACAACATAAGAACATCCTTGGCACAAATACTGGGGGGGGGGGGCAAATGCCCCCCTCTGCCCTACTTAAATGGCACCCCCTGCTTATTTATAGAAATTCATTCTCGGGTGCTAATTCAATGATTTCCAGTGCATTCTGAGATACTGTATCTCCATGTTTTATGGTGGGTCCAGATCATCAAGTGGGTTAGTGTCCCTCCTTGTCCATCATTTTGAATGTCCATGTTCCTCATTTCAGTGACAAAATGTGAGGAATGGTGCATGCCTCCATTAACCTACCCAGCACAAAGAGAGCTGAGCATGGCCATAGTGTATATGCTCAATACAGAATGATAAATAAAAATGAAAGTAAGAGATGAAACAGCCAAGGAGAAACACATTTGTAGCACTAAATATGAATAGGGTTTGCATGGTCCAAAACAAAATGATGAGCTTCACAACACAGAGGCACCTGTTCATACTGGAGCAGTATAGCTCAGTGGGTTAAATCTCGAGCTATACATCAGAAACCTGGGTTTGAATCCCATAGGTGCCTACTATGTGATCTGTAGCACATCACTTAACTTCCTTGTGTTCCCAGCTCACATCTGGAAACAAGCTTCGGCTTAGTGTGCTACTCTTGGTTAAACAACGTTCCCTTTCATACATCTGGAATGGGGAAAGTTGACTGGCTATGTCCTAGGCATTTAATGCAGTAAGAAAACAATACTTTACAAATTAATGGTAATTTAATAACACAAACGAAAAGCCATTAAACAACTTGTAAAAGGATCAGAATTAATTAGTGTACCTAACTTTTTATAGGAATTCAAATAAAAATGTATTTAATGACTCTTAATGCTAGCAGTAGTTTAGGAAATAGAAACTGATGTGTTTTAGATGAGATTTGCACCAGCTTAGCTGCTGCACATGGCAGGCATGCACCAGGTGAACCAGATGTGATTTTTAAATGTTCCACCAGCTTACCTGCTGGTGCATAAGTCAAGATTGCAGCATACAAGCCTGATTAGCTTTTAGATCTGGTTCCCTTAGGTTCACTTTGTGCATGCAAACTGCATGATAAGATTGCAAAATTAAGCATGTGGCATGTATTGCATGTCTACACACACATATATTTATGTAAGGGTTGTATTCAAATGTTTAACCTCTAAATGGGTCTGCTTGCCAAACGCTTGAGTAGTAAAAGCATCACTGTGTTGTGACAGGTGCAGTTGGTGACCACATAGCCACTGAGCTAATAAATATTGATGTGGGCCAGTGGACAACAAAGGGAAGCATGATCCCAAGGCGAGGAACGGATCTGCTGTGCCACAAGTGAGAATTGCACTGGCTGTGCTGGAAGAGAATAGAGGTCAATCAGTGCACATATTTAGCCTCTCTCATGAATATCTTAGCTTTTGAGCAAAGAATGCCCTCACAGTTTTAATATTTTTCTAACTTTTGTCTACCTAGCCTTTCTTTTAACTCTTCTCACTATCCTGCCATCAATTATTTTGCCACAAATATAACTCACTGTAACATAACTTCCAGTTTCTTCTGCTCAGATGGTATCCCACATGAAAAGCATGATTGCAAGATTGCGATTGTAAAAATGATGATGGCAAAACAGAGACAGGAAAAGAGCTATCAGGAAAACAGTAATCACTGAAATGATAACATAGAAACATAGACTTTGATGGCGGATAAGCACCACTTGGCCCACCCAGTCTGCCCATTTCCTACCTACTGGATAAGCTGCAGATTTTAGTTAACCAACAGCCTACTTCTGCCACCCCCACTATAATTGCTTTATGTCTGTCCCATGCATGTTTGAATTCCCCACTATTTTAAATCAAACAACCTCCCCAGGAAGGTGATTCCATGCATCCACCTCTCTCTCTGTGAAAAACAATTCTCACATTACCCTGAGCCATCCCCCCTCTATCTTTAAATTGTGACCCCTTGTTCTTACACATCTCTTTTTCTGAAAGATGCTACCCTCCTGGACTTTGTTGATTCCCTTGAGGTACTCGAATGTTTCTATTATGTCTCCCCATCCCTCCTTTCATCAAGGGTATACATATTAAGCTCTCTCAGTCTCTCTTCATATGGTTTCTGCTGCAGACCCTGCACCATTTTAGTTGCCCTCCTCTGGACTGCTTCCATCCTGTCTATGTCCTTGCATAGATGAGGTCTCCAAAACTGTACACAGTACTCCAGATGGGGTCTCACCAACTGTCTGTACAGAGGGATAACCACTTCACTTTTTCTACTTGTGATGCCCTTCCTATGCATCCTAGTATCCCCTGGCTCTCCTTACTGACTTCTCACATTGCTTACCCACCTTTAGATCATCTGATATGACTACTTCAGGTCCCTTCTAATTTTGTTGTTGTTAGTACCTCCCTGCTGTTGTGTACTCTTCTCCTGGGTTTTTGTTTCCCAGATGCATTCATTTGCACTTCTTTGTATTGAATCTAAGTTGCCATATGTCTAACGATTCCTCCAACCTTGCCAAGTCCCTTTCATCCTTTCTACCCCCCTTTGTCGTATCAACCCTGTTACAGATTGTTGTGTCTCCTGCAAAGAGCACTTTTCCTCAGACCCTCTGCAATGTCACCTATAAAGATGTTAAAGAGGACTGGACCTAGTAAGAGCCCTTCTGTAGACTGTGTACCCCGGTATGTTCACATCCCAGTCATGATTCTCCATGTACAATGTTTCTGTGACTGCCACAATATCCAATTGGTCATCTTCCATCAAAGCTACTAGCTCAGGAAGTTTGTTTCCCAGACTACGGACATTGGTACTCATTGCCCTCCATTTAATGTTGGCTTTATCCTTTTTCCCCATCCCTGCTCTTTTGCCTTGTCTATTTTCCATTTACCCGTCCTGCCCCCTGTTGAGCACTGTACCCCAGTGTTTACCTTACTACCTGTCATGTTTTGTGGTGACCTACAGGTTTCTCTCCCTTCCCACATTGAACCCCCTGGATCTGATTGTATGTGAAAAGGGTGTGGATATGGTGCACAGCCCCCACAGAGGGGTGGTGAAAACCCCATGCAGAAACTCACTGGGCCTTGTTGTCACTGTTCGAGATCACTGTTATTTCACGGTCACTCCTTTTACCTCTTTGTTTTCCAGTCACCATTTTGTTCTCAGCCATATCACATAGAACCATTCAGATAGCTAACATGCCTAATAAAGGGATCTGTTGGGTGCTAAAAGCCTGTGTACAAAACAGGTAGGTCCAATAGGAGGCATGAAACTATCAAGCAATTCCTATTTTCCAAGGACCAATATGACTACAATCCTCTCTTTTAATAGTACAGTATCATAAAAGAGCAGAAATTCATGAAGTGTGGTTAAAGATTCATGGTCCATGTTCACACCACTGTTTACAAATATTACTCCATGTGTTATGCTTTGCCCTATGTGTTTTGCAATATTATTAAAGTATTATATGTTAAAAGTGTATGCCATGCTAACCTATAGAGTTATGTTCATGCAGTAAGTGGTGGTATGAAATAATGCTGCTCAGATGTGCCATTCCATTTTTTGATATCCCTGGTTTCATGGTTTTTACCAGAATGGCTAAACCAATATCAAGTTTTCCATATCAGCATAATGCGTATTATATTGTGTTAGGTGAAAGTGTAAAAATCAGTTTTGTGCATGTTTTGAGTAGTTATCCCATAAGCACAAATAGTTTTGCAATTTTGTTAAATTGATCACAGAGAAGTTTGTTTAAAAGTACAATTTTTATACATGGTGTTGTGTTTGGGTAAAAAATATGCATTCCCTTTGAATGTATGCAAGCTTCATGGTGCTAAATGGGCCCTTGATGTACTCGCTTGATATGGAAGAGAATTTCTGAGCACCATATGGCTTATTTTTGTGCAGCATGAACTAGACTGCTCAACATCACAGAATTACAGTGGTAGTAATTGATTTCTGCAAATTATCTTCTCTGATTCTGTAGACATTACTGGAACAAAATCACTGGGACTATAGTGGGACTATAGTGGCTCAAGGAAATGTCATCAAATCTCATCAGAAATCACTAAAGATTTTAAAAAAAACTTGCTATATCAACTGCTACTTCTGTAGTATTTGTTTTAAATGTACACATGCACATTTTAAAAAGGGGCCAACATTTAATCATACAAAATGGCACTGTAACCAAATACTGTCTGTCCCAGAATCCATTTACCCCAATAACTTAGACCACACTTAATATTTTTGGGTGCTCAGTCGGCCATGTATTTTGTTCCAACACAAACTTTTATTTACATTCTTAATTCACAAAACTAACACAATCCTTGACCCAATTTTTCAAATATATTTACAACTTTCATATCCTCCCCCGCCCCAAGGTTTAGACCTGGGGTCTTTTGTCTTCTTTTGGTATACATCTTCTAGCCCCTCTGGTGTACACCCAGAGGTACCTATCCTGCAGCCCTGAAGTACATCCAGGCCTGGTTCACCTACCCCATCACCCCTCCTTTTCATTTTCTTCCTGCTTTCTGCCATCCACCTTCAACAGTCATCCTTCTTTTTCCCATCTTTTTGTTTCTTGCCCACCCTGTTTTCCACTGTTGGCAGTGTCTCAATTCTTTCTACCCAAGTTCATCTTTCTTCTTTTTATGGTATTTAGTTGGGGTAAAAACTCTATATAGCAGCAAACTGTGAGGGAGAACTGACCTATGGAGCTCATTTTAAACTCCTGTCTCTCTCTCTTGCTCTTATTTACACCAATTAATCCTAATTTCCCTTTCTTGGCTCCACCCCACCTCATTGTTTCACTCACTTAGCTCCACCCCTTCTCTTTTCCATTACTCTTTTACTGTAGCCTCTTCTTTGTCTCCTTCTCCCCTTCCCATTCCTTGTCTTTCTATCCCTTCAGCCAATAAACTAAGCATTCTGTCCGTAGGTTAAGTGCCCTGGAACAAATGGGCCTGGCATTTTTATAGGCAACCTTCATTGTTCCCAGATCCACTTACCTCCCAATAATTTACACTATACTTAGTATTTTGGGTGCTCAGTTGGCCATATATTTCATTTCAACACAATTTTATATACATTCACAATGTTCATCCACAAATCAACAAAATCCTTGTCCTAATTTTTCAATTATATTTACAACTTCCATAACCTTTTCTCTCCTCACCAACCCCAAAAGTACACCTGGGATCTTTCATCTTTTTATGGTATTTATCTTCTTCCATAACACCTCTTGGTGCATATCTAGAGGCACATATACTGATCTTCGACATACATCCAGGCTGGGTTTACCTACTAGCCCTCTTTCCATTTTCTTCCATTAGCCACATCTCCAGCTTGCGATGGAAGATGCCCCTTCTATGCTAACAAAACCTCCTTCTTCTAAGCCTCAATAGCTGTCCCTAATTCTGAGTTAAACAAATCTATCCCCATCTCAGACAGGTGTACCACATCTGATTGATAGAAACCTGGTTCCTTCTCCCCTGTACCCATATATGTTATCATCATTTCCCCTATTGTCTTGATCTAACCCCCTGTCTTCCTGTTCATCCAATTTCTTGCCTCATTCATAGCCTTATGCTCCCTCACATACCTCCATTTCCTTTTTGGTAATATCTTTGACCACCCCATTACCACATCTAGCCACCATTTTTAAATCTCTGTAATGTCATGCTTTACGTGAAAGAAAGTGTCCAGCCATGATCTTGTGCCCAGGTCATTCCCCACCCAAATGTATGGCAAGCAGAAGGGGTTCCAGCCTTGTGATTCCACAAGTCCAATAAAAAGGGGAAGTAATTGTGCTGAGCGCATGCCTTGAACTCCTTTCCAGTTTATTCTGACTGTGGTCCAATTCTGGTATAATTGCTTACCCCAGCTTTTAATGCTGCTCTGCATTCCATCCAGTACATGAATGAATGGTAGCAATTCCAAGCTTCCAGATATTCCTCACAGCCTGTGACACACAGAAAGAAATGAGAGCTCTTTATCATGAGACTAACAATCCCACCCCTTACCAGAACACTAGTCTGTTCCATGCCCTTAACAGGCCCTTTTCCTATGATAAAGTTAAAAATTAACAATGGACATTTCTCAAATAAATTTTGTAACAATAGGAGGTCCATCTTCCTTCCTCTTACTTCCTCCCTGGATCCTCCTTGTGCTGCAACCTCTGATGCTGTGTATCTGTCCTAAATAAGTGTGATGAATAGTGTCCTGAGTCTTCACCCACAAACTCTAGAACCTTCCTAAGAACAGATTACATCTGTTAACTTGTCATTGGATTCCATCCCAGTGCTTAAACAAGACCCCAGCTGGTCTGATCACTGCATATCCTAACTATCTAACAGGCCATATTATCTGCCTGATGCCTTTTTAGACTGATCATCATCTCCCTCCCTGCCTGGTCCATCTTAGACCTCTGCAATTTAGCTCCACTTTGTCTCCTTGCCACTGGGTATCTTCCCAAGTAGGTATCTCCTACCACATGCCCACTGCCTTGTCCTCAGACTTCACTGTCCTTAACGGTATCTTGAAACATAACTGTGAATATAACCCTAAACAACCTTGCTTCATACCTTGAGTGGCATATCTTTGGCAGTGCTCCCATTAAACTTTCCAACAGTCTTTCTGGGAGGGGAGAAGAGAAATCCCAGGGGATGCAGAAATCGGGGTGGAGGTTAGACTGCAAGTTCAGCTGGAGGTCTGTGGTGAGGCCAGGGTAGACTGCTGGCCATACCAACAAAAAACAAGCAGAGCACTCACACCTCAAATATAATAGAGGGCACTGGTTTTCCAATAAGAAATATTATTTATTGTATTACATTGGCAAAATAAAGAGCAACCTGAAGTGTTTCGATGACTACTCATCCTTTATCAAAGGTAATTAAATATTTTCACCACTGTGACAGTTAAATAACCCATTCATAGTGATGTCATTAATATAATCCTAAATCTCATTAGTCAAAAACAAACATTAAACAAATGTCAATCCATTTGCAGTTAGCAATTACAAGAAGCACATAGTAAGGATTAGGATTAGGAAGGAGGGGGGTTAGGTGGAAGCAGGGTGCGATAAGGCAGAAGCACTAAATGAGTACTTCTGCTCAGTATTTGCTAAAGAGAAGAGGGGGGGTGACACCCAAGGTGGGAGAAATGGCAGAAGCAGGGGGGGAAGTGGTGACAGATGGGGAAATCATGGAGGGCAGAGTTTGAGAGGGTTTGAAGACACTGAGGGTGGACAAGGTGCCCTGCCCAGATGGCATCCACCCAGGGTACTGAAGGAGCTGGCAGAAATCCTTGCAGGACCCTTGGCAGACCTATTTAATGCCTCACTACATTTGGGGTGTGTACCTCAGGACTGGAGGATGGCTCATTTGGTGCCTCTCCACAAGAGTGACCCCAAGGATGAACCAGGAAACTACAGACCAGTGAGCCTCACATCCATCGTGGGTAAGCTAATGGAGACTATCCTGAAGTAGAGTCTGGTGGCCCTCCTAGAAGCCAAAGGACTACAGGGCAGCAGACAGCATGGCTTCATATGTGGCAGATCCTGCCAAACCAACCTGGTCGGAGTTCTATAGGACTGGGTAACTAGGCAACTTGGACAGGGACCTTGCAGTGGATGTCCTGTATCTGGACTTCAGTAAGGCATTCAACTCATTGCCACATGCAAGGCTAGGAAGGAAGTTAGTAGGCACAGGGGCGGGTGCAAAGCTAGTGAGATGGGTAGGAAACTGGCTGCAGGGGAAGGCAACAGAGGGTGGTGGTGGGTGGAAGCTCTCACACCCAAGGGCAGTGACGAGGTGTTCCACAGGGCTCGGTGTTGGGACCAGTGTTGTTTGGCATATTCATTGCAGACCTATCATGGGATATCAAGAGCAAGATCAGTCTGTTTGCTGATGATACCACAGTAGGCGTGGTGGTGGATGACCTAGGGGGATGGCAGGGGTTTCAGGATGATCTGGCAAAGCTTGAAACCTGGTCAGACACCTGGCAACTGAGGTTTAATGTCAAAAAGTGCAAGGTGCTGCATTTTGAGATGAAGAACCCAAGGAGGTGTTACCAGCTAGAGGGAGTGCAGCTAGCCCAGACAGAGGAGGAAAAGGATCTGGGTGTGCTCATTACAGGGTCAATGAACAACTCGGCACAATGTAGGAAGGCAACTGCAAAGGCCAACAAAATGCTGGGTTGTATTGCAAGGGGTATATCCTTGAGGAGGGAGGAGGTGATTCTGTCACTGTATAGGTCACTAGTTAGATCACACCTGGAGTACTGCTTGCAGTACTGGCATCCGTATCTGAAGAGGGACATTAAGTTACTGGAGAGGGTGCAGCGCAGGGTGACAAAGATGATCAAGGGGCTGGGGGACTTATCATATGAGAGAAGGTTGAAGGAGTTGAACATGCTGCTGCCCCATCCTCCGCCCTATGCTAGCCCCCCCTCTCCATACACCCACTCTCCCTCCTATCTCTGAATTACCCTATCTAGCTATTGGTTGACCACACTAACTTCTTGATATATGTTGCCCAATGCACTTTTAATGATTTTAACTTCTTTGTTATTAAGCCTATTGCACTATTCAATGTATGTGTTATATGTAATTAGACCTTACTGTTATAATGTCTGCACCTTGCCTTTTGCCCTTTACACTGTTTTGCCTGTTAAATGCTGTTAAAATGTTTGCTTAAATATTTAACTGACAATGTCTGTGTACTAGGTACTGGCATTACTAATGGACTCTGCCTCTCCCCTGCCTACCCCCTTTATTTTCCTCCCCTGGTTTTCCAGCCCAGCCGGCCCATCTCCACTCCCTTTTTTCCCCTCCTTCCTACATTTTTTCCTCCTATAACCTGCCACTGTGCTGCTGCTACACTCCCCCACGGACCCGTCACCAGGGTGATTCAATCAGCTTCCACTGCCGGTGGACCACCGTAACCCCCCCTTACCCCGATTGAGCACCGATCCCTTGCCCAGGAACAGAAACATGATCCCAGGCGCACCGCACTTTTCAGCCGCTGAAGCCACTCACCAGCCATATTTCACCCCAGGACCCTGCCCTCTGGACTCTTTCCAGCCGGCGAGCGGTTCCATGTACCCGGTCTCCTCTCGCAGCCTTCTAACACTAAAGCCGCAAAGTCCCTTCTCACCCTGACTCATACCTCAATTCCCTGTCCGATAACTGAACCTGTGACACTTTTCTCATTGCCACAAGGTTTTCCTATTTTGACTTCCATCTCCCGCCGGTCTGCGGACCCATGATTCTGGTTACAAGTCCCTGCCATCAGCCTCCCCCCTTGCTACTGTCCTCCCCAGGTTTGTCCAGCATGGCCAGCCTGACCTCACTTCCCTCTTGCCCCCTCATTTTTTCCTACTACAAACCTCCCTGCGTGCCACCTATAGACCGCGCATAGGGTTTCTCCATTACTGCTAGACAGCCGTAATCCCCCTTACCACGACTGTGCACTGTTCCCATGCCCGGCTACAGTACCGCAAGTCCAGACACTTCCTGCACTCTCAACCACTCTTTCTGCTGCATCTCACCCTCGACCTCTGCTTTTTGGCCACTTGCATACCGGTCAGTGGTTCCATGAGCCTGGTCCCCTACAACAGCCTTCTGCCGCTAAAACCGTTAAACTCCCTTTGCACCTCCAACTGAATCACAGCTCGCATACCTGGTAACAATACCAGTGGCCCGGACACTTTCCTTACTCTCGGCCGCCAATGCCGCAAGGTTGCCCTCTCTCATCCCACCCCTTCACCTGCCTGTACATTAGGTCTGTCCTGCTACCAGTACCTGTTCTCTCATGCTACCTGTAAACTGTAAATCAGTTGTCACACTGTGACCTGTGACCCTGACTCATTGTCTTTGAAACTGTACATTTATATTGTTTCTGTGCCTTTTTGTATTTGAAACTGTACTCTGTATTGTTACTGTGCCTCCCGGGTCATGCCTGAAAATAGTCACCTGTGGGCTAGAGTACTTACCCAGCAAACAAAAACTAAATAAAATAAATTTACTCACTGGAGGAGAGGAGAGACAGGGGTGACATGACTGAAACCTTTAAATACATGAAAGGAATAAACAAGATGGGTACAGTGGGGCTGTTCAAAGTAAGGGAAGGGAGGGCCACCAGGGGCAATGATATGAGACTGGAGCAAGGAAGGTTCAGGAGGAGATGAGGTGACACTTTTCAGAGAGGGTGGTGGTTGAGTGGAATGCATTACCTGCAGAAGTGGTATGCAGTAGAACAGTGGACTGCTTCAAACAAGGATGGGACAGGACAAGGGGGAGGGTTAATGAAGGGGAAGGGTGGAAGGGAGGGGCAGCTGCAGAATAAGGGGTGCTAGCTGCACATTCGAGCAGACTTTATTGACCTCTAGGCCTTTATCTGCTGGCAAATTTTGTATGTTCGTATGCTCGTTAGCAATTAAAGAAAGGTGCTGCAGTCCATACTAAACATCATATAAATAATAATTGCGCAGAATAACATAGAATTTAAAGTGACAAAATGCAAACATGTCAAGAAATAACCCCTTCTAGCAGCGACACAGAAAATATTAACTACAACAGAAATATAAATATGAAGGGGGGTTGGGGGAAGGAGAGAGGAAAAAAGGGAGGGGGAAGGGGAACAGTGAGAAGAAAAAGAAGGAAGGGGGAATTCTAAAATCCAGCAACATATATTTAATAAGGGGTAACAACAGGAAAAAGCCACATCACCATTTCTTTCTTTTCTTTAGAAATGGCTTCACTTCAAAACCTGTATTTAAGCCCTTATTTTTGGTAGCCTCCATGTTAATAATCTAAAAGGCTTCTCTTTTCAGTAGCAGATCACTGAAATTACCACCACATGGTTTATGGCATACTTTGTCTATCCCTACAAAGCTAAACTGATGTTCACAACTATTGTGTGACATGACCTCATGTGCTCCAGTAGCATAACTTAAATCTCTCTTCTCAATTGCCCTAATATGTTTCCTGACATGAATTTTAAAGGCCCTTTTTGTGTTTCCAATATAAAATGCACATGAGCTACAGATAGCCATGTAAATGATTTCCTCAGTATCACATGTAATTCATTGATGTATATTATATTCGACTAGTAACCTGGTTGATAAGTTCCTTACTTTGTTTAATATATGTCACACATTGCAACTCTTACAAAGAAAGCAGCCTATAGCAGCTCTATTTAACCAGGTACTTGAATCGGATTCCTTATCAACAAAGTGGCTATGCATGAGCTTGTCGCCTGAAGTTGGTGTCTTTTTGAAAACCATACATGGAGGTGCTGACACTACATGTAACAACCCTAGATCACTTGTCAGTACTTTCCAATGTTTCTTTATAATTTTTCCAATCTGACTTGACAGTGCAGAATAGGTCATAACCATGTTAAATCTTTCCGTAACAACATTTTGAGTCTTATTTATTTTATACTTTAAGAGTTCCCTCTTATCCTGACGGCTTGAAAAACCTCTCACATCCTTTATATTTTGTCTGCTGTAACCCCTTTCTTTAAGATGGAGGCTGAAATCCTCTGCTCTCATCTCAGAATCCTTATTTTTACTACAATTACATCGTATTTGTAAAAATTGACTTTTGGGTATATTTTTTGCTATGTGTCTCAGATGGCAACTATCAGCACGTAATATTGTGTTGCCATCAGTCAATTTTCTAAAAGTCTCCATTCTAACAATAGTCAAATCTTTTTTACTAATCTTCAGGTCCAAAACATTAACACTATCCTAAGAAGCCTGATAAGAAAATGTTAACTTCCTATCAGAATTCCCTAGATAATTAACAAATTCCTTAAATTCGGTCTCACTTCCTTTCCAAATCAAAAATAAATAATAAATGTAACATTTCTATGTACAGATTTTCTCAAACAAAAGGATTCTTATTTTCATTGAGCACAAATTAATGTTCCCAAGCCCCTATATATGTAGATGAGCTACTGAAGGGGCACACATGGCCCCCATTGCCATTCCATTAACTTCCAAATAGATATCTTTATTTAATAAAAACACATTATCTTTCAAAATGTATTCTAACAATTTTAGCAAAAAAGCAGTACCAGGTTTTACCCCCTCCCTTTTGGAATTAAAAAATCAGGCAACAGCATCTAAAGCCCCCTCATGGGGAATGTTTGTACATAGTGCTTCAACGTCCATCGTAATCAGGAAACAGCTCTCTTTCAGATGTAAATGTTCAAAGATTTTTAAAAAGTCTATTGTATCCTGTAAATAAGAAGGCAAACAACTTACAAAGGATGTAAATAAAAATCCACAAATTGCAATAAACTTTCAGTTATGGAGCCGATCCACTAACAGTGGGATGGCCTGGAGGATTAACTTGTGAGAAGATAAAATGTAGCCGGATAGGATTTTCAGTAATCAGGAATTCCATATCTTTCTTACTTATGTCCCCATGTCTATAAGCATATTTAATGCCATAATCTATACAGTTTTAATTCATTTGTGGGATCCATATTTAATTTCTTATAAAATTCCTGATTGGACAATTGTCATTCTGCTTCTTTAACATAGTCATTTTTATTCATAACAACTACACAGCCACCTTTATCTGCATTTTTAATCTCAATTTTGATGTTATTCTGCAAGGAAGCAAGTGCAATTCTTTCACATTTAGGCATGTTAGTAAATGGAGCAATGAGGGGGGTTTTAAACAAAATGTCCAGGTCATTTTCTGCCAGTTGTTTAAAGACCTTTACAATGGGACTCAAAACTGAATTAAATGAAGATACTGCTCTAAATGGTGACTCCACAACAATGTCCAAAGTACTTTCATCTTTTTTAGTAAAAAAAAAATGATTTGAGATTTATAGTCCTGCACACCACATTTAAATCCACCATGGTTTGATATTTATTCACTGAAACAGTGGGTGCGTAATTAAGACCTTTACTAAGTACCTCCAGCTCTAATGCAGTCAGTTCATGATTAGATAAATTAATTACCCGTTTCCTTGTTGCTGTATTTACCACTGTTTGCCCCTGTAACAGCTGTAGTTGCGGTTCTGGTAACAAACTGTCCCTCGACCTGTGTCTCTTCCCCCTTCGTGTTCTCCCTGTTGTTCTCCCGATGTCTCATCGTTTCCTATCCTATGGAATCTCGGACTCTTTCATGGCATATATGGCAGTGCAGCTTCCTCTCTCCCCTTCTGAAAATGGTGTTGAAAATTATTCTCCTTGATCTCCAAATCACTGGCGCTGCTAATTCAAAGGAAACATGTTTCTTAGGGTTCTTTAAAATCCCTGAGGATTCTCAACTAAAGACCCTATCCCAAGTGTAATCATTTTTATCACAAGTGAACTTGATTTGTTTAGCAGCCCTTAATTCATTGTCTAGATGTTTAATAGATTCTTTTAACTTTTGATTACAAACATCAAAGTCCACATCATTCTGATACTTAAGTACATCCTTCTTTTATTTTTTATTTCCATTTTCAAAATTTCTTCTCTTTCTTTGCTGAATTTTATGATTAAATTAATCAATTTGAAACGTACCTCTACCAAAATTGCTTCCCATGCTTTCATAAATTCTTCATTTTCTTGTCCGCATGCTGGATTTTTTAAAAGTCTCAAACCTCTTGGAATATGTTTTACCATCACATAAGCTTCCATATTAGTTGTGTTCCAAAATGCTTTTCTCCACTGCTGCGTGATTTTTTTCTCATTCATGGAAAGCTAGTGTTAATGAATTTTCTCTCGGTGTTCATACCACATTCTCATTGCTCTCTGCCAAGAACGGATTACTGCTGATTGCTGCATTAAGTAAATCTTGCATGTACCCAATCAGTCTTGTTTCATCGGTAAACACCAAATTTGGGGTTGCTTCAAGCGACGTATTGATTCAGTCTTTTAATCAGAAAACAAAACCAAAAAGGTGCTTCTAAAAATAGGTTTTAAGCTTGGAGGTACCAATGCCTTCCTACCGCAACCTGTGCTCCACACAAACATCAATTAATTTCCAATAAACTAGTGTGGCACAAGGACATGGTGCTTCTATGCTGAAAAATTGATACATAACCACAAAAAACACGCAGAGCACTCATACCTCAAATATAATAAGGCACCCATTTTCCAATAGAAAATATTATTTATTTTATTACATTGGCAAAATAAAGAGCAACCTGATGCATTTCGGATGACTACTCATCCTTTATCAAAGGACTGCTTGCTCTCTGGCCCTCCTACCTCGAAGACCCACATATGAAGGTGTGCCGATTCAGGATGTAGTTTCAAGGGGAGAATTAGAGTACAAAAGTGAGCCCATCGGTGCATTTTGGGAGTTGAAGCCTAGGGGGAAAATTGGTTAAGGAGGCTGGCCAAGTGATATTTGGCACCTTGGTAGGGTAAGCACTGATTAGGGCCATGTATTTTAAATAGTCTCAACTGCAGGCAAGTGCAGCTGTGGGGGGCCAGTATGTTTCCTGTGAGAGGGCCAGCTTTGTCAGCATTGGCCTCATGTGATGTTCAGAGGAGGCAGCCTGGACTGTTGTGGACATTGTGGTGGCAACACTAACCCTTTTCCCCAAACCAATGGCCACTACCATGTTGGGACTCTCTGACTGGGCAGCCAGTGGAGGCAGGGTAAGGTCCATGTCAGAGATGGTTGATTGGGTCCTCTGCTGGGTGGCAGACAATCCAGGTGCTTCATGTGACACAAGCAGCAATTCACTGGATAAGGTGGTTCAGAAATTGAAATCACTGTATAAACAGAGGTGCTCTTGGTTTCCAGATCAGGACACAGAATTCCATGGGAAGCCATTCTAGGCATGCGACATCAGTGTCTGGATGTTCAGAAGGTCTTTGGTGGACAGGTACTTGCTAAAGAACACCATGTATGACTGTATAAAACCTGAGGTACAGAAATTGCTCCAACTACTGTAATTCCCTGGTGGAGAAAGTTTAGAGTAATGTCCAGTTGTGAGAGGGACAGTAGAAACATCTCATGCTGTCATAGTCTCTAAGCATGTCAGGTTTTGAAAGTGAAGATAGCTGAAAGTAAGCTGAATGCCTGTGAATTGAAGGAATGGAAATAAAAGTGCCAAGTGCAAACTATCTCTTAGTGTGGCCTACTTGGCTCACATTACAGTTGCTGCCAGGAATGTAGCCCATTTGGCCCAAGGAGTGTCTGCATGAAATAAATTAGTCTTTTGACCAAAGAGACTGTTGTAGAGTGGCAGTGGTGCTCTTTTCCTGGTTGGTCTGCCATGGAGTACAAACTTGCAAGGAGTCTCGCCACCATATCTTCTCTCATGAGTGGCACTTCATCAAGTTTGACCATCTCAGAACTGGTGAGTGAGGTGGCCCAAGGTGCTTGCTGCTATTGCTGTCTGCCCAGCCCCTCATCTCCTGCATGGCCTGACCCTCCCTGTGGCACAGGGAGAGGGCATGGGGTGTCAGGTAGGACTGAGCTGTTTGTGTCCCCTAATTTTCATAGACTATATTTTCTGGCCCACTCTTTGCCATCTGGATCAGAATTAAGAAGTTTACTTAATTTTTAGAGGAATTCAAATACAAATATATTTTAATGACTAATTGCTAGCTGTATAGAAATAGAAACGGATGTGTTTTTTAGATGAGATTTGCACCACCTTAGCTGCTGTACACATAGCTAGCGTGCAGCATGGAAACCTGATGTGCTTTTATACCTTATTCATATAGGTTCAGTTTGTGGATGTGAATCACATGCAAACATTGCATAATTAAACATATGGCATGCATTCTGCAGGTACACATCACCTATATTTCTGTAACAGATGACCGTCAGAGCTTGCTCATATCTACTGTCCATAAAAGAAAATCAGACTCAGTGCAGAGCATATTGGTTTAAAAACCTCCTTCTGTGTGAGAATGTTCTAGAGGTAAAGCTTTCATTAACAGAGTTGTAACTGTTTTGACTGTACCATCAACAGAACAGAATGAAGAATACATTCTGCCACTCTATATCTTGCATCTGTACTGCCATCTGCAAAACTGTGACATATTTAACCAATATACCATGACAAGGTCTGAGTATATGGGAGGGGTGTACCAGGCCTGGTGTGGTTCAGTCACAAGGCTTTTCTGTTGATGGCACAGTCAAAACCTTGAAAGGAGTTTTTTTAAGTTTTGCCACTACAGCTCCAAGAAACTTGGGGAACTGCAGGAAATATCAGATTTTGTAAGCATTGAGTGGTCTCATTTCATTGCTATAAAGCAAGTTCACTGACTTGAAAGTAAGACATGTTTAGTTCATGCTGTTCAAGTCAACTTGTCCATAGTAGTTCAAAATCTCAAACATCTAACTCAACTGCTGATGATGGTGCCAAAGCAAAGGCCCTTTTGAGAGATTTGCACTCAGTACAGTTTATAATATTAGTTTATTCAAGATTTTTGCCATTATTGAAAATTCTGTCTCTTGAATTTCAAAGGATGACCTGCTAATATTACAATTCAAACTCATCGAGACATGCTTACTCCTGCTGATGGAGTTAAAAATACAACCTGGTAAGTCTGACATAATTTCTAAGCAAATATAATTCTGCAGAGAAATGCATGAACTATCATTTACCAAAACATGGCAGTGAGGTTAAGATTGTTCCTTTTACCTTCAAAGGAACTGTCCAGAAAAAATTTTACAGTTTAATTAGTGCAGCAGTATCTTACATTGACCAGCACATTCTTGGTTCAGTTTTCAGATTTCAAAACTGTAATCTACCACAAGAAGAACTCATAGACTTTGGCATGACAAAATCTGTTAGACTACTTTCACAACTTTTTTCTGAAGATCACATAACCAGTATAAAAATGGAGTATGCAGCCCTAAAAACAATGCTTAAGTTTGCAGTTGATAAGCCATATCCGTCTTTCGGATGAGATGTTAAACCGAGGTCCATCTGCCTGGATTGGTGGTAGTTCAGGTGGATGTTAAAGATCCCATGGCACTTATTGAAAAGAGTAGGGGAATTTCCCTGGTGTCCTGGCCAAATTTCCCTCATACATTAAAAATACCACCAACAGTTTCATCTGGTTCAAGGTCAGTTGGCATTCATCTGTATCCCCCTCCCCCGGGTTGTGCCTGAAAATAGGCATGATTTGTCTAGTACACATACCCGGTCAACAAAATATAAATAAATAAATAAATAAATAAATAAATAATATCTGCAAGTGTATTCATGACTGCTGTGAGAAAGACAGGCCAGCTTGCTTATATCCTTGACCTAATGGAAATGTTACTGGTTATGAATGTGTCTACCGCTAAATGTGAGAATATTCTGCATTCAGGTAAACCTAAACAAGCAAAGTTTGGCTGATAATATACCCGGTCACTTTAACATAGCAGTTGAAGGCCCTGGGTTAGATGGCTTTGATCCTGATCAACCTATCAACTAGTGGTTACTATCTGATCCTGGCATATACCACATTCATGGTCACGCTAGTTCAACTATTTCTGTTGATTTACAGGAAAATGTCTCTGAGGCTGTCACTAGTGATGATGATGGCACTGAAAGTGATGTTCTGGTGGGAATAAGTTCCTTCCTATAACTTTTGCTGATGCTGATGCTGATGCTGTACTGCCAAAGCAAGATGTTCTCACTGTGCTGCTGGTCATGCCTGTTGCCGCAACTACACTTGCTGTGGCTCGCTGATGAAGCTACTTCTGCCACAATCCTCTCCATTCTGTCAGAAAAAAATCATATCAATATTCTCCTTGTTGTCTATTATAACGCAAACTTGCTGATACTACAATACATCCATTGAGAGCTTCTGTATTTTTATACCATCTATGGAAAATATGCCATTTTATACCTAGACCACTGACTCAAGCACTGGGACAACTTCTATTGGACAAGCCACTTGTCTGGCTTCAAGAAAATAATTAAAAAATGTGTCAAGCCACGATCTGCACCACCATAAGGCATGGTTTTGGAAAACTTAGAGTATGTGGATGTGCAATTCTTTGGGGGTGTGTGCAGGATCTGTAGAAAACCGTAGACCGAGGTAGCGTATACCTGCAAATTGAGGAAGTTTGCTATCTTGTGTGACAAGAACAGTATTAGTCCCTCGCTGGCTGTGTTCTCAGCCCTGTTGCAATACTGGACCCACTTTACACTCTCTAGGCCTTATGCCTTCCACCCCTGAGTGACATCATGCCTCTGTGTCACCTTACCTTTACCTGCTAGGTGTGCTTCTTTGGCTTCTCACCTAATATGCAGAAACATCTTTAAGTGGTACTTTATCTGCACGCTTCCATGAGGAGCTGTTGTTATTATGGGATTCAACATTAACAAGCCAGTCTGGAACACCCATTTGACCCCAAGACTATAGCAGTCCTTAATAAAGGTACCCAGGGAAACTTTCTTCAGGTGACTATGACATCAGCGATTACTGAGCTGCATGTCATATGCACAGCATGTAATTGCATATATTTAAACTAAACAGCAGGGAGTGTGGCACCTGTGGGAAGGGGATCCTCAGCCTAACTGGGACAACCAAGCATGCACTCTACCAGTATGTGAGGCAAGGGACAGATTAAGGATGGGGTAATATAAGAGTGGGGGGATGGATGGAAATTCTAGCCAATGCCAAGAGCCTAGAGAACAAAATCGCAGAACTGGAGTTGGAGGTGGATGACCCAAACCTAATAGCAGTAACAGAAACATTGTCAATGCAGGGACATAACTGGGAAGTGGAACTTCAATGGTACAACCTATTTAGAAGAGATAGACAAGGTAAAAGGTGAAGGGGCATAGCCCTATACGTGTGGGAGGAAGTTCAATGCAGTGGAGTTTAATTCTGAAACCCCACCTGCAAGGGAACAAGATAAGCTGGAGACAGTACAGAGAAGGGTGACCAAGATGATTCAGGGATGCAGGGCATTACCCAGACAGGGTGCAGTTTAGTGTTGCAGCAAGTTACGGGTTGATTACTGGATGGCTGTCAGTCCAATGGATCACCAAAATTCAATTAAGTATGTGAGAATAAAAAGGTCTTGTCCCTTTTTGAGGATCTGAACCTGTGCAGCTAAAGTTTTCCAGCACTAATGTGCAGTCCTCTAATTTACTTTAAGAAAGTAAATCTTTATTTATATATAAAATTCAGAGTGCACCAGGATTCTACACTACAATTTACACTTTCTATTCAAAGCTTCACACATTTTTGTCAATAATTTTGAAGCATGTCATGACACAGCTGGACAGAAACATTCCTGAACAGTACATTTACACAGTGCACTACACGTCTGTTTTGTTTTATAAAATTAAAACCACATGGGACAGTTTCTACACAGGTAGTCAGACATTTTGACTGTGCTATAGACTTGGGGGACTTAAAACAAAACCCACCACTTAAAATGCAATAGTGTGCCATATGATGCACCTTTGAATTTGCATAGGTGGCACCTCAAAGGGATACTATCATTTTCAATGAGACTAATGTATTGACTGCTGTGGAGGCTGATACTGATCCAGGACTTACAGCTAAAACAATTGCTTACCCATTTAACAGCTAGGAGGTAAAACAGAGGTTTACCAACTTGAAAAGTCTTGAAAGGCAATCAGTTCATTGTAACATTTTCTTAATGCTAAGGTAAATTTTTACAGTACATACTTTTTACAAGAGGTTCCCAGTGTTTTCTGTCAAAACTACTGAAGTATCGATGAGCTAGTGCCCTGTAGAAGCTGTCATATGTGAGAAGACCAAGCAAGTAAATCAGTAAACATCAGTTCAGCCGCTGCAGACATTAACCAGCATGGTAAGGAAACAAAAAGGAATTCACACCTCTGGTTGAGTGGGGCGAGGGGACACTAGTAAAACAGATGTTTCACAGTTTGCAAAAGGTAGTAAACTAAGTACTGAGGCTTCACATTCAGAGAAAAGGCCCCTAAAACACTTGGCATGAGGTTTCAGGTTGCAAAAATCCAAAGGCAGGACTGAAAAAAAAGAAATAAAATACTAACCTCAAGGGCTAGTGAAAGACTGGATGAGCACAAGGCAAGACAATTCTTTCTCAATACTGAATGAAAGGACAGGTCAAGCTGACTTCCTCTTATAGAAACATAGACTTTGACGGCAGATAAGGACCACTTGGCCAACCCAGTCTGCCCATTTCCCTACCTACTGGATAAGCTGCAGATTCTAGTTAACCAACAGCCTATTTCCTGCAACCCCCCACTATAATTGCCTTATGTCTGTCCCATGCATGTTTGAATTCCTCCACTGTTTTAGACCCCACAACCTCTCCAGGAAGGCGGTTCCATGCGTCCACCACTCTCTCCATGAAAAAGAATTTCCTTACATCACCCCTGAGCCGTCCCCCCTCTAACTTTAAATTGTGCCCCCTTGTCCTTACAGATCTCTTTTTCTGAAAGATGCTACCTTCCTGGACTTTGTTGATTCCCTTGAGGTACTTAAAATGGGGAATCAAGGTGCATTGTGGGATAGGTGGGGCTGGACTGAAAAACAAAACTACATGAGCATGGCTGCCCCATCCCCACAATCAGGGTAGAATCAGTAAAATTTGAATTTAAACCATTTATAATGCTACAGGCACATATGTACTGTTCAGAAGCCCAGAACATGACTTAAAACATATATTTTTTCAGTTTTGCCTTTAGGTCTCCTTTAATTAGTCAGTACTGTAGAATCTGCAGCATCTTAAAATTCCATTCATGTTTTACAGATAGTTCCAGTTAGTGATTTGATGTTACCATCTATAATTAAAAGCTTGGAAATGATAAACGTGTGAGCTTTGTTGAAACATAACTTGCATATATATATTTTTAAGGTCAGGCTGAAGCAGACCTTGAAATTATAGGGCACAGTCTCATCTCTATATTAGGGTAAACTCATCACTTTCATGTTCAACTGAAAATATGGAACTCTAATAACTTTGGAACTGCTCACGTGATTTGAATAACATATTGCATGCACTGTCAGGAACCAAAGATCTCTTGCTGTGACAGGTTTTGCTCTAATTGGATATGTAAATTACAATTTTTTGTCAAATTCTTTGTCACAGCTTTGAGCAAACAATGTGTGGAATTTGGGGCTGCTAACTTTAGGGTATAGATGTCTTGGGTCACAGTGGAGCGTTTTTAAGGTTTGGTGAAAAAAAAATCTGTTCCAAAGTTATTACATTTAAAAGTTTCCTTTATTTCCAATTGAAACATTCAGATGTCAGGCTCAAAATACTATTCTTAATCATGATTGTGGAATCCTAGTTTACAAATACATAATCCTAGGTGGTGCTGCCACCATTCTGTTCTCAGATACAGAAGCAAACCTAAATTTCTTAAAACATATTGGTTCTTTGTAAACACCAGCGGCTTTGTTTACCTAATCGGGGCCCAAGCAATCAGATTCTGGGGTAAGTTTTTGAAAATATGTCCAGAAATGTGTTTCCTTTATCTGCAGAATTCTTTAACCAGAAATCACAGAACTCTTTACCATGTCACATGATCCTTCTTAGCAATTTGCAAAAATGAATTTTTATTTTACTGCAAATTGCAGGAAAGGAAGCTCAAGGATTCTTTTTCACAATTTGCAAAAAAAAAAAAAGGATTTTTTTATGCAGCTGATTCCTTGTCACTTCACAGCAAAGAATCTGTTTGGAGTTTTGGGCTGACACTTTCAGGGTACAAAGGGATTGTCCCACAGGTGTGTCTTTTGGTGGGTTGGTGAAAATATATTACTTGTCTATGCAGTTTGGCAGGATTAAACTTTGCTTTATTTCCCATAGAATAACATTGTTATGGGAGGTTTACCCAGATGTTTCTTTGTCACTCTGCTGTGGAGAAATGGTTTGGAATACTGGGATGCATAGGGAGAGGCATCACCAGTAGAAAATGGGAAGTTGTTATCCTTCTGTACAGACAATTGGTGAGACCCCATTTAGAGCACTGCGTGCAGTTCTGGAGACCGTACGGACATAGGCAGGATGGAGGCAGTCCAGAGGCAGGCAACTAAAATGATACATGGTCTGCAAAGGAAGCCACATGAGGAGATACTGAAACAGATTAATATGTATACCCTTGAGGAAAGGAGGGTGGGGGGGGAATTACAGAAACATTTAAGTAACTCATGAAAATCAAGAAAGTCCAAGATGGGAGCATCTTTGAGAGAAAGAGATATGCAAGAACAAAGGGGCACAGTTTGAAGATGGAGGGGGGATGGCTCTTGGGCAATGTCACAAAGAAACATGGTACACACAAAACCATGACTGGGACGTAAACATACCAGGATACACTATCTACAGGAGGGACAGGGAGGGTAAAAGAGGGGGAGGAGTAGTTCTTTACATAAGGGAAGGAATAAAAGCAACAGAACAAAAGGGTAAACAGGGAGGAGAAGAAGCACTGTGGGTAAATTTGGAGACAGGCAATGACACCACAATCTGCACAGGGGTTGTATACAGACCCCTTCTCAGGGGGAGGAAGTGGACAAGGAAATGATAGAAAGTATACTTAGAATGGCAGAAAAAGGGGAGATATTGCTGATGGGTGATCTGAATATGCCAGATGTTAACTGGAGCGCAGTTGCAGCTGCCACTCAAGAGTGCAGTTATTCTAGATGCCCTACAGGGGCATGCCTTAGACAACTAGTACTGGAGCCCACTTGAGAGGAGCAATATTAGACTTGATACTCTCAAATGGAGATGGAGAGAGGATCACAGATGTAGAAGTGGGTAGCCATCTGGGAACTAGCGACCATCGAACAGTATAGTTCACAATAAACACAGCAATAGAGTCAAGCCATACAAAGACAAAAGTACTGGACTTTAGGAGGGCTGACTTTGCCAAAATGGGTGAGTGCCTAAGGAATACACTAGCAAATAGGCGGGAAGGAGGGTGGAAGAACAATGGGAATAATAAAACTGCCATCACAGAGGTAACGAGCCTTGTGTGAAGCAAATAAACAAAACAAGACGATGTAAGAAACCACTATGGTTCTCAAAGGAAGTGGCAGTGAAGGTTCAAGAGAAAAGAAAGCATTCAGGAAGTACAAGGAATCACAGCAGGAGCAGGACAGAGAACTGTATCAGTTAAAGCAAAGGAGGCTGGGAAGGCAGTCAGAACAGCAAAGGCCCAAACTGAGGAAAAGATGGCCAACTCAGTTAAGAGAGGGAATAAACCTTTATAGGTACATCAGGGAACAAAGAAGACCAAGGAGGGATAGTTAGGCTTAATAAAGGGAGGGAGGGTGGGCAGAGGGAGAATGTGAAAAGGCAGAGATACTAAACAAATATTTTGCTCAGTATTTACAAAGGAAGAGGGAGGTACATAAAACAAACAGTAGTAACACTCTGGATACAGAAGTTGATACCAGCCCATTTACAGAAGAAAGGGTTCTGAAAGAACTCTTTAAAACTGAAGGTGGACAAAGCAATGGGGCCTGATGGGATTCATCCCAGAATTCTAAAAGAACTAAGGGTAGAACTAGTGACACCACTGACTACCATCTTTAACAAATCATGGAGGATGGGGCGGCACCCGAGGACTGGAGGAGGGCAGATGTGATTCCCTCACAAAAGTGGGAGCAAGGCAGAAGCAGGAAACTATAGACCTGTTAGTTTAACCTCAGTGATAGGGAAAATGATGGAATCACTCTAAAGGAAAGAATTGTCAGATCTAGAGGCCAGAAGGGCACAGGACCCTAGGCAGCATGGATTCACAGTGGGAAGGTCATGCCAGACGAATCTGATAGATTTCTTTGACTGGGTGACCAAAGTAGTAGATCAGGGAGGGGCTGTGGACATGGCCTACTAGACTTTTAGCAAGGCATTTGACACAGTCCCACACAAAAGATTAATATATAAGTTAGCCAGCCTGGGAGTGGGTCCCAAGATGACAGCCTGGGTAAAGAATTGGCTGGAGAATAGGACACAGAGAGTAATAGTAAATGGAGTCCACTCAGAAGAAAGGAGGTTTACTAGCGGGGTACCGCAGGGTTCAGTAATAGGACCAGTCCTCTTCAATGTCTTTATAAGCGACATTGCAGAAGGACTGGAAGGAAAAGTATGTCTCTTTGCAGATGACACTGAGATCTGCAACAGAGTTGATGCACAGGTGGGGTGGAAAGGATGAGAAGGGACTTGGCAAGGTTAGAGGAATGGTCAAATGTATGGCAGCTTAGATTCAATGCTAAGAAGTGCAAGGTAATGCACCTGGGAAACAAAACCCAGGGAAGAGTACACAATGGGGGTGAGATACTAACAACAACAAAATGGAAAGGGACCTGGGGTAGTCATATCAGATGACCTAAAGGTGGGCAAGCAATATGAGAAGGCAGCAAGGAGGCTGGGGGATACTGGGATGCATAGGGAGAGGCATCACGCAGTAGAAAACAGGAAGTTATTATCCCTCTGTACAGACAGCTGGTGAGACCCCATCTGGAGTACTGTGCAGTTCTGAGACCCAATCTCCAAAAGACATAGACAGGATGGAAGCTGTCCAGAGGAGGGCAACTAAAATGGTGCAGGGTCTGCACCGGAGGACATATGAAGAGAGACTAAAGGAGCTTAATATGTATAGCCTCGAGGAAAGGAGGGAGAGAGGGGACATGATAGAAACTTTCAAGTACCTCAAGGGAATCAACAAAGTCCAAAAGGGTGGCATCTTTCAAAAAAAGAGGTGCGCAAGAAAAAGAGGCACAATTTGAAGATGGGGGCGGCTCAGAGGTAATTTAAGGAAGTATTTTTTCACAGAGAGGGTTGTGGATGCATGGGCGGCCTTCGGAGGAAAGTTGTGGAGTCAAAATCAGTGGTAGAATTCAAGCATGCATGGGATAGTCATAAGGCAATTCTGGGGTGGGGGTAGGAAGAAGTAGGCTGCTGGTTAACTAGGATCTGCAGCTTATCCAGTAGGTAGGAAATGGGCAGACAGGTGGGCCAAGCGGTCCTTATCTGCCGTCCAAATTCTATGTTTCTATGTTTTCATGGATAGGGTGGTGGATGCATGGAATCATCTTCCTGAAGTGGTCGTGGGGTCAAAAACAGTGGTGAAATTCAAGAAAGTATGGGACAGACATAAGACTATTTTAGTGGGGGTAGGAGGAAGTAGGTTGTTGGTTAACTAGAATCTGCAGCTTATCCAATACAGGGACTGCACAGACTAGATGATCCATGCAGTCCTTATCTACCATGAAAGTCTACATTTCTTTGTTTGCAATTTTGTTCTGAAATGTTCAGGGTACAAAGGGCTTCACCCACCAATATGCACTTTGCTGGTTTCATAAAAATATATTCATTTGGTGTTTGTTTGCACAGCCATAAAATTTCAAGCTATAAGCCGTAAGGTACCTCAGGATGCTGGACCAGTACACACCAAAAAATAATATCAAGTTCTGCAATGAAAAATAGAAATGAAGTGGCACACAACTTGAAACCAATGCTTACAAATATCAAAACCATTGATTTTATTGAGGCATATACAAAGGGGACATGAATGGACTGACCCTGATGCTTCAACCATGTTGGTGCTCCTCGCCCCCTTTAAGCATTGGTTTCAGCTTGTGTGTCACCTCTTTTCTATTTTTCATAACTGTAAGATTTCCCTGTGTCTTCAATGGAATAGCATGTAAATGTCAAGTGTGTAACTGGCTGTGCACACTAAAGTATGGGAATGCAGGGCCCAGAGGGCCTTGTACAACCATAGGCAAACATCATTATCAGAATGCTTTCTAAAAAAATATGCATGGATGGGAGTGCAGACTCATCTGGGCCTTGTGCTCCCACACACAAATACAGGTACCATTAAGGACTTATGGGATTGCGGGGCCCTTCAGACAATGTGCTCCCACATCAATCAAACAATTATTCAAACAACCTTTATTTTACCAGGTGAAACATCATTGAGAAGAACTCATTTACAAGGTGGACCTGGGTAAGGTTCACATAGTCAACAATGACAACATCATTACAGTGCATGATATACATGGCATTAACATGCAACAATATAGAGAATTTTGAAGAGATAGAGGGCATTGTTTCATAGTTTCATAGTATTGTACAGGTTCTTGAGGCCAGAGGCCATTACGATCCACCACCACTGGTTTAGTGATAGAAGCTGAATTTATTTTTCTCCATGTGGTTTTCTAAGTTTATTTTAAATTGTTCTAGTGTCTTACTCATTACTACATATCTTGGTAGGGCATTCCATATTGGTAAAGATTGTTCTGTAAAAAATATTTTTCATCTTATTGTTCTACTCACAGTCATCTTAAGCTGTAGGTTGTGTGACCTGGTGTTATTGTATGTTATTTGTTTTTTAAGACAAAGGGTAGCAAACAGTGCATTGTTCTGAAATGCTTTGAATATAACAATCATATCTCCTCTTAGTGGTCTGTATTCTAAAGAGTACAAATTCAGGGTTCTTAATCTGTCACTATAACTTTTGTTTTCAACATTACTGATTTTCTTTGTAACCCTACGTTGTGCAGTACTCTGTCAACCATTTTTTTTTGGTTTCCACTGCTGTTGGTGTACAAAAAGGAGCACAGTACTCAAGCTGAGGTCGAATAAGGCTAATGTGGTAATAAGACTTCTTTATGTCTACTTCTAATTTGCTTTTGGATACATCGAAAATGCATAGCATTTTTTAGCATTAGTTATATTGTATCAGATTTGAAGTTCTTAATAATTGTAACACCCAAGACTTTTCTTCTGTTGTTCTAGTTAATTGTATTCTATTCATTACATAGTTTGCCTTGATGTTGTCCTTTCCAGTGTGCATTACCTTGCATTTCTGTTAGTTGAAACTCATTTTAGTGAGGTTGGCCCAATTACATAGCTGAAGTTTGTTTGAAGGTTATTGATTGACACAGTATCAATTACAATACATCAGACGTTGTAGTCATCTGCATATTTGCTAATCCATACACTGTTACTTGTTTTTATGGTTGAAATAAGTATATTAAAGAGTAGTGGACCCAATACTGAGCCCTGGGGTACTGCGCTGGTGACTTGGGTCCATTCTGATTCATACCCTCTAAGAACCACTCTTTGTTGTCTATCTCTCAACCATGAATCTATCCATTGTATCATTTTACCATCAAGATTTATTTTGAGTAATTTTTCCATTAGCACTAGTTGGGAAATTGTGTTGAATGCTTTAGCATAGTCCAAAAATACCACATCAACAGGCAGTCCCTGTTCAAATGTCTCACTTACTGGATCAAGAAATTTATTAGATTCATTAAGCATGGAGACCCAGAGTAAATCCGTGTTGTGCTATGTCAAGACTGTCACTGTTTTTAAGATGGTCAAATATTTTTCTTGTATTACCTGCTCCAGTAGTTGGCTAATGATTGATGTTGGGCTGATTGGTCTATAAATACATACATGTTGTTTATTTCCCCATTTAAAAATAGGAGTAATATTTGCTTTTCCCCAAGATTCTAAGGTTTTACCCTCTTGAATGGAGGTATTGCATAAAATGGTTAGCGGGCCTAGGAGTTCCTTGCACACTTTTTAAATAAAATGTGTACTAACACCATCCATTCCTGGGGATGATCTGGTTTATAGCTTCTCAATGGCACCCAGAACCTGCTGTTTGGTGAAGTTAATTGGGAGGTTACTCGTATTCAAAGTATCTAACTCATCTCTACTATCTGTTTTTAAGACAGTTGCAAAGTATGTGTTTAATATCTTATTTTTTTTAATTCAAAGTTTATTAATTTTCAAAAACACATATATAAGAACAGCTCAAAACATATCTGACAAAGTTACTCATAGGTGAGCTTTCCCAGAAAAATCGTAGCTGCTCTTCCCATACCCCAAGCCCCCACCACACCCCCTTCAACACAGCTCGTACTCCACAAAAAGTGTTTCATCCAAACTTATACAATTGTTTTAAAATGACTTAAACAATCTATGTGATCTAAATGCAGAGCAGCATGTGAAAAGGATCCCAAATTTGCCTATATCTTTTCATCCTATCACTTAGACTAGCCACCATTTTCTCCATCCTGAGATTAGTCAAGATTTCCTTGAGGCATTCTGAAAAAGGAATATCAACAGTGTCTTTCCAATGACAAAGTATAACCTTCTTGATTGATAAGGAGATTAGTGCCATATAATACCTCCTAGATATAATAGGAATGAAGGTGTAATCCTTAATAGGCAAACTTCCGAGTTAAAAGGTCTAAGAGGCCCAGTAAAGGATCCATCCTCCATTGGACATCCCTCCAGAGGTGGAAGCCTTAGAACATGACCAAAAAGGTGAAAAAGCATATCATCCACCTGCCCACATCTGGAACAGGAAGGATAATCAATTAGACCATACTTGTATAATTTTTGAGGAGTATAATATATGTTATATAAAATGGGAAACTGCATAAATGCAATTTGTCCTGAGTGACATATTTATGACAATTTACCACAATGCAGCACAATCTATCTTTGAATCAGGAAAATGTCTGCCCAGTACCTCCTCGGTATAAACACCTCTGGTGTTTACAATTGTACAACATTTATATATATCAGATACTGAGTGAGAAGTACCAGATATCAGAAGCAACATATCCAGGACCACTTTCATACCATTTTGAGATGGAATACCTTTGTTAACAAGTGCTTTAGCTGGATTACTTTAAAATTGAACTTAGTGGGTATATTAAAATTACTCAATATTGTGGTAGCAAGAAGCCATGTACCATCCAGAGCAAGAAGTTGAACAAGCTTGACGTTTTCCAATTGTGGGAGCCAATTTGACATGATCAGCTTGTTACCTTTTTTTAAATTAGGATTGCCCCAGACAGGTTGAGCTAAATCAACTGTATGATCATATTCCATAAATGAACATATCTGGGCATGCACCCTGACCGAGATAGCCACAGGAGTAACTTTCAACAGAGGGGGGAGGACATTTGGCCTAATATAAAACAGTGAAGCTGGTGAGAAACCAGAATGTCTAATTAAAGACAGCTCTATTTTGATAAAAGACAAAGAACTTCTGTGCGCAAACACTGAGGCAAGAGTTACCCCAAAGGGCATGTGGCTGGGAAGCCAAGTTTCAAGAAAATACAAAATCACACATGCCCACACAATGCAAAGCATCATGGGCTGCATATGCAAATCATCACAGAATGTTATGCTGGTCCAACTTTAAGCAGAGTGCATGGTGCCAAAGGCCTCTCACACACAGTTTACAAAGGGTGCTAACAGAAGACACACACAAACTTCCATAATGGCTGCTCAACACATACAATTCTGCCATGACCAACACTCTTCTGTGATAATTACATATACAACATGATCTTCCATTAATAGGCATGTGTGATTTGTATTGATGGGTGTCAGCCCTCTGGTTCTCAGTCTGTCGCACTACCCATCCATCTCACATATTTTACCATGTGACTAGCCCAATAGTAAATAATCATATATGGGAGGTGTAGACCCCTTTATCCTTGGGAGCCACCAACTTATGAAATGCAATCCTGGGTTGTCTATTGGCCTAAATAAATTTTGTTCTCAGGGCATTAACTTTGCGGAACCATGTAACGGGGATCCAGTTATTTAGCAAGTACAATCGGTAAAAAATCTGGGGGAAAAAGTTCATCTTGATTAGATTCACCCATCCCCAGAGTGAGGTAGGTAGCTTGGTCCATCTGTCTAGATTGGTTCCCAGAGTTTTAACTAAGTCATCCAGATTCAGATTCTGAATCGGGGCTGGGTCCCACACCACTTGTATCCCTAAATATTTTAAAGAATTCGGCACCCAGGACGTATTGCATTCTACAACACTTGCCTTAACCACTCTGTAATTAAGCGGAAACACAAGGGACTTATCAATGTTCAATTTATAGTTAGAAATACTAGCAAATTCATGTACCGTGAACAACAAAGCCGGTATTGCAACAGTAAATCAACAGCATATGCTGATACTTTCACCTCATATCCCTGAATAGTTATGCCTTTGATTGCCAGAGAGAGTTTCAACTGGCGAATAAAGGGTTCAAGGTATAAACTGAAAAGTAACGGTGATAAAGGACAGCCCTGCCTGGTTCCTGAATGCAATGGAAAACATTCCAAAATAAGACCATTTATCATTACCCTAGCTGAAGGGGCATTATAAATGGCTTTAATCCAATTCTGAAATGACTCAGGGAACATATAAACATTATGGGCCCTAAATAAAAAATTCCAGTTCACCCTGTCGAATGCCTTCTCAGCATCCAAGGAGACCAGAACCACTAGAAATGAGGCATCCTGGTTGCCGAGAGAACGTGTGACAGGGTTCTGAGATGATCTAATGAGGAACACCTTTTCATGAATCCTACTTGCTCCAGTTCAATCAGGTCCGGTATCACAAAAGCCAGGCGATCTGCCAAAGTCTTGGCCAATATCTTTATATCTTGATTCATCAGGGATATGGGCGATAACTACGGCGATTCTGGATCCTTCCCAGGCTTCAAAATTAAAACTATTAGGGCCTCCCACAAAGTAGGATCTGTCTGGGTGCCGATAGTATATACTGAAATAAGGGCATTAATAGAGGAAGTACCTGATCTAAAAATTTCTTATAAAAATTTGCAGAGAAACTGTCAGGACCAGGTGATCTGTCAGAAAGCAAGCTTTTAATAACCTAGAGACTTCATCAGTCATTATTGGAGAAACCAGATGTTCCTGCTGGAGTTCGATAGTGAAGATAAACCAGAAGCCTCTAAGTAACCATCTATATTGTCATAAGATACTGAGTTTGTTTTAGAACTATAAAAGGTAGTATAATACCACTGAAACTCTAAACCTATCTCTTCTGAAGTTGTTATCAGGGCATTATTCATTTGTGAATGTATTGCCAAGATGTACCTATTTGTTTCCATCTGCTTAGTCCTTAATGCCAACAATCTCCCTGTCTTTTCGCCTGATCTGAGTACACGCTTAGCTTTAAGAATCACAGATTCGGCCTTGTCCTTAACAGCTCCAAATAACCTTCCTTTAATTTAACCAATTCCTTCTGTTCAGATTCGGAGAAAGACAGACCTATCCTTGTTTCTTTATGTTGAATTTGTCCCTGTAATGAAACTAACTTCTTATCTTTTTCTTTCTTTCTGTGGTTGCTATACTATTTAATACCCCCCTAAGATATGCTTTAAAAGCCCCCCACAACAAATCCAGCCTAGAAATGGAATGAGTGTTAATTTCTATAAATGGCTCGCTAACTATATTAACAACATAGTCATCTTTCAACAATTGATTATTGATCTTCCACCTGGCAGACTTCTTAGAAAAGGAAGAGTGCTAACTGACATGTAACCAGTGCATGGTCTGAGGAGGGCCTGGTTGTATGGAAGCTTCAGTCACCTCAGGAAGGAGAGCTTGGGAAAGAAATATATAATCAATACATGTGGCCATGTTATGAAATGGGGACAGAAAAGTAAACTTCTTCTCCAAAGGGTGCAATACTCTCCACACATCACACAAGGTGTATTGTTCCAGGAACTCTGATAGTGCCCTCTGAGCTGGGGAACAACCCCTGTTCGACTGGGAAGAATAATCCATCAGTGGATCCATAACAATATTCATGTCTCCCCCAATGATAACTGGTAAAGCCAAGCATGGATATAGTATGTCATTTAACTTAAAAAAATCCTGGATATCCTGATTGGGTCCATACAGAGTTCCCAGGAGGATTTCAGTAGTATATAACATGCAATGGAAAAACAAAATTGACCTTGTGGTGTCCCTAAGCACCTGCTTCAATACAAATCGGATCTTCAATTAATCAATATTAAAACCCCTGCACTATAAGTGGCTCCTCAGTAGAAAACGTGGTGAACCTGCTGCCGTCTCACCCAATTGGCTTCGAGACTAATAAATGCGACTCTTGTATAACAGCAATATCTATGGACAGCAAAGCAAGGTGCTTAAGAATTTTGTATTGTTTAACACTAAGCCTTAATCCCTTAACATTCCAAGTTGCAACTTTTATGACATTAGCCATTTTTACAAACTATCAATGAAACAAAATGCTCAAAATGAATCCCTCAGTAATATACATCCAAGACAACCCCCTATGAGCTGTGCTGAGGCCCACCCCTACATAATCCTGCTCCCTCCCTCCCCATGAAAAAAACATCCATAAACATGAACGACCCCCCTCCCCACCAATTAATATAGGTTCCATTCCGCAGCTTACCAACACATTCTCCCCACCATCCAGCCACCCTTAGTAAGTCCTACGCTTAAGCTCTAACTTAATTAACCAAGGAAACACATTGTAATTACCCCTTTAACTATCTTTAAAGCCCAACCCATTGCAAAGAAAAAGTGCTTCTTGCTATCCCAGCTCCTTCACTATAAGAATACTTATTTCACCCATCAAGGTGTACTCATTACCCTTTGCTTGTAAAAATGCATCCCATACCAGCAAACTACACTATAATAAAGAATCCTGACTCCCCTGTGCTTAGAATCCGGGACAGTATTAGTGCAATAAGCCTAGCACCAATGTCCGTTCCACATTTACAGGATCTCCCTTAATTTATTGGTCTCTATTAAGGTCCCCAAGGGGTACTTGAATTAGAGGCCTAGGTCTCTGAGAACCACTATAATTTTTCTTCTTTTGAGGCAGAAACCTATCTACCTGACTATATAAAACCCTTGCTCACATTTAGCTTCATAAGTGCTAGGCTACCCACATTAAGATCCTCACTTTATAAATGGGCCTCAAGTTCGAACTGAATAAAAAGTATACGTCCAAAAACCGGAGGGGGAAAAAAAAACAAACAGAAACCATCCCTCAGACAGAGATCTATGTATTATTTCAGACTTCAACTGCATCCGAGACCAGCGGTACCTAGAAAAATGGGATTAACACTCCAATATTAAATGAAATACCCCAGCCTCCCCGGATTACATTACAGTACTAGCAGACCCCTATTCTAACAGGGGGAGAGAGGTGGAAATTGAATGCTGAGACCGAGTCAAACAGCATCAGCATCATGTATAAAGTTACCTGGTGAAATAGCGAAGCAAAATCTCCCTCTAGTGGCATGCCTATGCTGTCATTAACATACTCCCGTAGGTAGAGAAAAGCAAAACTGACAGAAAGAAGGAAATGTAAAAATAAGGGCCCCCTCCACATAAAACTAGGTGGAGTTTGGTTCCGCTTCTGAAAACATAGAAGATATAATGGATTGGTCCATTCAATTTTCAGTCTAGATGGTTATACACTGGAGGGTCACAGAACTTAATTACCCTATCACTAGAGGAGGGACCCCAGCATGCAAACAGTTAACCATTTAATCTTCATACAAAGGAACCACCTTCCCCTTGAAGTCTATACATTATCTCCAGAAAGTCATTTTCACAGTATGTCCATCAATCTTGAGTCTGAATGAGGTCACTCCCAAAAAAAAAAAAAAAAAAAACGGAGAAGAATAGCTGGTTTTTGCCACTCTCTACTTGCTGAGGAACATCCACAGGAGGTTCACAGGCCAGATCTTCCCCTCTTCACTTAAAAGAGTAACAGAAAAAGCTACTGTGCCCAACTTGACTCAAAAATCATTATGCTTACATCAACACTCGGAAATGTAGATCAGACTTCTCGGAGGAGGTCAGGAAGCATCTCTTTTAGTGGGCCATTTCTGGGTCATTGAAACTGTGCCATTCCCCAAAATACATACTTGTAATCTCAGAGGTATAACATTTTAAATGAGATGCCAGTGGCTATAAGCTTGGCACATAAGGATGAAAGGCAGATCGCCTCTGCCAGACTGTAGCCAGGAGGTCCTGAGCCACTCTCATTTCTTGCCCTCCCAGGTGATGCCCTGCATCTCTTTCATTTTTAAGAAATACTGGTGCTCCAAATAATTAAGGAACCTGAAAATCAGAGGCCATGGAGGCGAGCCCGGCGGGAGGTGGTCTAAGGGTCCAATGTGCCCTCTCAATAGCATATTTAGCCCCATATGGTGAGGGCCCAGCAGCCCACTATACAAACTTTTGAATAAAAAGGATAGCATCTTGCCCCTCTTCTGCTTCAGGCAGCCCAATCAGGACCGCATTGTTCCTTTGGCTTCTACCTTCGAGGTCCTCTAGCTTGGATTCTATTCTAGTCATCTTCTGCCTCACAGTTGCCATCTCAGACTCGGCTTTCTCAGCTTTCTTTTCTTAGGAACAAATTTTCACTTCAGTATCTGAAGCATGCCTGGCTACTTCTTCTAAAGCAGTTGACAGCTTTTTAATTTCAAGAGTCATAGATGTTATCTCTTCTTTGAAAGGTTTGAACTCCACAGAAACTTTGCCAGGGTTAGTGGTTCTTGCTCAGCAGGTCGAGGTTGTTTTCACCACATCATCCTAACTCACCGCCTAGGCTTCTTAGGGCCTTTTCAGGAGTAGCAGGCAGTGTTCTTTTGGGAGATTCTTCCTCATTTTGATTTCCATGCGCTGCTATTATAACTCAGACGGGCAGAGGTATTAAAATAGCTTGTACTTCCTCTACTTGAGATTTAATTAGGTCGAGACTGCAAATGTAAGTCAAAATAAGAGTCAGATGGCTGAGGTACAGTAGCAACTTGTAGTCAGCACTACATCACGTGATCAAGTCCCCTAATATCTTAGCCATGTCTGCATCATTACTCCATAGGTCATTGTTTGAGGTGAACAGACCAATTTCATTCTGAGCTCCTTTTATTGTACTTGTGTAGTTATTGAATTGTTTTCTATTATCTTTGGTTTTTCTCACCAGATTTAATTCTAATTTTTGCTTTGCAAGTTGGATTTTTTTTTTTGCTAATAGTTTGAGCTTATTCAGGCCATTCTCCCTGTTGCTTTGATTGTATTTACAGTATGTTCTTTTTTTCTGTTAATTAGTTCCTTATCTTCCCTCCACCATTGAGGAATCCTGCAATTCTTATTATTATACTTGAGCCCTTATGGTACCCATGTTCAGTACGGTAATCAGTTTCCTTTTGGATGTGCTCCCAGGTTACTTCCAGACTACATCTGTTTAGGGTCTCTTTCCATTTCCAGTTACTCAAGTAGGTTTTAATTTTGGCATAGTCAGCTTTTTCAAAATTTCTAAATGTAGATTTACCATTAATTGTTTTAGAGGCTTTGGTTGTCTTAAGTAGCACCATGTTCTGAACACTATCAATGATGGGAAGTAGTATTTGTGGTATTGATCAATTAAGCGATAATAAGAAAGACAGGGATCCTAAAAAAAAACAACAAAAAAAAAAACAACAAAGCTGAGTGGTAACTTCCACTTTCCCACTCCACTCAGTTATGGGACATCAGTTGGAACCTGTAAGTTACAGGTATTTTTTTCCTTTTATTTTGCTGAACTGCTATTTAGGAAGACTCAAAGTCTGTGGGTTTGCTGAGAAGCTGGCGAGTGTCCATTTGGATTTTCTTGAAACAGCTGAGCATGTGCTGGGTCACAGTCTGAGGCAGCTCCATGAAGTAAAAGCAGGACAGCTGCCATTTTTCTTTTTCTATTATGATTTTTGATTAGTTGGCTCAAGGATTGGGACAGGCAGGGAATGTGGGTTTGTCTGTGGATGTGGGTGGGGGAGGGTTGAGCAGGGCTAAGCTGTGGCAGCTTGGTAAGTGGTGTGGTCAGTGATCTACATGTTTAGTGTGAGAGGTGATGAGGTCATCAGCATGCCAGACCTAGATACAGTAATGTTATTGCTCAATATCATCAATGTCTCTAGCTAGTGGTAGCCAATCAGAGCAAAGGAAATTTTCTTGCCATTGTATAACGATTCTTAATATAAGTTAATATCAGTTCTAAGATATTATCATTCCTAGTTGAGAGTATAACCAGTTGTTCTAAGTCATGCAGTAAGGTAATCTCAATGAAATGTTTTGCAAGCTGTCTATTGGTTTTATAGTTTAGCCAGTTTATATTCGGGAGATGGAACTCCCCCGTCAATAAGAAGTCACCTTTAACCTCAATATTTTCTATTTCATGTAAGAAAAGCTGATTATCAGCATGTTCCAGACTGAGGGAGTAATAAGCCAGTCCTATTGTTGTGGTATTACTGTCTAATGACAACTTAACCCATATTATTTCTATATCAGACTGGTATGGGTAGAAGTGGTGTTCTTTGAAATGTTCAGAGAAAAAAATATTCTACTCCTCCTCCTTTCTTGTCTTTCTTGCTCTTAAGGAATGTATTATATCTGGGTATGTTGGTATTCCATTCATTTTTCGTAAACCAGGTCTCAGTGACCCCACAGATATCAATTTTCGGAGTATTCAGGATTTGTTCGAATTCGTCCATTTTATTTGCGAGACTTCTTGCGTTTAATAATAACACCCTGAGCTTGCCAGTCTCCTGCGCTACAATTGTTAGGGGTTTGCTAGGTTTCAATAAGTCCTCATCTTTGTTGGGATTTGAATTATTTGTACAGGTGGGTACGTGGGTGTCCTTAGGTACTTGTTTGGGTTGACAAAGACTGTTTATTTGGATCGGTATCCTAGGTAGTGTAAGGTTTATCTCCGCCCCCTCCTCTCAGTTTAAATGTTAAGAGAGACATATTGCTATCTTTTCCCCCAAAAGCTGACTTCCTGGCCTATTAAGATGCATGCCATCCCTACAAAATAGATGACTTCTGTCAGAAAATTCTTCCCAGGGGGTTATACATTCTAACAATTGCCTTACAATTACCATCTCTGAAAAATTATGGCTGGAGTGGAATGCAGGGCCTGGATAGCCCTGCTCTCACACAGGGCAATAAGCCTACAATTATGCTTTATTTAAAAGTATGGGCATTCTCTGCAAAAACTATGTAAATGCACCAAAGACATTTTCTATAAAAAAGCTATGTTAATGTACCATTAAGGTTAAAGCATTAGTGAAATGTGACCCTAATGCTCACCCCATTCTTCCATACTGTACCCATCTTACCTTACTTGCTCACGAAATGGGGCTAGCATTAGTGCTCACAACCCCAAGACACACCCCTCATGCCTGTTCCAGCTTGCAGGGTGGGGTCTTATTCTTGGGAATGCTGGCACACTCTCATCCAAAGGTGCATGGTAGACATAGCTCTGCATTCCTGCTGAAGGCATGTTTGTCATTTGTAGTTGTGCCTTAAACCCGCAGATGTTGAAATGATAATGTTTGTCTGTGGGTCCCCAGCATGAAAAGATCAGGTATGCACATGAATAAATAGGGTTCCCTCCTCCAATCTTTTATTTTGAAACAACCAGGTCTGCATTCTCAGTAGCTAGAATGCTGCCTATCAGAATGGAGAACACTGTTTTCTTCTTGTAAATTGGAGGAACTGCCATTGGATGACTTTGTGTAACTGACAGAAATTGTGATAACTGTGCTTTATCCTGGAGTTGGTACTGTACAGTATGTTTGACTCAAGTGAGGCACAGACAATGAAGTGGCATAATATGGATATCATGCCCTTGTGTCAACAAGGTCAGTGTGGTTTCTAACTCACAAAGACTCTATAGCAATATATCAATGAATACAGTATATAAATAAAGTAGTTGTGAGGCAGAAATCAGGCAGCTACCATAACAATATATAATATGGTGTGGTAGCAGCCTTGTCATTCCGTCTTGCAATCAATATGGCTGTACTGTCCATTATGTTGTATATGGTCTTTGTGAGTTAGACAGTGGCTGACAGAGGTGAGGCTGTGCCAGTCTTTGCCAGCTCTAGCTCAATTAGTATCCACAAGGTGGGTAGGAGGTAGAAAATTCTACATGGTTTGGGGAAAAGTGCAATATTTTCTTATTGATTGGGACTGGAGGGTAAAGTTGGTGCACTATGGACTGGGAAGAGGAGCTATTGTGGGCAAGGGTAATAGTGAACAAGCAGGGATACTGAATGATATTTATGCTCAGTATTCACAACGGAAGAGGAGGGGAGGTACCTAAACCAAACAAGAGAAACAATCTGAATTGAGGGTCGATACCACTCCAGTCACAGAAGAAAGGTATTGAAAAACTCTTGAAACTGAGGGTGGACAAAGCAATGGGATCTGATGGGATTCACCCAAATTTTAAAAGAACTAAAGGTAGAACTAGTAAAGTGACTGACTACTCTCTTTAACAAATCATGGGAGGATGGGGTAGTACCTGAGGACTGGAGGAGGGCAGGTGTGATTCCACTTCACAAAAGTGGGAGCAGGGCAGAAGCAGGAAACTACAGACCTGTTAGTTTGACTTCAGTGGTAGGGAAATGATGGAATCACTTTTAAAAGAAAGAATTGTGGAGTACTAGAGGTCAGTGGGGCATGAGACCCAAGGCAGCATGGTTTCACAGCAGGAAGGTCATGTCAGATGAACCTAACAGACTTATTTGACTGGGTGACAAAGTAGTAGACCAGGAGGGGCTGTGGATAAGGTCTACCTAGATTTTAGTGAGGCATTTGACACAGTCTCACACAAAGATTAATATACAAGTTAGCCAGCCTTGGACTGGGTCCCAGGGTGGTAGCCTGTATAAAACTGGATGGACAACAGGATGCAAAGGATAATAGTAAACATAGTCCACAGTGAAGAAAAGAGGGTCACTAGTGGGGTACCACAGGGTTTGGTACTGGGACCAGTCCTCTTTAATGTCTCTATAAGTGACATTGGAGAGCACCTAGAAGGAAAAGTATGTCTCTTGGCAGATGACACAAAGATCTGCAACAGGGTTGATACACAAGATGGAGTGGAAAGGATGAAAAGGGACTTTGCAAGGTTGCAGGAATGGTCAAATATATGGCAGCTCAGATTCAATGCAAAGAAGTGCAAGGTAATGCATCTGGGAAACAAAAACCCAGGGGAAGATTACACAATGGGGGGGTGAGATTATAACAACAACAAAAATCAAAAGAGAACTAGGACTAATTATATCAGATGATCCAAACATGGTGAGCAATGTGAGAAGGCAGTAAAGAGGGCTGGCAGGATACTGGGATGCATAGGGAGAGGCATCAACAGTAGAAAACAGGAAGTTGTTTTTCCTCTGTACAGACAGTTGGTGAGACCCCATCTGGTGTACTGCATGCAATTCTGGAGACCCCATCTCCACAAAGACATAGACAGAGTGGAGGCTGTTCAGAGGAGGGAAACCAAAATGGTGCAAGGTCTGCACCAGAAGACATATGAGAAGAGACTAACGCAGCTTAATATGTATACCCTTGAGGAAAGGAGGGAGAGGGGACATGATAGAAACTTTCAAGTATCTCAAGGAATTAGAAAGTACAAGAGGGTAGACATTTCAGAAAAAGATATATGCAAGAACAAGGAGGGACAATTTGAAGATAGAGGGGTGGCTCAGAGGTAATGTTAGAAAGTATTTTTCACAGAGATGGTTGTGGATGCATGGAACAGCCTTCCTGAGGAGGTTGTGGAGTCAGGAACAGTAGGAAATTCAAGAATGCTTGGGACAGACATAAAGCAATTCTAGTGGGGGTAAGAGGAAGTAAGCTGATGATTAACTAGAATCTTCAACTTATCCTTAAAGTAGGAAAGCGGGCAGACTGGTGGGCTTAGTAATACTTATCTGCCATCAAATTCTATGTTTCTATGTTTCTTATATCTATTGTGGCAGGGAGAAGTATTAGGTTGCTGCTGTATGCTGACTGGAAAAGAGGTTTTGTTATCTGCGGAGGCTATGGGATTGTAAGATGGGGTTTCAAAGGTGAGGAAAGATGTTGATCCACTGTCGGTAGTTTTGAAAGATCTTTAAACATGTTTTATTTTCAGCATTTCACTCTTTCAAACTACAAACCTATTTTAACAGTACTGAAGTTTGCCAAATTTAATGTTCATTGTGCAGAATCAAATGCTGGGAGGTATACACAACTATAGCTACCATATTATGGTGCTGAACCTATGGAAAAGTCAACCAGTGGAAAGAGTTAACATGATGACAGTAAGACTTTTCAAGGTTAGCAGGAAAAATGTTTGCTTAAAAAGGGAATCACATGGTATCCTGTATAGTACAGTAGGTAGGGGAATATCTGTACAGTAGTATATGCTTGCATAGCATATTTATTCATCATTGTTTGTAAATCAGAGGCACAGACTTAATAGTCTTGGAATCCATTCTGACCTTCAGTCATTGTATTACTATCCATGTATTCAAATGTTTAACCTCTAAAGGTGTCTGCTTGCAAAACACAGCTAGTAACAGCATCAATGTGGTGTGAGCAGGTGCAGTTGGTGACCTCATATCTACTGAGCTAGCAAATACTGGTGTAGGACAGCAGAAAACCACATGAAGCATGACCCCAGTATGAGGAATGGTTCACCTGCTGGACCAACACTGAGAATTGCACTGGGTGTGCTGGAAGAGAAATGGGGTCAATCAATGTATGTATTTAGCCTCTCCCATGAATATCTTAGTCTTAATACTTTTCTAACCTTTGTCAACCTAGTCTTCCTTTTAACTCTTCTCACTATCCTGCCATAAATTATTTCACAACTATGCAACTCTTTGTAACCTTACTTCAGTTTCTTCTGTTCAGATGGTATCCCATGAAAAGCGTAACTTCAAGATTGTGAATATAAAAATGGTAATGACAAAACAGTGATGGGAAAAGAGCTGCCTTGAAAAACAGAGATTGCTGAAATAGTGACCTATGGATTTCTGTACCTTCTCAAGTTGAGCCCCCACCCACCATTTTGATTATATGTAGAAAAGGGTGTGGCTATGGGTTGTACAACCCTCCACAGTGAGGGGTGTCTTAGCAAAGCCCTATGCAGGAAATCACTGGGAAGTGTAGTCACTGTTTCAGAGATTGCTGTTTCACGGTCGCTTATTTTTGCCTCTCTGTTTTCCAGTCACAATTTTGATCCCTGCCATATCACATAGAACCATTCAGATTGCTACAATGTCTAATAAAGGCATCTGTTGGGTGCTAAAAGCTTGTCTACTATACCGTCTTTGTACAAAATATGTACGTCTAATAGAAGGTATGAAACTATCAAGCAACTCCCATTTACAAAGCTCCATTATGGCTACATTCTCCCCTTTTTTTGTTAGTCATTTTTCTCCTAACTGGCTCGTGGTTGGCAACTCGGTCCCTACATCACCACACCTGGCCACTGTCTGGTTTGCTGCCAGCTTCTATGAGCCCTCGCCTTTTATCCCTGTGGCTTGCCCTGCACTGTGGGTGGTGGGGAGCCTCATCTCTCCACCAAGTCAGATCCAGTCATTGGCAATACCTGAAGCAGGGTGCCCCATTAGATAGCCATAGCTGCCATGACCTGGAGAGCCATTTTTCCTTATTCTCCTGATGCGTGAGAGAGGTGTGCAATGATGTTGATGGGGGGAGCATGAATGCATTTACATGTGTCCCTCCCAGTACCTGCCCCAAGTCAGCCCTGATGCTTAGCCTCAGTGCATCACCCCCAGCTTCCACTAGAGGCCAGAAAGGTGCTGACAGCTAGAGTTCCCCCTTCCTGGAGAGGGAGAGCAGTCCATCAGGTGCTCAGTCCCTCTTCTCCACTTCTGACCCCCCCATGGCCCAAGTCTGTTCCCGAACCCAGGTCGTCGGTGTGGAGTGTGGTGTAGCATCCAGCACCAGAACCCTCAGCACCACCAGCCTAGCAACAATCCCCTTTTTTAACAGTACAGTATCATTAGAGACTGGAAATTCATGGACTGTGGTTAGTGATTTGTGATCCAAGTTCACACAACTGTTTATAAATATTGTATCAGGTGTTATGTTTTGCCTATGTAAGTGTTTTGTAAAATTATTAAAGTATTATATGTTAAAAGTGTATGCCATGTTAACACATAGAGTTATGTTCATACTATAAAGTGGTATAAAATAATGCTGCTCAAATACATCATTCCATTTCTTGATATCCCTGATTTCATGTTTTTAACAAAATGGTTAAACTGATATCAAGTTCTCCGTACCAGCATAATTTGCATTATATAGTGTTGGGTGAAAGTGCAAAAATCAGTTTTCTGCATGTTTGAGTAGTTACCCATTTTCACAAATGTTTTTGAAATTTTGTTAAATTGATCACAGTGAAGTTTGTTTAAAAGCACAATTTTACACATAGTGCTGTGTTTGGGTAAAAATATGCATTCCTTTGAATGTATGCAAGCTTCATGGTGCTAAATTGGTCCTAGATGTAATTGCTTGATATGAAAGAGACTTTCTAAGCACCATGTGGCTTATTTTTGTACAGCATGAACCAGACTGCTCAATATTACATAATCACAGTGGTAGTAGTTGATTTCTGCAAATTATCTTTTCAGATTCTGTGGAGATTACTAGAGGAAAAATCACTGGGACTGCAGATGCTCAAGGAAAAGTCATCAAAATCTCATCAGAAATTGCTCAAAATTTAAAAAAATCTGCTGAATCAACTGCTACTTCTGTAGTTTTTGTTTTAAATGTGAAAATGCACATTTAAAAAGGGACAACGTTTAATCAGAAAACATGAAGGCACTGTAACTAAATACTGTTTGTACCCTTATCCTTTACTACCGTGGCCCTGAAATGTAAAACACAAACCAAAAAGTGAAAAGCAATCCAATTAGTAGAGCAATAACAGAAAATTAAATGCAAACAAAAATATAATGCAATACAACCAAATGTAAAGTGAGTGGCTACAAATGTAGCATGCTAAGCAAAATCAAATGTGAAAGTATAACTAAAGGGGTCAGAAGGAAAGGAAGGAAACATATTCAATTCAGTGCATTAGAGTAACTGGTAATTGCTATTTTTCTTTTAAACTTAGATTGTGGGCTTTTAGTGACACTGTACTTTCTTTGTTGTCTTTACTTAGAATTGTTTTTGGGCTGCTGAAAATTTAAAAACGTAGTGGTGGTGTAATTCTGTGCTGTCTTTAATTGCTGAAAAATTTTATCTTGGCTTGTCTGACTGCCCTGTAGTTGGGTGAAGGGTGTTAATTGTCTGGCCTCTGACCTCAGCTATGTGATAACTGGAGGTGGGGCTTAGTCAGAGTTGAGGTAGCAAATAGAGTTTTATTTTCTCAGAAGAAGCCAGAAGGGGAAGGAAGGAAACATATTAAATTCAGTGCTTTAGAGTAACTGGTAATTGCTATTTTTCTTTTAAACTTAGATTGTGGGCTTTTACTGACAATGTACTTTCTTTGTCGTCTTTACTTAGAATTGTGTTTGGGCTGTTGAAAATTTAAAATGTAGTGGTGGTGTAATACTGTGCTGCCCCCTCCCTCCCCTTTCCCCATCTCTTATTTATATGCCCTATTAAATCTGATTGACAGGAGCTAAACACAGGGTATAATAAGGGTGTGAAGTAGGAGGGGCATAAGGGAAGAAGCCACCCACTCAGCACAAGTGTTTTGACTCATTTATTTATTTATCGTTTTTTTTAAAGAAAATTATCTGAGGATCAGTAGCAAGATTTTAGGACAGTAAATTAATAAAAGGGAACTAGGAGAGCTTCAGTAGCAGACAAGTAGTGGAATAGCAGTATAATTGCAGTATAATGTGAGGAGTGGTGCAATGCAGTGGCTGTGGGCAGCCATATTCAGGCAGACCTTCTGGACACTGAGGTGCTGCCCTATCTGCATCATCTCTCTGGACTGCAGGATGAGGTAGCCAGACTCAGAGCGGAGTAAACTGGGTCAAGTACCATCACCCCTATCCAGGAACCACCAGTCAATGCAACTGCCTCAAAAGAATGCCAGAACGAGGAGCACTTGGATGACAGTGGGCTCAGGGAGGGTTAGAGAGTCAGGCAGAGCACATCCCAGATCCTATTCCACTCAAGAACTCATATTCACACTGGCAGATGAGGACAACCAAATAGAGGTACCAGAGAAGTGGAAGGAAGGATGTGGAGGTTAGCCAAGGAGGTGACTTCAGTGGGGAAAGCAGTGGACCCCAGAGGAGGAGAGTGAATCCTGGTGAGGACTCCATCATTAGAGGGATCCATCTAGGAACACAGGAGGGGGAGGACAGGAAGGTGAGGTTCTTGCCAGGTGCCATGGCATGGAGGGATGGAAGGAAGATTCTGGGGATCACTGGGAAGGCAAGACGGGATGGTGAGCTGCATGTCATTATCCACCTAGGTACTAATGATCTGGCAAATGGGGAGCCAAAGGAAGTTCAGGAAGAGTTTAGGAAATTGGGGAGGGGTCTCAAGCAAGTAGCTAATTCTGTCACTTTCTCAGAGGTACTACCTGTGAGAGGCAAGGGAGAGCATAGGAGTGCATACACCAGGAACTTTAACTCATGGTTGAAGAACTGGTGCTGTGAGGAAGGGTTTGGATTCATTGGTGACTGGGGACCCACCTGGAGGGATGGAGGTTTGTTCAAGCACGACGGCCTGCATCCATCCTGGAGGGGAATCCAAGCACTCAATGATAAGTTTAAATGCTACATTGACAAGCATTTAAACTAGCAAAGGGGGGTGGCAGGCAAACAAGGAGGGTACCTGCTTGCTCACCCCCCACAGCTAGCAGTGGAACCAGTGAACCAGAGGAGTGGCTATCTCTGCAAAGCAGTGTGCAAAAGATGGAGATTAGTGCCCAAGAGGTGGATAGGCAGAAAAGGGGCAACATTCTGTAGAAGGGCAGACAGCAAGGAGAACCAGCGATAAAGGACAACCAAGGAAGGGACTGGAGTAGAACAGCGAAACAGTCTAGGGAGGTCAAATTATGGAAAGCCATGTGTGCAAATGCCAGGAGCCTTAGCAACAATATGGAAGATCTGGAGGTTGTCATGGTGCAGTCAGACCTGGACATTGTGGCCATCACTGAAACCTGGTGTAATATTAACCATGACTGGGAGATGGCCATACTGGCTACAACATATTCAGAAGAGACAGAGCAGGCAGGAAGGGAGGAGGGTGGCACTGTATGAAAAATGACATAAGGGCCACAGAGATCCAGGAGGAACAAAATGGGGAGAGATACTGTGGGTTTAGCTGGAAAGAAAAATGAGGACAGCCATCACACAGGTGTGGTCTATAGACCACCAGCCCAGGAGGAAGAAACAGATGAGGAACTGATGCTAGCCATCCAAGGATGGCAGACGAAAGTGAGTGGTACTGGTTGGAACTTCAATATTCCAGACATGGACTGGAGCATCCCAGCAGCAGCAGTAGCTAGAGCAGATTTATCCTGGACTCCCTTCAGGGTGCCTTCCTCAAGCAACTGGTCATGGAACCAACTCGGCAGAGGCAATACTGGACCTTGTGCTCACAAACAGGGACAGTGTGATGGGGTAACAGTGGGGAAGCACCTGGGAACAGTGACCACCAGTCATTGTGGTTTGAAATCACAGAAGAGCAGAACCAAACCACACAAAACACGTATCCTGGATTTTAGGGGGCAGACTTTGGGAAAATGGGGAGATACTTGAAAGCGGCATTAAGGAATGGGACAGGAATCAGGGCTTGAGGAACAGTGGGCAGTATTTAAAATGGGATTACAAGAACAACAGAATTATGCATTAAGTAGGTTAGCAAGAGGAAACGGAAGAGGAGACCATTATGGTTTTCCAAAGAGGTAGCAAAAGAAAGTGAAAGCCAAAAGAGTGCATTCAGGCAATACAAAAGACACAGTCAGAAGGGGATGGGAGAAGTACCAGGAGAAACAAGGAGGCAGGGAGTCAGTAAGGAAGCCAAAGCTCAGACAGAACACATTGCAAAATCAGTGGGCAGAGGACAAAACCTTTACAGGTACATAAGTGAAAAAGAAAGACAAAGGAGGGATAGTGAGACTGAAGGGGGAGGATAGGGACTGCGTGGAGGATGGCAACAGTAAAGCTGACATATTAAACATGTATTTCTGCTCAGTCTTTACTGAGGAAGAGGAGGTAATGGGTCTGATGGGTGTACAAGGGGTGAGAATAGTGCAGAAATGGACACAAGTCCCTTTACACGAGAAAGGGTCCTGAAGGAACTGGAAATAATAAGAGTTGATAAAGCAATGGTGCCAGATGGGTGTACCCAGGGTCCTTAAAGAACTAAGAAGGTGGTGGCTGAACCTCCGGCTATCCTGTTTCTGATCACTGGAAACAGGGAGGTACCCAAAGACTGGAGGACAGCAGATGTAGTCCCTTATACAAAAGCAGGAACAAAGAGGAAGCAGGGAACTACAGACCAGTCAGCCTCACCTCAGTAGTGAATCTGAGACTACTGAAAGCACTTACTAAGCAGAAATAGTCAGCATTACACAAACTGGGGAATATGGGTGTGGGCAGGACAGCAGTTGGTGGGTAGGTAAATGGCTGGGTGGCAGAACACAGAGGGTGGTGGTAAATGGCTGTCACTCCACAGAGGGAAGACTGACCAGTGGGGTACCACAGGGATCAGTGCTGGGACCAGTCCTATTCAACATCTTCATCAGTGACATTGCACAGGACCTAGAAGGCAGAATTTCACTGTTTGCTGATGACACAAAGCTCTGTAACAGAGTAGACACACCAGAGGGTGTAGACAGAATGAGAAAGGACCTGCAGAAACTTGAAGAATGGTCAGGGGTTTGGCAGTTGAAATTCAATGCAAAGAAGTGCATGCAAATGAGTGCAAGATAATGCATATGGGGCGCAAAAACCCTGGCACAATATATCAGTTGGGGAGTGAGGATATAGCATGCACCAAACAGGAAAGAGATCTTGGGGTTATCATCTCTGATGACCTCAAGGTAGGGAAACAGTGTGACAAGGCAGCAGGTAAAGCAAATAGGATGCTGGGATGTATAGGCAGGGGCATCACCAGCAGGAAAAGGGAGGTCATAATTCCGCTATACAAGACACTAGTGAGGCCCCACCTGGAGTACAGTGCACAGTTCTGGAGACTTTACCTACGTAAGGACATAGACAGGGTAGAGAAGGTTCAGAGGAGGGCAACAAAGATGGTGCATGGATTGCATCACAAGTCCTATGAAGACAGGTTGAAGGAACTGAACATGTACTCCCTGGAGGAGAGGAGGGAGACAGGTGATATGATAGAGACATACAAGTATCTCACAGGGAGGAACAGGGTGCAGGAATAAACTATTTTTAAGTGAAAAAGATGTACCAGGACTAGAGGGCATGGGATGAAGTTGGAGGGAGGACGATTCAGAGGAAACATTAGGAAGAATTTCTTCACAGAGCGGGTGGTGGACAAGTGGAACACCCTGCCAGAGGAAGTGGTGGGGCTGAAACAATCACGGGATTTATGAATGCATGGGATAGACATAAAGGAATTCTTGAGCTCAGGGGTAAGGGGCAACAGACTTCTAGGAAAACATAAACTGAACTTACAAGCTCAAATGGGCAGACTGGGTGGGCCATAGGCCCTTAACTGCCGACTCGGTCTATGTATCTATGTATCTATGTAAATGGCAAATGCATCACACAACAGTGAAGTCCATCTAACAATAATAATACTATGCAAATATTTTAACACAACTAAAACATGAATACAAATTTAATATACTGTAGCACAACAAAAAAAAAATGAATGCAATCAAAAAAAGCACAGAGCAACATACCTCTCAACTGCCCCTGATTTTCAGGGACATCCCTGATTTTGCCTCACAATGTTCCTCTGTTCCTCATAAAATTTGTATTTTTCTGACAGAACAGTGGAGTTTAAAATCACAAAATTATGTCAAACAATAAAGCTACAGACATGTTCTTCTTCAGGAAATGTATCTTAACCCAAATTCCCCTTTCTATCAGCTTTCTGAGTGAATAGCGAAAAATATTATGATGTGCCTGATTTTGGGTCTTTATCCCTGATTTTTTAAAGCATAGTCCCTGATTCATGAAGCAAGAGGTTGAGAGGTATGCAGCACAACTAAAAGATGAATGCAAGTAAAAAAGCATAGCACAATACAAAAGTGAATGCAAACAAAAAAGCATAGAACAACCAAAAAGTGTACGCAAATAAAAAGCATAGCACAATAAAAAAGTGACTACAAACAAAAAAGTACAGCACAACAAAAAAGAGAATTCAAACAAAAAAGTAAGGAACTTAAAATCCAAGAAACTACTGGTGCCATACATAGCTGGCCCAAAAGGGTAATTGCAAATGAATGCATCTGCCACCAGCCATTCCCTGGTGTCCATTGGCAACCTTTTACCTTGCCCAGTCCCTTGCCAGTGATGCCCTAATACCAAGAACTCTGTAGTATCCAAAAGCAATCTGTTTCTGCCCTATGCCAGTTATTCCCTGGTTACCAGTGGCACCCCACTTTCAACACCCCAACTCCATGCCAATCAATTTCTGATTCCCTGTGGCATACTCCTACCACATCTAAATCCTGTATCAATCAGTTCCTTGTGTTCAGTAGCACTACCATCATCTTCCTATTCTCTGCCAAGCATGCCCTTGGGTCCTAGTCCTCCTCTCTCAATCTGTTTAATGCCAAGCAAATATTGATGTCTGGTGGCAGCTCACTCTCTCATCTCATCCAGAGCAAAATGGTTCTTGGTGTCCAGATACACTGCCTTTGCTCTCCCTGTACCTTGCTAAGCATCCCATAATTTCCAGTGCCACCTGTTTCCTCAACCCACCCTGTGCAAAGCATTCTACAGTGTCTAGTTTGAACCAAAGCCCAAAACGTCAGAAGCAGATGCCAGCAGGGAAGGTGTCAAAGTATCTATGCAGATGTTCTTCTTCTAGGGGGGTTCAAAGTGCTGTTTTCTCTTGACTTAGCTTCTGGTGGTTGCTTGAGGTAGCGTGCATGATGTGAGTCACCACATATTTAGCACACTCCCGACCCAAGGTGCCATGGCAGAAGCGACATTGCAGAGGGACTGGAAGGAAAAGTACGTCTCTTTGCAGATGACACAAAGATCTGCAACAGAGTTGATGCACACGGGGGGGTGGAAAGGATGAGAAGGGACTTGGCAAGGTTAGAGGAATGGTCAAATGCATGGCAGCTTAGATTCAACACTAAGAAGTGCAAGGTAATGCACCTGGGAAACAAAAGCCCAGGGGAAGAGTACACAGTGGGGGGCGAGATACTAACAACAACAAAAATGGAAAGGAACCTGGGGGTAGTCATATCAGATGATCTAAAGGTGGGCAAGCAATATGAGAGGGCAGCAAGGAGGGCTGGGGGGATACTGCAATGCATAGGGAGAGGCATCACCAGTAGAAAACAGGAAATTATTATCCCTCTGTACAGACAGCTGGTCAGACCCCATCTAGAGTACTCTGTGCAGTTCTGGAGACCCAATCTCTGCAAAGACATAGACAGGATGGAAGGAGTCCAGAGGAGGGCAACTAAAATGGTGCAGGGTCTGCACCGGAAGACATATGAAGAGAGACTAAAAGAGCTTAATATGTATAGCCTCGAGGAAAGGAGGGAGAGGGGGGACATGATAGAAACTTTCAAGTACCTCAAGGGAATCAACAAGTCCAACAGGGCAGCATCTTTCAAAAAAAGAGGTGTGCAAGAACAAGGGGGCACAATTTGAAGATAGAGGTGGGGTAGCTCAGAAGTAATTTAAGGAAGTATTTTTTCACAGAGAGGGTTGTGGATGCATGGAACAGCCTTCTGGAGGAGGAGGTTGTGGAGTCAAAAACAGTAGTGGAATTCAATCATGCATGGGACAGTCATAAGGCCATTCTAGGGGGTGGGGGTAGGAAGAAGTAGGCTGCTGGTTAACTAGGATCTGCAGCTGATCCAGTAGGTAGGTAGGGAAATAGGCAGACTGGGTAGGCCAAGCGGTCCTTATCTGCCGTCAAATTCTATGTTTCTATGTTTAAGAAGGCAGTGTCACAATAAAGAGGGGGAAATGGCCAACTCAGCTTTTCTGGATTACTGTCTCTGTATACCCAAGTCACCAGAACCTGCTTGGCAATGCCCATGCTCACCAGCCCTGGCCTCACAGAACTCAAGAAGCATGTCTTGTATCTTTGGTGACACCGAGCAGTTGGGGGAGCCCCGAGGAAGGGATATACCCTGACTAAGGATAACACTGCAAGTTAGGCAGCTTGTGCCAGTATCTGCAGTGAGCACAGTGGTCAGGTGTATGGATCCGTAGAAGGCCAGAAAGAGAGGAGCACCTCTTGTCATGGAAATGAGGAAAAATAATAGCAAAAAAGAATCCATTCCACAAAATATATTATGGCATTATATAGTAGCATGACACCATGCCATACAAGAACTTTGCAGAGACTGACAGTGTCATTGGAAATGTTCACCCATCTGCTCTCCTGAGGATTGCTTCTTGGTTGTCGTCCAAATAATTTTTTGGGTGGTCCTGTGATCTTCACAGTAAGCCCATTACTCCCCCACTTCCTGTATTTTAGGCTCTATCTCCAGTCCAGTAAAACTCCTTCCATAGCCCCAAGTTACTAACTGCATGGTCTGTCAATGGCTTGGTTCCTCCTTATTGGTCCTTTGCCAGATCTTATATATTACTAGCCCAATTAAAAAAAATCTGCCAGCATATAGCTGGTGGTTTGTACCAGTTTTGACCCTTACTACCTTATAGGCCTCAACCATCTGCTCTTGCTACCATTTGTTACCTGCACCACCCCTTCCAGCTCCATGGCTTGCCCACTCCCTCCTCCTTATGGTGGGGCTTAAAGGTCAATGGTTTCTTTCAGAGCACAGGCAAGTACTGGCAACAGGAGGCCAAGTAAGCTAAGTGTGTTGGACATCATCCTGTAGACCAGGCTTTTCCCACTTTTTCTTTCCTGCCAAAGGACATTGGTGGATGAGTCTCTACTCTATGTATGTATACCCAATTGCATACCAAAACGCAAAGATCCTGTTAGTTAAGCCATGGCTTTGACTTGACAGAAATTAGCTGCTAAAATATTAAAAATACCTATTTAAAAGATACACCTGTAAATTTCTATGAGGAGCTGCTTTGCTTTCAAAACCCTGACATCACAAAACATTGGAGAGCAACGGTACAGGAGGTGTTGTGGTGAGGCATGATGACTCAGTCCTTGGCTGCCCCAGGTGGAGACCTGAGGGAAACAAGGAAAGTCTGATCAACATTTTAGGAAGTGACCCTGATTCTATGGTATGTGGGCACCGCCACACATGTACAGTTACATGCTACCTTGACAACAGAGCCAAGTGGAGAAAATGGAACCACAGCTGATATGAAACACTGCCAACCTACATCCATTCCCTGCTACCACTTGAACCACCGGAATAGATCTAGCTGGAGTCACCTGGAGTTAGAAGGATGGCCCTCTCCCTCTTGGCTCTACCATGAGGGGCAATCTGTGGGGGACTTCAGGTTGCGTGGTTCCGAGGCAGGTGAGAAAAGTATTAATGGCCTGCCTTAATTGCCCTTCAAGACAAACAGCTTCATTAAAACAAAAAACAAAAATGCTGTTATGTGTGTCACCTTAACACACATGCATGCACACTGTAACATGCACAGCTGCACCATTACAATAAGTCCAACAAGTGTAAGAAATATGTAAATGATCCCTTACCTGGGTACTAGAGATCCTGAGATAGAAGTCTTGTAGGTATGACATCCATCAGACCTGTAAAATATAATATAGGAATGGGATCACAAAGAATCTGTAGTTCTTAGGGAGTGAATAGGAAAGAGAAGAGAGGTTAGATGTAGAGTAATACTTATCTGAAGGAGAGGGAATAAGCATCCTGTCAGACCTGTTAAAGAAAAAAATGGGCTAATATGGAGAAAGCACAGTAGTGAGAGCAGAGGCAGAGAGCAGAAAAGGAATATAGGACAGCACAGGAGTTATAAATAAAAAGCTTTATATAAAAAGTTACAATTGGGGAAGAATAGGAAGATACAGATACAGTACAGAGAACAATACAGTGATATGGGGAAAGAAATACAATTAATGGACAGGGAAGGAGAAGAAAAAGTGTGGTGGGGCACAATAAAATCACTTATCACTCCCCAAGATGACCAAGTGGCCAGTCAAGTAGTAGCTCAGCTGCTGTGCTGATGCTGATCACATGGATTCAGAAGTAAGCCTAGGAAGTAATGACTGAAGGCCATAACCAAGAGAGCTGCTGCTTGGCAGTGCACCTCAGGCTGGAAGGGTTGGTGGCTCACTCTGCTACCACAGCAACCCCCGTGGCTGGGCCAGGGAGCTTGCCCCTGCTGCATGGGGGACATGGCAGCTGTGCACAGCCTTTACAGGCATGCATTCCCAAAATGGATGCAAGGAGCAATTTAAAGAGGGAGAAAAGTCCTGGTAGCTGTCTGACTGATGACCTGGTTTGACCTGACCTGGGTATGTCATTGCAGGGATGAGCTACCAGCTGGAAATAAATATCTCTAAGAAAAAGAAAATAACTGTAGCCCAGGTGGGCTACTGAGAACTGTTTTGGGCTACTTGCAATGCATTATTAAAATAATTTAGCATTAGTGGTGGGGAGAGAGTTGTTCCAGGGAAGTCTGGGATTTCTATAATACATGAGGTGGGATAGTTTCCCTGGTAGCAGGTGGGCAACGTTTCTAAACAAGTTAAAAATCTGTTCCCTGGAGTCTGGCAGTAGGGATGAAGTGTTAGCCAGGAGAGCAAGAGGACAAGCTGAGGATGCTGCTTCAAGTAGGGTGAGCACCCAAAAGTGCCATGGGGCACTTCTTTCTCCCAGCTCCTATGGAGCTCAAGCTGTATCCTGCTCTGTGCAGACAGAAGATGGGGAGACAGGAGCTTGTTCAGAGGTGAAGTAGGCCAGTGCATGAGCACCTCCCTCCATCTGCCTGAGCCATTGCTCCAGCTGTAAATGTGATGGAACTGAGGGGTTTGGGACCAAGACAGTTGTTGGAAGAGTGTCTGATAGCAAGCCATACTTGCAGCTGTTAAAGTAGCAGTATTCATTACAGTAAGTTTTTAACACTACATCCTGTCCTCATCTTATTTAGAGCTGTTAACATCCCGACTCATGTCTTTGAGGTCCATTTATGTCAACAACCAGTTGTTAATCATACATGTTAACTTTTTTTATGAATTTATGTCACCACAGGCAGATGCCTGCCAATTTTGAAATGCACCTGGAGTCTATAACATGATGGCAAATACCCACAATTAGAATATATGCATTCTCAGTATCCTCAATTTGGTCCACAGAAATTCCAGGTTATAAGTTATATCATAAAAACAGATTAGGTAAGCAAGGCGGTGGAGTTTGTATGTACATACGAAATGATATTCCTTCTTTTGAAGTGTATTCTCCCTTTCCTTTGGAAAGTATTTGGGTTAAAAGCTTAATCTGGTTCAAGGTCAGTTGGCATTCATCTGTATCCCCCTTCCCTGGGTCATGCCTGAAAATAGGCAGGATTTGTCTAGTGCACTTACCCGGTCAACAAAAGCTAAATAAACAAATAAATAAATAAATAAAATCTTATTGAAGGAGCTGTCCTATATAACTATTGATAACATGTATTGACCTCCATCTGCAAATTCAGATTACACAATTGATATGTTTAAAGAAATTACACATTTTTCAGAATCTCGAGATACTGTAAAATTTGATGACTTTAACCACCCTCATATTAATTGGGACTCATTCTCAGGACAGTCCTATGCTGAGAAAGGACTAATAGATGTGGTAGTTAGTACTGGATTACAGCAACTTGTTACTGAACCCACTCGAGGTCATAATATTTTGGATCTATTATTTACTGACATAGAGCAACAAATTAGCAATTTACAAATTTGGGATCCACTTGGGACCAGTGATCATTCATCCATTCTTTTTGAAATTCAACAGTTTAAAACTACACAAAGGAAGTTATACTGTACAAAAAATTATAATAAAGCAATTTTTTCTAAAATCAATGAATACTTACAAAACATAAACTGGGAATCTAATCTTCTTAATTGTACAACACAACAAGCTTGGGACTTTTTTAAAAACATTGTACATTATTTGGAAAATACCTTTATTCCATCTAAGAGGACATTTAATAATAAGGAAAAATTCCCCATTGGTTCAACAAGACAATTAAAAATCAGATTAAAATAAAAATTAAACTTTTTAGGAAACTTAAGAATAGTTCTGTTCCATTTAAAACTACTCTATTACAGAAATGCAGCCTGTCTGTGAAAAACTTAAAACATTCTATTAATTTGGAAAAAAATAAGCTACAATGTAAACTAGCTCACACAAAAGACTGTCACAAATCTCTTTTCTCCTATATAAATAGTAAAAAAGGCACATCAAGGACCATTGGTCCCATTATAACCAATGGCTCTTTTCTATGTGATATAGAAACCTCAAATCTCTCTAATAAGTACTTTTGTTCTGTCTTCTCTTAAAAATCACCTATTAGTACATGTAAAGTTCACCACATATATTATCATAGGTTCTATCCAACTGACATTATACAGGCTATCAAAAAAAAAAATACTAGTCCAGGACCTGATGGTATTCATCAATGGTTTCTAATCAAAACCTCTAAAAATATTTCTATACCTTTGTCAGTTATCTTCAACAAATCCTTACAAGAAAGCATTGAACCAAATGATTGGCATTCAGTAATAGTTACTCCCATATTTAAAAAAGACAATAGCGGCTCTGTGCAAAATTATCTTCCGATTGGCCTGACCTCAGTGGCTGGTAAATTAATGGAATGAGTAATGAAGTCTCTAATCGATCAAGATTGTAAAATATTAGGAATTTATGGTTCAGATCAGCATGGGTTTACTCCCAAGTATTCCTGCACCACCAATTTGATATCTTTGTTACAATAATATAAGTACTCTACTAGATATGGGTATCCCTACTGATGTAATTCTTTTGGACTTCAGTACAGCTTTTGATAAAGTCTCACATGAAAAAACTCATTACTAAAATGCACAATCTAGGTTTGTCACCTGAAATTGTCAACTGGACTTTAAACTGGTTGACAAATCATTCTCAGAGAGTGAGAATTAATTATATCTTGTCTGATTTGGGGAGTGTGACAAGTGGTGTACCACAGGGGTTAGTCTTGGGACCAACATTGTTTAATCTCTTTATCAGTGATTTACAAACAGGGCCAAATAACTTCATGGTTAAATTTGCAGACAATACTAAATTGGGGGAGCAAGGTTAATAATCAAAAAAATATTTCTGCATTAAAGAAGGATTTGGAAAAATTAACACTTTAGGCAAATGAAAATCATATGCACTTTAATCAAGACAAATGTTTAGTAGTGCATTTCGGAGTAAATAATCCAAAGACGATATATTACATAAACGGACTACCACTTAACTCATCAAATTGTGAAAAAGATTTAGGGATATATGTTAATAATAAACTTACATCAAATGATCACCGTGTTAGAACTGCTTGCATGACCAACAGACCTTTGAGGAAAATAAAATGCACTTTTGTTAATCACACTGAGCAATGCCTTATTCCATTGTATAGGAAATACATTAGACCATATCTAGACTATGGCTCCCCTTTCTGGAATCTAAAACCAAAAAAAAAGACATAGCAATTCTTGAACAGGTTCAAAGGAGATTAACTAGAATGATTCCAAGATTAACAAACTTGGATTATCAGAACAGATTAAAAGCTACTGGTCTCTTCTCTTTTCAAACTAGAAAATTAAAAGGTGATATACTTATGGTTTTTAATTTAATAAATTCACCAGATCAAATGGAAAAATGTGGTCTAACACTCTCCAAAAGGAGACATGTTTTGAGACTGCATAACAAACAGCTTGAAGTAAAAACTTATAAAACCAGCAAAAAGGAAAACTTTTTTCTAATAAGAGCATCCATTGTATGGAACACCTTGCCACAAGAATTGGTAGAGACAACTAGTGCCACTGTCTTTAAAAACAAATTAGATGTTTTGTTGAGGGTTAATAGATAAATAATGTCCCACATAGTGTGGGAGAACAGTCTCGATGGACTCTGGCCTTCTTCTGTTCTTTCATACCAAGTAGGTAAGTAATAACTCAGTTTCTCAGCCTCTCCTCTTACATAAATCATCATAAGTTTATCTTGATTTCAGCAAAACCTTTGGCTCTGTGCCCACAAAAGGTTGATCAGGAAGTTGGTGAATCTTGGAGTTGGTAAAAGGACAGTCAGATGGGTGGAAAACTGGTTGAGGGATAGAAGCCAGAGGATGGTTGTGTAGGGAGAGTTATCTGGCAAAGAGAGGTAACCAGTGGGATCCCTTAGGGCTTGGTGCTGGGCCGGTGTTCAGTGTCTTCATCAGTGACATTTGGGATGGCATTAAGGACACAATGTTCCTATCTGCAGATAACACCAAGCTCTGTGGAAGAGTGAACACAGCTGAAGGAATACAGAGCCTACAGGAAAATCTGGAAAACATGGGGAAGTGGTCCAGGATCTGGCAGCTTGGCTTCAATACTTATAAATGCAAAGTTATGCATACTAGCACCTGAATCCCAGGACAGAGTACTACCTGGGTGGAGTCTGAGTATGTGCATCAGGGTAGGAGAAGGACCTCGGAATAATGATCACTAGTGACCTGAAGCAATCCACACAGTGCAAGAAAGGAGCAGCAAAAGCAAACAAGATGCTGTGATGCATAGTTATGGGGATCTATGGTAGGAGAGAGGAGGTTATACTGCCCTTGTTCAGGTGACTGGTAAGGCTGCATCTAGAATATGGAGTTCAGTACTGGTGCCCATACCTCAAAAAGGACATTAACCTGCTGGAGAAGGTCCAGAGGAGGGTTACAATGATGACACCCAGTCAACATGGTAAGGTATACAAGTAGAGACTGAGGGCACTGAACATGTACTCCCTGGGAGATAAGAGAGAGGGGACATGATTGGGTACTTTAAGTACTTGAAAGGGATAAATAAGGTTGATAAGAAGAGACTCCTCAAGCTGAATAGCAACCATAACATGAGGGGGCAGTCTTAAGCTGGAGGGTGGGAGGTTTAGGAGGGTGGTCAGGAAAGCACTTTTTCACAGCAAGGATGGTTTACACTTGGGATACACTGCCAGAAGAGATCATCTCATGAAGACAGTGGTCAGCTTTAAGAGAGGCTAGAACAGGCATAGGTGGAAGGTAAGCATCATGGATAGGAAGGATGAGAGGAGTAGGGAGGGAGGAAGGGACATTAATTCAAACTGTGGACCCTGCAATATGAGCAGACTTGATAGACTAAATGGCCTTCTTCTGCTGGCTTCTTTGTATGTTCGTATAATCTCAGCTCCCTTGGTTGCCTCCCCTGCCTCAGTTTCCTGGTTCTGTTCCTACCTTTCTGGTTGATCCCAGACAGTGTCTGTATGTAATGTCCTATCACCCTCCCTCCCCATTCTTCCTGGTGTACCACAGGAATCTATCCTTGTGCCCATCCTCTTTTTCTTTCTTTGTCAATGATCTAGCCTTAGTCTGCTCTCATGCCAAAATACACATGTACACAGATGACATCATTCTGTTCCTGTCCATTCCATCCACCCTAGCAGTCCAAACCTCCCTGCAAAATTACCTCACAGTGGTCACTACTTGGTTTGACTCCAAGTTATTAAAACTAAATTCTAAGAAAATGATACCTATGACCTTTGGCTCCAAACAGAAACTTGCCAAGCTTCCCTCCTTACTGGTCTTTTTCTCTGCAGCCACTACATCCCTAGAAAATATCTAATCATACAAGTACCTCAGTGTCTGGCTTGACCCCTCCCTTGATTTCTCCTCCCACTTTAGCACATTACATACCTCACTGTTTAGTGGATAATTGTATAAAAGGTGATTAAATTAGAGGTATAATCTTTAGCAGATATGGGGTTTCTGTTTATAATGTGTTTTGCCTGTATTTTCCAACCATTGTTAGTGTTAGAATTGGGCTGTACAGCTAATCGTGAGGGCACTTTAGAGCTCTGGACTTTAGTTGCTCATGGTGGTATTACCAGTGGGCAATTATGTTCAGAGCATAATATTCTTTTTTTATATGATGGTAAAAAGTATTATGAAATAGGAAGTTATTATATGGATTTTAAGTTAAAGAAAATCTGTTGGTTACAGACCTGTTATAATGTAGGGAAGAAATATATTTTTAATAATGGGGATAAACAGAAATTCCCTCTTGGAAAATATGGGTATAAAAGTTTAGGGGTTAAATGGTTATTATTGATGTTATTAATATTATCTGGAACAGTGCACCCTAATCCAGGGCCAATTAATTATATAGATAAGGGTGTAAATTCTTTTTTGAAAATAGGTCATTTAAATATACAGAGTTTATTACCAAAAAAATATTTATTAGAAGGATGGTTGGTTGAAACTTCTTTTGATATTTTGGCTTTGACAGAGACCTGGCTAACTGATAGAGTAACTGATGATGAAGTTATTATAGAGGGGTATTCTGTATATAGAAAGGACAGAAAAGGGAAAAGGGGGGGTGGTTGTTTATTTTATGTTAAGAATAATTTATCAGCTAATGTAAATATTGTTGGTCAGGATAGCTGTTACTATGAGTCTTTGGTAATTCATTTCGTTTTAGGTGGAAATAAGGTGCTCACTGTAATTGATGTGTATGTACCTCCTTTGAATGTTAGTCAAGGAATTGAAGCTTTTTTTCAAGATTTATCTTTCCCGTCCTCTAGAGAATTAGTAATCTTAGGTGATTTTAATTTGGATTGGTCTTCGAATCAAGTGATTGATGTTTGAAATTTGGTTCTAGATTTAGGCATGTTTCAGTTGGTGACTGATTCCACTAGATATAATTATCAAACTGGGTATGAGTCACTAATTGATTGGATTATTACTAATTGTCTAGATCATGTAGTTAAGTCAGGAGTTTATTCAGATTGTCTTAGTGACCACTGTGCAATTTATTGTGAATGGTCTGTTAAACATTTTAAAGAACCGTATAGAACCTTGCAGTATAGGAAGGTTTCGGACCTTAATTTGCAGTCTTTTTTAGATGAAGTTCAGCTAATTGACTGGTCTTTTTTAGATGTTATTGATGATATTGATGATGCTTTTTGTAGGTTTTGTAGTTATTTTGTTGGCATTTGTGATAAGTTGTTGCCGCTTAAGACTGTTAAATTGAAAGCAGAGGAGAAAATATGGTTCAATTGTGAACTAAGGAAAACTGTAAGGGATAGAAATAAGGTTTGGAATAAGTTTAAGAAGTATAAGACAACTGGTATGCATCAGGAATATAAGAGATTACATAATTTATGTAAGACAAAGGTTAGGAAAGCAAAAAAGGACTACTTATTAAATATATTGGGTAAGCGGTCGTATGATACTAAGGCTCTTTGGAAAGTTTTGAATGATCTAATGGGAAGAAGTAAGGGTTTGGATAATATTACGTTGCATTTAGATGGACAATTGGTTAGTGATCCAATTAAAGTAGTAAATGGGTTTAATGCATATTTTACTGATTTGGAAAGGTTTAATATTCAAGGATGTGTTTCAAGTTTAGAATTAGAGGAGTTACTTGAGGAAAATTATGTGGGGGGGGGGTGCCTAAATTTCATTTTCGGGAGCTTACTGAAAATGAGGTTTTGATGTATATTTTGAAGACTGATCCTAGGCCATACTTAGGGGTGGATGGAATAAATTACAGAATTTAAAAAAAAGTTGGGTCAATGATTGTTCCTATGTTGACTAAAGTTTCTAATTTTTCCCTTGCTAACAATATATATCCTTCAAAATAGAAATGTGGTGTTGTAAGGCCAATTTACAAAACAGGTAGTAAAATTAATGTTAATAATTATAGACCTATAACACTATTGGCTCCTTTATCTAAATTATTAGAGAGAATAGTTTCTGATCAGGTTAAAGCCTATTTGGATCAAAATTTTTTATGGTCTCCTGCACAACATGGATTTAGGCAGGGATTTAGTACTGAAACCGCCTTGGTGAGGTTCACGGGGCAGGTGTACAATGCCTTAGATGAGGGTAAAATAGTAGCTGCTGGCTTTGTGGACCTCACCAAGGCATTTGATTTGGTTGATCATAGGAAGTTGTTAATGAGTTTGTTGGAGGTAAATTTCTCAAAGAAAGTGATATTATGGTTTAATAATTATTTAACTGGTAGGGTGCAGAAAACTATGATGAATGGTGTGTTATCTGATGAGGATATTCTGATGTGTGGTGTTCCCCAAGGGTCTGTATTGGGTCCTTTGTTGTTTACTTTATTTTTAAATTCTTTGCATAAAGTATGTAAAGAAACAGAGCTTATATTGTTTGCAGATGATGCAGTTTTATTATGTATTGGTAATACTTTACAGGCTGTACAGCAAAGGTTACAGGATGATTTTAGTTTGATGCATGGTTGGTTAATGGAGCAACATTTAGTGTTAAATCATGTAAAGACAAAATGTATGGTATTTAATAATACAAGACCTAGTGTAAATTCTGAGCTAATTCTAAAGGATAATTTTGAGAATAATATAGAAAGGGTTACTGAAATTTGTTATTTAGGCCTGGTTATTGATTGTAATTTATCATTTGAAATATATATTCAGAAATTAATAGGTAAGCTGCATAGAAGATTGGGAATGCTTTATAGATTGAAAAGGTTTTTAACAGATGAGGTTAGAATAATTTTGGTTAATAGTTTATTGTTCTCAGTTATTGATTATGGATTAATTATATATTTTTTTACTTTAGTTAGAATGCGTAATAAGTTGGAATCCACTTATCATAGTATTATTAGATTTGCTACAGAACAGAAGAAAATAACTCATCATTGTTTATTATATAGTTCTTTGGGGTGTTTGTCATTAGTTGATAGGTTTAGATTACGTATTTTAGTATTTCTTCAAAAAATTAAATTAGAAATGTTTTCTGGTATTATTTGTGATCTGTTTACTTAATTGATTAATGGTGTAGGAACCAGGTCGCAGGATAATCTAAATTTTAAATTTCAGATTCCCTACTATTAAAGTGTTTTTGCTCAGAATTCTCTTCAATTTTATGTGGTGAAATTGTATAATGAATTACCCTCTAACATTATGCAATGTGTTACGATTTTGTCATTTAAGAGGATTTTAAAGAAATTTTTGGTTGTTAATTCAAAGTGTTGTTGTTTTAAATAATGTATTTTATATGTATGTTTGTTTCTTATATTCGTATGTTGTATATTATGTATGTATGTATTATGTTGTGACTGGGCATCAGTGAAAATGGGCATTTTTTGCTCACTGATTATACAGAATAAAAATTAACAAACAAACAAACAAACATACCAAACTTCATCCTAAATGAGGTCTACTCTATCACCATAAGGCCAGCCTATCCCTCCCCATAAGACAACATCTTGTTGTCAAATGGCTCCTTCCAGCTCTACACTATACCAACATAGTCTACATTGCTGCCCAAGCAACTTACCTCGCTAAACTGGATGTTCTGTTCCATGTCTTCTTCCAGTTTGACTCTAACTTCCTCCCCAACCCACCACTGTGATGTTTAATCCCCCCTCTCCTTCCAGTGTCTTGTCCAGAGGTGCTCCGCTCATGTTTCCCCCTTCATTGCTAAATATGGGTTTAGGTCATTACTATTCTACCTTTCCTCTCTCCTGCCTCCCCCTCACCCTATAATTCAAGATCTAAATGTGCCCATACCATTTTCCTCCATCACATTCGCACTACAGCTTGCAAACTCTTCTTTTTCTATAGATTTTCTTCCATTTATAACAGCCTCCCTTCACTAGCTCATCTCCCTCCCTCCTTCTCTGCTCTTTAATGCTTGCTCAGGCTTTCCTCTCAAACCTCCTGGTACTCCTGCTCCTTCTGCTACTCCTCCTAGCCCCATTTCTCAAACAGTATGTTTATTTTCCTGTATTGCCGAGTACCACTGTAATTACCCAATTTTTGTAATCTGTTGTGTTCCATTGTAAATACTTTTATCTACATTTTAAATACATACTTCTGTAACCTGTTCTGTATTGATTTTTTTAACCTTTGTAAATGTCTTTTGTGCTTTTTTGTCATGTCATATCTATAGTACCCTCACTTATTGTACACACCAGTATTACACTGCACCTTCCTGTTCACTGTATTATCATTTGTTGTATGTGAAGAAATGGTTTCTGCTTTGACTCTTGTACCCCCACCCCTGAGTCACATCAGGAAATAAGCTTCAGCTCATGATGCCTTTCCCAGTTATCAACTTTAAAATAAAATAAATAAATAAAACTATGCTTGTTTGAGTGATCTGCCTACAGTTTATTCCGTAACCAAGGACCCTGGAATTCTGCGGTTCTGCGGTTGTGGAATTTGTCGTAGAATTTGCATCATGTGCAGAATATATATAGTGCCACAGAATTCATTGTTTTTGGTGAATTTTCATATAAATATACTGTTTCTCCATAGTGTCAGGCTTTCTTTCCTACCTCGTTTATCCTGAAGCCCCTCCTCTATGCTCAGCATATGATGTCATTGATGACATCACATCATATTTAGCCAATGACAGGACTGCATTCTGCCAGAGAAATGAATAAATCATGCCGCAGAAATCAGAAAATGCTGCCGCAGAAGTCAAGGAGTCCTGCCGCAGAAATCAGAAAATTCTGCCACAGAACACCAGGGGCCCTGCCCATAACAGGTGCTCTTGAGTGGTACAGTAACAGGACAAAATCAATTTCCTGTGCCATATGTTGATGAGTGCACTGATTTGATAGATGTCTGATGTTAACAAGCATTCCTCAATGCCAAAAGTTTCCTTGCATGGTGTATGCGGCTAGCATGCATTGTTTTATTTGCCAGGGATTCTGGGATTTGTACTTACAGACCTCAAGGTCCAATGGGAAAATGACACGACACAGCTCAGTAGGATCAGTGCTTGCTAGGACATGACAGTCAGCCTGACATAAACACAAGCAGAACAGAAAGCAGCACAAGGTGTGTTTCTACAAATACAGTTTACTTCTAACCCCAGTAATGCTCAGTATATTCATAATGTTATGCAGTTGCCTTCTAAGCAGAATTGCCCAGAGAGATGGAACATATGCAAATGATGGAACCTTTTGCATGAGCCAGTTTTCAAATGCTGCATTCTATTAACTGCCTTTGCTGTAAACCCCTCCAATTTTTCTCTATCCCTGTCAAGACAAGACGCTCAGAGATCCTCTCCTCATCATCTTGTTCTGATGTGAGAAAACTTATAAAACATATATAAGTATTCTTTACATTTGATTTGCTGCCTTTTACTTTTCATAATTTCAAGTAAACACATAGTTTTAGTGCTTAAATTGTAAGTTTCTCGGTTTCTCCCAGTTCAGTATAACGGGGAAAACTGAGGTTTATTTTACATTTATCAGAGTTTTCTGACTAAAAAACTCCATTAGTTATGTCTAATTTTATTTAATTTAACTTGTTTTAAGCACCGCTAATACTGGTTCCTGAACCGATAGCCTCAGTTCATTTTATTTGGTTTCTGGTCCACGATTGGTTCCTCATCGGTTTTGGAACTGACTGCAAATGTTAAAGTTTAAATAAATAATTTTTTTAGTGGTTACAACTCTTACTGGTTTTATATGGAAAATGTCAGAAAAAAATGAGAAAGAAAACTGGTGATCCTGGTTTTGAATTATGTGTTGAGAGTGGTGATATTTTGTTAAGGCATACAGTCTTTGTTTGCCTCTCTGGGCATGTACATTTCCAAGCAGAGTGAAATCTGCATTACATGCCCTGAGAAAACTTTTGAAACATGCCTGGATCAGGCTAAAGAAAAAAGTTATCACCACCTAAGGCTCCCTCTAGCTCTGACCTGCAGACACCCTAAATTACTGTGGCTGAAACCACAACAATTATTTTAACTGCTACCCCTGAGACAGGTATTCAAGCAGTTCCTAAGAGACTTACTGAATTGGATGACTCACTGGTTCTCTCAAATAAATCAAACACAGAACGTCCTACTGGACAGCATTTGGGGACTTCTGTGCCTGCTATAAAGCCTAACAACTCCTGCAGAAATGTTTAAACTTTCAAGGAGAAAGTGTGAAAAAATGCCAGGAATGGCTTTAAAAAAATAAAGGCTTGCAAGGGCAGTTTGTTTCTCAACAGCAGACTCCTGCAAAGCAGTCTATATCCTCTGAGCAGTCTTTCTATTATTAAGAGTAATAATATATGTTAATGATTAAACAGAAAAAAAGGGGAACCTATTAAACTGAGTTTTTCCCTGAACAGGAGTTGGGCTATTCCCACAGAGCATTTGAGGATTATTCCTCACTTTTCATAGTGTGAAAAATGAACAAGGCCCTACTTTTCTGTGGCACAGTGGGACCAAGTTCTGTGGCAAGACTACCATTTGCCACAGAACTTCTGTGACAGTGGTTTGTAATTTCTGTGGAAGTTCTGCGGCACTAACAAACTACCACATTACAGTGCCAGCTTGTCATCCTGACTTCAAGACTTATAAAAATAATTTTATGACTAAAAAGGCAAATCAAATGTCTCTCCCTTAAGGTCCTAGCCTGTTGCACATATGACATGTGCAGAGGGGATCTTATGTGATAGATACGGTATTTCTATCAGCATTCTATCTATCCCACTAATGAGGTTTCCACTATCACTTATATAGTAGTATGTGATTTATACACCACTCATGAGGTTCCCATTGTGTATCACTTATATATTTATATGCAATCTGTAACATACCTACAAATAAATGTGTGTGTGTGGTGAGAGAGACAGATATACTGTATGTGTGTGTGTGTGTGTGTGTGTGTGTGTATATATATACATACACATATATATACTGTATATATATATTTTTTTTTTTTTCATTTCCATGAACTTGCATCCTCATTCATACAGGTCCCATTGGAAATGGAATAGAGGAGTTATTGCAAAACTCATTTTTCATGTCAACCTGCTTTCCCTGACACACTGCATAACACCATCAGGCCATGACATGCACAATGTGTCCACCATGTGACAGAACACTGCACTATATCTTTCCAGGCTCCGAGAAGTGATGTGTTCCACTAATCCTTGTGCTGCCCATCCAGCTCCCACAGCTAATCTCTGAACCTGAGTTGCCAGCACAGAAACACAGCATGCTACCCCTCTGGCCCAACAGCTGTCCCTGCACACAACATTTCTCCATAACATTTAGGTGATTCTTTCAACCAATGACAATATGTAATCAATAACCCTGGCAAAAATGCTTACAGTGCAATTATTTATTTAGCAGGTCTGTTCTTTCAACAGGTTATGCATTATTATATTCCACTTTTCTGGGCATAATTACTTTATTTTATTAAAAATGACAGTTAAATCAATTTTACCAACTGTTCATTTCAGATGGCATCTCTATACCTTAAAGGCACAAATAGGTTTGTACAAAGTGAGGTATGGACTTAACAAGTCTGTGCTGTTGACAAGGTTTTGTTTAAGCTGGCCTTAGTGCAATAATTTAAGATTGAAAATTGTATTAGGCTGTAGTGCAGGTTGAGCAAATATCACCATGCATGATGTGCTGTGACACCATCTCTGGCAGTGGGGGCTGTGGTAGATAAGTGACTGTTCATTTCTGTTGCAGAATGCAGTCATTTCATTAGCTAATATATGATGTTATAACAATGATAACATCACATTCTGAGCATCTAGGGGGTTTTGGATATAGAAAGAGGGGACGGGAACCAGATTCTATGGATAAACAGAAATATTAATAAAGAAATCACCAAGAAGAGTAAATTCAGTGGCACTGAAGAAGTTCTGCAGTAGATTGCAAGTTCTGCACAAAATTCTGTGGCTTCAGAATTCTAGGGGCCTTGGAAATGATTGAGCTGACATCCACTTAAAAGCTTCTCCTTCCTGTGAATACATTCTGCAGGAAAGATACTGTAAAGATTTCTACAAATTCAAAGCTCTGTCTTCCCCTCTTGAAAAGAGGCAGGATAAGAAATATCAGCTGGATAGGGAGGGAGCTGAATTTTTATTCTGCCACCCTGTTCACCAAGGAGTAGTACAAGTGACAGCCTGTAACAAGGCACGGATACCCCTGGCATTCCTCCTAACAAGGATTCCAGGAAAATTAACAGCACGGCTTTCAAGCCTTTGATGATCAATACCAGAAGTCACTATGGCAATCTATCCTTGCTATGGCAGTCAAGACTCAGACTTCCCAGTCAGATGATCTAGCTGAAACAGCTAAGTTGGGTTTGAGAGCAGCCAAATACCAATCATATGACTGCTGCTTTTTCTGGCACTGCTGCCTGATAAATGACAGATACAGTGGCTTAAAGGAGGTTTGCCTTGCTGAGAGTCACAAACCTCATTCAGGACACCCAAGCTAAGGCTATGTATTTTCTGGTTGAGGGAAATTCCCTCTTGGAAGAAAGATAAAGGTTTACATGACAAAGGTGGACGTATTTAAAATCTATCTATAGTAGTAATTCTGCAAAAGAAAGCTTCCCCTCTGCTAAAACATATGGAAGGGGAGGCAGAGACAAATCATTTCACAACAAGACTTTATTTTATCAGGCCAGAGTTGTGCCTCAGTATCAGCAGTACCCACACCAGGGGTACTTTAGGCACCACATTGAGTTAGGAATTGCCTCAGAGTTCAAATCCCTGCCAGCAGTTAAAAAAAGTTTTCAAACCATCTACAGATGTAAAGAGAGAACTCCTGGAAAAGGAGACTCAAAACCTGTGACTGTCAAACAGTGGAGCCTGTCCTGGTACAGCAAAAGGTACCACAAAGAAAACAAGGAATGTTGGCCTGTCTTAGACTTCAGGGTACTAAACAGGCATTTTTAACAAGGCCAAAGTCCAAAATGATAACATTGTCACTGAATCGGCCAACACTCCAGACAAGAGAAGGTTTGGCATCACTGGACTTAAAGGGTGATTATTTCCACACCCTCATAAGGGAGTTTCATGGAAAATACCTCAGGTTCATTCTCTCATCAGGTCACTCTCCAAAAGTCTGCACAAAGCGCTTGTTAGGGGTTCTGTCACACCTTCAAAGACAAGGTGTCACAGTTTTCCCATACCTAGATGACTGGCTGAGGGTTGTGAAATCAATCCAACAAGTGGCCCAGGGGTTCCTAGAGTTGTTAGGATTCCTTATTAATTTTAAAGAAGTTCTGTCCTTCAACCTATTTAGGCATTATGGTTCATAGGAGCAGAGCTAGATACCTTGTAAGGCAGGGCTTACACACCTCTCAGCAGAGCAAGATGTATTCCACTGATAGTGGGCTCATTCAGCTTGAACAAACTAAAAGCCTAAAGACAGTTTCTTCAGCTACTGGCCCCATGAAACCTGCCACTGGCATAGTCCTGGAATCCAGGTTATAGATGAGGGACATTCAGTTTCAACTCTGGGTTCACTAGGAAAAAAGGTCCCTCTCTCAAAACTAATTCTGGTAACAATAAACATTGTTACAGGCCACCTAAGAGTGGAAAGAAGAAAGCAACCTGAGGAAAGGGGCCCTTTTTTTAGCAAGAGTCCCCATCAGTTGTTCAGTCAACAGATGCATTTCTGCTAGTGTGGGGCTCCCATCTGGGGGTTCACACCATCCCAGCACAGAGTCACTTCTGCACACAAACGTGCTGGAGCAAAGATTAGTGTTACTGGCACTAAGGGTTTTCACACAACTAGTACAGGAAAGGTGGTACAGGGCAGAAGAGACAGTACCATCACAATGTATTGCACAAACAAGCAGGGATGGATAAAGTCAAGCCCTGCCTACAGAAGACTTATGATAATAGGGAGTCTAGGATGCTGCATGGGGGGGGGTTCCCCTGCAGGTTATTCATCTGCCAGGCAAGGACAATATCTGGGCAGATACCCTGACTTAAATCAGCTATTTCCATCATGAATAGGATCTGGACAGTCAGATGGTGCAAGTAATCTTTAGGAGGTGGGGCACCCCAGAGTCAGACTTGTTTGTATCCCACCAGAACCACCACCTGCCATTGTACTATGACAGACCACCAGATACGGGAACAATCCCTCTGGATGATCTGACTCTGGATTAGTCAGGGAAGCACCTACATGCTTTTGTTCCTTCCCTCTGGTGTACAGAGTATTTTCTTAAGCTCAGGTGCCAGTCAGCATCAGTGTTCTTGATTACTCCAGACTTGGCCAGGCAGTCATAGTACTCTCTGCTACTCTCCATGTCTGGCTTTGTACCAGTACACCTTCTTCAGAGGCACAGTCTGCTAACCTCCAAACAAGGGAGGCTCCTGTATCCAAAACTCAGGTCGAGGCATGGCTCTTGAGGGCCTACAATATGTAGGCTTGCATTTTTGTGACAATGTCTTGGACACTTTAAAGGATTACAGGAATCTCTCTGTTAAGAAAATCTATACTTCTAATGGAAAAGGTTTTTTCTATTGGTATTCTACTAGAAACTGGTACCAGCACATGCAAGGGTCCCAGCTGTGTTTGATTATTTTTCCTATTAACATTCATTGGACTTGCAGACGGACACCCTTAAGGTCCACCTAGCTGTAGCATCAACCTGCATATCAGCTAGACAAAATGTTTCAAGAAGTTCCAGATCCTATCTCCAAAAGGCTATTTAAGGGCTTCACCCATAACAGTACAGGCTGGTGTCCCAGCTGTGCTGGACTAACCTACCTATAGCATTTACTGGACTTACAGTCCAGTATCGTAAAAGCATATACTTATTTTTCAGTAGACAGAATGCTTCTCTGTCTTTCTGTGCCTCAGACCCTGTTTTCAAAAGGTTCTATAAAAGGCCTATCCCATTTGCACACACACTCACAAGGAACCTGTGCCAACATGGTACCTAAATGTGCATATGGTTTGGCTCATGGTTTCCCCTTTTTGAGCCTATGTTTTCAGTTATTTGAGATATGCCACATGAAAACAGTTTTTTATGGTAATTTCTGTCAGAGAAATCAGTGAGCCCCAGTCTCATTGCATTGAACATGGCTACATTTCATTCCGCAGAGACAATGTGGTCCTAAAAAACAAACAGGATGTTTCTTCTTAACATAGGTTCTAATTTCCATTTGAGCCAAACCATTACCTTACCTGTCTTTTAATTGAACATTTTGGGTCAAGTGAAAGGAGTCTTCATAGTTTGGACATTAAAGAGCTTTTAGCTACTACTTGACAGCATCTACAGTTCATAGGCAGGACAGGAAACACCTGTTCCTGAACTATGAAATGTGGGAAAGGGTAATCCATCATCAAAAGATTCATTTCTCAATGGATAGTCCAGTGTATCCAGTTCTGCTACTCAAAGGCTGGTAAGGAGCCCCTATCAGGTTTGAGGGCTCATTCCACAAGAGGGACAGTTGCTACTTTAGCAGCTGCCTGGGATGTTCCATTACTGGACATTTGTAAAGCAGTTACCTGGAAAACAGTACACACCTTTACAAAGCATTACAATCTGAATATTTTATCCAGGGGTTATGTTAGATTTGGCACAGCAGTCCTGCAAAGTCTGTTTCAAAATTAGATTCCTGTACCCACCTTCAGGGGTACTGCTTAGTAGCCTGCATAAAGTTATGAATGTAGTGACATTACTGGGGTTAAAAGAAAAAAATACTTACCATAGTAATTGTATTTCTTCCCAGTGATGTTCAGCTATTCATAGCTTCCCTCCCTACCTCCCATTCCAGAACGTCAGCCTCTGCACTCCTGTTTACTGTGCTTTCAAGGGTATAAATGCCATGACTGGCACATATGTTGTGATTGTGTTCACTATTGTCAGGGCCCCTGGTGTTCTGCGGCAGAATTTTCTGATTTCTGCGGCAGGGCTCCTTGACTTCTGCGGTAGCATTTTCTGATTTCTGCGGCATGATTTATTAATTTCTCTGGCAGAATGCAGTCCTGTCATTGGCTAAATATGATGTGATGTCATCGATGACATCATATGCTGAGCATAGAGGAGGGGCTTCAGGATAAACGAGGTGGGAAAGAAAGCTTGACACTATGGAAAAACAGTATATTTATATGAAAATTCACCAAAAACAATGAATTCAGCTGGCACTATATATATTCTGAGGCATGATGCAAATTCTGAGGCAAATTCTGCAACCGCAGAACCGCAGAATTCCAGGGGCCTTGACTATTGTTATTCCCCCTTGTCAGGTGATTCTGCCATTCAGAGGTATTCTTTCATATGCTCTGCCCTCCTGTTGGAGACCCCTTTTTTTGGGTGTTAAAGGAGTTCCTACCATAATTACTATTATTATTATGTTCAACATTATTATCATTGCAACACTTAGTTCTTGTGGGCCTGCCTTTCCAGGTTTCTAGGAAATCTGAGGGGTTTAGAGCAAAGGCAGTTAGTAGAATGCAGCATTTGAAAAGTGTCCCATGCAAAAGATTTCATCATTTGCATATATTCCATCTCTCTGGGCAGTTCTGCTTAGCAGGCTTACTGCATAAAGTTATAAATATCCGAGCTTCACTGGGAAGAAACACAAATACTATGGTAAGTCATTTTGTCTTTAGTACCACAGACCTCCAAGGTGAACAAGCAGAAATAGAACAGACAGCGGTATTACAGACAGCCTAGTAGACACCCAGCGCTTCAACTCATAACTAGTCTTCGGCAGGGGTAAACTTTTTTTGCAGAAACACACCTTGTGCTGCTTTACTTACAGACCTTGCAGCCATTATAGTCTGCCCAGCTCTATGCAGAGTTGATTATGATAACTATGCCAAGCTATCAACAGATCACATTTCCTTTCCCTCTCCAGCTGTGGATGGACTGTATTAGGATAGGCATGTGCTCTCATTTGGCATTGATTCAGGCAGGAATGACACACTGAACCATAACAGCTTCTCTTTAGGTGTTACATAAAGGAAATCACTGTACTGCCTCATAAAATCCTACTTCTGCCAGCCCAGTGGTGCTGACAGCTGAAGCACTGGTCACCATACCTCACACCATGCCAGCGACCAGTGTTTGGAAATAAGCTTGGGTCACCAGGGTTGGCAGGGGAGAAGAAGGATTGATCATCTGACAGACTGCTCTCCTTCTCTGGGGAGGGTGATCTATGACAGTAGGCACCGGATTGCCTCCAGGCAGTGGCTGGAGGACAAGAAGGTCTGCTGTGCTTAAGGGAGGAGCTTGGGGCAGACACCAGGAGGGAGTGAGTGCAGACACATGTGCGTTTCCCTCCACCGGTGTCACAGCATGCCCTTAGCTCTGGGTGGAAAAGCTAAGAAAAAAGGATGGCACATGTTTGTGTGGCTTGGTGGCCATCCATGTGTGCTCACTCTGATCAATGTGGCACCCATCCAGATCCATATTCTGTGGGAAGTTGTGGGCTCCCTGTCACCCTGCTGTTGGGGTAAGCCACAGGAGTAGGGTGTTGGTTGGCTGCGGTAGAGGCGGATGGTGGCTGGATTCTCTAGAGCATGCAAAGAAAAGGGAAGCAGACCAGGTGACCAGAGGAGGTAAAAAGAAATAAGTGAAATAAATAAATACATAATATCCTCTTTCCCTCTTTTGACCAAGTACAGGTACCCTCTTTTTACCTACTGTTCATATATTTGGCACTTATCAGTCCTCCCTCCCTTCTTTTCCAGTTGACACTATTCTTCTGGACCACTTCCATACTTAATAATTTTCATTTAAGTGTACAGTTATGTTCTGTTGTTTTTTTGCTTTTTTTTTGCTCCATCAGACTAATGCTCCATTGTGGGACTGTGCAGAGGGGGAACAGTAAAAGGCAGACATCTTGAACAAATACTTTTGTTCAGTGTTCACATAGGAAACAGAGGTGGAGAGGTCACAAATATGTTACCAGGAGCACTAGAGTGAGGGAGGTAGACAGTAGTTTGTTTTCAGAGGAAAGAGTCCTGATGGAACTCACAAATCTCAAAATGGGCACATCAACATAGCCAGATGTATCCACTGAAGGATATTGAGGGACAGGGACAGTTTTAGGACTCTGGGGGCCTCCAGCAAACTCTATGACTGGGGCTGCGCAGACAGGCCCCCGCCCAGTAATCTTTCTACATAGTATTTAAATTTCATAAAATATATGCCAATGCATACTTAGGTGCTAAATCACATTTGGAAGCCTAGAAACAAGCCCACCACATTGTAAAACTGGCAAAAATGGTACTCAGGCTAACTAGAAACCAAATCAAAAGTAAATTCTGGGGAACAAAAAAAAGAACACTTGAAAGAATATGTACATACATGGGGTATAGCTAAATTTGAATTTCTTACACAAATTCATTAGAAAAATCTGGCAAGCTCAACCCCTGCATTTACAATGCATCTTAAAAAAAATTGGTGGAGGCACCTGGTATATGTAACCAACCAAAAGCTTCAACAAAATCACTCACCACCCAAAGGAAGAGACTGCACAGAAAAGGTGCTTCATTTTAGTATAAGATGCAAATGTGCAAAGTCCAATCAAAGGCATATATTTAAGGAACCAGAGCTCTCTCTGCTCCATTACCCCCCCACTCTGCTGCTTTAAAAGTCTGCATTGTCCATAAAATCCAATATGCTACCTTATTGTAAGTTGTTGAGAGGTTCCTAGTCTCATCATCTGGCTGAATTATAATTAAGCCTGACCACTACGGCAAAGTGACCACCTCCATCAGTCAGGAAAAAACATTTTATCTTGCCCTTCAGAGCAAATGTCCTCCTGCTTTCTTAGTCTTGTGGGGTAAACTACTACCCCACTTTATTATTCAGGCAGTGTGTTCCAGCCAGTAAGAGGCTCACAGGGATTTACTGGGGAGTTCACCAGTTTGAAGGTTACAGTTTTCCTCCATTCTAAGCTGTATAAGGGATTTGGCAAGCTCAACCCTGGTATTTGCAGTGAAATTCTGCATGAGTTTTAAAGCTTCAGAGGGACATTCCAAACTTTTTTGTTGATGAATTCATTGATTAGGTCACTGTAGGGGAGACTTTTTGCCAACTTTGTGCTCAATGGACAGCACTACTAGCCCAGACAGTCTTTCTTGGCTCATTGATGACTTCAGATAAGTGTTTATCAACTTCAGTTTTGAAAAACTGCATTATGCTGAAGCCACAGTTACTGGTACTGTCAAAAAGATATGCAACATCACATAGGCTTTCATATAGATTTTATGAAGCTGGTTTCGAAGGAGAAAATTTAATATTTGTATAGGTGATGTATCATTCTCAACCATTCCTTCTAGGTTCCTAAGTTCATGTGCAAGTTCATGAGCATTAAAGTCAGAGCGGTTAGTTGTGCTGTCTGTAAATTTTTCTTTGAGAACCTCACATTATTTTATCAGGTCTTCTATGGAAACAAATTTAGCATTTTTATGTTCAACAGAAATCCAAATGTTTTAGCAAACTCTAATATTTGCTGAAATCGTTCACTAAAGGACATTAGTGTGGTGTCCAGTAGAGTGTTGAAAAACTCAACCTGAAAACTGAGTTTTGGGTCCTGCACTGCATCGTCGTGTCCTTTGCAATCAAATAGTCACTTGACCTTTCTGTGTCTTGTCTGATGGAATCCAACTGGAAAATCTAGTTCTGCAGCAATCTTTGAGCCCTGTACCAATGCCTGTTCAAACCCACTTTCTCTGTACTTTTTAAGTCTTTCAGCGGTTGAAGCAAGCACCTTCACACAGGCCGATAAGTCAACTGAAGCAGTCTGCAGTATCTTGCTTGCACGGTTCACTTCCAGCAGGGCATCATACTAGATGATGAGACATAAAAATGAATTTGTATGAGAGGAGTTGAGCACAAAGTGACCTTGCCTCTGCATATGTTGCAGCATCTTTGGCTCTTACAGGCTCTCCAATCTCCTGCAAAGCACTCCTAAATTTTTGGAGCTGATAGAGAAGTGCTTTTACAGAGTCTATCTGGCACTCCCACCGAGTCTCAGAAAGTGACTTTGGAGTTATCTAAACATGTTTTTTCAATATTTGCCAGCAGCTTGTTGAGGCAGTACACCTTCTGCAAGCAACTAAAGAATGAGACAGCATGTCTTGATGAATGGGCTCGATCACTAATGATGAGGTTCAGGCAGTGGCAAGGGCATAGCACATAAAATGCTCTACAATTCAGTTCTTTTATGTGAGCCTGCACACCAGCTCATTTGCCTTTCATGTTGCTCCCATTATCATATCCTTGCCCCCAAAAGTTGCTGATGTCCAGATTATGTGGCTCTAAAGTCTGAAGAAAGGAGTCAGTCAGTCTTTTTCTGGTTGTGTCATAGACAGGTAAACTCCAAAAAATGTTCCTTGATGGTGGTGACATTTTTTGAAACATCCACATGTTGAACAACAAGTGTCATCTGCTCTTGGTGGCTAATATCAGGAGTACAGTCCAGGACCACTGAGAAATATCTGGATTCTTGTATCTGTAATACAATGGCCCATACAATTGCACCTGAAATTAGTTGAACTATTTCATTTTGAATTTCCTTGCCCAAATAGTGGTCCATTATCTCCTTATTCTGAATCCAGTGAATATGTTCAGCCATTAGTGGGTCAAACTTTGACATGAATTTAACCTGCTACAAAAAGTTTCCTTTGCCTTGGGTATGAAGCACATCACTTGTGCCACAAAAAGCCATATTCCTCTCAGCCAAGAATTGAATAGTTGCTATGATACATTCCAAGACTCCATGCCAGTGTATAATTTCTTTCTCTATTAGCAGCTGTCTCTTTTCATCCAGTGTCTGGCCACTCTTCAATCCTGTCTCCAGTGCCTTCCACTTTATCATGCTTGCTACATGTTCTGGTGCACGGTCATAGGAACTTAGAGCTTTTTAAATTTCTCTCCATGCCTGATAGGCTCCAGTCTGAAGAAGATTGTTTAAGTGTCAAAACAGTTTGCAGGCAATGCAGAATAGTGCATCCTTGGAGACAGAGTATGTTAACGAAGTGCGTTTTACTCTCTTACTGTTGGGCACAGTGTGAAGATAATTTTCTGCTGGGAATCTTCTCTTTTTCTCATTCACTGGGAATTGTGGCAGTATGACTTGAACAGGTCCATGTTTCACAGATGACACTCGTACCTCATCTCTTAGTGTGTCTGGCCAATTTCCAAGATCCTCAAATTAAATTTCAGAAGATCCAGCTAAATCACATATGATGGTATCTATGCTGGTTGGCACAGTACTGACAGTGGCAGGTGCATTCTTGGTCTCTTCTGTAGGCAAAACTCCTGGAATGATATGTTCACTGGTGGTGGAAACAGTACAGACCATGGCAGGTGCATTCCTGTCCTCTTCTGAAGGCAGAACTTCTGGGGTGATGGTGGACACCATTTCTTCCACTACAACAGATTCAGGAACTTGTGCTCCAGGTTCAGGTGCTCTTTCAAGATCAGCTCCGCTTCCTAGGCTTTCACGTGAATGTGACAGGGTAATAAAAAAATTTATCAATGGCACCTTTTTTCCTCTTTGTGTCTTCATCTCTATTCTGGTGTAACTTTCTCTTTGCAGCTCCCAACAAATACGTGCACTTCATTTTTGTAAACTGAAGGTGCAAAAAAGCAAATGCTATTAAACGTTTGCACCAGAATTTTCAAATGTACTGCAGAGCAGGTTTTTACTTTCCTCGTTCACTTAAGTGGAAGCTGACTACATCAGGCATTTTAATATTCGGCTTTGTGGATTCAGCAATACTTGCACTGGCCTGCTCTCTGTGAAGATTGTGATATGTAGATGCCCAGGCCCTAAGTCCTACATTGAGATAGCCACAGAAAAACACTTGTACTGTGATAGCACCCTCACACTAGGAGGATCATGACTCCAAAAAAACACATTGGGTGTGTCACAGCCCCACCCCCACCCATGGGGAGTCCATGGCCACTTTACCATTTTGCTATACTGGGAGAGTCCTGGTCCCTCATACCCCATGCTAGGATGATTAGCCCTCTACTCACCCCCACCCCCTGGAGCCATGAGGCTTAGCTGGATATTCGAATTTGGGTGGAGAGACATTGATTTTGCTGGACATCAATAGGTAGGCATGTTTACCAGTGGGACTGCACATGTCTGTGTGCATGTCTGTGCAAGTTAGATTGAATATTTATACACACACACACATACACACATACAATGTAAGTTCATGTAAATAAAACCAATTTTTACCAGAAATTTGCTTGGGTGTTTCTTTAACTACCCACACACCACAACTCAACAAACTCAGGGGGACCTAAGCAAGCTAGAGGAGTGGTCAGAGTGGTGGCAGCTGGGGTTCAATGCAAAGAAGTGTAATATTTTTCAGGTCAAACTGCCTCTTGCTGGAAGCTGCAATATTGAACATAGGATTTGCAAGAAAGCGAGTTGTGCTCACGACAGAGGGAGGTGAACCTTACAATTGTCTTTGGTTTGTAGCAGATATTCTGCAGATGGAGGCTACTTCTAACTGAAAGGTGAAATAAGGAACTTAGAATTATCAGGAAAAGACAGTCTTGTTACAATTCATAAGATTGTCAGTGCAAGAAGAGTTTAAACCCTGGGCTAAACATTTGTCACAAATCCTGAAATAAGTGCAGGTACAGGTCGTGTATTTGACCCAGACAGTAAACTGTTTTTTGTGTTTACCATTGTGTGCTTTAAAAGGAAATTCCAGACTTTCTCAAGAAGTGATTACATCATAGATACTTATCAGCCAATAGCTTTGGTAACAGACCTGAGAACAATAGTATTATAAGCAAGTGTTTTATAGCAAACTCATCAGAACAGCTAATATTTTTCAGGTCAAACTACCTCTTGCTGGAAGCTGCAATACTGAACATAGGATTTGCAAGAAAGCGAGTTGTGCTCACAACAGAGGGAGGTGAACCTTACAATTGTCTTTGGTTTGTAGCAGATATTCTGCAGGTGGAGGCTACTTCTAACTGAAAGGTAAAATAAGGAACTTAGAATTATCAGGAAAATACAGTCTTGTTACAATTCTAAGATTTTCAGTGCAGGAAGAGTTTAAAGCACAGCTGACTTATTTTGGGGTTGACTGTTTCCAGAGCACAAACCACCAGGCTGTTTTGGGGCTGGAGAGGTTTACCTGTGTCTGACTTGGATGTGTGGATTTTTCTCTGTTTGATTGGCAGAGGATTTTCTCTGTAAAATTATTGTGTATGGTATCTTGCTGACAGGAAGGCACTCATCACAGCGGTGGGTCAGAGCTCTTAGCTGATTGTTTTGTGAGGGCACAGTTTAGGCCAACCCCTTCCCACCCTCACCCCACCCACCCTGGAAATAGTTCCTTATACCTGGGATCTGACATCATTTCTCAAGAGTGCAAGGTGCATATCAATGTCATATCCTCGCTAGCACACAGCACTGAAAATATAAGCATACACATTGTATAATATGTATATTTCTGTATAACAAACCAATCACACACACACAAAAAAAAAGTACATAATCATGTGGGGAGTAGTGCAATGAAATGGCTGTGGGGTGGCAGTCTTCTGGGAGTCTTTCTGGAGGCTGAGATGCTGCGCTATTTGCAGACAACTCTCTGCCCTGAGGGAGGAATTTGCCCATTTTCAGGCCACAATGGACAGCAGTAAGGGAACCTTCCCCCAGGCCAGACTGGATGGTAGAAAGTGAACCTCCCCATCCATGGAGCACCAGACCCACCACCACTACCTCAGAGGTTGCAAAGAAAGCACAGCAGTTGGACCACAATGGGCTCAGGAAGGGTGAGGATGGTGGAACAGAGGCACACACAAGCAGTTGTTCCACTCCACAATCCATACACCATTCTGGGGGAGCACAGCTCCCCTATGGAGGCACTTGCAGAGGAGATTAAGGAGGCTGAGGACACCTGTCACAAGGGAGGCCCACAGGAAGAAGGCAGAGGACACCACAAGGAAAGGGAGCAGCTCCTGGTTGGGGACTCAATTATTAGGGGGATAGAACTGGGTGGAGCAGGGAAAACTGAAGTAAGGTGCCTGCCTGCCTGGTACCATGGCTTGGAGGGACAGGAAGTGCATCCTCAGGATCACGAGAATAGCTGCACAGGAGTCTGAGCTGGACATCATTGTCCACCTAGGGACAAATGACTTGGCTCAATATGAGATTAGAGCAGTGCAGAAGGACTTTGTAGAACTGGGGAGGGGCCTAAGACAAGTTGCACACACAGTATCCTTTTCAGAGGTGCTGCCTGTCAATGGCATGAGTGAGGCAAGGGTACTTTGCACCATGCAGTTTAATTGAATGGTTGAAAATGGTGTGAGCACAGGGTTTGGCTTCATTGGGGCTGGGGTTCCACCTGAGGGACACCAGCCTATACTGGCAGGATGGTCTGCATCTGTCCAGGAAGGAACAAGTCTTTTGAACAATCTGTTTAAATGCTTTGTGGCGCTTTTAAACTAGTCAAGGGGGGCACTGATAAGGACAGGAAAATCCCAGCCTCTCCCTACAAAACAGTGTACTAAATGTGAAAAAGTCTGAGGAAGAAAGGTCAGTGGGGGATGCTGCAACAGAAGATAAAGCCATCAAAAAATGGAAAGCAATGAGTACCAATGCCTGTAGTCTGAGTTACAAGCTTCCTGAATTAGTGGCCTTGATGAAGGAGGAACATCCGGATATCATGGCAGTCACAGAAACATGGTTCGCACAAAACCATGACTGGGACATAAACATACCAGGATACATTATTTATAGGAGGGACAGAGAGGGTAAAAGAGGAGGAGGAGTAGCTCTTTACATAAGGGAAGGAATCAAAGCAACAGAACAAAAAGGATAACAGGGAGGAGAAGAAGCACTGTGGGTAAATTTGGAGACCGGTAATGGCACCACAATCCGCACAGGGGTTGTATACATACCCCCTTCTAAGGGGGAGGAAATGGACAAGGAAATGATAGAAAGTATACTTAGAATGGCAGAAAAAGGGGAGATATTGCTGATGGGCGATCTGAATATGCCAGATGCTGGCTGGAATGCAGTTGCAGCAGCCACTTCCAAGAGTGGGGTTATTCTAGATGCCCTACAGGGGGCATGTCTTAGACAACTAGTATTGGAGCCCACTCGAGAGGGAGCAATCTTAGATCTGGTTCTCTCAAATGGAGATGAAGTGAGGATCACAGATGTAGAAGTGGGTAGCCATCTGGGAACTAGCGACCATCAAACAGTATGATTCACAATAAACACAGCAATAGAATCAAGCCATACAAAGGCAAAGGTACTGGACTATAGGAGGGCTGACTTTGCCAAAATGGGTGAATGCCTAAAATGAACTAGCAAATGGGCAGGAAGGAGGGGTGGAAGAACAATGGGGAATAATAAAAAATGCCATCACAGAGATAACAAGCCTTTGTGTGAAGCAAATAAACAAAATGAAACGATGTAAGAAACCACTATGGTTCTCAAAGGAAGTGGTACTGAAGGCTCAAGAGAAAAAGAAAGCTTTCAGGAAGTACAAGGACTCACAGAAGGAGCAGGACAGAGAACTGTATCAGTTAAAGCAAAAGGAAGCTGGGAAGGCAGTCAGAACAGCAAAGGCCCAAACTGAGGAAAAGATAGCCAACTCAGTTAAGAAGGGGGATAAAACCTTTTATAGGTACATCAGGGAGTGAAGGAAGACCAAGGGAGGCTTAATAAAAGGGGGGAAGGGTGGGCAGAGGGTGACTGTGAAAAGGCAGAGATACTAATGTAACCCCCTTGCCAATGGGGGTCCCTAATAGCTTCCCGGGGCTTGTTCCCATGCTCCACGCCTGGGTTGGTGATAGGCATAAAAGCCGTTTAAATGGGCAGTCGGCAAGTGTTTTTAAAGCCTCCGTATGCTGTCTCTTTAAGGACTGCCTGTTGCAGTCATAATTAACTGAAATGGAAGGGGGGCTTTGTGGTTGTATGCCCGAGTCCCGCCTGGTACCCTGAAGAAATAACTCCTTTGTGCCATCGCTAGTGGTGCAGAGGGAGTTCTGCTGGGGGGAGAAATTGTTTGCTGGAAATAACATAGAGTCATAATAATAATGCAGCTGTTCTAACCTGCCTTCTTTGCAGCAAAGACTGTGTCAGTTGTCCCCTCCATTTTGGTCCAGAACTACTGAATTGGACCAATCAGTGCCTTAGGACCCTACCGAGTCAACTGACCAATAGAGGGACTGCTTGTATTTTGGAAAGGTATTATGGACTATGGTGCTTTTTGCACCACTGAGGGCAGGAGAAAATGACTGGCATGTTCAGCCAGCCAATGAAAATGGGTAGCACCCGATCAGTAAGGAGTACTCAATGCTGGCAAGGTCAGATGCATTGTGGCTTAAGACAGGAGAGGAGCTCTGTGCTTCTGCGCTGAAGTAGTGTTCGCACTGGAAGCGCATGAAGGCCTGTGGTGGCCATTTTCCCTGCCTTGTAAAAGTTTGTACTAAATCTGCCGGCGTGCGGTCGGAGGAGGCTGTGCCAGCCCAGCTACCTACCAGGCTCGACCTGAGAGGACTGGAGAGGATTGCTGAATAGCACTCTGTCCATCCGTGATGTTGAAGCTGCAGTTTCTGTCTGAGTTTCTACAAGTTGGTAAAAGTCTGAAAGCAGCTGCCTGGTATGGTACCCCTCTGTTATTTACCATATTAGTGTGTGAGGAGGCTGGTGAAATGCAGGCTCAGTCCTGTCAGGGTGACAAAATCATTATTTATTGGAGCAGTGAGTACTGAATCAGGGTAGCTCCCTGCCAAGTGTGCAACAGTGTTTTTTCAATTGTGTGAATCCATCTCTAACTGCAAAAATTAAACCCCTGCCTATTCTGATTTCTCAGGATCGTCACTGTTATCTGTATCAAGGGCCCCAACCAGCTGCCATGTGTGAACTAGCCGTTAGGGCTTAGGTACCCAAGGATAGTAAAGACTAGGTTTAGGCCTGTGCACAGAGCCCTAGGTAGATAAGTATAGTGATAATCTAATCAACTTGATTCCCTCTGTCCTTGTTAGTTCCCCCCTGAATAAATCAGATTGTTTTTGTGCAACTACACCCTGGCTATTGTGTACATTACTGGTGGACTGCTGCCTGGTGACTGCAATATAACTGTGCCTTATTTCACAGGGGGTCTCCGGAGGGAGTGGAGCTATATTAACCAGGGGGTGAGTGTATTGGTGAAAAGTGTTAGTTGTACCCAGTGTGAGCCACTAGCGGGACAAACAGGGGGTTGCAGTAACCCAGAGGGCTGTAACTGAGGCAATCTCGACCATATTGACCCCAACCTCTGGGTGGAGGCACCTGTCAATGGATCTGTGACCCTTACCCTGTCTCTGTGGGGGCAGGCAGGGGTAGTAGCCTTAAGGGTAATGCCCCCTGGGGGTTACACTAAACAAATATTTTTGCTCAGTATTTACAAAGGAAGAGGGGAAGGTACCTAAAACAAACAGTAGAAACACTCAGGATACAGAAGTTGATACCAGCCCATTTACAGAAGAAAGGGTGCTGAAAGAACTCTTAAAACTGAAGGTGGACAAAGCAATGGGGCCTGATGGGATTCATCTCAGAATTCTAAAAGAACTAAGGGTAGTATTAGTGACACCACTGACTACCCTGTTTAACAAATCATGGGAGGATGGGGTGGTACCCGAGGACTGGAGGAGGGCAGATATGATGCCCCTTCACAAAAGTGGTAGCAAGGCAGAAGCAGGAAACTACAGACCTGTTAGTTTAACCTCAGTGGTAGGGAAAATGATGAAATCACTTCTAAAGGAAAGAATTGTCGAGTATCTAGAGGCCAGAGGGACACAGGACCCAAGGCAGCATGGATTCACACAAGAAGGTCATGCCAAACAAATCTGATAGATTTCTTTGACTGGGTGACCAAAGTAGTAGATCAGGGAGGGGCTGTGGACATGGCCTACCAAGACTTTAGCAAGGCATTTGACACAGTTCCACGCAAAAGACTAATATATAAGTTAGCTAGCCTGGGAGTGGGTCCCAAGATGACAGTCTGGGTAAAAAATTGGCTGGAAAATAGGACACAGAGAGTAATAGTAAATGGAGTCCACTCTGAAGAAAGGGGGGTTACTAGTGGGGTATCGCAGGGTTCAGTATTAGGACCGGTCCTCTTCAATGTCTTTATAAGCAACATTGCAGAGGAGTGAAGGAAAGTATGTCTATTTGCAGATGACACAAAGATCTGCAACAGAGTTGATGCGCAAGGTGGGATGGAAAGGATGAAAAGGGACTTGGCAAGGTTAGAGGAATGGTCAGATGTATGGCAGCTTAGATTCACGCGTTAAGAAGTGCAAGGTAATGCACTTTGGGAAATAAAACCCAGGGGAAGAGTACACATGGGGGTGAGATACTAACAACAACAAAATGGAAGGGATCTGGGGTAGTCCTATCAGATGACCTAAAGGTGGGCAAGCAATGAGAGGGCAGCAAGGAGGTTGGGGGGATACTGGGATGCATAGGGAGAGGCATCACCAGTAGAAAACAGGAAGTTATTATCCCTCTGTACAGACAGCTGGTCAGACCCCATCTGGAGTACTGTGTGCAGTTCTGGAGACCCAGTCTTTGCAAAAACATAGACAGGATGGAAGCTGTCCAGAGGAGGGCAACTAAAATGGTGCAGGGTCTGCACCAGAAGACATATGAAGAGAGACTTAAGGAGCTTAATATGTATAGCCTCGAGGAAAGGAGGGAGAGGGGGGACATGATAGAAACTTTCAAGTACCTCAAGGGAATCAACAAAGTCCAAGAGGGTAGCATCTTTCAAAAAAAGAGGTGTGCAAGAACAAGGGGGCACAGTTTGAAGATGGAGGGGTGGCTCAGAGGTAATTTAAGGAAGTATTTTTTCACAGAGAGGGTTGTGGATGCCTGGAACAGCCTTCCAGAGGAGGTTGTGGAGTCAAAAACAGTGGTGGAATTCAAGCATGCATGGGACAGTCATAAGGCAATTCTAGGGGGTGAGGGTAGGAAGAAGTAGGCTGCTGGTTAACTAGGATCTGCAGTATATCCAGTAGGCAGGGAAATGACCAGACTGGGTGGGCCAAGCGGTCCTAATCTGCCATCAAATTCTATGTTTCTATGTTTCTATGTTTTTCACTTTAGGGTGAAGAACCCAAGGAGAGAATACTGGCTGGGAGGGGTTAAGCTGGGGATCACTGAGGAGGAGGAGAAGGGCATGGGGTAATGGTAACAGGGACCATGGACAACACTGCCCAGTGCATGTGATTGGCTACCAAAGTGAACAAAATGCTGGGGTGCATAGTGAAGGGGTTTTCATCCAGGTGGAGAGAGGCAGTCTTGGCCCCTCAACAGGTCGCTGGTAAAGCTGTACTTAGAGTATTGTGTGCAGTTTTGGAGGCTGTACCTAAAGCATGATATCAGGCTACTGGAGGGGGTGCAGGAGGGCAACAAAGGTGATGTGGAATGGAAGGGATATAGACTATGACAGTAGGCTGAGAGACCTGAATATGTACACCCTGAAGGACAGAAGGGATGGGGGGGACATGATAGAGACATTCTAGTATCTGAGACGGGGAATCAATAAGGATGAGGTAGATGGGGGTTTTGAGTTAAGGGGAGGGTCAATGGGGCATGCACTAAGAATAGAGGGGGAAGATTTAGTAAGGAAAGGAGGAGACACTATTTCACAGAGGAGGTGGTAGCAAAATGGAATGCCCTACCAGAATGGGTGATATCATGTAAATCTGTGAACAGTTTCAAAAGGGCATGGACAGGGAACTAGGGAGGATGGGGGGGTGGCAGTGGGATGACACATTGCGGGGGGGTTGCTGCACACTCAAGCAGACTTATCTGGACCAGGTGGTCTGTTTCTGCTGACACATTCATATGTTTGTACATACCATCTCTACAGGCTTTGCTTTAATTATCCTACTGAGTATTTCTGGTTTGCAGATTGCATGAAAGAATCATTTTTAGAACTGTGATGTAGTTTATGACCCTTGCTTGATTATTCATTGTTGACAAATGCATCCATGTTCTGTTATAGAACTTTGTGGCTGAGAAGGACATAAACTACATAGAATTCTAAATGTTACTTAAACACCAGAGGGTAGATAAGAACACCCACTGAGGTAACTAAAAGCCATTAGAACTGGAACAATTACAGAATTAGAAAATATATTGAAAACAGCTTCCAGTGAGCAAGATGACTTTAAATTCAGTGCTGTTCCCCATTAACACATTTTGGCCCAGATATTCGAGCGGTTGCTCACGCGCAACAGGGGGTTGTGCATGCGCAAGTCCAAAACCGCGCCATTTCTCATATTCAGAAGGAGGCAGTTGCACTCGAAACATGCTGAGCAACAGTGCAATGAAAATGAAGGCATGCGCAACTCAAGGGGGTGGATCCATGCATAAAGACCGCATGCGATATTCAAAGATTCTGCGCACGCGCAATAGCTGGCACAGCCGGAAATCATGACTAGCGAAATGAGCCAAAATAAAAGGTTCAAGAAAGCAGCGCAAGAACGCTACCAGGCTGCCAAGTGGGGAGAGAGAGAGAGAGACAGAGACAGACAGACAGACAGAAAAGGGCAAGCAAGGAAAGTGTGTCCCATAGTTTGTAGAGGGCCAGCTGGGGTGCCAGGCAATGGAAGTAGCAGAGGACAGCGGGGGTAACACAGCAATAGCAGCCAGGGGGGGACTGAAGCCAGGAGATGGATAGTGCCAGCTTCCACATGGAAGCCGTAATGAGGGGGTGAGAATGCATGTGCTGCAGGGGGACAGGCCGTGGTAGGGCCCATCGGTGGTATGCCCCCAACAGGCGGTACCGTGCCCATCAGCTTTGAGCTGTACACAGATGTAGAGATGTGGGCTGGTACTACCTGAACAGGGCATCACTGAGACAGCTCTGTGAGCTGTGCAGTGATGTGATGCAGGCACCCTCACGACGGAGTCACGCTCTGTCGGTGGAGACCAAGGTGACAGCCTGCATGTGCCTGCTCGCCATGGGCACCTTCCAGAGGCTGACAGGGGACACCACAGGCATCACACAGTCGGCCACATAACGCATCCTCACCCAATTCCTCAGAGCACTGCTGCCACATGCTGTGGAGTACATCCATTTCCCCAGCACCGCGGCAGAGCATACAGCAAACATGCAGGAGTTCCACAGGGTAGCACGTATGCCTGGTGTGCTAGGGGCCATAGACTGCACCCATGTGGCCATCCACACGCCACCTGGCCCCGATGGCCACGCATATCGGAACAGAAAGGGATTCTACAGTGTTAACTGCCAGGTGGTGTGTGATGCCACTGGGTGCATAATCAATGTCTGTGCCACACACCCTGGTGGAGCACATGATGCCTTCATATGGTATCAGTCTGCACTGTGCCATCGATTCGAGAGTGGGGACATCCCCACGGGACATCTAGTGGGTGAGTACACATGTATGGAATGCAAATTCTGGGCAAGGGTGGGAATGACACAGGTGCCATGGTAGTGGCACACAGGGAGATGGCCAATATGGACCTGAACATGACACTGCTCTCCACTATCTCCACACAGGTGACTGTGGATACCCACTCCATCCCTGGCTGCTCACACCGTACCAGCGCCCCATGACCCCAGTGCAGCTATGCTATAATGAGGCACATGCTGCAACACGTAACATCATAGAGCAGGTGTTTGGGATGCTCAAGGCATGCTTCCGATGCCTAGACACCTCTGGCAGTGCCCTACAGTACAGCCCCCAAAAGGCCTGTGGGATATTCCTGGCCTGTTGCATCCTGCACAACATGGCCAAAGACCATGGGATAGCTGTACAGGTCGAACAGGGGGACAGCGATGGGGACACCAGTGGTGCCAGTGATTATGGTGATGATCAGCCCCCCCTAGGACGGAGGGACCCCCGACTGATCCGCCAGGCCCAGCTGCACCGGTACACCATCACAGAGGAGCACTATGCACAACACAGGTAAGTCAAGGGGACATGTGCAACCAACACTGTCCATGCGCAAACCACAGGCACACAGGGGAACACACCAGGGGTGCATGATGGTCAGGGGAGTGGAAGGGTCCAGGCATACCAACACACCATCAGGGAGGGGTGAGCACTCATATGGACACACACACACCAGGCACAGAGCGTACATGGGCAGATGCATAGCACTGCAGAACCGACATTGCTAACACACAGCACCACCGACCACCCCCACCACCTGTACTGTCCAAGTACATGTGTCGATGCTGGGCACCCTTGCACCTTGGTGTACAGTGCAATGCAGGCATCATCATGCACACACACCTGTGGACAGCAGTTGGGAGGGTGGGCAGGTGGTCCGTGTGGCGTGGTGAGCAGAGCACCCAGAAGTGCACTGCCCACCATGACACACTATTGCACACATGGCAGCACCAGACAGGGCCCACACTGGGAGACAGCTCAGTCATGTAGCACTGTCCCACGGCCACCACGGATGCGTGGGCAGCCCCACCATGACCCAACAGCATGGGCAGGCTGAGCAGGGGCCACATGGGGTGGCACTGTTGCACCACCAGGGGTCCCACTACACGAACGCGACCTTGCCGGCACAGGGGTCTGCAGCACGCCGAACAAACCTGCACCAGGGGTGCTCGGGATACCCACAGCAGAACCCGGCATCGACAGGCCTGGTGTCACACGATGCCAGGAATGGGGAGTGGAGAGTGCACTGTGTGGGGTGTGCAGTACAGGGGCACCTGACTGTGTGTGCCCAATGCGTCCCATGACAGAGACCACTGCCTGGGTCAGCCTGTCAATGGCGGGGTCACATCCGCCTGCATACGGACCAGCTCGGCTCGGTCCCGAGCACACTCCTGCTGTGCTGCTCCTCGGACACATACAGTGCCTTCTCGGACCTTGCAACCCGCCCCTGCAGCCGTACTGATTCCTGCAGCAGGTGGGTGTGCGCGTCCAATGGGTACTGTGCCCCAATGGCATCCTGAACCCCAGGATGTGGACGGTCCTGATGCACATCACCCCTTGAGGGTAGGCACTGTTCACCAGGACCAGGTATGGGAGGATCAAAGGGCGGTGGACATGCGCCACTGCTTGACACTGTACCCCCAGACCTGGTGTGCGACTGCTGCTGCTGCCCCTCCAACCGCTGTGCCCCCAGGTCCACCTGTTCTACCACCGTGCTGGAAACAGTGCCAGACACCTGCACAGCCACCGGTGCTGCCCCACCAGTGCTGACAGGCACAGCCTGGGACTGTGCCAGCATGCTGGTACACATGTTTGAACCAGAAAGGCCCAGGGGCACGCGGTTGGCTCTGCCGTGTGTCCGCTGCGGACACACACCTATCACCGCCCATTGCAGGCCTTTCTATCATCAATGGTGCAGGTACGTGTTATGCCATGGTCATAGCATGCTGGCATGCTTGCATGCCAGACTGCTGAGACACAGGCTGTGCACCCCGCACCCGTATCACTGACACCAGAGTTGTTGGCCCAGCATGCATGCTGCTGAGTGTCTGCTGGCTGGTGGTGGAGGTGAATGGTCCTCCTCCATGTCCAGCAGGTCAGCATCACTGTCTCGACCTACCACCACCATCTCCTGAAGATGAACAGGATCTGTAACAGAAAGAGAGTACATGTGAGTGCATGTGAACAACCGCCACCCCCCCAAACACCACCACCATGTCATACCGTGCAGTGATGGGCTTCCACCTGTCTGGAATCCTCCGCCTGGTATGCCCGCAATGGCGCTCGGCTGCATGGCTGCGACCAGTGTCTCCTCATGTGGGGTCAGCTGCAACACCACTGGCGGGCCCCCGCCAGTGCCAGCACATGCCGCCCTGAAGGCTGCCACCTCTCCTTCAACCTCCTGAGGTCGGTCCCCATCTTTTTTCATTCCTGCATGGAGTGCTGGTGGCTTCCATGCAAGTTAACAGCCCAAGCTACCCCCGCCAAGGCAGCCGCACGGGACTGAGGGGTGCCCCTCCATCCACTCAGTATTGGCTCATCATCCAGGTAGGCCTGGAAGAGGGCCTCCGTCTCTGCCGCTGTGAAGTTGGGCCTCCTCCTACGCCCACCGCCCTCACCCTCACCTTGGCTATGCTCGGTCATGGTGATCTGTATGGGTGGAAGTGGACACCTGTCACTGTGCAGTCTACAGCATTTCCCCATGAGCATTGTCCTGAACATCACACAGCATGCGACTCACCTCTCACCTGCAGTAACCGAATCTGGCCAGCACAGTCCAATGTCGCACATTTATAGCGCAACACATGCAAATTCGGAGTGGAGCAACTTTAATGACATGCAAATCATGCCACTGTGCCCTTGAATGGCTGATCAGATGATTTGCATGTGTCGGCTGAATATCGCGAATCTGCGCTTTGCACAATATGGATGAGTCGGCTGAGCCAATGGCGCAGATCTGTGCCTGTGTGGTACACTGCATTGCGCATGCCCAGATAGCTTACACATGCGTCTGTCATGCTGCTGACGTGCTGAGCGCGATCGGCAATTCAGGCCATGGCCACCATTGTGCCAGTGGCGCTACAGCACTGGCCACTATATGGTGCTTTGGCACTACTGCACAATAGTCCACTGTGGCACTGGTACGCAGCTGGTCAGTCGTGCAGGATACCTATACGTCTGATGGCACTGTGCGTAGCCTTGCGTCATTGCTCAGGACCTTGTGTATGCACTTTGCCCCCGCTGCTGTTCACCTGCCATGTGTACGTCCCTATTGCGCTGTCTGGTGACAGCGCTATGTGAAGTGATGGCACTGTTTGAACAGCACTATTGGAGCCTGTGGTGGTCTATTGGGCAACATCTCCAAGTGGGGTTACGGTGCAGCAGGGCGCCATATTGCCTGCTGTAAACTGGCTAACATGGCTAGGAGGAGGGCTGTAAGTTGGAGCCCACTGGAGGTGGCCAACCTGGTGGCCCTAGTAGAGCCACACTATGAGGCACTCTATGGTGAGGCCCCCCTCACCATAGCAAGAATGGAGGTGTGGCAGCAAGTGGCCACTGACCTGGTGGGGGTCACTGGATGCTGCCAGTCTGCTGAGCAGTGCCAGCACCGGTACAGTGACCTCCGCCGGATGGAGCCAGTCATGTTGGCAAGGCTGCGGGCACGTGCCAGGCAGGGCGTGGTGCCTAGGCCAGGTGAGTGTACCATCTATGCACCTGTATTCTCTGTAGGGGTGTGTGTGTGCTTTGGTGGCTGTGCATAGGTGACGGCTCGGACACGGTTGGCTGTGTCAGTGTGCGCAGCTGTGCGATGGATGGGTATGGCTGTGTGGGCAGGCACTCTCACTGGGGCAGGGGCACTCTGCTTTTGAGTCACACTGATGTTTGTCTCAACATATGTCTCCCACAGGCCGGGATGTGAGGATGCAGGGCCGGGTTGAGGAGGGCCGTGCCAGGGCCCTGGTGGCAGCGGGAGTCGCACCCCGGCTGCAGCAGCAGCAGCAGCAGCAACAGCAGCAGACACAGCTGCTTCAGCAATGTGAGTATCATGACTTCATGGATGTTATTGCATGCTGGTGGGGGAAGACCACTAGCCCTGCACAATACAACCATGCAGGACAGGGAGGTCATAATTCCACTATACAAGACACTAGTGAGGCCCCACCTGGAGTACAGTGTACATTTCTGGAGACCATACCTATGTAAGGACGAGAGTGAGCAGGGAAGGTTCAGAGGAGGACAACAAAGATGGTGCATGGCTTGCATCACGGGTCCTATGACGACAGGTTGAAGGAACTGAACATGTACTCCCTGGAGGAGAGGGGGGAGAGAGGGGATATGATAGAGACATAAAGGTATCTTACAGGGGGGATCAGGGTGCAGGACACACTATTTTGAAGTGAAAAAGATGTTCCAGGACTAGAGGGCATGGGATGAAGTTGGAGGGAGGACGATTCAGAGGACACATGGAAAAGGATTTCTTCACAGAGCGGGTGGTGGACAAGTGGAACACCCTGCCAGAGGAAGTGGTGGGGGCTGAAACAATCACGGGATTTCAGAATGCACGGGACAGACATAAAGGAATTCTGGAGGTCAGGGGTAAGGGGCAACAGACTTCTAGGAAAACAAAGTGAACTTACAAGCTCAAATGGACAGACTGGGTTGGCCATAGGCCCTTATCTGATGACACTGTCTATGTATCTATGTATGTATGCACGACACAGGTGACATGCATCACTATCCAGTATCACAGCACGCCAGTGTATGCGTCACTGGTGGTCCAGGCATGCACTGGGCACATAGCTGTGTAACTGGCATTGCACCATGTTGCTACATCACTGGACAGTCTTATTTGTGCTGTGATGGATATGGGCAGTGTGTGTGTGCAGTGGTGCGCATAGCTGGTGCCGCCTGTTTGTGATGGCCATGTGCATGTTCACCTGTGGGTGGGTGCATGCCATCACAGGTGTAGGACATTGGGCTATATGGCTTGCAGGTTGGGTGGTGTTCAGGGTTGTGGTCAGTCACAGCCATTGACTATGTTCCCATTTTCCTAGGCCTCGAGGTTCTCAGGAGGATTGCTTGTGATGTTCGGGGCCTCACACAACTGGGGATGGAGAACAAGGCGATCCTGCAATCCATCCGGCGCCATGGACTTCGGCGGAGGCGGCACAGGATGGTGCACCACCAGGGGGAGGACCAGCAGCCGGCTGGGCCATAGCTCATATTACCCTTCCCACTTCTCCCATCTCTACCACCCTGCCTTCCCTCTCCAAGTTTTTCATCCCTCCCCCTTGAACACCCCTACCTTGTACCCGCCCCCCGTAATAGTTTCTCTTGTTTTGGTTATTTACTATATTTAAATATACATTTCTATTTTGATATGAATACTGTGTTGGTCTCTGATTTGCAGCTGGCTATGGGTGCTCAGTTGCAGGGGTGTACATGCCATCTGGGGTGGTATGTTCCTGGGTGTGTGTGTGTGTGTGTGTGTGATGTGTGTGCGTGTGTGTGCATGGGTAGGTATCTCCAGCATGGCAGTGACTTTCTGTTGGTCTTGCCGTCTGCTGCCACCCACTGCTGGGTGCACAGGGTGTGTCTGGCTTGTAGGCTTCTATGCTGCACGGGGTTGACGTGTGCTGGGGGGATGCATGGTTTCCTGCAGTGCCAGTCACTGCACATAGGTGGTGTCTTGGGGTCACAGTGCAGGGTGTGCTGTGTGTACGGGGGGCTGATGTGCACTGTGGTTGTCAACCCCCTGTGTGTGGCACTCTCAGCCTGCCAGTGGTTGTGCTGGGGTGTCATGGCTCTGCTATGCTTTGTTGGCTTGTCCCCATGGGCCAGTAGATCATCCATCCCACCCCCAGTGATGCTGTGCTTGGGGTGTGCAGGTGTGGTGTGGGTTCTGCAGTGTGTTCCTGTGCCCATGTGTGGCATGGCTGGTGGTGGGCCCCAGCCTGCCTCCCTGGATGTGCAGTTCCATTGCTCTGGGGGGGGGCTCTGCTTGCGCTATGGCACCTCTGGAATGCTCAGCTGGGCTGCCCTGTTTGCACCATAGCGCAACATTTCGGCTCAGCTTCTCCTTCCTGGTTGCGCTATGGCGCACTATGTGCGATATTCAGATGTTGGTTGCTTGCGCAATTTGTTCTGCTCCATGTTTGAATATCACACCTGTTGCACATTTGCGCAACTGGTTTGTGCTTGCTCCTGCTGTTGCGCTTCATTTTGAGCGCAGTTTGAATATCTGGGCCTTTGTGTTCACCTGGTGTGTGATGCAGTATCTACCAAGTACACCTAAGTAGCTGCTAATGAGTTCTAATCCAGAATTAAGCTGTCTGCATTTTTACATTGTCCTACAGACTCTACCAGGTGAGCATAGTAAAGAGCAGCTAATGAGCCTACAGCCACATGCATTTTTTTAACATTTGTCCTACTAATGCCATCAAGATCTCTTAAATATCTGGTAATGAGTCATGAGTTAGCTTAGGCCCTGTCCACACTATCCCTCCATAACACTTCAGAGTGCCTAAATCATTACCATTACGGTTTGCATGTACACCTGTAATGTTACAGAAGGGGTTTTCGTGACCATTGTTGAAACCACATGTGAGGTGGTTTTAACAACGGTTATGAAACCAGTCCCACCTGTAATGTTACCAGTGGTAGTGTGAATGGGTGGTAATGGTCCCCTGCACAGCCCGTGAGTGCAGCATGAGCTGCATTGTGGATTGGTAATGGTCACCCAGTTCCCGAGGTGTGGACTGGCGGTACCATTCTCATACCAGTCACTGCTGCCATATGGACACACTTTACCGCTCCCCGGGTAAAATAGTTTCTGTCCGTTACGGGGTCTGAGCAGTGCAGTGTAGATGGGGCCTTGTTCGTACATTTTGTCCCACATTTGTGAAAGCATTCTGGGTCTGAGACTTCTATAAAAAAACTGAGTTAATGTAACAAATATTTTTCAGCCTGGATTGGCACTTTAATTTGCTTTCAAAAGGAGTGCGGGTCTTTTGGTATTCATCTTAGGGCCCTACTGGCACGTCTCCCAGGTAGACCACCCATCAGCTGGGTCCCTACGCCAAAGTTCATCTGCCTCAAAAAGGCTTAACTGTATAACAGCAACCCAAAAATAAGCGTAACTGAGGTGTGGGCCCCAGCCCCAGCCAATGTGCAGAGCTAGTTAAACGAGAGCCATCCATATTCCTTTACAAACCTTATCCAATGGTAGCTACTCACACTTGTTCATTCAAACTCTAAATGAGAGAGGTGCTACTACATATGGCAAACAAGTTAGTGCACCCTAACCCCCCCCCCATCACTCACCTCAAAAAGGGGTAAACCTCTAGCCCTTGTCAACCACAACACGAGACAGCAAGAGAAATAAAATCCCTTACGCATACATTTTTTGTCACAATACAAAACAGTGCCCACAGGGGAGGGCTTTGACACAACAACATTTAAACATGTGTGGGACAGGTATAAGGGAACAGAGGTGGAAAGGAGGGGTGAAAAGTCTTTGATCAGGTGGGTCAGTCAGAGGCTACAAGCTGGTGTAGGACTTATTATGGAAAGACTGGATGGACCTACTGGTCCTTATCTGCCAACAGTTCCTCCCATGTTTTCCATAGAAAGCTAATGCAATCCTGTCCTATTGAGCTGGGCATAATGTAATAGTGCATGCTTATTTAAAAAAAAGGCAGTAGCATAGCAGATGCTGTTTTCACAGTTTCCAACATTCATATCTGCATACCTAGAGAAAGCCTAAAAACTGCCACACTTCCCAATTGTAATTATAAAGAAAGCTTCCTGGGGAAATCATAATTGTAACATTTGATCATAAAGTGTACATGGTTAGTACTACTAACATCTACAAATTCAGTGGCACTAGTCAAATATAGTTCAAATCATTACCCCAAATTCACCAGAGCTGAGAAATAAATCTGAACTGATGCAGAACTGGTGTGGTAGTTTTCAGGCTTTCTGTATATAAAGATGTGACTGTTGAAATATCAAAACAGATGCTCCAGCTTCTGTACAAGTAGTCTTGCAAAACAACACTATAAATGTTGCATTTCAATAATTTAGAACTGGAATAAAAACGTCCTTAACTGCTCAGCCAGCAACACAATTTGACAGTAACACAAGACCTGAAGAGCAACACTATAAATCATGCATTTAGATAAGGCTATTTCTGGGTCATTCTTTAGAAAGTCTTTACCATTATGGTAGACTCAGTGAATTTAACTCTGTTTCTTGCCTTATGTGTACATTTAAGGGATATGTCTATTCCATTTATTCACAGTGATAAGACTTGCAAATTTAAATCATTACTACTATCCAGCTACCAAATAAGAAATACTGGGTAAAGGTATGTTTTTTTTTACAATTGTAATAAGAATCCAGTTCCATTTTCCACAAGACATTGATCAAAATAAATGAACTGAAAAGAAATGAACTGGTTCTTTAAAAAGAAAAAAGCTTCATTGTGCAGCATACCTGCAGAAGCAGTGTAGTAATTTCCCAAATCATTTGTACCTGTGACCAGGTAGTTGGTTTCATACTTCTTGATTTGTGCTGACTTTTAACTTGCTGAAACTGGCAGGCTTTATCTTCTCCATTAGTAACATGCCTATTTGATTTACTATGAAAAGACTTCTACAGCATGCAGTAGGCTCTAATGAGGAACGAAGCAGAATTGACTGCCTTTTACACTTTTGATAGCCTTGCAGACTTCTGACTGCAAATACTGAACAACTCCATTAGTACAGTCTCAATACACAGCTTTTAAACTTTCTCTGCCACATGGACTGTGGAAGCTCAGCCTTAAAGAGAACCGAATGTGAAGACAGCATACTGTACTACCCCTTACAATACAATAATTAAAGCCTTGCACCTTACATCATTTGTTTACATTGATGTTGGAATTACACGGGAGGGTTGCCAGTGCTCAGCCTCCATAGCTTTGAATTAAGCTTCTGTAGCTCTTACACACTGTTATTGACTTAAAATAGGAAGGGGGTGCATGTTTAAAGACATAAACCCCAGAAACACCAATAGTTCCCAAAACTCCTTAGGTGCAATTCCAATGCTGCTAGTAGCTTAGAGTTGCCTTCTGTTGTAAGTCTATGGACATCATGATAAGGAATGTTATACTTCTACAGTACACTCACAGTAGTGACTTAATAAGAAATATTTTGCCATGGGCATCCATGCTCTGTCACTTACAAGTTTTTACATCCCTTGCCCTGCTTGCTAGATATTCCAGTGCTGTATTGGAGCATACTACAATATCCTGAGTGTACTAATTTTTGGATGCAACAATATACCACCTTTTGCTTGTTTATAATGGATCACTACAATGTATGGTATAGCCACTAGTGTTGGATCCAATACCACTTTGCAAAGTAGGATTCACAGTAACTATCAATTTCTTTATTCCTCAAAACATTTCTTATGTTTTTATTTATTCTTAACAGTTTTTATAGTGTAGGGTATCTGAATTCAATTATTGCCAACTGCCTAGCATGAGACAATGTCTTTGAACAGCATACCTCTTAACATTTCCTCCTTTTACATACCTCTCCGAACCCCCTGTCCCACATGATTGAGTGCTGCGGGAGCGTGCTGTTCAGTATTCTACACTAAAGCAGAAATTCATAGTAATCTGCGTTTCACAATGAATAGCACACTTTATGAACAGGAAAGCATCTATTTCCACAGTGATATTCATAGACACATAGACAATGATGGCAGAAAAAGACCTACAGCCCATCCAGTCTGCAGGAGTTCCCCATTTAGCCCTGGTCCATGGACCTACTATATGTGTCTCAATCTGTAAGATTTGAGGATGTCTCCCACATTTTGCCTTTTACTCCCATTGTGAGGGACAGTGGCCTGTACTGAGGAACATAACCTCCAGGATTAACACCACTTAACTTTACCATAACTAACCCAATTAATGTTCATAGGACAACCTGGAAGATTACAGAATCTGGTAAATTAAAAAAAATGACAGACATGTAAAAAAAAGTAATTAACACTACAGCTATATTAATGTTTCTGAATATAGCTGTGTGCTCCACCCTGGAGCCATGAAAGGTGTGCTAAACACTATTTCCTCCTACCCCTCACTAGAATTGCCTGTCCAGACTCTCATCCTTATCCCATCTCAGTACCTACATAAAAACAAAAAAACACACCGCAAAACCCAGATCTCAATTGTTAGTAACTTCATCTAAAGCAAGCAAGCATATACTTTTTCTATTTCTGCTGCTCTGTGTTTATGCGGTACCCTCTTGGCTTTAACAGTCAGTAGCAGCCATCTCACCTCCCAGTCCCAACTATCCTTACCTTAATTGTATCAGTACTTAATTTAGCACAAGCATTGAAGTCAAGCAAATACATACCTAAGAAAACTTGGTCTCTGACTCTGGTGAGGGTGTAATCTCCTCAAATCCAGGCACCAGTAGTTTACAGTGGATTTGTGGGCTTCTGGCCAGCTACTGCTGCTGCCTGCTGAGAGTTATTATTTCTTAAAAGAAATAAATGATTTACAGAAACAGCAGTCAGCACAGCAAGCAGTACTGAGGGCATTAGCGGGGCTGTATCGACGGCAGTGAGGATAATGGCAGGCCGGCAGCAGTCAGATCAGTAACCGGGTAGTGGCTAGTTGGCTGGCTGGCTTCAGATGCAGTGGTCTTCTCTCTCTCTCTCTCTCTCCTCCAAGTTAGCGACTCAACAGCAGGATTCTCTCCGACACTCTGGAACTGGTCCTCAGTGGAATAGTTCCAAGAGCGCTGGAGGGATCATCATTATGGAGCAGTCATGGACCTGAGTGGGGACCAAACGTTTCAGGTCCAAAGGGGAGGCGGTGCAATAACAGATAGGGACTGAGTGGAGCCCTGTGATTGGCTGTAACAGCAGCTCCATGTCACCATGATGTGCAACACAATAGGGGAACGTGTTGAAGCATACATCCTTCTTGCAGTCTCTGTGGACAGGACAGCATGGACGTGCACAAGCGGGCAAGATGATTTTTTTTTTAACTCTTTGAGCAGCCGAGAATGAGATTGGAAGGGCCCCTGACTTCTTTGTGTTTGAGGAAACGGAGTGATCTTGCAGCTGGTCGGTTCACAACTTCAACTTCCAGTGAGTTGCCTAACTTGCCTAGGGAAAGGAAATTAGGTGGGTGTCAGGCTCTGGCTGGGCAGCATGAATAATGATATGAACAGGCTAGCGAGAGATACAAATATGAAAAATGTATGTAACAAAACGAAGGAACTATTAACTAGGAAGGTATGTAATGCTGGCTGATGCTTTCTAATTGAAAATTTAACTTTTTTTGTGTGAGTACTGTGTATTTTTGTATATATGGGACTTGGGAGTGCAGCAGGTTTTTGGGAAGAGTCACTACTTCAAGTGCTAACTGCTCATACATGCGAGGGGTCGCCGGGAGCCTCCTGTGGCCACAGGGTTCATGGGTGCTTAATGCCGGCCCTACTGAGGGAGATCAGGGAGATAGTGGATGCACCTGTAACTGTACTATATTACTGCTTATTGAACAAAGGAATGGACCTGGGCTGAGGAAGAGAACAGCAGATGTAGTCCCACTTCTGAAAAGTGGTAGCAGGGAAGAGGTTGGCAGTTATAGGCTTGGACTTCAGTTGCTGTAAAGTTAATAGAATCACTGCTGAAAGAAACTATTGTGCAATATCTTAAATTTAATGGTTACAAGACCCAAGGCAAGAGACCTCCCCTATGAGCGGTGGAAGGATCAGGTAATGTCAAATTAAACAGACAGATTTATTTGAGGGTGACCAGCACTCATGGGGGCATGTCAAGTAATTCTGATACATTTTTTCACTGGGTGACCAATATGATTCTCTTGTGCCTTCCCATGCAAGTTCATCTCCATTTCCACAAGACAAGTATTCTCTCTGAATCTCTCTGCTCTACTTCTTTGTAGCTTGGGTAAATGTAGTAGCAGCAGCAGCCTCAGCCATATGATCCTGTCCGCAAGTGCCCCAAATGAATCCCAATGTTTATACAACAACAGGCCTTAGTGCTCGTCTGTCTTGCACTTTGATATCTGACAGGAACAATTCAAATAAATGCCTGCATCCCCAGTAATCCATGACTGAGGTCACATGCAGGGAAATGGAAGGGAAAGTGGAAGTGCATGGAAGAGGAAGGACGATAGTCACCCCAAAACACATACACACTGTAATATATATATATATTTAATATAAGTGTTTTTCTCCAACCAGGCCAGCATCTTGTGTCTGCCATCCGCACCAGTCTTCCGTGGTCATTTGTGGCCTCCCACACTCTACCTTGGCAGATCCAGTGAGTCCGCCTGTGGCATCATCCTGTCACAACCCCCACTTTTGGGTTGTTCTTCCTTTAAGCCCTGAGCCCCAGACAGGTCAGGTGTGCATGTGGAGGCCCACATACACATCTTGGCCTGGCTGATTCGCCTGCGACCCCATCCAAATGCCTAACTCTTTTCATTTTGCCTGCACCACCATCATGCCTCCACATGGTGGTCTAAGGTCGGGTTAGACAACCACCCCAATCTGGGACAGGAGAGCTGCCTGGTGGCCTCTCCATCATCTCCCAGCCCTCCTCCCAGCTGACCACCGGCAATCTGTGCTTCATCCTAAATCAATGCCATGATGATAGGTAAGGTACCCAACACCTCAGTCATCTTTGCCACTGGTCTGGTTAGTAATATATATGTTTTTAACTCAAAATATCCCTGCTTCTTCTTGGCTGAGCAGTGTGATCTCATGCATTGTGGATAAGCAGCCTTTAGTACTGTATCTATTCATGAATCACCACTTCACTGACTACATAGGATCATTTTATGTAGTTTAGGAAGACAGGCAGCTTCATTTTACATTACTTATTTTGTAAGAATTATACACAGTTAATATGTCAGAGTTTAATCAGTTCTGTTAGTGATTGTAAGTGAGTTTCTTTTTTTAAATGCCCCTTTATTTATTTATTTATTGAATTTTGGTAACTGGATGAGCCCACTGAGACAAAACAGTCCCTTTTTCAGGGGCAACCTGGAAGTGCATTACATTGCAGTAAAGACACTGATGATGACAGTGTTACATGGATTAATGACACAGTTGGTTGACGTAAGCAACTGAAACAAAATCACAAAGGGGCAGGGTCTAGGATAATCAGATTTGATTGTTAGATATGACAAACACACACACACACACACAAACAACAAAAACAAAGAAAAGCATTCAATATAGCACACTAGAATACTTTGTCATGATACATTTACCTATCTAGCTACTCCAAACAAAAAATTGCTGTGGATCAGTTTGGTGTCATCTTGAGCTGTCTTGATCATTACAATCCTGTGCAAGAAGACAACTGTTAGCAAATTAACTAATTGCAGTCTGGATCACAACCCTGCTTTTCAATGTCAGCTCTCTGGGAATCTTTAAAATAATATACACAAGAAGATTAAATGAATACATTTCCTTGTTGAATGTCACTTCCTAAAAACATGCTTCATTCACCACTTATATTCTCTATTATCATGTTTCTTGTGTGTGTGGGGGATAAGAACTCTCAAAATCATTTAACTAAAATTGCATGCCTCTTTTTGAATGCCTGCTGATAGTCCCAAGTTAGACCACTACATCCCATGACTATCATGTATACTCTTGGGACTCCTTTTTACTTAATTAAAGGTAACAAGAATGAGTATTAAGCCTTAATAATACTTTTAGTTTCAATATGCATGTTTTTTAATAAACATGTTTGAAACCCTTTTTATGTGTTTTATCTTTATTTTATTATAAAGATATGTTTATCAATTTTAAGTCTGGTATGGCAAGCCACAATGGTCAAAAGAAGATCTAGACAGTTGTATTGTGTTAGATGTGGGCTGACAGTTTGTGTAGCCCAGATGCATGTAGAACAGAAAATCTTTGACAGTGTCTGTGCTCATTAGCTTTCAGGGAGGAGTGGCTGCTCTATACTTGTCTTCATTCCAGTGTGACAGAAGTGACACCCTCAAACAATAGTAATTTATAAGGATGTTTCTTAAATCATTCCTGTAGAAAAACATGCTTGTTTAAACATTTAAGAAATATTCAAAGTATGCACACTGCATGAATGAAGGCATCTTCACAGACAGAAATGATTGGATTATTGGGTTCAAGGTAATTAATGGTCAGATATATTTTATACTATTATTTATTTTTTATCTTGTAGCAAGACGGTAGGCTTGCAGGTACGTTAGGTAGCTAAAGAGAACTGATACTCCATGAATCTACTGTTTTAGAAATTATGAACTTTATAATTACCTTAGTCCCTGACACCCTGATCTGAAGAGGTTTTACTACACTGTCTGGTGCACTTTGTAGCAAAATTCTCTTCAGGCACCAAACTAGTACAGCACACTTGTGGGAAAAGCAAGGGTTCTGAAAGGGACTGCCTAATTTATTATCAGCTCTGCTATGGAACGGCAGTTTGGCTTCGCGCAACCAGCTGAGTCTCTTCACCCATTCATCTTTTGTTTTGGCCATTTATTTATTTATTTTAAATAAAAGTAAATCTGTCATAGATAATGCAGGGGTGCAAACAGACAGCTCTACATTTTTTCTTAAAGCAAACTCCAAGGATGGAGCAGCTGCTCAGCCCCCAGCAATAAACTATATTTCCACTCTCACTTTTCCATATACGAAACACCTGCTTTTCTTTAAAAATATTTTGCCACAAATATCTGCCAGATAGACACAGTGGAGTTTATTTCCCCAATCCTAGCACACAGCCCATTTTCACCTTTTCTTTTAAAGTGCTGAGATGGAGAGAGAGAGAGAGAGAGATTCATTGTGGCTCTCCCACTCACCTCCACCTGCCTGGCAATACCACTGTGTGTGTCTTCTTCAACAGCTCTTGGCTCAAATGGCAACATATTTCCAAGGCTCCCAAACCCATCAGGTGAGTGATCAGCTAGCTGCGATATTTGTTGATCAGAGTAGGTGTTTAACACAAAAGTATTAACCACTTGTTTAGCTTTTAAGGCACAGGATTCCCATACTCTCCCAGAACATGCATTAAATGTCCAGTAGCTTAGTTTATCAAGAGAGTGAGCAGACAGAATAACTTTATTTTAAGTTCTGCTCTCAAACACACACACACACACTAAGATTGCACAAACTGAATTATAATGTGCTGTGTGCTTTTATTACCTCAGTCAGATAGCCATCTGGCTCCTTTACTATGGTAACTACAACTGCAGTGGCTATGCAGTAGAATGTCACCAGTTGGGGATGGCCTGGATCCTTGGGAAGGGGCAGTGCTTTCCCGCCCTGTCCAAAAAATAATAATAAAATAAATTGCATACAATAATAAAACTGTACTTCAGGATGGAGAGTGGATTTCATGAATGCAATGTGCATTCATTCCCCCCCCCCAACTGATTTTTCATTGCCCCTCCACAAAAAGAATCGATCCTCAGATAAAAGTCTGAAGGATTTGCCAGCACACACAGCACACACAGTTGGTTTCATAGTTGCCAGCTAAATTGAACAAAGACAAAACAGGCACAACTGTGGAAGCATGCTAACAGAATATAAATTAAAATCAAGTTTCTGAGATACAGAATAGATGTGTATTCAGTGCTCAAGAGCACGGCACCATGCCACAGTGCTACGCACTCTGAAGAAAGCTTTCAAGAACTGAAAATGATTTGTGACTCAGAGACTTGATTTTGATTTATTTTAAATAAAATAAAACAGCGTTGATGTGGCTGTGCCCCTTTCATCCCAGTTTTGCTTATAACCCAGGTTTATGACTGGCACCCTACCGCCCATGCGCACATGACGTTGCATTTTAATGTGAACTCATGCCAAAACAATTCACTTACTAGTAAGAAAATAATGAATTCATGCTGGGTAGCAGTATTGAAAACATTCTCCTTAGTCAGGTCTAGAACTGGGGAGCAAGAAGTTAGCAGAGAATGCAACAAACAGTGATAGAGGAAAACAGCCAGCAGAACAAAATTGGGTGCAAAAGTGTAACTCTTCTGTGAGCTTCCGATCTTGAGTTTGTGCTGAAATCTGTTAACACTGTTGCTAGGTAACTGGTATTATGGCACAGATGTAGACAGAGTGTATCATTTATTTTTTTTTTCTTTTATTTAGTGTGGGTTTTGCAAGCGGCACATCAGAGGCTCAGGCCCTCTTCCCCTCCACTCTCCCCAAGTTCCCTCAGTGCCTCCTTTGTTGCCAGATTGTTTTGCCAAACACACTCAGCCCAGCTCCCCCTTACTGCAAGCTCATCACCCCCTCTGCCAGCACTCCTAGCTAGGGACATGGGTGCAGACCTGCACAGCACTTTTTCTGACATTCTTGAGATTTTTCCTTACCCAAACTTGCAGATATATTCCACTAACTGCAACCCTTCACCCAAACATTCCAACACTTGAAATTGTGCTTGCAGGATTTATTTTTAAAGGTTGCATCAAGACAATTAATTAACAAAAGTAATATTTAAAATGTATAGAAGTTAAGGTAAAAGGTTTTTCAACAGCCATTACATTCCAAATGCAAATTTGAAGTAAAGTCTGTAGAAGTTGCTGATCGAGAGGCAAAATGATTATAAGGTGTTATCTTAAACAGTAACATCTCTAGCTGGTTAACTAAGCTATAGCTAGCCATGCCTACAGAAAACCCTTATTTCTGACCATTAGCACATAACTAAAAATAGTTTCTCCATCTGCTCCTGAGGCACTATGGTACAACAATCCTCCTCCCTGCCTTAGAGGGTGTTTCCGTTGTGTAGATAACTTCTGCCCATGCTCTTTTTCTTGCCTTTTTTAGTGTGTCAACTGTTTTTAAAGTTACCTATGTTATCTATGTTCAGGTTTACAATTTTTTTTTCATTTTCCTTTCTTTTGTACTGCCTACATATACGCTTATATTTCTATTAGTTTTTTATGTTTGTAGTTCATTCTGCATTTTATTTGTATTCACTGTAGTTGTGCTCTGCTTTTTGTTTGCATTTGTTTTTTAGTTGTCTTTCATGTTTTTGTTTGCATCCATTTTTTGTGGTGTCTTTTTAGTTGTGTTGTGCTTTTTGTTTGCATTCGCTCTTTAGTTGTACTATTTTTTGTTTGCATTCACTTTTTGTTGTGTTGTGGTTTTCTGTTGTGTTGAAGTGTTTTGTTTGCATTCACTTTTTAGTTGTGCTGTGTTTTTTGTTTGCATTCACTTTTTGTTGTGTTGTGGTTTTCTATTGTGTTGTAGTTTTTTGTTTGCATTCATTTTTTGTTGTGCCATATTTGTTTTATTTGCAGTCACCTCTCATTTGTTTTATGCTTTTTATTTGCTTTTGCATTTTTGTTATGTTGTGCTTTTTTGTTTGCATTAACTTTTTTGCTATGCTGTGTCTTTTCTTTTTTCTTTGCTATCACTTTTTTGTTTGTTTACATTTACTTTTTGGTTGTGTTATTCTTTTATTGTTTGTATTCAGTTTTAGTTATGCCATGCTTTTTGTTTGCATTTACTTTTTAGTTGTACAAATATTTTTTGATAAATTAATCATTATTAGATGCACTTTACTGTTTTAATTTGCATTGGATTTTATTGGTCTTTTTATGATTGCACTTTACATTATTTTGGATGCACACAACTTTATATTTGCTTTTGTTGCTTTACAATTTTGCTTGTATTATTTTTTTTTTAGTTGTTGGATAACTTATCTGATTACATTTGACTTTTTTGTTTGTTTGAGTTTTGCAATTCAGGGTCACTGTACTTTACCTCCTTCCCCAATAACTTAGACTGAATTAGAATTTTCAGGTGCTCAGTCGGACATATATTTTGTCCCAATGCAATTTTTTACTTACATTTTCAATTTTCATCCAGAAAACCAATACAATCTTTGTCCCAATTTTTCAAATACATTTACACTTTCATATCCTTTTTCTCTCCCCCCAAAATTTAAACCTAGAGTCCTTCATCTTCTTTTAGTATTCATCTTCTTCTTTATTCCCTCTGGGGTACACTCAGAGGTACCTATCCCTCCAGCCCTGATGCACATCCTGGCTGGGTTCATCTACCCCATCTTCCCTTTTGCATTTCTTTCTGCTTTCTGCAATCCACCTTCTTCAGTCATCATTCTTTTTCCCATATGTTTTGTTTCCTGCCCACTCTGCCTTCTGTCCACCTTTGGCAGTGTCTCAGTTCTTTCTACCTGAGTTCATCTGCCTTCTTATATCAATCAATCAACTAATCAATCAATCAATCAGTCAGTCAGTCAATATCATTATTTAGCTAGGAGGAATACCATTGAGCAGGGCTCATTTACAAGATAGACTTGGAAGTTTAAACAAAAGTCACAGTGCAACAATTTGGAGTAGGAATAGCAACATTAGCAGCCTATGTACAGTCAGTACAAGTGAGAAAGGCATAGCTTGGCATGGTGGTGTACAATAATTGACAAATCAGAACATAAGGCTTGACACTGAGAACAGAACAAGGCAGAACAATTTACAGTCATGGTATGAAAGGCAGTCAGAAGACCGCTATGTGAGAGTTCTATGTAAGGCAGGTCTCTGATAGACAGCAAAGTACAGTATTATACTGGATAGGGTCTGGAGCACCAAAGCATTACATGGCCTAGGAGAAGACTATAAAGCAATGACACTCAGGGCACTGTATGTGCCAAGGATAGTGGAGGGAGGAGAGGTTAGGAGGGGGCAATTGTAATATCTTCAGGATTGATATACCTGCTTTAGTCAGTGCATTAGGTCTAATGGTAAGGGTGAGGGTATGAGGTAAAAAGGTGCCATTAGTAGGGGGAGATGACAGACAGGTAGGAGGAAGAGTCAGAGATTCAGCACCAGAAGCAATTGCAGGACTCCATAAATGATCATTGGATAAGATTTTTGAAGGCAGCTAGTGGTGCAGGTGAACCAAGCTGCTATAAATTTTGATCATTATCCCAGAGGGCTGGTAAGGCATGACTAATTGCTGCCTGACCAAAGCATATCCTAACTTTGGGTAGGTATCAGGTGATATGAGTCTAGCTTCTCAGTAGATAGCTGCCAGGAATGCATGAAGGTAGACAATCCTTAATGTATTGAGGCAGTTTGTTGGAGGTGGCCGTAAAGATCCAGAGCATGGTGTTCTTTTGTCATCTAAGATTAAGTGAGCCCCAGCCTACAATGTTGTAGAGGTTACAGTGGTTTGTTTAGTAGGGAGCACTGGTAATGAACATAAATGCCCAGTGGTATTGAGTGTCTAGCTTGGTAAGGGCCATGTAGAGCAGTGCCAGTACAGGAGGGCTGCATAGCCAATGAGATGCAAAAATGTTGTTTGTACTAACCTGGTTCTCCACTCCTACATTAATAGATGCCTGATTCTGAAGAAAATCCCAAGAATCTGTTTAAGCTTTTTGGAGAGTTCCTCGATATGGACTTTGAAGGAAAGATTGGAATCAATCCACACACCAAGATATTTGAAGGAATCTACATTGTCTAGTGATTCACTGAGAAAGTTGTAGATTTAAGAGGCTGTACTCACTGTGATAGAGTGGGGGGGTACTACAGGGGAGAAGATCATGGCCTTTGTTTTCTTAGCATTTAACAGAAGTTTAGAGTAAAGGAGATTATTCTGTATATAGTTAAATTCTATTTGGAGGTCAATACATGTGAGTTCCAGGGCAGGTCTGGCTACATACAACACAGTGTCATCTGCAAGGATGTGTATGTCAGCTGAATTGACTCCAGCATCTAGTTCATTTATGTAAATGGCAAATAAGAGAGGACCCAAGATGTACCTTTATGGTATTCCTCTAGAGAGTGTTTTTAGGGGGGAGTGACCCCCCCAGCCTTGATCTGTTGGTGCCGATCAAAGAGATAGTTAGAAAACCACTCTAGGGCATGTCACTGATGCCAATATTCCATACAGCAACCAGCAGCAAGGAGTGGTCTAACATGTTGAAGGCTTTGCTAAGGTTGAGAAGCAGAGTGCACACATAAGATCTATCATCCAAGGCTCTCAACCAGTCATTCACAACTTTATCAAGTGCTGAAGTGGTACAATGGTGGGGTTGGAAGCCAGATTGAGCAGCGTTTAAAAGGTCTGAGTCACTGATGTGCTGTCTAAGCTGGATATTAACAACTTTTCCAGAAGCTTAGAGGGGGTAGGGAGTAAGGAGGTAGGTGGCATACAATTCCATCTAGCATTGTGAGGGAGAGCTGACCTGTGGAGCTACTTTTAAACTTCTCTCTCTCCCCCTCTCTCTTGCTCATATTTACACCAACTAGTTCTCACTTCTGTTATCCATGGACCAGCACCCCTAATTGTACCCCCACCTCACAGACATCAACACACGTATATTTATATGTCTAACCTTATGGCACAGGCACTTATCATATAAGCATCAATGTCAGGATTTAAGTTCTGCTCTACTCTTGCATTGACTGTTATGCTTCACTATATTCTCAGAATCTCTTGTAACACTGGGAGATGTTTCCTTTACAGATCATTGTATAATCATTAGAAACATAGAAACATAGAATTTGACGGCAGATAAGGACCGCTTGGCCCACCCAGTCTGCCCATTTCCCTGCTTACTGGATAAGCTGCAGATCCTAGTTAACCAGCAGCCTACTTTTTCCTACCCCCATCCCCTAGAATTGCCTTATGACTGTCCCATGCATGCTTGAATTCCACCACTGGTTTTGACTCCACAACCTTCCTCCGAAGGCCATTCCATGCATCCACAACCTCTCTGTGAAAAATACTCTTAAATTACCTCTGAGCCGCCCCCATCTTCAAATTGTGCCCCTTGTTCTTGCACACTCTTTTTTGAAAGATGCTACCCTCTTGGACTTTGTTGATTCCCTGAGGTACTTGAAAGTTTCTATCATGTCCCCCTCTCCTCCTTTCCTCGAGGCTATACATATTAAGCTTCTTTAGTTCTCTACATATGTCTTCCGTGTAGACTGCACCATTTTAGTTGCTCTCCTCTGGACAGCTTCCATCCTGTCTATGTCTTTGTGAAGACTGGATCACCAGAACTGCACACAGTACTCCAGATGGGGTCTGACCAGCTGTCTGTACAGAGGAATAATAACTTCCTGTTTTCTACTGGTGATGCCTCTCCCTATGCATCCCAATATCCCCCCAGCCCTCCTTGCTGCCCTCTCACATTGCTTGCCCACCTTTAAGTCATCTGATATGACTACCCCCAGGTCTCTTTACATTTTTGTTGTTGTTAGTATCTCACCCCCATTGTGTACTCTTCCCTGGGTTTTGTTTCAGGTGCATTACCTGCACTTCTTAGCATTGAATCTAAGCTGCCATACATTTGACCATTCTTCTAACCTTGCCAAGTCCCTTTTCATCCTTTCACCCCACCTTGTGCATCAACTCTGTTGCAGATCTTTGTGTCATCTGCAAAGAGACATACTTTTCCTTCCAGTCCCTCTGCAATGTCACTTATAAAGACATTAAAGAGGACTGGTCCTAATACTGAACCCTGCGGTACCCCACTAGTAACCCCCTTTCATCAGAGTGGACTCCATTTACTATTACTCTCTGTGTCCTATTTTCCAGCCAATTTTTACCCAGGCTGTCATCTTGGGACCCACTCCCAGGCTAGCTAACTTGTATATTAATCTTTGTGTGGGACTGTGTCAAATGCCTTGCTAAAGTCTAGGTAGGCCATGTCCACAGTCCTCCCTGATCTACTACTTTGGTCACCCAGTCAAAGAAATCTATCAGATTTGTCTGGTATGACCTTCCTGCTGTGAATCCATGTGCCTTGGGTCCTGCGCCCTCTGGCCCCTAGATACTCAACAATTCTTTCCTTCAGAAGTGATTCCATCATTTTCCCTACCACTGAGGTTAAACTAACAGGTCTGTAGTTTCCTGCTTCTGCCTTGCTCCCACTTTTGTGAAGGGAATCACATCTGCCCTCCTCCAGTCCTCGGGTACCACCCCATCCTCCCATGATTTGTTAAACAGGGTAGTCAGTGGTGTCACTAATTCTACCCTTAGTTCTTTAGAATTCTGGGATGAATCCCATCAGGCCCCATTGCTTTGTCCACCTTCAGTTTTAAGAGTTCTTCAGAACCTTTCTTCCATAAATGGGCTGGTATCAACTTCTGTATCCAGTGTGTTTCTACTGTTTGTTCTAGGTACCCCTTCCTTTGTAAATACTGAGCAAAAATATTTGTTTAGTATCTCTGCCTTTTCACAGTCTCCCTCTGCCTACCCCTCCCCTTATTAAGCCTCACTATCCCTCCCTTGGTCTTCCTTCACCCCTGATGTACCTATAAAAGGTTTTATCCTTCTAACTGAGTTGGCTATCTTTTCCTCAGTTTGGGCCTTTGCTGTTCTGACTGCCTTCCCAGCTTCCTTTTGCTTTAACTGATACAGTTCTCTGTCCTTCTTTCTGCGATTCCTTGTACTTCCTGAAAGCTTTCTTTTTCTCTTGAACCTTCACTGCCACTTCCTTTGAGAACCATAGTGGTTTCTTACACCGTTTAGTTTTGTTAATTTGCTTCACACAAAGGCTTGTTGCCTCTGTAATGGCAGTTTTTATTATTCCCCATTGTTCTTCCATCCCTCCTTCCTGCCCATGTGCTAGTGCAGTCCTTAGGCACTTACCCATTTTGGCAAATTCAGCCCTCCTAAAGTCCAGTACCTTTGCCTTTGTATGGCTTGACTCTATTGCTGTGTTTATTGTGAACCATACTGTTCGATGGTCTCTAGTTCCAAGATGGCTACCCACTTCTACATCTGTGATCCTCTCTTCATCTCCATTTGAGAGAACCAGGTCTAAGATTGCTCCCTCTCGAGTGGGCTCCAATACTAGTTGTCTAAGGCATGCCCCCTGTAGGACATCTAGAATAATCCCACTCTTCGAAGTGGCTGTGGCAACTGCACTCCAGTTAACATCTGGCATATTCAGATCACCCATCAGCAATATCTCCCCTTTTTTTGCCATACTAAGTATACTTTCTATCATTTCCTTGTCCATTTCCTCCCCCTGAGAAGGGGGTCTGTATACAACCCCTGTGCGGATTGTGGTGCCATTGCCGGTCTCCAAATTTACCCACAGTGCTTCTTCTACTCCCTGTTTTCTCTTTTGTTCTGTTACTTTGATTCCTTCCCTTATGTAAAGAGCTACCTCCTCCTCTTTACCCTCCCTGTCCCTCCTGTAGATAGCGATCCTGGTATGTTTATGTCCCAGTCATGGTTTTGTGCGAATCATGTTTCTGTGACTCCACGATATCCAGATGTTCCTCCTCCATCAAGGCCACTAATTCAGGAAGCTTGTTACTCAGACTACATGCATTGGTACTCATTGCTCTCCATTTTTTGATGGCTTTACTTTCTGTTGCAGCATCCCCCATGGACCTTTCTACCTCGGTCTTTTTTTCATTTAGCACCCTGTTTTGTAGGGAGAGGCTGGGATTTTCCTGCTGCTCATCAGTGCCTCCCCCCTTGACTAGTTTAAAAGCTTGCCAATGAAGCATTTAAACTGATTGCTCAAAAGACTTGTTCCTTCCAGGACAGATGCAGACCATCCTGCCAGTATAGGCTGGTGTCCTCCAGGTGGAACCCCAGTCCCCAATGAAGCCAAACCCTGTGCTCCACACCATTTTTTCAACCACTCATTAAACTGCATGGTGCATAGTACCCTTGCCTCACTCATGCCATTTACAGGCAGCACCTCTGAGAAGGTTACTGTGTGTGCTACTTGTCTTAGGCCCCACCCCAGTTCTAAAAAGTCCTTCTGCACTGCTCTAATCTCATGTTGAGCCAAGTCATTTGTCCCTAGGTGGACAATGACATCCAGCTCAGACTCCCGTGCAGCTGTTCTCGTGATCCTGAGGATGAGCTTCCAGTCCCTACAAGCCATGGCACCAGGCAGGCACTTTACTTCAGTTTTCCCTGCTCCCCCCAGTTCTATCCCCCTAATAATTGAGTCCCCCACCAGGAGATGCTTCCTTTCCTTGTGGCATCCTCTGCCTCCCTCCTGTGGGCCTCCCTTGTGACAGGTGTCCTCAGCCTCCTTAATCTCCTCCATGGGTGCATCCATAGGGGAGCTGTGCTCCCTCAGAATGGTGTATGGATTGTGGAGTGGAACAACTGACTGGGTGTGTCTCTGTTCCACCCTCCTCACCCTCCCTGAGCCCACTGTGGTCCAACTGCTGTGCTTTCTTTGCAACCTCTGAGGTAGTGGTGGTGGCTCTGGTGCTCCCAGGATGGGGGGGTTCCCTTCCTACCATCAAGTCTGGCCTGGGAGAAGGTTCTCTTACTGCTGTCCAGTGTGGCCTGAAGACAGGCAACTTCCTCCCTCAGGGCAGAGAGTTGTCTGCAAATAGGGCAGCATCTCAGCCTCCAGAAAGACTCCCGGAAGACTGCTGCCCCACAGCCATTACATTGCACTACTCCTCACATGACTATGTACTTTTTTTTTGTGCGTGTGTGATTGGTTTGTTATATAGAAATATATATATATTATATAATGTGTATGCGTATATTTTCAGTGCTGTGTGATAGAGAGGATATGACATTGATATGCACCTTGCACTCTTTGAGGAAATGATGTCAGAACCCTAGGTATAAAGGAACTATTTCTGGGGTGGGTTGGGCTAAATTAGTTAGGCAACACTGCCATCTTATTTATTTATTTATTGAAATGTTTCACCAGGAGGACACACTGAACAACAAGTTGCTCATCTCACGGTGTGACCTGGGGGAAAGGTTACATAGGGTTGTGAAGGATGATCAGTTACATAGTATGTGGGTAGTACAAATAATACAAAAATGTAAGATTGTGCAAACAGTTGGAACACAAGGTATTGTACAATAAACAGTAGTGGAGCAATTAGGTAAATTACAATACATGTCCAAAATCACTCAAAAGAACATATGAACAATCATAACAGTAATAATGTGATGAAATTATTTACAGTGCATGAGTGTATCAGGAGCAGGCTCGAGGTAGTACTCAAGTGCTGTTCGAGTAAAAAGGATGGGGTTAGGTTGAACACACTGGTGAGCCAGAAGGGCAGGTAGAGAAGAGAGGGTGGAGAAGCAAGAACTGATCATATGGAGAAGGGGTTGCCATTTCCTGATTTCCCCATTCAGGGTATTGAGAACCCTGCCAGGGGGTGATGACAGGAAGGTAGAAACTGGGGATAGGTATTAAGGTGGGTTAAAGCAGGAACAGCTGAAGGAAAGGTAACTGTGTAGGACAGAGGTAAGGGAGTAGTTGGAGGAGGAGTGTCATATTTCAGGGGGACTGAATTCCAGATTTTAGAGAAATAATGGGTGAAACCAGTCTGAGTGATGAAAGTATAGCGGGGAGGGACTGTCAAGGTGAAGGTATCATTTGATCTGAGAGAGTGGGTGGGTGGAGGTGGAATGGAGAAAGAAGATGAGAGATAGGAGGGGAGACCCCAAACCAGAATTTGGAATTTAATTTGGCACAGTGGGAGATGCATCTGTGAGGTAGTGGAAGGAAGGTTAGAGAGTGATAGAGTTCACAGTGGTGGGACAGGGAAGAGGAGTTGATTGCAAAGCAGCAGAAGGAGTTAAAGAGAGTGTCCAACTTGGTCAGGGAAGATTTGGGATCAGCACCATAGACTACACCACAGAAGTCAAAGACGGTGGTATCATCTTCTGGACAATTTTGCACCTCTCAGTCAGCGGGATGCAACTATGATTCCTGTACAGAGCACCAAACTTGGGTCACAGTTTCTTTAGGATAGCATCGATATGCACAGAGAAGTTGAGGTGCTGGTTCAGCCAAACTCCCAGATATCTAAATGAGAAGGAGTCCTCCAAGATATTCCTGTCCAGAGTGTGGAACTTGGTTATGACTGGGAGCCTACAGAGTGTCTCAGCCTGGTGCCAAAGGTCATTGAGACTGTCTTCTTGGCATTTATAAAAAGTTGGTGAGAAGCAAACCAGAGCTGAACTTGGTTGAAATCATGCTGTAAGCTGGTTTGCACAGCAGCAGGGTTTTTGCCGGAACTGTATAAAACAGTATCATCAGCATACATGTGGATAGAAGAGGTTGAGCAGGCTGTGGGTAGATCATTAGGGAAAAAGGAGAAGAGTAGGGACCATGCACTGAACCCTGAGGTACACCAGTGTTGATGGGGAATGGAGTGGAGATGGAAACAAGGATTCTCACTGACTGGGTCCTGCCAGTGAGGTAGCATTTAAATCAGTTTGAGGCTGATGGAGCAAGGCTTGCTGAAAAGAGTGAATCAAGAAGCAGGGGATGGAAAACAGTGTCAAAAGCTTTGGCTTGGTCTACAAAGATGGCTGAGGTGATCATGCCACCATCCATCCATGAAAGAATGAAGTCAGTAAGCGTGAGGAGGGAGGTGATTGTTGAGTGATTCTGCCAAAAACCAGATTGGAAGGGGGTGAAGAAGGAGGAATCAGAGAGGAAGGGTGATAGCTGAGAGAGAATTAAATGTTCTTGAAGTCTGGCAAGGGTAGGAAGGAGGTAAATGGGGAGATAGTTGCCAGGAGTAGATGTGTCTCCACCTTTGGGAAGAGTAAGAATTACAGCGTGTTTCCAGGATGAGGGTACTTGGGTAGAAATAAAGGACAGGTTAAGGATTAGGGAGATATAATAAGCAATTGCAGGAGCAGAACGGTAGAGAAGTTTAGGATCAAGCTCATCTGGTGAGGACCCTTTAGAGAGGATGAGAGCTAGAAGAGCATTAGGAGCATCATCAGAGGAGATAGTAGAAAAGGAAAATGTGAGAGGGGTAGGCACTGGCTGAGGTGAAGTGCTGAAGTTAGTAAGTGGCAATGGGGAGATGGAATTTAGAAGAGACGTGGTATATGAGGTGTAGTAGGCATTAAATTTATTGGCCAAAGAGCCAGGGTTGGAAACGAGGGAGTTATTTATTTTGAGAACTGGAGGGGAAGGGGAGAGGGGGGAGAGAACAGGACATGAACTACCCTCCAGAATTTAGATGGAGAATTAGAGTTAGTCTGGAATGAGGAGTTGAAATAATCAGACTTGGCCAGTCTAGTAGCTTTAGTATATGAATTATGTAGCATTCTGTACTTGGCGTAGTCATTTGGATGTTTAGTAGATTTGTGTTTTTTTCAGGCCTGATTATGCTCCCTAAGGCAGGTCAGTAGTTTGGGGGTGATCCAGGGTAGGTGAAGCCCACGGACTCTGATCCATCTGAAATGAGCAAAGGCATTCCAGGTGACAATGAATTTTTCCTTAAAATAGTCAAGTGCTTGAGCAACAGAAATGGCAGTGGAGAGGGGGGTCCAGTCAGTGGAAGCGAGTGCAGAGCTGCTTGGGGTAAGGTCTAAGGATTTAAAGGACCAGAGCTATATGATTTTAGGGGGAGGTTTGGGGCAATGAACCTTATGTACAATGAAAATGGGGTTGTAATCTCTAAGGGCATCGGGGAGGAGACCAGATTTAATGATGCGGTTCGGATGGGTTGTGAGTGCCCAGTCAAGCAGAATGTGGCTTTGTGTTTTGGAATTAGGGCATGTGGGCTCAAGTATAAGTTGAGTGAGGTTTACAGCAGCGACATCATTGGGTAGCTTGATTAACTTGGGAGACAGCTAATTTAGATTCACGTAACCTACTATGAAAAGTTCACCAGATTCCGAGAGGGAGGTGATGCTGGCTAAGAGTTCAGTCTTGACTGAGGGTCGAATGCTTGGGTGGCAATAGATGCCAGCTACAAAGATTGGGATTGAGAAAGGAAGGGTAATGCAAGTGACAAGTGCTTCATAGGTAGCTGGGATGGAGGTGGATAGAGCTGTAATAAACTGCAGTGAGGACAGTATCTACCTGGCCACACCCCCTCCACAACTCAATCAATCTTGTCTGGATTTGGAATACCCAGGGATAGCAATGGCACTGTCAGGGGTGCATTTTTTGAGTCATGTCTCGGTAACAATTAGGATGTCAGGGGTGTGTTGAATCATAAGAGTTTGTAGGATGTTGATTTTAGGTAGCAGGCTGCATATGTTCAGGTGGAAGAGCTTCAACCCATTAGGGAGGGTTGTAGTGGGAGTGGGGTTTGGAGATATGTTATTTGGGTAAGGAGCCAGGGAAGAAGAAGAAATAGGGCCAGGATTGGGTGGATGTTCCCTGTTGAAAGAAGGAGGAGTGCAAGGATGAAATAGTGAAGATTAAGACTTCTGTAATTGGAGTAGGAAATACATGAGGGAAGGGAAGAGGGAAGGAGGGATGAAGAGAAGGAGAGAAGGAGAGAAGGAAATGGAGAAAGGCAAAGTGACTAGGAAGAGAAAACAGAGAAGCTGGAGGGTAGTAGGGAAAATGGGATCTGCTTACAAGGGGAGCTGTAGGGGTGATTGACAAAATGAAGGCGTTATCTGCAAGAGAAATTGCAACCTACATGTGTTGTTGCCCTCTAGTGGCTTTACAGTATCATTTGCAAAAATGGAAAAGTAGACACTGGCTGCAGCATTGGTCAGGAAAGCAATGTCAACATTCTGGGCCTTCTTGAACCTTTTGGTTCCCACTGGAAGGAAGGCTCAAAAATCCCCTTTCCCTTGTTCAAGGTCCATGACCAGATGTTACCTTATGGGCCAAGGAGGTGCGTGGGCAGCAGGCACCTTCTCGGCCTGTCCTAGGCAGGCGGGTCACATCAGTGGTACCAACCCAGTGGGCTCCAATCAGCCTGAGAGAGAGGAACATAAAAGATGGCAGTTCTAAGTCTTAGTGGAGGTCAGGGAGAGGGGTCAGAGCAAGGAGTGGTGAGAGAAAAAACATTTACAATTGAAAGGACTTGGGATGATGGGGAGGGGAGCTCTGTTACAGACTCTGGCTAGGTGCTAGCAACAAATTGCAGCACAGAGTTCATCTTCAGAGCTTGTGCAAACTGTAACTGCAAGTAACATTGAACGTACACAGATCTCATTGGTTTCACCTTATCTTCTGCAAGCTTAGCGACTTTCTTATGCTAGTTAGGACAGTTAGTCTAGCCACCTGTTTTTGGCCAATTATATGCATTTTATGTATCTTCTTTAGCTGTAGCCATAGTAATTATCAAAGTATAAGACCCTTTACGGCATGTATTTTCACTGGTAATAGATGAGACTAGACTACAACCTAATTAGGTAAGGAAACTGGATTGCATTCTTCCAGTGATAATAACACTTTTGGATATAAACCTGCATTGTTCTTATTTGCCGATACTAAATTACATTTATTTTCTGGGCATCACTTGTCTGTTGTGTCTTCCTTTGTGCATTTCCAACAAGAACCTGAGAAAGGTAATTATATTACCCTGTTACACTTCCCTTTCTTGACTTCACCCCATCCCCCAGTGTCACTCACTTACTGTATCTCCACCCCTTCCCTTTTCCATTACTTTCTTACCTTAGCCTCTCCTTTGCTTCTCTTCCTCTTCTGCATCCCTTCTCTTTCTATCCCTTCAGTTAATAAACTAAGCACCCTGTGCCTGGGTTATGTGCACAGGGGCAAATGGGCTTGCCATTTATATAGGCAACATTCCTTGTCCCTGGATCTGCTTACCCCCCAGTAATTTGGACTATACTTAGTATTTTTGGGTGCTCAGTTGGCCATATATTTTATTCCAAAACAATTTTTGATATACATTCTCAATGTTCATCCACAAAACCAACAACATCCTTGTCCTAATTTTTCATTTATTTTTACAACTTTCTTAATCGTTTTTTTCTCCTCACTAACCCCAAAAGTACACCTGGGGTAGTTCATCTTCTTATGGTATTCATCTTCTTCTGTAGCCCCTCTGGGTGTATATCCACAGGCACATATACCCTGGTCTTCGGCGTACATTCAGGCCAGGTTCACCTACTTCCCCCTTTTGTATTTTCTTCCATTAGCCACATCTCCAGCTTGCAATGGAAGATGGGCTCCCCCACCCCTTTCTATTCTCTTAAAACCTGCTTCTTCCAAGCCTCAATAGCTGTCCCAAATTCTGAGTCAAACAAATCTATCCCCATGTCAGACAGGTGTACCACATCTGAACTATATAAACCTGCTTCCTCTCCTTCCCTATTACCATATATGTTATGATCCTTCCCCCTGTTGTCTTGATCCAAGCCCCTATCTTCCTGTTCATCCAATTTCTTGCCTCGTTCGTAGCATCATGCTCCCTCACATACCTCCATTCTCTTTTTGGTAATATCTTTGACCACCCTATTACCACATCTGGCCACCATTTCTGAATCTCTGTAATGTCATGATTTACATGAAAGAAAATGTCCAGCCATGGACTTGTGCCCAGGTCATCCCCCAACCCCAAATGTATGGCCAGCAGATGGGTTCCAGCCTTGTGGTTCACAAGTCCAATAAAAGGGGCAGTAACAGGCCCATAGTATGCCATGAACTCCTTTCCAGTTTATTCTGACTGTGGTCCAATTCTGGTATAATTGCTTCTCCCAGCTTTTAACACCACTCTGCATTCCATCCAATATATGAATGAATGGCTGCAAATCCAAACTTCCAGATGTTCCTCATGACCTGTGACACAAACAAAGAAATATGAGTCTTTTATCATGGGAATAACAATCACTTTTTCCCCTCACTTCTTTTACCTGAACACCGGTCTGTTCCATGCCCGTACCAGGCCCTTTTCTTGTAACAAAGTAAAAAAAATTAGTAATGTAAGTTTCTGAAGTAAGTTTTGTAACAATCTGGGGTCCATCTCCCCTACCTCTTTACTTTCTACCTGGATCCTCCCTGTGCTGCAGCTTCTGATGCTGTGACGATCCTAAATAAGTGTGATGAATAGTGTCTTGAGTCCTCACAAACTCCAAAACCTTCCTAAGAACAGCTGTCATTTGTTGACTTGTCATTGGGGTTCCAGCAACATTCTTAAACAGGGTCCCCCCAGTTGGTATGATTGCTGCATCTCCCCATAACTGTCTAACAGGTCATATTGACTGCCTGATATGCCTTTTTAGCCTATATATCATGCTGCTCTCTGCTGGTCCATCTTAGACCTCTGCAACATTAGCTCCACTTTGTTCCTTTGCCATTGTGTATATTCCCAAGTAGGCCTCTTCTACCAAATGCCCCCCCAAAGGTCTCTTGAAGCATAACTGTGAATATAGCCCCAAATAGCCTTGCATCATACCCTGAGTGGCATATCTTTGGCATTGCTCTCATTAAACTGTCCAACAGGATATCTGGGAGGGGGAGAGGAGAAATCCCAGGGGATATAGAAATCAGGGTGGGGGGTCAGTCTGAAAGTTCAGCTGCAGGGCATCAGTGAGGCTAGGGTGAACTGCTTGCCACCACTGCCCTCCTACCTTGAAGACCCACGTATGAAGGTGCACCAATTATGGATGTAGTTTCAAGAGGAGGATTGGAACACAATAGTGGGCCTGTTAGTGCATTTGGGAGCCAAAGTCTGTGGAGAAAAAAGTTAAGCAGTCTGGCCAAGTGATCTTTGGTACCTTGGTAGGGTAAGTAACGGTAGGGGCATTGTATTGTAAATAGTCTCATATGTGAGCTAGTGCAGCTGTGGAGGTCAGTATGTTTCCTGTGTGAGGGCCTGCTCTGTCAGCATTGGCCTCATGCGATGTTCAGAGGAGGCAGCCTGGACTGTTATGGCCATTGTGGTGGCAGCACTAACCATTTCCCCAAGCTGATGGCAACTACCATGTTGGGGATCTCTGGCTGGGCAATCAGCAAAGGCATGGTAAGGTCCATGTGGGGGATGGTGGATGGATATCCCTCCAGGGTGGCAGACAATCTGGATGCTCCATGTGGCACAAGCAGCAGTCCACTGGATAAAGGTGGTTCAGAAATTTGAATCACTGTTTAAACAGAGATCAGATCAGGATACCAAATTACCTGGGAAGCCATTCTAGGCATGTGGCATCAGTGACTAGATGTCCAGAAGGTCTTTGGTGTATTGGTTCTTGCTAAAGAACACCATGCTTGACTGTATAAAACCTTAAGTACAGAAAATGATCCAAGTACTGGAATCCCCAGTGGAGAAAGTTTAGAATATGGCCCAGCTGTGAGAGGGATTAGGACAGTAGAAAAATCTCATGCTGTCATGGTCCCTAAGTATGTCAGGTTTTGAAAGTGAAGATAGCTGAAAGTTAGCAAGTGCCTGTGAACTGAAGGGATGGAACTAAAAGTGCTGCTAAGTGCAAACTATTTCTTAGTGTTGCCTGCTCAGCTCACATTATGGTTGCTGCCTGGAATGTAGACCATTTTGCTCATGGAAGTGTCTTCATGAAAGAAATTAGTCTTTTGACCATAGAGACCATTGCAGAGTACAAGTTAGGTTCCTGCCTGTAAGTGTCCCCATCGTGAATGTCTACCTCCAGGCTCCATGAAGTGGTTCTTTAACTTTCTGATTCATTAAATCTGTTTTTGTATCTTTGGAGTGGACATTGAACTTAATCCATTTAAACTGTGCAATTTGTGTCAGCTAACCAAACTTGCCCCTGCAGCTTGTTTATTGGAACTAAGACGCATGGCTGTCTGAAAGCCTATGGAAGCTAACTTGCTATTATCAGAAGAAACAGATAATGACCTATTTCTACTTTTCTGGGACTGTGTTGTCTGGCCTGTACAATGAGTTTCTCCCACTTGTTACCATCTAGATACCCCAAGACACCAGAAGAAGGGACTTACAGACATGGGGGCTTGTCGAGGATGTTGAAGAGTGTTTTGGGGAAAAAGTTTATGATTGGATTAACTTTTGAGGAGCTGCAGGGGAGTTCTAAGACAGCAGGAATAATTTTGAACACATACCACTTCATGTCTTGGTGCAGGGCAATGTTGCAATATAAACTGTTTAACATACCTGTAATGTATGCAGAATGTTGGGATCCCTTTTGATTGGTTTATGGCACCTTGGACTGGAGGTCTTGTTGCTTTGAGCAAGGGATGCCATTTTTATATTCCCCAGTAACTGTGCCACAAGTGATTGGAGCAAGGAGAGAGCCACTTGCCTTGGATTTGGACGTTTCTAAGCCACTTTCTAAAAACTCTGCAAACACCATAGCTGAAGCCTTGGGAGCTGGGACCCAGATGGTCCTTGTGGCTCCATCTTTGCTTTCGTGGCTGTGGGATCTTGTCCAAAATGGGAAATGCAGGAAAAGTGCATGATCTTCTAGCATACTAGGGATGTGGTGAATATCTTCTGTGTTTGTTTGGAGTGTACTGGCAGTGGTGCTGTTTTCCTTGGTCGACCTGCCATAGATTACCAACCTGCAAGGAGTCTGGCCACCATATCTTCTCTCATGAGTGGTACTTCATCAAGTTTGTACATCTCAGAACTAGTGAGTGAGGCAGCCCAAGGTGTGAGGTGTTATTGCTGTCTGCCCAGCCTCACACCTGCCACATGGCATGACCCTCTCCATGGCAAAGGGAGAGGGCATGGGCAGCAGGTTGGACTGGGCTATTTGTATCCCCTACTTTTCAGGGACTATTTTTTCTGGCCTGTACAGTGCCTCTGTCCCACTCTTTACCATCTGGATTCCCTTTGACACAGGGCCCCCTCCCTTTGTTTGGTACTGCACACCCAAACACAGACCAAGAGTCCAAGAAACAAACATGCACACCCAGACCGAGACCTAGTGCAAGCAACCAAAAGAACAACACCCTGTGTCAGACAAACAGACAAGAAACCAACACCCACAACTTGCTATGGTAACCATCATGAATGGGTCTCTTCATTAATTGAAAATACAGATACTGTTACTGCTGAGGAGAGCAGCAGGAGAGGCTTCCCAATTGCCTAGCTATATGGTGCATGTACAGTATGGCTAAGGTATGTGTTGATCACTAGGTTGAAACATAGAAAAATAGACTTTGATGGCAGATAAGGACCACTTGGCCCACCTAGTCTTCCCATTTCCCTACCTACAGGATAAGTTGCAGATCCTAGTTAACCAACAGCCTATTTCTTCCTAACCCCCCACAAGAATTGTCTTATGTCCATTCTATGCATTCTTGAATTCTTCCACAGTTTTAGACCCCACAACCTCCTAAGGAAGGCTGTTCCATGTACCCACCACCCTCTCTGTGAAAAAATACTTCCTTACATTGCCCTTGAGCTGTCCCCCTGTATCTTCAAATTGTGTCCCCTTGTTCTCGAACATCTCTTTTTCTGAAAGGTGCTATCCTCTTGGACTTTGTTGATTCCACTGAGGTACTTAAAAGTGTCTATCATGTCCCTCCTCTCCCTCCTTTCCTCAAGGGTATACATATTAAGCTCCTTTAGTCTCTCCTATTATGGCTTCTCTTGCAGACCATGCAACATTTTAGTTGCCCTCCTCTGGACTGCCTCTATCCTGTCTATGTCCTTGTGGAGATGGGATCTCCAGAACTGGATGCAGTACTCCAGATGGGGTTGGTGGGTATACTCAGATATGCAGAAATGTGATGGCACAGAAAGGCCCCATGGCCCATCTAGTCTGATCAACACCCTACCTATGTGTGTGTGTTTTTTTGTGGAGGACATGTGTGGGTGGGTTGGATACATAGATATTTGAGTCCACATGAATGTGTAAGTAAGTAGGTATCAGCTTCCTTTCCATAGATGGGTAAGTGTGTGTGTGTGTGTGTGTGTGTGTGTGTGTGTGTGTACATGTCTGCCAATGGGAATGTGTAGTGATAGCCTCCAGCATTTTCATTGCAATCCTACATTATAGCACAGCACAACCTCATACCTTTATTTATTACGACAGTCATCTGAATGCTGCATTTCCAGTATCAGGATTTGTCACTTCACACCATTGTGTGCTGTTCTTCTAAGTGGCAGTGGCTGGTACTACAGATTTGGAGAGTGGAGACTTTTTTTTTTATTATTCATATTTTATTAACAGATTTTCTCATTATGGGGACAGAGAGTTACAACATACTCTGCATATATTCAAAGTGTTAAATGAGCTGTCCCCATTCCCCTTCCCCCCAACCCATGCAGCTGCAGAGTCCATACTGTAATAAGATAGGAATACTATATAGTATCATAACTTAAAGATCATTGATTAGTAACTCATATACCTAATCTGGTCATGATTAGCGTGTGAAGGGGATCCCAAGTATTCTTGTACCACTGCAACTTATTATGGAGACTCACTATCACTTTCTCTGTACAAAGGTTAGCTAGAATTTCATTAACCCATTCTTGATATTATGGGCTTACCGCATCCTTCCAATGCCGAAATACAATTGTTTTAACAGATAATGCAATCATGGAAATATGAAATCTCTTGACTCTCACCTTGATAGAGGATAGATCTCCCAACAAACATACGTCTGGGGTGAAGCAATCTTGCAAACCTAATATAGGGTCTAGGTTAGTCTGTATGGCTACCAACAAAGACCTTATCTTGGGGCATGACCAAAAGATGTGAAGAAGTGTGCCTTCCTCTTGACATCCTCTGGTATAAGCCCTGGATCTTATAAGACCCCATTTCCTCAGCTTCACAGGGGTGTAATACATGTTATGCATAATGTGGTATTGCATAAGTCGGAGTCTGTCCTGAGAAATGTATTTATGACAGAACTTCCATAAAACTGACCAGTTGGGAGTGTATTGGGGAAAAAAGGAAACCCAGAGCCTAGTGGGGCCTTCAGGTCTCCCATATTTCCAATAAAATAAAACTCGGTATATTTTGGAAATAACGCCTGTTGACCCCAACAAGGAGGAGAGATCAGATACAAATAGAAAGGCAGGTGGGTGAGGAGGAATATTACCAAGTACTGTAGAAAGCAGATGTTTTAATTGGACCACCCTGAAGTGGAAAGCTACCGGGACGTCAAATTTACGACTTATATTGGAAACTGAGAGCCATTCCCCTGCGTCATCCAGAAAAGTAGAGATTATCCCATCCCCAATTTGGGGCAACCATTTATGAGAAATCATCCTTTTATTTATTGTAAAAGATGGAGAATTCCAAATGGACTGAGACAAGTCCAAGTGCAGGGAGTACTGCAAAAATGAACAAAGCTGCACGTGAACTCTGAAGGATGTTTGGAGGATGGGACAACTACAGGTGTCAGGAAGGGATGCCATTTTAACATAGAGCATAGTCGGGGGGTCCATGTTCTCGAACTGAATGAAGTCTAGCTCAATTTTGAGCCAGACCGATCTTAAGTGTTCCGGACCCGAATTCACACAGCACATATATTTTGCAATACGACTAGCCCAGTAATAAATTGCCAGATGGGGGATCCCAGTCCTCCATCCATTTTCTGAGTGGCCAGCTTATAATATGCTAACCTGGATTGCTTATTGGACCAGATAAAATTTGTGAAAATTCTGTGCATCTTCTGAAACCATGATAAAGGAATGAAAGAGTTAAGGAGCGAGAGGGGATAAAACAAGTAAGGAAAAACATTCATTTTAATTATATTGATGCGACTCCAGAGAGAGACAGGAAGTTTAAACCATCTATTGAGGTCCTGAACTATCACTTGGGAAAGGGGCTCCAAGTTTTCTTTGAACCAGGAAGAGGGATTACATGTGAAATTAATACCAAGATATTTGAGAACACGAGGAGACCAGCCGAGACCAAAAGGGGACACATAATTTCTGAAAACCTTATGGTTAAGAGGGAAAATGGAGGATTTATTAATATTCAGTTTATAGTTTGAGTAAGTACTGAACTTGGCAATTTCTCCTAACATGACAGGAATAGACATTTTTGGTTGAGCTAGATGGAGGAGAAGATCATCAGCATAAGCCGTGAACTTCATCACATTATTACCTATCGGGATACCTCGTATCTCCGGATTATTGAGAGTATTTCGGATAAGGGGCTCTCAAGTATAAATTAAATAAAAGAGGGGAGAGGGGACATCCCTGCCTGGTACCAGAAGATAAGAGAAAGGGTTTGGAGAATGCTCTATAGCCGGAGACTCTGGCAGAGGGAGTTCAATATAAGGCCTGAATCCAGTCTCTAAACTTGACCGGAAAACCAAATACTTTTAGGACCTGAAACAGGAAATTCCAGTTGACACAATCAAATGCCTTCTCAGCATCCAGGGAGACCAATCCTGTGGAAAAGGCGGCATCCCTGGACACCGAGACGACAAGTGACAGGGTGCGTAAATGGTCAGCTGATGAATGCCGCTTCATAAATCCCACCTGAGACATACTAACCAGGCCCAGAAGGACCCGTTTTATTCTATTGGCCAATATCTTTGAGAGAACTTTAACATCTTGGTTCAATAAAGAAATTGGCCTATAGCTTTGCACTAGCTCTGGGTCTTTATCGGGCTTAGGAAGGAGAACAATAAGGGCTTCAAATAGATGTGTATCCATTCTTGCACCAGAAAGAATGTGACAATACAACTGGTGAAGAACCAGTAATAGTTGTGATTGAAAAGTTTTATAGAATAAAGTGGAAAAAAACATCTGGTCCCGGGACTTTGTCTGAGGGCAAAGCCTCGATGACCTCTGATATTTCCTCCAGAGATATTGGGGAGGATAGGAACTTCCTCTGTGGTTCAGATAAAGAGGGTAGAGAAGAATCCCTCAGATATGCCTTGAGCGCTTCTAAGGAAGGGGGGTTATCCATGTCCCTATATAAATGCTCATTGTATAAGGCAAACTTCTGCACAACCTCAGAAGGGGACACCTCCAGGGATCCATCTGCCCGGGCCCTGATTGGAGGTATGAACCCAGCAGATTCTTGCTGTTTTAACCTTAAGTCTAGCAAGCAACCTGCTTTTTCCCCTGGTTGGTATAGCTTGCTTTGGTGCAAATAATAGATAACTCTGCTTTCTTCCTCAACAGATCAAAATATTTATCTTTAGCTACCAAGAGCCTCCTCATATCCTCTTCCAAGGTATTAGAGGATAACTTGGCTTCCAGAGACCTAATTAGAGATAATGAAGCTAGTAATTCTGCCTCTCGAACCCTTTTCCTCTTTGTTGCTAAGCTAATAATAATACCTCTCATGTAGGCCTTGAAAGCACCCCACAAAATATCAGGTGCCATATCCTCAGAAGAAGTTAGTAGAAAAAAAGAAATCAATCTGTTCTTTTATTAGGTTACAGTATTTGATATCTTTCAGTAGTTGCCCACTTAATTTCCATCAGGTTTCTTTGTGGGGAATGTTAAAGAAAGCCAGATTAGAAGTCACCAGAGAGTGATCCTACACTGGACCTGGCTGAATCGAGGCAGTTAAGAACCCCAGTAAGCGGACCTGAGAAATGAAAAGATAGTCGATGCGAGACTGGGTTCTGTGCACAGGTGAGTGGAAAGTATACTCTCTGTCCTTATGGTGTAGTACACGCCACCCATCACACAGTCTGCACCGATCCAGAAAGTCCCTGAGGGCCCTCTTCCCAGAGCGACAAACTCCTCGACCCACTACCAGACCTATCCACTTCAGGATCAAGAACCAGATTAAAGTCCCCGCCAATAATAATTCCAATGGGAAGTATGGGAAGGAGTATGGAGATGAGCTTCATAAAGTAGCCCGGGTCATCTGCGTTTGGCCCATATATGCTACCAAGTAAAACTGGCATGGACCAAAGATTCCCCTGGACCCGGACATATCTACCATCCAGGTCCCTGAGAACTTGTTTAGAGATAAAGGGAAAGCCTCTATTGACCAGAATCATAACCCCACAGCTGTTGGTGGACCCTGAGACAGTAAATACCTGCCCAATTTGTTGCCTCCTAAGTTGCAGAGATTCACTTTCCAGTAAATGAGATTCTTGCAAGAATGTGATCTGAGAAGACAATAAACTTAAATGTTTTAACACTTGGTATTGTTTAACTCTTTTCCTTATCCCCTTCACATTCCATGTAGCCAGATTTATATTACTGGCCATCTAAGTAAAAAAAAAAGTGAGTCTCTTATGTAACATCTAGGGATTACAACAATCAGAATTAAGTATCCAGAACCCATGTTTGCTGCTGTATCTCCCTCCCAGCCCAACAACTTCCCTCCCATCCATCTCCCCAATCCTCCTCAAAATATCCCAACCCCACCCAGCGAACAAATAAAATGAAAACCATGAACACAATATCATCCCCCTCCCCCCACCCCAACTGTCATGAACAAAGTTCAGCACAATACCGTTTTCCTTCCTCCCCCTCCAACCTCCCAAACACGTGCCAAAAAAATCCTGCCCTAATATGCAAACCTTCTTATTCAAACAACGATCAGCGATATCTAAACAAAGGTAGAAATAATATAAGTAATAACAGACAACTGCTGGACTCCTGAAATCCAGAAAAGCAGAGAGCAAAAATGAGAAAGGGAAGAGAGAGCATCCCCCGCTTGGGAGCAGTCCAGGGAACCTGAATACCAGAAAAAGAAAAAGGTAATATAAAGTATGATAACAGAATATGCTATCATAACTACTGCCACTAGCAAGATTGAAAATTTTCCCAGTGACATTTGTTAGCAAAAAAAACTAAATGCTTCCAAGTAGCAGATATCCACATGTTCCCAAGCCCCCACTGTTATATTCAACCGGGGAAAATAGATTCCCAAGACAAGTAATGGGGTTGATCCACCAAATACACTGCAAAAGCACCCTCTAGTGATATGAACTCAGAAATGCATGACCAGCAAAAGCTGATACTAGGAGGTCACTTTCTTGACTTGTGCCTTAGCAAGCAAAAACACCAGATCTGAGGTCTTTCATTATAATAACTAAATCATTAGAAATAGATTGGTGTCCCAAAAAAAAAAAAAAAACAGGAAAATGTGATCCACGTGAAAAAAGGGGATCTTCCTCCCAGACAAGATACAACCCCCTTGAAACAGACTCCTGGGATATAGAGTTGCTCCAACACACTGAGCACTGAGATAGGAAGTGAAAGAAAAAAGGATTCCGATGAGAATAGTCCCCTCCGCCGTAACATTCTGGAACCTTCGAGACCAGACAGTTATTCATTCCTCATTTTGAATAGTAGTACAAGAAAAAACGTCTCCCTTCCATCGCAGGATAAGATGAGACCAAACAAACAGGTCAAGTGTCTCAAAACAAATCAGGCAAGGCAGCCTTAAGTCCCATAAGAGCAGCTTCAGGATTCTCATATGTTGACCAGGTACCAGCCACTAGTACCTGTAATCTAGCTGGGTAACCCATTTTAAAGCAAAGGCCTGCTGCTGTGATTTTTGATACAATAGGGTGAAATGCAGTACGTTTTGCTCTGACCAACCCTGGTAAATCTTGGGCAATTCTAAGCCTGGCATTTTCCCATTTCACTTCTTGCAGCTCTCTCACTTTTGCCAAAAAATGTTGTTGCTCCAAGTAATTTAAAAAGCAATAGATAAAAAATCAACAGATAATGGGATGTGGCATTGCTCCTGGAGATGGTTTGGGTCGCAGGGACCTATGCACCCTTTCTATGGTGTACTAGACCCCGAAATGAGAGGGACCAGCAATCTTTTCCATCAGTTTCTGTACAAATGTGAGTGTGTTCTGGCCTTCCTCTCCTTCTGGGAGGCCCAAGTTAACTATGTTATTTCTTCGGCTGCGGCCCTCTAAATCTTCCAGCTTGGCTTCCAGATGAGAAATCCTTTGCTGCATAGCCACGAGACCGGGATCGATTTTTTCCACTTGCTTCTCAAGAGAGGAGATTCGAGTTGCATTATCTGAAGTTTTCATCGAGACCTCTTCTAGTTTTTTAGAAAGGGATTTGATTTCAGCTGAAATTTCTTTAACTTCTTCCCTGAAGGGTTTAAACTCTTCCAAAAATCTGCTCAAAGTTAGGGGTTCTTGCTCAGTGATCAGTTTTTGAAGCTCTGGCTTATCCACTGCACTTGAGGTCCTTGATTTTTGGGGGGCATTCTCAGGAGTGACCAGCGGGGTGTGCTTCTGCAGAGGCTTCTTCATATAGATCTCCATAATTAACGAGAACAAGCCAGCACGCACACAGGGTAGTAAGAAGGCAGTAATAAACAATCTTTCCAGTTTTTAGAGAGAAATAATGGACAAAATAATGATATTTTGCAGTTAGGAGGCTGGAGCTATGCAGAGGAGCTTCTACCTAGTACTCTGCATCACATGATCCCCCAAGAGTGGAGACTTTTAACACGCCAGTTGCCAACATCCAAGATCTCACCATTAAGAGGACTTTGTAACATGCCACCTACACAGTGACCCAAAAATAACACCAGAACATCATCCTCAGTCCCATCTCCACATGCTAACTATATCTCACAAAGAACAGTAGCACTACATCTACAGCATACTGCACCATTCTTTGCAGAACTCTCATTATGTCCCTGCAGTTGCTGGACACAAATTGCAGTGTTTCTGTCTCAGTAGGGCTTTGCAGAAAAGTTCCTAAATCCATGACTTGCATAAACTACTGTCATTCTGACTTAAGTGCCAAAAAACGGATGAGGAAATAATGGAACAATTATGAGGCTACTGTTCTTCCAAGGTGTTCCTTTCGTACTACCACTACCCACAGCAAGCTTGACCACTACTGGAGCTCTGGAGACAATAGGTTACTCTTACCTGACTGAGCAAGTAGCATGCACTGCTTCACTTAAGGGGGAAAATGGTTGCTACTTGTTAACAAGAACCCTCTCCCTCTCCCTAAGCTGTGACTCTCTGGTCTTCACTTTGTCCACCACTTTCCATCATCTTTGTGAATCCTATGAGAATGTTGAGAGAGACAAGTGGCAGTGAACACCCCTGGATCCCAGTCTACCTTACTCTGCTGCTGCCAAATTACTGTACAACCTGCAGCCAGCTTACAGAAGTACACCCTGAGCCTCTGGCAGACTCAGCAACCCCACTCCTCCAGAGTACCCCAGAGGACTGAGACTCAGCATGTACTGCAGCTAAGAAACTCACACTCTGTCTTTCTCCTCTGTCTGCTGACCATAGCTACTCTTGGTGCTGTCAGTGAGTCCTTAACAGTCATTCAGATTAGAGCAAGTTGCTGCTGTACTCAGACAAGGTTATGCTAAGTTATTCTGAATATTAAACACAATGCATATTCCACATCGAATAGGTTTCCACTGGGTTCTACACTAGCACTAGTTGGCTGACCCAGACTGCTCTGTTATGCTCCCTCCTTAGAAACCTCTCACATTCACAAACCAGATAGGATTATCTGACATTTTCTCACTTACTGAGGAACAGATCTAAATGTAATCAGTGTCAGTGGCTCAGTAGGTAGCACACTCACCTCTGAGGCCAGGAGATCAGAGGGCTGTGGGTTCAGTTCCCACATCTGGCACTTGGGTTAATGTCCCAGTACTGACACTGTAGTGCAGCATGAGAGGGGTGATGCACTTCTGAGGTGCCATCTTTCAGATGAGACGTTAAACCGAGGTCCCATCTGCCTGGACTGGTGGTAGTTCAGGTGGATATTAAAGATCCCATGGCACTTACTAAAAGAGTAGGGAAATTTCCCCGGTGTCCTGGTCAAATTTCCCTCATTCACTAAAAATACCACCAACAGCTTAATCTAGTTCAAGGTCAGCTGGCATTCATCTGTATCCCCCTCCCCCGGGTCGTGCCTGAAAATAGGCAGGATTTGTCTAGTGCACTTACCCAGTCAACAAAAACTAAAAAAAAACTAAAAATAAATAAATTATAATCTACTGTTATATCAGTAAATATCAATGCCAAGGTACTGATACCGAATATTATTACACATAGCGTGTACTATGTCTTCTATAGTACATGCAAAGTCTTAGTATTCTGTGGTACTATGGAGGAGTGGGGTTGTCGGGTCTGCCATAGGCTCAGGATGTACCTCTGTAGATTGGCTGCAGGATGTACAGTCATGCAGCAGAGTAGGTTTGCTGGCAAAGGCACCTAGCTTCACCTGAGTGCTGTTCTTCTAGGGTTGCTTGTAAGGACAGAGCAAGGAACATTATCAGAGCAAGGAAAAAGATTAAGGCTTCTTTTGGCTAGGCACATTTACTGTGTGATATTATTTTCTTTTGTACTCACAGGGTTTGTTACTGTCTTTTGCTACCATTTCACTACTTTATTGTTTCCCTGATTCAACTGCTATTGCAGGCTATACTTTCTGCTGCATTATTACAGGGTGTGCCTACCTGTTTGTTAATGTTTTGTCCTTACAGATTACTGATGTAATATCTGATTCCATTTTTTTTTTTTTTTGCAAGTACATCATCTGTTACTGCTTTATTTTTCTCTGTATTTTTTGCAGGGTATATCTTCTGTGAAATTATTACAAGTGGTACTTTACAGGTTTTAAAGTTTTGGCTATCATTAGGCTAAGCTTTCAGGGCTACTGCATTTGTTGTTGCTTGATTGTTTCTGTTCTTACCTCCTTGTTTCTTTTGTCCCTGGTTCTTCTTTTTTTGGCATTGGAAGGGCCCAGCCAATCACAGCCTTCCCTAACCACCCCATGATACACTCCTTTTTAGGGTGGCACAGCCATGACATTTCCTGTAGCAAAGCAGGAAGGGGAGGATCAAAGGGGTATCCACACAGTGACCTCACTTACAGTGGCACAAGTAATTTAACTTGTTATAATAAATTATACAAAAACCAACTAACAAAAAATCTAACTTTTGCTTTAATTTTCCTCATTCTAGTTACTCTGAGCAGATTATAAATGCGACAACTCATTTGGAATAGATAGTATAGACTGCAAGTACTGTGGGACACTTTTCAAAAGGGCAGTTATACAAGATTTAGGATGCTGTCCTAAATGCTTAACTATTGAGATCTAAGGGCTCAGCTCCAGGCAGCCTGGGCAGAGATTGAGTGCCTCAAATCACATTTTCAAAAGGAAATATATTATAGGAACCACCCGCCATTTCCCCAACATCCAACTGAAACATCTCGACTGCAGAGGGTACTTGGTGCAGGAGGTTGTCAGGTGGTTAGGAAGGGAAAATGGGGTGACTCATCACTCAGTGCTCTCCAATGTATCACCTCCACAAAACACATAAAAATAACAAACAGGTATCTGCCTCTGCCTCCAAAATCAAACAAAGAGGCAACGAACACTGCAGAGCAGAACACTGCAGCACAAGAGCTAGCAAAACAAATTTCACCCTAAACAGGAAACAAAACAAAAAAGCAAAAAGGAAATCTGAAACACTTCAGATAATAGAAGACTCCATGATTCAGAGAGTTGATACCTACCTACCTCCAGTTGGGGGTAACAATCATATGTCTCCCAGGTACATCAGCATGGAGAGACACTGACCACATTGCTAAAATTGTGCAGGAAGCTGAAGAAAACATTGATGTTCTGGTTCACATAGGGACAAACGATCTCACTAGCCTGTCAGTTGAGACCAAGGAAAAACTGACCAGGCTGGGAGACACACTGTCATCCATTTCATCTGCCATCTCCTTCTCTGAGATCCTTCCAGTCTGGGAGAGAGGGCAGATGGAGGGAAGGTCAGAGAAGGGGAGACATTGTAGTTAAATATGTGGCTTAAGGGCTGGTGCCAGGAAGAATTACACAAATTTGTAGGTAAGTGGCAACAATTTGGGGAGCGAAGGTTCTTCAAATTCAATCGACTGCATCTGAATAAGCAGGGAGTCAGTGAATTGGGGCAGAAGTTTGACATCTTTGCAGATTATTTAAACTAGTAAATGGGGAGAGGAGTGCAGCATCCGATACATCGAAATGGAAGAACACCCCCCCCCTCAGCAAGTGATCAAACAGGAGTTCAGCAATCTACAGGAGGGACAGAGAGGGCAGAAGAGGAGTAGAAGTAGCTCTCTATGTAAGGCAAAGGATCAAAGCAATGGAACTAAAGGGTAAACAGGAAGGAGAGGAGGCACTGTAGATCACCCTGGAGAATGGCAATGGCACCACAATCCACACATGCATTGTATATAGACCCCCATCTCAGGGGCAGGAAATGGACAAGGAAATGACAGAAGACTTCCTTAGGATGGCAGAGAAAGGGGAGATATTGCTGATGGGGACCAGAATATGCCAAATGTTATCTGGTGCACCTTTGCTGCAGCCACATCCAAGAACACGGCCATTCTCGATGCCCTACAGGGTGCATGCCTCAGACAGCTAGTGTTGGAACTCACTTAGTAAAGAGTAATCTTAGACCTGATATGCTCAAATGGGGACAGAAAGAGGATGTCAGATATTGAAGTGGGTAGCCATCTGGGAACAAGTCACCACCAAACTGTGTGGTTCTTGATAGACACAGTTGTAGAGTCAAGCCATACAAGAGTGAAGGTACTGGACTTCAGGAGGTCTGATTTTGTCAAAATGGGAGAGAGCCTCATAAAAGCACTACCGATCAGGCATGAAGGAGGGGTGCAGCAACAATAGGGAAACATCACAACTGCCATCACACAGGCAACAAGCCTATATGTGAAGCAAATAAACAAATCAAAACAAAAGAAATAAACTGTGGTTCTGAAAAAAGGTGGTAGAGAAGGTTAGGGAGAAAAAGATAGCATTCTGGAAGTATAAGGAAACACAGCAGGAGCAAGACAGAGAAATGTACCAGTTAAAGCAGAAGGAAGGGAGGAAGGCAGTCAGAATAGCAAAGGTCCAAACTGAGGAAAAGACAGCCAACTCAGTTAAGAATGGGGATAAAACCTTTTATAGGTACATTAGGGAGTGAATAAAGACAAAGGGAGGGATGCTGAGGCTGAATAAAGCAGAGGGTGGGTGGGCAGAGATGGGCAGAGAAAAAGCAGGGATACTGAATGAATACTTCTGCTCAGTATTCATAAAGGAATAGGAGGTGGAGGTACCTAATCCAGTCAATAGAAGCACTCTGGATGGGGGGGGTCAATATCAGTCCTTTCACAGAAGAAAGGTCTCTAAAAGAACTCCTAAAATTGAAGGTGGGCAAAGCAATGGTTCCTGATGGGATTCACTCCAGAATTCCAAAAGAACTAAGGGAAGAACTAGTAACACCATTGACTACCATTTTTAACAAATTATGGGAGGATGGTGTGGAACCTGAGGACTGGAGGAGGGCAGATGTGATTCCACTTCACAAAAGTGGAAGCAAGACAGAGGCAGGAAACTACAGACTTGTCAGTTCGACCTCAGTGGAAGGGAAAATGATGGAATCACTTCTTAAAGAAAGAATTGTTGAGTACCTAGAGGCCAGTGGGGCACAGGACACAAGGCAGCATGGATTCACAGTGGGAAGGTCATGTCAAATGAATCTAATTGATTTATTTGACCGGGTGACTAAGGAAGTAGACCAGAAATGGACTGTTTACATGGCCTACCTAGACTTTAGCAAGGCATTTGACACAATCCTGCACAAAAGAGTGATAAACAAATTATCCATCCTGGTAGTGGGTCCCAGGGTGCTAGCCTAGGTAAAACATTGGTTGGACAATAGGATGTAGAGGGTAATGGTAAACAGAGTCCACAGTGAAGAAGGTGGGTTACTGGTGGGATACCGCATGGTTCAGTACTGGGTCCAGTCCTTTTTGATGTCTTTATAAGTGACATTGCAGAGGGACTGGAAGAAAAAGTATATTTTCCTGCAGACAACTCAAAGATATGCAACAGGGTTGATACACAAGGTGGGGTGGAAAGGATGAGAAGGGATTTGGCAAGATTGGAGGAATGGTCAAAAGTATTGCAGCTTAGATTCAGTGTGAAGAAGTGCAAAGTAATGTACATGGGAAACAAAATCCTAGGGGAAGAGTACAAAATTTGGGGGGGAGATACTGACAACAAAAAAAAATGGAATGAGACCTGGGCGTAGTTATATCAGATGAGCTAAAGGTGGGCAAGCAATGTGAGAAGGGAGTAAAGAGGGCTGGGGGTATACTGGGATGCATAGGGAGAGGCATCACCAGTAGAAAACAGGAAGTTGCTATCCTTCTGTACAGACAGTTGGTGAGACCCCAACTACTGCATATAGTTCTGGAGACCCCATCTCCACAAAGACATAGACAGAGTGGAGGCTCTCCAGAGGAGGGCAACCAAAATGGTGCAGGGTCTGCACCAGATGACATACAAAGACAGACTAAAGGAGCTTAGTATGTATACCCTCGAAGAAAGGAGGGAAAGGAGGGACATGATAGAAACATTCAAGTATCTCAAGTGAATCAACAAAATCCAAGATGGTAGCATCTTTCGGAAAAAGAAATATGCAAGAACAAGGGGGCACAATTTGAAGATAGAGGGGGACAGCTCAGAGGTAACGTGAGGAAGTAGTTTTTCATGAAGAAAGTTGTGGATGCATGGAACAGCCTTTCTGAAGAGGTTGTGGAGTCAAAAACATTGGGGGAATTCAAGAATGCATGGGAAAGACATACTGCAAAGCAATTTTAGTGGGGGAGTAGGAGGAAGTAGGCTGTTGGCTAACGAGGATCTGCAGCTTATCCATTAGGTAGGGAAATTGGCAGACTAGGTGGGCAAGATGTCCTTATCTTCCATCAAATTCCATGTTTCTTTCCTTCTATGTTTTAATTCATTTGCATCACTAGGTAAAGAAAAAGATCTGGCTCCCCATGCGACACGAAGAGGAAACTCCTGACTTTGCCCAACAACTAACACATCAAAATATAGCCAATGGAAAATCATGAACACAATTGACCACAATCTGGGAAACAAGATCCCAGACCTGCAGGCAACAATGACAGAGGCTAAACTGGACATTATAGCCATTAGCAAGACATATGGTTCACCAGGAACCACTATGAGAACTTCAGTACCCAATGAACTGTTCAGAAGAGACCGTGGTGCAAAAAGGGGTGGCCCTTACGTCAATGAAAATATCAAAGCTACAGAAATTCATAACACACATAAGGAGCCAGAAGAACTGTATGCCATCCTGAAACAGGCAACAGGACAGCCACATGAAATGCGGTTGTCTATAAGCCTCAGACCCGGAGGATGGCATAGACACATTACTGTTAGAAGACAAACATGACAGCTAAAGAGGAGGTTATGATAATGGGAGACTTCAACATGCCAGATACAGATAGGTCAATACCAGCAGCAACATCCACCAGAACTAGATACATGCTGGATTCCCTGAAGGGGGAGGGCCTGAAACAACTTGGGAACATAAGCAAGAGGCTGGTAAGGACAGAGGTTTGGGTTTATATTCTGTTTTTACTGAAATATTTGAATAGTTTTGTATGTAAAATTAGTTTTGTGTGTAAAAATTACTACTTTGAGTTAGAACTGTTACTTGGGCTGTGATATTGTAACTTTTGGGGCTTGGGAACACTTGTCTGGCAGTGATAATTAGAGTGAAATTTAATTGTGATGCTTGCCTGGTGTTGGTAAAAGCCCTCCCACCCACCCTGTTTTGTAGGCTTTCTTAAATACTGAATAGCCACTAGGGGGTTGGGATTGAAGGTCTGTGTATTTCTGTTTGTGACTGAAATTTGAAGCTACAGGAACTGGTGGACCTGTGACATCATACGGTACCTGATGTCTGCATACACACACTGTTAGTGGGACTGGACACACACTGGACTGTATGTGTTTGTGAGACTTGGGAACTTTATTGGTGGGGTTGAAATTGGGTTTGTAAATAACTGCAGTCAGTATAGAAAGAAACTGTATTCCAGGGGGAAGGGACTGAGCAAAGGGTGTGTGCCATTATAAACAGAGGGGGACAAACAGGGTGGCCATATTCCACCATGGCAGGCATCTTCAGAAGGGTTGTAGGCTGCACAGGCTGTGGGATGGCAATAATTCTCAATTGGGCCTGGAGAGAGGGAGGCTGCCCACTCTGTTGACAGCTATCTTGTATCACGAGTGAAGTATATTGGTTAAGGAGTAAGCTGGGGGAGTTGGGGGGATGTCCAAGGATAAGGGGTGTGGATATGGGCAGCAAAAGGATGGGGCTGAGAGGAGGCTGGGGCATCGCTCTGAAATTACAGGACGTTATGTTACAGCAAGCAGGAAGGGGGATATTAAGGATAGAGGACCCTTAGATAGGGATGCTGACGCTAAGAGGAAAGCGTACAGAGTGAACATTCTGAATACAAATACAGTGGAGAAAGAAGAGTCTGGAGGGACTGTTGTGGAGAAGCATAGTAGAGCAGACATCGAGAGGAGGGGCCGTTGTGGGAAGCCTAAAACAGCAGACTATGGGAAGGGAGCTCTAAGGAGAACAGACCAAGAGGGGAGGAAGAGGGCAGTTTAGAGGTGCAGTCAGGGAAACTCGGGTTACTTGATGGAGGCTGGCATAGAGTGCCACAATAAATTTGAGCTACTACAACCCAGAGGGGAGGAAGGGTTGTTGGAAATGAGGAAACTGATATAGAGGCTGGGGAGGAGTCGGATACCCATAGGGCATCACAGACCGGTAATGGAAAGGATAGAAATAGTCCCAGAGGGAGAAGGGAAACACAAATGTTAAGCAGATGGGGAGATGCAACATATTGCAGACATGAGGAGGACAGCATGACTGGAGAAACTGGGAGACAAGGAGGGGGGAGGGCCCCTTCAGCAGGAGAGTCTGTACCAAGGATGAGGCCCTAGGTAAAGGGGACCCACAGAGAGCCTCTGGAGGTAGGGGTACTATTAAAGGGGAGGATGGCGGTGTGGGAGAAGGAATCCATCAGGGCCAGGATAAATGGCTCAGATAAGAGAGGGTTAAAGGGGACACCTATTCAGAGGGTCTGAGTTAAGTGGGCAAAATAATGAGGGAGGCAGAAAGGGAGGGTGACAAGGGGTCTCTAATAAGGCAGGAAGACTCCCATGGAATTGAGATTATGAATAAAGGGGGGATGGGGGGCTGAGAGTGCATAGTATAGGTAACCATAAGGATGATGGCGGTGTTAAGGTACTGTTATTGGGAGACTCGATGATAAGGGATATCCAGTGGGAGGGACAGCGGAGTGGATGCCATAGCCAGGTGAAGGTAGTGAGTATCTCTGGGCTGACAGTGCACAGAGCAAAGTTCATGGTGTATGAACTGGTTAGGGATTGTGAAGGGAAACCAGATTTCCTGGTGCATTTGGGAACTAACGATCTAGAGGGAAATAGCATTTTGGAGATCCAAGCAAGGTTCCAAGAACTTGCCAGAGTCTGTCGGGATAATGGATGCAACATTTCCTTTTCGGAGATATTGCCAGTACCAAAGGCCTCAGTGGAGAAAAAAATGATGATCACAGAGGTTAATGACTGGCTCAGGAAGTTGGGTGAAGAGAGTGGGTTACGGGTGTTAGGGAATTGGAAAGGAGTTTGGGAGGACAAGGGACTGTATGCCAAGGACAGGCTTCATCTTGCCCTATTAGGGAAGGAAGTCCTTAAACAGGGGATGGCTGACTACATTCAAGAAAGGTGGGGTTTAAACTTGTGAGGGGTGAAGGGATAAGGGAGGGGCTGACCAGAAGCCCTTTCCTCCAGATGAGGGGAGTAGCCTTCAAATCCGGGGGGGATGGGAAACAGACTGAGGGTGGAGGTTTCAGGGAGGAGCAGAGGGAGAATGGAAGTATAAGGAACCTGGGTGGGGTTCGACAAAGGATCAGGGATAGGGGTGGGGGTTGGTGTTAGTAAATGCCAGGAGCTTGGAAACAAGTTGCCAGAGTTCCAGACCATGCTGTTCGGAGGGGTGGATGTGGCGGTGGTCACAGAGACGTGGGCAACCAAAACCATGACTGAGACCTAAACGTAGGGGTACCTATGCTTAGGAAGGATAGAAAAGGAGGCAGGGGTGGAGTGGCTATGTTCATTAGAGATGACATAAAATTGCTAGGGTAGAAGAGGTAGAGGAAGCGTGGAGGCCTTATGGGTCACCTTCGATCCCCAGCAGGAGATAAGGTCAAGTTGGTGTAGTATATAGGCCCCCGGATGGTGATGTTCTGGAGGATGGTTTGCTGTATAACATCATTGCCCAGTGTGGACCAAAAGGGGAAGGAGAGGTGTTGATGGGGACCTTAATACTGGCAGGTACAAACTGGGAACATGTCCTCTAACATGGCCAAGGAGCAGAGAGCTGCTGGATGGCTTCCAGGATGTGTTCTTAACACAGCATGTGATGGAGCCCACAAGGGAGGGCATGTTCTGGCGTGGTTCTGGTAGATGAGGATCTGGTAAGGAACCTGGTTGTAGAGGATCCCTGACTGGGAGCGACCACAATACTATCTGGTATCAAATAAGCATGGGGGTGAGATCTAGGACACTGGCAATGGACTTCAGGGGGGAAGACTTTGAGGGCATGGGAAATATTCTCAAGGATCACTTGAAGGGGATTACATCAATGACAAATGTGGAAAGGAGTGGGAGGTAATAAAATGGGGACTTCATGAGGCAGTCAGGACCTGCGCTAAAGTGAAACCTAAGGGAGCAAGGTCACATAAACCATGCTGGTGGTCCAGTGAGGTTCAGGTAGCGGTCAGAGAAAAGAAGGCAGCCTACAAAAAATATAAAACAACAAGAGGGGATAGGGATAAGGAAATGTACCATCTTGCATCTAAAAATGTCACCAGGATGGTGAGGGGGCAAAGTCCAGTAAAGAGCAACGGCTGGCACAGGGGATACCTGGAGGGGAAAAGGGGTTCTTCCAGTACATTGGGGAGTGGAGAAAAACTAAGGGCCATCTCAGCAGATTGAGATCAGAAGGAGGGTTGGTGGAAGAGGTGAGGACCAGGCAGAGGTATTTAACGAGTACTTTGCCTCTGTGTTCACTAGGGAGGGGGATGGGATATCTACAAAGCAAGGCATGATGGGGATAGAAGAGGCAGTGAGTGGGATCAGGGGAGCAACAGAAATGGGGCAAGAGGGAGGGAGAGGTACTCCAGGGGTGTCACATCAGGATAAGGATAAAAAGGCCAGTAAGGTGGAGGGGATGGATGATGCTATCTCCGCTGAAAGGGTGTGGTTAGCCCTCAAGGCCCTAAAGAAAGACAAATGTCCTGGGCCGGATGGCATTCATCCAAGAATACTATGGGAATTGGCGGATATACTGGCTGCACCCCTGGCGGAGCTCTTCAACAGGCCACTTGAGACAGGGAGGGTACCTAGAGATTGGCGAGAGGCACATGTGGTGCCGATCCATAAAGAGGGGTCGAGGGAAGTACCAGGTAACTATAGACCCATCAGTTTGACCTCGGCGGTGGGAAAATTAATGGAGAGTATACTAAAGGAACGATTGGGGGTATACTTGGAGGAGGTGGGAGGTCTGGATAGTCAGCAACATGGGTTTGTGCCAGGTAGATAATGTCTTTTATTTATTTATTTATTTATTTATTAAGCATCAGTTTACAACCTTTGCGCCAGAGGCTCATTTACAAAGGTACCTCATCACAGAGAGGACAATACAGTGATAACAACTTGGTACAGAGAAACAGTGTACAGTTTTTTTGAGGATACAGGAGGACAAATGAGATCAATGATTTACAACATACAGGATTGGTGAAGTTCAAACCAATGTCAAACCAATCTTGTGGAGTTCTACGAATGGGTAACATCAGAACTGGACAGGGAAATCCTGTGGATGTATTATTCTTGGACTTCAGTAAGACATTTGACTCTGTCCCCCACAATGGTCTGGCGGAGAAACTGATGGGGTTGGGAGTAGGCCCTTTGATGGTTAGATGGATTGAAAACTGGCTAGCTGGACGCATCCAGAGAGTAGTGGTCAGTGGGGAGCTCTCGAACCCTAGAGAAGTTGGTAGTGGGGTACCGCAGGACTCGGCCCTAGGTCCGATCCTGTTTAATCCATACATATCGGACATCAGGGAGGGTATAGGGTGTGAAATGAGTCTCTTCACTGATGACTCCAAGATGGGAGCAGTAGTTGAGGGAGAAGAGGGGAGGTTGGCCCTGCAAGGGGACCTGGACACCCTGGAAAGCTGGGCTCACACATGGAAATTAAATTTCAGTATCACCAAGTGCAAGGTGTTACATCTTGGGTGGGGAAACCCTGAACTCAGGTACACCCTGGGAGGGGAGGCGCTAGAGGCCAAAATAGGGGAAAAGACCTAGGAGTCATGGTGGATGCATGTATGAATAATTCTGAGCAGTGCAGGAGAGCGGCTAGCAAGGCAAACAGGATGTTGGGATGCATTGTAAGGAGGATCACCTCTAGGAGCAAGGAAGTGATTCTGCCACTGTACAATGGACTGGTTAGACCACACCTTGAGTACTGTGTACAGTACTGGAGACCACACTTGAAGGGGGACATACAGCTCCTGGAGAGGGTACAGAGGAGGGCAACTAAGATGATACGAGGACTAGGGGATTTGACATATGAGGACAGATGTGAGGAGCTCTGCCTGTTTTCATTGGAGGAGAGGAGAGACGGCGGGGGCATGATTGAGGTCTTCAAGTACCTCAAGGGAATAAATAGAGTAAACATGGATGGGATCTTTAGACTAAAGCAGGGAGGTATCACCAGAGGGCATGGTTTAAGTTGGAAGGTGGAAGGGGTGGGGGAGAGGAGGAGCTTTTCGCTGAGAGGGTGGTGGACCCTTGGAATGCACTGCCTGGTGAGCTGGTTCAGAGATCCACAGTGGAGGGCTTCAAGAGAGGGTGGGACAGACAAAGAAAGTGGATGTATCAGATGATGGCCTGTCCCAGGGGGGTGGGGATGGATGATAGGGGTTTCTGGAACACAAGAGGGGTAGGGCCTCGGCACCCAACTAGCGATCTGAGGTTCAACCAGACTCGATATACCATAAGGCCTAATCTGCTGGCAAATAGTATGTTAGTATATTAGTAACAATCCTCAAGAGACAGGGCTATCCAAGATCTAGTACTGACTAATGGGGAAAGGATCTCAGATCTCAGCGGAAGATCACCTAGGGGCCAGTGACCATCACATTACATGATTCAGTTGGGCTACTAGGACTAAATCATCCCATTCCAAGGCATAAATATGGGACTTGGGAGCTGGCATTGATAAGATGGCCAATAGAGTTAGGCTAGCCCTTGAAAGAAGAAATACTGGTGAAGGGTAGAGACAAAGTGGGCAAGCATTAGGATGCAATACTGAAGCAGCATCCCATTGTGTTAGAGAGAAAAGTAATAATAATAATAATAATAATAATAATTTTTATTTATATGGCACCTTTCTAATTTCAAGGTGCCGTACAATTTAAAACAATTAAAACCACCATTATAAAATTCCATAATGTTTAATACAGTTAAAAGTCAGCTCAAATAAACAAATCAACTCTTCAAGAAGGCTTTTTGCCAAAGAAAAGTTTCAATCCATTCTTAAATTCCTCCACAGAAGTGCACTCCCGTAACTGACGGGGCAGAGGATTCCAAAGGGTGGGAGCAGCATAAGAAAAAGCTCTAGCACCAGATGATTTCAAATTCACCCATGGAATCTCTAGCAACCCCTTCATAATAATAATAATAATCATCTTTATTTACAGTGCACCTTTCAAAAATCAAGGCCCAGAACATAGTTAAAATCAAATCAGAGTAAAACATCATAATAAAATCAGTAATACAAATAACATCAAACCATGTCAGCACCATCCCCAAATGCCTTAATCCACAAAAAGGATTTCAGTGCTTGTTTAAAACTGCCCACATTCATGCACTCTCTAATCCAATGGGGTAGAGAATTCCAGAGGGTCTGCGCCATGAACATAAAAGCCTGGGAGCCAGAAGATTTTAAAACTACCCTCGGAATCTCCAGCAACCCCTCGTTGGCCGAGCAGAGCAGTCACTTTGGGAGGTAAGGAACCAGAAGCTCTTTCAGGTAGTCAGGGCCCAAACCGTGTAGGGCTTTGTAAGTCAGTAAACCGACTTTAAAAGTGATCCGCCACTGAACGGGCAGCCAGTGCAGTTCCCGCAGCACCGGCGTAATGTGGGAAGAAGGAGTCATCCCTGTTAGCAATCGGGCTGTGGAATTCTGCACCAGCTGCATGCGGCAGATGTCAACCCTGAAGCCTATGGTAGAGGGAATTGCAATAGTCCAAACGCTGAGTGGAGCAATCGCTCCGGGCAGTAAGGAACCAGAAGTTCTTTCAGATAGACCAGACTCTGACCATGTTAGGCTTTGAAAGTCAGTAAACTGACTTTAAAGGTGATCCACCACCATATAGGCAGCCAGTGCAGTCTGCACAGCACCAGAATAATATGGCAGGATCTACTCAAGCCCGCCAAAAGCCGGGCTGCATCGTTCTGCACTAGCTGCAGGTGACAGATTTCAACTCCTGAAAACCCTAGATATAGGTAGTTGCAGTAGTCCAGGCACGAGGACACAAAGGCGTAGATCAAAGTTGGAAGGTAGTCAGACAGAACCAGATGCCTAATCCTGGCGATGATCCTAAGATGGTAGAAAGAAGTCTTGACGACAGCCGACACCTGTGACTGCAGTGTCAGTCTATCATCAAGAACCACCCCCAGGTTACGCACCCATTCGGAGGTCAGGAAATGCCACCAACAATAATTCCAGAAGGTGCACCAACACCCGACCCCCCCATCTGGTGACCCGGGTCCACAACCAAAATCTCTGTCTTTTCCGAGTTCAACTTCAGCCAGCTAGAATCCATCCACTCCTGGATTTCTTTCAGACAGTTATTAAAAATCGAGAGAGATCCATACTGGTTGGGTACAAAAGAAAGGTATAGCTGGGTATCATCTGCGTAATAGTGAAACCTCAGCCCATACCTTTTTACAATGTCTCCAATGGGTAGCATATACACCACGAACAACATGGGTGACAGTACTGAATCCTGAGGCACTCCACACAACAAAGCAGTTGGTTCTGAGGAAAAGACCCTGGACACAACTCTTTGTGAACTCCCCATGAGGAACGAGGTGAACCATCTTAAGACTGTTCCCGCTATTCCTCATATATGCCTCAGGCATTCTAGCAACACCACATGATCCACAGTGTCAAAGGCAGAAGAGAAATTGAGAAGAACTAAGATGGAATGGCTCTTCCGATCTCACGCCATCAGGAGATCATTGAGCACTCGAACCAGTGCTGTCTTGGTACTATGTCTTTTACAAAAAACAGACTGGAGGGGTTCATAGATGTCATGGATGGTCAAATGGTCCTGCAGTTGAGCTGCCACTACTTTCTCAATCACCTTCTTAACAAAGGGGAGGTTAGAGATAGGTCTGTAGTTCTTGAAACAGTCTGGGTCCAATGTAGCTTTCTTCAAGAGTGGTGTCACCAGTACCTCTTTCAGGGAGCTAGGAAGGTCACCTGATTGCAAGGAGCACCAGACCATCTGCACAAGTACGGACTGATGATATCATTACAACCCAAAATTAGGGAGGTTGGTCCAGGTACAAACTACAGCACATAGGGTGCACACTCTAGATAATCCTCATGACATCCATGAACTCCGGGTTCCCTGAAGGAACTCCAGGAAACTGAGGCACAGTGATCTTGCACCATTCCACAACAACCCCAGAGTGTGCTGGTTGCTGTCTGACCTGATATATGCGTCCACTTCATTTGCAAAAGAATCAAGCAAGCTCATTGCACTCTAGCTGTGAAAAAGCTTTCTGAACTTGCAGACAGGCTGGATTGCACAGTCTGTCCACAGTTTAAAATAGTTGAGCTGGTCAATTCCGAATAACATAGAAACATAGACTTTGACAGCAGATAAGGACCGCTTGGCCCACTAGTCTGCCTATTTCCCTACCTAGAGGATAAGCTGCAGATCATATTTAACCAACAGACTATTTCTTCCTACCCCCACAAAAATTGCCTTATGTCTGTCCCATGCATTCTTGAATTACCACAATCTCCCTGGACAGGAATTCTGCCTTCTTATGGGAGATTTCAGATTGATAGACCGAATAATGGTCCATCAATCTAAGGTGGTCGGCATCAAGAGCGGACTTTCACCAGCAACGCTCTAACCTTTGCCCTGTCTCTGCATCTCCCTCAATGTCCCATCAAACCAAGGGGACTTGGGGTGAAGAGAGAGGGGGCACATATGGACTGGAGGAATACAATCCAGAGCAACTGTAACAGCTGTATTATAAGCTGACATGAGATTCTCTGGATCATTGCTTGCCAACGCAGGGGACAATAGGTCAAGAGCTGCCACTAGGCCTTGGGAATTTATATCCCATAAAGGGCAGTACCTAGCCATCTCCACAGGGGTAGGCCTTCCAGAGGGGTTGCAAAAACTAAACCCCACGGTGCAGTGATCTGACCACCCGACTGGTTCCACCCCCACATCAGAGGTTTCAATCTCTAGAAGGAAGATTAAGTCCAATGAGTGTCAAAGTTTATGTGTAGCAGTGGAAACCACCAGTGTAAGGCCCAGAGATGTCATTAACTGGAGGAAGTGTTAACCAAATTGCGATAGTTCATCGTCAGCCCAGGCAGTGAAATCGCCCAGAACCATCTATCTGGGTGATTCAAACACTATGTTGATGATGTAGTCCACCACTTCCTGAAGGAATCTCTTCCCATCACCAGGTGGACAGTAAATGAGAGTGATTCAAAAGCCTACACCTGCTACTACTGCACACTCAAAGGACTCAACCTCCTCAACTACCACCTTTGTGAGGCCTAGTTCGGTCTTGAAACAGACCGCATCCCCCTACCTGTGATCCAATCTTGAGCGGTGTATCACCGGCACCAGCTGGAGTCCATAGCCTCAAAATGGGGCTAGAGTTATCATCCAACAAGGTCTCAGTGATGTAGCTATGTCCATCATACCAACAAGATCAGCAATAATTGCAGTCTTATCCTTAATGGACATGGCATTGCACAACACTGCCCGAGTTGGATGAACCTCGTGGGCCGCCCAGACCATCTGCCTACCATACTCAGTAATACCATTGGGTATGGGCACCAGACATGGTGAACCATGATCTGGATTCCATTTCACCCCAGGACCCCTTCTAGAACCAACCACCCTGATACGGTGGCTCCCCTCGTCCATCCTCTCCTGTTGATAACTCCTCACCCTTCTCCATCTCCTATGCGTAATGCCCAGCACTCTACTGCACTGGTAAATCTCAAATTGAAAAGGGGAGAATAAAAAGGGTGAAGAGCATGAAGAGAAGAGGATGAATAGAGCAAAACTGTGGAAGTTAAAAACCAGCACATGCTGCAGCTATACTCAAATAATAAATACAATAAAACAAACCCAATATAAAACAATTTAACCCTTTGAGAACTGAATATGTGTGAACGATATAGATTCTGGACATATATATACATTCACAGTCTTCTAGGGTTAAAACACCACCCTGAACCTAGTGAACTAGATCAATTTGTACCTAAATCTAAAGACAACTGTAGACCCCTCTCATACATACATGACATATAAAAATAAAAAAAAATGTAGGTTCTCTCACCACCCAAACAAAAAATAAATAAACAAAGCAAGTATGAGATAAAGTTTTCCTCACCCCTAGTCCTCACACAACCAGGGAAAGAGGATAATATGGCACTCTAACTGTCACAATTAATAAATTACAATCAGAAAACTAAAAATAAAGTGACATACAGAATATAATTTAAAATTAGCAAGAGTAAGAGCAAAAGAAGGAGGAAACCACTTTGGTTCTCAAAAACAGTAGCAGAAAAGGTCATAGCCAGAAGCCTGGCCTTCAGAAATAAGGGAACGCAACGCGACAAAGAAAGGGTTGCATACCAAACTTCCATAAGGGAAGCAGAGAAGGCAGAAAGGCAGGCAAAGGCCCAAACCGAGGAAACACTATCATGAACAGTAAAAGAAGGGAACAAGATTTTCTATAGATACATTAGTGAAAGGAGAAAGTCCAGAGGGGTATTGCTATAATCAAAGGGATAAGGGGAGTATGTGGAGGAGGACCAATGAAAAGCATCTATCCTAAATAGATACTTATGATCAATACTTACTGAGCAGGAGGTTGAGCAGGGCCCACAGCTCAGCACCATGGACACAGGGGGAGGGAGGTGTGCACTAGTCCCTTTACAAAAGAAAGGGTCCTACAAGAGCTTGTTAAGCTAAGGGTGGACAAGGCAATGGGACCTGATGGCATACATCAAGGGTACTAATGGAGCTAAGGGTGGAACTAGCAGAGCCATTTGCAGAACTGTTTAGTAAGTCTTTCAGCACAGGAGAGGTCCCAGAAGACTGGAGAAGGACTTGGTGATCCTGCTCCACAAAAGTGGTGGCAGGGAGGAGGCAGAGAACTACAGGCCAGTCAGTCTTACCTCAGTAGTAGGCAAGATTATGAAGACAATCCTTAATAGGATAGTGCAACACCTGGAATCCATAGGAGCCCAGTATCCAAGACAGCATGCATTTACAAAAAGAAGGTCTGTGAAAACTAATCTCATAGATTTCTTTGACTGGGTAACCAGAGTGGTGGACCAAGTGGGTGCAGTCGATGTTGCCTACCTTGTCTTGGGTCAAGTGGAGCTTTTGAAGGTTTGTTGAAAAAACTTTAATCTGTTCCAAAGTATTTACATTTTAAAGTTTCCTTTCTTACCAATGGGAAAATTTAGATCTCAGGCTCAACATAGGATTCTTGATAATGATTGTGGAATCCTATTTTGCAAATGAGTAGTCCTAAGTAAACTTACATTTCTTAAAACATACTGGTTATTGTAAACACCAACAGATATGTTTACCTAATCAATGCTCAAGTAATTGAATTCTGGGGTTAGTTTTTCAAAATATGTCCAGAAATATGCTTATTTTATTTGCAGAATTCTTTAACTGAAATCACAGTACTCTTTACCATGAAACAGGATCCCTTTTCACAATTTGAGTAGGGTTTTTTTTACTGAAAATGGTGGAAAAGGAAGCTCAGATTCCTTTAGCAATTTGCAAAAAAGGATTTTTTATGCAGTTGATTCCTTGTCATTTCACAGCAAAGAAACTGTTTGGAGTTTTGGGCTGACACTTTCAGGGTGCAAAAGGATTGCTCCACAGGTGTGCCTTTTGGTGGGTTGGTGAAATATATTACTTGTCTGTGCAGTTTGGCAGGATTAAATTTTGCTTTGTTTCCCATACAATAACATTGTTATGGAAGGTTTACCCAGATGTTTCTTTGTCACTCTGCTGTGAAGAAATGGTTTGCAATTTTGTTCTGAAATGTTCAGGGTACAAAGGGCTTCACCCACCAAAATGCATGTTGCTGGTTTCATTAAAATATATTTATTTGGTGTTCATTTGCACAGCTGCAAGATTTCAAGCTACAGCCTGTGGGGTGCCTCTGGATGTTCAGCCTGGGCACACCAAAACATAACGTCAAGTTCAGCAATAAAAACAGAAAGAAGTGGCACAAGTGAAACCAATTTTAAATATAGCAAACTGTTGAGTTTATTGAGACATATAAAGAAGACATGAGTGGACTGACCCTGACACTTTGATCACGTGGCAATTCTTCACCCTCTTTAGCGTTGGTTTCAACTTGTATGCCACCTATTTCCTGTTTTCACAGCTGTAAGATTTCCCTGTATTTTTAAAGGAATAACATGTAAATGCCAGGTATTTTCTTGGCTGTGCACACTACAGAATGGGAATGCAGGGCCCTCTTAGGCAAACATCTTTAGCAGTACACTATCTCAACAATTATGCATGGATGGGAGTGCAGGGCCCTCTGGGCACTGTATTCCCACACACAAATTCAGGTACCATTAAGGACGTATGGGAGTGCAGGGTCTTTCAGATCCTGAATTCCCACATCAATCAATCTTTGTTTTGCCAGGTGACAAACCTTTGAGAAGAACTCATTTGCAGGGTGGAGCTGAGTAAGTTTCACATAGTCAACAATGACAATACCATTATAGTGCATGTTATACATGACAGTAACATGCAACTACAGTACATAGAAAATGTTGGAGAGATGGAGGGCTGTGCACTCCCACAGGAAAATAAAGATATAATTACAATTTCTGAACAATTATTGAACAATTATTGGTGGTGGGATGTGCAGATCCTGCAGGGCCTTACTCTCCCATGAGGCAATAAGCCTACATTTATGCTTTCTTTAAAAGTATGGAATTTCTCTGTGAAAACTTCTTTAATGCACATAAGGGTTAATGCAATAAAAATAGGGAAATTATTCTGTCTCAAAAAGTAAGGAAAGTTTCTGCAAAGAACCAATGTTAATGTACTATTAGGATTAAAGCATCAAGAGTAGGGAAATGTGACCTAGTGCTCACCCCATTGTCCTGTACTGTAGCCATCTTACCTTACTTACTCATGGAATGGGGTTAGCATTCATGTTCATAACCCCAAGCCACACCCCTCATGCCTGTTCCAGAATGTAGGGTGGGGTGGGATCTTAGGCTTGGGAACCCTGTGGTCATGTTTCCTTAGATCTGATGCTTTAACCATAAGGTGTATTAATGCGTTTTTTTGTAGAGAATGTTTAATAACCTTCAGAGGGAGTGTGGCATTGTGTAACTTCTAAACATGTTGCTCAACATGACTTTAGTGTTCAGAAACATATAGAAACATTGAAGGAGACAGAACGTAAGGCATGTGTGGCTCAGATAGTCTGCCCCTTTTCCCTACCTAACACAGTACTGCAGACCCTAGTTGATCTGCAGCCTACCCTCTCTTAATGTTCCATACAAGGACTAGGAGTAGTACAAGGTATGGAGCTAAGCTAGACAATGGGCATCCAATGTATAAGACTGGGTAAATAACAGAGTTGCTTCGATGCTCTGAATGGATCAGGTGACTATGGGATATGTCAGTACATCATGGACTGTCTATCCTGTCCTTTTTAGGTAACTTTTTCAAAAGAAATTATAAATCTGAGCTTGCCAGTACTCCGTGTAATTTAAGATGGCTGGCACAGTGGAAGGTAGGGAACTGTTGTGGCCAGAGATGCCTTTTGGTGTCATGCCAGTGGATGCATGCAATATATGCAGCTCAGCTGCTGCTCAGATAGTTTGCATTCTCTCCTGGGACACTCTGCACAGTTCAAAGTTGATGTGGGTTGCCTCCTTAGAAACATAGAAAAATAGAAACATAGACATTGAGGGCAGATAAAGACTGCTTAGCCCACCCACTCTGCCCATTTACCTCCCTATTGAATAAGCTGCAGATCCTAGTTAACCAACAGCCTACTTCCTCTAACCCCTTCCCCTCCCCACAATAATTGCCTTTTTGGTTGCTCCATGCATTCTTGAATTCCCCCACTGTTTTTGACCCCACAACCTCCTCAGGAAGGTGGTTCCATGCATCCACCACTCTCTCCTTGAAAAAATATTTCTTCATGTTGCCCCTGAGCCATCCCCTCTATCTTTAAATTGTACCCCCTTGTTCTTGCATACCTCTTTTTCTGAAAGATGCTAACTTCTTGGACTTTGTTGATTCCCTTGAGGTACTTGAAAGTTTCTGTCATGTCCCCCCTTTCCTCAATGGTATACATATTAAGCTCTCTTAGTCTCTCTTCATATGGCTTCTGACGCAGACCCTGCACCAGAACTATGCAAACATCAATGCACCTTTCAACCAGCACCTGATAGCCATCTCCACTTACTCCATGGGCAATATAGACTTCACAGCAGAGGAACTTTAGCACAATCCATATCTCTACCTGTGGCTGGCCAGGAGTGCTCTGCATGGGCAGTGAGTTATTCTGTGGCTTTTGCTGGCTGTCCAATTCTGCTGAAGGCATGTTTGTAATTTGCGGATTGTGCCCTTAAACCAGCAGATGTTGAAATGATAATGTTTGCCTGTGGGTCCCTAGCATGAAAAAATCAATCATGCACATAAAATAAATAGTGTTCCCTCCTCCAATCTTTTTATTTTGAAACAGCCAGGTCTGCATTCTCAGTAGCTAGAATGCTGCCCACCAGGGTGGAGAACACTGTTTCCTTCTTGCAAATGAAGGAACTGCCATTGGATGACGTGAAGTGCAGTACTTCTCATCATAATGAGGAATGCGAAGTCTACTGTAAGCAATGTCTTTGCGTTATTCCACCTTCCCCAAGCCACTACTCCCCTAATTTCAAGGTGAAGTATATTGAAATCATTGTACTTCACAACACTTTGCCTTGTTGGTGAGCTCCAAATGCAAATTTTGCAGTGATTCATGGGATTGCAGGTCACATAGGCTCTAGATTGTTCTGAACATCCTCAGTTCAGGATAGTGTATGCAGGTATCTGTAGGAGACAGTTTGTTCTGAGAGCTCTCTGTGATTCAAACCCTCTAAACTCTGTTTAAAAAGCCTTTTTAAGTAATTTTATTTGCTCAAACTTTAGTGTGGTGATTGCAAGAAACCCTCCTATGTTCATATCATCAAGCGTTTATTGTTTATGTGTGGATTTTGAATGTTAATGTACAACATTCAGTCTGTGTACTGATAGACAGTGGAAGTGTGCTTTGAGGGAGGGGCATATCTGTGGTGTAGTTATATTTAAGTTGTAGAAATAGGGAGTTCTTTGCTTTTTGGTTATATTTTTGTTGTATAACTGTGTTAGTGTACACACAGTAATATTTTCAGTAATTGCTGACATTTTTTGGCTGATCGTGTTGTACACCTGGTGGAGCAGTGCATAATTTCAGGTTGTTTAAAATACATGGTATATTACTGAAGTTTTCAATGTGCTTAGACAAAGTGTGTGTGTGTGTGTGTGTGTGTGTGTGTGTGTGTGTGTGTGCGTGTGTGTGGTGCATGATATCAAATCAATCAATCAATCAATCTTTATTTAGTAAGGTGAAACTCCATTGAGCAAGCTCAGTTTCAAGGAGGGCCTGGTAGCACAATAGAACATTTAGCTCAAATGGGCATAGTACAAATAATATACCTTTATTGTGCCATAGTGTAGCTGCAGCAGTGTGAACCTGCTATCCACTGCACCCGCATGATTTTGTACTGCCATTGTGGTATACTGGTTTTGCTACTAAAATATGTAATATTTAATAATTTAATAATTTAATATTTAATTTAATAATTTAATATGTAATAACTAAATATGAGGATTCTGATCATCATGGCAATGATAACGCACAATGTCACACTTCTTCCACTGCAGTTCAGGTCATGCCTTTGCCATGCAATGATTTACAGTGTGGTGAAAAAATATCGGGTGATGCTGGTGTTGATGATGAATCTGATGATGCTGATGTTGCTGTGGTTGCAACATGAAGTCCACATGCCAGCATCCAAGAAGAAGATGTGGATGATGTCAGTGACTCGTGTTGGGAACCAGAGAAAATGAAATTCAAGGTGGCTGTGTCTGGGACTGTTTGCATTAACCCCCTTCCCCCCGTAAAATGTTGTGATTTACCCATGTCAGTTGATGGTGATGATAGCCAAGTAATAATGATAGGTAGTTGTGGTGGTCAGTTGCAGTCCAAGTGTGCCCTGCCTGAAAAATCATGTAGCACCCCTACTTCAGGCTTAAAACCCAGAGTCTAATAAGCAGCATCAGGGACATGTTAACAGTAGCAGATCACAACCTCTTGTTTGGTATTTTTTTGTTCAAGATGCAAATGATGAGTCAGTTGCAATTTGCCAAGTTTACCTTGTGTGTGTGAGTCGCAGTAAAAAGGGGAGCCTTCTGGGCACAGGGGAACAGCATACACATCTTATGAACAGGCATACAGCACTGTGGACCCAGCACAAGATGGCAGCTAATACCACAGTGGGGCGTTCACACTCATCATCAACCATGATTAGCATGTAATCCCCTTCCATGACTGTAAGATCATGTAGGAAACTAAATAGTTGCAATAACGATAAAATAACAGCAGACAATTACTACAGGCATGATGAGGTGGAGGAGCATGATGATTTTGAAATCTTGACCAGTGGTGGTGAGAGCAGCAGTTTTGGAGGTGCTGGTGGTCCATGCAGTATGTATAGTGCAAATTCAAATCTTACCTTCATAGCTGAGAGGGACATCTGTGAGGATGGCACATCAACCCCTGTTCGTAAATCTGGGAAAATAACTTCATTTGTGGATTTTTCATCACCTGTGCAACTGTCTTCTAGGGCTGTACTAATACCTTTTTCAATATTCGCCAAATATTTGTTATTCAGTTCCCAGATATTCATTATTCAGTATTCATTATTTGGTATTCAGCTAGCAAAAATGCCTTCTCAGAGAACTGGCATACAAGTCCTTTAAATAGCTTCAGGAGAGTAGGATGAGCTGTTATGGCACTTTGGCTTGAAAACTGGTGTCACAGGCTGCCTTGCCCCGCCGCTGTTTCAGGAGGATGATGCAGGTGTCATGGCACTTTATTTTGTATACTGGTGCCACAGGCTGCCTTTTCCATTGTTGTTTCTGGCAAAGTCTTCAGATGTCATGTCACTTTGGCTTGTACACTGGTGCCCACTGCCACACAGGCTGTCTTGTGCTGCTAAGGCTTCAGAAGGAGGATGCAGAATCCATGGCACTTTGGCTTGTACACTGGTGCCACAGGCTGTCTTGTTGGGTACGGTTCTGTTGTGGAGGAGGATACAGATGTTGTGGCACCTTGACTTCTATATTGGTGCCTCAGGCTGTCTTGTTGGGTACGGTTCTATTGTGGAGGAGGATGCAGATGTCGTAGCACCTTTGCTTGTACACTGGACCACAGGCTGTGTTGTGCTGCTGATCCTTTGGGAGGAAGATGCAGATGTCATGGCACTTTGTCTTGTACACTGGTGCCACAGGTTGTCTTGTTGGGTATGGTTCTGTTATGGGAGAGGATACTGATGCTGTGGCACCTTGGCTTGTACACTGGTGCACAGGCTGTCTTGTTGGGTGCAGCTCTGTTGTGGAGGAGAATGCTATGTGTGGCAACCTTGGCTCATCACACGGTGCCACAAGCCGTGTTGTACTGCTGATGCTTCAGGAGGAAGTTGCAGATGTCACAGCACTTTGGCTTGTACACAAGTACCACTGCCACAGGCTATCTTGTGCTGCTGATGCTTCAGGAGGAGGATTCAGATGTCATGTCACTTTGTCTTGTACACTGGTGCAGGAGGGTAGGATACCATGTCCCACTGCTGTTTGTGCAGGAGGATGCACAGAAAAATAGTTCATCATGGGCATTCTGTTCAGTTTCCCATAGGAGTTAACTGGAAGCATAAGAAGACATAATTGTAATTTATTGTACTTGGGTGAAGAAAAACAATGTGTACTAGAAGAATAACATATGCCACACCCATAAATAATTGTGGTCTTTAAGAAAACCAATGAATAAAACATAATTATGCCCATTGGACAACAGTATAACTTCAATAGGCTTAACTCAGTCAATACTGGTATTTAACTGACAATCTACATATGGGCACACTCCTCTTAGTGGGATTGGGCATTGTAGGAAACACACCACCGATCATTAACTAACTCCTTCCTTAAAAAACTAATAAAATGTAATTATGCCCATAGAACACAATAACTTTACTACATGAGGCTAACATACAAATTCAAATCTTACCTTCGTAGCTGAGAGGGACGTCTGTGAGGATGGCACTCTTGCATGACACCATTCTACCATGATGTGTGGCCACAGAGATGGCTTTTAATGAATGCTACCTGTTGGGGACACATAATGACAGTGTCTTTCAAATGGTCTGTACACATCCATGAAGTCTCCCTTCTCATATGGTGATCAGATGATTCAAAATCAATGGTCACTGGTCAGACAGCTCTATTTCTTCCTCTCTTTTTTTAATGTATTGCTTTTTTAATTTTTTCTCTCATCCCCTGCCTATGTGCCCTTCATGTGACATGCACATGTGGAGACATGTGCATGCATGCCTTGTGGGACACCCCCACCATTCCAGTCACAAGGTTCCACCTACGCTCATTGCTGGGCCTTCACACAGCTATGGCAGGACTACAGATGGGTGCCCCCCGACCTGGAAGAGGAGAGTGGGTGCTCATTTCTCTCCCCACCCCCCAGCCCAGCACCCTGTGGCAACCAGAAGTCATTCCCAAACTCTTGTCACCTGTGCAGCATGAGGTAAGGTGGTCAGCACCTCAACCCTCACTGATGCTGGGCCAGCCTACACTGTTTTATTTCACTAATTCTCACACAAATACCACCAAATGGAAAGAAAACAATGAAATGTGAATACTTATCTTCACAAGTCATATACACACTGGGCTGGATATTCAAATTGGTTGTGCCATGCGCAATAGGGTTGCAGTCCCATATTGCGCCATTCTGCGATATTCAGCAGGAGGCAGTTGTGCCCCCCAAGTCATGCTGAGCAACAGCACAATGCTAATGAAGGCATGCTCAACCGGAGGGGGAGGAACCATGCATAAAATGCACAGCCCGATATTCTGCCGAGCTGTGCAGAGTTGTGCAGGTGCAACCCCCAACCTGCACCTGCACAACCTTGAGCCCCCCCAGTCGGGAGGGGGTTCTGTTTTGCCCACGATTGGGTCAGTGGGGGGGTGTAATACTGTTATGCCCATCATTGGACCAGTGAGGGAGGATTTACTTATGCCTGTGATCGTGCTGCAGATGGCGTCAGTCCCCAATGGCTGCTGCCTGGCAGGGCCCCAGGTGCAAGGAATCGTGTACCTGCATGCTAATGGCTCAAACATTGTTTTGATAAAGTTCTTTGCCTGCTTCTTCTGTGTTTCTTTATATTTCTGAATGCTATCCTTTTCTCCTTAACCTTTGCTGCCACCTCTTTTGAGAACCATAATTTTTTTTCCTTCGTTGTGTTTTATTGATCTGCTTTACACAAAGACTTGTTGCCTCTGTGATGGCTGTTTTGATCACTCCCCATTGTTCCTTCACCCCTCTTTCTTGACTGTTTGCTAGTGCTTTTCTGAGGCACTCTCCCATTTTCCCAAAGTCAGTCCTCCTAAAGTCCAATACTCTTGCTTTTGTATGGCTTGATTGTATGGCTGTGTGTATTGTGAACCACACTGTTTGGGGGTCACTTGTTCCCAAATGGCTACCCACCTCTAAATCTGAGATTCTTTCTCTGTCCCCATTTGATAGTACCAGGTCTAAGATTGCTCCCTCCTGAGTGGATTCCAATACTAGCTGTCTGAGGCATGCCCCTGTAGGGCATCAAGAATGACCTACTCTTGGATGTGCCTGCAGCAAAGGTGCTTCAGTTAACATCTGGCATATTCAGGTCCCCCATCAACAATATCTCCCCTTTTGCCCATTCTAAGGAAGCCTTCTATCATTTCATTTCCAGTCCTTCCCTGACATGGGGATCTGTATACAACCCTGTGCGGATTGTGGTGCCATTTCCTGTCTCCTGGTGACACAAGTGCCTCATCTACTCCCTGTTTACTCTTTAGTTCTATTGCTTTGATTCCTTCCTTTACACAGAGAGCTACTCCTCCTCCTCTTTTACCCTCCCCATCCCTCCTGTAGATTGTGTATCCTGGTATGTTGACATCCCAGTCATAGTTCTCTGTGTACCATGTTTCTGTGACTGCCACAGTATCCAGGCAACCCTCTTCCATCAAGACCACTAGTTCAGGGAGCTTGTTACACAGACTACAGGCATTGGTACTCATCACCCTCCACTTTTTGATAGCCTTGCCCCTTTTAGCCCCTTTCCTGTCCTTACTGCCTTTGTGTCTTTTTATATTTACCTCTGTCCTGCTCCCTAATAACTTCACTACCTTGGTGTTTACCTCAGTAATTCCCATGTTTTGTGGTGGGAGGCTGGTATTTCCCTGCTGCTTTTCAGTGCCTCCCCCCTTGGCTGGTTTAAATGCTTGCCAATGAAGCATTTAAACCTCTCACCTAGGATCCTGGTTCCCCTCCTGGACAGATGCAGACCATCGCACCAGTATAGGTCTGTGTCCCTCCAGGTGGCTCCCCAGTCCCCAATGAAGCCAAAACCCTGAGCTCCACACCAGTTTTTCAACCACTCATTGAATTCCCTGGTGAGGAGTGCCCTAGTATGACCCTTGCCATAGACAGGCAGCACCTCCGAGAAGGTTAACATATGCGCTACTTGTCTAAGGCCCCTCCCCAACTCTACAAACTCCTCTTGCACTGATCTGATCCCATTCCTAGCCAGGTCATTTGTCCCTAGGTGGACAATGACATCCAGCTCCCTCCCTCATGCAGCTGCTCCCATGATCCTGAGGATTTGCTTCTTGTCCCTCCAAGCCATGGCACCAGGAAGGCACCTTACCTCCCTCTACCCTTCCTCCCTCATTTCTGTGCCCCTAATGATTGGGTCCCCCACCAGAAGTTGTTTCCTTCCCCTGTGAGGTCCCATGCCACCCTCATGTGGGTCTCCTTTGTGAAGGTTCACAGCATCCTCCTTAGTCTCCACTACAGGTGCCTCCATAGAGGAACCACTATCCACCAGAAGAGTGAATGAATTGTGGAGAGGTACAGCAGGAGGGATGCAACTCTGTTCCGCCACCCTCTCCCTCCCTGAGCCCACCCTGGTCCAGTCTCTCCTCTTTCTTGGCAACCTCTGAGGTACTGGCATTGGCCCTGGTGGTCCCTGGGTGGGGGAGGAGGTTTCATGAATCCTAGCCAGGTCAGCCTGGAGATGGGCAACCTCTTCTCTCAGACCAGAGAGGTGCCTACAAATAGGGCAGCATTGCAGCCTCCAGAATGTCTCCTGGAACACTGCCGCCCCACAGCCATTGCACTGCACCACTCCTATCATGTCTTATTTTGTGTCCCCTCTCCTGTTTCTCTGTATGCTTACTCTCTCCACTCCTTACAACTCTCACCCTTCCTGTTCTGGGACAGCAACGTCCTACCTTCTTTAGTAGCCTCCTTCTTCCTTGCTCAATGTCAGACCACCAGCAGCTGGGGGAGGTGAGCTACTTTTTTCCTTTAGGGTTGACAAAACCAATGTTTCTCTATGATCCTTCCCTTCCTACTGCCAAACAGGAAGTTCCTGTTGACAGTCAGATCCAGTGGCTATAAAAGTAGAACTGGCTTAGGGTGGTATGGACGGCAATTAGTAAGAAAAAAGGCTAGCAACAGGAAGTTGTAATTTGAGTCACCTGCTTTTATAGTGCCTAAGACACACCCGCAATTAAGCTCTGTCCTCCTACTGGATTAGCAAAGTCAGCTGATACAATACTCTTCTCAGCACAGAACACACACTGACTTTCATTCTTTTCTCTCTTTTTTAACCCTAAATAAGACCCTTTCTACTTCTAATAAAGTATCTGCCTACTTAATCTCAACAGACACTGACTCCTGCTGAGATATAAGTTTTAAATTAATAAGAAAATGTAGCTTTTTAGTTAGCTGCTTTCTGGAGGTTTAACACCTTGCTTGCTCTGCTGACCATGCTTATGCTCACTTTGCTCAGTACTCCTAGCACCTTTCCTCAATTTTCTGCAGACTCTGCAGCTCTTAGGTTATTACTAGTCAGATATGAGGCATATTCTGACTCATCCCCAAAGTCACTCATGTGGGTGTCTGTCATTGCCAGATGCTGATGATGATGGTAGCTCACTAGGGACTGGAATATATTCAGAGCCAGAATACTCTTCTACAAACTCTGCATCCTGCTCATGTAATACATCATCAACCACCTGAGCAGCATGACTTCTGTGTTCGGATTGCATCCCAGAGGTAGAGGTAAGAGTTGTCACAGGCATTGAGGAAATATCTGTTTTGCAGAATCCAGGGTCATGGCAGTAGCCACATTTACAGTGACTGCACTGGTAGTGGTTACAGTACTAGTAGCCATGGGTTCAACATTGTCACTGGAGGCACTTGCTGAAACAGTGGTGCTGGTGGCTATAGTGGGGGACAGAGTTACAGTGACAGGGACATAAAAAGTGGTACAGATGGCACTGGTGGCACTGGCTGATGTGCTTGTGCTACAGGTAGTCATAGGGGCTGGCTGTATGCTAGTGGTGGGAAGGGGTGAAACATCAACAATAGTGGCAGAAGCTACAGGGTAACTCAGGACACTGACTGTGGCTGCTTCTTCCTCACTTGGAGCTCTGCTCAGCTGTGAAGTCCTCCTACTACTGCCATAGAAGGCTGGGGCAGAAAATGGGTGACTGCTACTGGTGGTGGTGAGAGTGCTATCAATTAGGTTACTACTGCCAGAGCTTCTTTCTCCCCCAATGTACTATGTGAGTTTACCACCTTGCTAGGTGAAAAAAATATTTTCGGATGCCAAATTTGTCCAGATGAACGTACAGTACCTTCTGATTCGGTATCACTGCTGCTTGCCGTGCTTGGCACAGGCAGGGCTGTGGACTTCCTGGGGCAAGACCAAGTCCTTTATGAGTTTGCTCATCACCAGACGTGATAAATGATACTGCTGCTGGTTAATGTTACAATCAGTAGAAGTACTATGATTAATTAACGACACAGGCAAATATTTGTATTTATGTTATGGTATGCAACTATGTGTAATCTCTGGGGATAATATATGCAACTTGCAAATAAGCCCACAACAGAACCTGCACCAACAGGCCCAACACATACACAATTCACTGTGCCACAAGTGACAGACTGAAAGACCCTGGAAGAAACTGATGGACAGATGTGTGACTCACTCTGCACTTACACTCAGATGCAGTGGGGAGGGAGGGTAGTCTAGGTGTCAAAATGTTTTCTAAACAAAATCAGGTTGTCATCAATTTTCAGTTACATCACATGCAGCAGCCTGTCACACTCACACTACTATATTATGTGTGGATTGGAATGTTAACCACTAGGGTTGGGGGAACCACTAAGCGGTGATGCTTACCAAACAAAACAATCCTCTGTGAACGACTGTTACTGAACCCAGAAACAGTTCCCCAAATTATATATATCTTTTCTAAATACTATAATTCTGTCACACTGAACAGAAAACTTAAGCCCGACTTTACTGAGCAAAAAAAGGGCATTTTTCTGACACAAAATAAATCTCTTTGAATTAAAAAAATTTACACATTGTAAGAGCAGACAGATGTGTGACTCGCTCTGTGCTTGCTGCACACAGACACAGTGGGGTGGGGAGACTCGGTGTCAGACTAATTTCTTTTCTAGCAAAATCAGATTGTCATGAATTTTCAGTTGCATTGCAGGCAGCAGTCTGTCACAGTCACACTACTATATTTTTGTTTGTGGTTCAAACTCTAAGACTGCAGGTGTGCACTGGGACATACTTACACCAAAGCAGCAATGCTGCTTAGCAAACAACCCTCTGTGAACAACTGTTATGGAGCCCAGAAAAACTTCCCCCAAATTATATATATTTTACAATATTATATTAACTTTACTGAGATTTCACCTAGATTTGGTGTGATCTGGAACTTTGAAGTTAAACCCAAAGGGAGGGGAGAGACTACGCACAATATGCACTTGCTGTGGCAGCAATTACTGTTGTAAAACCCTATCTGAATTACTGTTTACTGAGCCCAGAAACAGTTACCCTAGATTATTATATTATGCTATATAATTCTGTCACACGAAACAGAACAATAAAGCCTGAACTTTACTGATAGCAACAACAAAAGACTCTAGTGCCACAAAATAAAAAATATTTAAACCAGACCAAATCACACACTACAGCAGTGTGGAATGGATGAATGCAGTGGTGGAGCGGGATGCAGACACAAACAGTCTTCTGTTACTCCTAGACTAGGTTGCTACTTCCTGTGTAACTTAGCAAACACATAAAAAAATCAGTCCACAAAAAAGTTTCTCTGAAACTTAAGGATCACACTGCAGGAAAAAAAAAGCTAGTTCAAAAACAAGATTCTGCAGTTTGAGAAGCTGTGGCACTGAAGCATGATCTGTCCTCTGAGAGTGCTGTCTCACAGTGAGATCACATGATTTACAGAGCTGAGAAGCCTCTGATTGGCCAAGAAGGAAGCTCTGCAAAACTAGGAAATCTTGTTCCCCCAATACCTTTCCCAAATACCGAATAGTCAGGTATTCAGAATGGCTGTCCAAACATTCGGAACGGCAACGATTTGTGGTATTCTGGAAATAATATTCAAGGTGTGCACAGCCCTACCGTCTTCATCACATATCCATACTCCACCCCCTGCTATTCACAGGGCAGAACCATTTGTCATTATACCCCATGTAAAACATTTAGTTCAGCCCACGTTACAGAGTGTTTTTGCACACAAGCTGAAGAACCCTCCCAACCATACAGTGTCACGTGAACTTAATGCTGCTGTAGCTGAAATGCTGGCAGTTGATCTTTTGCCCTTCTCCTGGAGAATTCTTGGTTCTGGCAGTTTGCAGCATGTGCCTGTCCAAAATGGAAAGTCCCATCCAGGACTTGCTTTTCCACCCGTGCTGTCCCTGATTTCTACCGTACTGTGCCCAACTCTGTGAGACATGCCCTTCAACATTCCTCCTCTCCATTCATCCATTTAAGTATGGATATGTGGACAAGTGGAAAAACAGTGGGGAGTTCATATTTGTGTATAACTGCACATTGGGCGCAGGTGCCTGGTGTTGCTTGTGCTGTTGGTTGTGTGAATAATCAGTTTAGTAAAGTGGGGTGTCATGGTAGCAGTCTTCCAGGAATCCGATAGCATGCAGCATTCCTATGCACAATGTGACCTGTTCACACACTGGTAAAAACATGCTGAACTTGATACTGACTGAAACTGACAAATGGCTGAACCCCCTGTCCCTGAGAGCTGAGTTCATACCAAGTTACAATGGGTCAAATGTTGTTCCATACATCATGAATGGTGGCTTTGTTCATGTTCCATGCATGGCTTACTGTTTAAATCCTGTGGTGCAAAAGTTTCTGCATCACTCTGATATAATGAAAATGCTGACAATTGCACACCATATCTGTTCTCACTTTTCATACTCTGCAAGGCCCGTGTCCTACTATGGCAGCTGCAGCTCCAAAACAGCCTCCCACTGCACCACTTGAAGCTGGAAGTTGTCACCTCATGGAACTCCACTTTATACATGGCAGAGAGGTTGTATGAGCAATTCAAAGCCATCTCAGAATATCTTGTAATGTACACTAGCCATGACAGTTCTGAGGTCTCCACGTCTATGATGACTGAATCAGTGGTGCCCCATGGACTCTGTAATAACAATTTTGAGGTCTGTTGAACATACTACACAGGCAGTGGGTGGCACGTCTGCCTCCATTAGCCAATCAATTCCACTGCTGTGGGTGCTAAGTCAGATATTGGTGAATGTACAGCATAGCCCTAATGTTGCTGGAAACAGTGCTAGCAGTGTGTTGCTGAAACAAATGCTGATAGAATTTGACCAGAATTATCACATCTTGAGCATTCGGTGTAGTGACAACTTTGCAATAGCAACAATGCTGGACCCAAGATACAAAACATGGAATTGCCTCAGTGCTGGAGGATGAGGCTTGAACAGGTAAAAATGTCAGTGGGCAACTGGTGCTCTTGGTTCATGGGGCACAGAAGTCATGTGCCTAGGTCAGCAAATCTCAGCAGCAAAATCAGGCTGAAGGTGAACCTGGAGTATATCCTGAGACAGAGGGTACTGCAGTTCCAGGTGGTCTGTCATCAAAACCGGCTGGCGTTAACCCTCTTTAGGATACTTTGTCCCAAGTGGGACTTGTGACATAAATGATTCCAGAGAACAGGATGATGCATTAACCACTGGACTTAGTGAAGCACCGCAAATGGTTGAGTCATATTTGTCTGAAAACAAGCATCTGTCAATAACTGCTAACCTTATTTTATACTGGAGTGGAAAGGTCAGTGAATGACCAGAGCTGACTGCAGTAGTACTGAAGTACCTGACATGCCCACCCTCCACTGTAAGTGTCGAGAGGGTATTCAGCTCAGCAGGTGCAATAGTTCAGGATCCTTGTACAAACCTCTCTCCTGCAAATGTCAGTTTGCTGACATTCATAAAAATGAATGAGAGGCACATACCAGCTCAGACTGCAACCTCAGTATTCATACACCAGCCTAGTCATGGGGGTTTTGCTGATGTAGAAATGGACCATCTGGTGGCACTGGCTAGGGCAGCATGAAACGGTCTACCGCTGGTGTAGATGATGACACAATGGAGAAGGAATTTCCCAGTGGTCAGAATTCAGACATAGATGACTGTGCAGGCAGCTCTCTTTATGAGGATGATGATGAGGTTAATGTTGGCAAGTTTTAACTGAAGTTGTTAAAAGGCTGTCACATTTGTTGTATGATACATGTTTTCCTTTTCATAAAGTTAAATCAGTGTCCCACTCAGAGTGACTCAAATTCCATATGTCATGTCACATTTGTAACACAGAGCACAATATATCCTTGCCCCTGGACCTCCACCAAAAGGCTGCTGTTTTTCACTGCAACCCCCACCAGATGCAGCAAGATGTGAGAGGGAATGTCATCTTGTGCTTCAGCTATGACCACCACCACCCACAACCACCATTCTGATGATGTTTTTCATTACATGTCTTGACCATGCCAAGGCAGAGGGAGTCAAACAGGAGACCACATCCATCAGCCACAGGCACATGACTTCTACTACGAATACTATAAAGTGAGTATGTGTACTGATGTTTATCATGCTATTCAACCTCCTTTAGCTGTGTGTTTTGTTTCCTGTTGCTTTTCTGATCGATCTGCAATGGTCAAACAAATACGATCCACATATTTTGTTTTTTACAAGTTAACAAATGATTCTCTTTCACTGAAGGTCTGTATCAATGGTAGAGCATTACTGTGTACAGCAACCTAAGGGACATCCATTTCCATACTGTTAAGTATATCAATTTTTATTTAATCTATTCCTTTTTTTTATAAGAGTGCAAAAAATCCAACCGATGATTCGTAAAGTAGGTGACATGTATGTCACAAAATATTTGCCCAACACATCATGTACTGTATTCCAAACTGTAGCAGCAGCCATGCCAGTGTTGAAAAAAGTTTGACCTAGGCTGAGTGACCTGACAAGATGTGGTTTTAAAATGTAAGTTGAGTTAAGACACTGGGACACTGGCACAGTCTATTTCTTACAGCCTGGTACTAAATGTAATTGTTATCTGATGATTTGTTGTTCTTGTGGCTTCACAACTTGCTATCGGTGTTAATCCATATACCCGTGGTGGAACAGCCACGGCTTAAACATAATGTGTTATTGCTGCAATCAAGTTGTAATAAGTCCTTCATTTCTTTTTGTTAGGAAATTTCAAGATGCTTTGTTGTGTCATAGTTGCCTTATTGAACTTCAACATCATACCCCCTCAAGCCGGAGACATGCCAGAAGTAGAAGTCGTATGAATCGAAGATGACTGTGACTATCATTACTGGACTGGAGAAGGATGCAGTTAAAATCTGTGAAGAAGTAACCAAACAATAAACCATTAATAAGACCTACTAGCAAATATGATAACCCCCCAAAAACATACTTACCTTCATTGGCTTGAGAGTACTCCATTTCCAATTTCAGCATCACAATTTCTCAAGCACGGAATGTGCACACCAACAGTATGTGACCAGTGACAAAAACAATATAATGAGTACATGTATATTTATTTCAACACCCCCAAGAAAATATAAATACTTGTATATATCAACTCACCAAGGCTACTATTGGTGTATGCACAAAGAACACCCTTCCTGTTGAGGTGATCACAGCACACTTTGGGTAACCAACAGTTCTCTCAGTGTCATCATTTGTGATGGTACACTGAATGGTCATTCATGTTATCCCTCCTTCATACGATTTGGCAAGACACTGCGCATCATCACATCATCATCACAATAAGGTTAATACAGTTTTACTATGCCACAGCAATATCGCTCATGGAGACATCCCTGAAAGCAAGAGCCACAGTGCCCAGTGTCAGCACTACAGTGTCTAAGATGCCTTCATGTTTGTATCAGGAGGCTGTGACCTCTGAACCTCCCATGTGGGGGCTCCACCACATACACCCCAGTCTCTAGGATTCCAAATCTGAGTCAGAACTGGAATGGGGGGAACACCCTGTGAGGCAGTCTCAGGGACTGCGGTGACCATCACAGCGTTGTGTGGGCTTTGCCCAAATCCTGTCACTGTGATGGTCTTCATGATGGTGGAGTCACTGCAGCGATGGTATACCAGTTAATACACAGCAGCATTACATGTAATTGCAACTGAAGCAACATTTCTTGTAATGCTCCCATTTCACTTTGTCAGCACCGAGACATTTTCTGGATACAAGAGAGTTGCATTTTTGGGATGCACAAAAATCCTGGTGACTGTGTGTCAACACTGCCCACATGACTGAGTGTGCCATTAATTCTGGGACACTTTGTATTTGGCGTAATGTTCCCATTTCACTTCAACAGCACCGGAGAATTTTCTGGACACAAAACAGTTGCATTTTGGGGATGCACAAAAATTCTGGGTACTGCATGTTGTGAGCACATAATGTCATAAGTTATAAATTAATGTCTATTTAAAAAAAATAAATATTTTTGGATCCTCAATAATGTTTATTTTCTGTTGTGAAGTGTTTGTCAAAAAGGAGAACTGAGCAGTGCAAGTATACAGTGCTAAACATCATGTGTGCACTCAGTGTTCTTTCCTGTGTGTGCAGGCACAGTCCAGCTTCATGCAAACCTACAGTATATATGATGTGACTTGTTGCAGTATGTAAAGAATAATGATACAAATATAAAAGTATATTTTATTTGTACCATCAGCAGCAGTGGAGTAAGTGATATGATATTATTTCAGAGGTCTCAGGCCACTGTGCATCTCAGTCACTCGCAGTGCACACAGAACTTTGCGGAGACAATAGCACACAAAAAAATCATGCTTTTCAACAAACAATATCCAACAGACATGAAATATTGCACCAAAATATGTTATGGTGTACAGACATTTTAAAGTCAGAATATATAACAGGTCCTACAGTCCACTGCCACCACACTGTGCAACCACTGGTGCCCTGTTGTGTTATGGTGTACATCAATTTGCTAAAAAGCTGACACTGCCAGTCTAAACTAGAAAGACATCACTTATTCCAGAACAAAAAATGAAAAGAAGAACTGCGGTAGCACAGTATGTTGACACTTGGTAGTGAGTGAACTGGAACTTATATATTTTGTGACTTTACAGTGTCTGTACACCATCCATCAAATATGTTGGGTGCCTCACCATCCCCAATACTTCATGTCTGTTGGGTACTTTTTTTGAAAAGCAGGATTTTTGTTTTCTATGATTTTCTAAAAGTTATGTGTGCACTGTGTGACTAAGTTGCACTCTGGCCACAGACCTCCGAAAAATAATCACTTAGTCTGCTGATGATGATGGTACCAATAAAATATATCTTACATATTCTTATCTTCATCATTTATACCATAAGCACTGCAAAAAGTCAGCATATATGTGTTTGCAAGAAGCTGGACAATGTTTGCAGTCCACACACAAGAAAGAACACTGGCTGCACACATTCAGTTTAGCACATTATACTCACACTGCTCAGTTCTGCTTTTCCACAGTATCTCCACAACAGAAAGTAAACATTACTGAGGCACCAGAAATACATCAGAGTAGACATTCTTAACTAGTATTATAACACAGTTGGGGGGGTTGAGATATAAAGCTAATGTGGGATCCCCTGCTGGTCCAACAACAGATGGGGCATCAACACAATCTGCAATTGGTGTCACTCTTTGTGCTCCAACTGCTGCTGGACAGCACTCACCCTCTTGTTCTCTTCTTCTGCAGCCCACAAAACAGCAAGGGTGGCCTGAGTTGCAGGCAGTGCTTGGTCCGCTGGTGTTAGTGCAGCTGGTGTGTGGTAGGGTGGCAGAGCAGCTGCTCTGGCCCTCCTCTTGCTGTGGCAATGCACAGCAGCACCCTCTGCCACTGCCACAGAAGGGCCAGCAGGTACAAGCCTGGTCTGTCCTATGGCAGCCTGCCACTCCACCATGTGGTGATTAACCATGTGGGTGCGCTGGCCCCCAGTCCCCAGGTGTGTCTCCCAGGGACCACGGCACTCCTCAACACCACAAATGTGGCACCATACCAGGCTGCTGTCCCTCCCAACACAATCAATGAACTCCCAAACTGGAGAGATGAGGGGGGTGACCAGACACAGGAAGGCCAGATGCACTGGCAGCAGCATGGTCATGGCAGTGCTCAACCTCTGGCATGACTTGCTCTGGAGGCCATGCTGTTAGAGCTGCTGCTGCTGCTGCTGGTGGACTTGGTGGTGTTGGTGGTGGTGCTGCTGCTACTTCTTGGGGGGACCCAAGATTTTTGATTGGTTTAAACAGCACCCAGCCATGCCCCTCACAGGTACGCACTTCTCCCCTGTCAACCATGCTGCCATGCAGTCCCACTGCCCCCAGCACCATCCCAGACATTCTCTGACTTTCACCCTGTCCCTGGTCCATTTCTACAACTTGAGGACTCAAACTCGACTTCCCTCCCTCCCTCTGTCTGAGCAACAATGAGTTGACAATCAACAATGATAACATGAAACACTCACACACACAACACAGGAACAGACACACACACACACTAACAAAAACTTATAAAAGTAAAACACAATGACATCACAATCACAGAAAGAAAGACATGAACTACAAAAGGAGTACAAAAAACATTAAATAACAATAAAGCTTTGAAAAAAGCTGTTGGGTGGGTTTTATATGATCTCTGGATTTTCTGTTCCTCCTAACTGCTTTACAGACAAACTGACTCCTCTCTCTACGTCTGCAAAAGAGAAAGTGAAAGCATCTGCTTGCATGAGTCACTTCCTTCCTGCCTGGCTAAAGCAAGTGACTTACAGTACTGTAAAACATGTGATGAGTGGGGGCTGCCTATATTGTTGTCACTTCACCTTACTTAATGTTAAGGTGGAATGACAATGCAAAGTCATAATTACAATGCTAAGTGAGCCTTTCATGTTTGCCACTTTGCATAGCCTCTCCCCTTCTTGCCTTTACCTCCTAGTGTTCTTTGTGTAATATATCACTTAGTCAGATTATGTCAACCGAAGTTACTGTCTAATATCCTGTACTGTATAAACTATTTTATGTTTACTGTCTGTAATCATGTAACCAGCCTGATAATAATTGTCTGTACTTCTGATGTGGAACCTTTGTAAAACAGCCTTGGCTCAAAAGTATCTTGTAATCCTAGACATAAATAAATAAAATAAATAAAAAACATGAACTGCCCACTTAGTGCTCACTTCACTGGTGAAATTTTAAATCACTGCATCTCTAGCTCCAAGTGGCAGTAGAGACAATGTAGTTGCCATAAAATGTTTATGAGCCCACGAAGCTCAATATGATCTCATGCCATTGTGCCAACAAAGGCCAGTGTTGTTGCTAACTCACAAGACCCTAAATCAATATACCAATGGGTGCAGTATATCAACAAAGTAGTTGTGAGGCAGAAATCATGCAGCTTCTATAACAATATACAATTTGGTGTGTAGCAGCTGTGTCATTCCATGTCTTGCAACCACTATAGCACTGCACTCTCCATTTGATTGTATAGGATGTTTGTGAGTTAGACAGTGGCTGAGAAGTGAGACTGTGCCACTCTTTGCCAGCTCTAGTTCAGTTATCATCCAAGGTGGGTAGGAAGGAAGCAGTTCTATGGTTTGGGGACAAGGTGCATTGTTTTCTATTGATTGGGCCTGGAGGGTAACATGGGTGCATTATGGACTGGGGAAGAGGAGTTATTTATATCTATTGTGGCAGGGGAGAAGTATTAGTTCAATGTGTGATACATAGCTCAGTGCTTGTGATATGTAAGAGCTGAATAAAATATAGTTAGTGCTTTAGATAAATTTAAACTGGGTGGTACACTGGTTAATGTTTGTAGTATGCAGGGACTCAGTACTGTGGTTGGTGATTACATATATTAAGATGGAATGGTACATGGGTCAGTGCTTGAGTACATATGAACTGGATGAAATGGTTGAAGCTTAGATACATTTGAGCTGGATGAGATTTAGTTAATGTAAGGACTTAATCTTTTGTTCTATCTGTATATCCCACCTTTGGCAGGATGCTAGGTAAGGGTAGGAGTGAAGGCCCAAAAAAGAAATGTAATAATCAATGCGATTAACTCCATTAACTCCAGAGAGTTTTATCAGTAGCTTACAGAAGAGGGGGAAAACCCTTAGGGGGAACCTCTGATGACCCATGGCTACTAACCTGACTATCCTCAGGGAATACTAAAAGGAAAGTAATCCTAAAACAGGCAAGTAATGATATATAGTTTTGTGACTAGATCCAGAGTTTTAGTTGAAGATGCATATCCTGAGTTTGATTGCAAGCAGGTAATCCTGGAAGCTGAAGTACTGGCGAGTGATAGTTCACCATGGAGTGACATTAGCTTAAGATGTTAGCAAATCTATGTCCTTAATATCTATAGGTGTAGAAGGCAAGGAGTTGTGCATGTTCAGCCAGTTTTGCTAGTGACTATTCACAGAATCACATCTTGGAGGGGATAGTATGATGGTCAATTCTGAAGTGCAATGAAGAAAGAAATCAGTTCTAGAATATGTAATAGTATGGTGAACAAACACCTATGCCTTCCTTTCAGATCAGAGCTGGAGAAAATGGTGGGTTCCACATGATCTGAAATGCAGAGTTCCAGTAGAAATGGTTCCAGGCCCCTTGCATGGCAAAGCAGGAATGCAGTGCTCAGGCAGCCAGGCCCCATGCTGGTGGAGCAGATAGTAACTTCCATGCCCACTTGAGGGGTGAAGCAGGAATGTGTAAGAGCAAGCTGATAGGCCTTTTGAGGGTAAAGGAGTAAATTGAGCAAGTAGCCATGCCCTCATGGGGCAAAGCAGGGGACATGGTGGAACCCATGTGGCCTGCCACTGCTTGGATTCCAGTAGAGATGGATATACCCCCATGTGGGTTGGCCTAGAGGAGACAAAATGCAGATAAGCATGCAGCCAGGTCCTATATGGTGAAGCCAAACATGGCCCCACATGGTCTACCAGTGCATAGGTTACAGAGAAATTAAATGAGTGAGCAAATGCTGGCACCCCTCCCCCCGGCAGGGTAAAACAACATTTAAAAAGTTATCCCAGGATAACACTAAGACCATAGGCCAGAGTTGTAGGCCATTGTGGTGGAGACTCATATAATGATGGATGCCCTTGACACTGTCAAGAGGGAGAGGAGGAGGATCAGCAAAGTTTTCCTTTTGGGGAGTGGAGCTAGGTACAGTCCACTGAGAAGATAAGACAACTATCTACACACAGTAATGTATGAAGGCAGATGAAGGGTAGACTTCCTCATTATCCCAGGGCACATCTGGAAATGAGCTGTTTATTGCTCATGTTGTCTTTCCTGGTAAAACATTGTTCCAAATAAAAAACTAAGTTAGATTTCCAAATCCTGTTGTTTAATTTGATGATGAGCAGAAGGTCAATGCTGAAGCTGAGTTCCAGCAGATGGAGAGATCCAGCTAGGCATGATGGTTAATCCGTGAATTGAGGGAGCTATGAGTAGAATGGCAGTAAAGTGTAATAGACAGAAGTATGGTTGAAGATGATTGCCAACAGGAATATATGAGGATGTAGAAGTCTTGGATGATGAAATGGTCCGTAGGGAGCAGTGAAGAGCTAGTAGTCTATACTGAAAGGAAAACTTGCCTGAAGCTGGAATTTCACTAGTGGGTATGAATGTCCAAAGATGGGACCACTGGGGGTCCATTGTTGCATTAGTGAGTGTTGAAGATTGAAGTCTTCTAAGTCCCATGGAGGCTGAGACTAAACAAGAGATTCCATGCAGAAGCATAATTTGATTATGTAGTGTTGGATGAAAGTGCAAAAATTAGTTTTGTGCATGTTTTGAATAATTATCCCAGTTTCACAAATGTTTTGGCAATGTTTTGAACTTGAGCACAGTGAAATATGTTTAAAACCACACTTTTAGGGCTGTGGGCAGAGTCTACAGCTGTTTTGGGATTACTTTGTACAGTGTACTCCAAGTAAGCCATTCCCTGATTCCACGGACGATCAGTTTGCATAGTCGAAAACCATGAGCCAAAACCTCAGTGCATACATACTGTACCAATGCTATTACTACCTGTTAAAGTGGATGTTACCCACCGTGTGCAGCGGACAGAAAGTGACATCTAGCAGACCAACATTGCTCTTTGAAATGAGGTGTTAAGTGTCACAAATGCACTCAGTAGGTCAGGCCTTCTGCTCCCACAGTGCCAACCTCCGATCGCAGTATTGTGAACAGGTAACAGGGTAACCCTTCTGTCTGCTTGTGGGTCCGAATCACCTTTAGTCTCAAGTTCTGGGGGGATTCAAACTGTGAACCATATGCTAGCATACCCAAATGTACCGGCTCAGATAATTCTGCTCTTTGGGGGATGCCAGATATCTTTCTCCTAAGGGCACCTTACCATGTATCCAAAATGAACCCTTAAAACTCTATGAAAGACCTTAGGTATATTCATACCTTTTCCCAGTTTGGTAACACCATTCAAGCTTCTGAACATTTTTGTCAAAATCTTAACCCTCAATACATCACATGCAAAAGAAACAAAGAACTTGGAAGACTCAGGCATTATTTGAAATAAAAGGTTTACTTAAATGGACAAAAATATGTAAAATGTAAACACAGAACACTATATCAGAAAACATACAATCACTTAAAAGAAAACAAGGAAAAGTACAAACTCTTACCAACATACAGTTAGACTTTTTCTGTCTAATGTATATCTTCACAGTGCTTAAGTTAGATGTTGTTTCAAGAGTCCAAACAGGAGCGCCAAAGTTGAAACACAGAATACAATTTAAAATGCTATGTTTCAACCCCTTCCATGATGTCATCTAGCTCCTCTTTTAGAATATAAAAATATACAAAACAGTATGTCCTATCAGGAGGTATATTAAATACTGTGATCTCAGCAAAACCTAATTTTCCCAGATAATGTCAGTCTTTAAATTAAACCTTTTTTCTTGATCTTGTGTGGTTTCCTGCTTTCCAAGGATCAAAGGATTTATAACTTTTAGTGTCCTAATGATATAACATGTTTTCTTCCTCTAAGATGTATACAAGTTTATAAGCCCTATATCCTGGTAACTGGGTCAGCTCTAATTAAATCAGGGAAAACAGGAGACCTTCAATTATGTCTCTCTAGTCTGTTTAATTACCTATTGGTTTCAGGTTAATATATCCTGTAGCTGAAACCTTGGGGGGCTGGGGGGGCATGGCAAGCTGACAATTACACACCACATTCTGTTTTACAAATGTCATAGAACAATCATAACCATCTGGCCAAGCATCACAGTCCTTCCCACCTAGACTGAATCTGGGGGCTCTATCCCCTGCATGGAATGAGTTCCCAAATCAGTTCACTCCTCATAAAGACACAAAAGGCCATCGCTGTTCTGATTGGTCACTCTAGCCTATGTAAGATTGTCATGTCAAACCCTTGCAAGGCAGGCTCCATCTTAACAGTCTACCACTAGTTTTTCCCATTTGAATCAGTCAAGCCAAGGGGTTGTGATCTGTTTGTACCTCAAAATGCTGCCCATGTAAATATTTAGGGCCCACACTATAGCAAGGCAGTCGTTTTCCACAGTAGAGTATGCCTACTCCCTTGGAAGTAATGTTTTACTCAGGTACACTACAGAGTGATCTTTCCCTTGTTTGGATGTCTGACTCAGTACTGCCCCAATACCCACAGTTGAGGCATCAGTCTGAACTATAAAGGGTCTGCTATAGTCAGGACTTGTCAATACAGGAGCACTGCACAGTGCCTCCTTCAGTCTGGTAAAGGCTTTTTCACAGGATGGTTCCTGGGTAATTTTCTTTGGCATCCTTTTCTTTACCAGGTCAGATAGGGGAGCAGCCAGGGCACTGCAATTGGGTACACATTTCCTATAGTACCCTGCTGTCCCTAGAAAACTCCTGACCTGCTTCTGCATTTCTGATCTGGGCCATGCTTTGATCACCTCTATTTTTACTTGGTTAGGACGGAGCTGTCCCAGACCTACAACGTGCCCAAGGTATGCCACTTCAGCCATGGCCACCTGGCACTTCTCAGCTTTGACAGTGAGCCCAGCCCTCTGTATTCCTGTCCAGCTCTTCCCTAAGGTGGGACTGGTGTTCCTGGTGTCACAGTGTGTATAAGAATGCAATTAATGAAAAGCAAAACCCACCCAAATTAAACATATGCTAAAATTGTAAGTTAAAAATAAGACCCACAAAATAGAATTACGAATATATATATATATGTATATGTATATATATATATATATATATATATATATATATATATATATATATATCCATGCAAAGAATAAACAGTAAAGTTTACCTAAAGTGAGCAATCGTTTCACACTTTATGGAATGTAAAACTTAACTGGAACCATTACCCAACTATACTCTCAAACTAGTTATTATGACCCATAAACCATAAGGCCTGTAGCATAGTAACAGGAGTTTATACATGATAATATAAATTGGCAGTATAAGTGCCAAACAAAAAACAGCTTGTGAAGGAGCACCAAGAAATTAAGACCATACAGCCTGATAAGCACAGATTTCAATAAATTCTCAGTATATAACAACTTGATGTGCTGAAAATGTATAGGAATCTGAATAAGAAATCATAGGAATTAAATTAGTCACCTCCCCATCCCTGGGAGAAGATAACTAGTTTTAGGAGATATATATATATATACACTCACACACACACACAACATATGAGTCCTAATGCACCATCATTCACATCAATCACTTCAGTTGTTACCCAAAGAAATTAAACTTGGCATGAAATTACAAGTAAAATAGAACATGTATCCTAATATGTACAAAGCTCAACAATGTGACACTATATAACCATACTACTATCTGTGCAGTAACAGTCCAAGGATTCTGAATAGAACCACAATGAAATAAAACTTCCACCATTGCCAACTTCTTCAGTATAAGGAAAGGACAGCTACCAACTGAATATCCTTAGTAGTCACATATCATCCAGACCTTGAACTTCTTCATAAGATTATCAAGGACCTCCATCCAATATTTAGTGAGGATGAGACACTAAATTGTATTTTTAAAGAACTACCACTTTTATATTTTAAACAACAACCAAAGTTAGCCAACCAAATGTTTAGGAGTAAACTTTCACCAGAACAGAATACCATGACACTAAATGGCACATATCCCTATAATCAACTCAACTGTAAAACTTGAGAGCTCATTTCCATTTTGGACTGTGTCATTACATCACAAAACAAACAATTCACGGTATAGGGGAATTATACATGTGCATCAGAGGATGTTGTTTATTTCATGCAATGCAAGAGATGTTCACAAACTGGTTATGTTGGAGAGACAAGCCAAACACTCTGCACTAGGATGAACTTGCACAGACATACTGTTAATCTGAAGAGGACTGGAAACCAGTGGGCAACACTCTCTCAGCCTGACTACTAAAAGTACACAACAGAGACGGGCTTTTGAGATCAAACTTATTTTACTTCTTAGTAAGGTAGAAGATAGCATGAACACATATTTGGGGTTCTTGGCACATTATAGAACTTAATAATCACAGACCTTTTCTTCATAGGATAAACCTATTATATGACTTCAGCATCTACTTGTGTGTGTGGGGGGGTTATGTGAGTGTGGTGGGCGTGGGTGTTGCTGTCACACTGAGGTGGGCATCTAGTCAGATACATGGACTTGCAGTGCATTATGACTCTTAGTTCACACGCATAATGAATATTATTTTCTTCTTACTATTTATCCTCCCTGGGGGAAGGGTTAATTTCATTGGGTCCTATTGAGATTCCCTAGCCTATTACTGTACATACAGTTATTTGATTATATACTGTCACTTTTTTGAGCTCTGGACATATTGGGGTGCAGGATCTCATTTGCTTGGGGGCCCTTGACAGATCAAATTACATTGGGCTAATAATGTAGTGATTTGTGGAAATGAAGGTATGTTAGGACTTTTGTTTTATACACAAAAGTCTGGAAATTCAGTGTTAGAGTTACCAACCCTACCATCCCAATCCCCCAACCTTCACAAGCTAGCAGGCATCAGGGTATGTGTTGGGGTCATTAGGCCTAACTCTCTCTCCATTCCATGTGTAAACAAGCTGACATGGTACAGTATAGAAGTTGGGTGAGTAGGCCTGACAACCCCAATGCATACCCTGATGCCTGTTGCTGTTAGGAGGGTGGGATGTTACCTAAAGGTGTACTAAGCTGTGCTTAATGAAAAATCTGTATCGAAAACCATTTTCAAGATATGGGCACCAAATGTTGGTGTGAGCACTACAATGTTATCCTATGGGAAATTACAAAACTTCAAAGTGCTGTAACTAGAGATGGGTGAAGTGGCCCCAATTCGCTCCTCAAAGTGGAATGCAAAACTAAGCAGAGTATTCACTTTATAATGGGTAACGTGAAGTCCACTGAAAACAATGACTTCGCATTACCTGCCTCCTCTCCAAACCACTACTCCACCAATTCTTAAGGCGGAGTACATTGAATGCAATGTACTTTGCCTCACTTCACCTTGTTTTTAAGCTCCAAAGGTGAATTTTGCAGTGATTCATGTGATTTCAGGTCACATGGGCTCTAGACTGTTCTGCAGAGCCTCAGTTTGGGGTACTGTGTGTAGGAAGCTGAAGGAGACAATGTGCTCTGAGAGCTCTCTGCGATTCAAACCTTTTAAAAACTGTTAAAAAAGCCTTTTTGAGTCATTTATTTGGCTGACACTTTAGTTCATTGATTATAGGAAACCCTCCTGCGCTCATATCATGAAGGGTGGTGGGATTGGGATGGTAGGGTTGGTAACCCTAACATTCAATTTCCAGCATCGAAGGAACTAGAAGGGGGACAGGATCAGATCTACAGTACAGTAGCTTCTTGTTGTTTTTACATTGTTTCTTGTGGATTCTACTTGGTAGAAGGTTATTTCTTTTCTTCCTTACTACTAAGGGTCTAGCAGGGTATTGTTTGGGGCTGTTGGAATTTTGAAACCTGTTTTGGTAGGTATAAGTGGGCTCATTTGTTTGATTCAGTGTGTGGCAGGCTGCATTTGTAGAGGCCTATTTCTTCTGTTTTAAAACATAATTGGTGTGATTTAACGGGGTCTGTTTCTTTGAATTGGAGACCTATATCTTCTAATTCCAAGCCTATTTTGATGTGTTGTTGGTGAGTTGTTTGAATTGGAGTCCTGTTTCTTTGGGTAGCAAACCTATTTTGGGGGCTTTGAGTAGAATTGTGATTCATTGTTGCTGGCTTCACTAGCTGCAAAGTTTTAGTGCAGAGTGGGGAAGGGTGCTAATGGTCTGACCAGAGACCTCAGCTACCTGATTGTTTCTGGAAGACTTGGGTTGGTCCCACCCACCCCTGGTCCATTATTTCCTTTATACCAGGGTTCTAACATCACTTCCTCAAACGGGCAAGGATATGCACCTGTCATAGCAAAAGCAGACATCCAGGAAAGGAACAGCAGCAGGTGAAGAGGTGACTGCTATCTCAGTGGAAGGAAGTAATGCGAAACTAGGAGCTTTCATTATTACTTTTGCATTGTTATTGCATTGGGGAAAGGAGGAGTAGAGTTGAAGAAGGTTGTGCAATGGCTACTTAAAGTCTCTTTTGAGTGTAGATAGAAAGGATAGGAATATAAAAAGTGGTTGCTCAATATACCTAAACGTGTGCAACAAAGGAGGTATGGGAAATAAAGAAAATGTTTTGCACTGATGGGGGGGGAGGAGAGACTTGGGGGAGTGTTTGGTATCCTGTATCTGGAAGGGTCGGGGGTTGCTGGTGGGCAACGACAGCAATGGGTAGGGTGGTAGGCTGCAATAACTGTGGTGCACCAATCTTTCTAAAAATTGCTTGGAGTGTGGGAGGATGTTTAGTGTACAATCACATAGAAAACTTAGAAAGGAGATTGAGGGTCTGCTGGAGGAACTAAGACAGGTAAGGCAGATTTGGGGTGGTTTAGCCCTATACTGGAGGGAGGAAGAAGGGGAGATGAGGGAGGGTGATTTAAGCCAACAGTGGTGAGGAGAGGGTCAGAAGAAGGGAAGAAGAGACAAAGGGGCCCAGCCATGAAGAATGATTGCTGGGGAAACCAGGTCAGGAGACAAAAGACAAATGGAAGGAGGAGATAGGTACTTGTGAGGGGAGGCAAAGAAGTGGCAAAAGTCATGGAGTGGAAAGGAGAGAACAGGTTACTATGAAGAGAGAGGGAGCGGGCATTTGTGAAGGGTCTTCAGAAAATAGTTTTGCACTGTTAGAGAGGAAGAAGGTGGAGGAGGGAAAAGATGAAATTGGAGGAGTAATTGATAAATGCCTGGACCAAACTGGAGCAGGGGGAAGTTCTGCTGGGAGAATTGCAACAGGGGTAAAAGGGGGAAATAATGTGTAGGCGGAAGAAGAGGAGCTGGAAATGAGAGCGGGAGATGAACGGAAGCAAGCAGGGAGTAAGAGGGGTGGAATCTTAGTGCAATACTAAGAGGAGTCTGGGGTAGCAAGGGGAGAGTCATAGTCACATTTGGGTGGAGGCCATGCCAGGAATGACAGCAGAAAGGGTGGGACAATCTATTCTGAAATATGCTAGAAGGGTAGGACAAGCCTCATTTAATTATACATCTTGGGACAAACGACCTGCTTGACAAGACAGTAGATATAGTCAGAGGAGGTTTGAGGAACTAGCACAATTATGTGAGGGGGCAGGAAGATCAGTAACTTTTTCAGAGATACTTCCAGTGCCAAAGGCAAGCACAACATGAAAGCCGAGAATAGAGGAATTTAATGGATGGCTAAGAACCTGGTGTTGTGCTAAAGGGTATGGGCTGTTGGGGGGTGGGGAGGGACCTGGGAGGAGAGTAGTCTCTATGCCAAGGACAGACTACACTTGAGTGAGGAGGGAAAGAAAGTGTTGAAACAGAGGATGGAGGAGTACATAGAGGAGGTTGGGGGTGGCAGTTGGGGAAGAGATATGAGACCACAGGTTGGGAAACCATATGAGCTTACTCCCATAACAGTGACAAAGGACAAATGGCAAGTACTATTGGTGATGCTAGAAGGGAGGACAGGATGGAGGGAAGGGTGGAAGGTGGTTACCCTAATGCTAGGAGCCTTGGGAGGAAACTGCAGAGTTACAGGTTCTCATGGCAGAGGGAGAGGTGAACATTGCAGCCATCACAGAAACATGGGCCACCCAATACAATGACTGGGACCTGTCTGTAACAGGTACAGGTTATTTCGAGGGACAGGTGATTGGGAAGGGAGGAGGTGGCACTATATATGAAGGAAGGACTGAAGTGTGTAAGGGAGGAAGGGAGGAGGGTAGTACTGGAGTCACTTTGATGTAAATCCAGGATTCCAAGAATAGGATTCTTAGAATGGGAGTGGTGTATGGCCACCATCTCAGACAGAGGAGTTAGACAGGGAACTAGAGCAACAGATCAGGAGGACCTGTGAAGGGTAGTGTGGTGATTGTGAGGGACTTCAACATGCCAGGAGTGGACTGCAGCACCCCAACAACCAGGAACAGAAGGGAGCAGGTACTGCTGGATGCCTTCCAGGACAGCTTCCTGCTGCAAATGGTCAATGAACCAACCAGGTTAGGGAATACCCTTGACCTTGTGCTGGTAAATGGAGACTTTGTGAGAGAATTTACAGTGGAGGAACCGCTGTCAGGGAGTGACCACCACTCAGTATGGCTCACATTGGATATGGGCAAGGAAGGAGTGGAATCTGGCACAAGAGTGCTGGACTTCAGGAGGGCTGACTTTGGGAGGATGGGGGAAGTGGTAAAAGGGAACCTGGCCAGAATTCACTCTAGTATGGACACTAACCAGAGGTGGGAGCTCATAAAGCTGGGGATAGTGGAGGCAACCAAAACCTGCTGAAAATCCCAGAGCAAGAAGGCTAGGGCCAAGAAAACAAGCTGATTGAGCAAGGAGTTCATGGAAAAGGTAAGGAGGAAAAGAGCTGCCTTTAGGAAGTACAAGAAAACAGGGAGGGGGGAGAACCGGGAGGAGTACTTGACAGAATCGAAGGAGGTGACAAGGGCAGTAAGGGGGAGCCAAAGCATCTACGGAACTCAGGCTGGCACAAGGCATTAAGAAGGGGAAGAAGGACTTCTCTAAGTACATCAGGAGAAAAGGAGCTGTAAGGATCACATAGTAAGGATTAGGAAGGAGGGGTTCAGTGGAAGCAGGGTGCGATAAGGCAGAAGCACTAAATGAGTACTTCTGCTCAGTATTTACTAAAGAGAAGAGGGGCTGACACCCAAGGTGGGAGAAATGGCAGAAGCAGGGGGAGAAGTGGTGACAGATGGGGAAATCATGGAGGGCAGAGTTCGAGAGGGTTTGAAGGCACTGAGGGTGGACAAGGCACCAGGCCCAGATGGCATCCACCCCAGGGTACTAAAGGAGCTGGTGAGGTCCTTGCAGGACCTTTGGCAGACCTATTTAATGCCTCACTGCATTCAGGGTGTGTACCTCAGGACTGGAGGATGGCTCATGTGGTGCCCTCCACAAGAGTGGCCCCAGGATGAACCGGGAAACTACAGACCAGTGAGCCTCACATCCATCGTGGGTAAGCTAATGGAGACTATCCTGAAGGATAGGCTGGTGGCCTCCCAGAGGCCAAAGGACTACAGGACAGCAGACAGCATGGCTTCATAAGTGGCAGATCCTGCCAAACCAATCTGGTGGAGTTCTATGACTGGGTAACTAGGCAGCTGGACAGGGCCATGCAGTGGATGTCCTGTATCTGGACTTCAGTAAGGCATTCAACTCAGTGCCGCATGGGAGGCTGGGAAGAGGAGTTAGTAGGCACAGGGGTGGGTGCAAAGCTGGTGAGATGGGTGGGAAGCTGGCTTCAGGGAAGGCAACAGAGGGTGGTGGTGGGTGGGGAGCTCTCACACCCAAGGGCAGTGACGGTAGTGTTCCACAGGGCTCGGTGTTGGGACCAGTGTTGTTTGGGATATTCATTGCAGACATATCATGGGACATCAAGAGCAAGATCAGTCTGTTTGCTGATGATACCAAGGTAGGCGCGGTGGTGGATGACCTAGGAGGATGGCAGGGGTTGCAGGATCATCTGGCAAAGCTTGAAACCTGATCAGACACCTAGCAACTGGGGTTTAATGCCAAAAAGTGCAAGGTGCTGCATTTTGGGATGAAGAACCCAAGGATGAGTTACCAGCTGGGGGGAGTGCAGCTAGCCCAAACAGAGGAGGAGAAGGATCTGGGTGTGCTCATTACAGGGTCAATGAACAACTTGGCACAATGTAGGAAGGCAGCTGCAAAGGCCAACAAAATGCTGGGTTGTATTGCAAGGGGTATATCCTCAAGGAGGGAGAAGGTGATTCTGCCACTGTATAGGTCATTGGTTAGACCACACCTGGAGTACTGCATGCAGTACTGGCACCCGTATGTGAAGAGGGACATTAAGTTACTGGATGGGGTGCAGTGCAGGGTGACATTAAGTTACTGGAGGGGGTGCAGCGCACAGCAACAAAGATGATCAAGGGGCTGGGGGACTTATCATACAAGAGGAGGTTGAAGGAGTTGAACATGTACTCACTGGAGGAGAGGAGGGACAGGGGTTACATGATTGAAACCTTTAAATACATGAAAGGAATAAACAAGATGGGTACAGAGGGGCTGTTCAAAGTAAGGGAGGGGAGGGCCACCAGGGGCTATGATATGACACTGGAGGGAGGAAGGTTCAGGAGGGAGATAAGGGGACACTCTGTTACAGAGAGGGTGATGGCTGTGTGGAATGCGTTACCTGCAGAAGTGGTATGCAGTAGAATAGTGGACTGCTTCAAAAGGGGATGGAACAGGACAAGTGGGAGGCTTAATGAAGTGGAAGGGTGGAAGGGAGGGGCAGTTGCAGAATAATGGGTGCTAGCTGCACATTCGAGCAGACTTTATAGACCTCTAGACCTTTATCTGCTGGCAAATTTTGTATGTTCGTATGTTCGTAGCATTTATTGTTTGTGTGGTGATTTTGAATGTTAATATACAACATTCAGTCTGTGTACTGAGAGATAGTGGAAGTGTGCTTTGGGGGAGGGGCGTATCTGTGGTGTAGGTAGATTAACTTGGAGAAAAAGACAGTGCTTCTGTTTTGGTGATATTTTTCTTATAAAACTGTGTTAATGTACACACAGTAATATTTCAATAATTTTGCCATTTTTTGCAGAGTGTTGTGGGCAGCAGTGCATAATTTTAGTTTGCAGCTGATGAGAGTTAGGACTGATGACTCCAACGCACACCTCGATGCGGGTTGGGGTGGGCTGAGAGGTGCAGGGAGGTTTCAACCCTAACATCGAATTTCCTCACTTTTGTCACTGTGGAACAACCCTAACTGATACATTAAATGGAGTTTTTTGCCTCTAATTTCCCTTCTTTTTGAGAATGAAAATGAGAAATAGTGAATGCAATGCAGCAGTGGGAGTGTGGGTCTCTTTGGGCCCAGCGCTCCGGCTACGTGATATCTTGTCACATAGTAACACGGTGCTCTCAAACGCAAATGGTAATGCACATGGTGACACAAAGTGAAACAGAAACAGAAACAGTACTGTAGACACAAATGGTAAAAATAACGCAAACTCAAGCACAAATGAAAACGCAAAGGGTAACACACATGGTGGCGTAGACGGGAACGGTAAGTGAAACGAGTACAGAACCGCAAGCAGAAGCGGTAAGGGTAACAGTAATGTAAGCGCACAGTCTGGTTTTCCCCAAAAGCTGCACAGAGAAAGACAGTGAGTACAAAGAATGTATGCATAATAATGGGTCTTGGAGCAGAAAATGAGGAGTTGGAATACCAAATTGCTTATATCTCAGGAACCGTATGACGTAGAAAAAAAATTTAAAAGTCATATGATTTATGACTTTCCTGGCTAGATTTGTACTTTACAGCTGCTAGGGGGCTAAGTATTTTTCTGATGAAAAGTCCTTATCTAGCACCATTTCCGAGATCTTGGGCCCTGAAAGACGCAGTGACGCTATAATGTTATCTATGGGAAAAAAGAATTCGGAGTGCCATAACTTTGCCACCCTGTAATATTTATTCACCAAACCACCAAAAGGCACATCTGTGGGATGTTGGCTTTCTTACCTCCAAATTCCAACCCAAAAGACCAAACTGTTCATTTGCAGCTGGGTGGCAAAGAATTCCTGTTATTTTGGGCATTGTGTTGCAAAGTAGTGTCGTGATTTGCCAAAGCTTTCACAAAAATTTGTGACACTTTCATGAGTGTGACATTACTTTGCGACACTGCTTTTTCCAGAAATTGGAAAAACATATTTCTAGGGTGTTTAACCTCAAAATAAAGACATGCCTAGCATCCTCAGGGTCCAACTAGGTAAACACAAAAAGAATTGTGTTGCTAGAGGGTCCCAAATTTAAATGGCAAGCATTTTTCTGATCATCAACTGAAAACAAAATGGTGGATTTGCAACACTACTAGGGCCATTTGCGACACTAAAGAGAGCATTTGCGACACTGTCAAATGTTTTGTTAACTTTTCTCATTGACTTATAATGGGAAATTATTTTTTGAATAACTTTTGAACCATTTAATATTTTTTCACAAAATCTTCAAAAGGCACATCGGGGACCCCGGTTGCATGTTCCCTGAAGTTTTTTGACTGGTCGCACAAACCGTGCGACCTGTAGGGATGAGCAAAGAATTCAAAAAAGCATAAATGCATCCACAGATCTTGCGTAATAACTCCGCAGCCATATATCCAAACAGTACAAAAGTTGGCAGATCCCAAGATTTATGGTTCTTGATTGTGTATTCCAAATTTAAGGCAAATCCGTTGAATGGTGGCAAAGTTAGTAAAGTGAAAAATTTTAGGTTTAACATGCAAATGGCTCCTCAATCTTAATTATGGTAGCACTACCGTGCTACCATAATATATAGATGAATATATATGTCTATATATCTATATATTATGGTAGCGGTAGTGCTATATAATTAGGTTGAGGTGCCCTTTTGGTTAAAGGGTCAAATTGTAAACCTTAATAACTTCATGATTGTTCAACAGAGTTGCCTGAAAATTGAATGGTGATCAAAACCCATATACCTTTGGATTTGCCAAGTTTCACACCCATCGGATATGTAGCTGCAGAGTTGATAGCGTGCTCTGCACATTCATTCGCTATATGAATTCTTTGCTCATGCCTACAGGTCGCACAGTTTGCAAGTAGTCTGAAAACTTCAGGGAACGTGTGGCCAGGGTGCCTGATGTGCCTTTGAAGATTTTGTGAAAAATATTGAACGGTTCAAAAGTTATACAAAACAAGTTCTCATAAGTCAATGGGAAAAGTTAAAAAGTTTGACACTTTCACTAATGCACGTTTTGCTGTCGCAAATAGCCCTAGTACTTTCACAAATCCGCCATTTTGTTTTCAGTTAGTGATCAGAAAAATGCTTGGCATTTAAAATTGGGACCATCTAGGGACACAATTCTTTTTGCGTTCACCTAGTCGGAGCCTGAGGATGCTATCCATGTCTTTATTTTGGGGTTAAACACCCCAGAAATATGTTTTTCAAAGTACTGGAAAAAGTAATTTCGAAAAGTACTTTCATGCTCATGACACTTTCGAAAATCTGTGCGAAAGCTTTTGCAAATCACGAAAGTACTTTGCAACACTGTGGCCAAAATGACAGGATTTCTTTACCACCTTGCTGCAAATGAATGGTTAGGTCTTTTGGCCTGAAATTTGGGTGGAACACAGCCAACATCTCACAGACTTGCTTTTTGGTGGTTTGTTGAAAAAATATTGTATGGCTGCAAAGCTACGATACTCCAAAGTTGGCATTTTTCCCATGGACTAACATGGTGGCGACATCGGCCTTTTGGGGCTAATTTCTTGAAAATGATGCGAGATTCAGATTTTTGTTGTGAGTTGCATGTTCCTATGGGCTAGTGTCATAGCAAAATCCTAGCCAGGAAAATCATAATTTTGTGAAATTTTAATTTTTTTCTATGTCGATGGTTGCTTAGATATTAGCAATTAGGTACTTCCAATGATCGCTTTCGGCTTCAATGCCCATTACAATGCATACATTCTTTGTACACACTGTGTTTCTCTATACACCTGTTCAGCAAAAACAGGGTATGCGCTTCCGTTACTGTTGCAGTTACTGTTTCAACTTGCATTTCTGTCCCCGTTTGCATTTACGTTGCAATGTACACCACTGTGTGCGCTATCCTTTGCGTTGTCATTTGCGCTTGCATTTTTGTTACTGTTACCATTTGCGTTTACACTACTGTTTTTCTTTGCATTTTTTTTGCGCCACCATGAGCATTTCCATTTCTGTTTACTTGGTATGAAAGAACAGAAGAAGGCCAGAGCTCATCATGACTGTTCCCCACACCATGTGGGACATTATTTATCTATTATCCCTCAACCAAACATCTAATTTGTTTTTAAAGACAGTGGCACTAGTTGCCTCCACCAATTCTTGTGGCAAGGTGTTCCATACAATGGATGCTCTTATTGGAAAAAAGTTTCCCCTTTTGCTGGTTTTATAAGTTTTTACTTCAAGTTGTTTATTATGCAGTCTCGGAATATGTCTCTTTTTGGAGAGTGTTAGACCACATTTTTCCATTAGATCTGGTGAATTTATTAAATTAAAAACCATAAGCATATCACCTTTTAATCTTCTAGTTTGAAGAGAGAAGAGACCGGTAGCTTTTAATCTGTCCTGATAATCCAAGTTTGTAAATCTTGGAATCATTCTAGTTACTTTCCTTTGAACCTGTTCAAGAATTGCTATGTCTTTTTTTTATTTGGATTCCAGAAAGGGGAGCCATAGTTTAGATACAGTTTAATGTATGCCTATACAATGGAATAAGGCATTGTTCAGTGCGATTAACAAAAGTGTGCTTTATTTGCCTCAAAAGTCTGTTGGTCATGCAAGCAGTTCTAACACAGTGATCATTTGATGTAAGTTTATTATTAACATATATCCCTAAATCTTTTTCACAATTTGATGAGTGAAGTGGTAGTCCATTTATATGATATATCGTGTTTAGATTATTTACACCAAAATGCACTACTAAGCATTTGTCTTGATTAAACTGCATATGATTTTCATTTACCCAAAGTGTTAATTTTTCCAAATCCTTCTTTAATGCAGAAATATTTTCTTGATTATTAGCCTTGCCCTCAATTTAGTATTGTCTGCAAATTTAACTATGAAGTTATTTGGCCCTGTTTATAAATCACTGATAAAGAGTTAAACAATGTCGGTCCCAAGACCAACCCTGTGGTATACCACTTGTCACACTACCTGAATCAGACAATATATCATTAATTCTGACTCTCTGAGAATGATTTGTAAACTAGTTTAAAGTCCAATTGACAATATCAGGTGACAAACCTAGATTGTGCATTTTAGTAATGAGTTTTTCATGTGAGACTTTATCGAAAGCTGTACTAAAGTCCAAAAGAATTACATCAGTAGGGATACCCACATCTAGTAGAGTACTTATATTATTTTAAAAAGATATCAGATTGATGGTGCAGGAATACTTAGGAGTAAACCCATGCTGATTTGAATCATAAATTCCTAATTTTTTTACAGTCTTGATCTATTAGAGACTTCATTACTTGTTCCATTAATTTACCAGCCACTAAGGTTAGGCTAATTGGACGATAATTTTGCACAGAACCTCTATTGCCTTTTTAAATATGGGAGTAATTAGTGCTGAATGCCAGTCATTTGGTACAATGCTTTCTTGTAAGGATTTATTGAAAATAATTGACAAAGGTATAGAAATATTTATAGAGGTTTCATCAGAAACCATGGATGAATACCGCCTGGGCCCAGACTAGTATTTTTTAGTTTTTGATAGCCTGTATCATGTCAGTTGGATAGAACCTATGATAATCTAAGTGGTGAACTTTAAATGCACTAATAGGTGATTTTTGAGAGAAGATAGAACACAAGTACTTATTAAAGAGATTCAAAGTTTCTATATCAGATAGAGAAGAGCCATTGGTTATAATGGACCAGTGGTCCTTGATACACCTTTTTTACTATTTATATAAGAGAAAAGAGATTTGTGACAGTCTTTTGTGTGAGCTGGTTTAAATTCTAGCTTATTTTTTGCCAATTTAATGGAATTTTTTAAGTTTTTCACAGATAGTCTGTATTTATGTAATAGAGTAGTTTTAAATGGAACAGAACTATTCTTAAGTTTCCTAAAAAGTTTAATTTTTATTTTAACCTGATTTTTAATTGTGTTGTTGAAGCAAGGGAGAGTTTTTCCTTTATTATTACATTTCCTCTTAGATGGAATAAAGGTATTTTCTATATAATGTACAATGTTTTTAAAAAAAAGTCCCAAGCTTGTTGTGTTGTATAATTAAGAAGATTAGATTCCCAGTTTATGTTTTGTAAGTATTCATTGATTTTAGAAAAAATTGCTTTGTTATAATTTTTTGTATAGTATAACTTCTTTTGTATGGTTTTAAACTGTTGAATTTCAAAAAGAATAGATGAATGATCACTGGTCCCAAGTGGATGCCAAATTTGTAAATTGCTAATTTGTTGTTCTATGTTAGTAAATAATAGATCCAAAATATTAGGACCTCGAGTGGGTTCAGTAACAAGTTGTTGTAATCCAATACTAACTATCACATCTACTAGTTCTTTCTCAGCATAGGACTGTCCTGAGAATGAGTCCCAGTTAATATGAGGGAGGTTAAAGTCACCAAATATTACAGTTTATTCTTGAGATTCTGAAAAATGTGTAATTTCTTTAAACATATCAGTTGTGTAATCTGAATTTGTTGATGGAGGTCAATAGATTTACCAATAGTTATATAGGACTGCTCCTTCAATAAGATTGTAACCCAAATACTTTCCAAAGGAAAGGGAGAATACACTTCAAAAGAAGGAATATAATTTCGTATGTACATACAAACTCCACCGCCTTGCTTATCTAATCTGTTTTTATGATATAACTTATAACCTGGAATTTCTCTGGACCAAATTGAGGATGCGTCCTACCAAGTTTCGGTTACTCCCACCACACCTATATTTAAAGTTTTACATTTGGCTTCGAGTTCTGCTAATTTGAGTTGGTTTAAAGATCTTGCATTCAAAGCTAGGAATTTACATTTAGCTGTAATAATATTTTGGTAAGTATTCAGAGACTTGGAATAGACCCATTCTCCCCATTGTTTTAGTTCAAACAATGATTTATGATTTTAGTGATACTTTTCCCATAAGTATACCCTCATGACTGAGATGTAAACCATCCCAGCAAAACAAGGAAGAATGATCTGAAAAGATTCCTGTGGGTAATACAGGGTATATTTGCTTAAAACACCACTTTCTCAGCCATTCATTTAGGGCTTTGATTTTCTGTGACATGGTAGATGTTGCTCTCGGGACAGGTAGAATTTCAGATATACATACACAGCATCCCTATCAAGTAACAGGTTACATAACACCATTTAGTCCTGTTGTAACTGATTAAATGGGGTGTTGTTTATATCATTAACACGGAGCTAGAACGCGTGCGTTGCTTTTGTCACTGTTGATACCACCCTGTCAATGTGCTTAATGATTGAATCTCCCAGGACTAACACTTATTTTGAGACAGTAGGGGTACAAGAATTAGAAATAGGTGATTGTTTAACACACTCAGGACCAATTAACTTAGTAGGTATTGATTTGCTAGCTTGAGACTTACTAAGACAAGTATTCATGGGCATTAACCCTGATTGAAAAGTGTTTTGAACCATTATTACCAAGAGAGGGTGATGCACAGGATAAATCATGTAGCACTTCATTATTTGATACAGTCAATTGCTCTAACCTATTACGTGTTTCAATAGGGACACTATTGTGTATTTGACCAGCCCTCCTTTTTTTAAGAGGCTTTGTGACAATGATCCAGTCATCATTATCATGAGAAGAGGGTAGATAATCATCCACCTTATAAGAGGGGGCAGATGCAACAGGTATACTAGTACTAGTCATTACAATTGTCTCCTCATCAGGTGGCACAGAAATGCTACCTAAATGTGAAGGAAATTGTTCATTAGAATGAAGTTGTTCATCCATAAGATCAATGTAACTTTCCAATTCCCTAATATCAGTATAAACTGGTTTAATATTAAGCAGAAACGCTATCTCTGCTTCAAGAGTAGTAATCAGATGGCAATTAGCACATACATACTCGCTCCCATACTCTCCCTCACTATACATCAAACATTGCATACACTTACTAAGTTCTTTTTCCATTATTAAACGTGTATATTTACTAAGTAGAGGATATGCTAAAATGATCTTATCCAAGTTTGTCTAATGCCAGCAGTTTCAGCGTGCCCAGAGGACACAGCAGACACACGCAAATGTAGCTTCTTTTAGTTAGCTGCTTTCTGATCTACAAGCAAGGCAAGCAACAGGAAGTTGTCATTTGAGTCACCTGCTTTTATAGTGTCTAAGCCACACCTCCAATTAAGCTCTCTCTCCCCTCCTACTGGTTTAGCAAAGTAAGTTGATACAGTACTCTTCAGAGCACAGAACACACACTGACTTTCTTTCTTTTCTTTCTTTTTTTAACCCTAACTAAGACCCCTTCCACTTCTAATAAAGTATATGTCTTGCTTAATCTCAACAGACACTGACTCCTGCTGAGATATAAGTGTTAAATTAATAAGAAAATGTAGCTTCTTTTAGTTAGCTGCTTTCTGACAAGGCAAGCAACAGGGTACCGCCAGTACCTCCAAGAATGCCACTGACTTCCCACCCCTCACACTGCCTGCCCAAGTACTTAAACCTCCCCTCACTACTTCCATAGTGTCCCCCAAGTCGTTTGTAGCCACATGCAACAGTAAATGAGGTTTCTTCCTGCCCCTCACTGCATGCTTGAACAGTGCCTGCCCTGTCCTTCCTGCACTCAACCTGGGGACTGCTTCAATTCAAATACAGGTGTGCCTTTCCCCCTTTCCACCCCATCTCTTACTTCCCTCCCTCAGCTATGGCTTCCTCATATTTGCTCATACTTCTAAGACCCTCCTAAGCAAGTGGAGCACAACGTACAACAACATCTGTCGTTTTGCCCTGGCCGCCCCCCGCCTCAACCATCACTGCGAGCTCTACGAGAAGCTTGGCTGGCTATCCCCGGTCAATCACCTTAACTTTAGCACTGGGTGCCTCGTGAGTAAAGTACTTAGCTCCGGCACCCCTCCGGAACTGGCCCGGTTTCTTGCTCCTGCTGACCTCTCCCCCTACCTGCTTAGATCCCAAGGCCCCGGCCTACTAAGTGTACCTACTTCCCGCACCAACATGGGGGACCAGAGTTTTGCTGTCCATGACCCCAGGCTCTGGAACTCCTTTCCTGAAAGAGTCCGTACTGCCTCCTCTCACAAGAGTTTCTGGACCTCCCTGTGGGATCATCTTAAGGTGGCTTCTCGCTGTGAATGTCCTAAGCCTCCTTAGCCTCCCGGTGTCCACTGGTGCCGGCTTCTTCTCTCCTGCTCTGGCATCACCACTCTTGCGCTATGTCCTTGTCCAAATCCCCCCTCCCTTGCTTGACCGACGCTATGATGTTACTATGCTCATAATCCTCACCAGCCCTGTTGGTCATTGAATTTATCTCTAACTTATACCTTGCTCCAGCACTGTATCTGGGTGTACCTTCCATGTAAATGTAAAACTGTAAAATTGTCTTTATCCTATTTTTATACCTGAATGTATTCTGCCTGAACCAATTACTGTATCAATGTACCTGTTGTAGCCTTTTGTACTCTCCCGGGTCGTTCCTGAAAATAGGCATAAAACTTGTCTAGTGTACTTACCCGGTAAACAAAAACTAAATAAATAAATAAATCTCACCCATTTCAGTATAGAATCCCCCAGGATGAGTACCCTCTGCCCCTTACCCCCTTTCCCTTCTAATGCCCCTTCCACCAACCCAGTATTCTTTCTTCCCTGTCCCTTACCCCTGCCAACTGTACCCGCTGTGACATCTATATCTGTACCCCCTACTTCTGCCTCACCCCTTTTCTCTGCCTTATTCCTCCCATCCCCCTTGAACCTCCTTCCAGCCTGATTACTTCCTACTGGGCTTCCCATGTCAACCTCCCCTCCTCCCTTGCTGATTTCCAACCCCTCTCCTATCCCTGCTGTTGTCGATTTAGAGCCCCCATTCCCTTCTATCCTGATAGTGATGCCCCTTACATTCTTCCCCTTCCCATAGCCATCTCTCCTTCAGTCACCACCCCCTCCTTCCTTACTAGCCCCCTTCTACCCTTTTGTCCTCACTATCTCTTCCCCTACTTGTTGCCATCCCACTCATGCCCCGCTTGTCCTCCCCCTTCAGTATGTTCCTGCTCCCCCTCTCTGACCCATAGCAGAGGTTTGAATCTATTCGTAATTGATACCTGTCCTACATCTCTTCCCCCTATCGGTTTCTCCCTCCTATTTGTTCCCCTCCATGCCACCTCTGGTGCCTCCCTATCCGCATCCATCTGCTCTCTCCCCTGGCACTCCTTATGGTGTCTTCTTCCCCCATCAGGAGGCAGCCCTGGCCTTGCATCACGCACCCCCTCCCATCTCCTCTCTTTCCTGCTAGTGCCTCTGATACTGGGGTCAATTTCAGTCCCTAGTTATTCTTCCTCTGTCCCTCTTTGCATCCCTTATTCCTCCCCTCAGGATGCCTATCATACTCATCTGCCCTGCCACTTACACTCCTCCCTAACCTCCACAGTTCCTCCCTCAAACTAGCCAGTCATCTACAGGCCATACACCCCACCATCCTCCAAGCCCAGTCCAGGATCATGGCACACCCACACCCTGTACACCTCTCCACCCTTCCAAAAAATGCCTGCGCTAGTGGCATGTGGCACCTGCCCCACTGTGGCCCCCATCTTATGCTAGGGGCTCTTACTCCCAGGTTCTGTATCCTACTACAACTGGTAGGCCCTATTTACTCAAATTCCTGTCCCCCCCACACTAGTCCCCTACTGAAACCTTGCTGATGGGGGTACTTCAGGCTCAAATGTCATCCGTTAGACACTGCATTACTTTAGCAATCCAATAGCCCGCTTGTCTGTTTTTCACCCTCAGCTACCATACTTTTGTTCTCGGTTCTCATATAGTTTCACTTAGCCCAGTTAGAAATCTTATTGCACTCCAAGTATTACTCAGTTCAGCTAGAGAAATAAACAGAACAAATAAATATCTATTATCACAGCAATCATAACAGTATAGCTCAGTACTTAGCTCAGAGAAAGAAACCAAGAAGTAAATCTGTATTATTACAGAATCCTAAAGCATCCAATCATTGATTTGTATCCACTCCAGAGATCCTGCTGTAACAGAGGACCACAGAGGACAATGGGCGGAGGGTGGGCAAGTGAAGTCCCGCAGAACTCCATTGAGCCCGTTCACTCCTCCCTCACTCGCTCATTCAGTTTCACTCCCAATGCTGAAGGCCGCCATTTTGTACTGGGCTTCTGCTTGCATTTGTGCCTTTTTCTGCCCACAAAGAAATCCGCAGCAGTCCCAAAAGAGCTCCATTGACCTCGCTCACTCTACCTCCATCACTCGCTCATTCTGTTTCTCCCGGCCCTGCAGGCTGCCCTTTTGTACTGGGCTCCTGCCTGAGTTGGCACCTTGTTCTGCCCACAAAGAAATCACCACCACTCCTGACAGAGCTCAGTTGAGCTCGGTCACTCCACCCTCTCATTCACTCGATCCTAATCTGTCCCAAATACTGATTTTCCAAAGCTACTGCGGTATTCTGCACTGGAAGTGCGAAAACACATTTCCGCCAGGATGTGAAAAATGACTGCTGTACTATTCATAAGGTGGAGTAAAAAAATGCCAGTGTTGAAAATCTGGCATGAAAATATTACTGATTTATGAAGTTACAAGGGTGCATGGAAACTACACAACACACGCTAGTAACAGTCATTTTATGGACTTTTATCACAAAATTTCAACATAAGCATTTTAGGACCTCTGCTCATGAACAGTGTCACTTTGGTTTTCTTAATGTGTTCCGAACACTGATTTCCCACACCGACTGCACTATTTTATGCCGGAAGTGTGAAAACACATGTTGGCCAGGATGTGAAAAATGACAGTTGTACTGTTCGTTAGGAGGTATGGAAAAATGCCAATGTTGAAAATCTGGAGTGAAAATATTACAAATTCGCGACGTTACGAGCTTGCTTAGCAACTGCGCAATGCACGCTCATAAAACAGTCATTTTTTGGATGTTTTTCTACTGAATTTATTACTCTGCTCAGTTAGAGAAATAAATAGCACAACTTATTCTGTATTATTAGAGCAATCCTAAAAGTATCCAGTCATTGCTTTGTCTCCACTCCAGAGGCCCAGCTGTAATATAGGACTACAGAGGAACCTGTGTGGGAGGGTGGGCAACTCTAAAGTTCCTGCACAGCTCCATTGAGCTCACTCACTGCCCCTCTCTCACTCGCTCATTCTATTTCTCCCGACACTGCAGGCTGCCCTTTTGTACTGGGCTTCTGCTTGCATTGGCTCCTTTTTCTGCCCACAATGAAATCTGCAGCAGTCTCAACACAGCTCTGTTGGGCTCACTCACTCCCCACCTCTCACTCGCTCATTCTGTCTCTCCCCGCGCTGCAGGCTGCCCTTTTGTACTGGGCTCCTGCCTGTGTTGGCACCTTTTTCTGCCCACAAAGAAGTTCACAGCTGTCCTGACAGAGCTCAGTTGAGGTTGCTCACTCCCCTTCTCTCACTCATTCATTCTGTTTCTCCTGTTGCTGCAGGATGCCCTTTTATACTGGACTCCTGCCTCCATTGGTGCCTTTTTCTTCCCACAAAGAAATCCACAGCAGTCCCATCAGAGCTCCGTTGAGCTCACTCACTCCCACTCTCTCACACACTTGCTTCGTTTCTCCTGGCACTGTAGGCTGCCCTTTTGTACTGGGCTCCTGCCTTCATTGGCACCTTTTTCTGCCCACAAAGAAATCTGCAGCAGTCCTGATAGAGCTCCATTGAGCTCGCTCAGTTCCCCTCCCTCACTCGCTCTCTCATTCTGTTTCTCCTGGCGCAGCAGGCTGCCCTTTTGTTCTGGGCTCCTGCATTGGAGCCTTTTTCTGCCCACAAAGAAATCTGCAGCATTCCTGACAGAGCTCAGTTGAGTTCAGTCACTCCCCCCTCACTCGCTCGATATTAATCTGTCCCAAACACTGATTTCCCACAGTGACCATGCTATTGTGCAGCAGGAGTGCAAAAACATATTTTGGCCAGGATGTGAAAAATGACAGCTGTACTGTTCATAAGGAGGTGTGAAAAAATTCCAGTATTGAAAATGTTTTGTGAAAATATTACAAATTTGAGAAGTTACAAGGCTGTGTGGAAACAGTTCAACGCACACTTGTAACACAGTAATTTTATGGACTTTTGTCACCAAATTTTCAACATAGGGATTTTAGGACCTCTGCTCATGAACAGTGTCACTGTCACTTTCTTAATCTGTCCCAAACACTTGATTTTCCACAGCAATGGCGCTATTCTTAGCCGGAAGTGCGAAAACACATTTCAGCCAGGATGTAAAAAATGACAGCTGTACTGTTCATAAGGAGGAGTGAAAAAATGCCAGTGTTGAAAATCTGGCATGAAAATATTACTGATTTGCTAAGTTACAGGGGTGCGTGGAAACTGCACAACGTACGTTTGTAACTCAGTCATTTTATGGACTTTCATCACAAAATTTTCAACATAGGCATTTTAGGACCTCTGCTCATGAACAGTGTCACTGTGGTTTTCTTAATGTGTCCCAAACACTGATTTCCCACTGCGACCGCACTATTCTGCGCCAGAAGTGCAAAAACGCATTTCGGCCAGGATGTGAAAAATGACAGTTGTACTGTTCATAAGGAGGTGTGGACGTATCTAGTCATTGTTTGTCTCCACTGCAGAGACCCTGCTGTAATATAGGACCATGGAGGACTGTTGGTGGGAGGGTGGGCAACTCTAAAGTTCTGGCACAGCTCCATTGAGCTTGGTCACTCACCCTCTCTTACTCGCTCTTTCTATTTCTCCCAACGCTGCAGGCTGCCCTTTTGTACTGGGCTCCTGCTTGCATTGGTGCCTTTTTCTGCCCACAAAGAAATCCACAGCAGTCTCGACAGAGCTCCGTTGAGGTTGTTCACTCCCCTTCTCTCACTTGCTCATTCTGCTTCTTCTGTCTCTGCAGGCTGCCCTTTTGTACTAGGCTCCTGCTTCTGTTGGTGCCTTTTTCTGCCCACAAAGAAATCTGCAGCAGGCCTGTTAGAGCTCCATTAGGCTCACTCCATCCCCCTCTCTCACTCGCTCATACTGTTTCTCCCACTGCTGCAGGCTGCCCTTTTGTACTGGGCTCCTGACTGGATTGGCACCTTTTTCTGCCCACAAAGAAATCTGCAGCAGTCCTGATAGAGCTCCTTGAGCTCGCTCAGTCCCCCTCTCTCACTTGCTTATACTGTTTCTCCCACCATTGCAGGCTGCCCTTTTGTACTGGGCCCCTACCTGCATTGATGCCTTTTTCTGCCCACAAGGAAATCTGCAGCAGTCCTGACACAGCTCTGTTGAGTTTGTTCACTCCCCCTTCCTCATTCACTCTCTTGTTCTGTTTCTTCCGGAGTTGCAGGCTGCCCTTTTGTACTGGGCTCCTGCGTTGGGGTTTTTTCTGCCCACAAAGAAATCTGCAGCAGTCCCGACAGAGCTCAGTTGAGCTCGGTCACACCCCCCTCTCACTTGCTCAATCTTAATCTGTCCCAACACTGATTTCCCACAGCGACTGTGCTATTCTGCAGCAGGAGTGCAAAAACACATTTGGCCAGGATGTGAATAATGACAGCTGTACTGTTCATAAGGAGGTGTGAAAAAATGCCAATGTTGAAAATGTGACGAGAATATATTACAAATTTGTGAAGTTACAAAGCACGCTTGTAACACAGTCATTTCATGGACTTTTGTCACAAAATTTTCAACACAGGGATTTTAGGACCTCTGCTCATGAATAGTGTCACTGTCAATTTCTTAATCTGTCCCAAACACTGATTTCCCACAGCAACCGCGCTATTCTGCGCCGGAAGTCCGAAAACACATTTGGGTCAGGATGAGAAAAATGACAGCTGCACTGGTCATAAGGAGGTGTGAAAAAATGCTAGGTTGAAAATCTGGCATGGCAATATTTCAAATCTGCGAAGTTACAAGGGTGCATAGAAACTGAGCAATGTACACTTGTAACGCAGTCATGTGATGGGCTATCGTCACTAAATTTTCAACATAGGCATTTTAGGACCTCTCCTCATGAACAGTGTCACTGTCATTTTCTTAATCTGTCTGGAACACTGATTTCCCACAGTGACAGCACTATTCTGCACCGGAAGTGCAAAAACACATTTCGGCCATGATGGGGAAAATGACAGCTGTACTGTTCATATGGAGGTGTGAAAAAATGCCAATGTTGAAAATCTGGTGAGAAAATATTGCAAATTCACAAAGTTACAAGCATGCGTAGCAACTGTGCAATGCAAGCTCGTAAAACAGTAATTTTTTTTAATTTTTCCACCAGATTTGTAACATAGGCTTTTTGAGACCCACCTCATGAACACTGGCACTGTTTTTGTTAATCAGTCTGAAAGGTGATTCTGCACAGTGACTGCAAAATCACCTTGGGGCCGAATAACGCAATGACAGTGGCTGAATTCATGAAGAGGGGTCCTAAAACCCAATGTTGAAAATTTGGTGCCAAAATTCCAAAAATGCCTGAGATATGCACCAAAGTTGAAAAACCCTATTTATGCCATTATACAGCTTTCTGGCATTTCTTCAGTTCGAGGTCGGCTTTGAAGAGTGCAGACTTGTTCCTAGTCCACTCAAGAACGCTAGCCAAGCCTGGAGGTAAGTATGGGGGTGAGGAGAGCTGTAGGAGATGGGGCGGGTGGAGGGCAGGGTTGGGGAGGGGCAGACTGTGAGGGACCATTTCCTTCTTTTCAGGGTTAGAAAAAAAGACACCATGGACTGTTTTTCTTTTGCAGGTACTTTTGGTGTGCTGGGGTGGGCTCCCACCATGCCACCTGTGTGCTTTGGGGTGGGGGGACTGGAGCCGATGGGGATTGAGCACCCCCATCGACACATACTGGTGTTGGGGGGTCTCATGAGCTGAGGGGGATTGTGCACCCCCTCAGCACACAAGAACTGGGGGGGACATTCCAACAGGGATTGGGCGTCCCTGTCAGCAAAGAACCAGGGGGAGGGGACATGCTTCCAAGGGGGATTGGGCACCCTCGGCAAACAACACAAACTGACAGGGGACTGGGCTCCCCCATAAGCAAACTGGTAATGGAATGCAAGGGAGCCCTGTAAAGATGGGTCACTCTCTCATTGCAGTGGATGATGCTGAAATGACAGAGGTGGCCCTGATTGCAGTGGCACAAATGTTTCTCATGGTGGTGGCTTGCGCTGGCTGAACTAGTGTCAGCAGCAGTGTACCACCCCATTGGGGACCGAGGCCAAGCTCTAAAGGCAGTGGGGGCATTGGTCACAACAGTGCCACGCCCACAACCTGCTTCTGCAGCAAGATGCCACAACATCTTTCTTTGCATGAGCGCAGTCAACATAAAAATGAAAACTCCATATCTCCATTTATGAGGGGATACAATGAAAAGAAAATAGATGTATTGATGTTTCTTTTTGCCAGAAATGCATTATTACTAAAAATATATATTGCACTTTTCCTACTAGCAAAGACCACTGCTTTAAGGTAAAATAAAGGTGCCTAAAAAGCCTCACATGGAATACTAAGATGCAAGAAAAGCTCTGAAACATAGGGAAAGTGGGACTGCCTGAAGTTCATGTACCCCCTTCTGGTCACTCAGGGACAGCACTTACAGCAGATTCCCCACCCTCCTTGACAAAAGAAGGGTACCTGCAATCCTGTTAGCCTGTGAATCATTGTAGGGGATAGCGGGAACAAGGGAAAAAAATTAGCCAAACAAAATTAAAGTGAAAATCAAGATGTTGTTACCATGATGAATTTCGGAGAATACACTCTGCCCATGACTGGCTCAACACTTCTCCTTCTGTGGTCCCATTAGAAAATTGTTTAATGGACAGAGAATTTCTGTATTTGTTGGTAAAATAGTTGCAGTTGTAAAATCCAAACATACTATATCTTAATGGTCGGCATTGTAGAAACCCATATAGTCCATAGAGTGGGAGATTCTGTGGGCCAACAGGAGGCTGGAGAGGCATCAACTTGGACCCTCCCACTCTCTGTGGGAGGAGGGTAGTTGGCCAGCTCTGCTATTTCACTCTGCTGCCCTGAGAGAAGGATGCCCCTCTGATGCCCCCCCCCCCGGGAACACTGCAGTCATAACTTGCAGATGATTTATTGAAGCTTGTTCCAGTTGTAAGAATAGTGATTTTCTTCTTGTGAAAATTTGTACAGTACAAGTCACACTTAACTATTCACCCAACTCACTGCTTTGGCATTTTTTTGTGTGTTATGACAATGCAGTGCCAGCTCTAAGTTCTGCAACTGCAAACTGTTTTCCAACCACCCCTCAACTCTAATGCAACTCACTTTCAACTCTCCTCAGCTCCTTTGCAATGTTAATGCAACACTTTTTCAATGCAGTGGTTGTTATCCTTTAGAGCTCTTAGTCTTCTCCCATTCATTGTATTTCTCTCCATCAGGCATTCTCATCTGCATGTACAGCACTGTACAGTACTGTACCCTATACACCTCTACATTATTTCCCTAAATTTTCTACATGTACTGTACAGTACTGAATAGGGAAAAATAAGGAATTATGGAGTTAAACAGTAAGTGTAACACCTTCCCATCCAGTCACTTGCTCGACTCCCTCCCCGCATAACTTCCATCTGGGTTTGCTATTTGCAGCTTCCCTTTATGAAAGACTCCAGCACTAGCATCTACCTTAGGTAGAGTAATCTACTGTTTCCTGGTGTCTGCCAGTGTTGTATTAGTATTTTACTGCATGCACTATATTAGATGGTGTGTGGGTTGTTTCTGGGTCCCCTTACTGACCGCAAATTCCCATCGCCAGCTCTTGATGCCGACACCATACTGTTAATTTCCCTCCTATTTTCTCTCTCCAGGCTGCCAAACTTACAGTACTGTAGCTACAGTACAGATGCAGAGTTTAGCAAGCAGTCCAGGAGAGTGTAGTGTGTATCTGGACTTGCCAATGTGAGAGATAGTTGAGTAAGGTGAGCAGTCAGGAAAGAATGAATGTGGCACTGTACAGTACTGTATATCAGAGGTTACAGACAGGAGATGGAGGTCAGAGAAGTGAGCATTTGGGAGTGAATGTGGCAGTGTACATTCATAGCAATCAGAAAAATAAGATAAGAATTTATAGAATTATGTACAGGGGAACCCACAGTACATACATACATACTGGAAATATTCTGCAGTACAGTATTAGAGTCCTCAGAAGTGGGGGGGGGACATGGTGGTGGGGAGGGTGTTCCATTCAAATGTAGGATCACTATTGGCTGGAATTGGGTGGGAGCTTCTTTGTCGAATTGGGTAGAATAACATGTCAATTATGTTATACTGCACACCGCAATAGTGAAATCAGGTTCCAACTCAGTGGTTCAGTATTTTTTATGGGTTGCTTAATGTGTTGAAGAGCATTAATAAAAGTTTCCAAACAGCTTCAAAGTAAGCTGAAACTGAATAGCAGCTACACACAATTTGGAAACGTTTTATTAATTCATTGCTGTAAGCAGTGCACACATTAAGCAACTCATTGAAAACTGCTGAACCAGTGAATTGGAGGAACAGTTTAATGTGACTTATACTGTAGATTCCAGTGGGGTGCTTTCTTATTGCCAACCTAAATATATGGTATGTGTGACAGGAAAGGGAAACCCTGTCCTGTAAAAGTGGGTTACTGGAAAGTAGCACCACCATGACAAGGCTCCTCATGATGGTGCTGGACTTAAGTTCCTGTAGACAGAGAAATAGGGATATCATGATTTAACTGAAAATAAAAATGAGCACCTAGCTGAAGCTAAAAGAAGGGTTTGAAAAGTACTTACCCATGTCCTGTAACAATAAATCTCATATGTAACAGCATCTGCCTGTTTTAGTTCTGGCCTGTTTTCTGCCTTTCTGTCCTACTTTAGTATGGTCAGTTGCAGGAGAATCCTTAGCCTTCGTATATCTGTATACTACTATCTATATTTCATTATTTCATTTGTTTTTGTATCACCTCTCTGCAAGCGTATGTCTTGATACAGTTTCTTGTACAGGTCAGAAATAGGCATCTGATGCTGCACTCGGACCGCAACACTTCTGTTAACCTGAATAAATGCCTGAATAGATGTTATACAAATAAGGAAATAATCAGCAGCTTAAATAGAAGATGGGGTAGGGAAGTATCTTTAGAACCCACTTAGTAAGCAGTGTTTTTGATGCCACTGCCTTTTTATACATAATAATATCCTTTTTTCTGTATCCTTCGTCAGTCTCTGGTGATGGACTGAAACTGGCTGCATATTAAGTTATTCCAAGGTGCTAGTGCTGAACTGGTGCCATTAGTGAACCATGATGTTCTCTGTTTTCTGGTTCAGCTGCTGCAAGATGGAAACTGCTGGTTCATGCTGACCTTTGCTTCCCACTCTGGTGTACAGGAGAATTAGAAGCCAGATGTCCGATAAATTGCATGCTGATTAATCGTGGGCAAAATCAGAAAAATCGGATTCTTGCTCTTTTTAAGAAACTGTGTCAATTTTGCATAATGCAATTTCACAACTAGAACAGTGCATTTAAAATGGAAATTTTGGTTCAAACTACAGCTTTTTTTAAATTACATTTTCAAAAGTGCATAGTTTGGAAAATGGTACTATTTGATGAAATTGCATTTTTAGAACTCAAATTTTATAAAATGCACAAGTTGGGGAAATGGTGATATTTAAAAATATAGACAAAACATTGGTGAAATGATGCCAGATTTTGGCACAATTTCACAATAATTGCACAAATGTGAAATCCAATTCACTGTGATCTGCTTCCTCTTTTTATACTTTTAAAACAACCTTTTACAGTATTTGTATAGTTAATGTAACTGTGATTCCAATTTTGGTTAATGTATTTTGTTTTAATTGTATTATTGTCCTATGTTTTTTGTATTTATTGTTAATGCAGTTTCTGCTAGGGCAGAGCCTGAAAAAGGACACTCAGTCCAGCACTCTTTCCCTTTTATCAAATGCATAAATAAATAAAAATAAATAAATCGGCAATATCACGCAAGTTGTAAATGTGAAAAAAATTTTGCTTAGCATTAGAGTGGATAAATTGCAGCTGCACAAGCAGCCAGTCAGCCCTGCATAAAACTCCCAGCTAACACAGATGCCTTTGGTCTATTTAAATTAAAACATTATTGCACCTTCAATATTGTAGTGCCATATGACTACAATGCAGCCATTAGATTTACTGTCAACCACACTTTATGGCTGGGATTCTCCAAGGGGCAGGAATTATGTGCCAGAGGTGCGTATCCCACCCACGGAGTCCCGCATCCTCAGAATGGTGTGCAGTGTCAGTATTCACATCCACCTGCCACCATGTGGCCCCCATTTGTGGCCCCACCTCCCCAGCACGCAGATGTGTTGAGGCACTTCCGTGGACATGGGCAGGAATCCTATGGGATGCCCAGACCCAGTCCACCACTGGATCACTTGCACCCATGGGGCACCACAGCATATGAGTGGCCACAAAGCAGCCATGGCACCAGGGTGGGCAGGTGACTGGCTGGCCTTCCCTGGCTCTCCATAGTGTACCCAAGTGCTGAGGCAGCATGTAAGAGGGTGCTCTATGTCCCAACATGACAACTGCAGATGGTGGCAACCAGTGGGGCACACAGCAGCTATGTCTGCCCTGGGGACATATAGCCTGTGCCCCCCACACCTGGCACTCTGTGCTACCTGGCATAGCATGGAGCATGGGCATGTTCCCTGCACCGCCCCCTGGACTACCCCCTCATGGATCTCACTGGGTGGGGGATCTAGTGCATAGCAGTCCTGCACCACCATGGAAAATCAGGCACAGGGGGCACAGGGGCCACAGAGGGACTATGCACCACAGATATACAGCACATAAATTCTCTGCACCATGGATAACAGGGGCCTATATGTGTGCAGTGCCCATAATCTGGGATGACATATTTACTACATGGTAGGGTATGTGAAATATATGCCACGGCAGTAGGAGCTGCCAGCAACTTTGAGTGTAAAGGACTCAGCTGGATGGTTTGTCACATTTGTGATTACTAGCTTTCTTTCCTCCCATTCTCAGGTAAACCTTGCATAAAGAGTAAAATAAAAAGTGAACAACAAGACCTTACCTGGTCAGGAATGATAATGGCTAGCTGAACTAGGGAGCAAGGTGTTCACTATAGGGCTAGATGGACTTCCTCCCTTTAATTTTATACTATTTATGGTGTTGAAATGGAGGAGCCATGGGAGGGTCTGACTGGTTTATGGGATAGGCCTTAGCTCATTACATTAAAAAGGTATATTTATTTGTTCTCTTCCAAAATAATAACATTGTGTGGAAAGTGTGATTTTTATGTAACGTGCATAAGACTGAAAAACCTTTTGAGGCCTTTTGCATAATGTATGCCTATAAGTTCTCTAATTTGTAACAAGGGACAAATCACATGCTGTAAGGGAGGATATAAATTCTCCCAAAAATTCTGATACGGATTGGGTTAGGTCAGTCCTTATCTAGCGTCCATAAGGGAAGGATATGTGAGCTACAGCACTATGGAATGAACCTGATTTTCTGGACAAGGAAACATCAGCCCTCTACAACCTAGGATGCCATATTACGATGATGAAAGACCAGTGAAACTGTAACAATATAAAGTAGTAGTAGTAAGGTGACTTTGTGACCTTACTTGTTTGAGTTACCCTTTTTGAGCTGTTCCTTTTTACACCTGTTTTGTCAGTAAAAGTATGCCAGTGGTCTGCTGCCAACATATTTCTCCATAGCTTTTTTGTCAGCCCTCCTTTTTAATCCCACACTCCATGACAGTCTGTCAAAAAACTGCACTTAGTTAGGTAGCAGTTCCTATCTCACTGGTTTGGACCACTGATAGAGACATAGAAACTGATGTAAATGAAAATGTTTCTCACTATTTTTCTGCTAGAAAACATCAGCATTGTTGCTACCTATCATCACTTTCTCTTATATATGAAGACTCTTACAGCCTTATAAATCATGTTTTTACTCCAATTGACTACAGTTGAGTAGTGCATGTGAAGACCTCTTACACAGCAAAGAGGACTTCACATGCATCAGGTCCCATTCATGTTGAAATATTGTCAACACTCCACATCTGTGGATTTTTTTTTAAACACAGGAACCCTCATTATTAAAACTGTTCTCAACTATGAAAGCATGAAACCAATGTGCGCTAACATAATCCCCTCCCACTGGCCTGTCCATCAGTTTGTCCTCCTGCCTGCCAGCCTTGTTTCCCATCATTTCAAATAAAAGTTAACAAAATGGCAATCTGACACCAAAGACAGCCCAGATCATATTCTTCAGTGTCACCAGTTGAGCTAATACCTGTACTAAAAGACAAAACAAAAATAAATTATTTAAATTCTATCCGATGTAACACAACACGATCAAAGGGCTGGGGGAGTGGAATGTGTTGAATTAAGTAGCCCTGCATACTCAAGAAACAGCTGTTGAGCAGAACCAACAGAAAATGTAGACACTGGCTAATCCCAGGAATATAACAGAGTAGTGTGGGATTTAAATCAGATGAGCACTCCTATGACTTGCAATCTATTTTTTCGAAAACAAAAAAATGTCTTTAACTTATACTACTCCTCTCATCTGGCCACATCAAACCCACCCCGGTTCCCCCACTCCTCTACACCCAATTGTCCCAAGGGGCTAAGTATAGCCCACTTAAGTATAAGACGTTTCCTCCCCAAAATTGATCTCCAGCAGCCACTCATATCACAACTAAAGCCCTCTGTCCCCATAATCTCAGAGTCGAGGCTCAACTCTAAAATCCTGGACACAGCTATCTCCATCCTTGGTTACTCTGTCATTTGCCAAGACCGTAAGTCAAGGGGCGGAGGTGTCACCATGTACATCTCCTCCTCTATCAAATACTTAATATGCTCTTCCACCACCTCCCCTTCTGCCTATAAACTGCTACTAATAAAAATATCCCTTCCCTGCTCCCTCCCCATCTTCGTTGGCAGTCTCTATTGCTGTCCCAACATTTCTGTCCCTACTCTTTTCTCCATCTCTGACCTTCTCTCCACCATCTCATCCCTCGCCACCCCCAAGGGAGCTGTACCTCCTTGGGATTTTAACATAAATTGGCTCTCAGCAAGTAGTCCAAAGTCAGCAATCACGCTTCATCCCTGAACCTAAAGCAATTGATATTAGACCCAACATGCCTAAATAACAAAACTGGTAAACATGCCTAATAGGGTATGTTTTACCACTACCGAACTAGCTATGCCCTTACCCCATCAGCTAGGCTTGCTGTTGTGCAAGGCATTCTGCTCCCAGCATTGGCATATGGCACAGTAACCTACCTAAAGCATTGAAAACTACTCTCACAAGTGGGGCATCACCTACAACAACATCTGCCACTTTGCCTCTGCATCCCCTATGTACAAGCACCACAGTCAGCTTTACATTGATCTAAAATGGCCTTCCCCTACTACTCATCTCCGATTCTTTGGATCCCTCATCGATGGGATAGCTAGAACAGGTCTCTCCAATCCCTTGCCTCCTTGTTGCAGCCTCAAACTTTCTCCTATAGACTCCGATCCAATGACCTAGCCCCCCACCACATTCTGAGATCTAAAACCTCCATGGGTATGTGGACTTTCTCGCATGCCACACCTAAATATTGGAACTCCCATCCCCATGCTATTCGTCTAGCTCCCACTCATGCCTGTTTCAAGAAGCTGCACCGCAATCATCTACTTCTCTCAAACCACTGCATATGCTTTCACCAACCATAGACCGTCCACTTTCCCCCTACCTCCCTGGCCTCCCCACCATTTTCTCTCTCCTGCCCTTCTCTCCCCAAACTTTCCTTTGCCCTCCTTCTACTTCATCCTGCCACGGCCATCCCCTGCCTCTTTTCCAGGTTCCCCTCCTCCTCCCTCTCACTCCTCCTCCACCCCCCACCTCCGTTTATTACTATTTATTCTCTCTCTTCCTTTCTTATACTCAGAATACTTTCTTTTGGACCCTCAGTCCATGATTGTTCATTATTTGACCATTTGTGTTACTACTTTTCAATTTTAACTGCATTGTTATTGTATTTTGAAATTGCTACCTCTACTATTTTGTATTTTCTACTTTTGATTTGCCCTTGTTATTCTATTTTCGTTTTTGTCTCAACTGTATTTTGCTATGCAATTAGTTTTTACATTGGACATGATGTTAACCCTCTGTTGACCCGTTGTTGTACTGGTATTATTGTGCGTTTTTATGTACTCAACTTGTACCTTCCTGGTTGTGCCTGAAAAAGGCATCTCTATTCTTAGGGAACTTACCTGGTTACCAAAAGCAAATAAATGAATACACTGTGTTTTATCTTCACACCCCCACCATGTCATTAAGTTTGGTATTTTTTCTGATGCACTCAGTGACCATCACATGGTCTACTGTGTGCACAAAAACCACTGTACAAGTCCCCCCTACCATTCTTAACATCTGCTGTTTCTGTTCTTTTGAACTGTCCACCAAACATAATGAGCTGACGAATATCGACTGGTCCCCCATCTCATCTGCTCCCTCTGTGGATGAAGCCTTGTCATTCTTTAGCATGCAATCCTTATCTGTCTAGGACCAACATGCTCCACTGAGGAATGCAAGGGTAAGAGGTAACTAACTACCCTGGGTCTCCGCCAAACTCATTGCATGTCAACATGCGCATGATCAAGCATGGGTTGCATAGGGTCCTCAGGTGCCTCCAAGATCTTCAGCATTATCACTACTCCTGAATGCCTGTACCTGTGCCATCCACCTCACCAAGGTAGGCTATTTCAATGCCTCCTTCCAAGAAAACATACACAACCCATCCAAATTTTAGGAGGTTATTCACGCCTTGTCCCCTCTCCAACCCCTCTCCTGTCCTAAACATTGGCTCCATATAATTGGTGACCACCACACCGTAGCTGAAGAGTTCAATAACTTCTTTACTACTTGTGCCTCCTCCATCCTTGCTTCACTTCCCTATTGCCCCTCCTCCTTAATCCCACCCACACAATCCCCAACCACATTGCACTTCACTTTAAACCTATCCTCCCTGATGACACCCTCTGGTCTTACTTGCCCTTAATCCAAACAAAGGCAAAAGCCCTGATGGTCTCGACCCCAAACTCTTTCACATTTCTGCTTATGCTATAGCTCTTCCACTGACCTGTCTCATGAATCTCTCCTTCTCACATGACAGTAACTAAGGCTTGAAGTCTGCTACCATGGTCCCTCTTCCCAAAGGCAGGGACTCCTCAGATCCTAGCATCTTCCATCCTACTTCCTTGCTACCTATCCTGGCTAAGGTACAGGAGCACCTGACCCTGGAGCAACTCTCTTTCTTCCTTGACTTCTCCTCCTTTTTCGTCCCTTTCCAGTCTGGTTTCCATAAAGCCCACTCCACTACCACCTCCCTCCTCTGGTTCACTGACTCCATTCTCACAGGGGTGGATCAGGGATGCATCACCTCTGACATCTTTGTCAACCTGGCCAAAGCCTTCAACACTGTCGCCCACTCCCTTCTTCTCTTCAAGTTGTCTGTGGCTGGACTCTCAAATACTGTGACCAACTGGTTCCAGTCTTACCTCACGGGCTGGTCCCAATCTGTCAGAGTTGGTGACTCCACCTCCTCCTGCCTCACAATAAACACAGGTGTCCCCCAAGGCTCTGTACTTGGACAATTCTGTTCTCCATTTTCCTGAAAGATCTACCCTAATGTCTGCATCTGCTAGTATCTACATGTATGCAGATGATACCATGTTATTTTCCTCTGGGAGTTCCCGCTGAAGTGAATATTGGCCTTCAACTGGACTTTAACAATGTCCGTGATGGTTTAATGCTAACCATCTCTCCCAAATGTCAAGAAATGGCTCTATGACCATTAGCACTTGACAACAGCTGGCCAGTTTAAACTCCACCCTCTCCTTCCATACTCTGTCAGGGTCTAAATTGGATGACATCCCCTCATTCAAATACCTTGGGCTGTGGCTAGACAAAATTTAGACCGGTGCTCATGTTGATGCCATAGACAAAAACTCCACCCTAAAGCTTGGTGCCCTGTACAGACACATCGTGCTGCTGCTCCATGTAAGCTAGGCGGACATTGTCCAAAACATGATTCTCTCTGTCTTCGATTTTGGGGATGTTGTCTACAATTCTGCCTCAAGATGACCTAACCAGGCTGGACACTCTCTTGAATTTCTTCTACCGCTTTATCCTTTAGCTACGCTTTACCAACCTTGTGGGACTCCCTCCAAATTACCCTAAAACTGACTCGCCTTGTTAGACTATCCTCCTTTAAATGTCTTCTGAAACTCCTGTTGAAGGAAAATTGCCAGTGCTATGCCTAGGGTCCCCCCCTCTTGATATTTAATATGGCACTTACCACTATATGTGCCCCTGGCTCTCCCTGCTTCCCTTCTTTCTTTTGTTTTGCACTTCTGTCTGTCTATGCTCTGCTGCTCCCTGAGCCTCTCTCTCCCTTACACCTTCCCCCCATCCTACTTATCTTTGACTATTCCTACCTCACCTTTTGGATCATGCTCTACCTTCCCCATTACCTCCTTCCATTCCAATCATATTATGCAGTTAGCTGCTTTCACTTCTGTAGATATGAAAAAATCTGAGTAATCTGACTGTACCTTGTTATGTATTACCCACTGTATTGTGTGAACTATTGTATAAATCTGTAGTGTTTTCCTTTTATGTATACTATGTGTGTCCACCCAGGATCACCTTGCAAATGAGTATCTCAATGGTGTATTTCCTGGTTAAAAATAAAATTGAATTGAACTGAATTATCCTTGGCTGCCCTCCTCTAACCCACCACTGCAATCTTTATACTTCGCTTTCCTTCCCTCTGACAGATGCCTGTCACACACCATTAATCTAGTAGGTAAGTACTGACTTGGCTCTCTGCCATCTTACTTGTCCTCCCTCTTGTTGGTCCCACCTCCCTCCTGCTATTCCCTACAGTCCTCTACACAGAATGCTTGCCCTCCCACCTCAGGCTACAACTTCTTGTCAAGCCACCTTCTCCTACAAATTCCCTCGCATCTGGAACTCTCTCCCCCTCTAAATTCTCTCTGCACAATTTCACCCCTTCCTCGTGTTCCTCCTTTGTAGACACACTGCTCCCTGCTGTAACTGCATCTAACCCCCTGAAAACCACCCCTACCTACTCCCCCTCCTTTTTTGTTTTTACTGCATCCCACCCCGACATAATAGCCTCCTCTTTTTTCCTCTTTTTCCCCTTTTTGCCAACCTCATTTCTTTCCGTCCCACTCCCCTCTAATTCCTCCCCATTGACCCTCTTAAATTTCATCCTTCTCCCCTTCCTCCTCCTCCTCCTGACCTCCTGTTACACCACTGCTTCCTTTTCCTCTCTCAACTGCTACCGCTATCCCCTCTTTTTCCCTTTCTCCATCATCTCACCAGTTCTAGGTTCCCTTGAAGGGGTCTCAGCACCCTGAAGAGAAGTAGATTTTTGGCTACCTTTCTTCTCCCCTCTCCATCTTCTTGCCTGTCCTCCATACTTCCGCCCCCCACAGGGTTCTCGGCATCCTGAGGGGGAGTAGGTTCCAAGTCCCCTTTCTGGGTTCTTTGCATCCTGAGGAGGATGGGTTTAATGGGGTAGGTTCATGGCTACCTCTCTTCTTCTTTCTCTACTTATCATTGCCAGTCCCCCGTCCCCTTGCAGGGTACTCAGCATCCTGAGGGGGAGTAGGTTTTGGCTACCTTTCATCTCTTCCTCCCCCCACCTCCACTCTTCTTTGCTTTCCTCCCCTCACATTTCAATATAATACCTATGCATGTACTTATGCTGTTATTTAGATATGTACGACTATCTCATAAGTAGTGTCCTAAAAGTTAAATGTATTGTTCCTACATTAGTGTATCCATTCAGTTCACACTTATTTCATAATTTGTATTTATTTTATTGGCTTTTATTGTAATGGTTGTATCTGTTTTTGGTACACTGTTCCATATTGTTTGGTTTTGCTATTCCCCTATGTAACCCCTCCCTCCAGGATGCTTCTGGAAATGAGCTGTTCCCAGATCATGCTGTCTTTCCTGGTGAAACTTTTCTAAATAAATAAATAAAATGAATTGACTCCTGGAACCTGTCATTATCTGCCATTATTCATCACTACTCAAAGAGGAACAGTGAATGCACAGACAAGTGTCACCAGGAAAGGCAGACATAAACAATTATTGAAAACTGATTATATTAAGATGTTTTGTCAAAAATAGTTCCAAATTTTGTAAACAGAAGAAGTGGTATGCACATTTCAGATACAACAGTAGCTATTCTGTCTTTTTCCGCCTCATACAGTATCTCAACTTCCTTTTCCACATGCCCCTTATCTTCTCATTAACTCTGAGCTTTGCTTTTTTTCGCCCCCTTGTGAAGACCAGAGCTGCTTAAGCTGCATTATCACAGGCCCCCCACCTTAGGTTTAACATCCCCACTTGTCCACTTCTCTTCTTCTTTCCCTTTACATACTGTATGCCTTTCTATTGTTTTTACTTAACATAGAAACAAAAAGTGTGTGTCTTGCTGGATAACATCACGTCTGGGGTGGTTGAGCATAAGGCTGCAGGTTGAGTATATCCAGCACCCTAAAAGTGACATCAACCCCACAACACACACCCTGGACTGCATTATTGCAATTATAAAATGGCATGCTTGTACAATAAAACAAAAAGGTGAAAAAATTAATTTTTAGTTGTTTTTTGAATAGGTGTGCTGTTGTGCTGGGATAACATCACTGTTGAAGGTTAGTACTGACTAATCACAGCCCATTTTATAGTTAGAGTTGGCCAACACTTGTTTAAATGAATGTTATGAATGAATTTACTTTGTTAAAAATTAAACAATAGATAGGAAGCAATCTGTGCAAAGTTTTAATTCCATTGAGGATTCTGGTGAAGTCATAAAACATAAGCATGAAGCACAAGTGGTTTGTGATGTCACCAAAATCCTGAGATTGAATGATAAGCCAGTTACTGAAGGTTTCCTATTTATTTACTTTTTATCGTATGGAGCTCTGTGAACTTCCATTTCAAACTACTGTTGATCTGATGTCAGAACAAGAGTATTATGACTTTCCGATGTCAGAATGATAGTATTGACTGTTAAAGGGGACAGAAAATGTGTGTTAATTGGCAACAGTTAAAAATGCTCCCATTTACAGAAATGTACGTCTTACCTCCAAGTGATGCATATATAACTGTACGTGAATAAACACTGATGTGAAAAAATGTGTTTTCAATTTTTTCTTTATATGGACAACATTCTTCATAGTTCTCTTCATGGAACCAGCACTTTGGAGCTTTTACTACGTCATGGATTGCATACAGAATGCTCAGCATGAGCTGTTAGCCTATAAGAACAACAAAACATACAAACACCGAATTTATCAGTAGAAAAAGACAGTTTGGCCCACTGAGTTTGCCTAGATGGTCCCTGCTTAGTCTATCTCCACAGACCGAACTGGTCTCCAGTGACCCTCTCTGCTCCCTGCCCATTTCTTAATATTCCACTATGTCTATCTCATGCATGACTGAAGCCTTCTATTGATTTTGCCTCCACCATTTCCTCTGGCAGTACATTCAGATGGTGTGCAGTGATGTGGGTGAGTGAAACTGAACCACTCAATTTGAGCATCTCAATTTGACAGCTCGTAGGTATAGTGAGTTAGAAAACATAGCGAGGAGTCATATATAGTGAATGTATTGTTTCAGTGAGCTACTCCTGCTGCAGCAATATATGGGGCTGTGTTCGGCCAAGCAGTTTTGAGCTAGCCATTTGGTGTAGTGGCTTGAGTCACTGCCACAGAAGCTGATGGATCCGGGTTTGGGCTCAACTAGGGTGGAAGTGTTTTTTACACTTCCTTCTTTCTCCTGTGTCCACATCCCCCAAAGTTGATAATTAAGTTGGGTGGTGTGGGGGGCTTCCTTTGTTGTTGTTTTTATTGCCACCGTAGAAAGTGTAAGTGGCTGTCGCTGTTGTGGCGGTCGCTGTAATTCCGGTTGCCCTTTTGACATCAAGCACTGTTTGTTTCGGTTTTGTGGTTGGTGGTGTAAGAAACTGACCATTATCACATAAAACCCATTCAGACATCCACTACTGAAACATAGAATGCATCAGCAGAAAAGGACCGATAGGCCCATCTAGTCTGTCCCATTTTCCCTGCCTTACACTACACCCTGGACTCTATTTTATCACTGGTGTCCCTCCTTCCTCCATTACCTCTACTTATTATATCCTTGTGCCTATCCCATGCATGTTTGAAGCTCCTCTCTGGCATCCAACACCCTTTCTGTGAAGAAGAATTTTCTAACATTTCTCTTAAATTTCCATCTCGCAAGCTTCATAACATGCCACTGTTTTTGGTGCTTCTCCTCCTGTGAAAGAGCCTGCCCTCCTGTACCTTGTTCACCCCTGTGATATACTTACAGGTCTCAATCATGTCCCCTCTTGCTTTCCTCTCCTCCAGGGAGCACATGCTGCACTCCCACAGCCTGTCCTCATATTGCTTTTCATGCAACCCCCACACCATTTTAGCAGCCCTCCTCTGGACCGCTTTCACCCTGTCAGTGTCCTCACAGAGGTGTGGCCTCCAGAGATGTACACAGTACACCAGGTGGAGTCTCACAAGTGAGCTATACAGAGGCAACACCACATTCCTTGTCCTGCTAGAGATCCCCTCCCTGTGTACGCCATCATCTGGCTCAACTTGCCTACTGTCCTGTCACACTGCCCTGTTACCTTGAGATCATCAGATATGATCACCCAAAGCTCCCTGTCCTGCTTGGTAACTGCAGGAACCCTTCATCTTATACACAGGTGACTTTGCACTTTTTGGCATTGAAACTCAGCTGCTACTCCTTAAACCACTCCTCTAGTTTCCCGTATCCCTTTGCATTCTTTCTACCCTCCTACAGTGTCCATCCTGTTGCAGATTTTGTGTCATCTGAAAAGAGACAGACCTTCCCTCCAGTTCCTCAGCAAAGTCACTTATAAAGACATTGAACAGGACAAAGCCCCTGTACCAATTCCTGTGGTACTCCTCTGGTCAGTCTTCCATCCTCCAACTCATTACCATTTACCACCACTCTCTGCCTCCTATCTTTCAACCAGTTAGATATCCATCTCACCACCTCCCCGCCCCAGGCTGCTAAGTTTCTTTAACAGCCTCCTGTTTTGTACAGTGTTAAAGTCCTGCTGAAGTCATGATAGGCCATATCCAGTGCCCTGCCCTGACCTACCTCCTAGATACCCAAAGACATCTGTGAGATTTTTTTGACATGAACTTCCCTGTGAAGTCATTCTGTTGGTGGTACTGCAGCCCATATGTCTCCAGGTACTCATCAGTCTGTCCTTCAGCAGGGACTTTATTAATTTCCCACCATTGATGTCAGATGAACTGGTTTGTAATTGCTGGTTGCCTCCTTGTTGCCACTGTTGTGCAGAGGGACCACATGAGTGATCACCACTCTTTCAGTGAGGTAGTACTTCTTCACATCCCTCTTAAACTTCCCCCCTTCAGCTCCATTGCATGCCGGCTGCATCTGGCACTCTTTCTCATTTGAAAGAGACTCCCCTTCTGCACCTCGTTCACTCCCGTTAGGTACTAGTGGATCTCTATCATGTCCCCTCTTTGCTCTAATATCTTTCAGGATATACATGTTGAGATCCCTTAGTCTCTCCTTTTAGGGCTTTTGGTGCAAGCCCTGCACCATTTTAATTGCCCTTCTCTGGAGTCCCTTATCCTGTCTCTGTCCATTCTGAAGTGTTGCCTCCAGAACTGGATCCAATACCCCACGGGGTCTCATCAGCGAGTGATATAATGGCAACATCACCTACTTTCTCCTTCTGGTGATACCTCTCCCTATGTATCCCAGCATCCCAGTGGCCCTACCATCTGCTTTGTCACACTTCTCTGCCACTTTGAAGTCATCAGATATGATAACCCCAAGTCCCCTTCCTGCTTAGTGACTGACAGTTCCTGCCCCATCCTGAACTCAGGTCTTGGGTTCCTGTACCCTAGGTGCATGATTTTCACTTTTGGGCATTGAACCCCAACTGCAATGCTCTTGACCTCTCCTTGAGTTTCCCAAGATACCTATGCATTCTTTTCACCCTTACTTATTGTCCACCCAATTACATAATTTGCTCAGAATTCAGTACACAAATAATGGCATAGTTAAAACTCTAGATCACTGGTTCCATGAAGAGAACTGTAACAGAATGCTGCTGATTTAAACAAAACAATGCAAAATGCAGTTTTTCTCATAAATGTTTTATTCAGGTACAGCTAAACATGAAAAATATCCTCTCCCCAGACTGTAGCTGATACATGATCTTTCTCTAACTGAGTGCTCTTGTCTGTAGCCAGAACATATATTACCTGATGTTATATAGTTAGTTATAGTATGGTCTCTATCTGTCTCAGCCAAACTCAAATACCCTAGTCTGGTGCCTGAACATGTATTCCACTGATGTTATATAGTTAGTTACAGTATGGTTTCTCAGGTAAATGTTTAATGCCAAGGTCTGTCTATTATCTAACTGATGACAGGAGAGGTTATTTAATGAGCTGCCAAATAGTCACTTAATCATGCTCATTCTGATAAACATGTTTGGTCAAGGCCTGAACACCATAAACTGCTGCTAGGACATATTAAGTACTTAGCTGCTCATCCTTAAAGGTATAGTTTCAAGCCAAACCATAGCTCTAGCTGGTCCATGATCTTCTCTGCTTATGTTAGGATAATGACTGAACTGATAAACAGTTTTATAATTATTGCTTTTTAACAGACTGATAATTATTGCTTTTTCTGCTAAAAGTATATGGTATATACTGTAACTGTATCCCATAAACTGCTGTTGTCCAACTTGTGAGTACCTGGCTATCTAGAGCTCTGCCCACAACTGCCGGCTGTCCGGAAGGCCCAGGCAGGCTGTGAATCAAGACAGTCCAGTCTCACTGCCCAGCACTGTAAGCCCTGCTACTTCCCACAAGGAGCACAGAACCCCTGCCTGCAGTGCAGGAGTTCAAAGTGGCAAACTTGCTGCTGCTTATCTTCTGTATCATCACCTCTAATGCCACCTCACAATCACCCCACTTTCAAACCCAGCCTCTTTCTTCACAGGTATCAACCTAGGGCTTTTGCACTTCAGCTGGCTCCACCTGGAGTCACTGACAAGACTAATCTACCTCCACCCTAATCTGTCCTCCATCACCCAACCACCTCCCAAGAAAACTCCACCACAGTGCAGGTAGTTTCTCACATACTGTTGCTCCTCCTGGATGGTGATGAGGACACCAACACAGGCCCACCCCAACATCAGTAGTTGACCTCTCCTCTTATCCAAGGGCCTTAAAATCTGCCACATTATTATCAGGAGCCTACTGCAAAACTATGACTTGGTCAAAAGTTGGGTAACCTTGAACCAACCTGACTTTCTAATACCAACCAAAACCTGGCTCTCCCCAATTTTCTTTGGCCATCAACATCCCTGGATACATATCCCACAGACAAGACTGCTCCAAGCACAGGGAGGGGCCATCATATACACAGCATGCCCCACAGCTTTTTCATCACTAACTGAGAAGCCATCCTAAAATTATATGGACTCATCTCATGGGTCCTTATCCACGCTCACTCCATCCCATTGCAGATAACAGGTGTTTACTGCACACCAGGCAAATCCTCCAACATAGACACAGATACACTCCAGAAAGTTCTGGATCCGCTTTCCAAAGGTGAGTATATCATGCTAGGTGACTTTAGCGTTAGCTGGTCAGCTGGCACCAAACTCCCCTCACACAGCAACCTTCACTCCAAAGCCCTGAATTTGCACCAACTAATCTCAGTGCCCACATGCTTCAACCTCAAATCAGACAATCACAGCAAAATAGGCTGGGTGCTGGTTTCCAAACCAAGAAGAATCCTGTCCTCTGACATGTGCCAGACATGTTCAGCAACCATTGTATGATATATTATGTGTAGAAAATTAAATACACCAAAGTCCCCCGCCCAAAAAAAAAAAATTGTGTATGCCAGATCACTTAAATCATTCTGCTCTAACAGTTTAACTCAGGATCTCCTTGCAGCCAACTGGTCCCCTGTTCAGCCCTTTATCCAGATGAGGCACTGGCACACTTTTCCCCAGATATCTGTGACAAACACACACCAACTGAGTGGCACAGAGGCTGTGGCCACCACCTCCGTGGATCACAGCAGACTTAACTGAATTTTTCCAATGGAGGAACATGGCCTGGGTCAGTCAGATACTTCCAGAGCAAGCTATCTTACAATGCTCTTGACCCTTCTAAATTCTAAAAAATAGTCACTAGCCTAATTAAACACCCCAGCAGGGCATAGTCTCAAATGGTTCCTATTAACCACAGACACCCTCAGCCAGTGCTTCACAGAAGGCACCAGGGCTGTCATCTCTAACCTTCCCTACCCTCTGCTACCCACTCACTCACCAGTGGTAACTTTCACTGCAGCCAGTGCTCAGTGGCTGATGTTCAAATAGCTTTTGGCACTAAATGCAGCATCCAACTGTGGAGCCAATGGCATTCAGCCCAAATTTCTCAAAATCAGCACTCCAGCAATACCTGTCCCTCTTGCCCACATACTTAATAGAGCACTGTATATCATATCATTTCCTCAAAGAAACAAAGAAACATAGAAGATGATGGCAGATAAGGACCGTGTGGCCCACCCAGTCTGGCCAGTTTTCCTACCTATTGTAAAAAACACAGATTCTTGTTGATCTGCAGCTCACTCTTTTTGCCCTATCCACAGGGTATGCTATGTCTGTCCCATGCATTCTTGAATTTCCTGTTTTTGCCTCCACCACACCATACTGCTGCTTCTTCTGGATAGTGATGAGGACACCAACACAGGCCCTGTAGAGAGGTTGTTCCAAGCATCTCCACTCTTTCAGTGAAAAGTACTTTCTCACATTGCCCCGGAACCTACTCCCTCCAGCCTCATCTTGTGCCCCTTGTTTTTGTACATTTTCTTCTTTGAAAGATGCTACCCTCTTGTACCTTGTTAATCCCATTAGGTACTTGACTGCTGCTATCATATCCCCCTCTCCCTCCTCTCCTCCAGGGAATACATTTTGAGTTCCCCTAGCCTCTTCTCATAAGACTTTTTATGCAGACCCTCTACCATCTTGGTAGCCCTCATCTGGACTGCCTCCACTTTGTCTATGTCTTTCTGGAGATGCGGTTTCCAGAACTGGACATAGTACTCCAACTGAGTCCTCACCAGTGATCTGTACAGTGTCATAACCACCTCCTTCTTTCTGCTGGTGATAAATCTACCTATGCACCCCAGCATCCCACTGGATTTCCCCACAGCCTTTTCACATTGTTTGGTCACCTTTAGGTCATCAGATACGAATACTCCAGGTGCCCTTCTTGCTTGGTTGCTGCCAGTACCTCCTCCCTCCCTTTTTATACTCCTGATCTGGATTTCTGCTCCCCAAGTGTGTGGTTTTGCACTTTTTTTTTACATTGAATCCTAGCTGCCAAACTTTTGATCTCTCCTCCAACATACTTAGGTATTTTCTCATTTTTTCTACCCCCTCTCCCCCCCCCGGAGTGTCAACCCTGTTGCAAATCCTAGTGTCATCCGCGAACAGACTTATCTTTCCTAAATCCCATCAGCAATGTCTCTATGCAGACATTGAAGAGGACCAGCCCCAGGACTGATCTCTGTGGCAACCCCACTGGTTAGCCTCCTCTCTCAGATTGAATGCCATTTACCAGCACCTCTGTGTCCTGCCACTCAAGCAATTTCTTACCCAGTTTACAACATTGGGCCCTACTCCCAAGCTGCCTAACTTATTTGCCAATCATCTATGTGGGACAGTGTAGAAGACCTTATTGATATATAAATAGGCCACATCTACCACCCTTCCTTGATCTACCTCCCCGGTCACCCCGTCAAAGAAATCTATTAGATTTGTTTGACAAGACCTTCCTGTTATGAATCCATGCTGCCATGGATCCTGTGCTCCGCTAGATTCAGGGAATAACATAATCCTCTCCTTTAGCAGTGACTTCATTAATTTCCCAACTGCAGAGGTCAGGCTGACTGGTCTATAGTTGCCTTCCTCCTCTCGGTTTCCACTCTTGTGGCGAGAGACCACCTTTTCCCTTTTTCAGTCTTCAGGGACCTCACCTCTCTCTAATGATCTGTTGAATAGGGCAGTCAGCAGGGCTGCCAGCTTCTCTCTAAGCTATTTTAATATTCTGGAGTGAATCCCTTCTGGCCAAATTGCTTTGTCTATTTTTAGTTTCCCCGAGTTCCTCTAGAACCCTCTCCACTGTGAATGGACTGGTGTCCACCTCCTTTTCATGGTTACCTTTATTGCTAAGCTGTGGACCTTCACCTTCCCCTTCTTTGGTGAAAACTGAACAGAAGTATTTGCTCAGTATTGCTGCTTTTTCTATGTCCTCCTATGCATACACTCCCCCCTCCTTCTTTATCCTGAAAATCCCACTCCTGGGGCATGATTCCAAGGTGCGTGCAAGCGCAAGCTGAGTTATGCCAAACCCCAGTGCCTAACTCACGACTTGAACTGTGCATTATGCCATTCTGTATTCCAAAAGGCACCTTGTGCCATGTTAGCTGCAGGCTATACCACTGTGGGGACGCCACCCACTATGCTGCAACCCACAACAACATGGCACATGGTGGGTTACACCAGCAACTGTGCCCTATTCCAGAAGAGTGGCTGCTGTAACCCACCACCACAATTCCAGGAGCTGCACTGGTGGAGCTAACTTAGAATATCTTGGAGATGCTCTAAGGAACAACCATCAGTGCCATCCAATGGATGCCCATGCTGCAGCACCACAGCAATGGTCTTGCTGTGCTCCCTGTGCCCCCATGAATGTGACCATGCTCCCACTCCTGAATGTTGGGGACCCCCAGGGGTCTATTCTCCACTGTGCCACCAGGACCCAGCACTGGGGCAGGAGGCTGCAGCAGGCTGCAACTTGTGACATGCGAGGCTATTATGCTATGCCAGTGGTGTTAGCCTATGCATGTTGCAAATCACACTTTTAGTGCCGGGACCCTGCTGCTCTTAAAATATGGCACAGGGTCCTCAGCGAAGCGAGGAATGTCACAACCTCGTACACCCCCGAGTTGTGACATTCATCCTGAATCGGCCTGCTGGTCTTTTTCTCTTGCTAATGTACTGTATCTGAAGAAGGACTTATCACCTTTCTTCATAGCCTGGTCTATATTTTTCTTTGTTTTCACCTTTTCACCTTTGCACATCTGATTGCTTTCCCTGCTTTCCTCTGCTTCTTTAGACACTGCTCCCTGCCCTCCTCCCTTTGCATTTCCTTGTATCTCCTGAAAGTCCATATTTTTTCTCTTACTTTGCTGGCCACTTCCTTCTAGAAAAATAGTGGTGTTTTTGTTCTCTTACTTTTGCTTTGCAATTTAACACAGAGGCTTGTTGCCTCTGTTATGGCCCCACTGAGACTAGATCACTGCTTTTCTATGGTCCCTCCTTTGCCCTCTTTTGCCATGGCTCCCCTGAGACATTCTGCTATTTTGACAAAGTTGGCCCATCTGAAATCCACAACCTTTATTTTTTTGTGTGGTTTGCCTCTTCAGCTGTGGTCACATTGAACCATACTGTCCTGTGATCACTGGATCCCATGAAGCAGCCCAGCATAACATCCTTGACCCTGTCCATATTGGTGAGCACATGGTCCAATACAGCCCCCTTGTGGGTGGGTTCAGTCACAAAGTGTCCTAGGCATGCCCCCTACTGGGCAGTCAGAATGTTCCTGCTTCTGATTGTAGTCGCAGTCTGGGTACTCCAATCTACATATGGTAGATTGAAGTATCCTGGTAGTAGTAGTAGTTTACCCTTGGTTGCCATTTTGTGGATGGTTTCCACTAGTACTTCATCTGTATCCTCTCCCTGTGCTGGAGGCCAGTAGATCAACCTGTGTGAATGCTGGTTCCATTCCCTGTCTCCAGGGTGTCCCACAGTGCCTCAGCTCCCTCCTGCAACCCCTGAATCTCAGTTGCTTTAATTCCTCCTCACATACATAGCCAACCCCTGCTTTCTTCCCTGTCTTTCCTGAAAAGTGCATAGCCTGTTATGGCTATCTCCCATTCATTGTTTCCTGTGTACCATGTTTCTGTCACAGCCACTATTTCCAGGTCTGCCTCAAGCATCAATGCCCTTAGGTCTGGGATTTTATTTCCCAGGCAGTGGGCATTTGTACATATTGCTCTCCATGTTTGGTCACTTCACCTTTACACCTCGTCCCACCTTTGTCCTCTTCTTGCATTTTGTTCCATTCAATGTCCTGTGCAGCCAATATATTGTTATGCTTGAGCATCAGTATTAGTTTGGTTTTGTCCATTTGCACGTTATATTCCAGAGGAATTACCACCCTGTAGGGATACGAAAGGCAAGGAACCCTCAGAGAGATTTCTACCCCTAGAGATGCCACAGGATGATTCCCATGGCTAAAGGTACCTTGGGAATCCCCTGAAGGAGAGAGTGTTCCTGCTGGAGGAGGAGGGGAGGATGGTGGGGCAAAGAAAGACTGCTTCACAATGAGGCTGAGAGAAACTGCTTATATAGCTCAGAAAGGGAGGAGTGGCTGGCTGCTTGGCCATCGAACTCCAGGCATAGCCTTTCCAATTCAGTGTCCTGTAAGACCAATATAGTGTTATGCTTGGGCAACTCTATTAGTTTGGTTTTGTCTGTTAACACTCTCTATTCCAGAGGAATTACCACCCTGTAGGGGTATTGAAGGCAAGGAACCCTCAGAGAGGGTTCCACACTAGAGGTGCCACGGACAATTCCCATGGCTAAAGGTACTTTAGGAATCCCCAAAAGAAATGTAGTACAATCATATCCCAAAGAAGGAGGTGACACAAAGCTTATGAGCAAGCAGTAACTGTGACATAGGAGCAGGAACTGTAACGTAGTATTAGAGAAGCATAGGCAGTTTGATAATGTAAGGAGATGCTCAGTTTGATAACATAATGAAATGCCCAGGCTTGCGTAGCATGGTACTGTTGGTTTGCATTGAGAATGAGGGGATCCTCTAAGGAGAGAGAGGGAATGACAGGACATCCCCACCTCCATCCAACAGCGGAACCTACCTAAAGAAACTAGGGGACACTACTATGCTAACTAATATTTATGACCTGAGGCAAGAAGGACAGGAAAACCCTATGAGGAGGAAATCTCTGGGGATCCAAGGCTTAGGTCACCTTCCCTCCAAGCTTGGGATAGTTTATTTAGTGACATCTCTGCAGCTGCAATTTGGAAAACCCAATTAAAGGGAGTTGGAAAATATTCCAATTTGGAAGAAGGCTCTCACTCAAGCCCTCTAACGGGAATGCTATGGAAGGTTGTGATAAAACTTTGCAACAATACGTGCAACCAAAGTGGAGGAGAGTAACGACTGCTGAGTCACTCACCTGGCCTACCCACCCTAAACTCAAACCAGGTGAACCAGAGGCAGTCAGAGGGAGAATGTGGTGAAGGTGCCTTGCTAGGGAAGCCACTAAAGTCAATGGCTAACCATTATAGTAGAACACTAGAGCCAAAGGAGATCATCATAACCACCCTTCACAGCTAGTGTTAAATTCTACACCAGGAGCTCCTGTCATGTATCGGGCAGCTAAAGCCAAGCCTGGGGTGAGGACATTCCCAACTATGGGCCAGGTGAGAAGGATCCCGCCCCAAGATGGATGCTCTCAAGATGCAGACTAAATGCAGAGCGAGACCGTCAGCTGCAGGAACCCTGTACCAGAATAGAATGGCTGGCATGCCCCAGCAATTGATTGAGAGCTGAAAAGCTGGCAAGCTGAATGAGCATGACATGCTGAGAGTGTAATGAGCACTGTGTGCTGAGATCTTGCAAGGTTGAATGCAGAACTGAGTGCAGAAGAATCCCAGGGGCTGAAGCGAGGGAATGCCAGTAGGCATGAAATAATGGTCTGTGTAAGCAATGAGCAATGATTGTGAAGCAAGTGTGGACATGCAAGTAGCTCAGTAACAGAGTAGTAATACAGTAAGTGGACCTGCATGTAGGTCTGCTTAACATAGTAGCAATGAAACAGCACTGAATAGTGGGGCAAGCCAGCCAGGCATTGCAAAGCCAAATCAAGAGGACAAACTCTGGAGGATTGTTGGTGAAGTAAGATAGGATTTAAAAACAGAACTACTAGCCATATGGGCCATGACCCCTCAATCACCTCCCCAGTCCCTGCTGTAGGATAAACAAGGGAAGGAAGTGGAAGGCCAAGAACCACATGCAGATAGTAAAGCTAGTTACTAGCTCAGCAGGAGCTTTAGCCAACCCTCAGAGTCAAAACAGCAGTGTATAAAGGGAATAACAGGATTAAACTGCATAGCAAGGTTCAGAGCTTGAAGCAGGTGTACAAACATAAAAGCAGCATCTGTATTGAGTACACCGAGTTGCAAACTAACTGCAATAAACATAAAATAAAGGAGGCACAATACTCTGAAAGCAGCTGTCACAGGCAGTGCAATGAACTGCACCAATGAGGCAAGTAGAATGAGTTGAGCATGATTGAGCTGCATAGCCAGGGTTCAGTGTGAGCCAGAATCAGGTGAAAGCAATTAAGTATGCAACATGGAAAGCAGCAATGGTTGAGCTGCTGAACACACAGATAATGTTTGTAGTTGCATTTGCAAGGAATTTGAGTGTTGTACTGAAAGCAATTCGAGGTGTGAGTAACTGAAAGCAAGTAGTATGAGCCCTGAGTAGCAGTATGCCAGGAGCTTAGAACAAAGCCCCAAAAAACAAAGCCAAAGCCACACAAACACAGAAAACAAGGAGCAATGACAGAAGAAGCACGCACAACTGAAGGCAAAATACAAACCAGAAGCAGGAAAAAACATAGAAATCCAGTAGGCTTTTTAGCTGACCTCAGAGAAATAACAGAGTGAATATAAAGCAACATCCATGTGGAGTACTCTGAGTTGTAACTCCAATAAACATAAATAAGGAGACACAATGCTCTGGAAGCAGGTGTAGCCAGGCAGTGCAATGAAGCTGTTATAATGAGGTAGGTAGAATAAGAAAGCATGTTTAGCTGCATAGCTAGGTTCAGTGTAAGCCTTAGCCAGGTGAAATCAATTGAAAATGCAACATGGAGCAGCTACTGTATGGTTGAGTTGAAACACACAAATAATGATTGCAGTTGCATTGCAGTAGTTTGAGATTTGTGAGTAACTGAAAGCAAGTAGTAGGAGCTCTGGAACAATATGCTAGGACTGTAGAAACAAAATCCCCCCAAAAAACAAAACCAAAGACACAAAAACACAGAACAGGAAGTAAAGAAAGAAGAAGCACACATGCAGCCGAAGGCAAAATACAAACCAGAAGCAGGAAAATAAACACAGAAATCCTGCAAAGACAAGCAAAAGCAGCAATGGAGGAGGGGGGCTCAGCCAGCCCTACAAGCGCCAACCAGCTCAGAGGACAGACAGACAGAGCCTTTGGCTGCAAAGAAAAAGTGCTTCACAATGAGGCTGAGAGGAACTGCTTACATAGCTGAGGAAAGGGGAGAGGCTGGCTGCTTGTCCATCGAACTCCAGGCATAGCATTTCCAATTATTACTTCTCTCCACCATGCTCCCTTGGTAGGATGTATGTTTTATAGGTGATCATCTGTCCCTAGTATCCTCCTTTATGCCTGTCTCATCCTGTTTGGGGGAATAATATGATATTCCCTGCTTGCTTTTGCCTTTCCCCACCTCAGCTAGTTAAATGCTTACTGAGGAACCATTTAAACTTTCTCACCAAGGGTATTGAGTGCTCTGGATGGATGCAGTCCATCCAGATTGAAACATAGAACATAGAAACTAGACTTTGACAGCAGATAAGGACCACTTGGCCCACCCAGTCTGCCCATTTCCCTGCATTTTGGATAAGCTGCAGATCCTAGTTAACCAACAGACTACATCCTCCTACCACCACTAGAATTTCCTTATGTCTGTCCCATGCATTCTTAAATTCCCCCCACTGTTTTTGACCCACTACCTCCTCTGGAAGGCTGTTCCATGCATCACCACCCTCTCTGTAAAATACAAATACTTCCTCACATTGCCCTTGAGCCACCCCCCCCCATCCTCAAATTGTGCCCCCTTTTTCTTGCACATCTCTTTTTCTGAAAGATGCTACCCTCTTGGACTTTGTTGGCTCCCTTGAGGTACTTGAATGTTTCTATCATGTCCTCCCTCTTCCTCCTTTCCTCAAGGGTATACATATTAAGCTCATTTAGTCTCTTTTCATATGGCTTCCATTTTAGTTTCCCTCCTCTGGACTACCTCCATCCTGTCTATGTCCTTGTGGAGATGGGGTCTCCAGAACTGCACACAGTACTCCAGATGGGATCTCACCAACTGTCTTTAGCTTCAACTTTTATTGGATAACAAATTGAGATAACAGTATCTCATTTTCAATTGCAACCAATCCTTAAAAATTACAATCAGACAGATAGACAGTAATGCATACTAACAACAGTTACATAGGTCATAATTGTATTATAGATCTAGATTAAATATAAAAACTATCTATAACAATTACAATAGCCTATTATAAAGGCTGGCTAAATATGACCTGAAACATGATAATGACATTAAGTCCTGTACCTTCAGTTTCTTAAATATATAATTTCATGTCCTGGACACTGATGAAGACAATGTTTTGTCACCAAAACTTGAACTGCGTCTTGGAACACAAAAGGTGATCCAAGACATAGATATAAGAGAATAGTGTTGGTCAAACCTGAATTTTTTATAAAGCCAATAAAAATACTGGTAAAGAACGTAGTACAAATTTATATGCAAAAATATTCCAAAGAGTATCCCATCGATCCTGCAAAGATGTCAGTCCTGATTCTATATAGGATACAGCTATGTGTTCTATATGGTAAATCTGTAATGAACATCAGTGCACTTTGTAGAGCGATTCTAAAGATCCCAATACTGATTTGCTAGCATTCCTATAAATACAGTCTTCATAATCTAAAACTGTCAAAAGTAGAGATGTAACCATCAGTTTTCTTATTTTGTATGTAAACATAGTTTTGTTCCTATAGAAAAAAAACAAGCAACATCTTTAACTTATTTGAAATATTAGTTACATGCAAGTCATAAGTCAAATGACAATCAAGTATCAATCCTAGGTACCTATATGAGGTAACCTGACCCAGCACAGTAACAGATAATGTATGGATATTCCCACTGGAAATCTTTCTGCTATTTTTTTCTTTCAAATATCATCCAGAGTGACTTCTCATTCAGTAGGAGTCTCAAATCTTGAAGCATTCCCTGAACTTTTAAGAAGTCCCTATGTACCACTTCAATTGTATCATCCACATCTTCCTTTACAGTACACATAATGGTGTAATTTGCATACAAGTGCGTACTGGTGTCAGGTGAGCAGCATCTGGGTAGATTGTTCACATACATCAAAAATAGCAGGGGACCCAGGACAGAGCCCTGTGGTACCCCCGATCCTACATCAATAGGTTCCGAACAGATGTTGCTCACTCTGACACACTTAGTATTATCAAATATAAATAAAACCAGCTCAGAGCAGATATGCCCAACCCAGCTGATTTTAGACAATTGAGCAAAATTGTTTGATGAACTGTGTCGAATGCCTTTGACAGATCCAAAAATACAGCTGGTACACTATAATTTCTGTCGAAGGCATTCGTCACATCATCAACTACCCTTGCTATCACATTACTGGTACTGTGTCCCTTCCTAAAACCTGCTTGCGCCTGGGTAATTAGATGATATTTAAGCAAATATTGACTTAACTGACAATGCACCAACCTTTCACAAATGCTAACACAAACTGGCAAAATATAAATTGGTCTATAGGAACCTGGGTCAGAAAGACATCCATCCCCTCCCTTAAAGACAGGAACAATATAAGCAGTTTCCAGTCCGGTGATATTTCATAGCATGAAAAAGAAAAATTAAACAAATAAGCCAAGGGTTGTGATAAAATACCTGATGCTATCTTCAAAAAGAAAGGAGGAACTCCATCACACCCAGATGCCTTACTAGTATCCAATCTCTGAAGCTGCTTTAGCACAGCTTCAGAAGTTATTGGTTGCAAGGCAAAAATTGTCCAGATACAGCCAGTGAAAAATCTGTATCCAGAACAGGAGTATCCAGACTTGGATTTTCTTTTTCAAATGCATTACTTACTGTTGGAAAAAAAGGAATTAAATGCAGTCAACTTATCTTCTGTTAATATTAAATTGTTTCCCCTGTAATTCACAACTGATGGTAAAGAATGTAGATTCTATTTGCCTTTTATTAAATGTATACCCTTCCAAAGTGCTTCAGTATTGCCTTCTGATTCTACAAAATATTTATTATAAAAGGCCCCCTTTTGCCTTCTTTACCTCCAGAGCAGATGTATTCCTAATAGCCCTAAAGGCTTGTTTATGTGATGAATTTATTGTCTCTCTTGCCTTTTGCCAACATTTTGATTTTAACTTTAACAAATATTCAACTTCCCTAGTAATTCAAAGTGGCGGTTTGCTTTTAACTCTCCTTTGTTTTAAAGAGGCATGTTTTTGAATTATATCCAATACTGACAATTTAAAGAAACTCCAGGCCAAGTTGACATCTGGGCACACTGTCATTAAACTCTAATTTATTCCAGCCACATCTCTAAAATAAACTTGAATATTAAATCTTTTAAAATACCTAGTAAACATTGTTTGTACATGTTTTGTTTCATTTTTATCTCTTATACATGATATATAGCAGTGATCACTTATATCTGATTCATATACCACATAAATATATATAGCCACCCTATTTGTAAGAATTAGATCCAATAATAAATCATTAGCACTATTACATTTATTTGGTCTAGTTGGTAGTGATATCAATTGGACCAAATTAAGGGCACTAAATTGGTTAACAATGTCCTGCTGAGGAAGCATCAAATTCCAGTTAAAATCTCCCATGAGCACAAGCTCCTTTTTTAAAAAAGGAGCAATCAGCTCACTCAAAGATTGTAAAGCTAAAACATAGAAACATAGAAACACAGACATTGATGACAGATAAGGACTGCAAGGCCCATTCACTCTGCTTATTTCTTTTTCAACCTTATGAATGTGCCATCGACTTTGCTCTGTCAATGGCCTATCTATTCATATTCATTTGTATTTTTCCCTTATACCTATCCCTTGCCTGTTTGAAGCCCTACACTGTATTCATATCCACCACTTCCTGAGGTAAGCCATTCCATGCATCCACCACCCTTTCTGTGAAAAAGAACTTCCTCATATTACCCCTTAATCGGCCTCCATCTAATCTCATGCTGTGTCCTCTTGTCCTGCTATTTTTCTTATATTGAAACATGTTACTCTTTCATCTTGTTAATGCTCTTAAGGTATTTGAATTCTTCAATCATATCACCTCTCTCCCTCCTTTGTTCTAAGGTATACATATTGAGCTCCATTAATCTGTCCTCATATGTTTTCTGATGCAGTCCCTGCACCATTTTGGTTGCCCTTCTCTGGACTGTCTCAATTCGGTTAATGTTCTTGTGAAGGTGTGGCCTCCAGTACTGCACGCAGAACTCCAGATGGGGCCTAACCAGTGTCTTGTAAAGAGGGATTATTACCTCCCTTTTACAAATTGTGATACCCTACTAATACACCCCAACATCCCCTAGCCTTAACTACTGCTTTAGCGGTCTGCTTGAATGATTTCAGGTGATCTGTGATGATGATGCCCAAGTCTATTTCTTCCCTTGTGACTGCCAGCAACTCCCCTCCCAGCCTATAGGTGGCTTCAGGGTTTCTCTTCTCTATGTGCATGATCTTGCACTTCTTTGCATTAAATCCCAGTTGCCACTCTTCCAACCATTTTGCCAGTTTATCCAGATCTTTTCTCATTCTGCCCACCTCATCTGGATCATCTACTCTGTTGCAGATCTTGGTGTAATCTGAAAACAGACAAACCTTACCCACCAGTCCATTTGCAATGTCACTGATGAAGATATTGACTAGGACTGGCCCCAGGACTAATCCCTGAGGTACCCCACTTGTGACTTGCATCTCTTCTGACGGTATACCGTTTAGTACCACTCTCTTGTTTTCTGCCAGACAACCAGTTTGCCATCCCACTGACCAGCTTCTGACACACTCTGAGCCTACCCAGCTTATTAATCAATCTTCTATGTGGATCAGTATCGAAAGCTTTGCTGAAGTCAAGGTACGTGACATTAACTGCTCCCCTTGGTCCATCACTCTGGTTACCCAGTCAAAGAAATCTATGAGATTAGTTAGACAGGACCTTCCTGTTGTAAACCCATGCTGTCTAGGATCCTGTGCTCCTATGGATTCCAGGTGCTGCACTATCCTTTCCTTAAGGAGTGCCTCCATAATCTTGCCCCTACTGAGGTAAGACTGACTGGTCTGTAGTTCCCTGCCTCCTCCCTGCTACCACTCTTGTGGAGCGGGATCACATGAGCCCTTCTCCAGTCTTCTGGGACCTCTCCTGTGCTCAGAGACTCACTAAACAGTTCTGATAATGGCTCTGCTAGTTCCACCCATAGCTCCTTTAGTACCCTGGGATGTATGGCATCAGGTCCCATTGCCTTGTCCACCCTTAGCTTATCGGTCTCTTGTAGGGCCCTTTCTTTGTGAAGGGACTAGTGCACACTTCCCTCCCCCCTGTGTCCATGGTGCTGAGCTGTGGGGCCTGCCCTACCTTCTCTTCAGTAAATACTGAGCAGAAGTATCTACTTAGGATAAATGCTTTTACATGGTCCTCCTCCTCACATGCACTCTTATCCCCTTAGATCTTAGCAATACTCCCCTGGACTTTCACCTTTCAGTAATGTATCTATAGAAAGTCTTGTCACCTTATTTTACTGTTTGTGCTAGTGTTTCCTTGGTTTGGGCCTTTGCCTGCCTTACTGCCTTCCCTGCTTCCCTTAGGGAAGTTTGGTATACCTCCCAATCATCATCCCGCTGTGTTCTTATATTGCTAGTTGATGGTGGCCTGTAACAGACTGCACAATTAAATAGATTACCAAAAGAACCCTGAACTTGTAATACTAAAAGATCTAACTGTTCAGGGATAGGTTTAGCTAATATTTACCTGACCCATGTAATTATCTTGAAGGTAAATCAACACTCCTCCCCCTTTCTTAGTTCTATCTACCCTGAAGCTGTTGTAGTTATCAATTAAAATGTCCCTATCATTAATTTTATGTGCAAGCCAGGTCTCTGATAGAGCTAATAAATCAGGATTAGTTGTCATGACTTGTGCCCTAATGAAGTCAATTTTGGCTAACAGGCTCCTTACATTCAAATATAATAATACTAGATTTTTCCTGCTGCTAAATTCATCCATTGAATAATTGCTATTAGTCAATGGATCTGGATTTAAATGTACATTCCCAGAAATCAACAACAATAGCAATATAATGTTCTTAACATAAAAAAAAACAACTGTTTCTTAAGTAACACAAGATTGCTTTTGGAAAACATCACTAAATTCTGCAGCTTAACACTCACTCTAACATGTGATGGTCCCTCCCCTTATCACCACATATGCAAGTTTTTCAAGCAGCTGATATACAGTATTCTAAATAGACATTGGGGAGAAACAACTAGGGGATAACAACTTCTTGTTTTCTACTGGTGATGCCTCTCCCTATGCACCCCAGTATCCCCTCAGCCCTCCGTATTACCTTCTCACATTGTTTGCCTACCTTGTTGTCTGATATGGCTACCCCCATGCCCAGTTTCATTTTTTTTTTGTTGTTGTTAGTATCTCACCCCCTATTGTGTACTCTTCCACTGGATTTTTGTTTCCAAGGTGCATTATTTTTGCACTTCTTTGCATTGAATCTAAGCTGCCATACTTTTGACCATTCCTCCAACCTTGCCAAGTCCATTTTCATCCCCCCTGTGTATCAACCCTGTTGTAGATCTTTGTGTCATCTGCAAATAAGCATATTTTTCCCTCCAGCCCCTCAGCAATGTCACCTATAAAGACATTAAGGTGGACTGGTCCCAGTACTAAACCCTGCAGTACCCTGTTAGTAAGCCCCCTTTCCTTGGAGTGGACTCTGTTTACTGTTACCCTCTGTGTCCTATTATAAAGCCATTTTTTACCCAGGCTACAACCCTGGGACCCACTCCCAGGCTGGCCAACTTGTTTATAATCTTTTGTGTGGGACTGTGTCAAATGCCTTGCTAAAGTCTAGGTAGGCCACATCCACAGCCCCTCCCTAGTCTACTACATTGGTCACCCAGTCAAAGACATCTTTTAGATTCATCTGATGTGACCTTCCTACTGTGACTCCATGCTGCCTTTGGTCTTGTGCCTTGCTGACCTCTAGGTTCTCAACAATTCTTTCTTTCATAAGTGATTCCATAATTTTCCCTACCACTGTGGTCAAACTAAAAGGTCTGTAGTTTCCTGCCTCTGCCTTGCTCCCACTTTTGTGGAGGGGAATAAGATCTGCCTTCCTCCAGTCCTCAGGTACCACACCATCCTCCCATGATTTGTTAAAAAGGGCAGTCAGTTTTGTTACCAGTTATCCCTAAGTTCTTTTAGAATTCTGGGGTGAATCCTTAGGTCCCATTGCTTTATCCACCTTGTATTTTAAGAGTTCTTTCAGGACCCTTTCTTCTGTGAATGGACTGGTATCTACCCCTATCCAGAGTGCATCTATTGTTTGGTTTAGGTACCTCCCTCTCTTCTTTGTGAATACTGGGCAAATTATTGATTCAGGATTTCTGCCTTTCACTGTCACCATCTGCCCACCTCCTCTCCCTTTATTAAGCCTCACTATCCCTCCGCTGGTCTTGTTTTGCTCCTAATATACCTATAAAAGGTTTATCCTCTTCTTAATTGAGTTGGCTATCTTTTCTTCTGTTAGGCCTTTGCTATTCTGACTGCCTCCCTGCTTCCTTCTGTTTTAACTGATACAGTTCCATGTCCTGCTCCTTCTTCGTAGTAAGTATTTATTGATCAGTCATTTGACCATTACAAAATAACATACAAAATACAATCATGTCATAAAACATAGCTAATAGAAATATAAAAGACACTAAGACATTTCCATATTAAGGAAGCAACATATACATATTTTACAATTGCATCAAATAGCATGAATCATAAAATGTTAACCATCACAATATATAATCCCTCAGAGCAGAATAACAAAAGTTCCCAGTATTATCTTACAGATTCTTAAACAATTTCAGTACAACTGTAAAGATGAATCAGCAAAGAAACAAAAGTAGTCTCAAGAACCCCCAGTTTTACAAACCTTGTCCATAATCTATATATTGCATTAATGTATTTGGATACTGCCAATACACTCATTTAATCACATGTAGTAAAAAGAATCCTTAGTAAAACCAAATGATCATTAGTCAAAATTCAATCAAAAATTGGCTTTAGCAACTTATTCCTATACTAAGTATACCAGGTACAGTTAAAGATAACATGTGACAAATTGTCTGTATGTTGAAAAGTACAAGGACAAAATTTGTCATAAAGATTAACACTCTTCTGAAATCTGGCAATAAGTACTACACTTGGAAAGACTTCTAGTCTGTATTTAGTATACAATGATCTACTATTAGGGTCTGAAATTATATTGAGATAAGGACGTAAATAACGAGCTCTATCATTATATCTTAACCAAGGCAAAATGTGAATTGCTAACATATTCTTCAAATCGTGATTGTCGTAATTAACTGCTTTTTTATTTGAGACATATTTTTTATATTTTAGACTAATTTTAATACCTTTCTCTTGATAAAGTTTTAAATTACCTAAACCATTATCCCTGAGAATCTGAAAAATATCCTGAAGTCATTTAGATTGTAAATGCTTTAAATTCAACCATGAGTATTTTTTGATCAAAGCGGAATAGGCTAATCGATTAGAATTATATTGTAGCAGCTTAATCCAATAGATTACTTTTCTGGCTACGAGATTGCAATTTAATTTTGTCAAACCCGATTCAGCTCTCAAAATAGATGAGGAACTGACTTACTAAGTCTCAGTAAATTATTTAATGGAATTTCCAGCAGATTATTACTAGTAACAGACCATATTTCACTGCTAAATGAGGCTTGAGCATAATATTTTACCTTTATAGTTGTATAGTGGCCTAACTGTGTTGCCACCATATTCTATTATAACAACCAAGGAGCCCACAGTTTGTTTTTAACCTTAATTTTTAGCTTTTGGTATGATTTGTCCATTTTCCATTCCAGGAAAGAACTAGACCTAAATATGTATACTGAGAAACAGTAATAAGAACCTGTGAGCCCACCTTCCATAGTTCATGTTTACAGTTAGAGCCAAACACCATAACTTGACTCTTATCAGCATTAATCTTAAGTTTGAATCCTTCCACATAATCAGCCAAAATTTTTAATTTCTGAAGTAAACCAGATTATATAAGAGAAAATAGCACTAAATCACCTGCATATCCAAATGCCGCAACATGTCAATTAAAAATCTTTGGAGAATCGGTATTAGATAACTGTAACTGATTAAAAAAATGTTGTAGGTACTTGGAATGTAAGTTGTAACCTCATCTTAGATGAATTAGAGAGAATGCTAGCCCAAGGTTTTTTTTTATCACTAGAATGCTTTCTTAGTATACTAAATCATGTTAAATTGTATGTGAGAAGAACTCTCTGGTTGTTGAGAATTCTTGATAACCTTCGCCCTTCTGAAGCTCCTCAGTTAAAAGCATACTGGTGTTAATTAGCTTCTCTGATGTAATCTTCTGTTATGTTTTAAATGTATATGTTAAACCAATAAGAATTATTTCTGTTTTTTCAACATAATCTGGTGTTAATAGTATGGGATTTTCAAAATAACTGCCATAAAGCTTCTGAAGAAGGACCGAGTAGGTTCGAAAGCTAGAGCACTTTGTTCTTTTCTGTAACATCCATGTTGATCCAATAAAAGGTATCAAATAATTTGTTTCTGGATCTGTATCTGATTAAGTAATTTATCAATGTAAATGCAAAACAGAGTTGGGGCAAGAACACAGTCCTGCCATACCCCAGTGTTTGTTTCAAAATTGGCAGAAAGTTGACCATTTCTGCCTAACCTAACTTGAGCCCACGTCTGAGAATAAAGCTCCCTAATTATTGCAATTATTTCACAGGAGAAACCTTTTTCTTCCAAACATGACCAAATAAGAGTTCTGTCCAGAGTGTGAAAAGCAGAGCTAAAATCTATAAAAGCAGCATAAAATTTTTGTTTTCTGATGTGTATATATTTCTCATAAAGATGCATTATTATAAAGTAATTGCTCCTTCTGTGATTTCTTATACTTCCTGAATGCTATCTTTTTCTCCCTAACCTTCTCCGCCACCTCATTTGAGAACTTTGAAGGTGTGGGATAGATGACTCGGACACCAAATTCTTCAGAAATCAGAAAAGTCCAATTTATTTTAAAAAAATCAAAATAAAACAAAATATGAAAATAATGGCAAACTGAACAGATTTTCCAGTAACATAATAAACTTTCAAGGTAACTTCAGAAAATGTTCCTCTAGAAAAGGCTAGCGGACTGTTGGGTCTTAGGCTGCCCAAAACTCACTGAATCTATGCTGCAACAACAGCACATTAGATCCCCAGTGTACTGTAAGTCAAGTGACCAGAAAGTTCCTCCTCAATTTTGATTTATCATAATTATTTCTTTAACCATAATATTTATTTATAATACACACATACAGTGTTTATACTAACACAGAATCATGTCCCTCATACAGAAAGAAAATAAATATTGTATACTTAAAGCTCTTTGTTTCCTTGAACAACCACAACAAAGCTGCTCCCTTTTCATTTCAACCATAAAATTTTGATACAAAGGCTTGGCTGGCTTTAGTATACTGAATGAAGGGAGGGGAAGACGCCATGTGATAGCAAGACAGAAACAATAGTGAACGTACTTCATTCCTAAGGCACCATCTCCTGGTATAGTAAGCAAAACATTAATAATTATTTCCCCCTTTGAAATGTCAAACTTCTAATTCCTCTAAATGAAAGTAGTAAAAGCATATAAGGCTTGGCTTAACTTTTCCTAGTAGCTGCTCGAGAATGCTAGTGGGCGGCTCTTGTGGTGAACTCTAAAGAAAGCTCTATTCTAGTTAAAGCACCTCGGAGTGCAATGCAGCATATGGGCTTGAATTTCCACCCAGGATATACTTTATATTTGCAACAGAACACTACAACCTACAAACTGAATGGGCTATTTTTTCTTTAATGGTCATCTATTTTCCACTGTCCCATTCAGTTGGTTTAAACTTTGTCTAGTTCTGTTAGGTATGCGCAGCTTTCCTGTGCTGATTAAATGCAGGGGAAGAGATAGTCTTCTGACGTCCTGATGAAAAAATAAATAGCTAAAGCAGGACAAACATAGAAAATATGATGAGTGGCCAGCTCACCATAGAATACCATTCAAAAGAATAGCAGAGTAGGGAAATAGAAGAATAACATTAAAGGATACAAAAAGCTTGCTGTTGTGCAACATTCTTAAAAATAAAATTAAGAAGTGAAATACAGCTAAACTGGATGTCTCAGAGTTTCATAATGGGGATGTCTCCCATGACATACATCCCTTTAAGACACAAAATATAATTTCAGTATTTTGTAGGCTTCCTCCTAGAAAATAGCTTGCTTAGCTTGGCACAATCAGATCTCGCCGAAAGGAAGAGATGGAGCTTCAGCCCACCCATTCCCAAAGCTCCATCTCGGGGTTCCTTAATCAAAGTGAACACATGACTAAAGTAGAATACCTGCATCCATTCACTTTCAACAGACTATACCCTGAAGTCTGATTGTGTTAATTTCTCTGCTTTTCCATCTGCACCATAGCGAGACATAAAGACTGCATTCTTATGTGCAGTTCCACATTTATGCTTAACTGTAAACTTTTAAGGTTGCAGTGTGAGATACCACCTCATGATTCATGGAGTTTTGTCTTTCATAGTCATAAGCCAACAAAGTGGATTATGGTCTGTAATTAATTCAAATGGACATCCCCATAAATAACATTTTAAGGCTTCAATGGCCCAATGAACCACTAAATATTCTTTTTCTATAGTTGCATATTTGGTTTCCTGAATATACAATTTTCTGCTACTATATAAAAGAGGGTGTTCTTCGCCATCTAAAACTTGGGATAACACTGCCCTATCCCTGTAGCAGAAGGCCTGTTTGTACTATAAAAGACTTCATAAAATCTGGAATCTTCAACACTGGGGACCAACATAATCGAGCTTTAATAGCACAAAATGCTTCTTCACACTCAGGAATCCACCTAATTTTTGTTGGCTGATGGTTTTGTGAGATCTGTTAGGAGCTCGCTAATGGCAAAGTCAGGAATAAAACAATGATAATAGCCGCCAAGCCAAGAAAGGATCTGACATGTTTTTTTTTTAGGTGTCTTGGACTGTGAGCTACAGCATCTGTTTTTCCTATGTCTGGTTTAATGGACCCTTGTCCTATTACAAATCCAATATATTTTGTTTCCTGCATAGCTATAGCACACTTAGCCAGATTAATCATGAAACCTGCTCGTTTCAGGGCTTGAAGGACAGATACTAAATGTGACAGAAGATCTTGCCAGGTGGGACTGACTATGATAACATCATCTAAATAAGCCACACTGTATGACATGTGTGGTTGTAATGCCTTGATCCATCAACTGCTGAAACATAGCAGGTGCTCCATGCAATCCAAAGGGCATCATTGTAAACTGGATTAGCCCGATAGGTGTGCTAAAAGCAGTTTTTCCTTTGATCCATTATATAAGGGTATTTGCCGCTACCCTTTTGATAAGTCCAGGGTAGTAAGATAATGGGCATTACCTAGTCAATCGAGGATATCATTGATCCTAGGTATAGGATAACTATCAAATTTGGATACAGTATTCACTTTCCTCAAATCAAGGCAAAGCCGAATACCTCCTTCCTTCTTATTTACTATTACCATGGAAAAGGACCAGTCACTTTTGGAAGGTTCTGTAACCTTTAACAGTTGCATGTTTTTATTTCATTTATGACTTCTCCACAAAGCTTCTCAGGGAGACATTAAGGTTTCACCCTAATGGGTGGTATCTGTATCGTTTCTATATGATGAGTGATTTGTTCTGTTCGTCAGGAGTACTGGTAAACATTGTTTGAACCAGGTCAGAAGAATCAATGTAATATCCTACTTAATGTTCGGTCTCTCCCTAAATGTCTGGCCATGGGTTTATCAGATGCCAACTGCAATATCTGGCTCCTATATCCTTCAGGTACCATTAATTGGTCTACTTGTTCCCAGTTCTCAGGTTGACACATACTCTGTATAATAACCCTTCTTTAGTATATAGTAAGGAGCCCTGTCTTTGTTTTCTGCCTTTCCATGTAATACCAGTGAATAAAAGGGTTTTAGCGCACAATCAGTCTTTTGCTTGATTTCAAAATCACAAGTATTAGGCATATCAACTGTAGCTTTATCATCAACCGCAGTGTCCATACCATGTTCATTAGTCCACTTTAACTTATCCTGGTGATGTTCCTTTTTTGTTTTCCTATCTTTCCCTTGGTTCCCCAAAGTGTCTTCATCACAGGAAAACAAAGGATTCTGCTTTTCCTTTTCACTCTGTGCCCCTACATCACAACTTTCCCAGCTGGATCATTTGTTCCCATGTGGACAATGACATCCAGCTCCTCTCTATAGCTACTACCCTGGCAATCCCCAGGATCCACCCACCATCATGCTGAGCTGCCTACAGGTAGGCACCTAACCTCCCTGTCCCCCGACTGCTTGTCTCTAACTCTATTCCTCTCATAATGGAGTCCCCAAAAGGATTTGTTTTCTCCTTCTCTGTGGTCTCCATCTGCCTTCCCTGGGGCTCCACATGGAGACCACACTTATTTTACCTGGTGACTATGTTGGGAGGCTCTAGACATTTCCACTGTGCTAGGATGGCATATGAGTTTTTATAGTTTCACCAGATGAGGGATGTGCCTGTGATCCCTCCTTATCTTCCCTGAGCCCACTCATAGTCCATCCACCTTATCATGAGGCACCCGTTGATGAGGTGGAATCTAACTAGTTGGCCTCTGGGTGCAGGTGTAAGTCTCTGTAAGAGGTCTGAACCTCACCTTCAGGTTCTTGGCAATATTGGGAATGCAAATAATCACAAACAAGTTGTATTTGAGTAATAAACAAGTTTATTACTACAAAAGGATAAATCACAGTTGCCCTAAGCAGTTCTTACCAATATGAACCGGGAGCCAGTGCTAAGCATTCCCTACACCTCGAGGTTTCTCTGTAGTCTCTTAGGATCTCTCGGGTCTCCGAGGTGTAGAGCCTGTGCATAACATTATATACCTGTGATAATTACTATGGTTACTAAAAGATAGAAACATTTCTAGTTACAGAGATGAGCCCTGTTGGCTAAATTAGAGGTGGCTCCACGGTCCAAGATAACATTATATAATTCTGTAAAGTCATCAGTTTTAGAACAAAGAAGTTCTTATACAGAGTCTTACATAACAGAGGAAGTGGTGCACATCACCAAAGGATGGCAATGTTGCCTTACATATTACAATTACTTCAAGGACAGGTGTCTTGGCATCTGACAAGTAAGAAATAGACAGAAAATACATGGTATAATATGTGTGCATTAGCAAGCAAAGTGGGTTACAATAATATGCATTCATATCCTGGCTTCTACTCTTATACAGTAGATGCCTTTAGCCCTATGTATTAGTATAGCCTATGCCTAAACATTAGCTGTCTACGGTGTACCCCTGAGGGTATCAATTAGGGTGCAGAGACCTTGTGTAACAATTCCCCCCCTTGTTGCCTCCAATGGCAACACAGGCAAATCCAAGGAATGGATAGGAGCAGTGGCCATTCACAAGCCTGACACGCTAGCCTTGTAAAGGAACTCACGCTGCTCACGGTGTTGGCGCAGTGTACGTCGAGGCAGCAAAGCATAATAATCAAAGTAAATATTAAAATGCTTGAATTATAACAAAACCTTTAAAAGTGATTTCTAACCAGGTGTTAGTCAATGCGTTATTCATATCTCCATCATTGATCAGGTCAAGAACAGCTTCATTGGCTTTGGTTATATTATTGTTGATGTGGATGAGGTGTGTGTCCTTTCTATCTAAAAGGGATTTCAATGTAAGTGTAAGTGGATCTATGTGTACATTAAAGTATGGTAGGTATTCTGAAAGTGTGAGTAAATAATCTAGGTTACCATCAATAATATCTGCATCCATAAGGGGAACGGGGTCTATGACGGTATGTCCTATAACAGTTTTCTGATGGGGAACAAAACAAAAGTTGGGGTAATCAATTGAGCAAGTAACAGAACCATATGTATAAGACTTCACATTAGTTACTATACAATACTCCCCGTCAGAGTTATACTGTGAACGTACAGTAAGCAGTCTCCATTTTTGCAACTGGACAGGGCATGTGTAGGTCGTCTTCGAAATCCGTGTTGACAGGCGATGAGCTTCCTTATGATAGGACTGGTAGAGCTGATCTGGTAACCGCGTCGATTCAAAAGAGTTGGTGCCATTCTCAGTGATGTCATCATCCATGGTGAAAGTCCAATCAATGCTGTCTGGAGATTAGCCACAAACAGGGTGTATAACATCAAACACATCGCATCGGCACAAGTAGATATATTGCTTTTTCGCACAGCAGTCCATGTGCGGTACCACCCAGGCATCCAGGAAGGAGTGGTAGACTAGTAGAGGTGGGAGATCCAGACGTTCTCTGTAGATGTCGTCGTCCAAATGCCCAATCGAATGTGCCAGTACAAGTTTGTCAAATAAAGCTGTAGTGGGATCAAAACGTGGTAAGGAGACAGTAAAGGAGACAAACATGGTATCTGTTAAGGAACATTTCTTAGTAGAAAAACAAGGACCAGTATTAGGGTGTCTGGTCACAAACCCCAAGTTTCTCGCTGTGGAGAGAGGAATAGACAAAGTCTGTTGCATACTTAAAGAAATGCAAGTTGAAAGTTTACATTTAGGACAATACCATTTAGAGATGCGTCTGTCATGTATTATGTCAGGGATTCTTCCAGTTTCTAAATCACGGAAGAGGTTGTTGATGGTAGTGAGTATGTATGAGCCATATGCAGAACAAAGTATTTCTCTACCAATGTATTGTTTTTCAGCTTCTTTATTATTCTGTTGTATGAGTGTGTTAATCTTATCTTTCGAATCAGTGAAGGCTTTTGCAATGTCATGCATGTTGTATACAGTGTATCTTTCTTCCTGACTAAGGCCATCCACACCATGCAATAATGGGGGTAAGACATTATTAACCAAACCAGTGGAGAACTTGGCAGAATGACTCTTAATAGCAGCAATGTCTGCTTTGTTCCAAATGGACATAGCAGTACCAAAAAGACCTGTGACAGTGCCTGTAGCACCTGTAACTTCAGAACTGTCAACTTCACGTTTACTATGTTTATGATTAAGAGTACCAGGAGGGGTTTTCCTCCTAAAATTACCTCTATGTTCAGTAGAATAAACCCCAGTAAAGGGATCCTTAGTACAAATCTGAAATGCAGCTAAACTGTCAAGCAATAATGTACTATAGAATGCAGATGTATTGGTATTATGACACATACCAAATTCTTTCATATTCCAGTAAGTAAGGTTAAACAAAGCAGGTATATGCATAAACTGTAAATTATTAATCAAAGAGCCTGGGAGGGCAGTGGCTGTGAGACCACTATGGGGACCAGGGTTATGTTTTGGACATTCCAAAAGCTGTTTTTCGGTAGGAGGCAACACAGAAAGATACATGGCTGCAGAGGCCATGTGGTGTACAGCACAGAATCTGCGGGCAGAATCCTGGGAGAGAGAGTTACAATAGGAAGGATCAATCAGAGCAGTAATGTTGTACAAACCAGAGTGTCTTAATGCAGTTTGTAACAAGGACAGTGAACCATTTGGGGATAATTTAGCATTGGGCCAACCCTGAAAAGTTCCTTTGGAGAGTTTGGCCACAGGGAGAATTTGTCCTTGTGATGTGGTTTGCCACTCAATTTGAAGGGTAGATTTGTCAGGAGCAATGACCGAGGCAGTGAGGTATGCATCGGAACCTTCCTGGACAGTAATCATAGTATCTGGTATTTTGATGGAAACTCCTTCTGTAGGAGGTGCTGGAGGATCCAGGTGTCGAAGGAGGTCCGGTACTGTGCCTTGGATGAAAGGGATCACTCCTGCAAGGAGGAGAGATAGGAACAAGATAGCCATCTTGTCAATGTATCTGAAAAGGGAGATCAAAGATTAGTACATTAGTACAATTCTGCCCAGTGGGGTTAGGAAAAGTAAGTTTATGTTCCTTTGTACAGTTTCAACTGGTTTGCATGTAACCATTTGTCAGTCAATTTATTGTTGTGGAGGAGTCTAACTTGATAGACTGCCGGACTGAGCTTGTTGACAATGGGGTAAGGGCCTTCCCACTTATTGGAGAAGGAGTGGGTTGGATGTGCAAATCGAAGTACCATTACCTGATCTCCAACTTGCCAATCCACTTCTTGTGCATGTTTGTCAAATTGTATTTTGGACTGTTGCTGGGCTTTACCCATGCAGTTTGCAGCATACAAGTGTGTGTGTATGAGGTCTTTTCTAAGTTTTTTCCACATATTGATCCACAGGCACATGGTCTGCAGTGGGGGTGTGTAGGTCAAAGAGCAAATGTTCAGGCAACCTCATTTGTCTTCCAGTCATTACCTCGAAAGGTGTAAGCTGGGTGGTGGCTGAGGGTGTACCCCTAATTGCCATAAGGAGTAAAGGCAGTAGGGAATCCCAGGTCTTGGGATTGTCCTCAATGAATTTGAAAAGCATTTGCTTAATCCGTCTGTTAGCTCTTTCTACTTGACCTGAGGATTGAGGGTGATAAGGTATGTGGAACTTTTGCTGAACCCCAAGGAGTTCAAGGGACTCTTTCATCAACTCACTTGTAAAACTGGTTCCTTTGTCGGAGTTTACCTTGAGAGGCAGGCCCCACCTGGAGAAAATCTGTTCTACCAGGATTTTGGCAGTTGTCTTTGCAGTGCATGTCTTAGTGGGGAAAGCCTCAACCCACTTAGAGAATAAATCGGTTACCACAAGGGCATACTTGTTGTTTCTGCTGGTATTGATCAAAGAACCAATGAAAACAATTTGAATGGCATGCCAAGGGCCAGTGTGTCTTTGTGGTAAAAGTTTGGCATTTCGTTTTGTAGGTATGGGATTGTTTTGTGCACAAACAAGGCAATTGTCAATGTATAGTTTAACATCTTTGGTAATACCAGGCCACCAGGCAGTGGTCTTAAGATGTTGGAGGGTATTTTCTGTCCCCTGGTGTCCACCAGTAGGAGTGTCATGTAACTAGTGCAAAAATTCAGATCTCAAATGTCTGGGGACTACCCACAATTTGGTGGTAGTATCCTCTGGTTGGAACCAAATGAGTTTATCGTCAGGGGATAAGTGTAACTTACCTTCATGCCTGCGATATGGGTTATGTGTAGGGAGTCTTTCTTCAGTACCCTTGTCAAGGAATCTGAACACTTCTTTGAGTTCAGTGTCCAAATGCTGGGCTGCTGAGAGGTCCAGGGGGGAAAAAGATTCAGATTTCTTTTTGAGGGCTGTAACATGTACAGCTGCATTGGCTTCTGGATGATCCATCATCCAGATGTCCCCCCCTCATGCCCCTTCCTTAGTGAGGATATCGGCTGTGTCATTGAATGCATGATAAGGATCATGTAGGGAATGCGCTTTAACCTTGTGCACATAAAGTTTGTGTGGGTGTTTCTGTGCTAATGCTTGTATGTAGACTACCAATTCTTTGTATTTCACTGGACTTCCATCAGAGGAGAGAAAGAAGTTCTTCTGCCAGAAAGGGAGAAATTCTGTAAGGGAACAACAAATCCAATTAGAGTCTGTGAAAATGATGGTATCCTGAGTTCCATGTTGGATAAATTCAAGTGCACAGGCCACCGCTGTCATCTCTGCATACTGCGATGAAGCTACACTACAGCGTTTAGATATCCTGACAGTGTTCCCATAAGGATAGACCACTAAAATACCCATTCCTGCAATCTGTTCTCCCTGATAGTACGATGCTGAACCATCAGTGAAAACACGGCACAAAGAGGCACTTTCCAGTATCTCAGGGGTGGCAAGGAGGAATGGACCTGGATCTGGGAGGTCAGGTGACTGCAGTGTACAGTCATGGGGTTCCCCTGAAAAGGAGACCATGAGCTAATAGAGATGGAACTTTGGTCTGGTGGACCTGATATCCTTATCCTGGAGGAGAAGTGACCAATGTGTCAGCCTGGTGTTAGAGACTGACCCATCCTTCACTCTATCTGAGAGCAGAAAGGTAGTGGGCGTATGATTAGTGTTAAGAATCAGTGGTGAGTACCCAATGATATACAGGAAGTGCTTGACCAGTAGGTGGCCAGAAGGTTCCTTTCACAAAGGCAGTACTTCTGTTCCACTGGGTCAAGAGCTGCGATGCATATGCAATAGGTCTCAAGTGCCATGCACCTTCTGCGGCAGCAATGCTGACATAGCGATGTCAGAGGTGGCACACTCCAGATGGTATGGTAGTGCTGGATTGGGGTTTACCAGTGCTGGGGCAGAGGCCAAAGCCTGCTTCAGTGACGTCACAGCCTGGGTATGAACAGGGCCCCAATTCCATGGAACGTTCTTTTTGAGTAGATCATACAGAGGAGCGGCTTTCTGAGCAAAATCACAAATAAAATCTCTCAAATAGTTTACCATACCTAGAAAACGTCGAAGAGTTGCCACACTGGTGGGTAATGGCAAGTCTTGTAATCCCTGAATGTTTTTCCAAGTAGGGCTCTGGCCTTGGTCAGTTATTTTCAAACCCAGAAAGAGTACTTCTTTCTGACATAATTCTGCTTTTGCTGGGTTGCATTTCAAACCTGATCTCTGAATGAGAGTTAGTAGCTCGTCTAAGAGATCCAGATGTTGTTCCTGTGTGGCAGTGGCCAACAACAGGTCATATACGTACTGTAAGAGACATTGGGGGGCTGAGAAACTTTGTAGGGCATCCATCATGTGGAGATGGAAGAGGAATGGGCTATTATGGAATCCCTGTGGCAAGCAAGTCCACGTGTACTGTCGTCCTTCAAAGGTGAAGGCAAACTTATATTGACTCTTGAGGGCCAATGGTAATGACCAAAAACCATTGGAGATATCCAGGGCACTAAACCACTTCTGGTCTGGTGTTAAAAGTCGAAGCATCTGGTGCCGACGCCACAGTTGGGGAACAACTGGGAGTAACCTGATTCAGTTTCCTGTAGTCAATAGTAAGTCTCCAGGTGCCTGTGGGTTTCTTCACAGGCCAGACAGGAGACTTGGCAGTGGAGACACAGGTTCTGATTACTCCTTGTTTAAGGAGTGACTTGATCATTTCTCGGAGAGAGGGTAAGGCTTCAGTGGGAAACGGATATTGCCTTTGTCTCTCGTGTGCCGGGCCTGGCACCTCGATGACGTTATGCATTCTGCCACAATCATGCTTGTTAACTGCAAACGCTTCCAAATGTCATTGCAGAATAGGTAGGAGTTTTGGGAAAAGTTCATGGTTCTTGAACAAATCTATGATGTCATACTCTTTGTTGTTGATAGATATTGTCGCCACAGCATGTGAGTCAGGAATTAAGACAGTATGGTATTGACCCTGGATCTGTATCAGCAACATGTTTGCTAGATCCACCACACAGCCGTGCGGTGCAAGGAAGTCAATCCCGATGATACTAGGATGATCATGCAGCACCATCAGTTGGAAAGCATGTGAGGCCTTCAAATGGCCTAGTTCTACTGGTAAGGGTAGAGAACGGTATGCAGGTAGCCTAGTACCATCAACTCCTGACATATTGGTCTTCCATCCGGTAGACCAAGGAGACGTGTCCGGGTGTTCATCGTATAACACAGATACAGCTGCACCTGTATCTAACAAGACAATTAGTTGGTGGCCCCTGACCTCGCTCTTGGTGTAGGGCCTTCCGTTTGTATCCAAGACCAGCTTGTTTACAATGCGGACTGGGGCCTGTAATTGTCAATCGGTGTTGCTGGAGACATGCAGAGGTTGGGCCTGACTTGCATGGATGACTTCACAGTGTTGCACTGATGCAATATAGGGAGGAGCTTCAGGTTCAGGCTTATGTGGGCCTGAGAGCCCGTACTTCCGGTGTCTCCATGGCCAGTAGTGGCATGAGTCGCCTGTTGTACTGCTGCAAGGGTCTGTGCGGGAACAGCATCCGCTACGGAATGCACTTGCCCCAGGAGCTCCCGAAATTTTCGATTTTCTTCAGCTATCTCCTTGTATGAGGGACCTGATCTTTGTAATGGTTTCCCTCTGGCCTTGTGCCTTCTGTTTTTAGGCCAATTCCAGTTCCCAACCCACTGTTGTTGTTGTTGGCCCTGCTGGGGGTTTTGCTGGGTGCTAGCTGGAGGGGCCGATGGATGCTTAGGCTGCTGTTGCTGGGCCTGCCCTTCTACGGTGTAATGTGTCGTGGTCCCAGATGTGGGTTCCATGGCGGCAACCTTTTTGGAACCAGAACCCAAATCTCGGATGTACAGTTGATACACCCTCTCATTTTTCCGAAGAATATCGGCAAACCTATCCGTAGTTGGGTATGTGGTCGGCTCTACCTTCTCTCTTACTGCTGGGATCATGTTCCTAAGGAACAAGGTCTTATATTCAATAAGATCTACATCCGCAGCTTCTTGTGCCAGATGCTTCCCTGCTTGGTAGGTCATCCAGAGTCTCTGGTGGTAGGTCACTGGGCTTTCTTTAGCATTTTGCTTCACAGAGTATGCCAGCATTACTCCAACCACACCAGGGCTGTGAGTGGAGATGAGCTCAGCTGCAACTTTGTCAAAGGTAGCGTTCCCATCCTGGTGAACTGCTTCGGGGATTTTGGCCCATAAACCAGGATCGATGGTCTGGCGTAGTATCTGGACCTGATATTCTGCGGCGAGGCTAAGCATCTCGCATTTGGAGCGCACCTTTTCCAAATGGCAGCTGAGATTGTCGGACTGGCTCATCCTGACCAATGCTGTCAGCAATTTGCTGAACAGAGTAGGCCATTTGTAGGGGATTAGTCGGTGGCTGATCAGGCAAAGGTAATGCATCTCGTGCACCGTCCAATGCTGCTCAAGCTGCAGCTTCAGCCGCAGTATGAACAACACCTTCCTGAGTGGCAGCTTCTTGGAAAATTTGTCGAATTTGACTTTTAATGGCTTTCATACTTCTTTCAAGAAGAGGAACATTACCTAATGCTCTATCAATCATGGTTTCAATCTCTTGCCTGTCTTCCACACTAATAACAGCTACCGGAGGCACCGTTGGGACCAGGCTTGGGCCTGCTCCCCCCTATCATGGGCGCCACCATGATGGCATTTCCCATGATGAGCGTCACGACGTCTGTCGATGTGTGACCTGGGAAGTTGTGGGCGGGGACCCGCCATACTGTGGATGGCTGGGTGGGGAATCTGGGCCATAGTAGGGGCATGACTGGGCGTTGTACTGTGAGACGTCATCATCAGATAGCTCCCCTTCTGATGACGAGTGAAAGGCAGGGGCTACGCCTCCCATTGCCTTAACATGGTCAGCCAAAACCTCTCGCTGATGGCGCAGTTTATCCATCTTATCTTTACATTCATCATGATTCACACTTGCAACATCCATATCAACCTGATCCTGTTTCTGCTTCTGCAAAACACGGTACGCGGCGCTCAATTCGCGATTGTCCCTATAAGCTATTTCTAAATCATTATGTACCTGGTTGATCTCGTCCTGAAGTTCACCCATTTCATCACTCAACTGTGCATTCGCAGCACTCAACAAATCATTCATTTGCACAACCTGACCCTTATCCTGTCTCAAACTTTCACACTCCTGTTTCAGAGTACAAATTTCTTGTTCACCAGCCTGTGCTGAATGATGCAATAGTGAATCCTTTTCATTACGCAGAGATTGGAGTTCTGACTCCAGGTTCTGCTGTATTCGAACACATTCTGTTTCCTGCAAACCCATTTCTTGCTTAAGAGATGCGATCTGCAGGTCAAGGGTTCGAAACCTCACTTCAGAGGCTTCCAAAGCAGCGTAGAGAGCGGCGACCATCAACCCTTTAGTGCAACGCTTATTGGTTGATTATCGTGTCTCTGCATACTGGGTTGAAATCCCCAGTACAGGGTTTTCGGATTGACTTGCGTCCCACGTGAAGTCAGCCCATCCTCCATGGGAGGTAAGAAAGTTAGAGACATCGAGTCTCAGTTCTGGGCAGATATCTGATACTGTGGCCATTGTGGGGGAAGGAATGAAAATTCAAACTGTGAAAAAGACCGCATGTTGCATATCGATCCACAACGCGAGTACTTCAAACACAGCCGGGCTACTGTATAAGTTGTAGGCTTGCAATTCAAAGCTGCTATGGAGTGGGTTGAGACGGCATCGACCACACCCAAAAAGTCAGCCAGACTTTGCAAGTGTCTACAAACTGGTAGAAAAGACGGGAGAGGTGTTACGGGAGTGTACACCTGCAGTCTCCGTGGGGAAAAGGAAAATGTATAGCAACAAGTGAAAACTTGCAAACACCAAATATCGCCTGCACAAGGTCGTCAATTTGTAAGAGGTCTGAACCTCACCTTCAGGTTCTTGGCAATATTGGGAATGCAAATAATCACAAACAAGTTGCATTCGAGTAATAAACAAGTTTATTACTACAAAAGGGATAAATCACAGTTGCCCTAAGCAGTTCTTACCAATACGAACTGGGAGCCAGTGCTAAGCGTTCCCTACACCTCGAGGTTTCTCTGTAGTCTCTTGGGATCTCTCGGGTCTCCGAGGTGTAGAGCCTGTGCATAACATTATATACCTGTGATAATTACTATGGTTACTAAAAGACAGAAACATTTCTAGTTACAGAGATGAGCCCTATTGGCTAAATTAGAGGTGGCTCCACGGTCCAAGATAACATTATATAATTCTGTAAAGTCATCAGTTTTAGAACAAAGAAGTTCTTATACAGAGTCTTACATAACAAGGTGAAGTGGTGCACATCACCAAAGGATGGCAATGTTGCCTTACATATTACAATTACTTCAAGGACAGGTGTCTTGGCATCTGACAAGTAAGAAATAGACAGAAAATACATGGTATAATATGTGTCATTAGCAAGCAAAGTGGGTTACAATAATATGCATTCATATCCTGGCTTCTACTCTTATACGGTAGATGCCTTTAGCCCTATGTATTAGTATAGCCTATGCCTAAACATTAGCTGTCTACGGTGTACCCCTTAGGGTATCAATTAGGGTGCAGGGACCTCATGTAACATTTCCTGCAAACTAGCCAGCTCAGCACAGAGGCTGTTGACCTTCATCCTCAGCCCAGAGAGGTGCCTGCATATGGGGCAGCAACACAACATCCAGAAGGTCCTTCTGAACAGTGCTGTTCTGCAGACACTGCATTGCACCACACCCATCGAAATCTCATTTTTTCACTGCTGACTTAACTCATAGCCGAACTAGCCCTTAGCCCTCTGTTTTTTTCCTAGTCCTGTTTACCCTGTTTAGCCGTGGTCCCCTAATCCTCTTTGTATCTCCTTATTTTCTTCTTCTATGACCCCTGTTCACCTAGTTTTGCTATGATTTTTTATTTTTATTTTATTTTTTCTCTCTCTTTCTTCCCCCCCTCTCTGATGAACTATCCTGCTGTACAGTCAGCAATTCCTGAGTGTTCTGTCAGATCTATATGTTTATTTCCACCTTTTACTGTTTCAAACAGGACATTGCAATACACCTAGATGTACCCCCTCCTATAAAGGGAGATGAGCAGGGGTGGTTGGGTGGGTATCTTGTGGTGCCTCCTTTTGTCAGAACAATCAGCCCAGTTTACTCAGGACTCTGCAAGTCTCCATCTTGCTCTCTGTTCCGGTTGCCCACACCAGTGCCTTGCCCCACAAAAGACTTTGTGTCTTGCAGATAGAGAGTGGTACAGCTCTCTTACCCTGCTAGTACAACCTCTGCACAATTGTTTGCTACCTATCTACTTAGTATCCACACACCAGATCCTGGGCATGAACTATAGTATGCCCCAAATCAGCAGGCATTAAAACCCACAAATCAGTACAGAAAAGGGAAGAGAAACAGGAATTGCAATGAAGTGAAAATTAAGATATAACTGAACCTGTTCCCTTTGTTCAGGGATGTACTCCACAGCTCCTCACAGCCTACCAAGAGTAGAGATTGCAGCTCGCAGCCTCCCAGTTTTCCATTTGTTCAGCCGTCTGCTGTTCTGCTGTTCAGGTCCATCCCATTGCCATCAGTATCCTGTGGTGTCTTTTTCCATGGTTACAGTCTGCTCAGCACTCTCCAAGTCTCCCTCTGGCTCCCTGTTACAGTTGCCAACACCAGTGTATTGCCCCACAAAAGACTCTGTGTCCTGCAGATAAAGAGTGGTATGGCTTTCCAAGTACCCCGCTAGTATGGCCTCTGCTCCTCACAGCTGGAAGCATGCACTGGTAATTATGATCCACAAAGTTGACCCAGCTGACTCACCCTCCAACTACCAGCCAACCTCGCTCCCCATCCTGTCAAAAACCCTTGAGAGGTTTATCAGCAGTTAGCTATCAAACTATTATGCCCTAACTGACTGCTTAACTCTCTACCAGTTCAGCTTTTGCTCCAACCAGTCAACCTCTTCTTCCATTCTTAGAGTCACCAACCATTTCTAAACCAACATGGAAAAGGCATGAGCATAGGGTCCATATTTCTAGACATATCAAAGGCCTTTGACACCATGGATCACCATCGCTCCTACTCAAACAAGTTAAATCTAGTGTCTCTCCTTCAGACATAGCATGGTTCCACTCATGAGTAACCAACTGGACTCAATCTGTCAAGCTTGGCTCATGCTTCTCCCCTGCCCTACCAATCACACTCACAGTCACACAAGGCTCAGTCCTGGGGTCACTGCTATTCACTACCTACAGTAGTAGCCAGAGACATTGCCAGCTATTTCCAGATATTTTGTGAAATTTCTGAAGAGTTTCTCTCTGCTTCCCCTACTGTGGAAATGCAGAAAGCAGGATATATTTCTGGAAATATCACAGAAATTTCGGGAAATATCTGGTAGTGTCTCTGGCTGCTACTGTACATTAACAACCTACCAAAATCCCTCCCTGCCAGCAACATATACATGTATGCAGATTATACCATTATCTATGTATCTGGCACCTCTACTTCCTCCATGGAGGATCACCATCAACACGACTTCACCGCAGTAAAATATGATTCCTGCATAATCAACTCACACTAAACCAAAAGAAAATGGTGTCCATGTTATTTGGCACCAGGAATTTGCTCAGCTTTACCATCCCACTCTGATTTTATGCACCCTGATGGGTCCTGCCTACATTTAGTATCCTCCTACAAATACTTCAGTCTACACCTGACTACTTAGGGCACATCTCCTAGGTAGTAAACAAGTCATATGCCAATCTAGGTGCCCCATATAGAGTAAAAGGATGCCTCCATTGAATAATCAGAAAATGGCTTGTGGAACAATCAATCCTTCCCCATATAGACTATGGGGACATGGGCTACCCAGGTGGTACCTCCTCCTCCCTGGATAAACCAACACCCTGTTAAACACACTGTGTAGATTTGCCCTGGGCTGTCCACCCCACTACCCCCACGAATGCAATATGTACAAAGAACTAGGGTGGTCCCCTCCCCCCATGAGGCAAATGATGTATACTCCCTGCTGGGTGCCAAGTATTGGTCCAACAAACTGCTTGGATATCTGTTTGACCTCTTCTCCCTTGCAGTGAACTCCTCCTATCTATTCAGGTCTGAGGCAGATCACACCTCCACATCATACGGCATAAGTGCAGCCAAGGCCAAGCCTACATCACTACAGGATCCCTAACCCCCTGGAAAAATCTGCCAGTCAATGTCACTGCCCCTCCTCCATATCAAGCAGGGCTCAGATCAAGTCACACTACAGATCCCCAACATGATGTCCTCATGCCAATCCCCTCCCAAGTCTATCTAACTCATCTAGCTGATGCATGTCATATTAACCCAGTGATGTACATTCGGCTAACTGATGTGATCCTTTGCTGGCCAGCTGTGATTCTAGCATTTATTTTCTTTCCCTGAGGCTACCCTGTCATGTTTGTTTTTTTTTGGAATGATCTCCCACTTGCCATAAGAAATGTAACTACTTGCTCCACCTTTGTAAATATGCTGTTAGAGTATTTTACAGGTTTATTCAAATGATTGATTATTATTAACATTTTTGTTTGATGTGGATATATTTTTACTAAGTCTTGTATTTAGTTCTTACTGTTATTGTGATTTGTTATGTTTTATTGTGAGTTGCATCTGTAAACATAACTTTTTTCTAGAGTGCTAACTTGTTAAGCAAATAAACAAACAAACAAAACATGTTGCTATAAATTACTGCACCAGGACATACTGCTTACCATGTACCTGTTTCATTTGCTTTTGGACTGTGTAATATACAGTATGTAATGTATGAATGCTGTAAGATTACTCACTGTCCTGTTCCTCCCCTTCCCCATGTATCAACTGGAAATTAGCCTTGGGCTCTGTGTGCTTATGTGGTAAAACATGTTTAAAATAAATAAAACAAATTTATTTGCTCTGGTTGGTTGTCTACACTTATTATCATGCCTGCATCCTTAACACCTTTACACTACTCCGATCATATCTCAGAAGCAAAGTAAAGTAGGGCCTGGTCTAAAGCTGGGTGGGAGAGTCACAAACAAACACAAGGAGCTGCAGAAATTTGTGCTTGTAAATTTGTAGGCATCACTCTCCCCTTGGTTATAAGTAACAATATCAATGTCCTAGCATGGTGTTAGGTGGACACTGTGCCTGAAGAGATTAGCATGTATCCCAGTGTGTCTCAAAGAATCCTTAGCATCACTCACAACTGCGAAAGAGAGAAAACTGTAGAGATGCAGCATAGCATGCCACCCCCACAAACTGCAAAAAGTAGAAATTCAGACATTGATTGTGAGAAAGAGAGGTAGAACCTGGAAGGCTATGAATAAAATCAACAGAACAATGGCCACTTCATTACAGAACAAGTATGAATACTAGCCTCTGCACTGCAATGGGGGAGCACAGAGAGTGATGGTTGATTCAGAAGCTTCTTCCATTGCCTGCCTGTCTCACAGGAAGTGAGTTGGGACTTGAAGTTTAGGCTCCTAGCTGAGGAACTACTCGATCTACCACACTTCAATCCAGGGGCTATATTTTGTCTAAAGGGGGATTGTGCAGCATTTTAGCACCCTATAAGTCCTTTTAAGGACTTAATTTGTAGTTTTCTGCAGGATTTTTAGTTTAATATTGCAGCACCCATGACCGCAACCACTTCCTGGGTACATCAGTACATATTTAGACCCTCCAGCAAGTGGGACGAGCTTGGGAGGGGCAGCCGCATGGTCGCCGCACATGGAGAAGCAAGCTGAGATGTGCGCTGAGACATGTGTGTCTTAGTGTGTGTCTGATGTGTCCGGCGTGGGAGTAGTGGAAGTGATCCCTCCTCCCTTCACCTCTCACTAAAGTAGGCCTTTAACAAGCCATTTACTAATTTAAGATTAAGATGCATTTGTTGGTGTTATAGGCAACTTCAGTAGGATAGACCTTTTACGCTCTCTTCCTTGTTCTATCCTAGCCATACCAGTTTATTACTATTATGGCAGGTACTATCATGACCTTAGAGGGTGGTCAAATCACTATCTCAGAAGAAAACTTACATAAAAAACTTTTGACCCGAAAGGGTAAAGCAAGTGTTGGACCAGATAACATAGCTGGACATTTCTTTTATGTGATAGCTGATGGCATAGTTCAACTACTTAAGATACTATTTGAAGGTTGTTTGTCTAGTAACTTTGTCCCTGTGGAGTGGAACACAGCTTATGTAATTCCCATTCATAAAACCACCCCAAAAACAACTTGGAGTATTACATACCTGTAAGCCTTACTTCACCTATTTGCAAAGTTCTTGAATGTTTGATAAAGGACTTAATTACACCTGTCCTAAACAGCCTAGACCATGAACAGCACAGGTTTACTAAAGGCAGAAGCTGTTTAACAAATCATATGTGATTTTATGAACAGGTAAGCTCATACTTAGACAAAAAACTCCCTTCAACCGAATATTTATGGATTTTAGCAAGGCCTTTGATACTGTGCCTCATTGGGCCCTTATTACCAAATTACAACACTTTGGTACACATAATAACATTGTTAATTGGATTTACAACTGGCTTCAGGACAGAACTCAGAGAGTTTTAATCTCTAACCATCTTTCAGATCTTGGTAGAGTTACTAGTGGGGTACCACAAGGCTCCATCCTAGGCTCTTGTTTATTTCATGCCTTCATTTTGGACTTAACCAGAACCTGCATTTCAATCTCTGCTAAGTATGCTGATGATGTAAAAATCAGTGGTTCCTGATCTAATACAGAGCAAATTCAAACAATACAAAGGTATTTGGACAAAGTCACTAATTGGGTTAACTTATGGAGGATGAAATTAAGTTTAAGTAAATGCAATGTAATGCATCAAGGCCCATATACCTCCCATGCAACCTATTTGTTAGGTGGTTCTTTACTAAACACCACCTCTGATGAAAGAGATTTGGGGATAATCATTTCTAACAACTTCAGTCCCTCTAAACAAATTTATTTTGTGGTTAACAAATCCAACTGTGTCATCTGGTCTATTAAGAGGAACATCAAATCTCAAGATTCTAAGGTAATCATACCTCTGTATAGAGCTTATGTGAGGTCACTCCTTGAGCATGCTTCTCAGTTCTGGTGTCCCTATAAGAAATAAGACTGTCTGACAATCGAAAAAGTCCAGAGAAAGTTCACAAAAGATATATGGGCTTAAAAATGTGTCATATTAGGACAGACTCACTTCTTTAGATCTCATGTCTCTAACAACTCATTGAGTTAGGGGTGATCTACTATTTATGTTTGACATTATCCAAGACCCATATTTAATAAATGAACTAGGGCTTGAATTCAAACTTGATACTTATTTTACTAGAGGTCACCACTTCAATTGCCCAGAAAGCAGCATAATTTTCTACATCTGAAATATTTCTTTACCCACAGAAAAATAAATCCCTAGAATAAACTACCACTACACATCATAATTAGTAAAACAAAGGAATAATTCAAAAGAAAACTTGGTCATTTTTTTTTTTGTTATACTGTTTCTCTCCTGGCATACCTGGACTGCTTCCTTTTTACCTGGCATCCCGTGGGACTCTGGCCACCATCCATCTACAACGCACCCCCCCAAAGGGTCCTCACCTTCTTTTCCTGCAGCTTACCCCTCACAGCGGGGTGGTTGGGAGCTCTCTACTCACCCACCATGTCTGGATTCAGTTCAAGTCACACCCCCAGAGCTGGTGTTATGTCTGACGGCCATCAAGCCCCTTTGGCCAGGATGCCTTTTTCACTTTTTTCTCCCTACTGGGCAGTGGGGAGTGCAATGCCATTGGGGGATGTACTACATGCATGTCCACCCTCAGCATGTCCAACAGCAGCTCCTCTATCCCCCCATAGACACAGTGTCCGTGTGCCAGCCCCCAGCCACAGCTAGGGGCCAGGCAAGAACTAACAACTGGGAGGCCCCCCACCCCAGAGAAGGAGAGCTGTCTGAAGATACTCCATCCTTCTCCACCCCACTGACCCCCATCAACCCACGCTCACTCCCAAACACAGGTCATCAGCGTGGCAAGAGGTGAGATGCCCAGTGCCTCAGCCCTCAGTGCCACCAGGCCAGCTAAAACTTGATAATTTCATCTTAGTTAGATTTAATCATGCTTATTACACTTCATAAATGATAAGGAGCATACATGGGCATCACTTGCCTCCTAGCTCTGTAACTGCCTTAGTATGAGCCTTAGTATGCCTCTTCCCTTGAAGATCACTTATCAGACTTGAATGAGTCTAATTCTGAGTCTTCAGCAAAGAAAAAGGTAAAATGCAGGACAAGGTCTGAAATGAGACAGCACATGAATCCTCACCCCAAGAAAGGGAACTCTAGTTAAATTTTGTGTTAAGGTCATGCTATTTCTCCAGTCACACTTACTGTGAACAGCAAGAGGGCATACAGGAAAAGAGTGTCCACAATATCTCTACTAGAAACCATTCTTGGCAATATCATATTTCTGCAGGATACCAGATTGAAAACAACTTTAGAAATTAATGCTGTAAACAATGCCTGGGTGCATGGTTCTTCTTATTGGTCACAGGGTATTAACATGTGTGAAGGGCATTCTCTTTAGGGGTACCACATTTAACATGCAACACGTAATGGATTTTGTTCCTGGGAGAGCCTTACTTATAGACATAATTCATAGAAATATGAACATGCTTAATAAATGTCTATGCTCCACAGACAAGGGCAACAAGGGGACAACTACTTCAGGATATCAGATCTCATTTACACATCAGTGGGTTAGAAATAATGGGTCATTATTTCAGTTGTAGTTTAGCAAACAAACTCTGGCAAGAGCCGATAGGGCTGCAGCAGAGTAATTTGTGGTAAAAATATTGAAAGTTTGTTTGCAATATTTCTACAACAAATTTTCGGTATAGCCTCGTTATGATGCAGCCTCATGAGGAAGGGCAGAGATAATGTTCAGTTCCTGGCCTAAAGGTGATTTTGTGCAGGGACTGCAAAATAAACTTGCAGGACACAGACCCACATTTTGGGCAGAAGATGAAAAATGACAGCTGTCACATTCATGAGGTGCTGTAAAAATATGGCTATGTTGTGAATTTGGGGGGGAAATATTGAAAAATTAGCATAGTTACGAGCCTTCATTTGCAAAATTCAATGTAGGCTATTAATGTTATTGTTTTGTAATATTTTTACACCAAATTTTCAACATAGCCTTCTAACAATGCCTCCTCATGAATAAAGGTAGAGAAAATGTTAAACTCCTGCCCAAAAGGTGATTTCATGCAGGGACCACGTAATCACCTTTTGGGATTAAAAAAAAAATAAACATTTTGACCAGGATTTGAAAATTGACAGGTATCACACTCATCAGGTACTATAAAGATTTGGTTATGTTGTGATCTTGGGGTAAAAATATTGAAAATTACCAAGGTTTTGAGCATGTGATCGCAAAATTTAATGTAGGCACATAACATTGTTTTTTTTTTTATATTTTTAGACCAAATTTTCTACATATCCTTCTTATGATCCCACCTCATGAACAAATGCAGAGAAAATGTTCAACTCCTGCCTAAAAGGTTATTTCATGCAGGGGCCACAAAATTGCCTTTGAGGACAGATCTACCTAATGACCATGAATTGTTTAAGAGGTAGGGTCACAAAAAAGGCATGTTGAAAATTTGGGCCAACAATATGCAAAAATGCCCAAGTTATGCCACTAAGTTCATAACCCCATTGAAATACATTAAACTGAAAACCTGTTTCTTCAGTTCGTGGTCCTGCTTTGAAAAGTGAAGACATGTCCACGGTCCAGAGAGGATTACAGTGTTGGGCCCCTAATTGGTAAGTAAGGGCTTAGGGGTTGGGGGTGGGTGCTGAGTGGGAGGGTCGGTGGAGTACAGAGTAATGGCACAATAGACATTGATGGACTTTTCTTGTTTTCAGGGAAAGAAAAAGAAAGAAACCTGTAGGGTGAAGAGAGAAACAGGCACAGATTGCCCAGCTGTGAGAAGTGACATATTTCCATGCACTGAAGTTGTAGGGCAGTAAGTGTGGATCTCACTCTTTTTGTGTAAAAGGGTAACAGGTCCTCTGTCCAGGTGACATAGTCTGGGGGGGTGACAGCAAGTTTGTGTGATTTTCCAGGCTCTCTGACATGTCTCCTATCACCAAAGGTAAAAGGGTACAGAAGGCAGAGACAGAGAGCAGCCATCATTCAGGGTAACTGGCAGCAGCAACATTGAGAACAGGACTTTTAGCATGACTCTGTTCTGCCTCATTGCTGGCTTCTTCCCTCCCTCTCCAACACCAAACATGAGCCCAGGACCATGGCAGCGAGATTGTGGGGAAAGTACTGGGGGAGAGCTGAGACAAGGAGGATAAATGACAGACTTCCATGCACTGTGGTTGGAGGGCAGGCAGTCTGGGTCTCACTGTTTTTGTGTAAAAGGGTGAAATGTCTTCTGTCCAGGCAACAAGGTCTGGAGGAGTGGGGGTGACAGCAACTTCATGCACCTTTCCAGGATCTCCGGTGTGTTACCTATCACCAAAGGTAAAAGGGTGCAGGTGGTGGAGACAGAGAGCAGCCATCATCTAGGGTAACGGGCAGCAGCAACACTGAGAGCAGAACAGCCCCAGCACAGAGGAAGAGCCTCTTTTAGCATGACTCCACTCTGTAAAGCACTCCTGGGACTCCTTTCTGCAGTAAAATGCATAGGAGGTGAGAGAATCCAGGATTTGGAACCCAGTCAGGCAAGAGCTGCTCTGACCACGAACCTCAGGACAGGAGAGACCCCCCAAAAAAACAGAAATTACCCCGCATGCACAGTAGTGTATGAGGGGGATGAAGTAGTGAGGAGTTGTGATCAGAACATGTGGATATTAGGCCTCCCCCCAGTGTCACTATTATGCTTCAGGATGGTGTGGGGTGGAGTGGTGGGTGCTGAGAGTAAAGGCGGGGTGGGGGTTACGTAGTTCAGCAGTTACAGACAGCCGAAACTAAAAAAAAAATGTGGAGGTGACATGTGACACTTCATCAAGTTATTCATTCACAAAGAAAATGGGAGTGCTTTTCTGTAGCAAAAGGTCTGCAGTGCTCCACCTACTGCAGCCCTAAAAATGATAAGGGTGGGAAAATCACTGAAACATTCTGTAACACAACTTGTTTGAAGGAAGTGATATCTGTGGCAAACTTGAAACATAGCTTCACATCAGTGCATAATAATCCTAGTGCCACATTTGTAAAATAAAGTCTGGCAACTAGAATAAATTTTTTTATTTTTTTTTCCATACAGTTTGTTATAATGAAGCAAAAAACATCGGAGTAGAGACATCTGATCGCCTAACCTATTATGCTGAAAAGTAACACAAATCCCACATTCCCACTCCCACATTCCCCACTCCCACAACATAAACAGTGGAGGCTGACCACGTCACTACTCAATAAGCCAGAAGTGGGTAAACAACGGTAAGAATTTTTTTTAGCTAGGTCACCAGTACTAAGTGCGTATGAGGACTTATAGTCATAGGAGGATTCAAAATTGGACATCCAATTTTTTTTTTTTATTTTAATTGAACTGTGAGGAAACAGAGTACATATAAATATTTATCATATATGAATAACATATCTCATTTGCAGAAATTAATTTCCAGAATGTATGAAATGGGCACAGATCTTGAAAACCAAATTAATAACATAAAAGACAAAATGAAACAATACCAATACGATAGGGTAGCATCTTTATTAGAAGTCAAATTCAGGATACAGGGTACACACCAGGCCCTTGACACTTTTAGAGCTGGCAGAGACAGGGTTGATAAGAGAATAATGTTGATATTTGCAAGTCTGAAGGACAGAATCTTACATATAAGTTATATGAAAGAATGAATCATGAACAGAAACTTTGGGGAGACTAAAACACCTCTATTTGACATAACTCAGTTAGGAGAATTACACATTCCAGTACCCTCCACCCACATCTTCCAAAAACCATTACAGCCCACAGAAGTACTGTAAGTGGAGCATGCCATTTAAAAGTTAAGCAACTAAACAGCTCCAGGTAAGGATTGCCTGCCATCCAAATTTTACAAAATCTTCATTGAATTTTTAGCTACTACACTACAAGTCATTTTCAATGAAAGTTTAGTGACAGGATCCCTCCCACATTCCAGGAATCAGGCCCTTTTAATATTCCTTTACAAAAAAGGACATGAGACATTAGTGAAAAACTGGAGGCCGCTGTGTTTACTTAACACAGACCAAAAAATATTATCAGCGATATTAGTACCTAGACTTTGATATCGCATTTGGCAATTTTCCCATTGCAGACTTGTGCTGTCTCATCCTCGAGAATGCAAGATAATTTATTTATTTAGCTTTTGTTAAACAGATAAGCACACTAAACAAGAACAGATGCCTATTTTCATGTGTGACCTGGGAGGTTACAAGGAAATATTAAGGCAATTACAAACTGTGTAAAGATGTACAGAATTTCAGATAAATGATATACAGACAGTTCAAGATGTAACAGAGAGACAATTCAAAAATACATAAAATACATAACCCAAGAAACATTATGTACAGGTACGGTTAAGCGGGCAACCAGCGCAGAGCTCTGGAAAGCGCCCAGCACGGAAAGCCAAGATCAAGTGTAATACTTGTGGGAAAGGACACCCATGTCTTAAGTGCAATTGCATGCTGAGGAGAGCAGTAAGTGATCTCAATGAGTGATCCCAAAGGGATTTTCAGAAACAAGTTTGAAAGGGGTAGTGATAAACATGGGCATGTTCATAAGGGAGATAATGAAAAAGGGGAAAAAGGTACATGTGCATGCTTTTTGATTGGTCCAGATCAGGAAAAGGCATACAATCAGGTTATACACAAATATTTGTTCACATTACTACACATTACTACAAATGTATGTAATACAGCCATTATCCTGTTGTTTAAACTGTGATTTAAACTTTGTCCTTATTCTTGCAATCTGGTCCCCCCCTCTCCCTACTTTTCTCTACTTTACTGTCTCCTGAGGACACAAATTTAAAACCTGTCTGCCTCACTAGACCTGCCGCTACCGTCTCTTTCTCTCTCTCTCTCTCTCTCCTGGTGCCAGGTATTGGAATAATTAATTGTTCCAAACCATAGCCACCCCTCCTCCGCTGCTATTTACATCTGCCTAACTTTTCTCTATCTCCAAGCCCCCCAATTTAGCCTCTTTCCCTATGTCACCTGCCTTTGTCCTGCACTGCCTTATCTAATCTCCACCTTTCCTCTCTCTCCCCCCTTAGATTTCAGCCCCTGACCGGGCCACTGGGTCCATTCTTCAGTGCGGCTGTGGCTCCTGAAGTTAGCCGCCCAAACTGCCACCACCTGCCCACCTTACATCTCCACCACTCTGGGTAAGATTCATGCCTGGGGTCAGGGAAGCGCAGGCAGCTACCATTGGTCTAGCGTTTGCTGCCTTGCTCCCCGATTGGACTGCCACTGACTACGCTGCTCCTGATTGGCTCCTGTCTCTCTCTGCCTTTTGCTCTGCTCACTAGGCTCTGCGCCCATAGAAATCCATTGGACTTTGCCGTCATTTTCCCACCCCACCCCCTCCGACCTTAAATTTATACATCTAAACCCCACCCCCCCTTTCTCCCTCAGCCCATTCGCTCACCAGTTTTGGTCCTTTACGCCAACCGTTCCCATTTTTCACCCCACACAGTGCCTGCCTTTTACCAAACTCTTTCTCCTCCTTCCTTGTAGCTTTCTCCACTGTCCTCTGATCTCCCTCTAACTGTCCTGTCATGGTCCTCCCCCTTCCCACCCACTGATAACTCAATGTCTTTCTTGTGGTCACTCTCCTCCCTGCTTCCTACTCTCCTCCTTCTCCTTGTTATGTCCCCCATCTTCTCCCTCCCTCCCTAGTCCATGCCTCCCTTGCCCACTCCCCGCCCGATCTCCTGCCACGGCACAACCTTCTGCTCCAAGGAAACCCTCCATTTCATGGCTCATCCTCTTTGTGGCCCACCTATGACCAATACCTGGCTATTGCTAAAGGAAACAAAGTCCTGTGGACTGGCCTGCCTATCCTTGCTAAAACTGATTGCATCGTCTGGCTGCTACTGACCGGAACCCGCCTACGACTCCCTCAGCAAACAACGTCATAAATTAGGCCTTAAGGAACTACGCCTTTACTCCTTAAAACTGCTTCTTCTCATCCTACTAATCTCAGGCAATCTTCACCCAAACCCTGGACCATGCAGCCCAAGTTTCAAAACAACACCCAGTGATCTTCTCCTAGCAACCCTAAACATCTGTTGCCTGCTGTCAAAGTTCAACACACTTCAAACCTTCGTTAGGCACCACAACCCTGACATCCTAGCTGTGATGGAAACCTGGCTGATGCTGAAAGTGCCAGACCATGCAGTAACCCTCCAAGGCTACAAAATTTTTAGACTGGATCAAGTCTCTCAGAAGGGTGGGAGTTGTGCCATCTATGTCAAAGACACCTTAAAAGTTCACCCCCTTGATATACTGATGCCTGAGTCCTTGACCCAGATCCTACCTATCAAACTACTCCTTGGTCCTAATCACAAAGTGCTCCAAATCATCACCATTTACATTCAACCCCAGGACCAAGCCAGTGGCCTTAACTATGTCCTCAAGTTCATTAACTCCCAACCTTCTGACTCCGATCTTATCTGGTTAGGGGACTTTAACATAAATTGGCTCGGATCTGATGCTGATGCTCATAAAGATGCCATAGCTGCTGCCAACCTCACACAGATGTTCAACACCCTAACTAGAACAAATTACAAGACCGGCACTGGCACCCTATTGGACTGGGTTCTTACAACTCACCCATCCCGGATCTCTCATACCTCCATTCTCCCAGACTCCCTCAGTGACCACTCCCCAGTCATATGTGAATGGTCAAACAAATTTCTCAAGCCTCCTCCCACTATCACACATAGTAGGGTCCTTCCTCATTTGAAGCTCTCCCATTTCAAACAATGCATGAGTCTACAAGACTGGCAACCCATCTACAATGCTACAGAAGTTAATGTGACCCTCGGCCTCTTCATTGCCACCTTTAACAAGGCTTGTGACCTATTTGCACATGCTAAAAAACATAAAGTCAAAACACTCAGCAACCCCTGGATAAACTCCATGCTACTCTCACAACTGAAAGCTACTGACCACCTCTGGGTGGTGGCCAAAGCCACTGGCAAGTCATCAGACATTCAGAACTATAAACAAGCCCAGAATGTCTGTACCAAAGCCATCTGGCTTACAAAAACCTCCTACTATAACGATGCTCTCACAAACACCTGGGGCAATGGTCATGCTTTCTGGGACAACATCAAGGAAATCACAGGAAAACAACCTAAAAAAAACCCAGTCATGCTGATTGTTGATGATGTCACTACACTTGACACCATGCCAATTGGTAACACCTGTAACACAGCATTCACTGATCTTAGTGCAGTCCTACCCCCTGATTTCTTTAATGACAAAACCTGTTCTGCAAATGTCCATGTTTTCCTGGCAAAAAACCCCAACTTCTACTTTCAGCAGATCAACTTGTGTAATGCACGATGCTACATCACAGCTGCCATCTCAAACTCCAGAGCTAGTAGTGGCACTCTCGACCTCAAGTTACTGTTTCTTACTATTGATGAAGTTCTACATCCCTTAACCAAAATCCTGAATCTCTCTCTCTGCTCCAGTCAATTGCCGGACAGATGGAGAGCTGCCACTGTCTCCCCAGTTCACAGAAGTGGTGATAAGACTAACCATGCTAACTATCGCTCGATTTCTATTCTGCCCCCTCTCTCCAAGGCACTTGAATGTATCGTTGCAGACCAGCTAACTGACCATCTAGTTAAATAAAATCTATGGTGTTATCAACAGCATGCATTCATAAAAAGACATAGTACCTCCACTGCCCTTCTTGAATTCACTGGTGCCATAGATAGTTCTCTAGACAAGGGCCTTCTTACTGATGCAGTTTACGTCGATCTCTCCAAGGCTTTTGATACTGTTCATCATCGGCTACTGGTCAACCAACTTCTAAATATTGGACTCTCTCCAGACTCAGCACAGTGGTTCAAAAGCTACCTGGATAACCGCACACAAAGGGTAAAAATTGCCAATACTCTCTCTGATGCCTTACCAGTTCGCTCTGGTGTTCCCAAGGTTCTATACTTGGCCCTCTACTTTTCAGCCTATTTATAAATTCCTTTCCACAATCCTCCATGGAGAAAATCATCCTCTATGCTGACGATGCAGTCATCTTCTCATCCCAACGAGACCCTTGGCATTACAACAAAATCTCCAGGTTGGCTTTAGTGCCATTGAAAAGTGGTTCTCTAATCACAAGCTCATCCTTAACCAATAGAAAACAAAGTCTATGATCTTATGCAGCTCTCAAAATAGACACAAGCTTCACTGCCTAACTATCTCCACTGCGAAAGGGAATATCCTCAAACAGGTCCATTCCTTCAAATACCTCAGGATACTGCTTGACACCAACCTCTCATACAAGGCACATATAGATAGTGTGGCTAAAGCAGTAAATACCCCTTGGCCTCCTCTACAGGCACAGGCAACATCTCACACCCCAAGCGCTGAAGCTTGCCGTTCAGAGTTCCATGGTCTCGATTATTGATTACGGCCTTCTCATCTATGGCTCTGCCACTAGGTCTACCCTCAGACGCATCACAAAAGCCCTTAATAAGTCATGTCAGCCAGTCACTGGGGCACACCTACTTACACATACCTGTGAACTGTATGCACAAACCCGCTGGCTCCAACTCTCTGATCGCATAAAGTACCTGACCTGCATAATGGCAAGGAAAATCAGCCTTTGCCTTGAACTGCCTGGAGTCAGTGCCTTGCTTCACAACAGCAGAAACAACCTGCAGATCACCAGGGGGTGTAAAACACAACTCCTTCAAATCCCCTGCTGCCGCTCTGCTTAGGGTCAATGTTCCTTCACCTATACAGCTCCACTTTGGCTGAATAACCTTAACCCCGACATCTCCTCAGCTCCTACTCTTGGTACCTTCAAAACTCGTCTGCAGCTTCATCTTATTGCCTCAAGCTCCTGCGACTGCTACACCTAGGCCTGAGCTGACATGTCCAGCCATTGATGCCACCACTTCTTCCCCCCTCCCTGCTGCTCTTACCCCATTTGCACTTATTATACTATCTACCCCCTTCAACCATCCTCCCCTCCCCTCTCTCCACCATCCCTCTGCCCCTCCTTCCCTTTCACCCATGTTTCCTTTACTCCGTAGCCCCTCCTCTGACAACTGCCTCTGGCTGCATCTTTGTGTCCCTTCCCTTCATTTTCCTCCTGATCTCAGTTATGTCTGCATTCCTACCGAGGCCTCACTCTTCTTCCACTGGTCCGCTACTTGGCTCTGAACCTGAGTGTTCCATGAACCTGTCTCCAATTCAAATGTCATTTTACCATGTCTTTTTTGATCCTACCTCTAATCACCATATATTGTTGTACCATAACTATGTTCTCCTATTTGGTTTGTGTGGCAATCCTGTTGTTGTATTTACCTCTGACTTGGAACCTTTGTAAAAGAGCCTTGGCTCATAGGTCTTTGTAATGCTAGATTTAAATAAATAAAAATATGGTTATCCATGTTATACAGACAGGCAGAAATTATTCAATGTTAATGGTGTGCAGAATTTTCAAATTCTGGCAGAAAGGAATTTCCTGGAATTTGTGAAATTCTGCTGAAATTCTGCCAAATTTTGTCAGAAGCAGAATGGCAGAATTCTGTGGAAGAATAATGTGGAATGACTTTTCTGCTACATTTCCACTGAATTAAATTCCTCAGATCTGTATATTTTCTGTGGAAATGGTTGTGGAATGATTTTCCACATACAAATGCTGTTCCAGGGAATATAAGTCCATGGATCACAGCAGGCAGAATTCTGCAGAAGGACCAGTGATATTCAAATAGAAATTCCACTGGTATAATGGTCTTTCCACACTAATTCTGCTGGCAAAATTCCACATTCTGCACAGCAGTATTCTATATATAAATTCCCATATTGGACCATTTATCTGGGTGAAACAGCATGATACAAAACTGTCTTTTAAGCCCTATATTTAAGCAATAATGCATGACAAGGTGTGTATCTTGCTGGAGTAATGTCATGCCATGGATTGTTGGGCACTAGGCTGCAGGTTAAGTGAGTCCAACACCCAAGAAGTGATGTTATACCAGCATGACACACACCCTGGAGTGCATTATGGTGAAATTCCACATTCTGCACAGCAGTATTCTATAAATAAATTCCCACATTGGACCATCTATCTGGGTGAAACAGTATAATACAAGGCTGTCTTTTAAGCCCTATATTTAAGCAATAATGCATGACAAGGTTTCCACTTCAAATTAGTCTCCAGCCTAGAAGTCCAGAAAATTTTACAGGGCATTAAAACCCATGGTACAGCAGGCTATGATAGGCTGGAACCCAAACTAATCAATATTGTGGCCCCAGTCATTGCAACCCCAATCTCGTGGCTAATCAACCAATCGCTCATGGAGGGAAAAGTTCCCTCCCTCTGGAAAGTGGTCCTGATTACCCCTATCCACAAAGGTGGTGCCAGAGACTCTGTTGAAAACTACCATCCAATATCCCTACTCTCGACACTAAGCAAAGTGCTGGAGAGAGTGGTGTATTCCCAGGTTATGGATTACACAGAGAGACATAATATCTTCTCCGAGGCCCAACACGGCTTCAGAAAGAACCATGGTACTGACACTACCCTGCTTAACCTTACCACTGATATATTCTCTGCCCTTGATAAAGGACTGCTCACCGGTGCAATCTTTATTGATCTCACCAAAGCATTCGATCTGGTAAATCACCAATTACTCCTAGCAAAACTGACACAAATCAGTCTAGAGTCTAGACTCTCTAGTAGTACAATGGTTTAGGGATTATCTCCTGGACAGGTCCCAATTAGTGAAATGGCAGGGTGCCATATCTGACAAGATTGATATAAGAGATGGAGTCCCTCAGGGATCTTTCCTAGGACCACTGCTATTCTCCCTATTTATTAATAATCTGCCTACTTTCTGCAAAGGCCCTGAAATCATCCTCTATGCAGATGACATCGTTATCTACAGATCAGTGGGGGATCCGGACAAACTCAGCAGAATGCTATCCAAAGACCTAAAATCCCTGGAAGTTTGGTTGTCCACAAATCAACTTCTATTGAACTGCAAAAAAACCAAAGGGATGCTGTTCAGGACCAAAAATATTGCACCCAACAGATCAGACACACTCAACCTCTCCCTCTCATCTGGGGAAAAGGTGGTGGTAGTGGATTCGCTAACATACCTAGGTCTCACCATTGACCGGGAACTCAACTTCAAGGCCCACATAGATCACCTATCCAATACACTGAACCAAAGAATAGGTCTCCTGTACTGACTCAGCCCCTACCTTACCCTGGGGTCATGAGCTAAGATTGCCCATGTTACCTTGCTACCCAAACTACTGTACGGCTCCCCTGTGCTTCTCTCTGTTAAAAGTACTGAGATGAATAAACTTAAGACACTGTACCACTGGATCAGGAAATTTGCTGTAGGGGCACCCCAAAGAGAACACCATTGTTAGATCCTGCAAGCTCTAAAATGGCCCACCCTGGAAGGTAGACTAGACTACTCCTTTCTATGCCTAGCCTATAAACCCAGATTGACATCCGCTCCACCTAGCCTGGCTGAGTTACTTCAACCTAAAATTAATAACAGGACTATAAGGTCATCAAACAGATAACTTCTCAAGGTTCCCCAGACACAGTCCTCCCAAGGGTCCAGGGCCTTCTCATCCCTTATTCCTCCCATATGGAACACACTTCCACCCAAACTCCAGGAATGTGAATCTCTCGGGGGGTTTAAAAAGGGACTTCAAACGCACTTGCAGGAATTAAAACAATGCACTTGTAATCGCTGAACTTCACACTAGATTTCTGTTGCTTGCCTGATGTTTGATTATGATTGCTGACCTCACCTAATGTGTATGACAAAGAATTGATAATAGTCCCCTGTATTACTCTGTATGCCTAAATGACTGTCTCCTTTTATGAAGTATAATTTAACTGTATGTTGTTGAATTTAATGTAAAAGTTATATCCTATTGTACCATTGTTGTAATTAACCCTGGGTCACCCCTGAAAATGGGACTATTATTGGTCTCAGTGGGCTACCCGGTTACCAAAATTTAAATAAATAAATAAAGGTGTGTATCATGCTGGGGTAATGTCATGCCACTGATTGTCGGGCACTAGGCTGCAGGCTAAGTGAGTCCAACACCCAAGAAGTGACGGTATGCCAGCACAATACACACCCTGGAGTGTATTATTGCTATTATACAATGGCTTACTTGTAAAAATAGAAAATAAAATATGAAAAATATTTTTTTCTTTTACATTTTCAGTTGATTTTTTGTATGTGGAGGTGTACTGTATTAATTAAAAAAAGTCCATTATTTTCATTGTGTCCATAAGGTGGTGCTGTTGCTACTTATTAGTCTCCATTGAGATGCTGTTATTCTTGCTTTAATGTGTTTCTGTCCCCTTCCATCAACGCGGTCACCATCGGTCTCTTGTCTGGTATTGGTATCATTATTTTGTCCATGTAAGGATTTGAGACCATCAAAAGGGATACAATATCTTAGGTAAGAGCAGCCAACTGCTGCAATTTTGAAATGTTAGCATGATTGTGAGATGCACTGAAAGTAGGTTCATGGAGGACAGCTGGTGTGCAGTTTTAATTTTTTCAGTTGCAGTGCTGACCCGGGTCAGGCTGTGCAGGTGTGCTGTTTTGTTTCTCCAATCTGATGCTGAACCAGAACAGGAGCTTCACTGTGCTTTCTTTGCTAGTTTTTCACACAGCCACTGTGTTTGACTTTCTATGGCAACAGCTGAGCACGAGCTTCACTATGGTACTGACAGTGAAGGGTGCATGCAGCGGCTGTTTCAGAAGGAATGTGACAAAGTGTGACAGAAATAAGAAAAAAACTGAATTTCTATACAGACTTAGTATTTTGGTACTGTGGAGCTGGAAAATGGTTGTGGTGGTGGCGGAGTTATGAGTTGTTGTGGTTAGTGTGCTACAAATCCTGACCAGGACAGTAAAGATGCTGCGAGCATAGCAGGGATCCTTTGAGTGGGCTGCATGGAGTGATTCCCTTAACAGTTGATGTGGTCACCTCTGTGCTGGAACAAGACTTGTGATGTTATACTGGGATAACAACATGGATCCAGTCCTGACTGATCAATTAGAGCAGAGCATCCTTTCTTGCCATTTTATAACACATATTTTTACACTTGATCCACTGCTAAGGCTTATACAAAACAATAATATGGTAAAAAGCATACAAATAATACCAGATTCCACAGAAATAAAAACTTTAGCTTATGCAGATGATATTAGTATAATTTCAAGTAATATGGAATCCAACATAATTATACAAATTATGTAAAGAATTCTGAATGTATTTTCCAAAGGCTCAAGAATATATTACAGTAAGAGCACTGCTATACCTATTGGTGATATGGGAGAACATAGTTGAAGTCCACAGATAGCTGGAATAAATATAAGTGATGACCCTTTAAAAAAGTGCTAGGTATAACATTTAATTGTTAGGATGTGGCCATGTTGAACTGAATAGATTGTGTAAGAACAGCTGAACAGTAATTGGTTATCTGAGCTGGACTACGGGTGCAGTGGCAAAGCGTCCACTTGTGGCGCCAACATCCAGGGTTCATTGATGGACTCAAGAAGTCAGAGGATTGTCCAGGGGGAGAAGGATTCAGCATCCCAGGGACTGCTCTGATTCTTTGGGGGGAGCAGGAAGAGTGTCCAGCGCTCTGCGGACCTCTGATGGAGGCTGGGGGTACTGCCACTGCCAGAGCTGCATGCTGGTCGGTGCCCATCCAGGGGGGTAAGCCTGGGCAGAAGGGGGTGACATGCAGGGCTTATCCTCTGAACACTGGAAGGGGGACTGTCCAAAAAAAATAAAGAAATCCATAATCTGGAAAAATAGAAACCTGTCATAGAAAAAAAGTTATTCTTGATAAAGACTTGATTATTACCATGTTTCACATATCTGAGTTACATATTTCCACCACCAATGGAAATAGAAACTAGAATGTATAGTATATTTTTCCAAGGGTTTGGGGCAGCTAGGTTAAACACAATAAAATGAGAAGTGACTTACAGATCAATACCACAATGGGGCATACATATGACTAACCTAATTATATTTTAATAGCATTTTATGGCATATTATACAGTATATATAATGCCTGTTTTGAAAGGATTAGATGAAACATGGATTCCTATGCTAGGGGACTCGATGATACTAATCATTCACGACTGGAATCAGGAGAAATTTCCTTACACTTGGAAGAAATACTATCACATGGTACCAGAATATATAACAATTTAAATCTGTAAAATACAGAAATGGCATATTGCTAGAAATATCCAATAAATCCAGAAAAGCAGTATATGATGCTATAATTGAGAAAAAGTTCTCCCCGCCCCTTTGGTAGTTAAACAATATACTGCTGATAAAAACTTTGAAGCTTTACATGAACTAACTAACTGCAGAATACCTATGCACATATGAGATGCTGTGTGACTGATTCTGCATGGCAAAATGGCAGTAAAACACAATGAAACATAAGAGAGTAGATGAAAGAGAATACCCAAGGAGAAAATGTCAAGGGGTCCTTGGAACAGAGGAACACTTTTGGGCAGAATGTCCTTACAGTAAATGTTTCTGGAAGATCCTAAGTAAAATATGGAAAGATCCATTATTTTTTAAAGTCTCTTATCAAACTGTAGTCACTGGAATCTGTCCCAAAGAATTGGAGGAATATTAAACCAGCACACGACAAGCACGGTATGTTTTGCATTATGCAAATACTATATGTAGTAGCATGTTGTGCACTGACTAGAGATGGGCACATTTTTTATTCTGCCTGCAGAATTATGGTGAAATGCTGATTTTATTTCTGTGAAATATTTCAGAATTTCATCATTTTCTGAAATGTTGTGAAATTTCACCAAAATTTAAATTTTGGTTATTTCAAACTAATTTTAAAAGTGTTTGTCTACACTGCACCAAATTTGGAACGTAGTCTGTCCCACTGCTCACACATATGTGTGCCAAGATTCAGATCTGTATCGTAATAAATGATTGTGTTATAAGCCTCCGAACAATAAGAAATTTTAAAATTGCAGTTAACTATGTAAACTAAAAACATTTGTGAAAATTGCACCAAATTTGGCATGGTAACATTACCCATGCTCATATACATATGTGCCAAGTTTCATAATTATAGCTTTAAAGGTGACTGCGGTAAAAGCCTCTGAACGTTCAGAAATGTTAAAATTACATTTCACAATTACGTATAGGTTTGATTTCAAGCCTCTTTAAGTTTAAAGCTAGACAACAGAATATCATCAAGGTTGTTAGGTTCAATGACCCTAAATATTAGGCTTTAAGGTAACCACCATGGTCCAGTATCAGAATGCCATGCTGATGACCCGGGTTTGAAAGCAAACTACTGGAAGTTGTGTCGGGAGGCAGGTCATAGCTAAACCTTACTACAGTATCTCTATTTTGCAGTTTCTATGAATCTTCCAAGAAAGTATGCTTCTAATTTTTTAGTTATCTAGCTCCAACGGTGGCTAAGTTCTAAGCACAGAAATATTTTCAGAAATGTTCACATAAATATTAAATTGCTAAACTTTGATCCCCTATAACTTGCAATCCAGTTATCTAAATATCATGAAACTTGTGTCATGTTTAGGGACTGTCCCAGATAAGATGTGTGTGAACTTGTAGATGCCTAGCTTAAACAGCAACTAAGTTATGGATAATTAATCATTTTGGAAAATTCTAAAAATGTTTGTGAAATTATGCAGAAATTGACAGAATTTCATGAAAATTCCAAGAATTCGGAATTTGCTAATTCTTCCCAACTCTAGCACTGATTTTGCAACAAAACATATCCCTCCCTGTGTCACTGTAGACATGATTTCATCAACTCTGCACAGAATATACTGGTCAGAAAAGCCCAGTTTGCCCTTAGCTAAGGTGACCGATCTCTGGAAGTCATTCTCTAGAATATGGAGATTATAAAGGATAGAAGAGCAGACATCATGTACAATTTTGATAAATATGGGAATGGAGTTCTTATGAATATGTGAATTCTAACTGGACATGTTGCAGTGTAAAACATACTATTCAATGACTCTTTTCCCTGATATGTACATCTGTTTGCACAAGTTTGTTTCATTTATCACGTGTTACTAATCAATTGTTTTCCTTTTGTTTATGTATTTGTTATATTCTAGCTCCACATGTTTACTCATGCAGTCTGTATAACATTGTTCTTTCTTTTGATTATTTGTGATTTATTTTTATTTTAATTAAAAAAAATATCCCCAGTCTTTTCAAGAACTACTGTACCATGGAATCCTTATTGTCTACTTGAACTGGCATATGGGACCTCAGTTTAATGTCTCATCTGAAAGATGGCACTTTAGGAGTGCAGCACTCCCCTCATGTTGCACTACAATGTCAGCATTGGGATTTAGCCCAAGTTCTTAGTGCAAGGCTAGAACCCACAACCTTCTGATGTTTCAATCTCTGAGGCAAGTGTGCAATCTGCTAAGCCACTGACACTCATACCTAGGTGCCATCTGTATGTCTGTTCTGGTGAATGTTCAAATAGACATTAAACATCCCACAGCAATTCTTAAACAAAATCTGGTCAGAGTCATAACGGCTGCAAATGCAATAGACTGATATAAGGTCGCAAAAAAAAGATGTGAAACAGTCAGTTTTCAACAGGAAAGATGCACTGAACTGTGGCAGTGTGTTTCTTGGTATGACAGGGTGGGGTATGGTATATAGAGCTGACAGGAAAGATGTTAGTAAAACATCAGAAAAATACTCTGCTCTTGCAATATGTGCCATGGGATGTAGATGTTTAAGTTCCCCTGGAAACTGGCCTTAGTTTTGTCTCCTTATACAGTATATAGGTTGAAGAGGTGGGTCCACATTGGATGCTTCACTGCAACTGCCCTGAAAATCTGCTCAGCCCTGCTCAGGAAGGGCCACCTCAAGCAATGAGAGGGGTACACAACATAATTCTTATCTTTCTCCTGTCATAGAAATGTGCAAGTTGCAACCCAGGAACACAGGGAGGCTAAGTAACTTGCTCAAGAAAGACAGAGTCCTGGCTGGCAGAAAGAGGAGTGAGATGAAGAGGAAGATGCAGAAAGAGTGAGATAGAGAGAGAGAGAGAGACACACACACAGAAAGTTACAGGGAGGGGGATCAGCGAGGGGATTTTAGCTTTTCTTTAAAAAAAACAAAGATGGAGCCTCAGCTGGGGGGGGGACAGACCAACAAGGAAAATACACCATTACGTTAAACACTAACCATGCTCACTATGCTCACCATTGTATTCATTACAATCTGGTTTGTTGTAATTCAGTTATATTCTCTGTTGATAATAAAATTATTTGTCTATCAAAGGTTTTTCTCAAAGAAAAGAAAATAGTGTGCTGTGTGTACCCCCATTTATTTACTTGACACACTGTACCTGATTCAAAACACCAGTTTGTCTTTCTTATCATCCTCCCTTTTAAAGCTCTAGTTAATCAAAACAACATAATAAACTAATATGCATAATAAATGTAATAAATTAATCACCAAGATCCAGTAGATGCCACACCTGTGAATTTTCTGTGACATATGGGATGCACCCAACATTGACTGCAAAGAGAAAAGCTGTCTGGACTATGCTGCTCTCTTTCCATCCAGCTCAGAATATCACCAGCTCACTGTGGCATACTGAATGGGAATAAGCATCTACCACTACTAGAAACTCCTATATTTTAACCAGACCAGACAAGTGACTACCTGGCTTTGGGGTCCCTTGCCTCCTCTGGTGCAAGCATAACAGGTTTAGATGTGGAGTGGTCCACTGTGCCAAGGCTGACCATGCCTGGAGTATCAGAGAAAGTGCTTTGTGCAAATGTGGTGCTGTGGAAGATGCTACACACATGCTGGCTGGCTGACCTTTCTGTGCTCGACTCCCTGAAGGGCCTTTTCAAACTGAACACAGCAGATCCATAGGCAATTGACTGGCTCAAGACTGTTTAGCTAGTAAAGAGTACTTTCTTTGTCCCACCCACAGAGATGCAACTGATATATATATATATATATATATATATATATATATATATATATTGTGTGTGTGTGTGTGTGTGTGTGTGTGTATATACAGCACACTTTCATTATAGTGCTTACTATATCTTACCAACCTCTACAACCACCATGAGTGCATTCAGTCTAAAAGTCATTTACTCAGCTGCCTGCTGATTTCTGCTTGTCCCTCACTCTGCCTAGAGATGCAAATGTAACAATCATAAAACATATAGCACATATGAGTATCTGTTTGCTTAACTCATTCAGATTGTCAGCTTATCACAAAACACCATTTACCCACTGCTTCAATATTTCAGTGTTCCAGATATGTGTCCTGTTACCAAGGAACCCTCGAGATTCTAACACACCCTTGTCTGTGCATACTTGCTCATACACAGTCTTTTATAGTGTATGAGCAAGGACTGAAACTTTTTTCCCACATGGATACAAAACTAAATCAGAGCGTAAACACCTTGTGATCCAAAAACAAATGAGACGGACAAAAAAAATCACTTTACGCAAAGCAAGAATGTATTGGTGTTTTTTGAACAACCTCGCAACAAGTGAGAACAGACTTTCATTAAATTTAAACATGGAAAACGTATAACAGTGTCAACGTTAACTATTTGTCAAGCAAAAATTCTGCTTTCTTAGCTTTTGGTGCTTTCCAGGGCTTCGTTTCAAACAGTTCTGCTTACTGGCTGTGAGGAAAAAAAATACAGAGCAGCGTTTCAGTATCGGGCAACAGGAAAAGGAAATCTTAGCACAACTTGGGGTGGGGCTTACCTTAATCAACATCCAAGGACTCATTAGAGCTGTCATCAATAATGGCAATCCTGCTTCTTTTTTGCACATACTGCTTTACTATTTTTACAGTAACTGCCTGTTGAAAGATGCAATTCTCTCCAAATTGACAGTAGTTCCTATGGTTGTCCAGTGGCTTTGGGGTTTTCGATGGCAAGGACTGTGTTGTTTCCGATGCAGAGGACACAGCAGAAGCTGGGCAGGTAGAGGCTGTTGAATTTATGCTTGATCCATCTGCAAATATTTCAGAGTTTCTTTTCTGTTTGTAATCAGACAGGGAACTATAGTTATTTATTGATTGTAAGCAGCGATGTCCAGACACTTGCTGTACTTCTGTTGGTTGTACGTCCGCATTGATAAGCCTTTGTACTAAGGTTTTATGTGTCGAGTGGTTGGTGATTAGCTTATCTGGTGGCAGTCAGGTTTTGGATTTTATTTGTTTCAACATAGATTGGATTTTATTTTCACCCACTGGCATTGAGCAAAACTACCGAAGGAAGCCTGGCTTGTAGTTCACATTTGGTGCCAGGTAGAAGGGAATCATGCTGCAGCATTGAGGGGTCTGTGACTGGCGCTGGTTCATAGGCAGGCAATGGGGTCCCTACTCGGGGTGCTTAAGTTTTGTACATACGAGGTTTTATTGCTCGAATATCTCTGGGGTTGTCTCGAGAATGGGTTTTTGTCTGCTGCTCAACATATTGCAGATATATATGCCCCTTTGTGTCCACAAGAAGCTTCAGATTGCCCCATCACAAGAAATACTGCTCAGCTGTGCACAGTATGAAGTAGATCCCATTGTTCACAAATAACATGTTAAGAAGGGATTCATGACTCTGTAACCCCAGTGTCCCAGTTGTGTACAGTTTGTCTATGTCCTGCTGGGTCAGTGCTTCAGATTGCATGGGTTTGTTTCCTTTTCCAAGCTTTTTCAGGAACTTTTGTTTTGCTGACAGGGTTGCCAATGTCTCTTTGAATGGATTCTGATTGCCATGGAAGATGGCATGCCCATATTTGTTCTTGATGAGGTATCTATCTTGGCTGCCAATTATTCCTCTGATTGTACTTGGCTCATATTGTGCCCCATCTTTTCGCTCCATTTCGAATATAAAGTTTGCGAAAAGTTCATCAAGCTTGGCCAGCTCTATGTCACAAATATTTCTAGCCTCCCCTCTATCAGCTAAATAACTTTTGAAAAAATGAACATCGTTTTCAGTTTTTTTTTATTGTTCTTTTATTCTCTTGGTTGGCAATGAATTTAGCACTTTCTGCAGATGTGGCTGTGTCTAATGTGTTATCCATGCCTGTTTACTTTGACTTTTGCCCTGTTGTCACAGTCTTTCAGGAGTGGTGCGAAATGACAGCTGTGACAGTGCTGACAACGGTTGCCATTCCTCAAGATAAATTCAGTGCAAGGGCACATTCCATTCTGTTGTGCTGCAGTACTGATGTATCTAGTGCAGCACAACAGATATTTGACATCACTAGTGAAGCACAACAAGCCTGTTCTGGCAATTGATTTTCGTACACAACAAGACTCACTCATACACTATATTCACAATTTACACATTGCTACTTTTAAATGGTTCCATGTCATATTTGAGTGAATGTACATCGCCAAAAATAAATAACAGTGATGTCCACTCATGGCAACTCCAAAGGTAGTGATAGAACTGTAACATATATGGGGGCTGCACCCCTTAACTAAAGATTCTCAGCTCCAGGGGGGTGAATGTTGGGGGTGTAAACTTATAAAAAAAACTCAGCCCCAATGCAAAGAACAGTGCCCACCCTAGAACCGAACCTGCCATCCCCCCAACCCCAGCCTGCAATCCTCACCACCATGCCAAATTGCCAGCTAAGCAGCCGACCACCGCACTACCTCCCACATACCCAACCTCTCTTCTGCCTCTTGCATGGTGTGGTCCTTCCTCCCCCCACACTCATGTATGCTTTCTGTAACCCTTCTTTGCCCACCATGGCATCCTGTCTCTACCCTGTCAGGTAGCCCAGAACACAGGTGCTGTGACTGAGTCGCTGTTTTTTCAGTCACTCAGTCATGGTCACCTTGTTCACAGGATACCCTTTTAAACATATTCCCAGTATGTCACAAGCTGAGTATATTCAATATGGCCATTCTGGTTGCATAATGTTGCTGGTTAGGAATGTATATTCAGGTACAACATTTATGTTTCAATTCTGACTTAATCCAACTCATCTTATTCCAACTGTTGTTTCCATTCAGGCTGATCAAACCCCTGTCAGTCTAAATTTGCATTTTCCCTTTCAATATGAACTTTCTTTTCCCACCTTTCATAAATATTTACTTAGAAATGGAACATTAAGTGTGTCAATTGATCTGTTGTCCACTATGTATGTATCTAAATGTTCCTGGTCACTTGGGTGAATAGCCAATCAAGCTAGAGCTAACCCACATTAATGCACATCTAGTATATATTAATACATGTCCTGGAGCCAGTTGTTGCAGGATAAGAGTGGATTTACATATGCTCTGCTCTTGTGAGAACTGTGAAACAAAGCTTAGTTGCTCTGGTTGGTACAGAACGCAAACGAAACCACTCTAATCCTGCAACAAGTGGCGACAGGGGAAATATTAATATATTATAGGTCAAGGGAGTGCCTGGTGTTATTTTAACAAAAAAGTTTGGGAATGTGCCCGTTTCCAGGGCATCATGCGCAGGGGAAGGGAGCGCTCTAATTGGTCTGGAGTGCTCCCTCGATCTATAAAATGAATCTCAGTTCTTATTGTTTCTCAGTTTAATATTAATTCATATCTTAGCAATACCCCTCATATTACAACATTGCACATCCATGGAAGAAAATCTGATTGCTATATCAATAGGGTTATGCTGTCCTAATAATTTACAAGTATCATGTATAAGCTGAGTAAATGCATGCTGAATCGAGAAATAGGTGCTCATCCCATATGAAAATGCTACCAACACTCAGTCCCAACCCACTACAGACCAAAGTCAAAGTTCCCATGCTGACCACCAGAAAACTGTCTGGTGTTCTGCTTGGACATATAACTTGTGGCCCCATCTATGCACCAAGTTACTGATTTGGCATACAGTAACTTAACCTGTACATGTTAAATATATTATATATTATTTGGATAGGGTTGTTTGCTGGAAAAGGAATATAACTTGCTTTGTTTGTGACAGGAAAACTGGGGATGGGATTGGAAGGTGGGCAAGATACAAGGTAGGGGTGGGAGTATTTGTGATAGGAACACTGAGGAAGGGATGGGGTAGGTGGTGGGATATATAGCAGGAATAGTACTGTATTAGTTTGAGATGGGAACACTTGGGACGTGACTGAGAGATATGCAGGATACACGGCAGGGTGGGACTCTGTTTCAGACCGGAACACTGGGGAAGCAATGGAGAGGTGAGCAGAATAAATCAAAGGAAGTGCCCAAACTTTTTTGTAATGGGGGGAGGAGAGTGAGAGAGAGAGAGAGAGAGAGAGAGAGAAAGTGCACTGATTCATGCATACTCATTATGTGCTTCAAGTTCACTGCACGGTGTAGTATTATGTCATGCCTTCTTGATCATACCTTTCCAGACCCCCTATATTCTCTCTTCCTCCATTAGCAATATTTCAGCATAGCTCACACTACGCAGCCATAAGCTGAATAAGGAAAGTTTCCCAGTGCTCTAGCCAAACTACCCCCATTCACTGAAAAACAGCAACAGCTTATATCAATCAATATTTCCTATATCTCCCCTTGACTCCATGCAGAAGGCTCAACACAGGAAAATAATTTATAGCCCTCCTTTCCTGGTAAAAAACAAAACAAATAAAAGTTCCTCTGTGATATCACGATTTGTTGATGTGGAAATATTTATTATGCCATAAACAGAGGACTACGATGTCAGGTGTAGTCAAGTAGCAAGAGCTGAAGTTTGTGGGGGGGGGGGCAGTGATACTGTTGTCACATTACTCTTATATTAATTCCCTTAGGAAAAGTCCAAGTATGGTGGGGCCTCTTACAACTGATAACATACTTATTCATGAGCCAAAAGCTATGGCAGACATCTTTAATAATGAATTTTGTAAAGTTTTTTCTGTACCAGAGGTTCAATCATTCGATCTTAAGATATTAACTTCAGACCCTTCTATCACATTCTCAGTCGAGTCTATTTTCAAAAAATTATTTTCATTAAAAGGTAAATTTTGTCCTGGCCCAGATCATATAGCAGGGCATTTACTTTATCTACTGTCTGAACATATTGTCTTCCCACTCAAACTCTTATTCGACCTTTTTCTACAACATAATTTTATCCCTTGTGAATGGAAAAAGGCATTTGTAGTACCCATTCACAAGAAGGGATCCAAACATTTATGGGAAAATTATCAGCCGATTAGTTTGATTTCATCCATTTGCAAAGTATTAGAAAGTCTACTCAAGGATATTGTGTCCCCAATTATTGATGAATCTGACCGGTAACAACATGGCTTTAAAAAGGGTAGAAGTTGCCTAACTAATTTACTCTGTTTTTATGAGCACTTTAGTTCTTTTTTGGATATTCGGTTAGCCTGTGATATTGTCTTTATTGATTTTAGTAAAGCTTTTGATTCCATGCCACCGACAAAAACTCTCTAGTCTTGGTATGAATACGTATATAAAAAAATGGATTCATAATTGGCTTTCGGATAGAACTCAAAGAGTGATGAATAATGGATCATTCTCTGATTCGGGTAGAGTGCTAAGCAGTGTACCTCAGGGATCAGTTCTTGGCCCCTGCCTTTTTCAGGCTTTTATTTTTGATTTAACTAATTCTTGCCTTTCCTACACTATTAAATGAGTGGATGATGTAAAGATCGGAGGTCCTAGTTTTAATCTTGATCAAATATCTTGTATTCAGCATGACCTTGATGTTATCAGTACTTGGGTTAATAAATGGGGTATGAAGTTAAACTCTACAAAATGCAAAGTTATGCATTTAGGTTCTAATAATTTAAATTTCCAGTATACTCTGGATGAGTTACCACTGTGTACCACTGTAGATGAGAAGGATTTAGGTATAACAATTTTAGATAATTTAACCTATTCTAAGCGTATGCATTCAGTTATTAATACATCTGATAAAATTGAATGGTCTATTTTGTGCAACATTAGATCTCATGATCAGCAGGTGTTGTTACCTTTATTCAGGTCCTATGATCGACCCCATCTTGAATATGCCTCACAATTGTGGTGTCCTTTCAAAAAATCAGAAAATTATTCTCTTGAAAGGGTACAGCGTAAATATACTAAAAAAAACTCTGGATTTGAATTTTTATCTTATGAGTCTAGGTTGGATACATTGAAATTAATGTCTCTTACTATTAGACGTATTCGATGTGACCTTCTCCTTCTATATGACATCATCCATGACCCTTATATCATGTCTGAATTAGGTTTTTCTTTCAAAAAATCAGTACACAATACTAGAGGTCATATCCTTCAGTTAACTGGTAAATCTTTCAAACATAATAATCGTAAGTATTTTTTCACTGTAAGAATTATTGGGCCTTGGAATCGACTTCCATCTGACGTAGCTACTAGTAATATTTAAGAGGTTTTCAAACATCATCTTGACACTTTAATTATGTCAGGGTATGACTTATCATTCTATTCTATGGCCTAGTATAGGAGCATTATGGGCTTTGGCCTACTAGCTCCTTCATCCAACCTTAGTATGAACCTTAGTATGTGTTGTTTATTATGAAACATATTATAGGAAGCTGGACACAGAAAGTAAGTGGACAGTAAGCTGAACTAGATCTACAATTGTAGTTTCCAAAGTTTCCACTGGAAAGTCAGAGGCTCTTTAAAGGTAATACAATAAGCATTCTAGTATATTAACTATTTACAGTTTGCTTGTTTTTTTATTCTGTTTATCCTCCATGATCTCTAGCTATGATCACTTTCTTTCTATTTTTTAAGGTTCTTTTTCTTCTGTATTGATCAGTCGGTTGTTCAGCCCTTTCCCCAAGTGTCACTGGCCAGCCAACTGCTTCATTCCTTCCTTCCTCCCTTTTGGGGGGGGTTACATCCAGATATTCTCACCAGCCCACTGGAGTTGCAGAGTAGGCTGTGGCACCTCAGGCAGGGTATCATGTAGCCTATTCCCCCTTCAATTTCTTTCCTATGTTTTCTCCCCCCAAGGCTATGGCAAACATGGAGGATGTATGTGTGTGGAGGCACACACATGCTGTGGAATCGTCAGTCACTTCCACCCACCTGACTTTCATCATCCCTCAAGAATCAGCACTACCACCAGAACTCCACTTAGTGGCAGCCAAAAGCTGAGACAGCCCACCACCCCAGTCTGGGAGAGGAGAGCTGCCAGACAACCACTTGATCCTCTCCCAGCACTTCCCCTCCCAGCCAACCCCCAGCAACCTGAGCTCATTCCTGAACTCAGATCACCGGTGTGGGAGAGGTAAGGTGTTTTACAGTGCCTCAGCCCTCTGCACTGCCAGACCAGCTGCTAGGACCTTCTACTGCCTTCTGCCAGCACCTGCTCCCATCTCAATATACTCCTCTGACTATACTTCAGAGACTCCATGGTTTACCACTATCAGATCATTATGATACCCCTCAACTTGCCCTCAGGTGGGGTTTTGACATTAGCACTTGAGTGATTCCACCCCCTGAATTCAGCCACCTAAGGCAGGGGTGGAACCTAGTAATACTTTCAGGAGTCAAGTACAGTAGCTTGAAGGTGGATGTGGGGGACAGGCAGGCTTCATCTGTCAAACTAGCAGCATTTTCCCACTTTTTGGCCCTCTCCTGGAACTCAGCCATAAGTGAAGCCTGAGGCATGTACATACTGTGTATCAAGTATCTTGCTGTTGTAGGCTGAGTACCAATGCTCCCTCACTCCAGCTGTTCCAGACAGGTGGCCACCAAGCCTTCACTAGACAGCATACCTCCACCTAAAAGAGAAGAGCAGTTTGACAGTCTCACCTCCTTCCCAGGCCTGCCTGCAATGACTCAAGCTCATTTCTGAACTTGGGCAGCTGATGTCATAAGTGGTAGCACTACTGTGCCGCCAAATGGCCAGCCTAGCAATTTCTATGATAACACAAGATCCTAAGGTAGAAGCCTTATACAATGGAGGGTGATGCCATCAGAGGACCTACAGGTAGTGGGGTGTGAATCCTCTTACCCTCTGCTACAGTATGTACAGTACTTGCCAGTTGCCTGTAACAGCAGCTTCCATTCTGGGTTACTTACAGATTTTTATTCTAATTTATTATTTTTTTGTATTTGTATTATTCCATTGCATTTAATGTTTTTTGGTCTTTTGACTTGATTCACTGAAATATGCCATATACTTCTTACCATCTTTTCTTATGTACCTTAGGGTTCAGTGTCAAAATTGCACATCCCGAGCCACACGGTTACTTTAAGCACTGTTAAAATAGCGTCTGCTGCATCAGCGTTAAGGTAATATCGCATTCTGCTGTACAACACTTAATTATTTTTGTGTGAATGGCAACAGTACGTGCATCATTTATTTTCCTCATTTACTTGCATCATTTATTTCCGTTGTCCTGATGTCCCTATTTCTATTAATTAATTGCTGCTTGAAGTCTATAAATGCACAGCATGTTGTTACCTGTAAGATAGCAGTAGAACCTAGAGAACTAGTAGAATGGCATTACATTTTGTCAGGAGTCAGAAGGATGAAGAGCTGGCTGTGATGAATGGAGCTCTATATCAAAGGGAGTGTGTCACAGCAGAAAAGTCATATTTTAAATGTCTTGAATATGACAAGGGGCATTGCTCTGTGCACCTTCATCAGAATGGGCACAGTGTTCTAAAAATAATTGGTGCACACAATCATCTTCCAGACCCTGCCTAAGTAGCAGTGAAGGACGCACTAGCTGCAATGAAGGAGCATGCAGAGTCTACCATTGAGGCAACATACCAGATTGTTGCAGATGCTGTGGCACAGCTGTAGCCTTCAGTCTCTTCTCAATTGCCTACAGTCCCACTGATGAAGCAGACAGTGCACAGGAACTGGAGGGCCAAAGCACACCCTCCACTGGAGCCAGCAGATGCAACAGCACTGGTAATCCCAACAAACTTTGAAAACACAGTCAAAAATGGAAAATTCCTAGTGTACAATTCAGGCCCAAGTTCTGACAGAATGCTAATATTTTCAACTGTCCAGGACATGCAGCACTTAAACAGTAGCAAACACAGGTTTGTGGATGGAACCTTTAAGTGCTGTCCTAGCATATTTTCCCAGCTGTACATGATTCATGCTGTAAAGTATGGTGTTGTAATGCCACTCGCATACATCTTGATTGGAAACAGAACTGCAGCTACATATGATAAACTTTTTTCTGCACTTCAAAATCTATGTGGGCCATTGGAGCAATAAAAAATTCTCATAGACTTTGAGTAAGCAGCCATAAAAGCTTTCCAACAGGCTTTCCCTCTGGCAAAAATGCTGGGTTGTTTTTTTCACATGTGCCAGGCTGTATGGCACAAAGTCCAGAAACTGCCTGATGTATGCTCCCAATACACAACTGATCCAAATTTTGCCCTTCATCTATGCCTCTATTCATCTACTGGCACATATGCACTAGCATATGTGCCAGTAGATGATGTAATTCCAACATTTAATGAGTTAATGCAGTCGGATATTTTTCAAACAAATGGAGACCTTCTTACCCACTTAGCAGACTATTTTGAGGACACATATTTGGGAAGACCACTAGCCAGAGGAGGTTGAAGGTGCCCAATGTTCCCAGTGCCACTGTGGCACTGCTTTGAAGCAGTACAAGAGGATCTACCTAGAACTGTGAATGTGATGGAGGCATGGCACCACAGATTTAATAATTTTGTGGGAGCGTACAATCTCTCAGTTTGGAAGTTTTTTGAGTTCCTCAAAACAGAACAGCATCTGAATACCACCATGATGGAGTAACTCATTGCTGGTTCTGCAGTACCACAGGTGCGCAAAAAATACAAGGATACTGCATTGGGAATTGTGGGAACTGTGGGAACTGTGGTGAAGGGTAGAGTATTGTGAGGAGACACATGGGTTGTGCACTTGTTTTATCGGTCCCCTGTATTGAGCACTGAAGAACAAGAAGAACACAAGAGCACAAGAACACAAAAAAAGTAAAGCACAAAAGTAAGCACATTTAATAACGCTATATTGCAGTGGCTCCACACTGTTTAATACTATGACCTAAAGGGGTAGTGCTAATGTTACAAGTGCTTATTTGTATCCATTATTATTTACTGCTCTATTACTGTTGCATGATTATGACTGGATCCCTTATAGGACAGCCCTGCAAATAAACTGCTTGCAGCTCAGTGTGAATTACCAGGACAAATGTTTCAAATAAATAAAATAACCAAAAGAGGGTGATATTTTCAGGGGATGCTATGGGAAGGATGGGAAAAGATGGCAGAAAAGGGCAGGAGCTGAGAGAGGGGGTGGGGTTAACAGCAGAAGTGGGCATGAGTAGTGTGTTCACAGAGGAGAATTTTCATGGTAATGGTGGAGAAGGAGAAGAGGAAGGCAAAGAGACAAATAAAGTGGCTGGGACAATGAAGTAAAGGGCCTAGGCATTGACTACCTAGCTCTTTATAATACTTCATTAATAGCAAGTAGTTCAATTAGCTATTTAGAAATACCTGTAACCCATTTTATTCAAGACGTGATGACTTGCAGTGCAGTATGAAATCTACTGCATATCTGCAGAATTCTTTTTACAGTTACTACTCTTGCCATTGCCAGTGTTAACAGACTGAGTTGGCATTTTCTCTGTAACTCCACTGCAATATTCCTGTTTTTTCCTGTAGAATACATTATTTCCTATGGAAGCCACACTGCTAAGTTTTCCTGTATAACCAATGCAAGTCTAAGGGAACAATTTCCCTGTAAATGGCTCCATTCTCTGTGAAATACAGGAATCCATGTAGATCTGGAAGCCCTGTATTGCTAGTAGTTATTTTGAATAGAATACTAATTCAGTTATTAAATACCCCTACATACAGTAAATTAGAGGCTTAAAAATAATAAAAAAAAATAACATACATACAGTGAATTAGAGGTTTAGAAAACTCATGGTGCAACTTTAATTAAAAAGAATTTGGGTTAACAGGGTGCTGCCCAGAGTTATTTTTAGATGTAACTTTTTCTTCCCAAAGGGCCATAACAGAAAATAATCTTTAAAATCTAAACATTCTAAGTCAAGTACTCTTGTTAAGTCATTTTGTTCATTTCATTTTCTAGTGTTACAGTGCTGAGACCACTTGTATTTACATATGCAGAGAACCCTGCTGTTCAGAACTCTTCGCTCAGAAGACAGGGCAATTAATCATTCCCAAATCCTCCTGCGGAGCTCTCAGTGATTCTGACTGCAGGCTCAGCCAATGAGAGAGTGCAGGTGTGAATCAAACCTGCGGGAAAGCCCAGCACTGCTGCACTCTCTGCATCTTTTTAATCTCTCAGTTCTGTAAGAATAACATCATGAAAAGTGCCCTCACTGCCCTTGTAACATCCCCAAACTGCTTAAGCAGGAAATGCAGCATCCCTTTTTGCGTGTGTTCCCTTACTCCCTGCATGAACTAATTAAAAGCAAACCATGCTGACTCTGTGAGAAAGATCATTGTTTTCACAGGGCAGAGGTTGTCTGGATTAAAAAAATGTAGCTTTTGTCTTTTTATCCTTGAAGCCCATTTTGTAGAAACATTCCCTAAACCATAAGTATTTGTTCTTTCATTCAGGCATTTTTTTTTTCTTAAAGTACATCAAAGAAACAAAACATTACTTCCACTCTGTTCTTTCTGAGCTATGCATTTGTGTCTGTTGCTGCCAGCATTAATTAACATGTTGTCCCTTTGTGTGGTTAAATAATAAAAAAATGTGTTTTGAGTCTTCATTTTTCAGCATAGCCTCTTTAGTTCAAAAAAAGTTCAGCCACACATTGTCCATTATGCTAAAGAACCTCCATAAAACTTTGGATCAGTGAGGTGGTTTGGATTGACTGCACTGGATGTTGTTTTTTAGACTGGCTTTTTACCTCACTACCATCTTGCTTTTCTCCTGGGAATTTCAACTTCTGATGCCTGAGCATGTAGTTCCTGCTGGACTCACAGGACAGTGGACTGCCCCTGTTGAATAGCTGCCAACAAAAGAAACACCCCTGAGGTGAAAGTTCCTTCCCTTGGGGACCAAGGAGGTGCAACTTATATTAGCTAGTTTGCAAGATAAGAAGAAGACAGTGGTAGCTCATAGGCTAGAGGCATGAGATGTGTGGCACTGTCATTGATGCACAGAGTGGAATTGTTTTCCACCTTAAGCGTGCTTGCCATTCTCAAAGTTTGTGGCATTATCACTGTGAGTAAGTAGGCAAGACATTGTGTGGTCACACACAACATCACATTGTGACCTTAGATTACCACCCTTGACCTCCCCCCAGCAACAAAATGACAAGCCCATGCAAGTAACCATGGACAGCCATTGTCAGGTAAGACAAACAACATACAACTGTTTCCAGATTACACAAATGCACTAGAACTCATGTACTACATTTGTGGATTTGTATCTGCAGCATGCACAACACAAGATGTACACACTGCAACACATACACACTCATTGCTACAGATAAAAATCCAGGATACTCAAATCACAACACTGCTTCTGGGTACAGAAGCGCAGTCTCTGCAGCCACATACATATGTCAATGATACTCAAATTGCCAGAGTTCTTTTGTCTGCAGAAGTGCAGGCTCATAAGGAGTCAGCACTTCCTATAGCCTTGGGTGCTTATGCACACTATAAGACATACACGTACTTGATGGACCTGTGCTTCTGCAGCAGCAAGGGTAAGACATACACTCTGACCTCTGGCTGCAGAAGCATGGGAGACACAAAATCCGACCATGATACCAAAATTGAAACAGATCTTCTGTCTGCAGAAGTGCAGGCCCCTGAGGTGTCTGCACTTTTTCAGCCACAGGTGTAAGACATACACATTTACACAGACAGAAGTGCTATTGCATTGTGGGTATCATGGCTGTAGAAGCAGATCTAGAAATTGTTCAATGGGGTAGTAGGTTTTCAGTTACACAGCCTCATCTTGAAAATCATGCAGTATCAGATTATCTTATCTAGTGAGGTACATTGTACAGTGTGCAGTTGTATCTCTGTCTACAGAGTCATAGGCACCATGGGGCCTTCTGTCTCCAGAATATGCTGTACAACATGTGTACTCAGGTGTGGTTGCAAAAGCACCCTGTGAGGCCTGTGCTTTTGAAGCTGCAGATACAAATCCATGAAGGTAGCATATCAGTGCTGCTGCATTTGCGTCATTTGGGAACAGTTGTATGTTGTTTGTCTTACCTGATGTTGGCTGTCTGTGGTGGCTTGTGTGGGCTTGTTGTTTTGCTCTTGTGGGGGTTGATAGTTAGGGTTAGAAACCCTAATACCACATTTCACTACTAAGTGGTGCATTAACAAAATTTTTTGCAAAGAATTTCCTTTCTTTTGAAACTGTGGTATCCAATCCATGTACACACAGGTCCCTTTTGGACCTGTGTGAACAGATTTGACTGGCTGCAGAAGCACAGGGACCTTCAGGCTCTGTTATTCTGTGCAGTTACAGATGCAGATGCACAGGGTACTCTGCACCAACTGAGGACTCCATCTTACTCCACTTTCATGCCAAATGATCAATCCATCTAGCTGCAGAAGCACAGGACACTCCAGGTTTTGCTCTTTCATGTGGCAACGGATGCATACATTCAGAGTCCAGGCCCTGTGCCAAGTGAGGAGTCCATCTGGATACAGAAGGCACCCTTCACTTCCATGATGCTACAGATATACAGTAGATGAACAGGGCCCAACGTTCACCACATGTGGAGTACATCAGAAAGAAAGGGTAAAAGAATTTCAACTTTCACTCATACTGTACCTTGGTCACAGTACAAAGTCTTCCACTAAATTTTCTACATAACCTTCTTATGACCCCACCTCATGAATCCAGTAGGTGAAAATGTTCAAATCCCTGCTAAAATGCCATTTTGTGTCTCATGTGCAAAAACACATTTTGGCCAGGATTTGAAAAATTACAACTGTTGTGTTCATGTGATGCTGTGATAAAATGGCTAACTTGAAAATTTGGGTGAAAATATTGAAAATTGCCAAACATATGAGTGAGCATAGAAAAGTGTCAATGTATGCTTACAACTTTGTTATCTATCTATCTATCTATCTATCTATCTATCTATCTATCTATCTATCTATATTCTTGGCAGAAAACTGCATTTAAGGCATCAGTTAAGGTTAAAGTGACAAAACTGAGGAAATGAAACATTAGGGTTGAGCCCCTAACCCCCCCATACAACCCACACACCTATCCTCCACAGACACTGACAGACACCAAGGTGTGCCATGCGGTCATCAGGCCCAACTCTCACCCCATTCCATGTGTAAGCATGGTACTGTAAAGGAGAATGGGGTAATAGTTAGACCTCACAACCCCTTGGCACACCCTGGCCTCTGTCAGTCTGTGGTCGATGGAGTGTGGGCTGTGTGTGGGGGGGGTTAGGGGCTCAACCCAAATGTTTCATTTCCTCACTTTTGTCACTTTAACCCTAACTGATGCATTAAATGCAGGGTTTTTTTTGCCATGAATTTCCTTACTTTTTTAAAAAGTGTAATATAACGAGTAAAAAACATGTATTGGTGGGAGTGTGGGGCCCCACCAAGTTGCCCATTTCTGCACAACGATATGCACCAATTGAAGCATGGGCCCTCCAGGCCCACGCTCCCACTTACACATAGCTACAGAGCCATACAGCAGTCCTATTGGGCACCAAACCCTTGTAACAGTAATTTGGCTATATCTTGGGAACCGTAACAGCTAGAAAAAAAATTCCAGTGTCATTGTAACCATGACAGTAAGTAGTTCATGTGACAATAAACCACCAAACCCATATCTCACATTGTGTCTGAGATATGGGCACCAAAATCCACTGTGCAGGCACTCTTTGAACCCCTGTGACACTAATTTGACAATATCTCATTAACCATGCCACCCATGAAAAAAATTCCACTGCAGGCTTACTCTATGGTTTCAAATTATTTTCCTGTGGCATACATCACTTAAGAGTGATGTAAGCCACCAGTAGTGAAAACCACATATCTTACATCGTTTTGGAGATACAGATGCTGAAAGGCATGACAGACCCCACAATGTAATCCTATAGGAAAAATCTCAACTTTGTGATGGCATATCTATGAACCACTTAGTTCCCCAACACCTAAACAGCATAATTCACACCTGCAGGGCATCCCCTCAACATTCTGTAAATTTCAAGTAAAAAGACCAAATCATTAATGAGATATGCAATTTTAAAGTTTTTACCCCATTAAAAATTCTTCATTTTTGAGATAGCAAAATTCTGGGCCATCTGATCAATCCTAGTCTGCGAGCTAAAAAAATTCTAGTCCACGAGGGGACATCTGGTCATGCCATCAGGGATGTCTGGTCATGCCCAGGGACATCTAGTCATGAAATTCTGACTATCTGGTCGACTCCTGATAGACAAAGCTCACAGACCAGGATCGTCTCGCGGACCAGGATTTTCTAGACTCGCAGACTAGGATCGTTAGCAAGTCATGAAAGAAGAATTTTTAATTTTTAAAAAGCTATTTTCTACATAAATGAACCAAACCAAGGCATGGCTTTGTAGAGGGTGTCACCCTAAACACAACACATGCCTCGTTTGGATCAAAAGTCACCCATAGACAAAGCTACAACATTTTGTTTGGCAAAAAAACTGAAAACAAGATGGTGGCTTGCAGACAATGAATTTTTCTGATGGACTAGGATTTTCCTTTGCAAGGTAACAAAATCCTTGACCATGAGACAATTCTTAGGTCACAAAATATACATATTAATTTGTGAGCGAAGTGAGCATGCTCAGAATGCAAAAATTAGAAATTTTATAACTTTTGAATGGATTAATATTTTTTTATCAAACCAACACTGGATTGTTCATTGACCAAAACTCTTTCTACATTCCAAATGTCACACCAAAAGACCACATGGTGTGGTCACAGCACCATGGACAAAAAATGCATCAAAACTGGCAAAAAGTGCATTTTAGGTCATTTTGCTGTACAGAAACTTTATGTCCAACTGAAACACAACTTGGTAAATCAAGAGACCTACCATACCAGACTGCATTCCAAATTTTCTGCAAATCCATTAAATGATTGCAAAGTTATTAATGTGTAAAATTTGAGGATTAACATTAAAGTGCCTACTCAACCCTAACTATAGGGGTGAGATCGCACCCCCATATTATGCATATATATATATATATATATATATATATATATATATATATATATGTGTGTGTATATATATATATATATATATATATATATATATTCATTAAAAAACTTAGTTAATACATTAGTTAGGTTGAAGTCACAGTAAAAGTTTGAAATTCAATGTTAGGGTTACCTCATCACCCCCACCCCCCATCCTCAACACAACAACAGACATCAGGTGTGCCATGGGTTCATCAGCCCCAACTCTCATCCTATTCCATGTGTAAGCAAGCTGACATGCTACAGTATAGGAGAATGGGGTGAGAGTTAGTATTGACAATCTCATGGCACACCCCAATGTCTGTTGGTGTGAAGAGAATGGGGGTGGAAGGGGGTAACCCTAACATTGAATTTCCAAACTGTTGGTATGTGTTGGTAGGAGAGTGGGGTCATACCAAACTGCCCATTTGTGCATAATGATATGTGTCTGTGGTAGCATGGGCCCTCCAGGCCCTGAGCTCCCACTTACACATAACAACGGATCCATACGGTAGCCCTATAGACCTGAAAAGGAACCCTTGTAACACTAATTTGCCAATATCCCACCACCCCACCCTACAGGCACCAACAGGCAATGGGGCATGTTATGGAGTTGTCAGGCCCAAATCACATCCCAGTCCATATGTAAACAAGCTGACACTCTACAGTATAGGAGAATGGTATGAGAGTTAGGTCTGATGACCCCATGACACACCCCAATGCCTGTTGGTGCCTGTAGGGTGGGGGGTTGGTAGGGGTGGTAACACTAACATCGAATTTCCAAACATTTGTCACTGTGACATCAACTCTAACTGATGCATTAATGGAGTTTTTTTGCAATGAATTTCCCTTCTTTTTGAGAAAGTGTAATGTAAGTGGTTACTGGCATGTGTCTGTGGGAATGCGGGCACTCCGGGCCATGTGCTCCATTCACATTCACCATTTTTTGCGAATATGTATATGGGGCACGGTCCTGCCCCACTTGACTTAAATACGGAGCCATACAGCAGCCCCATGGTACTGTAAAGTATCCCTTGTAACACTTATTTTTCTCAGTAACCATAGCAGCTATGACAAAAATTTCACTGCAGGTGTAATCTATGACTTCCAAACTTCCTCTAAGCTGTGAGTAGCAAAAAATCCATCTCTCAAATTGTTTTCGAGATGCGGGCACCAAATGGCACTACGGGCGCTGCAATGTTATCCTATGGGAAATGTCTCTAATTCAGAATTCTGTAACTATGGGCCCATTGAATGGTTTGGAACCAAACCGCCAAAAGGCACATCTGTGGGACCAGGGCTTGCCACCCTGCAAATTTCAGCCCAAAAGCACAATCCACCTTTCCACAATGAAGTCACAAAGAAAACAACATGTGAGACAATGTAGTCGAGCATTGTTTTTGTGACAACAAAAATGCTTTTGTGACATCCCTATATACCTTATAACAGAATGTTTTTGTGCACAAAAAAAAAGTGTCACTCACAAAAAATGTTGTTGCGAAAGGTTTCGCAAAATAGTTTTCATAATGCACATATAAATTTTCCCGTAGGCTACAATGCATCATTAAAAACTTGCATAACTTTTGAATGGATTAATATTTTTTCATCAGATCTTCAAAAGGCACCAGTTTAACCCAGGCTATGTATAGACATGCACATTTGAATCCACTCAGGTATATTTTTCAGTCCATTATGCCCAACCAAAAAATGTGCAAAAGTTAGGTAATTTTCACTTTTTGGGTGCTCTACAGTTCCACAACCATACATCCAACCAAAACAGAACTTTCTAGATCCAGAGATCTATGGTTGGAAGCTGTGCATGCAAAACTTCAGGCACATTAGACAAACGGTTGTAAAGTTATTAAAATGCAGACTTTGGGGTTGTATGTAGAAGTGGCTGTGTATATACTGTTTATATATACTGTATATATATATATATATATATATATATATATATATATGTATATATATGTATATATATATATATATATATATATATATTATGGTAGCACGGTAGTGCTACCATAGTTAGGGTTCAGGAGCCATTTCCATGTTAAACCCAAAGTTTTGCACCTTAATAACTTTGCAACTGTTTGATGGATTTGCCTGAAATTTGGAATGTTTGATCAAGACCCATAGGCCTTGGGATCTGCCAAGTTTTGTACTGATCAGTGCTCACGGTTGCAGGTTATTAAGCGTGATCTGTGCTGCGCATTTATGCTTTTCAAATTCTATGGTGGCGTACGGGTAAATGCCGGTTTTGCGTGACGGCGAAATCTTCAGGGGAACGTGGCAGGGTCCCAATGTGCCTTTCAAAGATTTGGTGAAAAATATTAAACGGTTCAAAAGTTATTCAAAAACACTTTCCCATTATAAGTCAATGGAAAAAGTTAACAAAAGTTCGACAGTATATGCAAATGCATTTTACTTTAGCAAATGGGCCTGTTACTTTGCCAAATCCGTTATTTTGTTTTCAGTTGGTGATCAGAAAATGGTTGGCATTTAAATTTGAGACCCTCTGCAACGTAATTCTTTTTGTATTTAGCTATTCGGGCCCTGAGGATGCTTGCCATGTCTTTATTTTGTGGTAAAACACCCCAGAAATATGTTTTCAAATTTCTGGAAAAAGTACTTCATAAATTACTTTCGTGCTCACGAAAGTGTTAACTTTTCGCAAGCTTTGCAGAATTATGCGACAGTAATTTTCTAGTCTGTGGAAAATGACAGCAATTTTTGGCACTGGCGCTGCAAAATAACCGTTGGGGAGTTTTGGGCTGAAATTTGAGGGGACAGCTGACATCTCACAGATGTGCCTTTCAGTGTTGTATTGAAAAATATTACACGGCAAAGTTATGGCACTCCAAAGTTGACAGTTTTTCCCATAGGATAACATTATGGCGCCCGAAGCATTACAGGAATCCTTTGGCACCCTGCTGCAAAATAACGGTTTGGTCTTTTTTCCTGAAATTTGGAGGGAAGACAGCCAACAGTACACAGATGTGCCTTTCAGTAGTTTGGTGAAAAAATATCACATGGCGGCAAAGTTACAGCACTCCAAAATTGACGGTTTTTCCCATAGGATAACATTACGGCGCCCAACACTTAACAGAAATCATTTGGAGCCCTGCTGCAAAATAACGGTTTGGTCTTTTTTCCTGAAATTTGGAAGGAAGACGGCCAACAGCCCACAGATGTGCCTTTCAGTAGTTCGGTGAAAAAACATTACAGGGAGGCAAAGTTATGGCACTCCGAACTTTTCCTTTTTTCCCATAGGATAACATTACGGCGTTCACTGCACCTTTCAGGGCCTGTATCTCGGAAACGGTGCAAGATACGGACTTTCTGTCGGAAAATTTCTTAGCCCCCTAATGGGGCTAAGATCCAAATTAGCCAGGACAGTTTTTTTTTTTTGAAATTTAAGTTTATTGTTTTCACAAAGAAAAAAGAAAAATACACCATACCACAGTATTAGGAAAGTAGTCAGTTAAGAGGACATCAAAATCACCCCCCCCCAGTCAGCTATACAAAGGCAAAATAACAAACCTAATAATTCACAAGGATAACATAAAGCATGATTTCGCATAACGGAAAAACCCCAAAGGGAACCAAATCCCACCCCTCCCCAGGTGCACCTCAAAGCATATTTAGTAACTTTCAGAGTCTGGATATCACATTTAGGCTATCATCTTAGCTGGCTATGTTAATGGGTCCACAGTACAGTGAGAGACTGGGTTTATCACTTTCAGCTCATATATTGGAATGAAATTCATTATATAACATAAAATGAGGGTCCAGGGATCAGATCCCAACCTAATCTCCTGATAGGTAAGGGATTGAAGCTTACCCATCTTTTATAAAATAGATCCCCACTTTGTTTACAGCTGGCAATCAGACTTTCGGACTGGAGGTACAGCACCAATTCTTTAACCAGTCCATAAAGGATAGTACTAATTGGTCTTTCCAGTGTCTTAACACCAATTTTTGACTGCCATCGAAATCAAAGCCATATGGTATCTGCTCTCCACAGAGTCTATATGCGCGAAATCCCTCAATACACAGATACTAGGAGAGAAAAACCTGCTCAGACCCAAAAGGGGATCTAGGCTATCAATAATAGCGGACCACAACGGGGCCACTTTAGGGCACTCCCAAAAAATATGAATCAGGTTACCCTCGTCCCGAAGACACCGAAAACACCGCGAGGAAGAGATCATCTTACGCTGAAACAGCTTGACTGGAGTGTAGTATAAGTTATTAACAATATTATATTGCACTAACCGAAACCTATCTTGAGTGTGGTATTTGTGCAAGTTAGGCCATAGGGTCCTCCAAGAAGGGACCTCTTCAGGAAGAAGACGTGTCCAAAGCGAGGGCCCAGCAACCTCCTCCTTCAGATTGAAAGTCAGTAAATAAGAATAGATCTGTGAAATGGAATGGGGCTGAGTAGCCAGTCTAATAATATCAGAGAAAGGGGTGTACCTAGATGGTTTAAATACCAAGCCAAACTTGTTACAGACCAAATGGCGGAGTTGGAACACTTTAAAGGTCTCCGTGCTTGGTATACCAAATTTGGTGAGGATATCGCCAGTTGTGAGAAGAGAAGTTGAGTTATACAACTGTTCTACTCTGAGTCTTTGATTTGCGACAACCAAGTTACTCCTACCTTCGAATTACCAATAACAAGATTAGGATTGGAGATAATTGGTTGTCCCAAATCGCTTGGTTAGAGATCCTGAAGAACTTAAGACATTGGGCCCACACTTTAAGAAAGCCACCACCGTATTATTAGAAATCAGGCGTGGAAATGCACTCCGGAGTAAGATAGGGTAAGGTAGCTGTGTCAAATTTAAGTTCAGAAAGAAAAGTCGATTCTAAATGAAGCCAAACCGGAGAGGAATTTTCAGGTCTTGCTGCAGAAACCACTGTCCTAACTTAGCTAGATGAGCCGCCCAGTAATAAAGCTGAAAGTTGGGAAGTCTTAGACCCCTTGTCTTTGGGAAGCGAAAGGGAGCCATAAGAGCAGCGCACCCCTTTCCCTTTCCATATAAAGGAAGAGAACATACTATGGAGCCGTTGAAAAAAGGAAAGAGGAAGCCAGAGATTGGTGAGGTTCAATGGGTAAAAAATCCGGGGAAGAACGTTCATTTTAATAATATTGATTCTGCCCATCAAGGAAATAGGGAGAGAAGCCCAACGTTGCAGATCCTGACTAACCGAGTCTCTAATCTTAATTAGATTTAATTTCTTGAGCAGAAACGGGTCAGTGGAGAAATGAATCCCAAGGTATTTAAGGGAACTGGAAGTCCATCTCATTCCAAAGGGTAGAAAGTAGCTCTTGAAGACATGGTTATTTAAAGGAAATATCTCGCACTTTGATGTATTTAATTGGTAACCAGAAAAGGAACTAAATGCTGAATAATGTCTAGAGCTGCATCTAACGATGTACTCGGGTCAGACAAATGTAGCAGAACATCATCTGCATACACAGAGAACTAGCTCCTTTCCTAAGATCTTAATCCCATTCACCCGGCGAGGATTTGAGCTGAATCAGCAAAGGCTCCAAATACAAATTAAACAACAAAGGAGAGAGGGGCAGCCTGTCTCGTGCCTACAAAGAGCCTAAAAGAAGATGATAGAACTCTGTTACAATAGATTTTCGTGAGGGACATTTGTATAGTACCTGGATCATGTTTAGAAAGGAGATGGAAAGCCCATTTTTTCCAGAACCGCCCATAGAAAGGACCAGTCAACCCGGTCAAAAGCTTTTTCAGCATCTAAAGAGACCAAAACAAGTGGTTCTGAAGCTGACCGGGCGTACTGTGAGATATGGGATAGTGTCCTTAGATGGTCTGCAGCAGATCTCCCAGAGACAAAACCTGCTTGTTCAGGGCTCAGAAGGTCCACCCAGATCCTTCTAATCCTTTCAGCAAGAATTTTAGCCAGTATTTTAATATCGTAATTCTGTAATGAGATAGGGCTAGCTGGCTGGATCTGAGGGCTCTTTGTCTGGTTTGGGGATTAGGACTATGGTGGCCTCAAATAAGGTCGGATCAAGCTCTGAAGTCACCTGAAAGTAATTATACAGTTTAATTATAGGGATCAAGTTTTTAGAAAGCTTTGTAGAAATTTGCAGGAAAACCATCTGGACCGGTGATTTGTCTGGGGTAAAGGAAGCAATAGCACTCTGGATCTCCTCAACTGAAATGGGCGCCACTAGATGAGTCTGCTGAGATTCCGGTATGTTGGGAAGTGCCACTCTACTTAAGTAACTTTTAAGGTTACCAACAGAGTGGGGTGTGGGGGCTATAAAGATTAGCATAATATTCCCGAAAAGCTGAAGCAATCTCTCTGGGTGAGGAAACCCTCAAACCAGAGGAGGAAACCAAAGAGGGGATAATCCTCGAGCTCTCTAATGCTCTGAGACGTAAAGCCAGAAGCTTCCCGGATTTCTCACCGAGATCTAAATATTTGCCTGGTTTTGACCAGACAGTATTCAATCTTATCTTTCAAAAGGTCCGAATACTCATTTTGACTGAAAGCAGTTCCTTAAGATCTGACAACGAAGAGGTTAATGAGTACCTACCTTCCAGAACTCTAATCTTACCCACTAATTCCAATGCCTTAGCTGACCGTGCCTCTTCCTAAGGGAAGCCATCTGAATAAAACCCCTGAGATAGCACTTAATGCCCCATACCATGTCCACTCTAGGGTAGAGTCCAGATTGTCTGCCAGAACTGCGAATTTTCGGTAATCTCGAAACATGATGTCGGTCCTTCAATAGTTGGGTATTCAATCTCCACATAGAGTCACGGGCAAAATCATGTTTGATAGACATACGTATCCAAACCAAAGCATGGTCTGATACAATTATCGGCTCTATACCAGAGAGAGAAATCATCGGGAGGGAAGAGACACTTACTAAAATCATATCCAGTCTAGATTTAGTGCCATGTGACTGCGATTGAAAGGAGAAGGCCCTAAGAGAAGGGTTAGCAATACGCCATGGGTCGCTAAGACCCAACAATGAGACTAATTCACAGAGGGCTTTCTGCGCTGAGGAAGGTGCTCTTCTATCTCGGGGATCCCTGTCCAAAACGGAAGGGAAAGGTACGCTCAGTCCCCCCCAGCACATATTGAGTAGGCAAAAGTAGCCAGCTTGTCTGTCAGCCTCATAAAAAGTCTGGATCACCACCCACTGGTCCATACACCGAACCCAGTACCACGTGTTCTCCATTTAAATTACCCTTTACTAAAATGAATCTCCCTTCCGGGTCTGAGCAGGTTGAGTCCTTATTGAACAAAATATGTCTTTTAATTAGGATAGCTACCCCCCTACTAAAGTGAGAATTCCCAGCAAGATAGACCTCGGAGAAACCAGATCGAGAGAGGAGATTAGCCTCTTCCCGGCCCAGGTGAGTTTCTTGCAAGAAAAGGATATCTATACCTAATATGGAGCAGTGATTAAAAATCTGCAGCCGTTTCCATGATCCCTGAGCCCTCTCACATTCCAGGACGCTATACAAATTGTATTCATAGCCATTTCAAATAGAACTTACAATAGTCCGAGCCCAGATGACATAGATCCATCCACTAGTATCAGGATGCACCTCCCCAATTCCTAGTCCCAAACCCCAATCTAATATTGCCTCTCCCCGTACAAAGAAAACTCCAATTTCTATATAACTGACAGGATACAACAAACCAGGACCCCCTGACCCACCCCCCACCCACCACCAAAGTTCCTCATCAACCAAGTAAGAACCCCCACGAACCGAGTGATAAGCCCAACATCCGCAGTCGGAGGAGAGACATCAATCCTCCTCAAGGCCCCACCCCCGATCCCCAAAAACTATATACAGAGAGGCCCCAAAATCCACAAGCCCTAATCCAGTCCTCATATCGGATTACGAGCCCCTCGGGTCCCCATCTGAATCCCACCACTCCCGGGCCCAAAACCCCAGTAGTAAGTAGCCCATAACATTCAACACTTCACTGGACCCAGGGCAGGGATTAGCCACCCCAACCGCCAGCTCGTGATCCCACATTCAGCTTGCCAGCTTGCCCAATCCCCCCCTCAGCCGCCCCAGCCCATTCCTCGGTCGCATCCACAGAAGCAGAGACCAATTAAAGACATCACATATGGAAGGAAAGGAGATCAAAATCCAGTATGAAGAAGAAGGGTAGTCCCTGTAAGTAGGCCTACACACCTCTTCAACCCGGAGGCTCTTCCATAGAGACCGTCCAATCCGTCCAACTTCACCTAATCCTCAAGCTGCACATAATTAACAGAAATCCACTTACCCACGATGGCATATTTCAATACAGGAGGCCAAACCACCACCAACGCCAGCCCAAGGGTAAGGGAGGAGTTATCGAAGCTTCAGCATGAGTGCTGTTCGGGGACCTAAAGCAGCCGGACCCACCTAGCACACCACTACCGGAAGTTCCCCAGAAACCGCGACCCCAACCGGAGTTCCCCTTTCAGAGGCAGGCCTAGCAGCAGGAGAAGGCCCAGAATCCACGCCCGACCAGGGCCCAACTCAAACCGCCCACCACTGGCCTCAACGCTGACCCCCTCTGAAGATCCCTGGAGGCATCGGAACATCAAACCAGACAGCGGGAGGACAACCAGACCACCTCACTCAAGGTAAACAACAGGGGGGTTTGGGAGAGCACAGGACAGAGACAGAGGGGCAGGAGGAGACGGGGGACAGCAATCTCACCACCACCAGTGCATAACGACCATACAAACCACAGAAAGGACACATTTAACATACAGTATACAAAATTATACAAAATTCACAGGGGCCACAGTAATTGTTCAGCCAGAACCCTTAAAAAGCTCAGGCAGTCTGTCCATCAGATCAGTGCGAGCTGATCCCAGGAGTGTCAAAACTCGTAACAGATTTCCAACAGTTACTGAGAGTGGCAGGGTAAACTATCCTAAAGGGTATTGCAGCTGCAATGAGTTTTTGCACAATTTGGTGGTAGGCTGCTCTCTTGCACTAATCTCTTTGGGAAGGTCCTGGTGATCGGATCTTAGAACGCCCACAAAATCTCCTTCAGGTCTCGGGATTTCTGAAGCACATGTTGCCTGTCCAAATAGCTCAAGAATTTTATAATAATCGGCAGGGGATCCAGCAGTAGATGAGGCCTAACGGTGGTGGGCCTTCATGATAGAGGCCCGAGCAGAGTGGGCCCACCACCTTCAGTAGGAATCTTTGCAAAAAAGCCATGAGGTCTGGGCCTTCCTCTAGCTCTGGGAGGCCCATTATTAACAAATTATTGCGGCGACTGCGCCCTTCAAGGTCCTCAGATTTAGCTTGGAGCCTCTTCACATGCTGCTTAAGCCCAGCTATTTCCTCCTCGGCCCTGGTTTTCCAGTTCTCCATGGAGACAACCCTGGCTTCTACATCCGAGACCTTCCTGGCAACATCGGAGAGATCACCACGTAGGGATTTAATTTCGCCTGTCAAACCCATCAGAAGATCTTTCACGGAGCCAAGCTCTTGAAGAAATCTGTCTTCTGTCAGAGGTGCAGGCTGCCCCATTTTCTTCACTGCCACGGTCTGGCTCTAGTTGGGGCCTGGTTCCTCTGCTTTATGGCCTTCTCAGGAGATGCAGGAGGGTATGCTTAGCTAAGGCCTGCTTCGATCCACTTCCATCCTGTTCCAGCAAGGGCTAAAAGAACCCAAATTGAGTTACTGAATCGATCAGCAGATGTTATTAGGTTAGATTTTTGGTTAATTTCTTCGAAAAGCCCGAACAAAAGGTAATTTAAATAACAAAATAGGCGGCCAGAAGGGGGAGCTCAGGATGTCAGCTGCTGCTCAGATGAATGCCATCACGTGACTCTCTTAGCCAGGACAGTTGTAAATAATATGACTTTTAAATTTTTTTTCTACGTTGTACGGTTCCTGAGATATAATGTATTTAGTATTCCAAGATCTCATCTTCCTCGCCGATACTCATTATTTTGCATACATTATTTGTACTCACTGTCTTTCTCAATGCAGGTTTTGGGGAAAACCAGCCTGTGCGCTTACATTACTGTTACTGTTTCCTTCCGCTTGCAGATCCGTACACCTTTTACTCTACCATTGACGTCATGCGCCACCATGTGCTATCCTTTGCACTTTCATTTGCGCTATGCTTTCTGTTATTTTTGCCATTTCTGTCTACAGTACTGTTTATCTTACTGTTTCACTTTACATCACCATGCCCATTGACATTTCTGTTTGCAGGCACCATGTTACTATGTGACAACACATCATGTGGCAGACCATTCCCGTCTACGCCACCATGTGCGTTACCCTTTCTGTTCTCATTCGTGCTTGTGTTACCATGTGCGCCACTGTTAACATTTCTGTTTGCGTTGCTGTCCCTGTTAGTATGCCACAACACATCATGTGGTTCGGGCCCCGCGCTCCCGCCAACGCATTATGCAGCGCACTCCCGCCGCTGCATTACATTCACTATTTCTCGTTATCATTCTCAAAAAGAGGGGAAATTAGAGGCAAAAAACTCCATTTAATGCATTAGTTAGGGTTGTTCCACAGTGACAAAAGTGAGGAAATTCGCTGTTAGGGTTGAAAACCCCATTGGACCCCCTGCCCACCCCCAACTGGCATTGGGGTGCGCATTGGGACTGTGGGTCCTAACTCACCCCATTCTCCTATACTTCTGCTGCTTACACATGTCATTGGGTGAGAGTTAGGGCTGACGATCCCAATGCACACCCCAATGCCGGTTGGGGTGGGGTTATCAGTTTTCAATTCCTAACAGCTTATTTCTTTTTATCGCTGGTAATTTTAACTGATGATAGATGGAGTTTTTGCCTCAATATATATATATTAGAGGCAAAACTCCGCTTAATGCATCAGTTAGGGTTGTTCCACAGCGACAAAAGCAAGGAAATTCAGTGTTAGGGTTGAAAACCCTAACTCCGAATTCACCCCCCCAGCACCACACACACACAGACACACACACATGCAACTACTAAGTGTGGTACGTTGTGTGCAATCAGAGATGTGTACGTTTGGTGTACATGGCCTCAGTTTTGCTGTTGATCTCCACTGAGCATGCAGTACCTGGTCAGGTGGGTGGGGATGTCTTGTAGTACATTTAGACAATTGTTTGTTATTTCTGTCACCTGCTGCTGGTTGTTTGTCATTGGTCGTGTTGCCTTGGTCCTCCCCCATACTTGCATGTGTGTGTGTGTGTGTGTGTGTGGTGCTGGGGGGGTGAATTCGGAGTTAGGGTTTTCAACCCTAACACCAAATTTCCTCACTTTTGATGCATTAAACTGAGTTTTTTGCCTCTAATTTCCCTTCTTTTTGAGAATGATAATGAGAAATAGTGAATGTAATGTGGCGGCGGGAGCGCGGGGCTCCCGCCATGTGATGTCTTGTCACATAGTAACATTGTGCCCATAAACGCAAATCGTAATGCGCATGGTGATGCAAAGCGAAATAGAAAGAGAAACAGTACTGTAGACAGAAATGTTAAAAACAACGCAAACACAACCGCAAATGAAAACGCAAAGGGTAACACACATGGTGGCGTAAACGTGAACAGTAAGTGAAACGGGTACGGAACCACAAGCTGAAATGGTAATGGTAACAGTAATGTAAGCACACAGGCTGGTTTTCCCCAAAAGCTGTATAGAGAAAGACAGTGAATACAAAGAATGTATGCAAAATAATGACTCTCGGAACACAAAAATGAGGACTTGGAATAGTAAATTGCTTATATGTCAGTAACCGTACGACATAGAAAAAAATGTAACAGTCACATGAATTATCAGTTTCCTGTATAGTTTTGTACTTAGCCCATAAGGGGGCTAAGAACATTTTAGACGAAAAGACCGTATCTCGCAACGTTTTCGAGATACGGGCCCTGAAAGGCGGGCGAATGCCGTAATGTTATCCTATGGGAAAAAAACAGAAGTTCAGAGTGCCATAACTTTGCCTCCCTGTAATATTTTTTCACCAAACCACTACAAGGCACATCTGTGGGATGTTGGCTGTCTTCCCTGCAAATTTCAGCCCAAAAGACCAAACCGTTATTTTGCAGCAGGATGCCAAACGATTGCTGCAATGCGTCGTATGCCGTAATGTTATCCTATGGGAAAAAGCGTCAACTTTGGAGTACTGTAACTTTGCCGTCATGTAATATTTTTTCAACAAAATACTGAAAGGCACATCTTTTAGATGTCGGCTGCGTTTGCTCCAAATTTCAGCTCAAAACTCCAAACTGTTCTTTTGCAGCAGGATGCCAAAGAATTACTGTTATTTTGGGCATAGTGTCGCAAAGTAGTGTCGTGATTTGCAAAAGCTTTCGCAAAAATTTGCGACACTTTCGTGAGTGCGACACTACTTTGTGAAAGTACTTTTTCTAGTAATCTGAAAAACATATTTCTGGGGTGTTTTACCCCAAAATAAAGACATGGCTAGCATCCTCAGGGCCCAACTAGGTGAATAGAAAAATAATTAGGTTGCTAGAGGGTCTCAATTTTAAATGCCAAGCATTTTTCTGATCACTAACTGAAAACAAAATGGTGGATTTGTGACAGTAAAAGGGCCATTTGCGACAGTAAAAATGCATTTGCGAAAGTGTTGAGCTTTTTGTTAACTTTTCCCATTGACTTATAATGGGAACTTGTTTTTTGAATAACTTTTGAACCATTTAATATTTTTTCATGAAATCTTCAAAAGGCACATCAGGGACCCCATCTGCACATTCCCTGAAGATTTTGGACCAGTCACACAACCCGTGCAACCTGTAGGCGCGACCGTAGAATTCCAGAAAAAGCGTAAACGTATGCGCAAATCATGCTTAATAACTCTGCAGCCGTGTATCCGACCGCTACGAAACTTGGCAGATCCCAAGACGTATGGGTCTTGATCGTGAATTCTAAATTTCAGGCAAATCCATCAAACAATTACAAAGTTATTAAGGTGCAAAATTTTGGATTTAACATGTAAATGGCTCTTCAACCCTAACTATGGTAGCACTAATGTGCTACCATAATATATATGAATATATACATTATGGTAGCACAGTAGTGCTACCATAGTTAGGGTTGAGTAGCACTTTTAAGGTTAAAGGGTCAAATTTTGCACCTTAATAACTTTGCCACTGTCGAACAGATTAGCCTGAAATTTGGTATGTACAATTGGGCATGGTAGATCTAGGGATCTTCCAAGTTACATATTGGTTGGATACACAGTTGTGGAGTTATTAAGCGACAACTAATTGCACAATTATGCTTTTTTGCCATTTATTTGCTCTCACTTACAGGTCGCATGGTTTGCCTTTTGAAGATTTGGTGAAAACATATTAAACGGTTCAAAAGTTATTCAAAAAACAAGTTCCCATTATAAGTCTATGGGAAAAGTTAACAAAAAACACAACACTTTCGCAAATGCACTTTTTAGTGTCACAAATGGCCCTAGTAGTGGCTCAAATCCACCATTTTGTTTTCAGTTAGTGATCAGAAAAATGCTTGGCATTTAAATTTGGGACCCTCTAGGGACACAATTATTTTTGTGTTCACCTAGTCAGACCCTGAGGATGCTAGCCATGTCTTTATTTTGGGGTAAAACACCCCAGAAATATGCTTTTAAAATTTCTCAAACCAGTAGTGTGACAAAGTAGTGTTGCAAGCATGACACTTTTGCAAAATTTTGTGAAAATTGCCACAAATTGCGACACTACTTTTTCAGACTTGGCCAAAATGACAGCAATTCTTTGCCACCCTGCTGCGAAAGAACGGTTTAGTCTTTCGAGCTGAAATTTGGAGGGAAGGCAGCCAACATCTCATAGATGTGCCTTTTGGTGGTTTGGTGGAAAAAAATTGCATGGTTAACAAGTTACGGTACTCCAAAGTTGGCATTTTTCCCATAAACTAACATGGTGGCATACACCGTGCATTTCGGGGCTCATATCTTAAAATGATACGAGATACTGATTTTTTGTTGCAAATTGCAAAGCCCTCTGTGCTATGCAACACAAAAACGTAGGCAGGAAAATCATGATTTTTGGGACATTTAAATTTTTTTTCTATGTAGTGCTGTTGCTGAGATATTAGCAATTAATTACTTCCAGTGCTCGTTTTATGCTTCTACGCCCATTACAATGCATACATTCTTTTTGTTTCTCTATGCACCTGTTTGGCAAAAACAGGGTATGTGCTTCCGTTACTGTTACAGTTACTGTTTCCACTTGCGTTTATGTCCCCTTTTGGGTTACCGTTCCCATGTATGCCACCGTGTGCATTACCCTTTGTGTTCTCATTTGCGCTTGCATTTTCATTACTGTTACCATTTGTGCTTCCACTTATGTTTCTGTTTATGCCACCGTCCACATTGTTATTTGTGTTTCCGACAGCCCATTCATTTGCGTTTGCATTTCTCTTTCATTTTGCATCTTCCTTGCTGTTACTGTTACCATTTGCACTTGCAATTGCGTAACTATGCCAGTGCGCATTACAATTTGTGTTTCCATATCCACTTCCATTTCCTTTTGCATTTCTGTTTCCTTTGCTGTTACTGTTGCTCTTACCATTACCATTTGCGTTTACAATTGCGGTACTGTGCCCGTGCGCGATTTGGTTTGAATTTCCATTCGCGCTTCTGCTCCTGTTTCTGTTTCTGTTTCCTTTGGTGTTATTCTTCATGTTCACTTTACCATTTGCATTTACAATTGTGGTACTGTGCCTGTGCGCATCACAGTTTGCGTCTACTTGTGCGCTTGCATCAGCGTTTCTGTTTCTGTTCCCTTTCGCGTTCTTTTTCCTGTGACACTTAACATTTCCATTTAAAATACCACTGCCGTCACTGTTCACATTGCCAGTTGCATTTTCATATGCTTTTCAATGTCGGTTTGCGTCACTGTTCGCTTTGGCATCACTTTGAGCTTGCGTTTTTATTAATGTTTCCTTTACCATTTATGTTGTGTTACCATGTGTGCCACTGTTTGGGTTTTTGTTTGCATCGCTGTTCCTGTAACTATGTCACAAGAAGGCCTCGCACTCCTGCCGCTGCATTACATTCACTATTTCTCGTCATCATTCTCAAAAAGAAGGGAAATTAGAGGCAAAAAACTCCATTTAATGCATCAGTTAGGGTTGTTCCACAGTGACAAAAGTGAGGAAATTTGGTGTTAGGGTTGAAAGCCCCCCTTGGACCCCACCAGCTCACCCCCCCTACCAGCATCGAGGTGCGCGTTGGGGTCATTGGTCCTAACTCTAACCCCATTCTCCTATTCCTCAGCTTCTTTACACATGTGATGGGGTGAAGGATAGGGCCGACGACCCCAATGTGCACCCCGATGCCGGTTGGGGGTGGGCTGAGGGGTCCAAGGGGCAAGCAACCTAACATCTGAATTTTCACTTTTGTCGCTGTGGAACAACCCTAACTGATGCATTAAACTGAGTTTTTTCCTCTAATATATATATATATAGAATATAGAGGCAAAATCAGTTTACATGTTATTTATCACCAACAAAAGTGAAGAAATTAGTGTTGTTGGCCTTTTTCTGCCCACACTATAATCGGCATCGGGTGTATTAGTTGTCGTGTCCTAACTCTCACCCCATCACATGTATAAAAAGAAGAGGTGTAGAGGAATGGCATGAGAGTTAGGACCAACAACCCTTATGTGCACCCCGATGCTAGTTGGGGATGTGGGCAGGGGGGCCAAGGGGGGCTTTCAACCCTAACACTGAATTTCCTCCCTTTTGTCAGTGTGGAACAACCCTAACTAATGCATTAAATGGAGTTTTTTGCCTCTAATTTCCCTTCTTTTTGAGAATGATAACAAGTTTCAGGCCCCGCGTTCCCGCCACATGATGTCTTGTCACATAGTAACATTGTGCTCGCAAACGCAAATAGTAATGTGCATGTTGATGCAAAGCAAAACAGAAAGAGAAACAGTAGTGTAGACAGAAATGTTAAAAACAATGCAAAAGCAAGCGCAAATGAAAATGCAAAGGGTAACGCATATGGTGGCGTAGACGTGAACGGCAAGTGAAACGGGAACGGAACTGCAAGCGAAAACGGTAACGGTAACAGTAATCTAAGTGCACAGGCTGGTTTTCCCCAAAGCCTGCATAAAGAAAGAAAGACAGTGAATACAAATAATGTATGCATAATAATGGTTCTCGGAGCAGAAAATTAGGACTTGGAATACTAAATTGCTTATATCTCAGGAACCGTACGACGAAGAAAAAAATGTAAAGGTAATATGATTTGACTTTCCTGGCTAGTTTTGAAAAGTCCATATCTCGCTCCATTTCCAAGATATGGGCCCTGAAAGGTGCAGCGAACGCCATAATGTTATCCTATGGGAAAAAAAGAGAAGTTCAGAGTGCCATAACTTTGCCTCCCTGTAATATTGTTTCACCAAACCACTGAAATGCACATCTGTTGGATGTTGGCTGTCTTCCTTCCTAATTTCAGCCCAAAAGACTGAACTGTTATTTTGCAGCTGGACGCCAAATGATTGCTGCAAGGGGTCGAACAGCGTAATGTTATCCTATGGCAAAAAAGAGTCAACTTTGGAGTGCCGTAACTTTGCCGCCGTTGTAATATTTTTTTAACAAAACACTCAAAGGCACATCTGTGAGATGCCAGCTGTGTTCCCTCCAAATTTCAGCACAATACACCAAACTGTTCTTTTGCAGTGGGGTGCTAAAGAATTGCTGTCATTTTCCCCCAGCCTAGAAAAATACTGTCACAATTTGCGAAAGCTTTCACAAATTCATTCAACAGTGTCGCAAGTGCAAAAGTACTTTTTCCAGAAATTTGAAAAACATATTTCTGGGCTGTTTTACCCCAAAATAAAGACATGCCTAGCATCCTCAGGGTCCGTCTAGGTGAATACAAAAAGAATAAGGTTGCTAGAGAGTCCCAAATTTAAATGCCAAGCATTTTTCTGATCACCAACTGAAAACAAAATGGAGGATTTGTGACAGTAAAAGGGCCATTTGCGAAAGTAAAAACTACATTTGCGACACTGTCAAACTTTTTGTTAACTTTTCCCATTGACTTATAATGGTAACTTGTTTTTTTTAATAACTTTTGAACCGTTTATTATTTTTTCACGAAATCTTCAAAAGGCACATCAGGGACCCTGCCCCACGTTCTCTGAAGATTTCAGACCAGTCGAGCAAACTGCGACCTGTAGGCATGACCTTAGTATTCCAAAAAAGCATAAACGTGCACACAGATCACGCTTAATAACTCTGCAGCCATATATCCGACTGGTACAAAACTTGGCAGATCCCAAGGCATATGTGTCTTAATCATGTATTCGAAATTTCAGACAAATCTGTCAAATGGTTGCAAAGTTATTAAGGTGCACAATTTTTGGTTTAACATGTAAATGGCTCCTCACCCCTAACCATGGTAAAGCGAGGAAATTCAGTGTTAGGGTTGAAAGGCCCGCTAGCCTTTACCCACACCCCAACTGTCATCAGTATGCATTAGAGTTGTCAGTCTTAACTCTCACCCCATCACGTGTGTACAGAAGCAGAGGTGTAGGAGAATGGAGTGAGAGTTAGGACCAACAACCCTTATGCGAACCCCGGTGACAGTTCAGGGTGTGGGCAGGGGAGCCAAGGGGGGCTTTCAACCCTAACACCGAATTTCCTCACTTTTGTCAGTGTGGAACAACCCTAACTAATGCATTAAACATATATAACATTGCAAAGTTATTAAGGTGCAAAATTTTGGGTTTAACATGTAGATGGCTCCTCAACCCTAACTATAGTGGCACTACCGTGTCACTATAATATTTATATATATATATATATATATATATATATATATATATAAACTTTCTTCATAACCGTGTTATGACCACACCTCATGAACCTACCTGGTAGGTGCAAATTCTGAAATCCCAACCAAAACATAATTTTGTCCCACATGTGCAAAAACACATTTCAGCCAGGATTTGAAAAGAAAATGTCCCATCGTTTTCAATGGGGTGTGTGCATTCATTGTTTGTTCACTGTTGTGCCTGATGTTATGTCAGAGTCAAACATTTTGACTGCAGCATTGTTTGCTGCACTGTTTTTGGTCAAGACATTGTGGCCCCATGCCCCTTCTTATAATCCCTCTCCTGAACTAAGGAAGATAAATGTTCGTCTCCTGTCTGAAGGATGATTTTCCAAAACAACAGCAGAATCACCCTTTGGGATGGATTTGCATCATTTCACTGCACTTGTTTTGAGGTGGGGGAATGGGGTTTCAGATCACTGATATACCCTTGTCTTTTTTTCATTTTATAGAAAAAAAATCAATGTGAGAAGTTTTTCATTGTATAGGGAGAGAAGCTGACATTGGGGATTGGGCACCCCAGTGTCATGATGACCTTCATTGTCACTGAGGGGGACACCCCTGCACTGCAATGTATATTGCAGGAACAGAGGGGTGGATGACCTTGAGGGGAGGGGGCAAGAGAAGTGATACTGAAGGTGGGAACCCCAGTCCATTTACTACATAAAAAAATAACACTGGGAAGGGAGGATGGCAACTGGAGGGAGTGGGGGTAAAAGAAACAGTACTGGGGTAGACATCCCAGTAAAAGTACAGACAGACAGAGATGGAGATACAGCGATGGAGAGAGCAGGTCACTGCCTCTGTGCTTTAACTGAAGTGAGAAGCAAGACTCCAGCTGAGATTGTGGGTGAACAACTAATCTTGCTAAGCTTGGCAGCCAGAATTTTTGGGTGCTCAGAAACAATGTTTTCTGGCATATTTTTAAAGAACTAACACCGGAGCCTAGCTAAACAGGTCCCATTTACTTAGGTTTATGTGTTTGTTTTTTGAAAATAAATTTTCTATGTGTTTTTAACATTTTTCTTTGTCAAAATGAAAAACAAAGAATTTTGGTTCACGAAGGAAAAATATTGTCTCACATAAGAAGATTGTTCTGTCCTGAGCAGAAAATTCTTCTTTCATGCCAAACATATAAATGAAACACCCTACTGCACATGCTCAGAACTGAAATTTAAAATCCTCAGAACTTGGGAATGGATCAGTACTCTTTCACCAAACCAACAAAAGGTTTCATTCTAGGGAAAGCCCTTTATATCCTGAAAATTTCAGACCAAAATTGCAAACCATTTGGACTGTCTGGATCTTGGAATCCAGACATGCAACCATCACAAAACTTGTGAAACTCAAATTTGTCGGTTTGGTGAAAATATATTAATCCACTTCCAAGTTCTGAGGAATTGAAATTTCAGTTCTGAGCATATGCAGTAGGGTGTTTCATTTATATGTTTGGTATAAAAGAAGAATTTTCATCCCAGGATACAAGAATCTTCTTCTGGAAGCCAAACTCGAACCACACAAATGCAAGGATGGACTTCAGGATGGCCAATTTTAAAAAGATGAGGGAATGTCTCAGAGATGCCCTAGTGGGGGGGGGGTTGGACACTTGGAGGGAGTGGAAAAACAGTGGGTGAATCTAAAAGAAGGGATAGAGAAAGCAACAAAACTCTACATCAGAAAAGTAAACAAAAGCAGGAGGAAAAAGAGACTGCTGTGGTTCTCAAAAGAGGTGGATGAGAAGGTAAGGGCAAAAAATGTTAGCATTTAGGAGGTATAATGAGACACAAAGAGAGGAGACTAGAGAGGTGTATCAGGAGAAACAGAGGGAGGCAGGGGAAGCAATTAGGAGTGCAAAGGCACAAATGGAGGAGAAACTTGCACAGGCAGTACAGAAAGGGGACAAGGTATTTTTCAGGTATGTAGGTGAAAACAGAAACACCAGGGGAGGGATAGTAAGTCTTAGGAGTGAAGGAGGGTGAGTGTGTTGAGGGGGACCAGGAAAAAGGAGACATCCTGAACAAATAACTTTGTTCAGTGTTCACAGAGAAAGGAGAAGGTGAGGAACCACAGATAATGGTCAGGAGCATTGAAGGAAGGGAGGTAGGCTATTGGTTAACTGGAATCTGCAGCTTATCCAATAGGTAGGGAAATGGGCAGACTAGGGGGGCCAAGTGGTCCTTATCTGCTGTCTAAGTCTATGTTTCTATGTTTCTATGTTAGGTAGACACTAGTCCATTTGCAGAGGAGAGAGTCCTGAAGGAACTCACAAGCAATGATAAGGATTTATTAAAAAGTAATGTTAATGGAGTGGTTACTGCGTCAAGTGTTTCCACTAAAAACCTCGATTGAATATTGTCAGGTCCTGAACTAGTTGATTTTTTTTAGAAATGATAACAGTGTAACAGAAGGATAACACTCTTATTAGTCAAATGGTGTCTATTTTGTGTCTGTTTTAATTGATCAATGACTGTATCTCATACAGTTCCTTATCTGAAGCAGTCTTGTGTATGTAATGTTTTAATGCTTTATTTAATAAAACAAATTAAATACAAAAAAAATATAAGCAGTTTGTGGCAGCTGCAGACGACTTGTTACAAATAACATGCCTCTCAGTTAACTAAGGTACAAACAGGTACACATACACTGTACATTGTGAGGTTGCTTCCAATACAATTGCATCACTCAGTGACTGAAGAAGTATTATTTCTGTAGAAATGTGTTTCTACATATAATGGCTGGATTGCTATTATGATGATTTTGATCTAGTTTCAGTTCAAGTGGACTCTAATAAGGGTGCCAGACTGTCTGCATAATAAGTTATTATAATGTATTCTGTCATAGATATATGTTTGCTCTCCATTCTGCAAAATATGCACAAGACTTCATACACATCTGTACATCATTTCATCATGGAAAACAGAGTGACACAAGACATTGTTTAAACTGTACTATACATGTATGGCTTGCCAGCTATCAAAGTATGACTCATTGGTAAACATGTAATTAATGCTGAAAACCTGTTGATGTATAAATATGGTGCATTATTATATGTTAAAATACATAGTCTGAAAGGTAGTCCTGTTTCTCTATCTGTGCATGTCTGTATGTATTTGCTGTTTGATTCATGTGCACACTGGTATATAATGAAACCAAAAAAGTTGTCAGTAGTTAAATATTGTGTGTTTGGAAATACAGAAACCTAGACAATAATGGCAGAAAAAGACCAATGATCCATCCAGTCTGCCCAAGTTCCCTAATTCCCTTGAACCTTCTTTGGAACTTAATGTTCCTCCAGGGTACTAATCCTCCTTCGTCCTCTCCTCAGTCTCTTCCCTGGATCTGTCACCCTGGGCAACCACTATTCCTTTCATTCTGTTCCAGGCCTGCTTGAATCTGCTGTCTGTGTTTGCTCCCACCACATCAACTGGCAGACTGTTTCAAGGTAAAACCACCCTTTCCATAAAGAAGTACTTCCTCATGTCCCTCATCTCCCTCCTGAACCTTTTACCTTCTAATCTCTACCCATGTCCATGTGACTGTGAGTTGGTATTCAGGCTAAATATTCCTGGCAGTTCACTTCACTTTATTAATTATTTTGAGGAATTTGAAGGTCTCAGTCATATTTCCCTTCTCCCTTCTGGCTTCCAGTGAATATATGTTTAGTACCTTGAGGTGCTCATCATAGAATCTACCCTGCTGTCACTTTATCATTTGATCATTCTGTGCTGCACTGTCTCCAGCCTATCCTTGTCTTTTCTAAGGTGAGGACTCCATAACTGAGTGCAGTAATCCTTGTGAGGCCTCACTGGAGATCTATAGAGAAACATAGAAACATAGACTTTGACGGCAGATAAGGACCACTTGGCCCACCTAGTCTGCCCGTTTCCCTACCGAGAGGATAAGCTGCAGATCCTATTTAACCAACAGCCTATTTCTTCCTACCCCCCACAAAAATTACCTTATGTCTGTCCCATGCATTCTTGAATTCTCCCACAGTTTTAGACCCCACAACCTCCTCAGGAAGGCTGTCCCATGCATTCACCATCCTCTCTGTGAAAAAATACTTCCTCACATTGCCCCTGAGCCGTCCCCCCTCTATCTTCAAATTGTGTCCCCTTGTTCTTGCACATCTCTTTTTATGAAAGATGCTACCCTCTTAGATTTTGTTGATTCCACTGAGGTACTTAAACGTTTCTATCATGTCCCCCCTCTCCCTCCTTTCCTCAAGGGAATACATATTAAGCTCCTTTAGTCTCTCCTCGTATGGCTTCTCATGCAGACACTGCACCAGTTTAGTTGCCCTCCTCTGAACTGCCTCCATCCTGTCTATGTCCTTGCGGAGATGGGATCTCCAGAACTAGATGCAGTACTCCAGATGGGGTCTCACCAACTGTCTGTACAGGGGGATAACAACTTCCTGTTTTCTGCTGGTGATGCCTCTCCCTATACATCCCAGTATCCCCCCAGCCTTCCCTACTGTCTTCTCACATTGCTTGCCAACCTTAAGGTCATCTGACATGATTACCCGTAGGTTCCTTTCCATTTTTGTTGTTGTTACTACCTCCCCCCCATTGTGTAATCTTCCCCTTGGTTTTTGTTTCCCAGGTGCATTACTTTGCACTTTTTTGCATTGAATCCAAACTGCCATACTTCTGACCATTCCTCCAACTTTGCCAAATCCCTTCTCATACTTTCTACACCTCCTTGTGTATCAACCCTGTTGCAGATCTTTGTGTCATCTGCAAAGAGGCATACTTTTCCTTCCAGTCTCTGCAATGTCACTTATAAAGACATTAAAAAGGACTGGACCCAGTACTGAACCCTGCGGTACCCCACTAGTAACCCCTATTTCTTCAGAGTGGACTCCATTTACAATTACCTTCTGTGTCCTGTTGTTCAGCCAATGTTTTACCCAGGCTACCACCCTGGGACCCATTCCCAGGCTGGTTAATTTGACTACTAATCCTTTGTGTGGGACTGTGTCAAATGCCTTGCTAAAGTCTAGGTAGGCTGTGTCCACAGCCCCTCCCTGGTCTACTACTTTGGTCACCCAGTCAAAGAAATCGATTAGATTCATCTGACATGACCTTCCCGCCAGAACCCATGCTGCCTTGGGTCCTGTGACCCACTGGCCTCTAGGTACTCAACAATTCTTTCCTTCAGAAGTGATTCCATCACTTTCCCTACCACAGAGGTCAAACTGACAGGTCTGTAGTTTTTCTGCCTCTGTCTTGGTCCCACTTTTGTGAAGGGGAATCACATCAGCCTTCTTCCAGTCCTCAGGTACCACACCATCCTCCCATGATTTGTTAAAAATGGTAGTCAGTGGTGTCACTAGTTCTCTGCTTAATTCTTTTAAAATTCTGGGGTGAATTCCATCTGGCCCCATTGCTTTGTCTACCTTCAGTTTTAGGAGTTCTTTCAGAACCCTTTCTTCTGTGAAAGGACTGAGATCGACCCCCCTCTCCAGAGTGTTTCTGTTAATTGGATTAGGCACCTCCCCCACTTCCTCTTTTGTGAATACTGAACATAAGTATTCATTCCGTATCCCTGCTTTTTCACTGTCACTCTCTGCCCACCCACCATCCATTCTATTCAGCCTCACTATCCCTCCCTTTGTTTTTCTATGCTCCCTGATATACCTATAAAAGGTTGTATCCCCTTTCTTAACTGAGTTGGCTATCTTTTCCTCAGTTTGTGCCTTTGCTATTCTGACTACCCTCCCTGCTTCCTTCTGCCTTAACTGGTACAGTTCTCTGTCCTGCTCCTTCTGTGTTTCCTTATACTTCCTAAATGCTATCTTTTTCTCCTTAACCTTCACCGCCACTTCTTTTGAGAACCATAGTGGCTTTTTCTTTCATTTTGATTTATTTGCTTCACACAAAGGCTTGTTGCCTCTGTGATGGCAGTTTTGATAATTCCCCATTGTTGCTCCACCCCTCCTTCTAGCCTGTTTGCTAGTGCTTTTCTAAGGCACTCTCCCATCTCACCAAAGTCAGCCCTCCTGAAGTCCAGAACCCTCACTTTTGTATGGCTTGACTCTGTAGCTGAGTTTATCATGAACCACACTGTTTGGTGGTCACTTGTTCCCAAATGGCTACCCACTTCTAGATCTGAGATCCTCTCACTGTCCCCATTTGAGAGTATGAGGTCTAAGATTGCTCCCTCATGAGTAGGTTCCGAAACTAGCTGTCTGAGGCAAACCACCTGAAGGGCTTCAAAAATGGCCCTACTTTTGGATGTGGCTGCAGCAAAGGTGCTCCAGTTAACATCTAGCATGTTAAGATCCCCCGTCAACAGTATCTCCTCTTTCTTTGCCATCCTAAGTATGCCTTCTATCATATCCTTGTCCATTCCCTCTCCCTGACGTGGGCGTCTGTATACAACCCCTGTGTGGATTGTGGTGCCATTTCCAGTCTCTAAGGTGACCCACAGTGCCTCCTCTACTCCTTGTTTACTCTTTTGTTCAGTTGTTTTATCCCTTCCTTACACACAGAGAGCTACTCCCTTCTGCCCCCTGTCTCTCCTGTAGGTTGTGTACCCTGGTATGTAAACATCCCAGTCATGGTTCTCTGTGTATCATGTTTCTGTGACTGCTACAATACCCAGGCTTCCCTTTTCCATCAAGGTCACCAGTTCAGGAAGCTTGTTGCCCAGACTATGGGTGTTGGTACTCATTACCCTCCATTTCTTGATGGCCTTACCCCTTTTTTCCCCATCCCTGTCCTTATTGTATTTGTCACTTTCTCCATTTACCCATTTAGAGGGGGAGTATTATCTCTTTTCTTCTACTATCAAACCCCTTCCCAATACATTCCAACATACTATTAGTCTTGCTATAGGCCCTGTTGCAGTATTGCATTTGTTTAAGGGAGTTTTTGATAACTCCTAGATCCTGTTTCTCGTCTGTAGTGTGAAGTCTCTTCCCTCCCATCCAGTACTCCATCTTGGTGTTCGTCTTCCCTAGATGCCTCATCATATGCTTTTTAGCATAAAATTTTAGCCGTCAGACCTTTGACCACCCCTCAAGCTTTTGTAGGTCCTTCTGCATATCCTTTACTCTCTCTTCACTATCCACCCTCCAAAATATTCCCACAAGATGGAACTGTGAATGCTGGTAGTTGGGTGTACAGGCATGGGGGCCAACTCACTAGATCTAGGTCTCTAGGTTTGGGGCTGTTCTTATCAATTGCACAGAACATAAGTCTGCATGCTTCTCTATTTGTTACTTCTTTATTGTGTGTTGCAGTGGTATATGTTAGATCACCTTTTTTGATAGCTCTAACGTGTTCCCCAACCTGGGTTTTGAAATTCCTGGTGGTTTTCCCCATGTAAAAAGCATCACATTTGCACTTTGCTAGATAGATAACTCCTGAGTAATTACTTGTTATGAGCTTTTGGGTCTCAAACATATTTTAGTGAGTGATAACTTCCAAATTATTTTCCTGGTGTAACATGTTTACAACTTACACATCTTTTTCATTGAAAACACCCAGCTGTGCCACTATTGAGCCACATGCCATTATTTCTATCTACAAAATGAATTTGGACCAGCATGTCCCTTAGTGTAGAAGCCCTCTGTAGGCCATGGGGGTTGGGTTGTAATGTCCTGTAAGCCTTTGTTACTGGACAGGTATTGTCAATGCTAACTAATGATACTTTATAAAAATGTTATCAGGTGCTCAATAAGTGGTGATGAAATTAAAACTGGACTCTTTGCTTCCCCCCTCTGTTTTATTCTACAATAATCAAAATTGATCCTGGGAACAAGCAAAATCTTTAGCATGTGTGATTATGTCCCTGCTGTACCCTCTGTCCTCAAATCTTGGCAGCCCTTTAGAACAGCCAGGAATAACTGTGTGAAAAAAATTCACTCTGCTAAAGCTAACTATTATATTTCTACTCTCGAACAAGCTAAAGGTAACCCTCATAAAATATGGAAGACTATCAAAGCTATAGAAGGATGGCCCATGGCCCCCTCTGTCCCAACAAAGATAGCTGCAAGTGGCAAGATTGTGGAAAACAAGTCCCTAATCCTGGAGGAACTTAACTCTCACTTTGCCACAGCTGGATTAGCTTTTGACTTATCACCTTATGCTGGTGCTGCGGTGAGCCAGCATACCCCTCCCCCTACATCTAGTCCTGCACCCAGCCCCTTCCAATTGCATGAGATAACTTATAAAGAAGTAGAAGATTCTCTTCTTAACTTAGACACCAAAAAAAGCGCAGGGGATGATGGCTTGGAACCCTTTTTCCTAAGGTCAGGCTACGCCCATCTCACTGCCCCAATTCTCCACATCTTCAATATTTCCATTACATCTGCTACTGTGCCGTCCTGCTGGAAATCAGCACATATCCTCCCTCTATTTAAATCTGGTGACCTATGCGATGTAAACAACTATAGGCCTATCTCCATATTGCCTATCCTTTCTAAAGGTCTAGAAAAACTGATCCATATTCAGTTAAAATCTCACTTAGAAACCTTCTCTCTCATTAACCCAGCTCAATCCAGCTTCCAGGCTAATCATAGCACAATCACTGCACTAGCAAAAGTAACCAATGATTGGATCTTTGCTATAGATGCTAAGAAGGTAACTGGTGCAGTCTTTTTGGACCTCAGCAAAGCTTTTGATACTGTTGATCACAAACTATTAGTCAACTGCCTTGCAAAGTTGGGTGCCACATACCATACCACCAAGTGGTTCTTTAGCTACCTAACTGGAAGATCCCAAAAAGTAAAGGCGGAAGGCTTTTTTTCTGCTGTCTTGCCAGTTGCAAGAGGAGTCCCCCAAGGATCCATCTTAGGCCCTATCTTGTTTTCTTTGTACATTAATGATTTAGATGCTAACATATCTACGTCCAATCTGCACTTTCTTGTGGATGATACTGTGTTGTATACTTCTGGCCCATCGTTATCTGAAGTCAAGGGAGTGCTTCAAGCGGACTTCGCACAACTTGAGCATAATCTAATAAAGACAAAGCTTCTGCTCAATGCTAAGAAGACTAAAGCAATGATATTCTCCCGCAGTGCTGTCACAGGCCCCTCCAATACCCTTGCCCAAGACTTCATTGTCACCACGCTAAATGAGCCTCTGGAAGTTGTAACCAAATTTAAATATCTGGGTATCTGGATCAACAATAAATTATCTTTCAATGACCACGTTGAAGATGTCTCTAGAAGGTTAAAAGCAAGGCTAGGTTTCTTCTACAGAAATAGGCCCCTTTTCCCCCTTGAAACTCGAAACAAGCTTGTACAGGCCACTTTTCTCCCCCTACTCGACTATGGCAATGTAATCTATTCCTCCACCACTCTTGCAAATCTAAGTAAACTGGACATCCTTTATCACATTGCATTATGGTTCATTACCAACTCCCCTTACCGTTCACATCACTGTGAATTATATGCAGCTGTTGGCTGGACATCCCTTACTACTAGACACCTGCTCCATGCTGGGCTATGGACTCTTAAACTACTCCTGCAGAAATTGCCAAGCTATCTCTCTTCCCTTATTAGTATCTCACATAGTGCATACTCGTTAAGAAAATCTGACTTTATTATGCTTGACATACCAAGGATGTGGACCTCCATTGGTAAACGTGCTATTGCATATGCCCTTCCCTCCATTTGGAACCAATTACAAACTGTACTGAAACTAACTAGCACAGTTTCAATAAACTTCTACAAATCGCTAAGTTCAGCCAAAATAAAAGACACCTGTAACTGTCATTAAGTCTCTTCCTTCCCCATGTGTGCCATATTTATCCACTGGTAAGGTATAATTGCTTGTCATATTAACTGCTTTCTTCCTCTTCTACTCCTGGCTTTTATCTATGCTTACGCCTCACTGCTACTCTATCAAATCACCCTCCCCCATATCAGTTGTAGTCTGTTGTTTGTTCTAGCTGCCAAAATATATGTATTGCACACACCAGTCATCATGTTTCATTTATCAGTATGCAACCTGTAAGTCACTTCCCTGTGTCATATTAATGTTTACCACCTGCGGTCACCCTATGTGGTACCTTTGTATGTATATCCAGCCTGTATCATGTAACATGCATTTCATGTATATACTGTTATTACCTATCTTTGTTTGTATTTTAAGTGTTTATGTCACAGGACCTCCTTGTGAATGAGCTTGCTCAATGGAGTTTTCCTGCAATAAACTTGAACTTGAAATCTCATTGCTAGGTCTGTGACCCCCATCTGAAAATTCTCCTTGGTTCTAAAGTTGCATCTTACGTGCAGAAACTGTTAGTTAGGCATATTATGAATGGTAAGCTGAGGATGGCAGTTTGAAGCTAACAATAATGTATTACCATCTTTCTCCTTTTTGTATATATCTGTGGTTACTCTTCCTGTTTAACCAAGGTCAATTCTAAGAAGTTAATGGACCTTTTTTAAAATATGTGTTGGGGTATAAGTAAAATGGTTAGGCAGTACTCCCCCTCAAGACTTCAGGATCTCCGTCCCTTTGAATTACCCCCACTTACAGTGGAGGTTTATGCTAGATGTCAAAATCTTGGCATTGTAAGATCAAAAAGTAGAAGGATACGGGGATCTTGGAACTGTTGGGGGGATGGGAGGGAAGAGAACGGATATGGGCAGTGAGGGCTAGGAGACGCCCTGGGGTGAAATGGGTACTGGATCGAGGTCCTCCTTGCCTTGGTCCCATACCCAAGGGCACTGACTTGGTGTGTGTCAGGCAGGAAGTGGGATCACCCATGGATTTCTGTCCCTTTCGGGCAGTGTTAAGCAATGCCAGGTCGATTAGGAACAAGACTGCAGTGATTGCGGATCTTGTTTCCTCAGTCAACCTGGCTTGCATCACCAAGACCTGGCTAGATGGAAATGCTGGTCCTGTGTTGGACTCCACGGTTCCGGCTGGGTTCTCGGTGATTCACCACCCGAGAGTGGACCGGAGGGGCGGGGGGGTTGCCGTCTGTTTCAGACAAGATCTGGATCTCAGGGAGGTGCCAGTTGGTGATACCAACTCCTTTGAATGCATAGTGGGTGCAGGTGCAGGCTACAGGACCCTTCTTATCTACCATCCACCAGGGGATGAGAGGGAGTTCCTGAAGGAGGTTGCGGACTTCATCACCGACATGGTATTGGAATCTCCCAGATGGATAATTCTGGGTAATTTCAATGCCTGGGTCGATGATGAACTCTGGCCATTTGGTCAAAATCTCCTCCAATTAATGGATTCATTGGGCCTGTCACGAGTAATTACCTCTGCAACCCATGAAGGGGGGCATACATTGGACTTGGTTTGCCATCTGGGGATGGAGATATCTGATGTGGAGGTGGAGCCAGTCGGATGGTGTGACCATCTCGCCCTGAGGTTTAGATTTGCGGCCCACCGAAATAGGCCTGCCCCCAAGGAGTTAGTACAGTTCTGTCCTTTAAGAGGGATTACCTCAGAGGACCTAATGACGGAGCTGGACTTCTCGGATTTTCCAAGGGATAGTATGGATCCAGGGACACTGGTCTTGGCCTATAATAGGGTTGTGACTGAGGCCCTGGATGCCATTGCTCCAATTCATGTTCATCCCCATACTCTTCACCTAGGGGCTCCCTGGTTTGACGGGGAGGTCTGTGAGTGGAAGAGAAGGACGAAGATTAGAAAGGCGTTGCGGAAAAACTCAACTGGAGGTGGATAGACTTGAATTGTTAGAACATTATAAATTCTACCAATCAGCAATCTCCCATAAGAAGGCAGAGTTCCTGTCCAGGGAAATTGCTGCAGCTAGGAATAGACCATCCCAGCTCTTCCGGACTGTAGACAGACTGTGCAATCCAGTCTGTCTCCAGAATGGTAGAGCATTATCACAGGTACAGTGTGAGGAGTTTGCAAAATTCTTTGCTGACAAGATATCCACCATCAGGGATGAGATCAGCCAGTGTCCTTCTATTGAGCATTGCACTGATCAGTTGGGTGGTACTAATGCCCAGTTGTACTGGTCTACCTTTAGACTACCAGCAGTAATAGATATTGTGAGGATTATCCAGAATCTGCGACCTACCTATTGTAAGTTGGACCCAGGCCCTACTCACCTGGTGGTGGGGTGTGTAGATGTTATCAGCCCAGTCCTGGCTGAGATAGTGGTGGTGTCATTAGATAGAGGGATCTTTCCGGATCCCTTAAAGGAGGCGGTAATATACCCCCTTTTGAAAAAGCCCTCTCTTGACCCCAACTGCCCAGCAAATTATAGACCAGTCTCTAACCTCCCTTTTGTAGGGAAGGTTATTGAGAAGGTGGTCGCTCTGCAACTGGAGGATCATTTGTCCAACCACAATATCTATGACCCTGTCCAATCCGGCTTCAGGAAGAGGCACAGTACAGAGACAGCTCTTGTTCGGGTATTGAATGATCTCCTGATGGCAAGAGATCAGAGGACCCTTTCCATCTTGGTTCTCCTGGATCTCTCAGCAGCATTTGACACCGTGGATCATGAGGTATTGCTCAACCGCCTGTGGTTTCTCTGTGGTCTGAGGGGAGCAGTCCACAGTTGGTTTCGATCTTTTTTGGAGGGCAGATCTCAGAGTGAGTATAAAGGAGTTAACAACTCGGCCCCTCACTATCTGCCCTGTGATTTCATAGAAGTCGTTGCTGTCCCTATGTTATTCAGTGTATATGCTTCCACTGGGGACATTATAAGAAGGTATGGGCTGAGTTTTCATTGTTATGCTGATGATTCTCAGCTCTAACTGTCTTTATGCCTGATCAGAGTCAGATTCCATCAATGTTTAATAACTGCCTCCTGGAGATTCAGGATTGGATGAGTGCTAGTTGGCTTAGGTTGAATCCAGGGAAAACTGAGGTGTTGGTTGTGGACCCTGGAGGGAAGATAACAGGGGCTTGGATGGGGAAAGCCTCGGGTTTATATCTTGGGGGCCCAGCTTCTAGCCTCTGCCAAGTACGTAACCTGGAAGTAATTTTTGATGAAAGCCTGACTATGAAGATGCAGGTGTCGGCCGTAGTCAAATCTGCCTTTTTTCATCTGAGGAATATTGCCCGGGTGAAACACTTGGTTCCACGGGAAGATCTTCCCATTTTGGTCCACGCCTTTGTTACCAGCCGTTTTGATTACTGCAATGCGCTTTATCTAGGGCTGCCGGGGGTGGATATCCGCTGCTTGCAGCTTGTGCAGAACGCGACGGCCAGGTTGTTGATGGGAGTTTCACGATCTAGCCATATAACACCTGTGCTGCGTGATTTGCACTGGCTGCCAGTACAGTGGTGGATCACCTTCAAGGTCGCATTATTGATCTTTAAGGCCCTACATGAATTGGGACCCCACTACCTGAAAGAGGTCTTGGTGCCTTACTGTCCTGCCCGTTCTCTTCGCTCCTCTGATGAGGGATTGCTAGAGATTCCCAGGGTATTTCTAAAGATGTCTGGAGGTAGATCTTTTGCCTATATGGCACCAACCCTGTGGAATTCTCTACCTCGTCAGATACGAGAATGCCTAACTGTTGAAAGTTTTAAAAAACAATTAAAAACTTTCCTTTTTGCCTTAGCATTTGTTGGTACATAATGAGTAAGTGTATTGTATGGTTGTTTAATTTATTGTTTGAAATGTGATTTCACTTGTTTTATTGTAAAAGTGCCCTGAGCTTGGGAAGGGCACTTAATATAAATAAAATTTTACTTACTTACTTACTTACTTTTATCTACTTCATACATGAATTTAAGATTTGAGCTAGTGTTCTGTAAAAAACAAACAAAACTTCCGATTCCCATAGATCGTTCTGCCACCCTAGTATTACATCTTCAATAAAATGCCAGAGGGATATTTGTTGTTCGAAAGGGTTATAATCTGGGTCAAAGACATATTTGCTTTCCCATGCACCTATGTAAAAGGTAACTACTGAGGGGGCACATGTGGCGCCCATCACTGTGCCCTTAGTTTGAGGGTAAAAATATTTATTGAAAATAAACATATTCTTTTTTAATACATGCTGTAGCAACTTTAATATAAATTCAATGGGTGGTCCAGAGTCCTGATTCCTTTGGTTTAAAAAATGTGCAGCAGCATCCAAAGTATCCTCATGCTGTCTATTGGTACAGAGTGCTTCAATGTCCCTAGTCATCAAATAAACTTCCTGCTCCAGGGTCATGTTCTGAAATAACTTGAGGACATCTTTAGTATGGCTAACTTCCAGAGTTGCTCACAGTTTGTGCTGCTTCCTGGTAGACATAGTAGATCCAAAGTCAGTAACTAGGCACACGCACCCATAGCAGAAATTACAAAAGTGAAGTCCTTTATTGAAATTTTCAGCACAAACTGTACCCCCACCAAACCAGCACAGAAAAATGTCTCAACATTTCATGCAGACGCACTGCACTTTATCGAGAGAGGTGGTACAGTTTGTGCTGAAATTTTCAATAAAAGGACTTCACTTTTTATGCATTTTGCCTTATTTATGCATGAGTGTGTACCCAAGGTTTACTGACTTTGGACATCTTTAGTATCTTGTAGACAAGATGGTAACTTTCTAACAAACAGACATAAAAACATGCCCACATATTGTGACGGAGGTTCTGATAAAGAATTATTACCACTGACTACTGGGCAACTGGAGGTGGGGGAATTCTTGTAATTTGTGAATTTGGGGTAGAATATAAAATGTAGCCCTTACTGGTGCATCAGTAGGTAGAAAACCTTACCATCTATAAAGCCTGAATCAAAACCTGATGTTATAGTCTCATCTACTAAGAATCTAAATTCCAAAGCTGGTCTTTGTTAAGTTTCTGGTAGAAATCATGATTTTTTTAATTGTCTTTCCACACTGGAGACATAATCACATTTATTCATCAAGACCACACAACCCCCTTTATCTGCTTTTTTACAATGACACTGTGGTTTTGTTGCAAAGATTCTATGGCCACTTTTTCACTCACAGACACATTTTTCTAAAAGTTACCACTCCTGGGTTTGGGACTGATCTCATCAATGGCATGGAGCATAAATCTGTGGGCTTCTCTATTTGTTGCTTCTTCAATGTGTGTTGCAGTTCATTCATTCATTCATTTTTTATTTAATATAGTGCTCTTTTTAATTTTGACTCAAGGCTCTTTACAAGAGAGTAAAATTATATAAAACAGTTAAAATACATAACATACAATAAAATACAGTTCTGATTAATTCATATTCAGGTCAGCTAAATCTGGCTAGGTAGGAAAGCCTGTCTAAATAAAAATTTCTTCAGCTCCCTTTTAAAAGCTTCCATTGTATGAATCTCTCTCATAAAATGAGGGAAGGATTTCCACAGGGTTGGTGCCATTAAAAAGAAACCACGGGCACCTGATGTTTTTTAATGTACCCAGGGAAATTCCAAAAATCCCTTGTCTGCTGAATAGAGGGGACAGGTAGAGTTGTAAGGCCATAGGAGGTCTTTCAGGTAGCTGGGCCCCTGACTGTGCAGGGCCTTATAGGTCAGTAAATTGATCTTGAAGGTGATCCGCCACCTAACAGGCAGCCAGTACAGAGAGTGCAGCACAGGTGAAATGTGACATGTTCTCAACAGACCAGTCAACAACCTGGCTACCACATTCTGCACCAGCTGAAGGTGGCAAATATCAACCCCTGATAGCCCAAGGTAAAGGGCATTGCAGTAATTGAGCCACAACATCACAAAGGCATGGATTAGGTGTTTAATCTTGGTGATGTTTCTCAGATGATAAAAAGCACTCTGGACCACTGCTGATACCTGAGGTTTAAGTGTTAGGCCACAGTCCAGAAGAACACCAAGATTTCTCACCCTGAAAGAAGTGAGCAACTGGGAGTCTCCAAGCCTAACACCAGAGACTTGACCAGATTGCACACTCCTTCCCCAGGTGACCAGGTTCCACCACTAGTACTTCAGTCTTATCCAGACTCAGCCTCAACTAGTGGTGGGCAAAGTCCCTAAACTTTGCTACCTGGAGTACTTTGCATTTAACATGAAATTTGCATATTACTTCACAACGTGAAATGTATAACTTCTCAACTTTAACTTTAACATGAAGTTCCAATGGACTTCGAGCTAACTTCACCTTTTTTACTGCTTCACCTTCAATTTTAATGCAAAGTTCCATTGATTTCAATGGACTTCAAATTAATGTCACCTTTTTTATTGCTCTTTAAGGTGAGTTTTGCAGTGATTCATGGGATGGCAGGTCACATGGGCTCTATATTGTCTTGCACAGCCTCATTTCAGTGTAGTGTGTGTAGTGGAAAGCTGCAGACAGTTTGCTCTTAGAGCTCTGAGAATCAACCATCAAAAAAGCTTTAAAAAATAATTTTTGCGACAGAATGTTGTGTCAAAATTTAGTGTATTGATTACAAGGAAACCCTAGTGTGTGTGTGTATCAATGAACATTTATTGAGTTTGTGTGCATATTGAACGTTAATTCAGTAAATTCAGTCTCTGTACTGAAAAACACTGTAGAAATGTGCTTCGGGGGAGTGGTATATCTGTGGTGAAGGGAGACTGACAGTGAGAAAGGCAGTCTTTCTAACTTTTGTTGGGCAGCTAGTATTTGTGTGCTCACGTACACACAGTAATACTTGTAAGTTTTGATAATTTTTTGCTGTTTGCTGTGGTGCAGTGCATTTTTTTAGTCAGTTTAAAAGATTTGTTTATAGTGTACTGAAATGTTAAATTTTCTGTGCATCACCTGTAGTGTGTGTGTGTGTGTGTGTGTGTGTGTGCGCGAGTGTGCATGCCATCAAGTCAGACACATTTTATTGTGCCACAGCACTCTGAATCTCTTATCCATATGTGGTATTTTTTACTGCTTCATTTTATCTAGTTAGTGGACTGGAACAGCAGCTGTCCCCTTCCCCGCAAAAGGTATTATTTTTGCGTGACCACTGGTTAAAGTGTCATTGTGCCTGTGTGGCTGCATCTCTTGAGTGAGCAGTCTCCATCTGTCTGTGCATCTCCATCTGTTTAGAGCCCAATCTCCATCTGTAAGCCACAGTTGTTGTTTTTTGGCTTCCCCTCCACCCCAAAGTTCAAAAATCTAAATTTGTTGTTAATTTTCTGTGTAATCCAAAAAATGCCTGCAAGGAACGTACGGCACAAAATGTTTCTGGCCATACTTTCTGTGCCAATTGCAAGAGTGGCCATGGGCATGGTCATACTCTGCATAAGGTCATATTTGATGGCAGTAAAGGGATTCATTTAAGTATGGTTATGTGGACAAGTGGCAAAACAGTGAGTAGTTCCTATCTGTGTATTGATGCACATTGGGTGGAGGTACTGGGGGTTGTCTGTGCTGGCAGGATGGGAAAGCAGTGTAATAAGGCAGACTGTCATGGTAGCAATCATCAGGGAATTAGACAGCATGCAACGCTTGCAATGTGCAGTGTTGCAGGGTCCCACACAGGTGAAAACATACTAGACTTGCTACTGACAGAAATTAATTAATTAATTTATTTATTGAATTTTGTTGATCCGGTTAGCCCACTGGGCCTAGAAGTCCCTTTTTCGGGGGCGATCGGGGGAGGGGGGATACAGATTGCAAGCAACTGAAATTGAACCAGATTAAGCTGTTGGTGGTATTTTTAGTGAATGGGAGAAATTTGGCCAGGATACTGGGGAAATTCTCCTACTCTTTTTCAGTAAGTGCCATGGGATCTTTAGCATCCACCTGAACTACCACCAATCCAGGCAGATGGGACCTCGGTTTAACGTCTCATCCGAAAGACAGTTGATGAGTGACTGAACCGCTGTCCCTCAAATCTGGCTTTATAGCTAGTGACAATGGATCAAACATCATTAAATGTATTCAGCAGTGATGACTTATGTAATCTGAGGGCTGTTTTCAATTCTCACACACTTTGCCTTCCTGAAAATAAGGTAAAGTGAACACGAAGTCAGCAACATGAAGTGGCCCATTATAATGCAAACTTTGCGTAGCCCAAAACGGATGTGAAGTGGGTGACTTCACCTGTACTTCGCTAAGGAATTAAAACTTTGCTGCATCTCTAGCCTCAATCAATTGGCCCTCATCCAGTTTTGGATATCAGCAAGGCTCTGATTAAGCACTGAGACTGCCTCCTGCTGCTCAGGCACAAAATTCAGGTATAGCTGCGTATCATCCACATACAGTAGCAGTGCAGACTTAGCCCATACCATCTTATAATGTCCCCTAGCAGTTGCACATTCACAGTGAACAGCATGGGGGACAAAATGGAGCCCTGCTGGACCCCAGGAGCTGAGATGTTGAGGAAAAAACCCCAGACACCATGCACTGCATCCTGCCAGTAAGGAACGATTGAAACAAGTTGAGAACTGTACCACCCAGTCTACAACAAATCTGCAGGTGCTCCAGCAGCACCCCATGGTCCACAGTGTCAAATGCAGCTAAGAGATCAAGGAGAATGAGGATGGAATGCATTCCTTGACCCCGCACCACCAGAAGATCATTAAGTACCTGAATGAGGGCAGTCTCAGTGCTGTGCCTTTTTCTGAAACCTGACTGGAGATGGTCATATATGTCATGAGCTGACAAATGGGCCTCCAGTTGAAGGGCCACCAACTTCTCAATAACCTTTCCCACAAAGGAAGATTACAGACAGGTCTCTAGTTAGCCAGGAAGTCTGGGTCCAGTGAAGCTTTCTTCAGGAATGGTCTTAGCACTGCCATCTTCAGGGACTCAGGAAAGACCCTTATCACTAGGGAACACTGGACTATCCTAGCCAGGACTGGGCTAATGACATCAACACACTACTAAGAGGCATGTTGGGCCCAGATCCAAATTATAGTAGGCTGGCCTCAGCTCCTGGATGACCTTCACAACATCCATGACTGCCAGCTGGCTGAAGTCAAACCAGACAGATGAAATGCCTATGACCCCTGGACCACCACTGCATGCCCCAATATAGGGCGCTGACTGGATCCCCGCTCTAATGGAAGCAACATTATCAACGAAGAACAGAGCAAACTCATCACAGCTTGATTGTGAAAAGGCTCCCATGGAGTGAAGACTGGCAGGATTACACAGCCTATCGATAGTGTGGAAGAGCTGAACCAGTCTGTTAGCAGCTACAACAATCTCCGTGGGCAGGAACTCTTCTTATTGACAGTCTCTATAATGAGACATCAATATAAGCTTATCCTCCCCAGACCTGGTCCTCCTCCAAAGCCTCTACAACCTTTGACCCCTCATCTTCAACTCCCTGAGAGTCCCAAGAAACCAAGAGGATCCCTGGTGTGAAGTGAAGGGTCAAATATGGACAGGTGTGATAGAGTTGAGGGCTTTCAGTAACAACCCTGTTATTGGTCAGAACCAAATCCCCTGGCTCATTGCAAGCATTCATCATACCTGATAGGTCAAGCACTGCCATCACACCCTCTGAGGTCAAACCCCTTAAAGGACAGTACTGGACCATCTCCATAGGGGGGTCTATGGGGGGGTTTCAAATGAGAACCTCAAAGTATGGTGGTCCAACCAAATGACCCGTTCCACCATAAGGTCAGTGACCTCCACTACCAGTGAGAAGACAAGTTCCAAACAGTGGCAGTATACATGTGTTGCAGAGATAACAACCTGTGTCAGGCCCAACAAATTCAGTAGTTGGAGGAGGTCTTGGCCAAACTGCGAGAGTTCGTCATCGACCCAGGCATTGAAGTCACCCAGAATAATCCATCTGGGTGACTCCAACACAAGTTTGATGTTGAAGTCCGTGACTTCCTGTAGGAATTCCTTCTTTTCCCCCAAAGGATGGTAGATGAGAAGGATCCTGCAACCTACACCTGCAGCCTCTTGAACAGCCACACATACAAAAGACTTCATTTTTCTCACCAGTAGGGTCATGAGGTTCAGGTCTGATGTAAAAGAAATTGCCACAACCCCTTCTCTATGATTCTTTCTCGAGCAGTGAATGACTGAGTATCCAGCCAGAACTGCCAATTTTAATACTAGACTGGTGTTTTCTTTCAGCCAGGTCTTGGTGATCCAAGCCAGATCAGATGTTGAAACAAGATCGGCAATAATCACTATCTTGTTCTTAATAGATCTGGCATTGCATACCACTGCCTGAGAAGGATAGGCAGAAGAGGATGGTCTGGGTGCCTGCCCACTAAGAGTGGAGCCCTTGGGTATGGTCACAAGGCAGGGGGGATCCCTTTCCTGGACCCAATCTTGATCCCAAGGAGCCTCCTAAATCCTACCACCCCAATCCATCCCCAGCCATATTCTGTACAATAGGCCCTGCTGACCCCCTTCTTCTTCCCTTATGAACAATCCTCAATACCTTACACCATCTGTAGACATCTGCTGATAGTGGGTGGCAGTCAAAGGGATGGAGGTCGCAGAGCCTTGAGGGGAAATAATGGCTTATCAAGGCAGTTGCCGACCAACACATACTAAAACCCCTTTTCCAACTATACGATCTTGAATGTATATCGACTAGTTAAACTTCAAAATAATAGCTAACCCAATTAGTAACTGATCAGTCAACACATTTAACTTTAACACATATAGTATCAAATACACACACACACACACACCAACCCTACCCAAACCCCAAATTTAAATGAATTAGAATTAAAATTAAAATAGAAGGGATTCCCCATCCAAGTAGTCACACAAGATGATTCAAGCAGGGAGCTCACTGAGTCAGTTTATTGTAGTACAAAATAAAAGACTCTGGCTTTATCACCAGACAAGGGGCTCTCACCCCTGAACTGCAACAAATAATTCAAGTCTTCAGTTACTTCACAGCCCTCTCATGGCTGGGTGTTCTGGAAAAAGTTGGAATTAACTAGTTCAGTAATGCATATTATTTATAGACAGATTATCTTTAGGCAGTATAGAGCTCTAAACCAGTTCTGTGGATACCTGGGCCCTCTCCCCATCCAGCTCCTGTCCGAGAAGAGTTTTCCTCAGAGACAACAAAATTACAGTACGTGCCACCAAAGTTGCTTTCCAACCTCCTCTCGCAGGATCTTGCAGGATTGAAAACTGAGCTCCACAAGCTCCATAAAGCAGCCTGCAGTCCTAGAAGAACTGAGCTCAACAAGTTCAGCATTATAGAACCCCACTGTAATGCTTCAGCAAGTTTAGGAAGCTGGACGCCTAACACCAAAACCTGTTTTTTGTTCCACTTCAATTTCCTTCACTTTCCTTCTTTGGACACTTCTGCCATTTCATGTCTAGTGGCCAGCTCTCAACACCACTGATCTACCCCAGCAGACCTTGTATCCACCAGCATAAACAGCTCCTCCCTGCTTGAAGTTGAACAGCTCCACAAACTCCAGGATTGGGATAAAAGTTCCTAAATCCCCCACATCAAGCACTGCCTCCAGGAATCATTGACTCCCACACATCAATGACCAAGGCTCAGCAGTTTCCACTGGTATGTGTAACAAACATGTACTATATATTGGATCACTTCTACTACTAGATAAAAACAACAAACTTAGGCTCCTAATTCTGCCTCACTTATGCCCCTATCTAGTGCTCCCAATCTAGGCTAAACCCTAACTATCCAAAACAGTTTATACTTTAATAACAAATTTAAAAAGTTATTAAAAACTCCCTTCTTTTTTCCACTAGCGATGACAGCCCAGCGTGGCTACCATCTTTTTCACCTTTTTCAATAGCTCTAACATGTTCCCCAACATAGGTTCACTGACCTACACTGCCAGTATAGTGTTATGCTTGTGCAATCATGTTAGTTTGGTTTTGACCATTCGCATTCTCTATTCCAGAGGAATTACCACCCTGTATGGGTATAAAGGCAAGGAACCCTCAGAGAGGGTTCCATCCCTAGAGGTGCAACAGGACAGTTCCCATGGCTAAAGGTACCTTAAGAATCCCCCCCAAAAATGTAGTATCACTCCAAAGAGGAGATAACATGAAGCAGATGAGCAAGCAGTAACTGTGACATAGTAGTAGTAACAGTAACATAGTAGTAGAAAGTATAGGGAGTTTGATAATGAAATGATATGCTCAGTTGTCATAATAACTGCCCAGGTTTGTGTAGCATGATACTGATGGCTTGCTTTGAGAGTAGGGAATCCTTTAAGGAGAGAGGGAAAGGCAGGACATCCTCCATCTCCATTCAACAATGGAACCTACCTAAAGAAACTGGGGAAATGACTAAGCTAACTGTTATGACCTAAGGCAATGGAGGAGAGAAAAAAACCCTATGAGGAGGAAATCTCTGGGGATCCAAGGCCTAGGCCGCTTTCTCTTCAGGCTTGGGATCGTTTATTTAGTCACGGCTCTGCAGCTGCAATTTGGAAAACCCAATTAAAGGGAGGTGGAAAATATTCCAATTTGGAGGAAGGCTCTCACTCAAACTCTCTAGCGGAACGTCATGGAAGGTTGTGAGAAAACTCTACAACAATATGTGCATCCAAGGCACAGGAGGAGAGCAACAACTGCTGAGGCACTCACCTGGCCTACCCACCCTAAATCAAACCAGGTGAACCAGAGGCAGTCGTAAGGAGAATGCGGTGAAGGTGCCTTGTTTGGGAAACCACTAAAGTCAATGGGCAGCTGTTATAGTGGAACACTAGAGCCACAGGAGATCATCATAACCACCCTTCACCACCAGTCTTAAATTCTACACCAGGAGCTGCTGTTGTGTAGGAGGCAGCTAAAGCTAAGCCTGGGGTGAGGACATTCCCAGCTATGGGCCAGGTGAAAAGGATCCCACCCCAAGTTGGACATGTTCGATGATGTGGACTAAATACAGAGCTACACCATCAGCTGCAGGAACCCTGTGCCAGATCAGAATGGCTGGCATGCCCTAGAAATTGATTGAGAGCTGAAAGCTGGTGAGTTGAATGAGCACGGGGTGCTGAGATTGTAATGAGCATGGAGTGCTGAGACCTTGCAAGGCCGAATGCAGATTGAGTGCAGCAGAATCCCAGGCTGAAGCTGAAGGGATGGCAGTATGCATGAAGTAATGGATTGTGTAAGCAAGGAGTAACAGCTGTGTAAGCAAGTGTAGACCTGCACATAGGTCAGTAAGCAGTAGTCAAGATAGGTGAACCAGCATATCAAACTGTATAGCAATTAAACAGCTCTGAATTGGGAGCAAGCCAGCCAGACAGTTCAAAGCCAGATCAAGGTGACAGACTATGAGGATTTTCAGCGGTGAAGACAGGATTTAGAACAGAATTAATTGTAGATAAAAAGCTAATTTAATAGCCTCAGCAGGAGCATCAGCTAACCTCAGAGTAACACAATGTACAATAGCAATGGGAGTAAATAAAGCAGTAGCAGGAAGCAATTAGGCCTGTGCAGCAGTAGTGAAAACAAATGAGTTCACTGAGTTGCAATTGCAATAAATCAAAGAAGGCATGATGTACTGAAAGCACTGTCACCAGGCAGTGCAATGAAATTGCTGAAGTAAGGTAATTAGAACAAGTATGAGTAAGCTGCAGAGCTGGGTTATAAATCTGACTCAGGTGAAAGTAAAGTATGCCATGGAACAGCTAGTTGAGCTGAAACACACAAAATCAGGTCTGCAATTGCAGAGCAGGTAATTTGAGTTGTGAGTAACTGAAAGCAAGCAGTATGAGCACTGAAATAGCAATAAGCTAGGAGCTTAGAAAAGCCCCAAAAGGAAGGAAGCATACACAGCTGAAGGCAAAATACAAACCAAGGCAGGAAAATAAACACAGAAGCCCTGCAGAGATCAACGGGGGTAGGCCCCAGCCAGGGAGGCCCAACCAGCTCAGAGGACAAACCAGCAGAGCCTTCGGCTGCAAAGAAAAAATGCTTCACAGTGAGGCTTACAGGAACTGCTTATATAGCTCAGGAAGTGGGAATGGCTGGCTGCTTGGTCACTGAACTACAGAGCAAGCCTTTCATTTTGAAATTCCTGGTGGTTTTCCCTAGGTAAAAACCCTTATTGACTTAATTGTGGCATGCAGGAACTTGAGTCAGAGATATTTTTTTTTAATAAAAGATATCCTGACAATGAATAAGATCCATCTGTGGGCAGTAGTAATGTTTTAACCCCAAAATCTACATTCTGTCCACATTTTAGCACAGCTATTAATGTGTTCAAAGAAATGATTGAGAAGCCCTTAATGAATTGTTTGAAAATCTCCCTAAATTGACTTATAAAAATGTGACTGTGAGTCTAAACATGGCCATAGAATCTTTGCAACAAGATCTCAATGTCATTATAAAAGAAGCGGATAAAGGGGTTTGTGGTCTTGGGCTGGAGGAATATTCCAAACTACGCCAGTCTGGGCGCCAAGCCCCTCGCTCTCAAAATAGTTGCGCTGAGGGTGTGGCGGGTGATATTCAAGGTTGCGCTGTTGAGCAACTCCCAGCACGAAATATTGCCCGAACCACAACACTTAACGCGTGGCGCAGTGGAACTTAGTACCGCGAAGTTGCCAGAGTTGAGCATTAAACTTGCGGTGGCGCAAGCACCATTGCGCCATCGCCAATTTCCGATATTCAAAGGTGACATGCAAATGGGGCCATAATTTATGCAAAGGCGCAGGGGGCCATTTGCATCTCTTTATGGCCCCATTTGCATGCCATTTGCATGTAGGTGCACAGATCCCGGACTTGCTCCCTGGCTACCCTGCCAGGCAACGCAGTCGAGGGACACGCCTAATGCAGCCCGATCGTGGGGCATCACAGTTACAGCCCCCCACAATCACCCATAAAGGAGACTGCTGCTGGTTAATGTGTGAGTAAGCGAGGACGTGGAATGACAATGAGTTATGTAATAAGGGAGACTGTCGCTGGTTGTGTGAGTGAGCGAGGATGTGGAATGAAAAGGAGTTATGTAATAAGGGAGAATGACGCTGGTTAATGTGTGAGTAAGCGAGGACATGGAATGACAAGGAGTTATGTAATAAGAGAGACTGCCGCTGGTTGAAGTGTGAGTAAGTGAGGATGTGGAATGAAAAGGAGTTATGTAATAAGGGAGACTGCCACTGGTTAATGTGTGAGTAAGCGAGGACGTGGACTGACAGTGAGTTATGTAATAAGGGAGACCGCCGCTGGTTAATGTGTGAGTAAGCGAGGACGGAATGACAAGGAGTTCTATAATAAGGAGACCGCCACTGGTTGATATGTGTAGTGTCAGGGGACGTGGAATGACAGTGAGTTGATGTAATAAGGAGACTGCTGCTGGTTAATGTGAGAGTGGCGGTGTGGACTGACAGTTAGTTATGTAATAAGGGAGACCGCTGGTTAATGTCTGAGTAGGCGAGGACGTGGGATTGACAAGGAGTTATGCAATGGAGACTGCCGCTGGGTAATGTGTGAGTAAGTGAGGACGGAATGACAAGGAGTTATATAATAAGGAGCTCCGCTTGGTTATTGTAGTGAGTAAGCGAGGACGTGGACTAGTAATGAGTTATATAATAAGGGAGACCGCCGCTGGTTAATGTGTGAGTAAGCGAGGATGTGGACTGGCAATGAGTTATATAATAAGGAAGACCGTCGCTGGTTAATGTATGAGTAAGCGAGGATGTGGACTGACAAGGAATTATGTAATAAGGGAGACCGCCGCTGGTTAATGTGTGAGTAAGTGAGGACGTGGACTGACAATGAGTTATGTAATAAGGGAGACTGCTGCTGGTTAATGTGTGAGTAAGCGAGGACGTGGAATGACAATGAGTTATGTCATAAGGGAGACTGCCATTGGTTGATGTGTGAGTTATCGAGGATGTGGAATGACAAGGAGTTATGTAATAAGGGAGTCTGCCGCTGGTTAATGTGTGAGTAAGCGAGGTCGTGGACTGACAGTGAGTTATGTAATAAGGGAGTCTGCCGCTGGTTAATGTGTGAGTAAGCGAGGACGTAGACTGACAATGAGTTATGTAATAAGGGAGACCGCTGCTGGTTAATGTGTGAGTGAGGTGAAGTGGAATGACAATGAGTTATGTAATAAGGAGACTGCCGCTGGTTGATGTGTGAGTAACGAGGATGTGGAATGACGGGGAGTTATGTAATAGTGAGACTGACGCTGGTTAATGTGAGTAAGCGAGGATGTGGAGTGACAGTGAGTTATGTAATAAGGGACTGCCACTGTTGATGTGTGTGTGAGCGAGGACGGAATGACAGTGAGTTATGTAATAAGGAGACTGCCGCTGGTTGATGTGTGGAGTAAGTTTAGGAACGTGGAATGACAGTGAGTTATGAAATAAAGGAGACCGCCGCTGGTTAATGTGTGAGTAAGCGAGGACGGAATGACAATGAGTTATGTAATGAGAGTCTGCCGCTGGTTAATGTGTGTGTATGCGAGGTCGTGGACTGACAGTGAGTTATGTAATAATGAGTCTGCGCTGGTTAATGTGTGAGTTGCGAGATGTGGAATGACAGTGAGTTATGTAATAAGGGGTGACTGCCGCTTGGTTGATGTGTGAGTAAGCTGGTGAGCGTGGACTGACAATGAGTTATGTAATAAGGAGACTGCTGCTGCTGGTTAATGTGTGAGTAAGCGAGGACGTGGAATGACAATGAGTTATGTAATAAGGGTGACTGTCGCTGGTTGTGTTAGTAAGCGAGGATGTGGAATGAAAAGGAGATATGTAATAAGGGAGACTGACGCTGCTTAATGTGTGAGTAAGCGAATACATGGAATGACAAGGAGTTATGTAATAAGAGAGACTGCCGCTGGTTGAAGTGTGAGTAAGCGAGGATGTGGAATGAAAAGGAGTTTTGTAATAAGGGAGACTGCTGCTGGTTAATGTGTGAGTAAGCGAGGACGTGGACTGACAGTGAGTTGTGTAATAAGGGAGACTGCTGCTGGTTAATGTGTGAGTAAGCGAGGACGCATGGACTGACAGTGAGTTATGTAATAAGGGAGACTGCTGCTGGTTAATGTGTGAGTAAGCGAGGACGTGGAATGACAATGAGTTATGTAATAAAGGAGACTGCCGTTGGTTAATGTGTGAAATGTTGAGGATGTGGACTGACAGTGAGTTATGTAATCAGGGAGACCGTCGGTTGGTTAATGTGTGAGTAAGTGAGGACGGAATGACAAGGTGTTCTATAATAAGGGATACTCACGCTTGAGTTGATATGTGAGTAAGCGAGGACTTGGAAATGACAGTGAGTTATGTAATAAGTGAGACTTCTGCTGGTTGATGTGAGTAAGCGAGGACGTGGACTGACAATGAGTTATGTAATATGAGACAACCGCTGGTTAATGTGAGTAGTTAGGACGTGACTGACAATGAGTATGTAATAGGGGCACCGCTTGGTTAATGTGTGTAAGTGTTAGGACGGATTGACAATGAGTTATGTAATAAGGGAGACTGCCCTGCTTGATGTGTGAGTAACGAGGATGTGGAATGACAAGGAGTTATGTAATAAGGAGACTGCCGCTGGTTAATGTGAGAGTGTCGAGGATGTGGAATGACAGTGAGTTATATAATAATGAGACTGCGCTGGTTGATGTGAGTAAGCGAGGACGTGGACTGACAGTGAGTTATGTAATAAGGAGACCGCCACTGCTGCCGTGAGTAAAGTTTGACGGACTGGACAATGAGTTAGTGTAATAAGGAGACTGCCGCTGGTTAATGTGAGTAAGTGAGGACGTGGAATGACAAGCAGTTCTATAATAAGGGAGACCGCCGCTGTTTGATATGTGAGTAAGCGAGGACGTGGAATGACAGTGAGTTAGTGTAATAAGGAGACTGCTGCTGGTTAATGTGTGAGTGTTTGCGACGTGGAATGACAATGAGTTATGTAATAAGGAGACTGTCGCTGGTTGTGTGAGTGAGCGAGATGTGGAATGAAAAGGAGTTATGTAATAAGGGAGAATGACGCTGGTTAATGTGTGAGTGAGGACATGGAATGACAAGGAGTTATGTAATAAGAGACTGCCGCTGGTTGAAGTGTGAGTAAGTGAGGATGTGGAATGAAAAGGAGTTATGTAATAAGGAGACTGCCACTGGTTAATGTGTGAGGTTAGGACGTGTCTCACAGTGAGTTATGTAATAAGGAGACTGCCGCTGGTTAATGTGTGAGTAAGGAGGACGGGAAGGATGTAAGGAGTTCTATAATAAGTGAGACCACGCTGGTTGATATGTGAGTAAGCGGAGGACGGAATGACAGTAGTTAGCGTAATAAGGAGACTGCTGGTTAATGTGAGAGTAAGCGAGGACGTGACTGACAGTTAGTTATGTAATAAGGGAGACCGCCGCTGGTTAATGTGTGAGTGTTGAGGACGTGGAATGACAAGGAGCTAGTGCAATAAGGAGACTGCTGCTGGGTAATGTGAGTAAGTGAGGACGTGGAATGACAAGGAGTTATATAATAAGGAGTCCGCCTGGTTATTGTGTGTGAGTGTTTAGGACGGACTAGTAATGAGTTATAATAAGGAGACCGCCGCTGTTAATGTGAGAAGCGGATGTGGACTGGCAATGAGTTATATAATAAGGAAGACCGCTGGTTAATGTATGAGTAAGCGAGGATGTGGACTGACAAGGAATTATGTAATAAGGAGACCGCTGGTTAATGTGTGAGTAAGTGAGGACGTGGACTGACAATGAGTTATGTGTAATAAGGAGACTGCTGCTGGTTAATGTGAGTAAGCCGGGACGTGGAATGACAATGAGTTATGTCATATGAGACTGCCATTGCTGATGTGTGAGTTATCGGTGATGTGGAATGACAAGGAGTTATGTAATAAGGAGTCTGTCATTGGTTAATGTGTGAGTAAGCGAGGTCGTGACTGACAGGTGAGTTATGTAATAAGGAGTCTGCCGCTGGTTAATGTGTGAGTAAGCGAGGACGTGGACTGACAATGAGTTATGTAATAAGGGAGACCGCTGCTGGTTAATGTGTGAGTAAGCGAGGACGTGGAATGACAATGAGTTATGTAATAAGGGAGACTGCCGCTGGTTGATGTGTGAGTAATCGAGGATGTGGAATGACAAGGAGTTATGTAATAAGGGAGACTGACGCTGGTTAATGTGTGAGTAAGCGAGGATGTGGAGTGACAGTGAGTTATGTAATAAGGGAGACTGCCACTGGTTGATGTGTGAGTAAGCGAAAATGGAATGACAGTGAGTTATGTAATAAGGAGACTGGCTGGTTACGTGTGTGAGTAAGCGAGAACGTGGAATGACAGTGAGTTATGAAATAAAGGAGACCGCTGCCAAGTTAATGTGTGAGTGTTGAGGACGGAATGACAATGAGTTATGTAATAAGGAGTCTGCCGCTGGTTAATGTGTGTAAGCGAGGTCGTGGACCGACAGGAGTTATGTAATAAGGAGTCTGCCGTGGTTAATGTGAGTAAGCGAGGATGGGAATGACAGTGAGTTATGTAATAAGGGAGACTGCCGCTGGTTGATGTGTGAGTAAGCGAGGACGTGGAATGACAGTGAGTTATGAACTAACGGAGACCGCCGCTGGTTAATGTGTGAGTAACCGAGGACGTGGAATGACAATGAGTTATGTAATAAGGGAGACTGCCGCTGGTTAATGTGTGAGTAAGCGAGGACGTGGACTGACAGTGAGTTATGTAATAAGGGAGACTGCCGCTGGTTAATGTGTGAGTAAGTGAGGACGTGGAATGACAAGGAGTTCTATAATAAGGGAGACCGCCGCTGGTTGATATGTGGGTAAGATAGGACGCCGAATGATAGTGAGTTATGTAATAAGGGAGACTGCTGCTGGTTAATGTGTGAGTAAGCGAGGACGTGGACTGACAGTGAGTTATGTAATAAGGCAGAACGCCGCTGGTTAATGTGTGAGTAAGCGAGGACGTGGAATGACAAGGAGTTATGTAATAAGGGAGACCGCCGTTGGTTAATGTGAGAGTAAGTGAGGACGTGGAATGACAAGGAGTTATATAATAAGGAGACCGCCGCTGGTTATTGTGTGAGTAAGCGATGACGTGGACTGGTAATGAGTTATATAATAAGGGAGACCGCCGCTGGTTAATGTGTGAGTAAGCGAGGATGTGGACTGGCAATGAGTTATATAATAAGGAAGACTGTCGCTGGTTAATGTATGAGTAAGCGAGTATGTGGACTGACAAGGAATTATGTAATACGGGAGACCGCTGCTGGTTAATGTGTGAGTAAGCGAGGACGTGGAATGACAATGAGTTATGTAATAAGGGAGACTGCCGCTGGTTGATGTGTGAGTAATCGAGGACGTGGAATGACAGTGAGTTATGAAATAAGGGAGACCGCCGCTAGTTAATGTGTGAGTAAGCGAGGACGTGGAATGACAATGAGTTATGTAATTAGGGAGTCTGCCGCTGGTTAATGTGTGAGTAAGTGAGGACGTGGACTAACAGTGAGTTATGTAATAAGGGAGACTGCTGCTGGTTAATGTGTGAATAAGTGAGGACGTGGAATGACAAGGAGTTCTATAATAAGGGAGGCCGCCGCTGGTTGATATGTGAGTAAGCGAGGACGTGGAATGATATTGAGTTATGTATTAAGGGAGACTGCTGCTGGTTGATGTGTGAGTAAGCGAGGACGTGGACTGACAATGAGTTATATAATAAGGGAGACCACCGCTGGTTAATGTGTGAGTAAGCGAGGACGTGGACTGACAATGAGTTATGTAATCAGGGAGACCGCTGCTGGTTAATGTGTGAGTAAGCGAGGACGTGGAATGACAATGAGTTATGTAATAAGGAAGACTGCCGCTGGTTGATGTGTGAGTAATCGAGGATTTTGAATGACAAGGAGTTATGTAATAAGGGAGACTGACGCTGTTTAATGTGTGAGTAAGCGAGGATGAGGAATGACAGTGAGTTATGTAATAAGGGAGACCGCCGCTGGTTAATGTGTGAGTAAGCGAGGACGTGGAATGACAAGGAGTTATGTAATAAGGGAGACCGCCGCTGGTTAATGCGTGAGTAAGTGAGGGCGTGGATTGACAAGGAGTTATATAATAAGGAGACCGCCGCTGTTTATTGTGTGAGTAAGTGAGGACGTGGACTGGTAATGAATTATATAATAAAGGGGACCACCGCTGGTTTATTTGTGAGTAAGTGAGGAAGTGGTCTGGCAATGAGTTATATAATAAGGAAGACCGTCGCTGGTTAATGTATGAGTAAGCGAGGATGTCGACTGGCAAGGAATTATGTAATAAGGGAGACCGCCGCTGGTTAATGTGTGAGTAAGCGAGGACGTGGACTGACAATGAGTTATGTAATAAGGGAGACTGCTGCTGGTTAATGTGTGAGTAAGCGAGGACGTGGACTGACAATGAGTTATGTAATAAGGGAGACTGTCGCTGTTGTGTGAGGTTTAGGATGTGGAATGAAAAGGAGTTATGTAATAAGGGAGACTGACGCTGCTTAATGTGTGAGCGATTAATACATGGAATGACAAGGAGTTATGTAATAAGAGAGACTGCCGCTGGTTGAAGTGTGAGTAAGCGAGGATGTGGAATGAAAAGGAGTTATGTAATAAGGGAGACTGCTGCTGGTTAATGTGTGAGTAAGCGAGGACGTGGAATGACAATGAGTTATGTAATAAGGGAGACTGCCGCTGGTTAATGTGTGAGTAAGCGAGGACGTGGACTGACAGTGAGTTATGTAATAAGGGAGACTGCTGCTGGTTGATGTGTGAGTAAGCGAGGACGTGGACTGACAATGAGTTATGTAATAAGGGAGACCGCCGCTGGTTAATGTGTGAGTAAGCTAGAACGTGGACTGACAATGAGTTATGTAATAAGGAGACCGCCGCTGGTTAATGTGGTAGTGTAAGCGAGGACGTGGACTGACAATGAGTTATGTAATAAGGGAGACCGCTGCTGGTTAATGTGTGAGTAAGCGAGGACGTGGAATGACAATGAGTTATGTAATAAGGGAGACTGCCACTGCTTGATGTGTGAGTAATCGAGGATGTGGAATGACAAGGAGTGATGTAATAAGGGAGACTGACGCTGGTTAATGTGTGAGTAAGCGAGGATGTGGAATGACAGTGAGTTATATAATAAGGGAGACCGCTGATGGTTAATGTGTGAGTAAGCGAGGACGTGGAATGACAATGAGTTATGTAATAAGGGAGACTGCCACTGCTTGATGTGTGAGTAATCGAGGATGTGGAATGACAAGGAGTTATGTAATAAGGGAGACTGACGCTGGTTAATGTGTGAGTAAGCGAGGACGTGGACTGACAGTGAGTTATGTAATAAGGGAGACCGCCACTGGTTAATGTGTGAGTAAGCGAGGACGTGGACTGACAATGAGTTATGTAATAAGGAGACTGCCGCTGGTTAATGTGTGAGTAAGTGAGGACGTGGAATGACAAGGAGTTCTATAATAAGGGAGACCGCCGCTGGTTGATATGTGAGTAAGCGAGGACGTGGAATGACAGTGAGTTATGTAATAAGGGAGACTGCTGCTGGTTAATGTGTGAGTAAGCGAGGACGTGGAATGACAATGAGTTATGTAATAAGGGAGACTGTCGCTGGTTGTGTGAGTGAGCGAGGATGTGGAATGAAAAGGAGTTATGTAATAAGGGAGAATGACGCTGGTTAATGTGTGAGTAAGCGAGGACATGGAATGACAAGGAGTTATGTAATAAGAGAGACTGCCGCTGGTTGATGTGTGAGTAAGCGAGGATGTGGAATGACAATGAGTTATGTAATAAGGGAGACTGCCACTGGTTAATGTGTGAGTAAGCGAGGACGTGGACTGACAGTGAGTTATGTAATAAGGGAGACTGCCACTGGTTAATGTGTGAGTAAGTGAGGACGTGGAATGACAAGGAGTTCTATAATAAGGGAGACCGCCGCTGGTTGATATGTGAGTAAGCGAGGACGTGGAATGACAGTGAGTTATGTAATAAGGGAGACTGCTGGTTAATGTGTGAGTAAGCGAGGACGTGGACTGACAGTGAGTTATGTAATAAGGGAGACCGCCGCTGGTTAATGTGTGAGTAAGCGAGGACGTGGAATGACAAGGAGTTATGTAATAAGGGAGACCGCCGTTGGTTAATGTGTGAGTAAGTGAGGACGTGGAATGACAAGGAGTTATATAATAAGGAGACCGCCGCTGGTTATTGTGTGAGTAAGCGAGGACGTGGACTGGTAATGAGTTATATAATAAGGGAGACCGCCGCTGGTTAATGTGTGAGTAAGCGAGGATGTGGACTGGCAATGAGTTATATAATAAGGAAGACCGTCGCTGGTTAATGTATGAGTAAGCGAGGATGTGGACTGACAGGGAATTATGTAATAAGGGAGACCGCCGCTGGTTAATTAATGTAGTAAGCTAGGACGTGGACTGACAATGAGTTATGTAATAAGGGAGACCGCCGCTGGTTAATGTGTGAGTAAGCGAGGACGTGGACTGACAATGAGTTATGTAATAAGGGAGACCGCTGATGGTTAATGTGTGAGTAATCGAGGACGTGGAATGACAATGAGTTATGTAATAAGGGAGACTGCCACTGCTTGATGTGTGAGTAATCGAGGATGTGGAATGACAAGGAGTTATGTAATAAGGGAGACTGACGCTGGTTAATGTGTGAGTAAGCGAGGATGTGGAATGACAGTGAGTTATATAATAAGGGAGACCGCTGATGGTTAATGTGTGAGTAAGCGAGGACGTGGAATGACAATGAGTGATGTAATAAGGGAGACTGCCACTGGTTGATGTGTGAGTAATCGAGGATGTGGAATGACAAGGAGTTATGTAATAAGGGAGACTGACGCTGGTTAATGTGTGAGTAAGCGAGGACGTGGACTGACAGTGAGTTATGTAATAAGGGAGACCGCCACTGGTTAATGTGTGAGTAAGCGAGGACGTGGACTGACAATGAGTTATGTAATAAGGAGACTGCCGCTGGTTAATGTGTGAGTAAGTGAGGACGTGGAATGACAAGGAGTTCTATAATAAGGGAGACCGCCGCTGGTTGATATGTGAGTAAGCGAGGACGTGGAATGACAGTGAGTTATGTAATAAGGGAGACTGCTGCTGGTTAATGTGTGAGTAAGCGAGGACGTGGAATGACAATGAGTTATGTAATAAGGGAGACTGTCGCTGGTTGTGTGAGTGAGCGAGGATGTGGAATGAAAAGGAGTTATGTAATAAGGGAGAATGACGCTGGTTAATGTGTGAGTAAGCGAGGACATGGAATGACAAGGAGTTATGTAATAAGAGAGACTGCCGCTGGTTGAAGTGTGAGTAAGTGAGGATGTGGAATGAAAAGGAGTTATGTAATAAGGGAGACTGCCACTGGTTAATGTGTGAGTAAGCGAGGACGTGGACTGACAGTGAGTTATGTAATAAGGGAGACTGCCGCTGGTTAATGTGTGAGTAAGTGAGGACGTGGAATGACAAGGAGTTCTATAATAAGGGAGACCGCTGGTTGATATGTGAGTATGCGAGGACGTGGAATGACAGTGAGTTATGTAATAAGGGAGACTGCTGCTGGTTAATGTGTGAGTAAGCGAGGACCTGGACTGACAGTGAGTTATGTAATAAGGGAGACCGCCGCTGGTTAATGTGTGAGTAAGCGAGGACGTGGAATGACAAGGAGTTATGTAATAAGGGAGACCGCCGTTGGTTAATGTGTGAGTAAGTGAGGACGTGGAATGACAAGGAGTTATATAATAAGGAGACCGCCGCTGGTTATTGTGTGAGTAAGCGAGGACGTGGACTAGTAATGAGTTATATAATAAGGGAGACCGCCGCTGGTTAATGTGTGAGTAAGCGTGGATGTGGACTGGCAATGAGTTATATAATAAGGAAGACCGTCGCTGGTTAATGTATGAGTAAGCGAGGATGTGGACTGACAAGGAATTATGTAATAAGGGAGACCGCCGCTGGTTAATGTGTGAGTAAGTGAGGACGTGGACTGACAATGAGTTATGTAATAAGGGAGACTGCTGCTGGTTAATGTGTGAGTAAGCGAGGACGTGGAATGACAATGAGTTATGTCATAAGGGAGACTGCCATTGGTTGATGTGTGAGTAATCGAGGATGTGGAATGACAAGGAGTTATGTAATAAGGGAGACTGACGCTGGTTAATGTGTGAGTAAGCGAGGATGTGGAATGACAGTGAGTTATGTAATAAGGGAGACTGCCGCTGGTTGATGTGTGAGTAAGCGAGGACGTGGAATGACAGTGAGTTATGAAATAAGGGAGACCGCTGGTTAATGTGTGAGTAAGCGAGGACGTGGACTGACAGTGAGTTATGTAATAAGGGAGACCGCCACTGGTTAATGTGTGAGTAAGCGAGGACGTGGACTGACAATGAGTTATGTAATAAGGGAGACTGCCGCTGGTTGATGTGTGAGTAAGCGAGGATGTGGAATGACAATGAGTTATGTAATAAGGGAGACTGACGCTGGTTAATGTGTGAGTAAGCAAGGACGTGGAATGACAATGAGTTATGTAATAAGGGAGACTGCCGCTGGTTAATGTGTGAGTAAGTGAGGATGTGGAATGACAGTGAGTTATGTAATAAGGGAGACTGCCACTGGTTGATGTGTGAGTAAGCGAGAACGTGGAATGACAGTGAGTTTTGAAATAAGGGAGACCGCCGCTGGTTAATGTGTGAGTAAGCGAGGACGTGGAATGACAATGAGTTATGTAATAAGGGAGTCTGCCGCTGGTTAATGTGTGAGTAAGCGAGGACGTGGACTGACAGTGAGTTATGTAATAAGGGAGACCGCCGCTGGTTAATGTGTGAGTAAGCGAGGACGTGGACTGACAATGAGTTATGTAATAAGGGAGACCGCTGCTGGTTAATGTGTGAGTAAGCGAGGACGTGGAATGACAATGAGTTATGTAATAAGGGAGACTGCCGCTGGTTGATGTGTGAGTAATCGAGGATGTGGAATGACAAGGAGTTATGTAATAAGGGAGACTGACGCTGGTTAATGTGTGAGTAAGCGAGGATGTGGAATGACAGTGAGTTATGTAATAAGGGAGACTGCCGCTGGTTGATGTGTGAGTAAGCGAGGGCGGAATGACAGTGAGTTATGTAATAAGGGAGACTGCCGCTGGTTGATGTGTGAGTAAGCGAAGACGTGGAATGACAGTGAGTTATGAAATAAGGGAGACCGCCGCTGGTTAATGTGTGAGTAAGCGAGGACGTGGAATGACAATGAGTTATGTAATAAGGGAGTCTGCCGCTGGTTAATGTGTGAGTAAGCGAGGTCGTGGACTGACAGTGAGTTATGTAATAAGGGAGACTGCCGCTGGTTAATGTGTGAGTAAGCGAGGATGTGGAATGACAGTGAGTTATGTAATAAGGGAGACTGCCGCTGGTTGATGTGTGAGTAAGCGAGGACGTGGAATGACAGTGAGTTATGAAATAACGGAGACCGCCGCTGGTTAATGTGTGAGTAAGCGAGGACGTGGAATGACAATGAGTTATGTAATAAGGGAGACTGCCGCTGGTTAATGTGTGAGTAAGCGAGGACGTGGACTGACAGTGAGTTATGTAATAAGGGAGACCGCCACTGGTTAATGTGTGAGTAAGCGAGGACGTGGACTGACAGTGAGTTATGTAATAAGGGAGACTGCCGCTGGTTAATGTGTGAGTAAGTGAGGACGTGGAATGACAAGGAGTTCTATAATAAGGGAGACCGCCGCTGGTTGATATGTGAGTAAGCGAGGACGTGGAATGACAGTGAGTTATGTAATAAGGGAGACTGCTGCTGGTTAATGTGTGAGTAAGCGAGGACGTGAATGACAAGGAGTTATGTAATAAGGGAGACCGCCGTTGGTTAATGTGTGAGTAAGTGAGGACGTGGAATGACAAGGAGTTATATAATAAGGAGACCGCCGCTGGTTATTGTGTGAGTAAGCGAGGACGTGGACTGGTAATGAGTTATATAATAAGGGAGACCGCCGCTGGTTAATGTGTGAGTAAGCGAGGATGTGGACTGGCAATGAGTTATATAATAAGGAAGACCGTCGCTGGTTAATGTATGAGTAAGCTAGGATGTGGACTGACAAGGAATTATGTAATAAGGGAGACCGCCGCTGGTTAATGTGTGAGTAAGCGAGGCCGTGGAATGACAATGAGTTATGTAATAAGGGAGACTGTCGCTGGTTGTGGTGAGTAAGTGAGGATGTGGAATGAAAAGGTTTTATGTAATAAGGGAGACTGAAGGTGGTTAATGTGTGAGTAAGCGAGGACATGGAATGACAAGGAGTTATGTAATAAGAGAGACTGCCGCTGGTTGAAGTGTGAGTAAGCGAGGATGTGGAATGAAAAGGAGTTATGTAATAAGGGAGACTGCTGCTGGTTAATGTGTGAGTAAGCGAGGACGTGGACTGACAGTGAGTTATGTAATAAGGGAGACTGCTGCTGGTTAATGTGTGAGTAAGCGAGGACGTGGACTGACAGTGAGTTATGTAATAAGGGAGACTGCTGCTGGTTAATGTGTGAGTAAGCGAGGACGTGTAATGACAATGAGTTATGTAATAAGGGAGACTGCCGCTGGTTAATGTGTGAGTAAGCGAGGACGTGGACTGACAGTGAGTTATGTAATAAGGGAGACCGCCACTGGTTAATGTGTGAGTAAGCGAGGACGTTTACTGACAGTGAGTTATGTAATAAGGGAGACTGCCGCTGGTTAATGTGTGAGTAAGTGAGGACGTGGAATGACAAGGAGTTCTATAATAAGGGAGACCGCCGCTGGTTGATATGTGAGTAAGCGAGGACGTGGAATAACAGTGAGTTATGTAATAAGGGAGACTGCTGCTGGTTAATGTGTGAGTAAGTGAGGACGTGGACTGACAGTGAGTTATGTAATAAGGGAGACCGCCGCTGGTTAATGTGTGAGTATGCGAGGACGTGGAATGACAAGGAGTTATGTAATAAGGGAGACCGCCGCTGGTTATTGTGTGAGTAAGCGAGGACGTGGACTGGTAATGAGTTCTATAATAAGGAGACCGCCGCTGGTTAATGTGTGAGTAAGCGAGGATGTGGACTGGCAATGAGTTATATAATAAGGAAGACCGTCGCTGGTTAATGTATGAGTAAGCGAGGATGTGGACTGACAAGGAATTATGTAATAAGGGAGACCGCCGCTGGTTAATGTGTGAGTAAGCGAGGACGTGGACTGACAATGAGTTATGTAATAAGGGAGACTGCTGCTGGTTAATGTGTGAGTAAGCGAGGACGTGGAATGACAATGAGTTATGTAATAAGGGAGACTGTCGCTGGTTGTGTGAGTAAGCGAGGATGTGGAATGAAAAGGAGTTATGTAATAAGGGAGACTGACGCTGGTTAATGTGTGAGTAAGCGAGGACATGGAATGACAAGGAGTTATGTAATAAGAGAGACTGCCACTGGTTGATGTGTGAGTAAGCGAGGATGTGGAATGAAAAGGAGTTATGTAATAAGGGAGACTGCTGCTGGTTAATGTGAGTGTAAGCGAGGACGTGGACTGACAGTGAGTTATGTAATAAGGGAGACTGCTGCTGGTTAATGTGTGAGTAAGCGAGGACGTGGACTGACAGTGAGTTATGTAATAAGGGAGACTGCTGCTGGTTAATGTGTGAGTAAGCGAGGACGTGGACTGACAGTGAGTTATGTAATAAGGGAGACCGCCGCTGGTTAATGTGTAGTAAGCGAGGACGTGGACTGACAGTAAGTTATGTAATAAGGGAGACTGCTGCTGGTTAATGTGTGAGTAAGCGAGGACGTGGACTGACAGTGAGTTATGTAATAAGGGAGACCGCTGCTGGTTGATGTGTGAGTAAGCGAGGACGTGGAATGACAGTGAGTTATGTAATAAGGGAGACCACTGCTGGTTGATGTGTGAGTAAGTGAGGACGTGGAATGACAAGGAGTTATACAATAAGGGAGACTGCCGCTGGTTAATGTGTGAGTAAGCAAGGATGTGGACTGACAGTGAGTTATGTAATAAGGGAGACCGCCGCTGGTTAATGTGTGAATAAGGGAGGATGTGGACTGATAATGAATTATATAATAACGGAGACCGCCGCTGGTTAATGTGTGAGTAAGTGAGGACGTGGACTGGTAATGAGTTATATAATAAGGGAGACCGCCGCTGGTTAATGTGTGAGTAAGCGAGCATGTGGACTGACAATGAGTTATATAATAAGGGAGACTGCTGCTGGTAGTGGTGGTGGATCAGGGAAAACATTGCTTGCCCATGTATCAGTGTGGTGTGAGGGTACTGGGAACAGCGATGGCAGTTTTATGCTATCATCCACTCTTTGTGGGCAGAATGGCTAACATGTAACTCAGTTTCATGTTGGCCATTCTGCCCACAAAGAGTGTGTAATAGCATAAAAACTGCAGTAGTTTTGTTGGGTGTGGCATATTCTCACAAGACAAACCAAATGCTTTGCAGAGAATGAACATGGAGTCTGTACAAGCATCCTCACCTGTTGGTGTTCGTGTTTAGTGTGTTTCTGTAGGGAATGTTACTGTCAGCAGCACTGCAGCCTCACAACTGTGATTGTGATTGGTTGGCATCCCATGGCACTCCAGACATTACCTCATGGGTTACAGCCCACCTGATAGGCTAATGATGCACATGACCCAGATCAGATTTCCAGTATATCCAGGTCCCAGGAATCCCTGCTCTCCAGTTGTAATTTGTGCATCTGATTAGGCAAGAAGCATCCAGAGAACCCCTGTCTGCTCTTTAAAATTCTAAGGTAGGAACTGTATTGTTATTTCTCTTACAAGAGCCTCCCATGTTTATGCCTATTACTGGTTTTTTTTCAGGCAGCGTGCCTTCGGTGCAGGATCCGCGCGGTCCTGTGGGCTCATCCTGCAGACCCGAGCCCTTAATCCACACTGCGAGTTACCTCGTGCCCCCCGCGACTCCGCAGCTCTGCAGCACTACTGTGGCTCGGCCATATTCAGCCCAGACCCACATCAGCAGCACCACCGAGTCGCCTTTCACCCGCGACTCACGGTTATAACAACCCCAGGCACACCAGGCCTAACTCATGAATGGCTTTCTTTCCCCGTGACCTGCTTGAGCCTCCCAAGGCCCTCTAGGCTGTGGCTCACAAACCGAGTCGCCTTTTCCAACGACCATGGTGACTTCAACCCCGCCGCTTGGCCAAAACAACCACTTAGTTGTCTCTTTCCCCGCGACTACCGTTCACCCAGACCCACGCCGCGGCCTCCAAACCGTGAGTCGTTCTTCCTCGCGACTCCACGGTTACTCCCAACCTCCTCGAATTTTGTCGTGAGTCGCCTTTTCCCCGTGACTCTGCCTACCCCCGAGGCACGCTGGGTTTACCACCGGAGTCGCCTCCTCGCGACTCCGCTGCTGCCCCAAGCCACCACCCCTTCCTCTCCTCGCGCCCAATCGAAGGCGCAGTGCCTCCCAGCCAGAGGCGAGCACCGTTGGGCCTCCTTTCTGCTGGCGCATCAGCTCCTCGACTAGGCGGAGCACACGGACGCACACCACACCCTCCACCTCCTCCTTCGGCCTATGGCCTGCCAGTCTCGGCCTCCAGGAACCTCGAGGCCTACCAAACATCGCCTAGCCACGGGGGCCTAGGAAACAGATTGGGCACAGCTTCCCTTCCCCCGGAGCTGCTCAGAGGAGCAGCGGCGTTGGCCTTCCCACTTCCCCCCCATGCCCTCACGGGCCCAACCATGCAGCCTGGGACCAAAACGCAGGGCAACGCCCTGCCCCATATGGGAGCTCCCCATCCCTGGGAAGTATACTTCAGTGGTATGACTAAAGTTACTGCCCTGGGAATCAAGGTTCTAGGTTTGATTCCCAGCAAGGGCTGGAGTGCAGCAGCCTATAGAGGAGGCAGACAGTGTTGAATTCTGTACCCAGCTTGCGCAGTGTCAGTATTGTAGCCAATGAAGTTATCTGAGGTGGGCTTTGTTAATTGAAAACTTGACCCAATACCTTGTTTTGTAAGCTTGGGTCGACATAGCAATTTTGATAGTCTCCACGGAGACTGACCAGTGCGCCGCTTGTACAGGCGGGCTTCAGGGCAGGGGCCCACACCACAGAGGCTGGGTCTGTTCCACAGTGCCCACCTCTGTAGGCATTAGGGGCCCTGAAGAGAGAGAGAGAGAGAGAAAAAAAAAAAAACACCTCAGTCCACTCGGGTCCCTCACATAGCGACCCCAGGAGGACACCACAGAGTCCATGCTAGGGTACCTCATATAGCGACCCTGGCAGGCTCTAGCGGAACTATCCCCTCCCTCGGTGGCCGCGGTCCCCTCCCACAGCAGACCCAGGTCTACACGGGCTAACAACCTTCTGAGAGGGGATAGTCAGGTAAGGACATAAGAACAGGGGGCCTAGGGGACAGCTTCCAAAGTCTCTTTCCTCGCTCAGACCTTCTCTTTATCTTTCAGATGGTCAAAGAGAAGAAATGTACCGCGTGCAACGCCTCCCTCCTCCCGCAAACCCCAGGCCCTCTCTGCGCAGCCTGCCTCTTGGACGATGACCTGTCTTCGATGGATAGAACCATGACTCCTTCCCTCCCAGGCCCCAGCACTTCAACCTGGGTGGATCCGGGCTCCCTTTTGATACAGAACCAACAAGCGGCGGTCGCCATGATGGAGAGTCAGCAGAACTTCATGCTGAAGATCATGGAGAAGCTGGAGGCGCTTACACAAAACAGACCTTGGCCGTCCAGCGCAGAGCTCATCCACCAGAGAGACCTTCCAGAGGACCCACCAGCCCCAGAGGACCCTCTTCTCAGCATTCCCATGGATGACAATCCGGAAGATAGGGACAAAGAGGAGGAATTCGAGGACGAGGAGGAGGAGCATGGCGTGGAGTCCGACATGGAGGACACCGACCAGCAGACAGCTCCCTCACTGACATCAAAACTGTGTGCGTTCGACACACTTCCCGGCCTTATGAAGGCAATCAAGGCCACCATGGGCCTATCCACAGATGAACAAGAAGTGGAGAAGACGGAATCGAAGCTGAACCCAATGATCCAGCTAAGGACCACCACACCGGAGACCTTCCCAGTCTGCCCGGCCATTGAGGAACTGATCCACACGAAATGGCAATCCACAGACCCAGGCAGAATGCCAAACCGAAGGAACTTACACAAAATGTATCCGGTCCAAGGCAACAAATCAGACTCCTGGTGCAAGGCGCCCTCTATCGATCCACAGGTGGCGGCCTTGAGTAAGAAGACGGTGCTACCATGTGGCACCATAGCCCTCAAGGACCCCACAGACAAAAGAATCGAGGACATGTTAAAAAAGACCTTCAAATTGAGGGCACCATGGCCAAGGCGATGACGGCAGCCATCTATACCTCTCGCCCAGATACGCTGGCTGGAGGAACTTCAGGAACAGGCGGTCCAAAGTCCAGGGAGGCTGAACTTTAGACTGCACCCTCGATGCAGCCAAATACCTGGCGGACATGGCAGTGGACTCCCTACGCCTCCAGGCCAGAGCGGCCGCAATCACAAATCGGGCCCGCAGAGCTCTATGGCTCAAGCTCTGGGACGCCGATTCAGAATCCAAGACTCTTTCACAGAACTTACCCCTTAAGGGGACTCATGTTTTCGGGGAGGGTCTCCAGAATTACTTAAAACAGAAAGAAGAGGGTAGGGACCTCCTAAGAAACCGGTCAAGACCCTCACACCTACCTTCCGCTAGACGGAGGTTTCGTCCCGGGCCCAGGACCCAAACTCGTAGGGATTCCTATCCCCAGAACCGCTCCTTTCGGGGTAGAGCATCACCATCCTACCCCCGCACGCACGCCTTCAGCAGCTACAGGTCTTCCCCTTTCTGACCCCGGGGACAAAAGTCCGGAGGTCGAGGAAGGGGATTCAGAGGTAAACCGTGACTCTGACTCACCGAGCTCCCACCGCCAAAACCCGTACCCCCCTGTTGGACAGCGGCTAACCCTATTCGCCACCGCTAGGCGCCCACCACGCCGGACAGGTGGGTCCGGACATGGTCTCAAGGGGACACCATAGAGTTGTACCATCCTTCGGTCCCCCCTCGCTTCGTCTCGTCCCCGATCTCCAGACGAAGAGCTTCGCCTCACCAGGTACAGGGTATTCTGGCAGATCTCATCCAGAACAGGGCCATTCAACCAGTTCCAGTCCAGGAGCAGGGGAAGGCATGTACTCCATCTTCTTCCTGGTTCCCAAGAAGTCGTGGGAACTAAGGCCCATCCTGGACCTCAAGCACCTGAACCATTACGTGATCACACGTCGGTTCAAAATGGAGACTGTTCGATCCACCCTACAGGGCATCAGGGTAGGCGACTTCCTGACATCCATCGATCTCAAGGACGCCTACCTACACATCCCCATCGTCAAGAGTCACAGAAGATTCTCCGTCCACATCCTGGGACACCACTTCCAATACCGGGCACCCTGCTCGCTCTGTCATCAGCCCCAGAGTCTTCACCAAGGTATCCATCACCCTGGTAGCCAGACTCAGGGAGCAGGGCTAGACAAGTGCCGTATTCAGACGATTGGCTCATACGCCGATCCGAGGGTCAGGCGCTGTCACACAGAGCTCGCTTTGGCGAGCACTGAGGACCACGCTGGGTGGTAAACAGGAGAAGAGCCACCCGCGCCCAACCCAACAGATCGAACACCTCGGAGCTATCATCAACTCAGCAGAGGGTTACGAGCCGCACCGCAACGGATCCACAGCCCGCAGCCCGGCCGCACGGTTAAGATCGCATCCACACACCACGGTGGAGAAGGTGGCGAGACTCCTGGGATGCATGTCCTCCTGCATCGACCTCATCCCCTGGGCCAGGTGGCACATGTGTCCACTCCAGAACTACATTCTGGCATGCGGAGCACCCAACGAGTGCAACCTGCGCTGCGCAGTCCAGTTACCCGCAGAAGTAAGATCATCTCTGGACTGGTGGGTCACCCCGGGGAATCTGACAAGGGGGGTTCCCCTGGAGGCACCGCACCCGATCCCCATCGAGACGGACGCGAGTCTATCCGGCTGGAGAGCCTGTCTGGGGGACGAATCAGCACAGGGCCCCTGGTCCCCGGCAGAGTCACAGCTTTCAATCAATATCCTGGAAATGAGAGCGGTGTTCAATGCCCTGAGGGCATTCCGACACATCATCCAAGGAAAGTCGGTCCTGATCAAATCCGACAACCGTGTGACAGTGGCTTACATCGCAAAGCAGGGAGGTACCAGGAGCAGGGCCATGTCACAGAGACCGCAAGGTGATGAACTGGGCACTAACGCACCTATCACACCGGGGGCAGTACACCGAAGGGAAAACTGAATGTAGGGCGGATTGGCTCAGCTGACAGCAGATCCACCCCGGAGAATGGCGCCTGCACCCGGATCTGTTCCAGGTGATCCAGGAGACATGGGGTCCAGTGTCAATGGACCTAATGGCATCAAGGGACAACGCCCAGGTGGACCACTGTTTCTCCCGGTTCAGAGACGCGCTCTCCCAAGGCACGGACGCCCTCTCCCAGGTATGGTCTCGGGACTACGCGTATGTCTTCCCCCCGATTCCTCTCATCCCACAGGTTCTGAAAAAAATCCGAACATCCAGGACCTAAGTCATCTTGGTGGCCCATACTGGCCCTGCAGAGCCTGGTTCACGGCAATCACAGAGATGTCCCGAGCCAGCCTCCGGATCCCATCCCGTCCGGACATGCTGACACAGGGCCTCAGATACACCCGTCCACCTCAACCCTAAAGCTCACGGCCTGGCTCCTGAGAGGAAACGACTAATCGCTACCGGGTATCACTTAGTCGGGTCATAGGCACGCCTCCTCACGGTCTTGACGAGCCTCCACTGCTTCCACCTACGAGAGACAATGGGCTATCTTCACACAGTGGTGCCGCCAATGAGGCTCAACACCTGAACAAGCAAGCCTCCCACTATCTTGCTGTTCCTACATCAGGGGTAGATAAGGGACTGACACCTTCTTCCCTAAGGGTGCAACTAGCGGCCATCGGAGTGGCCAGAGGCCTAGTCGAAGGGCACCGGCCCGGGGCCCATCCAGATGCCATCCGCTTCTTATGGGTGGTGGACCTCATGCGGCCCTGGACCAGACCCACCGTTTCACCATGGGACCTACCACTAGTCCTGGACTCCCTAAGAACGGCACCGTACGAACCACTCACAGACTCAGATCTGTTCTGGGCAGGACTGAAGACTGCCTTCCTGGTGGCCATCTGTTCGGCCAGACGGATAGGGGAGCTCGGCGCCTGTCTTGCGCCTCCACCCTACACCATCTTCACCTCAAGGGTGAGGCTCTGACGGAACCGCTTTCCAGCCGAAGGTTCCGACGAGGTTCCACAGAGAACAACCCATAGATCTTCCCACCCCTGCTCGCAGCCCTCCGCCGTATCGTGCGCGCCCCACCCACTAGACGTGGGTTCGGCCCTTTCTATCTACCTGACCAGAACTCAGGCCATCCGTAAGATGGAGAGACTCTTCATCGTCATGAAAGGCCAAAGACAGGGGCTCGCAGCGTCCAAAGCAACCATCACAGGGTGGATCAGAAGGGTCGTTCGCCACGCCTACACGGTGAAGCGATTGACACCACCCCAGGGAATTAGAGCTCACTCCACCAGAGCGGTATCCACATCCTGGGCGGAGAGAGCATCAGTGTCATCCGAGGACATCTGCAGGGCGGCTACCTGGAGTTCCTTACATACCTTTGCCAGGCACTACAGACAGGAACATCTCCAGGACTTCAGACCAGCCTTCACAGCCCATGTCCTGGCAGCGGCCCCATCTCCCGGAACCCCCAATCCTTCTGAATCCCACCCGGAGGTCTAAACTGCTTCTTATCTCCCATGAGGTAATGTCTGGAGTGCCATGGATGCCAACCAACACAATCACCTTTACCAGGTGAGTAAACACCCAATACATCCGTGCTTTCTCCTGGTTACAGCAGTATCTCCTAAATCCTAATTAGTGCAGTGAACCCTGATGGTTATAACACTTTATCTCCTCTCATTATACCAGTATCTCGCAGCTACTACAGTGACTTCTGCCAGCAATACCAATGTACCCTCCCAGGTGTATCAATCACCTAACTACTGCTGTAACTGATATACTGACTTACTGTATCTGTTAGCCTAACAGATACAGTAACTCACTATACCAGTTACAGCAATGTCTGCTCTCAGTTATATCAGGTTATATCTTTGCTCACATTTATGACAGTACAGCAGTGTCCCATTTAAGCAGTTCCTCCTAGTTACAGTTAAACAGTGTCTCAGTTACAGCAGTTTCTCTTCCCACTCCAGTTATGCTAGTATCAGCTTCCAGTTATGCCAGTGTTTCTTCCCAGTTATACCTCTCAGTATTTCAGTTACAGCATTGTCTCCTTCCTTTAATGTCAGTGTCTTCTCTGAAACACAGAAACTTAGATTTGAGAGCAGATAAGGATCACTTTTTTTTTTTTTTTTTTAGTTGTTTAACTAGGAGTAGCACACTAAGCTGAAAGCGTTTTTTACAGGTGCGACCTGGGAGCACAGGGAAGTTAAGTGACTTGCTAAGGGTCACACAGTATGCAAGTGGAAGTTGTGGGATTCAAACCCAGGTTGGGTCTGCTGGATGTCACCAGATTTGCAGCTCAGAGCCTTAAACCACTGTGCTATACTGCTTGGTCCATCCAGGCTGTCCACTCCTCCCTAGTCTTATTTAAATAATAGAATATGCCCTTGGCTGCAGCTGCTTCCCCACAAGAAAATAAACATCACATACAGTACTTTTGTATAAATAAATAGACTGTGAGGGCGTTCGCCAACAGTGAGGGTAATCGCCCTTATATTCTATTTACACAAAAGTACTGTATGTACTGTTTGTTTTCTTGTGGAGAAGCAGCTGCTGCCAAGGGAAGTCAAGTTTAGTTGAAGTTAGTAACAAAGCATGTAACAAAAGTAGGGTTGTCAGAACTAGTTCGGTAAAGATTCGAACCCTCCTCGAACCCTGGTGTTCGAGTTCTAATTTAGAACTCGAACACTAGAGGGTTCGCAAAAGGGTTCGAATCACATTGCTCATTTTTGCTGCCCAAGTTGTTTGAAAAATAATTATTACTTTACTGTCGGAGTGTCGCTTCCTCCCTCCTCCCTCTCCCGGTTGGCGCTGATGTTTCCAAGTAATTTTCAGCTCAGCTCCTCCCTTCTTTGCAGCTCAAGACAGTTGGGGGCGGGTCAGTGAGGTTGCGCTCCGGAGTCCCCATTACCTGACCAGCCGCTGTACAGTCAGGTGGTAGAAAGATGATCGGAGGGGTAAGCCTCGCGGGATCCATCATTCGGGATAAATGAAGTGCGTCTGCATGGCTCCAGTCCTGTGTCTGATTCCAATTGAGGAAGGCATGCTGCGGAGTGCTCTGCACCAAGTCCAATCCCGGATCCACCCAGCTGCATTTTATCAGGCAGCATTCAGTTTTGAAAAATTAAAAAAAAGTGTATTTCCTTACTGAAAACAAAAAAAAAGGTTGCTATAAAAGGGGGGGGTGAGTGGGGCCGTGGTTATGGCGGGAAAGAATGGTCAGGAGTGCTCAAGAGGGAGATGACCCTGGCTGGGGGATGGATAAAGAGATTAATGGAACCGGAGAAAGTTGGAAACAAACAGGGCAAAAAACGTCTCCCAGGTCGCACCATGAGACGAACAACATGTTGTGTTGTTCAGTGTGCTTTACTAGTAAAACATTTCAATAAATAAATTCAACAAAGTGAAAATTGTACCATAATGACTGTGCTGAAGGGGTCCTTTCACCCCAAACCTCCTGATACATACATACAAGGCAGTTAGTTTTTGACACAGTATTCACTGTGTTGTTTCCTGCTGTGTGGTACTGTGGCCACTGCCAGCCCATCAACCTGCTGTGTGGGTGTGCCCTTTGACTGCACTGTACCCCAATGTATGTTGTGTGTGACTATGTCTAGCCCAGAAGCCAGTTCTGTGGTATCCTACATACACCACAGCATGAAATCCCAGCACTACCACCACTAGCCACACAATTTAATAAGTAAGATACAAGAACATGCATCAAAATCACAATTATTAAAGCCAATAGTGTGTAAAAATGCCCCTTACCATGAGACAAGGGGGAACAACTCACCACCTCCTACTGGTTTCACCTGCAAAGGTTTCCTCAGGGAGTATTTTTACACATGATTGTCTTTAATAAATGTGATTTTGTGGCACATTCTTGTGTCTTACTTACTGAACTGTGTGGCTAGTGGTGGCAGTGCCGGGATTTGTGTGCTTTGATTTAATATTTTTATCCTGAGCACACCATAACACTGGGGCGGTATTCATTCTGCCATCTTTAAATACATGCCAGAAATATATTTCCCAGTTGGGAGAAGAGACAGAAAAATCCATTTTCACTGTGTTGTGTTACTGTCTCCTGTGGCCAGTCCATCACCCTGCTGTGTGCCCTTTGATCAGCCCAGTAGACAAGTTGTAGTGGTATCCTTAAACATATACCAAAAATATATTTCTCTGTTGGGAGGAGAGACAGAAAATCCCTTTCAGTGTGTGTGTGTGTGAGTGACTCTGTCTTGTCTACTGAGGCCGGCCTATCACCCTGCTGCTGTGTGCCCTTTGACTGCACTTTACCCTACCCAGTGTGTGTGTATGTGTGTGTGACTCTGTCTTGTCTACTGTGGCCAGCCTATCACCCTGCTGCTGTGTGCCCTTTGACTGCACTTTACCCTACCCGTGTGTGTGTGTGTGTTTATATATATATATATATATATATATATATATATGTGTGTGTGTATCACTCTATCTTGTCTACTGCCGGCCTATCACCCTGCTGCTGTGTGCCCTTTGACTGCACTTTACCCTACCCAGTGTGTGTGACTGTATGCAGCCCAGTAGCCAGTTGTGTGGTCGTATCCTTAAACACATACCAAAAATATATTTCCCTGTTGGAAGGAGATTCAGAAAAATCCCTTTCACTGTGTTGTGTGACTCTGTCTCCTTTGGTGTACTGTGTGGCCAGCCCACCATCCTGCTGTGTGTCGTTTGACCACACTATCTTACTCAATGTGTGTGACTGTGTGCAGCTCAGCAGCCACTTGTGTGGTATCTTTAAATACATGACAGAAATATATCTCCTTGTTTTGAGGAGAGACAGGAAAATCCCTTCAGTATGTTGTGTGACTCTATCTCATTTGTTGCGTACTGGCCAGCTCATCATCCTGCTGTGTGCCCTTGGACTGCTGCACTGTACCCAGTATATCAAAGTCACACATGATCATTTCTCTCTCCCCTTATATTGAACAGGTTTTATTTCTTTTTGTCCTCAATTTCATATGTATTTCACTATTGTCTTGTAATTGGGAGCATGTGCTCAATTTCATGTGTATTTCACTATTACCTTCATTATTGGCAGCAAAATGAAAAAATTAGGGTTCGAGTTCTAAAAAAGATTAGAACCCTAGAACATTTTCAAAAGTTCTAGACTAGAACTAGAACCCAGAACTTCTAAGGGTACTGACAACCCTAAACAAAAGTATGTTGTTTTCTTCAAGAAAAGTCCCAAAACTCACCAAAGAGCATGTACACCCCTTAGAGCTTCTGGGGGCCCATGGCTATTTTCTGGGGGAAATTTGTCTGTTGCCCAGAGCACCAGAATGCCTTCCTACAGCGCTGGTTAATGATGCTGAGATGATCGTGTGAAGGAGTCTCATGTACTCCACGCCACGCTGCTTCAAGCACCAAGAAGAGGGGGAATGTCACACCTAACATGAGTATTCTATCCCAACCTGGCCTCAAAGAACCACTGTGAACAAGGTCCGTAGGACCCAGGTATTCCTAACAGTGACTCGCTGATAGGCTGCAAATAGAATTATTAGCAACTGGAAGTGTGTGCGGGGGAGGAAAGGGAGGGAAAGGGAAGTAGAGAAGGGGGAAGGTGCATTCCTATGCTTGGAAAGAACCTGCGGGAAGGGGGAGGGGGGAACCTCTGCCAGCCAAGTATTAGAAGTATCTTAATGGTAGGTCCAGAGAGCCATATAAGTGAGAAGGGGGAGGGTGCACCATATGCTCTACTTGACTGCCAAATATCCCTAAAGTCCGTAGACCTCTGGTTATCCATCCCCAGCCCCATCACCAGATAACACCCCCAACAGAGATATGCTGAAATTAGGGTCATCCAGCATTTTAAGGGGAGGGAACATCCCCCTTTAGTAGGCCTCTCCAGTCAGCTGATAACTGTAGTCAAATGGCTGCTAATACGGGGCACAACAGCAGAGATAATCAACCCTGCATGCCACCAAGTATCAACTGGGAGTTTGCTGGCCAGTAAAACAAACTGTCCCCAAACGCTGACGTTCTGAACAGTTAGAAGAAAGAAAAAGTCTTAGCCATGTTTGAAAGTCCTGCAAGTCATCCATCTGTTCCACATTTTGCATGGTCTTCCACCCGATTCTTTTCAGTTCTGCCAGGTTGTGGGGGGTGGCCAGGGCTTCTGCAAAAGATTTGGGGCTCGGTTTGAGTAGGCCGGCCGCAAGGGCTATTTCTTCCTTGCTCTTTTCCACTGTGGATACCCAATCCCACGGGGCGATGTCATCCATGGACTCACCTGGCTCTTCATTTAGGATGTTGTACATATTTACACATGTTGGGGATGATGCTTCTGCCCATGGGAGCTTGGCAGGAGGTGAAACAGAGGGCTTGCCTGTAGATAGATGTCCTGGGCTTCTGGAGTGCTGGCATTGCTGGCTGGCGTTTAGATATCTGGACAAGTTTTGTTTGTCTGCTGTTTCCGGCTCCACAGATGGGTGCTCAGTAGAGGATAGTGGGCTATCAGTAGAGCGATGCCCATAATCTCTGGATTCTTGATAGGTCTGCGAGGAGGGCATGGGGATGTTTTTTGCTAGGACCAGTCCAACTGAAATTTTCTTCCCCAGGAAAGCATGTCCCTTGTTTATCTGTTCCCTTCCCCATACGATTTCCCGGGGCCCAAAGGCATCTGGGACATGCAGTCCAAGAGAAGAGGCCTGGCCAGTGACTGTTGATCCAAGTTTCAGCTTTCCTTGGTGATTCTGTGAGGAAACACTTCCCATCCTTGGAGATATGTAATGCGGCAAGCTTTTTAAATCGGTATTGAAAGCAATTGGCAATCAGAATTTTCTTTAGAGGGCCATATGCCTTCCTCCTGGCAGCTACCTCTTGAGTAAAGTCCCGACAGAAAGAAAAATTAGCACCCCTCCATATAATCTCTCTCAGGTCTCTGGTAGCCCGCAGCAATTTCTCCTTCACTGAGTACCTCACAAAATATGCAATTATGGGTCCGGGGGTGCTGGAGCTGTCCAGCCTGCCAGATACCCTGTGAACCCCTTCCACACCAATTGGTTCTCTCTACCTATCCTCTAGCAGCATTCCACGTTTGGGTCTTCAGCCCCTTTCCAGGACCCCCAGTATTCTAATATTATTCCTCCAACTCCTGTTCTTCTGGTCCTCAGCTCTATACCAGAGTCTGGAGAGTTTGGCTTCATGATCTCTGAGGCATTGCAGTACAGTAATATGGTGCCTCTCAGCTCCTCAGTTCTCTGCTCTAAAACATTTTGTTTATCCTCTAACCTGCGCACGTTGGCCACATCCCACCAAGGATGCCCCAATGCTATCTACTCTCATTAAGAGGGCTTCTAAAATCTTTATGATGTTTAAGAGAGTGTCCCCGAGCTGGGCTTGTTCATGGGGTGGTTGAACAGCCTATGCAGAGGGCTCTTGCATGTTGTCTCTGGAGGCGTCCATCCCTCCTTCTGGCACAGTGATTGTATTTAAGAAAAAGAACTGTGGGACAGCAGCTTGTACTCCTTTTACAGAGATTTGTAGTTAATCGGCGATGGCAACCTGTTAGCTGTAGTCAGGCACCAAAATACCGGCGTCTGTACCACAGGCGAACTCGTATCCCTGCACTCAGGCCTGTGCAGCCTGTCCTGACTGTGTGGGCCCGAGATATGAGTGCTACGAATTTACTGCCAGAGCGTGGATCTCCGAACAAGAATCAATGGCATGAAGGTGGCAGAGGTGTAGAAGGGTTTTCCAGTTGCTTTCAAGGTAGTTCAGTCTGGCATTACGGCAGAGTACATATGATTAGGTGCCAGGCTGGGGCAGAGCAAGAGTCTTTTGCTGCCATTTCTATCAGGTCAAAGCCATGCCCCCTTCACTCTTAAGATATGGGAACCAGTACTGCATGCAGTACTTCAGGTGTTGTATAGCTAATTATCTATGAAGTGGCAGATTAACCTCACCCTTCCATAGAGATGTACCACTTACTATGCAACACAGCATTTTTTTGACCTCTGTATCTGCCTTCCTACATTGTGCCGAGTTGTTCATTTATCCCATGATGAGCAACCACAGGTCCTTCTCCTCCTCTCTCTCGACTATCTGTACTACCCCCCAGGTTCTCCACCAATGCTCCCATCTTGGTGTTGTCAGCAAACAGACTGGTATTGCTCTTTATGCCCAAATGATATGGGCACAGGGTCATTATAATTAATCTAAAACTATTGATGATGTTTTGATGGTGTGGTGGGGAACTTCTGATGAATTAGAAAGATTTGTGGAATATCTGCATTTATCAAATCCCCATTTGAGATTTTCAATACAGGCGGATCTTAGGCAGATACGTTTTTTAGATCTGAATACTGCTAAGTTACAGGATGGTACTATTTGTACCACCATTTTTCGTAAACCCACAGATAAGAATTCAGTTCTACATGCTTCCAGCTGTCATTCCCACCACACCATCAGAAATATTCCAAACTCTCAATTTATGAGGGCAAGGCGTAATTGTAGTGAACCAGGAGACTTTGAAATATGCATGAGGGGGATGGCAGAGAGATTCAAAGACAGAGGTTATGCTATTGATGTACTACATAATTCAATGGATGCAGTTCAGGATATGCCAAGAAGAGAATTGTTAGAGTATAAAGCTAAAATAGCAGATAAGGAACATCTGAATTTTATTACAACCTTTGGCAAGAACTCAGCAGAAGTTAAAAACATCAAAGATAGACATTGGTCTATATCGAGTACGGATGTTACACTGAAAAATGAAGTAAAATCAAGTCCAAGGATGGTGTATAGAAAAGGGAGGAATATTTCTGACCAACCAGTGAGTAGATCCAATGCTAATTGGCTACCCCCGCCACCATTAGGCTTTTTCAGTTGTGGTCATTGCAAATTATGTAGCATTATGGATCAGAAAAAACAGTTTATTTCTGTAAATACCACTAAACAGTTTGAAGTGAGAGAGTTTATCAACTGTTCCACTGCAGAGATGGTATATTTGGCTACCTGAACCTGTCATGTATTTTATGTAGATAAAACTTCAAGGGCATTCAAATTGAGAGTCTGTGAACATTTGAGTGATATTAGATGTCACAATGAAAAAAATACTTTGGCACAACATCTGCAACAATGTTATGATGACACCATACACACATTTACATTCTGTGGGATAGAGAAAGTCAGTATAGGCCCACAAGGTGGGGACCTAGAGAACAGAATTTTGTGTAGAGAATCTTTTTGGATCTACACACTGGGTGCTTTAAAATATCCTTATTTTAAATAATGGAAATTTTTGGATATGAATATGGTAATATATGTCATTTACAATGTGTTCCCCTTTTTTTCAGGTTGAATTTACTTCAGCAACCCTGGTATATAATGTACCTGCAATCTTAATTTCAATCTTATTTTGCCTGTTATGAGAAATATTTACTAGTATAGTATAGTAGTATTTTTGACTTATAGCAATATGTCCATTTATCATTATAAAATTTAGATTACGGGCATTTATTTTGCATTTTGGGTCATTGCATTCATACTAGAACTAATTTTAATTTTCTTTATTTGGTATGGGTGTTGTACTATTTAACTATTTTTAATTTTATCATTATTGCATTAATGGTATAAGTATTGTACTGTCACTTTAAGTGGTATTTTCTATTTAAATGGTTGTTGTGATTACCAAATTTGTCCCTGAGGAGGCTCTTTTGGTGCGAAACCGGTCGGGCTGTTTGTGTTCTGGGAGCTGTTGTCACCTTGTATGGCGCCACTGCATTTTACTGTTTTCATCACTCATGTGAGTTTAATACAGAAAAATTGTTTAAGAAGTGTTAGTGCTGTGTTTTTTGTTCTTCACGGGGTCATTATGTCACAAGACATTATGCCACATGGCAGAATTGCCCTGCCAATACAGTGCGATTTCTGCCATGAGGCATGTCTTTTTTTTATTGGGGCCTCTTCTCCCACACCCCCTATTATTGGGGACTGCGTCCCCAATCCCCCAATAAACATTATCAACTGTGGGGGGGGGAGTTAATTCAGGAAGCTCAAAAAGTCAAAATATTTACGTTTCTGGGAACATAGAAACATAGAAACAAAGATTTTGATGGCAGATAAGGACGGCTTGGCCCACCCAGTCTGCCCATTTCCCTACCTAATGGATAAGCTTCAGATTCTAGTTAACCAGCAGCCTACTTCTTCCTACCCCCACCCTCTAGAATTGCCTTATGACTGTCCCATGCATGCTTGAATTCCACCGCAGTTTTTGACTCCACAACTTCCTCCGGAAGGCCGTTCCATGCATCCACAACCCTTTCTGTGAAAAAATACCTTAAATTACCTCTGAGTCGCCCTCTTCTATCTTCAAATTGTGCCCCTAGTTCTTGCACAACTCTTTTTGAAAGATGCTGCCCTCTTGGACTTTGTTGATTCCCTTGAGGTACTTGAAAGTTTCCATCATGTCCCCCCTCTCCCTCCTTTCCTCGAGGCTATACATATTTAGCTCCTTAAGTCTCTTTTCATATGTCTTCCGGTGCAGACCCTGCACTATTTTAGTTGCCCTCCTCTGGACAGCTTCCATCCTGTCTATGTCTGTGCGGAGGTTGGGTCTCCAGAACTGCACGCAGTACTCCAGATGGGGTCTCACCAACTGTCTGTACAGAGGGATAATAACTTCCTGTTTTCTACTGGCGATTCCTCTCCCTATGCATCCCAGTATCCCCCCAGCCCTCCTTGCTGCCCTCTCACATTCCTTGCCCACCTTTAGGTCATCTGATATGACTACCACCAGGTCCTTTCCATTTTGTTGTTGTTAGTATCTCACCCCCATTGTGTACTCTTCCCTGGTTTTCCAGGTGCATTACCTGCACTTCTTAGCACTGAATCTAAACTGCCATACATTTGACCATTCCTCTAACCTTGCCAAGTCCCTTCTCATCCTTTCCACTCCATCTTGTGCATCAACTCTGTTGCAGATCTTTGTGTCATCTGCAAAGAGACATACGTTTCCTAGTCCCTCTGCAATGTCGCTTATAATGACATTGAAGAGGACCGGTCCTAATACTGAACCCTGCAGTACCCCACTAGTAACCCTTCAGAGTGGACTCTATTTACTATTACTCTCTGTGTCCTATTCTCCAGCCAATTCTTTACCAAGGCTGTCATCTTGGGACCCACTCCCAGGCTGGCTAACTTGTATATTAATCTTTTGTGTGGGACTGTGTCAAATGCCTTGCTAAAGTCTAGGTAGGCCATGTCCACAGCCCCTCCTGATCTACTACTTTGGTCACCCAATCAAAGAAATCTATCAGATTTGTCTGGCATGACCTTCCCGCTGTGAATCCATGCTGCCTTGGGTCCTGTGCCCCTCTGGCCTCTAGATACTCAACAATTCTTTCCTTCAGAAGTGATTCCATCATTTTCCCTACCACTGAGGGTAAACTAACATGTCTGTAGTTTCCTGCTTCTGCCTTGCTCCCACTTTAGTGAAGGGGAATCACATCTGCCCTCCTCCAGTCCTCGGTACCACCCCATCCTCCCATGATTTGTTAAAGAGGGTAGTCAGTGGTGTCACTAGTTCTACCCTTAGTTCTTTTAAAATTCTGGGATTAATCCCATCAGGCCCCATTGCTTTGTCCAACTTCAGTTTTAAGAGTTCTTTCAGAACCCTTTCTTCTGTAAATGGGCTGCTATCAACTTCTGTATCCAGAGTGTTTCTACTGTTTGTTTTAGGTACCTTTCCCACTTCCTTTGTAAATACTGAGCAAAAATATTTGTTTAGTATCTCTGCCTTTTCACAGTCACCCTCTGCCCACCCTCTCTCCCCTTTATTAAGCCTCACTAACCCTCCCTTGGTCTTCCTACACTCCCTGATGTACCTATAAAATGTTTTATCCCCCTTCTTAACTGAGTTGGCTATCTTTTCCTCAGTTTGGGGCTTTGTTGTTCTGACTGCCTTCCCAGCTTCCTTTTGATTTAACTGATACAGTTCTCTGTCCTGCTCCTTCTGTGATTCCTTGTACTTCCTGAATGCTTTCTTTTTCTCTTGAACCTTCACTGCCACTTCCTTTGAGAACCGTAGTTGTTTCTTACATCATTTCATTTTGTTTATTTGCTTCACACAAAGGCTTGTTGCCTCTGTGATGGCAGTTTTTAGTATTCCCCATTTTCTTCCACCCCTCCTTCCTGCCCATTTGATAGTGCATTCCTTAGGCACTCACTCATTTTGGCACAGTCAGCCCTCCTAAAGTCCAATACTTTTGCCTTTGTATGGCTTGACTCTATTGCTGTGTTTATTGTGAACTGTGAACCATACTGTTCAATGGTCGCTAGTTCCCAGATGGCTACCCACTTCTACATCTGTGATCCTCTCTTCATCTCCATTTGAGAGAACCAGGTCTAAGATTGCTCCCTCTCGCATGGGCTCCAATACTAGTTATCTAAGGCATGCCCCCTGTAGGGCATCTAGAATAATCCCACTCTTCGAAGTGGCTGCTGCAACTGCACTCCAGTTAACATCTGGCATATTCAGATCACCCATCAGCAATATCTCCCTTTTTCTGCCATTCTAAGTATTCTTTCTATCATTTCCTTGTCCATTTCCTCCTCCTGAGAAGGGGTCTGTATAAACCCTGTGTGGATTGTGGTGCCATTGCTGGTCTCCAAATTTACCCACAGTGCTTCTTCTCCTCCCTGTTTTCCCTTTTGTTCTGTTGCTTTGATTCCTTCCCTTATGTAAAGAGCAACTCCTCCTCCTCTTTTACCCTCCCTGTCGATAGTGTATCCTGGTATGTTTACTTCCCAGTCATGGTTTTGTGTGTACCATGTTTCTGTGACTGCCACAATATCCAGATGTTCCTCCTCCATCAAGGCCACTAATTCAGGAAGCTTGTTACTCAGACTATGGGCATTGGTACTCATTACTCTTCATTTTTTGATGGCTTTACCTTCTTTTGCAGCATCCCCCACTGACCTTTCTACCTCGGTCTTTTTCTCATTTAGTACCCTGTTTTGTAGGGAGAGGGTGGGATTTTCCTGCTGCTTATCAGTGCCTCCCTCCTTGGCTAGTTTAAAAGCTTGCCAATGAAGCATTTAAACCAGAACAGGAATCAAACCCGGTCCCAGACGCAGCACTTGGGTTATTGTTGCTGTGCCTCAGTCCAGTGAGCCACAGCAGCTGCTCAGCAGAACCCACTCACAGCAGAGGTCTTATCCTCTGCCTGAGAAAGTGCGAATGGTGCAACACTGTGTAGAGCAGTATGCATGGTATTGCACCATTTGCTCTTGCCTATGGCACTATCCCGGGTTAGCCATAAAGTCCTACGCTATTACACGTGCGATTATAACCCGGTGGAAATGATGTCTCTTCAATTAATAGCCCAAAAAACACTGCTCCAAAAAACATCTCCTGCAGTGAACTTTAAAGTCATAAGGTACAAGAAGGGGTTCTGTTGATGTCACAGTTAGCATTATGCAATGTGTTTTATACATTGTTTTCACCATGTGGATTGCAAGAACTGTCTTTGCCTTGTGTGTGGTGTTACATACCTGTATTTCGTCCTGATTTGCTTGATGCAAAGCTGTTCTGCTGTCCAGTTCTGTTAAACCTGATACCTGAGGAAGACAATACAAAACAAAATTATTATTAATTACATGTGCACCATGCCCAGAAAAAAATAAAATTAATAAGCTCACAATGCAGAAATAACAGAATTTGCAACCTAATTATTATAATGGCAATAATGAACTCAGGGGGTTATGTTAATGTTCAAGTTAATCACCTCCTGGGGGCAATATGGCACTTGGCTACACGTCATGACACATTTTACTCCCCAGGGGACAATTAACTAGAAAATGTACGTAACTCCTATCATTCATTATTGCCTAACTCACACACACACACACACACACACACACACACACACACACACACACACTGTCACTCACTCATACACACAGAAACAGACAACATGTGTTCCATGCCTGGTTGTGAAGCAGTTCATAATAATTTGGTTACAAATTCTGTTGTCTCTGTATTGTGAGATTATTGATTTTATTTTTTCTGATCATGTTGCACATGTAATTAATAATTTTGTTTTGTATTGTGTTCCTCTGGTACAATAACTCTGTTTGCATACCTGTCTTTTATTCTGTTGTCCTTTCTTGTCAGCTGCTCTGTGATCCTCTTCTACTGAAAACAATTCTACCTGAGGATTAAAAAAAAAAGAAATGCTTCTTTGTGCCTTTTTTTGCCATTGGTTTCTACATCTGCTGTTTATGTAAGAATAAAACTGACATGTTCTAAGAGGTTACTTGGACATATGACATTTTCTAGCAGATTAAGTCCTATTGGTCTATCAAGTCTGCTCAAATGTGCAGCTAACACCCCTTATTCTGCAGATGCCCCTCCCTACCACCCTTCCCGTCACTTGACGATCCCCCTTTCCCTGTCCCAGCCCCTTCTGAAGCAGTCCACTGTTCTACTAAATATCACTTCTGCTGTTACCGCATTCCACCCAGCTACCACCTTGTCTATGAAGTCGTGTCTCCTGATTTCCCTCCTCGGCCTTCCTTCTTCCAGTATCATATCATGACCCTGAGTGTACCTCCCCTCCCTTACTTTTAACTACCCCTCCATAAATGTCTTGCTTATTCCTTTCATTTACTTGAAGGTTTCAATCATATCTCCCCTGTCACTCCTCTGCTCCAGTAAGTACATGTTCAACACCCTCAGCATCCTCTCGTGTGGTAACTCCCCAGCACCTTGAACATCTTTGTTGACCTGCAATGCATCCCCTCCAGTAACTTTACATCACTTTTAAGATATGGGCACCAGTACTGCATGCAGTACTCCAGGGGTGGTATAGGTGATTATCTATGAAGTGGCAGAATAACCTCTCCCGTCCATAAAGATGTACCACTTGCTATGCAACACAGCATTTTTTGTACCTCTGTATCTGCCTTCTTACATTGTGCCAAGTTGTTCATTTATCCCAGGATGAGCAACCACAGGTCCTTCTCCTCCTCTCTCTCAATTAGCTGCACTACCCCCCCAGGTTCTCCACCAATGCTTCCATCTTGGTATCATCATCAAACAGACCGGTATTGCTCTTAATGCCCAAATGATATGGGCATAGGGTCATTATGTCACAAGACATTATGCCACATGGCAAAATCCCCTGCCAATACAGTGCGATTTCTGCCATGAGGCATAAGTCTTTTTTGTGGGGGCCTCTTCTCCCACACCCTCTGTTATTTGTGCTGCACCCCAATCCCTCAATAAACATTATCAACTCTGGGGGGGGGGATTAATCCAAGGAGCACACAAAGTCAAAAAACTATTTACGTTTCTGGGAATGGGAATCAGACCTGGTCCCAGATGCAGTGCTTGGGTTATTGCTGCTGTGCCTCTGTCCAGTGAGCCACGACAGCTGCTCAGCAGAACCCAGTGACAGCAGAAATCTTATCCTCTTCCTGGGAAAGTGTGAATGGTGCAATACTGTGTACAGCAGTATGCGCAGTATTTCACCATTTGCTCTTGCCTACGGCACTATCCCGGGTTAGCCATAAAGTCCTACGCTATTACACATGTGACATTATAACCTGGTGGGAATGATAGCTCTTCAATTAATAGCCAAAAAAACACTGCTCCCAAAAACAACTCCTGCAGTGAACCTTAAAGTCATAAGGTACGAGAAGGGGTTCTGTTGATGTCACAGTTAGCATTATGCAATGTGCTTTATACATTTTTATACCATGCAGATTGCAAGAACTGTCTTTGCCTTGTGTGTGGTGTTACATACCTGTATTTCATCCTGATTTGCTTGATGCACAGCTGTTCTGTTGTCCAGTTCTGTTACACCTGATACCTGAGGAACAAAATACAAAACAAAATTATTAATTACATATGCACCATGCTCAGAAAAACATAAAATAAATAAGCTCACAATACAGAAATAACAGAATTTGCAACTTAATTATTATAATGGCAATAATGAACTCTGAGGGTTAAGTTATTGTTCAAGTTAATCACCCCCTGAGGGCAATATGGGACGAGGCATATTACACCCGCAGGGGGTGAATAACTAGATCATTACCATAATCCCCATTGTTCATTATTGCTTAACACACACACACTGTCACTCATTCATACACACAGATACAGACAAGATATGTTCCATGCCTGGTTATGAAGCAGTTCTTCCTGTGGGTCTAGGACCTCATTTAGCAGCTTTTGTTGGTCTGTGACAGCTGCAGATTCTGTTACTGATTGGGTTTGATTTATAGTAGGCAAACCTGTCTGCACAAATAGTGCTGTTTCAAGGTTTGTGGGGTTAGGCTGAACAGAAGTGTTTAGAGTGTAATTTGCAGCTGTGGTTCCCACTGCCGCTATTATTTTAGCAACAGCTGCAATGCCATCATTTTCAGACTGGCCACTTTCAGCTTCAGCTAACTCCTGTTCAGATCGTTCTTCAATCATCTGCAGGAGGCTGTCAATTGTTATTTGAAAATGACAGTGGCCAAATACTGACTCATTTTCAAAGGTGGAGTCCACGTTTAATAAAAGAAAGAAATACAAAAAAAAAGAAATAGCAAAGTAGTTGCATATTTGCTATACTCCTTCAGGCAAGAGCTACTACTAACAGCTCTCCGTAGTGTTGCTGTGTCTTTCTAAACTGACAGAATGCTAGCTGTGTCTTTGTAGGGCAGTTTTGCTGCACGCGGCAAATTGGGGGAATGCTCAGTCTTTTCATTAGCAATATTCCTGTGATACAAAACAACTAAGTTAGATATCTATGTTAGAAGGCTAATTTTGATATATGTACACATACACAGTTATTAATAAATGTGGAATTGTTGACTTACTTACCACTACATTACTCACTTCAAGCTGCAGCATTTGCATGATGTCCCAGCACACAGCATGCCTTCTAACAGATCAGCCTCACTGCTTCATATTTGCTACCTGTTTGTGGTGTGCTGTTCCTTTTTTAATAGTTCATTTTATTACAAAGAAAACTGGACACTACTCTCCCCCTCGACTCCCCCCCATGCACACACTTACTAATGCTCAGGACTCAGCCAGCATGCTACTAAACTGCGATCGCAAAACACTACAAAGATTTATGAATCACTCATCGACTGGTCCCTGTGTAATGTGGCTGTCCGGAACCAATTCTGTCACATTTGTGATTACCTCATGAAATGAGAATTTTAAAACCAGCTCAAGAGTACACAACAATTCTTTTTTTCTGGATCCTTGTGTCTCACTGCTGACCTAGGTTTGGGGGGAGATTGCTGTTGTGGACTACGGAGACGGACAGAGGGCTGCACCGAGGGAAGAAACACAGACATCAGGCAAGCTGCTTTTGCTCACTGTACTGTGTACACTCTCTAACTCATACATTCATATGGGAACTAGGAACGCTCATCGCTGCAATGTTTACTATGTGTGACAGGCTGCACCTCCTGTGTCAGGATCACGCCGTTTTTATGGAGTTACTGCTAGGAATAAATCTTTTAAACATGATATTGAGATTATTAATTAGGACATCTGCGGGTTCAATAACTGCATCTGTTCCCCTTACATTGCCAGTGACTGTGTCTAACTACTGGTGAGCATGCAGGTATGAAAGTATGGGGAACCTTGCTGGCTGGGTCACAGATGGAGAACAGATTACTGCTGGGAGGTACCGACAAATACTGCTTCTGTTGACTGAGATGGCTAAAACCTCTACTTAACCTGCAGTCGCTGAAGCTTGCAGTTCACATCACTTTTTTTTCTTACTGTACCGACTCTCCATGATGTCTGGGTCAGCATGAAATATAAGTTAGTCAATATTAATATCGGCATGCTTAATGGCAGCTGAAAACTCTGAAAATGGAATTAAAAAAAAATAAGAACCAGGTAAATCTATGCTCCTGTGATCCGGCTCTACATGTAGATTAATAAGCAGGTTAATGTAAGGCTGTCAGAATGCTGACAACCAATCAGCTTTAAGCTTTATTGAGACCCTTATAATAATATTATGTAACCTATGTGTACTCTATGTTTAATGTTCTGCACCTGTACTGTTCTCACTGTTGTAACCACACTGTGTAACTCTGTCTCCCCTCCCCCCGCGACGAGGTACCTTTGTAAATGAGTCCATGACTCAAAGGTTGTAAATCTGACTTTTCTAATAAATAAATAAACCTTTTTCACTGGCAAACAAGTTTGCTGGGTGATTTTATCTTTTATTTGTACCAAGTATGCCTGAGCATAGAGATTGCAGGTATGCGTCAGGCATGCTGCTCCAGTTAGGAGCCTGCAGGCTTTGTTAAGTGCCACTGTGACATATCAGAGGGACTTGTTGATGGCAGAATGTAGATAACCTGCCCATAATCTAACAGGGAAATGACAGAGCTGTGGATGGCCAAGTTTAGGGCTTCATGGGCAGGGCTTTATTTATGCCAATAAAGGAGACCGATTCGAGTACTGACTGCTTTGGCAATATTATCTATGTGGCGAGCATATGATAGATTGCTGCCAACGGTAACCCCAAGTATTTGAAATGCTATATTAGCTATAGGAGTGAGCCTGCATTGTTAGTGAGTGTAAGGGGGTAAGTTTTATACTTGCTTTGGATGCTGTTGAAGAGCATACTTTTTGTCTTTTTACAGTTTAAGACAAGCTTGTGGTAACAGAATTATTTTTCCACGCTAGCGAAGTTAGTCAAGTGTTTCCCAAGTACAAAAATAATGTCTTGCTGCTGCGTGTTTACTACTGCTGTGCTGGATAACTATCTAGAGAAGTTGAGAGGACCTATATGAGAAAATGTTTAAGAAACAAAATTATAATTTTTATCTGCTAGAAGGTGCCATCAAAAGTTATACAGTGGAAACTGATGTCCAAATGTCACATTGCTGTACTGCTGCTACTACTGCTGCTACTGAGTGCTGCTACTGCCGCTGCTGCTGAGTGCTACTACTATTACTGCTGCTATTGACGCTGCTGCTAAGTGCTACTACTACTGCTGCTGCTGAGTGCTACTACTACTGCTGCTACTGCCGCTGCTGCTAAGAGCTACTACTACTGCTGCTATTGCCACTGCTGCTGAGTGCTACTACTGCCGCTGCTGCTGAGTGCTGCTACTACTACTGCTGCTGCTCAGTGCTATTACTGCCGCTGCTGCTGAGGGCTACTACTGTCGCTGCTGCTGAGTGCTACTACTGCTACTGCTACTGAGTGCTGCTACTGCCACTGCTGCTGTGTGCTGCTACTACTGCCGCTGCTGCTGAGTGCTACTGCTGCTGCTGCTGCTGAGTGCTGCTACTGCCGCTGCTGCTGAGTGCTGCTACTACTGCCGCTGCTGCTGAGTGCTACGGCCGCTGCTGCTGAGTGCTGCTACTACTGCCGCTGTTGCTGAGTGCTGCTACTACTGCTACTGTTGCTGAGAGCTACTACTACTGCTACTATTTCTGAGTGCTACTACTACTGCTACTACTGCCACTGCTGCTGAGTGCTACTACTGCTGCTACTATTGCTGCTGCTGCTGAGTGCTACTGCTGCTGTTGCTACTGCTGCTGAGTGCTACTACTGCTGCTGCTATTGCCGCTGCTGCTGTGTGCTGCTACTACTGCCGTTGCTGCTGAGTGCTGCTACTACTGCTGCTGTTGCCACTGCTGCTGAGTGCTGCTACTACTGCCATTGTTGCTGAGTGCTACTACTACTTCTACTATTGTTGCTGCTGCTGAGTGCTACTACTGCTGTTGCCACTGCTGCTGAGTGCTACTACTACTGCTGCAATTGCCGCTGCTGCTGAGTGCTGCTACTACTGCCGCTGCTGCTGAGTGCTACTGCCGCTGCTGCTGAGTGCTGCTACTACTGCCACTGTTGCTGAGTGCTACTACTACTGCTACTGTTGCTGAGAGCTACTACTACTGCTACTATTTCTGAGTGCTACTACTACTGCTACTACTGCCACTGCTGCTGAGTGCTGCTACTGATGCTGCTATTGCTGCTGCTGCTGAGTGCTACTACTACTGCTGCTGTTGAATGCTACTACTGCTGCTGCTGAGTGCTACTACTGCTGCTGCTGTTGCTGCTGCTGCTGAGTGCTGCTACTACTGCTGCTGAGTGCTACTACTACTGCTGCTGCTGAGTGCTGCTACTACTGCTGCTGAGTGCTGCTACTACTGCTGCTATTGCTGCTGCTGCTGAGTGCTACTACTACTGCTGCTATTGCTGCTGCTGCTGAGTGCTACTACTACTGCTACTGAGTGTCGCTACTGCTGTTGCTGAGTGCTGCTACTACTGCTGCTGCTGAGTGCTACTACTGCCACTGCTACTGCCGCTGATGCTGAGTGCTGCTACTACTGCTGTTGCTGAGTGCTACTACTACCGCTGCTGCTGAGTGCTACTACTGCTGTTGCTGAGTGCTGCTACTGCCACTGCTGCTGAGTGCTGCTACTACTGCTGCTTCTGCTGTTGCTGAGTGGTGCTACTACTGCTGCTGCTGCTACTGCCACTGCTGCTGTGAAAGTTTGTATTCAGTACATTGTCAAACCATAGGAAGGGAAGAAATGGTTATTTATTTTGATGAGTTGGATGGTTGTTATTTGGACCCATATCCATATCTTCCTACTACTTTCCTTTATAAGGTACGGTTCATGAATGATGACATCATCTACCAGACTACGTTCTGCATCATTGTACCCTGGAGTAAGTTGGCATTAAACACATCTCACAACCAGGGTAAGGTACGTAGGGATTATTTCTATGTTTATGATTGGATGGAGAGGGGGGATTCTGTTGTTTTTGTTGTAATAACCATGGGCAGGATTATCAAACTGTGGTGCAGTGCTTGCAACCTGCCCTGTGCCACAGGACTTAGGTTCTGCTAGTGCACCAAACCACATTCCCACAACTACATCCCATGTTTCATTCCCAGGCAGAGCTGCAACACTTTCCATGATTTACGTCAGCTTGCACCAAATATCTGGCACAAAATCTGGCACTAGAAAATCCCAATTGCTGACAGGAGAATGCCACAAGCTCCATGCACCACATGGCCAGTGCACCGGGAACTTGTGACATTCTTACCAATTCGAAAATTCAGCCCTTTGTCTTTTTACTGTTTCCAATGTCTAGGTGTGATTGTGATGACATGTGCCAGTCTGCAACCTGTAGCTCTGTGAATTCAGCAATAACCATGTAATAGTAAGTGTTTTGGGGGGAAGGTGGTGGGGGTGGGATGGTGGTTGCATAGTTGGTTGAAGTGTGAAATGTTTTGCATATGTCATACTCAGATTACTCATAGTACATGCTTCCTGTTTCTGTTGTTTTTTCTGTTTGCTTGCACACATGTACAAGAAACATTATGTGGCAGCTTAAGAGAGAAGTGAGTTTTGGAGGTGCGGCACTGTGGTGGCCAATGCCACCACTGCATTATTGGGCTATTATGTAATGCCCTCTTTTTCAAGGCTTCTTCAGAGCTGTCAGACCTTTGCAAACATAGGTGCCTTAGTACACATGCTTAATTGATCACATGCTGTAATGATTCAAATAAAATAAAGCTAGTGTAAAGGTAATTCACCCATTAGCCCCACATCCATGTGCTACCACTCAAAATCATCAAAACAATGCAATGAAGTCAATTCGAATAGTTGCAGTACTGAAACCTTTAATTAAATTATCTTATCTAGAACAATTGGGGTGGGATATTCAAAATGCACCAGGCAGGGGGGCAAGCCTGGGCACAGCGCATCTGGGCTGCGCCAGGTGGGGACCAGGCGATATTCAGCAGTGTTACGCCATGGCTCAGCACCATTGAATTTGGCACTGAGGGTGCATGCATTGTGCATGGTGCAGTTGCACTGCACCAGCACAAGTGCCAGAAAGGGGAGCAGGGGGCTGCGCCAGCTCAAGTGCGCTAGGTGCAGCAAATGTGATATTCAGCCATGGGCATGCAAATGAGGCCATTATACATGCAAGGCACAAATGGGGCCATTTGCATGTCATTATGGCCCCATTTGCATGCGGTGTGCCAATCCGCAGTGACTTGTGCCTGGTGCCCTGCAAGGCTGCAGTCATCGGGACTGACACCCTGCTCCCCCACGGTGGGCTCCACTCCCATTCGCCTGATCGTGGGCACGTGTATAAGTAATCCCTGGTGGTCCAGTGGACCACTATCCATTGCCCGATCGTGGGCATATGTCAAACATCCCTGGTCATCCAGTGGACCGATCCCCAGTGCCCGATCGTGTGCTTAGGTTACAAATCCCTGGTGGTCCAGTAGAATCCCCCCAGTGCCCAATCGTGGGTGGAACAATCTACAGACACCCTGGTGGTCCAGTGGTACCCCCTCCCCACCCATACACTGCATTCCCCACCATCCTGCACCCCCCAAGTCATCAGTGGGTGGCAGCACCCCACCCATGAGCCACCCGGCCACCCACAGACTGACTGCCTAAAGTAGAGCTGTATACCTATTTGTCCACTGCATTGGCCAATGAGCATGCAGACCATACTGTACTACACAGTCCAGAATTGTGAATGAACACTCATTCACAGTTCTGGACTGTGTAGTACAGTATAGTCTGCACACCCATTGGCCAATGCAGTGGATCAACAGGGTGAGCAGCCCCACTGTATGCTGTCAGTCAGTGGTGGCCGGGTGGCTTACGGGTGGTGAGCCGCCACCCGCCGCCCACTGGGAGGTTGGTGATGCAGTGGTGGTGGGGAGGTTGTACCACTGGACCACCAGGGTGTCCATAGATCATTCTGCCCATGATCAGGCGCTGGGGGGTATTCCACTGGACCACCAGGGAGTTTTATCCTATGCCCATGATTGGGCACTGGGGATTGGTCCACTGGACCACCAGGGATCATTTAAACATATGCCCATGATCGGGCAATGGATAGTGGTCCACTGGACCACCAGGGTCTATTATACATATACCCACAATCGGGCAAGGGAGGCATGATGCCCCCTGGGCAGAGGGCTTGTGGACTGTGTCCTGGGTGGTTGGGTGGTCACCCACAGCAGGCGGCTGCCATGTTGCACCTTACAATATGGCTGCTCACCTGTGGGTGTCCAGAACTTGCTCCGGGTTTCGCCGGGCACAACTTTGCACCCCCTTGTACAGCTCAAAGTGGGTATGTGCCAGCATATGTGCTGCACATCTTGGGCTGAATATTGGGATGTGCTGCATATGCATGGGCATGCCCCCCGCACTTGTGCTGCATACATTACTGATGCACCCCGGCACATCAGAGGTTGCACAGCGCAACCTGCCCCTTTGAATATCGCGCCAGGGTGCATTGGTGGGTTGCACATGGCACAACTCTGTTGCACCATGTGCAACTCCTTTGAATATCCCACTCTTGGTATCCTGAGTTTTCCTCAAGTGTCTGGGCTTCAATTTTTGAGGAGTTCCAGTATTCTGAAACAAAAACACAGGACAATTAAAAGCAATTCTATGTAGTTTGTGACTTTCACATTTGACTCATATAAAACGTTTTTGTAAATGTGCTTAACATTTACTGACTATGTTTTTGTATGCAACATCTGCCTGTCCGGGACATGTGGAATGGGAAGGGGGGGCTTGGTGGTGAAGGGGTGGGGAAAAGGAAAAAAAGGGGATGAAATTCCACTGTCATTTACTTCTTGCCCTGTTAGAAAGGGGGAGATTTCAAATGGGCCATTTAGTTGAGGATATTGCAAAGCACCCGTCTTATAAAGCCATTCTTGCTCATGGCAATTTAGCATGTTGTCCAAGTCTCCACATCGTACATTTTTGGAAATGCTTTCAGTGCCAGTCATTGAAATGTTGTGTGTAACTCTGGGCTGACTATGATATGCATTGCCATGACATATGTTAGATGTTTGTTTCTAATGGCATTTATGTGTTCATAGGTCCTGTGTCTCAATGTCCTTTTCATTCTGCCAATGTCGGAACAGCCACAGGAGTACTGTAGGACGTTAATTACCCTCTCACTGTTACAGACAATACTGCCCTTGATCTGTTCTGTCCTGCACGTAAGTGGATAATAAAAACATGATTGTTTTTCATGTATTGGCAGGCCTGACAGAACCCACAAGGTTTATTGACCCATTTTTCTTTATTGCAAAATAGTCCCTTACAAATAATGGATACTACATTACTCTTATGCACATAGAAATATCACACACACATTACTGACACGATCTGTGACATTTTTTGTGCATAATATTGTTTCCTACTTTGCCTACCACTGTAACTGTAGCCTGCCCCCCAAGAAATACAGAACACTGTGCCCCTTTCTCTCTCTCTCTGTCTCTCTCTCTCTCTTTCTCTCATATCACTGTATGCTGTCCACCTGCGATTTGGCACACTCTTACAAACAATGCCATGTACATTGCATCCTAGGTATACTTCAGCTTCCCCAACACAAACACATGTCTATATTTCACAAAACCAATAGCCTACATCCACTCCAGACAAGCCACTGTCTATATTCCCAGCTGCATCACCCACCACACCGGTCAACACAGCAACACAAAACAGACATGTCACACCTGTTACAGAGAATGTCTCCAAAAAGAATGACTCATGCATCACCCGGTTGGCAGCATTTCAAAGCCTATTTCAACCCTGAAAACATCAATACAATACTACATCATGCATGCACTCCTCTCTCTAATGTACTGCAAAAAGTGAACAGCCGCTCTGACACCTGCCCTTGAAACATTCAGCAGGGACAGTGTTGATCACCGCATATTGGGAAACAGTCCCAACTCACCTGCCTCCCCAACATACCTCTCAACTGTCCCTGATTTTCAGGGACTTGATTTGTCTAAAAATTTTACTCTGCCCTCCTAAAATTGTGTTTCTGTGACTAAACAGTGGGGTTATAAGTACAAAATAATATCAAACATAAAAGTTACAGACTTGTTCTTTCTTAGTTGATTTTTTTAAGCCTTGTCCCTGATTTATGAGGGGAGTTTGAGAGGTATGCTCCCCAAACTAATCATGACATGTCAGTTCATAATATAGTGTTGGAATTACAGGTGGGGGTTTGCCAGGGCTCTGCCCCAGTAGCTCTGAAGTGAGCCCCGGTAGCTCAGAAAAATAAATCTATGTGGTGGGGCTGGAGCTCTGGCCCCGGCAGCTCTTCTGTTAGTGGGACCTCACAGGTTAGCCCCTCATACCTCAGAAGTAGCCACTTTTGAGACATGAATCTATGCAAGGCTATGGCTGCAGTAGGAATCAAGACATGAATGGGTTAAGGTTCCTAAACAGTTGTAAGCATGTGAAATGAAACACAGGTGTGTTTGTCCTGTAAACTTAAACATTTATGTTCCCATCTGTTTGGCCTATAGCAAAACCAGTGATAAAACAGACACTCCCTCTGATAACACACAAAAGATGATTCATTATTTTGAAGGAGGAATGTCACAGGTGCTGTTAATTAGGAGGGCATATTTTCTGTACTATCCAGTTAGAATATGACATCATACTCCTTATGTTCATCAAACCTTGAGTTATTTAAAAAAGTAAAATGTCTATATGCTCATTAGTAGCTTGCTATATTTAGCTTTTCACAATGTGACAGTATAGCCTAGCCTAGAGGTTAGAGTAATGAGCTGTAAATGAGATTGGTAAATCAAGCACAGCAGGGTTTGATTCCCACAAGCTCCACTTGCATACCATTAACCTCCACAGTGCTCCCAGGTTGCTTCTGAAAATAGGCACTTGTGCCTAGTGAAGCTAACCCAGTACCCCCCCAAATAAAAAACTTATACTATCTCACGGGCTGGCCCCTCCCGTCATTGCATTGCTGCTTAAAAGTCAGTTTAAAATTAGCTACAAAACTGAAACTGCAAAACATGTAGGTTTGGATACTATAAATATTGGGGCCTCTTGTGGTAGAACAGGCTTCGATCATGAGGTTTGGGTGAGAGGACTGCAAAGCATAACTGAGCGGTTCTGGCTGTGGCCCTAACTTCAAGACAGGAGTCTTGTCTTGTACCATAAGCACACCACAGAGGCTCCAGTCATAAACCACTCAAGCATATAAAAAAGTATGGGAAGTGGTGCAGCTGACTTTGCATTTGTTTTATTTTGGAAAGCAGGTAAGGCCCACAAGGCACAAGTGAAGGATTTCCGGAGCAATCTGGGAGCACTGGGGAGATTAAGTACATAGATCCATAGATACATACATAGATACATAGACAGTGTCGGCAAATAAGGGCCTATGGCCCACCCAGTCTGCCCATTTGAGCTTGTAAGTTCAGTTTGTTTTCCTAGAAGTCTGTTTCCCCTTAACCCTGACCTCTAGAATTCCTTTATGTCTATCCCATGCATTCTTAAATCCCGTGATTGTTTCAGCCCCCACCACTTCCTCTGGCAGGGTGTTCCACTTGTCCACCACCTGCTCTGTGAAGAAATTCTTTCTCATGTTTCCTCTGAATCGTCCTCCAACTTCATCCCATGCCCTCTAGTCCTGGAACATCTTTTCGCTTAAAATAGTGTTTCCTGCACCCTGTTCCTCCCTGTAAGATACTTGTATGTCCTATCATATCCCTCTCCCTCCTCTCCTCCAGGGAGTACATGTTCAGTTCCTTCAACCTGTCTTCATAGGACTTGTGATGCAATCCATGCACCATCTTTGTTACCCTCCTCTGAACCTTCTCTACCCTGTCTATGTCCTTATGTAGGTATGGTCTCCAAAACTGTAAACTGTACTCCAGGTGGGGCCTCACTAGTGTCTTGTATAGCGGAATTATGACCTCCTTTTTCCTGCTGGTGATGCCCCTGCCGATACATCCCAGCATCCTATTTGCTTTACCTGATGCCTTGTCACACTGTTTCTACCTTGAGGTCATCAGAGATGACAACCCCAAGATCCCTTTCCTGCTTGTTGCATGCTATATCCTCACCCCCAACTGATATATTGTGCCAGGGTTTTTGTGCCCCATATGCATTATCTTGCACTTCTTTGCATTGAATTTCAACTGCCAAACCCTTGACCATTCTTCAAGTTTCTGCAGGTCCCTTCTCATTCTGTCTACACCCTCTGTGTGTCTGCTCTGTTACAGAGCTTTATGTCATCAGCGAACAGTGAAATTCTGCCTTCTAGAATCCTCGATAATGTCACTGATGAAGATGTTGAATAGGACCGTCCCAGCACTGATCCCTGTGGTACCCCACTGGTCACTCTTCCCTCTGTGGAGTGACAGCCATTTACCACCACCCTCTGTGTCCTGCCACCCAGCCAGTTACCTACCCGCCACACTACTGTCCTGCCCACACCCATATTCCCCAGTTTGTGTAATAGTCTTCTATGTGGCACAGTGTCAAAGGCCTTGCTGAAGTCCAGATAGGCCATGTCCACTGCCTCCTGATCCACCTCCCCAGTCACCCAGTCAAAAATTCAATGAGGTTGGTCTGACATGACCTCCCCTGGTGAAACCATGCTGCCTTGGGTCCTGTAGTCCATTGACAACCAGATGTTCCACCAATCTCTCCTTCAGTAGTGCTTCCATGATCTTTCCCACTACCGAGGTGAGGCTGACTGGTCTGTAGTTCCCTGCTTCCTCTTTGTTCCCACTTTTGTATAAGGGGACTACATCTGCTGTCCTCCAGTCTTTGGGTACCTCCTGTTTCCAGTGATTGGCTAAACAGGATAGCCAGAGGTTCAGCCACCACCTCTCTTAGTTCTTTAGGACCTTAGCGTGCACCCATCTGGCCACATTGCTTTGTCAACTCTTATTACTTCCAGTTCCTTCAGGACCCATTCTCATGTAAAGGGACTTGTGTCCATTTCTGCACCATTCTCACCCTTGTACTCCCTTCAGACCCATTACCCCTCTTCCTCAGTAAAGACTGAGCAGAAATACCTGTTCAATATGTCAGCTTTACTGTTGTCATCCTCCAGCGCTCCCCATCCTCCCCTTCAGTCTCACTATCCCTCCCTTTGTCTTTCTTTTTCACTTATGTACCTGTAAAGGTTTTGTCCCCTTTACCCACTGATTTTGCAATGTGTTCTTCTGTCTGAGCTTTGGCTTCCTTACTGACTTCCTGCCACCCTTTGTTTCTCCTGGTACTTCTCCCATCCCTTCTGCCTGTGTCTTTTGTATTGCCAGAATGCAATCTTTTGGCTTTCACTTTCTTTTGCTACCTCTTTGGAAAACCATAATGGTCTCCTCTTCCTTTTCCTCTTGCTAACCTGCTTAATGCATAATTCTGTTGTTCTTATAATCCCCATTTTAAATACTGCCCACTGTTCCTCAACCCCTGATTCCTGTCCCATTCCCCTTAATGCATCTTTCAAGTATCTCCCCATTTTCCCAAAGTCTGCCCCCCTAAAATCCAGGATACATGTTTTTGTGTGGTTTGGTTCTGCTCTTTCTGTGATTTCAAACCACAATGGCTGCTGGTCACTGTTACCCAGGTGCTCCCCCACTGTTACCCCATCACACTGTCCCTGTTTGTGAGCAGAAGGTCCAGTATTGCCTTCTGCCGAGTTGGTTCCATGACCAGTTGCTTGAGGAAGGCACCCTGAAGGGAGTCCAGGATAAATCTGCTCCTAGTTGATGCTGCTGCTGGGATGCTCCAGTCCACGTCTGGAATATTGAAGTCTCCAACCAGTACTACCTCACCCTTGTCTGCCATCCTTTGGATGGCTAGCATCAGCTCCCTATCTGTTTCTTCCTCCTGGGCTGGTGGTCTATAGACCACACCTGTGCAGATGGCTGGCCCAATTTTCCTTTCCAGCTTAACCCACAGTATCTCTCCCCCATTTTGTTCCTCCTGGATCTCTGTGGCCCTTATGTCATTTTTCACATACAGTGCCACTCCTCCTCCCTTCCTGCCTGCTCTGTCTCTTCTGAATATGTTGTAGCCAGGTATGGCCATCTCCCAGTCATGGTTATCATTACACCAGGTTTCAGTGATGGCCACAATGTCCAGGTCTGACTGTACCATGACAGCCTCCAGATCTTCTATCTTGTTGCTAAGGCTCCTGGCATTTGCACACATGGCTTTCCATGATTTGACCTGCCTAGACTGCTTCACTGTTCTACTCCAGCCCCTTCCTTGGTTTTCATTTATCCCTGGTTCTCCTTGCTGTCTGCCCTTCTGCTGAATGTTGCCCCTTTTCTGCTTATCCACCTTTTGGACACTAATCTCCATCTTTTGCACACTGCTTTGCAGAGATAGCCACCTCTGGTTCACTGGTTCCACTGCTAGCTGTGGGGTGAGCAAGTAGGTACCATCCTTGCTGGCCTGCCACCCCTTTGCTAGTTTCAATGCTTGTCAATGTAGTATTTAAACTTATCATTGAGTGCTTGATTCCCTCCAGGATGGATGCAGACTGTCAGGCTTGAACAAACCTCCATCCCTCCAGGTGGGTCCCCAGTCACCAATGAATCCAAACCCTTCCTCACAGCACCAGTTCTTCAACCATGAGTTAAAGTTCCTGGTGCATGCACTCCTATGCTCTCCCTTGCCTCTCACAGGTAGTACTTCTGAGAAAGTGACAGAAGTAGCTACTTGCTTGAGACCCCTCCCCAGTTTCCTAAAGTGAAATGCTTAAACTGACGGTATGCAAGTAGAGGCTCTGGGAATCAAACCCATGTCATGGATTTATCACGCTGATTCATAGCTCATTACTCTAACCTCTAGGCTATACTGCCAGCCCTGTCTAATCTATGGGGTGGTAGGAGAGGATTCAAAAGTTATACAATAAGAGGACAAAGTTTTGGCAAGCTGGTGTGGAACAGGTTTTCATGATTTGGCATGTAATAATACATAACAGAGTGGTTCAGAGCCTTATGCAGAGATAATTGGCTAACTGGCTGCCTAGGGGAGTTGTAAGACCCAACACTGAAGGCAGAGGTCTTTATATCCCTGGAAGTGGGGTTATCTCAGCACATGGGCCAGTCTGTTGTGTCTTGCTGCATTTGCGAAATGGGTGATAGGTAGGCTCATTAGGGCAGATTGGGGGGGTTGCACTGAATAATGTTTGTTCTGCTACTGCATCACACAAACAGCAGACACCCCCTAGAAAATGTTGTAATATGATAAGAAATGCGATTGAATCTTGGTGAATGAACAGCAGTAGACAAGCTTTCTTCACCTTGGTTTGCTAACCGGTTTGGGTGGGAGAACATGACACATTTTTGAAAATGTGGGATTTATATTGGTAGTCTGATATTTGAGGTGATTAGCCAGGGGCAGGCAGCCACTGGTACATTTTACTCAGGTGGGCATTATGGTATGTAGATACTGAGAGGAATGCCTGGAGTCAGCCTGTTTTAAGGCATCAGTAGTTTGGATTGCTCTACCCATTTTATATGCCTTATATAATTAAATCTAGCTTTATTGTGTATTTTTGGGGGTTTAACAAGGTTCATGTTTAACTTTTTTTTTTGCACTTTTCAAGATCAGAAAGTGATACCCACTTTGCTTTTCAAACCATAACGTTGGAAGAGAAAATATGACTTTCTACCATTCATTTTAATTTTGGTTTTAGTTACTTAAAATCCTTCTGGCAAGTACCTATTTTCAAAGGATTCAGTCATATATATGTATATATATATATATATATATATATATATATTAGAGGCAACAAACTCTGTTTAATGCATTAGTTAGGGTTGTTCCACACAGCAAAAAGTGAGGAAATTCAGTGTTAGGTTGAAAACTCCCTTGGACCCCGCCCCACCCCATTTGGCATTGGGATGTGTTGTCACATAGCAACATGGTGCCTGCAAACGGAAATGTCAATGGGCATAGTGATGCAAAGTGAAACAGAAAGAGAAACAGTACTGTAGACACAAATGTCAAAAAATAATAGAAACACAAGCGCAAATGAAAACGCAAAGGATAATGCACATGGTAACGTTGACGTCAACAGTAAGTGAAACAGGTACGGAACCGCAAGCAGAAAGGGCAACAGTAACAGTAATGTAAGCACACAGGCTGGTTTTCCTCAAAACCTGCACAGAGAAAGCCAGTGAGTACAAAGAATGTATGCATAATGATGGGTATCGGAGCAGAAAATGAGGACTTGGAATACTAAATAGGTTACATCTCAGGAACCGTACGACGTAGAGAAAAAAAATAAAAGTCATATGATTTACGACTGTTTTGTGCTGAGCCCCCATTAGGAGGCTAAGTATTTTTCTGATGAAGTCCGTATCTCACACTGTTTCCGAGATATGGGCCCTGAAAGACGCGGTGAACGCCGTAATGTTATCCTATGGGAAAAAAAGAGAAGTTCGGAGCACCATAACTTTGCCTCCCTGTAATATTTTTTCAGCAAACCACTGAAAGGCACATCTGTGGGTGGTTGGCTGTCTTCCCTCCAAATTTCAGGAAAAAAGACCAAACCATTGTTTTGCAGCAGGGTGCCAAAGGATTCCTGTAATGCGTCGGGCACCGTAATGTTATCCTATGGGAAAAAAATCAAATTTGGAGTGCCGTAACTTTGCCGCCATGTAATATTTTTTCAACACATCACTGAAAGGCACATCTGTGAGATGTCACCTGCGTTCCCTCCAAGTTTCAGCCCAAAACTCCCAACCGTTCTTTTGCAGGGCAGTGCCAAAGAATTGCTGTCATTTTCCCACAGACTAGAAAACTACTGTTGCAATTTGCAAAAGCTTTCGCAAAAATTTGCGTCACTTTTATGAGCGTGAAAGTACTTTGTGAAAGTACTTTTTCCAGAAATGTGAAAATCATATTTCTGGGGTGTTTTACCCCAAAATAAAGACATGGCTAGCATCCTCAGGGTCCGACTAGGTGAATACAAAAAGAATTAGGTTACTAACATACTAAAATGGCAGCAGAATAGGCCTAACGGTCTTTCGTGTCTGCTCGTTTGGTCAGCCCCCACCCTGGGTGCTGACCTTGCTGTCCCCCTCTCTGGCTTTTCCTTCCCAGTTCTGGATATTCTTGCTGCATTGGATTTTGCTTCCAGAACCCTTCCCTGTACCTGTCCCACCCCTCTTGAACCCTCCACTGTCTCTGCCTCCATCAGCCCCTAGGTAGTGCATTCCATGGCTCCACCACCCTCCTCAGTGAAGTAGCACCTCCTCCTTTCTCCCTGAATCTTCCCTCCAGCTTCCACCCATGCCCTCTAGTGGCCCCTTCCTCCTTCCTTCGAAGCACCCTGACTGTTCTTCCCCCATTTACCCTCTTCATGTACCTGAAGACCTCTATCATGTCCCCCCGGTCCCTTCTCTCTTCCAATGTGTACATATTTAGCTCTTTGAGCCTCTCTTCATAGGTCCTGTCCGCCAAGTCCCAAATCATTTTGGTTGCCCTCCTCTGGACCCTCTCCAGGAGGTTAATGTCCCTCTTTAAGTGTGGCCTCCAAAACTGCACGCAATACTCCAGGTGCAGCCTCACTAAGCAGTTATACAGAGGGAGTATCACTTCCCTCCTTCTGGAGGTGATCCCCCTAGCGATGCATCCCAGCATCCTGTTGGCCTTGGGTGCTGCCTTCCTACAAGTCTCAGAGTTGTTCATCTTGACATCCACCACCACCCCAGGTCCCTCAGCCATTGAGACTTGTAGTATTTCCAGGGTGTACACTTGGCCTGGGTTTCTGGCCCCCAGGTGGAGTACCTTGCATTTCCCTGCATTGAACCTCAGCTTCCACTTTCTAGACCATCTTTCCAGAGCCTCCAGGTCCCTCTGCAGGGCCACCCTCCCCTCCTCCCCATCCACCACCGCCCCCAGTTTTGAGTCATCTGCAAAGAGACTCATCTCACTCCTGATTCCTGTCCTTATGTCAGATAGATAGGCATTGAACAGAAGGGGCCCAAGGACTGATCCCTGTGGGACCCCACTAATGACCCTCCTTGGGGATGAGACTATCCCACCAACTATGACCCTCTGGGTCCGGTCCTGGAGCCAATTGCCTATCCATCTGACCATCTGGTTTCCCACCCCCATTTCTCCTAGCTTATCCAACAGGCCCACGTGAGGATCAGAGTCAAATGCCTTGCTGAAGTCTAGAAAGAGGACATCCACTGGTCTACCCAGGTCCAAGGCACTTGTCACCCAGTCATAGAACTCCACAAGGTTTGTCTGACATGATTTCCCCGGGATGAATCCATTCTGTCTATTGTCCAGGCACCCTGACTTATCCAGGTCCCCCCCAGCCTCTCCTTGACAATGCCCTCCATCACCTTGCTCACCACCGATGTCAGGCTGACAGGCCTGTAGTTCCCTGCCACCTCCCTTGATCCCCCTATGTGGATAGGCACTACATTCGCCACCTTCCAGTCTTGGGGCACCCACCCTGTCCTCAGAGAGATGGTGAAAAGCTCTGCCAGGGGTTTTGCCAGGACATCTGCAAGTTCCTTCAGCACTCTAGGATGTAATTTATCCGGCCCCAGTGCTTTCTCTGTCTTAAGGGAGCTGAGGGCTTCCCTAACTCTCTCTGCTGTGATTTCCACTTCTGGTACCTCTTCTTCCTGCTTAGCCCTCCCCCACCTGCCAGTGATGCCTCCCTCCCCAGACCTGCCGATTGGTAAGGGTCCCCTCCTCATTATCTCTGTCTCCTCCCATGTATGATGCAGCATCCCCATTTTCCTGGTGAAAACTGAGGTGAAGTACTCATTTAGTACCTCAGCCTGCTCCCCAGGTCTTGTGCCCATCTCTCCCTGATTTAATCCTGCTAATATGCCCTTCCCTTCGTCTTTCCCCAAAGTATCTAAAGAACCCCTTTTCCATCTCCTAATTTCCTGGCCAGGTTCTGCTCCTTCCTTGCCTTAGCCGCCTCACCACTCTAGTGGCCCTTCTAGCCATCAGCTCTGTCCCTTCAATCCTTTCACTCCTTGAGCACTTGAATTTTTATAGGCTGCTTTCTTTCCTCAAGACCACCTCCTGGACCTCCCTGGTCCACCAACAGGGTTTTTGGGCCCTACCGCATTTTCGTCTTACTCTTGCTAGAGGGTCCCAAATTTAAATGCCAAGCATTTTTCTGATCACTAACAGAAAACAAAATGGCAGATTTACGAAAGTAACAGGGCCATTTGCGAAAGTAAAAATGCATTTGCGACACTGTCGAACTTTTTAACTTTTCCCATTGACTTATAATGGGAAATTGTTTTTTGAATAACTTTTGAACCGTTCAATATTTTTTCACCAAATCTTCTAAAGGCACATTGGGGACCCTGGTCACATGTTCCCTGAAGATTTTGGGCAGGTCATGCAAACCATGTGACCTGTAGGCGTGACCGTACAATTCCAGAAAAAGTGTAAACGCCCATGCAGATCACGCTTAATAACTCCACAGCCATATATCTGATTGGTACAAAACTGGGTGGATCCCAAGGCCTATGATTCTTGATTATGTGTTCCAAATTTCAGGAAAATCTGTCAAAAGGTTGCAAAGTTATTAAGGTGCAACATTTTGGGTTTAACATAGAAATGGCTCCTCGACCCTAACTATGGTAGCACTACCGACTACTATATATATATATATATATATATATATATATATATATATATATATATATATAGAGATAGAGCAAAAATGTTTAATCGATTAGTTAGTTGTCATTAACGATAAGTGGACTGGATGTTAGACCCCCCCAGTTCACTCCCCCAACTGGCATTGGGGTGCACATTGAGTCATTGGCCCCAACTCTCACCCATCACATGTTTAAAGAAGCAGAGGTATAGGAGAATGGGGTGAAAGTTAGGACCTGACGACCCCAACGCACATCCGTGCCGGGTTGGGGATGGGCTGGGGATCTAAGGGGGTTTCAACCCTAACACCAAATTTCCTCACTTTTGCTGCTGTGGAACAACCCTAACTGATGCATTAGACAGAGTTTTTTGCCTCTAACTTCCCTTCTTTTTGAGAATGATGATGACAAATAGTGAATGTAATGCAGTGGCGGGAGCAAGGTGCCCGAGGGCGCCGTGCTCCCACCACCTGATGTCTTGTGACATAATAATAGGAACAGCAACACAAACAGAAGTGCCAACAGTGGCGCACATGGTAATGGAAACGTAAATGATTAAGGAAAGGTTAATAGACATGCAAGCTCAAAGTGACGCCAAAGTGAACTGTGACACAAACAGACATTGAAGCATGTACAAAAACACAACTGGTAATGTGAACAGTGATGGCAGTGGTATTTTAAATGGAAATGTTGAGTGTCACAGCAAAAGAACACGAAAGGAACAGAAACAGAAGCCGAAGCATTATCGCAACGCACCAGAAGCGCACACAGCCACGGTACCACAATAGTAAAACGCAAAATGGTAAAGTTAACATGAATAATGCCAAAGGAAACAGAATAGAATGGAATGCAGGCACGTACGGAAACTCAAACCGTAACGTGCATGGTCACGGAACCACAATAGTTATCGCAAATGGTAATGATAACAGCAACAATAAGGCCAAAGGAAAGAGAAATGCAAATGCAATTGAGTACAGAAACAAAAACCATTACACGCACGGCCATGGTACTGCAATTATAAACACAAATGGTAAGAGTTACAGCAAAAATAACGCCAAAGGAAACAGAAACGAAACAGAAATGCAAGCACATATGAAAGCGCAAACCGTAATACACGTGAATGGTACTGCAATTGCAAATGAAACTGGCAATGATAACAGCAACAATAATGGCAAATGACATAGAAATGCAAACGCAAGTGAAAACGCAAACCGTAATGCACATGGTGGCGTAGATGGTAATGGTGCCACAAACGGTAATGGAAACGCAACTGGAAATGCTAACTGGCACAGTAACGAAAAGGGCACACCCTTCTTTTTCCAATAAATGCATTGGAAAACACAGCGAAAACAAAGAATGTATACATAACAATGGGCCTTGGAGCAGAAAATAAGGACTTGGAATATTAAATTGTTTATATCTCAGGAACTGTATGACGTAGAAAAAAAATGTAAATTTCATATGAATTATGACTTTCCTGGCAAGTTTTGTGCTTAGTCCCCAGTAAGGGGCTAAGCACTTTTGTGACAAAAAGTCTGTATCTCACACGGTTTCCGAGATACGGGCCCCAAAAGGCACGACGGACGCCGTAATTTTATCCAATGAGAAAATGTGCTAACTTCGGAGTGCCATCACTGTGCTGTCCTGTAATATTTTTTCACCAAACCACCAAAAAGCACATCAGTGGGATGTTGGCTTTCTTCCCACCAAATTTCAGCCCAAAAGAGCAAACCATTATTTTGCAGCAGGGTGGCAAAGGATTCCTGGAATGCAGTGGACGCCGTAATGTTATCCTATGGGAAAAAGTGTCAACTTTGGAGTGCTGTAACTTTGCCTCCCTGTAATATTTTTTTCACCAAAACACTAAAAGGCACATCTGTGAGATGTTGGCTGCATTCCCTCCAAATTTCTTTTGCAGCAGGGTGACAAAGAATTGCTGTCATTTTGCCATAGCCTGGAAAAGTAGAGTCGTAATTTGTGAAAGCTTTAGCAAAAATTTGTGAAACTTTCATGAGTGCGACACTACTTTGCGAAAGTACTTTTTCCAGAAACTTGAAAAACATATTTCTAGGGTGTTTAACCTCAAAATAAAGACATGCCTAGCATCCTCAGGGTCCGACTAGGTAATCACAAAAAGAATTGTGTTGCTAGATGGTCCCAAATTTAAATGTCAAGCATTTTTCTGATCACCAACTGAAAACAAAATGTTGGATTTGCAAAAGTAAAAGGGTCATTTGCAAAAGTAAAAACTGCATTTGTGAAAGTGTTGAACTTTTTGTTAACTTTTCCCATTGACTTATAATGGGAACTTATTTTTTGAATAACTTTTGAACCGTTCAATATTTTTCCACAAAATCTTCAAAAGGCACATCAGGGACCCCAGCTGCATGTTTCCTGAAGTTTCTGGAGCAGTCGTGCAAACCGTGTGACCTATAGGTGAGAGCAAAGAAATCGCAAAAAAGTGTAATTGTGCAATTTTTTTAATTTTTCAGTTTTTGTTGACTGGGTAAGTGCACTATACAAATCCTGCCTATTTTCAGTTATGACCCGGGAAGGGGGATACAGATGAATGCCACCTGATCTTAAACCAGATTAAGCTATTGGTGGTATTTTTAGTGAATGAGGGAAATTTGGCCAGGACACCGAGGAAATTCCCCTACTCTTTTCTATAAGTGCCATGGGATATTTAACATCCACCTGAACTACCTCCAATCCAGACAGATGGGAACTCAGTTTAACGTCTAATCTGAAAGAATGTTGTCGCTTAACAAACAACTCTGCAGCCGTATATCCAACTGGTACAAAACTTGGCAGATCCCAAGATCTGCCATGCCCAATTGTGATTACCAAATGTCAGGCAAATCAGTTAAATGGTGGCAAAGTTATTAAGATGCAAAATTTGACCCTTAACCTTAAAAGTGCTACTCAACCCTAACTATACCGTGCTACCATAATATATATATATATATATATATATATATATATATATTAGAGGCAAAATCTCTGTTTAATGCATCAGTTAGGGTTGTTCTACAGCGACAAAAGTGAGGAAATTGGTGTTAGGGGTTGAAAGCCCCTTGACCCCCAGCCCACCCCAACCGGCTTCAGGGTGCGGATTAGTCTTTGGCCCTAACTCTCACCCCATCACATGTGTAAAGAAGCAGAGGTACAGGAGAATGGGTTGAGAGTTAGAAATGATGACCCCAATGCGCACCCCGATGCCGGTTGGAGGGGTGACGTGGGCTGGGGGGGTCCAAGGGGGGCTTTCAACCCTAACACCTAATTTCCTCACTTTTGTTGCTATGGAACAACCCTAACTGATGCATTAAACAGAGTTTTTTGCCTCTAATTTCCCTTCTTTTTGACAATGATGATGACAAATAGTGAAAGTAACGCAGCGGCGGGAGCACGGGGCCTGACGTCTTGTGACATAGTAACAGGAACAGCAACACAAACAGAAGTGCCAACAGTGGTGCACATGGTAATGGAAGTGTAAGTGGTAAAGGAAACGTTAATAGAAACGCAAGTGCAAAGTGACACCAAAGCGAACAGTAATGCAAACGGACATTGAAGTGCGTATGAAAACACAACTGGTAATGTGAACAGTGATGGTAGCAGTATTTTAAATGGTATTGTTAAGTGTCACAGCAAAAAGAATGTGAAAGGGAACAGAAATGGAAAAGCAAGCGCACACGTAAATGCAAACAGTAACATGCACAGGCATGGTACCGCAATTGTAAATGCATATGGTAAAGTTAACATGAAGAAGAATAATGGCAAAGGAAAGAGAAATAGAAACGGGAACAGAAGAGCATATGGAAACGCAAACCGAAATGCCCACAGGCACAGTACCGCAATTGTTAATGCAAATGGTAATGGTAACAGCAACAATAACATGAAAGGAAAGAGAAACGGAAATGGGAACAGAAGAGAGTACAGAAATGCAAACCATTACATGCACGGTCATGGTAGTGCAATTGTAAATGCGAATGGTAACAGTAACAGCAAAAATAATGCCAAAGGAAACAGAAACGCAAGCACGTACGGAAATGCAAACTGTAACGCACGTGCACAGTACTGCAACTGCAAATGAAACAAGTAATGGTAACAGCAACAATAACGCAAAATGACATAGAAACGCAAACACAAGCGCAAGCAAAAATGCAAACCGTAATGCACACAGTGGCATAGACGGTAACGGTGGCACAAACGGTAACGGAAATGCAACTGGAAACACTAAGTGGCACAGTAACAAAAGGGCACACCCTTCTTTTCCCCAAAAAATGCATTGGAAAACAGAGCGAAAATAAAGAATATATACATAACAATGGGCTTTGGAGCAGAAAATGAGGACTTGGAATATTAAATTTCTTATATCTCAGGAACCGTACAATGTAGAAACAAAATGTTAATTTCATATGAATTATGACTTTCCTGGCTAGTTTGGTGCAGTGACAAAAAGTCCGTATCTTGCACCATTTCCAAGATATGGGCCCCGAAAGGCACAATGGATGCCATAATGTTATCCAGTGGGAAAAAGTGTCAACTTCAGAGTGCCATCATTGAGCTGCCCTGTAATATTTTTTCACCAAACCACCAAAAGGCACATCAGTGGGATGTTGGCTATCTTCCCTCCAAATTTCAGCCCAAAAGACCAAACCATTATTTTGCAGCAGGAAAGCAAAGGATTCCTGTAATGTGGTGGATGCTGTAATGTTATCCTATGGGAAAAAGTGTGAACTTTGGAGTGCCATAACTTTGCTGTCCTGTAATATTTTTTCACCAAAACAGTGAAAGGCACATCTGTGAAATGGTGGCTGCATTCCATCCAAATTTCAGCCCAAAAAACCAAACCAGTCTTTTGCAGCAGGGTGGCAAATAATTGCTGTCATTTTGCCAGAGCCTGGAAAAGTACTGTTAAACTTCGCGAAAGTTTTTGCAAATTCATTCGAAAGTGTTGAATGTGCGACACTACTTTGCAAAAGTACTTTTTCCAGAAATTTGAAAAACATATTTCTGGGGTGTTTCACCCCAAAATAAAGACATGGCTAGCATCCTCAGACTCCGACTAGGTGAATACAAAAAAATTAGTTTACTAGAGGGTCCCAAATTTAAATGGCAAGCATTTTTCTGATTGCTAACTGAAAACAAAATGGTGGATTTGCGAAAGTAAAAGGGCCATTTGCAAAAGTAAAAAGTGCATTTTCGAAAGTTTCGAACTTTTTGTTAACTTTTCCCATTGACTTATAATAGGAACTTGTTTTTTTAATAACTTTTGAATCATTTAATATTTTTTCATGAAATCTTCAAAAGGCACATTGGGGACCCCAGCCGCACATTCCCTGAAGTTTTTGGACCAGTCGCGCAAACTGTGCAACCTGTAGGTGAGAGCAAAGAAATCGTAAAAAAGTGTAATTGCGCAATTCGTTGTCGCTTAATAACTCTGCACCTGTATATCTGACTAGTACAAAAGTTAGCAGATCCCAAGATCTACCATGTCCAATTTCGCATACCAAATTTGAGGCAAATCTGTTAAACGGTGGCAAAGTTATTAAGATGCAAGGTTTGACTCTTTAACCTTAAAAGTGCTACTCTACCATTATATATATATATATATATTTAAGCAATAAGCCACGAGGGGGTGTGTGTTATCGGGGGATTTACCATGGCTGGAGTGGTTAAATCCTCGCCAGCTGTGGTAAATCTCCCGATAACCAGATCCCTAAGTGGTTTATTGCGATTATACCTTGTTTTTAATTTTTTATGACAAAAAAATAAAGTTTAATAAAGGTTTTTTTAGAGCTTTTATTATTTTTATTAATTTTCTTATGCCACAAGAAAAAAGAGGTCTCTGTTGCTAGGTGGAAAGTTTCTGTTTATGTGTGTTGCACTAATGGGCTGCTATCACACAGCACAACATGTGGTTTTGGTTAGGTTTGTGGTGCAAACTGCTTCTGTGTTCTACGAAGCAGTAGGATGTGACCGGGGTTGCGTTTTCCATCAATATCTATATTTTTTTAAATGGAGACTGCTACATTAATGAGGTGAGACACTGAGTGGACTGGAGACAGAGCTAGTGTAGAGTGGGAGTCTCATGGCATGATGGAGGGCAGACCGCACGGGAGTGGAGACAGAGACTGAGGTGAGTTGGGTGCTCTTTTGGCAGTTACAGTGAAATCCATGCTGATCTGTTTTTTGGTTTTTTTTTAAGCGGATTCACTTTCTTGGGGGTTTGCGCTAGTCACGCTATGTGCTTTAGTGAGTTGGACGTGATGGGAGTCGGAGACCGCCGCTTAGTGAGCATTCCAACATGGCGGATCTGCAGTTTGAATTTCCCGGGTCAGATGATTTGTCAGAGATGCAGCAGGCTGGCACCTTTTGCGGTGATTATCACAGGATTTACAACGGAGGTAAGGTGCCAACCTGCCGTTCTCATTAGTCAGTGTCCGAGGTCCATGGTATAAACATTTATATATGATACATACAGAGCTTATATATAACTGTACACATATTTTGGACTAGGTTTGGACTAGGTTAGGTGTTTAGGTGAATCAAGTGCAGTATACAAGAATTCATTTTCTATAATACAATACTGTATATTCACGGAAAGTATTTATACATTCCGGAAGCAGTAAATGTGGCCAGCAGCTGCATTTTAAATGATGAAGCTCGGCTGTATGATTTATATGCTCTAGGGCTGTGCTGATATATCTTAGAGTTTACTCAGTTTGTAACTGCAGTTTCATTCTTTTAGCTTGGTATATTTTATTACGCCAAAAGCTGCTGACCACTACCTTTTGGCCATGGCTCTCCCTTGCCCCAAATTTGCACTGTATACTTGTTCTCCCATCAACCCTCACCAATTTACAGTAGTGTTCCTTCTCTGTATGTGTATTGCTTTAGTACATTTGCAAATGTATTTAACGTCATGCACCTTATTGTACTGTATTTCTCTGCATCTGGTATTTGCTTTTTGTACAGTTGTTACTGTTTTGTACTTATTGCACCTTGTTAAATTGTACTGTTTTCTCCACCTGTCTACCCTTAAATAAATGAGTAACTAATTATGCATTGTTTTTCCTTTTTAACTTCATACCTCCTTGTTTCATTCCCTTGGATCACGACTAGAAATAAGCTTGTGTGTCTTTCCCAGATACCAGTAGTTTGCGAAAAAAATATCATGCCATTCTCAAATATATAGTTTTTAGAAAATCTGTTAAAAGCTATGTAACACAAGGTTGTATTGTATGTTTTTTTTTTGTGGGGTACACAAATGAATGAGTACTGTTCAGTGCAGTGTGCCCTCCATTTGACCCTTTGGCATGCATTACATGCTGATTTATAACAGCTGCAGATGGTCCCTGGTCCAAACTTTTCCGGGCCCCGGTAGCTCTGAAAGAATAATTCCAACACTGTCCTTACTGCATGTTGGCCCAGCTGCACTGGGCTCCCTCCCTCCTCCTAGTCACTTTGCTTGCTCTGTGCTCCTCTCTTCAGGCAGCTGTACTTCTTGGAGCTGGCTTCAACCTGTTTCCTATATGAAAAGATGAACTGGTTGTCACTAGAGGGAAGGATCAAATTTCAAATTTGCCTTCTTGCAAAGAAAGCTCTACTGGGCAGGGCACCCTCAAATATATCTGCCATCTTCTCCAAATCAGATTCTGGTTACGGCACTAGAGGCATGAAGCAGGGGGCGCTCATGGTACCCTTCCAGTGAACTGCACTTGGTCAAAGTGCCTTTTCCTATTGAGCCCCCCTCTAGCTAAATGAGATCCCGGAGCTCACTCACAATAAGAAAAACCTCCCCTTTTTGAAGTCTGAACTCAAGCACTACCTCACCTCCTGCAACAAGTGTGCTTGTTCCCTGAACACCTAGCAGAACCCCCCAACAACCTGTAGCATGGCACAGTGTACTCCTCACTCAAAACTAGAATGGGATCCCTCCTCAGGTCTAACCCCCCTCTCCTACACACAGTCTGGCCCCTATGCACCTTGGCCCCCCCACCGACCTCCTCTCCCATTCTCCGTATGGTCCTTCTGTTTTCCCTCTCGTCCTTCCCACCCTAGACCTCCCCCCATGTACTACTCGACAAAGCCTGTTTTAAGGCCACACTCCACTTTTTCATCTGCCCTAACACCCCCCATCTCCCCGTCCTGGGCTATTTCCCACTAGTTAGCTCTGCTCTGATTGAGGCATCACTAGGTTGGGTCTCCTTCTGCACACCCTCTGCACCTCACTTTTATTATTGCTGCCTACTTCTTTCTGCTCCATCAGTCACTGGGTCATTGCCAAATGTAGGGTCCACTGTTAATTATAATGATCTAACATTGTGCACTGTTTATAGATGTATACTCCTTTTGACCAATATTGTTTTTTCTGTATGTGTCATTGTTTTTAGAAGTGGAAACTCTGTAAAAGAGCCTTGGCTCAAAGGATTTTCTGAATAACAAATTAAAAAATAAATAAATAAATAAACCCCATGCATGCTGATTTGTAATCTTGAAACTGGTCACCAGGCAAACCATACTGGCAGAGATCGCAGCACGGAACCAGCCACAAAGGCAGAGGAGGCAAGTTTCAGGAATGCAACAAATGCTGTGGGTACCTGTCATAAGAACATACAAACATACGAACATGCCAGCAGAAACAGACTATCCGCTCTATCTAAGTCTTCTCGAGTGTGCAGCTAGCATCCTTAGTTTGCATACTGTGCTGTAGCCATTATTGCCTCGATGTGGTGGTGTATCTGGTGTTTAATATTCACCTCCACACTGAGCAAAGTAATTTATGGATACCAGTGCACCCCACTGTCAACAGTGAGCCCATGCACGCGGTCAACACAAAGAGACAGGAAACATGCACTGCGGCCCACGGTCACTCTGGCACACAGACAAGAGATCACACACAAATGTCCATGCTGTGGACTGACTTCAGGCTGTGAACCAGACCAGGGGTTCTGGGGGTCCTCTCTCTCACCCTGTTATTCATTGTAGATGAGCAGAGACTATGCACCCGGACACCGTCGGGGGGAGGGGGGTCCCTCGCTGCACACTGTCTCACTCTGTCTCACTGCAGCTCTCTGTGTGGTGCTCACCAATGGTGTGTCTTGCTGTAAGAAGCAGGGGTGGTGGCCTCACCATGGGGAGGGTACTTGCTGATGGGAAAACTCTAGGACTCACTGACAACTGTAGAATACATTCCTGAAGTGCTGCTGGCACCCGAACATGGCAGGCCCATAGGTAGATTGCACTTTTGTCTGTTTCTGCAGCTTTCACACTTCCCTAGTGATTCTGTCTGCTGATGACAGACTGGCCTGCTGTGCCTGTCATTGGGCAGGATGAGATGACAGGCAGCTGTGCACACACTTGGCTAGCACAGCACTGTGGCTTGGTACACCGAGATCTGTGGGGAGGGTGGGAAGCTAAACGATAACATCATCTGGTGCTGCCAAGATATGACTAGCTGGGTACCCAGAGATCCACGGAGTGGGTGAGTGGGGAGACAAACAGTAACATCAGGGAATGGAGCAGCATGTGTGCCTTGTAAGTGCACTCTGCTTGCTTGCAACAGTGGCAGAGCTTCAAGACATTTCAGGCCAGCTGCTACAATATTTCAAAACACACAGCGCAGTCCAGTCATTAGGTGTCAACTTTTAATAGCTGCCACTCAACTTTTTTTCTACCAGACAAAAAAAGAATCCTCTATAGGGGTATGGTTTATATTGCTTCCTTTATACCACTGCAAATGTAGAATTATTGCATGCATTCATTGACTGCCTCTTTGTATTGTCGGTTCCTTTTCCTTTTTGGAGATGTTGTAGCACTCCTAAATTGAAATTTCAATAAAGCATATTCATTTAAATAAAAAAAAAAGATCAGATGGCAGATCTCCAGAGTTACTCCATGGAACTGTGGATTAATGCTAACGTGATCCATGGTGCCACAAAGGGATAGTGCTTTTTGCAGGGAGGATCTTGATGCTTTACTGGGTGTTTGTTAAACAACCTGAGATGGTCTGTCAAATCTGGATCAGTTTCTAAAGTTTCTATAACTTCCAGTGTATGTGGTACAGTATCCAAATCATATGGAGCTGTGGCTACCCATAAAAGGTTGGAATAATCTACTATAGCTCTTAAATCACTCAAAATGTCTGATTCTAGAATTCCTTCTGTGCTGCATGGCCATATTGAAAGAGATTTTTCAAGTAATCTGCAAATGAAGTAGAATAGCAGTCTGTTTGACTGGCACTGTGGTGCTGTAAAAAGTCTTTACAATGTCACCACCAACTGTAGGTCCAGAAAATGTATCATCATGAATTAATGAGACAGCAGCCTCTGTATTAATAACAAACAATTGCGGGCAGCCCCTTAGCAACATTTCAGTACAGATCTAGGTACAAACATACGAATGTGCCAGCAGAAACAGACCACCCAGTCTATCTAAGTCTGCTTGAGTGTGCAGCTAGCACCCCTAGTTTGCAGCTGCCCCACCCCCCTCCCATTTGTCATCCCACTGCCACCCCCACCTCCCCCACTCTCACTCTCCCCTGTTCCCTGTCCCATGCCCTTTTGAAGCTGTTCACAGATTTACATGATACCACCCATTCTGGTACGGCATTCCATTTTGCTACCACCTTCTCTGTGAAATAGTGTCTCCTCATTTTTTCCTAAATCTTCCCCTCTATTCTTAGCACCTGCCCCCCTGGTGACCCTTCCCCTCCTTAACTTAAAGACCCCATCTGCCCCCATCCTTATTGATTCCCCCAGATACTTGAATGTCTCTATTATGTCCCCCCTGTCCCTTCTATCCTCCAGGGTGTACATATTCAGGTCTCCCAGCCTGCTGTCATAGTCTCTCCCCTCCATTCCACATATCATCTTTGTTGCCCTCCTCTACACCCCCCTCCAGTAGCCTGATGTCACACTTTAGGTATGGCCTCCAAAACTGCACAGGTAAGATCACTTCTCTTCACCTGGACAAAAAACTCCTCACTATGCACCCCAGCATTTTGTTCACTTTTGCAGCCGCTCTCCTGCACTGGGCAGTATTGTCCATGGTCCCTGTTATCATTACCCCTAGGTCCTTCCCCTCCTCAGTGATCCCCAGCTTAACTCCTCCCAGTCAGTATTCTCTCCTTGGGTTCTTCACCCCAAGCTGCATAACCTTACACTTCTTTGCATTGAACCCCAGCTGCCACCTCTCTGACCACTCCTCCAGCTTGCTTAGGTCCCCCTGCAGGTGCTTCCATCCCTCCTCTCCATTCACCACTGCTCCGATTTTGGTGTCGTCAGCAAACAGACTTACCTTGCTCACCACCCCATGTGCAATGTCTGATATGAAGAGCCCGAACAATACTGGCCTCAACACAGAGCCCTGTGGCACCCCATTCATCACCGCCCTTGGAGTTGAGAGCTCCTCTCTCACCACCACCTGTTGTAGCCTCCCACTCAGCCAGCTTGTAATCCAGTTCATTATTTTTGCCTCTCCCCCTACACCAGTTAGCTTCCCCCAAGCTGCCCATGAGGCACAGAATCAAAGGCCTTGCTGAAGTCCTAGTAAAGAACATCCACCACTCGACCCTTATCCGGTTCGCCTGTCACCGAGTCATACTATTGTATCAGGTTGGTTTGGCAAAGCTTCCCTGAAACAAACCCATGCTTCCTCACATCCTGGAGGCCATTGTCCTCCAGGTACAACACCAGTCTTTCCTTTAGTATTGTCTCCATAGGTTTGCACACTATGGAGGTGAGACTTACCGGGCGATAATTACCTGGTTCATCCCTTGGTCCTCTCTTGTGTAATGGTACTACATCTGCCATCCTCCAGTCCAGTGGCACACATCTGGTAGATGTGGTAGTCTTGGACCAAATCAGTTAGGTGGTGGCATGTAGGGGCTTGTTCCTGTTAATGCTTATTTTTCTGGGTGCCAGAATCTGATGCCCTGATGCCTGTGGCATTGTTTGGTTTACTTAATTTTTCAAGATCTGCTAATCACTTCTTTAAGTCTCCAGTTGTGTTTTGGAGTTTTCCACAGTTGTAAGAGGGGAGTGGAAGGTGAGGAGACTGAGGCCATCCCTGACCATGTCTGCTTGGAAATGGTTTGCCTCTAGCACCACCACCCCCTTCTCGATCCCCTGGCTGGTGTAGGAGGAGGACCCTCCACATATTTAGACCCCGGATATCTAGACTCTGTCTTACCATTTTGCTGTCGTTCAAAATTTTTATTCTGTTTCTTTGATATAGTGACATCTGCCAGCGGGTTTGAATGTGCCCCGTTTTGCTGCTTACTGGAAGTATTAGTTTTGTCTGTAGACTGCTGTACTTTTTCCTTGCTTAACGATTGGACTAAGGTAAAGACTTTAGTCATTCTCTTTAAAATTATAGTAGATACAGATCAGCCAATAGATGTACGTTCTTACCAAATCTGTGTCGAATATCAGGGTGTGCATTATGGAGCAATAAATCTTTAAATTCTAAGTTTTCTTTATCTAAGGAAACAGCAGGTTTACACATCCAAAAAGCTGCTTTTAGTCTTGTGTAGTAATTTTCAGGTGGGGGTTGTTTTGATCCTGTTTTGTACTGGCAGCCATGGCTGCACCATTTATACCAGGATAAGTTACTGTTATTAAAGCCTGCAAGGTATTGTCAAAAGTATCTGAGCCATTTTTAATGGTACGTGGGGTAACTGGTCCCATAAGGAGCTGGGAACTGTCATCTGTAAGAGTTTATTCTGATTCTTAGGATCACTAACATTACATAGTGCAAACTTGTCTCATAAGTTATTACCATGCATTAAGATATTATCTCCTATGTGGTAAGTTCCTTGCATAGTGGCAATCTGATGAAGATTCTTGATGTCTTGGGGGGCATGTGTGTGTTGACAGAGGCAGTGATGCTGCCAGTGAATGTTTGGGCTATTGGGGTCCCAGATGTGGGATGGAGTGTGAAGGGATGGGGTTAAGCATTGGGCGGTGGGGTTGCAGTCAATGAATGGGGAAGGGACAGTGCTGTGGTGCTGGTGAAGTGGTAACCAGAGCCTCATGATTCCTTCCATTAGGAGGGACACCTGTCTCAAGTTGGGCTGGTCTCTCCACAGCTTTAGGAGTTGTGAAGCACCAAGTGTCACTCTTGGACATTTGCCCTTGTGAAACGGTATCTGGCAGTTCCCTGGGTGGGAGCATATGACATCCGTCTCTTTCAAAACAAGGTTCAAGATCAGCATCACCATTCTCATAATACATGTTCCAGTCTGCATTTTCACCTACAGAGATAAACTCTTCATCATCAGCAGCAGAACTGTCATCCCCTAGTCGCAGCCTCATTTTGCTCTGTAGCTCACACATAAGCTCCTGTACTTTCATAATAGTTCTATATTTTGTTTGAGTTTATTATCTAAATGTATAATAGTTTTTAACCCCTTGAATCAATGGTTTGCAGAAAGCTGTCATTGTTCATAAAATCATCTAACATTCTGTTTGACAAATTTAAACTAGATTGTAGATGTCACTTCCTCTGCTACACCCATGTGGTTTTTGTACAAACTCTGCAACTCATGTTTAAAACCATCAACTTTTTGTACGAGATATTTAGTTTCTTGCAGTACTTCCTGCCTTCACTGTACTCAAACTTCAAGCTGATCTTTTAAATCAGCATTTTCTGTCTGGCGTCTAGGCATAAGCCATGCAAATTTTGACACTTCTCTTCAAATTCATTAGCTTTTTCTAAAGTGTCCTAATGTAATGTGATAATATTCTGGAGTTCCTCTGTATGCTGCTGAAATTTATTTTTATATACAATATTAAAGATATATAAACCTGACATACAGTAACTGCCCCTTTGATGAAAGTATAATTTTGCCCACTTCTCTGGTCAGAGGACCATAATTTATAAGTTCTTCTAGCTTAAGTAGGGGGTCTGGTTGTTCTCCTATGGATTTTAACTTATTTTTGCACTTATCTGCACCTTTTTTGACACTTCTTGGTGACCATGCTTCCACTAACACTTATTGTTTTTCAGGGGTGGACTGTGCCCTACCCTGACCCCCAAGTGGGGACCTTTCCCCTGCACCCTCACGATTTTGGATTACCAACTCCAGGGGATACATGTTGAGGAGGGGCAAAACTAGATGCAGGAGTAAAAAAAAGCAGCTGCAAGCAGTGGTAACATTTCCTCCTCCGGTCCAGCCTGAACCCACTGCCTACTGCCCTGGAGCCAGCCACCCTCACCACCACACCACAAGGCTGGCTTGACAGCAGCGGGCACACCCCCTACTTAAACCCTCTTCCCTCCTCCTCCCTATCCCTCCCTTTCCTGTCGCCCTCCTCGCTGTTCCATCACTATCCTTGCAGGGTAGCGCATAATGATAGTGCTAAAAATTTGCCTCTGTTTTGGCAGTCGCTTATTTTTAATCGCTGTCATCACTGGATACTGGGACAAACTCATAGATCTCCATGATGTCATAACTTCACTAACTGTCTTTTGAGAAAAATAGGCTTGTTTGAGGAAAAAGGTCATAAAAATCCCTATTCTAGCCAAGTAGCTCAGAAAAATATACTTTTGTCTGTGAAAACAGTCTATGTATAGTCTGAACTCACAGTTTCCACTCTACATGGATGATGCTGTCATCCTGGCATCCCACCATGATCCAGTCCATCTACAACGTAACCTTCAACAGACCTTCTCTGCAGCTGAAAACTGGTTCACAAAACACAGACTTATACTTAACCAGAAAAAACAAAGACCATGTTCTTCTGCAGCTCCCAAAACAAACACAAACAATATCAGCTCTCCATTAAAACTAAGCAAGGAATCATCCTTGAACAAGTTCATACCTTCAAATATCTCACCCTCACCCTTGACTGTAATCTCTCCTATGTCCCACACATCAATAATGTGGCAAAAATAGCAAACACCAGGTTAGGCCTACTATTCCGACATAGGAAACATCTAACCCCAGAAGCTCTGTCCATAGCTGTCCAGAGCTCCATCATCAGCATCATTGACTACGGTCTCATTATCTATGGATCTGCCACAACCTCATCTCTCAGGCATGTTTCGACTTCCCTCAATCAAGCCTGCCGACTCGCTACTGGTTACCACCGTCTCACCCACACCTGCGACCTCTACTCCAGAACAGGCTGGCTGCAACTGAACAAATGAATCAAATACCAAACCTGCATCACTGCTAAGAAAATCATGATGGGACAGGCACCACCAGGAGTCAGCACCCTTCTCAAACCCAAAATCACCAACCACAAAACCAGGAGCTCTAAGCCCCAAATCCTTCAAATCCCCCCACTGCCGCACATCCCAAGGCCAAAGGTCATTTGCATACAGGGCTCTGAGTTGGTTGAATGAGCTCTCTAGTGACACCTCATCCACAGCAATGCTTGGAGCATTCAAAAAGAACTCTGCCGCTCCATAACTGGCACCTCCACCTGTGCTTACACCCCATAACATCTTCGAACCCTATGCTGCTTCTGACTTTGTAGGTGTCAGTTTCTGTACTCTCTTCTTGCAATTATCTGTCCAATGCAACTTCTAATGCACTTGCCCTGTGTCTGTCCTGACAAGGCCCCTCGGCTGCCTTACTCTGACCCTCTGCACCTATGCCTTCCCCTACCCTCAGCCTACTCCCCTTCTTGCCCTCTTCCTCTTATTGTTTCTTGAGTTACTCATCACTCAGTCTGATTTTATCAAGCAAAGTTACTGTCTAAAACCATGTACCTGTAACTGTTTTATGTTTTAGTGTGTGTTACCCTGTAATCAGCATGACGTGGAACCTTTGTAAAAGAGCCTTGGCTTAATGGTACTTTGTAATCCTAGACACAAATAAATAAAAATAAATAAATAAAATAAATATTTTTCACAGTTAGGATAGGTAGGTGTAAAACTGGCTAGAATCAGTCTTGGCTGCTCTTCTGGCCTTGAATTGTGTTCTCTGTGACCTTTAGGTGTCTATTAGGACTGCTTAGTATAGACCAGCTGGCTTTATACTTGCAAGCACACATGCATCTCACAATGCAGTTAATTATTGGCCCTTGCTGTACCCAAGCAGGCTTAGCATATATATGTACATACAAGCATTACGTACTGTTAGATGAAGAGGAACCAAAAATGGGAATGAGGTAGAGTGCCTGGAGATGGGGGGAGGAGGATAGTTGTTTGGGGCCCTAACTAGGAGAATGCAAGAGTGGTGGAAGAGAGAGCAGGCATGAAGTTAGAGTGGAGATCCACTAATTATAACAGCTGAGGGAAAAGAGGTGCAGGTGGGCAGACTAGCCAGAAAATAGGCTGCCCGGTGAATACTAAAATATGGAAGAACAGCAATTCATTTGAGTCAGCAGTGCAAGTACAGGTGCTAGAGGCAAGTTAAACATGAGACAGGAGAAATAATTTTACAGGGTAGCACAGGATCGCAACAGTAGATAATGGTAAAAATATAACAGAATTATGAGGGCTCAATGGCAACTACAGTACAAGTCACATTAAACTGTTCCATCAACTCACTGATGTAGCATTGTTTTTTTGTGATTCTACTGCAGTGGCAGCTTGAATTGTTGAAGCTTTTAATTATTTCTGACCATCCTTCACTGCCTATTCAACTCACTTGTACCTGTTTAGTGATATGGCAGTAGCTGTTTTGCAGTGTTTATGCAATGCATTTTCATGGCATTGTTTATAAATATCACAGCATTCCTTAAGAGTTATTTAGTCTGCCTTCTGAAATGAAGCTCATAAGCACTAAGCTGAAAACAAAGCTTGTAGTCTTAACAGCTAGTTGCAAACCAATGCTAAACTTTTAATAATTCATTGAATTAAACACTGCACAGATTAGGAAACTCATTGAACAATGCTACACCAGTGAGTTGAGGGAACAGTTTAATATGACTTGTACTGTATGTCCAATATTTGGAAGTAACTCAATTCTTAGCCATAGAGTTAACTAAATTGGTGATCCTGCCAGGGTATTTAATCAAACTCAAAACCGACATGTATAGCCGAGGCGCTGCATCTCATTTGACGTGCACTCACATCAAAAATGGTAAATATAGCTTTTTTAGTGAACCAGTAATATTTTACTTTAGGTCAAAAACACACTGAGAGTGAAAGAATATGAGGTGAGATGCAAAACTGCACTTGTTCTTTTCAATAAATGCTTAGGGTCATTAACCGTGCTCAAAGTCTCTTCACAAAATTCAGCTGTCAATGAAAACGGAAAGTCCATTTACTTAACACAAAATTGACTTGTAGCCTCCCCATTGTTAAGTGTTCTTGTGCTCTCTGGTCACACCTGGACTCAAGTGTCGGCTCAGTGTTCCTCTTCTGGTTAAATTATTTATCAGCTATATGTGTTTCCCATTATGTGATGTCATAGCCTGTGCCTGTGATTTAGAAAATTGATGCCTGCAGCTATACAGGCAGGGGCAACTGAATGGGTTATAATTCTGGACCTAAAAGTGTTACAGGTTTGGTCAATAACTTATGTAAAGCAGATTTCCATTGGTAACAATACTGATTAATTTAATCCTACATGGACATCTCCCTTTAATGCCTTATGATTTTCTTTTCAGCACGTAAACATTCATTTGTGACCTTATCCATTATATACATCTTTGCCACATATAACACTTATTCTGCTTATCTACATGCTAACACACTTTATATACTGAGTTCATATAGTTTCCTTGTTTTACCTGCTTCATTCTGCTCTTAATGTTTAAACGGGCTAGTGCCACTCTGTTTTGCAGCTCTGTAAACAAACATGTTTGAGATAATTTACTTTTCCGTATCTGAATATGTACAATGTGCTGCAAAGTCTGTACATTGTTCTACAAAGTCTACAATGCTATGTCTTGATGCTCACTTAGGTTTAAGATGCGTTTGTTTAACCCGAGTTTTTGTTTGTGTATGTGTCTCTTGAAATGGCGTTCACTCTCATGTCATGGTAAAATGAAAGAGTGAGCTGCTTCCTCATAAGTCCACTATTCCAGACTTCTGGATGTCGTGTCTCACCACCAATTGCAAGGTGTTTTTGTTCAGCCATGAAACAGTCAACCATGTTTCATGCTACTCTGTGTCCCTCGTGCTCCTCCTTCTCCTCCTGGTCTTCCATGAGTACAACTCCAACCTTGCTTAAAGCATCCCAAATGGAATTGCTCATTTTTGGTTTTTGTCTGCCCGTTAACTTAATTATGCCATGTAAAGATAGCAGTGCTGTGGTGGTCGTGGTGGTGGTAGTAGCAGCAACAACACACTGTGGTCTATGTGTCTTGAGCATCTGTTCCCCTATGACCTTTCTGACAAGGATGTTGGCAAGGTTTTCTACCCTCTGAGTTCAACCATCTCGTATAAACTCAAGGCCATGTTTATAACATGGGTCAAGCATGGTGATGATGCTAACGTCACCAAACTGCAGAATTACAACATTATGAGGGTTGGAGTCCAACATGTGGAGCATGTGCTGCATCAAGGCCAAACTGGCACTGTCACCTCCTGCCTCAATTCAATTGCTGCACATTAACTAGTGTACGCTTCAGCTTGCATACTAAAAGGATGGACTGATTGACACAGGCAGTGTCCACACTCTCTGAATGTGTTGCATATTCAAAGAGAGACAGAATCATTGTCAGTCCATCCATTATTTTATTTTATTTTATTTGGTTTTTATTTACCGGGTAGGTGAGCAAGCCATAAAATGACTATTTTCAGTCATGACCCGGAAGGATTACAACATGAGAAAGAAAACAAATCACCATTTCAAGCACTAAGTGGACAGTTTTGGAAAAATACAAGAAAAACAAAAGGAAAAAATTACAAATTGTCAGCGAAAGTGTACATGGTGAAGCTAAGAGAAACATACACATATAAACCATGAATAAGCTATCTAACATATAAGGGGAACTAAGAACAGTTATAATAAGCAAGTGAGTACATAGCAGGTGCAAAGCTATGCCAATGCAGTTTTCTATTACAGTAGAGATGATGCAAGGAAAAGCAATCATTCTTATGATGCATATTGTAGTGGAATCATCACAGTTCTGTAAGAGGAAGGATAAGGCATTTAAACTGGACGTAACAATAGGGTGTCATCTGGATAGGGACGAAAAGCAACCATTCATGTAGGGGGAGTAGGAAAACAGTGACAGGTTAATCTTTAAGAGCTCAGCAGGCATGGGAGGTAGGTATCCAATTAAACTCCACTGTTCTGTGGTTGGAGCCATAGACACTCCAGCACTGTCATGACTGGTGCGTAGCAGCAGATAATCAGACGCAGCTTTATACTGCTCATAGAGCTGCTCCAACATGTAGTGTGGCATTCCATCTGGTCACCACATCCAACTGCATGCGATGATGAGGCAGATTGCTCATTATCTGAAGCTGGCATAGCGGCCATGAGCCTTCACAGAATAGGCAAAGTGGACACAGATGCAACAGGACACAAACGAGATATCCTTTACATAAGGATCACTAACAAACTGCTGGACCTAGAGGCTGAGGCAGTGTGCCAGGCATGGCACCCTGAAAATCCAACCATCACTTATGCATTTTTCAACATTGGAGTTGTCACCCACAGTGAAACCAGCTTTTATTGAGTGTGGGTGCAGGCACTCTTCATTCTCACCCAGTAGTACTTCAAGCATTTTCTCCCGTGTGTGGGATACACGCATGCTTTTCATTGTGCATGTCGCATGCTGCTTAATACCGGTTATGTTGCTACCACCACACATCATCTGCCTTGTCTCCCACCATGCCCAGATTCCAAGACTGCCCCAGGTACTTGTGCCCAATGTGCTGTAATGCACATATAGGAACTGCCAGCTGAGGAGGGGGGTATCTAATCCAATTAATAGAAGCACTCTGGATAGGGGGGGTGATCCTAGTCCTTTCACAGAAGAAAGGATTCTAAAATAACTCCTAAAACTGAAGGTGGACAAAGCAATGCGGCCTGACAGGATTACTAGAATTCTAAAAGAATTAAGGGTAGAACTAGTGACACCACTGACTAGCCTTTTTAACAAACCTTGGGAGGATGGTGTGGTGCCTGAGGACTGGAGGAGGGTGTATGTGATTCCTCTTCACAAAAGTGGTAGCAAGACAGAGGCAGAAAACTACAGACCTGTCAGTTTGAACTCAGTGGTAGGGAAAATGCTGGAATCACTTCTGAAGGAAATAATTTTTGAGTACCTAGAGGCTAGTAGGGCACAGGACCCAAGGCAGTATGGATTCACAGTGGGTAGGTCATGTCAGACAAATCTAATTGATTTCTTTGACTGGGTGACCAAAGTAGTAGACCAGGGAGGGTCTGTGGACATTGGCTACCTAGACAAATTAACCAGCCTGGAAGTGGGTCCCAGGGTGGTAGCCTGGGTAAAACATTGGCTGAACAACAGAACACAGAGGGCAATAGTAAACGGAGTCCACTCTGAAGAAAGGGGGGTTACTGGTGGGTTACCGCAGGGTTCAGTACTTGGTCCAGTCCTTTTTAATGTCTTTATACATATATACCCTTGAGGAAAGAAGGGAGAGGGGGACATGACAGAAACTTTTAAGTACCTAAAAGGAATCCACAAAGTCCAAGAGGGTAGCATCTTTCAGAAAAAGAAATGTGCAAGAACAAAGGGACACAATTTGAAGATAGAGAGGGATGGCTCAGGGACAATGTGAGGAAGTATTTTTTTACATAGAGGGTGGCGGATGCATGGAATGGCCTTTCTGAGGAGGCTTTGAGGTCAAAAACAGTGGGGGAATTCAAGAATGCATGGGACAGACATAAGGCAGTTCTCATGGAGGGTAGGGAAAAATAGGTTGTTGGTTAACTGGTTTCTGCAGCTTAACCAACAGGTAGGGAAATGGGAAGACTAGGTGGGCCAAGCGGTCCTTATTTGTCATCAAAGTTTATGTTGCTATGTTTCTACAACTGGTCTATATATCCATGCTAAGATGGATGGTGATGACGAATGCTTCAGTGCGTGGAACACCGCCTCCTTTACTGTGACATGCAGTTCAGGAACAGTACATTTGGAGAAGTATGTCCTTGATGTTCCTTTCATTATGTTCATGCATGAGCAGTAAACCCTGCAAACCCTTTATTCTACAAAGGAGAATGGCAGCAGGTTGAGTACGAGCATTTGTGCAGCAGCCACACTAAGCTCCCATGCAGTAGAGTGATGCATAGGGTATTTGCTGTGCTGTTCAAACATGCTCTTCAGAGTTGGCTGTCATTTTCAAGGTGTTGGGCTGGCAAACAAATGGCCACATCACAGTGGCCTAGTAGGGGTTCTCCTTGACTCAAGAAAAATACATTGTGCTGATGAAAGCACGCAAGTCATTTTTGCTGTTTTATGGGTTGACGATGGTGTAACCGAGCACTGACTCTGAGGGAGCTGCTGAAGTTGCTACTACTGCTATGCCCACTAGTTGTAGCAACCACCTCCACATCCTCCTCCTCCTCCACTATGTACTCCCCTAAGTGGCACCACCTAAAGATAATGAGGATGAGGGACAAGTACCACATGAAACTGCTTCCTTCTGGTGTTTAAGCCGTTGGAGAGGGTGCTGGTTCATTAAGTGCGTGTTCTGACCACCAGTGCCTAGATGGCTGCCCTTCTTCCCCCCCCCACTGAGCCGTATGTGGCAAAGCTGGAATATTGCCAATATTCAATTTACTGGGTCCAGCACACAGAAGTCCCACACTAGGGATTTTGTCGGCCTTTTTTATCATGATGCCTGGACTGAGACAGCAGAGTGGAAGTGTGTGGGAGATATTAAAGGAATAATGTCTGATTAGGTAGGTGTTATGCTGGGATAAAATTCTGCCTCTGGTGGTTGTGCCCAAGGCCACAGGCCGAGGGCATCCAACACCTGACAAGGGATGTTATCCCCGCATAACACCCATGCTGGAGGGCATTATTTCTATTATACAATGGCTCATTTAAAAAAAAGATAGAGAAAAATATTAAAACTTTTGTTAAAAACATATTTTTCTGTCATTTTTGAAGGTGTGGGAATACTTACTAAAAAATAGTGCTTCTCATGTTTTTCAAATAGATGGAGCTGCTCTGTTGTTAGTGATTTTGTTGCCATGCCTTCCATCCCCAGTTTCCTTTCTGTAAACGTGTTCTCTGCTCCACCCCTCCTTCTTTGTCCTCTTGCGCTCAGCATCCCCATACACAATGAGTGCAGTGAGGGATGTTCTTTTAAAGTTAGTTTTGTTCTCCCGGTACAAAAGATATCTCAACTTTACAGAAGAATGCAAATGAGAAACACAGTGGTGTAGCCTGTTTTATTTTCATGGATAGCTTTTGGCACTCTTTCACTGACTGTTTTGTGTGCTAACATCAAGGGAAAAAAAAGGATCAGTATAATTTTTGCTTTCTGTTCAAACCCACATGGCTATCTGTCTGCCCCACTCCTATGTTTTTTCCCCCTTGTAGTCACGTGCTGATCATTTCCTCCTGCTCTCCATTCAGTGCTGTGGTAGTGGTTCTCCCGGTACAGTTGTTTTATATTTTTTACAGGGAGATAAAGAACAGTAATGGAATTCCATCAATTTTAGAAGCAGTCAGTGTGTTGGGCAGGGCAGGGAATACCAATGCCGTACTGACTGGGGGAGAAGTGAAGCTGGTTGCAGCAATTGGAAATGCCGCTTTCACTTTAGCTCATAGCAGGATTCACTGAAGCCCATGTCAGAGGGGCGTTGTGGACTGATTTTTTTTTTTACTTGATGCAGTTATTTCTGTGCTAGGACTAGAGCAGGGATGTTATGCTGGGATAACATCCTGGGTCCAGTTCCAGACTGACCAGTCAGGGACCAAGATTCTATCTTGCCATTGTAAAATACCATTTTTGTAGTTTGACTCTGTCTAATCACATCAAGAAGAGTACGGGGGGCCTTTGGTGTGAGATTCAGTGGTTAAATCAATGCTGCAGAAAAGAACACCTCTACTGTCACTGCCTTACTGCTTCTTCTTCTTCTTCTTCTTCTCTGATTCCCATATGGTATCCAATACCTCTTCATCATCATCATCTTCAACATCATCATTGGCATGCCATCCATTGATGTCCTCCTCATGCTCCTCCTCATGCTGAACCTGAGAGTCATGAACCTCAGTCTCAACAGTTTGTGTGCCCCTCTCAACAACAAAGATTTCCATAGCGGTGTGACCCATGTTTCTGGGCATTCCAACATTCCCTCAACAACTGCCTCAACTGCATCATGAGGAACCCCGTCAGCAGCAACAACGGAGATGGGAATGTGCCCACCTTATCTTTATGAGACACTGCTTCTGGTATAATTTTCAGGCTGCTTACACTTTTGCCAAGTTCCACATCACCCACTAGCATGGCTGCCACAGAGGTATAGGTGCCGCAACAGGGGAGCCACTAGGGCCATGGCCCTACCACTTTTAAAAGTGGCCCTATCAGTTTTTGCAATCATGTTAATGTATTTAATAGGGGAGAATTTACCCTTATATGCTTGGCCCTATCACTTTTCAAATCGTTCTGGCACCAATGCACAGAGGTTGCCCAAAAAATGTAGATGAAGGAAAGCCACTGGTAAATTCTCCTGCACTACTGCTAGCAGCACCCATTCCAGAGCACTTAGAACTTGTTGATGGTAACACACAGCAGAAAACAGTCCTCCATTCACCGTTTCAGTTGCACTACTTTTCACAAACAATGCTATCGTCTTGCCTGCGTTACTTGCTCCTCTCCCTTTCTTGTTTCTCTTCACCGGAATTCTTTTTTTATTAATGTTTGGCAACACAGAAAACTGATATATTTGGATGCTATTTCTCACAGCACATGGGGTAAAACAACAGGTCGGATAGGCTAGCTGGGTGAATAGCTGGATTTGAAAAGCTTGTACTTAGACAACAGAGCAGTGCTACACCACAGGCTGGGATACCACTGGTGTTCACAAACAGTGGAAAATTCAGTGAAACAAAGGAAAGTTCAGACTGGAAATCTGATATTTTTCTATGCTATTTCTCACAGCACACAGGAGTAAAACAAAAGATCGGGCAGGCTAGCCGGGTGTGAATACCTGGATTTGTAAAGCTTGTACTTTGCCAACAGAGCAGTACTACACCACAAGCTGGGATACCACTTGTGCTCACTGACAGAGCAGTGCTACACCACAGGCCGGAATACCACTGGTTTTCAAAGACAGAGCAGTGCTACACCACAGGCTGGGATACCACTGGTGTTCACAGACAAAGTAATACTACACCACAGGCCGGGATACCACTGTTGTTGATAGACAGAGAAGTGCTACACCACAGGCTGGGATACGACTAGTGTTCACAGACAAAGCAGTACTACACCACAGGCTGGGATTCCACTGTTGCTCACAGACAGAGCAGTGCTACGCCACAGGCCAGGATTTGACTGTTGTTCACAGACAGAGCAGTGCTACACCACAGGCTGGGATACCACTGGTGTTGGTAGACAGAGCAGTGCTGCACCACAGGCTGGGATATGACTGGTGTTCACAGACAAAGCAGTGCTATACCACAGGCTGGGATACCACTGTTGCTCACAGACAGAGCAGTGCTACACCACAGGCCAGGATATGACTGTTGTTCAAGGACAGAGCAGTGCTGCACCACAGGCTGGGATACCACTGGTGTTCACAGACAGAGCAGTGCTACATCACAGGCTGGGATACCACTGGTGCTCACAGACAGAGCAGTGCTACACCACAGTCCAGGATACCACTGGTGTTCACATACAGAGCAGTGCTACACCACAGGCTGGGATACCACTGGTGTTCACAGACAGAGCAATGCTACACTACAGGCTGGGATACCACTGGTGTTCACAGACAGAGCAGTGCTACACCACAGGCTGGGATACCACTGGTGTTCACATACAGGGCAGTGCTACACCACAGGCTGGGATACCACTGGTGTTCACAGTCAGAACAGTACTACACCACAGGCTGGGACACCACTGGTGTTCACAGATGGGAAAATTCAGTCAGATAGAAAGTTTAGTCTGGAAAACAGATATTTTTAGATGGAACAGCACACTGCAGTAAAACAACAGGTCAGTAAATAACTAGATTTCTAACTACTACACCACAGGCTGGGAAGGGTACCACTGATGTTCACAATGTTGCGGGGGGGGGCCCTGAAAAAGTCACATTGGATAGGTGGGCTTTTCTTTTGTTTTCAAAGCACAAGGGATTATAAAGATGAAGGGAAGGGGAATTGTAAAACACGAGGGGTGGGTGTGAGGGTCAGGGCCTGGGGTATTTAAATCAAAACACACAATCACTCACAAACAGTCACACAGACAGTCATAATCACTGCAGTTATACTACAAAACAAAAAGTTAACATAACACAGTAATGTAGTACACACAAAAACAGGGCTGAAAATGTTTAAGCAGAAATAATCAGGTTTACCCTCCACAGTCTCTTCACAGTCACTAGCTGGTGTGATTTTCTATTAGCTGTTCAGACACATGTGACCTCTGTTTAACAGCATGTGACCTCCAACCCCAGAAGACATTTCAAACTTTACCTGTTGTGTCAAATTTTTCCTGCAAATTATGCAAAGTCTGCATCTCCAACAAGCACTTTGCATATCTGCTTTGTGAACGGGGAAGTTAAACTGTGCTGCTGAGAAGCATAATCCATGAATTGTTGATTTCGTACCACATAGTAATTTGCAAAACAAAGAAAATTTGTGAAATACTGAGTGGAGCGAATTTTTGTAACTTCACACACCACTATGTAGGAAGGACAAATACAGGAGGTATAAGTTAGCAGGAAATAGGAGACAGTGAGGGGGCTGTAACATTAGGAATGGTTACTATTTCAAGATAGATCATAAAAGAATATGTAGCAAGGTGGGGCAGAAGCTACTAGTAACAAGCATTTGTCAATGCCGAATGTTGTCACGCTGGCATTGACATTGGTAGTACAGGAGTTAAAAGACACATAATAGGAATGGCAGTGAAGTATTGAACTGACACCAACCACACCCCCACCCCCACCCTGCAGAGACTGACAGGCATTGGGGTGTGCCTTTGGGTCATCAGCTATAACACTCATGCCATTGTATGTCACCCTACCCTGTAGACACTGACAAGTGTTGTGGTGTGCTTTGGGGTCTTTGGGAATTATACTTACCCCATTACATAAGCAAATACACTGAGGTGAGTGCAGTATAGGAGAATGGGGTGAACTTTGGGGATGAGCACTCCAAGGCACACCTTGATGCCTGTCACTGACTGCAGGGTGGGGGTGGGGGTGGAATGGTGTGAGCATTACAGATGATGATCAATGTCACACCCCTGATGCTTGTCAGTCTCTGCAGGCTGGGGTGTTACAGTTGGAAACCCTAACACCATAGGCGTTTGTTGGTATTTTCACTCCAAATTTTCAACATGGACTTTTTGTGACCCCACCTGATGAAAAGTGGCACTATCAGTTTGTTAGCCGAAAGGTGGTTTTGCACAGCGACTGTGCCATTTGGTGCCACAGGCACAAAAACACATTTTGGGCAGGATGCGAAAAATGACAACTGTATTGTTCATGAGGAGGTGTGAAAAAATGGCAACGTTGAAAATCTGGAGTGAAAATATGAAAAATTGGTGAAGTCATGAGCATGCATCGAAACTGTGCAACACACGTCCATAACCCAATTATTTTTGGGATATTTTTAACCACATTTTCAACATAGGCATTTTGGGACCTCCCCTCATGAACATTGACACTGTGATTTTGTTAATCTGTCCCAAAAGTTGATGTTCCACTGCGACCATGCCATTGTGCGCCACAAGTGAGAAAACACATTTTGGGAAGGATGTGAAAAATTACAGCTGCATTGTTCTTAACGAGGTGTCAAAAAATTCCAGTTTTGAAAATCTGGCATGAAAATATTGCAAATTTGTGAAGTTACAACAGTGCATGGAAACTGGGCAACCCATACTTGTAACACAGTCATGGTGTGGACTTCTACCACCAAATTTTCAACATAGGTATTTTAGGACCTCTGCTCATGAACAGTGTCACTGTCATTTTCTTACTGTACCCCTAAAACTGATTTCCCACAGTGACCGCGCTGTTCTGTGCTGGAAGTGCAAAAACACATTTTGGCTAGGATGTGAAAAATGACAGCTGCACTGTTCATAAGGAGGTGCAGAAAAATGCCAGTGTTGTAAATCTGGAGTGAAATTCATGAAGTTAGGAGCATGCATGGAAACTGTATTATGCACAGTCATTTTTTTGGATTTATTTCACCCAATTTGCAACATAGGCTTTTTGAGAGCCCCCCTCAAGAACAGTGGCACTGTCATTTCATTAATCGGTCCTGAAAGGTGATTCTGCACAGTGACCGTGAAATCACCTTTTGGGACTGGATAATGCTATGACAGTGACTAAATTCATGAAGAGGGGTCCCAATAACCCCATGTGGAAAATGTGGTGCCAAAATTGTCCAAAATGCCTGAGATATGCACCAAAGTTGAAAAAACACTATTTTTTGCCATTATATAGCTTACCGGCATTTCTTTAATTCGCAGTCGGCTTTGAAGAGTGCAGACGTGTTCCCAATCCACTGAAGATTGACACACCAGGCTCTGGAGGTAAGTATGGGGTGAGGGAGGTGTGGGGAGGCAGGGCATGCAGAGGGTGGGCACGGGTGAGGGGAGGGACAGGAGAGACTGCAAGGGACCGTTTTCTTGTTTTACAGGGGAAAAAAAAGACAACTAGGGTCCTTTTTTTTTTTTGCAGGTGTTGCTTGCTATATTGGGGTGGGCTCCCAGTGTACCACCAGCATTATGGGGAGGGGGACCACAGCTGATGGGGATTGTGCCCCTTGTCAGCACAGGAGGGGGGGTGCATGATGCCAAGGGGGATTGGGCACCCCCTGGGCACAGCACAAATCAGTGGGGTGGGGACATTATGCTGACATGGAGTGGGCTTCCCCTCGGCAAATTGAACTGGGCAGGGAGGAATGAAGCCAAAGGGACTGGGCTCCCCATTGGCAAAGAAAGACTGTTGGGGGATGCATGATGCCGAGGGGGATTGGGCACCCCCTCAGCACACAATTGGAATGGGAGGGGGGCATTATGTTGACGGGGAGTGGGCTCCCCCCTTGGAAAATGAAGTGGGTCAGGGAATGCCGACAGTGGGATTGGGCACCCCTGAAGTCAGCATTGTGCGCGGTGGCACTCAGTGCCACCATGTTTAGTGAAAAACGTCTCCAATAAAGGCACGTTGGGAGGCGTGCTGTTGTGCCACTGCATGACGAGCTTGCCTCTCATTGCAGCAGCACTTTGGTTAGATGTGGTGGCCACTTCACTTATTGCTGGTGTCAGTGCCGGCATACTGGCTTATTGGGGAATGAGGGATGCACCTACTGATGCATGCCCTGCATTCGCCCACAGTGACCGCACCTCCAAATCTGTTACTACCACAAGATGTTGGCTGGCACGCACGCATGAGCCAATAATAAAAAGGGACACCAGACCAGCTTAATGACAACTTAGCTAATGTAACATAGCAGCTATCCTTTCCCATGTTAGCAACTGAAAAACTATAGCAATGCAGTTCAAACAGTTGTTGCAGATTCAAACGATTCAAACCTAAAAAAATGTTCATCGTAAGATTTTTTTTTTTTTTTGCAAAATGATTCTTTTTAAGTGGTATGCTAGAACTACACATACGACAGGTGGCTATTTTCAGCATGGGAAAGGTAAAACTCCAATTTGATTGTGCAAGTATGGCATGTACTTATTTGTGAAATGTTCTTGGCATTTTACTGAGGATGGTGAAGTGCCAAATGGATTCTGCTATATACCTGTACTATATGTGTACTGCTATGTAACTAAAAGCATGACTCATTCTCTAAAACATTTTTTAAACATCCTCTTGGGGATCGTGATTGGTCCGCCTGCTTGCTTGCTTCGCTCAGATTGGAGCGCCTTTTCTATAGACTTATACAGTGTTCCCTGCTCTAATCTCGACTTCTGAGCTCTTACTCTTACTTGAATTTTGTACAAAAAATGTGAAAGCGTATGTAAAGTTGGGTTAAGTTAAGGATGCAAGATATTACTGTGTCCTGTCTAGCATAGACTGTTACCAAATTGTAAACCTAGGCAGTGTATGGTTAGCGGGTTAAGCTGTACTCTCCCCTTCTTCTGTCCTACAGTGTAAGCTATCGCTCTGTCCTCTGAACTCTCTGATTGCATTTTACAGTGTAAACTTTTGCTCTGTCCTCTGAACTCTCTGATTGCATTTTACAGTGTAAACATTCGCTCTGTCCTCTGAACTCCACTGTTTTTTTTTCATCTTTTCCCCAGACCTTAGCGTTGACCTGCTGTACCCCTCCCTTAAACTAATTGCAATTTGCCGTGCTTTCGGTGGCTGCCTCCCTCTCCTCGAGACAGTAACCCTCCCCCCAGCTTCCTCTCCTACCATCTAGCCATTTACTTTGTCCTGCCTGCCCAGCCCCTGTAATCATTTCCTTTGTCCTCTGCTATCACCTCGACCCCCTGCTGATGAGCTGCCACCAGCTTCCCTGCTTTCCCACCCCTGAAACACTGTCCGTCCTTGAATATAGTGATCCAGCTCTTTTTCTGTCCATCGGATTCATGCCTGAAGGAGCGCCAGTGAAAAAGCGGCCAGCAGCAGCTGCTCGACGGCCACCACTACTGACTCTCCAGCAGCCTCACCGGTCATAAGTGCGGCATCGGGGCATGGATAGCAGCTCAGGTACCAACCGCTAAAAACCTTCTCAGAGAGCCAGCACACCTGGGCACCTTGATTGGTGTGGCACTGCCCTAAGGGGATCGTGATTGGTCTGCCCGCTTGCCTGCTTCGCTCTGATTGGAGCGCCTTTTCTATAGACTTCTACAGTGTTCCCTGCTCTAATCTCAACTTCTGAGCTCTTGATCTTACTCAAATTTTTCTCCCACCCCCACCATCCCCTCCCAGGCCTCCTTTAAATACACTTATGCTCCACCTTCCCTAACTCTTTGCTGTTTCATTGGCCTAGTATTGTTTGCTGCCAACCTATGACTGGTAGCTGAGTGTGGTCAATAAGCCTGCCCCTGTGCAAATATTTTCATAGCCTTAGCCACTAAACTGATCTTCTCCTGCTCTTCTTGTTCCCCGTTTTGTGGTATATCTCACTTAGGTTTTAAGTTAGTGCCTAGGTGGGTCAACTTCTTGCCCAGGAAAACACAGCACCAATACCAATCATAAGACCACCCATCCTGGTACTATGGCATTCCTTACTGTGCTATTATTATTCCTAATGTACAGAGTACCTAACAATACAGTGCAATCTGAAGTACCTCAATGTAAACCAGTTCTCCAATACATTTTATCAATACCTTATGTCATAACGGGCTGCTGTGCAGCCATTACTTCATCCTCCTCCCCCCCCTTCTAGCCCATTCCCCCAGTTTACCACTCTCCCTTTACTGCTGCCCTCGCCTATGTCTATTCGAGCACTTACATTGATCACGATAAACTGTCATTACAGTGGTGCTACCTCCTGTGCAGTACGTTATGGGCAACCTCGAAGAAATAAAAAAGCAGTCTCCATCCTTATAAGCTCCTTAAAGAACATTCTATTACTGCTTCTCCTCTGCTGTGGTAATGTGGAGCTAAACCCTGTCCCCCCCCCCCACAACTTACCTCACCTATCGATTTTGCTGAGGCCACAGGTCTCAAAATGATGATGGTCAACATTCTAAGCCTGCCTAAAAAGCTTGTACAACTACAAGCCTGGGCTGTGCATATCAGCCCTGACCTTATCATAATTACCGAGTCATGGTTGAAAAAGACAAATACTGATCAACAAATTTCACTACAGGGCTACAAACTATTTAGAGTGGACAGACACTCTAGAGGTGGGGGTGTGGTTATTTAAGCCAAATCTAAGTACTCGGTCCCTAATATTATTTGCAAATCTTTAGCTAAGGAATTTGAGGTTGTCTCTCTGAACCTTCATCTCCCCTCTTTTGAATGCATTACTATTATAGGTGGTTATGGACCTCCGTCTGGTGGCGATGAATTCCTTAAACTTCTGAAATCCATGTTCGCAGATGCAAAAACTGAAACAATATTTCATGGGGATCTAAATATGGATTGGCTAACACCTAAATCACACTGCCTCACATCCCTTTGCGACAAGCTAGGTCTTGGGCAATTAGTCAACGAACCTACTAGGAATAATGTTCTAAATATTGCCAACAGCTCCATCCTAGTTGTGGTACTAACCACCCACCCACATAAAATATCTCATTCAGCGGTGTTTTACAATGACATGAGTGGTCATGAGATTGTTGCTTGCATAAGATCTCAAATTAAGGCCTGACCGCAGCCTGTCTTTATAACAAAACGGTCCTCTCACAAGTTCAGTGCAGTAAACTTCCTTTCTGACCTGGGCGTGATCAGTTGGCAAGACCTCTACCTAGTCAAAGATGTCAATGAGGCAGCTTACACCCTTAATGACAATCTTACCAGATTGATAAATAAGCATGCCCCTTTCATCAAAGTAAGGGTACGGAACAACCCTAACCCCTGGTTCACCTCGGATCTTAAGGCAGCCCTCATAACCCGAGACAAGCTCTGGGCAAAAGTTAGACATTCTAAGAAATCTTCGGATTGGCAGGCTTTTAGAACAGCCAGGAATACCTGTGTGAAAAGTATACGTTCTGCTAAAACTAACTATTATATATCTACCCTAGAACAAGCAAAAGGTAACCCTCATAAAATATGGAGGACAATTAAATCTATAGAAGGGCGGCCCATGGCCCCTTCCGTCCCAACAAAGATACTTGCAAGTGGCAAGATTGTGGAAAACAAGTCCCTAATCCTTGAGGAACTTAACTCCCACTTTGCCACAGCTGGACTAGCTTTCGACTCTTCACCTTATGCTGGTTCTGCAGTGAGCCAGCATACCCCCCCCATAACTTGCCCCGCACCTAGCCCTTTCCAACTGTGCGAGATAACTTTTAAAGAAGAAGAAGATTCTCTCCTTAATTTAGACACCAAAAAAAGTGCAGGGGACGATGGCTTGGAACACTTTCTCCTAAGGTTAGGATATGCCCATCTCACTGCCCCAATTCTCCACATCTTCTATCTTTCCATTACATCTGCTACTGTGCCGTCCTGCTGGCAATCAGCACATATCCTCCCTCTGTTCAAATCCGGTGACCCGTGCGATGTAAATAACTACAGGCCTATCTCCATATTGCCTATCCTTTCTAAAGTTCTCAAAAAACTGATCCACAACCAGCTAAAATCTCACTTAGAAACCTTCTCTCTCATCAACCCAGCACAATCTGGCTTCCAGGCAAATCATAGCACAATCTCTGTGTTAGCAAAAGTAACCAATGACTGGATCTCTGCTATAGATGCAAAGAAGGTAACTGAAGCAGTCTTTTTGGATCTAAGCAAAGCTTTTGATACTGTTGATCACAAACTACTAGTCAATTGCCTTGCAAAGTTGGGTGCCACATACCATACTACCCAGTGGTTCTCTAGTTACTTAACTGGGAGATCCCAAAAAGTAAAATCAGAAGGCTGTTTTTCTGCTGCCTTGCCAGTTGTTAGAGGTGTCCCTAAAGGATCCATCCTAGGCCCTATCTTGTTTTCATTATACATTAATGATCTCGATTCCAACATATCAACGTCCATTCTGCACTTTTTTGTGGATGATACTGTGCTGTATACCTCTGGCTCATCACTATCTGAAGTCAAGGGAGTACTTCAAGCTGACTTTGCACAACTCGAGCATAATCTAATAAAGGCAAAGCTTCTGCTTAATGCCAAGAAGACTAAAGTGATGATATTCTCACATAGTGCTGCCACAGGTACGCTCAATTCCCTGTCCCAAGATTTCATTGTTACCACGCTAAATGAGCCTCAGGAAGTTGTCACCAAATTCAAATACCTGGGTATCTGGATTGACAACAAACTCTCTTTCAATGACCGTATCAAAGATGTTTCTAGAAGGCTAAAAGCCAGACTAGGTTTCTTCTTTAGAAATAGGCCCCTCTTTCCCCCTTGAAATTCGAAATATGAAATAAGCTCGTCCAGGCCACTTCCCTTCCCTTCCTACTCCTGACTCTGTCTACGTATACACTTCTCTGATCACACTATCAAACCATTCCTACCTCCCTTATCCATTTCATTCTGTTGTTTGTCCCATCTGCCAGAATGTATGTATAGCAAACACCAGTTACCATGTTTCAATTATCAGTATGCTATATATAAGTCGCTTCCCTGTGTTACATTAGTTTATTACCACCTGCGGTCATCCCATGTAGTGTCCTTGTATGTATATCTTGCCTGTATTATGTGACACTTGCATTTATTTATATATTGTTTATTAACTATTTATGTATGTATGTTGTGTAAGTCTATATGTCACAGGACCTCCTTGTGAATTAACTTGCTCAATGGAGTTTTCCTGCAATAAACTTGAACTTGCTAGACCACCTCTTTAAGCACCCCTTTAAAATGACAAGACAGCCTTGATGCACCTGTTATTACAAGGCAAATAGAATTCCTCATATTGCACTAGTTGAGGTTCTTTTTTCAGATTACTAAATCCTTTACCTTGATTTAGTTACAGTACGCTGATTTAATAACAATGGGTGATGGATCCAGCATCCACTTGTGCTACCTTTGTATTGTCCTGCTGTATACTGTCAATACATTCATGGCTGAAGGTAAGGGAATCATTTTTATGTTATAATATCTTGATGCATACATATTTTAATAAACCATCAATTATATAATATATAGCAGGTTTCAATATGTTTAATTGACATGAAGTGTACAGCTAGGAAAGCATTTGTTTCTTAAAAATAAAGAGAAAAGCATTCTTACAAAGGGATTTGCTTCATGCACTTAAAAAAGCATGCTTAAAGAAACAATGATCCAAAAAGTACTATTTATTATTCTTTTGATACAGTGGGTTTGCTTGAAATATAAATATAAAATTTAAAACTGTCTAAATTTCAGTAAATTATCACACATTAAACATTTACCATGTATCAATTTGGATGTAACAATTGTAACACATGTCAAGATTGTTATATGATTTTTCAGTTGATTTAGAGGTTAATTGTGTCACGGTTTTAATAAAATATGTCAAGGAAGATTTGTGTGGTGGGATGTTGCACAGTGCAATAAAAACTAAAAAGAATAACTGACAACTAGCTAATATCAGAACAATAAAAACAGTTACTTAAACTGCATTTTAGAAATCATATTTAAAATAAAAGATTTTTACATAAGAAAATAATGAAGGCAACAGGAATATGTTCTGTAAATATGCCATCACAATGCTCATTTACTGACAGGAATATTTAGCCAACCTGGTGGTGCAGTGGTAGCTATACTGATCTGGAAGTCAGGGACTCTGGTTCAAGAGCAAGACTGGGTTGTTGGGCCAGACAGGAGGAGATGGATCAAGTTTCCCAGTGGATGCTCTCTTTCTCCAGGGAGGCTCATTTGACAGTGTCGCTGCTTAACTGCCACCAGGGCGACTACAGGTGGGAGTGCAGTTGGCAGTTTGTAAGTGAGGGCAGGATGCTGCAGGTGCATGCACTTGCTCACCCTCATCAGGATGAATTTCAGCCCCATTCCATTCTTGGGCTACTCAGTGAAGGACCAGAGCTGAAGGAGACACTGGGTCTCCCTTTCTAGTGTGGACAAAAGTTATTGTTTTTTGCCCACTCCCCACCCCTGCCTACGCACAGTATTAAATGCTCTGATGGTGGGTAGGGGATAATAGTCTGACTGGAGGTGGGCTGTCATTTAAGAAGCAGCAGCTAGAATCTAAAGGAGGAAGGGGTGTTTTGAAAATGTCCCTGTTGGGTTCCATGTACATTCAAATGTGTTCGTTATTCACAAATGTCATATGTTACAGCTTGGAAAAGTAAAGGGTACTGTACTGTCTAGGTTAACAGTTAGTGTTTGAAATGCTACGGGGCTGTGATATCTAGTTTATTTATTTGCTTTTATTTACCAGGTAAGCACACTAGACAGTCAAGTGCCTATTTTCAGGTGTGACCTGGGAGATTACAAGGTACATTGGAGAACAAACAAGCAATATCAAGATACAATACAAATACATCAGGCATGTACATGAGGGATATACATACAAGCAACAGGGAAGTTAACATACAAGTATAGGTATTAAAAACAATATAACTGGGGACTGCTTTTTCCCATAGGGACAGTGGGTTATAATTTCCCATTATAACCCGCTGTTTATAACGGATGTGGGCATGCTCAAAAGGGGCAGTTCCACTCCTCCTCAAGAGACAGGATATCGTATTTTGCTGCCAGTTGGAATCTGAGGTACGTTAATTAAAAATATAAACAATATAATAAGAACACCCACTTTACAAACTGGCCACATTATGAGAGGTTTTACAATGGCAATATTTTTAAAAGGAGCTGCAGACCGCGTGAAAGCCAACGAACTGCATGGCACCATGGGGATGTGTTTATTTTATATAAGAGCTGAGGCAAAAAAGTGTTCCCCAGCAATTATATAAAATAAAAGCTGGGGAGGTCTGTAAAACTCGAATGTTAGACACCTCCTTCAGTGTGATGCTCAGACAAACCCCCGAGCTTCACTCTCGGGGTTTATGTGACATCCCACACCTTGGTGGTGTCTAACATTCTCATTATAACCACTTCCCCAGCCATTATTGTATATATTATGCATCTAGGGTCTGCCATAACCTCAGGTGGGTATGGACAGGACATTGACTAGTACAGGTACTCTTTACATGAACAGTAGGGTAGAGATTGTTCTCTATGCTTATTTTACATCAGATAATGAAGGGCTTTTTAATGAGCAAAGTGCTTTCTGTGTCAGTAGTAGGGCTGCAAGTTTGGTTTGACCAAATTTGAAAAAAAGTCGAACCTCCATTGTTCTCCATAGTCTGCCCGTGGTAGAATATCACCCCCAAAAATACGAACTTTGAGAACTTTGGTTTGCCTGTAGAAACTGCTAATAATTTTAGTACACAGAGTACACACATACCAGATGCACTGCACTGCTGTGCATGCTCCCTCACTGTCTCTCTGATGTAGCACACATGATGCTGCTCGCAGCATGCAGGCAACAGTCGGGACTCTCAAAAGAGGTGGATAGTAGACAGAGAGACCGTGGAGAAGGTGGTCCGTGGGGAAGGCAGGGGAGGGAACATGCTAGATGGTGATTGGTGTTTCCATTTTTGTCCCTCAGCAAGCCAGTCAGCTACTGGAGTGGGTCACAGATACCCACCTGGGTCACAGTACTGGAATTTTCTCACTGCAGTGTGCGCAGCACATTTCTCAAGGGCAGGTGGTTGTGGAGTGAGTGTGTCGTCTGTCTTTGGCATTCAGCGCAACGGTGGATCAGTTAAATTAAAAAAACATCTATTTCTTCTTCCCCCTTCTCTTTTTGTCATAGCCAGCTGGACGAGCTGGCTTAGGCAGCTTTTGTTTTGGGAGGGAAGAAAACGTTAAGCCTTATAAAAAAAAAAAAACAAGACCTGTGCAGACAAAAAGTTGGTGGAGTGCTTTTGGTGTGACCTAACCGTAAGTGTTGTGTGAAATAAAAATTGTGTTTTTTTTTTTTTGAGGGTTCTCTGAAACTCTGATGCCAACAAACATCACACACTGACTGAAGTGTGCACTGTGCAGACTGTGCTGTAACTTAGTGTGTGTGTTAAGTGTTAGAGGAGTGTGTACAGCAGCACACATTCACAAACCTGGCTAAAACAGTCATTAAAAAAAATAATCTCTCTGTTCTACAGGCTTACAGCACAAACTGAAAAAAAATATTAAAAGTGCCTAGAAAGTTGAAACTAATATCCCTGTGCCTTACTACTTAAAGTACTTGACTCGATGCAGCAGCAGTTAGGAGAAATTAATTATCCCTTTGTCTTACTACTTAAAGTACTTGACTCGACGCAGCAAGCAGTGCTGTATTTACCTGTTAGGGAGAAAATATCCCCGTGCCTTACTACTTAAAGTACTTGACTCGACGCAGCAAGCAGTGCTGTATTTACCTGTTAGGGAGAAAATATCCCTGTGCCTTACTACTTAAAGTACTTGGTGCGACGCTGCAAGCAATGCTGTTATTTACCTGTTAGGGAGAAAATATCCCTCTACCTTACTACTTAAAGTACTTCACTCAACGCAGGAGGCAGTACTGTATTTACCTGTTAGGGAGAAAATAAAAATGTCCCAGTGCCTTACCACTTAAAGCATTTGACTCGACGCAGCAAGCAGTGCTGTATTTACCCCTTAGGGAGAAAATATCCCTGTGCCTTACCACTTAAAGTACTTGACTTGACGTAGCAAGCAGTGTTGTATTTACCTGTTAGGGAGAAAATAATCCTGTGCCTTACTACTTAACGCATTTGACTCGACGTAGCAAGCAGTGCTGTATTTACCTGTTAGGGAGAAAATATCCCTGTGCCTTACTACTTAAAGTACTTGACTCGATGCAGCAAGCAGTGCTGTTGTTTACCTGTAAGGGAGAAAATATCCCTGTGCCTTACTACTTAAAGAACTTGACTCGATGCAGCAAGCAGTGCTGTATTTACCTGTTAGGGAGAAAATATCCCTTTGCCTTACCACTTAAAGTACTTCACTCAACTCAGCCATGAGTGGTAAAAAAAAACAGCAACACTTCTCAGGCAATTGAGGCAACAGTTACAACAGTACAGAAAATTCAGGACGTTGCAGGAGTAACCCATCATGGTACTCAGAGGATGAGCACAAGGGCCATAATAGTGCGGCAGCCAGTTTTAGTAAGCAGAGTGATGGATGATGATGAGGAGGAGGAGAAGACTGTTGATTGTGAGGGGGAAATCAGTTGAACAGATCCTGAGTTTGTAGTAGATAAGGCAGCAGTCAGTATGTCAAGTAGTAGTAGCTCTGGGGAGTGGGAAGAAGAGGAGCAATACAGAGGCAGAAAAAGAACAAAAACAAGTTCTCAAAAGGATGGCTATGGTGCTAAAAAAACATTAATGATGGTGGGGCATAACTTGGAGAGTCAGACACCCATACATGCAGAGGAAAAACAGAGGACAGAGGATGGACAGGCTTCACGAGGGGAAGAAAGAGATGCAGTTCAATGAGTCAGAGAGGTTGTGCATCTTCAAAATTACGTGCAGATGGGCATGGAAAGACCTCAAAGAGGTAGTGGAAGTAGTAGTGACTGTGATGGTGGTGGCAGTGGTAGTAATGAACCTATCCTCCCTATAAGCAGCAGTGCAACAAAATCTGTGAAATCTATTGTGTGGGATTTTTTCACACAAGATAAATCATCTGGCAGCCATGTGGTTTGCAAATTATACAAAACAAAATTAAGTCGTGGTAAAGTGGGTACTCGATTGGGGACATCAACAATGATAAGACATATCAAAAAGCACAAAAGGAGCACACAAACGTTGTTGCACTTCTGCACTCAGCTGAGGAGGATGAGGTAATGGATGTTTACCAAGGCGATGAAGTAACTGATGCGGAGGTGGAGGATGATGAAAGTCCTCCTTCCAGTTAAAGCACAGCATCCTCTATTTCTCATTTCTTTACCCCTCTGACTCCACCACCACAGCCCAACCGGAGTCATATACCATCCATGGCCACAACATCCACCCCTCATGGTGTAAAGGTCAAGGGAAGCAGCCCAGAAAATCAAGTGATAGCAGCAAGTATAGCGGGCATCACATTTCTTTGAAAGACTGCTTTGAGTGGTCACAGCAATATAAGCCCTACAGGCCTGAGGCAAGGCGATTGACAAAGGCAATTGGGGAGATGATAGCCACTGACTTGCTCCCATTCTCATTTGTGGCTAACCCAGGTTTTAAAGCACTCATGGAAATTGCTGTGCCAAAGTATCAGATCCCCAGCCAGACCTATTTCTCTAGTGTTGCCATTCCAGATTTGTTTGATGCTGTTCGGAAAAGTGTGTCTGATACTCTAAAAGGTTCAGTGGGCAAAAAGGTTCATGTCATGCCAGATATACGGACCAGTGGTCAGACGACTGACTATATGGCTGTGACTGGCCACTGGGTAAACTTTCCTCCATTCACCTCCTCCTCCTCCTCCTCATCATCATCATCATCATCATGATGTGGTGGCACTGGTGACAGCAGCAGCAAGAAGCAAGGGACTTTCATAGTTCGAAGGCAGGTAGCTTTATGCATTTATGGTTTTGAAAAAGATCAAAAAGAGGAACATCTTCTGGAGGGCCTTGAAGAAAAGTTTGGTGAGTGGCTAACTCCAAAGTCTTTGCCACCAGGGTTTATAGTGTCTGACAATGCTACAAATATTGTAAAAGTGGTAAGACTTGGTAAGTTTACACTTTTACCACGCTTTGCACACACTATTAACTTGGTGGTAAAAGACTTCATCAGTGAGGACCGAAAAGTGCAGAACTTGATTGCAGCTACCCGCAATGCGTGCACTCACTTTAGCCATTCTGTGAAAGCCCGAAAGTTGTTGCAACAGATTCAAATTGAAAACAGCCTCCCTCTCCACCAGATGATACAGGAAGTTCCAACCTGGTGGAATTCCACTAACTATATGATGCAGAGAATGCTTGAACAACAGAAAGCCATCCATCAATATGCAGTCCAACATGGTATTGGGAAAGGAGATGTGAATATCAGCCACAATCAGTGTTGTCTGATGGAGAATCTTTGTTGTGTCCTTAAACCCTTTGAGGAGGCTACCCAAGTGGTGAGCTTTGATGGTGCCAGACTAAGTCAGATCCTACCCTTAATTTCACTTATCAGGATGAGACTGTAGCGTCTTGAGTCACAGTTCTTTGACAATGATGACATCAATGCTGCATCACTTGTTGGAAAAATGATACAAACCTTCCTGGCTGATGAGTGCATTGTAAATATGTGCAAAGCAGAACATTACATTTTGGCCACACTTCTGGACCCTCGGTTTAAGAATACATTTGAGACATTCTTCACACCACATGACTTTAAAGACCTGTAACACTATCGTGAACTGGTTATTGAGAAAGTGTCAGCATGTCACTTGGGAACATAAGCAAGAGGCTGGTAAGGACAGAGGTCTGGGGTTATATTCTACCTGGCAGGTAGGGCACAATCAGTCCAGATTGGCTCGGCTATTTCCACTTATCTCCCAGTCACCAGAGGAGTTCCCCAAGGGTCTGTTCTTGGCCCTCTGCTGTTCTTCATCTTGCTCAATGACTTGCCTATTGCATGCCCACATACTGCCATCCACATGTATGCTGATGACACAGTGTTGTTTGCCTCTGGCTCATCCCCCAATGCAGTGACATCCTGTCTGCAGAAGGACTTCAACTCCGTCCAACGTTGGTTCCTCTCAAATCAATTATTTTTAAACTCAAATAAAACAGTCTCCTCACCTTGGCTCTTGGGCCAAATTAACCGCCTTCCTGCCCCCCATTTCTACACTCTGGATAGCTCCCCTGAAGGTCTGCACTTCCTATAGATATCTCGGTGTCTGGTTAGATCAGTACCTTGACTTTTCTCGCAATAGATGCTCTTCACAAAAACTGCATCCCATGCTGGGTGCCCTCTACCGCAACAAAAATTGCATCCCTCTGCCAACACGACTAGCAATAGTCCAAAAAATGGTCCTCCCGATTATGGATTACGGCACTGTAGTGTACTGTGCGGCCCCACAAACCTCCTTATCCAGGCTTGACCCCCTCTTCAACTCCTTCTGCAGGTTCGCTTGGACCGTCCTCCTAACACTCATCCCTGTGACCTCTACCAGTCCGTGGATCTCTCTTCTCTCCATAACCAGTGATTACTCTCTGTGCTAGAACCGCAGCAAATTCTGGACACAGACTCTCCCTCCTACCTGATGTCCTCCCTCACAGCCCTCCCCCACCAGCTTACGCTCTCAGGAACATCGACTCTGACTCCTGCACATCCGCACAGATCCACACCCGATCTGGCTAAGCTGCCTTCAGCTTCCGTTGCCCAAAATTATGGAACCCCCGCAGCAGACATTAGACATGCCGCCAGCACCCACACCGGAATGCCCTTCTTAATACTCACTCTCTGCATCCTGCTCTGTTTTCTGTTCTCCCTAGTGCCCCTCATACAACCTAACTTCCAGCATTTAACACTGGTCTGGGTACACCTTTTAGTACTGGATATTTTTACAGATCCATATGTTGTTGAAATCATACCTGTATATTGTAAGTATGACTGCTCTCACCAGCTGTCTTGTACCTCACTTATATTTATGTATGTTACTTCTGTACTCCTTACCATTTGTAACCCCCCCCCCGCCAGGGCGCATCTGGAATCGAGCGGTACTCTGCTCAGTATGCTTTCCTGGTAAAACTCTTAAATAAATAAATAAATAAATATTCTGTTTTAAACTGAAATATTTGAATAGTTTTGTACGTGAAATTAGTTCTATGTGTTAAAAATTACTACTTTGAGTTAGAACTGTTACATGGGCTGTGATATTGTAACTTTTGAGGCTTGGGAGCACTTGTTTGGCAGTGATAATTAGAGTGAAATTTAAATGTGATGTTTGCCTGGTGTTGGTAAGAGCCTCCCACCCACCCTGTTTTGTAGGCTTTCTTAAATACTGAAAAGCCACTGGGGGTTGGGATTGAAGGGATGTGTATTTCTGTTTGGGACTGAAATTTGAAGCAACAGGAACTGGTAGGCCTGTAACATCATACGGTACCTGATGTCTGCATACACACACTGTTAGTGGGACTGGACACCCACTGGACTGTATGTGTTTGTGAGACTTGGGAACTTTATTGGTGGGGTTGAAATTGGGTTTGTAAATAACTGCAGTCAGTATAGAGAGAAACTGTATTCAAGGGGGAAGGGACTGAGAAAAGGGGGTGTGCCATTATGAACAGAGGGGGACAAACAGGGTGGCCATATTCCACCATGGCAGGCATCTACGGAAGGGTTGTAGGCTGCACAGGCTGTGGGATGGCAATAATTCTCAATTGGGCCTGGAGAGAGGGAGGCTGCCCACTCTGTAGACAGTTATCTTGTATCAGGAGTGAGGTATATTGGTTAAGGAGTAAGCTGGGGGAGCCAGGGGTGTCCAAGGATAAGGGGTGTGGATATGGGCAGCAGAAGGGTGGGGCTGAGGGGAGGCTGGGGCAAAGCTCTGAAATTACAGGACATTATGTTACAGCAAGCAGGAGGGGGGATATTAGGGACAGAGGACCCTTAGATAGGGATGTTGACGCTAAAGGGGAAGCGTACGGGGTGGACATTCTGAATACAAAGAGAGTGGAGGGGAAAGAGTCAGGAGGGGCTGTTGTGGGGAAGCCTAGTAGAGCAGACATTGAGAAGAGAGGGGCCGTTGTGGAGAAGCCTAAAACAGCAGACTGTGGGAAGGGAGCTCCTAAGGAGAACAGAGCAAGAGGGGAGGAAGAGGGGCAGTTTAGAGGTGCAGTCAGGGGAAACTCGGGTTACTTGATGGAAGCTGACATAGAGTGTCACAATAAATTTGAGCTACTAAGCAACCTAGAGGGGGAGGAATGGGTTGGTGGAAATGAGGAAACTGATACAGAGGCCGGGGGGAGGGAGTCGGATACCTATAGGGCATCACAGACCGGCAATGGAAAGGATAGAAATAGTCCCAGAGGGAGAAGGTGAAATATAAATGTTAAACAGATGGGGGACATGCAACATATTGCAGACATGAGGGAGGGGAGCATGACTGGAGAGAAACTGGGGGACAAGGAGGTGGGAGAGGAGCCCCCCTTCTGCAGGGGGGTCAGTACCAAGGATGGGGCCCTAGCTAAAGGGGACCCACAGAGAGCATCTAGAGGCAGGGGTACTATTACAAGGGGGGAGGATGGTGGTGTGGGGAAAGGGGAAACCATCAGGGCCAGGATAAATGGTTCAGAAAAGAGAGGGTTAAAGGGGACACCTATTCAGAGGGGGTCTGAGTTAAGTGGCAAAATAACGAGGGAGGCAGAAAGGGGAGGGTGACAAGGGGGTCTCAAATAAGGCAGGAAGACTCCCATGGAATTGAGATCACGAATAAAGGGGGATGGGGCCGAGAGGGCATAGTAGAGGTAACCATAAGGATGATGGCGGTGTTAAGGTTCTGTTATTGGGAGACTCGATGATTAGGGGTATCCAGTGGGAAGGACAGGGGGGTGGATGCCATAGCCAGGTGAAGGTAGTGAGTATCTCTGGGCTGACAGTGTACAGAGCAAAGTTCATGGTGTATGAACTGGTTAGGGATTGTGGAGGGAAACTGGATTTCCTGGTGCATTTGGGAAATAATGATCTAGAGGGAAATAGCGTTTTGGAAATCCAAGCAAGGTTCCAAGAACTTGACAGAGTCTGTCGGGATAATGGATGCAACATTTCCTTTTCGGAGATATTGCCAGTACCAAAGGCCTCAGTGGAGAAAAAAATGAAGATCACAGAGGTTAATGACTGGCTCAGGAAGTGGGGTGAAGAGAGTGGGTTGGGGTGATAGGGAACTGGAAAGGAGTTTTGGAGGATAAGGGACTGTATGCCAAGGACAGGCTTCATCTTGCCCCATTAGGGAAGGAAGTCCTTAAACAGGGGATGGCTGACTACATTCAAGAAAGGTGGGGTTTAAACTTGTGAAGGGGGAAGGGATAAGGAAGGGCTGACCACAAGCCCTCCTCTAGATGAGGGAGTAGCCTTCAAATCCAAGGGTGGGAGGGGAAACAGACTGGGGTGGAGGATCTTGGAGGAGCAGAGGGAGGATGGAAGTATAAGGAAACTGGGGGGTTTGACAGGGTATCAGGGATAAGGGGTGAGGTTGGTAGTTAGTAATGCCAGGAGCTTGGGAAACAAGTTGCCAGAGCTCCAGGCCATGCTGTTCGGGGGTGGGATGGATGTGGCAGCGGTCATGGAGACGTGGGCCAACAAAAACCATGACTGGGACCTAAATGTGTGGGGATACACTATGTTTAGGAAGGATAGAAAGAAGGGCAGAGGGGGTGGAGTGGCTATGTTCATTAGAGATGACATAGAAATTGCTAGGGTAGAAGAGGCAGAGGGAAATGTGGAGGCCTTATGGGTCACCTTACAATCCCCAGCAGGAGATAAGGTCAAGCTGGGTGTAGCTGCAGGATGAGTGATGTTCTAGAGGATGGTTTGCTGGACAACATCACTGCCCAGTGTGACCAAAAGGAAGGAGGATGTTGATGGGACCTTAATATGCCAGGTACAAACTGGGAACCATGTCCTCTAAGGTGACCAAGGAGCAGAGGCTGCTGGATGGCTTCCAGGATGTGTTCTAACACAGCATGTGATGGAGCCCACAAGGGAGGGGCATGTCCTGGACGTTGTTCTGGCAGATGGGGGATCTGGTAAGAGACCTGGTTGTAGAGGACCCCCTGATTGGGAGTGACCACAATACTGGCTGGTTTCAAATAAGCATGGGGGGGTGAGATCTAGGACTGGCAGTGGACTTCAGGGGGGCAGACTTTGTGGGCATGGGAAATATTCTCAAGGATCACTTGAAGGTGATTACATCAATGACAAGTGTGGAAAGGAGATGGGAGATCATAAAATGGGGACTTCATGAGGCAGTCAGAATCTGCGCTAAGTTGAAACGTAAGGGAGCAAGGTCACATAAACCATGCTGGTGGTCCAGTGAGGTACAGGTAGCGGTCAGAGAAAAGAAGGCAGCCTACAAAAAATATAAAACAACAAGAGGGGATAGGGATAAGGAAATGTACCAGCTTGCATCTAGAAAAGTCATCCGTATGGTGAGGGGAGCAAAGTCCAGTAAAGAGCAGCGGCTGGCACAGGGGATACATGGAGGGGAAAAGGGGTTCTTCTGGTACATTGGGGAGCGGAGAAAAACTAAGGGCCATCTCAGCAGATTGAGATCAGAAGGAGGGTGGGTGGAAGAGGCGAGGGACCAGGCAGAGGTATTTAACAAGTACTTTGCCTCTGTGTTCACTAGGGAGAGGGATTGGATATCTACAAAGCAAGGCACGATGGGGATAGAAGTGGCAGTGAGTAGGATCAGGGGAGCAACAGAAATGGAGCAAGAGGGAGAGAGAGGTACCCCAGGGGTGTCACATCTGGATAAGGATAATAAGGCCAGTAAGGTGGAGGGGACGGATGATGCTATCTCCACCAAAAGGGTGTGGTTAGCCCTCAAGGCCCTAAAGAAAGACAAATCTCCTGGGCCGGATGGCATTCATCCGAGAGTACTATGGGAATTGGTGGACATACTGGCTGCACCCCTAGCGGAGCTCTTCAACAGGTCACTTGAGACAGGGAGGGTACCTAGGGATTGGCGAGAGGCACATGTGATGCCAATCCATAAAGTGGGGTCGAGGGAAGTACCAGGTAACTATAGACCCATCAGTTTGACCTTGGTCGTGGGAAAATTAATGGAGAGTATACTAAAGGAACGATTGGGGGTGTACTTGGAGAAGGTGGGAGATCTGGATAGTCAGCAACATGGGTTTGTGTCAGGTAGATCATGTCAAACCAATCTTGTGGAGTTCTACAAATGGGTAACATCAGAACTGGACAGAGGAAAGCCTGTGGATGTATTATTCTTGGACTTCAGCAAGGCGTTTGACTCTGTCCCCCACAATGGTCTGGTGGAGAAACTTATGGGGTTAGGAGTAGGCCCTTTGATGGTCAGATGGATTGAAAACTGGCTAGCTGGATGCACCCAGAGAGTAGTGGTCTGTGGGGAGCTCTCGAACCCCATGGAGGTTGGTAGTGGGTCACCGTGAGGGTCTGGTCCTGGGTCCGATCCTGTTTAATGCATGTAATGGACATCAGGGAGGTATAGGGTGTGAAATGAGTCTCTTCGCTGATGACTCCAAGATGGGAGCAGTAGTTGAGGGAGAAGAGGGAGATTGGCCCGGCAAGGGGACCTGGACACCCTGGAAAGCTGGGCTCACATGGAAATTAAATTTCAATATCACCAAGTGCAAGGTGTTGCATCTTGGATGGGAAACAAAAACACAGGTACACTCTGGGAGGAGGCACTGGAGGCCTCAATAGGGGAAAAAGACCTAGGGGTCAAGGTGGATGCATGTATGAATAATTCTGAGCAGTGCAGGAGAGTGGCTAGCAAGGCAAACAGGATTTTGGGATGCATAGTAAGGGGGATCACCTCTAGGAGCAAGGAAGTCATTCTGCCGCTGTACAATGGACTGGTTAGACCACACCTTGAGTACTGTGTACAGTACTGGAGACCACACTTGTAGAGGGACATACAGCTCCTGGAGAGGGTACAGAGGAGGGCAACTAAGATGATACGAGGGATAGGGGATTTGACGTGTGAGGATAGACTTGAGGAGCTCTGCCTGTTTTTATTGGAGGAGAGGAGAGACAGGGGGAACTTGATTGAGGTCTTCAAGTACCTCAAGGGAATAAATAGGGTAAATGTGGAGGGGATCTTTAGACTAATGCAGGGAGGTATCACCAGAGGGCATGGTTTGAAGTTAGAAGGTGGAAGGGTGAGGGGGGAAAAGAGGAGGAGGTTCTTCACTGAGAAGGTGGTGGACCCTTGGAATGCACTGCCTGGTGAGCTGGTTCAGAGATCCACAGTGGAGGGCTTCAAGAGAGGGTAGGACAGACACAGAAAGTGGATGTATTAGATGATGGCCTGTCCCAGGGGGGTGGGGATGGATGATAGGGGTTTCTGGAACACAAGGGAGGGGAGGGCCTCGGCACCCAACTAGGGATCTGAGGATCGAGCAGACTCGATAGACTGTAAGGCCTAATCTGCTGGCAAATAGTATGTTATGTTAGTATGTACAGTTCAGAAAAGTAGTACATCATCAGTGACCTTGTGGCAACATTCAAATTCTGGCCAAAATCTGGTGGAGAGGGAGGGAGGGAGCACAATCTGCTGTTGCTGCTGCTGCTGTCACCACTACTGATGTTTTGGCTCATCAATTGCAAACCAGAACTGCTGCTACACCACAACAGGACAAACCACTGTGGGACATGCTGTCAGACTGTGGTCTAATAAAGACAGCTGGGAAGGCTCAGGTGGCAATAGTGGTACCAGAAGTCCCTGCACTTGGTAGAACCTGGTTTTATTTGGTAGAACTTGATTATAAATGGTAGAACCCAGTTCTACCTGGTAGAACCCGATTCTACTGGGTTCTACCTGCTAGAACCAGATTGAACTTTTTTGGGTTCTACTCAGAAAGTTCGCAAGGTAGAACTTTTAGGGGTTCACGCAGCCCTGGTCAGGAGGCTCATCTCCTCAGCAGTTGAGCAGGGTTTTTAGTACCTCATAGTTAAACGGGGAGGGCTTAGTACATCTGTGCTATATAGTTCCACTGGGAGAGCTTAACAGATCTGTATAAGTTAATTCTGTTTTAACAGGGACAAGAGGTTGTACTATCTAGTTGTAGAAGGGAGGGCTTAGCAGTGCTGTGTAACTGCAAGTTCAAGTTTATTACAGGAAAACTCCATTGAGCAAGCTCACGCATAAGGAGGTCCTGCAGCATTTACACAGACATGGGGACATTATATAAAAGGTATCATTGACTATAATTAAACAAAGTGCATACATAATTCACAAAAGTCATTTCTTGATAAGATATGTCCTAGTAGAGCAATGTCCAGTTAAAGGTAATTTGCTTCTTTATGTCCAAGTTATACAAGGGAAGATTTATACACATAACTCTGATAAGAGGCAATCAATATGGTTAGTGTGCAAGAACACGAGAGAAAGGATAGTTAGGAATGCAGGGTAGAAGATTAAAAGAAAGCAGGGGGCTAGGGGTTGGGAAGAGTAGGGGGAATAAGATGTGAGTAGTCTGTGGGTTAGGAAGAGTAGGAGGGAGTATGATGTGGGTAGGAGGTGTAGTGGAAGAGGGCAATGAGAGCAGGTAGAAGAAAAAAAGAATCATATCATTCAGCAACTAAAAACCTTATGCTGGCTATACAGTATCAGTCCTGACTTGAACAGAACAAGGCCAGTCAACGCACATGTGACAGACATAAGGGTAGGGGAGAGGCTTAGTAGCAGCTACAAATATCTGTTATTTTAGATGCAGCTAATGCTTTGTAGAGATTATTTCAGATGATGTTAGTTAATTTCAGTACTGATTGGAGTTGGTTGCAAAAAGTTGGAAGGGCAAATGAAATAGTTCATTGGTCAAAGGTAGTACAAGTCCTAGGAATAGCAAACAGGATGAAGTCTGATTTCTTGAAAGAGTATGCACTGCGGGAGATGCAGATAAGAGATGTTAGGTAGCTTGGTAGTTTGTGAAGGAGTATTTTAAGGGTCCAGATACCAGCATGGAGCAAGTGTCTAGTGGCAAGTGATGTCCAACCAACAGCTGAGTACAGATCACATTGGTGAGTTGTGTAAGGGGAGCTAGCGATGAACCATAGAGCGTGATGGTAGAGAACATCCAGCTTACTTAGGCTTGAAATTGCAGAGGAGGTGTAGATTAAATCTCCGTAATAAAGTAAGGGAAGAAATGTGGCCAGGACAAGCCTGGTTCGGGTTGCAAGAGGGAAGAGATACCTGTTTCCCAAAAAGAATCCTAACTGGGCTTTGAGCCTCAATATGGTCATTACAAGGAGCTTATTGTCTATCCAAATGCCAAGATATTTAAATTGGGGAACGACTTCCAAGGGTTCTCCCAAGGAGATAACAATAAAGTCCTTAGGTAGGACAGAGGGGGTGCCAATGGAGGTACTACAGGAAAAAATCATTGCCTTAGTTTTCTTGGCATTTAGGAGAAGCTTGGCTTTTATAAGATTGTTTTTGAGCTGAGCAAAGTCAGCTTGTTACATGTCACTAACTTCTGATAGAGTTGTGCCAGAGGCATACAATACTGTGTCGTCCATGAAGAAGTGCAGGCTGGAGTTGTTATGTAAGAGTCAAGACCATTGATATACAGAGAGAAGAGGATCTGGCCTAGAATGGAGCCTTGGGGTACTCCTCTGGCAATCGGCAAGGAGGCTGAGAGCAGACCATCAGCTTTGATTTTCTGTATCCTTCCAGAAAGATAACTGGTAAACCACTGAGCAGTAGATGGAGTGGCACCTAAATTAGTAAAGCAGGTAATTAGAAGGTGGTGGTCAACAGTGTCAAATGCTTTACTAAGGTCTAAGAAGACTGCACCAGTAATCTTCTTGGAGTCCACAGCAGAAATCCAGTCATTAATGACTTTAGCCAGTGCTGTGAAAGCGCTGTGTCTAGACCTGAAACCAGATTGTGCTGGGTTTAGGAGTGAGTAAGTTTCAATATGATGTTTTAGTTGGTTATTGATCAACTTTTCAAAAACTTTAGAGAGGACAGGCAAGAAGGAGATGGGCCTGTAATTGTTCAGATCGCAAGGGTCTCCTGATTTGAAAAGAGGAAGAATGTGGGCAGATTTCCAGCAGAATGGAACTGTGGCAGAAGTGATGGAGAGATTGAAAATATGTAGGATGGGGCAGTGAAATGGGCATAGCCTAGTCTCAGGAAGAAACTTTCAAGTCCATCGCCCCCTGCACTTTTCTGGTATCTAGGTTAAGGAGTGAGTCTTCAACTTCTTTATAGTTAATCATGCACAGCTGAAAGGGTTGGAATGCAATGCAGGTTGCGGAGGTGGGGCTAGCACAACTATTCACATGGCTAGCATAAGGTGAGGAATCAAAAGCTAGTCCAGCAGTGACAAAATGTGAGTTAAGTTCTTCAAGAATTTGGGAGATGTTTCCCACCACCCTACAACTGGTGAGTATCTTGGTTGGAGTAGAGGTAGCAGAGGGACATCCTTCAATAGATTTAAGTGTCCTCCAGATTTTATGGGCATTCCCATTAGTCTGCTCCAGGGTGGAGATATAAAAGTTTGCTTTTGCAGCACAGATGCTTTTTACACAGGCAATTCCTAGCAGTTCTAAAGGCCTGCCAATCTGCAGGACTTTTTGAGTGCCTAGCCTGAACCCAAAGCTTGTCTCTGTTGGTAAGTGCTGCCTTGAGATCTGGGGTAAACCAGGGGTGAGAAATGTTACGCACCCTGACTTTGATAAAGGGGTTAAGCTTGTTTACCAGTATGGTAAGGTTGTCATTAAGAACCGAGACAGCTTCATCAGCAGTTTTGGCAAGACAAAGATCTTGCCACCTGACCTTACCCAAGTTGGAAAGAAAATTTGCTGCATTGAACTTATGAAAGGACCATTTAGTTCTGAGTTTGGACTGTTGGCAGGCTTTAGTTTGAGATCTTATGCATACAACAACACCGTGGTCACTCATGTCATTTTGGAAAATTGCTGAGTGTGAGATTTTATGAGGATGAGTGGTTAAAATAACATCTAGGAGGGAGCTATTGGCAGTGTTCAAGGTGTTGTTCCTTGTGCGTTCAGAAACTATCTGTACAAGGTCAAGCTCATCACAGAGAGATTTAAGGCCGTGTGATTTTATGGTAAGTCAATCCATGTTGAGGTCCCCTAGGATTATTGTTTCTGTGTTGGCAGCTATGGTTAGGGATTTCAATATGTTAAGGATTTTAGCGCCACTGGTAGGAGGCCTATAGCATCCTCTAATAGCAATGCATTCCGTGGAAGGAAAGTGAAGCTTCAGCGAAACAATCTCAAATTCTTTAGGCTTAGATTTGCAAAAGATATCACTAACTGCATACTTGGTTTTGGCATAGATGACCCCACCCCCACCCCCACCCCCAGTTTCCCTATCTGCCTTGAATAGTTTGTAGTCTGGGAGAGTAATTTGATTATCAGAATTAGCCTTTTAAGCCACTACTCAGTGATAATGATAAGATTTGGGTTAGCGTGCACAGCCCATGCTTGAAGTTGGTCAACTTTTTTGGTCAGGCTTAGAATATTAACCAACATCATTTTTATGTTGATGTGCTTGTGCAGCCAACATCTTGCCGCAGTGCAGATTTAGAGGTGCAGTCACTGTTGGGAGAATGCAGGGCACGCATCAGTAGGTGTGTCCCTCATTCCCCAATCAGCCTGCATGCTGGCACCACACCATGCATATATAATGTGGTGAGCACATCTAAGGAAAGATCCACTGCAAGTTGAGCACAGCTTGTCAGATGCAGCGGACCTCCTGATGTGCTCGGCCACATTGTAAGCATACTTACCTGTGGAGTCTGGCGCGATGATCTTCGGTGGACCGGGAAGACGTCTGCACTCTGACCGCGAACTGAGGAAATGCTGGTAAGCTGTATAATGGAATAAATAGGGTTTTTTCAACTTTGATGCATCTCTCAGGCATTTTTTGGAATTTTGGCACCAAATTTTCAACATGGGGATTTTGGGATCCCTCCTCATGAATTCTTGCACTGTAATGGCGTTATTTGGCCCTGAAAGGTGATCTTGCAGTTGCTGCTTGCAATCACCTTTCAGGATTGAGGAACAAAATGACAGTGCCAGTGTTTATGAGGGGGAGCTCTCAAAAAGCCTATGTTGCAAATCTAGTGGGAAAAATCTAAAAAAAATGATTGTTTTATGAGCGTGCATTGCGCAGTTGCTATGCACGCTCGTAACTTAGCGAATTTGCAATATTTTCACACCACATGTTCAGCATTGGCATTTTTCCACATCTTCTTGTGAACTGCACAGCTGTCATTTTTCACATCCTGCCCAAAATGTGATTTTGCGCTTTCGGCACAGATTAGTGCAGTCTATATGGGAAATCAGTGTTTGGGACAAATTATGAAAATAACAGTTACACCATTTAAGAGCAGAAGTCCTAAAATGCCTATGCAGATAATCTGGTGATGATACTCCATAACATGACTGTGTTACGAGTGTGCGTTGTGCAGTTTGCACGCATGCTCATAAGTTAGTTAAATTATATTATTTTCACTCTAGATTTTCAACATTGCCATTGCTCTGCACCTCCTTATGAACAGTACAGCTGTTATTTTTCACATCCTGACCAAAATGTGTTTTCGCAGTTCCGGCGCAGAATAGCACGGTCGCTGGGGAAAGTCCATGTTCAAGACACATTATGAAAATGACAGTGGCACTGTTCATTAGCAGAGGTCCTAAAATGCCTATGTTGAAAATTTGGGTCCGAAAGTCCATAAAATTAGTGTTTTACAAGCGTACGTTGCGTAGTTTGCACTCACCCTCATGACTTCATGCATTTGTAATATTTTCACTCCAGATGTTCAAAATTGGCATTTTTCCACACCTCCTTATGAACAGTACAGCTGTCATTTTAATATCCTGGCTGAAATGTGTTTTCACACGTCTGACAAAGAATTGCACAGTCACTGTGCGAAGTCAGTTTTCGAGACAGTTTGAGGAAATGATGATGACACTGTTCATGAACAGAGGTCCTAAAATGCCTATGTTGAAAATTTGGTGCTGAAACTCCATAAAATGACTGTGCTGCAAGCGTGTGTTGCGCAGTTTCCACGTAGCCTTGTAACTTCATAAATTTGCAATATATTCATGCCAGATTTTCACCACTGGCATTTGTGCACACCTCCTTATCAACAGTACAGCTGCCATTTTTCACAGCCTGCCCAAAATGCATTTCCACAACTGTGGCGCACAATGGTGTGCTCGCTGTGGGAAATCACCTTTTGGGAGACATTAACAAAATCACGGCGCCACTGTTCATGAGGGGAGGTCCCAAAATACCTATGTTGAAAATGTGCCTAAAAAACTCCCACAAATGGGTTGCGGACGTTTGTTGCGCAGTTTGTATGCATGTTCATTGCTTCACCAATATTTCATGTTGCCACTCCAGATTTTCAACGTTGCCATTTTTTATGCCTCCTCATGAATAATACAGTTGTCATTCTGTATATCCTGCCCAAAACTGTATTTTCGTCCCTCTGTCACTAAATGGCACAGCCACTGTGCAAAACCACATTTCAGCTAACAAAGTGATTGTGCCGCTTTGCATGAAGTGGCCTGACAAGCAGCCGATGTTGAAAATGTGGAGTGAAACTACCACTACATGCCTACTGTGTTAGGGTTTCCAACTGTAGCACCCCACCCGGTATGGACTGACAGGCATCAGGGCTGTGACTTGGGACTTGGGATCATCAGATGTAATGCTCACACCATTCCACCCCCCCCACGCCCACCCTGCAGCCACTGACAGGCATCGTGCTGTGTCTTGCACTGTTCGGCCACAAACTTCACCCCATGCTCCTATACTGCACCAACACAGGTAGAAGCCCAATAGAAAAGGGCAGCCTGCAGCACCAGGAGAAACAGAATGAGCTAGTGAAACCGGGGGAGCAAGCGACCTCAATGGAGCTCTGTCAGGACAGCAGCGGATTTCTTTGTGGGCAGAAAAAGGTGCCAATGCAGGCAGGAGCCCAGTACAAAAGGGCAGCCTGCAGCACTGGGAGAAACAGAACAAGCGAGTGAGAGAGGGGGAGTAAGCGAGCTCAATGAAGGTCTATCATGACTGCTGCAAATTTCTTCGTGGGCAGATAAAGGTGGCAACGCATGCAGGAGCCCAGTGCAAAAGGCCAGCCTGCAGCACTGACAGAAATGGAACGAGCAAGTGACAGAGGCAGAGTGATCGACCTCAATGGAGCTGTGCTGGGACTGCTGCAGATTTCTTTGTGAGCAGAAAAAGCCGCCAATGTAGGCAGGAGCCCAGTACAAAAAGGGCAGCCTGCAGCAGTGGGAGACACAGAACGAGCAAGTGAGGGAGGGGGAGTGAGTGAGCTCAACAAAGCTCTGTTGGGACTGCTGCGGATTTCTTTGTGGGCAGAGTAAGGCAGCAATGCACACAGGGGCCCCGTACAAAAGGGCAGCCGGCAGTGGCGGGAGAAACAGAATGAATGACTGAGAGTCGGAGTCAGTGACTAAGGTCAATGGAGCTGTATCATGACTGCTACAGATTTCTTTGTGGGCAGAAGAAGGCAGCAACACTGGCAGGAGCGCAGTACAAAAGGGCAGCCTGCAGTGCCAGCAGAAATGGAATGAGCTAGTGAAAGGGGGGGAGTGAGGGAGCTCAACAGAGCTCTGTCTGGACTGCTGCAGATTTCTTTGTGGGCAGAAAAAGGCATCAACAGAGGAAGGAGCCCACTACAAAAGGGCAGCCTGCAGTGCCAGGAGAAACAGAATGAGCGAGTGAGACAGGGGGAGTTAGCAACCTCAATGGAGCTCTGCTGGGACAACTGCAGATTTCTTTGTGGGCAGAAAAAGGTGCCAATGCAGGCAGAAGCCCAGTGCAAAAGGGCAGCCTGCAGCGCCAGCAGAAACGGAATGAGCGAGTGAGAGAGGGGGAGTGAGTGAGGTCAACAGAGCTGTGTTGGGACTGCTGCAGATTTCTTTGTAGGCAGAAAAAGGTACCAACAGAGGCAGGAGCCCAGTACAAAAGGGCAGCCTGCAGTGCCAGGTGAAACAGAATGAGCTAGTGAGACGGGGGAGTAAGCAACCTCAACAGAGCTCTGTCGGGACAGCTGTGGATTTCTTTGTGGGTAGAAAAAGCCGCCAATGCAGGCAGAAGCCCAGTACAAAAGGGCAGCCTGCAGCAGTGGGAGACACCGAACGAGCGAGTGAAGGAGGGAGTGAGTGAGCTCAATGGAGCTCTGTTGGGACTGCTGCAGATTTATTGGGTACATGACACTTCGCTCCCGACAACTCATTCTGCGACTACTCGCTCCCGACAGTTCACTCCGCCTTCATCCCACTTCTACGTCAAGTCTTGCTATGTCAACTCACTCCCTCTGTCTTTTAAAATGTTAATTTTGAGTACAAATAACTACTGTTCTACTGATTAAAAAAATATGTTGGCAATTACTAAACTCGCTCCTGTCACTTTTAAAAAAAGTATGTTGCCAATACACATAACTGTCAGTCGACTGCTTGCCCGATGTTGTATGCTCAAATCATAGTTCTTGCCATCTGTAGACTGAACACAGCTACAGCATTTACACAGGAGTTCTTAAACAGCACCTTTTATATCTATTGAAAAAGGTTTTGCATCTGTTTTTAGTGCATCTGGTCCATATTTACGATTTGTGGGTGAGTGCTCGCTTTTTCATTTGTTGCTCCTGGACACAGTTTTTTAGCACAGCACTGCACATCAGGAGACAGTGCCTTCTCTTTTAAGTAATTAGTTGTATGCCATTTACCCATTTCTGTTTCATTCCACAGAAACAGTTTTTAAGGAGAGTTTTTCCACCTTAGAAGGACCAAGATGTCTCCTTTCAGCACTGACACAGATTCTATGAGTTTGTTTTGTTTTTAGAACCATTGCTGCTCAGCTATAATTGACACACTGTCATCTTCTCCAGTTGAACTCTTGGGGGAGGCTGCTACAGAACCCAAAGGACTGAAACGACAGGCGAGCAACTCATCACACAAGCATTAGGGGGCTGAGCTGTCAGTACAGCAGTCAGTATGCAACTCAGGGTTACTTACTTCTTCCTCTTCTAAACCAGTTAGATCCCAGTAATAGCTCAGCCTCATCTGCCGCCATTTCCACTGTTCGAGAAACATTGTGGCTTAGGGAAAAAAAAAGAAAAAACAGCCAATCAACATCCAGTATCATATAATTAAATGATTTTGGGAGCGAATTATCATTGGCAGTGAGTGTCGAAGGAGCGAATTAGCACTGGGGTGAATTGTCAGGAGCGAGTTGACGCTGGTAGAATTGTCGGGAGCAAGTTGTCATGTTCCCGGATTTCTTTGTGGGCAGAAAAAGGCAGCGATGCACTCAGGGACCAAGTACAAAAGGGCAGCCGGCAGCTGCAGGAGAAACATAACGAACGAGTGAGAGAGGCGAGTGAGTGAGCAAGCTCAAAGGAGCTCTATCGTAACTGCTGCAGATTTCTTTGTGGGCAGAAGAAGGTGCCAACAGAGGCAGGAGCCCACTCCAAAAGGGCAGCCTGCAGCACCAGGAGAAACAGAATGAGTGAGTGAGACAGGGGGAGTGAGCAACCTCAATGGAGCTCTGTCAGGACAGCTTCAGATTTCTTTGTGGCAAGAAAAAGGTGCCAATGCAGGCAGAAGCCCAGTACAAAAGGGCAGCCTGCAGCACCAGGAGAAACACAATGAGCGAATGAGAGAGGGGGAGTGAGCGAGCTCAGTGGAGCTCTATTGTGACTGCTGCAGATTTCTTTGTGGGCACAAAAAGGCGGTAGTGCAGGCAGGAGCCCAGTACAAAAGGTCAGCCTGCAGCGCCAGCAGAAACGGAATAAGTGAGTGAGAGAGGGGGAGTGAGCAAGCTCAACGGACCTGTGTCAGGACTGCTGCAGATTTCTTTGTGGGGAGAAAAAGATGCCAACAGAGGTAGGAGCCCAGTACAAAAGGGCAGCCTGCAATGCCAGGAGAAACAGAATGAGTGAGTGAGAGAGGGAGAGTGAGCCACCTCAATAGAGCTCTGTCAGGACAGCTGTAGATTTCTTTGTGAGTAGAAAAGCATGCCAATGCAGGCAGGAGCCCAGTACAAAAGGGCCTGCAGCACCGGGAGAAACAGAACAAGTGAGTGGCAGAGGGCCAGTGAGCGAACTCAACGGACCAACGTAATCAACATTCGGCATTGACAAATGCTTGTTTACAGATGTGTCTGCACAGTTGACAATTTTTGTAAAAACAAAATAACAAAGGGGGTTATTCCACATAACACATAATATAAGTGAGAGGAATGAAGTTAGTAAAACTAAAACAAAGTGGAATGGAAGAGCAGTAGCTATTTAATGAAAGGAGGGGCAAATACAGAGCTATCCTAGCAGCAACAGGTGATGTCTTCAATTGCTCTGCATCCCAGGTGGTTGCATAGGCAGAAATAACATAGCATATAGGGTATAAAGGAAAACAGACACAATACAGCTCACTGCAGAACAGATTTGCAGTTGTATATAAGCCAAAACAAGTTAAATGATCAAGCGCCCTGCTTTACAGAGAGCAGCACTGTCCAACATAATACCACATGAAACAGGAATGGAAAATTAAGTTGCAGCTAGTGGCAAAAAATTCAATTTGGAGTTAACACCTGAGCTGCAGAAGAAGAAGAAACAAGCATTTGCCAATGCCGAATGTTTGCTTGCTGGCATTGGCATTGGTAGTGTAGGAGTTAGAGAGCTGCATAATAGGAGTGGCAGTGAAGTACTGAATTGAAGCCAACTGCGCCACCACCCTGCAGAGACTGACAGGCATTGGGGTGTGCCTTTAGGTCATCAGGCATAAAGGCCATGCCATTTCACCACACCCTACCCTGCAGACACCGACAAGTGTCACAGTGTGCCTTGAGGTCTTTGTCCCTTATGTTCACCCCATTCCATCAGAAAATATGGTGAGATGGGTGCTGTACAGGAGAATGAGTGAACTTTGGGGCCGAAGAGTCCAAGGCACACCTCGATGCTTCTCACTGGCTGCAGGGTGTGGAATGGTATGAGCATTACAGGCGAGAATCCCAAGTCACACCCCGATGCCTGTCAATCTCTACAGGGTGGGGCATTATGGTTGGAAACCGTAACGTCTCAGGCGTTCGTTGGCATTTTCACTCTAAATTTTCAACATAGGTTTTTTGTGACCCCACCTTATGAACAGTGGCAATATCAGTCCGCTAGCTGAAAGCAGATTTTGCACAGCGACTACTACGCCATTTGGCACCACAGGTGCGAAAACACATTTCAAACAGGATGTGAAAAATGACAGCTGTACTGTTCATGGGGAGGTGAAAAAAATGGCAATGTTGAAAATCTGCAGAGAAAATATTAAAAAAACTGGTGAAGTCACGAGCGTGTGTAGAAACTGGGCAATGCACACCCATAATGCAATTAGTTTGGGGATGTTTTACAGCAGATTGTCAACACAGGCATTTTGAAACCTCCGCTCATGAACAGTGTCACTGTGATTTTCTTAATCTGTCCTGAACACATTTCGGCCATGGTGTGAAAAATGACAGCTGTACTGTTCATAAGGAAGTGTGGAAAAATGCCAGTGGTGAAAATCTGGACTGAAAATAATAGAAATCCATGAACTTACAAGGGTGCATGGGAACTGCGCAATGGCCACTTGTAACACAGTCATTTTATGGACTTTTTTCATCAAATTTTTAACATAGCCATTGTAACACCTCTGCTCATGAACAGTGTCACTGTGATTTTCTTAATCTGTCCCGAACGTTGATTTCGCACACTGACTGCGCCATTGTGCACTACATGCGTGGAAACTTGTTTTGGGTGAGGTGAAAAATGACAGCTGTACTGCTCATAAGGAGGTGTAGTTAAATGGCAATGTTGAAAATCTGGAGTGAAAATTTTAAATATTCACCAGCTTACAAGCGTGCATAGGAACAGAGCAAGGCATGCTCGTAAAACAGTCATTTTATGGAGTATCATCACCAGATTTTCAACATAGGCATTTTAGGACCTCTGCTCATGAACAGTCCCACTGTCAGTTTATTAATCTGTGTGGAACACTGATTTCCAATGCCAACCATGTTATTCTGTGCCACAAGTGCGAAAACACATTTCGTCCAGGGTGTGAAAAATGACAGCTGTACTGCTCAAAAGGAGGTCTGAAAAAATGCCAATGTTGAAAATCTGGGATGAAAATATTGCAAATTGGCAAAGCCACGAAAGACATGCGTAGCACCAGACTTCAGGAGGCAAGCATGGGGTGAGGTGTGTTGGGGAGGCAGGGTGCTGATGGGTGGGTGGGTATGGGTATGAGGGGGGGGGGCCAGGAGACTGCGGGGACCATTTCCTTCATTAGAGGTAAAAAAAAAAAATAGCATCGCAGGATATTTTTTTATTTACAGGGCAATGTGGCACATTGGGGTGGGCTCCCAACATACCAACTGATATTTTTTGGGGGGGCCACTGTAGCTGACAGGGGATTGGGCACCCCCATCAGCACACAGCAACGGGGAGGTTTATTATGCCGATGGGGAACGGACACCCCCAACAGCACACAACAACGGGGCGGGTTGATTATGCCGATGGGGATTGGGCACCCCGTCGGCAGACAAGAAAAGTGGGGCAGCATTACATACTGCCGACAGGGAGTGGGATCCGCCATTGGCAACATACATCTGGGGCACTGCAGCTGATGGGCATTAGGGCCCCCGTCAGCAAACAAACATGTTGGGGGGGCACATGCTGCCAGGGGGATTGGGCATCCCCACAGCAGGGGAGGGGGTTAATATTGTTTGCGAACAGTCAGCAAGCCGCAGCCATGTTCACAAACAATATCAGGGCTGCAAGGTCCCGCCCTGCAATGATGGGTTGCTCCCTCATAGCAATGAATGGCTGACACTGCAATGACAAGGCAGTCCCTGATTGCAGCGGCTATTTTTTCACAAGTTGATGGCAAGGTTCCAAACTAGTGTCACCGGCTGTGTCCCCCATTATTGGTGGACATCACACATGCCCCAAAATGCCATGCCAGTATTGGCCTCAACAGTGCCGCATCTGAAGAACCTGCTTTGGCACCAAGCTGCCGCAATATGTTTCTTGCGCTGTGTGCAAGCAAACATGAAAAAAAACCCAGTAACACCACATCGGTAACTGTATTAGATACCAATACAGAATGAATAAATACTTCCTTATGTTACCCCTTAGTCTGCCCTCTTCCAACTTCATGTCATGCCCCCTTGTCCTGGACATCTACTTTTCTGAAAGCTGCTACCCTCTGGTACCCTATTTATGCCTTTTAGATAGGCTCTGCATATTTTTTGTTGCCCGTCTTTGAACTGCCTCCACCCTGTCTCTATCCTTACGTAAATGCAGCCTCCAGAATGGACACCATATTCCAAATCAGCCTTCACCAGTTATCTGTACAATGGCATCGCCACCTTCTTCCTTCTGCTGGTGATACTGCCTTATGCACCCCAGCATCCCACTGGCTCTCCCCACAGCCTTGGCCACCCTGTTGTTAATGTTTACAGTCCTTTAGTATTCTGTGTGATCCTGTGAGTAAGATAATAACCTTTCAGATGTGCTCCACATAATTAAAAAAATTGTCCTTTAATTGTATGACAATGACTGGATTGGACATAAGAAAGAACTGCAACAGTACCATGTAATTAAAATGGAGTGCGGGGGGGCTATATCTGTAGGACACCTCCTATACTCATCCTGTATAACTATTTCCTTATATTGGAGGCAGATACTGGACTTGGAAATGATGACTGGGGTGCAGAGCACCACATTTAATGTAAGATCCAATATACCTGACAGAGGTAGTGGGACACTTCTTTTCGGTATACTGTAGGATGACTTTTATATTATTTCTACTGAGCTGCAGTTTCAAATACAACAAACCTCATTCTGACACTATCAGTCTCAAGTAACTCAAATCACTTGTGCAGATCACCAGAGACAGTTTCTGACTACTATCCTTTATGTATACTGCCTTGCCAGTAAGTAAGTCAGGTTTGTTGTATTTGCCTAACTTTTTGAAAGAAATGATCAGAGTAAAAACCTAGTTAAACATACATTCTGACATGCTGAAGCATACTCTGTATACACACAAGTTTCCTTGTGAAGTTAATTATTTAATGTTTCTGCTCTCTGTCTATAAAGAAGAGAAACTCCACTGTTTGTTTATTTTTTTGTTGTGTTGTCTGTTTACCATTCTCATGTGCAACTTGTCTGAGCTGAAGTTCTCAGACACATGTACCTGGAACACTGCATTGTGGTATCCCGTGAGGAGGGTGCATGGGGAAGGGCACCATCTGTAATGGCAACCCACTCCCCAGTGAATCCCTCGTGACGATGGGAAGGTAGGGTGGCCAGATGAGGGGGGCAGTGAAATAGTGACAGGATGTCGCTATACATATGCACGCGGGGGGGGGGAGTGAGCACTCCGAGAGCGGCTGGGAGGGGACAGAGGAGCTGTAGGGAATGGCACTGTGGTGAGCTTCCGAGCTGCATTGTGGTGTCAGGGGTTGGTCCATGGCACCGGAGGGTGTGGTACCAGTTCGAGTCTGAGCGCTGGTGCAATTTTATTGCTCCCATCCTGAACCTTTTATTTTTTAAAGTTTTCACCTTCCCCCAGACATGCACCCCTCCTGGAGTTAAGAATACTTTAGTAGAGGGTGAGTGGGCAAAGCCCCCTTCGTGGTGGGGTGTGGGGGGTGCATCCCCCCAGTGGAAAACATTAAAAAGTAAGTCCCTGGTGCCGTTTTCCTGTGTGCCAGGGTGTCAGAGTGCCGAAAATGTTTTCGGCACTCTAGACTTCTTTATAACTTTGGCTAGAACAGGGAGAAGGGAGATAGGGTGGTAATTGCCCGGTGAGAAGGGGTCGCCACCTTTGGGGAGAGGGATGACTGTGGCTCATTTCCATTCAGCAGGGATTTTGATGAGAGAGAAGGAGAGGTTGTAGAGGGAGGCCAGTGAAGTGGCGATGGCTGGGGCAGAAAGGTATAGCAAATCAAGGCCAGAGGGGCATTTACCTTTGGAAGGATTGAGAGAATGTAGGGCTGTAAGCACTTCGGCTGGGGAGACCAAGTGAAACAAGAAATGGGAGGATAGGGGTGTGGGGGACAAAGGTGGTTGAGGGGGCATGGGGTGGGGGTGTTTGAGGATAGAAGGGAGGAGGCACAGTTGATGAAAAATGTGTAAAAAGCAGAGGCCACATTGCCTGAGTCAGTGATCATGGAGCCATTTACATTTAGGGCCGGGGAGGTTGGCTGGGAAGGGGGATATAGCAGGGATTTCATTGACTTCCACAATTTTGTTTGGTGGTTGAGGTTTGAGTGGAAAGAGACCTTGACATAGCTGGCTTTGGCATGATGAATTAACCTAGTGCATACTTTGCAAAGTGTGCGGTAGTGTTGGAGGGCTGCCTGTGTGCCAGTTGCCTTGAAAGATTTCTAGGCCTTGTCCCTAGCGAGGAGTTGTTCGATAATATTGGCGTTAACCCAGGGTAGGTGGGCGCCCCTTACACGGACTCTTCTGAGACGCGTGTAGTAGTCCCAGATTGCAAGAAATTTGGATCTGAAAAATGCCAGGGCCTAGTCAATGGAGGAGGCATGATGAATGACTGACCAATCAGTGTTAGATAGGTTAGTAAGGAATGCAGCAAGGTCCAGAGGTTTGTAAGATCTAGTGAATAGAATTTTGGGGGGGTGGCACCTGGGGCTTGAACATTTTCCTTACTATGTAAACCATGTGGTGGTCACTTAGGGCATCAGGTAGGGTACCAGCTTCTAGTACCTGATGGGGGTGTGTGGTGAGGGCCCAGTCAATGAGACAGTGTTTAAGGGATTTATGATTTAAGCGAGTGGGTCTGGTGATTTGTTGGGATAGGTTTAGTGCAGTCACCTGGTTTTTGAGCTTAGAGTTTGTATTAGAGAGCCAATTGACATTGAAATCCCCAAGGATGTGTAGTTCTCCCCCTGAGGTGAGCGATTTAAGGGTGTCTAGGTGTTCTAGGATGGCGTGCGGGGGGGGGGCAGAGAGCAGTAGGACCCTGCTATGTATAAAGGGATGGAGTGAGGGAATGATATTTTGAGTAGGAGGGAGTCTATAGGGTGCGTTATCACTCCTGATATCTAAACTCACCCTCGCTGGCCTCTTGGGTAAGGCAACCAGCTGGTTCCACTCTTACCTGAAAGGGAGGCAACAAGCCAAAAGAATTGGTTCACACACCCTCTGCCCCACTTTCTGTCAAAATAGGGGTGCCGCAAGGCTCGGTCCTTGGCCTGCTACTCTTCTCTATCTTTCTAAATGACCTGCCCTCAGTTTGCCCTCTCTCATCTATACATATGTATGCTGACGACACTGTACTAAATGCCACAGGTCCCTCCTCTACTGAAGTGTCATCCAGACTCCAGGAGGATTTTAATGCAATCCAGTTTTGGTTCTGCTCTAACCAGCTATTTCTCAACCCAAGGAAAACTGTCACACTCACCTTCGGGACCTGGCAAAGGCTCTCCCAGGTCCTCTCATCCCCTAACTTCCACACTCTAGATGGAACCCTCTTGGAGACCTGCACCTCGTTCAGATACCTCGGGGTCTGGCTCAACCAACATTTCGACTTCTCAGCCCACATTGACGCTATCCACAAAAAACTTCACCCAAAACTGGGAGCCCTTTATCGTAACAGAGGTTGTATTCCCCTGTCAACCTGCAAAGAAATTATTCAGAAAATGATCCTCCCGCAATTTGACTATGGGGACGTAGTCTATAGCACAGCACCCAAGTCCTCCCTTGCCAGACTGGATCCTCTCTTCCACTCATTCTGCCATTTTGCTCTGGACTGCCGGCCCACAACCCACCACTGTGTCCTCTACAAATCCTTAGATCTACCTTCCTTACAGGATTGGAGAATGGCACACTGCACCAGGTTAACAGCAAAATACTGGACCCAGTCCTTCCCCTCATACCTTGCAACTTCCCTAGTTTCCCGAACTCCTTCAACTTACACCCTCCAAAACACTGACTCCAAGCTCCTCTCCCTTCCACGCATGTCCTCCACCAAAGGTCAGCATGCTTTCAAGTACCGAATGCCTTACATATGGAACTCCTTCCCTGCTGAGCTCAGACACACCACCTCCTCTCAGCAGTTCAACCATCTCCTCAACCAGCATTTCACCATCCCCTGCACATGCAGCTAGTCCATAGGCAGCCAAATTGCTTGTATGTCTGTGGGATTGCTTATATGTCTGTCTTTACTGTTAATAATTCCTCTATGGCTGCTGCACTTAGCCTCACTGTGAGCACCAACCCTCTCACAGCACTAGACTCTAATCCCCTGCCAAGAGGCAGGTGTACCTTGTACAATGTGTTTTCTCTCATCCAAGTTATGTACCAATCATGCAATGTTTTGCTTGAATACTGTCTATCCTAATTCCCTCTTCCCCAGGATGCATCTGGAATTGAGCTTTACATCGCTTAGTATGCCCTCCTGGTAAAACTCTTAAATAAATGAATAAATAACGGTGATCACCTTTAGGCTTTCACCATTATCACATAGAACCCTACGTTGTATACCTCCCATGGGGCTAAGACACCTTTTATTCCTGAACTAGAAGATGTGTTATTATGAAATCAGGCATGGTACCATAAGATTGGAAAACAACACATGTAGTGCCCATCCACAAAAGTGGTTCCAAGGATGACCCAGGGAATTAGAGGCCAGTCAGCCTAACCTCCATTATGGGCAAGCCCATGGAGACCATACTAAAGAAAAGGATGGTGGAATATCTAGAGGAGCATGGTCTCCAGGATGAGAGGTAGCATGGGTTCATGAGGAGGGGATCATATCAAACTAATCTGATTGACTTATTTGACTGTGTCACTAAGACAGTAGACAGGGGCCAAGTGGTAGACATCCTCTATCTTGATTTCAGCAAGGCCTTTGACTCTGTGTCCCACAAAAGGTTGATCAGGAAGTTGGTGGATCTTGGGGTTGGGAAAAAGATGGCCAGATGGGTGGAAAACTGGCAGAGGGATAGAACCCAGAGGGTGGTTGTGGGGCAGAGTTATCTGGCACCATAGAGGTAACAAGTGGGGTCCCACAGGGCTCAGTGTTGGTGCCACTGTTGTTCAATGCTTTCATCAATGACATTGGGAATGGCATTAAGGACAAAATGTGCATATTCACAGATGACACCAAGCTCTATGGGAGACTGGACACAACTGAAGGGATACAGGCCCTACAGGAAGATCTTAAAAAGCTGGGGAGGTGGTCCAGGACCTGGCAGCTTAGCTTCAATGCTAAGAAATGCAAAGTTATGCATATTGGAGCTGAGAATCCCAGGACTGAGTGCTACCTAGGTGAAGTTTGAGTATCTGTATCAGAGGAGGAGAAAGACCTGGGAGTGATGATCACTAGTGACCTGAAGCACTCTACACAGTGCAAGAAAGCAGCAGCAAAGGCAAACAAGATGGTGGGATGCATATGTAGGGGGATCATTAGCAGGAGAGAGAGGAGGTTAAGCTGCTCTTGTACAGGTCACTGGTAAGGCCACATCTAGAGTGTGGAGTTCAGTAATGGTGCTCACACTTCAATAAGGACATTAGTGAAGGTCCAGAGGAGGACTGCAAAGATGATAGCCTGTCAGTAGGGTAAGGCATACAAGGAGAGGTTGAGGGCACTGAACATATACTCTCTGGAAGACAGGAGAGAGAAAGAGGACACGATTGGGACCTTCAAGTACTAAAGGGATAAATAAGGTTGATAAGGAGAGTCTCTTTAAGCTGAGTGGCAATCATAACATGAGGGGGCACAGTCTTAAGCTGGAGGGTGGGAGGTTTAGGAGGGAGGTCAGGAAGCACTTCTTCTCAGAGAGGATGGTGGACACTTGGAATGCACTGCTGGAAGAGGTCATCTCATTGAAGACAGTGGGCAGCTTTAAGAGTGGCTGGGATAGGCATAGTGGGAAGGTAATGATCATGGGTAGGAAGGATGGGAGGAGTGGGTAGGGAGGGCAGGGACATTAGCTCAAACTGTTGATCCTGCAATATGAACAGACTTGGTAGAACAAATTGCCTTCTTCTCCTGGCTTCTTCATATGTTCGTATGAAATGATACTGTACTTGCAGGATCATGCGCATAAATAAGGGACTGTAACCTTAAAAATCAGAGCAGAGACAAAATGGTAGTTGGGACCTTCAGGGAAGCCTGCCTCTCCCACATTCCCTTAGAACCCATACACACAGAGCCTTCCTGGACACTGGCACTAGGGATGTGCGAAACTGGAAAATTTTGGCCAGCAAAATATTTCATGTAATTAGTGCATTTCGCAAAGTATTTGACTGCGTGAAATGCCAAATTTTGCCCACAGTTGGATGCAAAATTTTGCCCCAAGCTGACGAAATTTCACTCTTGGGTGAAATTTTACCACCCGAGGTGAAATTTTGCCACCCGCTGGAGTAATTTCGCCTCCCGTGGCGAAATGTTGTGGCCAATGCTGTTTATTGATCTACCCCTGCTATTGGACCTTGGCATTTTGTCCCATGAGAAAACAGCCCCCTGTTCATAATCCCATCTACCCCTCTCAAACCTGGTTCTCTTTCTTCCACCTCTCTTTTATGCTTCTGGATTTCATTTCTAAGAGCAGACAAAACTTTCGAATTCAGGATACTTGTGCTATGGTGAAAGTTCTGCTCTCAATGTATCCAAATTTACTTTTGTTTGCTGGTATGGTCCCTTATCTTGTTCAATTAATATATAAATTCCTTTGCTACAATGCCATAGCCCCCTTTCACCTTTCTTTCAGGTCCTGGTCTGCGGTGCATATTCTGAGACCTTGAAGGACCCATACTACTGTTGCATAATTCTGTCAAACCATTTGTTTACCTGTTGTATAGAGACTTTCTATCTTTTATCAAACTTCAAGTCACATAACTCTTGTGTTGCCTTGGTATTAAAGTTCTCTCTTCCAGAAATATTATGATAGATGCCCTTACAATGTACGTTATCTGCCACATCCATTAAACAGACTGGCTCTGTATTGCTAGCAACTTTGCTGCCTTTTTTCTTCATGTCTGGATGGTAAACTGGTGCACTCGTGGTGGCTTGATGACTGCTGCTACCACCACAGGATGCCATAAGGTCTCCCCCCTTGTTTTTTTTACAAAAGAAACCACCATCCACTCCCTGGTGTCTAGGATTCTACCCCTATCATTGATATAGACACCCACTCCAGCTTCCTCAGTAACCCTATCATGCCACCGGCAGAGCCCTCCAATCACTTCCATGGCTGGCAGCCTGACTGAGCACCACTGAGTGCTTGAATGAATGAAAACGATTGAGTGCGTACATTAGTCATTCATTCATTCAAGCACTCAGAGGCACTCAGTCAGGCTACCGGCCATGAAGGTGAGTGAAGGGCTGTGCAGGTGGCCCGATCGGGTTACTGGGGGGGCTGAGTGGGTGCTGCTATTTATTGATGAGGTGGGGGGTCCACTAGACACCAGGGAGTGAAGGGTAACTTGCGGGGGTGCTTATTTAATTTTATTATAGCCAGTGACAGCTGGGAGTGGGGACCACTAGACACCAGGGAGTGGAGGTGTGATGCTTATCCAGCTGGTTATGATTATTCTATGATATTTGTAATATAGAATGTGGTATGCGAGTGTCTCACATGAGGAATCCTGTGTATGGGTGCCCCCCCCAGGTCAGTGAAGTGACCAGTGACCTGAAACTAGGAGGTAATTTAAAGACTAGAGAGACTTAATTAAGGGTCTCCTGCTTTCCTGTCTTAATTAGAACTGACCCAACTGCCAGGATATAGGGCTTATAAACTTTTATGACATCTTAGAAGAAAAGCATGTTATACCACCATGGTGCTAAAGTTGTAAAAAAGTTTGTTCCTTGGGAGAACAGGAACTGCTCACGATCAAAGGAAAGGCTTGATTAAAGACTGTCATAATTTGGGAAATTAGTTTTTGCGGAAGTTACAGTATTTAAATTATCTCCTAACAGGAAGATCATTGTATATTTTTTATATTCAACAAGGAGGAGTTAGATGACATCATAGAAGCAGTGTGTGGAGAGACACAGTTTAAACTATTCTGTCTGATCTTTGAGACATGTCTTTTTGGGTTCTTAAGAAACAAGATTTAACTCTAAGCACTATAGAGGTAATATATTAGATAGAACAAGTCTAACTGTATTGTGGTAGGAGTTTATGTTTTGTGTTTTAACTTTGTTCTTTTAATAGATTGTATGCTCTTTGATATATTGTTCTGTGTTACATTTCTCTTTTTTATCCATTTTTAAGTAAACCTATTGAAAGACTGCCTGGATCTGCAAATTCTCTTTTTGCATGTGGCGTATAGAGGGTTAAGACAGACAAAAACTTCAAAGCTTGAGGGTGTTACTAGACTGGAAAAAGGTAAGAATATACCTAAGGTCTTTTATAGAGTTTTAAGGGTTCATTTTGGAAGCCTAGCTTGGTACCCCCTGGCATGAGATTGTACCGCAATCCCAGAAGAGGGTATGAATCTGCGCCTGTACATTTGGGTATGCTAGCATAAGGTTCACAGTTTGAATTCCCCCAGAACTTGAGACTAAAAGGTGATTCAGACCCACAAGCAGACAGGAGGGTTACCCTATCTGTTACCTGTTCTCAATGCTGCGCTCGGAGGTTGGCACTGTGGGAACAGAGGGCGTGACCCGCTGAGTGCATTTGTGACAGAGGGTAAATTTTTTTTTTAATAAAACAAATGAGAGGAAGGGGTGCAGGGTAACTTGTGCGTGGGGGCTGGAGGAGTTCAGTTGGACTTGTGGTGGCCGGTGGCAATGAGTGAAATTGTGGGTGAAAAAGCAAAATGTTGCCACAGTTTTACCGGTGAAATTGCCAACTTTGAGGCTATTTTGCTGGCAAAATTTAATTTCACTGCATCTCTAGCTGGCACTGACATTTCATCTGTACCCCTATTTTTAATGTTTACAGTCCCTTATTAGCCTGTGTGATCCTAAGTAACACAACCGCCTTTCAAATGTGCTACACATAATAATAAATCTGTCCTTTAGTTGTATGACACAGAGTGGGCTGGGCATAAAAAAGTACTGCAACAGTACCATGTAACTAAGATGTAGCTGGGGGTGGGGCTATATCAGGGCAGCTCCTATTGTCATAGTACTGCTTACTTATACTGGAGGAAGATACTGGACATGGAAAAAATGACTGGGAGGGGGGCACTAGGGGAAGGGGAAATTGCTTAACCAGAAGGGGCACACTAAGCTGAATCTTGATTCCAAGTCCAACCTGAGTGCACAAGGAAGTTAAGTGACTTGCTCAGGGTCACACAGTATGCATGTAAGGGCTATGGAATTCAAACCCAGGTCCACAGGTTTGCAGCTTAGATCCTTTAACCACTACGCTACACTGCCTTCAATGTAAGATCCAATATGCCTGACAAAGATAGTGGGACATTTATTTTCAGTATATGAAGATGTTTACATTAATTGTGTGTGACAGCCATCGGGCATAGAGGGAGCAGCAGACAGAGACCGGGCTTCCTCCCCCTGTGATGGATAAACTGTTCTTTTCATTTTGTTTTCAGCTGACTCAGAACCCGTTATCATTGTAAGTGCAACAGGCTTCCCCACTGCACCTGAGACTCAGAGGAACTTTCTGGGGCTGGCCAGGGGCTAGTGCACACGGCAATCTGTGCACCTTCCCCCCGCCCCATCAAACAAAGAAGAAAAAAAAAGGGGGCACCAAGAAATTTGAGCTGTGGGAGTGCTGGCCTCTACAAGAAGGGCTGCCAGCAGCTCCAGAGTCCTCAGTGTGCGATAGCTATCGGGGGTAGAGGGAGCAGCAGACGGAGACAAATTGCCCCCACCCACCCTACACCACCTTTACTTAAATAGGTCCCAGAGATAGCCCAGCCCATCCATACTGCAACAGTTGCCCAATGTCTGGAGTGGCTTAAAGGGGCACAGCCTGCTTTTGCTCAACCCCTGAGTCATTAGTGCACATAGAACACAGGATTAGCCTGCTGCTTACTAAGGCTAGAAAAGAGGTGAGCCAGCCACTATATCTTAGCGTGCTGTCTCTTACCATATCTGATTTATGTTTAAGCCTGGGAAAAGAGTGTACTAATTAAACAATATACCATGACAGGGAGTGGGTATATTGGTGGATTTACCACGCCTGGTGTGGTTTGGTCACGAGGCACAGCTGAGTGACTTAACCACACCAGAAGTGGTAAATCCACCCATATACCCACTCCCTGTCATGGTATATTGCTATTATACAATGTTCAACTTGTTTTTTTGTTTTTATAGTGATATAATTTTTTACAGTGGGTATACTGGAGGATTTATCACTGTCATGTGATGTGTTTTGACCAATGAGGTTACAGGATTTTCATACCTCATTGTATAATACCCCATCTACCACTGTCTTAGCCTAGCCTATACAGTCCCCAGAATCTGTCTTTACTTGAGCTACTCTTAAAGGCAGGAAAAAGAGTGTGTGAGCTACAACGCCACAGCGCTGTGTTTTTACAGTATTTGTTCAATCTCGACTGCCAGTTCACTCAGTCTGTTTCTATTGTTAGTCAAGCCTACATAGTCTCCAGAATCTGTCTGTACTTGATTTACCTGTCTTGAAAGAGGGGTACTAGTGGTTACATCTTTGCACTGTGTTTTGTTAATATATTGCCAATGCACTCAGTCTTCTTGTACATATTAACCTAGCCTATGCAGTCTCCAGAACTGTCTCTTAACCTACCTTGACTGCCAAATTACCTTGTATATCTCTGCCTTAGATTAGCCCAAGGTGCAGCCTATACAGCCTCCAGAACAGGGTGTCTGCTAGTCCTAGATTACCCTACACAGCCTCTTGATCTGGGGGAATGGGTCACCTATATGATCAAGGCACCTCTGGGAAGGCTCACAGGGACTTCCTGAGTAAGGCTACTGCTGGCTTTAGACAAATGCGATGGTGGATAATGATGGGACATCAAACATGGAGGGGGATCCAGGATTCTGCTGGGAACCCTATATGTACTGACAATTGCTGTAACTGATCACATCACTATAGGTCAGGGTGGGCATCACACCAGTGGAGCTGGTCCAGATGGGGGTCATTTCACCCCAGGGTGTTACCACCCATGTTTCAAAAGCATGAATGCAGTAATGAATATAAGGGCCCAAAACAGTAAAAAACACCCCACCCTTATACAAGCCAGTGTTAAGACAATCCTTCTGGGCCTCCTGCTTCTCATGGGAGGTGACATAGAGCCAAACCCTGCCCCTTCCAGAGACTAGCGTCCCCCACCTAACACCTAGCACTCTAGAATGGGCCAAAGCTAGGGGGCTGAGGGCAGTCCATATGAATATCAACAGGCTGAGACCCAAGATGCACGAACTAGATACCTGGACCAATCTCTACTCCCCTGAAATAATTTGCATCCCGGAAACCTGGCTAAAGCTGAATGTCCTCCCTCATGAGGTTGGACAGCAAGGCTGTAAAACCTTTAGGAAGGATAGGAAGGGGAAGAAGTGTGGGGGAGTCCTGATATATGTTAGGTCCCAAATCAACTCAACCATGGTCACTAAAGTGGATCTCAAAGGAGATGGGTGTGAAGTACTATTTGTCAAAATTCTTATTGGGGACCACAAGCCACTCCTGGTAGGGTGCACCTATAATACCCCAAAGAAGGCCTTGGACACCTTAAGAATGCTGACAAACACCATACCCACCCTGCCCAGCAGTGAAAAGATAATACTTGGAGATTTCAACCTAAACTGGGGTTATAAGCTAGCTGAGGAGGTCAAAAACAGCCTCATGGAAGTGAATCTCACACAACTGATGCACAAGCACACACGCATCGACCATAAGACTGGGAACCATACCACACTAGACTGGATACTAGTGTCTAATCCAGAAAGGGCCAAAATGATAGGAATTCATTCAGCGACCACACACCTACCGTTCTGGTGTGGAGGAACAATTTCCCCAAGCAACCACCCAGAACCTTCTAGACCAGAAATTACTCTGCACTAAACGAAGGCTCATTCCTTCAAGCCCTGTTTGAAGTGGACTGGGCCCAGGCCCTTGATACCACCTCAATAGATGAAGCCCTTGAAGGCTTCACCAGACACTTTATGTCGGTAGCCAACAAGTATGTGCCCAGGAAGAAGATCAGGGTCAAAGTTCAGGACTCTAGGTGGCTCAACCTTGATCTCAAGAGGAGGTTGAATGACAGAGATAAACTATGGGGGAACTACAAGCACTCAAACCTATGACAGGACTGGGTGCGATATCGTGAAGCCAGAAATAGCTTCAAACGGGAACTCAAAAATGCAAAAAAGTGTTACCTGCATGCACTTCAATCCAAGAACCTAGCGGACCCAAAGAAGTTCTGGGCGCACATAAACACTCTGCTCAAGGGGAGCAAGAGTAAGGTGACTGGGCTAATAAAAGCAAATGGGACACAACGCTCCACCCCTAAAGACACGGTCAACACCTTCAACAATTTCTTTCTGGACCTACTGAGGTTCAGAACTGGCAATCCTGGCAAAGACCAGGGTAGCCAAGGACACCCAGGGAACCCTTTCCAGGGTGATCAAGCAAACCCGGAGGCCCCGAACCAGGGCCCTGAATTGCACCTTAAGTTGGTATCAGCAGGGGAAGTCCTGAAACTGCTTAGAGGCCTGAAACCAGATGGGGCAGTAGGGCACAACAACCTGGAACCCAAGCTGCTGAAAATAGGAGCTCCTGCTATTGTAGGACCTATAGCCCAGCTCTTTAACCGGTCCATGACAGAAAGGAAAATACCTGCTCTGTGGAAGGTTGGACTGGTGACCCAAATCCCGAAAGGTGGGCCGCATGGAGATGTGGAAGATTTTAGGCCTATCTCCATTCTAAGTACCCTAAGCAAGCTTCTGGAGAAAGTGATCTACAACAGGTCGACCACTACCTGGAACTGCACAACCTGCAGGCTGGCCAGCAGCATGGCTTTAGAAAAAAACATGGGACTGAAATAGCCCTAATAAGCTTCACCACTGAGGTGTATGAAGCCCTAGACCAGAACAAAATGCTAGGGGCTGTCTTTATTGACCTCACCAAGGCATCTGGTCTGGTCAACCATCAGCTACTTTGGGAACGACTAAGGGGGTTGGGACTGGATACAACAGCCCATCAATGGTTCACAGACTACCTCAGCGGCAGGACACAAATGGTCCGGTGGGATAGAGCTGCATCAGATGAGCACCCAGTACCCGCAGGTATCCCACAGGGGTCATTCTTAGGCCCCCTGCTATTTTGCCTGTTCACAAATAACCTCCCCCAGCACTGCGGAGGTGCTAAAGTCATGCTCTATGCTGATGACACAGTGCTGTATAGGACAGGAAAGGATACAGAGTCCTTAAATTGGGAGTTGAATCAGGACTTTGCAGCCCTCAAAACCTAGTGTCAGGTTAACAGGTTGGTCTTGAATAGGACAAAGACGAAAGCCATGCTCTTTGGCCCAAAAAGGCTGGGTCAAAATAGAGCCAACCACTTATCACTCTCCACCAGGGATGGAGTAGGGATTGAAGTAGTGGACAGCATGCAATACCTGGGAATGTACATTGACCAGGAGGTCTAAAGCACATAGACCACCTCACAAAGGCAGTAAACCAAAAACTGGGCCTCCTTTATAGACTTAACCCCTTCCTAAACAAGGAAACTAGGATGGCGGTAGGAACAGGACAGTTCTCCCCACCCTTTTCTATGGAGAAGCCTTGCACCAGTCGCTGAGGGCTATGGAAAGACAGTGACTGAGCACACTCTACCACAGGGTCAGTCGTTCCACCACCAGGGCAGACAGAATGGAACACCACTGCAAGGTGCTCCAGGCCTTGGAATGGCCATCCCTGGAGGCAAGATTAGCATATCCCTCCCTGTGCATGGCTTTTAAGCTACAGCAACATGGGGCCCCTCCCGGTCTGTGGGACCTGCTCATCCCCAAGATGACGAGACAAGAGCTCAGATCCACTGACCGGACACTGCTAGAAATCCCCAGGGTTAGATCATCTCTCGGTCAACGGTCATTCAGGATCGCCCTCCCCAAGCGCCCCCCGCACCGAGCGCCGAGGCCAGTCTTCACCAGCGGGTGGGCGGCATCTCCAGCCGGCGCTCAGCTCCACAGAGCCAGAGAGACCCTCCAGGGAAGGTACGGCAAAGGCGCAATTTTTATGCCCACCCGCCCTTCCCCCTCTTCTAGACTTTCTTAAATAGACACTTTCCCGCCAACGTTATTAAAACCATGCCCGCTGTGTCCTGTTAAACCTATAGCCTGCCTTATATCCCTCATTGATACTACACTATCGATTACCAGATTACTACCTATGCTATCTATTCTGACGCCACAACTAGACTGGGTTTCCACCTAGCATCTGATAAGGCACACTGCCCTTGCCATCTTATACTCCGCCTTTATTCGAGTCCAAACAATTCTTGTATCTCACTGTTTACCAAACCTCGTATCCCATTGCTAGACTAAACACCCTCCTCTAATATCTGAGTAGGCTTCCAGTATGAGCTAAGTATACCACCTTTATAATATATGACACAGGCAACTACTTTAAGCAAATCATAAGATATTACCTACAAAATCTCTGATCACCTTTATAATGAGGAACTTTCTTTGGAGCCTCCTTATACTACTACTATTACCTGAACTAAGTAAAAGATGCAGACATCCACAGGACGCCAAGCAGAGTGCAGATACCACATTCTCGTTCTGCTGCAATTCTACAGCAGCCCCAAGAGATTGGATATGTACCTATGACCTTCCATTGATACGATGCTACCCATTTATTCTTTACTACGGAGGGACACAGTCGGCATTGCATTTGTTTGGTGTCTGTCTCCAACTGTATACAGAACAAGATCCCATGACTATCTCTGTTAAAGTTTTAATCCTTTCCTTTACAAGAGGACGAACAACCGAATCTGGATGGCAAATAAGAATTCCACAGAATAAAAAAAAAAGAAATAAAAAGGCACCTATAAGAACTTATACCCTATCTCTGGTGGCAACTATGAAACTACTGCTCCTGCTACTAATATGCTCAGGGAATGTGGAACTTAACCCTGGGCCACCAGGGACTATCACTGCACCTTCAGAACTAGCAAAGATTAAAGGACTAAGCCTTCTACATATTAATGCATGTAGCCTTTTAAAAAAAATCACATTGCTCCAAGCCTGGGTTAGCCACTCACTACCCGACATCCTGGTAGTCTCTGAGACATGGCTTAGACCTGATACAGCTGACAGAGATATAAACTTACTTAACTACCAAACATTCAGAGCTGATAGACGGACAAGAGGAGGAGGGGTAGCAATATATGTAAAGGCCAACCTATCTGCAATTTCTCTTGCCTCTTACTCTATGGCAAAAGAATTTGAGTGCCTATCCCTAAAAATAACCCTTTCCAAAATACCTCACTGCAGCTGATTGGCTGTTACAGACCTCCTCAGCTGGCCTCAAGATACTGTCCTATTTGGGTGACTTGATTAAACAAGGAATGGAGAAACCATAATTATAGGCGATTTAAACCTAAACTGGCTTTCTAAGGCAGCTACACCTCTAATTTCATTCTCGACATGCATGGGCTTACACAGCTTATAAATGAACCTACTAGAATGAACAAAAGAACCCAAAAATAGCACTCTTTTGGATGTACTATTAGTGAGTAAACCTCACCTCTTTTCACATACTGGAGTTCTGTTCCAGCGACATTAGTGATCATTGTTCTATTGCGGCAATTAGGTCAGCATGTAGATTTCATCCCCACAAAATTCTTGTTGAGGAGATCAAAAAGAACTGCAACATTGAGGCATACCTGGACGATATTAAGTACTCCACAAGATGGCAAGAATTCTATCTAGCGAACACAATGGAGATTGCATATGGTGTTCTAAATGACATCATCACAAATGCTCTAAACATTCATGCACCAGTCTCTAAACTACTTATTAAAAATAAAACCTGTCGTTGGTTTAATTCTGACCTTAAATCCACCCTTCTAGAAGAGACAAGCTTTGGAAAAAGCCGAAAACTAAATTAGCCTCTGATTGGGACAATTCAGAAAAGCCAGGAATCTTTGCACCAAGAAAGTACGAGACACAAAAGCTGCATATTACATGACTGAATTAGACTCCTCATACTCCAGCCTCTGCCAAGTTTTGGAACACTATAAAAGATATAACTGGCCATGTCCCAAGTAACTCACTCCCAACAAAACTACAATGTGGAAACAGAACCATCAGTGACAAAATTGAAGTATTGGAAGCTTTCAATAATCATTTTACAACTGCTGGACTAGCATTCGACTCCTCCAGCCAACCAAATGAGAGTACATCTAGGGATTAAGAATACTGATGCAAGGTGACTGACTCATTTCTCCTTCACTCCAGCCACGCTGAAGCAAGTCGAAGAACTAATCTTACAATTGGACATAAAAAAGAGTGCAGGCGCAGACTCCCTTGACCCATACTTTTTAAAAATTGCCATACATGTATTAGCAGTGCCAATAATGCATCTGTTTAACCTTTCTCTACAGTCTGGAGTCATCCCATCAATCTGGAAAACCGCTCAAGTGATTCCTCTTCTGAAAGCAGGATCCCACAGACCTTAATAACTACAGACCAATTTCCATTCTTACTGTGCTGTCTAAACTACTTGAAAAAATTGTGAGCACCCAGCTAAGAGAATATCTAGAAGCCAACAATCTTCTAAACCCAGAACAATCTGGTTCAGAGCAAACCACAGCACCATAACAGTTTTGCAAAAGTCACCAATGATTGGCAACTTGAATTGGATAAAAAATTGTGTATGTGCTGTCTTCTTAGACCTAAGTAAGGCCTTTGACACGGTTGACCATGACCTGCTCCTCTCCTCACTAAGGTCTATTGGACTTGACACCAATTCCATTAGTTGGTTTAACAACTATCTTACAGGAAGAACTCAGCAGGTAAAGGCGAAGGATATATCCCCACTCAGACCACTACAAAGGGAGTACCACAAGGATCTATTCTTGGCCTATCCTCTTCGCCATATATATCAATAGCATTGACACAACTCTTACCAAAGCCACTGTACACCTGTTTGCTGATGATACAGTACTGTATGTCAGTCACCCTTCTCCTACAACAGCCTGCAAAGAACTACAAGCAGAATTGACCTACTGCAACTCCAGCTGCTGGAAAAAACTACTATTGAATGCAAAAAACTAGCAATGTTCTTTTCCACAGGTGCAGGCAAAATACTCAATCCCAATCGATCTCCCTAAACTATCCACTGCACTTGGTGAAAATCTTGAATATGTCACAAAATTCAAATACCTGGGGTATGGCTAGATAGTAGATTAGACTATCTAGAACATCTGGAAAACTACTAAAAAGCTTAGACAAAGACTTGGACTTTACTATAGAATAAGGCACTTCCTTTCAAGTGATTCAAAAGAAGATGGTCCAGCACATTCCTCTCAGTTTGAGACTACACTGACTTCCTATACAATCACTGCCCTACGGTATGCTTGAACAAATTAGATACACTATACCATAGAGCTCTGAGGTTTATCACAGACTTACCATACAGTACTCACCACTGCTTGCTATACTCCGCAGTTGGTTGGCCCTCACTTCAATATAGAAGGGATAGGAATGCATTACTATGGACTTACAGAGCAATATCACAGCAGCTTCCAAAATATATCTCAGACTGTTTTCCACAAGCCTCATCAAGTAATTATGCATTAAGAAGCCTGAACTTCATTACTCTTAAAGTGCCTAAGTTCCACTCTCGACATGGCAGACGTGCTGTTAGTTATGTGTTATCCACCCTATGGAACACAATGCAAAAGACACTGAAAGTGAACAAGCTCATATCTATTACAGCCTTTAAATATCTATACAACAAAATATTCAAAGAAAATGTAACTGCTTCCGTCAACATTAGACTAACCCTCCATCTTTTCTACCAGCTGGACAACTATTCAAGGTAGCTCCTCAGCACCCTACGATACAGTTGCTTCACATCTCATTAACCTTTACTACAATCCTTCCTTCTTAAGCATTATATACTTAGTCTCCTTATACTTTCAGTTTTTCTTCCCAGTCCATCCGCCTCCCCCTTGACCTACTATTGATCCCTCTTTGACACGGCCCTTTCCTCCTTCCCTTTCACCACCCTAGCACAACACTCTGTATACACTCCTTTCATCCCCTGTCACTGCTTCAGCGGTATTTGCCTCCTACAAATTATTTCCTGTAGATATATCTTCCAGATGTCCATACAGCTCATCACCCGAGCTCAAAAACTTTCTAATAATTCCCCTGACACATTTAACCTTCACCAAAAAGTGCAAGTTTCTAAAGTATCCTCCACTAACAAGCTGGCTACTTAATGAATCATGTATATATCTTGGAGTTGTTGTTTTGTATTAATTTGCTATCCTTTCAAAGTTGTGTATTCTTTGTATGTTATATGTCATACAAATTGTATCTTGACCCTACCAGGTCCATCTTGCAAATGAGCATTGCTCAATGATGTTTGCCTGGATAAATAAAGATTTGATTGATTGATTGAAACTCTGGAATGAGCTCCCGAGAGAGATACAAGATAGCTCCACTACTGAGGGCTTAAAGAAGGGGCTAAAAGCACACCTTGGGAAGGGGACTCAGAGCTGCTGCCCCTCTTAGGGTACCGCCAAGAGACCAAATGCAGGGCACTATCTCTGCTAAAGAACGTAGGGATTTAGACGGAAAGGTCCAATAGTCTGCAGGTAGAACTGTTCCTCACACTTATATAGGTATATAACTGTCAATGGTCTGTACCTAACAAAAGTCTGGAGTTTTGGTTGCATCAGTTCTGTACTGTAATGTTTGTTCACTCACTCAATGTAAGCCTTACTGCACTGTACATATCAAAAGCATTGTTTTTTCCCTCCCTCTAGGTACAGGTAACTAAACCCAGGTCGCCCTTGAAAAAGGGACCGCAAGGTTCCAGTGGGCCTACCCGCTTACCAAAATTTAAATAAATAAATGATTGTATTGAGTTGCAGTTTTAAATACAACAAACCCAGTTCTGACATTGTCAGTCTTAAGTAACTCAGATCAGCTGTGCAGATCGCCAGCACTGTATCTATCATTATTTTGCCATTTTGAACAAAAATGAATTACACTGTTTTCGAAGTACTTCAGGCTGAAGATTGCGTGAGGCTATAAAGTCTAATTCACAGGTGTGTCCATGATGCTAAATCTCAAATTGTCCCTCAGACAGAGAGCCAACAAAAATGTGGAAAAGCAACTCATTAAAGGCATAGTCATAATCTCTTGCTACAACTCTATTAACATTTAATTGTATTTTTTTTCTGCAAACCACTAGTTCCAGCCTAAGAATCTCTGCACAGACTGCCTGTAAGTAAATTACTTTATGACAGCATGGGCATACAGGTTGTCAAAAACATTTTTACTCGATAAGCCTCTCAGTGATGGCACTCTTATAGCATGATACGTATCCATCTTTTGCAAAGTCAGAAAAAAAATCAAATCAATCTTTATTTATAAAAGGCGCCTTTCCAAAACCAAGGTGCCTGCACATAACATGATAAAATCAATAAATAATTAAAACAATATTAGAATTAATCTAAGCAACAGCATTCAAAACTCATTATACGCTAGGCTAAAAAGATATGTTTTTAAAGCGTCCTTAAAGGTTTGGACAGTCGGGCAATCTCACACCTGACAAGGTAGATAATTCCCCAGGGTTGGGGCCATAAAACTAAAAGATCTGGCCCTTGAAGTTTTTAAGCAAACCCTGGGAAACTCTAGCAATCCCTCATCAGTGGATCGGAGAGAGCAGGAGGGACAGTAGGGACAAAGGAGATCTTTCAGGTAGCCAGGTCCCTAATCATGTAGGGCCTTATAGGTCAGTAAACTGACCTTGAAGGTGATTCACCAGCATATTGGCAGCCAGTGCACTCCGTGGAGCACAGGCGTTATATGACTGGACCTAGAAGAACCAGTCAGTAGCCTGGCTGCCGCATTCTGCACTTGCTGCAAGTGGCAAATCTCAACCCTGGTAGCCCAAGATAAAGGGCGTTGCAGCAGTCAAGCCGGGAGGTAACGAAAGCGTGGACCAAAGTAGGAAGATCGTCCGGAGGAACCAGGTGCTTCACCCGGATGATGTTCCTCAGATGGTAAAAAAAGGTTTTTACAACTGCCGGCACCTGAGATTTAAGTGACAAACAGTCATCAAACACAATGCCCCGGTTCCGCACCCAGTCTGAGATAGTTAGCTGGACACCCCCCAAGCCATAAACCCGAGGGTGATCCTGCCAACAAACTCACCTCCCGGTGACCCAGGTCCACAACCAACACCTCAGTTTTCTCTGGGTTCAACCGCAGCCAACTCACATTCATCCAGTCCTGGATTTCGGCAAGACAGTTGTTAAAGACCGAAAAGGCAGCATCTTGGCCGGGCACAAAGGACATGTACAGCAGAATATCATCTGCATAGCAGTGAAAACTCTGACTGTACCACCTAATAATCGCTCCTAACAGCAGCATGTACACCGCAAACAACATGGGCACCAAAATGAAGCTCCCTATGGCACCCCACAGGATAGGGGGAAATGATGCCAAGGAAAAAATCCCAGACACCACCCTCTGAGTCCTACCCTCAAGGAAAGATCAAAACCAACTGAGGACTGTACCAGACAGCCCACAGATAAACCGCAAGCGCTCCAATAGCACACCATGGTCCACAGTGTCAAATGCTGCAGAGAGATCAAGAAGGACCAAGATGGAACAAGTCCTTCGATCTCTCACTATTAGGAGGTCATTTAGTACCCGGACAAGAGCTCTCTTGGTACTATGTCTTTTCCTAAATCTGGACTGGAGAGAATCATAGACATTGTGGTTGGTCAAATGATCATCCAGCTGTGACGTGACCACCTTCTCAATAACCTTACCTACAAAGGGCAGGTTAGAGACAGGCCTGTAGTTAGCCAGACAATCCGGGTCCAAGGAAGACTTCTTAAGAAGGGGCTGAACCACAGCCTTCTTCAGAGGGTTTGGAAAAATCCCCCTCTACAAAGACCTCCAGACTATCTCAGCAAGGACTGGACCTATTTTATCCACACAGCCCACTAGGAGACGTGTGGGGCCCGGGTCCAAACCACAGTTGGTCAGATGTAATGATAGGATGACCATCACAATGTCATCGATTGTGGGAAGGCTGAAGTCAGACCACACAAACTGGGTATCCGACATCTCCTGCCGACCATCACAACTCCCACTAGGAAGGGTCAAGTGGATATCAGACCTGACTGTGGCAACCTTATCTGAAAAGAACTGAGCAAACTCCTCACACCATTCTTGAGAAAAGGCTCTTCTGGGCTGAAGACAGATTGGATTGCACAATCTGTCCACAGTCCGGAAAAGCTGAGCTGGTCTATTCTGTGCAGCAGCTATCTCTCAGGACAGGAATTCTGCCTTCTTAGAAGAGACTGCGGATTGATAGACCACATAGTGGTCCATCAAACTAAGTTTGTCATAGCCCAGGCTCAACCTCCTCTAGCACCTCTCTATCCTTCGTCCCACTCTCCTCAACTTCCTCAGAGTCTCATCAAACCAAGGAGACCTGGGGCAAAGAGTGAGGGGATGAACACGAACAGGAGCAATGGAATCCAGGGCCCCTGCCACCACCTTATTATAGGTGAGTACCAAGTCTCCTGGATCCATGCAATCTCTCGGTAAGCCCGATAGGTCCAGCACTACCATCAGGCCATCTGGAGAAACACCCCTCAAAGGGCGGTACCAGACCATCTCCATAGGGGCTGGCCTACTAGTGGTGGCCTCAAAACTGAACCCAATGGAATGATGATCAGACCACCCGACTGGTTCCACCACCAAGTCAGATATCTCCATCCCCAGTAGGAACACCAAATTCAATGAATGTTCACCGATATGGGTGGACAATGTTTATATAGAATAGAGTTAGATTTGTTCCAAAGCCCATAGTGGTGAGCTAGAAATAGTTTCTAACCATAATCCTTTATGCGTATTGCTTGCCATGCTAGTATGTAAGTCAGATCTAGTGGATTTGTCTTACCTTTTGAAACAGATGATCAGAGAAAATGAGATCAGCTTTCCTAACTGAAATATGCTCCCTAGAAGGGAACGTCTTTCAAAGCTGCAGTGCTGAATGGCAAGCAGTCATCTAATTTTGGAGCCAACAAATAAACCTTCACAACTGGCTAGCAACACTCTTTTTGGGTTTGACAATAAATATCAGGGGTTCTGTAGGAACAGGAGAAGTGAGAGAAAGAGAGAGAGAGAGAAGCAGGAAAAGCAACCCCCCCCAGCCCGCAGAGATTGGGGGGGGCCCTGTGTTGTATGAGACAGATTTATTTTATTTATTGGGAGAAGACAAATGACTCCAGTCAATTGACCAATAGAGTGATAAAATATGGAGTGCCTGAGTGTTGCTGCAAGCTGGGAAGCTGCTCTATTTCGGTGCCAGTACATAAAAGTTTATTTTAAACTGTTCATTCATATATGGTTCTGAAAGCCCTAAAATGAACATTTTACATTTGGGAATGGGAGAAGTAAACAGTAAGTAAACCAAAATGTTGTTGTTTTTTTGCATACAGAGTACATATTATGACCAGGCCAACACTAGAGTGGGGATGCCCTTAGTGCTAACTGTTCCCTTTTAATTCTGAATGCACTCACTCACTCAAAAACAAGCATTTGTCAATGCTGAATGTTGTTTGCTTCTATGTGCTGTTTAGGAATTTGGAAGTCATTGGAGTGCAAATATTGAAAATTCGCGAACTTACGAGCGTGCGAAGGAACTGTGCAATGCACGCTCGTAAAACAGTCATTTTTAGGAATTTTTTCACCAAATTTTTAACATAGCCATTTTAAGACCTCTGTTCATGAACAGTGCCACTGTGATTTTCTTAATGTGTCCCATACCTTGAGTTTGCACACTGACAGCAGCACTGTGTGATACATGGGCTGAAACACGTTTTGGGCAAGATGTGAAAATTGACAGCTGCACTGCTCATAAGGAGGTATGGTAAAATGGCAATGTTGAAAATCTGGAGTGAAAATATTGAAAATTCGCAAACTTACTAGCGTGCGTAGGAACTGCACAACGCACACTTGTAAAACAGTCATATTTAGGAATTTTTTAACTAAATTTTCAACATAGCCATTTTAAGACCTCTGCTAATTAACAGTGTCACTGTGATTTTCTTAATGTGTTCCATACATTGATTTCATACACCGACAGCGGCATTGTGTGCTACATAGGCTGAAACATGTTTTGGACAGGATGTGAAACATGACAGCTGTACTGCTCATAAGGAGGTGTGGTAAAATAACAATGTTGAAAATCTGGAGTGAAAATATTGAAAATTTGCGAACTTATGAACGTGCGTAGGAACTGCGCAACGCACGCTCGTAAAACAGTCATTTTTTAGAATGTTTCCACCAAATTTTCAAAATAGGCTTTTTGAGAGCCCATCTTATGAACACTGCCAGTGTCATTTCGTTAATCATTCTAGAAAGGTGATTTTGTGCAGTGGCTGAGAAATCACCCTTCAGGCCTGAGTAATGCCATGACAGTGACAGCATTCATGAAAAGGGGTCCCAAAAACCCCATGTTGAAAATTTGGTGCAAAAATTCCCAAAAATGCCTGAGATATGCAATAAAGTTGAAAAACCTATCTATTCCATTATACAGCTTACCGGCATTTCCTCAGTTTGCAGTCAGCTTTGAAGAGTGCAGACATGTTCCAGCCACAGAAGATCATCGCTGAGCTCCAGGAAAGTATAGGGTGAGGGGTGTGGGGAGGCAGGGTGCACAGTGGATGGGTGAGGGTTGTGGGACGGGGCAGGGAGAAGCGTCGAGGGACAGTTTTTCTATTCACAGGTTTTTTTTTATTTAGAGATGACGAGGGACATTTGTCATGCTGGGGTGGGCTCCCAGTGTGGCAGCTAAAAGGCTGTTCAGGGGGGCTGGAGCCGATGGGGGAATGGGCACCCCGTTGGCTATAACACATTTTGCCACGCTGGGGTGGGCTCCCAGCATGGCACCTGGATGCTTGGGGGGAGAGACAGTGGAGCTGATGGAGGATTGGGCACCCCCATCGGTGACAGCATGGGAGGGACAGTGGAGCTGACGGGGGATTGGGCACCCCGTCAGCCATAACATAATTTTTCCACACTGGGGTGGGCTCCCAGCTTGGCACCTGGATGCTTTGGGGGGTGTGGAGTCGATGGGGGATTGGGCACTCCCGTCGGCCATACAGTGTGGGGGGGAAGGCTCATGAGCACAGTGTGCGTGCATGCGCGCGTGTGTGTGTGTGTGTGTGTGGGGAGGGAGCTCTGCTCATTCAAGCGGAGCTCTCCCTTTCAACTGTATGCCACTGCATTTTCAGCTTGTCATAGACAGCTGCAGCAGTGATTGGGGAACTGGGGCCCCGCCTGCAAACACACTGACTGCATTGGAAGACGGGCTGACACACCTCCGAAAACTCGGATGATGGCACTATGTTTCTTGCACATGTGTGCAAGCAACATAATGAATAAGTAAATACCATATTAATAGCAGCATTATCCAAAAGGCTCAATTTATAGATTACACTTCAGTGTAAATGCTAAGAAGTCAGTTTCAGCAGATCTATACTGAGCACATAAACTGCATGAACATCCCTTAGTATACTAGGAGCATGCATATGTCCAGTGGCATCCAGTAATACTGTTATTAGCTGGAGAACTCAGTTCAAACAGCAGAGGCTGTAGGCAGACAGACATTCCATTCAAAGCAATGACATTTATATTGTACCAAATGAACCCGTGAAATATCTGTTAATCCTGTACTTGCAGCACTGTATAAACATCCCTTAGTAGGAGCACACTTTTGTTAAACAGGTTTTCATCAGCAGTACAATCTGTGGTACTATAGTTCAAATAGCAGAGGCTACAGAAATATAAACATTCCATTCAAAGGAGTGAGTCTAATATTATGCAAGATGAAGCTGTACAGACCCAGTCATTGTTATATAGACATTCAACACAACATAAGCAGAAACAATATCAGTATAAGCACTGGTATATGATAACTTGAGTGTTTGCAGGAGTAACTAACAAGCATTTGTCAATGCTGAATGTTGTCTCACTGGCATTGGCATTGGTAGTGCAGGAGTTAGAGATGCATAATAGGAATGTCAGTGAAGTACTGAACTGATGCCAACCTCACCCCCACCCTGAAATGACATATTTCAACATAGGCATTTTGGGACCTCCCCTCATGAACAGTGGCACTGTGATTTTGTTAATCTGTCCCAAAAGTTGATTTCCCACAATGACCATGCCATTCTGTGCCACAGGTGTGAAAACACATTTTGGGCAGGATGTAAAAAATGGCAGCTGTACTGTTCATTAAGAGGTGTGAAAAAATGCCAGTGTTGAAAATCTGGTATGAAAATATTGCAAATTTGTTAAGTTACAAAGGTGCATGGAAACTGCGCAATGCATGCTTGTAACAGTCATTTTATGGACTTTCATCACTAAATTTTCAACATACGCATTTTAGGACCTCTGTTCATGAGCAGAGTCACTGTCATTTTCTCATTCTGTCCTGAAAATGATTTCGCACAGCGGCTGCACTATTCTGCGTCAGAAGTGCGTAAACACAGTTCGGCCAGGATATGTAAAATGACAGCTGTACTGTTCATAAGGAGGTATGGAAATATTCCAATGTTGAAAATCTGGAGTGAAAAAATTACAAATTCATGAAGTTACGAGCGTGCGTGGAAACTGCATAATGCACGCTCATAATACAGTCATTTTTTGGATTTTTTTTCACCAAATGTGCAGCATAGGCTTTTTAAGGGCCCACCTCAGGAACAGTGGCACTGTCATTTCGTTAATCGGTCCCAAAAGATGATTATGCGCAGTGACCATGAAATCACCTTTTGGGACTGAATAATGCCATGACAGTGGCTGAATTCATGAGGAGGGGCCCCAATAATCCCATGTGAAAAATTTGGTGCACAAATTCCTAAAAATGCCCAAGATATGCACCAAAGTTGAAAAACCCTATTTATGCCATTTCCAGCTTACCAGCATTTCTTCAGTTCGTGATCAGCTTTGAAGAGTGCAGATGTGTTCCCGGTCCACCTAATATTGTCGCGCTGGACTCCGGAGGTAAGTATGGGGTGAGGGGGGTGTGGGGAAGCAGGGTGCACAGAGGATGGGCACGGGTTGTGGGAGGGAGCAGGACAGACTGAGAGGGACCGTTTTCTTCTTTTACACATTAAAAAAATACATGTATCGAGGGACTTTTTTTTTTCCACAGGGGCATTTGGCACACTGGGGTGGGCTCCCAATGTGCCACCTGAGTATTTGGGGGGCTAGCCGAAGAGTATTGGGCACCCTCACCAGCACATACTGAAGGGGGGGCTAGAGCCGAGGGGGATTGGGCACAACTCTTGGCACACAACAAATGGGGGGGTGTGCATTATGCCGATGGGGAGTGGGTTCCCCCAACAGCACATGAACTGGGTCAGGGAATGCCAACAGGGCGATTGGGCACCCCTGAAGTTGGCATTGTGGCAGGCGCTGGTGGCAGGCACTGCTACCATGTTTACTTGAATGCTTCACCAGGAAAGGCATGTCGGGAGGTGCTGCTGTGTGATGATCTTGGCTCTCATTGCAGCAGACCTTTCCTTAGATGTGCTCACCACATTATGTGTTGCTGGTGTGGCAGCTGCATGCTGCCTTATTGGGGAATGAGGGACGCACCCACTGATGCGTGCCCTGTATTCGCTCACAGTGACCACACCTCCAAATGTGCTACTACTACTACAATATGTTGGCTGGTGCGCAATCATGAGCCAACATAAAAGCAGTTGTACTGCTAAATGTAGCTTAACCTCTGGGGGGAGGGGCAGGGATATACCTCCCTCCCTCCCACTCAAATATATATAGCTAAGCACTATACTACTCAATACATATTTAAGCCAGTGGTGAAGGCTTTACATTAATTACCATAGAGATATAAAAGAATGTTAACCATCATTAACTTCAGAGCTAGCTCAAGGAGGTTAAAAGGTCACACAGAACAGTTTTGTGAGTGTGATTGTTGCTGCAAGCCAGGAAGTTGCTCTGTTTCGGACTCAGTACACAACTGTATTGTTTTAAACTGTTCACTCCCTGTATGGGCTTGAAGAAAATGTTGTTACCTTTCTTTTAAATTAAGTATACATTATTATTTTGATTGAAAAAACAGAGAACAAAACAGCAAACAAGAACCAAAATACAATAGAAATACAACATCCAAGAACAATCCCATCAACTATGTATGCAGTAGCAATACTAAATTAGAAATTATAGAAATGAACAAAGCAGTCAGAGTGTGCTGTAAAACAGCCAATGTGTTTTCATTTCCAAGACTAATGCACTCTATAAAAAAATTAACCCATATTATTGCAGGTGTTTTAATGATACATGCTGGTGGTTACAGTGACAATGGTGAATGAGCTTTGTACATCTAGTAGACCTGGGTTTGATCACAGTGACCTCTACTTGCATACTGTATGGCTCTGATCAAATGTCTTAACCTCCCTAATGCTCTAAACATTATGAATGGTGATACATGATTTTCTCCTTGGGGGAACACCGCTTTAACGCTGATGTTAACACTACATTGCTTAGTCATGCATCTCAGCAGGAAATCCATGGTACAGCAACACATCTATAATGAAATTGTAGAGATACAGGGCCGGATATTCAAACTGCGCCCAAAAAGTGCGCAACAGCAGGAGCAAGCGCAAGTCAATTGCGCACATGCCCAACACACATGATATTCAAACATGGAGCAAACAAATTGCACAAGCAGCCAACGTCTGAATATCGCACAACCTGTGCCATAGCGCAACCAGGAAGGGGAAGCTGAGCAGAGATGATGCGCCAAAGCTCAACAAAGGTGGCCCAGCTGAGCAGTCCAGAGGTGCCACAGTGCAAGCAAAGAGACCCCCAGCAGCACAGCAATGGAACTGCACAACCAGGGAGTTAGGCAGGGGCCCACCACCTATGCCACAGATGGGCACAGGGACACACTGCAGAACCAACAATGTACCCCCACACCCCAAGCACAGCATAACTGAGAGAGGGAGGGAGGGATGGAACAGCCACCAGACCATGGGGACAAGCAAAGAAAGCACATCCCGGCCGTGTTACTGCAGCACACCCACTGGCAAGCTGAGACTGCCACACAAAAGGGGCGGACCACCCCAATGTCCAGCAGTCCCCCCCGTGTGCACAGCACTCCCAGCACTGTGACCCCAAGACACCACCCATGTGCAGTGACCAGCACTGCAGGAATCCCCAGGCCCCCACCGGCACACTGCAACCCCGTGAACCACAGAACTATACCAGCCAAACCCACCATGAGCACCCAGCAGTGGGTGGCAGCACACGGCAATACTGACTGGAAGCCACACCCACACCAGAGACACCACCCCACACACACGCACACACATACCCATGATCATACCAACCCAGATGCCATGCACACCACTGCAACTGAGCACCTATAGCCAGCTGCAAATCAGAGACCACCACAGTATTCATATCAAAATATAAATGTAATGCTGAAGATGAACAACAAGAACAACAAACAACTATCAACATATTTACAAAGCAGGGGTGGGGTATGGGTATGAGGTAGGGGTGGGTAAGGGGCAGGGGTGAACAACTGGGAGAGGGAAGGTGGGGTGTGCTGTCCTTCAGCTAGCGCCTGGCAGCCTGCCCTCCTCCTGCCTGGTGCTGTGCCTGTGGCCTCCGCCGGCGCCGCATCCCATGCCACTGCAAATCCTGTAGAATGTTGTGGGTGTCGATGGCCACCTGAGTGAGCCTCCGCAGTCCCTGATCAATACGTCTCAGGATCCTGATACCTAGGACAAGGGATCAGAGTCAATGGCTGTGACTGTCCACATCCCTGAATCCCATCCATTATGCTTGGCATACAGCCAAGTGCCCCTCTCCTGTGATGGACTGCACCCACCCACAGTGACCGTGCACAAGACATGCCCAACCAGGCAGCAACAGCCATGTGTACCACTGCACACACACCACCCATGTCCATCACAGCACAACCAAGGCTGCCCAGTGACGTGGCTCTGTGGTGGAATGGCAGTGCCACAGCCATGTGCCCAGTGCATGCATGGACCACTAGTGATGCACACACACACACATGCAGTGCCACTGGACAGTGATGACTGTCACATGTTGCATGCATGGTAGTGTCATCCATGGAAGGTGGCCGTTCCCCCCCAGCATGCAATAGCATCCATGATGTAATGACACTCACCCACATCAAGCTGCTGCTGCAGGTGCTGCTGTGGCTGCGGCTGCTGCGGCTGCTGCTGCTGCTGCGGCTGTGGCAGAACTCCTCCACCAGCCACCCCGGCACCGCCATCCCAGGCCTCAGCCTGTGCCCGCCTCCACTCCTCCACGCCTGTGGGAGACAAATGAAGAGAAACACATCAGTGAGATCCCAAAGCAGACAGCCCCTTGCCCCATTGAGTGTGCCTGCCCACACAACCAGACCCAAACAGCACACACCTGCAAACACATTCACAGCAAACCATAGCCAAACCCACCCCTATGCGCAGGTCACATTACACAGTGTCACCCATGTGGACAATACCGGTGCATGCACAGCACACCCACATGGCCTAGGCACAATGCCCCTCCTGGCACGAGACCTGAGGCACTCCAGCAGAGCACGCTCCCTCCTCTGCAGGTCACTGTAGCGGTGCCTGCACTGCTCAGGAGTCCTCCTCTGCCCAGTGGCCTGCTCCAGGGCAGCAGCCACCTGCTGCCACACATGGGTGCATGCCACCTGCAGGGGCACTCCCCCAAACAGTGTGCCATGGTGAGGCTCCGCCACAGAGACCAGGTTTTCAACCTCCAAGGCACCCCACAGTGGAGCTCTCGTGTGTGCCATTTCCAATTTGTACAGTGGCAATATGGCGCTCCGCAGCGCAGCAATCCCACGTGGAAATGTTGCGCAATAGAACTCCATCAGTCCATACTCGCTGTTTCATATAGCCGCCATCCCCTAACGCGCTGTCACCAACAGCGCCGATAGAGCCGCATATACGCCAGATGTACAGTGCCAGGGGAAGGTCGGCACAAGGCCACGCACAGCGCCATCGACGCTCACACATCCTGCCGTAATGGTCACCTGCGTGCCAGTGCCACAGTGGACTATTGCGCAGTTGTGCCACAGCGCCATTTGGTGCCCAGCGCTGTAGCGCCACTGGTACAATGGTGGCCATGTCCTGAATTGCTGATCGCGCACAGCACGTCATCAGCGTGGCAGACGCCTGCATAAGCTACCTGGGCATGCGTAATGCGATGTACTACACAGTCACAGAAATGCGCCATTGGCTCAGCCGGCTCAACCGTATTGCGCAAAGCGCGACGGCGCGATATTCAGCCGACACATGTAAATCATCTGATCAGCCATTCAAAGGCGCAGTGGCGCAATTTGCATGTCATTACAGTTGAGCCACTTCTAATTTGCATGCATTGCACTATAAATACTCGACATTGGGCTGCGCTGGCCAGATTCGGTTACTGCAGGTGAGAGGTGAGTTGCATGCTGTGTGATGTTCTGGCCAATGGTCATGGGATAACGCTGTAGACTGCACAGTGACAGGTGTCCACTTCCACCCATACAGACCGACATGACCGAGCAGAGCCAAGGTGAGGGTGAGGATGGTGGGCGAAGGAGGAGGCCCAACTTCACCAAGGCGGAGACAGAGGCCCTCTTCCAGGCCTACCTGGAAGAGGATCCACTACTGAGCGGATGGCGGGGCACCCCTCAGGCCCGTGCGGCTGCATGGGAGGGGGTAGCTCGGGCAGTGAACCTGTATGGAAGCCACCAGCGCTCCGTGCAGGAATGCAAAAAGAAGATGGGGACAGACCGCAGAAGGGTGAAGGAGAAGGTGGCAGCCCTCAGGGCGGCACGCGCTGGCACAGGTGGGGGCCAGCCAGTGGTGGCAGAGCTGACCCCGGCTGAGGACCAATTGGCTGCATCAATGCAGCGGAGTGCTATAAAGGGCGTACCAGGAGGTGGATTCCAGACAGGTGGAAGCCCATCACTGCATGGTATGACATGGTGGTGGTGTTTGGGGGGGGGAGGTTGATCACATGCACTAACATGTCCTCACTTTCTGTTACAGATCCCGTTCATCTGCAGGGGCAGGTGGTGGTGAGTGGTGGGACCATGCAGTGAGGAAGACCTGCCAGAGTTGGAGGAGGGTCCATCCACCTCTGTCGCCAGCCGGCATGCACTGCACCAGCATGCACGCCTGGCTGCCACCTCTGTTGTCAGTGAGTCAGGTGTGGGGGGTGCACAGCCTGTGTCTCAGCAGTCTGGCATGCAAGCATGCCAGCACGCTGTGACTGTGGCTGTTGCACGTACCTGCACCATTGGTGATGCAAGGACTGCAATGGGCAGTGACACGTGTGTGTCCCATGACGGACACACAGCAGGCCAGCACGTGCCCCTGGACCTAGCTGGTTCCAACGTGTGTGCCAGCACGTCAGCACAGTCCCAGGCTGTGCCTGTCAGCACCGTTGGGGCAGCACCAGTGGCTGTGCAGGTCTCTGGCACTGTTGCGGCCACAGCAGTGGAACGAGTGGTCCCTGGGGCACAGCAGTTGGAGGGGCAGCAGCAGCAGTCATCCACCAGGTCTGGGGGTACAGGGTCCAGCGGTGGCACATGCACACCACCCGTTGATATGCCCATACCTGGTCCTGATGAACAGCGCCCACCCTCAAGGGGTGTTGAGCATCAGGACCTTCCATACCCTGGGGGACAGGATGCCGATGTGGCACAGGACCCATTTGGTGAGCACACCCGCCTGCTGCGGGAATCAGTACAGCAGCAGGAGCGGGTTGCAACATCCATGGAGGCACTGTGCATGGCTGTGGAGCGGCACAGCAGGGACAATGCTTTGATCCTTGCAAAGATGGTCCAAATGCGGATGGATGTGACCGCCGCCATTGACAGGCAGACCCAGGCATTGGTCGCTGTCGTGGCTGCATTGGGCACACAGTCAGGTGCCCCTGTACCGCGCACCCCACACAGTACGCTCTCCACTCCCCGTTCCCAGCATCATGTGACACCCAACCTGTCGATGCCAGGTTCTGCTGTGGCCATCCCGAGCACCCCTGGTGCAGGTATGTTTGGCATGCTGCAGACCCCTGTGCGGACAAGGTCGCGATTGCGCAGTGGGACCTCTGGTGGTCCATCGGTGCCACCCCATGTGGCCCATGCTCAGCCTGCCAGTGCTGCTGGGTCACGGCGGGGCCACCCATGCATCCAAGGTGGCCGTGGCACAGTGCAACATGACTGACCTGTCTCCCAGTGCGGGCCCTGTCTGGTGCTGCTCTGTGTGCAATGTGTGTCATGGTGGGCAGTGCACTGGTGGGTGCCCTGCCCAACACGTTGACACATGAACCACCTGCACACCCACCCGACTGCTGTCCACAGGTGCGTGTGCATGATGATGCCTGCATTGTACTGTACACCAAGGTGCAAGGGTGCCCAGCATCTGACACACGTACTTGGACAGTACAGGTGGTGGGGTGGTCTGTGGATCTGTGTGTTTGACATGTCTGTTCCTGCTCTGCTGTGCACCTGCCCATGTACGCTTTGTGCCTGGTGTGTGTGTGTGTGTGTGTCCATATGACTGTTCACCCCTCCCTGATGGTGTGTTCGTGTGCCTGGACCCTTCCACTCCCCTTGCCGTCATGCACCCCTGGTGTGTTACCCTGTGTGCCTGTGGGTTGCGCCTGGACAGTGTTGGTTGCACATGGCCCCTTGACTTACTTGTGTCGTGCAAAATGCTCCTCCATGATGGTGTCCCGGTGCAGCTGGACCTGCCGGATCAGTCGGGGGTCTCACCGTCCAAGCGGGGGCTGCTCATCGCCATCATCGCCGGCGTCGCTGGCGTCCCCATCGCTGTCCCCCTCATCGACCTGTATGGCTATCCCACAGTCTTTGGCCTTGTTGTGCAGGATACAACAGGCCAGGAATATCCCACAGGCCTTTGAGGGGCTGTACTGTAGGACACCGCCGGAGGTGTCTAGGCATCGGAAGCGTGCCTTAAGCATCCCAAACACCTGCTTGATGATGTCGCGTGTGGCGGCATGTGCCTCATTATAGCATTGCTGCGATGGGGTCATGGGGCGCCGGTACGGTGTGAGCAGCCAGGGACAGAGTGGGTATCCGCTGTCACCTGTGTGGAGATAGTGGAGATAAATATCATGTTCAGGTCCATATTGCCCATATCCCTGTGTGCCACTACCATAGCACCTGTGGCATTCCCGCTCTTGCCCCAAGTTTGCAATTCCTACATGCATACTCACCCACTAGATGGCCTGTGGGGATGTCCCCACTCTCGAATCGATGGCACAGTGCGGACTGATACCATATGAAGGCATCATGTGCTCCACCAGGGTGTGTGGCACAGACGTTGATTATGCGCCCACTGGCATCACACACCACCTGGCAGTTGACACTGGAAAAGCCCTTCCTGTTCCTGTATGCGGCCCCATAGGGGCCAAGTGGTGTGCGAATAGCCACATGGGTGCAGTCTATGGCCCCTAGCATGCCAGGCATACGTGCTACCCTGTGGAACTCCTGCATGTTTGCTGTACGCTCTGCCATGGTGCTGGGGAAATGGATGTACTCTGCAGCATGTGGCAGCAGTGCACTGAGGAATTGGGTGAGGATGCGTGATGTGGCCAACTGTGTTATGCCTGTGGTGTCCCCTGTCGGCCTCTGGAAGGTACCCGTGGCAAGCAGGCACATGCAGGCTGTTACCTTTGTCTCCACTGACAGAGCGTGACTCCGTCGTGAGGGTGCCTGCATCACATCACTGTACAGCTCACAGAGCCGCCTCAGTATTGCCCTGTTCAGGCGGTACTGGCCCACAATCTCTATGTCTGAATACAGCTCAAAGCTGATGCGGGCACTGTACTGCCTGTTGGGGGCATACCGCCGACGGGCCCTTCCACGGCCACGTCCCCCTGCAGCATGCCTTCTCACCCCCCTCATTACAGCTTCCATGTGGAAGCTGGCACTGTTCATCTCCCTGGCTTGTGCCCTCCCCGCTGTTGTTGTTCTGTTACCCCGCTGTCCTGACTGCTACCTCCACTGCACGGGTACACCTACTGGCCTCTGCAGTTTGTGGCCGCACCCTCCTTGTCCCTCTTCTCTACTGTGCACTCCCAGGCCTGCACTCTTTGCCATTGTCTCCCTCTTTCTCCCTGCCTCATGTGGCTTCCCTGTAGCGTTCTTGTGCCTCTTCCTTGAGCCTTTTTATTTTGGCTCATTTCTGCCGTGGCGCACCTTCAAGCTCATCCGCTGTTGCGCATTGCGCAGGTCTCTAAATATCGCATTGCGCTCTTTATGCATGGGTCCACCCCCTTCGGTTGCACATGCCTTCATTTGCATTGAGCTGTTGCTCAGCCTGTTTTCAGTGGCGCAACTGCTTCCTGCTGAATATTGCAGAATGGCGCAAATTCGGACTTACGCATGCGCAACCCTATTGCGCATGGCGCAACCCTTTTGAATATCCCACCCACAGTATCTCTGGTCAGGCTACATAAGACTCTTTCATACAAAATAGCATACTCTGTTTCAACAGTGACATGATATATACTGGACTTATAAAATGCAAATCCGTCCAATGACATGTTCAGTGTGCTGTCTATTTTACTGTCAAAGGTCAGGATTATAACACTGTGAGGCAAAGGTAGAAACATCAACCTTTATTCCCCCCTTACATCTCTTGTATGAGCCACCTTCAGAAGACTTTCTGTGTTTCACATTGATTTATTCAGCTTAACACATGTTTTGTTGCAAATTACCCTGGCACATAGAAAATAATGTAAAAATAGCATACTGCATTGCAGGCTTTCTTCACTATTTGCTGTTTTGTGATTATGAAGGCACTTTGGGTATTTACAACGTTTCCGATGTAAAGTACATTACTATTACTTTCCTATGTGTCAGGGCACTGTGTAACCAGCAACATCTATAATGCCCCTCTACTTCTGGAAGCAGCCACTATGACTTGACCTGTGCCTCGGACTCCACACTGTATGTGGCTCTTTCATAAAAAATAGCCCCCTGTATTTCCATATTTATTTACTATTTGCTGAACTTTAACCATGTAGGCAGTCTGACCATTTATAGGGTTCATGCTGCAAACCTCCTTGGTTCCCATCAGTGGCCATGTCCCAAGCAAGTCTTTGCAGTCATGACCTGTACCATTTGCACACCAGTAACATATCTGATAACAGGTTCCCAAAACACCAGTTGCTAAATCTACAGACCTCATTTTTTCTCCAAATTGGCAACACATCTTTTAGATGGGACGCAGTATGGTGTAGTGGTTTAAGGCTCTGAGCTGCAATTCTGGAGACCTGGGTCTCAATCCCACAGCCCCCACTTGCACACTGTGTGACCCTGAGCAAGTCACTTAACTTCCCTGTGCTCCCAGGTCGCACCTGTAAACAATCTTTCAGCATAGTGTGTTACTCCTGGTAAAACAACTGAAAAAAAAAAATAAAGAACCCATCATGAATTGTCCTGTAACTTTCACCCACAACACATACCTATGCTCCTTTATGTTGTGTTTGAATTCCGTCAATGTGGGATTCCGACAACTAACGGATTCCTCATATTGTAAGTTATATTCTACTGGGGTATTTTCATATGACACCTAGTAAAGGAAGGAGGGGTGGGGCAATAGTACATACATTCAACTAAAACCTTGTGTCATTATCAGGTGCGACTTTGGGAAGGGGTGGGACACTACACTACGGTAAATTTTTCTCTGATATGGGGTGATGGTGTTAATTAATCAGGGCTGCCATTACAAAACTCCTCTGTGCACACCTACTGGGAGCCCACCTCTTCACATTATGAATGGTAATACAACATTTTTCTCCCTCAGTGGATAAAAAACAGCACACTCCAGCTGAACATTTCTTTGCTATTTGTTACACTTCATAGTTAATCTTTTTGTTACTATTAAGACAAATGCAAAAACACAACAATTAGATGGCAGTCTGACCATTTAGTGGGTTGCACTGTAATATGCCACTGCTCACTTCTGAGTGGATGGGCATTTGAGGGTACCACTACATTACCAGGGAGTGTGGTTTTCTTCTGCTTTGGTATGGAAGCTGGTTAGAGAGGGTGCCAATAGTAAATACATAAAAAAAAAGTTCTAAAAATTGGTTGCAATATCCGGACCGGGGTGAGAAAATGTACTATATCATACAGTGACAATCTGTTTCTGTTTAACAGTTTTTTTTGTTTTTTGTTTTTTTTTTACTTTTCTACCAAATCTTTTTCAACTGGCTTCTCCAAGCTGCAATCCAGCTGTCACACTCCTCTGCATTCTGCTGCCGTATCCTCGCCACACCTCTTGATATAAAAAACAGACTTTTTTTTTTACTGCTTCCTCAAAAACTGATAAGCCCTCACTCTTACTCTTCCACTCTGGTTTCCCAACCTCAATACAACTGCCACCAGAGCTCCCCCAGCAAATAGAAACTGTCAGATGTTTTTCCTTAAACTGCTTGCTCGCAAACCCCACTGCTGATGAGCCCTCACTCTAGGTCACACTTCAGCTGTGGTTTCCAGACCTCGCTACAACTGCAACCATAGGCTCCTGTGAAGTCCTTCTCTGTAAACTCTAAATGGTCTCTTGTGGCCCTTATGACCCTCCCTCTTCCCTGCTTATTTACTGAGAGTTCCCTATGTCTGTATACCACACATGTTTTAAGCCCCCCCACCACATTTCACTCCTGACCTCCAACACTATAATGCTGTCAGTCTGTTCCAGGTGTCTACTACCCTTTCAGTGAAGTAGTAATTCCTCACATCCATCTTATCCCCACCATAAGCTTCATCATGTCCCATGGTCCTTTTTCCTATTTGAAGGAGCCTCCCCAGCACCCTGTTCATCCTTGTAAGGCACTTGTGGGTCTCCATCATGTCCTCTCTCTTTCAGGGTTTATATGTCGAGATCCCAGTCTCCTCACAGGGCTTTTGCTACAGTCCATGTACAATTTTAGTTGCCCTTTATACTGCCTCCATGCTATGGCCTTTCTAAGGTGCAGCCTCCAAACCTGGACACAATACTCTTAGGCCCTGTCCACACTAGCCCTCTGTAATGTTACAGAGTGCCCAAACCGTTACTGCAATGGTTTACATTTACACCTGTAACTCTACAGAAGGCATTTTCGTAACCATTGTTGAAACCATATGAGGTGGTTTCAACAACGGTTATGAATCCGGTTACACCATGGTAACGTTACTGGGCATAGTGTGAACATGTGGCACTGGTCCCCTAGTGCAGTGCGAGCTGCATTGTGGGATCGGGTGCCACGGTAACGGTCACCCAGCTCCCGAAGTGTGGAGCGGTGGTGCCGGTCCCAAAATGGACACCGCGGCAGTGTGGACACACTGTACCACTCCATGGTTGTAGCGGTTTCTATCTGTTATGGGGTCTGAGAGGTGCAGTGTGGATGGGGCCTTGGTTGGATCTCACTAATAAGGGATTACTCGCAACACCACCACCTCCCTCCTCCTGCTGAAGATGCTCCTCCCTATGTAGCCCCAGCATCCTTCTAGCCCTACCCACTGCTTTGTCACACAGCTCAGCAACTTTAAAGAGACTCACCAAGGTAACTGCATTGGCCCCTGCACCATATCCATTGGTGCCTTGCTGCCAGAGGACCCCAATGAAGTTAATATTTTTTCCCAAATGTTTAAGTCATTAAAAACTTCTGTCCTTTGTAAAAATATACAAACCATGTCCCAAGAACTTCCCAGTTGCTTGCTGTCACCCCAGCTCTGCTCCCACACTCTCTAGCAGGATGATGAGATGCCAGTGAGAGTGAGGGGGTGCTCACCTTTATCTGTAATGGGCGTCAGCTTTTCTACTGATTTTAAATGATCTAGTGACCACCTGGCAATGAAACATGGGCATCAGTCAAGTAACAAGGCCCTTGTTAGTTGAACAGTGCCCACATTTTATTGCCAGGTAGCCACTACATAGTTTAAAATCATAAGAAATGCTGCCACCCATTACATATAATGGAGTGTGCCCCCATGCCCTTACTAGCATCTCGTCATCCTGCTAATGAGCATGGGGGTGGAGCTTGTGCAGCAGAAAAAAAACCAGGAAGTTCTTGGGACCCAGTTTGTATATTTTTATGAGGGACAGAACTTTTTAATGGCTTATAAATTTAGGGACATATTAACTTCCTTGGGGTCTTCTGGCAGCAAGGCACCGGTGGGGATGGTGCAGGGCAGTATCTTGGCAAGTCTCTTTAAGATCATAATAACTCCAAGGTCCTCCCTACTTAGTGATCATCAGTACCAACCCTATAAAGCAGCTCCTGGTTTCCTCTGCCCTAGGTGCACAATTCTGCACTGTCATTGAACCCCAACTGCCCCAGTCTGGATCACTTTTTGATTTTCTCCAAGAGGTATGTGCATGCTCTCTGCTCCGTTTTTAATGCCCACCCTACAAATTTTGGAATTGTCTGCAAAAAGGCATTCCCTTCTTTGCCAGTTTTTCTGCAATGTCACTAATGAAGTCTCTGAATAGGATCTGCGCCAGTACTGAGCTGAGTTGCTCACTGTCCCATCACTGTAATAAGTACCATTAACCATCACCCTCTGACACCTTAACCCCCACCCCCAACTACTACTCCATTTTCCAACCTGCATTTCTCGTCACCTCCCCTTCTGTTCAGCTACCACAACACCATCATTCTGGCATCTGCCAGGACTTGCTCCACCATAGAATGAATCCAATACATGGAGCAGCTGCCTAGGTAGTCAGGATACGTTTGCATGTTCTTCCATCCCCTAGGACATAAGCAGCAAGGGTGCACAAATACATGCACAGACATGTGTGGCACAGCACCAGTCAATGTCTTCCCACCCATGGGCTGCTCCCACCTGCACTGCCACTTGTGGTCACTCAGTTGGCAGTACTACAGCTGAGCTGGCTGTCCTCCTTCCCCAGAAGAGAGCATCTTGTATAACAGTTGATCCTCGTCCTCTCCCCAGAGAGCCCCTGACACGAGCTCATTCCTGAACTAAGGTCACCTCTGCTGCAGGTCATAGCACTACTGTTAAGCTGAAGGGCACACATGTTAACCAGTTTCTAATTAATTTTGCCACTTTGGATCCCTCTTAGGCTGATCAATCTCTTTAGCCTCGCCCCCCCAAAATAGTCAACCACCCTCCTCTCTGCTAGATCACCCTTCCAGGCACCAGACTATCCTCCATGCAGCTGGACAACCCTTCTAGCCCCAGCCTTTCACATAATGAGCACTGGAGCTAGAGCACCACACAGGATCTGGGCCAGCCGCTTACCCAGCCAGCCACCCTCCCTACATCTGGACCAGCCTCCAACTACATTCTATACAACCTCCATGTAGCTGGAGCACAACCCCAAACTTCCACTCTAACAGACCACATATCTGAAGCTGTCCCTCCAAGCCCCTGGACCAGCAGTCCCCCACCTAAGCACTCAACCTACAGCTAGATCCACCAGAAGTCCCATACCAGCCTCACCATCCAACCACCCACCCTGCAGCTGGACCTCACTTCCAACCTTGAACTAGCCCCACCACCACCACCAGCCACCCTCCCTGCTGCTGGCTCACTCTTTCATGCTCCGGACTAGCCTCCCCCAGCAGACAATCATCCCTGCAGCTGGACCCCTGGCTTCATTCCCACCCACAGACCAGCCTCCCTACTCCTCTGCAGGTTGAGTAACCTCCCCAGAGCTGGACACCCTTTCCAAAAGCTGTACACACCCACCATCCAGAGCAGAACCTCCCTACACCTAGACCCCCCCATCACCCTTCCTCAACCATGGACCCCATACTTCTCAACATAGTATTAAAAAAAATATGTGACACTAACATATTGCATTTGCAGTGTCAGTGGCTCAGCAGGTAGTACACATGCCTCCGAGGCTGGGAAATCAGAAGGCAGTGGGTTCTATTCCCATACCAGGCACTTATGTTAATATCCCAATACTGATGCTGTAGTGCAGCATGACGGGGATGGCTGAACTCCTGAGGCACTGTCTTTCAGATGAGACGTTAAACTGAGGTCCCATCTGCCTGTTCTGGTGGTAGCTCAGGTGGATGTTAAAGATCCCATGGCACTTCTCAAAAAAAGCAGGGGAATTTTCTCCAGTGCCCTGGACAACCCCAATTCACTAAAAATACCACCAACAGGTTAATCTGGTTCAAGGTCAGTTGGCTTTCATCTGTATTCCTCTCCCTCTGGGTCATGCCTGAAAATAGGCAAGAATCTGTCTAGTGCACTTAGCCTGTCAACAAAAACAAAATAAAATAAACATAAAATATAAATTAATGCAGTCTTCAGCAAAAGAAAAAATACACTGATCCCTAGATTACAAAATGGATTAACACATGCAACTGTTAAATACAAATATTAAACATAAGAAAACAGTTCCCCCACAAACACACTCAAATATCTGCAGTAAATAATTCTTCCTTTATCTGCAGGTAACTCCATATTTTCTCAAATTAGAAAAGTTGTAATCTTTTCTCTATGCATTCTGAATTTGCTCAGTTATACAATCTTCCTGCTGTTCATTCTCCTGCCCCCACCCCCACTACTTTAAAGTAACTAAATCAGCAAAAATTCCACAAATAACAAGTAATATAGAGGCACAATGCATCCTAAACACTTTAAGGGGAGGGGTTGATTGAAAATAAAATGTGTATTTCAAAGTTTAGCCAAGAGTTCAGAGAAGAGAAAATGTTTTCAAGACAAAACATTGATAGTGAAACTTGCACAGCATTTCATTTTGAAAAAAAAAACACCTGAGTGATAATTCCTTTACTGTATTTAACATTTCAGGAAGTTAAAAAGATGCACTTTTTAAACATAAGCTCTTACCTTAACATGTAAATCTTAGCTGTAGGAAACCTCAGTTGTTCAAAAATGGAGACCACAGAGCGCACGTGCAGTTTCATCAGACTGGACACAGACAGGAAGACATCTGGGAAATGTAGGACTCTGACTTAGTAGACTTATGGGAAATGAAGTTTAGAATAGACTTTTAAAGGGGCACTGTCAACTTATTTTGCACCATATTATTTCCAGGTAAAAATCCACATTTTATTATTGCTTACCTTCTCTAAAATTCATTGGTGTTGCTGGTTGTTTTATCTGTCTCCTTGCTTAGTAGAACTGAAATACACAGTAATGTACCCAGCCTTGATTGGCTCATTTAAATCCTAAAACTACTCCGCTGACTGTAATCTTCATTTATGATTCAGTTGTATTAAAAAAAATTGTACTTTTAAGAGCATTGCAAATCTATTTCTAATCCTCATTTAGCAATAACTTACTCTTGAACAACTAGTCTGCTGAAATACTTCTTAGAATTTAGTATTCTTAGCAGTTGTATTTTTGAATGATGATTAAAGATTATTAAAAATGACTAAAATTAGTCTTTGAAGGCAAATTAATGAATGCTTTAATACTAAATTTAGTATTTGACTTCAGTGAGGGTTCTAGGCACAGCCTTTGGGCCTGCACCCCATGACCACTCACATCTTGAACACCCCTGCCCAGATGACCACCCAGCTGGACAACCATATCAACATCCCAATAGACCTCTCCCAAGTTGTGTACCTTGCCTGCAGCTAGTCCACCCTACAAGCCCCAAACTAGCCTCTCTCCATCAACTATCACCCACCCTGCAGCTGGCTGCTCCAGGCCATCCTTCCTACCCTCAGACATGATCCCCCTGCAGATAGAACCCCCTAGACCTGCCTCCCCACCTCAGTAGACCACCTCCTTGCAGATGGACCAACCTCCCAGTCTCACCAAAGCACCCTCCTTAGAGCTGGACCAGTACCCTCTAGATAACAACTCTTTCTACAGCTGGACCCACCCAGACTACCCATCTTGCCCACATACCAGTTGCCCATCCCACCACTGACCACTCTCCTTGCACATGGAAAACCCTGCTCTGCTAGGTTCCCATTTATAATCCCAATGCTTATTAGTCTGACATGCTGCGTCCCACACACAACAACCCAACAGCCCCAGCAGCCCAACATACAGTGGCCTGACCTAGGAAAGCACCTGACACACTGTCAGGCCAGTGGAGGTCGGGATGCTGTGTGGCTGTTGAGTGGATTTTCCACAAACACATGAAGCACCCGATCCTGATCTACGCCACCCATCCCAGGATCTGAGCCACTACTGAACAGCACGGATGATGTGAAAACACCCACCCCCATGTGGTGCACCCTCCGAGGACACACTGACCTGATCACAGACCCCCTGGAAAGGATGACTATCTCACCATCCATGGGACAGGAATGAAACAAATAGCCATGCATGCCCCAGTGTGTTGACCAGCCATCCCAGGCAGCATGGCAGATTGTCCATGCATCCCTGCATGCATGATTATGTCAGCTGACAGTCAGCCAGCTGGGCATGCATGAAAGAAATGGAGTACCATGCCTGTTGGTAGGTGCATGTATGACACTGCAGGCACACAGCAGAGCAGCACAGTGAGAGCATAGACAGCTGTACCAGGAAATGGTCCACAGCAACACCACATGTGGATGCCAGGACACAGAGCAGCATGCCATCGCACCAACTGTGCAATGTGTGCATGTGGCCGTGTCATGCTAGCCCACTATGGGCCTGCAGTAACCACACAGAAAAAAGTCTGGAGGTGTTGGGGGCCTGTGCCACAGGAGCCCATTGTGGCATGAAGGCTGCCAGGTGTGTTGTGGGGGGTTCCACAAGGGCCCATTGCAGGAATGCTGTTACCACACAGTTGCACAGCTGAAAGGATTGGTGGGCACTCACACAGCTTCAGACCTGTGCAATGTGTGGCACACATGAACAGCTAAAAGGATTTTGGGGGGACTCACACAGAGTCAGGCCTGTGCAACATGCGACACACAGTGCAGATGTGGCAGTGTGCATGGGGCTGCTTGGCGATACCCAGCAGTGTTGTGATGAGATATCACAACCAGGTTGGGGTGCATGTTAAATGAGGGGGTGAAACTTTATTCAACAGTAGGGGGCTACAGTGGCAACCTGGTGGCTGTGCATGATGTGTACTGTGAGTGTACAACTGTCAGGTGCCAAGTCACCATGGAAACCCTACAGGGTGGTGTTGGGTGCTATGCCACAGAGGAACTTCAGCAGCTTGCACTTGTCCTTGGATTCTAGTACCATCCTTATCCACTCCTCATAGATCTTCTTGGGTGGTGTCCATGGCAGTCCACAACAAATGCCTTCCCTGGTGACATAGGTCCATTGCTGTTCCCTGTGGAGCACTGCTAGCATTGTCATGACCCCTACCTGCACCTTCCTGAGCAGGGCATGGAGATGGCAGTGCCAGGTCTTGACATTGCTTTGGGTCCACGGTATACCTCACTCATTGAGATCTGCAACCAACCACAGCTGAGTGGGAACATGGGGTCGTATCTCATGGGCACCTTGGTCACCCTACTGTACAGCCATATCCTGCCCAGCACATGTGTCTGCTCAAAACAATAGAAGAGTGTGGTGGCATTGGGTGGAATGGTTGACTTCAGGAGGCTGAATGCTGCTGGAATGTCCTGTGCCAGGAGATGGGAAAGGGCCATGAGTTCATGGATCTTCAGGCTGAAGTCTGGGTCACTTCTGTATTGTGGTGCAAGTCCAAAGCTCTGGACCTTCCACCACACAATCTGCCCAAAGTGGAACAGGCATCCCTTGTTTATGGCTTCTGGAAATTCCATCTTACAGGCATTGATTGAGGCTGCCTGCTCAAAGTCAGTGATGATCGTAGGTGGTTTGAGGGTGCAGAACTGTATACTGGCATATTTATTCAGCTCCTGGAACAAGGTGCAGTAACATTGCAAGCTCTTTGTCATCATCAGTGTATACACCAATGACATAATGAGGTTGTTAGGGCCCATCCCCATGGGTGCATAGATGGTGTACAATGAGTGAACAGGTGTGGCACAGTCTTGAACATACCATCCATCATCCAGAAGGGTGCCTGTGCCAGGTCCCTGATGTCCTATGTGGTGAGTAGAAGGACATGGTGGGTGGTACTGCCGGTGATCCTGCTGTACCATGGCCATCCAGTCACCGTCTGTAGCTGCTTGAGGATAGTGAGGTCAGTCAGTGTCACTGGTTCTGGTGAGAGGTCCTTGCAGTGGGTTCTGTTCACAATCTGCAGCAGGGCCCTCTTGCTTGGCAACTGTTGCCACAGCTCAGTGGTCATTGCAGTTGCCTCACTCTGCAGTAGCTATGCGGGGCTAACCATGGTGCTGTGTGCCTTCTACTTGATGCCAGCCAGCACCTGTTCTGGTAGAGCATCTGTCACTTCCAGAACATGACTGTGCTCATTCTTTTTCTTTAGGTGGTGCTGGCCATCCTGGAGCAGTGTGATGGCCCTGCTGAGGCAGCACTTGGACTTATGCGGCTGGCAGTACCATTACACTGTCTCAGGCCATCCTGGTGGTGCTGAGGGTAGAGGCACTGGATGCCATACCTTGTGCCACGCCAGTGACCTGGTTTCAGGATTGAGCCTGGGCCATCGGGGTTCGGCAAGGGAGGAGTGGGATCGAACATCCATAGACTGCTTTCCCAGTCCTGGGGTGGGCTGGGGAATTTCACTGTGCTGTAGCAGCCCCCTGGGGATGCCCAGGGGCACTACTAGTGTCAGTGACACTAGATGGGGAGCACAGCAGATGTCGGTACATTGCTCCTGGACGTCATTGCATGTCCGTACTACTGGGGCCAATCGAAGGAAAATGGCTGGGCATGACCTTGCAGCTTGATGGCTGTGCTCTGAGCCACCCGGAGGACTTTGTTGGAGTCCTGTTGAGGAGGGTCCGGGTCTGTCCTGGCTGGTAGAGGCAGAGGGGAAGCTCTCCAGCAAGATGGCCATCCCTGCTCCTCCTGGGTGCAGTTTGAGCTACCCACCTCTCCAGATGGGTGGAGCTGGTTGCCAGATGCCCCAAACCAGAGTGTGTGCTGCAGCAGGTGAAAAATATGATATGAAAAAAAACAGTACACTGTCTCATTGCACGTCCATTCGTGGACCAGGAGGTAGCCATTCACATTTAGCTTGGACTTTCCCTTCCTGGATGGTACCACCTCACAGATTGTCCAAGTTGTTGGGGTTGAAGTTGAGCACCCTGGCCCCTCCATGGCTTCCACACTGTCCTCCATTGTGCCAGAGGACTGTGCAGCATGACCGGCTTTGGTTCCAGCTCAGGCATGTGGGTGTGATTGCACTTCATTTGCACATCACACTCCATGGGCCACACCTGTGGCAGTTACTACTTGTCTGTGGGTGGTTTGTACCAGTACTGTAGTGCCACTGTCTGCCCAGAGTCCCAGTGTTTCAAGACTGTGCTGTGCACCATGGTCACATTCAAGTTCTGTGTCCACAGTGTCCTGGACCCCCATCAGCTACTGTGCTGCAGTGGGGCTATGCTCCATGGTACACTTCCCTGCTGTCCAGCATGCAGGGATGCAGGGGTCCCTGTGTGTTGTGCATTCTACCTACAGGTCAGTGTTCACCTACCTAAGCTGGCCTTTGCACCCCCCAGCATTGGTATCCATAGTTCCCATGCATCCTGTCATGAGTCCTTGTCTGTCCACTGCCCCCATGCATCATTTTCCAATGCCTACCTGTTCTGTATGTTCTCTTCAGCTGTAGTTCCCTGACCTGAGACTTCTCTGGTAAATGATCTATTGTAGCCCTCACTGCGCTCTTTCCTATGGGGCTTGCACTTTCTGCCCCAGCGCCGGTTTGTTTGTCAGAGTTTCAGGTCACCTGCTTTGTTTACTAACCACTCTCCCTGCATCTGAAATGGGCCCAACCCAGCCAACCACTCTCCCTGCAGCTGAACCACCCTTTCGGCCCCTGGAGAAACCTTCCCCAAGGAAAGCACTGTCCATGGACCATTCCACAGTTACAAGGAGGGAGGAAGAGGCCCCCAACTGAGTAGGAAGCAACTGCTGGTGGGGGACTTAATTAGGGGGACAGACTTGCGAGCAGGGTGGGGTAAAGGAGAGGGAGGTGAAATACCTGAGAGGTACTTTGGCTTGGAGGGATGAGAGCAGATACAGTGGATCATTAGGCAGCAGGAGATGAGAGGGAGCTAGATGTCATTGTCCACCTGGGGACAAATGACCTAAGCAAGGGACTGGGTAGGGGTAGTGCAGGGAAATTTCAGGGACAGGGGGAGGGTCCTCAAGCATGCATGGTGGCTTTTTCCAAAAGGTTGCCTATATACATCTTGGGAGAAGATAGGACTCTCCACTTGGCTTTCAACAGTTGGTTAAAGGCATGGTGCAGGGTGGGGCTCAGTACTGGGAGTGGGCCTCTTCAGTGTCTTCATAAGTGAGATTGCAGAAGAACTGAATGGGAAGGTATGTCTTTTTGCAGACGCCACCAAAACCTGTTATAGGGTTGACACTCAGGAGGGTGTGGAGAAAGGGTTCACACATGCTGGTGTGACAGCCATGTTGCTGATGCCGATTACAGCACAGGCCACATTAAAGCACCAGGCAAAACATATCCTGGGAGTTACACCACCAAAGCGCCCTCCTGGGAAACAGTCTCCATTGGACCCCTCCTCTAATTATCCCACAGGTCCAGGTTCTTAATTTACCTGTTCTCCAGTCCTACCCCATCCTACAATCATCCTGCAGGTATACAGTAGATTGTTACTATCCCTGATGTTCAGTGGTTCCCATTTATTTAATTATTCATTCATTTGTTTACCGAGTGGGTGCACTGGTCCGAGAACCATTTTCAGGCATGATCTGGGCCATTGAGGATGGCACAGGAATAAAAGCAAGTACAAAGGAGGCTGGGACAAGGTATACAATAGACAGTAATAAAAATATACAGGATATTTATAAGAAGATATATATAAACTTGCAGCACAATGGATAAATAAAATTTGTGACGATAGCAGGTACAGTAGTGGCCAAGTTGTAATACAAATTAGACATGATCTAAGATGAGTAAAGGAAAAAGTGCATCATGGCAGTGTAGGTATGGACCAAGAAGGAAAAGGAGGGAAGGGAAGTAGAGGCACGATAACAAGTTGGGAGGACAGGAGCAAGTAGTGGAGGACAGAAGGTGAGATCCAAGGAGAGAGTGGAAGAGTCCTGGAGAGTCAGTGGTGCCAAGTGGAGTGGGCAGGTTGTTCCAAAGGAAAGGGGCTCCAGATGAGAATGCACATTTACCCATATGGTGGAGACTAGGGGGCATTCAAGCATGGGGCCAGCAGTCAGTCAGTCAGAGCTCTAGAACAAATGTTTTTGGCCAAAGAAGGTGGGATTGTGTAGAGGTAGCTCGGTTTTGGATGGCCTTATTGACTGTGCTGGCCAGGAGATAGGTCTGTTGGGCTGATGGGGGAAGCCAGTCCAGGGTCTGATAGAGTGAGCAGTGGTGTGTTGAGTGAAAGTCCTTGCCCCCTGTATATCCAAAGTCCCCACCATGACCCAGTTAGTTCTTACAGCAAATACTACCCCTTGGTCCCCAGCCTTACTATATATTTGACAGCCTTCCACATTTGGCACAGACCATCCTCTCAGCTCCTTGATCAGGCACAAAATGGATGATAGTTCACAATCATGTGCTAACTGTTCACAGCTGTTGATACAGTAGGCACATGAGCGCAAAACTGGTGTTCTGTCCTCAGTTGGTCACAGAGGATAGCAGAGTGTCTGTGCCAATTGCCACTGTGGGGAGAGTGCGTAAACATATGGTGGGGGCCATGAATGGTGCGAGCTGTGGGATCGGGTGGGCAGGTAGTTATTGGCAGTTTCCAATGTACGTAATGGACAGCAGCCACACTGAACACCAAGGGAAGTGTGATATTACTGATGGTGGGAGCTCAAAGGGGCAGTGGTAGGAGGCAAAGGTGATACTACCTGGTTTAGGGAGGCAACATCTTTTAGAGCCATTTACCAACTGGTCAGAGACTCACTAATTATGCTATTCAAGATATCATTTTGTGATCCTACCCTGTTTTTGGGGTGCAAAGTGTTGTTTGAGAGTCACTTACCCATTTAGCGATCGCAAATGCTCTTTGAATGTTCTGGTCTGTGTGAACAATAACAGTCCATTACCAGTAAGATAAAAACAAGTGAACAAATACAAATAAGGAATGGAGAGCTGTTCTCCATGAGTTTGATAATGTAATTTATCTTAACAATGCATTAGAGTACAGAGTATGAAGAGATTAATATTGGTACCACTGTGCTGCCACATGAGTCTAGGGTTACGGTGAGAGGTACCAAATACTGAAATGTCAAAATAATGCAGTACCATTGTGCTACCAGTGTATCAGTATTTGTGGGAGCTGGCAAAAACCTCAAAACTTTGTGATACCATTATATTACCAGTGTATGTGTGACAGACAGAGAAAATGGTAAAAAATGCCATAGGGATACCATTCTGCCAGTGCACTACCGATGCACAAAGGAAAATCTATATATCACCTACCACTGTGATACCAGAGTACCACTGGGTAGTACTAATGTGGATTTTTCAGCTGACCACAGTATTGCCATTGCTATACCACTGTAATGCCATTGTGACAAATTCAGTAAGGGTAACCAAATTCCGGAGACAATGCAGTGCTAAAGAAGAGTGATAAAAATTATAAAGTGTTGCCAGTACTACTGCAGTGTGCAGCAAAAATCTGTAAAGGAAATACAGTGCTAAAGAAGTGTGCATGAAAATCTATAATAATTATTTGCAGTGCTCTTACAGTCTGCATCAACAAATAAGAAAGATTGAGCAGTACTACTGCAGTGTGCAGCAAAAATTAGTGAAGGAAATGCAGTGCTAAAGAAGTGTGCATGAAAATCTAAAAATTATTTGCAGTGCTCTTACAGTCTGCATCAAAACATAAGAAAGATTGAGCAGTGGTACAACAGTGTAGCAGAAAGTCAATGCAGTGTATTAACAGTGCACTGATGAAAAGCAGTGCTTTGTCAGTCTGCACTGAAATAACACTGAAATTAGACTCAAGATGGAAGTGTACACTCCACTTCCCTCTGGGTTTAAACATAAAAAGAAATAGGCACTATTGAGAAGCAGTAAAAGACTGCAAAGAAAAGAAAACATAAGGAGTTGCAGTCTGTGTAGAAGCAAATGGCTGTCTCTGACCTTAAACAAACATTTCAGCCACTCATACCTCTCAACTGTCACACATTGTGAGGTACGTCACTCATTTTACCTCTCAGAAACCCTCTGTCTCAAATGGCACAGGTAATATTCCATATTGTCCACAGAAACGTCAATGCAGAAATTCATAATAATCTATGATACTGTTATCAGCAAACATGAATAACATAAGTGCACAGATTTAGACTGTGTTCTGAGCTTGCAATGTCATTTTTGATGATGTGTCACACATTTTGCCCATTTGTCACACATTTGAGTGATGAAAGGTTGAGAGGTATGCAGCCACTCCTTCATTCAGCAACTCCCTCATAACTATAATTATAAAAAGGGTCTGAGAAATGGAGCTTTCTGATTGGCTGCAAACAATCTAACAGCCTTATGTTAATCTTTTATTGACGTGCTTGTAGAGCTTAGCCATATGCTGAACAAGGTTTTACACTGTTTCAAATTTTTTTTATTATAATAGCAATAAGGTATTCCCAGGGATTATGTTAATGGTCAGTTAATCACTTGCTAGGGGCATGTGGCACTCGGCTACACCTCGTGCCATGGTACACTTCTAGAAGTTGATTAACAGACCATTAACATACCCCTTGGTCGGCCCTTATTGCTTAAATAAACATAAAAAAGGGACTACTAACAAGAAGCCAGTACTGAAGTGCATGAAATATAAAAGTGCAGTGTCCTGCAGTTTCATGTTGTTGTTTTTTCTTTAAGGCTTTATCAAATGATTATAAAACTACATTCAACTACTTCAGACTACAAAAACTATTACTTATTCACCTACATTGTACTTTTTACTTTGTCTGTTAAAACCCCCTTGTTTGGTAATTCTTATATACATTTTTACCTTTGTACAAATTGAAAGAGGTATTACCTCTGTGTAGGTGAATCAATTGTTCCATGTTCCTCAAAATGCCCTGTGCCAGGCCTTCCTCAAATCCAGGAGTCTGGAGAATGCACAGCTATAGGGGAAATAGCTCCCTCTAATTCCTGTTTTTATAAGAAGAGGGGTGGTCACTCTTCGATTGTAGGAGGGACTTAAAGGCTCATTAAAGCTCATTGTCTATTCTCAGAGTATTTTAAAGCCCACAATGTCTTTAGATGATGTTAAATAAAGGTTTATGATACAACTGCTTAACATGTTTATGTTGAGTGGTCACCCTGAGCTATTTTGATAATGTAGAGCTACAAAACTGTACATATAGATTAAAGGGAAACAATGGAAAAGGTGCAGCTTTTCCCAGGCATTACAAACATTCCTGATTAGTGCTTTCACACAGTAAATATATATTTTTAATTCCTCTAATTGCTTTTTTAGTGATTTTAAACAGTGACCTCCAGCTTTTACTTTCTATTGCTGGCAGCCACCATTTCATGAGTAGCAGAGACCTTCCTGAGCTCACTGAATGCTAATATGACTTGCCAACCAATAGCAGAGATCAAACATATATATTAGCATACAGTGAGCTCAGGAGGCTCACTGCTGCTCATGAAATGGCTGCTGCCAGCAACAGAAAGTGAAAGTTGTTGGTAGCTGTTCTAAATAATTTTATTGTCTGATAGCACTAATTGAGAGTTTCTGTAGTGTCCGAGGAAAGCGGTGTCTTTTCCATTGTTTTCCTTTAAGGGCCTGGTCAGGTGACCCAGCAAGGGACTATATATACACCTCTTGAAGGTGAGATTAGTCAGAGGAGCTTTGGTAATGAACAGAGCTACCTAAGGGAAGTAGCCAGAATAGTCACAGAAGGTAAGATACCTGTATTGATGGGTTAAAACTGTGAGAGCTACCAATTGTAGCACATTTTTGTTTCTTATTTTGATTTATCCAGTTTGTTTGCCTCTTTTGAGTTTAATAAATATAACACACAAGGGTGTTTTAAAACTTAAAAAGCTGAGTCTGTGTTATCTATCCCTCACCTCTCCATAGCCAGGGCAGCAGAGTCTGACTTAGCACTGTACTGACATGGGCCAATATTCAGTTGAATAGCACCAATCCACTATACAACTAAATATAGCACCCTCTGGTTTGGGTGCAGACACAAGCATGGCACAATCCTTTGAGTCCTGGTTGTACCTGTTTTTGAATACCTGGCCCCTTGTTTCCTTGATAAATGCTTCCTACTTCAAAGTGAAAATACATTTTATTACCTCCTAAGGACTATTATTGTTTCTACTGTGCCTAGGTAGGCCTAAGCTGAACAGATCCACCGCAATCTGTCACTGGACAAATTACAGTACTTCTCACTTCAGTTGCAGTAAGGTGAACTAAATGTAACATTTTTCTTTTAGAAAATCTTTCTGCATGAATCCTGGCTGCCACCAAGTTCTACCAACATTGTGCATTCGCTTTTGAGTTAAAGTTGGCCTTGGGAAGTATGTTAAATTAGAACTGCGCTAAACCAATAATTCCTTTTTCCTGTAGAGACTGACGTTTTCAAGACTGGTTCCATTTCTGTTACCTTTCTATCTCCATTGGCTTCTTAATTATCCTAGTGAGCATTTCTGATTTACACACAAGTAATAAATATCATTTTAGAACTGTGTGGTGTAGTTTATGTCCCTTGCTGAGCTCTACAGTTGTTGGTATAATGCATCTCTGTTCTGCTAAAGAACTCTTTGACCAATATAAACCACTTCATGTAGTTAAAAGGAGGTACTGATCACAGGGTCTAAATCAGAAACACCCATTGAGATTACCAATAGGCCAGTATAGATGGAACAATAAAAATACTGTTACTGGTAATTATACCTACCCCTGGGAACATGACTTACGGGTTCAATGCAATTCACTTTTACTACTTGGTTGCTACATTTGTCCAAGTTGGCTATTGTGGTAGCACTGTGCACAACCCACACCCCCTCCCCTGGGAGGCAAGACTGTGAGAGAGACTCTGTACTATCATCTTTTTTTTCTGTCCTGAAAGTCTGTTGTTCAACAGCATCCCTTTTTCGATCCTGTTCTATACTGTACTGTAGGCTGGCCACTTATGCTACTTTTCTTCTTTTTCCTTTTCTGTTTCTCTCTCTCTCTCTCTCTCTCTCTCTCTCTCTCTCTCTCTCCCCCCCACCCCCCACCTTGGGAAAGCACAGCAGGCTATTGCCTGGTTTGCTTGCATTTAACTGGCTGTTATGCCAGTAATGTTAAAAAATAGATTTAAGTTTTATTTGCAGAGCTGAAGATGCAGCTACTCTCTGTAATTCAAATTACTGTGTTGTGAAGCGCTATTGTGCTTTCCTGCATGAACGTGTGCAGGATTGCAGTGCCATGTAGCTGCCTTACAAATTCCTCACATACTGTAACACCGTGTTAAAAAAAAAGAAGAGGAAAAGTTTTATGTGCTGCAGACGTTCTGCTGTTAGTGCTGCCTTGCATGTGTAAGCTCTGCTCTGTGAGCTGTGTTTGAGAATCTCCTGGGCAGATGCTGACCCTTACTATTGTATACCCCCTACATTCTCTGAAATACCCCAAAAAGATGAAGAAAAGGTATTAGAGATGGTAGCAAATGCTAAACATGGTAATAAAAATAGCAGGAGCTCTTCTCATTTTGTTCCTGTTAGTTTTTTCTCCTGCCAGAGTTTTCTTGGTGGCAAAAACGCTTACAGATTCGCAGAGCAGATTTATATTAACAGAAACTTTAGCAAGCAGTGCTACAGAGGGTTTCTCATGCTAAATGTGCTGAAAGCATGAGAAAACTCCTCTGTGACTACTCAGCTCACTCTTCCAATGTTAAAATAGTTTCCCTTCTGTAAACAGAAGTCCTGAATGTAACTAGCATCAGTAAAAGCCCAGCTTTAAACTTGAAAACTCAGCAGTTGTTTTCTATTCTAAGCTGTAACAGGGACTACAAACCATGTAATAAATGTTACAGAGGTTGCCAAGAAAGAGCAGCAGAGGGACCATGGTGGGCTCAGGGAGGGTGAGGGTGGTGGAACAGAAGCGCATCCCTTCAGTTGTACCACTCTACAAGCCATATGCCATTCTAGTGGAGAATAGTTCCCTTATGGAGGCACCCACAGGGGATACTGAGGAGGTTGCTGGCATCCATTTCATGGGAGGCCCACAGGAAGGTGACACAGGACACCACAGGAGAAGAAGAAGCTCCTGGTGGGGGACTCAATTATCAGGGGTATTGAACTGGGGGAGGCAGGGGAAAGTGAATTAAGGTGCCCACCTGGCACCATGGCTGGGAAGGGCATGAAGTGAATCCTCAGGATCACAAGAGCAGCTGAACAGGACATAAAGCTAGACATCACTGTCCACCTAGGGACAAATGACTTGGCTGGGCAGGGGATTAGAGCATTGCAGAAGGAGTGTGTAGAGTTGGGGAGGGGCCTTAGACAAGTAGCACACACAGAATCATTCTCGGGGGTGCTGCCTGTCTAGGGCATGGGTGAGGCAAGGGTACTCCACATGACGTGATTCAACGAATGGTTGAAAAATTGGTAGACAAAACAGGGCTTTGGATTAATTGGGGACTCAGGTTCCATCTAGAGGGATACCCACCTATACTGGCATGATGGGCTACATCTGTCTGGGAAGGGAATCAGTCTCCTGGGTGATTGATTCAAAGGCTTCATTGGCATGCTTCTAAGATAGCAAAGTGGGGAGGCACAGATATAAAACAGGAAATTCCCAGCCTCCTCTCACAAAACAGGGTAGTTAGTGAGGTTAACACCAAGGTAGAAAGGTCAATTGGAAACAGGGTCGGGGGAAATGGAGAAGGCAAAGGCAGTAAGGGCAGGGATGGGGCTACAGGAGGTAAAGGCATTAAAAAGTGGAGAGTAATCAGTATCAATGCCCATAGTCTGGGTAATAAGCTTCCAGAACTAGTGACCTTGATGGAAAAGGAACATGTGGATATCATGGCAGTTACAGAAATATGGTACACACAGAACCATGACTGTGATGCAAACATACCAGGGTATACATTCTACAAGTGGGACAGGGACAGTAAAAGAGGAGGAGGAGGAATAGCTGTCTACATAAGGGAAGGAATCAATGCAGCAGAACTAAAGGGTAAATGAGGAGGAGAGAAGGCACTGTGGATCAACTTGGACACAGGCAATGGCACCACAATCTGCATAGGGGTTGTATATAAACCCCCATCCCATGGGGAGGAAATGGACAAGGAAATGTTAGAAGGTATCCTTAGAATGGCAGAAAAAGGGGAGTTACAGTTGATGGGGGACCTGAATATGACTGATATTAACTGGAGCACATTTGCTGCAGCCACATCCAAGAGCAGGGTCCTTCTCGATGCCCTGCAGGGGGCGTGCCTTAGACAACTACTACTGGAACCCACTCGGAGAGAACAATCTTAGACCTGGTACTCTCAAATGGAGATGAAGATAGGATCACAGATTTAGAAGTGGGTAGCCATCTGGGAACTAGTGACCACTGAACAGTATATTTCACAATAAACACAGCAGTAGAGGCAAGCCATACAAAGGCAAAGGTCCTGGATTTTTGGAGGGCTGACTTTGCCAGAATGTGTGAGTGCCTAAGGAATGCACTAGCAAATGAGCAGGAAAGAGAGTTGGAAGGACAATGGGGAATAATCAAAACTGCCATCATAGATGCAACGAGCCTTTGCATGAAATAAATAAACAAAACAAAGTAAAAAAAAAACACTATGGTTTTTAAAGGAGGTGGCAGGAAAGGTTAGGGAGAAAGAGATGACATTCAGGAAGTACAAGGAATCACATAATCAGCAGAATAATGAACTATATCAGTTAAAGCAGAAGGAAGCAGAGAAGGGCATCAGAGTAGCGAAGCCCAAAATGAGAAAAAAATAGCCAACTCAGGTAAGAAGGGGGATAAAACCTTTAATAGGTAAATCAGGGAGCAAAGGAAGACCAAGGGAGTGATAGTGAGGCTTAAAAATGGGAAGGGAAGTTGGCAGATGGTGACTGTGAAATGACTGAGATACTGAATGAAAACTTTTGCTCACTTTTCACAAAAGAAGAAGAGGGGGAGGTACCCAAACCAACAATAAAAGCACTCTGGACAGGGGGTTGATACAAGTCCATTCACAGAAGAACGGATCATGAAGGAACTCCTAAAACTCAAAGTGAGCAAAGCAATGGGGCCTGATGGGATTCACCCCAAAATTCTAAAAGAACTAAGAGGAGAACTAGTGACACGTTTGGCTACCCTTTTTAACAAATCATGGGGGGATGGTGTGGTACCAGAGGACTGGAGGAGGGCAAATGTGATTCTTCTTCATAAACATGGGAGTAAGGCAGAGGGAGGAAACTACAGACATGTTAGCTTGACCTCAGTGGTAGGCAAAATGATGGAATCACTTCTGAAAGAAAAAATTGTTGAGCACCTAGAGACCAGTGGGACACAGGATCCAGAGCAACATGGATTCACAGCAGGAATGTCTTGTCAGAAAAATGTAATAGAGTTCTTTGACTGAGTAACCAAAGTAATAGTCCAGGGAGAGGTGTGGATATGGCCTACCTAGACTTTAGCAAGGCAGTTGACCCAGCTGCACACAAAAAATTAATAAACAAGTTAGCCAGTCTGGGGGTGGGTCCCAGGGTGGTAGCCAGGGTAACAAGCTGGCTGGACAACAGGACCCAGAGGGTAATAGTAAATGGAGTACACTCTGAACAAAGGGGGGTCACTAGTGGGATAGCACAGGGTTCAGTATTGGGACTGGTACTCTTTAATGTCTCTATAGGTAACACTTTAGAGTGGCTGGAAGGAAAAGTATGCCTCCTTGCAGATGACACAAAGATTTGCAACAGGGTTGTGCATGAGAAGTGGTACAAAGGATGAGAAGGGACTTGGCAAGACTGGAGGAATGGTCAAAAATATGGCAGCTTAGATTCAATGTAAAAGAGTGTAAGATAATGCACCTGGGAAACAAAAACCCAAGGGAAGAGTACACAATGGTGGGGGGAAGGTACTAACAACAACACAAATGGAAAGGGACCTGGGGGTAGTCCTATCAGAGGACCTTAAGGTAGGTAAGGAGTGTGAAAAGGAAGTAAGGAGGGCTAAAGGGATGCTCGGACGTATAGCGAGTAGTGGTGGGTGAAGTGGCCGAAATTCACTCTGCAAAGTGATTCACAGAGTAATGTGGAATCCAGGAAGTATCCCGCAATGCAAAGCGGAGTACTTCGCATTATAAAGGGGAGTGTGAAGTCCATTGAGAACAATGGCTTTGCATTATTCAGCCTTCCCAAACCATTTCTCCACCAATTTTAAGGCAAAGTACATTGAAATCAATGTATTTCACCTCACTTTGCCTTGTTTTTGACCTCCAAAGGTGAATTTTGCAGTGCTTCATAGGATTGCAGATCACATGGGCTCTAGATTGTTCTACACAGCCTCAGGTCTGTGTAGTGTGTGTGTGTGTGTGTGTGTGTGTAGTGGGAGATGGAGACAGTTTCTTCTCACAGCTCTGTGATTCAAATCCTCTAAAAGCTGTTAAAAAAGCCTTTCTGAGCTATTTTTTTTTTTGCTCACAATTTAGTACATCGATTGTAGGAAACCCTCCTGTGCTCATATCATCGAGTGTTTATTGTTGGGTGTGTATTTTGAATGTTAATTTAGAACAGTCATTCTGCGTACTGTGAAGTGTGCTTGGGGAAGGGGTGTATCTGTGGCGTAGAAGATTACCTGGGAGAAAAAGGCAGTCTTTCTGTTTTGGTTATATTTTTCTTGTATAACTGTGTTAATATACACACAGTAATAATTTCAGTAATTCTTGACATTTTTCTTGCTGATTGTTGTGGTGCAGCAGTGTATAATTTCAGTTTGTTTAAAACATTTTTTTATATTACTAAAGGTTTTCAATTTGCTATGCATTACTTGTAGTGTGAGTGAGTGTGTGTGTGTGCGATGCATGCCATTAAATGAGACACCTTTTATTGTGCCACAGAGTAATTTCAGCAGTGTGAACCTGCTATCCACTGCAGCTGCATGCATTTCCTATACTGCTTTGGGGTTTCTTTACTGGAAGTGGAGTGTTACTGCCATGCACTACCCCTCCACCCAACTGGTAAAAGGTATTATTTTCCAGATGTTTATTTGTGACTTGTGAACACTGGTTAGGTGTTCTTGTGACTTTGTGTCTTCATCTCTTGAGTGCGTAGTGCAATCTTAATCTGTGCATTTGCAGTACACCATTAATTCTGGAAGACTGCATTTTTTGTTGCCCTCTCATTTCACAGCACTGGGGAATTTTCTGGACACAAGACAATAGCATTTTGGGGATGCAAATTAATTCTGGTGACTGTATGTAACCACTGCACACATGACTTGAGTGAGCCATTAATTCTGGGAGACTTTGCATGTCTTGTTACACTCTCATTTCGCTTCGTCAGCACTGGGGAATTTTATAGACACGAGGCAGTAGCATTTTGGAGGTGCACATTCATTCTGGTGACTGTGTGTGACTACTGCATGCATGGTGTCTGAGTGCGCCATTATTTCTGGGAGACTTTGCATTTCTTGTGTTCTCTTTCTACTTCATCACCGGCAGCACTGTGGAGTTTTCTGGACACAAGACATGAGCATTTTGGGGATGCACATTAATTCTGGTGACTGTGTGTGTGAAGGGCTGCTATTATTATTGTCACTTCACCTTACTGCATGTTAAGGTGGACTGACAATGCGAAGTAATAATTACAAGGCAAAGTGAACCTTTTATATTGCCCACTACATGTAGTGGAGTGACAATGCAAAAAATTTTCTGCATCTCTAATAGGAAGAATAGAAAACAGGAAGTTGTTATCCCTCTGTACAGGCAGTTGGTGGGACCCCATCTGGAGTACTGCATACAGTTCTGGAGACCCAATCTCTGCTGGGACATAGACAGGATAACATAAGCCATATGAAGAAAGACTAAAGGATCTTAATATGTATATACTTGAGGAAAGGAGAGAGAGGGGGACATGATAAAAGCTTTCAAGCACCTCAAGTGATTCAACAAAGTCCAGGAGAGGAGCATCTTTATGAAAAAGAGATATACAAAAACAAGAGGGCATAATTTGCAGATAGAGGTGGGATGGCTCAGGGGCAATGTGAGGAAATACCTTTACACAGAGAGGGTGGTGGACGCATGGAACCACCTCCCTGGGGAGGTTGTGAGGTCAAAAACAGTGGAAGAATTAAAAAAATACATGGGACAGAAATAAGGCAATTTTAGAGGAGGGTTAGGAGGAAGTAGGGTGTTGGCTAACTGGAAAGTACAGCTTGTCAGATAGTTTGGAATGGGGCAGACTAGGTGGGCCGAGCAGCCCTTATCTGCCGTTAAAGTCTATGTTTCTATGTAGAAATTCCTGACAAGAATAAATGGTTTCTGGACCCATTTTACAAGACCTGCTTTACAGGACACACTGGTAATCCCTCACCTTGTTCTCCTTTACATTCCCACTTTAACCTCACTTTAATCTCAAAAGTTTTTCAATGGGTCAAAAACTACGCATAGACATGTGGATAACCTCCCCTCACCAGACTAGTGCTGGATTGACAGTATGAAGACAAAAATTATTCAAGTAGGTGCCACCTTCCCTGTGTTACCCATTCCTGGAATGTGAATAGTGGCTAAAACTGCCTACAGGGCAGAAAGCAGATGGTCAAATTTAACTGGACCTTATTTTAGTTGCCCCAGTCAAGCTTGGTGTCCCCTATGATTCCATTTCTGGACATATCCTATTCTCCCTTTTCTTAAATGCTGTTCACCAGTTCATATTTATTGCAGTTCCATACTATATTCCCATGCTCATGTGCTGCAAGCTAGATCAAATTATATTAAATCCATCAACTCCCAATCCTGACTTTCTGCTAATAGGCTAATCCTAGATGTAAAATGATAGTAGATATGCTTTTTTTGCACTTAGTTTATGTAAGATTTTGTCCCAAGCCTGTGGCAATGTCTGAGAATTCAATGTTATCACTCTTCACTACTTTAAGTGTAGCCTGCAGCTTGTCTAGCAGCCATGTCAATTTGATTTGTTAATGTGTACTGTCTGGCATAAGAAACTTTTATTATTGGCTGTAAATCCTGTGTATGCATGCCAAAAAAAACTGCCTACTAGTATTCCTTCGGCTTGGCTGTTTGCTGCAGTACTTGGTGTCCCTTCAGCCTTGCTCCTCTGTCAGCAGTTTTCCTATTTTATTTCCATTTCTGCTACAACCCCGACTATGCTGTATCTTTTTTCTTATTTTTTTTAACTCCAGCTCCTGACTGTCCCTAACCTCAAACCTTCCTGCTTCCCTCTCATTTCATCAGTCAGCCCCCCCTCCTCCAATCCTGCACATAAATTAGCATGTGAAAGGCCCAGACTGAACACCCTGTCTGCCTGCCTAGTCTGCTAATGCCCACCAATTAGCTAAATCCCTAGTAACTAACTCCTTTCCCCTCTCTGCTCTCTTTCAGCCAGAGGCCCCATTGGGCAGTCAAGCGCCTGCCATTCATCCTACCAAGGACATGGTGCAGCAGTGCTTGGCTGCTGCTGTCCCTCCACACCTGCCCAATCTAGAAAGAATCTAAGGTACTACCATGAAAGCCATTTCAACAGCCCTTTCCTGATTGGGTTTCATTGTCAGCACTTCCTCCACTATAGGCCAACTGCTGCTGATTGTGGCCTGCCATTGGTGGGTCTGGCAGCTCGGCTCCTAGCTCATTCGACCTGGTCCCTGGGGGCTTTTGTGCCAGGGCCAGTAACTTGGATAGTCGGCGTCACAAAATCCTGCTCTGTAATCCCACAGGCACTCCTGTCTGCCATGAATTGTGTGTATTGCCTTTACTTAAAGTACCTGCATTGAAAATAACTTGGGTTTTCTCCAACTATTCACTGTCCCTAAACTCAAACCTTCCTGTATTCCCACTCATTTCATCAAACTGCCCTTCCTCCCTCCCTCCCTCCCTCTCTCTCTCTCCCCCAAATCCTGAACACTAATTAGCATATGAAAGGCCCAGGCTGAACGCCCTGTCTGCCTGCCTAGTCTGCTAATGTCCACTGATAAGCTAAATCCCTAGCAACTAACTTCTGTCCCCTCAATGCTATCTTTCAGCCAGAGGCCCCGTTGGACACTCCAGCCCCTGCCACAAGCGGCACATGTCCTGCCAAGGACACAGTGTAGCAGTGCCATCCCTCCACACCTTCCCAGCCTGGAAAGAATCTATGATACTTCCCTGAATGCTGTTTCCACTGCCCTCTCCTGATTGGGTGTTGTTGTCAGCACCTGCTCCCCCATTGGCCAACTGCTGCTGATTGTGGCCTGCCATTGGTGGGCCTGGCAGCTCGGCTCCTAGCACATTCAACCTGGTCCCTGGGGGCTTCTGTGCCCAGGCCAGTCGCATGGATAGGTGGCGGCACAAAATCCTGCTCTGTAAGCCCACTGACACTCCTGTCTGACATGAATTGTGTGTGTGTTGCCTTGACTTAAAGTACCTGCACTGAAAATAACTGGGGTTAATAGCTTACTTCAGGGATGCATAGGTCTGTAGTGAGATAAATGTTAAGCAAATTTCAGTTTTTTATTTAAAGACTTTAATGCAATCACAGTAAAGCTAGAACTGCTTCTGGAAACATTCTTCATCTGAGAATTCAATGTTATCCCTCTTTACTTCTGGCTGGTCTAGCAGCTGTGTCAATTTGATTAGTTAATGTGTACTAGGTCTAGGATAAGAAACTTTTATTATTTGCTGCAAATCCTGTATCTGCATACCAAGTCTTATTGCCCACTAGTGGTCTGTGGCTTGGCTGTTTGCTGCACTACATGGTGTCCCTTCAGCTTTGCTCCTCTGTCAGCCTTTTTCTTATTTTATTTCTGTTTCTGCTACAACCCCAACTTTGCTGTATCTTTTTTTATTACTTTTTTTAAAACTTAAACTACTCGCTGTCCCTAAACTCAACCCCCCCGATTTTCCACTTATGTCATAGCACAGCCCTTCCCCCGTCTCTCTCCCCCACACCAATCCTGCACACTAATTAGCATATGAAAGGCCTAGGCTGAATGCCATTTCTCTGACCAATTAGCTAAATCTCTAGTAACTAACTTCTTTCCCCTCAATGCTCTCTTTCAGCCAAAGGCCCCGTTGGGCACTCCAGTCCCTGCCACAAATGGCACTCATCCTGCCAAGGACACAGTGTAGCAGCGTTCAGCTGCTGCTGTCCCTTAACACCTGCTCAGCCTGGAAAGAAGCTAAGGTACTGCCCTGAAAGCCATTTTCATGGCCCTCTCCTGATTGGGTTTTATTGTCGGCACCTGCTCCCCTATTGGCCAACTGATACTGAGTGTGGCCTGCCATTGGTGGGCCTCATAGCTGGGCTCCTAGCTCACTCAACCTGATCCCCACGGGCTTCTCTGCCTGGGCCAGTCACTTGGATAGTCAGTGGCACAAAATCCCTCTCTGTAAGCTCACAGAGTCTCCTGCCTGTAGTGAATTTTTTACCAGTCCTCCCACCCTCAGCTCACGCCTTAATTAAATGTGGTAAAGCCACTCCCCTTACTCTTTTTTTTTTCCAGGTCTCGTACTGACTAAGACATCGCTTGTTCTCTACTTTGCTTGGGCTGCACCTCTTGGCCGCTCAACCAGGACTCCTCTGACTTTTTTGCTTCCTTATTCAGTGCAGAACGTTTGCCTAAGACTGGATTAAAAACAAGGGATCTGCTTGGCACCAGAAGCCAGGAAACTCCAATCATCATTACTCATACCACCTGCCTTTCTGACTTTCAGTGGTTTAACCTCCTTATCCCCAGCCCATGCACTCATCAGCTGCCCCAATACCAAGCCTGCAAGAAACTCCAGAGCCCCTTCCCCAAACTGTCCCATTCTCTCAGTGCCCACCTCTCTCCCCCCTTAGTCAGCAATCATGGCAACCACTCTCACCTTGCCCCTGCTACTCTGCCTACTCTCTCTTATACTCCCCTTATTGATAGAGGGTTCCCACTCACTTCCCACCCTCCCTCCCCTTCACAATACACATCACTGGAACAGCCATGGGACTGGGATCAGCTGTTCCACCTATTACAGTATTACCCCATCTACCCTAATGCTACACAGGGAACTGCTAAAAAGTGCTAACCCCCTACTTTGTACCCTGTTTCTTTACTACAGAATGCAATCTAAAAAGGGAATGTGTGCATCGATGTAGGTTCATTAGCCTATCACTGAAACAGGTGCTCCTCCTTCTATTGCTAATCTGTGAGAATATCCACCCAAACCCTGGCCCACAAGTTGACAACCACAACAACTATCACAAACCTGGGACTTTTTCCTTGACAATCATCAACATCCAATGCTTACCCAAGATATTAGATCTACTCAATGCATGGATCATGCAGCATACCCCCTATATCCTAGCAGTTCAAGACACCTGGCTGTCTCCTCATATCCCAGATAATGGCATTGCAATCCTGGGATAAACTGTCTTCAGGCAGGATAGACTCAAAAAAAGAAGGGGAGGCTGTGCTGTTTATATGAAAGAGACCCTCATGTGGCATTCTCTGGTGCTAACCCACACCAACACATATTCAGATCCTTGCAATCAGTCTGCTGCTTGGAGCCAACCACAAAGCCCTAACCACTGCATTAATCTGCATCCCTCCCAAATCGGTGACCAGCAGACTTAACTCAATCCTGAACTGAGTACACAATCTAAAGCACAACACCGAGATAGTACTGCTTGTGGATTTCGGTGTTAACTGGCTGTCAACCAATGCCAGTAGCTACAAGGATGCCCTGTCTGCAGCCAACTTCACTCAACTGATACAGTCCCCTGCAAGGGTAAACTATAGAACCGTGACCAGTACTCTTCTGGACTGGGTACTTACCAATTGACCTGACCACATAACACGCACACTGAATTTATGCCCAACAACATCAGCGAGCATTCCCCGATACTTTGTCTTTGGACAAATAAACATGTTAAACATCCACTGAAAACCATCCTTATTAGGGTACTCACTCATGGGTATCATGAACCCCTAAGAAATCTTTTTTGACAACAAGACTGGACAAGAATTGACACACGCTGCTAATGTAGATACTGCCCTAGAACTCTTCATCACTAGCTTTAATTCAGCCTGTGATATACATGCCCCCTTCACAAAATGGAAGGTCATGGGCACTGTTAATAACTGGATTACTATGGATCTCCTACAAACAATGAAATCCCATGACCACCTGTGGTATCGGGTTAGGGCCATGTGCAAGCAAGTTGACATACAGGTGTACAAATCTACCAGGAATGCCTGCACCAGGGCCATCCAGCTACATAAAACAAACTACTATAGAAACATCCTCAACAACATATGAATGGATGGTAAGAATTTCTGGAGCAACCTTAAAGAAATCAGTAGGAAAGAATCCAAATCTGCCCCCTCCATGCTGACTCTAGAAGGCACCTTAACCCTTGACCCGATATAAATTGCCAACACGTTCAACTCATCTTTTACTGATCTCAGACATGTCCTGCCATCATACTTCTTCAACCCTCCCCCCCATGGTGCAACTCCCACAGGTGCTCTTTGTTCAAATTCAGTACACCTAACTTTCTTTTCAATGCAGTGACAGAAAATGAAGCCAAAAAATATTTAACCAAGGTACTCGGGAAAACCAAATACAGTGGAGACTTACTGGACCTGAAGCTCATAGATATCATGTTCGATGTTGTCCTAGCTCCCTTTACTAAGCCCATCAAGACATCCCTCATGCTTGCCCAGTTTCCCAGCAATTGAAAGCTAGCATTGGTGACTACTGTATATAAGAGTAGAGACAGAACCCCTCATGGCAACTACAGGCCCATCTCCATTCTTCCCCATCTATCCAAGGCTCTCAAAAGAATTGTAGCTGACCAACTGGTTGAGTAAATGGAGAAGTATAATCTCCAATGTCCTCACCAGCAAGGTTTTAGGAAAGGGCACAGCACAACTTCCACCCTGCTGGAATTCAGAAGCTACATCCAGCAGGCCATGGACCAGAGGCAACTCATTGGTGCAATCTTCATCAATCTCTCCAAGGCGTTTGGCACAATCAATCACCCCCTACTGCTGGAAAACATAGCAGATCTAGGACTGTCTTCTGACACCACTGGATGGTTTTGCAGCTTTCTCTCTGACCAAACACAGCAGGAGAGAATAGGTGATGCCTTGTCTACCAAACTGCTGGTCCAATCCAGCGTACTACAAGGATCAATCCTGGGATCTTTGCTCTTCATCATTTTTCTTAACAAGCTCCCTAACTACTGCCTCATACAAGTTCTGATTTTTGCAGACAATGCAGTAATCTTCACAAAGAACTCTGATTACTCTCAGTTATTGGGGCAAATACAAGATAATTTCATGAAAGTAGAAGGATGTTTCCTTGAGAAGAAACTGGTGCTTAATTACAAAAAAAAGACAAAATCAATGCTCTTCCACAGCACCCATAGCAAGCATTATACAGAACTGCTGATAACCAGAAATTGCTCAGGCACTGCTAAGGAACAGACCAGATCTGTCAAGTATCTTGGCGTTACTCTGGACACTACCCTGTCCTTCAACAACCTCACTGACCTTGTCACCAAATCAGTGAATATCTGCATTGGTCTCCTTTACAGGCATAAACACTGCCTCACTGATCAAGCCCTCAAGATAGCCATCCAAAGCTCCATAGTTACATTTTTAGATTATGGGCTGGTGATCTATGGAGTAGCAACTGAGACTGCACTAAGGAGACTATCTGTAGCCTTAAATAAGGCCTGCCAACTTCTTGTAGGGGCTGCACCTCAGACACACACTAGTGACCTCTATGAACAGGCAGACGAGTTGCAACCGGATGGCCGTATTTTCTACCATACCAGTCTTACAGTAAAGAAGGCATCCATTGCACCACTGCCTCCTGGAGTGCAGAATCTCCTTATCCCCTCACATAATATACGCTACACCAGAAGCTCAGACAATTCCTCCTTTGAAGTTCCCCCAGGTCGTACATCACAAGGACAGTGGTTGTTTGCTTTCAGAGCCCAGAATGTTTTAATTCCCTGCCAAGGGAAGCTACTGACATGGACATTCTTGGAACTTTTAAATGAAAGCTCCATGGTTACCTTCTTACCAGAGCCTCCTGTGACTGTTATGCCTAATCCAAGGTCCTTTCTCTTTCACTTTCCTTCCCCTCACTCCTATGCCACTCACCAACTCACTTTACTGTGACTACCTTGCTATCCAGTGTCTGTTATGCCAACTCCTTTGTTCATCCCCTCACTATAATCCCAGATCCTCCCTTTCCCCTTACTATCCCCTCCACTCCTACCCAGCATGCCTCCCCTTCTCCCACCCCCTCACTATCCTCCTCCCATACCAATCTTTATTTGCCACCCCAATTTACCTGCATACTCCACTTCCCCTCCTTTTCTCCCAGATCCTTCCTCTGCCCCTCACCTATCCATATCACCTACCTTTCCACACACCCCTCGATACTCCTCTCAAACCCTTCTTCCCAGCCACCACTATGAACCTGCAAATGTATCTCCCATTTGATTTCTGCTCTTACTTAACCTTACCAACCCTCTTACTCTACCCTCCACCCTCCCTCTCTCAATCAACCGTCCTGGTGGTGATAGCTTCCTGCCTTTCCTTCCTGCCACCACTGTGAATATGGGCGGTAGGCTCTTGCCCCAGACATTGCATCCTGCTTGACAATGCCTCTGGCAGCACCTATGGGAATAATCTTGTGCAACTTGAAACTTTAAAAATAATTTATTTGTACATGTAGGATGCCCTCATGCATCTTGTATATACAACTTGTCTGACTATATTAAATTACAGCTCTGTATGTTTGTTTAATCCCTACTTATTTGTTTTTTGTACCCTGTATCTCTTGTATTCATTCTTGATGTGGAACCTATGTAAAAGAGCCTTTGACTCAAATGTGTTAATCCAAAACAAACAAACAAACAAACAGATTAAAAATACATTAAAAGCATTATTTTCATGAATAAGTCTCATCACACTATATATGCTTTCAATTAGGACTTTAAAATGATTGCACTCAACCAGAGAGGTGAGTTTTAGAGTATTCTGTAACTTGCACCAGGCAACCAGAATGATACTGCTGGTCACAGATTTGCTATACTGTGCAGTGTACCTAGGTGTTTCCAGTAGTAAGTTGTTCTTTCTTAGGGAACAGAAACAAGGGGACCTGCAGAAGAGTTTGGTGATATACCTGGGTAGCACATTGGATAACACCATGTAAACTCACATATTGAGATAATCTCCTGTTAGATAGAGCAGGCCATTGCACCACTGCATACAGATTATAATGATATGATCGTGGTGCCAAGTTAGTGATGAACCGAAGGGTTCTGTGGTAGAGAATATGTAGCTTGATTAAACATATTATCGGGTACTAGATTATGTCAGCATGATCTAAGATGGCAAGAAGGTCATTTGCATCAGACACTTTCTGGCATTTATATTGAAAAGTTGCATTTGTCTTATTTTAGTTTTTGTTGATCTCATAGGTGCACCAGACTGCAAAGCTACCTATTTTCAGGCACAACACAGGAGCTTACATACACTGGGTGGAAACAACAGTGAATACAATGAACTAAATAAAGAAGCAACAAGCAGTGCAGTAAGCCAAAAGCATACAGACATGGTAATGACAAGAATGATGCCCAAGTCAGGCAGTAAAATAATACAATCACAGGACAGTACAGTGGCATAAATAAGGTTTCATAAGATCAGAGCCCCTGTATGTGACATTATCAACATTCTACAAAAATAGATGATAGGTATGAGGGAATATAAATGGTACTAGGAGAATCAAGATAGGAACAAGAACTGGGGCAAAATTAGATAAGACGGTCAGGCAAGTGAGTGGGAACACCACTGGTTCCTGTAATGGAATTCAAGTCTAGCATGTGCTGTAGCTACTTACTGACTGCCTCAATGTGATTAGAAAAGGATAGTTTATTGTCAAGCCACACACCAAGATATTTATAACTCAACACAACCTCAAGATATTCACCAAGTAGCATACTGATAGCAAGGACAGAGATGTGTTGTATCGCATTATTGTTGGAGAAGAACTTTAGCTTAGTTTTGATGGACTGGAGTTGCAATTTTGATTAGAAAATGTTTAATTGCAACATGTTAAAAATTGCTTGAAGGGCAGAGCATGCTGCTGCAATGTTGGGTCCAGTGGTAAAGTAGAATCCTCTTCATTGGGATGTGGATAATCAGGATGTCCATTTTATTGGGACATTTCTCCGGGCACCGATTGTCTATGATATCCTATGGGAGTTTTAAAAGTTTAAATGAGATGCCTGCCATCTAATTGGGATGATTTGGCCAGCCTTGTCTATTACTAATTACACACACACACACACACACACACACCCTACAGTCTCTCACCAATCATTTTTCACACATCCATTTCACACAGATCAGTAGGTGTGAATTTTTTGTCACTGGCCTATATCTGAGCCTTTGTCACTGGGCTATTAATTTGTTAGGTGCCCATAGGCAAAGATATCTTGCCCCCCCAAAGACATATATATCTGAGCTTTTGCATTGGCTATGCTAACAAGAGGTTAACAGTTTTAATACCTCCAAAACTGAGACCAAAGGTTGATCCAAACTCACAAAAACAGACATGAGAGTTACCTTTGTCTGTTACACTATTCACAAGACTGAGCTCAGAGGTTGGCACTTTGGAAGAAGATGACCTGATCTGCTGAGTGAATCTGTGACATTGACCACTGGGCTAGAATAGTGTGGTAGGAGAGAGAGCCAGCTCTCTTTATTTTCAGAGAATCAACTACCCAGTTCCTCTCACTGACTTGGCAGCTGGGGAAAAAAACTGTTTCTCTCTTGCTCTTTCAGCTTCTTGCTGTGCTTGCCTCCCACCAACTCTGATAATTACACAACTCAGAGGCACAGATGCAGATAGAAACAGAAACAAGGAAATACTGTAACAAATATTTACTGTGTTTATTTTCATTTTACAGAGAGAAAGCGATGTTCTGATAATGGAGATAGTCCCTTAATCGGGATGAAATGGTTGCCAGAAGGTCATCTGAATAAGCAGCTTCTTATGTAACACCATATTGCCTGCATAGAAGAGCAGTTTGGCATTGTTAATATTGTTTCCCAGGTTGTTTATGCATAACATAATGTATGTATATGTATAACTTAGAGTAGATGTCCTAGGGGTCCTACTGCTTACTGCTTTAAGTAAAATGGCACTAGACCCCCAGCATGGCTTCTCTTCGCACTGCACTAAATTGCACTTTTGGAATAAATGTATGTACTCGATAAATTCTCACCCTGGCAGTGTGCATTTCCCTTGCTCCTTCCCAGTCTTATCTACATGTTTCTTTGGACACATCTTTGCACTGTAGGTGGGCCAAACTTGTGAATTCCGCTTTTGCAGAAATTTTGCAAAAAAGTCAAATCTTCATGGAATCTTCCAAACTGCAACTATTGGCGAGATTGCAATCTTCCAAATGTGTTTGGTGGATTTTCACTGTTATGTGGAATTATTTGTCTGAACTGCGGAATAATACACATAGACTGTAGAATAACAGTTCTGAGGAATTTCTTTCTGCAGTTTAATTAATTATTCCTCAGTATATGTAACTATTCCACAGTTCAGAACTCAGTTATATGAACTTTTTTATCTGCAGTTTAATGCAATAATCTACAATTTTCACAGAAGTTGCTAATTTTATTTCTGCACTTTCGCAGAAGTGAAAATCTGTCTTTTGCAAAAAGTTTGCTAGCAGATGTTTTCTTCACGCACCTCTTCTGTGCACACTCTTTGCTACAATGGTTTATAGCAATGGTTTATAGCCAGTGACACTATCTATAGGTCTGCCTCTTCAGCAACTCACCTCATGCACCGCTTGTGAAGAGGACTGGCAGAGCATTCCTAGGAAGCTCTCCTCCTTGTGGGAGGGAAAAAATATACCTCTCATATTTTTTTTTTATTTATTTAAATCTAGGATCACAAGTACCTTTGAGCCAAGGCTCTTTTACAAAGGTTCCATGTCAGGAGTAGTACAAACATGTTATTCAAGAGCATACAACTATTTACAACAGTTCAGGTACACATCACAGTATATAATACACATGATACACATACAGGAGGATCATATCATATGCTGTAATTTTTGTAAGCACCCAGACCCTTACCTCCTTGAAAATAACCTTCAAAAGGGCTTCACGGAAGTTGAGCACTGGTTCCGCAACCATAAACTAGTACTAAACTACAAGAAGACAAAAGTCCTGTTGTTCTCCTCAGCCCACAGTCAACATAAAGAGCATGCTCTTACCATCTGAAATTCCCAAGGTGACCACCTTGAACAAATACAGCACTTCAAGTACCTAGTGGTTACCCTTGATAGACACCTCACCTATTCACTGCACATAAAAAATGTTGCCAGAGCTGTCAATACCAGGATTGGGCTCCTCTATCAACTGAGAAAGTCTCTAACACCTGAATCCCTAAATCTTGCTGTCCACAGCTTGGTGCTCTCCTTAATTGAATATGGCCTTGTCATTTACAGAACTGCTTCCACCACTGCACTCAAAAGGCTCATTATGGTACTAAACAAGGCCTGTAGATTCCTAATTGGTGCACCACACCTCACCCACACCAGGGGAGTAGCCAGGGATTTAAGAGCTGCACACCAAGTGGACTCACTGTAACCCCCCTTGTTAGGGTGAGGTACCCCCCCCCCGGGTGTAGCCAGATGTACACCAGGACCATGTTTGATGCCTCATTTGGCACAATAAATACAACTTTTGAAACTCATGACAATGCTTGCTGCCATGCATAGGTAAATACTAATGCCATGCACTGCTCCCTAAGACACCCACATACCAGCCCAGAGCCTGTAAAGTTGTATTGTCCTTGGGATGCAAAGAAAGTATTAGTGACCAGTTCTTCTAGTTTTGCCTCCTATGAATAAAATTACAGAAAGATTCAGTATTTTCTTTGTTAGATTTCATGGAAAAAAGAAGCAGTTTAGAGCCTATTTGCTACCCTCCTTAAATAAAATTGCACACCATGGAGTGTTTGAAGAATGCCTGCCTACACCCATGACCCACACCTGCGATGTTTATATGCAGGCTGGGTAGCTCAACTTGCATGGGAGAATTAAATACCACACCTACTTACTTGCCAAAACGATCCTCCTGGGACTCAAGCCTTTCAGATTAGGATGCTTACTTCACAAATCCCCCAATACCCAACATACGCTCACCTCATCTTCTGCACCCCTGCTAGTCCCGATGTGCCGGACTGCCCAATACCAATGCTCCTTTTGTATCAAAGTGCCATACTGGTTAAATGGCCTACACAATGGTTTGGCTAACCTTACTAGTCTCTGTGAATTCGAACTCAAACTTTGTCAGCACATCCTTACTTAAAACTCCTGTGATCGCACCACTTAACATCCTTGTCCGTCTTCCTGGGACCTCACCCCCCCACCATTCTTCCACTGTTCTCTCTACTTGTCTTGCCATATCACTCTCCTTTCTCTTCCTACCCTCCCTTCTCCCCCTCTTTTTCTCTCCCCCCACTGTCTTCCTTGTTTTTCATCCCTTACTATCCTAGCTGCTACTTGACAATGCCGCCTGGCTGCTCTCCCCTTTCTTGATCTGGCTCCCCTCCTAATTCCCTCCTCTTCTCACTCCCTGCCTTGAATCACATGCTAAACTAATGTGTATTTATCTGCTGTTTTGTTATTCTGTATTTTGTAATACAAATTGCTTAATTGTTTGTGAAACCAGTCTGTTTTCCATTATGGATCTGTAACCCCCCATTGACGTGGGACCTTTGTAAATGAGCTGCTTGGCACTCAAAGTTACTTGTAATCCTAGATTGAATAAATAAAAAAAATAAAATAAAATAAATAAAAATAAATATCAGAAACCTAGATCGGATATCTAGGTACAGGGAGGAAGGGAAAGAGGATAGTGGAGGGGCAGACAAAAAGAGACTAGAGCAGCTCAATGCATTGTCAAAGTACATCAGAGAGAGGTGATGGTGAGAGTTGGAAAGGGAGGCAGGAGGAGGGGCAGAGGTAGTGAGGCTAATAAGTGCAGAAGTAGGAAGAGCAGAGTGGGAGTGATGCCGATGAGGAAGGGGGGAAGTTAGGGGTGGCAGTCACAGCAGCTGGATGCAGCAAGATGAAGATGGAGACTGGATTTGCATATAGTAGCAGAGCTGTGGTGGTAGCAGTGATGTTGTCCTAAGAAATATGCATAAGTCCATGCTAACAGCCCAGCTTACAGTCCATACTTACATGCTTGCACTTATAAAGATATAGGAGGAGATGGGAGAAAAAGGAGAATAGTAAATTGATTTAATCACGCAGTATGGCAGTGGCTCTTCCCACATGCCACCCTAACCTTCACCTTAAGTCACAGCTTCCACTCACTCAAAGTTAGTGTATCTCACATACTAATCCCCCAGTTATAAGACGTGAAAACCAGTGCAGCACATCTTTGGAAGCTGGCAGTGAGCCTCAGTAGCTGAGGAAAAAAATTGCCAGGCATCAGTAATGATAGGCCTGGAAAAGTGCCTTCTCTGGGCATGAGCATGAGTGGTGGAATCAAATAAAAAATAAGCTAATACACAGATAATGACAAAAGTTTGTTTTTGAACAATTTTTAAGTTTGCCTCTAAGCAAAATGTTTCACATTTTTCCTCAAGGTAACAAATATTTACCCATCCCTAATTCAAATGTACAGCATGTGCAGAAATATCATGCAGTACCTGACATTGAAGAGCTGAGCAAAAAGGAACTAACATCCTGCGGCACAGGTACTGCGCAGATTAAAGATAAGTGCTTCTTCATTCTGTTCTCTACTTTTTCAACCATAATCACTACCCTGTGGCACTGTTGAGGCTACTCTTCTACTCTTCGGCATTTAGTGTTAATCTACACTTTTTAAATGCCATGTTTTAGCAACAAACCTGTCAGTTCACTGCCCCAAGCCAATAATGAATGGATAGAATCTGCTGCACCTGAAAATTCCATTCATGTTATTCATGCATGAGAAGTATTAGATGGGGTGCTCTGTTGACTGAAAAAGAGTTTTTGCAATCTGCTGAGGCCAAGGGATGAAAAGATGGGGCTACAGGGGTGATGTAAAGATGATTATCCACCACTGGGCAGTTTTGAAGGCTCTTTAAAATGTTTTATTTACAGTGGTTAGCCCTTTCAAACTGCAAACCTATTTGAATAGTAATGACGTTTGCCTGATTTAATGGTCATTGTGCAGGACCAAATGTTGGGAGGTTTACACTGCACTAGTTATTGTATTAGGGTGCTGTTTGGCAAATTCAACAGGTGAAGACAGTTCACATTATGACCGTAAGGCTCTTCAAGGTTAGCTGGAAAAATGTTTGCTTACCAAAGGAATCGCAGGGTATCCTCTATAGAAGAGTAGGTAAGGGAATCTCTGTACAGTAGTGCATGTTTGCATAGCATATTTATTCATCATCATTCATGAATCAGATTGCATAGACTTGATAGACTTGGAGTTCATTCTGACCTTCAGTTATTATTTTACTATCCTTGTATTCAAATGTTTTACCTCTAAAGATGACTGTTTGCAAAACCCAGGTAGTAACAGCATCACTGGGGTGTGAGCAGATGCAGTTGGTGACCAAATGTCCACTTGAGCTAGCAAATGCTGGTGTAGGCTAGTGGACACCAAGGGATGCATGATTCTAGGGTGAGGAATGGGTCAACTGCTGGACCACTAGTGAGAACTGCACTGAGTGTGCTTGAAGAGAAATGTGATTAGCCAATGCACATATTTAGCCTCTCTCATGCATATCTTGGCTCTTTCTGCAAAGAATTCCCTCACAGTTTAAAAACTTGTTCTAGCCATTGTCTACACAGCCATTCTTTTAACTCTTCTCACTATCCTGCCATAAATTATTTTGCAGCAATGCAACTCACTGTGACATAACTTCAGTTTCTTCTGTTCAGTTGGTATCCCACAAGAGTCTGGGTCTGAGGGAGGTAAGGCAGAGGGGAACACACAGAACAGAGTCAGTGTGGACGAGGCCAGAAACCAGGACAGGGCAGAGTTGAGGAAGGGAAAAGTGGACAAGGAGGGGGGTGAGGAGGGGAGCACTCTGTGTAGGCCAGCTACGCAACTGGAATTTCCCAAAAAGGGGGATGTAGAGAGCACTAGGGCACAAGGGTCCGTTACTGCAGAACCTGAGGGGGGAAGGAGGGGAGAAGGAAAGCAGGAATAAGAGGCCTGGATGGAGAAGTCAATGGTGATAAACCAACTGGGAAAGAGTCAAGGGAGCCAACTAGTGATATTCAGGCTGGGAGGAGTGAGAGGAGCAAGCGGGGACAGTGAGACAGAAGAGGTAGCCTGGAAGAAAACAATCAAACTAGTGATGCCCAAGCTGTGGAAGGGGTGAGGAGCAACCAGGGGCAATAGTCAGGAGAAAGAGTCTGGAAGGGCACATACAGACCTGTGACCCCCAAGTTGCAGGGGTTGAGAGGAGAAAACGGGGGGACTTAGGCAAAAGAGTGAGCCTGGAAGGGCACACACAAAATAGAGACAGCCTGGTTGTGGGGGTGCAAGGAGCAAGCCAGGGGACGAAGACAGAAGAAGGAATATGGAAGGGCACAAACAGTCTAGTAACTTGGGGGAGAGGTGAAGGTGCTCCTGCTGGGTGACTCCATGACTAGAGGTATCCAGTGGGAGGGGGTTGGGGAGGGAAAAGGCAGCCCAGTCAAGGTTAAATGTATCCCAGGCCAATCAGTACATAATTCCAGCTATACTCAATGGCAAGGGAATGCGGAGGATCTCCAGACTTTCTCGTTCACCTGGGAACAAACAATTTAGAAGGGAACAGTGAAGTGGAGATACAGGCAAGATTCAGGGAATTGGCCAGGGTTTGCCACTCTATATGATGCTCAATCTCCTTTTCTGAGATATTGCCAGTACCGAGGGCAAGTGGGGAAAATAAGCAAAAATGTAGGGGGGTGAACCAGTAGATCAGGGATTGGTGCAAGTCAGAAGGGTATGGATTGATGGGGACTGGGGTGATACATGGGAAGACAAGGGGCTATATGCCAGGGATAGGCTGCATCTCAACCTGAAGGGAAGGGAGATCCTTAAACTAAAACATTTTGGATTCATTGGTGATAGGTGAGGTTTAAACTTGTAAAGAGGGGAGGAATAGAAAGACTGAAGGCCCCAAGCGAGGAAGCTTGAGGGTTCAGGACCTGATCTTGCAGAGTGGGCTGCGGGTAGCGTTAAAAGACCAGGAGGAACTGAGGGGGAAGGGAGATTGAGGATTGCACTGGGCTGAGAAGACTGGAGAGGGGGGGAGAGGGAGGATGGTCCTGATCAATGCCAGGAGCATGGGCAATAAAATGTCAGAGCTCCACGCAATGCTAGTTAAGGGTGCAGCAGACTTGGCAGCAATTACTGAGACATGGGCCACCCAGAGGCATGATTGGGTCCTAAATTTAGAGGGATACACAATGTTTAGGAAGGAAAGGGGGGCAGGAAGAGGGATGTGTGTGGCACTGGAATCGAGGAAGCAGAAGGAGATGTGGAGGCAATTTGGGTAACCCTACAAACAAGGGGGGTAAAAGATTAAAAATATGGGTGGGGTACAGACCCCCCACAATGGAAGCCAAACTGAAGGATGATCTGGATGAGAATGTCAGGGGTCACTGTGGCCTAGGAAAGGGCAGGGTGGTGATCATGGGTGACCTGAACATGCCGGGGGCAGACTGGGGCACTATGACTTCCTCAGTGGCCAGGGAGCAGAGATTGCTTGATGTCTTCCAGGATTTCTTCCTAGTCCAGCATGTGGAGGAGCCTACTAGGCAGGATCAGATCTTGGATATTGTCCTAGCAGATAGTGACCAGATAAGGGGCCTGGAGGTGAGCAGCCCTTTGGCAGGCAGTGACTATGCCACGGTCTGGTTTCTTATGTTCCTAGGGGAAGAGGAAATTTGCACTAACACAGAAGTAATAGATTTCAGAGGGGTGGACTTTGAGTGCATGGGAAGGATTCATAAAGGGTGCTTGGATGAGGTAAGCCCAGTCATGCTTGCTGGTAGCTTTTGGGAGATCATTGTGAAGGGGCTGCAGGAGGTTTCAAAGGCCTGTGCAAAGGTAAGGCACAAGCAATGCAGGGCCAGCAAGCCGTGTTGGTGGACCTGGGAGGTGCAGGAGGCGGTGAGGGAGAAAAAGGCTGCCTATGGGTGCTTAAAGTGCTCAAGGGGGGCTAGGGAGAGGAGAGAGTATGATTTCCTGGCTGAGGGTCACCAGGGTGGTAAGGGGGACCAAGGTGAAGAAGGAGCTTAACCTGGCCGGGGATATCCACAGGGGGGAAAGGGATTCTATAGATACATAGGGGAGAGAGAAAAGTGAGGGCACAGATCAGCATGATTAGAACTGGGGGGGATGGGCGCAGGAAGCTGGGGAACAAGCAGAGGTGATAAATGAGTACTTTGCCTCTGTCTTTACCGGAGAGGTGGGGGATCTTTCCAACCCTATAGGAGGGCAGAGGAGCCTACTGAACCAGGAGGTCAGTTGGAGACTGAAGGACTGGATGAGACTAGGGCAGGGGATGGGTCATATCTAGAAGGGGAGGAGATGATGCACGTGAAGGGGGGGATGGGAGGGTGAAATCACAGCAGATACGTGAGATAAGCCCTCCGGTCACTAAAGACTGAGAAGGCTGAGAAGGGCCACATGGACTGCATCCAAGGGTGCTGAAGGAACTGGAGGATGTGCTGGCAGCTCCACTGGCCTCACTCTTCAACACCTCCCTGATGACAGAGTGGGTGCCTCAAGATTGGAAGGTGGCTCATGTGGTATCTATCCACAAGGGGGGTCCAGAGAGGAGATGAGGAATTATAGGCCCATTAGCCTAATGTCTGTGGTAGGCAAGGTTATAGAGGGCATTATCAAGGAGAGGCTGGGGGGACAGCTGGAAAGGTTGGGGCACCTGGATGACAGGCAGAATGGTTTTGTTACAGGGAGGTCATGCCAGCCTAACCCGGTGGAGTTTTATGACTGGGTGACGGGTGACCTGGACCGACCAGTGGATGTTCTCTATCTGGATTTCAGTAAGGCGTTCGATTCGGTACCTGACAACAGCCTACTAACAAAGCTGGGGGGGATGGGGTGGGGATAGTTTCTCAGGTGGGTGGAAAACTGGCTTACAGGGTGAATACAGCGAGTGGTTGTTGGAGGGATAGTCTCTTCCCCCAGGAGAGCCATCAGTGGGGTCCCCCAGGGTTCGGTCCTGGGGCCACTCCTGTTCAATTCCTATATCTCGCACATAGGATGGGGCGTTAGGAGTAGGTTGAGTCTCTTTGCAGATGACTCAAAACTGGGAGCACTGGCAGATGGGCAGGAGGGGGGGAGAGGCCCTTCAGGGGGGGTCTGGGTACCCTGGGGGATGGGCAAGAAAGTGGGGGTAGAAGTTCAATGCAGGGAAATGTAGGGTGCTGCATCTGGGGGTCAGAAATCCGGGACTGCATACACCCTGGGGGGACCACACTGAAAGTCACATTGGGTGAGAGGGACTTAGGGATAGTGGTGGACAGCAAACTGAATAACACAGAGACCTATTAAAGAGCTGCAGCAAAAGCAAACAGGATACTGGGCTACATAACCAGGGGGATTACCTCCAGGAGGAGGGAGGTGATTCTCCCTCTGTATAATGCCCTGGTTAGGCTGAATCTTGAGTACTGTGTGCAGTTCTGGAGACCCCATCTTAAGGGGGACATAGCGCTGCTGTAGAGGCTCCAGAGGAGGGCTACCAGTATGATTCAGAGCATGGAGGGTAGGACCTATGAGGAGAGACTGGATGAACTCAATCTGTATGCATTGGAGAAGAGGAGGGACAGAGGGGACATGATAGAGACTTTCAAATATGTAAAGGGGATAAATAAGGGCAGAGCCAGGGAAGTATTCAGGCTTAAGAAAGGGGGAACTATCAGGAAGCATGAGCGGAAGCTGGAAGGGGGGAAGTACGGGAGGAGTGCAGGAGACATTTCTTCACAGAGAGGGTGGTGGAACCATGAAATGCACTGCCCAGGAGCCTGGTGGAAGAGACCACAGTGAAAGGATTCAAGAAGGGTTGGGATAGGCACAAGGGGAAGCTGAGGCCAGGGAGGGCCACCTCTGGGGCTGGTGGGGTGGAGGAATGATCTCCCAGTAGGGGGCTAGCTTCTGAGCAGACACGCTAGAACATGGGGCCTATTCTTCTGGCTTTTACTATGATACTTTGATACTATGATAAAAGCATGACTGCAAGACTGCTAATGCAAAATGGTGATGGCAAAACAGTGAGGGGAAAAGAGTGATCCATAAAAACTGCCACTGTCCCGCCACACCTGCCCAGCCAGGAGAGAAGATAAGCTGGATTCAGTGATCAGTAAAAACAGTGATCACCAAAACAGCGACCTATGGGTTTCTTTCCCTCCTCAAGTTGCACCCCCTTCCCGGAGTTGATAACATGTAGAAATGGGGGTGGGTGGCACAGAACCCTACAAAGAGGAGTGCAGATGAAAAGCCCTTTGCAAAACTCACTGAGCAGTGTTGTCACTGTTTCAGTGATCACTGTTATTTCATGGTTGCTCCTTTTTGCCCCTCTGTTTTCCTGTCACCCTTTTTCTCTCACCCATATCACATAGAACCTTTCAGATTGCTAACATGCCTGATAAAGGGATCTGTTGGGCACTAAAAGATTGTGTACTATACCATCTTTGTACAAGACATGTGCAGGAACCAACAAAAGGTATAACATTATCAAGCAACTCCCATTTTCCAAAAACCAATATTGCTAAAATCCCCTTTCTTAATAATTCAGTATCATTAAACAGTGGAAATTCATGGAGTGTGGTTAATGACTGGTAAACCGTGTTCATACAACTGCTTACAGATATTACTCCATGTTTTATGTTTTGCCTATATAACTGTTTTGCAAAATTATTAAAGTATCATATGTTAAATGTGTGTGCAATACTAAACCCATAGAGTTATGTTCATACTGTAAGTAGTGATATGAAATAATGTTGCTCAGATATGCCATTCCATGGATGCCACATGCCCGCACTTGACTGAGATGGCCACGTTTGAGTACGATCCGTATGATCCCATCCCATTTAAACACAATTTAGCTCAAATAGTTTTTTGTCACACGATTGGACTGCCAAACAAGGTGACCAAAATATACCAAAATGTAATCTCTTAAACCTTGAAAAATTGAGATGCCTCATTCCTAACAGTCGCTAGCAACCCTGTCTGAAAATGAGTAACCATGTTGGGAGATCCTCATCCCCTTGGTCACCCCTTCTTCACAATTCAATGCTTAATTGTGCAGGAGCCTTTCAGTGCAGCATGTATTCAGATTATGCTAGCATGGATGACATTGTCCAGCTAAAGGATATGCTCTCAGATCTAAAACATGACATTGCAGATGTTTAAATGTCAGCACAGCTCTGCAAAACAGAATGAAGAAATTACTTCATGTATTGGACCTAATAGTGCAAAATATTCAAATTGACTTCCATGGTGTGTTATCTGGAGCAGTTTGCACAGTACCAGTTCAAAGAAATTCATACTTGATGGAAAAAGTAGATGACAGAGAATAGGGGCAGAAGAAACAATATAAGGATTTTAGGGGTGCCAGAAAACATTGAGGGAAATAACATGCTGCCCTTTCTACAAAGCTTCATTCCAGACCTGTTGGGTTATCAGTGGTCTTGGCCCTCATAAATTGAGAGTTCACAGAGGGCCTTGGGCCCTAAGGGGAAAAAAATAAAAGACCCAGATCAATAATAGGCTGTTTTCTAAGGTTCTCTATCAAAGAAGAAAGCTTATCTATAGCAAAGGAGGACAATCTTTAATCTGGAGAGGGGAATGCGTACTGATTTTTCAGCACTTTACAACAGAACTTGTAGGCAGAAGAAAGGAATTTAATGAGGTCAAACAGCAGCTTAAAAATGATGGCATGCAGTCTTTCTTTAGGAAACCAGCCACCCTTGTTTATTCAAGTCTCAAAAGAGAAAACGGCTAAATGTAACTCAGTAAGTGAGGCATTTGAATTTTTCTAGAACTACTGAAATACCACAAGTTGTTGAAATACTGTACAGATAAAACATCATAATTTGAACCCTGCACAAGGCCAGCCAAACTCAGAACATTAAAATGCTGGCCCACGCACTAACACTGCCAGAATTTGCCCAGTTGCTGTGTAGACTAGAGCTTGCACTCTGGCCCCTCTAACTCCCCTGTAGCAATCTAAAGCTTCAGCTTCTCACCTCTACTCAGCAGTAATCCACCCAGTAGAGCAGTGATCCTGAACACAGAGATCCAAAGAAAAGTCAGGCACCATACCTCTCAATCTTTTGTCACTGAAATGAGGGACATGGACATTTTTGGACACTCAAAATAAGGGACAATGAGGGACACGGACCCTCAGAATGAGGGACACATCCTTAAACATAGAGATACAAGCTCAGAACACTGTGAAAACCATAGTGTTTACCTGTACCAAGTTTATTTTGGATTTAGTATTTTAGAATATTAAGTGTTTCTGCTTTAAAGTCTGAATTTACAGCACATTTGCTGTGTGGGCAGCACAGTTTCCATGAGGGATGGATGAGGGACAGAGCAATTTTAAGGGGCAAAATGAGTGATGTCTCTTGTAATGAGGGACACTTGAGAGGTATGCCAGGCACCCAGGGAGGCCCTAGAGCATTCCTTGGCCATCCCAACATCTAAATCCACGGAAAAGAGACCACAGTACAGACAGCTGCCAACTCACCAGAGCCAGAATTATCTCTAGATACAGACACCATGACTTCCAAAACTGAAATCCCCCCTACACTGCCAGCAGCTGCAAGCACTAAAGGAACTATGTCTAAAAAACTATTCCCTTCCACTACATTGCTTCCTCTAGTGGCACAAACCCCTTGCAACACTACACTTTCAGTCTACAGTAGCACTGAAATGATAACTTCAGTATACATAGGAAAGGGGAGATTGTTTAACCAGGATAGGCACACTAAGCCAAAGCTTGTTTCCAGGTGTGACCCGGGAGCACAAGGAAGTTAAGTGACTTGCTCAGGATCACACAGTATGCTAGTGGGGGCTGTGGGATTCAAATATTGGTCTCCAGATTTGCAGCTTAGAGCCCTAAACCACTGCACTATACTGCCTCCTGGACTGAAGGGTACCTAACTGGAATGAGGTCAGAAATCTCTATATAGTAGTAACCACTTATTTACTGAATCCTCATTGCTATTGTGGCTATGATATGCCGATTACAAAAATGAGGGGATCATTTCTACATCAAGTACTTATGAGCTTTGTCATGAAACATTAAAAACGTCTACATGTGCAAATTCATCCAATCAGATTAACAGCCCTATCATTCTACCAGACTGTGGGTGAACAATGTATCTCTTTTGATGGCATTTATCAGATTCTCAAGCTGAAGTTACTGATGAATGCAAAATCTTATTATCAAATGCCCTTGCTGTCAACTGACTGCACAGGTAACAAATATATGCGGTATGATATATAAGCCTAGGTATAACTCTAATGGTTCAATACTGGGGTCTTATTATGTATAGTGGGATGAAGGAGTTATCCTGGAGGTGTCCTGTGTGTGTAATGTGTGTCTCACTCTGTCCTATGTTCCTCATTCTAGCTATTTGAGCTGTACAAGTTTCCTTCCTCCTGTCTCTCACTGTACTGATGTAACTAAGAGCTGGCAGTATAGCTTGGAGGTTAGAGGGATGAGGTGTGAATGAGCTTGGTGCATCCAGCAGACCTGACTTGAGTTTGATTCTCACAACCTCAACTTGCATACTGTGTGACTCTGAGCAAGTCACTTAACCGGCCTGTGCTCCCAGGTCACCCCTTAAAACAGGCACTTGTGCCTAGTGGGCATTACCCAGTTACCAAAGAATAAAATAAAAACTAATATTGTGGAGTTGAAGATAAATCTGATGCTACAGTAGTTTACACCTTAAGCATTGTATATAATGGGCATTAATGTGCACAATGGGGTAATTATGTCTCAGTATTGACCACAACATCTTAGCCTCAAGGATGTGAACAATGGGCACATATATGTGCCGACGTGTAAGTATGTTCAAATACGGATCCAAAAGTGGCTGCTTATTGAAACAAATAATCTTTATTTTACCAGGCAAACATCACTGAGCATTCAGTACAGGCTGGACATCTTTGAGAAGCAACTTTTAAGCAGCTGCCGCATCACTCTGCAGGCTAACTACTTGAAGAATGCTTCTATTCACTGCAAATGTGGTCAAGGATTATACTTAGCTACTATGGAGCTTCTGCAGCATTGGGCACATAAGACCTCCCACAACTGGTTACCATTTCTACTACTTTTGTAGTTATGTCTGGAATATATATATATATTATGGTAGCACAGTAGTGCTACCATAGTTAGGGTTGAGGAGCCATTTTAAGGTTAAAGGGTCAAACTTTGCACGTTAATGACTTTGCCACTGTTCAACGGATTTGCCTAAAATTTGGAATGCATGATTGGGCATGGTGGGTCTTGGGATCTGCCAAGTTTTGTACTGGTCAGATATACAGCTGTGGAGTTATTAAGCACCAACCAAATGTGCGTTTATGCTTTTTTGCGAATTCTTTGCTCTCATCTACAGGTCGCACGGTTTCTGCAACTAGTCTGAAAACATCAGAGAACATGCACTCGGGGTCCCCAATGTACCTTTTGAAGATTTCATGAAAAAATATTAAACGGTTCAAAGGATATTCAAAAAACAAGTTCCCATTATAAGTCAATGAGAAAGGTAAATGAAAAGTGCGAAAGTGTCATACATGCAGTTTTTTGTGTCTCAAATGACCTCAGTAGTGTCGTGAGTCAGCCATTTTTTTTTTCAGTTAGTGATCACAGAAATGCTTGGCATTTAAATTTGGGACATTCTAGGGACACAATTCTTTCTGTGTTCACCTAGTCGGACCCTGAAGATGCTAGCTGTGTCCTTATTTTGGGATTAAACACTCCAGAAATACGTTTTCCAAATTTCTGGAAAAAATAGTGTGGCACTCACTACACTTTTGCAAAATTTGTGAAAGGTGTCGCATATTGCAACACTACTTTTCCAGGCTATGACCAAAATGACAACACTTCTTTGCTACCCTGCTGCAAAAGAACAGTTTGGACTTTTCAGATGAAATATGGAGGGAAGGCAGCCAACATCTCACAGATGGGCCTTTCAGTAATTTGGTGAAAAAATATTGCATGGCTCTCAAGTTATGGTTCTCTGAAGTTGACATTTTTTCCCATAGACTAACATGGTGGCATACGCCGCGCCTTTCGGGGCTCTATCTCAAAAACTGTGCGAGATACAGATTTGTTGTCATAACTTACATAGCCCTGGGCTATGTAACACAAAATGGTAGCCAGGAAACGTATGATTTCTGTGAAATTTAAATTTTTTTTTTATGTCGTACAGTTGCTGAGATATTTGGAATTAAATACTTCCAATGCTCATTTTAAACTTCCATTCCCATTACAATGCATTCATTTTTTATGCACACTGTGTTTCTCTATGCAGTTGTCCAGCAAAAACAGAGTATGCAGTTCCGTTACTATTACACTTACTGTTTCAACTTCATGCTTATGTCCCATTTGTGTTACTGTTCCCGTGTATGCAATCGTGTGCGTTACCCTTTGCGTTGTCATTTGCGCTTGCGTTTTCCTTACTGTTACCATTTCCAGTTCCATCTTGTGTTTGCATTGCTGTTCCTGTTACTATGTCACAAGACATCACATGGTGGGGCCCCGCGCTAGTGTCACTGCATTACATTCACTATTTCTCATCATCATTCTCAAAAAGAAGGGAAATTAGAGGAAAAAAAACTGTGTAATGCATTAGTTTGGGTTGTACTACAGTGACAAAAGTGAGGAAATTCGGTGTTAGGGTTGAAAGCCCCCCCTTGGACCCCCCCAGTCCACCCCCCAACTCGCATCAGGGTGCGCATTGGGAATGTTGGTCCTAACTCTCACCCCATTCTCCTATACCTCTGCTTCTTTACACATGTAATGGGTTGAGACTTAGGGCCGATGACCCCAATGCACACCTCGATGCCAGTTGGGGGGTGGACTGGGGGGTCCAAGGGGCGGCTTTCAACCCTAACACCAAATTTCCACACTTTTGTCACTGTGGAACAACTCTAACTAATTCATTAACAGAGTTTTGTGCCTCTAATACAGTGTGTGTGTGTGTGTGTGTGTGTGTGTGTATATATATATATATATATTAGAGGCAAAAAACTCCATTTAATGCATTAGTTAGGGTTGTTCCACAGCGACAAAAGTGAGGAAATTCGCTGTTAGGGTTAAAAACCCCCCTTGGATCCCCATACCCCCAACGGCATTGGGGTGTGCATTGGGATCAATCAGCCCTAACTCTCACCCCATTCTCCTATACTTCTGCTGCTTTCACATGTCATGGGGTGAGAGTTAGGGCTGGCAGTCCCCATCACCAATACCATTGAAAGTGGCGCAATGAGGGTTTTAACATATTTCTTCACTATGTATGGTAACTAACTCATTAAACTATTTTGCCTCTATTCCTTCTTTTGAGAATGGTAATGAGAAATAGTGAATGTAATGCAGCGGTGGGAGAGTGGGGCCCTTTGGGCCCCGCTCTCCCACCACATGATGTCTTGTGGCATAGTGACAGGAGCAGCAATGCAAACAGAAATGCTAACAGCGGTACACATGGCAACACAAGCACGAATGAGAACAGAAAGGTTAACGCACACGGTGGCGTAGACGGGAACGGTCTGCCACGTGATGTGTTATCACATAGTAACATGGTGCCTGCAAATGGAAATGTCAATGGGCATGGTGATGCAAAGTGAAACAGAAGAGAAACAGTACTGTAGATACAAATGGCAAAAATAACAGAAAAGCAAGCACAAATAAACGCAAAAGGATACGCACATAGGACCCGCGCTCCGCACGTAATCACGGCAGCTGGAGCGCTGGGCCCAAAACCCACACTTCCACCACATGATGTCTTGTGGCATAGTAACAGGAACAGCAATACAAACAGAAGCGCTAACAATGGCGCACAAGGTAACGCAAGCGCGAATGAGAACAGAAAGAATAACGAACACGGTGGCGTAGACGGGAATGGTGTGCCACGTGATGTCTTGTCACATAGTAACATGGTGCCTGTAAATCAAAATGGCAATGGGCATGGTGATGCAAAGTGAAACAGAAAGAGAAACAGTACGGTACACACAAATGGCAAAAAAGTAACAAAAACGCAAGCGCAAATGAAAACGCAAAGGATGACGCACGTGGTGGCGCAGACGTCAACGGTAAGTGAAACGGGCATGGAACCACAAGCGGAAAGGGCAATGGTAACAGTAATGTAAGCACACAGGCTGGTTTTCCCAAAAAGCTGAATAGAAAAAGACAGTGAGTACAAAGAATGTATGCATAATAATGGGTATCGGAGCAGAAAATGAGGACTTGGAATACTAAATAAGTTATATCTCAGGAACCGTATGACGTAGAAAAAAAATGTAAAAGTCGTATGATTTATGACTGTCCTGGCTAGTTTTGTACTTAGCCCCCATGAGCGGGCTAAGAACTTTTCCAACGAAAACTCCGTATCTTGCACCGTTTTCGAGATACGGGCCCTGAAAGCCACGGCGAACGCTGTAATGTTATCCTATGGGAAAAAAAGAGAAGTTCGGAGCGCCATAACTTTGCCTCCCTGTAATATTTTTTCACCAAACCACTGAAAGGCACATCTGTGGGCTGTTGGCTGTCTTCCCTCCAAATTTCAGGAAAAAAGACCAAACCGTTATTTTGCAGCAGGGATCCAAAGGATTTCTGTACTGCGTTGGGCACCGTAATGTTATCCTATGGGAAAGACCGTCAACTTTGGAGTGCCATAACTTTGCCACCATGTAATATTTTTTCAATACAACACTGAAAGGCACATCTGTGAGATGTCGGCTCTGTTCCTTCCAAATTTCAGCTCAAAACTCCCAACGGTTCTTTTGCAGCGCAGTGCCAAAGAATTGCTGTCATTTCCACAGACTAGAAAACTACTGTCGCGAATTTACGAATGCAAAATTTCGACACTTCGGAGCACAAAAGTAATTTATAGGTATTTTTCCAGAAATTTGAAAACATATTTCTGGGGTGTTTTACCACAAAATAAAGACATGGCAAGCATCCTCGGGCCCGACTAGGTGAATACAAAAAATTAGATTGCTAGAGGGTCCCAAATTTAAATGCCAACCATTTTTCTGATCACTAACTGAAAACAAATTGGCCAATTTGCGAAAGTAACAGTCCCATTTGCAAAAGTAAAAATGCATTTGCGAAAGTGTTGAACTTTTTGTCAACTTTTCCCATTGACTTATAATGGGAAACTGTTTTTTGAATAACTTTTGAACAGTTTAATATTTTTTCACGAAATCTTCGAAAGGCACATCAGGGACCCCGGCCGCACGTTTCCTGAAGATTTTGGGCCAGTCGAGCAAACTGTACGACCTGTAGGCGCGACCATAGAATTCCAGAAAAGCATAAACGCGAGCACAGATCACACTTAATAACTCTGCAGCTGTATATCTAACCAGTACGAAACTTGGCATATCCCAAGGCCTATGGTTCTTGATCATAAATTCCAAATTGCAGACAAATCCATCAAACAGTTGCAAAGTTATTAAGGTGCAAAGTTTTGGGGTTTAACATAGAAATGGCTCCTCAACCCTAACTATGGTAGCACTACCGTGCTACCATAATACATATATATAGTATATGCAAAAAACTTCATTAATGCATCAGTTATGGTTCTTCTACAATGACAAAAAGTAGAAATTCCACCTTAGGCCTCACCTCATTCTGCTGCTCATCTCATAGGCATTAGTGGCATTTGTCATTGGCCCTAACTCTCTCCTCATCACATGGGTAAATGCTTTAGTGGTGCAGTGTAGAGAAATGAGGAGAGTTAGGACCGATGACCCTAAATGCACACCCCAATGCCTGTGGTGGGAGCAGGGTGGGGTGGGGTACAAGGGTGGAAACCCTATGTCAAATTTCCTCACTTTTGTCACTGTAAAAGAACCCTAACTGATGCATTAATGAAGTTCTTTATAGAATATATATATATATATATATATATATATATATGTGTGTGTGTGTGTGTGTGGGGTGTTGGGCATCGCTAGGTAAGGCCATACAACTCCTAAACATGGTACGTTGTGTGCACCTGCAATCAGGGATGGGTACATTTGGTGTGCATGGCCTCAGTTTTGCTGTGGATCTCCACTGAGCATGCAGTACCTGGTCAGGTGGGTGGGGATGTCTTGTAGCACATTTAGACAGTTGTTTTTTATTTCTGTCAGCTACTGCTGGTTGTCTGTGATTGGTCGTGTTGCCCTGATCCTCCTCCCTACTTGCATATATGTGTGTGTGTGTGTGTGTGTGTGTGTGTGTGTGTGTGTCTCTGTGTGTGTGTGTGTGTGTGTGTGTGTGTATCTGGTGCTGGGGGGTGAATGCGCTGTTAGGGCTTTCAACCCTAACACCAAATTTCCTCTCTTTTGTCGCTGTGGAACAACCCTAACTGATGCATTAAACTGAGTTTTTTTGCCATGAATTTCCTGTCTTTTTGAGAAATAATTCTGTCATATTAACTTAAATATGTTGTTTAGACCGTGGCTCAATTTTTGCACACAAGCTCACCAAGACATAGATTCCTCTGTCTGAATATGTAGTTCTCTAATAGTGTTTATACAGCAATAGCTCATGTTCTGAACCTGTGATGTGAAAATACTACACTCACAGTATGGAAGAGGAGATGAATCTGTTTACCACATTGGTCTATAGCTGGTGAACAGTACAAAGTCCATTATCTAGCCATTGTAAAACAGCAATAATGCCCTCCAGGGTGTGTGTGTGTCATTTGGGATAATGTCACACCTCAGTTGCTGGATGCACTCAGCCTGCAGCCCCCTGTCCAATCACCTGAGGCATGACGTTAGCCCAGCATGACACACACCTTGTCAGGCATTATTGCTTAATTTAATTATATTATTATCAGAGAATGTTAGCTGTACACAAGTAAGAATATTTACTTTGATATCTATTATGGTGATATGAAATTACAATATACTATATATCTGCAACTACATATCTACATCATACTAATGACTATATTCAGATATCATAAAAGGTTAATAAATGTAATACTTCTAAACAGTCATATTAGTTATTTGTGCAATACAGCAATTAATATGGCAAGTAACACAACTACTGTAAATGTCACAGCTGCAAACTATTAGTAAGTGATGTAGTAACAATTACATATACATAAATACAATGCAGATGTAAGAGAGCAAAACTGGGATAGTAATACACTGTTGCAACACAAAATGATGGTATTCAGTAAAGACACAAGCAGATAAAAAAAAAAGAAACACAGGGCACATCTGATTTTACTCAACATGTACAGAGTGAAATACATTTTTTGAGTTCTGTACTCTTGAGTACATGTCATACGACCATGTAAAAAAACAGAGCTGAATAATTCTGAGACCAAACTGGAACAAACACCAGGATATATTTTAGTTATAAAATATCCTAATAATGTTAAGATAAAGAATACTGTAATAAACAGATATGTTACACTGTTATGTTAATGCGCATGGAGAAGTATTGTGCCTTAGTTGAGGTACAGACTTGGCAAGTGCGCCAAGCAGTACTTGCTATGTCTGCATACAACATACTTATAAGAAAAAGACAAAGACAGAAGAAACCAACTAGCTAGGAATTTTTCTTTGAACATTAAAAAGTCTTTCTTACACTTGTAAGTGTGTTTTTTCTAGTGTCTGTGAAGACAGCTGGCGCCGATGAATGACCACTGCAACTATTACCACTGTGTCACTGATTGACACAACAATCTTATACGTGACACTGAGTAAGCATATGCTATTCAATCATGTGATATGTTACCAATGTGTTAATAAATCTGCATCTGTTAAAAAGTATGCAAATTTTCCAGAAGTCACTCTGTAACAAAATGGGCAGCAAAGTATGTCAAATGTAGTGTGACTATTCCTCTGACACATGAAGAGTGTCGTAATTCTTCAAGATCAGAATGTATGGATTTTTTAAGTGTCGTGGTAATCCCTGTTTGAAACAGCTGGTTGATTCATCGCAGTCAACCCAGCCAGTTGTGTACCTCAACAAACAAGTGTAATGTCCAGAACGTACAGACTGGCCATAGTGGTAGATCACAGCATGAGTGTCAAACACTGCTTGGTTAAAGATAATTCTACCAGCTGTGAAATCAGTGATAGGTTTGTCAACTCTGAGCCCATTAGAGTCAACTCTATGCAATACAAGCATGAGATATTGAGATGAAGTCCTCAAGAGTATGGACTGAGTGCATGTACCTCCACACCTCACACACAAGTGACCACTTTCTGCATTAGTAAACAGCTGTTGGAACTTCACACTTTTAACCTGAGGCACAAATAAAGAAACCCAAAGCATGTCTTCCATGGTTTCTCACTCTGAATTACCACATAACACACATACATATTTGGTCACATATAACCCAGTAAAAAATACTGACACATTGGAATCCCCTCTTCATCCAAGCTGTTTATGATTGCCATCATGAACTCACTAGCATCCTGCTGCATGTTAGCAGCAAAAGTACTACATCTGTCATATGTCTCCAACACCTGATGCAGAGGTGAAAGTGACTGTACATTGTTAGCTTGATCAGAAGCCACATAGACAGCCTCCTTCAGTGCCATCGATAAAGGAGTGTCTTGTGAAGCAGATAATGTCTGTACAAAGTGTGGCATGTGTAGAAATACTTGCATTGCTGAATTGGCATAGCAGTTAACTCTAGTACTGTTATCAAACACTGGGACAACAGCCATACCAACTGACTTCTGACTGACAGCTGGTTCTGCATGTGTATTTGACATTGTGACCTTCTTACTACTCTGCACACTTGAATCAGTTGTAGAAGCTTGTTTTCTTTTGTTGCCAGATGTAGCTGTGACTGCAGGATGTGACACAACCACACATGAAGGTAGTGGTATTAAAGACATCTGTGGCTGATACAGAGTACATAATCTGTTGTACTCAACAATACATCGCTTGTCAGCGCATATCTTCTGAGGTGCGAGTGTAATGATGTGCAACCCAGAATGACTACGAACACGTGAAAGTGCAATGTAGCTCATGCCATCTTTGAAAATGTCTGTCCCTAGGTCCACAATTGCTGAATCAAAACTCAAGCCCTGAGACTTGTGAATTGAGACAGCATATGCAACACATATTGGGAACTGTTTCCTGTTAACATAGATATCCTTAAATACCTGGAATTTAACACAGGTACAATCAATCTGCACAGGAAGTTCCATGTTGTCAAAGTGGACAATAAGAGTCTCAATAAATGTTTTCTGAACATTGTAAATGAAGTCAATGATATTACCCATGGCACCTTTTACCATGCCATGCTCCACATCAAGATTGAGGTGCAGCACAACACGTGCATTCTTACAAACAGTGAAGACAGCTTCCAGCCCAGCTGTACGTGAAACATCTGACTTCAGTTCAGACAGTCGCTCAGTCATTTTTGCTACCATTTTTTTGAATTAGAATGACACCATCAACTGTATCAACAGCATGCAGAGTGATAATCTCTTGATTCTATCTCTGCAACATGACACTGTTGAACTCAGCACATTTCTTCATTCGTGGCATAAGATACACAATGCGTATGCAACTGGAGTACATATCACTGAAAACATCGCATGCTGTTTCTATGGATGTAGTATCCATTTGGATTCTTTGGCCTTGTAACATTGAAAGATGTTCTGGTGACAGAGAACCTGTACCAGCCTGATCCAACAGTGTCTTTGAAGCAAGATCACCACTTTGTCACATGTTCTGATACAGCTCAACATAAGTAAATAACTCCCACAGGTTAAAACCTCTAATGCAGCCTAGTGTATTCTTAGCCTGCTTGACAGTCAGAGCTGCAAAGACATGTTCCACATTAACTGGTGCAAGCTGTAAGAGGTCTCCAAATACAACAATGCTTTTACCACCAAATGCATCTCTATAGTCAGTCCCCAAGATCTCCTGTAGAAATAGGTGTATACAGGCAAGCATCACATTGGAGACCATACTAATCTCATCAATGATGAGTAACTTCATCTTAGTAAATATAGAACGAAGCTGGGATGCAACATCAAATGACAGTTTCCGATGCTCTCCTGAGCTGCCATACTCCACTGGCAACATGAAGAGATGGTGTAATGTAATTTCTCCAATGCTGCATGCTGCCAGTCCAGTGGGAGCAATAACAGCAACAGAAATTGATAACCCTGTCAGGTTTTTTATTTCTGCCATTATAGCCACTATAAGGAAACTCTTTCCTGTTCTGGCTGAGCCACTAACAAACATCAGTAGTGGCTTGTATTCTACACAATCACATTTCTTGAGTTCATGTTGTAATCCATGCCAGACAGCATCAGTGACCTCAGAGTGAACCACCCACTGCTGCTCGTTGAGTCTCTCTCTCAACTCTGCTGGGTCAAATGTGCAGTGTGTGTGCCATGTTCCATAGCACTCACCACTTCTGACATAAGTACTTCTGGGGCATTCGGAGGTAGAGGTTCTCCAAGGATACCTCGTCCTTCTGGATCAAGATTCTCCTGTGAACTAACAGGATTGTCCTCTTCAAGTAGTTTCTGTGCCTTCTCAACTTGCTCCTTTTCAGTGTTCAGCCTCTCAATATATGTGTCAGAGTACTTACTTTTGAATGTCTCATAACTGTGATTGAATTCTTCCTCAAATGTATCAGTTACCTTTTAATTCAGATTCATTCCTCCACAGTATAAATAGAAATAGGAGAGCAAAGTAGTAATGCTCGCTGCTGTCAGATGTGCCTAAATGTAACTAACAGTGGTCAATGAGCCGTGGCCTATGTCTCTTAATAAGACAGCCATCCACTCCTTTGACCTTGTAAATGTTGTGTGTACAATCAGGTGAGACATCTGTCTTGTAGTCATACCACTTAGCCACCTCAAATAAACACATTCAATCCATGTCGTCATGCCTATGGGAGTAGTATGTGTCAATGAGGTTGTTCTTCAAGATATGTCTTGAAGATGGTCTCTTGAGAGCCAATTCCTCAATCTCATCATGAGGAATAAGTACACGTTTATGCTTCTCTTTGTAGTTTACACTGAGGAAGTGTACAGCATCAGACTTGCTGTATAAATGTGTACCAATCAGCCAATCACTGGCCTCATACGTGCCACATTCTCTGTGTGATAGAGTCTTCAACCCCAGTGATGACAGTTGAGATGTCAGTGACTTGCTTGAACTGGCAATATTTTTCCAAAGATCTTGCAAGTAGTCTGTTCATGTTTAGTTATGTACGAAGTGACGTACTGAACCAGAGCCAATGAGTTGTTAGCCACAAACTGAACATCTGCATTTGCTTGCCACAGTAGAAGAAGAGTAGGGTTGTAGTCATTGATGTACACCTCATTCTCTTCTCTGGATAATTCATAAACCCTCTTGGTTGATTTTGCCTTCAAGTGGTGTCGCATAGCTGAGAAAAGTTCATTCATGCAACTATCCTGACAGACACGTCTAGGAAATCTGAAACGGCATCTTGTGTACCAGTCAGATTTGTTCTTCACTACCCGGTGGCAGTATTTCACACAAATATGGCATTAAAACTCCTGCACCAACTTGCACAGTGTAGGACTGTCGTAGTTGTCTGTGATTTGGCAAGAAATGTACTGCTTAATGAATGCTAGCACTTCTGCTGCTTCATGTTCTCCTATGCGTGGGCCATCCTTGATCCACAGTAACATGTGAATATGAGGAGTGTCACGTGCCTGATACTCTGTCCTGCAGAAGTAATAGTCCACTACACCAAGAGGTGGATTGTCCTTTGACAAAATGAAAGTCAGAATTTCATGGAATCACTTGTGGAAATGCCTTGTCACAGATACAGGGTCAAGTGAGCACATTTCGCCGAGCGTCATTGATGAAATGCCCTCTACATCACTATTTGCCCACCTCAACTGTTCTATTACCTCATCCCAGGCATACTCGGCACAACTGAGGGTCACAAACCATGTGGCTGGACCATACTCTAGCAGCATGGTCATCACCTCAGAGTGTCTGTGATACCATATTCTTTGGTGCCATGGAGACTTGACAGAATGGAAGACAAATTCACTTGCACATTGTCATCTTTCTGCTTCAGTTTCTGCAGAAACTGTGCAGCTGTAATTCCATCAAGTGGAGCTGTAAGATGAATAATATGAGCAATAGATGCAAACAGTATGCTAAGCTCACTCTCCCATAGGAGATGAAACAGGTATTGTACATTCCATCTGAAGTTGCCATCCTTACTGAGCATGTGATTGGTATGTTACTCAGCACCCTGTACAAACACTTCTCTTTTATCTAGGCTTCCACCTGACCCTCTTGGAAATACGTCTGGGAAACAGTGTGCTTCCAATGTTGCCTCCCAAATGCTGACAGGCTCACCTTCCACCTGTTTCATTTGATAGAGATCAATATTGTCCCCTCCTGGATCTCTCCCATGTAGTCAGTGAATTGTGTGCTGTTCATACACATTATCATTTGTCTCCACGTTGACCTTATCAATCATAGGTTTAGTGCTTTCCAACAGATCATGATAAACAGACATAGTGGTCATTCGATCAAAATCAAGGTCTGCATAAAAAGGATTGTTGCTCTTTAAATAAGTAAGAGCAAGCTTCACCTTCTCCACATTGACAACATCCTGCCAAATAACCTTTGACTTTGTTGGAACACCATTGACAAGAATCACCAAAGTATTCTCAGTTGAGATCGCCTCAGCATTTTCCTGTAGAGGAAGTGAAAGATATATTATGGAACCCTTACGAGATCTAATGGGTTCTTTTTGTGGAATGTTCTGTGTCTTAGTATTTAGCAGTAGGATAGTTTGAAATTGTTTCATTGTCTGAATTAGAATTCATTCAAACATATTCAATGTGGCAATCTCAGTTGGAGTAACATTTGCCTCCATGTTCAAGACTGACCTAGGTGGCAGAATGTTACCCTTCACTTTGGAAAAACAGTGCTTGCACATCACAATGATTGGGTCAAACTGAAAGTCACACTTTAACAGCAGAAATGCTGACAGTCAAAACCACATGTCATTGAACGATGACAAGGTTTCCAGGTTCACTGTGACCGTTTGTTTTTTGTAACAGAGTCGATCACATGAGACACATACACAGTCAAATTTCTCTGTCTTTGCCAACTCAAATTTGGCAATTGATTTCCCAAACTGCTTCAGAATATCAGTTCCTAACACAGACACACAATTTCTATCAGCAAGTGATGACTCATCAGTCACAGTACCTGTCACACTGCTGACATGCTGCAGCTGTTTCAGAAATGTAATGGTACCATGCATGTCACCAGACTGCAGTAACTCATTCAGGCGAGCATACTGAGTGACAACTCAATGAATGTCATAGACCCTGTACACAAAGTTCCGCATGCCTGATTGATGCACTCCCAGAATACGCATGTGGTGAAAGACACTGTCACAAACACCACTATCTAGGCATGCAAGTGAGTGACCCATAAGTGCACTATGTGGACGGATCTCACAAAGGTCTATAGTCTCAAAAAGTTTATGTCTGTCTTTACTTTAACTTTATCAGTTAAAGCAGAAAGAGGCTGGGAAGGCAGTCAGAATAGCAAAGGCCCAAACCAAGGAAAGGATAGCCAATTCTGTTAAGAAGGGGGATAAGACCTTTTATAGGTACATTAACGAGTGAAGAAAGACCAAAGAAGGGATACTATGCTTAATAAAGGGGAGGGAACGTGTGTAGAGGGGGGCAGTGAAAAAGCAGGGATACTGAATGAATATTTCTACTCAGTATTCACAAAGGAAGAGGAGGGGGAGTTACCTAAACCAAACAAGAGAAACACTCTGAAGACAGGGGTCAATACCAGTCCATTTACAGAAGAAAGTGTTCTTAAAGAACTAATAAAATTGAAGGTGGACAAAGCAATGGGGCCTGGTGGGATTCACCCAAGAATTCTAAAAGAACTAAGGGTAGAACTAGTGACACTGTTGATTACTCTCTTTAACAAATCATGGGAGGATGGGCTGGTACCCGAGGACTGGAGGAGGGCAGATGTGATTCCTCTTCACAAAAGTGGGAGCAGGACAGAGGCAGGAAACTACAGACCAGTTAGTTTGACCTCAGCGGTAGGGAAAATTATGGAATCACTTCTGAAAGAAAGAATTGTTGAGTACCTAGAGGCCAGTGGGGCACAGGACCCAAGGCAGCATGGATTCATGATGGGAAGGTTGTGTCAGATGAATCTAATAGATTTCTTTGACTGGATGACCAAAGTAGTAGACCAGGGAGGGGCTGTGGACATGGCCTACCTAGATTTTAGCAAGGCATTTGATATAGTCCCACACAAAAGATTAATTCACAAGATAGCCAGCCTTGGAGTGGGTCCCAAGGTGGTAGCCTGGATAAAAAATTGGCTAGACAACAGGACGCAAAGGGTAGTAGTAAATGGAGTACACAGTGAAGAAAGGAGGGTTACTAGTGGGGTACCGCAGGGTTCAGTACTGGGACCGGTCCTTTTTAATGTCTTTATAATTGACATTGCAGAGGAACTGGAAGGAAAGTATGTCTCTTTGCAGATGACACAAAGATCTGCAACAGGGTTGATGCACAAGATGGAGTGGAAAGGATGAGAAGGACTTGGCAATGTTGGAAGAATGGTCAAATGTATGGCAGCTCAGATTCAATGCAAAGAAGTGCAAGGTAATGCACATGGAAACAAAACCCAGGGAAGCGTACACAATGGGGTGAGATACTGACAACAGTAAAAATAGAAAGGGACCTGGGGTAATTATATCAGATGACCTAAAGGTGGGAAAGCAATGTGAGAAGGCAGTAAGGAAGGCTGGGGAGATACTGGGATGCATAGGAAGAGGCATCAATAGTAGAAAACAGGAAGTTGTTATCCCTCTGTACAGACAGTTGGTGAGACCCCATCTGGAGTACTGTGTGCAGTTCTGGAGACCCCATCTCCACAAAGACATAGACAGAGTGGAGGCTGTCCAGAGGAGGGCAACCAAAATGGTGCAGGGTCTGCACCAGAAGACATACGAAGAAAGACTAAAGGAGCTTAATATGTATACCCTTGAGGAAAGAAGGGAGAGAGGGGACATGATAGAAACTTTCAAGTACCTCAAGGGAATTAGCAAAGTCCAAGAGGTTAGCATCTTCCAGAAAAAGAGATGTGCAAGAACAAGGGGGCACAATTTGAAGATAGAGGGGGGACAGCTCAGAGGTAATGTGAGGAAGTATTTTTTCACTGAGAGGGTTGTGGATGCATGGAACAGCCTACTTGAGGAGGTCGTGGAGTCAAGAACAGTGGGGGACTTCAAGAATGCATGGGACTGACATAAGGCAGTCCTAGTAGGGGGGTAGGAGGAAGTAAGCTGTTGGTTAACTAGGATCTGCAGCTTATCATGTAGGTAGGAAAATGGGCAGACTAGGTGGGCCAAGCGGTCCTTATCTGCTGTCAAATTCTATGTTTCTATATTTCTATGTTTACGATCAGCAATGACAAACAGGTTGATAAAGTGCTCAACGTTGTCAAATGATGATTGCCTCCAGTTGCAAGTGTCATCACATGTCCATGAGAGACAGTGACGTTTACGGGGCTGAATACGTCCCTCACATTCATCGTCTGACTCCACTGTAGTGTCATCACACACACTGAGCACATTACACACTTTACCGGACTCATTAATGCAGAAGTTGCTGTCCTTTTTTTGTGAATAATACGACTCCTCCCAGAAATAAGCCTCTGAGTGCTGTGTATGCAGCCTGAGCCCTGTGAAGACATCACAAAAATGTTCTAGCTTCAAGACAGGATATCATTGTAATCTCATCTTTATCTCATAGACAACTTTTCTGAACTGCTCAAGAACATGTTCCATCTTATGCCACAAGCATTGAAGAACAAACACTGCTCTATTTACAAATGTGCGTACTCTGAGATGCAATTTCATTAAAGAGACATGACTCTTTACACTTTTTCACTCATGTCTTATCACAGCAGCAATAAGTCAGTCAATCTTAGCTTCAGAGGCTAGTGATCAAAAAACCTTTTGCTTCCTCAGATGACCATCAACAGCCACTGCTTTACGCCACTGCTTAATACGCTTGGTTATGCTTACCTTTGCAACACTGGTGTTCCATCTCAAAGATTTCCACAACTGTTGCTGGGCTTCACATTTTTTTCTTGCAGTTGAGCAAGTATGTACTTTTCTGAAGAGGGTGCAACCTGTGAATTAACTGCTTTAGTTGAATTCTGAGTCAGTTTACATCTGGAACAACAATGTGTGTTTTTTTTACCACTCTTAATCAACAGTGAACTACTAAGATACCTGTTTCGTCTCTGCACAGATCTCCATCTCTGTTTAGATGGCATCTTGTTCTCAGAAAATTCGCAGTGGTGTACGATAATGTTACAGAAGAATCAGACACCTGCATAAGCAATTGAGAAAAAACAGATATTTAGAATTTTGTTTTTTTCTGTGCTAACATAAGATGGTGAGACACAGTGTTCATGTCCTAAGTACAAAAAAATAAAGACCACTTCTTACAAAATACTCCACAGATAATTAGTGCTACAGCTGGACACCAGTGTAACCAATAAACAAAGTCTTAAAGTTTTGCATAATACAAGTTCAGTAAAACCATGAAAATAAATAGGTAAACATGCACACAAACAAAGTAATGTGACAATCCAACGCATTGCTACTATTTTTCTGTTGTAAAATTGTACTTTTAAAAATTTCTGAAAAGAGGTGTCATACGTATGAAAGTATCACAAAACATCGTGTTGTGAGCATGAAAGTTTCACAAAACTTAATGCCATGAGAACGACACTGTCGCATGTAGTGTCGCAAAGTAATGTGAGAATGGCGCTTTCGCAAAATAGTGTTGTGAGCATGAAAGTGTTGAATAAACACATTGAAAGATAACCCTCTATAAGGCTAAGCCAATCACAGACTGCTTCCTATTTAAGTGACAGACACTGACACCAATCAAATGCATAATTGAGCAGGCCATGTCAGGCAACCAATCACAAGTGCTAGACAGTGGAGAAGAAGGACACATCAGCTATCTTAAGGAAAATTAAGAAACCCTGCTTCAGATTGTGTAAGTAAAGCACATTTTTGTAAACAGTTATTCTACCATTATAAAAAGTGTCACCAGCAGAAAAATAGCATTAAACAAAATGTTTTTACTGCTCTGTTTGACTATAGCAATCTAAGTAAGCTGTTATGTTGTAAAGAGAAGTAATTAGTGTTTAAAGTCAGAGTGTCAATCAGTACTTACTAGCACAGATAGAGCTGCAAATGGAGGCAGAAAGCAAGCAGCACGTGTATCAAAACAGGATAGGCAACCAATCATAGAACTTTCTGTAGTTGTGATTGTATGAAGTAGCCTATGAACATATATTATTTTCCCACCTAGAAATGCTTTTACATTTCTGGTTGACAGGAGCTGCAGCCATTCATTGCAATCATAATCAGTGCATGCTTTGTATTGGTTACCCAAGAGAAAGCAGTAACCAATGACCTTTAAAATAGCAGTGTTTTGGAACAGCCTACCAAAGTAATTTGTAGGAGAGAAGGAAATTTCACTTTCATAGTCAGTTGTGTCTAGACACTGCAGGAGAAGCACTTATTTTTTTTTTGGTAGTTCTCTGTCCACTTCTTAGCTTTAAAACTCAGAATGGCAGACAACAGCAAATGGACAGTGTGGGTAGTGGGCAGCAGTATAGTAAGGCGCACTTCAGAGTATGCTCAGAGGAGTGATTTTGACAGACACCTGCAGCTTTCAAATTGCTCTGTTAAATGGTTTGGCAGGGGTGGCATGAGGTGACAGCATCTGATGTCAACAATGCACAGACTTCTGAGAACTCAAGCTCAGCCAGACATACTGCTGATCCATCTCAGAGGCAATGATTTTGGCACCAAAAGATGGATAGATTTAGTGTCAGAAGCAAAACTGGACCTTGCTTCCATCATGGAAATGTTACCTGCCTGTAAGATCATTTTTTCTGATATTACAGAGTGTAGGGTCTGGCAAGCAGAACACCACATGTACCTGCTTGACACAGCTCATAGAAAGGTAAACATATACAAATTTCTGGATATCTGCACATGTCTGGGATGCACACCATATGTCACCCCGAAATTAAGTATTGTTATTTATTTATTTGTTTGCTTTTGGTAACCAGGTAAGCACACTATACAGCTAGTGCCTATTTTCAGGTGCGACCTGGGAGAATTGCAAGGTATACATGAAACAAATACAGAGTCAATGTTACAAACCGGAGCAACATGCTCCAACAGTGGCTATGCCTACCAGATGGTGTGCACTTCTCTCATGCTGGCAATTGCCTCTTCCTGAGAGACCTTCGAGATGGGATTCTCACAGTCCTCTAAAGAAATCAGACTGTTGTACATTACACCTTTCAAAAAAAAGGCTCTTTTAAGAGCCACAAAACCTTGGTCAAAAAATGGAAAAGCAGCACACAGTACATACATAACGCTTAGACATTTAATCTCTGGTGTATTACCATGAAAGCAAAGCAACAGATTGTGACTTGGCTGGGGCAAACAGATGTAATTTATTTATGGTTATGCCACTCACTGCTAGCGTGACAATAGTTATATTAACACAATTCATTGGCAAATGTGAAATTGTTGCAATCATCTGTATATATACAAACTGTGTAAGATGTCATTAGTCAACCCTGCTATCCTCTCAAGAGCACGTATACATACACATAATAGATAACTATTCTCTCTGTATTTTTCTTTCAGCTGTTGAAAATCAGCCCCCCCAAAAAATGTGTCTGTGGACACCTAGGAAGGTGTGTTGTCTGGTGGAGGCAGCACATGCTAAAGGCAATCATAAGCTGCTCATAAGGAGCACCAATAGAAAACTGTACTGTATGTGGAGGCGTATACACGCAAACCTTGCGTACCATTTCCGACTTAAAAGCAAGTCTTCCATTATGTGTAAAAGGAAGTGGAAACTGCTGTGCCAGCGGCTCTACATCCTAAAGGAAAGACAAGAGATACCAGACAATGATGTTGGATGGTACTACTTCTCCCACGACATGTGGGAGTCAGAAGGAAGACCTGTTGCCGGAGAGTGCGTACAACATTGCAAGTATTAGTGAAACTGCATACTACTAAAAAAATGTTGCTGAGCTATTTCTATGCTAGACAAATACATATTGCTGTAATGCTAGTAAGTGAATAGTTGTAGTTCAGCACCACTATAACATTCACAACCCACCACCTTGTCTTAGGAGGAGGCAAAGTACGCTCATTGTATGTCTGAGGATGTTCAAGCCCTATTTGCCCCGATTCATATCTACCTGAGTTAAGAACATGCACTGTTAATCTGCATATGTGTACTTTTACCATAGCTATCCACTCAAGATGCAGTACATGGTGACTGTCTTTCTTTTTGGGGGGGGGGCACATGTAAGGCTGCGTTGCCTAGCCCAGGTCATCCAACTCCTAACAATAGTAACTTCTGTACACCATAAATTGAAGAGTCTAGCATTGCTATCCATGGGCTAAATGTTGCTGTACCTCCACAGTCATGGTGCAGTACCAGCCTTGGGGGGGAGAGTGGTCATTGTCTGCCTCAATACATGCAACTGCTAACTGTACTAAGTTGCATGCACCTCCAATGATACTGTCATAACGTGCAAGTCCAACACATCACTTTAAATGTCGCTAACTACTCAGAATTAAGTGCCTCAAGTTAATCGACACCACGTGAACACTGACTGTCCTAACTACTGTAGAACTGCAATCATAAGCATGTACCATTTGTTATTTAAATACTCACTTTATCTGTAACTCAACACTCTGTGTGGACTACCTGTTCTGGGGGGGCATTTGTGTCTTGTGCAGTCCTACTCCTAAGTGTCCAAACTCGTGTATGCCTGCAACCATGAAGGAGCACCATCAATATTGTTATACTTCAAGTTACTGACACTCTCCATGCAGGCTGCACAAGCATGCCTGATGGGGGTGGGGATTTTCTGCCTAAAACCATGCATCTCCTAACTCTTCAAAGTTGTAAATTACTACAACCATACTGCTGCATAATTTATTATCAAAGCCTTTCTGTTCCTATTATTCTGCATTCAGGACACAGTACATTACTGGGGGAGGTTCATTGTCTGCCTGACAGTACTGCAGGGGGCGGTGGGGGGTGAATGTGTGCACAGCAGATAATTCTCTGAGTTCATGCAACTCCTAAGTATTCTAAATAGTATATGGCACAAATGAAGGACCTGTAGCATGCATATCAATGTCCTTAGTGTCACTGTGTCAGTACACTCATGATGCACTAACAGCCATGGGGGGGACCCATTGGCAACCTCAAGCTGTGCAACTCCTAGATCTACCAAGCTGCATGCAACCATAATGACAGTGTTGCAACATTCAAATGCAGCACATTACTGTAACTGTCACTCACTACTCTAAACTCAGTGCCTCAGAGGCTGGGGGGAGGCATTCCTTGGCCAAGGGTATGCAACTTCTTACTGCCCTAATCTGTGCAAAGCTGTAATCATAAACATGAAGCTGTTTTAGTTCAAATCCTCACTCTAGCTGTCACTCCACACTTAGCATGTAGTTCCTGCTCTGAAGAGGAGGGGGTACAGCATTCATGTGTGACACCATGGTAGTTCTAACTGCTCTAAGTTGTCTATCCCTGAAACCACAAAACGGCACTGTCAATATGAGTGTACTTCATGTAACTGTCACTGTTCATTGAGGATGCACAACCTCACTTTTGGGTGGGCATTTCCTACCTAACAGACAGAACTCCAAAGTCTCCCAAGTAGCATGCTACTGCAGTCATACTACTGCGCTGTTCATAGCCATAGTCCCTGTTTCCCTCTTACTCTCTACTTATTGTGCAGTACCTGCTGGGGGTGCTACTGCCTTTTTTAACTTCGTTAACTGCTACTACACCAAGTGCCTTCCATGTCCAGATCCTCAGTTTTGCTGTGACTGTCCACCTAGAAAGGAATACCTGTTCTGTATTGGCACAGGGGGTGCCAGGGCACTCCATAGCTGAGGATCTACAGCTGCTATTTGTCCTAAGTTATGCACACTTGGAATCAGTGATGTAGATCATAGATGGATATGACATTTTGCTTAACTCTGGATTTGTACTCATAATGAAACACCACGTCAACATATACTGAGTTATACCTGGATGAAAACAGCAGTGTAAATATTGTTATGTATTCATTCACAGAACATCGCAGGCGCTCCCCACATAAAGGTGAGGTAGTACCACCTGCAACACAAGCCATGGAGGGTGAAGACTCAGATGACAGTGTTATTATCATCGAAACTGAAGGTAAGACATACTCACCAGAACCACAACAAAAACAGATAACGACATACGCTTACGGTACTAATTAAACAATGATGTCCAACAGGATTTGTCTTATGCTGGGATAAGATGAAGCCTCAGATGGTTTTTGCATGAATCCACACGCCAACTGTGTCCAATACCTGAGGCATGATGTTATCCCAAACAACACACACCCTGCAGAGCATAGTTCATATTATGCTATGGTTTGTTGTTATATAAATAAAAAAAGTTAACTCCTACCTATCACATGATAATATCATAGATTATATAAACCATGAAAGGTGCATATCTCTAGTGGAACACTGCCACAAAATACATCTATTAATGTGACATGTGTGTTAGCACAATGCATGGTATTACTTTTTCTTGTTATGTTAACAGTTACCACCATCAACCTATTTATCAGTTCCTCGACTCAGATGTCTACTTTGCACAGAGTCTGTGGATCATTCTCTATGCATAGTTTAACAATAGGTCATAAGCGGCTGTGAATCAACATGTGATTTATGGCACCCACAGCATTTAAACCATGTTGCAAACCATACTGTTACTTACCTCTAGTTGTGTAACATCCAACACAAAGTCACATCTTAGAAGTGTGTAATAGCAAAAAACACCAACAGTTACATTGGAATATTATCAAATAAAACTCCTAACACTTTTTATCTTTTGTTTCTTGTATATATTGTTGTGCTACAAATGACCCATGCTACTATTTATTCACCAGGAAGTGCCCAGCAGACTATTTATCACAGTGAGACACTGGCAATCTCAACACAATATTTGATGTTCAGTCATATCAGTGATATACTGAATGGGGATGTTAACACAATTAACTTCTCTTATTTCATCGTAACATAAGAATGTGAAATATTCTCAAGTGTGTAAACGGATCTTTTCACTTCTGTCATTAACCAAAGTAAAACGTGTTGCAACTACTGCTGAGTTCCTACTGAAAAGTTTATGTTAACATCCAATGTTCAACTTTAGGTGTATCTCACATCTAACAATGTAGTACATAGTTATGCAGTACAGTATGAAAAACCAATAGCAGTGTCAAGAAGTATACAGGTAGTCATAAGCTCTGTAATGTTACATCTTTGTTTAGGTGTCAGGGAGACTGGGTCAGAACACACACTGCGGCCAGTGAAAACTGAACCAAGTGATGCCACTCAGCATAAGTATTCCTAGATATTATGCACATGATCAAAATAAATGACAAATAAAATTCATTCGTTATACTGCTACTATCAAGCAGTAGGGTTTAACATCATGTTAGTACTATTGAGAATCTGCAGTAATGCCACAGTACCTGGCATCTGAATATGGAAGGGCAGGGCCATTGTGCGGCGGATGCCATGATACTCTTAACTATATAAACTTGTCAACAACAGCATTCTGACAAGTTCCACATATATATGAAAGTAATGCAACCACTGACTGTCTAACTTGTCAGTGCCACTAGTAAGTTACAACCACTATTAATCTTCATGGGTGCTTTTTTTTTTGCAGTGACAGCCCACTCAAGATACCGTACCTGTTCTCTGGAGAGGAGTGTCATCTCTACTCCTATCACAGCTTAATTGTCTGTACCTAAAATCATGGAGATGTACTGTTCATCTATATGGTTTGTTTTTTTGTACGTCCCCAGACAAAAAACAGAACATTGTGTTGTAGAGAGGGAATCAGTTTAATTTGCACAAATCTTAAGAGTGCTGAGTTCAGTCCACACAATGACGTATATGTATTGTACATATCCATGGTCTCACTGTTGATCTGAGACCGCAATCATGACACATGACCTGAGGAGCTGCAAAGGAATGACAAGTTGCCTGTCTGACCTCATTCAACACATAACCATTATCAAATGAGTGTGTCTGCACTCACAGAGGTACACTGCTGGTGTCCATCCCCTCTCAGTAACTCTGTAGGTCTCTACTCAGGATCTACTAAGTTGTTTCACATGGTGTTGGGTGAGGGGAGAGGGTGGACTCTTCATTGAATACAATTACTCCTTGAAACTGTCCAAGCCTGCAACTGCAAATGTGTAGCATTGATAGCTTTGTAGTTTCTTATCCTGTGACTCTCCACTCAAGATGCAGTCCCCCACCTGGACGGGGGCATTCCCTTGCTGACACTATGCAACACCTAGCTAGCACAACTACTGTCTTACTACAATGTCCTGAGCAGGGGGGGTGGGGGGAATTGCCTGGCTGATGATAGACAAGAGTCGTACCATGCAACTCTTGTCACAGATACTCAGTTACGAAAACCATGGAGGTGTACCACTAATATGCATAATCTTTGTTTTCCTGGGAATCTCTACTCAGGGTGCACTGCATGTCCTGTGCTAACCGTGTGAACTAGGGCATTCCCTAGTTGACTTCATGTGACTCGCTACTCAGCACGCACCACATATCATCTCCTACAGGTGGGGGGGCATTCCATGGCTGATGATACGCAACTCAAAAGTGTGCCAACTTGTGTGCCACCAGAGTCACAGTAGTGTGCCATTGATATCTTTGTAGCTTCTTATCATATGACTGTCCACTCAACATGCAGTCCCTCACCTGGGGGGGCACTGCTTGAGAGAAACCAAGAAACCCCCAACTGCCACAAATAGTCTGTTACTAAAATAATGGAGCTGAAATGCTTATATACATAACCTTTGTTTTCCTGTGAGTTCTTACTCAGAATGTAGTATATGCCTTCTGCTGAGCGGGGAAAGTGGGGCAAGTTTCACACTAATCCATTGAATGGTGACAAAGTTATAAAGGTGCAAAGTTTGACCCTTTAACATGAAAAAGGCTCCTCAGCCTGAACCATGGTAACACTACTGTGCTACCATACTATAAATATACACACTCAGGATGCGGTGAGAGTTAGCACCGACGACCCCAATGCACACCCCAATGCCACTTGGGGAGGTGAACTGTAGGGGTCCAGGGGGGGGGTTCAACCATTACACTGAATTTCCTCATGTACGCAAATGGAAACAGAAAGTGTAATGGTAACAGAAGTGGATACACTGTTTTTTGCTGAACAGCTGCATAGAGAAACAGAAAGACTGTATGAATTGTAATGGGCATCAAAGCTTAAAATGAGCATTGGAAATATTTAATTGCAAATATCTCAGCAACCGCACAACATAGAAAAAATTTTTTAATTTCACAGAAATAATTATTTTCCTGGCTACCATTTGATTTTTTGTCATTTTGCACCCAAAAATCTGTATCGCACAATGTTTTTGAGATACGAGTCCCGAAAGACACAGTATATGACACCATGTTTGTCAACGGAAAAAAAGTCAACTTAAAAGTACCGTTACTTGCCATCCATGCAATATTTTTTCACCAGACCAGCAAAAAGGCACATCTGTGACATGTTGGCTGCCTTACCTCCAAATATGAACCCAAAAGACAAAACAGTTATTTTCCAGCAGGTTGGCAAAGAACTCCTGTCATTTTGGCCGTAGCCTGGAAAAGTAGTGTCACAATTTGCAACACTTTTTGCAAAATTTTGTCAAAGTGTCACAGGTGCGACATTACTTTGTGACATTACTTTTTCCTGAAATTTGAAAAACATATTTCTGGGGTGTTTAACCCTAAAATAAAGACATGGCTAGCATCCTCAGGGTCCGACTAGATGAACACAAAATAATTGTGTCCCTAGAGGGTCCCAATTTTAAATGCCAAGCATTCTTCTGATAGCTAACTAACAACAAGATAGCAGATTTGCGACACTAAAAAGTGCATTTGTGACACTTTCAAAGTTTTTGTTAACTTTTTCCATTAACTTATAATGGGAACTTGTTTTTTTGAATAACTTTCAAACCATTTAATATTTTTCATGAAATCTTCAAAAGGTACATCGGGGACCCTGGCCACATGTTCCCTGAAGTTTTTGGACTGCTCACACAAATCATGCAGCCTGTAGGTGCGAGCAAAGAATGCACCAAAAAAGTAAATGCGCAAATGGATGTCGCTTAATAACTCTGCAGCTGTGTATCCATGCAGTACAAAAGTAGGCCGATCCAAAGATCTGTGGCTATGCCCCGTGCCTGCCAAATTTCAGGCAAATCCATTAAATGGTGACAAAGCTATTAAGGTGCAAAATTTGACCCTTTAACATTAAAAGGGCTCTTCAACCCTAAATAGCACTACCGTGCTACCATTTTATATGTATATATATATATATAGATAGATATATATATATATATATATATCTATATCTATATATATATATATATTAGAGGCAAAAAACTCCATTTAATGCATCAGTTAGGGTTGTTCCACAGCTGCAAAAGTGAGGAAATCTGGTGTTAGGGTTGAAACCCCCCCTTAGACTCCCCCAGCCAACCCCTCCAACCAGCATGGGGCTGCGCATTGGTTCATCGGCCCTAACTCTCATCCCATCACATTTGTAAAGAAGCAGAGGTATAGGAGAATGGGCTGAGAGTTAGGACCGATGACCCCAATGCGTGCCCCAATGCCAGTTGGGGGGGGCTGGGATGTCCATGGGGGGGTTTGCAACCCTAACACTGAATTTTCTCATTTTTGTCACTGTGGAACAACCCTAACTGATGCATTAAATGGATTTTTTTGCCCTGTAATTTCTTCTTTTGAGAATGATGATGACAAATAGTGAAAGTACGCAGTCAGGGAGCGCGGAGGCCTGCGGGCCCCGTACTCCCTCCACATTATGTCTTGTGACATAGTAACAGGAAGAGCAACACAAACAGAAGTGCCAACAGTGGTGCACATGGTAACAGAAATATAAATGGTAAAGGAAATGTTAATAGAAATGCAAGGGCAAAGTGATGCCAAAGCGAACAGTGACGCAAACAGACATTGAAGCATGTACGAAAACACAACTGGTAACATGAACAGTGATGGTAGTGGTATTTCAAATGGAAATGTTAAGTGTCACAGCAAAAAGAATGCAAAAGAGAACAGAAAAGGAAATGCAAAAGTGAGCGCACACGTAAACGCAAACCATAATGCGCACAGCCACGGTACTGCAACAGTAAATGCAAATGGTAAAGTAACATGAAGAATAATGCCGAAGGAAACAGAAATGGAAATGGGAATGGAGGCGTGTACGGAAATGCAAACTGTAATGTGCATGGTCACGGCTTCAATTGTTAACACAAATGGTAACGGTAACAGCAACAATAATGCCAAAGGAAAGAGAAATGCAAATGCAAGTGAGTACAGAAACGCAAACCATTATGCGCATGGTCATGGTACAGCATTTGTAAACACACATGGTAACAGTAACAGCAAAAATAATGCCAAAGGAAACAGAAACAAAACAGAAATGCAAGCGCATATGAAAATACAAACCATAATGCACACGGATGGTACCGCAATTGCAAATGAAACTGGTAATGGTAACAGCAACAATAATGCCAAACGACAAAGAAATGTAAATGAAAGCAAAAACACAAACCGTAATGCACACGGTGGCATAGACAGTAATGGTGCCACAAACGGTAATGGAAATGCAACAGGAAATGCTAAATGGCACAGTAATGAAAGGGCACATCCTTCTTTTCCCCAAAAAATGCATTGGAAAACACAATGAAAACAGAGAATGTATACATAACAAAGGGCTTCAGAGCAGGAAATGAGGACTTGGAATATTAAATTACTTACATCTTACAAATTACTTACAAATTACTTACATTACTTACAGCCAGCCACTGACCAAGACCAGGACACCCACCTGCAGCTCCTTGGAAGCTGCTTACCCCTGAACAGGGCTGCTTCAGCTCACCCACGGTTGGCCGGCACCCAGCCAGCCACTGACCAAGACCAGGACACCCGCCTGCAGCTCCTTGGAAGCTGCTTGCCTCTGAACAGGGCTGCTTCAGCTCACCCACGGTCGGCCGGCACCCAGCCAGCCACTGACCAAGACCAGGACACCCGCCTGCAGCTCCTTGGAAGGTATGGGACAGTGCAGCCAATCAGAACACGGGTGCTTCCAGCAAACCCACTCTGATTGGCCAGGAGTTTTCCCCTGCTATAGACACCTGGCACTTTGTTAGATTTTCGATAGAACTAAGCACATTTGAACTGTGTCATTAGGAGTTTTTCAACTGTATTAGCTGGATTGTAATTTCTACTACTGTTTTAAAGTGCTTACACCTCTTCTGTCTGACTGCTCTTCCTTCAGCGCCCCATCCAAGCACTCTGCCTTAGTGCCGATAAGTCTAACTACCTTTATCTTACTAAACTGCTCAAATCTACCCTCTTTATCTCTATGCTATTTAAGACCTGCTCTGTCTTCTTCTCTCTAGCTGCTTGCCCCTGAACAGGGCTGCTTCAGCTCACCCACGGTCAGCCGGCACCCAGCCAGCCACTGACCAAGACCAGGACACCCGCCTGCAGCTCCTTGGAAGGTACGGGACAGCGCAGCCAATCAGAACACGGGTGCTTCCAGCAAACCCACTCTGATTGGCCAGGAGTTTTCTCCTGCTATAGACACCTGGCACTTTATTAGATTTTCAATAGAACTAAGCACATTTCAACTGTGTTATTAGGAGTTTTTCAACTGTATTAGCTGGATTGTAATTTCTACCACAGTTTTAAAGTGCTTACACCTCTTCTGTCTGACTGCTCTTCCTGCAGCACCCCCCCCATCCAAGCACTCTGCCTTGGTGCCGATAAGTCTAACTACCTTATTATGGCTAGTTTTCCATTAGCAGGTTATACAGACCTGCCACTAGAGGGATTCTTGGTCTTCTACATAAATCACTGTATTCATTTGTGGGCAATATGGCCTGCATTATCATTCTACTTCTTTTCCGGTGCTGCTACAAGGGGACTTGAGTCTGAAGGGTGGATGGCCACTAACTAAGCTGCTCCTGCTCTCCTTGTTCCTCTTTCTACTGTATTTTCTCATTTAGGTTTTAAATGGGTACCTAGGTGGGTAAATTACTTTCCTAGAAAATATTGCACTAATACAAATCACGAGACCACTCAATCTGGGACCATGGCTCTGCTTATTGTGTTTTTATTGCTCCTAAGGTGCAGAGTTTTCAGCAATACAGTGCAATTCGAAGTACCTCAATGCAATTCAGTTCTCCAATGTACCTTATCAATACCTAATGTTATAACAGTCTACCGTTGCAGACACTATGTCATTCTCTCTCCCTTTTAGCCTATTCCCCGGTTAGCCTACACCCCTTGCTACTGTCCTCACCTATGTCTACCCAAGCACTTACATTGATCACGATCAACTGTCATTACAGTGGTGCCGCCTCTTGTGCAGCACGATATGGGTTGCCTCGAAGAAATAAAAAAGCAGTCTCCATTCTTATAAGCTCCTTAAAGAAAGTTATACTTCTGCTTCTTCTCTGCTCAGGAAATGTGGAGCTCAACCCTGGCCCCCCACAACTTACCTCGCATATCAATTTTGCTGAGGCCACAGGTCTCAAAATGATGATGGTCAACATTTTAAGCCTGCCTAAAAAACTTGTACAGCTGCAAGCCTGGGCTGTACACGTTAATCCAGACCTTATCATAGTTACTGAGTCATGGTTAAAAAAGCCGAACACTGATCATCAAATATCACTGCAGGGCTACAATTTATTTAGAGCAGATAGAGAGTCTAGAGGCGGGGGTGTGGTTATCTATTCCAAATCTAAGTACTTGGTCACCAATATTAGTTGCAAATCTCTAGCCAAGGAATTTGAGTTAGTTTTGCTGAGCCCTCATCTCCCATCCTCAGAATGTATCACTATCCTAGGTGGCTATAGACCCCCGTCTGGTGGTGATGAAGTCCTTAATCTTTTGAAATCCATGTTCGTAGTTGCAAAAACTGAAACAATATTTCTAGGAGATCTAAATATGGACTGGCTGTCACCTAAATCACACGGCCTCAAATCCCTTTGTGACAAGCTAGGTCTTGGGCAATTAGTCAGTGAACCTACTAGGAACAACACTCTAAATACTGTCAACAGTTCCATTCTAGATGTGGTACTAACCACCCATCCACACAAAATATCTCATTTGGCAGTGTTTCTCAATGACATGAGCGATCATGGAATTGTTGCTTTCATAAGATCTCAAATTAAGGCCCTTCCGCACCCATCTTTATAACAAAAGATCTTTTCGCAAATTCAGTGCAGTAAACTTCCTATCTGACCTGAGCATGATCAGATGGCAAGATTCTTTACCTAGCCAAAGATGTCAACAAGGCAGCTTGCATCCTTAATGACAAACTCACTACAATAATAAATAAGCATGCCCTTTCATCAAAGTAAGGGTAAGGAACAATTCCAACCCCTGGTTCACCTTGGATCTCAAGGCAGCCCTTATAGCTCGAGATAAGCTCTGGGCTAAAGCTAGACATTCCAAAGAATCTTCGGATTGGCAGGCCTTTAGAACAGCCAGGAATAACTGTGAAAAAACTTTGCTCTGCTAAAGCTATTATATTTCTACTCTTGAACAAGCTAAAGGTAACCCTCATAAAATATGGAAGACTATCAAAGCTATAGAAGGATGGCCCATGGCCCCCTCTGTCCCAACAAAGATAATTGCAAGTGGTAAGATTGTGGAAAACAAGTCCCTAATCCTGGAGGAATTTAACTCCCACTTTGCCACAGCTGGATTAGCTTTTGACTCGTCACCTTATGCTGGTGCTGCGGTGAGCCAGCATACCCCTCCCGCCACATCTAGTTCTGCACCCAGCCCCTTCCAACTGCGTGAGATAACTTAGAAAGAAGTAGAAGATTCTCTTCTTAACTTAGACACCAAAAAAAGCGCAGGGGATGATGGCTTGGAACCCTTTTTCCTAAGATCAAGCTACGCCCATCTCACTGCCCCAATTCTCCACATCTTCAATCTTTCCATTACATCTGCTACTGTGCCGTCCTGCTGGAAATCTGCACATATCCTCCTCTATTTAAATCTGGTGACCCATGCGATGTAAACAACTATAGGCCTATCTCCATATTGCCTATCCTTTCTAAAGTTCTCGAAAAACTGATCCATATTCAGTTAAAATCTCACTTGGAAACCTTCTCTCACATTAACCCAGCTCAATCTGGCTTTCAGGCTAATCATAGCACAATCACTGCACTAGCAAAAGTAACCAATGATTGGATCTCTGCTATAGGTGCTAAGAAGGTAACTGGTGCAGTCTTTTTGGACCTCAGCAAAGCTTTTGATACTGTTGATCATAAACTATTAGTCAATTGCCTTGCAAAGTTGGGTGCCACATACCATACCACCCAGTGGTTCTCTAGCTACCTAACTGGAAGATTCCAAAAAGTAAAGGCGGAAAGTTTTTTTTCTGCTGCCTTGCCAGTTGTAAGAGGAGCCCCCCAAGGATCCATCTTAGGCCCTATCTTGTTTTCTCTGTACATTAATGACTTAGATACTAACATATCTACATCCAATCTGCACTTTTTTGCAGATGATACTGTGTTGTATACTTCTGGCTCATCGTTATCTGAAGTCAAGGGAGTGCTTCAAGCGGACTTCGTACAACTTGAGAATAATTTAATAAAGGCAAAGCTTCTGCTCAATGCTAAGAAGACTAAAACGATGATATTCTCCTGCAGTGCTGTCACAAGCCCGCCCAATACCCTTGCCCAAGACTTCATTGTCACCATGCTAAAAGAGCCTCTGGAAGTTGTAACCAAATTTAAATATCTAGGTATCTGGATCGACAATAAATTATCTTTCAGTGACCACGTCGAAGATGTCTCTAGAAGGTTAAAAGTAAGGTTAGGTTTCTTCTACAGAAATAGGCCCCTTTTCTCCCTTGAAACTCGAAACAAGATTGTACAGGCCACTTTTCTCCCTCTACTCGACTATGGCGATGTAATCTATTCCTCCACCACTCTTGCAAATCTAAGTAAACTGGACATCCTTTATCACCGTGCGTTATGGTTCATTACCAACTCCCCTTACCGTTCGCACCACTGTGACTTATATGCAGCTGTTGGTTGGACATCCCTTACTACTAGACACCTGCTTCATGCTGGGCTATGGACTCTTAAACTGCTCCTGCAGAAATTACCAACCTATCTCTCTTCCCTTATTAGTATCTCACATAGTGCATACTCGTTAAGAAAATCTGACTTTATTATGCTTGACATACCAAGGACGCGGACTTCCTTTGGTAAACGTGCAATTGCATATGCCCTTCCCTCCACTTGGAACCAATTATAAACCATACTGAAACTAACTAGCACAGTTTCAATAAACTTCTACAAATTGCTAAGTTCAGCCAAAATAAAAGACACCTGTAACTGTCATTAAGTCTCTTCCTTCCCCATGTGTGCCATATTTATCCACTGGTAAGGTATAATTGATTTGTCATATTAACTGCTTTCCCTTCCCCTTCTACTCCTGGCTTTATCTTTGCTTATGCTCCACTGCTACTCTATCAAATCACTCCTCCCCATATCAGTTGTAGACTGTTGTTTGTTCTAGCTGCCAAAATACTGTATATGTATTGCACACACCAGTCACCATGTTTCATTTATCAGTATGCAACCTGTAAGTCGCTTCCCTGTCTCATATCAATGTTTACCACCTGTGGTCACCCTATGTGGTACCCTTGTATGTATATCCAGCCTTTATCATGTAACGTGCATTTCATGTATATACTGTTATTACCTATCTGTGTTTGTACTTTAAGTGTTTATGTCACAGGACCTCCTTGTGAATGAGCTTGCTCGATGGAGTTTTTCTGCAATAAACTTGAACTTGAACTTGAAACATCTCAGGAACCGTACGACGTAGAAACAAAATTACAATTTCATATGAATTATGACTTTCCTGGCTAGTTTTGTACTTAGACCCCAGGGGGCTAAGCATGTTTGTGATGAAAAGTCCATATCTCACACCGTTTCCGAGATACGGGCCCTGAGAGGGGTGACGGGCACTGTACTGTTATCCAATGGGAAAAAGTATTAACTTTGGAGTGCCATCACTGTGCCGCCCTGCAAAATTTTTCATCAAACCACCAAAAGGCACATCAGTGGGATGTTGGCTTTCTTCCCTCCAAATTTCAGCCCAAAAGACCAAACCGTTATTTTGCAGCTGGGCAGCAAAAGATTCCTGTAATGTGGCAGATGCCGTAATGTTATCCTATGTGAAAAAGTGTCAACTCTGAAGTGCCGTAACTTTGCCGCACTGATATATGTTTTCACCAAAACACTGAAAGGCACATCTGTGAGATGTTGGATGTATTCCCTCCAAATTTCAGACGAAAAGACCAAACCTTTCGTTTGCAGCAGGTTGGCAAATAATTGCTTTCATTTTGCCATAGCCTGGAAAAGTAGTGCCGCAATTTGCGAAAGCTTTCACTAAAATTTGTGACACTTTTGTGAGTGCGACACTACTTTGCGAAAGTACTTTTTCCAGAAACTTTAAAAACATATTTCTAGGGTGTTTAACCTCAAAATAAAGACATGCTTATCATCCTCAGGGTCCGACTAGGTAAACACAAAAAGAATTGTGATGCTAGAGGGTCCCAAATTTAAATGCCAAGCATTTTTCTAATCACCAAATGAAAACAAAATGGCAGATTTTCGACACTACTTGGGCCATTTGCAACACTAAAAAGTGCATTTGCGACACTTTCAAACGTTTTGGTAACTTTTCCCATTGACTTATAATGGGAACTTGTTTTTATAATAACTTTTGAACCTTTTAATATTTTTTCACAAAATCTTTAAAAGGCACTTTGGGCACCCCAGCCACACATCATACAAACTGTGAGACCTGTAGGTGTGAGCAAAGAATGCACAAAAAAAAGTAAATGCGCACATGGATGTCGCTTAATAACTCAGCAGCTGTTTACCTGAACAGTACAAAAGTTGGCAGATCCCAAGATCTATGGTTTCACCCAGTGTCTGCCAAATTTCAGGCAAATCCATTGAATGGTGACAAAGTTATTTAGTTGCAAAGTCTGACCCTTTAACATTAAAAGGGATCCTCAACCCTAACTATGGTAGCACTACCGTGTTACCATAGTATATTAGTATTGCTACCATACTAAGGGTTGAGGAGCCCTTTTAATGTTAAAGGGTCAACACTGTTTTTCTGTATGCACCTGTTTGGAAAACAGATGGTACGCGCTTCTGTTACTGTTACAGTTAATGTTTCCACTTGCATTTATATCCCCCTTTGTGGTACCGATCCCGTCTATGACACCATGTGTGTTACCCTTTGCATTCTCATTCGCACTTGTGTTACCATGCCGCCGCATTACATTCACTATTTATCATCATCATTCTCAAAAAGAAGGGAAATTAGAGGCAAAAAACTCCATTTAATGCATTAGTTAGGGTTGTTCCACACCGACAAAAGTGAGGAAATTCGTTGTTAGGGTTGAAAGCCCCCCCTTGGACCCCCCTGCCGACACACCAAACCGGCATTGGAGTGCACACTGGGGTTGTCAGTCCTAACTCTCACCTCATTCTCCTATACCTCTGCTTCTTCACACATCTGATGGGATGAACAAGCAGAGGTATATGTAATACAAAATGGTAGCCAGGAAAATAATGATTTCCTCTACGTCATACGGTTGCTGAGATATTTGCAATTAAGTACTTCAGATGCTCATTTTCAGGTTCGATGGGCATTACAATGCATACATTCTTTGTACACACTGTGTTCCTTTATGTACCTGTTGGGTAAAAGCAGAGTATGCGCTTTTGTTACTGTTGCACATACTGTTTGCATTTGCATTTAGGTAGCCATTTGCATTACTGTTCCCATGTATGACATTGTGTATATTAATGGTACAGTTGTATGATTCTGGTAACATACTACTTAAGACAGGTAGGAGTTCCATGGTGTCAGCCAGGGATGCCACCCTTCCCCCCACAGCAGGCACTGCATCCTGAGTGGAGACTCACAGGAAAAGGAAACCCATGGGATCAATGGTAAAACTGTGTGATTGCTGCAACATGTAACTTGGAACACTTTGGAGTTGTATTTTGTCACCCCCTGAGAATCCCCCCCCGGAGCTTGTAATGCATGCTGAGTAGAGACTCACTGGGGGAAAAAAACAATAGATATAAATGGTTCAGCTCTATTATTTCAGTAACAGACTAGTTAGAATAGTTAGGAGTTGTGTAGCATCAGCCAGGTTATGCTGCCCCAGCTACAGAACAGGTGCTGTATCCTGGGTGGAGTCTGATAGGAAAACAAAACCATGGGCATCAACGGCACACTACTGTGGAGTTGTGTGTTGTCAGCTAGGCAATGTGCAACCTCAGTCGTGGTAGTGTAGCCTGAGTGTATAGTGGTAATGAAAGAAAAAATAAAGACATCAAGAAGACACCTCTGTGATTGTAGGGACATACAAGTTAGGACACTTAGGAGATGCATGGTGTTAGACAGGCTATTACAGTGTGTAGCTACTACTTCCTTGTCACCCTCCCCATTGGACATTCAGTATATATGGATATAAATGGTTCAGGTCCATGATTGTAGACCACACAGTAGTTGGGATAGTCTGGAGTTGTACAGCGTCAGGCAGGCAATGCCCACCCTTCTCCAGAGCAGGTACCAAACAAAGAATATGGATATTAATGGTACAGTTGCATGATTGCAGTAACATACTAGTTAGGATAGTTAGGAGTTGCATGATGTCACACAGGTAATGCCTACCATCCTGGAGCAGGTACTGTATTTTGCGTCCAGACTGACAGGAAAACAAAACCTATGGATATAACTGGTACAATTTCTTGATTTCTGTAATGTACTACTTAGTTCAGTCAAGAGTTCCATTGCATCAGCCAGGGAATGCCCACCTCTCAGAACAGGCACTGTATCTTGAGTGTAGACTCACAGGCAAAGAAAGTCAATGAGGACAGTGGAACAGGAGTGTGCTTGCAGGAACACACAAGCTGTAACACTTCTCTGTTGTGTTTTGTCAGCGAGGGAATGCCCGCCTCAGGCAGGTAATGTGAGAAAAATGATGAAATTTAGTGGCAGGGTTCAAAACCCCCTTTGGACCTTCCCAGCCCACCCAGCCCAGTCCTAAGTCTCACCACATTCTCCTATACCTCTGCTTCTTTACACATGTAGCATACTGCTTAGGAGAATTAGGAGTTCCATGGTGTCACCCAGGCAATTCTACCCTCCTAACAGGTACTACATCCAGAGTGGACACTCACAGTAAAAGGAAGCCCATGGATGTCAATGGTACAACACTGTGATTGCAGGAACACCAATGCTGGGACACTCTGGGGTTGTGTGTTGTAAACTAGGGAATGAGCCCTCCTCTTGTAATAGGTACTACATCTGGAGTGGAGACTCACAGTAAAAGGAAGCCCATGGATGTCAATGGTACAACATGGTGATTCCAGGAACACAGAAGTTGGGACACTCTGGGGCTGTGTGGTGTAAACTAGGCAATGAGCCCTCCTCTCGTAGCAGGTACTGCATCCTGAGTGTAGACTAATACAATTAGGAAGAACATGGGATTGATGGTAAAAACAGTGTGATTGCTATAACGCACAAGTTGGAGCACTTTCGATTGCAGTGATACACAAGTTGGGACACCATGGACAGAAAAACAAAACTATGTATATAAACGGTACAGTTGTGTGATTACAGCAACATACTACTTTAGAAATGTAGTAGTTCCATGGCATCAGCCAGGAATCCTCCCTCAGAGCAGGAATTGCATCTTGAGTGGAGAGCCACAGGAAAAGGAAATCCATGGGATCAATGATAAAACAGTGTGATTGCTGGAATACATAAGCTGGAACACTTTGGAGTTGTATTTTGTCACCCAAGGAATTCCCTCTCCCCCCCGAACAACATGGACATCAATGGCACACTACTGTGGAGTTGTGTGCTGTCAGCTAGGCACTACACAACCTCAGGCGAGGTAGTGCATCCTGAGTGAAGAGTGGTAGTGAAATAAAAAACATAGACATCAACAGGATACCTCTGTGATTGTAGGGACACACAAGTTATGACACTTAGGAGTTGGATGGTGTCAGACAGAAAATTACAGTGTGCCATTACTACTTCCTCATCTCCCTCCCCATTAGACATTCAGTACTGCATCATAAGTGGAGAACCACAGCAAGACCGAGTCCATTCACACCAATGCTACACCTCCATGATTGTAGTTTTACACAAGTTAGACAGTTAGGAGTTGTATGTTGTTAGTCAGGGAATGACTGCACTGTCTATAATAGTAAAAGTTAATCAATTCACAACGATGGTACGCCTGTGTGACTGCACGTGCTGTTGCACCAGTACAGTTGGTGTTTGGATTTACTCATCTAGTGAATGCTGGCTGTGCCCCCTCCTCCCACCCCTACACTCAGAGCAGGATATTAATGTTTCGATCTTTAGAGTCGGAAGAAGCAAGACTAATATTTATGTTTAGAAAAATATTCATTGAATTATTTTTTTCATACAAAAACATAAAAATATTGTCTTTTTAAAAGCATGATTCTTTTTTAACACTAAATTCTTCAACATTTCTATAATTATAAACAATGAAACAGATCAGAATTTACAAAAAAACATTGCCAGGTTTGCTGTGGTGAAGGAGTCAGCCCACCACATGAAGTTGGATGTATGTGGAGGTGCAGTGCAAGTGGAAGCTGCTCCAAAATATGATCGGTAGCGGATGTCTGTGGAGGCACTCAAGGTTGCCCAGGGAGACTGCTTTACTGGTCTTTGGGTGTGGCAGTGGTTGTCTCTGCGGTGCTGTCTGCGGGCGTATGAACCGGCTTCAGCAAAAGTCTGACTGTCTCCTGCTGTGCATGTAGAAAGGACAATATTTGTTGTTGTGCCTCTTTCATTTGTTGTTGTTCTTGTTTCAGGCCAATTATTTCTGCAGTGAGGTTGTCAACCTTCTGTTCAAGCCGGTTCACATGCTGAGCATGATGGAATTTCACTGATATCTGTGAACAGAGGATTACATGTATTGACATGTTAGACTGGCAATTATTATCAACTGGTTCAATTCCTCATGTAATTATATATCAGTTCTAGGACTATGTCTTGGTAACAGTTTGAGTAATGTCTTCAGTATGTAGCTAAATATTACAATCAAATTAGTGAAGTAATAAATTATGTCACATTGTTATCTTGCTAGGGAATGACCCTGTCCATCACCCCTAGAACAGGAACTGCATGTTGAGTATAGAACCATTGCAGAACTTAGAGTATGTACATCTATGCTTTAAGTCCTTGATTGAGTTATGCAGAAGTTTGTACAGTTAGGAGTTGCATGCCATCAGACAGGTGATGTCCAAACACCAGAGTAGGCACCGCATCCTTAGTGGTGATACACAACTAAATTGAGGACATGTAGATCGATGGTATACCTGTGTAGTTGCAGATGTACACAGGCTAGGACATTTAGGAGTTGCATGGTCTGAGCTGTACAATAGCCTGTGACACACACCATTCTGCATACCAGGTGGAGTTTTATGAGCATGGAGCCTCACTAAGCAAAAGACAATGGACATCTGTGGTGCACTCTGTTTCTTTCAGGCACACAAGTTAGGACAGTTTGGAGTGCATGGTGTTAGGTGCACAACAGTGTTTTGGCTCAGATAAGGCACTGCATTGTGATTATGGACCCACAAAAAAAGAAGAAAGAAGATGAGCATAAATGGTGCTACTACATGGTAACAGGAACACAGAAGTTAGGACAGACAGTAGTTGATGATGTGAGCCTGTTACTCCCCCCCCCCGTACAACAGACAAAGGAGGTATTGTGTTCTAAGTGTACACCCAGAGGGAAATGAACATATGAACATTAATGATACAGTTCCCTGTTTGTAGGATTAGACAAGTTAGTACACTTGGGAGTTGTATGGGATTAGACAGTCAGTCATCCTGTCACAGTGACACAGAGAACAGGCACTGCTTTTTTAGTAGAAAATACAGCAAAATAAAGGTGCTGGATATCTTTGTAGAACTTTATTATTGTAGTAAAAATGTAGTTGGGACAGATAGGAGTGTAATGGTGTCAGCTAGGCAAGACCAGTCCTACCCCAAGTGTGCCAGTGCATTCTAACTGGAGAGTGACAGACAAATGAAGTCCATGGATATTTATGGGACAGCACCATGAGTGCATAAACTAAGAAGTTGATACACTTTGTAGTTGAGTGTTGTTAGTCAGGGAATGTCTGACAAGTACGGCACAGGAGGTACTACATGGTGAGTGTACAGTAAAGGTTATGTATCAGTAATATCATTATTGTAGTGATACACTTCTTGTGATAGATAGTAGCTGTATGCTGTTACCTAGGCAATGTGCTCAACCCCCGCCCCTGTCAGGCCAGGTGCTGCATCATGCGTGGGGTGTGAGAGAAAAACAAATGTTATGGACATATCAAGTATAGCTTTACAATTGCAGTAACAGATAAGTTAACACAGTCAGGAATTCCAGGTTATTACAGGAGTTATGTTAATGGTCTGTTAATCATCCTTTAGGGGTGAATGTGTCATGAGACCTGGCCAAGTGCTACATAACCCTAGAGGGTGATCAACTTACAATTAAGATAACTCCTGGGAGCAGCTATTTGTTATTATAATAAAAAATACTAGTAAAATACTGTCACAACTTGTTCAGTACATAATCAGGGTGTACATGTATGTTAATCAAGGATTTACATAGCGTTGATAGAATGTTAAGTACCAATCGGAAAGGTGTTTTTGGGTGGCTAAAGTGAGAAAAAGAAACTTCATGGATATGCAAGGTGCATTATGGCGCAATGGTTTAAGGCTCTAAGCTGCAAATCTGGAGACCTGGATTTGAATCCCATAGCCCCCACTTGCATACTGTGTGACCCTGAGCAAGTCACTTAACTTTCTCGTGCTCCCAGGTTACACCTGCAAACAAGCTTTCAGCTTAGTGTGTCTCACCTGATAAAATAATTGGTAAAAAAAAAAGAAATAAAAAATGTGCCTTGCTGCATTGGTACACACGCTAGGACAGTTAGGAGTTGTACCATGTCAAGCAAGCCAATGATGCACCCTACAAAAACAACATATATACAGTATGTTGAGTGGTGAGGCATAACTACAGTGAGTGTATAGAAATCAACAGTAAATCTGCATGGTTGTAGCGATACACAAGTTAGCATACTTTGTAGTGGGATGCAGTAAGTCAGCCAATGCTCGCTTATAAAAGCACAACCAAATGAGCTAATTTATAGTGATAGCGGATGCACAGGAGGACTGATTACATGTATGTCAATGTCACATGCCCCTCACTGGAGGCATAGACAAGGCAGCACAGGTAGGAAAAACACCATCTATCTCAGATCAGTTAATGAGCATTGAGTGAAGAGGTATAGGTAAAGTAAGGGCATATACATCAACATCATATTTCTGTGGTTGAAGATACATTAAAATTAGGATAGTTAGCTGTTGATTGAACTCAGTAATGTGATGCACCCATATCTCCTCTGACTTCATCCCTCAGTAGTTCATTGTGAGTCTGTAGGTTCAGTGGCAGTAGTGGTATGGAGACGTACACTGCTACCCACAGATATTGCCAGCTATTTTTGAATATTTTTGTGATATTTCTAGCGAACTTTCCTGCTTTCTGCATTTCCACAGTAGGTGCAGCAGAGGTAAACTGTTTAGAAATATTGCTAAATATCTGGAAATCGCTGGCAATGTGTGTAGCTACTACTGTATGGTACAGATTCATGATTTTTTTTTTTTGTGCAGTACGTTAGACAGAGATTTAATGATCTGTCTAGTTATGGTTAAATACTTACACTTAGCAGTGGTGCCAGTCTCCTGTTTGATCTGTGTTACAGAACTTCTTTATGCAGTCTCACTGGCCACTATGGAAGAGAGAAATAGATTCTGTAATGTACAGTATTACAATCTGCTCATTAATAGCAAGACTGTTATTCTCTTCTATGTTTGATTATATATTATTATTCTAGGATGCTATTACCTGCTACACTTTAGGTTGGCCCTGCTGATTACTGATACGTTTCAGCTATAATATATGGAAACACTAATAATCGACTGTATATTGACTACAAAACTACAACTGAAATATTACGATGGCTATTCATGATATATGTCTTGAATATCAGCTGTGTACAAGATAGGACACTACATTAGAGTGCAGTGTGAAACACTTGATGTACTACTACCCTTTCTGATCTGATAGTAGACCATCAGTGATAGTCAGAATCTAAATACAAAACTAAACATTAATATTATGCAGTATTGAGAATAGCTTAATGGTATTTATTAGAATGAGCAGTTGTATAGAGTAAGCTATGGTATGGTCCTTTAGTGTTTGGTGACTGGAGAAGGACACCACAAGGAAAGTACTGAATAGCATCACTATTTTTAAATGGTGTCAGGTGTATATAGCTTAGTACTGTGAGTTCATATTCACTTAAAGACAGGAATACACATTGAGAAATATACCATTAAGTTTATACAGACTTCAGGGGTGGGATATTCAAAGGGGTTGTGCTTTGCGCAACAGTATTGTGCCATGTGCTACCCACTGATGCGCCCCGGCATGATGTTCAGAAGGGAAATTTGCTCCATGGAAATACTGATGCATCGAGGGCAGCAGTAATGTAAGTGGTGCAAGTGCATGGGTGGCGTGCCAATGCATATGCAGCACATCCCAATATTCAGCCCGGGATGTGCGGCGCATATGCAGCCACACACCCATCTTGCACCACACAGGAGTGTGCAAAGATGTTCCCAAATATTACTGGAGCAAGGACTGGCCACCCACAGGCTGGCTACTGTATTGCTGTGCAAAACATGGCAGTTGCCAGTTGTTGGTGGCCACCCGAGCCCTGGTGGCACCATACGGTGGTGTAGCGCCACCCCCAAAAATGTCAGAAACATGTGCTGTAATACTTATTTAACTCCCTGGTGGTCCAGTACACTGCACCTTTTCCTGATCGTGGGCTGTAATGAGTAATCTACTCCCTGATGGTCCAGTGGACTGAAGTCCCTGGCCGATTATGGGCTTTAATACATATGCAACTCCCTGGTGGTCCAGTGGACCAAACTCCTTGCCCGATCACAGTCTGTATTAAGTATTTTACTCCCTGGTGGTCCAGTGAACTGAAGTCTGTGCTCAATCATGGGCTTCAATAATTAAATAACTCCCTGGTGGTCCAGTGGTACCTGTACCCCCCCAAACCACCCACTCACACCCACCATCCTGCTCCCCTCCACCCAGAACAGGCATTACTTATACTTCATTTGCATTGTCTTAGCTTGTGACCCAACAAGGACAATGCTGTTGGTGTCAGAGTTTTGTTCCTCCACAGACTCTAGCTCTGGTGGTACAGCATTTGGAACAGGTCGGATGCACCTCTGATTTCCTGGAATAGTGAAATGATAGTGATTTTTTTTGAATGTTCTATATATTTATACTTTAATTTACCACAGATTTCTATTTGTAAGTTTCTGTTGCTATTTTGTTTTTATAGGTAGTCAGAATAGCATATTGTACATTCTTTGATTATTAAGACATTTATTTAGCACAGAGATGCTGTGTTCTGTGTGTCTGTTATATTATGTTTATACAATGGAATAAGTGAAAGTTACAAAGTCTGACTTCACATAATTGTTATAGCTATTATATTAATAGAAGCATAGAAAAATTGACTTTGATGGCAGATGAGGAACGCTTGGTACACCCAGTCTGCTAATTTCATTACTTACAGAATAAGTCACAGATCCTGGTTAACCAACAGGCTATTATTCCTACCCCCCTACAAGAGTTGCCTTATGTCTGTCTTCCTCCTCTTTTCTCATTACTGAGCAGAAATGTTCCTTCAGTATCCCTGCTTTTTCACTGTCCCCCTGCCCAACCACCGTTCATTGTATTCATTCTCACTATACCTCCCTTTGTCTTTCTATGCTCTCTGATATACCTATTAAAAGTTTTATCCCCCTTCTTAACCAAGTTGGTATTTTTTCCTCAGTTTGCCCATTTGCTATTATAACTTCCCTCTCTGCTTTCTTCCTCCTTAACTGGTATAGCTCTGTGTCCTGTTACTTCTGTGTTTCCTTATACTTCCTGAATACTATCTTTTCCTGCCTGTCTTTCACCGTCACTTATTTTGAGAACTATAGGGATGTTTTCTTTCATTTTGACATTTTTGGGTAACAAATGTATTGTGTACTCATGGCATTGTAGGCATTCCCCTGCAACGGGCTTACCAGCCTCCTCCCACATTTGATATGCTATGTTGTACCAGCCAGAGTCATTCTCTGGTACAGATCTGAGCTTTTTTAAGACATGAAAATGCTGTTGGAGCAGCTTCCTCTTGTGCATGCACATAACGGTAGTTTTGTGGTGTACTTTATAGCAGCACCGCATGTGGCTGCTTATGCACCTCCACATGTTATCCAGCTTCCTGTTGGTACTATACATCTGGATTCTTGCAATTCCTTTCTATGGGCAGATTCCACCAAATGGCTAACCTCTCTTGAGCTCCAGAGTCTCATTCTTCTTAGTAATTCTCAGGTCTGCAATGAATATATATATATATATATATATATATATATATATATATATAGAGAGAGAGAGAGAGAGAGAGAGAGAGAGAGAGAGAAAGAGAGAGCTCAGTATGTTAATCTCATATTTAATGCTTTCTGAATTGTTCTATTTCTGTGCAACTTTAAGACTAACAATGTGCAGCTAGTATGCTGCCATATATTGAGCAGTACTGATTAGTACTCATGATGTTTGACAACAGTTATGATTATATTACAACACATAGAGGGCACATAACTATGTGTGGTATGTCATGCAACATGTGTGGTGTTTGTGAGTATAGTTACAGCATCTGTATAGACATTTATTTTTAATGTTAGTGATGTGCTACCAGCAGTACAATTCTACCTACACTGCAAAGTTCCTTGGTACCCGTCTTCCCCAAAGACCAGGTAGTTTATCCTGAGTGTGCAGTCACAGGAAAAGGAAGCCAATGGGTTTAAACTGCAGACCTCGCTGGTTGCAGGAAAGCACAAATTATGGTTGTTTGTATTTGGATGTTGTTATCCATGCAATGTGCACACATTTCTCCCACCCACCCCAAGCGAGGAACTGCATCCTGAGTGAAGATGTACAGAAAAACAAAGAAACTACATGCTAAGTGAAGAGTGATAGTTAGAGTGAGGCAATAGACACCTAAAGTATACCTGTCTAATTATATATTTTGACAGATTAGCATATTTAAGATTTGCACAGACTCGGTCTGATGATCTCACCCCCCAAATAACAGGCACCGTCTCAAGTGTGGTGTGGTACTATGAAAAAAAAGATAACATGTCTTTCTGTGATGTTTGCTATGTATGTAGCTGTTCTATTTTTTGACCAAGATTTTGTGGTTCTTAAAAGAACTGTTTTTTTAAAAAGCACACAGTTTAACAGTCTGATTTCTTTAGAAGGCTGTGAGTAGTCCATCTCTAAGGTCTCCCAGAGACAGGCAATTGCCAGCACGAGAGAAGTGCACACTGACTGGTAGGTATAGCCAGTCATTAGAATACTTAATTTCAGGGTGACATATTGTGCGCATTCCAGACATGTGCAGATATCCATATATCTGTATGTTAACCTTTCTGCATGCTCTGTCAAGCAGGCACATGTGCTGTTCTGCTTGCCAGATCCTGTGTTCTGTTATATCAGAAAATATTATCTTACAGGCAGACAACATATGCATGATAGAAGCAAGGTCTAATTTTGCTTCTGACACTTAATCAACCCATCTCTTTGTGCCAAGATAATTGCCTCTGAGATGAATCAGCAGCATGTCTGGCTGAGCATGAGTCCTCAAAAGTCTGTGGATAGTTGGCATGAGATGATCCCACCTCATGAAACCTCTTCCAAACTGATTAACAAAGCAATTGGGCAGCCTCAGGTCTCTGCCAAAATTACTCCTCTGAGCATACTCAGAAGCATGCCTTACTATGCTGCTGCCCACTATCCACACAGTCTTTTTGCTGTTTTCTCCCATTCTTAGGTGTTTAACTGAGAAGTGGTAAGAGAACTACCAAAAAAACAGTGTTTCTCCTGCAGTAGCTAGAGACAAGTGAATGTAAAACTAAGATTTCCCTCCCAGCTTTAACATTGGTTTTGTGGGCTGTTCCAAAACACAGTCATTTTGACATGTTATTGGTTAGTGATTTGTCATGGTTAACCAATACAGTGGATGCACTGACTATTACTACACTGAATGGCTCTTCTTGATGTCAACCACAAATGCAGGAAGATTTCTTAGTGGGAAAAGGTAACATTGCCATTGGCTACTTCAAACAATAACAGGGTGACAGAGGCATGTGATTGATTTTGTGTCTTCTTATGATACATGTGCTGCTACTTTCTGCCTCCATTTTCAGCTCTATCTGTGCAAGTAAGTACTGATTGACACTGACGTTAAACTGTTATAGCTTTGTTTAACAGTATGCTAGCTAAATAATATTGTTATAGTGAAATGCAGCATTAAAAAGCATTTTGTTTAATACTATTTTTACACTGGTTATACTTTATATGATACTGTAAAATTGTTTAGAAGGTATGGTGTACTTACATAGTCAGAACCTGGGTCTTGCTGGTTATCCTTAAGATGGCTACTATGTCTTTTTTCTTCAGTGTTCTGTTGTTGTGATTGGTTGCTTGATGAGGCCTGATAAATCTACCGCTATATTGGTTGAACCATGTGTCACTCAAATAGGCGCCAGTCTGTGATTGGCTGAGTGTGAAAAGGGTGTAACGCAATTGGTATTTGAGAAACTTTCATATGTGCAACACTACTTTGTGACACTTTTGTGAGTTTGACACTACAATTCGAAAGCACATACAACACTTTCGCATGTTTGACACTAAAATTTGTGAAATTGTTGAATGTACGACACTAATTTTGAGGATGTGTCACACATTCGACACTGTTTCTAAAAATTTTAGAAAAAGGTTTTTTTAGGTGAAACAGCACTGCAGATGCCTGATATACAAGTTCTGCTTGATTGCTCAGATATTAACTTATTTATAATCATATTATTATAGAGATGTTTGTCACTGTTTGAAAAGAATGTGTATTGCTTTACTGATCTTCAGTTACTACAGTAATTGTCTACACAGTGTTAAGTGTGGAGTTGTTTTTGTTTTTTTATATGAGATATGTATAGTGTAGCATACTATGTTATGTCACGATGAAGGTAAAGAGATAATTTTTTTTCTCTGCTTTCCATACAGGTGTCTGATTTTGCTGTAAGATTGCTGTACTGAACTGTGAATTGTGAAACAGGGAAGATGCCTTCCAGACAGAGACAGAAGTCTATGGAGAAATGAGACAGGTATAATAGTATGTCACTGTTGCTTAAAAGTAATGTAAAAGTCATTCACGATAACTCAAAACCTAAATCAAATCAGCATTCAAGTGAAAGTGTTAGTTCAGACATTCATGATTCTACAGTAAAGAAATGTGTTTGCTCTAGACCAAGGAAAGAATGTGCGACTAAGCAACAGTTGCATAGGTCTGTGAACTGCAAGGATACTGTTGCAGAGACACACATCAATACATTTGTTACCCAAAAATGTCAAAATGAAAGAAAACATCCCTATAGTTCTCAAAATAAGTGACAGCAAAAGCCAGGCAGAAAAAGATAGTATTCAGGAAGTATAAGGAAACAGAAGTAACAGGACACAGAGCTGTACTAGTTAAGGAGGAAGAAAGCAGGAAGGGAAGTTATAATAGCAGACGTGGTAAGCAGCGCAGTCAGTGTGTAGCTGCTGATGGACATCTGAGTAAGCAAAAGTATTTTCGAGCACTAGCTGGTAAAGCTAAGATTGATAGACTTATTGCTGCTGTATTGAAATGGGAGCATAAAAAAGTCAAAAATCATATAAGTTTAATGAAAATGCGAATCCAAGTACTGAAGTTTGTAAATACAGCAGTTTTTGTCCTTCATGTCTGTGGTGTAAAATGTCTCATGCACTTGAGCAGTTCAGAAAGACTGTGTATGACATAAAGTTGAGACTACAATGGTACCCCATCTTGAGTGTGCACAATTTCTGTGATGTTTTCACAGGACGGTGGCTGCACACACAGCACTCAGAGACGTATTTCTGGGAGGATTCATATTACTCACAGAAAAAGGACAGCAACTTGTGCATTGATGAGTCCAGTAAAGTGTGCAATGTACTCAGTGTGTGTAATGACACTAGAGTGGAGTCAGATGATGAATGTGAGGAAAGTATTCAGCCTCGTAAATGACACTGTCTCTCATGGACATGCAATGAGACTTGTTACCAGAGGTAATCATCATTTGACAAAGATGTGCTCTTCATCAACCTGTTTGTCATTACTGATCGTGAAGACAGACATAAACTGTTTGAGAGTATAGACCTTTGTGAGATCTGTCCACATACTGGACTCATGGGTCATTCACTTACATGCCTAGATAGTGGTGTATGTGGCAGTGTCTTTCATCACATGCATATGCTGGGAGTGTATCAATCAGGCATGTGTAATTTTGTGTACAGGGTCTTCATCGAGTTGTCACTCAATATACTCATCTGAATGAGTTACTGCAGTCTGGTGACATGCATGGTGCCATGACATTTCTGAAACAGCTGCGGCACATCAGCAGTGTGACTGAAACTGTGATTGATCAGTCATCAATTGTTGATGACAATTTTGTGTTTGTGTTAGAAAGTGATATTCTCAAACAGTTTGGGAAATCAATTGCCAAATTTTACTTGACAAAGACAGAAAAATTTGACTCTGTATATGTGTCATGTCATCGCCTTTGTTATGAAAAACAAATGGTGACGGTAAACTTGGAAACCTTTTCACCATACAATATGTGGTTTCGTCTTGTAGCATTTCTGCTCTTAAAGTGTGACTTTCAATTAGACCCAATCATTGTGATGTGCAAACATTGTTTCTCCAAAGTAAAGTCTAACGTTCTACCACCAAGGTCAGTCTTGAACAACATGGAGGCAGATGTTACACCAAGTGAGACTGCCACGTTGAATATACTAACATACTAACATACTATTTGCCAGCAGATTAGGTCTTATGGTCTATCAAGTCTGCTCGAACCTAGATCCTTAGTTGGGTGCCAAGACCCTCCCATCCCTTGTGCTCCAGAAACCCCTATCATCCATCCCAACCCCCCCGGGACAGGCCATCATCTGATACATCCACTTTCTGTGTCTGTCCCACCCTCTCTTAAAGCTCTCCACTGTGGATCTCTGAACCAGCTCACCAGGCAGAGCATTCCAAGGGTCCACCACCCTCTCAGTGAAAAACCTCCTCCTCTTTTCCCCCCTCACCCTTCCACCTTCCAACTTCAAACCATGCCCTCTGGTGATGCCTCCCTGCTTTAGTCTAAAGATCCCCTCCATGTTTACCCTATTTATTCCCTTGAGGTACTTGAAGACCTCAATCATGTCCCCCCTGTCTCTCCTCTCCTCCAATGAAAACAGGCAGAGCTTCTCAAGTCTGTCCTCATAAGTCAAATCCCCTAGCCCTCATATCATCTTTGTTGCCTCCTCTGTACCCTCTCCAGAGCTGTATGTCCCTCTTCAAGTGTGGTCTCCAGTACTGTACACAGTACTCAAGGTGTGGTCTAACCAGTCCATTGTACAGTGGCAGAATCACTTCCTTGCTCCTAGAGGTGATCCCCTTAGATGCATCCCAACATCCTGTTTGCCTTGCTAGCTGCTCTCCTGCACTGCTCAGTGTTATTCATACATGTATCCACCATGACCCCTAGGTCTTTTCCCCTGTTGAGGCTTCCAGCACCTCCCCTCCCAGGGTGTACCTGTGTTTAGGGTTTCCCCGACCAAGATGCAACACCTTGCACTTGGTGATATTGAAATTTAATTTCCATGTGTGAGCCCAGCTTTCCAGGGTGTCCAGGTCCCCTTGCAGAGCCAACCTCCCCTCTTCTCCCTCAACTACTGCTCCCATCTTGGAGTCATCCGTGAAGAGACTCATTTCACACCCTATACCATCCCTGATGTCTGATATGTATGCATTAAACAGGATTGGACCCAGGACCGAGCCCCTGTGGTACCCCACTACCAACCTCTGTAGGGTTCGAGCTCCCCACAGACCACTACTCTCTGAGTGCGTCCAGCTATCCAGTTTTCAATCCATCTGACCATCAAAGGGCCTACTCCTAACCCCATCAGTTTCTCCACCAGACCATTGTGGGGGACAGAGTCAAACGCCTTGCTGAAGTCCAAGAATAATACATCCACAGGCTTACCTCTGTCCAGTTCTGATGTTACCCATTCATAGAACTCCACAAGGTTGGTTTGACATGATCTACCTGGCACAAACCCATGCTGCCGACTATCCAGACCTCCCACCTCCTCCAAGTAAACCCCCAATCGTTCCTTTAGTATACTCTCCATTAATTTTCCCACCACCGAGGTTAAACTGATGGGTCTATAGTTTCCTGGTACTTCCTTCGACCCCCCTTTATGGATTGGTACCACATGTGCCTCTCGCCAATCCCTAGGTACCCTACCTGTCTCAAGTGACCTGTTGAAAAGCTTCACCAGAGGTGCAGCCAGTATGTCCGCCAATTCCCATAGTACTCTCGGATGAATGCCATCTGGCCCAGGAGATTTGTCTTTCTTTAGGGCCTTGAGGGCAAACCACACCCTTTTGGTGGGGATGGCATCATCCGTCCCCTCCACCTTACTGGTCTTTTTATCCTTATCCAGATGTGACACCCCTGGGGTACCTTTCCCTCCCTTTTGCTCCATTTCTGTTGCTCCCCTGATCCCACTCCGTGCCGCTTCTATCCCTTTGTGCCTTGCTTTGTAGATATCCCATCCCCCTCCCTAGTGAACACAGAGGCAAAGTACTCATTAAATACCTCTGCCTGGTCCCTCACCTCTTCCACCCACCCTCCTTCTGATCTCAATCTGCTGAGATGGCCCTTAGTTTTTCTCCGCTCCCCAATGTACCGGAAGAACCCCTTTTCCCCTCCATGTATTCCCTGTGCCAGCCGTTGCTCTTTACTGGACTTAGCTCCCCTCACCATACGGGTGACTTTTCTAGATGCAAGCTGGTACATTTCCTTATCCCTATCCCCTCTTGTTGTTTTATATTTTTTGTAAGCCGCCTTCTTTTCTCTGACTGCTACCTGGACCTCACTGGACCACCAGCATGGTTTATGTGACCTTGCTCCTGACGTTTCAACTAGCGCAGATCCTGACTGCCTCATGAAGTCTCCGTTTATGACCTCCCATCTCCTTTCCACACTTGTTGTTGAGGTAATCCCTTCAAGTGATCCTTAAGAATATTTCCATGCCCATAAAGTCTGCCCCTGAAGTCCACTGCCAGTGTCCTAGATCTCACCCCCACTCCCCAATGCTTATTTGAAACCAGACAGTATTGTGGTCACTCCCAGTCAGGGGTCCTGTACAACCATGTCCCTTACCAGATCCCCATCTGCCAGAACCACATCCAGGACATGCCCCTCCCTTGTGGGCTCCATCACATGCTGTGTTAAGAACACATCCTGGAAGCCATCCAGCAGCCTCTGCTCCTTGGCCACCTTAGAGGACATGGTTCCCAGTTTGTACCTGGCATATTAAGGTCCCCATCAACACCACTCCTTCCCTTTTGGACAACACTGGGCAATGATGTTGTCCAGCAAACCATCTCTAGAACATCACTCATCCCAGGGGCCTATGCTACTCCCAGCTTGATCTTATCTCCTGCTGGGATCGTAAGGTGACCCATAAGGCTCCACATTTCCTCTGCCTCTTCTACCATAGCAATTTCTATGTCATCTCTAATGAACATAGCCACTCCACCCCTCTGCCCTCCTTTCTATCCTTCCTAAGCATAGTGTACCCCCACATTTAGGTCCCAGTCATGGTTTTTGTTGGCCCATGTTTCCGTGACAGCCCACATCCACCCCCGAATAGCATGGCCTGGAACTCTGGCAACTTGTTTCCCAAGCTCCTGGCATTTACTAACACTAACCCCCACCCCTTATCCCTGATCCTTTTGTCGAACCCCACCCAGATTCCTTATACTTCCATCCTCCCCTGCTCCTCCTGAAACCTCCACCTCAGTCTGTTTCCCCTCCCTTGGGCTTGAAGGCTACTCCCTCATCTGGAGAGAAGGGCTTCTGGTCAGCCCTCCTTATCCCTTCCCCTTAGAAGTTTAAACCCACCTTTCTTGTATGTAGTCAGCCATCCCCTGTTTAAGGACTTCTTCCCTAATGGGGCAAGATGAAACCTGTCCTTGGCATATAGTCCCTTATCCTCCCAAACTCCATTCCAGTTCCCTAACACCCCCAACCCATTCTCTTCACCCCACTTCCTGAGCCATTCATTAACCTCTGTGAGTTTCATTTTTTTCTCCACTGAGGCCTTTGGTACTGGCAATATCTCCGAAAAGGAAATGTTGCATCCATTATCCGACAGACTCTGGCAAGTTCTTGGAACCTACCTTGCTGGATTTCCATAATGCTATTTCCTCTAGATCATTAGTTCCCAAATGCACCAGGAAATCCGGTTTCCCTCCACAGTCCCTAACCATTTCATACAATCATGAACTTTGCTCTGTGCACTGTCAGCCCAGAGATACTCACTACCTTCACCTGGCTATGGCATCCATCCCTGTCCCTCCCAATGGATACCTTAATCATCGAGTCTCCCAGTAACAGAACCTTAACACTGCCATCATCCTTATGGTTACCTCCACTATGCCCTCTCAGCCCCCTCCCCACTTTATTCATGATCGCAATTTCATGGGAGTCTTCCTGCCTTATTAGAGACCCTTGTCACCCTCCCCTTTCTGCCTCCCTTGCTATTTTGCCCACTTAACTCAAACCCCTCTGAATAGGTGTCCCTTTAACCTCTCTTATCAGACCATTTATCCTGGCTCCGATGGTTTCCCCTTCCCCGCACCCTCATCCCCCCTTGTAATAGTACCCCTGTCTCCAGAGGCTCTCTGTGGTCCCCTTTAGCTAGGGGCCCCATCCTTGTACTGACCTTCCTGCTGAAGGGGGCTCCTCTCCCACCTCCTTGTCTCCCAGTTCCTCTCCAATCATGCTATCCTCCCTCATGTCTGGAATATGTTGCATCTCCCCCATTTGCTTAACATATATGTTCCCCTTCTCCTCTGGGACTATGTCTATCCTTTCCATAGCTGTTCTGTGATGCCCTATGGGTATCTGACTCCCTCCCCAGCCTCTGTATAAGTTTCCTCATTTCCACCAACCCCTTCCTCCCCTCTAGGATGCTTAGTATCTCAAATTTATTGTGACACTCTCGTCAGCCTCCATCAAGTAACCCGAGTTTCCTGACTGCATCTCTAAAGCCCTCTTCTTCTTCTCTTGCACTGTTCACCTTAGGAGCTCCCTTCCCACAGTCTGCTGTTTTAGGCTTCCGCACAACAGCCCCTCCTGACTCTTCCCCCTCCAGTCTCCTTGAATTCAGAATTTTCACCCTGTACGCTTTCCCCTTAGCATCAACTTCCCTATCTAAGGGTCCTTTGTCCCTAATATCCCCCCTTCTGCTTGCTGTAGCATAATGTCCTGTAATTTCAGAGCATTGCCCCAGCCTCCCCTCAGCCCCACCCTTCTTCTGCCCATATCCACACCCCTTATCCTTGGACACCCCCCCCAGCTCCCACAGCTTACTCCTTAACCAATATACCTCACTCCTGATACAAGATAGCTGTCTACAGAGTGGGCAGCCTCCCTCTCTCCAGGCCCAATTTAGAATTAATGCCATCCCACAGCCTGTGCAGCCTACAACCCTTCCGAAGATGCCTGCCATGGTGGAATATGGCCACCCTGATTATCCCCCTCTGTTTATAATAGCACACCCCCTTTTCTCAGTCCCTTTCCCCAGGAGTACAGTTTCTCTCTATACTGACTGTAGTTATTTACAAACCCAATTTCAACCCCACCAACAAAGTTCCCAAGTCTCACAAACACATACAGTCCAGTATGTGTTCAGTCCCACTAACAGTGTGTGTAAGCAGACTCCAGGTACCGTATGATGTCACAGGCCCACCAACTCCTGTTGCTTCAAATTTCAGTCCCAAACAGAAATACTCAGCCCTTCAATCCCAACCCCCCAGTGGCTTTTCAGTATTTAAGAAAGCCTACAAAACAGGGTGGGTGGGAGGGCTCTTACCAAACACCAGGCAAACAACACATTTAAATTACCTTCTAATTTTCCCTGCCAAACATCTATCCCCAAACCTACAATATCACAGCCCAAGTATCAGTTCAAATTCAAGGTAATAATTTTTAACACATAGAACTAATTTCACTAACAAACTATTCAAATATTTCAGTTTAAAACAAAATATAACTCCTGGCCTCTTTTCTACCAACCTGTTGCTTAAGCTCCCAAGTGAACGGTGTTTGAATGGATTCCAATTCAGACCAAGAAACTATTTCAAACTATTCTACATCTGAACAATAAGACATGGAACATCCCACAAAAAGAACTCATTAGATCTCTTAAGGGTTCCATTATGTATCGTCCACTTCCTCTCCAGGAAAATGTGGAGGAGATTTCTAGTGATAATACTTTGGTGGCTCTTGTCAATGGTGTTCCAACTAAGTCAAAGGTCATTTGGCAGGATGTTGTCAATGTAGAGAAGGTGAAGCTTGCTCTTACTTATTTAAAAAGCAACAATCCCTTTTATGCAGACCTTGATATTGATCACATAACCATTGTGTCTGTAGAACAAGATGTGTTGGGAAGCACTAAATCAATGATTGAGAAGGTCAATGCTGCAACAAATGGTAATGTGTATGCGCAGTACACAATTCACCCACTGCATGGCAGAGATCCAGTAGGGGGCAAAATTGATCTTTATCAAATGAAACAGGTGGAAGGTGAGCCTGTCAGCATTTGGGAGGCAACACTGGAAGCACGCTGTTTCCCAGACTTTATCCCAAAAGGGTCAGGTGGTCACCTGGATGAAAGAGAAGAGCATATACAGGGAACTGAGTACTGAACAAGCTGTGTGCTCAGTAAAGATGGCAAATTCAGATGCAACATACAGTACCTGTTTCATTTCCTGTGGGAGATTGAACTTAGCATATTGTCTGTGTCTATTGTGCATACTATTCATCTGACTACTCTACTTGATGGAATTACAGCTGCACAGTTTCTTGAGAAATTGAAGTAGAAAGATGAAAACGTGCAAGTTAATTTGTCTTCTATTCTGTCAAGTCTACCTGGCACCAAAGAATATTGCTACTGCAGACACTCTGAGGTGATGACAATGCTGTGAGAGCATGGTGCAGCTACATGGTTTGTCACACTCAGTTGCACTGACTAGGCCTGGGATGAGGTCATAGAACTGTTGAAGTGGGCAAACACTGATGTTGATGGTATAGCATCAGTGACTGTCGGAGAGATGTGCACACTTGACCCTGTCTCTGTCACAAGGCATTTTCACAAGCAGTTTCATGATATTCTAACTTTCATTTTGTCTAAGGGCAATCCACCTCTTGGTGTTGAGGAAAATTACTTTTGGAGGATGGAGTATCAGGCATGAGGTGCTCCTCATATTCACATGTTGCTGTGGATCAAGGATGTCTCCCATACAGGTGAGCCTGAAGCACAAGTGCTCGCATTCATCAGGAAATATATCACTTGCCGCATTCCGGACAAGTATGACAGTCCAACACTGTAGAAGTTGGTGCAAAGGTTTCAGCACCATATTTGTGTGAAATACTGTTGCCGGGTAGTGAAGAACAAATCTGGTTGGTACACAAGATGTCATTTTGGATTTCCTAGTCGTGTCTGTCAGGATGGTTGCATGAATGATCTGTTTTCAGCAATGCGACACCACTTGAAGGCAAAATCAACCAAGAGGGTATATGAGTTACCGAGAGATCAGAAAGAGGTGTACATCAATGACTACAACCCTACTCTTCTCCTAATGTGGCAAGAAAACATAGATGTTCTGTCTGTGGCTGACAGCTCACTGGCTCTTGTGCGGTATATCACTTTGTACATTACTAAACATGTGCAGACTAGCTTGCAAGATCTTTGAGAAGATATTACAGTTCAAGCAAGAGCCTGACATCTCAGTTGTAGTCACTAGGCTTGAAGATCCTTTCACACAGAGAATGTGGTGCTTATGAGGCTGGTGATCGCTTGATTGGTACACAACTGTACGGCAAGTCTGATGCTGTCTGCTTTCTCAGTGTGAACTACAAAGAGAAGTGAAAGTATGTACTTATTCCTCATGCTGAGATTGAGGAACTGGCTGTCAATAGACCCTCTTCAAGACATATCTTGAAGAATAACCTCATTGGCACATACTACCCCTGTAGATATGAAGACATGGATGATATGCATCTATTTCAGGTGGCTAAGTGGTATGACTACAAGACAAATATTACTCCTGATTGTACACGTAACATTTACAAGGTCAGAGGAGTGGATGGCTGTCTTGTTAAGAGACATAAGCCTTGGCTCATTGACCACTGTAAGTTACATCTAGGCACATCTGAGAGCAGAGAGCATTACTACTTTGTTTTGTTTTTCCTATTTAGACAGTGGAGGAATGAGGCTGAATTGAAAGGTAACTGTGATACATTCGAGGAAGAGTTCAATTGCAGTTACAAGACATTCAAAAGTCAATATCCAGAGTTATACATACAGTAACTAGATACTGAGAAGGAGCAGCTTGAAAAGGTTAAGGAGCTACTTGAGGTGGATACTCCTGTTAGCTTACAGGACAATCTTGATCCAGAAGGACAAGGTATCCATGGGGAAACTCTGCCTCTGAATGCCCCAGAAGTACTCATGTCGGAAGTGGAGAGTGCCCTGCAACATGGAACGCACTGTGGTGCTGACCCAGCTGAGTTGAGACAGAGACTCAATGAGCAACAGCGTGTGGTTTATTCTCAGGTTACTGACGCAGTCTGGCATGGGATCCTGCATGAAGAGAAGAAATTTGACTGTCTTGACTACAAACCACTGATAATATTTGTTAATGGGTCAGCTGGAACAGGGAAGAGTTTCCTTATTGAGGCCATTACAGCTGAAATACAGAACTTGACAGGGTCAGTGATGTCTGTTGCTGCTAGTGCTCCCACCTGACTGGCGGCATACAACATTGGTGGTGTGACATTACACTGTCTGCTCATGTTGCCAGTGGAGCATGGCAAAGCAGGAGAGTATCGTAAACTGTCATTTTGGTTGCATCTCAGCTTCATTCAATGTTTTGTAAGATGAAGTTACTCATCATTGATGACATTAGTATGATCTCTAATTTGATGCTTCCCTGTATACATCTACGTCTACAGGAGATCCTGGGGACTGAGTATGGAGATGCATTTGGTGGAAAAAGCATTGTTGTATTTGGAGACTTTTTACAGCTTGCACCTGTGAATGCAGAACATGTCTTTTCAGCTCTGACAGTGAAGCAGACCAAGAATACACTTGGCTGCTTTGGAGGTTTTAACCTGTGGGAATTATTTACCTATGTTGAGCTGTGTCACAACATGCACCAAAGTGCTGACTTGACTTACAAGGCACTGTTGGATCAAGCTCGTACAGGTTCTCTGTCACCAGAACATGTTGCAATGTTAAATGGATGAAGAGTCAGAATAGACACTACGTCCATAGAAACTGCATGTGATGTTTTCAGTGATGTGTGTTTCATAGGCCCACGCATTGTGTGTCTTATGCCACGACTAAAGAAATGTGCTGAGTTCAACAGCGTCATGTTGCAGAGAGAAAATCAATGAATTCTCACACTACATGCTGTTGACACAGTTGATGGTGTCATTTTAAGTCGGAAACTGGTAGCTAAGATGGCTGAACGACTGTCTGAATTGAAGTCAGATGTTTCATGCACAGCTGGTCTAGAAGCTGTACTTACAGTTTGTAAGAATGCATGTGTCATGCTATGATGAAATCTTGATGTGGAGCACAGTATGGTAAACAGTGCCATGCGTAACATCATTGACTTTCTCTACAATGTTCAAAAGACATTTATCGAGACACCTGTTGTCCATTTTGACAACATGGAACATCCTGTACAGATTGATTGTTCCTGTGTTAAGTTCCAGGTAATAAGGGATATCTATGTGAACAGGAAACAGTTCCCATTATGTGTTGCATATGCTGTTTCTATTCACAAATTGCAAGGCTTAAGTTTGGATTCAGCAATGGTGGACATAGGTACAGACATTTTCAAAGATGTCATGAGCTAAGTCACACTTTCATGTGTTTGTAGTCTTTCTGGGTTGCACATTATAACTCTAGCACCTCAGAAGATGTGCACTGACAAGCACTGTATTGTTGAGTATAACAGACTGCATACTCTATATCAGCCACAGATGCCTTTGATACCATTGCCAATGTATGTGGTTGTCTCAGATCAAAACAGTCTCAGCTACAGCTGGCAACAAAAGGAAACAAGTTTATGCAACTGATGCAAATCTTTAAAGTGGGAAAAAGGTCACACTTCCAAATATGGGTGCTAAATCAGCTGTCTTTCAGAAGTCACTTGGTGTGGCTATTGTCCCAGTGTTTGATAGTACTAGACTTAACTGCTATGCTAAGTCAGCTATGCAAGTCTTTCTCCACATGCCACACTTTCTGCAGGCAATATCTGCTTCAGAAGAGACTCTCTTATCAAAGACATTGAAACAGGTTGTCAATGTGGCTTCTGATCAGTCTAGCAGTATGCAGTCACTGACACCTCTATGACAGGTGTTGGGTACATATGATGGATGCAGTACATTTGCTGATAACATGCAACAGGACACCAGTGAGTTTATGATGGCAATCATAAACAGCTTGGATGAAGAGGGTACTTCAATGCATCAGTATTTTACTGTATCATATGTAACTAAATACATTTGTGTTGTATGTGGTCATTCAGAGCAAGAAATCCCAGAAGATATGCTTTGGGTTTCTCTGTTTGTGCCTCAGGCTAAATGTGTAAAGTTCCATCAACTGTTTACAAATGCTGAAAGTGGTCACTTGTGTGTAAGGTGTGGAGATTCATGTACTCAGTCCATACGTTTGAGGACTTCATATCAATATCTTATGTTAGTATTGCATAGATTTGACTCCAATGGGCTCAGAGTTGACACACCTATCACTGATTTCACAGCTGGTAGAATAGTATTTAACCAAGCAGTGTTTGACACTCATGCTGTGATCTACCACTATAGCCAGTCTGTACATTCTGGACATTATCTTTGTTTGTTGAGGTACAGAACTCTCTGGGTTGAGTGTGATGACTAAACAAGCTCTTTCAAATAGAGACTGCCATGACTCTTAAAAAATGCAAATGTACTGATACTGAAGAATTCTGACAATCTTCATATGTCAGAGGAATAGTCACAGAACATGTGGCATTCGTTTAATTTGCTGCCCATTTTGTTACACAGTCTGTTCTGGAACATAACCATTTCATTTGTTGCGAATGCACAGTTGTGATCACACAGGTAACATCTCATGGATTTCTTGTATATGTTAACTCAATGTGACGTATGGGATTGTTGCATTGATCAGTGACACAGTGGAAATAGTTGCAGTGGTCTTAAATCTGTGCCAGTTGTCTTCACAGTCACTAGAGAAACCACACTTGCATGTCTAAGAAACAGTTGCAGGTGTCAAAAGAGTATTCCTGTCTGGTCAAACAATTCTGTCATTGTGTTTTCTTATGAGTATATCATATGCAGACATAAGAAGTAACACTTGGCACACTTGCTAGGTGTGCACCTGTACTAAGACACAATACTTCACCATGTTGATTTCCATCATTGTGTAACATATCTTTTACTAAAGATTACAATCACTGTATCACATCTTGAATAACAAGATGTATGGCCTGTATTACTTTCTTTCTTCATATGGTTGCGCTGTGAGTAAATATCTCTGGTTTTTTGCAACACTATACTGCTATACCTGTTTTATTCTTGTGCATGTCTATTGTGTGTGTGTGTATATATATATATATATATATATATATATATATATGATGTTCAGTATATTTCTTGGTAGTACTTAGTGTTGTGACATTTTAAAGTTGTTGTGGTAATAACTATATATGTCCATTAATTAGGGAATAAGTAGGATTTTACAGTTGTAGACTCATAGATTGATAAGCATTCACATGTGATATAAAGCTATTTGTAAATTATGGACTTAGATATATCTACTATGTTGTTATTTTAAATGGTTTTCTTCATAATATGGTACAATGTTCTATTAGATAAACCTTGATCATTTGTAGTGCACAGTTTCTGCTTATGATGTAACAACATGTTACGTACATGTCATCTGGTTAAAAATTCCTGTTATATAAGTAGAACATGCAACAGATCTAAGTAGTCAAGCAGTTCAGTACTTATTTAAATGTTGATTTCACCATTTTAACTGATGTGTATGAAACCTGTTACTATATACTATTTGACGTGTTTGTGTTTTCACTTATCTTTATGTATGTTTACACCTACATCACTGAAACAGTATATCTCTTAGTGCCATTAGGAGTTGCACAATCTTGTACAGGCAATAGCACCCCCTTACCTCCAGATCAGTTTGTGTATCTCGAGTGGACAGATGTAGTAAATCTACTACTACTATGCACATCACATACTTAAATGCAACAGTTCTTGTATCTTGATGATGGATGTGTCTTTTACTACATTTACACAGTTGTTTTTATTTCTGTTTACTCATAAGTCTACAAACCTTTGTACAGCAGCAGTAAGAGAGTTGCATTGTTCATGTCCAGTCAGGGTGCAGTCCCAGGTGTGGTGGGGTGTGGGGCATCACTAGTTAAGGCCATGCAACTCTTATGTGTGGTATGTTGTGTGCACCTGCAATCAGGGATGTGTACGTTTGGTGTACATGGCCTCAGTTTTGATGTGGCTCTCCACTGAGCATGCAGTACCTGGTCAGGTGGGTGGGGATGTCCTTGTAGTACATTTAGACAGTTGTTTTTTATTTCTGTCACCTGCTGCTGGTTGTCTGTGATTGGTCATGTTGCCTTGGTCCTCCCCCCTACTTGCATGTGTGTGTGTGTGTGTGTGTGTGTCTGTGTGTGTGTGGTGCTGGGGACAGTGAATGCGGAGTTAGGGTTTTCAACCCTAACACCAAATTTCCTTGCTTTTGTCACTGTGGAACAACCCTAACTGATGCATTAAATGGAGTTTTGGCCATGAATATATATATATATATATATGTATATATAGTAGAGCAAAATAATCTGTTTAATCGTGGTAGGGTTGTTCCACAGCGACAAAAGTGAAAATTTAGTGTTAGTGTTAAACCCCTGGACCCCCAGCTCGTTCAACTCACATCAGGGTGCATTGGGGTCATGATTTCAAACTCTCACCCCATCACATGTGTGAAGAAGTAGAGGTATAGAAGAATGGGGTGAGAGTTAGGACCGATGACCCCAATGAGCACCCCGATGCCAGTTGGGGGGTTGGGCTGTGTGGGTCCAAGGGAGGCTTTCAACCCTAACACTGAATTTTCTTTCTTTTGTTGCTGTGGAACAACCCCAACAAATGCATTAAATGTAGATTTTGCTTCTAATTTCTCTTCTTTTTGAGAATGATGATGAGAAATAGTGAATGCAATCCGGCGGCTGGAGAGCAGGGCCCCGGCCCCACGCTTCTGCCACATGATGTGTTGTGACATAGTAACAGGAACAGGAATGCAACCAGAAGCATGAACAGTGGCACACATGGTAACACAAACGTAAATGGTAAAGGAAATGTTATTAGAAACGCAAGTGCAAAGTGATGCCGAAGCAAACAGTAACTCAAAAGGACATTGAAGCGCATACAAAAATGCAACTGGTAATAAGAATAGTGATGGCAGCAGTATTTTAAATGGAAATGTTAAGTGTCACAGCAAAAAGAACACGAAAGGGAACAGAAACAGAAATGCAAGCGCACACATAAACTCAAACCATAACACGCACAGGCACAGTACCACAATTGTAAATGCAGATGGTAAAGTTAACATGAGGAATACCGCCAAAGGAAAGAGATTTGGAAATGGGAACAGAAGCGCATATGGAAATGCAAACCGAAACGAGCACTGGCACAATACCACAATTGTAAATGGAAATGGTAACGGTAACAGCAACAATAACAGCAAAGGAAACAGAAGAGCAAAAGGAAATGCAAGCGCATATGGAAACATAAACCATAATGCGCATGGGTACAGTAAAGCAATTGCAAATGCAAATGTTAACAATAATAGCAAGGAAGACACAAAATGAAAGAGAAATGGAAATGGAAATGAAAGAGCTGCCAGAAACACAAATGGCAACACGTATGGTGACACAAACAAAAATGTAAAGAGAAACACTACTGGAAACGCAAATGGTAACAGTAACGAAAACCCAAGCACGAATGACAACGCAAAAGGTAATGCACATGGTGGCGTACACAGGAATGGTAACACAAACGGAGACATAAATGCAAGTGGAAACAGTAACTGTAACAGTAAAGGAAGAGCATATCCTAGTTTTGCCAAACAGGTGCATACAGAAACACAGTGTGTACAAAGAATGTATGCATTGTAATGGGGATCAAAGCTTAAAACGAGCAATGGAAGTACTTAATTACTAATATCTCAGCAACCGCATGACGTAGAGAAAAAATTTAAATTTCACAAAAATCATGATTTTCTTGGGTAGGATTTTGCTATTACATAGCCTATTACGCAATGTAGCTTGTATTAAAAATTCTGTATCTCGCACCGTTTTTGAGATATTAGCCCTGAAAGGTGCGGCGGACGCCACCATGTTAGTTTATGGGAAAAGATTTCAACTTTGGAGTACAGTAACTTGGAAGCTGTGCATTATTTTTTCACCAAACCACCAAAAGGCACATCTGTGAGATGTTGGCTGACTTCCCTCCAAATTTTAGCTCAAAAGACCAAACCATTTCTTTGCAGTAGGGTGGCAAAGAATTCTTGTTGTAACACGGCAAAGTTAAGTAAGCTCAAAAGAGCACGCTGGATTGGATGCAATAGATCAGCTGGTACAGTTTGGAGTGGGTATTAATCCAGCAGTAATGCCATCTCCAAACTGAAATACTAGGACTATCCACACAAAGTAAAAGCAGCACCAGCAAAATGGCTTCAGGGTTGATAGGGGTGCGTCATGTCTTGCTGACCCAGTGATGCGCAACCTCTGACTGTCAGAGACGGGACAGACCAGGAAGGGAGACAGAAGTGAAGAGGAAATGCCACCAGGGTGTCCCAGGGCAACTGCACAGATCGACCACTTAGAGAGGCTGAGGAGTCATGACGCAGAGCACCACGTAGCAGGTGGCGGCAAGATCAGACTGGCAGGACACAAACTTGTCGTGCGTCGGGATCAAGACAGCTGTGCGCCATTTCACACTGTACTGGAGACTCAGTTTCAACTACGAGAGTGGCAGTCCAACAACAGACAGTTCAAGAAATACTGCATCCCCCAGAAACTGAGCTGAACAACCACTGACAAGAGCAGCAGAACTGGTAGCTGAGCAGATCGGAGGCATGTTAGAGCAACACAGACATCATGGATGTTGCATGCAAATGTGCATGTGAAGGTAACAAATGGCAGTTGAAATCAGTGACCCATGGACCTCCTACACATGGCACCAAAATAATAGCAGAGTAGATCTACAAATAAAGCACTGCACCACGTGGAAGGCAGGGTTCTGCATATGTACCAGTAGAGTTGTTTTCACTGCATCACAATGTAAATAGATGTCTTTGAGAGTTTCAAAAAGTGCAGCACAAATCTATAACAAAGACAAAGTCTGAGTCTCTTATGTTCTTCATAAGATTGCAGACACAATCATATTGACTGTCAAATGATGCACACCATGTTACAAGCACATTAAGCCACTCCAATGGTGGCATCTAATGGGATTAATGCATGGTTGGGCTGTTGTACACCCTCGGCCTGCGGCCTCAGGCCACAACCCTCCCAACCATGCATTAATCCACCATTAGATGCCACCTTCATCGTGGCTTAATGCTTACTTATTTTGGCCTAGTCAGAAAAAGTAATGTTGCAATTTTCGAAAGGTTTCACAAAATTTTGCAAAAATGTCGCAAGTGCGACACTACTTTGTGACACTACTTTTTCCAGAAATTTGAAAAACATATTTCTAGGGTGTTTCACCCCAAAATAAAGACATGGATAGCATCCTCAGGGTCCAACTAGGTGAACACAAAAATAATTGTGTTGCTAGAGGGTTCCAATTTTAAATGCCAAGCATTTTTCTGATCACCAACTGAAAACAAAATGGCAGATTTGTGACACTACTAGGGCAATTTGCGACATTAAAAAGTGCATTTGTGACACTGTCAAACTTTTTGTTGACTTTTCCCATTGTCTTTTAATAGGAAATTGTTTTTTGAATAACTTTTGAACCGTTTAATATTTTTTCACGAAATCTTCAAAAGACACATCGGGGACTCCAACCGTAGATTCCTTGAAGTTTTTGGACCGATCGCACAAACAGTGCAACCTGTAGGGACAAGCAAAGAATTCAAAAAAGCACAAATGCACATGCAGGTCATGCTTAATAACTCTGCAGCCGTATATCCAAACAATACAAAAGTTAGTAGATCCCAAGATGTATGGTTCTTGATTGTGTATTCCAAATTTTTGGCAAATCCGTTGAACAGTTGCAAAGTTATTAAGGTGCAAAATTTTAAGTTTAACATGTAAATGGCTCCTCAACCCTAACTATGGTAGCACTACCATGCTACCATAATACATAAATATATATATATATATATATATATATATATATATGTACCAATATGCTGCTCGAGAGACAAAGTGTGACAATCAGGTTCCAAAATTTATTTGGGCCAATTGTCATAACCATATCATATTTACATTGGGTGCATGTGGTAGTATTTCAATCCCCAACATAAAGATAGTTTGTAGTTCAGAGGTGCTAAAAAATGGTATTAAAAGTTCCCACAGGGGCAACGTAATGTGAGTAACATAGTGTCCTTGACAGCAAATTTGTCATATTATCAAACATAGAAACATAGAATTTGACGGCAGATAAGGACCGCTTGGCCCACCCAGTCTGCCCATTTCCCTACCTACTGGATAAGCTGCAGATCCTAGTTAACCAGCAGCCTACTTCTTCTTACCCCCACCCCAGAATTGCCTTATGACTGTCCCATGCATGCTTGAATTCCATCACTGATTTTGACTCCACAACCTCCTCCGGAAGGCCGTTCCATGCATCCACAACCCTCTCTGTGAAAAAATACGTCCTTAAATTACCTCTGAGCCACCCCCCATCTTCAAATTGTGCCCTCTTGTTCTTGCACACCTCTTTTTTTGAAAGATGCTACCTTCTTGGACTTTGTTGATTCCCTTGACGTACTTGAAAGTTTCTATCATGTCCCCTCTCTCCCTCCTTTCCTCCAGGCTATACATATTAAGCTCCTTAAGTCTCTCTTCATATGTCTTCCGGTGCAGACCCTTTTTATATTACTATGTCTATGGTATCTATTTACGTAGAATAATATCTAACTTTTCAATTTTTTATCATAAACTTAACTTGCTGGTAATTAAGCCACAATATGTTTATTGATCACAGTATGCCCAAATCTGGACATGTTTAAGTTTGGCTACCACATTCATGTCCTTGATTTTCTAGCCCATTTTTTTTTTGCACAACTATATTACCCTCATAGGAAAAGACAGAAATCACTTAATTTTCAGAAAGTGAATTATACTTTATTTACAAGGGTTTTTTCCACAGGATGTCATGTGAGTAACTCAGACTACACAGGATGTCACGTGAGTAACACAGACACAACACAAGAAGTCACATGAGTAACATAGACACCAGAACAGTAGTATCAGTATCATACCAAGTGTCTCACTAAGTCATACCAAAAGTTATTGCTAATGTTCAACCAAAAAAATGATTGTCATGCTATTTGGTATAACATTTTTTGAACATTTTGAAGATTGTACTGTAGTCACAGCATTATATTAACTTAACATATTCACAAATGTTTTATGTTACAGTGTAGTATGGACTGAATCTCACCTGGTCTGTCTATTACATATACCAGCTGGTCCCAAGCCTACAATAAGAGAGAGGGAAACCAACTATGTATTTATGAGATGAATGGGGATGTTTGGGATTAATGCATGCCCTTGCTGCTTGTGATATTCAAGGCTGAAGGCAAAACACTGAAAGTGTATTAGTGACTTATAACATGGGGTAGATAAAGGCAGGTGAGTGGTAAACAACCATCAGGTGACCATTGCCTACTCCACAATATATGACAGCTAGTGGTGAACCATCCCTCTGAGAGATCAGCCTGTGTTTCTGTTCTGATCTTGTTATAGTGCAAAACTGCAGTCTGTGGAGCAGCCATTACTATCCCTGCTTAGTGAGTGAGAGCCATGGCCTGCCATGTAGTCCCAGGCCATGCAGCAACAGTAGCTGTAGTGTTCAAAGTTTGTAGTCTTGCTTCTTACCCAAGCTTGTTCCCAGAGTGAAGTGTGTGGTCCCCATGGTCATTTTTCTGTCGCACAGCCAGATTGACAGGTAAATCCCATAGTTGTGGCATAAAGTCAAATGGAACAGTGTGAAGAGAGGGAGATCCCCCCCCATGATGTCATGATCTGAAAGTGAGCTTTATGCTGGTGGACAGAGAAACAGAGTTCTAGAAAGACCTGCAAGCTCTGAGTCCCATTAGTTGTCATTTCTTAATTGGTAGAATATAGTCTGGTAGACTGTGTGACTGCACTGCTGGGGAAAATGTTTACTTGCTTGCCATGCATTAATGTAACCACAGACCGAGAGACAGAGCAGCTAAGCCAGTGGAGGTATAGACACCGTGTCTGTACCACAAGAGGCAACTCCATATTTTGCACTTCAGAGCTACTGTGCTGTCTCAGAAGGCATATCATGCACAACAAATGTCAGAGAAGCATAGCAACACTTTCCTTCTGACATCTGTATGTGCATGACAGCCATTTTGTTGGGGACTATTTTTTTAGGCAGCAGAATACAGTAATTTGCTTGTCTTTTATAAAGGGAGAAACACATGAATATTGCTTTCTCCTTGTTTTATAGTGCACCCTTTGTTATAAATGTAATAGCCCACTCCAGGGTGTGCGGTTATTGGGGATTAAGCAACACACTGGGTGTTGTGAGGACACTCAGCCAGCAGCCTCGTGCTTCACAATGCACTCGGGGTATTGATTAATCCCAAATAACTGCACACCCTGGAGTGGTTACTTCCTACTAATATAACTATGCCCTTGAGTGGGTTGCTTCAATCTTAAAATGTGTTTTAAGAAATGAAAATGAAATTAAAAACTGACTTCAGAGGCCAGATCTTCAAAAGCTTGCCCACGTGCAGAGTCTAGTTTTTCTGCACAAACCCAGATTTGCGCAGATGTCCATATTCCAAAGCCCTGTTATGGGCAAACAAGGTCTGTGTCCAGGAGATTTTCTGAGGTTGGCACAATACAAATGGAAAGTCATGGACCTGAAATCTGGTGAAGTCCTATAATCACAGAGTGCAAGGTAATTTTGCATGGTCCCCTTGTATGGTGCAGATATACACAATTATCCCTGTTACTAATGATGCTATCCCACAGATCACAGCCACAACTGAAGACACAGCCCCTTCCTGTTGTCAAATGGAACCGTCCATGGTACCGTCACTCACTGTGTCCACAGCATGGTCCTGCAGGTGCATATGGCAACCAGTGCATTTTGGGAGAGGGTGCACTTTTAGGTTTCTTCAGCTATTGTAGTTAATGTCAGTAATTGTTTGATATGCCATTCTAGGCTCTCAGCCTATCATGAAGCACATGGCACACCAAACAATTACTGTGATTCACTGCAACACTGTAAGCCTAAAAGTGCACAAAAAAAAAGGAATGAAAAAAAAATTTAGAAAAAAGGGTAACACTTTAACAGTCACAGACAGCAATCATCCCAGTAAGGAAAAAACAGTATTTTTCTTCACTTGTACTGTCATGGAAGCCATTTAAGGCATAACATGTAGCACATAGCTCAGTTACTGAGATACACTGCAACAGCAGTCAAATGAGCCTAAAACTGCACAAAAACAATGAACAGGGTTGATGTTTTTGGTGAATGCAACCCAGTTACCATCAATTACAGTCATTTTACATCCATTTTTGGTGTTTGTGCCCTTTTAGGCTCGTTTTACAGTTGCAGTGAATCTCAGTAATTGTTTAACGTGCCATGCTAGACTCTTGGCCTAACATGCAGCACATGGCACACCTAATGATCACAAAACATATTGCTGAAATGTAAATGGTTCTGTGCTGGCGTTTGGGTGCTCAGTGTTGAGTCGGTGGGTGCAATATGTTTTTTTTTAAAAAGTTGCCATCTTACAGACTCCTGTGGATCTGAGAAATGTGTGGCTTACCCAACACTTCGTTTACTGCTGCTGTTATTTGCTGTTATTTGCATTTCTGCTGCTAAATGGCTTCAATGCACTTGCACATAAAATAAATAAGTACTGTGAGTATGTTTGGAGTGCTGACCATTTTTCTGTTCTACAGAAGTGTTTTTACAAAAATAAATATGATATTAACCAGGATTTCTTTTTAAGTTTAGCAGATAAGCAGGTAGTTTAAAAGTAGTTCTGGTGTTCTGATGCCTCCAACACAATATAAGCCCTTAAAGAGATCAGGTCTACACAAACTGAGCACCTGCAGAGACCAGGTCCTATTCATTTACTCCCCAATACAACATGTATTTTATTTCTCATTACAGAACTCTCCAAACTGTAGATATGGTGTTCTGATGCCTAATACAAAATGAACCCCAGCACTAACCAGGTCCAACTGATATACTCCCCAAAACTGCAGTTTTTTTTTGCCCAGTACAGAACAAACTATTTAGCAGCAGTAACATTAAAGGTGCCCCGATACAGAATAGGATCACACAAAATGCCGCCCCCCCCACAGGGACCAGGCCACACAGAATGATCCCCATGTAGAGACTTGGTCTACAGAACAGGTGAATATGTGTAACCATTTAATCTAGGAAACCTGCAGTTGTTCAACATTAAAATGCTTTGTAATCAACTCTCTCTGCCCCTACCCCCCCTTCATACCCTGAGCTTAGCATCTTGGGACCATGAGGCAAGGTCCAACTACATGTCTCTGTGTTTCCCAAAAAGCAAATGTGTACCTTTACAATCTGCAGACAATTGACACCCCGGGGAACAAAAGAGCACCTGAGATGCAGAGAGAATAGCCCACTGTAGTGCCCGTAATGTGCATAACTCCAAACTTTAGGAGGACAACATGTATTGTCCAGAATGTAGGTGGCAGTACAAAGAATACAGACCCACCAGGTCCACAGCTTTAAAGAGCCATGGGGTAATGACTGAAGGTGTCAGCATGCATTTCTGGTTCTGAACATTCTAGGCCGGTGGAGGAACCAATAGTAACGTGGGTAACAAAAGGACACGAAAATAACAAGCCATGGAAAAAGGGAATTTTCTAAATAAATGAGTTATAACAAACTGCAAGGTTTGGGCAGCATGTCAGTAACAAAAAGAAGGTCACCAGACACAATAATGCTTTTGGACCACAGTTCATGCAAATTAAAGGCACAGTCTGCTTAGGATGAGGTACTAGATGGACACTACATGTAATGAACATTACAGCTGTACAAAATGATTAAATAAAAGGCAAAAACTTTTATTCTGTACAGGGAGTTCTGGGGAGGCTTAAATGAAGTAATTAGATAACACATTAACAACAGTTGGGTTTCTAAGGCACAATAAAGGGCTGTATTTAAATACTTAAATTGGGAATGGAAGCAATGTCACAAAATGGAACCCTATTTGGAGGGGTAAATCGATGTTTGTAATAAAACTGAAAGAGCACAGTGGAACCAAACTGGGCCATGTTATGTTTAATATCTCTCCTAATGTGGGACTACAAATTAGGTGTGTTATGTGAACCTTTTAACAATTCAGCAAAAAGTTACAGGGTGTCAATGTGCAGTAGGTATGAGTTTCTCGAATACTGTATTCATGCCTATATATATGTGTATATATATATATATATATATATATATATTATGGTAGCACGGTAGTGCTGCCATAGTTAGGGTTGAGGAGCCATTTCTATGTTAAACCCCCAAACTTTGCACCTTAATAACTTTGCAACCGTATGACAGATTTGGCTGACATTTGGAATACATGATCAAGAACCACAGTCCTTGGCATCTGCTAAGTTTCATACCAGTTGGGTACACGGCTGAAGAGTTATTAAGCATGATTTACGCGCGCATTTATGCTTTTTCTGGAATTCTACGGTCGCGCATACAGGTCGCACGGTTTGTGCGACCGGGCTGAAATCTTCAGGGAATGTGCGGCCAGGTCCTCGATGTGCCTTTCAAAGATTTGGTTAAAAAATATTAAACGGTTCAAAAGTTATTCAAAAAACAATTTCCCATTATAAGTCAATGGGAAAAGTTAAGAAAAAGTTTGACAGTGTCGCAAATGCATTTTTACTTTCGCAAATGGGCCTGTTGCTTTCGCAGATCAGCCATTTTGTTTTCAGTTGGTGATCATAAGAATGGTTGGCATTTAAATTTGAGACCCTCTAGCAACCTAATTCTTTTTGTATTCACCTAGCCGGACCCTGAGGATGCTTGCCATGTCTTTATTTTGTGGTAAAACACCCCAGAAATATGTTTTTCAGATTTCTGGAAAAAGTACTTTCGCAAATTACTTTCGTGCTCATGAAAGTGTCGAACTTTTTTGCGAAAGCTTTCGCAAATTGCGACAGTAGTTTTTCATCTGTGGGAAAGTGACAGTTATTCTTTGGCACTGCGCTGCAAAAGAACCGTTTGGAGTTTTGGGCTGAAATTTGGAGGTAATTGAACCAACATCTCACAGATGTGCCTTTCAGTGTTGTATTGAAAAAAATATTACATGGCAGCAAAGTTATGGCACTCCAAAGTTGACGTTTTTTCCCATAGGATAACATTACAGCGCCCGACGCATTACAGAAATCCTTTGGATTCCTCCTGCAAAATAATGGTTTGGTCTTTTTTTCTGAAATTTGGAGGGAAGACAGCCAACAGCCCACAGATGTGCCTTTCAGTGGTTTGGTGAAAAAATAATACAGGGAGGCAAAGTTATGGCACTCTGAACTTCTCTTTTTTTCCCATAGGATAACATTATGGCTTTCGCTGTGTCTTTCAGGGCCCATATCTCGGAAACGGTGCGAGATATGGACTTTTCATCAGAAAACTTCTTAGCCTCCTAATGGGGCCTAAGTACAAAATTAGCCAGGACAGTTGTAAATAATATGACTTTTAACTTTTTTTCTACGTCATACGGTTCCTGAGATATAACCTATTTAGTATTCCAAGTTCTCATTTTCTGCTCTGATACTCATTATTATGCATACATTATTTGTACTCACTGTCTTTCTCTATACAGGTTTTGGGGAAAACCAGCCTGTGCGCTTACATTACTGTTACTGTTGCTCTTTCTGCTTCGGTTCCATACCTGTTTCACATACTGTTGACGTTTACGCCACCGTGTGCGTTATCCTTGGCGTTTTCATTTTCAGTTGCGTTTCTGTTATTTTTTGCCATTTGTGTCTACAGTACTGTTTCTCTTTCTGTTTTAGTTTGCGTCATCATGCCCACTGAAATTTCCATTTGCAGGCACCATGTTACTATGTGACAACACATCACATGGCAGACCGTTCCCGTCTACGCCACCGTGTGCGTTACCCTTTCTGTTCTCATTCGCGCTTGCATTACCATGTGCGCCACTGTTAGTGCTTCTGTTTGCATTGCTGTTCCTGTTACTATGCCTCAAGACATCACGTAGCAGGAGCAACGTTCACTATTTCTCATTATCATTCTCAAAAAGAAGGGAAATTAGAGGCAAAAAACTCCATTTAATGCATTAGTTAGGGTTGTTCCACAGCGACAAAAGTGAGGAAATTCACTGTTAGGGTTGAAAACCCCCCTTGGACCCCCTGCCCACCCCCCAACCGGCATTGGGGTGTGCATTGGTGTTGTCGGTCCTAACTCTCACCCCATTCTCCTATACTTCTGCTGCTTTACACATGTGATGGGGTGAGAGTTAGGAAATGGTTAACCTCTTCATGTATGTCAATAAAAGATTAACATAAGGCTGTTAGAATGTTTGCAGCCAATCAGAAACCTCCATTTCTCAGACCCTTTTTATAATTAAGTAATAAGGCATGAGAAGGGGTTATGTTAATGGTCTGTTAATCACATTCTAGGGGTGTACTGTGGCATGTGGTGTAGCCAAGTGCCTCATGTCCCAGGGTGATTAACTGACCATTAAACATAATTCTTGAGAGTGACCTATTGCTATTATAATGAAACATGTTTTTAGACAGTGTTAAACCTTGTTCAGTGTGTCGTTAACCTCTTCATGTATGGTAATAAAAGATTAACACAAGGCTGTTAGGATGTTTGCAGGGAATTACAAACCTCCATTTAACACATCACGTGGCAGACTGTTGCCGTCTGCGTCACTGTGTGCGTTACCGTTTATGCTCTCATTTTCACTTGCGTTACCATATGTGCCACTGTTAGCACTTCTGTTTGCATTGCTGTTGGTGTTACTATGACACAAGACATCACCTGCAGGGTCAGGTAGGCAGTGGAGCACCCAATGGCAGACAAAATTAGGTAGTATATTGTAATTGTAGATGCAGTTGACATCACAGATGTATTTGTCAACTGAAGCATACTGTATACCCTCAGCTTGTATATGTACCATTGTGTTCTATTTCATCTACTGTTTGCTTCCCGGGTCACCCCAAAAAAGGGATGTCTGGGGACCTGTGGGCCTACCCGGTTATCAAAATTCAATTAAGTAATAATGCATGATGCAGGGTTATGTTAATGGTCTGTTACTCACCTTCAAGGGGTGTACTGTGTCATGAGGTGTAGCCGAGTGGCATATGCCCCATAGGGTGATTAACTGACTATTATGATTACCGTTAGTAATGCCTTATTGCTATTATAATAAAAAAATTGTTTAACTGTTTAAACGCTTGTTCAGGAAATGGTTAACCTCTTTATGTATGTCAATAAAAGATTTACATAAGGCTGTTAGAATGTTTGCAGCCGATCAAGCTCAGTTTCTGAGACCTTTTATAATTAATTAATAAGGCATGACAGGGGTTATGTTAATGGTCTGTTAGTCACGTTCTAGGGGTGTACTGTAGTAACGAGGTGACCGAAAGCCACATGTCTCTATACAGGGTGATTAACTGACCATTAACACAATTTTGGGAGTGACTTATTGCTATTATAATGAGACATGTTTTAAACAGTTTTAAACCTTGTTCAGTATATCGTTAACTCTTCATGTATGGTAATAAAGATTAACATGAGGTTGTTAGGATGTTTGCAGCCAATTAGAAAGCTCCATTTCTCGAACTCTAAGTCACATAGTAGTGACTGCATGAGTACGTGTATAGTCACAGCTGTGTACTGTTGAGTGCTGATGTGCACCTTGGTATAGTAATAATGACTGCATAGGCACAGGAAAAGTAAGTACATTGCTGAATTTTTTACACTGTTAGGAATTATGTCAAATGTGACATGCAATGTGCCACATCGTTACATATGCTGTGATACTGACTGTATGTCATTGGCACCAAACAAATTGATGGAGGTATAGTTGTAGCAGTATTAGTTAACATTGATTTGTATGCTTAAGTCAGACACACTTATTTTTATGTCATAATGGTATTTAAAGTAAAGAAGTAAACACAGGTGGTTATGGTTTAAAAAAATGTATTCCAAATTTGTCAAATGGAGAAAAGGGCCAATCAAGACTGAAATTTAGTTAACAGAAGCAGTCTCATATACAATCTTTGATATGTGCAATCATTGCTCATCATATATGTAAATGTCTAAGAATAATGAGAACTGTATAATATGGATTGGAGTAAGTATGTGATGTTATAGGAAACTAATCAGGTGTTGTGTGTTTCTAGTCATGTTTCACTACTCACTACTCTTTATGTGAGGAAGTAGTTTCTGAAATTCGACCTGGAATTCTAATAGTCAGGCTGAAGCTGTGGCACTTCATTATATATTTACTATGGAATGTGAATAAACTTTGTAAAAAAATGTTACTTTTTTTAAAATGGTTGTATGTTGTAATTATGTGTAGTGCATCACTTGTGTGGTATGTTAATAAGGCAATGTCAGTAGGTTGTAAAGTGTGATTGCACATATGATACACAAGTGTTTTGTTGTTATTGTGTGACTGCTAATGTGGATGTTCCTGGGGTGGGCGAAAAACCATATGCTGACTGTCTAAGTAATACAATATACAAAATGTTAGTTTTGTGACATTTGATTGATGTTAGTCTAATTATATGTCACTGAATAAGTGCAAATGAAAATTCCCACCCGACCCCTCAATGAGGCAATCATAAATATTGTCAGGAACAGGTATGCAGTGTGTTGTGATCAGTAACAGTTCTGATTTACAATTGTCAATATTTGTGATATCATGCGAAGATACTTATGTGACAAATTGCAAAATAGAATATTCTTACATGAACAAATGACATTGTTTCAATCTTACATTATCTTCTATGTAAATTCTTAACTTGTAAATAGTAAGACTGTCGTGATATGCATTTTTTAACAAACTTATGGTTAGTAGATGTAGTTAGTATAGTGATGAATAATATGTAAAACATTCAGTTGTACTTTAGTGTTAGACTAGTATTTTTAGTACAAGTATCAAAGTAATTATTAACAATGTACACCTGAATACAAATCTTTATATTATGTACAAGTAATTGCAAACACATGAAACTCAGTAAATGATATTCCACAATTGGTTCTTATTTACAGTTGTGTAATTCACAGCTTCTTGCATTATCAATAAAGGTAGTTATTTTACATATGTACAGTACTAGTATTAGCATGAAGGAAGGATAGTTCTACACTGTTGCATGGTGAGTTAATGATGTTCTCTATATGTCAAAGAGTCAATAGACAAATTGAAGTGTTGATAGACAACTTGCGACAGAGTGGAATGTTTGGTGAATGTTAGAATGTTGCTCAGTTATTTATGATGATAACTGAAAACTCTCTTTGTTTGCAAAAAGTAACACTTTATAACTCATATCAATGTGTTGTTATGTATGAGTTGATGTGCATGAGAATTAAAGATATGTACAGAGGAGGGAGAGCAGTAAGGCCTCAGTTTTGAGATGTACAATCTTTGATAGACATGTAATCATGGTTTCTCTAGACTGTGAATATTGTTGGCACCAATTGAAGCCACTAACAATTTCATGCAGATCACTGATACACACTGGATTATTACATATATTGGAGGTGTATACATGCAAACCTTGCCTACCGTTCCGACTTAAAAGCAAGTCTTCCATTATGTGTGTGTAAAAGGAAGTGGAAACACTGCAACGCTCACACCAAGGAAAGGCAAGATACGGACAATGATGTTGGATGGTACTACTTCGCCCATGACATGTAGAGATGGCCAGGAAGACCTGTTGTTGAGGCCCGTAAAACCTCGTGATGAGTGAGGCACTGGTAAAAAATGTTGTAGCTATTTCTACACTGAAAAATACATCTTGCTGTAATGCTAGTAAGTGAATAATTGTAATTCAACCACTATAACATTCACAACCCATCACCTTGTCTTAGGAGGCAGAACACTCATTGAATGGCTGAGACGTTCAAGCCCTATCTGCCCTATTCATATCTATCGGAGTTAAGAACATTCCTGTTGATCTGCATATATTACTTTTACTATAGCTATCCTCAAGATACAGTACATGGTGATGTCTTTCTTTTGAGGGACACATGTAAGGAGCTCGTTGCATGTGGGTCATCAACTCTCCACTAACAATAGTAACTTCTGTACACCCAAAAATTGAGTGTTCTAGCATTGTTGATATCCACTGGGCTAAATGTTGCTATACCTCCATTCATGGTGCAGTACCAATAGGAGGAGATTGGTCATGGCTGTCTCAGACATGCAACTGCTAACTGTACTAAGTGCATGCACCTCAGATACTGTCATAACATTCAAGTCAACATCACTTTAAATGTTGCTCCTACTCAGAATAAGTGCCTCCTCGGTTTTGGGGCAGGTATTGTTGCGATTGATGCCACGCAACTCTGACTATCCCAATACTGGAACTGCAATCATAAGCATGTACCACTTGTTGTTTAAATATGCACTTTATCTGTGACTCCTTACTCACTGTGGACTACCACATTTCTGGTGGGGAGCCATTAAACATAGTGCAGTCCTATAGTCTCCCTAACTTGTATGCCTACAACTGAAGGAGCACCATCAAAATCATTGTCACTTCGAAGTTACTGTCTCTCACTCAGGATGCCCAACATGCCCACAGCGGGGGTGGGGATTTCCCTGCTAGCACCATGCAACTCCTAACTCTTCAAAGTGACGATAATACCAACCATACGCACATAATTTATATCACAGCCTTTCTATTTCACCATTTGCATTCAGGATGCAGTCGTTACGAGGGGTTCATTGTCTGGCTGACAGTGCTGCAGGGTGGGGTGGGGGTGAATATGTGCACAGCAGATAAGTCTCTGAGTTCATGCAACTCCTAAGTATTCTAACTAGTACATGGCACAAATGAAGGACCTGTAGCATTCATATCAATTGTGCCCTTAGTGTCACTGTGTCAATGCACTCATGATACTAACAGCCATGGGGAGGGGACCCATTGGCACCCCTCGAAGCTGACTACAACTCCTAGGTCTACCAAGCTGCATGCAACCATAATGATAGAGTTGCAACATTCAAATGCAGCACATTACAGCAACTGTCTCACTACTCTAAACTCAGTGCCTCAGAGTATGGGATGGGCATTCCTAGGCCAAGGTATGCAACTTCTCACTGCCCTAATCTGTGCAAAGCTGTAATCATAAACATGAAGTGGTTTTAGTTCAAATCCACTATACAACTGTCTCCACACTTAGCATATAGTTCCTGCTCTGAAGAGGGAGGGGGCACAGCATTCATGTGTGGCCTTCATGGAAGTCCCAATTGCCCTGTTGTCTATTCTGCAACCACAAACTGCACTGTCAATATCAGTGTACTTCATGTAACTGTCACTGTCCATTGAGGATGCACAACCTCGTTTTTGAGCATTCCTAATGACAGAACTCCGTCTCCCAAGTAGCATGCTACTGCAATCATACTACTTCACTGTTTATGCCCATGGTCCCAGTTTCCTCTTACTCTCTACTTATGCAGTACCTGCTGGGAGAGTGCTACTGCCTTAGTAATCGTTAACTGCTACTACACCAAGTAGTGTGTTGCTGCAGCATGGAGCTATGCTGTTTATACCCATAAATGTTTCTGTGACTCACCACTCAGGATGCACAGTAACTGGCAGTATGGTTGGGAGTGTATTGCCTGCCTGATACTGTGCAACTACTGGGTATGCACAATTGGATGCATGCCTACCACACAGGTGAACTATCCAAATCTCTATGTTATTTCATTACCTCTCAGTCTCCTCAGGATGCAGTACCTGACTTGGGTGGGAGGCATCACCTGGATAAGGGCACAAGTTCTCAATAACCTAACTTGTCTCTGCCATGCAATCGGGCACATCTCCATTGATCTGTATCCGCACATTTTAATGTACCGCTTACTCTGTATACACTACCTTATCTGCTGGGGTGAGGAGTCCCCATTGGCTGCAAAGGTGTACAAAGGTGTCTTCCATGTCCAAATCCTCATTTTTGCTGTGACTGTCCACCCAGAAAGCAATACCTGGCTATTCTGTATTAGACACGGGGTGCCAGGAGATTCCATAGCTGAGTGTCTGCAACTGCTAGCTGTCGGTGCAGACTTGGAATCAGTGAACGTGAGATCATAGATGTATATGACATTTAAGCTAACTCTGGATATGTACTCATAATGAAACACCACATCAACATATACTGAGTTGTACCTGGATGAAAACAGAAATGTAAATATTGTTATGTATTCATTCACAGAACACCGCAGGTGCTCCCCACATCAAGGTGAGGTAGTACCACCTGCAACACAAGCCGTAGAGGGTGAAGACTCAGATGACAGTGATATTATTGTTGAATCTGAAGGTAAGACATACTCACCAGAGCCACAACAAAAACAGATAATGATATACGTTTACAGTACTAATTAACCAATGATGTCCAACAGGATGTGTCTTACGCTGGGATAAGATGAAGCCTCAGATGGTTTTTGCATGAATCCACATGCCGACTGTGTCCAATACCTGAGGCATGATGTTATCCCAAACAACACACACACACTGCAGGTATAATTCTACTATGCTATGACATTGTTATATAAATAAAAGTTAACTCCTACCTATCACACAATAATATCATAGATTACCATAAACCATGAAAGATGCATGTCTCAACTGGAACACTGCCACAAAATACATCTATTGATATGACGTGTGTGTTACCACAATGCATGGTATTACTTTTTCTTGTTATGTTAACAGTTACCACCATCAACCTATCAGTTCCTCGACTCAGATGTCTCCTTTGCAGAGAGACTGTGGATCATTCTGTACACATAGTTTAACAATAGGCCATAAGTGGTTGTGAGTCAACATGTGATTTATGGCACCCACAGCAATTAAACCATGTTGCGAACCCTACTGTTACTTACCTCTAGTTGTGTAACATCCAACATAAACCCACATCTTAGAAGTGTGTAATAGCAAAGAACACCAACAGTTACTTTAGAATATTATTAAATAAAACTCCTAACACATTTTATCTTTTGTTTCTTGTATATATTGTTGTGCTACAAATGAGCTGTGCTACTATTTCTTCACCAGGAAGTGCCTAGCAGATTATTTACAACAATGGGACACTTGCAATCTCAACACAAGATTTAATGTTCAGTCATATCAATGACATAATACTACATGGGGATGTTAACACAATTAACTTCTCTTATTTCATCATAACATAAGAATATGAAATATTGTCAAGTGTGTAAACAGATCTTTTCACTTCTGTTATCAACCAAAGTAAAATGTGTTGCAACTACTGCTGAGTTCCTACTGAAAAGCTTATGTTAACATCCAATGTTCAACTTTAGTTATATCTCACATCTAACAATGTAGTGCATAGTTATGCAGTGCAGTATGAAAAACCAATAGCAGTGTCAATAAGTATACAGACAGTCATAAGCTCTGTAATGTTACATCTTTTTGAGGTGCCAGGGAGACTGGGTCAGAACACACATTGCGGCCAGTGAAAACTGAACCAAGTGATGCTACTCAGAGTAAGTATTCCTAGATATTATGCACATGATCAAAATACATGGCAAATAAAATTCCTACAATATACTGCTACATAGAAACATAGAAACATAGACTTTGATGGCAGATAAGGACCGCTTGGCCCATCTAGTCTGCCCATTTCCCCTACCTACAGGATAGGCCGCAGATCATAGTTAATCAACAGCCTATTTCTTCCTACCCCCCACAAGAATTGCCTTATGTCTGTCCCATACATTCTTGAATTCTCCCAAGATTTAGACCCCACAACCTCCTCAGGAAGGCTGTTCCATGCATCCACTACCCTATCTGTGAAAATACTCCTCCACATTGTCCCCTGAACTGCCCCCCACTATTCCTTTAAATTAGTCCCTTTGTTCGTACGTTCTTTTCTGAAAGATGCTACCTTCTTGGACTTTGGTTGATCCCATCGATGTACTTAAAGTTTCTATCATGTCCCCCCTCCCTTCTTTCCTCAAAAGAGGTATACATATTAAGCTCACTTTAGTCTCTCCTCATTACAGCTTCTCTTGCAGACCACACACCATTTTAGTTGCCCTCCTCTGAACACTCCTGTCTGTCTATGTCCCTTGCGAGATGGGGTCTCCAGAACTGGATGCAGTATTCCAGATGGAGTCCACCAACTGTCTGTACAGAGGGATAACAACTTCCTGTTTTCTGCTGGTGATGCCTCTCCCTATGCATCCCAGTATACCCCAACCCTCCATACTGCCTTCTCACATTGCTTGATTAACCATAAGGTCATCTGATACCAGTACCTAGGTCCCCTTCCTTTTTTATTGTTACTACCTCCCTCCATTGTGTAACCTTCCCTGGGTTCTTGTTTCCAGGAACATTATTTGCACCTCTTGCATTGAATCCTAGCTGCCCTACTTCTGACCATTACTCCAACCTTGCTAAGTCCCTTCTCATCCTTTCCACACCTCCTTGTGTATCAACCCTGGTGCAGATCTTTGTGTCATCTGCAAAGAGGCATACTTTTCCCTCCAGTCTCTCTGCAATGTCACTTATAAAGACACTAAAAAGGACTGGACCCAGTACGAACCCTACACCCCACTAGTAACCCCTCTTTCTTCAAAGTGGACTCCATTTACAATTACCTTCTGTGTCCTGTTGTCCAGCCGATACACCGCAGGGCACCACCTGGGACCCACTCCCAGGCTGGTTAATTTGACTAATAATCTTTGTGTGGGACTGTGCAAATGCCTTACTAAAGTCTAGGTGATATGTCCACAGCCCCTCCCTGGTCTACTACTTTAGTCAACCAGAACAAAGAACTCTATTAGATTCATCTGGCATGACCTTCCCTGTGAACCCATGCTGCCTTGGTTCCTGTGCCCCACTGACCTCTCAGGTATTCAACAATTCTTTCCTTCAGAAGTGACTCCATCACTTTCCCTACCACAGAGGTCAAACTGACAGGTCTGTAGTTCCTGCCTCTGTCTTGGTCCCACTTTGTGAAGGGAATCACATCCACCTTCCTCCAGTCCTCGGGTAACACACCACCTCCATGATTTATTAAAAGAGTAGTCAGTGGTTCACTAGTTCCCCTTAATTCTTTTTAGAATTTCGGGGTGAATTCCATCAGGCCCCATTGCATTGTCCACCTTAAGTTTTAGGAGCTTGCAGAACCCTTTCTTCTGTGAAAGGACTGGGATCAACTCCCAATCAAGAGTGCTTCTGTTAATTGGATTAGGCACTTCCCCTCCTCTTTGTAAATACTGAGCAGAAATATTCATTCAGTATCCCTGCTTTTCACTGTCCCCTCTGCCCACCCACCGTTCATTCTATTCAGCCTCACTATCCTCCCCTTTGTCTTTACGATCTCTGATCTACCTATAAAGGTTTTATCCTTAAAACTGAGTTGGCTATCTTTTCCTCAGCTTCGAGGCCTTTGCTATTCTGACTTCCCTCCTGCTTCCTTCTGCCTTAACTGGTACAGCTTATGTTCTGCTCCTTCTGTGTTTCTTATACTTCCGGAATGCTATCTTTTCTCCCTGACTTTCCCAGCCACCTCTTTTGAGAACCATAGTGGCTTTTCTTTCATTTTTGATTTATTTATTTACTTCACACAAGGCTTGTTGCCTCTGTGATGGCAGTTTGATGATTCCCATTTTGCTCACCCCTCCTTCTAGCCTGTTTGCTAGTGCTTTTCTGAGGCACCTCTATCTTGCAAAAGCAGCCACCTGAAGTCCAAAACCCTCACTTTGTGTAGCTTGACTCTGTTGTTGATTTAATGTGAACCACACTGTTTGATGGTCACTTGTTCCTAGATGACAACCCACTTCTAGATCAAGATCCTCTCACTGCCTTTTGAGAGTATGAGATGGTGCTCCCTCACGAGAGTGGTTCCGGAACTAGCTGTCTCGAGGCCTGCCACCTGTAGAGTATCAAGAAAGGCCTTGTTCTTGGATGTGGCTGCAGCAAATGTGCTCCAGTTAACATCTGGCATATTCAGGTCTCCCATCAACAGTATCTCCCCTTTCTCTGCCATCCTAAGAATGCCTTCTATCATATCCTTGTCCATTCTCTCCCCCGACATGTAGTATGGTTTAACATCATGTTAGTACTACTGTGAATCTGCAGTAATACCACAGTACCTGGCATCTGAATATGGAAGGGCAAGGCCATTGTGTGACTGACACCATGATACTCTTAACTATATAAACTTGTCAACAACAGCATTCTGACAAGTTCCACACATATATGAAAGTAATGCAACCCCTGCCTGTCTAACTTGTCTGTGCCACTAGTAAGTTACAACCACTATTGATCTTCATGGGTTCTTTTTTTTTTTTTTTTTTCATGACAGCCCACTCAAGATATCACACCTGTTCTCTGCAGAGAGATGTCATCTCTACTCCTATCACAGTGTATTGTCTGTGACCTAAAATCAGGAGATGTACCGTTCATCTATATGGTTATTGTTTTGTACATGGCCCAGACAAAAAAACAGTACATTGTGTTGTAGAGAGAGAATCAGTTTAGTTTGCACAACTGTTACATGTGCTGGGTTCTGTACACACAATGACGTATGTGTACAATACATATCCATGGTCTTGCTGTTGATCTCATGACACATGACCTGATGCTCTGCAAAGGAATGACAAATTGTCTGCCTGAGCTCATTCAACACATAACCGTTATCATGTGAGTGTGTCTGCACTCACAGTGGTACACAGCTGGTGTCCATCCCTTCAGTAACCCTGTAGGTCTCTACTCAGGATCAACTATGTTGTTTCAGCGGTGTTGGGTGAGTGAGGAGGTGGACTCTGCGCCACAATACAATTACTCCTTGAAACTGTCAGCCACTGCCTGAGTTAACATGACTAAAACTACATCCCACGCACGTGTATCATTTTTTCAGGTTCTCAGTTTTTTGCATGCCTCTCAGGTCAGAACCAAAACTTGAGCATCAGGTGGAGTGCTGAACATAGTCTCCTAACATGCAGCTGAATAGCTGGCCCTGGGATGTGTTTGCCTGCTATTAGATAGCTGTTACATAGATATACATCATTTCCACTTTTATTTGAGGCTTAACATTTACAATACAGTCCCCTCCGCGCCTTAGAACAGACAGAGGTGATTTTCTGGCTGAAGATACAGCAAGCCCTAACTCTAACAAGTGATAGCCAAGTGCAATAAGACAGATGCACTTTTCATTTCAATCTGCATGATATGACACTGTCTGTGCACTACAACAGTTTAAACGTGAAATAATGTCTGACACTTTGCGTGGTGTTGTGCTGGCGATAAGATGGCGATCATGTGATGGGCATCGTTGCAGGTCGAATGAATCCAACAACTGGAGGTGTGACATTATCCAACCAACATATCGCTATGGAGGACATCATTGCTATAATACAACGTCTAGCTGTTATGCAGAATAAAAAAACAGTTATTAAGATGTATTTGTGGAAAAATATTTCCTTAACTTCCTTTAAAACAAACAAACTATGAAGATGCTCAAGATGATCAAAGCTCATCTACAGGTTCTGATGGGGGCTATTGCCTAGACCGCGTGATGTTGTGCTGCAATAACATCACAGGTCTAAACAAAACTGACCAATCAGAGTGCAGTATTGTCTTTCTTACAGTACTGACAGCAGTAATAATACCCGACAGGTTCAGCACCATTGGGATATAACGTACCGCCAGGGGCCTAATGGATGCCTGGTGCCACATCCAGGAGTCTTCATAGTCCCGGAAGATCCAAATATCCCAGTAATGCCCAAACTGCCGCTGTATAACAATAGTAAAAATGGGCCATAGGTCACTTTTTATAAATATATACAAAAATAAATAAACATATATTTAGAAAATTAAAGAAGAAATGTCAAAAGTAACAGTTGTTGATAGCAGTCACTGTATTAGTATTATTACCTGTGGAGAGCCAAACAGTTTGCTGCATCATCTTCTTATGACCATAAACAACAAACACAATCTGGCAATCTACATACTCAATAGATTTTGCTCTCTTCAGAGGACTTAAAAGAAGGTGTCCAATGGGATTTTACTCTGCCCACCAAGACAGGCTCGAGCAGAAAGTTGACCATCTCCAGGCAACTGTTGATGAAATTCACAAAATGTTAAGAGCTCAACAGGGGATGGTCAGCCTTCTGCTTGAGCCTGTTGAGACAGGCACTCAAGCCAGCAGCATGGCATCACATGAACCTGACTCCAGTCTCCCTGGACAAAGTTGAACCCTCCATGGCACCAGTATCTCTTGCTGGTGCAGCAGTTTCCACTCCCACTGCGCTTCCACAAATGGTCCAACCATCTAGCCTGTACTGCCTCACCCAGAAGCATACCTACCCATATAGAAAAGTTAAATGTTTGAATAATATATTTTTATAAATGCTACTCCTTTTTTGTTTTTTTCTAACTGATAAGAATTGTATATATTAAAAAAAATACTTATATGTTCTTTATATGTTTACAGAAAAACTTTTACATAAAAATTTTCAACTTACAAAAAGTCCATAGTGTTTTTTTTCAAATGTTGAATGGTTACTATCATCTGTACACAGAAAAAGAATGTGTTTCAGTCCCATGACAGACTTTGTGCCCTACTCTACAGTAACAGAGCAAGAACTCTTTTTAGAGTGGGGGAAAAACAGTCCCTTGGCAATGACATAGAACTCCAAAGTGCCCCAACTGGTGGCCACCCACAATCACAGTGGTGTACCATTGCTGTCTATATCCTTTCTTTTCCTGTGATGCTTCACACACAATGCAGTACCTGCTCTCTGGGTGGCGGGTAAACTTGCCCGGCTGTTGCCATGCAACTCAAGAGTACTAACCTGTGTGTGCCTGCCACCTAAAGCTACATGGGTTCATTCCTATACCTCTTATGCTGTCACTGTTCACCCAAGATGCAGCTCTCACCTGTGGGGACTGCCTGGCTCATACCGTGCAACCTCAACTGTAAAATAGCTCTGTTATAACAACCATGGAGCTGTACCACTTATATGCATAAACTTTGTTTTCCAGTAAGTCTCTACTCATGGTACACCACATGTCATATGCTGAGTGTGTGACCTGGGTATTCCATAGGTTGACTACATACAACTCCAAAGTATTATAAGCTGTCAACCCCCCTAATCAAGTGGTATACCATTGATTCTATATTTTTTTTTCCTTGCGACTGTCCACTCACAGTGCATTATCTAAGCTCTCTTGGGGGGCATTGCCTGGCTGATACCGCAAGACCCCTAAAGTAGTCTCTTATGTAACTGTCCACTCAAGATGCAGTCTCTCACTTGTTGGGGACCTGACTGGCTCACACTGTGCAAGTTCTAACTGTCTACAAAGAGTCTGTTACAGCAACCATGGAGCTATACCACTATATGCATAGCTTTCTTTTCCTCTGATTCTCTGCTCTCTGGGGGCATTCACTGGCTGATGCTGTGCAACTCCCTAAGTGTACTAAGTTTGTTTTCCTGAAACTCTCCACCCGCATGTAGTACCTGCTCACTGGGATGGGAGCATGAGGCATTGCCTAGCTGATACCATGCAACTCCTAAGTGTACTATTGTGACTCTCCACTCAAGATGCAGTCCCTCACCTGGAGGGGGGAGCATTCTCTGGCTGACACCATGCAACACCCAACTGGCACAACTAGTGTCTTACTTCAATGTTCTGAGCAGCGGGGGATTGCCTGGCTGATGATAGACAAGAGTTGTACTGGTTGCATCCATAACCTTTCTTTTCCATGAATCACTCAGCATGCAGTGCATGCCCTGTCCTGAGCAGGAGGGGCAGGGGGGGCAAGTGCATGGCTGATGACAGATAACTCAAAGTGCAATAGTTGTGTGTGCCTGCCACCACAAAGATACATAGTTCATTCCTATGTAGTCTCTTATGCTGTCACTGTCACCCAGATGCAGTCTCTCACCTGTGGGGGACTGCCTGCCCACCATGCAACTCCTAACTGTCACAAATAGCCTGTTACAACAACCATGGAGCTGTACCACTTATATGCATAAGCTTTGTTTCCTGTAAGTCTCCCCAGTGTGTACTACATGTCCTGTGCTGAGCATGTAAACTGAGTATTCCGTGATTGACTACATACCTTCCAAAGTATCCCAAGTTGTCAACCCCTACAGTCAAGTACTATGTCATTCATACTATGTGTGTTTTCCTGCAACTCTCCTCCAATGCAGTACCTGCTCTCTGGGGGGGTGGGGCATAGGCCTGAATGATGCCGTGCAACTCTTAAGTGTACTAGAGTTTTTCTTACCTGCAACTGTCCAGTCATGATGCAGTACCCTGCTCTCTGGGACAGGAGCACGAGGCATGTGTCTAGCTGATACCATGCAACTCCTAAGTGTACTAGACTGTATGTGCCTGCAACTGCAAGCATGTACCGATCGATGGCTATGTGGTTTCTTGTCCTGTGACTCTCCTCAGGATGCAGTCCCCAACTGGAGGGATGCATTCCCTGCCTGACACCGTGCAACACCTAGCTAGCACAACTACTGTCTTACTACAATGTCCTGAGCTTGAAGGGGTGGGGAGAATTGTCTGGATGATGATAGACAAGAGTTGTACTGATTATGTCCATAACAGGTCTTTTCCTGTGACTCCACTCAGCATGTAGTACATGCCCTGTCCTGAGCAGGGGTTGGGGCATGAGGGAAATTGCCTGGCTGATGATAGACAACCAAGTGCAGTTACTTGTGTGTGCCTGCCACCACAAGGCTACATGATTCATCCCTATGCTACTCTTATACTGTAACTGTACACTGAAGATACCATCTCACCTGTGTGGGGTGGGTGGGGGATTGCCTGGCTGACACCACCCAACTCCTAACTGTCACAAATACTCAGTTATAAAAACCATGGAGCTGTACCACTTATATGCATAAGCTTTGTTTTCCTGTAAGTCTCTACTCATGGTGCACCACATGTCATATGCTGAGTGTGTGACCTGGGGTATTCCATAGTTGACTTCGCTGCAACTCAAAGTATTGCAAGCTGTCCATACCCTACAATCAGAGTGGTATACCATTGATTCTATATGTTTTTTTTCCTTGCGACTGTCACTCACAGTGCATTATCTGCGCTCTCTTGGGGGCATTGCCTGGCTGATGCCGTGCAAGCCCTAAGTAGTCTCTTATGCTGTAACTGTCCTCAAGATGCAGTCTCTCACTTGTTGGGGGACCTGACTGGCTCACACTGTGCAAGTTCTAACTGTCACAAAGTCTGTTACAACAACCATGGAGCTGTACCACTTATATGCATAAGCTTTCTTTTCCTCTGATTCTCTGCTCTCTGGAGGGCATTCACTGGCTGATGCTGTGCAACTCCTAAGTGTACCAGTTTGTTTTCCTGAAACTCTCCACCCCGATGTAGTACCTGCTCACTGGGATGGGAGCATGAGGCATTGCCTAGCTGATACCATGCAACTCCTAAGTGTACTATTGCGACTCTCCACTCAAGATGCAGTCCCTCACCTGGAGGGGGGAGCATTCTCTGGCTGACACCATGCAACACCCAACTGGCACAACTAGTGTCTTACTTCAATGTTCTGAGCAGCGGGGGGGGGATTGCCTGGCTGATGATAGACAAGAGTTGTACTGGTTGCATCCATAACCTTTCTTTTCCTGTGAATCCCCACTCAGCATGCAGTACATGCCCTGTCCTGAGCAGGAGGGGGCGGGGGGGCAAATTGCATGGCTGATGACAGATAACTCCAAAGTGCAGTAACTTGTGTGTGCCTGCCACCACAAAGATACATAGTTCATTCCTATGTAGTCTCTTATGCTGTCACTGTCCACCCAAGATGCAGTCTCTCACCTGTGGGGGGGACTGCCTGGCTTACACCATGCAACTCCTAACTGTCACAAATAGCCTGTTACAACAACCATGGAGCTGTACCACTTATATGCATAAGCTTTGTTTTCCTGTAAGTCTCCACTCAGTGTGTACTACATGTCCTGTCCTTGAGCATGTGAACTGAGGTATTCCGTGATTGACTACATGCAACCCCAAAGTATCCCAAGTTGTCAACCCTACAGTCAGAGTACTATGTCATTCATGCTATATGTGTTTTTTCCTGCAACTCTCCACTCACAATGCAGTACCTGCTCTCTGGGGGGGGTGGGGGCATAGGCTGAATGATGCCGTGCAACTCTTAAGTGTACTAGAGTTTTTCTTACCTGCAACTGTCCAGTCATGATGCAGTACCTGCTCTCTGGGACAGGAGCACGAGGCATTGTCTAGCTGATACCATGCAACTCCTAAGTGTACTAGACTGTATGTGCCTGCAACTGCAAACATGTACCATCGATGGCTATGTAGTTTCTTGTCCTGTGACTCTCCACTCAGGATGCAGTCCCCCAACTGGAGGGATGCATTCCCTGGCTGACACCGTGCAACACCTAGCTAGCACAACTACTGTCTTACTACAATGTCCTGAGCTTGAAGGGGTGGGGGAGAATTGTCTGGATGATGATAGACAAGAGTTGTACTGATTATGTCCATAACAGGTCTTTTCCTGTGACTCTCCACTCAGCATGTAGTACATGCCCTGTCCTGAGCAGGGGGTGGGGCATGAGGGAAATGCCTGGCTGATGAGACAACTCCAAAGTGCAGTTACTTGTGTGTGCCTGCCACCACAAGGCTACATGATTCATCCCTATGTAGTCTCTTATACTGTAACTGTACACTGAAGATACCATCTCTCACCTGTGTGTGGGGTGGGTGGGATTGCCTGGCTGACACCACGCAACTCCTAACTGTCACAAATACTCAGTTATGAAAACCATGGAGCTGTACCACTTATATGCATAAGCTTTGTTTTCCTGTAAGTCTCTACTCATGGTGCACCACATGTCATATGCTGAGTGTGTGACCTGGGGTATTCCATGGTTGACTACATGCAACTCCAAAGTATTGCAAGCTGTCAACCCCTACAATCAGAGTGGTATACCATTGATTCTATATGTTTTTTTTTCCTTGCGACTGTCCACTCACAGTGCATTATCTGCGCTCTCTTGGGGGGGCATTGCCTGGCTGATGCCGTGCAAGCCCTAAGTAGTCTCTTATGCTGTAACTGTCCACTCAAGATGCAGTCTCTCACTTGTTGGGGGACCTGACTGGCTCACACTGTGCAAGTTCTAACTGTCACAAAGAGTCTGTTACAACAACCATGGAGCTGTACCACTTATATGCATAAGCTTTCTTTTCCTCTGATTCTCTGCTCTCTGGGGGGGCATTCACTGGCTGATGCTGTGCAACTCCTAAGTGTACTAGAGTTTGTTTTCCCTGAAACTCTCCACCCACGATGTAGTACCTGCTCACTGGGATGGGAGCATGAGGCATTGCCTAGCTGATACCATGCAACTCCTAAGTGTACTATTGTGACTCTCCACTCAAGATGCAGTCCCTCACCTGGAGGGGGGAGCATTCTCTGGCTGACACCATGCAACACCCAACTGGCACAACTAGTGTCTTACTTCAATGTTCTGAGCAGCGGGGGGGGGATTGCCTGGCTGATGATAGACAAGAGTTGTACTGGTTGCATCCATAACCTTTCTTTTCCTGTGAATCCCCTCAGCATGCAGTACATGCCTGTCCTGAGCAGGAGGCGGGGAGCAAGTGCATGGCTGATGACAGATAACTCCAAAGTGCAGTAACTTGTGTGTGCCTGCCACCACAAAGATACATAGTTCATTCCTATGTAGTCTCTTATGCTGTCACTGTCCACCCAAGATGCAGTCTCTCACCTGTGGGGGGGACTGCCTGGCTTACACCATGCAACTCCTAACTGTCACAAATAGCCTGTTACAACAACCATGGAGCTGTACCACTTATATGCATAAGCTTTGTTTTCCTGTAAGTCTCCACTCAGTGTGTACTACATGTCCTGTGCTGAGCATGTGAACTGAGGTATTCCGTGATTGACTACATGCAACCCCAAAGTATCCCAAGTTGTCAACCCCTACAGTCAGAGTACTATGTCATTCATGCTATATGTGTTTTTTCCTGCAACTCTCCACTCACAATGCAGTACCTGCTCTCTGGGGGGGGTGGGGGCATAGGCTGAATGATGCCGTGCAACTCTTAAGTGTACTAGAGTTTTTCTTACCTGCAACTGTCCAGTCATGATGCAGTACCTGCTCTCTGGGACAGGAGCACGAGGCATTGTCTAGCTGATACCATGCAACTCCTAAGTGTACTAGACTGTATGTGCCTGCAACTGCAAGACATGTACCATCGATGGCTATGTAGTTTCTTGTCCTGTGACTCTCCACTCAGGATGCAGTCCCCCAACTGGAGGGATGCATTCCCTGGCTGACACCGTGCAACACCTAGCTAGCACAACTACTGTCTTACTACAATGTCCTGAGCTTGAAGGGGTGGGGGAGAATTGTCTGGATGATGATAGACAAGAGTTGTACTGATTATGTCCATAACAGGTCTTTTCCTGTGACTCTCCACTCAGCATGTAGTACATGCCCTGTCCTGAGCAGGGGGGTGGGGCATGGGGGGGAAATTGCCTGGCTGATGATAGACAACTCCAAAGTGCAGTTACTTGTGTGTGCCTGCCACCACAAGGCTACATGATTCATCCCTATGTAGTCTCTTATACTGTAACTGTACACTGAAGATACCATCTCTCACCTGTGTGGGGTGGGTGGGGGGATTGCCTGGCTGACACCACGCAACTCCTAACTGTCACAAATACTCAGTTATGAAAACCATGGAGGTGTACCACTTATATGCATAATCTTTGTTTTCCTGGGAATCTCTATTCAGGGTGCACTACATGTCTTGTGCTGAGCGTGTGAACTAGAGCATTCTCTGGTTCACTACATGTGACTCGCTACTCAACACACACCACATACCATCTCCTACAGGTGGGGGGGTATTCCATGACTGATGATATGCAACTCAAAAGTGTGCCAACTTGTGTGCCACCAGAGTCACAATAGCGTGCCATTGATATCTATGTTGCTTCTTATCATGTGACTGTCCACTCAACATGCAGTCCCTCACCTGGGAGGCACTGCGTGAGTGAAACCATACAACCCCCAACTGCCACAAATAGTCCATTACTGCAATAATGGGGCTGTAACGCTTATATACGTAACCTTTGTTTTCCTGTGAGTTCCCACTCAGAATGCGGTATATGCCCTCTGCTGAGTGGTGAAGGTGGGGCAAATTTCACTCTAATCCATTGAACTGTGACAAAGTTATAAAGGTGCAAAGTTTGACCCTTTAACATGAAAAAGGCTACTCAACCTGAACCATGGTAACACTGTCGTGCTACCATACTATAAATATACACACTCATGATGTGGTAAGAGTTAGCTCAGACAACCCCAATGTGCAGCCCAATGCCACTTGGGGAGGTGAGCTGTAGGGGTCCAAGGGGGGTTTCTACTGTTACACCAAATTTCTTCACATATGCAAGCGGAAACAGGAAGTCTAACAGTAACAGAAGTGGATACACTGTTTTTGCTGAACAGCTGCATAGAGAAACACAAAGACTGTATGCATTGTAATGGGAATGGAAGCTTAAAATGAGCATTGGAAGTACTTAATTGCAAATATCTCAGCAACCATATGACGCAGAAAAAAAATGTAAATTTCACAGAAATCGTTATTTTCCTGGCTACCGTTTTGTTTTACATAGCCCACAGGGTTATGCAATTCACGACAAAAAATCTGTTTCTCGCACCATTTTCGAGATACGAGCCCCAAAGGTGCGGCGTATGCCACCATGTTAGTCTATGGGACAAAATGCCAAATTTGGAGTACTGTAACTTGGCGGCCATGCAATATTTTTTCACCAAACCAACAAAAGTCACATCTGTTAGATGTTGGTTGTGTTCCTTCCAAATTTCAGCTTAAAAGACCAAACCGTTCTTTTGCAGCAGGGTGGAAAGAAGTGTTGTCATTTGGCTAGCCTGGAAAGTGGTGTAAATTTGACCACCTTTCTAAAATTTTGCGGAAGTGCCAGAGGTGCAACACTACTTTCAGAAATTTGAAAAACATATTTCTGGGGTGTTTAACCCCAAAATAAAGAGATGCTTAGCATCCTCAGGGTCCGACTAGATGAACACAAAAAGAATTGTGTCCCTAGAGGGTCCCAATTTTAAATGCCAAGCACTTTTATGATCACTAACTGAAAACAAGATGGTGGATTTGCGACACTACTAGGGCCATTTGCGACACTAAAAAGTGCATTTGCGAGACTTTCAAAATTTTTGTTAACTTTTCTCATTGACTTATAATGGGAACTTGCTTTTTTTAATAACTTTTGAACCATTTAATATTTTTTTCATGAAACCTTCAAAAGGCACTTTGGACCAGTCACACAAACTGTGCGACCTGTAGGCATGAGCAAAGAATGCACAAAAAAAGTAAATGCACACACGAACGTCACTTAATAACTCCCCAGCTGTATATCCGAACAGTACAAAAGTTGGCAGATCCCAAGATCGATGGTTATGCCCCATGCCTGTCAAATTTCAGGCAAATCCATTGAACAGTGACAAAGTTATTGAGGTGCAAATTTTGACCCTTTAACATTAAAAGGGCTCCTCAACCCTAACTATGGTAGCACTACCATGCTACCATAATACAGAGGCAAAAAACTCCATTTAATGCATTAGTTAGGATTGTTCCACAGTGACAAAAGTGAGGAAATTTGGTGTTAGGGCTGAAAACCCCCCTTGGACCCCCAGCCCACCCTCCAACTGGCATCGGGGTGCGCACTGGGGTCATCGACCCTAACTCTCACCCCATCACATGTGTGAAGAAGCAGAGGTATAGGAGAATGGGGTGAGGTTAGGACCAATGACTAATCGCACCCAGTGCCAGTTAGAGGTGGGCTGGAGGATCCAAGGGAGCTTTCAGCTAACACGAAATTCCTCACTCTTTGTCACTGTGGAACAACCATAACTAATGTATTAAATGGAGTTTTTTACCTCTAATTTCTCTTCTTTTTGAGAATGATGATGAGAAATAGTGAATGTAATGTGGCGGCAGGAGCGCGGGGTCCTTTGGGCCCCGCCCTACCGCCACATGATGTCTTGTGACATAGGAACTGCAAAGCAAACAGAATCACGAACAGTGGCGCACATGGTAACGCAAACGTAAATGGTAAAGGAAACGTTAATAGAAACGCAAGTGCAAAGTGATGCTGAAGCGAACAGTGACGCAAATGGACATTGAAGCACATAGGAAAATGCAACTGGTAATGCAAGCAGTGATGGCAGTAGTATTTTAAATGGAAATGTTAAATGTCACAGCAAAAAGAATGTGAAAGGGAACAGAAACGGAAACATGAACACAAGCGCACACGTAAACACAAACTGTAACACGCACAGGCATGGTACCGCAATTGTAAATGCAAATCGTAAAGTTAACATGAAGAATAATGCCAAAGGAAAGAGAAACAGAAATGGGAACAGAAGCGTGTACGGAAATGCAAACCAAAACCTGCACGAGCACAGTACCACAATTGTAAATGCAAATGGTAATGGTAACAGCAACAATAACAGCAAAGAAAACAGAAGCACAAAAGGAAATGCAAGCACATATGGATACACAAACCGTAATGTGCACGGGCACAGTAACGTAAATGCAAGTGCAAATGGTAACATTAATAGCAAGGAAGACGCAAACCGAAAGAGAAACCGAAATGCAAACGGAAGTGCTGCCATAAACGCAAATGGCAATGCACATGGTGATGCAAACAAAAATGCAAACAGAAACAGTAGTGGAAATGCAAATGGTAACAGTAACAAAAATGCAAGCGTGAATGACAATGCAAAGGGTAACGGACATGGTGGTGTACACGGGAACAGTAATGTAAACGGGGACATAAATGCAAGTGGAAACAGTAACTGTAACAGTAATGGAAGAGCATCACCTGTTTTGCCAAACAGGTGCATACAGAAACACAGTGTGTACAAAGAATATATGCATTGTAATGGGGATGGAAGTTTAAAATGAGCATTGGAAGTACTTAATTGCTAATATCTCAGCAGCTGCACGACGTAGAAAAAAAATTAAAATTTCACAAAAATCTTGATTTTTCTGGCTAGGTTTTGCTATTACATAGCCCTTAGGGCTATGTAACTGACAACAAAAATTCTGTATCTCGCACTGTTTTTGAGATACAAGCCCCAAAAAGTGCGTCGGACGCCACCATGTTAGTCTATGAGCAAAAACGTCAACTTCGGAGTACCCTAACTTGGCAGCCATACAATACATTTTCACCAAACCATCAAAAGGCACATCTGTGAGATGTTGACTGCCTTCCCTCCATATTTCAGCTCAAAAGACCTAACCGTTCTTTCGCAGCAGAGTGGCAAAGAATTCCTGTCATTGTGGCCAAGTCTGAAAAAGTAGTGTCGCAATTTGAGGCAATTTTCGCAAAATTTTGCCAAAGTGCCATGCCTGTGACACTACTTTGTGACACTACTGGTTCCAGAAATTTGAAAAACATATTTCTGGGGTTTTTTACCCCAAAATAAAGACATGGCTAGCATCCTCAGGGTCCGACTAGGTGAACACAAAAAGAATTGTGTCCCTAGAGGGTCCCAAATTTAAATGCCAAGCATTTTTCTGATCACCAACTGAAAAAAAAAATGGTGGATTTGCAACACTATTAAGGCCATCTGAGACACTAAAAAGTGCATTTGCGAAAGTGTTGAATATTTTGTTAACTTTTCCCATTGACTTATAATGGGAACTTGTTTTTTTAATAACTTTTGAACTGTTCAATATTTTTTTCACGAAATCTTCAAAAGGCGCATCGGGGACCCTGGCCACATGTTCCCTGAAGTTTTTCGACTGGTTGCGCAAACCGTGCGACCTGTAGGCGAGAGCAAAGAAATCACAAAAAAGCGTAATTGCTCAATTGGTTGTCGTTTAATAACTCCGCAGCTGTATATCTGACTGGTACAAAACTTAGCAGATCCCAAGATCTACCATACCCAATTGTGCCTGCAAAATTTCAGGCAAATCCATTGAAAAGTGGCAAAGTTATTAAGGTGCAAAATATGACCCTTTAACCTTAGAAGTGCTACTTAACCCTAACTACGGTAGAACTACGAGCTCCCATTATATATATATATATATATATATATATATATATATATATATATTAGAGGCAAAAACTCCATTTAATGCATCAGTTAGGGTTGTTCCACAGTGACAAAAGTGAGGAAATTCGATGTTAGGGTTGAAACCCTTTGCACCCTCAGTCCACCCCCAAACTGGAATCGGGGTGTGCGTTGGGAGTCGTTGGCCTAACTCTACCCATCACATGGGGAAAGAAGCTGAGGAATAGGAGAATGGGGTGAGAGTTAGGACCAATGACTCCAACGCACACCCCGAATCCAGTTGGGGGGTGGACTGGAGGGGTGCAAAGGGGTTTCAACCCTAACATTGAATTTCCTCGCTTTTGTCGCTGTGGAACAACCCTAACTGATGCATTAAACAGAGTTTTTTGCCTCTATTTTCCCTTCTTTTTGAGAATGATATTGAGAAATAGTGAATGTAATCCGGCGGCGGGAGCATGGGGCCCCTTCCGCCACATAATGCAGTGGCGGGCCCCGCGCTCCCGCCACATGATGTCTTGTCAAATAGTAACATTGTGACTACAAATGCATATCGTAATGCACATGGTGATGCAAAGTGGAACAGAAAGAGAAGTGGTACTGTAGACAGAAATGTTAAAAACAATGCAAACAGAACTGCAAATGAAAAGCATAAAGGAGTAGCTAATGGTGGCGTAAGCGTGAGCAGTAAGTGAAATGGGTATGGAACCTCAAACGGAAACAGTATTGGTAACAGTAATGTAAGCGCACAGGCTGGTTTTCCCCAAAAGCTGTATAGAGAAAGACCTAGTACAAAGAATGTATGCAAAATAATGACTCGCGTAACAGAAAAATGAGGACTTGGAATAGTAAATTGCTTATATCTCAGGAACCGTATGACATAGAAAAAACATTTAAAAGTCTTATGAATTATCACTTTCCTGGCTAGTTTTGTGCTTAGCCCCCAGCAGGAGGCTATGCATTTTTTCAACAAAAAGTCCGTATTTCGCACCGTTTCCGAGATACGGGCCCTGAAAGACTCGGCGAGCGCCGTAATGTTATCCTATGGGAAAAAAACAGAAGTTTGGAGTGCCATAACTTTGCCTCCCTGTAATATTTTTTCACCAAACCACTGAAAGGAACATCTGTGGGATGTTGGCTGTGTTCCCTGTAAATTTCAGCCCAAAAGACCAAACCGTTATTTTTTTAGCAGGGCGCCAAACGATTGCTGCAATGAGTCGTACGCTGTAATGTTATCCTATGGGAAAAAGTGTCAATTTTGGAGTACTGTAACTTTGCTGCCATGTAATATTTTTTCAACAAGACAATGAAAGGCACATCTGTGAGATGTTGTCTGCGTTCCCTCCAAATTTCAGCCCCAAACTCCAAACCATTCTTTTGCAGCAGGGTGCCAAAGAATTGCTGTCATTTTCCCACAGCCTAGAAAAGTACTGTCACAATTTGCAAAAGCTTTCACAAACATTCGCGACACTTTCATGAGTGCGACACTACTTTGTGAAAGTACTTTTTCCAGAAATCTGAAAAACGTATTTCTGGGGTGTTTTACCCCAAAATAAAGACATGGCTAGCATCCTCAGGGTCCGACTAGGTGAATACAAAAAGAATTAGGTTGCTAGAGGGTCCCAAATTTAAATGCCAAGCATTTTTCTGATCACCAACTGAAAGCAAAATGGTGGATTTGCGACAGTAAAAGGGCCATTTGCGAAAGTAAAAACTGCATTTGCGACACTGTCAAACTTTTTGTTAACTTTTTCCATTGACTTACAATGGGAACTTGTTTTTTGAATAACGTTTGAACTGTTTAATATTTTTTCACGAAATCTTTGAAAGGCACATCAGGGATCCTGGCCACACCTTCCCTGAAGAATTTGAACTGGTCACGCAAACCATGTGACCTGTAGGCATGACCGTAGAATTCCAAAAAAAGCATAAATGCACTCGCAGATCATGCTTAATAACTCCACAGCCATATAATTGACCAGTATGAAACTTGGCAGATTCCAAGGCGTATGGGTTTTGATTCTGTATTCCAAATTTCAGGAAAATCCATTGAACGGTTGTAAAGTTATTAAGGTGCAAAATTTGGGGTTTAACATGTAAATGGCTCCTCTACCATAATATATATATGTATATATTTATAAAATTGGTAGAAAAAAAGTAGCTCATCTAGTGGACAATCATCATCACATGACCATGCGTATATCAGAGCATGACCGCACACCTGCACTTTTACCCCCCAAAAAAACAATTTTGTCATTTTATAAGATAGATAACCCACTCTAAGATGTGCAGTCACGCTCTGATATACGCACACATTGGGTGGTTGACACACTCGGCCTGTGGCCTCGTGTGTACAATGCACACCAAGGCATGTGTATATCAGAGCGTGTAAGAGTGGGTTATCTATTACATATATTATAGTGGCGCGCTAGTGCAGCAGATGTGCCTTTCAGTGGTTTGCTTTGAAAACATTCACCACATACCTAGTTACAAAAATCCTGGAATGTTAATGGGTAAGGGACCCCATAAAAAGGGATAAGATTTTAACATATCAAGCAAAAAAAGTTATATGGCAAAAGAAATTATACATGGGAGCAAAGGTCAGTAAAACTGGCAAAGCAGGTGGGTGGGCCTTAGTCATACAATCAGTGTATATATACTGTTTAGTACAGGGTGGACAACTGAGATATACAAATTATAGCGTGATGTTGACCCAGGCACAGAGAAGGTCAAATTAGGTTTTTGGGGCCCAGGACCAAGGGTGTGGTTCAGAGGCATTTGCATTTGGAATGCTCGAGTAGGTAGTTCTTGAGGGCTGATTTGAAAGAGCCTATGGTGGGTAGGTGGCTAAGGGATTTTGGGAGTTTGTTGAGTCACAGTCAGGCTAGGTATAAGAAGACCCTTTGGCATAGTGATGTTCTGCAACATGGGACAGAGTAGGAGTTCTCGGTTTATGGGCACTAAGGAAATGAGGGGATCAAGGCCTGGGGGGAAGTTTAGCGAGATTTTCTTACCAAGGTTGCAGGAATAATATTTAAGTCTGTTGTCCAGGTTTAACCAATCTGCAGACTTGTACAAACTGCAAGTGTGGGTCAGTCTGTCTTGTCCAATGACTAACCTGCAGGCCTTATTCAAAGTAGTTTTTACCCGATAGAGGGAGGTTGGATCAGCTGACCTATATATTACCAGGCCATAGTCTGCTAGCTATGGGACATATAATGAGACAGCCATATGGAGAGCTTCTGAGGACAGGAAGTGTTTGTGCCTGTAAAGCAGACCAATTCTGGTATTGAGTGAGGTCAGTAGTCCCAGGATATGGTCATGAAAGGAGAGCTGAGGGTCAAGGGTTAGTCCCAAGTACCTGAAGGAGTGTACTTGAGCTATAGGCACATTCACGATGTTGCTGATGGATAGGGATGCATTGCAATGTTGTTTTTGGTGGTAGGTAAAGATCGTAGATTTGGTTTTACTACAATTGAGAATGAGTTTGTGGGTTGTGAACCAGGATTCAAGAGTACGAAAGCGGTCTTGGAGCATATTCTGGAGGGGATAGGGGTTTTGATGACATTCGAAGATAACAGCATCATCCTCATATAGGAGCATATTACCAGGACAGGACAAAGGGAGGGGTTTAGGAAAAGGCTGAAGAGGAGAGTACCAAGTATAGAACCCCTGGGGACTCTGGAGAGAACTGGACATTGGGAGGAGACAGTGGTGCCAATCCTGACCGGTTGGCCTCGATCACAGAGATAGCTGGCTATCCAGGATATTACCCCAGGGTTAAGGCCCACAGGTACTAGAGAATGGAGCAGAACAGCATGGTTGACCATATCAAACACTTTGGTGAGATCTGTCTAGATGGAGCCCGACAATTTTACATTGTCGAGGGCACGGTGTAAGAAGGTTGTGTACTCGAGCAGTGTGGTAGTGGTGCTGTTGCCACATTGGAAACCATGTTGAATGTGGGAGAAAAGGCTATGCTTGGAGAGATACTTGGTAAGCTTATCAGAGACAAGCTTCTCTAGGGCTTTGGGGGGGTAGGATGGAGATGGGGGTGATAATCATTGGGGGCAATGTGGTCTCCACCCTTGTGTAGTGGTGTGATGACAGTGCATTTCCAGGCAGATGGGAATTGCCCAAGACAGAGGGATAGGTTAAACATTTTTGTAAGGGGGTAGAGAACTTCATCCAGAGTCAGTCTTAGCAGTTTAGGGTCCAGAGTATCACCACTATGCCTAGGTTTACTAATGGAGCTAGAGATATATCTTCGAGCAGAACTGGGGGAAATAACTCTGAGACAGAAGGGGGCTGTGCAGTTAGTAAGGTTGGAGGGGGAGTGTCAAAGAAGATTGAAGGTGTAGCCAGCCTGGTAGCGCAGAGGGCTGAGGTGCTGGACATCTCACCTTGCGACACGCCGGTGACCTGGGTTCGGGAGCGAGCCTGGGTCACCGTCGGTTGGCATGGGGGGAGGACGGAGTTGGATGGAGTTGTCGCTAGGCAGCCCTCCTCTTCAGGGAGGAGGGATGGCATCCCTCACTAACGGCTGCCCTGTGGTGGAGGCTGAGGGGCTGTGCAAGCAAGGCACCAGGTGATAGGCAAATGGGGTGGGCGCAGGATGTTCGTGACCGGGACTGTAAGGTGCATGCATGCCTTCACACGCATGCGACCTTCTCCTGGGGCCCTCTCGAGCAGGGGAGAAAACGTAGGAAAAAGGACACTGGTGGCAGGATGGTGACAGACTCTCCACAGGCACCTCTCTTAGACTGGGCGTAAGGTAAGCCCTGCTAATTCCAGGGGATGGAGCTGGGGCAGCCGGTCAGTTGGGGGCCGTACAGGAGGAGTAGAAAGTATGAATAAAAAAAAAAAGAAGATTGAAGGCAACACTCTGCTAAGATCTGAGAAAGCTTTGTTTAGGTTGTTTGCAATGGTAAGTTGATCCTGTACTAATTCACCATTTATGGAAAGTTGTGTGTGGGGGGTTGGTGGACCACTTTTCCTGTGATTTCTTTAATGTTGCACCAGAAATCACACCCTGAGCACCAGTGGATGACAGGGGTTGGTGATAATCTGAGGCCTTAGCCTGTCGGATCACCCACGTACATTTGTTCCTAGTTTCTTTGTATAGTTGCCTATCTGGGGGTGCCTGGAGTCAAGTGATCTAAGCCAAAGGTCATCGCACTGGCGCATCATATCAAGTAGCTCTGAGGAGACCCAGGGATTGCTTATGGTTTTTGAGTATTGCTTTTTGGGTGGGCAAAGATGTCACAAGCATGGTTGAAGATCTTGATAAAGTGAGAGAGTGCAGAATCAGGCAGTAGAGCGCAGTGGTCTAAGGCTCTGAGCTGCAAATCTGGTGACATCCGGCAGACCAGACTTGGGTTTGAATCCCACAGCTTCCACTTGCATATTGTGTGACCCTGAGCAAGTCACTTAACCTCCTTGTGCTCCTAGGTCACTCCTGTAAAAAGCTTTCAGCTTAGTGTGATATACCTGGTTAAAAAAAAATCTATGTCAGTGGCAATGAAGATGGGGGACCATCTTCTGAGAGCTCCCCCATGGCTCCACTGGTACAAATTGACAATTACAGACCCCAGCCCAGATTGTGAACAAGCTGGTCCTGGACACAAACAGAAGGCCCTGCACAGAGGCTAAGGTCGGGGGCCACCTACTGACAGTATGATTGGATACGGGCGTGGCTGTGTCTGTATTACAGGATGACAACCCAGAGATGTCACCTTGGTCTACTGGATGGAGGACCAATATGTCTGGGGTAGACAGAACTAGATTACCCTCATACCGCTCTCTGCCACTACCTGTGACACTGGGACACCTGAAGGCATACTATTGCGCGATCATCCCAGTATAATTGGGATTAAGTTTTTGGCACCACACGGCTATGTGGTGGAATTAGCTAACATGCTATTGATACAGATACAGGGGCAATATCACACCATTATGATCCCCGATTCTCATGTGGTTGCAACAATCTCTGTGAACAACAAAGAGCATGAAGTCATAGATTTGTTTAGGAACAATGAGCTTTTCCCAAAGCTCCTTCCTATTCTGCAAAGACATCTGGAGTCATTTGCCACCAACAAGCATGATTGTGGCAGAATGCACACTGTCAGTGAAGTGACAGGTCCGGCACATGAGAGGCAACGGCAATACCCCTTTCCACCTGAGGCCTTGCCTTCTCTTAGAGAGACAATAAAATCACTCCTCAAGCAAGGTGTAATCAGGATATGTGTTTCCACTGCAAATTCCCCACTGTGGCCTGTGAAAAAACCCACAGGTACCTGAAGACTTACTATTGACTATAGGAGACTAAACCAGATTACCTCTAGTTGTGCCCCAATTGTGGCATCAGCACCAGATGTGCTGTGACTACTGACCACTGACAAAAAATGGTTTAGCACCCTGGACATCTCCAATGGTTTTTGGTCATTGCCATTGGTCCTCAAGAGTCAATATAAGTTTGCCTTCACCTTCGAGGGCAGGCAGTACATGTGGACCTGTTTACCACAGGGATTCCACAACAGCCTCTCCCTGTTCCATTTGCACATGATGAATGCCCTTGAGGGTTTCTCTACACCCCAGTGTCTCTTGCAATATGTGCACAACCTGCTGTTGGCCACAGCCACACAGGAACAACATCTGGATCTCTTGGACGAACTACTGACCCTCATCCAGAGAGCAGGCCTCAAATGTAATCCTGCAAAGGCACAACTATGTCAGAAAGAGGTAATCTTTCTGGGCCTGAGAATAACAGGCCAAGGCTGAAGTCCTACCTGGAAGAAGATACATGGACTGCAAGACCTGCCACTGCCTACCAGTGTGGCCACCCTTAGAAGGTTTCTAGGTATTGAAAACTATTCTAGAGATTTTATTTGTGACTTTGCTCAGAAGGCTGCTCCTCTGTATAAACTACTAAAAAAGGATATTCCCTGGACTTGGGGCCCTATTCACACCCAAGCTGTGAATTCACTGAAACAGGCCTTGGCCTTAGCTCCAGCTTTGGTCAACCCCAATCCAGCCCTGCCATTCCATCTGGAATGTGCCACCTCTGACATTGCAATGTATGCCATGTTGGCCCAGAAGGTCCATGGCACCCTGAGACCCATTGCATATGCATCGCAGCTCTTGACCCCAGTGGAACAGAAGTATAGCCTTTGTGAAAGGAACCTTCTGGCCACCTACTGGGCTGTCAAGCACTTTCTGTATATCATTGGGTACTCCGCCCTGATCATTAACACAAACCAGACCCCAACAAGATTTTTTCTATCAGATAGAGTGAAGGATGGTCTGTCTCTAATACCAGATTGACACACTGGTCCCTTCTTCTCCAGGACAGGGACATCAAGGTCCACCCAACCAAGATGCCATCCATGCTGGTGCATGGGCTCCTTATCCACGGAGAACCCCATGACTGTACATTGCAGCCACCTGATCTACCAGATCCAGGTCCTTTCCTTCCTGCTACACCAAAACTACTTGAGAACACTTTGTTGTGTCATGTCTTCACAGACGGCTCAGCTTCCTATTACCAGGGAGAACAGGTGGCAGGAATGAGCAGATTAGTTATTTACCCCTTTGGTAACACTGTTAAGATCTCTAAGCATTGCAGTGTGGCATCATCACAGTATGCAGAGATGGTAGCAGTGGCCTGTGCCCTCAAGTTCATCCAGCATGGAACTCAGGATACCATTATCTTCACAGACTCTAACTGGGTTTGTTGTTCCCTTACATAATTTCTTCCTTTCTGGCAGAAGTGCTCCTTTACCTTTTCTGATGGCACTCCGATGAAACTCAAGGAACTGGTAATATACATTTATTCACTGGCACAGAAATTTGCACACAAACTCTATGGTACACAAGGTTAAGGCACACTCTATACATGATCCCTATCACACCTTCAATGACTCTGCTGACACCCTTGCAAAGGAAGGGGCTCAGGGGGACACCTGGATGATGGATCATCCAGAGGCCAGAGCGGCCGTACACATTGCAGCAGTCAGGAAGAAACCTGAACCTTTCTTCCTTTGGATTTGTCACAAGCCCAACAGGCTGACCCTGACCTCCAAGATCTGTTCAGATTCTTGGACAAAGGTACCAAGAAAAATTTACCTACTCATAATCCCTACAGAAGACATGAAGGTAAGTTACACCTGTCTCCTGATGACAAGTTCATCTGGTATCAATCAGAAGACACCCCCACCTAACTGTGGGTGGTTCCCCATCATCTGAGATCTGAATTTCTTCACCAAGTGCATGATACCCCCACTGGTGGACACCAGGGAGTGGAAAACACACTTCAGCAACTCAAGACCACCGCCTGGTGGCCAAAGACATTAAACACTACATAGACAACTGCCTTGTTTGTGTGCAAAATAACCCCATCCCTACCAAACGTATTGCCAAACTACTACCACAACAATACTCTGGCCCTTGGCATGCCATACAGATTGATTTTATTGGTCCCCTGACCAATACCAGTTGAATTCCTCCACCCGTGGCCATAGCCACAGGAGCTGCTCCCTGCCCTCTCAAGAGCTGAAAACAGACTGTGCCAAAGTCCCCTGGGCATTCCTTCACCTATGGCTGTAGCCACAGAAGCTGCTCCCTGCCCTCTCAAGGGCTGAAAACAGACTGTGCCAGCATTCCTCCACCCATGGCCATAGCCACAGGAGCTGCTCCCTTCCCTCTCATGGGCTACAAACATGTACGCCTGCTCAACTGATAGAGTGCCCCCCTCCTGCTGTAAATTTGATATTTGGCACCATTTCTTGGATCTTTGTGTGAGCCTGAGCATTGACTCCATCCTTGAACCTAGGAGCTGTGAGGTCACCTGCAATCCCTAACTTAGCAACTCAATATTTAAGAATTCATTTTTATTCCCCTTCCTTAAGCAGCTTTCTAAATCAAGCTAGTTGCGCACTGAGGGACCTTTGTGCCAGATCCTGCTCTCACTCAATTTTTCACCTGCCTACATCATTTTCAATATGTACTATTTGTTAATGACTGTAGTGCTGCATGATCTGTAGACCAGTTTGATTTTCTAGTAGTCCTGTAGATTTTCTTGTATTTGTAAGATTTTTCTCTAGCATGTGAGATTTTTGTAGAAATGCTTCTTCAGTACTGTTAGCTAAGTGACTGTAACAGCGCATGACCTGCAATCCAGTAAGTCTCTAGCAGACCTGTATGTTTTTCTCTGACTGTTCCTGCTAGGCAGCTTTATGTAGTTTTATTACACTATACTTGTAATTTGTGTAGCACGGCCTCCCTGCATAGTTCTATTACAGAAAGCGGGTTTTCCAAAGTCTGCATTTATTTCTCTATGCACTGCATCTCCTTAGCCAGAGAATTAGTAAGATCTTACTGAACAAAATTTCCTCAACTAGTGAGTTAACAAAAGTCTGCATATATTGAAATGGAACATTAATACTTACAATCTTCTGCTTGAGCCCCTGATTTCACCTTTCTTACTCCTATTACCTCAAAATTCTGCAGCTACCTTGCCTTGAACTTCAGCCTTTTCTTTTCTGCATTTGTAACTAACCTTCTCCTCTTCTCTTCATTCCATCCCCCCTTTCTTTCTCCCTTTTCTCAAGGAATCCTACCTTAGCCATCCTATCCCTCCCTTCCCCCTCTGCTCTGCCTACTCAGACAATCCTTCCCCTTCCTCCTGCTAATCTCTTCTCCCTTTATTTACAGACTGTGCCAATGTCCCCGGGGCATTCGTCCACCCATGGCCGTAGCCACAGGAGCTCCTCCCTGCCTTCTCAAGGACTGAAAACAGGTATGTCTGCTCAACTTATAGAGTGCCCCCCAGCTGTAAATATTAAATTTGGCACCATTTCTTGGATCTTTGTGTGAGTCTGAGCATTGACTCCATCCTTGAACCTAGGAGCTGTGAGATCACCTGCAATCCCTAACTTAGCGTCTCAATATTTAAGAATTAGTTTTTATTCCCCCTCCTTAAGTAGCTTTCTAAATCAAGTTAGTTGCACACTCTGTCCAGGAACTCATCCCACTGGAATCCCACAGTCAGCTGGTTTTCTATCTGCTGAAACCTCACCCTCCCTTCCTAAGGAGATCAAACCTAAATCTGTATTTCTACCCTCTTTTCCTCTCCAAACCCAGCCCTATCCAGCCCCTGGGTAACCTCCGACATCTCCTCCACAAGGCTCTAAGACACCCTCCCCCCCGTGTACTTGAACTTGGGACCACTTGCACCAAAGTCAGTAACACTATCACTACTCCACAGCGGCAGTCACCCTCACTAAAGTTCAGCTATCACCCTTATCTTTCACTATAAGCATAGAACTATGGGCACTCACACTCCCTTGCTAGGTATTCTCACCCTTACCTTCCTAGTTCAAACCTTCCCCTGACCTGAGCTGCCACCCACTACATCAGGCACCTCACCCCCAAGTTACACCAGTATGACCCAGCCCCCCACCTTGAGGTGAGGATGGTGGAACAGAGGCACACCCAGTCAGTTGTTCCACTCCACAATCCATACACCATTCTGGGGGAGCATAGCTCCCCTATGGATGCATCCGCAGAGGAGACTAAGGAGGCTGAGGGCAGCTGTCACAAGGGAGGCCCACAGGAAGGAGACAGAGGACACCGCAAGGAAAGGAAGCAGCTCCTGGTGGGGGACTCAATTATTAGGGGGATAGAACTGGGGGGAGCAGGGAAAACTGAAGTAAGGTGTCTGCCTGGTGCCATGGCTTGGAGGGACAAGAAGCGCATCCTCAGGATTACGGGAACAGCTGCATGGGAGTCTGAGGTGGACGTCATTGTCCACCTAGGGACAAATGACTTGGCTCATCATGAGATTAGAGCAGTGCAGAAGGACTTTGTAGAATTGGGGAGGGGCCGAAGACAAGTAGCACACACAGTATCCTTCTCAGAGGTGCTGCCAGTCAATGGCATGAGTGAGGCGAGGGTACTTTGCACCATGCAGTTTAATGAATGGTTGAAAAAATGGTGTGGAGCACAGGGGTTTGGCTTCATTGGGGACTGGGGTTCCACCTGGAGGGACACCAGCCTATACTGGCAGGATGGTCTGCATCTGTCCAGGAAGGGAACAAGTCTTTTGAGCAATCGGTTTAAATGCTTCACTGGCAAGCTTTTAAACTAGTCGAGGGGGAGGCACTGATAAGCAGCAGGAAAATCCCAGCCTCTCCCTATAAAACAGGGTACTAAATGAGAAAAAGACCAAGGTAGAAAGGTCAGTGGGGGATGCCGCAACAGAAGGTAAAGCCATCAAAAAATGGAGAGCAATGAGTACCAATGCCCGTAGTCTGAGTAACAAGCTTCCTGAATTAGTGGTCTTGACGGAGGAGGAACATCTGAATATCATGGCAGTCACAGAAACATGGTACACACAAAACCATAACTGGGATGTAAACATACCAGGATACACTATCTACAGGAGGGACAGGGAGGGTAAAAGAGGAGGAGGAGTAGCTCTTTACATAAGGGAAGGAATCAAAGCAACAGAACAAAAGGGTAAACAGGGAGGAGAAGAAGCACTGTGGGTAAATTTGGAGACCGGCAATGGCACCACAATCCGCACAGGGGTTGTATACAGATCCCCTTCCCAGGAGGAGGAAATGGACAAGGAAATGATAGAAAGTATACTTAGAATGGCAGAAAAAGGGGAGATATTGCTGATGGGTGATCTGAATATGCCAGATGTTAACTGGAGTGCAGTTGCAGCAGCCACTTCGAAGAGTGGGGTTATTCTAGATGCCCTACAGGGGTATGCCTTAGACAACTAGTATTGGAGCCCACTCAAGAGGGAGCAATCTTAGACCTGGTTCTCTCAAATGGAGATGAAGAGAGGATCACAGATGTAGAAGTGGGTAGCCATCTGGGAACTAGCGACCATCGAACAGTATGGTTCACAATAAACACAGCAATAGAGTCAAGCCATACAAAGACAAAGGTACTGGATTTTAGGAGGGCTGACTTTGTCAAAATGGGTGAGTGCCTAAGGAATGCACTAGCAAATGGGCAATAAGGAGGGGTGGAAGAACAATGAGGAATAATAAAAACTGCCATCACAGAGGTAACAAGCCTTTGTGTAAAGCAAATAAACAAAACGAAACGAGGTAAGAAACCACTATGGTTCTCAAAGGAAGTGGCAGTGAAGGTTCAAGAGAAAAAGAAAGCATTCAGGAAGTACAAGGAATCACAGAAGGAACAGGACAGAGAACTGTATCAGTTAAAGCAAAAGGAAGCTGGGAAGGCAGTCGGAACAGCAAAGGCCCAAACTGAGGAAAAGTTAGCCAACTCAGTTAAGAAGGGGGATAAAACCTTTTATAGGTACATCAGGGAGCGAAGGAAGACCAAGGGAGGGATAGTGAGGCTTAATAAAGGGGAGAGAGGGTGGGCAGAGGGTGACTGTGAAAGGCAGAGATACTAAACAAATATTTTGCTCAGTATTTACAAAGGAAGAGGGAGGTACCTAAAACAAACAGTAGAAACACTCTGGATACAGAAGTTGATACCAGCCCATTTGCAGAAGAAAGGGTTCTGAAAGAACTCTTAAAACTGAAGGTGGACAAAGCAATGGGGCCTGATGGGATTCATCCCAGAATTCTAAAAGAACTAAGGGTAAAACTAGCAACATCACTGACTACTCTCTTTAACAAATCATGGGAGGATGGAGTGGTACCTGAGGACTGGAGGAGGGTGGATGTGATTCCACTTCACAAAAGTGGGAGCAGGGCAGAGGCAGGAAACTACAGACCAGTTAGTTTGACTTCAGTGGTAGGAAACATGATGGAATCACTTCTGAAGGAAAGAATTGTTGAGTACCTAGAGGCCAGTGGGGCTGGGACCCAAGGCAGCATGGTTTCACAGCAGGAAGGTCATGTCAGATGAACCTAATAGATTTCTTTGACTGGGTGACCAAAGTAGTTGATCAGGGAGGGCTGTGGACATGGCCTACCTAGACTTTAGCAAGGCATTTGACACAGTCCCACACAAAAGATTAATATACAAGTTAGCCAGCCTGGGAGTGGGTCCCAAGATGACAGCCTGGGTAAAGAATTGGCTGGAGAATAGGACACAGAGAGTAATAGTAAATGGAGTCCACTCTGAAAAAAGGGGGGTTAGTAGTGGGGTACCGCAGGGTTCAGTATTAGGACCAGTCCTCTTCAATGTCTTTATAAGTGACATTGCAGAGGGACTGGAAGGAAAAGTATGCCTCTTTGCAGATGACACAAAGATCTGCAACAGAGTTGATGCACAAGGTGGAGTGGAAAGGATGAGAAGGGACTTGGCAAGGTTAGAGGAATGGTCAAATGTATGGCAGCTTAGATTCAATGCTAAGAAGTGCAAGGTAATCCACCTGGGAAACAAAAACCCAGGGGAAGAGTACACAATGGGGGGTGAGATACTAACAACAGCAAAAATGGAAAGGGACCTGGGGGTAGTCATATCAGATGACCTAAAGGTGGGCAAGCAATGTGAGAGGGCAGCAAGGAGGGCTGGGGTGATACTGGGATGCATAGGGAGAGGCATCACCAGTAGAAAACAGGAAGTTATTATCCCTCTGTACAGACAGCTAGTGAGACCCCATCTGGAGTACTGCGTGCAGTTCTGGAGACCCAATCTCCGCAAAGACATAGACAGGATGGAAGCTGTCCAGAGGAGGGCAACTAAAATGGTGCAGGGTCTGCACCGAAGACATATGAAGAGACTTAAGGAGCTTAATATGTATAGCCTCAAGGAAAGGAGGGAGGGGGTCATGATAGAAACTTTCAAGTACCTTAAGGGAATCAAAAGTCCAAGAGGGTAGCATCTTTCAAAAGAGGTGTGCAAAACAAGGGGCACAATTTGAAGATAGAAGGGGGCGGCTCAGAGGTAATTTAAGGTAGTTTTTTCACAGAGAGGGTTGTGGATGTATGGAACGCCTTCCAGAGGAGGTTGTGGAGTCAAAAACAGTGGTGGAATTCAAGCATGCATGGGACAGTCATAAGGCAATTCTAGGGGTTGGGGGTAGGAAGAAGTAGGCTGCTGGTTAACTAGGATCTGCAGCTTATCCATCAGGTAGGGAAATGGGCAGACTGGGTGGGCCAAGCGGTCCTTATCTGCTGTCTAATTCTATGTTTCTGTGTTTCCCCAGCACCCACACCCTGCCTACAGCCCCACTCCCCCTGCCCTCTCAGGCCCACCCTGGACCCACCTGTTCCTTGCCTTACCCACCCTTGGTGCACTACCTATCCCCTGCACCCTTATCACTAGGTACTCCCTTGGGTGCCAAACCATGGGTCCCTGCCATCACTGTCCCCTAATCAGAATAATCACATTGCTACTGTTACTGTCTGAGAATGAACACACCAATCCTGGACCTTTATCTGCTAGCCCACCCAAATCCTGTAGCACTACCAGTCTCCACCTTGCATCCCTTAACATATGTAGCCTCCTAAAGAAAGCTGATGCTTTCCAGTGTTGGGTCACCCAGCACCAACCTGATATTCTTGCTCTGGTAGAGACTTGGCTCTTTAAGTCCACCCCTGACTCTGCTGTCTCCCTCCCTGGATACACCTTATTCAGGGAAGACTGCGTAGGCAAACGCGTTGGTGGGTATGTTATATTCCTGTGGGACACCCTAATAGGTCATGCACTCCCTGCTCCCAAACTTGACTATGGTGCCCAAGCCCTTACACTAAAAGTTATCCCTGACCCCATCAGAGGCCCTCTTTTCCTCACTGTCTCCTACATACCCTCAAGGAACCAGAACTCAGCAGTCCAGCTCCTCTTCGACTACCTCGCATCCCTCCCTCACAAAGTCGAGCATATCATCCTTGGTGATCTTAATGTTAATTGGCTTTCTTCCACCATCTGCAAAGCCAGGGACTCCTTTGTTGCCCTGGATATGTCCCAACTAGTCTCACAGTCCACCAGGTTCAACCGATCCAGTGGAACTAACACCCTCCTAGATGTTATCTTATCACACTGCCCTTTAAAATCTGGTACATCACTGTCCTCCCCAACTCATTTAGTGATCACTCCCCAGTCATCTGTATCTGGTCATCCTCATCTCCAAAACCAGTGTCCCAGGCTACACTGCACCGGTGGCTATGCCCTGGTGGCCTAAAAAAGTTTAAACAGCACCTAGCCCAGCTAGACTGGTCCCCTATCCAACATGCCCCAGATATCAACTCAGCTCTTGATTTCTTCACAATTGCCTTCTGCAAGGTCTGCAACCTCTTTGGCCCTCCACCAGGATCCATACAAAGAAATGCAACACCCCTTGGATCACCCCTTCCTTCATCCAGAAACTGAAGAATAGGAATAATCTCTGGTGAATCGCTGTAGATTCAGGCAATCAATCTGACAGACAAGTCTACAATGCATACTGCAAGAAGTGCACTTGGGCCATCAGAAGGGCCAAGGTGGAACACTACCAGGCCACCCTCACCTCCACCTGGGGCTCGGCTCAGACTTTTGGGATAGCAAGAAAGAACTAAATGGGTAGACCTGCTGTCCTTCACTATCTCAGCTCACCATCGATGGCGCTACCTCCTCTGATCCACTACCTATAGTTGACTGCCTCAACACCACTTTCTCCGATCTAAGCTCTATCCTCCCCAGCAGCTTTTTTGATCCAATCCCCTCCTCACTCCCCCCTGCCCTGCATTGCCCCCCTTTCTACCTGTGCACCCTAATCCCCCATGAAACCAGGCTGCATCTGCTAAAAGGCCTTGGTAGTAATAACTCCAGCAGCAACCCGCTCGACTCCAGGATCCTCCGCCTGGTCCTAGACGTTGTCCTAGTCCCCCTAACGGACCTACTCAACCAGGCCTTATGCCTTGGACAGTTCCCCAGTGCATAGAAAACTGCTGAAATCACTCCAATACACAAGAGCAGTGATCAATCCACCCCAGCGACTATTGGCCAATCTCCATCCTACCCCCACTCTCCAAAGCCCTTGAAAAAGTGGTGTCTATCCAACTATCTGAGAACTTGGCTAAGTATGACATTATGTGCCCGGAGCAGCATGGGTTCCACCCAGGGCACAGTACAACCACTTCTCTCCTAGAGTTCTCCCAATACCTGCATTCTGCTTTTGACTGTCCGGTGCAGTGTTCATTGACCTCTCCAAGGCCTTTGACAGTCTGTCACCCCCTCCTACTCAACTCTCTCCACAAACTCGATTTCTCTGCTGGTCCCCTTGCCTGGTTTTCCAGCTACCTCTCTGCTAGATGCCAGCATGTAAAAATCAATGGCTCCCTCTCCAACATTCAACCCATTAGCTCCGGGGTCCCACTGGGCTCAATCCTGGGTCCCATTCTCTTCAGTCTCTACCACAACACTCTCCCCAGCTCCTGCAATAGCAAGATGTTTCTCTATGCAGATGATGCAGTTCTCTTTGCCTTACACCCAGATCCCTCCACTCTCCAATCATCCCTTCAACTCACCTACAACCAAACAGAAAGGTGGTTTCTTGATCACAGACTAGTCATAAACCTTAAGAAAACCAAATCAATGCTCTTCTCTCACCACCAAAATAAAGCTAGAAGTGGCCCTTCCTGATTACCCCCAACTCTCAGCTTCCATTAGAGCAAGTGCCCACATGCAAATACCTAGGCATCACTTTCAATACTGCCCTCACCTTCCATACCTACATCAATGCTCTTTCCTCCATGATAAACTCATGGATTGGCCTACTTTACCACCATAGGGATTGCCTACCCCTCACTGCCCTCCAACTGACCATCACCTCCTCCATCCTGTCCCTAGTGGACTATGGCTTGCCTATCTATGCCGCAGCTGATAACACCGCCCTCTCTAAAATCCAGCTCTCCATCAATAAGGACTGTAGGCTCCTAACCGGAGCCTCCAGACACACTCACACCTGCCTGCTCTATTTCTCTGCCAACCTGTTCAACTTCGAGGAATGTCTACAGTATCAGACCTGCCTTCTTGCTAAGAAATCCATGCTTGGACTCTCTCCCCTAGAGTCTCTGCCTCCCTCCCATGGTCATCCTCATCTGTTTCCACCCACAGCTCTGTTAAAGCCACCTTCAAAGTGCCCAGAGCCAAGACCTCCCTCACCCAGAAGTTCTTTTTTTATCAAGACCCCACCTGGTTCATCTCCCTCCCTCCCTACCCGCATCACCAACATTGCCAAACTTGGTCCCTTCAAAACCGCTCTCTGGAACCATCTCTTTAATGTCCGCTGCTGTAGGTGCAACTAATCCTGTACCTCAATCCTAATCTCGACAATGTCCCCTGGACTGCCAATCCATCTTTCCCCTACCCCTTTTACCTACCCCCTTCGGTTTATACAAGGATGTAGTCCACTGCAACTCCAGAGAAATTGTACATCTTTAATTGTAAACCTGTATTTTATACCAACATGTAACTAAGTGTATTCTGTGTTCAATGTCTGCACCTGTAATGTTGTCCAATGTTGTATTTGCACAATGTTCTATTGTCTTGCCCTCCCTATGATGAGGTACCTTTATAAATGAGCCCCTGACTCAAAGGTTGTAAATCCGACTTGTACAAATAAATAAATAAATAAAACAAATATGCCCTTGTGGTAACCAACCTCTTTTCTAAGTGGGTTGAAGCTTTCCCCCACTAAAACATGCACTGCTAAAACCACTGCCAAAATCCTGGTAGAGCAGATTTTCTCCAGATGGAGCCTACCCGTCAAGGCAGACTCAGACAAAGGAACCAGTTTTACAGATGAGTTGATGAAAGAAGCCCTTGAACTCTTTGGAGTTCACCAGAAGTTCCACATACCATACCACACCACCCACAATTGTCAGGTCAAGTAGAGAGGGCCAACAGATGGATTAAGCAAATGCTTTCCAAATTCATTGAGGACAATCCCAAGGACTGGGATTCCCTACTGCCATTACTACTTATGGCAATTAGGGGCATGCCCTCAGCCACCACCCAGTTGATACCCTTTGAGGTGATGATTGGTAGGAATATGAGATTTTCTGAACATCTGTTGTTTGACCTGCGTACCCCCTACCACAGACCATGTCTCTGTGGACCAGTATGTAGGAAAACTCAGACAAGACCTCATACACACTCATTTGTATGCTGACAACTGCATGGGCAAGGCCCAGCAACAGTCCAAAATTCAGTTTGACAAATTTGCACAAGAAGTGAATTGGCAAGTTGGGGATCAGGTAATGGTTCTCAGAATTGCACACCCAACACATTCTTTCTCCAATACGTGGGAAGCACACTACCCAATTGTCAACAAGCTCAGTCCAGCAGTCTATCAGGTTAGACTCATGCAAAACAACAAATTGACTGACAAATGGTTACATGCAAATCAGTTGAAACTGTATAAGTATAATTACTTTTCCCTCACCCCATTGGGCCGAATAGTTCTAATCTGCTAATGTTTGATTTTTCTTTTCAGATACACTGAGAAGATGGCTATCTTGTTCCATTTTCTCCTCATCTCAGGAGTTATCCCCTGCATCCAAGGCACGGTAAAGCACCACCTTCCTCACCTTGATCCACCTGCAACTACCCCAGAGGGAGTCTCCATCAATATCTCTGACAATTTGATAACTGTCCAGGAAGGTTCTGATGCCTACCTCACTGCCTCAGTTGTTGCTTTTGATAAATCTATCCTACAAATTCAGTGGCAAACCAAGTCTCAAGGACAAATGCACCCATGGCCAAATGTTCCAAGGGAACTTTCCATGGATGGCCCAATGCAAAATTATCCCCCAAATGGTACTTTGTCCTTGCTCGAGACCTCTCTTAGACATTCTGGTTCATACAATATCACAGCCTTAATTGACCCCTCATATTGTGATTCATGGCCTAAACAGTCTGCCAGGAAATTTTGTGCTGTACACAACATGGCCTCAGTTGCTATGTACCTATCTGTGTTACCCCCTATTGAGAAACAGCTTTTGGAATGTCCAAAACAAACCCCTGGTCCTCGCAGTGGTCTCACAGCCACTGCATTACCTTGTACCAGTAAGTAACTGGGCAGCTGTGTTTTGCACCAGCTGCAGCCTGCGGAGAGAGCTCCCTGTGAACCCAAAGTAGAGCGCATTGCAGTAGTCATGTCTAGATGTGACTAAGGCATGTATCAGGGTAGGGAGGTCCAGAGGCGGAACAAGTGGCTTTATCCTGGCAATATTTCTGAGATGGAAAAAACAGGAATGAACCATGGGGGATATTTGTGCCTCCACAGATAAATTCCTGTCCAGAATAACTCCAAGATTTCACACCCAAGAGGAGGCCTTCAATGACACAGATACTAGAACAAGTCCAGTTTCTGAGTCAGATGCCATCCTATCATGCACTCTGTTCGACTCTACCACCAATACTTCCATCTTATCAGGGTTCAGTCACAACCAACTGGAGGCCATCTAGCCGTTGATCTCAGCCAGGCAGATATTTAGCACATCTACCATGTTGGATGTTCCTGGGGCAAAGGACAGATATAACTGGGTATCATCGGCATAACAATGAAAACCCAAGCCATACTTCCTAATGATCCCTCCCAGGGGTAACATGTACACTGCAAACAACATTGGGGTTAATACCGACCCTTGAGGGACTCTGCAAGATAGGAGGCTAGGAGTGGATGAAGAATTCCCCATCACAACCCGTTGCCTCCTGTTGGTAAGAAAGGACTCAAACCAGTGGATGACAGTACCGGTGAGTCCGCAGAGCTCCCTAAGGTGGTCAAGCAACACACAATGGTCCACAGTGTCAAATGCCAAAGAGAGATCAAGGAGAACAAGAATTGTCTTATCCCCCCGATCTCTTGCCCAGAGGAGATCATTCTGCACCTGAACAAGCCTGGTTCCTGTACTATGCCTGGCCCAAAATCCTGACTGGAAGGGTTCATACAGCTCATGAGTCATGAGGTGCTGTTCCAACTGAAGAACCACCACCTTCTCCACCATCTTTGCCAAAAAGGGAAGGTTGGATATAGGACGTTAATTTGCTCTGACCTCCGGGTCCAAAGATGGTTTCTTTAGGAGGGGTCTCATTAGTGTCTCCTTCAAGGCATCTGGAAAGACCCCCTTGGATAGAGAACACCGTACAATCAGAACAAACACCGGGCCAATGGAGTCAACACATCTCATTAAGAAACATGTCGGCACCGGGTCCAGCTCACAAAAGGTGTGCTTCAGATTGGTTGCCACCTCATTGACCTCACTTACTGCCACCGGTCTAAACTCCCCCCAACCAGGTGGAGTGCACTCAGAACACATTAGGTGACCACTGCCAGCTATGACATTGCTGGCTGAAGAAGCCACCTGCCGGATCATGGACACTCTGTCCGAGAAGAACAGAGCAAATTCTTCACACTCTGTATTAGAAAAAACCTTCCCAGGCTGCAGACAGGCAGGATGGAGTCGCCTGTCCACAACTCGGAAAAGTAAAGCTGGTTGGTTCTTCCCAGCAGCAATCTCCCTGGACAGGAACACTGCCTTCTTACGGTTAATTGCCCCCTGGTATGCATTATAGTGCACATGCAGGGCTAGTTTATCCCCCTCCAAGCCGCATCTCCTCCTACAGTGCTCTAACCTCCAACCCATCCTCTTCATCTCCCTGAGATCCCCGTCAAACCACGGGGACCTCAGATATGAAGATCTGGGTCATACACGGACAGGTTCAAGGGAGTTAATGGTGTCAGACAACACCTTATTATAGGTGTTGACCCCAGCACCATTTCCTCTGACACATGCAACACCTACGCTAGATAATTGAGCTGCCACCAGAAAACTCTCAGGGGTCAAGCCCCATAAAGGGCAATAGCTCATCATCTCAGCAGGGGAAGGGCTTCTGGTGGGAGCCCCAAACATGAACTGCACCATGCAGTGATCAGACCAAGACACTCGATCAATCCTGAGATTAGCAATCTTAAACCCCAGTGAGAACACCAGGTCCAACATGTGGCCGTCCTGATGAGTCGCTGCAGTAACAGCTTGTGTCAGACCCAGGGAGAACATAGTCTGAAGAAAGTCATGACTACATCTAAGATATTCACCGTTGGCCCAAACATTGAAATCCCCCGGAAAAACACATCTGGGGGCTTTCAATGTTCCACCGGTGATTAATTCAGCAATCTCCTCCAGGAAGTTCCCCATCGGCCGAGAAGGGCGATAGATAAGGAAAATCCTGCAGTCCGCACCTGGACCCCCACGAACAGCCACACATTCAAATGAACCTGGAGTTCCCACTGGGTGCATGGTGAAGGCCAAGACTGGAACTAAAATAGATAGCTACACCATCACCCCTGTGTTCCACTCTGGGGCAGTGCACTACGATATACCCAGGAGGGACTGCGGCCTCAAAAACTGGGTCCGCATCATCCCCAACCCAGGTCTCCATAATGCAAGCCAGATCGACTGTAGAAATGAAGTCCACCATAATTGCAGTCTTATTTCTGATTGATCTGGCATTGAATGACACTGCCCTCAGGGGACTGGAGGGTGAAGCAGCCCCTTGGGTTACCTGACCACTCGGTCTGGTGGGTTCCCTGGAAACAAGCACCAACCATGTCTGGCCTCTTCCAGGTGCCCATTGTAACCCAGGGCATGTTCTGGACCCTACAACCCCTATTCTACCACCCTCTGATATGTATGGGGTGCCCCACTGCCCGTGATCAGCTCAAATCCTTCTAATCCCCACTTTCCAACAGCGTCTCGCCGTGATGTCAGAAACTGGGTGGGGGATAAAATGACACAAATCATGCATCTGGGAACTCCCATACATAATCCTGACCCCCCCAGGCCCTCCCAGATAACCCTTACACATCACTAAATATTAAGACCCTAAACTAAAAAATAATTTGTTAGGCCAAACAATTACCCTAACAATCTCAGATTAAACAAAGCAAAATCAAATTAATTTACCACTCTAATCATACACAATTTAAATGACATCTAAAATGCCTACCTAGCCTGATTGTATAAACAAACAGAATATGCTAACATATATCCAACATAACACTCAGCCACTGGATGTGATAATTGTTGCACAATTGATAAGTCTCAAGTAAAACAAGTACAGATATAGAGATGTTCTAATAAATGAAACTAAATGATACTAGAACAACTGCACAACCCCCCAAGCCAAGATACAAATTTAAGTACTAAACCAGTGAGGCATAAAGACACCAAGGTCTCTTTTATTACTAGCAGAATTGTGAGGAATAACTTACCCTTCACTACATTTCCCACACAGAGTGTTGCTAGTGCCACTCAACATGCTCACGCTACGCTCGTGCTTGCAAGTGGTGCTGCAGTAAATGGCCCCACAATCCCCACCTCTCCAGCTGCCGATAATCAGCTCCCCCCAAGCCTCTTACGAGCAGAGTGAAAATAAGGGACAAGATTCACAGTCTCTCACACTGCAAGTTCCAGGCTTGTAGGCAGAGCAATTCAGGGACATCTAAGCAGAGCAGACAGAGGATACACAGAGTCTCAATACACCAACACTTTCAGCACATCCACTTGCAGCACACTACCATGGCATTCAGAGGCTCCATCAGTAAGGGGATACATTGGATGAGGAGGGGTCCAACATACAGGCAGAATTCATTTTTTTGTGAACTGGGGATGGAAGCAGGGAAAGTGATGCAAAAAATCAGAGAGCAGGCTCAGTTGGTGGGGAAACCATACCTTATCATTCAGTGAGGAACAAATGATCTGGCAAGTAATGACGTGAAGGAGGTTCAAAGCAGTGGTGCAGGAATGCAAGGAAAAGACAAACTCTTTGGCTTTTCCTGAGATATTGAGAGTCCCTTGTGCCAGTACTGCTTGGCAGAGAAGAATCAGGGAGTTCAATGATCTGAGTGGGAGGGGAGCAAGAGTACTGAATGGGGGTCTTCAATGATACATTGACAAGGACTAAGGGGGGTTTAAACTGGTAGAGGGAAGTACACAGCTAGGATAAGTGAGGGCTCAGCAGGAGGAGAAAATGAACTAGCAAACACTCCCCCTCAAAAGGGAGGGGGGTACTGACCAGACAGAGTAGGGAGGGATGGGGGGAATGTCAGTACAGTATATGGTGGAAAGGACTTTCTACAAATGCAAGAAGTTTGGGGTACAAGTTGGTGAACCTAGAAGCAATAATGGTAATGAAGGACCTGGATTTTGTAGCCATAACTGAGATCTGGCAGTCCAAGCACCAGGGGTAGGGGTAGTAAGGGTTCTGGAGTATAGGTTATTTAGGAAGAATAGATCTGGCAAGAAAGGGGTGGTGCGCTGTAGATCAGTGAGAGCATAAAGGCTACAGATGGACAGGAGGAGCAAAGAGAAGCAGAATTCTTGCAGGTCACACTACAGAAAAGGGCTGGGGGTAGTGTACAAACCTCCAGCGCAGAGCGAGGAGATGGACATGCAGATTCTGTGGGCAGTTCAATGGATGGCATTAATGGGGGAGATTCTGCTGGTGAGCAACCTTAACCTCCCAGATATAGACTGGGATATCCACGCAGCTATGTCATCCATGAGCAGGGAGTTCCTCAAGTCCCTCCAAGGAGCCTTCTTACAGAAGCTGGTTAGGGACTCTACTGGGGGGGGTAACATACAACTTGATATGGTCCTCACAAACAGAGATATTGTGGAGGGATTGGGGTTGGGGGTCAGCCTAGGAGAAAGTGACCATAGTGACAGTGAGCTTCAGAGTAAGAGCAGCGTATGAAGTGAGTCAAACCATTATGAAAGTCCTGGACTTCAGGCGAGCAGATTTTCCCTGGATAAGGGAGGTATTCAGGAATGAAATGGAGGGAAAAGAATGGATACAGGGAATTGATGAACTATCGAATGAGATCAAGAGGGGGCTACTAAAAGTCACAGTAAGCTATATAAGGAAGGTGAGCAAGAACAGGAGAAAGAGAATGCTGCTGTGGTTCAAAAGGGAAGTGAGGAGGGCAATAGGAGAGAGGAAAAATGGTATTCAGAGATAATAAGATGATGCAGGTGAAGGAGGACAAAGAAAATTACAAGGAGAAGCTGAGGGGATTGACTTCCACTGTGGAGGAGGGTACAATGGCAGCCAATGCTAAGCAGCTCTGTCAGCCCCTGCTTAGTTTTCTTCATAATTGCCACATCTCTCTGAGTTTAATTTACTTTTGGGGAATGACTTACCTTTCTAGGAGTTCCCTACTGCTGGTAGTTGAGATTTCCATCTGTCTTTTTATAACTGTTTCATAGTGCTGCGTCATGCTGGTGGAAGGCCATCTGAGATTGGTAAAAAGAAATGGAGAAACTGGATGCTTTAGTCACAGTCCAGAAATAAGATCTGTCAGATAAAAGGAATGTGTTATAACAGCTGGTGCAAGAGATGCTTGCTCTTAAATCTGCAGTCAATAATTTGGAGTTGAGGGTCGATGAAGTGTAACAGAGAATTGCCAGGGCAGAGCTCTATTGTATACAGTCTGAGTCTTCCTCTGCCCAACATGAGGATCATATTGCACAGTTGAAGAAACAAATTATGTCTCTCTCCCTCAAGGTGGATTATTTAGAGAATCATGGAAGAAACAACAGTATTCGCGTTATTGGTGTCCCAGAGGGCACTGAGGGAGACCATATGGATGCCTTCTTACAAGCCGTCTTTCCTGAGCTTTTGACCTTTACTTGGGAAACTCCATTGGAGACAGAATGAGTCCATCTATCGTTGGATCCACACCTGTAAAGAGGATCTCCACCTCACCCTATCATACTTTATTTTCTCAGGTTTTCTGTTAAGGAACAAATTCTGAGACTGGTGAGGGAGTGGGGTCCCTAAAATGGAATGGGCACATGGTTTTTCTGTTCCCAGATTTTTCTAAGGATGTAGTCAAAAGACACAAGTCAAGACCCAGTCAAAAAACTCTTGGTGGACCACCGGATCAAATTTGTTCTGAAATACCCTGCTATGTTAACTGTTTTTTGAAATAATATGTGGCATAGGTTTGACAATCCAACTGTAGCTCAGAATTTTGTTAAAGCTCTGGGTAGTTCTTCAGATGTACCTGCCAGAGTTTCTGTTTCAAAGTAGAATGACAAGCTCAAGGTTTAGGGGTCCTTAGCTATGTTAAGCACACCCAATTCAGATGGTGGAGGCTCCCGTCACAATCTTGTTGGTAGTTGTCAATTTCCTAAGCACCAGAGAGAGCCAAGAAGAGGAACCTCCCCAACTTGAGGATCTATGCTTCGTGCAGAAACTGTTTCCAAATCTAAGGAGGGTGCAAGAGGTCCCACATCGTTTCCTGGATAACAGCTGATTGTGCCTCCTCACCTGACTGTAAGTATCCTGGACTCTCCCCTGAATTGCTGGATCTCCCAGCTGATCATGATGGGATGGAGTGGGCTAATTATCAGGAGGAGGACTTGCTGGTGGAATTTCAGAAAGTTCAATCATATTTTGATTCAGACACCCCAGCATTTGAGTTGTCTCCCGATTCTACTTCAAATCTTTCTGTGGCTGCTGCCTGTGGAGGAGGATCACTTCAGCAGTCAACATGTGGGACAATTCCTGGCTCCAGCTCTCAAGAAAATGTCCTGACTTGATGGGACTGAATTTATGCTTTGTTAAGAGCTGTAATCCCTGTGACTGTCCCCTACTTGCCTAATTTATTTTTTCCTTTGCAGGTTTTAGACAGGCTGGGGTTTTCACTTCGGTGTGTATCTCTACTTCAGTTCTGGATGCTATTTCCTGATTAAAGTGGTTGTTACCTAGTCTAGTGTTGAATGCATCTGCAGGATGTTTACTGAGGGTTATATATAAGCTGTGTATTGTTTGGGGGTTAAAGATTACATCAAATGTTCACTAAGGGGTTTGGCTTATTTTGTATAGGCTATCAGACAGGTGGGGATGTATTTTTTTGGGAGGGACTTGCTATATTATGTGGGATTTGGCTGATTTCTTTAGTGTTATTGCACGGGTGATGACTGCTTCTTGTCGGTCCTGACACGCTGCACTCCGTGGGTGGGGTTATACCTCTACAATAGTGGAGGAGTCACGGGCATTGGTGACGGAGATAGCTAGCTCTTTGGCCTGCTCCTCATTCTTGCTGGAGGGGGGTAGGATTTATGAGTGGTTTGCACCTTACTTTCTTTGGCTAGGTTCTCATTTGTGTGTTGGGGGGTTCGGATGCAAATGATTGAAAGTGTTACTCTAGTAGTAATATATTTATGGAAATGTTATGATGTTCATCAGGTTTTTTATCACATGCCTTTGTTTTAACATTTCCATTATTGGTCAATGTTGTTCATGGGGGTTCACTCGAGAATGGGGGGTGGTTCCTTGCCTTTGGAGGTTTCCTCTACCACCATGAGATTTGTTTGTTGTTTTTTCTGGGATGGTGATGATTGGTTTCTCTTCTTATTATGGGGCAATTTTCTATTCTGACCTGGAATGTGCATGATATGAATATCCGTGTTAAATGGAAAAAGGTTTAAGCTTTTTTAAAATCATGTAATTCTCTTATTATGTTATTACAGAAAACCCATCTTCTTAGTAAGGATGTGGGCATCTTGGAGCATGGAAGGATAAGCTGAGCATATTCTATCACTTGTACTACAAAAAAGAGAGGGGTCTTGATTGTGGTAAAATGTGGGTGCAATTTAATAGTTGATTTGTGGGAGGCTGACTGGTAGGGGTGATGGGTGTTGCTTTGGGGTCAACTGGAGATAGTTTCATGTCTGTTGGTTAATATTTATGCCCCAAATCCTTATTCCCCTAATTTTTCCTCTCAGTTGACCCGGCTTATTATTAATTATTATGAGCAGCCTATGGTACTTATGGGGAATTTAATTTTGTTTTGGATCTGCTGGTGGACAGATCCCCGGTAGAGTTAGGGTTCCCTACACATCAGAGATCAAGGGAGGTTCTACTTCATTTCTTTAGAGAATTCCAACTTGCAGAATGCTGGCAGGCTTTCCACCCTGATCTTAAGGATTTTACTTTCTGATCTGTGAAATTCATCATGTAGCCTACTGGATTACGTTTTAAGCAGTTTGAGTATTTTGGCAGATATTCTGGAGGTGTTCCACAGACCTATACCTTTATCTGATCATGCTCCAGTATTCCTTGTCTGGAAGCCTCACCAGCCATTGGCAAAATTGCCTTGCTGGTGTTTCAATCCTGAGTTATTGCTTTCTGGGGATTTTTGCTGGTGGTTGGAGGGTGAAATTCAATTTTATTTTACATCAAATTTGTCTTCGGGGGTTTCACCAATTATTCTATGGGATGCCTTTAATGCCTTTTTACTTGGTAGGGTGATATCATATGCTGCTCATATTAATAGGAAGAGAAAGGAAAAGTTGGAGAATCTGTTGGGAAGGATTAGGCAGTTGGAATAGGAACTTTATGAGTCTGAAGGGAATTCAGATAGGCGTATACCAGAATTGGTTGCCTCTAATGAGCAGGTCAATATGATTTATTCTCAGAAAGCACAGGGTACTTTGTTTTTTCTAAAGCAGGCATATTGGGAAATGAGAGATAAGGCCGGCAAATTGTTGGTGTATTGATTGAGGCATAGGATTTTGGAAACACAAGTTCCCTACTTAGTAGATGGGCTGGGGGGGGTATTTTGGAGGCTGGGGCTATTGTGGAAAAAAAATTTGGGAGTTTTATTCCTGATTATATCAGTCTTTGGATAATCCTTCTGTTGCTGAGTATGAAGCCTTTTTTACCTGATTTCAGATGCCCAAGTTGTCGGAATCACTGGCATCTTTGCTCGAGGCAGACTTTTCATTACAGGAGGTACAGGTTGCTGTCAAGTCTTTGACTGTTGATAAAGCACCAGACCCAGATTGGCTTAGTTTATCTTAGCTCAGATTTCTACCATGCATTTGAATCCTTGTTATCTCCTCAGCTGCTAGAGTTATTTAAGGCAGTTGGAGAGGCAGGTTCTCTGCCAGAGTATATGAAGGAGTCTATTGTCACTGTTCTGCCCAAACCCGGTAGAGACCCTATCATCTGTGCAAATTATTGCCCTTTTTCTCTTTTAAACATAGATTGTAAAATATTGGTGAAAATTCTTCCTATGCGACTGGAAAGGGTTTTGGGAGTCTTATTAGCAAACCTCAAACTGGGCTTATGAAGGCTAGGCAAGGCAATGACAATTTCAGGGTGGTCATTGATTTCATTCTGCTGGTGGCTAATGGTTTGAACTCCGCTGCTCTGGTGGGGTTAGATGCTGAGAAAACATTTGATTCTGTTGAATGGCAGTATTTATGTTGCATGTTTACAAAAGTAGGTCTGGGCCCTAGATTCCACTTGTGGGTAGCCTGTCTATACAGTGACCCGTGAGCTAAAGTGAGAGTGAATGTGATACTCTCCTCACCTTGTTCCCTCTTTTGGTGGATAGGTAGGGGTGTCCTCTAAGCCCCTTGTTGTTTTTATTGGCTATTGAGCCTTTATATTTAGCAATCTCACAACACCCTAAGGTTAGAGGTATTACTGTGGGGAATAAATCTTGCTCAGCATTGCTTTATGCTGATGAATTATTATTATTATTGCCAAAAGTAGAAATCTCCCTTCTGAAGGTTTGCGAAACTGTTGATGCATTTAGTGCCATTTTGGGGCTATGAATTAATTGGGAAAAAGACTGAAATTTTACCTGTGCATAAGGTGGATAACTCATGGGCTAAATTGGGTGTGCCTACTTTAAAATGGTCCCCAGTTGGAGTAAAATATCTGGGGATGCAGGTTGTGCCTCAGTTAGAGGAGATGTTTTCTGTTAATCTAAAGAAGGTGATGGACAAGATTAAGGTGGACCTTTCACACTGGAGGAAATTGAACTTGTCTCTTTGTAATAAATTGTCACAATTAAAATGATGATTTCCCCCCACTTATTTTATAAATTGTGCAATTTGCCTTTGGTCTTGCCCCAACAGAACTGGATCCATTTGGAAAAGATTATTGAGAACTTCATTTGGGAGGGTTCCATCCCACACTTTGACAGGAAGACTCTCCTTACTCCAGGTATTGCTGGGGGATGGAATCTACCCTGGTTTTGGGCATATAATTTGTGTCATATGGTGAAGCAGACATTGAATTGTATGGCTCATTCAGGGGAAGGTTCTCCTTAATGGGTGGATATTGAACAGGAATTATTAGGGGCTGCTCCTCTTGTGACGCTTCTTAAGAAAAGTGGGAGGGAGACTGCTCACTTTTCTGCACCCATGGTTTTCTAGAAATGGGCCTGGAATAGTTTTTTGTCATTCCCCTAAATGGGATGCCACCTTCTTTGGCAGCTGGGAGCCCCTATGGGGTAATCCAGAGATTTAGATAAGTAACAATTCTGTTTAGTGAAGTTCTTGGTGGGACAGGGGCATCCACCTGCTTGAAGATCTGGTAGATAGTAAAGGGGGTTTCTGCTCACTTTTCAGGATTTTCAGAACAAAAACAGTATGACCTTCATGTGGGGGTTGTGGTGTTATTTTCAGATTAGACATGCCCTTTTGAACAATTTCTAAGGAATTATTACATTAAGGACACAGAGTTTACAATACACCTTGGGAAGTGGCTTACCCGCTCTGGAGGACATAGACTTTGACTTTGACAGCAGAAAGGACCACTTGGCCCACCCAGTCTGCTCATTTCCCTACCTACTGGATAAACTGCAGATTCTAGTTAACCAACAGCCTGCTTCCTGCAACCCCACACTATAATTGCTTTGTGTCTGTCCCAAGCATGTTTGAATTCCCCCACTGTTTTAGACCCAACGACCTCCTCAGGAAGGCTGTTCCATGTATCCACCACTCTCTCCGTGAAAAAGAATTTCCTCACATTACCCCTGAGCTGTCCTCCCTCTATCTTTAAACTGTGCCCCTTTGTTCTTACACATCTCTTTTTCTGAAAGATGCTACCCTCCTGGACTTTGTTGATTCCCTTGAGGTACTTGAACATTTCTATCATGTCCCCCCATCCCTCCTTTCATCAAGGGCATACATATTAAGCTCCCTCAGTCTCTCTTCATATGGTTTCTGATGTAGACCCTGCACCATTTTAGTTGCCCTCCTCTGGACTGCTTCCATCCTGTCTATGTCCTTGCATAGATGAGGTCTCCAAAACTGCACACAGTACTCCAGATGGGGTCTCACCAACTGTCTGTATAGAGGGATAATCACTTCCCTTTTTCTACTTGTGATGCCCTTCCTATGCATCCCAGTATCCCCCTGGCTCTCCTTACTGACTTCTCACATTGCTTACCCACCTTTAGATCATCTGATATGACTACTCCCAGGTCCCTTTCCATTTTTGTTGTTGTTAGTACCTCCCCTGCTATTGTGTACTCTTCTTCTGGGTTTTTGTTTCCCAGGTGCATTACTTTGCACTTCTTTGCATTGAATCTAAGTTGCCATATGTCTGACCATTCCTCCAACCTTGCCAAGTCCTTCTCATCTTTTCTACCCCTCTTGTGTATCAACTCTGTTACAGATCTTTGTGTCATCTACAAAGAGGCATACCTTTCCCTCAGACCCTCTGCAATGTCACTTATAAAGATGTTAAAGATTGGACCCAGTACTGAGCCCTGAGGTACTCACTAGTAACCCCTTTCTTTGGAATGTGTTCCATTCACTATTACCTTCTGTGTCCTGTTGTGCAGCCAGTTCGCTACCCAGGCTACCACCCTGGGACCCACTCCCAGGCTGGCTAACTTGATTATTAATCTTTTGTGCGGGACTGTGTCAAATGTCTTGCTAAAGTCTAGGTAGGCCATATCCACAGCCCCTCCCTGGTCTATTACTTTGGTCACCCAGTCAAAGAAATCAATTAGATTAGTCTGACATGACCTTCCTGCTGTAAATCCATTTTGCTTTGGGTCCTGTGCCCCACTGGCCTCTAGGTGCTCAACAATTCTTTCTTTCAGAAGTGATTCCATCATTTTCCCTACCACTGAGGTCAAACTTACAGGTCTGTAGTTTCCTGCTTCTGCCTTGCTCCCACTTTTGTAAAGGGGAATCACATCTGCCCTCCTCCAGTCCTTAGGTACCACCCCATCCTGCCATGATTTGTTAAAGAGGGTAGTCAGTGGTGTCACTAGGTCCTCCCTTAGTTCTTTTAGGATTCTGGGTGAATCCCATCAGGTCCCATTGCTTTGTCCACCTTGAGTTTTAGGAGTTCTTTCAGGACTCTTTCTTCTGTGAATGGACTGGTATCAACCCCCTACCCAGAGTGCTTCTATTGTCTGGTTTAGGTAACTGCTCCTCATCTTCTTTTGTGAATACTGAGCAAAGTACTCATTCAGTATCTCTGCCTTTTCACTGTCTCCCTCTGCCCACCTCCCCTCTCCTTTATTAATCTTCCCTATCCCTCCCTTAACCTTTCTATGCTCCCTAATGTACCTATAAAAGGTTTTATCCCCCTTTTTGACCGAGTTGGCTATTTTTTCCTCGGTTTGTGCCTTTGCCATTCTGACTGCCTTTCCTACTTCTTTCTGCTTTAATTGATACAGTTCCCTGTTGTGCTCCCTCTTTGATTCCTTATACTTTTTGAATGCAGCCTTTTTCTCCTTAACCTTCCCTGCCACCTCTTTTGAGAACCATAGTGGTTTTTTTACTCCGCTTTGTTTTCTTTATTTGTTTTACACAAAGACTTGTTGTCTCTATAATGGCAGTTTTGATTTTTCTCCATTGTTCTTCCACCCCTCCTATTTGGCCATTTGCTAGTGCATTCTTCAGGTGTTCACCCATTTTGCCAAAGTCAGCCTTCTAAAGTCCAGTATCCTTGTTTTTGTATGGCTTATCTCCATGGTTGTGCTCATTGTGAAGCACACTGTGCAGTGGTCGCTTGTTCCCAGATGTCTACTGACTTCTAAATTTGTGATCCTCTCTCCATTTGAGAATACCAGGTCTAGTATTGCTCCCTCCCGAGTGGGTTCCAGCACTAGCTGTCTAAGGTCTGCCCCCTGCAGGGCATCGAGAATGACCCTGCTCTTGGATGTGGCTGCAGTACATGTCCTCCAGTTAACATCTGGCATATTCAGGTCCCCCATCAACAGTATCTCCCCTTTTTCAGCCATTTTGAGAATGTCCTCTATCATTTTCTTGTCCATTTCCTCCCCTTGAGACGGGGGTCTGTATACAACCCCTGTGTGGATTGCGATGCCATTCCCCATCTCCAAGGTAACCCAGAGTGCCTCTTGTCCTCCCCCTTTACTTTTTAGTTCTGTAGCTTTGATCCCTTCCCTTATGTATAGAGCTATTCCACCTCCTCTTTTGCCTTCCCTGTCCCTTCTGTAGATTGTGTACCCTGGTATGTTGACATCCCATTCATGGTTCTTGGTGTACCATGTTTCTGTGACTGCCACAATATCCAATTGTTCATCTTCATCAAAGCTACTAGCTCAGAAAGCTTGTTTCCCAGACTACGGGCATTAGTAGTCATTGCCCTCCATTTAATGTTGGCTTGATCCTTTTTTCCCCCATCCTGCTCTTATTGCTCTTATCTATTTTACCATTTACCCCCATCCTGCCCTGTGTTGAGCTCTGTACCTCAGTGTTTACCCTACTACCTGCCCTGTTTTGTGGGGGGAGGCTTGACTTTTCCTGCCTTTTATCAGTACCTCCCCCCTTATCTAGTTTAAAAGCTTGCCAAGGAAGCATTTAAACCTGTCACCTAGGAGCTTGGTCCCCTTTGTGGACAAATGCAGACCATCATACCAGTATAGACCTTTATCTCTCCAGGTGGACCCCCAGTCCCCAATGAAGCCAAAGCCTTGTGCTCTGCACCCATTTTGCAACCATTCATTAAACTGCATGATGTGCAGTACCCTAGCCTCATTCCTGCCATGGACTGGTAGCACCTCTGAGAAGGTTACTGTGCTTGCTACCCATCTGAGGCCCCTCCCCAACTCCACAAATTCATTCTGCACTGCACTGATCCCATGCTTAGCTAGGTCATTTGTCCCAAGGTGGACAATGATATCTAGTTCTCTGTCCTGTGATGCTGCTTCTACAATTATGAGGATTCGCTTCTTGTCCCTCCAAGCCATGGCACCAGGCAGGCAGCTTACTTCCTTCTCTCCCTTCCCCAGTTCTACCCCCCCTAACAATTGAGTCCCCTATCAGTAGCTGTTTCCTTCCCCTGTGGTGTCCTTTGCCACACTTTTGTGGGTCTCCCTTGTGGATGTCCTTAGCATTCTTCTGGGTCTACACTGAAGGTGCCATCATAGAGGAACCTTGCTCTGCCAGAATGGCATCCAATTTGTGTAGAGGTACAACTGGGGGGGCTTCACCTCTGGTCCACCACCCGCACCCTCCCAGAACCCACTGTGGTCCTACTGCTCTTCATACTCCGAAACCTCTGACTCAGTGGTTGTGGCAGTGGTGCTCTTTGGGAGGGGGAGGCCTCCTTAGTCCTTGCTAGCTCAGCCTGGAGGTGGGCAACCTCCTCTCTCAGAGCTGACAGTTGCCTACAAATAGGACAGCAATGCAGTTTCCAGAATGTTTCCCGGAAAACTGCAGCCCCACAGCCAGTGCATTGCACCACGCCCCCACATGTCCCACTCCCTTATTCTATACAATATGTAATTATATATGTATTATTATTTGTATTGTGTAACTACTCTTTATGCACGTTGCAGAGTTATTAGGAATATGACAGTTCTGCCCCAAGACCTATTGAGGAAGTGATGTCAGAACTGTGGCTATAAAGGAAATGCCGCACCGGGGGGGGTGGGTAGTGCACAGCCACTGGTGACTGTTAGAAACAATCAGATACACAACTGCTCCACCACCCTGGTGAGTACTGTCCTTTATAGTAATACAACTAACACCACAATTTACTAGACCACGGCTCCAACACAAACCAAACCTCTCTACTGAGTCCAGGGATAAAAATGAACTCACTCCTCAGCCAGCAGGACACTTAAAATGTTACAAAAATATCCTTCAAAATGCTAGGTCTCAACCCCGGCACTCAAACAAATTCAGTTGTATCTCACTCTGGTTATAAAATTACTACCCTTTTAAAGGAATCCTGCAATTCTCTGCTTAATGCCAATAAGGAAAAATACAAATAAAACATTTTGTAGAAAGTGTATCTCCCTTCTTACCCAGTGCTCTGCAGTATTATGCTTTAATCAGGTTTCCAGGTCCAAAATGGAGTTGCAGTTTGTTCTTTGCAGTAAGTTTGAGCTTCCAACAGACACTTTAAAGTCAGTGTGCCTGGCTTCTAACTGTGAAGGATGTCTGAGATAAGCACAGAGCTGAAACCCCACCCAGAGCCAATTGATTGACTAGTGACACCTGTGATGTAAGCAGGCCTTTTCAATGCAGGCAGACTGCTATGTCTGATTCCAATACACAAAACCTTTCAGTGAAATCAGGGCTAAAAAATTAACTTCTCAGCCAGCAGGACACTTAAAATGTTACAAAAATATCCTTCAAAATGCTAGGTCTCAACCCCACTAAGCAAATTCAGTTGTATCTCACTCTGGTTATAAAATTACTACCCTTTTAAAGGAATCCTGCAATTCTCTGCTTAATGCCAATAAGGAAAAATACAAATAAAACTTTTTATAAAAAGTGTATCTCCCTTCTTACCTAGTGCTCTGCAGTATTATGCTTTAATCAGGTTTCCAGGTCCTAAATGGAGTTGCAGTTTGTTCTTTGCAGTAAGTTTGAGCTTCCAACAGACACTTCAAAGTCAGTGTGACTGGCTTCTAACTGTGAAGGACATATAGGTTGTTTATGTAAAGTGTTGCAAAAATGTAAAGTGAATCCCATAGGTTGATATGGGTGCAGGATATGAATTATGATTTTGATACAGAAGTGTGGAATAGATGCTGGGTGTCTGCACATTCGAATTCTCTGGACCCCAAGCTTCAGCTGATTCAGAAGAAAATACCAGGGAGGTGGCACTGTACATGGTTTCAGCTGGTTAGTCTGAGCTTGTTGGATTTGAATGTATGTTGGTAGTGTCTCTCGTTATCTGGTTCCATTTATCATGTACTTTGGGAATGTGACTCTCCTAAGGGGTGGTGGGTGGGTATTTTTGACCGTTTGGAAACAGTTTTGGAAATCGCCATTTTAAAATCTCCACTGTTTTGGATCTTGGGAGACACAGATTTTATGGATGATTTTCTAGGAAGTTGGAAGGTTTTTGTTTACTGCCACCTTAGAGGCTATGCAGCTGTTACTGTTATGTTGGTGGTCTCAGTCACTTCCTCTGATCCAAAGGTGGTTACAAGCCTTAAACAAATCAATTTCGTCAAATGTTATTTCGCAGGCACAAAACCTTATTTAAGTTTGATCTGGCTTGGGGCAAGCAGTTAAATTATTCAGAAGTGTTTAATGGGGATTTTGAATGACTGCTTCCAAATAATATGTAGTTTTGGTTTGTGATGGGTTAGCTATAGATGACGTGTGTTGGGCGGGGGGGCAGCATTTTTGGGGTGTTATGGTTTGTTGTTTATGTCAATCCTGATATGTTTAGGTCTATTTGTAATCATTTGTTCTGCTAGCTCCTGCAAGGGTTCCTCTTTGACCCTTTACTATCTTAGTCACTTAGATGGTGGCCACGCTGGGCTAAGCTGTCTCCACACATTTTTAGAGAGCACACTTTTGCTAATTTTAGAGAGCATATTTTTGTTAATTTTGAATATTTTTTGTTAGAGCAGTTAGTTGGGGCAAAGAAGTGAAGTCTTTAGTGTTAGGATCATCTTTTCGTTTTCGTCTTTGTTTTTCTGATATCTAACAGCTGTAACACGGTAAATCTGGCTGCTGCGTACTGTGAGGATTGCACAAGTTAGTCCTTTATTTTGTGCTAATTTTTTTCTAACATTCACCTTGAGTCGTATCCTGAGCTGCATTATCTGGTGATTCTAGCTTGAACCAGGCTCGAGGACGAGGAGATTGTGGGGGAGTTGCTTTGTGATCCAAGGTGTGGTGTCCTTCGGGAGTGGAGAGTAGGAACCATGGTCATGTACTGCTGCTTTTTGGCTGCTGAATCCAAGGAGAACTGTGGATTGGGAGCAGAGTGGAGGTATTGTGTTGGGACTGGGCTGCTGGGCTTCCATGGAGTTTCGGTGGTTGTTGGGGCTGTTCCTATTCTTCTGATTTGGCTGACTGGTTTATTTTTCACCTTTTTTCTCATTTCCCAAGAAGTTTGGTGACTCTGTTACTGACCTTATTACCCCAAACTGAACCTGGGAAGGGCACTGCTGGAGGGATTGATAGTGTGGAGGACCAGACCTGCGGCTGTCGGAGGACGAACGGCTGGTGCATGATCCTTGTTGGTTTTGTGGGGAGGTTTGAAGAGCCTGTCCCTCACCTGGATCTACTATGCTTAGATCCCCCATTGGTGTTCTTCTCGGGGGATGGTTTGGTGGTTAGTGGTTTGGAGAAGATCAGAAGACCAGAAAAGGAGCAAAGAAGCAGAGTTCAGTTTGGAGGCCTAGTGATTTTTGGGCCTAAAGTCGGTGTGAGAGAGTGATCTGTCGAGAAGTGATTGATGCCCACATCCCAGGAGAATGTTTCAGTACACAGGTCAGACTTTCTCCTATTTTCTTGCCTGGTGGACAGTGAGAGCATTCTGCTCTTTTGTATACAGTTTAAAGGACATATTATGGACAGTGAGAGTGTCCTGTTTTTACAGATTGTTTGAGTGATATATTATACCCCTGGCCGAAGTGATAGATTGGTGGGGGGGGGGGGCATTTTCTCTGGTGAGGTGAGAGCTCCCAGAAGCAATAAACTGTTTGCTGGAGAGAACTGTGGCAATCTCTTCCTTGAACCTATGCTGTAATTTATAATCTGCTCTGTTTTATTTATTTTGTGTTTATTTATCATTTTTTGGTGTGTGTGGTGTATGATTGAAAGTTGAGTGATTGGGTGTGCAGAAGTGCTCTGAGTGTGTGAAGATGTGTTGGGGAGTTGTTTGGATGGTCAGGCATTATTCCCCCTCTTGGCTTAAAGACCTCCACCCTTTTAGGTGTCCCCCACTATCCCTGGAGGTATATAGATGGTGTAGGCTCTGGGGATTGTGAGGAGGAGGAGGAGGGCGGTGGCAGGGCCTGGAGGGGGAATGGAAAGAAGAGGATGGATTGGGATAATAGGGACAAGAAGATGCCCTGGGGTGAAATAGGTTCAGGAGAGAGGTCCTCCCTGCCTGATGCCCATGCCCAAGGGCTCTGCCTGTGGCAGTCAGGTGACTTGGTCTTCACCGGCAACACATCCTACTCAGATGATGTTATGTAATGCCAGGTCCATTAAAAACAAGACTGCTATAATAGCTGATCTTGTAGGGTCATCTGACCTGGCATGCATCACTGAGACCTGGCTGGATGATAATGCTGGCCCTATTTTTGCTTCAGCTGTACCAGCCGGGTACTCGGTGATACAATGTCTGAGGTTGGATCGTAGGGGCGGGGGAGTGGCAATCTGTTTTAGAATGGAACTGAACCTGATGGAGGTACCAGTAGAAATTACCTACTCCTTTGAATATATTGTAGGTGAGGGTGTGGGGTGCAGGATTCTTCTCATTTACTGTCCACCAGGTAGTGGGAATGTTTTCCTGTGGGAAGTTGCAGACTTCATTGTTGACATGACATTGGGATCCTCCAGATGGCTGATCCGGGGGGATTTCAATGCCTGGGTCGAAGATGAACTCTCTCAGTTTAGTTAGAACTTCCTCCAGCTGATGAATTCACTGGGCTTCACACAGGTTGTTTCCTCCTCGACCCATATAGATGATCATTCATTGGACTTGGTGTTCCTCCTGTGGATGGAGATATCCGACTTGGTGATGGAGCCAGTTGGATGGTCTGACCATCACACCATTGGGTTCAGTTTTCTGGCCCCCCCAGTAGGTCGGTCCCTGCAGAAATGGTCCGGTACCACCCTTTAAGGGGTGTTACCCTGGAGGACATGATGGCGGTGCTGGACCTATTGAGCTTGCAGAGTGAATGCATGGATCCTGGGGTCCTGGTTCTTGCCTATAATGAGGCAATAGAAGGGGCCCTGGATTCCATTGCTCCTGTTCGTGTTTGACCCCTCACCCTTTGCACCAAGTCTTTCTGGTTTGATGAGACTTTGAGTGAGTTGAGGAGACTGGGAAGAAGGCATGAAAGATGTTGGCGGAAGTCGGGTCTGGAGTGTGGCAGGCTTAGTTTGATGGAGGACCATTATCGGGTCTATCAATCAGCAATTACCCATAAGAAGGCGGAATCCCTGTCCAGGTAAATTGCTGCTGTGCAGAATCGACCAGCCCAGCTCTTTCGAACCATGAACTGATTGTGCAATCCAATCTGTCTTCAGCCTGAGAGAGCATTTTCACAGGAATGGTGTGAGGAGTTTGCTTGATTTTTCACAGATAAGATTGCCACAATCAGGTCTGATCTCCTCCTAACTCTTTCAAACAGAAGTTGTGGTGGTCAGCAGGAGATGTCAAACACCCAGTTTATGTGGTCTGACTTCGATCTCCCCACAATCAATGACATAGTGATGATCATCCAGTCACTGCGACCGACCAACTGTAGTTTGATCCCGGGCCTTACTCGCCTTTTAGTAGGATGTGTGGATAAAATTGGCCCAGTCTTTGCCAAGATAGTCTGGTTGTCACTGGAGAAGGGGATATTTCCTGATCCTTTGAAGGAAACCGTGATCCGGCCCTTTCTTAAAAAGCCCTCTTTGGACCCGGACTGTCTGTTTAACTACAGGCCTGTCTCTAACCTGCCTTTTGTAGGTAAGGTTATTGAGAAGGTGGTTGCAATGCAGCTGGATGGTCATTTGACCAGCCACAATGTCTATGATTCTCTCCAGTCAGGAATTAGGAAGAGACATAGTACCGAGACGGCCCTTATTTGTGTACTAAATGACCTCCTAATAGCGAGAGATCGAAAGACCTATTCCATCTTGGTCCTTCTTGATCTCTCTGCAGCATTTCATACCGTTGACCATGGAGTGCTTTTGGAATGCCTGCGGTTTATCTGTGGACTATCAGGCCTGGTCCTCAGTTGGTTTCAATCATTCCTTGAGGGTAGGACTCAGAGGGTGGTGTCCTGGATTTTTTCCTCAGCATCACTCCCCCTAGCCTATGGGGTGCTGCAGGGCTCCATTTTGGCACCCATGTTGTTTGTGGTATATATGCTGCCATTGGGAGTGATTATTAGGTGGTACAGCTTGAGTTTTCATTGCTATGCAGATGATACTCAGCTGTACATGTCCTTTGTGCCCAACCAGGGTGATGCTGTCTCAGTCTTTAACAACTGTCTCACCGAGATTCAAGACTGGATGACTGTGAACTGGTTGCAGTTAAACCATGAAAAAAACTGAGGTGTTGGTTGTAGACCCAGGTCATCGGGGGGGACGGGTTTGCTGATGGGATCACCTTCGGGTCTTTGGCTTGGGGGGGCCCAGTTAGCTATCTCAGACCGGGTGCGGAACCTGGGCGTTATATTTGATGACTGCCTGACCCTTAAACATCAGGTATCAGCCATTGTCAAGACCTCTTTTTACCATCTGAGGAATATAGCCAGGTGAAGCACCTGGTTCCTGCTGACAACCTTCCACGGTTGGTCCACGTCTTCGTTACCTCCCGCCTGGACTACTGCAATGCCCTGTACCTAGGGCTACCGGGGGCGGATATCCACTGATTTATTTATTGTAAAAGCGCTTTGGTTCTGGAAAGGTGCTTTTTAAAATAAAGAATTGCTTGCTTTCTAGCTACTTTGTAAACCTATTAATGTCATTATTTTCACTATTCTGTGGTTTCTGAGTTGATTTACTGAGCTGTATTTTGGATTTCTAACCGAAGGTTTATATACAAAAAGGGAGAAGCTGAGGGTGGCAGGGCAGAAGATCAGGAAAGCAAAAGCAGAAACAGAGGGGAAAATTGCTAGGCTGGCCAAAAGGGATGATAAAATTGTTTTTGGTACATAGAGTGAAGAGGAAAGCAAGGCAGGGGGATAATGAGGATAAAGGGGAGGGGGGGAGTGCACATCTAAGGAGACTTTGAGAAGGCAGAGATGCTGAATAGATACTTTGGCTCAGTCTTCACAATAGAGGGAGAAGAAAGGGGACCAGTATTGGGGGAAGTGGAAGGGAGGATTGAGGTGTGGATCATTATCCAATCAGTAAGGATGGGTCAGGGAGGAGTTAGGTAAGTTGAGGGTAGAAAAAGCTATGAGGCTAGATACCCTGCATCCCAGGGTGCTCCGGGAGCTAAGGAGGGAACTGGTGGCACCACTAGCAAGGTTATTTAACCTGTCCTTTGATACTGGGTAGGTGTCAGAGGACTGGAGGAGAGTGGACGAGGTGCCGCTTCACAAAAGTGGCAGCAGGGAGGAGGTGGGCAATTATCGCCCGTTCATCCTCACATCAGTGGTTGGTAAGGTGGTGGAGGTGATATTGAAGAAAAGGGTGGTTAGCTACTTGGAGGATAGTGGGCTGTTGGACATCCATCAGTATAACTTCACATGGGGAGGTCATGCCAGGCAAACCTGATACAGTTCTTTGTTTGGGTGATGAGGGTGGTTGATCAGCGAGGGGCAGTGGACATGGCTTATCTGGACTTTGTGAAGGCCTTCAACACTGTGCCCCTCAGAAGACTAGTAAATAAACTGGGGAGTATGGGGGTGGGACAGAAATTAACAAGGTGGGAACAGAACCTGCTGGCGGGTAGAAGCCAGAGGGTGCTAGTAAATGGAGTGCATTCCAGGGAGGTTGGGATGATGAGTGAGGTTCCCCAGGGGTCGATACTGAGGAGGGTGAGGTGGGTGAGGGGTGGGGAAATTAATTAGGGGAAGTTACAGGAAGGAGTGGTATGAGTTTGGAGTACAGAGGATAGAGAGCATTTGGAGGAAGCAGAGCAAAAGGTTAGGTGGAGAGAATTCCAGTGTAACAGCCCTTTGACTCAACTTTGGCTATTGTGGGGCCCTCAATGTCCTCACAGCAATTGCCTTCAAGTGGCCAAGCCTTGGTTAGGATAGATAGGCATAGAGTGGCATGGTGCCTCCACACAAGGAAGTTATAGGTAATATCTGTACACAAATAGCAGGCTATCACCCATCAGGAAAATATGTTAGCTTCCCCTTAAACAGTTCCTCACAGACTCTGATAATATTGCCCTTCTGTACAGGATCACTCTATAACAGCAATTAACATGAACAAAACAGTATTTTATTTGTAAGGAAAGGGAAAATAAAACAGCAACAACAATAGCAACTGGTTAAATGATTCTGCCCAAACAATCCCCACCTCCCACATGTGAGTGCACCCATTTATCTCTTGGCAGATGCCCAGAAAGTCCATACAGTATCTTTGGTGGGTACCTCATCGTGGCACAAAGATTGAGGTGGGGGCCTTTCATTGCAGCCCAACAGTGAATTCACAACTCTCAACTTTGATTTTTAAGCCTGGACGCAGCATTTATCTTAGTGCAGTCCTGCTCAGTCCTTGATCCCCTTAAATCTGACTAGCTAGCTAGCTAGACAAAGACTTCCCACAGCAAAAGTTCAGGGTACTTACAGTTCAGCAGCTCGAGGGGGTGGAAGTAACTTGTAACATGGTACCGTGCTGGTAGTGGAAATGTTGATGCACAAAACAGAAACTGGATGAAGAAATGCTGAAAGATGGTCTTCGCCTGCCAGGACTTTACAATCTTCACCCCAAGAGCCATTGTATGCGGTATTCACCTGACAGGCCTCTTGGCATCTTCCTCTCCGATGGTCTCCTTTTCCATCTGAGTACAGAGCAGCTTAGTGGTTACCCAGACCGATGCTAAGCACACCCTTTTCTCCACTGCAGATACCATGAGATTAAGCTGCAACCTTCACAGTTTCTGATTTTCACTGCCAAACTCCACTGTCTTTTTTTGCACTGCAGGGCAGTCACTTCTTTTTTTGTCTACAGATCTCAACAAGATCTCACACTAGCTGCAGTGTTCAACTTTCCTGCACACAGCCACAGGCTCAAATCTCAAAAGCAGCTTTCCATTCTCAGCAACAAATTCACTCTGCTGCAGGTTCAAATCTCAGCAGTTACTTCCAAATTCTCAGCAGCAAACTCACTCAGATGCAGGTTCAAATCTCACCCTGGTAATTTCTCACACAGTCCAGTTCCTTTCCCAGGGACTATGCTATTTTCTTGATGCTCTGCATCTTGTCCAGTACTGGTCCAGGCATGGTCTTTGGGAAAACAGACAGGTCTTCAGCACTAGCAAGCCTACAGCAGTTTTTTTTTTCCAATTGTTTAACCAGGTGAGACACACTAAGCTGAAAGCTTTTTTACAGGTGCAACCTGGGAGCACAGAGAAGTTAAGTGATTTGCTTAGGGTCACAAAGTATATGCAAGTGGGGGCTGTGTGATTCAACCCCAGGTCTCTAGATTTGCAGCTCAGAGTCTTAAACCACTGTGATATACTGGCTCCCTAAATCCCTAAGTTTCTTTACACTCTACATTCTCTGGCTGCTCCCTTCAGAATCCACCTTGGTGGGCAAAACAGTCCTTTTTATTAGTTTTCCAGCAGGCCCTTCTGATTGGCTGCTGCAGCTATTCAGCTGATCTTATTAATATTCCTTCTGCACACTTGATGCCCTATTGGTCTCTTGTATGTGGGCCAAAAATTGTCCCTCCTTTTATTCCCAAAAGTCCTCTGCACAGTCCTGGCTCCCTGATTGGCTGCGGTCCTCTCAGGCTCCCAACCTGCCCTCTGACCTTATTCCCAGCAGCCCCCTTGCTTTTGAAGTCCCATGGTGGCTTCCATGATTGTTTACATTTTTTTCCCAAATCATCTGCCCCATTTAATAAATCTGTTGTAGCCACAATAACTAAGTCTGAAAATTCATTTCCTCCAATGCCATTAGTAGTCCCTCTACTCTTTACTCCAGATGCAGAGTTTCAAAGTTTAAATCAACCTCCTGCTTGTCGCTGCTGCCAAAACACTGCCCCCCTATGCAGCAGACAGGCTCATTAATATTTAAAGTCTCTCACTAATATTTAAAACAGGAGTTCTCAAGTGCTTTTTGTTGGAGCTCTTAAAATTATTTCAGTTCTCCTCCAGTACCTCCCCCATGTCTCTGGGCCCTGATATGCCAATTGGGGGATCCAAAAGCAAGGAGGGGGTCTTTGTTGCACTGCAAGAGTGGAGAGAAAACTGAACTACACTATGGCATATGCACAGACAGCAGCTTGCACATTCATGCAGAAGCAGTGTGGTGGTTCTGTGCCTTTACTCTACCTTCCTCTTTTACAACAGAAAACCCATTGAAGGCTGGATGGGGCTGACCAGAACCCAGGCTAAGAGGCAGTTTGGATGAGGGTGAACAGGAGCCCACAAAATAAGGTAAGCTCAGAATGGGGGTCTTTCACTAGAGTTTAGGAAAGTGGAAGGAGAAAGCTACCTGACCATCAAAGGATTTATGAGACAAGAGCTAGAGGGAGTGATATCCTAGATTTCTGAGGGAGTAAGAAACTGCCCCTGGTGTGCACCTATAATCCTCCAAGAGGTGGGCTACCTGGTTTAACTCACCTCATGGACAAAATTGGTCCCAGAGTCAGTGAAAATGAACTCGTAATCCTGGGGGATGTAAACCTTAACTGGGATAGTGGTAATGTTAAGTAGTTTGAGCCTCTGCTTGCTAACCTTGCCCTGACCCAGCTCATCCAGGAACCAACTAGACGGACAGCAAATGGATCCTCCAGCACCTTACTGGACTGGATCATGCCTAACCGTCCTGACAGGATCTCATCAGCGGATACGTTATCTGACTCCATCTCTGACCACTCACCGGTTTTCTGTGTGTGTAAATTCCCCACCCCCAAAATTCCACAAAATTATGCATGTCAGAAACTACTCTAGATTCGATACTGAGGAGTTCCGGGAGGACATAAGAGTTACTGACTAGTCTGGGGTGTATGGTGCCACTGACCCCTCGGCAGCAACCTCTTACTTCCTCTCCACCTTTGGGGCCTTGCAAGACAAGCATGCTCCCAAGGTCACCCATAGGGTGAGGGGGTCCTCTACCCTCTGGTTAAATGGGACTCTCCTAGCCCAGATGTGGGGGAGAGAGATATGTGTTGGGCTTGTTCCAAAGGTACCAGGGATCCCACGATTATTCAAAGGTACAGACACCTCAGGAACAAGTGCAAAAAGGCCATCAGGGCAGCAAAGAGTGACTTTTGCAAGTCCGCCCTACTAAGCTCTGCCAGTAATCCCAGGAGGTTCTGGAGAGATATTAAATCCCTTGTCAGTGGATCCTCCCATCCGGGGGTTACAGACATGGTCATAAATGGAGTCTCCTGCACTAATCCCCATACTACTGCCAACTCCCTAAATAATCACTTCTCTGACCTCTCGGCCTTCACAAACCTCTTCTCACCTGATGAGGCTCTGTCCCACCCCCTTCTCTCCACTCTGCTGGAGGGTCACCCTCCTCATCAAATGTTCCACCTCAGGGCTGTATCAGTTCAGGACTTGCAGAAATGCCTAGCTGGCCTCTCCCATTACTCCAGTCCTGGCCTAGACAGCCTAGAGCCTAAACTCCTTAAGCTTGGTGCTGCACACATTGCCTCACCAGTAGCCTTTATCTTCAACCTATCCCTTGGTCTGGGGACCATCCCAGACATCTGGAAAGAGGCGGGGATTGTCCCTGTACTGAAGCAAGGAAATCCCAAACTGCCTGACAATTATCGACCGATTGCCATTCTCCCAACCCTTAGCAAGCTCCTTGAAAAGGTAGTGGCTGAGCAGCTTTTGGAATATATCCACTCTCATAAACTTCTGTCCCCAGCCCAGCGTGGCTTTTGTAAGGGACACAGCATCATCACAGCCTTAATCTCGGTTACATCAAGTATCCAGACAGCCATGGACCAGGGCAAACTCTCTGGTACAATATTTATCGACCTGTCCAAAGCCTTTGACCTCATTGACCACAAACTGCTTGGTGCACAGTTGTGGTCACTTGGCCTCTCCCCCCATGCCATGAAATGGCTAATGGGTTATTTACATGGCAGAAAGCAGCATACCTGCTTCAATAAAGTCCTCTCTGAGCCCCTACCGGTGACCTCCAGAGTGCCTCAAGGCTTGGTACTGGGTCCCCTCCTCTTCTCCCTGTTCATCAATCAACTACCCATGGTTACTACCAGCTGTAGTGTCACCTTGTATGCAGATGATCTGGTAATCCTGGCTCACTCCCAGAATGCCACTACCCTAAACCAGAACCTGACCGATGACTTTAACAGGGTATTGTCATGGGTTACTAGTCACAAGCTGGTCCTGAACCTGAAAAAGACACAGGCTATGCTCTTTGGCTCAATGGCTAAAATCAAAGCCTCATTGACCTGCTTACACATCACCAGTGATGATGGATCCTCACTACCCATAGTGAGCTCCATCAAATATCTGGGCGTAACACTTGACCCCCAACTTGACATGGGTAATCATATCCTTAACATCTGCAGGGTGGAAAATTGCAAGCTGGGTCTGGCCTATAGGGCCAAGTATAACATTAAACCAGCAGCCAGGCTTGCCCTAGAGAAGGGTGTACTCCTTCCTTCCCTCAGCTATGGGCTGCACCTATTTGCTCACTCTCCAAAGACACATCTCACCTGGTGGTACACTGCTTACAATAACATTTGTCATTTTGCCTTGGCTGCCCCCCTGACTCACCCACCATTGTGAGCTATATGAGAAACTCTGCTGGCTCTCACCAGCTAGATACTTTGATTTTGGTTTGGGATGCCTCTCTGGGAAAGTGATCAGAAATAGCACCCCCCAGGGGCTGGCCTGGCTTCTGCCTAAACTGAATCCCACCCCTACCAACTTAGGTCTGTCACATAAGGGATGCTCAAAGTCCCTCCTACCAGGACCCTCATGGGGGATCGGGACTTTGCCATAAGTGCACCCAGACTCTGGAATTCGCTGCCTGTGGATATCCGAGCTGCCTCCTCCTATCTGAGTTTTCAAAATTCCCTGTGGGGTTTCCTAAAACTAGCATCAGAGTGTGACTGCCCCAAACCTCCCTAGAGTAAAGTGTCAAATTGTTTTGTCTGAACCTCCCCAGGGTGTCTTCATTGAATTTCTGGAGATATTTTCCCCACTGTATCAAAGACTTCTGACTACTCCTGCCTAAAAAGCCTTGGGCATTTTACACCCATTATTGCTCCACCATCATAGCTAACCATGACATATTGCACCTTGGTCACTTGGTAGAAACTTTGTACTACCAATTGTTTCTGTTTCTGTCTAACATGTGCATATTTAGAAAAATGTGATGAGCTGTATATACCTGTCTGTGATCCAACTAGCCTAGGGGGTGTATATGATAATGTTATAAGTTATATTATGACCAATCCAGTCCTTGAGCTATGTTCCACTCCTATGTATGATGACCTGTATATATCTGTCAGTTGAACTAGCTAGTCTAGAGTGTATAATCTGAAATGTGCTTACTACTATGTGTTTCCCCTAGCGTCAAATGATGTATTTCCCACATGTTTGTTTATTGTGACAAAAAACTGTACTCTCTTTGCCATGTCTCCTTGACTGTTGTTCCTCATGTTGTATTCTTCCGGGTCATTCCTGAAAATAGGCATAATACTTGTCTAGTGTACTTACCTGGTAAACAAAAGCTAAATAAATAAATAAATAAGATGAGCGAGTCATAGGTGAGAAGAGGTAGCTCAGATGGGGGGAGGGAAATCAACCAGCACTAACAAATGAAAAAGGTACAGTGGGTTAGGTGCCAATCTTCTAGGGAAGGCAGGGAAAGAGCAGAGTACAGAGAGTAATGGTGCTAAGACAGAGAGAGAGAGAGAGAGAGAGAAAGCAGCCAAAGCTTCCTTAAATCAAGGAGGTTATTTTCTAGACTACACTGAATTGAATTATTACTTTTTGAACCTGTGTAAGTAACTAGTATTGATTCTGTTTTGGGGGTTGACCTTTCTTAGTTTAACTTTAATTTGTCAGGGAGGAACTGTAGCTGGGAGATATTTGCAGTCATTTGTGACTAGGCCTGTTAATTAACCTCTGTGAAATAGGTGTCTGAAAGGAAGGAAGGCACTCCCCAGGGTGGAGGGTCAGAGTTGTAGTTGATTGTTTCTGGAGGGCATAGGTTTACTCCCACCCACCCCAAGTGCATAACTTCCTTTATAGCAGGGGTTCTTCCATCACTTCCCCAAAACTGCTAACATACACCTGCTCATATCCTTTAAGGCACAGCACACTGACTAGGGGGTAGAGACACTCACAAGCTTGCACACTCTAAAACAAGAACAACAAAAGAAAAGTATCTGTAACAGGAAGGGACACAGGAATTTGGGGAGTGGTGCAATGCACTGACTGTGTAGCAGTAGTCTTCAGGGAGACATTCTGGAGACTGTGTTACTGCCCTATTTGCAGGCAACTCTCTGGTCTGAGGGAGGAGGTTGTTCATCTCCATGCTGACCTGGCAAGGATTCGAGAAACCTGCTCTCCCCCCTAAGGACCACCCAGGCCACCACCACTACATCAGAGGTTGCCAAGAAAGAGGAGTGGTTGGACCATGGTGGCTCAGGGAGGGTGATGGTGGTGGTACAACAGAGGTGCATCCCTCCAGTTGTGCCTCTCCACAATTCATTCACCACTCTGGTGCAGCATGGTTCCTCTATGGAGGCACCTGCAGTGGAGACCAAGGAGGATGCTGGGAACCTCCACAGTGGAGACCCACAGGAGGGTGGCACAGGACCCCACAGAAGAAGAAAACAACTCCTGGTGGGGGACTCAGTTGTTAGGGGGTAGAACTGGGGGAGGGATGGGAAAGGAAGGTAAGGTGCCTGCCTGGCACCATGGCTTGGAGGGACATGAAAAGAATCCTCAGGATCATGGGAGCAGCTGCAAGGGGGGATGAGCTGGATGTCATTATCCATCTGGGGACAAATGACCTGGTGGCTGTGAATGGGATCAGAGCAGTGCAGCAGGAGTTTGTGGAGTTGGGGAGGGGCATTAGACAAGTAGGGAGGGAAGAAGAGGAGGAGGAGGAGTAGCTCTCTATGTAAGTAAAGGGATCAAAGCAACAGAACTAAAGGGTAAACAGGGAGGAGAGGAGGCACTGTGGGTCACCCTGGAGACTGACAATGGCACTACAATCCACACATGGGTTGTATACAGACCCCCATCTGAGAGGGAGGAAATGGACAAGGAAATGATAGAAAGCATCCCTGGGATGGCAGAAAAAGGGGAGATATTGCTGATGGGGGACCTGAATATGCCATATGTTAACTGGAGCAGCTTTGCTGCAGCCACATCCAAGAGCAGTGCCATTCTCAATGCCCTACAGGGGGAATGCCTCAGACAGCTAGTTTTGGAACCAACTCAGGAGGGAGCAATCTTAGACATGGTACTGTCAACCGGGGATGGGGAGAGGATCTCCGATCTTGAAGTGAGCAGCCATCTGGGAACAAGCAACCACCAAACAGTGTGGTTCATGATAAATTTAGCTGTAGAGTCAAGCCATACAAAAGTGAAGGCACTGGACTCCAGGAGGGCTGATTTTGTCAAAGAAAAGCACTAGCAAACAGGCAAAAAGGTGGGGTGGAGCAACAATGGGGAAACATCAAAACCACCATCACAGAGGCAACAAGCCTTTGTGTGAAGCAAATAAATCAAAATGGAAGAAAAAAACACTATGGTTCTCTAAAGAAGTGGCGGGGAAGGTAAGAGAGAGAAAGATAGCATTCAGGAAGTATAAAGAAACACAGAAGGAGCAGGACAGAGAACTGTACCAGTTAAAACAGAAGGAAGCAGAAAAGGCAGTCAGAATAGCAAAGGCCAAAACCGAGGAAAAGATAATCAACTCAGTTAAGAAGGGGGATAAAACTTTTTATAGGTACATCAGGGAGCAAAGAAAGACTAAGGCAGGGATACTGAGGTTGAATAAAGAGGAAGATGGTTCGGCAGAGATCGACAGTGTAAAAGCAGAGATACTTCACGAATATTTCTGCTCAGTATTCACAATGGAAGAGCAGGGGGAGATACCTAATCCAGTCAACAAAAGCACTCTGGATAGGGGGGTTGATATTAGTCCTTTCACAGAAGAAAGGGTTCTGAAAGAACTCAAAACTGAAGGTGGCTAAAGCAATGGAGCCTAATGGGATTCACACAAGAATTCTAAAAGAACTAAGGGAAGAACTAGTAACACCACTGGCTACCTTTTTAATAAATCGTGGGAGGATGGTGTGGTACCTGAGGACTGGAGGAGGGTCGATGTGATTCCCCTTCACAAAAGTGGGAGCAAGATAGAGGCAGGAAACTACAGACTTGTCAGTTTGGCTTCAGTGGTAGGGAAAATGATGGAATGATTTTTTAAGGAAAGAAGTGTTGAGTACATAGAGGCCAGTGGGGCACATGACCCAAGGCAGCATGGATTCACAGTAGGAAGGTCATGCCAGACAAATCTAATTGATTTCTTTGACCGGGTGACCAAAGTAGTAGACCAGGGAGGGGCTGTGGACATGGCCTACCTAGACTTTAGCAAGGCATTTGACACAGTCGCACACAAAAGATTAATACAAAAATTAGCCAGCCTGGGAGTGTTTGTTCCAGGGTGGTGGCCTGGGTAAACACTGGCTGGACAACAGGACACAGCAGGTAATAGTAAATGGAGTCCACAGTGAAGAAAGGGGGGTTACTAGTGGGGTACCGCAGAGTTCAGTACCTGGGACAGTCCTTTTTAATGTCTTTATAAGTGACATTGCAGAGGGACTGGAAGGGAAAGTATGTCTCTTTGCAGATGACACAAAGATCTGCAACTGGGTTGATACGCAAGGTGGGGTGGAAAGGATGAAAAGGGACTTGGCAAGGTTGGAGGAATGGTCAAATGTATGGCAGCTTAGATTCAACATAAGGAAGTGCAAAGTAATTCACCTGGGAAACAAAATCCCGGGGGAAGAGTACACAATGGGGGGTGAGATACTGACAACAACAAAAATGGAAGGAGACCTGGGGTAGTCATATCAGACTACCTAAAGGTGGGCCAGCAATGTGAGAAGGCAGTAAGAAGGGCTGAGGGGATACTGGGATGCATAGGGAGAGGCATCACCAGTAGAAAACAGGAAGTTGTTGGCCCTCTGTATAGGCAGTTAGTAAGACCACATCTGGAGTACTGTGTATAGTTCTGGAGACCCCATCTCCCCAAAGACATGACAGGGTAGAGGCTGTCCAGAGGAGGGCAACCAAAATGGTGCAGGGTCTGCACCAAAAGACATATGAAGAAAGACTAAAGGAGCTTAAGATGTATAGCTGCGAGGAAAGGAGGAAGAGGGGGTACATGATTGAAACTTTCAAATACCTAAAGGGAATCAACAAAGTCCAAGAGGGTAGCATCTTTCAGAAAAAGAGATGTGCAAGAACAAGGGGGCACAAGCTGAAGAAAGACAGGGGAACAGCTCAGAGATAATGTGAGGAAGTATTTCTTCAAAAGAGAGGGTTGTAGATGCATAGAACCACCTTCCTGAGGAGGTCGTAGAGTCAAAAACAGTGGGGAAATTCAAGAATGTGTAGGACAGACATAAGACAATTCTAGTGGGGGATAGGAGGAAGTAGGCTGTTGGTTAACTAGGATCTGCAGCTTATCTGTTAAGTAGGAAAATGATCAGACTAGGTGGGCCAAGCGGTTATTATCTGCCATCAAATTCTATGTTTCTATGTTTCTAATGGTGGGTGTGGGGAGGACTGTTCAAGGCAAATTGGCAGAAGGAGTGGAAGACAGGGTCCTGTCTGGCCAGGGTGGACAGTGGGGCAGACCCATGGACTATGTTGCCATAATCAAAGATGGGGAGGATCCTATTTCTGATGATATAGGGATGGGCAGGTAACGTAATGCAGCTTTTGTTCCTAATAAGGGCACCAAGCTTGGGGTGCATTTTTTAGTGAATGGTATCTACAGTAAAGCCCTCCAGGATGAACACAGTGCCCAAGATTTCCTAGATGGGAGTTAGTCCCTTTTGTCCAGCTAGAAACCTGTGACACTGTGCTTCATCCTGGAGGGCATATCTGTATCTGTTGTAAAAAGTCAAAGTGTCAGTCAAGCCAGACACCAAGGTACTTAAATAAGGGCACCTTGTCAATTGTGTACCCATCTAAGGTGTGGAAGGAGGGGAGGGTTGGGAGCTTGGAAAGCCTCAACTTAGTGCCGAAGCACATGGAGACCATTTGTTTAGAGTTAAGGGATAGCTGATTTAACCTTAACCATTTCTGGACAGCATCAAAATTAGGTTGAAGCTCAGATAATAACTTGGTAGAAGAAGACCCAGAGGCAAACAGGACTGTGTCATCCATGAACGTGTGGATGTATGCTGATGGGCAGGTAGAGGGAAGGTCATTGAGAAAAATGGAAAAAATTAAAGGACAGAGCTTTGGGGGATGCTGGTGTGATAGAAGAGGGTGGGGATAGGGATTCTCCAGTTCACCGTGATTGTGATCTATCTGTTAGGTAACAGCTGACCCAGTTTGTTGCAAACTCTGCAAGATCTGCTGCCTTCAGTTTTTTTGTTTAATTTCATTTATTTATTGAACTGTTTCACCAGGAGGGCACACTGAACAACAAATTGCTTGTCTCCTGGTGAGACCCTGGGGGATGGGGACAGGGGGAAGTACATACAATTTAAGCAGAGCAGAATGGTACAAACAAATTATATAGAACAGATGAGAACATAGGAACAGATTAGTACATGTTAAGTTGTAAAGGAGAAGAGGATGGGAGACAGTGTCAGAAGTTTTTGCTAACTCGACAAAGGTGATGGTAGTGAGGCGGCCTTGGTCCATCCCTGTGTGGGTGCATTGGTGAGCCTGAGGAGGAGGAAGTGGTGAAGTGGTGTTTGCAAAAGCTAGACTGGAAAGGGTTGATGAAGAAAGAGGAGTTGAGGAAGGGGGTGGGGAAGCTGGGACAGAACTATGTGCTGTTGTAGCTTGGATAAGGTTGGGAGAAGGGAGACAGAGAGAAGCTGCCAGGAGAGGAGGAATCACCTCCTTTGGGAAGGAATATGACTGTTGGATGCTTCCAGGTGTCCAGGACAGGAGAAAGAGAGAAGGAGAGGTTGAGAAGGGAGAAGATGGGAAAAGCAATGGCTGCGACAGAAAGTTGAAGGATAGTGGGGTCCAGTCCATCACTGCTCCCACTATTCTGGGAGTTGAGATCTTAGAATGTTCTTAGAGAGGTAGCTGGGGTAACTGGAGAGAAGAAGAATGGATGTGCTGGAGTATCCATGGGGGAAGGGAAGGAGGAGTCAAGGGGGGGGCGGAGAGAAGTGAGGAAGCACAGGTGGTAAAGTAGGAGTTGAAAGGTAGAAGCTACAGAATGAGGGTCAGAGATGATGAAGCCACCAACACTGAGGACAGTAGGGGCTGACTGGGTGGTGGGGAGGATAGGGCCCGGATGACTTTCCAGAACTTGGATGCAGATTAAGATTTTTCTGGAAAATGGAGGGAAAGAACTCAGCCTTCACTAACCTGGTGGCTATAGTACAAATATTCCTCAAGGTGCAGTACCTGTTAAGGTCTGCCAGACAGACAGTGGATTTGTACGTCTTCAATGCCAGGTGACATGCTCAGAGGCATTCCAGAAGTTCAACTGAGATTTAGGGGACGTGAGAACCTCTGATGCTGGTTTTCCATAGAGGGCATACTGATCCCAGATTAATAAAAATTTTAACTGGAAGTAATCTTGAGCTGGGTTTAAGTTGCTGGAAAAAGAGATAGGGGACCAGTTGGTGGTTAGCAAATCAGTATGGCATGAGGATAGGCCAATTGACCAGATGGACCTGATTTGGATAATGTTTGGGAGGAATTTGCAATGATACTTTTGTGCATGCAGTATATCATATGGCAGTTCCTGAGTGCATCAGGGAGGGTACCAGCATCAATGATGTGTTGCTGGTGATTTGTGAATACCTAGTCCAGTAGTGAGTGGTTTGGGGATTTAGACAGAGCTTCTTAAATTCTGGGAAGGAGAATGTGGCCCTGGGTGACTGCTTCCCACATCCCCAGCACTAGACTTTCCTGGCCAATGCTCCAAAGCTCTCGCTCAGCTCCCTGGACCCAGGTCATCAAGATTCCAGATGAGGACACCCAGGTAAGGCATAGGGTGGCCCAGCCTGGAGACTGTAGATCCAAGAGGTCATCTGGGTCTGGGGGTGAGTGGGGAGATTTCTGTCCCTGGTACCCTTATGGGATACTGAAGCTGAGGGTCTCAACATGTAGGAGCCCAGCATCAGTATCCCATAATTAGGGATGTTCAACATCTCAGCCTGACAGTGAAATGTCATTTCACTGGGCAAAATACTGGGTTACACCCATGAAACATGGTTTTGCCTGGTGTAACCATTTGGAGACAGCAGGAAGAGGTGCTGGTCGAGTTGCTCTGTAGTGTGGACACTAATGCTGCTACAGCTTAGCCCACAAGGTATCGGGGACAAGGTTCTGTTCCCACAGCGGGAACTTAAAATAAAATTCCACCCCCAATCTTTTTATTTATTTATTTAGTTATTTATTTCAAATTCGGATTAATACCTTTGAGCCAGGGGCTCATTTACAAAGGCTCCAAGTCAACATCCTAACACCAACTTCAAGGTCTGCTCCCCCTTAGAGATGGATATTTTACTTAGGGGGATGCAGGGACAAAGCCCCCCTCATAAAGCAAATCCCCATCAGGATTTTGAAATGCGGTCTCCCGACCTTGGCATAATGTAGGTCGGGAAACTGCATTTTGGGATTGCATAGGTAATCCCAGTCCCAGATGCCTCAACTGGGAACTTTCAGGTGGGGAGTTAGAAGCCAGAAGTTGAATGGGGTATGCTTGAGTCATGCCCAGGAAGTCTAGGTGATAAATAGAATTGAAAAAAAGAATAAACATAATGATTCCCATAGGATAACACTATAACTTCAACAGCCCATAACTCTATCACTATTTGGAGTTAAGTGACAATCTCTATATGATCTCAAAGGTCTCAAGGGGTACCACAAGAATAACATATGCTGCACCCTTAAATAATCATGCCAATTAAAAAAGCAAGCAGTGAGTCATGTGATGTGCTCTAGCTGTGTGGTCATGCTTTTCAGAGCTCCGTGAGACACATACAAAACCCACAGCTACTGTAACACAAACCTCCATTTGTTTGATTCATCCCTGAAGATTTCGTTAGATATAAGATCCCTTGAACAAAATATCAAATTTCAGGCAGAATGAATGATCAGGAACAACAGCAAATAGATTTCAATGTGACCACCCATTCACCATGGGGACAACCACCCAAAAGGCAAAAGCAGGAATTGCCTTCACAGCTCATTGCCACAGAAGATCTATCTGCTAAACTCGATCACTTCCTCTTGGAAATAACCACAGTTAAACTGTCATTGGGAGAACTAGTCTCGGACTTCAAAACTGTAAAGCCAGTCCTGGAGAACCTCTCCATCAGAGTAGCCAATGTGGAGAGCAGAATCAACTCAGTGGAAGATCATCAAAACAGAGAGAGTACAGAAGTCCTGGAACTCATGAAAAAAGTGGCCAGATTAGAGGACATGCTTGAGGAGCACAAAGGGAGAGCCCACAGCAAAAATATGGTACTGGTGGAAATACCAGAATATGCAGAAGGATCCAACCTGCTGGGGTTCATTCAGCAACTTCTATGGGAAAAACTGGGTCAACCACCGCATAGCACTGACTATGCCCCTGAGCGGGCTAACCAATCATTTCACCAGAAAACACCACAGGATGATAAACCCAGGGCCATCTTTGTGAGATGTCTCTACTTCCATTACAGACTTTATATCATGAATCAAGCACGGAAAAGTGGGCAATTGGAATGGAGAGGAAAATGTTTTCACATTTTTTGGACATGACACCCATGGTCTGGGACAGGAAGAGAGCTTACCAGGATATCAAAAAAACACTAGCTCAAGCCCAGGTCCCATACCACATGTTGCACCCAGCAAGGCTTGTTATAACAATAGGCACAGAAACTCATGAATTCCCAAATGCAGACGCAGTCCACAATGATCTCGCTAGACTTCTCCCACTGCTATTTTCAAAGCCCCACCCACCTAACAAGGACCAACAGAATAGAATCTAGAGACTGTCAGCATGACTGGTGAATGCTGCTTTCCGATACACCCATAAATTCTTATAAGACCACATAACTTGCCCATGCAATTGCACCAAATATGTGCCTGCGTATAGAAGGATCAGCCCCTGCATAGTGGTGGGCCCATAATTTTATTTCCTTTCTTGTTGGCCTTCAGGACTATCCTGCCAATGAATCCTTTGTTCCCTTTGGGACACAACCTTGCTAATTACTCACTAAAAGGTGGACAGCTGACCACTCCTCTCAACCACCAGGCGTCTGACCTGGGAAGCAGCTCGGGACCCCATGGAGTTTCAGCAGAATACTCACGGCTCTGAAAAAATACTATTGGAAAAGCCCACCACCCCAAATGCACTGTTAAAGAAAACAAACCTGATCCACACCGGACATGTTGCACTGCCTGAACAAACTCCCACTCCAACAGCCCTTGCCAGTGACATCATGAGGGTACATGGTAATGGGAATATTCGACACATGACTCCTGCTGCATTTTCTGGGCAGCTGGATTAAAGAGGGCATCTGCACCTGGAGGAAAAAGGTGAAAAGGAAAACTCACTCCTAAAATCTTGCAAACGAGCAGCCACGATGGAACCAGGCTGCTGCCTAATCAGAACAACCCAGTTCACCATAACCTGAAGCATTTGGCCATTACCCATGAGACACTGAGGAAACCCCACAGAGTGACACACCAACTTACCATCCCATGGCTTCAAAGAGATTCTGCCCTGGAGGATGATCATCACTGATCCTTTCCTCCCGTGTCTGCGGTGCTTAAATCGGGATACTCAAGTGTTTGTCTTTCACAGAATAGCAGTACCACATCCTAGCATCCCCAGGCTGCCTCTCCACAGTCACATGCAAGGCCGAATCAGGTCACAGGCTCAGAGAGGCAGCCCAGTGCAGTGTTTTTATCTACTGTGAGGATCATACCAAATTGTCCAAAGAATATAAATTGACCCATGATTGCCACACTCGAGCAGCCTGGAAACTAGTTGGATACCAACAGACTGAAGGCTTGGTGAGCTCTCTGGTAATTTTGTGTGGGGGGAGACATGGGGAGAGACTAGAGGGATGCAGACCATCAGAACTACAGCTCTACCAGTTAGGGAATATGAGGTGCCCAAGCCCCTCATCCCAGAGCTTCACACCTGCCCAACATTCCAGACAAGGTAAGACCACACAAACCCCATATAGAAAGACTCAGGGCAGCAAGCTATACATGTAGCAACCCTTACTGAGTAACCGCCTCATTCAAAGGGAGGACTATACACACAGCTAGTAGGTTTGCATACTGTTTTCTAGGTTACTCGGCATGGGTCATCCCATACTGAAGCATGTTTCTAACGCAGGACAAATAATAACGTTGACCTATGCAACAGACTGGGGTACTGTATATAAACACTCCTTGTAAGAAATGTTTGCAGTTGTTCAGAATTATTGATAGTGTCTCTATACAGCTCTTTAGGGTGTTTTAGATGAATTTTCAGAGATGTGTGCAATCTTGAAGAGAAACAGTTTTTAGTTCTTATTCCTCTGTTATAGAACCAGATCTTTGCAATGTCTGGCAAAATCTTCTTTATAGAATACAGCTACTAATTGAGGATTGCCCAGTGTAATTCAGGTCAAACAGTGCCCTTTCACCCAGGAGAGACAGACAAACAGCTTTCCCACAGAGGGGCACATTTACTTTTCTGCCAGGATCCAAGAGCATTCTCTCGATCCACTCTGTGACTCTGTCTTGGGGGAAAACTGAACCCAGAACTTTTCTTAGAAAGGAAATCCCACTGAGTCACATAGGCTACCCAACCTTCCCTAAGGAACACAAATGGGGCAGGAAGCAGGACAAGGGCTGGGGGTAGGGGAGGGACATGGCAGAAGTCACAACATATTAACAGCAGAACACACAGGGTCTGAACTGGTTGGGGTGAGTTACGGGGGGGTGGTGAGTTGAGCTGAGATGCTGGCACAGAGCAGATGGGGCAGCACCCAAATCTGACTTGTGCCTCCTACATGGAATCCAGCCCAAGACCCTAAAATGTTAACCCACATCCACACCCCCTAAGAGCTCAAGGAAAGTGAACTGAGCATCATTGACATGAAACAGCAGCATGGTGGGGGTGGTCAAGGCCCCTGCCACCACAACAGGCACCCCAGAGTTCTGGGACAAAGAAGGAGGGGTTGGGTGGCCTCTAGGCTGACTTTTGTTTCTGAGCAGAGTTCCCTCCTGGTTGGGAGAGGCACCACCCCTAGGACATAGCTGCTGTCTATATAAATATGCACCCTCCCATCCAAAAAGAGCAACAACCACAGTGAGGTGTTACCAAACATTTAGAGAGGAATAAGAAGGTCTTACTAGGTTGATGGAGGGGGCTATTGTACTACCCCCTTGGTTCCTCCCTCTTGTAGGTCGAGCAGCCAGGAAGTCCTTAGCCAAGGCAATGTTTTTCTCTGCGCCTTCTGGTTTATGTTCCCTAACCCACAGCTGTATGTCTTGGGGTAGAACCTTTATAAATAGTTCAATTGTTATTGCCTCCATAATTTGGTGCACAGTCTTGCTACCTGGTTGTAGCCATTTGTCACTTAAGTCTTTTAAGAATGCATAAACATCCCTGGGATCATCTGAGGCTTGCATTTTTAGGTATCAGAATTTCTGTCTACAAGTCTCAGGACTAATATATCTCCTCAAGAGTTCTTGTTTTACATGGTCATAATCATTAGCCAGTTGGATATCCAGTCTACTGTATACAACCTGAGCTCATCCAGTTAGTTGGGGGGGGCAAGACGCACCACCCATTGGTCTTTGGGCCAACCACATGATTGTGCTACCCTCTCAAAGGTGATAAGATATGCTTCGATATCATCTGAGTTTGCAATCTGGCTAACTTGATCTATCTAGAGCTTTGTGGGCATTCTGCATGTTCTGTTCGGATAGCTTGGTGCACTCTCATTGTATTTGCCCACTTAGCATCCTGTCTTCTGCAGTCTATTTCTCTCTCTCTCAATCCAGCAGTACTTGTCTTACACACAGCCATTTAAATAATTCTCCCACATCCTCTATGAGAGCTTGCTTGAGGTAGGAGGCATCTACTTCTTTTTCTGGACCCTAAGTCTCCAGGGGCTGATCCTGGGGTATCCCTTCCCCATGCTTACTGAGGTCCCCTTCTTCGGATCTCTCAGAAGGCATCTGTTTAACTTTAGGATGCGTATCCAGTAAACCAGATAATAATTGAGCCACTGTTTGTGCTGCCATATGTCTGGTGAGGATGCCTTGTGCCAGGCCACTCTCCACCATGTCTACCTCAGGCACCTGGAAGTACCCACAGCAACAACTCCCAACCCTGGCAAGGTGTCGCAGGCAGTAGAAAATCCTACTTCTTACACCAAAATGTTACCGGGTGGGTTCTACAGGTAGACAATAACGTACTCAGAGGCAGCAATTCAGGTGCAACCCACTGTTTACTTAGTGGGAAGGTTATTATTTTCCTAAACAACTTAGCACCAATAAAGAAAAAAATATGAAAACAAAAGAAACAAAATAACAAACAAATCAATGGCAATCCAATGAGTTTCCTTAGCTCACTTTCTGGAACTTCCCTCCAGTTAGGTCAGAAGGAACTGACCCTATCTGTCACACCACTACTTCCATGTAGCTTAGGGAGCACAAGGAGGACTAGGGACCTTGGAAACAAGACAAAACAAACAAAAGAGATAAGAGAGGGGGTAGAGGGATTTTGTAAGGAGGTGACCTGCCTCCATACAGAATAAAAGGGACAGGCTTTAGAAGGGAAAGGATAATGGTTGCAACCAAAGATGTTTAGGCAAAGAAATGAAAAGGTCCCAAGTCTCAGTGGCAGAGGCTAACCCTGTCACAGGAGGCAATGCCCAGACTTACCCAAACAGATTAACAGAGATATGAACCAACCCAAACACAATGGAAGCGCTATGACAGCGAGATCAACTTGGCTTGTGGAGCTGTGCCTCGACCCGCAAGGGCAGAAGGGGGAGCCACTGCTCAGTACCAATGGTCAGCAGCATCTCAGGACCTACTACCCAGCCTGTCAGCCAAACCTACCAAAGGGTTACTGGACACACTCAAAAGAACAGGCTCATGGTCTGAGGAGACCTCCTTGCAGGAGACATTCTCAGAACAAAGAGTGTAGGGGGTCAGGTACACCCGCCTCCACCACAGCCAACCAGGAGCCAGGGGATGGGCCCCACAACCTCCTGATCTGTATATGGATCTGTTTATGCATCTGTTTTTGTTTCTGTCTGTGGTTGATTCTTGCACTACAGCACACACATTCCTTATGTATGTCTCTTTTCACACCAGTGCTCATTGAATTATATAACTTGACTATAGCATTGTTTTTAGTTGCATGCTTTAGTAGCTTAGCTTGTAGCTTAGATTTTGTTCTTATGCTGGACACTGACTCCAAAAGGTTATGAAGATTATTGTCACCCCCAGATTATATGCATCAAATGAAGTGGACCCTGGTGGTCAATGATGAAGAGTCACACCAACCCCCCACCTTGATCATAACAGCACTGCAGGATCCCCCACATATAAGCAGATCATAGGTAAATAAACCCTTGCATTCCAAAAAGGTAACACTAGCAGGTGCACATTACAACAAGACCCTTAAATGACCGACCTAGAATTCAATTTCATCTAGTGGAACATAAAAGGGGCACAAACAAAAGAAAAACTCGACCAGGTACTTTCCTATTTGAAACAAATAAGCCCCTGTGTGGTATGCCTGCAAGAGACACACACCATTGCGTCCAACGCACACATTTGGCGAAGGGAATGGGTAGGGCAGGCCTACGCAGCAGGGACAGACAATAAAAAAGGGGGGGACAGCTATCCTAATAAGCCACAAAACACATTTAACCTTGAGGAAACAACAAACTGATCTAAACGGGTGGTATATAGTGCTGACAGGCACACTGGACAGGACAGAAGTGGTCATAGCATCGGTTTAAGACCCCAACAAAGAAGACCCATAGGTGTTCACAGCTCTCCTAGCAGAGCTGGCCAGCCTTGAATCCCTCCCACTGATCCTGGCAGGGGACTGGAACCTAGTCCAGGACCCCAATTTGGACAGATCCCACCCATGCAAATGCGGTCTCTCACAAAATGGAAGGGCCTTGAGCAAACTGCAGGACTCCCTTGGACTCCTAGAGACATGGAGAATTCTTCACCAGGGGGGTTAGGGATTACACATTCCACTCCCCGGTCCACAACACATGATCCAGATTAGACTACTTCTTATCATCACTGGAAATCCTGACAGGCACAAAATGTTCTGGCATCCTTGCCATTGTAGTGTCAGACCACGCGCCAACACTCCTTGCCCTTGAACTCCCAGATCCTTGTACAGGGATAAAATCTGGCAGATTAATAACAGGCTACTAAAAGATCCACCCACCCTCAACAGAATTACAATTAGGGCTGTGCAGATACCGAATAGCATTTTCCGAATACCACAAATAATGGGCTATCCGAATACTCGGAACTGAATTTTCGGTATTCGGTATTCGGCCCTGCTCAAGAAAAGACACATTTCCCAGCCTTCTGGCCAGCATTGAATACATATTTTAGCCCTGGTTTCTAGTGGCCCCACCCCCCGGCTGATCGCCGGTCCAAAATTAAAATTCCCCCACCCCCCCAGATCATCAGCAATACCGGTTCCCTGTTCCCAAATGTATATAATAAAATAAAATCCTCATTTCACTGGTGTTTAGTAAATTACCCTGCCAGGTAGTGCCCCACCCCTCCCACTACTCCATGACCCAAGCTGGCCACGCCAGCCTTCCACTCACCTCCATGGCAGGCAACAAGACTGAGTTTTTCCAATGAATGGTGCGTGCTTGGCCACAAGCACACACTCGTCATTAACTACTCAGATTCAGCACCACCGGTGATTAGCACTACCAGGGCTAGAGATGAGGGGAGCTACCCAGTTACCGAAGAAGCTCCCACCTCCCCTCTAGTCCCATGGTAGTGCTAGTCACTGTTGGCTGAATCTGTTAAGGAATGAGCATGTGCTTGTACAAGCATGCACTCATTCATTGAAAACTCAGTCGGGCTGCCAGCCATGGAGATGAGTAGAATGCTGTGCCAGTGGCCCAATCGGCTCATGGGTGTGGGGGAGCAGGGGGGGGCACTACCTGACAGGGTGGAGGGGTTGAGGGTCCACTAGACACCAGAGGAATGAGGGAATTGCTTTTAAATTTTAATACCTTCTGGGACAGGGTCAGGGTATTGCTGAGAGTCTGGCAGGGGAGGGATTCTTTATTTTTGACCAGTGATCGTCGGGGGTGGGTGGGACCACTAGACACCAGGGATAAAATATTTATTTAATGCTAGTCAGGAGGGAGGTGTTCTTTAATTTTTAAATGTCCTCCTCCAAGCCACCCAAATAATGAATATTTTGGCACCAAATAACTAATATTTGGCCGAATATTCAAAAAGAAGTATTCATACAGCCCTAATTACAACCTGCACAGACAACTTTTTCAAAGAGAACACTGGCTATGTAGCAAAGTTCTCCCACATCTGGGGATCCTTTAAATGCACAATTAGGGGTGAATAAATTAGACTGGCCTTGATCAGAAAAAGGAAAAGAGAGCAAGAAAGCAGGCAATTACTCCAGGATATCAGGGCATTGGAATGCACCCAGTCCCAATACTCACTAGAACAAGATTGTCTCAAAGTCCAGACCCTTCAAGCTAAATACAATGAAAACCTAAGAGAAAACACAGAGTACTCTGTTTTAAGGGCCAAAACCTGATACATCGATAAAGGGGAGAAAGCAGGAAAACTGCTAGCACTGTGATTAAAACAACACGAAGTACATAGAACTAGCAAGTGAATATGGCATGAACCCACAGCAGCCATGATCACTGATTCCATGGGAATTCATTGGCGAATTCATCAAATATTACTAGAGCCTCTATGAGAAATCAACACCTGGCATGAACCCACAGCAGACATGATCATTGATTTCATGGGAAATCATTAGTGAATTCACCAGATATTACTAGAACCTCTACAAGAAATCAACACCAGTGCCAGAAAGGCATACCAAAGAATTTCTGGAAGCAGCAAACCTCCCCAAGCTCACTCCCAAGATAATATCCACTCTAGATATACAAATTACCACACAAGAAATTAGCCAAGCACTATCTGAACTAACACTAGATAAAGCCCTAGGACCAGACAGGCTTTCACCAAAATTAAATAAGGCTCTAGCACCACTCATAACAGGACCTCTCCTCTGTTTGTTTAACAAGGCATATGAGACCTGTTTACTAGTCCCTGCCCTGCAAAGGGCCATCATAGCATTTCTCCCAAAAGCAGGGAATAATCTGGAAGGCATTTCAAGCTACTGACCAATATCCCTTCCTAATGGTAGCCCGTAATATCGGTGACTGTATGTTAGCGATTGGTCATAGGGGCAATGGCACCAACAATTTGGGCAACCTGGGATTTCCCCTCCTTTTCTGAGTTGTGCCCCCTGGAGTAGGAATCCTAAGTAAGGGGTGTGGGGGCAAAGCCCCATGATGGAGGTGTGGGTGGCAAAACCCCCCATTAAATAACATAATGTTTTTTTGTCGCCCTGGGAATTTTGTGCCATTCCCAGTGTCACCGTCCTGCAGTCGCCCTTATCACATGGAAGCCTTCTTAATATAGACATCAAAATTCGAGCAAAAATTCTGGCCACCAGAGTGAGCAAAATATGACACACCCTATTAGGTATGGGAAAGGTGGGATTTATTCAGGGTGACCTCCCATCGGACCACACCCAGAAAACTGCACACCTGATGGCATCCTCTTGAGATGCACAGCACCCTGCCATCCTCATGTCCCTTTACATGGAAAAAGCATTCAGTGGGGTCTCATGGCAATTGCTCTTTAACACCCTGGAACACTTCAACTTCCATGCCAAGTTCATGGGTTGAATCAAGTTCCTATATTCTCAACCAACGGTGTACATCAGATGCAACAGAATTAACTCACAGCCCTTCTACCAGTGCCATGGGACACAGCAAGGCTACACCTTGTCACCATAGTTGTTCAACATCTACCTAGAACCCCTAACGAGAAGTATTTTACAAGAGGATAAATTATGAGGCATACAAGCAGGTCACAAAAGATATCAAATATTAACGTATGCAGATGACATCCTACCACACTTGGAAAACCCAATCAATCCCAGAGGCATTAAATATACTACAAGTATTCAGCAGCTTATTAGGGTACAAGCTCAGCCTAAACAAAACCAACATTATACCACTAAACACCAGATTTAATAGGCATGAGGCCACACAATGGGGAGGGTCCTGGTCCCCCAATGCCCTTAAGTATCTCAGAATATTCTTAGCGAATAGTAAAAGATCACTCCTCTCACAGTATTTAGACCCTCTCCTCACTCAAATCAAACATGACTTTGACAGATGGGCAACTCTCCCACTAACACTCTGGGCATGAATTAACATCATAAAAATGAACATCCTTCCTAGATTACTATACCCAATAGGAATGTAAGACATATGCATCCCAATACAGTGGTTCACCAGACTGAGATCTTTGATCACAGCCTATCTCTGGAACAACAAACAACTGCATACGGCATTTCACAAACTGAGTCCCCAGAAAGCCCAGGGGGGCTGCAACCCCTGGACACATACCTGTATTACTTAGCTCTAGACACAGGAAAATTCATCAGATGGAAGACAGGTGACTCATCCACATTGATGACATACTACATGACACAGTGGCTCCAAATTGAAGCCAAGCTATGCTGTCAGGCACAGACCAACATTGGAGCAATAATCCACATACTGCACGCCAAGCTCCCTCCAACCTTGAGATACACCCAAATAGGCACCTCACAATTAATCTCCAAACAATTTCACAGACTTCTAAAAACAAAGTTCCACCTAATTCTCAACCAATCGGTGTTCAGTAATCCGAACATCAGGATGCAAAACAAACCAATCCAAGCAAAACACCTTAACCTCCCACTGCACTTGAGACTGGACCAGCTCATCTAAAACAACACTTTCGTAACTCCTTAAGTAACAATATCTATATCGTCACAAAGGACTCAAGGGGTACTACAAGAATAGCATATGCCACACTCTTGAATAATTGTGGTAATTGAAAAAAAGCAAATAATAAAACATAATGATTCCCATAGAATAACAATGGAACTTCAACAGGCCATAAATCTATCAATATTGGAGTTGAGTGATAATCTCTATATGATTGACAAGTTCAGATCTGGATTTTGTGCCCACCTGGCCCATGAAAATTCCTGTCACTGCCCTGCCAAAGCTAGGCCTAGTCCCATGATAATTCTTACCCTTTCTCCTTCCACTTATCCCCTGTCATGTCCCACTTCCCTCTCTCTCCCCCACCCTTTACCAGCCCTAGTTTCTCCACTCTCTCTCCACCCTACTCCAGTTTACTCCCTCTCCGCTCTGCTATCTCCCTCATATAACCAATCCTGGCAGCATTACTCCTTAACTTACTTGTACTGTTACCTAGAATCTCTATCCCAAGTCTTTACCCTGCACTTAGCTCAATGTTTAACTACACTCTATTAGAGTTGCTGTGTTAGCACTTCATAACTATACAATGTAACCTATTTGTTGTCTCTGTATATACCATACTCTGCTGTTCATGTACACCATTGATTCCCTGTAACCTTGTTATGTCTGATGGATCTGACTGATGTGGAATCTTATTAAATGAGCCCTTGCCTCAAATGTATTAATCCAAATCTGAAATAAATAAATAAATTCTTCTGGCACTTCAGCCTTTCTCTAACACGGCAGATGCATGGATTCAGCTGAACCACTGGAGTCCACACTCCAGTCTCTCTATATATTGATCTCATGTTTCACACTCAGATTGAGGAGATCACATGGTGTTCCTGGCTGTGAGCTTCAAAACCAGCCTCCAATTGGCTAATAAAGCTCTGTGAGATTTTGAAATGTTACCCACCAAACAGTACATCCTGAATAGTGGCCAAATAGTGGACTAAGTGACCACCAAACAGTGTGGTTCACAAAAAACACAGCCATAGAGTCAAGCCGTACAAAAATAAGAGTATTGGACTTTAGGAAGGCTGACTTTGGGAAAATGAGAGAGTGCCTTAGAAATGCACTAGCAAATGGGCAAGAAGGAGGGGTGGAGGAACAATGGGAAATAATCAAAACTGCCATCGCAGTGGCAACAAGCCTTTGTGTGAAGCAAATCAATAAAACAAAATGAAGGAAAGAAACACTATGGTTCTCAAAAGAGGTGGCAGGGATGGTTAAGGAGAAAAGGATAGCATTCAGGAAATATAAGGAAACACAGAAGGAGCAGGACAGAGAACTTTATCAGTTAAAGCAGAAGGAGGCAGGGAAGACAGTCAGAATAGCAAAGGCACAAACTGAGGAAAAGAAAGCCAACTCTGTTAAGAAGGGGGATAAAACTTTTTATAGGTACATTAGGGAGCAAAGAAAGACCAAGGGAGGGATACAAAGACTTAATAAAGGGGAGAGAATGTGGGCAGAGGGTGACAGTGAAAAAGCAGGGATACTGAAAAAATATTTACATACTAACATACTATTTGCCAGCAGATTAGGCCTTATGGTCTATTGAGTCTGCTCGAACCTTAGATCCTTAGTTGGGTGCCAAGGCCCTCCCATCCCTTGTGCTCCAGAAACCCCTATCATCCATCCCCACCCCCTGGGACAGGCCATCATCTGATACATCCACTTTCTGTGTCTGTCCCACCTCTCTTGAAGTCCTCCACTGTGGATCTCTGAACCAGCTCACCAGGCAGTGCATTCCAAGGTCCACCACCCTCTCAGTGAAAAACCTCCTCCTCTTTCCCCTCACCCTTCCACCTTCCAACTTCAAACCATGCCCTCTGGTGATACCTCCTGCTTTAGTCTAAAGATCCCCTCCATGTTTACCCTATTTATTCCTTGAGGTACTTGAAGACCCTCAATCATGTCCCACCTGTCTCTCCTCTCCTCCAATGAAAACACAGGCAGAGCTCCTCAAGTCTGTCCTCATACGCCAAATCCCCTAGCCCTCTATCATCTTAGTTGCCTCCTCTGTACCCTCTCCAGGAGCTGATGTCCCTCTTCAAGTGTGGTCTCCAGTACTGTACACAGTACTCAAGGTGTGGTCTAACCAGTCCATTGTACAGTGGCAGAATCACTTCCTTGCTCCTAGAGGTGATCCCCCTTATGATGCATCCCAACATCTTGTTTGCCTTGCTAGCTGCTCTCCTGTGCTGCTCAGAGTTATTCATACATGCATCCACCATGACCCCTAAGTCTTTTTCCCCTATTGAGGCCTCCAGTGCCTACCCTCCCAGGGTGTACCTGTGTTTAGGGTTTCCCCACCCAAGATGCAACACCTTGCACTTGGTGATATTGAAATTTAATTTCCATGTGTGAGCCCAGCTCAGTATTCACAACAGATGAGGAGGGGGAGGTGCCTAAACCAAACAAGGGAGAAACTCTGAATGGGGGGGCTGATACCAGTCCATCCACAGAAGAAAGGGTTTTGAAAGAACTCTTGAAACTGAGGGTGGACAAAGAAATGGGGCCTGATGGGATTCACCCAAGAATACTAAAAGAACTAAGGGTAAAACTAGCAACATCACTGACTACTCTCTTTAACAAGTCATGGGAGGATGGAGTGGTACCTGAGGACTGGAGGAGGGTGGATGTGATTCCACTTCACAAAAGTGGGAGCAGGGCAGAGGCAGGAAACTACAGACCAGTTAGTTTGACTTCAGTGGTAGGAAACATGATGGAATCACTTCTGAAGGAAAGAATTGTTGAGTACCTAGAGGCCAGTGGGGCACAGGACCCAAGGCAGCATGGTTTCACAGCAGGAAGGTCATGTCAGATGAACCTAATAGATTTCTTTGACTGGGTGACCAAAGTAGTAGACCAGGGAGGGGCTGTGGATATGGCCTACCTAGATTTTAGCAAGGCATTCAACACAGTCTCACATAAAAGATTAATATACAAGTTAGGTAGCCTTGGAGTAGGTCCCACGGTGGTAGCCTGGATAAAAAACTGGCTGGACAACAGGATGCAAAAGGTAATAGTAAACGGAGTACACAGTGAAGAAAGGAGAGTAACTAGTGGGGTACCGCAGGGATCGGTACTGGGACTGGTCCTCTTTAATATCTTTATAAGTGATGTTGGAGAGCACCTGGAAGGAAAGGTATGCCTCTTTGCAGATGACACAAAGATCTGCAACAGGGTTGATACACAAGGTGGGGTGGAAAGAATGAAAAGGGACTTATGGGCAGACTAGGTGGGCCAAGCGGTCCTTATGTGCCGTCAAATGCTATGTTTCTATGACTTGGCAAGGTTGGAGGAATGGTCAAATACATGGCAGCTTAGATTCAATGCAAAGAAGTGCAAGGTAATGCATCTGGGAACCAAAAAACCCAGGGGAAGAGTACACAATGGGGGGTGAGTTAATAACAACAACAAAAATCAAAAGAGACCTAGGAGTCATTATATCAGATGACCTAAAGGTGGGCGAGCAATGTGAGAAGGCAGTAAGGAGGGCTGGGAGGATACTGGGATGCATAGGGAGAGGAATCAACAGTAGAAAACAGGAAGTTGTTATCCATCTCTACAGACAGTTAGTGAGACCCCATCTGGAGTACTGCATGCAATTCTGGAGATCCCATCTCCACAAAGACATAGACAGAGTGGAGGCTGTTCAGAGGAGGTCAACCAAAATGGTGCAAGGTCTGCACCAGAAGGCATACAAGGAGAGACTAAAGCAACTTAATATGTATACCCTTGAGGAAAGGGGAGGGGGGACATAATATAAACTTTCAAGTATCTCAAGGGAATTAACAAGGTACAAGAGGGTAGTATCTTTTAGAAGAAGAGATGTGCAAGATAAGGGGACACAATTTGAAGATAGAGGGGGACAGCTCAGAGGTAATGTTAGAAAGTATTTTTTCACAGAGAGAGTTGTGGATGCATGGAACAGCCTTCCTGAGGAGGCTGCGGAGTCAGGAACAGTGGGAGAATTCAAGAATGCATGGGACAGGCATAAGGCAATTCTAGTGGAGGGCAGGAGGAAGTAAGCTGTTGATTAACTAGAATCTGCAGCTTATCCATCAGGTAGGGAAATGGGCAGACTGGGTGGGCCAAGCAGTCCTTATCTGCCATCAAATTCTATGTTTCTATTCAGAACATCCATCCAAATATTCAGCAAGCCTACTATTTGTGGTATTTGGCAAATACTATTCATTCCATGCACAGCCGTATTATTTTGTGATTTCTGGCACCAAGCAATTAATAAAATTAGTACACACAGTCTCCTTGTAAGGTATAAAAACCTGCCAAATTTCATGGTATTGCATTCTCTAGTTTTAGAGTTTCAAGGGCTTAAATTTGTAGTTTACCTTCTTGCAAAATGCAATTTTTAAATGTTGCAAAACTTTAACTATTGTTAATTCAATCCCATTTAAAGCTGCAAATATGAACTTTTTTCAGAAATGGCCATGTGGTATAGTAGTTTAAATGTTTCAATTCTGGTTAAATTTGGATATGTTGTTTTAAAATTAGAGGGAAATAAATTAAATTTAAATGTTGGCAACACATTTGGCAGGCTACAACTCAGTCCCATTTGAAGCTAGGAATCTGAAACTATGTACACATGCTAAAAAAGTGACTCCCAGTATACCTGTCGAATTTAATAACATTTCAATGAATACTATCAAAAGAATACCAAAATTGCAGAAATACAAATTTTGGCAAAATGTTTGGCTACCTGTAGCTCAGCTCTCCCTCCCATTGAAGCTTGAGACTTAAAACATGGTGTATATACCCATATTTGGTGCTTCCCTAAATCCAGACAGTGTGGAGAAATGTGGATAAGAAATTCAAAATTATTTTAAAATAACTGAACATTTAATTTTGATTAAATGTTTGGCCATCAATATCTCCACCCATTTCAACCTACAAATCTGGAAGTTTGGTACACATTTGGAAGATATTGTTTCTGTTTGCATTCCAAATTTAGTATTCATTGGACTTGTACTTTTAAAGCTATAGCAAAATAACTGAAATTTACAAATTGGTAAAATTCTGCAGAATGTTCAAGAAAATTCTGTGAAGTTCCATGAAACCAGAATGGTTATTCTGTGAGCAGTCTGAGGGTGGAATTTTATAATTTGCAAAAATCTACATTTAGAATTGTGTCAGGTAGAGAGTGAAATTAGTTGAGTAGCATTCAGTGACTTAACATTTTGACTGAATTTAAAGTTAGATGTGGGAAGCCAGTTAATGTTGAAGTCTTCTATGATGACAAGTTCACCTGAGGGGGCATAAGAGGAGATAGTAGTTAAGAGTTCTGAGACAAAAGAAGTAGATAGCCTGGGGCAGCAGTAGACACCTTCCATGAAATATGAAATGGAGAAACGGAGGGAGAGTTTAATGAAGAGGAGTTCATAGGCAGCATGGTGGAAGGCAACTGATAGCACAGTGGTAAAGCGAACAGAAGAGGAGAGGAGAGGTAGATGGTGATACCACCACCCTTTGTGGTGTGGTCTTGGTGGTGAGGTTGTAACCAGGGATGATAACAGCAGTGTCCGGAATCTTAGAGGGGAAAGCCAAGATTCTGATACTATCAGGACAACAGGGAGACTGTGCAGGAGACTGCAGATGCCTGTAGTCCTTTGGGAAGATTGGTGGGAAGGGAATAGGCAGGACAAGGGTTTGCCTCAACATCACCAACTATGATGAATAGCAGAGACAAGATGAGCTTAGTGAAGACCATGGAGCAACGGTGATGTAGTGGAGATGACAGGGAAAGGGGGCAGGAAAGGGAGATGGAGGTTCTGATAGATATTAGGTAGATCCAGGAGAAGACGGATGGGAAGAGGGAACTGCCTGAAAGCCAGGTTGGAGGGGAGAGGAGGCAGGAAGATGGGAGGGTGGGAAAGGAGGAGGGGTGTGGGGGATAGGAGAAGAGGCAGAGGAGAGTGGGAGCAGGGAATCTGGTAGGGGGACAGTGTAGGGAACAGAAAGGGTAGGAGGCAGAGGATGATGGAAAGTATACAAGAAAGTTACATGACAGGGAGTTGGGGTGGTAGCTAGGAGGAGGCAAGAAGAGGAAGATAGTTATGACAGAGGTGAGCAGAGTTAGTGTTATATTCTAGAATTTGGGGTTTGTGGTTAAGCGACCATAGTGCAAACAGTATGTGGTCACAAGTTTTGAGTAAATGGCCAGAGGATAATTGAGTGGAGGTAGAAGTATTAATGGATCATTTTTGATAATTTTATGTTGTCTTTCTTTATAGCAAGAAAATTATTAAAAATGTCATACCAAGTCATAGATGAATGGTGGAAATCATATAGTTCATCAGGGCAAGCTAAAATAGCCTTATGCTGCAAAATAGTTGTTTGATTTACAATCAAATTAGGTTCAGTTGCCTCCCTTTTAAAGTATACCTCTGTTACACCAGTGGTACCAAAGGTATATTGAGTAATAGCTCCTAAAATAGTTATAGCACAAAAGCTAAAAGTTTCAACACATTTTTGTTCATGGGCACCTTTACCAAAATGTGGGTACACAAAGGAAAAATTAAAATGCTCTGAAACTCTCAGCATGGGTTTAGGAAAAAACACAGTACACTTACAACTCTGCTTAAAGATGCTCTATTCCTAGGGTTACGGGGATCTCCCACTTGCAGGTGGTGCAGAATGCAGCAGCCAGGTTGTTGACAGGGCAGTCAAGATCTTGCCATATGATGCCTGTGCTGCGCGAACTGCATTGGCTACCGGTGTGATGGAGGATCATCTTCAAGGTCGCATTGCTGACCTATAGGACCCTACATGGAAAGGGACTGGGTTACTTGCAAGACCTCCTGTGACCTTACTGCCCCCTCCACCCTCTCCGCTCCACCGACAAGGGATTGCTAGAGGTTTCCAGGGTTTGCTTACAGACATCAGGTGCTAGGGCTTTTGCATTTGTGGCCCCGACCCTGTGGAACTCTCTACCTCATCAGATTACAGACTGCCTGTCCACTGAGACATTTAAATACTCCCTGAAGACTTATTTATTCGATTTAGCATTTGGGGAGCATATTTTGCCACATGTATGCTGTCTTTTAATTCTGTGTGTTTTAACTGTTTGTTTGATTATTTTAAATTGCAATTGTGCATTGATTTAAGAAAATCATGTTAGAAATAAAACATGATTTGATTTGATTTGATTAAAGTCACCTCTGACATATGCCGTGAAATGGACCATGGCTGTGCCACTGAGCAATTTTCATAGACTTGACCAAGGCTTTTGACTTGGTCAACCATGGCCTTCTATTACAACAACTGCATGTCCTTGGCCTTGATGCCATTGCCCTGTCCTGGACCTAAAGTTACTTTAACAGCCCTACTCAAAAAGTAAAATGGGCAGGCTCACTATCTGACCTGGGGTCCATTACCCATGGTGTTCCCCTGGGCTTCTTATTGGGTCCATTACATTTTTCCCTATATATTAATAACCTCCCTAATAATTTTGGTGGGGTCTTTGTTCACCTATATGCAGATGATGCTATTATCTGCCATTCTTTGCCTGATATCGGGTGGCTTAATTCAATGCTAGCCTTCGATTTCCACACCTTTGAGGACTGGTTCCTTCAGAAGCAGCTTGTCCTTAATAATAAAAATACAAAGAGCATGTTATTCTCCAAGTCATCTGTGTCATCCGTCCCCCTTCTGACTGTAGTCTCACATACTGGGGATGCACTCAAATTGGTCAGGTCCTTCAAATACTTGGGAGTCAGCTTAGATCTCTCACTTACCCTGGACACACATGTTACAGCCATCACCAAAACTATTAACCAAACAATTGATGTCCTCTTCCTCATCTGTCCGTTCCTTATTTATTTTGTTTTTATTTGTATTTGGAATGACACCTTTGAGCAGAGTGCTCTTTTACAAAGGTTCCACTTTAAGGCAATAAGGACAATAAGGTACAAAACATAACATGATCATTACAATGGAACTTACAAATATATATATATTCATGACAAAAAAGCTCTGTTTAATGCATCAGTTAGGGTTGTTCCACAGCAACAAAAGCAAGGAAATTTGGTGTTAGGGTTGAAAACCCTAACTCCGCATTCACCCCCCCCACACCACACACACACAGACACACACTCACACACATGCAAGTAGGTGGGAGGACCAAGGCAACACGACCAATCACAGACAACCAGAAGCAGGTGACAGAAATAAAATATAACTGTCTAAATGTACTACAAGACATCCGCACCCACCCGACCAGGTACTACATGCTCAGTGGAGATCCACAACAAAACTGAGGCCATGTACACCAAATGTACAGATCCCTGATTGCAGGTGCACACAACCTTCCACACTTAGGAGCTGCATGGCCTTCCCTAGCAATGCCACACACTCCACCACACCCGCTACTGCACCGTGACTGCACATCAACAATGAACCTCCATGATTGGAGGTATACAGATGATTGTACACTTATGAGTAGGCAGAAAAAAGCAACTGTCTAAATCAACTACAAGACACATGCATCATCATAAGACAACAACTGTAGCATTTGAGCATGTGTTGTACTTAGCTGTACATTTTCTGTGTCTGTCCACTCAGTATGCAGAACCTGTTCTGGAGATTCTGCAAGCCATTCCCTGTACAAGGGTGTGCAAGTCCTAATACTGCTAACAGGTGTGTAGCCTCAGTGATGGAGGTATACCATTGATGTCCATTGACTTACTTTTGCTGTAGCTGTACACTCAGAATGCAATAACTGCTCTGTGTGTTGGGAGGAGGACTACCTAGTTGAGAGCATGTAATTCCTAAGTGTGCAAAGATGACTGTAGCTGCAATACTGTAAGTGTACCATGGATGCCCATAGACTCAGTTTAGTTATAGCTCTCTTCTCAGGAAGCAGTACCTGGCCAGGATGATGGTGTTCCCTGTGTGAGGCCATGCAAATCCTAACTGTGCTAAACTGAGTATCCTTGCAGTGAGAGATGTGTAACATTGATCTACATGCCCTCAGTTTTGCTGTAGATTGTCACTCACGATGCAGTATCTGCTCTTGTGGTTTGGGGGGAGCATTGCCTAAGTGAGGCCATGAAACTGTCAACTGTGGTAAGTGCAGTGCAACTGCAATCAGGCAGGTGTACTGTTGATGTCCATGGCCTTTATTTTTGATGCGGCTTTGCAGTCAGGATGCAACAAGTGGTGGGGGGTGGGCATTGTGCAACTAAGAGACTGTGCTACTTCTACAGTAGTAACCACAGACACTGCAAGCTATTTCCCAAAATTTCTGTGATATTTCCAGAAATATCTGATGCTTTTTTCATTTAAAGAGTAGGGGCAGCAGAGAGAAACTCTTCAGAAATTTCAAGAAATATCTGGAAATAGCTTACAATGTCTGTAGCTACCACTGTAAGTGTACAAACCTCTGTAGGACAGCAATTACAGAATTGCACTGTTAATGTCCATGGCCTTATTTTAGCTGTGGATGTCCAGTCAGTATGCACTACCTTGTCTCGTGGTACTGGGAAACTGACTGCCAAAGGACCACAGTGCCTGACTGTGTTATGTTGTGTCTACCTGAAATCAGGTAGAAATACCATGCATGTCAAAGGAATTAGTTTTGCTGTGGCTTTCCAGTGTGGGTGCAGTAGCGGGTGTGGTGGGGTATGTAGCATCGCTAGGTAAGGCCATGCAACTCCTAAGTGTGGTACGTTGTATGCACCTGCAACCAGGGATGTGTACATTTGGTGTACATGGCCTCAGTTTTGCTATGGATCTCCACTGAGCATGCAGTACCTGGTCAGGTGGGTGGGGATGTCCTGTAGTACATTTAGACAGTTGTATTTTATTTCTGTCACCTGCTGCTGGTTGTCTGTGATTGGTTGTGTTGCCTTGGTCCTCCCTCCTACTTTCATATGTGTGTGTGTGTGTGTGGTGCTGGGGGGGTGGTGGGTGAATGCGGTGTTAGGGTTTTCAACCCTAACACCAAATTTCCTTGCTTTTGTCTCTGTGGAACAACCCTAACTGATGCATTAAATGGAGTTTTTTTTGCCATGAATTTCCTGTGTTTTTGAGTAGTAATGCTGTCATATTATTTTTAAATATATTATTAAGAACATATTTTTGTTTTCAGAACACAGGCTGAACAACATATGTATACATTTCACTGAATAAGTAGTAATCTGATAGTATTCACACAAATGTTGTTCATGTGATACAGCTTAGATGTGCTAATAAAATAATTAACCTACAAAATATAAAATGTATATGTTCACCACATTGAAGAATGCCACTTTCATAGTGATAAATAGAAAGAATGTAGCAATGAACATCATGCAGTATGCTTAAATGCAGTACTGCAGCAGCACCAACACACATAGTATCACTGTTACATTATGATAAAAGAAAGACACAAGAGGGGTAGATAAGGCTTAAAAAGATTTATTGCCCAATTAATAATTGTGAGAAGGCCAAATTAAAAATCCAATTGTTGCACAGAAATTAGTCTCACAAAACAACCACATTAATGTTTTTCACTGTTACTTGAAATACATGTAGACCAGTGTCACAGACAGTAAATCAGTGACATGTAACAGAATCAAAAAAACACAGAAGGGGAGCCATAACATCACCATCCGAGCATGGTTAACACATATGAAACAGTTATGATGTTATTGTTATTGTGTGACTGATAGTGTGAATGTTCCTGGGGTGGGCGAAAAACCAGATGCGACTTATAAACTCATAGCAGCACAAACAGGCTATGGTTTACAAAGAAATATATTTCTGAAACTAACAGTTAAACATTTAATATTAATGTATTCTATGTCTAGACATATGAATACATACACACATAGATGTACATGTGAAGACATACTGCTATATTACTGCATTTGGAAAATTCCCCTCCAACCCCTCAAAAGAGGTGATCAGAGAATATTATCAGGAACAAAAAAAATGGTCAGTTGTCATCATTGAAAGTGTCTGATGTACAGTTTTTAACTATTATTAACATACATCAAGGTAAGGTTAAATACAAAGATTTCTGATACTATATTATAAAAGTATTATATGCATCATTGTAAATGTTAAAAAATAGTTACATAGGTACAGAACTAGTTAACCACCTACATATGTTACATCTTTTACTTACATGAAAGCAATTTCTTACTGAATACTATGAATATAACATCTTACGATATGATAAGCAAAAACTTGTGCACTGAATGATAACGATTTCTGAAATGGAACACAGTAACTTGTTATTAATGATGGCAAATGACATAATAGAACAGTACATATGTGCAACTGCATAATATGTCATGCTAACAAACATAAGCATACTTCTTCTTACTCTCTATGAGTCTACAACTGTGTAAGAGAAATCCATACTTATAATGCTATCAAGCACATTTATAAGGTAGAAAAAGAAATGGGCAGACAGGATGGGCCTTGTGGTCCTTATCTGCTATCAACCTCTATGTTTCTATGTTTCAATCAACGTATATGTTAGTTAATACTACTAGTGTTTACAATAGAGTACTAAGTACTACCAAAAATATATATTAAACATTGTGGCCCAGATATTCAAAAGTGTGGCACATGGCACAACAGTGTTGTGTCATGCACAACCCACTGATGCACTCTGACACAATATTCAAAAGGGAAAAGTGCATGGCACAAATCCCGATGCACAGGAGCCCATCAGTAATGTATGCAGGCACAGGTGGGGGGGGGCATGCCCATGCATAACCTGTGCAGCCTGATATTCAGCAAGGGACATGCAGAGCCATGCATGCGCAACCCCTACCTGCGCCAGCACAAAGTTAAGCCAAAAAAAAAAGGAACAACTGATGGCCACCCACAGGTGAGCTGCCGCATTGCAGGGTGCAACACGGCAGCTGCCACCTGTGGGTGGCCTCCCAAGTTCTGACTGCACCTGGCGGCACCCCCCCATGCCCGATCATGGGCATTTGTAAAATAAGACTTCGTCCTATATCCTTGGTGGTCCAGTGGACCGCTTTCTGCCCGATCGTGGGCATCTGTATTAATAAAACCCCGTCCAATATCCTGGTGGTCAGTGGACGCTCTCTGCCAATCTTGGGCATCTGTAATAAAGAAAAACAGTCCTATATCCCTGGTGGTCAGTGGACGCCTCTGCTGATCGCAGGCATCTGTAAAAAAAGTCCTATTACCCTGGTGGTCTGAGGGCCGCCCCTCCCACCCACCCACTGGGCCCAGCCCCCCTCCCTAGGTCAGCGGTCGGCAACAGCCCACCCACCTGCTGCCCACCACCCACCGACTGACAACTGGCAGGGCTGCCGCCGCATGGTTCACAGTGTGAGCCAATGGGTGTGCGCTTCGTACCACATTCATTCACATATCTGGAATGTGTAGTACGGTGATGGCCATGCCATTGGCTCACGCTGTGAACCAATGGCTGTGCATCCTACTGAGGTGTCAGTCGGCGGGTGGTGTGGTGGCAGGCAGGGTGCTGCCACCTGCCAGATGACCGGGCCGTGTGGTGGGGCCCAGTGGGTGGATGGGGAGGGGTACCTAGACCACCAGGTAATAGGACTTTTTTTTACAGATGCCTGTGATCAGGTAGAGTGCGGTCCTCTGGACCACCAGGGATATAGGACTGTTTTTCTTTTATTACAGATGCCTGAGATTGGGCAGAGAGCAGTCCACTGGACCACCAGGGATATTGGATGGGGTTTTATTAATACAGATGCCTGTGATCGGGCAGAGTGTGGTCCACTGGACCACCAGTGATATAGAACTGTTTTCCTTTTATTACAGATGCCCGAGATTGGGCAGAGTGCGGTCCACTGGACCACCAGGGATATAGGACTGTTTTCCTTTTTTTGCAGATGCCCAAGATCGGGCAGAGAGCGGTCCACTGGACCACCAGGGATATTGGATGGGGAGCTTTTTTTAAACAAACTCCCATGATCGGGCTGCAGGGGGCATTGGTCCCCGTCGGCTGCTGCCTGGCAGGGCACCAGGCACAAGTTGTCGGGGATCAGCACACCTGCTTGCAAATGGGGCCATAATGACATGCAAATGGCCTCATGTGCACTGCATAAATTATGGCCCCATTTGCATGTCAACTTTTGAATATCGCGGGTGCTGTGCATGAAGCGCCAATGGAACTTGTGCTACCGCATCTCCATGCTCCACTCTGGCCACTTGCTGGCACAGTGCCACTGTGCCATGCACACTGGGGGTGGACAGGGTGCGATATTCAAAGCTGCTGAGCCATGGCGCAACTCCTTTGAATATCGCTTAGTCCACACCCCTGAGCAGCAAAGTTGAGCTGCGCCCAAGCTTAGTCTGAATATCTGGGCCTTGTATATGTGTATACATATATATATATATATATATACAGTATATGTATATATATATATATATATATATATATATATATATATATACAATCTAGATACATGACAATGAAACAGTCATAGTAATGCACTGTTGCGGAAAACAGTTTAGATATTTGTTCAAGACGCAAGCATAAGAAGAAAAAAATGGATACAGAGCACACATCATAGTTCTCAACACATGACAGAGTACTGTTAATCTTTAGTTAAAGATATGATACACAGTGCTGTAAATACAAAGGGACAAGCATTGTACCTTAGTACCATCACACATGTAGTAAATGTGCCAAGTGTGATTTCTCATGTCTGCACATAACATACTTATAACAAAAGACTATGACAGAAGAGTTTGTCCAGATAGGAATATCTCTTTTGACATGCAGGGTCTTTGTTAGACATGTAAGTGCGGTTTCTCTAGTGACTGTGAAGACAGCTGGTGCTGATTAAAGACCACTGCAACTATTTTCACTGTGTCACTGATCAAAGCAACAATCTTAAAGTCACAATGAGTCTACATATGCAAGAGAGCCATGTGATATATTTCCTGTGTAACCACAGCTGTACATTTGCTAACTATAAATTACAGTGTGACAAAACTCACTCTGTAAGAAAAAAATTGCACAGCAAAGTAAAGGAATTTCACATGTTGTGTAACAATTCCTCTGACACATTAAGATTGGTATAATTCTTCAGTAGCAGAACAAATACATGTTTAAGTGTTGCGGTAGTCTCTGTTTGAAAGAGCTTGTTGAATCATTGCACTTGACCCATCCAGTTCTGTACCTCAACAAACAAGTGTAATGTCCAGAATGTACAGACTGGCCATAGTGGTAGATCACAGCATGAGTGTCAAACACTGCTTGGTTAAATACTACTCTTCCAGCTGTGAAATCAGTGATGGGTGTGTCAACTCTGAGCCCATTGGAGTCAAATCTATGCAATACTAGCATAAGATATTGAGATAAAGTCCTCAGATGTATAGACTGAATACATGTACTTCCACACTTCCCACACAGGTGACCACTTTCAGCATTAGTAAACAGCTGCCGAAACTTTACAGCTTTACTCAGAGGCACAAACAGAGAAACCCAAAGCATGTTTCTATTGTTTCTCATTCTGAATGACCACATAACAGACATACATACTTGGTGACATGTGACCCAGTAAAATAGTGACGCATAGAAGTTCCCTCTTCATCCAGGCTGTTTATGATAGCCATCATAAATTCAGTAGTGTACTGCTGCATGTCTGCAGCAAATGTACTGCATCCATCATATGTGCCCAGCACTTGCCGCAGAGGTGTTAGTGACTGCACATTCTTAGACTGATCAGAAGCCATGTTGATAACCTGCTTCAATTCCTTTGATAGTGCAGTGTCTTGCAAAGCAGATATTGCCTCAACAAAGTGTGGCATATGGAAAAAGACCTGCATAGCTGCATTAGCATAGCAGTTAACTCTAGTGCTGCTGTCAAACACAGGCACAACAGCTATTCCAACTGACTTCTGAACAACAGCTTGCTGCACATCTGTATTTGACATTGTGATCTTCTTACAACTCTGAACAGTTCCATAAGTTGCGCAAGCTCATTTTCTTTTGTTGCCAGTTGTACTGTAGATGTGACTGAAGGATGTGAGACAACCACATACATTGTAGTGGTATTAAAGACATCTGTGGCTGGTATAGAGTACATAATCTGTTGTACTCAACTATACAGTGCTTGTCAGCACATATCTTCTGAGGTGTGACTGTCATGATGTGTAACCCAGAAAGACTATGTACGCGTGAAAGTGCGATGTAGCTCATGCCATCTTTGAAAATGTCTGTCCCTATGTCCACCATTGCTGAATCCAAACTCAAGCCTTGAGACTTGTGAATGGAAACAGCATATGCAACACATATTGGGAACTGTTTCCTGTTCACATAGATATCCTTCAGTACCTGGAACTTAACACAGGTACAATCAATCTGGACAGGATGTTCCATGTTGTCAAAGTGGACAACAAGTGTCTCGATAAATGTCTTTTGAACATTGTAGAGAAAGTCAATGATGTTACCCATGGCACCATTTACCATACCACAATCCACATCAAGATTGTGGCGTAGCATGACACGTGTATTCTTTCAAACTGTAAGTACAGCTTCTAGACCAGCTGTGCGTGAAACATCTGACTTCAATTCAGACAGTCATTCAGTCATCTTAGCTACCAGCTTCCAACTGAAAATGACACCACTGACTGTGTCAACAGCATGTAGTGTGAGAATTAATTGATTTTCTCTCTGCAATATGACACTGTTGAACTCAACGCATTTCTTTAGTCATGGCATAAGACACACAATGTGTGTACCCATGGCACACACATCACTGAAAACATCACATGCAGTTTCTATGGACTTAGTGTCCATTCTGATTCTTCATCCATTTAACATTGCAACATGTTCTGGTGACAGAGAACCTGTACAAGCTTGATCCAACAGTGCCTTGTAAGTAGCGTTGCACTTTGGCACATGTTCTGATACAGCTTGAAATAGGTAAATAACTCCCACAGGTTAAAACCTCCAATTCAGCCAAGTGTATTCTTGGCCTGCTTCACAGTCAGAGCTGCAAAGACGTGTTCTGCATTCACAGGTGCAAGCTGTAAAAGGTCTCTAAATGCAACAATGATTTTTTCACCCAGTGCATCTCCATAGTCAGTCCCCAGGATCTCCTGTAGATGTGGATGTATACAGTCAAGCATCAAATTAGAGACCATACTAATCTCATCAATGATGAGTAACTTCATCTTACAAAACATTGAATGAAGCTGAGAGGCAACCTCAAATGGCAGTTTCCGATACTCTCTTGCTTTGCCATGCTCCACTGGCAACATGAACAGACAGTGTAACATCACGCCACCAGTGTTGTATGCTGCCAGTCCAGTGGGATCACTAAACAGCAACAGACATCACTGACCCTGTCAAGGTCCGTATCTCAGTCATGACGGCCTCAATAGGGAAACTTCCCTGTACCAGCTGAGCCACTAACAAACACCAGCAGTGGTTTGTAGTCAAGACAGTCACATTTCTTCTCATCATGCAGTATCCCATGCCGGACAGCATCAGTTACCTCAGAGTAAACCACACACTGCTGGTCATTGAGTCTCTCTCTCAACTTAGCTGGGTCGTCAGCACTGAAGTGTGTACCATGTTGCATGGCACTCTCCACTTCTGACATGAGTACTTCTGGGGCATTCAGAGGCAGAGGTTCCCCAAAGATACCTTGTCCTTCTGGATCAAGATTGTCCTGTGAGCTAACAGGAGTATCCTCCTCAAGTAGCTTCTGTGCCTTTTCAAGCTGCTCCTTCTCAGTATCTAGTATCTGTATATATATCTCTGAATATTGACTTTTGAATGCCTCGTAACTGTGATTAAACTTTTCCTCAAATGTATCACAGTCACCTTTCAATTCAGCCTCATTCCTCCAGGGCCTAAACAGGAATAGCAGAGCAAAGTAGTAATGCTCTGTGCTCTCAGATGTGCCTAGATGTAACTTACAGTGGTCAATGAGCCAAGGCTTACATCTCTTAACAAGACAGCCATCCAATCCTCTGACCTTGTAAATATCATGTGTACAGTCAGGTGTGACATCTTTCTTGTTGTCATACCACTTAGTCACCTGAAATAGACACATATCATCCATGTCTTCATGTCTACGGGGGTAGTATGTGTCAATGAGGTTATTCTTCAAGATATGTCTTGAAAAGGGTCTATTGACAGCCAGTTCCTCAATCTCAGCATGAGGAATAAGTACACATTTCGCTTCTCTTTGTAGTTTACACTGAGAAAACAGACAGCATCAGACTTGCCATACAGATGTGTACCAATCAAGTGATCACTAGCCTCATAAGCACCACATTTTCTTTGTGAAAGGGTCTTCAAGCCTAATGACCACAACTGAGATATCAGGCTCTTACTTGAACTAGCAATATCTTCCCAAAGATCTTGCAAGCTAGTCTGCTCATGTTTAGTTATGTATGAAGTGACATACTGCACCAGAGCCAATGATTTGTCAGCCACAAACTGAACATCTATGTTTGCTTGCCACATTAGGAGAAGAGTAGGGTTGTAGTTATTGATGTACACCTCTTTCTCATCTCTGGGTAACTCATATACCCTATTGGTTGATTTTGCCTTCAAGTGGTGTCGCATTGCTGAAAACAGATCATTCATGCAACCGTCCTAATGGACACGTCTAGGAAATCTGAAATGACATATTGTGTACCAATCAGATTTGTTCTTCACTACCCAATGGCAGTATTTTGAACAAATATGGTGCTGAAACTTTTGCACCAACTTTCACAATGTTGGACTGTCGTACTTGTCCAGAATGCGGCAAGTGATGTATTTCTTGATGAATGCGGGCACTTGTGCTGCTTCATGCTCACCTATACAGGGGGTGTCCTTCATCCACTGCAACATGTGAATATGAGGAGCACCTCACACCTGATACTCTGTCCTCCAAAAGTAAGGTTCCACAACACCAAGAGGCGGACTGTCCTTCTACAAAATGAAAGTCAGAATATCATGGAACCACTTGTGAAAATGTCTTGTGACAGAGATAGGGTCAAGTGAGCACATGTCTCTGAGAGTCACTGATGCAATACCCTCAACATCAGAGTTTTCCCACTTCAAAAGTTCTATGACCTCATCCCAGGCATACTCAGCACAACTGACTGTGACACACCATGTGGCTGCACCATGCTATCACAGCATTGTCATCACCTCAGAGTGTCTGCGGTACCAATATTCTTTGGTACCACGTAGACCTGATGGAATAGAATACAAATTAACTTGCACATTTTCATCTTTCTGCTTCACTTTCTGAAGAAACTGTGCTGCTGTAATTCCATCAAGTGGAGTAGTCAGATGAATAGTATTCGCAATAGACGCAGACAATATGCTAAGTTCACTCTCCCACAGGAGATGAAACAGCTACTGTATGTTGCATCTGAATTTGCCATCTTTACTGAGCACATGGCTTGTTCGGTACTCAGCACCTTGTACATGCACTTCTCTTTCATCCAGGTGACTACTGGACCCTTTTGGGAATAAGTCTGGGAAACAGCGTGCTTCCACTGTTGCCTCTCAAATTCTGACAGGCTCACCTTCCACCTGTTTCATTTGATAGAGATCAATGTTGTCCCCTACCAGATCTCTGCCATGTAGTGGATGAATTGTGTACTGTTTGTACACATTGTCATTTGTTTCCACATTGACCTTCTCAATCATTGACTTGGTGCTGTCCAAGTCATCATGATCAAGAGGCACACTAGTGATTTGATCAATATTAAGGTCTGCATAGAAAGGATTGTTGTTCTTTAAGTGAGTAAGGGCAAGCTTCACCTTCTCAACATTAACAACATCCTGCAAAATCATTTTAGACTTTGTTGGCACATCGTTTACAAGAATGACCAAAGTGTTTTCAATGGAGATAACCTCCTCATTTTCCTGCAGAGGAAGTGGAAGGTACATGACAGAACCCTTAAGAGATCTAATGAGTTATTTTTGTGGAATATTCCATGTATTTGTGTTCATACGTAGAATAGTTTGAAGTGGTTTCATTGTCTGAATAAGAATCCATTCAAACATGTTCAATGTGGCAATCTCAGTTGCTGTCACTTGTGCCTCCATGTTGTTCAAGACTGACCTTGGTGGCAGAATGTTACACTTCACTTTGGAAAAACAGTGCTTGCACATCACAATGATTGGGTCTAACTCAAAGTCAGACTTTAACAGCAGAAATGTCGAAAGTCAAAACCACATGTCATTGAATGTTGACAATGTTTCCAGATTCAATGCGACCGTTTGTTTTTCATAACAAAGGCGTTCAGAGGACACAAATAGAGTCAAACATCTGTCTCTTTGCCAACTCAAATTTGGCAATTGATTTCCCAAACTGTTTGAGAATATCACTTTCTAGGACAGACACACAATTCCCACTAGGAATAGATCCATCTGTAACCACAGTATCAGTCACACTGCTGACATGTCGCAGCTGTTTCAAAAATTGAATGGCACCATGCATGTCACCAGACAACAGTAACGCATTCAGATGAGTATACTGAGAGACAACTCAATGAACTTCATATACCCTGTACACAAAGTTCCTCAGCCCTGATTGATGTACTCCCAGATGCGCATATGGTGAAAGACACTGTCACAAACACCACTATCTATGCATGCAAGGGAGTGACCCATAAGTCCAGTGTGTGGATGGATTTAACATAGATCTATGCTATAAAACAGTTTATGTCCATCTTTATGGTCAGTAATGACAAACAGGTTGATAAAATGCTCAACTTTCTCAAACGATGATTGCCTATGGTTGCAAGTGTCATCGCATGTCCATGAGAGACAGTGAAATTTACAAGGCTGAATAGTTGCCTCAAATTCATCATCTGACTCCATTGTAGTATCATCACACACACTGAGCACATTACACAGTTTGCCAGACTCATCAATGCACAACTTGCTGTCCTTTTCCTGAGAGTAATATGACTCCTCCCAGAAATATGCCTCTGAGTGCTGTGTGTGCAGCCACTGTCCTTTGAAAACATCACAGAAATTGTGCAGGTTCAAGACAAGATATCATTGTAGCCTCATCTTTACATCATACACAATTTTCCTAAACTGCTCAAGTACATGAGACATCTTATGCCACAAATGTTGAAGAGCAAAAACTGCTCTATTAACAAATGTTCGTACTGTCAGGTGCAATTTCATCAAGCTGAGATGACTCTTGATTTTTCTGCGCTCACGTCTCATCACAGCAGCAATAAGTCTTTCAATCTTGGCTTTAGAAGCTAAAGATCAAAAATATTTCTGCTTCCTCAGAGGAGCATCAGCAGCAATAAATTTTCGGTGCTGCATAGTACGTGTGTTTATGCAGTCTTTGCAACAGTAGCTTTTCTGATTACAGATCAACACGACTGTTGCTTAGCTACACATTGTTTCCTTGCTGTTGAGCAAGCATGTCCTTTCCCTACAGAGTGATAAAGCTCTGAATCTACTCCTTTACTGGGATGCCGAGTCATTTTACATCTTGAACAAGCATCCCTGACTTTCACATCACCCTTATGCAACAGTGAACCACTGTGATACCTGTTTCATCTCTGCTTAGACTTCTGTCTGTGTTTAGATGGCATCTTCTGTGTTTCACTATTCACAGTTTAGAAAATGGGCTTTTTTATTTCCTGGCATCTAATTGGCTAGTATCCTGGCCAGGGGGTACATTAACTTTCAATAAATTCCCAGGAAAAAAAGAAGTACCAGCCCAAGTGCCCATTTACCCACTCAAGTACCTTTGTGCCTTCCCTGGTTGTTCATTGGCTAGAATCACACCACTGAGCTTGAAATTGCCACTATGTTTTTCTCTTGTTTAGCGAGAGATTCTGTTTCCCCAAAGCTCACTACTTCAGTACCAGCTTCATGAGGAAGATACAGCTCAAATTCTGCTGGTCACAATCATCACTACCTTTCTTTTTTCTTTTTTGTGTTTTTTTATTTATTTAGAGTACCACATGCCTGTGATTCACCATAGTGCCTCTCTGAGAGCCAGCCACACTCCCCTCCACCCTTCTTCTGCCAATGGCCCACTTGCTCTTTGTAGCACCAGCACCTCAAAACTCATCTTTCTTTTTGAGTTATTTGGCTAGCACAGACTGCGCTCACAAGTAGCTCACACTTCATTATCGTCCCATCCCCCACCCGAGAGCAAACAGCGAGTCAGTTCCACCACACATACGGAGAACTCTTCTTCTTAGATTAGATTTTTCCCTTTTTTTATTCAAACAGTACCTTTCTTCTTGTATCAACAGTCCAATCTGCAGTGCTGTCAACTAATCCAAGCTTCAGCTTACTGTGCTACTCCTGGTTAAACAATATTCTATTTCCCTAATCCCTACCATGGCACCTCCGGACATTGCACTGCAGCTGATCACAATTACTGTCCATTTCAAATGCGTGCTATTAAATCCACATCGTGCCCTCTCCTGCAGCTAACCACCTGCTCACTGTCAACTTGCAGTCCATTTGCAATAAAAAACAAAAGCAAATAAACTGAATGAGAATGAAACTGTTCTGCTGGTGGTTCATCTCGTTATTCTGTGTTTACACATCCTGGCAAATTTGTCGCTGCTATCAGCTTGCTCTTTCCTGCTGTTTTTCATTCCGGGTGAACTGGTAACAACAAGCTGGAGATCCAGATATGGTGTTCACTTGATGGTGATTCAAGGGGGGGACAGACACATAGATGCAGCATACAAACAGATCATAGCTTGGTGTGTGTGTGTAACCATGACAACCAGCTTCAAGGAAGAACACTCATACAGGTGGAGGAACTATTTTATTACAAACCTTACTGTAAACTAACTAGTTATTATTTTTTGAATTAAACTATTTTTTTTTTACAATGCCCATTTTCTAAGCACAATAATACCCTCCAGGGTGGGTGGTATTGGGCTATACCAGACCTTCCAGGGGCTATAAGACCCTCTGCCTGTGGTGTCAGGACTCATTACACCCCTGGGCAGTCTGGTATAGCCCAATACCACCCACCCTGTCGGGTATTATTGCTTACTCAGTACACCAATCTTACAGAACAATCAGACACCTGTATGGGAAGTACAGAAAAAAAAGAAAATTAAAATCCATGTCTTTAGTGTATTTCTAACATCACATACTATCATGCACCATCTCTATGTCATATAAGAACAAAAAATACTACTGCCTAGTGAACATTGTTGAGATAATTAGTTTAGTAAGCGAAGGTCAGTGAAGCAATAGACAGTCTTTTCAAATGGTGCTGAACATAACATCAATAATAATATGACAATAAATATCAAATAAATGTGATGAAAAATCACAGTGCCGCAATGTTAAACATCCACACTGCTGTTCTAACTAACAAAAACTGTTTTTTTAAATCTGAAAAGTGGTGCTGAACGTATGACACTTTCAAAAAATATAGTGTCGTGCATGTGACCCTTTCGAAAAAAGTAGTGTCAAACGTGTGACATTGTCGAATATAGTGTTGCAAAGTAATGTTGCATGCACAACAGTGTCAAATAATAGTGTCACATGCAGGACACTTTCACAAATACCAATTATTTTACACCCCCTTTCACAGTCAGCCAATCACAGACTGGTGGATATTTGACTAACAGACACTGCAACCAATGTATCACTGCATATATCAGGCCATATCGAACTGCCAATCACAACCACTGAACAGTGAAGAAGAAGGACAGAGGAGACATCTTTGAGAAAACAGGAGATACTCCGCTTCTTACTCTGTAAGTACATCACATTTTCTAATCAACTTTTCCAGCATCATAAAAACCATTAGCAGTACAAAAATAGTATTAAACAAAACTTTTTTTTGATGCTGTATTTGACTATGACAATGTCATTTGTCTGCCATACTGTTAAAAAAGTTATAACAGTTTAAAGTCAGAGTCTTAATCAGTACTTACTAGCACAGATAGAGCTACAAATGGAAGCAGAAGCAAGCAGCACATGTATCATAACAAGAGATACAACCAATAACATTTCTCTGTTAAGCTGGAATTGTTTGAAGTAGCCAAAAGCAATGTTGCATTTTCCCTCTAAGAAATATTTCTGCATTCATGTTTGACAGTGAGAACAGCCATTCAGTGCATGCACTGTATTGGTCAAACATGGTAAATCATTAACCAACAACATGCCAAATCAGTGTGTTTAGTATCAGCCCACAAAATCAGTGTTGACGCAGAAAGGGAAAACTTAGTTTCACATTCAGTTGTGGCTAGCCACTGCAGGAGAAACACTGTTTTTTTTTGGTAGCTCTCTGTCCACTTCTCAGTTTAAAAGCTAAGAATGGCAGAAAACATCAGATGGAATGTGTGGGTAGTGGACAGCAGCATAGTAAGGCGTGCTTCAGAGTATGCTCAGAGGAGTGATTTTGGGAGAGACCTGCAGCTTCCAAATTGCTCTGTAAAATGGTTTGGCAGAGGTGGCATGAGGTGGGAGCATCTCATGTCAACAATGCACAGACTTTTGACTACTCAAGCTTGGCCATACATACTGCTGATCCATCTTAGAGGCAATGATTTGGGTACCAAAAGATGGGTAGATTTAGTCTCAGAAGCAAAATTGGATCTCGCTTCTATCATGAATATATTACCTGCCTGTAAGATCATTTTTTCTGGCATTACAGAGCGTAGAGTCTGGCAAGCAGAGCAGCACATGTACCTGCTTGACAGAGCTCACAGAAAGGTAAACATTCAAATATCTGGATACCTTCACATGGCTGGGATGCACACCGTACGTCATCCTCAAATTAAATATTGTAATGATTGGCTCTACCTACCAGATGGTGTGCACTTCTCACATGTTGGCAATTGCCTTTTCCTGGGTGTCCTTCGAGATGGGATACTCACAGTCCTCTAAAAATATCAGGCTGTAACAACAGGCAGAACTGTAAACAAAAGACTCTTTTAAGAGCCTATTAAATGGTCAAAAAATAGAAAAGCTGCACTGATTACACACACATACAAAATTATACTATCTTCCTATCACACCATTACATGCATTCAGATTCACGTAAATGCTCTGAGTTTCATTATACATACAGACATAGCAAATTGATGGCTCTATTTAAAAATAACTGTTTAGTTTCACTATATGTCTAAGACAGACTGAAACTTATAATTGAAAATATAATTGTTTTAAACAATTTCATATAATGTAACAATCACGCAAACTATTAAACATTCTGAGCAGCATTAACTATTCCCTTCCCCCTGATTGGCTATATGATTATGCTCCTGGCAGCACTAGTACTAGTAAACAGCCCCCAAAAGTTGCCATACAATACTGTACTTGCCAGGCATACTACCAATGATGTACACCAACACCTGTATAAAACCAGAAACAGCACCAGTGAGTGGTATGGTGCTATCAGTAACACTACACAGTGAACTGTGCAGCTCACACTGCAGTACCACAAAGCAGCACCAGATATTGTATACCCACAATCCATCACTTGTATTAATCATGAACACCATATAACTGTAAATATACAATCACAAACATTTCAGTGTGTGATCATCTTCACCATGACATGTATACAGCTTAAAAACAAATATCTCACAACACTGTGTTCTAATAAACTGTTTATACTCTATTAAGTACAGCTTTCTACAGCAAAAAGTCAATCAGTCAGAATGTGTTTGTGGTCGCAGAGGGAGGTGTGTTGCCTGGCTCAGTCAGCCCAGGCCAGGGAAAACCCACACATACTACTACATAGTACAAATATGAAACTGGAAAAGATGTGGAGGTGCATCCACGAATATATGCGCACCATGCATAAGGTGAGAAACAATAATGCAGCAATGTGTAACAGGAAGTGGAAGCTGTTGCACCAGTGGCTCTATGTACCGAAACAGAGAGAGGAGGTACCAGACAGTGATGTGAGCTGGTACTACCTCACTTATGAGATGTGGGAGGCAGCAGGAAAGCCACAAGTGGGGGAGCGCCTAACAGACCATGAGTACAGAAACTATGTGTCACTAAACATGTTTTCTTTTGTAGAAAAAAAAAGGAAATACCTTATTACTGTGTTAAGGAAACAGTGATGAACTCTGCTAAGTTACAGAGATGTACTACTTAATGACAACCTGTGGGTATAATGTTGTATGCCACAAAGTTGGGTGGCATATTACCCTCAAGTAATGATTTAATTGATAATGCAGCACAACCCCAACCTCTCCAGAGTATCCTGTAAAAACACAATAGTAAGCTGATCAGTGTAAGGTTCTCATAACAGTGTCAACAACTGAAATATAAGCATTTTTAGAGCCTTATAATAACTTCAAATGATCTAAAAAATGTGACTTTTCTGATTGGCTCTTTGCATTGTAGCAATCAAATGTCAATCTTCTATTGAAATGCATGGGCAGCTTAGACATACAGTTGCAAAGGTTCAGAATTATCTATCAACATTATAGATAGTAATATCAACTATCAATACCATACGTTGTTTCAATGACAAATCTATTAATGATTACAATCACACAAATACCATACTTAATGCAATCTTTCCAATTTCTCTTTTTATAGATTGCTGAAGGCATTCCCCACCATGAAGTGAGGTAGTACCAGTTGCAGAACAGGCTGTGGAGGCTGAACATTCTGAAGCAGACAGTGTGATTATTGTCGAGTCAGAAGGTAAGAAAATTGTACAAGAAAAACTTAGCCATTGTTACTATTGCAGGTCTACATCGATTACACTTTGATGCAGTGAACCCACTAAGCTGCTGTAAGATTGGTAGGTACTGTACAATTTGTATAAGTCTACAGAGTGCAAACTGGAAATAGTTTGTGTATTAGCACACAAAAAAAATCACTGAACACATAGAATAACTGATTTCCCAAGTATATTGAGCTCAATTATTAGCAAGTTGTTCTGAAATTGTTGCCAGTAGTAGTACCCCCTGTGTGTTCTACACTAAAGACATATCACATCTTAACTGTATGAGTAAAAAGCAATTCATTACAGAGTACTAATGACTTAGGAAGAATAACATAGATAAAAACAAACTAGTTAGTCACAAAACAGAGCTCTGTTTGAACAAAAGTGAACTCATTAGTATGTCTCACAGTTATAGGCATAGTGATTCCTAACCATTTCATACAAAATCATTTAAATGAATATGTTACTATCAAATTGTAATACATAATACAAAATACAATGTTGTGTGAAAATCCTGTAACCTCATTGTTCAAAACATGTTACATGAACGTGGGTAAATCCAGCATAACCAACAGCTGACTAATGGCATTTATGAAAAGTATAATTAAACACATTTTAAATAAATGTTAGACATGGATACATTGTGTAATAGCAATAAGGCACTCCAGGGTGTGAATTATTGGCTGATGTATCTACTTCTTGTGTGGTAAGTCACTCGGCTATACCTCGAGACACACCACACAAAGCATGGGTAAATCCCCAGTACCCCACACCCTGTTGCGCCTTATTGCTTAAATACCAGTCTGTCTGTGTCTGAACAGAGTATGTGGGGGTGAGGGTGGGGTACGGGAACAGCAACACTGCCCAATAATTGTAATACTGCAGCTAAACACTGTTACTTTCTTATTGAGATTAAACTTGTATTCATCAACTGAAATATACATTGTGTAAGCAATAACTGAACAGTTGCCATGCAGGTAACTGGGCAAAAAACTTGGAACAGTATCGCCCCCTTTCTCACAGAGTCACACCATCTATCTCCATAGAATTTGTTTCACTATCACTGCAAAGGCACTATTCACAACTTGTATAAATAGCCGATGTGACATTGCTTGTGTCATGTCATGAAACACCTAAGTGTTCCAAGTTGTCTACCATTCATTTGGTTACCTGTTACTGAGATGTTCATGACCATTGTTGAACTTAAAAATTGCATTGACACAATGTGCAGTTGAAGAGTAATGCCTGTGGCAGTGAGATTTCCATGTGTAATACCATATACTTCTTACCAGTTCAAATATTTATCAAACTGTGACAACACACGTAGTGTCACTGTGTCTATACTTTCTTTACGTGTAACTTTCTACTCAGCATGCAGTATCTCCCATCACTTGCAGATAAGGACTCTTATTATTTAGCTGCTAATAAACAACTACTAACATTTCAAATAACAGACTAATAAAGTAATACAGCTGAACTGTATAGAAGCATTCCTTTTGTTTAAAAGTATTTCTCTACACTCAGAATACAATAACAGTATCATTTAGAGAGCTGAAATACCTTCATATATGTTAAAAACAATCTGTCTGTCTTTCAGAGGATGGGGAGACATCAGAAACACCAGTGTAACAGGTGAAGCAGGAGTGTGCTGCTAGCCCTGAATGTAAGTCAAGCAAGAAAAAAAGCTGACACAAATGTTATACAGTACTGCAAAAAGTATCAGTTAATTAAACAATAATGAACTCCAGGGTGTCTGTTGTGCTGGCATAACATCACGCCTCAGTTAGCTGGAAACGAGGCCACAGGCCGAAAGCGTGCAATTACTGAGGTGTGACGTTATCACAAACAATACACACCCTGGTCACCATTATTGCTATTATACAGTGGCTCATTGTTATACTGAATAAAAAAAAATCAATTTATATATGTGCAACTAATAAGTGTGTTAACTGCTGTGTACCTGTAATCAAGGAGGTGTACCGCTTGTGTCCATGTCCTTTTGTTTTACTATGTCTCACTACTCAGGATGCAGTACCTGCTCAGTTTTTTTTGGGGGGGTAATTCCTCATTGAGGCTGTGCAAGTCCTAACTGTTCAAACTTGTGCACAACTGCAATCAGGAAAGTGTACCACTGACGTACATGGACTTATTTTCACTGTGGTTCCACATTCACAATGCAGTACCTGGTCTGTGTAGGGGGTGGGGGCATTGCCTGGCTGATGTCATGCAACTTCTAACTGTACTAACTTGAGTTTACTTGCAATGAGGGAGGTCTACCATTCATTTCCACATCCTCAGTTTAGCTGTGTCTCTACACTCAGTATACAGTGCCTGATCTATAGTGTGGGAGGAGAATTGCATGGCTGAGGGCATGCAAGCCATGAGTGTGATAACTGGAGTGCACCTGAAATCAGGGAGGTATACTGTTGATGTCTATGGCCTTTTGTTTTACTGTACCTCTACACTCAGGATGCAGTACATCCTCTGGTTGGGGGGGATCCCTGACTCAGCATGTGCAACTCCTAACTCTGAAAACTTGTGTACACCTGCAATCAGTAAAGCGTACAATTTATATCTATCCCTTATTTTACCTGTGGCTCTACACTCAGTACGCAGTACCTGGTCAGTGAGGGGTTGGGGGTGGGCATTGCCTGGCTGAGACCATGCAACTCCTAACTGTGAAAACTTTAATGACCTTGCAATTAGGAATGTACACCATAGATAACTACAGCCTGTAACAGTAATGGAAGCACATACCCTGTTTTTGCCAAACAGGTGCATAACGAAACACAAAGAATGTATGCATTGTAATGGGCATCGAAGCTTAAAACGAGCATTGGTAGTACTTAATTGCTAATATCTCAGCAACCGCACAATGTAGAAAAAACATTTAAATGTCACAAAAATCATCATTTTCCTGGCTAGGCTTTTGCAACTTGCAACAAAAAATCTGTATCTCACATTGTTTTCGAGATACAAGCCCCGAAAGGTCCGGCGTACGACACCATGTTAGTCTAAGGGGAAAAAATGATGAATTCAGAGTACCGTAACTAGGCAACCGTGCAATTGTTTCTCACCAAACCACCAAAAAACACATCTGTGAGATGTTGGCTGACTTTCTTCTAAATCTCAGCCCAAAAGACCAAACCGTGTGTTCTCAGAAGGGTGACAAAGAATTCATCTCATTTTTGCCATAGCCTGAAAAGTAGTGCCACAATTTGTGACACTTTTCACAAACATTTGCGAAAGTGTCATGTGTGCGACACTACTTTGTGACACTACTGTTTCCAGAAATTTGAAAAACATATTTCTGGGGTGTTTAACCCCAAAATAAAGACATGACTAGCATCCTCAGGGTCAGAATAGGTGAACACAAAATAATTGTGTCCCTAGTGGGTCCCAAATTTAAATGCCAAACATTTTTCTGATTGCTAACTGAAAACAAAATGGCAGATTTGTGACACTACTAGGGCCGTTTTCGACGCTAAAAAGTGCATTTGAAAAAGTGTTGAATATTTTTACTTTTCCCTTTGACTTATTATGGGAACTTGTTTTTTGAATAACTTTTGAACCGTTCAATATTTTTTCATGAAATCTTAAAAAGGCACATTGGAGACCATGGCCGCACATTCCCTAAAGTTTTCAGACCAGTCACACAGACCATGCGACCTGTAGGTGAAAGCAAAGAAATCGCAAAAAAGTGTAATTGTGCAATTCATTGTGGCTTAATAACTCTGCACCTGTACATCCAAATGGTGCAAAGGTTGGCAGATCCCAAGATCTCCCATGCCCAATTGTGCATACCAAATGTCAGGCAAATCTATTGAACGGTGGCAAGTTATTAAGGTGCAAAATCTGACCCTTTAACCTTAAAGTGCTACTCAACCCTAACTATGGTAGCACTACCGTGCTATCATAATATATATATATATATATATATATATATATATATATATATATATATATATTAGGCAAAAAACTCCATTTAATGCATCAGTTAGGGCTGTTCCACAGTGACAAAAGTGAGAAATTCGGTGTTAGGGTTGAAAACCCCCTTGGACCCCCAGCCCACCCCCAACCGGTATTGCGCGACAGTCACCGCCTCCTCACCCCATCACATATATAAAGAAGCAGAGGTATAACAGAATGGGGTGAGAGTTAGGACTGAAGACCCCAATGCACACCACGATGCCAGTTGGGGGCTGGGCTGGGGGATCCAAGGGGGGTTTTCAACCCTAACACCGAATTTCCTCACTTTTGTCACTGTGGAATAACCCTAACTGATGTATTAAATGACATTTCTTGCCCCTAATTTCCCTTCTTTTTGAGAATGATAATGAGAACTAGTGAATGTACTGCGCCGGCGGGAGCATAACAGGAACAGCAACGCAAACAGATGCGCTAACAGTGGCGCACATGGTAACGCAAGTGTGAATGAGAACAGAAAGGGTAACGCACACAGTGGCATAGACAGGAACGGTCTGCCACACGATGTCTTGTCACATAGTAACACGGTGCCTGCAAACGCAAATGGTAATGGGCATGGTGATGCAAAGCGAAACAGAAAGAGAAACAGTACTGTAGACACAAATGGTAAAAAATAACAGAAACGCAAGCGCAAATGAAAACGCAAAGGATAACGCACATGGCGGCGTAGACGTGAACGGTAAGTGAAATGGGTACAGAACTGCAAGTGGAAAGGGCAAAAATAACAGTAATGGAAGCGCACAGGCTGGTTTTCCCCAAAAGCTTCATAGAGAAAGACAGTGAGTACAAAGAATGTCTGCATAATAATGGGTCTTGGAGCAGAAAATGAGGACTTGGAATACTAAATTGCTTATATCTCAGGAACCGTACTACATAGAAAAAAAATGTAAAAGTCATATGATTTATGACTTTCCTGGCTAGTTTTGTACTTCACCCCCATGTGGGGCCTAAGTATTTTTCTGATGAAAAGTCCATATCTCGCACCATTTCCGAGATACGGGCCCTGAAAGGCACGGCAAACACCATAATGTTATCCTATAGGAAAAAAAGAGAAGTTCGGAGTGCCATAACTTTGGCTCCCTGTAATATTTTTTCACTAAAAGGCACATCTGTGCGATGTTGACTGTCTTCCCTCCAAATGTCTGCCCAAAAGACCAACCTGTTCTTTTGCAGCAGGGTGCCAAAGTATTGCTGCAATGTGTCGGATGCCGTAATGTTATCCTATGGGAAAAACTGACAAGTTTGGAGTGCCATAACTTTACCGCCCTGTAATATTTTTTCACCGAAACATGGAAAGGCACATCTGTGACATGTTGGCTGCGTTGCCTCCAAATGTCTGCCCAAAAGACCAACCCGTTCTTTTGCAGCAGGGTGCCAAAGTATTGCTGTCAGTTTCCCACAGCCTGGAAAAGTAATGTCAAACTTTGCGAAAGTTTTCATAAATTCATTCGACAGTGTCATGCGTGAGAAAGTACTTTGTGAAAAGTACTTTTTCCAGAAACTTGAAAAACATATTTCTAGAGTGTTTTACCCCAAAATAAAGACATGCCTAGCATCCTCAGGGTCCGACTAGATGAATACAAAGAGAATTAGGTTGCTAGAGGGTTCCAATCTTAAATGCCAAGCATTTTTCTGATCGCTAACTGAAAACAAAATGGCGGATTTGCAACAGTAAAAGGGCCATTTGCGAGAGTAAAAACTGCATTTGTGACACTGTCAAACTTTTTATTAACTTTTCCCATTGACTTATAATGGGAACTTGTTTTTTGAATAACTTTTGAACCGTTTAAGATTTTTTCATGAAATCTTCAAAAGGCACATCAGGGACCTGGCCTCACATTCCCTGAAGATTTTGGACTAGTTGCACAAACTGTGCGACCTGTAGGCGTGACCATAGAATTCCAAAAAAAGCATAAATGCATGCACAGATGATGCTTAATAACTCTGAAGCTGTACATCCAATCAGTACACAACCTGGCAGATCCCAAGGTGTATAGGTCTTGATCAAGTATTCCAAATTTCAGGCAAATCCATCAAATGGTTGCAAAGTTATTAAGGTGCAAAATTATGTGTTTAACATGTAAATGGCTCCTCAACCCTAACTATGGTAGCACTACCGTGCTACCATAATTAGAGGCAAAAAAATCCATTTAATGCATTACTTAGTACCAATGACCCCAACGTGCACCCCAATGCCAGTTGGGGGGGGTGGACTGGGGGGTTCAAGGGGGCTTTCAACCCTAACACCAAATTTCCTTGCTTTTGTCACTGTGGAACAACCCTAACTAATGCATTAGAAGGAGTTTTTTGCCTCTAATTTCCCTTCTTTTTGAGAATGATGATGAGAAATAGTGAATGTAATACAGTGGCGGGAGCGCTGAATGTAATGCAGTGGCGGGGCGCTCCCACCATGTGATGTCTTGTGACATAGTAACAGGAACAGCAACGCAAACACAAGGTGGAAACAGAAATGGTAACAGTAAGGAAAACGCAAGCACAAATGACAGCGCAAAGGGTAACACACAAGGTGGCGTACATGGGAACGGTAACGCAAATGGGGACATAAACACAAGTTGAAACAGTAAGTGTAACAGTAACAGAACTGCATACCCTGTTTTTTACTGGACAACTGCATAGAGAAACACAGTGTGCATAAAGAATGTATGCATTGTAATGGGAATGGAAGCTTAAAACGAGCATTGGAAGTACTTAATTGCAAATATCTCAGCAACCGTATGACATAGAAAAAACATTCAAATTTCACAGAAATCATTATTTTCCTGGCTACTCTTTTGTGTTTGTGTTTGTAAGTTGCGATGAAAAATCGGTATGTCACATCGTTTTCGAGATACGAGCCCTGAAAGGCGAGGCATATGCCACCATGTTAGTCTAAGGGACAAAACGTTAACTTCAGAGAACCTTAACTTGGGAGCCGTGCAATATTTTTTCACCAAACTACCAAAAGGCACATCTGTGAGATGTGGCTGCCTTCCTTCCCAATTTCAACTCAAAAGACCAAACCGTTCTTTTGCAGCAGGGTGGCAAAGAAGTGTTGTCATTTTGGCCATAGCTTGGAAAAGTAGTGTCACAATTTGCGACACCTTTCGCAAATTTTGCGAAAGTGTCATGAGTGTGACACTACTTTGTGACACTACTTTTTCCAGAAATTTGGAAAACATATTTATGGGGTGTTTAACACCAAAATAAAGACATGGCTAGCATCCTCAGGGTCCGACTAGGTGAACACAAAAATAATTGTGTCCCTAGAGGGTCCCAAATTTAAATGCCAAGCATTTCTGTGATCACTAACTAAAAAAATGGCTGACTCATGACACCACTAGGGTCATTTGCGACACTAAAAACTGCATGTACGACACTTTTGCACTTTTTGTTAACTTTTCCCTTTGACTTATAATGGGAACTTGTTTTTTGAATAACTTTTGAACCGTTTAATATTTTTTCATGAAATCTTCAAAAGGCACATCGGGGACCTTGGCTGCATAGTCCCTGATGTTTTCAGACCAGTTGCACAAACTGTGCATGCAACCTGTAGGCGAGAGCAAAGAATTTGCAAAAAAGTGTAAACGCACATTTCGTTGGCGCTTAATAACTCTACAGCCGTATATCTGACTGGTATGAAACTTGGCAGATCCCAAGATCCATTATGTTCAATTGTGCATACCAACTGTTAGGCAAATCTGTTGAATGGTGGCAAAGTTATTAAGGTGCAAAATTTGACCCTTTAACCTTAAAATGGTTCCTCAAGCCTAACTATGGTAGCACTACCGTGCTACCATAATTAGAGGCAAAAACCTCCATTTAATGCATTAGTTAGGGTTGTTCCACAGTGACAAAAGTAAGGAAATTCAGTGTTAGGGTTAACCCCTTGAACCCCCATCCCACACCCCAACCGGCATCTGATGCGTGAGTCGCTTGACCTAAAAGTTATTCAAAAACAATTTCCCATTATAAGTCAATGGGAAAAGCTAACAAAAAGTTCAAAAGTGTCACAAACGCAGTTTTTACTTTTGCAAATGGCCCTTTTACTGTTGCAAATCCACCATTTTGTTTTTAGTTGGTGATCAGAGAAATGCCAGCCGTTTAAATTTGGGACCATCTAGCAACCTAATTCTTTTTGTATTCACCTAGTCAGACCCTAAGGATGCTAGGCATGTCTTTATTTTGGGGTAAAACATCCCAGAAATATGTTTTTCAAATTTCTGGAAAAAGTACTTTTGCAAAGTACTTTCGAACCCGTGCCACTTTCAAATGAATTTGTGAAAGCTTTCGCAAAGTTCGACAGTACTTTTCCAGACTATGGCCAAAATTACAGGAGTTCTTTAGCACCCTGCTGCAAAAGAACCATTTGGTCTTTTGGGCTGAAATTTGGAGATGTTCCTTTCGCTGATTTGGTGAAAAAATATTGCATGGCTCCAAAGTTACGGCACTCCGAAGTTTAATTTTTTTCCCATAGACTAACATGGTATCGTACGCTGTGCCTTTTGGAGCTCGTATCTCGAAAACGATGCCAGATACAGATTTTTTGTTGTGATGGGCTATGCAATACAGAATGGTAGCCAGGAAAATAATGATTTCTGTGAAATTTAAATTTTTTTTCTACATCATACGGTTGCTGAGATATTTGCAATTAAGTACTTCAGATCTCATTTTCAGGTTTGATGGGCATTATAATGCATACATTCTTTGTACACACTGGTTTCTCTATGCACCTGTTGGGCAAAAACAGGGTATGCACGTTCGCTACTGTTACGCATACTGTTTACATTTGTGTTTATGTAGCCATTTGCATTACTGTTCCCATGTACGACATTGTGTATATTAATGGTACAGTTGTAAGATTCCAGTAACATACTACTTAAGACAGGTAGCAGTTCCATGGTGTCAATCAGGGATACCACCCCCCAGAGCAGGCACTGCATCCTGAGTGGAGACTCACAGGAAAGTAAACCCATGGGATCAATGGTACCCCCCTGGGAATCCCCCCAAGCAGGTAATGCATGCTGAGTAGAGACTCACAGGGGAGAAAAGGCAATAGATATAAATGGTTCAGCTCCATTATTTCAGTAACAGACTAGTTGGCATAGTTAGGAGTTGAGTAGCAAAAGCCAGGTCATGCTGCCCCAGCTACAGAACAGGTGCTGTATCCTGGGTGGAGTCTGATAGGAAAACAAAACCTTGGACATCAACGGCACACTACTGTGGAGTTGTGTGGTGTCACCTAGGTCACCTAGGCAATGTGCAGCCTCAGTCATGGTAGTGTAGCCTGAGTGGATAGTGGTAGTGAAAGAAAAAACATAAATGTCAAGAGAACACCTCTGTGATTGTAGGGACACACAAGTTAGGACACTTAGGAGTTGCATGGTGTTTGACAGGCTGTTACAGTGTGTTGCTACTACTTCCTTGTCACCCTCCCCATTGGACATTCAGTATGTATGGATATAAATTGTTCAGGTCCACAATTGTAGAACACACAGTAGATTGGATAGTCTGGAGTTGTACAGCATCAGGCAGGCAATACCCACCCTTCTCCAGAGCAGGTACCAAACAAAGAATATGGATATTAATGGTACAGTTGCATGACTGCAGTAACATACTAGTTAGGATAGTTAGGAGTTGCATGATTTCACACAGACAATGCCTACCGCCCTGGAGCAGGTACTGTATGTTGAGTGTAGACTGATAGGGAAACAAAACCTATGGATATAACTGGTACAGTTTCATGATTTCTGTAATGTACTACTTAGTTCAATCAGGAGTTCCATTGCATCAGCCAGGGAATGCCCACATCTCAGAACAGGCACTGTATCCTGAGTGTAGACTCACAGGCAAAGAAAGTCAATGGGGACAGCGGAACAGGAGTGTGCTTGCAGGAACACACAAGTTGGAACACTTTTCTATTGTTTTTTGTCAGCCAAGGAATGCCCACCCTGGGCAGGTAATGCAAGAAAAAATGATGAAATTCAGTGTTAGGGTTGAAAACCCCCTTTGGACCTTCCCAGCCCACCCGGTCCGGTCCTGACTCTCACCGCATTCTCCTATACCTCTGCTTCTTTACACATGTAGTATACTACTTAGGACAATTGGGAGTTCCATGGTGTCACCCAGGCAATGCTACCCTCCTAACAGGTACTACATCCTGAGTGGAGACTCACAGTAAAAGGAAGCCCATGGATGCCAATGGTACAACACTGTGATTGCAGGAACACAGAAGTCGGGACACTCTGGGGTTGTATGTTGTAAACTATGGAATGAGCCCTCCTCTCATAGCAGGTACTGCATCCTGAGTGTAGACTAATATGATTAGGAAGAACATGGGATTAATGGTAAAACAGTGCGATTGCTGTAACACACAAGTTGGAACACTTTCGATTGCAGTGATACACAAGTTGGGACACCTTGCACAGGAAAACAAAACTATGTATATAAATGGTACAGTTGTGTGATTACAGTAACATACTACTTTAGGAATCTAGTAGTTCCATGGCGTCAACCAGAGATCCCCCCTGAGAGCAGGAACTGCATCTTGAGTGGAAACTTACAAGAAAACAAAATCCATGGGATCAATGGTAAAACAGTGTGATTGCTGGAACACATAAGTTGGAACACTTTGGAGTTGTATTTTGTCACCCAGGGAATTCACTCTCCCTCCGAACAACATGGACATCAACGACACAATACTGTGGAGTTGTGTGGTGTCAGCCAGGCACTACACAACCTCAGGTGAGGTAGTGCATCCTGAGTGGAGAGTGGCAGTGAAATAAAAAACATAGACATCAACAGGATACCTCTGGGATTGTAGGGACACACAAGTTATGACACTTAGGAGTTGGATGGTGTCAGACAGAAAATTACAGTGTGCCATTACTACTTCCTCATCTCCCTCCCCATTGGACATTCAGTACTGCATCATAAGTGGAGAACCACAGCAAGACTGAGTCCATTCACACCAGTGCTACACCTCCATGATTGTAGTTTTACTCAAGTTAGACAGTTAGGAGTTGTATGTTGTTAGTCAGGGAATGACAGCACTGTCTATAATAGTAAAAGTTAATCAGTTCACAACGATGGGATGCCTGTGTGACTGCACGTACTGTTGCACCAGTACAGTTGATATTTGGATTTACTCATCTAGTGAATGCTGGCTATGCTCCTCCGTCCACCCCTACATTCAAAGCAGGATATTAGTGTTTCAACCTTTAGAGTCGGAAGAAGAAAGACTAATATTTTTGTTTTGAAAAATATGTAACAACATTTTTCATTTAATTATTTTTTTCATACAAAAACATAAAAATATTATCTGTCTTTTTGCAAGCATTTTTTTAACACTAAATTCTTCAACATTTCTATATATATAAACAATGAAACAGATTATAATTTACAAAAATACTTTGCCAGGTTTGCTGTGGTGAAGGAGTCGGCCCACCACAGGAAGTTGGATGTATGTGGAGGTGCACTGCTAGTGGAAGCTGCTCCAAAATATGATCGGTACTGGATGTCTGTGGAGGCACTCAGGGTTGTCCAGGGAGACTGCTTTACTGGTCTTCAGGTGTGGCAGTGGTTGTCTCCTCAGTGCTGTCTGCGGGTATATGAACCGGCTCCAGCACAACACTGACTGTCCCCTGTTGTGCATGTAGCAGGGACGATATTTGTTGTTGTGCCACTTTCATTTGTTGTTGTCCTTGTTTCAGGCCAATTACTTCTGCAGTGAGGTTGTCAACCTTCTGTTTAAGCTGGTTCACACACCCGCAGTGTGCTGAGCATGATGGAATTTCACTGATATCTGTGAACAGAGGATTACACGTATTAACATGTTAGACTGCTAATTATTATCAACTGGTTCAATTTCTCATGTAATTATATATCGGTTCTAGGACTATGTCTTGGTAACAGTTTGAGTAATGTCTTCAGTATATAGCTAAATATTACAATCAAATTAGTGAAGTAATGAATTATGTCATATTGTTATCTTGCTAGGGATGACCCTGTCCACCACCCCTAGAACAGGAACTGCATGCTTAGTGTAGAACCATTACAGAACTTAGGGTATGTACATCTATGCTTTAAGTCCTTGATTGAGTTATGCAGAAGGTTGTACAGTTAGGAGTTGCATGCAATCAGATAGGTGATGTTCGAACACCAGAGTAGGCACTGCATCCTTAGTGGTGATACACAGCTAAATTGAGGACATGTAGATCGATGGTATACCTGTGTAGTTGCAGATGTACACAGGCTAGGACATTTAGGAGTTGCATGGGCTGAGCTGTACAATAGCCTGTGACACACACCATTCTGCATACCAGGAGGAGCTTTCTGAGCATGGAGCCACACTAAGCAAAAGACAATGGACATATGTGGTGTAGTCTGTTTCTTTTGGGCACACAAGTTAGGACAGTTAGGAGTGCATGGTGTTAGATATGTAACAGTGTTTTGGCTCAGATAAGGCACTGCATCCTGATTATGGATCCACAAAAAAGAAAGAAGATGAGCATAAATGGTGCTGCTACATGGTAGCAGGAACACAGAAGTTTGGACAGATAGTAGTTGATGGTGTGAGCCTGTTACTCCCCGGTACAACAGACAAAGGAGGTCTTGTGTTCTAAGTGTACATCCAGAGGGAAATGAACATATGAACATTAATGATATAGTTCCCTGATTGTAGGATTAGACAAGTTAGTATACTTGGGAGTTGTATGGGATTAGACAGTCTGTCCTCCCATTACAGTGACACAGAGAACATGCACTGCTTTTTCAGTACAAAATACAGCAAAAGAAAGGTGCTGGATATCTTTGTAGAACTTATTTATTGCAGTAACAATGTAGCTGGGACATATAGGAGTGTAATGGTGTCAGCTAGGCAAGACCAGTCCTACCCCAAGTGTGCCAGTGCATTCTAACTGGAGAGTGACAGACAAATGAAGCCCATGGATATTTATGGGACAGCATCATGAGTGCATAAACTGAGAAGTTGATACACTTTGTAGTTGCATGTTGTTAGTCAGGAAATGACTCGTAGATACGGCACAGGAGGTACTACATGGTGAGTGTACAGTAAAGGTTATGTATCTGAAAGGCACAGTTTCATTATTGTAGTTATACACTTCTTGTGATAGATAGTAGTTGTACGCTGTTACCTAGGCAATGTGTTCCATCCCCCACCCCTGTCAGACCAGGTGCTGCATCATGAGTGGAGTGTGAGAGAAAAACACATTTTATGGACATATCAAGTATAGCTTTACAATTGCAGTAACAGATAAGTTAACACAGTTAGGAGTTGCATGGTATTACAGGAGTTATGTTAATGGTCTGTTAATCATCCTTCAGGGGTGAATGTGGCATGAGGCCTGGCCAAGTGCTACATAGCCCTAGAGGGTGATCAGCTTTTGATTAAGATAACCCCTGGGAGCACCTATTTGTTACTATAATAAAAAATGCTAGTAAAATACTGTCACAACTTGTTCAGTACATAATCAGGGTGTACATGTATGTTAATCAAGGATTTACACAGCGTTGATAGAATCTTTAGTACCAATCAGAAAGGTGTTTTTGTCAGACACTTTTAATAATATTGGATGGCTAGTGTGAGTAAAAGAAGCTTCATGGATATGCAAGGTGCATGTGCCCTGTTGCATTGGTACACAAGTTAGGAAAGTTAGGAGTTGCACCATGTCAAGCAAGCCAATGATGCACCCTACAAAAAAAACATATATACAGCTTGCTGAGTGGTGAGGCACAGCTACAGTGAGTGTATAGAAATCAACAGTAAATCTGCATGGTTGTAGCTATACACAAGTTAGCATACTTTGTAGTGGGATGCAGTAAGTCAGCCAATGTTTGCTTATAAAAGCACAACCAAATGAGCTCATTTATAGTGAAAGGGGACACACAGGAGGACTGATGCCATGTACGTCAATGTCACATGCCCCTCATTGGAGTCATAGACAAGGCAGCACAGGTAGAAAAAACACTGTCTATCTCAGATCAGTTAATGAGCATTGAGTGAAGAGGTATAAGTAAAGTAAGGGCATGTACATCAACATCATATATCTGTGGTTGATGATCCATTAAAATTAGAATAGTTAGCTGTGTGGATTCAGTAATGTGATGTACCCATACCTCCTCTGACCTCACCCCTCAGTAGTTCATTGTGAGTCTGTAGGTTCAGTGACAGTAGCAGTATGGAGATGTACACTACTACCCATAGATATTGCAAGCTATTTTAGAATATTTTTGTGATATTTCTAGAGAACTCTCCTGCTTTCTGCATTTCCACAGTAGGTGCAGCAGAGGTAAACTGTTTAGAAATTTCACAAAATATCTGGAAATAGCTGGCAATGTGTGTAGCTACTACTGTAAGGTACAGATCCATGATTTGTTTATTATGCAGTACGTTAAACAGTGTTTCAATGGTTTATCTAGTTATGGTTAAATACTTACGCTCAGCAGTGGTGCCAGTCTCCTGTTTGATCTGTGTTACAGAACTTCTTTTTGCAGTCTCACTGGCCACTGTAGAAAAGAGAAATAGATTCTGTAATGTACAGTATGACAATCTGTTCATGAATAGCAAGACTGTTATTCTCTTCTATGTTTGATTATACAGTATATTATTATTCTAGGATGCTACTATCTGCTACAATTTAGGTTGGCACTGCTGATTACTGATACGTTTCAGATGAAATATATGGTAACACTAATAATTGACTGTATATTGACTACAAAACTACAACTGAAGTATTACGATGGCTATTCATGATATATGTCTTGAATATCAGCTGTGTACAAGATAGGACACTAAGTTAGAGTGCAGTGTGAAACACTTAATGTACTACTACCCTTTCTGATCTGATAGTAGACCATCAGTGATAGTCAGAATCTAAACACAAAACTAAACATTAATATTATGCAGTACTGAGAATAGCTTAATGGTATTTATTAGAATGAGTAGTTGTATAGAGTAAGCTATGGTATGGTCCTTTAGTGTTTGGCTACTGGAGAAGGACACCACAAGGAAAGTACTGAATAGCATCACTATTTGTAAATGGTGTCAGGTGTATATAGCTTAGTACTGTGAGTACTTATTCACTTAAAGACAGGAACATACATAGAGATATATACCATTAAGTTTATACAGACTTCAGAGGTGGGATATTCAAAGGAGTTGCGTTTTGTGCAACAGTGTTGTGCCATGCACAACTCAATGATGCACCCCAGTGTGATGTTCAAAAGGGGAATTTGCTCTGTGCATATCCTGATGTGCCAGGGTGCACCAGTAATGTAAGTGGTGCAAGTGCGGGGGTGGCGTGCCCATGCATATGCGACATCCGATATTCAGCCGGGATGTGCAGCGACATGCAGCCACCCACCACCCACCTTGCACCACACAGGAGTGCAAAGATGTTCCCAACATATTGAACAAGAACTGGCCACCCACAGGCCGGCTACCATATTGCTGTGCAAAACACGGCAGCTGCCAGCTGTGGGTGGCCACCCAAGCCCTGGTGGCACCATACAGTGGTGTAGCGCCCCCAAAATGTCCGAACGTTGGCTGTAATACTTATTCAACTTCCTGGTGGTCCAGTGCACTGTACCTTTGCCCGATCATGGGCTGTAATGAGTAATCTACTCCCTGGTGGTCCAGTGGACTGAACTCCCTGGCCGATCCTGGGCTTTAATACATATGCAACTCCCTGGTGGTCCAGTGGACCAAACTCCTTGCCTGATCATGGTCCGTATTAAATATTTTACTCACTGGTAGTCCAGTGGAGCAAAGTCCATGCTCAATCATGGGCTGCAATAATTAAATAACTCCCTGGTGGTCCAGTGGTACATGTACCCCCCTCCCAAGCTGCCCACTCACACCCGACACCCCACTCCCCTCCACACAGAACAGGCATTACTTGTACTTCAGTTGCATTGTCCTACCTTCTGACCCAACAAAGATAATGCTGTTGGTGTCAGAGTTTTGTGTCTCCACAGACTCTGGCTCTGGTGGTACAACATTTGGAACAGGTCGGGTGCACCTCTGATTTCCTGTAAAAGTGAAATGATAGTGATTTTTTTAAAATGTTCTATATATTTATACTTTAATTTACCACAGGTTTCTATTTGTAAGCTTCTGTTGCTATTTTGTTTTTATAGGTAGTCAAAATAGCATATTGTACATTCTTTGATTACTAAGACATTTATTTAGTAGAGAGATGCTGTGTTCTGTGTGTCTGTTTTGTTTATATAATGGAATAAGTCACAGTTACAAAGTCTGACTTCACATAATTGTCATAGCTATTATATTAATAGTAACATAGAAACATTGACATTGATGGCAGATAAGGAACGCTAGGCACACCCAGTCTGCTAATTTCATTACTTACAGGATAAGTCACAGATCCTAATTAACAAACAGGCTATTTATTCCTACTCCCCTACAAGAATTGCCTTATGTCTGTCCCCCTCCTCTTTTCTCAGTACTGAGCAGAAATATGCATTCAGTATCCCGGCTTTTTCACTGTCCCCCTCTGACCAACCACTGTTCATTGTATTCAGCCTTACTATACCTCCCTTTGTCTTTCTACCCTCTCTGATATACCTATTAAAAGTTTTATCCCCCTTCTTAACCGAGTTGGTATCTTTTCCTCAGTTTGCCCATTTGCTATTATGACTTCCCTCCCTGCTTTCTTCCTCCTTAACTGGTACAGCTCTGTGTCCTGTTCCTTCTGTGTTTCCTTATAGCTCCTGAATACTATCTTTTCCTGCCTGGCTTTTGCCGTCACTTCTTTTGAGAACTATAGTGTTGTTTTCTTTCAATTTGACGTTTTTGGGTAACAAATGTATTGTGTACTCAAGGCATTGTAGGCGCTCCCCCACAACGGGCTTGCCAGCATCCTCCCACATTTGATATGCAATGTTGTACCAGCCAGAGTCATTATCCAGTACAGATCTGCATTTTTTTAAGATGTGAAAACACTGTCAGAGCAGCTTCCACTTGCACTTGCACATTGCAGAATTTTTGTTGCATACTTTATAGCAGCACTGCAAGTGGTCGCTTATGCTCCTCCACATGTTATCCAACTTCCTGTTGGTATTAAGCATCAGGATTCTTGTGACTCCTTTTCTATGGGCGGACTCCACCAAACAGTGAACCTCTCTTGAGCTCCAGGGTTTCATTGTTGTTAGTAATTCTCAGGTCTGCCGATAGAGAGAGCAGTATGTTAATCTCATATTTAATGCTTTCTATGTGGTTCTATTTCTGTGCAACTTTTAGACTAACAATGTGCTGCTAGTATGGTGCCACCTATTGAACAGTACTGATTAGTACTCATGATGTTTGACAATGGTTATGATTATATTACATGACATAGAGGGCACATAACTAACTATGTGTGATATGTCATTCAACATGTGTGGTGTTTGCGTGAATAGTTACAGCATGTGTATAGACATTTATTTTTAATGTTAGTGATGTGCTACCAGCAGTACAATTCTACCTACACTCTTAAGTTCCTTGGTACCCCTCTACACCAAAGACCAGGTAGTTTATCCTGAGTGTGCAGTCACAGGAAAAGGAAGCCAATGAGTTTAAACTGCAGACCTCGCTGGTTGCAGGAAAGCACAAATCATGGTTGTTTATATTTGGATGTTGTTATCCACGCAATGTGCACACATTTCTCCCACCCACCCCAAGCGAGGTACTGCATCCTGAGTGAAGATATACAGAAAAACAAAGAAAGTACATACTGAGTGAAGAGTGATAGAGTGAGGCAATAGACACCTAAAGTATACCTGTCTGATTACATATTTTGACAAGTTAGCATACTTAGGACTTGTGCAGACTCAGTCTGATGATCACTCCACCCCACATAACAGGCACTGTCTCAAGTGTGGTGTGGTACTATGAAAAAAATGATAACATGTCTTTCTGTGATGTTTGTTATGTATGCATGTAGCTTTTCTAATTTTTGACCAAGATTTTGTGGTTCTTAAAAGAACCGTTTTGTTAAAAAACACACAGTTTAACAGTCTGGTTTCTCTAGAAGGCTGTGAGTATTCCATCTTGAAGGTCTCCCAGAAACAGGCAATTGCTAGCATGAGAGAAGTGCACACCATCTGGTAGGTATAGCCAATCGTTAGAATACTTAATTTCAGGGTGACGTATTGTGTGCATTCCAGACATGTGCAGATATCCAGATATCTGTATGTTAACCTTTCTACATGCTCTGTCAAGCAGGTACATGTGCTGTTCTGCTTGCCAGACCCTGCATTCTGTTAGATCAGAAAATATTACCTTACAGGCAGGTAACATATGCATGATAGAAGCAAGGTCCAATTTTGCTTCTGACACCAAATCAGCCCATCTTTTTGTGCCAAGATCATTGCCTCCGAGATGAATCAGCAGCATGTCTGGCTGAGCATGAGTCCTCCAAAGTCTGTGGATAGTTGGCATGAGATGCTCCCACCTTATGCCATCTCTTCCAAACCACTTAACAGAGCAATTGGGCAGCTGCAGGTCTCTGCCAAAATTACTCCTCTGAGCATACTCAAAAACACACCTTACTATGCTGCTGCCCACTACCCACACAGTCCATTTGCTGTTTTCTGCCATTCTTATGTGTTAAACTGAGAAGTTGACAGAGAACTACCAAAAAAATCAGTGTTTCTCCTACAGTAGCTAGAGACAAGTGAATGTAAAACTAAGATTTCCCTCCCAGCTTTAACGTTGGTTTTGTGGGCTGTTCCAAACACAGTCATTTTGACATGTTATTGGATAGTGATTTGTCATGGTTAACCAATACAGTGGATGCACTGACTATTACTACACTGAATGGCTGTTCTTGATGTCAACCACAAATGCAGAAAGATTTCTTAGTGGGAAAAGGTAACGTTGCCATTGGCTACGTCAAACAATTACAGGGTGACAGAGGTGTGTGATTGGTTGTGTGTCTTCTTATGATACACATGCTGCTTCTTTCTGCCTCCATTTGCAGCTCTATCTGTGCTAGTAAGTACTGATTGACACTCTGACTTTAAACTGTTATAGCTTTGTTTAACAGTATGCTAGCTAAATAATATTGTTATGGTGAAATGCAGCATTAAAAATGTTTTGTTTCATACTATTTTTGCACTGGTTATACTTTATATGATACTGTAAAAATTGTTTAGAAGGTATGATGTACTTACATAGTCAGAAACAGGGTCTTGGTGGTTATCTTTAAGATGGCCGCTATGTCTTTCTTCTTCAGTGTTCTGTTGTGATTGGTTGCTTGATGTGGCATGATAAATCTACCGATACATTGGTTGAACAATGTGTCACTCAAATAGGCACCAGTCTGTGATTGGCTGAGTGTGAAAAGGGGTGTAACGCAATTGGTATTTGCAAAACTTTCGTACGTGCAACACTACTTTGCGACACTTTCATGCGTTCGACACTGCATTTGCGAAAGTACATATAACACTTTCGCATGTTTGACACTGATATTTGCGAAACTGTCGAACGTACAATGCTAATTTTGTGAACGTGTCACACGTTCAACACTTGTTTCTTAAAATTTTAGAAAAAAATGTTTTTTAGGTGAAACAGCACTGCAGATGCCTGATACAACAGTTCTGCTTGATTGCTCAGATATTAACATATCTATAATCATATTATTATACACCTTGGCCCAGATATTCAAACTGCGCCATTCTGAGGCGCAAGCCCCTGCGCTGCTCAAAATAGTTGCACAGGGGTGTGGCCGGGGCGATATTCAAAGGAGTTGCGCTATTGAGCAACTCCTTTGATTATCACCCCCCAGCCACAGCCACTGCGCATGACGCAGTGGAACTTGTGCCACCGCAAGTTGCCAGAGTTGAGCATTAAACTTGCGGTGGCGCAAGTACCATTGCGCCATGCACAAATTTCCGATATTCAAAAGGTGACATGCAAATGGGGCCATAATTTATGCAAGGCACGGGGGCCATTTGCATCTATTTATGGCCCCATTTGCATGCCATTAGCATGTAGGTGCACTGATCCCCGAGGACTTGTGCCTGGCTGCCCTGCCAGGCAGCAGCCATCGGGGACCGACGCACCCTGCAGCCCAATCGCGGGCAGTATCTGTGTATACATTCCCCCCCACACAGCTCCTGAAGCCCTATCACGGGCAGAAAGTATCATGAAACCCCCACATATCTCCGATGCCCAATCACGGGCAGAACTTGAAACAACCCCTAGTGCCCGATCGCAGGCAGAATGTAAAAGCCCCCAACCCGAATATCTCCTGGTGGTCCAGTGGACCGTAATGCCCGATCAAGGGCAGAATGTCAAGTACAACCCCCAAACATCTCCCTGGTGTCTAGTATCCCCACCCCACCCACCCACGAAGCCCCTCCACCCCGCTTCCCCTGGCAGCCGGGTGGAGGCAGCATCCCACCCACCTGCCACCCGCCACCTGCCGATTGACAGTCCAGTAGGGCTGCACCCCATTGGTGCAGAGCTACAGCCAATGGGCGTGCAGCCCATACTGTACATGACAGTCCAGATTTGTGAATTTAAATGCCAAGCATCTTTCTGATCACTAACTGAAAACAAAATGGTGGATTTGTGACACTACTAGGGCCATTTGCAACACTGAAAAGTGCATTTGCAAAAGTGTTGAATATTTTAACTTTTCCCATTGACTTATAATTGGAACTTGTTTTTTGAATAACCTTTTAACTGTTCAATATTTTTTCATGAAATCTTAAAAAAGGCACATTGAGGACCATGGCTACATGTTCCCTGAAGTTTTCAGACCAGTCGCACAAACCGTGCAACCTGTAGACGAGAGCAAAGAAATCGCAAAAAAGCATAATTGCGAAATGTATTATCGCTTAATAACTCCGCACCCGTATATCCAACTGCCACAAAACATGGCAGATCCCAAGGTCTACCATGCCCAATTGTGCATACCAAATCTCAGGCAAATATGCTGAACTGTGGCAAAGTTATTAAGGTGCAAAATTTGACCCTTTAACCTTAAAAGTGCTATTCAACCCTAACTATGGTAGCACTACGTGTTAACATAAGATATATATATATATATATATATATATATATATATATATATATATATATATATATATATATATATATATATGTATTAGAGGCAAAACTCAATTTATTGCATTAGTTAGGGTTGTTCCACAGCAACAAAAGTGAGAAAATTTGGTGTTAGGGTTGAAACCCCCACTTGGACCCCCCAGCACACACCCCCAACCAGCATCAGGGTGCATGTTCAGGTCATCAGTCCTAACTCTCACCCCATCACATGTGTGAAGAAGCAGAGGTATAGGAGAATGAGTGAGAGTTAGGACCAACAACCCTAACGCGCACCCTGATGTCGGTTGGGGGTGGGCTGTGGGGTCCAAGGGGGCTTTAAAAGTGCTACTTAACCCTAACTATGATAGCACTACTGTGCTAGCATAATGTGTATATATGTGTATATATATATATATATATATATATATATATATATACATACACACACACACATATATATATATTAGAGGCAAAAAAACTATGTTTAATGCATCAGTTAGGGTTGTTCCACAGTGACAAAAGTAAGGAAATTTGGTGTTAGGGTTGAAAATCCCCCTTACACCCCCTCAGCCTGCCCCCCAACCAGCATTGGGGTGTGCATTGGGGTCATCAGCCCTAAATCTCACCCCATCACATGTCTGAACAAGCTGATGCATAGGAGAATGGGACGAGAGTTAGGACCAATGGGGGCTTTCATCCCTAACACCAAATTTTCTCATTTTCGTCGCTATGGAACAACCCTAACTAATGCATTAAATGGAGTTTTTTGCCTCTAATTCCAATTCTTTTTGAGAATAATGACGAGAAATAGTGAATGTAATTTGGTGGCAGGAGTGCAGGTCCCAGGCTCAGCACTCCCACCATGTGATGTCTTGTGACATAGTAACAGGAGCAGGAACACAAATTGAAGCACTAACAGTGGCGCACATGGTAATGCAAATGTAAATGGCATAGGAAACATTGATAGAAGCGCAAGTGCAAAGTGATGCCGAAGTGAATAGTGTTGCAAACGGACATTGAAGTGCATACAAAAATGCAACTGGTAACACAAACAGTGATGGCAGCAGTATTTTAAATGAAAATGTTACGTGTCACAACAAAAAGAATGTGCAAGGGAACAGAATCGGAAATGCAAATGCAAGTGCACACGTAAACACAAACCATAACGTGCACAGGCACAGTACCACAATTGTAAATGCAAATGGTAAAGTTAACAAGAAGAATAACACCAAAGGAAACAGAAACAGAAATGGGAACAGATGCGCGTATGGGTAAGCAAACCGAAACATCCACAGGCACAGTACCACAATTGTAAATGGAAATGGTAACAGTAACAGCAACAATAACAGCAAAGGAAACAGAAGTGCAAAGGGAAATGCAAGCACATATGAAAAAGCAAACCATGATGCACACAGGCAAAGTAATGCAATTGCAAATTCAAATGGTAACAGTAACAGCAAGGAAGACACAAAACGAAAGAGAAATGGAAATGCAAATGAAAGGGCTTCAGGATACGCAAATGGCAATGTGCGCAGTGATGCAAAGAAAAACACAGAGAGAAACAGTAGTGGAAATGCAAATGGTAACAGTAACAAAAACACAAGTGCGAATGATAACGCAAAGGGTAACACACATGGTGGCGTACACGGGAACAATAACGCAAATGGAGACATAAACACAAGTGGAAACAATAACTGTAACAGTAAAGGAAGAGCATACCCTAGTTTTGCCAAACAGGTGCATACAGAAATACAGTGTGTACAAAGAATGTATGCACTGTAATGGGGATTGAAGCGTAAAACGAGCAATGGAAGTACTTAATTGTTAATATCTCAGCAACCGCACGATGCAGAAAAAAAATTTAAATTTCACAAAAATCATTATTTTCCTGGGTAGGTTTTTGCTATTACATAGCCCATTGGGCTATGCAACTCATAATAAAAATTCCATATCTCACACCGTAAAGGGAAATAGTAGCAGTAGCTGCAACAATAACAGCAAAGGAAACAGAAGTACAAAAGGAAATGCAAGCGATATGGAAAAAGCAAAACCGTAATGCACACGGGCACAGTAATGCAATTGCAAACGCAATTGGTAACAGTAACAGCAAGGAAGATGCAAAACAAAAGAGAAACACAAATGCAAACGAAAGGGCTGCCAGAAACGCAAATGGCAATGTGCACGGTGATGCAAACAGAAACAGTAGTGGAAATGCAAATGGTAACAGTAGTGAAAACTTAAGCACAAATGACAACGCAAAGGGTAACGCACATGGTGGCATACACGGGACCAGTAACAAACGGGGACATAAACTCAAGTGGAAACAGTAACTGCAACAGTAACGGAAGTGCATACCCTGTTTTTGCCAAACAGTTGCATACAGAAACACAAAGAATGTATGCATTGTAATGGGCATTGAAGCTTAAAATGAGCATTTGAAGTACTTAATTGTTAATATTTCAGCAACTGCACGAGATAGGAAAAAAATGTAAATTTCACAAAAATCATGAATTTCTTGGCTAGGTTTCTGTTATAACATAGCTGATAGGGCTATGCAACTCGCAAAAAAAAATCTGTATCTTGCATAGTTTTCAAGATACGAGCCCCGAAAAGCGTGGCGTACGTCACCATGTTAGTCTAAGGGAAAAAATACCAACTTTGGAGTACTGTAACTTTGCAACCATGCACTATTTTTTCATCAAACCACCAAAAGGCACATCTGTCAGATGTTGGCTGTCTTCCCTACAGATTTCAGCTCAAAAGACCAAACCATTCTTTCACAGCAAGGTGGCAAAGAATTCTTGTCATTTTGCCATAGTCTGAAAAAGTACTTTCACAAATTGCAACACTTTTCGCAAAAATTTGTGAAAGTGTCGCAGATGCGACACTACTTTGCGACACTACAGTTTCCAGAAATTTGAAAAACATATTTCTGGGGTGTTTAACCCCAAAATAAAGACATGGCTAGCATCCTCAGGGTCCGACTAGGTGAACGCAAAAATAATTGTGTCCCTAGAAGGTCCCAAATTTAAATGCCAAGCATTTTTCTGATCACTAACTGAAAACAAAATGGTGGATTTGTGACACTACTAGGGCCATTTGCAACACTAAAAAGTGCATTTGCAAAAGTGTTGAATATTTTAACTTTTCCCATTGACTTATAATGGGAACTTGTTTTTTGAATAACCTTTTAACCGTTCAATATTTTTTCATGAAATCTTAAAAAAAGGCACATTGAGGACCATGGCCGCATGTTCCCTGAAGTTTTCAGACCAGTCGCACAAACCATGCAACCTGTAGACGAGAGCAAAGAAATCGCAAAAAAGCATAATTGAGCAATTTATTATTGCTTAATAACTCCGCACCTGTAAAAGCAACTGCAACAAAACTTGGCAGATCCCAAGAACTACCATGCCCAATTGTGCATACCAAATCTCAGGCAAACGTGCTGAAATATGGCAAAGTTATTAAGGTGCAATATTTGACCCTTTAACCTTAAAAGTGCTACTCAACCCTAACTATGGTAGCACTACCGTGCTAACATAATATATATATATATATATATTAGATGCAAAAAACTCCATTTATTGCATTAGTTAGGGTTGTTCCACAGCTACAAAATTGAGAAAATTCAGTGTTAGGGTTGAAAGCCCCACTTGTACCCCCAGCCCACTCCCCCAACCAGCATCGGGGTGCATGTTCGGGTCATCAGTCCTAACTCTCACCCCATCACATATGTGAAGAAGCAAAGGTATAGGAGAATGAATGAGAGTTAGGACCAATAACCCCAACGCTCACCCTGATGTTGGTTGGGGGGTGGGCTGGGGGGTCCAAGGGGGGCTTTAAAAGTGCTACTTAACTCTAACTATGATAGCACTACTGTGCTACCATATGTGTGTGTGTGTGTGTGTGTATGTATATATATTTAAATATATATATATATATATATATATATATATATATATATATATATATGTATATATATATATATATATATATATATATATATATACACATATATATATATATATATATATATATAAATAAATATATATTAGAGGCAAAAACTCTGTTTAATGCATCAGTTAGAGTTGTTCCACAGTGACAAAAGTAAGGAAATTTGGTGTTAGGGTTGAAAATCCCCCTTGCACCCCCTCAGCCTGCCCCCCCAACCAGCATCGGGGTGTGCATTGGGGTCATCGGCCCTAAATCTCACCCCATCACATGTCTGAACAAGCTGATGCATAGGAGAATGGGGTGAGAGTTAGGACCAATGGGGGCTTTCAACCCTAACACCAAATTTTCTCACTTTTGTCGCTATGGAACAACCCTAACTAGTGCATTAAATGGAGTTTTTGCCTCTAATTTCAATTCTTTTTGAGAATAATGACAAGAAATAGTGAATGTAATGTGGTGGCAGGAGCACTGGGCCCAGGCCCAGCACTCCCGCCACGTGATGTCTTGTGACATAGTAACAGGAGCAGGAACACAAACTGAAGCACAAACAGTGGTGCACATGGTAAAGCAAACATAAATGGCATAGGAAACATTGATAGAAGCGCAAGAGCAAAGTGATGCCGAAGCAAAGAGTGTTGCAAATGGACATTGAAGTGCATACAAAAATGCAACTGGTAATGCGAACAGTGATGGCAGCAATATTTTTAATAGAAATGTTACGTGTCACAACAAAAAGAACGTCCAAGGGAACAGAAACAGAAAGTGAATGCAAGCGCACACATAAACACAAACCGTAACATGCACCGGCACAGTACCACAATTGTAAATGCAAATGGTAAAGTTAACAAGAAGAATAACACCAAAGGAAACAGAAATGGGAACAGAAGCGCGTATGGGAACGCAAACCGAAACATCCACAGGCACAGTACCACAATTGTAAATGGAAATGGTAACAGTAACAGCAACAATAACAGCAAAGGAAACAGAAGCGCAAAAGGAAATGCAAGCACATATGAAAAAGCAAACCGTGATGCGCACAGGCACAGTAATGCAATTGCAAATGCAAATGGTAACAGTAACAGCAAGGAAGACACAAAACGAAAGAGAAATGGAAACGCAAATGAAAGGCCTGCCGGATTCGCAAATGGCAAAGTGCACAGTGATGCAAAGAAAAACACAAAAGAGAAACAGTAGTGGAAATGCAAACGGTAACAGTAATGAAAACACAAGCGCGAATGACAATGTAAAGCGTAATGCACATGGTGGCGTACACAGGAACAATAATGCAAACAGAGACATAAACGCAAGTGGAAACAGTAACTGTAACAGTAAAGGAAGAGCATACCCTAGTTTTGCCAAACAGGTGCATATGGAAATACAGTGTGTACCAAGAATGTATGCACTGTAATGGGGATTGAAGCTTAAAACGAGCAATGGAAGTACTTAATTGTTAATATCTCAGCAACCGCACAATGCAGAAAAAAAATTTAAATTTCACAAAAATCATTATTTTCCTGGATAGGTTTTTGCTATTACATAGCCCATTGGGCTATGCAACTCGCAATAAAAATTCCATATCTCACACCGTAAAGGGAAATGGTAACGGTAACAGCAACAATAACAGCAAAGGAAACAGAAGTACAAAAGGAAATGCAAGCGCATATGGAATAGCAAACCATAATGCGCACGGGCACAGTAATGCAATTGCAAATGCAATTGGTAACAGTAGCAGCAAGGAAGATGCAAAACAAAAGAGAAATGCAAACGCAAATGAAAGGGCTGCCAGAAACGCAAATGGCAATGCGCACGGTGATGCAAACAGAAACAGTAGTGGAAATGCAAATGGTAACAGTAGTGAAAACTCAAGCACAAATGACAGCGCAAAGGGTAACGCACATGGTGGCGTACACGAGAACAGTAATGCAAACGGGGATATAAACTCAAGTGGAAACAGTAACTGTAACAGTAACAGAAGTGCATATCCTGTTTTTGCCAAACAGTTGCATACAGAAACACAAAGAATGTATGCATTGTAATGGGCATCGACGCTTAAAATGAGCATTTGAAGTACTTAATTGTTAATATTTCAGCAACCGCACGACATAGGAAAAAAATGTAAATTTCACAAAAATCATGAATTTCTTGGCTAGGTTTCTGTTATTACATAGCTGATAGGGCTATGCAACTCGCAAAAAAAAAATCTGTATCTTGCATAGTTTTCGAGATACGAGCCCCGAAAAGCGTGGCGTACGTCACCATGTTAGTCTATGGGAAAATTACCAACTTTGGAGTACTGTAACTTTGCAACCATGCACTATTTTCTCACCAAACCACCAAAAGGCACATCTGACAGATGTTGGCTGTCTTCCCTCCAAATTTTAGCTCAAAAGACCAAACCATTCTTTCGCAGCAAGGTGGCAAAGAATTCTTGTCATTTTGCCATAGTCTGAAAAAGTACTTTCACAAATTACAACACTTTTCGCAAAAATTTGTGAAAGTGTCGCAGATGCGGCACTACTTTGTGACGCTACTGTTTCCAGGAATTTGAAAAACATATTTCTGGGGTGTTTAACCCCAAAATAAAGACATGGCTAGCATCCTCAGGGTGTGACTAGGTGAACACAAAAATAATTGTGTCCCTAGAAGGTCCCAAATTTAAATGCCAAGCATTTTTCTGATCACTAACTGAAAACAAAATGGTGGATTTGCGACTCTACTAGGGCCATTTGCAACACTAAAAAGTGCATTTGCAAAAGTGTTGAGTATTTTGTTAACTTTTCCCATTGACTTATAATGGGAATTTGTTTTTTGAATAACTTTTTAACCATTCAATATTTTTTCATGAAATCTTAAACTGGCACATTGGGGTCCATGGCCACACGTTCCCTGAAGTTTTCAGACCAGTCGCACAAACTGTACGACCTGTAGGCGAGAGCAAAGAAATCGCAAAAAAGCGTAATTGCGCAATTCATTATCGCTTAATAACTCTGCACCCGTATATCTGACTGGTACGAAGCTTGGCAGATCCCAAGATCTACCATGCTCAATTGTGCATACCAAATTTCAGACAAATCTGGTGAACTGTGACAAAGTTATTAAGGTGCATAATTTGACCCTTTAACCTTAAAAGTGCTACTCAACCCTAACTATGGTAGCACTACAGTGCTACCATAATATATATATATTAGAGGCAAAAAAATCCATTTAATGCATCAGTTAGAGTTGTTCCACAGCAAAACAGTCAGGAAATTTGGGGTTGGGTTTGAAAGCCCTCCTTGGACCCCCCCGGCCCAGCCCCCCAACCAGCATCGGGGTGCACATTGGCGTCATTGGCCCTAACTCTCACCCCATCACATGTGTAAAGAAGCAGAGATATAGGAGAATGGGGTGAGAGTTAGGACCGATGACCCCAACGTACACCCCGATGTCGGTTGAGGGTGGGCTGGGGGGTTCAAGGGGGCGCTTTCAACCCTAACCTCAAATTACCTCTACCTTTTTGCTGTGAAACAAACCCTAACTGATACATTAAATGGAGTTTTTATCCTAATTTCTTCTTTTGAGAATGAGAATGATAAATAGTGAATGGAATGCAGCCCCGCGCTCCCGCCATGTGATGTCTTGTTACATAGTAACAGGAACTGCAAAGCAAACACAAGCGGCAAAGATAATGCACATGGCAAAGCAAACGTAAATGGTAAAACAAACATTTATAGAAATGCAAGCGTAAAGTAACGTTGAAGCAAACAGTTATGTAAATGGGGACATCAAACATAAGTGCATACAGAACGCAACTGGTAACACACACATTCACGGTACCAGAATTGTAAACGCAAATGGTAACAGTAACAGCAACAATAATGCCAAAGTAAACAAAAATGCAAGCACATGCAAAAACGCAAACCGTAAAGCACACACTCATGGAACAACAGTCGTAAACATCTTTCAGATGAGACGTTAAACCGAGGTCCCATCTGCCTGGATTGGTGGTAGTTCAGGTGGATGTTAAAGATCACATGGCACTTATCGAAAAGAGTAGGGGCAACTTTTATTGTAATAAACACATAAATACAATTCCACAAAAAACATTGCATGATAAACAGAATACCGGCAGAAAGTATTCCAAACCTATGGAAACAAGAGATCACTCAACCTAGCTCTACACCTTGTCTACCCAAAAGTCCCATAATAGATGTCCCAAAGAAAAACATAGTGTGCCACAAGAGCTCCAAAAGGATAGAAAATCAAAATAAGAAACTCAAAAAAAACCAACTCCCTTTATTAAAAAAAATATTCATAAACCAATCCCTCCTTCCCCCAGACTCTGTAAATAATTACCAACCCATTTCCACCACCACCTAATGCCCTTGACACCTCAACTAAAGAGAGAAAGAAGGTCGGGGTTAGGTGGGAAAACCAGTTTCACTACCTACTATTTATATTTAATAATATGTGAAAACCCTTCCACCATATCCTAACTTTATCCACATTGTACAATTGCATATCTGATAAAAAACTTTACTCAAACATTAGTCACATAACATCTAAATCCTTCTAAGGTGGGTTTCCTTTGATATAATACCCATTGACATCTTGTTTGCCATAGGCAATACCTTAAACATGCAAAAATACTACTAAAGTACCCTTCTCATACCGTTACAAGGACGGGAAACTCCCAATCACCAAAATGTCATAATTTAATTTGGCCAACCAAGGTAGATCCCATAATTTTGCCAAATATTCCCACAATTTAATCGGAAAAGAGCACTGTAGAAAGAAATGTTCCATTGTTTCCTCCTGGTTTATACATTCCAAATAAGGACAAGACCTCTGTTCCTTTGCTTTATATTTCGCAGTTCCCCTAACATTTAATCTTCCATACATCATGAGCCATTGAACCTCCCACATATAAACTGGCAACCTGGGATTATTCAGTTGTTCCAATACGTCCAAATTCCGCCCTATAGGGCAATTTTTGAAGCTTGACTCAGAAGGTTAACTCAAGGTCATAAAATCATTATATAATGTCCTTGAAGAACTCCTTATAATTTGGTTTTTGGTTACTTTCCATTTATATAATTTCTGTGCTGCAGGCTTAAAATATTCCTGCAAAGATAAGTGTGGGGATAATTTAGGTGTGCAATGCAACCAAGTTGTTAGATAACGCTTCATTGAATTTTTAAAGAAGAAAATCTCCTGAAATCCTGAAGGGCCTAAACCATATTTTAATGAAAAGGAATAAAATAACAAAAACCAAAAAACAACTGGGTCTACCATCCCCAAACCTCCCCGTTTCCTATCCAGATAAGTGAAACCTCTTTTAATGGGGTTCATTCTGTTGCCCCATAACAACTAGAAACAAATACTATAAAGCCTAGTCTCGTACTGAGCAGGCAGGGGGTAAATAACAGCTAAGTACTGTAGGCTTGTCAAAATAAATTGCTTTAAAACTTGAATTTGTTTAATTTTCGCAAATTTAAACCTTTTCCATCTATTTACTTTAGCTTCTATTTTATCCAAAACCAATTTCAAATTATCCTCTGGTCGGTTCTGGGGCCCAAAAAGTACCCCTAAAATTGTCAAAGGCTCAGTAGACATTGATATAGAATTAAAATACACTGGGTCTTGATGGGACATACCCAATAATAAACCTTTAGACTTATTTAAATTAATCTTTGCATTAGATAAGCTTGTATATATATCAAACACGGAAAAAAAAAACCTTTATTTGTGAGTATTTTGAAAAAAAAAGGCATACATCGTCAGCATATGCCTGAATGGTAATAAATGACTTTGTACCAGGAATGCTCAGCCCCGACCACAAAGGAGACGAGCTCACTACTCTAAGCAGTGGTTCCAAAGAGAAATTATAAAGAAGGGGGCTTAAAGGGCATCCCTGTCGTACACCACATTTTCTTTTAAAACCTCTCCCCAATTCTCCTTTGATAAGTGGGAACACCTGAGCAGAGGCATTTAACCCTTTAATTAAATTCAATAACTCCCCACCCGGGACCTTAAAAAATTCTAAAGTGGCAAACAAAAAAAAATGACTAACTCTATCAAAAGCCTTTTCTAAATCCAACAACTATATATACCCTTTCTCCCCTAAGTCATTCACCTGCTCAATTATATCCCTAATAAGACACAGAACTGACTGGATTCTCCTATTGGGTATACCACAATGCTGAACCGGAGTAAACATAACCTCAGACATGACTTTCAGTATATTGTTGATCAAAGTAGTAAGAATTTTATAATCAGAGTTCAGCAAGGTAATTGGCCTCCAATTCTGAAACTCCCCCTTATCCCCTGACTTAAATATATATATCTGCAAACCCTCTGAAAAGGACCGTGGACTCACCGCCTCCTCAAAAAAATAATTAAAGACCAAAACCAAACAATTCAATACTTCTGACTGAAACATTTTATAAAATAAATTAGAGAGTCCATCTAAACCTGGGGATACATTCGATTTCAGAGTATTTATAACCTCCTTAATCTTGGCATAAGAAAAGGGTTGCTTAATACTTTTAAGAATCTCAGGATCCAATTCATTTGCTATAGGAGGGCCCAAAAACTGCTTAACCTGTCATAAAGTAGGAGCATAATGGGAATCCAGCTCCCTAAAATGCTCTGTAATCTTATCCCCTATAGCCTGAACTGTAGACACTTTCCCATTCCCTTGATTTAAAAAAATCCAAAGAGACATGATCTTTTAAAGATTTACAAAGCTCAAAGGGGTCTCCAACCACAGATTTTGTCATATGATTAGAAATCACAGCTTGTAAGGTTTTTGTACGATCATATTGTAACACCCTCATTTGTGCCTTAATTGATGCAATTTGTATCAAAAAATCCTCACCAGAGGAATTTGCCAATGTAAGTACTTGTTGTAATTGAGTCCTTAATTTTAAACAGTCAAAAAACTCAGTTTTCTGACACCTCTTCCCATACTTTTTGAACCATGAAATACAATCCTCCTTTGTTTCCTGCCACTATTTCCTCAAATCCGGATACAAAAAACTCACCGATAATCTAGCTTGTAATATCCGTCTAATAGAATTCAGAACTACTTTTTCTTGTAGGATGGAGGTGTTTAATTTCCACCTAGTCCGCTGTCTACCATATCCCTCTATTTCTCCTACCTTTACCTGCAAAAGAGCATGATCTGAAAATTCAACTGGAATAATCTGTGTACTAGATGTCGGAATTTTTTTGGAAATAAATAGGTAATCAATTGTAAATCTTTTCCCACCTTTAAAGAAGGTACCCCTAGGACCAGTAGTCCTGTTATCATTACAGGACACTAACTCTGCTGTTTTAATAATCTCCCTTAAACAGTGTGTGTCACAATATATTTTTTTCCATTCCCCACTCCTCTCCCTGGCCCTCCTATGCTACAGTTAAAATCCCTCCCCAAAGGATGGGGTGATGCGTCCTCAAGAAAGGTTGGATCCCTTTCAAACAAGTTACCCTCCCTGACTTTGTTTGGGGGTTATAAATATTAATCAATCGTAGAGTGTGAGTATACCAATTCCCCTCTACAATCAGTATTCTGCCAGGGCTTAAATCTATTAATTTGTGCAAAACAAAATTATAAGAATTGAAAAGAATTCCAACCCCATCCGCCCTATCTTCTCCGAACGACCAAAAGGATGGTCCCCATGGCCAATCCTTAGTAAAAGCAGCAATCTGGTTTTTGGAGAACATCCATGTTTCTTGTAGGAAACAAACAGAAATTTGCAGATCATGTATTAACTGAAACACCGCCTGTCTCTTCTGTACCTTTAAAAGACTATGGGTGTTTAATGTAGCCCATAACAAAACCATTACAAGTAACCAAACCACTTAGCAACTCCTAAACTTCTGTTCATTTTTTCTTCTTTCCCTTATACTCCTCCCTAGGAGGCGCCAAGGCATCCTGTACTGACACTTGTGAATCTGTATCCCCAATGTCCATTTCCGAATCCCCCCAAAATAAAGCTGCATAGGAGTTTTTAGTTTCAATGGCCTCTGGTTCCAGAGGCAAAAGTGACTGAGAAGACCTACTTGACCTTCTAGGGGGTAATGGTGGTTGCAAAGGTGGAACCGAAGCAACCGCTAAATCCTCATTTGGGGCTATGTAACACACTGGCTGCAGAAGATCAGAAACTTCCTCTACCAATTCCTTTTTCAGCACTTTAGGCGGAGCAGTTGTAGCCCACTAGCCCCTACTTTTACCTGAGGTTCTACAGTGCTCTCAGTACCGAAGGGCCTTGCGATATTCCCACCCCTGCTGAGATTCTCTGGCATCTTGTGCTTTTTGGATGATCACATCCGAATTCCACAGCTGGTCTTATTTTGTGCCGCCATGGACAATCCCTAAAAGCATGGTTCTGTTCTTCACAAAGATTGCATTTTATTGCGTTTACACAAAACATGGTTACATGACCCACTTCCCCACAATTATCACACTTGGGCTGGTCACATGTACTGGATAAGTGCGTCCGAGCTCCACATTTATAACATGCCCCGGGCTGTCCGCTATAAAAACAGACCCCCCTATCCCTTCCCAACAAGAAGGAGTTTGGGATATGCTCAACCCCCAAGGCTGTTTGCCGTAATTTGACTTTAAATTTCCACCCTCCTGTCCAAAATTGCTCAGAATCTAAAATTGGCTCTGGATCACTCTGAACTTCACATTTCTGTGAGAGCCAGAATACAATATCTTTACATGTGCCCCTCATTTCTAAACATTCGTCACATACTTAATTAAAGGCTTTGATAGAGGATAACCAAAAGGGGGCCCATAAAGGAGAGAACTTTACCTGATTATACCTCTCCCAAAAAGCTCCAACAAAGCAGGGGAACAAAACTAATATCATAGTTATCCTCTCCTGAGATGTTTATAAAGCAAAACATCCCGAGGGGAAAACATCAAAGACTCCTTTATCAACGTTTTGCCTACAAAATACCTATTAGGCCTTTCCTTTAATCCGCCCTGATATCTAATGCGCACTGCATTCCTCCGAGTGCAGCTTCCCTCTTACTCTGTGCAAATAAACTAGACATAAGGGGTTTCTCATGAGTAGGCCTTGACACATCATTGCTGTTCCCAGTACTTAGGTTTTGTAATGCAGCACTTTCACCCTGTTTAACTATAATATCCACATTTTCCCCTTTGCTATTCTCTATTTCTGCTCTACTTTCCATAGGATTCATTTTAATCTCCCCACCTCCAGGTTGCCATCCTGGCGATGATTTATCTAAATCTAAAGAAGTGTCCCATGCCAAATCCAGCGTCCATATCCCCTGCCCTAATTTCTTCCACCCTGCTGCCACCAAAGCTGATTGTGGGGACCAATTTTCATCATGCACTAAAGGCTGCAAGGTTGAAACAGGTTTTCCTTTAAGATTTACAGGGCAACAATTATAAGCCTCCTCAGCCACTTATGACTCTCTTGTCTCTGCTGTTCAGATTTTTTAAACTGAATTCCGTCACCCCATCTTGCACTTCAGCCTTAGTCTGATAAGTCACTGGGGTCTTTGCTTCACTCCCACCACACCCGTTTTAGCGGGTTTAAACACGAAACCAGTCTCTCTGTTAATGTGAAAGGTGGGGAAGCCCTCTTTGGGCCATACAGTACTCACGGCCCCTTGATTGGGTGTCCTCTCCTTAGCCGAAACAGTCTCAGACTCTTTCCGCATCAATTGCCTTTGAACTGCCACACGTCCTCTTTCCGCCGCTTCCCCTGCTTCCTTCTTCAACTCCACTGTAAAGTTTCCAACCTGTTGTTTCTCCGTTAGATCCAGAGCCGCCCATGAAATCACCGATAACTGGGCAACCTCTTTCCAGCCCGACCGCACTTCCGCATTCCCAAAAACCAGCGCAGCCTCGCCAGCCAGTTTTAAAGGCACAGTGCTTTGTGATAACTGCAAACTTGCCCAGGGATCCTCTGCATACTCAGCTTTAAAAGAACTCCCTGCTCCATATGCCAAAACATCCTTCTCCAGCGCCTCCGTTGTAGCCATGGCATCGTGAAAAAATTAATTCACCTCCGACTCCACTCCGTCTCTCATGCTTGCCGGCGAGTGCCGTTTCAATTTCATCTTCGTGTCCGTAGTCGACACAACCTCTTCCTCCACAGACTTAGCCACAGTGGCCATCTTGGCAACATCAACAAACCCCCCTACTGGCCACCGAGCGCCAGCAGCGTAGGGGAATTTCCCTGGTGTCCTGGCCAAATTTCCCTCATTCACTAAAAAAATACCACCAACAGCTTAATCTGGTTCAAGGTCAGTTGGCATTCATCTGTATCCCCTTCCCCCGGGTCATGCCTGAAAATAGGCAGGATTTTTCTAGTGCACTCACCCGGTCAACAAAAGCTAAATAAATAAACACAAATGGTTGCAGTAACAGCAATAATAAAGGCAACAGAAACAGAAATGCAAGCGCATATGGAAATGCAAACTGTTACACACAAGGTCATGGTACCACAATTGTAAATGTAAATGGTAACAGTAACAGCAACAATAAAACCAACAGAAACACAAGCACATACAAAAACACAAACAGTAAAGTGCATGGGCACAGTATCGCAATAGCAAATGCAAATGGTAATGGTAACAGCAACAATAACATGAAACAAAACAGAAATGCAAGTGCAAACAAAAACGCAAACTGTAACGCACACGGTGGTTTAGACAGGAACGGTAATGCAAACGGTAACAGAAGCGCAACTGGAAACGTTAACTGACACAGTACCGGAAGGGCAAACCCTTCTTTCCCCAAAAAACCGCATTGAAAAAATACATTGAAAACAAAGAATGTATGCATTATAATTGACTTTGGGGCAGAACATTATGACTTAGAATACTAAGGAACAGATATTCAAAACTTTGCGCTGGGCAAAAACCGTTTGCACAGGTTTAGCACGGGATTAGCGCTGGTCTGCTATATTCAAAAGGCCAAATAACGCTGGCAAACTGCATTAGCGCCGGGCAAGATTATAATGTATGCAAGGGGCAAACTGACATGAATACAGGCGCAATGCTATATTCAGTGACTAACGCCACGCTAAGTGGTTTTGTGCGACTTAGCGCGACACTTAGCGCGGTGAAAATTACCACCCAGGAAAAGCTTGTCTTAATCCTGGGCAATCAGCTTTGCGTGACACTTTGGCTTTGCACGGTGTTTGCGTGGGTTTAGCGTGGGTTTAGTGCGACCCTAACAAATAAATATGACACATAGATAAAGCCAAACATGGAGGAAGCATGCTGCTAACCGATGGCATCACAATGATGCCATCATCTGCCACCAGTCCCAGCCATGCCAGGCAGTAAGTGGTGACCCTGCCACCAGTGGACAGCACGGCAGTGTGGCCATACAGCACATACCTGTGGACCACACATCTGTGGACACAAACAGATGCTGGCACACACATGCAGCACTGTGGGCATGGAGGATTTTGAGGGGAGCGTGTATGGGTGGCAAGGCTGTGCCACAGACCAGGTGTGGCCACAAGGCTGGGACACATCATGCAGTGCACATGGGCCAGTATTGAGAATACCCCCAACACTAGTGTGCCTTTCGGATAATATATGCCCCCCAGGCCACATACCACAAAGCTGTACAACTGCCACAGCACACAAATCCAGAAATGTACATGTCACTGTGAGCATCCCATGCCACAGGTACAGCATCTGTGGGTCACGCAACAGCGTAACAGTAATGTCCACTGTCAGTAAACACCTGCAGGTTGGGCCTGTCACTGTGTACAGTGCAGTCATCATCACTGCCCTACACACCATGGGCAGTGCTGTGTCCCTCACACTACTGGCCCCCTTGCTACTGTAGTGTCTGCTGTGCACTGTAGCATGCCCTACAGTGTGACAGTTGCATGCAGCACCACCACCACCACCTGTGCCTATGCTGTCTTGTCCCCTGGGGTAGAATATGCTATGCTATGCTGTACTGTTTACATGTAGCCTGCAGCTATCATCGTGCACTGCCAGACTGACCTACAGGTGGAGCTGTGGTTGGATCTGGTCAGCCCCTGTACTTCCAGACTGACCTATAGGTGGCTCTGTGGTACCCTGCAGTAATGCTGGGCAAACTGCATGCAAATCAGGGTATAATGAGATACTAATCTGGTTGTTTGCCCAGAGGCTACCTAAGTAGGCTCATTTGCATGGCACTTTTGAATATGGCACATTTTAGCTCCGGGCAAACATGTTTTCCCCAGGCTAACTGCTTAGCTCCGTGCTAATGCCGTGCTAATGTGTTAGCATGGCGCTAACGGTACAGGGAATAATATACAGTTTTGATCACTGTTCTTTCACATCTGCTGCTTCCTGCAGCTGTACTGAGTCCATGTATTTGATGTCACACACATTGGCCATGTAGGTCATCTGTACCTGCCCTCACATTGCTGTGCACTGTGTTGTTGTTGTGGGTTGCACTTCCTGGTTGCTTTATTAAGTGCTGTCTTATTCCCGGGCTATTTTTGCCCTGCACTCCCAGACCAGTTTGCCCGGCTTCCTTAGCCTGCAATATTCAGCAGGATTAGCACCGGGCTATTTCCATTTCAATATAGCTTGCTCTGTGCTCTGGGCTAAGTTTGCCCACTGGGCAGTGCTAATTTAGCCCCTGGGCAAAGTTTTGAATATCTGGCCCTAAATTGCTTATATCTCAAGAACCGTGCGATGTAGAAAAGAAATTAAAATTTTGTATGAATTATTACTTTCCTGGCTAGTTTTGTACTTAGCCACCATTTGGGGGGGCTAAGCATTTTTTTGATGAAAAGTCTATCTTGCACCATTTCCAAGATATGGCCCTGAAAGATGCAATGGACACCATAATGTTAATCCATGACAAAAAAATGTCAACTTTGGAGTGCCGTCACTTTGCCGCCCTATAATATTATTTCACCAAACCTCCAAAAGGCACATCTGTGGGATGTTGGCTTTCTTCCCTCCAAATTTCAGCCCAAATGACCAAACCATTATTTTGCAGCAGTGCAGCAAAGAATTCCTGTAATGCATCAAATGCTGTAATGTTATCCTATGGGCAAAAAACGTCAACTTTGTAGTGCTGTAACTTTGCTGCCCTGTACTATTTCTTGACCAAACTACCAAAAGCTACATCTGTGGAATATTACCTCTCTTCCCTCCAAATCCCAAGTCAAAAGACCAAACCCTTCCCAAGACATTCAATATGAAAGATTACTAAAATTTCCCTATCTATTCCATTATAAAAAATCTGGCCATCTTGTCCCTCCCTCATGATCAAAGATGGTGATCAAAGAATCTCATGATCAAAGAGTTTGCAGGCTCATGATCAAAGAATTTGCAAGCTCATGAACAAAGATTTAAAAACCTTATAAATCAAAAAACTGAAGGAATTGTGGTAAACCACCATGACTTGACAAAACGAAGCCCCCTGAGTAAAACCCACCTTCATTTGACTTCCTATGACACCCCTGGGCTGAGAAAATTGTTTTTTAAATTGGGCCATCTCGTCCCTCACTCGCGATGCATGATCGCGATCAAAGAATCTTGAGGTCAAAGTTTTGCATCCTTGCGATCAAAAATTTGCTCGCTTCGCGAATAAAACAGGGGCAAGATGGCCAGATTTAAAGTTATTTTTCAGCACAGGGTGCCTAAACTATGAAATAAATGTAGGGTTTTGCTCAGGAGCTTCTTTTTCCCATCTGCATGCCCAAAATAATGTAATAACAATTCCTGGTAGTCTAGTGCCCCCAATAAAATATTTACATCCCTGGTAGTCTAGTGGCCCCCAATAAAATATATGAATGAAGTAATGCCCTGGTAGTCTAGTGCCCCCCTACCCCTGTTTTTAAGATCTCTGGTAGTCTAGTGGCCCGCTGAGCTGTATTGTCTTAGAATATGTCAATCATATCCCTGGTAGTCTAGCAGCGCCCCCAGCATAATAAAAGAAATAATGAGTTGATAATATACCTGGTAGTCTAGTGGCCCCCCACCCATCCATCCAAGCCCACCCAGCACCCCCCTACCCTTCGCCAGCCAGGGACTGGCACAGCCCTCCTTTCACCTCCACGGCCAGCCGCTGACTGTCTGCATTACGAGTGGTAATGCAAAGAGGCACTCAGAATATTTTAGAATGCTCTTTGCATTACCGCTCATAATGCAGACAGTAGGCAAGCTGGGCCATGGAGGTAAGAGGAGGGCTGTGCCAGTCGCCAGCTGGCGAAGGGTGGAGGGGTGCTAGGTGGGCTTGGATGGATGGATGGATGGATGGGGGAGTGGAGGGCCACTAGATTACCAGGTATGATATATACTCAATATTTCTTTCATTATGCTGGGGGGGCCGCTAGATTACCAGGGATATAAAGATTGACATATTATAAGACAATACAGCTTGGGGGCCACTAGACTACCAGAGATCTAAAAACAAAAGATGGTGTGGGCACTAGACTACCAGGGCATTACTTCATTTATATATTTTATTAGGGCCACGACTATCAGGGATGTAACTATTTTATTAGGGGGGCACTAGACTATCAGGGATTGTTATTACATTATTTTGGACATGCAGATGGGGCACAACAAAGCCCCCTAAGTAAAACCATTCACAGTCTAGGGCACCCCAGGGCTGAGAAAATAAAGTTTTAAATCTGGCCATCTCATCCCTTGCTCGCAATGTACGATCACGATCAAAGATTCTCGCAATCAAAGAATTTGTCGGCTCGTGATCAAAGATTGTTAGCGAGCCGTGAACAAAGAATTTAAAAGCCAAAAACTCTATTTTTGGACCAATTTGGATGGAACCAAAGCCATGGCTCAATAGATTGTGGTCCTCTGAGTAAATCCCATCGAAATTTTACTTCAGAAGTGACCCCTGAGCAGAGATATTTGTGTTTGTGCAGTCGGAAAACTGAAAACAAGATGGAGGCCCACACGGTCAAAGAATTTTTGAAATTCCTTGGGAACAAAGATTCTTGAACCACGAGGCTGCAAATTCTTTGGCTGCCAGGCAGAACGAGATGGCCAGAACCCCTATTCTTTGATCGCAAGATATATAGATATACATATAAATTTTCCCATTGACTTATAATGGGAATTTAAAAGTGCCATAACTTTTGAATGCCTTAATATTTTTTCACCAAACAAAAAGGGTAATTTTGGCCACCAAAGCTCTTTCTAATGAGCCATCTCACAGAGCAGCTTGCCACACAACTGCCATGCAGGACCACACTAAGGATGCCAAAAGGTGCCTCCAAAAATGGATAATTTTGCATTTTTCAGTGCTTTCGTACACAAAGACCGGCACTCCAACAGAAATGCAATTTGGAAATCAAGAGATCTAGTGCACCCCAATGTGAGTACCAAATTTCAGGCAAATCCATTGAACGGGTCCAAAGTTATTAACATCCAAACTTTTGACTTTAGTATGTAACTAGCCGCTCAACTTTAACTATAGTGGCGCGACCACGCCACTATTATATATATATATATATATATATATTAGAAGCAAAAAACTCTGTTTAATGCATTAGTTAGGGTTGTTCCACAGCGACAAAAGTGAGGAAATTCGCTGTTAGGGTTGAAAACCCTAACTCCGAATTCACCCCCCCCAGCACCACACACACACACACATTCAAGTATGGGGAGGACCAGTCAACACAACCAATGACAGACATCCAGCAGCAGGTGACGAAATAACAAAAGAATTGTTTAAATGTACTACGAGACATCCCCACCCACCTGACCAGGTACTGCATGCTCAGTGGAGATCAACAGCAAAACTGAGGCCATGTACACCAAATGTACACATCCCTGATTGCAGCTGCACACACTTACCACACTTAGTAGTTGCATGGCCTTACCTACCGATGCCCCACACCACACCACAACTGGTACTGTGCCATTAGTCAATATAAATGCTGAAGGTGCATGATGACAGTTGTAGAAAGGTTTAACACTAGTGAGTATACATTAATTAAGAGAAGTACATAAATTAACCACAAGACACTAGCATGCTCAAGATAAAAGTAGTGTTACATTTAGTAGGTGATTTACATAGTAGTACATTTACTGCAATGGTTTACTCAAGATAGAGAGGCTGATGTGTGTATGGAAAAGCATTGCCTGTTCAATGCTCTGAAATTCGTACTGCCAGTATCAGATGCATTCTTACTGATGAAGGTGTACTGCTCATGTACATACATAGACCTTCAGTGTGTTTCAATACTAAAGATGCAGTAAGTATTCTTTGTAAGAAACATTGTAATTGCATGGATCAGGCCAAGCAACTTCTAAATATCATAGCACTACTGAGCCAACAATGACGTACCTGTATCGGAGATGTATAATGGATAGATTTTCCTGTAGGCACTTACTGAGTATGTTGTACCTGATAAAGACAATCTCATTGCATCAGTGATGACCTTATTCAAATAGTAATACATTTACTATTGTTGCAATGAGTGATCTATGCCACTTATGGACACAGTGTAATTTTTTAACAGTTGTTTCATACTCAGGCTGTATGCCTAGTGTTTGGGTTTGCCACACTTCTGTCACTGATGCTATCAAAGTGATAACTATGTTAATTGTGGTACAACAGGAATCAAGTAGGTATTGTGTAGATATAAATAGAATGTCTTTTAGTATTGATTTAACTCACAATGGGGTAAGTGTACTAGGACAGCAGGGGTTATTCTCTATCTCTGACTCTGTCAGTTATAATCACACTAAGGTTTCAATGACTGTAATGATCAAGTTACACTGTTCATCTTCATGAGTTCATATTCACAGCCATTCTCCAGTAACTAGACAGTGTATGGTGTAACTGGGTGGGACACTGTGTTGCAAAGCTGCTACAGTGCCTAGCAGAGGGATACTATCTACTCATAAAGACAATTAAGCAATAAGGCATGACCAACAGTTATGTTAAATGGTCTGTTAATCACCCTGTGGGGGTTTAATGTTGAATGAGGCATAGCCGAGTGCTACATGTCGCTAGACAGTGTTAAACTGACCATTAATATAATACCTGGGAGTGGCTTACTGCTATCATAATAAAACTGTTTTTTAAACAACATTAAACCATGTTCATCATATGGTTAGGCTCCACATGTATGTTAATAAAAAGTAAACATAAGGCTGTTACAATGTTTACAGTCAATTAGAAAGCTGCATTTCTCAAACCCTTGTTATAATCAGAGATATTATACCTGTACAACTCCTTGGTTTTGCTGAACTCTATTGCTCAGGTGGCCCACCACATGTGGTCTGGTCTGGTGTGGAGCATCGGTAGGTAAGGCCATGCAACTACTAAGTGTGGTACGTTGTGTGCAGCTGCAATCAGGGATGTGTACATTTGGTGTACATGGCCTCAGTTTTGCTGTTGATCTCCACTGAGCATGCAGTACCTGGTCAGGTGGGTGGGGATGTCTCGTAGTACATTTAGACAATTGTTTGTTATTTATGTCACCTGCTGCTGGATGTCTGTCATTGGTTGTGTTGACTTGGTCCTCCCCCATACTTGAATGTGTGTGTGTGTGTCTGTGTGTGTGTGGTGCTGGGAGGGTGAATTCGGAGTTAGGGTTTTCAACCCTAACAACAAATTTCCTCACTTTTGTCGCTGTGGAACAACCCTAACTAATGCATTAAATGGAGTTTTTTGCCTCTAATTTCCCTTCTTTTTGAGAATGGTAACGAGAAATAGTGAATGTAATGCTGCGGTGGAAGGGCCCCGTGCTCCCACCACATGATGTCTTGTGGCATAGTAACAGGAGCAGCAACGCAAACAGAAATGCTAACAGTGGCACACATGGTAACACAAGCGCAAATGAGAACAGAAAGGGTAATGCACACGGTGGCGTAGACGGGAACGGTCTGCCACGTGATGTGTTATCACATAATAACATGGTGCCTGCAAATGGAAATGTCAATGGGCATGGTGATGCAAAGTGAAACAGAAAGAGAAACAGTACTGTAGACACAAATGGTAAAAAATAACAGAAAAGCAAGCACAAATGAAAACGCAAAGGATAACGCACATAGGGCCCCATGCTCCCGGCATGTAATGCGGCAGCTGGAGCGCGGGGCCCGAAGAGCCCTACACTCCCACCACGTGATGTCTTGTGGCATAGTAACAGGAACAGCAATGCAAACAGAAGTGCTAACAGTGGCACACAATGTAACGCAAGCGTGAATGAGAACAGAAAGGATAACGAACACGGTGGCGTAGACGGGAACGGTGTGCCACGTGATGTCTTGTCACATAGTAACATGGTGCCTGTAAATCGAAATGGCAATGGGCATGGTGACGCAAAGTGAAACAGAAAGAGAAACATGCGGTACACACAAATGGCAAAAAAGTAACAGAAAGCATAGCGCAAATGAAGCATAAGGATGGCGTTGCGTGGTGGCGCGGGCGTCAGCGGTAAGTGAAACGGGCATGGAACCGCAAGCAGAAAGGGCAATGGTAACAGTAATGTAAGCGCTCAGGCTGGTTTTCCCAAAAAGCTGAATAGAGAAAGACAGTGAGTACAAAGAATGTATGCATAATAATGGGTATTGGAGCAGAAAATGAGGACTTGGAATACTCAGTAAGTTATATCTCAGGAACTGTATGACATAGAAAAAAAATTTAAAAGTCGTATGATTTATGGCTGTCCTGGCTAGTTTTGCATTTAACCCCCATCAGGGGGCTAAAAAATTTTCCCGGCAAAACTCCGTATCTACGCACCGTTTTGAGATACGGGGCCTGGCAGCTTGTGAACGCCGTAATGTTATCCTGTGGGAAAAAAGAGAAGTTCGAGCGCCATAACTTTGCCTCCTGTAATATTTTTCACCAAACCACTGAAAGGCACATCTGTGAGCTGTTGGCTGTCTTCCTCAAATTTCAGGAAAAAAAGACCAAACCGTTATTTTGCAGCAGGGATCCAAAGGATTTCTGTAATCGTCGAGCGCCCGTAATGTTATCCTATGGGAAAACCGTCAACTTTGGAGTGCCGTAACTTTTCCCCCATGTAATATTTTTTCAATACAACACTGAAAGGCACATCTGTGAGATGTCGACTCCGTTCCTTCCAAATTTCAGCTCAAAATTCCAAACGGTTCTTTTGCAGCGCAGTGCCAAAGAATTGCTGTAATTTTCCCACAGACTAGAAAACTACTGTCGCATTTTGCGAAAGCTTTCACAAAAAATTGCGAAACTTTGTGAGCACGAAAGTCATTATGAAAGTACTTTTCAGAAATTTGAAAAACATATTTCTGGGGTGTTTTACCACAAAATAAAGACATGGCAAGCATTCTCAGGGCCGACTAGGTGAATACAAAAAAAATTAGGTTGCTAGAGGGTCCCAAATTTAAATGCCAACCATTTTCTGATCACCAACTGAAAACAAAATGGCCAATTTGCAAAAGTAGCAGGCCCATTGCAGAAAGAAATGCATTTGTGAAAGTGTTGAACTTTTGTTAACTTTTCCATTGACTTATAATGGGAAACTGTTTTTGAATAACTTTTGAACCGTTTAATATTTTTCCACGAAATCTTTGAAAGGCACATCGGGGACCCCGGCCGCACGTTCCCTGAAGATTTTGGGCCGGTCGCACAAACTGTACGACCTGTAGGCGTGACCATAGAATTCCAGAAAAGCGTAAACGCGCACACAGATCACACTTAATAACTCCGCAGCTGTATATCCGACCAGTACTAAACTTGGCAGATCCCAAGGCCTATAGTTCTTGATCATAAATTCCAAATTTCAGGCAAATCCATCAAACAGTTGCAAAGTTATTAAGGTGCAAAGTTTTTGGGTTTAACAGAGAAATGGCTCCTCAACCCTAACTATGGTAGCACTACCGTGCTACCATAATATATATATATATATATATTTATGGCAAAAAACTCTGTTTAATGCATCAGTTAGGGTTGTTCCACAGAGACAAAAGTGAGGAAATTCTGTGTTAGGGTTGAAAACCCTAATTCCAAATTCACCCCCCAGCACCACACACACACAGACACACACACATGCAAGTAGGGGGGTGGACCAAGACAACATGATCAATGACAGACAACCAGCAGCAGGTGACAGAAATAAAAAACAATTGTCTAAATGTACTACAAGACATTCCCACCCACCTGACCAGGTACTGCATGCTCAGTGGAGGTCAACAGCAAAACTGAGGCCATGTACACCAAACGTACACATCCCTGACTGCAGGTGCACACAACGTACCACACTTAGTAGTTGCATGGCCTTACCTAGCGATGGCCCACACCCCACCACACCTGGTAGGCCACCTCAGCTGTAGAGCACAGCAAAACTAAGTAGTTGTACAGGTGCAATATGTGGGTTTGACTTCATGTATACACACTCTCCCACTGCTAGGCACTGTAGGACCTTTGCAAGGCAGTGCCCCACCCACTCAGACCATGTACTGTGTAGTTACTGGAGAACGGCAGTTAAAATTAACCCATGTAGATCAACACTGTAACTCGATGATTGCAGCCATCCAAAGGTTAGTATAATTATAACTCACAGAGTCTATGATAGAGAATGCCTCCTCCCATCCTACAACACTTATCTCATTGTGACTAAAATCTATACTAAAAGAAATTCTATTTATATCTACGCTATACCTACTTGATTCCTGTTGTAGTACAATTAACATAGTTATCACTTTGATAATGTCAGTGACAGAATTGTGCCAAACCCAAAGACTAGGTACTACAACCTGAGTATAGAACAACTACTAAAAAAGTGAGGCTGTGTGCATTAGTGGTATAGATCACTCATTGCAACAATACTAAACTTACCACTATTTCAATAAGTGAGGCATCAGAGAGGCAATGCCATTGTCTTTACCAGGTAGTACATCCTCAGTAAGGACCTACAGGAAAATTGAGCATATAGACATCTGTGATACACCTACGTCATTGTTGGTGCAGTAATGTTAGGATATTTAGAAGTTGCTTGGCCTCAGCCAGGTAATTACACTGTTTGTTAGAAAGAACAGTTACTGCATTTGTAGTATACAGACACACTGAAGGTATATTTATGTACAGCAACAGTACACCTACATCACTGAAACTGTATAGCTGATACTGACATTAGGAGTTGCACATCCTTGTACAGGCAATAGTTTTCCATACCTCGACATCAGCCTCTCTATCTTGAGTATACAGTTGCAGTAAATTTACTATTATGTAAATCACATAGTAAATGCAACAGTTCTTTTATCTTGATGATGGCTGTGTCTTGTAGTAAATTTATGTTGTTGTCTTAATTTCTGTTTACTCATAAGTGTAAAAACCTTTGCACAGCTGCAATCAGACACCTGCATCATTGATGTCCAGTCATGGTGCAGTACCAGATGTGGTGGGGTGTGGGGCATCGCTAGGTAAGGCCATGCAACTACTAAGTGTGGTACGCTGTGTGCACCTGCAATCAGGGATGTGTACGTTTGGTGTACATGGCCTCAGTTTTGCTGTTGACCTCCACTGAGCATGCAGTACCTGGTCAGATGGGTGGGGATGTCTTGTAGTACATTTAGACAATTGTTTTTTATTTCTGTCACCTGCTGCTGGTTGTCTGTCATTGGTTTGTTGCCTTGGTCCTCCCCAATTGCATATGTGTGTGTGTGTGTGTGTGTGTGTGTGTGTGTGTGTGTGTGTGTGTGTGTGTCTGTGTGTGTGTGGTGGTGCTGGGAGTGATTCGGAGTTAGGGTTTTCAACCTAACATTGAATTTCCTCACTTTTGTTGCTGTGGAACAACCCTAACTGATGCATTAGACAGAGTTTTTTGCCATGAATATCCTGTCTTTCTGAGAATGATAAGTACCAATAGTATATGATTCGTTGTTTTACCAGGACTGCACATACATAGAGAAATGCACCAAAATGAAGAACACAGTAAATCGTATGAAGACTAAGACAACATCCATCTCAACCATATACCTTTTTATATTTATGTATTTACTTTCACTTACCACTGTTATGTCAATACTAATTTATTTGCAGTGTCTTACTCATTACCTTTTTGCAATGTACCTACTCTTCTGACACATAAAGAATGTAGTACTCTATTTCTAAGCACCACTTTTAAATATTCATATCTTGCATCTTCCTCTTCTGTATCTTTACTAGACAAAAAAATCAGACATAAGTCATTCTTACTAACGTAGGTACAAAAATGTTTGCATAACACTGCAACATCCATAACATAACAAGAATTTAAATGTGTCATCTGTTTAAACCTTAAATGCTGTCTATAACAATCTTCTTCACCAAACTAGGTAAACCGAATGGTTTCTTATAGAATATGTAACCAATAAGGCATGACCAACAGTTGTGTTAATGGTCCGTTAATCACCTGCTACTGGTGTAGCACGACTCAAGGTGTACAGTCTAACAGATGCACTTACAGGCTGATTAACTGTCCATTAACATAATCCCTGGAAGTCCCTTATTGCCACAATTATTAAACTCATTTTAAATAGTGTGAAACCTTGTTCAACCTATATCAGCCTACATATGTATGTCGATTTAAATTCCACATGAATCTGCTAGAATGTTTGAGGAAATGATAAAACCGCATTTGTCTAACCCTTTGTTATAAATATTGATGATAAACATCCTCACAATTGAATAATACCACAAACAAAAAGTTATATTCAAAAAATATTTTTTCTCTGTTTTTATAAAAGTAAAAGAAATATTTTTTTAAAATCTTAAATGAAAAAAGTCACTCTTGACAAAATAAATGGTAAAAATTCAACTTGTAAACTGTTAAAGTAACAAAAAAGAAAAACTATATTGATGTATCATTTAGAAAAAAATAATACATAAAAAAATATATAATTTTATTTATAAAACTTCTTTTATGTATAAAACATTCAAAAATATTAACAACAATAAATACAACAATTTGAAGACAATAATTAACATAATTGGCAGCCACTATTTGCGAGAGGTGTGTGCTGCTTGAGGCAGTCCGAGCCATAAGCTGGAGTCAGTGTGGAGGTGCAACGGAAGTGGAAGCTGTTGCGCCCTCCAGAGGAGATAGTCTCTGGTGGAGAGTGGTCACTTCACTGCAGGGAAGCTGGATGTTACAGATGGAGGTGGAGGTGAAGTGCTGGTACTGGCCACGGTGTCCCCAGCCGCTGTCACCACAGGCTCAAGCACAAGGTTGTCAGTCCGCTGTTGCGCTTCCATGAAGGACAGCAATCTCTGCTGTCCTTCATGGAGTGCAACATTATCTTTAGTGAGACCGTCAACCTTGCTCTCTAGCCTGCGATAACAGCGGCAGTGGCCAGTACAGCATTTCACACGACGTCATCCTACAAAGAGTCAAAAAACATAAATCAATACATCAGCCTCAAAACAGTGATTACGTTTTTGTCTTTCACCTTACCATATTTATATCTAATTCACTAATTGTTATACATTTTGTTGCCACTATTAACACTATTTAGAACTGTGATACAAATATTGATTCCTGTCTTGCCAGTTATCATATTTTTTGTACCATATTATGTCCTTTGTTGACAACATAAAAAGATTTATAACAACAGTACACTTTCTACACTATTCTTGTATTTAACTTACTATATGGCAATACTCATATCTAAATGTTTTACCATAATAAACAACACAGTCTCATACACTGATACTACCTCTTCATTGTGTGTGAAGAAGTATACTTTAGCATCTGTGCCTATATTATTTCTTCACACCTGCAAGAGAATATTCAACTACCTGCACACCAACAGTATGATTACATAATCCAATGTTTACATTATCATCTGTTTAATAACTGCTACAAAAGACACACACATGTCAACTTGTTATTTACCCTCTGTACATATTTTCATTTATAAAAATCATCTTTTACTGCCATAACATTGATTAAGCAGCAAGCCATGAACAAGTGTCATTTTTATGTTGTTTTGATGACCTGCATGCCTGTAGTGTGGCAGAAAATATTACCAAATACCAAAATGTCCTAAATGGTGATTAACTGACCACTGACACAATCAGTGGAAGTACCTTATTTGTATTTTAATAAAACTACTTAATAACTCTCTTAAACCTTCTTCACCATATGATCAATTTCTACATTAATGTTTGTGAAAGATGTACATAACCAGTTAGAATGTTTACAGTTAATTAAAAACTCTATTTGTCACAATGGTTTTTTAATACTTGAAATCATCTTATAGATTTAGTAAGCAAGAACTGACTTATTTTACTAAGTACTTAATCTAATACAGTACATTCTTTACACATCATGTAAATAAAGAGTAGGAGATATGTCCACAAGTGTTGTGCAAGACGCACAATTGTGACACCATGCACAATGCACTGATGCATGCCAGTGTGATATTCAAAAGTGCTATGGGCCTGGCATTAAATACCGATCAATCTAAACATAACAGTAATACATGCAACACAATTAGCAGGTTCATTCCCATTCCATGTTACATACAACCCAATATTCAGCCCAGGATGTAGTAACACATCAGATGAATAGGCAATTGGCTCCAGGAACAGACACAGAGGGTCGTAATTGGCAGAGGATAGTCTCATCCCCAAGGAGGGTCATTAGTGGGATCCCACAGGGATCAGTCCTTGGGCCTCTGCTGTTCAACGCCTCTGTCTCTGACATAAGGACAGGTATCAGGAGTGAGATGAGTCTCTTTGCAGATGACTCAAAACTGGGGGTGGTGGTGGTGGTGGATGGGGAGGAGGGGAGGGTGGCACTACAGGGGGACCTGGAGGCTCTAGAAAGATGGCCTAGAAAGTGGAAGCTGAGGTTCAATGCAGTGAAATGCAAGGTACTGCACCTGGGGGACAGAAACCTGGGCCAAGTGTACACCCTGGGGGGTGAAATGCTACAAGTCTTGATGGCTGAGAGGGAGCTGGGAGTGTTGGTGGATGTCAAGATGAACAACTTGGAGACCTGTAGGAGGGAAGCAGCCAAGGCCAACAGGATGCTGGGATGCATCGCTAGGGGGATCACCTCCAGAAGGAGGGAAGTGATACTCCGTCTGTATAACTGCTTGGTGAGGCCGCATCTCGAGTACTGCATGCAGTTTTGGAGGCCACACTTAAAGAGAGACATTTAGCTCCTGGAGGGGGTCCAGAGGATGGCAACCAAAATGATTTAGGGCTTGGGGGACAGGACCTATGGGGAGAGACTCGAAGAGCTAAATATGTACACATTGGAAGAGAGAAGGGACTGGGGGAACATGATAGAGGTCTTCAGGTCATGAAGGTGGTAAATAGGGGAGTAGCAGTCAGGGTGCTTCGAAGGAAGGAGGAGGGGCAACTAGAGGTCATGGGTGCAAGCTGGAGTGGGGAAGATTCAGAGGAGAAAGGAGGAGGTGCTACTTCACTGAGAGAGTGGTGGAGCCATGGAATGCACTGCCCAGGGGGCTGGTGGAGGTAGAGATGGTGCAGGGGTTCAAGAGGGTGTGGGATAGGTACAGGGGAAGGGTTCTGGAAGCAAAATCTAATGCAGTGAGAATATCTGGAACTGGTAAGGGAGAAGCCAGAGAAGGCCAGGGAGGCAGCAATGTCAGCTCCCAGGGCGGGGGCTGACCAAACAAGCAGATGCGAAAAACCGTTAGACCTATTCTGCTGGCATTTTAGTATGTTAGTATACCCTCCAAGTACTACTTGTACTTTACTGAATAGATTTGTTCATTAAAATGATCAACAGCTGCCACTCACAGCTTGGTTGCTACATCACATCTTACAGCATGACAGCTGTCGGCTCTGAGTGACCTCCTAAGCTACAGCAGCACCTTCATCCTGGTCCCCCCATGCTGACTGTGTGTATTACTATAGTAATAATGCTTCCTATGTCCCTGGTGTCCCAGTGCAACACTCATAGGCCTATTGCAGGAATCCCTCCAATATTATATGAAAGCAATACATCCTTTGTTAAGTAGTCCTACACCACTCCTCTCCCAGCCACTAAGCAACAACATGTCTACTCACCCCTTCACTGCTCTCAGTGGCAGTAAGTAGCTGCTTGCCAACTTGCAAGCCTGATGCACAATCACTGACTCTGTGGAATAGGGCTGTACACACATTGGCCACAACAGAAGCAAATGAGCATGAACCTTGCACCATAATAGACAACAGAGATTTATAAATGGATTCATTTGCATTTTTGTACAATGTAGTACTGTACAGCCTTCACAGGCATTGTTTAGGTTATGAAACAATGCTGTACAGTCCTACTAAATGAGACCAGTCATTATGCAACCACCTACCAAGCAGACAATGAACATAACATACATTCTGGGTTCAGGATACTGTGACACTATATCTTGTATGAATACCTGTTGTGATGGTATTTACATGGAGAGCTGGTGCATGGCTCCTCTTTCACCTCCACAGGTCTCACAATCACAGCTTCCCCGGGCTCTATAAAACATACAAGTACAAAAAATGATTACATATACCACAAAATATTAATGTAGTACTATACTTTTATTGTGAAATCGATTGTTTTATACTGTGTCATTGTGTTATTAAACCATGTAAACACATTTCTCTTTGTAACACTTCTGTGTTTCTATGATGTTCTGTCATTCAGCAACACTGACATGCACACAGCAACTCTTCCCATCTGTACAGTAAGAAAGTGACTTACATGAGCAGTAACAACAATGTCACAGATAATTCTTACAACTTGTGACCACATCATCGCTGTACACCTCACTGTAATTGTTAAACTATGTCTGTACATTAGTGCAGATGTCCATAGAGCTCTTCAGTGACGCCCACCCCATTTCCAGGTAGTATGCCAGTGTTACCATACACATAGAATACTGTCCACTCACTCATTCACAGATTCTGATAATATGTAACAAGGACACAACAGGCGCAAAATCATAATCTGTAACATATACATGGGTCATATCACCCAACCTCATAAACAAATATAACTATTTTTACCTTCTAATATCACTATCTGCATAACAGAACATTTTCTTGTGTATATTGTATCTGGTGACATCAGTATGTATCACATAAGTGAGTAGTATAGCAATATGTAATAACTCTTTTCATATACTATACAAGATCTAGATAACACATATATTGTAGTGAGTACCTCTATTACTCATTTGTAAGATGACTGTACATAACACAAAAAATACAATTCAAATGTGTACAAATATTTTCTTACACTGGAATGAACACAACATTCACCTATTTAACAACTTAAAAAAAACTATAGTACTACAATATTTTATGTTATTCTTGTCCACAACTGTCATGGCCAGTTATGGATCATGTTCAGTTAAACCAAACTGAGAAGTGTATAACTGATGTACATCTGTCTATAATATCTGTTTCTTTTGAATCACAGTTTATATAATGAAATACTATGCTTTTATTTTTACAGTTCTGAAGCAACATACTCCAACACGGTGTTTCTTTACTGTAGATGTCTCATGACAGCTGTAGTTCAGTCAAAAACTACAGGTTAGAGACTTAACTATGCCACATGTGGCACATCCTACAGTATACCCACACCCTTTAGCAGTATATTTAATTATACAAAAGCCCAGATATTCAAGCTGTGCCAGTCTGTGATGCAAGCCCAGGTGTAGCTGAATGTGCCTGTGCAGTGGCTTGTACTGGGCGATATTCAACAGAGCTGCACCATGTCCCAGCATTGTTGAATGTCGCACCCTGGCCATCATCAGTGCACATGGCACAGTGGCACTGCACCAGAACCAGTGGCCAGAGTGGACCATGGGGATGCAGTAGCACTTGTTCCATTGTGCTAGGTGCAACAACCACAATATTTGAAAGTCAACATGCAAATGGGGCCCTAATGATGCACAGTGCAAATGGGCAATTTTTATGTCATTATGCACTCATTTGCATGCAGATGCACCAATACCCCAAAACTTGTGCCTGGCACCCTGTCAGGCAGCAGCTCTTGGTTAACAAACCACCTGCAGCACATCAATGTGCCCCACAGCCCAAGCACAGACTGAAGTGAAATAACATAAAACTATATCCCTGGTGTTCCAGTAGACCTGTCCATCCAATTCTGGGCAGAATTTATATAAAATGAACCACTATCCCTGGTGGTTCTCTGGACATGTCTGCCCAATCACAGGTGAAAAAAAAATAAAAGAAATCTATTATACCTAGTGTGCAGTGGACACCCCTCCCCACCTACCTATTAATCCCTACCGTACAACTCCCCCCATTAGCGGTGGACAGGAGCAAGCCACCCACCCCGCCACCCACCAACTAACACCATTGGTAGGGCTGTGCATCCATTGTCCCACAGCGTGATCCAATGGGCGTGCCACCCATACAATACTACACATTCCAGATATGTGCATAGATCAATTCACATATGTGCAATGTGTAGAACAATATGTGCTGCATGAACATTGCCTGACACTGTGTAATAATGGACATACAGCCATACCAACAGTGTCAGTCAGCAGGTGGCAGAGTAGCAGGTGGGTGGGGTACTCCTGACTTTTGCTGACCAGGAGGGGGAGTGAAGCGTGACAGTGGGGATCAGTGGACAGTTAAAATGGGGTTCCACTGGAACAACACAGATAGCAGTTTTCTGTTATTTGTACTTAAGTCCACAATTGAGCACACATTTCAACTGGACTACCAGGGAAAATAGGTTAATTTTATGTTAATTCTGCCTGCGATCACTCAGAGACCTCCATTAGAGCACCAGGGATAGTGGTTAATTTTATATTAACTTAGCCTATGATCAGGCGGGCAGCTGTCCACTGGACCACCAGGGATATAGAACAACTATTTTATTATAGGTAGCCCACAATGAGGCAGGCAGCATTGCACTAGACCACCAGGTATGTAGGAAAAATATTTTACTATACTTACCCATGGTTTAGCAGGTAGTGTTCCACTCTACCATCAAGAATGTAGCAGAAATAAATTTTTTACTTAGCCCATGATTGTACATGGGTTTGTAGCCGCCACCACAGAGGTTCAGACAGAGCTTAGGTAGCCACCAAGAGATGGCAGCTGCCGTGTTGTGCCCTGCAATACGGCAGTTTACCTGTACATGACTAGCTGTTTATCCTTTTCTTTTGGAATCAAGTTTGTGTGGTGCAAGCAGACATTGCAGATGCATGGTTGAGCACATCCCAGACTGAATGTTGGGCTGTGCAGAATATGCATAAGAACACTCCCCCATCTGTGCCAGCATACATTGCTGATGCACTCCAGCATATTGTGATTTGTGACACACACAATTCATGTTTAAATATCACATCAGGGCACATCAGGGGCTTGTGCATCTTGAAGACTGTTGCAGCATGCACAAGCCTTTTGAATATCTGAGCCAAAGTGTAAAATCGTTTTTTTAACAATAAATTAACTTTATATATCCATTTGGTTTCAAACTTACTTCTCATTTCTGTGACATACATCCATTAGGTTTCCAGCAGTCTTTTAGCAATTAACATATGCATTTGCCACAGAGTTCCTGATGTGGCTGACTGGTGACTGCCATTTTTCACAACAACTACACAGTATCATCTACAACACTAAAAGCATTACATGTACACAATCAAAACTCAGAATTCTACAGATCACATTGCTGTACATTGTATTCATACAAATACTACATAGATGCTTCAAGTAATACTAACTTACTAAATAGTATTTCCTAAAAAGAATTCAGTTAAGCAGTGCAGGTCACACCTTACATGATACCCTCATACCACCCCAATAACATAGTACAATTATTTCTATCAGTATCTTACCATCTGACTCGACAACAATAACACTGTCAGTGTCAGAGTGCTCACCCTCCACAGCTTCAGACTCCGCTGGTACTACCTTGCTTGCTGGTGGGGGAACCCTACGTTGGCCTGTGGAAAAAGATAAAAAATAGATCCACTAAGTCTTGCATGTAAATTGCATCACATTATAACAACAGTTTATGTAACCATTAAACATGCTTCACGTATCTAACATTGCCTCTCATCAGGTTCACCACAAGCATTGCAGGTACATATAAAATAGCAAGTGCTGTTAATATCAATAATAATGCTTGAAGAGCAGGATACAACAAAAGTTATATCACCTTAAGTGGTTGTTTGGGTAACATGGACAACCTTGGGAGTATAACTCGAGAGATTAACTATTCCCTAGTAACTACAAATGGTGACTTTACCATATTTTTACATTTAGAACATCATCTTTCATACTACATGCTAAAAAAACACTATTTGCATTGCATGTGTCAGAATACTGCAACTCACGTACATTCTTTTTTGTTATACCAGTATTTAAAAGTTTAAAACTCTTTTTAACAACTTGTGAAACTCTAAACTTTTCATCACTAAGTTGCATGACTGCATATTATGGTGGCTAATACACACTAGCCATACAGAGCAAAATTTAATTTAAGAAAAGATGATAAACTCACTAAATACACAACACTTAATAGTTATATAGAACCTTACATGAAGTAAAATTCTGTTTAGATAAAATGGATACTGCATAGTAACTGCAACACTATAATTAGCTGATTATTAAAAATCATCATAAAATACATGTAATACAATGGGTTATGAAAATTAAGTAACCTAATTGTTAAAAACACATCACATAACAATGCTAAATCCTCCAGTATACCCACTATTAAAGTTTCATATCAGCATTAACACAACAACACAATTTCAGCATTGTATCTTAGCAAAATGCCATGACAGGGAATGCGTATACAGGTGTATTTACTACTTGTGCTGTTGTTCAGTCACTCAGCTGAACCTCACAGCTGAACCACACCATGCATGTCAAATAAGCAACATACTATTAACTGTCATAGCATATTTCATAATTTTTATCTAAATCAGTATCAAGACACATGCATTGTACAAAGTTCTGTTGAGTAACTTCTATGAGTGAGGCGCTCCCTAACTGGCTTCCTGCAGCTTCCCACAACTCATCGCAGTGGTATACCAGCACCTATCATTGTCCGGTATCTCCTCCTGCTTCCAGCATAGAAATGCTGGCAGCAACAGCTTCCACTTTCTCTTGAGCTGTATGACAGTCTTATTTTTTACTTTTAAGATAACATGCAAAGCTGTTTATGCCCTCCACATTGAATCCAGCTTACGGTTTCTGCTCCACATTAATATACGGGCACTCCCCCAGGCTTGGACTGCCTCAAGAAGCAAGCACACCTCTCGAAAGGTCCACTGCCTCATTTTGTGTTTTTTCTTCTGCAACAGAAACATAAAGAAAAATTTCCATTACTGTCATGTCTCATAGTTTATGTATTTTTACGTATTTTATGAAGTTTTATGCTTAGAACATGACAAGAACACATTTCATAACCCTACCAAACTCCTTCAGACAGAAATAACTTTTTACATGCTTTGTTTTGTGGAACATTATAACTATTGTGCACACTTAAGACATACTGGTATTGACCCTGTAATGACATGAGTATCTCCAACCATGACCCGTACTTCTGCTGCACAGTGTTGAAGCTCCCACCCAAAAAAAAAAATTTACAAATGAGAACAACAGTATAGCTGAAGTATTGCACACCACAATATACAATCAACAGCTTTGTGTTGAGAGACAAAGTCAACTGTACCATGTGTTGTCATCACCCGTGACTCAGCAAGTATGATTTTGCTATGAAAATATATCCATGGTGATACACTGCACCCTACCCACTCACCCAATTGTGTTCTTTCTGTTTAAAAGCAACCATTGTGCTGTACTGCAGCTACCACTCCATGTTTATTTAGCAACAAACTAGAGTGAACAATGCCACAAAGGATTACTTTTAAAAACGTTACCCATTATAACGTGATAGGCAGCACTACACTGTACTACCACCATTTGTTTTTCAAAAAAACAAAGTATACTTTTGAAATAGATAACCAGCAAGCTACTGGAGGGGGGGTGGCATCAGTAGACAACAGATCCTGACTCAGGCAATACAAGCAACAACTTACTAATAAAGAGGATACCTGCATACTAATAATGCCATGATAATATGAAAATAGCTGTGTTTATGCCTTCCACATATTATGGCTCCATTTGCATGTATAGTACTAAATTGTGTAATACTTAAGGCTACCAGCACTGCACTGCACTGTTGTAACACCCCTACTCCTCTCTGCCCACTTACACTTCTGCAGTACCACAGTAATATGTACAATTGACCTTACAGCCTGAAATATTTAACAATGCTAACCACACCACAACAGCATTAAATGTTGTACTAAAAACAACCTGCTGCTTTGCTATTGCACTTTCCCCAGTGTTGTTACTCTCCATGGCACAATCTGAATGTTCCTAACCCATGTGTTACATGTGTGTGGGTGTAGTATGTAGCTGTTCTATTTTTTGACCAATTTTTTTGGGTTCTGAAAAGAACCTTTGTTAGCACTTTGATATTTGATCAAACAGTCTGACATTCTTAGAGGACTTTGTCGATTGCATCTCGAAGGTCTCCCAGGAAATGGCAATTGCCAGCATGTGAGAAATGTACACTGTCTGGTAGGTAGAGCCAATCATAACAATACTTAATTTCGGGGCGACGTATGGTGTACATTCCAGACATACATAGACATGCAGCTATTTGCATGTTGACTTTTCTTCGGGTTCTGTCAATCAGGTACATATGGTATTCTGCTTGCCAGACCCTACACTCTATAATATCCAACAAATTATTTTACAGGCAGGCAACATACTCATAATAGAAGCTAGGTCCAATTTTGCTTCTGTTACTAAATCTACCCAGCATTTGGTGCCCAAATCATTGCCTCCGAGATGTATCAGCAGTATGTCAGGATGAGGCTGATTACTCAAAAGTCTGTGCATGGTTGGCATGAGGTGTTCCCACCTCATTCCACCACTACCAAATCACTTTACAGAGCAATTTGGGAGCTGCAGGTTTCTCCCAAAATCACTATTGTGAGCATACTGAGATGCTCATCTCTGTCAATACTGCTTCCAACTATCACAAAGTCCTTTTGCTATTTTCTGCCATTCTCAGGTTTTAAACTCCAAGTGGGCAGAGAGCTACCAAAAGTCAGTGTTCACCCTGCAGTGGCTGGGCAGTAGTGAAAGTAAAACTGATATTTTCCCTCTTAACTTCAAGCAAGCTTCACTGGGCTGATTCATAACACACAAATAAAAAAAATCATTGGTTAGTACTCTGCCTTCATTAACCAATGTAGGCTATGCACTGACTATTACTAGACTTCTGATACAGCTAAAATGTGCAAACATTGAGAGGTGGGAAAAATGTATCCTTTTCATAGGCAGTTTTAAACAATTACAACTACAGAGACATCTCTGATTGGTTCTCTCTTCTGTTATGGGTCCACGTGCAGCTTCCTATCTCCCTCTATTTGCAGCTGTATCTGTACAAGTAAATACTAAACTACTATCTGACTTTAAACAGTTTTACCTAAAGAATACAGCATTTAGATTATAACAAATAACATAATCAAATACAGCACTAAAAACCATTTTGATTAATAGTACTTACATGTTGCTAACACTTTTTATCATACTAGAAAAATGCTTTATAAAATATACTGTACTTACAGTATTCAAAATGCTGTCTCCCAGTATGAACTAAGATGGCTGCTGTTGACTTCTTCTTCAGTGTTGTCCATCTCTGATTGGTTGCCTCACATGGCCTGACAAATCTGGCATAACATTGGTAGAACGAGCTGTCGCTCAAATACAATCAGATCTGATTCGATAATGAATGCACTTTCCACTCCCAAGTTAAAAATTTGTGACACTTTCGAATTCACGACACTAATTTGCGACACTGTCGAACGCACAAAAGTACTTTTGCGACACTCGAACGCACGACATTACTTTTTGTGACACTTTCGAATGTTCAACATTACTTCTTGAAATACTGTCAAACGCACAACAGTATCATTTGCAACCACTGTCTAATGCACAACACTACTTTTTGCGACACTTTCATGCACTCGACACTACTTTTCCCAAATTGTCTATTTTTAACAGAATTTGATGATTAATGGCAAAAACAACCAATTTTTCAATGCCGAACACTGTCACACTGCATTGGCAGTGCCACAACTGGAGACGCATAGTGTTGTGGCTTTGTAAATACACCCACAAAAAGGTGATTTTCTTCAGTGAGTACGGTACCATGCCACAGACTTGCAAGAATGCATTGTTTGGCAGTTGTCAATCACCCTCACAAAACAGTCATTTTATACAGCATTGTCACCAAATTTTCAACACAGTCATTTTAGGACCTTTGATCAGCAACAGTGTAGCTGTCATTTTAGTTATGTGCTCCGAACACTGTTTTCACAGACAGACTGTGCCATCCTGTGCCAGAATTGCTAAAAGACATTTAGGGCAGAATAAGAAAAAATCACACCTGTACATTTCACAGCAAACTGTGGCAAAATGTCAGCATTGAGACCCTGGCATTAAAATACTGTGAATACGCTAACTTATGAGTGTGCATTGCACAGTTCCTACACACACTCATAAAACAGTGATTTTATGGACTATTTACACCAAAATTTTAACATAGTACTTTTAGGATCTCTGTTCATTAAAAATGACAGCTGTAAAATTCACACGAAGATCTGTGGAAATGCAATGTTGCCAACCTGCCATGGAAATAGTGCAAATACACTAACTTACAAGTGTGTGTTGTGAAGTTCATACGCACACTCACATAAACAGTCATATAACAGACTATTATTACCAAATTTTATAAGTACCCATTTCCACAGCTCTGCTCATGAACAGTGTCACTGTCATTATCACAATGTGCTCTGAACAGTGGTTTCACTCACTGCCTATGGCAGTGGACACTGTAACTGCATAAAAACATTTCAGCAAGGATGTGAAAAATGACAGCTGTATAATTGAAAAAAGTTGTAGTAAAATGCCAATGTTAACAATGTCACATGAAAATATTGTTAATGCAGTAACTTAAGCTAAGTGTGCAAAGTTGACTTATTAATGTGTTACTAATTAACAGAAAGATCATTAATAAAGTTATTGTGTAACCAGAAGTGTGACAGCATTAGCTAAATAAATTATTCTTAATAATACTAATTGTTCATTACTGAACAGTGAAATCATACAAGACAAGATCTATATGCTATAGTGATAATGATATACATGACAATGTAACAGAAATAAAATGAAACTTACAATGTCAATAACTAATGCGATTCAAATATTGAAAATATTTTTTTAAATAGATGTAATACTTAAATCATATGTCTCAATGTACAATGTTAGAAGGCATGAACACAGGCATATAGTAATTTTGTCTTTTTCTCTGTCTTTTTTACAGGTGCCTGATACTTCTGTAAGATTGCTGACTGCCACTGTGAACTATCATATTAAAAGATGCCGACTAAATACAGATGTAGATGTATAGGGAAAAGAGACAGGTATCATAGTACTTCACTGTTGCTTAAGGGTGATAAAGAAAACACTTATGTGAGATCAGAAAATAAAAAAAAACAGACTTCTACTGCAACAGTGAGCTCTACAACAATTCACTGCACATCAAAAGCACATACTTCCTCAAGAGCAAGTAAAAAATGCTTACCTCTGCAGCAGTTGCGTAGATCTCTCAGATGAAACACAACCATTGCAACAGCAACCATCAACAAACCTCCTAAACAATGCCGTAAACTCACGCCGGGTGATTTTCATCTGAGAAAGCAAAAGTATTTTCGATCACTAGCAAGTAAAGCTAAGATCAACAGACTTATTGCTGCTGTGATGAGATATGAGCGCAAAAAGACAAAGAGCCATCTGTCTTTCATGAAATTGCGTCTCAAAGTATGCACTTTTGTTAACAGAGCAGTGTTTGTACTACAATGTTTGTGGCATAAGATGTCTCATGTGCTTAAACTATTTAGAAAAGTTGTGCATGACATCAAAAATAGGCTACAACAGTATCCTTCTTTGACTGTCCACAATTTCTATGATGTAGTCACAGGTCACTAGATGCACACACAGCACTCAGAGGCATATTTCTGAGATATAATCTTATTCCCAGAAAAAGGAAGTCAAGTTCACCATTGATGAGTCCAGTAAACTGGTCAATGTCCTTAGTATCTGTGATGACACCACAATGGACACAGATGATGACTGTGATGCAACCACTGTGTCCCATAAATGGCACTGTCTGTCATGGGCATGTGATGACACCTGCAACCGTAGGCAATCATCATTTGAAAAAGTTGAACAGTTTGTCAATCTATTTGCGATTATAGATTGCAAAGAAAGATATAAACTGTTTAACAAGATTGACCATTGTGAAATCTGTCCACATACTGGACTTATGGGTCACTCACTAGCATGCCTCAATAGTGGTGTTTGTGACAGTATCTTTCACAACATGCGGATGCTTGGAGTGCTTCAAACAGACATGCAAAACTTTGTATACAGAGTATATGAAGTATGACAAGTTATAAATCAGTACACTTGTTTAAATGACTTATTGCAGTCAGGTGACATGCAGGGTGTCATCACATTTCTCAAACAACTGCAACATGTAACTTCTGTACCAGACACAACAATTTCTCAGTCAACCACTTCTGCTGAAACATCTGTTTCAGTCTTAGAAACTGACATACTGAGACAGTATGGCAAAGAAATAGCAAAATTTGGATTGTCAAAGTCTCAGAAGTTTGACTCTGTATGTGTGTCATGGGACCGTTTGTGCTACAGTAAACAAACAGTCACAATGAACCTGGAAACCTTGTCACCATACAATGACATGTGGTTCCATCTCTCAACATTTTTGCAGCTGAAATATGACTTTCAGTTAGAAAACACCATTCTGCTGTGCAAGCACTGTTTCTCCAAATTGAAGTCTAACATTTTGCCACCAAGGTCACTGCTGAATAAAATGGAGGCACATGTTACACAAAGTGATATTTCAACATTGAATATGTTTGAACGCATTCTAATTCAGACAATGAAACCATTCCAAACCATTCTACGTTTGAACACAAAGACACGGAACATTCCACAGAAAGAACTTGTTAGATCTCTAAAGGGTTCCATGATGTATCTACCACTTCCTCTACAGGAAAATGTGGAAGCAATCTCTACGGAAAATAGTTTGGGGATTCTTGTAAATGGTGTTCCAACAAAGTACAAGGTCATCTGGCAAGATGTTGTCAATGTACAGAAGGTAAAGCTTGCTCTTACTTATTTAAAGAGTAACAATCCCTTTTATATATACCTTGACATAGATCAGATGACTAGTCTGTCTGTCCAACATGATCTCTTAGAAAAAACTAACCAATGATTGAGAAGGTCAGTGGACAGACAAGTGACAATGTATATGAACAGTACACAATTCACCCACTACAGGGCAGAGATCGAGTAGGAGACAACACTGATCTCTGTCAAATGAAACAGGTGGAATGTGAGCCTTTGGGAGGCAACACTAGAAGCAAGCTATTTTCCATACCTATTCCCAAAAGGGTCAGGTGGATGCCTAGATGAAAGAGAAGTGCGTGTACAGGGTGCTGAGTACCGCACTAGCCGTGTACTCAGTAAAGACGGCAAATTCAGACGTAACATACAGTACCTGTTTCATCTCATCTGGGAGAATGAACTTAGCATTCTGTCTGCATCTATTGCACATACTATTCATCTCACAAATCCACTAGATGGAATAACAGCTGCTCAATTTCTAGAGAAATTAAAGCAGAAAGATGAAAATGTGCAAGTGAATCTGTCTTACATTCTTTCAAGTCTTCGTGGTACCAAAGAATATTGGTATCGCAGACACTCCAAAGTGATGACAATGCTGCAAGAATATGGTGCAGCCACATGGTTTGTCACACTTAGTTGTGCTGAATATGCCTGGGACAAGCTCACTGAACTGTTGAAGTGGGCAAATTCTGATGTCGACGGCATCTCATCAATGACTGCCAGAGAAATGTGTTCACTTGATCCTGTGTCTGTCACAATACATTTTCACAAGCAGTTCCATGACATTCTGACTTTCATATTGTCAAAGGACAATCTACCTCTTGGTATCATGGAGCATTACTTTTGGAGGATGGAGTATCAAGCACAGGGTGCCCCTCACATCCATATGCTGTTGTGGATCAAGGATGCACAATGCATAGGTGAACATGAAGCAACACAAGTGCTATCATTCATCAAGAAATATATCACTTGTCACATTCCAGACAAGTATGACAGTCCTACACTGTGGAAGTTGGTTAAAAAGTTCCAGCAACATATTTGTGCAAAATACTGCCAGCGAGTAGTAAAGACTAAATCTAATTGGCACACACGATGTTGCTTCGAATTTCGTAGATGAGTTTGTCAGGATGGTTCCATGAATGACCTTTTCTCAGCAATGCAACACCACTTGAAGGCAAAATCAACCAAGAGGGTATACGAGTTACCCAGAGATGAGAAAGAGGTGTACATCATTGACTACAACCCAACTCTTCTCCTAATGTGGCAGGCAAACATAGATGTTCAGTTTGTGGCTGATAACTCATTGGCACTGGTGCAGTACGTCATTTCGTACATAACCAAACATGAGCAGACTAGCTTGCAAGATCTTTGGAAAGATATTGCCAGTTCAAGCAGAAGCCTGACATCTCAGCTCTGGTCATTGGGCTTGAAGACTCTTTCACACAGAGAATGTGGAACTTATGAAGCCAGTGACCATTTAATGGGTACACATCTGTACAGGAAGTCTGACGCTGTCCGGTTTCTCAGTGTAAACTACAAAGAGAAACGCAAACATGTACTGATTCCCCATGCCGAAATTGAGGAGCTTGTGGCCAGTAGACCTTCTTCAAAACATATCTTGAAGAATAACCTGATAGACACATACTACCCCTGTAGACACGACGACATGGATGATATGCATCTCTTTCAGGTAGCTAAGTGGTATGACTACAAGGCAGATATATCACCTGACTCAACACACAAGATTTACAACGTGAATGGAGTGGATGGCAGTCTCGTAAAGAGACACAAGCCATGGCTCATAGACCACTGTAGGTTGCATCTAGGCACATCGGAGAGCAGAGAACACTACTACTTTGCTCTCCTATTCCTATTTAGACCCTGGAGGAGTTAGTCTGAATTAAAAGGTGACTGTGATACATTTGAGGAAGAATTCAATCGCAGTTACGAGCCTTTCAAAACGGAATACTCAGAGACACACATACAGAGACTAGAGGCTGAGAAAGAACAGCTTGAGAAGGCAGAGAATCAGTTTCAGGAAGACACTCCTGTTGGTTCACAAGACAACCTTGATCCAGAAGGACAAGCTGTTCTAGGTGAACCTCTGCCCTTAAATGCCCCAGAAGTGTTAATGTCAGAAACTGAGACAGCCATGGAACATGGAACACACTCCACTGTCAACCCAACTGACTTGAGAGATAGACTAAATCAGCAGCAGCATACAGTTCACTCTAAGTAGTTGGTGCTGTCCAACATGGCCTACAACATGAAACAAAAAAATGTGACTGTCGTGACTATAAGTCACTACTGATCTTTGTTAGTGGTTCAGCTGACACAGGAAAGAGTTTCCTTATTGAAGTCATCACTGCTGAAATACAGAGCCTGACAGGGTCATCAATGTCTGTTGCTGTTACTGCTTCCACAGGACTAGCAGCATACAACATTGGTGGAGTTACATTTCACCGTCTCTTTATGTTGCCAGTGGAACATGGCAGAACTGAAGAGTATCGTAAACTGTCATTTGAGGTTGCATCTCAGCTCCGTTCCATGTTCACAAAGATGAAGTTACTCATCATTGATGAAATCAGCATGGTCTTCAATGTCATGCTTGCCTGTATTCATCTACGTCTACAGGAGATCTTGGGTACTGACGATGGAGTACTATTTGGTGGCAAAAGTATTGTTGTTTTGGGAGACCTTTTACAGCTTGCACCAGTTAATGCAGAGCATGTATTTACAATTCTAACTGCCAAGCAAGCTAAGAATATTCTCAGCTGCATTGCAGGCTATAACATTTGGGAGTTATTTACCTATGTTGAGTTGTATGAGAACATGCGCCAAAGTGGTGATCTGGCTTACAAATCACTATTTGATGAAGCTCATACAGGTTCTCTATCACCAGAACATGTTTGTATGTTAATGAATCAGAGAATCACAGTAGATACTGCATCCATAGAAACAGCATGTAATGTTTTCAGCGATGTGCACTCTACAGGCACACACATAGTGTGTCTTATGCCACGACTAAAGAAATGCACTGAGTTCAACAACGTAATGCTGCAGAGAGTAAACCAAGAAATTCTAACTCTGCATGCTGTTGATACAGTTGATGGTGTCATTCTTAGTCGCAACCTAGTAGCAAAGATGACTGAACAACTCAGTGAACTCAAGTCAGATGTTTCACGAACAGCTGGCCTAGAAGCTGTTCTCACACTTTATAAGAATGCACGTATCATGCTGCAACATAATCTAGATGTTGAACGAGGCATGGTAAATGGTGCCACGGGAAACATCGCTGACTTTGTCTACAACATCCAGAAGACATATATCGAGACACTTGTAGTTCACTTTGACAACATGGAACAGCCTGTACACATAGAACGGACTTGCGTAAAATTCCAGGTATTTAAGGATATCTATGTAAACAGGAAACAGTTTCCATTATGTGTTGCATATGCTGTATCCATTCACAAATCTCAGGGCTTGAGTTTGGATTCAGCAATGGTGGACATAGGTACAGACATTTTCAAGGATGGCATGAGCTACATGGCACTTTCACGTGTCCGCAGTCTTTCTGGGTTGCACATTATAACTCTAGCACCTCAGAAAATATGAGCTGACAAGTGATGTATTATTGAGTACAACAGGTTACGTACTCTACATCAGCCACAAATGTCTTTAATACCACTGCCTACATATCTGGCTGTTTCACATCATACAGTCAAATCTACAGGTGTCAACAAACAGCCACAAGCTCCCAGAAGTGATTCAACTCAAAAGAGTTCAACAAAGGTCACAACTTCAAGTAAACATTCACAGCCAGCAATTTGTCAGAAATCAGTTGGTGTAGCTGCTGTATCAGTCTTTGACAACAGCACTAGAGTGAACTGCTATGCTAACTCAGCTATGCAAGTTTTTCTACACATGCCACACTTTGTGCAGGCAATATCTGCTTCACAAGAATGCTTTGAAGCAGATTGTCAACATGACTTCTGACCAGTCTAACAATGTACAGTCACTAACACCACTATGACAGGTGTTAGGTACATATGACGGATGTAGTGCATTTACTGCTGACATACAGCAAGACACTAGTGAGTTTATGATGGCTGTCACAAACAACTTGGATGAAGACGTCACCCCAATGCTCCACTACTTCACAGTGTCATATGTAACCAATATGTACATGCTTCATGTGGCCATTCACAGCGTGAAACCACAGAAGACATGCTGTGGATTACTCTTTTTGTCCCTCAAGCCAAAAGTGTCAAATTTTGACAGCTATTCACCAATGCTCAATGTGGTCACTCCTGTTAAAGGTGTGGAGGCAGATGCACTCAGTCCATACGTCTCAGGAGTTCATCTCAATATCTGTTGCTTATGTTGCACAGGTTTGACTCCAATGGGCTCAGAGTTGACACTCCTATCACAGATTACGCAGCTGGTAGAATAGTCTTTAACCAATCAGTGTTTGACACTCACAGTATAATCTATCACCATGGTCAATCCATGCATTCTGGCTATTACACCTGTTTACTAAGGTACAGAAGTGGATGGGTAGAGTGTGACGACTCTATAAGCAGTTTTAAACAGAGACTGCCATGACACTTAAAAAATGCATATCTTCTAATATTGAAGAATTATGATGACCTTCATATTTCAGAAGAATAGGACAGAACATGTTGCATTTTTTTAAATGACTACTTTGTGACAGAAACAGTCATAGGTCAGTACAATTTTTTCCAATCTATGACTCTCAATAAACCATAGCATTTCAACAAAATGCTATACTGGCAGACACATTTAATGCACTATGACGTCTAAGATCTTGTGTGGATCAGTGACAACATGCAAATTGTTGTAGTGGCTTCAATCAGTGCCAACAGTATTCACAGTCACTAGAGAAACCATGCTTACATGTCTATCAAAGATTGTACACCTCAAAACAGAGGCCTTCCTGCCTCTCCTCTTCTGTACATATCTTTTCTTGTTACTGAATCATACCGATACATAACTAGAAGTTGCTGCCAGTTTCTAACTGTTACTCTCAGCAGAGAGACAAAAGTTCTCAGTTATTTATTTATTTTATTTATTTATTGAATTTTGATGACCGGGTAGGACCACTGGGCCCCGAAGGTCCCTTTTTCAGGGGCGATCCAGGAATAACAGTACATGAATAATTATAAACAGTTGAACATAAGCATATACAGGTTATCATGGGTATACAGTATTCGGCTGTGTACACATAGCAGTTGTGATAGTGGTTTCATATATCTAGTTGGTAAGTTGTTGTTATTTCATTACATTCTCCTTTGTCCTACATGTTAGCGAGACAGTACAGGGGATTCATTAGGTAACATGGTTCTAGAGCATCAGGATGGTTCAGAGAGGGGGAGGAAAAAGTTAGTCCTACCTTGTTAGGGGGGGTTAAATATTTTAGTTTGGTAAGCCAGCAAGTTGTGGTCATTGTAGTAGTGTCAGGTGCGGTGGCACTGGCATACGCTTGTTGATATAAGATGAGTCTTGAGTCTTGTGCAAAAGCATGGCACCGACTGGGTTTCTATTACCTCCCAAGGAAGGTTGTTCCACAAGGCAGGGGCAGCATGCATGAAGGATTTCTGTCCTGCCTTAGTCCTAACCTTGGGGACCTCTAGTAACGTTAGGCCTGAAGACCTAAGGCTACGCTGGTTTCTTTTACTGTGACGAGTCCCCCAAGACTCAGGGGAGGTGTGGGGCTAATTATCTTCTTTGCCAGGCAGAGTACAGGGTAACTGAGTTACCATTGTAAATAACTGTGCAACACGTCTCATTCACCAAACGGTACAGTCTGTCACAAGTTGTCTATCACCACTTGTTTATGTCTATTAGCTGTTGACATGTAGACACCATCATTTGTTCACCATGCAACAGTGTTATACCTGCTTTATTTGTTATACTGATACTGTACATATGTAAAAATAACAATCTTTATTCATAATGCAACAAGTTGAATGAAGCAAGTGTAAATACTGAACGATTGCATCTTATTATTAACTGACTTTGCCATGTCTTTGTAATTACTTGTAAATAATATTTACATTCTTATTCCACCTTGCCGTTGTTGCTAACTACTTTTATTGTTCTAGTAAAAGTATTAGTATAAGAGTAAAGTACTAATGAATGTTTAACATATAATACAGTACTATACTGATTAAGTTCAATGAACCATATCTTTGATAAAAACAGCATACCAGGCACATTTTTTTACTTAGTAGTTCAGAGGTAACATAGAAACCAAAGTAACAATTGAAAACAATCACCATGTTTACATGTAGGTAGATATCTGATTCGAACAAGATTATTGAATTATCTGATAACTGAATCAGATTATTCAGATCCATGTAAACAGGAAAATTCTTATTATAATCAGATTATGTAAACTTTTAGAAACCTGATTCAAATACCTGGATTTTTCCAATTTGAATCTGGTAACTGGCTCATGTAAACAGATCTGGTAATGTTTTCAGATTATTACTATGTTTGCACATGCCTGGTTGCATGAAATGTCTCTGTCTGCAATGCAGAAATTATCGCTCTGACTGTTGGGGCACAATAATTAACAAAACTACAAGATCTTTCAAACAGTATTATTTTTATCAGTAATATCTTCAAAGGTTTGTTTTTTTATTTAGTACTTTATCGATTTTTTTTCCCCTTTTCCTCCCCTATTCCGGGGACCGCAGCACATGGGTGTGTTGTGCATGCATGGAGGTGTACACATGCCCCCTGACACCAGCTCAGTCCCTTCTGCTCCTCCTTGTGGCTAGCGCCAGAGCTCCCGCTGTTCAGTGCTACAATACATTCTCCACCAGGTGGCGTCCAATGGCCGAGGAGGCCCAAGTCCCTCCCAGGAGGAGAGAGCTGCCTTGTGGCAGCTCAATGTCTCTCCTTGCCATCCCCCCAACTGACCTTTGACAGCCCTGTTTAGCTTCTGAACCCGAGTCACTGGCATCTTCTAGGGTTTTTACAGGCAAAGCCTGCAAAAACAAGAAAGAGTTAGGGTTGGTTGTGGGGTGGTAGCGATAAAATGTTTTTTGGGTGATTACATGCACAAGATGGAAGTGTAGGTAGATGAAACTGTTCTACATATTGGTTAAATTGCCAGAAAGAAGACCACATTTAAAAAAATGTTTTTTAAAATAAAAAAAAAAATCCTGGTCTCTGATTAGTCCTGAGCCAGTCACATGACAGCAAAGGTTTTTGGACCATTGACTAGTTTCAAACTAAAACTGGTCAATAGTTCACTAGACTGGGCAATAGTCTTTCGGACTGTTGCCCACTAAATCTGACATTATACAACGGCCAAGTCAATACAGAGTAAATGCTACTTTCTGATTGGCTGGCTGGCACCTTTCCAATGTTGTAAATCCTCGTACCAATGCAAAAGGTTCTAGCTGCCAGTCTGCTGCATAAAGAACAACCCCTAAAATCACTCTGACCATCACCATCCCAAGACTGGCAAAGGCAGCAATGGAAGGCAAGCCGTCTCACCACATTGTGTCTCCGCTTAACAGCGGCAATCAATCAGACAAAACCAGACCTCATATTGGGACCAAAACTGTGTCCCCCCCCCGAGTTTTTTTTTTCTAGCTAGCTTCCCGGTAACCACTTCCTCACAGCTCACCTTTTTTCAGATTTCTGTTTCACCGTCGCCTCTCCTTCTTTCCAATGTCCCCCAAATCATCACAGCAGAAAAACTCACTGAATGCTGTTACACACAAAATAAATATCTCTTAATGTCCCCATTTAAGAAAAAAACAATTCAATCAGAATTATAAAAAAAAATAGCGCTTCAACAGCGACAGCACCCAGAAACAGGCTGTTAGGTACAGTAGCCGTCTGTTTCCGATGAAGCCCATGTGCTGAACTTCACTCCTCACTACACATTGCAGCCCAAAGTCTTACATCATCATAGAGAAAAATAAAAATCCTCAATGCTGTTAACACTTTTGCCCACTACAGTCCCTTACTGAAGTCAAACAAACAAAAATTTCCAGATTCCATGCCAGCTATCATTTACAAGATAGGGCTGAGCTGATGGATGGTGCCTCTCATTCTACTGTATTCTGGCTACTTTTTTCCAATGAAACAATAAATAAAAAAAATGATGTCAAATGACAATAAGATGCACTTTTTTCTTCATTTTTTTCAAAAACTGAAGGGGGACATTGTATAATCGCAATATACCATTCCAGGGTGTGAGTATATGGTAGGATTTGCCACTTCTGCTGTGGTTTACGCCACTTATTCTGTGGCCTTGTGACCAAACCACACAAGGCTAGGCAAATCCTGCCGTATACCCAGCGCCAGATTAAGGCATTGGCAACACAGGCACAGGCCTAGGACTCCTGTCTGCTAGGGGGCCCCCAGCAATTCCCATCATATATTTTCAGTATATCTTTTTCTTCCTGCCTGAGCTGTATTTTTCTGTAAAGGACCAAACCACTAAGTAATCTGAACAAGGCAGGGGCTGAACTGTGACATGAATCTCACCTCCCCGATTAGGTGTTAAGTGCAGCTCATGGCTCAGGGGGACCTGGCCAGGCTGACCATTAAAGTGTGAACAGGCCCATTTCCTTTGCTTTGTCTACCATCCCCACTTAGAATCCCCATTTAGAATCAAGTCTTACTCTTAAATATAAAATATTAACAGTGCAGTTTAATGTTTATGTTTCATATTTAATCACACTCCTAAAATTAAGAAAACTACAATGCATTTCAATGGTACAATTAAAAATCATACCCTTTTTTTTTTTAAATTCCCTTATCTCACTCATAGTGAAGTTCTGATATTGATGCAGCTCCATTTTATGGTGAACAAATGAATATATTTCCAGATTCCCATAAGTAAATCTTAGCTTTGTTTTTACCAGGCGAGACACACTAAACCGAAAGTTTGTGTACAGGTGCAACCTGGGAGAACAAGGAAGTTAAGTGACTTGCTCACGGTCACACAGTATGCAAGTGGGAGCTGTGGGATTCAAACCCAGGTCTCCAGGTTTGCAGCTCAGCGCCTTAAACCACTGCAATATACTTAAATCTGGCCATTTATTGATCCTGGCTTTATTTATTTATTTCATTTTTGTTGACTGGGTAAGTGCACCAGACAAAACATTGCCTATTTTCAAGCACGACCTGGGAGGTTACAGAACTGTAGTACAACAGTAGAACAACAGTCAGTAGAAAACATGACAGCTTCAGAAAGGATGAGTTATGAAGCATAACATTTTGAACAACACAGTTTCAGGAGGATGAGGTACAATACTACAAACCATAACATTTTGAGCATTGTCTGAGTCAATGAGTACAGATAACTCTGGTACAGAGGACTAGTGAATATATTCACACAGCCAGGAGAATTTAGAGACAGGGAACACTTATTACTCATCAATACCAGAAAAGTTTGATCTTGGAAATGATTTTTTCCAACAATCACTTGCTTCGCGATATAAACTCTAAAGTTCACAACCCCTCTAGTAATCCACACACTTAACTCTTACACCTGGCAGGACCTAGCCTCTTTTAAAGATGGGTCACAACCCTACCCAATTAAACTCCCACATCCAGGTTCATACGGCCTGACAGGACAAAATGATAACACCCACACTACAAGCACACACGGCTTTGGAGAAGTGCAAATCATGACATTTCACACCCAAAAATTATTTTCACCATGCCAATTATTTTCTCTAAATGATTAAAACTCAGACTACTGTTATTTTTCCAGACTGATGTTATTAGTTGAATTAATTTTGAAGCATTTTACTTAGGTTATTTATATTTTATGCAACTTTTTAGGGACAGTAAGATCATTTTTTTCCAAGGTTTAGTAACTGAAATGCAATGGCCAACTTGGGGTGCCATCATAGAGAAAGGGGCACAGTCAGGGTAAAGGGGTGTGGTTGCAGTGAAGGGGCCTCCAGATTTTTCTTGGGCCTAGGGCCCCAGGTTGCCTTAATCTGGCCCTGCATATACCCACACCCTGTCATGGTATATTGCTTGGATCACCCCTCACAATGACCCCATTCAGCCTGCCTCACAAGTACACCAAAATGGTATCAGTTCCTTGTGGCTCAACCCTTGCCACATACCCACTTCTATTGGTATTACTATCCCCTCCAAACATTTTTACCTGGTAGTCCAGTGGTCCAACCAATTAAAACCAATTAAAATAAATATCCCCCCGCCTTCTGCTTTAACTGTAACAATTTATTTATTTATTTTTTATTTATTTAGTTCATCAATCAGATTTACAACCTTTGAGTCACAGACTCATTTACAAAAGCACCTCGTCACAGGGAGGGGAGACAACAAGTAGTGCGGCGAGACAGGGTGGAACAATACAGGTGCGTACATACATTATAAAGAGCATGAGACATCGGTGTTTTACAGAGTAAATTATACAAAGCATAAAGAATTGGAAGAATACCATCGTATCACAGAATGGAGAACAAAAAAAAAAAATGGAGTGGGGCAGGCTGTCAAGGCTGGCCTATCTTGTTATGCTTTGCTCCACACCACTATTGCATGGTCCTTGTGGCAGAGAGACATGGAGACTGAATGGTTCAAATAGAAGGCACTGCACCAGGACTTACTGGTTCAGGTTCTGTGCCTGACAACTTCACAGACTGGGCTATCAGTGCAGCTACAGAAATAGAAATTGAACATACTGGCAGAATAAAAATTAATTGTTTTCATGCTACCCATCCCCATTTGAATACTTTATAGGAGCCAGGGCAACAAACAAGTTACATTATCAGTGTGGCTCTGGTCGCAGATAAATATAAAAAAATGCAGTTTGTTTTTTGTGCTTCCCAGCCCACTTTGTCCACTTTGCAGGGGCTGGGAGACCAATTATGTAATGATATCAGTGCAACTCCAGTCACAGAGAATTAAAAAAAAAAGATGCATACTTTACCGTCACACTGCTCAGCTCCATTTGGCCACTTCATAGGGGCAAGGAAAGCAAATGATTTATCTTCACTGCATGTCTGACACAATGTAGGCATGCAGCTGAGCTGATTTTAAAAGAAACTAGCAGCAACTTATGCTCCCTGTTCCCACATAGCCAGCTTGGGGGGAGCAAGGTGAGCAAAGCAATCAGCACTGTGTGAACAAAAATCATTCAGGACTACTCAAAAGGCCTGCACTACTGGGCACAGTACGTAAGGCTGCACCAGGATTTTTTTCTTTAGTTTACACCAAGTCAAATGTAAGAGGTAGCTGTAAGGTGTTGCCCACAACAGGGAGGCTATTGTATGTCCAGGTGACAACAGTTAGTGGTGCACTGCACAGTTCCAAGGGAAACACAGGTTAGTATACTGAGCTGGACTCTCCTTTCTTGGTTGGGCCAGTGGGGCATGGAGCACAATGCAGAGCCATCCTGTCCTGATCCGAGGGAGATGATGATACATGCTTCAATGCATAGGTTTGCAGTCTGAGAGGACTCACCTGTTCTGACCCTGTCCTAGGCCAGCACAGTATGGCACAATGCAGAGGCATCATATCCTGATCTCAGGAAGTGGATGATACATGCTCCAATGCACAGGTTTGTAGACTGAGCAGAATCCCCTGTCCTGGGCCAGTGTGGTGTGGGCACAAAACAGAGGCATCATATCCTGAACCACTGGGGAAGCGTGATGTGTCCTCCCCTGCACCACCCCATAGGAAACATAAGCTTGTAACCCAAATGTCTTGCTCTGGGTCAAACTGTTATAAAAGTTTCAATGCAAAGAGATCAAGTTCTGATCTTGAGGGAGGATTATGTGTGCTCCACTGCACAATCTCGTGGGAAACATGGGTTTCTATCCTGAACCTGAATTCCTTGTCCTTGGCCAGTGGAGTGTGGGGTGCAGTGTGGAAGCATCATGGCCTGATCCACAGGGAGGGTGATGTGTGTTGCACTGACCTATTCCATAGGAGACACAGGTTCATATCCTGAGTCTCCCCTGTCCTGGGTCAGTGAGTGTGGGACACAATACATAAGCATCATGTCCTGATCCAGGTGGTGGGGGTGATGTGTAGTCTGATGCTTGAGTGGAGTGCATCCTATGGTGGGAAGTGGTGAAGTACTTGATGTCATGGGTGACCACAAGATGTTTGCCACCATCCACCAGTTAGAGTGCTTGGCCAAGGGGCATAGACTTTGGCCAGTGAGTTGGGAGAGTAAAGAGTCTGAAAAACCATCACTCCTGTGAGTATGACAGTACCAGTATCCATCTAATTGTTTGACCAGGTGAGACACACTAAACTGAAAGCTGGTTTCCAGGTGCAACCTGGGAGCACAGGGAAGTTAAGTGACTTGCTCAGGGTCACACAGTATGCAAGTGGGGGCTGTTGGACTCAAACCCTAGTCTCCAGATTTGCAGCTCAGAGCCTTAAACCACTACACTATACTGCCTCCACCACTAATGCCACAGAACCACCTCTTTTATTATTATGGTTCCGCCTCTGTGGCCAATAGAATGAGGGTTGTATGTCAGGGCCACATTGCTGGGGGGGGTGAAAATTATTAAAATTTGTGTAGCACCAGGTTGTGCATTTGAGAATGAAGGGGGTGTCTCTTAGAGTGCCAAGGACATGATTTTTTTTCCCCATATACTGTTTCTGGGTTTTTACAGGTTTTCTCCCAGCCCGTACACCCACATGTCCTCGACATAGTGTGTATGCATGCCATTCGGGATGCCCCTCCCTTCCAGTCACCATTAACCTCCTGTGCTGACACCGGACCTCCATTTAGTGATGGCGGAACTACAGGCGAATGACCCCACCCCTTACCCAGGAGAGGACAGCCAACACTTGACCCTGCTGCCACCCTCCCCCCAGTTTCAGAACCCTGGTGACCCGAGATTGCTGGGTTGCTGGCATAGCGCGAGGTGTGGCATCCAGCACCACAACCCTTAGCGCCAACAGTCAGGCCTTAGGGACATGATTTTAAAAGGCACCATTAGATCAACACATGGTACAGTGAACCACTGGCTGTTCCAAACCCAGGTGCAACAGGGACCCTGCACCTGATTTTACAAAAAGTGAGGTCCAAGTGCCAAAGTCCCCAGGTTTGCTGCAAGCTGACAGCTGCACCGCAAAACCAGTGCATGCAAGACTGGCTTGCAGCAGCAGGGGACAGTCTCCTTGGTGGCTGGTGGGTCATCCAGGCATGCCCTGGCTCATTGGTGGGGGAGGATAACAGGAGGCTTGATTAGGGAAGGGGGTGGCATCTGCCCCCAACTGGAGGAAAAAAATATGACCACCACCTGCAGTGTAGATCTGTGGGGGGAACAGATGCAGCAGCACCACTATTGGGGGAAAGGGATCCCAAGGCTCATACCTGCCATGGCCACCAGCCCCTCCAGCAGTGGTCTGGTAGGTGTTGCAGGCTCTGAGAGCACCTTCCTCGGGGGGGCACAGGATCACCCCCTACCCAGAGATGTCTCCTGGAGTGATGCACAGTGGGTTACATCAGACCCAGGCTCCATGCACCCATGGGGAGGCTTGCAAAATCCCACTTTAGAGGATATTGCAGCTCTTCCCCAGTGCAAGCCCCCTTCTGCCATGATGCACTGATGTGGCCATTGCAAGAATGGTGCAAGCCCAGTTGGTGCTGGCAGTCTCCCCAGTGGTGCAGGGTGCCTTTTAAAATCTGGACTGGCATAAGGTGTGGCTCAAGGAGCCCTTTGTACCATGTCTCCTTGATACAAGCCCCTTGTGCCAGTCCTGATCATTATAAAATCAGGCCCCAGGTTTCCAGCTGCTTGGATAGCATAACTGGTAAAGCAGCAGAATGGAATGCAGAGGGACCTAGGTTCAAATTCCAGTTATTGCCTTTAATTTGTTCTCACTTATGTTGGTAAGTCACATACAGTATATTCACATTGCATCATTCTGAAATAAATGTCTCAGTAACCCAGTGCATAAAGAAGTAAGCCATTGTGACCTCTGCCAATCTCTGACCTTCAACGCTCCATGCCTCTGGAGTCCTCATTCTATATCTGAATGTTTGTGGTCATCAGCATCAGCAGCCCAGCTTTCAAGGTAAGAGAAATTATCCATTACCTTCCCCTGGGAGGATGAACCAGACAGGCATGGAGGCTTCAGCACTTCATTTTGGGAATTTTAGTTCCTCCCAGGGGAAGGTAAATGATCATTACTTGTGCCTTGAGAGCTGATCCCAAGGTGGGACTCCCTTGTAAATGAGATGGTACAGATGTGTCAATGCAATGGAAAAGCTACAGATAATTTCAAGTGCAAGAGTGTTGCCAGACTGGGGAGGAGGTAGGTGGGGCAGATATTTATTTATTTGTTTAGTTACTTTATGTATATGCTCCCCCCTCCTGCCTCTCCCCCCTGCCACCAGCACACTGGCACATAGTGAGTCTCCAAGGCATCCCCACAGCTGTTGTCCCCTCCTTACCTGGAGCCCAGTGACCAAGGTCATCTCCAATGGAGCTGTAGCTGCACCCCCATGCGTGGATGAGGTGGGCAGGTCTTACCATCAAAATTCTGCAGTTTTGTTGGAAAGCTGGGCAATGGAGACAGGCAGGGGAGTTCCGGATTGGTGCTGGGCACTCTGTCTTCCTGGTGAGTTGAGGCCATTTTTCTATTTTTTTCTGGAGGCGTGATTTGTGATTGGATGTCAGGGTGCATATGCCAATGTCCATCATGCCTCCCCCTCCAAGTCTAGACTGGTGCTCAAGGTGTCGCCGACTTCCACCAAAGGCCAGCCAAGTGCCAGGTCTTACTCCCCTCCCCCATCCCTGGAGATGGCAAACAGTCCCATGGATGCTCAAGCCTTCTACTCTGACTGCCCTACAACTCCCTGGGCTCATTCCTGAACCTGGATCACTGACATCACTAGTGGCGCAGCTAACACTGCACCGGCAGGCCAATCCAAGGTGGGGAAGATAGTAAGGTGTGGAGTAGTTACAGGGCAGAATATATGGTAGCTGCAGAAGTGTTATTAAAGTGAGGGCAGCAGTGGGGCAGATATTATTGTGTGGGGTAGAAGCAGGGAAGAATATTAGCTAGTTGTGAGTTACTAGAGTAGGGATGATGGGACAGATTTTTAGGTTTAGGGTAGTTGCAGGAAAGAATACTGGGTTACTGTTAGTGTGTTATTAGAGGATGGGTAGTTGTGGGATCAACACTGGGTAGTGGAGTATTTGCAAGGCAGAATACTGGATAACTGCATGAGCATTACTAGGATGGGGTAGTTGTGGGGCAAATAATGGGGTATGTGGTAGTTGCAGGGCAGAATATTGGGTAGCTGCAATGGTGTGAATAGAGTGAGGGTAGCTGTGGGGTAGACAATGTAGTGGGTGTAGTTGTAGGGCAGTATATTGGGATGTTTTGAGAGTGTCACTACTGTTGGGTAGTTATGGGGCAGATATTGTATTGTATTGTAGGATAGCTGCAGGGCAGAATATTGGGTTACTGAGAATGTATAATAACTAGAGTTGTGGTAGTTCTGGAACAGATGCTGGGTAGTAGGTATTTGCAGGGCAGAATATGGGTAACTGCAAAAAGGTTACTACTGTAGGGGTTGTTATGGGTTAAATATTAGGACATGGGGAAGTTGCAGGACACAAAATAGGGTAGTTCAAAAATGTGACTAGAGTTGGGGTAGCTGTGTTCAGACATTGTAGTGAGGGCTAACTGCAGTGCAGAATATTGGGTAGCTGTGAGAGTTACTACAGTGGGGTAGTTATGGGGCAGATATTGTGGTGTAGGGTAGTTGCAGGGTAAATACTGGGTCACTGAGAATGTCTTACTAGAGTTGTTGTAGTTGTAGTGATATTTGTAGGATAGGTATTGGGGGAGTGGGATAGTTACAGAACAAAATATTAGTTGGCTTCTATAGTAACACTAGGGGCTTGGTAACTGTGTGGCAGATAATGTGGTTTGTGGTAATTGCGGGGTAGAATATTGAGTTATGAAGATCTTGCACTGGGGTAGTTGTGATGTAGATATTGTGGCATGTGACAGACGAAGGGCAGAATATTGTGCGGATGCCTTAGTGTTGGAAGAGTGAGGGTAGTTGTGTGTCAGATAGGGTGTGGGAAGTTGCAGGGCAAAATGTTGGGAAGCTGTGAGAATGTCACTAGAGTTAGGGTATCTGTGGACAGATATTTGGGTGGGGTAGTTACAAGGCAGAATATTAGGTAGTTATGAGATGGATGCTAGAGTGAGGAGTTGTGAGACAGATATTAGGGTGGAGCAGTTCCACATAAGAATATTGGGTGCTAGCTGTAGGGCATTACAAGAGTAGGAATACCTGTGGGGCAAAGGTTGGGGTGTGAGGCAGTTGAAGGTAAGTACTGTACTCTTACTTTTTTGTAGACAAAATGCCTTTTATCTGAATCCTAAGTATACAATATAATGTAGACAAAATAGTCAATTGGAGCCCATGTAAATCAAACCAGATAACTCTCAGAGATGTAAACAGATGGATTGAATCAGTTTATTAAGAGAGACTGCATGTAAACAGCACTGCAGAAAACTCAATCAGATTTTCAAGTTATCTGATTTCTTCAGATATCTGATTACTTCCTGACATGTAAACGTGGTGACTGTTTTTTGTACCTGTAATAATATGACATTTTTTGTACTTGTCATACAAGTAATTCTAACCTATGTTAACAATACTGACAATTGTAAATCAGACACTGTTACTGATCACAACGCACTTCATACCTGTTCCTGACAATATTTATGATCGCCTCTATTGAGGGGTGGGGTGGGAATTTTCCATATGCGCCTAGTCAGTGACATATCATTAAATATTTAACTGAACATGCCAGTATTCTAAAGTCACTGAAATCAGATTTTTTTTATATTCAATTACTTGAACTCTTAGCACATGGTTTTTCGCACACCCCAGGAACATCCACATTATCAGTCACACAATAACAACTAAACATTTATGTTTCATGTGTGTAATCACTGTTTAGAAGCTTCTGCCATACCTTTATTAATATAGGACACAACTAATGGACAACACATAATTAGAACATTCAACTACTTAAAAATGTAAATAATATTGTTAACCAAAGTCTCTTCAAGTTCAGTAGCAAATATATAATGAAGAGCAACAGGCTCAGCTTGAGTGTCACAAGTTCAGGAGGAATGTCAGACAGCACTTCTTCCCACAAAGAGTAGTGAATACTTAAACTTCACTGTAAACACAGAACACCTAATTAAAGACAGTGACCAGCTATTAAAGAACCATGTATATGCATAGAAGGAAGATAACCCAGCCAACAAAAGATGGGAGAACACTGCAGGGATAGCAAACACTTTACCTCAAGATGTGAACCCTGTAACACAATCACAATTAATAGAACAAATTACCTTCTTATGCTACCTTCTTTCTATGCTGTATTACAATATCACATACTTGCTCCAATTCATATAATCTAGTTGTTATAAATGTGACACATTTACATATATTCCAAGCAATGATTACACACATACAAGGATTGTATTGTGAGACTGATTTTGTAAAAAAAATAGTCTTAATTGGGCCTTTTTCAGTTTCACCAATTGGCAATAAATCTTTTTAAAACATAACCACCTGTGTTGAGTCTTTACTGAAAATAGCATAATGACATTAGAACATAACTGTTGTCTCTATTAAGCATGTAAATCAACTGCAACAAATAGTACCACAACTATGTGTCCATGAATTTTTTTGGTTGCTATGCTGTCCACTCAGTATCCACAACATAGGCTATGATGTGGCACATTACATGTCACACTTCCCATAATTCCTAAGAGTGTTAAAAAGTCTGCAATGCACTTACTTTTCCTGTGCCTCTACACTCAGCATGTAGTAATTACTGTACCAAGGTGCCACACATCACTACCTAACACTATGCAGCTGTGACTATACACTTAGGATGCAGTGACTGCTATGTCTACTGCAATTCCCTGGCTAAGCTTCTGCAACTCCTAACTGTGGTAACTTCACTGTACCTACAATTACAGAGGTGTGCCATAGATCTCCAGTCCCCTATGGTTCCTATAGATAACCAGTCATAATGCACTACAAATTTTGGGAGGCGCAGCAGCTCTAGCTGCCTAAATCCATGCAAATCCTAACTGAGGTAACTTCAGTTTCCCTGCAATCAGTGATGTGTACCATTGATGTACAAACCCTCACCTGTGTTGTGTATGTGCACTAACATGTGCATTCCCTGACTTGTGTTCTTTTTTTTAATTAAATATGCTTTATTTATTTATTTAGTATTAACATTCACCAACAATGCAGTACATGTTACAGGAGATGAAAAGAAAATACTTGTGAATACATTGCATTGGATACAGATCGGTACATCAACCATTCCACCCCCTCTAACCCTCCCCCTTTACCCCCATGTATGCCCCCCTAGAAAAAAACTCCCTTCTCCCCATTACCCTCCTCCCCAAGGCAGTACACAAATTATAATATAATCAATATTTCCCTATTCCCACTAGGAGTAGATCTAAAATCAACAATCTAAGGGAAGAAAGAAAGAAAGATGGTATGAGACCTTCATCTTTCAGTTCACTAATAGCCTTCCACCAATGTAGATTAAGTCTATAGCTTAACCACTGACCATAGGTCATGAAATTTCTCCCACTTAGCATTAAACCTAGGAATTGTATTTCTAAAACTAGCAATAGTTTTTTCAATCCTTAAATTATATAATAACCCAGCCAGCCATTCCTGATAGGTAATAGCCATCTGGTCTTTTCAATGTTTTAATATCAGGGTTTTCACCATAAGTGAAATTAAATTAATAAAATATCTCCTTTCCCTCACATCAATCTTTGTATAGTCTCCTAACAGACAAATCTCAGGGGTGAAGAGATCTTGTAACCCCAACAAGGGGTCCGCATTAGCCCTAATTTCTAGCCATAAGGGAGCAACTAAAGAACACTCCCAAAATATATGAATCAGGGAGCCCTGTGCCTGACCACATCTAAAGCACTCGTCTTTTGACAATTTGCCCATCTTACACAATTTCACTGGGGTCAAGTGCATAGTATGTAATATATAATATTGTGTCAATCTAAGCCTATCATTTGAACTATATACATAGATTCCTTTCCATCTGTGTTCCCAGTTGACACAACTATTTGGAAGGGTGTCTATGCAATATTGTGAGTATTCAGCAGTGTTAGGATACATTTTCCCATACAGGGTCACCCCTAAACCAGATACTGCATGTGGCAGATCTGCCTTGGCTTGGAATTCCAACAAAATATCACTATAATTAATGTACCACCGACTAGGACCAAAGCGAGTAATAAGCAGGTGTCTAACTTGATAAATGTAAATAACATATTTGGATGCTAGATGAAACTTCTCCATTATTTCTTGAACTGAAAGTATCCTCCCTAAATTAATTATATCACTGACTCTCGTGTTAGACGGTATACCCAGCCTATGTGGTGAGAGAAAGGCTTTACCGATCTTGAAATTAGGGTTACCAACTATTGGTTGAGAGACATCCCTAGTATGTATAATACCTAGAGTTTTACACATCTGGTTGTGAACCTTAACTGAAGTGTAAATAACCGTGGACCAAAGTGGCTTAGGCAAGTCATTGGGGAGTATATACCAAAGACTAGCAAATGTTATGTTGGACCCTGCAATAAGATTCCTTTCTATTTGCAGCCATAAAGGGTTATATTGGGATTGCCTATCATTTGAAGGTGCAATCACCTACCGCATATACTTGGCCATATGGCTCGCAAGATAGTATTGATAAAATTTAGGGAACTTCAGTCCTCCTAGTGCTTTCAGAGCACTTAGGCATTTATAAGATCACAGTGGGGGGTTATTTTGCCACAAGAATTTAGTAATCATACTTTCAAGTTTCCAAAACCATGATAGGGGAGATAAATATTTAACATATTTAAAGGATAGAATATTCTGGGTAGCACATTCATTCTAACTACATTAATTCTACCTTGTAGAGAAATATATAAGGGAGACCATCTAGTTAAATCTTGCTGAATAATTATGAGAAGGTTGTCCAAATTCAGTTTCTTCAGGAGAGAGGTTGAGGTTGACAAAATAATGCCCAGGTATTTAAGTCTATTAGTCCAGGCCATCTGAAACCTAGCTAAATCTCCTTTGTGAGTACAAACATTGCATGGCATCATTTCTGTCTTGTTGATATTCAACTTGTAGTTTGACAGTCTACCAAACTCCTCTACTATATCTAACATTTTCGGAATAACTTCAACTGGGTATGAAAGATGGAGTAAAATACCATCCACGTAGGCTGATAATTTCAGCTCTAATGGACCCACTGAAATGCCTTTATGGATGGGGATAATTGGAAACTATGAATCAAGGGTTCCAAATACAGTTTAAACAGCAATGGTGATAGTGGACACCCTTGATGTGTTCCATAATATAGCCAAAAACTGTTAGAGAAAATCCTGTTACAGTATATTTTAGCTGTATGGTTGGAATATAAGTGCTTAATCCACCCAATACATTCTGGGGGAAATCCAAATTGGATCACGGTATTAAAAAGAAAAGGCCAACTAACCCTATCAAAAGCTTTTTCTGCATCCAGAGAGACCAGGGCCATTGGTACATTTGTCTCTCTGGATGCGGAGAAAATATGGGCAAGTTTACGGAAATTATATAAGGAACTTATACCACCGATAAACCCAATCTGTTCGGGCTGATTAAGTTATCCCAAACTTTGGTAACCCTAGAATCCAAAATCTTAGCTAATATTTTGACATCATAATTCATCAGGGAAATTGGCCTGTAATTTGCTACCTTATCTTTGAGTTTCCCTGGTTTTGGTAGGACAATGATAGTGGCTTCTAGCAAAGTAGAGTCAACAATCCCATGAGTACAAATATGAGAGTATAATTCTTGGAGAATATGAGTAAGCTCTCTCTCAAAGGTACAATAAAAAATTGATGGAAATCCATCTGGTCCTGGAGCTTTGTTCAGTGCAAGAGATTGAATGGCAGTTGATATTTCCATCTCTGAGATAGGGGAGATCAGCTGGGCTCTCTGGACTTGGTTGAGAGCAGGAAGGGAAAGTTTAGAATGATACTGTTGGATATCAGTTTCCTTGGGACTATTGGCTGGGTGACTATATAGATTCCTCTAAAACATTTCAAATTTGCTCACTATAGCTTTAGGAGTTGTCATTATATTGCCACCATCTGCTGTGATTATACTGGCAACTAATCTCGACTCTTCCTGCTGTCTCAACTTGAGAGCCAGGAGGTGTCCGGCCTTGTCTCCCTGATCCAGATACCTAACATGGGTTTTAACCAGGGCGTATTCAGCCCTTTCTCTTAGGGTGTTCGCATATTGATCTTTAAGGACCTCCAGTTGAATTAAGTTTGCATTTGTAGGGCAGGTACCCATCCCATTCTCCAAACTCTGAATGGAATCCAACAGGGATTTCATCACTGCTTCCCTCTTCTTTTTGTGGGTCACAGATAGCCTAATAAACTCCCCCCTTAAAAAACATTTCAGGGAGCACCAAAGTTGGTCATATGCCCTAATAGACCCCCTATTTTGTTCCATGTATTGATTAATTAATTCCCAGATCTTATTCACAATATCCTCTTGGGATAACATTTGAATGTTAAGCTTCCACTGAGTGACCTTGGGGATTGATTGAGGTATCCTACCTTCCAACCATATCTTGGAGTGGTCTGATAACACTCTGGGGAAAATTCCACAGTCCATTGGGCTAGTCATCATGACCCTATTTACTAAGAAGAAGTCCAACCGAGAATAGGATTTATGATAAGGTGAATAGAAAGTGAACTCCTTCTCTTTTGGGTGCAAGAGATGCCAGAGGTCTATGGAGACCAGTCCCTCCATCATTTCATGTAGAGATTTCTGTGCAGGGGATAAAGTTGGTCTATTCTGTGTAGATCTAACTTATTTTCATATGTTAGATTCCAGTCTCCAGCTAATATTATTGGCAATTGTTTAAATTGAGCTAAATTAAGAGCTATTTGGGAGAAAAACTCAGGAGAGGAGTGATTAGGTCCATTTATGGTACCAAAAATAGTTTCCCTATGGTCAATCAACCCTCTCACAAACAAAAATCTCCCTTGCGGCTCTCCTATCTTTTGTAACAATTGGAATTGCAACCCTTTAGCAATTAGGATAGAAACTCCTCTCTGGGAAGTGGAATTGCCAGCCACATAGACAAGACCAATGTGCTCTCTTCGAAACAAATTACCTTCACCCCTTTTCAAGTGTGTCTCCTGCAAGAATGTAATATCTGAATGCACAAGAGCCAAGTGTTTAAGAATTTGGCGGCGTTTCACTCTAGCTCTTGCCCCTTTAATATTCCATGAGGTGATTCTCATACCATTTTATCAATTTGATATATGTTCCCCTAATTGGATCTTTAAATTTTAGACTTACATAATTAACTTTTAATTTAAAATATATCCTCAAAGACTGGCTTTTCCCCTCCCCATAACCATTTACCAACTTAAGTAATACATTAAGCATAAAATTGCAGCCACTTCCCAACTACCCCCGGCATAGATTCATAACTGTGAGTTATGCCCATGTAAAATGATATGGCATAAACTACCCCCAGTCCCTGAGACTGAACTTCCAACTGTTTATTCAGCATGATGTCTATCATGCTGTCTCTTATTACTCCTCCACTCCCCCTACCCCTTTATCCTTCCTACCTTATAAACTATTAAGCCTGACTATGTTTTCTATAATACCTTTGAACACTTATAATATCTAGTTCCTACCCTACTTTATGAATAAAATTCTATAAAATTATAACATACAACCACAGCAATGAAACCTTTAAACATGTAAGTCTTACCCCAAACCCTTTACTCCGAACTCATATAGCTATTAAATCATCCCTCTGAGTCCGTATATAGTAACCAGTATAGATATCCAAAGTTTCCCTACGTCCCATACTCAGCAAACCTCCTATTAAAGCTGAAGGGCATAGAGATCTTACCAGAGAGAGCTAGGCTTGTCTTACTTTGGATAAAAACAAAATATTTTAGGCATTCCTAGCCATCTTGCATAATCTTCCAGTTACTCTATAGTACTATCTTAGTATCAGTAGGACTAGGAAAAACAAGGAGGAAGCACTTGTCCCTCTAGCAGTACCATTAGGCCTTTTTAGAAGAATTTTTCAACTAGCATAGCAAAACATTGATAACAAAAATAATTAAACAGAGCACTGAGTACATTACTGTATACAATTTTCCATGTTACTAAATGTCCACTAGATGCCAGCATTCACCACAATATTTCAGAATGCTGGGATCACTTTATTAAATCTGGGTAACACTTTTTACAAGTCTCAGTAGCCAAGTCCAGTGTGTCAAATGAATGCCAGTGACCTTCTCTATTAATTTGCAAAGTGGCAGGGTAACGCACTCTAAAATGGATACCAGCAGTTATTAATTTGGATACTAGTGGGAGCAGGGCTGAACGCATCTGATGAACTGTGTAAGGGAGGTCTTGAACCACAAGAATTCTCTTTCCTTCCCACTGCATTTCTGCTACTTCTTTGAGCTTCAGTAAAATGTGCTGCTTATCCAAAAACTGTAACATTCTGAAAATAAAGGGGCTATGGGGCGACCCCACTGGAGGCATAGGGTGCAGCGATCTATGGGCTCTTTCTATAGCAAATGTAGGCCCATTAGGAGAAGGCCCTGCTAATTTCTCACACAGCCTTTGAGCAAATGTTATTGCTTGCTGCCCCTCCTCACCCTCTTGGAGGCCAAGGACTGCTAAGTTATTCCATCTTGAGTGACTCTCAAGATCTTCTAGATGATCTTCTGCCTTTTTAATTTGGTGTCTCAAAGTAACAACCTCTGGATCCAGTCTCTGTCTCTCTCCAGTCATCTAGAGAAGAGATCTGAGCTTCATTGTCACGTGTACGAGTATTCAGCTGCTCCATTACCGTTTTTAGCCCTTCAAAATCTGTGGCTAGGGCCAGCAAGGCTACTTTCATTGGTGCCAGTTCCTCTAAATATCACTCTTCTGAAAGAGCCACTTGCTGTTTTAATAAAGTGGGACCTTCTGTTCCTCCTGCTTTGGGTCTTTTTGGATTCTTCTCCTTCCCTGGTGTCAGCAGGGGAGTGTGCCGGAGAACTGGCGTTTCCATTTCAGTCTCCATTATCGGAACGCTTCTGCTAAACGAATAGCTGAATTCCCCAAGTATTCCACACAATTTCTAATGAGTTTACTTCACCATTTGGGGCACTTGTACAGAGAACAGAGCAACTATGTGGGGGAAGGCAGGAGAGCTACCAGCAATAGCTTCTCACCAGGCAGCCATCATACCGGAAGTCCTCCCTGACTTGTGTTCTGTATTTCCACTTACAATGTAGTACCTACTGTCACATTTGTAGACACATTGCCTGCCTGAATCCATTCAAGTGGCAACTGTGCTAACTGGACTATTCCTGTAATCTGAGAGCTGTACAACTGATGTACATTGCCTATCTTTTCCTGTGGCTGTTTACTTAGGATGCAGCAAGTGCTGTGGAAGTGCAGTTCCCCCATCACACTGTTCACCTCCATGTTTTTTCTGTTCTGTACTGCCAACTCAGTGTGCAATATGTGGCCTAGGTGTTCAGACATTGAGTTACAGATCTCCTGTGATTCCTAACTAAGTTAACTACCATGTACCGCACTTACATCTACTGTCAGTCTACAGTCAGAGTGCAGTACCTGGTCTAGAGAGCTGTGTGACATTCTACCTAAGGACATGCAGTTGTGACTGTATAGTCAGGATCAGTAACTGGTATGCATGAGGAAATTGCCTTTGTGAAGTCATAGAAATCCTAACTGTGCTAAGTTGTGTGTATCAACAATTACAGAGCTGTACCATTGATGTTGCTTGCCTCATTCTTGCTGTGCATTGGTACTCATGATGCAGTACAAACTTTGGGGAAGGGGGTATTACCTGTCTCAGCCAGCACAAACACTAACTGTGCTAACTTGAGTGTCCCTGAAATCACTGATGTCTACCATTGATGTCAACACCTTCAGCTCTGCTGTGGGTCTCTACTGAGGTACCAGTACCTGGTGTTGCAGTTTGAAGAGACTTTACCTGGCTGACGCCATTCAAGTGACAACAATGCTAACTACACTTTACCTGTAATCAGGAAATTGTACAACTGATCTGCATCACCCTTCTTTGTCTGTGGCTCTTCACTTAACATGCAGCAAGTCTGTGATTGTTCCTGTTACCATGGCTCTCCCCCCTACTTCCATGTGTGTCTGTCTCTCTGTGTGCCAGTGTTGCTCAGGAGGAGTAGGTGCCATGTGATGTCTTCACACATACTAACACAGTGGCACCAAACAGAAATGTTAATGCACATGGTAGCACAAATCAAAACACAAAGATAAACAATTCTGAAAAATACTGAATGTAATACAGTGACGGGAGCATGGGGCCGATCCGCCATGCAAAACACAAAGAGAAACAGTACTGTAAAAGAAAAAATGTGCTAGTGACAGGAGCTCGGGGCCCTTCAGGCCACATGCTCCCTTCACGCAAAACACAAACTTAAACAATATAGAACTATATGAAATGTGATACAGCACTGTGCTAAGTTGTGTGTATCAACAATTACAGAGGTATACCATTGATGTTGCTTGCCTCAGTCTTGCTGCGCATTGGTACTCATGATGCAGTACAAACTTTGGGGAAGGGGGTATTACCTGTCTCAGCCAACACAAACACTAACTGTGCTAACTTGAGTGTCCCTGAAATCACTGATGTCTACCATTGATGTCCATAACCTCAGCTCTGCTGTGGGTCTCTACTGAGGACCCAGTACCTGGTGTTACAGTTTGAAGAGACATTACATGGCTGAGGCCATTCAAGTGACAACAATGCTAACTACACTTTACCTGTAATCAGGGAGGTGTACAATTGATCTGCATCACCCTTCTTTGCCTGTGGCTCTTCACTTAACATGCAGCAACTCTGTGATTATTCCTGTTACAATGGCTCTCCTCCCTACTTCCATATGTGTCTGTCTCTCTGTGTGCCAGTGTTGCTCATGGGGTAGGGGCCACGTGATGTCTTCACACATACTAACACAGTGGCACCAAACAGAAATGTTAATGCACATGGTAGCACAAATCAAAACACAAAGATAAACAATTCTGAAAAATACTGAATGTAATACAGTGACATTAGCGGGGCCTTAGGTGCCCGTTAATCTACAAATACACTAACATAAACAGTACTGAAATACACTAAATGTGATACAGCAGCGGGAGCATGGGGCTCTTCCAACCCCTCTCCCACCACACAAAACACAAACATATACAGTACTGTAAAATACAAAATGTACTAGTGATAGGAGTATGGGGCCCTTCAGACCCTGTTCTCCTTCCACACAAAACACTAACATAAACAGTACTGAAATATACTAAATGTGATATAGCAGCGGCAACGGGCCTTCGACCCGCACTCCCACCACACAAACACAAACATATACAGTACTGTAAATAAAAAATGTACTAATGATCGGAAGCTCAGGGCCCTTGGGCAACGCACCCTCCACACACAAAACACAAACATAAACAGTACTGGAAATATACTAAAGTGTGATACAACAGCAGGAGCATGGGGCCCTTCAGGCCCCGCGCACCCGCCACACAAAACACAAACATAAACAGCACTAAAAAACACTGAATGTCACACAAGACAGGACTGCGGGGCCCTTCAGCCCCCACAGTCCCACCACTCAAAACACAAACATAAACAGTACTGAAATATACTAAATATGATACAGCAGCGGTAGGGCCCCACACTCCCACCACATGATGTCTTTACACATACTAACACAATGCCAGCAAACACAAATGTTAATGCACATGGTAGCACAAACCAAAACACAAAGATAAACAATTCTGACAAATACTGAATGTAACACAGTGACAATAGTGCAGGACCCTTCCGGCACCACTCTCCCATCACACAAAACACAGACATATACAGTACTGCAAAATATACAATGTGCTAGTGACAGGAAACACAAAAGAGAAACATAAACAGTACTGAAATATACTAAATGTTATACAGCAGCAGGAGCTTCCCGCCACACAAAACAGAAACATAAACAGCAGTAACAACACCGAATATCATACAACAGCAGGACTGCAGAACCCTTTAGCCCCCATGGTCCCACCAAACAAAAGCAAAACAGAAACAGTACTGAAATACATTAAATGTGATATAGCAGCGGGAGCTTGGGGTCCGAACACATAGCAACACATAACCAAGAAACACAAAAGTTAATGCACATGGTACCACAAATCAAAACACAAAGATAAACACTACTGTAGAGACAAATAGTGAAGTTACATAAACACAAGTGAAAATGAAAACGCAAACGGCAGAAGAGTTGGAATACTAACATACTATTTGCCAGCAGATTAGGCCTTACGGTCTATCGAGTCTGCTCTACTAAATTGCTTATATCTCTGGAACCGTACGATATAGAAAAAAAATTTAAAAGTCATATGATTTATAACTTTCCTGGCTAGTTTTGTACTTAGCCCTTGCTAGGGGGCTAAGAAAATTTCTGACGAAAAGTCCGTATCTTGCACCATTTCCGAGATATGGGCCCTGAAAGGCACAGCGAATGCTGCAATGTTATCCAATGGGAAAAAAAGAGAAGTTTGGAGTGGCATAACTTTGGCACCCTGTAATATTATTTCACCAAACCACTGAAAGGGACATCTCTGGGATGTTGACTTTCTTCCCTCTAAATTTCATCCCAAAAGACCAAACCGTAATTTTGCAGCAGGGCGACAAAGGATTCCTGTAATGCAACAGACTCCATAATGTTATCCTATGGGAAAAAACATCAACTTTGGAGTGCTATTACTTAGCTGTCAAGTAATATTTTTTTACCAAACCAGTGAAAGGCACATCTGTGACATCTTGGCTGCATTCCCTCCAAATTTCAGTCCAAAACACCAAACCATTCTTTTGCAGCACAGTGCCAAAGAATTGCAGTTATTTTCACACACCCTGGAAAAGTACTGTCGAACTTTGCGAAAGCTTTCGCAAATTCATTCGACTGTGTCATACGTTCGACACTACTTTGCGAAAGTACTTTTTCCAGAAACTTGAAAAATATATTTCTAGGGTGTTTTACCCCAAAATAAAGACATGCCTAGCATCCGCAGGGTCCAACTAGGTGAATACAAAAATAATTAGGTTACTAGATGGTCCCAATTTTAAATGGCAAGCATTTTTCTGATCGCTAACTGAAAACAAAATGGTGGATTTGCAACAGTAAAAGGGCCATTTGCAAAAGTAAAAACTGCATTTGAGACACTGTTGAACTTTTTGTTAACTTTTCCCTTTGACTTATAATGGGAACTTGTTTTTTGAATAACTTTTCAACTGTTTATTATTTTGTCATGAAATCTTTGAAAGGCACATCGGGGACCCTGGCTGCACATTCCATGAAGATTTCAGACCAGTCGTGCAAACCGTGTGACCTGTAGGTATGACCGTAGAATTCCCAAAAAGCGTAAATGCATGCACAGATCATGCTAAGTAACTCCACAGCCATATATCCGACCGGTACAAAACTTGGCAGATCCCAAGGCATATGGGTCTTGATCATGTACTCCAAATTTCAGGCAAATCTGTCAAACAGTTGCAAAGTTATTAAAGTGCAACATTTTAGGTTTAACATGTAAATGGCCCCTCAACCCCTAACTATGGTAGCACTACTATTTACCATATTACTAGAGGCAAAAAAATCCATTTAATGCATCATTTAGGTTGTTCCACAGTTACAAAGTAAGAAATTAATATTAGGGTTGAAACCCCCTTGCACCCTCAGCCCACCCCCAACCTGCATCAAGTGCGCATTGGGGTCATCGGCCTAACTCTCACCCCATCACATGTGAAAGAAGTTGAGGAATAGGAGAATGGGGTGAAGTTAGCAACTTAACTCCAACATGCACTCCGTGCTGGTTGAGAGAATGGTGGAGAAGGTGCAAAGGGGTTTCAATCCAACTGAATTTCCTTTTTTTTGTCTGTGGAACAACCTAACTGATGCATTAAACAGAGTTTTTTGCCTCTAATTTCTTCTTTTTGAGAATGATAGAGAAATGGTGAATGTAATGCGGTGGCGGGAGGCGCTGGGCCACTTTGGGACCCACACTCCCACCACGTGATGTCTTGTCACATAGTAACACGGTGCCCTCAAACACAAATGTTAATGCGCATGGTGACGCAAAGCGAAACAGAAAGAGAAATAGTACTGTAGACACAAATGGTAAAAATAATGCAAATGCAAGCGCAAATGAAAATGCAAAGGGTAATATGGTGGCATAGATGGGAACGGTAAGTGAAACGGATACAGAACCACAAGCGGAAGTGGTAAGGCTAACAGTAATGTAAGCACACAGGCTGGTTTTCCCCAAAAGCTGTATAGAGAAAGACAGTAAGTACAAAGAATGTATGCATAATAATGGATCTCAGAGCAGAAAATGAGGAGTTGGAATACTAAATTGCTTATATCTCAGGAACCATACGACATGGAAAAAAAGTTTAAAAGTCATATGATTTATGACATTCTTGGCTAGTTTTGTACTTAGCTCCCATGAGGGGGCTAAGCATTTTTCTGACAAAAAGTCCATATCTCGCACTGTTTCCGAGATATGGGCCCTGAAAGGTGCGATGAACGCCGTAATGTTATCCTAAGGGAAAAAAGGGAAGTTTGGTGTGTCATATCTTTGCCGCCCTGTAATGTTTTCACTAAACCACCAAAAAGGCACATCTGTGGGATGTTGGCTTTCTTCCTTCCAAATTTCAGTGTAAAAGACCAAACCGTTATTTTGTAGCAGGGTGGCAAATAATTCCTGTCATGCAACAGACGCCGCAATGTTAGTCTATGGGAAAAAGTGTCAACTTCAGAGTACCGTAACTTTGCATCCATGCAATATTTTGTCACCAAACCACCAAAAGGCACATCTGTGAGATGTGGGCTGCCTTCCCTCCAAATGTCAGCCCAAAAGACTAAACCATTCACTTGCAGCAGGTTGGCAAAGAACTGCTATCATTTTGGCCATAGTCTGAAAAAGTAGTGTCGTGATTTGCGGCAAGCTTTATAAACATGAAAGTGTCGAAGTGTGACACTACTTTGCAACACTACTTTTTCCAGAAATTTGAAAAACATATTTCTAGGGTGTTTCACCCCAAAATAAAGACATGGATAGCATCCTCAGGGTCCAACTAGGTGAACACAAAAAGAATTGTGTTGCTAGAGTGTCCCAAATTTAAATGCCAAGCATTTTTCTGATCACCAACTGAAAATAAAATGGCAGATTTGCGACACTACTAGGGGCATTTGTGACATTAAAAAGTGCATTTGCGACACTGTTGAACTTTTTGTTAACTTTTCCCATTGACTTATAATGGGAAATTGTTTTTTGAATAACTTTTGAACCATTTAATATTTTTTCACAAAATCTCCAAAAGGCACATCGGGGACCCTGGCCGCACATTTCCTGAAGATTTTGGACGATCGCACAAACAGTCACGACCTGTAGGAAACGAAACAAAACAGTTCAAAAGCATAAATGCATGCTGGTCATGTAATAACTCTGCAGCCATATATCCAAACAGTACGAAAGTTGGCAGATCCCAAAATGTATAGTACTTGATTGTGTATTCCAAATTTCAGCCAAATCTATTGAATGGTTGCAAAGTTATTAAGGTGCAAAATTTTAGGTTTAACATGTAAATGGCTCCTCAATCCTAACTATGGCAACTACCATGCTACCATAATATATATAAATATATATATATATATATATATATATATATATATATATTGACCTTCTGCCTCAAGATTGAGGATGCCACCCTCCTGCCCTCCTTATGTATAGTGGTCCATTACTACTCTCTGCTACCACATCCATACTACCATGCCTATCACAGGCCTACCATAGAAATGGCTGGTTTGCTCTCAGGGCAAGTGCTCAGCACCATCACTGCAATGTCCTGTCTGCCCTGAGATGGCTACCCTATGAATTAAAATGATACTATGCCACACTAAGCTTTATACATAAGCTTGTAGATCACTTTACTCCTCCCCTGCCTTATTGATATTGTTCAATGTTGTGTCCCTCGATATACCCTCAGGTCTACCTGCTTGCCTTTTCTCTCAGTGCCAGATTTACAACTCTCCATGGTTCGGAGATCATTTTCATTTTCTGCTGTGTCCTACTGGAACTCTCTGCCTCCTTTTGTATTGGTCTGCACCTCCCTTTCTCAATTTGAAAGGTAGCTGTTATCTCACCTAACCACTCCACCTTGTGCCTGCTTCCGTTGATGCCTAACCCCTGCTTACTTCTTGCACAATGCTCCTAGCAAAACATTCCACTGTCTCTGTCCTACTCTCCAAGTCAAAAAAAATTATTAAATAACAAATGTAAACGATGTCTGTCTGTATGTATGTAAGGTTTTGTTGACTGTCCTTTAAATTGCTTATTTTGCATAGCAGAATGTAATAGGTGTACTCTCTTACTATATGACTACTCCTAGTCTAATTTCTTGTTTAAGGAATGCACTATCAATGTACTGCACTTCCAGGGGCACCCCTGAAAAAGGGGACTGTCCTGTCTCAGAGGGCCTACCCAGCTACCAAAATTCAATAAATAAATAAAATTAGGGATATTTGTGATACAGGTGGCATAACGGTTTTTAAGATCTTCAGAGACAGAAACTAATAAGGACTGACCATTCTTTGCCTTTGTTATGGAGTCTTGTGGTGTAGCTTGTAATGCTGCCATTTGTTTAAACAATGTAAGCAGATTCAAAGGAATCTTAACAGGCATTACAAGATTTTGGTTAATGATGTATATTGGATATATCATCTGATCGTATACAAGTCCTTTTGCTACAGGTAATGATTTGTCCCATTTTGTGTAAGCCACTTCTAGGTGTTTGTGCTGCAGCAGAAAGTCAGTATTCAGTGCAGGTTGACTCTATGATCTATTAATCAAGAGGTCCTTCATAGCAATGTCCATGATTGTTTCATTCATGTTCTTTATGTCAATAGTCTCCTGTAGCATACATCTTTGTGTGCATTGCATGTAGAAGTATATCTTTGTGATGCAGGCAATCAAGATGATCAGGTAGAAGGCAGCTACACCAGCAGTCACTGCCCACAATACTTTTTTTCCACATAGTTGCTTCACATGCTGTAAAAATGAAACATACTCATGAGAGCAGGACAGTTAAAAGTAAGCAATAACCCATGACAGGGTGAGTGGTATTGGGGATTAATCAAGACCCCTGGTGCCTTTTGAAGCACATGGCTGCAGGCTGAGAGTCCTCACTGCACCCACAGTGTTAATTAATCCCCAATAACAGCACACACTGAAGTGGGATATTGCACCTATAACACTGGTTATGTTGAAACAACAAAAAAAGGAAGGTGTTTTTTTCCTGTTTAAAGAGCAAGAAATGTGGTGTATCCTGCTGCCTTTCAAACTAGTCCCTAACAAATAATGTATGCTATATTGCTCTTATGCACACATAAATGTCACATGTACAGTACATTACTGAAATGATCTGTGATATTTCTTGTGTGTAATATTGTCTCCTACTTTGCCTACCACTGTAACTGTAGCCCCTCCCCCACCCACAGGAAAGGCTGAACATTTGCCCCTTTCTGTCTCTCCCATCACTGTATGGTGTCCAAACACAACCTGGCACACTCTCACAAACAATACCATGTACATTGCATCCCAGGAATACTTCAGCTCCCACACCCAAACACAACCACATCCACATTTTACAAAACCATAGCCTACATCTGCTCCAGACAGCCACTGTCTGTATCCCCAGCTGCAACACCCACAACACCAGCCAACACAGCAACAGAAAACAGAGATGTCACACCTGTTACATAGTATGTCTCCAAAAAGAACAACTTCTGCATCACCTGCCTGGCAGCATTTGAAAGCCTATTTCAATCCAAGAAACATCAATGCAATACTACATCATGCATGCACACCTCTCTCTAACATACTGCAAGCACTGAACAGCCACACCGACACCTGCCCATGAAGTGTTCAGCACTGATAGTAGTAATCATCGCATATTGGGAAACTGTCCCACCTATGCACACACCACGCAGACCAGACCATGAAGTGGCAGTGGAGGTGTGAAGACTAGGTTTACTGGCAATGGCTTCTATCCGCACCTAGATTCATCTAAATTCTTTTCTTCTAGGTTTGCTTATAAGGACAGAGCAAACATCAACGTTATCATGCTACCAAACATTACCTATTAACAATGCCTACTTTGGCTGCACTCACAAGATATCTGTTTAATTCTCTACTTTATAAATATCAAACCTGTTACTCCCTCCCTCTATACAGCAAACTTATTGTTCTCATGAAAACTGTAACATTCAGCTCTCGATAACATGTTTAATGCAATATATAGCTGATCTTGATTCTGCAATATTGTATAACTGAAAAAACTGTAACCTTTAGCTGCCATTATGTCCATATGTATTTAGTGTTTATGTTTGTTTTTTCTGATGCTGAGCCTTTGTAAATGAGTCTGTGACTCAAAGTTGTAATCCTAAAGTCTGTTAAATAAATAAATAAATAAATAAATAAATAAATACATTATCAGAGCAAGGAAAAAGATTAAAGCTTCTTTTGGCTAGGCAGATCTATTCTGTTACTATTTTCTTTTTGTGCTCACAGGTTTTGTTACTGTTTTTGCTTACATTTTACTACTTTATTGTTCTGTGATTCAAATTGCTGTTGCAGGTACACTTTCTGCTGCATTATTACAGGGTGTGCCTCAGGTTTGTTACTGTTTTATGCTTACAGATTACTGCAGTAATCTTCTCTGATTCAACTTGTTTTCTGCAGGGCATATATTCTGTTAAAGTGTACTGCAGGTTGTGTTTACAAGTGTTACTTTTTTACTGCTTCATTTTTTCTCTATAGCAAAGTGTTTTGGCATGGTATATCTTCTGTGCAATTGTTACATGTGGTGCTTACAGGTTTTGTGATGTTTTCATCTATTATCAGGCTAAACTTTCAGGGCTAATTACAGGAGCACAAATGAGATACAGACTGAGGGATAATGACTGCATTTAGTCATGGTTGATTGTTTTGGCTCTTACCATCTTCTTTCTTTTATCGATGGTTCTTCTTTTTCAGCAGGGGAAGAGCCCAACCACCCACTCCATCTCCAACTACCCCATGCTATACTCCTTTTATAGAGTAGCCCAGTCATGACATTTCCTGTAGCAAAGCAAGAAAGGAAGGATCAAAGGGATATCCATACAGTGACCTCACTCACAGGGGCACAATTAATTTAACTTGTTATAAAAAGTTATACAAAAACAAACCAAACAAACAAAAAATCATTTGCATTAATTTTCCTTCTAATTACTCAGACCAGGTTATAAACTGGGAAACTCAACTGGAATGGATATTATTAACTGCAGGAACTGTGGAACACTTTTCAGTAGGTTATACAGGATTTAGGACACTGACCAACATGGTGGACCCTCGGAGATCTAAGGGCTCAGCTCCAGGCAGCATGGGCAGAGATTGCATAGCTCAAATCACATATTCAGGAGGAAATATATTACATGAACTATCCACCATTTCCCCAACATCCAACCGAAACACCTCAACCACAGAGGATAGTTGGTCCGGGAGGTTGTCAGGTCGTTAGAAGGGGCAAATCTGGTCCTCATCATTTAATGCTCACCAACATATCACTTCCACAAACCATATAAAAACTACAAACAGGTATCTGTTCTATTTCTGAAATCAAACAAAGAGGCAGAGAACACTGCAGAGCAGGACACTACAGCACAGGAGCTAATGCTACAAAACTAAGCCAAAACAAGGACCAAAACAAAAAAGGAAAAAGGAAATCAAAAACAGTTTTGATCATAGGAGACTCTATGATTCGGGGAGTTGATGCCTACATCTGGTTGGGGGGTAATGGTCAGCTATCGCCGAGGTACATTAGCATGGAAAGACACTGACTACATTGCTAAAATCATGCACAAAGCAGGAGAAAACATTGACATTCTGGTACACATAGGGACTAAAGATTTCACCAGCTGGCCAGTTGTGGACCTGACTAGGCTGGGAGACAACCCGTCATCTAGTTTATCGGCTTCTCCTTCTTTGAGATCCAGCAAGTCTGGAAGAGGAGGCAGACAAAATGGAAGGTCAGAGAAGGAGATAGGAGAGATAAACATGTGGCTCAAGGGCTGGTGCCAGGAAAAAGGACACAAATTTGTATGTAAATGGCAACAGTTTTGGGAGCACAAGTTCTTTAAATTCAATGGACTGTATCTAACTAAGGAGGGAGTCAGTGCATTGGGACTGAAGTTTGATGTCTTTGCAGAATATTTAAACTAGCAAATGTGGAAAGGGGTGCAGCACCCGATACATCGAATGGGAAGAACATCCCCCCCAGCTAGTTATCAAACAGGAGTTCAGCATGTTTGTAGTTCATTTGCATTACCAGGTAAGGGAAAAGGTCCTGCTCCCAATACAACACACAGAAGAAATGCAAGACCTCTCCCAACAACTAATCTGGCCAATGGAAAATCATGTACACAAATGTCAACAGTCTGGGAAACAAGATCCCAGACCTGGAGGCAATAATGACAAAGGCTAAACTGGATATAGTAGCCACTAGGGCGACATGGTTCACCAGTAACCACATTTAGGAGACTTCAGGACCTGGCTGTGTACTGTTCAGAACAGACTGAGAAGCAAAACGGGGAAGGGGGGCCCTTTATGTCAATGAAAATATCAAAACTACAGAAATGCAGAATACACATAAGGAGCCAGAAGAACTGTGGGTCACCATGGAAACAGGAAATGGGACAACCATACAAACTGGGGTTGTCTATAGGCCTCCAGACTAGTGGAGGACATAGACACATTACTGTTAGAAGATATACAAAACATGACAGCTAAAGGAGAGATTCAGATAATGGGAGACTTCAACATGCCGGATACAGATTGGCCAATACCCAACAAAACTAGACACATAATAGATTCCCTGCAGGGGGAGGGCTTCAAACAATTGGTACAAGAACCCACAAGAGACAGGACTATCCTGGATATAGTACTAACAAGGAAACGATCATAGATCTCCAGGTAGAAGGTCACCTGGAAGCCAGTGACCATCGCATGGTATGGTTCATTTTGGCCACTAGAACTAAATTATTCCATTCCAAGGCAAAAATATGGAACTTCAGTAGAGCTGACTTTGATTAGATGGCCAACAGAGTTAAGCTAGCCCTGACAAGATGAAATACAGGTGAGGGGTTACAGGCAAAGTGGGCAAGCATTAAGGATGCAATACTTAAAGCAACATCCCATTGTATTAGAGAGAAAAGCCAGAGTACAGATGTAGTGATAGAGGAGGATAAAGTGAGGGAGGGGCTGCTGGCATTAAAGGTGGACAAATCACCAGGCCTAGACAGAGTACATCCAAGGGTACTAAAGGAACTGGCTCTGGTGCTGGCAGAGCCACTGGCAGACCTATTTAATAGTTCACAAGGGACAGGAATAGTACCACAGGACTGGAGAACAGCACACACAGTGTCACTCCACAAAAGCAGTCCCAAGGATGATCCAGGGAATTATGGACTTTTCAGTCTGACCTCCAATGTGACACCATATTAAAGGAAAGGTTGGTCAAATATATAGAGAAGCATGGTCTCCAGGATGTGAGGCAGCATGGGTCCATGGAGGAGAGATTGTGTCAAACAAATCTGATTGACTTCTTTGATTGTGTCACTAAGACAGTAGATGGGGCTAAGTGGTAGACATCCTCTATCTTGATTTCAGCAAGGCCTTTGACTCTGTGCCCCACAAAAGTTGATCAAGAAGTTGCTGGATCTTGGGGTTAGGGAAAATATGGATAGATAGGTGGAAAACTGGCTGAAGGACAGAACCCAAAGGGTGGTTGTCGGGGAAAGTTATCTGTCACAAAACAGGTAACCAGTGGAGCCCCACAGGGCTTGGTGCTGGGGCCAGAGTTGTTCAATGTCTTCATCAATGACATTGGAGATGGCATTGAGGGCAAAATGTTCCTATTTGTGGATGAAACCAAGCTCTGTGAGAGAGTGCACACAGCTGAAGGGATACAGGACATACAGAAAGATCTGGAAAAGCTAGGGAGGTGGTCCAGGATCTGGCAGCTTGGCTTCAATGTCAAGTAATGCAAAGTTATGCATATTGGAGCCAAGAATTCTAGGACAGATTACTACCTGGGTGGAGTCCAAGTTTCTGCATCACAGGAGACGAAGGACCTGGAAGTGATGATCACTAGTGACCTGAAGCACTCCAAGCAATGCAAGAAAGCAGCAGCAAAGGCAAACAAGATGCTGGAATGCATATCTAGGGTGAACAGTTGTAGGAAAGAGGTTTCACTGCTCTTGTACAGGTCACTGGTAAGGCTGCATGTCGAGTACAGAGTTCAATACTGATGCCCACACCTAAAAAAGGACATTAACTTGCTGGAGAAGGTTCAGAGGAGGGCTACAAAGATGATAGCTGGTCAGCAGGGTAAGCATATGAGGAGAGGCTGAGGGCACTGAATATGTAGTCCCTGGAAGACAGGAGAGAGACAGGGGAAATGATTGGGATCTTCAAGTACTTGAAAGGGACAAATAAGGTTGATAAGGAGAGTCACTTTAAGCTGAGTGGCAGCTGTAGAATGAAGGGGCACAGTTATAAGCTGGAGGGTTTTATTTATTTATTTAGGTCTGGGATTACAATTACCTTTGAGCCAAGGCTCTTATACAAAGGTTCCATGTCAGTTACAGTACAACACAGTGAATCAGAACAATAAAAGAACAGTGTCAATTATCAAGAACAACAATCAGATAATTGAAATTGATCACATGTGATTATGGAAAACAAGAGACAGAAGTATTAATGAGGAAGGTAGAGAAAGAGGAAGGGAGGGGGAACAAAGGAAAGGTTGGAGCAGCCGGGGCATTGTCAACATCAAACAGTGAGGAATGCTGGTGTATGGGAGAGTGAAGGGAGGCAAGGGGAGAGAGGGAGGGTGGGGAAGGGAGATATAGAGTATAAGTACTAGTAAGAGGAAGCAGATGTAGGACTAAGGTAGTGGTATGTTGGGCTAATTAACTGAGGCAGTCACAGGAGCTAGAGGCAGTGAGGAGAAGGTGGAGCCTGGATTTAAACATGCTCAGTTTGGGAATAGAGGAAATGTCACTGCTGAGACCATTTAGCCAGTTGGGCACCCTATAAGCAAAAGATTGTTGACCATGTACAGTACAACAGTGGGGGACCTGTAGGAGCTGGGTTCGGATCCCTGGTGTGGTAAGGATTATTGCTTGGGTGTAGTAGAGACTGGACTCCAGGGGGCATGAGGTCCATGGTGATTTTATTTGCCATAATGCAGGTTAGATACTTTATGCAGTATGGTAGTTGAAGCCATCCAGTTTGAGCATAAAGATCACATGTAAGTGTAAGACGGTGTGAACCAGTGAGGAGCTGACAGGCTTTGTTGAGGCATGTAGATATGCATTTGAGAGCAGTAGCTGAGGCAGAGCCATAAATGATAGGTCCCTTAGTCAATGATAGAGACAACAGAGCTCTGGACAGTGACCATCAAGGCTTCCAGGGAGAGATGTTGCCTGTGCCTGAAAAGTAGGCCAAGATGTGTATTTGCTGTTTTGGCAATACTATCAATGTGAGTGCCATAGGATAGAGTGGGGTCAAGTGATATTCTGAGGTATTTAAAGGATTGAACTTGTTTGAGGGTAGCTCCAAGGCAGTTTGTGTTGGATAGTGGATGGAGCCTGCACCTGTTTTGGGAGCTACTGAAAAGCATTGACTTTGTTTTTTTGTAGTTAAGGACCAACTTGTGATTTCTAAACCAGTTTTCAACAGAGACAAAGCCAAGCTGTAGATTGTTTTGTAAGGGTTAGGAGTCCTTATGGAAAGTGGGAATTAAGGCATCATCTGCCTAGAGAATGATTTGCTCAGAGCAAGATTGCAGAAGAGTGCTCAGGAAGAGGCTGAATAGTACTGGGCCCAGTATAGATCCATGTGAGACACTTGAGTGCATCAGAGAGGACATCTGCAATTTTTACTCTTTATGACTGATTATCCAAGTAACTTTGAAACCAGGCTGTGGAAACAGGGGAGAGCCCAGCCTTCAGCAGCTGCTCAAGTAGTAGACCACGGTGGACGGTATCAAATGCCTTTGTTAAATCGATAAAGATGGACCTGGTAAGTTGACCACTGTCCAGAGAACTGTGCAAGGCTCCGGTAAATTCTAGGAGGGCAGATGTGGTGATATGTCCTTTTCTGAATCCATGTTGTTGTGTGCACAGAATATTGTGTTTGTCCAGAAAGTCAGTGAGTTGATCAGCAACAGTGTGTTCAAGATCCTTGGGGGGGATATGAAGAACAGTCTATAGTTCCCATGGAGGGCCCTGTCACCACTTTTATGGACCAGTGTAACAGTAGCAAATTTGCATTTGTCAGGGAACTGGTTGAGCTGGAGAGAAAGGTAGAAGATCCTTACCAAGGGCCCTAGCACTTCTTCAAGGGTGAGAGACAGTAGTTTGAGGTCAAGCTAGTCACCACTATATCTCGATTTAGAGATTACTTTGGTAATACATTTATGGGCCTCGTGCATCTTGACTGGTCTGAAGTAGAAAGGCAGGTATTTGGATGGAGCAGAAAAGCTTGGGTGGGGAGTAGAGGTGTCATTTTCCTGGAAAAAATCAGGGTGGAGAACATTGCTAAGGTCTGTGAAAGCAGCATTGAAGGTGTTTGCAATAAGCATTGGGTTAAGTGTAGTGGTCCCATCAACATTTAGCATGGTTGAGGAGGTTTTGGACTGCTTCCCAGTGACTTCTTTAATATTGTTCCAGAAGGCTGTCCCATTTCCCCAGGTTTTAGTGAGAGCATCCTTGTAGGAAGCACTTTTCTTTTGTTAGATTGATTTTGTGCAGTCGTTTCAGGTCCGTTTATAGTTCTGTACATCAGTTTGTGCACCAGTGGCCCTTGCCAGCATCCAAAGGTGGTCCCTTGATTTTAGCTGTGCAATGAGCTCAGCAGAGAGCCATGCGTTGCAAAGAGTTTTGACTTTGCACCTCTTGAAGGGGGTGTATGAGTCACAGGCTTCATTGAAAGCATTAATGAAGTAGTCAAGGGCAGAGTTGACATCCATTGCTTTGTAGATGAGAGTCCATTCATGCTTACTGAGTCAGGATTTAAGGTGAGACAACTGCCCACGAGGAAGGACTCTGCTGGTGATGAGTTTTTTTGGAGGGGGGAATTTGCAGAATTTGTTTGATCATTCACATATGACAGGTGAATGATTGCTGAGAGACTCAGGGAGGGTGGAGATGTTGGAGATGCAAGTTGGATGGCTAGCAAAAACCCAATCCAGGAGTGTCAGGAGTCCCTGTTTTTGTAGTTTGTTCCAGTTGGGGAGTAAACCAGCTGTGTTAGGTTTGCTGAGGAGATATGACATCTTTTAGTCTGAAGCTGTATGTGAGGGCTTTCCTGTGTCTCTTTCTGCCTCCAGTCACTGAAGACAACCTACTTTGTCATGCGTTTCATCTGCATGCCATGGTAAGGTGCCAGAAGAAAGAAGAAATTGTCTGTTTCCTGTATCAAGGGCTTGGTGCCCCATTTTGTTACTTTGTTTAAAGTTACAGTTTCACTCCCCTGAATGCAGCGATAGCACTGCACATCAGTTTGCACTTTTCCCAGAACTGTGCAAGGTCCCCTGCTATATGATCCTTGCCTGCATTCCTCCCTCTGCAAACAGCAACTTCCACTTCCCATTTGCATCTCTTCATCCCTGGTTTGGTGCAATGAGTCAGAGACAGCACACTGCTATGTGCTTTCCACCACAGAACAAAAAGAAAAAGCTTGTTTATTTAATTTAGAAGTGTACGCTATGCGCAAAATAAAATGGCTGAATGCCATGTGGGGGGCGGGCGGAAAGAAGGGCTCTGTAATTTAAATAATGAAGCAGGCAAGTCAGAATAGTAAAGGCCCAAACTGAGGAAGAGATAGCCAACTCTGTCAAGAAGGGGGATAAAACCTTTTATAGGTACATTAGGGAGCAAAGAAAGAACAAGGAAGGGATACAGAGACTTAATAAAGGGAAGGGGGATGTGGGCAGCGGGTAACAGTGAAAAAGCATTAACACTGAATGAATATTTCTGCTCAGTATTCGCAATGGAAGAGGCAGGGAAGGTACCTAAACCAAACAAGATAAATACTATGGATAGGGGGGTCGATACCAGTCCATTCACAGAAGAAAGGGTTTTGAAAGAGCTCTTGAATCTAAGGGTGAACAAAGCAATGGGACCTGATGAGAGTCAGCCCAGAATTCTGAAAGAACTAAGGGTAGAACTAGTCTACTCTCTTTAACAAATCTTGGGAGGATGGGGTGGTACCTGAGTACTGGAGGAGGGTGGATGTGATTCCGCTTCACAAAAGTGGGAGCAGGGCAGAGGCAGGAAACTACAGACCAGTTAGTTTGACCTCAGTGGTAGGGACAATGATGGAATCACTTTTGAAGGAAAGAATTGTTGAGTACCTAGAGGCCAGTGGGGCACAGGACCCAAGGCAGCATGCTTTCACAGCAGGAAGGTAATGTCAGATGAACCTAATACATTTATTTGACTGGGTGACCAAAGTAGTAGACCAGGGAGGGGCTGTGGATATGGCCTGCCTTGATTTTAGCAAGATGTTTGACACAGTCTCACACAAAAGATTAATATACAAGTTAGCCAGCCTTAGAGTGGGTCCCAACGTATTAGCCTGGATAACAAATTGACTGGACAACATGACGCAAAGCGTAATAGTAAATGGAGTCCACAGTGAAGAAAGGAGGGTAACTAGTGGGTACTGCAGCATTCAGTACTGGGACCTGTCCTCTTTAACGTCTTTATAAGTGACATTGGACAGCACCTGGAAGGAAAAGTATGTCTCTTTGCAGAGGACACAGAGATCTGCAACAGGGTTGATACACAAGGTGAGGTGGAAAGGATGAAAAGGGACTTGATAAGTCTGGAAGGATGTTCAAATATATGGCAGCTCAGATTCAATCCAAAGAAGTGCATGGTAATGCACCTGGGAAACAAAAACCCAGGGGAAGAGTACACAATGGGGGGTGAGATAACAACAACAAAAATCAAAAGAGACCCAGGAGTAATTATATTAGATGATCTAAAGGTGGGCAAGCAATGTGAGAAGTCAGTCAGGAGGACTGGGGGGATACTGAGATGCATAGGGAGAGGCATCATAGTAGAAAACAAGAAGTTGTTATCCCTCTGTACAGACAGTTGGTGAGACTCCATCTGGAGTACTACAAGCAATTCTGCAGACCCCATCTCTACAAAGACATAGAATGGAGGCTGTTCAGAGGAGGGCAACCAAAAGTGTGCAGGGTCTGCACCAGAAGACATATGAGGAGAGACTAAAGCAGCTTAATATGTATACCCTTGAGGAAAGGAGGGAGAGGGGGGACATGATAGAAATGTTCAAGTATCTCAAGGGAATTAACAAAGTACAAGAGGGTAGTATCTTTCAGAAAAAAAGATGTGCAAGAACAAGGGGGCACAATTTGAAGACAGAGAGGGGATGGCTCAGAGGTAATGTTAGAAAGTATTTTTTCACAGAGAGGGTTGTGGATGCATGGAACAGCCTTCCTGAGGAGGTTGTGAAGTCAAGAACAGTGGGAGAATTCAAGAATGCACGGGACAGACATAAAGCAATTCTAGTGGGGGGTTAGGAGGAATTAAGCTATTGGTTAACTACAGTTTGCAGGAAATCCATCAGGTAGGGAAATGGGCAGACTTGGTGGGCCAAACTGTCCTTATCTGCCGTAAAATTCTATGTTTCTATGTTTCCAAGTTTCTTCAGACAGCGTTGACGCCTGCGGAGAGGTGCTTGTGCAGAAAGGCCACAGATGGGTAATGAATATTAATTAGGGAGGCGGGTGGTTAAAAAGAGACTGACAGGAAGGTCTAGGACAGGCCCAGTGAATTAAAGGGGCAAACCTGGTCTAGTGCATTAAAAGAGGCCCAGTCAAGGGAGGTCCAGTAATTTAAAAGGAATCCAGCCAAGAGAGGCCCAGTGATTGTCTGGGAGGACATCCAAGACCACAGATTTCCTAGGCCTAGTAAAGGCCAGTGTCTACAGGGGTAACAGACCCCAGTTCTTAAAGGAGCTAGTTAGGCCCACTGTGATTTAAAAGGGCAAGTTAGGCCCACTGTTACCTAACAGGGTGTGTTAGACCCACTGCTACCTAAAGGGGTGCATCAGGCCCAATATTAGCCATTTAGAATCCCCAGGTGCTATAGGGCCCAGTGGCATTAGTGACTCCAGAGGTTGAGGGAGTCTAGGTAGCCATACAGAACTGGAGTAACAGGAAGAACCTGATCTAGAAGGAGGGAACCCTGGTAGTTAGGTTCAAGAAAGCTGGGGTTCACCCAGAAAAGTAAAGTGTCTGTGTATTTACTGTGATCTGGACATTCAGACTGTATAATTGACCACTGCAATAAGAACTGAGACTTTCATTGCAATGCTATTATCCCTATTAACAGTAAAAAGTGTCAGACTGTCCACATACTGCTTTGTTGCCAGCATTTCAGTGTCACGAGGTATTCAAATCAGTCTTCAGCAAGTTTCCAGAATCACTCCATCAACATGTACACAGATCAGTCTTCTTCAGTACTCCAGAAATCATCTCCAGTGCATCTCTGAAGCAGCCAGCAGCAAATTCTTGAAGAACCATGCTGCAGTCGTCTCAGTTTGAAATGTCCTATTTATTATTTTCTGCTTTCCAGTTCCCAGTGTATGGCCTGGCTCAGTACAAAGGTACCTTTTTTCTTGTTTTGTTGTCCAGATTGCCATCTAGATCTTCTGTTACAGTACCCTGCATCATCACCCTATTTCTTATTTTACACTACTCTTTGGTTGGTCCAGCCTTGGTGCCCAGAATTCTGCTATTCTCTCATGTTCCATAGACTTCCTTCTTCCTGCATCTCTTCATGTCCTGGCAGTTCAGCAGTAGGCTGTGGCTGGATGTTCAGTATCTTCTTAATTTCCTAGCAGTCCATAAGCTGCCTGTGGCCAGTTGTTCAGTATCTTCTCTGTGTCTCCTCAGTCCGGAAGTGGGTTGTGGATAGGTGTTCAGCATCTTCTTCATTTCCCAGCAGTCCAGAAGAGGGCAGTGGCTGGGTGTCCAGTATCTTCTTCTCCTTCTCCTCCTAGCAGTCCAGAAGCAGGCTGTGGCCATGTCTGTTGTGCTTCAATTCCAATGGCCCTTAGTGGGTTTTGAGCCAAGGAAATCTTTGCATTGTTCTAAAATTCTGGAAACCCTAGAGAGGTGGAGTTTGGCCGATAACTCATGCCCTGTTCAAAATCCTCTCTGAATTCCCTTAGTTTTTAACTCATTCCAGCCAGTCAGCCAAGTGTTTACCTTGTGCTTCATATCCCACAACCCAGTTTTTCTTGATGACAGAGGAAACTCATCTGTTTACGAACTGCCTCTTACAACATATGTAGAGTCTTTGAGAGACATATTTTAGAGTTCCTTAGAGTGGAGTGCTCCAGGTAATGGGCTCTAGGTAGAAGTACACATCAGGGTAGTATTAGAAACTGCATAGTGATTTACTGATCTTAGCAGAAACAATGGTCATAAAGCAGAGCTGTTACAGTTGATTACTGAAAGTGTGCATAGAGTCACCTTTGTACAGGGTATAGAGTATAGAACGTTCATAAAGTGGAGCTGTTACAGTTGTTTGATTTAGATTTCTCCTCATTCATGCTGGTCCGGTGTCACAGAGGGCTGAGGTGGTGGATGTCTTACCTCATGGCACACCGGTGACCCAGGTTCAGGAGCGAGCCTGGGTCATCAGAGGACAGCACGGGGTGAGGGCAGACCTGGATGGAGCAGCTGACAGGCAGCTCTCTTCTCCGGGGATGTGGGATGGTATCCCTCACTAATGGCGCTCCCTGGTGGAGGCAGAGGGGCTGTGCAAGCAAGGGTGCTGGCAATAGGCCAATGGGCGGGTGGAGGAGGGTTGTTACCGGGGCTGTAAGGTGTATGCGTGCCTCCACATGCATGTGACCTTCTCCTGGAGCCCTCGGGAAACAAAATGGGGAGAAAATAGAGGAAGAAACTGGCAGCAGGATGGCGACCGACTCTCCGTAGGCACCACTCCCAGACCGGGCGTAAGGTAAGCTCCAGTAATTCTGGGGGACGGAGCTGGGGGATCCGGTCAGATGGAGGCCATACGGGGAAGAGAATAAATACAAATACTTAAAAAATTACAAAAAATAGAGTTCTCCTCATTCAGGAGAGTAGGGATAACAGTTCCCTGTGACCATGTCCCCTTTCCCCATTTCTGTGAATAAGAACTTGCAGAGTGTGGAAGGTTTCCCTTCATCTATCCACGGGTCTGCCTGGAGGGTTTCCTTTGTGTCTCTCCCTCTGATATATGTAACCTTAGTTGTTTAAAATGTGTATGTTTTACATGGACTGGCGACCCATGTATTCCCAATCTGTCTATATTGTTTGTGTTGTCTTCCTTTAACCCCCCCCCATTCTTTAGGCAGCAACCTGTTGGATTTTAATAAATAGAAGTCCTTATGAAGGACACAGGAAAACAAGCATGTCTGTATTTTCTATGCTTACATTACACTAGCGTTTGCCAGAATAACCTTGTTAGTACTGTTTATGTTATGCAGCACAAATGGGGAAAAACAAACATACCCTATAAGGACTCTTATTGCAGGTGTTTGCACTGCCTGGGAAAAGAGTGAGAGACAGAATAATATGCAGGGCAAGTGCCCACAATAGGGACATTCAGTATTTTTAGACAAGTGTACTTCATAAAGGTTATATGCGCCGCTGTTATATGGCATTGTATTCTTTGGTAACCCATTGCTGCAAATATACTGTCCCCTTTTGAATTAGGACAATGTTCTGGAGTTCCTTCTCGATGGTGTGGAGGAAAAAGCTCCACGAAGGTGCACAGAGTTGCAGCGGTTATGAGCCGCTGCTAGAAAGCTGCATATTATTGCCTGTATTTGCAACGCTACAGAAAGGCATAGTTAAAACCATAGCGAATGCAAACACAGGCCAAACCTGCTGTACTTCTGTATCAAACAACCCTGTGGAGATAAGGTTTTGCAATACATGTTGTTACAATAGAGCTTACCAAACTACAAACGGGGTCTTCTGCTGCTTTTCCTGCGTTCAGTTGTGCACTCTAAGAGCCGGATGGCCTCATTGTCAATACTTTTATTCTGAGCCCAGCTGAAGGAGGGACATGCAGAACACTTCTTAGATTACAAACTGGATCCAGTGCTTAAAACTTGTTTTAGAATATAGAGAGTACCCTTAAACACAGTATTATGGATAATTATGACCTTTGGATATAATAAAAGGAGTCGTAAAGTGTATATAATATGTGTATTAAAATAAGACATGAGTGACAGCTAAAATAGACCAATCCTCACCTATGTTTTTCTATATATACAAGGGCAAGGCAGATTTGAATTGGTTGTTGGAGGTGCAACCCTCATTGGGACTAGTTCCTATTAGTCATTTTGGATATATACTTTTGGACTTTTGCTGCATTGAAGCCATCTTTGAGTTGTTATTTTTCTTCTTGTATTTTTTTTGTTGTTGTTTTATTTTGACAAAAGCAGTCTGCTTGATTTTTGTTCTGTAAATAAAAGAAGGAATTACAGTTCCAATCTGGTGTCTGTGTGCAGCTGTTACCCACTTGAACCTTCACATATGGTGTTAGAAGTGGGATGGTTGATGAAACATTTTTCTGACTAGAGGATCTGGAAAAGACACTGATGGATAGCCGATGTCACAGGACAAAGTGGATGGGAAGCTGCCTTCTGGAGTGACTACATGTTCTGTAGCAGCCAAGTATCAGTTGCCATTGCTGACTGGACTACTGCTGGTGGTAAGATGGAAAGAAGGTAAATTATTACCAGGTCAACTAAAGATGGAAGTCCCAAAGGAAGGAGAGGAAATAGGGGCTCAGGCAAGTGTGGGATGGTCAGAGGATGAAATGCCCCCTCAAGAATCCCAGGATCTCCTTAGATGGTTGTGTATACACCAGGTGGAGTTAGAGAGGCAGAGTGAGAGGGATCGGAAGGACAATGGAGCCCATTGGACAGATATGTTGCTGTCTATACAGGCCATGGGTGATCATCAACCTCCTGCTTCCCCTGGTGGTGTACAAAAAGACATTAAGCTAGTGAAGTTATCTGACAGCAATGACATTGAAGCATTTATAATGACTTTTGAGAGGGTGACCCTTGCATGTATGTGGCCAAGAGATCAATGGGTTATATGGTTAGCACCCTATCTAACTGGTAAAGCACAGCTAGCATATAGCCATGTGGATATAAGCTCATGCTAATGTTTATGACATAGTGAAATCAGCTATACAGAAGAGGTATGACATCAATACAGAAACCTACAGACAACAATTTTGCTCATATAGGTTCCAGATGGCAAATAACCCCAAGATGTCTATACTCAACTCAAGGACTCATGTGATAAATGGCTTCGACCCACCGAGGACATTAAAACAGATTCTGGAAGTCATCATATTGGAACAGTTTATTCGTATCCTTCCACAGGATGTTCAACTCTGGGTAAAATAACATCGTCCTGAGGCAGCCGACGTGGCAGTACGTTTGGTTGAAGATTACTTGGCAGTGAGACCGTACAGACAGAAAGGTATTGTACCACCCAGTACCCATCAAACACCGGTAAGAACTATTATAGCCAGTGGAAACAGTATTGCAACTGGGGCAAGGCAGAATCCCAAAATGAGGAGGAGATATAATCCAGGCATAATCTGCTATGATTGCAATGGGAAAGGTCATATAGCAAGGTTCTGCCCAAAAAGGAAAATGGAACTTACACATCTAGCCCTAGCTAATTGGGGACAATATATGGTTCCAGTCTATCTTGAAGATAAAATGGCAAAGAGGTTATTGGACTCGGGCAGTAGACAGACCCTAGTGCAAGGTAATGTTTTGAGCTGTTCACCAGTACTGGGAGGGCCAACAACTGAGGTCACCTGTATATAGGGGACATACATTACTATCCATTACAGAAAACTACACTAACTGTTCAAGGTCAAACCCAATCACTAAAGGTGGGGGTGGTACCTCATTTACCTGTTCCTGTTCTACTGGGACATGACCATCCTGATTTTCAATCATTACTGACCTCAAATGTATGTGCCATGGTCACAAGGTCTCAAACTCATAACGAAACCTTGGGACAGTTATTTCCTTTCAAGGAAGATGTTATTGGTACCTCAGGAAAGGACAGAAAACCAAGGCATCAAAAGAGAAAAGAGAAGACATCATGGACTAAGAGAAACTGTACAGATAATGTGATTGATTCTATGCCTACAGTGGTAGATATTGTAAAGGGAAATTAGTTTAAAAATGCAAAGAGGGATGATTTGACCTTACAGACTTATTTCCCACAGGGTACAAACACTGAAGGTCTTCCACAGGAATAAAGATGTAAAATATATAATGAGTTGCTTTATCACAAATGTGTCAGTCCCAAAACAGGGGAAGAAGTGGAACAGTTAATGGTTCCCCAGATGTACAGACAGCGGATATTGGAGTTAGCCCATGACATTCCCTTGGCTGGGCACCTTGGCAGGGATAAAACCTTAAGTCGTCTGCTCTACCATTTCTTTTGGCCTGGCATTCATGAACAGGTGGCTAGTTATTGTAGCAGTAGTGGTGAATGCCAGAAAGTAGCCAAGATCAGTAGAAAAGACAAAGTACCCTCACTTCCTCTGCCTTTGGTTACAAATCCATTCAAAAGAATTGCCATGGACATTGCAGGGCCCTTACCAAAAAGTACTAAAGGGAACAAGTATATACTGGTTGTTAGTGATAACACTACAAAGTATCAAGAGACTATTCCCCAACAGAGTGTAACAGCTCCAAAGATTGCTGATGAATTGGGTAAAATCTTTAGTTGGGTGGGCATACCCCATATGATATTGACAGACCGGGGTAGCAATTTTTGCTCTGTGCTGTTGAAATGTCTTTACAAGACCTTGGGCATAACTGCCATACATGTGACACTTTACCACCCCCAAACAGATGGTCTGGTCAAGCGTTTCAATCAGAACTTAAAAAAAATGCTACAGAAGTATGTGCAGGAAGAAGGAAAAAATCGGGATGTATACCTGCCCTACTTACTGTTTGCATATAGGGAGGTGCCTCAGTCCTCCACAGGGTTTTCCCCGTTCAAACTCCTGTATGGCCGTAACCCAAGGGGGCCATTAGATATTGTAAAAGAGCAGTGGGAGGAAGGGAAGTCCCCAAAAGATATGGTACCTACTGAGTACATGTGTCAGTTAAGACAAACATTACTAACTTATGTAATGAAGGCACATGTAACAAATCAAAAGCAACAGGTAATTCAGAAGAATCAATGTGATAAAGGGACAGGTTTAAAAGAATTTGTAGAATGGGACAAAGTACTCTTATTACTTCCATCCACCGAAAATAAGCTCCTCATGAAATGGCAAGGACCTTATAATAAGACGAATTGGTCCTGTGACATATGAGGTAGCACTACATGATAGGGTTAACAAAAGGAATATCTATCATCTTAATCTCCTGAAAACATGGATAAGAGAGTTCCTCTCCTTTCTGTGCCTATATACACACCCTGAAGCATCAGATCATGAATTGACTCTCGCCTACCAACGATTAGAGAAAAACGGAGAACTAACTGATGTAACTATCAATCCTGAATTGACACCTCCCCAGTTAGCAGAACTGAACACTTTACTGCATTCTCATGAGGCAACTTTTACAGGGACCCCAGGGAAAGTAAGAACGCAACCCATCATATTACATTAGGAAAAAACCATGCCTATCCAACAGAAAGCCTTTAGACTGCCAGAAAAAGTGAGACCAGAGGTAATCAAAGAGCTAAAAAGAATGCAAGAAATCGGCATAATAGAACCCTCACAGAGAGAGTGGAATTTTCCCATGGTGGTAGTGGGGAAGAAAGAAGGGGGTCAGGCTATGTCTAGATTTTAGATGGTTGAATGCCTTATCACAGTTTGACAGCTATCCTATGCCATGAATTTACAATATTCTGGATCACCTAGGTAATGCACAATACATCAGCACACTGGATTTATCCAAGGGGTACTGGCAGATACCCTTGGATGAGAATGCCAAAGACAAGACAGCATTCAGTACCACCCTAGGTTTATTCCAGTTCACCATGATGCCTTTTGGCTTACACGGTGCCCCTGCTACTTTCCAAAGGATTATGGATAGCATTTTGGCCTCATATGCTGCCTATAGTGCAGCATACCTTGATGATATGTTTGTTTTTAGTTCATCCTGGACTGACCATATACAATACTTGTCTCAAGTGTTGACAGCCATCACTAAAGCAGGACTGACTATTAATCCTGCAAAATGTTTGTTGGCCATGCAAGAAACCAAATACTTGGGTTTTCAGATAGGACAAGGACAAGTAAAGCCAGAGAAAAGTAAAGTGAAGGCAGTAGCCAACAGCCCCCGACCCCTTACAAAAAAAGATGTGCGATCATTTTTAGAGTTGGCGGGCTATTACAGCCACTTTACATCAGCATTTTCTATGTTGCCAAATCCCATTACTGAGTTACAGTAACTAAGAAAAACAGGCCTGAAAAGGCAGCATGGAAACCTGAATGTGAGGACGCTTTCCAGTCCATAAAAGCCAAACTATGTTCTTCCCCAGTATTAAAAGCCCCAGACTTCTCCCAGCCTTTCATATTACAGACAGACAGACACCTCCAACTGTGGGATTGGGGCCATCCTCACATAAATACTTCAAGGTGAAGAACACCCCATCGTCTATGTGAGCCGTAAATTACATGACGGGGAAACAAGATATTCCATGGTAGAAGAGAGCCTAGTAGTGCGTTGGGCTATAGAAGCACTCCAGTTTTATTTGTAGGGCAAAAAGTTTGAATTATGGACTGACCATAACCCGTTATGTTGGCTCCATGTTATGAAAGATAGAAATCCCCAAATCATGCTCTTGTATCTCACATTATAGCCCTACCATTTTATGATTAAACATTGTACGGGTAGTGCGCGTGGTAATGTGGATTACCTCTCTAGATACAGTACAGAATTGAATGGAACACCTAACAGCAGACCCCAGGGTAAGAAAGATAGTCAAACTCTTTACAAATCTGTTGGGAGTAGTTAAGGAATTGAAATAGGGACCCCGAGGTGGAGCCTTAGAGGATGGGTGGGCTATGGCTCCATCTCTCTCCCTAAGAGAGATCTGATGAATAGGTGTGACTTACAATACTAGAAGAAAAGGGAAGAGACAAAACCAGTCTGGTTTCATCTAAGGTGTGGAGTAATGTGGAAGGTTTCTCTTTGTCTATCCATGGGTCTGTCTGGAGGGTTTCTTTTATGTATCTTCCTCTGATATATGTAACCGTATATGTTTAAAATGTGTATGTCTTACTGTACATGGACTGGCCACCCATGTATTCCCAGTCTGTCTATATTGATTGTGTTTGTCTTCCTTTACCCCCCTTCTTTAGGCAGCAACTTGTTGGATGGCATATGTTTTAATAAATAGAAGTCCTTATGAAGGACACAGGAAAACAAGCATGTCTGTATTTTCTATGCTTACATTACACTAGCGTTTGCCAGAATAGCCTTATTAGTACTGTTTATGTTGTGCAGCACAAATGGGGAAAAACAAACATACCCTAAAAGGACTCTTATTGCAGGTGTTCGCATTGCCTGGGAAAAGAGTGAGAGACAGAATAATACACAGGACAAGTGCCCACAATAGGAACGTTCAGTATGTTTAGACAAGTGTACTTTGTAAAGGTTATATGAGCCGCGGTTATATGGCATTGCATTCTTTGGTAACCCATTGCTACAAATAGACTGTCCCCTTTTGAATTTGGACACTGTTCTGGTGTTCCTTCTCGATGGTGCAGAGGAAAAAGCTCCACAAAGTGCAGAGTTGCAGCGGTTACAAGCCGCTGCTAGAAAGCTGCATATTATCACCTGTGTTTGCAACACTACGGAAAGGCATAGTTAAAACCATAGCAATTGCAAACACAAGCTGAACCTGCTGTGCTTCTGTATCAAACAACCCTGTGGAGATAAGGTTTTGCAATACACGTTGTTGCGATAGGGCTTACCAAACTACAAACGGGGTCTTCTGCTGCTTTTCCTAAGTTCAGTTGTGCGCTCTAAGAGCCGGATGGCCTCATTGTCAATACTTTTATTCTGAGCCCAGCTGAAGGAGGGACATGCAGAATGCCTCTTAGATTACAAACTGTATCCAGTGCTTAAAACTTGCTTTAGAATATAAAGAGTACCCTTAAATACAGTATTATGGATTACTATGACCTTTAGATATAATAAAAGGAGTCGTAGAGTGTATATAATATGTGTATTAAAATAAGACATGAGTGACAACTAAAATAGGCCATTCCTGACCTATGCATTTCTATATATACCCAGTATTGAGAATGACAAGGCAGATTTGAGTTGGTTGTTGGAGGTGCAACACTCATTGGCAGTAGTTCCTACTAGTCATTTTGGATATATGCTTTGGGACTTTTGCTGCATTGAAGCCATCTTTGAGTTGTTATTTTTCTTCATTTTTTTTTTTTATTTTGATGAAAGGAGTCTGCTTAATTTTTGTTCTGTAAATAAAAGAAGGAATTACAGTTCCAATCTGGCATATGTATCCATCTCTTACCCACTTGAACTTTCACAAAGAGTATTTTAAATCTATTTCTGACTCTCGCATCTCTTTATTGGGTGCCACCATTCACCTACTTGTGACCTGTGTTAGTAAGTTGTGCTCAAGTTACTGGTGTCATCCTGACATTGTTGCTTTATCTACCCTTTTTATATTGTTGCAGAGACCCAGCACATGTTAACATCCTATTTACTACCATTTGGGTACCACACCTCTTTCTGGCATAGCTGAATAGGGTGTAGAGCAAGTTCTCAGAAAAGACCAATGCCAGAGGAGGAATGGAATACAGATACAGATGCCGTCAAGATCCAGAAGTAATAACAAGATTGATAGTGAGCTGGATGGAGCAGCAAGAGAAAGCTTGAGTCAAGTTCAACCTTCTCCATTGACCTTGCCATACTATTTGGGTGTGCCATGTCCTCCTATCTATACAGGAGAGACAGGTGGTGAAGACTCCATTAGTCTAGACAAGTTCTAGGCAAAAATACAGTCAATGTTTCAATTATATCAAGTGTCTGATCATCTGCAAGTAGAGATCTTGTTAGGTCGGTTGAAAGGAACTGCCCAATGAGAAGTGCAATCATGGCTGGAAAGAGAGTCAGCCACCGCAGATCAGATTTTCAATTGGCTGTGAGCTACTTTTGATAACTGGACCATATCAGATCTAGAAATTAAGTTCTTCTCACAAGCACAGAGACTACAAGAGATGTTAAGGGAATGTGCCCTAAGTCTGCAAGAAGCTCTCCAAGCTAAAGAAAGGACAGACAGCAGACAAGTGCGAGATCCAGATAAGACTTTCAAAGAAAAGTTTATCGATGGAGTCCTCAATGATGATCTCAGGAGACAATTGCGAATGCATCACCTTCAGTACCCCAATGCTTTCTTTCAGATTTTAAGGAGAAGGCAACACACATTTTTGGACCAAGCCGAGCATATATATATTTCCCAAAGATAGCCTACAAAAGGACATAACACATGATGCAAATGCAAAAAATATGTAAACATGGACAGACACCAAGATCACTTGCCAAAAGGTACCCAAACATTTTTTTAATACCCCCCCCCCCCCATTTCTGGGTATGCATTTAAATATTTTAACTCTTATAGTTAGTAACATTTAAGCAGTGGCCCTGTGCCTTAGCCAGGTACTTATTTGTTAAAATTCGACAGTGGACTGCAAATACATTGTACTTAAATTAAATGAGAGCTCAAGTTAACATTCCTGTAATTTGATATATTCACTTAAATGTACAATCAAATGGGCTCATTTACAGAATTCTAACACCTATATTTTTTTAAAAAGCCTGCTAAGTCAAAGCTGCTATTGAGACCTTGACTGGATCCAGCACCAAATTCATAAATCCAGAAACTTTCACTTCTTCCTATCAATTTGTCCATGCCCCCCCCCCCCCCGGGTTCTAGAGTCACCTTCTCTATGCCACTGAAAGTTATTTCATGTTAGAGAAGCATTTGTCAATACCAAATGTTGTCTCACTGGCATTGGCATTTGTAGTGCTGGAGTTAGAGATGCCTCATAGGAATGGTAGTGAAGTACTGTAGTGATGACAAACCCACCCCCACCCTGTAGAGACCGACAGGCATTGAGGGTGTGCCTTTGGGTCGTCAGCTATAATGCTCATGCCATTGTACCTCACCCTACCCTGTAGACACTGACAAGTGTTGTGGTGTGCTTTGGGGTCTTTGGGTGTTATACATACCCTATTCCATAAGAAAATATGCTGAGGTGGGTGCAGTATAGGAGAATGGGGTGAACATTGTGGCAGAACACTGGAAGACACACCACGATGCCTGTCACTGCATGCAGGGTGGGGGTGGGGGTGGAATGGCATGACCATTACAGCCGATGATCTCAAGTCACACCCCTGATGCCTGTCAGTCTGTACAGGGTGGGGTGCCACAGTTGGAAACCATAATACCATAGCCGTGTGTTGGTGCTTTCACTCCAAATTTTCAACATGGGCTTTTTGTGACCCCACCCATGAAGAGTGGCACAATCAGTTTGCAAGCTGAAAGGTGGTTTTGCACAGCAGCTATGCCATTTGGCAACACAGGGATGAAACACATTTTGGGCAGGAATGTGGAACATGACAACTGTATTGTTCATGAAGAGGTGTAAAAAATGGCAACGTTGAAAATCTGAAGTGAAAAAATGAAAAATTGGTGAAGTCATGAGCATGCATAGAAACTGCACTTCACATGTCCATAACCCAGTTATTTGTGGGAGTTTTTTGCCACATTTTCAATATAGGTATTTTGGGACCTCCATTCATGAACAGTGCTGCTGTGATTTTGATAATGTGTCCCTAAAGGTGATTTCCCACAGCGACCATGCTATTGTGCGCCACAGCTGCTGAAGGCATTTTGAACAGGCTGTGAAAAATGACAGTTGTACTGTTGATAAGGAGGTGTGGAAAATGCTGCTGTTGAAAGTCTGGCATGAAAATATTGCAAATTTGTGAAGTTACAAGGGTGCATGGAAACTGCGCAATGTATGCTTGCAACACAGTCATTTTATGGACTTTCAGCACCAAATTTTCAACATAAGCATTTGACCTTTGCTAATGAGCAGTGTCACCATCATTTCCTCAAACTGTCCCAAAAAATGATTTCACACAGTGACCGTGCATTTCTCAGCAGGATGTGCAAAAACACATTTTGGACAGGATATGTAAAAATGACAGCTGTACTGTTCATAAGGAGGTGTGAAAAAATGAAAATTTTGAAAATCTGTAGTGAAAATATTACAAATTCACTAAGCTATGAGCGGGCATGGAAGCTGCACAACGCATGCTTGTAAAACACTCATTTTATGGACTTTCGTCACTAAATTTTCAACATAGGCATTTTAGGAGCTCTGCTAATGAACAATGTCACTGTCTTTTTCATTATGTGGCTCAAACATGGATTTCCCACAGTGATTGTGCTATTCTGTGCAGAACTGTGAAAACACATTTCATCCAGATGTAAAAAATGACAGCTGTACTGCTCATAAGAAGGTGCAGAACAATGGCAGTGTTGAAAATCTGAAGTGAAAATATGATAAATTCATGAACTTACGAGCGTGCATGCAAACTGTGCAATGCACGCTCATAATACAGTCATTTTATAGAGTATTGTCACCAAATTTTCAACATTGCCATTTTGAGACCTCTGCTCATGAACAGTGTCACTGTCATTTTTGTAATCTGTCCTAATCATTGATTTCCCACAGTGACCATGCTATTCTGCACTGGAAGTGCAAAAACACACTTTGGCAAGGATTTGAAAAATGACAGCTGTACTGTTCACAAGGAAGTGTGGAAAAATGCCAGTGTTGAAAATCTGGGGTGAAAATATTGCAAATTCATGAAGTTACAAGCTTGTATAGAAACTGCGCAATACTTGCTCATAGAACAGTTATTTTTTTGGATTTTTTCCACCAAATTTGCAACATAGACTTTTTGGGAGCCCACCGCTTGAACACTGGCATTGTTGTTTCATTAATCAGTCCCAAAAGGTGACTCCATGCAGTGACCATGAAATCGGCTTTTAGGCCCAATTAACACCATGAGAGTGGCAGAATTCATGAAGAGGGGTCCCAAAAACTCCATGTTGAAAAGTTGGTGCCAAAATTCCCCAAAATGCCTGAGATATGCGTCAAAGTTGAAAAAACCCTATTTATTCCATTATGCTGCTAACCGGCATTTTCTCAGTTGGCTTTGAAGAGTACAGACGTGTTCCCAGTACACCAAAGATCATCGCACCAGACTCCACAGGTAAGTACAGGGTGGGGGGGCATGGAGAGGCAGGGTGCACAGTGGCTGGGCATGGATTGTGGAAAGGGGCAGGGAGACTGCCAAGGGACTGTTTTCTTTTCCCAGAGGTAAAAAAAAAAAAAAAACATTGTAGGACCATTTTTTCTTTAACAAGGCCATGTGGCACACTGGGTTGGGCTCCCAGCGTGCCACTGGCATCTTTTATGGGGGGGCATCTCTAGCCAATGGGGGCTTGGGCACTCCCATTGGCACACAACAAAAGGGGGACCACATTATGCCGAAGGGGATAGGACAACTTGTTGGCACACAATAAAAGGGAGAGTGACATGATGCCGATGGGCATTGGGCACCCCCATTGGCACACAGAAAAAGTGGGAGGGGGGTTTACATAATGCTGATGGGGAGTGGGCACCCCCATCTGCATTGTGACAGGCAACGGTGGTGGCAGTGACTGCTGCCATGTTGCCTGTACATCATGAGATGTGTTGTGGTCATGCTGCATGAGAGCTTCACTCTCATTTCAGTTGACCTTTTCTCAGATCTGGTGGCCGCATTAGGTATGCAGGGTGTCGGCCCCTGCTTCTGGCTGATCAGGGAATGAGGGACACACCTACTGATGCATGCCCTGCATTTGCCCAACAGTGACCGTGCCTCCATATCTGCTAGTACCACAGTATGTTGGTTGTGCAAGAGCATGAGCCAACATAAAAATGGGTAACACTATTAGAGGCTTCTGATTGGCTGAGGGACTTCTCTAGGTGAGCATCTATCAGACAACAGATGCCCACCTATTAAAAGTACCAGCCCAGCCAGCCCCATCACCAGGATCTTGGTGCCCAGCCAGTTCTCTAATTGGCTAACACCCCTCATTTCCAATTCAAAAAATCCACCATTTTTTTCTCTCGCTGCTTATCGGCCTAGTCAGTGCCCCCCCATCCCAAAACCCAGTACACCGATATTATGCATCATAAATGATTGCAAGAAAAATAAATGTAGAAACCTACAGTAAAAGCAATCACCTGTAGGAACTGTTAAATTCACACAGGGTTTCAGCATCAGTATTTAGCCGCATAATTGTTTCTCTCCATCCCAAAAGCCGGCGGCTTTATTTCAAACTCCCAAGCCAACAGGGCACACTGGCAAATGGTTCACAGCAGCAGCCGGTCCCCCAAAGTGTTGCAGCCCCACACATTCTGCATTCTCCAGCCTGTGAATGTAGCAGCCACCTCAACTGTGCATAAAAACCGTCGTCAAGTAAGACAAAATAAAAAATAAAGTAATAAGAAAGAGATTGCGTGTTGCCTACTGAAAGAATACTGGGCAGCTCACTTCTCCTCATCTCCGTAGTATGCTTATTCCCTAGAAGAACTCTGAAAATAATCATGTTACAGCACAGCAATCCCATCTTGATGATGCCTTCCAGTTTCCTCCGTAGCATTAGAACTCCAGTGCTAGAAACCGAGCTGACCAAAGCAAAATTACTATTAATGTGGTACACCATTTGCAGCAGACACAGGATTTCTGTAAAACAGGCTGAGTTCTGCCAACTGCCACGCTGCCACACAAGACTCAAAGCCTTTTGATCTCTCGTGACTCCGTCCTCTACGTAGCCAACCACTGTCAAACCCACAATTTAAAAAAATAGAGAATAAAACGAAGCTGCTAAATTGTCCATTCTTCTCTCATTGGTGGTGGTCATGGGGGGTGATCAGTAGTATCTTGGTGTCTGGTGTCCTGAATGAGATTCAATGGGGTGGGGTGGGGGCAACAAACTGATGCCAGTATACAAAATACAAGCATCACAGCCTGTGTGTTTCTCTAGGTCTTTGCAAGAGGGAAATTCAAGTGTCTACAAAGAAGGTGGACTCTGTGTGTGTGTGTGTGTGTGTGTGTGTGTGTGTGTGTGTGTGTGTGTGTGAGACCATGACAACCAGCTAAAAAAAGGACATCATTCTACTATAGGTGGAGGAACTATTTTATTACAAAACTAATTTAAAACTCATTTTATAATAACATTTTTGTTTATTAAACAATTTTGTTTCACAGTGCCCATTTTCTAAGTGCAATAAAACCCTCCAAGGTGGGCAGTATGGGTAATACCAGACCTTCCAGGGACTATAAGGCCCTCCGCCTGCAATGTCGGCCTCATTATGCCCCTGGGCAGTTTGATATTATCCAATACCACCCACCCTGTTGAATATTATTGCTTACTGTACTTTCTGAGTGAGCTAAGACATGCGGTACAATGGCATAAGACTGGTCTTTATGTTGTAAAGCTCTAATGTGTTCACTTATACTAGTTTTAAACTGTCTGGTGGTTCTACCTATGTAAAAGGACCCACAACTGCAGCTTAATTTGTATACACCCTCCTTGTTACTATAATTAATGGAATGCTAAATTACTACTTTTTCCAGTTTTGGGGTGTATTAGGCTTCTACATGGGTTGAAAAACTTGCAGTAAATGCAAGAGCCACATTTAAATGTGCCTGTAGGCAGAGGGGCAAGAATAGAGCTAGCTAGTTCTGATTCTGGTAAGATGTTAATAACTACCATATTTTTAACAGCTCTGCAGTATCTAAAAACTACCTCTGGTCCTTTTCTGACTATCTGACTCAATTTTGGTTCAAGTTCAAGCACTGACCAATTTCCATTCATTATTTGCTTAATTTGTTCTGCCTCTTTAGAGAAAGCAGTAACAAAGGTGCAATTCACTGTTCCTCTTTTTGACCTCTCTTTGAATGTTAACGTGTTTTTTTTATCCAATATTCCCACCTTGTTTATTGCAGAAACAATACTAAGATTACTATAGCCTCTGTATTTAAATCTCTGTACTTGTTGATTATGTGAAAGAATAAACTTTTTCTTCTGTACAGTTTCTGAGTGTGCGTATAAGCTGTCCCTTTGGTATATTAAAACAAATATGTGGGGCACGGCAACTCTTATAACGTAAAAGGCTATTTCTATCAGTTGGTTTTTGAAAGAGGGTAGTACGCACTTCGACCTCTTAATTTCTACAAATTTTAAGGTCTAAGTAAATGATTTCCTGCAAACTAAGTGTGACCTTATACCTTAATGAGCTGCTGGTCAGCTCTAACCATTTTATGAGCTGACTACTTCCTCCTGGGACCCTTTACAAATAATTGAAATATCAATAAAGTGCCACCACAAATCCTGCGTAGATAAGTATGGATTTGTGGGGTTCTAAGTGATAACATTGACTGCCAAATGGCAAACAGCGTTATCACGATGTCAAAGCAGTGAAAACATTTTTGCCACTCTAACATCCTCGGCGCATGGAAGAATGGCAATGGGGGCTTAATTGTTTTGCTAATAAAGGATTCTCAACTCCAGTGGGGTGCATGTCCGGGGGGCAAAAGCAAAAAAAAGCAAGTTTTGGGCTGGACACAACAAAATGGCACTAAATCTCGACCCAGACCCGAACCCAGAACCTCTTGCACCGCAACTGGAAACCAACCCCTGACACCATGGTGCAGCTCAGCAGCCAACCGCAGCACCACCCTAAACATTCCTTCTGCCCCATCCCAGCACACTCTCACCATGCTCACTTCCCCACAGCACTAGTGTACATATAGCAACATGTGGTCACTGCAGTCACCAACCCCACCACATCCGGTCACCCCACTCCCCCATTGCCATTCGAGCTTTCACCTACAATGCATCGCCATTTTGGATGGTGCTTTACTTCAGGCACCAACATCACGGGCTACCGATTTGTGGTGGCACTGTACAAATGATCAATCTCCCACTTGCCTACATACAAGTTTGCAAAACTAGGAGCATAGTGGCACTCATAGCAGTTCCTCGAATTTGCAAATACATTTTTTCTGCAGCATAAATGCATTCTTTGACAACACATGTTTTGACAGCTCAATTAAAAAGTCTGTAGGTACAGATACCTGCTCTGCTTCAGGCTGCTGATTTAAAAAATATGATATAGCTTCCAGGCCTTCTTTATGTGGTATTACTGTATATTGTGTATTATTATCTAATGTCATGAAATATCATTCTCGAACCATGTCCAAATTTTCAACAAGATTGACAATTTCCATTAAGTCCCTAACATAAAATCTTAATCCCGGAACCAAAGGTTGTACATGTTGATTCATAAATAGTTACAGGGGCTCAGTGAGGCATTCTTTGCCAGATACAATGGATCTTCCTGGAGGTTTATCAAGGCTTTTATGAATTTTAGGGATAACATAAATTACAGGCATCACTGGATGCAAAATGGTCATGGCTTTGTATATACTATCAGAAATATAACCCTTTCAGAAACCTCTATTCAGAGTCTCATCTACCTATTGCTTGAATGTCTTTATTCGTTTCTTAACTATATTTTTATAAAAAGTACCATCAGATAACTGAGTTTCAATCTCAAGAATGTTATCAACTGTGTTCAAAATGATGATTGCCCTCCCCATCTGCTGGTTTTATTACAATATCTTTATTGTCACCCAGATCATGCAATGCTTGTATTTCTTGATGGCTACAGTTTGATGGACTACTAGATCCTGGATTTTCTCTTAATTTTTCAAGGTCTTGTTCACCTTTTTTAATAAGGATAGAAACAACATAATTATAGTTGGGGCAATATTGTGAACTAGGAAAAAAAGATAAATCAGCAGAATTATTGCCATATTCCTCACTAGTGTCACAGTTACCATCAGAAAACATGTATTTCAATGTCAAATTCCTTGCAAACCTGTACAAATCAACCACTGTTGAAAAATAATTAATTTTAGCTGTAGGAGAGAAGGAAAGTCCTTTGGTTAAAACCTGTTCCTTGATTACAATCAGTGTATAACCAGATAAGTTAATTATAGGTGGTAGCTGGGAAAAGAATACTAACTTTTGTCATGTACTGCATGTGTCTACTCAAACTCTCTGGTTTAAATTAAATTATAGGACTTTTTCTATCAAGAAATGGTCCTGTGTGAGTCCATTTGTTATGAGTGCTTTTTTACTCTTTCTGCAGGAAGAAGCAATGCCAACGCTGATGCCTTTTCAAGACTGCTGCAGCAAATAGAACCTGAGCATGAGGATTCTACCCTAGAAGATTTGGAAATGCATGCATTCTTAGAAGTCCCTACAGACGTGTTATCAGGTCAGTCCTATTACAGTAACCAAATCTGAATCTACTCCATCATTGCATGTAGCAGAACAAGACAACTTATTGTCCCAGCTCCAGAACCAGAGTCCTGTGTTACAGCAAATCAAAACTCTGTTGGACACTAACCAAGGTCTTGTGCCTAAACTTGGGAAGGACGCAAATCCTGAACTGACAAAATTGTGGCAACACCAGAACCAATTGGTCATACAAGACTCTAAGTTAAAAACGGCAAAGCAGAGACCTCACATGGGTCTATGTGATACCAGTGAATGCCTAAAAGTGATCACCGTTATTGCACCATCAGAGTGCTGAAAACATTTTGTGCACTCTGACAACCCCAGCGCACAGGACAATGGTGCTAGAAGAGTTTTTTTAATGCTTTCTAAGGGGGGGCTGTACCCTCCCACACCCACTCATGGGTGACTTCAGCCCCCCAACCCCCTACTTAAGGATTATCAACTCCAGAGGGGTGCATGTCGGGTGAGTGAAAGCATTAAAAAAAATAAAGGTTTGGGATGGGCGCAATAGAATTGCACCAGCACCCGAACCAGAACCTGGTACCTCACCCACCCCAACCACTAGCCAACCCCCGATGCCACTACACAGCTCAGCCATCCACCACAGCACCACTGCCTACAGACCCTCCAGCCCCCCAGCCCATGCTCGCTCCCTCCTGCATGCACATGTGTACACATACCCACATCCTGTCATCCCAGTTCGCACACCCCCTCATCCGGTCACCCTACCCTCCTATCGCTGTGAGGGATTGCACCAGGAAGGAGTCACCATTATGGATGGCGCCCCTTCCTCATGTGCCCACCTCACGGGATAAAACCTCACACCCATTGTGAGATCACACAAATAACTGTGCCACAAGAGTATGCACCAATAGTTCTAGAAGTCTATCACCAGACGTCTGGACATTTTAGATGTAAAAAAACACAGGCTAATATAAGAAGCAATTCTATTGGGCAGGAATGAAAACTTAGATTCAGAAATGGTGTGAAGAATACCCTACCTGTACTCTTAAGAGAAGCAGTAGAACTGATCAAAAAGCTGCTCTTCAACCAATTATCAGTCATGCTCCTTTAAAATTGGTCACTTTAGATCACTTGAAACTTGAGCCTGGCAGAAACGGTATCAATTATGTTTTAACCATGGTAGACCATTATTCTTAGTTCACTGTAGCCACACCAGTTCCTAATCTTACCACCAAAAGCACTGCAGCAGCATTTCTCAAGCACTTTATCCAACCATAAGATTTCCTGACCAAAATCTTGACTGACCAAGGAACCTCCTTCGAGTCAGCCATTCCAAGAACTTTGTAGTTTATGTGGAAGTCAAAAAGAGTCATACCACTGCATATTATCCACAACTGTGCGAAAGGGCTAATCAAACATCAATTATTATGCTAAGAGCATTACCTGAGTATCAACACCCTTATAGGCCTAGCATTTTGCCTGAATTAAGTTATCTTTACAATAACACTGTACAGAGCTCAACTGGATATACTCTGTACTATTTACTGTTTGAACATCATGGTCATTTTCATATGGACCTAGTACTCGATGTAGATTTGAAAGCCACTTCTACTCATAACCAATGCACAGATTGTGTCAATGAGCACAGTAAGAGATCTCAAGAAGCAGGACACATTTTAGACTGATGTATAACTGAAGTGAGACTAAAACAAAAGACAATGTATGATGCTAAAGCCAACGCAAGTCCCCTACAAACTAGACACAGAGCACTATTGAAGAGAAGTCATAGACTAACCAAATTAGCTTCCAAGTGGGAACCTGAATCATATCTCATAGCAGAATACCATGTAGAGAACTGCCGGTTTATAAAATTAAATGAGAATTCAGAAAAGGTATCAAGATTATTTTCAGAAACCTCTTAAAACCATGCATGTTTTGTGCAGGATCAGATCCTTTAGCTGATATTGACTCCAAGCTGATGGACAGACAGGAGTACCCTTCCAGAAATCATACTGTAACTGCACTAGAAAACCTGACAAACTGGTATGTCAGTCACTGGAGTTACCCAAACACTGCTAACTCAGACTGTCTTGAGAGGTTGACATCTGAAAATGCCATACAGATAGAACCTGTTTGGTATGCCCTTTGGACAAAGATATTTCTACGGTGACATGCGTCGATATCAACAATAGCAACGTAGAAGTGCCACTAGTACCAGACAACCCCTTCCCCTGACCTGCACCCCTTCCCTGAACTAACTCTCACCTAGAGTTAGAATCTTAATGTACGGGGGAAGCAGGGGGGCAGAGACCCCTGAATAAAAAACACACCGATGTGCACGCCGACTGCAAACCGCTGTCGACATGGAGCCTGGCACTGTGATGGTGGTCAGCTTGTTTCTTGTTGAACTGCCATTGTACAGCCATGCACTCTGCCTTGCAGATCTCAATGAACCAATTTTGGAATTCTTCCCAGAAGATTTCTCATGGAAAGTCCCTAGTTTTACACATAAAGTAAAACATCAGAGCGCCATGGTGGGGGGCATGCCAGAAGGGCTCTGTAATTTAAATAATTAAGCTTTGAGTATGCAGTGATGCCCACAAGGAGGTGCTAGTGCATAAAGGCCACAGAGGGGCCATGAATATTCATTAAGGAGGTGGGGTGGTTGAAAGAGACTGACAGAAAGGCCTAGGACAGGCCCATTGAATTAAAGAGGCAAGACAGGTCCAGTGCATTATAAGGGGCTCAGCCTACCGTAAGCTGTCATTCAGTGACAGCTGAGTTGGCAGGCAGCCATGGAGTTGTGTGGGTGGGTTTTGCTTCCCACTGACTACAGTGGTCTTGCTGGTAAGGGGGAGCAGGATGGAGTGTTGATGCCTCAGTGGGTGGGGGGTTGGGGGTCCACTGGACTACCAGGGAATTAAAAGGTTGTGTATTGTGCTATGATAGGGGCTGGAAGGGGGGTACCACAAGACTACAAGGGTCTTTAGATTTGTAGCTCTTTTGTGGGTGGGCTTTGGTAGGGGAAGGGGGTCACTAGACTGCCAGTGTCTTTCAGACAATGTTTATCAATCAAACAGGTTTGGGAAAGGAAGGGGAAGCACTAGACTACCAGGAAGGTGTAGGTGGATGGGGTTTATTTTACATTCTGAGCTGGGGGGTTGCCACCCAGGGGCTGGTGGCTGCTGTGTTTCATTCTGCAGAATAGCAGCCTGCCTGTGGGTGGCTAAGACTGCCATTTCTGTGTGATGTTCAGTTTAGTTTGCACATGATTAATAGATTATAGCTGACAAGTTTGTGACTATGTGTTTAAAATTGGCTGTGTCTGAACTTTAAGTGCAGGCATCATAATACAAGGATTAGTGTAGTCTGTGAGGTTTTAACTACCATTGCAGTTTGATTCTTCATTTAGTTGGAGCAGAAGGAAGGGACTCTAGCTGGTGAGTTTGTGACTGTGTTTGTATTTGTATTTGAGATCTTTTTTAACTGCCATTTCTGTGTGATTTATAATTTACTTTGGACATGATTGAGGGATTCTAGTTGACAAGTTTGTGACTGTGTGTTTGAAAGTGTCTGTGTCTGAACCACGGTGAGTGGAGTGAGGAGTCACTGCCAGAGGACTCCTTGGATGATTGTTTTTGGATACAGCCTATGGTGTAGTATGACCCTCCGACCCCCACCACCCACCCACCACAGGGCATCCTTACTTTTATTGGGTGGGCCTCATAAGACCTTGCAACATTCTGCATCCATACAGGAAGTAATGAAGAGAGGAAGCATAACAAAATACAGTGAAAATAAAACAAATAGCTGTTAGATAAAAAATAGCTGTCTTAAGCAGGCAGTTGATTGAGGAGGGAAACATACTTGATGGGAGTGGTGCAGTGCACTGGTTGTGGAGCAGCTGTCTTCAGGGAGACATTCTGGAGGCTGTGAAACTGCCCAATCTGAAGGCACCTCTCTTGGTTCAGAGAGGAAGTTGTCTGTCTCCGAGCAGAGCTGGTCAAGCTAAAGGCAGCATCCACCCCCACCCAGTGACCATCGGGTCCACAATCAATACCTCAAAGGATGCCAAGGAAGAGGAATACATTGGGTTCACGGAGGGGGAGGGGGATGGAGGGGGTTGAAAGCACATTCCCAAACCGATCCCATTTAGTAAATCCTACACTGTTTTGGAGGAATGGGAAAGCCCCACTCATGAACCCAAGGCAGGGGCCAGGGAGGATGGAAGGGTCTTCCAGGATGGAGCCCCAGGGAAGGGAGGCAGGAAACATCAGAGAAGGAGTATTAGATTTCAGAAGGGTAGATTATACTGAAATGGGTAAATATATACAAGCAGTCCTAGGGAAGGGAGAAGTAATAAAGGGGTTGGAAGAACAATGGGATAAACAGAAAGGAGCCATAGTGGAGATAAAAAAGAAAACAATGCGTTAAGATAGTGGCCAAAAAGAAAAGAAGAAGGAAACCATTATGTTTCTCAAAAGAAGTGGGGGACACAATCAGGGCTAAAAGGCTGACTTTCAGGAAATTTAAGTGGATCCAAAGAGAGGAGGACAGGGAGGTGTACCTAGAATGTCTAAGGGATGCAGGGAAGGCTGTTAGGATGGAAAAGGCACAGACAGAAGAGGGCTTAGCAGAGTCTGTAAACAAAAGGGATAAGGTATTTTATAGGTATATCAGTGAAAGAAGAAAAAACAAGGATGAGGGGATTGTGAGGCTCAAAGGGGAGAAGGTAGAGTGTAAGGAGGGTGATCTGGACAAGGCAAAAATACTGAACAAATACTTTTGCTCAGTATTCACTAAGGAGGGGGAGGATCGAGGACCACAGCTGGGATGCAGCGGCAATGGGGGGAGAGGTGGGCACCAGTCTCTTCGCAGTGGACAGAGTTCTGGAAGAACTCAAAGCTGAAGGTGGATAAGACCATGAGGCAAAGCGTACATCCACCTGAAGAAACATTGAAATACAGAAACAGAGAATCTTATGACAGATAAGGACTGCTTGGTTCACCTAGTCTGCCCATTTAAGTACCTAATGGATAAGCTACAGATCCTGGTTAACCAACAGCCTGTTTCCTCCTACTCCCCACCAGAATTGCCTTACAGTATGTCTGTCCCATGCATTCTTGAATTCCCCACTGTTTTTGACTCCAAGACCTCCTCAAGAAGGCTGTTCCATGCATCCACAACTCCCTCCATGAAAAAAGACTTCCTCACATTACCTCTGATCCATCACCTCTCTATCTTTAAATTGTGACCCCTTATTCTTGCATGTCTCTTTTACTGAATGATGCTACCCTCTTGGACCTTGCTGATTCCCTTGAGGTACCTGAAAGTTTATATCATGCCCCCCATCTCCTCCTTTCCTCAAGGGTATACATATTAAGCTCCTTTAGCATTTCTCGGTATGTCTGATGGTGCAGACCATGTACCATTTTGGTTGCCCTCCTCTGGAAAACCTCCACCCTGTCTATGCCTTTGCAGAGATGGAGTCTCCAGAACTGTATGCTGTATTTCAGATGGGGTCTCACTAACTGTCTGGATAACAACATCATGTTTTCTACTGATGATGCCTCTTCCTGTGCATCCCAGTATCCCCCAGCCCTCCTTACTGCCATCTCACACTGGATAACCACCTTTAGGTCATCTCACATAACTTCCCCCAGGTCCTTTTCCAATTTAGTTGTTGTTAGCATCTCACCCCACATTGTGTACTCTTCTCTTGGTTTTTGTTTTTCTGGTGCATTACTTTGCATTTCTTGGCATTGAATCTAAGCTGCCATACATTTAATCATTCCTCCAGCCTTATGAAGTCCCTTCTCATCCTTTCCAACCCACCTTGTGTATCAACCCTGCTGCAGATCTTTGCATCATCTGCAAAGAGACATACTTTTCCTTCCAGTCCCTCTGCAATGTCACTTATAAATACATTAAAAAGGACCGGACTAAGTAATGAACCCTGTTGTACCCCACTAGTAATCCCCACTTTCTTCACTGTGGACTCCATTTACTATTGCCTTCTGTGTCCTGTTGTCCAGCCAATGTTTTACTTAGGTTACCACCCTGGGACCCACTCCCAAGCTGGCTAATTTGTTTATTAATCTATAGTGCAGGACTGTGTCAAATGCCTTGCTAAAGTCTAGGCAGGCCATGTCCACAGCCCTTCCCTGGCCTACTACTTTGGTCACCCAGTCAAAGAAATTGATTAGATTCTTCTGACATGACCTTTCCACTGTGAATCCATGCTACCTTGGGTCATATGCCCCACTGGCAGCTAGATACTCAACAGTTCTATCCTTCAGAAGTGATTCCGTCATTTTCCTACCACTGAGGCCAAACTGGCAAGTCTGTAGTTTCCTGCCTCTGTCTTGCTCTCACTCTTGTGAAGGGGAATCACATCTTCCCTCCTCCAGTCCTCAAGTACCACACCATCCTTCTATGATTTGTCAAAAGGGTAGTTAATGGTGTCACTAGTTCTCCCCTTAGTTCTTTTAGAATTCCAGGGTGAAACCCATCAGGTCCAACTGCTTTGTCCACCTTCAGTTTTCGGAGCTCTTTCAGAACCCTTTCTTCTGTGAAAGGACTGATATCACCCCCCCTATCCAGATTGCATCTATTGATTGGATTAGGTACCTCCATTCCTTTATGATTACTGAGCAGAAGTATTCATTCAGTATCCCTGCTTTTTCACTGTCCCTCTCTGCCCACCCACCCTCCTCTTTATTCAGCCTCTGTATCCCTTCATTTGTCTTTCTTTGCTCCCTAATGTACCTATGAAATGTTTTATCCTCCTTCTTAACTGAATTGGCTATCTTTTATTTGGTTTGGGCCTTTGCTATTTGGACTGCCTGCCCCACTTCTTTTTGCTTTAACTGGTACAGTTCTGTGTGCTGCTCCTTCTTTGTTTCCTTATACAGTACTTCCTGAATGTTGTCCTTTTCTCTTTATCTTTCCCCACAACCTCTTTTGAAAACCACAGTGTTTTTTTTCTTTAATTTTGATTTGTTTATTTGCATCACACAAAGGCTTGTTGTCTCTGTGATGGCAGTTTTGATGTTTCTCCATTGTTGCTCCACCCCCTTCTTGTCTGTTTCCTAGTGCTTTTCTGAGGCATTCTCCCATTTTGACAAAATCGACCCTCCTGAATTCCATTACCTTCACTTTTGTATGGCTTGGCTCTACAGCTGAGTTTATCATGAACCACACTGTTTTGTGGTCACTTGTTCCCAGATGGCTACCACTTCTAGATCTAAGATCCTCTCTCCATCCCCATTTCAGAGTACCAGGTATGAGATTACTCCCTCCTGAGTGGGTTCTAGCACTAACTGTCTAAGGCATGCCCCCTTGTTGGACATTGCGAATGCTCTGCTCCTGGATGCAGCTGCAACAAAGGTACTCCAGTTAACATCTTGGATATTCAGGTTCCCCATCAGCAATATCTCCCCTTTCTCTTCCATCCAAAGGATGCCTTCCATCATTTTCTTGTCCATTTTCTCCCCATGAGATGGGGGTCTGTGTACAACCCCTGTGCGTGTGTGGACTGTGGTGCCATTTCCAGTACCAGGGTGTCCCACAGTGCCTCCTCTCCTCCATGTTTACCTTTTACTTCTGTTGCTTTGATCTTTTCCTTTACGTAAAGAGCTACTCCTCCTCCTCTTCTCCCCTCCCTGTCCCTCCTGTAGATTGTGTACCCCGGTATGTTGACACACCAGTCATGGTTCTCTGTGTACCATGTTTCTGTGACTGCCACAATATCCAGGCATCCCCATTCCATCAAGGCCACCAGTTCAGGGAGCTTAGTATCTAGACTATGGGCATTGGTACTCATTACCCTTCATTTTTTGATGGCCTTGCCCCATTTTGCCTCATCCCTGTCCTTACTGAATTTGTCTTTTCCTCCATTTACCTCACCCTTCTCCCTATTGACTTCTCTATATAGGTGCTTACCTTACTAACTACCCTGATTTTTGAAAGGAGCTAGGATTTCCCTTCTCCTTTTCAGTGCCTCCCCCCTTGGCTAGTTCAAATGCTTGCTAATGAAGCATTTAAACCTCTCATCTAATATCCTGGTTCCCTTCCTGGACAGATGCAGACCATCATGCCAGTATAGGCCTGCATCCCTTCAGGTAGACCCCCCAGTCCCCAATGAAGCCAAAACCCTGAGATCTACACCAGTTTTTCAACCACTGATTGAATCCCATGGTGCACAACATCCTAACCTCACAGATACCATAGACAGGCAGCACCTCCATGAAGATTACCATGCATGCTACTCGTCTAAGGCCCCTTCCCAACTCCACAAACTCCTCCTGCACTGCTCTGATCCCTTTCCCAGCCAGGGCATTTGTCCCTAGGTGGGGTAAAGATGCTAAAGAAGCTGCAAAGCGACCTACCAACACCTATGGTGGTCCGGTTCACAGAGTCTGTTAACATGGGTGTCATTCCAGAGGACAGGAGGAGGGCACATGTAGTCCCACTTCACAAACATGGCAGCAAATAGGATGTGGGGAACTATAGGCCAGTCAGTCTCACCTCAGTGGTGGGAAAGACAATGAAGGCACTGCTGAAAGGAAGGATAGTGGAATATATGGAATCCAGAAATGCTCAGGATCTGAGGGAACATTGATTCCCAGCAGGAAGGTCATGTCAAACAAATCAAATAGATTTTTTTGATTGGATGACTAGGGAACTAAATCAGAAAGGGCAATAGACATTGCCTACCTAGATTTCAGCAAAGCCTTCAGCACCTTCTCACATAGAAAGCTGATTAATAGGATGGGTAGTCTGGGCATTGGAGACAAGGTGGTGAACTGGGCTAGGATCTGGTTAACAGACAGGAGACAGAGGGTGTTGGTAAATGGGGTACAATCTGCTGAGAATAGGGTGACCAGTGGGGTACCACAGGGATCAGTACTCGGACCAGTACTATTCAATCTTTTCATTAGTGATATTGCAGAGGGACTGTAAGGGAAGGTCTGCCTGTTTGCAGATGACACTGAGATCTGCAGCAGGGTGGATACTTCAGAAGATGTACATAAAATGAAGAGGGGCGTGGAGAAGCTTGAATGATGGTCTGAGATGTGGCAACTGAGGTTTAGTGCAAAGAAGCAAAGGAGTGCAAAATGATGCACCTGTGTAGAGGTAAACCTGGGGAAAGCTACAGATTAAGGGGGGAGAAACTGACTGTCACCAAAGAGAAAATGGAGCTGTGGGTTATCATCTCTGATGACCTTAAGGGATCAAAGCAGTATACAAAGGTTGCAGGGAGTGCCAGTGGCATGCTGGGGTGCATAGGTAGGGGTATTACTAGCAGGAGATGGGACATGGTGATGACATTGTGTAAAACAATGCTGAGGCCTCACCTGGAATACTGCATACAGTTCTGGGTGCCACAACTGTGTAAGGACATAGATAAGGTGGAGACTATCCAGAGAATGGCAACAAAGATGGTGCAGGGCTTGTTCCACAAAACATATGAGGATAGATTAAGAGACCTTGATATGTACTCACTGGAGGAGAGGAGAGAAGACACGGGGAGGACATGATTGAAACTTTAAAGTACCTCAATGGCATAAACAAGGTGAAAGTGGGGGACCTTTTTCAATGTAGAACAAGCATTTGTCAATGCAGAATGTTCATTGTGTGCACTGATGCCATTTTTTGGGGGGGATTACAGTCTGGTGTTGGCAAATGTCAACACAGATTCATAACTTCATTGCTTTTTTAATTTTCTTCTACCACATTTACAACATAGCCATCTTATTGTGCCACCTCATGAAGAGAGGAAGAGTTTAATTTCACCTCCTGTCCTAAAGGTACTTTCATGCAGTGGCTGTGAAATCACCTTTTGGGATGCAAAAAAACATTTTACTCAGGATCTGGAAAATTACAACTGTCATGTTCATGAGGTGCAGTGAAAGGAAGGCCATGATGAAAATTTGGGGTCAAAATATTGAAAAGTATCAAAGGTACGAGCCTGCATTTGTTAATTTAATCGCATGCTCATAACTTTGTTGTTTAATATTTTTACACCAAATTTTCAATGTAGCATTCTTATGACCCCACCTCATGAAAAGTGACTCTGTCATTTTGTTCACTCATCCTGAAAGGTGATTTCACAGAGCCACCATGCCATTCTGTGCCACAGCTGTGAAAACATGTTTCAGGCTGGATATGAAAATGGCAGTCATACTGCTCATAAGGACGTGTGAAATAATGGCAGTGTTGAAAATCTGGAGTGAAAATAATAAAAACTGGTGAAGTTAGAAGCATACCTAGAAACTGCACAATGCATGCTCATGATGCAGTCATTTTTTTGAATTTTTTCACCAGATTTGCAAAATGGGCTTTTTGGGACTCCACCTCATGACCAGTGGCACTGTCCTTTCATTAATCAGTCCCAAATGGTGATTCCACACAGTGAAGCTGAAATCATCTTTTGGTGCTGAGTAACAAAATGACAGTGACATTGTTCATGGAGGTCCCAAGAACCCCAAGTAGATAATTTGGGGCCAAGAGTCCTAAAATGGCTGAGATATCAACCAAAATTTACCCCACCCACTGATTCCCGCTAAATGGCTCACCCTGAAATCTTCACTTTGCAGGTTGGCTTTGAAGAGTGCAGACATGTTCCTGGTTCACTGAAAATCATTGCGCCTGACCTTTGGAGGTAAGTATGGGTAAGGGGGGCATGTGGGTAGGTGGGTGCACAGTGGGAAGAACAGAGAGACAATGATGGAAAATTGTTTTATTTCTGGTTTACAGAAATCAGACAGTTTCCTTTTTTTCTTTTATATAGAGAAAGGATGTGAACATTTCTGGACACTGGTACTGTGCTCTGCAGTGTGCAGGGGAATGGGGAACAGAGGGTGCGAGGAAGACAGCAGCAGTGAGAGGAAGTGGGAGGGAGTGATTTGCTGGTGGAGGGTCCTCCAAACAGAACACAGATGTGGGGAGGATAGCAGCCATGGGAGGAAGTGGAAGGGAGTGATTTTCTGGTGGGGGTCATGAATGGGAACACAAGGAAGACAGGAGCAATGGGCAGGCTCAATGTGTTCACACTATAAGTGCTATGGCAGTGTGAACATGCAGTCAGGAAGTCAACTTATTGCAAGACTTTTCACATGAAACGACTGAGCTGTGTCACTATCGGTGCAGCTCTGTCCTTTGAAAAGCTGGCCAACTCTTCCCCAAAAATGGAAAGTGAGTTATCACCAGCCTGCAGACTCACTGGCCGGCCACTTGGAACTGAGCTCTTCATTGGGCGAACCTCCCTCATACCCCTGATAACAACTCTCATTTCAAGTTTGTCTGCACTTGTGTGCACAACAAACTCAAAAAGTACTAACTAGCACAAGGGGGCACTATATGAAATTGGAAGGGGGTAGATTAAGAGGTAACGTGAGGAGTTTTTCTGCAAAGAAAGATTAGTCAACACTTGGAATAGTCTGCCACAGGAGGTAGTAGGAACAAGCACAGTGGAGGGGTTTAAGCATGGCTGAGACAGGCACAATGGAAGTCTGAGAGGGGAAGAAGTGAAGAAAAGTCATTGATCACATAGGGTCAGTGGCCACATACAATGTATAGGGCCTATGGGCAGACCAGTTGTATCTAGCGGTCCTTATCTGCTAACACTTTCTATGTTTCTATCAGTTTTCATTTTCTAGTCACACCCTTTTCAGGGGGTGATACTGTCTTGAGACCCTAAAGGGGAATGAGGTGCGTGTGTGACCTATGTAATTAAAGTGTAGTGCTTCTTGTGAATCTTTATCTTTTCCTGTGATAGCTCCTTTGTGCTCCTGTATTCATATTTTAAGGGCTCCAGTTGTCTGGCCCACATATAAACTGTTGCAGGGACATTGAAGTATACATGACATTTTGTTTGGTGCAATTAATAAATTCCCTAATTTTAAAAGTTTATGCAGTATGTGGGTGCCTAAATTCATTTTTCTTGCTTGTGTGCCCATATATGGAGCACCTACCACAGGCTGTCATGCCTGGTTGTAAAGAACCTAATAGGAGTTGTTCTTCTGATTTTTAGGGCTGCTTGAATTGTGAATGCACTAGCTTGTCCTTCATAGTAAAAACTTTCTTAGCTGCCACAACTGGGTTTTGTGTGAAATCAGCTATTTCAGGGTTATCTGTCACTACTAGGTACCAGTATTTATTAACTATGTGTGTCTCAGTATTCCTCAGCCCTCCTTCCTGCCTTATCACATTGCTCACTTACTGATATGACTATCACAGGTCCCTTTCTATTGTTATTGTTGTAAGAACCTCCCCACCACATTGTGTGCTCTTTCCCTGGGTTTTGGTTTTCCAGATGCATTACTTTGCACTTATTTGCACTAAATCTGAGTTGCCATACTTTTGATTATTCCTCCAACCTAGCCAAGTCCCTTCTCATCTTCTCCATCCCCCTCCTTGTGTATCAACCCTGTTGCAGATCTTTGTGACATCTGCAAAGAGGCAAAGTTTTCCTTCCAGTCCTTCTGCAATGTCATCTATAAAGACAGTAAAGATGACCAGTCCAAGCACTGATCCCTACGGTACCCTGCTGGGAACCCCCTTTCTTTAGAGTGAGCCATTTATTATTACCATCTGCATCCTGTTGGCCAGCCAATTATTTACCCAGGCAAACACCCTGGGACCCACTCTCCAGATAGCTAACTTGTTTATTAATATTTTGTGTGTTATTGTTTCAAATGCCTTGCTAAAGTCTTGGTAGGCCATGTCCACAGCCCATCCCTGGTCTACTACTTCAGCCACCCAGTTAAAAAACTCTATTAAATTGTCTGACATGAGCTTCCTGCTGTGATTCCAGGCTTCCTTGGGTCCTGTGCCCCACTGATCTCTAGGTACTTCATTCTTTCAGAAGTGATTCCATCATTTTCACTTCCAAAGAGGTGAAACTAACAGATCTATAGTTTCCTGACTCTGCCTTGCTTGCACTTTTGTGAAGTGGAATCACATCCACCTTCCTCCAGTCTTCAGGTACCACACCATCCTTCAATAATTTGTTAAAAAGGGCAGTCAGTGGTGTCACTAGTTCTCCCCTTATTTCTTTTGGAGTTCTGGAGTTAATCCCATCAGGCCCCATTGCTTTGTCCACCTTCAGTTTTACGAGTTCTGTCAGGACCCTTTCTTCTATGAATGGACTGGTATCAACCCCCCTATCCAGAATGCTTCAATTGCTTGGTTTAGTAACCCCCTCCTCTTCATTTGTGAATACTGAAATGAAGCATTTGTTCAGTATCCCTGCTTTTTCACTGTCACCCTGTGCCCACCCCTTCCCCATTGTTAAGCCTTAATAGCCCTCCTTGGTCTTTCTTTGGTCCCTAATGTACCTATAAAAGGTTTTATCCCCCTTCTTAACTGAGTTGGCTATCTTTTCCTCAGATTGAGCCTTTGATATTCAGACTGCCTTCACAGCTTCATTCTACTTTGAGTGCTACAATTCTCTGTGCTGCTCCTTCTGTGCTTCCTTATACTACCTGAATGCTGTCTCTTTCTCCCTAATCTTCTCTGCCACCAGTTTGAGAAACATAGTGTTTTTCTTTCATTTTGATTTTTCCTTTTTGTTTCACACAAAGTCTTGTTGCCTCTGTGATGATAGTTTTGATTTTCAACAATGTTCATCCACCCCTTCTTTTTACTTTATTTACTAGTGCTTTTTGAGGCATTCTTCCATTTTTCCAAAGTCAGACATCCTAAAGTCAAATACCCTTGCTTTCATATGGCTTGACTCTATGTCTGTGTTTATTGTCAACCACACTGTTTATTGGTTGCTTGTTCCCAGATGGCTACCCACTTCTAAATCTGAGATCCTCTCTCCATTCCCATTTGAGAGTACCACATCTAAGTCTGCTCCCTCCTGAGTGGATTCCAGCAATAGCTTTCTGGGGCATGTCCCCTGTGGGCATCAATAACCCTACTCATGGATGTGGCTTCTGCAAAGGTGCTCCAGTTAACATCTGGCATTTTGAGGTTCACCATCAACAATCTCTCCACTATTGCTGCCATTCTAATTATGCCTTCTATCATTTCCTTGTCCATGTCCTCTCTGAGTCGAGGGTCTGTATGCAACCTTCATGTGGATTCTGGTGCCATTTCCTGTCTCCAGGGTGACCCACAGTGCTGCCTTTCCTACCTGTTTACCCTTTATCTCCATTGCTTTGAACCTTTCCCTTACATAGAGACAAACATTCCTTCCAGTTTCATCAAACATTCTTTATTTAAATTGCCCTAACCATTTGCAATTCACTATGGAGCTTCTTCGAAGAACTTATATTTATTCTGAAATGGTAAAAACGCATTTTTAATGTCTTATTTCTATAAAACATTTAGTTTTGTACATAATTGTTAGTTTAACAAGCATAGGTAATTGTTGTATTACCACATTCTATATTTTTCTACTCATAGTTACTTTCCTGGTTCTCATAATATTCTGTCAATTGTTTCTTTGTGTCTATAAACATAAGTTTTTATTGTATTATTTTTGTTCAGCTGTCTATGTAATGGTATGTGCCTCCAGCACTAGATAGTGATCAAGGTATTTTTAAACTGCTTGTAATGCCTGACTGACCACTTACATTGTTTTTCCTTCATTAACTTGCAAGATTCAGTTCTTAGTATGAAGGAGACAACATGCCTGTAAAAAAAAAAAAACTTTCATTATTATTCAGTCTGTTGGTTGTTTAATTTTCCAACAGTCCTTTTTTACGTACTTAGAATAAAAAGTTTTGATAATCATTGTACATATATTAGCTTCTATAAGCCATTATTGTATGCATGTTAATGCCTTATGTTGTTCTTTACAGTACGTAAACATCCATTTGTTACTTTATCCAATAAATACATTTTAGCCATATATAACACTTATTTTGCTTATCTATATGTTAACACACTTTATATACGTAGTTCATATAGTTTCCTTGTTTTACCAGCTTCAGTCTGCTCTTAATGGTTGAACAGGTTAGTGCTGCTGTGTTTTGCAGGTCTGTAAACAAACAGGTTTGAACTGCATTTACTCTTCCGTATCTAAGTCTGTACAATGTGCTGCAAAGTCTGTAAAATATGCTGCAAAGTCTACAACGTTATGTCTAGTTGCTCACTTAGATACGTAGATATAAGATGAGTTTGTTTTTCGAGTCTTATATTTGTGTATGTGTCTTTTGCAATGGCGTTTGCTCTCATGTAACAGTGAAGTGAAAGATCAAGCTGCTTCCTCTTGAGCCCTCAAGCCTGGCCTCCTGGATGATGTGTCTCATCACCATCTGCAAGGTGTTTTTGTTCAGGCATGAAACAATCAACCATGCACCATGCCGCTCTGATTTTGGCTACCTCATCATGCCCCTCCTTCTCTTCCTGGTCTTCCATGAGTGCGACTTCCAACCTTACTTAAATCATCATTAAAGAGATTGCACAATTTTGATTTTTGTCTGCCTATTAACGTAGTTTTGCCATGTAAAGATGACAGTGCTTGGTGGTGGTGGTGGTGGTAGCAGCAACACTTGGTGCACTATGTGTCTTGAACATCTGTCCCCCTTTTGACCTTTCTGACAAGAAGGCTTTTAAGGTTTTCTGCTGTCTGAGTGCCACCATCTACCATAGACCCAAGGCCATGCTTATAATGTGGGTCAAGCAGGGTGACAATATCAAAGTCATCAGACTGCAGAATCCCGACAATATGAGGGCTGGAGTCCAATGCATGGAGCATGTGCTTCATCAAGGCCAAACTGGCACTGTTACCACCTGCCTCAATTGATTACTGCACATTAACCAGTATCCACCTCAGCATGTGTAGCAAGAGGATGGCCTGATTGATACAGGCAGCGTCCCTACTAACTGCTTGTCTTGCAGATTCAAACAGAGACAGAATCATTGTCAGTTCACACGTCAAACACCAATGTTCTGTGGTGAGAGCCATGGAGACCCCAGCAGTGTCATGACTGGTGTGTAGCAGCAGATAACCAGACACAGCTTTATACTTCTCATAGATCCACGCCACCATGTACAGTGTGGAGTTCCATCTGGTCACCACATCCAACTGCATGCATGCTGCCAGAAGAGGTACTCTCATTGAAGACAGTGGGCATGTTTAAGAAAAGCTGAGACAGGCATTAGGGAGGGTACGGGGTATGGGTAGGGAGGATGGGAGGAGTGGGGAGGGAGGGAAGGCAGGGAGATTAACTCAAGCTATTGACCCTGTAATATGACAAGACTTGAATAACCAAATGGATTTCTTCTGCTGGCTTCTTTGTATGTTCATATGTCTGATGATGAGGCAGATAGTTCTTTATCTGAAGCTGGCATAGCTGCTCATGAGCCATCCCAGAATGAGCAAAATGGGCACAGATTCAGAGGGCCACCAACAAGATATCCTTCACATCAGGATGGCTAGCAAACTGCTGGACCATGAGGCTGAGGCAGTCTGCCAGGCATGGCACCCTGAAAAACCCACCATCACTTATGCATTTTGCAACATTGTAGCTGTTGTTCCCAATGAAGCCAGCTTTCAAGCAGCGTGGGGGCAGCCACTCATCATTCTCACCCAGTAGTACTTCAAGTATTTTCTCCTCTTGTGTGGGAGTCAAGCAAGCTTTTCATTGTGAGTGTCACATGCTGCCTAATACTGGTTATGTTGATACCACCACACACAGTCTGCCTTGCTGAACTGTCTCCCGCCTTGTTACTGCGCATGCCTAGGATTGGCTTCACTTTTCAAAGTGTTTTTTCTATGGGATATACTGCTCATTTCAAGGAAAGAGTTACATTGCCAGTTTTGTTGATCCCTATAGATTTAAATTTCTAAATAACCTCATGTGCCTTCTGAAAAAACAAAAGTGCTCATGAACGAGCCTACAAGCACTCCGGCGCCAAGAACACTTGTGAACGTGCCAGGCTGCAGGCGGGGGGAGAATTAGCTGTCCCGGCTGAAAAGTAATGCTGGGTTAAAAACAGCATTTTTTGATTTGATTCAGCAATCGGGTGCCCAGGTGTGCTTTCTATATGAATGTGAGGAGCAAACACCACCAGGATTGTGAGGTGGAAAAAATATCACCAAAGCCTGATAGTGCCCCTTTCACATTGCACAGAGAAACACCCCTATCAGATTTCTATTGGCTGTTCAGCCACATGTGACCTCTGTTAAACAATATATGACCTCTAACCCAACAAAGAGGCAGTATAGTGCAGTGGTCTAAGGCTCTGAGCTGCAAATCTGGTGACATCCAGCAGACCAGACCAGGGTTTGAATCCCACAGCTTCCACTTGTATGCTGTGTGACCCTGAGCAAGTCACTTAACCTCCTTGTGCTCCCAGGTCGCTCCTGTAAAAAAGCTTTCAGCTTAGTGTGCTATACCTGGTTAAACAACTAAATAAAAAAAAAAAAAGATATTGCAAACTTTGCCTATTGTGGCAAAGTTTTCCTTTGAAGTACGCAAAGTCTGCAACTCCACCTAGGACTTTGCATTCCTGCTTTGGGAATGGTGAAGTTAAACTGCACTGCTGCAATGTGAGCATACTCCATTAACTGTGGACTTTGTCCCACATAGTGATCTGCAAAACAAAGCAAATTTGCAAAATACTACACAGAGCAAATGTTTGTGACTTCACACACCAATATGTAGGGTGGTCAACTGAAGGAGGTGTATGTTAATAGGAAACAGGAGGCAGTGAGGGGGCCTTTAACATTAAAAATGATTACTATTACCAGGTAGTTTTTTTTTGGTACCAATTATTTTACCAGGTTAGACACACTAAGCAGAAAGCTTGTTTGCAGGTGCAACCTGGGAGCATGAGGAAGTTAAGTGACTTGCTCAGGATCACACAGTATGCAAGTGGGGGCTGTGGGATTCAAACCCAGGTCTTCAGATTTGCAGCTCAGAGCCTTAAACCAGTGTGCCATACTGCCTCCTAAATAGATAGTGATGTTGGCTTGCTAGATGATAAAAGAATGAGTAGCAAGGAGGGACAGAAGCTACTAGTAGTAAAAAGGGACACCAGACCAGCTTAATTGCAGCTTATTTAATGTAACATAGTACATACAAGTATATACTTGCGAAATATAGCTAACTTTTCTAGTTTTAAAGGTAAATTATTTGAATATTTGCAGAGTGAATGTGTATGCTATGGATAATGTTATTTATTTTGTTATTGTTTATGATGTATGTGTATTTGAATGTTTATTTGTGTTACTATTTTCACAGGACTTGATTGTAAACAATGCTTTTGGCACTAATCAAATGTTCTTGTATAAAAATAAAGTTTAAAACAAACAAACAAACATAACCTTTCCCATGTTAGCCACATGAAAACTAAAACAATGCAGTTCAAACTGTTGTTGTAGATTCAAACAATTCAGACCTAAAAAAAAATATCCATCATAAGAATTTTTTTTTTTGAGAAATGTTTTTTTTTTTTAAGTGTTATGCTAGAACTACATGAAAGACACTTGGCTATTTTTAGCATGGGAAAGGTACAACTCCAATTTGTGCAAGTATGTCATGCACATATTTGTGAAATATTCTTGACATTTTACTGAAGGTGGGGGAAGTGTCAAAATAATTCTGTTAGAAATTATATGTGTACTGCTACATACTCAAAAGCATGACTTGTGCTCCAAAATATTTTTTAAACATGAGACAACATTAAAGACTCCACCTCTTCCGTCACCCCTTTAAAATGGCAAGACAGCCTTGATGCACCTGTTATTTCAAGGCAAATAGAATTCCTCATGTTGCACTAGTTGAGGTTCTTTTTTCAGATCACTAAATCCTTCACCTTGATTTAATTACAGTACGCTGATTTAATAACAATGGGTAATGGATCCAGTATCCACTTGTACTACCTTTGTATTGTCCTGCTGTATACTGTCAATACATTCATGGCTGACGGTAAGTGAATCATTTTTACACTTTAATAGCTAGCTGCATACATCTTTTAATACATAATCTATTGTATAATATATAGCAGGCTTCAATATGTTTACTTGACAGAAAGTGTACAGCTAGGAAACCATTAATTTCTGAAAATTAGAGAAAAGCACTCTTACAAAGAGATTTGCTTAATGCACTTAATAAAGCATGCATAAAGAAACAATGATCCAAAAAGTACTATTTATTATTCTTATAATATAGTTGGTTTGCTTGAAATATGAATAGAAAATTTAAAAGTCTAAATTTCAGTAAATTCTCACACATTTAACAGGACAGAACAGCAAACCCTGGAGTGTATGGATATTGAACAGATACTCACCATTGGGCAATGTGCAGGAAACAGGCGAGCAAGAGGAAAGGATGGATAAGGAGGGATCTGTAAAGGGACCCAGGCATATCAGTGAAAGGGAGGAGGTGATAGGATCAAGTATAAGATATCAGTGGAAAAACTGGGATTCTGAGGGAAGGGGGGAGGAAATGAGGGGAAGGGAAGGTAAAGAAGTCAGAGAAAGGAGTTGCAGTATGACACTGTCAGGAGAATGTAAACTGTACGAGTTCAGGAAACAAAGAAAGGACATGGACAGGGGTTCATGAAAGGACTAGAGAGAAATGCAAGGAAGAGGGAAAAGGCAGGGGCAAGGGGACCCTAGCAGGGAAGAATACTACAGACATGGTCATAGTCTTTGGTGGCACCATCATAAAGGGACTCCATGGGCTAAGAAAGGGGGTGGCCTATATAAAGAGATCAGTCTTCTGTGAGCCAGGGATGAAGGCAGGAAAGGCAATGACTAAAATAAGAGAGAGTATTAGGTTGCTGGGGGAAAAAACTGCATGTTAATTCTGTATCTAGGGACTAATAACCTCATGGGTAATGATATAGAGAAGGTCTAAAACAGATTCATAGAGATGGACAGAGTGTGCAGGGAGGAGTTTAGCTCTATGGCTTTCTCAGAGGTATTGCCTGCTCATTGTAGTAGGACAGTGAGGCAGTTGAGAATTAGGGACTTCAGTCATTGGCTCAGATGCTAGTTCAAAAGGAAGGGATTCACCTACTTTGGGGAATGAGGTGACACGTGGGCAGAGGAGAATCTACACACAAAAGACAGACTACATATAAATTAGGGGGTGCGCTAGGATATTGAGGGCAAAGTTTCAAAGCTATATAGATGTGGTAATGGGAAATGATGTAAACTAGTAGGGGGGGTATGAGACTAGGGAAGGGATGGAGGATATACCTGGAAGGTCTTGCCTAGTTATCACCCACTCACAGGAGGGGGGCAGGGGAAACAGGATAGAAAAAGTTAGAGTATGGGGGAAATTGGTGGAGGGGTATGCTAGCAAACACCAGGAGTATAGGGAAAAACTGGAAGATTTAGCATCCATGATGGTAGATAAGGGACTGGCTCTAGTAGCTGTAATGGAGATGTGGTAGACAGATAACCGTTAGTGGAAAGTTGGCATACCTGGTGTACCTTTCTTAGAAAGACAGGAAGGGGTAAAATGGGGAAGGGGAGATGTGGCTCTATACATAAAGGAAGGGATAACAGCAATAGAAGAGCAGGAAAGTCTAGGATTGGCTGAGGTCCTCTGGGTCATGTTGCTTAAGGCGAGTGGAGAAGCAATACCCCTGGGTGTGGTGTACAGGCCACTAAGTTAAGGGAAGACATGGACAAAGAGTTAATGCAGGCAGTAAAAAGGATGGCAAGCAAGGTTGAACTCCTGCTGGTATGGGATTTTAATCTCCCTTATGTGAGTTGGGAGAGTCCAACAGCTACATCAGCTAGGAGTAGGGAGATGTTGGAATACATGCAAGAAGCATTCTTACAGCAATAGTTCCATGTCAACTGAGCGACTACTGTATGGTAACTATTTAATAGCAAATGCATTTTGAGCAATGACAAACCTCAGCACTGTACATTTCATTGACAAAATTGTGGCTGTAGCTGAAAGTTATAATCTAATGTGTCTGGGTCACATGTTCTGCATCTAAATGAACAACCCACTCCATCTGCCGACACTGTTTGTGTATGTATCTATGTATCTATATATCAGGTCATGGTACCTCCTATGGCTGCTGCTTGCTACTGCCCCAGACACAACCGGAGTCAGTCACAGCCTGGCAATCATAGATACATAGACAGTGTCGGCAGATAAGGGCCTATGGCCCACCCAGTCTGCCCATTTGAGCTTGTAAGTTCAGTTTGTTTTCCCAGTCTATTGCACCACCCTGACCTCCAGAATTCCTTTATGTCTATCCCATGCATTCTTAAATCCCGTGAGTGTTTCAGCCCCCACCACTTCCTCTGGCAGGGTGTTCCACTTGTCCACCACCCGTTCTGTGAAGAAATTCTTTCTCATGTTTCCTCTGAATTGTCCTCCTCAACTTCATCCCATGCCTCTAGTCCTGGAACATCTTTTCACTTAAAAATAGTGTTTTCCTGTACCCTGTTCCTCCCTGTAAGATACTTGTATGTCTCTATCATATCCCCTCTCTCTCCTCTCCTCCAGGAGTACATGTTCAGTTCCTTCAACCTGTCTTCATAGGACTTGTGATGCAATCCATGCACCATCTTTGTTGCCCTCCTCTGAATGTTCTCTACCCTGTCTATGTCCTTATGTAGGTATGGTCTCCAGAACTGTACACCTGTACTCCAGGTGGGGCCTCACTAGTGTCTTGTGGAGCAGAATTATGACCTCCCTTTCCTGCTGGTGATGCCCCTGCCTATACATCCCAGCATCCTATTTGCTTTACCTGCTGCCTTGTCACACTGTTTCCCTACCTTGAGGTCATCAGAGATGATAACCTCAAGATCCCTTTCCTGCTTGCATGCCATCCTCACCCCCAAACTGATATATTGTGCCAGGGTTTTTTGTGCCCCATATGCATTATCTTGCACTTCTTTGCATTGAATTTCAACTGCCAAACCCCTGACCATTCTTCAAGTTTCTGCAGGTCGCTTCTCATTCTGTCTACACTCTCTGGTGTGTCTACTCTGTTACAGAGCCTTGTGTCATCAGCCAACAGTGAAATTCTGCCTTCTAGGTCCTGCGCCATGTCACTGATTCACACATTTTATTGCACTGCTACACCTATTCCTCATCTCCCACAGGTGTAATACAGCTCATGCTTATCTCTCCACGTAACACCCGAGGGCTCCTTCTTCAGCACCCCCCACTGGGGGCTGTATCCCTGGATTCTGCTATCTCTAGGATTACAATACTACGGTGCACATAGATCCTGGGGTAGGGTACATCTGTGGGGTTGCCGTACTTTCCATTCACTGTAATGTGACAGTAGACCTTATTGTATTAGCCCATATATACTTGCTCAAGTTGCACTGCTCAAATTGCATTACTCAGTTGCTATGGTACCTACAGGGTTTGGTAAGGGAACCCATAAGGGGAGAGGCAACACTAGACTTAACCCGTGAAGGGCCATTGACTGATATATCAGTCCAAAATTCCCATAAGATCTAATTCTGTTGGCAGCCTAAGGGTTAATAGTGACAAATGGGGACAGTGGGGCTGAGGTATCAGTGGGGGACAATCTGGGGCAAGTGATGACAGAGTCATTAGGTTTAGGATCTGTATGGGAAAGGAGGTGAGTAGAACTCCCACAAGGGTAATGGACTTCAGGAGACTGGATTTTTAAAAAAAGAGAAAAATTTTTAAGAACTATGTGGAAGATGACAAAAAGCATGGAGCTTGGGAGAATGATAGGGACCATTAAGGGAGGACTTGTTAAGGCTGTTGAATAGTGTATCAGAAAGGTAGGAAAGAAAAAGGCAGTTTTTGTATTCTAAAGCAGTGGCAAGAGCAATAGGTGAGAAAAAAGGGCTTTCAAGACATACTTTATTGTATAAAAGAACACAAGGAAAGACAACAAGGAGGTATATAGTGACAATCTAAGGGTGGCAGGGCAGATAATCATAGAAACATAGAAATATAGAATTTGATGACAGATAAGGACAGCGTGGCCCACCCAGTCTGCCCATTTCCCTACCTAATGGATAAGCTGCAGATCCTAGTTAACCTGCAGCCTACTTCTTCCTACCCTCACCCCCTAGAATTGCCTTATGACTGTCCCATGCATGATTGAATTCTACCACAGTGGCAGATGCAGTTATGGAGTAGAAGATAGCATTGGAGGCAAAAAGGGGAGAGGCAAGTTCTTCAGATACATTAGTCAGAGAAGGAAAAATGAGCAGGGTATAATGAGACTTAAAGAAGAAGGGGTGAGATGTCGTAGAGAGTGTCTCAGAAAAAGCATACTTGCTAAACAGATATTTCTGCTCTGTGCTTACAGTTGAAAAGGAGGGACCTGGACTCGAATTGGAGGGTAGAGGCAATGAGGGTAGGGAGGTGGACAATTGCCCGATAAAGGAGAGCAGGGTATTAAAAGAACTGGGGAAGTTAAAAGTGGACAAGGCAATTGGTCCAGATACCCTACATCTCAGGGTGCTTCAAGAGCTTGGGAAAAAGCTAACAGAACCTCTAATGAGGCCATTAAACCTATCATTGGACACAGGGACTGTACCAGGGGACTGGAGAAAGGTGGATGTGATGCCAATGCACAAGAGTGGAGGAAAAGGAGAAGCCGAGTAACTATCATCAAGTCATTCATACATCAGTGGCAGGAAATATTAAGGAAGCACTCCTAAAGGAAAAGATAGTGGATTATCTTGTAAAAAATGGGTTGCAGGATGACAGACAGCATGGGTTCATGAGGGGAAGATCATGCCAGACTCACCTCATAGAATTCTTCAACTGGGTGACAATGAAATGTTATCGGGGGGGCAGTTGCCTATTTAGACTATAGCAAAGCCTTTGATACCATCCCTCACAGGAGGCTGGTGAGCAAGATGAGTAGTCTAGGGGTAGGGTATAAATTAACAAATTGGGTGGAAAACTGGCTAGAGGAGTCGAGTCAAAGGGTGGTTGTAAATGGGGTGCATTCCAGGGAGAAATAAATGTGACAAGTGAGGTACCCCGGGGTCAGCACTGGGGCCAATACTATTTAATATTTACATTGGGAATATTGTGGAGGGTCTGAATGGGAAGGTGTGCCTGTTTTCAGATGATACAAAAATCTGTAATAGAGTGGCTCAGCTGGGGGGGGTAGAGAGCATGAGAGAGGACCTGCTAAAACTAGAAGAGTGGTCAGTAACTTGGCAACTGAGATTTCATGCCAAAAAATGTAGAATATTCTGCATATGCAATACAAACTCAAAGGTCATGTACACACTAGGAAGAAAGGATGTAGAGGTAACAGAACAGGAGAGGGATCTGGGGATTGTTATTTTGGACAACCTTAAGGTGGCAAACCAGCACAACAAATCAGTGGGGAACATTAGCACTATGTTGGCATGCATAGGGAGAGGGATCAGAAGCAGAACAAAGTCTGTCCAGAGCCGATAAGGCCATGAAGCGCTACCAAGTGATGAACGTTACACATGTGCATAGAAATTATTCAATTCCCAGGTGTAAGTTGGCCATATGTTAGAGGTGTTGCACTAATTTTTCAAAATGGCTTTTTTTGGTCCCCTCCTTATGAACAGTGCCAGTGTAATTTTGTTAAATTTTCCTGAAAGGTGATTGCACAGAGCAAATGTGCCATTCTGTGCCACAGGTGCAAAAGCACATTTTGGGCAGGTTGTGGAAAATGACAGCTGTACTGTTGTGAGGGACGTGTGCAAAAATGGCAATGTTAAAATTATGGAGTGAAAATATTAAAAATGAGTGATGTTAGAAGCCTGAATAAAAACTGTGCAATGCACTCTTGTAATGCAGTCATTTTTTGGAATTGTTTTCACCAAATTAGCAACATGGGCTTTTTGGGACCCCACCTGATGAACAGTGGCACTGTCATTTCATGAATCGGTCCTGAAAGGTGATTCTGCGTATCGGCTGCAAAATCATCTTTCCAGGCTGAGTAACAGGATGACAGTGACAGTTTTCATGAGGTGGGATCCCAAGAACCCCATGTTGAAAATGTTGGGCAAAAATTCCAAACAAGGGCTGAGATATGAGCAGAAGGCGAAAGTCTGATCGAATTGTTGCATAGAACGCTGAGCTTTAATTTTTCATTTCATGGGTAGGCTTTGCAAAGTGCAGACCTGTCCTAATACAGAGAAGGTGACATCACCAAGCTGTGGGGAGGCGGGTGCTCCGTGGCAGGGTGGGGAGGGTGAAGGGGGAGGGGTCTGTATGCGATAATGAGGGACCATTTTTAGTTTTGCAGGGGAAACAAACTGATGAGGGACTGTTTTCTGATTTACAGGAAAGTAAACATTTAGGTACACTGGAGTGGGCCCCCAGTGTGCCACATGAATGCCAACATGGGGATTGGGCACCACAATGTCAGGTATCCATGGGAAGCGGGCACTAGGACAAAAATGAGACGAGGGACCATTTTCTGTTTTACAGATAATTTGCTTTGGGACACAGACTCCATCTGTCCCTGAGTCTATTTAGGATTTCTTGGCTTCTGCCACCTTGGGCTACACTTTTTCATTGATCGGAGCATCATTCTGCTATGATTCATCTTTTCAGCTGAGCGGCACTGCTGGATACTTCAGACCATCATTCTACTCTGAAGCAGGAGTTTTTAATCTGACTCTCTTTCACTACAGCTGCATCCTGCAGCTGGCAGCTGAAGGAGCTGGTCCTTTATCAGCCCCGTACAAGTAGTATTTCCTTAGTACTGCAACACACAATTTCTTTAAGGTTTGGGAATGACTAGACCACCTGCACAAAATAGAGAATGGCATTGTACCATTTGCAACATGCCAGCATTGCAGCACTGCACATGTACACAACTCTGCACATGCATGCGGCTCGTGTGCATGCACAGTGCATGCATCGGAATATGGAAGTAACGGCCAAAATAGTGCGGCTATTATTCCATATGCTGATCATGGCGGATGGCTTTCAGCTCTTTTGGACTTTCAGAAGGATATTTCCAAAGGTCAAACGGAAGAGCTTGTGAGATCAACCATTTTCAGAGTTAAAAAGCTCTCGCAAAACAGCTGTAGGCTCCGCCCACAGCCCTAAAAAGGGAGGTGATAGTGCACCTATACAAGTCGATGGTCAATACACACCTAGAGTTTGGGGTGCAGTTCTGGAGACCTTAGCTACAGAGGGGAATTGATAGGTTGGAGAGATTGCAGTGGAGGGTAACCAAAATGGTGCATGGTATGCATCAGAAGACATATGATGAGAGGATGGAGGAGCTTGTCCTGTATCCACTGGAAACAAGGAGAGGGTGGGGGATATGATCAAAACTTTTAAATTCCTGAAGGGAATTAACAAGGTGAGGAAAGGGGGTATCTTCAAGTTGAAGGACAATCCAAGAACTAAGAGCCCAGCTCAAAGCTGGAGGGTTCAATTTAGAGGTAATAAGAGAGGGCAATATTTTACTGAAAGGGTTGCAGGTCCCTGGATTATGCTGCCAGAGTGGGTGATTGAGACATCAGCAGTTGTGGGATTCAATATTGCATGAAATAAATACATGGGCTGAAACAAAATAGGGAGGGACATAAACGAGGATGGGGAAAAAAGGGCAGGGGGGTGGGAGGACACAGAAGTGGGGTGCAGGGCTTTAGATTCAAGGCTACCTAAGAGGAGGCAATAAGGGCAGACTAGATGGGCCAATGGGGTCCTTTCTTGCTGAAAAACATCAATGATTCCATGATCCTCTGGCACCCCAAGGGGCAAACAGAACCAGATTGAAAATTATTCCGGCTGGCAGAATAACTGATCCTTCACAAACTCTGCAGCAAAGATGTAGACTCTGCCCATCTGGATCCTGTGACAGCTGATCAAGGAAAGAGCAAACTACTGTAGGCTGGTGAGAATCTGGGTGAGTGTGTGTATGTGTGTGCATGCACAATGGGCTAGTGAGGCAGGGGGACACTGGGTCAGAATAGCTCAAACCACAATGCAATTGGCAACAATAGTGTGGCAATAATGACATTAGTTTTATTTTTGGGGGGCAGCGCTTCCCCCTCATAACCTAAACTGAATGATTCTCACTCTGGGGTGGGAGTGTGGGAGTGGATCATGAGGAAAGTTAAAATATGTGGAGCCTTGGAATACTGTTTCCATCACCTTGTGTCGATGAAACAAAGTCCTGAGTGCAGACAAATGCTGGAGACAAGAATTAGGAGCCTGGTGTCCACTGCTGCTGGCAGAGCTGCTCTGTACACTAGCCCTCCATGCCACAGGATGGGTTCAGCCAGCCTCTTGTATAGTGGTACTATTGTTTGTGGAGAGCCCCACAGACAGTGACTTGGGACATGCTTACTGAAAGTGCTATAGATCTCCACACGCTGTCCAAGCTAGTGCTACATGAAGTAGCACTCTGTAGACTGGCGATATTTGTGTAATGCTATTCTAACAGGGTGCCACACAGACGTATATACAAAAAGCAACAACAATTAAGAAACTACAGGGATATTTACAGCTGAAAAAATCAGCCTCAGCATTCATACAAGAGGTGGCCATGAAATAATTTATTAAAGTATACCTTTGTTATTGTATCGCTGTATCAAATTCTAACGTTTTTTAGAAGTTACGCTAGATATGGGGCTGGCAGTATAGCCTAGAGGTTAGAGTAACAAACTTGGAACATCCAGCAGACCAGACCTTGGTTTGATTCTCACAACCTCCACTTACATACTGTGTGACTCTAAACAAGCAACGTAACTGCTCAGTGCTTTCAAGTCACCCCTCAAAACAGGCAGTTGTGCTTAGTGAGCATTACCCAGTTATCAAAGACAAAAAAAAATATAAGGGGCTGGATATTTAAAGCACATGGCAAACGTACATCCCCTTGGCTTGGACATACTGTAGAATTTTTCAGGGATGGGTAAGCATGGCAAATTGTTTTCACACTATTTCTGATCAATCAATCTGTCAATCATGACTTAATCAGGTGATACATCATTGAGCAGGCTCATTTACAAGATGGTCCTGGATGGTCAAAAACAAATCCAAAGACAGTGAAGAAAACAAATTATAGTACATTATACAGTGTGAGCACCCACAAAGAACTAGAAGGTGAGCAACTAGTCAAACTATCCAAACAGGAACATAATACAATAGGATTTACAGAAATACAATAAGTATTCATGGATACTTCACTTTTCCATGGGTGGAGTGGAACAAGGAAAATACATGCATCCAGTAACAAGGTCTACACCCATCCTTACACTGAAGGACAAGCTACGTGGGCAGTGTCAGTGAAAAATGAAGTACTTTGAAGCTGGATTGCTATAGGGAGGTTTTAGAATTGAGCAGCATAGTGGGATTGGAGGCGGATGTGAGAGAGGGGCAAGGGAGTGGAAAGTGGAGGGCAGGAGGAAGGGTAGAGGCAATAAGAGTAAGATAAATGAAGGGGAGGGAGTAGGGGAGAGAATTCCAAGTTAAGGAAGTTTGGGAGAGAGCCAAGAAGGCGATAAAGAAAGGAAGGGAGCTATAGCAGAAGAGGTACCCTTACAGAAATATAGGTGTGCTGTGTACATGCAGAATGCATGCCACATGCTTAATTGTGCAACATTTGGATACAGTTCACATATATTAAGTGAACATTTGTAAACCAGGTCTAAAAAGCAAATTAGGTTCACATGCTGCAAGCTTGACATGTGCACTGCAGGTAAGCTGGTGTGAACATCTAAAAATTACATCAGATTCCCATGTTGCACACTTGACCTCAGTGCAGCAATTAAACTGGTGCAAGTCTCATCTGAAAAAAATATCAGTTTCTATTTCTTATACTACAGCTAGCAATTAGTCATTAAAATACATTTTTATTTGAATTCCCATAAAAATTAGGTAAACTCATTATTTCTGATTATTTTGCAAGTCGTTTAATGGCTTTTGATTTTTATTATTAAAGTGCCATTAATTTACAAAGTACTGTTTCCTCACTGCATTAAATGCCTAGGATATACAGTAGCCAGTCAACATCCCCCATTCTAGATGTGCGAAGATGGCCTTCTATGTTATGAGGCCTATCCTTTTTGTTTTGGACCATGCCAATCTCTTATGCATATTTAGTGCTACAAATGTGTTTCTCCCTGACTGTCTTATCTCACTTACTTTCCTTCTGTCATTCTGTACTGACTACACTCTTTGTGCTGAGTAGGGTCTTGGACACATGCACCATACCTCATATTTTGTTACTGAAATGAGGGACATGGACATTCCAAGTGAGGGACACTAACCCACATGATGATCAGGACACATGATGAAACATGGAGATAGAGTACTTCAGAACAGTCAAAACCATTGTATTAGTATCTAAGAATGAATTTCTACCATTAAGCAGGAGTACCATTTAAGTAGGGCAGAGGGGCTCAGTTGCCTCCACCCCCATATTTCTGCCTAGGTTGCTCTTATGATGTGGCAGTAATGGCTTTAAATTTGGATTTTATCTTTTGCACAGTGAGTGCCCATCTGGCCTGTGTGTACTCAGGCTACAGGTACTCTACAAACTTGACTGTGTCGGTACTGTGTTGTCCACTCTCTCCACCTTCTAGCGGTGGCACAATCATGTGGTGTGGAAGAGATCCAGTCAAGAAAGAGTGCATGAGCCTTGCAAGTGTGACACTGCCTTTTCAACCACAGAGTAGACAGACTGAACACTACAGCTTAGAGGAGTCAGTGAGAACTGGACTTTCAACATCAGTGTTGTTTTTCTACTCTAAGTGAGTCTCAATCTCCCAAATGGCTGAAGGGCAAGAGGTTCAGTTAGAAGGTAACTATAGACTAGACTACCAATTTACTCTACATGGTTCGGCTTACAAAACAAACAGCACAGACCCCCACAGGAGGAAGCTAGGTATAGTAGGAGTTGTGACAGCAATGTGGGTGGCCTTCATAAGCCTTGATCATTGTAGTGTGGCAGCAACCACTGCAGTAACCAAGCAAGAAGAAAGAAACCCAGGTTGGGTGGATTTGTATGGCGAGGTGACTTGGTCACAGACCACATTGGGGACCTGTGATGGTCAGTTCTAGCATCTGACTTCTGGTGAAGGAGAAAAGGGGAGTGGACTAAAAACTGGGCAGGTGCACATTATGCCAGGCTGCAGGTTCCGGCCATATGATCAGGTAAGTAAAAGCAAATATTTTGTTTACAGGAGGTTTGGGGAAGGAGGAAGGACTTAAATATTGATGTGTTTTTCATGTTTCTTCAACTTTTGGTGACTTCATGACCCATAGGCCATGGGTATTGAATGGAATGGAATCAGGGAGAAAAATCGGGGCAAAGTTGTCTTTTTCTTTGGTGGGGGGGGGGGCAAACTTCAACTAGGAAAGAAATTTGGTTAGTAACTGGATGGATTTAAGCCTAAATCTGATGCACTGCTCTTGGGCATATGCAGATGAATCATACATTTTGAATGTTTCCTGATTTGCATATCACGTTTCAGTCAAATCAAATTAGTTGTATGTTTTAGAGATGTTATAGACATGCTATAGCTGTTCCTTGCATTCATGGTCAGTTAAGCGGTATGGTAGGCACTGACTATTGGAGCCCCAGAATAGTCAGGTTTATGCCCCCCCCCATGTACCTGACCTCCACATCCCTGCACTTAGGTACATTATGAGAAAGTGCAAATGAGACTGCATATGTGTGCACCATTAAAATGAATGGGGGTATTTTTTAATAACTATTTTATATATTATTGATGGAGAGTTGGAGGTTATTGAAGGCCACCGCTCGACTAACAAGGGTCTTGTTTTTAGAACAGTGGTCTTCAATATTCTCCAACTCACCATCATGTTGTATAAAATAGTAATAGAAAATAAATCAATTAATTTTAAGGTGTACTTCCCACCAGTACTCTGACCCATGGACATCATCTCTTAAAGACTCCTGCCTCTGGATCCCTAGTATTCAAGAAAGAGACTTTTTACTTATATCTGTACTTGGTGGGTTGTCTGTAGCAGCATGGCCATACCTACCACAGTGTGTGTGCATGGGGGGGTCATATGTGTGTGTGTGTGTGTTTGTGTGTGTGTGTCAAGATTTTGCTTAATTTGTGTTTAAGCCTTAGAGTCTGTTTGAGTGTAAGCATTCAGAACTATGGAGAAAAAATAGTAGGAGTACAGAGCAGACAGAAATAATTAAGTGGTTTTGTGGGTAAGTTTGTATATTGGTAGTGGGAAAATCATGTGTTTTCATTGGTATGTGAGCTACAGTTCAACTGTGAAAATGAGATGAGGGAGAGAAGAAATCTGAAAAGCATACACTGGCTACAAGCATACTGCATGCACACCAGTGTGTTCAGATACCGTATATATTGAAGTATGAGTAAGCTATATGCATGCAGGTAGTATGGCTTAGTGGTTAAAGGCACTGAACTGCAACCCAAGAGACTTGAAGGCATGAAGACCTGAAACTGAATCTCATCAATTCTCTCTTGTGTATGGTGTGATCCTGAGCAAGTTCTTAACTTTTAAGTGTGCAATTATTAGTGACCACTTGCTTTTTTGCGTGCATGCCACATGCATGCACTGTTTTCCAGTTTAACATAAAAATCATGCTTTCCACGCTTGCTTGCTGCTCGCATACCATATGCATGCATTCAGTTCCAATTCAACAATTAAATCTTACTTGCAGCTGGCATATCACTTGGGTAGTTTTATGAGTGCAGCATGAAAACATTTCATGCAAGTATTTCTGTAAGGGTATGCAACCAAAAACATGGTGTTTACCAACTAAAAACTCAAAAAGTGGCTAATAAAACCCAAACTCTGCCGTGCTTTATTCCTTAGGTACCCTACTTTAAAATTTGATACTGTTCTTTATGATTAATATTAAATGAAAATTATTGAAGCGTAATGCAATTCATAGGATTACTGAAGGGTTGTACACAAAGGTGTGAACATGGATGATAACTGAGGCAGTATAAAGCTGTGGTTAAGGGTACTGAGCTGGAAACCTGCATTTAAATTCCACGGCACCCACTTGCATACTGCGTGACCCTGAACAAGTCACCTAATTTCCTTTTTCTCCCAGGCTGAACCTGCAAAGAGGCTTTAGCTTACTGTGCCTTTCCCGGTTAATCAATCTCCCCTTCTCCTCATACATCAACATTTTTAAATCCTATCTTTAACTATCAATCATTGTGACCACTCCCTAGTTCCGTTACACCATATTAAAGTGTTTTTGTAGAAAACTGAAACAAAGTAAAATATAAAACTCTGAAACAATCCAGCTTACATTGTATTAAGTTGCTGTGTGTGGCTCCACCCTCCTTACAAATGTTGCTTTTTATTGTTCTTTCTGGTCTTGTCTCGAACCCTGTTTGAGTATTGTTTTAACTGTAAAGCTGTTACCTTTGTTATGTACTGTTATCTTGCTTTTTCGATGTTAAACCTTTCATTGCCTGTATATTTTTTGTAATCTCCTGAGTCATACCTGAAAATAGACATATATTTGTCTAGTGTGTTTACCTGGTCAACAAAAGCCAAATAACGAAATAATTCAATGCATACTTATATAGGTCATATATAGGAGGCAGTATAGCACAGTGGTCTAAAGCTCTGAGCTGCAAATCTGGTGACATCCAGCAGACCAGACCTGGGTTTGAATCCCACAGCTTCCACTTGCATACTGCGTGACCCTGAGCAAGTCACTTAACCTCCTTGTGCTCCCAGGTCGCTCCTGTAAAAAAGCTTTCAGCTTAGTGTGCTATACCTGGTTAAACAACAACTTAAACAAACAAAGAAAAAGGTCAGTTGCAAATATAAAGCATTTGCCCCAGTTCACCTGCTACACTCTATAAAGGCTAACTTGCTTACAGTCCTTGATTCAATTCTACATTTCACGCAGTTCCACAAAGAGACCCATGTAAAGTGCTGTCAGTACTCATTCCTTCCATGAAAAAGGGAAAGGCAGTGACTGAAATGTGGCAGTGAGAGACAGCCATGACTGTGTTTGGCAACTATCCCTTTGCAATGCCAGTGTATGGTCATGCTTGGGCACCCCCCACCACACAGCAAGTACTACTGGGAGGCAAGCAAATGGAGCACACTGTGTTCTGGACCTTGCATACCCTTGGGGACATCTCCACCGCAGACAGTGAGACAAAAAGTGAGCCAAGGGGACTGATGGACTGCATGTCCACCCACTCCTGTTCCTTCTCTGGGTGGTGACATTTCCCCCAGTCATCTGCAGGTGTGGGAGACAGAGATTTACAGTTTCAAGGTATGCTTCTGAGTGAGAGATCAATGAGTATGCACCACCCCATGATGACAATGTCCACCCCCTATCATCAACTCACCGAGAGCAGGACATGTTGGTCAGCACTGCTGAGATCCTGTAGTGTGTCCCTGTCTCTACTCTTCTTCTCTGTCAGGCAGCTGATGACAATGTTACTTTGGAGAGAGAAGGAGAGCAGAAGTCATGGTGCTGATTGTCTGTAGTGTCCTGTGTCTGTCGAGGAGGAAACAGTGAGTTTACCCAGCAGGTCACCAGGAGAGAGACAGAGTGGCACCAACAGATGGTGTCCTCTGTCTTGGTTTGCCTCAGTCATGCAGCCTTTGGTTTGATTTCTGTGGCAATGCAGGAACAATCAGAGCAGCAAGCCTTGTGTGTCTGTGTGGTAGATTGATAGGAGCGTGTATAGTAGTTCATGAGTAGGCACAGTGCAGCAGTGGGACTATGAGTTTGAATGACTGTTCTGTCACTAGTAAACCTCAGAAATCTTCACATCAGTGTCTGTGCAACACTGTAGTCCTCAGCACATACAGTGAGTATATGTTTGGCAGGTGGGACTAGTTTGTCTGTGGCTGGGTACATCTGAATTTTGGACATTCAGTTCCATGCACAAGCTGTGTTTGGCATATTTCATTGGCAGAAATGGTAAATCCATGTTAAAAGTGCAATAACCCACTCCAGGGTATCGTGTTATTGGAGGTTAATTAACACTCTGGGTGCTGTGAGGACACATGGCCTGTGGCCTCAAGCCCCCACAACATATGCGGGGTGCTCATTAATCACAGTTCCACTACAGGATATTAAAGGAATTTCAAGTAGTGCTAGCAGCACTGCTGGTGGCCCAGTTTAGTGAGTCACTCATTACAGTAGTGGTTCCAGAGGATTGGAAGGGGGCTTATGTAGGTCCTCTCCACAACAGTATTAGCAAGGAGGAGGCAGAAAACTACAGGTAGGTCAGCATCGCCTCAGTAGTGGGTAAGATTATGGAGATGCTGCTAAAGGAAAGGACTGTGGAACTCTTGATAACCATAGGAATACATGATCCGAGGCAGTATGTATTCACAGTAGGAAGGTCATGTCAAATAAACCTGATTGACTTTTTTGACTGGGTAACAAAGGAGGTGGATCAGGGTGGAGCAGTAGATATCACCTTACTCAGTTTCAGCACGGCCTTCAACACCATACCCCACAGAAGTATGGTGAACAAGCTAGGCAGCCGGGGGGACCACAAAGTGCAAAACTGGCTTAGAAACTGGTTGAGGGACAGAAAGCAGAGGAGGGTAGTAAATGAGATCAAGTCCAAGGAAAGAAGGGTGGCTAGTGGGGTGCCTCAGGAAACAGTCCTGCAGCCAGTCCTTTTAATTGTCATCATCAGTGACATCACTGAAGGGCTGGAGTGGAAGGTTTGCCTATTTGCAGACAATACCAAGATCTGCAACAGAGTGGACACTCTAGAGAGGGTCAAGAGAGAGTGAGAAGGGATCTAGGAAAGCTGGAGAAATGGTCACACACGTGTGGCAATTAAAATTTAGTGCAAAGAATTGCAAAATATTGCACCTGTGGTGAAGAAACCCTGTGGAGAACTATAGTATGGGGGGGTTACTGACAGTTACCAAGGAAGAGAAGAATGACAGGGTTATTAGCTCAGATTATCTATAGGTGGTCAAACAGTGTGACAAGGCTGTTAGACGGGCCAGTGGGATGTTGGGGGTGCATAGGAAGGGGAATTACTAGCAGAAGAAGAGAGGTGATGATGCCATTGTACAAAACTCTGGTCAGACCTAATCGAGAATACAGAGTTCAGTTTTAGAGGCTGCATCTGTGTAAGGACATACAGTAGACATGGTGGAAGCGGTCCGTAGAAGGGCAACCAAGATGGTAAAGGGCCGGCATCAGAAAACATATGAGGACAGGTTAAAAGACCTAAATATGAATACACTGGGAGAGAGGAAGGAACAGGGAGAATTGACAGAGACCTTCAAGTACCTTAAAGGCTTTAAGAAAGTGCAAGTGGGTAAGATCTTCCAGCACAAGAGTTGTGCAATGATGAGGAGGCATGTAATGAGATTGGAGTGGGGCAGGATAAGGGGGAATGTAAGGAAGTTTTTCTTCCCAGAAAGGGTGGTAGATGCTTGGAATAGTCTTCCCCAGGAGGTAGTGGGTGCTGGCACAGTGAGAGGATTCAAACATGCATAGGATAGACACAAGGGAACCATAAATGTTGGAAAAAGAGGCAAAAGTCAATGACCAAGTAGGGTCAGTGGCTGCTGATGCAGGCAAGGAATATGGACAGATTAGGTGGGCCTAGTTGTCCATATCTGCTGTCATCTAGTATGTTACTATGTAACATCATAACCTGTCATAGGTAATTGCTTACATTCCATGTTCCTGTGGCAAAGGCAGTACTTCTGCGATCTTTGATCCTCTTACCATCAATTCCCTTTATGTGCAATAGAATAGTTGTGCATTGGTGGAGGTATTTCTGAGGAAGTTAAGACCTATTAATCTGAGAAGGCCTTTCCAGACATCTGGGCTTTTTTATATTCCAGTTCAGGATGTTTTTTTTCCGATGTGAGAAAGTGTTAATGTATTTGTCCATCTGTTTTGTTATGTCCAGTGTCTGTTTTCAGATGCAAAGCCCTGTGAGCCTTAATGATACTGTAAGGTGCTGTAAAGCTGACTCTAGCTTTTTTATGTTTACTGTCTGTTTTTAGAGATAAAATACCCTGATCTATAGGAATATTGTAGGGTGCTATAAAAATAACAATTGACTTGCCTTGCAAACAGAATCTTTCCATTACTGACTTTATTTCATCCTCCTGCTTTAACCCCAGTCAGAATGTGATATAATAATTAAAGTTATACCTGACAACTCTGGTACTACTTCTGTTAAACTCTTGTTGTAACTCATACACTTCAAGGGAGTTAGGACAGTTAGGGTCAAGCAACAATTTGGAAAGAGTGAATTACCCAATCAATGGTAAGGGTAACAAGAGGCTTAAAGAAAGCAAAATATGCACAGGTAGGGTAGAACATAGATATGCTGGGAATGGTGCAGTGGATGTGGGGCAGCAGTTGTCAGGGAAAATTTCTGGAGACTGTGGTGCTGCCCCATCTCCGTGCACCTCTCTGGTCTGCGGAAAGAGGTTGGTAGACTTCATTCTGAGTTGGCTGGGATTCAGAGCCCCATCCCCACACCCAGGGACCACCAAGCCTGCCCACTGCTCCCTCAAACTGTAATGAGAATTCTGCTGAGTTTAAAAATCTATATTCTCTGGTTTTGTAGTCTTATTACCCACCTTTTTTATGGTTATGTAGACCTTTTATGATGTTATTTGACTAAAAACCTTGATGCCGGTTTAATAGTTTAAATTTTAAATATAATTTATTATTTTATCTTTATTACAGGTTTTGTTTGTTTTAGAATAACATTATTTGTTTATTTAAGATAGGTTTGTTTTAAGTTAAGTTAGTTTTGGTAGTTATTGGTTATTTAAGATGTGTTGGATGGCTCTTACGACGGTCAGGCGCTACTCTCCCGCTCTGCTCCGGGGTCTCTGTCCTTTTCACTGTCCCCACCTGTCTGCTGATGTCTTTAATAGGCGTCGTGCAGCGGGGATAGTGAGAGGCACGTGAGGGGTGGTTGGACCGGACAGAGTGGGAGATTGGAAAGGAGTGGGCAGATAGGGGTAGTTGGGACGAGGAGATGCCCTGGGGTGAAATGGGATCAGGAGAGGGGTCCTCCATGCCTGATTCCCATACCCAAGGGCTCCCCAGATTGTGGGCAGGTAATGCGCTCCTCTCCGAAAACCCATCCAACCCGGGCGGTGTTATGTAATGCAAGGTCCATTAGGAACAAGACTGCAATTACTGCAGATCTTGTTGAATCATCTGACCTGGCATGTATCACCGAGACCTGGCTGGATGAGAATGCAGGTCCTATATTAGACTCTGCTGCTCTGGCTGGGTTTTCAGTGATGCATCGCCCGAGATTGGATCATAGGGGTGGGGGAGTAGCCATCTTTTTTAGAACAGACCTGAATCTTGTGGATGTGCCAGTGCGTGACACTAGATCCTTTGAGTGTATCCAGGCAGCAGGTGCACGGTTCAGGATTCTCCACATCTACCGTCCACCCGGTGATGGTAGAGAATTCCTGAAGGAGTTTGCAGACTTCATTGTCGACATGGCATTGGAGTCACCCAGATGGTTAATACTGGGTGACTTCAATGCCTGGGTCGACGATGAACTCTCGCATTTTGGAAAGAATTTCCTCCAACTTAAGACTATGTTGGGCCTGTCACAGGTAGTTACCTCTGCTACCCATATAGGAGGTCATTCATTGGATCTAGTGTTCCTACTGGATTTGGATGTCACGCATTTGGGGGTGGAACTGAATGTGTGGACAGACCATCATACCATAAGATTCAGCTTTGGGGCACCCCCTAATAGGCCTGCCTCTATGGAGATGGTTCAGTATCACCCTTTAAGGGGAGTTACCCCAGAGGGTCTATTAGCGGTACTGGACCTATCAGGCATTTCTGGTGAGAGCATGGGTCCAGAAGACCTTGTTCTTGCATATAACAAAGCAGTGAGCGAGGCCCTGGACCTAGTTGCTCCTGTCCGTGTTCGCCCACTTACTCAGCGCCCTAAGACTCTATGGTTTGATGAGTCTTTGAGGGAACTAAGGAGAGTGGGGCAAAGGCTAGAGAGGGCCTGGTGGAAATCCGGCCTGGATGCTGACAGACTTAGGTTGATGGATCATTATGGTACCTATCAATCAGCAATCACCCATAAGAAGGCAGAATTCCTGTCCAGGGAGATTGCTGCTGCGCGAAACCGACCAGCTCAACTCTTTTGGACTGTCATCAGACTGTGCAATCCACTCTGTCTACAGTCTGGAAGAGATTTTTCACAAATAAAGTGTGATGAGCTTGCTCAGTTTTTCACAGATAAGATTGCCGGCATTAGGTCGGATATCGGCCAGGCTCACTCTTTAAGGGTTTGCGGTGATTGGCTAGGGGAAACAAACACCTGTGTCACCTGGTGTGACTTTGGTAGGCCAGAATTCATGGATATTGTGAGGATTGTCCAGACTGTACGTCCAACCAGCTGTAGTTTGGATCCGGGCCCTACGTCACTATTATTAGGTTGCGTAGATACCATCTGCCCGATCCTTGCTGAAATTGTCTGGAAATCTTTGGAGCAGGGGGGGTCTTTCCTGATCCCCTAAAGGAGGCAGTCATTCGACCACTCCTGAAAAAGCCTTCACTGAATCCGGACTGTCCAGCTAACTACAAACCTGTCTCTAACCTGCCCTTTGTGGGTAAGGTTATTGAAAAGGTGGTTGTGCTACAACTGGATGACCATCTTACAATCACAATATCTATGATACTCTTCAATCCAGATTTAGGAAAAGACATAGTACTGAGACTGCTCTTGTCTGGGTTCTAAATGATCTCCTGATTGCGAGAGATCGAAAAGGCTCAAACTATTCTAGTCCTTCTTGATCTCTCTGCAGCATTTGATACTGTGGACCATGGTGTGATTTTGGAACGCCTGCGGCTTGATTGCGGACTGTCTGGTACAGTTCTGCTAGGTTTCAATCTTTCCTCATGGGTCAGAGACAGAGGGTTATCACTGGAATTTATTCCTCTGATGCCATCTTCCTGTCCTGTGGGGTACCGCAGGATTCCATTTCAGCACCCATGTTGTTCACTGTTTATATGCTGCCATTGGGAGACATTATTAGGCGATACAGTCTGGGTTTTCACTGCTATGCAGATGATACTCAGCTGTATCTGTCCTTTAGTCCCGGACAGGAAGATGCAGTCTCTATACTTAACAGCTGTCTATCCGAGATCAAGGATTGGATGAGTGCTAGCTGGCTGAGGTTAAACCCGGATAAGACTGAGATGTTGGCGGTGGACCCAGGCCACCTTGAAGCTGGTTGCAGGGCTGGGCTTCCTTCAGGCATATGGATTGATGGTGCCCAGCTCTCAACCTCAGACCAGATGCGTAATCTAGGCATTATTATTGATGATGGTTTGACCCTAAAATCGCAGGTGTCATCCTTTGTCAAATCCTCCTTTTACCATCTTAGAAATATCGCCCGGGTGAAACACCTGGTTCCTCTGGCTGACCTTCCCATACTGGTCCTTGCCTTTGTGACCTCTCGCCTTGATTACTGCAATGCTCTGTACCTAGGGCTACCGGGGGTTGATATCCGCCGCTTGCAACTGGTGCAGAATGCAGCAGCCAGGCTTTTGACCAGGACATCCAGAAGCAGTCATATTATGCCTGTGCTGTGTGGACTGCACTGGCTGCCGGTTCAGTGGCGGATCACCTTCAAGGTCGGTTTACTGCCCTATAAAGCCCTACATGAACAGGGACCGCGGTACCTGCAAGATCTCCTTATTCCCTACTGTCCTTCTCACTCACTCCAATCCACCGACAAGGGATTGCTAGAGATTCCTGGGGTACATTTAAAAACATCTGGGGCACGTGCATTTTCTTACGCTGCCCCAACCCTGTGGAATTCTCTACCTCATCGGATACGCAGCTGCCTAACCGTCGAGAGTTTTAAGTCAGAGTTAAAAACTTATTTATTCCAAAAAGCATATGGAGAGTGATCTTATTGTGATTTTATTATGAATTTTATTGTGATTTTATTGTTATTATTGTTACGTTTGTCATAGTTTGTAAATTCTAATATTTGCTTAATTGTACAGCGCTTTGGTTTTGAAAAGCGCTTAAAAATAAAAATGTACTTACTTACTTACTTACTCAAAAGATGCCAAGGAGGAAGGATGGCTGGACTATGGTGGGCATGGTTATGGTGAGGATGGTGGGTCATTGACACAATCTTCATGGTGCCACTATGCCATTCCTATGCCAGTCTAGGGGGCAGGACTGACCCATGGAGGCACCCATGGTAGTTTCCAAGGCCAATGTGGAAGGGGGCTGAATAGTGGACATCCTAATGAGGGTGAGAGTGGACCCCTGAGAAGGATGAAGGAACTCCTGATATGGACTCAACTGTGAGGGTGATAGATTTTTGAACAGAAAGGGAGGAGAGAGTAAGGTTATGTTTCTACCAGTGCCACTCTTTGGAGGAATGAGAAGTGCATCCTGGGGATCTATAGAGTAGCAGTATGAGAGAGAAGCTAGGATAGTGCAGGAGGAGTTTGGAAACTTTAGGAGTGGACTTAGGCAGTTAGCATGCTTGTTGGATTTTTCTGAGATGCTGCCGGTCTACAATAGGTGGGAGGATAGTGTACTCCATACCAGGATCTTCAATTCATCATTGAAGAAGTGGTGCAGAGACAAGTGGTTCAGCTGCATTTCAGAGTGGGGTCCCACCTAGTGGGACCAGAGTCTTTACAGGGGAGATGACCTGCATCCATCCAAGAGGGGAACAACTTTTGTGAATGAACAGTTTAAATGTTACATTGGTAAGCATTTAATCAAGCTGATAGAAACATAGAAATGTTGAATTTGATGGCAGATAAGGACCGCTTGGCTCACCAGGTCTGCCCATTTTCCTACCTAACAGATAAGCTGCAGATCCTAGTTAACCAACTGCCTACTTCCTCCTACCCCCCACTAGAATCACCTTATGTCTGTCCCATGCATTCTTGAATTCCCCCACTGTTTTTGACTCGTCAACCTCCTCAGGAAAGCTGTTCCATGCATCCACAACCCTCTCTGTGGAAAAATACTTCCTCACATTACCACTGAGCTGTCCCCCCTCTATCTTCAAATTGTGCCCCCTTGTTCTTGCACATCTCTTTTTCTGAAAGATGCTACCCTCTTGGACTTTGTTGGTTCCCTTGAGGTACTTGAAAGTTTCTATCATGTCCCCCCTCTTCCTCCTTGCCTCAAGGGTGTACATCTTAAGCTCCTTTAGTCTTTCTTCATCTGTCTTCTGGTGCAGACCCTGCACCATTTTGGTTGCCCTCCTCTGGACAGTCTCCACCCTGTCTATGTCTTTGTAGTGATGGGGTCTCCAGAACTGTACACAGTACTCCAGATGTGGTCTTACTAACTGTCTGTACAGAGGGCCAACAACTTCCTGTTTTCTACTGGTGATGCCACTCCCTATGCATCCCAGTATGCCCCCAGCCTTCCTTACTGTCTTTTCACATTGCTGGCCCACCTTTAGGTCATCTGATATGACTACCCTCAGGTCCCTTTCCATTTTTGTTGTTGTCGGTATCTCACCCCCCCTTTGTGTACTCTGGTATCCCGTGATAATAGCAACTATATAATTGCGATTGTTAAAAAGGCGACTTAAAAATAGCTATCCATTGAATGGCGACTGGACACAACAGCGCACGGCACATTACAGTGACTACTACTGTCATTTTCACAAAAACGGTCACGACTGTCTAATAATTGAAAAATGCATCTTATCATGCTGCTGCTTCTCTAAACTGCAAATGCAGCTATAAACATGGTTTAAATATATGTGCAACCCCCCGGAGGGGGCTTATCATGCTGCTGCTTCTCTAAACTTTATTTTCATTCTGGGCACTATTTCCAGCCTGTGCATGTGCACTTGTACTCACTTGCTACTACACAAATGAATTGGGGTATTTTATTTTATTTGCAGTTGCACTTAGTTGCGAGTGTTTTGTTTGACCTTTGACTTACTTCAGGGTCACTGAACGCATTAAAACGAGCCCTGCTACATCCCCAGACACAGCCAAAAATGCATCTTATCATGCTGCTGCTTCTCTCAGGAGTCTGTTTGAATTTCTTCCCTGCAATCTGCTATCCAGGGGCATTGCCTACCAGCTGGGTGCCAATGCCTCATCACAGCTTACATGATATCCCCCCTCTCCCAATCCCTGCAGCGACCTACTGACAGCACGGGGTAAAGAGTCTCTGTGGTGCCCAAGACTCCCCCGTCATGCCATCGCATGGAGCATTGGATCCTTTCAGCCTGATGATCAGGGGTTTGAGGGGCATAATTCTATCTGTTCCCCACTCCTCTCTACAGGTCTGGTTCACATCTATGCCTGTCTCTAAGGCGGCCAACTTCATAAGGATGTAAGACTCTGTTGTGCTGAGACTCCCCTGGTTTGTCCCTGATCTGCTGTGACAACAGATAGCTTTTGGAATATTGACTGCCTAATTAGCATAAAATGCAACAGTGCTAATTCAAACAGGCCTTCTGTGGCTGTATAATTAGCTAGGAAGTAAAGGGGAAACAGACAGCTTTAGGAATAGCACAGGAAAGCATGGCGCTATTTTGACGGTTTAGCTAAAATCGCACCGCTATTATGATCACTCGCTAACTTGCCATTTGTGGATTTGAATTCGCCTTTGTTTCTGGTGCTATTTTGTTGTCGCGATTTTAACATGGAACCTGTACTCTTCTTCTGGGTTTTTTGTTTCCCAGGTGCATTACCTAGCACTTCTTTGCATTTAACATAAGCTGCCATACATGTGACCATTCCTCCAACCTTGCCAAGTTCCTTTTCATCCCTTCCACCCCACCTTGCGTATCAATCGTGTTGCAGATCTTTCTGTCATCTGCAAAGAGACATGCTTTCCATTCCAGTCCCTCTGCAATGTCACTTACAAAGACATTAAAAAGAACTGTACCCTGCAGAACCCCACTAGTAACCCTCCTTTCTTCACTGTGGAGTCCATTTACTAGTACCCACTGTGTCCTGTTGTCCAGCCAGTGTTTTAGCCTGGCTTCCACCCTTGGACCCACTCCCAGGCAGGCTAATTTGTTTATTAATCTTTTGTGCGGGACTCTGTCAAATGTCTTGGGGTGGGTGGTAGTAGAAGGACAAAGGGAGACCTAAACTGCCACCCCCCCGCAAGCTAAAGTAGTCAGCAGGGAGAACCCTAAGGGAGAAAACCCCCTATGGTTACCTGACAGCAACAAAAGCAAAACTGTAGAAATGAAGAGGGATGGGAATGAGGGCAGAGAGGTAAAGAGAGAATGTAAAAAGGACAATGAAGGGCTGGCAGACAGAGTGGTAGCAGAATGTAGAAGGCCATTCAGGCAAATGCTGAAAGTCAGGGAAATAAAATCCCAGATCTAGAGGCCATTATGGCAGAGACTGACCTGGATATTGTTGTCATTACTGAATCATGGTGCAATAAGAACCATAACTGGGATATGGCTGTATCAGGCTATACTCTGTTAAGGAAGGACAGGGTGGGTATGGAAGGAGGACGAAGGTCTGTTTACATGAGGGATAGCATAAAAGCAAGAGATGTGCAGGGAACACATGGAGGGGCTGAAGCACTGTTGGTCACCCTAGAGATGCAGAATGGAGATGCTTTTTGTGCAAGAATGATCTACAGACCTCCAGAATGGTGGGTGGGGGTGTCATGGATAAGGTTTTTGTGGAAGCCATCCAAAGGATGGCAAATAAGGGGTAGGTGAAGCTGGTGGGAGACTTCAATCTGACAGATGAAGACTGCAGCAACAAAGCTGCAGCTTCAGGTAGAAGTAGAAGCATCTTGGACTCCCTGCAGGGAGTATTTCTCAGGCAACCAGTAAGAGAGCTCACTCATCAGGGAGCAATATTAGACATTGTACACACCAGTGGGGACAGCATTGCAGACACCAGAGTGGGAGGCCACCTGGGGATCAGTGATCACTGTACAATGTGGTTCAATATAAGGACTCTGATAGGACAGAACCACACAAAGCTAAGGGTCTTTGACTTCAGAAGGGCTGATTTTATGAAGATGGGGGAATGCCTCAGGGAAGCCCTGATTGGGGGGGGGGATTTGGTTGCAGTGGAGGAACAGTGGGTGAAACTAACATGTGCGTAGTGAAGACAACAAACCTCTGCATCAGGCAAGAAAGCAAAAGCAAGAGGAAAAAGAGACAGCTTTGTTTCTCTAAAGAAGTGTTTTGGGAATTTAAGGAACAAAATTGTTTAGAATGTTCAAGAGGACATGGAGAAAGGATGATAGGGAGTTGCATTAGGAGAAGTAGAGGGAGTAAGGGACAGCAATCAGGAGTGCAAAGGTGCAAACCAAGGAAAAAATAGCCCAAGCAATAAAAAAGGAGAGAAGACATAATTCAGGTGTGTAAGTGAAAAGACAAAGACCAAGGGAGGGATTGTAAGGGAAGAAGGGAAGGGGTGTGTGTGTGTGTGTGTGTGTGTGTGTGTGTGTGTGTGTGTGTGTGGTTAACACACTATTTGGTTGAGTATTATTAAGCAACTCAATATAAAAGCAGCTCAATAATTCTACTCATGTTTAGAATGACCATTATAACAGAGCGAAAGATCCTGTATTGTGAGTGTACCGGTGAACTACACTCGCTCTGACAGGATATGGGCAGGTGTGTATGTGTGTGTGTGTGTGTGTGTATAGTGTATAGTGAGTGTAGCTGTGAACTACACTCATTGTGACAGCATATTGGCAGGTGTGCTTGTGTATAGTGCATAGTGAGTGTAGCTTTGAACTACACTCGCTGTGACGGGATATTGGCAGGTGTGTGTGTATAGTGAGTGTAGCTGTGAACTACACGTGCTGTGACAGGATATAGGCAGGTGTGTGTTTGTGTATAGTGAGTGTAGCTGTGAACTACACTTGCTGTGACAGGATATAGGCAGGTGTGTGTGCATGTAGTGTATAGTGAGTGCTTGTGACAGGATATTGGCAGGTGTGTGTATGTATCATATTTAGTGAGTGCAGCTGTGAACTACACTTGCTGTGACAGAATATAGGCAGATGTGTGGCCAAACCTTACTGAGCTGGCTGTTTGGCATAGTGGTTAGAGCCAACAGATCCAGGTGAAGGTCTTACAGTAGGAAAGTAATTTTTTGTTTGTTGTTAAGTCTGCCCCCCACTCCAGAGTTGATTATATTATTTTCCAGGGGGTGCTGGTGGCGTAGCACACTGCAAAAAAAGAAGCAATGTGATATTTGTGTGTGTGTGTGTGGCTGAGAACCATTGCTGTTTGTAGGAATCTATGTTTCTTTCATTTACTCTGTTGTTTGCTTCAGGCAATTCCTGCATCACTTTTTGTGTGCAGCATGATAAGTGAATCACCCACAACAAATAATTCCATATGGAGGGTTAAAAGGAAAAAGCAGAAACTCTGAACAAATACTTTTGTTCAGTGTTCACAGAGGATGGGGAAGGTGAGGGACCACAGATAATGGACAGGAGCATCAAAGAAAGGGAGGTGGATGCTAATCCATTTACAGAGGAGAAGGGTCTGAAGGAACTCTCATATCTGAAAGTGAAGAAGGCAAAAGGGCCAGATGGATACATCCAAGGATATTAAGTAAGCTCACAGAGTTTCTGGTTGCACCTCTGGCAGTCCTGTTTAACCACTCACTGGAGACCTCAGTGTTTCTGAAGGAGGGCAGATGTAGTCTGACTTTACAAAAGTGGCAGCACAAAAGAGGCTGGAAATTACAGGTTAGTCAGCCTGACTTTGGTGGTGGAAAATTAATGCAATCACTAATGAATGAAAGGATCTTGGAATATCTTGAATCGAGTGGCTCACAAGATCGAAGGCAACATGGATTCACTTGGGGGGGTCATATCAAACAAACCTGATAGATTTCTTTCACTGGGTGACCGGAGAATTAGATCAGGTTGAGTGGGGTAAGAGGCTTACCTAGATTTCAGAAAGGCCTTTAACACTGCTCCACATACTGTAGAAGACTTGTAAACAGACTGGGCAGCCTAGGTGTGGGTCCAAAGGTGGTAAACTGAGTAAAGAATTTATTGGGGGATAGGTGACAGAGGGTGGTGGTGGCAAACTGAGTTCACTTTGAGGAAGGGAGGGTGACCACTAGAGTGCCAAAAGGATCTGTTCTGGGACCAGTCATTTTTAATGCCATTTTTTAGTGACATTGCAGAGAAACTAACAAGGAAGGCATGCCTTTTTGAAGAATCACTAAGGTCTGCAATAAGAAAGACCCACTGGGCAGTATTTTTTATAAAAAAGGTCCATAGAAATGCTCAGAGGGGACACTGTAGTAATCTAACCCTAAAACTTTAGAATCAAGGCTGAGATATTTTAATGAACATGTTCTTTATATACAGTCACAGTATATATATATATATATATTCATGGCAAAAAAACTCAATTTAATGCATAAGTTAGGGTTGTTCCACAGCAACAAAAATGAGGAAATTCAACGTTAGGGATCCCACCCTCTTGCACCCCACCCCCACCCCTCCTCCACTAACTGGTATCGGGGTGCAGTTGGGGTCATAGGTCCTAACTCTCACCTCATCCCACGTGAAAACAAGCTGAGGTGGTGCAGTATAGGAGATTGGGGTGAGAGTTAGGACCAATGACCCCAACGCACACCCCAATGCCTGTTGGTGGGGGAGAGGTGGGGTGGGTGCTATGGGGGTGGGATCGCTAACATCTAATTTCCTTGCTTTTGTCACTGTGGAATAACCCTAACTGATGCATTAAAAAAGAGTTTTTTTGCCATGAATTCCCCTTCTTTTTTGAGAATGTGCACTATAAATAGTGAAGTAATGGCAACATAAACACAAGCACAAATGGTAAAGCACATGGTGATGCAAATGTAAACAGTAACACAAATGGTAATACAAAGACAAGCACAAATGTTAATGAAAACAGAAACGCAAATGCAAGCATGAACAGAAATGCAAACCATAATGCACATAGGCACGGTAATGTAATTGGAAATGCAGACAGTTACGGTAACAGCAACAATGACACCAAAGGAAACACAAACAGAAATGAAAACGCAAATGGAAGTGCACACAGTGACGCAAAAAGAAACACAGACAAAAACAGTAATGGAAATACAAATTTTAAAAGTTATGCAAACGCAAGCGCAAACAAAAATGCAAAGGTTAACACACATGGTGGCATAGATGGGAACAGTAACACAAACGGAAATGCAAATGCAAGCACGTACAGAAATGCAAATGGTAATGCACATGGTCATGGTACTGGAATGGGAAATGCAAATTGTAATGGTAACAGCAAGGATGACGCCAAAGGAAACGCAAATGGAAGTATGTATGAAAACACAAACGGTAATGCACATGGTGATGTAAAATGAAACACAAACAAAACCAGTAATGGAAACACAAATGTTAACAGTAACGCAAATGCAAGTGCAAATGAAAATGCAAAGGGTAACATAAACTGAGGCATAGACAGGAATGGTAACACAAACAGAAATGCACATGCCTTCATAAATGCAACTTGTAAAGCACATGGTCATGGTACTGCAACAGGAAATGCAAGTGCTAATGGTAACAGCAATGATGACGCCAAAGGAAACACAAATGCAACCAGAAGCGCATACGCGAATGCAAATGGTAATGCACACAGTGACGCAAAACAAAATGAAAGCAAAAACTGTAATGGGAACGCAAATGTTAACAGTAATGCAAATGCAAGCACAAATTAAAATGCAAAGGGTAACACACACAGTGGCATACACGGTAATGGTAACACAAATGCAAATGTAAGTGCATACAGAAATGCAAATGGTAATGTGCATGGTCATGGTATCTCAATAGGAAATGCAAATGCTAATAGTAACAGCAATGATGACACCAAAGGAAATGCAAATGGAAGCACGTACACAAACAGAAATGGTAATGCACATGGTGATGCAAAACAAAACGCAAACAGAAACAGTAATGGAAACACAAATGTTAACAGTAATGCAAATGCAAGTGCAAATGAAAATGCAAAGGGTAACACAAACGGAGGCATAGACAGGAATGGTAACACAAACAGAAATGCACATGCCTTCATAAATGCAACTTGTAAAGCACATGGTCATGGTACTGCAACAGGAAATGCAAGTGCTAATGGTAACAGCAATGATGACTCCAAAGGAAACACAAATGCAACCAGAAGCGCATACTCGAATGCAAATGGTAATGCACACAGTGACGCAAAACAAAATGAAAGCAAAAACTGTAATGGGAATGCAAATGTTAACAGTAATGCAAATGCAAGCGCAAATTAAAATGCAAAGGGTAATGCACACAGTGGCATACACGGTAACGGTAATGCAAATGCAAATGTAAGTGCATACAGAAATGCAAATGATAATGCGCATGGTCATGGTATTGCAATAGGAAACGCAAATGCTAATGGTAACAGCAATGATGACACCAAAGGAAATGCAAATGGAAGCATGTACACAAACAGAAATGGTAATGCACATGGTGATGCAAAACAAAACCAAAACAGAAACAGTAATGGAAATGCAAATGGTAACAGTAATGCAAGCGCAAACAAAAAGGCAAAGGGTAATGCACACAGTGGCGTAGACGGGAATGCTAATGCAAATGGTTGCGGAAACGCAAGTGGGAACGCTATAACAGTAATGAAAGCACACTCCCTTTTTTCACCATCAGCTGCATAGAGAAACATAGTGAATACAAAGAATTTATGCATAATAATGGGCCTCGGAGCAGAAAATGAGTACTTGGAATACTAAATTGCTTATATCTCAGGAACCGTACGACGTAGAAAAAAAATTAAAATTTCATATAAATTATGACTTTCCTGGCTAGTTTTGTACATAGCTTCCTGGTGGGGGGGCTAAGAATTTTTCCTACGAAAAGTCCATATCTCAAAGTGTTTCCGAAAGGCACAGCGGGCGACGCAATGTTAGTCTATGGGAAAAAGGGTCAAATTCAGAGCTCTGTAACTTTCCATCCATGCAATATTTTGTCACCAAACCACAAAAAGCAACATCTGTGGGATGTTTGCTTCCTTTCCTCTAAATTTCAGCTCAAATGACCAAACAGCTGTTTTGCAGCAATGTGGCAAAGAATTCTTGTTATTTTGGACACAGTATCACAAAATAGTGTCGCAAATCACGACACTTTTGCAAATGAAATTACAAAAGCGTTGTGAGTGCAACATTACTTTGTGACATTACTTCTTACAAAAATTTGAAAAACATATTTCTGGGATGTTTAACCCCCCAAAAAGACATGGCTAGTATCCTCAGGATCCGACTAGGTGAACACAAAAATAATTGTGTCCCTAGAGGTTCCCAAATTTAAATGCCAAGCATTTCTGTGACCACTAACTGAAAAAAAAGGCTAATTCATGACACTACAGGTGTAATTTGTGACACTAAAAACTGCATTTGCAACACTGTTGAATTTTTTGTTAACTTTTCCCTTTGACTACAATGGGAAACTTGTTTTTATAATAACTTTTGAACCATTTAATATTTTTTCGCGAAGTCTTTGAAGGACACATCGGGGGGATCCTGGCCGCATGTTTCCTGAAGTTTTCGGACCAGTTGCGCAAACTGTGTGACCTGTAGGCAAGGCCAAAAAAGCATAAATGTGCTTCAGAATGTTGCTTTATAACTCTGCAACCATATATTCGACCTTTACAAAACCTGGCAGATCCAGATATATATACATAATATATATATATATATATATATATATATATATATATCATCAGTGTAAAAAGTTGGAACTGATAGAGTAACTCATATAGAACAAGGGTGGCTATGTTTAGGTTGCAGTAATGTGAAGAACTGTCTTGTTCATGGAACAGAGGTACAAAATGGACATTCTGTGGTATATAGTATGTATGGTATCTGGGTGTGTTTTCAGAATTATTCTTTACATATTGTTTGCATTAAAATATATCAGTGTATGAGTATAATAATAAATAGATTACAAACTAGACAAACTAGTTGACATGTTAAAGAATTAGATTGTGTTTTAGATGTGCAGAGCAAATTGTTCCATCTAATAATTTATTACATAATGGGCATACAATACATTTAAGAAATGTTGCACTCCAGGGTGTGTGTTATGCTGTGATTAAAAATTCATGCCTCAGGTGGTTGCATGCATCCCACACCCAAGAAGTAATCTTTTCCCAGCACTACACACACCCTGGAGTGCATTATTGTTATTATACAATGACTCTTTTTTAAAAAAAAGGAAAAGATAAAAAAATATATTTTAGAACACATTTTCCCTTACATTTTAACATTTGGACATAAAGTAAGCCCTTTTTCTTAAATCAATTAACTCTTATTTTGGTCCAGGTTACTGCAGTATAACAGCTAATTTGCTGATTTATATACAGTAACAATGAATTATTGGTAGATTGTAAAGTTAACTTAAATTTTCCTTACTGAGCAGCACAATCTTCTGTTTTGGTAGTGGTAACTGCAGAATAGTATTTAATCTGTGGATGTCTGTGGCTGGGGAAAGTTGGTACAATATGAAGCTGTCTTTCATTTGTTTGCCCTGGGAGGTGCAGGTTCTTAGGCCCAGATATTCAAAAGGGTTGCACTGAGGCGCCCAACAGTGTTGTGCCCTGTACATCCCTGTCTTGCATGATATTAAAAGGAAAAGTCGCTGCACAAATCCCGATGCACTGGAGCGCATCAGTAATGCATGCAGGCACAGGTGGGAGGGGGGCATTCCCATGCATAACCTGCACAGCCCGGTATTCAGCCTGGGATGTACAGAACCATGCATGTGCATCCCCTACTTGCACCTGCACAAAGTTAAGCCAAAAAAAAGGAAAAAATGATGGCCATCCACAGGTGAGCTGCAACATTGCAGGACGCAAAACAGCAGCTGCCACCTGTGGGTGGCCACCCAAGTTCCTGCCGCACCTGGCGGTGCCCCCCATGCCCCATTGTGGGCATCTGTTTAAATAAACCCCCCCTCCAATATCCCTGGTGGTCCAGTGGACCGAGTGCTGCCCTATCGTGGGCATCTGTTTAAATAAACCACCCCATCCTAATTCCCTGGTGGTCCAGTGGACCAATTGCTGCCTGATCGTAGGCATCTGTTGAAATAACCCCCCCCCGGCCAATATCCCTGCTGGTCCAGTGGACCGCACTCTGTCCAATCGCGGGCATCTGTAAAACATACAACGTCCTATTATCCTGGTGGTCTAGGGTACCCCCGACTCCACCCACCCACTGAGCCCCACCGCCCCTCTTCCCCCCTGGTCAGCTGGCTGGTGGCAGCACCCAACCCACCTGAAATCATTCACATATCTAGAATGTGTAGTACTTTATGGGCTGCACACCCATTGGCTCACTCTGTGAACCAATGGGCGTGCAGCCCTACCAAGGTGTCAGTCAGTGGGTTGTGGAGCAGCAGGCAGGTGGGGTGCTGCTGCCCGCTGGCTGACCAGTGGGAGCAAGGCGGTGGGGCTCAGTGGGCGGGTGGGGAGGGGTACCCTAGACCACCAAGAGTAATAGGACGTTGTATGTTTTACAGATGCCGCATGATCAGGCAATGCGATCCCTGAACCCTGAGATATTGGCCGAGGGAGGTTATTTTAACAGATGCCCATAATTGGGCACATAGCAGTCCACTGGACCAACAGCGATATTGGATGAGGAAGTCTCTTTTACGAACATACCAACATACGAAATTTGCCAGCTGATAAAAGCCTAGAGGTCTATCAAGTCTGCTCGAATGCGCAGCTAGCACCCCTATTCTACAGATGCCCCTCCCTTCCACCCTTCCCCTTCATTAAACCTCCCCCTTGTCCTGTCCCATCCTCGTTTGAAGCAGTCCACTGTTCTACTGCATACCACTTCTGCAGGTAATGCATTCCACCCAGCCACCACCCTCTCTGTAAAAAAGTGTCTCCTCATCTCCCTCCTGAACCTTCCTCCCTCCAGTCTCATATCATGGCCCCTGGTGGCCCTCCCCTACCTTACTCTGAACAGCCCCTCTGTACCCGTCTTGTTTATTCCTTTCATGTATTTAAAGGTTTCAATCATGTCACCCCGTATCTCCTCTCCTCCAGTGAGTACATGTTCAACTCCTTCAACCACCTCTCGTATGATAAGTCCCCCAGCCCCTTGATCATCTTTGTCGCCCTGCACTGCACCCCCTCCAGTAACTTAATGTCCCTCTTCAGATATGGACGCCAGTACTGCATGCAGTACTCCAGCTGTGGTCTAACTAATGACCTATACAGTGGCAGAATCACCTCCTCCCTCCTCGAGGATATACCCCTTGCAATACAACCCAGCATTTTGTTGGCTTTTGCAGCTGCCTTCCTACATTGTGCTGAGTTGTTCATTGACCCTGTAATGAGCACACCCAGATCCTTCTCCTCCTCTGTCTGGGCTAGCTGCACCCGCCCCCCAGCTGGTAACTCCTCCTTGGGTTCGTCATCCCAAAATGCAGCACCTTGCACTTTTTGGCATTAAAGCCCAGTTGCCAGGTGTCTGACCAGGTTTCAAGCTACGCCAGATCATCCTGCAACCCCTGACATCCCCCTAGGTCATCCACCACCTCGCCAACCTTGGTATCATCAGCAAACAGACTGATCGTGCTCTTGATGTCCCATGATATGTCTGCAATGAATATTCCAAACAACACTGGTCCCAACACCGAGCCCTGTGGGACACTGCTTGTCACTGCTCTGGGGTGTGAGAGCTCCCCACCCACCACCACCCTCTGTTGTCTTCCCTGCAGCCAGTTTCCTACCCATCTCACCAGCGTTGCACCTGCCCCGTGCATACTAACTTCCTTCCCAGCCTTCCATGTGGCACCGAGTCGAATGCCTTACTGAAGTTCAGATACAGGACATCCACTGCATGGCCCCTGTCCAGTTGCCTAGTTACCCAGTCATAGAATTCAACCAGGTTGGTTTGGCAGGATCTGCCACTTATGAAGCCATGCTGTCTGCTGTCCTGTAGTCCTTTGGCCTCTAGGAGGGCCACCAGCCTCTCCTTCAGGATAGTCTCCATTAGCTTACCCACGATGGATGTGAGGCTCACTGGTCTATAGTTTCCGGTTCATCCTTGGGGCCACTCTTGTGGAGGAGCACCACATGAGCCATCCTCCAGTCCTGAGGTACACACCCCAAATGTAGTGAGGCATTAACTAGGTCTGCCAAAGGTCCTGCAAGGACCTCTGTCAGCTCCTTCAGTACCCTGGGGTGGATGCCATCTGGGCCTGGTGCCTTGTCCACCCTCAATGCCTTCAAACCCTCTTGAACTCTGCCCTCCATGATTTCCCCATCTGTCACCATTCCCCCCCCGCTTCTGCCATTTCTCCCACCTTGGGTGTCACCCCATCTTCTCTTTAGTAAATACTGAGCAGAAGTAATCATTTAGTGCTTCCGCCTTATCGTACCCTGCTTCCACCCAATCCCCCTCCTTCCTAATCCTTACTATGTGGTCCTTACTGCTCCTTTTCTCCCTGATGTACTTAAAGAAGTCTTTCTCCCCCTTCTTAATGCCTTGTGCCAGCCTGAGTTCCGTAGATGCTTTGGCTCCCCTTACTGCCCTTGTTACCTTCTTCGATTCTGTCAAGTACTCCTCTCTGTCCTCCCCCCTCCCTGTTTTCTTGTACTTCCTAAAGGTAGCTCTTTTCCTCCTTACCTTTTCCAAGACCTCCTTGCTCAACCAGCTCAGTTTCTTAGCCCTAGCCTTCTAGCTCTGGGCTTTGCAGCAGGTTTTGGTTACCTCCACTATCCCCAGCTTTATGAGCTCCCACCTCTGGTTAGTATCCATACTAGATTGAATTCTGGCCAGGTACCCTTTTTCCACTTCCCCCATCCTCCCAAAGTCAGCCCTCCTGAAGTCCAGCAATCTTGTGCCAGATTCCACTCCTTCCTTGCCCACATTCAATGTGAGCCATACTGAGTGGTGGTCACTCCCTGACAGCGGTTCCTCCACTGTAAGTTCTCTCACAAAGTCCCCATTTGCAAGCACAAGGTCAAGGGTATTCCCTAACCTGGTTGGTTCACTGACCATTTGCAGCAGGAAGCTGTCCTGGAAGGCATCCAGCAATGCCTGCTTCCTTCTGTTCCTGGTTGTTGGGGTGCTCTAGTCCACTCCTGGCATGTTGAAGTCCCCCACAATCACCACACTACCCTTGTAGCAGGTCCTCCTGATCTGTCCTGCTAGTTCCCTGTCTAACTCCTCCATCTGAGATGGTGGCCTGTACACGACTCCCATTCTAAGAATCCTATTCTTGGAATCCTGGATTTGCACCCAAAGTGACTCCATACTACCCCCCTCATCTTCCTCCCTTACACACGTCAGTCCTTCCTTCACATATAGTGCCACCCCCCCTTTCCCAATCACCCTGTCCCTACGAAATAACCTGTACCCTGGTACAGACAGGTCCCAGTCATTATATTGGGTGGCCCATGTTTCCATGATGGCTGCAATGTCCACCTATCATTCTGCCATGAGAACCTGTAACTCTGCAGTTTTCCTCCCAAGGCTCCTAGCATTAAGGGTAACCACCTTCCACCCTTTTCCCCCCTCCCATCCTGCCCTCCTTTCCTAGCTTCACCTACAGTACTTGCCATTTGTCCTTTGTCACTGTTATGGGGGGTAAGCTCATATGATTTCCCAACCTGTGGTCTCTGCATATCTCTTCCCCAACTGCCACCCCGCACTCCTAGTTTAAATTCCCAACTTACGCTATATACTCTTCCATCCTCTGTTTCAACACTTTCTTTCCCTCCTCACTCAAGTGTAGTCTGTCCTGGCATAGAGACTACTGTCCTCCCAGGTCCCTCCCCACCCCCAACAGCCCATACCCTTTAGCACAACACCAGGTTCTTAGCCATCCGTTAAATTCCTCTATTCTCAGCTTTCTTGTTGTGCTTGCCTTTGCACCAAGTATCTCGGAAAAAGTTACTGATCTTCCTGTCCCCTCACATAATTGTGCTAGTTCCTCAAACCTCCTCTGGACTATATCTACTGTCTTGTCAGCCAGGTCATTTGTCCCAAGATGTATAATTAAATGAGGCTTGTCCTACCCCTTCTAGCATATTTCAGAACAGACTGTCCCACCCTTTCTGCTGTCATTCCTGGCATGGCCTCCACCCAAATGCGACTATGCCTCTCCCCGCTCCCACCTAACTCCTCTTAGTATTGAGTCCCCCAGCACTAATATTCCACCCCTCTTACTCCCTGCTTGCTTCCATTCATCTCCCTCTCTCATTTCCAGCTCCTCTTCTTCCTCCTGCACATGATTTCCCCCTTTTACTCCTGTTGCAATTCTCCCAGCAGAACTTCCCCCTGCTCCAGTTTGGTCCAGGCATTTATCAATTACTCTTCTAATTTCATCATTTCCCTCCTCCACTTTCTTCCTCCCTCTCTAGCAGTGCACAGCTGTTTTCTGAAGATCCTTCAAAATGCCCGCTCCCTCTCTCTTCATAGTAACCTGTTCTCTCCTTTCCACTCCATGAGTTTTTCCACTTCTTCACCTCCCCTCACAAGTCCCTATCTCCTCCTTCCATTTGTCTTTTGTCTCCTGACCTGGTTTCCCCGACAATCGTTCTTCCTGGCCTGGGCCCCTTTGTCTCTGCTTCCCTTCTTCTGACCCTCTCCTCACCACTGTTGGCTTAAATCGCCCTCCCTCATCTCCCCTTCTTCCTCCCTCCAGTATTGGGCTAAACCCACCCCCAATCTGCCTTGCCTGTCTTAGTTCCTCCTGCAGACCCTCAATCTCCTTTCTAAGTTTTTCTATGTGGTTGCACACTAAACATCCTCCCACACTCCAGGCAATGTTTAGAAAGATTGGTGCACCACAGTTGTAGCAGCGTACCACCCTACCCATTGCCGTCGTTGCCCATCAGCGACCCCTCACCCTTCCAGATGTAGGATACCAAACACTCTCCCAAGTCTCTCCTCTCACCCCTCTATCAGTGAAAAACATTTTCTTTATTTCCCTTACCTCCTTTGTTGCACACATTTAGATATATTGAGCAACTGCTTTTTATATTCTATCCTTTCTATCCACACTCAAAAAGAGACTTTAAGTAGCTATTGCACAACCTTCTTCAAACTCCTACTCCTCCTTTTCCCAATGCAATATCAATGCGAAGAAGTAATAATGAAAGCTCCTAGATTTACATTTACTTCCCTTCCACTGAGAGAGCAGTCACCTCTTCACTTGCTGCTGTTCCTTTCCTGGATGTCTGCTTCTGCTATGACAGGGGCATATCCTTTGCCTGTTTGAGGAAGTGATGTCAGAACCCCTAGTATAAAGGAAATAATGGACCAGGGGTGGGTGGGACCTGCCCAAGTCTTCCAGAAACAATCAGGTAGCTGAGGCCTCTGGTCAGACCATTAGCACCCTTCTCCCACTGTACACTCAAACTTTGCAGCTAGTGAAGCCAGCAACAATGAATCACAATTCTACTCAAAGCCCCCAAAATAGGTTTGCTACCCAAAGAAACAAGACTCCAATTCAAACAGCTTCACCAACAACACATCAAAATAGGCTTGGAATTAGAAGATTTAGGTCTCCAATTCAAAGAAACTGACCTAGTTAAATTACACCAATTATGTTTTAAAACAGAAGAAATAGGCCTCTACAAATGCAGCCTACCACACAGTGAAACAAACAAATGAGCCCACTTATAGCTACCAAAACAGGTTTCAAAATTCCAACAGCCCCTAACAATACCTTGCTAGCACCTTAGTAGCAAGAAAAAAAGAAATAACATTCTACCAAGTAGAATCCACGAAAAACAATGTAAAATAAGAAGCTACTGTACTGTAGATCTGATTCTGTCCCCCTTCTAGTTCCTCCTTTTATTATAACACATGCCCGTGATCGGGCATATAGCGGTCCACTGGACCACCAGGGATATTGGATGTGGAAGTCTCTAGCAACACAATTCTTTTTGTGTTTACCTAGTCGGATCCTGACGGTGATAGGCATGTCTTTATTTTGAGGTTAAACACCCTAGAAATATGTTTTCAAGTTTCTGGAAAAAGTACTTTTGCAAAATAGTGTCGCACTCACAAAAGTGTTGCAAATTTTTGTGAAAGCTTTCGCAAATTGTGATACTACTTTTCCAGGCTATGGCAGAATGACAGCAATTCTTTGTTACCCTACTGCAAAAGAATGGTTTGGTCTTTTGGGCTGAAAGTTGGAGAGAATGCATTCAACATCTCACAGATGTGCCTTTCAGTAGTTTGGTGAAAAATTATTACAGGGCGGCAAAGTTAGGGCACTCCAAAGTTGACACTTTTTCCCATAGGATTACATTACGGCATCCGCCGCATTACAGGAATCCTTTGCCGCCCTGCTGCAAAATAATGGTTTAGTCTTTGTGGCTGAAATTTGGAGGGAAGAAAGTCAACATCCCACTGATGTGTCTTTTCATGGTTTGGTGAAAAAATATTACAGGGCGGCACAGTGACGGCACTCAAAATTAATGCTTTTTCCCATAGGATAACACTACAGCACCCGTCGCGCCTTTCGGGCCATGTATCTTGGAAACGGTGCGAGATAAGGAATTTTCACTACAAAATTGCTTAGCTCCCTCATGGGGGCAAAGTACAAAACTTGCCAGGAAATTCATAATTCATATAAAATTTACATTTTTTTTCTACGTTGTATAGTTCCCGAGATATCAGCAATTTAATATTCCAAGTCCTCATTTTCTACTCCAAGGCCCATTGTTATGTATACATTCTTTGTTCTTACTGTGTTTTCCAATACATTTTTTTGGGAAAAGAAGGGTGTGCCCTTTCGTTACTGTGCCAGTTAGCATTTCTAGTTGCGCTTCCATTACCGATTGTGGCACCATTATCGTCTACACCACCATCTGCATTACGGTTTGCGTTTTCGCTTGCGTTTGCATTTCTGTGTCCTTTGCCATTATTGTTGCTATTATCATTACTAGTTTCATTTGCAATTGTGGTACTATCCACGTGCATTACAGTTTGCCTTTTCATATGCCCTTGCATTTCTGTTTCATTTCTGTTTCCTTTGACGTTATTTTTGCTGTTAATGTTACCATTTGCATTTACAATTGCAGTACCATGACCATGAGCATAATGGTTTGCGTTTCTGTACTAGCTTGCATTTGCATTTCTCTTTCCTTTGGCGTTATTGTTGCTTTTCCCGTTACCATTTGTGTTAACAATTGCGGTTCCATGACCATGCATGTTATGGTTTGCGTTTTCAAATACGCCTCTGTTCCTATTTCCATTTCTCTTTCCTTTGGCATTATTCTTCATGTTAACTTTTCCATTTGCATTTGCTTTTGCATGCTACGGTTTGCGTTTAAGTGTGCACTCGCGTTCGCGTTTCCGTTTTTATTCCATTTCACATTCTTTTTGCCGTGACACTTAACATTTCCACTTAAAATACCACTGCCATCACTATTCACATTACCAGTTGTGTTTTCATATGCGTTTCAATGTCCATTTGTGTCACTGTTGGCTTTGGCGTCACTTCGCACTTGTGTTTCTATTAACGTTTTCTTTACAATTTACATTTTCGTTGCCCTGTGCACCACTGTTGGCACTTCTGTTTGTGTTGCTGTTCTAGATACTATATCACAAGGCATCATGTGGCAGGAGCGTGGGGCCCTTTGGGCTCTGCGCTCCCGCCACTGCATTACTTTTGTAATTTGTCATCATCATTCTCAAAAAGAAGGGAAATTAGAGGCAAAAAACTCAATTTAATGCATCATTTAGGGTTGTTCCACAGTGACTAAAGTGAAGAAATTCAGTGTTAGGGTTGAAATGCCCTCTTGGACCCCCTAGCCCACCCTCCCAACCAGCATCGGGTTGCACATTGGGGTCATCGGTGTTAACTTTCACCCCATTCTCCTGTATGTCTGCTTCTTTGCATATGTGATGGGGTGAGATGGGAGCCAATGACCCCAATGTGCACCACGTGCCAGTTGGGGTGGGCTAGTGTCCAAGGGGTTTTCAACCCTAACACCAAATTTCCTCACTCTTTGCTGTGGAACAACCTTCAACTGATGCATTAAATGGATTTTGTTGCCTCTTATATAGATAGATAGACAGAGATGTAGAGAGAGGGGGCCTTTTTAAAGTGGGGGGGCCTCAAGGTTTTTTGAAAAAGTGCAACTGCACCAAACATTGTGGCTACCATTCTGTTCATCCCGCCATTCCCACATTTTGTATAAAGTTGATTTCATACCCTGTGTATCCCCTTTTGCACTATCCCAAGGACTACCACCCCTGCCTGCATGACTTGGCAGGATCAGCTGCAACAGCCCTGAAGACCTCCTGTAAAACATGGCCTGAAATATAACAATTCAATGGCATTACAGTATACCTTCCACAAACTTACACACTAGTCAGGTTAAAGGTTTTTGTTTTCTCAGAAGAAGCAAGAAGGGGAAGGAAACATATTTATTGCAGTGCTTTACAGTAACTGGTAATTGCTATTTTTGTGATTAAACTTAGATTGTGGGTTTTTAGTGACACTGTAATTTATTTGCTGTCTTTACTTAGAATTGTTTTTGGGCTGTTAAAAATTTGAAACATAGTGGTGATGTATTTCTTTGCTGTCTTTAATTGCTGCAGATTTAGTCTTGGTTGTCTGACTTACACTGTAGTCTGGGTGAGGGGTGCTAATTGTCTGACCTCTGACCTCAGCTATGTGCTAACTGGAGGTGGGGCTTAATCAGAGTTGAGGTAGCAAGTGATTTTTGTGTTCTCAGAAGAAGCCAGAAGGGGAAGGAAACATATTAATTTCAGTGCTTTACAGTAACTGGTAATTGCTATTTTTGTTATTAAACTTAGATTGTGGGCTTTTAGTGACATTATAATTTCTTTGCTGTCTTTACTTAGAATTGTTTTTGGGCTGTTGAAAATTTAAAACATAGTGGCGGTGTATTTCTTTGCTGTCTTTAATTGCTGCAAATTTAGTCTTGGCTTGTCTGACTTGCCCTGTAGTCTGGGTGAGTGGTGCTAATTTTCTGGCCTCTGACCTCAGCAACGTGATAACTGGAGGTGGGGCTTAGTCAGAGCTGAGGAAGCAAGTGATTTTTGTGTTCTCAGAAGAAGTCAGAAGGGGATGGAAACATATTCATTTCAGTGCTTTACAGTAACTGGTAATTGCTATTTTTGTTATTAAACTTTGATTGTGGGCTTTTAGTGACACTCTAATTTCTTTGCTGTCTATACTTAGAATTGTTTTGGGCTGTTGAAAATTTAAAACATAGTTGTGGTGTATTTCTTTGCTGTCTTTAATTGCTGCAAATTTTCACCCCCCTTCCCCAAACTCTTAATTGTATGCTCTGTTAAATCTGATTGACAGGAGCTAAACACAGGGGATAGTAGGTGGTGTGGAGTAGGAGGGGCATAAGGGGAAGAAGTCCAGCCTCAGCACAAGTGTTTTGACTTATTTATTTATCTATTTTTTTTTTAAGAAAAGTATCTGAGGATCAGTGGCAGGAGTTTTAGGACAGTAAATTAACAAAAAGGGAACTAGGAGAGCTTCAGTAACAGACAAGTAGTGAAATAGCAGTATAATTTCATTATAATGTGGGGAGTGGTGCAATGCAGTGGCTGCAGGGCAGCCATATTCAGGCAGACCTTCTGGACACTGAGGTGCTGCCCTATCTGCATGCATCTCTCTGGACTGCGGGATGAGGTAGCCTTACTCAGAGTGGCAGTAAACTGGGTCAGGAGTACCATCACCCCTATCCAGAGACCACCCAGTCCAATGCTGCTGCCTCAAAGGATGCCAAGAACGAGGAGCACTTGGATGACAATGGGCTCAAGGCAGGTTAAGACGGTCAGGCAGAGGCATATCCTAGATCCTATTCCACTCAAGAACTCATATGCCACACTGGCAAATGGGGGCAACCAAATAGAGGTTCCCAGAGAAGTGGAAGGAAAGGATGTGGAGGTTAGCCAAGGAAGTGACCTCAGTGGGGAGAGCAGTGGACCCCAGAGGAGGAGGAAGCAAATCCTGGTGGGGGACTCTATCATAAGAGGGATCCAGCTAGGAACACAGGAGGGGGAGGACAGGGAGGTGAGGTGCCACAGCAGGGAGGGATGGGAGGAAGATCCTGGGGATCGCTGGGAAGGCAAGACAGGAGGGTAAGCTGGATGTCATTATCCACCTAGGAACTAATGACCTGGCAAATGGGGAGCCAAAGGAAGTTCAGAAAGAGTTTAGGAAATAGGGAAGGGGTCTCAAGCAGGTGGTTACTTCTGTCACCTTCTCAGAAGTACTGACTATGAGAGGCATGGGAGAACATAAGGATGCATTCACCAGGAACTGTAACTCATAGTTGAAGAACTGGTGCTGTGAGAAAGTGTTTGGATTCATTGGTGACTGGGAACCCACCTGGAGGGATGGAGGTTTGTTCAAGCCTGACAGCCTGCATCCATTCTGGTGAGGAATCCAAGCACTCAATGATACATTTAAATGCTACATTGACAAGCATTTAAACTAGCCAAGGGGGGGTCACAGACCAGCAAGGTGGGTACCTACTTGCTCACTCCCCACAGCTAGCAGTGGAACCAGTGAACCAGAGGAGTGGATATCTAAACAAAGCAGTGTGCAAAAGATGGAGATTAGCACCCAAGAGGTGGATAGGCAGAAAAGTGGCAAAGATTAGCAGAAGGGTAGACATCAAGGAAAACAAGGGATAAAGGACAGCCAGGGAAGGGGCTGGAGTGGAACAGCTAAACAGTCTAGGGAGGTACAATCATGGAAAGCCATGTGTGCCAATGCCAGGAGCCTTAGCAACAAAATGGAAGATCTGGAGGCTGTCATGGTGCAGTCAGACCTGGACATTGTGGCCATCTCAGAAACCTGGTGTAATGATAACCATGACTAGGAGATGGCCATTCCTGGTTCCAACATATTCAGAAAAGACCAGGGAGGTAGGAAGGGAGGAGGAGTGGTACTGTATGTGAATTGTTTTTGGGCTGTAATAAGGGCTGTCATAAGGGCCACAGAGATCCAGGAGGAACAAAATGGTGGAGAGATGCTGTGGGTTAAGCTGGACAGGAAAATGGGGCCAGCCATCCACACAGGTGAGGTATATAGACCACCAGCCCAGGAGGAAGAAACAGATAGGGAGCTGATGCTAGCCATCCAAAGGATGGAAGACAAGGGTGAGGCAGTACTGGTTGGAGACTTCAATATTCCAGACGTGGACTGGAGCATCCCAGCAGCAGCATCAACTAGGAGCAGATTTATCCTGGACTCCCTTCATGGTGCCTTCCTCAAGCAACTGGTCATGGAACCAACTTAGCGGAAGGCAATACTGGACCTTGTGCTCAAAAACAGGGACAGTGTGATGGGGTAACAGTGGGGGAGCATCTGTGGAACAGTGACCACCAGTCACTGTGGTTTGAAATCACAGAAGGAGCAGAACCAAACCACACAAACACACGGATCCTGGATTTTAGAGGGTCAGACTTTGGGAAAATGGGGAGATACTTGAAAGAGGCATTAAGGGGAATGGGGCAGGAATCAGGTGTTGAGGAACAGTGCGCAGTATTTAAAATGGGGACTGCAAGAGCAACAGAATTATGCATTATGCAGGTTAGCAAGAAGAAAAAGAAGAAGAGGCCATTATGGTTTTCCAAAGAGGTAGCAAAGAAAGTGAAAGCCAAAAAGATTGCATTCAGGCAATACAAAAAGACACAGGCAGAAGGTGATAGGGAGAAGTACCAGGAGAAGCAAAGGGAGGCAGGGAGGTCAGTAAGGGAAGTCAAAGCTCCATGAGACTGAAGGGGGAGGATGGGGGCCGAGTAGAGGGTGACAACAGTAAAACTGACATACTGAACAGGTATTTCTGCTCAGTCTTTACTAAGGAAGAGGGGGGTAATGGGTCTGAAGGGAGTACAAGGGGTGAGAATGGTGCAGAAATGGACACAAGTCCCTTTACACGAGAAAGGGTCCTGAAGAAACTGGAAGTAATAAGAGTTGATAAAGCAATGGGGCCAGATGGGGTGCATCCCAGGGTCCTTAAAGAACTAAGACAGGTGGTGGCTGAACCTCTGGCTATCCTGTTTAGCTGATCAATGGAAACAGGGGAGGCACCCAAAGACTGGAAGACAGCAGATGTAGTCCCCTTATACAAAAATGGTAACAAAGAGGAAGCGGGGAACTACAGACCAATCAGCCTCACCTCAGTAGTGGGAAAGATCATGGAAGCACTACTGAAGGAGAGATTGGTGGAACATCTGGTTGTCAATGGACTGCAGGACCCAAAGCAGCATGGTTTCACTGGGGGAAGGTCATGTCAGACCAACATCATGAATATTTTAACTGGGTGACTAGGGAGGTGGATCAGGGGGAAGGCAGTGGAAATGGTGTATCTGGACTTCAGCAAGGCCTTTGACACTGTACCACATTGAAGACTATTGCACAAACTAGGGAATATGGGTGTGGGCAGGACAGTAGTGTGGTGGGTAGGTACCTGGCTGGGCGGCAGGACACAGAGGGTGGTGGTAAATGGCTGTCACTTCACAGAGGGAAGAGTGACTAGTGGGGTACAGCAGGGATCAGTGCAGGGACCGGTCTGATTCAACATTTTCATCAGTGGCATTGCACAGGACCTAGAAGGCAAAATTTCACTGTTAGCTGATGACACAAAGCTCTGTAACAGAGTAGACACACCAGAGGGTGTAGACGAAATAAGAAGGGACCTGCAGAAACTTGAAGAATGGTCAGGGGTTTGGCAGTTGAAATTCAATGCAAAGAAGAGCAACATAATGCATATGGGGCACAAAAACCCTGGCACAATATATCAGTTGGGGGGGTGAGGATATAGCATGCACCAAGCAGGAAAGGGATGTTGAGGTTATCATCTCTGTTGACTTCAAAGTAGGGAAACAGTGTGACAAGGCAGCAGATAAAGCACATAGGATGCTGGGATGCATAGGCAGGGCATCACCAGCAGGAAAAGGGAGGTCATGATTCCACTATATAAGACACTAGTGGGACCCCACCTGGAGTACAGTGTACAGTTCTGGAGACCTTACCTACGTTAGTATATAGACAGGGTAGAGAAGGTTCAGAGGAGGGCAACAAAGATGGTACATGGATTGCATCACAAGTCCTATGAGGACAGGTTGAAGGAATTGAATATGTACTCCCTGGAGGAGAGGAGGGAGAGAGGGGACATGGTAGAGACATACAAGTATCTTACAGGGAGGAACAGGATGCAAGAATACACTATTTTTAAGTGAAAAAGATGTTCCAGGACTAGAGGGCATGGGATAAAGTTGAAGGGAGGACGATTCAGAGGAAATGTGAGGAAGAATTTCTTCACAGAACGAGTGGTGGGTAAGTGGAACACTCTGCCAGAGGAAGTGATGGGGGATGAAACAATCATGGGATTTAAGAATGCATGGGATAGACACAAAGGAATTCTGGAAGTCAGGGGTAAGGGGCAACAGAGTTCTAGGAAAATATAAACTGAAGTTATAAGCTCAAATGGGCAGACTAGGTGGGCCATAGGCCCTTATCTGCCGACACTGTCTATGTATTTATGCATCTATGTAAAGTCAGTTTGAAAAGAACCTGATTTATTTAGGGGACATGAACAAGGGTGGGACAGTAATCTGGCATTTGATTTCAGATCTGATTTAGTGATGTTAACCATGCATGTACTAAGAGTTCCTCTAGCACAGTCTCACACATTCTGGGTACCCAGTTGTTACTCAGGCTAGCCTGAAACGTTGCCAGGTGTAGGCCAGCATTGCAGCTATTGTTGAGGCCCTTAGGAAAGAAACAAACAACATGCACTTTAACCCACAAATTATATTCCAGAGCCAGATGGCTCAGTTTGTGATGGTTAATTAAACAGTTTAAATCAGATAACACAAATTGATTTGAGCTTTGTTACAAGGAGCTACCCTTTTGGTTACTCAAGTTACCCAGACCAAGAGGCAGGATTGACGCGATGAAGATATCAGGATGGAATGTTGTTTGCCAGGGGAAGCAGGGCCCAGAGGATGCAAAGTGGCAGTCAATCCTGTTTGATGGTGTTGAGCAGACAGCCAAATCCCTGAGCAGGTCTTTCATCAGATGAATCTCTCCAGTGTGTGTGTGACAAGCTAGACAGAGATGGTAAGGCCCAGATCAAGTGATCAGTTCAGACTTCAGTCCGTTTTAGATGCTGGATGCAGCTTCCAGCTAGTTTGACACATTCAGGGGTGTGGGGAACCAAATTACAACTTGCACTACACATTCAGCACAATTATAGTAAGAACAGCCAAATACCACAGTTCAGATGACAGTCTGGTTGCAGTAAATCAGTGTCTCTGCACAAAATGTATGTTCTGTGGTTCTCTTCAGTTCTTGACAGGCTGATCGCTTCAGCAGCAAGTCTTCGGTCCACATCAGACAAAATTTCCTCTCTCACAAAACTTGATTTTGGTCACAATATCAGTAATTTCAGATAATGTCCAATATCAGATTATAGGCTTCTTCATACTGGAAGATGGTAGCAGGCAGGCCAGACACAGCCTTCCCACCGAATCCCCACACTACCATGCAGGAGCAGCTGCTTGACTCACTCAAGCTGTTCACTCTTTCAACTCCAACTCTACACTGACCACTGTACTCAATATTCAGGTAGTAGCAAGATATTTGGATGAAAATCCAATTTAAGTTTGCAAAATCTCTCCATGAGGGAAACTGGAGGTGGACAGGCCAGACTCAGCCTTCCCACTGAGTCCCTACACCATGATATGGAGGAGCGGCTCAACTGGCTACAGCTTCTCAATCCCCCAGCTCCAACTCACTACTGACTCACTGCAACAGGCAGCTCTGGGATTTCACAGTAATCAAAAAGGTTTGGTTGGTTGACCCATCTGTCTGTCACAGCGAGAGCTCCCCCTCCAGTTCCATTTAGCAGCCAAACATTCAAAACTACAATTTCTACTGAAATTCACTTGCATAACACCTTTGGGGGCAGTTTCCATTTTAAGGACCCCCTGAGGTACTAATTGGTTCAAAATGACAGTCCAGTACCAAAATGGTGTTGCTTAGCAGAACAGTCCATGCTGCAAAGGAAAGCAGGTTAGATAAACTACTATATTATCATTACTAGAAGAGATAATCAGTAAACAACCACAGATCCTCATAAAGCCTCCTCTGTGCATTTAGTGATAGCAGAATGAAGCAGCAGTATTACAGCTTGAGTGAGACTCGAGCCTGAAACTACTCAGTCCCCACCTGGATGAACTATAACCCATGAGATAGATACCTCTTAAAGAGGCAGGCACGGAGGCTAACAGGCCACTCGTATGAACGCACTTTTAAACTGTTTAGGACACAGAACACCAGCCTGGCAGTGGGCATTAGGCAAGCCCAGGAAGACATTTTATGAACCCCCATTTGTAGGGGGATTATGCCCTTCCCTGCCTGGAAAGAACTTGTCATCTGCCTCAAGTCTATATTTCAATAACTGTAGATAAAGAAATGTTACTATATGAGACATATATGTTCATGAATACTCTATACAAAAATAAAAATTGATGCATCAGTATAATTAAGTTTAAGACATTATTATACTTATCCATGATATATCATATACTATAATGACAACATTTATGCATGTGCCATTCATACTACGATTTCACTATAGCAATAGCAATAGCAATTTTATTTAAAAAAAGACGCCTAATCCCGAAGGCTCTGGACGCCACACATAAAACTTTTACAGCATTTCATACTGCATAAATATATAAAATAGTAGTAATAAATATACATAAACAAAATTATACCCCAAAAGCTTGCAAAAATAGGAAGGTCTTCAGGTGAACCTTAAAGGCAGATATCGTGGGGGCCTCCTTAACTATAGCTGGAAAAGAGTTTCAAAGAGCAGGAGTGGCGACACTAAAAGCTCGGTTGCCAGCAGATTTTAATCTCGCTCTCGGGGGCCACCACTAGAAGAGCGGAGATTACGGGAAGAGGGGGATGGTACCAGGAGAACTGATAGGTAACCAAGACCCTGTCCATGTAGGGCCTTATAGGTGATAAGCCCCACCTTGAAGAGCACTCTCCACCTGACAGGCAGCCAGTGCAATTAGCGCAACACAGGTGTAATATGGCAAAATTTACTTTGCCCGGTCAAAAGCCAGGCAGCAGCATTTTGCACTAGCTGCAGTCTGCGAAGAGAGCCCCCAGAGACCCTGATTTTAGTTCAGTTTAATTTATTGTTCTAGGAATTACTACCTTTGAGCCAGAGGCTCTTTTACAAAGGTTCCATGTCAATTAGGTACAGTACAAAAAAGGTTACATAGATAACACAACAATTTGTGCTGTGTCAAGAGCGAGAAAACATATACAAATACATATCAAACCATTTCTGCAAAAGGACATGAGATATCAATAATCACATTATTATTAAAAGAAAGAGGCCATGCCAGATTAGGAGAAACAAATAGGGAAAAAGTCCAGAACAGAGAGGGTAAGTGAAAGGTGTGGGGAGCAGACAATAGCAGGAGAAAAGGTTTCCCAAACATGTCTTTGTCAAATAACAGAACAGGGTGGGTAGTGAGAAAATAGGAGGTTTAATCAGGGCAGTCACAGGAGCTGGAGGTGGCAAGGTGAGAGAACAGCCTTGATTTGAAAATACCTAGAGAGGTGGAGGCAGTAATATGAGTGCTGAGGGCATTTAGCCAGCTGGGGGCATGATAGGCAAATGATCTTTGTCCCTGAGAGGTCCGGCATCGTGGAACTTGGAGAGGCTGGTGTTCTGATCTTCTGGTAAAATGGGTGCTAGCGCTCGGGCATAACAGGTCTTGGATACAAGGTGGAGTGAGGCCCAGAGTGGATTTTTCGCCATCAGGCAGGTAAGGTACTTTATCCGGTTTGAGAGTTGCAACCAACCTGAGTCAGCATAGAGTTCACAAGTGTGGGTACGTTGATGTGCACCAGTGAGCAGCCGACAGGCCTGATTTAGGGATGTTGTAATGCGACTAAGTGCTGTAGTAGTGGCAGATCTGTATATAACTAAGCCATAGTCAACGACTGAGATGATAGAGGATTGGATGGCAATCCTCAGTGCAGAATGGGTAAGGAGCTGTCGGTTCTGATACAGAATCCCAATTCGCTGATTAATATTTTTTGCTGTACTATCAATGTGAGTTGCAAAGGTTAGGCCTTGATCAAAGTTGATTCCAAGATATTTGAAAATTGGCACTTGTTCAAGAGTATTTCCCAAGTATGTATTAATGGTGAGTGGGACTTGCCGTTTCTTGTTTTTGAGGTTAGAGAAGAGCATGGATTTAGTTTTTGTGGTTTAGAACTAGCTATGTTCAAGGAACCACATCTCAACTTTGAAAAAGCATGCTGAAGGTTGAGGCGTAAGAGGTTCGGATCTTTATGAGTGGCAAGAATCACGGCATCATCGGCATAGAGGATAATTTGTTCAGGGCAGGATTTGGGGAGGGAGTTTAGGAAAAGGTTGAAAAGGAGGGGGCCCAGGATGGATCCCTGGGGAACTCCTGAGTGAACCGGTTTTGAGTCTGAGAGAACTCCTGCTACTTTTACAGATTGAGAGCGCTGAGCAAGGTAATTTTTTACCCAGTCACCAGGACTCTGCGAGAGCCCTAGGGATAGTAGTTGTTTGATAAGTAGGCCATGGTGTACTGTATCAAATGCCTTGGTTAAGTCAATGTAGACTGCTCCAGTTAGGTTTCCTTTGTCCATGGCATTGTGGATTGCTCCTGAGAATTCAAGTAGGGGCAGTCGGTGTGCTGTGCCCTTTCCTAAATCCATGCTGCTGGGTGCATAGGATGTTGTGCTTTTCCAGGTAGTCTGAAAGTTGGTCCACCACAAGCGTTCAAGGGCCTTAGAGAGAGGTGGTAGCATTGATACTGGGCGATAGTTACCAGGCAGTGACTTATCACCACTTTTGTGCACCGGAGTGACAACTGCAGCCTTCCATTTCCTAGGGAATTGGCTGTAGCAGAGGGAGAGATTGAAAATTTTTGTGAGGTGGAGCAGTACTTCCTCCAGAGTGAGGGACAGAAGTTTAAGGTCAATAGTATCGCTGCTTGCTCGGGACTTAGAAATGGCCTTCTTTACATATTTATAGACTTCATGTGCCTTTACTAGTTTGAAATGGAAGGGTGGTTTGGTTGGAGAGGCAGTAGTAGAAGTAGAAATTGGAGGGTCAGCATCAGTGAAGAAATCAGATGAGAGAACACCACTAAGGTCCGCGAAGGTATCATTTAGGGTGTTTGCAATGATCTCTGGGTCTAATGTAGTGGTTCCATCCACATTCATTATTGTAGGAGAGGATTTGGACTGCTGGCCCATGATATTTCTTATGTTGTCCCAGAAGGATTTCCCTTCACCCCAGGAGTTGGAGAGGGCATTCTTGAAGTCGGAGCTCTTCATCAAGCGGATCTGTTTAGTACAGTGGTTGCGAGTCTGTTTATATTTTTGGATGTCCAACAGAGTGCCAGTAGCTCTTGCAATGGCCCAGAGGTGATCCCTGCTTTTGAGCTGTGCCAATAGCTTCGCCTTGAGCCAGGGATTTGTGAGTGCTTTGATTTTGTGCTTTTTTACTGGTGCATAGGTGTTGCAGGCAGTGTTGAAAGTAGTAATAAAGTAATCAAGGGCTAGGTCAACATCTTGAGTTTTGTAAATCAAGGACCAGTCTATCTGCCTGAGATAGAGGGCATTACAGTAGTTGAGCCTAGAAGTGACTAAGGCATGTATCAAGGTAGTGAGGTCCAGAGACAGAACTAGGGGCTTAATCCTGGCAATGTTACGAAGATGGAAAAAACAGGAATGGACCACAGAGGATATCTGAGTCTCCATGGACAAATTCCTGTCAAACGTCACACCAAGATATCGCACCCAAGGGGAGGCCATCAATGACACAGCTAATAGCACAAGTCCAGTTGCAGAGTCAGAGGCCAGCCCATCTCGAACTCTGTTTGACTCCACTACCAATACCTCAGTCTTGTCAGGGTTTAGTCTAAGCCAGCTAGAGGCCATCCAGTCACTAATCTCAGCCAGACAGATATTTAGCACATCCACCGCATTTGGTGTTCCTGGGGCAAAAGATAAGTATAGCTGAGTATCATCAGCATAGCAATGAAAACTCAGACCATACTTCCTAATGATCCCCCACAGGGGCAGCATATATACTGCGAACAACATTGGGGCCAAAACCAAACCCTGAGGGACTCCACACAAAAGGAGGCAGGGTATAGATGAGAAATTTCCCATCACAACCCGCTGTCTCCTATTTGTGAGAAAGGACTCAAACCATTTGATGACAGTTCTGGTGAGTCCACAAAACTCCCTCAGGCAGAGAAGCAACACACAATGGTCTACAGTATCAAAAGCTGAAGAGAGATCGAGAAGGATAAGAATTGTCCTGTCCCCTCACTCTCTAGCCCTGAGGAGGTCATTCTGCACCTGAACTAATGCAGTTTCAGTGCTATGTCTGGCCCGAAAAGCTGACTGGAAAGGATCATAGAACTCATGAGTCATGAGATGTTCCTCCAACTGAAGCGATACCACCTTCTCAACAATCTTCCCCAAAAATGGGAGATTGGAGATGGGACGGTAATTTGCCCTGACCTCCGGGTCCAAAGAAGGTTTCTTTAATAGGGGTCTCACCAGAGTCACCTTCAAGGCATTGGAAAGACACCCTGACTTAAGGAGCACCGGACAATCAGAGCAAACACCGGGCCAACAGAGTCAATGCATCTCATTAAGAAACGCGTTGGCACTGGGTCCAGTTCACAAAAGGTATGCTTCAGATTGACTGCCACCTCAATAACATCATGGATCTCCACTGGCCTAAACTCTCCCCAACCAGGCAGAGTGCACTCAGCACACAACTGGTGACCACTGTCAGCAATGGTATTGCTGGCTGAAGAAACCTCCCGTCGGATCAAAGACATCCTGTCTGAGAAAAAACGAGCAAAATCCTCACAATCCTCATTTGAGGAAATTCGTCCAGGCTGGAGACAGACAGGATGAAGAAGTCTATCAACAATCCAGAAGAGTGAGGCTGGTCAGTTTCTCTCAGCAGCAATCTCCCGAGAGAGAAATGCTGTCTTCTAACTGTTGATTACCTCCTGATATGCGCAATAATGCGCACACAGGATCAGTTTGTCCGTCACCAGGCAGGACTTCCTCCAGCAGTGCTCTAATCTCCAACCCATCTTCTTCATTTCCCTGAGATCTCCATCATACCAAGGAGACCTCAGGTAACAAGCTCTGGGTCATACACGGATAGGTGCGAGGGAGTTGATGGTGTCAGATAGCACCTTATTATAGGTGTCCACTCTGATGCCAACAGCTCCAATGCATGCACCACCCACACTCGATAGATCAACTGCCGCCATAAAACCCTCAGGAATAAGATCACATAAAGGGCGGCAGCGAATCATCTCGGCAGGGGAAACATTAACGGCGGGAGCCCCAAGCATGAACTTCACCGTGCAATGATCAGATCAGAATACCTGATCAATCATAAGATCTCCAATTTCAATCCCCAGTGAGAACACCAGATCCAATGTATGGCCATCACGATGAGTAGGCACGCCAACAAACTGCAACAGCCCTAATGAGGACATGTTTTGCAAAAATTCGCTGGTGCACCTCTGAGCTGTATCATCAGTCCAGACATTGAAATCCCCCAGAAAAACACATCTGGGGGAGTCCAATGTCTCACCGGCAACAAACTCAGCAAATTCGTGCAGGAAACCCCCCATCGGGCCAGGAGGGCGATAGATGAGGAGAATCCTGCAACCAAAACCGAGTCCACCACGAATGGCCACACACTCAAATTAATCTGGGGTTCCCACTGGGTGCACGATGAAGGTCAGGATAGATCTAAAACAAATAGCTACTCCGCCGCCCCTGTGATTATCTCTGGGGTAGTGCACAATGGTATATCCTGGGGGGACAGCAGTCTCAAAAACAGGGCCAGCATCATCTCTCACCCAGGTCTCCATAATGCAAGCTAGGTTGACCGAAGAAACCAAGGCAGAAATAATTGCCATTTTGTTTCTGATTGACCTGGCATTGCACAGCACTGCCGTCAGAGATATAGAGGGTGGTGTAGCCCCTTGGGTTGCCTGACCACTCAGTCTGGTGGTCTCCCTGGAAATGGGCACCAACCACGACTAACTTCGCCTAGATGCCCTAAATAATCCAGGGTGTATCCTGGTCCTGACCACCTCTATCCTACCATCAATCTGCTCCTGTTCAACCCACAGCCTGCAAGCCAGGTAATCCCTCTCAATCCCCACTTCCCTGCAACACCTGTTAGTAGTAGCAGACACAGGGAGAGGGAGAAAGGGACCCAAAGCATGCAGCTGTGAGTTCTCATAGATGATCCTGGCCCCCACAGGTCGCCCTGCAGACCTCCTACACATTTCCAATTTAAACAGGCAAACAGATAAGATGTAATTTAAAGTAACTCAAACAGTTTAAAACATTCCTTCCTTAAATAATCTAACAATACAATATAGGACATACAATAAGCAGGCCCACTACCCTCCCCTCATTTCAAACGGAATAATTCTAGCACTGAGTGGCACTCACACCACTCACAATGCTTGCACTTGCAAGCGGCGCTTCCTAATATACAGACTCCTCCCCGCCCCCTCCAAAGCAAGCTATGCTCCCCACTCACTCCTCCAGCTCCAGCTGGTTCCAGGCAAGTCAGCATGGCCTCTCACGCTGTGTTTTAGCCAGTTCAGGGCTAATAGGGCAAGGGGCAGCAAACAGCAAGAAGGAGGCAAGTCCCAATTTAGTGCACAGTTCCTGCCGCTAACGAGCGGCATCCCACAACACAGATGAAAATCCAAAGGGTGAAGTGCTGCCGCTTACGAGTGGTACAGAATGCAGTATCAAAAAATAGTACAAAGCCCACTATGATTCAAATAGACAATAATGTTACATACTTATTCAAATTGGTACTGTTTCCTGTACTCTAAATAACATAGATGATGGCCCATCCCTATCAGCTAACCTGAAGCTAGATGAGGCATGAGCACTATGTTTTGATGGATGCACAATTAATGTAGACATTCATTGCCTCCTTGGCTGCCAAATGTGTAGTTAACTGCAATTTTGTCTAGGGGTCTAAAATCCCAGTGGTGCCTCCAAGTAGGGACATGCAAAAAAATTTCCGCTGGCAGAATTTTGGCGAAAGTGCAAATTTCGCTTCTACAAAAGTTCAGAAATAATTTTTAGAACTTTCATAGAAATTACACCTAAACACTGCAGCATAGATATGCAAACTCTGGGTTAATATTTTAAACTGTGAAAAAAAAATATGCAGAAAGGATCACTGCCAGTGGTCAGTTGTGTGGCTTTTTTTAAATACAGTTTAAATCATTAATCCATCCCCTACCCTGCTGATCAGGGGTACCACTAAATAAACAAATAACTACAATCCCTTTCACAGACCCAACTGGTTTCCGGTGGCCACCCCAACCACCAATCATGGGTCCCCAAAACATTTTATTTCTCTGATGTCTAGCAAACCCACCTCACTATCCTGGGATTCTTTAGTCCACAAAAAAAACAGCCGGCTGTCCACAGACTCATCCCCCTCTTTTCCTAGTATTCTCTGGTGTCTAGTGGACCCCCCATGCCCCCACCCTGACAGTTCATCTGCCACCACCCTGCTCCCCCCACCCTATGAGTGGGCCACCAGCAGAGCCTTCCTCTCTCCTCCACTACCAGTGGCCCACTGATATGTCAGTGAATGAACGCATGGTTCTACAAGCAGCCGCTCATTCGCTGACAGTTCATTAAACTGTGGATAGAATAAATTCCGCCGTTTATATGCATTTTTCTTCAGCTAACTAAAAAAGTCAGCAGAACACAATGAAAATCCATGGAAAATCCCCTTTTCGCCAATGGCGAAAGTTCTGAAATTTCTGTAAAATTTCTCAAATGTTGTGGAAGTTCTGCAAAAGTGGAATTTGCAACTTTTGCCCAACCCTGCCTTTGAGATGTAACCCACAGGTGGAGCTATCTCAAGGGCTAATACCAATGCCTACATACCTTGGCAGAGATTGAGAGGCCTGAGTTCTGTGAACAGTTGCCTGCACCTGGTGGAATCGTTTTGGGGTAGAGTAACTGCTTTGGGTATAGTCCTCTGGAACACTGTCACCCCCTGCCAACCCTTCTAGTCTCCTAGACAGATAAGCAAGTGCACAGTCACATATACCCTTTAACACCAGTACTGAATACAGACTAAGTGCACTTACCACCAGGGCAGGATCAGCTGCAACAGCCCCGGAGACCCCGTGTAAAACAAAGTCTGAAATATAACAGTTCAATGGCAAAACAGTATCCCCTCAACAAAGGTACACACTAGCCAAGTTAGTCAGAAAGAACAGTATCTTATTTATTTAGGGGACGTGAACAAGCATGGGGCAAAAATCTGGCATTTGATTTCAGATCTGATTTAGTCAGGCTAACCATGCATGTTCTAAGAGTCTCTCTAGCACAGTCACATACACCCTGGGTATCCAGTTGTTACTCAGGCTAGCTTGAAGCATTGCTCAAGGTAGGCCGGCAATGCAGCTATTGTTGGGGCCCTTAGGAAAGAAACAAGAAGCATGCACTTAAACCACAAATTGTATTCTGGTGCCAGATGGCTCAGTTTGTGATGGTTAACCGGAAAATTGAAATCAGATGACACACATTGATTTGAACTTTGTTGTAGGGAGTTACCTTGATGGATTCTCCTGCTACCCAGACCAAGAGGCAGGATTGACGGGATGAAGACTTCAGGATGGAATGCTGTTAGCCAGGGGAAGCACGGCCCACATGATGCACCATGGTGGTTGATCCAGTTCAATGGTGTTCGGCAGGGAGCTGGATCCCTGAGCGGGTTTTTCATCAGATGAATCTCTGCGATGTGTGTGGTAGGCTAGGCAGACATGGTGAGGCCCAGATCAGGTGCACAGTTTGGATTGCAGTTCGTTTTAGATGCTGGATGCAGCTTCCAGCTAGCGTGACATGTTCAGGAGTGTGGGGAACTAAACTGCAACCCACACTACACATTCAGCATAATTATAGTAAGAATAGTCAAATACCACAGTTTGGATGACAGTCTGGTTGCAATAAATCAGTGTCTCTGCACAAACCATACATTTTGTAGTTCTCTTCAGTTCCTTACAGGTCAGCCACTTCAGCAGCAAGACTTCGGTCCACACCAAGTGAAATTCATTTTCTCACAATTCAAGATTTCATTAAAAATTGGAAAATTTGGAGTTGTGGTATCTTCTATGTGTGTAAGATGTAATCAAGGGGAGGGCAGTTTGTTACTGCACATATATTTTGGAAATGTAGCAAAGTGACTCCCTTGTGGATTCAAATCCTACAAAGAGTTGATTCACTTTTGGGTTTAGCTGACCTTTTTACAGCTGAAATTTGCCTGCTAGTGGAGTTTTCAACCATACCTGTCTTAAATCGAAAGTATTATATGGCACTGATTTCTATGTCAGTCAAGAAGATAGTTCTGAAGCATGGAAAGATGACATAGAGCTTACCTACATGGAATGGCACCAAGAGTTTCTAGCTGATCTCTGAACAGAGAAAACTATAGCGAGTCACCATAACAAATCCAAAAGATTTAACCAGATATGTGGACCACTACAAACTCTCTATTCTATTGTAATGTACTGATATAATTAGGTACCATTCACAAGCTGTTACCAATTTTTTCTGCAAGGGGTAGGAGGGAGGGAGGTATGAGAGTTTTGGGAGTGGGGATGGGGGGAGAATGGAATGTTAATTTTCTGTGATATTAACTGTTTGGTTTCTATGTAACACAAATATATCCTCTGTATTGAAAATGTCTAATAAACTCTAAACTGAAAAAAAAAACAATTCAAGATTTTGGTCACAATATCAGTAATTTCGGATAAAGTCTGATATCAGATTGCAGGCTTCTCACACTGGAAGATGGTAGCAGGCAGGCCAGACACAGCCTTGCTGCCGAATCCCAGCACTACCATGCAGGAGCAGCTGCTTGATTCACTCAAGCTGCTCACTCTCTCAACGCCAACTTTACACTGACCCACTATACTCGATAGTCAGGTCACAGCAAGATATTCTGACGAAAGTCCGATTTAAGTTTGCAGAATCTCTCCACTAGTGGAAACTTGGGGCATATAGCCCAGACTCAGCCTTCCCACTGAGTCCCCACACTACCATAAGGTGCAGCATCTCGAATGGCTCGAGCTGCTCACTCCCCAAGCTCCAACTCACTACTGACTCACTGCAGCAGGCAGCTCTGGGATTTCCCAGTGATCCAAAAGGTTCGGTTGGTTGACCCATCTGTCTGTCACAGCAAGAGCACCCCCTCCAGGTCCATGTACAGTAGGTGCCAAACAGTCAAAACTAGAATTTCTACAGAAATTCACTCCCATAACACCTCTGGGGATAACCTTCATTTTAAGGTCCCCTAAGGTACTGATTGGTACAAATTGGCAGTCCAGAACCAAAATGGCGTTGCTTAACAAAACAGTCCATTCTGCAAAAGAAAGCAGGTTAGACAAACTACTGTATTATCAGTACTGGATGAGATAATCAATAAACAACCATAGATCCTCATAAAGCCTCCTCTGTGAATTTAGCGATGTCAGAATGAAGCAGATGTATTACAGCACAGGAGGGACTCAAGCCTGAAACTACTTGGTTCCCACCCAGATGAATTATAACCCACGAGATATATACCTCTGAAATAGGCAGGCTTGGAGGCTAATGGGGCAATGGCATGCACACACTTTTAAACTGTGTAGGACACAGAACACCAGCTTGGCAGTGGGCATTAAACAAGCCCAGGAAGTCATTTTATGAACCCCCATTTTTAGGAGGGTGGTAATACTTCTTCAATAAACTAATATTCAGCATAGCTCCTGGCATCAAGCTTTTGTCTTTTGATTAGTGTGTGCGCAATTGTTTTATTTTTCTTGAAAGTGTTTAACAGTAACACCACTCACTCTGAAGTAGCCCTTAGCATTCTCTCCCTCTATACATGCCCTGAATTTCTATACATTCTAAATTTACCAGCAGCCTAAGGGTTAACATTATGGTGCCTTCAGAACCCTCACACTAGTAGTGCTACTGCAGGACTGAAATACAGTAACTGTAAAGTAGCTGGACTTTGAGCTGCAGGAGCCAGAAAGGAACAAGGGCTTAGCAGTAGCTAACAATTAATGATGAAGCTGACAGATGGCAGGCAATGCAGGAACCCACAGTAGGTGAAAACTGGTTCCAAAATAGTGAATGATGATTTGTAAACAATTGTAGTGTAGCAATACTTTACATCTACTGTGGTACATCACATGTACACTGCCAAAACATAAATATAGAAAATGCAGCAAGCAATAAAGTGTCAAAAGTAACACACATGTACACAGCCAAAACAATATAGAAAATGCAGCACACAATAAAGTGTCAAAAGTAACATGCACATGCACTGCAAAAAGGCAGAGGAGGCAGTATTGTACAGTGGTTTAAGGCTGTGAGCTGCAAACCTAGAGACTTGGGTTTGAATCCCATGGCCCCCACTTGCGTACTGTGTGACCCTAAGCAAGTTATTTAACTTCCTTGTGCTCCCAGATGGCACCTGTAAACAAGCTTTCAGCTTACTGTGTCTCTCCTGGTAAAATAAATAAATACATTTAAAAAAACCCATAAATATAGATAATACAGTGAGCAATAAAGTGTCAAATGTAACATACACATACACTGCAAAAACAGAAATATAGAAAATGCAGCAAGCAATGAAGTGTCAAAAGTAACATGCATGGACACTATAAAAACAGAAATATGGAAAACGCAAAATTAAAATACAGTTATATATTAATTTACAAATTTGTGAAAACTGCAATTTAGAAAATGCACAAGGCAGTCAATGATAAGTACTGTATATTAAGTAGCATATTCTTTCCATGCAGTATGTAGGTAGCTTTTGTATCCCCAACATTCATCCCTCCATCAGGTTCATGGTGACCTCCCCATTGTGACATCATAATGCAACTTCACATGTGGAAGGGGTGTGAGAGTAGCAGAAGGCACATTTTTCCCAACATTTGGCACCATGATGAAAACAAAACTTCCAATGCCTGTATTATGGTGGCGAAGCTCCTTCCTTGCCAGACATGGGGGTTGCTGTAGTAGTGGATGGTAGCACCCGCTCCCACCAGAAAGCACCAGGCCAGCAGCTTCCCAACTGTAGGGGGGCCTGGGTTCAGTCCTGAACTTAGGTTGCCAGAACTGGGCTGTCGGGTGGCCACACAGCATGTGTAAATCATTATTAATGATGTACATTTTTAATTTTCCATTTAGATGAAAATGTTTCTAATAATATGTTTCCTTTATTTTTCTCATAGGCTCTTCTGGATCATGCGCATCTCCCAAAATGTGCTGCAAAGGATGTAAACCAGCAAACTCTAACTGCTATTGTTCTCCAGATTGCTTGATATATGGCGATTGCTGCCCTGATTACATTGCAACATGCATTCCAGGTACCCAAAGTTATAAATGCTTTCCAAAAAATATATAATTTTAAGATAATTTCTCATGTGGTCAAACACAGCAGCAAGTGGCTGCATGTAAGGTTATGCATCTTGAGCGCAGCAAAATAATCGACTAGTGGCAGGAAGGGAAACTCATGACACTAAGGGGATATCAGCTTTTGTGACAAAGTTGTGTCTCATGATATACACACATAATACCCCATTCTAATTAAACTGAGTCCTCTGCAATCACTTTTATAATTTGTTAAATGTTCTGTCTGCAAGATTACCTGGAGACGAAAATGACAGTGACTATACCTGTGTTTAAACCCTATTAACAACTTAGAAAAAATGGTCAAGCTGCCACAGACAATTTAGATATACTGTTTCACATTTCTTCTCCTCTATTTTGATTGAACTGATTTTTAATATATTTTATTAGGTGCCAACCCAGTGACATGGTGGGCTGTGGCACTGAGTGTCACACCAGCTACCAGAGCATCAACCCAGGGTTCGGGAAAGGAGTAGGGTAACTTGGGGGCTGGCCAAGGACAGCTCTCCTCCCTCAGGGAGGTGCTAGTTTCCTCCTAAATGTCTGCCACCTAGAAGTATCTGGATGCCTGTACAGCAGGACAGAAGGGAATGGTATTTCTCCTGCAAATAGAATAGGGGGCATCTCTGCATAGGCAAAGCATGTGCAGGGCATCTTTGAACATGCTGTGTGCCCCAATAATGAAAATGGCAGAAAAACCCTGACCGTGACTTGATGATGCTGCAGTACCCTGCAGGCTTCACACTGGCAACTAGGCACCTCTAAATGTCCTTTGGCAGATGGTAAACCAGAGAATGAAGGTAAGACCCAGAGATGCCAGGAGATGGGGCTGGGGAACAAGTTCAGTTGTGCACCTGTTGGGCAAACGGGAGGTGCAATTAATAATCGAAATATATCCTGTTAATTAATAAACCGTATTTATCTTGAAGCTGTGGGTTCATGTGCAAGACTGCCTCCTCCCTTTCTGAATGTACTAATGCTTGGGCTTGCTGCATTATACTGTAGAAGACACAGGATGTGAGTGTCACTGTTGTGTTCGTACCCAGTTAGTGATGGCAGAATCTTCAGTACATTAAACTGTGTTACAAGCCTTAAAATGCACATGGTAGGCCCTGGGATCAAACCCATTTCAGAGGTAACAGCTGTTACCTTTTAGTTCAAGGTAAATGTTCATTAGTGAGGCTGACATACCTAGCTCTAATAGTTTGCATACTGCAATCTCTACCTTCACTGGAAGATAGCTGTCTATTGCATATTTTCTCATTAATGGGGTTTGCCCCTAAGAGGCAGACTAGATTGTCCAGGGAACCTACCAAGAAAGACCTGGATGTAGGAGACACAGGGTTAGGGGGTGGGAGGGGAGGATGGGAAAGAAAGCAAAGGGTGAGTGGTCAAGAACCGGTGACTCATAAGAAAGGGGATGATCAAAGAAGGGTGGCATCGCAAAAGGGGAAGGGGTGCTGAGGAGAGGTAATGAAAACAGATTGTTAGAAAGGACAGGAAAGGGAGGGGCTTAAGGGGATTTTTTAAGAGGCTGCAGATGGAGGGTCATGTGATGACTGTCTGAGGAATGGCTGCTCTCCTGCTCTGCTCCTCTCCCATTTAAAACTGAAGTTTTATCCTACTCTAACTGGAGACAATAGTTTATTAGTTCCTCCCAAGTTGTCAGAAGAGCTGGTCTGTGGATCTGTCTCACTTATTATGGAGGTCGATATGAGGAATGCTCTGCTGCTCCACTCGCCACCTCCTACACCTGAACAAGCATTTGTCAATGCTGAACGTTCGCTTCCAGGTATTTGCAGTGGTGTTTGGCATGTATGGTGCTTTACCGTAATGCCCTATGCGATTGCTGGTATTTGCACAATAAATTTTCAGCATGACCTTTTTGTTACCCCCATTGTGCGCTACATAGGCATTCGCAAACTTACAAGCGTGCATAGGAACTGCACAATGAACACTCATAAAACAGTCATTTTTAGTCATTTTTAGGAATTTTCTCACCAAATTTACAACACAGCCATTTATGACCTCTGCTCATGAACAGTGTCACTGTGATTTTCTTAATGTGTCCCATACATTGAGTTCACACACAGACTGTGCCTTTGTGCTTTACATGGGCGGAAACACATTTTGGGCAGGATGTGAAAAATGACAGCTGTACTGCTCATGAGGAGGTGTGGTAAAATGGCAATGTTGAAAATCTGAAGTGAAAATATTGAAAATTTGCAAACTTACGAGCGTGCGTAGGAACTGCGCAACGCACACCCGTAAAACAGTCATTTTTAGGAATTTTTTAACCAAATTTTCAGCACAGCCATTTTAAGACCTCTGCTCATGAACAGTGTCACTGTGATTTTCTTAATGTGTCCCATACATTGAGTTCAGAACCGACTGCGCCATTGGCGCTACATGGGTGGAAACATGTTTTGGGCAGGATGTGAAAAATGACAGCTGTACTGCTCATGAGGAGGTGTGGTAAAATGCCAATGTTGAAAATCTGGAGTGGAAATATTGAAAATTCGCAAACCTACAAGCGTGTGTGGGAACTGTGCAATGCACGCTCGTAAAACAGTCATTTTTAGGAATATTTTCACCAAATTTTCAACATAGCCATTTCAAGATCTATGCTCATGAACAGTGTCACTCTGATTTTCTTAATGTGTCCCATACATTGATTTCACATACTGACTGCTCCATTGTTCGCTACATGGGCGGAAACACGTTTTGGGTGAGATGTGAAAAATGACATCTGTAATACTCATAAGAAGGTGTGGTAAAATGGCAATGTTGAAAATCTGGAGTAGAAATATTGAAAATTTGCAAACCTACTAGCATGTGTAGGAACTGCGCAACACACGCTTGTAAAACAGTCATTTTTGGAATTTTTTCGCCAAATTTTCAACATGGAGTTTTTGGGACCCCTTCTCATGAATGATGTCACTGTCATGGCGCTATTTTGGCCCAAAGTGTGATTTCATGCAGTAACTGTGCAGTGACTGCGAAATCACCCTTCGGGCCTGAATAATGCCATGACAGTGACATCATTCATGAGAAGTGGTCCCAAAAACCCCATGTTGATATGCAAAAATTCCAAAAAATGCCTGAGATATGCAAAAAAGTTGAAACCCCCCTATCTAGCCCATTATACAGCTTATCGGCATTTCCTCAGTTTGCAGTCGGCTTTGAAGAGTGCAGACGTGTTCCCGGTCCACCAAGATCATCGCGCAAGCTCTGAGGTAAGTATGGGGTGAGGGGTGTGGTGAGGCTGGGTGCAGTGGGTGGGTGCGGGTTGTGAGAGGGGACTGGGAGATGACCGTGGACTGTTTTCGATTTACAGGTAAAAAAAAACAGATGACGGGACATTTGCCACACTGGGTGGGCTCAGCATGGCAGAAGATGGCTGGGGGCGAGGAGCTGACAGGGATTGGGCACCCCATCAGCAAACCATGTGGGGGCGAGGAGCTGACGGGAATTGGGCACCCCGCCGGCAAACTAAGTTATTTTGCCACACTGGGGTGGGCCCCAGTGTGGCACCAAAGCTTTGGGGCGGCGAGATGGGGGAGGCATGTCATGTGGGTGGCACGACGCGGTGTCGTATGACAGCGGTGATTTTCTTTGAAGCGAAGACCACCACTGTCATACACAGCTCTCTCACCCATTGGTGCAGGACTGCCATGCCTGCTCAACGGAGCACTGGATTGCAAGGGAGAGGCACACCTCCAAAGTGTGCTACTTTCCTAAAACGTTCCTTGCACATGCAAGCAAGCAAACTTAAAAAGACAAGAGGACGAAGAGGCATAAATCATAGTCTGGAACCATGAGCAAAGCCCAACCGAGTGCCCCCGTGCTAACCATGAGCTACTTTATCGAATTAATGAAGCCTTTACAGGAGACGATTTCTGTAATCTCTGCAGATTTCCATCAGATGCACACCTCAATTGACTCATTGTCTACCAGGGTCAGCAATTCTGAAACCTGGCATGGGTCAATAGAAAAATGAAAAGATAAGTCAGATCTGGACACTGTTTCTACCAGGTGCAGGTTGAAAAAGTTGGACGATAAATTGGAGGACTTGGAGGGGCTAAGCAGGCAATACACTCTGCTAGTACTCAGAATTCCAGTGAAGGAGGAAGGCAATGATCCTATATTGTTTACTCAAAAACTGTGTGAAAAGGTCACTGTTCCTTGCCCCAATAGTGGTACTTACATTATTGAGTGAGCCCATCGCTGTCTGCGCACACCCCCCCAGGTCTGGAGCCCCTCTGTAGCCATTCATTTTTAAATTACTGAACTTCCAAGACAAAACTCACATCCTTGCTAAGATTAAAGGAAAACTATGCCCAAAACTTGAAAAAATATATGCTGTGCAGGGTGTTTTAATTTGTATGTGAAGTTCTAGTGTTTCCTTTCCTCTGACTGGTATTAGGAGTTTTTCCCTAAATTAGCCTGCTAGCTTTAGAGTAGTTTTAAGACCCCTGGAGATCTCCATATCAAATAAGTTTATTGCATTTCTTTGTCCTACAATGCACCTTGTTTCATGTAATGGTGATGTAGCAAAGCCCATAAATCCAGCAGAAAGCATTGCATTACAATCAGTTCACAACAGTCGAGATGGCTATATTTTAAAATCTGTAGAATTCAGCTTGGTGACCACCCTTATCCTAAATGTTTTACTGTCCTGAAAAAATTTGCTGCTGGTAATTTTTGTGCAGCTTGTAAAGCTTCCAAGATATTTAGTTTGTTTGGCATGTATGTGCTGAATGTTGGGTCTCTCTTACATCACAGTCACGTGAGACAAGATGCACTGCAGGAACAAGAAATACAATTGCACTATCAGGTATGAAGATCCCCAGGGTCATAAAACTAACATAAAGCTAGTAAGCTAATTTGGGAAAAACTCCTAATACCAGTCAGAAGGAAGGAAACACTAGAACTTTACATACAAATTAAAACACTCTGCACAACATATATTTTTTCAAGTTTTGGGTGTAGTTTTCCTTTAAGGATCTCTGAGAAATTCAATGGGAGGGTCCTTTTGTTGCTGTTTATCCAAGAGCTCCTGCACTCAGTGAGATTAAAGTGGCAAGAGCTGCATCCTACCACGACAATGCTAATCACTGCTGGGAAACCATTTAAAGTCTGCTACACTGCCATCCTACAGGTGAAACTCACAGACAAGTGGCACTCTTTTGAAACCCCAGATCAAGCCATTGCAGAACTGAAGATCCTTTCGCCTGACCTTTTCAAATAATTGCAGTTCTTCCACAGAGGTATGGAGTCTGGGGTTTTAAACTAAGCTAACATGTGGTTTTCATCTCGATTTGGTTACATACCCAGAACTGCCAGGAGAGACTGTGTGCTGATCTGCATGAGGCTTCTAGACTGTTTTTGTGAGGATATCCCACTACAGGCCTCTTCACACAAGGAATCTTTCTTTGTTTCCCGTAGAGTGTCTCCTGGTTTGATTCCCACCATACTACTTCCTTACTACTTGTATGGTGTCCTGATTGCCAGATCTTTTCCCTGGAGAAACCAAAGGTTGACAGCTGCTGTAATGCCTGCTGACTTTACCTGTGTCAGATCTGCAGACTGTAAGATGGACTGTTTTTGCTCTCCTTCAGGGTGAATGATCGGGGAGATAAGGGAATACTCACTTCACTTGTTTAAATGTCCCTGTTAGCCTATGGTCCGCTAGCTAGTCATGGCAATTTACATATGAACTGATACTTGAGGATTTGAGAAACTAAGACTTCGGCCTGTGCATATATTTACTTCTTCCTTTTGTGGGGAAGCCCAACAGGCTCTGATTCACTAGCTAATCATTATGTTTAACTGTTTTTCCAGGCCAGTTCTGCTTGATAAGTTTATTGTTGATATATTGTACTGTTCACCTCAGTTAGATATCTTACAGTGTCCGGTACTCTTTTGGCAGTTAAGATACTGTTGTGACTCTATTTTTGGGGAGGGGTGGGTTACGATGCTGCATTGCCTAGGGCAGGGAATTATACATCACCTACCTGTATAAGTTAGGTGTTCTCAGTTATTAAAACTGAGGTAGTATTGCTATATTTTGCTGGATTCCCCCCTTTTCCCTCACAAAGAGACATAGACCATTGTTTGTTGTTGTGCTCAGATTGGCAATTAATTTATTTATACATCATAATTCCATATTCCATTTCATCATCTTTTATTGTTATATCTCTCAGAATTTCATTTATTTCCATCCATATATCAATCTCTGATCATCCCTCTTTCTTCCTCTTTTTTGCTCCCCTGGTGAAAACCTGGGTGCCTTCTTCTTCTCCTTTTCTGTTAGGTAACGGTGAAAACCAAGACCACTTTCTCCTTCATCTTCTTCCTCTTTTTGTGTTATTCCTTTTTCTCCCCCCCCCCTTTTTCCCCACTAGCCGGTCTCCAGCTTGCATTGGATGACTGACCTTCCTCACACTTATCGTATTATTCTCCCTTACCTCAGGCAAGATCCTTCTTAATCCTTCTCTTTCCTGTTTTTTTCATATTCCATTTTTTGCGTGTCCCCTCCATGCCTCTATAAAGCCCATTGTTTCTGTATTAAACATGTCTGTGGCTAGATCCGACAGGTGCACCCCATCTGACCTGCAGAAATTCTCCACCCATTTTTCTACACCGTGCAGTATTACCTGTCCTCCCATATTCCTTATCAATGTCCCTACCCTTCTGTTCATCTTTCTCCTGGCCCTATCCACAGCTCTATGGCTGTGCTCCTGCCTCCACACCCTCCTTGGTATCATATCCAACCAGGCGAGGCTTACCTGAGGCCACCACTGCTTTATAGTTCCTAGGTCCCTTTTTATCTGCAAGTATATGTCTACCCACGGCTTGCCTGCAAGGTCATTGCCCCCCAAATGTATAATAATTAAGTCTGAATTGGGTCGCTGTCCCTTAAGTTCCTTCAGGGTGGGAAGCAGTTGTGCCCATCTCATCCCCCGGATGCCACGCCAAACCAACCTACACTGTTTCACATCTTGGTACAGCTGCTTTCCCCAGCCTTTTTCTCTGCTCTCTTTTCAGCTCAATAAATATAGGAGTGGCTGCAGATCCAAACTTCCATGATCCTCCCTCTTCTCATGAGGTTTAAGCAAAAATAATGATCTTATACATGCTCTTAGTTTTCTCACCGTAGTATCCCCCCTGCCCTACCCTTCCACATTTTGTCCTCACATCTGTAAATGAAAACAAAAGCAATATGTTAATTTCTTACTTCAGTGCTCGAATGTATCTCTTATAACTGGCAGACCGTGAGCGTCTTTTTCCAAAATATCATTCACAGTTTTTCCTGCCGCTGCCTACTGTGAGGCAGCCCCAATCTGCAAGGAATGGGATGAATAATTAGCCAGGTCCTCCGCCATGTATTGCATGCCTTTTTTGAGCAATGCTGTGATTTGATAGCCGGTGACCCTTCTCCCATCACCATGCACAAATAATCTCCCTGTCCTGGTCCCATGCTCTGCAGCAAAAGCCCACAAAGCCTGCACTGGGCATACTGTGCCCTCTACCTTCCCCTTTAGTGTCACTATGCAACCCTGTCCCCTTTCATCCATTTTTGACCTCTTAATCTTGATCCATATCTCTTTCATTCCCCAGCTTATATCTTCCCATTCTAATCCCCCTTCCTTGTCTTCTTTGCCATGGCCTACCACCTCACTCACTCTCATGGCCCCTGCAAACATTACAACATAAATCGTGTGAAATAGCTGCACCTCAGTCTTTGATCTGCATATTGCCAGGAGCATGTCCTTTAGTTTTGCTAGCCACTGTTCCTCTATTGGCCTCCTATTGTCTCCTGGCCCACGTTTCAATCTGCCCCATCCTTGCATCATTCTTCTAATGAACAATGATTTTGTCAGGTCCTTCCACCCTTTTAGACTGCAGATAACACTAATCCCTGCTAAGTAGACCCCCATTGTGGTGTGGACTGTTCCTTTCTGCCACTGCTGCATGGTGAACTTTCCCAACTGCTCCTCTGTGAATGGCCTACTTACCTCCATCTGGTGCTCTGCCCTGAATGTTTGAAACACTCACCAGGCCCCATCGTAGGCCCTCAGAGTCTGAGGCGCCCATGAGATGTGAAACAACAGTTCTGCTCCTTCTTGCCAATGTCCCAGATGTTCGTAGGTATGGGTGTTTTTTGTTCCTCCGCTGTTGGTGCCAGCCTCCGAAAATGATCCAGCTGCAGATGGGAAAGGCTGTCAGCCAGGGTATTGTGCACCCCTTCTATGTGTTTTGCTCCGAATGACATGTTCAGCTGCAAAGCTCTTAACACTAAATGTCACAATACTTGCATGACCGTTTCTGACCTGGATCCCTGTTGTTTAGGACCTCCACCACTGCTCAATTGTCACACTAGAATGTCACTCTCTGATCCCGTAATTCCTCCCCCCAAACCAGGGTACATGCCCAGATGGGTATGATCTCTAACAATGTTATATCTCTTACCTTGCCATCCCTTACCCTGTTAGCAGGCCATGGTTCTGCAAACCACCTGCCCCTCAGGCAGCCCCCCCATGCCTAGCCCCCGGGCAGCATCTGTGTAAAGATCGAGGTCTTTGTTGTACACCCACTCCTCTTGCCAGAAAGAGCAGCAGTTATACTCCCTGAGGAATTTCTCCCATACTTTAAAATCCTCCCTGACACCTTTTGTCAGATCTACCCAATGGTGTGGTTGGGTGACCCCGGCTGTAGCCCTTCCTAACCTCTTTTTGAATGCCCTCCCTGGTCCAATAGCCCTGCAGGTGAAGTTCAGGTGCCCCAGTACCTGCTGTACTTGTTTTAGTTGTACCCTTCTCCTTCTGGCATGTACTTGAATCAGTTCTTTCAGTTTTTTCACTTTTTTATCTGGCAGTCTGAATATTTCCTTCAGGGCATCTATCTCAATCCCCAGGAATTCAAGCACCCTGCTGGGCCCTTCTGTTTTTTTCAGGTGCCAGCGGAACCCCTAATTCTTTGCACAGTTCATGAAACTTGACCAGCATATGCTGTGTCTCCCTTTTTCCCCTACCAATGAAAAGAAAATCATCCAAATAGTGGATGACCATTCTATAGCCAGTTTTTTCTTGAAATATCCACTGCAAGCAGGTGCCGAATGCTTCAAATGTTGCACATGCTATAGAACATCCCATCGGCATGGCTTTGTCAAAATAGTACTGACCTCCAGTTTTAAAACCCAAGAGGTCCCAGTCTTCGCTCCTAACTGGCAGCAGTCTGAAAGCAGATTCAATATCCATTTTTGCCATCCATGCATCCTTAGTAGCCCGGATTATCCAGACTGCATCCACTAGTGTCACATATGTCACCTTCCTATGTTCCTCCCAGATAAAATTGTTCACCAAATCCCCTTCTGGATAGGGAAGGTGGTGATTCACCCTGTACTCCCCTTCTTGTTTCTTGGGTACCCAGCCCAATGGTGAAATCCGCATGTTCCACAATGGGGGGGTATCAAATGGGCTATCTACTCTCCCTGCTGCCTTTTCTTTCTCTATCTTCTGTCTTAATATCTCTTTCCTCCAATTAACCACCCCAGGTTGCTCACCTCTCACCTGTCTGGGACCCTCACACTGCAGTGAAAAACCTGTGCAAAAACCTTCTATAATCATATCCACCACTCTTTTGTTCAGATATCTGTCCAACCAGACTGTCCATGCCTCTAACTTCATGGGGGTTCTGGCCACCCCAAACTGCTCTCTATCTTTCCTCCTGTTTTTTCTCCCTTGTCCCTCCCTCTCATTTTGTGCTTGGTTTTTCCAGTCAGTGATTCTGACCTCCTCTACTCGTGTTCCCCCTACCCCTCCATCCCCTGTTACCTGTCTGGCCTTTAAACTCCTGTCCCTCTCAAAAAAACTGTTGACTTGAACTCTGACCCCCGTGCCCCTGTGCCCCTTGGGCCCATGTCATTCTGCATCTGCTTGCCAGGTGTGTTGCCCCACATTTTGAACACGCGTGCCAAAAACGACATTGAGGCCATGAACAAAAGGCCCTGTTGTAAGCCCAGCAGCACCTCTGGAGCGTAGCTCCTTTTCTCCCCCACTCCCCTTCGGGTGTGGACTGATCTGTTACATAATTTGTCCATAAATCTAGCTGCTTCATATCTCATCTTACATCCCCAAATGTTGTAATTCTCTGTCAAAAAAATTTGTCATAGTATAACCACCCCACCCCCCCTTTGCTTTTGTCCTCCTTATTTTTAGGGAATATGTGATGAGCGGGATGCCCAACTCTGTCTTCTTCTCCAGGACAATGGCTGAGAAAGTGGCAAAACCTATGAACCACCCGTCCCAAGTCTTCCCTTTTGTGAACTTGTCCTCCTCCTTCTTTCCTAACAGCACTATCGCTGCTGCCATTTCACTCTTACCTATGTTCTCTGCTTCCTCGTACTTCACTGCCACATCCCAGCTCACCAGAGCGAATATATCCACCTACTCTCCTTTCCATATTTTTTCTTTTGAGGCCAGTGGAACATGCTTGCCTATCCTCATCCCGGGTGCACCTGTCTCACTTGTACCTTTCCCTTCTTTCTCTGTACCCCCTTCATTTCTTTCTGACACCTCTTTCTCCATCCTAATCTCTGCCAGAGCTGATTTCATTTGCCCTAAACCTCCTGTTCCCAGTGCCAACACAATTTGACCTATTTATTCTCTTATACTGTCACCCACTGCGCTGGGTGTGTTACCTGTAACCTTGTCCGAGCCTTGCTGCCTGGTGTCTTCCTGGTGTCCCCTTTTGGTGCCCTGTGGTTGAGGAGGAGGGTGAACTACTATGGTTTGTGGAGGGAACATTGTGTTTTGGGGATCTGGTCTGTGTTCCCCGGGGGAATCCCGACTTGATCTAGGGGAGGTACTGGTGTTACTGGGTCTATAGGCTGCAGAGGTACTGGATCAGCCATCTTGGTGGGTCCCACTGCCAGTGGTGGTGCCCTAGTGGGACTGCATGGCCTTTCAGAAGGTCATTTCCCTCTGCCCCCTTTTCCCGGGCCCACTTTACTTTTCTCCCCCAGTCTCCCTGGTTCCTCCCTTTCCACCAGTTCTCACATTCTGTTGGCTTTTTCTGACAACTTGATTATAGCCCTGTCAGCATGTTCCTTTGAAGGCCTGCTCTTCTTTGTTGCCATGTCCTTCGATCCTTTCCACTGTGAAGACAACTGATGGGAAGAAAACAAGATTTATTAATTTACGTTCGCTGCATACCTTCAAGTGGAAAAGGCCTTCCCCCCCACAGCCAAGAAATGAAAATTCCATTTACCAATTAGCCCCATACTACTTCCTTATGGCCCATCCCCTTGTCCAGAGAAACAGTCGACCAATATCGCCTTGTGACGTCCCTCTTTTTTTTTTTGCCCTCCCTTTTCCTAGGCCTTGAAAATGCTTCAACACATTGCATCATGTAGCTGCTAAGCCTTCCCAGGCTTTTCCATTCCCCTTCCCCATGCTCTGTCCTTCCCCCCAAGCCATCCTGCTGGATGTTGGTTATCCCCCAATGTTATTCCCCCCCCCACCATGGCCATGGTCCCTTTTCGTGATGATCCCTTCCTCCCATTATGGAAAAACCTGTTGCCAAATCACATCTCCTTTATTTTGGCCTCCTTCTGTTGTCTGGTCCTTCTGACCTGTGCTGTCATGCCCATGGCTGGGCCCCTCAGTAACAGGCCTCTGGCCTGCTCCCTTGCCTCGTGGCATCCAGGTACCTTCCTATTTCGTCTTCCCTCGAAAACCCCCTACCCAGTATCCTGACCAAACAACCCCTTATTCCAACCATAGGACTTCCCCTGCTACAGAAAATGGCCAAGCTGCTTGCTTTTGGCCTATTTACTTGGGGTTTGATGCATGCCACATGGCAGCTTGTCGCCCCCCCTGCTAAGCCTTGTCGTTGGCCCACCTTAAGCTTCCCTGGCCCTTCTTTCCTGGTCTGCCATGCTTCCTATTGCCCCTTTTGACTGCAATGCCCTGCAGCATTCACCTCCCTACATGTATGCTCCTCTTTTATCCCCTGGCTCTCACCAAGCCATCCAAATGGGGCAGTGAGATTACTGCTGGCCCCCACCGAGCCACCTCCTTAATGGGTGATGCCAGGGCCTAGAGGAAACATGAGGAGAGGTGTGCTCTCCCGACAACACCAGGAGGTGGCTGTGAGGTTTTCAGGGTGGGGGTCTGCTTTCCGCCACGCAGTCCAGCTGGCATGCATGAGGCTTCCAGGCCTCCTTCCACACCCAACAAGGATGGACCGGCTCACCCCCTTGCCCTTTCCTGTCCACCATTACTTTTTTAGCCTCCGCCCTCATGACTGCTGCGCGCTGATGACATCATGCCACATGACCGACCTTGCCGGGCTCCTACTCCCTCTGGCTCAGGGTCTCCTCTAGACCATCTACATTTTTCAGAATTGGAAAAATCCCACCCAAACACCCAGGCTTTACCATCCAGCCTGCAATGCTACCGCTTTTGTCCACTACTGTGATTTCAAAAGCTGGGTTTGACGCTACACCCTTAAACATCTTAGCACCATGCTTTATCCACTGCAGTACAGGAAAAGCCCTGATCCGCAAACTGTCTCCATGCCTCCAATCTTGCGAAGCCCACCACCAGGCAGACGGTGTGGCCTTCTGCACAACTTTTAAAACTGGCCCAGTACAACAGCGCTTTTCCAACAGAACTGTGTCTAATCATCTTGCGATTTTAAAACAATTACACATCTCTGTACCACTGCAAAATTACTATCACCACAAAAACACATGTCCTCACCCAGCAATACTATAATTACCTCAACCCTTACCTAATGAATCGGACATTTTCAAAGCAAAGCATAACACCTTTATATACCCTAACCCGTTAGAAAAAACACATTCATCCAGGCCAGCAATGCTAAAGTCTTCCTTCAAAAAGCAGCTTATTGTGAAGCAGTCACAAATAATGTAACTTTAAAACATTTTTTTTTTAAACTTCATTCCTTGGAAGGTATCTTACCTGCTGTACCTGGTGCACAAACCTCTCCAAATTGTTCCGCCAATCTGATGTGCTGCAGTTCCAATTAGATCAAACCTCTAGCATAAAGTGGCTGAAACCCCTCTGTGCTGTCCATTAAGTACCTCCACTTGCCCCTCCCCTTTCTGTTGCCTGGCCATTGTTCTATCCCTTGTCCCCTCCCCTTCCTTCCCCCCTCCCATCCTGAGCACTGCCATCCTAATGAAAAGGGAAGGAGTGCACCAGGACAACCTGGTCTGCCCCTTAAAGGGCAAACTCCATTCTTCCAAAGCTTTTAAGTGTTACTACTAAGCTTCAAATACTGGAGCACGTTAGAGCAGTTATTAATGCAACCCCCCTTAAATTTAATAGGGTGTCATTTTACAGAGAAATATGATAATAGGCCAGACAGTTTTAAATATACTGTTTTAGAATATGTCAAACAGAATCCAAGGGTAGAACCCAGACATCACTACAGAGGGAAACAAAATGGATAATAAAACTGAAAACCAGAGACCCAGTGGGACTGAATCAAGAAACTGATTTCTCACCATATATGTAGGAATTTTCTGTATACTATAGCCTTCCTATTGTCTGCTTTGTTCATAACTATAACGAAATACAGTCTGGCACTCTTGTCTGTTTAGCGATGTTAAAAAATATTATTAATAATATACATAATAGCTCACAGATTTACTATACTTATGGTAAGGATTATGTCCAGTTTGTTGTTTTTTCTGAAGGATGTTATGTTTGATTGTAAGCGTTTGATTCTATCTCCTATTATTTCCCCTCTTACAGATAATCTAAAAGAGTACAACTTGGTTCTCTTGTTTGATTAGAAAGGAAAAGCAGGAAAAAATGATGATGTGCTACACAATATTGTTTTTTAGAATCACCATATTCCTGGATTGGACTTTAGTAAAAGTTACTGTTTATAAAAAGTGATACCATTTAATGGAGTATTTACTAAAGAAAGCATACAGTTAAGCAATAAAGCATGACCAGGGGTTAGATTAACAGTCTGTTAATCACCCACTAGGGGTGTAATGTGGCACAAGGCGTAGCCAAGTGCCACATTGCCCCTAGGGGGTGATTAATTGACTGTTAATCTAACTCCTGGGAGTGCCTTATTGCTATTATAAAAAACACACCAAAAGAAAAGAGTTTAAAGTATACTGTTTCAATATTTTCCTCATTTACAGGGAGATTTTTAATAAAATAGTTCTTCCACCAACAATTTAAGAATGCTGGTTCAAAAATCAGAATGCATCATTCCACACATTCAGCAATGCTAGAGGATGGAATGCTGACAGAAAGAATCCATATGCCATGGTGATCAGGCTGTACATGACAGTATAACATGGTTAATGTAAGGCTGTTGGAATCCTAACAGCCAATCAGATTGCAGCATTTCTGAGAACCTTTTCATAATAATATGTCTATTCAGGTTTTGTGATATTTTTCCCTGTTTGTTTGGCAGCAGTGCTATAGTCTTATCTCAAACAAAAAGATCCCTTTCTAATTGAACTAAGCCTGCTTAATTTGTTTTAACTCACATACAATTTACCTGAAAGGAGATTTGTCATCTCCTTTTTTCTCCCCCCCCCTTACTTCCATTTTTTTATATGAATAGATAATTGTTCTATCACAGTCTACCAATGTGGGGAATCTGATTTTAAAGTAAATTTAGCAAGCCATAAACCTAGCCTTGAATTCATTTCCAAATCCTCCCCCCACCCCCATCCATAAAAAAGAGGAAGAAAATCAGCTTCACTTTTCTTTTGGCAAAGGTTCATTTGCCATGATATCTATGCGATGATTAATTTAAATATTGTAAATTAAAATTATATGTTTGTTATATCATGTAAAAATGGAAGTGTATCAGATATCAGCAATTAATGAAATGTGAATGTATGCATTATTCCATTCTCTGTTTCTGAGATATGAGCTCTCTAGTAGTATGACTTTAACTTTATCACTTAGGGTCTGTTCTTATAATTGATTGCCTTATGAACAAAATGCCTATTGAGTGCATCCTCAGACCCGCCCCATGAGGAAGGCCGTGTGTCAGGCTGAAGTGCTGGGGTAGTTGGGCATTTGTCATTGGCATTCTTACCATGAATAAACATCTTTAAATATTCATCAGCTTGCGTCCAAAGTGAATGCTAAGTTTTTGTTTTTTTGTTTCATTCATGATTGGGCTGGCAGTCCCACTTATAGCACCGAATAATAGTTTCCTGAGCATGTCCCTTTACTAATTTTTATGAGTTGTATTTGGGAGATGGGGAATGGGGGGGTACTCATTTCTTGGGTTATTGTGGGGTGGGAACTGCACTCTATGCTCTCCTCTGACTCGGCACCCAGTTTTCCAAAGGGCGGAAAAGTCTAGCACAATTTCCCTCAATAATCTCAGCCCCTGGGACAGGATTGTGGCAGATCATCTAAAGAGACCCAAATCACATCCCTCTTGACCTGTTTTTCATCTCCATTACTATTGGATTTGATGGGAAGGGTGTACAATTTTGTTTCATGGAACATAAAAGGTGCCCAAGATAAATGTAAGAGGGAGGTACTCCTGTGTCACCTCCATCATATTGGTGTGAAAATTGCTTTCCTCCAAGAAACTCACCTATGCAGGGAGGATATCTCCCTTTTCAGAAAACCTGGGTGGGGCAGGTCTTTGAGGCAGGGGCATCCACAAAAAGCAGTGGAACTGCTATATTGATCACTAAATCAGACCCATTTACCATGACACAGGAGTGGTAGGACCGTGATTGTATATGTATTATAATTTGAGGTATCTTTGAGTATTTTCCCATACTCACTGGAGTGGTTTATGTCCCAAATTCAGATTCTTCAGGAATTTTTACCCAATTAATTTCCCTCCAGGTTACTGACTCCCCTATTTTAACTATCCTGGGAGGGGACAGGAACCTGGTATTCTAATAGGATTTGGACCAATTGGATAATAAGAGAGTAGGTCTCTCCCCTTCCCAAAGAGCCTTGAGGGATTTTATGATGGGTACAGGGCTTATAGATGTTTGGCGCTCGCTATACCACTCTGAGTGACAATATACCTAATATTTCCCTCCCCATAAAAGCCTGTCTTATACTGACTAATTTTTAGCTAGTTCATTTTGCCTTCTGGGAGTGGTGGACATGCTCATACTCCCTAGAGTCTTATCAGACCATTCCCCAATCACTCTGACTTATCTACTGGGACCCAGAGTAAGATAAGACTCGATTTGGAGGCTCAATACTCAACTTCTGCATATGTCATCCACACTTACCCACACCAGTGGTCTTATCCCTTTATTTTTGGAGACTAATAGAGGCACTGTAATTAGAGTTGAAACAGTTTGGGCTACACTCAAGTGTGTGCTAAGAGGTGATTTAATTTGACTTGTGGCCACCTGGTCTGCTAAAAATAAAGAGCAGTTGGACACCCTACTTGGGGAAATCCAACAGTTGGAGCGTACTTTGAGTCGCCTTTCCATAGATTCAGACTGGGCCAAGCTGCTCCTGCTATAATCTCAATATGCCAAGGTCATGGCCCCAAAGGCAGAGTTAGCTATACATCATAGGAAGTTAAAATACTTACAGTCAGTGGAAAAGGAAAGTAAGCTACTGGCCCTCAGGCTCAGGCAGGCAGAAGCAAATATATAACAGGATTGTGCCCCACTTTGGATAGACCGGTGATATCAGATCCTAATGAGATTGTGAACACTTTTGCTAAATATTTTCAATGCTTATACGAGCAGGAAGATAGCCCTTCCCCCCCAATCAGACTCCTCTATTTCTGATTATCAAGACTTGGCTGCCCTCCCAAACTCCCCCCCCAGCTTGTTGCAAATCTGGGATCATGAATCACACTCAGTGAAATAGAGTACGTCATTAAGCAGTTACCCCAGGACAAAGTTCCCAGGCCAGATGGTCTTCCTAGTAATCTTTACAAGAAGTTTACCCTGCAGCTTGTCCCACTGTTAATGGAGGTCTTTAACTCTTGGTTTGAGAATGGTATGGGGGATAGCTCCTTCTCAGAGGCATTAATAATCCTCATCCCCAAGCCTGGTAAGGATCCTTTGCTCCCTGAAAGCTATCAGCCTATCTCACTCCTCAACATGGATATAAAGATTTTGGCCAACATTTTAGCCAACCATCTAGCTCTGATAACGGGTGAAGTCAATGATCCAGAACAAGTGGGTTTTATGCAAGGTAGGTTTTCCAGAGACCACATGAGGAAACTCATTCATCTGCTACTGGCACTGAGGGAGTCTGGAATCTCTGTGGCCCTGGTCTCCCTCGATGCCAAAAAAGGGCTTGATAGAGTCCCCTGGGAATTCTTATTGCAGCCCTAAGAAACTTCAGAATCCCAGAAGAGTTTGTCAGATGGGACAAAATACTTTACACTTCTCCTACAGCTAGGACTTGGTGTAATGGTTTCCTTTCAACTCTTTTTTCCCTTCACAGAGGTACCCGGCAAGGACTTTCCCCACTCCTTTTTAATTTTTACCTTGAGCCCTTAATTCATAGGTTAGTCTACTCACCCACTATTTTAGGCATTCAACTCACTGGCAAATGATTTATGCTGTCTGCATATGCTGATGATCTCCTCTTGCATATAGAGGAACCCACCCAATCCATTTCTGCCCTATTAGAGGAGATCAATACACTTTCCACACTTTTCTCATATAAGTTAAACCTCTCCAAGACAAAGATTTTTCCCCTCAACAACCAACTTTCTCAAGCTGACATCAATCATTTAGGTCTCTCATGTGAAACCAAATCACTAACCTACCTAGGCATAAAAATTTCCTGAGATATCCCCACAATGGTCAAGGAAAATTGTTATCAGCTTGCTCCAGACTCTGAAGACTGACTTAGACAGATGGAGCCTTCTCTGGCTCTTCTTATGGGGCCAGATAAATATTACAAAAATGAATGTACTGCCCAGACTTCTCTACCCTTTAAGCATGATCGATCTCTTCTTCCCTAAGATCTGGTTCACTCACCTCTAGAAATTACTCAGTGCATTCTTATGGAAAAATAAAGCAGTGCATAGAGCATAAAGTAAATTAACAGCCCCCAAAATACAGGGTGGATTGGCCCTCCCATCTAGCTTCCTTTATTATTGTGCACAGCACATCAGCAAAGTAGATTTCTGGATTAATGTCCCAGTTTTTACTATTCTCCAAATGTATATCCCTATTTGTGTTGAGATAGAAAAGGCCCTGGTGGACAGATGAAATATTTCTCTCTCGGTGCTTGTGTACTTTTCTCCCATTTATCTCCCCAAACACTTAAAAAACACCCCAATTGACTGGTCTGTCAGAGCTTTTCATAAAATCCCAACCTATTTCTCAAGGTATTGGCACCAGTCTCCCTCCTAATCAAATGTAGGAAACCCACATTTCCAGATAGACAGAAGAACGATCCCACTAGCTTTTCTTCCACAGTTTTATGACAGTACCCTTGGTACCTTTTTTCAAGGAACTGATTTGGTCACTTTTCCTGTTATTCAACTCTGATTACACTTTGAGGGTAAGGATATGTTTAAATCTTTGCAGGTTATGAATGAAATCCTCTCCTTTTTGGAGCCCAAATCATGGCTGCCCTCCCTGCAGAGGACCTGCCCTCTATTCTACAAATAGCGAAACAAGTGCATGCAGTATCCAGGGTTTACAAATACCTGCAGATGTTAGAGAATACCCTTCCCTCAGGCACCTGCTGCTATTGGTCACAGGAACTTTCCCTTTCCACGGAACCCTCCTTTTGGAGAAAAGCTTGAAGCTCAGCCTATAAATACCTCAACCAGGATAAACTCAGTTTAATTCATTTTAACATTATGCACAATCTGTATTTTACTCCTATCTGACTGAACAACATTGGTAGATTAAGTTCTCCTCTTTGTGGATGTTGCAAGATAATTCCTGTAACCCTATTTCATCTGCTATGGAGTTGCCCAAAAGCACAGGTCTATTCGAACTCCATAAAGCAGGCCCTACACCCCCTTGTTGGGTCAGGAACCCCTGTTTACTCCAGAATGTTGCCTTTTATTTGTATTCCTGCAAGAGACTCCCAGGGTTAGAAAGGTCTATATTGCACTAGTGGCCTCTGCTGCTGTGTTGGTAATGCCTTGGCACTGGAAGGAGGACTCACTTCCCTTTGTCCTGGAATGGTACCAGGAAGCCATCTTGCAATTCAGCTGGAGAAGCATATTGTGAACATGCAGCATAGGCTGCAGAATTTCCAGTCTACCTGGGAGCCCCTTTAATGCTGCTCTCCCTCTGGGGACCTTAAAAACCAGAGCTTAGCCCCATTATTGCTGGATGTCCAAAACTTCTGTGTGTATTCTTAGAGTTCTCCATAGAGTGATCTGGTGGGTGGGATTGGGGAGTTCTTAGGGTCTGTTTATTATTTTTTAGGTCCTTGTATGTTGTTTGAAGCTTCTACTCAGTCTGCGTATAACCCTGTATTATATATGCAGCACTACATTCAATAAGTATATTAAATAAAAAAAAGGAGGCTGCAGACGGGCAGGAAGCCCTTTTTTACTTGCTGCTCTCCAGCTTTCATCCATGGGAGCTATATGAGAGCAGCACTTCAGATCAACGAGTGGTGTTAAGTTTTCAGCTCATTTTTTTAAACTATTTCATGCGTTCTAGTTCAAAGAAAAAAAGGAAAAGAAAACGCAGTTTTTTAGCACTATAAGCCTCTGAAAGGCTTAACTGCAGAGATTTGGTGGATACATGGGCGAGGAACTCAGGAGGACATATCATCAGCCCAGCTGAAGAAGAAAAACACTTCGAGGTAAGCTAAAATGGGGGGGGCAGGGGGACTGGGACGAGTACTGTAAGTTGGGACCTACAGGGCAGCATAATTCAAGGTAAATACAGGGGCAGCGACTGGTGTTGAGCACCAACTATGGCCGCGAGTTTGGAGTGAGGTTTTCCCTTGATAATATCCTACAAAAAATAGTTTTCTGCTCATTTCCCAGCAGTTGAGGGGAAAAGGTATTGGTAGCATGATTCAGGTCCTTGATTCAGGTCCCTAACCAGCCCAAGGTGGCTAGTCAGTATGTGTCTACTTATTTGCCCTCAAAACAGAATTATTGCTGGTGAAGTTTTTTTTTTTTTCTAAAGTGACTTTTTGTCGGTGGGGGCCTGCTAGGCCTCTTCACAGTGATAGGCCTGGAGAGTTCAAGCGATGAGTGGTCATGCAACGGACGTGATTAGCATCGGAGCATTTTTGAATATTCCTTTAATATCTCAAGACTTAACACTGAACAACAGTGTTAGCTGCATAAAACCAAGGCTTAGGGTGGCCTAAAAGTGAAGGGAACAACAACGAGAGCCTCCATGAAGGGATCAGTAGACCACAGGGAAGCATGCTGATGCCATCTTGAAGGATATCACGCCACTTGGCCCATGGTTATACCAGCAGAGGGGAGAGTTGTTTCAGCTTAAAGAATGGGAGTTTTTTTTTTAAAACATTTTTAATGGGCAGTTGTTTTCATACAAGGGGATATCAGGAGCATGAGATGGGCCTGTGGGGATCAAAGGGCGCTGGTTTCTTAAGGCATCCTGCAAGTGGGGGGAAGAAGACCATGAGATAAGACCTGGAAATTGCCTCCTTCCCCATCTTCTTTCCACCTAAAAGACTACTGGAAGCAGGGTCAGAAATCAGGGGACCTAGGCATGATGACCAGGGCTTAAAGGGGAGCCAAAGCAGCAGGTCGCACGCCAATGCCATTTTCAGATGATGTCACTCCATGCTTCAACCTGGCTGGGTTTTGGAGTCCAATTATAATGCAAGGGCTACCAGGAGTATGGGAAGATTTTTGTTGGAATTTTGGTTGATCCAGCCCAGTGATTCAAGGGGCAGCCAAAACAATGGTCCAGACCATGCACGGTGGATGCCATGGGGTGGGGGGAGACAACAAAAGGCAAAATAGGCCATGAACATGACACAAGAATTAAATGGGCAACCAGGCCACATTCTACAGGGGGAAAGGGAAGAATTTATACCATTTGTGGGCCTGTCAGGCTGTGGGTGGGGTCACAAGGCAGAAAGATAATGCGCCTGGCCTTGTGGGACAAACAGAGGGAGGAAGGAATCACTGGAATGAAGGCACCAGAAATGGGGGGGCATACTAACACCTGAGATACAGGGATCCCAGCAAACAGATTGTAAAAATATACATATATACATATATATATATATATATATATATATATATATATATATATATAATATATATATATATATATATATATATATATATATATATATACACACATATACATACATACATATATATACATATACATACATATATATATACATATACATATATATACATACATATACATATACATATACATACATATATATATATACACACACACACACACACACACACACACACACACACACACACACACACACAGGAGGTTGAAGGACAAGGGCTGGCAGTGGGGAAAACAATGCACACAGATGAATAGACAGAGGTTCAGAAGATCCATGAGATTAACATGGCCATTTTGCCTACCTGGTGGCACTAAGAGGTTGAGGTGCTGGATGCCACAACTTACACCATGCTAATGACCTGAGTTTAGGATCGAGCTCGGGTGTGGGGGTCGGCAGGGAGGGTAATGGATTGAGCACCTACAGGGCTGCTCTCCTCTCCTGGGGGGATGGTATGGGATCTCTTTGCATTCTGGCAGCCCCTGGTGGAGACCAGGGGCACCACAAAGTGCCAGAGTGGCATGTAGGGGAGCATGGCTGATGCAAGGAGGGTTGCTGTGCGCCAGTATCAGATGTGCAACATGCACGGGGGGCTCTGGGCACTGCAGGAGGAGAAGGAGAGAAATACCCTTCCAGATCAGATAGGCGATGGCCCTGCCAGTGCCACTGTCACACACCCAATGCTGGTTCCCCACCAGTGCCCCCTGTGGTCTCCCCAGGCTGCCCTCCCCTGACCCGGGTATGATGATGAACTTGAAGATGGCAGGGAATCACAGGAGGTGGTAGAGTGAGTCAGTGAGAGCAGTAGCCTGAGAGATTTCCAATCTGGAGGGCCTGAAAAGAAAGTCATAAGAATAAAAGGCCATTTCTTTTACAGCAGTTTTTCACTACCTAGGAACCAGTGGAGACAATGGCCCCAAAGAAAAGTGAGCCAACTGAGAAAGAGGTACATAAAACAATTATTGAGCTGGTGGAGTGGGCCAATAAAGTATGGGTGTTGGTGGAGGACATGGAGACACAGGGATCAAAGGGAAAACAAAAAGAGGACATGGCAGGAGATAGTGACAGGGGACGCAGCCCGGCAAAAGACAAAGCTGAACCTAGAGCACCAGCTCAGTCACCCAGCCCAAAAAGACCACTGTGTTACCCAGCAAGGCCAGACAGGCTGGAACCAGTTGTCCTCACACTGCAGCCAGATATCTCAGTGATCCCCACGATCCCTGATGCAGTTCCTGCGCCGCCCACCCCATCACCACCAACCATGCCCGCACTGCCAGGACCACTGCCTACAGCGCTGAAAGCCATTGGACAGCAGGCCCTGGGGCCATGGGAACCCTTGCCAGGCCCATCAACAGGTAATGAAGAAGGGACTGTGAGCAGCAGCATAAAGGAACACGTTGAACAAATGACCACAACTACGGGGAAGAACTGCCTGGGTTAGTTAGAAAAGACATTAGATAACATAAAATTGGGGATGGGAGGAAATGGAGGAACCAGGGCAACATTGGAGGGAGGATCCTTACAAGGGGGGATGAGGGACATAAGGTCACCTGGCGTGAGAACAGGAGAGCATGTCCCCCTGGCAATGAAAGAAAAGATATGGAAAGGGGAATATATGAATGTCTTTGCATTGGTAAGTAGGGAATCAGTGATAAAAGATGATGATATAGAAAGCATTGGGAAGGCAGAGATAACAAGTTCACAAAAAGGAAAACATGGGAGCTGGTTTGGTGTGTGGGATTCGCCATGTATTCAGCGAAAGTCATAGAGGAGAAGAAGCCTGAGCTATGAATTCCCCAAATTACTTACCAGCAGATCCTATGGAGGGCAAAAGCATAAGGGGGTTTTGGGTGGCTATATTATGATGAGTTTTTCAGACAGAGGATGGCCATCTATCGGGATACCAAACAGTTAGATCTGTGGACAGACTATGTCACAGACCAGTCCACACCAGACAGGGAAGGGGGAAGAAGGCTACAATGTTGCAGAAATGCTGCTGGAGATTCAACCAGGAGTTTTAAAAATGGCCACAGTGTAGACTTTGACACGCATGTTCAAAGTGCGGTGGGGCTCACCCAGCCTCAAGATGCAGAACAAGCTGGATAGCAGGGGGACAATACAATGAGGAGCACGGCAACACCAACCAGCCCTTTGGGGGGCCAGAAAGTTTTTGGGACAGGCAGGGAACAGAGGTTTTAGGGGAAGGGGAGGTTTTGGCAGGGGAGGTCAAGAATTTTGAAACAAGAACTACAAGGACTGGAAGGAAGGCCCCGTATTTAGCATGGCAAGGACACCGATCAACATCAAGATGTGGGAGTAAGCCTTCGAGGGTCACACAGATAAGGAAGCAGCAGCCCAACTGCTCACAGGTTTAGAGGGGGTTTCAGCCTACACTGTCATGGTCTCAAGATATACCACAAAAGCAAAAACCTAGGTTCACTGAAGGGAAAAGAAAACATTCTGAGGCAAGAGTTGCAGAAAGAAAAGAAAGCAGGGTGGATACAGGGACATTTCCAGTTCCCCCCACTCACCAACTTGGGATATCCCCCTTAGGTTTGGTACCTAAGAAGCAAGCTGGGGAAATACTAACATACATACTAACATACTAAAATGCCAGCAGAGTAGGCCTAACAGTCTTTCGTGTCTGCACGTTTGGTCAGCCCCCACCCTGGGAGATGACCTTGCTGACCCCCTCGCCCTCTCTGGTTTCTCCCTTCCCAGTTCCAGATATTCTTGCTGCACAGGACTTTGCTTCCAGAATCCTTCCCCTGTACCTAACCCGCCCTCTCTTGAGCTCCTTCACCAGCCCCCTGGGCAGCTCATTCCATGGCTCCACCACCCTCTCAGTGAAATACCACCTCCTCCTTTCTCCCATGAATCTACCCCACACCGGCTTTCATCCATGCCCTCTAGTTGCCATTCCTCCTTCCTTCAGAGCACCCTGACTGCTCCTCCCTTATTTACCCCCTTCATGTACCTGAAGACCTCTATCATGTGCTTCCGGTCCCTTCTCTCTTCCAATGTGTACATATTTAGCTCTTTGAGCCTCTCCCCATAAGTTCTGTCCCCCAAGACCCAGATTATGTTGCTTGCCCTCCTCTGGACCCTCTCCAGGAGTTTGATGTCTCTCTTTAAGTGTGGCCTCCAAAATTGCTTCCTGTACTCAAGGTGCTGCCTCACCAATCAGTTAAGCAGAGGGAGTATCACTTCCCTCCTTCTGGAGGTGATCCCCCTAGCGATGCATCCCAGCATCCTGTTGGCTTTAGCCATTGCCCTCCTACAAGTCTCAGAGTTGTACATCTTGACATTCACCACCACCTCCAGGTCTCTCTCAGCCATTGAGACTTGTAGCACTCCTCCCCCCAAGGGTATACACTTGGTCCAGCTTTCTGGCTGCCCAAGTACAGTACCTTGCACTTCCCTAAATTGAACCTCAGCTTCCACTTTCTAGACCACCTTTCCAGAGCCTCCAGGTCCCCCTGTAGGGCCATCCTTCCCTCCTCCCAATCCACCACTGCCCCCAGTTTTGAATCATCTATAAAGAGACTCATCTCACTCCTGATACACTTCCTTATGTCAGAGACTTAGGCGTTGAACAGGAGGGGCCCAAGGACTGATTCCTGATGGACCCCACTAATGACCCTCTTTGGGGATGAGACTATCCCACCAACCATGACCCTCTGGGTTCGGTCCTGGAGCCAATTTCCTATCCATCTGATCATCTGATTCCCCGCCCCCATTTCTCCCAGCTTATCCAACAGGGCCCCCATGAGGAACAGAGTCAAACGCCTTGCTTAAATCAAGAAAGATGACACCCACCAGTCTACCTAGGTCCAAGGCACTTGTCACCCAGTCATAGAACTCCATAAGGTTTGTCTGACATGATTTCCCCGGGATGAATCCATGCTGCCTATCGTCCAGGCACCCCGACTTTTCCTGGCCCCCCCCAGCCTCTCCTTGATAATGCCCTCCATCACCTTGCCCACCATCGATGTCAGACTGACAGGCCTGTAGTTCCCTGCCACCTTCCTTGATCCCCCCTTGTGGATAGGCACTATATGCACCACCTTCCAGTGCTAGGGCATCCATCCTGTCCTCAGAGAGATGCTGAAAAGCTCCACCAGGGGTTTTGCCAGGACATCCGCCATTTCCTTCAGCACTCTGGGATGTAATTCATCTGGCCCTGGTGCTTTCTCTGTCTTAAGGGACCTGAGGGCTTCCCTCACTCTCTCTGCCATGATTTCCACCTCCATTACCTCATCTCCCTGCTTTGCCTTCCCCACCTCCTGCCAGTGATGGACCCCCTCTCCCCAGACCCGCAGATCGGTAAGGGTTCCCCCCGTCTCAGTTTCACCATCCCCTTCCATGTGTGATGCAGCCCCCCCATTTTCCTTTGTGAAAACTGAGGCAAAGTACTCATTTAGTACCTCAGCCTGCTCCCCTGGGTCTTGTGCCCATCCCTCCCCTGTTTTAATCCTACTAATCTGCCCCTTCACCTTCCATTTTTCCCCAACATATCTAGAGAACCCCTTGTTCCCTTTCCTAATTTCCCTGGCCAGTTTCTGCTCCTTCCTTGCCTTAGCCGCCCTCACCACCCTAGTGACCCTTCTGGCCTTCAGCTCATACTCCCCTCAATCCCTTTCACTCCATGAGCACTTGAAATGCCTATAAGCCGCATTCTTTCCCCTCACCACCTCCTGAACCTCCCTGGTCCACACACCGGGTTTATGAGCCCTACCACATTTTCGTCTTACTCTTGTACAGATGTGGGTAGCATCCTGCACCTCCCTCCTGATGATTTCCCCACCTACTGTCAGAGTCCATATCTGGCCCAATCCTAGCCAAATGCTTCTTAAGGATCGTTCTGATTTCCTTGAAATCCACCCCCTGAAGTCAGGTACCTCTGCGTTTGTGCAGCCTTCCACCCCTCCTAGGTGCAGGCAGAACCAGACCATGGCATGATCGCTCCCCTAAATGGTTCTCTTACCTCCAGGCTCCCAATCTGGTCACTGTCTGCCAGGAACACATCCAGTATCCGCACCTCCCCGGTCAGTTCTCCCACCTGCTGAGTTTGGAATGCGTCCTGAAGACATCTAACAACCTCTGTTCCCTGGCCACCAATGATGTCATAGTCTCCCAGTCCATTTCTGGCATGTTTAAGTCCCCCAACACCACCACCCTTCCCCTGCCAAAACTGCAGTATCTCCCCAGATCTGCCACCAGACTCTTCTCCAGCTCTTCCCCCAGCATGGGCAGTCTATACACCTCTCCTATTTTTACTCTCTGGCCCCCTCCCTTATTATCAAGGTGACCCAAATTGCCTCCACAGTTCCCTCTGCCTCTTCCCTTCCTCCTATGCCAATGCAGTTTTTGACTATTATTGCTACCACTCCTCCCCTATGTCCTTCCTGAACATACGAACATATGAAATTTGCCAGCAGATAAAGGCCTAGATGTCTATCAATTCTGCTCGAATGTGCAGCTAGCACCCCTTATTCTGCAGCTGACCCACTCTTCCACCCTTCCCCTTCATTCACCCTCCCTCTTGTCCTGTCCCATCCAATTTTGAAGTAGTCCACTTTTCTACTGGATACTACTTCTGCAAGTAACACATTCCACCCAGCCACCACCCTCTCTGTAAAAAAGTTTCTCCTCATCTCCCTCCTGAAACTTCCTCCCTCCAGTCTCATATCATGGCCCCTGGTGTCCCTCCCCTCCATTACTTTGAACAGCCCCTCTGTACCTGTCTTGTTTATTCCTTTCATATACTTAAAGATTTCCATCATGTCCCCCGTCCCTCCTCTCCTCAAGTGAGTACATGTTCATCTCCCTCAGCCTCCTCTTGTAAGATAAGTCCCCGAGCCCCTTGATCATCTTTGTCACACTGCGCTGCACCCCCTCCAGTTACTTAATGTCCCTCTTCAGATATGGGGCGTCAATAATGCACGCAGTACTCCAAGTACGGACTAGCTAATGACCTGTAGAGTGGCAGAATCACCTCCTCCCTCCTTGAGGATATACCCCTTATAATACAACCCAGAATTTTGTTGGACTTTGAAGTTGCCTTCCTACATTGTGTTGAGTTGTTCATTGGCCCCGTAATGAGCACCCCCAGATCCTTCTCCTCCTCTGTCTGGACTAGCTGTACTCTCCCCAGCTGGTAACTCCTCTTTGGGTTCTTCATCCCAAAACGCAGCACCTTGCATTTTTTGGCTTTAAACCCCAGTTGCCAGGTGTCTGACCAGGTTTCAAGCTTTGCCAGATCATCCTGCAACCCCTGCCTTCCCCCTAGGTCATCCACTACTTCTCCTACCTTGGTATCATCAGCAAACAAACTGATCTTTCTCTTGATGTCTAATGATATGTCTGCAATGAATATTCCAAACAACACTGGTCCCAACACCGAGCCCTGTGGAACACCACTCATCACTACCCTTGGGTGTGGGAGCTCCCCATGCACCACCACCCTCTGTTGCCTTCTCTGAAGCCAAGTCCCTGCCCATCTCACCAGCTTTCCACCTGCCCCTGTGCCTACTAACTTACTTCCCAGCCTTCCATGTCTTACTGAAGATCCAGATACAGGACATCCACTGCATAGCCCCTGTCCAGTTGCCTAGTTACCCAGTCATAGAAATTCACCAGGTTGGTTTGGCAGGATCTGCCCTATATGAAACCATGCTGTCTGCTGTCCTGTAGTCCTTTGACCTCTAGGAGGGCCACCGGCCCCTCCTTCAGGATAGTCTCCATTAGCTTACCCACGATGGATGTGAGGCTCACTGGTCTGTAGTTTCCTGGTTCATCCTTGGGGCCACTCTTGTGGAGGGGCACCACATGAGCTGTCCTCCAGTCCTGAGGTACACACCCAAATGTAGTGAGGCATTAAATAGGTCTGCCAAAGGTCTTGCAAGGGCCTCTGCCAGCTTTTTCAGTACTCTGGGGTGGATGCCATCTGGGCCTGGTACCTTATCCACCCTCAGTGCCTTCAAACCTTCCTGAACTCTGCCCTCCATGATTTCCCCATCTGTCACCCCCCCGTTTCTGCCATTCCCCCCCCCCTTGGGTGTCACCTCCCTCTTCTCTTTAGTAAATACTGAGCAGAAGTACTCATTTAGTGCTTCTGCCTTATCATACCCTGCTTCCACCCAACTGCACTCCTTCCTAATTCTTACTATGTGGTCCTTACAGTTCCTTTTCTCCCTGATATGGTCCTTATAGCTCCTTTTCTCCCTGATGTACCAAAAAGAAGTTCTTCTCCCCCTACTTAATGCATTGTGTCAGTCTGAGTTCTGTAGATGCCTTGGCTCCCCTTACTGCCCTTGTCATCTCCTTTGATTCCATCAAGTACTCCTCCCTGTCCTCCCCTCTCTGTTTTCTTGTACTTCCTAAAGGCAGCTATTTTCCTCCTGGACATTGGTCCATGGACCATGGTATAACCCTCCAGGTTCAGGTCTCAGTCATGAACTGCGGTGGCCCAGGTCTCAGTGACCACTGTCATATCCATCTCTCCCTCAGTTCACATCAGCTGGAGCTCAGGCATTTTATTGCCTAAGCTCCTGGCATTTAGCAGTACTATCTTCCACCCTTCCATATACTTCCATTTCCCTGCTTGCATTCCCATGGGGATTCTGTCTTTCCCCAGTCAGCACCTTACCAGTCAGCCTTTTCTTGCATTCCTCCAGCTCCCCAGGGAGGTGGAGACAGATTATCTCCTTTATCAGACTCCCCTCAACAGCCTTTTCTCCCATCCCTCCCCCTTCACAAGTTTAACCCCACCTTTCACCAACGAGCCCCTCTATTTTCACCTTAAGGATTACCCTCCCTTCCAAACTGAGATGGAGCCTATCTCTAGCTTATGGCTCCTTATCCTCCCAGGTCTCCCCCAATCTCCCATCGACCCATACCCTCTGGCCCCACACCACTCCCTGAGCAACTGGTTTATCTCCCTAGTATTCTTCTTATGTTGCCCACTAGCCCTTGGCACCAGCAGGATTTCTGAGAAGAAAATAACAAATCCCATGTCATGGCAGACCCTGGCAAGCTCCTGAAACTTGTCTGTATCTCTAGCTCACTATTTCCTCTATGTCATTGGTACCCAGGTGGACCAGTATGTCTGGGAACCTCCATAATCCTTTGCAAGCTGATATACCTCATGCTTGGCCCTGTGCACTGTTAGTCCAGGGAAGCATTTTGTTCTAAGAGGGCAGACTTCCCCCTCCCTATCCCATTTGGTATCCCTGATCATGGAATCACCCAACAGGAGAACTCTGACCACCCCTTTTCCTCCATTTCCCCCTTCCATGTCCCTCATCCTTTCTACTGGCTCTTCTCCTCAGCCGGCTTCTTGCTCCTCCCTCTATCTGGGTGCCACCTGCTGCCCCTCCTTATTTACGTTGGCCAACCCCTCCCTCCAGTCTTATGTCTCTCTTCCTCCCAAGTATCCTTCTGTACTCCACTACTCCATTACTGCTCATGACTGGTCCTTCCACCCATCTGCTATACTTGCCTGGCTCACCTTCCCTTCCTTCCTGTCTCCATTCAGCCCCACTTACCTGTCGTGCTCTCCTGGCCTAAACCCTCAGCTCCCTTTGCTGTATCCTCTGTGTACTTCTGTTCCCTTTCCTTGCCCTTTCCTCCCAACTCGTCCTTCTCCTTGAGCTTTCCTCCTTCAACCCCCTCTTCCTCCTGCTCTGAACCCCAACCCCCAATTTTTCTGCATTCTAAGTTCTCATGTTGTTCTTCCTGCTATCTGGACCCTGCCTCCTGCTCCCCCTTTCCATCTCTAACCCCCCGCCATGGCTACATCCCCCTCATCCTCAAGCAGGTGATGAAAATTGAAGTGGTTACTGAGCTTAAGGTCTGATCTGCCTCCCCTCATTGCTTCCTTCTGTCCAGCCTCAGCCATCTGCCTACTTCCCTGAGAATGTCCTCCCTTTGCCCCCCTCTGTGAGGGTCCCCAGATACCTGCCTGCTTCCTTGATAGTGTCATCCTTTTGGGCCCCCTCTGTCACAGTCCCTATGCAACCCCAGAGTACTCTACAGCACTCCTTTCCCTATGCCCCCACCTCTAGTGCTTTGTGCAACCCTGTGGGAGACCCTCAGCCCTATTCTCCATCCATACCTTCCTTCTCCCTCCAGCTGTCTCCTAATCCTCTCAACCTCCTCCCTAAGCTGTGCCAGCTGGTAGCAAAATGGGCAACCACCAATCTTCCAAGCCCAGTCCAGTGTCATCGCCACCCCACACCCTGTGCACCCCACCACTCTCCCAAAGATGCCGGCCCTAATGATGTGTGGTCCCATCCCCTTCCAAGTAGGTTTCCTTGAGTGAACCACCAGGTTCCCTACTAGCCCAAGATACACTGCTACCCACTAATCAAGTCACCCACTAATCCTATATACAGTCCCACAGTAAACAGGTATCCCCATTACTAGGTGCAGTACTACACAGTAAACTTTTAGGGGAAGTGTACAGCTCCTTAAGCTCCTCTATCTCAGCCTTTAAATCCAACCCCCAGTGGCTAGAACTACATGAGCTGGACCTGAAGCCTTTTCCTCCAATTGCAGGGCAGGTGTTCCCTTATAAATGAGCTGAGCTCTGGGGAGGGAGGGAGAGGTGGGGAGGGTGGGATTAGGGTCTACACCCAACTCTCATGAGAGTGTATCAGCCCTGTGTCTGACCCTCACTGCACCTTCAAACACTACCAGCTAAGAAAATCTTTCAAGTCTACTTACTCTCCCAGCCTCCAGTTAGAAGCTTATTCCCCCTTCACTAACTGAAGACTGACTGAGCTGGCAGTCACACCTTGCATTCAAACAGCACTAATCCCCTGTAATATGATGCCTGCACTTACAGGCCAGATAGCAACTTTTAAACACACACAGACACCAAATTGTCTGTTTGAATCCCTTCCTCCTGACCAAACTTAATGCAAAAGCAATAAAAGGCTACCCAAACTAAATGAAAAAGCACAATAAATGGCAGCTAAGACCAGCCCTCAAATACAATTACAAACACACAGAATACCAGCGAAGAAATTCTTTCAAGTCTACTTACTCTCCCAGCCTCCAGCAAGAAGCTTATTCCCCCTTCACTAAGTGAAGGGTGATACACCACCTCTCTTTTCCGGAAGAGGAATCAGTGAATGACTACACTGAGGAAAGACACTCCAAGGTGACATATGCCACACTGGAGGAAGCAGTACAGATTATTAGGGCTTCACCACATGCATGGCTAGCAAAAACTGACATTCAAGCAGTATTCAGACTCCTTCCTGTATGGCCACTAGATTGGGATTTGCTGGGTTTGAAGGTAGATGTGAAGTATTATTTTGACAAAGCCATGCCCATGGGTTGCTCCATGGCATGTACCTTCTTTGATCTATTTAGTACCTGCCTGCAAGGGATATTTCAGTGGAGGATGGGGTACAAGGCAGTGCTTCATTATTTAAATGATTTTCTACTCATACGGAGCAGCAAGGAGGAGACAGAGGCAATGCTCAGGAGCTTTCAGGGATTGTGTAAGAAGTTACAAGTGCCTTTGGCACAAAATAAGACAGAGGTCCCCAGCAGCAGTTTTTAGTTTCTGGGTATAGAGATAGGTGCTCAAGGGGAAGTGTTTAGAATACCACAGAAGAAGGTAGCTAAGTTGAGAGAACTCTTGCAAGATCACTGGAGTGAGTGGAGGAATCAGCAGAGACAGGTGAAGCAACTGATTGGACACCTCAGTTTTGCTTGCTGGACCATCAACTCAGGGAGGGCCTTCACAAAGTGTTTGGCACATGCAATACAGGGAGTTACCAGGCCACACCTCTGGGTGGATATCACAAGGGGCACCAGAGAGGATTTGAGAATCTGGGAGGTATTCCTTCAGACATTCAATTGCATGTTTTTTTGGCAAGACAAGTGGGCATTTAATAACAACCTAGAATTATATACAGATGCTGCAGGGAGTTTATGCATGGGGGCTATTGCAAGGGAAAGTGGTTTCCCGAAGCATTACCAGAGTCATGGGTGAAACAGGGACTAAGCAGAGACATCACATTGCTTGAAATCATGCCTATATGGGTATTCACACTAGTATGGGGGAGGCAGAGTTACAAACCAGAAAGTAACTTTCAGGTAAGACAGCAAAACAGTCATGGACATACTCAACAATGGGGGGGGCCTCATTCAGACTGGTTTTGTGGGTGCAGAGGCAGTTAGTGCTACAGGGCTTGAAGTTCAATATGTTCTTTAAGGCTAGAAACATCGAAGGAGTCCAAAACACAATAGCTGACAGCCTCTCCCATCTGCAGTTGGATAAGTTCCGGGCATCAGCACTGAAGGCAGAGGTTCAAAAGATGCCCATACCAGAGAATATTTGGGAAGTTGGTTGGAAGGAGCCAAAGTGCTATTTCACAACTCCTGGTCCCCCAGGACCCTCAGATCCCATGAAGGGGCATGGGGAGCATTCCAAGCTTTCAGGTACTTGCACACCATGGAAGTAAGTGGGCAGATCACAGACAAACTAGTTGGAAAATAAATTGTGTACAAGTGGAAAAGAGGGATAGCCCATGTGACAGTAGGAAGGCACCTTGTGGCCATCAGCATAATTTGTAACCTGAGAGAGTGGCAAGACCCAACTAAAACCATGTTGGTTAGATGAATGATCCAAGAGTGGGGATGTTAAGAGATCAAAGAGAGAGATGATAGGAGACCAGTGTCAGAAAGGATCCTGGCAGGATTAGGGTGGACAATGGCAGCAATATGCAGATCAGAAGAAGGCCTGCTATTTCAAGCCATCTTTACAACAATGTACCATGGGGCCCTTAGGTTGAGTGAAGCAGTAGGGCATGACAAAAGCAACAAAGGGAGCAGGCTGGATATGGAGGATATAACATGGCAGGAGGACACAATTGCCATATGGATCAGGAGCTCAGAGACAGATCAAGAATATAATGGCTCTTGGATCCTGCCTTGTGAGAATACACAAAAGCAACCATTTGCCCAGTATGGACTCTGTGGGCTTACACTGCCATGCAACATAAAAAACTAGGGCAGTTCTTCATCCTTGGGGATGAGAAGAGAGTCACAAGCTATTAGGTAACAGCAGTCCTTAAAAAGAGCATGAATTTTATGGGAGAGGACCCAAAACACTGTTCTTAATATTCATTTAGAATTGGGGTGGCATCACAACTGTCAGCAGCAGGGGGATCAAATGAACAGGTAGAGGGGGTTGGACATTGGAAATCCACATGTTATGGACATCACATAAGAACTCTGAACAAATAAATGTTTAAACATTTCTCCTTTTCTTCACCGGTTAAGTGGAGGGGGGTGGGTGACACTGGATAGGGGTAGGAAAAGGGGGAATAATGATGGCAGAAGTGGGAAAGGATTGTTAAGTTACAAGATCCAAGGTAGACTTGGCAGGGTAAGGGGAAAAGAACAACAGAGGTTTAATCATGCACAATTTGGGGTGTTTGGCAATTACGGTTTGAAGACTGGAGGTCTGGATATGTGAGCACTCGTACATTTATTAAATGAAGAGGAAAACATCCAGAAAAGTGGGGTTGGGGGGGCAGGCAGCTACACCAAGACCCTAGACAGTGCAGGCAAGCATGAAGTGGGCCCAGCTACTTCCAACACTGAGAGACATGAGGGAGAGATGTCTACCATTGGAGACGATTATAACACAATTAGGAGGAAATTACATTGGGTTCCAACCATGATTGGACATTTTTCTGCAGATTAAGTATGACACAGAGATAATAAACAAATGGTGGCCACATGTAGCACTGACATGGTCAGATATGGTGCCCCACAGAGTCTGGAGGTATGCCCATAGCCACGTAGCAGTTGAGAGAATAAAAAGGAAAATGAACAGGAGAATAGGCACATGGGTTTTAGCCAATGGGGACAGGGTCATTAGGAGAGGTATAGATGAAAAGGAGGATGAATTTTGCAGACCAGACAGGGTACACTTATCAAACCTGGGGGTTGAGTTATTTAAGAGAGAAACTATAGGGAGTATCGAAGAGTAGAGAAGGCAGTTAGGGTAATGGGGGAGGAGCTTACAGGGAAAGGCCCGCCATGCAATGCAGGCTGGAGATGGGCTAGTGGGGAAAACAGGATATTAAAAATTTCAAAAGGAGGGATGGTGGGGAAGAAGACCACACAAAAAGAGGATGACAATAACAACATAAAAACAAAAATGGTAATGGGTTTTACATTGTTACCTCCAAATAAAAAAAGCCCTCCCCATAGATTGTACGTCTGGTGGGTGAGAAGATGAGAAAGAGATTACTTAAAAAATGGAGGATAAAAAATGTTAGAATTTTTTTTTATTTATTTAGTGATTCAGAAAAGACCTTTCAATGCAAGCTTTTTCACAAAGGTTCTACGTTATAGATTGCAAAACAAAGTACTATAGGAGAAAGCAAAGGTACATCACAATGAATGATACAGCTTGGATTCAGAACTTACAGAATAACTCAAAACATAGGTACAAGTTAAAATAACAAGAAAAACACTTTATGAGGGTGAAGGGGTAATAAGCAGCCACAAAATGCCTTGTCAGTAGTTCAGAGGGATGGGGATATCTGGCAGTGGGGTGAAGAAAGGAGGTATGAGATAGAGGTAGGTAATGTAGTGAAGGTGAAGGATGGGGGAAGAAGGGTGATAAGGTATAGGGAGAAATGGTGGGAAGGGGAGACTGAGTGGAGAAGACATGCTAGAGTAAATGGTGAGGTGAAAGGGGACATGGTCAGGCAGCCTGCATTAGTAGCGACTGTTATGGAAACTCACAGGACTGGGAGTTGGGGGAGGGGGAGGTGGGGTGGAAGATGCTGAAGAAGCATGACTCAAACTAATTGCTGATGCAAGTCATGAGAAGGGACAGATGGAGGGCTATCTGAAGCCAGCCTAGTGCTTGCTGGGGGGCAGAGAGAGCAAATGTGGCTGGACTTTGGGACAGGTGCACTTAGAAAGTGTTATTATGTGCTATTTAAGGTCAGTTTTGAATTGGGTCAGACAGTTGGTGGCCAAGAAGTGCCTGTGGAGTTCATTCATCCACAAGGGGGCCCAGAAGGCAAATGCACATGTCTGAAGTGAAGTGCAATGGAAGGGGATAGCCAAGGCCCCTCTAATCCTACCTCTGGTGACCTTTAATGAGTTGGCCACCTTGATCAAATTGCCTACACAAGGTGGTGTTTTACCCAATAGAACCTTTTTCCCTAGGATACGAGTCTAGAATTTGACCATGTTTCTTAATGACAACTAATTTGCACATTTGTACAGAGTACAGGTGTGAGTGCCACACTCAATATCCAGGGTGAGTGCAGGCTTTGTTGAGTGCAGTCTGAACTCTCTTGTATGCTGTATCCCTTTCCACCCCATTGACCACTAGTCCATAGTCAATGTTAGGTATAATGGAACTATGGACTGAGAGGCGGAGGGCTTCTGGAGAGAGGAATTGCTTGTGCCTGTACAGGACACGAATCTTGGTACTGACTATCTTGACCAGAGAGTCAATATGGTGTACAAATGTAAGGGTATTATCTATTATGACCCCCAGATACTTGAAAAAGTGGACTTATTCCAGCGGCTCACTGCATGAGTTGGAGATGATGAGGGAGTGGTGCTTATTTTTGTTGGGACTGGACACAAACATGGCCTTGGTCTTCTTGTAATTGAGTAGTAACTTGCTAAATGAAGACAAGACAAAAGCTGTCCTCTTCGGGACCCGGCGACTGGGTAAAGACCGTAGTGGTCTTCTCCTGATAACGTCAGCTCGAGGAATGCGTGTTGAGGTCACTGACCAGTTTAAGTATCTTGGGGTTGCCCTTGACCATGAGCTAACCTTCAAACCCCACATAGATGTCCTAACAAAATATATCCACCAAAGACTGGACTTGCTATACCACCTTGGAAACTCCCTCTCTGGAGACGCACATAGAACCATTGCTAACTGCAACTTCCTCCCCTCTTTACTGTATGGTTCTCCATTATTACTGTCCCTCAGAGAGACCAAACTAACCAATCTTTCCACCCTCTACCACCGCATTGCTCGCTTTGCAACCCACTCCTCCCCTAGGCGGCATCACTGCTAAGCTCTTAAGGACCTTCACTGGCCAACACTCAAGCTTAAACTATCTTTTTCCCCTACCTGCCATTCCTACAAACTCCTCTCCACTCACCACCCACCTCACTTTAGTGACCTGCTTACCTCTAATGTCCCCCTCCGCAACCTCTGGTCTACCTCCAGTCGACTCCTGAACATACCCTGCATCTGCACCAATCAAGGAAAATGCTCCTTCCAGTCACTGCCCCACATTTCTGGAACTTGCTCCCCTCTTCCCTACTTGACAAACCCTCCCTCTCCTCTTTCAAGGCCGGTCTCAAAGTCTACCTCCAGAAACTGAGCCACTGCTGCTGTAACCGCTAGATAAGCTCCCTACCCCTCATAACAAAATGTGGCTACTTATAAATCCTTGGCTCCCCGTGTACCAACTAACCTCTATTAACTGTTACCTCTGTACAAACTGTGTTATGTATCTTTTTTGAATGACCCATGGACTTTTGTTTTCCCCCTGGGCAATGCAATTTTCTCTGAATATGTTACTTGCTACATGCTCTCTGTCTGTGCCTTACAGTTACCCAACCTCCTGTACAAATTGTATATGTATTTTGAAGCTGTATACTGTACCTTATGTAAAGTTGGTGGTGTACTCACCCTGGGTCACCCCTGAAAAAGGGACCTCCAGTCTCAGTGGGTTTACCTGGTAAACAAAATCCAAATAAATAAACAAACTTATAACTACAGAACCAGTACATACATTTGGAGAAGGAGTTCTGCAGCTCAAATTGTAGGGTAGCCTGAGATGTGCTGTTACATAGATACATAGACAGTGTCGGCAGATAAGGGCCTATGGCCCACCCAGTCTGCCCATTTGAGCTTGTAAGTTCAGTTTGTTTTCCTAGAAGTCCGTTTCCCTTACCCCTGCCCTCTAGAATTTCTTTATGTCTATCCCATGCATTCTTAAATCCGTGATTGTTTCAGCCCCCACCACTTCCTCTGGCAGGGTGTTCCACTTGTCCACCACCGTTCTGTGAAGAAATTCTTTCTCATGTTTCCTCTGAATCGTCCTCCTCCAACTTCATCCCATGCCCTCTAGTCCTGGAACATCTTTTTGCTTAAAAATAGTGTTTTCCTGCACCCTGTTTCTCCCTGTAAGATACTTGTATGTCTCTATCATATCCCCTCTTCCTCCTCTCCTCCAGGGAGTACATGTTCAGTTACTTCAACCTGTCTTCATAGGACTTGTGATGCAATCCATGCACCATCTTTGTTGCCCTCCTCTGAACCTTCTCTACCCTGTCTATGTCCTTACGTAGGTATGGTCTCCAGAACTGTACACTGTACTCCAGGTGGGGCCTCACTAGTGTCTTGTATAGCGGAATTATGACCTCCCTTTTCCTGCTGGTGATGCCCCTGCCTATACATCCCAGCATCCTATTTGCTTTACCTGATGCCTTGTCACACTGTTTCCTACCTTGAGGTCATCAGAGATAACAACCCCAAGATACCTTTCCTGCTTGGTGCATGCTATATCCTCACCCCCCAACTGATACATTGTGCCAGGGTTTTTGTGCCCCATATGCATTATCTTGCACTTCTTTGCATTGAATTTCAACTGCCAAACCCTTGACTATTCTTCAAGTTTCTGCAGGTCCCTTCTCATTCTGTCTACACCCTCTGGTGTGTCTACTCTGTTACAGAGCCTTGTGTCATCAGCGAACAGTGAAATTCTGCCTTCTAGATCATGTGCAATGTCACTGATGAAGATGTTGAATAGGACCGGTCCCAGCACTGATCCCTGTGGTACCCCACTGGTCACTCTTCCCTCTGTGGAGTGACAGCCATTTATCACCACCCTCTGGGTCCTGCCACCCAGCCAGTTACCTACCCACCACACTACTGTCCTGCCCACACCCATATTCCCCAGTTTGTGTAACAGTCTTCTATGTGGCACAGTGTCAAAGGCCTTGCTGAAGTCCAGATAGGCCATGTCCACTGCCCTCCCCTGATCCACCTCCGTAGTCACCCAGTCAAAAAATTCAATGAGGTTGGTCTGACATGACCTTCCCCTGGTGAAACCATGCTGCCTTGGGTCCTGTAGTCCATTGACAACCAGATGTTCCACCAATCTCTCCTTCAGTAGTGCTTCCATGATCTTTCCCACTACTGAGGTGAGGCTGACTGGTCTGTAGTTCCCTGCTTCCTCTTTGTTCCCACTTTTGTATGCTCAAGAGCACAGCATCATCTGCATATAATATGAGTTTGGTGTCGCAGGCTGTGGGATGGTCATTTAAGAAGAGGCTAAAGAGTAGGGACCCCACTATTAATCCCTGGGGCACCGCTAATGATACCTCTCTTGTGCTGGATACTGTTTCCCCAATTTTGACACATTGATTTCTTTGTATCAGACAGCCTTGGAACCAGCAAAGGGTATTTGGTGCAACACCCATGTTTTGCAGTTGGGTCAGTAACAGGGGGTGGTTCTTTACTGTATAAAGAAGTGGACATAAGTGTATATAAATGGATGTTTAAAAGGTTATAAAGAAAAGGATGATTGGAGCACTGTGACCGATTATCTTTTGGAATTATAAATCTTATAAAGGACAAACTTACGTGATGTAATGGCATTTACCAAATAATTAATTAACTGCTGAACTGAGCACCCACCACTCAACGCACCTGTCTTTTTCTTGGGGGAAGTCCAGGACAATGGATCTGTATGTGCAGCATTTACTTTCCCTTTTTATCAGGTGATGGTAGCACAGAGTGTGTGTCAAAGTAGCCCACACCCATCCCTTAGATGGACAAGCTCTATAATCTAAATTACAGGCCTTAACCATTAAGTCCCCAAAGAGTTACACATATGGGAATTCAAGACATACAAATAAGTCTGTAAAACAACATGTGCCAGTGACTGAGGCTGAACCAGGCATTCCTTTGTTTATGAAGCAGCAGTTTTAACCATTAAGCTGCAGGATTCTCTCATTAGCTGGACTGCTAGTCAAAGCACAAGAATTTTGAGTACTGCAATTGTATCCTTCATCACCAGACAGCACTCTACAGTTTTTCATTACTTATTTTTATGCACAACAGTAGCAGGTGAACCATGGGTTTGCTGTACACATTTCACATTTTCACTGATGGTTGTGAAAATAATAAAGCTAACAAGGATGGTCACTTAAAACAGCAGGTGAATGAAAAAATAATTCCAAAAAACAAAGTTTCTGTTATGGTCATGAAAGATACTGGCAGAACTGTTGATTTTGTTTTTTCTGGATGCTTTCTATGCTGTGTGCTGTACATTTGCAATTGTGTCTGGAGTCTTACCCTTCTTGGGTCCTCAATGTTATTGCTATGCAAAAGTCAGGCAGTCTTTTTTTTCTTGAGAAATACTTTAAAACTTTCATAAAACTCTTAAATGATAATGAAAAATGTAAATGTTTCCACCAAAATAAACCAGAAGACATATGACATCAATCAGGAAGAAGAAAAAAAAGTGGGGTCAAATTTTAACCCATTTTCATTGTACTGCTGCTTTAATGTAAAAGATTCTTACCAGCTTCTTTTCTGTTTATTTGTAAATTCAGTTTGATTTTGGATTTATGCAATTTTTCTGTAAATTCACATAATGAGTTTGCATAAAATATTTCTGGATGTAGGTAAAGCAGACAACAGATATGGATCAATAGTACAGCTTATGGTCTGTAATAAAGTTGTATTACTCTAGTGGGACTAGGTTAGCATGGTTTGGTAGGTAGCACATCCTTCTCTGGGTCAGAAAGTCATGGGTTCTAGTCCCACAGCTGGAGTGACATCCTTCAGATGAGATGTTAAATTGAGGTCTAATTAACCTTTTCTGGTAGATGTTCCTGTGGACTTTACAGATCCCATTGCACTTCTGGAGAAGTGTATGGAAATTTTCCCTGGTTTCCTGACTTCTAACCACATTTCCGCACTTCACTAAAATGCCCTAACAGATTAACATGGTATCTTTTAAATTGGTTTATATCTCTACCTTGTGCAAGGCTGAAAAAGGAAAAAACAGTATTGCTATGCCTTTCTTCATTCTTTTGTAGATAAAAATAAATCAGTAAATAAATAAATTTATATTCAAACAGTTATTGTCTGTCTAACAGGTTTTTTTTTTTATTATGGTGGCCCTGAAGTGCAATACACACACAAAAAATATTTTAATTCAATCAAATAAGTAGAACAATAACCCCCAAAAAAATAAATGCAAAAAAAAGAAATAAAGCAGCAAAACCAAACTTAGTGTTATACCACAAAAAAAAAAAAAAAGAAATGTAAAGAACTCAAGTGTCAATGCAAGCAAAAAGGCCATCACAACTAAAAATATCATGCAAATAAAAGAAGCACGGCACAACTAAAAAGTGAATGCAACCACAAATGCACAGCACAACAAAAAATGGAATGCATACAAAAAAACCATAGCACAGTAAAATAGTGAATACTAACAAAAAACACAGTACAACAAAACAATGAATGCAAGCACAAAAGCATAGCACATCCAAAAAGTGAACATATACAACAAAGCACAACATGACAAAAAATGAGAATGCAAACAAAAAAGTGGAGAACTTGAAATCCGAGTGCGGGGGTGAGGATGAAGCCCCTGAAGATACAGGAATTGCTGAATCTGCACTCACCCAAATGTACTCACCCTTTTCACGTGTTGCTGAAAAAGAGTAGCTCTTATCACATGGTACCAAAAATACTTATTTAAAAGATACACCTAGCATTTCAGGTGATCATGTAGAACACCAGGAATGTGTAGGACCTATGCTATTAGGGTAGCGCTCAAGTCACTCTATTTGGAACGATCACCCATTCCTTTACTTTTTATTAAATTATTTGGGTTGGAGTTTTCCCCCACAACACCCTGTAAAAAATAAATAAGGGGAGTGTAAAGGGTGAAACGCCTGACTTTAAATAAACTGACAACCAAGTATGATACATGACCAAAGCAGTGCTGTATTCAGGAAGCTTTCTAGGTGAACTCAGTATTCTACTCTATCACTGTATATTGAACAAGGAACTGCTGTGCTCTCTAAAGTCTGACATCACAAAACATTGGAGAGAGGTGGTAAAGGAGATGGCATGGGGAGGCTTGATGACTTGGCCTTTTGCTGCCCCCAGGTGGAGTTCTGGGGATATCACAGGAAGTCTGGGCAACCTCAAATGGAGTGGCCAGGTTCTCTGGTATGTGGTACCACCACGCATGCACAGTTATGCAATGGATCTAAGTGGAAAAATGGAACCATGATTGATGCACACATCATGAAGCCCTGCCCACCTACATCCATTCTCTGCCACCATAAACCATTGGCCTAATTCTAGTCATGAGTCACTGGGAGTTGGGAAGGATGGCCCTCCACTTCCCTGTGGGGATTCTGTGGAGGTTTCGCTTTTGTGGTTCCAGGGCAGGTTGGAACAAGGCTGATTGCCCACCTGCATCAACCTCCAAGACAAACAGCTTTATAAAAAATGCTGCAGCATGTGTCATCTTAATACACACACACACACACACACACACACACACACACACACACATACTATAAGGGCAATCACACCGTTAAGAACAACAACTGAGGGAAATATGTAAATGGTGTCTTACCTGGGTATTAAGTTTCCTGATGTAGGAGTCTTGTTGGGATGATGTCTGTCAGATCTGTAAAATACAATACAGGAACAGGATCACAAAGGATCAGTAGTTCTTAGGGAGTAAATAGAAAGGGCAAGACAGGTCAGACATAGAGCAATACTTAACTGATGGTGAAGGTGTCAGCATCCTGTTACACCTGTAAAAGAGAAACATAGGTTAATGTGGAGAAAATACAGTAGTGAGAGCAGAGACAGAGAGCAGAAAATCGATATAGGACAGCATAGGAATTAAAAATGAAAGGGTGCTTTAGATAAAAAGTTACAGTTAGGACAAAAAAGGAAGCTACAGATATAGTGAATGAGACAGAGGTATGGAGAAAGAAACTGAATTAATAAAACAGACAACAAAGGCCGATCCAGTGGCATTGAGAGTTGAGGCACTGGATGGCACACCTCACGCTGGCTACCTGGGTTCAGGAATGAACCCAGATCATCAGGGGTTAGGAAGGGAGGGAGAGGATTGAGCATCCAGAGGACAGCTCTCCTCTTCCAGGAGGGAGGCGGGCTCATGCTCAGCACTTGGCTGGCCTCTGGTGGAAGATGGAGGCATAGCAAGTGTTGGAGCATATAGAAGGGTTGGGAGTGACGGACATTAATAGAAATTCCTTGGCATTGGCGCTCTGGCCACTCCCCTACAGAACAGGAGAAAATACCTTCAAACTCCAATGGAGATGGAGCACCGGAGCTTGCTCTCAATATACAGCCACCTTACTGGCACCCCTCGACCAACAAAACCAGATGTTTTGGGGTGTTTGGGCCCCATCTTGTACCCGCCCAAGGGGTAAGTCATGGCTTCATGGGTGACAAGGGCAGACCAGGTAAGTCAACTTGCAGAGGGATGGCTCCCAGGTGCTCCTGAGGATATTGGAGCTAGTGGGAGGGAAGCAAGAAAAACAGAATGTAAAAAATAAATAGATAACAAAAAGAGAAAGTGTTGTTGGGGGGTACTGAAAAATCACTTTTCACTCCCCCCCATGGCCTTGTGGTCAGTAACGTAGTAGCTCAGCTGCTGTGTTGATGACATGGCTACAGAAGTAAACCCAGGAAGTCTTGTCAGAAGGCCATAACTGAGACAGCTGCAGCATAGCAGTGCGTCTCAGCTGGGAAAATATTGGCATCCACTCCACCACAACAGCAACCTCCATGACTGGGCCAGGGAGCTTGCTCCTGCTGCATCGGGGACACCGCAGCTGTGCACAGTCATAAACTGGCACTCCTTCCTAAAATGGGTGGAAGGAGGAATTAAAAAGAGAAGAAAAAACACAGTAGCCCTCTAAATGATGACCAGGTTTAACCGGACCAGGTTATATACCTGCACTGATGAGCTACCGGCAGGAAATAAATATATCTAAGGAAAAAAACATAACCCAGTGGGCTTCTGAGAACTCTTTTGAGCTAGTGGCCAGATATTATTAAAATAATTTAGCATTATTGATAGTGGGGCAGAGTTGTCCCAGGAATGCAAGTTTCTATAATACCAGTGATAGGCTAGTTTTCGGTGGCCAGAGGCCAATGTGTTTAAACAAGTTAAGAATCTGTTCCCTGGGATGTGGTGGTGGGTCACTGGGCCCAGATATAATTTTGGCAGGCAGCTAGGAGGTGGAGTGTTAGCCAAGTGTAAGAGGGTGAGCTGGGCTGCTACAGGTAGCTGGCGACCACTAAAAGTAGATGTTCCATGGGGTGTTTTCTCCAAGCCCTAGAGAGCTCAGGCTGTGGCCTGCTTCATGTGGACAGGAGATGGGGACAGGAGCTTCTCAGGAGGTAAAGGAGTCTAGTTATAGCACCTCCTCTATCTTCCCAAGCCACTGCTGCAACTACAAATTTAATTGCCCCGATGGGCTCGGGAGCAGGACAGACCTTGGAAGGTTGCCAGGTGGTAAGCCACACTCGAAGCTCTTAAAGCAGCATTATTCATTACTGTCAATTCTTAAACAAGGCATACTGTCCTGACATTATTTAAGCCTCTTAGCATTCCAGTTTATGTCTTTGATGTCCTTTTGTGTTAACCTGTTGCTAATTCATATATTTTAACTTTTGTATTCATTAGCTCATGTCAATAAAAATTAACACCTCTTGGGTTTGAAATAGGTGCAGAGTCTATGCCATGACATCAGATACCCACAATTAGTATATGCTCATTACGGATGAGGCTTATTTGATTAAAAAGCCTATAGTTTACACAGTCACAGGTGGAAATGGTTGCAGTTTATGCTGCAGGTGTCATGGTGGACATGAAACAGTATGGGCGATGGGAATACTGTCGCAGATGTGAATAACATCAGTGCCATAACTGTATGTCTGTCTGTCAGCAAAGTTTACAAACAATTCAGCCACTTTTTTTGAGGGATGGGGGTTGTGCCTCCTGCACCCCACCCCCACACACCCCATAAATAAATATAATCAACTGCATGGTCACACAATATTGAAGAAAAAAATACAGAAACAGTCATTTAGTTTGCAACCTCTAGGAATTTTACAGTTTTAAGTCACCTAGCCATTATTTGCATGAATCGCAGGCCATCAGAATAGAACCCTATCACTACTCCCAGGCAGTCCACTATCCTTACTGTTAGCTAAATGAGTAGAGCTACCACAACAGGTTCCACATCTGAACTTTATAGATTCCCACAGTAGGCGGCAATCTGGGCAGCACATGAGTGGTCCCAAGCAGCACTCTCGGAGCAGTATGAGACTCTCGTCCACCATGCCACTTCTGCTGCAAGGTGTCCGCTATGACACCTGCAGCATAATGTGCAAGTGAGTCTTTGGGGAGATATCTGATATTAAAAAGCCAAGTCTGAAGTTTTCTGTTGAAAATTCAACTTCCTATGATATTTTCACTGACTTAAACTGCATTGTTCATTCACAATAAAAGTGGAAGCATGAACAGCTTGATACAGTGCACACTTTTTTTCTTAATTTAAAAGTTCTGACCATTGCTTAATAAGAATGTTTTTCACATCAGTGGGAGCTTTTATCATGTGTGGCTGCAACATTTTAGACACCATGCAAATGTAGAAATCTGTACAGAAGCACTTCTGCATCTATCTCAGCTGAGGTAGCAGCTCCTTTCACATGCATTTTTATGGAGCGGTGATGGATGCAAGTGACTTCTGTACAAAGTTTTCACATTCACATCCTGCTAACTACTGCAGCCACACTGCATTAATGTTCCCAATGTAAATAACGATACTGGGCTTTGCTTACAAAATACTGCTTTTATTAGTATATTTTACAGGGTTCAGAAACAGTGCTGGAAACATGAATACCGGTACAAGGCTTGTAGAAACAAAGCACAAGAACAGGGCTCAAGCTTTATTATAACATCAGTTTGCCTGCACATATCCAGGCATGTAAATGGTAGCATGAACACATCAACAGGGAAAATGGACCTTAGCCTCCTACTGGAACAATAAAGTGCAGCAGTTATTTTATTTTCTATCCAAACAGTTCATTCACATCACAAATAGAACAACTCGGGGACAAATTCAGCTGTCGTATTGATAGAGCAGCAATTCTTTATGCCAGAAATAACATCATATTTAAGCTGATACAGGCATATAGCATTCCATCACATATATTATAGCCAAGGAAATAGAAACCATTTCAGCTCCTCCCCAAAAAGCTGTGAAGATGATGACCTTGTCAATATGCGTATTTAACCACCTGGACCGAGGAGCGCATAGTGCTACTGTTGTTGTTGTTTTTTTTTTGGGGGGGGACTGGTTTCTGGTTCCACAGCTAAAATATGCAATGAAATGCTATGAACTGGCTTAAATATGAAGTTATTTCTGCTATAAATAAGTTGTTGAGCTATGACGACAGCAGCTGAATTTGCTCCTGGGTTGTTGTTCTTGGTCATGTTAGCTGGTGTAAATTAACTGTTTCAATACAAATAAAATAACTGCTGCACTTTATTAGCATAATTAGAGGTTGCGGTCCATTTTTTCCCCCTTCTGTGGTACAGAGCTGAAACCAACTTCGGGAAGCTTTGCGTTTTGTTTAGGCTAATAGAACTATGGTGACCGACAACCACCCAATGCTCTCCTTTATCATATGCCGAACACCAACGCCTGTTCCCGTAATAGTCAGCAGACATGAATGAGAGAAAGGGGTAATACAAAAAATCATCAGCACCTGGAAGACACTACAAAGGGATGTCCAACCCCTGACTCGCCAGCAACATGTTGCTCACCAAGCTGTTTTTCTGGCTTGTGAGGCAATGGGTCATCTGCATACACTTTTCTTGTCTGAACTCATTTTTGCGGCCCCATCCGCCTATGTTCAGTTGATGCAGCAGTTTGCTTCTGACAAGGTGCTGTCTCATGATCACTTTATTAATCAGCATTTCATTTCCCCACAACACTGCTGACTCAGTGTGAAGGTAGGGAACTTAAGCGGTTCCCCAGGTATAGTCCAGTGATTCTGAATCCTAGTAATTCAATTATTAAATAGTTGTCAGCTGTTCCTAATTTGGCTGCTATACCAGCTTGAGACACGATTATTTTAAATAAAACTGCAGATCCCTGTGCTGTTTAATAGCTCCCTACTTTATCTGACTGAAGTCTATGCCACACATAATCTTACTTTTATTTGTGGAGTGGAGAAGCCCCCTACATTCTGAGACACAGTCTCTGGGCCTCAGACATCCTTGGACTTTTGTGTAAACTAGCTCATGAAAAATCAGACCTTGCAGTCTTACGTCACTTAATGAATGAAGTCTCCTCTGTACCAAACATAATTGGACTTTTGTTTGGAACTCCCTATTTTGTCAGTGAAGTCAGTGTGTGTGTGTGTCCACACTGGGTCTGCAGCTTACGTTGGTGGACTTTTGTGTAAACTAGCTCCTGAATTAACAGAAAAAAGCAATAATTAATGACTGTAATTTAAAACATACAGTATTTCCAACTGCAACATGTTATCAGTATAGAGGTGTGAAAAAAGACCTCTTAAATTATATGTTACTATGTAAGAACTAAATTACTAAGAAGGCAAAATAGAGGACTTGGAGTTTCCAACACTGAACATCTTGTTTGTGTTTGTGTGTGTGTGTGTGGGGGGGGGGTTCAAAGGATCTAAAATCAGTCATGCAATAATACTAGGTTATGAAAGATCTTTGTACTTTCTAAAACACCAGGCACTTGGGGCAGTTAGGTGAACAGCTGTTAGTCTCCATGGTTACTAATCACTTAGGAATCCAGGATCCAGAATGAGCACACACATGGTCAAATAACCATTATACAATGGACAACAAGAATGCTGCTCTCTGGTTGGCCAGTTGGCACCTCTTGCCCACTGTGAATTCTCCACAGCACCAGTGGGAAGAGGTGTCAGCCAGCCTCTTGTAGTGCCAAGTGAGTATCACTCCGACAACTCCCACAGCAAAAGTACTAAATGCTTTCTTCAATCTCACCCCTGAAAATGAACTTGTGCAACACTGCCTTCTTGAATCCCTACTAAAGAACCACCAGAACAACATTGACACAAATAAAAACACCTGCACACTGATAAACCCATATGGAGCACAAAACAGTACTTCTCAAATAATTTTCTCATACCTGCTTCCTCCTGGCTCATCGGCTCAATTTTTGCCATGTTCAGCTCTCTCTGTTGTGATGTTTTCAAAGTAGCAAACTCTGAACTCACCAAACACCACAGTCATTCACCATAAAGTACCCAATCTCTGCATTATGAAAGGAAAAAAAGCTGTTTTCATTCAAAATAAAAAATATAAACTACCACCTCAACAGGCAGTCACGGACCCAACTTTACATCCTTTCAGCACTTGCAGCATTGTAGAGTCAGCAAATGACATGCCGCTCACTCCTATAACAGAAACTCACTCCCACTGATTCACATTGCCAGTCCCAATTAGGCCTTACTAAAAAAAGAAACAAAAAAACACCATCACCAAAATAGAAACAATAAAGTCCCACTGCAGCTTTACGAGCACAGCACCTTGCTCATTCCTCTTCCATACAGGGTAAGTCTCCCATATGTCTCTGTGTGTGTGTGTGTGTGTGTGTCTGTATTTCCACCTAACATGGTACTATTTTATATACAGTGGAAAGATATCCTACAGGATAGTATTAAAGAAATCTATTTCTTTTGGGAAAGAAAATACAGTAATCTGGTAAAATCTGTAATTACTAGCCATTGTATAAGCAATTTACCACAACAAGAGCGTAGGTCATGTTAGGATTTACAATGCCTAGTGTGTTTTACTCACTCTGCCTATTGGCCACATGACCAAATGACACATCAGGCATTGTAAATCTTAACGTAACCTACACCCTTGCAGTCAATCATGTGTGATGTCCAAAGCAAATCGAGGCCCTGTGGTCATCAAAGCATAAAGGTAGACAGGGCAAGTTTGTATGGAAATGCACACTAAGCTGAAGATTGTTTCTAGGTGCAGCCTGAGAGCATAAGGAAGTTAAGTGTCAGTGTCAGTGGCTCAGTAGGTAGCACACTTGCCTCTGAGGCTGGGAGATCAGAGGGCTGTGGGTTCAGTTCCCACATCTGGCACTTCGGGTTAATATCCCAATACTGACACTGTAGTGCAGCACGATGGGGTGCTACACTTAGAAACATAGACTTTGACAGCAGATAAGGACCACTTGTCCCATCTAGTCTGCCCATGTCCCTCTCTACAGGATAAGCTGCAGATCTTATTTAACCAACAGCCTATTTCTTCCTACCCCCACAAAAATTGCCTTATGTCTGTCCCATGCATTCTTGAATTCACTCACAGTTTTAGACCCCACAACGTCCTCAGGAAGGCTGTTCCATGCATCCATCACCCTCTCTGTGAAAAAATACTTCTTCACATTGCCCCTGAGCTGCCCTCCCATCTTCAAATTACGTCCCCTTGTACTTGCACGTCTCTTTTTTGAAAGATGCTATCTTCTTGGACTTTGTTGTTTCCACTGAGGTGTTAAAGTTTCTATCATGCCCCCCTTTCCTCAAGGGTATGCATATTAAGCTCCTTTAGTCTCTCCTCATATGGCTTCTCTTGCAGACTCTTCACCATTTTAGTTGCCCTCCTCTGGACTGCCTCCATCCTGTCTATGTCCTTGCTGAGATGGGGTATCCTGAACTGCATGCAGTACTCCAGATGGGGTCTCACCAACTGTCTGTACAGAGGGATAAAAACTTCCTGTTTTCTGGTGGTGATGCCTCTCCCTATACATCCCAGTATCCCCCCCAGCCCTCCATAATGCCTTCTTACATTGCTTGCTAACCTTAAGGTCATCTGATATGATTACCCCTAGGTCTCTTTCCATTGTTGTTGTTGTTACTACCACTCCCCCCATTGTGTAATCTTCCCTGGGGTTTTGTTTCCCAGATGCATTATTTTGCACTTATTTGCATTGAATCAAAGCTGCCATACTTCTAACCACTCCTCCAACCTTGCCAAGTCCCTTTTCATCCTTTCCACACCTCTTTGTGTATCAACCCTGTTGCAGATCTTTATCTCATCTGCAAAGAGGCATACTCTTCCTTCCAGTTCCTCTGCAATGTCACTAATAAAGACATTAAAAAGGACCGGACCCAGTACTGCACTTCTGAGGTGCCATCTTTTGGATGAGACATTAAACTGAGGTCCCATCTGCCTGTATTGGTGGTAGTTCAGGTGGATGCTAACGATCCCATGGCACTTATCGAAAAAGAGTCAGTGAATTTTTTTGCAATCACAGTAACATATATACAAAGTAGTATGGCATCATACAAAAACATAAAAGATGAAAACAAAAGAGAAAAAAAAATCAAGAACAGAAATAAGTATTAAGTCATATAGGAAATTCAAACATAAAGAAAACATTGTCACCAAAACCACTTCCCTCCCCAATCAAGGAGTAGGGGAATACATATTGAAATAATAACAAAACAGAAAAAAAATCAGTATTGCATCATACAAAATCAGAAAAAAAGGAAACTGAAAAACATAAGGAAGTATCACAGCAGACATAATTAGCAACATACAAAAGGCAAATTAAGAAGCCCTCACATCAGAATGGCAAAAAAAAAAAATGTGTGCGACAATGAAACAGAAAATACAAACAATAGTGTTGTTGCACACAATTCAAAAACAGGAATGAAAAATAAGACATAACATCCTGCAAATATACAGCTAAAAAACACTAACAGATCATGCCATAAGCGAAAAACAAAAGTTGCATGCTGCAGTCTTCAAAAGACAGAAATCCTGACTCTTACTCAGCAATGTATCAGGGAAAAGAGTGAATATCACAACCAATCTAAGAAGCCCCATTGAAAAGTAAATAAAAGAGGAGAAAGCTTGTGACAGTCTTGTAACTGAAGAGTATTAATGGAGTTATGAATCATATAAAACAACCCTTCCATGGAAAAATAATGTTGCTGAATCGTAAGCCTACAGCAGGCAGACCAGATATAAAATTTAAAACACACCAAAAACAACCACATGGTAACCCTATCATGTTTAGTCCACACATTTGGCAAAATACCAAGACAGAAAATGACCAAAGTCATGTTATAAAAGGGGATGAAGGCCACTTCTAGTGTACAAAGACCAAAATTCTACAACGAAAGGGCAGTCACAAAATACATGCCCTATTGTCTCCACTGTTAGAAGACAGGTATCTCACGGACAATAACGATCAGAAAGCTGTTTATGTTTTAAATTCCCCCTCACATTCAACTTACTATGGACAGCCATAAAACATTCCACATATAATAAGGGATGCGTGGTGAAGTCAACATGTGTCCCATAGTATGCTGCAGTGGCGCATCATATAAATTAATAGGGGCCGAAGCATGGAAAATGTATGTATAAGAAAAGCATATAGCTCTTTTCTACAATAGGAACTAATTTGATCTTTCGTAATACCCCACAACTTAATTTTTCAAAAACAAACTTTCAATGTATGTGGAAGCTGAGCTATAGAATGTTGTCTGGTTATTGGAGAATGTACTGACCAGAAATCAAAAATTGATCCTAAAAAATCCAAAAGCCACGGTGTTCACTGTGAATCCTGGTTGACTAATAAGGGTCATATCCACAGCGGAGGGCTTCAAGAGAGGGTGGAACAGACACAGAAAGTGGATGTATCAGATGATGGCCTGTCCCAGGGGGTGGGGATGAATGATAGGGGTTTCTGGAGCACAAGGGATGGGAGGGCCTTGGCACCCAACTAAGGATCTAAGGTTCGAGCAGACTCGATAGACTGTAAGGCCTAATCTGCTGGCAAATAGAATATTAGTATATATTGGAATACAAAAACATAGTAAAAAAGAAAACAATTGGGTGAATCATGTTTAAACCCCCAGATTTCCTCTCTTGAAACAATATACTCCTTTTAATCAGGTTTAATCTATTACCCCAAATACAGGAAAGAAAAACAGTACATAGAAACATGAAGTTGAAGGCAGATAAGGACCGCAAAGCCCATGCAGTCTACCCATTTCTTTTTCTACTTTATAAATGTGCCATCAGCCTTTGCTCTGTCAATGGTCTATCTACACTATTCATACTCATCTGTATTGTTCCATTATGCCTATCCCATGCCTGTTTGAAGCCCTGCACAGAATTCATAACCAACATTTCCTGAGGTAGGCCGGTCCATGCATCCACCAACCTTTCTGTGAAAAATAACTTTCTCACATTACCTCTTAATTGGCTTCCCTCTAATTTCATGCTGTGTTCTCTTGTCCTGCTATTTTTCTTATATTGAAACATGTTAGACTCTTTCACCTTGTTAATGCCCTTCATGTGTTTGAATATTTCCATCATATCCTCTCTCCTCCTTTGCTCTAGGGTATACATAATGAGCTATGTTAATCTGTCCTCATATGTTTTCTGATGCAGTGTCTGCAAAATTTTGGTTGCCCTTCTTTGGACTGCCTCAATTTGGTTAATGTCCTTGTGAAGGTATGGCCTCCAGTACTGCACACAGCACTCCAGATGGGGCCTAACCAGTGTCTTGTAAAGAGGGATTGTTGCCTCTCTCTTCCAACTTGTGCTACCCCTGCTAATACACCCTAACATCCCCCTAGCATTACTTACTGCTTTAGTGGTCTGCTTAGATGATTTAAGGTCATCTGTGATGATGATGCCCAAGTCTCTTTCTTCCCTTGTGACTGCGTCAACTCCTCCCAGCCTATAGGTGACTTCAGGTTTCTCTTCCTGTGCATGATTTTGCACTTCTTTGCATTGAACCCCAGTTGCCAGTCTTCCTACCATTTTGCTAGTTTATCCAGATCTCTTCATTCTGCCCACATCATCAGGATCATCTACTCTGTTGCAGATCTTGGTGTTATCTGCAAACAGACAAACCTTACCCTCCAGTCCATCTGCAATGTCACTGATGAAGATATTGAAGAGGACTGGCCTCAGGGCTGATCCCCAAGGTATCCTACTTGTGACTTGCATCTCTTCTTACTGTATACCATTTACCACCACTCTCTGTTTTCTGCCTGTCAACCAGATTACCACCCAGTTGACCAACTTCTGACCCACCACTTCCCAATGGTGGTACTACAACATTCCCATGTCGAGTGCCAAGAGGCAGCTGATTCCCACCCACCTCAGACACCCCAGGAAGTGGAATGGCAAGGTCAGCAATCCAGTCTCCTGAATCCAATTGTATCCAACCCACATCAATGTGTGCCTTCTGAGGAGACAAGGAGCTAGTATCTTATACAAGGTTAGGGCTTGGGGTCTGCAGCGGGGAAAAATGTTCCCCATAAACAAAAGGGAGCTGAGACTTGAGTACCTTGGAGCTCATACCTGGGAAACCTGAGGGAGAGTCAGCCTCAGGCCTTTTCTGCTTCCAGAAGTCATCTTCGGCTTGTAACTGTGCCTTTTGAAATTCCAGCCATAGTGTCCTGTAGAAGTCGACTTTTCTGTTCAAGATGACTGTGAACATCAAAGAGTGAGCAGAAGGAAATTTCATCCTCAGTAAACCAAGCGCCAATGGGCAAGTTAGGAGAAGAAATGACAGGCTCAACTGAAATCTTGGGTCCTCATGAAAAGTGAACTACCAGTGACCTCCGCACCATCAGGCAGGGACCGCCTGCGAGAGGGTATCAGTATCTCCTTGGCCACTGTCAAGGTACATTCCAGCTAACTTATTCCCTTGAAACTGATCTGCAGGTTTGTCCTCAATCCTCTCATCACCACCACTGTCAGCATCCATCTGAAGATTGCACACAAACTCAGCCAGCTCCACAGCACCACTGCTGACAAAGTAGAATTTTTATTCACAATTCAAAAGCATAACATCACATAGTACAATAAAAAAAGTAATTCACAAATAATACACAATTGTAAAGAACTCACCACTTACATAAATTCACACAACTTTACTTATTTTTCTCTTACATTTACTGGAATATCTCGTCAAAGTTAACTATTGATAAAACAAAATCCCATACCTGAAACTTATTTCATTCTTTTGTGCAAAAATACTACTTATACTGTATACTAATTAAGGGAAAAATAGGTAGATAAATGAGGTATAGTTTAATCCACCCACCCCACATTTTTCCACAATATAGAGCTCACTTCCTGTCCTAGTGTGTGACATTCATATTTGTATAACTTATCAGGATTTTCTTGTATTTGAAACAAAACTTCCTGCTGAGTGACTTCTTTGTTTTGTTGCATCTGTAGTCATCTTGCATTCCATAAGGACCATTTCAGGCAAGCTAAAATGACATAAACAGTAATCTATTTCCATTTAATCCATGAAGCAGGGATTTGCCCTAACACCAACATATCTTAATCCATATTTTAAAAAATACTTTTTCCCACCAACTAGCAAGTAGTTTCCAGAAACCCTGCACATTTACACAATCAAAAAATAGATGTTGTATAGTTCTATTTGATCATGACAAAGAAGTTCTCCATATCCTCTCTCATTAACTTGTTTATGTTTTAGGTTGCCCCTCACATTGAGTCTCTGATGTCCACACAACCATATCATATCTTGCATCTTCAAAGGAATTCTAAGGTTCACAATACTGTTTAGTAACATTTCCTCATAAATCGTGGCAGATACCTGAAATAAAGATTCCTCTATACCATTTGTTTAACAGAAATCTGTAAAAAAATGTTCTCATATCCCAAAACCAACCTAACTCAATTGTCCAAGTCCTTATGAATTTTAATATAGTTTGTACATTCCTAGATAGTGCTTTCTCTGAAGGATGCCATTTACCTCTACCCATGCCATCAGAAAATCGGTCCCCACAATTGCATATTCAAAACCCCCATACCCTCGGATTCTAATACTACTGCTATGCAAACTAGAACTAAAAGAAATTCCCAAAAATATAACAATGGCTGAATTATATTCAAACCCCCCACTTTCCAAGCCCTGTATGTGGGCACTCTTAATAGAATTTAACCTGCTACCCCATAAAAAAGAAAAAAGTCCCATAACCTTTGAATGTAAGCTAAATGGTAATGGAAAAATATGAAATATATAAAAATATAGGAGCAACATATGCCTTAGCAAATAAACCTTCTTCTTCCTTGACATTTTCCAAGAAAGCCACAATTTAACTTTAAGATTAGCCTGATCATATACCACATTCCAGTTCTTTACTTCAGATTCTTGAGAGCCAATGAACACACCTAATATTTTGATTTCTCATTCATCAATAAGATAGGATATCTCCCACACTTTGTGCAGCTCTTAATACTAAGATATTACTTTTCCAACATTAATACTAATTCCAATAGTTCCATAAACAGACTCTATTATATTTAAAATCTGTTCCCCAGATTCTAAATCAGCAACCTTAAAACACAGTCATCTACATAAACTGTGACTTTCTGAAAAATAACCCTATTCTTATTTACAATAGCTTTAATGTTTGTATCTTTATCAATAATCCAAAGTAAGGATCTAAATCAAACACATACAACAGTGGGCTCATCTGACATCCCTGTCTAACAGCATTTTTAATTATGTAGGTATTCCTAGATGCCCATTCACCAATGGGGTGACCTAAGCTTCAGAATACAGTGTCTGCAACAGTGTTTAAAAAATTTATGGAACCCCATAATGCTGTAATACTATTTAAATATGTTCCTGCTGTACTGAATCAAATGCTGTTTCTTGATCAATAGTTAGCAAATAACCATCTAAGTTCATGTTTAAGCTTTGATCCACTACTTCCCTAATAAAGGTTAAATTCTGGACACCATTCCTACCAGGTATAGCACAAGTCTGTGTAGAAATAATAATAGATTTAACAAATTTTGCTAAACGATTAGTCAAGATTGTGGTTAAAATCTTATAGTCAAAGTTCAGTAATCGTAAAGGCCTCCAGTTTTAATATTTTGTGGATCCCCTTTTATTATAAAAATCACAATTCCTTCTTTCACACTAGGTACCAACCTGTTTTCTTCCCATATAGCAGTACAAAGAATCTGTAACCAGGGAGCCAGAACATCACAATAGCATTTATAGAAATCATTAGATTTGCCATCTATTCCTGGAGTAGGTTGAGGTGTTAATTTAGAAATAGCACCCTTAATTTCTGTGATAGATATGGGAACTATTAAACCTTGCACATCTTCAGAAATTAACTGTGGAATGTCCAGTTGTTTAACAAATAAATCCAGATGATCCACCCTATCTTTCTGAAAAGTAGCTTTAATGTGTTCTTGTATTAACAATAAAAGCCCATTATTGTCTGTTATTAATGCTCCTGAGCTATCTTTTAAGTCTGTCATTACCAGATGTTGTACCCCATGTATGCCTAAATCATATGGATTCACTTGCTTTTTTGTACCCCTAGTTTGGTATTTTTGCTTTTGAGCTGCCCTATCTTCTGACACTTTCAAATGTTTATACATGTTTTCATTGCTTGTTTACAACTATAATGGGACATTATAATTTAAGTCAACAGCCAGGGATAATAATTGCATATACTTTGCCCTTAGTCCTAAAAACTGAATATATTTACTTCTGGCTTTTGTCCTAGTGATACCTATATAGAGATACTTCAGGTATTTTTTTGTATCCTCCCACCATTCAATGGGACTATCATATAAAATTAAATATCTGCTCTCTACATAAAAAACTCTTTCAAGGATTCTTGCATGCTTTTCTCTTGTAAGAGTGCAGTATTTATTTTCTAGTAACCTCTTCCCAGAGCAACCTGCTGTAAAGACCCCAAATCTAGTTTAACAGCCACATGATCTGAGGTCTCTAATGGAACAATTCCTACAGCCTGACAAGTAGCCCACTTAGATACAAACCAAGATTCGATTTTTGTAGATAAGTGACCCTGATAAAAGGTATCGTGTGGAGTCTGCTGTAATAAGTCATAAACATCACATAAGTTATTATTTGTTAATATTTTAACCAGTGCATTAATGTCACTGTATAATTTAGTAGTAGATCTCCCCCTATCCTTATTTGATAAGCCACAATTAAAATCCCTTCCCCATACCACTAACTTGAGGTATGTAAATATGGTTCCACTCTTCTAAACAGGGAAGACCATTCTGTCTTTAATTGAGGAGCATACATATTTATTATTCTATACGTCCCTTCTCCAAAGACTACATCCAGTACCATGGCTCTCCCAGGCTGAACATCGGAGAGCTGCAAGACTTGCACCTTTACACTTGAAAATAAAAATCCCAGACCAGAACAAGGTTCCTCACCCAACAACCAGAATGAGATACCACAGCGCCAATCTCTTTGAGCTTCTCTCACCTTTGCCAATGTACATAATCTCGTATCTTGCAGCAACACCACATGACTTTTCCCTTCCCTTAGACTAGAAAAGGTGACCCGCCTTTTTACTAAAGACTTAATACTATTCACATTAATAGTGATAAAAGAAATAATGGCTTCCATTTAGAGGATAGAGGGAGAAATATAAAAATTAGTAAAAAGAGATCATGATGTATATTTAATCATAGTCATCTTTTCTTTTTACACTTCTGGGCTTGGTTTGTACCATTGGACCACTGTCAATGTTAATATCAGCCTGTGAAGAGGCTTTGGATGATGAAGTCTGAATCATGACTTTCATCTTCTCCATCTTGCTCAAATAACATAGCATATGAATTATGTACTGGTAGACCATCTGGGACTTTAGCCCACTGTGGAGAGTCTATGGGAGGCTTCCTGCTTTGACCTAGTGACTCTCTGAAAATGTTCTTCTTGTTGTGCAGCAGGGGAGGCATAGAATCACTCCTACTTCCATTTCCATATGTTGTACCACAATATCCTGTTCACAAGGTTCCAACACAACTTGGGCTGGGGATCACATAGCTCAGTAACATCCTTTGTGTTAAGATGGTATCCATCTCCTCAATGTTTGTTACAGATTCCATATCACCAGGCTGAGGTGCTTGTATCTCTTCATCCTGAGATTCTACTACTGTAGTGGGCACTTTGCAGAATCGAGGCACTCTAGGGGGCGTGGGATCCCTATTTGGTGTTGTATTTAGTAACTCTAACATACGGAACTTCTCTTTTTGAGCTGTGGTCACATAAGCATCCTGCTCAGCATGAATAGCTAGGTCTCTACTATTATGTGAAGCCCATGAACAGTTCTAAAAAGTGTGACCCTGTTCATCACATAAGTTACAGCTTAGTGGTTGTTGACACTGGGCCCCATAGTGCTCCACTTCACCACAAAAGCCACATTTCTGTTTGTAACAGTCATTGCTTAAATGCCCCACATCCTCACATTTAAAGCATGCTCTTGACTGCCCTGAGTAAAAGATTACTCCGTGATCTCAACCCAGAAAAAAAAAATAGGCAGGTGTTTGGTTAAACCATGCTCCAAGTTTAACACTACATGGTATTTCAATCCTTCAGTGCATAATTGTTCATTGTCTAAAATAGGTTCTGGATACCCTTTTACTGTGCAACACTGTTGCAGCCAGTAAGTGATATCTGCCACATTTACCCCATCGTTTTTAACTAGAACTGTTATTTTCTTCATTAGAGGTTTAGCGAAAGGGATTGCTAAAAAGGGTTTCCTCAAAGGAGAAAGTTTCAGCAACTGGTATTGCTTCCAAAACATTCTAGGCCAGTAGGGTGTTTAAAACTGATATCAAATACTAAATCCTCTGGAACATGTATAAGGGCATACACCTTATATGCATAGTATTTCATGCTATCCTTTAGTAAGGCCCTTACCACAAAGTGCCTATTAGAAGCATCTGAAATGTTGCCCCTGTACTTTAATTGCACAGCATTTCATCTCATAACTGGCTCTGATAAGTTTCTGGTGTCTGGGTGGAAGAGATGATCTCTAATTTTATCATGCCACACATTATCAGACATCAGTTAGGGAGCCTCAGGCCCTATCTGTGTGTTAGGGGCTGCTGTTGTCTGGCTAAAAGGAGCAGTACCGGCCAAGTAAGCTCCTGAATAAATTGATAGACATGGTTCTATTTCCTCCCCGTCCATATTTTTTATGGTAGCTAATAAATCATTTGAGGTATCAGGCTGAGAGATTATATGTTGTACTAAGGGAGTATGCTGACCTAGAGACAATTTAGAGTCTTCACTCAATTCTGTGTTAGGAATAATTACTCCTGAATAGGGGGATTTACCAGTAGTACTTGTTCCAGGAAAATTTGCATTCCAACCTGTGCCTGAAGCATTTTTTTCCCAGCTGGCTGCTATTACTGCTGAGGAGACTCAATCTGCAGAGCTAGAACAAGGCCCCAAAAAAGGCCTTTCAGGAGTGGGGAGCGCACTAACTGAAGAATTACAGTCAGTGTTGGGGATCTGTAATCATGATTTGCAATTCTTTCCTGCTCCCTCCTTACTACTAAACTTCTTTCCCCTTCCCGTGGAAACCCCAACTGAGAATGTAATCTGTGTCGAGGGGTCAGGTTCCCCACTATCTGTCATTTTAAAGAAAGATACTTCACTTATCTGAGATTGTACTTCTGCAGCCTGTGGAGATATTTCAGTGCCAGATATTTGTACAGAATTGTGATTACTTTCCTCCAGGGAAGATGGAAGAACAGTCCCTGGAACTTGTATGCTAGTTACATCAGGAGAGACATGAGGAAAGACATTATTCATACTGACGATCGGCAGCTCCTCTGTCTCTTTCAGAGCTTCTACATATATATCATTCTTCATGTTACTAACTTCTGTTTCCTGTATTAGAGCTATGGGCAGCTCTTCCTATTTTTGTAATTCCTCCTGCAGTTGCATTCTCATTTCCACATAATTCTTCACAGCCATTTCCAATCATAACCAAATATCAGCTGCTTTTTCCTCACAGGTAGCCTTCTGATTGGAATTTTGTGCACTGGTTCCTGACTCAGGGCCTTTCTCTAAGTCAGCATTCAAACCTTCCATACTTTCTTTGGCTAAAGTGTACAATTCCTCCACAGCAGCTTCGGCCTCCATTGTAAAATCCAAAATAGGAAGGGCAGAGGAGGAGACCACTCCTCAGCTGTCCACATGTCTTGCTCTGTCAAAAGCTCACACACTCTGATTGCTATCTCTCAGCAACACAGTGCCCTCTAGCAACAAGAGTAGGGGAAATTTCCCTGGTGTCCTCACCAAATTTCTCTCACTCACTAAAAATACCACCAATAGCTTAATCTGGTTCAGTTTAGTTGCTTACCATCTGTATCTCCACCCCCAGTCACCCCTGAAAAGGGACTTTTAGGCCCAGTGTGCTTACTGGGTCAACAAAATTGAATAAAATAAAATAAAGTGACTAGCTCAGGATCACACAGTGTTCAAGAGGGGATTGACAGGATTCAAACTCAGGTCTCCATAGGGGCACAGGATCCAAGACAGCATGGGTTTACAAAAGGAAGGTCCTGTCAAACTAATCTCATAGATTTCTTTGACTGGGTAACCAGAGTGGTGGACCAAGGAGGAGCAGTTGATGTCGCCTATCTTGACTTCAGCAAAGCTTTTGACACTGTTCCACATAGAAGATTGATAAATAAGCTGGGTAGGCTCGGGGTGGGTCAGAAGTTGGTCAACTGGGTGGCAAACTGCTGACGGGCAGAAAACAGAGAGTGGTAGGTAAATGGTATACAGTCAGAAGAGATGCAAGTCACAAGTGGGGTACCCCAGGGATCAGTCCTGGGGCCAGTCCTCTTCAACATCTTCATTAGTGACCTTGCAGATGGACTAGAGGGTAAGGCTTGTCTGTTTGCAGATGACACCAAGATCTGCAACAGAGTAGATGATCCAGATGAGGTGGGCAGAATGAGAAGAGATCTGGATAAACTAGCAGAATGGTCAGAAGAGTGGCAACTGGGATTTAATGCAAAGAAGTGCAAAATCATGCACATAGGGAAGAGAAACCCTGAAGCCACCTATAGGCTGGGAGGGGAGTTGCTAGCAGTCACAAAGAAAGAAAGAGACTTTGGCATCATCATCACTGATGACCTAAAATCATCCAAGCAGACCTCTAAAGCAGTAAGTAAGGCTAGGGGGGTGTTAGGGTGTATTAGTAGGGGTATCACAAGTCGTAAGAGGGAGGTAATAATCCCTCTTTACAAGACACTGGTTAGGCCCCATCTGGAGTACTGCGGCAGTATTGGAGCCACACCTTCACAAGGACATTAACCAAATTGAGGCAGTCCAGAGAAGGGCAACCAAAATGGTGCAGGGACTGCATCAGAAGACATATGAGGACAGATTAATGGAGCTCAATATGTATACCCTTGAGCAAAGGAGGAGAGAGGTGATATGATCGAGGCATTCAAACACCTAAGGGCATAAACAAGGTGAAAGAGTCTAACATGTTTAAATATAAGAAAAATAGCAGGACAAGAGGACACAGCATGAGATTAGAGGAGGCCGATTAAGGGAATGTGAGGAAATTATTTTCACAGAAAGGGTGGTGGATGCATGGAATGGCTTACCACAAGAAGTGGTGGCTATGAATACAGTGCAGGGCTTCAAACAGGCATGGGATAGGCATAAGGGAGCAATACAAATGACTATGAATAGATAGGTCACTGACAGAGCAAAGGCCGATGGCACATTTATAAGGTAGAAAAAGAAATGGGCAGACTGGATGGGCCTTGCGGTCCTTATCTGCAGTCAACTTCTATGTTTCTATGTTTATATGTCTCCAAATTTGTAACTTAGTGGCCTTAACAATTGCCATATGCTGTGCTTTTGAATGGCAATGTAGAAAACACTAAAATGAAAAAAAAAACAGACTAAACAGAACTTTGAAAACAAAGACGATTTGTGATAAACAGAAACTATATTGGAAATGTCATTTTATCAATACTACTATATTAAAAGCTCACAGTGAGGGGAAGAACATGCACTTGGCAGCAGAGCCAAACTGCAGTTTCTTGTTAAATTGCTTTAGATTTCTATTTAAATTGCATTAGGTACAGGTTTGGGGGGGGGGTGAAGCAGGTACAAGGGCCAGTAGCATCAATTAAAACCACACAGACTATGGTCAGAGCCAACACCAGGGCAGGCAATCTGAATAGTTGCTATGCAAAGACTCCAATATATAAAAAAAAAAATTAAAACCATTCTGATGGGTTGCTTACCCCAAAATCATAGTATTTTACATAGATGTACAGTGGTTGTTATATATAAGTTGCTTGGGACTGCAGTATATTGCAGCAAGCGCAGTGCACTGATCATTATTACCCAGTGGCATACCGAGCATTAAAACAAGCGGTACCGAGGTATGCCTCATTAAGGGGTCTGTAATGCCTTAAGTGCTGAGTTCACTGAATAGCATTCACATTATGTGCAGCATAAGTGCACCAGATGGAGCTCTTTTAGTTAAGTTGATCATGCTGTTTTGCAAGTTTCCTCCAGGTGGCACTGCAGTTCACAGTCCACATCATGCAGTGATTGTATTCTAAGCAACTAAGCTCCCCCTCCCCAAAGCACCACTACACGCTTGTATGCTGAGATTACCCATCCTGACATGTCCAATATGATCTTTGGCTTCTGGATTTTCTATTAATTGATTAATTACACTGTCAAAATATGTTCACATGATCAGGTCTTATTTGTTTTCTGCCTCCCCAGTTACTTTCTTTCCAATTGTTTACTGCTGGCCATTTGATCATTTCTAATCTAATTTATAGTTCCTGACAGCAAGCACTGAGCAGTAACTGCTGTGTCCTTTGCCATTCATTAATTTGATCTCCTTATGGCAATAGTGTGTCTACTGTGGCTGTCAATCAGTTATTGCCATCTTGAAAAAAAATCATATATACTAAATGGTGGTTGAATGGGGTGGTGGGGCGGACCTCCCCCAATTCAGTAACTGATATTGTGTTTTTTGATTATTATTCTTCAAAGTTTAGCCACAGTGCTCACACACTGATCAGGATAAATACACGGTGAGAGTTCAAGTCCCACCATCCCATATGACCACAGATGATAACATGTCAATTTAACATCAGAACATCACCAAAAATACAGGATATTTTTTCTGGTTTCATTTAATGGCCAAGTAGCAGTAACTGACTGACTACCACAGTGTTAAACACTACCACCATGAGAAGATCAACTTAATGAATGGTGAAGAGCATGGTACTTGCTGATCTGCTGATCCTGTCTGAAAGTAAGACAAATGTTTTTTTAATAAATAGTTTTGAAGAATTACATTAGACTGTGGAAATAGAATTTGATATAGGTGGCATGTTGCAATGGATCCTCATCCCACCAGGTACCAAGTGTCTAGGTGTATGAAGAAGTTTATGATAACAGTAAGCGGCTATTTTCGTCCATAAAGGAAGATACAGTAAATTTAGTTTGTTGAGCTTTTAGTTGCCAAGGGGGACATTTTTCTTGCTTTTCCCCTATGGTGTAGTATTTATTTCTTGAGTATCGAAATTGTCTCTTGACTATTTCTCTGATTAATTGGTTATATTTTTCCCTTAGAATTAGTAAATCTTGCATCTTGCGTGGATCTTCAGAAACATAGAAACATAGAATTTGATGGCAGATAAGGACTGCTTGGCCCACCCAGTCTGCCCATTTCCCTACCTAATGGATAAGCTGCAGATCCCAGTTAACCAGCAGCCTACTTCTTCCTACCCCCACCCCCTAGAATTGCTTTATGACTGTCCCATGCATGCTTGAATTCAGCCACTGTTTTTGACTCCACAGCCTACTCCAGAAGGCCATTCCATGCATCCACAACCCTCTCTGTGAAAAAATACTTACACTTCAGTGCTCATGTGGCTAGTTCCCTTAGCTGAGATTTGGTTCTCTAATTAATTTAGATTCTTATTCCATTGTTTATTTCTCCTGATCATATTACAGCCTTAAGTGCTTCCCACCATTAGATTTCTGATGTTTCATTTATGGAATTAAACTTAAAATAATTATCTATTGATGTTTTGATGAATTGCTGATATTCTTTATCCTTTTATAATATGGGGTCCAGCCTAAAGCATCATCACATCTTATTCTAATTAAAACTGAAGCATGATCTGATATGAAATTACTTCTGTATTCTGTTTGCATAGTGTGAAACATTAATGATTTTGATATTAAAAAAGAATCTAGAGGTAAGTAGTTTTGGTGCACTGGAGAGAAGAAGGAGCAAGACCTCTCCTAGGGGTGGCAATGATGCCGACTATCTCTCTGATCCAAGTCTTGCAAAACATTGAGGATTTTTTTGTGAGTGATGTTATTTTAGTGGTACAATTAGCGGATCTACCTAAATCAGGGTTCAAAGAGATATTTAAATTGAATGCTCTGATATAAGGTAATGGGAATGAAGCTATCAATAAGAATAGCTCATCAAAAAATTGGGACGTGTTCTCATTGGGACCATATTCATTGACTAGTGTATATTTAGTACCCTGCCAGTTAATTTCACAGATGATATGTCTCCCAATAGTATCCAGGATCGATCTGCCAATTGTACAACTAGCATTTTTACTAAACATTAAAGAAACCCCTTTTAAGTTATTTTTGCATGGAACATTCAAGCCATCCCTCCTTCTTTCAAAAAAAGAGGTGTGCAAGAACAAGAGGGCATAATTTGAATATAGAGGGGGGCAGCTCAGAGGTAATTTAAGGAAGTATTTTTTCACAGAGAGGGTTGTGGATGCATGGAATGGCCTTCCGGAGGAGGTTGTGGAGTCAAAATCAGTGGTGGAATTCAAGCATGCATGGGATAGTCATAAGGCAATTCTGGGGGTTGGGGGTAGGAAGAAGTAGGCTGCTGGTTATCTAGGATCTGCAGCTTATCCAGTAGATGGGAAATGGGCAGACTGGGTGGGCCAAGCGGTCCTTATCTGCCGTCAAATTCTATGTTTCTATGTTTCTATGTTTTAGAATAATATATAAAGTCTGCTTGAAGTAAGTGTGTTTCCTGGAGAAAAATAGCATTTATTTTATTTTCATTAATATAATTAAAACTTTTTCAGCCCTTGATTCAATCCTGTAGAGCTTTGACAATCCAAGATAAAAAATACAACTGGTTAGCCATCTTGTTTCTTGATAAAAACAGCTGAGACAAATCTATGCTGCCAAATGTTCAGTTTTGCATGCCATTCAATATATATTCCAACTGTGTCCAAAATGTTATTTATCAAACAACAGTAACCATGGATTTTGAGACTAGCAAGTAGCACATATCTAACTACCCCCCCAACCCTTAAAAAACACTCACTGGCCTCATCCAAATCCACTGTATCAATTACAAACCAACCTATCTAGAATTGTGTAAACAATCAATGCAGCACACATTTTTACAGTATAGTTGATTTGCAAACTATAAGATTTAAAGATTTCAATTACTATTATGCAATCTGGTAACCTAAGCCATGTGACTCCTAATCACATGCTTCCTCTGATCAGGTGGAAGTGCCCCCCCATCTACGTTAACCCTGACATTGTAACAACCACAGTGTGGCCCCACACCTACTTTCTAAAACAGATGCTCCCCACTCTGTATATGTTGAATTACTGTATATACATTTATCTTGTCCCTTTTTTATGGTCCCCATTCTGTGTTTCAAAATGATCAATATGCAGTTTTAAAACAGATTCACGCTTGTTTACCCCATGTTGTTACAACTTTTCTCATCTCCTTTTTATTTATTTATTTATGTATTTATTAAATTTTGGCGACCGGGTAGGCCCACTGAGCCCTGAAGGTCCCTTTTTCAGGGGTGACCTGAGATAACAATACAAGTTATGATACAGAACAAGGGCATAAAGAACTTTTGAAAACGTTATCTGTTACATCATGAAGTAATTACAGGAAGACAGTGGATACAGGCATGGCTATCATCATAACACAGTTTAAGTAGGTAGTACTTTACATATAGCTTATTCAGGAGGTAGCATGTGACCACAGGTAAACAAACAGTTTGAGGCAGGTAGTAGGTAGGCTCCACTAGGAGAAGGTGTGTTGGAGAGGAGGGGAGTACCTTATTAGCCTTATGTATCATGGGAGTGGCATGCACTTGAGGTGAACTTTTAATAGTTTTAATCCCCCTTTCACTTCCCTTCCAGCACATGCCTAGCTACATTTCTTGATTATTTGTCCTAAACATTTGCACTTTAAAACACCATTCATACAGTCTCTATCCCTCCTTTGAGTACAGGACAAGACTATGTTGTCACTAGATAACATTTAGAAATAGAGACCTACAATAACTATTATGTTCCTAAATATCACTTAAAGATAATGAGTTATCAGACATATATGAAAAGAAAAAAAAAGACAGCTGGGGTGAAACCCTGTGGGGTGGGGTGGGGGTGGGGGTGGATTATCCAGCCATCTTAATTAACCTTTTGCAATACTTTAATTAAATTACTCGACTGTTCCCTAATCAGGGATTAAGTTAAATTCAGTACTGAACTGTGTCTTGCTCATAATAAAAAGAAGAGAGATTTATCAGTTAAAGGTATTATGTTGTGCTTCAATCTATAGGGGTATTTGTTGGTTCTGAACTTGACTGATGTTCATATAGGAATTTCTTTGCCATTTGTGGGTCAGAAAACACCTGTGGCTTCCCTATCATGTAAAATTTTATTCTGCCTGTCAGTAGGAAAAAGAATTTGCCATTCCTTTGTTACAAGATAGTTTTGACCTTGTCAAATGACTTCCTAGACTGCAATGTTCAAATGAAAAATCAGGGTATGCTGAAAACTTAAACATTTCTGTAATCAAACCTTGGTTGATTCATGCAGCTCATGATCTTTGAAGTTGTGAGGTTTGACATATACAAGATGAAAGAAACATCTTGGTTGTGTTTCAGTATGACTTCTCTCCCCCCACCCCTGCCATGTGGGCCTGGTTAAGACTCATTTTTTCCTCAGGGTGTTTTAGGTTTATGGCAAGTGTAACTATTTTTTCAAAATAGGGGACAGGGAGGGAAGGGGGTCACCTGTGCCTTCAGCTCCTTCTGGAATTCTGAAAGTTTTGCATAATTTCTGCATGAACGATCCTGCAGGTCAGTTACATTTTGTTTTAATTCCAGCATTTGTTATTTCAACCCCTTGTATCTGAAGATATTGGGTGGATTTTATCTTCTACAGTATGTGGTGATGGTTTGGATTAATGCACATTCCCATTGCTGATGTCTGAGCCTCAAATATACAAGTAGTTTAGGCCTGCACCAATGCGTCTATGGACGCATTACACCTGTATAATGAGTAAACACAGGCCAGTCTTGTCTGATCAGACAGCTTGTCACTAGAGTTTATTTTTCAAACTAAAATTTTACAAATGAGTAGTCAAATGATTTCTTCCAAGTGTTCATCAATGCAGCGTAAAAATTCACTAGCTAAGTTTTTGATGTCATTAGTCTGTGCCTCAAACCTCACAGCCTTCTTATTAATATTGGTTGTTACCTATGGTCAAGCTGAACCACAGATCATAGTTTACTTCGACAAAGCAATTCTGCTTATTTACTTTGTAAACTGTAGCTTTGAGACTGGGAATAACATTCAAACTTACATGGCAGCATTTGCGAACTATGCACAGAGCTAGTATTTGCCAGATAACACTAATGTTTCTCTCCATCTTGTGATAGGCAGATAACATCAGTAGGTGGTGTGGTGCAACTGTGGGAGGGGGGAATCAATGCTGACACATTAGGAGAGAAGTCACTGCAAAAAGTTTGAATGCTCTATTTATATATGGTGATCAGGCAGCAATAAACAGCTTTTGTGTCAGATGGCTTACAGAGATTTGTAATATCACTACACAAAACCAAACTATAAAGGGAACAGTGCTGTACTCACTACCACCATGTCACTTGTGGCTCCTAAAATAATTTGTAAATTATGCACTATTCACTTAGCAACAGGAGGGCACTTCTGTCAGTCTCTGTGTCAGGACATTCAGGTTTATTCATCTTGGGCAGTGTGATAGTGTTGTCAGTAGTGGGTGGGGTGAAGGGGTGGTGGTGGCAAGTGTACCCCAAGCTGTCAAAATGCACCTTTGTACCAATGAACAGCTTGCCATCTGTCTTGGCGGGGAATGGATATTCGGCCAGCATAGATGTGTTATTCTAATAGAGGGCTAACAAAAACAAGACTGATGAATTATGAGTGAATGTCTAATTCACGACTGCGGGGGTATATGGATGTGTAGCTGAGACTAAACTCATAAGAACAGGTAAAACTCCAATGACCTGAGAGAGATGTCATAAGAAATGGGGCACTGCTTGTACTCTCATACCATGCCAGGTTCTTCCTTTCTCTCTCTTTCTCTCTTTGTGCTGGATCACTATAGAAAGATAAACTACGAGGGAGAAAAGGTCTGATATCTTTCCTTGCTGTGGTGGAGGGTTGGTGGAGGTGTCCATATCATCTCCCTGACCACAGTCTACTGTCTGCCATACACACCTCTGACATGCCTTTCTGTTGTAATGGCACTGGTGAACTTGGGCACTTTCCCATCTTCATGTATGATACTAACTTGTTTCATGAACATAGATAGCTGCCTGATAGGTCTCACATTCTCTCTCTCTCTTTTTGCCAGATAACTGACTGACATAAAACCAATTGTCCAAAATGGTCTGCTCTATGTCACAAAAATTGAAAAGTGACCGGTTCTGACATAGTTGTCCAGTGTGTGTGTGTGTGTGTGTGTGTGTGTGTGTGTGTGTGTGTGTGTGTGTGTGTGTGTATGAGACAGGGTAATGGCACAGAACATTGTGCAACACAGTCCTGCTAAAATATGTTATTCTATTTTTTTATTTTATCAGAAACAAATAATGAAGTCAATGAAAAAACACGGGGGGGGGGTGGAATTAAGCAGATTCCAAAATGTATTTATTTTTTCCTAAAAGGATCACCTCACTGAAACTTATTGTGTCCAATTTCACCTCTGATCAATTGAAACTGGAAATTAGACTATAGCTATACTGCTTGCCTATAAAGCTTAAGAAGCAATAAAGACAATACATTTTCAATAACACATTGACACTATAACAAGTGCACAATTAGGCTGTGTGCAAGAAGAGATTTTTTTTTGCTATGATTCAAGATTAGCCTGTAACTGCACGGAACACATGAATGAAGATGTAATGATTTGGCTCAACATCCGTTCACACCTTCCTGAGCCAGCACAGAATGTTTGGAATTGTAACTGCTTAAGCTTCCCCCAGTATGAATAAAACTTGAACAGCATGATCAAATGTAACAGACTCAGAAAAACAAAGAGCGGCTGCATATGGAAGCAGGTGCCAGGATAAAAAAAAAACATGTAGTCAAGCAATAGAAAAATCCCTGTTGCTAGCCTTGCTTGTAGAGCAGAAAGCAGTTAACTAAAAGAAGCTACCATTTTCTTACTAATTTAACACTTCTATCTCAGCAGGACTCAGTGTCTGTTGAGATTAAGCAGACAGATACTTTATTAGAAGTAGAAGGGGTTTTATTTAGGGTTAAAAAAGAAAAGAAAGAAAGTCAGTGTGTGTTCTGTGCTGGGAAGGGTATAGTATCAACTTACTTTGCTAAATCAGTAGGAGGAGAGAGAGCTTAACTGGGGGTATGGCTTAGACAATATAAAAGCAGGTGACTCAAATTACAACTTCCTGTTGCTAGCCTTTTTTCTTACTAATTGCCCTCCACCCCACCCCTCCACCCACCCACCCTAAGCCAGTTTTACGTTTATAGCCACTGGATTTGACTGACAACAGGAACTTCCTGTTTGGCAGTAGGAAGGGAAGGATCATAGAAAAACATTGGTTTTGACAACCCTAAAGGAGAAAAGTAGCTCGCTCCCCCAGCTGCTGGTGGTCTGGCATTGAGCAAGGAAGAAGGAGGCTACAGAAGAATATAGGATGTTGCTGTCCCAGAACAGGAAGGGTGAGAGTTGTAAGGAGAGGAGATAGTAAGCATACAGAAAAACAGTAGAGAGGACACAAAATAAGACATTATAGGAGTGGTGCAGTGCAATGGCTGTGGGGCAGCAGTGTTCCAGGAGACATTCTGGAGACTGCAATGCTACCCTATTTGCAGGCACCTTTCTGGTCTGAGGGAGGAGATTGCCCATCTCCAGGCTGACCTGGATAGGATTCGTGAAACCTCCTCCCCCACCCAGGGACCACCAGGGCCAAAGCCACTACCTCAGAGGTTGCCAAGAAAGAGGAGAGGCTGGACCAGGGTGGGCTCAGGGAGGGAAAAGGTGATGTAACAGAGTTGCATCCCTCCAGCTGTACCTCTCCACAATTCATACGCTCTTCTGGTGGATAGCAGTTGATCTGTGGAGGCACCTGCAGTGGAGACCAAGGAGGATGCTGGAAACCTTCAAAAAGGAGACCCACAGGAAGGGTGGCATGGGACCCCACAGGGTAAGGAAACAACTCTTGGTGGGGACTCAATCATTAGGGGGTAGAAATGGGAAGGAAGGGGAGAGTTAGGTAAGGTGCCTGTCTTGCACCATGGCTTGGAGGTACAGGAAGCAAATCCTCAGGATCATGGGAGCAGCTGTACAAGGGAGGGAGCTGGATGTCATTGTCCACCTAGGGACAAATGACCTGGCTAGAAATTGGATCAGAGCAGTGCAAGAGGAGTTTGTAGAGTTGGGAAGGGGCCTTAGACAAGTAGCGAATATAGTAATCTTCTCGGAGGTGCTGCCTGTCTACGCCAAGGGTGATATTAGGGTACTCCTGAACAGGGAATTCAATGAATGGTTGAAAAACTGGTGTGGAGCACAGGGTTTTGGCTTCATTGAGGACTGGGGAGCCATCTGGAAGGATGCAGACCTATACTGGTGCAATGGTCTGCATCTTTCCAGGGGCAAACTAGGATCCTAGGTGAGAGGTTTAAATGCTTCATTGGCAAGAATTTAAGCTAGCCAAGGGGGGAGACACTGAAAAGGGGCAGGGGAAATCCCAGCCTCCCCCCCAACAAAAACACCGTAATTAGTGAGGTAAACACCAAGGTAGAGAAGTCATTAGGGAGCAAGAGAGAGGTAAATGTAAAAAAGACAAAGGCAGTAAGGACAGGAATGGGGCTAAAAGGGGTAAGGCCATCAAAAAGTGAAGGGTGATGAGTACCAATGCCCATAGTCTGTGTAACAAGCTCCCTGAACTAGTGACCTTGATGGAAGAGGGTTGCCTGGATATCATGGCAGTCACAGAAACATGGTTCACAGAGAACCATGACTAAGATGTCAACATACTAGGATACACAATCTACAGGAGGGACAGAGAGCATAAAGGAGGAGGAGGAGGAGGAGGAGGAGGAGGAGCTCTCTATGTAAAGGAAGGGATCAAAGCAACATAACTAAAGAGCAAACAGGGAGCAGATGAGGCAGTCTGGGCCACCCTGGAGACAGTTAATGGCACCACAATCCGCATGCAGGTTGTATACAGACACCCATCTCAGGGGAAGGGAATGAACAAGGAAATGATAGAAGGCATCCTTAGAATTTCAGAAAAAGGGGAGATATTGTTGATGGGAGACCTGAATATGCCAGATGTTAACTGGAGCACCTTTGCTGCAGGCACGTCCAAGAGCAGGGTCATTCTTGATGCACTACAAGGGGCATGCATCAGACAGCAAGTATTGGAACCAACTCAGGAGGGAGCAATCTTAGATCTAGTGCTCTCAAATGGGGACAGAGAAAGAATCTCAGATCTAGAAGTGGGTAGCCATCTGGGAACAAGCGACCACCAAACAGTGTGGTTCACAATAAACACAGCCATACAATCAAGCCATACAAAAGCAAGAGTATTGGACTTTAGGAGGGCTGACTTTGGGAAAATGAGAGAGTGCCTCAGAAAAGCACTAGCGAACAGGCAAGAATGAGGGGTGGAAGAACAATGGGGAGTAATCAAAACAGCCATCACAGAGGCAACAAGTCTTTGTGTAAAGCAAATCAACAAAACACAATGAAGGAAAAAAATGCTATGGTTCTCAAAATAGGTGGCAAGGAAGGTTAAGGAGAAAAAGATTGCATTCAGGAAATATAAGGAAATACAGAAACAGCAGGACAGAGAACTTTATCAGTTAAAGCAGAAAGAGGTTGGGAAGGCAGTCAGAATAGCAAAGGCCCAAACCGAGGGAAGGATAGCCATCTCTGTTAAGAAGGAGGATAAGACTTTTTATAGGTACATTAGGGAGTGAAGAAAGACCAAAGGAGGTATACTGAGACTTAATAAAGGGGGGGAATATGGGTAGAGGGTGACAGTGAAAAAGCAGGGATACTGGATGAATATTTCTGCTCAGTATTCACAAAGGAAGAGGAGGGGGTACATAAACCGAACAAGAGAAACACTCTGAAGACGGGGGTCGATACCAGTCCATTTACAGAAGAAAGGATTCTGAAAGAACTAATAAAAATTGAAGGTGGACAAAGCAATGGGGCCTGATGGGATTCACCCAAGAATTCTAAAAGAACTAAGGGTAGAACTAGTGATGCCGCTGACTTCTCTCTTTAACAAACCATGGGAGGATGGGGTGGTACCTGAGGACTGGGGGAGGGTAGATGTGATATCTCTTCACAAAAGTGGGAGCAGGATAGAGGTAGGAAACTATGGACCAGTTAGTTTGACCTCAGTGGTAGGGAAAATGATGGAATCACTTCTGAAGGAAAGAATTGTTGAGTACCTAGAGGCCAGTGGGCACAGGACCCAAGACAGCATGGATTCTTGATGGGAAGGTCATGTCAGATGAATGTAATAGATTTCTTTGACTGGGTGACCAAAGTATTAGACAAGGGAGGGGCTGTGGACATGGTCTACCCAGATTTTAGCAAGGCATTTGATACAGTCGTACACAAAATATTAATACACACGTTAGCCATCCTTGGAGTGGGTCCTAAGGTAGTAGCCTAGATAAAAATTTGGCTAGACAACAGGACACAAAGGGTAGTAGTAAATGAAGTCCACAGGGAAAAAAGGAGGGTTACTAGTGGGGTATCTCAGAGTTCAGTACTGGGACCAGTCCTTTTTAATGTCTGTAGAAGTGAAATTGCAGAGGAACAGAAAGGAAAAGTATGTCTCTTTGCAGATGACACAAAGATCTGCAACAGGGTTGATACACAAGATGGAGTGGAAAGAATGAGAAGGGACTTGGCAAGGTTGGAGGAATGGTCAAATGTATAGCAGCTCGGATTCAGTGCAAAGAAGTGCAAGATAATCCACCTGGGAAACAAAAACCCAGGAGAAGAATACACAATGGGGGGTGAGATACTGACAACAGTAAAATGGAAAGGGACCTCGGCTAATTATATCAGATGACCTAAAGATGGGCAAGCAATGTGAGGAAGGCAGTAAGGAAGGCTGGGAGGATACTGGGATGCATAGGAGAGGCATCAATAGTAGAAAACAGGAAGTTGTTATCCCTCTGTACAGACAGTTTATGAGACCCCATCTGGAGTAGTGTGTAGTTCTGGAGACCCCATCTCATAAAGACATAAACAAGTAGGGCTGTCAGAGGAGGACAAATAAAATGGTGCAGGATCTGCAGAAGACATATGAAGAAAGACTAAAGAGGCTTAATATATATACCCTTGAGGAAAGAAGGGAGAAAGGGACATGATAGAAACTTTCAAGTACCTCAAGGGAATCAACAAAGTCAAGAGGTAGCATCTTTTCAGAAAAGAGATGTGCAAGAACAAGGGGCACAATTTGAAGATAGAGGGGATGGCTCAAGGTAATGTGAGGAAGTATTTTCATGGAGAGGGTTGTGGATGCATGGAACAGCCTCCCTGAGGAGGTCATTGGAGTCAAGAACAGTGGAGAATTCAAGGATGCATGGGACAGACCTAAGGCAGTCCTAGTGGGGGGTAGGAAGAAGTAAGCTGTTGGTTAACTAGGATCTGCAGCTTATCTGTTAGGTAGGAAAATGGGCAGACTAGGTGGGCCAAGTGGTCCTTATCTGCCATCAAATTCTATGTTTCTATGTATCTATCCCACACTCTGCCAACCAAATCAAAGACTGCTCACCACATATGTTAAAACAGGTGCTTCATTTTATAGTAAAGGTGCCATGTGCAGGATTTTTCTCTTGCTTTACTAAATGTAACAGATTACATAGAAACATAAATTTTGACGGCAGATAAGGACCGCTTGGCCCTTCCAGTCTGCCCATTTTCCTACCTAATGGATAAGCTGCAGATCCTAGTTAGCCTGCAGCCTACTTCTTCCTACCCCAACCCCCTAGAATTGCCTTATGACTGTCCCATGCATGCTTGAATTCCACCACTGTTTTTGTCTCCACAACCTCCTCTGGAAGGCTGTTCCATGCATCCACAACCCTTTCTGTGAAAAATACTTCTTACCTCTGAGCCACCCCTTCTATCTTCAAATTGTGCCCTTGTTCTTGCACACCTCTTTCTTGAAAGGTGCCACCCTCTTGACTTTGTTGATTCCTTGAGTTACTTGAAAGTTTCTATCATGTCCCCCCTCCCTCCTTTCCTCGAGGGCTATACATATTTAGCTCCATAAGTCTCTCTTCATATGTCTTCGGTGCAGACACTGCACCATTTTAATTGCCCTCCTGGACAGCTTCCCATTTTGTCTATGTCTTTCAGGAGATTGGGTCCTAGAACTACATGCAGTACTCCAGATGGAGTCTCACCAGCTGTCTGTACAGAGGGATAATAACTTCCTGTTTTCTACTGGTGATGCCTCTCCTATGCATCCCAGTATCCCCCAGCCCTCCTAGCTGCCCTCTCCATTGCTTGCCCATCTTTAGGTCATCTGATATGACTACCCCAGGTCCCTTTCCATTTTTGTTGTTGTTAGTATCTCACCCCCCATTGTGTACTCTTCACCTGGGTTTTGTTTTCCAGGTGCATTACCTTGCACTTCTTAGCATTGAATCTAAGATGCCATACATTTGACCATTCCTCTAACCTTGTCAAGTCCCTTCTCATCCTTTCCACCCACCTTCGCATCAACTCTGTTGCTGATCTTTGTGTCATCTGCAAAGAGACATACTTTTCCTTCAGTCCCTCTGCAATGTCACTTATAAAGACATTGGAAAGGACCGGTCCTATTACTTGAACGGTACCCCACTAGTAACCCCATTCCTTCTTCAGCGTGGACTCCATTTTACTATTACCTCTATGTCCTATTCTTCAGCTAATTCTTTACCCAGGCTGTCATCTTGGGACCCACTTCCAGGCTGCTAACGTATATTAATCTTTTGTGTGGGACTGTGACAAATGCCTTGCTAAAGTCTAGGTAGGCCATGTCCACAGCCCCTCTCTGATCTACTACTTTGGTCACCCAGCCAAAGAAATCTATCAGATTTGTCTGGCGTGACCTTTCTGCTGTGAATCCTTGCTGCCTTGGGTCTTGTGCCCCTCTGGCCTCTAGATACTCAACAATTCTTTCCTTCAGAAGTGATTCCATCATTTTCCCTACCACTGAGGTTAAACTAACAAGTCTGTAGTTTCCTTCTTCTGCCTTGCTCCCACTTTTGTGAAAGGGAATCACATCTGCCTTCCTCCAGTCCTTGGTATCACCCCATCCTCCCATGATTTGTTAAAGAGGGTAGTCAGTGGTGTCACTAGTTCTACCCTTAGTTCTTTTAGAATTCTGGGATGAATCCCATCAGGCCCCATTGCTTAGTCCACCTTCAGTTTTAAGAGTTCTTTCAGAACCCTTTCTTCTGTAAATGGGCTGCTATCAACTTCTGTATCCAGAGTGTTTCTGCTGTTTGTTTTAGGTACCTCCTCTTCCTTTGTAAATACTGAGCAAAAACATTTGTTTAGTATCTCTGCCTTTTCACAGTCACCCTCTGCCCACCCTCCTCCCTCCCTTTATTAAACCTCACTAACCCTCCCTTGGTCTTCCTTTGCTCCCTGATGTACCTATAAAGTTTATCCCCCTTCTTAACTTGAGTTGGCTATCTTTTCCTCGGTGTGGCCTTTGCTGTTCTGACTGCCTTCCCAGCATCCTTTGCTTTAACTGATACAGTTCTCTGTCCTGCTCCTTCTGTGATTCCTTGTACTTCAATGCTTTTTCTCTTGAACCTTCACTGCCACTTCCTTTGAGAACCACAGTGGTTTCTTACATCATTTTGTTTTGTTTATTTGCTTCACACAAAGGCTTGTTACCTCTGTTATGGCAGTTTTATTATTCGTTATTTCTTCCACCCTCCTTCCTGCCCATTTATCAGTGCATTCCTTAGGCACTCACCCATTTTTAAAAGTTAGCCTCCTAAAGTCCAGTAGTTGTGCTTTTGTATGGCTTGACTCTATTGCTGTGTTTATTGTCAACCATACTGTTTGATGGTTGCTAGTTCCCAGATGGCTACCCACTTCTACATCTGTGATCTTCTCTTCATTTCCATTTGAGAGAACCAGGTCTAAGATTGCTCCCTCTCGAGTGGGCTCCAATACTAGTTGTCTAAGGCATGCCTCCTGTAGGGCATCTAGAATAACCTCACTCTTCGAAGTGGCTGCTGCAATTGCACTCCAGTTAACATCTGGCATATTCAGAGCACCCATCAGCAATATCTCCCCTTTTTCTGCCATTCTAAGCATTCTTTCTATCATTTCCTTGTCCATTTCCTCCCCCTGAGAAGGGGGTCTGTATACAACCCCTGTGCGGATTGTGATGCCATTGTCGGTCTCCAAATTTACCCACAGAGCTTCTTCTCCTCCCTGTTTTCCATTTTGTTCTGTTGCTTTGATTCATTCCCTTATGTAAAGAGCTACTCCTCCTCCTCTTTTACCCTCCCTGTCCCTCCTGTAGATAGTGTATCCTGGTATGTTTACGTCCCAGTCATGGTTTTGTATGTACCATGTTTCTGTGACTGCCATGATATCCAGATGTTCCTCCTCCATCAAGACCACTAATTCAGGAAGCTTGTTACTCAGACTATGAGCATTTGTACTCATTGCTCTCCATTTTTTGATGGCTTTACCTTCTTTTGCAGCATTCCCCACTGACCTTTCTTCCTCAGTCTTTTTCTCATTTAGTACCCTGCTTTTTAGGGAGAGGATGGGATTTTCCTGCTGCTTATCAGTGCCTCTCCCCTTGACTAGTTTAAAAACTTGCCAATGAAGCATTTAAACCGATTGCTCAAAAGACTTGTTCCCTTTCTGGACAGATGCAGACCATCCTGCCAGTATAGGCTGGTGTCCCTCCAGGTGAAATCCCAGTCCTCAATGAAGCCAAACCCCTGTGCTCAACACCATTTTTTCAACCATTCATTAAACTGCATGGTGCAAAGTACCCTTGCCTCACTCATGCCATTGACAGGCAGCACCTCAGAGAAGGATACTGTGTGTGCTACTTGTCATAGGCCCTTCCCCAATTCCACAAAGTCTTTCTGCACTGCTCTAATCTCATGATGAGCCAAGTCATTTGTCCCTAGGTGGACAATGATGTCCAGCTCAGACTCCCGTGCAGCTGTTCTTGTGATCCTGAGGATGCGCTGCCTGTCTCTCCAAGCCATGGCACCAGGCAGGCACCTTACTTCAGTTTTCCATGCTCCCCCCAGTTCTATCCCCCTAATAATTGAGTCTCCCACCAGGAGCTGCTACCTTTCCTTGTGGCATCCTCTACCTCCTTCCTGTGGGCCTCCCTTGTGACAGTTGTTCTCAGCCTCCTTAGTCTCCTCTGCAGGTGCATCCATAGGAGAGCTATGCTCCCCCAGAATGGTGTATGGATTGTGGTGTGGAACAACTGACTGTGTGTGCCTCTGTTCCACCATCCTCACCCTCCCTGAGCCCACTGTGGTCCAACTGCTGTGCTTTCTTCGCAACCTCTGAGGTAGTGGTGGTGGCTCTGGTGCTCCCTGGATGGGGGAGGTTCCCTTCCTACCATCTATTGTGGCCTGGCAGAAGGTTCCCTTACTACTGTCCAGTGTGGCCTGAAGACGGGCAACTTCTTCCCTCAGGGCAGAGAGTTGTCTGCAAATACAGCAGCATCTCAGCCTCCAGAAAGACTCCCGGAAGACTGCTGCCCCACAGCCATTACATTGCACTACTCCCCACTTTTTTTTTTGTTTGTTTTTTTTTTGTGTGTGTGATTGGTTTGTTATATAGAAATATATATATATATATATATATATATATATATATATATCATACAATGTGTATGCTTATATTGTCAGTGCAGTGTGCTAGAGAGGATATGACAGTGATATGCACCTTGCATTCTTGACACTCTTGAGGAAATGATGTCAGAACCCCAGGTATAAAGGAACTATTTCCAGTGGCGGGTGGGGTGAGGTGTGGGAAGGGGTTGGGCCTAAACTGTACCCTCACAAAATAATCAGCTAAAAGCTCTGACCCACCACTGCGATGAGTGCCTTCCTGTCAGCAAGATGCCCTATCCAACAATTTGACAGAGAAAATACCCTGCTAATCAAACAGAGAAAAATCCACACATCCAAGTCAGACACAGGTAAACCTCCCCTGCCCCAAAACAGACCTGGTGGTTTGTGCTCTGAAAGCTGTCAGCCCCAAAATAAGTCAGCTGTGCTTTAAACTCTTTCTGCACTGAAAATCTTAAGAATTGTAACAAACAATGTAAACCTAGATCCACCTCCCTCTGTTGCTTGAAAGACTGTCTTTTCCTGTTTCACACTGCAGGTTTTGCTTAGACAACTCCTTAAAAATATTTTAACTATCACAAACTCCTATGCACCAGTAAATTATTTAAAAATAGTTTCTGTCCCAAAATCCTAGTAGTCAATCCAGCTACACCCAAGGACAACCAAAATGCAGTATTCCAACACTTGTGAAGTTACTTCCAAGATAAGCAGAGTTTGCAAGCTCCTTTTTCAAATCCTCAGCCACCTGTAAGTTGTTTTAAAATAGTTTAACTGTCAGAAAATCCTAGTAGACAATCTAGCTACCTCCAAGGATCTACCCAAATGCAGTATTTAAATCATTCTGAAGTTACTAACAAGATAAGCAGAGTTTGCAAGACCCTTCTTGGTTAAACACTAGATAAATATGTGAATAAAAAGCAATTACCAAGGGTAGTTATTTTCACCTCCCACAGATATAAGAAAAAACAGGAAAAATGTGTTTGCCAGCTATTCAGTCCAATAACTAACCAAACAATTAACAGAAATTATTTACTGTCCCTTTTAAAACCTAAAAAATGCTAAAGTGAACAACATGGGGCCTTTTTAAAAGGCAGGAGAAAAGAATGATTTTGAGTGCAGTCAGTAATTAGGATTAGATGGTGATAAGGTTCTGTATCAAAGTAAATGAGTATGTTCATGTAGATTATTAGTTTTTAATCAAGTTTCATTTCAGTGTTTTGCATTCCTTTTTTTGAAAACTGCAATGTTTTGTAAAATTGACTTTTCTCTTAGAAATGGGCTTTTCTTACTACAAATAAGGACCTGTTATTGGTGCCTTCATTCACTGGTTGTGGTTACTGCTTTATTTTTGATATTATTGTGATCAATGTGCACCAATCTTTTTGACTAATGTCTGGTACTGTGTGTGCACAGCACCCACGTGCATTATGCTGGCTGGTCCTATGCATGCAAATGAGTAGCAGGCATCCATCTCTTTATGTAGCTCACTTTTATGATTTGAGCATGATGAATTCCTACATGAAACATTACACTGAGATTCTTGTATTTTTTATTTTTTGCCATCTGAAATACACTATTGGAATGTCCGTAACTTATAGTGAAGTAGTGAGATTCGAACCCACAGATACTCAGTGCTATTTACAGTATGAGAATGAAGCTGCAGTTATAATAATATACTGTATAGGCAGATAAGTTTCATGTTGATTTATTATCAGCTGTCAAATATTGCTTGAAGAGTACAGATGGCTGAACACCAAAAACAGGCTGTATAGTATAGTAAATGTCAGCTCCTGCACTTGCCACCCTGAAAATGTCTGAATCACCAGTGCTGTTTTGGCTCCATTTTGCTGTAAAAAAATAGGTTGGGGGTGGTTGATAGTCCGTCTGGGTGACCCCACCACAACATGGCAATGCATATTTGTTGCATCATGATTTTTATTTTGTTCATAAATGTGATTTCTTGGCTGTTGTGTCTGCAGAACTGTACAGTTGTGTTTATCTTGCTCTGTTTCATAAATGTCATTACCTGGAGCTTTGGCTATGAATTTATTATCTGCTGTCTTTTTCTTTGCCTGCAGTGTGCTGGTTCTGGGCTTAGAGGCAGCTTTTGTTGATTAAGTGTTTTGGGTGTCTCCTTTTATTGTATAACATGGACCACTTGATTTCATTATACCAAGTGTTATCATACTATCATTTTCATTATTTTTGTAAGTAGTATCTGTAGGTAATAAATGTTGTATGGTGCTTGGTGTGTTTTTGTTATTCTTGTGTGTCTGGATATTTTCAGGTGTAGTATGCATCAACAAAGTTAAACTAGATGTGCATACACAGCACTTAATCTGGATTTTCTCATCTTCTAACTACCATGTGTGTGTGTGTGTGTGTGTGTGTGTGGGGGTGGGGGTTATGTCAAAGAGCCAAAATGTTTTTCCTGCAATGCCAGTGCCATACCAAAACATGTCTGGCAAAATTAAAGAAATGGGGCAGTAGTTTGATGAGAACAGTAGAATATTGCCTTGTGTCTGATACATGCTCTGTGACTTATGATCACAAGAAAATTTGGAGTTTAGGAAAATAATTTTTCTGTGATTATGAAAAGTGAGCAATGATTCACCAAAGATCGATGTCAGACTGAACTCCAAAGCCCCACTAACTATAGAATAATTTCTCCCCTTTTCGCATTCACAAAAAACATATCCCTCATGATTTGTTTGGGATCATAACCCTAGAACGTTTACCAGACATAGAGTACCATTTTAGTGCCCCATTTCATTACATTTTGCAAGTTGTGTTTTGCCATTGCAGAAAAACATTTTGGCCCGTAGAAACAGAAATAAATGGGATACTTCACATCAAGATACCGATCCAAAAGTAGTTGCGAATTACTTGACACTGGGAAACCATTGTCATCTTCTTCTTGTTCTTCCTCAGAAGAGCTATTAAACGATGAGAACTCTGGATGAGCAGTAGGGTGCTCCCTCTAGTGTTGTGCATCTTCTAACTATGTGATGCAGGTACGGTAAACTGCCTCAATTTGTATTATTCAGTACACTTTCTGTGACCCATCTCAAAGTCTCATGCCCACCACCCCACCAAAAGAAAATCTATTATTTATATTTGTGCATACCTGTATTCTACATTGGTCTGACCATCTTCTTCAATGGTCAATGGTAATTGACTCTTGAATGATGATTTGGAGTTAAGAATGGTATGATATTGGAACAGATGCAAAACCATCAGTCCATGTTCTGTACAGGGGTGAGCAAAATAAAATGGCAGTATAGTACTATCAGTAAACAATTTTAACCCTCTTCATACTGCATGCCTGTCCAGTACATTGCAAATGTTTTAAAAACAGCTTCCTAGAGCAAGGATACAGCCACTCCCTGGATCAGCTGGAAATGGTCCCTGCCTTGTGTAAATATGCTCCTGCTAATTTTAAAGGATAAATCCCTTGTAACAAAATGGGTGCCATGGTGGTGGCAACCATATGTACAGTAAGTGAATAGGTGGTAGAAAATTGTACAATGGGGCACACTGGTAGTGGGTAGGGTTATTGGACTGGTGGAGAGGCTTATTATTAAAATACATGCACTGTACAGAACTGTTAATATGCATACAGAGCAGTTAAGTATAGAATAGAATTATAGAAGTCCAAATCTGTGTCAGTGCATACCAGATCATAACTATACCTGCAGCATAGTTAGACCATGCTTTAATAAGGAGTGGTTTGTTCTCTAAGACAAAATTATGTACAAAGTAATTAATCAATGTGATGAAACTTTTACTTGAAACAAGAAAGACTGAAAGAAAGAATGAATGCATGAATGGTATTTTGGCTTATAGTGAAACCTCACTGGCTAAGGCACAGCCAATCATATTTTACTAGAAGCAAAAATATCATTCATTCATTCATTCATTCATTCATTCATTCATTCATTCAGTCAGTCATGCAAACACCCAATAGCAATGGATCAGATCAGACATCTCTCTGCAACACAGGACGATACCTCTCAACCTCCCAACATTAAAACTCATAGCACTGGCCTTCAGAAATCATAGCAAAGGGTCAGAATGTGCAGCACTTTCTTATTGAAAACAATAATATGTCTACAAATAGTGGGCCCCATGTAATGTAAATAATAATAATAATAATAGTAATGATTTTATTGGTAGTGTGCCTTTCAAATACCAAGGTGCATAACAATGAATTAAAAGAACACTTAGGACAATAAATACAGATATGTGTAAAAACATTATAACATCAGATAAAACCATACAAAATCATACAGAATCAAATACGGTAGACTTGGTTCCATAAATACATTTTAAAATCCCGTTTAAATTCCTCCATGGTCGCGAACTCCCATAGCTGATGGGGTAGAGAATTCCAAAGAGCTGGGGTCACATTCATAAATGCACAAGCAGAGAAATCGCCCCAGGCAGTAAGGAACCAGAAGCTCTTTCAGGTAGTCCAGGCCCAGTCCATGTAGGGCTTTATAAGTCATAAGTCCAACTTGTGATAAGGAATGTTTCTATCACCTCAGTTCAATCATTTAATAGTTTGTGTGCCCAAAAATATCTCAAACATTATAAAGAATATCGGGAAACATATGCAAAGCAAGCATAAATTTGAGTGTGAAAATGATAGCACTATGGGAAATTCATAGCTGCTGACAGAGTATCCAGACTGCAAATAAAGTTGTTACAAGTAAAACATAAATCTTAGTAGCATGGTCATACATTGTTGAGACAGTTCTCAATCTCTGAAACAGTGTAACATTTTTAGATAACATTTTTAGACAACTACAGTGTTGCAAACTGAGCTTTTTGTACAATGCATCAAGTTTCAGTCCTTGATACTGAATACAATATAAGCCAAATGTGTAGGAGCTGTTAGACTTTGAATTTGTCTTCTGAAAACATACATTACAGTTAAATAATTGGGTACTTTTTATGCACAATATTGTATTAAACATTAGGTATCTGCAATGAAAATCCTGGCAATGTGTTAAATACAGGATTACAGTCTTAGTAAATGGTGTAGGCTGTTGAATTTCATGATATTGTTTATATGTGATATTAGTTAGATACTTTATCATGCCTGAAAGATCTGTCTCACTATATATTATTTAAGATAAACTACCAGTAATGCATATTCTCTTTGAGAGTTATAACAGTGGCATCTTGTTTTGGAAAAATCAAATACTGCTTAGTAAGTCATATCATGGTATACAGAAGCAGAATGTGTGTAGTTCCTTCATGCTCACACCTACAGTATTTGTATCTCACCACACCACACCCAGCTTTCTCTAAAATAGAAATACTCCAAGACCCTAGCCTGCAGACATTTGTGAAGCAATTGCATTAACACCCCTACCATCCCCACCCCAAGTTTTCTTTCACAAGGTGATAGAACACCTACCTTGTTTAGCATGTGAATGTGCTCCCCTACTGTGAGTTAGCCTTCAAGGCTTGCCCAACAGCAATCTGTCAGTCAAAAGGGAGTGAAGAAAGGAAGACAGTGACTGAGTCAAAGTGCTGTTGATTTACCATGTATGTGATCCTGGGTTTAAGTTCTTAAGTACTGCTGCTGAAAAGACAACTATTGAAAACTAACATATTCAGTTGACTGCAGTGCTACTAATACTCAGAAACTGCCTGTGTTTTAAACTGTGAAAAATAATAAGCACAATAGTATTTCTGCACTCTGTGTAATCATGCATTGTGTGGCTACCTTGTGTCAGCATATTGCATGAGAAAACATTTGGAAAACACAATTTTTGCCAGCAGTAACTACACAACTAACCTGTTGTTAGAGATAATTCCCTGTGGTATATAACCATCCAAGACCGAGAGTCTGTTTGTCTAGTATATTTTCCTGCCCAATCAGAAATCTCTTTCAATGGAGTTTGACAGAAATCTGTTGTAGTTCTCAGAGACAAAGTCAAGTATTATCATTTTCCTTCTGTCTGACCTACAGTATGTAGCTAAAATTTCTGTTTCCAGTTCTGTAAGATGTGCAATAAAGAAGCATCATGCCTCTAATGGTACAGTATCATCATGACCCAACAATTATTCTCAGCAACACTTTTCTAAAATAAGCTTTTTTTTTTTGTTTACAAATCAGGTTTTGAATTTCTGATAAGGACCCCTAGGCCATTCCAGTCTGCCCATGAGCCCAGTTATTTGTATGTAGCTTCTGAACCTATGTGGTCAGCGGTCTGCCATTACCCCCTATCACCTCAAGGTTCCCTTGTGCCTGTTCCCGGCATGTTACCCCCCAAAACATAGAAACATAGAAATTGTCAGCAGATAAGGACCAGCAGGCCCATCCAGTCTGCCCATGCACCCTATTTATTGGAAGTGTCAGCTAGTTTATTTATTTATTTATTGAATACAATTGGAATTACAAACCTTTGAGTCATAGACTGTTTTGCAAAGGCTCCATGTCGGTTACAGGGGGTGGAGGTAAGACAAATACAGATTAAGACAAACAAAAAAAGGCAGTATATACATTTTCAGTACTGCCAGAGCAGTACAGGCTTGCACTTATTTAAACAGTGAGGCAATTACATAACAATCATGGAATCCTTAGACAGAGACTAGTAGGGTGCAGATACTTGGGGTCTAGAGAGGCCCTGTGTCTGGAGATGTGTAGGGAGAGGAAGCAAAAAGAGTGGGCTGCAAATTAGCCACAGGTACGTTTAGCACTCTCAAGTAGTTGAGCTTTGAGACCAGTTTTGAAAAGAGAGATGCTGGGGGTCTGGGAGAGAGGGGGTGGTAACGTATTGAGCCAGAGAGGGGCACAGTAGTGGAAGGATCTTTGCACTAGGGATGTTCTACAAAGGGGGACCCGAAACAAAGGGATAGTTGTGAGTCTTGTGGTGCACCTGGGGGGGCAGCACTGATAGTGGGGAGTAGGCCTTTGGGGGCTATCTGAAGGTGTATCTTTTTTGTGAGGATGCATGTGTGGTACCTTAGTCTTTGTTGGAAGTTTAGCCAAGCAGTCGAAGTATAAAGATCACAGGTGTGGGTAAGAAAGTCGCTGACTGTAACTAGATGGCATGCTTTGTTCAAGGCTACGTTTATACTGCTTAGCATGGTGGGTTCAGCTGAGCCATGTATAACAATCCTATAGTCAATGAGGGAGAGAATGGAGGAGGTGACTGCAAGAAGCATAGTCTGAGTGGGTAGGCAGTGCTTGAGATGGTAGAGTATGCCCACTCTCTAGTTGACAGCAGAGGAGAGGAGTTGGATGTGACTATGGTAGGAGAGGGAGGTGTCTAATGTGATGCCCAGGTATTTGAAGTTTGTTACATGTTCCAGAGGGTCACCAAGTGAGTTCTTAATTAGGAGTGCTGACTGACTGTGAGGGCTTTGATGATGAGCAAAGATCATGGATTTAGTTTTTTTATAGTTGATGATAAGGCGGTGGTCTGAGAACCAGTTCTCTAGTTCCCAGAAAAAGCCCTGAAGGGCCAGTTGAAGAGTGCTCAGTTGACAGTGTTTCCAATACAGTACCGCATCATCTGCGTAGAGTAGTAGATGACCACTACACGCCTTCAGGAGAGAGTTAAGGAAGAGGGTAAAAAGCAGGAGGCCAAGTATAGACCCCTGTGGGACCCCAGAGCTAACTGTTTTGGAGGTGGAGAGGGTGGTGTTTATCCTGACTTGTTGAGACCGTCCCAAGAGGTAGTCCTTGAACCAGGCCATTGCCTCTGGGGCCACATTAAGCTGTGGAAGGACACAGAGCAGTAGCTCATGACTGACCGAGTCAAATGCCTTGGTCAGATCTACGTAGATCTCCCCTGTGATTGAGCCTTGGTTGAGGGCCTCATGGAGGAATGAGGTGAACTCCGCAAGTGTAGTGATGTACTATGGCCAGTCCGGAAACCATGCTGTTCCTGGCTGAGAAGGTTATATTTAGTAAGGTATTCAGTTATCTGGTCTGAGACTATTTTTTCCAGAGCTTTGGAGAGGGGGGGAAGTATAGAGATAGGTCTGTAGTTGTTGGTGTTAGTGGGGTCACCACTCTTAAGAATGGGGGTGATTATGGCTCTTTTCCAGGTAGAGGGGAACTGACCACAGCATAGCAAGAGGTTGAGGATTTTTGTAAGGTGGGGAAGTGTGACATCCAGTGTCAGCCAAATGAGTTTAAGATCAAGGGAGTCATTGCTGTAATGGGTATTGGTTATGGCTTTGGTAATGTAGTGTTTAGCCACACTACAAAGGATGACTCGCAGCTGAAAGGGAGGTGAGTTGACCTGGCTCAGGGTTATGGGGGAGGGTGGGGGTGGGTGGGGCAGGTGGGAGACGTTGGGGAGGATATGAGAGAGGTTAAAAAGGAGGAGTTAAGGCCTCAGCGATGGTGGCAGGATCCTGTGTGTCAACCCATTAAGGTTGAGTTGGGTGGGGGTGGGGGAGCAGGATTTTCCTCTGAGTTCTTTTATGTTGTTCCAGAATTTTTTTCCATTGCCCCAGGAGGAGGTGAGGGTTTGCTGGTAGAAGTTTGCTTTTGCCTGCCCCAAGGCCCAGGTACATTTATTGCGTGCCTCCCGGTAGAGTTGTCTATCCTGGGTGCGTTGGGAGTTGAGGGCCTTGTGCCAAAGGACGTCTCTTTGTTGTAACAGGTTTAGAAGCGAAAGTGTGATCCAGGGGGTGGTTCTGGTTTTCACAACTTGCTTTGAGAGGAGAGCGAATATATCACAGGCTTCGCTGAAGGTGGTTATAAAGTGGACGAGCGCAATGTCAACTGACTGCGTGTTGTAAATGGGGAGCCAGTTGCAGTGAGATAGGTGGGCTTTGAGGTTCTCTAGGCCTCTTCTTTTGAGCCCTCTCTGCCATGAGATTTTTTGGGGGGCAGGGGCCAATTTACCCGACCACCAGCAAGTTACAGGGAAGTGGTCCATAATAGAGTCAGGGAGCACAGTTGCGTGGGAGAAGTTACGTGGCCTGTTGGTGAAAATTTGGTCTAACAATGTGGAGGTCCTGGATTTATGGTCCCTTTTGGTAGGAGAGGTGATTATTTGGGTAAGACTGAGTGCATGGGTAGTGCTTTGAAGCTGGCTGAGGCTAGGGATAGCCAGTTGACATTGAAGTCACCCATTAAGCTGATTTCACTAGTATTAGGTAGGTGGGAGATAATGCGGAGGATAGAATCAAATGCAGGTTTTTGGTTTCTAGGGGGGATGTAGGCCAAGATGATGTGGAGAGTTTTGGTACCCAGCCTGAGTTTGACTGTTAGCATCTGGGCTCCAAAATGAGGTGCGGGGGTGTGTACTTCGGTGGCATTGAGAGATGATTTAACATAAATAGCACAACCTCTGCCTTTTTTGCTGGTCCTATCTGTCTGGAATAAGGTATAATTACAGAGGGAGACAGCAGAATTGGGAATTTTCTCAGTGAGCCAGGTCTCTGACAGGGCTAGTATGTCCAGAGCATGCTGGGCACTCCAGCCTCGGAGAGGGGGGTGTTCTTTGGGTAGGCTGCAAATGATAAGAGTGGCTAGCAGCAAACTCCCATGCGGTTGTTTAGGAGAGGCCTTAGCACAGGGTGGTCCTGGGTTGGGGTGGATATTGCCAGATAATAATAGGAGTAGGAGGGTGTTCCACAGCAAGGTGAACCTGCAAAGTTTGGATGCGTGACGCTGGGCTTGGTAGGGTGTAGGGCTTTTAGTGCTGGTGGTGGGGACTGGAAAAGTAGGAATGATGTTGGATAGAAGGGTAAGGGTCATGAGGGGAACAATAGTGGGGCTTATATGGGTGGTGGGTTGGGGTCTGCAGAGTGGGAGAGCTGAGGTACAGTGCTTAGCATGTGTGAGTGTGAGGGTTAGCATGATCATGTGTGGGTATAGGTCATCAGGATCAATTTGGCATGAGTGTGAGAGATTGTAGTAGATGGGTCTGCAGTAATCATATAAAGCTGAAGAAAAAGTGCTAATATTATAGTATAGAGGTCTAGATGCCTCGGGGGGGGGGGTTGGAGTGCAGGGTGTAAGAACCTGGAAATCAGGAGGGTTGTAAACAGAAGGGATACCATTATTAATGAAGAAAGTGAGAGGTATGTTACAGTGACCACTAGTGTACAGTCGGTATAACCTGCTGATGGAAAAATGGGCAGATCACCTGACTAAACCTAGCTATAAATTCAAATGCCAACCAAGGGTGGTGGTGGGGGCAGTGGGGAGCTGAACGCAAAGCGTTTGGCGGGGTTTAGCCTGAGCTGTAACTGTCTGAGCACTTGCACTGTAAAACATGCGGTGAGAAGGGGAGCTTGCAGCCGTTGCTGGAAAAGGCGCCAGGAAACCAACAGTCATGACTGCTTCCAGGAGCAAGGTAGATTTACCTGGGCTGTCTTTGCTTCGGGGCTGCTGCAAGCAGGGAGGGCTTCTGAGCTGGCCCTCGCTACCTCCTCTGGTCTCCTTGGGGGGAGGGGTGGTATCTGCAGGAAGAATGGAGAAGGGGGGGATTAAGAAGGCAGTACAGGGAAAAAATGATTAACAGCTGGGGGCAGGCAGTTCCTTAGGTGTGGCAAGCAGAGCGAGTAAGGAGAGGGCTAGCAGGAAATTTGAAACTTTCAGCAAGACCAAATCAGGGCTAGCAGAAAATTTGAAACTTTAGTAGGACCAAATCAGGTGGCTACAGAGAGGTTACTTAGCTGTGCTTACTGATGGCTGCACGCAAGTAAATGCACCTTAATAATATCTAGCCAACAGCCCCAACTATGATTAGCACAGGGGGCACTTCAGAAATCACAGTTCTACTGGTTGCAGAAACTCCAAGCACAGTACAGGCAAAACACATAAACTAGTGCAGGCTCGATTTAGAACCTGTGCAAAATCATGAACTACAAATAAAGTTCAGTATCTGCTTAAGCCTGAGCTGTAACTGTCTGAGCACTTGTACAGTAAATCGTGCAGCAAGAAGGGGAGCTTACAGCCGCTGCTGGAAAAGGCGCCAGAAACCCAATGGTAGGGACTGCTGCCAGGAGCAAGGTAGATTTACCTGGGCTATCTTTATTTCAGGGCTGCTGCGAGCAGGGAGGGCTTCTGAGCTGGCCCTTGCGACGTCCTCCGGTCTCCTCAGGGGGAGGGTGGTGGTATCTGGGTTGTCTCTGTTTCGGGACTGCTGCAAGCAGGAAGGGCTTCTGAGCTGGCCCTCACAACCTCCTCCGGTCTCCTTGGTGGGAGGGGGGTGGTAACTGGGCTGTCTTTGTTTCGGGGCTGCTGCTAGCAGGGAGAGCTTCTGAGCTGGCCCTCGTGACCTCCTCTGGTCTCCTCGGGAGGGGGGGAGGAGGGTGCTATCTGGGCTGTCTTTGTTTTGGGGCTGCTGCAAGCAGGAAGGGCTTCTGAGCTGGCCCTCACAACCTCCTCCGGTCTCCTTGGGGGGTGGTATCTGGGCTGTCTTTGTTTCGGGGCTGCTGCAAGCAGGAAGGGCTTCTGAGCTGGCCCTTGCAACCTCCTCCGGTCTCCTCGGGTGGAGGAGGTGGTATCTGGGCTGTCTTTTTTAAGGGGCTGCTGCAAGCAGGGAGGGTTTCTGAGCTGGCCCTCACAACCTCCTCCGGTCTCCTTGGGGGGTGGTATCTGGGCTGTCTTTGTTTCAGGGCTACTGCGAGCAGGAAGGGCTTCTGAGCTGGCCCTCGCCACCTCCTCCGGTCTCCTCGGCAGGAGGGGGTGGTAGTCATTTACTTAAGCTGATTTTCCCTTCTATATGATTCCTTTGTGCCTATCCCATGCCTGTTTGAAGCCCTACACTGTGCTCTTACCCACCACATCCTATGGCAGATTGTTTCATACCTCCACCACCCTTACTGTGAAAAAGGATTTTCTCACATTCCCCTTTAGTCAGTCTCCTTCTAATCTCATGTCATGCCCCATTGTTTTATTAATAGGCTTCAAATGAAATCTGTCTGCCCTTTAGATATTTGAAAGTTTCAGTCATATTCCCCATCTCACTCCTTTGCTCTAGGGTATCCACATTAAGCTCCTGTAATCTGTCCTCATATGCCTTCTGTTGCAGGCCTTTTACCATCTTCATAGCCCTCCTCTGCACAAACTTCATCTTGTTGATATCTTTGTGCAGATGTGGGCTCCAATACTGCACACAGTATTCCAGATGGGGCCTAACCAGTGTTTTGTAGAGAGGGATCAGTACCTCCATCTTACAACATCTTATACCCCTTGCTAATATACCCCCACATTATTTTAGCCTTCCCTAGTGCAATAGCAGTCTGGTTGGATGCCTTTAGGTCATCTGTAATGATGACTCCCAATTCTCTTTCTTTCCTAATGACTGTTAGCAACTCAACCCCAACTTATAACTTGCTCCCACCTCTTTCGGCAGACTAGTCCTAGGTGCATTATTTTGCACTTCTTTGCATTAAATCATAGTTGCCACACCTCAGACCATCTTTCAAGCTACTGTATATAGCAAGAAGAATAAATCAGAATTGATTTTAATTTATAAATGAAGAGTGTGTGTGTGTGTGTGTGGGGGGGGGGGGTCCTAGACTAGAACTAAATGGTATGGAAGCAATGTTTAATAGGAACAATAAAACATGTTCTGTTTACAGATCTGTAAGGTGTGTAATAAAGACACATTATGCCTATAATGGTATCATCCTTATCTATTTATTCAGCTTTTGTTTACTGAGGATTTTCACAATGTACAGTAGCAGCTTGCCTATTGACCTAACAATTATTCTGCACAATAAACATGACCTAAAGCGGCCCAGTGGCGCTGAGGGTTGAGGCGCTGGATGCCACACCTCGCTCCACGCCGGCGACCCGGGTTCGGGAGCGGTCTCGGGTAGTCAGTGGGTTGGCAGGGGGGAGACAGGCTTGAGCATCTGACGACAGCTCGCCTGCTCCGGGGAGGGACTCAACCGATGCCCGGCACTTGCATGACCCCGAGTGGAGGTTTGGAGAACTGCAAGCCCCACTAGGGGATGGCTGGCCGTAGAGCAGCACGGACGTCGACGTGCACGTCATGACATCAGGGGAGGTCGTCAGCTGCTCAGGGAGGGAGAAAAGAGGAAAAAGGAGCCTGCCTCATCCGGGAAGATCCGGGGACCTCGGACATGCCCATGATGTGCCCGTGCCCGCCCGATGGACCACGAGACCGACAAAATTCTAAAGTTACGGGGTTAGAAGCCCTCCACCTCGTCCCCACCCGGGGGGTAAACTGCGGCTCCGTGGGGGGTCTGTGGGGGCAGGGTTCCGGGCAGTGGGATGTCCGGAGGTCATTGCTGAAGGGTCAGAGGAGGCAGGCTGTGAGGAGGATAAAGAGTAATTTCAAAAAAAACATGACCTAAAATGTAGTCACAGTTGAGTGGGAGGAGTGTCTCTAACATTGTTCTTGCTAGAGACTTCCTAATTTAAACAAAGCTCTTTTTCTTTCAATCAAATGCCATTGCAGTGCTGTCCTCTTTTGGGAAGGATACTGTCATGCACAACACACACACACACACATACACACACACACATACACACACACATAGTATTAACAGAGCAGGGGTCATTAATCAGTATTTTATTATAAACAATGATGTGTTATGTCTAAAACATGAAAGAAGCACATTTCTTTTTGGTTTTCTTTAATTCCTGAACCAAGACATGAACGTTGAACTATGGTACTCAGTGGTTCCTAATCTGGTGCCATGCTGTCATAAAAAAAAAATAATAATTACCTTTGAGGAAGTGTGACATTTGTGGCCCCCAAAATACTTTGCTCAATGCTCTTGAGAATGATTTGTTTTCTGTAATTACACATTTTAGTAATATAATCCCAAATATAAAGCCAGTTCATCATTATATGTTTTGAAAATTGCAACTGTAAGTTATCATATGGAAAATTTAACATGGGTAATGTGGTGTCCATTTTGTCATATTTTCTGTTTTTAACAATAAAGTTTGTTTAATATTACAATGCCTATGCCTTCTATTTAGGAACTGTAGTATGCAGCTTTTCATTATTTGTGTTTAATCTGTACCTGTGCTGCATCACTGAACCATCCATCTTAAGACACCATTGTATTACCAACCAAAACATTTAGCTATGCCTTTCATAGTATTTAATTTCCTGGACCACCTGTGCTGTACAACTATGCACCAACATGTGCTTAAGCTAAACACCAATTAATACTCCAAATAATAAGACTATTTCATTTTTATACCACTTTTTTGACACCATAATGTGTGTCACATTGAGACATTTTTCCGATTGTTTTTATCCCAGAGGCCACAGGAGTCAGTGCGCATGTGTGTGTAGGTGCGCATATGCCAAACAGCCCTGGTCACAGCCTAATTCCCCCACCCCTGGCCTACTGCCTAGGCCCCCCTCCAGCCTGAGCTTCCTCCAGCCTTCACTGGGAATCACCCATCAGCCGAGTGACACTGCGCTTCTTCCCTGGAGAGGAGAGCTTGCCTGTCAGCAGCTCATTCTAGCTCCACTATACCCCCTTGATAACCTCTGATGCCCCAGGCTCGTTCCTGAACCCAGGTCACTGGAGTGGGTCGAGGTGAGATGCCAGTGCCTTAGCCATCTATGCCACCTGGCCAGTAACTATGGTGTCTTAGTAATGCACAAACAGTACAACAAATGTCCCATAATGATAACATTCTTACCAAAAAAAAATAACAACACACTACAGAACCCAACCTGAAGTACTTAATGTGTGTTTCTGTGATAATCCCCATAAAAAACATTTACATTCTATTATTTTTTTATGAAAAGAGCATGTGCTGCTAATGTGCAGCACATGGGATTACAAACAGTTTGGTTTTATTGATGCCTTTTGTTTCCACAGCTGCAGTTACTAACACATTTTGAATAGACTACTGCCTAAATGTAGTTTAATTAAATCCATTTCAGATGATAGCTGATATAAATCCCTACATTTCCATTTTAACATAGTCTACACTCCCAAAGGCAGCCCTTACTTTTTCCCTAATGTTCAAACATGTAGTACAGTCATGGACACCACAAACTCTTTCTGAATCAATAAGCTGCAGAAGGGCTGTATGTCCATGATTCCCCAGATTTACAGCAGTGTCAAACAATCTAACCAGGACATAATGAACACTTCTGGTTTTGTTGACTAGAAGCCCATTCACTGAACCCCAGACAATGTGCATCATTATAGGATACCACACAGGCAGCAACATTTTGGAAAGCAAGTACTCATTCCCTGCAATTCCTCCATCTAAAGTAATTGGGGCATTCTGGTAGAAGAAAATGAAGAAAAAACAGCAAGCAACTGTTAAAAACAATAATCATTTGCAAATATAGTGAATTACTCTATGTTTGTGGACAGAACATGATGGACATCATCTGTGCTGCAAGTTATGGGGGCTTGAATGATGTAAAATAATAAGTGATGGGTCCATTAAATTTTTTTCTACTGCAGTGCTGTAAACTAAGTGATGTAATCTGCATCAATCAAGCCTTCAAGCAGAGCTGGGGACATTACTGTAATAGACAAATTATATACTTTGTAAAGTGACTCTCAGCTATGTCACAAAAATGGAGGTCATTTAAATGCAGACTTTTGGTGTTACAGGAGCTGCAACTAAAAAACAAAGACTCATCAGACAGAGATTTTGTGGGTACTATCTCTTTGGTAACATTACAACAACAAAAGGAAGAAAGTGCAACAATTTATAAATTGTTAGCAAATTTAGGGTGTGGTGCATTAGAAACATAGAATATAGAATTTGATGGCAGATAAGGACTGCTTGGCCCACCTAGTCTGTTTATTTCCCTTGCTAATGGATAAGCTGCAGATCCTAGTTAACCAACAGCCTACTTTCTCCTACCCCCCCACTAGAATTGCCTTGTGTCTGTCCCATGTATTCTTGAATTTCCCCACTGTTTTTGACTCTACGACCTCCTCAGGGAAGATGTTCCATGCATCCACAACCCTCTCTGTGAAGAAATACTTCCTCACATTACCTCTGAGTTGTCCTTCCCATCTTCAATTTGTACCCCCTTGTTCTTGCACATCTCTTTTTCAGAAAGATGCAACCCTCTTGGACTTTTATGATTCCCTTGAGGTATTTTAAAGTTTCTATCATGTCACCCCCTCTCCCTCCTTTCCTCGAGGCTATAAATCTTAAGCTCCTTTAGTCTTTCTTCATATGCCTTCTGGTGCAGACCCTGCACCATTTTGGTTGCCCTCCTCTGGACAGCCTCCACTCTGTCTATGTCTTTGTGGAGATGGGGTCTCCAGAACTGTACACAGTACTCCAGATGTGGTCTTACCAACTGTCTGTACAGAGGGCCCAAAACTTCCTGTTTTCTACTGGTGATGCCTCTCCCTATGCATCCCAGTATCCCCCAACCCTCCTTACTGCCTTCTCACATTGCTGGCCCACCTTTAGGTCATCTGATATGACTACCCCCAGGTCCCTTTCCATTTGTGTTGTTGTTAGTATCTCACCCCCATTGTGTTCTCTTCCCTAGATTTTTGTTTCCCAGGTACATTACTTTTGCAGTTCTTCACGTTGAATCTAAGCTGCCATACATTTGACTATTCCTCCAGCCTTGGCAAGTCCCTTTTCATCTTTTCTACCCCACCTTGCATATCAACCCTGTTACAGATCTTTGTGTTATCTGCAAAGAAACATACATTCCCTTCCAGTCCTTCTGCCATGTCACTTATAAAGGATCAGCCCCAGTATTGAACCCTTTGATACCCCACTAGTAACCCTCCTTTCTTCACTGTGGACTCCATTTACTATTACATGCTGTGTCCTGTTGTCCAGCCAGTATTTTACTCAGGCTATCACCCTGGAACCCACTCCCAGGCTGGCTAATGTGTTTATTATTCTTTTGTGCTCGACTCTTTCAACTGTCTTGCTAAAGTCTAGGTAGACCATATCCACAGCCCCTCCCTGGTCTACTACTTTGGCCTGCCAGTCAAAAAATCAATTAGATTTGTCTGACATGACCTTCCCACTGTGAATCCACGCTGCCTTGGATCCTGTGCCCAACTGGCCTCTAGGCACTCAACAATTCTTTCCTTCAAAAGTGATTCCATCATTTTCCCTACCACTGAGGACAAACTGATAGGTCTGTAGTTTCCTGCCTCTCTCTTGCTTCCACTTTTCTGAAGGGGAGTCACATCTGCCCTCCTCCAGTCCTCAGGTACCACACCATCCATGATTTTTTAAAAAGGGTAGTCAGGGGTGTTACTAGTTCTTCCCTTTGTTTTTTTTTAGAATTCTGGGGCCACACTGCTTTATCCACCTTCAGTTTTAAGAGTTCTTTCAGAACCCTTTCTTCTATGAAAGGACTAATATCAACCCCCCTATCCAGAGTGCTTCTATTCACTGGATTAGGTATCTCCCCCTGCTTTCCACTGTGGATACTGAGTAGAAGTATTTGTTCAGAATCCCTGCTTTTTCTCTGTTGCCCTCTGCCCTTCCACCTTCCTCTTTATTCAGCCTCAGTATCCCTGACTTAGTCTTTCTTTGCTCCCTAATGTACCTATAAAACATTTTATCCCCCTTCTTAACCAGGTTGGATATCTTTTCCTTGGTTTTGTCCTTTGCTATTTCTACTGCCTTCCATGCTTCTTTCTGCTTTAACTGGTACAATTCTCTGTCCTGCTCCTTCTGTTTCCTTATACTTCCTGAATGCTATTATTTTCTCCCTTACCTTCCCCACCACTTCTTTTGAGAACCATAGTGTTTTTTCTTTCATTTTGATTTGTTTATTTGCTTCACACAAAGGCTTGTTGCCTCTGTGACGGCAGTTATGATGTTTCCCCATTGTTTCTCCACCCCACCTTCTTGCCTGTTTGCTAGTGCTTTTTTGAGGCACTCTCCAATTTTGACAAAATCAGCCCTTCTGAAGTCCAGTACCTTCACTTTTGTGTGGCTTGTCTCTACAGCTAAGTTTATCATTAACCGTACTGTTTGGTGGTCACTTGTTCCCAGATGGCAACCCACTTCCAGATCAGAGATCCTCTCTCTATCCCCATTTGAGAGTACCAGGTCTAAGATTGGTCACTCCTGAGTAGGTTCCAAAACTACCTGTCTTGGGGCATGCCCCCTGCAGTGCATCGAGAATGGCCCTGCTCTTTGATGTGGCTGCAGCAAAGGTGCTCCAGTTAACATAGGCATATTCAGTTCCCCCATCAGCAATATCTCCTTTTCTCTCCCATCCCAAGGATGCCTTCTATCATTTCCATGTCCATTTCCTCACTCTGAGACTTGGGTCTGTATACAACCCCTATGCAGACTGTGGAGCCATTTCCAGTCTCCAGGGTGACCCACAGTGCCTCCTGTCATCCCTGTTTACCCTTTAGTTCTGTTACTTTGATCCCTTCCCTTACATAGAGAGCTATTCCTCCTCCTCTTTTTCTCTCCCTGTCCCTCCTGTAGATTGTGTACCCTGGTATGTTGACAGTCATGTTTTTTTGTGTACTATGTTTCTGTGACAGTCATGATATCCAGGCATCCCTTTTCCATCAAGGCCACCATTTTGGGGAGCTTGTTACCTAGACTACAGGCAGTGGAACTCATTACCCTTCATTTTTTTATGGCTTTAATTCTTTTTGCCCAATCTCTGATCTTACTGCCTTTGTCTTTTTCTCCATTTACCCCTGCATTGTAGGACTTGCTATTCTCTTGAGTACTGTAAACATATATATATATATATATATATATATATATAGATATATATATTCAAGGCAAAAAAAAACTCCATTTAATGCATTGGTTAGGGTTGTTCCACAGCAAAAAAAAGAAAGGAAATTTTATGTTATGGGTGCCAATCCCTGCACCCAATGCCCACCTCATCCCCACCAACAGGCATGTAGTGTAGGTTGGGGTTGTCAGCCCTAACTTTTGCCCCATTCCATGTAAAAACAAACTGAGGCAGTGCAGTATAGGAGAATTTGGTGAGAGTTAGGACTGATGACCCCAACACACACCCCAATGCTTGTTGGAGGAGACGGGATGGGCATGGAGTGCAAGGGGAGACAACCACAACACACAATTTCCTCACCTTTGTCACTATGGAACAACCCTAATGGATGCATTAAACAGAGTTTCTGGCCGTGAATTTCCATCCTTTTTGAGAATGTGCACTATAAATAGTAAATGGAATCTGGTGGTGGGAGCGCGGGGCCCATGAGATTTGTTGTCACTTCACTGTGCAAAAACTGTATGACTGACTGAAATGAAAATTGTTAAATGGAGACATGTAAGCATTAATGCCTGATGACAGTGGCTTCTACTGGGGAATTAATGCATGGTTGAGGGGGTTGTGCATGAGGCCAAAGGCCGAGTTCCTACAACCACCCAACCATGCACTAATTCCTCAGTAGAAGCCAAATCTGGATGACATTAATGTGCTTGTAATATGACAATACTTGTGTTATTGTTGTTTCTGTCTTTTCACTTCTATTTGCTGGAACTGTTCAGTTTTATTTTGGTGCAGTTAGAGCCTGCATCTTCGCCGTAATGCTTTTTTTTTGTGGTCTGTAGCATTGTGGGATATACAGCATTTTCTGCTGTGATAGCTATTGGTGCAACAGCTTGACCTGGTGACCCTGTGATTAATAGTTGGAGTGGGCATTACCAGTGATTAATCCCTGCTCCAACTTTGATAGTGTGGTGCATTTTGTTCAATGACATTCCCTTATTTCACACTTCTCTTTTTGCCATGTTACAAGTACCATGGCACACCCTGTGTCCAGAATTGTGTGAACATCTGTTCAATGGTCATACAGCGCCATGAGCAAACAAATAACATGCACGTTTCAGCCACCGTAAGAGTCAGTGACCCAAAAATTGGAACAGTGAAAGTTGAATTATAACTCTTTGTACATTTCAAATGCCAGGCAAATCGGACACACAGTTTAAAAGTTATTGAAGCATAATAAATTACATTTTCATTCATCAGAGTGTCACAGTTTCACACCTGTTAATGTTTTACACACAGAGTCACTGTAAGGCAGCACGTGTGACTAGGGCTACCTAAGCTACAAATTTAAGGGCAGTAGCACCATGCAGAATGCTATGTGCAAAATGTTAACTGCATCATGCAGTATCTCTGCAATTAATTATTTCTCAAACATGTAAAGAGCATAATTCACATCTCTAGTACATCCACTCAACATCCTCCAAATGTAATGTGAAAAGACTAAACTGATCCAGAGATATTCTATTTTTGGTTTCTGTACCTTTAAGAAGTCTTCCACCACAAAATGTCAGAAATCACAGTCAAAAATACACTAAAATGACAAACCTGGTGGCTGAAAAATCAGTAACTGTGAAGTGAGCCAACTTCAATGGCCATAACTCTGGAAAGGAAAAACATTTTTTCACCAAACAAAAGATGACATGCTCCTTCAACAAAGTTCTTTCCACATGCCAAGGCTCAGACCAATCAACCACACACTGGCTGTGCTATGCATTATGAAAGACAGTGCAGAAAAATAGCAAAAACATAATGTTTTGCACTGCACTAAGCAAACGCAAAAACACAAAAGGTTATGTTAGTGCAAACGGTGATGGAAACAGTGAGGCAAAATAAAAAAGTAATGCTAACGGTAACGCAAATGCAAATGCAAGTACAAACAAAAATGCACATGGTGATGCAAACGTAAATGATTATGTGAATGGTAAGAGAAATGCAAACACAAATGTTAATGAAAACAGTAATGGTAAACGGTAATGCAAATGCTAACTCAATGCAATTGGAAACACAAAGAGTTACTGTAACACCAACGATGATGCCAAAGGGAACACTAACAGAAATGCAAACCCAAGTGTGTATGAAAACATAAATGGTAATGCGTACGGTCTCAGTAATGGAACTGGAAATGTAAACACTTATGGTATCACCAACAATGACACCAAAGGAAACACAAATGCAAATGGAAATGCAAACGGAAGCGTGTACGCAAACGCAAATGGTAATGCACACGGTGACGCAAAAGGAACCACAAACAAAAACAGTAATGGAAATGCAAATGGTAACAGTAAAGCAAACTCAAGCACAAATGCAAACGGTAACACACGTGGTGACGTTAACGGAAATGCTAATGCAAACAGTTAAGGAAACACAAATGGATACACTAACTGTAACAGTAACACAAACACACACTTTTTTTCCCCTAAAAAGGTGCATTCAGAAGCACAGTGAATACAAAGACACCAAAGGAAACATTGACATTGCAGAGGAACTGGAAGGAAAAGTATGTCTCTTTGCAGATGACACAAAGATCTGCAAAAGGGTTGATACACAAGATGGAGTGAAAAGGATGAGAAGGGACTTGGCAAGGTTGGAGGAATGGTCAAATGTATGGCAGCTCAGATTCAATGCAAAGAAGTGCAAGGTAATGCACATGGGAAACAAAAACCAAGGGGAAGTGTACACACTGGGGGGTGAGATACTGACAACAGTAACAATAGAAAGGGACCTGGGGTAATTATATCAGATGACCTAAAGGTGGGCAAGCAATGTGAGAAGGCAGTAAGGAAGGCAGGGGGGATACTGGGATGCATAGGAAGAGGCATCAATAGTAGAAAACAGGAAGTTGTTATCCCTCTGTACAGACAGTTGGTGAGACCCCATCTGGAGTACTGTGTGCAGTTCTGGAGACCCCATCTCCACAAAGACATAGACAGAGTGGAACTGTCCAGAGGAGGGCAACCAACATGATGCAGGGTCTGCACCAGAAGACATACAAAGAAAGACTAAAGGAGCTTAATATGTATAATCTTGAGGAAAGAAGGGAGAGAGAGGACATGATAGAAACTTTCAAGTACCTCAAGGGAATTAACAAAGTCCAGGAGGGTAGCATCTTCCAGAAAAAGAGATGTACAAGAACAAGGGGGCACAATTTGAAGATAGAGGGGGGGATGGCTCAGAGGTAATGTGAGGAAGTATTTTTCTAGAGAGGGTTGTGGATGCATGGAACAGCCTCCCTGAGGAGGTTGTGGAGTCAAGAACAGTGGGGGACTTCAAGAATGCATGGGACAGACATAAGGCAGTCCTAGTGGGGGGTAGGAGGAAGTAAGCTGTTGGTTAACTAGGATTTGCAGCTTATCTGTTAGGTAGGAAAATGGGTAGACTAGGTGGGCCAAGCGGTCCTTATCTGCCATCAAATTCTATTTAAAGAAAGTACAGTATGAATAATAATGGTCCTCAGAGCAGAAAATGAACATTGGAATACTAAATTGCTTGTATCTCAGGAACTGTAAGACGTAGAAAAAAATGTAAAATCTCATATTATTTATGACTTTCCTGGCTAGTTTTGCACTTAGCCACATAGCAGGGGGCTAAGAATTCTTCCAATGAAAATTCTGTATTCTAATGCGTTTTTGAGATATGGGACCAAAAGGAGCGGCAGACGCCATAATGTTAGCCTATGGGAAAAATAGTAAACTTTGGAGTGCAGTAACTTTGCAGCCCTCTAATATTTTGTCACCAAACCAGCAAAAGGCACATCTGTGGGAACTTCACTTTCTTCCTCCCAAATTTCTGCCCAAAAGGCAAAACCATTCTTTTGCAGCAGTGTGGCAAAGATTCCCTACTGTTTTGGGCATAGTGTCGCAAAGTAGTGTTGCAAATCAGGACACTTTCACAAAAAAAAACATTAAAGTGTCAAATGTGTGACATTACTTTTTACAAAAATTATAAAAAAACATTTCTGGGGAGTTTAACCCCACAAAAAAAGACATAGCTAGCATCCTCAGGACTCGACTAGGTGAACACAGCAAGAATTGTGTACCTAAAGGGTCCCAAATTTAAATGCCAAGCATTTTTGTGACCACCAACTGAAAACAAGATGGCAGATTTGTGACACTACAAGGGCAATTTGAGACACTAAAATTTGCATTTGTGACACTTACACATATTTTGTTTACTTTTCCCTTTGACTATAATGGTGAATTGTTTTTTCAATAACTTTGGAACCGTTTAATATTTTTTCACAAAATCTTTGACAGGCACATCAGGGACCATGGCTGCATGTTCCCTGAGGGTTTCAGATCAGTTGCACAGACTGTGCAACCTGTAGGCATGGTCAAAGAATGTGCAAAATTGCATAATTTGTGAGTTTTTCAGTACTCTGTAGCTCCACAACCGTTTACCCAACCATTACAAAACTTGACAGGTCCAGAGATCGATGGAGTCAAAATGTGTATTCCAAATTACAGGCAAATCTGTCTTAAAGTGGTAAAGTTTTTAAGCTGCCAAATTTCAGATTTAACCTTAAATGGGGTACTCAACCATAAATACCGTGCCACTATAATATATGTGTGTGTGTGTGTGTGTGTGTGTGTGTGTGTTAGAGGTAAAAAAAATTCCATTTAATGCATTAGTTAGGGTTGTTCCACAGTGACAAAAGTGAGGAAATTCAGTGTTAGGGTTGAAAGCCCCCCTTGGACCCCCTGCCCACATCCCTAACTGGCATTGGAGTGTGCATTGAATTTGCTGGCCCTAACTCTCACCCCATCAGATGTGTGAAGAAGCAGAGGTATAGGAGAATGGGGTGAGAGTTAGGACTGACAACCCCAATGTGCACCCCAATGCTGGTTGGGGGTGCTGAAGGGAGGTCCAAGGGGGGGTTTCAACCCTAACACCAAATTTCCTCACTTTTGTTGCTGTGGAACAATCCTAACTAATGCATTAAACAGAGTTTTTTTTTACTCTAATTTCCCTTCTTTTTGAGAATAATGATGAGAAAGAATGAAAATAATGCAGCGGCAGGAGCGCGGAGCCCTTCGAGTCATGCACTCGAGCCATGTGATGTCTTGTGACATAGTAACAGGAACAGCAATGCAAACAGCACTGCTAACAGTGGTGCACGTGGTAATGCAAGAACAAATGAGAACACAAAGGGTAACGCACACGGTGGCATAGATGGGAACAGTAATGCCAACAGGGGGATATAAACACAAGTGGAAACATTAACTGTAACAGTAACGGAAGCACATACCCTGTGTTTTTCAAACTGGTGCATACAGAAAAACAGTGTGCACAAAGAATATATGCATTGTAGTGGGGATCAAAGCTTAAACTGAGCATTGGAAATACTTAATTGGTAATATCTCAGCAACCGCATGACGTAGAAAGAAAATTAAAATTTCATAGAAATCATTATTTTTCTAGGCTACCATTTTATATTACATAGCTCAAAGGGCTATGCAGTTCATGACAAAAAATCTGTATCTTGCACCATTTTCGAGATACGAGCCCCAAAAGGTGCGGCATATGCCACTATGTTAATCTATGGGAAAAAATGCCAAATTCAGAGTAATGTAACTTGGCAGCTGCACAATATTATTTCACCAAACCAACAGAAGGCACATCTGTGAGATGTTGGCTGCCTTCCCTCCAAATTTCAGCTCAAAAGACCAAACTGTTCTTTCGCAGCAGGGTAGCAACGAATTCCTGTCATTTTGGCCAAGTCTGAAAAAGTAGTGTCTCAATTTGCAGCAATTTTCACCAAATTTTGTGAAGGTATCATGCCTGTGACACTACTTTTTCCAAAAATTTAAAAAACATATTTCTACGCTGGCCCATCAGTGAGGCGGTTGGATTTCCGCATGCGACGCCGGTGACCCGGGTTTGGGAATGGACCTGGGTCACTGGAGGGCCAGCTGGGGAGAAGGATAGAGTGTCCCAGGGAACTGGTCTTCTACTCTGGAGGGAGGGAGGGTGGGGAAGTGCCCGGAGCATTGATGACCCCTGGCAGAGGCCAGGAGTCACACAGCTACCAGCACTGGCATGTATAGGAGGCGGGGCGGATGCAGGCATCATTGCATGACCCCGCCTACCGGGAGAGAAATGGAAAAACTGTTAGCTGCCAGCTGCCATTAATGAAGCTCGCCACGGCTTCGATTAGCTTCCCCAGGCCAGCCCTCCGACCTAGCCCGAAGACTGCGGCATGTAGGGGGAGTGCCACAGCCCCACCATGGAGGGTAAGCCACTAGTATCAGAGGGCTCGAGGCCAATTTTGGGAAGTGTAAGCCCGTGGCCCATGACTGGGCTGAGAACTATCAGGCGGCAGGCAGCTTTGGGCTGAAAAAGAATAAAATAGAAAAAAAAACATATTTCTGGGGGTGTTTTGCCCCAAAATAAAGACATGACTAGCATCATTAGGGTCTGACTAGGTGTACACAAAAATAATTCTGTCCCTAGAGGGTCCCAAATTTAAATGGCAAGCATTTTTCTGATTACCAACTGAAACAAAATGGCAGATTTGCGACACTATTAGGGCCATTTGCGATGCTAAAAAGTGCATTTGCGACACTGTTGAACTTTCTGTTAACCTTTCCCATGGACTTATAATGGGAACTTGTTTTTTGAATAACTTTAATCTTTAAAAGGCACATCGGGGACCCTGGCCGCACATTCCCTAAAGATTTCTTACCAGTCGCACAAACTGTGTGACATGTAGGGATGAGCAAAGAATTCAAAATAGCATAAACAAGCATGCAGATCATGCCTAATAACTCTGCAGCCATACATCCAAACAGTGCAAACCTTGGCAGATCCCAAGATGAATAGCTCTTGATCAAGTATTCCAAATTTCAGGTAAATCCATTGAATGGATGCAAAGTTATTAAGGTACAAAATTTTAGGTTTAAATGGCCCCCTCAACCCTAACTATGGTATCACTATCATGCTACCATAATATATATATATTTATATGAGGCAAAAAGTCCATTTAATGCATTACTTAGGGTTGTTCCACAGTGACAAAAGCGAGGAAATTCGATGTTAGGGTTGAAAGCCCCCTTTGGACCCCCCCAGTCCACCTCCCAACCAGCATCGGGGTGTGCGTTGAAGTGGTCGGTCGTAAATCTCACCCCATCACATGTGTGAAGAAGCAGAGGTATAGGAGAATGGGTGAGAGGACTAATGACCCCAATGAGCACCCTGATGCTGGTTGGGGGTGGACTCGGGGTGTCCATGTTAGGCTTTCAACCCTAACACCGAATTTCCTTGCTTTTGTTACTGTGGAACAACCCTAACTAATACATTAAATGGCTTTTTTTGCCTCTGATTTCCCTTCTTTTTGAGAATGATGATGAGAAATAGTGAATGTAATGCAGTTGCAGGAGCATGGGGCCCTTTGGGCCCCCCCCGCTCCCCGCCATGTGATGTCTTGTGACATAGTAACAGGAACTGCAATGCAAATACAAGGTGGAAATGAAAATGGTAAGAGTAAGGAAAACGCAAGTGCAAATGACAATGCAAAGGGTAACGCACACGGTGGCATATTCAATGCACTGGTAATGCAAACAGGGACATGAATGCAAATTGAAACAGTAAGTATTACAGTAACAGAACTGCATACCCTGTTTTTGCTGGACAACTGCACTGAGAAACACAGTGTGCATAAAGAATGTATGCATTGTAATGGGAATGGAAGCTCAAAATGTGCATTGGAAGTACTTAATTGCAAACATCTCAGCAACAGCATGACATTGAAAAAAAATTACATTTCACAAAAATCAGTATTTTCCTGGCTACCATTTTGTATTACATTGTCCATAAGGCTATGCAGATCATGATGAAAAATCTGTATGTTGCACCATTTTCAAGATACGAGCCCCAAAAGGTGCGGCGTACACCACCATGTTAGTCTATGGGAAAAAAATTCAACTTCAGAGAACCGTAACTTGGGAGCTGTGCAATATTTGTTCACCAAACCACCATAAGGCACATCTGTGAGAGTTTGGCTGAGTCCCTCCAAATTTCAGCTCAAAAGACCAAACTGTTCTTTTGCAGCAGGGTGGCAAAGAAGTGTTGTCATTTTGGCCATAGCCTGGAAAAGAAGTGATGCAATTTGCTACATCTTTCACAAATTTTGTGAAAGTGTCATGAGTGCGACACTACTTTGTGACTCTACTTTTTTCAGAAATTTGACAAACTTATTTCTGTGGTGTTTAACCCCAAAATAAAGACATGGCTAGCATCCTCAGGGTTTGACTAGGTGAACACAAAAATAATTGTGTCCCTAGAGGGTCCCAAATTTAAATGCCAAGCATTTCTGTGATCACTAACTGAAAAAGAATGGCTGACTCATGACACTACTGGGGTGATTTGCGACACTAAAAACTGCATGTAAGACACTTTTGTTAACTTTTCTCATTGGCTTATAATGGGAACTTGTTTTTACAATAACTTTTGAACTGTTTAATATTTTTTCACAAAATCTTCAAAAGGCACATTGGGGACCCCAGCTGCATGTTCCCTGAAGTTTATGGACTGGTCGCACAAACCGTGTGACCTGTAGGTGAGAGCAAAGAATTTGCAAAAAAAGTGTAAACGCACATTTCGTTGGCGCTTAATAACTCCACAGCCGTATATCCGACCAGTATGAAACTTGGCAGATCCCAAGATCTACCATGCTCAGTCATGCATACCATATTTCAGCAAATCTGTTGAACAGTGGAAAAGTTATTAAGGTGCAAAGTTTGACCCTTTAACCTTAAAATGGCTCCTCAACCCTAACTATGGTAGCACTACCGTGCTACCATAATATTCATAGCAAAAACTTGCTTAATGCATCAGTTAGGGTTGTTCCACAGTGACATAAGCAAGGAAATTCAGTGTTAGGATTGCCACCCCTTGCACCTCATACCCACCCAGTCCTCATCAACAGGCATTAGGGAGAGCATTGGGGTCTTCGGCCTTAACTCTCACCCCATTCCATGTGTAAATAAGCTGAGGCAGTGCAGTATAGGAGAACAGGGTGAGAGTTTGCACCGATGACCCCAATGCACACCCCAATGCCTGTTGGTGGGGATGGGGTAGGCATGGGGTGCAAGGGGTGGCAACCCTAACACCAAATTTCCTCTCTTTTGTCGTTGTGGAACAGCCCTAACTGATGCATTAAATGGAGATTTTTTTGCCATGAATTTCCCTTATTTTTGAGAATGAGCAGTATAAATAGTAAATGGAATGTGGTGGTGGGAGACATCCATGTGATATGTTGTCACATAGTAACGGTAACACAAATGCAAGCACAAATGGTAACACAGATGGTGACACAAATGTAAATGATAATGCAAACAGTAAGAGAAACGCCTGCACCAACGTTAATGAAAGTAGAAATGGTAACACAAATGATAATGGCAACAGAAATGCAAACATTAATGAAAACAGTAACAATAGCTAGAGCCAACAGAGACTCAAACGATAAGAAAAATGCAAATGGTAACACAAACGCTAACAGAAATGCGAACATAAAGGCAACAGTGCCACAGAAGGCAACAATAACACAATTGACAATGGAAATGCAACCAAAAATGCAAATGCTAAGGCCAACAGAAATGCAAATGGCGATGAAGAAGCAAACAGTTACGATAATGTAATTGGAAATGCAAACAGTTACAGTAACAACAATGATGACACTAAAGTGAACAGTAACGCAAACGCAAATGCAAGCATGCACTGAAACGTTAATGATAATGTGCACGGTCATGGTACCACAATTGGAAATGCAAATGCTAACAGTAACTCCAACGATGATGCCAAAGGAAAGACAAATGCAAATGGAAGCACGTATGCAAACGCAAATGATAATGCACATGGTGACACAAAACGAAACACAAATGCAATTGGTTATACACACGGTGATGCAAAATGAAATGCAAAGAGAAACAGTAATGGAAATGCAAATGGTAACAGTAACACAAACACAAATGAAAACACAAAGGATAATGCACACGGTGGCATAGACAGTAACAGTAATGCAAACGGTTACACAAATGCAAGTGGAAATGCTAACTGTAACTGTAATGAAAGCACACACCCTATTTTTCCCCCAAAAAAGCTGCATTGAGAAACACAGTAAATACAAAGAATGTATGCATTATGATAGGTCTTGGAGCAGAAAATGAGGACTTACTAAATTGCTTATATCTCAGGAACCATACAACGTAGAAAAAAAATTAAAATTGCATCTGGTTTACGACTTTCCTGGCTAGATTGTTTTCTGACGAAATGTCCATATCTCAAAGCATTTCTGAGATATGAGCCCAGAAAGGTGCAGCAGATGCTGTAATGTTATCCTATGTGGAAAAGCGTCAACTTCTGAGTGCCATAACTTTGCAACCCTCTAATATTTTGTCACCAAACCACCAAAAGGCACATCTGTGTGATGTTGGCTTTTGTCCCTCCAAATTTCAGCCTAAAAGATCAAACTGTTGTTTTGTAGCAGAGTTGCAAAGAATTCCAGTTATTTTGGGCATAGTGTCACAAAGTAGTGTTGCAAATCATGACACTTTCGCCAAAAAAAAAAAATCACAAAAATGTTGCAGGTGTGACACTACTTTTCAAAAGAATTTCAAAAACATATTTCTGGGGTGTTTAACCTCCCAAAAAAGACATGGCTAGCATCCTCAGGGCTCGACTAGGTGAACACAAAAAGAACTGTGACCCTAGAGGATCCCAATTTTAAATGCAAAACATTACTGTGACCAGTAACTGAAAACAAAATGGCAGATTTGTGACACTACAGGGGTAATTTGTGACCCTAAAATCTGCATTTGTGACACTGTTGAACTTTTTCTTAACTTTTACCATTGACTATAATGGGAAACTTGTTTTTTGAATAAGTTTTGAACCGTTTAATATTTGTTCACAAAATCTTCAAAAGGCACATCGGGGACCAGGGTGCATGTTCTTTGAAGTTTTCAGACTAGTTGCCCAAACCGTGTGACCTCTAAGCATGAGCAAAGAATGCACGAAAAGGTGTAAATGTGCTATGGATTGCCTATTTATAACTCTGCAATCGTATATCAGACCATTACGAAATTTGTCAAATCCAGAGATCTGTGGTACCTCTTCATGCCTGCCAAATGTCAGACAAATCTGACATATGGTGGCAAAGTTGTTAAGATGCAAAATTTCACACTTTAACCTTAAATGGAGTACTCAACCCTTACTATGGTGGCAGTACCATGCCAACATAATATATATATATAGGATAATGGCTAACACATAGGTGATAACCATGGTGTAATCACCTCGAGTTGTTGCTAGGGAAATAGTAAACCTCGAGAGCGTAGCTTGAGAGGTTTACCGTTTCCCTAGCAACAACGAGAGGTGATTGCGCGGTGGTTATCACCTATGTGTAAGCCGTTATCTTTTATAGTGTATTTAGCCACAGTTCGTCACAGACAATGAGAAAAAAATGAACAAGGGGGGCCATCCGGTTGACCCATTGAGGTCAAGGTGGCATGCGTGACAGGGGAACTGTGGGAGGTCACGTTACATTTGGCCCAGACATCTGGATTAGCAAGAGGAGCTTCGCGGTGGAAATAGCAAGGTATGTAAGTAGGTAAAATAAAAAAGCTGTGAGCCCGACATCGTGATCGCTAGTCTCAGTGACTGTAAACTGCTATGACTGGAATGCAGTTTGAATAATTTGCTGAAACTAGTGATCGCGTTCTTTGTGGAATGCTGCTTATCGATGACATTCTTTTCTGTAAACCCACTGACTTGACGTCATGTCAGTGGGTATACAGGTTTGTAATCTTGCTGATTTCAGAGGTTAATCAATGTTCTAAATACATTATATATATATTATAGTAGCACAGTAGTGCCACTATAGTTAGGGTTGAGAACCCCATTTAAGGTTAAAGTGTGAAATGTTGCAGCTTAATAACATTACCACAATATGACAGATTTGCCTGAAATTTGGTGGGCATAGAGTGGTACCATAGATATCTGGATCTGCCAAGTGTCATAGCAGTCAGATATACAGTTGCGGAGTTATAAAGCACCATTTCTGCAGCGCATTTATGCTTTTTTATGCATTCTTTGCTCACACCTACAGGTCACATGGTTTGGCGACTGGTCCAAAAATGTCAGGAAACATGTGGTCCAGGTTCCCAATGTGCTTTTTGAAGATTGTGTGAAAAAATATTAAATGGTTCAAAAGTTATTCAAAAAAGAAGTTTCCCATTATCGTCAATGGGAAGAGTTAACAAAAAGTTTGACAGTGTCGCAAATGCAAATTTTAGTGTCGCAAATTACTCCTGTAGTGTTGCAAATCCACCATTTTGTTTTCAGCTACTGGTCACAGAAATGCTTGGCATTTAAAATTGGGACCCTCTAGGGACACATTTATTTTTGTGTTCACCTAGTCGAGCCCTGAGGATGCTAGCCATGTCTTTTTGTTGGGTTAAACACCCCAGAAATATGTTTTGGAAATTTTTTTATAAAGTAGTGTCTCACCTGCAACACTTCCATGATTTTTTTTGTGAAAATGTCGTGATTTGCCACACTACTTTGCAACACTATGCCCAAAATAACAGGATTTTTTTTGCCACCCTACTGCAAAAGAACGTTTTTTTCTATTGGGCTGAAATTTGGCGGGAAGACAGCCAACATCCCACAGATATGTCTTTTTGTGGCTTAGAGACAAAATATTACAGGACTGCAAAGTTACAGCACTCTGAAGTTGACACTTTTTTCCATAGACTAACATTACTGCTTCCGCCACCCCTTTCGATTCACGTATCTCGGAAATGGTTTGAGATATTGACCTTTTGTCTAAAAAATGCTTAGCCCCCTAATGGAGGAAAACAAATGAAGTCCAGTATGCCTGCCCCAAACTGCCTAAACAGGCCTGTAATGGAGGATTTTTCCATCTTTCATGTCTCAAATAGGGACTCTTAGTTATCAAACTTTGGCCGAAATATGAACATGCCAAACCACTACGTCAAAGTGGCCCCAATCGATTTGGCCCTATATGTTAAAAATGTAAAAAGTACCTTGCTGATCTCAGTTAGAGTCTTGCTGTTTCATTCTCTGTTTGCAAAGACAATACTCCAGCTTCCTTGCCTCACATTTATAAAGTGCAATCTGCTAGGCGTGGCTGGGAGCAAATCACTGGGAAAGTAGTCACAGCTTCCCCCTAATCATAAACCAATTCAATGTGTGATCTGCTCAACCCTGGCTTTATAAATTTATTTAATTATCTTTAGAGGGGCTCCTGGTTGTGACCAATATCAACAAACAAATGAAGTCCAGTGTGCCCCCCCCCAAACTGCCCAAACAGGCCTGTAATAGAGGATTTTTCCATCTTTCATGTCCCAAATAGGGCCTCTTAGTTATCAAACTTTGCACAAAATGTGAACTTGCCAAACCATTACGTCAAAGTGGCCCCAATTGTTTTGGTCCTGCACTTTAAAAATGTAAAAAGTACCCTGCTGATTTGAGTTATGGGGGCTAAGTACAAAACTAGCCAGGAAAGTCATAAATTATATGAAATTGTAATTTTTTTCCAACGTCGTGCGGTTCCTGAGAAATAAGAAATTTAGTATTCCAAGTGCTCATTTTCTGCACCGAGGCCCATTATTATGCATACATTCTTTGTATTCACTGTTTTTCTCAATGCAGCTTTTGGGTAAAAAAAAGGTGTGCACTTTCGTTACTGTTACAGTTAGCGTTTTCACTTGCATTTCCGTGACTGTTTGCATTACTGTTACCGTCTATGCCATTGTGTGAGTTACCCTTTGTGTTTTCATTTGCACTTGCATTTGCATTACTGTTACCATTTGTGTTTCCTTAACTGTTTATGTTTGCATTTTGTTTTGCATACCCATGTGCATTACCATTTGCATTTGCATACAAGCTTCCATTTGCGTTTGAGTTTGCTTTTGTCTTTCCTTTGGTGTCATCACTGGTGTTACCGTTAGCATTTGTGTTTCTAATTGTGGTACTGTGACCATGCGCATTACCATTTGCATTTCTATATGTGCTTGCATTTGCATTTCTGTTTGCGTTACTGTTCACTTTGGTGCCATCATTGCTGTTACTGTTACTGTAACTGTTTGCATTTCCAATTGTGTTACCGTTACAGTTTGTGTCTTCTTCACCATTTGCATTTCTGTTGGCCTTATTGTTTCTGTTTTTGGTTGCATTTCTATTGTTGATTGCATGACTTTTTCCTTCTGCAGCACCATTGCCTTTACCGTTTGCATTTCTGTTAGTATTTCTGTTACCATTTGCATTTCTCTTACTGGTCGCATTTCTGTTGGCATTAGCATTTCTGTTACTGTTTTCATTAATGTTTGCATTTCTGTTGCTGTTAGCATTTGCGTTATCATTTCTGCTTTCATTAATGTTTTTGCTGGCATTTCTGTTATCGTTTGCATTATCATTTATGTTTGTGTCTCCATGTGCGTTACCATTTGCGCTTGTGTTTGCATTACTGTTAGCATTACTATGTGACAACAAGTCATAAGTTGGGAGTGTGGGGCCCAAAGGGCCCCGCACTTTCACCACCACATTCCATTCACTATTTATAGGGCTCATTCTCAAAAAGAAGGGAAATTCATGGCAAAAAACTCCATTTAACACATCAGTTAGGGTTGTTTCACAGTGACAAAAATGAGGAAATTTGGAGTTACGGTTGCCACCACTTACCCCACCCACACCACCCATCCCCTCAACAGGCATTGTGGTGTGCATTGGGGTCATCGGTACTAACTCTCACCCCATTCTCTACACTGCACCCTCAGCTTATTTACTCATGGAATGGGGTGAAGTTGAGAACAAGCAGCACCAACGCTACACCCCAATGCCTGTTGATGGGGCCAATTGGGCATGGGATGCAACACCAAATTTTTCTCAATTTTGTCACTGTGGAACAGCCCTAACTGATGCATTAAACTGATTTTTGCCATAAATATATATATATATATATATATATTATATTAGTGATACATTTTAAGGTTAAAGGGTGAAACTTTGCACCTTAATAACTCTGCCACCATTAAACAGACTTGCCTGAAATTTGGTGGGCATGGGGGGGGGGCACCTTAGATCTTGGGATCCACCAACTTTCATACCAGTTGGATATACAGCTGAGGAGTTATTAAGCAACATCCATGTACGCAATTATGCTTTTTTGCTAATTATTTGCTCACACCTACAGGTTGCACATCTTGTGTGACTGGTCTGAAAACTTCAGAGAATATACGGCAATTGAACTCAATGTGCCTTTCGAAGATTTTGTGAAAAAATATTAAACGGTTTAAAAGTTATTCAAGAAACAAGTTCCCATAATAAATCAATGGGAAAAGTTAACAAAAAGTTTAACACTTTCGAAAATGCACTTTTTAGTGTCACAAATGGCCCTAGTAGTGTCACAAATCTGCCATTTTGTTTTCAGTTACTGATCAGAAAAATGCTTGGCATTTAAAACAGGGACCCTCTAGGAACACAGTTCTTCTTGTGTTCACCTAGTTGGACCCTCAGGATGCTAGCCATGTCTTTATTTTGGGGTTAAACACCCCAGAAATGTGTTTTTAAAATTTCTGGAAAAAGTAGTGTCACAAAGCAGTGTCGTGCCTGCAACACTTTAGGAAATTTTTGTGAAAGCTTTCGCAAATTGCGATACTACTTTTCTAGACTATGTCCAAAATAACAGGAATTCTTTGCCACCCTGTTGCAAAAAAATGGTTTGGTCTTTTAGGCTGAAATTTGGAGGGACGGCAGCCACCATCTCACAGATGTTTCTTTCAGTGGTTTGGTGAAAAAATATTGCATGATTGCCAAGTGACAGTGCTCCAAACCTGACATTTTTCCTCATTCACTAACATGGTGGTGTACGCTGCACCTTTCGTGTCTCGTATCTCGAAAATGGTGTGAGATATGGAATTTTCATTGTGATAATGCATAGTCCTATGGCTATGCATTCAGCAATAACCTAGCCCAGAAACTCATGAATCACGTGAAATTTAAATGTTATTTCTATGTCATACAATTCCTGAGAAATCAGCAATTTAGTATTCCAACAGCTCATTTTCTGCTCTGAGGCCCATTGTCCCGTATTCCCCCCTTGTTGTTGTGCTCAGATTGGCAATTAATTTATTTATATATCATAATTCCATTTTCCATTTCTTCATCTTTTTATTATTATATCTTTCACAATTGCATTTTATTGCATCCATATATCAATCTCTGATCATCCCTCATTATTTCCTCTTCTTGTTCCCCCCAGGTGAAAACCTGGGTGCCTTCTTCTTCTCTTTTTCTGTTAGGTAACGGTGAGAACCAAGACCACTTTTCCTCCTTCAGCTTCTTCTTCTTTTCATCCTATTCCTTTTTCTTCCCCCCTCCCCTCCTCCCCCCTTTTATCCCTTCTGTCATCCACCTTTGGCAGTCCAATAACTGTCCTACCAGACCATTTCTGTCATCCACCTCTGACTTTCCCCTTCTGCCATCCACCTTTGGCAGTCCAACAACTATCCTTCGGACAATTTCTGTCATCCACCTCTGACAGACTACCATGCAGTCCCTTTTTGACTGTCTTCCCTCATACTCTATAGTTCATGGGTGGGTGGGAGGATCAAAACTCCAGCAAAGTGGCTGAACCACTCCTGTGCTGCACGTTAAATACCTCCTTTAGCCCCTACCCTTCCTGTTGCCTTCATATTGTTCTGTCTCCCAGTCCATCCCCTTCCATTCCCCCATCTCACTCTGAGCACACCATCTTCAGGCAGAGGGCAGGGGTGCACTAGGACAACTTGGTCTGCTCCTTAAAGGACAAACAGTATTGTTCCAGATTCCCCCCTTTCCCTCACAAAAAGACAGACCATTGTTTGTTGTTGTGCTCAGATTGGCAATTTATGTGTATATATATATATATATATATATATAATTCCATGTTCCCTTTCATAGAAACATAGAAACACAGATTTTGATGGCAGATAAGGACTGCTTGGCCCACCCAGTCTGCCCATTTCCCTACTGATTGAATAAGATGCAAATCCTAGTTAACCAGCAGCCTACTTCTTCCTACCCCCACCTCCTAGAATTGCCTTATGACTGTCCCATGCATGCTTGAATTCCACTACTGTTTTTGACTCCACAACCTCCTCTGGAAGGCCATCATCTTCATCATCTTTTTATTATTATATCTTTCACAGTTGCATTTTATTGCATCCATATATCAATCTCTGATCATCCTTCATTTCTTCCTCTTCTCTTTCCCCCACAGGTAAAAACCTGGGTGTCTTCTTCTTCTTCTTCTCTTTTTCTGTTAGGTAACAGTGAGAACTGAGACCTCTTTTCCTCCTTCAGCTTCTTTTTCTTTTCATCCTATTCCTTTTTCTTTCTCCTTCCCCTCCCTCCCACACTTTTTTCCCCATTAGCTGGTCTCCAGCTTGTGTTGGATGACTGGCTTTCCCCTCAATTTAGGGTATTGTTGCTCTGTCACTCAGGGGACCTCCTACCTGGTTCTTCTCTTTTTTTTTAATCTTCCATTTTCTGCATGCCACCTCCATGCTTCTATAAAGCCCATAATTTCTGTATTAAACATGTCTATGGCTAGATCTGACAGATGCACACCATCTGACCTGTAGAAATCCTCTACCCACTCTTCCACACCCCACAATATTATGTGCCCTCCCATTTTCTTTATCAGTATCCCTATCCTCTTATTCATCTTTCTCCTGGCCCTATCTACAGTTCTATGGCTGTGCTCATGTGTCCAAACTCTTCTTGGGATCATGTGTGACCAGGCAAGGCATACCCCAGGCCACCATTGATGTATTGTCTCTAAGTCCCTTTTTACCTGCATGTATGTGTCCACCGATGGCTTACCCCCAAGGTCATTAACCCCTAGATGTACAATAATTAGGTCTGGAATGGGTTGCCGCTCCTTCATTTCTGTCAGGGTAGGGAGCAGTTGTTCCCATCTCATCCCCTGGATGCCGCACCAAACCAGCCTACATTTTCTCCCATCTTGGTACAGCTGTTTTCCCTCAGCCTTTTTCTCAGCTCTCCTTTCAACCCAATAAATATAAGAGTGGCCACAGATCCAGACTTCCATGATCCTCTCTCTTCCTATAGGGTTCAAGCAAAATAAATATCTTATATATTGTCTTAGGTTCCCCTTTCTCATATCACCCCTCCATGTCCCCCCCATGTGTCTCTGAATCTATAACAAAACACAGGTGATACGTTAGTCTCCATACTGCAGCACTTGAATGTATCTCTTGTAACTGGCAGACTGCCATCACCCCTTTTCCAACATATTATTCACCGTCACACATGCCGCTGCCCACTGCAAGGCAGACCCTATCCATAGGGAGTGGGACAAGTAATTAACTGGATCTCCCCCTAGAATTGCATGCCTTTTTTGAGCAAGGCCATGAATTGATTACTTGTGACCTTCCTTCCATCTCCATGTACAAATAATCTCCCTGTCCTATTCCCATACTCTGCGGCGAAGGCCCACAAAGCCTTTTCCGGGCACACTGCACCATTTACGTGATTCTTTAGTGTTATCATTCAACCCTGCCCCTTTGATCTGTCTTTGACCTCTTAATTATGATTTGTATCTCTTTCATCCCCCAGCTTATGTCTTCCTGTTCCAATCCCCCCTTTCTTTTCCTTACTGCCATGCCCCACCACCTCACTCACTCTCATGGCCCCTGCAAACATTACCACATAAATTGTGTGGAATAGCTGGGCCCCAGCTTCTGATCTGCAGATTGCTAGTAAAACACCTTTTAATTTGGCCAGCCACTGCTACCCTATTGGTCTTCTACTATCCATAGTTCTCTGTTTTAACCTACCCCACCTCTGCATCATTCTTCTAATGAACATTGGTTTTGTCAGGTCCTTCCACCCTTTTAGGCTGCAGATTATACTAATCCCTGCCAAATAGACCCCCATTGTGGTGTGGGCTGTTCCTCTTTGCCATTGTTCTACAGTGAACTTCCCCAGCTGCTCTGCTGTGAGTGGCCTACTTACCTCCATGTGGTGTGTTACCTTGAATGTTTAAAACACTGGCCAGGCCCCCTCATAGACCATCAGAGTCCATGGTGCCCATAAGCTGTGAAACAACAGTTCTGCTCCTTCTTGCCAATGTCCCAGATGTTCGTTGGTATGGGCATTTTTTCTCTTCTGCTGTTGGTGGTAGCCTACGGAAGTGATCCAGCTGCAGACAGGAAAGGCTGTCAGCCAGGGTATTGTGTATCCCTTCTATGTGTTTGGCTCTGCATGACATGTTCAATTGCAAGGCCCTTAGCACCAAACATCACAAGACCTGCATTACCATTTCTGACCTGTCTCCCCTGTTGTTTAAAACCTCTACCACTGCCTTATTGTCACACCAGAATGTCACCTTCTGATTCCATAATTCTTCCCCCCAAACCAGGGTGCAGGCCCAAATGCGCATGATCTCCAACAATGTTATATCTTTTACCTTACTGTCCCTCACCCAGTCTGTAGGGCACAGCTCTGCGAACCTTCTGCCCCTCAGATAGCCCCCATGCCTAGGCCCCTGGCTGCATCTGTGTAAAGATCAAGGTCTGTGTTATAAACCAGTTCCTCCTGTCAGAAGGAGCAGCCATTATAGGTGCTGAGGAATTCCTCCCATACCTTAAAATTGTCCTTGACTCCTTTCGTCATGTCTAACCAGTGGTGTGGTCTGGTCACCCCTGCTGTAGCCCTTGCTAACCTTTTTGTGAAAGCCCTTCCTGGCCCAATAGCCCTGCACATGAAGTTCAGGTGTCCCAATATGTACCTGTTTTAGTTGTACTCTCCTCCTACTGGTATGTATTTGAATCAGCTCCTTTAGTTTCCCCACTTTTTTGTCTGGCAGCCTAAATATTTTCCCGGGACATCTATCTGAATACCCAGAAATTCTAGCACCTTATTGGGCCCTTCTGTTTTTTCTGGTGCCAATGGAACCTTTAATTCTCTGCACAGCTCTTGAAAACTGGTCAACATTTTTTCTGTCTCTCATCCCCCACTGCCTATAAAAAGGAAATCGTCCAAATAGTGAATGACTGTTTTGTACCCAGTTCATACTTGAAATATCCACTGTAAACAGTTGCTGAATGCTTCAAATGTCGCACATGCTAATGAACATCCCATGGGCATGGCTTTTTCAAAATAGTACCGTCCCCCAATTTTAAACGCCAACAGGTCCCAGTCTTCTCTCCTAACCAGAAGTAACCTGAAAGCAGACTCTATATCTGTTTTTGCCATCCATGCATCAACAGTTGCTTGGATGATCCGGACTGCATCTTCTAATGTGGCATATGTCACTTTACTATATTCTTCACCGATGAAGTCATTCACCGACTCCCCTTCTGGAAAGGATAGGTGGTGAATCACCCTGTATTCTCCCTTCTATTTTTTGTGGACCAAGCCCAATGGAGAAATCCTCATATTCTGCAAAAGTGGGTATCATATGGTCATTCTACTCTCCCTGCTGCCTTCTCCTTCTCCTTCTCTATCTTTTGTCTTAACATTTCTTCTCTCCCTTTTACCAAACCCAAATTGTTTGCCTCTCTTGCTTGCCTTGGGCCCTCACACTGTAATGAAAAACCTGTGCGAAAACCTTTTCCAATCATCTCTGCCATTTGTCTGTTTGGGTATCTGCCCAACCATTCTTTCCATGCCTCTATCCTGATGGGGGTTCTTGCTTCTTTAAATTGTTCCCTTGCCTTCTTCCCTTCTCCTTCGCCAAAGTCTCCCCCATTGCTCGGTGTCTGGCCTTGCTGGTCAGTGATTCTGAAACCCTCTACTTGCATGCTCCCTGCTTCTCCCCCCATTCCATTTTTGTCCCCTTTACCCTTGCCCCTCACAAAAAACTGTTGACTTGTTCTTTCCACCCCTGATCCTTGGGCTCCCTGGATCCATGTTGTCCTGCATATGCTCCCTGGATGTGTTCCTCCACATTTTGAACATGCTTGCTGAAAGCGGCATTGTGGCCAGGAACAAAAAGGTCCTTTTGTAAGCTGAGCAACACCTCTGTGGCATCGCTCCTTTCTTCTCCAACTCCCCCTCGGGCATGGACTGACTGGTTACAAAGTCTGTCCACAAATCTAATTGCTATGTGTCCCATCTTACATCCTCATATGTAGCCATTCTTTGCTGAAATAATTTGTCGTAGTATATCCACCCCACACCCCCTTTTGCCTTTGCCCCGCCTTATTATCAGGGAATATGTGATGAGTGGGATGCCCAACTCCAGCCTCTTCTCCAATACTATGACGGAGAATGTGGCGAAACCTACAAACCATCCTTCACAACTCTTCCCTTTAGTGAATTTGTGCTTCTCTTTCTTACCTAACAAAACTATCGCTGCTGCCATTTCACTCTTTCCTATATTCTCTGCTTCTTCATATTTTGTGCCATTTCCTGGCTTACTAAGGCAAAAATATCCACATACTCTCCCTTCCATACTTTCTCTTTTGTGGCCAACGGGAAGTGTTCCCCTACTTTCATCCCAGGAGCTCCTGTCTCCCTTGTTCCTTTTCCCTCTTTCTCCACTCTTCCTTCCTTTTCCTTCTGCACCTCTTTGCCTGACCTAATCTCTACCAGTGCTGACTCCATCTGCCCCAAGCCCCCAGTCCCGAGTGTCAAAACAATTTGGCTTATATATTCTTTGATGCTGTCACCCACAGAGCTGGGTGCGTTACCTGTGGTCTTGTCCATTCCTTGTTGCCTGCTGTCCTCCTGGTGCTCAAGTATGGTCCTCTGTGGTTGAGGGGGTGGTTGCACAAAAAGTGGCTGAGGAGGAACCACTGTGCACTGGGGAGCTGGTCTGGGCTCCACTGGGGGAATCACAACCTGGTCCTGAGGAGATACAGATACTGACAGTACTGGGTCAACAGGCTGCAGAGGTACTGGACTAGCCATCTTGGTAGTTTCCACTATCAGTGACTGCACCCGGGTTGGGCTGTGTGGCCTCTCAGCTGGCCATTTCCCTCTGCCCCCTTTACCCTTCTCTGCTTTCCTTTTCTCCCCAGATCTCCCTGGTTCCTCCCTTTAAACTAGCTCCCATATTCTATTGGCCTTTTCTGCCAGCTCCACTATAGCCCTGTAGGCGTCTTCTTTCAAAGGCCTGCTCTTCTTTGGTGCCATGTTCCTTGCTTCTTGCAAACTGTGAAGACAACTGAAGAAAAATAAAAATAAAATTCCATTATTAAACCTCTGCCTGCAGTAGTCCCTCACATGGCCAGGCCTGCTTTTCAAGAGACAGTCAACTAACAGTAACAAAACATGCCTTTTTTCACCCCTGACCAGCCTGGGGCCTTCCTCCCTTTGGCCCTTTACACTTTTCACTGCAAACCGCCAAAACAAGGCCTTTCTTCAGGTGATCTTACCACTCCTATGGTCCCCCCTGGCTTCTATCCCCCCACCCCCGGCCAGTAATGCTTAACCTCTCTCTTCTGTGCCCCCCCAGCCTCTGACCGCTCATGGCCACCAAGCACCTCAGGTGCTACCTCTTGTGGCCTTCCAGGCCTAAACATTTCTCCCCCTGCATGCCCTCTCTTGCCTCTGGCTGCTGGCCCTCCACACCTATCCATTCCCCCTCCCCTTTGCTCCATTTTCCCTCTGGCTGTGCCACGTGGCCTCTCAGCCTAAGCCCTCGCCCCATCATATTGAGGGCCCCGCATTTTGTTCTTACGCCCCCCCATGGCTCCCGCCACCATGCTCCTGGCCTGTTGGGCCCAACCTCTCTTTCTGTGTCCCCAGCTGGCGTCTGACTGCCTGTGGCCATACCGCATGCCTTGCGCTGCATCTTGTGGCCTTTTTTGGCCTGTACATCCCCCCTACATGCCCTCACATGCCTCAGGCTGCAGGCCCTTGAGACTTTTTCATTCCCCCCCACTCCCATATGCTTCCAATCATGCCACATGGTCTCTTGGCCTGAGCCCCCCTACCCCCCTCCTTTTGAGGGCATCCAGTATCTGTCACTTCTCTGACATGTTTTTTCCCTAAAAAACTGGTCCATGCTCAGAGTCCTGCTTCCCCCAGCTGTCCTTCAACAGCCTACTGGCTCTCCATGCTTAGTACAGTGCTACCTCTCACCGTATTGCACCCTCGGCATCTGACATCACACCACGTGGTCGTCACTCGTGGGTACTTTCCATGCTCACCCCTCTGCCACCTCCTTATCCCGACACTTAGCTCAGCTGCAATTTCCACCAGAACAACATAAACCACCACAGAGGGATAACCTTTTTCCAGGCAAACCAGGTGTCTATTTTTTTTATTTCCTCGCTAGCTCTCCGCCAGATTCCTGCCTTTCTGCTTCCTTGCTAGGCTGCTCTCAGGTCCCTTGTGCTTTCACTCAGCATCTTAAACTAACATGCTGGTGACCCTCAATACTATGCTCCCCATCACTAGCAACCACTCTCCATGCCTTCAAGCAAGGCCTCACATCTACCACATAGCATCAGGCGCTTATCGCATGCAGTACAGTCTTTCTTCCAACTCCTCACAATGCAAATGGCCCCCAAAAGTTATAACCTCCACAGGAATCAAACCCCTGACCCTACACATGCAAGGTTATTAACTAGCCATTTTAGTGAAAGCTCTTATTAACTACGTGTTGGTCCTCACAATTCATTCTCTACTCATTCTTTTCTCACTGCATCTTTCATTCACATATCTGGACTGCCTTGTATGGTATGGGCTGCACACCCATTGGCTCTTGCTCTGCACCAATGGGCATGCAGCCCTACTGGGCAGTCAGTCGGTGGGCGGTGAGGTGGCAGGCAGGTGGGATGCTGCGCCCGCCAGCCTGATGGGGGCGGGTGTGGGGCTTCATGGATGGGTGGGGTGGGGGCCACTAGATCACCAGGGATATGTTCTTGGGGGTGTTGCAACATTTGCAGCCTGCGACCGGGCTTGAGTCCACTGGATCACCAGGATATGTCCTTGGGGGGTGGATTCTGTGCTGCCGTGATTGGGCTGGTAGCGGGTATTTTACTATTATGCCTGATTGGACTAGTGGGGGGTCATTAAGCTTATGCCTGTGATCAGGCTGAGTGGGGGATGACTAACCTTATGCCCACGATCCGGCTGGTCGGGAGAGGATTTTACACTTTTGCCTGCAATCGGGCCAGTCAGGGAGGATTTTACACTTGCCCGCCATCAGGCCAGTCAGGGGAAGGGGAGGTTACTATATGCCCACAATTGGGCTGCAGGGGGGGCACAGGGAGTAGGTTGAGGGCCAGCCACAGGTGGCAGCTGCTGTGTTGGGCCCTGCAATGCGGCAGCTCACCTGTGGGTGGCCCTCGACTTACTCCTTTTTTTGGGCTCTAAGTTGTGCAGGCGCAGGTTGAGGGGTTACGCCTGCACAACTCTGCACAGCCCACTGAATATTGGGCCGTGCAGTTTATGCATGGTTCCTCCCCCTCCTGTTCAGCACGCATTCATTTGCATTGCGCTGTTGTTCAGCTTGCCTGGGGGGGTGCAACTGCCTCCTGCTGTATGGCATAATGGCTCAATTTCAGACTTGCACAGGCGCAACCCTATTGTGCATGGCGCAACCATTTTGAATATCCAGCCCAATGTGTATTACTGCTTTTGTATGTAAGCTGTGAAATCATGTGTTGTGATATTTATAAGATCGTTCCTGTAATATATTTTATTACATGATGTTTTGTATTTTTGAAACTGCATTTCAAAACAGGACAACTTTGATAAACAGTGCCTCTTTTGGTCCTAAAAGTTATTTTCCTGTCAAAAAATGAAAGCTCTATCTATCTCTCCCCCATCCATCTATCTCTCTTATCTATCTATCTAAACACAAAAAGAATTGTGTCCCTAGAGGGTCCCAATTTTTAAATGCCAAGCATTTTTCTGATCACCAACTGAAAACAAAATGGTGTATTTGCAACACTACTAGGGCCATTTGCGACACTAAAAAGTGCATTTGCGAAAGTATCAAACTTTTTAACTTTTCCCATTGACTTACAATGGGAAATTGTTTTTTTAACTAACGTTTGAACCGTTTAGTATTTTTTCACAAAATCTTCAAAAGACACATCGGAGACACCAGCCGCATGTTCCCTGAAGTTTTCAGATCAGTTGTACAAGCTGTGCTACCTGTAGGGATGAGCAAAGAATTCAAAAAAGAGGAAACGTGCACGCAGATCACGCTTAATAACTCTGCAGCTGTATATCTGAACAGTATAAAAGTTGGCAAATTATAAGATGTATGGTTCTTGATCAAGTATTCCAAATTTCTGGCAAATCCATTGAATGGTTGCAAAGTTATTAAGGTGCAAATTTTAGGTTTAACATGTAAATGGCTCCTCAACCGTAACGATGGTAGCACTTTTGTGCCAGACCAGATGTCTCTGGGAGGGGCCATATAGCACATTGGGGTTTCCAGAACTAACTCTCAGCCCATCAGATGTGTGAAGAAGCAGAGGTATAGGAGAATGGGGAGAGAGTTAGGACCAACAACCCCAAAGTGCACCCCGATGCCAGTTGGGTGTGTGCGCGGGGGGTCCAAGGGGGACTTTCAACCCTAACACCAAATTTCCTTACTTTTGTCACTGTGGAAAAACCCCAACTAATGCATTAAATGGAGTTTTTTTGCCTCTGATTTCCCTTCTTTTTGAGAATGATAATGAGAAATAGTGAATGTAATGCTGCGGTGGAAGCGCCACTTGTTGTCTTGTCACATAGTAACATGGTGCCTGCAAATGCAAATGGTAATGCGCATGGTGACACAAAGTGAAACACAAAGATAAACAGTACTGTAGACACAAATGGTTAAAATAACACAAAGACAAGCGCAAATGAAAACCCAAAGGGTAAAGCACATGGTGCCATAGACGGGAACAGTAAGTGAAACTGGTACTGAACCACAAGCAGAAGTGGTAAGGGTAACAGTAATGTAACCACACAGGCTGGTTTTCCCCAAAAGCTGCATAGAGAAAGACAGTGAGTACAAAGAATGTATGCATAATAATGGGTCTCGGAGCAGAAAATGAGGAGTTAAAATACTAAATTGCTTATATCTCAGGAACCATACGACGTAGAAATAAATTAAAAGTCATATGATTTATTACTTTCCTGGCTAGTTTTGTACTTAGCTCCAATTAGGGGCTATGGATTTTTCCAACAAAAAGTCTGTATCTTGCACTGTTTCTGAGACACGGGCCCTGAAAAGCAAGGCGAACGCCGTAATGTTATCCTATGGGAAAAAAAAGAGAAGTTCAGAGTGCCTTAACTTTGGCTTCCTGCAATATTTTTTAACTGAACTACTAAAAGACACATCTGTGGGATGTTGACTTTCTTCCCTCCAAATTTCAGCCCAAAAGACCAAACCGTTATTTTGCAGCGGGGTGGCAAAGGATTCCTGTAATGCGGTGGACACTGTAATGTTATCCTATGGGAAAAAGTATAAATTTTGGAGTGCTAGAACTTTGCTGTCCTGTAATCCATTTTCACCAGAACACCAAAAGGCACATCTGGGAGATGTTGGCTGTGTTTCTTCCAAATTTCAGCCCAAAAGACCAAACCATTCTTTTGCAGCAGGGTGGCAAAGAATTGCTGTCTTTTTCCCACCGCCTGGAAAAGAACTGTCGATCTTTGTGAAAGCTTTCACAAATTAATGTGACAGTGTCACAAATGCAAACTTTGTGAAAGTACTTTTCCAGAAATTTGAAAAACGCATTTCCAGGGTGTTTTCTCCAAAATAAAGACATGCCAGGCATCTACAGGGTCCGACTAGGTGAATACAAAAATAATTTGGTTGCTAGAGGGTCCCAAATTTAAATGCCAAGCATTTTTCTGATAACCAGCTGAAAACAAAATGGTGGATGTGTGACAGTAAAAGGGCCATTTGCAAAAGTAAAAACTGCATTTGCGACTCTTTCGAACTTTTTGTTAACTTTTTCCATTGATTTATAATGGGAAATTGTTTTTTGAATAGCTTTTGAACCGTTTAATGTTTTTTCATGAAATCTTCAAAAGGCACATCGGAGACCACGTCCACTTGTTCTCTGAAGATTTCGGACAGGTCACACAAACCGTGTGACCTGTAGAGATGAGCAAAGAATTCCAAAAAAGCATAAATGTGTGCACAGATCACGCTTAATAACTCCGCAGCCATATATCCGAACAGTACGAAAGATGGCAAATCCCAAGATGTATGGTTCTCGACTGGATATTCCAAATTTCAGGCAAATCCATTGAATAGTTGCAAAGTTATTAAGGTACAAAATTTTAGGTTTAACATGTAAATGGCTCCTCAACCCTAACTATGGTAGCACTATCATGCTACCATAATATATATATATATATACAACACATGTGCTGGGATAAATTCTGTTATAAAAAGTGATATCTTAAGCAGCCAGTGGAGGTAACGCTGCTATCTCCACATTCCTATATGTCATCATGATATCTTCAACACTCCTATACATCACCGTGTTATCTTGTAAACTCGTATATATCATCTCATAAATTCTACTGGCCTCTTTGAAAATGATAGTGCTCCTGTGCTGCTTTTCCATAACCTGCGCCCCCCCCCACAACGCGACTCTTACACCTCGTATATCCTACGTGCCATGATTTTCAAACAAGTATTAATTAAAAAAATGTATCTGCTTGATCCTGCCATTTCCCTGCGGTGTCACCAATTTCCATTTGTCACATCCTAAATTGGTAGCATGACCGAGCGCTTTCGCAACTGACAGAGATTAAAAAAAAAACGCTCTCGCTGTAAAATGTTTAAAATACAGTTCCTTTTTGCTAATATTGCAGAGCTTTCTTACAATCTAGCTGCCTAAAGTAGAAACAAAAGAGAGCGCAAGTCAGCAGCTTCAGAGATATGAACATGAGTGCGAGTGAGTGTTACTATAGCAACGCTCGTTCCCGTTCACATCTCTGAAGCTGTCATCTCACGCTCTCTTCTTTTTCTACTGTTAGTACCTGGATTTGAAGAAAGCTCCACAATATTAGCAAAAAGGCACCGTATTTCTAACATTTCACAGTGAGAGTGCCTTCTTTTGAATCTCTGTCTGCTCCAAAAGTGCTCGGTCACGCTACAAAGAATCTCAGAAATGAAACTGTTTGCTGACACCATGAAGAAACAGCAGGATCAGCCAGGTAAGTTTTTATTTAAAAAAAATATTTACCAATTATAGCTACAGGGCTCCCACATCTGCAGGGATTTCTATAAAACCTGAAGCCATGTAAAAATAAACTTGTTCCCATAAACTTTTGTTGGTAATATTGGAAACCAGAACAGTTAAACAGCCATAGGAAATAACACAATCTTCATGAAAACACAGGAGCAGTGCTCTGCAGTTAGTGGAAAAATGCCAAATCAGTCTGAAAGCACTGTGTCAGAGCTGCTGGAGAAAGAAGAGAGGTTGGCTGGTTGCCTCATCAATAAGATATCTGTTGCATTGTCAAGTGGGGGATGTGGTGGGTTGTCTAAAACTTATGTAGGTGATTGTCTTGACAACCTAGTACATATGTTGTATAAACAGAACATGACATGGCCTGACTGAAGATATATATTTATCTTCACTCAAGGCCAATGACATCACGATATCTCACTCGTGGCTTCGCCACTCGTGAGATAGCATGATATCATTGGCCTCTCATGCAGATAAATATGATATCTTCAGTCAGGCCATGTCATATCCCCTATATATATATATATATACACATAGAGAGAGAGAGAGAGGGAAGTTTTTTAAAGCAAGGGGGCCCTCAAGGTATCTTGAAAAACTGCAGCTGTGCCAACATTGTGGCTACCTTTCTGTTAATACCACCTTTCCTACATTTTGTATGAAGCTGATTCTATTCTTTGTGCAATAAACTCATATTCAACATATCTCCTGGCATCAGGGTTTTGCATTTTGATTGGTGTGTGCTCAGTGATCTGGTTTTTCCTGAAAGTGTTTACCATTTGCACTACAGACTGAAGTAGCCCTTAGCATTCTTTCCCTCTATGCATGTCCTGACTTTCTATACGTTCTTAATCTCCTTCCAGCCTACAGGGTAACATTATAGCGCCTTCAGAACCCTCACACTAGTGGTGCTACTGCAGGACTAAATTAAAGCAACTGTAAAGTAGCTAGACTTTAAATTGGAGGGACCAGAAAGGAACAAGGGCTTAGCAGTAGCTAACAAATAATAATGAAGTCAACAGATGGCAGGCAATGCAGGAACCCACAGTAGGAGTAAATTTATTCCAAGATAGTGAACGATAATTTGTAAAACAGTTGTAGGACAGCAATGCTTTACATCTGCTGCAGTACATCACATGCATTTAAAGTTGTTGAATTAGAGAGGTACTTTGCCAGTGAGTTCATTTGTAAGCACAACCATGAGGTGGGATTTCAAAGTCGGAAATGCAGCAAGCTACAGTGTCAAAAGTATCATGTATGTACAATGTGAAAACAGAAATATGGAAAATGCAGCAAACAATAAAGTGTCAAAAGTAATATGCATGTACACTGTAAAAACATAAATATGGAAAATACAAAATTAAAATACATCTGCATATAAATTAACAAATTTGTGTAAACTGCAATTTAGAAAATGCACAAGGTAGTCAGGGATAAGTACTGTATATCAAATAGCATATTCTTTCCATACAGTATGTACTGTAGGTAGCTTTTGTCTCCCCGACATTCATCCCTCCATCAGGTTCATGGTGACCTCCCCATTGTGACATTATAATGCAGCTTCACATGTGGCTGGGGTGTGAGTACCAGCAGACACATTATTCCCAACATTTTTCCCCCCTCATACACACTTGTTCCTTTGGCACCATGATGACAATGAAACTTCCAATGCCTGTATTATGGTGGCTAAGCTCCTTCCTTGCCAGACATGGGGGTTGCTGTAGTAGTGGATGGTAGCACCCCCTCCCTCCAGGAAGCACCAGGCCAGCAGCCTCCCAGCTGTAGTGGGGCCTGGGCTCAGTCCTGAACTTGGGTTGCCAGAACAGGGCTTTTGGGTGCCCACACAGCATGTGTAAATCATTATTAATGATATGTGACATTCTTAGTTTTCTTTTCAGATGTAAACTTTTCTAATAATATATTTTCTTTATTTTTTTCTTAGACTTTCCTGGATCATGTGCATCTCCCAAAAAGCTGTGCTGCAATGGATGTAAGCCAACAAGATCAAGCTGCTATTGTTCTCCAGATTGCATTAAATATGAAGATTGCTGCCCTGATTACATTGCAACATGCAGGCCAGGTAACCAAAGTTATAAACAATTTGTAAAAAATGTATACTTGTAAGAAAATTTCTTCTGTGCTAAAAACACAGCAGCAAGTGGCTGCATGTAAAGTTATGCATCTTGAGCGCAGCAAAATAATCGACTAGTGGCAGGAAGGGTATGTTTGCTTTTGTGACAAAGTTGCGTCTCATAATATACACACATAATACCCTAATCTAATTAAACTGAGTCTTCTGCAGTCACTTTTATAGTTTGTGAATTGTTCTGTCTGCAAGATTACCTGGAGACTAAAATAAGAGTGAGTGTACCTGTGCTTAAACCCTATTAACATCTTAGAAAAAATGGTCATGCTGCTATGGAAGTTTAACTGTTTCAAAGTTTTTCTCCTTTATTTTGATTGAACTAATTTGTAATATATTTTGTTAGGTACCAACCCATTGACATGGTAGGCTGAGGCATTAAGTGTCACACCAGCTACCACAGTATCAACCCAGGGTTCGATAAAAGAATTGGGTAACTTGGGGGCTGGCCAAGGGTACTTGTTTCCTGCAAAAAGTCTGCCACCTAGAAGTATCTGGATGGCAGTGCAGCAGGATAGAAGGGAACAGTATTTCTCCTGCATATAGCATAGGGGGCATCTCTGCATAGTCAGAGCATGCACAGGGCATCTTTGTACGTGCTTTATGCCCCAATAAAGAAATTGGCTGAAAAAGCCCTGACGGTGACTGAATGGTACCTCAGTCCCCTGCAGGCTTCACACTGACAACTAGGCACCTCCAAATGTTCTTTGGAAAAATGAAGGTAGGACCCAGAGATACCAGGAGATGTGGCTAGGGGGACAAGTTCAGTTGTGCACCGGCTGGGCAAAACAGGAGATACAACTAATAATTGAAACGTATTCTGTGAGTTACTTAACCATATTTATCTTGATGTCTTGGGTTCATGTGCAAGTCTGCCTCCCCCCCTTTCTAAATGTAGTAATGCTTGAGCTTTCAACATTATACTGTATAAGACACTGCTTGTGAGTGTCACAGTTATATTCATACCAAGTTAGTGATAGAAAAATCTTCAGTACACTAACGTGTTACAAGCCTTAAAACGTATGTGGTAGGCCCTGGAATCAAACCTGTTTCAAAGGTAGCAGTTATCACCATTTAGTTCAAGGCAAATTTTCATTAGTGTGGCTGAGAGACCTAGCTCTAGTGTTTTGCATACCACAATCTCTGCCTTCACTGGAAGTTAGCACCCTATTGTCTATTTTCTAATTAATGAGTCTGTATGAATGGCATTTACTTTCTCTTTTCATGAGGTGATGGCAGCCCAGAGAATGTGTCAAGGTTAAGCTCATAACCAGCCCTTGGATGGACAAATTATATAATCTGTATTTAAGGCCTTAACCATTATATCCCCATAGAATTACAAATATGGGAATTCAGGACATACAAATAAGTCTGTGAAAGAGCACGTGCCATTGACTGAGGCTGAATCAGGCATTCCTTTGTTTATTATGCAGCAGCGCTAACCATTAAGCTGCAGAGATTCTCCCATTAGCTGGGTTGCTGGTAAAAGCACAAGAATTTTGAGTATTGCAATTGTAACCTTCATCACCAGACAGCACTCTGCAGTTTTTCATTACTTATTTGTATGCACTACAGTAGCAGGTGAACCATGGGTATGCTGTACACATTTCACATATTCACTGATGGTTATGAAAGTAATAAAACATAGATGGTCACATAAAGCAGCAGGTGAATAAAAAAGTTATTCCAAAAAGTACATTTCCTGGTATGGTTATGAAAAATATTAGCAGAACTGTTGTTGATTTGGGTTTCCTGGAAGCTTTCTATGCTGTGTACTGTACATTTGCATCTTTGTCTGGAGTCTTACCCTCCTCGGGTCCTTAATATTATTTGTATGCAAACATGAGGCTGACATCTTTTTTCTATAGAAATAATTACTTTAAAACTTTCATAAAAGTCTTAAATGATGGCAAAAAATGAAAATTGTTCTGCCAAAATAAACTGGATAACATCTGGCATTGATCAGGAAGAAAAAATGTGGGGTCAAATTTTAACCCATTTTAGTTGCATTGCTGCTTTAACGTAAGGCATAGCAAGGGGTGTAAGGAGTAATGTAGGGGTGCTTCAAGAAGGAGTGGGACAAATTCAAGGGGAAAGTATATGCCTGGGGGGAAGTTGGGGGAGGAAAGAGTAAATGGGAGGGGGCAGCTGCAGTCTAAAGGGCTGAAGTGCTGCACACTCGAGCAGACTAGATAGACCACATGGCCTATATCTGCTGGCAAGTTCATTTATACATTCATATATAAAAGATTCTTACCAGCTTCTTTAAAAACATAAAACTGGAAAATGTTATTGTTTGCTTCCAGTCCTCCCTCCAAAAACCTGCCACATGGGCATACACACTTTAGCATCCCAGGCTTTGTACAAAAGTGTGTGGCCACTCATACTGCCATGGGAATCCTCACCTGCACTGACTCCCAGGACTTGCTATAAGAGCAGTGAATCCCATCTCTATTACCCCAGGAGGAATGCATCCATATGAACACTCTCTCATCACCCTGCCAGCCTTCATTTCAGTTATCCAGAGCTCTGGGTGCCAACCTGGGTCACCTGAAAACAGCTCCACCCATTACCATTAAGGGGGAAAGAAGGTGTTTATTCATAAATTCAGCTTGGTTTGGGGTGTATGCATTTTTTTTCTGTAATTGCACATAATGATTTGCATACAAAACTTTGGCATGTAGGCAAAGCAGACAGAATATGTGGGTCAATAGTTAAGCTTATGGTTTGTATCAAAGTTTTTTTACTGTGGGGCAGTAAGTCAGCATGGGTTGGTTGGTAGCAAATCCTTCTCTGGATCAGAAAGTCATGGATTCTAATCCCATAGTGAGGGTGGCATCCTTCAGGTGAAATGTTAAACTAAGGTCCAAGCATTCTTTTCTTGGAGATGTTCATGTGGACGTTACAGATACCATGGCACTTCTGAAGAAGTATATGGAATTTTCCCCTGGTGTCACGACCACCTTTCCTTATGTCACAAAATTCCCCCAACAGATTAACATGGTATCTTTTAAATTGTTTTTTATCTCTACCCCACAAATGGCTGAAATAAAAACAATTATGTCTTCCTTCCTTCCTCGGTAAAATGAAATTAGTCAATAAATAAACATATATTCAAACAGATATTGTCCATTTACTGTAACAGGGTTTTTGCTACACAGACTGGGCTTAGTGTACTTCAGAAGTACAGTAGTTAGCACAGCAATTTCAACACCCATTGTCACAGTTAGCGCAGTACAACATTGTCTGGAAAGAACCACTAATGGACTGGTTGAGTGCATGATAATGAGAGGCAGAACCCATTATACAGTGTGAACTGGCATGTTGGAAGCTTTTTGGAAGTGTTTACATCCTCTTGGACATCACAAGGTTAAGAGTTCCAAAAGCATGATTTAAGAATCCTCTAATAGTATGGACCACTAGAGATGTGCAAAGCTGGAAGACTTTGCTTCACAAATTAATTTTCAAAGTTTGCCAAAGTACAACGTGATGACTCATGTTGTTTTCAGCAGGAAAGGTGGCACTTTTAAAAGCAAAATCATGCAAATTCACCCGCAAAAGTGTACTTCCCCATGACTTCACCTAAAAAGTGCCACTTCCTCAAGAAAATAATTGCAAAGTGTCAATGTGTCAAATTTGCAAAGCTTTTCATAAAGATGTAATTTGCAACTTTGTCAGAACTTCAATGGTGAAGTGAAAATCCAGACATGTTGTGCAGACCACCCTTATCCTCTTTTCTCAGTTATGTAATAACTTGCTGGCATCCAGGGGCTCCTCCCTCTTCCAACACCCATGTTACTTTCACAACACCCTGTTTGTTGTGTGTGATGGGGGGCAGTTTGAAGGGTGGGGTATTACATTGAGGGAGGGATATTCTTAGAATTCATGGGATGATTTCCGTGCAGGATAGACTACTGGAGCCCATTGTATGCTCACCATTTCTCAGTGGAAATATTCATTAATGCCAGTTTCTCTCAAGTACTTTCTAACTGAAATTTAAGGCTATAAATAGTCTTATATACCACCTTTTGTGCAGGGAGTGAGTTCCACATAAATTATTTATTTGTTTATGGTAAAGGGGTAGGTGTGCTAGGCATAAAGAATGCCTATTTTTAGGCATGATGACCCAGAAGAGTACAGACATAATGCAGCTACCATCACGCCCAATAAATTTACAATTAACATCAAAAACAGAGTAGAAGAGGTACAATACAGTTCAATGAACAGTTCAGTGGAGATAAATAAGGATACCAGATCAAAGAGCATAGCCTATACCCACAGCATAAAAACAGTAAGGTAAAATCATTAGTTAAGTAATAATATTATTGTGGCAACCCCACAACGATTAAGTGCTGAACAGTTGGTTAACAGGCTCCATAGTAGAAGGAGAAGGAATTGGTAGCAATTGAGGGAGGAGGGGTGAAAATGTAGCAGAGTTCTGGGGAACGGAAGCAGAAGCAGCTGTCAAAAGGTAATTTCTTACGTGGTGTTTAATGCTAGCATGAGTAGGCACAGGATCATACCATGGTATGACAAAACTGCACAGCTGAAAATGCACAGGTGAAACAGTGCTGGACAAAAACAGAGTCGGGCAAAACACTGACCTGTTCCACGCACCATGCCCATTGATCACAATGGGTCTTCATGTGTTTTTGAGGCTTGCCTACCCACTTACATAGGAGGTTTTCCCTACACCCCTGGAACTTAAATAATGAACTCTGAAGGGACTTCAGGGATGGGGAAAACTTAGGAGGTGGGTCCTTTTTTTTTTTAAATGTGACAGAAAGATGTAGCATGGGAGACCTCTGGGGAACCATGATCCCATGTCTCCTGACTGCACCATCTGCTGGTGTTCTAGCCACTCCTCCACAGGAGGTGTTCAACTGGCACCCAGTACACTGCAACCTGTCCAGCTTCCCAATCTGTATGCAGCAACAGGTGTGGTGGTATTCTTTATTGCTGTTCTACCCCTATAGCTGTAATCCCAGACACTCACTATACAATGCAGTTAGTACCTTAAAATCTTACATGCATGGTATTGATCCGGTATGGCATGAGAAGTAGTGAGATGAACGTATGAAGGCAAGAAGTTCCAATGAGAAGGTGCTAGGTGAGAGAAAGCTTGAGCACCCATGGCTGTTTTACATCTGGCCACTTGAAAAGGCATTTGGTAACCAGAGTGGGGGGCATACTGAGGTTTATTGGGATCAGCAGCTGAGCTGGGGGGGAATGCCAGTGCAAGATATATTATCAATAAGCACATCAAGAGAGTTGTGACAGTGGCTTATGGGTGGGAGCCAGTGAAGGCTGCTATAAAGATGGCAGTAAATAGTCTGATGTGAGGCCAGTGCAAATTACCCTCCCTTTGTGTAAACAAGCTGCCCATTGCAAGGTTTGAAACAGCGCTCCTTTCAGCTACAATGTATGCATTCTGCCATCCTAAGTACTATCTCCTGTTTCTAGGCCTAGACAGGTCCAAAGTTCCTTGTTTTTGAAAGATTTAAAACTAAGCACATTTCTTGTCTTAGTCCTCTTAATTTCAAGCTACAGTATACATATCCAATTCAATAAGTCTCTCCTCGTATCCCCTCAGACCACTGGCCATCATTGTTGCCCTTCTCTGCACTCCCTCCTCAAGCCAAATTTCTCTTTTGGTATATTGTGCCCACAACTGGCTAAAATACATGAGATACAGCCTGACCAAGGAACTGCACAGTGACATTAAAACCTCACTACTTCTGCTAGCAATGTCCCTTACTATTAAATCTGAGATACTGTATCCTTTATTGCTGAGCATTCTACTTTGGTTATCAAACTTCATGTTACCGTGAATTATAATACCAAGGTTCTTCTCTTCAGTGGCTCCCTTGAGCTTCCCCACACAAAGTCCATAAGTGTTTGTCTTGTTGTTCATGCCCAAGTGCATCACTGTATTTGTATGTGTTGAACTTATGTTTAGAACTGTTAGCCCACTCTTCCATAATTTTAAGGTTCTTTCTTGGAATATTCATCCCATCCTGGGTATCCACTACCATACTGATCTTTGTATCATCCTGAAATTTGCACATCCATACCTCAAGAGTCTGCATGTTGGATACATAGATGTTAAAGAGTATTGGGCCCAACACTGTACCCTCTGGGAGCCCACTTATCTCTCTTCCCTCATCAGACACATAACCCCCAAAAGCAAACCTTCTGTTTTCTGTCAGCCAGGTCTGAATTCATCTTACCAGTCTCTTGTTTAACGTCACTCTGTTTAATTCTGCAGTAACTTCCTGGTGGTATTGTATCAAAGTCCTTACTAAAATCTAGAAAAAACACATCCACTGGAAAGTCCCTGTCTAGTACCACATTTCAGGGTTTGAAGAATCTAATAAGGTTCATCTGGCATGACATGGTGAGTATTCACATACCAGGATATGCAAGGTGGTGGCGGTATGTGAGCTGCCTGAGCTGTGTTCGTCTTCTGAGCTCTGAATTTTGTTTTAAAGTTTGTTTTAGATTTTATTGTTCTTTTTTTCACTTGATCATTTATCCTTTGTTTCTGTAATTGTATTTTGGTTAGTCAGTTAGGGTATCTGAGTGATTTATTTAGACTTGTTGGTTTTCTTTTTTCAGGTAAAGCGTGGTTTGGGTCTTTTTGCAGTTTTTGCACTATTAGCAAGTGTAAAACTGACTGACTCTATGTGTTGGTGTAAATACTAAGATCATGGCATTGTGATCTCGACAGTGAGCTGAATTATGATCAATGTACTTAATGTACTCCTCCAATAAGACTGCTGATACTGAGGGGCAGTCTTGGAATATCTCTGGATTTATAACTCGTGGGGAGTTTGTGGCCTCTGATCTCTGTGTGATTTCTGGAATCCTCAGTGTACTCAGTGGGACTGTGGACTTTGGTCTTTGAGTGAAATCCTTTTTTGCCTGCACTGTTTGATCAGTGCTGATGTATTGCACTGGGAGCGCATGAAGTCTTGACTCCAGTTGTGCATTTTTTTTCCTTGCTGCTTGTCTGTTAATTGATGTCAGGGTGGTGAGAGCGCCCGGGGCCTCAGGTGCAGCATATGGAGGATTTTCTATTCCCATGTGAGTCGATGTGGATGAGTTGAGAGCATATTTATTCCAGTGTGCAGAGGATGGAAAGAAGCATCTCTCTGCCTTGGATTTTTAGGTAGATGCTCCTTTCCTCCTGGAGTGAAGACTAGCAGGGTCTTGGGCTGTTTGGGGAGGAACTGCTGGGGTTTGGACAGGTGGGTTTTTCCCCTGTGGTTGTTGCTGAGGAAACATTTGTGGCTGGTGGGTGGCTGAGGTCTCAGATTCCCCTTGTAGAGCTGCCTTTCATTACTGTAGGTTTGCCACTCCTGAAGGGGGAGGGTTGCTATCTGCCTTCAGGGCCATGGCACCAGAATAGGGAGTGTGGCTGAATTTGATTTGTGTTTTAGAGGGAACTCAGGCAGCTTTAATGGAGGATGGGGGTCCCTCTGGGTGTTCCTAAGGTTTCTCTGTGGCGGGAGCTATTGCTTCCCTCTCAAGGACCTATTTCTGATTGCAACCTTTCAGCTTAATCCTGAACTCTGGTATGTTGGTCTGACTTTGTGAACTCTCTTGTTGAGAAGGTATCAGAGAAGAACTGGTCATCTGGAGGAACTTTTGGTGCCTAGACTGAGTGGTGGTGAGAGCCCTTCCTGTTCCTTTAAAGGAATTTTTTGTTTGACCTTGTAGGATATCATTTGTATTTGAATGCTGGAGAATGCAGCATGCTACTCTACTGAGATTACTACAAGACTTGCATTGTCTGACTTTGCCTTAGAACTGAAAGAGGGGGAGAGCCTCTCTTGCTTCAAAATATCCATTGAACCTTAGGACAGTTGAACATTATATATTTGGATAATTTAATTTTGTTTGTTTTGATATAACATTTTTATTATTTGTGTTTTCTTTATATTTTATTTGATTTAATTTGGGGTGGTTTATACTTTTGTTCTGTTCAGTTTTGGTGTGAGGGTTAGGGGATTTTGATGTGTTTAGAAGGTCTGCCACTACGGTCGTATGCTATTTGTCCTCCGTGCTTCATGCCCTCTGCCCTTTCTCCCCCCTGCCACTACTGTTATCAACATATCAGTGCTGTAGAGCACTGGGTATTGTGTGGAGGGGGAGGAGGGTTTTTGAGGTGAGCAAACAGTGGAGGCCGAATGAGAGGGGACACCGTATTGGGGTAGTGGAGATCAGAAGATGCCCTGAGGCTAAATGGACTGTGGAGCAAGGTTACTCTTGTCTAGTTTCCATACACAAGGGCACCATTAATTAGGTTGGTTCAAGTGGTCTGTGCCGCTCCACAGGCCCGTCCAACCTGGGCAGTATTGTGCAATGCCACAGCCATAAGAAACACGACTGCAGTTATTGCAAATGTTATTGAGTCTGTGGAAATGGCTTGCATTACCAAGACCTGGCAGGATGAAAATGCTGGTCTGGTCCAATTTTGGAGGCAGCAGTTCCAGCTGGGTACTCAGTGTTACTCCACCCGAGGTTGGACTGCAAGGGGTGGGGGGGGTCGCCGTCTGTTTTAAGACTGAACTGGGTCTCACAAGTGTACCAGTTGAGAGAGCTGAGTCCTTCGAGTGTACTGTAGAGGCAGGTGTGGGTTGTAGAATTGCTCTCATCTATCATCCACCAGGTGATAAGAAGTGTTTTTTACAGGAAGTAGCAGACTTTGTCATCAACATGGCATTTGAGTCACCCTGGCTGATGGTCCTGGGTGACTTCAATGCCTGGGTCAATGACAAACTCTCGGAGTTTGGACAGCACTTCCTCCAGTTAATGACATCTTTGGGCCTCCCACGAGTGGTTACTTCTTTCACTCATAAGAATGGACATTCCTTGAACGTAGTTTTCTTCCTGGGGATTGAGGTTTTCAACGTGGGGATGGAACCTGTCAGTTGGTCCGATCACTACACTGTGGGGTTCAGTTTTCACACACTCCTTGTAGGGATACCCCTGTGGAGATGGTCAGGTACTGCACTTTGTGAGATGTTAGTTCTACAGGCCTGGCAGCAGTGCTTGACCTATCGGAGTTCTCTGGAGTGAGCAATAATCCTGATGCCTTGGTGCTGGCCTATAATAGGGCCATGTCCTCGGCTCTTGATCAAATTTCTCCTATCTGTGTTGATCCTCTTCCCCTTTGACCTCGGTCCCCATGGTTTGATGGGACTTTGGGGGAGATCCGGTGAAGATGACGAAGATTAGATCATTGTTGGCAGAGAACTGCCCTTGATACCGACCATCTTAGACTGATGGAGCATTATCAATTCTGTCATTCCGCAATCTCTCATAAGAAGGCAGAGTTCCAGTCCGGGGAGACTGTTGCTGCTCAGAACCGACCAGCTCAGCTTTTTCAAACTGTTGACAGACTGTGCAACCCAGTCTGTCTCCAGGTCCGGAAAGCTTTTTCACAAGTGGAGTGTGACGAGCTTGCTTGCTTCTTTGTGGATAAGGTCGCCAACATCAGGGCAGCACTACAGCCTGCTCTCTCTATGGGAAAAGCTACAGATTTGCATTTGGTTGCAGCCTCTGGTATCTCCTGGAGTTCCTTTGACTGTGCTGAGTTCATTGATGTAATGAGGATTGTCCAGAGTATGCGCCCTACATGCTGTAGTTTGGACCCGGGCCCGTCTTCCCTGATAAAGGGTTGTCATGATATCATTGACCCAGTCCTAGCTTGGATGGTCAGGTGTTCCTTGGACATGGGTGAGTTCCCTAGCTCACTGAAGGAGGCAGTGGTGACACCCCTCCTATAGAAAGCTTCCTTGGACCCCAACTGCTATGCCAACTACAGACCGATCTCTAATCTTCCCTTTGTAGGGAAGATTATTGAGAAAGTAGTGGCCACACAATTGGAAAACCATTTAACCATCAACGACATCTATGAACCACTCCAGTCTGGTTTTCGAAAGAGGCATAGTACTGAGACAGTTCTGGCTCGGTTGCTCAATGATCTTCTGATGGCTAGAGATCAGAAGAGCCATTTCATCTTGGTTCTTCTGGATCTCTCATCAGCTTTTGACACTGTGGACCATGGAGTACTTCTCAAACACCTGGAGTTCATCTGTGGCCTGTTGGATACAGTTCTCTGTTAGTTTAGATCTTTCCTCACTGACAGAACTCAGAGAGAGGTGTCAGGGATAAATTCTTTCCGCCCAATCTCTCTGTCATGTGGGGTTCCCCAGGGCTCGGTGTTGTCCCCCATGTTGTTTGCAGTGCATGTGCTGCCCCTTGGAGACATTGTAAGAAAGTATGGAGTGAGGTTTCACTGCTATGCAGATGATACTGTTACACGAGGTCCCTGCACGCTAATTGATACCCTCAGGGGCACACCGTAGACAGCTAATGTCTAGGCATAGGCTATACTAATACATAGGGCTAAGAGCATCTACCATAGAAGAGTAGATGTCAGGGTATGAATACATATATTGTAACTCACTTTGCTTGCTAATGCACACACATTATATTATGTATTTTCTGTCTATTTCTTACTTGTCAGATGCCAAGACACCTGTCCTTGAAGTGATTATAATGTAACACAATATTGCCATCTTTCGGTGATGGACACCACTTCACCTTGTTATGTAAGACTTTGTATAAGAAGGTCTTTGTTCTAAAACTGATGACTTTACAAATTTATATAATGTTATCTTGTACCGTGGAGCCACCTTTAATTTAGCCAATAGGGCTCATCTCTGTAACTAGAAATGTTTCTGTCTTTTAGTAGCCATAGTAATTATCACAGGTATATAATGTTATGCACAGGCTTCTACACCTCGGAGACCCGAGAGATCCCAAGAGACAACAAAGAAACCTTGAGGTGTAGGGAACGCTTAGCACTGGCTCCCGGTTCGTATTGGTAAGAACTGCTTAGGGCAACTGTGATTCATCCCTATTTGTAGTAATAAACTTGTTTATTACTCGAATGCAACTTGTCTGTGATTATTTGCATCTCCAATATTTCCAAGAACCTGAAAATGAGATTTAGATCTCTTACAATTGGCGACCACGTGCAGGCGATATTGGTTGTTGTAAATTTTCACTTGTTGCTACAAATTTCCCTTCTCCCACGGGGACTGTAGGTGTACATCTCCATATCACCTCTCCCGTCTTTTCTACCAGTTTGTGGATACTTGCAAAGTCTGGCTCACTTTTCGGGTGTGGTCAATGCTGTCTCTACCCACCCCACAGCAGCTTTGAATTGCAAGTCTACAACTTATACAGTAGCCCGGCTGTGTTTAAAGCACCTGTGTTGTGGATCGATACGCAACGCATGGTCTTTTTCACAGTTTGAATTTTCGTTCCCTCCCACGTAAATGGCAACCGTATCAGATATCTGTGCAGAAATGAGACTCGATGTCTTGAATTTTCTTACCTCCCATGGAGGATGGGCTGACTTCGCGCGGGACGTGAGTCAATCCGAAAACCCTGTACTGGGGATTTCAACTCAGTACACTGAGGCGCGACAGTCAACCAATAGGCGTTGTGCTAAAGGGTTGATGGTCGCTGCTCTCTATGCTGCCTTGGAAGCCTCCGAAGCGAGGTTTTGAACCCTTGATCTGCAGATCGCATCTCTTAAGCAGGAGATGGGTCTGCAGGAAACAGAATGCATCAGGATACAGCAGAACTTGGAGGCTGAACTCCAATCTCTGCGTAATGAAAAGGATTCACTATTGCATCATTCTGCACAGGCTGGTGAACAAGAAATGTGTACTTTGAAGTCTGAATGTGAAAGTTTAAGACAGGATAAAAGTCAGGTAGTACAAAGGAATGATTTGTTGAGTGCTGCAAATGCACAAATGAGTGACGAGATGGGTGAATTGCAGGATGAGATCAATCAGGTATGTAATGATTTAGAGATAGCCTATAGGGACAATTGCGAATTGAGCGCCACGTACCATGTTTTGCAGAAACAGAAGCAGGATCAGGTTGATATGGATGTTGCAAGTGTGAGTCATGATGAATGTAAAGCTAAGATGGATAAACTGCGCCATCAGCGAGAGGTTTTGACTGGCCATGTTAAGGCAATGGGTGGCGTAGCCCCTGCCTTTCACTCGTCGTCGGAGGGGGAGCCATCTGATGATGATATCTCCCAATACAATGCCCAGTCATGCCCCTACTATGGCCCAGATACCCCACCCAGCCATCCACAGCATGGCGGTTCCCCGCCCACTACTCCCCAGGTCGATGACGCTTATCATGGGAAACGCAATCATGGCAGCGCCCATGATGGGGGAGAGCAGGCCCAAGCCTGGTCCCAACGGCGCCTCCAGTAGCCGTTATTAGTGTGGAAGATAGACAAGAGATTGAAACCATGATTGATAGGGCACTAGAGATTGTTCCTCTTCCTGAAAGAAGTATGAAAGCCATTAAAAGTCAAATTCGACAAATTTTTCAGGAAGCTGGCACTCAGGAAGGTGTTGTCCAGACGGCAGCTGAAGCTGCAGCCCGCGCAGCATTAGATGGTGTATGAGACGCGCTGCCCTTGCCTGATCGACCACCAACTAATCCCCTGCAAATGGTCTACTCTGTTCAGCAAATTGCTGACAGCATTGGTCGGATGAACCCGTCCGACAATCTCAGCTGCCATTTGGAAAAGGTACGCTCCAAGTGTGAGATGCTTAGTCTCGCTGCAGAATACCAAGTCCAAATACTATGCCAGACCATCGATCCTGGTTTATGGGCAAAACTCCCCGAAGCTGTTCACCAGGATGGGAACTCGACCTTTGATGAAGTCGCAGCTGAGCTCATTTCCGCTCACAGCCCTGGTGTGGTTGGAGTAATGCTAGCATACCCCGTGAAGCAAAATGCTAAAGAAAGCCCAGCGACTTACCACCAGAGACTCTGGATGGCCTAACGAGCAGGGAAACATCTGGCACAAGAAGCCGCGGATGTGGATCTTATTGAATATAAGACCCTGTTCCTTAGAAACATGATCCCAGCCATGAGAGATAAAGTAGAGCCAACCACATACCCGAATATGGATAGGTTTGCCGATATACTTCAGAAAACCAAGAGGGTGTACCAGTTGTACATCCGGGATTTGGGTTCCGGTTCCAAAAAAGGTTGCTGCCGTGGAACCCGCTTCTGGGACCACGACACACTACACGGTGGAAGGACAGGCCCAGCAACAACAGGCCAAACCTCCATCGGCCCCTCCAGCTGGTACCCAACAAAACCCTCAGCAACAGCAACAGCAGCAGCAGTGGAGTGGGAACCAGAATTGGCACAAAATTAAAAAGTATAAAGGCAAAGGGAAGCCATTACAAAAATTGGGTCCCTCATATTAACAGATAGCTGAAGAAAATCGGAAATTTCGGGAGCTCCTGGGGCAAATGCGTTCTGTAGCGGATGTTGTTCCTGCACAAACACTTGCAGCAGTGCAACCAGCGATCCATGACACTACTGGCCATGGAGACTCCAGAGGTGTGGGTGCACAGACCCACAGCCTGAACCCGGAAGCCTTGCCTTACATTGCATCAGTGCAACACGGTGAAGTTATCCATGCAAGCCAAGCCCAACCTCTGCATGCCTCCAACAATATGGATTGACAATTACAGGCCCCAGTCCGCATTGTAAACAAGCTGGTCTTGGATACAAACCGAAGGCCCTGCACCGAGGCCGAGGTCGGTGGCAGCCAATTAATTGTCTTGTTAGATACAGGTGCAGCTGTATCTGTGTTACATGACGGCCACCCTGAAACGTCTCCATGGTCTACCGGATGGAAGACCAACATGTCAGGAGTCGACAGTGCTAGGTTACCTGCATACCGCTCCCTGCCTTTACCGGTAGAACTAGGCAATCTGAAGGCCTCACATGCCTTCCAGCTGATGGTGTTGCACGATCACCCTAGCATCATTGGGATTGACTTTCTTGCACCACACGGCTGTGTGGTGGATCTAGCAAACATGCTGTTGATACAAATCCAGGGTCAATACCATACCGTCTTGATTCCTGACTCACATGCTGTGGCAACAATATCCATTAACAACAAGGAATATGACGTCATAGATTTATTCAAGAATCATGAATTTTTCCCAAAACTTTTACCTATTCTGCAATGACATTTGGAAGCGGTTTGCAGTTAACAAACACGATTGTGGCAGAATGCATACCGTTATTGAGGTGCCAGGCCCGGCACACGAGAGACAAAGACAGTATCCATTTCCCTCTGAAGCCCTACCTTCTCTTCAAGAAACAATCAAGTCACTCCTCAAACAAGGAGTAATCAGAACCTGTGTCTCCACTGCCAACTCTCCTGTTTGGCCAGTGAGGAAACTCACAGGTACCTGGAGACTTACTATTGACTACAAAAAACTGAATCAGGTCATTCCCAGTTGTTCCCCCAACTGTAGCATCTGCACCAGACGTGCTTCGACTATTAACACCAGACCAGAAATGGTTCAGCACTCTGGATATCTCCAATGGTTTCTGGTCGTTACCATTGGCCCTCAAGAGTCAATATAAGTTTGTCTTCACTTTTGAAGGGCGACAATATACATGGACTTGCTTGCCACAGGGATTCCCTAACAGCCCATCCCTCTTTCATCTCCATATGATGGATGCCCTACAAGGTTTCTCAACCCCCCAATGTCTCTTACAGTATGTAGATGACCTGTTGTTGGCTACTGCCACACAGGATCAACATCTGGATCTCTTGGATGAACTATTGACTCTTATTCAGAGAGCAGGCTTGAAATGTAATCCTGCAAAAGCACAACTATGTCAGAAAGAAGTACTCTTTCTGGGTTTGAAAATAACTGATGAGGGTCGGAGTCCTACTTGGAAGAAGATTCAAGGGTTGCAAGACTTGCCTTTACCTACCAGTGTGACAACTCTCAGAAGGTTTCTAGGTATGGTAAACTACTCCAGAGATTTTATTCGTGATTTTGAACAGAAAGCCACTTCCATTGTACCAGTTACTCAAAAAGGACGTTCCATGGAATTGGGGCTCTGTCCATACCCAGGCTGTGACGTCACTGAAGCAGGCCTTGGCCTCCGCCCCAGCACTGGTAAACCCCAATCCAACATTACCATTCCATCTAGAGTGTGCCACCTCTGACATTGCTATGTCAGCAGTTCTGGCCCAAAAGGTACATGGCTCTTTGAGACCAATTGCATATGCATCACAGCTCTTGACCCCAAGTAGAACAGAAGTATGGCCTTTGTGAAAGGAACCTTCTGGCTACCTATTGGGCAGTCAAGCACTTCCTGTATATCATTGGGTACTCTCCACTGATTCTTAACACCAATCATACTCCTACTACCTTTTTACTCTCAGACAGAGTGAAGGATGGGTCAGTCTCTAACACCAGGCTGACACACTGGTCACTTCTCCTCCAGGATAGGGACATACAGGTTCACCAAACCAAAGTTCCATCTCTATTAGCACATGGCCTCCTCTTTCAGGGGGAGCCCCATGACTGCGCTTTGCAATCACCTGACCTTCCAGATCCAGGTCCATTCTTCGCTGCCACCCCTGAGGTGTTAGAAAATACCTCCTGTGCGCTTTTCACCGATGGTTCAGCATCATATTATCAAGGTGAACAAATTGCAGGGATGGGTATCATGGTAGCGTATCCTTTTGGGAACACTGTCAAGATATCTAAACGTTGTACTGTGGCCTCATCACAGTATGCAGAGCTGGCAGCAGTGGCCTGTGCATTAGAGTTCATCCAACATGGAACTCAGGAGACCATTATTTTTTAATGACTCTAATTGGGTTTGTTGCTCCCTTACAGAATTCCTCCCTTTCTGGTGGAAGAACTCCTTCCTCTCTTCTGATGGCAGCCCAGTGAAATACAAAGAATTGGTAATTTACATACACGCATTAGGTGAGAAATACCCACACAAACTCTATGTGCACAAGGTTAAATCTCATTCCTTACATGATCCCTACCATGCATTCAATGACACAGTGGACACCCTTGCCAAGGAAGGAGCCCGAGGGGGGGGGATGTTTGGGCGATGGAACACCCAGAGGCCAATGCAGCTGTACAGATTGCAGCCCTCAAAAAGAAATCTGAATCTTTTTCCCCCTTGGACCTCTCAGCAGCACAACACTTGGACACTGAACTCAAGGAAGTGTTCAGATTCTTGGACAAGGGTACGGAAGAAAGACTTCCTACACATAACCCTTACCGTAGGCATGAAAGTAAATTACACTTATCCTCTGATGATAAACTCATTTGGTTTCAGCCAGAGGATACTACTACCAAATTGTGGGTAGTCCCCAGACATTTAAGATCTGAATTTTTGCACCAAGTACATGACACCCCCACTGGTGGACACCAGGGGGCTGAGAACACCTCCAAAGCCTCAAAACCACTGCTTGGTGGCCTGGGATTACCAAAGATGTTAAACAATACATTGATAATTGCCTTGTTTGTGTACAAAACAATCCAATACCTATGAAACGGAATGCCAAACTTTTACCACAGAGACATACTGGCCCTTGGCATGCCATCCAAATTGATTTTATTTGTCCTTTGACCAACACCAGCAGAAACAACAAGTATGCCCTTGTAGTAACTGATCTATTCTCTAAGTGGGTAGAAGCTTTCCCCACCAAGACTTGCACTGCAAAGACAACTGCCAAAATCCTGGTAGAACAGATTTTCTCCAGGTGGGGCCTGCTCTCAAGGTGAGACTCCAATAAAGGAACCAGTTTTACAGGTGAGTTGATGAAAGAGTCCCTTGAACTCCTAGGGGTTCAGCAAAGTTCCACATACCTTATCACCCTCAATCCTCAGGTCAAGTAGAAAGAGCTAACAGACGGATTAAGCAAATGCTTTCCAAATTCATTGAGGACAATCCCAAGACCTGTGATTCCCTACTGCCTTTACTCCTTATGGCAATTAGGGGGGGTACGCCCTCAGCCATCACCCAGCTTACACCCTTTGAGGTAATGACTGGCAGACAAATGAGATTACCTGAACACTTGCTCTTTGACCTGCACACCCCCACTGCAGACCGAGTGTCTGTGGATCAGTATGTGGAAAAACTCAGAAAAGACCTCATACACACACACTTGTATGCTGCAAATTGCATGGGCAAGGCCCAGCAACAATCCAAGATACAATTTGACAAACACGCACAAGAAGTGGATTGGCAGGTTGGAGATCAGGTAATGGTACTCCCGATTTGCACATCCCACCCACTCCTTCTCCAATAAGTGGGATGGACCTTACCCCATTGTCAACAAGCTCAGTCCAGCAGTCTATCAAGTTAGACTCCTCCACAACAATTAACCGACTGACAAATGGTTACATGCAAACCAATTGAAACTGTATGAAGGAGCTTAAGACTTACTCTTCCTAACCCCATTGGGCGGAACTGTACTAATATACTAATCTTTCATCTTCCTTTTCAGATGCATTGACAAGATGGCTATCTTGTTCCTCTCTTTACTTCTTGCAGGAGTACTCCCTTACACCCAAGGCACGGTACCGGACCTCCTTTTCCACCTTGATCCTCCAGCACCTCCTACAGAGGGAGTTTCAATCAAAATTCCAGACACCATGATTACTGTCCAGGAAGGTTCCGATGCATACCTCACTGCCTCGGTCGTTGCTCCTGATAAATCTACCCTTCAGACTGAATGGCAAACCACATCCCAAGGACAAATTCTCCCTGTGGCCAAACTTTCTAAGGGAACTTTCCAAGGTTGGCCCAACGCTAAATTGTCCCTGAATGGTACACTGTCCTTATTACAAACTGCATTAAGACACTCTGGTTTATATAACATCACTGCTTTAATTGACCCTTCCTATTGTAACTCTCTTCTCAGGATGCTGCCTAAAATTTTGTGTTGTACACCACATGGCCTCTGCTGCCATGTATCTATCTGTCCTACCTCCTACTGAGAAACAGCTTTTAGAATGTCCAAAACATAACCCTGGTCCTCGTAGTGGTCTCACTGCCACTGCCCTCCCAGATTCTTTGATTAATAATTTACAATTTATGCATGTACCTGTTTTATTTAACCTTACTTATTGGAATATGAAGGGATTTGGTATGTGTCACAATACCAATACATCTGCATTTTACAGTACTTTATTGCTTGACAATTTAGCTCCATTTCAAATACGTACCAAAGATCCCTTTACTGGGGTTTATTCTACTGAACACAGAGGTAATTTTAGGAGGAAACACCTCCTCCTAGTACTCTTACTCATAAACGTACTAAGCGTGAAGTTGACAGTTCTGATGTCACAGGTGCCACAGGCACTGTCACAGGTCTGTTTGGTACTGCTATGTCCATTTGGAACAAAATAGACATTGCTGCTATAAAGAGTCATTCTGCAAAGTTCTCCACTGGCTTGGTTAATGACGTTTTACCACCTTTATTGCATGGTGTGGATGGTCTTAGTCAGGAAGAAAGATACACTGTGTATACAACATGCACAACCTTGCAAAGGCATTCACTGATTCCAAAGATAAGATTAATGCACTCATACAACAGAATAATAGAGAAGCTGAAAGACAATACATTGGCAGGGAAATACTTTGCTCTGCATATGGATCATACATACTCACTACCATCAACAACCTTTTTAGAGACTTAGAAATTGGAAGGATTCCTGACATAATACATGATAGACGTCTCTCTAAATGGTATTGTCCCAGATGTAAGTCTCAATCTTGTGTTGACCTATGTATGCAACAAACTTTGTCCATTCCTCTCTCTACAGCTCGCAATTTGGGGTTTGTGACCAGACATCCAAACACTGGTCCTTGTTTTTCTGCTAAGAAATGTTCTATAAAAGATACCATGTTTGTCTCTTTTACTGTCTCCTTACCATGCTTTGATCCTACTACAGCTTTGTTCGACAAGCTTGCACTGGCACACTCTATCGGGCATTTGGACGAAGACATCTACTGAGAACACCAGGATCTACCTCCTCTTCTGGTCTACCATTTCTTCTTGGATGCCTGGGTGGCACCGCACACAGACTGTTGTGCGAAGAAGCAATACATCTATCTGTGCCGATGTGATGTGTTTGATGTTATACGCCCTGTTTGTGGCTACTCACCAGACAGCATTGACTGGACTTTCACAATGGATGCTGACATCACTGAGAAAGGCACCAACGCTTTTAAACCAACGCAGTCACTGGATCAACTCTATCAGTCATATCGTGAGGAAGCTCATCGCCTGTCAACACGGATCTCCAAGACGACTTACATATGCCCTGTCCAGTTGCAAAAATGGAGACTGCCTACTGTGCGTTTGCAGTACAATTCTGACGGAGAGTACTGCATAGTGACTAATATTAAAACATACTCCTATGGTTCTGTTACTCGTCAAATTGATTACCCCAACTTCTGTTTTGTTCCCCACCAGAAAACTGTTATTGGACACACTGTCATAACCCCTGTCCCCCTTGTGGAAGCAGACATTATTGATGGTAACCCAGACTATTTACTTACCTTAGAAGAATACCTACCTTACTTTAATGTACACATAGATCCACTGACACTCACACTGAAATCCCTCTTAGATAGAAAGGACACACACCTCATCCACATCAGCAATAATATAACCAAAGCCAATGAAGCTATTCTTGACTTGATGAATGACGGAGATATGAATAATGCTTTAACTAACACTTGGTTAGAAATTACTTTTAAAGGTTTTGTTATAATACAAGCATTTTTGATATTTACTTTGATTATTATGCTTTGCTGCCTACGACGTACTCTACGCCAACACCGTGAGCAGCTTGAGTTTCTTTACAAGGCTCGTGCCGCCGGATTGTAAAGAACCGCTGCTCCTACCCACTCCTTACATTTACCTGTGTTGCCCTTTTTAGGCAACAAGGGGGGGAATTCTTACACAAAGTCCCTGCACCCTAATTGATACCCTCAGGGGCACACCGTAGACAGCTAATGTCTAGGCATAGGCTATACTAATATGTAGGGCTAAGAGCATCTACCATAGAAGAGTAGATGTCAGGGTATGAATACATATATTGTAACTCACTTTGCTTGCTAATACACACACATTATATTATGTATTTTCTGTCTATTTCTTACTTGTCAGATGCCAAGACACCTGTCCTTGAAGTGATTATAATGTGCAAGGCAATATTGCCATCTTTCGGTGATGGACACCACTTCACCTTGTTATGTAAGACTTTGTATAAGAAGGTCTTTGTTCTAAAACTGATGACTTTACAAATTTATATAATGTTATCTTGTACCGTGGAGCCACCTTTAATTTAGCCAATAGGGCTCATCTCTGTAACTAGAAATGTTTCTATCTTTTAGTAACCATAGTAATTATCACAGGTATATAATGTTATGCACAGGCTTCTACACCTCGGAGACCCGAGAGATCCCAAGAGACAACAAAGAAACCTCGAGGTGCAGGGAACGCTTAGCACTGGCTCCCGGTTCGTATTGGTAAGAACTGCTTAGGGCAATTGTGATTCATCCCTATTTGTAGTAATAAACTTGTTTATTACTCGAATGCAACTTGTCTGTGATTATTTGCATCTCCAATATTGCCAAGAACCTGAAAGTGAGATTTAGATCTCTTACAATACCCAGTTCTACCTATCTTTTGCACCTGACCAGGTAGAGCTCTCTCAGTCTTTAATAGCTGTGTCACTGAAATCCAGTGCTGGATGAATTCAATTTGGCTGAAGTTGAATTTGGAGAAGACGGTGGTAATGGTTGTGGACCCGGGTTGTAGAGTAGAGTGGACAGGAACTGGTTCACCCTCCGGTTTATTTCTGTGGAGTGTCCAGCTCCCTACCTCTAATCAGGTGTGGAACTTGAGGGTGACTTTTGACAATGAGCTGACACTGTGTTTGCAGGTGTTGGCAGTTGTCAAACTTTCCTTTTATCATCTTAGGAACATCACCAAGATTAAGCACCTTGTTCCGCCCACTGATCTGCCTACATTGGTCCATGCATTTGTGACCTCATGCCTTGATTATTGCAACTCCCTTTATCTAGGGCTTCCAGGGGTTGATATCTGCCATTTGCAGCTGGTGCAGAATGCTGCCGCCCAGTTATTGACAGGTACATCTCGTGCCTGTCATATTTCACCAGTGCTGCATGATCTGCACTGGCTGTCAATTCAGTGGCAGACCACCTTTAAAGTTGGTCTTTTGACTTAAAAAGCCCTACACGGACAGGGCCTGGATTACTTGAAAGAGCTTCAGGTTTCTTACTGCCCTAAGTGATCTCTCCGCTCGGCAGATGAGGGGTTGCTAGAGATTCCGAGGGTTTCTTTAAAATCTTCAGGCTCTCATGCTTTTATGTATGCAGCTCTTACCCTCTGGAATTCTCTACCCTGTCCTTTTCATCAGTGTGCATCTGTGGAGGAATTTAAAAGGCCTTGAAGACCTGTTTATGGTCTAAGATTTATTTTAATTAATTATCATAATTTTAAGAGCTCATATTATTGTTGGATCATTTTTTATCTGCTATATTTGTAAGTATAGTAAGATGCCTTGAATCTGTGAAAGGCGTGACATAAAGTTTTATTATTTATTTATTTATTTATTTAAGAGATTTACCAGATAAGCATACTGAGTGGGGACCGCTCATTTCCAGATGCACCTGGGGTTACATTCAATGCAAGTAGGAGCACAGACAAAGGTGTATTACAGGTTCCGAGTAGTATAGGGTGATTAAACAGATCCAGAATAGTTACAGGCTGACTAACACATTAGTTAGAGATACACAAGGTTAGACATAAAAGATCAGGAATAGAAGGTTAAGTCACAGTATGCCTATGACCACAGGACATCTCAGACAGTGACAATAGGTATACAACAATTATAGTGAGTTACTGGACATTTGTGCAGATCGTGGCATTTGGTTACAGCAGGTCCAGATCAGTTACAGGGTGGATTAGACATACATTTGTGACTTACAAGTTTGGACTTACAGACAAAGTACATAGTTGCTATGTCATAGATTAGGGCCTATGACCAAAGGGCATAACAGACAGTGACAGTAGGTATACAGTTAATTATAGTAAATACTGGTTATTTGTACAGTTCAGGGCACATTACGGTGCCGTGTGGTAGCAGGTCTGGCCTGTAGGTTGCAGTTGCATATGACAGAGAAGTGGGCCTGGAGGAGAGGTTTCAGGTGCCTTGGGGTGGGGGTGAGCCTAATTCCAGCAGGGAGGTCATTCCATAGTTTGGGCAGTTGGTATTTGAAAGCAGATTGTCCCTTTGATGTGTGCATGAAAGGGACTTGTAGCTGCTTTGAGTCTGAGCATCTTAGGGAGTATGCCTGGGGGGTTGCATTGACAAGACAGAGCTGAGATGGGGGGAGTTAGTCCAGTGTTTGGCTATGAGATTAGCACAATGGAGTTGCCTTCTGGACTCCAACGATGGAAGAGCTAGGGTGCTGTATAGGTCACAATGGTGGGTCGTGGGGGGGCATTCTAGGATGAGCCGACAGAAAGAATGAAAGAGGGGGTCCAAGCTGCCCAGGGTGGATTGGGGGCTGTGCTGTAGACCACATCTCTGTAGTCAAAAATAGGAAGAATCATTTTGTACACTAATTCCTTCCTGACCGAGGTTGGTAGGCAGCCTTTATTGCTGTATAGTGCGCCTAGCGTAGGGTGACATTTTTTCTGTAGAGAGTCAATGTAGACAGAGAAATCTAAGTGATGATCCAGCTATACACCCAGGTACTTGAAGGAAGTGCATGATTCCAAGGTGGATCCATCCAGGGTATGGAAAGCGGGTTGGGCGACTAACCGGGAGAGTCTAGGCTGTGTGCCGAAGGTTAAGGAGACGGTTTTCTTTGTGTTTAGGATGAGTTGGTTAGACCTTAGCCAGTTTTGCATGGCATCAAAGTCCTGCTGAAGGGCCGGGTTTAGGAACTCCATGGATGGGCTGGAGGTGTATAGTACGGTGTCGTCTGCATACATATGTATAGCTGAGTTGGAGTGTGTCAGTGGGAGGTCATTTAAAAATACGGAAAAAAGTAGGAGGCCCAGGACGGAGCCCTGGGGGACCTCCATGGAGACTGGGAGTGAGGGGGATATGTGGAGGCCAATTTTAACTGCCTGTTTTCTGCCTGTCAGGTAGGCTTGGAACCAGTTGGTGGCAAGATCGGAGAGGTCAGTGTCTTGCAACTTTGAGATAAGCTTAGGGTGGGAAATGGTATCAAAGGCTATGGCCAGTTCAATGAATATGGCCAAGGTGAAGAACCCCTTGTCCATACCTGAGGCAATATCATTTGTGAGTCTTAATAGAGCTGTAATGGTGGAGTGCGAGTTGCGAAAACCTGACTGATAAGGGGTGAAGAAGCAGGTAGATTCGAGGAATTGATTGAGTTGGGAGAGGGCTAGGTGCTCCTGTAATTTAGCTAGAATTGGTAAAAGGGAGATTGGGCAGTAATTCCCAGGCGCAGAAGGATCACCACCCTTTGGTAGCAGGATGACTATTGCCTCCTTCCACGCTGTTGAAATTTGTGCTGAGGAAAAGGAAAGGTTCAGGAGGTCGGCTAGGGGGGCTGCAGTGGCAGGGTCTGAAAGGTATAGGAGTTTGGCGTCAAGTCTTATAGGGCATTTGTCTTTATTTGGGTCAAGGGAGCGTAGGGTGACTAGGACTTCTGTTGTGGAGACTGGTCAGAAATAGAAAGTGCTGGCATGTGGGGTGTGCCGTGGGGATGCGAGAGGGCTAGGTGCAGGTGTGGTGATATGTAGGTTTGTTAGAAGAGATTTAGCACAGTCAGAAAAAAGGTATTGAAAGCTGAGGCAACTTCACTTGGCTCAGACACGTTTTTGCCCTGGATGGTTAGTGTAGGGGTGGGTGGCTGGACAGGGGGAATGAGCAGGTTCTTAATGGATTTCCAGAATTTGGAAGGGTGGCTAAGATTGGAGGAGAGGGCAGCCCGGAAATAGTTATTTTTAGCCTGCCTTATGTCTTTTGTGCAATTGTTACAGAGGGTATGGTAATACTGTAGGAATTCTGGGGAGCCTGTTTTTTCTTTGTTTTTTCCAGGCTTGGTCTCTGGCATGACATAAGGAGACAATGTCGGCAGAGAGCCAGGGGAGGTGGGTTTCCCTAACCCTTTTGCTTCTTTAGGGGGCATGATAGTCCCAGACAGCAAGAACTCAATTTCTGAACCTGTTGAAGGCATGGTCAATGGAGGGGGCTTGTTGGATGAATGACCAGTCGACAGAGGCGAGGTCATTTAGTAGAGAGTTGAGGCAAAGGGATTTGTAAGCTCTTGTGAGGAGGGTCCTTTGGGGGAGGTGGTTAATAGGTCTGTGCACCTTTCTGATCATATAGATCATGTGGTGGTCACTCAGAGAATCTGGTAGGAGATCGGCTTTAACTATCCTGTGAGGGTGAGTTGTAAGAGCCCAGTCTAGAAGGGAGTGGTTTTGTGTTTTGGGGTTTAGGCGGGTGGGTTGGTCTATTTGTTGGGAGAAATTTAGAGACTTAATCTTGCTGCATAGTTTTGTGCAGTCTTTTGCAAGTCAGTTGTAGTTTAGATCTCCGAGGATGTAGAGCTCACCGGCTGCATCCATAGCTTTAAGAGTGGCTAGGTGGTCTATGATGATGGTTGCTGGGGTAGCAGGGGCGCAGTATATCCCTGCCACGTACACTGGTGAGGTGTGCAGTAAGACTAGTTTTATCATCTTTGTTTCTATCTGAATAGTATGTCCAGGGACCAGGACTGGGGTGTACTGGATGTCGTTTGCTATATATATGGCTATTTCACTGCCTTTCTTTTGCTGTGACAGTCCTGCCTTATTACTGTGTAGCCAGGGAAATTTACCTCTGAGTCCTCATGATGAGGTTTAATCCATGTTTTGGATATAATACAAATGTCAGGTCGGAGGGTTTGGGCAGTGATTTGCAGTTCCGGCACTTTATTTAATAGGCTAAGGATGTAGAGGTGAACTAAGCTAAGACCCTTTGGTAGGGCTTGGGGGGTGGGTTGGGTTGGTGGCCCAGGGTTGGTTTCTACGTCACCTGCCAGGAGGAGCAGCAGGGTGAGATATCTTATCGCAGAGTGCCATTTATTTCTGTTTTTGGATTTGGGGTGGGTGAATAGTGGGGTGTGGGCAGAGACCGATGTCATCAGGTTGCTTAGGCAGATAGGCACAGGTTAAAAGAGGGGGGAGATGGAAGGGTTAGTAGTGCATGATAAGGAGCACGTGTGAAGATGGTGCATGGGGGGTTGATGGGGGAATGGGAGGGGTGAGACAGTGCAAGATAGTAGCAGGTTGGGGTCATTTTGGGGCTGTGTAGATTGGGGTAGTGATGCAAGCGGAATTGCAATGGACAACATTGTAATAATGTATAGGAGCATGGTTGTAATATAAACTTACAAAATAGCAAGCTTGAAATACGTTTTAGCAGCCTCTGCTGGTGGGATCTGATAAGCTGCAGATCTAAAAGTGGGATGATAGGTTTTGGCACATCACCTCACCACTCAGCTACCTATAAAGCAGACAGCTGACCAAGGGTGGTGATGAGAGCGGTGGGGAGCTGGCGCACAGTGCAGGCGGGGCCTAAATATGCAGCTCTGTATCAGGAGTTTGAATCGCGATGGCGCCAAAAAGAGACAAAGGCTTCAGATCCTGGATTTCTCCTTTGCATACCTGGATAATGCTCACGGGAGCTGTGGGGGGTTCCGTTCTCGTGGGTTTTATTGTTATCTACTTCCCAAAGTTATAATATGTATCGTCATACAAATTACACATTTAATATACAGTAGTCTTCTATTTCTTCCTTCACAAATACTTCTAAGATCTTGCCAAGGATGTTAGGTTTACTTTTCTATAATTACCGTAATCCATACTCATGTTCCTTTCATAGACTGGCACCACCAGTGAAGCCCTCTAACATGTCACTACTTGCCCTGTATTTAGAGAATTCTCAAACAAGTGCTCAACTGGTCCCAATAGCTCTACTTCCATTTCCCTTACATACTCAGGCTGGATCTCATCAGGTCCTGTACCTTATTTGTCTGTAGCTGCTTAAGAAAATTTAACAGTCTGTCATTATTATAGCAAGCTTTTGTGCATTTTGTTGAATCTTGATCTCCTGTGTACCTCTTGTATCTCTAAGAAAAATGGAAAAGATGAACTGGTTAAAAACATTATCTGTGTGTTCTTCCCTCAAGATTGTTCTACCCCCCACACACACACACACTCAATCAATGGGCCCACCCCTTGAAGTGGCCCTGTTATCCTATTTATATTTCTATAAAAGATTTGTGGAATTGTCGTTTGCTGTGATGGTTACCTTAAATTCTAGGGCTAGTTTGCCCCTATTACAGTAATTGTTTTTTTTATGTATTCTGACATGTTTCTTATGACTAACCCAGTGTGACTCTTTGCCACTACTTAAAGCCTTTCTGTATACCCTCTTTTTCCTCCTTAGGCATCTTATTATTTTTTTCATTAACCAAGATGGGATTTTCCTATTATTTATAAATTTTAGTTTTTTTGGCACAAAGGTTTTTACCAGCATCTGTAACTTTCATTCAATTTTACGGCAAGTTTCCTTTACATCAAGCCCACTGAGTTCCTTTTCCCTTTTCTGTGTTTGATGTCGCCATCTCATCTCCTCAAAGTTATCCTTTGAGTAGCATTTTCTTGTTGGCCTCCCTCCTTTAGCTTTTACATCACTGCTTAACACACCCCTGACTTTATTATGGTCATTTCCCCAAGTGGTTCCAACACCACACAATCCAACACTCTCCTTTCCACATTAAGTAGGACTAGATCCAATATTTTAGAATCATCAGATGCTTCTTTACATACTGATCAAAAATTCCACTAAGGAATTGCAGTAATGAACTCATCCTAGTTGGAAACATAGAAGCATAGCAACTGATAGCAGATAAGGACCGTTTGGCTCATCCAGTCTGTCCCTCTTTAGGGCTGCATGGGCAGAGCCCTGCACTCTTATTGCTAGGACGTGGGAAAAAGCAGCTTGTGAATGAACAACCTCATGAGGTGACAAAAGTTGCCAGTGAGTCTGATCACCATGTCTCACTGCAGTGACGCAACTTGACCTGAAGGATCCACTTAGGATTACATCACTGAAACATTTAAATTTTTAGGGGGCAACTGTAGCTCTCTCTGCCCTGTGCATAACAATTGCATTTAAAAAGAAGTGATTTAGTTACATTTCACCATGGTAACTCCGCTCAGTAGCAACAAAAATGTGCTCCAACCCTAGCTCTCTGTACCCTATGCATAACTGAGCTAGAAGTTGTTTACATTAAAAATGAAGTAATAAGTAGTAAAAATTCCATCTAGTAATTCCTCTCAGTGGTAAGAAAAATGTGTTCCTTTATGCACTTTTCACTCCCCTGTGTGAGGTTCATCAAGTGACACACGATCCAAGACAAACTAACAGTTCTCAGCTAAACAGCATATTTAATATACTAGCATACTAAAAAGCCAGCAGAACAGGCCCAATGGGCTATCAAGTCTGTTTGGGGATCAGTGCCTTCTCAGGGCACCATCCTAGCCCTTCCCCCTCCCCAAACCCAGGAGAGACTCTGGGATGCACCCTCTCCTTATACATATCCCAGCCTCTCTTGAACCCCTCCACAGATGTAACAGTCATCAACTCTTTGGGTAGCACATTGCAGGGTTTCACCACCCTGTCAGTGAAGTAATGTGTCCTTGTTTCCCCCCTTAGTCTCCTGCCATCCAGACTCATTAAGTGTCCCCTGGTGGCCCTTACCTCCCTCAGTCTGCAGCACCTCATCAAGGTTTATCCTGTTTATTCCCTTGAGATATATGAAGACCTAAATGACATGCCCCTGTCCCTCCTCTCCTCCAGCGAGTACAGGTTGAGCTTCTCTAGTCACTTCATATAGGGCTTTTCCCCTAGACACTGTATCATCCAGGTTATCCTCCTCTGAACTGTCCCAGCAAAGCAATATCCCTTTTCAAGTAAGGACGCCAAAACTGCATGCAGTGTTCGAGGTGTGGAATAACCAGGCATTTATGCAGCGGAAGCAACACCACTCTGCTCCTTGAGGCTGTCCCCTGGTTATGCACCCCAGCATTTTATTTACTTGGGTCTCCATCTTTCTACACTGTTCAGAGCTATTCATTTTGGCATCTGCCACCACCCTGAGGTCCTTCACCCCCTTGAAACTTTCAGTGTCTCCTCTCCCAGGGTGTAATAATGAGCTGGATTTTGAGGCCCCCAGGTGAAGAACCCTGCACTTACCAGTGTTAAACTTTAGATTCCAGTCATGTGACCACCTCCTCAGAGTCTTCAGGTCTTCCTGGACAGCCAGTTTCCCCTCCTCCCCATCTACTACCACCCACAGCTTTAAGTCGTTGGCAAAGAGATTCATACTGCTTCTGATACCACTCCTGATGTCTGAGATATAGGCATTAAACAGGAGTGGGCCCAGCACCAAGCCTTTGGGACCCCGTTAATGACTGTCCTGGGAAATGAGACTTCCCCCAACCATCACCTTCTGTATATGTCTTGCTAGCCAATTTCCTAGCCACCTGATGAACTGCCCCACCCCCATATGTTAAATTAATTCAACCAGACTGCATTTCTTCTCCTGTCACAGCCGTGTAAATAAAGGCATCGCCCGAGTGCAATGAGCAGCTTCTTTATTACTCTCCCACCCTGAGACAAACTGCATTCAGAGTCTGGAGTCTGCAGCAGTCAGCCCGATCCCTTTAGATCCTTTTAGTAAAGCTGCTCACAGAATGACTGCATTTCCTGATTTGTTTCACAAACTAGACCAGCTAAATATTTCCAGATAACAAGTGGAAATGTTTATATGCCTGGGAAAGAATCTGAAAGGCCCCTGTATCCTTCCTGTTACATTTTTTGTAGTGTTTGCTGTTAAGCAGTCTTTGAGGGTGGAGTTGACAGCGCTCTCAATACCACCTATCCCTACGTATAAGTCCCTTTAACATATGGCGCAACCAAGCAGTTTCAAAATATTGTTATTCAACAAAGGATTCTCTCCCACAACTTTGAAGCAGGTATGTTGAAAACTCCCCTTTTCACAGCATTGATCAATATCAGGAAGAAATGCACTGTACAAGGTTAAACCAGGGTCTGAAGACATACAATTATGCATGCGGTGCATTGTTAGTTCTCAAAACATTGGCAGCAGCTTATTAATAAATGCAGTCCTAAACGTGTTAACTCTTGCCAAATGAAATGGTCCTTTTCTAGACAATCATCCTGCACTGATGAGTGTAGCAGGTGGAATCAGACAGAACTGCATGCACATTGAGCTGTAAGAGAGAAAACAGAGCTCCCTTTTGATGGACAAACTCAAACTGACAACTTCACAACCTGCTAAAGAAACCATGTAAGCTGCAGTAAAAAAAAAGGAGTAAAAATTAACACTAACACAGCTTATAGGGATACCCTACTTTACTGGTCACAACCATAGAAGCAGAATGTCATTTCCCATCTCCTTTTAATGAAAGACTTGTTACTGGGGACGAGTTCAAATGTCCTTGTTTTTGCTTGTTCCTCTGGTGTACGTATATTCCCCATTACTTGCCAGGTGTGCTTGCCACTGATAGGACATTATCCAGTTTGAAGGCTGTTCCCCTCTCTTCAACCATCCTGCTTGCCCTCTTCACCCTGTGATTAACTTTCATTGGACTGGTACCATGAAGAAACACTGTCTGATTTAATGTTTGCCTGGTAACAGCAGGGCCATTTTATACCCTGACCATACTGCCCTGGGGTCTATTTACCCCCACCCACCCCATTTGATATAGTCATAATGGGAATGCTTTAAACCTCAGGTTCATTGGGCAGAGTGACTATGTCACTCCCCATCGGGCTTTAAAAGGTCAATTATCCTGGGACTTCCCAGGATTCATTTCTCGTTGCCCCTCCATCCACCCCTCCCCCTCCAGTGGCTCATCTCTCTTACCTGTGGGCTTCTTCCTTAGCTACCTTAAGCCAACAATTGAAGATACTTTGTTACCCCATTGTCTAGTAGTCCTTCTCCACCTTGCTCACATTCCCTATAATATATTGTGTTTCCCTAGTGTCTAATGGCACCCCTCTCGATCCCCAGTCACTAAAATTGTATTCTTATTTGTTGCACTGGTGTCTAGTGCCCCCATTGCTGTCCCTACTGTATTATTTGGTTCTATGGTGTCTAGTGACACCCCATTCCACTCTCTGATCCTTAACACCCTTATATTCTTTCTATCCCCATCCCCGATCTGTCACTCCAGAAAAAAAAATAGCTTTTGTTTTCTTCTTTTGAAGCTGCCTTTGCTATTTGGTAAGAGAATGTACTCATCAGAGATTGATGAATGGGATTATAAACTACACAGGGATTGCTAGAAATTCCAAAGGTAAGTTTAAAGACATCAGGTGCTCATGCCTTTCCTTTTGTGGCTCCTACCCTGTGGAATTCTCTACCTCGTCGGTTGAGAGAATGCCTGATCATCAAGAGATTTAAGTCAGAATTAAAGACTTATCTTTTTCAAAAGGTCTTCACAGACAATTTTAATTAATTTATATATCTGTAATTTTATCAATTTATACATTTTATGGTTTCACTTGTAAAGTGCCTTGGTTTCAAGAAAGGTGCTATATAAATAAAGTTTGCTTTGCTTTGCTTTGAATCCATGGTGCCTGAGATCCTGTGCCCCACTAGAGTCAAGATGTTTCACAAACCTTTCTTTTAGCAGTGATTCCATTACTTTTCTCAGCACTGAAGTCAGGCTGACTGGTCTATAGATTCAAACTTCTTAGCTGCTCCCATGTTTATGTCCTCTACTCCAGTCCTCTGGAATTACTCCAGTTTCCAGAGATTCATTAAACAGGGACATCAGGGTGCTGTCAGAATGTCTCTAAGCTCCCGTAATATTCTTGGATGTATCCCGTGTAATCCCATTGCTTTGCCCACATTCAGCTTTGCGAGATCCATTAGAACTTACTTCTCCATAAATGGACTGTTCCACCTCGCTCCCTCTGTTGTTCCTGCCACTTAATTGTGGTCCCTCACCATCCCACTTTCCTGTGAATACTGAATAAAAAACATTTGTTTGGGATTGTTGTGTTTTCTAATTCCCCTATGCACACTCCTCGTCTTCCCTCTTAAGCCTTACAATCCCACCCCTTGTCTTTCTCTTTTCACAAGCATACCTATAAATCATCTTGCCCCTTTCCTTGCTGCCTGGCCTATATTTTCCTCTGTTTGTGTTTTTGCACTCCTGGCTGCCTTGCTTGCCTCTTTCTTTTTATCCTGATACAAATCTTTGTTATCTGACTTCTGTGTGTCCTTGTACTTTTTGAATACCAACTTTTTTGCTCTTACCATTCTGGCTACTTCCTTTGAGAACCATAGTGGTCTTCTTTTTTCTTGCCTTTGTTTATTTGCTTAACACAAAGATTTGTTGTCTCCAGTATGGTTCTTTTTATATGGGTCCACTATTCCTCAACACCCCTCTGGTCCTCTCTCCCTGCTAGGGCTTTCCTGAGACATAGCCCCAACTTTGCAAAGTCTGCCATCAAGAAGTTCAGGACCCATTTGTGCAGCTTAACTCTGCCACTGTACTCATTTTGAATCACACTGTATGAAGATCACTGGATCCCTGGTGTCCAACCACTTTTACATCTGCATTTCTTTTCCTTTTGGATAGTACCAGGTTAAAAATTGCACCCTCCTGGATGGGTTCTAACATTAGCTGTCTAAGGCATGCTCCTTGTAGGGAGTCCAGTATGTCCCTGTTCATGGCTGAGGCTGAGGCTGGGATGCTCCAATCAACATCTGTCAGATCAAAGTCACCTGCCAGCAGCACTTCCCCTTTAGTCACCTTCATATGGATGGCTTCCACTAGAACCTTGTCCTACTTTTCCCCTTATGCTGGAGGTCTATAGCTCTCACCTGTGTGAATAGTGGTGCCAGTGCCTGTCTCTAGAGTAACCCACAGGGCCTCTATCCCACCCCAGAAATCCCTGTACCTCAGTGGATTTCATGCCCTCCTGACATAAAGAGCTACCCCTCCTCCCTTTTAACCCTCTCTGTCTTTTCTCAATAGAGTATAACCTGGTATAGTTACATCCCAGCCAACAATCAGTCAACCAATCAATCTTTATTTTACCAGGCAAAACATCATTCAGAAAAAACTCATTTACAAGATGGACCTGGGTGTTGACACAAAAGAAGCATATAATGCATGAGAAATTACAGACAATTCTTACAAAAGAGAATTACCAAGTAACAAGTTTGTACACTGCAGCAAGCAGTATTACAGGAAAATATATATACACTTATATAAAATGTGTACATTATACATATGCAGACATACCACAGAGATTAAGGCAAAGAGGAAGAATAAAGCAGGATAGTGGAGAGACAGCAAAGGAAGCAAAGGAGGGGGACCAATGGGAAGGCCATGGTTCCCATTATACCATGTCTCAGTAACAGTGACAATGTCCGGGTCAGCCTCTGCCCATCAAGGCAACCAGATCTGGGATTTCATTTCCCAGGCTGAAGGCATTCTCACACATGGCCTTTGATATTTTGTTACTTTCCCTCCTGTCATTTCCCCTTTTACCCTCATGCCTTCCCTCAACCCCCCCAACCTCTAATCCCCTTTCTCCTTTTCTCGCCCATTCTACATTTCCTTGTTTAGTTTCCAATGGCGATTTCCAAACCTAGAGTCCCTCCCTGCTGACTGCATTACCCTGAGAGAGTGGGCAGTTTGATTATTCCTACTTCCATCCGCCACCCGCGCTGGCTAGTTTAAATGCTTATCAATAAAACATTTAAACCTCTCAATAAGGAATGGTCCCCTTCTTGAATGGATGCTGGCCATCACCCTTGCACAGGCTTACATCACTCCAGGTGGGTCACCAGTCCCCAATGAAGCCAAAACCCTTCTCTCTGCACCAGTTCCTAAACCATGTGTTGAAGCCCCTGGTGTGGAGGAGCTTAGCCTCCTTGCCATGGACAGGCAGCACTTCTGAGAAGGTAATGGAACTTGTTACCTGCCAAAGGCCCCTCCCCAACTTCCCTGAACTCCTCCTGCACACTCCCTGACTGATATGCCTGTTTATTCCTAAAAATTAAAATCTCCAACTATGTAAAGATGATCCTCAATATTGAGTGATTTTATAGTATCATTTAGTTATTCTACTAGTTCACTACATAAAAAAATGGAGCTTATAAACAACACCAAAATATGTTTTCTTTCTAGTCACTGGTTAATAACTACCCACAGCATTTCAAATTCCTCTTCCTGCACCAACAACTGCATTGATCTCATGCCTGATACAAGTGCCACTCCTCGTCCCCTTTCTGTTTTTTTTTTGTCTTTTCTGTAGAGGTTGTATCCATTCATTGTCTTCTCCCAGATGTCAACAGCTTCCCACCACATCTCTATGACTGCACATATATCAATATTTTTTCTTTATCATTATTACCCTAACTCTTCTTTCTTATTGATAAGTCTTCTTGTATTAGTTAAGAGACAGTTCTGACCTTTATTTATAGCTTTAATCTCCTGTACCTCCATCATAACTAATTACCACTAGGATCAAACTTATCTCTTCCCTCCTTTGACTTGGATTCTGGTTTAAAGAGTGGTTAATGCTGTGGCACAGTCTTTTTCCTGAAGCCCTGGCTTCACAAGGGTTAAAGTGGAAACCATCTCTTGCATATAGAGGTTTATCATTAATAAATGTTTCCTAGTTCCTGTCAGAAAAAGAACCCTTCCTGACTATAAAATCTTTTCAGCCATTTATTTACATGTTTTATCTTGCTGTTTCTGGCTGTCCCTGTGCTGGGCATAGGCAGCATTCTTGAGCTAATTACCATGCGGTTCATGGCTTTAAGTAAGTCATCCACCTCTGCAAAGTTTTCCTTACTATATCTACTGTTTATGCATTCCACATAATTTGACCCAACATTCAGTGTAATTATCATATCCTCTGTTCCATAAAACATTTTCACAATGTTTTCCTAATGTTCATATCCTATCTCTGGATAGGCTGGCAGCTAATGGTATGTTGATCTTTTCTACCTCAGCAAATTTTTCAATCAACACATCAGAGGACTGAGTTCCCCATAAAAATTATCTCTGTGGTGTGTCCCTAAATGCTCCTTATTTGTGTTTCCTAGCCTATGGTTTATGGTAGCCACATCTGTAGCAATGTTATTACTCCTTGCTCCATAAAGAGCATCCTCCCTGCATAATCACCTCATGGAGAAAAGCTGGGGTCCCATTCTGGACATTGCTACTTCATCCTGGCTCTTTGCAACTTGCTTTATTTATTGTTCTACTATCCATATCAATTTGTGGCATGGGTGAGGCGAGGGTACTTTGTACCATGCGATTCAACGAATGGTTGAAAAAATGGTGTGGAGCTCAGGGGTTTGGCTTCACTGAGGACTGTGGTTCCACCTGTAGGATTATCAGCCTATACTAGCAGGATGATCTTCATCTGTCCGGGAAGGGAACAAGTCTTGTGGGCAATCGATTTAAATGCTTCATTGGCAAGCTTTTAAACTAGTCGGGGGGGGAGGCACTGATAAGCAGCAGGAAATTCCTAACCTCCCCCTACAAAGCAGCGTACTAAATGAGGAAAAGACCAAGGTAGAAAGGTCAGCAGGAGATGCTGCTACAAAAGGTAAAGCCATCAGAAAATGGAGAGCAATGAGTACCAGTGCCCATAGTCTGGGTAACAAGCTTCCTGAATTAGTGGTATTGATGGAAGAGGAACAACTGGCTATCGTGGTAGTCACAGAAACATGGTACACTCAGAACCATGACTGGGATGTAAACATACCAGGCTACACTATCTACAGGAGGGTTAAGGAGGGTAAAAGAGGAGGAGGCATAGCTCTCTAGATAAGGGAAGGAATCAAAGCAATGGAACAAAAGGGTGAACAGGGAGGAGAAGAAGCACTGTGGGTCAATTTGGTGACAGGCAATGGCACTACAAACTGCACAGGGGTTGAATACAGACCCCCATATCAGGGGAGGAAATGGACAAGAAAATGATAGAAAGTATACTTAGAATGGCAGAAAAAGGGGAGATATTGCTGATGGGGGATCTGAATATGCCAGATGTTAACTGGAGTGCAGTTGTAGCAGCCACTTCTAAGAGTGGGGTTATTCTAGATGCCCTACAAGGGGCATGCCTTAGACAACTAGTATTGGAACCCACTTGAGAGGTAGCAGTCTTAGATCTGGTACTCGCAAATGGAGATAGTGAGAGGATCACAGATGTAGAAGTGGGTAGCCATCTGGGAACTAGTGATCATCGAACAGTATGTTTCACGATAAACACAGCAGTAGAGTCAAGCCATACAAAGGCAAAAGTACTGAGGGCTGACTGCTGCACCGAAATGGGTGAGTGGCTAAGGAATGCACTAGCAAATGGGCAGGAAGGAGGGGTGGAATAACAATGGTGAATAATCAAAACTGCCATCACAGAGGCAACAAGCCTTTGTGTGAAGCAAATAAACAAAACAAAATGATGTAAGAAACCACTATGGTTCTCAAAGGAGGTGGCAGGGAAGGTTTGAGAGAAAAAGAAAGCATTCAGGAAGTACAAGGAATCACAGAAGAAGCAGGACAGAGAATTGTATCAGTTAAAGCAAAAGGAAGCTGGGAAGGCAGTCAGAACAGCAAAGGCCTGAACTGAGGAAAAGATAGCCAACTCAGTTAAGAAGGGGATAAAACCTTTTATAGGTGCATCAGGGAGTGAAGGAAGACCAAGGGAGGGATAGTGAGGCTTAATAAAGGGGAGGCGGTGGGCTGAGGGTGACTGTGAAAAGGCAGAGATACTAAACAAATATTTTTGCTCAGTATTCACAAATGAAGAGGGGAAGGTACCTAAAACAAGCAATAGAAACTCTCTGGATACAGAAGTCGATACCAGCCCATTTACAGAAGAAATGGTCTTGAAAGAACTCTTAAAACTGAAGCTGGACAAAGCAATGGGGCCTGATGGGATTCATCCCAGAATTCTGAAAGAACTAAGGGTAGAACTAGTGACACCACTAACTACCCTCTTTAATAAATCATGGGAGGATGGGGTGGTACCTAAGGACTGGAGAAGGGCAGATGTGATTCCACTTCACAAAAGTGGGAGCAGGGCAGAAGCAGGAAACTATAGACCTGTTAGTTTAACCTCAGTGATAGGAAAAATGACAGAATCACTTTTGAAGGAAAGAACTGTTGAGTACTTAGAGGCCAGAGGGGCACAGGACCCAAGGCAGCATGGATTCACAGCAGGAAGGTCATGTCAGACAAATCTAATAGATTTTTTTTCACTGGGTGACCAAAGTAGTAGATCAGGGAGGGGCTGTGGACATGGCCTACCTAGACTTTAGCAAGGCATTTGACACAGTCCCACACAAAAGATTAATATGCAAGTTAGCCAGCCTGGGAGTGGGTCCCAAGATGGTAGCCTGGGTAAAGAATTGGCTGGAGAACAGGATACAGAGGGTAATAGTAAATGGAGTCCACAGTGAAGAAAGGGGAGTTACTAGTAGGGTACCGCAGGTTTCAGTATTAGGACCGGTCCTCGTCAATGTCTTTATAAACAACATTGCAGAGGGACTGGAAGGAAAAGTATGTCTCTTTGCAGATGACAGAAAGATCTACAACAGAGTTGATACACAAGGTGGGGTGGAAAGGATGAGAAGGGACTTGACAAAGCTAGAGGAATGGTCAAATGTACGGCATCTTAGATTCAATGCTAAGAAGTGCAAGGTAATAAACCTGGGAAACAAAAACCCAGGGGAAGAGCACACAATGGGGGATGAGATACTTACAACAAAAAAATGGAAAGAGACCTGGAGGTAGTCATATCAGATGACCTAAAGGTGGGCAAGCAATGTGAGAGGGTAGTAAAGAGGGTTGGGGGATACTGGGATGCATAGGGAGAGGCATCACCAGTAGAAAACAGGAAGTTGTTATCCCTCTGTACGGACAGCTGGTGAGACCCCATCTGGAGTACTGTGTGCAGTTCTGGAGACCCAATCTCCGCAAAGACATAGCCAGGATGGAGGCAGTCCAGAGGAGAGCAACTAAAATGGTGCAGGGTCTGCACTGGAAGACATAGGAAGAGAGACTTAAGGAGCCTAATAAGTATAACCTCGAGGAAAGGATGGAGAGGGGTGACATGATAGAAACTTTCAAGTACATCAAGGGAATCAACAAAGTCCAAGAGGGTAGTATCTTTCAGAAAAAGAGGTGTGCAAGAACAAGGGGGCACAATTTGAAGATGGGGGCTGGCTCAGAGGTAATGTAAGGAAGTATTTTTTTCACAAAGAGGGTTGTGGATGCATGGAACGGCCTTCAAGAGCAGGTTGTGGAGTCAAAAACAGTGGTGGAATTCAAGCATGCATGGGACAGTCATAAGGCAATTCTGGGGGGGGTAGGAAGAAGTAGGCTGTTAGTTAACTAGGATCTGCAGCTTATCCATTAGGTAGGGAAATAGGCAGACTGGGTGGGCCAAGCGGTCCTTATCTGCCATCAAATTCTATGTTTCTATGTTCTCCATTTGTCCTATGGGTTATTTCACTATATTTTGTGGTTACTGCCAATAATCAATTGCTGGCACAACCTCACAAATGTCATTATTCACATTTGTGAATAACAGAGTTATGTTAATCATCTTTCTAAAAATAGGTTTCATTGTACCCAATCACCTCTGCCACAGTCTGTCCTTACACTGACCATTCACTCGTGCTCCCTCAGGTAAACCTCCAGCACAAATGACAGACTTCTCAGAAGTTCAGCAAAATGAAGGCTGTGCACAATTTTCTAGTGAAAGTCTCACAGAAAATCAATAAAAAATGACAAGTGCTTTTAAGATTCGTATCACCAAACAAAACAGAAATGCAAAAATTTATAGAGGAAATGTTATTTTTTGCAGCTTTATTCTCTAGGATTAGTTACAATTTATGGGAGAAATTGGTGTGGAAGCTGGGCTAACATAAACTGCTGAAAATGTTAATAAATGTTAAAACTAAAAAGTTAAGTGAAAACAGTTCCTTGCATGTACTGTACTTACTCATTCTGTTCAGTTGTTGCATGCAATTCATGTTTAGTAGCTGTTACAGTTCCACATTTCAGCATCCCTCATTATTTTTGTATACCTTTCCTGAACCAGTAAATATCAAAAATAAAACATGGGGAAGTGTGTGAACTCAGATTGTATGCAGACCCTCAGTGTGCTATGCCCAGATAAACCCCTTGGGCTTTGCCCTCAGGGTTTATGCCACATCACACACTGTGGATGTGCATAAAATCCTTGTTATACACATTTCCCCATGCATTACTCTATATATTATTCCCATCAGCCTCTGTATGTTCAATTTGATTTTCATTCTTTAGGGCCACAAACCTGTTAGATTATTCAAGATTAATTTTCCTTTTTGCCATTTATCTTCCCTAACACCTGTGGCAGTCATTGTACTCCTTCCGTCCTCACCATGATTCCTCCCCATCTTTGGCTCCTGTGCCCAACTTTCTCTTCTGTTTTCATGTTGTAATATGCTTCCTTTCTCACCTCCACATTAATTAATCCTTCTTGTAACACCAACTTAGTTTGACAATAAATTCCTTCATTTTCCTAATTTGATTATTGCATTCCAGCCATTCTTCAAAAAATACTACTTCAAGTTCCATTTGTTTGATTAGCTTGCATTTTACACAGTGGGTATCATGAATTTCTACAAATGTCCCAGACATGTTATAAACAGTGCATTTAATCTAGTCCTCCACATCATACTTCTTATATTTTATTTTAAAACGTAAAGAATCAACTTCAAATACTTACCAGGTTAGATCCCCTGGCCTGTCTCCCTGTCTGTTCCAGCTGACATGGCAGGCACCTTCCTCTGTCATGCCCATCTCTGCTCATGCTTGTCTCCATCACAGGGAATGAGCTTTTTATCGCTACAGGATCTGGAAGTCCTTGCTTACATGCATTATGTGCTATACAGTATAAAAACTGTTGCTCTGCTTAAAATACACTGGCTTAAGTACAGATAGGTGTAATACCCCTCTCCCCCACCTCTTAAAACAACTAATTGGAGCAAGTAGCCAATGGCCTAGCTGCCCTGACACATTCCTTAAGGTTCATGTTATTCAATACCAGGTCCCTAATAAACAAGTCTGTGATTATCTTGGATTAATTTGCAGATTCCACCGTGGACCTGCTATGTTTATCTGAGACGTAGTTGGTTAATGAGTTTGAACCTGTTCTAGAGGTGGCAATCCTCGAAGGGTATTTGGTACTACACTGCCCAAGGTAGAAGAGTAGTGGCAGAGTGATGACCATGTACTTTAAATCATGTCTAGGGCTGATGGCTTTCCCTGTGAGAGAGACAAGGTAATTTCAATGCATGGCCATGAAAGGTCAGGCAAAGTGTACTGTTGAATTCTTTTGGTGCATCATCCTCCTGATAGGGACATGGAGTTTACTAAAAAAAATTGCAGAGTTGATCATCAATTTTTCAATGAATATCTCCAGTTTGCTTGTGTTGCAGTAGTTTAGTGTTTGTGTCACAATGAACTCTCACAATATGCTCAGCAGTTCCTCTAGCTGATGGGTTCACTGGGCATTACACATGGGTTGCCACTGCTACCCATGAACATGGTCATGCCTTAGACCTTGTTTTTCTTTTTTTTATCCAAGTTTATTGATTTTCCAATACAGAGCAATAAGTGTTGCATACAAACAGAAAATTAATCTGACAAGGCTAACATTACATAATAACAAACACTTTTTACTCTCCCCCACCCTTCCCCTTCCCCTTCCCCTGCCACCTCCAACTCTTCCCTCCCTATGCTACCCCCGCCGCTCTATTCCCAATAATAAGACATTATTATCAGGATCACCTTCAGTGTTATTCAGTGGGCAGCTGAATTCTAGGTTACACCAGTCCCACCCAGCCCAGACAGAGTGACTGCTCCAGTTTGAAGTAAGTATAAGGTATGTAGCCTCTCCCATGTTTTATTGTATCTGGAGAGACAGTTCCTCATGCTTGCCCAAAATTTCTCCGAATTCAAATTGGACAATTATTCCAGCAGCCATTTTGTGTAAGTTAATGGGAGATCATCCAGCCTCTGCCTCAACACAAGTTGTTTAAGAGGGGAAGTGATCAAGGCCAGGTAAAACCTCCTGGCTTTCAATTTTACATTGGCATCGTCTCCTATAAAACACACCTCTGGAGTGAAGTGATCTCCTATGCCCAGCAGTGGGTCTGCTTTTCGTTTTATTTGTATCCCAAAGCTCCTTTACTGGAGGACAATCCCAAAATAAATGATGGAGGGTTCCCTCTTCCTGATGACATCTATTACATAAGGGGCTAGGTAGTCTACCCACGTTATGCAGTTTGGAAGGGGTCCAGAACAGAATATTTAAAAATTGAAACTGCATTATTCTCAATCTGTCCTGGGTAATGTGTCGATAGGTGTGCTGCCAGATTACTTCCCATGTCCCATCTTGTTCTGGGAATTGACCTGCCCAGTAGTGAGGCTTTTCATCAAGCTCTGCATATGATTGGTTAAATAGATATATGTATTACTTGGACACAACATGTGGCTCCCACACTCCTTGAGAGAGGGTCTTAAGAAAGTTTCTTGACAATCTACCTTCCCTGAATACATCCTGCATTTGTACTATCAAGTGTCCTACTTGGTAAACCTTGAAGACCTAGTTAGGTCAAATGTTGTACCTACTAAGAATGGATTCTACCAGATAACATCTCCCATCCTGTAATAGGTCTTTAACCCTCAAACCTTTCAGCTGAGGTAACCAAATATCTGAAATCATCTTCCCCCCAAGCTTCAAATTAGGGTTATTACACAAAGGTTGATTTGAATCAGTCCTGGCTAAATATCTTAGAAACAAACGGAGCATGTATCCATAAGGAAACAGTTATTGGTGTAGATATCAGCTTAATAGGGATGTTTTTCTTTGTGGAATATAAAAGGGCAAACTGATCAATGCCAGCCACTTTAATCAGTTCAATTTCAAGTTTAACCCACGAGGGAACATAAGGCAAGGCAAGCTCCTTATTTTGGGTCATTAAACATTTTAAAAAGGGACACAATTTAAAGATAGAAGGGGGGCGGTTCAGAGGCAATGTGAGGAAGTATTATTTCACAGAGATGGTAGTGGATGCATGGAACAGCCTTCCTGAGGAGGTTGTGGGGTCTAAAACTGTGGGAGAATTCAAGAATGCATGGGACAGACATAAGGCAATTCTTGTGGGAGGTAGGAAAAAATAGGCTGTTGGTTAACTAGGATCTGCGGCCTATCCTGTAGGTAGGGAAATGGGCAGACTAGATGGGCCAAGCGGTCCTCATCTGCCGTCAAAGTCTATGTTTCTGTGTTTCTATATTTACCGGTGCTACTAGCCCAATAATATAATCCCAGGTGTGGCAGTCTCACTCCACCTTTTTCATTGGGGGTTGTCAATTTGTGGTAAGATCTGCGAGAGGTTTTCCCCTGCCAAATTAAATCATAAATTACTGAGTGGGTCTTTCTGTACCATTTCAGTAGCAACTAGACATTATGCATTCTAATAAGGTAAAACAACCGTGGCAAAATATTCATTTTGATTGAATTAATCCAGCCCCAGACAGAGAGAGTGGAAGTTTGTGCCACTTTAGCAAGTCTTGTTGAACCGTGTTAAGAATTGAATCTGAATTCAGTTTCACCATCTTGGATTCACTCCTTGCTAATACAATCACTAAATGCGTTAGAGTATCTTGATTCCACTGTAATCCCAGTTCTGTCACTATATTCTTATGTAGCTTGGAAATAATCAGAAACACCATAGTTTTTTCAACATTTCTTCTATAATTAGACATTTTACTTTAGCAGTCTATAAAATCCCGTACCACTGGGAAGGTTTCTTGAGGATGAATCAGATGGAGAAGGATATAGTGTGCATATTCAGAAACTTTAAATTCCTGGGTTCCTATTACCACTCCTTGTACCATAGGATCTTGTCTAATTCTGCTAAGGAGAGGCTCAAGGTAAAGATTAAAAAGGAGCGGTGATAAGCGGCACCCTTGTCTAGTACCAGAAAGCAATGGAAAAACAGAAGAAAAAAAAACATTACCATATAATATTGCACTTGGGTGATTGTAGAAAGAAAAAAATGCTTTTAATGAAGGGAAAGGGGAATCAGAATTTCTCCATAGTCAGGGACAGGAATTGCCACTTAACTATATCAAACGCCTTCTCTGTATCCAGGGCCATCAGCCCACATGGGAGACCTTGTTTTTCAAAGGTAGCTAACATCAGCAATATTGTAGTTGACCCCGTAGGTTGGATGTTTTATTTCATTCTCCATTTCCTGGCAATGGTTCCTGGATACCGTAGTCATCCTCTGTATGGAATCAGTACAGTATCACTGTTTACACTGTGTGGATCCAGAGAAACTTATGGACACACTGAACAACTTGAGTAAGGTGGCAGCATGTGCGTACATTTCACAGACAGCTTTCAAAGGCTATAATGTGGCTGTCTTATCAGCACTTGTCTCCCTGCACCAATCTATGTCTACCCACTTGCCTCACATTACTGTTACCATGGTATAATGATGAGCTTTTGCATTTGAAATTAACAGGGAGGAGACTAGAGTGTTCCTGGAGATGGTCCTGCTCTGTTAATTAAATGACGGAGCTGAGTTGTGGACCTGATAGCACCCAGGCACTATTTGGATGAGCAGAAGAATGGAGCAAGGTGATGTAATGCATACAGCTGCAAGCTAGATATCACAAGGAGGTTGCACTTTCCATCTCAAGCTGAATGCGACAATTACCTCTCAGAATGTTTTTTGAGTTTTAGCCTGGTAATGTACCTGGTTTCTGGACTAAGACTTCACTGCTGTATCATTAAAGTTAATAGAAAAGAAGGAAGCAGTATGCCACCCCCTAAGGCAATGGACAATTAAATCTAAATCAATTATGGTAACTAGGGAAGCAAACTGAGCCCAGAAGCTTCAATCAGCTCAGTGGTGTTCAGCGTTTGTTAAGGACCTAGAAACAGCCAAACAAGACTGGAGAATGCTGTTCCAAACCACTAAAAAGAGAAGAATCAGGGTGAGAACTTAATTTGGAGCATGCATTTGCCAATTTTTTTCCGTCGTTTCCAATTGCATTCAGTACTCCACACTTATGTACAGCCTTTTATGTAATTAACAGCAGTAACGATTATTTAGGGCTGTAAGCAATCATGAAAGAAGGAATAAAAGGGATGGGAGGAAGTTTTTCCTGGAGGCTATCTGATATGTTTTGACTCCAAAATGTCACTCTTCTTTCCATAACTCCTGATTAATGGCATAACAAAGTACCATATGGAACTGCAGCCCAAGCAGGTAGAGTTAGAAGCCACGTCAACGGTAAAACCCAAAATCAGATCTTACGCAGCTCACAATCATTTCACACTAAGCACTTCACCAGATTCTGCTTCATAACAGAAAAGGTTATCTTAAATATTTCAGAACTCTGTACCAAAGCCACAAGCCATGCTAGCAGATAATTCCCCAACTAATCAAAGAACAATTTAAAGTAGAGTCAGCACACTGCCAAGAAACACTTGCCCCTTGACCATTTCCCCCAGAAAATCTACACCACACCTTTAAATCTGGGTGCTCAGTCAGCAATTATGTTTATTGTAAGATTTCTGTTTATCATACGCCAACAGTATTCAATTAACTCACACATAAACATACAATAAACTTTACTCCTTTTATATTTTGTTGATAATTTGTACCTCTTTGGCCCAGATGTGCATCTGGGTCCACCCATTCAATTCACATCCCTTCCTTAAAGTGTACGCTATGATCCAGATGTAAACCCAGGGCCCTTTCTCTTCTTCTACCAGTTGGAGCCAGTGTATATAAATGGGCCTTTCTCCTTTTCAGAGTCCTCACCATGGGGACCCTTCACTCCCAGCCCTGGTGTAAACCCAAGGCTGGGATCCCCCCCTTTTTCCCAGTAGACCACCTCCAGCCTCCCCTTCATGTTACTTCCTCCTTCCTGCTGTCCACCTTCACCAGGTCCTTTTATTAATCCTTGCCGTCCACCTTCACTGGGTCCTTATGGGTCCTTCTTTGACCCTCCTTTTTTATCCCTGCTTCCTTCCTTCCCCTACCTCAATCAAGGTGGGTGGGCAAGTGAAAGCACCACCACTCAGCATAGAAAGAGGGCTTTCCTGTTGGTGGGCTCTTTGATATAATCTCCCTTTTGCTCTCCTCTCTCTCTCATCTGTTAGCCAATCCTCTTTCCTCTCCACCTGGCGGCCCCTCCCTTTCCCCTGTCACTCACTCCCACACTCTCCCTGGTACTAACTCTCCTCACCCCATTCCCCTGGACTTGTTAACACACTGCATTTTGGGAGGGCCTGCCAGGAACAAATAGTCTTGCCTGTTAGGTAAATCCCCTTGTCCCTTGACCAATCCCCCCAGAAAATCCACACCATACCTTTAAATCTGGGTGTTCAGTCGGTAGTTATGTTTATTATAAGATTTCTGTTTATCATACACCAATGGTATTCAATTAAATTGCCCAAAACTATATAATAAACTTCACTCCTTTTATATGTTGTTGATAATTTGCACCTATTTGGCCCAGATGTACATCTGGGTCCACCCATTCAATTCACAGCCCTTTCTTAAATTATACAGTATGACACAGATGAACATCAAGGGCCCTTCTTCCTTGCTTGTACCAGCTGAAGCAAGTGCATAGACATGGGCCCTTCGCCCCTTCAGGGGCCTCACCCTGGGGGCCCTAGACCCCAGCCCTGGTGTAAACCCCAGGATGGTCTCCTCCCCCCTTTTTCCCACTAGACCATCTCCAGCTTGCGTGGGATGGTGGTTTTCCCCCCACCATTAACTAGACCCCCTCCAGTACTACTGCTTTTCCGGCCCCCACAAAAAAACTCCATGCCTCCCATTTGTCAGCTGTAGTCTGGTAATGCACATATCAAGGACCCTAATGAAAGCGGGGGTGCACCTTGACTGTTCAGTAATTGGTACAGAAAACCACCCGACCCCCCCCCACCCAGGTGCAGCATCATACCCCATCCGCTCAAGTGTCCTATGATCCCTAGCCTGCTCCACCAACCTAGGGTAACATTTGAACCATCCTAAGGTTTTCCTAGGACACCTTTTCTCCTCATAGCCATTGTACTTCTGAACCTGTTAGTAATTGTCAGTCCCCAAAATGAATAATCCCAAGCTCCGATTATGCCATGTCTGGGTGTGTCCTGTTGCAGCGGTAGTAGTTGAGCCCAACTCCTCCTTCTCAGACTGTCTAACAGTGGCTGCACCTTGCCCCAATCCTGGTATCACTGGTGGCCCCTTGAGTACCCTGCTGCTCTTTGCTCTGTCCACAGGTGACAGCTAGGATGCACTCCCACTTCTCGCCTGTGCACTTTACCTGGGCAAAAGGGAGACAAACAGACATGTTAGCTACCAGCATCAGTGCAAAATTCCCTACACACCCTTTCTGTGTTTTGTTTATTTATATATCTATATCTGCATATATATATATATATATATATATTTAGAGGCAAAACCTTAGTTTGAAGCACAGCGACAAAAGTGAGGAATTGATGTTGCTAAACCTCACTTGATACACTATCCCACCCCCAACTAGTATTGGGTGTGCGAGTTATCACAGCCCTAACTCTAACCATCACATGTGTAAAGAAGCAGAGGTGTAGGAGAATGGGGTGAGAGTTAGGACTGATGACGCCAATGCACATCCTGATGCCGGTGGGGGGTGGGCTAGGGGATCCAAGGGGGGCTTTCAACCCTAACACCGAATTTTCTCGCTTTTGTCATTGTGGAACAACCCTAACTGATGCATTAAATGGAGTTTTTTGCCTCTAATTTCCCTTCTTTTTGAGAATGATAACAAGAAATAGTGAAAGTAATGTAATGGCGGGAGCATGGGCTCCGCCACATTATGGCTTGTCACATAGTAACACAGTTCCCACAAACTCAAATGGTAATGGGCATGGTGACGCAAAACAAAACAGAAAGAGAAACAGTACTGTAGACACAAATGGTAAAAATAATGCAAACGCAAGCTCAAATGAAAACGCAAAGGGTAATGCACATGGGGGCGTAGACATGAATGGTAAGTGAAATGGGTATGGAACCGCAAGAGGAAGTGGTAAGGGTAGCAGTAATGTAAGCACACAGGCTGGTTTTCCCCAAAAGTTACACAGTGAAAGACAGTGAGTACAAAGAATGTATGCATAATAATGGGTCTCAGAGCAGAAAATGAGTTGCTGGAATACTAAATTGCTTACATCTCAGGAACTGTACGACTTAGAAAAAAAATTTAAAAGTCATATGATTTATGACTTTCCTGGCTAGTTTTGTACTTAGCCCCTGTTAGGGAGCTAAGTAGTTTTCCAACAAAACATCCGTATTTTGCACCGTTTCCGATATATGGGCCCTGAAAGGTGCAGTGAACACCTTAATGTCATCATATGGGTAAAAAAGAGAAGTTCAGAGTGCCATAACTTTGCCTCCTTGTAAGATTTTTTCACCAAACCACAGAGACACATCTTCGGGATGTTGGCTTTCTTCCCTCCAAATTTCAGTGTAAAAGACCAAACCATTATATTGCAGCAGGGTGGCAAAGTATTCTGTCATGCAGCGGACACCGCAATGTTAGTCTATGGAAAAAAGTGTAAACTTTGGAGTACTGTAACTTTGCATCCATGCAATATTTTGTCACCAAACCACCAAAATGCACATCTGAGAGATGTTGGTTACCTTCCCTCCAAATTTCAGCCCAAAAGACCAAACTATTCATTTGCAGCACGGTGGCAAAGCACTGCTGTCATTTTGGCCATAGTCTGAAAAAGTAGTGTCGTGATTTGTAACAGCTTTCGCAAGTATTCATGGAAAGTGTCGAGGCGGCTAATCACTGCGACACTACTTTTTCCAGGAATTTGAAAAACATATTTCTAGGGTGTTTCACCCCAAAATAAAGACATGGTTGGCATCCTCAGGGTCCTACTTGGTGAACACAAAAATAATTGTGTTGCTAGAGGGTCCCAAATTTAAATGCCAAGCATTTTTCTAATCATCAACTGAAAACAAAATAGCAGATTTGCGACACTACTAGGGCCATTTGCGACACTAAAAAGTGCATTTGTGACACTGTCAAACTTTTTGTTAACTTTTCCCATTGACATATAATGGGTACTTTTTTTTGAATAACTTTTGAACCATTTAATATTTTTTCACAAAATCTTCAAAAGGCACATCGGGGACCCTGGCCACACGTTCTCTGAAGTTTTTGGACCAGTCACACAAACCTTGTGACCTATAGGGATGAGCAAAGAATTCAAAAAAGCATAAATGCTCAAGCAGATCATGCTTAATAACTCCGCAGCTATATATCCAAACAGATGAAAGATGGCAGATCCCAATATCTATGGTTCTCAATCTTGTATTCCAAATTTCAGGCAAATCCATTGAATGGTTGCAAAGTTATTAAGGTGCAAAATTTTAGGTTTAATATGTAAATGGCTCCTCAACCCTAACTATGATTGCACTACTATGCTACCATAATATATATATATATATATATATATATATATATATATATATATATATGTAAATACACTGACACATCTGTATACATTTTTGTGTGTGTGTGTGTGTGTGAATTTGTGAATGATATGCAGCTGTCTGGTTTAGATTGCTCAGCTCTCCAGGGCACCTTGGCTATGCTGAATTCAAATCTTCTCTCCTCACAGCCCCAAGGTAAGCCTGACCTTATGAATTGTTCAGGTGCACCTGAGTCTGTATTTAGTATTTTTTTTATACACTGCCAGAGTGATGGCCTATTTTTTGGGAGAATTTTCCATGATCCATTTCCATTTTTTTCTTTAAAGTTCCAAGAGCTTAAGAGAACCAATATTTCTGTCTGTCTTTGCAGACTACTAGTTGAGCTTGTTCCCCCCAGATCTGACCTGTTAACATAACTGGTTAACCTTCAGTATAATTGCATGCCTTGTCTAGTTCCTGCTAGCTATCAGGGACCAGAGAACAGAAACCTGGAGATGTTCATTTGTTGCCACACCACAGGGACCATCTAATGCTCCTAAGGATACAGAAAAAGATAGTAACTAGCGTACAGACAAGCCTGTCACTCTAGTATTTGTCTCAGATCAAACCCCTCTTTTTTTGTGTCCTGCACCAAACCTCCAGAAATGGAAAACTCTTTTGCCAGCCTAGTGAAACCTTCACTACCTGGTCATATTAAAATTTATCTCAGCCCTTTATCTGGAAAGAAGATGTAAAGGTAAAACCCCTGATGTTTTAGCCCCAGTTACTGCTCCAGGTGGGAGTGTTTTTTTTTATGGGGGCTGCCTAACTGACTGGGAGATACTAGTGTTATACCCTCAATGTACCTCTGGGCCTCCATTTTACCAGTGGAGAGGTGTAGGCTGTTACGGGGGGGGGGGTCACCCAAAAAGATTGTTAACTGCAGGTCAGGAAGCCCTCTTGGCTGTAACCTAACCTATTTTTGGACTATTATTTGGAATTGGCACATAATGCCTTATCCCTTACCTCTTGTCGGCACTTGGTATTAGCCTGCCCTGCCCCTCCCCCCTTTAAGCAGAAAGCTCTGACTGGTGACAGCCTATGTCCCATGTGCTATCCCAGATTTGCCCCCATCACTAGCTACCCCTATTCAGGCTGCCCAATGGTTAGTGCAAAACATATGCATTAAGTGTCCATTTGTGTTCCTTCTGGTTCACACCTGTGATTGTTTCTCTTAACCTCTCTGGCAGTTGCTTCTGTTCACGCACCTCTCTGCTATCACCACCTCTGCCTGCCACTACCCTCCCCCTCCCCATATCTACCCTGCCTCTCTCCCTAGCTCTGGTCCACCACCTTCCTCTTTTACCCTCCTTCAACTCCCTTACTCTCTCCCTTTTCCAATCTGCTCACCCCACCCACTGTTGTACTTCTTCTCTGATCCTTGCCTCCCACCCAACTCTTCTTCTACCTCCCTTTCTCCCTCCCCCCCAGTTACCCCTCTACACTGACTCTCTCTTCCACTTTCCTATGCTACCTGGCACAACTGGCAGCAACTCAGTTTTTCCACTCTACCTTTCCCTTTGTCAACACCCCTTTGGCAGCTTTAATTCATGTAACTATTGTTTGTTGTGACTCATCATTCTTAAATGTATGCTTGATTGTGTTGTTCTAACTGTTATTTATATTAGCTGTAGCTTTTAGACCATATTTACCCTGTACTGAATTCTGTATTCAGACTGCTTGCCTGCTAATCTCACATAAACTGTGCTTTGTATACTGACATGGAACCTATGTAAAAGAACCATTGGCTCAAGGTATTTACCAGAAATTCTAATAAATAAATAAATAAATAAGTGTTTCTATTAATTTGGGCCTCTGAAGGGAACTGCCTCACCGTGTATGTTGTTTACTTACTGTTGATTTAATGAACTGTATTTCTGGGTTAGCAGATTGTTACCAATTATTGTGTCTAGGGGTATCAGTGAGTGTGACTTGGGTATACTTATTCAGTGTGTTAAAATTATCTGGGTAATACCATAATTAACTACCTATTTTGAGTAATATGGGTAGGGATATTGTTAATTGAAGCAGCGTGCATAATGTTAATACCCCCAATTCTCTCATCTGGTTAACTAAGAGACAAGATTCACCATTCTGGGAGGGGCAGACTGTGTTAAATTTCTTGCTGCTGGTACTTGTGAAGCACACATAAGCAAAGTGAGCATAAGCGCCACTGTAATAAAACAGTGCAGTAAAAAGTATTTTAAAATATAGAGGTTGAAATTATCAAAGGGATAGTAATAGTTTTTAAATGTAATCTAAATTGTATAATATATATATTTTATAGATTCTTAACTTCAAATAGAATGGCTTTATTTTGTAGGATGATGTTCCAACTGTGTGTTCTTTTGTTATTAATAGTGAAATTGACAACCCCGTGCCAATTAGAAATTTCAAGTTCTTTAGCAATTGAGGTTACCCCGGTATTAAAAATGAGAGTATTATCAACTAGAGGGATCACAGACCATAGAGGGCGCCGTAGAAATCCCTTTTCTATGATTAGAGACCAGTTAAATAAAAAACTAACTGATATAAGTGCATTGTCACCTGGGGACACTAAAAATAGAAATTGTTTATTAATATAATTGATTTTGGGGGATGATATAGAAACAAACCCTGGACCTGAAAAATCTGGAGATATCAAAATCATTTATGATAATGCTAGAAGTTTAAAGAAAAAGGGGGATTTGATGAAATCCTGGATAGAAACAGAAACACCTGAAATAGTGGCATTAACTGAAACTTGGTTAAATAAGAGTATAGATACCAAAGAATTTGAACCTGAGGGTTATAATAGTTATAGATTGGATAGGGAGGGAAAGAGAGGTGGGGGTGTATTAATGTTTATAAAATGGGAACTTGGACAGATTTCAATTCTGTTCACAGACCAGGTAGGAAAAATAGATTGTTTATTAGTTAAGGTTCAAAGTTTACAGTTGGTATTAGGGGTTATTTATGCTCCCTCCAAGATTCCAATTGGTGAATTTGAAAATTTAACATCAGTTATTCAAAGGGTCTCAATGAGTTGTGAATTAATGTTAATTGGTGATTTTAATGCAGCGTGGGGGAAACCAAGGGGTCTTACTTTGGAAAAAAGCTTTAAAATTTTAGAAGTAGAACAAAAGATTACACTTCCGACTAGGAAAACTTCCCATCTTAGTTCTGGTAATATATTGGATTTAAATTTTGTTACCACAAAAATCAATATGAAAGCAATTGAAATAAAGCAACCAGTGATGGGAGATCATAGTTCAATAAACTGTTTGTTTGATATGGAGGATATAAAAAGTAAACATATAGAAATCCTCCATTAAAAATAAAATGTAGAAATTTTAAAAATTATAATAAAGATGCATTTGTGGCAAGACTTTCCTCAGTAAGATGGGATAGATTATTCTTGATATCTTCTGTGAATATAGCGGTTGGGGAATTTTCCAAATGGTTTCTAGAGATTTGTAATGAATTGGCTCCTTTTTGTACATGTATGCAAAGAAAATCACATGTTCCCTGGGTTTCAGAAAAAGTAAAAAAACTAATACGTGGTAAAAATCGTCTGTGGAAAAAGGTGAGTAAATCTTTAAAAAATGAAGACTGGGAAGAATATAAAAAAGCTAGAAATCATTTGAAATTTCAAATAAAAAAACTGAAACAAAATATTTTGAAGATAAAATTTAACAGACTACAGATAATAATAAAAAGTATTAGTCATTATTGAAATCTTTTGAGGCCCCACAGGTTTGTGGTCCACCTTTCCAAATGGTAACTAGAGGTGTCCCCCAGAATATAAAGGAATCAACAAATATTTTAAATGATGATTTTGTTGCATTGCCTGATTTGGATCTTATTGATCCAAAAATAGGGGATGAATCCATCGAGAATTTGTATATTAATATACCGAGGTTTAGCTTTAAAATGATGTCTTGTAAACAGGTAAAGGTAGAACTTAGGAAGTTAAAAACAAATAAGGCTTGTGGCTCTGATCTTATAGAAAATAGATTTTTGAAAGATTCAGCTCAGGTGATTGCTCCCATGTTGACTAAGTTGTTTAATTGGTACCTGATTGAGGGCATTTTTCCAGATGTTTGGAAGAATGCCAAGATTATTCCCATATATAAAGGTTCAGGGGATTCATACCAACCAACAAATTATAGGCCCATTGCTTTATTGTCTGGGATATCAAAAATTCTGGAAAAATTAATTCAAGTTCAATTGGTTGACCATTTGGAAAGGTATTCATTAATAACCAAACAACAATCTGGTTTTCGGAAGGGATACCCCACGGGCACCGCTCTCACCGATGTGGTTGATGCTATTGCATCTAAATTAGAGGGGGGCCAATTGATGGGAGCGGTGTTCGTGGATTTATCCAAGGCCTTCGATACAGTTAATCATGGCCTGTTGGCTAATCGTTTGGCAGAAATTGGTTTGGTTAAAGAGACAGGAAATTGGTTTAAATCGTACCTATCAAAAAGAATTCAACAGGTTTGTATTAATAGAGTGTTATCAAACAAATTAAACGTGCAATGAGGAGTACCTCAGGGCTCTATTTTAGGACCTATATTGTTTTTGATTTATATTAATAAGGTTACAGATTGTATAAAACACTCTAGTATAAATCTTTATGCGGATGATACTCTGTTGATTTCTAGTGGTCATACAATTGGTGAAATGCAAAAAAATCTACAGAATGACTTTACTGTTTTATCAAATTGGCTAATTAAATCTGGCTTAATACTTAATAGCAAAAAAGCTAAGTTTATGGTTTTTGGAAGAAAGCAAGCCCCTTAAAGTTTTGGAAACACAAAGATTAATATAAAAACCATAAGTGATGAAATGTTAGAACAGGTTACAGTATATAAATATTTGGTTGTCCGGATAGATTCATCATTGAAATTTGAACATCATATAACAGAGACTATAACTAAAGTAAATAAAAGGTTGGGAGCTTTTATGCACTCTGGTTTCTGTCTGAATAGATTAATGAGGGAACAAATTATAAATCAATTCCTTCTTCCAATTTTGGAATATGGAAATCATATATATGGCTTCGCAGCAAAAAGATGGCTAATTAAGGTTAATCAATTATATTATAAGATGGCTAGATTTATAATACAAAAGGATTATAGAACACATCATTGTCAAGTGCTTAGTGAATTGGGTTGGGTTACACAGGAAAGTAAACATAGGATTTCTTGGTTAATACAAATTTTTAAGGTAATAAAATTTCAACAGCCTGAAAGCCTTTATGATAAATTAAAACCAAGAAAATATGTATATAATTTGAGATACATAAATTTAAGGGGTTATGCATTCCCAAGGTCCATAAACACATATAGTACTCTTAGATTTCCGGTTATCGTTAATCATTTATGGGGGGCTTTGAAACCTGTATATTGTAACCAGATTAATGATTTAAAGGTATTTTTAACAAGTCTGATGTCTGAACTAAAAATACATTGTGATTGTTATAGATGATTGTTTAGATGTTTTGTGTATCATATTGTGAATGATTGGTTTATGTCTATTGTGAATGTATTGTTGTTATAATTTATGAATCATGTACTTTACAGGACCATCTTGAAAATAGGACTTTGTCCTAATGATGTGATGTTTTTCCACCTGAATTCCTGTTTAAAAATAAAGGTTTTAACTAACTAGCTAACTAACTAAAATAGACCTTTTAAACTAATTTTAGAATAGCCTAACTAACTTTACTCTTTAATCCTTTGGATAACCTTAGCATTAATATCACTTTATTACTTACTTGCTTATTTACTTGCCAGCAGATACAGGTCATATGTTTGAGGGTGCATCTAGCACCCCACTTTATAGCTGCCCCTCCCCCCTTCTCAATTACCCCCACACAAATGAATGCCCAGTGAGAATGAACCGGATTAAGCTGGTTTGTGGCATTTCCCATGAATGGGAATATCAACATTAAATCAACAGCTATTTAGATGCAAATGTGTAATACTCTCTCTACAAAGCAGGAGCAATGGTTTAGTTAAAAGCTGATCCTATGTTAGCTTCCCACTATATCAAGTTAGCACCGCTACTCCCAGCGCTCACACAGCTCTGTGCAGCTAACTCTATTTCCTCTCAGTATCATACATCTTCATCAGTTCCTCCACAGCAGTTGTTTTAATAGACAATTGAAGGCTCAGAAGATATAACATATTAAAAGCAAAGTACAAATAAAATCCAATATTTGAATCTTGGTAGTATCTGAATTAGACAATCAGGTATATAAAGATAACAGAAAAAGCCAAAGCCCACTTCTTAAAATTAAGCACCTTAAACTAGCTAACAAAACTGTGTGTCCAAGTCTGCCTATGTGCCCGAAACAATGGCCACCTCTGCTACTGATTCTGCTGCTGTTCTGACCACAGCCACTAGTGTGAGCTTACTGTGGGCTTGTGCTTTGGAACATGCTTTAAGCATTAATCAGTGTATTGTCTTACTAATAGTTAATAACTATTAAAATGTTAAATCCTACTGCTGGTTAAGCACAGCTACCCTGAGTTAGTGTATCCTCTCTCCTTCCAACTATGCCTGTCAGTCGGTATCAGTTGCTGCTCTTAGAACACAAATTCTGGGTCACCCCTAAATATGGGACATCTAGTCTCAGAGGACGTACCAAGTCTACTACATTCAAATAAATAAATAAATAAATATTTGATGGTTAATTAAGGCTTGACGGAATGTAGGATTGTAAGCAAACATTTGCTCAAACATGCTTAAATAGATTTATTTTAATTGTTTATTTCATTTAGGCTATTTTGTACACCATCTCAAGTACATCCAGAGGTTCATTAACTTGCTCATTTTCCCATTTATTTGTTTATTCATTCATTTCCTTATATCAAATTTTATTAGTTTTCATCCTCTAGTAAAATGTTGACCCTACACTGTAAGTGCCATTAAAGAATATGGAATATGTCTTCCTGGTTGTTTAAAATGCTGAAATTTTATTACAATTGTATGTGTACTTATTAACAAAGTCATGGAGGAAGAATAAAATAATATAAACAGCAGAATTTGGAAACCAGCAACATGCAACAGAGTGAGCACTTTAGCAAATGACACAATCTCTGCAGACTGAAACAAGGACTCACTTCTTCCCAAGAAAGTACTTAAAATGCCAAATGTCGATGTTTGGGAGACATAAACAAAATAACCACTCCAGAAGTCTAGTGCCATAATTTTAAGGTTTGTATTTTCCACAACTTTAACAGCCTTTTACAGCCTCTCAGTGTTAACTGACTGAGTTGACTATGAAAGTTCAGCTTACAAAATTAGAAAATAGTATAGCAAGTATAACCTGCAGCCCTCAATATGGTATGGTACAGTAGCCACAATTGATTATTGCTGTATCAGATGCTTTAACCACTGAACCAAAGCAACAACTACTCCACTTCGATATCGCACAGCAGACTAGAGGTTCCGTAGAAATGTTCTTAAAAGGACTGAAGGAATTTTTGAAGATTCCACTCAAGCCTGTCTCAATTTGCTTGCCACTTATCACTTCACTCTGTTGGTCACTCTATCCTTCCACTTGTTCTAGAGCTCATATTGATTTCCATGGGGATAGTTATTATCACTACCCCTTCTACTACCCCACATGATATCTTTACAGTAATTGATGATATACCTGTGATTTCAAACCCCCAACCATGGCACGAGGAATGAGATAAGTTGAAAATGAAACTACTACTTATAGCTGTGTTACCCTGCTTCCAGATCTGAAGTGGAGGTTGTGGGAGTCAAGTTCAGGGCTGCTGGGGTATATCAAGCATATTCTTAGGTGGTTACTCTAGTTCAACGGCTATCTTAGCCCCCCAAATGGAACAAAAAAGCCTTAGGTGGTAACTCACAAACCCTGAAAAGAAATACGACTTACAAGCAAATTGTATACTCTCCATTTGGAGGAAAATTTCTATTTATTTATTTATTTATTTCTGATCTTGCATTAACCATTTAAGCTCAGTGCTCCTTACATAGGTTCCACGTTAGTACATTTAGAACAAGTAGGTGATTATACAGAGGACTGAGACAAACAAGACAATAGAATTAGAATGAGAACAGTTAGGTCTTTAAACAAAGGAATGCAAAAAATGCAGCGAAAATTAAAAATGGAATAAGTAAACACAGTCAGAGACATATTGGAACTGACTAAATAATTGTGCCTAATAGGGAGCCAGTTAGTTGTGAGCAACACAAGGGGGTTAGTGCATAGAAGTGCTGGAGAGGTGGGTTGGGGGGGTTGAGCCCCAAGTGCAGGGTGTCTGAGAGAGAGAGAGAGAGAGAGAGAGAGAGAGAGAGATCTGTTTAGCAGAAGGGCAGATGGTAGGAGATGCCTTTGCTAGGTGCTAGCGATGGCAGACACATTGAGATTCTTGTATTAAATAGTTCTTTAGGTTCTTTTTGAAGGTCCACAGAGTGGGCAGGCTAATAATGTTCTCATGGAGGGAGCTGAGCCACAATGGTGACCGATTGGCAAAGGACCTTTGTCCTTGAGATGACCGACATTGTAGAGTCAGAAAGGACTACAGTTCCAAATTGCAGGTTAGACTGGAAATAGTGCTGGGAACCAGGACTTGTTTGACCCCAGTCAGGAGCTGACCAAGGCTGATCTTTTTGGCCAGGAGGCAGGATTGATATTTTAAGCGACTAAAGAACGTTAGCCAGTGAGTCTTTGCATAGAGATCGTAGGTGTGAGTTAGTCAGTGTGCCCCTAAGGTGAGCCTGCAGGCATTGTTAAGGACAGTTTTGATATGTTGGAGGGAAGTATCTGTGGCAGAGCCATATATCGGCAGTCCGTAGCCCACTAGGGCACCCATTGAACTGTGGACTGCTATGCTGAGGGCTTCAGGGGTCAGGCTCTGTCTATGGCGATAAAGTAGCCCTAATCATTTGTTGATTGCTTTAGCTGTGATGTCTATGTGGAGGGTGTAGGAGAGCAAGCTGTCAAGAGTGATTCTGAGATATTTGAAGTGATGAACATGTTCAAGAGGAACACCACCCTATCACATATTGATAGTGGCGTAGTTTTTGTGCTTGTTCTCAAGGCTGCTGAACAACATATTTTTTTTGTTTTTTTTTTAGTTCATTATCAATTTAGGATTTCTGAACCATGACTCAACGCTAGTGAAGTCATGTTGTAGCTATTGTTCAAGAGCAGTGGGGTCAGAGCCATTGGTAAAGATAACCACATCATCCGTGTAGACAGGATACGGCACTGACTGGCTAATGGGAGGCAATTCAAAAATAGGCTAAAGAGGGGGATGGCCCGTTGGCGCAGCGGTGGGATTTCTGCTTGCAACACCGGTGACCCGGGTTTGGGAATGGGCCCGGATTGTCTGAGGGCCAGCCGGGGGGAGAAGGAGAGAGCATCCTAAGGACTGCTCTCCTTCTCCGGGGGGAGGGTGGGGGAAGCGATTGGCACACTGAGGGCTCCTAGCAGAGGCCGGGGGACCATGGGCAACCAACGCATACAGCTCTGGGAGGCAGGGTGGATGCTGGCATCATTGCATGTCCTCATCTCCGTAAGGGAAAAAGGGAGAAAAACTGAGTCAAGGGCAACCGTGTACATAAAGCCCTCCCTGGAGGACCTAGTTGCACCACTGTCATTGCAGATCCCTGACCAGACATTAGCTCTGTGGGTCACCGGTGAAAAAGGTCACGGCCCCACCCTCTGGGGGACAAGCTGGGGGTGACTGAGGGATCTCAGCAACCATAGATGGTGGTGGAGGTCTCCTGGGAGCCATGACTAGGGCCAATTTAAGATGGGGTCCTGCCAGGAAAAAAGAGAAAATTAAAAAAAAAAAAAAGAAACAGGCTAAAGAGGAGGGGGCCCAGTACTGATCCCTGTGCAACACCTGAGCACACAGGCTTGGTGTCAGAGAAAAAGGTACCTATCCTGACTTGCTGGGAATGGCAGTATAAGTAGCTGTGGAACCATGCAGTCACTTCAGGGGCAAGGCCTATGGCAGTGAGTTGGTCAATTAGAAGGGCATGGTTGACCGTGTCACAGGCCTTTGTTAGGTTAATATAGATAGCCTGATGAGCTGGCCAAGATTGAGGGGATTTGTGGATGAAGCCTATGTATTCCAGGAGGGCTGTAGTGGTGCTATGCCCAGCCTAAAATCCATGTTGCTCTGTGCATATGAGTATGTGCTTGTCCAGATAATTGACAAGTTAGTCAGCAACAATTTATTCAACAGCCTTTGAGAGTGGTGGTAGTATAGAGATGGGTCTATAGTTCCCGGGAAGGGCATGATCCCCACTCTTGTACACAGGGGTGACTACTGCAGCTTTCCATTTTTGGGAGAATACTGTGAGACGGAGCGAGAGGTTAAGGATATGGGTGAGAGGGGACAGGATTTCTTCGAGTGAGAGTGAGATTAGTTTCAGGTGGAGGTTATCCTCACTGAATCTCCCCTTCCCAAACACTCTGCATAGATATTTCCTGGTTTCTCTAAAGGTAATAGTCTTGAAGCAAAAGGAGGGATGTGATGGGGATTGCGTGGGTGCAGCAGAGATGGCGGGGGAGAAGTCGGTGGGGAGAACATGCTTCAAGTCGGTGAAGACATTGTTAAAGGTGTTCGTGACAGATTTAGGGTCAAGGATGAGTGAGCCATTAACGCAGAGCATGGTAGGAGCCATTTTGGGTTCTTGCCCGGTGACCTCATTTTGGTTAGCCCAGAATTTGCGCCATTCATTCCAGTTCTTGGTTAGGGAATCTTTATAGTATACATTTTGGGCTAATTGGATGGTCCTGGTACAGTTGTTCCTCGCATGTTTGTAGTTCAGGATATCAGACTGCTTGCCAGTGACCCTAGCTATATGCCAGAGGTGGTCTCTATTTTTCATTAGTTCAAGGTTATGAGGGCTCATCCAGGGGTTAAAATAGCTTTTGATTTTCCACTTTTTAAAGGGAGCATGGGTGTCACAGATTGTATTAAAGAGGAAGGTGAAATGGTCAAGCCCATCGTCAACGTCAGAAGCCTCAAAAACTGAGGACCAGTCAGCATTGAGGAGATCCATTTTGAAGCGGTCAGTGTGACCAGGTTTGAGAACCCTGCTGCCCATTGTTCTAGGAGGTAGTTTGGAGAAATTATTTGCCCAACTGAATATGACAGGGGAGTGGTCACTGATGTCATCTGGGAGGACGGAGTCATTAGTGGCATGCTCAGGTCGGTTGTTGAGCACCCATTCAATCAAAGTACTAGTGCACATCCTGTAGTTAGTCCAAGTGGGTGTTTCAATGAGATTGGTAAAATGGATAGCCTGAATTGCATCCTTGAAATGGTTAGCTTCAGGGGCAAGCCAATTAATATTGAAATCACCTAAGCGTATAACCTCAGAGCTTAGGGTTAGGCTTCCAAGACAGTCTATGATGGCCTGGAGACCTTGGGCCTAGTTTTTTGGGGGGGTGTAGACAGATAGAATTATGACAGCTTTGTTGTGGGCCCCTAGAAGAACCTTAATGGCAAGGGCCTGGGCGAATGGCCCTAGACTGGGTAAACTCAGTACTGTGCCCTGAAGGCTGTCCTTAGGGTAGATTGCACAGCCGCCACCTCTTTTAGCTTTACGATCTTGCCCAAAGATCGAATTGCCTGGCAGACTGAATGTCTCCATCAAGGATCTTCAGAGTGAGCCATGTCTCTAACACAGGCAGTACGTCTGGATTATGTAGGGCTACCCAGGTTTGAAGGTTGTCAAACTTTGCTGTCAGGCTGCGGATGTTTAGTGATGCAAAGGTTAAGGTGCCTGGTTTTGGTGCACTCAATCCCTGATATAGAGGGGGGCCAGGAATAGGGTGGATGTTGCCTGAGAGCAGTAGTAACAGGAGTACCAATCTGACCAGGTAAAAAGTGTTTAAGGTTAGCTTGGTGCTGTCTTTGTGGATTCGTTCAAGCTGCATGCTTATCAGAGACAATGGCCAGTTTAGGCAGGACTGTGGAAGGGGGAAGTCCTGGCCAAGCTGAATGCATTCTGGGCCAGGTAGGCCAGGATGTGTTGTTAGGCATGCAGTTGGCACGTGGGCCACAACTATGCATAGACGTTATAGTGCTGTAGATGTTGCCATAGGGGTGCTTTGTGATGAGGGTCAGCTGATTTAGGGTCATTTGACAGCTGCAAACAGAGAGTGGGCAGGAGTAAAAGAATTAGCATTAGTCTAGTTGCCATGTCCAAGATTGGAAAAGGGTGGTGGCACAGCAAGAAGAGTCTTGGGGGGGGGAGGAAAGTAAAAGAGATTAAGATGTGATGGAGCTAGGAGAGTGTGCTGGTCTTATAGGCTGCTGTGTACCCTTACAGTTTGGCGGTGACCTAAAAAGGAAGATTTCATTAAGAGGAGGACAAGACAAGTGTTAGACCTAATAGCTGCACTCTGTATCATTAAGTGAAGTTGCAATATTAGTGAGAAGGAAGGATGAAGATTGCCTAGGGGTGGTGCTGAAGGGGAAGGGATAGTATTTAATAAAGGCTGGAGGTGGGAGAAGGAGGGGTGGGTGTAAAAATTCAAGCAGAAAGAAGAAAGTAGGAGAGAAAGTGAAACAGAAATTGGATTATTTGTTGAGCAAAGGTTACAACTGTCACCCAAATAAAATCTAGTCTAAACAGAAAAAACTGTATCACTTTAAACTTAGTTTCTGATCCAGGGTAGATTACCACTGGACCTTAAAACAAAGAGGGCTGTAATACTTTAAAATCTACAAACCTGCAGCCTAAAAGAACTTGCATGCCAAACTACCCTTGGAGTGCAAAATTGCTGTAAACAGGCTTAGGTACACATTTAAATTAGGATTCACAGGGCAATTTGGAGAGGCTTAACCAGTACCACAACCAGTATGTAACATTAGTTTAAAGTCCAGAAAGGGACTTCCAGTGTGATGGCTGCCTGTTGAGATGCTCCTTCAGACGGCTCCCCTGCCTTCCTCTAAAAAAAAACATTGTAAATTGCACAAAATGGACACTATTCACTTGCCTGCTTACACTGGTCAACTCACTGACTGACTGGGAAGACTGAGTTTCAGCTTATCTGTGGATGGTCCTAAAAATGGACACAGAAATGATGACACCGGCTCTCCGTCACACTCCCCCACCCACTACAGATATAGACAAGGCCACTAAGAGAGCTAAAACTGGTGGAACTGATATATCCCCACCAGCCAAGCAGCAAGTTGCCCTAACGGAGGATCGGTTTCTGGAGGAGTTGGCACCGATGAAAGAAACCTTACTTGCTCTCACTTCAGAATTTAAGGGCATGAAAATGTCCTTAGATCAGCTCCATGGCCGCACCAAGGACAACGAAGCCCGGATTTCCTCCTTGGATGACTGGAGGGGAAGACTGGATCCAGATATAGTCACCTTACGCCACAGACTGAAGAAAACGGAGGATCGCTTGGAGGATCTCGAGGGTCGCTCGAGAAGAAACAACCTGGTGGTATTGGGCCTTTCTGAAGGGGAGGAGGGGTGCCAAGCTATTGATTTTGCTCAAAAGCTTTGCGTTAAACTGGTGGGACCCTCACCTAACGGGCCCACTTACATCATCGAGAGGGCCCACAGATCTCTCCGACCCATGCCTCCCTCAGGGGTTCACCCCCTCGCCCTTTCATCTTCCGGCTGCTGAACTTTTTAGACAAGCAATATGTTATAACTAAATTGAAGGAGGTGGCAGAAGTACAGTGGGCAGGAAAGAGAATCCGTATCATGCAAGATTTGCCCTATTCGGTCCATCAAAGGCGCACAGCCCTCCATCCATTAGTTTCCAAACTAGTGTCTGCTGGCATTAGATTCAGAGTTCGATACCCAGCTACCCTGAAAATTAACAGGGAAGATCAATGGCACTCTTTTCACTCACTGGATTCAGCTAGGGGAAGCATGCAAGAAATGGTATCCTGACTTAATCAAATGAACTCTCTCCAGTTCATATCAGTGGTAAAGAGTGCCATCTAGTGGGCATTTTTCAAATTGCATGATCTTTGTTTTACATCCTGCTTATCACTTGAGACTTAATTACTACCAAGACTTTTCTTTTATTAATGTAAACTGCAAGGTCCTAAATCTGGACCATTAGTTAAGCCTTAGCATGTGTGCTCTTTTGATTTTAGGAGCCCAGTTTTGGGGTCTCATAGTTTATTGCAATGTTGCAGTTGATGTCTTGGGAATGCTTTTACCTTCCTAAGTGTTACAAGTTGTATAGTTTTTTAATTGGTCTCTGAGTTTGTAGGGTCCAATGGATCTCTACTTCGACTAAGGCGTGAAGGTATAATTATATTACCTTTGATGAATGTTTCCTTTTGGTTTCTAATGATAATAGTATGAGGATGCATAGCTCTATGCTTCTACTGGGAAGGTGGAAGGACTATTTTTTTTTTCTTTTAATTAGCTTATGTATTTTATCCATACATAGTTACATCCATAGTATACAATAGGAATTAGGTATTAATGGTTGAATGTGGGGTTCCCATTTATTAAACAATTTGTTTAAAGTGTATTAACATTTAGAATAGATATGGGGCTGAGCGGGAGGGAGGTGTAATCGGGGGCAGCATGAAAATCATCACACTGACTGAACAGTTGAGAGGTCAGTCATTTGGACTGGGTGTAGTATACTACTCATCTTCTGGGGCATACCTAAAGATTATGTATATGTGCCCGAGAGGGACTCATTAGTAGGTAGGGGAAACACACTCCAAATGTTAACCAACTCTCATAGGTTTTTATTGGGTAACAGTTGTGGGGGGGGGGGTAACGAGCCAGTCACTGGGTTTATATCCTTGGTTAAAGGTCATAAAAACAAGCTTAGTCCTTGGATTTTTCAATCTACCAATCTATTTTAACCTTAAACTTTATTATGAGAATTGCCTCGTGGAATATTAAGGGGGGGTGCGGGCCAGACTGAAACACCATCAGATCCTTAAGCATCTGGCTCTAATGCACTCAGGAGTCACACTTTTACAGGAGACACACTAGTTGGCTAGCGAATGTACCCTTTTTCGGAGAGAGCAAATGAGATATGTCTAAGCAGCCGGCAACTCCACTTCTCAAAGAGGAGTTGCGATTTTATTTACTAGAGGGACCCAGTTTCAAATAGTACAAGAAATAGGGGACCCACAAGGGAGATTCCTCTTTTTAAGAGGGTTGTTCGATCATAGAGAAACCATTTTGGGAACAGTATATGGTCCTAATTATTCTTCCCCTGAATTTTTCTCACAGATAGCCCTTATGTTAGCTCCTTTAAAGCAATTGCCAATAATCTTAGCTGGGGACTGGAATCTCATATATGACACTAATCTGGATGGGTCTACCCAGGGTGGTCGCAGCTTGTCCCCTGCGCAGAGGTCTCTACAAGAAATGATGGATGGGTTGGGGCTCTCTGATCCCTGGCACCTTCTTCACCCCAATGAGAAGGAATTCAACTTCTATTCGGCCTATCACAAATCTTACTCTTGTCTGGGCTTCTCTCTAGTAAACCAGGACATGTTGATGGGCCCAATAGACTGTGGGATTTCCCCTAGAATGCTATCAGACCACTCTTTGATATGGTTTAAGGGTAGGGTACTCCAGGGAATTCCTAGGGCTACTCTGTGGAAACTTAACCTCCAGCTGATTTCTCAGGAGGACACTGTAAGCAGGCTCTGTACACTGATTACTCAGTACATGGATCAAAATAGGGGCTGTATACCAGCATATGATCAACTATGGTGTTCCTTGAAATGTTCTCTGAGGGAGGAAGTTATCAGAACAGCTGCTACCCGGAAAAGGGAGGCCGTAGCGAAATTCTTATTGGACTCCATCCAAGAACTTGAGGTAGCGGTAGCCACCTGTCCCACTGATGGGGATTTAAATAGTCTCATGATTCTTAAAGACCAATATGTGGATACACTTAGAGAGAAGGCTGAATATGCTTTGTTTAAGACACATGTTAGGTATCTGGATCAGGGAGATAAAGCTGGGCACCTCTTGGCTCTTGAAATGAGACAACAGGAGGAGTCTAAATTGGTTACATCTATATCTACTACAGAAGGTGGATGTTCACTGACTACTCCTAAAGCTATAGTGGAGGAATTTGAATTGTTCTATAGACAACTATATAGCCTCCCTGAAAATAGTCCTACTTAAACCGAAATTCAGAAATATCTCTCTCAATTCTCCCTTCCCACCCTTAGTCCTGAACAGTGGGCCCAGTTAATTTCACCTATTTCAACATTAGAAATAGCTACTGCTATCTGTTCCCTCCCAGCAAATAAAGCTCCTGGACCGGATGGTTACCCATCAAATTTCTATTGTACTTTTGAGAAGGAGCTAACTCTCATTCTCCAAGAACTATAGACCCATATCTGTGCCCACGGGATTGTAGACTCCACTCTATTCGAAGCTACCATCATGTTCTGCCTAAACCTGGGAAACCCAACGATAAAGTAGCAAACTACAGGCCAATTTCCTTGATGAACTACGATATTAAAATTTTAGCTAAAATTTTGGTCTCTAGGATTACAAAAGTCTGAGGCAATTTAATTAGCCCTGAACAGATAGGATTAATTGGTGGTAGAAAGCCCTTAGATATTTCCATAAACTTGCCTATATTTTCTCCGTATCCAGGGAGGTAGATCTACCAATGGCCCTTATCTCCCTGGATGCGTAGAAAGCTTTCTCTACAGTAAGTTGGCCTTTCCTCTTTGGAACTATGGCCCAATTTGGATTCCCTTTTGAATTTATTGCCTGGATCAGGTACTTATATTCTAATCCTAGGGCTAAAATGTATTGCAACAGGATTTTTTCCAGTAACTTCCCATTGTACTCAGGTACACGTCAGGGGTGCCCACTGTCACCCTTGTTGTTCAACTTGTATTTGGAACCCTCTCAATATGTTGAATATTTACCTCCCCTTATCTTGGTTCTGTAAACTTCAGAGTATGATTACTAGGTTTTTATGGCATAATAAACCCCCATGGAGATTTTACATTCACCTTTGCACTCCAAAAACATTACGGGTATTGAAACACCCAAACTTTTACCACTATTGTCTGGCGAGCCACATCGCCAAATATATGCATTGGGCCATTCCCCCTTCGAACAATACTCAACCCCAATACAATACAACCCGCTTTGGCTACAAATTGAAAGGGATCTTATTAAGCGTTCCAAACTGTCACCCGATAGCCTTGGGTATATACTCCTTAAAAAATTGCCTGTTTCACTGCGGCCCACAGTTATATTCATTTCAGTCAAAGTTCACAATCAATTATGTAGGTCTCTAGGGATTATGATTTCTAAAAATATTTTGCAGCCATTGTCTGGCAATCCCAATTTTAAGGTAGGTAAAACTTTGCTTTCATCACATAATTTGAGAATACCTACACATACGAAGATCAGTGAGCTAGCAGCACAGGGAAGGATGTGCTCGGTCTCTGATATATTGGGGAAATTCCATATATCACCAAAGTACACCTTCTATGTTTATCAAATTAGGCATATGCACACCACTTGGTTTGAATTGATTTAGTGGGATATCAACCATGGAGAGACCTTCTTGGAGCTTCAATCCCTAGCTGGGTAGCCTCACACTGTTTCTGGTTTAGTTGCAGCCTTACATACAAAATCTTGCCCTGGTAAAGTGGATCAATCTCAATATTGGATAGATACTTTCCCTAACAACTGTTTTAATTGGGAACATTTTTGGGGAGGAATTTATAAATACAGTGCCAATGATAAGCTTCAGCTAACACAATATTATATTTTACATACTATGCACTTGACCCCTACTAAGATATATAAAATGGGTAAGCTCCCAAATGATAAAGGTTTCAGATGTGGCCAGGTGCAAGGTTCCTTGTTACACATTTTCTGGGAATGTCCCCTGTTCGCTCCCCTATGGTCTCTAATTAAAACTTGGGTGGATCCCTTATTAGGGCTACAAAAACTCTTTGCCCCACAGATATATTTGTTAGGGGATTGCTCAACAGTGGCTGTGAGAGAAAGGAGGTACTTTATTAACCTAATTTCACTCATAGTGAAAAATGTAGTATTAAAGCATTGGAAAGATCAGCATCCTATCACCTACCAAGAATGGCTCACTAGTTTGTTCTATAATTTAAGGATTGAGAAAACTATTACTAGCTATAGGAATGCAATCTCCCAATACAATACAAAATGGGAGAAATTCCATGCTCTATTGTCAATTGTTCCTACACATTGATATAGGAGGCAGTGACTCCTTTATCCTTTTAGGTTTGTGCACAATCCTTGATCTTTAAGTGATGGCACCCCCATAACACCATTTCTTCCTGGTAGAGGTATAATTATGACTTGTAGTACTATATTAAACTGGCTCTTGGGAGGGGGGGTTTAGTGGGGAGTTTTTTTAGAAGAATAAGAAGGGGTTTTGGAGAAGACTTTGTATGGGGGCGGGTTGGGGTGAAGGGGGGAGTTAATGGACACTTATCCTCTGAATTGTATATGCATCTTGTACAATGTTTCATCCTCTGTAATGTGCGCTGCATTGGTTGTGTATGTAAAAAACTTAATAAAATATATTTAATTTCAAAAAAATTAAAGTCCAGAAAGAGACGGAGTAGCAAAGAAATTAAATAACTGCAGCAGCCTGTCAGCAGGCAGAGCAGATGGTTCTGGCCAATCAAGTTTCAGCAGCGTACCTTCGGTCTGGTGATTGGCAGGCATTACAGCATGGAAGGCAGCTGGCAGACAGAAGAGGCCCAACCGGCTGCTTGCAGCAGCAGAGGCACCTGTGTCAAGGGTGAAACTTTGGTCTGGTGATCGGCAGGCAGTACAGCGAGGAAGGCAGTCAGCAGACAGAAGAGGCCCACCCAGCTGCTTGCAGCAGCAGAGGCACCTGTGTCACAGGTGAAGCTTTGGTCTGGTGCTCGGCAGGCAGTACAGCGAGGAAGGCAGCTGGCAGACAGAAGAGGCCCACCTGACTGCTTGTGGCAGCAGAGCTCCCACATCAAGGATGAAGCTTCAGTCTGGTGATCGGCAGGCAGTACAGCAAGGAAGGCAGCTGGCAGACAGAAGAGGCCCACCCGGCTGCTTGCAGCAGCAGAGGCACCTGTGTCAAGGGTGAAGCTTCAGTCTGGTGATCAGCAGGCAGTACAGCAATGAAGGCAGCCGGTGGACAGAAAAGGCCCACCCATCTGCTTGCAGCAGCAGAGACACCCATGTCACGGGTGAAGTGGTAGCGGCATTGAAAACTATCATAAAGGGGTGGGGTTATCTATTCTCTCGAGCTGCAGTTACCACCCATCGTGAAGATGTAACCATTATCATAGCTGCCCACCATGCCTCCAGTTTATACTGAAACCTACTGTAGCATACTGTACCAATATACCATTAATTTAGCTATTTGGCTCTCTCTCCGAAAACACTGCATAATTTTTTTTTATTTATTTTACTTTTTGTCTACCACCTGCATTGGTAAATTCAGCCCAGTCACAGTCCCCTCCGTCCTCAACTGCCATATAAGTCACAGCTCCCAGTTGCCCCTTGGCTTACCCCCCCCCCCCGGGCAAGGCCGTGGTACCGGCCAAAGTGCTGTGGAACACAGTCAGGTTGGGAAGCCAGCCTGGGAGTGAATTAAAGAACGGTGAGGGGACATTAATAGGATGCAGGTGGCAGTGATTTCTTTCTCTGGTTTTTCTTGGGGCGGGGATGTGCAATGACTTCCCACATCCACCCCACCCCTAAGATGTACAGACTCTGGCTGCTCTTGGTACTCATAGCCTCGGCCAGGGGTCCCTTGAACACCGGACATACTCCTCACCCTTCCCCCCAGAGAAGGAGAGCTGTCTGAAGATGCTCCATCCTTCAACCCCCAGCCAGCCCTCCGACAACCTAGGTCCATTCTCGAACCCGGGTCACCAGAAACTCAAGTGGAAATCCAACCACTGTGCCGATGGGCCAGCCACACACACTGCATAATTTGTATAAATGCACAGGGTTGACCTCCAAACAGGTTAAAATTGACTAAAACAATTTAATCAAACAAGAAAACTGTCCTGTAGTTATGACCAGGGGTGGATGCTTGACTGACAAAAATCTGGTGCTGAATGACCGCCACACGGAGTCTTTGTTCCAGCTGTATAGCCTGGCACCATTTGTCATGTGGCCTTCTCATCCATGCTGCTGGCCCCACGGTGCAGCAGACTTACAAAATTGGCTCCTCTCTGCCCCCTTCACACAGCACCATAATTAAGGCTTTTATGGGGAACAAAACACCGGCAGGGGATGCAGAAAATTTACGGTCCTGTGGAAAAAACTTGCCGGCTCCAGAAAATTGCACCTTTACTAGGGGAGGAACCTGTGCTGCATTTCTGAGCCTCCGTAGGTGCTCAGTCTAAACTGCATTCACTGTAAGAGCCCTACAACTCCTTGCACCATCCCCCACCCTCGAAACTCCCATCTTTCCACTCTGTCTACCATTCTATGGCACTCCACAGGCTCAAAGAGGCAAACCTATGTCCTGATACATCCTTCCTAGGTAAGCCATAGTTTAAGCAGCACTCCAGCCAACCAGTATATCCCACGGATATTCATCAACTGGCCATACTGATGTCATGCTCTCCCCCAGTCCCCTGCTTACGTGCACCATACTGACCCACTGGGAAATGCTCTGCTGTATTTGCTTCCTGGTTAGGTATCCACAGAAGGGCTGCTAATATGCACTGAAGCTAGCTGCTCCAATGGCTGGGCCACCCACAAGACCACTGAGATGGCTACAAGGCCACAAAAGGAGTGCAACAACATGCTCACATCTACATAAACAAATCTACCCACTACCATGTTGCAGATCAATGCTGGATTAAAGCAAAAACACATCAAACTGGTAAGCCATCACTGCAAACTGGATTCCAACAAAAAAATGACTGAAGTTCTGGGAACCAGTAGCTAATAAGTGTATACCCAAAAGCACCACCACTTAGCATAGAAAGAGGGATTTCCTGTTCAGAGGCACATTGATACAATCCCCTTTTGCTCTGCTCTGCTCTCTCTCTCTCTTCTGTGATCTGTCAGCCAATCCCTTCCCTTCCTACCTGGGGGCCCCTCCCTTTCCCCTGTCACGCACCCCCACCACTCTCCCTGGGACTAGATCTTCCCACCCCCACTGGACTAGCCAACCCATTGCATCCTGGGAGGGCCTGCCAGGGACAAATAGCCTTGCCTGTTAATCAGGCAAGTCCCCTTAGACAATTATAAGTACCATTTAAAAATTGCTGTAATCCAGCAGATCTACCTGAAGCCAGAATGGGTCCTAAAACTCAGTCAAACAGAAAAAGGAAAAGAAAGGTACAAAAGGGAACATGATTGACCAAATTAAATAAAAGTTTTCTGAATACATGGGGAAAGAAACAAATTCAGCATTGACTGGGGTACTTTGGGTGACAATAGGGACTCCCATTCAGATAATATGATTCAACCAGAGGGAGTGGCAATAGAAAAAACTGCAGGACAACATGACTCTGCAGCTCCTAGTGATTCTGCAGCATGCACCAGTCAACAGAATTCAAACTCAGACTCCCCTTCTGTTTGGGCACAATTCCTAAACAACTTCAGCGTTCTGCAGACTGCTACTGATAAACTTCAGCAACTTCCAAAATATCTAGCTTGTTTAAATGCAACAATGTCCAGAATGGACTCCAAGTTAGAACAAGAAATAACAAAAAGCAACAAGTGTGAAATTCATCAGTCCCAGTTACAGGACACAGTCACTCTCCTTTCAAAGGAAGTCAGATCTTTCCAAAAACAGTATAGAAACATAGAAACATAGAATTTGATGGCAGATAAGGACCGCTTGGCCCACCTAGTCTGCCTATTTTCCTACCTAACAGACAAGCTGCAGTTCCTAATTAACCAACAGCTTACTTCCTCCTACCCCCACTAGGACTGCCTTATGTCTGTCCCTTGCATTCTTGAATTCCCCCACTGTTCTTGACTCCACGACCTCCTCAGGGAGGCTGTTCCATGTATCCACAACCCTCTCTGTGAAAAAATACTCCCTCGCATTACCTCTGAGCCGTCCCCCCTCTATCTTCAAATTGTGCCCCCTTGTTCTTGCACATCTCTTTTTCTGAAAGATGCCACCCTCTTGGACTTTGTTGATTCCCTTGAGGTACTTTAAAGTTTCTATCATGTCCCCTCTCTCCCTCCTTTCCTCAAAGGTGTACATATTAAGCTTCTTTAATCTTTCTTCGTATGTCTTCTGGTGCAGACCCTGCACCATTTTGGTTGCCCTCCTCTGGACAGCCTCCACTCTGTCTATGTCTTTGCAGATGATCACCTCAAGTTTAAGACAGATGACCAAGAAAACTGTTCCACTGGAAAAACATTTGTATTTTTAGTTTACTGTCAGAATGGAAAAAAGACAATACACTACAAAGGGCTAAATATTCAGAACTTTGTGCTGGGTGCAAACTGTTTGCACAGGGTTAACCCAGGTGGTGGCACTTTCAGTAATGAGTGGTACTCCCCCTCATCTGTTAAATTAAGGAAAAGGGTATGTTTAAAATTAGCAGCAATATCAGATAAATGGGGAAAAACAAGGAATAGGGGTACTTATTTTCAAAAAGTGCAGATAAGCATGGGTACCGCTTTATATTTTGAGTGCTACCGCTGGGGAGTTAGTGCTGGGTTTGCACTGGTCCACTATATTCTAAAGGTCAAATAGCGCAGGCAAATTGCATACGTGCTGGGCAAACATACAATGTACAGAAGGGGCAAACTGAGGAGGCTTGTACATGAATACAGGTGTAATGCTATATTCAGAGAGTAGTGCAGCGCAAAGTGGTGGTGTACGATCTAGAGCAACACTTTGCATGGTACAAATTACCACCCAGGGAAAGGTAGTTTTAACTCTGGACAAACCAGCTTTGCATGACATTGTGGTGCTGCATGGCTTTGTACAACTTTTGGGCACCATTGCATGAATCTAACCAGTAAATATTAAACATAGAAAGAAACCAGACATAGAAGAAACATGCTGCACATGCATGGCATCCCCATGGTGCCATCATCTGTCACCAGACCCAGCCATGTCAGGCATTAATTGGTGACCTGGCTCCCAGTGGACACAATAGCAGTGTGTCTATACTGAACACACCTGCAAACCACCCATAAATGGACCCCAGCAGAAGCCAACACACATATGCAGCACTTTGGACATGGAGGGAGTTGAGGGGAGGGTACTGAGGTGGCCAGGCTTCATCACAGGCTGGGTGCAGCCACAAGGCTGTGACAAGTCACTCACTGCAAATGGTGCCTGTCTGATAGCATCTGCCATCTCTAGCCACATATTGCACATCTGTACAGATACCACCGAACACACAGCCTGCCATATATATGTCACTGTGAGTAGCCCATGTCAGTGATGCAGTGTCCGTGGGTTGCAGAACAGCATAATGGCAATGTCTGCTGCCAGTACACATCTGTAGGTTGGGCCTGTTGCTGTGTATAGTGCAGTGGTCATTGATGCCCTATATCATAGGTATTGCCGTGTCCCTCACACTACTGGACCCCTTGTTACTATATTGTCTGCTGTGCACTGTAGAAAGAACTACAGTTTGACAAATGCATGCAGCACCACCACCTGTGCCTGTGCTGCATAGTACAAATATAGCCTGTAGCTAGCACCATGCATTTCCATAGTGACCGAGAAGTGGAGCTGTGGGACCCACCAATAGCACTGGGCAAACTGCATGCGAACCAGGACATAATGAGATGCTAATGTGATGTGGATGTTTGCCCACAGACTGCTATAGTAGGCTCATTTGCATGTCACTTTTGAATATAGAATATTGTTGCCTTGGGAAAACATGATAGTGCTTGCGAAAATGGCTTAGCTCCGCACAAAACCTGCGCAAACATGTTTGCCCCATGCACTGGTGCTTGCAGCTTTAATGAATCCACTCCTTTGCTAGCACACATATTGGCCACATAGTTCATTTCTACCTTCCTTCATGTCAATGTGAACTGGGATACTGTTGTGGTTTGCACTTCCTGGTTGCTATATTCAGAGCTGTCTTATTTCCTGGTCTATTTTTGCACTGCACTCCCAGCCCACTTTGCCCATCTTCCTTAGCATGTTGTATTCAGCAGGTTTTGCACCAGGGCTATCCCTTCTGAATATTGCGAGCTATTGGTCCTGGGCTAATTTAGCATGCCAGCAGTGCTAATTTAGCCCTGGGGCAACGTTTTGAATATCTGGCCCATAATGTGTTAATTGACCTTTATTCTGCATTGCTGGGTACAAATACAGATTTACTGGGGATATACTGGGCTCACTGGCTGGTACAAATTGACAGGAGGGGAGGGAAGGGATCCAGACCAGACTTGGTCAAAATCTTAACTTTAGAAGGAAAGGACAAAAAGATGAAAGTCTTTTACAAAATGAAAAAACTTTTAATTTGGAGAGCAACTAATTTATTAGAAACACAATTTTTCTAAAAAATCTCTAGCATCAAAGGAAGCAATTTGCAGGAGTTCAACAGACCTTATGGGACAGCTGAATTAAGGCATATGTACTGTATATCCTTCCAAGATTATGTTTATACTCAATAACCAAAATGTGTTTTATGGCAGTGTGCTTCAGGCAATACAAGATCTTAAAAGCTGACAGCCTCGGCATTTCTCTTCTTATGATCACGGATAAAGACTGGCATGTAGGCGGCCCAGGATAACCAGTTAATTATCAGGAGATAACTGACAGATGAATACCAAGGTCAAATGTGGAACTGATATGGGGGGGCACTAGCAACAGGCCATGCAGTTGTTCCTAAGTGCAAGATGGGAGTGCCAGACCAAGGTCTTTGGTGCATGGGGGTGTGTGGTGAGACCAGATATCACAGTAGGAATTTTGGTGGTTGGGTCAGGGGTTAGTTTTTGAATGAACTTGTTCAGTTACTGTTTAAACAGTCAGAAAGGGGCTAACAGATAAGCATCACTGGCGTTATTATGATATTGTATATAATATGGTTCTTACAATCAGTGGGACTACATGGAATGTGAATGGGGTTCTCTCACCCATCAAAGGATATAGCTTTCTAGGATCAAAAAATTTAAGTCAGATATGGTGATGCTCCATGAAACATATCGTAATGAAAATGTTGAAAAAGATGGGCTGAAGAACTATACAGTATCCAGTGTTATGGGGGATTCAGATTGAATGACTCAGTTTGAGTGACTCAATTTGAGCACCTGTGGTGATAGTGATGAAGACAGAATTTTGAGGGCGAGGGAATAGCGAATAAATGGTGACTTAAATAATGAGTCAGGTTAGCTAGATAAGGCCATGGGGATTGTTTGGGGGAGGCAGTTTCAAGCTGCTCATCTGGTATGGTGGCCACAGTAACTGCCTATTATGCTGGTGGACATGGGTTTAGGACTGGGTATGGGTTTACAATATTTTGGGGTTTTGTTTGGGGGGTTGTGCATTTTTTTAAATTCTTGATGAAGTCCCATTCCCCTGACATTTTTTAATTTCAATTTTTTTTATTTTATTGAGTTCTAGGATTACAAATTCAAAGATTCCATGTCATTAGGTAAAGATTAGACAGAATGTTACTGGCAACACAATTAATTGTTGTACAAACATATATTGCAGACGAGGAACATAAATTGAGGCAAACATTCAATGATGGGAGGAGGAATGAGGTGAAAAAGAAGAAAGACGGATAGAGGAGAAAAAAGGAAGGGGGATGGAGAGATGTGGAACAGCAAGGGAGATAGGAGAGACAGAGGGAGGAAAATGAGTGGTGGCAACGAAGGAAGGGGGAAAGCAGCCCAGAGGGTTACGTCAGAGAAACAAAAAGTAAAGTGCAGACATTGGACCTGATTGGTGTCACAAAGTGCTAGGAAGCTGAGGCTGTTGTGGTTGTAGACAGAGCAGCTGAGCCACGATCGGGTGAACTGATTCAATAGTCCTGGGAGGGGCACCCAGTGGTACATTCAAGACTATACATTACAGTCACAGGTGCTGGCAGCAATGAGAGAGTGGCAGAGCCTGGTTTTGAAGGCACCAAGTGTGAGGGCAGCAGTGATATCACTAGAGAGTCCATTTAGTCAGTAAGTGGCCCGGTAGGCAAAACCTCTTTGACTTTGGGTTGTGCGGCAATAGGGGATTTGGAACTGCTGCAGTTTGGTTCTTCGGGTGCTCAAGCCGCTTTTCTTAGTTTGTAGGAGGGTGGCAAGACATGGTGGGGTGAGGCCCATCTGAATTTTCATAGCCATAATGCAGGTTTGATATTTAATACACTTGTCAGTTGCAGCCAGTTGGTTTGGGAGTAGAGGTCGCAAGTGTGTGTATAACATTGAGCACTGGTGATTAGCTGACAGGCCTTGTTGAGAGAGGATGTTACCCATCTGAATGCAGTAACCATAGCTGAGCCGTAGATGATGAGGCCATACTCAATCGTGGCAATGATGCTGCTCTGGATGGCAGCAGCCAGGGCTGCAGTGGGAAGGTGTCTCCTGAGGCAGAACAGCAGGCCTAGTCTGAAGTTTGCAGCTTTGGCAACGTTGCTGATGTGGTCAGTGTTGGAGAGGTACGGGTCAAGGATGATCCCAAGATATTTAAAAGCTTGGACTTGTTCTAGCAGGCTGCCTTGGCTGGTCGATATGGAGAGGTGATGGAATTTATGTTTGTTCTCCCCACACACAAAAGTTGCCCTTTCCAATGTTCTTCCCCTCCCAACTTGTGTCTCCCTCCCTGAGTTGCATCCCCCTTTGAATTTTTTTCTCAGCTTGTGGGGTGTGGGGCTTCTCATATTGTACTGGAGGTTAGGGGCATGCAGAAGCCCTGGGGGGCTATTTAATTGGTACTGGGGTCATAGGCATTCTCCAGCTCTATAGGGCTATTTATTGGGTACCAGGGGTCATGAGCATACTCTAGCCCTGTGGGACATTATGGACAGGGGGATCCGGGCAATGGGGGGGCACTTGTGCCCTTTGCTCCCATTGTTGCAGCATATGGCAAACCCTTCAGGTATACCTTTTGTTTAGCTTACCTGTGGGTTTGTCACAAGTCACAGGATGTAGCTACTGGGACCCTGACCTTTATAGAATCAGGTGTAGGGTCCTTGGCACAACTGCATCCCTTGCATTTTGCAACTTGTGACATGCGTAGGGGTGCTTATAGAATATGGCCCCTTGTTTCTGTCCTTGTTTTCTTCTGTTTTTTGTGTGATTTTTTGTGACTTTTTTGAGCCTCAATGAAACATAATGGAGGCCAGGCTCATCAGTGTGCACATAGAAAGATGTCAGCGTCGGCTCCCTTTAACCTTCACGGTTGTACCTGGCCTTATGGATCTGCAAATTGAACCAATCCTTTGTTATTAAACTTGTCAAGGTATCTGGACTTAGAGCTGGTCAGTGTCTGACTTTGTTCAAGTCGCTCTCTGTAAGAGCAGAGCAGTGGGCAGCTTGGTCCTGTTCTCTCCTTATTTTTTTTAACTTAGAGTTAGAGGTAAGAAAATTGTGTGAGGATCAGAAGCAGGGGTTGCTGATGAGACTAATGTTGCAGCTGACTGACTAGCTGTTGAGGTGTCTGAAAAGGTCATGGGATGCAGAAGTAGCCAGAGACGGTACTAACTTCCTGCTTCAGTGCACACTTTAACTTACAATTCCTGAAGAGTATTGTTGAGGTCCTATACTGAGTCATCGGACCTATTTGCATCTATTCATGATAATGTTTTTGGAAGCAGACCAATTTGAAATTTGTTTCAATTACCAGTTTGTGTATTTACCAGTGATTACCTGTAGACAGTAATTTTCTGTAGTGCTGAGGTGTTCGCGTGGTTATCTTCATGAAATGGGAGCTCTCTTTATCTTAATTATCTTCTTTCTTTCTTTCTTTCTTTCTTTCTTTCTTTCTTTCTTTCTTTCTTTCCTTCTTTCCTTCTTTCTTTCTTTCTTTCCTTCTTTCCTTCTTTCTTTCTTTCTTTCTTTCGTGAAACATTTTGATACAACTTTCCATGGTTAGGAGTTCAAATTTAATGGTATTTAATGGTAACAGATGACATTTTTTATGTGTTGCTCATTTTTCTGTCAGTCACTTCGTGGACACAAAAAATGTGGTTGGAAGTTGCAAATGTGGCACCTTGCTGAGGGATTGGAATGGATGACAGTACTCCTGGCAGAGGGATTTGATTTAGGTGGGCATTTTCGTCTGATAAATGCCCATCTAAACACACCTCTCAGTCGATCAGAATTCTCTACCTGTTTTGCCCATTTTCTAAAAAAAAATAGTCATTATACAAGCAATACAATACATTTATGAAGCATACCCTTAAACATTACAAAGCAACCCAGTACAATACAAAACATGCAACAGAAACAAACTGAGTTTGGATATGCATGGGGAAATTATACCAAGAGGCATAGAAGAGGAAGAACAATGTGGTTAGGGCAATATGAGTGAGGGGGAAGTAGGTCATATAAGGTATGGGGCTATGGGAAGTAGCAGGCAGGAATGGAAAAGTCATTAAGATGAGATTTAATGTTGAAGGGAGAAGAGGCAGAGCTGAATGGTAGGGAACGGGTGGACTAGAATTTACAAACGTGATGTGAGAAGGCAGATTGAACAACAGTAGAGTAAATGGATGGAATAGAAACTTTACGGAATGTGAAACAGTGTTGTTAGGATAAAGCAGGGGGAGAGTATAGGAGGGAAGGCAGCAAGGAAGGTGGGAAAAGAACTTATATAGAGTTTGGACAGAGCACAAAAAGAAGAAAAGGTGCATGGTATTGGGAGGATGAAGGGTGAAGACAGAATGGAGCAAGCAGTGATGATACGAGGTGGACAGCCAAAGGCAAAACAACAAAAATAGTGAAAAAGCAGGTCCAGTCAAGGAAGACATTATTTGAGATTTCTGCTGTAAAGTTCACCATAGTAATAAAATAGTGAGAAACATCTTCTGAGCAATTTTGAGTAGGAAGCGGGATTCTTGTTTTGTTCCTTTTTAGTCCATAAAGATTAGGATGGCGTTTATTTTGTATGGCATCAAAGGTGTAACAAGAAGTCAATGTAAGTCAGGACACACCCTTAACTGGGCACCATCAAGGGTGTGAAATAATGGAAGTTATGTGTCTCCTGAGGGAGGTATATGAGCAGTTTCCTGGTGTCTGTCTAGTTTTCATGCCTTTGACCAAAGCATCCCGGTCAGTGGTTACCCTTTTCTGAACAAACACACCACACTATTTTTAGGTGCTTAGTCAGCAACTTTCATTATTACACATATATTTTAAATACATTTCCATAACACATATCCGCATCAATTTTACTTTATCTTTTTAATTTCAGAAATGTGCCGATGCATTCCTGAGCATGCTTGTAGGTGCACATCCAGGATTCACCTCCACATATAAGTGCACACACAGACCTTTCCCCAACTTGTCCTGACCATTGATCCACTAGGCCACCTCTTTTTTACTTTCCTTGCCTTTCCCTCCTCCCACCACACCTCCCCATTCTCTCCACCTCATTCTCTGTTTTCTTCATCATACCAAACAGTGGTGTCCAGCTTCAGCAGCACACTACAGCCATCCATCACTTCTGTCCCCTTTTATGGACCCCAAAATCTTTGGCAGGCATTAGGGTCAAATGTCTATTGTAGAAATAGAAGCAGATCTCACTTTTCCCAAAACACTTAAAGCTTTCCTATCAAGTGAGATTTTCCCACTCAAACCCTACCTATCCATGCTATATCTGCCCACCCTCAATCCAATTCTTTTCAAATGATCACCCACCTGTCTTTTCCTACCCTTTTTTCATCGCATCCCTCCACCTGATGACCTGTCTTTCTCAATGCTGGGTCCCATGAAAATGTGGCTAACTGTCCACTACTGTGATCCTCTTAATCACTGAAGATTTGCCCTAACAATTTCAAAATAATGTTTTATTTCATGAATCCAACTGAGGGATGTAGCAAACAGCTGACAGCTGATAAATACATTTCAGCTGAAGAACATTGCTCATGTGTATCTATTAGCATAACAGTATTGCCATAAAATTATTATCTCCAGTGTTGATGGAGCTGCAGTCCCTTGGTTATAGAAACATAGAAACATAGACTTTGATGGCAGATAAGGACCGCTTGACCCACCTAGTCTGCCCATTTCCCTACCTATAGGATAAGCTGCTGATCCTATTTAACCAACAGCTTTTTTTTCCTACCCCTCACAAAAATTTCCTTATGTCTGTCCCATGCATTCTTAAATTCTCCCACAGCTTTAGACCCCACAAGCTCCTCAGAAAGGCTGTTCCATGTATCCACCACCCTGTCTTGAAAAAATACTTCCTCACACTGCCCCTGAGCCATCCCCCCTCTAACTTCAAATTGTGTCCCCTTGTTCTTGCACATCTCTTTTTCTGAAAGGTGCTACCCTATTGGACTTTGTTGATTCCACTGAAGTGCTTAAAAGTTTTTATCTTGCCACCCTTCTCCCTCCTTTCCTCAAGGGTATACATATTAAGCTCCTTTAGTCTCTTCTCATATGGCTTCTCTTGCAGACCCTGTCCAATTTTAATTGCCCTCCTCTGGACTGCCTCCATCCTGTCTATATCCTTGAAGAGATGGGCTCTACAGAACTGGATGCAGTACTCCAGATGAGGTCTCACCAACTGTCTGTACAGAGGGATAACAGCTTCCAGTTTTGTGCTGGTGGTGCCTCTCCCTATACATCCCAGTATCCCCATAGCCCTCCATGCTGCCTTCTCACATTGCTTGCTAACCTAAAGGTCATGTGATATGATTACCCCCAGGTTTGTTTCCATTGTTGTTGTTGTTACTACCTCCTCCCCCCATTGTGTAATCTTCCCAAGGGTTTTTGTTTCCCAGGTGCATTATTTTGCACTTCTTTACATTGAATCCAAGCTGCCATACTTCTGACCATTCCTCCAGCCTTTCGAAGTCCCTTCTCATCCTTTCCATGCCTCCTTGTGTATCAACTTTATTATGGATCTTTGTGTCATCTTCAGAAAGGCATAATTTTCCTTCCAGTCCCCTTGCAATGTCACTTATAAAGATATTAGAAAGCACTGGACCCAGTACTGAGCCCTGCAGTACCCCACTAGTAACCCCTCTTTCTTCAGAGTGGACTCCATTTACAATTACCCTCTGTGTCCTGTTGTCCAGTTAATGTTTTACCCAGGCTCCCACCCTGGGACCCACTCCCAGGCTGGTTAATTTGACTATTAATCTTTTGTGTGAGACTATGTCAAATGCCTTGCTAAAGTCTAGGTAGACCATGTCCACAGTTCCTCCCTGGTCTACTACTTTGGTCACCCAGTCAAAGAAATCAATTAGATTTGTCTGACATGACCTTCCCACTGTGAATCCATGCTGCCTTGGGTCCTGTGCCCCACTGGCCTCTAGGTGCTCAACAGTTTTTTTTCCTTCAGAAGTGATTCCATCACTTTTCCTACCACAGAGGTCAAACTGATAAGTCTGTAGTTTCCTTCCTCTGCCATGCTCCCACTTTTGTGAAGGGGAATCACATCCGCCTTCCTCCAGTCCTCAGGTAGCACACCATCCTCCCATGATTTGTTAAAAATGGTAGTCAGTGGTGTTAGTAGTTCTCTCCTTAATTCTTTTAGAATTCTGGTGTGAATTCAATCAGGTCCCATTGCTTTGTCCACATTCAGTTGTAGGAGTTCTTTCAGAACCCTTTCTTCTGTGAATGGACTGGGATCAACCCTCCCACCCACATCCAGAGTGCTTCTGTTAATTGGATTAAGCACCTCCCCTTCCTCCTCTTTTGTGAATACTGAGCAGAAGTATTCATTCAGTATCCCTGCTTTTTCACTGTCCCTCTCTGCACACCCACCGTCCATGCTATTTAGCCTCATTATCCCTCTTTTTGTCTTTCTAAGCTCCCTGATGTACGTATAAAAGGTTTTATCCCCCTTCTTAACTGAGCTGGCTATCTTTTCCTCAGTTTGGGATTTTGCTATTCTGACTACCCTCCATGCTTCCTTCTGCCTTAACTATTACAGTTCTCTGTCCTTCTCCTTCTGTGTTTCCTATACTTCCCAAATGCTATCTTTTCACCCTAACCTCACCACCACCTCTTTTGAGAACCATAGTGGCTTTTCTTTCATTTTGGTTTGTTTATTTTCTTCACAAAGGTTTGTTGCCTCTGTGATGGCAGTTCTGATGTTTCCCCATTGTTGCTCCATCCCTTTCTAGCTTGTTTGGTAGTGAATTTCTAAGGCACTTTCCCATCTTGCCAAAGTCAGCCCTCCTAAAGTCCAGAACCCTCACTTTTGTATGACTTGATTCTGTAGCTGAGTTTATCATGAACCACATTCTCTGGTGGTCACTTGTTCCCAGATGGCTACCCACTTCTAGATCTGAGATCCTCTCACTGTCCCCATTTGAGAGTAAGAGGTCTAAGATTGCTCCATCCCAAGTGGGTTCCAAAACTAGCTGTCTTAGGCATTCCAACTGAAAGGCATCGAGAATGGCCCTGCTTTTGGGTGCGGCTTCAGCAAAGGTGTTCCAGTTAACATCTGGCATATTCGGGGCCCCCATCAACAGTATCTTCCCTTTCTCTGCCATCCTAAGGATGCCTTCTATCATATCCTTGTCCATTCTCTCTCCCTTACATGGGGTTCTGTATACAACCCCTGTGCAGATTGTGGTGCCATTTCCAGACTTTAAGGTGACCCACAGTACCTCCTCTCCTCCCTGTTTACTCTTTTGTTCAGTTGTTTTTATCCCTTCCCTTACATAGAGATGCAATCCTCTCCCTCTTCTCCCATCCCTATCTCTCATGTTGGTTGTGTACCTTGGTATGTTATCATCCCAGTCATGGTTCTGTGAGTACCATGTTTCTGTGATCACATGATATCCAGGCATCCCTCTTCCATCAAGGCCACCATGTAAGGGAACTTGTTACCCAGCCTATGGACATTGGTACTCATTACCCATCCCATTTCTTGATGGCCTTACCCCTTTTTGTCCCATCTATGTCCTTATTGCCTTTATTTTATCCATTTACCCCTGCATATCTCCCTATTGACATCACCATCTTGGTGTTTACCTCACTTACTACCCTGATATTTTGGTGGGGGCTAGGATTTCCCTACTCCTTTCCAGTGACTCCCCTCTTTGGCTAGTTTAAACACTTGCCAATGAAGCATTTAAACCTATCACTAAGGATCCTGGTTCCCCTCCTGGACAGATGAAGACCATCACACCAGCATTGGCCTGCATCACTCCAGGTGGACCCCCAGTCCCCAGTGAAGCCAAATCCCTGAGCTCTGCACCAGTTTTTCAACCACTGATTGAATCCCATGGTGTGGAGCACCCTAGCCTCACCCCTGCAAAGACAGACAGCACCTCTGAGAAGGTTACTGTGTGTGTTACTTGTCTAAGGCCCTCCCTAACTCCACAAACTCTTCCTGCACTGCTCTGATCCCTTTCTTAGCCAGGTCATTTGTCCCTAGGTGGACAATGACATCCAGTTCCCTCCCCTGTGCAGCTTCTCCAGTGATCCTGAGGATTCATTGCCTGTCCCTCCAAGCCATATCACCAGGCAGGCACCTTACCTCCCTCTCCCCTTTCTCCCCCAGTTTTACCTTCCTAACAATGGAGTCCCCCACCAGGAGTTGTTTCCTTCCCCTTTGGGGTCCCATGCCACCCTCCTGTGAGTCTCTTTTTGGAGGTTCCTAGCATCCTCCTTGGTCTCCACTGTGGGTGCCTCCATAGAGGAACCACACTTTGCCAGGATGGCATATGACTTGTGGAGAGGAACAACTGGAGGGATGTGCCTCTGTTCCACCACCCTCAGCCTCCCTGAGCTCACTGTTGTCCAACCACTCCTCTTTCTTGGCAACCTCTGAGGCAACGGCAATAGCCCTGAATGTCCCTGGGTGGGAGAGGAGGTCCCACAAATCCTGGCCAACTCAGCCTGGAGATGAGCAACCTCTTCCCTCAGCCCAGAGAGGTGCCTGCCAATGAGACAACACCACATCCTACTGAATGTCTCCTGAAAGGCTGCTGCTCCATAGACACTGCACTGCACCACTCCTTTCATGTCTTATTTCTGGCCTTTTAATTGTTTGGAATACTTACTCTTTCCTCTCTTTGTTTATTTGTTTGTTTGTTTTTCTCCCTACTTATTTACTGCTTCTGTGCCCTGTAAGCTCCTGATCTTCCTGTTCTGAGACAAGAAGTTCCTATATTTCTCAGTAATCTCCTTCCATGCTCAGAGTCAGACCTCCAACAGCTGGGGTGGGAGGATGGAGAGCTACTCCTTTTCTTCTAGGCTGGTGAGTCTTTTGGTGGGTCTGTGATCACTCACTTCCTGCTCCCAAACAGGAAGTTCCAGTTGTCAGTCAAATTATGTGCCATAAAAAGTAGAACTGGTTTAGAGTGGTGGGGGGGGGGAGGAGAGCAATATAGCCTCAGTAGAGAAGTTTTGTTTTAGCAGCATCTCCTTGCTCCTGGTGTTCTCTGCCTATTCTCTGGCAGAAGCTGTCTAGGGCAATGTTTCAATCTATCTTTAATCTGACTTCCTTCTAGCTAAACCAGTCCCCCTGCTTTACAAATATTTCTACACTTAGTTAATGGCACAGATAACAATTCCCTTCAGCCACCTGAGATAAACTCCTAGATAACTGCACAGATTACAATTCACTTCAGCCAGCTTGGACAAACACACTAACTTTTGTTTTTACCCTAAATTGAAGGTTTCAGTAGTTGAGTTCTAGTTCTTTAGTCCTAGTAGAGAAGTTTAGTTTTAACAGTTGCTCCTTCCTCCTAGTGTTCTCTGCCTGTACCAACATGCTTTTATAAACTGGCTGGCATTAGACAAAGGGTCCAGTCTACAAAGATAGTCTTGTTACATGCTAAAGCTGCACAAAGTTTTGTGCTTGTGAAATGGCATGACTGTACTGTTATTCACAGACCCTAGTCTCTTCACCCAGCACTGAGAGAGCAGTATGGAGGGGCTGTGGTGTGTACAGCAGAATGTATGACAGGAATCAAATATGTTGGAACAGGGAGTTATGTAATACAGTTGCCAACAAGGACTGCTGGATCCATAAAAGTGTATAATTTTAAAATAAAAGACATGTAAAACAAGCATTTGTCAATGCTGAATGTTATCTCACCAGCACTGGCATTGGTTGTGCAGGAGTTAGAGATGCATAGTAGGAATGGCAGTGAAGTATTGAACTGAAGCCAATGCCAAACCCACCCTGCAGAAAGTGGCAGGCATTGGGGTGTACCTTTGGGTGATCAGCTATTATCCTCTTGCCATTCTACCTCATCCTACCCTGTAGACACTGGCCAGTGTTGTGGTGTGCTTTGGGATCTTTTGGCATTATACTTGCACCATTCCATAAGGAAATACACTGAGGTGGGTGCATTATAGGATAATGGGGTGAATTTGGGGGGTAAACACTCCAAGGCAGACCTTGATGCCTGTTAGTGGCCGCTGGGTGTCGGTGGAGGTGGAATGGCATGAGCATTACAGCCAATGATCCCAAGTCACACCCTGAAGCCTGTCAGTCTCTGCAGGGTGGGGAGTTACAGTTGGGAATCCTAACACCACAGGCGTTTGTTGGAATTTTCACTTCAAATGTTCAAAATATACTTTTTGTGACCCCACCTCATGAAGAGTGGCACTATCAGTATGTTAGCTGAAAGGTAGTTTTTCACTGCGGCTATGCCATTTGGTGACAAGGGGATGAAACATTTTGGACAAGATATGAAAAATGGCAACTGTGTTGTTCATGAAGAGGTATGAAAAAATTGCAACATTGAAAATCTGGAGTGAAAGCATAAAAAAATAGTGAAGTCATAAGCATGCACAGCAACTGTGCAACACATGTCCATTACCCAATTATTTTAGGTATTTTTAACAACATTTTCAACATACTGTAGGCATTTTGAGACTTCCCCTCATGAACAGTGGCACTGTGATTTTTTTAATTTGTCCCAAAAGTTGATTTCCCACAGTGACCACGCCATTGTGCACCACAGGTGCGAAAACACACTTTGGGCAGGATGTGAAAAATGACAGCTGTACTATTCATAAGGAGGTGTAAAAAATGGTAGTAATGAAAATCTGGAATGAAAACATTGCAAATTTGGGAAGTTATAAGGGTGTGTGGAAATTGCGTGACTCACACTTGTAACACAGTCATTTTATGGATGTTCATCACAAAATTTTCAACATTGGCATTTTAGGACCTTTGCTCATGAACAGTGTCACTGTCATTTCCTCAAACTGTCCAAAAAACTGATTTCATACAGCTATTGTGCACCGGACTTGATAAAACACATTTCAGCCAGGATACGTAAAATGACAGCTCTACTGTTCATAAGGAGGTATGGGAAAATGACAATTTAGAAAATCTGGAGTGAAAATATTACAAATTCACGAGGTTACAAGTGTGCTTGGAAACTTTACAATGCATGCTCGTAAAAGAGCCATTTTATTTCCACTAAATTTGCAACTTAGGCTTTCTGAGAGCCCTCCCATGAACAGTAGCACTGTTGTTTCATTAATCGCTCCCAAAAGATGATTCCATGCAGTCACTGCAAAATCACCTTTTGGGACTGAATAATTCCATGAGAGTGACTTAATTCATAAGGAGGGGTCTCAATAATCCCATGCTAAAAATTTGGTGCCAAATTTTGCAAAAGTGGCTGAGATATGCAACAAAGTTGAAAAAAAAACCTATTTATGCCATAATGCAGATTACTGGCATTTCTTCACTTCACGGTCGGCTTTGAAGAGTTCACACATGTTCCTGGTCCACCAAAGATCTTCACTCTGGGCTCCAGAGGTAACTATGGGGTGAGGGGGGTGTGGGGTGGTGGGGTATGCAAAGGGTGGCTCAGGTTGGGGAAGGGGGCAGGGAGACTGTGAGGGACTATTTTCTTCTTTCACTAGTTTAGAAGAAAAAAAAACATTGCAGGACAGTTTTTCTTTTTCAGGGGATTTGGCATGCTGGAGTGGGCTCCCAGCATGCACCCTAAGTGTTTTTCTGAGGGGATGTCATAGCCGACAGGGGATTGGGAACCCCTCTTAGCACACAACAAAAGTGGGGGGGGACATTATGCCAATGGGAGTGGGCTCCCCATCTGCAAAATAAACCAGGAAGGGGATTAAAGCCAATGGGGATTGGGCCCCTGTCAGCAGAGAAAGACTGTTGGGGAGCTCATGATGCTGAGGGGAATTGAGCACCCCCTCAGCATAAATTTAAAATGGGAGGGGGTCATTATGCCTCTGGGGAGTGGGCTACCCCAGTTGGCAAAAGAAGTGGGTCAGGGCACTCTACAGGTGCTGTCACCAGGACAGCCACATCAGAAGGGTGTGTTATTGTGCCACTGCATGACTGCAGTGGACCTTTTCTTAGATCTGGTGGCCACTTGATGTATGCCTGATGTCATCACCTGCAACTGCCTCATTGGGGAATGAGGGATGCGCCTTCTGATGCATGCCCTGCATTGGCCCACAGTGACTGCACCTCCAAATCTGTAACTAATGAAATATGTAGGCTGACACACATGCGCAAGACAACATAACAAATTTACAAATAACTCCCATCTGAGGATGACAAGAAGTTTTACTTTGCTGGTGAAGATGTAAAAATTTGCCTTTACAGAAAAATAAATATGGAAACATAGAATTTACATCAGATAAGAACCGCTTGGCCCGCCTAGTCTGCCAATTTCTCTACCTAATGGATAAGCTGCATATCCAAGTTAACCAACAGCCTACTTCTTCCTACCCCCCACTAGAATTGCCTTATGCCTGTCACATGTATTCTTGAATTCCCCCACTGTTTTTGACTCCATGACCTCCTCAGGAAGGCTTTTCCATTCATCTATAACCCTCTCTGTGAAGAAATACTTCCTCACATTACCTCTGAGCCATCCCCACTCTATCTTCAAATTGTGCCCCCTTGTTCTTGCACATCTCTTTTTCTGAAATATGCTACCCTCTTTGACTTTGTTGATCACCTTGAGGTATTTGAATGTTTTTATCATGTCCCCCTCTCCCTCCTTTCCTTGAGGTGATACATCTTAAGCTCCTTTAATCTTTCTTAATATGTCTTCTGGTGCAGACCCTGCACCATTTTGGTTGCCCTCCTCTGGACAGCCTCCACCCAGTCTATGTCCTTGTGGAGATGGGGTCTCCAGAACTGTACACAGTACTCCAGATGTGGTCTTACCAACTGTCTGTACAGAGGGCCAACAACTTTCTATTTTCTACTGGTGATGCCTCTCCCTATGCATCCCAGTATCTCCCAGCCCTCCTTACTGCCTTCTCACATTGCTGGCTCACCTTTAGATCATCTGATATGACTATCCCCCAGTCCCTTTCCATTTTTGTTGTTGTCAGTATCTCACCCCCCCCATTGTGTACTCTTCCCCTGGGTTTTTATTCCCTTAGTGCATTACTTTGCACTTCATTGCGTTGAATCAAAGCTGCCATACATTTGACCATTACTCCGACCTTGCCAAGTCCCTTTTCCTCCTTTCCACCCCACCCTGCATATCTACCCTTTTGCAGATCTTTGTGTCATCTGCAAATAGGCTTACTTTCCCTTCTAGTCCCTCTGCAATATCACTTATAAAGACATTAAAATAGTACCAGCCCCAGTAGTGAACCCTGTGGTACCCTACTAGTAACCCTCCTTTCTTCACTGTGGACTCCATTTACTACTACCCACTGTGTCCTGTTGTCCAGCCAGTGTTTTACCCAGGCTACCACCCTGGGACCCACTCCCAGGCTGGCTAATTTATTTATCAATCTTTTGTGCAGGACTGTGTCAAATGTCTTGCTGAAGTCTAGGTAGGCCATGTCCATAGCCCCTCCCTGGTCTACTACCTTTGGTCACCCAGTAAAATAAATCAATTAGATTTGTTTAGCATGATCCTCCTGCTGTGAATCCATGCTGCCTTGGGTCCTGTGTCCCACTGGCCTCTAGGTACTCAACAATTCTTTCCTTCAGAAGTGATGTCATCATTTTCCCTACCACTGAGATCAAACTGACAGGTCTGTAGTTTCCTGCCTCTGTCTTGCTCCCACTTTTGTGAAGGGGGAATCACATGCACTCTCCTCCAGTCCTCAGGTACCACACCATCCTCCCATGATTTATTAAAAAGATAGTCAGCGGTGTTACTAGTTCTTCCCTTAGTTCTTTTAGAATTCTGGGGTGAATTCCATCAAGCCCCATTGCTTTATTCACCTTCAGTTGTAAGAGTTCTTTCATAAAATTTCTTATGTGAAATAACTATCAACCCCCATATCCAAAGTGCTTCTATTGACTGGATTAAGTATCTCCCCCCTGCTTTTCCATTATGAATACTGAGCAGAAATATTCATTCCTTATCCCTGCTTTTTCACTGTCACTCTCTGCCCAACCACCTTCCTCTTTATGCAGCCTCATGTTTGTGAAGTTTTGACATCTGTATGTTGCAAGGAATTTTTCTGAGAAAGCTGCACTTTTAGCCATGTCATGCTAAGTCAGGCAAAGCTGTAATTTTTCCAGACAATTGACAACTTCACCAGAGAAGATGCATGATTTTGATAGAAGAAAGTGCCACTTTGGCTACTGAAATTTTTGCGAAACTATCACTTTCCCTTGTCAAATTTGAAAAATGTTACCAATTAATTTGCAGTGTAAGGATTACTAATATCACTCTTCTCTCTGTACCTGCAACTATCCATGCCAGTGCAGAAGCAGGGACAACCAAATATAAGGGTGACTAGGCACTCAGATTGACAAGGAAGGGTCAGGTATGACATAAGCACTTAGTCTGTTACTGGTACCACATATTGCTGGGCTGTACAATGCCACTGACCTCTGTGCACCCTGCCTGTCATATAAAACACTCAATCAATCATGTAGAGATATGTTCATGCCCTAGTGCCTATCCACAATACAGTTACACTTGTAGATGCATTGATGGATTATGTGCACATGCTCATATCCTAATTTATGAATTCTCTGGTTGCCTATATGTATGTGGAATGCATGTACAGGGCATGGTGTAGCTTCCAATGTCTTTTGTATGTTCAGATGGGCAGGAAACCTTTTTACATTAGGCCTTAATTATGTAAGAAATATAAAAAGGGAATAGTCAATAATAAATGATAAAAAATAGAAAAAAGAAACCAACATTGTCTATCATGATGTTTTAAATCAGTTTGTTTAGATTTGTACTATAGACCATAAATACTCAAGGTTTTACTGGTTTTGAAATGTATTTCGTGTTATTTGTTTAATCATCAGATCATAGTTCCTGTGAGTCAGAAACTCTTTTACACAGGTTCCATGTCAAACTGAACACTACAATATATAGATGCCCAGATATTCAAAATGGTTGCACATGGCGCTACCATGTTGTGCCATGTGCAACCCACTGATGCACCCCGGTGCGATATTTAAAAGGGAAAAGTGTGCGGCACAAATTCTGATGCACTGGAGTACATCAGTAATGTATGCAGGCGCAGGTGGGGGGGCGTGCCCATGCATACTCTGCATAGTCCGATATTCAGCCCGGGATGTGCAGAGCCATGCATGCACAACCCCTACCTGCACCAGCACAAAGTTCATCCCCCCCCAAAAAAAAGAACAATGGATGGCCACCCAGAGGTGAGCTGCCGCATTGCAGGGTGCAACACGGCAGCTGCCACCTGTGGATGGCCACTCAAGCTCCAGCTGCACCTACTGTGCCCCTCATGCCCAATCACGGGCATTTGTAAAATAAAAGAACCCTATCCCTGGTGGTCCAGTGAACCGCTGTCTGCCCAATTGGGGGCATTTGTAATAATAAAGAATTCTGTCCAATTTCCCAGTGGTCTAGCAGTACCCCTCACCCCGCCCCTCAGGCCCCACTGACCCGGTCAGCCGGTGGGTGTAGCACTCCACCCACCTGCCGCCTCACCACCCACCGACTGACACTGTAGGTAGGCTGTACGCCCATTGGTCCATAGCATAAGCCTATGGCTGTGCAGCCCCTACTGTACTACTAAGTACAGCTATGTGAATGGATCCATTCACATATCTGGAATGTGTAATGCAGTACAGGCTGCATGCCCATTGTCTCGCAGCTGGCCGGACCAATGGTATACAGCCCCTATGGTGTCAGGCGGTGGGCAGCTAGCAACGGTTGGGTGGGTGCGCTGCCCGCTCGCTGGTTGACTGGAGGGAGCGGGGTGGTGGGCTCAGTGGGTGGGTGGGGATGGAGGGGTACCATTAGACCACCAGGGATATTGGACAGAAATCTTTTTTATTTTTACAAATGCCCATGATCAGGCTGACAGTGGTCCACTGGACCACCAGGGATATTGGATTATTTTTATTTATACTGAAGCCCACGATTGGGCTGTGGGGCACATTGCCATGCTGTGCAGGGGGCGTCGGTCCATGATGGCTGCTGCCTGGCAGGGCGCCAGGCGCAAGTCAACGGGGATCAGTGCACCTGCATGTAAATGTGTCCATAATGACATGCAAATGGCCCCATTTGTGCCTTGCATAGATTACGGCCCCATTTGCATGTGCACTTTTGAATATCTTGGTTGCTGTGCATAGCACAATGGAACTTGTGATAGCGCATCCCCCTGTTCCACTCTGGCCACTTGCGCTGGCTCAGTGCCACTGCACCATGCATACTGCAGGTGGCCAGGGTGCGATATTCAATGATACTGTGCCATGGTGCAGCTCCATTGAATATAGCCCAGTTAACACCCCTATGCAGTCAAGTTGCGCTGCGCCCAAGCTTGCACCACAGCCTGGCGCAGTTTAATATCTGGGCCACAGAGAACAAATAGCATTGTTGCTTATCATACATGATTGCAATTTGAGGGTAAAATGTAACAATTTAGAGTAGATATGATTCGTAAGTGCCAGAGGTGCCACTGTTCCATCCCAATATGAGAATGGCTGCACAACAGACTAGGAATGGCATCCAGAGGTTGGCCTTGTCTAGCAGAAGTGGCTGGAAGCATTCCCAGTTGTCACAATGCAAGCAAATATACACAGAATGAGCATTCAGGGAAATGGCACTGCTGCAACAGGTGCAATGGTTATAAGGACCAAAGGTTTGAGAGTGTGGGTAATAAGACTCACTTGTTAAAGCAATATGAAGAAACAGTCTCTAGTGCCACAAAAAATGAGACTGCCAACATTCAAATGAGAGAGGTGGAGCATGGTAGAGGAGGTGCAGGAGTGGGGTAGGAATAGGGTAGGGAATTGGAAAAGAAAGAGGGAGGTATAGATAGGTTAGTAGGAAGGCTACACAGGGCTATGTAATAACTAAAAGTAAATACATAAAATAAACTAAAAAAATATGTTTTCTAATTCCGTAAAGCATCACTATAAAGTGGAATAATACTTCATGGACTGCATCATTTATTTTATTTAGTTTTTGTTGACCAGGTAAGTGCACAAGACAAGTTCTGCCTATTTTCAGGCATGGCCCGGGGGAGGGGGGATACAGATGAATGCCATCTGACCTTGAACCAGATTAAGTTGTTAGTGGTATTTTTAGTGAATGAAGGAAATTTGGCCAGGACACCGGGGAAATTCCCCTACTCTGATGGTAGGGGGCCCCTCACCTGAGATGACTGGACTGTGCTCAGTATGTCTCAGTCGGTGGAGAGTGTGGAGGTGTTGGAGGACTGCTCTATGGATTTGGGTACTTGGATACTTGAGGAGGCTTTGGTTCGACTGGATGACATGGAGGTTTTAAGTAGTTCCTTACCTGTGGTGGATTCGGCTCAGCTCGCTGCTGTAGAGGATACGACGGTTTCTGATCCAGTTGTGCTTTTGTCCATGGAGGATGATAAAAAAAGAAAATTCCTGGAAGATTGCCAGATAGCTCCTTTTGGTGTAATGAAGAAATGCAACATACAGGTTCTAGACAACCCGCTGGCTGACGAGGCGGGTGTGTCAGCTGCTGCCCTGGATGATGATTCGTTCCTGTTTTCGGCTCGGCTTGCCACTTGGTCTCCAGAGGTGGCATTAGCAAGTGCGGGTTGGGCGAAGACCCCGAATGCCTGGATTCCTGACCCCCATGTCCCTTTACAAGGGGAAGGACTGAATCGACTGGGGGAACCTTTGAGTTCGCAGGCTCTGGAGGGAGTGCTGGTTTCGGAATCGGATCAACCATTGCGTCATTTCCGCCTGCAAGTACAGAGGCCAGGAGCCCTGTTTTGGCTGTTCCTGTGTCTGATTTATGGTCTCCCTTATCGAGACAGGTTTCTCCAGCTTCTTTGGCTCCTCATGATGCCTGCTGCTGTTTTGGAACCTCTGACTGTGACTTCTCTGCCAGGTCAGTGTCTTCAGACTGTAGGGCCGATATGCTGGTTGGTTCTCTGGGCAATACAGTTCATAGACCTCCTCAGGCACATGCTGTAAAACCAGCCAGCTATGCCTCCTCTTTAAATCTACAGATGTCCCTGTTAGGAAATGTTTTGTTGCACGTATCTAATATAAAGGGGGTATGGACCTTCCCCCAGATCGTAATTTTGTGGGTAAATCCTTAATTATTGACTCCTTGGGGATTCTACCCTCTGAGGTGTATGCATTCATTCACTCTTCTGGGGATCATAACTTTGATGTCTCCTTTCATTCTGCAGCTTTATTAGATAAATTTTGGTCTGCATATTATGCTGCTTGTATAGACCCTATTTGGAAACATTTTGTGGTAATACCTATTACCAGACCAACTGCTAAAGTCATTGCCATTCTTTTTTCAAAATGAAGGAGTGAATGTACAGGATATTTTATATTGGTTGGAACAACGTTGTACAGTCAATGGGGTACCTCATGCATTGATTGATGATAATGGGTTTTGGACTGGAGGGTGAAAATTCAATGTGCAACTTAAAATGACTGAGGCTGGGATTCAACATCTCCCTAATTGTTTCTATTTGGGGAGGGACCGTGGTATCCTGTTTTATCCGGGACAGCCACGTTCTTGTTATAGATGTGGTTCACTGTCTCATTTGAGCTCTGATTGTGACCAACTAAAATGTGCATCTTGTGGAATGTTGGGACATTCGGTTTTATCTTGCACTGTCCCTCCCACTTGTAACCTATGTGGTGAAGCTATTCATGTTTTTGTGGCTTGTCCTTGGGCAGCCCATAATACCTCTGATTATGCAGAACATGATTCTTATATAGCTAAGTCATTCGCCTCTTCCCGACCCCCCCCGGATCAGGCCCTATTCCCAATACTAAGTCAAAGACTCCTTTTTCGGCCTCCTTTGATGTCCCGGCTATCCCAAACCATCCGGATCCCTCAGAAGCTCCACCACCTAATGAGTTACTTCCCTCTCCTATTGATTCAGCTCCTACTCCTGTAAGGTCTCCTCCTTTCCAGGCAAGTGAAGATTTGGAGACAGGGGAAGTTTTGGAGATCTCACCGCCAGTTGCTAGACGACTTCATTCCACCAAAAAAGTGGAGGAAGTCTCTACACTTTCTGTCCCCGTATCTAATCCATATGAACCTTTGCAGAGTTGGGGTGATGCTATGGATGAGGTTGAGTTGGGGGACTCTTTTCTTTCTCCTATTCCTACGACTTCTTCTGCACCAATACCCCCGGTTGATAACTCTGAGATTACCCTGAACAAGAAAACTGCTAGAACTAGGAGAAAGAAATGATCTGGTTCTTTTTAATGAGGTTTTTCCTTTTTCACTTTTTCATGTCTTCTGTACGTTTAGCTAGTCTCAATGTTAATAGCATTCGTTCACAGTATAAATGTACAGCTACTTTTTCAGCTTTACATAGTTTGGTTTATGAGGTTTATTTTTTACAAGTTGTTAGGCTTTACACTACTGGGGAAGCTGCCACAGCCTTGAGAGATTGGGGGTTGGGGCCCTCATATTGGTCTCTAGGCCAGGACCTCTGTTCTGGCATTGGATATTGTTTTACCTCATCTGACTTTATTTTGCAGAAGCTAGTGTATTTAGTTCCTGGAAGAGTGTTATTCTTAGATCTTTTATGGTATGATTTGCCTTACCGGCTTATAAATATTTACGCTCCACAACAGAAAGCTGCTAGGGTTCAGCTTTTTCATTTAATTAAGCCTTACTTGTTTACTAATCGGATCATTTTATGGGGTGGAGACTTTAACTCTAGTTTAGATGTCCCTCCCACTAAAAAGGTTTACTGTGATACACAAGCTTTGCATTCCATTTTTAAAGAGATGAATTTGGCTGATGTATTTGCCCAGTCCTTGTTACCTACTTTTTCGAAAGGTAAATTAACCTCTAGGATAGATTTTTGGTTCTGTTCACGTACTATTGGGGAAGTTGCTGGTGTAATAATACCTATGGCTACTTCAGATCATCATTGATTAGGGATACAGATTCATTTGGGGGAAATTTTATCACAGGGGCCTGGAGTTTGGAGGGTTAATGTGTCCTTATTATTGGTTACAGAGTTTCATCAAAGTTTTTTGGACTTGATTTCGGATCACATTTCTGTGGTTGTTCTTTATGATTCCATGATTGATTGGTGGATTGATACTAAACTATATTTGGTGGCCTATTTTAAACACTATTCCAGATTGTTGGCTGATACTAGACATCATACCTCTAGGCTCCTATGAGCCGAATTGTCTTCATTATTTACTGAATCCCATTTATCTCATTCTGACTGTACTGCCCGTATAAAAGAGGTTAAAGCAACCTTAACTAAAGTTCAGTATGATAGCCAAAATCTATTGTTTTTGAACAGAAATTTTGGACTTCTGGGAAGCAGTATCAATTTAACCCTTTTGACATTACTAGGGAGAAATTTTGTGGTAAACAGATGGTTCAACTTCTTGAAGATCAAGGGCATATGGTTAAAGGGCAGCTGAACATTGTGGAATGTGTTACTAAATTTGTGAAGCACACTTTTGAATATCCAGTCTCTGAATCTCCTGACATGTCACTATTATTAAAAGCATCGGATGTACCTACCCTGATGGCAATTTAGCAGCAAGAGCTTGTAGCACCTTTTACATTAGAAGAAGTGAAAGGAGTTATTTGTGGTCTTAGAGATAAGGTGGCTCCAGGCTCTGATGGGTTATCTACTGAAATTTATAAATCTTTATGGAAATTTATGCCGACCCAGTTATTAGCTGTATTCAACGCCTTTTTACATGAGGATCATTTATCAGATCAAATGTACGAAGGTTTGATGCTGTTTCTTTATAAAAAGGGTGACAAATCTGATTTAGGGAATTGGAGGCCAATCACCCTATTAAATACAGATTATAAAATTTTTTCCAAATTACTGGGGAACAGGATTTCGATATTTTTGTCTTCTTTACTTTCACCATTTCAGTATTGCTCAGTTGCAGGTAGGTCCATCCGAGATGATTTACTTTTAATAAGAGAATTATTTTCTCAGGGACAAAAGGGAGTTCTTCACGGCTATTTATTTAACTTTGATCTCTCTAAAGCCTTTGATGGGGTATCTCAAGAATTTATATGGTTGACCCTCCGAGCTTATGGGTTTCCTCAGATTTTTATTAATTGGCTTACTTTATGTTTTTCTTTAGCTTATGTTAGACCATATGTAAATGGGTGGATTGGGTCACCCTGTTACATTCGTCGGGGAGTACGCCAGGGTTGTCCCTTGAGCCCACTATTGTTTGTAATAGCTTTGGACCCCATTATTAGACTACTATATAAATCCCCCAGACTTTTGGGTCTTTCAGGTCATGATTACAGTACTCAGAAAGTAATCTGTTATGCCGATGATTTATGTGTTTTAGTGCCTACTGCACTGGTGGGTTGTTTATTATGTAAGGTTCTTCCAGTTTTTTAGTCGGTTATTGGTTCCAGTTTAAATTTACGGAAAAGTGTGTGTTTTAACTTAGTTACATCTTTGGAGGGTAATTCCTCTATTGGGGGTATTCGTTTAGTGGATTCTCCACATAAGTTATTGGGTATTTATTTTGGTGTACCAGATGTGGCTATGTATAACTGGGAAATATGTCTGAATAAAGGCAGGGAAAAGGTGTGTAAGTGGAATAAATGGTTTCTGGGGAAGAAGAAATGGATTTTTTTGATTAAAACTTGCTTGTTGCCTTTGTTTTTACATGTAACACATATTTTCCTTTTGCCTAGAAGTTTTTTGTGCCCCTTTTGAGCCTTTTTTTCTCTTGTTTTTGGGGTAGACGCCTCAACCCGGTTAAACGTAAACATTTTGTTGAATGATTATCGGTGGGGAGGGGTTACTATGATACACCCGGTAGTGTTTTTTTATTCTCTTTTTTTTTCTACCAATCTAAAGCCTTTAGTTATTAATTCACCACAGCTTTGGGTTCCTTTCGTATGAATTTCACTTTCGAGATTTTACAGGAATGGTTTTTAGGGAGTTTCATCACAAAAAAAGAGGAAATATGTATTATCTCCAGATTGGGTCACGGTGTTTGACATGCTTAAGACATGGCATAATACGGTACCCATGATTAAGGAGTTTTCTCAGACAAAATTGTATACAGTGATAGTAGAGTCACATTTTGTGGAAGAAGTTTTGAATTTATAATGACAGAAAAGGAACAGATCGGAAATCGCCTTGTTAATACATGTATTCCTGTGGCAATGTGGGATATTGCTTAGTTAGGGGTACATGGTAAAATTAACGTATGTGGAAACCACAAACATAAACAAGTGATGGATCATTATTGCTTTCGGGCTTCTTGTATGGCCCTTACAGAGTCTATGTTTCATTTATATTTTTCTTGTCCTTTTATTTTACAGTTTTGGTTTCTCTGGCGTCGCCGGTTTTGGAATAAAGTTTGGCGCAAGTGGAATCAGAGAGCTTTATTTTTTGGTTTATTTCTGGCTTCCTGGGTGGTTTTTAATTATAGTACTTTAAATATCATAGCGATTGTGATACTGTATTGGGTATGGCAGGTTAGGTGTTGTTTTTTATTTCAACAATGTTATCTTACTCCTGAGGAATTGTTTACGAAAGTGGTAGCCCATATTGATCGTATTAAGGAAGGAGAAAGGAAGCTTCTCAAATGGAATATCTGGGAACAATATTGGGACTTCTATTGAATCATTTCTCTATCCATTGTATATGTTTCGTTCCTACCAATTTAGTTCTGTTTCTTTGTTTTAGGATACCATGTGGAAATTTTGAGTTTCTCTTTTTTGAAAATTTTGTGTGAACTTTCCTGATTTATTTGTTTCTTTTTTTCTGTATATTTATTTGTTGTATATATTATGATTTGAATAAACATACCCCTACTATTTTCAATAAGTGTCATGGGATCTTTAACATCCACCTGAACTACCAGCAGTCCAGGCAGATGGGACCTCGGTTTAACATCTCATCCGAAAGACGGCACCTCAGAAGTGCAGCACCCATCTCATGCTACACTACAGTGTCAGTACTGGGATATTAACCCAAGTGCCAGATGTTTTATTATTTTTTAATTTTTTATTTAGTTTTTGTTGATCGGGTAAGTGCACCAGACAAATCCTGCCTATTTTCAGGCATGACCCGGGGGAGTGGGATACAGATGAATGTCAATTGACCTTGAACCAGATTAAGCTGTCGGTGGTATTTTTAATGAATGTGGGAACTGAACCCACAGCCCTCTGATCTCCCGGCCTCAGAGGTGAGTGTGCTACCTAACGAGCCACTGACACTGCTGTGACACTCATCTACTGAATAGCATTGTCAAAAATGAATCTAAGGTTTACATAAACTGCAGAGTACAATTTTGCATTTAACATTGCACATTCAAAATTTAGAAATTCCTTTTCAAATGGAATCACCTTCAATTTGGTAGAATTTCGAAAATTCTACAGATTTCTGACAGAAAAGTGGAATTTGAAAATTCCGCACACCTCATAGAAAACTTTATTTGACTCATGGGGAAACATAGGGCTCTGCTATAAATGAAGTGTGCTTTGCTTTATGAGTACAGATAGTTTAGCTAATAGAAAATGGTGACTCATCTTATGTCTTAGGAGGCATACGGTATACATCATAATATTGTTACAGTAAATATAATGTCATTTGAATAGATATATCATCATACAAAATGAAATAACAAATCTTTCTTTTGTCTTGGTAAACTCAACTTTATCGACAGACCTACTGACATCTTCTAAAAGACATACTACTACTACTACTTTGACAACTCTGAATCGTACTACAACAGCTAGTACAACACCACTATCTACATCACATACATCAGGTATTGTAAAAAAATGTAGATAAAGATTTTTGTCTGTGTGAGAAGTGCCCCTGTGGGGCTTTTTAGTGAGCACTGGTGATTGGGGCATGCAAAATCCCTGCAGGGCTATTTAATGAGAAATTGGAGGTCACTGCATGCACTAGCCCTGTGGGGCTATTTAACAGGTACTGTGGGTTGGGGGCATGCTCCAGCCCTGTGGGGCTTTTTTGTATTGGGGAGGACATGGATAGTCCTGTAGGGCATTACCATGCTGTGTCTAGGTCAGGGCATTGAGTGGGGAAAGAAATAGCCCTGCTAGACTTTTGTGTTTTGTGGTAGGGGCAGTGTTGGGAGGGAGGGTAGCATACCATCAGGGGGATGGGTGGTCTGCGCATGCAGGCAACCTTGAGGGGCATAGGGACAGTTAAGCCAGCTATATGCTGATGTAACTTATGTTGACCATTTCCTCCCAGGGGTCGTTGGAGAATGGCACCCTGGGGAACTTTCCTGTTGACATTGCTGAATAGGGCACAGCTGCTGCCATAAACCCCCTAATGCCATATCACAAGGGGTTTAAGGAGTAAATGGCGGGGTAAGTCCACTTTGGTGCAAGCAGCCTGCTGCATGTCTCAGGCTACTTTCCAGAATACCGTATGTCACAGCTGCTGGTGTAACTTGCTACTTGAACCATTTTTTTTTTTTGTGCAAGTCAAGTTACACCAGACATGACGTTTTTGAGAATCAAGCCAAGGAATTTATGTATGAAGGTCCCACAAATCCACTATGCCTTGTAAAATCTTCCACAACATAGCTTTCCCATCTGCCAGGAGATGCTCCAGAATACTACTGCCATCCACTCAGGCAGTCAAAATCCATCTTAAAATTCTTTGCCTTTGTGGTATTCTGGAGAACCCATTGGGAAAAATTACTTATGAACAATGATAGCAAGACTCAGTAAAGAGACATAACTTAACAACCAGAAGTGTAACTTGTAGTGAGCTGAAAGCAGCCTTTCTAACTACTAGGCAGCCAGACCAGAAGATAGAAAACACGGTAGTAGCATACTGGGTAGGCAGTACACTGAGTGGAAGAATGCAAGTCACCAGAAGAAAGAAGAAACACCAGTGAAGCTTCAAACCAGCTCAGCCTTGCCTCCTGAAGGCAACTTCAACCTCAGAAATCACTGCAGTCCAAGCAACTGTCACTCCCTCACTACAAAAGATTGATCAGCTACACTGACCAAACAAAGAGAGCCACTCAACTACTTGGTCTGTGCCATGCAAGAAAAATTGCAGTAAAACAAATCGCACAGCACCAGGTTACAGTATATAAAATCTATCATTAACTACAAAAGTCACAATAAATACCTAGCAGAGTGTGCAGAAACAAAGTGCAATACTATTCCAGCTGGTGTGACCGACCAGGATTTATTTTCTTAGCTTGTGGTGTGCGGGGCTTCCTGCATTGTACTAGGGGAAGGGGGCATACAGAAGCCCTGTGGGTCTATTTAATGGATACTGGGGGTCAGGGGCATTCTCCAGGTCTGTTGGCTATTTAATGGGTACTGGGGTTCATGGGCATGCTGCAGCCCTTCAGGGTTTTATGGACAGAGGGATTAGGGCATTGGGGGGCACTTGTGCCCTTTGCTCCCAGGGTTGCAGCTTAGGCAGACACTTCAGGTATGCCCTTTGTTTGGCATACTTGTGTTTTTTGCAAGTCGCAGGATTTAGCTGCTGGAAAGAACAAACACAAAGCCGTGAAACAGTAAAAGCAGTCTGGTGCACACAAATGAGCAGACAGCCCATGAATGCTTGGAATAAAAAACAGAATTCGTGGCACTCTGACCAGATATAGGTACAAACATACAGACCCACAGTAGCAAAAATATGTACAAAGGAGTAAATCAGCAAGTGTACATTTAATAAAGCTCCGGACACAATTAGCACGCTGAATGACCACCCAGTGCTTCGACTCCTCTCGAGTCTTCCTCAGAGGTGTGCCCAGAAGATTGGAAAAAACAAACTTATTTACATATTACCATTGTGACATTACTTCACTAGCACTTTAGACCATATATATGCTTTAATGAAAACTTTATAATTAAACATTGTTCAAAAAAATTTATACAAATTCAAAGCGTGGACCAGGATAGGAAGATCTTCAAGAGGAACCAGGTGTTTCACCCATGCTATATTCCTTAGTTGTAAAAAGGATGATTTGACTACGGCTGACACCTGTGCCCTCAGGGTCAGGCCCTCATCAAATATAATACCAAGGTTACACACCTGGCCAGCTGCCATAAGCGGGGTCCACCCCAGAAATAAACCTAAGGGTTTCCCTGCCTGTTTTTCCTGAGTTCAACCTATGCCAACTGGTACTCATCCAGTTCTGTATCTCCAGCAGGCAGCTGTTAAACAGTGTGATTGAATAGGACTCCTGCTTGGGCACAAAAGACATCTACAGCTGACAGTCATCAGCATAGCAATGAAAACTCAGCCCAAATCATCTTATAATGCCCCGAAATGGGAGCATATTTATTTAGTTGTTTAAACAGGTATAGCACACTAAGCTGAAAGCTTTTTTTACAGGAGTGACCTGGGAGCACAAGGAGGTTAAGTTACTTGCTCAGGGTCACACAGTATGCAAGTGGAAGCTGTGAGATTTAAACCCAGGTCTAGTCTGCTGGATGTCACCAAATTTGCAGCTCAGAGCCTTAGACCACTGCGCTATACTGCCTCCCCAAAGGATATACACCTCAAATAACATGCAGGACAACACTGAACCCTGTGGCACCCCACAGGGCAGGCAGTGAGAGGCCGAGGAATAAATTCCCAACGCTGCTCTCTGAGTCCTGCCCTGAAGGAAAGATTGAAACCAACTGTGGACCACCCCTCTCAGTCCACGGAGAAACCACAGGTGCTCAAGCAGCACACCATGATCTACGGTGTCAAATGCTGCTGAGAGATCAAGGAGAACAAAGATGGAACGAGCTGTCTGATTTCTTGCCATCAGGAGATCATTCAGTGCCTGTACAAGAGCCGTCTCAGTGCTAACACCTATACTCCCACAATAAAAGGATTCAGTCTCTGGAAAGGTACATTTTCCTTATTCAGAATAATGGTGGAACCAGTTGGCTCCAAACCATATTTCATTACCAGCTTAGTAGTCTGGATACAGAGAACAGAGTGTCCCATTAAAATGCTCTGAAAAAAGGAAAGAAAAAACATGTAAGCAAAACTGTAAATATAAACAAAATATATTTACTATGCAGGACAGCATTTAAACAAAGTGAAAGATACAGATTGCAGCCAGAAAGTTATATATGTTTGTCAGGCGTCTAAAGTATAAAACAGTTAATACTGCTAAATTAATATGTTTCCACCCTTTGTATGTTTTATTTTTTGAGAAATGGCTTCAGATCCCATCTCTCGTTTAAGCCTCCAGGTTTCACACTCTTTAGTTTAAAGATCCATTTACTTACTTTTTCTAAAAGAAAATTTGCCCTATCACCACAAAATTCAAGTAGTGATATCCAGTCGATCCCTATACTATCTGATTCTTCTTACAATAGCATCTATGATTACAAATACGTTTTGAATTTGTATGAATTTTTTGCAATAATGTTTAATTATAAAGTTTTCATTTAAGCATATATATGGTTTAAAGTGCTGCTGAAGTGATGTCACAATGGTAATATGTATATAAGTTTGTTTTTTCCTGTCTTCTGGACACACCCCTGAGGAAGACTCATGAGGAGTTGAAGCGCTGGGTGGTCAGTCGGTGTGCTAATTGTGTCCAGAGCTTTATTAAAAGTACACTTGCTGATTTACTACTCTGCATATTTTTGCAACTGTGGGTCTGTACATTTGTGCCTACATCTGGTCAGAGTGCCACAAATTCTGTTTTTTGTTCTTAGCTGCTGGGACCCTACCCTTTATAGAATCCGGCTCAGTGTCCTTGGTGCAACTGAACCCCTTGCATGTCACAACTTGTGACATGCATAATGGTGCTTATAGAATATGGCCCCTTGTTTCTGTCCTTGTTTTGTTCTGTGTTTTTTTGTGGCTTAGTTGAACCTCAACGAAACATAACGGAGGCCATGCTCATAATTGTGCACATAGAAAGATGTCAGCGTCGGCTCCCTTTAACCCTCACGGCCATGCCTGGCCATATGGATCTGCACATTAAACCAAACCTTTGTTATTAAACTTGTCAAGGTATCTGGACTTAAAGCTGGTAAGTGTCTGATTTTGTTTAAGTCACTCTCTGTAAGAGCAGAGTGGTGGCAGCATGGGCCTTCTGTTCTTTCCTTATTATTTTTAACTCAGGTAGAGGTAAGAAAATTGTGTGAGGATGAGAAGCTATGGTTTCTGATGAGACTAATGTTGCAGCTGACTGATTAGCTATTGAGAAGTCTGTAAAGGCCATTGTGGATATAGAAGTAGCCAGAAACAGGGTAGTACTCTCCTGCTGCTGTGCATACTTTTGCGTACAATTGCTGAAGAATATTGCAGTGGTCCTATACTGAGCCATCGCATCTATTCAAGATAATGGACCAATTCTACAAGAGATAAGCCTGGCATAACAGAACTTGCACCAAACAGAATGGCACAAGTAGCAATTTATGCCAGTAGTTGAAACTTGTGGGATTCTGCAATGTGGCCTGCGACATGCCGCAGGCCACTTGTGCCACAGAGCAGTTACTGCAGCTGTTGCACCATAAACCCCCTGTCACATGGTGCTAGGAGGCATACGGCAGCTGTTGTGCCCTATTCTAGTAGGGCAGTAACAACATCCCCAGTGTCAGATTCTACAAGAACCTCCAGAGGAGAACCATGAAAGTAAGTTACATGAGCATTTAGCTGGTGTAACTGTACATACATCCTCCAGAAATTCTGTAGACCCACTGCACCCACTCCAGGATGTGCACCCCATGCCCAGAACACCCCCGTCAGCCCCCCACATGGCAGTCCACAACCCCTACTGACCCAGATCCTCCAGATCAGAGGTGCTCAGCTGGGCATCATGCATCACCAGCCCCTAGAACCCCCAAACCCTAAATGCCCTGCAAGGCATCCCCCACACTACATGGCCCTGAACTCCATGATACAATCAGCCCCACAGGGCAACTGTATCTCCCCCATCCATGCCCTCACCCGATGGTTCACTCCAAATGGTGTAAAAGTAGAAGCCCCAAGATCCCCGGTAGTCTAGTGGTCCCCCCCTGTGCCACCCAGCAGTACCAGTCCACCCACATCCCTCACCGATCTCCAGCTGACAACTGGCACAGTCCACCTCTCACCTCCACAGCCAGCCATCTACTGAGCTCCACAGAACTGCTTGCTCTAGAGACATGCTCAGAAATGAATGAGTATTCATTCATTTCTGAGCTCATCTATACAGTAAGCGCTCCTGCAAAGCTCAGTTGGTGGCTGGCTGTGGAGGTGAGAGGTGGACTGTTCCAGTCACTGGCTGGGGATGGGTGGGGTGGATGGGGGTGGACTGGCACTGCTGGGTGGGGAGGATGGGGGTTCACTAGACTACCAGGGATCTCAGGGGTTCTACTTTTACACCATTTGCAGCAAACCATCAGGTCAGGGCATGGATCAGTGGGGACATATCTGCCTGTGAGGCTTGGGGTGGCGCTTACGCTTGCTTGGGAGTACAACTGTAGACATGCCCTCGGGTATGCCCTTAGGTTAGCATACCTTTCTGTATGTCGCAAGTCACTGGACTTTGCCATGGAAACCCTTTCCTTTCCAGAACAGGGCACAGGGTCCATGTCGCAATAGTGTTTGTCGCAAGTCACCTTTGGCGGCGACTTGTGCAAGCTTCTAGAATTAGGCATAATGCTTTTAGAAGCAGCTCAATTTGAAATGTGTTTTATTGCCCAGTTTATCTATTTACCAGTGATTATCTGTAGCCAGTAATTTTCTGTAGTGCTGAGTTGTTCTGAGGTAACATTTAAGAAATGGGAGTTCTCTTTATCTTTCTTTCTTTCTTTCTTTCTTTCTTTCTTTCTTTCTTTCCTTCTTTCTTTCTTTCTTTCTTTCTTTCTTTCTTCTCTTTCTCTCTTTCTCTCTTTCTTTCTTTCTTTCTTTCTTTCGCAGGTGTGTCAAATTGGGAAACATTGTGTTACAACTTTCCTTGGTTAGGAGTTTAGATTTAATGGTAACATCTGACATTTTTTACATGTTGCTCAGTTTGCTGCCAAACACTTCATGGGTACAAACAATGGTGTTTGGCAGGTGCACATGTGGCACCTTGCTGAGAGACTGGAATGGAAGACAGTACTCCTGGTGAGGGGACTTGATTTAGGTGGGCATTTTTATCTGATAAATACCCATCTTAACAGATCTCTCAGTCAGAATTATCTACCTGCTTTGCCCCTTTTCTAAAACAGTTATAGTCATTATGCAAGCAATACAATAAATCAAAGAAACATAAACATTACATGGCAAAACAGTACAATAAGGAACATGCAATAGATACAAACTGAGCTTGGATATTATTGGGGAAATTATACCAAGAGGCATAATGGGGAAGAACTATATGGTAAGGGCTATATGAGTGAGGGGGAAGCAGGTCATGTAAGGTATGGGCTTATGGACAGTTGCAGATAGGCATGGGAAAGTCATTAAAAGCTAAAATTCTTCAGGTGGAAGCTACCTCTAACTGAAAGCTGAAATACTGAACTTCAAATCAGCAGGAAAGACAGTCTTGCTCACAGCAGAGGGAATTGTACCTTACTTTACATATTACAGTTGTCATATTCAGTATGACTCACATTGGATATGGGCAAGGAAGAAGTGGAATCTGGCACAAGAGTGCTGGACTTCAGGAGGGCTGACTTTGGGAGGATGGGGAAGTGGTAAAAGGGTACCTGGTCATTACTGAGTCTAGTATGGACACTAACCAGAGGTGGGAGCTCATAAAGCTGGGGATAGTGGAGGTAACCAAAACCTGCTGCAAGGGCCAGAGCAAGAAGGCTAGGGTTAATAAACCAAGCTGATTGAGCAAGGAGGTCATGGAAAAGGTAAGGAGGAAAAGAGCTGCCTTTAGGAAGTACAAGAAAACAGGGAGAGGGGAGGACTGGGAGGCGTACTTGACGGAATCGAAGGAGATGACAAGGGCAGTAAGGGGAGCTAAGGCATCTACGGAACTAAGGCAGGCACAAGGCATTAAGAAGGGGGAGAAGGACTTCTTTAGGTACATCAGGGAGAAAGGAGCTGTAAGGACCACATAGTAAGGATTAGTAAGAGAGGGGTTGGGTGGAGAGGAGTGCAATAAGGCAGAAGCACTAAATGAGTACTTCTGCTCAGTACTTACTAAAGAGAAGAGGGGGTGACACCCAAGGGGGGAGAAATGGTAGAAACAGGGGGGAGGGGGTGACTGATGGGGAAATCATGGAGGGAACAGTTCAGGAGGGTTTGAAGGTACTGAGGGTGGATAAGGTGCCAGGCCCAGATGGCATCCACCATAGGGTACTGAAGGAGATGGTAAAGGTCCTTACAGGACCTTTGGCAGACCTATTTAATGCCTCACTACATTTGGGGTGTGTACCTCAGGACTGGAGGATGGCTCATGAGGTGCCCCTCCACAAGACTGACCCAAAGGATGAACCGGGAAACTACAGACCAGTGACCCTCACATCCATAGTGGGTAAGCTAATGGAGACTATCCTGAAGGAAAGGCTGGTGGCCCTCCTAGAGGCTAAAGGACTACAGGACAGCAGACATCCTGGCTTCATATGTGGCAGATCCTGCCAAACCAACCTGGTGGAGTTCAGTGACTGGGTAACTGGGCAACTGGAGAGGGGCCATACAGTGGATGTCCTGTATCTGGGCTTCAGTAAGGCATTCAACTTGGTGCAGCATGGAAGGCTGGGAAATAAGTTAGTAGGCACGGGTCAGTTGCATAGCTGGTGAGATGGGTAGGGAACTGGCTTCAGGGAAGCCAACAGAGGGTGGTGGTGGGTGGGAAGCCCTCAGACTCAAGGTTAATGATGAGCAGTGTCCCACAGGGCTTGGTATTTGGACCAGTGTTGTTTAGGATATTCATTGCAGACATATCATTGGACATCAACAGCAAGATCAGTCTGTTTGTTGATGATACCAAGATAGGAGCAGTGGTGGATGACCTGGGGGATGGCAGGGGTTGCAGGATGATCTGGCAAAGCTTGAAACTTGGTCAGACACCTGGCAACTGGGATTTAATGTCAAAAAGTGCAAGGTGCTGCATTTTGGGATGAAGAACCCAAGGAGGAGTTACCAGCTGGGGCGGGGGGCAGTGCAACTAGCCCAGACAGAGGAGGAGAAGGATCTGGAGGTGCTCATTACAGGGTCAATGAACAACTCAGCACAATGTAGGAAGGCAGCTGCAAAGGCCAAAAATATGTGGGTTGTATTGCTAGGGGTATATCCTCGAGGAGGGAGGAGGTGATTCTGCCATTGTATAGGTCATTAGTTAGACCGCACCTCGAGTACTGCTTGCAGTACTGGCACCTGTATCTGATGAGGGACATTATGTTACTGGACGGGGTGCAGCGCAAGGCGACAAAGATGATCAAGGGGCTGGGGGACTTATCATACAAGAGGAGGCTGAGGGAGTTGAACATGTGCTCACTGGAGGAGAGGAGGGATGGGGAGACATGATTGAAGCCTTTAAGTACATGAAAGGAATAAACAAGACAGGTACAGAGGGGCTGTTCAAAGTAAGGAAGGGGAGGGGATGGACACCAGGGGCCATGATATGAAACTGGAGGGAGGAAGACTCAGGAGGGAGATGAGGAGACACTTTTTTACAGAGAAGGTGGTGGCTGGGTTTAATGTGTTACCTGGAGAAGTGGTATCCAGTAGAACAGTGGACTGTTTCAAAAGGGGATGGGACAAGATAAGGGCAAGGGTCAGTGAAAGAGAAGGTTGGAAGGGAGGGGCAGCTGCAGAATAAGGAGTGCTAGCTGCACATTTGAGCAGACTTGATAGACCTGTAGGCCTTTATCTGCTGGCAAATTTCTTACATTTGTATGTTCATATTGTGCTTTTTAGTGAAGGGGCTTGCAATGCTGCTTTGGAGATTGGGAGTTTAAACTCAGAGGGATTGATATACTGTTTACTGGGTCTTTCCTTGTGCACAGCTGACTTATTTTGGGGCTGATTTCTTTCAGAGGACAAATCACCAGGCTTTATTGGGGCTGTGGAGGTTTACCCCAGTTTGACACAGCTGTTTTTTTTTTCTGTTTGTTTAGCAGGGTATTTTCTCTGTTAAATTGTTGTGTAAGTTGTCTTGCTGACAGGAAGGTCAACATTCATCATAGTGGTGGGTCAGAGCTTTTTAGCTGAATGCTTAGAAAGGGCAGGGTTTGGGCCCAACCCCCCTTCCCCTCATTCCACTCACCCCTGGTACCATTTCCTTTATACCAGGAGTTCTGACATCATTTTCTTAAGAAGGCAAAGTGCATACTACTGTCATATCCTTTCCAGAACACTGCAATGACAATATAAGTGTACACATAATATAACATCTATATCTATATCTATATCTATATATATATATATATATATATATATATATATATATATATAGTATGGTAGCACGGTAGTGCTACCATAGTTAGGGTTGAGGAGCCATTTCTTTGTTTAACCCCAAAACCTTGCACCTTAATAACTTTGCAACTGTTTGACAGATTTGGCTGAAATTTGGAAAACATAATCAAGAACCATAGGCCTTGGGATCTGCCAAGTTTCGTAGCGGTCGGATATAAGGCTGCGGAGTTATTAAGCGTGATCTGTGCACGCATTTACGCTTTTTCTGGAATTCTACAGTCGCACCTACAGGTCGTACTGTTTGTGCGACCGGTCCGAAATCTTCAGAGAACGTGTGGCTGGGGTCCCCGATATGCCTTTCAAAGATTTCATGAAAAAATATTAAACAGTTCAAAAGTTATTCAAAAAACAGTTTCCCATTATAAGTCAATGGGAAAAGTTAACAAAAAGTTCAACACTTTCGCAAATGCATTTTTACTTTCGCAAATGGGCCTGTTACTTTCGCAAATCGTCCATTTTGTTTTCAGTTGGTGATCAGAAAAATGGTTGGCACTTAAATTTGGGACCCTCTAGCAACCTAATTATTTTTGTATAAAACCTAGTCGGACCCTGAGGATGCTTGCCATGTCTTTATTTTGTGGTAAAACACCCCAGAAATATGTTTTTCAAATTGCTGGAAAAAGTACTTTCTCAAATTACTTTCGTGCTTATGAAAGTGTCGAATGTTTTTGCGAAAGCTTTCGCAAATTGCAACAGTAGTTTTCCATCTGTGGGACAGTGACAGTGATTCTTTGGCACTGCACTGCAAAAGAACCATTGGGAGTTTTGGGCTGAAATTTGGAGGGAGCAGAGCTGACATCTCTCAGATGTGCCTTTCAGTGTTGTATTGAAAAAATATTACACAGCGGCAAAGTTACGGCACTCCAAAGTTGACATTTTTTCCCACAGGGTAACATTACGGTGCCCGACGCATTACAGAAATCCTTTGGCACTCTGCTGCAAAATAACGGTTTGGTCTTTTTTCCTGAAATTTGGAGGGAAGACAGCCAACAGCCCACAGATGTGCCATTCAGTGGTTTGGTGAAAAAATATTACAGGGAGGCAAAGTTATGGCACTCCAAACTTTTCTTTTTTCCCATAGGATAACATTATGGCATTCGCCTCACCTTTCAGGGCCCGTATCTCGGAAACGGTGGGAGGATACAGACTTTTAAATCGGAGAAAATTTCTTAGCCCCATAAACTAAGGTTCAAATTAGCCAGGACAGTTGTAAATAATAGGACTTTAAAATTTTTTTCTACGTCGTACGGTTCCTGAGATATAATGTATTTAGTATTCCAAGATCTCATTTTCTGTGCCGATACTCATTATTATGCATACATTATTTGTACTCACTGTCTTTCTCTATGCAGGTTTTGGGGAAAACCAGCCTGTGCGCTTACATTACTGTTACTGTTGCCCTTTTTGCTTGCAGGTGCTTGCGGTTCTGTGCCCATTTCACTTACTGTTGACGTCTGCGCCACCATGTGCGTTATCCTTTGCGTTTTCATTTGCGCTTGCGTTTCTGTTATTTTTTGCCATTTCTGTCTACAGTACTGTTTATCTTTCTGTTTCACTTTATGTCACCATGCCCATTGACATTTCTGTTTGCAGGCACCATGTTACTATGTGACAACACATCATGTGGCAGACCATTCCCGTCTATGCCACCATGTGCGTTACCCTTTCTGTTTTCATTCACACTTGTGTTACCATGTGCGCCACTGTTAGCATTTCTGTTTGCGTTGCTGTCCCTGTTAGTATGCCACAAGACATCATGTGGAGGAAAACTCTGTTTAATGCATTAGTTAGGGTTGTTCCACAGTGACAAAAGTGAGGAAATTCGCTGTTAGGGTTGAAAACCCCCCTTGAACCCCCCACCCACCCCCTCAACCCGCATTGGGGTGTGCATTGGGATCATGGGTCCTAACTCTCACCCCGTTTTCCTATACCTCTGCTGCTTTACACATGTCATGGGGTGAGAGTTAGGGCTGATGATCCCAATGCACACCCCAATGTCACCACATCGTCATCCTGCGTTTTCATTTGCGCTATGCTTCTGTTACTTTTTTGCCATTTGTGTGTACCGTGCTGTTTCTCTTTCTGTTTCACTTTGCCACCATGCCCATTGACATTTTCATTTACAGGCACCATGTTACTATGTGACAAGACATCACGTGGCACACCGTTCCGCTACCTACGTGTGCGTTACCCTTTCTGTTCTCATTCGGCTTGTGTTACCATGTGTGCCACTGTTAGCATTTCTGTTTGCATTGCTGCTCCTGTTACTATCACAAGACATCATGTGGCGGGAGCGCTGGGCCCTTTGGGCCCCACGCTCCGCCCACCGCATTATATTCACTATTTCTCAATATCATTCTCAAAAAGAAGGGAAATTAGAGGCAAAAAACTCTGTTTAATGCATTAGTTAGGGTTGTTCCACAGTGACAAAAGTGAGGAATTTGCTGTTAGGGTTGAAAACCCTAACTCCGACCCCCCCCCAGCACCACACACACACACAGACACACACACATTCAAGTATGGGGGAGGACCAAGTCAACACAACCAATGACAGACATCCAGCAGCAGGTGACAGAAATAACAAACAATTGTCTAAATGTACTACGAGACATCCCCACCCACCTGACCAGGTACTGCATGCTCAGTGGAGATCAACAGCAAAACTGAGGCCATGTACACCAAACGTACACATCCCTGATTGCAGCTGCACACAACGTACCAGACTTAATAGTTGCATGGCTCACTACACGATGCTCCACACCAGACCACACCACTTGTGGTGGGCCACCTGAGCAATAGAGTTCAGCAAAACCAAGGAGTTGTACAGGTATAATATCTCTGATTATAACAGGGGTTTGAGAAATGCAGCTTTCTAATTGACTGTAACGTTGTAACAGCCTTATGTTTAGTTTTATTAACATACATGTAGAGCTTAACCATATAATGAACATGGTTTAATGTTGTTTAAAAACAGTTTTATTATGATAGCAATAAGCACTCCTAGGTATTATGTTAATGGTCAGTTTATCACTGTCTAGCGACATGTGGCACTCGGCTATGCCTCATTCAACATTAAACCCCTACAGGGTGATTAACAGATCATTTAACATAACTGTTGGTCATGCCTTATTGCTTAATTGTCTTTATGAGTAGATACTCTCCTCTGCTAGGAACTGCAGCAGCTTTGTAACACAGTGTCCCACCCAGTTACACCATACACGTCTCTCAGTTACTGGAGAATGGCTGTGAATATGAACTCATGAAGATGAACAGTGTAACTTGATCATTACAGTCATCGAAACCGTAGGTGATTATAATTGACAGAGTCAGTGATAGAGGATAACCCCTGCTGTCCTAGTACACTTACCCCATTGTGAGTTAATTCAATACTAAAAGACATTCTGTTTATATCTACACCATACCTACTTGATTCCTGTTGTACCACACTAACATAGTTATCACTTTGATAGCATCAGTGACAGAAGTGTGCAACTCAAACAGTAGGCATACAGCCTGAGTATGAAACAACTGTTAAAAAAATCACACTGTGTCCATAAGTGGCATCGATCACTCATTGCAACAATAGTAAATGTATTACTATTTGAATAAGTTAGTCATCACAGATGCAATGAGATTGTCTTTATCACATACAACATACTCAGTAAGTGCCTACAGGAAAATCTATCCTATATACATCTCCGATACAGGTACATCATTGTTGGCTCAGTAGTGCTATGATATTTAGAAGTTGCTTGGCCTGATCCATGCAATTACAATGTTTCTTACAAAGAATACTTACTGAACCTTTAGTATTGAAACACACTGAAGGTCTATGTATGTACATCAGCAGTACACCTTCATCAGTAACAATGCATGTGATACTGGCAGTACGAATTTCACAGCATTGAACAGGCAGTGCTTTTCCATACGTTTACATCAGCCTCTCTATGTTGAGTAAACCATTGCAGTAAATGTACTACTATGTAAATCACCTACTAAATGTATCACTACTTTTATCTTGAGCATGCTAGTGTCTTGTAGTTAATTTATGTGCTTCTCTATTAATGTATACTCACTAGTGTTAAAACCTTTCTACAACTGTCATCATGCACCTCAGCATTTATATTGAATAACGGCACAGTACCAGTTGTGGTGTGGTGGGGGCATCGTAGGTAAGGCCATGCAACTACTAAGTGTGGTATGTTGTGTGCAGCTGCAATCAGGGATGTGTACGTTTGGTGTACATGGCCTCAGTTTTGCTGTTGATCTCCACTGAGCATGCAGTACCTGGTCAGGGGTGGGGATGTCTCGTAGTACATTTAGACAATTGTTTGTTATTTCTGTCACCTGCTGCTGGATGTCTGTCATTGGTTGTGTTGACTTGGTCCTCCCCATACTTGAATGTGTGTGTGTGTCTTGTGTGTGTGTGGTGCTGGGGGGGGAGTGAATTCGGAGTTAGGGTTTTCAACCCTAACAGCGAATTTCCTCACTTTTGTCGCTGTGGAACAACCCTAACTAATGCATTAAACAGAGTTTTTTTCCTCTAATATATCTATCTATCTATCTATCTATCTATCTATCTATCTATCTATCTATCTATCTATCTATCTATCTATCTATCTATCTATAATGGTAGCACAGCAGTGCTACCATAGTTAGGGTTGAGGAGCCATTTCAAGGTTAAAGGGTCAAACTTTGCACCTTAATAACTTTGCCACCATTCAACAGATTTGCCTGAAATTTGGTATGCTTGATTGGGCATGAAACTTCTTGGGAACAGCCATGTTTAGTACCAGTTGAGTATACGGCTGCGGAGTTATTAAGCACCAATGAAATGTGCATTTATGCTTTTTTGTGAATTCTTTGCTCTCACCTCCAGTTTGCACGGTTTGTGCGACCAGTCTGAAAACTTCAGAGAAGATGCGGCCAACATCCCCGATGTGCCTTTTGAAGATTTCATGAAAAAATATTGAACTGTTCACAAGTTATTCAAAAAAACAGTTCCCATTATAAGTCAAAGGGAAAAGTTAACAAAAAGTTCAACACTTTGGCAAATGCACTTTCTAGTGTCACAAATGGCCCTAATAGTGTTGCAAATCCATCATTTTGTTTTCAGTTTGTGATCAGAAAAATGCTTGGCATATAAATGTGTGACCATCTAGGGACACAATTCTTTTTTTTGTTCACCTATTCGGAGCCTGAGGATGCTATCCATGTCTTTATATTGGGGTTAAACACCCTAGAAATATGTTTTTCAAAGTTCTGGAAAATGTACTTTTGCAAAATACTTTCTTGCTTATGACACTTTTGCAAATCTGTGCTAAAGCTTTCACAAATCACGAAAGTACTTTGCAACACTATGGCCAAAATTACTGGCGTTCTTTGCCACCTTGCGGCAAAAGAACGGTTAGGTCTTTAGGCCAGAAATTTGGAAGAAGAGCAGCCAACATCCCACAGATGTGCCATTCAGTATTTTGGTGAAAACATTTTACAGGACGGCAAAGTTACAGCACTCCAAATTTGACATTTTTTCCCATAGGATAACATTACGGCGTCCGCCGCATTACAGGAATCTTTGCCACCCTGCTGCAAAATAACGGTTTGGTCTTTTGGGCAGAAATTTTGAGCGAAAGCAGCTAACATCTCACAGATGTGCTATTGGTGGTTTGGTGACAAAATATTTCATGAATGCAAAGTTACGGTACTACAAAATGGACACTTTTTCCCATAGACTAACATTGTGGAGTACGCTGCAAGACTGGAATTCTTTGTCACCCTGCTGCAAAATAACAGTTTGGTCTTTTAGACTGAAAGTTGGAAGGAAGAAAGCCAACATCCTACAGGTGTGCTTTTTGGTGGTTTGGTTAAAAAAATATTGCAGGGATGCAAAGTTATGGCACTCCGAACTTCTCTTTTCCCCCCATAGGATAACATTACATTGTTCGCCGTGCTTTTCAGGGCCTATATCTCAGAAACGGTGCGAGATATGTACTTTTTGTCAAAAAATGTAAAAATCTAGCCAGGAAAGTCATAAATCATATGACTTTTAAATTTTTTTTATACGTTGTACGGTTCCTGAGATATAAGCAATTTAGTATTCCTACTCCTCATTTTCTGCTCCGAGACCCATTATTATGCATACATTCTTTGTACTCACTGTCTTTCTCTATGCAGCTTTTGGGGAAAATCAGCCTATGCACTTACATTACTGTTACCCTTACCGCTTCTGCTTGCAGTTCCTTACCCGTTTCACTTACCGTTCCCATCTACGCCACCATGTGAGTTACCCTTTGCGTTTTCATTTATGCCTGTGTTTGCATTATTTTAATAATTTGTCTCTACAGTACTGTTTATCTTTGTGTTTCACTTTGTGTCACCATGTGCATTACCATTTGCGTTTTCAGGCACCGTGTTTCTATGTGACAAGACATCACATGGCGGGAGCGGGCCCTGCGCTCCCTCCGCAACATTACATTCAATATTTCTCATTATCATTCTCAGAAAGAAGGGAAATTACAGGCAAAAACTCCATTTAATGCATCAGTTAAGTTTGTTCCACAGTGACAAAAGCAAGGAAATTCAATGTTAGGGTTGAAACCCCCATTGCACCCCTCCAGCCCACCTCCCCAACCGGCATCAGGGTGCGCGTTGGGATCATCGACCCTACCTCTCACCCCATTCTCCTATTCCTCAGCTTCTTTCCACATGTAATAGGGTGAGAGTTAGGGCTGAGGACCGCAACGCATTTTTCTGATAAAAAGTCCGTATCTCGCATGGTTTCCAAGATACGGGCCCTGAAAGGCATGGCAAATGCCGTAATGTTATCCTATGGGAAAAAAAGAGAAGTTCAGAGAGCCATAACTTTGGCTCCCTGTAACATTTTTCCACCAAGCCACAAAAAAGCACATGTGTGCAATGTTGGCTGTGTTCCCTCAAAATTTCAGCCCAAAAGACCAAACCATTATTTTGCAGCAGTATGCCAAATGATTCCTGTATTGCGTGGGATGCCGTAATGTTATCCAATAGGAAAAAGCATCAAATTTGGAGTGCCATAACATTCCTGCCATGTAATATTTTTTTCACAAAATACTGAAAGGCACATCTGTGAGATGTCATCTGCATTCTCTCCAAATTTCAGGCCAAAACACCAAACTGTTATTTTGCAGCAGGGTGCCAAAGAATTGCTGTCATTTTCCCACAGCCTAGAAAAGTACTGCTGAAGTTTGCGAAAGTTTTCACAAATTCATTTGACAGAGTCACAAGTGTGATCGTACTTTGTGAAAGTACTTTTTCCAGAAATTGGAAAACATATTTCTGGGGTGTTTTCCCCAAAATAAAGACATGACTAGCATTCTGAGGGTCTGACTAGGTGAATACAGAGAGAATTAGGTTGCTAGAGGGTCCCAATTTTAAATGGCAAGCATTTTTCTGATCACTAACTGAAAACAAAATGGTGGATTTGTGACAGTAAAAGGGCCATTTTCAAAAGTAAAAACTGCATTTGCGACACTGTCAAACTTTTTGTTAACTTTTCCCACTGACTTATAATGGGAACTTGCTTTTTGAATAACTTTTGGACCGTTTAATATTTTTTCACAAAATCTTCAAAAGGCACATTGGGGACCCTGGCTGCATGTTCCCTGAAGATTTCTGACTGGTTGCACAAACTGTGCAACCTGTAGAGATGACTGTAAAATTCCAGAAAAGTGTAAATGTGTGTGCTGATCACGCTTAATAACTCCACAGCCATATATGCGACCAGTACGAAACATGGCAGATCCCAAGGTGTATGGGTCTTCATTGTGTATTCCAAATTTCAGTCAAATCTGTCAAATGATTGCAAAGTTATTAAGGTGCAAAATTTGGGGTTTAACATGTAAATGGCTCCTCAACCCTAACTATAGTTATTATATATACTGTATATATATATATATATATATGTGTGTGTGTGTGTGTGTGTGTGTGTATATATATATATATATATATATATATATATATATACTGTATATATAAACAAAACAATGACTAAAAAAACCTTACACAGGATAAACAGGAAGGTAGACAGATATGGGGAGAAGTGCAATGTACTGGCTGTGGGACATCAGTCTTCTGGGAGTCTTTCTGGAGGCTGAGATGTTGCCTATTTGCAGGCAACTCTGTCCTGAGAAGGAGGTTGCCCATCTTCAGACCACACTGACAGTAGTAAGGAAACCTCTCCATCCAGGGAGTACCAGGGCCACCACTACTACCTCAGAGATTGCCAAGAAAGTGCAGCAGTTGGACCACAGTGGGCTCAGAGAGGGTGAGAGTGCTGGAACAGAGACACACAGGGACAGCTTAATCTGGTTCAAGGTCAGTTGGCATTCATCTGTATCCACCTCCCCTGGGTCGTGCCTGAAAATAGGCAGGATTTGTCTAGTGCACTTACCCAGTCAACAAAAACTAACTAACTAACTAACACCCAGTCAATTGTACCACTCCACAATCCATACATCATTCCGATGGAGCATAGTTCCCTTATGGATGCACCTGCAGAGGAGACTAAGGAGGTTGCAGACAACTTTTGCAAGGGAGCCCCACAGGAAGGAGGCAGAGGACACCACAGAGAAAGGAAGCAGCTCATGGTGCGAGACTCAGTTACTAGGGGGATAGAACTGGGGGAAGCAGGGAATCTAAGGTAAGGTGCCTGCCTGGTGCCATGGCATGGAGGGACAGGAAGCACATCTTCAGAATCATGAGAACAGCTGCACTGGAAACTAAGCTGGATGTCATTGTCCACCTAGGAATGAATGCCTTGATTTCAACATGAGATTAGAGCAGTGCAGGAGGAGTTTATGGAGTAATGCAGGGGTCTTAGGCAAGTAGCACACACAATATCCTTCTCAGCGGTGAGGCTTGTCTATGGCAAGTGTGAGGCGAAGGTACTTTTCACCATGCTATTCAGCGAATGGTTGAAAAATGGTGCAGAGCACAGGGGTTTTGCTTCACTGGGGATTGAGGTTCCACCTGGAGGGATACCAGTCTATACTGATAGAATGGTCTGCATCTGCCCAGGAAGGGAACAAGTCTTTTGGCCGATCAGTTTAAATGCTTCACTGGCAAGCTTTTAAACTAGTCAAAGAGGGAGGCATTGCTAAGCAGCAGGGAATTCCCAGCCTTCCCCTACAAAACAGGATACTAAGTGAGGTTAAGACCAAGGAAGAAAGGTCAGTTGGGAGCAGGATGAGGTAAATGGAGAAAGAAAAGTCAATGAGGACAGGGATGGTGGTACAAGAGATAATGTCAACAAAAAATGGAGAGCAATGAGTACCAATGCCCGTAGTCTGGCTAACAAGCTACCTGAATTAGTGGCCTTGATGGAAGATGAACATCTGGATATTGTGGCAGTGAGAGAAACAAGGTACACACAAAACCATGACTGGGATGTAAACATACCAGGATATATTATCTATAGGAGGGACAGGGAGGGTAAAAGAGGAGGAGTAGATCTCTACATAAGGGAAGGAATCAAAGAAACAGAACAAAAGGGTAAACGGGGAGGAGAGGAAGCACTGTGGGTCAATTTAGATGCTGGCAATGGCACAATGATCTGCAAAGGGGATGTAAAGAAACTCTCATCTCAGGGGGAGGAAAAAGAAAAGAAAATGATAGCTAGTATCCTTAGAATTGCAGAAAAAGGGGAGATATTGCTAATGGAGGATCTGAATATGCCAGGTGTTAACTGGAGTACATTTACAGCAGCCACTTCTAAGTGTGGGATCATTCTAGATGCCCTACAGGGGGCTTGCCTTAGATAACTAGTATTTGAACACACTTGAGAGGGAGCACTCTTAGACCTGATACTCTCAAATGGACATGGCGAGAGGATCAGAGATTTTGAAGTGGGTAGCTATCATTGAACTAGTGACCATCTAACAGTATGGTTCATAATAAACACAACAGTTGAGTCTAGCCATAAACAGGCAAAGGTACTGGACTTCAGGAGGGCTGACATTGCCAAAATGGGTAAGTGCCTAAGGAATGCAGTAGCAAATGGGCAGGAAGGAGGGGTGGAAGAACAATGAGGGATAATCAAGCCTGTCATCATAGAGGCAACACGCCTTTGTTTAAAGCAAATAAACAAAATGAAACGATGTAAGAAGCCACTATGGTTCTCAAAAGAGGTGGTGGATAAGATTAGGGAGAAAAAAACATTCAGGAAGTACAAAGAATCACAGAAGGAGCAGGACAGATAACTGTATAAGTTAAAGCAAGAGGAAGCAGGGAAGGCAGTCAAAACAGCAAAGGTCTAAACCGAGGAAAAGATATCCAACTCAGTTAAGAAGGGGATAAAATCTTTTATAGGTACATCAGGGAGTGAGGGAAGACCAAGGGAGGGATAGTGAAGCTTAATGAAAGGGACAGTGTTGGCAGAGGGTGACTGCAAAAAGGCAGATATACTAAACAAATATTTTTGCTCAGTATTCACAAATGAAGAGGGGGAGGTACCTAAGTCAAACAATATAAACACTCTGGATATGGGGGTTGATACCAGCTCATTCACAGAAGAAAGGGCTCTGAAAGAACTCTTAAAACTGAAGGTGACAAAGCAATGGGTCTGATGGGATTTTTCCAAGAATTCTAAAAGAACTAAGGGTAGAACTAGTGACACCACTGACTACCTCTTTAACAAATCATGGGAGGATGCGGAAGTACCTGAGAAGTGGAGAAGGGCAGATGTTATTCCACTTCACAAATGTGGGAGCAGGGGAGAAGCAGGAAACTACAGACCTGTTAGTTTAACCTCAGTGATTGGGAAAATGATGGAATCACTTCTGAAGGAAATAATTATTCAGTACCTAGAGGACAGAAGGGTACAGGACCCAAGGCAGCATGGATTCACAGTGGGAAGGTCATGTCAGACAAATCTAATAGATTCCTTTGACTGGGTGACCAAAGTAATAGATCAGGGAGGGGCTGTGGACATGGCCTGCCTAGATTTTAGCAAGGCATTTGACTCAGTCCCACATAAAATATTAATATACAAGTTGGCCAGCATGGGAGTAGGTCCCAAGATGGTAGTCTGGGAAAAGAATTGGCTGGAGAACAGGACACAGAGGATAATAGTAAATGGAGTCCACTCTGAAGAAAGGGGGGTTACTAGTGGGGTACCGCAGGGTTCAGTACTAGGACCAGTTATCTTTAATGTCTTTATAAGTGACATTGCAGAGGGACTGTAAGGAAACATATGTCTCTTTGCAGATAACAAAGATCTGCAACAGGGTAGATATGAAATTTGGTGTGGAAAGGATGAGAAGGGACTTGGCAAGGCTGGAGGAATGGTCAAATGCAATGCACCTGGAAAACAAAAACCCAGGGGAAGAGTACACAATGGGGGTGAGATACTGACAACACCAAAAATGGATTGGGACCTGGGGTACTCATATCAGATGACCTAAAGGTGGGCAAGCAATGTGAGAGGGCAGTAAGGAAGATTGGGGGAATACTGGGATGCATAGGGAGAGGCTTCACCAGTAGAAAACAGGAAGTTACTGGCCCTCTGTACAGACAGTTGGTAAGATCACCTCTGGAGTACTGTGTACAGTTCTGGAGACCCCATCTCTGCAAACACATAGACAGGGTGGAGGCTGTCCAGAGGACGACAACCAAAATTGTTCAGGATCTGTGCCAGAAGACATATGAGAAAAGACTAAAAGAGCTTAAGATGTATAGCCTCAAGGAAAGGAGGGAGAGGTGGGTTATGATAGAAACTTTCAAATACCTCAAGGGAATCAACAAAGTCCAAAAGGGTAGCATCTTTCTGAAAAAGAGATGTGCAAGAATGACTGGGCACAATTTGAAGATAGAGGAGGGACGGCTCAGAGGTAATGTGAGGAAGTATTTCTTCACAGAGAGGGTTGTGGATGCATGGAACAGCCTTCCTGAAGAGGTTGTAGAGTCAAAAACAGTGGGGGAATTCAAGAATGCATGGGACAGACATAAGGCAATTCTAGTGGGGGGTAGGAGGCAGTAGGCTGTTGGTTAACTAGGATCTGCAGCTTATCCGTTAGGAAGGGAAATGGACAGACTAAGTGGGCCAAGCGGTCCTTATCTGCCATCAATTTCTATGTTTCTATGTTTCTGTGTTTCTAAGTTTCTATGTTTCTATCTTTCTTAGACCAAAGCATCCTAGTCAGTGGTTACCCTTCTCTGAACAAACACACTATACTATTTTTAGGTGCTTAGTCATGTGTAATTCCCTGCAGTAAGGAATCAAAGTTTTCCTTGAACCATACTAGGGGGTTACGTGAAAGTTTGATACCCAGATACTTGAAAGACCTGGGTGTCCAGCATAGCCCAAGAGGGCTAATATCAGTCTTAAAGACTTTGTGATTTAATGGAAAAAATAGGGACTTACGGGCATTCAATTTATAGTTAGAGCACTAAACCTTGCCATTTCACTTAATAAGGCCGGGACAGAGGATACGGATGGGACAAATGTATTGACAAATCATCAGCATATGCAGTGACTTTCACTTCATGCCGCTCAATTCTCACTCCTTGTATAGAATCATTATTGAGAATATTTTGGATAAGAGATTCCAGATATAAGTTAAATCATAAAGGGGAGAGGGGGCACCCCTGTCTAGTACCTGAGTGAAGTGAGAAAGGATGGGAAAAGGCCCCATTTGCAGAAATTCTTGCAGAGGGGTTTTTATAAAGAGTGGCAATCCAGGAGATAAACAGAGAAGGGAAGTGGAAGGCCTCCAAAGTGCAGAACAAGAAATTCCAGTTCACATGGTCGAATGCCTTCTCGGCATCCAAGGAGACCAAGCCCACAGGGAACTCCACATCCCTGGTAGCCGAGAAGACATGCGACAAAGTGCGTAAATGGTCGGAAGATGAGCGCCCTTTCATGAATCCAACCTGATTTGTACCTATTAACCCAGGAAGAACCAGTGCCAACCTGTTGGCCAGTATTTTAGAGAGAATCTTAATATCCTGGTTTAAAAGAGAGATGGGTCTATAACTTTGAACCTTATCGAGGTCTTTATCAGGTTTGGGAAGCAGAACAATCAAGGACTCATAGAGATATGAATCAGTCTCCTCCCCAGATAGGATTTGCTGAAATAAATGACCAAGTATTGGTACAAGAAGGTCTCGAAAGATATATATATATATATATATATATATATATATATATAAAGCAGAAAATCCATCTGGACCAGGGACTTTATCAGCAGGCATTTCACTAATAACCTTAGCAATTTCCTCCTGGGAAATATTGACACCCAGAGATTCACCACACCTGTCAGGCAGAAGGGGCAAGTGGGAATCTCTTAGATAACCTTGTACATCTTCAGGGCAGGGAGGGTGCTCCATGTTGCTATACAATTTAGAATAATAAGCAGAAAATTCTTGAGCTATCTCAGTAGGAGACACCTTAAGAGATCCGTCTGTTACTGACCTGATAGGTGGGATAAATCTCATTGATTCCTGTTGTTTAATACGCAATTCCAGTAAACGTCCCGCTTTTTCACCCTGATTGGTGTATTTAGCTCTGGTACGAATAATAGCTAGTTCTGCTCTCTCTTGAAGTAACCCCAGGTATTTATCCTTTAATTTCAGGAGTTTCTGAGTATCCTTATCTATGGGATTAGCTGGAAGGTTAGCTTCCAGAAATCTAATTTGAGGACCTCACCTGGCACATGTTATTCAAAGGAATCATGAGGAAGAATTTCTTCACAGAACGGGTGGTGGACAAGTGGAACACCCTGCCAGAGGAAGTGGTGGGGGCTGAAACAATCACGGGATTTAAGAATGCATGGGATAGACACAAAGGAATTCTGGAGGTCAGGGGTAAGGGGCAACAGCCTTCTTGGAAAACATAAACTGAACTTACAAAATTCTATTTTTTCCCTAATAAGTTTGCAATATTTGACGTCTTTAAGGAGTTGATCATTGAGCTTCCATCTAGTTTCCCTATTAAATGAATTGAGCAGTACCAAATTGCATACCACTAGTGAGTGGTCTGAAATTGGGCCAGGTTGAATCGAGGAGGTCTTCACCCCTGGCAGGAGGCACTGAGAAATAAATAAATAGTCAATGCAGGACTGTGAGCCATGTGCCATGGATCTATAGGTAAACTCCCTAGAATCAGGATGTACTACACACCAGACGTCGCAGAGCCCACACTGATCTAATAAATCCCTGAATGCCTTCTGCCAAGGGGTAACCCCACCTAGGCCACTCCCCAGTCTGTCTAAATGAGAATCAAGAACTTGATTGAAATCTCCCCTAAAATAATTTTAATGGGAATCATTGGGAGAATGATAGATATAAGCCTCATAAAGAATCCGGGGTCATCCAGATTAGAGCCATAAACACAGCCCAATAGAATTGGGACAGACCAGAGGGTACCTTTGACCAGAATAAACCTACCCTCGGTATCTTTGATCACTTGTGTAGGAGAGAATAGGATACTCCAGTTAATCATGAGCATGACCCCACAACTATTTGTTGTGCCCTGGGCACTGTAAATCGATCCCACTTGTTGCTTCCTTAATTGCAAAGCTTCCCCTTCTAATAAATGGGTTTCTTGCAAAAAAGTTATCTGTGAACTGAACAGACTTAAATGTTTGAGAACCTGATATTGCTTATGTTGCTTTTTAATTCCCTTAATATTCCAAGACACGAATGTTAACTCATTCACATCCAGAAGAGATATCTAACTGAAATAATTACACTCAGCACACGAGATGCAAACCCCCTTTACATATATCACCAGGGTTACTGCAGTAAAGCCCACCCTCTTCCCTAGCCCCCCCAGAAGTAGATACCGCACATCCCTCTAACCCCCCACCCTCCAACCATGCCCTGGCCTCCCCACACTCCCCCCAAACTGTCACAAGCAACGTTCAGTGCAGTACTGGTTCTAATCCCTCTACTCCCGCCCCCTGATAATGAACCCTGATATTTAGCACTGTTGCACACAGATCTCAGCCTTCAGAGACCATGCCCTGTCAATTATACCCCCAATGAAGGAGAATGGTCCTGGGCCTTCGCTTCATTCCAGCAAAAGCATGGACATGAGAAAGATTGACATAGGAGGGCTATGATAATGCCATCTCATCCCCCACATATTCATGATAACCCAGATTGTTATATATTTTTCTAGTTTCCTCTGCGGCTGGGGGGGTATTACCAATGGTTCCCCCCCCAGTCCAGCCTGACAAACATCACCCCCCAGTCCACCCCCCATCCCAAGCTCAACCCCCCTTACCTGCCAACCATCACAGCGATCTGTTTTCCGTGGAGGGCACATGACCACCGCCACAGGATCTGAAGGGGTTATCCAGTTCCGGGGGGAGCATCCAGGCAGAAGCCGGCAGAAGGCAGCTTGTCAACTATCACGTAGCCCGAAAGGATTTTCCTCATTTCCTCCTCTGCGACTGTGGCGTGCAATGACGCCAAGGGACCGGAGCGTGCTCGCTCCCGCAAGAGCCCCTTCCCAGTGTCTTGCCACAGCACATCCCACAAGTTCTACCCCTGACTTGCCATAGCCTCCAGCCACTGTTAGGAGCCAGTGAGACAGCAAGGCATCCCCGCACCCACCCCTGGAGAAGGAGAGCAGTCTAACGGACACTCATTCCTTCTCCACCCCCGCTCACCTCAACGCCCAGGCTCGTTCCCGAGCCTGGGTCACTGGTGTAGCATGAGGTGTGGCGTCCAGCGCCTCAACCCTCAGTGCCACCAGGCCGGCCCATGATAACCCTGATTGAGATCGGAGGCACAGGGTGAGCCACCAGAAACCAGGACCAGGTCAGCAACACCTGAAGGGAGAAATGCCCCAGCTCGTGTTAAGAGCGAGAATTAAAATGGGAAAAGCTGAAATTGCTTGACCGGAGGAGAAGGCATAAAATCTACCTCTACTCACTACAAGCCAGTATCCAGTAAACAGGGCCTCCCTGAAAAATTGAGAGTACTGCATCCCAGCTAAATAGTGACCCTGCTAAATCCTCCTTGTGTAGAGTTCCCCCACAAGTCCCCAGAGGTTGGAACGCCCTCTAGCAGTCGATTCCTTGGCCCAACCAAATGTAGAGCCGAGATGGAGAAAGCCCAGGACCATCCCAGTAACAGCCCAGAAGGAAAAAAACGAGAAACTAGCCCACAACCAAACTGGGCTCTTTCAATCCCCAACAAAAATAGCCGCCAAAAACCTGGCTCACAACCCCCCCAAGAAGGCCCCAAACCCCAGTATCCATTGCATCAGACCAGCATGGGCCTTTTATGAGATGGAAAGAAAAGAAAAATCAGGGCAGTCTGCGGTGATCCCCAAGTCCACTGCAACATATGCAGTCGCCCAAGTCTTCACATTCCAAAGATTTCTCTAAGGAAAGAAAAACAAAAGTTTGAGTTCTTGACTCCGTGCGATACTCCACCAGCATTCAAGGGTCCTTAAAGAGATCTGGCAGCATGGACTTAAGGCTCCTCAGAGTTTCTTCAGGGTCTTCATAGCTTTTCCAGGATCCATTAGTTGAAATCTGTAGTCTAGCCGGATAACTCATCCTAAACTTCAGACCTGCAGTCACTAGCTTGGACACAATAGGGTGGAACGCCTTGCATTTCAAACGGACCGAGATGGGTAGATCTTGTGAGATTCTCAGCTTTATATGTTCCCAGCGAACCTCTTGCAAAGCATGCACTTTTTGTAAGAAATGCTGTTTCTCTAAATAGTTCAGGAATTGGCACACAATAGGGTGAGGGGGTTCCTCAGGGGTGGCTTATTCCGCAAAGCCCTGTGTGCACGCTCTATAATGTAACCAGAGCTGAATGGAGATGGGCTTGCTACCCACTCGACCAACTTCTGAATAAATGCCACAACATTTTGGCCTTCCTCTCCCTCCGGTAAACCGGGAACCACTACATTATTTCTTCGGCTCCGACTCTCTAGGTCCTCGAGCTTGGCTTCAAAACGAGACAATTTCTGGTGCATCGAAACCAGTTCAGGGTCGAGACTACCAATTCTTTTCTCTATAGAAGCAATTCAGGCTGCATTATCGTAAACAGACAATGAGAGTTCATCTAATTTTCTGGATAACGACTTCAGATCCATTGCCATATCCTTCATTTCCTCTCGAAAGGGTTTGAATTCCTCAAGAAATCTGGACAGCATTAAAGGCTCCTGATCACCACTTTGGCTCAAGAGATCAGGGCCAGAACCACCCGAGGCACTGGATTTCTTAGGGGCCTTCTTGGAAGTTGCTGGAGGGGTATGCTTCTGTGGGGCTTTCTTCATATATGCCTCCATCCGCTTGAGATATAACCAGATTAGAGTGCAACAGCTATTGTACAGCATAGATTCTCAGAAACAAGAGAAAATAGTACATTAAAACACCAAAACGAGATCAAATAAGAGACGGGAGGTAGGAGCTTCTTGAGGGAGCTGCTACTCAGCACTCTGCATCACGTGATCTCGTGGGTGATGTCATTTAGAAAGTCTGCCACAGATGTCAGCTGTAGAGCAATAGCTGGTACAGTAGGTAGTGTAGGTGGAGATCCTCCAGTTGCCATCTCGGCCTCAAGTGGCTGCAGTTTCTGGATTGTGGGTACATGCTCTGGCAGGATGCAGTAGAAATCACAGCTAGATAGATGTCCAAGCTATAGGCCCATGGCCTACCTGATCAGAGAGTCTCATGAGTAGCCGGTGTCTAAAACACAACTTATGCATTGTAGAACTGCAAAAAAGTCACACTGGACTATTGAGGACAGTTACCCTACCAAAGTTATGAATTAGGAGGAGGGCTATATCCCAGGATTAGGCAAGCCAATTACAGATTGTCACCAGAGTCAGATGAGATCAGGAGTTAATCTGCCATTTTCTTGGTGGCCAGACCACGCCCCCCCTTCTGAAAACACTTTTAATGCCGATTTGTGTTTCTCCTGGTGATGATCTCTAGTTGATCGAATTCTATAGTGTCAAACTCTTTGGAAGTTAGACTTACTAAACAGGAATTCCCTTCATCTTTTTTATTTTTTTGAGATTGCTTAACAGTGGTATTGCTATTGGGAAACATTCTGCTAACAGTGAGGATTTTTTTCCTGAGATTTTCAACGTGTTGTTAAGTTTACAGTAAGTCACTTTGTGGGCACAAATAAATGGCAGCTGGCAGGCTTGAAAGTGGCACCTGGTTGAGGAATTCCAGAGGGTGATGGGACAACTGGCAGAGGTACTTTATTTAGGTGGGTACTATTTCTCATAAATGCCCACATAAACACATCAATCAGTGAATATGAATTCTTGATCTGCTTTACGCATTTTCAAAAAAACAGATAATGGTCATTATGCAAGCAACATGATGCATCAAAGGAACATACTGTAGCTTTAAACATTACAGGCAAACAGTATAATAAGGTGCATGCAGTAGATAAAAAAATGAGTTTGTATAGGCAAGGGGAAATTATGCAGAGGCATAGTGGGGAGGGCAATATGGTCAGGGCAATATGAGTGATGGGGAATAGATCAAAAAAGGTAAGTGGTCAGGGTAGTTGCAGGTGAAAATGGAAATGTCATGAAGAAGAGACTTAATGGAGAAGGAAGAAAAGGCAGAGCAGAATGACAGGGGAAGAAGGGGACTAGCGTTTAAGAAACTGATATAAGAAGGCAGCTTGTTCAACTGTCCACAACAGTGCACCCATACTGTATTTAAACAAAATAAAATGGTATTATGCTAGAAGAAGGTGAGGATAGGCACCTAAGAAACCCCTTAGCTAGATGAAAGCCTCTTTCTGGGACTATTTTTTGAGCAGTGTTGTATAGCAGTTAAAATTGAGTTGTACACAGCAGAAACATAGAAACATAGAATTTGATGGCAAATCAGGGATGCTTGGCCCACTCAGTCTGCCCATTTTCTTTACCTGTTTTATATACCACAGATCCTAAATGATCTGTGGCTTACCCTGCCTGTCCTATCACTTGAGTTCCTTTATGTCTGTCCAATGCATTTTTGAAGTCCCTTATTTTTTCCCCCTCAACCTCTGCAAGGAGGCTGTTCAATGTATCCACAACCCTTTCCATAAAAAAATACTTTCTCATGTTACTTCTGAGACTACCCTCCTCTAATCTCATACCATAGCCCCTTGTTCTTGAAAATCTTCTTTTATGATAGATGCTACCTGCTTATACATTATTTATACCCTTGAGATAATAGAAAGTCTACCTCATGCCCCCCCCATCCAGGAAATACATATTAAGATTCTCTAGTCTCCCCTCATATGACTTCTGGTACAGTCCGTGCACAACTTTTGCTGCATTCTTTGAAATGCTTATATTCTGTCTCTGTCCCTCCTGAGATGTGCCCCTAGAGCAGGACACAGTACTCTAGATGAGGCCTCAACAATGTTTTATACACTGGCACTTCCACCTCCATCCTCCTGTTGGAGACACCTCTCTCCCATTGCACCCTTGCATTCCACTTGCTCTCCTCACATCCTTCTCACATTATTTGGTAACCTTTAGGTCATCAGATATGATTACTCCAAGGTCTCTTTCCTTCTTGGTGGCCATAGGTACCTCCATCCCCACGATCGTATACTCCTACCCGGTATTTCTGTGTCCCAGGTGATCTTGCACTTTTATGCATTGAATCTTAGCTTACATACCCTTGACCACTCTTCAAGCTTGCTTAGGTCCCTTTTCATTTTCTCTACCCCTCCTGGAGTGTCAACCCTGTTACAGATCTTTGTGTCATCTGCAAAGAGAAATACATTCCCTTCTAGCCCTTTTGCAATGCCACTTATGAAAACATTAAAGAGGACTGGTCCAAGCACCAATTCTTGTGGGACCCCACTGATCACACCCTTTCTTCAGATTGAACTCCATTCACCACCATCACCCTTTGTGTCCTTTTGCTCAATTTCTGACCCAGGATACCACTATGGAATCTACTCCTAGGCTTCCCAGCTTGTTTGCAGGCCTCCTATGTGGACAGTGTCAAAGGCCTTGCTGATATCCAGGTAGCAATGTCCACCGCCCTTCCCTGATCCACCTCCCTAGTCACCCAGTCAAAGCAACCTATCAGATTTGTTTGACAAGATCTTCCTACTGTGAATCCATGCTGCTTTGGATCATGTGCTCAACTGGATTCAAGATATTTCACAAACCTTTCTATTAGCTTCTCCACCACCAAGGTCATGCTGACTGGCCTGTGTTTGCCAGCCTCCTCCTTGCTCCCACATTTGCAGAGGGACTACATTTGTCCTCCTCCAGTCCTTTGTTACCAAACCTGTTTCCAGAGATCTGTTGAACAGGGCTGTCAGTGGTGCTGCCAGTTCATCTCTGAGTTCTCTTAATTCTCTGGGATGTATCTTGTCAGGCACATCTTATCAGGCCCCGTTGCCTTGTCCACTTTCAGATTAGCAAGTTCCTATCAGACTCTTTGTTCTGTAAATGGACTGAGTTCCACCTCCCTCCCCGTGGTGCTTTTTTCGCCTAACTGTAGTCCCTCCCCTTCTTCTATGAATACTGAATAAAAATACTTTTTCAGTATTTCTGCTTTTTCTTAGTCCCCCTATGCACACACCCCTCTTTCTGTTTTTAGACTCTCAATCCCACCCTTAGCCTTTTTTCTTTCACTAACATACCTGAAAAAGTTCTTGTCCCCTTTTGTTATTGCCTGGGCTATGTTTTCTTCTGTTTGTGTCTTTGCACTCCTGATTGCTTTTCCTTCCTCCCTCTGCTTCTCCAGGTACAGTTCACTATCTTCTTCCCTCTGTGTTTCCTTGTACCTTCTGAATGCCCCCCTTTTCACCCTTACCTTTTTTGCCACTTCCTTTGAGAATGGTTACAGGAAAGGGTACCGGAGCCATGTATTATTTTGATCCATTAATTTTTTTCTGAATATGCATCTGTTTCAGGTCCTATTTAGACAGGGCCAAGATGGCTACCACATCACATAATGAAATAGTGTATGACAGCTTATGTCACCCAGGGTGGAATGCCTCATGTTTTCATGGGAAAGCTAACAGGAATGGCTTACAGGAAGGCTAGGGAGGAGGCAATAAAGCAATAATCCCAGAGGGGAGTCATTCCTGGAGATGTTCTCCTGTTGGACAAAGTATACAGGTACATCTTGTAATGTTAGCAAGGAGGTGCTGAAATATGGGGACACAAACACACACTTCCACTTGGGGGGAAGGCTGGGACAGCATGGAATTGTCTCTTATATGGTGAGGGTACTCCACCACAGCCAACAGGAATAAATTAGGCAGCTGAAGTTCAGCTTGTCCTCTTGGACTTGAACATCTAAGACCAGAGCCCTGTCATTCAAAGATTAGCTGACTGGTAAGGTAGCACAGTAAGGGACCATTCTCTTTTTAGCTAGGGCAGGTTATGAATATTAGGTAAGAAAAGCTCAGATTTTTGCTGTATACCAACTCACTGATTAATTTGTTTAGTTTGTGTTTTTAGGGAAGTCATAGGATAGATGCTACAATTTCGGGCAAATCCAACATTCCTTTGCTCTCAGCTCCCTGTTCCCCTTAGAACCAGTTGGTTCTGTGTTGGGCTTGGGTGCAGACTGGTTCCCTTTAGGCTGCCCTCCCTGGGTCCCTTTAAAATCATGTGCTGCCCCACCCCCATTGCTGTTATGCTGCAAATGTAGTCAACTATACAGAGTTCCATAATCTAAATCATTGTCTATGACCTTATTATTTATGGCTCAGCTACCTCCACTGCTCTAAGGCGTATCTCAGTCACTCTAAATAAGGCCTGCCAGCTCCTCACGGGGGCTCAAAGACTGACTCACATGTGTGATCTGTACTATGAATCAGGCTGGTTGAACCTATCAAATCGTCTTATTTATCTCACCTGCACAATGGCAAAAAAAACTATCTTGGGACTGACTCCATTATGTATTCAAAACCTACTCCGACTGAATCCTGGCTCATGACCCTCCACCAGATCTGAACGCCAACCTTTCCTGGTTCCGAGATGCCGGACTGCACAGGGACAAAGATATTTCGCATACAGGGCCCCGACATAGTTCAATGCGCTTAGTCCACCTACTCTATCCTCAACCTCATTTAAAGCTTTCAAATCCATGCTCTATGCCTACCTCACCACCACTAGCAACTGTGATTGTGCTAGATAAAGACTACTAATCCTCATGTCCATCCACACATCTGAGGCCTCTTCCTCCCTGACTAATGAACCCTCTGGTACCTCTACTACTTCCTGTCTCCCACCCAAACTCACTCCCCCCCTTTTTCCTGTCCCCTCTCACTTACTCTCCCGCTCACAACCTTTCCCTCCTCTCTAGCCTCCTTTTGGCGCCTAATGATCACCCACTCCCTGGAAGTTTCCTTAACCTCGAAATTGTCTACTCGCTTGAACCTGTTATAGCTTGTTTTTCTATGAAACTTAAAAACGTTACTGCCTTAAACTGTTAATCGCAAATTTATGAAGTAACTATCCTGTCTGGTTTTACCTGTAATGTGTATCGTGCTTTGTTAAATATTCTTTGTGATGTGGAACCTTTGTAAAAGAGCCCTGGCTCAAAGGTATTAATTTCTAGACTAATAAACTAAACTAAACTAAACTAGCCATATGCAAATCAACGCTCCCTGCTGCCTCCTTCTCGGAGTTGCATGCACCATCCAGTAGCCATATGTGCAGGTTGTCAGGTACAATTTTAAGAAATTGTTCCCTTACAATCAAATCTTTTATTTGCTGTGTAGTACTTGATTTAGCCCCATCCACCCAATGGTTGAGACAGGCACAAATGTGGACATGCAGTTCAACATGGCTGTCTCCTGGGTCTTTTCCAGTTGTCTGAATTTTCACCTATAAGCCTTTAGAAGTCAATTCAAAACATTTCAATAACAGTCTTTTAACTTTATCATAGTTCATGCAATCATTATGATCCATTCTAGCTAATGCATGAAAAGTAAAGACATTAAGCAGAGGTATGAAGTGGGACATCCACAAAACTATGTTCAATATAAACTGCACACACACCCTATCAAATGATTTTAAAAATAAATTATGATAATCCCCCTCTTGATATTGTGGGAACATTTTTTAATTAATTGTGGCTTTGTGGCAAAGTGTGGTTCCTCTATGGAGGCACTCACAGTGGAGACCAAGGAGGATGCTGGGAACCTCCACAAAGGACACCCACAGGAGGGTGGCAGGGGACCCTGCAGGGGAAGGAAACAACTCCTGGTGGGCAACTCCATTGTTAGGAAGGTAGAACTGGGGGAGGAAGGGGAGAGGGAGGTAAGGTGCCTGCCTGACGCCATGGCTTGGAGGAACAGAGAGCGAATCCTCAGGATTGCTGGAGCAGCTGCACAGGGGAGGGAGCTGGATGTCATTGTCCACCTAGGGACAAATGATCTGGCTAAGAAAGGGATTAGAGAAGTGCAGGAAGAGTTTTTGGAATTAGGGAGGGGCCTTAGTCAAGTATCACACACGGTAACCTTCTCAAAGGTGCGGCCCATCTATGGCATAGGAGAGGCTAGGGTGTTCCACACCATGGGATTCAATCAGTGGTTGAAAAACTGGTGTGGAGCTAAGGGATTTGGCTTCATTGGGGACTGGGGGTCCACCTGGAGTGATGCAAGCCTATACTGGCATGATGGGCTGCATTTGTCCGGAGGGAACCAGGATCCTAGGTGATAGGTTTAAATGCTTCATTGGCAAGCATTTAAACTAGCCAAGGGAGAGGCACTGGAAAGGAGCAGGGAAATCCTAGCCCCCCCAAATAATCACAGTAGTAAGTGCGGCAAACACCAACATAGAGGTGTCGATAGGGAGAAGGGCTGGGGTAAATGGAGAAAGTGACAAAGGCAAGAAGGACAGGGATGGGGCAAAAGGGAGTAAGGCCATCAGGAAATGGAGGGTAATGAGTACCAATGCCCGTAGTCTGGGCAACAAGCTTCCTGGGCTGGTGGCCTTGATGGAAGAGGGATGCCTGGATATCGTAGCAGTCACAGAAACATGGTACACAGAGAACCATGACTGGGATGTTAACATACCAGGGTACATAACCTACAGGAGAGACAGGCAGGGGAGAAGAGGGGAGGAGTAGCTCTCTCATGTAGGGAAGGATAAAAGCAACTGAAAAAAAGAGTAAACAGGGAGGAGAGGAGGCACTGTGGGTCACCTTGGAGACTGGAAAGGCACCACAATCCACACAGGGGTTGTATACAGACCCCCATGTCAGGGGGAGGGAATGGACAAGGATATGAAAGAAGCCATTCTTCAAATGGAAGAGAAAGGGGAGATACTATTGATGGGAGACCTGAATATGCCATATGTTAACTGGAGCACATTTGCTGCAGCCACATCCAAGAGCAGGGCCATTCTTGATACCCTACATGTGGCAGGCCTCAGACAGCTAGTTTCTGAACCCACTCATAAGGGAGCAATCTTAGACCTCATACTCTCAAATGGGGGCAGTGAGAGGATCTCACATCTAGAAGTAGGTTGCCATCTGGAGACAAGTGACCATAAAACTGTGGTTCATGTTAAATTCAGCTACAGAGTCAAGCCATACAAAAGTGAGGGTACTGGACTTTAGGAGGGCTGACTTAGGCAAGATGGGAGAGTGCCTCAGAAAAGCACTAGCAAACAGGCTAGAAGGAGGTGAGGAGCAACAATGGGGAATCATCAAAACTGCCATCACAGAGACAACAAGCCTTTGTGTGAAGCAAATAAACAAATCAAAATGAAAGAAAAAGCCACTATGGTTCTCAAAAGAGGTGGCTGTGAAAGTCAGGAAGAAAAAGATAGCATTCCGTAAGTATAAGGAAACACAGAAGGAGCAGGACAGAGAGCTGTACCAGTTAAGGCAGAAGGAAGCAGGGAGGGAAGTCAGAATAGCAAAGGCCCAAACTGAGGAAAAGATAGCCAACTCAGTTAAGAAGGGGGATAAAACCTTTTATAGGTACATCAGCGAGCGTAGAAAGACAAAGGGAGGGATAGTGAGGCTGAATAGAAGGAACAGTGGGTGGGCAGAGGGTGACAGTGAAAAAGCAGGGATACTGAATGAATATTTCTGCTCAGTATTCACAAAAGAGGAGGGGGAAGTGCCTAATCCAATTAACAGAAGCACTCTTGATAGGGGGGTCGATCCCAGTCCTTTCACAGAAGAAAAGGTTCTGTAAGAACTCCTAAAACTGAAGTTGGACAAAGCAATGGGTCCTGATGGAATTCACCCCAGAATTCTAAAAGAATTAAGGGAAGAACTAGTGAAACCACTGGCTACCCTTTTTAATAAATCATGGGAAGATGGTGTGGTACCCGAGGACTGGAGGAAGGCGGATGTGATTCCACTTCTCAAAAGTGGGACCAAGACAGTGGCAGGAAACTACAAACCTGTCAGTCTGACCTCTGTGGCAGGGAAAGTGATGGAGTCACTTTTGAAGGAAAGAATAGTTGAGTACCTAGAGGCCATTGAAGCACAGGACACAAGGCAGCATGGGTTCACAGCAAGAAGGTCATGTCAGATGAATCTAATAGATTTCTTTGACTGGGTGACCAGAGTAGTAGACCAGGGAGGGGCTGTGGACATAGTCTACCTAGACTTTAGCAAGGCATTTGATACAGTCCCACACAAAAAATTAATAGTCAAATTAACCAGCCTGGGAGTGGGTCCCAGGGTGGTAGTCTGGTAAAACATTGGCTGACAACAGGACACAGAAGGTAATTGTAAATGAGTCACTCTGAAGAAAGAGGGTTACTAGTAGGGGTACAGGAGGTTCAGTATTGGGTCCAGTCCTTTTTAATGTCTGCATCAGTGACATTGCAGAGGGACTGGAAGGAAAAGTATGCCTTTTTGCAGATGACACAAAGATCTGCAACAGGGTTGATACACAAGGAGGCATGGAAAGGATGAAAAGGGACTTGGCAAGGTTGGAAGAATGGTCAGAAGTATGGCAGCTAGGATTCAATGCAAAGAAGTGCAAAATAATGCACCTGGGAAACAAGAACCCAGGGGAAGAATACACAATGGGTGGGGAGGTAGTAACAACAACAAAAAAGGAAAGGACCTGGGGGTAATCATATCAGATGACCTTAAGGTTAGCAATCAATGTGAGAAGGCAGTAGGGAGGGCTGGGGTATACTGGGATGTATAAGGAGAGGCATCAGCAGCAGAAAACAGTAAGTTGTTATCCCTCTGTACAGACAGTTGGTGAGACCCCATCTGGAGTACTGTGTCCAGTTCTGGAGACCCCATCTCCGCAAGGACATAGACAGGATAGAGGTAGTCCAGAGGAGGGCAACTAAAATGATGCAGGGTCTGCAAGAGAAATCGTATGAGGAGAGACTAAAGGAGCTTAATATGTATACCCTTGAGGAAAGAAGGGAGAGGGGGGACATGATAGAAACTTTTAAATACCTCAGTGGAATCAACAAAGTCCAAGAGGGTAGCATCTTCCAGAAAAAGAGACATGCAAGAACAAGGGGACACAATTTAAAGATAGAAGTAGGGCAGTTCAGGGGCAATGTGAGGAAGTATCATTTCACAGAGATGGTAGTGGATGCATGGAACCACCTTCCTGAGGAGGTTGTGGGGTCTAAAACTGTGGGAGAATTCAAGAATGCATGGGACAGACATAAGGCAATTCTTGTGGGGGGTAGGAAGAAATAGGCTGTTGGTTAACTAGGATCTGTGGCTTATCCTGCAGGTAGGGAAATCGGCAGACTAGATGGGCCAAGTGGTCCTTATCTGCCATCAAAGTCTATGTTTCTTTGTTTCTATGTTTCTATGTTGTGGGTTAGAAGCCTTTCATCATTACTTATGGTTTGCCGCAGTGTTTGCTGGCATAATTTCACCACCTATTTCTCATGCTGTTGTCTGTGGATCTCATGCTGTCATTCTGTCTCTCTCTCTCTCTCATTCCACCTGCATTGGGATTTCATGCTGTCAAACCCTTTCTCTTTCTTCTGCCTCTAGCCTTACTTTTTCCCTTTCAGCCTGCAGCCTTGCCCTCCGCAGTTCCATCCTTCAGTGCAAGCTCTGCCTTCAGGATTTCAAGTCAATGTTGAGCCTCCACTGCAGTAGCTCTTAACTCAGAATTGCCTGAACTGCTTCACCAACTCATAGCTCAGTGTGCCCCCCCTTAGTCAATCAATGTAGCCTCAGTCTCACCTCCTTGGAAACCTCTCTCAGCTACCGCCTGTTGCACATGTATTGGGTCCTGCACCTCTGAGACTGTCTTCCCCCTTGCATCCGGTCATGTGCTGACATGGCTTCCATGAGTCCACTGTTTGTCAGGTACTCATGGTCAATCCTCTTATTTGTGTAAAGCTCATAAAGCTGCTATAAATTAAGTCTACTATAGGTTGGGTAGCTCATATTCCCTAGCAATGCTGCACTACACTGTCTAGAAAAATAAATAAAGCAATAGTAAACAATATGACCTTTTGTATATTCTGCTACGTGACTGTTAGAGGTATATTTCTGCTGGCACTCTGTTACCTCGTGTGCTAGGCAATGCTTTACCATTCTCTCAAAGTTCCTGCCTTACCGGAAAGAACACTGTGCACAAATTCTGGTTTTAAATCTGTGCACTGATCTGCACCACACTGGCACCATTTGCTGCACTAATCACACCACTTTGCCACCAATATGACAAAATTCCCCTTCACCAGGGACTTCTAGTTCATTGTCACCACCATGATTTTACCAGAACAGGAACCAGGAAACCTTTTTTTACCTCCTCCTTGAACAACGTCAGGAAAGTCAGCACAATAATTGTGGGTTGAGTGCCCCTGCAGAGACAGACTGCAGTGCTCAGACTTGGCCTTTCTGATGGCCCGAGTGCACTTGTTTCGAGTGGCAGCATTTAACTGCCTGTCACTGGGCCAGCCAGCCTCAATTTCACGGTGCCGTAGGTTGTTCCTATGTTTGAGTTGGTGGATCAAAGCTGGGGTTACCAAGGGGGCATTCTGCCTTTTAGAATGGCGGGTCGACATTGGGGCAAAGATATCACAGGCATTATTAAAAGTTTGGGTAAAGAAGGAGAGAGCTGTGTCAATGTCAGGAGTTGCCTGTATAGGAGACCAGTCAATTTGGGACAGAAGTTCCTTAAGTTTTGTCAGACCACCAGGTATTAGACGCCGCCGGCATGTGGACTGTGCTATGGGTTTGGGGACTGAGGATGACCAGTGGAATAGAATGGGGGAGTGATCACTGAGAGAGTCTGGGAGGACTTGTACATTGGGGATCCGATTAGGGCGGTTGGTGAGTACCACATCAGGCAGGGTACTGGAGCCTCTCTTGGGGTTAGGCCTGGTAGGTTGGGTAACTAGTTGTGTTTGGTCTATTGCAGGAAAGGAGTCATGGGTAGAGGAGGAGGAGGGGCTGAGGCAGTTGACATTTAAGACACCCACCAGAATTTGATCAGTGGAAGGAGGTAGTGAGGAAAGGTATTCTGTAAGAGAGGCAATGGACTGCATTTGGTCCCTGGGGGGCACGTATGCAGTAGTCAGATAAAGGGGTCCCTTTAAAGGGTCAGGGGTTAGTTTTAGCATAAGCGCCTGGGCCCTGGAGTCAAGGACTGGATTAGGCAGGGCTATTACAGGGAGAGATTCCTTGACATAAACAGCACAGCCGCTGCCCCGTCTTCCAACACGGTCGGACCAGAAGAGGGTGTAACCAGGAAGGGAGACCAGGGAGTCAGGGGAGGATTTCGACAGCCAAGTCTCAACCAGAGCGATGACATCAGGGTTAATTGATGTGACCAGGCATTGTAGTGAGTCAAACTTTTTTAGGAGGCTACAGATATTCATGGAGACCATGCATAGGCCTGTGGTGCTAGTAGGAGAACTTCTGGGAACTAAACCATTATGATTCTTGTGACAACAAAGGGGACAAGAACCATGTATTCTTTTTTTTTATACACAATTTTTTGGTAATTTTGTTCTCCCCTGGCCACATTCCAACTGCCCCCCCAGCTCCATCACTCAGCTCCTCTGAGACTTACCTTATGCCTGGCAACCTTTGCCAGAGGACTTGTGGCTTGTGCCCAGCCACTGGTATGGAGCCTGTGGGGGGGTGGTCCTCATCTTGCTTTCTGGAGGTATTTTCCACCAATGTTTCTCCTTTTTACTTCCCCAGGGACCTCAGCCAATACAGTCAAGCATGCATGTGGAGGCACCCATTCAAGCTGACACCAGCCACAAACCCCAATCCACCACCCCCGACTTAGTACCAGCCCTCCCAGTGCCTGAGGCTGCCACCGAGCATCCAATCAGAGGGAGCCAGGGAAGCCTACCTCCACAATGCAGTAGAGGAGAGCTGCCTTGCTGCCACTTCATCCATTCCCAGCCCCTCCAGCCAATCCCAGCAACCTGTGCTCATTCCCAAACATGGGTCACCAACGTAGTGAGAGGTTAGGCGTCAAGCGCCTCAGCCCTTTGCACTAATGAACTAGCTCAAGCCATGTATTCTTTTGATTCATTTATTTATTTCTGAATATGCATCTGCTTGGACTGGGCTAAGATGACTGCCAGATCACATGATCAAGTTGTATATGACAGCTCATGTCACCCAGGGTGGAGGGACTGATGTTACATACATACTTAGACAGTGTCGGCAGATATGGGCCTTTGGCCCACCCAGCCTGCCTATTTGAGCTTGTAAGTTCAGTTTATGTTTTCCTAGAAGTCTGTTGCCCCTTATCCCTGACCTCAAGAATTCCTTTATGTCTATCCCATGCATTCTTAAATCCCGTGATTGTTTCAGCCCCCACCACTTCCTCTGGCAGGGTGTTCCACTTGTCCACCACCCGTTCTGTGAAGAAATTCTTCCTCACGTTTCCTCTGAATTGTCCTCCCTCCAACTTCATCCCATGCCTCTAGTCCTGGAACATCTTTTCACTTAAAATAGTGCATTCCTGCACCTGTTCCTCCCTGTAAGATACTTGTATGTCTCTATCATATCCCCTCTCTCCCTCCTCTCCTCCAGGGAGTACATGTTCAGTGCCTTCAACCTGTCGTCATAGGACTTGTGATGCAATCCATGCACCATCTTTGTTGCCCTCCTCTGAACCTTCTCTACCCTGTCTATGTCCTTACGTAGGTAAGGTCTCCAGAACTGAACTGTAGACCCTTTTTAGGTTTGCCAGGGGAGTTGCTATTAAGGGAGGGGCCAGGATTCGGTTCCACATCACTCGCCAGTAGTAGGTGAAGAGAGGCTAGGAATTTAAGCTGCAGCTTACATATAGATTTGATAAATGACCGTTTCTTCCTTGTTTGATGGTAGGTTGTGAGGGAGAGATATGTGCACCCATTCTTTAGAAAGAGGTAGTGTAGGGCGGGTTTGGCATATTGTTTGGTAAGGAGTAGGTTAGAGAAGGAGAAATCACAGAGTGAGGGGATGTTGTGGTGTATGACCAGAGGTAGAGACAGCGAGGAGTAGTTTAGGCAAACCAGGAGGAGAAGGCAAATAATGGGGGTCAGTGCTAGTAGTTTACCACACGGTGGCAGCATGCACTCACATAGGAGAGACATGTTAGCGTATTTTTGTTTATTTTTTTAGGTTAGGAAACAAAGAGTAGCAGGCAGAGTAGGGAAAAAAGGGAGTTAGTTTAGAGGGTGAAGCAAGGATTCAGCAAAGTGGAGGAGAATGAGAAAGGTGGAGAGGGTGGAAAGAGAAATCGGGTTCAAAAGTGGAAAAAATCGCGAAAAGGCAGGGCTGCTCTCAGGAGGGCTGTTGGCAAGGTCTTTCAGTCAGCGAGTATGACTAACGCCACCAGTGGTTATAGAGTATAAGGAGCCAATGGAAAAGTGGACACTTAGTCATATGACCACCAAAAGCCGATAAAGCTAAAAGGCTCACCAGGGTGGTAGGGGAGCTGCACGGTGTCAAGTGGGACCAGTATCCACAGAGGAGCTGTAACACTAGCTGAAAATGGCTCACCTCAGGCGGGTAGAGTGGCTTGCTCCTGAACGCCAAGCATGTTTAGGCAGTCCAGTAGCAAAGTGAAAACAGCCGCTCTCGGTGAACGGTGGGTCCAGCTAGTGCCACCAGCCCTTACTGAAGAGAGCCGGTGGGAGAAAGTGTTTTAAAACATACCTTACGGCTTTTGCGCCTTTAGCAGTATGGGGTGTCAGTGAGCGGCTGGGCTCCTGGTTCCCTTCCCGGGCAAGCGTGCGGCCCCTGTCCACAGGAACTCCTGGAGGAGCGCGCCTTTTTTTTTCTTTGGGGACTGCAGGGCAAGCGGTGATCCCTGAGGCTTCTTGGGGTGCGGTGGAGGGTCCTTGGGTCCGGGGAGGAGCAGGTCCGAAGCCCCGGTGGGCTTGGAGAAGTTCCTGAGGAGAGTAGCAGGGAGAGGCAGTTAAGTAGGCAGGCCTGCAAAGGCAGACAAAAGAAAGGGGCTGAAGGTGAGAAGAGGGTGGGGATTAGTGACAGGAGAGCAGGTCCAGGTTGCAGGCAGCTTAGATTGCTAAAGTATTGAATTACCAAGGTGCAGAGAAGCAGTTGGGATTTGAGATTTCAGAAAAGGCAGGAAGGGGACAGACAGCAGGAGTTTTAAGTACAGTCAGTGAAAATTGCACAGTCAAGTCAGCTAGGATTTACATTTAAGGTCTCAACTGTACTTGTAGCAGGGGTTTGGGATTAACAAAGGTGCAGAGAGGCAGTTGGGATTTGAAAATTGAGAGAAGGCGGGAAAGGGACAGAGTGAAGCACTCTTGAGTACAAGGAGTGAGAAACACACAGTCTAGGCAGCTTACAGCTAGATTTAAGGTGAACAGCAGTTCTAGTAAAATTCAGTAAATTTTAGGCAGAAAAGGGAGGGAGTAGAACAGCTAGAGGCAGAGTTAGAAATTAGTCTAAAATTACATAGTCAGTGCAGCCAGGTTAGGAAATAACTTCACAAATTAAATTTAGGCAGGAATTACAGTGTTCACAGTTAAAGCACAAACAGGCAGAAACCCAAAAATGTCCACAGAGGAGCTGTAACACTAGCCGAAAATGGCTCACCTCAGGTGGGGAGAGTGGCTTGCTCACAACCCCCAAGCACGTTTAGGCAGTCCAGTAGCAAAGTGAAAACAGCTGCTTCCGGTGAACGGTGGGTCCAGCTAGTGCCGCCAGCCCTTACTGAAGAGAGCCAGTGGGAGAAAGTGTTTTAAAACGTACCTTACGGCTTTTGCGCCTTTAGCGGTATGGGGTGCCAGTGAGCGGCTAGGCTCCTGGTTCCCTTCCTGGGCAAGCGTGCAGTGGGCGGCCCCTGTCCACAGGAACTCCTGGAGCAGCGCAGCTTTTTTTTTCTTCAGGGACTGCCGTGCAAGCGGTGATCCCTGAGGCTTCTTGGGGTGCAGTGGAGGGTCCTTGGGTCCAGGGAGGAGCAGGTCCGAAGCCCTGGTGGGCTTGGAGAAGTTCTTTATGGCTTTTGCACCTTTAGCAGTATGGGGTGCCAGTGAGCGGCCGGGCTCCTGGTTCCCTTCCCGGGCAAGCTTTCGGCGGTCGGCCCCTGTCACAGGAACTCCTGAGAGCGCAGCTTTTTTTTCTTCGGGACCTCCACAGCGTGATCCCTGAGGCTTCTTGAGTGCAGTGGAGGTCCTTGGGTCCGGGGAGAAGCAGGTCCGAAGCCCCGGTGGGCTTAGAGAAGTTCCTGATCACTGGTCAATGCTTATACTAGAACTGGTGATACCTGTGAGGATCTGTGGCTAGTGGGCCAGATTTCAAATCTGTAACATGTGCATCATTGGCCTGTTAGGTGGACATAAGAACCCATACGCAAGGTATAGAAGTGCTGTATAGACTGTGATCCACAATTAATTTGACCTGTGGCAGGATAAACAGCAGAGATTTCTTTGGTTTGCAAGCAAAGATGGGTGGGAAATTTTGTTTGGTAAGCGAAAGAACACTAGAAAAGCAGACATTACTTGACATGATGAGGGGAAACACCATTTATCATTTTTATTTCAGATTAGTGAAGGCTTACATTTTGGAGGGTCTATACAAAGCATTCTAGTGGGGGTGGTGGTTGTCTTTTATCAACAGTTCAAAGTTCTGAGAAGCAGGTGTAAAGATTTGGTTTGGTATGTCTTTTTCAGTGAGTTGTTGTAGGGTCTACCAGCAGGTAAAGATGCAATCTGACCAATGAGATGGTAGGATTTTTCCTGCTCATTTTTTAACCAAGAAATACTATATAACAGGGAGCAGCATATCATGGATGTTGCCACACTCGTTTTCATTATAAGTAAAGCAGCTGTAGGCTGAAGCGACTTATGCATCCGATAAATGGCAATATCTCATGATATACCAAATGCTGGGGTGTGTTATTATTACTATGCAAGGAGTCGGTGGGTGATGTTGAAGAACAATTAAATAAAATAATTCAAAACATGTTTTTACAGGGAAGGTGCTATATTTAGAGTCAGAGCCAAAACATAGTAGTTACAGCCAGGGGCTGCCCTTCCTCCTACCCAGTGCAATCATGGTGGTATGGGGAGGTTACACAGGCTGTCAGGTTCAAGAATAGGCAATCTCTGGGCTCCGTATCAACTGACACTGTACTTCTTTTGCCATCACCCCCACCTTGGCAAAACAGCATTACCATATCCTTAGTCAGCCATATCTTGCAACAGTTAGGTATAGCTGGGTCATTTAATTGCAAGACAAAAATTGACTCTAAGCATCTGACTACAGTACTTCCCAAATGGCATGGTTTATTGGTGAAATGATAGGGATAGATCAACAAACCTTGTCTACTGTGAAGAAAATTTTAATTCTGAAGGCTGCATACATCTCCAAAGCTGACATACAAACTTCTATATTTATTCAAAGAGTAGTTGTGTAGATTTACCAAGCAGTCAAATCCTGATTTATCCATGCTCTTAAAGAGTGAGAGGGATGGGTTGTGAACTTTACCACGAATAATTGAAGTAGCTCATCAACTCATGGACATATTTCTGGGAATACATTGAATTTTTATGGATGCACTGGTGAAGCCCTGCAGTCCTCTTGCTAACACTCTAGTAAAAGGAAGCTGTCAAGATTTCAAACTGGCTAGATAAAATTGGGGCTTTGTGCACTCACTCCGCCATTTGAAGCAGTCTGCTGTGTCTGTTCAGCTAAGCAGTGTTGCACTTCACTCTTTTGTGTGATAACCTGGTTACAAGCTTCAATCTGGGTAGTATTCTCTTTCTTGAAAGTTTCATGGCTCATTAACATTAGTCAGCGTTTACCACTCATAAACTGAAACTGAGATTGAGGAAGGAGGTTCATATTTCAGATGATGGATCTGCAAGAATTAAAGACATGACAGCAGTAACTAACACACTAACTTATGAAAATCCTTAATTTTTTTATTGATTATTCTGGTTGTTGTTCATATTTTGGAAATTAATTGGTCAAAGTTAATAGGACAAAGAAGGGTAATATGGGATGTTGCATGCAGGCAGAGATAAAGGTCTCTCAATTCTGAACACATCATGGAGAGGTGGGTGTGTGACTGTGTGTGAGTGTGTGTGTGTATGTGTGTGTGTGTGTGTGTGTGTGTGTGTGTGTCTGTGTGTGTGTACCCCCTTACCTGTGCGATGATCTGTTAACCTGTTCCTGGTACATTAATCTTTTTCTAGTCAGTTTGCAAATAGATGTAATCATACACTATAGGTACTACTGTATTTAGAACAAGAAAGTGCATGTGTGTTAGTTTGTCACAGTGCTTATCCTAAATGAACTAGAAGTTAGGGTTAGATGCATAATTAAACAAATGCCATATAAGGCAGTGTCTGTATTATTTCTCATACAGCAGTTAAATAAACACAGACAGTTCCTCACCTTCCATCAGCACGCAGTACACACCCATGAGGATTGCCATGCCACTGCTCGGGGTTCACACAGTGCTTCTGAGCTTCACTCTCTGGTTCACGCAATTCCTCACTTTGCACCAGCACACAATACCCCACTGTTATTAGTGTCATGTCACCCCACTGTCTTCAAGAAGTGCTTCTTAGCCTCGCTCTAGAGTACAGGCAGTTCCTCGCCTTTCAGCAGCATGCAGTACACAGCTGTTATGGGTGCCATTTCACCGCACTATGTTCATGCAGTGCTTCTGAGCATCACTCCCTAGTACAGACAGTTCCTTACTTTTCACCAGCATGCAGTACACAACAGGGATGGGGACCATGACTCCACACTGTGTTCATGCAGGACTTCTGAGAACCACTCCTAAGTGCAGGCAGTCCCTGACCTTTCGCTGGCACACAGTACACAACCATTATGGGTGACATGTTGCACCACTGTGTTCATGCACTGCTTTTGAGCTTTGTTCTACAGTGCAGGCAGTCCCTCACCTTTCACCGGCAAGCAGTACATAAAAGGGATGGGTGCCATGTCACAGTACTGTGTTCATGCAGTGCTTTAGAGCATTGCTCCCTAGTGCAGGAAGTCCATTAACTTTCACCAGCATGCAGTACATAAAAGGGATGGATGCCATGTCAAAGTACTGTGTTCATGCAGTGCTTTAGATCATTGCTCCCTAGTGCAGGCAGTCCATTACCTTTCACCAGCATGCAGTACATAAAAGGGATGGGTGCCATGTCTCAGTACTGTGTTCATGCAGTGCTTTAGAGCAATGCTCCCTAGTGCAGGCAGTCCATTACCTTTCACCAGCATGCAGTACATAAAAGGGATGGGTGCTGTGGCTCTCCACTGTGTCCATGCCATGCCTCTAAGCATCGCTGCTCAGAGTAAGCACTCCATGACCTTTCACCAGCACACAGTACACAATTGTAATGTGCGCCATGTTGTACCTCAGTGTTCATGCAGAGCTTCTGAGCATCACTCCATACTGCAGACAGTCCCTACACATTAATTAGCTTGCATCACAGCAACGTGATGGGTAGCATGTCACCACACTGTGTTCATGCAGTGCTTCTAAGCATCAATCCACAGTGCAGGCAGTCCCTGACATTTCCCCAACACACAGTACACCACTGTGATGGGTGCCATTTTGCCCATTGTATTCATGTAGTACTTCTGAGCATCACTCCCCTGTGCAGACAATCCCTCACCATTACAAGCACACAGTACACTACCCTGATTTGTGCCATGTCATCCCACTGTGTTCAAGCTGTGCTTCTGAGCATCACTTCACAGTACAGGCAGTCTCTCACCTTTCACCAGAATGCACTACTGCATCATGATGGGTGTGATCTCACCCCACTGTGTTCATACAGTCCTTCTGAGGATTTGTCCACAGTGTAGGCAGTCCCTAACACTTCCCCAACACACAGTACACCACAGTAATGGGTGGCATTTCACCTTTCAGCACCATTATGGGTGGAATGTGGCCTCACTGTATTCATGCAGTGCTTCTGAGTATCACTCGCCTGTGCAGACAATCCCTCCACCTTACCAGCACACAGTATAGCATCACGAAGGGTGACATGTCATCAGACTGTGGTCAGGCAGTACTTCCAAGTATCACTCTGTGGTGCAGAGGGTCCTTCACCTTTCAGCAGCATGAAGTACACCACAGTGATGGGTCTCTGACAGGTCCTAAGCACTCAGTACACCACAGTAATGGGTGCCATGTTCCCCCAGTGCATTTATGCACTGCTTCTGAGCATATCTGCACAGAGCAGGCACTCCCTGTCCTTTCACCAGCGTAGAGTACACTACCATGATTTGTGCCATGTCATCCCACTGTGCTTAAGTTCTGCTTCTGAGTATCACTCCACAATACAGGCCGCAACTCACCTTTCACCAGCACACACTACACCATCATGATGGGTGTGATCTCACCCCACTGTGTTCATGCAGTGCTTCTGAGGATTTGTCCACAATACAGGCAGACCCTGACACTTCCCCAACACACAGTACACCACAGTAATGGGTGGCATTTCACCTTTCATCAACATTATGGGTGGAATGTGGCCTCACTGTATTCATGCAGTGCTTCTGAGTATCACTCCCCTGAGCAGGCAGTCCCTCACCTTTCACCAGCAAGCAGTATATAACAGAGATAGGAGCCACGTTGCATTATAATGTTAATGCAGTGCTTCTGAGTATCGCTCACTAGTGCAAGCAGTCCCTTACTTTTCATCAGCACACAGAACACAACAGGGATGGGTGCAGTGACTCTACAATGTGTACATGCAGTGCTTCAGAGCATCACTCCTCACTGCAGGCAGTCACCTTTCACCTGCACACAGTACACAACTGTGATGGGTGTTATGTTATATCACTGCAGTTTCCCCCCTCCCTCGCTTGGGTTTGAAGGCCACTACCCTCATCTGGAGGATAGGGCTTCTGGTCAGCCCCTCCCTTATCCCTTCCCCTTCACAAGTTTAAACCCTACCTTTCTTGAATGTAGTCAGCCATCCCCTGTTTAAGGACTTCCTTCCCTAATGGGGCAAGATGAAGCCTGTCCTTGGCATACAGTCCCTTATCCTCCCAAACTCCTTTCCAGTTCCCTAACACCCCAACCCACTCTCTTCACCCCACTTCCTGAGCCAGTCATTAACCTCTGTGATCTTCATTTTTTTCTCCACTGAGGCCTTTGGTACTGGCAATATCTCCAAAAAGAAATGTTTCATCCATTATCCCGACAGACACTGGCAAGTTCTTGGAACCTTGCTTGGATTTTCAAAACGCTATTTCCCTCTAGATCGTTAGTTCCCAAAGGCACCAGGAAATCCAGTTTCCCTCCACAATCCCTAACCAGTTCATACACCACGAACTTTGCTCTGTGCACTGTCAGCCCAGAGATACTCACTACCTTCACCTGGCTATGGCATCCACCCCTCGTCCCTCCTACTGGATACCCCTAATCATCGAGTCTCCCAATAACAGAACTTCAACACCGCCATCATCCTTATGGTTACCTCCACTATGCACTCTCAGCCCCCCCCCCCTTTATTTGTGATCTCAATTCCATGGGAGTCTTTCTGCCTTATTAGAGACCCCTTTACCTCCCTTTTTGCCTCCCTTGTTATTTTGCCCACTTAACTCAGACCCCTCTGAATAGGTGTCCCCTTTAACCCTCTCTTATCTGAACCATTTATCCTGGCCCTGATGATTTCCCCTTCCCCCACACCGCCATCCTTCCCCCTTGTAATAGTACCTACCTCAGAGGCTCTCTGTGGGTCCCCTTTAGCTAGGGCCCCATCCTTGGTACTGACCCCTGCTGAAGGGGCTCCTCCCCACCTCCTTGTCTCCCAGTTTCTCTCCAGTCATGCTCTCCTCCCTCATGTCTGCACATATGTTGCATCTCCCCATCTGCTTAACATTTATGTTTCCTTCCCCTCTGAGACTATTTCTATCCTTTCCATTGCCAGTCTGTGATGCCCTATGGGTATCCGACTCCCTCCCCAGCCTCTGTATCAGTTTCCTCATTTCCACCAACCCCTTCCTCCCCCTCTAGGTTGCTTAGTAGCTCAAATTTATTGTGACACTCTATGTCAGCCTCCATTAAGTAACCCAAGTTTCCCCTGACTGCACCTCTAAACTGACCCTCCTCCTCCCCTCTTGCTCTGTTCTCCTTAGGAGCTCCCTTCCCACAGTCTGCTGTTTTAGGTTTCCCCACAACAGCCCCTCCCTTCTCAACGTCTGCTCTACAAGGCTTCCCCACAACAGCCCTTCCTGGCTGTTCTCCCTCCACTCTCTTTGAATTCAGAATGTTCACCTCGTACTCTTTCTCCTTAGCATCAACATCCCTATCTAAGGGTCCTCTGTCCCTAATATCCCCCCTCCTGCTCACTGTAACATAACGTCCTGTAATTTCAGAGCATTGCCCCAGCCTCCCCTCAGCCCCACCCTTCTGCTGCCCATATCCACACCCCTTATCCTTGGACACCTCCCCCAACTCCCCCAGCTTACACCTTAACCAATATACTTCAATCCTGATACAAGATAGCTGTCTACAGAGTGGGCAGCCTCCCTCTCTCCAGGCCCAATTGAGAATTATTGCCATCCCACAGCCTGTGCAGCCAACAACCCTTCCAAAGTTGCCTGCCATGATGGAATATGGCCACCCTGTTTGCCCCCTCAGTTTATAATGGCACACACTGCTTTTCTCAGTCCCTTCCCCTTGGAATACAGTTTCTCTTTATACTGACTGCAGTTATTTACAAACCCAATTTCAACCCGACCAATAAAGTTCCCAAGTCTCACAAACACATACAGTCAAGTGTGTGTCCAGTCCCACTAACAGTGTGTGTATGCAGACATCAGGTACTGTATGATGTCACAGGCCCACCAGTTCCTGTTGCTTCAAATTTTAGTCCCAAACAGAAATACACAGCCCTTCAATCCCAACCCCCAGTGGATTTTATGTATTTAAGGCAAACATCACATTTAAATTTCACTCTAATTATCACTGCCAAACAAGTTTTCCCAAGCCCAAAAGTTATAATATCACAGCCCAAGTAACAGTTCTAACTCAAAGTAGTAATTTTTAACACACATAACTAATTTCACGTATAAAACTATTCAAATATTTCAGTTAAAACAGAATATAAACCCAGACCTCTGTCCTTACCAGCCTCTTGCTTATGTTCTCAAGTGAACAATGAAAGACAAGGTGATTCTTGTTAATTCCCCCCCTAACACCAGGCAAACATCACATTCAAATGTCACTCTAATTATCACTACCAAATAAGTGTTCCCAAGCCCCAAAAGTTACAATGTCACAGCCCAGGTAACAGTTCCTACTCAAATTAGTAATTTTTAACACACAGAAGTAATTTCACATACAAAACTATTCAAATATTTCAGTTAAAACAGAATATAAACCCAGACCTCTGCCCTTACCAGCCTCCTGCTTATGTTCCCAAATGAAAAATGAAGGACAAGGTGATTCTTGTTAATTTCCCCTCCCCCTAACACCAGGCAAACATCACATTTAAATTTCACTCTAATTATCACTGCCAAACAAGTGACATGTCAACCCACTAGGTTCATGTAGTGTTTCTGAGTATCACTCCACACTGCAGGCAGCACTTCACATTACACCAGTACACAGTGCATCACCATAATGGGTGCCATGTCACCCCAATATGTTCATGTAGTTTTTCTGAGTATCACCAGTGCAAGTACTACCTCACATTTCCCCACCACACAGTACACCACCTTGATGGGTACCATATAATGGGTGACATGTCACCCCACTATGTTCATGTAGTGTTTCTAAGTATTACACCACACTGCAGGCAGCACTTTACATTACACCAGTACACAGTGCACCAACATAATGGGTGCCATGCCATGTTGTGGGGCGTTGGTGGTATAGTGGTGAGCAAAGCTCTTTCCCAAGCAGTTGACCCGGTTTCGATTCCCGGCCAATGCAGAGGACATATTTTGTCAGTGTCAGTGGCTCAGTAGGTAGCACACTCTCCTCTGAGGCTGGGAGATCAGAGGGCTGTGGGTTCAGTTCCCACATCTGGCCACTTGGGTTAATATCCCAGTACTGACACTGCAGTGCAGCATGAGAGGGTGCTGCACTTCTGAGGTGCCGCTTTCGGATGAGACGTTAAACTGAGGTCCCATCTGCCTGGATTGGTGGTAGTTCAGGTGGATGTTAAAGATCCCATGGCATTTATTGAAAAGAGTAGGGGAATTTCCCCGGTGTCCTGGCCAAATTTCCCTCATTCACTAAAAATACTACCAACAGCTTAATCTGGTTCAAGGTCAGTTGGCATTCATCTGTATCCCCCTAGTGCACTTACCCGGTCAACAAAAGCTAAATAAATAAATAAATATATAGTGCTTCTGACCATCACTCCACAGTGCAGGTACCAGTTCACATTTCACCAGCACACAGTGCACTACCTTGATGGGTACCATGTTACCTCACTGTGTTCATGCAGTGCTTCTCAACATTGCTGCTCCATGCAGGCAGTCCCTTACCATTAACCAGCAAGCAGTCCACAGCTGTGATGAGTCGCATGTCACCCCACTGTGACATGGGACAAAGCTGTCTATCTCCTTCAGCATCCTGACTTGCCCCATGTGGGCCAGTCTTTCCCATCCCATAACCTGCCTTCTCTGGGCTTACTTTTCTGGTGGTCTTGTTAGATGACCTTAGATCAGAGTTGCCTAGTCATTGGTATGGGGCCTGCTAGAGAGCAAGTTATTCTGTTTTACACTCATAGGGCTTTTCTTCTATTTCTCCCCTACTGGTCCCAGACATGTGTGTACTCAGCCTCCATGGATGCAGGTGTTGGGTCCCTTCTCATGCTGTCCCATGGTGCTGCCACCTAGCTTTCTCTCTCTGTCCTACAGATGTACATTCTCCCTCCCAGGTCAGTCTCAAGCAAACCAGACACATTCTTGAACCAAGGTTGCTGGCATGGCAGTAAGTGGCTAAAATCAATTTGGTCAGTGGCTAAAAACTTGAAACAGAAATATGTAGACAAACCTAGAAATGAAAACCAGAGGTGCACTGAGTAATGGCCCCATATTAAAATGTATCAGGCTACCCCTTGCAAAGTCCTTTTCTTTAGTGCAAATTAGCACAGTTCACTAAATTTGCTATATTCAAACATGTTTGGAGCAAAGTATGACTGCCCCAGTCATGTCTGAATATAGCCAAACAAAGCACAATGAGGCACTAAAACATGTCCTCAGCACAATTCACATCCCCTTGCTGACCAGTTTGTGCAGATTAGCACAGGTCACTAAATTTGCTATACTCAAACATGTTTGGTGTAAAGTGCGAATGTCATACACAAGTTTAAATATAGCCCCCAAAGCAAATATGAGGCACTGAAACATGCTCTCAGTGCAATTCACTTCCCCCTGCCGGTCAAAGAGATACAGTGTCTAGTCATTGAAAACATAAAGGCTGTGGTGTAACCAACTCATTTAGGGCACCCCAGACATGATTTTTTTATCGTACCCCTCTTTATCCTCCTTCGCTGTGGAGCAGTCCGGCAATCATCTGGCCACCAGCACCTGGACCCCCAGACCAGATCTGGTGCATGTGATATGCATATCCTCTCACCTGGCCAGCCAGGACAAAGGATCCCCCCTCCCACAGGGACCTGGGGCACAGACACCAGGGGGTGCACCTCCCATGTCAGTGGGTGCAGGACATGGCCATCAGCCTCTACAATCACCCTGAAATTTTCCACCATTTTTGCCCCTTGGAGCTGGATGTTCAATGGTGTCAGCAGATGCCTGCTGTGCTCCACCCCTTACGTGTGCATGCCCTGTAGTGCATCTAGCTTCTGCCAATTACCACTGCAGAGCAATGAAATTTACCCCACCAACCCCAGAGGAGGTGAGCAGTCATAGGATCCTCAATCCTCCATCTCCCCTGCCAGCCCCAGGTGACCCAAGTCTGTTCCTGGTGTGGCACGAAGTGTGGCATCCAGTGCCTCAGCCCTCAGCGCCACTAGGCCAGCACATCCCAGACATGTTACTGTTACAATAGGTGCAATCGGGACCTTACTGAATGTGAGATACTGGATGTTAACTGACCTATCCTAGGTAATTACTGTACATTGTAAAAATGTATAAAAGCAGGACTCGGTAAAAATTAGATTATGTATTTTACCTGTGCTAACTACACTAAATACAGTGGAAAAATGTATAAAAGCAGGACCCTAGCACTCACACACTGTATGTGTGCACAATTGTTGTAACATCTACTGTAAGTGTGTGTGTGAGTGTGTGTGTGTGTGTGTGTGTGTGTGTGTGTGTGTGTGTGTGTTGCACATTTTTAAAGGGGGTGTGTATGTCCAGAACCAAAAACATTTTCACTGCATTACCACGATGTTCATGAGTTTTTTTCTACAATTGTGGTGTAAAAATGGGACTTTTACATTATTTACATATTCATAAATTTATTTTTTTGTTTATCTGATTCTCCAAGATCCTGGTTGGCTACCATCCATCAGCCTCCCATCAAGTCCCGTATTCCAAAATCAAGCCACATACCCCTTTACTTCCATGGCTTACCCTCTGTGGCTAGGATGTGAGGAGCCCCCCATGCCTTACTCACCTCAATTTGGATCCAGTTCAGAGAGCAGCATTCAGAGCTGGGGCTTACGGTAGCTGGCTGCATCATTCTGCATGACCAGGGATTAATTCCTACATTTTCTCCCCTTGCATGGGAGGGGCATGCAATGATGCCAGTGGACAGAGAATGTACACATCTGCATGCACCTCCTGGGTGTCTGCCGCATCTATGCTCCTCAATCTACAGTGTCAGCATGCTGTCCCCCCAGCCTCCGCTATGGGCCAGTCAGGTGCCAGTCACTGGTGGTCCTCTCCCCAGAGAAGGAGAGTGGTGTCTCAGATGCTTGATCCTTCTCTTCCCCTGCTGACCCTTGGCAACCCATGCTCATTCCCGAACATGGTTCGCCAGCATAGCACGAGGTAAGGCATTCAGTGCCTCAGCCCTCAGAACTTCCAGAGTGGCCCTATTTACATATTTATTTATTTATTGATAGATAGATTTCAAAAGTTTCACCAAGAAAGACATACTGAGCTGAAAAATAGGTCATTTCCAGGTGCATCCTAGGGGAATTGGGAAGGGAGGTGCAAGAATAACATAGACCAATAACTTACACAATAAAACATCATATGAGGTATCAAATATAAAGTACAAAATGGACATGAACAAGGTTTATCAGACAGATACAATTATTGCAAAACGTTTCCAAGGACATGATGGAGAAGCTGTCCCATGGGTACAAGCAATAGTACTTTTCAATGGTGGGGGCACAATGGGATAGGGTGCTGAAGGAAGGAGCACTGACTGGGGTGAATAAGGGAATGTGTAATCAAGTGAGGGAGGAAGTAGAAAGGGAGAACAGTTGGTGACGTGGGTGGATGGGCAAGGATGATGAGAAAGAGTGGAAGATGGTAAACTGAGGAGTGGGAAGGGCTATGACTCAAGGTCAGCCACAGGAGGAAGGGGCATGGTCATGAAGAAAGAGGGAAGAGGGTAAACTGAGGAGTGGGGAAGGGCTATGATTCAAGGACAGGCACAGGAGGTAGTGATGTGGTCATGAAGAAAGAGAAGAGGGTATACTGAGGAGTGGGGAAGGGCTATGATACAAGGACAGGCACAGGAGGTAGTGGTGTGGTCATGAAGAAAGAGGAAGAGGGTAAAATGAGGAGTGGGAAGGGCTATGATTCAAGGACAGGCACAGGAGGAAGCGGTGTGGTCATAGAGAAAGAGAGAAGAGGGTAAACTGAGGAGTGGAGAAGGGCTGTGATTCAAGGACAGGCACAGGAGGTAGTGGTGTGGTCACTGAGCAGAGAGGAGAGTGAGAGAGAAAGAGAGAGAGAGAGAGAGTTTGGAAACGGTGGAGCAAATGGTTGGGGGGGAGAGAGTCCTAAAGTTTAGTAAAATGGAAAGAGAAGACAGCCAGCCCAGTGAAAGATTATACATCACAGTAATATAACAAAGTCATACTTTAATTCTATATCTCTTCTCCCACATCAGTATTCCATTAGTTTTTATTTTGATAAGTTGATAACTATCTTTGTTCTTTGGTCAGTTCCTTCCACAACTTAATACTTTGTAATTTATTTTTGTCAATTTATTCTCAGACACAAGTGTCCTCTTTATCTTTGTTATATGTATCCCATTTCTATGCACTTTATAGTCTATATTTTTGTATTTGTTATCTTTTCCGCAGGAAACACCTGGAAATGAGTTGTTACTAGCTCAGTATGTCTTTCCTCATAAAACCTTTGAAATAAATAAATCTCTTATCACATTAATGCATTAATGCAGCTGTTGTCACTCTTACCAGAGGTTGTTTCTAACAGTCACAACAACATAATAATCTGACAGCAAAGAGGCTAGACATGGCAATGGTATTGCTCAGTTCCTCTGCTAAGGATGGTAAATAGGGTACAGTCAACATACATAGCACCCTAGACACAATATTGGAGGAAATGATACTAGGAAATGGTTTATAAGTAAGAATGACAGTGACAGATAATGCTAAAAATGCAGTAATGGATTTCAGTGACAGAGAGACAGTACATGTCAACTGCATTGCACACATATCAAATTAAGGTATACACCAAGCCTTAGACAAGAACCTTAGTAACATTAATTTAACTGCAACAGCAGAGAGAATAACCAATTACTTTCAAAGGTGGGTGTAAGCAGTAGGCTGCTTGTGACCATTCCAGTAGAAAGCAAACATGCCTCAACACTCCATGATACTGTACATCACCACATGATGAAATTTAGCACATTACATGGTAGATAAATGGGTATAAAAATATTCGTATATGTACAGTGCACTGGCTATGCTACATGTATTTGGCAAAACTATCCATTGCTGAACAATCATGAACCAGCCTCATCAAATCTTTTCCCCATTTGGAAGTTCTAGTTAAAATCCAACAACAGTGTTTCCTATTAATGATGCCATTTCCACAGTATATTACTCAGCTTCCTAGCTTAGTAAACCATGTCACAATGATGGCTAATCCTCTGATTTGATACAACTGACACTGCCATTGAATGAAGAGCGCCATAGGTGGTTTTGACACCAAACTGGATGAAAATAATAAGACACAGCAATGACAACAGATCCTTATTTTAAGGAAGACTTCACTGTGCAAAATGCTACTGCTTTACAGAAGCATGTAACTGTAGAACTTTCTAAAGGACATGGCTGATTGGTGAAATAATAGGGCAGATCAACAACCCTTTCCACTGTGAAGAAACATTTGAATTCTGAATTCTGCATGCATTTTCAAAGCTGAGATATGAATAACATGCAGGTATTCTCTTATACAAATATAGTTCTAGAGATTTATGAAACAGTAAAATCTTAATTTATACACACACCTATAAGGTAGAGAGCTGATTGTACTCTTCATCACAAATATTTGGAGTATTTCTTTAACTCAAATATATGTGTCTCTAACCACACTGGAATTTTTCTCACAGTCACAATAACATACTAATGTAACACAAATGTGGCAGTACAGAGCAATGGCATTACTCAGTACCTCTGCTAAGGATGGTGAATTGAGTGCAATCTACATACATAACACTGAAGGCAAACTGTGGGAGAAATACATATTTTGAAATCGGTTATAAGTAAGACAGGCAGTGAAAGATAGTGTCTAAAACATAGCAGATCTAATGACATACAGATAGTAAATGTCAACAGTGTTGCACATGTTGAATTAAGTTATACACCAAGCCTTAGGAAAGAGCTTTAGTATCATCAGTCTTGCTGCAGTAGCAGCACAAAGAATAACCAACTACTTTCACAGATCATTAAATGCAGCAGCTACCTTGTTGACATTCCAGTAGCTTGCAAAAGTGTCTCAATTTTCTATAATACTGGACTTCACCACAAGATGGAATTTAACACATTACACGGTAAACCAATTGGTGGAACCAAACACACCCATACATGCATTGACTATGCCAAATGTCATTGCTGAACTATTCAACACTGAACAATCATGGGCCAGTTTAATCAAATCCTTGCACCATTTGATTGTCAACAACTCAGCAGCAGCACCGGTTCCCCTTTTAGTGACATCATTACCCTGGTGCATAATGTCCTAAACCTCATGAGTAAAACATGTTACAATAATGACTATTCACCTGATTTGATACAGCTGATACTGACATTGAATGAAGAGATCAGCAGGTAATGTGACACTGATTTAGACAGATCATAGTTAGACATGCAGCGAATTTAAAATCTGCCTGTGAAGTGAACGCGAAGTGGCCACTTTGCATTGACACTTCACTATGTGGAGTGCCCCATAGGAAAGGCTCACTTCACCTTGTTATTATTACTTTGCGTTATCATTCTACTTTAAACGCAAGTAAGGTGGAGTGACAACAATATTGGCAGCACTCCACCCACACACAGTCACCAGAATTAATGTGCATCCCAAAGTGCTATTGTCTTGTGTCCAGAAAACTTCCCAGTACTGATGAAGTGAAATGAGAGTGTAACAAGAAATGCAAAGTCTCCCAGAATTAATGGTGCACTCAGTCATGCGCACAGTGGTCAGGTCACACACACAGTCACCAGAATAAATGTGCATCCCCAAACTGCCACTGTCTTGTGTCCAGAAAACTCCCCATTGCTGACAAAGTGAAATGAGAGCATAACAAGAAATGCAAAGTCTCCCAGAACTAATGGTGCACTCAGTCATTTGTGCAGTGGTCACGCACAGAGTCACCAGAATTAATGTGCATTCCCAAAATGCTACTGTCTTGTATCCAGAAAATTCTCCAATGATGATGAAATGCTACTATCTGGTGTCCATAAAATTCCCCAGTACTGACGAAGTGAAATGAGAGTGTAACAAGAAATGCAGTCTCCCAGAATTAATGGTGCACTGCAAATGCACAGACAGATTAAGATTGCACTGCGCACTCAAGGGATGCATATGAAAAGGCACAACAACATCTAACTAGTGCACACATGTCACAAATTCAAATCTGGAAAGGAATACAATTCGCCAGTTGGGGGATTAGTGCACGGCAGTAACAATCCACTACCAGTAAAGATACCACAAAGCAGTATAAAAAATTAATGCAGGTGCGGTAGATAGCAGGTTCACACTGCTGCAATTACTCAATGGCACAATAAAAGGTGTCTGATTTAATGGCACGCATCACACACACACTACAAGTAATGAGTAGCAAATTGAAAACCTTTAGTAATATAACCAAATATTTTAAACAGTCAAGTTCAATCAATCAATCAATCAATCAAAATCTTTATTTAGTCAGGCGAACATCATTGAGCGTAGCTCATTTACAAGATGGACCTGAGTGGTCATACAAATAAGAGTACAAGTATTTTTACATAGACAAGAATAACATAAACAGTAGTACAATGACATAAAGTGATAATATACAACAATTTACATATATACAAGGCACAGTAAAACCATTTAACCTGTAAGAAAAAGGAGACAATGGGTATAGCAGGCATAATATATAAATTGTGGCTCAGTAGGTAGCACACTCGCCTCTGAGGCCGGGAGATCAGAGGGCTGTGGGTTCAGTTCCCACGTCTGGCACTTGGGTTAATATCCCAGTACTGACACTGTAGTGCAGCATGAGAGGGGTGCTGCACTTCTGAGGTGCAGTCTTTCGGATGAGACGTTAAACCGAGGTCCCATCTGCCTGGATTGGTGGTAGTTCAGGTGGATGTTAAAGATCCCATGGCACTTATCGAAAAGAGTAGGGGGATTTCCCCGGTGTCCTGGCCAAATTTCCCTCATTCAGTAAAAATACCACCAACAGTTAAATCTGGTTCAAGGTCAGTTGGCATTCATCTGTATCCCCCTCCTGTCGTGCCTGAAAATAGGCAGGATTTGTCTAGTGCACTTACCCGGTCAACAAAAGCTAAATAAATAAAAAAATAAAATTATAGGGCCTAATTGGCTTTTATGAGAGTATATCAGGTGACTGGAAAATAGAAGTAGAACTAACATAATGGAACACGGAAAAGGGGGGGTGGGAGGGTAGGTAGGGTAGGGGATTAGGCCTTATAAAAGCAATTGCAGAGTTCTGGAAATAGGGTGGAGAATAATCTTTTGAAGGATGTTAAAGGTAAGAGGCTATTTAGCTTCATGGATTTTTGGAGTGAGTTCCATGCAACTGCTAGTGAGTAGCTGATAGCGGCCCTCCCAAACCGGGTGCAGGCATTGGGGACCTTTAGTATGATGAGTTTACTGATCCTTAAGGTGTATGGCCTAGAAGTAATTCGGGTAAAACAGTCTGTGATATAGGTGGGTAGTTTGCCTGATAAAGCTTTGAATATCCAGATTGCAGCATTCCTATTTCTTCTGTGCTGTAGTGATGTCCAGTTGACTGCCATATAAAGAGCAATGATGGGTGCTGGAGGAAGGTCAGTAATAAATCTGATGGATCTATGATACAGGGTGTCCAGCTTATTTAAGAGGGGAGAACAATGGTCACAGAAAAGTCAGCATAATCAATGAGGGATAGGAATGATGCCTGGATTAATCTTTTTGAGTCTCTGTTAAGGTAGTGTTTTATTCTAAAAATAGACCAAGTCTTTGTCTCAGTTTTTTAGTAGCTCTTCAATATGGACAGAATAGTCAAGCCTGTTATCAATCCAGACTCCAAGGTATTTGAAGTTATCAACAAATTCCAGCTTCTCTCAAGTAGGGTGGATAATTGTAGGGTGGTGGGTGATGGGGTAGTGGCAGAGCAACTCTTTGTGGCAAAGAACATAGCTTTTGTTTTTTTGGCATTTAGAAGTAGCTTTTTATCCAGTAGATTGTGTTGCAGGATGGAGAATTCAGATTGTAACAGCTCACAGGCTTTAGGTAATGAGGGATTGCTGACATATAATACAGTATCATCAGCAAACAGATGAATGTTAGATTGAGTGAGGTTGGCATCGATATTATTAATATAAATGGCAAAGAGGATGGGGCCAAGAATAGAGCCTTGAGGTACACCTCTTAGCAGTGGTTTTAAGGTGGATAGGTAATTTCCATTTTTTACCAGTTGTGACCTATCTGATAGGTAGCACTTAAACCAGTTGAGTGAGAGAGAATCCAGTCCTAGTGAGCTAAGGGAGGTGATTAATGATTCATGATCCACTGTGTCAAATGCTTTACTCAAATCCAGGAACACAGCACAGGTACTGTTCTTCTTATCCAAGGCAATCTGCCAATCATTAGTTACTTTGGCTAGGGCAGAAATGGTGCTATGCCTTGATCTAAATCCCCGATTGTGCTGAATTTAGGAGGTTATTGTTATCCAGATAGTCCCTTAATTGTGAGTTTACTAATTTTTCGAGCATCTTGGATAGTACCGATAAGATGGAAATGGGCCTGTAATTGTTGGGGTCCATGGGATCACCAGATTTAAGTAGTGGAACTACTTGAGCTGTTTTCCAAGTGGAGGGAATGGATCCAGTAGTTAGGGAAAGATTGAAGAGATGAGTGAAGGGGGCAGATAAGACGTGGGATGCAATTTTAAGGAAGTAGGGATCCAGGGAGTCTGTACCCGCACTCTTAGAAGTATCTAAATTAGAGAGGAGGTCTTCCACTTCTTTCAAGGATATTGGGTTGAAGGAAAAAAGTTGAAGTAGCCTTTTGTCCCACAGTGGATTGAAGGTTCAAGGAAGATCTCAGGAGATTTGCAGGTGATGAGTCAAATGCTAGGCCAGCTGTGGTGAAGTGGTCATTGAAGGTATTTAGGATTTCTTGTTTGCCCGTAATTTCTGTATCATTTAGTAGCAGTTTGGAGGTTAAGGCAGGAGTAGAGTTTTGGCCCAGAATTCCTTTTATAGTACCCCAGAGTCTGGTTGGGTTATTGTAGGAGGCATCCAATTCAGCTCTATAATAGGCAGCTTTGGCAGTTCTTATTTGTTTTGTACATGAATTCCTTGCTTTTCTGAAATTTAGCCAGTCTCTGGTATCCTTTGTTTTCTTGCCTTTTCCACAGTTTGTCTCTGGTTAACAAGGCTGCTTTAAGATCAGTGGTGAACCAAGGGCAGGATCTTGCTTTAGTTCTGATACTGGTGATTGGTGCATGAATATTGAGAGCATTAGTGATAATGTCCTTTAAGGTCTGGAGAGCTGTTTCAACTAAGGTTGTAAGGTAGAAATCTTGCCAATATATTGTATTACTCAAGTCATGGAGGTATCCTGAGATGTTGAATTTCTTTTTTGACCTTTTGAGGACAAATTCTGCAGGATTGGGTGGTTTGAGTGTAGATCTTATGCCAGCTATAGGACAATGATCACTTACATCACTCAGTAGTACTCCTGCATGCAAATATAAGTGAGGCTTGTTTACCAACATAATATCCAGGAGTGAGCTGTTGCTAGAGTTTTTTAGGTTAACCCTGGTTGGGTCTTTAATTAGTTGTGTAAATCCATAGGTGTCACAAAGGTTACCAATGGTGCAGATACATTAGATAGCCAGTTTAAATTCAAATCACCAAGTATGATGGTATCTTCAGGGCCTAGATTGAGTATTGACCCTAGGTGAGATAGTAGTTTGAGGCCTGCAGAGGGGGGCCTATAGCAGCCAATCAATTTAAATGAAGACAAGTTAGGAAGGGATATTTTGATTGACAAACATTCAAATTCCTTTGGTTCGGATGTGTTGATGAGGCAGGTTGCAGAGATGGTGTCCTTAATGTATATGGCCACCCCACCACCCCTGGAAGGGCGATCTGCTCTGAAGAGCTGATAGTTGGGAAGGTTTACAACACTGTCTTTTGTTGTAGGTCTGAGCCAAGATTCAGAGATGACCAGGAAGTCAGGTAGAGTACGTGCCACCCAAGCCTGTATTAAGGAGAACTTTTAAGAGGCTGCAAGCATTGAAATGTAGGAAGCTTAGGCCATTTATGGAGGATAGATCAGCAGGGGAAAAGAAACTTTCAATGGGGCCAGGATTTATTTCAATAGTACCAATGCAGATCAGAAGGAAGAAGATTAATTTGAGGAGGGCACAAAGGGACAGGGATAGTGAGTGGTCAGAGCATTTCCTCTTATTCCTGGGTGCCCGCTGTGTGATGGGAGAAGGTCCTGTTATATAGGTGTGAATTTTATCATAACATAATAATCTGATGGACAGGCATAGTGGGTTAATATAAAGCCAGGATACATGTAAGGTGCTACGGGAGTGTTGAATTGTTAGAGAGGCTTTATGTGGGATATCCCAGGGGTTGCAGTGTAAAAGTGGTTTGAAATGAATAAGGAATAGGTGGTTGTCCATTGTGGATGGCAGGGGTGGGCAGATCGTATTCACTAACTTATTCATCATGACAGGGGGTATATCATAATTGTCATAAGGGATTGGGGGAGATGAGAGGCTCAGGAGCAAAAGGAAGCAAAATAGCATTGTGGAGGTTAGGTATGGGTTAAGAGAGGAAGGGAAATAGATGTGGGCATGGATTAGAGAAATGGCGGGAGAAAGTGTATAAAAAGAATCAACCGAGAGGGGAGGCGGGCAAAAATTTTGCGGCTTTGCCCGTACCTTTCTGCCTGCTTCTCCCGGCCTCCTGGAACCCCGGTCGGCTAGGCGGACGCCGCCGTCCCGCTGGCGGCTCGGAGCCCCTCCGCTCCCTGGAACTCGAGGGCTGCGCCGGCTACAAGGTGGGGGACAGAGGAGAAGGCAGTGAGCAAGGTACCTTTATTGCAGCAATCTGCAATAAGGTGCTAAAACTCAGGATTTACACAACAAAAGACTGGGAGGGTATGGGGGGGGTTAGGTGCCTAAGCGTCTAGCCCACACAAAATTTCAAAAGACTGTAAACACTATTTTAAATACAACAAAACAATCCTTAAATCGGGCACAATACAAGAGTAAAACAGCTCTTTTTAGGTGGAGTTGAGAAGAAATAAAAAATAACAGAAATCCCGGCCAGAATAGTGTTGCAAAGCCCAGTTAAAGTCTATGGGAAAGGCGCACCAATCGGAAGCAAGGCAGAGACAGCGGTCGCTTTCAATTGGTTTGCGGCTTTGCCCGTACCTTTCTGCCAGCTTCTCCCAGCCTCCTGGAACCCCGGTCGGCTAGGCAGACGCCGCCGTCCCACTGGCAGCTCGGAGCCCCTCCGCTCCCTGGAACTCGAAGGCTGCACCAGCTCTGCCTGCTTCTCCCGGCCTCCTGGAACCCCAGTCGGCTAAGCGAGACACGCCGTCCTGCTGGCTGCTCCGGAGCCCCTCCCTCCCTGGAACTCGAGGGCGCTTGCTTTCTGCCTGCTTCTCCCGGCCTCCTGGAACCCCGGTCGGCTAGGCAGACGCCGCCGTCCTGCTGGCGGCTCGGAGCCCCTCCGCTCCCTGGAACTTGAGGGCTGCGCCGGCTTTCTGCCTGCTTCTTCCGGCCTCCTGGAACCCCGGTTGGCTAGGCGGATGCCGCCGTCCTGCTGGCGGCTCGGATCCCCTCCACTCCCTGGAACTTGAGGGCTGCGCCGGCTACAAGGTGGGGGACAAATTTTATACTGCTGCACCACAATCAGCAAAGAAAGTCAAGAATTACTAAAAATATTACTGTGTGTACATTAACATTTATACAAAAAAATATAATCAAAACAGAAAGACTGCCTTTTTCTCCCAATTAATGTACCTACACCACAAATACGTTCCTCCCTCAAAGCACACTTCACAGTACACAGACTGACTGTTCTAAATTAACATTCAAAATCCACAGACAACAATAATCACTCGATGATATGAGCACAGAAGGGTTTCCTACAATCGATGTAGTAAATTTTGAGCAAAAAAACAAACTCAAAAAGGCATTTTAAGCAGCTTTTAGAGGTTTTGAATCGTAGAGCTCTGAGAGCAAACTGCCTCCAGCTACCACTGCACACACACTACCCAGGCCAGAACTGAGGCTGTGCAGAACAAGCTAGAGCCCATGTAACCTGCAATCCCATGAATCACTGCAGAATTTCATTTGGAGCTCAGTTACAAGGCAAAGTGAAGTGAATTACATTGATTTCAATGTACTTCACCTTAAAATTGATGGAGAAGCGGTTTGGGGAAGGCAGAATAATGCAAAGTCATTGGTTTCAATGGACTATGTGTTCCTCATTATGAAGCAAAGTACTTCGCTTCACATTGTAGAGTACTCAGCAGGTTCCTCGTTACTCCGTGAATCACTTTGTGGAGTGAATTGGGGCCACTTAGCCCACCACTACTTAAAGTACTGTAACTCACATGCTGTACAGGAAGGAATGCGAATGCCTATAGCTATTCTTCCCCAATGAGCTGCAGCACAAAACTCCCTGACATAAAAACATGTATTAATGAGTACAATGGTGAGGTGGTGAAGCCTGGAGAGATATTACAAAACAGGCTTACAATACATCCAAGTAACTAGAAAAAATAAATGTTGTGATTCATGACCCCACGAGGCCCCACCTGGAGTACAGTGTACAGTTCTGGAGACCATACCCGAAGTGGGGACATAGACAGGGTAGAGAAGGTTCAGAGGAGGGCAACAAAGATGGTGCATGGGTTGCATCACAAGTCCTATGAAGACAGGTTGAAGGAACTGAACATGTACTCCTGGAGGAGAGGAGGGAAAGAGGGATATGATAGAGACATACAAGTATCTTACAGGGAGGAACAGGGTGCAGGAAAACACTATTTTTAAGCGAAAAGATGTTTCAGACTAGAGGGCATAGGATGAAGTTGGAGGGAGGGACGATTCAGAGGAAACATGAGAAAGAATTTCTTCACAGAATGGGTGGTGGACAAGTGGAACACCCTGCCAGAGGAAGTGGTGGGGCTGAAACAATCACGGATTTAAGAATGCATGGGATAGACATAAAGGAATTCTAGAGGGCAGGGGTAAGGGAAACAGACTTCTAGGAAAACAAACTGAACTTACAAGCTCAAATGGGCAGACTAGGTGGGCCATAGGCCCTTATCTGCCGACACTGTCCATGTATCTATGTATCTATGACATGATCATGAATCGTGATTTGTGTCTGCATTTGTGACCATGATAATTAAGAACATGATTCGGTGATGATGGTGTGAGATAACCAATATGAAACTGTACTGGGAACGTGAATGCCTATGGCTGTACTTCCCCAATGAGCTGTATCTTAAAACTCCCCATCTTAAAAACACACATCAAAGAGTACAATCGTGAGGTGGTGAAACCTGGAGAGATACTACAAAACATGCTTACAATACATCCAAGTAACTTGTAAAAAAATGAATGTTGTGATTTTATGACGTGATCATGAATTGTGATTTGTGACTACATTTATGACCGTGATGATGAAGAATGTAATTTGTACCACGAGTGACTCGTGATGATGGTCCTGACTTAAAAATGCATATTAATGAGTACAATGTTCATGCAGAATTATGCACCACACCTGTTCAGTACTCTGAAGGAAATCCAAAGAAACAACTGTGACTTAAGTAACAGATGGAGATTGGGCACTAAAGAGATGCAAATGCACAGACAGATTAAGATTATGCTGTGCACTGAAGAGATGCAGACAGAAAGGCACAGCACCTAACCAGTGCTCACCATCAGAAATTCAAATATGGAAATGAATCTTTGCCAGTTGGGGTGGGCTGTGGGGGGTAGTGTACTGCACTGCTGCAGTAACAGTCACTAGTACTAGTAACAGTAAAGATACCACAAAGAAATAGAAAAATTATACAGCTGCAGTGGATAGCAGGCTCACATTGCTGAAATTACTATGTGGCACAATATAAGGTGTCTGATTTGATGACACTCTTCACAAACATACTCACACTCATACCAAGTAATGTGTAGCAAATTGAAAGCTTCAGTAATATAACCATATATTTTAAACAAACTAAAATTTTGCACTAATGTACCACAACAATCAGCAAAAAATGGCAAGAATTATTGAAAATATTACTGTGTGTACATTAACACAGTTATAAGAAAAATATCACCAAAACAGAAAGAACTGTCTTTTCTCCAAGTTAATCTACCTACACCACAAATATGTCCCTCCCCCAAAGCACACTTCCACCTTCTCTCAGTACACAGATTGAATGTTGTACATTAACATTCAAAATCCACTCACAAACAATAAACGCTCGATGATATGAACACAGCAGGGTTTCCTACAATTGATGAACTAAAGTTTCAGCAAAAAAAAAAAAGACCCAAAAAAGCTTTTTTAACAGCTTTTAGGAGGTTTGAATCACAGAGAGCTCTCAGATCAGACTGTCTCCTGCAGCTTCCTACACATACTACACTGAACCAATGCTGTGCAGAACAATCTAGAGCTCATGTGACCTGAAATCCCATGAATCACTGCAAAATTCACCTTTGGAGCTTAAAAACAAGGTGAAGTGAGATGAAGTACATTGTTTTCAATGTACTTCCCCTTAAGAATTGGTGGAGTAGTGGTTTGGGAAGGTGGAATAATGCAAAGTCATTGTTTTCAATGGACTTTGCGTTACCCTTTATAACACAAAGTACTCCACCTCATGTTGTGGAGCACTCCGCAAATTCACCTTCACTCTGCGAATCACTTCGTGGAGCTAATTGGGGCACTTCACCCATCTCTAATCATAGTAGGTCACTACAACAATACTAGAGCCATAGAGTAAGGGTAATTTCCTTGTGTAAAATACTACTGCTTTACAGGAGTGCAAATAACACTTTATCAGAGAGGTGGCCCTACCACTCTTAAAAGTTTTGCTTCTTTCACTGCCACAGGAAAACTGTCCTCATGCACATGTTGCAGGTGCTAGTATAAATGCCAAAACATCCTGGAACATGCCTGTGTGTAGCACAGCTACAGAGGATAAGTGCCACAGACAACACTAGGGGAATTCACTGCTAAATAAATGTTCCCTGCATTCTTACATAGTTGCATAGTAAAACATGGACTTCCTGGTCCAGCTAGTCTGCCATGTTACAATTTGTTCCTCCTGTACTTCCTTAGACTGTAATTCCTGTAAAACCCATCTTCATACTTTCCTGCTATCCTAGTCTCAGTAATCCCCAGTGTCTATCTCATGCATGTTTGAATGCGTTCATCATGTCTGCACCTATCACTTCTTCAGGTAGCCTGTTCCATGGTTCAACTACTTTTTCTGTGAAGTTCTTATGCTGCCTCTGAGTCTCCCCTTCCAGACACATTGCATGACTCCTTATCCTAGTGCGCTTCCTATTCTGCAGAAGGCTGCCCTCCCCTCCATTATTAATCCCTTTGACATATTTAAATATGTCTATCATGCCCGCTTCTTACCTCCTGTGAGTACGTTTAGCTCTCTGAGCCTGTTCTCAGAGAATTTCTGATGCATACCCTGGACCATTCTGGCAGGCCTTCTTTGCTTGTTATATTATAAAGGTTAAGACCATTGAGCAGAGCTCATTTACTATGGTGACCTTAACTTTATGAAACATATATATTACCAAGAGATATATATGTACAGACATAGTACAATTAATTAACACATTACAACATCGACAAAACTACTAAAAACAGTTACAAGCCATATGCATGAAAGTAAGATGTTTTTTCAATGCTCTCACAGAAGATGCTTTATTGCAATGTATCTAAACATTTCTGGAAGATTATTTCAAAACTTTGGAACCATGTGACTAAAAAAATATCTGCTCTTATCATTCTTGTAATAGGGACAAGCATCTCCTTAAGACCACTTTTCCTCAAAGATGCATCTAAATGAAAGAATTTTAATCAGTCCCTTAAAAACACGGGGACCATACTTAGACTGCATTTGTAAGAAAAAAATACTTTTGTGAATTCCTGTCCTGTTGGATAACGATAACCAGCCCATTCTCTGATATAATTCACAGTGATGGACTTGTTTTGGAAAATTTGGTATCAGACTAACCAATCTGTTATATAGAATCTCCAAACTATGTAGTCCATCTGATGTTGTGTTACCATACAAAATATCCCCATAATCGATAAGGGGAAGAACCAGTATCTGCACAATTAATTTAATTGTATCTGCCTCCATACTACACCTATTTCGATAGAAAACCAACCTCTGATTTACCTGGGAAATTAGATCATCTTCAGTAAATGTTTATATCCTGTCCCATTTGGTCAAGCCAGTAGCCCAAATACTTAAGAGAGTCAACATTTTCCAGAGCAACACCAGAGTCATCCAGTATACATAGTTGTTTAGTAGCAACACCTTGATGTACTGAAAACCATACATTTTGTCCTTACTGTATTTAATAAATTTTGCTTTAGAAAAATATGATTGTAGGTTACTGAAGTTGCTCTAGGAATCTTTTGGACTTCCTCTAGAGAAGGCTTAGAAACATAAACAACCGTGTCATCAGCATTAAGTTGATAAGACACATTACTTTTATGATACCCTAAATCTTTAAGATAAATTAGGAAAAACAGGGGGCCAGGACCTAACCCGGGGGAACTTCCTTCTCCACTAACAACAGGACAGATACTATTATATTTATTAATGTAGTCTGATATCTATTTGATAAGTAAGAAGCAAATCAGTCTAATGTCAAACCATCTACACCCACATCAAAGAGGTAGGACAGCAATAGCTGATGGTTTACTGTGTCGAATGCCCTGGAGAGATCAAATCAAAATGGCACCAGTCTAAAATTTACATAGATACATAGATACATAGACAGTGTCAGCAGATAAGGGCCTATGGCCCACCCAGTCTGCCCATTTGAGCTTGTAAGTTCAGTTTGTTTTCCTAGAAGTCTGTTTCCCCTTACCCCTGACCTCTAGAATTCCTTTATGTCTATCCCATGCATTCTTAAATCCCGTGATTGTTTCAGCTCCCACCACTTCCTCTGGCAGGGTGTTCCACTTGTCCACCACCCATTCTGTGAAGAAATTCTTTCTCATGTTTCCTCTGAATCGTCCTCCTCCAACTTCATCCCATGCCTCTAGTCCTAGAACATCTTTTCGCTTAAAAATAGTGTTTGCCTGCACTCTGTTTCTCCCTGTAAGATACTTGTATATCTCTATCATATCCCTCTCCTCCTCTCCTCCAGGGAGTACATGTTCAGTTCCTTCAACCTGTCTTTTTAGGGCTTGTGATGCAATCCATGCACCATCTTTGTTGCCCTCCTCTGAACCTTCTCTACCCTGTCTATGTCCTAACATAGGTATGGTCTCCAGAACTGTACACTGTACTCCAGGTGGGGCCTCACTAGTGTCTTGTATAGCGGAATTATGACCTCCCTTTTCCTGCTGGTGATGCCCCTGCCTATATATCCCAGCATCCTATTTGCTTTACCTGATGCCTTGTCACACTGTTTCCCTACCTTGAGGTCATCAGAGATGACAACCCCAAGATCCCTTTCCTGCTTGGTGCATGCTATATCCTCACCCCCCCCAACTGATATATTGTGCCAGGGTTTTTGTGCCCCATATGCATTATCTTGCACTTCTTTGCATTGAATTTCAACTGCCAAACCCCTTGACCATTCTTCAAGTTTCTGCAGGTCCCTTCTCATTCTGTCTACACCCTCTGGTGTGTCTACTCTGTTACAGAGCTTTGTTTCATCAGCGAACAGTGAAATTCTACCTTCTAGATCCTGCGCAATGTCACTGATGAAGATGTTGAATAGGACTGGTCCCAGCACTGATCCCTGTGGTACCCCACTGGTCACTCTTCCCTCTGTGGAGTGACAGCCATTTACCACCACCCTCTGTGTCCTGCCACCCAGCCAGTTACCTACCCACCACACTACTGTCCTGCCCACACCCATATTCCCCAGTTTGTGTAATAGTCTTCTATGTGGCACAGTGTCAAAGGCCTTGCTGAAGTCCAGATAGCCATGTCCACTGCCCTCCCTGATCCACCTCCTAGTCACCCAGTCAAAAATTCAATGAGATTGGTCTGACATGACCTCCCCCTGGTGAAACCATGCTGCCTTGGGTCCTGTAGTCCATTGACAACCAGATGTTCCACCAATATCTCCTTCAGAAGTGCTTCCATGATCTTTCCCACTACCGAGGTGAGGCTGACTGATCTGTAGTTCCCTGCTTCCTCTTTGTTCCCACTTTTGTATAAGGGTACTACATCTGCTGTCCTCCAGTCTTTGGGTACCTCCCCTGTTTCCAGTGATTGGCTAAACAGGATAGCCAGAGGTTCAGCCACCACCTCTCTTAGTTCTTTAAGGACCCTGGGGTGCACCCATCTGGTCCCATTGCTTTGTCAACTTTATTACTTCCAGTTCCTTCAGGACCCTTTCTCGTGTAAAGGGACTTGTGTCCATTTCTGCACCATTCTCACCCCTTGTACTCCCTTCAGACCCATTACCCCCCTCTTCCTCAGTAAAGACTGAGCATAAATACCTGTTCAATATGTCAGCTTTACTTTGTCATCCTCCATGCGACTCCCATCCTCCCCCTTCAGTCTCACTATCCCTCCTTTGTCTTTCTTTTTCACTTATGTACCTGTAAAGGTTTTGTTCCCTTTAACCACTGATTTTGCAATGTGCTCTTCTGTCTGAGCTTTGGCTTCCCTTACTGACTTCCCTGCCTCCTTTGTTTCTCCTGGTACTTCTCCCTATCCCTTCTGCCTGTGTCTTTTTGTATTGCCTGAATGCTATCTTTTTGGCTTTCACTTTCTTTGCTACCTCTTTGGAAAACCATAATGGTCTCCTCTTCCTTTTCCTCTTGCTAACCTGCTTAATGCATAATTCTGTTGTTCTTATAATCCCCATTTTAAATACTGCCCACTGTTCCTCAACCCCTGATTCCTGTCCCATTCCCCTTAATGCCTCTTTCAAGTATTTCCCCATTTTCCCAAAGTCTGCCCCCCTAAAATCCAGGATACGTGTTTTTGTGTGGTTTGGTTCTGCTCTTTCTGTGATTTCAAACCACAATGACTGGTGGTCACTGTTACCCAGGTGCTCCCCCACTGTTACCCCCATCACACTGTCCCTGTTTGTGAGCAGAAGGTCCAGTATTGCCTTCTGCCGAGTTGGTTCCATGACCAGTTGCTTGAGGAAGGCACCTGAAGGGAGTCCAGGATAAATCTGCTCCTAGTTGATGCTGCTGCTGGGATGCTCCAGTCCATGTCTGGAATATTGAAGTCTCCAACCAGTACTACCTCACCCTTGTCTGCCATCCTTTGGATGGCTAGCATCAACTCCTATCTGTTTCTTCCTCCTGGGCTGGTGGTCTATAGACCACACCTGTGCAGATAGCTGGCCCCATTTTCCTTTCTAGCTTAACCCACAGTATGTCTCCCCCATTTTGTTCCTCCTGGATCTGTGTGGCCCTTATGTCATTTTTCACATACAGTGCCACTCCTCCTCCCTTCCTGCCTGCTTTGTCTCTTCTGAATATGTTGTAGCCAGGTATGGCCATCTCCCAGTCATGGTTATCATTACACCAGGTTTCAGTGATGGCCACAATGTCCAGGTCTGACTGTACCATGACAGCCTCCAGATCTTCCATCTTGTTGCTAAGGCTCCTGGCATTTGCACACATGGCGTTCCATGATTTGACCTCCCTAGTCTGCTTCACTGTTCTACTCCAGCCCCTTCCTTGGTTGTCATTTATCCCTGGTTCTCCTTGCTGTCTGCCCTTCTGCTGAATTTTGCCTCTTTCTGCTTATCCACCTTTGGACTCTAATCTCCATCTTTGCACTCCGCTTGCAGAGATAGCCACTCCTCTGGTTCACTGGTTCCACTGCTAGCTGTGGGGGGTGAGCAAGTAGGTACCCTCCTTGCTGGCCTGCCACCCCCCTTTGCTAGTTTAAATGCTTGTCAATGTAGCATTTAAACTTATCATTGAGTACTTGGATTCCCCTCCAGGATGGATGGCACGTCAGGCTTGAACAAATCTCCATCCTCCAGGTGGGTCCCCAGTCACCAATGAATCCAAACCCTTCTCACAGCACCAGTTCTTCAACCATGAGTTAAAGTTCCTGGTGCATGCACCTTATGCTCTCCCTTGTCTTCTCACAGGTAGTACTTGAGAAAGTGACAGAAGTAGCTACTTGCTTGAGACCCCTCCCCAGTTTCCTAAACTCTTCCTGAACTTCCTTTGGCTCCCCATTTGCCAATTCATTAGTACCTAGATTCCAGTGCTGATCCAATGTCATCCAGGATGCTTGACACAGCAGCCATAGTTCAGTGTTGCTTTCTAAATCCGGAGTGGTATTGGTTTTATAAGATTATGAGTCTTTAAATAAGTAGTAAGTTGCTGAACTAATAACTTTTCAAAAAATTTTACTTACTAAAGGCAATAGTGAAATAGGACAGTCATTTTTTTTTTAAATCCTGGATCTCCCCTCCCCCTTAAAAATAGGGATAGCTTGTGCCAGTTTCCAACCATATGGAAACATAACCCAACTGGAATGATATATTAAATAGATATGTTATTAGATCTGCAATATGAGTAGCAGAATATTTTAACATTTTAGGCAAAAGGCTATCCACTCTGCAGCTCCCACTTACTTTTAAAGGTAGGAGTAAATCCATTACCTCATACTGCTCTAATGTCTGAAAGGAAAAGTAAGAAGGTCTGCTATCATTATTTGAGACTGTTATCCTAAAAGTTCCCCAATTCTATAAAATGTATTAAATCTATCAGGCAAAGGATATTCATTTAAAGTTGTTTCTTGATTAGATAAGTGGATCAAGGAATTTATTTAAGAGCTACACTACCATCTAGATTTTTAACTAACACCAGAACTTTCTTGCGTTCCCATGGATTCTGATATTTAGGTTTTAAAACAAATTGGTTCTTGCTGTCACACATTTCTCTAACATAGACAGTCCTTACTTTTCTGTGAAATTGCCAATTTTCAGACTTCCTTGACTGTCGGTCCTTTTCCCATGCTTTCTCTTTTGTATGCTTCTGCTTACTCCACCAAGAATTATACAAAATGTCTGAGTTATGTTTTATTTTTTAGATTTAAAAGGCATATGTGTATTGCAGACCTGTAATAATTCTCCTAAAAAAAACTCTCAGGCTAAATCCAAGTAAGGAATGATCTCCATATGATCCCACCTTACCCTCTCCAAGTCAGAGCCAAATTCAAAATAATCAGCATTTTTGAAAATTCTGAAACAAATCATTGCAGATGAGCCCTTATCTCTTGTCTGTCCTTTAATACAAAAATAATGATCTGATCCTAAACAAATCTGAAGTAACCCCAGCTGCATAGTACTGGTGAGGACAGTTTGTACATATTAAATCAATCATATTAAGATTCTTCACAATGTTTTATGTTAATACATGAGGGTTCTGATATCAATTGTGTCAAACCTAATCCTAGAGAAAATGTTACTATTTTTTTTCAGAATTTAGGCAATCTATGTTTAGATCACCCATTAGTAATAAGTCATGAGTATGAGAATATTTAAGGAAGGCGTCTCAAATTACATCCAAAGCCTTAAGGGTTGTTTGGGGGCCTACATAACCCCAGCAGTAAAAATGGTTTTCCTGAATGAAATTTAAATTCCAGTGTCAATTGTTCACAAAGTAAAGAGCCAATACCTAGAGAAATCATAATTGGAGAAAACTTCTCTAAATAAAAAAAAAATCAACACCCCACCCCCCTCTTTTATTCTAATCAGTTCTCATATGTTTAAAACCAGGAATATGAAGTATACTGTCCTCATGTTTCTTACTCAGTGAAGTCTCAAATGGAACCATGAAGTCTAGTCCATTGCCTGTCATAAATTCTTTTAATAAGTCAATTTTGGGAAGAATGCTCCTAACATTTGCATGGCAAAACAGTAAACCTTTACTGAAAGTTGAATTTATAGGTAGTGAGCAAGGGTTTAGGCAAATATCAGCACTCTGTAACAATAGTAATATTAAACATAATTTAGAAAAACTGCCGTTTCTTATCACTGTTTTAAAAGAATTTTTTAATATTACAGTTCCTATGTCAAAACCCACAAGTTCTCCCACTTCAGTATCTAGCAGATAATTCCCAGAGGAATCTAGAATACAACAATAGGTCAATACTTTTGGGCTGTCTAGATACAGCATAGATCTAATGTAACTAATTTTAGCTTCTCTTAGGTCCAGGGCTCCAGAAATAGGTTGTGGTAGGAATAAACCATTTAAATCAATATCCCACACCATCTTGGACCCAGTTATTTCCCAAGTCAAACTTCCTGCTACTAAAACAGATGCTAAAAGCTTATGGGGGCAGAGTCCAAGATGGCTAGTATAACTTATGCAGTTGCAAGTTATGCTGTTGCCATATCGGGGACCCTTGCCACATTCCAGAAGTGGCAGGGTCCCAGCAATTGTGACATGTGAGATACACCATGTGTGTAGTGGTAGCCCATGCATTGCGTATCGCAGCCTCATGTTGCAACACATGCCATGTGACAGGTGGCTCCCCCAAGCCCTCCTGCCCCAGACCACTGCAGCACACCTCAGGGGGCATGTGAAGGCAAGGACAGATCACACAGGAGTCCCGGGGTGCTACCAGAATGGACCCCTGGGGGTCCCTAATGATCAGGGGATTTTGGGGTGGGGGTGTACATATGAGGTCCAGGGGGACAGCATGACAGCATTGATGCAGTGCTACATAGCTGCATGCAATGGTGCTAGCCATTGGATGCCACTTATGAAACCTCTGAGCTGTTGTAGATTCCCTATGCCACTGCAGTTTTGGGGATTGCAACTGCGGGTTATGATAGCTGCATACCTGGAATTGGGCTATGTGCATGTCATAACCTGCATTTGCATCAGGCATTGTGGGCTGTGGTGTAAGTGGTGTCTGAATTTGTGATTATTTCAGCCCAAAGATGCACTGATGTATGACACCTCTTGGAATGTTACCAGGCATATCACATGGCATAGGTCATGGGATACACTATGGAGAGTGGCATATTCCCCCTTATGCCAGCGTGGTCTGACTTGGAATTGGGCCCGTTATAATTAAGGCCATGATTAATAAACTCGTATCTACTCACATACAGCAAGTTTTCTTCACCAGGTGGCACTTACACCACTCACACACATGCCACAGAGCACATGGCCGTGGCAGCAGGGGCTTTGAAAATGAGAGGTGTGACCCACTCCCAAATCTCTGCTCCATGAATAGCCCACCACTGAGCTCCCTCAGCCTACATGGAAGCAAATTTAGTGGTTCAGGCTATTGAATGGAACTACAGGCACACTTAGTCAGGGAGTGTTTTGTTTTAAGATGTTATTGTCTCTTTGACACTAGCAGATTTTCCTGCAGGCTAACAGCAGTCATTGGATGTTCACAGGCAAACTTTCTCTGCTCTCACCAGGGAAGAGGCCAGCAGTGCTTGCTGAGGACAATAGATTGGCAGCACGGGCTTTTAAAATGAGAGGCATTCCCCGACCTTGAATCAGTGCTCCATGAATGCCCCACCACTGAGCCCCCTTAGCCTACAAGGAAGCAAATTTAGTGGTTCAGGCTACTGAATGGAACTGCAGGCACACTTAGTGAGGAAGCATTTTATTTTAAAATGTTATTGAGTCTCTTTGCACTAGCAGATTTTCTTTCATGCTACCAGAAGTCACTGGATGTTCTCAGTGCCTTTAATTGGTAAATGTCCTTTCTGAGATAGGGCATACACAGTACTCAGGGTGGGGTCTCACCAGTGATCTGTAGAGGAGTAGGATTACCTCCTACTTCCTACTTGTTATTCCTCTTTGAATGCAGCCCAGCATCCTGCTTACCTTACCCACTACCTTTCCATACTGACATCCCACTTTGAGGTCTTCTGTTATGATGACTTCTAGGTCCCTTTCCTGCAGAGCTTTTGCCACCTCCTACCCTCCTAGTTGGTATGAGACCCATGGGTCCTTCCACCCCATATGCATGACCTTAAACTTCCTCCCCTTCTTAAACCATTCCAGAGACACTCACCCTGAGGTAGATCTCTTGCTGCAATGGAAGTCTAATAAAAAACATTTGAAAACTTCTTGTTTAAGATGCTGCATTTTATCATTATGGTCCAACCACTAGTGTGCAATCAAAAATTCTATTCAGCACCAAAGGTGATGTAGTATCTCCAGTCACGGTCATAATAATACACAGTACACTGCTCCCTGGATGTGTTGATCAGCTGCATTGGTAATAGCGAATGTGCCTACAGTGAATTAAAGTTATGACCTACAGTATGCACAGAAGTTTATAAAACTGTCTGAAAGTGCATTGGTAGAAGATAAGAAAAGTTAGTGCCACTTAGTACTATGTCCTTATAAGAGGACGTAGAAATGAAAATGTCTTTTGCTCACCTTGACATCATTATGCGAGAAAGCTCCACTTCTGCTATTGAGGTAATTAATATTTAGCACTGTGCAGTACCTTCCATCACTGTCTGTAAAGTAACTGAATGCTGTAATACTTTGGTGACTAAGAATATAAAATGGGTCCCTTTGATGAGTCTGATTGAATTAGTTGTTATAGGTGTGAGTGCAGATGCAATAATCTTTTGATCATTTGTGTATAACTCAGCTTGTACAGCAAGGATGGTAGGCATCTGTCCAAGTGGGGACAAGTAGATCCTGAGTGAAAGGTTTGAATGTTTCATTGACAAAAATTTAAACTAACCTTGGGGGATGTGGAAATATGCAGTTAGATCTCAACTGCCCTTCCCCCACAGGTCAAGGTAGGCAGACAAGAGAATAGTAAGGATGAGGAAACACAACTAAAACAAGGGGTAATGTCAAGAGAGGCACTGGAGGAAAGGATGGGAACAAATAAGTGCAAAGCAATCAAAACATGGAGAGCCATATGTGCAAGTGCCTGCAGCCTGGGTAAAAAGATCCCAGACCTTGTGGCCTTGATGGTAGAGTGAGACCTGGATATTGTGCCAGTCACTGAAACATGGTATACAGAAAGTCATGACTGGGATATTACTATACCGGGGTACACAGTCTACATGAAAACAGGGGGGCAAAAGGAGGAGGGTAGCAATCTACATCAACGATGGGATGAAGGTGACAGAGATAAAGGGAAAGTAGGGAGGAGAAGAGGCAATGTAGGTCACCCAGGAGTCAGGAAATGGCACCAGTAACCATAAAGGGGTTATCTACAGACCTCCCATGCAAGGGGAGGATACAGGTTGGGTCATGGTAGATAACATCCTTAAAATGGTAGAGAAATTGGAAGGGTTGTTGGTTGGGGACCAAAGTATGCCTGATGTAGACTGGAACATGTATGCTGCAGACACATCTAGGAACCAAAACTCATCCTGGATGCCCTATAAGAAGTATGACTCATGCAACTAGTGGAGGACCCCACTTGTGAGTTGGCAATATTGGATTTGGTGCTCACAGAAGGAGACAGCCCTAACACATGTATCAGTGGGCAGTCATCTGGGGTCCAGCAGCCACCATGCAGTATGGTTCAGGGCAAAAATAGTAGAAGAATCAAGCCACACAGAAGCAAGAGTCCTAAACTTCAAGAGTGCAGACTTTACTAAAATGGGAGCATGCTTCAAGAAATCACTGACAAAGGGTCATGGAGGGGGGTTAGAGCTACAGTGGGAGAACCTCAAAGTCATAACAGAGGCAACATACCATTGTGTGACACTAGTGAATACAACCAGAAGAATAAAAAGATTATTATGGTTTTCCAAAGAAATGGAAGAGAAGGTTAGAGAAAAAAAAATCGCTTTCAGAAAGTACAAGAAAACACAAAGAGAGGAAGACAACGAAATGTATCAGACAAAGTAAAGGGAGATGGGAAAAGCAGTCAGACATTCAAAGGCTCAAACAAAGGAAAGGACAGCCCAGACAGTGAAGGAGAGGATTTTTTCTGGTACATAAGGGGACAAAAATGCCAAGGAGGGATATGTAGGTTAAGTAAAGGAGGAGGGAGTGGCCAGAAGAGGACCTGGAAAAGAGTGAGATACTGAACAAATACTTTTGCTCACTATTCACAAAAGAAGAGATAGTGGAGGGATGACAATTAGGTAGTAGATACACACACAGGAAAGAGAGGTGGATGCCAATTTATTCACAGAAGAGAGGGTAGTAAAGAAACTCATGAAACTGAAGGTGGACAAAGCAATGGGATGCATCCCAGAATCCTGCAGTGTCAGTGGCTCAGCAGGTTGCACACTCACTTCTGAGGCTGGAAGATCAGAAAGCTGTGGGTTCTATCCCCACACCAGGCACTTGGATTAAATCCCAGCACTGACACTGTAGTGCAGTATGAGGTGGGCAATGCACTTCTGAGGTCCTGTCTTTCAGATGAGATGTTAAACAAAAGTCCTATTTGTCTGTTCTGGTGGTACTTTAGGTGGATGTTAAAGATCCCATGGCACTTCTCGATAAGAGCAAGGGAATGTTTTATTATAACTTAAAAATAATAGTTCAATACATGTTATTAGGCACATGAAAATAAATATACAAATCAGTAACCTAAGAAAGTAAAATGAGTATTTCATCATACATTCATATTTTTTACCTTAAATCATAAAATTAAAGCCATTATAAACCAACAAACTTAAAGAAATAAGCATTAATATATACTCAAAGCAAAATGGTTATATTAAATGCACACTGAAAATAGGAAATAGAGTTAAAAATCTACGTTTTTACCTTAGGTCTTCTTCAGGAAATATCTAAAAGAGAAAAAAAAACAAGTTAGTGTAGAGGAGAGGTAAAATGAGAGAGATATGTATGTGGAGAAAGAAGAAAGGGGAGGCTAAGGGAGAAGAAGTGATAAATGGTAAGATTAAGAGAGAATCTGAGAAACAAAAAGGTGATGATGGGAAAGATAGAGCATAATGGGAGTGAAAGAGCTGGGGAAGTTCCCAGGTGGGGATTAATTCACAGGGTCTAGTAAGAAGGCTGAAAGGTGACAGATGTGTGGGAAGGAGACAGAAATGGAGACATATGGTGAAAATGAAAAATAAATTAAATGAGTCCAAAAACAAATAGACTTTAGGGAAAAAGAAGGGATGGCTGAAAGATGTTAGTGGAAAATAAGTCTATCATTTAAATCAGAGGGCTGCTGGGAGCCAAGGTGGATGATCAGCTTGGCTTCCATGTTTTTTTCTATGGTCAGGATCCCAGAAGCCCTGCTGAAGGACACAAATGGAAAAGTCATTGACATTGTTGTCCCTGGAGATAAAGTGGGATACAATGGGTTTAGCAGTTTCACCATTCCTGACTGCTATGTAATGTTCCCTGAAATGGTCAGCAAGATGCCTACCAGTTTATCTGATGTAAATAGCTGTACACTTCCTGCAAAGAATACAATACATCACATTAGTGGAGGTGCATGAGAACTCCTTGGTGAGGTGAAAAACACCAGTAGGCCCCCGAATCTCTGTCACACTGGAAATAAATTTGCAAGTGTAGCAGCGAGTCCTGTTGCAAGGTTTGGTACCTGGGAAGGAGGAACTGTTAGAGTAGGTAGCTGCTTTTAACAAAGAGATTCCGCAGGTTAGGTGGCCGGCGGTAGGAGGCAATAGGTGGTTCTGTAAAAGAAGCACCAATGTTAGGGTCAGTTTGCAAAATGGGAAAATTACTAGTGATGATCCTGTGAAGAGAAGGTGTGCTCTGATGGAAAGGAAGAACTAGTGGAATTCGCTGTTGTTCTTGTGTGACAGTATCCCTCCTGTGGGGGTCAAGGTTATGGGGCATGTTACTGACCCGGGAGAGTGCTCTGTCCACTGTGCTTTTAGGGTATCCCTTGTTGATAAAAAACTATGCATTATTTGGGTCTGCTCAGCAAAATCATCCTCTGCACTGCATAACCTGCAAAGTCTAGGAAACTGTGAATAAGGCAGGCCATTCTTGACATGTTTAGGATGGAAGGAGCTGTGGAGGAGGAAACTGTGAGAGTCAGTGGGTTTGTAATAGAATGATGTCTTCAGACCAGTGTTCTGGACTGACAGCTGGATATCCAGAAAAGGCAGTGTAGAGGAGGATACTTCAACAGAGTATTGAAGGGAAGGGTGGGTCATGGTAAACTTGTCAAGGAAGACTTGGAGAGTCTCCCTGGAGCAGGAAGTGGCCCCCACACAGTCATCAATGTAGCATTTGTAGAGTTCAGGCACAGTCCCTGTGAATGAGAGAAAGAAACATTCCTCCACCCAACCCACAAACAGATTAGCAAAGCTGGCACCCATCCTGGTACCCATGGCAACTCCACTGACCTGCTGAAAAAAACTGTTATTAAAATAAAAAGCATTGAGTGTAAGAACCAGTTCTGCCAAATGAGTTAGTGTGTGTGGGGGTGGCTGTTGGACTTCCTGCTTATTCAGGAAATGCTGCAAAGCTGTCAGACCATCATCATGGGGGATCACTGTGTAAAGAGAGTTGATGTCCATGGTGAAGATGAGCTGATGGGAGTCAGTGAATCTGAACCTGTCAAATAACTGGAGAGCATGGTTAGTGTCTTTAACATAGGAAGCAGGGACTCAACAAGGGGTCTCATGAGGTTGTCCAAAAATGCGGAGATGTGGGATGTGGGGCAGGAGCAGCCAGACACTATGGGACGACCCAGGTTACCTGTTTTGTGGATTTTGGGAAGGAGATAAAACCTGGATGTCTGGGGATGCTGAACTATGAGTCTTTTAGCAGAAGCAGGGAGCTCTTTGTTTTCAATAGCAGAGGTGATGGTGGTGACCTCAGTCTGATAGTCAGCAGTGGGGTCCTGTGGAAGAGAAGAATAAAACTCTTATTTTTCATTTTCACCATATGTCTCTAATTCTGTCTCCTTCCCACACATGTGTCACCTTTCAGCCTTCTTACTAGGCCCTGTTAATTAATCCCCACCTGGGAACTTCCCCAGCTCTTTCACTCCCATTATGCTTTATCTTTCCCATCATCATCTTTTTGTTTCACAGATTCTCTCTTAATCTTACCATTTATCACTTCTTCTCCCTGAGCCTCCCCTTTCTTCTTTCTCCACATACATATCTCTCTCATTTTACCTCTCCTCTACACTAACTTGGTTTTCTTTCTCTTTTAGATATTTCCTGAAGAAGACCTAAGGTCAAAACGTAGATTTTTAACTCTATTTTCTGTTTTCAGTGTGCATTTAATATAACCATTTTGTTTTGCTTTTAGACCACATGCTGAAGCAGTGCCTTGTCTTTGTTTTTTATAATTAATATATACTGACCCTTACTATCAAATATAATATATATTTATAAGAAAATCAAAGCTTTTAGGTGGAAAACACTAAAACAATTTAAGAATGGTATAAAGAAAAATGAGAACAAAAAAATTAGTGGAGAGAAAATCAAAACAATACATGCCTGTCAAATTAATATATCTAAACAAATTCTCACCATGTGATATGTACACTAGAGCATTAGAACATTACAATTCCTGATCTTGTCTTATAAAAGTTGACTCCATATGTAGTTTCAAAAATGTACTATGCAAATTATGATAAGAAAAATAAGGGGGAAACCAAAAAAGAGACAAATTTAGGTTAGAAATCATCTTTATAACCTGTTTCAGCAAATGCTATCTAGCCATGTTATGTTTCTACCATCTATCAAAGAGATCAGAAAGATATTTAAATTTTCTGACACTCTAATATGTTTAATAGCCCTATGTATATTTTCCAGAATAATTGTTCAGGGGAAAGTATACTTCTGTTTGAGAGTTAGCTGTACTCTAGTAAGCCAAATATGATATTTGAAATGCAGTAATATTAAATGCATAGTGCTGGGATCATACTTGGACCAGGAGAGTGGAAGAACACCAATAAGAAGATTATCTTTAGTCAGTAAAGTAAATGGGGATCCCTACCATTTCTAGTATAAAATGTTACAAAAAGGTAAAATTAAAGGGCATTAAAAAAAAAGATGATCCATTGTTTCTATTTGCTGCAGACAATAGGCCCAATTCTTGAAGGGTGGTGCAAGTCACCACCAAACGCAGCTTGTGCCACTCACAACTGCAACATTGATCCTGTGCCCTATTCTAGAAGGGCTAGGGTCTCCACAGCTAAGTCCTGTGACTTGTGACATGCAGCCAGATATGCCAAACTGCGGGCTCACACCTGGTGAGCCTCTCGAATCCACAAAACACAGGACACAAGTGCACCCCTGCCCAGCAAGCCACAATAGCCACCCCACAGGGCTGCCCACACCCCAGCCCCAAAATATATCCACAGACTGCAGGGCTGGCACACCAACTGCCCCTGAAGTGGTCTGAAATAGCACAGAGCTGCCCACACCCTCCCGTCTCCGACTCCATCATTCCAATAAGCCCCGCAGGGTGGCACAATGAACCCTTCACCTGTGCCCTATTCCTGAGTTGCCAGCCACAAATGAGGCAAATACCCTGCCCTGGTAGTCTAGTGGCCCCACCACCCAGCCATACCATCCCAGCCAGCACCCCTCACCCATCTCCCAGCTGGCGGCAGAGGATGCCTACCTCTTACCTCCACAGCCTGTCGCTGATTGAGTCCAGTACAAGCACGTACAGAAAAGATGTACTCAAAAATTAATTTTTGAGTGTGTCTTTACAGTAAGCTTTCATACAGATCTCAGTTGGCATCTGGCCATGGAGGTGAGAGGTGGGCTGTGCCAGTCACCGGCTGGGGACAGGTGGGGGAGGTGCTGGGTCAGATGGCACAGCTGGGTGGGAGGGTCCCTAGAATACTAGGGCAGGGTATTTGCCACATTTGCAGCCAGCAACTCGGGGGTCGGGGCACGCATTGGGGGGTTGATAGCGCTGCCCTGCAGGGCTTGGCTGGAATGATGGAGTCAGGGGACAGGGGATGGGCAGGTTTGCAGGGCATTGAATGCACAGGATTTGGGAACAGTTGGTGTGGGCAGCTGCAAGGCTGTTACTTTGTGGGGTATGATGGGCATGTAGAGAATGAGGGATGGGGTGAGGGAGCACGATGTCCAGTGGGGCAACAATGGAAGTGGTCTGGGCATGGAGGGAGGGCACATGGATCGGTTTCTACAGGACCCTCGGATTTGATGTAAGTTACACCAGCTAAATGCAGGTGTAACTACATTGCTGGATTCTCAATGGGGTTCTTGTAGAACCTCGAAATTGGGGACTTTGTTGCCATTCTGGGTAGGGTTGCAACTGCTGCTGTAAACATCCTAGCACCATGTTGTAGTGTGTTTATGGCACAACTGCCGGTGTAACAGCTGTTCGGTGCAAGTGGCCTGCGACATGTCACAGGCCACTTTGTAGAATAGAGCAAGTCACAACTGCCAGCATAAGTTGCTATTTGCACCATTCTACTTGGTGCAAGTGCTGTTTCACGAGGCAGTTCTTTTCTATAAACATAGAAACATTAACTTTGATGACAGATAAGGACCACTTGGCCAACCCAGTCTGCCCATTTCCCTACCTACTGGATAAACTGAAGATTCTAGTTAACCAACAGCTTACTTCCTGCAACCCCTACTACCCCTGAGCCATCCCCCTCTATCTTTAAATTGTGCTCCCTTGTTCTTACACATCTCTTTTTCTGAAAGATGCTACCCTCCTGGACTTTGTTGATTCCCTTGAGGTACTTGAACATTTCTATCATGTCCTCCATCCCTCCTTTCATCAAGAGTATACATATTAAGCCTCTCAGTCTCTTCATATGGTTTCTGCTGCAGACCCTGCACCATTTTAGTTGACCTCCTCTGGACTGCTTTCATCCTGTCTATGTCCTTGCGTAGATGAGGTCTCCAAAACTGCTCACAGTACTCAGATGGGGTCTCACCAACTGTCTGTATAGAGGGATAACCACTTCCTTCTACTTGTGATGCCCTTCCTATGCATCCCAGTATCCCCTGGCTCTCCTTACTTACTTTTCACATTGCTTACCCAGCTTTAGGTCATCTGATATGACTACCCCAGGTCCCTTTTCATTTCTTGTTGTTAGTACCCTGCTATTGTGTCCTCTTCTCCTTGGTTTTTGTTTCCCATGTGCATTACTTTGCACTTCTTTGCTTTGCACTGAATCTAAGTTGCCATATGTCTGACCATTTCTCCAACCTTGCCAAGTCCCTTCTCATCTTTTCTATGCCCTCTTGTATATCAGCTCTGTTACAGATCTTTGTGTCATCTGCAAAGAGGCATACCTTTCCCTCCAGACCCTCTGCAATGTTACCTATAAAGATGTTAAAGTGGACTGGACCCAGTACTGAGCCCTGAGGTATTCCACTAGTACCCCCCTTTCTTTGGAATGTGTTCCATTCACTATTACCTTCTGTGTCCTGTTGTGCAGCCAGTTTGCTACCCAGGCTACCACCTTGGGACCCACTCCCAGGCTGGCTAACTTGATTATTAATCTTTTATGCGGACTGTGTAAAATGCTTTGCTGAAGTCTAGGTAGGCCATATCCACTGCCCTCCCTGGTCTGTTACTTTGGTCACCCAGTCAAAGAAATCAATTAGATTCATCTGACATGACCTTCCTGCTGTAAATCCATGCTGCTTTGGGTCCTGTGCCCCGCTGGCCTCTAAGTACTAAACAATTCTTTCTTTCAGAAGTGATTCCATCATTTTCCTTACCACTGAGGTCAAACTTACAGGTCTGTAGTTTCCTGCTCTGCCTTGCTCCCACTTCTGTGAAGGAGAATCACATCTGCCCTTCTCCAGTCCTCAGGTACCACCCCATCCTGCCATGATTTGCTAAAAATCATGGTCAGTGGTGTCACTAGGTCCTCTCTTAGTTCTTTTAGGATTCTGGGGTGAATCCTGTCAGGCCCTATTGCTTTGTCCACTTTGAGTTTTAGGAGTTCTTTCAGGACTTTTTCTTCTGTGAATGGACTGGTGTCAACCCCCTACCCAGAGTGCTTCTATTGTCTGGTTTAGGTAACTCCTCCTCTTCTTCTTTTGTGAATACTGAGCAAAAGTATTCATTCAGTAACTGCTTTTTCACTGTCTCCCTCTGCCCACCTCCCCTCTCCTTTAATAATCTTCACTATCCCTCCCTTAACCTTTCTATGCCCCCTAATGTACATATAAAAGGTTTTATCCCACTTCTTAACTTAGTTGGCTATTTTTGCCTCGGTTTGGACCTTTGCTATTCTGGCTGCCTTCCCCTCTTCTTTCTGCTTTAATTAATACAGTTCCCTGTCATGCTCCTTCTGTGATTCCTTATACTTGAATCAGAGCCAATATTCATTCCTGGGGCATACCCATTCAGAAAGATCTTTATGCTTTAAATTCCCTTTTACATTTACTTTACGATGGGTATATAGCCAAAGAGTGCCCAACATATATTGTGGGGTTCTTACTTCTATTAACATGGATATAATTTGACTAATTTCTGCAAGAGGTCTGTCTTCAAAATGAGGTTCGGTGATAAAGAAATGCCCTTGTATATATGTGTAGAATTCTTTCCTAGTTTTATTTAAAATAAGTTGTTTTGGACTATTCCATATTTTTAATTTACTAAATACTTCCAGCATGTAGACAGGGAAACCAATTAATGCTTTTTGTCTCGGTATACCTGAATCAGTTCCCCAGGAGTGTAACCAAGGTAATATTTGATCTGGACTTCACTGTAACCCGTAAAGTTTTTTTTCCCCCCAGGTAAAACAGGTTTGATATTGCTATAAATGAATATACTAAAGTAAAAAAAAAAACAATAGGGTTGATCATATTTAAACCTCCTTCATTTATGGGCAGGAAGCTGATCCCCCTTTTAAAGGGGTTCAGCCTGCTACCCACCACAAACTCAAAAAAGCAGACATAAATACTTGTCTCCAGGTGTCTGGGGGGAGGCTGCACTGAGATAGAAGAACATACTTAATAGGAATGTTTTTGCCATGTAGACCCTTTTTTGGTCATATACCAAGAATTCCATCTAGTTACCTTGTTTTGCATCTTCTAAAAGTATGTTCTAATTATAGAAGCTCATATCATCTTTCCCAAAATGCAGACCCGGGGCCCTATTCTAGAAGGGTAGCGCACATTGCCACTGAATGCAACTTGCACCACCCGCAACTGCGACATTGACCCCGCACCTTATTCTAGAAGGGGCAGGGTCATTGCAGCAAAGTCCTGCAACTTGCGACATGTGGCCAGGTACATCATACTGTGGGTGTACCTGACAAGCATGTCACAAGCTGCAACAGCGGGGTGGTGCGGACAACCCCCCAACCCGTGCCTGACCCAGAGTCACCAGCCGCATGTGCGACATATACCCCAGTAGTTCAGTGCTCCCCCATCTATGTACAAAGATGAAGCCTTCCAATTCCCTGGTAGTCTAGTGGCCCCCTTGAACTGTATAATAATAAATATGAGCCCCATCTCCCTGGTAGTCTAATGGCCCCCCCCAAACTGTATAATAAGAAATATGAGCCCCGTCTCTCTCTAATAGTCCAATGCCCCCATCTATGTACAAAGATGAAGTCCCCCAATTCCCTGGTAGTCTAGTGCCCCCCTGGAACTGTATATAAAATACGAGCCCTGTCTCCCTGTAGTCTAGTGCCCACCAAACTGCATAATAAAATATGAGCCCGTCTCCTGGTAGTCTAGTGGTCCACCCCTCCCACCCAGCCCTGCCAGCTCACCCGCACCTCCGCACCCATTCCCCACCAGCGACTGGCACAGCCATCTCTTATCTTCACAGCCAGCCCTTGACTGAGATCTGTATAGGTGCTACTGGAAGATGCAGCTCAAAATTAATTTCTGAGTGCATCTTTGTCTTATGCTACAGATCTCAGTCTAGCAGCTGGCGGTGGAGGTGAGAGGTGGCGACATGCCGGCTGGGGATGGGTAGGGGTGTGTGGGATGGGCTGGCATGGCTGGGTGGGGGCCACTAGACTACCAGGGAGACAGGGCTTGTATTTCTTATTATAGTTCAGGGGGCCACTAGACTACCAGGGATTCGGGGAATCTTACATATTATTATACATTTTTTGGAGGGGCCACTAGACTACCAGGGATATAGAGCTTGCAATATGTATTGTATATTGCTGGGGGGACTGCTAGACTACCAGGGAGTTGGGGCTGTCTCTTTTTCATTCATGATGGTCAGGGGGCCACTGGACTACCAGGGGGTTTAATCGCCACATTTGTGGCCAGTGACTCACGGTTCGGGGCAAGGGTGGGGAGATGGCATCGCTGCCCTGCGGGGCATCTGCCAGTGGGTGTTTTGAGGGGCTGGGGGTATGGGTAACCCTGTGGTGCCCCACTGGGGTGTGCTGGGCATGGGGGAAATGAATACCGTGTACTGTCCACTGGACAGCCAACGTGTCTACAGGTCCACCGGGTGCTCGTAGTTATACCAGCTAAATGCTGGTATAACTTCATTGCCGGATCTCCCCCAGGGGTTCTTGTAGAATCCTGATGTGGGCACATTTTGGCTGCCCTTCTAGAATGGGGTACAACTGCTGCTGTAACCCCTAGTGTCATGTCACATGGGGTTTATGTGGCGTAACAGCTGTTCAGTGCAAGTGGCCTGCGACATGTCACAGGCCACTTTGTAGAATTGTGCATGTTGCAACTGCTGGCATAAGTTGCTACATGTACCATTCTACTTGGCACAACTACTGTTATGCCAGGTGTAACCCTTCTACAATTGGGACCCCAGAATGTTATTCATGTTTTGTTGTATTGGCACTCAATCACAATTTCATGGATGAGTTCAGTTATTCCGATAGCTAAATACTGGCTTTTATTTTAATTTATTGTAGAGCCTACTCTAGTAACCACACACCTTTTCTTTTCCACCCATTTATTAGTGGAGTAATTACTGTTTGGAAGTAGGTTTGGTTCAGTTGAATAAATTCAACAGAAAACCCAAATCACCTCATACATTCCCATTGGAATTTATGTTCCACCTTATTGAATACTTTGACCTGGTCTAGCCCTATTAAAAACCCACCAGCTTCCTGATTTTTTCCCTTTTCTAGGATTTCTCAAATTAGCAGAAGCCCTTCTTTGATTTGTCTGCCTGGTAAACTACACAATTGTTAAGGGTGTATTATTGTATCTGATACCATTGAGATTCTGTTTTGTAAAAGTTTTGTAAGAATTTTTAGATCTGAATTAAGGAGGGTGACAGGCCTCCAATCTGATAAAATGGATGTGTCACCTGATTTGTATAACAGAATTAGAATACCTTGGTACATACTAGGTGTTAATATATTAGTATGAAGACAATCATAAACCTGAGTTAAATCTATATTGAGGTGAGAAAATGTTTTCTTAAACAGCTCATTTGGGATATCATCACTAGCTGATACTACCCCATGTCTTAGACCTGCTATAACTGACTCTATTTTCTTATTGGAAAAGGGGAAATTAAAGTAGGTATAAATTTATCAGATATTTATTTAAAGGGCAACCCTGAAACCAGTTCTCTAATTTTTCATCAGAAATATTAGCTTTCCGAAACATACCTGAGACATACAGTAATTCTCAACTTCTTTTAGGATTTCTTTTGGGTGTGTCTAGTACTTGTTCTCTAAAGTAATGCATCTTATTTCCTTTTGTTTTTTCCTGCTTTATGCGTACATCAAATGGATGTTTGAAATTGTTTTCCAATAGTACTATGTTTTTATTCTTCAATTCATTTTTAAATCAGTCCTACTGTATTTATTCCAACTGTTCTTTGATTTTGGAAATTTGTTTTGTATAACAGCCCTGTCCTATATATTGAAATGATTAATTTATATAATTCTCTAAGGTTTTCATAAAGTAATTTCTTACTTTTCCCTATGATTCTTCCTATTTCCTGGAAATAGTCTTTAATATCTATCTTACTATCTTCCCACCATTCTAGAGAAGACTCATATAATAATTAAAAATATATTTTAGCTGCTAAAACATAGCAGAAGCCTGAATAATGTTTGGATCATCTAATAATGACATATTCATCTTCCAGTAACCTGGACCTATAGAGTTATTTTTGTAATTGGACAGTTTTAAACTGAGAAGGCTATGGTCTGAGGTAGCTATGGGCTGTACAGTTGCTGAATCTATAGTAAGTGTCAAAGATATGAGCCAGTAATCAATTCTGGTGGAGGTATTTCCCATAAATAAAGTATGAGTAGCTGGAGTATTAGTAGAGAAAAAAGCATCCACTAACTCAGGTTGGGAAATAATTTGGTTGCGGTGGGAGATGTCAGAAAAAATATTTTCCAGTTTGTAAACCCCTATCTGCTAAAAATCTACTGATATTAAAGTCCCCTCTAGTAGTATGTTTTTAGTTGTGCATAAATATGGTTTCATTTTATTTGAATAAATTAATGTGTTCATTCCTATTCTGGGGTGCATACACATTTATTAAATGGATATCTATTTTATTTATTTTAACATCTAATAATAAAATGCCTTGAACAAAGTCCACTATATGAGTGATCTGAATTTTAGAATCAGTAAAGGCTATCCCAATACCATTACACAATTCATCACCATTTGACCAAATACTTTTCCCCTAAATCCGTGATGACGAAGCTTGATGAATTTCCAGCATCGTATGGTATCTGGTATCCTGCAGGAAAACCACATCATCTTTGCAAGTGGAAAATAGATCAAAAGCTGCCAGCCTTTTCCTGTCAGATGATTTGTTATTGGTATTAAGACTAGCAAGAGTTAACTCATATAGGGGTATATTTGATCACAGAGGATCAGGGTTTGTTTCTCAAGCCTGCCCTGATACCGATTCATCCTTGTTTTCTCCTAACTTTACTTGGCTGCTTGTTCTGGAATTCCTTATCTGTAGCCATCTTTATCTGTAAGTAGGTGCTGGAGCCAGTGTAAGAACAAATATCAATGTCATTAGCAGAGGCTCTCCAATCCAAAATAGCAAATCTATTAGTAGTTAGAATAATGTCTGCTGTTTGTATTGTAGGCTATACAGTGTGCTTATTTTTCTCATGTGCATTCTTTTTTTTTCTTTTTCTTGATTTTCAGACTCCATTATGGGGGTGCGGGGGATTGGCTGTACATTTCCTGTTTGAGCTGAAGTGTCAGCTGGCTGTGAGATGCTAGCTGCAATTACTGCTGGAATTTCTTTCCCAGACTGATTAGGATGCTTGGGAGGGATTTGAGGCTTTGGAGAATTTTGTGGGTGCTGAAATTGTGAGTGCTGAGGTCATGGGGGGGGATTTTTCCCTTCAAGGGTGGACTGCAGATCTGAATGCTCTATTTAAATAAAATCTTGCACTTCAAAATCAGCATTCTCATTGTTTGGAGAAGCACAAAGACATTCTAAAAAGGAATGAACTTGTGTGTCACATAGGTTACAGTTGGGTGTTTTATTGCAATGAAAGCCTGAATTACCTATTTCTCCACAGTAGTCACATTTTAGAACATCACACTTTGTGCTAATGTGTCTAGGAGAGTCAAATTTGAAGCAAATTCTGAGCTGGCCAGGATAAAAAAGGAAACCCATATCTCTCCCAATATAAAAATAATTAGGCACATGTTTGAAAATTATTTAAGTCCTGATGTAATTTAACTTTGGGGTGCATCCCCCATTCCAGCAACACTCATTACTGAGGATGGGCTCCGGAGTTCCTTCTTCCATGCAGCATTTTTTTACCAAAAAACAAATGTCTTTTATTCACTCCCTCATTCCTAAACAAAACTGTGATAATACTGGTTGCTTGTTTAGTGTGGAGTATAGCCTGGAGGGTGTCCAGATAGGGCTGGTTTTATGTACAGCATACTTTGTCCAGAAACATTCCAGGAGTTCATGTGATCTAAAGCTAACATTGAATATTTGCTCCCCTGAAACATGTGTAAGTGTATAAACTTCAGCTGGAGAAAATTTCAGTGATTGTTATAAAAGATATTTCCCCCACATAGTCATGGTCTGGAGGGAGATCTAGACCATCCAAGTATCTCAATCATGTAGCATAGTGTCTTTTAGCAAGGACAATCATTTTTTTTAAAGACTAGCATAGGTTTGGTTAGGAGTTTTGTTTTGTGGTGGTGAGCCAGAGTTTGGTGTTTCCTGCTCAGAGCCAGATGGCTAGGCAACTGGCTCCCCTGTAGCTGTGTCATAAAAAAAAACTTCTGAAACAACATCAGTAACAGTATCAATAGAGGAAACGTTTGTAGTGCCTGTGTTAGTTTGTGGAGGTAAAGTTGTCTCATCCGTTATTTGGGAGAGATTTACTGTTCCATCATCCATAGCCACCCCTGTTATCAGAACAGAGGGATCTGGGATCCATATGCCATCCTTGCCCAGGATCCATCCTGTGTTGCCAAGTGCTGACTCAGGTGTCCAAGTGGAAGAACTCAGGGTTTGGCCATTATCCACACTCTTAGTGCCTTGTGGGTTATTTTTGTTTTGAAATGATTGTCTGAAAATGAAAACCATTGGCATCGCCATTTCTTGTCCATGGTAAGTTATTAAGGTCATGCTTATGTTTTTTTCCTCATTATGTTTATCTTTAGCTTCCTGAAAGACTTTTTCAGACTGAAGCAATTTTTTCTGCAAAGTCTTCCTTGTCCTTAGGAACTCAAGCCGCTTCTCTTCTTCTGTTTGATTTATTGCCATTCATCCAGAAGTGTTTGGTGGCTGCTCTTCGGTGATGACTGCACCATCTTTGCAGGTTGCTGCTGCACCTGCCAGTTGAACACTTCTTGCTCCTCCAGACTCCAGCTCAGCACTGGGCTCCTCCATAGTCACAACCCAGAGGGTCCCCCTACTGGAAGAGCTGGGGAATTTTCCTGGTGTCCTGGACAAATGTATCCCATTCATGAAAAATACCAACAGCTTAATCTAGTTCAGTGTCAGTTGGCATCCATATGTATCCCCCTCCAAGGGACAAGGCTGAAAATAGGCAGAATTGTCTAGTCCACCTTTCCTGGTCAACAAAAACTAAATAAATAAATAAAGAAAACCATTCAGAGAGGTGCTGCTGACACCTCTGACAGCCCTATTCAAAAAATCATTGGAGAAGGGAGTTGTACCAGAGCACTGGAGGAGAGTGAACATGATACTCATTCAAAAGAGTGGGAGCAAGGTAAAAGTGGGGAACCATAGACTAGTCAGTTTGACCTCAGTGTTGGCAAGATGATGGAATCACTGTTAAAGGAAACGACTGTATAATATAAAGAAGGAGACAGGGCACAAGACCCAATGCAGCATGGATTTATAACACAAAGGTCTTGTCAAATGAATCTGATAGATTTCTTTGACTGGGTGACCAAGGTAGTGGATCTGGAAGGTGCACTGGACATTGCCTACCTACTGAAGATTTTAGCAAGGCATTTGGCACAGCCACACACAAGAGGTTAATTATCAAGTTGGGCAATCTAGGAGAACTGTATAGTATACAGAATTAGACAGTGCACAAGACCCAGTGCAACACTAATTTACAACAGGAAGGTCTTGTCAAACGAATCTGATGGATTTCTTTGACAGGGTAACCAGGATAGTACATATGGGAGGGGCACTAGATGTGGCCTACCTACTGTAGATTTTAGCAAGGCATTTGACACAGTCCCATACAAGAGGTTAGTAATCAGGTTGGGCAATCTAGGAGAGGGTTCCAAGGTGGTAAACTGTGCCAGTAATTGGCGTAGCAATGGAACACAGGGGGAAGTGGTAAACAGAATTTAGTCTGAAGAAAGGGGGTAACCAATGGGGTGTCACAGGGTTAATTGCTGGGGCTAGTCCTCTTTGATCTCTTTATAAGCAACATTTAGGATGCCTCTTTGTCTATGATATCAAGTTCAGCAATAGAATTGACACTCCAGAAAGGGTGGAGCAAATGAGGAGAGACATAGGCAAGTTGGAGGAGTGGTCAAGAGTGTGGCAAGTCAGATTCAATGCTAAGAAGTGCAAAATTATATACTTGGGGAACAAAAACCCTGGAGTGTAATACACAATGGGAGGAGGTATTAACAGCAACTATGATGGAAAGTGACCTGTGGTAGTCTAGTCATACTGGATGGTCTGAAAATAGTCAAACAATGTAAGAGGTGGTGAGGAAAGCCGGTGGTATGCAGTGATACATAGGGAGATGTATCACCAGTAGAAAAAAGGAGGTGGTGATGCCGCTATACAGGCAGTTGGTGAGGCCTCATCTAGAGTGCTGCATGCAGCTCTGGAGACCTCATCTCTGAAAGGACATTGATAGGGTGGAGGCAGTCCAGAGAAGGGCAACAAAAATTGTGCAGGGGCTACACCAGAAACCATATGACAAGAGATTGAGAGAACATAATATGTCTACTCTGAGGACAGGAGGAAGAGGGGGGAATATGACAGAGGCATTCAAGTACCTCAATGGGATCAACAGAGTTTAAGAGGGCAGTATTTTTCAGAAAAGGACCTGGGCAAGAAAAAGGGGTCATAATATGAGGCTGGAGGGGAGAAGACTCAGAGGCAAAATGTGGACATATTTTTTCAAAGAAAGGGTGGTGGATGCATGGAACATTCTCCTGGAGGAGGATATGGGGTAAAACATTTGGTGAATTCAAGAATACATGGGAAAGGCAGAAGGCAACACTAGAGGTGTCAGGATGGTGGTAAGCTGCAGATCAATAGAATCTGGAGTTTATACAGTAGGTAAGTAGGGAAATGAGCAGGCTAGTTGGGCCAGGCAGTCCTTATCTGCTGATAAATTCTATGCTTCTCCCTCTTTAATCTATTACTATTACTGCACAATCTGGATCATTGTTGCTATTATACTAAAAGGACATACAAATAGTGTATAAGCAGTTAGATGCCCTTCACTTGTACCAATGGAACAGGGTGGGTGGAGTGAAACACATGAAGGAAAATGGTGTCACTGGATCAAGCTAGCCTTTTTACTGCAAAGGAGTAGAGAGCAGATACGCAACAAGAGTAAGTTAAAGTTTTTCTTTAGATGCTGCCAGTGGCATCAACTGTTAATTTTTTGGCCCCGGTGTGATTTCACTAGCCATTTCTTACTTAACTCTTTTGGTGCCACAGCACAGTAACTCTTCCTGTTGTCAATGTCCCTGTAACACATAACTCCTACTGTCAGTTACATGCCTTCACTTATTTCAAAGGAAAAAGAAAGTGCAGCTTGTATCACTTATTAAACAGAGAATAATGAATGGGAAGGTGGTTATAATGAGGGTTTTGCGCCTCCCTGAAGGGTAGCATGACACATAATCCCTGAGAGTGAAGCTTGAGTTGTTATTATGGCATCCCACCCTGAGTGGGTGTATAAAACTCAAGTTTTACACATCTAACCATTCTTTATTTTGTATAATTGCTGGGGATCAATTTTTCACCACAGCAATTATACAAAATATTTTGTCTACCCATGGAGTGGAGCTGCAGACCACTGGGGCATGAACAAGGTCTGTAGCAACTCCTAAACTGAGGTAGTCTTCAGTTTTTTGTTTCCTATTTTTTTCAGTTTGAAAATAAAGATTTCTTGAGCAAGTGATTTTTGTTTTAAAATAGAGAATAATGGATGACTAACTATTGGTAACAAGCTGGTTAATTCATTGAAAGGTTAATACGGTGACCGTTTGAACCTTTAGAGTGCAGCTCGAGAGGTTTGGCCACCATGGAAACCTTGAGATGTACTAATGTAGCTCGTTACTGATCTTGTTAGTCATCCATTGAATTTTATGATGTATGTTGAAAAACATAAGAACCATGATAACATGATTTTGCCTTACTTTGGCTTTTTTTCTCTCCAGCAGGCTTACTCTTGTTGCTATGGCCACTGCCAAGTAGGGAGAAGATTATGTGCAGCGTATGTGCAATCACGTTCTAAGTTGTTATGCTGCACTAGCTACATAGCTAGTACAGCATAACAAACTAGCTGATGTAGCAAGTACAGCATAACAATAGTTTAGTAGGGATGGATTTCCATCCATAACAACATTGCAACATACACTGTAGAAGAACTTACTGCCAGTGTCTTCTGTCAGGGAAGTTTGTAGCTGAGGAGTAGGGACAATGCAGAATGGCAGCAGAGAAGATGAAGATCATGGTTTTTGCATGCATTGAACAAGGGGAATCAGATGTGTGTTTATAATGACAAAATTATAACCCAGTTTCCTTATGGATGAAAACACTGCCCAGTTATTATTACTTTATATTTCACTCTTGGTTATTGTTTGTGCATTCATTTTTCTGACCAACCCTGTCCTAAGATGGCAAAACTGGAAAACCAGCCTGCACACTCTTAATACTATGAATGTTACATGATAATGGATATATAAATTTAAGTGTTCTGACTGCTGGATTCCATATTTGAATGTAGTAATAAACATATATATACTGTATGTCCTAGACTCAGTTTATATTTTCCCATTCATTTTTTGTGCATTCTGTACATTTCAGTTAGTTACAAATGGCAATTAGACATGCAACGTAGAACAAAAAGAGATTACAACTGAAAATTAAAAAATACAGCAGAGAGCAAAATAATTATTTGTCATACAAATAACAATGCTTTCTTCTTATATTCAAATAAGAGTCTACAACACCAATTACAACTGAAACAATTGTGATACGTAGAAGAAGATCTAATAGTGCAACGCTGCCACCAGGAACTGTAGTTTAATAACTTTCTTTTGCCGATATTTAATGTATGCACTAAAAGGATTTATTTTGTGGAGCTGATGAAAGGATTTACTTATTAGAACTAAATCTCAAACAGATTACATGGTTGCCACCAAGAGATACAGTAACTCATTATGGCTGTGGGTGGAGTCTACAGCCATCCTGCTTTCCTCTTAAAAAAGGTGTTTCTGTTACAAACATCTTTTAGGAGTTTTCGGTGTATCCTTCCATTAATTGCAAAATAGTGTGCTCCCTCTCCGATTTTTGCTATTGGCTGCTCTGCCATAAAGGTGAGGGGGGGTTGCCAATGTGCCTCCCAACTTCTCAGGATATAAACAAAAAAAAAAACATTTTGAAACTGCTGTTGTTTAACCCTTGCAGGGCTACAAAATGAGCATCTGCCCAGCTCAAGTCAAATAAATCCATTCCTGATATTTCTGCAGCCTAGGTGTTAACTCATGATCTCCTTGCTTTGAGTGAATACTGATCTAGTAGCACGTGGCTAATTAGGCACATGTGTTATGTGGGAGACAGCAATTAAAAAATAGCCCCCACCCCGAATACCAGCCTTGTAGCTGAGAGTCATCAGGTAGGAGTTTCTTCTGTCAATAGGATCAGGAGTTTATACAGAAGGTAAGTAGGGAAATGGGCAGACTAGTTGGGCCAGGCAGTCCTTATCAGCTAACAAATTCTATGTGTCTCCCTCTTTAATCTATTACTATTACTGCACGATCTACATCGTTGTTGCTGCCAGTGGCGTCAACTGTTAGTTTTATTTCCCCTGAGTGACTTCACAAGCCTTTTCTTACATAAATCTGTTGATGCCACTGCACAGTAACTCTTTCTGCTGTCAAAGTCCCTGTAACGCAAAACTCCTACTGTCAGGTACATGCTTTCACTTATTTCAAAAGAAAAAGGCAGTAAAACTTGTATCACTTATTAAACAGAGATTAATGGATGGGTAGGTTGTTATAATGAAGATTTTACCCCTCCTCAAAGGGTAGGATGGAACATAAACAATGAGAGTAAAGCTTGAGGTGTTTATTACGGCATCCCACCCCGAGAGGGTATATAAAACTCAAGTTTTACTCACCTAACCATCCTTTATTTTGTATAATTCGTGGGGATCAATTTTTCACCACAGCAATTATACAAAATATTTTATCTACCCATGGAGTGGAGCTGCAGATTACTGGGGTTTGAGTGTGGTCTGTGGCGACTCTTAAACTGAGGTAGTCTTCAGTTTTTTGTTTCCAGTATTTTCAGTCTGAAAATAAAGATTTCTTGATCCAGTGATTTTTGTTTTAAAATATAGAATAATGGATGACTATTCATAACAAGCTGGTTAGTTCATAGAGAGGTTCCTATGGCGACTGTTTGAAACTTGAGAGCTCAGCTCAAGAGGTTTGGTCGCCATGGAAACCTTGAGATGTACTAACGTAGCTTATTACCAATCTTGTTAGTCATCCATTGTTTTTTATAATGTATGTTGAAAAACATAAGAGCCATGGTAAAATGATTTTGCCTTACTTTGGATTTTTTTCTCTCCAACAAGCTTACTCTTGTTGCCATGGCCACTGCCAAATAGAGAGAAGATCATGTGCAGCGCATGTGCGATCTCGTTCTAAGTTGTTATGCTGCACTAGCTACGTAGCTAGCACAGCATAACAAACTAGCTGACGTAGCTACTACAGCATAACAACATTTAAGTAGGGATGGATTTCCATACATAACAACGTTCCAATATACGCTATAGAAGAACTTATCACCAACTTCTTCTGTCAGGAAAGTTTGCAGCTGAGGAGTAGGGACAACAGAAATGGCAGCAGAGAAGATAAAGATCATGGTTGGTGCATGCGCCAAACAAGGGGAACCAGGTGTGTGTTTATTTTTATAACCAGCTGGTTATAAAGACAAAATTAGAACTCAGTTTCCCTATGGAAGAAAATGCTGCCCACTTATTATTGTTATTATTATTATTTCATTTTTGGTTAATGTTTGTATACTAATTTTTCTGTCCCACCCAGTCCTATCCAGGCAAAATTAGAAACCCAGCCAGCGTACTTTTAATACTATGAATGTTACATGATAATGGCTGCATATATTGAAGTGCTCTAACTGTTGGCTTCCCAATTTGATTGTAGTAATAAACATATACATAATGTATGTCTTAGACTCAGTTTGTGTTTTTTTCCGTTCATCTTTTGTGCATACAGTAGATTTCGGTTAGTTACAAATGGCAGTTAGACAATGCAATGCAGAACAAAATGAGATTGCTACTGAAAATCAAAAAATACAGCAGAGAGCAAAAGAATTATTAGTCATACAAATAACAATGCTTTCTTATATTCATAGAGTCTACAACACCAACACCAACTTCAACAACTGTGACAACTACAACACAGCCACCAGGTACCGTAGTTTAATAACTTTCTTTTGTTGATATGTAACGTATGCAATGAGAGGATTTTTTTTGTCGAGCTGTTATAAGGATTCATTCATTAGAACTATATCTATAACAGATTGCATAGCTGCCCCCAGCAATACAGTAACTCATTATGGCTGTGGGCAGAGCCTACAGCCATCCTGCTTTCCCAATAAAAAAAGGTGTTGCAGCTGGCCCTATGGTGCAGAGGGTTGAGGCACTGGACATCACTCCTCGTGTTATGCCAGTGACCCAGGTTCGGGAGCAGACTCGGGCTGCCGTGGGTCAGCTGTGGAGAGAAGGATTCAGGGCCCTACGGCTTGCTCTACTTCTCCAGGTAGGGGTGGGATGCTGACCCAACTGCTATACCACCACCACCTTGGGGAGCCTGGTTGGTGCTATGTGCAACAGTGGAAACAGTAGCTTCAGGGTTGATGTTGGCAAATGACAGGACCGTGCACACATCTCAGCATGTGCCCGGCTCATTGGTCATCATTGCATGCTGACGTCATGGACAGAAAAAATGGAAAAAAATCGCTCACCATGCATAGGAGATGATTCTCTCCAATCCTTGACACAAGTCCAAGGCACAAAACTCCATTTTTTTGGCACTCCACTGAAGTCAAGGGGGGGGGTAAGGGGGATCCTTTCCTGCCCCACCTGGTTGGCTTATCCAGGGTTACTAGGAATTCCGGAGCTAGCCTAACACTCTAGGGGCTGATGCCAAGGCACTGCTAGGGGGCCTGAGAGAGCTGATTGAGTGGAGTGATGAGAACAGTAGAGGAGGATAAAAAGAAAGTAAAAAAAATGGTATTTCCGTGATACACATCTTTTAGGAGTTTTCAGTGTATCCTTCCATCAACTGCAAAATAGTGTGCTCCCCCTCTGATTTTTGCTATTGGCTGCTCTGCCTTAAGGGGGTGGATGCTACTGTGCCTCCTAGCTTCTCAGGATATAAACTTTTGAAACTGCTGTCATTTAACCCTTGCAGCGCTGCAAAATGAGCATCTGTCCAGCTCAAGTCAAATAGATCGATTCCTGTTCTTTCTGCAGCCTAGTGGCTAACTCATTATCTCTTTGCTTTCAGTGAATACTGATCTAGTAACATGTGGCTAATTAGGCACATGTGTTATGTGGGAGACAGCAATTAAAAAGTAGCCCCCCCACCCCGAATCCTAGCCTTGTAGCTGGGAGTCATCTTGTAGGAGTTTCTTCTGTCTACTGCTGTCAGCACTCCCACATGTCTAAATTATGGCTTGCAAAAATAAATTATAACTACAAAACCAGTCACAGAGTGACAGATTACGTGAATAGTTATTTTTTTTTTATTTGTTTTCTATGACTGACCCAAAATAAGTATCCATTTATAAGTGTATGAACCCTGTTTGATAAATGAATGCGCTGCTATGCCATGCAGTTCCAAATGTCAGTAATAAAACAATGTTATCAATGTGTGCCTGTTTGCCTGTTGCACTAAGGTTAAACTTATTTCATGCTAAGGAGGCACATTCTGTAATTGGACACTGTCTATTCTGCGTCACTCTGGGATCCATTTTAACTGGAATCTGAAGCATAAAAATAGGGTTTAAGTATCCTTTAAATTATTTCTTGTTATTCCCTCTGAGTGCATTTACTGTCAGTTTCCATAATGTACCTCCTTAGAACCAGTTTAACCTTACTACAACAGGGAAATGGACATACATTCTATAGCATAATGTATTCAACTCAGATATGACAAGCATTTGTCAATGCCAAATGTTTGATTGCTGATATTAGCATTAGAAATGCAGGAGTTAGACAGATGCAGAATAAGAATGGCACCAAAGTATTGAACTTCACGCCAACCCCACTTCCACCCTGCAGAGACAGTCAGGCATCGGGGTATGCATTTGGGTTGTCTCCCATAACGTTCATGCCATTTCACCTCACCCTATCCTGCAGACACTGACAAGTGTTGAGGTGTGCCTTGGGGTGTTAAGCTTTACATTCACCCCACTCCATAAGGACATACGCTGAAATGGGTGCAATGTAGGAGAATAGGGTGCACTCTGGGGCTGAACAGTTAAAGGCACAACTTGATGCTTGTCACTGGCTGCATAGTGGGGGTGGAATTGCATGAACATTACAGTTGGCGATGTAAAGGCACACCCCGGATGCCTGTCAGTCTGTACAGGGTGGGACATTATGGTTAGAAACCGTAACACCTCAGGCGTTTGTTGGTATTTGCACTACAAATTTTCAACATGACCTATTGTGATCCTCACCTCATGAAAGCATTTAGGATCTCTTCTCGTGAACAGTGGCACTGTGATTTTGTTAAAGTGTCCCAAACTTTGAATTCTCACAGCGACCATGCCTTTGAGCACCACATATATGAAAACACAGATCGGGCAGGATGTAAAGAATGACAGCTGTATCATTCATAGGAAGGTGTGAAAATATGGCAGTGTTGGAAATCTGCAGTGAAATATTAAAAATGCTCGAACTTCTGAGCGTACGTGGAAACTGTGCAATGCATGCACGTAACACAGTCATTCAAAGGAATTATTTCACCAAATTTTCAACATAGGCTTTTTGTGACCTCTGCTCATGAACACTTTCACTATGATTTTCTTAATTTGTCATGAACATTGATTTCCCACAGCAATCGTATCACCATTCCCGAGAACTAATTAAGCACATGTTTTATTATTAGTACAGACTCTGTAGCTATTTAACCTACAAACACTCATGCTGTTCTGCTGTTCTCCCTATTTTTTTTTCTTTTATTTTGTAATGAATTACTGTTCTCCTCAAAGGAGCAAAATCAACAGCTCACTGTTAATTTTCATAACAGGTAAAGCACAGGTGGCTTCTTTGCAAACTTTCCGGTGCTGCCAACTGTATGCCCAACTGGCTAACTGATTCCACCTCCTGGGTGCTCTGTCAGTGTCCAAGAGGGAAGCTAATCAGAAAATTCACTTGAGCTGCAGTGCTTGGCAGGCTATTAACGCACAGCAGATGCATGGAACTGCCCATTTGCAGGACCAGGCCTGCTTTCTTTTTGCCCATGACAGAACCATAAAAACTTGTTGAAAGAGAGTGAAACAAAAGCTACATCACAGAACTCCCTGCTCTTATGATCATGAGGCTCAACTAAAAAACAGGGGTCCTGCGGTCCTACCATTGATGTGCTGGAGGGGGCTTTCACAGGCTCTATAGAGGTGGTCACTTAATGTTGTCTCCCATTGCTAAATATTTGGCAGCGCATCACTGGATCCTTCTTACCTATGGAATCCATGGAAGGATCGACAGCTCCAGCAAACTGCCACTTTGTGTTCGGAACTTATGGTTAGATTTAAATTCGATCCCGTCTCCTTTCTAGAAGCGAGTCTGCATGTACCTCATAGGCTAGAGTTTCAAAACGTCTGCACGTACCTCTCAACCTTTATCCACTAGCATGAGGGACACAGACATTCAAAATGAGGGAGAGTAAGGGACACTGACCCTCATAATGAGGGATACATCCTCAAAAAGAGAGAAAGTCAAGTTTAGAACATGGTGAAAACCATTGATATTACTTGTGCAAAGTTTATTTTAGATTTAGAATACTAAAATGTCACAAATTTCTGCTTTAAAGTATGAACTCACAGCACATACTCTGTGTAAGCAGCACCTTTTTCATGAGGTTCAGAGGAGGACTGATATATTTTAAGGGGTAAAATGGGGGACATCGCTCATAGGGACAGTTCAGAGACATGCGTCTGCATGATCAGTATGATGACACGTGAACATTTTAAAATACATTTGTTTGGGGGAAAGAAAATTAAAAACATCTGCCCAGAAATCACCACCAAGTTCTAAGACTTCCTTCAGAACTTCTATATTAGTAAACCAACTGAAGTGACAGACTAGCAGTCATAACAATACTGTAATGGGACTTGGGAGCAGCCCTCCTCCAACACACCAGGCACACCACTCCGGGAGTCTGCAGCAGGAGGAAAATGAGTCACAGGAGGACCCCTAACTTCAGCGGGACTAGTCCCATGACAACCAGGGGTAACAAAAGCAGGGAGAGAAGGTTGGTCCCTGTTGTTAAGGAAACCACAGTCCTGGAGATGGGAAGCTGGCAATGCAGCTACACACAAGTCGAGCACGATAATGAGTCCCTCCCTCCCTCCCCCAGGGCTTTACCTGTGAAATTTTTACCTGTGAAATTCCTGAGGAATGTGCTACGGGCCCACAAACTGAGGACCTGCTTCACTGACAGGTTGATAGTCTAGTCACCCCACTCCTTCATGGCACGGTGGCTCACGGTTACCACTCTCCAGCCCCACAATTACTTGAGCAGGTTTTTTTTTATTTATTTGTGTTCTATGACTGCTTCAAAATAAGTATTCGTTTATAAGTGTATGAGCCCTGTTTGATTAATGAATGCTCTGCTATGCCATGCAGCTCCAAATGTCAGTAAAAAACAAATACCTGTATGAGTGCATAGATTCTATTTTGCAAAAGTAGTCATGAATACGATGAAAGTAGCTCTGATCTAACACAAGTGCTCCTGGGCCATCATGTGTAAGTGGCTGTCGTGGGATTTGAAGCAGGTGATTAATTTATCTCAAGCCAGGTAACAACTTTGTAAACATAAGACTGCAGAATATTGCTTTCTGTTGAGCCATAAGTCTGATGTACTACATTTTACTGTCATGTTTTCTATGGCACATTAAAGATCATCTTATAATGGTAGATTGAGGGACCTCAACATGTACTCATTGAAGTAGAGAAGGGAGAGGGGTGGTATGTCTGAACCCTTCAAGTAGTTAAAGGGCATCAACAAGGTTAGTACAGAAGGCAGGTTTCAATTAAAGGGAGAAGGAATTACTAGGGGGCACAGCCTGAAGTTAGTGGGGTAAGGGTAGTTTTAGGAGAGAGGTGAGGAGACAGTACTTCATGGAGAGTGTGGGGGATGGAATGCACTTCCTGAGGAAGTGGTATCTCTTAAAAAAGTGAAGAGCTTCAAAAGGGGGTGGGACAAGGTCAAGGGCAAGATACTGGTTGGTGGCAAGTAGAGGGGGGAAGAGAAGGAAGCAATGGGTCGGGCAGTAGCAGGATTCTAACCTGTGTGCTGCATAACTGATGCATATGCAATAGACTAATTGGTCTATATCAGCTGCCATTTTTTTATGTTTGTACGTTCATATCACTACATTTTCTTACTTTAGATGTGAGATTTGGACTTGCTACTGTTATTGCTGAAGATGCTATTAGTTAAAACATTGTTTAAGTTATTTTTCTATTATAACAGGTTTGTACAAGGGGTAAGTGTGGTCATGTCAGAAATGAAAACTATAGACTGGATTATATTCTAATATACAGCACAGAGCAAGATGAATTGCACTAAAATGTTCAGTGACTGCTGTGTTCAATCAGAAATTATGTCTTCATCTCAGTAAGACTGCTCAAAACCATGCAAAGATAAACAAAAACAAGCATTTGTCAATTCTGAAAGCTTCCTTGCATGCTGCATGTGGGATGGCATTCAGGGGCTCTCTTGGCACTCATTACTGGGAGCTTCTTCAAGCTTGCCACAGCCTTATCAGCTCTGGCTAGTTTGTTTTCATGGTGGACTTGACGTACAACAAGACACAGTAAGTGTTTAGCATTGCACAGTGCTATTGGATACCAATGTGTTTGTATCAAAAATAACCAGTTCAGGAGTGTCAACAGTGGAACTGGCAAGTGCATCCCAATTGACAAAGCATAGCAGGTCTGAACTGGATCTAGAGTCATAAAGCTTCAGCACCATAGCAGATGTTCAGCTAAACTCTTTGATTCCAAAGCTTATCATCTCATCCTGAAAATGATATACTTATAGTGTAACCTGAAAATGATGTTGTTTGCTATGTGGCTGAGAGATGCTACATCCTTATTTAATTCAACCTTGATTATTATGATGATGATTGATGGTGCTGATAAATATGATACTGTGTAACAGATCTAGATTTCATCATTTTACATATGCTGTTTATATTCACCTGTGTAAGCAGTTTACTGAAACATTGTCTGGAAGTAAAAAATTGTGGCAAGAGAGTAATTTACCTGAATAAGCAAAACGGTAGTGGTTATACAGAATCTGTCAGTTCCTCCAACTCTTCCATATAAAATTACTAACATGCTAAAATGCCAGCAGAATAGGCCTAATGGTCTTTCGCCTCTGCTCGTTTGGTCAGCCCCCACCCTGGGAGCTGATCTTGCTGCCCCCCTCGTCCTCTCTGTTTTCTTCCTTCCCAGTCCCGGATATTCCCACTGCACAGGACTTTGTATCCAGAACCCTCCCCTGTACCTGTCCCACCCCCGCTTGAACCTCTCCACCATCTCTGCCTCCACCAGCCCCCTGGGCAGTGCATTCCATGGCTCCACCAGCCTCTCAATGAAGTAGCACCTCCTCCTTTCTCTCCTGAATCTCCCCCCTCCAGCTTCCACCCATGCCCTCTAGTTGCCCCCCTTCCTTCAGAACATATTGACTGCTTCTCCCCTATTTAACCCCTTCATGTACTTGAAGACCTCTATCATAACTCCCCGGTCCCTTCTCTCTTCCAATGTGTACATATTTAGCTCTTTGAGCCTCTCCCCATAGGTCCTGTCCCCCAAGCCCCAGATAATTTTGGTTGCCCTCCTCTGGACTCTCTCCAGGAGTTTAATGTCCCTCTTTAAGTGTGGCCTCCAAAACTGCATGCAGTTGCTTCAAGTATATACACAGCATTGACAGACAACATTATTTCTAAGGCTAAATCAGTTTCTTCTTAAAGGGTCTTATATTGTAATAATCTGGGGGATTGTACATGGTTAGTAATCCAGCAGAACAAGCTATTATTAGATAATTGAACACCTGCTTTAATTGTCACTAAATCTCCATTATTGTGGTCAGGGCACTGGTTGCAAAGTATTTCTAAGTATACATGTACTGCTACTGCCTACTGTGTGAGCCCTCTTTCCTCCCCAGTTATCAAAGAATCTAGCAACTAGAGTGTATGCAATGGTAATCCTGTGATCAGACCTGGCCATGCATAATGTTTACCTTTCTACTGGTAAACTACTCTACTGAACAGAGAGTGACTTGCTGGAGGTTAGCCAGTACCTTTCTCAATTAATTAGAATAATATACTTGGATGGGCTCAGGATAAGGGAGAACTGTTAAGCACTAATATTCTTTACAAGTAGATGTCTTCGTCAACCTACCCTCCTTTGCTCAAGATTGCCAAAAGTATTAGTAACAGGTATATTACAGACTCTCAAAAATATTGTAGCTGGAGATGTGGAACATAACTCTGCACCCCCGGAATCTAATGTACACATTGGCAACACAGGACCAACATTATGGGTCTCCAACAAAGGTTTGAAACTAGTGCATATTAACACCTGTAGCCTGTGACCTAAAATCCATAAAGTAGAGGCCTGGGTAGATATGTACTCCCCAGATGTGCTTGTAGTATCTGAAATCTGGCTTAAACCCAGTATACTAGCCCAATGAGGTTGAACTCCCAGGTGACTAGACTTTTTGTTCAACTAGAACCAACAAAAAGGGTGTGTGGTTGCCCTCTACGTGCAATTGTTAAACTAATTCCACCTAGCATAAAGGTTGACTCCACCAGTTAGGCCATATTTCTGCAATTAGTAATGGGTGATACAAAATCTGTGATTACTGGATCTGTGTATATCCATCCAAAAGAGGCCCCTTTTGCATTCCAGGCATTTGTGACTATAGTACAGTGCTTACCGCTGCTGTAAAAGACAATCTTAGGGGACTTTAACATCCACTGGGGAACCCCATCTGACTCCACCTCAAGATCTACCCTCATGGACCTTCGCCTTACTCAGCTGATTCAAAACCCAACTAGACTAAATATGGAAACTAGCATTCACTCTATTTTGGATTGGATTCTTGTATCAAGACCAGATAGAGTTAAACTGGCTTTCACATTCAGTGACTCCATTAGTGACCATGTCCAGACATTCGTAATTTGGAAAAATGATTCCCTTCCCCCTGAACCTTTTGGACTAGAGATTTTTCCAAATTTGAGCAGGCCAACTTCCTAGACACGCTGACTGACATAAACTGGTCCCAGCTCAAACTTGCCCCCACTCTTGATTAGGCCCTAGATAGCTTCATAAGCTACTTCAACTCGGCCGCCAACAAACACGCCACCCTCAAACAAGAGGCAGTAAATGGTCAGGATGTGAAATGTCTCACTAAGGTACTACAATCTCTCATGAGAATGAGGGACAAGGCCTAGTATACTTACAACTCCTCAAAACTAAGAATTGGATAAAATTTAGGGCCTTGAGGAATAAATGTAAAATTGTGTCAAAATCGGCAAGGAAAAGGCATTTAAGAGACTTGCAAACTGCTAACCTGTCTGACACTAAAAGATTCTGGGCCAACATCAATGCCCTTCTTAAAGGTAAGGCTACAACAGCTGCTACTGACATAATATTCAATGGTACCTGTTTCAGGGACCCAGCTGAATCAGTCAATAAAATGAATGCATTTTTTACGAATCTTGATAAGTATAGACCTGCTCCAACTGGAACCCCATCTCCTCTGCCAAAAATGGCAGAGGGACCCCTCCCGCCGACCACAGTTCCAGTTTAACCTTATATCCTGGTCAGATGTCCTTAAGCTTTTACTGAAGGTGGCTAGCACAGAATCCACTGGTTTTGACAAACTGGAACCTAAGCTGCTAAGGCTAGCTGCCCCAGTCATTGCAACTCCTATCACCTGGATATTCAATAGATCTCTCTCTTAGAAGGGCAGGTACCATCACTATGGAAAGTAGCCATGGTTTAATATATGCAGCCAGCTAGGCCTTAAGCAGAACATACTTACCCCAACTAGAGGCATTAATGTTCTGGGCCTTGTACTTTTTTGACAATGATTTATTGTTGTTTAACATCCAGATTAGTGATCCCATAGGGAAAAATGATCACAATACTGTCACTTTTAATATTACAAAAAATTATGTTTATAACTCAAACCCCATCAAAATATATTTATACAATAGAGCAGATTTGACAACTATGAAGCATATTATTGGGAAACTTAACTGGGAGTCTATAGTTGTAGGTTCTTCCCTCATTCACTGTTGGGAAAATTTTAAGGACATTATTTGCCATCTGAGAGATTTATATATTCCATCTAAGGTTAAAAATGTAAATCATAAAAAAGCTCCAAAATGGATGAACCTATCAATAAAAATAATGATTAGGTTAAAATAAAAAAGCACATTAGATACCAAAAAAATAAATCTATTTCAAATTGGGACTCATATATTCATATCCAAAGAAAATGTAAGAATATGATCAAAAAGGCTAAATCTAGATGGGAACACAATTTGGCATTGAATGCTAAAGAAACAAATACTAAACAGTCCTATTCATATATCAATTAATTGAAGAAACCCACATGTCAAGTGGGTCCCTTACTTGAAAATGATACCTTGATCCATGATCCTACAAGTATGGCTGAGTTATTTAATAACAATTTTTGTAACATTTTTACTAGTAAATCCCAACACACTTCTGATGATATTCTACTCAAAACTGATAATGTTCCACCTGTCTTTTTTCCCACAGACATTATTAAGAAAAAAATTATTAACATTCAAAGGAAATAACAGCCCGGGTCCAGATAGTATAGCCAGTCATCTGCTATTTCTACTAGCAGATACTATCACTGGCCCTTTGAAAATGATGTTTGAATGTTTTCTGGCCAATAATTATGTTCCACATGATTGGAGAGAAGCAGATGTGATCCCTATTCATCGAAAAGGCCCCCCAAACAACTGGGAAAACTATCAGCCTATTAGTTTGACTTCCTCTGTTTGTAAATTTCTAGAAAGCCTTATTAAAGATTTGGTATCTCCCATCCTTGATCCAAAACAGGCAGAAGTTGTTTAACTAATCGCTTGGCAGAAGACAACAGGAGAAAGGACTGCTGTGTGACTGAACTTCTCTACTGGGACTATATTGTCCTCCACCCCCCCCCACCCAAAGCTAGTTCTATTTTTATACGCACAGGATTTGACTGACAACAGGAACTTCCTGTTTAGGGGCAGGAAGTGAGTGATCACTGAACCACCAAGGACCCACCATCCTAGAAGGGCAAGAGTAGCTCTCCGGCCCCCTCTAGCTGCTGGAGGTCTGCCTCTGAACAAGTAAGTGGTCTGCTGAGAAATAAAGGATATTCTTGTCTCAGAACAGGACAATCAGGAGCTTAAAGGGCACACAGGCATAAAGTAAGGAGAGAGAGAAAAAAACAGAGGAAAGAGTAAGGATTGCAAACAGTTAAGGGGCCAGAAATAAGACATGATTGGAGTGGTGGAGTGCAGTGGCTGTGGAGCAGCAGTCTTCGGGAGATGTTCTGGAGGATGCGGTGTTGTCCCATCTGTAGGCACCCTCTGGGCTGAGGGAGGAGGTTGCTCGTCTCAGGCTGAGTTGGCCAGGATTTGTGGGACCTCCTCTTCCATCCAGGGACCACCAGTGCCACTGCCGTTGCCTCAGAGGTTGCCAAGAAAGAGGAGCGGTTGGACCACAGTGGGCTCAGGGAGGGTGAGGGTGGTGGAACAGAGGCACATCCCTCCAGTTGTACCTCTCCACAATTCCTATGCCATTCTGGCAAAGTGTGGTTCCTCTATGGAGGCACCTACAGTGGAGACCAAGGAGGATGCTGGGAACCTCCACAAAGGAGACCCACAGGAGGGTGGCAGGGGACCCTGCAGGGGAAGGAAACAACTCCTGGTGGGGGACTCCATTATTAGGAAGGTAGAACTGGGCAAGGAAGGGGAGAGGGAGGTAAGGTGCCTGCCTGGCGCCATGGCTTGGAGGGACAGGGAGCGAATCCTCAGGATTGCTGGAGCAGCTGCACAGGGGAAGGAGCTGGATGTCATTGTCCACCTAGGAACAAATGGCCTGGCTAAGAAAGGGATTAAAGAAGTGCAGGAAGAGTTTGTGGAATTGGGATGGGGCCTTAGTCAAGTAGCACGCATGGTAACCTTTTCGGAGGTGCTACTCATCTATGGCATAGGAGAGGCTAGGGTGTTCCATACCATGGGATTCAATCAGTGGTTGAAAAACTGGTGTGGAGCTCAGGGATTTGGCTTCATTGGGGACTGGGGGTCCACCTGGAGTGATGCAAGCCTCTACTGGCATGATGGGCTGCATCTGTCCGGGAGGGGAATCAGGATGCTAGGTAATAGGTTTAAATGCTTCATTGGCAAGCTTTTAAACTAGCCAAGGGGGGGCACTGGAAAGGAGCAGGAAAATCCTAGCCCCCCCCAAACAATCACGGTAGTAAGTGGCAAACACCAACATGGAGGTGTCGATAGGGAGAAGGGCAGGGGTAAATGGAGAAAGTGACAAAGGCAAGAAGGACAGGGATGGGGCAAAAGGGGGTAAGGCCATCAGGAAATGGAGGGTAATGAGTACCAATGCCCATAGTCTGGGCAACAAGCTCCCTGAGCTGGTGGCCTTAATGGAAGAGGGATGCCTGGATATTGTAGCAGTCACAGAAACATGGTACACAGAGAACCATGACTGGGATGTTAACATACCAGGGTACATAACTTACAGGAGAGACAGGCAGGGGAGAAGAGGGGGAGTAGCTCTCTATGTAAAGGAAGGGATAAAAGCAACTGAACAAAAGAGTAAACAGGGAGGAGAGGAGGCACTGTGGGTCACCTTGGAGACTGGAAAGGGCACCACAATCCGCACAGGTTGTGTACAGACTCCCATGTCAGGGGGAAGGAATGGACAAGGATATGATGGAAGGCATTCTTAGAATGGCAGAGAAAGGGGAGATACTGTTGATGGGAGACCTGAATATGCCAGATGTTAACTGGAGCACATTTGCTGCAGCCACATCCAAGAGCAGGGCCATTCTTGATGCCCTACAGGTGGCAGGCATTAGACAGCTAGTTTTGGAACCCACTCATGAGGGTGCAATCTTAGACCACGTACTCTCAAACGGGGGCAGTGAGAGGATCTCAGATCTAGAAATGAATTGCCATCTGGGGACAAGTGACCATCAAATAGTGTGGTTCACGTTAAACTCAGCTACAGAGTCAAGCCATACAAAAGTGAAGGTACTGGACTTCAGGAAGGCTGACTTTGGCAAGATGGGAGAGTGCCTCAGAAAAGCACTAGCAAACAGGCTAGAAGGAGGTGTGGAGCAACAATGGGGAACTATCAAAACTGCCATCACAGAGGCAACAAGCCTTTGTGTGAAGCAAATAAACAAATCAAAACGATAGAAAAAGCCACTATGGTTCTCAAGAGAGGTGGCTGTGAAAGTCAGGAAGAAAAAGATAGCATTCCGGAGGTATAAGGAAACACAGAAGGAGCAGGACAGAGAGCTGTACCAGTTAAGGCAGAAAGAAGCATGGAGGGAAGTCAGAATAGCAAAGGCCCAAACTGAGGAAAAGATAGCCAACTCAGTTAAGAAGGGGGATAAAACCTTTATAGGTACATCAGCGATAGAAAGACAAAGGGAGGGATAGTGAGGCTGAATAGAATGAACGTTGGGTGGGCAGAGGGGGACAGTGAAAAAGCAGGAATACTGAACGAATATGTCTGCTCAGTATTCACAAAAGAGGAGGGGGAAGTGCCTAATCCAATTAACAGAAGCAGTCTTGATAGGGGGGTCAATCCCAGTCCTTTCACAGAAGAAAGGATACTGCAAGAACTCCTAAAACTGAAGGTGGACAAAGCAATGGGTCCTGATGGAATTCACCCCAGAATTATAAAAGAATTAAGGAAGGAACTAGTGAAACCACTGGCTACTCTTTTTAATAAATCATGGGAGGATGGTGTGGTACCCGAGGACTGGAGGAAGGCGGATGTTATTCCCCTTCACCAAAGTGGGACCAAGACAGAGGCAGGAAACTACAGACCTGTCAGTCTGACTTCTGTGGTAGGGAAAGTGATGGAGTCACTTCTGAAGGAAAGAATAATTGAGTACCTAGAGGTCAGTGGAGCACAGGATCCAAGGCAGCATGGGTTCACAGCGGGAAGGTCATGTCAGACGAATCTAATAGATTTCTTTGACTGGGTGACCAAAGTGGTAGACCAGGGAGGGGCAGTGGACATGGCCTACCTAGACTTTAGCAAGGCATTTGACACAGTCCCACACAAAAGATTATTAGTCAAATTAACCAGCCTGGGAGTGGGTCCCAGGGTGGTAGCCTGGGTAAAACATTGGCTGGACAACAGGACACAGAAGGTAATTGTAAATGGAGTCCACTCTGAAGAAAGGGTGGTTACTAGTGGGGTACTGCAGGGTTCAGTATTGGGTCCAGTCCTTTTTAATGTCTTCATCAGTGACATTGCAGAGGGACTGGAAGGAAAAGTATGCCTTTTTGCAGATGACACAAAGATCTGCAACAGGGTTGATACACAAGGAGGCGTGGAAAGGATGAAAAGGGACTTGGCAAGGTTGGAGAAATGGTCAGACGTATGGCAGCTAGGATTCAATGCAAAAAAGTGCAAAATAATGCACCTGGGAAACAAGAACCCAGGGAAGAATACACAATGGGTGGGGAGGTAGTAACAACAACAAAACAGGAAAGGGACCTGGGGTAATCATATCAGATGACCTTAAGGTTAGCAAGCAATGTGAGAAAGCAGTAGGGAGGGCGGGGTATACTGGGATGTATAGGGAGAGGCATCAGCAGCAGAAAACAGGAAGTTATTATCCCTCTGTACAGACAGTTGGTGAGACCCCATCTGGAATACTGTGTCCAGTTCTGGAGACCCCATCTCCGCAAGGACATAGACAGGATAGAGGCAGTCCAGAGGAGGGCAACTAAAATGGTGCAGGGTCTGCAAGAGAAGCCATATGAGGAGAGTCTAAAGGAGCTTAATATGTATACCCTTGAGGAAAGAAGGGAGAGGGGGGACATGATAGAAACTTTCAAGTACCTCAAGGGAATCAACAAAGTCCAAGAGGGTAGCATCTTTCAGAAAAAGAGACTTGCAAGAACAAGGGGACACAATTTAAAGTTAGAAGGAGGTGGTTCAGGGGCAAGTGAGGAAGTATTATTTCACAGAGAGGGTAGTGGATGCATGGAACAGCCTTCCTGAGGAAGTTGTGGGGTCTAAAACTGTGGGAGAATTCAAGAATGCATGGGACAGACATAAAGCAATTCTTGTGGGGGGCAGGAAGATATAGGCTGTTGGTTAACTAGGATCTGCAGCCTATCCTGTAGGTAGGGAAATGGGCAGACTAGATGGGCCTAGCGGTCCTTATCTGCTGTCAAAGTCTATGTTTCTATGTAATCTAATATGTTTTTATGAATATATCAGTTTTTCCCTTGACAAGAGTGTGCCTTGTGATGTCATTTTTATAGATTTTAGGAAGACCTTTGATGTCATGCCACATTGGGCTTTGACTGCTAAACTTTGTAAGTTGAATATAAACAGCTTCATTGTTAACTGGATATATAATTGGCCACAAAAATAGACCTAACAAGTTGTCATCAATGGGAGAAGATCAGCTATGGGCAATGTGTCCAGTGGTGTGCCCCAGGGTTCAGTTTTGGGCCCCTGCCCTTTTCAACCATTTATCACAAATTTAACTTTAGGTTGTTCTTCTTTTACTACAAAATTTGCAGATGACGTTACAATTGGTGGACCCTGTGGATCTGTTCCCCAGGCTAACACTGTCCAAAAAGATCTTGATTATGTTGTTGTTGTTGTTGAATTTTGTTGACCCGGTAAGCCCACTGGGCCTAGAAGTCCCTTTTTCAGGGGCGACTGGGGAGACAGATGGTAAGCAACTGAAACTGAGCCAGATTAAGCTGTTGGTGATATTTTTAGTGAATGAGGGAAATTTGGCCAGGACACCGGGGAAATTCCCCTACTTCCTGCTTCCTGTGAGCAGGGGGGACCCATTTTCTGGTGGGACCAAGATGGCGGAGGAGGAGGATGTCTGCTTGGTGGGAGAGCTGGCCTCTGCTCCCACAGTGTGCAATGTGGAGGCTGACCCTTTGAATACTCAAGATATGGATTCTGATATGGAGTTTCACGATGCAGTGGTTCTTTGGGAGGATACAGCAGTTGATTTAAGAAAAAAATTCTCAAAGGACTGGGAGAAAGGAAATGCTTGAAAAGGAATCTTTGGATGCAAGGTTCAAATCCAGCTTGGAACCTGACGACATGGATGCACTTAATACCTGCAATATTGCTCTCCCTGAAACCGAGGTGTTTAAAACTGAGAAAAATACAGGACTGCACTTAAAAGAAAGCTCCGTGGAGCATGGTGAGTCTTTGCAACATTTTTTTATTATTTCGGAAGCCACTACTGAAACAGACAACCGGCTTTTACAATCTGCTTTACCCGCTTTAAAAAATGTACAGCAAAGTGATTCCCTCTCGCTACACAATCAGTGTGTTACGGGAGTAAGGGAGAAGCAAGCAGTTGAGCACTCTATGGACTTCAGCCGCTCAGCCTGAGTTGTTAACTCTGCAGCAGGTAGAATCGGAGCTTGACAGCTGCAGCGTTGCTCCTAATAATAATATGGCTGACTCGGTTCAGTCGGGAGTCCTGGCAGGGCGAGACCACTCTCTTTATAGCCCAGCAGCTACGTGGGAAGTTCCTGAAGTAAAATTGACTGTTAGTAAAGCTGCTAACAGTACTATAGAGGTTAGTGAGTGCATTCAGCCCGCTATAGCTCCGACTGCCCTAACAATTGAAAAGCTCAAAACAGAGTCCCCAAAGGAAGTACAACAGACTTTGTCTGCATCAGAGCTAAAGCAGTCTGAGTCTGCATGGTTAGACAAATCAGCTGGATTCGTTTTTAAAAGCATGGGCTCAGCATAATGTAGTTTATCAGTCCTCAGCTGTTTCCCAAACTGGAGTTACTGAATTCTTCTTTCCAAAAAAAGAAATACCTCTTATAAAATCTGGTCTACAAACACATAATGTTTCAGAGCTCTGGTCCCCTGATAAAGCACTCAAAGGAGCAGGTTGGAAGCAAAATGCAGCAGGCATATGGAAGCCTGATCCTACTTGGGACTCTGATTATACCCTCTCACAGCATTCACCAGAGTGGAAACCGACTTACAACAGCAAAAGCTGGAGCAAGATTTGCAGGACAATAAAACTGTTTAGAGGTAGAAAAACTTCCACTGATAGCTACATCCCTGGAGTCACAGATATCTTTACCTCATTGAATACAGATTTGGTAACACCCCTGCAGGAGCCTATTGCTTCTTCTCACACGCCTCTCCAACGGAATCCGTTCCTCAGAAACCACTTATGTCTGAATTATTTTCTAACACTAAAAAGAACAGCAGCACTGAATGCAGTTCATATTCATTATAAAGGGGGTTTGAGGATCGACTGATAGACACCACGTGGGGAAAACCTTATTAAAAGAGTCCTTGCATTTTACCCCAAAGATGTGTATGTATTTATTAATATCTCTGGAGAGGATAATTTTGACATCAGTTTTAGGACACCACGCATTGGACTTATTCTGGGATAGGTACAACCAGGTTAAATTCTCTCCTCTATGGACCCCTTCTTAGTGATTCCTTTAACTAAACCCTGATAAAACATGTTACGGTCATGTTTAGAAACGAGGGGGTTCATGTGGAAGATATATCATTTTGGTTGTCCCTTAAGTGTGAAATTTTAAGTGGGCCGGAACCTATCCTAGATTCTGAACAGTTTTGGACGGGAGGATGGAAATACAAAACTAAACTGAGGCAATCTGAGACAGGGGTAGTCCATATTCCCAATTCCTTTCTATTAGGAAAAGACAGAGGGGTTTGTTTTTATAGTGGACAACCCCGGGCTTGCTACAGATGTGGGGCTAAAACACACCTCTCAAGTGTTTGTGACCAACCACGTTGTGACAACTGTGGGGAGGTTGGACACACAACTATGTATTGTCACAATCAGCTCAAATGTGAGCTTTGTGAAGAATCTGGCCACTCTTTTCGGGTTTGCCCTTGGGCTGCAAAAAATAAAACATCCTGTATAAATTCAGAGCTTTTAATTCAGCAAGCTCAGGATGCTGCACAATTTCCCTCCTAGCTCACAACCCCTCTACCTGTTCTTCTTCTCAAACCAAAGTTCAGACCCTTGGTGTAGTACCCCCATTGACAAATCCTTAGGAATAGCAGACAAGGTGGAACAAACTGTTTTGGTTATGGAAGTTATTAAAAAATCAAGTATGGGCCCACCTGAGCTTTTGATTTCCCCTGTGTGTTACTCTGAGGTTTCGTGGAGACTTCTGAGGAAGCATCTAAGGCTTTAAATATTAGGCCTTCACTACTCCCAACGCAGATCATCTAGGCATTTGCATCCCAAACCCCTTACTCCTCCCATAGAGACTAGCAACTCTTATGCTGCATTGTTTACTCCTTGGGGAGATACAGAGATGGAATTAGGAGATTCAGACTCCCAAAATCTTCCACTGATCTCAGCCAGTGGATAACTATAAAGAAAAGAAAAAAAAAAAAATGATAAAGTAGTTATTTTTTATAAAGCTTAATGCAGTGGTCATGGGGCTCTTTGAACACTCATAGTTTGCTTAATATAGTTAAGAGGCAAGCCCTTTTTCACTATATAAAAAACCAAAATTTATCAGTATGTTTTTTACAGGAAACCTGGATGTACTCAGCAGAACAACTCACTACTTTCAAACGGGATTGGGTGTGGGGCCCTTCCTATTGGTCCTTTGGAACTGATACAGCAGATGGTATTGGGATTTTATTCAATACTTATTCCTTTAAACTTCATAATTTAGTAGATCTTATTCCAGGGAGAGTCTTGATATTAGATGGGAAATGGATGATATATGCTATCGATTTATTAACATCTACAATCCACAGACAAAAGCTGGTAGAGTTTCTTGTTTAAAAGCTGTTCAACCCTACTTGGTGACATCAGTTAAGGTGCTTTGGGGAGGTGACTTTAATTGCACAATTTCTGACTCACCTAATCAGAAGAAAAGAAAATTTATTGTGATTCTCACATGCTAGCTAATATAGTTAAAATAGCAGGTTTATTTAACTGTATCTCCCTTTCCTCTCAAGGGCCAAGGTATTCATTTACAAAGGAAATTGTTTTCCTAATAGACTACATGTTTGTCTCTCATAATGTACAACTGGATTCCTTTAAGATGATCCACTGTGAATTTTCTGATCATTTATTACTTTCTTGTAGTTCATTATCTACAGGTTCCCCTGAACGTAGGCAGCTCAGGTGGAAACTGAATAACACTATGTTAGATATACCATATATACAGTCCGGGGTGAAACATATTCTAGCAGCCAGGTTGTCAGTGGCTTTTTTTTATGAGGATTTAGAAGATTGGTGGTTAACAACTAAGTTCGAATTATGTAATTGGTTTAAAAGGCAAGGGGCAAAAACAAAAAATTTTAAGTTTTTGAGATATTTGTCCCTTAGGCAACAACTGCAGAAACTTATGACAATTGCATATGTCTCTACTTAGACTATTCAGACCAAATTAGTAAAATAAAGGAGGAAATGAGGAATTTCAATATGATAGAGCAAAACCCTACAGGCTATTTTTCTAATAGCATAAAAAATCCCCATTGGGGACCCTTTGAAACCTGTAAAATCTGAAGGCTTCTTCTAATATTGATTCTTTGCAAAACCTGATGGCTCTTTGGCCACCACGGTTGCTCAGCTCAGAGAAACAATTATTGGGCATTTTGAACTCTAGACCCCCTCTCTTATTACAGAGGCAGAAATGCTTTCATATCTTAAAACATCTAAGCCCCCAGGTTAGCAGAAATCTCAACATTATTGGATCCAATTACACAAGAAGAAATAATAAAAGTAATTAGGAATTTGAAATTAAACATTTCACCGGTAAGGATGGCCTTTCAATAATCTGTATAAAGTTTTTCAAAGGAATTGAGTCAATGCTTGTATATTTTATTCCAGTATTTTATGGAAACTGCTGTTTTCTTTCCCTTTTTCTGAGGGATTGCTGATTTACTTATTCAAATCTGAGACAGACAAAATATTAAAATTGGCTAATAATTACCCTCTTAAATTCAGATTATAAAATCTTCACCAGTATTTTGAATAATCGGTTAAAAATTACGCCAGATGGGTAATTTCTCCTTACCAGTTTAGTGGGATACCTAATAGGCAAATTCAGACAGCCTTAATGATCATACTGAAGTTATTGAACATCTTTCTGAAGTGGAGTCACGAATTGTATGATGGTCGCTGATTTGGAAAAGGCTTTTGATAGGGTATATTTGCCTTTTTATTTCTAATGTTAATACATTATGGAGTTCCATTGCACATTGTTAATATAATTAAAAATTATATGAACATAATATTGTGTTCCCCTTCGTGCAAGGTCAGACGGCAAAATGTTTTCAGTTACATACTGGAGTTCATCAAGGTTGCCCTCTTAGCCCCTTCTCTATATCTTTCTTTGGATCCCCACTACAAAATTAACTACTGTTCCATTGTGGCCAGGTATTTCTGATGGTACGGTTAAGGACAAACATCTTCTGGCACAGGCCTATGCAGATGATTTGATTGTATATTTCGCAGATCATTCATATGTGCACATTTTTTTGACCGCATTTGAGGCTTTTTCAAAAGTTTCAATGCAAAAATAAAATGCACAAAACAAAAGGTTTATTTATCGGAGCAACAGGTCATAAGGAAGCGGTGCAGGGTGGTATCCATTTTCCAGAACTCCCTTAAAGTTTTGGGCATACATTTTGGCCCCCAGAACATACCAGTTGAAAATTGGGATATAGCCCTACAAACAGTGGAGAATAAAGTCAATAGATGGAAAAGTGGAAATTGTCCAAACTGAAACGCATACATGTTATCAAACAGTTTCTTTTACCATGTGTTCAGTATGTAGCTATGATTTTCCGCCCCAGTGCATCTAGAAACTAAACTGTATGGTTTATTCTTTCAAATGGTTTGGGGCAATAGATTAAACCCCATTAAAAGAAGCTATACATATTTAAGTAAAAACAAGGAGGTCTTGGGATGGTGGATCCAGTGATTTTTGCTCACTTTATTCATTATGTGTTCAGTGAAAAGTGGCTTACAATTAGAAGCAGGAGTGGGGATAAATGGATTTCAGATCATTGGACAAATACTTTAGAAATTGGCTTTCTTTGGCTCCAAAAATAAATCCTCACATTTATATTCCACAGTATTTTAGACCAGCTGCACAAAAATTATATAAATGGAAAATAGAGAAAGAGACAATTCTGAGTAATAGCATGAAAGAATTTTATCAGGTGGTAATGGAAATTTACTTCCTTTAGAGCCATGTTTTAAGAATTGCCCTTCTTCTTTGAATCCTAAAGTATTGGCCCAACTTAACTGTCGAGATTGCCTCAAATGCAATGGGAAACACAGTGGCTAATATTCTATGGCGGCATTAAATGTTAGGTAATGCCAAGTACAAAGCCATTGAAGAAAGGAAGTGTCCTTACTTGGATTGTATAAATACTGAGGAATCGATGGAGCATTTTCTTTTACACTGTTCCTATGCAAAGGGTTTGTGGGTTTATTTATGGCACTTTGGGGTTTTAAGTGGCTGAATTTTCTTACATATCAAATCTTGGTTTTAGGGGTTTATCCAGAGACTCTTTCTGATTTTCATGAAGAAACACTGTCATTATTTTTGGATGTTTACGTTATTATTTATGGCAGGCAAGGTGTCAGTGGGTAATATATCAAAGAAAATGCCTTATTTTTGTTTTAGCATTTTGGTTTCACAGGAACTCTCGAGGATTTACTCAGGATGCTCGAAGGACAGTACAGACTCAGTTACTAAAAATGTGGAAAGGGTTTTTCATTTTATTAAGTTCAAATAATGTATAAAATAATCTGATAATTACTCTGATTATTGTATAAATTTGTTAGATTAAGTTTTGGCTCTTACTTTGTATAATTGATTACACTGAGTTGTTCTAATTATGTTTAATAATACAATAAAAACTCCCTACTCATTTCGATAAGTGCCATGGGATCTTTAACATCCTCCTGAACTACCACCAATCCAGGCAGATGGGACCTCGGTTTAACGTCTCATCCAAAAGACGGCACCTCAGAAGTGCAGCACCCCTCTCATGCTGCACTACAGTGTCAGTATTGGGATATTAACCCAAGTGCCAGATGTGGGAACTGAACCCACAGCCCTCTGATCTCCCGGCCTCAGAGGCGAGTGTGCTACCTACTGAGCCACTGACACTGATTATATTACCTAATGGGTAAAAAAAATTGGGGTATGACTTTAAACATTTCCAAATGTAAAGTAATGCATTTAGGCACTAAAACGTGTATTTCCCACACTCATTGGATGGATTATTACTTGAAAAAACATCTGATGAAAGGGATTTAGGTATAATAATCTCAGACAATTTGTCTCACAACAAACATGTATGTGGTATTATTAATAAAATCAATAAAGTTGTATGGTCTATTTTACATAACATCAGATCTGGGGAGCATGAGGTGCTATTGCCATTGTATCGAGCATATGCCAGACCTCATTTAAAATATGCCTCTCAGCTCAGGTTTTCATATAAAAAATATGAAGGTCATTTATTGGAAACAGTTTACAGAAAACTTACAAAAACAAATCTGGCCTACATACTGTTTCCTATGAATGTAGATTAAACACCTTAAAACTTATGCTGCTTTCCACTCGTCATCTCCGGGGTGACCTTATGTTGATATATGACATTGTCCAAGATCCCTATCTTTTATGTGAACTAGGACTGGATTTAAAAACTATTCTCAAATACAAAGGGACATCCTTTGCAGTTAGTATGAAAACCATTCTTGCACATCAGTCAAAAATATTTCTTTACTCTTAGAGTCATTGGCCCATGGAATAAAGTACCACTTCAAGTTGTCATTAGTGAAACTAAAAGTATATTTAAATATTGCTTAGATAGACTGATAGGCAGTGGATATGATCTCTCCTACTATTTAATGGTTTAGTATAAGAGCACGATGGGCTTTTGACTTCTCGCTCTTGAACTTACCTTAGTATGAACCTTAGTATGAACCTTAGTATAAATGTGAAAAAAAACATTTTGGAAAAGAACTCCTGCAGCTCCAGAGAATTGTACCCAGTCTGTATGTTTGATGTTATCATTGGTAGATCATGAACATTGTTGGAGGAATGGTCAAATGTACTGCAGCTTAGATTCAACACAAAGAAGTGCAAAGTAATGCACCTGGGAAACAAAAACCCAGAGGAAGAGTACACAATGGAGGGTGAGACACTGACAACTCCAAAAATGGAAAGGGACCTGTGGGTAGTCATATCAGATGACCTAAAGGTGGGCCAACAATGTGAGAATGCTGTAAGGAGGGCTGGGGGATGCTGGGATACATAGGGAGAGGCATCACCAGTAGAAAACAGGAAGTTGTTGGCCCTCAGTACAGACAGTTGGTAAGACCACATCTGGAGTACTGTGTACAGTTCTGGAGACCCCATCTCTGCAAAGACATAGATGGGGTGAAGGCTGTCCAGAGGAGGGCAACCAAAATGGTGCAGGGTCTGCACCAGAAGACTTCTGAAGAAAGACTAAAACAGCTTAAGATGTATAGCCTTGAGGAAAGGAGGGAGAGGGGGACATGATAGAAACTTTCAAATACCTCAAGGGAATCAACAAAGTCTAAGAGGGTAGCATCTTTCAGAAAAAGAGATGTGCAAGAACAAGGGGGCAGAATTTGAAGCTAGAAGGGGGACAGCTCAGAGGTAATGTGAGGAATCATTTCTTCAAAGAGAGGGTTGTTGATGTATAGAACGACCTTCCTGAGGAGGCTGTAGAGTCAAAAACAGTGGGGGAATTCAAGAATGCATGGGACAGACATAAGGCAATTCTAGTAGGGGGGTATGAGAAAGTAGGCTATTGTTTAGCTAGGATCTGCAGCTTATTCATTAGTTAGGGAAATGGGCAGACTAGGTGGGCAAGTGGTCCTTACCTACCATGAAATTCTATGTTTCTATGTATCTATGTTAGTGTGACAGTGCAGGAGGGTGGGGAAACCTATCATTAAGTCAAGAGACCTGTGCTCTGCTTTATTTTAAATGGGGACATGTAGTTCATCACCACCAGTAGGGTAACGAGTGACTGCTTTTCTAAACATACAGTGGACGGTAGCTGGGGTGTACCAAGGTAGTTATATGACAAGGCTTTTGTTTAATTTATCATAGCATTGCAGGAGGTAACTGATGTGTTTCAGCACAACTGAAGAGACAGTGAGTGATGTGCTCTGCCTCTTTCAAAACTGCGCCGCTGACCACAGGTTCAGTGAAGCCGATCACGGTAATGGCTTCAGCTTCATTTTTTAATGTGTGGCTAAAATGGGGATATGCTACTGTGGAGTGGGTAGAATTGCTATCAAAGAAATGCCAATGGGATCTTTGGTTGCTCTGATATTGTGGGTGGGAGGAGTATAAATGTGAGTATAAGTTTTTTGAAAATGGGGAACGTACTCACAAATTCAATTGCAGACATGTCTAGTGTGGACAACTTGAACATGTTAATGGAGTGATTCTTTACATGTCATACAGTCACATCTGTCTGCTAGGAATACATCCGTGATGTCATGCTGGGATAACATCATGGATGCAGTCCCACATGGACCAATCAGAGCCCAGCATTCTTTGTTGCCATTGTATAATCTAGATTTAACCCCAGGTCGCTCCTGACAAAGGACCACCTGGTTTCAGTGGGCCTGCTCGGTTACTAAAATTAAATAAATAAATAAATAGGTGTGAGGCTGATGACGGGTATGGATAAAGTAGCACATACTACCATATGTCAGCCTACAGGTGAAATTGTTTTCCACACTCTACTGTCAGATTGCACAACTTTAACTAGGAAAAGAGAAAAAAATTGAACCTTCAGAAATAAAAGAATTAAGATGGCAGGTCACGTCTTTTGAATTTCAGTATTAATTTCAGGCAGAACTCTAGCTGTTTAAGACTCAGAGCAGAGTCATACAGTTGCAGCAAAGGGCATGGTCAGATATTTCAAGGGATGTCTGATATACCTTTAATGAAATTCCATTCATTTCTGTAGTACCTTTGTAGGTATTGCAGGGAGAATGTCTTTAGAAAAATTACAAAATAGCTGTAAATATCTGACCATATTAAATGCTGCACCTGTGTTTTATGCCTTATCTTAAAACAAAATAGTACCAGTATGGTATGAAGTTATATTTTAATAAGTTATACTGATGAGCTAAAAGCATAATGTGTTTAATGTAAAACAACCTTTAGTAAAGAGATGTAGTATGTGCCATGGGGACCACTAATATGAGGCAACACCTAGTGCCGTGGCTACTTGCTCATCATTGAGATCTCACTGAGCCAGAGAGGGAAAATTTAAGATAATGTTGATTTTTTTTGGAGTCATAGCTGGATCATGGCAGAAGAAGCAGTCAGTTCCCACAAGGGAATCATGGCAGCGTAGGGAAATCAGTTACACCGGGTTCTCCACAATTCAGTACAAGCCAGTGACAGTGTCAGTGGCTCAGTAGGTAGCACACTCACCTCTGAGGCTGGGAGATCTGAGGGCAATGGGTTCAGTTCCCACACCTGGCACTTGGGTTAATATCCCAGTACTGACACTGTAGTGCAGCATGAGAGGGGTGCTGCACTTCTGAGGTGCTGTCTTTCGGATGAGACATTAAACCGAGGTCCCATCTTCCTGGATTGGTGGTAGTTCAGGTGGATGTTTAAGATCCCATGGCACTTATTAAAAAGAGTAGGGGAAGACTTTATTAAAGAAATCATACAATACTAAACTCAAAATCACACATAGCAAAAAAATACAAGCTGTTCCGGTAGTGACCATGATAAACAAAAACAATAAAAAAGGAAAGGACAAGCCTAGATGAAAGTCCTCAAGTAATTGGAAAGTCATTGTCAGTAATCCAGGGCAAATTCTACCAAATAGCCTGCAAGCGTAACCTGCTGAGACTTTTAGATTCAGAAAGATAAACATCCTGTAGGGATTTGAAAATATTACCATACAAATCATAATAGGAAAGTGCATGCTGTTGGAGAGTGAACAAACATCTAGAATGCCAGATAAACCATTTGATAACAGCAAAAATTACAGTCAATGTACTTGCATCCCAAATATCCCAGTTACTAGGATAACTGCCATACATAAGCTCAGGATATGTAAGTTGTAGAAAAAAAGAAAGACAAGACTTGTCATAAAGGAATTTCCAAAAATCAACAATCTAAGTACAAGTAAAAATACACATGCACAAGGGTTTCTGGTTGATTAATACACCAAGGTCTAGAACAAATACGTTAATCCACACGTTTATGCTTTTGTTTAGCTTTTACATTTAGTTTTTCATGACAATTAAGCTAGTGATGGTCTTTAAATTTTTGTGGGACTCTCTTCTCATTCAGAAAGGTTAATAAGGCCTCTATGTATGCTACTGAACATTTTGGAAAGATGTCCAACTCACTAAAATGATTCCCCATAACAAATGCATATAACTGTTTTTTAGTTTTTGAAATCACAAGTCTGCTAGTGATCCCCCAGGAACGAAGCTTAACAAAGACCTCACGCGGATACCATGGAGAAGTGGTTACCTGCTTAATTTGTTGTATATGACCCAGATCCCACGCTACAAACCAGGGTGATATGGTTTGAATAAAAAACACACACCATTATTTATCAGGCAAAATAAACAAAGGTTTCAAATTAGCATGCAAAAACTGACAGAAAAAAATAACACAGGGTTAATCATTTGTTGTCCCTCTTGATTGCGAGGTAAATATAATACATTCCTTTTGATGGGATTCAGACGACTCCCCCAGAAGGACTGGAAAAAGAGGCTATACAATTTAACCTCCCTTGACTTGCGAACAGGAAAAACAGAACTAAGAAACAAAAAAAGAGCCATCAGGTAAGTCTTATTCAAATAAACACATTTGCAATAACTCATTTTGGTCTTATTCCAGTTCTGAACCATTTGCATGCCAATCAATAATTTCTTGTCCCAATTTGCAATTTCCATTTGGGACAACCCATATTCAATACCTAAGATTTTTAAAGGACCTAATATAAAAGGGAGACCGGCTATGTGATTGGTGGGAACAACCTAATCACCCAGGGGCTTCCCAATACTGTTTGACAGGTTCAAACTGGTTCCTGAGAATGTACCATAAGTGGAACAAACAGTCAGCACCATTTCAGCAGACTGGGTATTCCCAACCAAAAGAACCACATCATCCGCATAGGCCAAGGCAGTATAAGGAACCATAAAATTTGATATCTGAATTGGAGCAATACTGGGTGTGGAATTGAGAAGCCTTAATAAATTATCTATACTAAATACATATAAAAGGGGACCGATCGGACTCCCTTGTCAAAAGCCTTTTTTAATATGAACATAAGGGCCTAGAAACCCATTAATACAGGGGTGAACAGTTGCAGTGCGATAAAGGGCCTGCAACCATTCTACAAAAGTGACAGGGATACCATAATGGCATAGCACAGGCCATAAGAAGACATGTGCCACATTATCAAAGGCTTGCCTCTGGTCTAGGGAAAGCACATAACCATCCAATGGAGAAACAGAATCATGAAAAAATAGATCCTGTAATAAAAGTAGTTTATCTGTTATTGAGTTCCCAGGCACAGTACAAGATTGTGCTGGAGAAATCAAGAACATTGCCACTGTTAGAAACCTAGTGTTCAAAAGCTTGGAAAAAATTATTATTTTATTTAACCTTGTGTTTGTGCTCCTTGTCTGCCTCCCACTCCACTTTCTCCAACGTTCTCCTTCACACCCCTCCAGATCCCCGTAGTGATCTGCCCCTAGAGTGTCTCATCCACACTCCCCTGAATATCCCCCCTGGGTAATGGAGTGGAGAGGGCAGCCCCCGATACTCACCACTCTCCAAACCTAGTGCTGTGTTCATGTGGATCTGGCACAGTGGGTTGTGTCCGACAGGCCCTGGAGAAGCTTCATGGATGCGTCATCACCTAGGAGGGAGAGCAGTGTTTTTCCTCCTTATTCCTCCCCCCCCGACATCGGTGTGCAATGAAGAGCTATGAGCTAGGAGACACGCTGAGACGTACCTCCTGCTCTGCCCCTCTGCCGACTGTCACCCAATCTGCTGGCTGCTGCTTCACCTACTGCGCTATCCACCTGGGCTTCCCTAGGTGGCAGCATTGTGGCAGGAGCCTGCAGTACCCCTCCCCAGAGAGGGAGAGCTGCCATTGGGTGCTCTATCCTTCTCCATCCCAGCCAACATCCGCCAACCCATGCTCATTCCTGAACATGGGTTGCCGGCATGGTGCAAGGTGTGGCGTCTAGCACCTCAACCCTCAGCACCACCAGGCTGGCCCAGAAAGAATTTTTAAATAATTATTCAAAAGGCTAATATGCCTCCAATTAGAGAGATCCAATTTATCACCTTTATTCTTAAAGATAAAAAATGAGGATTCCTGTAGACATGTCAGAAGGTACATTTTGAGTTTGCAAAATAGAATTATAAACAGAGGTAAATTCTTCCAAAAGTTCACCATGCAAAAGATGCTAAAGGTCAGAGGTGAGGCCATCCAGACCAGGAGCTTTATCATTAGATAAAGACTGGTTGACAGTAGCAACTTCCTGGGCCTGAAAAGGAGCCGTCAAGCCTAAAAGCTGATCTTGAGGTGCCTGTGGAACCTGAATTTTATCCAGAAAAGAAACAAATCTAGAGGCTGAACTGGTTGGGCAGTAAATAAAGAAGCAGCATAGGCAGATGCAATGCGCACAACACTACCCTGCTAGGTGTGGACCACTCCCTGCTGGTCATAAACTGTAGAAATCATTTTAGCCTGTACCTTCTCCTGATGGCTAAGTAAGGGACAAGTGGTAGCAAATAGTCCCTGTGTACCATGTTGCTGCCGTGACTGAAGATCTGCTGTTAAATGTAAATGATATCGCATCATCTTCTTCTGAAAATGAGCAACCTGAGCTGAGACATCGTGTCGGGTAAGTCGTGAGAGGGAATACAAGTGTTGTAGCTGTTTTCTGTCCTGTAAATACAAAAATAAAGTTCCCTTCCTAAAGTATCTGCTATGGGAAATGAGTAGGGATCGCAGGTCTGATTTGGTTTCCAACCACCAAACCACTGGATCATCATATAAGGGATACAAGGATTTCCTACAGGTCAAAAAAGTGGAGATGAGCTGTAAAAAATCAGCTTGCTGCAAAAGTCCGTAATTTAATCTCCAGTATCCGGGTCCCATAGGAGTAACAGCTTTGCCCAAGGAAACCGTCAAAAGCCTATGCTCAGAATAAGTAGTTGGTTCCACAGAGACAGTCTGAAGTAACAAAGAAATAGACAGGAACAAAAAATCAATACAGGTAGATAATGGCCCTTTAAAAAAAGTTCATTCTCACACAACTGTATATGAAAAAACAGCATCTTTAAGATGAGCATCTCACACTGCCTTATTTAATGCAGTCATATCACACAAAATAAATTTCCATCATAGTGGCAGAACCCCGATCCCATTTACTCAAATAAAATCACCACCCCAAATGACATAATGAGCAATGTGCAGGAGGGGACTGATTTGTTGAAAAATAAGTGTACGATCTGCTTTAGTTTGAGGTGAATAAGTGTTAATTAGTTGAAAAAGGACTCTGTCCAAAATGAATTCAAGTAACAATACCCTACCAGGTACAAGGTCCAACACCCGAACAATAGTAGGCTGAATATGGTGAAAAAGGATACCAACCCCCATGCAACATTCTGGGCCAATCGGCCTAAAGGAAATCCCCAAGAACCATGCTTTAGTGGAAAGAGTAAGTTCTAGAGAAGTGTGAAGCCTTGTATCTTGTAAAAGAAAGACTCCAGGAGGGTAAGTCTGTAAAATGGAAAACACCGCATTCTGTTTAACAGCATTCTTAATACTATTGACGTTAGACATTAAAATTAAGAATGGAGGGGAAAAGGACATGTTTTTTAAAAAAAAAAACAGGGGAGATGAAATCAATGCTTTTTCTTTCTGGGTTTCCCTTTCTGATGTGAGGTTTGTGAGGGGGGGTTTGCCTTCATCAGTTTTCAACAAATCAGAGGCATCTTTGGGTAGGATAGAGTCTGCTGAGGAACACACCGAGTCTGTGTCGGAGTGATCAGCATCCAGAAAAACTGGAAATCTATTGAAGGAATCATGCAGTGACATTTTAGACATTTTAGGGGTAGGCAGGGCCCCAGTAGACCTTTTCCTGGCCGACATTCTCCTCTCAGGAGGACTCTCAAATTCATGGGGGGGGCATGGAGCCAGGTAGGACTTCAGTAATACTAGTGGATACTGAGACAGCTTGCAAAACAGTGGAAGTCTCTGGTGGTTCTACAAATAGAGGAGGACAAGTCTCCTGCAAAACTGGAGCAGGACAAGCAACAGACACATTATGGGGTGGAGGGCCTGGGGCAGTAGGAACAGGCAACTTGGAAGGAGGAACATCCTCTGCTGACTGTGTTGTAGATGCTTATTAAATTCCCTCTGGGCTAAAGTAACCAAGAGACGTTGCTCCTCCCCATCAGCAGAAGAGGATGTCCTATGAGCAGCCTCAGGACAGGCCACATAAACATATCCTTCTTTCTCACAAAGGTTGCAATGAACCGAGTTGGAACACTGATGGCTAAGATGACCAGTCTTGTGACAAAGGGAACATTTAATCTGGTCACAAGCACTACTAATGTGACCTGTAAGCTCACATTTATAACACATACTGGGATGACCAGGATAAAACAGAACATCTCTATCCCTACCTAGAAAAAAACTATTAGGGAGATAGTGGAGACCCCCACCCTCTGAGTGTAAAATCACCCTAATTCCCCACCCACCAGTCCAGATTCCCTCAGAGTCAAGTATGGCTTCTGGATGACCAGTTATAGTACAGCATTGTTTAAGCCAAAACAGCGAATCAGTAACACTGATACCTTCATTTCAAAACAGAACTGTAATGGTTTTGTGAGCAGGCCTGGTAAGAGGAAGAACCTCAAAAGGGGCCCACAAAGGGGTGGTCTTCACTTGGTGATAACTTGCCCAGAACTTATCAAGGCCACTCTCCAGCTTAAAGCTGACATCATATACATTCTCACCCGATACGTGAATTAGGGCATACAATTCAGAAACATTAAAATGTAAACTGTTTTTCAATAATGTACATCCTACATAAACCCTATCAGGAAAGTTATCTAGACCCCCTTTATAAATGAGACAAACAGCATTATGGCACTTAGCCGAAGGAGCAGCATTATGAAAAAGGGAGACAAAAGGCCAAGGGCTTTTAGGAGGGGCAGGAGGGGGGAGCTGCTCCTCCACACCATGAGAGTCCTGTGGCAATTCCTAACAGCAGCTGGAATATTTCTAGGAATATCCGAAAAATCAGAAATGTAACTAAGTTCAGCTGCCTCCACCTCATGTAAGGGAGAATTAGTCCTTGTTGCACTAAGTGGCTTTAAAACAAGAGTTTGAGAAAGTTCCAAATCCAAAGACAAGTGGAGAGGAAAATGCTGTAAATCATCCATAGCTGGAGGAGGTTCCTGCTCAGGAGTGGGCACAGGTAAAGCAGGTAGAGAAACCCCAACAGTTAAAGTAGCAGCTACAGTCTCAGGGTTAGTACTTACAGTCTCAGCGATAATACATGCAGAAGGAGAAGGTGATAGCATGACTCCTGGTATTTTAATGGGCGCAAAGTCCGAAATCCCAGTCCCAGTATCGGGGAAGCATACCCTGCCTGCAGCCTTCAATGAGTCTTCCACAGTCCAGGGACCCCCCTTCCAAAACAGGAGCATCAGCCCAACAAAGTTTACAGGGCACCTTTGTGAGTAACTCGCTCCGTGCGAGGTTCATCTGGAGCAGTGTTGAAAGAAAAGACAGTAGCAGCAGCTTGATCCTGTCCTGAGCAGTGAAAGACTATGCTCAGCTCAGTCTGAAACTCCGTTTGGTCCATGAACATGGAAACAGACTGCTTAGTGTCAACAACAAGTCTAGGAGTCACTGTCATAGTCACAGAGCATTTTGAATGAAACCGCTCCAGAAATTCCTTTTGTTTCAGTAAATACTGTTCTTCCAACTGCAGCAGCTTTTGCAGCTCAACATCAGGACACTCCACAGTGGGCAATACTGACACAGCAGGGCAATCCAAAGCAGACAAAGCTGTCGAGCAGGCAGCCTCCAGAATTTGCACAGACACAGTAGTTTCAGCAGGAGCATACATCTCAAACAGCGCCATAGCCTAAGAGGAGATGGGCTCTTCGACCTGCTGCACGTCCATCTCCTGAGTCGGCAGCACTACAACTGACTCGGCCATCCTTCGACGGCCAAAAGGGTCTCCCTACTGATGGGTAGGGGAATTTTATGGGGGGAAAAGGAAGTAAGATTCAAAACAGCAAATACATCCTGTACAAGAAAGCACTAGAAATGAGAAACTATACAATCACAATAAAAATAACCCTGTAGAAACGAATATAATGCAGTAGAGCAAACACAATATCTAACCACGTAAATCAAAAATCAGAGAACTAGAATAAAATTTAATGAAGAACAATATCACATGCTTGCCAGAAACAACGTAACTAGTTAGACGAGATGCATTTGACATCTGTTTCATAAACCTGTTGAAGTGCTCCAGTAATCAACAATAACAAGGCATCATATGGAACATAGTACTACTGCAATATCCACTTACACCGAGACTGCCGAAGATAATACTTCAAAATAGCAAACAGAACCTGAAAAGTAGAAATGGAAAAAGGCCGCCAGTGTAAAGTTCCTGGAACATAAATCAATTCCTGATAAGTAAGAACTCCAAACTGTGGTAATTTCCAACAATCAGCCAAAAATTGCCAAAACTGTTGAGCATAAGTACAAGTTAAAAACAAGTGTTCTTGAGTTTCCAACAGTTGGGAACAAGAATGTCTTAAACAATACCTTTCTTGTACAGCTTTATGGCGATTATTGTTTTTAACATTAAGTTTACCATGTAATGTCAACCATACCAAATCCCAAACAAAAACTGGCAGTCTCGGGTTTAATAATTGCAGAAACTTAGACGGACTATCTTGTTCCATACAATAAGGTAATTGGAGAGGTTCCAAACATTAAACTTGGGAACATAGCAGGAGGCTGCTAAGGACAGAGGTCTGGGGTTATATTCTGTTTTAACTGAAATATTTGAATAGTTTTGTAAGTGAAATTAGTTCTATGTGTTAAAAATTATTACCTTGAGTTGGAACTGTTACTTGGGCTGTGATATTGTAACTTTGGAGGCTTGGGAACAGTTGTTTGGCAGTAATAATTAGAGTGAAATTTAAATGTGTTGTTTGCCTGGTGTTGGTAAGAGCCCTCCCATCCACCCTGTTTTGTAGGCTTAAATACTGAAAAGCCACTGGGGGTTGGGATTGAAGGGCTGAGTATTTCTGTTTGGGACTGAAATTCGAAGCAACAGGAGCTGGTGGGCCTGTGACATCATACGGTACCTGATGTCTGCATACACACACTGTTAGTGGGACTGCACACACACTGGACTGTATGTGTTTGTGAGACTTGGGAACTTTATTGGTGGGGTTGAAATTGGGTTTGTAAATAACTGCAGTCAGTATAGAGAGAAACTGTATTCCAGGGGAAAGGGACTGAGAAAAGGGGGTGTGCCATTATAAACAGAGGGGGATAAACAGGATGGCCATATTCCACCATGGCAGGCATCTTCGGAAGGGTTGTAGGCTGCACAGGCTGTGGGATGGCAATAATTCTCAATTGGGCCTGGAGAGAGGGAGGCTGCCCACTCTGTAGACAGCTATCTTGTATCAGGAGTGAGGTATATTGGTTAAGGAGTAAGCTGGGGGAGCGGGGGTGTCCAAGGATAAGGGGTGTGGATATGGGCAGCAGAAGGGTGGGGCTGAGGGGAGGCTGGGGCATCGCTCTGAAATTACAGGACATTATGTTACAGCAAGCAGGAGGGGGGATATTATGGACAGAGGACCCTTAGATAGGGATGTTGGCACTAAGGGGAAAGCGTACGGGGTGAACATTCTGAATACAAAGAGAGTGGAGGGGGAAGAGTCAGGAGGGGCTGTTGTGCAGAAGCCTAAAACAGCAGACTGTGGGAAGGGAGCTCCTAAGGTGAACAGAGCAAGAGGGGAAGAAGAGGGGCAGTTTAGAGGTGCAGTCAGGGGAAACTCGGGTTACTTGATGGAGGCTGATATAGAGTGTCACAATAAATTTGAGCTACTAAGCAACCTAGAGGGGGAGGAAGGGGTTGGTGGAAATGAGGAAACTTATACAGAGGCCGGGGGGAGGGAGTCAGATACCCATAGGGCATTACAGACCAGCAATGGAAAGGATAGAAATAGTCTCAGAGGGAGAAGGGGAAAGATAAATGTTAAGCAATTGGGGGAGATGCAACATATTGCAGACATGAGGGAGGAAAGCATGATTGGAAAGAAACTGGGAGACAAGGAGGTGGGAGAGGAGCCCCCCTTCAGCAGGGGGGTCAGTACCAAGGATGGGGCCCTAGCTAAAGGGGACCCACAAAGAGCCTCTGGAGGCAGGGGTACTATTACAAGGGGGAGAGGACGGTGGTGTGGGGGAAGAGGAAACCATCAGGGCCAGGATAAATGGTTTGGATAAGAGAAGGTTAAAGGGGACACCTATTCAGAGGGGGTTTGAGTTAAGTGGGCAAAATAACGAGGAAGGCAGAAAGGGGAGGGTGACAAGGGGGTCTCTAATAAGGCAGGAAGACTCCAATGGAATTGAGATCATGAATAAAGGGGGAAGGGCGGCTGAGAGGGCATAGTGGAGGTAACCATAAGGATGATGGCAGTGTTAAGGTTCTGTTATTGGGAGACTCGATGATTAGGGGTATCCAGTGGGAGGGACAGGGGGTTGGATGCCATAGCCAGGTGAAGGTAGTGAGTATCTCTGGGCTGACAGTGCACAGAGCAAAGTTCATGGTGTATGAAATGGTTAGGGATTGTGGAGGGAAACCGGATTTCCTGGTGCATTTGGGAACTAACGATCTAGAGGGAAATAGCATTTTGGAAATCCAAGCAAGGTTCCAAGAACTTGCCAGAGTCTGTTGGGATAAAGGATGCAACATTTCCTTTTTGTAGATATTACCAGTACCAAAGGCCTCAGTGGAGAAAAAAATGAAGCTCACAGAGGTTAATGACTGGCTCAGGAAGTGGGGTGAAGAGTGTGGGTTGGGGGTGTTAGGGAACTGGAATGGAGTTTGGGAGGATAAGGACTATATGCAAGGACAGGCTTCATCTTGCCCCATTAGGGAAGGAAGTCCTTAAACAGGGATGGCTGACTACATTCAAGAAAGGTGGGGTTTAAACTTGTGAGGGAGGAAGGATAAGGGAGGGCTGACCAGAAGCCTCTCCTCCAGATGAGGAGTAGCCTTCAAGCCCAAGGGGAGAGGGAAACAGACTGGGGTGGAGGTTTCAGGAGGAGCTGAGGAGGATGGAAGTATAAGGAATCTGGGTGGGTTCAACAAAGAGGATCAGGGATAAGGGGTGGGGGTTGGTGTTAGTAAATGCCAGGAGTTTGGGAAACAGGTTGCCAGAGTTCCAGGCCATGCTGTTCGAGGGGGGTGGATGTGGCAGCGGTCATGGAGATGTGGACCAACAAAAACCATGACTGGGACCTAAACATACGGGGGTACACTATGCTTAGGAAGGATATAAAGGAGGGCAGAGGGAGTGGAGTGGCTATGTTCATTAGAGATGACATAGAAATTGCTAGGGTAGAAAAGGCAGAGGGAAATGTGGAGGCCTTATGGGTCACCTTACGATCCCCAGCAGGAGATAAGGTCAAGCTGGGTGTAGTATATAGGCCCCCCCGGGATGAGTGATGTTCTAGAGGATGGTTTGCTGGACAACATCATTGCCCAGTGTGGACTAAAAGGGGAAGGAGTGGTGTTGATGGGGAACCTTAATATGCCAGGTACAAACTGGGGAACCATGTCCTCTTAGGTGGCCAAAGAGCAGAGGCTGCTGGTCGGCTTCCAGGATGTGTTCTTAACACAGCATGTTATGGAGCCCACAAGGGAGGGGCATGTCCTGGACATGGTTCTGGCAGATGGGGAACTGGTAAGTGACCTGGTTGTACAGGACCCCCTGACTGGGAGCGACCACAATACTGTCTGGTTTCAAATAAGCATGGGGGGAGGTGGGGAGATCTAGGACACTGGCAGTGAACTTCAGGGGGAAAGACTTTGTGGGCATGGGAAATATTCTCAAGGATCACTTGAAGGGGATTACATCAATGACAAGTGTGGAAAGGAGATGGGAGGTCATAAAACGGGGACTTCATGAGGCAGTCAGGATCTGCGCTAAGTTGAAATGTAAGGGAGCAAGGTCTCATAAACCATGCTGGTGGTCCAGTGAGGTACAGGTAGCAGTGAGAGAAAAGAAGGTGGCCTACAAAAAATATAAAACAACAAGAGGGGATAGGGATAAGGAAATGTACCATCTTGCATCTAGAAAAGTCACCCGTATAGTGAGAGGAGCAAAGTCCAGTAAAGAGCAGCGGCTGGCACAGGGGATACATGGAGGGGAAAAGGGGTTCTTCTGGTACATTGGGGAGTGGAGAAAAACTAAGGGCCATCTCAGCAGATTGAGATCAGAAGGAGGGTGGGTGGAAGAGGCGAGGGACCAGGCAGAGGTATTTAATGAGTACTTTGCCTCTGTGTTCACTAGGGAGGGGGGTGGGATATCTGCAAAGCAAGGCATGAAGAGGAAAGAAGCAGCAGTGAGTGGGATCAGGGGAGCAACAGAAATGGAGCAAGAGGGAGGGAGAGGTACCCCAGGGGTGTCACATCTAGATTAGGATAAAAAGGCCAGTAAGGTGGAGGGGACAGATGATGCTATCTCCACCAAGAGGGTGTGGATAGCCCTCAAGGCCCTAAAGAAGGACAGATCTCCTGGGCCGGATGGCATTCATCCGAGAGTACTATGGGAATTGGAGGACATACTGGCTGCACCCCTGGCAGAGCTCTTCAACAGGTCACTTGAGACAGGGAGGGTACCTAGGGATTGACAAGAGGCACATGTGGTGCCAATCCATAAAGGGGGGTTGAGGGAAGTACCAGGTAACTATTGACCCATCAGCTTGACCTCAGTGGTGGGACAATTAATGGAGAGTATACTAAAGGAACAATTGGGGGTGTACTTGGAGGAGGTGGGAGGTCTGGATAGTTGGCAACATGGGTTTGTGCCAGGTAGATCATGTCAAACCAATCTTGTGGAGTTCTACGAATGGGTAACATCAGAACTGGACAGGGGAAAGCCTGTGGATGTATTATTCTTGGACTTCAGCAAGGCATTTGACTCTGTCCCCCACAATGGTCTGGTGGAGAAACTGATGGGGTTAGGAGTAGGCCCTTTGATGGTCAGATACATACATAGATACATAGACAGTGTCAGCAGATAAGGGCCTATGGCCCACCCAGTCTGCCCATTTAAGTTTGTAAGTTCAGTTTATGTTTTCCAGGAAGTCTGTTGCCCCTTACCCCTGACCTCCAGAATTCCTTTATGTCTATCCCATGCATTCTTAAATCCCGTGATTGTTTCAGCCCCCACCACTTCCTCTGGCAGGGTGTTCCACTTGTCCACCACCCGTTCTGTGAAAAATTCTTCCTCACGCTTCCTCTGAATCGTCCTCCTCCAACTTCATCCCATGCTCTCTAGTCCTGGAACATCTTTTTCACTTAAAAATAGTGCATTCCTGCACCCTGTTCCTCCCTGTAAGATACTTGTATGTCTCTATCATATCCCCTCTCTCCCTCCTCTCCTCCAGGGAGTACATGTTCAGTGCCTTCAACCTGTCCTCATAGGACTTGTGATGCAATCCATGCACCATCTTTGTTGCCCTCCTCTGAACCTTCTCTACCCTGTCTATGTCTTTATGTAGGTAAGGTCTCCAGAACTGCACAGTGTACTCCAGGTGCAGCCTCACTAGTGTCTTGTATAGTGGAATTATGACCTCCCTTTTCCTACTGGTGATGCCCCTGCCTATGCATCCCAGCATCCTATTTGCTTTACCTGCTGTCCTGTCACACTGTTTCCCTGCCTTGAAGTCATCAGAGATGATAACTCCAAGATCCCTTTCCTGCTTGGTGCATGCAATATCCTCACCCCCCCAACTGATATATTGTGCCAGATGGATTGAAAACTGGCTAGCTGGATGCACCCAGAGAGTAGTGGTCTGTGGGCAGCTCTCGAACCCTAGAAAGGTTGGTAGTGGGGTACCGCAGGGCTCGGTCCTGGGTCCAATCCTGTTTAATGCATACATATCATACATCAGGGAGGGTAAAGAGTGTGAAATGAGTCTCTTCACCGATGACTCCAAGATGGGAGCAGTAGTTGAGGGAGAAGAGGGGAGGTTGGCCCTGCAAGGGGACCTGGACACCCTGGAAAGCTGGGCTCGCACATGGAAATTACATTTCAATATCACCAAGTGCAGGGCGTTGCATCTTGGTCGGGAAACCCTAAACATAGGTACACCCTGGGATGGGAGGCGCTAGAGGCCTCAATAGGGGAAAAAGACTTAGGGGCCATGGTGGATGCATGTATGAATAACTCTGAGCAGTGCAGGAGAGCGGCTAGCAAGGCAAACAGGATGTTGGGATGCATCGTAAGGGGGATCACCTCTAGGAGCAAGGAAGTGATTCTGCCGCTGTACACTGGACTGGTTAGACCACACCTTGAGTACCGTGTACAGTACTGGAGACCACACTTGAAGAGAGACATACAGCTCCTGGAGAGGGTACAGAGGAGGGCAACTAAGATGATACAAGGGCTAGGGGATTTGACGTATGAGGACAGACTTGAGGAGCTCTGCCTGTTTTCACTGGAGGAGTGGAGAGACTGGGGGGGACATGATTGAGGTCTTCAAGTACCTCAAGGGAATAAATAGGGTAAACATGGAGGGGATCTTTAGACTAAAGCAGGGAGGTATCACCAGAGGGCATGGTTTGAAGTTGGAAGGTGGAAGGGTGAGGGGGGAAAAGAGGAGGAGGTTTTTCACTGAGAGGGTGGTGGACCCTTGGAATGCATTGCCTGGCGAGCTGGTTCAGAGATCCACATTGGAGGGCTTCAAGAGATGGTGGGACAGACACAGAAAGTGGATGTATCTGATGATGGCCTGTCGCAGGGGGGTGGGGATGGATGATAGGGGTTTCTGGAGCACAGGGGATGGGAGGGCCTCGGCACCCAACTAAGGATCTAAGGTTCGAGCAGACTTGATAGACCATAAGGCCTAATCTGCTGGAAAATAGTATGTTAGTATGTAATTGCATCATAAACCACCTTCCTTGTAGGTAAGGTCAGGAGATTAATGTCAACTTTCCAAAGAATGAGTTGTTGAAACATTTCCTCAATTGTTCGAGGAAGTACTTCTAATCTAGAAAACAACCTAGTCTTTTCATGTTACCACGCTCTCAAACAAGGCATAAGCCAGTCCATCAATAAAGAAATCCAAGACTTACATTGGGGCCGATGAAGCTCAAAAACATTGAAATACAAAAAAAATACTAAAGTAAAAAGCAATAGGATGGAGCATATCCAAACCTCCCTGTTTTATAGATTGATAAGTGATATTCCTCTTAACTGGGTTTAATCTGCTTCCCATAAGGCTCCAAAAAATAAACTATACAATTTAGTATACAAACTCTTTGGTGGGGGATAAATATAACTAATATAAAGAAAAAGGGGGACAATCAAAGTTTTCAACATCAAAATACGTTTACATTTAGATAAAGGCCTGTGAATCCAACAAGCCAGTGACACCTCTGCAATTGCCAATTTCTGTTCCCAGTTAACAACTGCCAGAGAGTCTGAACCAAACCGGATCCCCAAAATAGTAAGCAGTTCCGTAGAGACTGAAATACCTGCATATTGAACTAACCTAGGAACATCTGAGGGAAATTGATAACCAGAGCATTTGTCCATGTTAATACTGGAACCAGAAGCTTTAGAAAAAGCAACAAGCTGTTGAGAAATAACAGCCTCATTTGTACATTCATCCACTAAAAGAACTAAATCATCGGCATATGCAAAAATTTTTAAAGGAGGAACGGTATGAACTAAGGATATTCCCTTTATCCAGGAATCATTAAGAATACTACGTAAAAGGGGGTCTATGCAAAAAACATACAGCTGGGGACTTAATGGACAACCCTGTTTAACACCCCGTCGGAGACCAATTCTATCCCCTTTCCAACCATTAACTTTAGGTACCACAGTGGCAGAATAATAAAGTTTTCAACGCCACAAAATAAATTCAACAGGTATCCCGTTATGATCTAATTCTGAAAATAAATAGTCTTGGGGAACAGAATCAAAGGCCTTATGTTGATCTAGACTAAGCACTAAACCACAGATACAGCGGTTCTGACCTTTATAAAATAATTCCCGGAGTAATATCAAATTATCATGTATACTACGATGAGGAACACTACAACCTTGTACAGAACTAATAAGAGAATGAGCACAGCTAGACAATCTAAGAGACAACATTTTACTCAATAACTTAATATCAGAATTCAACAGACAGATAGTCCTCCAGTTAACTAATTAACTTTTGTCACCTTTTTGATATAAATGAACCATATCTGCTTCTACCAACCATTCAGGACTGGAAGGAGAACTTAAAAGGACAATAAAGAGATGACATAATATTGGAGCCAAAAGATCACAAAAGGTCTGAAAAAACTCTGCTGGAAGCCCATCAGGTCCAGGAGAACAGCCGGTTTTAGCCAATTTGATAACAGAATGAACTTCATCAATAGTGATAGGGGCTACAAGCTGCTGCACCTGATCCAGCAGAAGGGTTTGCGGTGCTATCAGTGTAACATAGGAATGCAAAAAATCTGACTGAGGAGGAAGTCCAAATGTATTTTTAACATAAGTAGAAACAGGATGCAAAATAGAAACTCTATCACGATAAACAGTACCATCAACATCCCATAATTCCTCCATACATTTCCTGTGACAAATAGCCTTATGATCTTGAAAATGATGGAACGTCTGCTTAGTACCCACCGTACCAAATCGTAATTCTTGTTTAAGGGATTTCATTCTGTTATACTGGAACCGACACATAGCAGATTTGGCTTGCTGAAGCTGAGATCTAAAATCCTGACCAGTAGAGTCAGCAAGAGAAATCAGCCTATGATAATGCTTTCTACATTGTAAGTAACGAAAATATTCAGTTCCACGGCACAATCCTACAGTTTTTTGAAAAAAGGTGTTCAATTCTAACTTAGTATCCTTCCACCAATCAATCAGAGAATCGTACATGCAGGACACAGAAAGGCAGGCTGCCCAAAATGCATTGCAAGCAGCAAGAAGACGTGCTTGCTGTAATGAAGAAACATTTACCCTCCAAGACGTTTTTGCAAAAGGGGAACACCCACCCCAATAACATTCCAAATATACAGCCGAATGGTCAGAAAAAGCTAAATCAAGAATACCAGAATGAGTAACAGGTACCAAATTTGAAACCCAAATATAATCAATTTTAGTACGTAACAAGCCTTTATGAAAAGTAAAACCACCAGTAGCATGAAACATGCAGTAGGAATCCATTAAATTTGCAGTAGTAATGACATCTTTCAAGGCATTAGCGTTTCAAAACATCTTTTCAGTCTGCAGACCCCTATCATTTTTTTGAATGCTGCAATTGAAATCCCCACCCCAAATAACCATTCGGGCTGTACAAATAAAAGGCTGGACTTTCCTAAAAAGGGCCACTCTAGAGGCCTTATTCTGAGGTGCATAAATATTGATAAGATGAAGTTTCCAAGACTGATAAGAGACATCCAAAATTAGAGCCTTACCAGGGTCCAAGTCAATCAGATGAGAGACATGTAAATCCGGATTTGAAAATAAAATACCCAAACCATCACATTTATCTGGTCCTAACGACCAAAATGTGGGCCCCAAAGTCCAAATAGAGGAGCATTGTGCTATCTCCTTGAACATCTTAATTCTAGTATCTTGCAAGAAAAGTATATCAGAATGAAAATGTTGCAATTCTGAGAAGATTAAATCCCTCCGTATACCACTCTTCATACTATTGACATTCAAAGAGAAAACATGAAAAGCCCCCATAAAAAAGGAAAAAAAACACAAAGGGCAAAGCAACATCAAACATATCAACGCTGAGAATGAGGCTTCCATTTGAGCTTTCCAGAGGCACCATCCTCTAAACCAGAAGAAGCACCTACAGAAGAGGCCACTGAGGAGTCTGAGGCCAAGTCCTCATCATCCTCCTCAGTGTCCCCTGACCCGCGCTGTCATCTTAACACATCAAATTTATTAGATTGTAAGAGTTTTTTCTTAGACCCGACTTTCCGTTCCTTTCTTTTAGGGCCCAGAACTACACTTTTCTCCCATTGTCATTTTTTATATGAAACAGTATGAAAGGACAGACCCATATCCATAATTTGGGAAGGGGGGCATAACAGTAGTATCAGAATCAAGAGGAACAGAAGTAAGACAGGAAATCAAAGGGTCTGGCTCTACCTCTACAAGCATATCCTCAGGAAAGGAACCTGAATCAGGAAGAGGTAGGGATGAAGTGTCCTGAGGGCCCACCTGGTCAGGGACAACCACCACCATCGGGTCCTCAGAGGGCACATACACTGGCACATCAGACTGGTTATGAGAAACAATATTAGGGCTATAGTCTGCAGGTAAATGTGATGGTGACTGAGACACAGACCCAGGATTTGGGATGGACAAAAGATCCCACATCCACCTCTCAGAGGCCTGAGCACAACTTTTCTTCTGGGCCTGCATAATAAGGGAGTTATGGGAGTGGGTGTCTACAGAATTATGAGAGGCCCGGGGACACTTAACATTAGAGTGACCCTTTTCATCACAAAGATTGCAACGAAATAAATTCAGAAAAGTAGCAGCTAAATGACCTATTTCCAAACAATGAGTACATTTTAGAGCATCACAAGCATTACTAAGATGTAATCTAGAGCCACACTTATGACAGAATTTAGGTTGTCCTGGATAAAACAGAGAGCCCCGATCTCTCCTTAAAAAAAAAACAACTAGGTAAGTGGGAAACACCAGAATTAGTCATAAGTAATTTACACTTAATTTTCCAGCCCCCAGTCCAAAATTGTTCAGAATCCATGACAGGGATGGGGTGCTCCAAATCTTCACAACATTTTTTTAGCCAAAACAGAATATCAGCTAATTCTACCCCTTCATTTAGAAAAAAAACAATAATAGTCCGCACTGCAGGCTTTGTAAGGGGAATTGCCAAAAAAAGGAGTCCAAAGAGGGGTATCCTTAAGAGAATTGTACTTCACCCAAAATCGATCCAGGGCTTCCAGAGTTTTAAAGCTAACATCGTAATTGTAACCATCCATATGAATTAAGGCAAAAACCTCTGATGCATTGAATTTCAGAGAGTCTTTCAAAAGACGCTCCCAATGTACACTCCGTCCGGGGGATCCGCCAAACCACCCTTATAGAGCAGCCGAATGGCATTACAACGTGGGGCAGGTTCCTTAAACTTCAGTTTAAATAAATCAGCCATGCAGAAGACAGGGACAGATACCTTAGCTCTAGGGGAAGCAGATGAGGGGGCAGACCCCGTATTCATAACAGGTAGGCCCTCTACCTGGGAAACTGACAGCCTTTCTCTATCCAGGGAAACACCAAAAACAGGAGTAGGCTCTGAAGCAGATGGAGAGGAAATGCCAGAAACTGGCCCCAAATCAGAAATCAGGGCTGAAGGTACCTGAGGCAGAGAAGAGTTGCCTGCCTCCCCCCCTGACATAGCCAAATCAGGTTGCCATGAAATAGGTGGGGTGGCTAAAGAAGAGCCAGAATCCTTCAAAACTTTTCCCGTGTCCGAAATGACAAAGGAAGCATAATCCTGGACAGTGGCGTCGGCTGGTTCTGGGGACCAACCGCCCTAGGTAGGGATCCAACCCGCTGCTCGCAAAACCGGAGCAGTGTCCAAAAGTTTAGAAACAGGATCAACTCTTTGTTTTCCCCCTTTACATGACATCCCTAAATGCTTTCCCAGTTTTTCTGATTGAACTGTACCTGTCTTCACAGTTCCAAATCCAGCTGCAAGTGAATCTCTGCATTCCCCACTGAGCACTGTCAGCAAAGACAACGCCACCGTAGCAGACATACATCCAGGTTCTGGTGGCATAACAACACCGACACTATCCATTGTCAAAGATGAGGGAAGCCATGTTAAGGCAGTAGCAGGCAAAGAACAGACAGAATAAAAAAAACAGACGTCTGTGTGACAGACAAAACAGCTGAATCCAAACCAGAGCGAAACACAGTAGAACCAGGAATTAAAGTCAATGAACCTTCCAAAGCCGATAAAATCGGCTAGTAAGAGAGCGAATCTTCCACTTGGGTCTCTGGTAGAGACGGCAGGGAGGAGACCAGCCCCTACCTCCCGCACATCTTCATCCGACGGTATCCCACAAAGAAATGGTCAGCGAGCTCACTGACAGCAACTCCCCCTACCACAGAGTAGGGGAATTTCCACGGTGTCCTCACCAAATTTCCCTCATTCACTAAAAATACCACAAACAGCTTAATCTGGTTCAAGGTCACTTGGCATTAGAAACATAGAATTTGACGGCAGATAAGGACAGCTTGGCCCACCCAGTCTGCCCATTTCCCTACCTGATGGATAAGCTGCAGGTCCTAGTTAACCAGCAGCCTACTTCTTCCTACCCCCACCCCCTAGAATTGCCTTATGACTGTCCCATGCATGCTTGAATTCCACCACTGTTTTTGACTCCACAACCTCCTCTGGAAGGCCGTTCCATACATCCACAACCCTCTCTGTGAAAAAATACTTCCTTAAATTACCTCTGAGCCGCCCCCCTTCTATCTTCAAATTGTGCCCCCTTGTTCTTGCACACCTCTTTTTTTGAAAGATGCTACCCTCTTGGACGTTGTTGATTCCCTTGAGGTACTTGAAAGTTTCTATCATGTCTCCCCTCTCCCTCCTTTCCTCGAGGCTATACATATTAAGCTCCTTAAGTCTCTCTTCATATGTCTTCCGGTGCAGACCCTGCACCATTTTAGTTGCCCTCCTCTGGACAGCTCCCATCCTGTCTATGTCTTTGCGGAGATTGGGTCTCCAGAACTGCACGCAGTACTCCAGATAGGGTCTCACTAGCTGTCTGTACAGAGGAATGATAACTTCCTGTTTTCTACTGGTGATGCCTCTTCCTATGCATCCAAGTATCCCCCCAGCCCTCCTTGCTGCCCTCTCACATTGCTTTCCCACCTTTAGGTCATCTGATATGACTACCCCCAGGGTCCCTTTCCATTTTTGTTGTTGTTAGTATCTCACCCCCCATTGTGTACTCTTCCCCTGGGTTTTGTTTCCCAGGTGCATTACCTTGCACTTCTTAGCATTGAATCTAAGCTGCCATACATTTGACCATTCCTCTAACCTTGCCAAGTCCCTTCTCATCCTTTCCACTCCACCTTGTGCATCAACTCTGTTGCAGATCTTTGTGTCATCTGCAAAGAGAGATACTTTTCCTTCCAGTCCCTCTGCAATGTCGCTTATAAAGACATTGAAGAGGACCGGTCCTAATACTGAACCCTGCAGTACCCCACTACTAACCCCCCTTTTTTCAGAGTGGACTCCATTTACTATTACTCTCTGTGTCCTATTCTCCAGCCAATTCTTTACCCAGGCTGTCATCTTGGGACCCACTCCCAGGCTGGCTAACTTGTATATTAATCTTTTGTGTGGGACTGTGTCAAATGCCTTGCTAAAGTCTAGGTAGGCCATGTCCACAGCCCCCCTGATCAACTACTTTGGTCACCCAGTCAAAGAAATCTATCAGATTTGTCTGGCATGACCTTCCCGCTGTGAATCCATGCTGCCTTGGGTCCTGTGCCCCTCTGGCCTCTAGATACTCAACAATTCTTTCCTTCAGAAGTGATTCCATCATTTTCCCTACCACTGAGGTTAAACTAACAGGTCTGTAGTTTCCTGCTTCTGCTTTGCTCCCACTTTTGTGAAGGGGAATCACATCTGCCCTCCTCCAGTCCTCGGGTACCACCCCATCCTCCCATGATTTGTTAAAGAGGGTAGTCAGTGGTGTCACTAGTTCTACCCTTAGTTCTTTTAGAATTCTGGGATGAATCCCATCAGGCCCCATTGCTTTGTCCACCTTCAGTTTTAAGAGTTCTTTCAGAACCCTTTCTTCTGTAAATGGGCTGGTATCAACTTCTGTATCCAGAGTGTTTCTACTGTCTGTTTTAGGTACTTCCCCTCTTCATTTGTAAATACTGAGCAAAAAATTTGTTTAGTATCTCTGCCTTTTCACAGTCTCCTCTGCCCACCCTCCCTCCCTTTACTAAGCCTCACTATCCCTCCCTTGGTCTTACTTGCTCCTGATGTACCTATAAAAGGTTTTATCCCTTCTTAACTGAGTTGGCTATTTTTCCTCGGTTTGGGCCTTTACTATTCATCTGTATCCCTCTCATTGTGCCTGAAAATAGGCAGGATTGGTCTAGTGCACTTACCCGGTCAACAAAAACTAAATCAATCAATAAATAAATAAATAAAGAATTACTTCAGGTTTAGGTTCAGCCACATCAGGTAACACAGAACTCCTTTCACCAACACCATTGCAACACTTGATGTTTGTCCAGTTCGTTTCTAACCCCGCCTAAAAAAAATCGCTGTAGATCAGTCATTTGATCACAAGAACAAAAATGGCTCTGAGCATCTGATGGCTTCTGAAATGTCATTGCTTATGGTAAAATGCTAGTGGCAGATCAACAACTCTTTTCTGTTATGAAAAATATAAGATTTATGGCTGTTTGCATTAGGCAGCTGGGGTGTAACATAATGTTATGTTTATATAAGGTTTATCCATAAGTGTGTGGCTTGGGGACCATTACCGTGAGGCAATAACTAATGTAGTCGCATTTTCTTCTCCTTGCTCATCACGGAGGCAGAGAGCGGGCAGTTAAATAATGCTGAAGTTTTGTATTAGAGCCACATCAGAGCCACATATGTCTATTTCTAGCACTGCTGCAAAAGATAAGTGCCACACACAACACCAGAGGAATTCACACTGCTAAATTAAATGTCCTCTGCATTCTTACATAGTTACATAGTAAAAATAGGCCCTCCTGATCCAACTAGTCTGACCTGTTACGATTTGTTCCTACTTTACTTTGTTAATGCCTTTGATGTATTAGAATGACTCTATCATGTCCCACCTCTCCTTTCTAACCCCCAGTGAGTACATATTTAGCTCTGTGAGCCTGTCCTCATTGATTTTCTGATGCATACCCTGGACAATTATTGTATCCCTCCTTTGTACTGCCTCTACTTGGTTGATGTCCTTTCTGAGATGGGGCCTTCAAAACTAATCACAGTACCTAAGGTGGAGCCTCACCAGTGATCTATAGAGGGTAGGATCACCTCCCTATTCCTACCATTAGTCTTCTCCCAATGCAGCCCAATATCCTTCTTGCCTTACCCACTGCCTTTCTATACTGGCTTCCCACTTTGAGGTGATTAGTTATGATAACTTGTAGGTCCCTTTCCTACTGAGTTGTTGTCACCTCCTCTGTCCTAGTTGGAATTTGACCAATTGCTTCTTGCACCCCATATGCATGACCTTACACTTCCACCCCTTCTTAAACAACTCCAGAGATGCCAACTCTGAGGTACATCTCTTATTTGAGTGGAAGTCTGATGAAATCCATTTGAAAACCTCTTGTTTAAGATGTTGCATATTATTATTATGGTCCAAGCACCAGAGTGCCATTACAAAATGATATTCAGCACTAAAGGTGGCATAGTATCTCCAGTCACAGAACAATATACAGTACACTTCTCCCTGGATGAGTTAATCAGCTGCATTGGTAAAAGCCAACTTGCCCATAATGAATTATGGTTATGACCAACAGTAAGTACAGAAGTATATAAAACTGTCTCAAAGTTCATTGATAGAAGATAAGAAAAGTCAGTGCCACTGTACTACTATGTCCTCATAAGAGTAAGTAGAATTGAAAATTAATCTTGCTCACATTGACATCTTTATTCTTGAAAGTGCCACTGCTGCTGCTGAGTTAATTAATATTTTGCACTGTGCAGTATATTCCATCACTCTCCGTAGAGTAATTGAAGGTTGTAGTACTTTAGTACTAAGAATATTAAATGGGCTCCCTTTTTGATGAGTTTGACTGAATTAAGTTGTTACATTTGTGTGTGCAGAAGCAACAATCTTTTGTTCATTTGTATACAACTCTGCATTTACGGGAGGGAGGGTCTGCATCTCTCCTGTGGGGAGGGGGGCAATTGCCAGGATTCTGAGTGAAAGATTTGAATGTTTCATTGGAAGAAATGTAAACGACCAAAGGGAGGAGGTGGAAATATGCAGCTAGAAGTCAACTGCCCCCTCTCCCCACACAGGTCAATGTAATCAGACAAGAAGATACTAAGGATGAGGAAACACAATGGACTGAAACTGGACATAATGTCAGGACAGGCACTGGGGGAAATGATGGAATCAGAGCAAATAGAGGCAAAGCCATTAAAACATGAAGGGCCATGTGTACAAATGCCTGCAGACCGCGTAACAAGATCCCTGACCTAGAGGCCTTGATGGTGGAGGGGGACCTGGATATTGTGGCAGTCACTAAAACATGGTATACAAAAAGACATGATTGGGATATTAATATACCGGGGTACATTGTCTACATGAAAAACAGGGAGGGCAAAAAGGGATGAGGGATAGCAATCTACATCAAAGACGCGATCAAGGTGACAGAGATAAAGGGAAAGCAGGGAGGAGAGGAGGCAATGTGGGTCACACTGGAGTCAGGAAATGGCACTACTATCCACACAGGGGTTATCTACAGACCCCTCCAAGAAAGGGGAGGATACAGATTGGGTCATGGTAGATAACACCCTTAAAATGGCAGAAAAGGGGGAGTGTTGTTGAAAGGGGACTTAAATATGCCTGATGCTAACTGGAACACCTATGCTGCAGTGACATCCAACTAAATATGCCTGATGTTAACTGGAACACCTATGCTGCAGCGACATCCAACTAAATATGCCTGATGTTAACTGGAACACCTATGCTGCAGCCACATCCAGGAGCAAAATCATCTTGGATGTCCTATAAGGAGCATGCCTCATGCAATTGGTGGAGAACCCCACTCGTGAGGGGCAGCATTTGACCTGGTGCTCAGAAAATGAGGCAGAATAACTAATGTATCAGTGGGCAGCTAACTGAGGTTCAGCAATCACCATGCAGTATAGTTCAGTGTAAAAACAGTAGCAGAATCAAGTCACTTAGAAGCAAGAGTTCTAGACTTCAAGAAACATAGACTTTGATGGCAGATAAGGACAGCATGGCCCACCTAGTCTGCCTATTCCCTACGTAAAGGATAAGCTGCAGATTCTGGTTAACCAACAGCCTACCCTTCACTATAATTGCCTTATGTCTGTCCAATGCATTCTTGAATTCCTCCACAGTCTTTGACCCCAAGACCTCCTCAAGAAGGTGGTTCCATGTATCCAACACCCTCTCTGTGAAAAAGTACTTTTTGATGTTACCCCTGAGCTATCCTTCCCCTGTCTTCAAACTGTGCCACCTTGTTCTTGCACATCTTTTTCTCTCAAAGATGCTCCCGTCTTGGACTTTGTTGATTCCTTTGAGGTACTAGAAAGTTTTTGTCATGTCCCACATCTCCCTCCTTTCCTCAAGGGTATGCATATTAAGCTCTTTCTGTCTCTCCTCATATGGTTTCTGTTGCAGACTCTGCACCATTTTAGTTGCCCTCCTGTGGACCGCTTCCATCCTGTCTATGTCACTGCAGAGATGAGGTCTTCAGACCTGCTTGGAGTACTCCAAATGGGGTCTCACCAACTGTCTGTACAGAGGGATAACAATTTCATGTTTTCTACTGGGGATGCCTCTCCCTGTGCATCCCAGTATCCCCCCATCCCTCCTTACTGCCTTCTCCCATTGCTTACCCAACTTTAAGTCATCTCATATAACTACCCCCAGGTTCCTTTCCATTTTTGTTGTTGTTAGTGCCTCCCCCACATTGTGTACTCTTCCTCTGGGTTTTTGTTCCCCTGGTGCATTACTCTGCACTTTTTTGCATAGAATCTAAGGTGCCATTCTTTTGACCATTCCTCCAACCTGTCCAAGTCCCTTCTGATCCTGAAACTCTGTTGCAGAGTTTTGTATCATCTGCAAAAAGGCCTACACAATCTTGCTCCATAACCTTTCCTATTTTGTGCAAAAAACCCTTCCAACAAGAAAAAACAGCATTTCTGAGGGTTTCTTTCAAGCAGATGAGTTGATCTGAGCAAAACAACCATTTTGTAATTTCTGAAGCAACCATCTGTGCGACGGAGATGCTTGGACTATTAATTTCTGTCATTTACAAGAGTCCCTGTAAATTCTAGAGAACTTCAGGTCCCTTTTTACTATCTAACTACAGCATAACTGCATGCTGTGAGGCACGCTTGCTTCAGATCCTAACTGGCGCTGCTTCTTGCACTGTCACTGTGTCTTTTTGCAATGGCAACCTTACATCTCAAAAATAGGCACCACAGGGACAACAGAGAACATTAGAGCGGTAGAAAAGAAGAGATACTGTGATGGGAGGCCACCCCTTCATGGTAGAAATGTGAAATAAGATAAAGGACAGTGGAGAAATTACTACTGCAGTAGATCTGAGAGAATATAAGGGTAAAGAGGAGAGGAATGTCCCGTGGTGCTGGGGGGGGGGGTTACAACTATCACACACCCCAATGATAAGTGAAAACACCTTTTTCTTCAGGAAATACTGGGGGTTTTCAAGATAACCTACCCAATTTAGATGGGTAGGATGGAGTTTCCATCCTCCCTCACTTGAAAACTCTACCCCAGGGCACCCTTGACAAAAATTAGGAAATTAACATCAGTATGTGACACATTACTATCAGATGGTCTCATGTTTCTAAATAGCCCTGGGGAGTCATAACTTTACTGTATTAATCTTTACCATACTCTTATGGGTCATGGTTTAAACAATATGCAACTCTCTCCATTGTTGAAGAGATGCTAAGTATTCACTCCAGCCCCATGTCTGGACAAAAAATCTGCATTTACATGCGATATTCCTGCTCGATGTTTTATGGTGAAACTGTATGGCTGTAGGGCTAAGGGATATGAAGCAATGTGGATTATGGTCAGTTATTAATGTGAAAGGAGCACCCCATTGGTAGATTTTCAGGGATTCAATTGCCCACTTGGCTTCCAAACATTCCTGCTCTATTGTTGCATACTTTTGCTCTCTATCATGCAACTTTCTGGAAATATAGAGTACAGGGTGCTCCTCCCCAACAATAGTTTGACTCACCACAACCCCAATACCTTTCCCAGAGGTGTCTGTATGGACCTCAAATGGGTGTTCAAAGTCTGGACTTTTCAGACTGGGGAAGAGCAGATTGCTGCTTTGATTTTATTGAATGCTTCCTCATATTCCTGGGACCATTTGATTTGATTACCACATTTCTTCTTTGTTAAATCTTTCAATGACACAGCAATTGTAGCAAAATTGGGAATAAATTGCCTGTAGTACCCAACAAGACCTACGAAAGACCAAATGTGTTTCTTAGTTTACTGGGTACAGGACATTGGGCCACTGCTTCTACTTTATATATTTCTGACTTTATGAGACCATTGCCTGATATAAAGCCAAGATATCTGGTTTCCTTCATTGCAAAGGTACACTTCGTGGGGTTAATAGTTAACCCGGCCTGCTTGATGGAGGAGAGAACTGCTCATAAGTGTTGTAAGTGGGTTTCCCAGGACAAACTAAAAACAACCACATCGTCCAGGTATGCCGCACAAAAATTATTATGGGGTGCCAGCACCTTGTCCATGTAATGTTGAAACGCAGCTGGGGCCCCATGGAGCTGGAACATCATAGTTTAGAACTGAAAAAGACCCACTGGAGTACTAAATGCAGTTTTCTCCTTAGCAGATTCTTCTAAGGAAATCTGCCAATACCATTTAGTGAGATCCAGTGTAGAGATATAAGCAGCATTACCAGTCCTAGCTATTATATCATCTACATGTGGCATTGGGTATGCATCAAATTGAGCAACCTGGTTTAAGCTTCTAAAATCCAGGCAGAGTCTGATCCCACCTTCCTTTTTTGGGACTATTACCATGGGAGAACCCCACGGGATTTTTGAAGGTTCTGTGATGTTTAGGGTTCGCAATTTCTGGATCTCCCATTTTACCTCCTCTCTCAGTTTTTCTGGGAGTCTATAGGCTTTTTCTGATGGGAGTGGCATCAGTACAGATGTGGTACTCTACACCTATGGCCTCACCCGGAGTACTGGTGAATGTACTTTTAAAATCATTTAAAAGAGATCTTAGTGACTGGAGTTGTGATACAGTGAAGTCTGAGTTTATGGTGACAGTTTTCACTCCTGTTTCTCCCTCCAGTCTTCCATAGGCTAACTCCATCTCTGTTTCTTTAGGTTCAGAGATTACCATCAGTCCCACCCCTGAGGTAGCTCTCTCATGCCATCATTTTAAAAAATTGGCATGGTATATTTTCTTTTTCATTTTCCTATCAGGGGTCTCAATTTCATACGTGATGGGACCTGTCTGTCTTAATATCTTGTATGGCCCCTGCCACTTCATTAATAGCTTATGTGTGGAGGTAGGTAGAAGTAACAATACCTGTTCTCCAGGAGAGAATGATTTTTCCCTGCCAATGCCCTGGTCATAGTATTGTTTCTGGTTTGCCAGTGCCTGACACCCAGTTTCATGTGCTTTGGTAGTATATGATGCCAGTCGTTGTCTCAGCTGTCTCATATACTGGGCTATTCCTGGGGACTTTAGTTCCTTATTATCCTCCCAACACTCCTTAACCACATCTAAGGGTCCTCAAGGGGTTCTTCTGAACAGCAAATCGAAAGTAGAAAACCCTGTAGAGGTCTCTGGTACCTCACGGTAAGCAAACAGCATGAAGGGCAGATATTGATCCCAATCGTTTCCTTCTTTCTGTAAGAACTTTTTTAACATTTGCTTCAAGGTTTGATTGAATAGCTCAACCAGACCGTCCATCTGGGGATGGTAAGGAGATGGTCTTATGGCTGCTATCACCAGAAGGTGGTGCAGCTCTTTTAATAATTCTGCACTAAAATTTGTCCCTAGGTCTGTGAGAATTTTCTTAGGTATCCCAACTCTACTAAACAGTTTCACTAGCTCCTCTGCTATTCTGCTAGTGGTAACTGTGCACATGGGTATGACCTGCGGATACTTGGTGGCATAGTCACATACCACCAAGATAAACTGGTTGCCTTTCTTCCTTTTGTCAAGGGGTCCTACTACAACCATGCCAGTCCTCTTGAAAGGAGTAGTTACCAAAGGAAGTGGCATAAGAGGTACTATGTCTTTTTGTTGGTTTGAGCTGTGAGTTGGCATTCTGGGAATTCCTGGCAATACTGGGCTATATCTCCATGTATTCTAGACCAGAAGACCCTTTGCAGAATGCTACTAGATGTTTTATCCTTCCCTGTATGTCCAGCCCAGGGGAGGTCATGACCTAATGCCAGGATATCCTGCCTGTAACACTGAGGAACCAATAACTGTTCCACTCTTTCCTGAGTGTTAGGATTAGTACATATTCTGTACAGTAGGCCATTTTGTACTTGAAATTAAGGTGCACTTATCTTCTCCTTTTTCCCCACCTGTGAAAAGAAGGGTTGGAGGGAAACATCTTTCTTTTTTGGGGCACTCATGTCTGCCTTAATATATATATAGCATCCTGTTCCACCCTTAACCCTTGATGTTCCTTTTTACAGTTTTGTTTTAGCTTTTTCTAGGTTTTGCAGGTTTTTCTATCCTTTCCTGGGGGTTCCATCACCTCCCCTTCAAAAGGAAACACTTCCCCCAAAAATTGCTTCTTTTTTTACTTTGGACCCTTGTAGTCACTGCTGACAATGTTTCCTGCTCAATCAGTAAAGAGGCAAACCCAGGAAGTCATGCCCAATAACTACTGGAACAGGGAGGGATGGTACTATCCCCCTGTAGTCACTTTAGATTTATTCCCTTTAATATCCAAGGATAAATGTGTTGTGGGATATTAGTGAGCATCACCATGAACACAAACAACATGTATGGGGACCCTTTTCTGGAAGGATTTAACTAGATCCTGTTCAACTAGGGTGTTTTTGCTGCCTGAATCTAAGAGCCCAGCCACATTTTTCCATTAACAGTGACATCTGTAAACATATATCCAGACTGTAACAATGCTAAGTGTACTATATCAGGTTTCTTAGAAGGGCAGAGATGAGCAATATGGCCCAGTCCTTTACAGTTATGACATATTATATTAGATGAAAATGTTCTCTTGATCTGGTTATCTCTCCCTCTCTTGTCCCATTCCTCTTTTCTTGAATATACAGTCTGGGTATTTCTTAACATATCAGCCTGAGACTTTATAGGTGAATCAGCCTGTCTGTGTCCTCCTTTTCAGTAGGGCTGTTGGGATGCCAAGAAATCTTCTGTCAGAGTTACAGCTATCTCTGCAGATTCTGGGTTATGTTCTTTTATCCAGATCTGTACCTGTGTTGGAAGAATCTGTAAAAAGTGTTCTAATACAGAGTTCAATAATGTCTGTGTGAGACTTTCCTTCTGGTTGTATCCACTTGACACATAATTCTTTTAATTGTATATAGGTCTCTCGAGGGGGATCATGGTGGGAATGTCTTAAGACCTGAAAGCATTGTCTGTATGTTTCTGCGTTGATATCATAACACTTTAATATTTCCCATTTTGCAAGATCATAGTCCTCCGCAAGACGAGTATCCATATTTCTATATACCAACTGGGCTTTTCCGGAGATGTTGGAGTCCAGTCTGACTATCCATTGTGTATTAGGCCAGTCACATGCTTTTGTAACTCTTTCAAATGTTGTTAGATATCAGTCAGTATCTTCATTTACTGTCATTCTGGTTAATTTAATGTCTCTTGGGTTGTTAACATTTGGGCTAGAGTTGTTACTTCCCCCAGTTCCTTTTCCAGCCACCATGGAATGAATTAATTGCAATGTCTCAGCCCACCTCATGTCTGGTCTTTGTCATTCTGTCTCTCTCTCTCTCTCTCTCTCTCTCTCTCTCTCTCTCTCGGTATCAATGTCCCTCTGGTGTTCAATTTCTAATTAGCCATTGGCCAGCCAATGGAGAAGGTCTGACAGTCCCTCAGGAGGTCTTTCACCAGCCTCTGGTCATTGTTTCTGGTGTTCTTCCTCTTCTCCCTCACTGTCAGTCCATTCCTTTGGTACTCTTTGTCTTACCAAGTCTCCCCAACCAGGATGTAGGGGTTCACTAGTTCTTTCCATGTGTGACCAAGTCACAGCTCCCTTTATTTTTACTTTGTCTGTTCCAGTCGCCATCATCCTTTGCTTATCACAGTGCCAGGTCTGATACTAAGTTGGTCTCCCCCAGTGCAGCTTGGACAACCAGCCAATCCCACTTCTGACACCACTTTGTGAATGGGTGTGGGAAGTGATAAGCCAGACAGAGATGTTTCCTTTTAAACATACAAGACTTTGTGTGAATTTTATTAAGCAAAATAAAAATAATAAAATTAACTTCTGTTTAACAAAAAAACAAAACAATAAACAAAGCCAGCAATGTGCTGAATGGCTCCTTTTCTCACTTGAGGCAACCAGTACTTTAGTAATTGTACTGCCACAGAGTAGATGAGCTCACCTCAGCACATCTACCATCTTCTGTGCTCCTAAGCTATCTGATTCTTTGAAAAAAAAAATCCATCCTATATAGGTGGACACTGAGATCATACAATAGAGAATAAATAAATAGTAAAAAAAAAAAAAAAAGGATGACATCCATATGCTGTATAGTATTTTAAATGTCTAAGGAACTCAGCAACCTTTTCCTGATTGTTGTGTTTGTACCATGTCTCAAATGTCCTAAAACGCTGTAACCATCTTGACTGAATGCCTATATGCTGTTCACTTGAAGTGGAACCTTTGTAAAAGAGCCTTGGCTCAAAGGTTATTTCCAAATATCAGATAAATAAATAAAATAAATAGACATAGAATATAACATTCCCATTCATCTATAGGTGACTGCTTGTTATATTTCTCCTTTATAATCCTTGGGAGCTATATCATGCCCCAGATCACCCTCACTCTTCCTGTTGTCACTGTCACTCACAGACAACACATATTGGAAGTTAGATGCCCTTTATTAAAGAAAAGTAACTACAGTACTGTTTGTATATATTGGGGCTGATTGTAGTGCAGTGCAGAATGTTTTTAATAAAACAAAATAAAATGTAATAGAATTGTGAAAATTCCACCAAATTTCACCAGAAACAGAACTGCAGAAATTTGTGGCAGAAAGTGTGGAATGAGTGTTTCCACAATACATCCACAGATTGTTTTTCTTAAAAATTTCTGTGGAAATGGTTGTGCAAAGATTTTCCATGGAACAAATTCTAGTTTGCTGAATATTATTTTCAGTGTTGCAGCAGACAGAATTCCATTGAAGAACCAGTGAGATTCCAGTGGAATGTCCACTGGCAGAATTCTAAATCTGTGGTAATTTCAACTGCAGAATTCTGCATTCGGTACCACACAGTTTGATTGCATTATCATTATTAGAATCAGATTAATCATATTTCAGTATTTCTTTCCAGATTTAGGGTTTGTGGGATTGAAGGCAAATGAATTATGTGTCTGAACAATGGTTGGAAACAGACTTCAAGTCTTATTCTGATTCTGTTGCTCACTACCTGTTAATCTCTCAGCACCATTGTGTATTTAAAGGGTCACTGTCATATTTTTGTTGAATTCTGAGTCCCCATATCAAATATGCCCCTGTAGTGATCAATAATGTGGGTGTATTGTAATATCAATCAATTAATGAAATCTTTATTTAACTGGGAGATCATTATTGAGAAAAACTAATTTTTAAGATGGACCTGGATAGCTTCAAGAACAGTGTACAATACAAATAAGACATCAAAGTTTACAATGGTTACAGTATTCAGAAAGAGTATCAACTAGAGAGCTGTAGTATTAGTGAGTACAACGCATTTGGTAAATGATGACAGTATATACACAAGAGCCAGCACAAGAAATATAAGCATAATTGCAGGTATATTACAGCAGATGTCCACAGCATATCTCGAGCAATCAAAAAAAAATAATAATAATAATTAGTAGGACTAGGAAAGCACAGCAGGTGAAGATGGGGCAAAGTACCTTGAGGGAAATAAGGAAGGTGGGAAGGCTGAGGGTGAAAAAAGGTATAAGGGCAATAAGGGTGGGGAGTATTAAGGGGTTAGGGGCCAAGGTGCTGAAACAGGGTATAAGTTTCAGCAACCATAGATTACTGTTCCTGCCTAATTAGTGGTAGGTAGGGCAATTTCGTGTGTCTATGGGAATCAGAAGTAATAAGGTATCAGCACAATGACCAAAAATAAGGTATTTAGGAGCTAAAGGTGAAAAGATGGATTGGAACAAGTGGGCAAGGGTGGAAGCAAAGAAGCCAACTAGTAAATAGAAGTGCACTACCTATTGCAAATGGGAAGATTAGGGACGAGGAAAGCATTCGCAGGATTCCTTAAATGAACAAGCATACAGAGTCTTGAAGATAGACAGGTTTGTAGGAATGATGAGTTTCAAAGTTTTTTGCAACTTGTTTCACACAATGGACAGCACATAACTTATGCAGCCCTACCAAAGTGTAATTTTACCTTTGGTACTTTCAGCAAGATGGTCCCTGATTTTCACATTAGGAGATTCGGTTAACTTTTTTATAATATCCCCAAATACAGGCAACCTGTTTCATTGAAGCTGACGTGCATGCCCGTACTCACAGATGAACTTTGTAAACATAGTGTAGATTTAATTAGGTTACACTGCTCAGTTTTAAACAAGTTTTGTACATTAGGAAGCTCAGCACAAGGTCTCCTATCTGAAACTGCATTTGGCTCATGTTGGTTAAAAATGTCTACACTCAGTCTATGCGCAAGTTTATCTGAGTTCCAGGGTCATGTTGATGAGTATTCCATGATGAGTTTCAGAATATTGGGCTGCCATGCTAGGAGAAGATTGTCTGAATTGGGGGATATTTTAAAAAAAGGTAAAAAAAAGTCACCAAATGTAAATCTTTGGAAAATATGTAACAGCCCACCCCGGTGCATAGCTGCATGTCTGGCCTGGGACTTTGGCACATGGGGGGTGTATGTTGTGCTTACATGCTGAGCAAAGGATACAGGGGGCATGGACAAGTGTAGGCAGGGGAGGAGTGGGCTACGTACCATAGTTACACGTCATGTAGCCACTCCACACCATTAGTGAATATTCCCCAAAATTAGTAATATGCATGTCTTTGTATTAATTATTGATATTTTAGTAATATTAGCTTTAATGATTTCCTTTATTAGAGCATGTCTGTTTGATCTGGGATTTCCCCATAAGTAAGATCCACCTAGCTGACACACTGAAGTTTTGCTCTGTTGTGGATTTGTTTGTTCAAAGGGCTCACATAACAAAGGATTAAAATTCATCCAGGCAGTGTTAAAGCATTTTATCCTCCAAGGGCTACTTCTTGGATTTTCTGATCTTTAGTTTGTGATTGCCACCTTTGTTGGCACAGTACAGGCTTTCAGAGCACCTGACTGCCATCTGTGTTTGTCACATAATGAGTGATGCCACTGTATGATGCTGATTCAGCCCCAGAATAACACACAGGAATGGCATTCACTGTCCCTAGGAGTCAATCTCATCAAGCATGTACTATAGTATCAGAGACGTGAATGCCATAACGAGTGATGCAGCTGAGTGCTGCCCATAGAGCTGCAGAGTAAAACCCAGGATAGCATTCACTGTCTCAGGGAGTCCCTCTCCTCAAGCATGTACTGTAGCATCATGGAGGGGAAGGAAGTGAAGGAAGAGGAAATTAAATGAAAGGGAAGGGAAGGGCAGAGTTAACGTATACAAAGGGATTCCAACTGAAATCTTCTTCTAATTCAAAGTGTCTGCTCCAGTGGAGCAAGGATCTTGCAGAATGATGTAATATGACAGCCTGTGGCCAGCAATGCATTAAACCTTTTATTCCTCATTGTTTTTCTTTTTTTAAATGGGGCTGGAAATCATTGGCAGATAATTGTTAAATCAGCTTGGTTCCCAGAAGATTCTATTCCAGAGACCAGTAGCACTTACTGCTGTTTTTCTCTGGCTGGCATAGTTATGGTCCCTGGTATGGTTCTCAAGATGTGCACACCCTGCTTGCTGAATTGGGATATCAAGGTGCCCAAGCAATGCCTTTGTCCCTCCCCTGCTTTAACTAGCCACACAAATTCACTGGATCTAGCATGATTTTGGAAACATATACTGACGTCAGTGTGGTACTAGTCTGAGGAACCCATAGGCTTCCTAAGATCACACAGGATGCACATTGCACAGCCCTATGCAACACATAACGTGGCACATGTGGCCAAAATGGGTTCGTGCCTAGAGTCCAGTATTTCCAGCAGCTGATAAACTGTAAATGATGAGTCATTAATAGAGATGGGTGAAGTGGCCCCAATTCACTCCAGGAAGTGATTTGTGGAGTGAAAGCGAATTTGCGAAGTGCTCTCCAATGCGAAGTGGGGTACTTCGTGTTATAATGGGTAATGCGAAGTCCATTGAAAACAATGACTTTGCATTGCTCTGCCTTCCCAAACCACTACTCCACCAATTCTTAAGGCAAAGTGAATTTTGAAGTGATTCATGGGATTTCAGGTCACATGGGCTCTAGATTGTTCTGCACAGCCTCTGTTCAGGGTAGTGTGTGTTTAGAAACCTGTAGGAGACAGTCTGCTCTGAGAGCTCTCTGTGATTCAAACCTTCTAAAAACTGTTAAAAAAGCCTTTTTGAGTCTTTTTTTTTTGCTGAAACTTTAGTTCATCGATTGTAGGAAACCCTCCTGTGCTCATATCATCGAGCATTTATTGTTTGTGTGTGGATTTTGAATGTCGATGTACCACATTCAGTCTGTGTACTGAGAGACAGTGGAAGTGTGCTTTGGGGAAGGGGCGTATCTGTGGTGAAGGTAGATTAACTTGGAGAAAAAGACAGTTCTTTCTGTTTTGGTGATATTTTTCTTATAACTGTGTTAACGTACACACAGTAATATTTTCAATAATTCTTGCCATTTTTTACTGATTGTTGTAGTGCATCAGTACGTAATTTTAGTTTGTTTAAAATATGTGGTTATATTACTGACGTTTTCAATTTGCTACACATTACTTGGTGAGTGTGTGTGTGTGTGTGTGTGTGTGTGTGTGTGTGTGTGTTTGTGACATGTGTCATCAAATCAGATACCTTTTATTCTGCCACATAGTAATTTCAGTGTCAGTGGCTCAATAGGTATCACACTCACCTCTGAGTCCGGGAGATCAGAGGACTGTGGGTTCAGTTCCCACATCTGGCACTTGAGTTAATATCCCAGTACTGACACTGTAGTGCAGCATGAGAGGGGTGCTGCACTTCTGAGGTGCCGTCTTTTGGATGAGATGTTAAACCAAGGTCCCATCTGCCTGGATTGGTGGTAGTTCAGGTGGATGTTAAAGATCCCATGGCACTTATAAAAAAGAGAAGGGGAATTTCCCCAGTGTCCTGGCCAAATTTCCCTCATTCACTAAAAATACCACCAACAGCTTAATCTGGTTCAAGGTCAGTTGGCATTCATCTGTATCCCCCTCCTACGGGTAGTGCCTGAAAATAGGCAGAATTTGTCTAGTGCACGTACCTGGTCAACAAAAACTAAATAAATAAATAAATTAAATAAATAAATAAATTTCAGCAATGTGAACCTCTATCCACTGAGGCTGTGTGATTTTTGTACTTCTTTGTGGTATCTTTACTGGTACTGGTACTAGTACTAGTGACTGTTACTGCAGAAGTACAGTACACTGTCCCCCCTCCTCAGCCCGCCCCAGCAGCCAAAGGTATTCTTTTCCAGATTTGAATTTCTGATGGTGAGAACTGATTAGGTGTTGTGCCTTTGTGTCTGCATCTCTTCAGTGTGCAGCGCTATCTTAATCTGTGCATTTGCATCTCTTTAGGTCCCAATCTCCATCTGTAACTTAAGTCACAGTTGTTTCTTTGGCTTCCCTTCAGAGTACTGGACAGGTGTGGTGCATAATTCTGCATGAACATTGTACTCATTAATATGCGTTTTTAAATCAGGACCATCATCATGAGTCACTCATGATACAAATCACGTTCTTCATCATCACAGTCACAAATGCAGTCACAAATCATGATTCACAATCATGTCATGAATTACAACATTCATTTTTTTACTAGTTACTTGGATGTATTGTAAGCCTGTTTTGTAGTATCTCTGCAGGTTTCACCACCCCGTCATTGTACTCATTGATACATGTTTTTAAGTCAGGGTCCTGGGGAGATTTGTGCTGCAGCTCATCAGAGAAGTACAGCCATAGGCATTCAGGTTCCTTCCTGTTCAGCATGTGAGTTACAGTACTATAAGTAGTGGTGGGCAAAGTGGCCCAAATTTGTTCCACAAAGTGATTCACTGAGTAACGTGGAACCTGCGGAGTACTCCACAGTGTGAAGCGGAGTACTTCGCTTCATAATGAGGAACATGAGGTCCATTGAAACCAACACATTTGCATTATTCCACCTTCCCCAAACCACTTCTCCACCAATTTTAAGGCGAAGTACATTGAAATCAATGTACTTCGCCTCACTTCGCCTTGTAATTGAGCTCCAAATGAAATTCTGCAGTGATTCATGGGATTACATGTCACATAGGCTCTAGATTGTTCTACACAACCTCAGTTCTGGCCTAGGTAGTGTGTTTGTAGTGGTAGCTGGAGACAGTTTGCTTTCAGAGCTCTGAGATTCAAAACATCTAAAAGCTATTTAAAATGTCTTTTTGAGTCGCTTTTTTGCTCAAAATTTACTACGTCGATTGTAAGAAACTCTTCTGTGCTCATATCATCGAGTGATTATTGTTGTGTGTGGATTTTGAATGTTTTATTTATTTATTTCAGTTTAGGATTACAATACCTTTGAGCAGAGGCTCTTTTACAAAGGTTCCACATCAGAGTGTGCAGCATTTATCTTTTTAGTTACAGACAAGCATTTTTGAATTATAGACAGGTAATAACCAGTACAAAGACTGGAGCCATGGGCAAGACATGAAAGGAGGGGAGGGATGAGTGAGTGAGGGTAGTAGTTTGAGGGAGGAAGGAGGTGCTGGGGGAGAGGGAGAGTACGAGAGGTGGTGGGGGAAGGGGGCTTGGGGGGAGATATGGAGGAGAGGTGAACTAGAGCGGGTGACAGTGTAGCCAGGGGGCCTTGTTGAAGAAATTTGACAGATAAGGTGCTAGGGGGGCAGAGACTGATTGTAAGTGCTGAGTGCTGGGGCATGTGCAGTTGGAACAGTGGTAATGTTATGATGGACAATCACAGGATTAAAGCAGTGAGAGGTGCAGCTTGGACTTGAAAAGGCTGAGCAAAGGAGCAGTGGCTATATCGCTGCCAAGACAGTTGAGCCAGCTGGTTGCCCGATAGGCAAATGATCTTTGTCCTTGGGTTGTGCAACATCGTGGGATATGCAGTAGATGGGAATTGGATCTCCTAGTAGTGACGTTCCTATGTCTAGGCTTAAGGAGGGTACAGACACCAGCTGGAGCAAGCCCCAGTATAATTTTCTTGGCCGTGATGCAGGTTTGGTATTTTATGTGTCTGGCCAGTTGTAGTCATCCAGATTGGGAATAAAGGTCACATGTGTGGGTACGGCGATGGGAGCCAGTGATGAGTGACTTTCATACTGTCGCAGGTTCGGGTACAGATGGACCACAGAGGCAAATTGCAGCACAAAAATTATAATATTTATTTTTAAAGGAAATTAAAGCGGACTGAGAATGATAAAATAACAAAAGCAGCGTCAAATAAATAATATCAAAACAAGCTAGAAGTCACTAGCTATTTGGGATCTTAAAATGGTCTCGGCTCATATTCAGACTAGAGAATTTGGCAGCAGGTCCTCTACAGCAGCATTCCAGGTAACATCTGAACCACAAAGAACAAACTAAGCCTTAAGTACCTTTCAGGTGACATGTGACCATATAACTCCACCTCTTTATTACAGTTAAAATTCAAAAGCTTTAATATAGATTATTTATTTAATTTACAATGACTAGGCTCCTTTAATATACTTCAGCATTTTAATATGACCTTCTCACATGAAAGGCTAAGCTTTTTAACATTTTTCAAAATGCTATACAGCCTCAGTAGCACCTCCCCTTTCATTAGCAGCATAAAGGTAGCAAGAGAGAGGCCGGCCAGCTCATAAGAAGTGCTGCAATGAAAAGGGAAGGGTTGTGTGGCATTCTGAGAGTTCCAAAACACCAGCAGGACTCTCCTTGCTCAAAAAAAATTGTCAAAATGACAGCTTTACACCTGCAAACTATGAATTCAACATCATTTAGTAAATGCTCTTATTTACCTACATTCTTTTAAGCTTTCTATCATGTTTGGGCTGAATTCAGAAGGAAATACCATCGAGACTGTGCGCATGTTTGAGCAGGAGCTGCAAATCGGCGTTCGCAACAGTCGCGATGTATTAACTCAAACATTTAGCGATTTGCCAGCCTGATTCCTTTTAGTTTGGGGTTTTAACGTTTTTAAATAGCTGTGAGCACATAGTCTTCTAATAATTATTGAAACAGGGGTATATTTTCAGCAATGATAAAACATCAAAGGGGGGGGGGTTAAACCTATGACATGAACCCAGAGTAACAGGCTTGTTAAGAATAACAACATACAAGTCACCAAGATAAATATTATTTTGATTCCTTCCAAATGGGTATTTTAGGTTCTCTAGACAAACATTTAAGACAGCAGTCAGGACAAACAAATATGATTTTATTACTTTAAACAAAGTGGGTGGCCAGCCCAACGAACACGATACAAACAATACATAACATAGGACATTGCCTAGAGTTCTTTAACCTCCCATTAGAGACAGTAAAACAATGTACTTGGCAAAAGACAAAAGGAAGTTCAAAAGAAAAAAGAAAAACAAAAAGGGGGGGACCTTCTCACATTCCTCCCCATTCAAAACCAAACTAGAAGTTTGGTTAAATAAAGGAAATCTTTTCATCAGATCTCTTCTTTTATAAAGAGATGGAGCCATAGCCCACCCTCACCTAAGACTCCACCTCAGGGTCCCTTAAAAAAATAAAAATTGACCTTAAACTTATATCATTTCTCTCTATGATCAATTTCAGTTATTACCCTGAGGTCCGATGATAAGAATCCATATTTTCCATTCCATATTGAGACATAAAGTCAGCATTGCTATGTGCTGATCCTATTCAGTGTTTTATAGTAAATTTATCTGGTTGTAATGAAAGATACCATTCGCATAATACATGGATTCTTATTTTTCATTACATGCAACCAACACAAAGGATTATGATCGGTCCATAATTTGAATTCAGTGCCCCATAGATAAAAACGGAGGGCTTCTATGGCCCATTTGATGGCTAAACATTCCTTTTCTATGACTGAGCAGTGGGTTTCTCTTTCATGCAGCTTCCGACTTATATAAATGATAGGATGTTCCTCTCCTTCTATGATCTGAGTTAATATAGCCCCTATACCATAATTGGAGACATCAGTTTGAAGAATGAAGGGCCGTGTGAAATCAGGGGTTCTTAATATGGGGGAGGAACATAATTTAGCTTTAATAGTTTGAAATGCATTTTCACACTCTTCAGTCCATGTAATTTTTTCTGGATTTCGTTTTTTTGTTAAATCGGTCAATGGTCCAGCCAAAGTTGAGAAATTAGGTATAAATCTTCGGTAGTAGCCGACAAGTCCCAGAAAAGAATGTACGTCCTTTTTTGTACATGGTCTGGAACTGCCTGCTACTGCCGCAACCTTATTTATTTCAGGCTTTATCATACCATTACCAATTTTAAATCCAAGGTATTTTGTTTCTTGCATTGCTATTGCACATTTTTGGGGGTTTACAGTAAGTCCGGCGTCTGTTATTGTAGTTAGTACATTCTCCAAATGGTTTAAATAGTCTGCCCAAGAGGTGCTAAATACAATAACGTCATCCGGATAGGCAGCGCTATATGTTGTGTGGGGGGTTAATAGGGTGTCCATGACCCTCTGAAAAGTGGCAGTGGCCTCATGAAGGCCAAACGGCATAACCGTAAAATGGAACAAACCTAAGGGGGTACTGAATGCAGTTTTTCTTTATCCGACGGGTCTAAAGGTATTTGCCAATAACCTTTTGTTAGATCAAATGTACTAATGTATTTAGCACTCCCTAGGTGATCAAGAATGTCATCAATGTGAGGCATTGGAGAGCTATTAAATTGGGACACTGCATTTAGCTTTCTGAAATCTAGGCAGATGCGTATGCCTCCGTCCTTTTTTGGGTACTATCACCATGGGAAAACACCATTTACTATGTGATGGCTCAATGATTCCCATTTCCTGCATTTTCTTGATTTCCTGAATTACATCTGTTCGAACTCTCTCAGGAAGTCTATAAGGTTTCTGTCTCAAAGGATGGGTATTTAAAACACGTACATGATGAGTGGCCTGCTTGATTTTTCCTGGAGTACCTGTAAATGTGTTTTTAAATTTATTCAGTATAATATCTAACCCTTTTCGCTGTTCCTCAGAGTCTGATTAATCTGTAAATCAGTCATTTGACCTATATTGTCTAAGCGTCCGTACACTGATTCTAATTCACTGTCGGTTTCAGGCATCACATAACCTGCAAAAATGTTCTGGCCTTTTGACCCAAGCCTTTAACAGGTTTACGTGGTAAATATGCTTAGTTCTTTTCTTGTCAGGCATCTCAATTTCATAGGTCACTGGTCCTGTTCTTTGAGTGATTGTATAAGGTCCCTGCCACTTCATTAAAAGCTTGCGATCAGAAGAAGGTAACAACAATAGTACCTTATCCCCTTCATTAAATTCTTTGCAACCAGTACTCTTATCGTAATATTCCTTCTGTTTTGCCTGCTGTTGTAAATTAGTAGTGTGTGCTTTCTGTATATAGGTGTTTAGACACTGCCTCAATTGCTACCAGTATTGTAGGGGTACACTTTTTCCAGACTGTTTGTGTTCCTCCCATTCTTCTTTTACTATGCGAAGGGGTCACCTTGGGTTTTGTCCGTATAGTAATTTGAATGGGGAAAAACCTGTAGATGCTTGTGGAACCTCCCTATAAGCAAACATAAGGTATGGTGAATAAGTGTCCCAGTTTCTACCCTTGTCCACTACAAATTTTTTTAACATTTGCTTCATTGTTTGGTTGAAGTGTTCCACTAGCCCGTCTATCTGGGGGTGGTAAGGGGTAGTAAATAATGCCTCGATGCCCAAAGCCTGATATAAACATTTAAGTACTACAGAGCAAAAGTTTGTTCCTCTGTCTGTCAGGATTTCTCTAGGGATTCCTACCCTACTGAAAACTTTAATTAATTTGTCATACTCTGCTACATTCTCATGAATGTCAGGCCAAAAAAACCTATGTAGAAGGTGGCTCAAAGTGCGATCTTTACCTAAATGTCCAGCCATAGGGATATCATGTGCTAAATGAAGTAAATGGGTTCGGTATTTTTTGAGGTACCATTAATTGTTCTACTGTCTCCCCTGTTTTTACATTAGTACACACCCTATATAACAATTCATTTTTAAATTCATATATATGTCCTTTAGAGTCTTCCATTGTCCCAACCTGTGAAAAAAAAAGGTGTTAGAGACTCATCTTGTTTCTGTGCTTCTTTAAAATTCAAATTATCAGTAATATTGGGTGGAATAGAGACAGAGTCTATGTTACTATTTAATGCATCATTTATCTTATTTTTATAAGTCCATTGTTTCTTCTCTTTTCTTTTTTGACTTCATGATTTTCTATCTTTCCCATTGATCCCATATAGATCCTCTTGGAAAGGAAACATCTGTCCAAAATTCTCTTCTAGGTTGGTTTGTTTTCTGGTGGTGACAGCACTAATATTAGACATCAAAATGGTCTAAAAATGAGGAAAATCATGTCCAATGACTATTGGTACTGGAAGGTGTGGTACTACACCTGCCCTCATCTTTTGGGTATGTCCCCCTACTGTTATTGTAATGTCATTTAGGGGATATTGGTGCACATCTCCATGGATGCAAACTACCCCAGTAGTTGAACCTGTCTTATACTTTGGTGTCTCAAGTAAAGAAGCACGAATCAATGTTTGTTTACTTCCTGAGTCTATTAATCCAGTTACTACATTGTGTCCAACTTGAACAGGTATCACATAATGTCCCCAATTGGCCAAGGCTAAATGAGTATCTTCAGTTTTCATTTTGGGGCAAAACCTGGCTATATGCCCCTTTTTCATTACAATGGTAACAAACAGTGTCTGTATTGTACCCCTTCCCCAGTCTAAGATTCTGTTTATTTCCAGCCATATTACTAGGTGGGGGATGAGGAGTCAAAAAAGGTTGTCTTTCCATAGGGCCCATTGTAGTAGAACCTCCTAAGGGTCAGTGTCTATGAGGACGTGCTGCTATATAGTCCTCTGCCAACCGAATGGCAGTTTCTGCTGACTCCCGGTCGATGTTCTTTGACCCATAGTTGGACATCCTGTGGTAAAACTTTGATAAATTGTTCTAAAATGATGCTTCCCATTATCTGGATAACTGTTCATGTTGTAGGTAGTAACCATTTGTTACATAAATCCTTTAACTGTGTATAGGCGTCTTGTGGGGTATCATTATGGTGGAATTTGTAGGTTCGAAATCTCTGGTGATAGGTTTCCATGCTATCATATCTTTTCAAGATGGCTTGTTTTACATGGTCATAATCATTGGCATGCATAATGTCCACATGGCTATAGGCCAATTGAGTTTTATCAGTCAAATATGAGGCCAGCCGAATTACCCACTGGTCTCTTGGCCAGGCACATGCTGTTGCTACTCTCTCAAATGTTAATGAAAAAGCCTCTATATCATCAGATGCAGCAACTTTTACCAGTTTAATATCTTTCTGTAAGTTCATTGGTGATGATGGTCTACCAGTACCTATAGTCTGTATGGCACGAAGAGTATCTGCCCATCTGGCCTGGTTTTCCTCCCATCTGGCTTGAGTTTCTCTCCTCTCCCATTCCCTCTCTCTGTCCATTTCCATTTGGCAAATACATAACCAGCGAAGTAGGTCCTGAGGATCATCAGGTGGCACTTCTACCTCTGTTTCGGCTGCCTGGGCTCCCTCTACTGGTTTCTTATCTGCCATAGGCATAGTCTCCATGGTTCTTCTGTCCATTTTCCTTCGTACTACAGGGTCCAAGCCAGGCAATAATGGTAATTGTAGTTTCTTTGCAATGGACCTTGTAGTGGCATCAGTCACCTCTGCTGCCTCTTTTTGTATGTGGGACCATTCAGAATTTGAAAATCAAATTCAACCTTGTATCCCACTCTGACACCATCTGTCGACAGGTTCGGGTACAGATGGATCACACAGGCAAATTGCAGCACAAAAATTATAATATTTATTTTTAAAGGAAATTAAAGCGGACTGAGAACGACAAAATAACAAAATCAGATTCCAAGAAATAATATCAAAACAGGCTAGAAGTCACTAGCTATTTGGGAGCTTACAACGGTCTCAGCTCATATTCAGACTAGAGAATTTGGCAGCAGGTCCTCTACAGCAACTTTCCAGGTAACATCTGATTCACAAAGAACAAACTAAGCCTTAAGTACCTTTCAGGCGACATGTGACCATATAACTCCACCTCTTTATTACAGTTAAAATTCAAAAACTTTAATATAGGTTATTTATTTTATTTACAATGACTAGGCTCCTTTAATATACTTCAACATTTTAATGTGACCTTCACACATGAAAGGCTAAGCTTTTTAAAATTGTTTGAAATGCTATACAGCCTCAGAAGCACCTCCCCTTTCATTAGCAGCATAAAGGTAGCAAGAGAGAGGCCGGCCAGCTCATAAGAAGTGCTGCAATGAAAAGGGAAGGGTAATGTGGCATTCTGAGAGTTCCAAAACACCAGCAGGACTCTCCTCAATTAAAAAAATTGTCAAAATGACGGCTTTACACCTGCAAACTATAAATTCAACATCATTTAGTAAGTGCTTTTATTTACCTATGTTCTTTTAAGCTTTCTATCATGTTTGGGTTGAATTCAGAAGGAAATACCATCGTGACTGTGCGCACGTTCGAGCAGGAGCCGCAAATCGGCATTCGCAACAGTCGCGATGTATTAACTCAAACATTTAGCGATTTGCCAGCCTGATTCCTTTTAGTTTGGGGTTTTAACATTTTTAAATAGCTGTGAGCACATAGTCTTCTAATAATTATTGAAATAGGGGTATATTTTCAGCAATGATAAAACATCAAAAAGGGGGAGGGGTTTAAACCTATGACATGAACCCAGAGCAACAGGTTTGTTAAGAATAACAACATACACGTCACCAAGATAAATATTATTTTGATTCCTTCCAAATGGGTATTTTAGGTTCTCTAGACAAACATTTAAGACTGCAGTCAGGATAAACAAATATGATTTTTTTACTTTAAACAAAGTGGGTGGCCAGCCAAACGAACATGATACAAACAATACATAACACAGGACATTGCCTAGAGTTCTTTAACCTCCCATTAGAGACAATAAAACAATGTACTTGGCAAAAGACAAAAGGAGGTTCAAAGGAAAAAAGAAAAACAAAAAGGGGGGATCCTTCTCACACTTACCACATGTTAATTTAGAACAGTCCGTCTGTGTGCTGTGAAGTGTGCTTTGGGTAAGGGGTGTATTTGTGGTATAGGTACATTAACAGGGAGAAAAAGGCAGTCTTTCTGTTTTGGTAATATTTTTCTCGTATAACTGTGTTAATGTACTCACAGTAATATTTTCAGTAATTTTTGACATTTTTTTGCTGGTTGTTGTGGTGCAGCAGTGTATAATTTGTCTGTTTATTACATTTGGTTATATTACTAAAGGTTTTCAATTTGCTGCACATTACTTGCAGTGTATGTGTGTGAGTGTGTGTGTGATGCGTGCCATTAAATAAGACACCTTTTATTGTGCCATAGAGTAATTGCAGCAATGTGAAACTTCTATCCACTGCACCTGTATGAATTTTTTATACTGCTTTGTGGTATCTTTACTGGTAGTGAATTGTTACTGCCGTGCACTAATCCCCCAACTGGCAAAATGTATTCCTTTCCAGATTTGGATTTGTGACTTGTGTGCACTAGTTAGGTGTTAAGAAAATACAAAATCACACATGCTCCCACAATGCAAAGCATCAAGGGCTGCATATGCAAATCACCACAGAATGTTATGCTGGTCCAACTTTAAGCAGAATTGCATGGTGCCGAAAGGCCTCTCACACAGTTTGCAAAGGGTGCTAACAGAAGACATAGACACGTGTTTCATCCTACCAGGACTCATCAGTATGCCTCGTCTGTTTGACACCCCAGTGGAATGGACCCAGCTACCCTTAAGGCAGTGTGCCTTGGATATATTGTGGTGAACCCATTAAAATAAAAAACTATTTAAAAGACAAAGAACCTCTGTGCGCAAACACTGAGGCAAGGGTTACCCCAAAGGGCATTTGGCTGGGAAGCCAAGTTTCAAGAAAATACAAAATCACACATGCTTCCACAATGCAAAGCATCATGGGCTGCATATGCAAATCACCACAGAATGTTATGCTGGTCCAACTTTAAGCAGAATTGCATGGTGCCGAAAGGCCTCTCACACTAGTTTGCAAAGGGTGCTAACAGAAGACATAGACACGTGTTTCGTCCTACCAGGACTCATCAGTATGCCTCGTCTGTTTGACACCCCAGTGGAATGGACCAGCTACCCTTAAGGCAGTGTGCCTTGGATATATTGTGGTGAACCCATTAAAATAAAAAACTATTTAAAAGACAAAGAACCTCTGTGTGCAAACACTGAGGCAAGGGTTTAGTTAGGTGTTGTTGTGCCTTTTCGAATGTATCCCTTGAGTGTGCAGCACAATCTTAATCTGTTTGTGTGTTTGCAGTGCACCATTAATTCTTGGAGACTGCATTTCTTGTTAAGCTCTCATTTCACTTTGTCAGCACAGGGGAATTTTCTGGACACAAGACAGTAGCATTTCATCAGCACTGGGGAATTTTCTGGACCCAAGACAGTAGCATTTTGGGGATGCACATTAATTCTGTGACTCTGTGTGTGACCACTGTGCACATGACTGAGTGTGCCATTAATTCTGGGAGACTGCATTTCTTGTTGTGCTCTCATTTCACTTTGTCAGCACTGGGGAGTTTTCTGGACACAAGACAGTAGTACTTTGAGGATGCACATTAATTCTGGTGACAGAGTGGTTGGGGTGCTGCCTATATTGTTGTCACTCTGCCTTACTTCGCATTTAAAGTGGAATGACAACGCAAAGTGAGCCTTTCCTATGGGGCACTCCATGTAGCAAAGTGCCAATGCGAAGTGGCCACTTTGCATTCACTTTGCAGGTAGATTTTAAATTCGCTGCATCTCTAGTCATTAATGTCAGTTTCCTTTTTATGCAGCATGTTGCAATAGCTTCAATGTAACTACTAAAACTATTAACACAGCATTGAAAGTGTCCTGCTCTCCTCCTGATTACCCATGTTCATTTTGCTATTCTGCATCAGTGTATGGAGAATCCCCCCCCCCCCCATATCAGTTGTAGGTGCTGGATTATTAAATGCAAGTTTCAGTTCTTTAAAACCTGGAGGGTATGATAAACATTGATAAGTTTGGAGACATATATGTTTCTTATTCAAGTCATCTTTATGATAATGTTTGTTAATGTTAATGTTTGTTGTATTTGTTTTTAACAGTGTTTTGTATTACTGTTTGTATACCTTGCTTGTGTCTTATTTTATTGGAATGCGCCTGGTATTCGAAAGGTGCAATACAAATACATATTATTATTTATTATTATTATGTATTATTATTATTAATATTCAGAAGAAAAAAATGAATCAGTTTTCTGTTAGAGCTTCAGCCATTTAAGTGTAAAGCAAGGAAATCGTATGTGGTAGGCAACTTTCCCACAGGCTCAGGGAGTTGTATACATATATAAAACAAAATCAGCACTTCACCACATATAATATATAACTTAGTCCAAGGAGCAGTCTTGTAAAAAAAAAGTTAGTGTTTCAGAAAACTCTTTAAGGCCTCCACCAAGTGGCACCAGTGAGTGTGAGATGGCAAGGAAGTATAAAACAAGGGCTGAACAGCAGCCACCCCCCAATGCCCTAACCCTGTACAGTGTCCAAGGTGTTTTTCTGTAAGATTGCACCAGATATTTTAAAGCCCACCTGTTGGATCTGAGCCTCTGCAACTGCTACCACTGAGTCTACCAGACTCCCTGCTGCTTATCAAACCATATTGGGACATCAGTCTGATTGTGTTTGTCTTGTGTATAACAGCACTTCTACTCCTATTGATATTGATTGTAATTAACCTGTTATTGTATCCTTGACTGAGTCAGTATGTCTATATTGACTGTTAATTGTGAAATGACATGTATGTATTTTATGGTTATAGATGTATGTAATTAATTCTGTGTCGCCCCTGAAAAAGGGACTCTTTCTGCCTCAGTGGGCCTACCCGGTCACCAAAATCTAAATAAATAAATAAACATGCCAGAGGGCTTGATATTAAAAGACATCGACACAGGGCTTGTGCGAATCCCTGCGTCAATGTCTTTTGTGCTACGACTGTGCCAAACTCTTTTGCTGCGATTGCACCCGATTTTATATTGTTGGGCACAGTTGGGACAGCTTCCTATTTTACACAGCTTGCATCAAATATTTGGTGCAAGCCCAATAAAAAGGGTCCTCTGGATGCCGCAAGTTAGACTTGCAGGATTGGAAATCCTGATCAATGGCTGGGAGAAGGATGGAATCTCCATGCACCTCAGGATCGGCACACCAGGGAGCCTGTGGCAATCTCTGGGCCGTGAAACTGGAAACCAAAACTTGTTTTTACTTTTTTTGATCTTATTAAACTCTAGTATTACAAATGCCTTACAGCTGGAACTGCTCATTTACAAAGGGTCCACCTCAAAGGATGTAGGGTAACATACATACGAAGCTCAACAATGGTTAGAGTCTTAAAAACACAAAGATGTCTAAGCATTTATTATACAGCCAAAAATGGAGGCACACAACATAAGCCAGTTTCAGACAAGTTTCAAGGTAAACACTATATAGTTAATATAGGGCATGAGGGAGTCAGGAAAATTAGGCAGGTTAACAGGCCATTGTCGGCAGGTAGAGGTGGGTGGCAAAAAAGTGAGGTGGATGGGCTGGAGAGCCCCATATCTGAAAGTGCCATTAGAAAGGGAAGGGGTGGGTGAGGCAGTGTGGTTAAGGGGGGGTTAAGGGGCGAGAGTGAGGGAAAATGGTGCCAAAAAAGTGGAGCTCTAAGGGAGGAAACAGGTCACCTTCAACTAGGGTAAAATGAGGAGGCAGTTACTTAGGAGAGGCAGTCACATCGAGTGGTGGCGGGGAGGAATAGTTAGAGTTGCCTTTTAAAGTAACCAAGCATTGCAGTTGTAACTGTTTCTTTGTTAAGGGTATTTTACCTCTGCGGAGCCCTGTGCATCAACGACCTCTGACCCATTGTGGTCTGGCATCTGGGGACGTGAAAGGTTTGATATAGAGCACTGCATGTAAGCTGGGTACTGCTGTTGGCAGTATGGAGCTTTTTTACTTCTGATCACATGATCCCAAGGAGAACTATTTTGGTTATCAAGCAAGTCTAGTAATGTATTTTTACTCAGGAGTGGTAGCCATCCGGCCTGGGTGTACAGGTCACAGGTGTGTGTTAGATGGGCAGCACCCATTAGAAGCCTACAGGCCATGTTGAGGGACACCGATATCCTTGGGAGGGCAGTAAGGGAAGCAGAGCCATTTATGACTAGACCATAGTTGATGATGGAGGTGATGGAGCTGCAGATGGCCAGTCTAAGGTCATCAGTGGTCATGCAATGTCTGTGCTCATGAAGCAGACAGATCTGTATGTTGGCAGCATTAGCTACATTGCCTATGTGCCACATGTAAGAAAGGGAACTGTCCAAGGTGATGCCAAGATATTTAAACTCAGGAACATGTTCAGGTGAAGTCCCCATGTGGCTCTTGATGGTGAGGGACAGAGGTTTATATTTGCTCCGTGCATTGCAGAATGTCATGACCTTAGTTTTGCTGCAGCTCAGGACGAGTTTATGCGAGCTAAACTACTCTTCAACATGCCTGAAATCACACTGCAACTGACTCTCAAGTTGTTCAGAGTATTGGTTGCTTGTAAACAGTACTGCATCATCCACATAGAGTAATATTCTCTGTTGGCAGATGCCAGGGAGACTGTTCAGGAAGAAAGAAAAGAGTAATGGCTCCAGTATAGACCCCTGAGAGACACCTAAGAGGACTGGTTTTTCATCAGAGGTGACACCAGCAATCCTAACACATTGGACCCATCCCCCAAGACAGCTAGCAAACCATGGCAGTGTATCCTTGGAGAGCCTGAGAGTGGTCAGTTGACTGCATAGGAGTGGGTGGTTAACAGTATTAAAGGCCTTTGTCAGGTCAATGAATACTGCCCCCCCACACAGATTCCTCAGTCAATGGTGTCATGGATGAATCTCGCAAATCCCAACAATGCCCTGGTGGTACTATGCACTTTTCAGAAGCCGTACTGTTCTGGGCACTGGATTTCATATTTGTCCAGGAAGTCGACAAGCTGGTCTAAGACTATTTGCTCCAGAACTTTAGAATGGGGGGATGGAGATGGGCCTGTAGTTTGTGTGCAATGACTTGTCTCCACTTTTGTGTACAGGTGTGATAGTCACCTGTTTCTACAGTGATGGGAATTGACCCAGTCTTAAGGAAAAGTTGAAGCTCTTTGTCAGGGGTTCAAGGATTTCACTAGTAGAAGCAACTTCAAGTTGAGTAAGTCACCACTGTAACCAGTTTTGTGAATAGCCTTGCATATATAGGTTCTGGCTAAGTGCATTGGGATCTCTTTGAAAAAGAATTGTGGAGCTGTGTGCACTTGGGATGCAGTGTCAAAGGGGGAATTGGATGTGGGGCATTGAAAAAATCAAGTGGAAAGACACTACCAAGTTTGGAGAACGAACTGTTAAACGTATTGGAGATGGTGCCTAGATCTAGCGTAGGTGTTCCATCAATGTGGCGCATGGTGGGTGGTATCTTGGATCCTTGCCTGTGAGGTCATTTAAGCTATTCCAAATTTTTTTCCATCACCCCAGGAGTTGGAGAGTGCCTCCCTAAAATATTTGCTTTTAGCCTTCTGTATAGCTCGGGTACAGCCATTTCTTACAGATTTGTATTTTTGAATGTCCACTTGTGCTGATGTGACTTGAGCACAGTGCCAGAGATGGTTCCGTTGTTTGAGCTTGCTACAAGCTCTGCATTTATCCATGGGTTAGACCTGCCTTTTACCTTTATCTTTTTAAGTGGTGCATGGATATCGCAGACCACCGTAAAGCAGCTGATGAACAGTTCCAAGGCTTTGTTTGTATAATTGAATGAGTCAATTATCGACCAGTCCAGCCTGCTTAGATGTGATTTTTAGCAGCTGAAGGTGCCCCTGGTGTGTATTATTTTAGGAGGGGGCTTGCTGAATTTGTTATCCCTAGAGCAACTAACAGATGAGTGGTCACTTGAGGTATCAGGGAGTACAGACACCTTAGAGATTCTTTCAGGGTGGTTTGACAATATCCAATCAAGTAGAGTGTAGGTTCCCATCCTATGGTTGCACCTAGTGAGGGTGGGGACAAGCTGTATGAGGTGGTGTGCCAAGACAGCATCCTTGTAGGTGCAGGCCTCATGTGAAAGCCAGTTTATGTTAAAAGCATCCAGAATTATGGTCTCTGAATTATGGTGTAGTCCCATTGAGGTATTCCATGATGCTGTTGAAATGTCTGGCCTGGTCCTTTGGGGGTATGCATACAGAGGCTATAGTAAGTTTTTTATTATGGGACCCTGGGAGAATATTGATGGTGGGGACCTGAGATGGGGATCCCGGGTTAGAAAATGGGATGACATGTCCCATGAGGATATCTTTCAGGTAGATGGCAGAGCCACCACACTGTTTTGAAATCCTGTCCTGCCAGAAGATAGAGTATCTGGAAATTGCGACTGCAGCATCAGGGATCTTAGGGTTTTGCCAAGTTTCAACAACAGAGAGGATGTCAGGATTGTGTTGTTGAATCCAGGTTTGGAGGTTATCAAGTTTACTGAGGAGGCTACAGACATCGATTGATGCCAATGTGAGGGACCCCACCCTCCTATTCTGGGAGTGTTCGGTCAGCCCAACTGGTCCTGCATTGGGATGTACGTTTCTGGAGGGCAGAAGTAGCATAAAAAGAATTCTCAGGAGAGAGGTTTTATTTATTTTGAAAGCTTGCTTGATTGTTAGGTGTCTGTGCACCTTGATGCTATGGTACGGGGGTTGTCCAGCCTTATTGCAGAGAACTGCTAATACTTGTAGGTTCCTCAGAAGGCTGAACACTTGTAGCTTCAGACAGTAACTAGTGTGCCAGATAAGGGTGCAGTGGGCCATGGTATCACTGTGTTGGATCCCCATGGTCATACCCAGTGCATAATGCAGGGCAGAGGGTGGTGTTGGCTGGCAGGTAGATTGAGAAGAAGTGACCGCAGGAGAAATGGGACAGTGCAGCAGTATCATCACCACTGCTAGAAATGTGAATGCTGGTTTAAAGCAGGAAGAAGATGCAGTTTGGCTGAAAGTGGGCACTGTTAAAGGCTAAAAAAATAGCAGTTTGTCAGTTGAGTGATGCTTGGTGGTTAAGTCAAAAGCCAAAAGAAATTATCAACAGCTGAGGTCCAGTCAGAGATTGTGTTAAAATATCTGAAGGTGATTAACTGTGCCTGCTCATATGCAGGATGTGAAATCTTTTTGTCTGTATGCTTTTTTGTCTTTCAAAGAGGTTGCTGAAAAGCCCACATACAGATCTTGGAGCAGGTCAATCAAAAATATGGATTCAAGTAGAACCCAGAGTCACTGAGTTTGTCAGATTTAGTTGCTACACCTATGTTTTGCTTGGGATAGCTTCCAAAAGTTGATTTTAAAATGAAAAAGCAGATACCTGGTGATGTCGTTTTGCAGAAATCCAGTCCAGGAGACTTTCACAGATGTAGTGAGCAAGAATGGTGTAGTTACGCCAAGCAGAAAACCATGTAAAATCCACAAAAACTAAGCAACAGACACAGACAAACACAAGCAGCTACCACACAGACCCTGGAGGTGTGGGCAGCAGTTGATAGAATATTAATGGCAGTTGAACCAGTCAGTTGCAGGGAGGCAATTGTGTTGGCTTAGAATGATCAATTACATGGGCAATACCTCCATGAAGTAAAATAACTAGGTCAACTCTTTGGATTCAGAAGCAGCAGCTAACAAATTACTCCTTTCACCAGTACCCTACCATGCTGGAGCAACACCACTTGCTCTTTGTGATTACAAGATCAATTATTTCTCTAAGCAACTCACAAAGGGTCACAAACGTTTGAGGTCCTGAAAAGTCAGTTGCCCATAATTAGCTCCTGAACTGATAAATAATCATGCACATAACCCCATGACTAATCAATTTATTGAGGTTGTGTTTGAAAGAAAGATTCAGGTTTAGTAATCTGTTTTTGAATGCCAGTTTTTTTGAGTCCTGTAATGATTGTTGTGGTTTTATTTTGAACTTTTTCAGCTCTAATTATGTCTGATTTCCTGTAAGGGCCCCATACCTGACTACTGTAGTCTAACAGTTGACTTTTATATGAATTGCAAAGGGACACTGTAACTTTAGCCCTTATTCTAGATATATTTCTTTTTCATTTCTCCAGAACTCTATTGGTATTATATATTGCAGTTGTGCAGAGATTCTATTGATCAAAGGAATTATTTATGTCAATGCCCAGATTCTTTTCCATTCTACTGGTTTTACTACCATGTTACAAACTAAGTACTGGTGATATGTTTGATTTTTTTCCTAGCTAAATGACACAATATTTTATCCAAATTAAAGTGCATATCCCATTTCCAAGCCCATTTTGTTATTTCATCTAGATCTTGTGGACACCTCATTACATATTCTATACTGGCACATGGACCACCAATTTAGTGTTATTGGTGTACTTCATAACCCAGTTTATGAAATCTACATTATTATCAGAGATGAACATCTGAAATACTATTGGCTCCAGGAATGAACCCTGATGCACCCTGCTTGTCACACTGCCCTCTCATGATCATGATGCAAACATATATAGATCATTTTTGGGTGCATCCCATAAGCCAGATTTTCATCCACAGTAACACAGTGTTGCTTATTTTAAGTTTTACTATTTTTTCCAACTACTGCCCAATTAGATACAATGTCAAAGGCTTTATAAATATTCAATAATAGGACATCTGCTGAGCACTTATTATTAACATGTTCACTTATCTTTAAGAAACAAATCTGGTTTGTCATACATGGAGATGCAGAGGTAAATGTTGCATTATTGTAAGATCGTATCCTATACTTCAATGAAGTTACTGTAAATATATGCATAGCTTGATATTTTTACATCTGTACAAATAATTGCTCTGTACAGTTAGAACTACATACTGTTACCATGCTTCCTCTCTCTGTCTCCTGTTTGTTTTCAGAGCCCTGTACATGTACCTGTATTACTGCTTGGATATGTAGTTTTGTACAGCTACTGAAGTCTAGTTTTCATTTTTGCTGCCATCCTGTTTGGCATGGGTCTTGGCTGAAATCGGTCCTTTTGGATCAGCCCACCTACCTGGTTATCAAAGACATAAATAAATAAACAAATAAATAAGTAAATGCTAGATGGGATGGCTCAGTGGATTGGTATTGACTTTGAGCAAGATGGCCACCAGTCTGGTCATTTTGTCTGTTTAAACTGCTATGATAAGTCTAGTCATACTTTTGTGGGCTAGTCCAAGATTTCTGTTCATATTTTAGCAATTTTAGGAGGAGAACCCCAAATTCACTTTTGATTTTATAACTTGAATGGTTTAATTGTAGTAAAGGAAAGCTATTTTAGGACTCAATCAATCAACCAAACTTTATTTAACCAGACAACAACACCATTGAGTAAGCTCATTTTCAAAGTGGTGCTGGACAAAAAACAATACAATACATAGACACAATTGCAGAGGCTCAGAAGCAACAGCATATTTTTTTTATTTATTTATTCATGTATGTATTTATTTATTTATCAAGTCTAGGATTTCAAATACCTTTGAGCCAAGGCTCTTTCACAAAGGTTACGTGTCACAGAAATACAAATTATGGGGAACATCAAGATAGACATTACAACATTGTGGACATTGCAAACAGATTACAGATTAGTGCAATTCAAGGGTAACATTGTAAGCAAGGCAGCCAGCAATATTTGTCAGAGAAAACAGACAAGAGATAAGAAGTGCCAGAGTCATAGGGAGATGGAAGAGGGAAGTGGGGAAGGGGGGGAAGAAGGAATGTAGGTAGGGTGGGAAAGGGTGAAAAGTGCAGCATTGGGTATACCAAGATGTGAGGGTAGAATCCAGTGAGGAGGGGAGGAGGGACCACTAGAGCAGGCAGGGAAGTGGAGAAACAAGGTTAAGTTGGGCAGTCAGAAGAGCTGTTGGTAGTGAGATAGTTCCGAAGCCTAGTTTTAAACATACCAATTGTCAGGGCAAAGGAGATGGTGGGGCTGAGGCCATTGAACCAGAGTGGTGCTTGATAAGCAAAAGAGTGTCGTCTGTGTGAAGAGTGACAGTGGGGGACTTTCAATAGCTGTAGCATGGGGGATCCATCCTAAATCCCACCTGAAAAAATCCCGCCTGCTGAAATTCCTAAAAAAAAAATACAGAACTCACAAAATACAGAAAAAAAAAGGCAGAAAATTGGCAGATGGAAAAATGAAATCCTGCTGCAATACATTATAAGGTAAATTGAAACTAGAGATAAAATCGACGTTATGCCTTCTTGTCCTAAGGCTGGGTTACCAACATACCAAGGATGGATTGAGTATGGAGTATGAAGTATCCCCCTCCCCAATCTGCTCCTCTTCTCCATGCTCTTGAAGTCCTGTGTTTGTCAACACAAGCAAAAATGGTGATTGCTAGTTTTACAATATTATTTTGGATTTTAAAATTGGTGTGACCTACTTTTTTTCAAGAGCTGGTCCATCTTTTCCACATCCTTCCATCACATTTGCAAGCTGATTCCAACTCCATTTCCAGGGATCCCCATTGCACTGTAAAGTTGTTGCTAGGCAAGTTGATAGACAACTTTCATTAGTTTATTACCAAGAGGTGATGTTACCTGGCATCCTGGGTAAACTACTTCTAGAACTGCCACAATTTTTTACAGTTCTCTGAGAGACAGGGGAAACCATTTACTGATACTGTCATTGCTCAGTATTAAAAACAAGGTCTGGCTCATTGCACCGGAGCACCGTGATTGTGATAGACCTGAGTATGGAAATATCAACTGTGATGAACCATATTTATAAGATAAAAATGATATCTTATGAATTGGAGTCATCATTGGGTGGCATAACACTTTTATCTGCAGCATTATCCAGAAACGCTTATTGAGGGATCGCAATACTGTACTACCATTGTTAACCATTTTCGGCAGCATAACTGTATTTTATCTGTCTGGATTACAAATGAGTCTGTAACATGGCAGTTTGGGATCTTTTATGCGGTATTTTACATGGCGGTATATTATCAGGTGGGATTTAGTACCTAACTTATAGCATGGATCTCTGAAGGTACCGTTTGTTGGTTTGGTGTTGTAACAGAGTTGAGACCCCAGAAAGTGCAAGGCCAAGGTAGATTTTTTTCACCATGGAGCAGGTGAGAAACTTTATGTGGTTTGATAGTTGGAGCCAGCCAGTCTGGGTGTACAGGTCACATGTGTGGGTTTGACGGTGAGCACCAGTGATGAGCCGGCATGCCTTATTTAAGGCAGTTGAGAGGTGTCTAATTGTTGTGGTTGTGGCCGAGCCATAAATGATGAGACCATAGTCTATTACAGAGATCACAAAGCTCAGGACTGCAACCTTTAAAGCTTCTGGTGTGAGGTGCTGTCTGTGTTTGTAGAGGAGACCAAGCCATGTATCAGCAGCTCTAGCTACATTACCTACGTGAGGTCCATAGGAGAGATTCGGGTCAAACTGTATCCCTAAGTATTTGAAGGACCCCACCTGATCTAGAGTGTTCCCTTGGGTGGTGAAGATAGCCAAGTGGTGTAGCTTGTGTTGGTTATGAGAGCTGCAGAAGAGCATAGATTTGGTTTTCTTTTCATTGAGGACCAGTTTATGATTAAGAAACCATGTCTCTACAGAACTGAAACCAAGTTGAAGGTTGTGTTGAAAAGTTGCAGGATCTTTGTGAGTGGAGAATACAACAGCATCATCGGCATATAGTATGATCTTCTCAGAGCAGTGGTAAGGGAGGGCATTTAAGAAAAGGCTAAAAAGGAGCAGGCCAGTATGGATCCCAGTGGGACACCTGAGCAAACAGTCAGGGTGTCAGAAAGAGCATCAGCAATTTTTACTCTCTAGGACCGGTTTTCTAAATAGCTTTTAAACCAGAGAGAAGAGTCAGGTGATAGCCCAGCATTCAGTAGTTGGTCAATTAATAGTCCATGGTGTACTGTATCGAAGGCCTTGGAGAGGCCGACAAAAACAACCCCTGTGAGAAGGCCATTGTCAAGGGATTTGTGCAAAGCTCCAGTGAACTCAAGAAGGGCTGTGGTGGTGCTGTGACCTTTCTGAAAACCGTGTTGTTGTGGACAAGTTATATTGTATTTATCCAAGTGGTCGGCAAGTGATCAGCTACGATGCACTCGAGTGTCTTAGAGAGTGGGGGCAGTATAGAGATAGGGCGATAATTTGAGTGATTCGTCTTATCCTCACTTTTATAGACAGGTGTCACGGTGGCTGTTTTCCATAAGTCCAGGAATTTTCCACAGCTGAGAGAGAGGTTTAGAATTTTTGTTAATGGATGAATTACCTCATCGAGGATGAGCAACAGAAGCTTAATGTCCAGGGTGTCGCTACTAGATCTAGATTAAGTGATAGCTGCAGTAATATAGCGGTGAGCTTCATTTAGCCTTACTGCCCTGAAGTAGAAGAGGGAATGGTTAGACTGTGGGGCTGAGGTATTTGGGGAGTAGGACCATTTTTTGAAAAAGTCATGGGGTAGGACAGCACTAAGGTCTGAAAAAGTCGTGTTAAAGATGTTTGCGATCACCTTGGGGTCGAGGGTTGAGGATCCATCAACCATTAACGTGACTGGAGAGGTTTTTGGCTGCTTCCCCATGACATCCTTGATACTGTCCCGGAAAGCACAACAATTTCCCCATGTATTGGTGAGAGTGTCTTTGTAACAGGTGGATTTCGTGATACTACAGGTAAAGGTCGATACAGACCAACTTAAGTTTAATATAGGGTCACACAGTTACAATTCATAACGAGGTATCATAGGAGGACTCAAATGAGTTAGCGTTAGTTGTGTCAAGATTTTTTATCTTAATTGGAAGTTCAAGTCTACAGCCTATACTTTATTTTATTTAAAAAAGATCTTGTTTGTATTATTTGTAGGAATCTATGTTTTTTTATGCTTGATGTGATTCATTCTTGTCTGTTCTTGTGTTTTGGGGAGCTGAATGGAGTGGATTTTTATTTTGGGAGTGCACCTCACATCTTTATCCCAGTTTAATCATGTCTATTATGGCAAATGGAAATGTATTTCAGAGCAGGAATCTAGCCTGAATGGAGTTACTTCTTTTGGTGGTATTGGCTGAACAGCAAAACACCTCTTGTGACATCAAGATTTCTGATGATCCAGGCTGACAGTTTTGTCAGCCAAACTATTGATTTTCTGAACGGCTGAATCCAGAGGATTTTGGGGAGAAAGGAGAGCAGGGATTTGCCCGCCTGAACCCGAGGTATAGCATTCTGCGTCAACAGCAGTTGGCTTATTGTTCAGCCCACACAGAACAGGATTCCTGCAGCCCTGGCAGTAAGATGGTTTACGACTTTCTAGCCATCAGCATTTTGAGAACTTTCAATCTACAGTTAAAGTTGTTGCTATGAAGAATTTTATAGCTCCCTCTCTGCCTGTTTTTTCACTATCCCACTCATTAATCTCTTCTGGTTGTACTGACTCCCCCACTGATGTATGCTAAGTTACTGACATGGACAGACTTTTCGATGGCAAAGCAGAGTTTTTGTTGTACTTTTTCCTGTTTGGACTTTGGACTGAGCTTTTTCCTTGGTGAGAACAAGGAAAGCTATTATGTATGTGAACATTCTGTCCCAAAGCTTATATCTGTTCGGGTTTCTTTGGCTTGGACTTGAACTTTCTTTGAACAATGAACTTACCCAGTGGATAACACCTGATACTGGACTTATTAAATTTGAATATTATGTTCACAAAGATTTAGGACATTGCTGAACTTTAGTGTTTGGTTCCCCTTTATATTTTTCAATAGTAATTTAGTTGGGTGGGTCAGGGGTATATGCATTGTTATATGAGATTTTATGTGTGTATTGTATTTTTGTTTTCTGTGTTTGTGGGTTTGTATGAATGTGTTTTATGTTGAAGTTAAATGAGGGGTTGGGGCCATTTTTATTTCAGCTTTAGTTATATTACTTTACTATTAGTTGTTGCCTGAGCCACTGGGTAGAGTTAGTCACTCCTTATCCCAGCTATGTGATCTGCATCCTTTCCAGGCTGTTCCCATACTTGCAGAGATTTGTAGTCAATGCAGGAGGTTGGGGATCTCCAGAAGGTCCCACAGAAGAACTAAGATTTGGGATATGAGGAGTGATGTGGGGGTGGTGATTAGGGTAGTGCATACTAGGGGACAGCCTATGTTAGATGGGTATTGGAGAGGACTGGTAGATATTCCTTAACCACCTCCCAAAGGTGTGTGTGTGTGTGTGTGTGTGAGTAATATCCTTCTTTATGGGGATGATGCAGTCCGCTTTCCCAGTGGTTTGGACCCGGTCTCTCTGGAAGTAAAACTCCAGGCAGACTTTACTACAGTCGAATCTTGGTTCTTAGAACATAAACTCCACATTAACAACAGAGGAAAAAAAAGGTTATATTGTTCTCAATCCCCCACAAGAAGCTTAAATAAGCTTAAATCCCATCTCTTACAATCCAAACTAGCCTTAGCACCCCCCCCCCCCGGATTTAGTCCACCAGTTCATTAAATATCGAGGGATAATACTTGGCAACTCCCTTTCATTCACATACCATTTAGACTGCACCACAAAAGTAGTCAATGCTAGGAAAGGCTTACTACACATAGAAACATAGAATCAAAGAAGTTGACAGCAGATAAGGACAGCAAGGCCCATCCATTCTGCCATTCCTTTTTCTACCTTATAAATGTGCCATCGGCCTTTGCTCTGTCAATGGCTTATCTATTCATACTCATCTGTATTGCTGCCTTATACCTATCCCATGCCTGTTTGAAGCCCTGCACTGTATTCATATCCACCATTTCCTGAGGTAGGCCATTCCATGCATCCACCACCCTTTCTGTGAAAAAGAACTTCCTCACATTACACCTTAATCTGCCTCCCTCTAATCTCATGCTGTGTCCTCTTGTCCTGCTGTTTGAAACATGTTAGACTCTTTCACCTTGTTACTGCCCTTAAGGTGTTTTAATGTTTCGATCATATCACCTCTGTCCCTCCATTGCTCTAGGGAATACATATTGAGCTCCATTAATCTGTCCTCAAATGTTTTCTGATGCAGTCCCTGCACCATTCTGGTTGCCCATCTCTGCACTGCCTCAATTTGGTTAATGTCCTTGTGAATTTGTGGCCTCCAGTACTGCACGCAGTACTCCAGATGGGGCCTAACCAGTGTCTTGTAAAGAGAGATTATTACCTCCCTCTTCTGACTTGTGATACCCCTACTAATACACCCAAACATCGCCCTAGCCTTATCTACTGCTTTAGTAGTATGCTTGGATGATTTCAGGTCATCGGTGATGATGATGCCCAAGTCTCTTTCTTCCTTTGTGACTGCCAGCAACTCCCCTCCCAGCCTAAAGAGACTTCAGGGTTTCTCTTCCATGTGTGCATGATCTTGCACTTCTTTGCATTAACCCCTAGTTGCCACTCTTCCAACCATTTTGCTAGTTTATCCAGATCTCTTCTCATTCTGCCCACCCCATCTGAATCATCTACTCTGTTGCAGATATTGGTGTCATCTACAAACAGGCAAACCTTATCCTCCAGTCCATCTGTAATGTCACTGATGAAGATATTGAAGAGGACTGGCCCCAGGACTGATCCCTGAGGTACCCCACTTGTGACTGGCATCTCTTCTGACTGTATACCATTTACCACCACTCTCTGTTTTCTGACTGTCAGCCAGTTTGCCACCCAGTTGACCAGCTTCTGATCCACCTGAGCCTACCCAGCTTATTAATCAATCTTTTATGTGGAACAGTATTGAAAGCTTTGCTGAAGTCAAGGTAGGTGACATCAATTGCTCCCCCCCTTGGTCCACTACTCTAGTTACCCAGTCAAAGAAATCTATGAGATTAGTTTGACAGGATCTTCCTTTTTGTAAACCAATGTTGTCTTGGATCCTGTGCTCCTATGGATTCCAGGTGTTGCACTATCCATTCCTTAAGGAGTGCCTCCATAATCTTGCCCACTACTGAGGTAAGACTGACTGGTCTGTGGCTCTCTGCCTCCTCCCTGCTACCACTCTTGTGGAGTGGGATCACATGAGCCCTTCTCCAGTCTTCTGGGACCTCTCCTGTGCTCAGAGACTCACTAAACAGTTCTGATAAGGGCTCTGCTAGTTCCACCCTTTAGTACCCTGGCATGTATGCCATCAGGTCCCATTGCTTTGTCCACCCTGAACTTATCAAGCTCTTGTAGGACCCTATTTTTTGTGATGGGACTAGTGCTCACCTCCCTCCCCCCGTGTCCATGGTGCTAAGCTGTGGGACCTGCCCTACCTTCTCTTCAGTAAATACTTAGTAGAAGTATCTATTTAGAATAGATTCTTTTACATGGTTCTCCTCCTCGTGTGCCCCCTTATCTCCTTTGATCTTAGCAATACCCCCTCTGGACTTTATCCTTTCACTAATGTATCTATAGAAAGTCTTGTCACCTTATTTTACTGTTTGTGCTAGTGCTTCCTCAGTTTGGGACTTTGCCTGCCTTACTGCCTTCCCCACTTCCCTTAGGGCAGTTTGGTATGCCTCCCTATCTTCATCCCATTGTTCCCTTATATTTCCTGAAGGCCAGCCTTTTGGCTCTGACCTTTTCTGCTACTGTATTTGAGAACAAATGTGGTTTCCTGCTTCTTTTGCACTTCCTTTTCTCTCTAACGCAATGGGATGTTGCTTCAAGTATTGCATCCTTAATGCTTGCCCACTTTGCCTTACACCAACATAAACAATGTCTAACTCCATAGGGGTCTGTCTTTTCAGTCAGCAGCAACATAATCTCCATCATGGACTATGATCTGGGGAGAGGGGGGTGACCAGTTGGGTACCACAAGGATCAGTACTAGGACCAGTCCTGTTCAATGTCTTTGTTAGTGACATTGCATAGGGGTGGAAGAAAAGGTCTGCCTGTTTGAAGAAGACACCAAGATCTGCAACAGGGTGGAAACTCCAGAAGGAATTCAGAACATGAAGAGGGGCCTGGAGAAGTTTCAAAGATGGTCGGAGATGTGGCAACTGAGGATCAATGCAAAGAAGTGAAAAATAATGCACCTGGGTAGAGGGAACCCTGGGGAGAGCTACAGGTGGGGGGGAGCTGACTGTCACCAAAGAGGAAAGGGACCTAGGGGTTATCATCTCTGATGACCTTAAGGTATCAAAGCAGTGCACACAGGCGGCAGGGAGAGCCAGTGGCATTGTGGGGTGCTTAGGCAAGGGTATCACTATCAGGATGCCAGAAGTGTTGATGCCATTGTATAAAACATTGATAAGGCCTCACCTGGAGTACTGCATGCAGTTCTGGAGACCGCACCTGCACAAAGACATAGATAGAGCGGAGACTATCCAGAGAAGGGCAGCAATGATGGTTCAGGTCTTATACCACAAAACATATATTTTTTTTAGTCTTTGGTAACCAGGTAAGGGCCACAAGGCACAAGTGCCTCTTTTCAGGGGTGACCTGGGAGCACAGGGCAGTTAAGTACTTGCTCAGAGTCACACATTATGCAAGTGGAGGTTGTGAGAATCAAACCAAAGTCTGGTCTGCTGGATGTACGAAGCTCATTCACAGCTCATTACTCTAACCTCTAGGCTATATTGCCAGCCCATATGAGAAGATTCTAAAGTACCTGAATATGTACTCACTGGATGAGTGGAGACAGTGAGGGGATGTGATTGAAACTTCCAAGTACCTCAAGGGCATAAACAAGGTACAATTGGGGGAGCTTTTCCAATGTAGAAAAAGTACTAGAACAAGGACACGATATGAAATTGGAAGGGGGTAGATTAAGAGGTAATGGCAGTAAGTTTTTCTACACAGAAAGGGAAGTCGACACATGGCATAGTCTGCAACAGGAGGTAGTGGGGACAAGTACATTGAAGAGGTTTAAGCATGATTGGGACAGGCATAAGAAAAGCCTGAGAGGGGAGGTAGTGATGAAAAGCCATTGATCACATTGAGTCAGTAGCCACATACATTGAATAGGGCCTGCAGGCAGACTGGATGGGCCTTGCAGTCCTTATCTGCTGACAATTTCTTTGTTCCTATGCCTAGTAGTCTATTATGCTGCACCTGATACTATACACCACAGGATTAAAATAGCTCAAAATAAAACCTGCGCACCAACTCATGCACACCTGTGACCTGAATGCACGGCCCAACTGTCTGCACCTCTAATCGAGAATAAAATACCAGACCTGCCTCCTGGCCAAGAAAATCTGTCTTGGCCTTACCCTCCATCACCACCACCACCACCATCCCCACATCCACTCCGCACCCCAATAACCAACCCTCATAGGACAAGGTGCATGTCCAGTTAGCCCTACCAGATCCTGTTCCATCAAACAACAAGGGACAAAGGACTTTTGACTATTGTGCCCCCCACTGGCTAAGTGAACTACAGTGTGAAATTGCCCAAGATTGCCACTTTTAAGTGCAAGCTTCACTCACACCTTACAGCCCTTAGTGACTGTGATGGCAACCTATAACACTATCTCTATTTTCCCTGAGTCAATATAACTCTAGCTAGCTCCTCTTCCTGTTGCTTCCCCTTCCCCCTACTCCCACCGTGCATGTCCTCTCCCCACCTAAACTCCCCCCATCCTGTCCTGACAAGGCCTGGGAGGCTCCATTTTGGTTCTAACTACACTCCCTTCAATTCTCCTGATTTATTCTGCTCTGTGCCTGTTGCCTTTCCCAAGTCTACTACCTTACCTTACCTTTTCACAATCTCCACTCTCTTCCCCCTTCTGCACCACCATCCTAAGTGCTCTTTCTATGCTATAATCAGACTTGAACTATTGAATGTTGTACTGCAAATTATTGCAAATATATGTGACCTGCATGTTATGTATTTTACTGTTTTGTAACTTGATGTCCATTGTAACTTAATGTCTGTTGTACTTTTGCGATGTGGAACATTTGTAAATGAGCTTGTAGGTCAAAGGTGTTAATCCAGGATGTTAATAAATAAATAAAATCATAAAGAAGAATTTGATCCCTGTCCCTCAGGGATCCAGTGGACTGAGTGGACAGGCACCTGCTGAGCTGGCCATCAGAACTTCTCCTATTCCAGTGGTGCTTTGTAACACCAGGTCAATGAGGATTAAGACCGTTATTATTGTGATGATCAGAGACCAATCAGGATATTCACTCTCATGTGCCAAGCACCACAAGATAGAAGGGAGGCGGGGCAGCAGGAGCAGGGATGATTGAGCAGCCTACCACCACAAGCTAGAGTAGACAGAAATGAGAAATATGAATGTAGGATGTAGAAAGGCGCACAGGTACTGGGTACAAAGGGAATGGCAGGGGGAGGAAGGTAGTATAAAAAGGAGTATAAGGTGGGGAAAGAGGCAGGGGCAGGCCCAGGAATGGAGGGAGGACAGGCTGCAAAACATGGTAGTCCTTGGTTACAAATGCCAACAGTCTACTCTGGGAAATAAAATCCCCTTACCTGGAGGCCTTGTTAGTAGAGGCTGACCTGGACATAGAAGCAATAACAGAAACCTTGTACACTACAAATCATGACTGAGAAGAAAATGTTCCAGGTTATGCACTTTTCAGGAGAGACAGGGTAGCAGAAAAAAGGGTGGAGAGGCCCTGTTTATAAAGGAAGGCATAAAAGCAACTGAAGTGCAAGACAAAGAGGGGGAGTCCAAGGCACTGTGGGTTACTCTTGAGCCAGGCAATGGCACAGCAGTCAGCACAGGGGAAATCTACAGATCTCCAGTGTAGGGGGAGCAATGGGATAGGGATCTAGTGGATTAAATTGATGAGATGGCAACTAAGGGAGAGATATACACTGAGCTGGCTACCACTCTCCCATAGATGTGATTATTCGCTGTACTGTATTATTGACAGCACTATCAGATGCAGTGATGCCACCCAATATGCTTCTCTACTCAAGACCCATGCTCCTTCAAGATATTTGCATGCATCCTCAGTCTTCCCATTGGAAATTACACAGATACACAGAAATGTGATGTCAGAGAAAGGCACCACAGCCCATCTAGTCTGCCCAACACCCTACATCCCCCTTCTGTTATGCTTCCATCCTCTTTTCCCAACCCCTTAAATCTATCCCAAGCCCTCTTGAACCCCTCCACCATTTCAGCCACCACTACTTCCTCCAGCAGCTTGTTCCAGGCCTCTAGCACCCTCTGCATGAAAAACTGCCCCCTGACATTACCTCTGTATTGCCCACCTTTCAGTTTGAGGCTATGTCCCCTCGTGTTCACTCCCTTATTCAATTTGAACAAGCTGTTATCCTCTACCTTATTTATTCCCTTCAGATACTTAAAGGTCTCAATCATGTCCCCCCTCTCCCTCCTAGTCTCCAGAGGGTACAAATTCAGCCCTCTCAGTCTTATCTCATAGGGTACATCCTGCATCCCTCGTACCATTTTGGTTGCCCTTCTCTGCACCCTCTCCATCAGCTCAACTTCTCTTTATAGGTGAGGTCTCCAGAACTGCACCCCATACTCCAGATGTGGCCTAACCAAGGTTCTGTATAATGGCATTAGCACCTCCCTCTTTCTGCTATTAAAACCCCTCACAATGCAGGCCAATATTCCATTTGCCTTTCCCACCACACTGCTACACTGGCTGCCCACCTTGCAGTCACGTGATACCATAATCCCCCAGGTCCCTTTCTGTTTCCTTCTCCTTAATCACCAACCCCCCAAGGGAGTATATTTCCTTCCTATTTTTCCTCCCCAGGTGCATCAGCGTGCACTTTTTTGTATTAAACTTCAATTTCTAGGTGTAAGACCACCTCTCCAGCCTCTCCAGGTCCCTTCTCATGGCTTGCACCCCACTAGGTGAATCCACCCTATTGCAGACCTTTGTATTGTCTGCGACAGGCACACCCATTCCTCCAGACCCTCCGCTAGGTCACTAACATAGATGTTAAAGAGTATTGGTCCTAGTACTGACCACTGTGGCACCCGACTGGTCACCACCCATTCTTTGGAATGTGTCCCATTTTCCACTACCGTCTGACTCCTTCCCTTCAGCCAGTTTTCCACCCACCTGGTGATCCTGTTGTCCACCCCAGGTCTGAAAGGACCTTCCCTTGGTGAAGCCATGCTGCCTGTCATCCTGCATGCCATTCATCTCCAAGTATTCTGTCAACCTAATCTTAAGTAGTGTTTCCATTACCTTCCCTACCACCGAGGTATGACTAATAGGATGGTAGTTTCTGACCTCGTCCTTCCACCCCCCCTTATGTAGTGAGACCACCTCTGCCCTCTTCCAGTCCAATGGCACCACGCCTGTGACCAAGAACAAGTTTAACAGCCTCGCTAGATGCTGCGCCAGTTCATTCTTCACCTCCTTGAGAGCCCTTGGGTGTATTTCATTAGGCCCCATTACCTTATCTACACTAAGTCTACCCAGCTCTTCCCTTACTCATTCAGCAGTGAATTCTGCCACAGCCACCTGTCTGTGGCTGTCACCCTCCCCACCCCATCCTGGTCCCCTACCATCCCTTTCCTCAGTGAAGATTGAGGTAAAACAGCTGTTTAATGCCTCTGCTTTTTTGAAGTCGCCTTCCAATATTGTTCCACTTCTCCCCTATCCTTCCAGTCCCATGCTGTGCCCTCCTTCTTTCTCCAACGTACCTAAAGAAGGTTTTGTCCCTATCCTTGCCTGCTTTGCTATCCTCTCCTCAGTGGCCTCCTTAGCCCTCCTTATCTTTTGCCCAGCCTCCTTTCTTTTTTCCCTGCAGGTTTCCCTGTCCTCATCCTTTTGTGTCCTCCTGTACCTCTTGAATGCTCTAGTCTTCTCCTTGACCCCTAAAGCCACCTCTCTAGTGAACCATAGAGGTCTTTTCTATATTCTATTCTTTGTAACCCTTCTTATACATGAGTCCATGGCTTTAAATACCCCTCTCTTGATGGCTGCTCATAATTCCTCTACTCCCTGCACATCCCCTATCCTCAACATTTCTTCCTCAACTACCTTCCTCATTCCATGAAAGTCAGCCTTTCTGAAGTCCAATACCTTGGTTCTTGTCCTAACCCTCTCCCTGCCCGCACTCACCCTGAACCTGACAGCCCTGTGGTCATTGGTGCCAAGCTTTTCCCCCACCTCCACCTCCTCCGCACTGTCCCCATTTGTGAGGACCACATCCAACAGGTTTACACCCCTAGTGGGCTCACTGACCCTTTGTTCCAGGTATATGCCCTGAAGAGCCTCTAAGATGCTCCTGCTCCTTGCAGAGATTGCTGTCTGGGCCTCCCAGCTGATGTCCAGAAGGTTTAAGTCCACAACTAGCACAATTTCCCCTTTCTGTGCCATCCTCGCTTCTGATTCTACAAAGTGTCTATCCCTTTCCTCCCCTTGCATAGGAGGCCTATACACTACCCCAAAATCCAGGTTTTCCCCCTGTCTCCTTTCCAGGATGAGCCACATTATCTCTGTTTCCCCCTCCTCATCTTGCCCTTCCATGGCCCCAATCCCTTCCCTGATATATAATGCCACTCCTCCCCCCTTCCCCTCCTGATCTTTCCTAAACAACCGATACCCTTGGATTACCGTCTTCCAGGTGAAGTGCTCATTCTACCAAGTCTCACTCACTGCTACAATGTCTAGGTTCTCCTCCATCATGGTAGCCTCCGGTTCTCCCATTTTGTCCCCCTGCTCCTGGCATTTGCAACCAAAGCCATCCAATGTGTAGCCCCATCCCGTCCTTCCCTGCTGCTAAGTGTTCCCTTGATGAGTGTCGTGACTTGGAGGGGAGGCTGATAGCCACTCTGGTCTCCTTCACGTAAGGCTAGCCCTGTCCTTAGCAACCCCCCCCTTATTTAGTTTAAACAGGACTTCCTTGCCATGAAGTCCCCCAGTTTACTCTTTAGTGCAGCTGCCCCTGAAGAGCTCAGGTGCAGCCTGTCTTGGGCATACAGCCCCTCCTCCTCCCATGTAGAGTCCCAGTAACCTATCCATCTGAACCCCATCCAACTGCACCAACCTTGCAGCCAAATGTTGAATGCCCTTTTCCGATAGTCTGTACTGCTATGGGGGAAAAGCATTATCTGTCGCTGCTTCCACTTTGTGAAACAGTCTTCCTGCACCTGTCCACTTCCTGTACACCCATAACAAGTTCAAGGTATGTCTCAAACCCTGGCTGCTAGATGAGGCCAAGTGCCTGCCTATGCTCTCCTAGTTAATCCCCCCTCTGTCACCAGCCACTTTCCTTCCTCTGCTGCCTGATCTCCTAAAGCACTTCCTTCCACTTCACTGTGTTCTGTCTAATCCCACCCCTCCCCCTACTCATCCCTGCTCTGTCTATGTGGGTTCCTTTACCATGTCACTGTGTCTTTGTATGCTTTTATGCACCATTCTGCCCTGCCTTTTATTTTGTTGTAACATACCATACAGTTATTCCTAACTCCAGTTGAGGAACTGTGAGTTTTTATTGAATTGTTTATTTCCCACCTGCCTGTTCCTTCCTTGTAATCTGCACCACCTGCTGGTAATGACTATTGTGCAACTCAATTTGTTATCCATTGTATAGATGTTTTCTCTCTCTGTTTGCCACATGTTGCAGCCTGGTTTGTGCCTGAAAATGGTCATCAGTGCATTTACCTGGTTATCAAAGACTTAAATAAATAAATAACTTCTGGGTGACTTCAATATCCCAGACATGGATTGGACCATCCCAGCCACAGCCTCATTCAGGAGCAGGGACATCCTGTACTCCCTCCTGGGTGGCAGGCCTTAGACAGCAAATGACTGATCTCAACAAGGACAGGATGGTTTTGGACCTTGTACTGACCAGTAGGGACAGAGTCATAGACATTCAGATGGAAGGTCAACTGTGCTCAGGTGTGGTTTAGCATGGAGACAGAGACACAAGCCAGCCTGTAATACCCAAAAGTCTTAGATCATAGGAGATCAGATATGCTAAAATGGGGAGGTGTATCAATGAGGCCATGGCAAGGAGGGAGATAGTAAGTGGAGCTAAGGAGCAGTTGGAAGTCCTGAAGAGATCCATGGAGGAGCTGATGAACCAATGTGTCAAAATGGTAAACAAGAGCAAAAGAAAGAAGAAACTACTATGGTTCTTGAGAGAGGTGGTGGACAAAGTAAGGGCCAAATGGGTGAGGTTCAGGAACTATAAAGAGACCCAAAGTAGGAAAACAGGGATGTGGACCTAAAGAATCTAAGAGAAGTGGGAAAGGCTGTAAGGAGCACAAATGCACAAACTGAAGAAAGATTTGCACAGACGGTGAAGAAAGGACACAAGATGTTCTAAAGGTACATCAGCGAAAGAAGGAAAGCCAGTGGAGGGATTGTAAGATCCCTATTATCCAGTCCCAAGACATTGACTCTGCTCTCAATCTCTTTCTTTTTATATTCTTATCCCTCCTGGACATGCATACTCCTAAACATAATAGACGCATCAGTGCCAAGCAGACTAGTTGACTGCACAAGGAACTTCTCGCCTCCCTGGGGCATGTGAAAAAAGTTGGAAGTGCTAAAAAACCTTGGGTCAGCAAAGTGAATATGACATCTACAGAAAGAAATGCAATATGTGCAAAAAAAAAAAAAATCAGGCTTGCCAAAAGCTCATACTGCAAAGGTCTATTGCCAAAAGCTGCTGGGGACCCAAAGAAATTCTGGACACATGTAAAATCCTTCCTGGGCTCAAACCAGTCTCAACCCATGAATGATATGGTCCTCAGTGGTATGCACTGTAATGATCCCACCATCATTGCAAATTCTTTCAACAAATACTTTACTGATCTCACCATATACACTGCCTCTTTTACAGCAAATCGCATCCTGACACCTGTTACTCACACAAACGTGCCCATACATCCGCCCTTCTGTTTTAAGGCTATTTCAAATGCTGATGTTCTCAAACTACTAAACTCACTCTCCAATAGTACTAGTGTAGGTTCTAACTACCTGCAGCCTAACTCCTGAAGCTGGCTGCTCCTTTAATTGCAGCCCCACTGGCTAAAATATTTACACTGTCTCTCAGCCATGGTCATGTTCCGAACATACAATATGAAAACTGGCAAAAGTCACCCTAGTCTTTAAGAAAGGTGACAAGAAGGACATAGCCAATTATAGACCCATAGCCATTCTGTCAGTACTAAACAAAATACTTGAGCAATTAGTGGCTGTAATGGTCACTGAGTTCCTCTCTAAATATACCCTCCTATTACCTACTCAACATGGTTTCCACAAAGACAGAGCACCTTTACCACTCTGATGCAATTTACAAATGATGCCCTTACTGCTTGGATCACAGTCTTATGACTGGTGCAATGTTCAATGACCTTTCAAAGGCATTTGATCTTGTAGATCGCCCTTTTCTGCTTGATTGCTTTAGCTTCACTGGTTTCTCTGAGCAAGCCACAAACTGGTTCCAGAGCTACTTAAGCAGTAGAAGACAACAGGTAAATTTAACTCTGCAGTGTCAGACTCTGCACCTATCAATGTTGGTGTTCCTCAAGGCTCCATCTTGGAGCCTCTTCTCTTTTCCATTTTTATAAATGACATATCTTCTAATACCCCTTTGTGCTTAACAATCTTGTATGCAGATAATCTGGTGCTTTTCACCACCTCTGCAAACGTAGAAGAAATAAATAGTTGACTAACATCTGCATTTCTCATAATGCAAGAATTGATCCACAACAAAAGGCTTGTCCTAAACATAAGTAAAACCCAAGGCATGCTCTTTGGATCTGCAACCAAACTTAGAACAAACTGCAACATTTTCAATGTCTCCTGTGCAAATGGCTCCCCCTTACGAAGAACCTATTTTAAGTATTTAGGTGTCCTGCTTAATGAAACTCTCAACTTTGAGCAACACATCATAGACACCTGCAAGTCAGTAAACTCCAAACTCAGCATAGCTTACAGGACTAGTCAGATGCCTACCCCCACAGCTAGACTGGCTATTTCTAGGGGTATCCTACTTCCATCCCTTGAGTATGGTGCTGTCACCTACATAAATGCTTTGAAAACTACCCTAAGTGGGATACAATGTACAATAGTATCTGTCATTATGCCTCAGTTTCTTCATATTTGAAGCACCATTGCTTGCTAAATGCAAACCTTAAATGGCCTTCTCCATCTGGCAATCAACTCCTTGCCCTTGGTACTCTGTTGGAAACATCATCAGAACTAATCTACCTACCTCTCTTGCAGGCATGCTGGTGCCTCTGTCCCCACCTATGGCCTCTGCTCTATTAGACTCTCTTTACTATACACCCCTAGGTGCAGAACCCTAAAAGGAACCTCAGCTTTCTCCTGCATGGCCCCAAAATATTGGAATTCCCTTCCTCTTGATGTTCGCTTTGCACCTAGTCATATTGCTTTTAAAAGCTCTCTCCTCCTCAAACATACCCTATGTTCCTGTTTTAAACCCCATAGGGTGCTTGACATCCCCTTCCTCAGCTCTCAAAATGTTCAAGTTTGATCTGACCCCTTGTTATTGATATATGTAGCACTTACCATGGATTATGTGTTGAAACACTACTGAACTATGATTGTATGATTATTATGTGTTGTATTATTGTGTCTTTTCCTGCCATTTTCTCTCTCATATTAGCAATACTGTTTATGTCACAGAACATTGTCTAGATTTGTCCTTGTTTGGTTGATTTCCTCTGAACTATACCTATTATTTGTTTTGTCTGCCAATTTTGTATTGTAACCTCCCGGGTCATCTCTGAAAATAGCCATATTTTGTGGCTACAACGCCTTACCCATTAAACAAAAACTAAATGAATAAAGACTCAGAGGGGTTACAGGGGAAAGTATGGGGGGAATCTGAAGAAGGCAGAAATACTGAACAAATACTTTTGCACAATATTGACAAAAGTAGGGAGGGTCAGGGACCACAGCTGAGTAACAGATAGGAAGGGGGGGGTTAACATAAGTCCCTATAAAGTGGAGATAGTCCTGGAGGAGCTCTCAGCACCGACGGTGGACAAAGCAATGGGACCAGATGGCATACCACTGAGGATATTAAGGGAGCTGCATAGAGACCTAGCAGTGCCTCTGGCAGCCATGTTCACAGTGTCACTCAACACAGGAGTGATTCCAGAGGACTGGATGATGGCACATGAAGTCCCTCTCTACAATAGACAGAGTAGAGAGAAGGCAGGGAAATATAGGCCAGTCAGCCTCACCTCAGTAGTGGGTAGGATCATGGAGGCACTGCTTAAGGAAAGAATTGTGGCACACTTGGAATCCAGCAGTGCCCAGGATCCAAGGTAGCACAGATTCACAGCAGGAAGGTCATGTCAGATGAATCTAATAGACATTGTTGACTGGATGATGAAGAAAGTAAATTGGGTGAGGGGGACGGTGGATGGTGGACTTTACCTACCTCAATTTCAGCAAAGTCTTCACCACCATCCCACATAAAAGGCTGGTTAACAAGATGAGTAGCCTGGGCATGGGACACAAAGTGATAAATTGGATTAGGAACTGGCTAATGGACAGGAGGCAGAGGGTGGTGGTAAATGGCATCCAATCCAGGGAGAAGGGGTTGGCCAGTTGGGTACCTCAGGGATAAGTCTTTGGACCAGTCCTGTTTAATGTCCTCATTAGTAACATAGAGGATGATCTGGAGGGGAGCAGCAGTCTTCACATGGCACCAAGATCTGCAACAGGGTGGATACTCTAGATGAGGTGGAGAAGATGAGGAGGCCCCTTTCTCCTGACCTGTGGGGTGCTGCAGGCTCCATGTAGTCTCCCATGTTGTTTTCAGTCTATATGCTGCCGTTGGGAGATGATATAAGGCAGTATGGGCTGAGTTTGCACCACTATGCAGATGATTCTTAGCTATACCTGTCCTTTGTGCCCTTGAAGGATGATGCTGTCATGGTCTTTCTCAACTGCCTTGCCAAGATTCAGGACTGGATGAGTGCCACCTGGTTAAAGTTGAACCTGAATAAGACTGAGGTGTTGGCTGTGGACCCTGGTCATCTGGTAGAGATGTTATTGCCTGCTCATCCCTCTGGGCTTGTTCTAGGAAGCAGGCAGTTGACGTCCTCCAAATGGGTACTGAATCTGGAAGTTATCTTTGATGGTGAGCTGACACTTAAATCACGATTGTCAGCCATGGTCAAGGCCTCATTCTTCCATCTTAGGAATATTGCCCAGATAAAACACCAAGTTCCACATTATGACCCCCCTACTCAGGCCCATGCCTATGTGACCTCTTGCCTTGACTACTGCAATTCTCTCTACAGTACCTAGGGCTTCTGGGGGTTGATGTCCTCCTCCTCCTGTAGCTGGTGCAGAATGAGGTGGCCAGGCTGTTGGTGGGCCTATCTCGATTTAGCCATGTCATGTCTGTAGAAAAAGTAAAATTAACATCCAGAAAGACACCTGAATATTTACATTGGGTGAGCTAATCCAGTTTATTACCAAGGAACTCTATTATTAATAAACCAGGTGCTTTAATTAATCTCTGTCTAGAGCCAAAAGCATGCATTTAGTTTTCTTATTATTCAGGGAAAGCTGTTTTTTTTTTTATTAGCCAGTTACCCAAAACACAAAAATTATCATTTAATCTTTTATTTAGGTCTTCCACTGAGTCTAAAATACAAAACAAAATAATATCATTGCCGTAAATCAAACAGTACATATATCTCATTAAGGTAGGAAGGAATGGTGTCAATTAACAATGTGAACAAGAGAGGCCCTAGAATTGAACCTTGCGGCACTCCCTCTTCCATCATCCTACATGTAACTCCTAGGTGGTGCTCTTACAAGGCCAAAAATATTTGGATCTGATTTATTCAGGGGCAGTGAACAAGGAATGGGTGTAATCAGGTTGATTGGTTTAAGTACTGATTCAAACAGGATACAAGGCATGCACTTTAGAGTCCACAACACAGTCAAACACACTCTGGGTACCTAGTTGGTAAGGTAAGCTAGCCTGGTATGTTGCCCGGGGTAGGCTGGCATTGCAGCTTATTAGGGCCCTACTGATGAAAAGAAATAGCCATGCATAGTAACCCACAATTTGTAATCCGGAGCCAGATGGCTCAGTTTGTGATAATCAAGCAAAACAATTAATTCAGGTGACACACTTTGATTGAGCTTTTGTTGCATGGAGCTACCCTGGTGTTTACTTATGCTATCAGTGCAGGACACAGGATGGACAAAATGGAGACTGCAGGATGACTTGCTGGTTTGCCAGGAGAAGCAAGTCCCACACGATTCACCATGGTGTCATTCCTGTCCGTGATGTTGAGCAGGGGGCTGATCCCCAGGCAGGTCTCTCATCGATGTTCTTCTCTGTGTCATGAGCAGCAGGCTGGGCCAAGGTGGCAGGGACCAGGACAGGCGAACAATTCAGATGGCAGTCCAGTAGTGCCAGATGCAGCTTCCAGCAAGAGCGACACAATCAGGCAGTGGGGAACCAAATTATGACCCACTAACAGCATTCATCATACTTATAGTAAAGAAAAGAAACAGTACCATAGTTAAAATGGCAGTCCGGTTGCAATATACAGTGTCTCTGTGCAAACTTATGCACTGCAGTAGTCTCAGGTCCTGACAGGCTGATTGCACCGAGGCAAATCTTCGGTACCCTTCAGGAAGATTCAATTTGTCACAGTTCAGGATTCTTGTCACAGCACAGCAATTTCGGAGAAAGTCTGATTTCGCTTGGGTTCAAAAAGATTCCCTGAAAAGGGAAGATGAAGCAGAAGGGCCAAACATAGCCTTCCAACCAGTTTCCCATTGCTACTATGCAGGTGCAGCTGCTTGAGACACTCAAGCTGTTCACTCTCCAAACTCTAACTCCAGACTTACTCACTATACCCAATACGCAGGGCATAGTGAAAATATTCGGAGATGTAGTACAAAATAAAGCTTTTCTAATCCCTCCATGTGGGAGAGCTGGAGGTAGGCAGGCCAGACTCAGCCTACCCACCTAATCCCCATGGAACCCCATGGGGTAGCAGCTCAAGCAGCATGAGCACTCACTCTTCCAGCTCCAACTCACTTCTGCCCCACTGCTGCAGGCAGCTCTGGGATTTCCTTTCTGATCCAAAAGGTTTGGTTGGTTGATCCATCTGTATCTCAAAGCAAGGGCTCCCCCTCCAGGTCTGTTTTGGTGCCAAATTGTAAAAACTACAATTCCTACAGAAATTCACTCCCACAAGACCTCTTTAGACAGGCTCCATTTTACAGTCCCCAAAGGTACCGATTGGTCCAAAATGACAGTCCAGAACTAAGATGGTGGAACAATACAAAATGTCCATGTTGCAAGTAAAGGCAGGTTAGACAAACTACAATGTCTTTACTATTAAAGTAGAAAATCAGCAAACAGTTGCAGCTCATTGTAGGGCTCCCTCTATGCAATTAATGATGGCAGAATGGAGTATTAACACAGCAGCCTAGGTGAGACTCGAGCCTGAAACTACTCGGACCCTACCCAGATTAATTTTATACCACAAAATAAGCAGCTCTTAAAGAGACAGGCATGGATGATAACAGGGCACTCACATGCAAACACTGTTAAATCACTAGGACATAAATCACCAGCCTGGCAGTGGGCATTTAGGCAATCCTAAGGAAGGGTTTTAGGAACCTGCATTTGTAGGGGGGTTACATACAGCTGGATAAACAATTGAAACCCACCCCTAATGTCTGATTTATCAAATACCTATTAAATCAAAGAAGCATAGAGTCTGCCAGTCTAGTGTCTCTAAGCTTCCAAGCAGTGGGAGATCTTTAACTAAATCAAAGGTCTTGGGTGACCAAAGTAGTAGACCAAGGAGGGGTTGTGGACATGGCCTACCTAGACTTTAGCAAGGCATTTGACACAGTCCCACAAAAAAGATTAATAGTCAAATTAACCAGCCTGGGGTGGGTCCCAGGGTGGTAGCCTGCGTAAAACATTGGCTGGACAACAGGACACAGAAGGTAACTGTAAATGGAGTCCACTCTTAAGAAAGAGGGGTTACTAGTGGGTTACCTCAGGGTTCAGTACTGGATCCAGTGCTTTTTAATGTCTTTATAAGTGACATTGCAAATGGACTGGAAGGAAAAGTATGCCTCTTTGCAGATGGCACAAAGATCTGCAACAGGGCTGATACATAAGATGGCATGTAAAGGATGAGAAGGGTTGGAGGAATGGTCAGATGTATGTCAGCTTGGATTCAATGCAAAGAAATGCAAAATAATGCGCCTGGGAAACAAAAACCCAGGGAAAGATTACACAATGGGGGGAGGCAGTAACAACAACAAAAATGGAAAGGGACCTGGGGAAATCATATTAAATGACCTTAAGGTTAGAAAGCAATGTGAGAAGGCAGTAGAGAGGGCTGGGGGGATACTGGGATGTATCGGGAGAGGCACCATCAGCAGAAAACAGGAAGTTGTTATCCCTCTGTACAGACAGTTGGCGAGACCACATCTGAAGTACTGCATCCAGTTCTGGAGACCTCATCTCTGCAAGGACATAGACAGGATGAAGGCAGTCCAGAGGAGGGCAACTAAAATGGTGCAGGTTCTGCAACAGAAGCCATACAAAGAGAGACTAAAGGAGCTTAATATGTATACCCTTGAGGATAGGAGGGAGAGGGGGACATGATAGAAACTTTTAAGTACCCCAGTGGAATCAACAAAGTCCAAGAGGCTAGCATCTTTCAGAAAAAGAGATGTGCAAGAATAAGGGGACACAATTTGAAGATAGAGGGGAGATGGCTCAGGGGTAATGTGAGGAAGTATTGTTTCACAGAGAGGGTGGTGGATACATTGAACAGCCATCCTGAGGAGGTTGAGTGGTCAAAAACTGTGGGAGAATTCAAGATTGCATGGGACATACATAAGGACATTTTTGGTGGGGGGGTAGGAAGAAATAGGCTGTTGGGTAAATAGGATTTGCAGCTTATCCTGTAGGTAGGGAAATGGGCAGACTACGTGGGCCAAGCAGTCCTTATTTGCCATCAAAGACTATGTTTCTATGTTTCTATGACAGGTCCATGAACACAGCATCTATGAGTAAGCCATGATCCATCGTCATGATGGTGTGATCCATGAACCTGGCCAAAGCCGTACCCATACTATGAAACTTATGAAAACCATGTTGCTCAGGAGCCCTAAGGAGAGTGGAGTGGAGGATTTCAGTAATTTGTCCACTTACCAGTTTCTCAAAAAGTTTACCCAATGGTGTAAGCAATGCCATAGGATGATAATTGTCCATCTCTTCAGTACCACCAGATTTGTAAATGGGTCTGATCATAGTCTTTTTCCATTGATCAGCGAAGCAGCCTGTGACAATTTACAAGTTTAAAATCAAAGCCAGTGGACAAGTAATGTAATCTGAAGGTAATTTTAGGAACATTGGCTCAAATTCACTAGCTCCTGGGCTAGTATCAGTCATTTGTTGTAATAGTATTTTTGATTTGATAAGGCTTTATGGCTCTAAAGTAAAACGTTATTAAAACTTTAGGATTTTGGGATAAATTAGTAACCTCATTCAACATATGTTCAAAAGATTATGTATATCTAGACAAGTTAGAAAACATATCCAGAAAAATGTCACAAATCTCCTGGGGATTTGTCAGTTCACAGCCATTATTAAAAAACTTCAGCCCATTCTTGAATATGTTTTATGAGAGAATTTATAGATGACTAAAACGTTCTAGGATTCTGCAGTCCTGAATTCTGTAAGTTGTGACAAATCTTAGATTTACTCTGCCCAACTTGTATTTTACACTCATTTTTTAGCTTCCTATAATCATTAAAATCTATATTATTTTTAGTAGTTTTAAAATTTTTCCAGGCTGAATCTCTGAGTTTCATTAAATGAAGTAAGGTTGCCGTAATTTATTTACTGTTCCACTAACTCTTAACACTTTCAGAAAATGTTTATTTTGCAATTCCAAAAGGGTAGTTGTAAAAAAATCTACCACAGTATTCACATCTGGAATGGCATTTAAATAAGTCCAGTCCACCTCTTGCAAATCAGTTACTAATTCTTCACTCAGCTCTGCTGTAAATTTCCTGTAAGAAATTAATCTTGTGGTGGTATGGGTCTTTTGCATTTCCAAGTGTAATAAGTGGCCAGATGGTCACTTATCACATCTAGAAATACACCAGCACTCTTAGCATTTGTTGAGTTATTTGTTATTACCCAATCAAGAATGATGTGATTCAGGCTTCCCACATTTATGTGTGTAAAGTCCTGAATAAGTTAAGATAGTCATGATTCATAAGAGAAGACTCCAAGCTTGAAACTTTCAATGGATCCCAATAAAAGTTAAAGTCGCCCAAGATTAAAAGATAACTTCTGGAGTATAAAGAAGAAAATAAATACAAGAGATCATCAAGCCCTTGCCTGCTTGTTTTCAGGTGGGCTGTAGACTGTGCAATATTTCAATTTGTAAGAGTCAGTCTGTTTTAATTTTAATAATAGCCATTCACAGCCTGTGCTGGGTTTATAAGCAGGTCCTAATTCTGTCAAGATAAACTCAGATTTGTAAAACACTATAATACCACCCCTACTTTCTTTCATCCCTGTCCTTCCAAAAATGCCTATAACCCTCAAGTGTGAATAAGTTATCAGCTGTAGAGGGCTTTAACCAAGATTCAGTTAAACTAAAAATATTAGGATCATATCGGACCACCTAGGCCTTAATCTCTGCTTCTTGGGCAAAAAGCTCCTAACATTAAGGTGGGCAAATCTAACACTACCCTTCTGCCAGCAACATCTGTCCAACATGTCAAGGGCAGGAGGTCCAGGGTTTGTCTCAACATCACCAGCTAAAACCAGTATTGAACAGGCTGTAGTGGATACCAGCACAGCTAGGGTAATTTTGAAATTGAAAGCTGGTTTTACATACTGCACAATGCTACTGTAGATATAGCCCCTTGCTTGAGACTACACAGAGACCTCACATGTAAAGGAAGGTGATATGTAGTGGCAATGAGGATATCTGAATATAAAAATTTAGTAAATGATCTAGGTTGTTCACATAGCACTCCATTTTGACTATTGCAGTGTAAACCCTGATCAAACAGTACTAACCCTAATAAACAACAGATATTGTACAAACACACCTTATAGGGTTGTCTATATTACAACCTCAACTAAACTAGCCAAGTAATCACTAAAAGTTTACAATAGCAAATATTTGAACAGTATGCCCCCTACTTTTATTAATTTGTAAACAGCCTCCCCACAGCCTGCACCTTTGGCTCCCACCACTGACTCATGCCATTCCTGCGAGAGCCACTTATGCATGCAGCTGCTCCGTGGGTAGCCGCTAGCACTGTTCTGCTTTTATTAATTGCAAGGTCCCTATAATTCTGCACACTGCAGAATTTTGCACAGCACTTACAACCTACCACAAAACTTCTGCAGTGCCACAGAATTCACTGTTCTTGGTGATTCTTTATTAATATTTCTATTTATCCATAGAACTGAGTTCCCTTCCCCTTTTTTTATATCCCAAACCCCTCTATGCTCAGAATGTGATATTATCAATGCCGTAGCATATAATGCCATAGCATATAATGGGAAAAAATTCTGGAGCAACTTAAAAGAACTAAATGGGAATTCCAACCCCCCCTCCACTCTCTATAAATGGAGAAGTCACCCAAGACCCTCCGCTATAGCAGAAGCCCTCATCACCACCTTCTCGGACCTCTCCCATATCCTCCTCCAAAATTCTTCCACCCTGCCCCCACCCTCCCCCGACACTCCTTCTAGCTCAGATTCACTACCCTTCAGGCTGAGAATCATCTCCAGCCGGGAAGCAAAACATTACATTTCCAATGCAATTTCCAATTCCCGGTACAGCAATGATTCACTAGATCTTAAACTCCTTCAGCTGACACTGGATGTCATACTTTCCCACCTTACTGAAATTCTCAATCTCTCTCTCTGCCTCGGTCAGTTCTCCTCAACCTGGAAGAGTGCTTTAATCACTCCCATCCTGAAGAATGGAGACCCCATGCTCTCAAGCAACTATAGACCTATCTCTATACTTCCTCCTCTCTCTAAAACACTGGAAAAAATAGTCTCTTACCAGTTTACAGAACACCTAACTAGATACAACCTACTAAGCCATGCACAGCACGGCTTCCGGACAGGCCATAGCACTGTCACCCCACTTTCTGAGCTCACCTCGTTCATTCATAAGGCCCTAGACCAAGGAGCTATTGCAGGTGAAAACTTTGTGGACCTTTCCAAAGCCTTTGACACAGTCAGTCATGATCTGTTACTTCATGTTATGCCACAGCTAAATGTGGTCCCCAAGACAACGGCCTGGTTCAAGGACTACCTCTCAGGCCGGTCTCAGCAAGTTAGGTTAAATACCACCATCTCCACTCCGCAAAGCAGTGAGCTCTGGGGTCCCACAGGGGTCAATCCTCAGCCCTCTTCTCTTTTCCCTCTTTCTAAAATCACTTCCCAAGGCTTGCAGTGGTCATTTGCTTCTCTATGTGGATGACGCAGTACTATTTTGGAAACACCTACAACCTAGTGCCCTACAACAAGCCCTACAGTGTTTCTTTGGGGAGCTTGAATCATGGTTTGATGAGCACCGACTGATCATCAACTATAAAAAAAACTAAATCCATGTTATTTGCGCACCGACAAAGCCCACACAGCCAATCGGCACTACTAATTAAAAACACACAAGGAACCCCCCCCTTGAACACGTCACTAAATTCAAATACCTGGGTATCACGTTAGATACCTCCTTCTCCTACCATAACCACATTCAACTGCTTTCCACCGCTGTTAACACAAGAGTGGGAATCCTCTGTAGAGTTAAACACTGTTTACCCCCACAGGCCTTGCACCTGGCTGTCTCCACCTCAATCCTCTCCCTAATTAATTATGGGATTGCGATATATGGATCAGCAGAACCCACCGCATTACACAGTATTAACACTGCCCTAAATAAAGCTTGCCAACTAGTCACCAGTAGTGACCGTCTAACTCATATATGTGACCTGTATGCCCTGACTGGTTGGCTAAATCTCCAACAAAGACTTCAGTACCACACCTGCATCCTGGCAAAAAAAATACAACTCCAGATAGCCCCACTTGGTTTTCTTCCCATAATCAGACCAGCCCCCCTCAGGTGCAATACTCGACTCACAACTAAACTCTCATTCCAGGTCCCCCACTGTAGGACATCAATGGGTCAAAGATTGCTTTGGTACGGTGCTCCTCTGTGGCTTAATGCGCTACCTCCTCGGCTCACTCAGACTCTCAGCATCTCTCTGTTCAAAGCAGGCCTCAAAGCCCACCTAATTGAGTCTGCAACCTGTGACTGTGGCTAACTCTGCCCACCTAAATATGCTACCTAACCCCATTAATTACAGACACAGGGTCTCCTTAGACCCCACGAATACGCCTCCCCCCATCTCTAACAAATGATACCTCGAGCACTGCCTACCACTGCCTCTGCAGAACTAAGATAAAGCCTGGTATGAATTGCCAGTACTGTTTGTCTAAAACTGAGTGTGTATGTTTTCTTGTATACTGCTTTACTACGTATGTATCCTTGTATTTCATTCCCCCTCCACCCCTGTAACTGACGTGGAACCTTTGCAAATGAGTCTGTGACTCAAAGGGTTGTAATTCTGATTATATGCAATAAATAAATAAAAATGAATAAAATAAATAAATTAAATGGCTGCATTTTGTCACAGAAATGAATAGTCACTTATCTACCACAACTTCCACTGCCAGAGGCAGTGGCAACACACACATCAGGCATGGTGATATTTGCTCATGCTGCACTACAGCCTATTACAATTTTCAGTCTTATGTTATTGCACTAAGGCCAACTTAAAACCTTGACAATAGCATAGACCTGTTAAGGACAAACCTTACTTTGTATAAACTTTATTTTTGTCTTTAAGGTATAGAGATGACATCTGAAATGAATAACTGTAAAATGAATCAACCTGTCATTTTTAAGAAAAGTAAAGTGATTATGCCCAGTAAAAAAGTGGAATATAATAATGTTTAAACCTGTTGAAAGAATAGATCTGTTAAATAAATAATCGTGCAATACACAATTTTGCCAGGGTTATCAATTACAAATTGTCACTGGTTAATAGAATCATATAAAAGGTATGTAGAAATGTTGTGCACATGGCCAGCTGTTTGGCCAGAGGGTGGCATGTTTTGTTCCCATGCCAGCAACTCAGGTTCAGAGATGAGCTCTGGGAGCTGGCTGGGCAGCACAAGGATTGGGGAACACATCACTGCTCTGAGCCTGGGAAGGTATGGAGCAGAGTTCTGTCACACAGAGGATACATTGTGTTGGGCTGAAGAGCTTTAATCTCACAGTGGGTTCACATTCATGTCATGGCCTGATGGTGTTACGTAGTGTGTCAGGGGAAGCAGGCTGGCATGAAAAATGAGTTTTGCAATATCTCTTCTATTCTGTTTATTCCATTTCCAAAGGGACCTGTATAAATAAGGATAGAATTTCATTGAAATTTAAAGAAATAAATGCATATATACACACACAAACACATGCACACACACAAAATATCGCTCTTTCTCACTGCATATATATACATATATATATATATATATATATATATATATATATATATATATATATAGCACAGTATTGCCACCACAGTTAGGATGGAGTAGCACTTTTTAAGGTTAAAGGGTCAAATTTTACACCTTAATAACTTTTCCACCATTCGACAGATTTGCCTGCTAATTTGGTATACACGATTGGGCATGATAGATCTTGGGATCTGCCAAGTTTCGTACCGGTCGGATATACAACTGCGGAGTTATTAAGCGGCAACAAAATGTGCAATTACACTTTTTTTCGAATTCTTTGCTCTCACCTACAGGTCGCTAGGTTTGTGTGACCAGTCCAAAAACTTCAGGGAATGTGCGGCTGGGGACCCCAATGTGCCTTTTGAAGATTTTGTGAAAAAAATTTTAACAATTCAAAAGTTATTCAAAAAACAAGTTCCCATTATAAGTCAATGGGAAATGTTAACAAAAAGTGCAACACTTTCACAAATGCACTTTTTAGTGTCGCAAATGGCCCTAGTAGTGTCACAAATCTGTCATTTTGTTTTCAGTTAGTGATCAGAAAAATGCTTGCCATTTAAAATTGGGACCCTCTAGGGACACAATTCTTTCTGTGTTCACCTAGTCGGACCCTGAGGATACTAGCCATGTCTTTATTTTTGGGTAAAACACCCCAGATATATGTTTTTCAAATTTCTGGAAACAGTAGTGTTGCACCTGCAACACTTTGCAAGTTTTTGCGAAAATTGCTGCAAACTGCGACACTACTTTTTCAGACTTGGCCAAAATTACAGGAATTCTTTGCCACCCTGCTGTGAAAGAACGGCTTTGTCTTTTGGGCTGAAATTTGGAGGGAAGGTAGCCAACATCTCACAGATGTGCACTTTAATAGTTTGGTGAAAAAATATTGCACAGATGCCAAGTTACAGTACTCCGAATTTGGCATTTTTTCCAGTAGACTAACATGGTGGTGTACGCCATGCCTTTTGGGGCTCGTACCTCAGAAACGGTGTGAGATATGGAATTTTCATCATGACAATGTATAGCTTATGGCCAAGCATTCGGCAAAATGGAAGGCAGGAATATCATGACTCATGGGATTTTTTTTTCTACGTCGTACGGTTCCTAAGATATAAGCAATTTAGTCTTCCGACAGCTCATTTTCTGCTGTTGGGCCCATTATTATGCATACATTCTTTGTGCACACTGCGTTTCTCTATGCAGCTGTTGGGCAAAAACAGGGCATGGGGTTACATTACTTTTACATGTAGCATTGCCACTTGTGTTTCCATACCCGTTTGCATTACAGTTCCAGTATACACCACCATGTGCCTTACGCTTTGCATTCTCATTTGCGTACACACTTGCATTTGCATTTCCATTTCTGTTTCCTTTGCCATTATTTCTGCTGTTAACATTACCATTTGCACTTCCCACGTGCCATACTGTGACCACACATGTCACGGTTTGCATTTCCATATGCGCTTGCATTTCCTTTTGCATTTCTGTTTGTTTTGGCTTTATTGTTGTTCTTACCATTACCATTTACATTTACAACTGTGGTAATGTCACCGTGCGCATTATGGTTTGTGTTTCCATACATGCTTGCATTCCCATTTCTGTTTCTGTTTCCTTTCAGGTTATTCTTCATGTTAAATTCACCATTTGCGTTTACAATTGCGATACCGTGCCCATGTGTGTTACAGTTTCCGTTTCCATACACACTTCTGTTCCCATTTCTGTATCTGTTTCTTTTGATGTTATTCTTCATGATAACTTTACCATTTACGTTTATGATTGCAGTACCATGCCCGTGGGCATTACAGTTTCCATTTACATGCATGCTTGCATTTGCATTTCTGTTTCTGTTCCCTTTGGTGTTATTTTTGCTGTCACACTTAACATTTGCATTTCAAATACCACTGCCATCATTGTGCGCGTTACCAGTTGCATTTTTGTACATGCTTGCGTCTCCGTTTCTCTCTTTGTTTGCTTTGGCTTCACTTTATACTTGCATTTCTATTAACGTTTGCTTCACCATTTACGTTTATGTTACCATGTGCGTAACTCTTGCTGCTTGTCTTTCTGTTCCTGTTACTATGTGACAAGACATCACATGATGGAGGCGCAGGGCCCTGCCACCATATTCTATTCACTATTTATTGGCCTCATTCTCAAAAAGAAGGGAAATTAGAGGTAAAAAACTCTGTTTAATACATCAGTTAGGGTTGTTCCACAGCAACAAAAGCAAGGAAATTCGCTGTTAGGTTTGAAAGCCCCCCTTGGACCCCCCAGCCCACTCCCAACTGGCATCGAGGTGCGTGTTGGGGTCGTTGGTCCTAACTCTCACCCCATTCTCCTATACCTCTGCTTCTTTACACATGGATGGGGTGAGAGTTAGGGTAGAAAGATCTAATGCACACCTCGATGCGGTTGAGGGTAGGCTGGGGGGTCAACATGATCTTTTACTAACACCGAATTTCCTTGCTTTCGTCACTACTGTGAACAATGCTAACTAATGCATTAAACTGAGTTTTTATATATATACTATATATATATATATATATATATATGGAAAAACCTGTTTAATGCAATAGTTAGCATTGTTCTACAGTGACAAAAGCAAGAAAATTTGATGTTGGAGTTTAAGCCCCTTGTCCCTGCTCACTACACTTCAACTGGCATCAGGGTGTGCATTACGGTGCCGGCCATAACTCTCACCCCATCACAGTGTAAAGAAGCAAAGGTATAGGAGAATACAGGGTGAGAGTTGGACCGACAGTCCCAACCCACACCCCGATGCCAGTTAGGGATGAGGGGGGTCCAAGGGGGCTTTTAACCTTAACACCGAACTTCCTCACTTTTGTTGGTGTGGAACAATGCTAACTAATGAATTAAATCGAGTGTTTGGCCTCTAATTTCCCTTCTTTTTGAGAATGATAATGAGAAATAGTGAATGTAATGTGGCGGCGGGAGCGTGGGGCCCTTTGGGCTCCATGCTCCCGCCACATGATGTCTTGTCACATAGTAACATTGTGCCCGCAAATGCAAATAGTAATGTGCATGGTGACACAAAGTGAAACAGAAAGAGAAACAGTAGTGTAGACAGAGATGTTAAAAAAAATGCAAAAGCAAGCGCAAATTGAAATGCAAAGAGTAACGCTCATGGTGGCGTAGACATGAACGGTAAATGAAACAGAAACGGAACCGCAAGTGAATATGGTAATGGTAACAGTAATGTAAGCACACAGGCTGGTTTTTCACAAAACCTGCATAAAGAAAGACAGAGAGTACAAAGAATGTATGCATGATAATGGTTCTCGGAGCAGAAAATGAGGACTTGGAATACTAAATTGCTTATATCTCAGGAACCGTGTGACATCGAAAAAAATGTAAAAGTCATATGATTTATGACTTTCCTGGCTAGTTTTGCACTTAGCCTCCCAAGGGGTCTAAGTGTTTTTTATGAAGAAAAGTCCGTATCTCGCACCGTTTCCGAGATACAGGCCCTGAAATGCGCAGCAAACGCCGTAATGTTATCCTAAGGGAAAAAAAGAGAAGTTCAGAGTGCCATAACTTTGGCTCCCAGTAATATTTTTTCACCAAACCACAAAAAGGCAGATCTGAGGGATGCTGGCTGTGTTCCCTCCAAAGTTCAGCCTAGAAGACCAAACCGTTATTTTGCAGCAGGGCGCCAAATGATTCCTGTAATGCATCGGATGCCGTAATGTTATCCTTTGGGAAAAAGTGTCAACTTTGGAGTGCCGTAACTTTGCTGCCATGTAATATTTTTTTAATGAAACACTGAAAGGCACATCTGTGAGATGTCGGCTACGTTTTCTCCAAATTTCAGGCCAAAACACTAAACTGTTCTTTTGCAGGAGGGTGCCAACAAATTGCTGTCATCTTCCCATAGCCTAGAAAAGTACTGTCACAGTTTGCTAAAGTTTTCACAAATTCATTCGACAGTGTCGCAAGTGTGACAGTACTTTGCGAAAGGACTTTTTCCAGAAATTTGAAAAACATATTTCTGGGGTGTTTTATCCAAAAATAAAGACATGGCTAGCATCCTCAGGGTCTGACTAGGTGAATACAAAAAGAATTAGGTTGCTAGAGGGTCTCAAATTTAAATGCCAGGCATTTTTGTGATTGCTAACTGAAAACAAAATGGCGGATTTGCAACAGTAAAAGGGCCATTTGCGAAAGTAAAAACTGCATTTGCGACACTGTCAAACTTTTTGTTAACTTTTCCCATTGACTTATAATGGGAAGTTGTTTTTTGAATAACTTTTGAACCATTTAGGCACATTGGGGACCTTGGCCGAACATTCCCTGAAGATTTTGAACTGGTCACGCAAACCGTGTGACCTGTATGTGCAACAGTAAAATTCCAGAAAAGTGTAAACACATGTGAAAATCATGCTTAATGACTCTGCAGCCCTATATGCATCCAATATGAAACTTGGCAGATCCTGAGGTGTATAGGTCTTGATTACGTATTCCAAATTTCAGGAAAATCCATTAAATGGTTGCAAAGTTATTAAGGTGCAAAATTTGGGGTTTAACATGTAAATGGCTCCTCATAGATACTCTGTGACCACATACCTTACCTCTGAAGAGAGGTTTATACTTATTATATGGAACTTTGAATGCTAAACTGACTCTTTTTTTGGGCTTCTAAATACACCTTGTGACTGTTGTTTGCTGGAGTACCCTCCCTTCCCTGACAGCTTGTTAGTGGCTGTTGCAAGGGATTGTGGGGTGTAGGAGGACTGTGCTACATCTTCTGTCCTCCCTCCAAGTAATACTGTAATTTCAGGGGTTATTTGTAAAACCAGAGAGAGTTTTTGACCTAAAAGCAGCAAATAATACTTGAGAGAGCCTTTTTAAAGGCTTTATCTGTAGTTTGACAGCAAAATTCAACATCGCGAAACCGGAAGTAAGGCACAATAGCACTTCTGGTTTCGGCCCCTAAAAACAGCAGCTCTAGCGAGCGGGGTGAGCGTGCGCGGGTCCGCGTGCAGAGACATGCGTGTTCTGTGCGTGTTTATCTTGTCCATTGTGGAAAAAAGGGACAATAAGGTAATACTTATTAAATATCAATAACCATAGAATTTTCCGAGTTTTTCTGTGTCAGTTTCAAGTTTCATTTTGAAGAAAGCCAATAAATACTGCATTACATGTAAAATGTATGCTATGGGTAAACATATTGTTGATTTTAAGTGTGAAAAGTGTATTCTAATTACTGAGTTACAAAACGAAGTCTCTAGACTTCAGCCTGTACTGTCCACTAACCCAGAAATAAAGGCTTTGGAGGATTATATTGACCAAATGTCAATATTAGTGGAAGCCAACACCTCTATTACAACAAACAGGGCAGAGGTTAAAACTCCAATTTTAGCAAAAGTAGGCAATGAATCTAACCCTCAGCCCCAACCAAATGTTATTCACCCTTCAAGGTTAGAACAACCTACCTCCACCTCTACTCCCACTACATCAACTCAACAATGGTCTATAGTTGACAAAGTAAATCTCTGGTTACCGAAAAAATGTACAGCTAAGTCTAAGTCTGTGGTTAATGACTTATCTTCCTCCGGTACATATGCGGTTTCCACCCATAACTCATTTGAGCATTTAACTAATCTCATTGAGGAAACTGTATTAACTAGTCCCAAACTTAGTCACGCTAATGAGAACAGTCCTATGCAACATATATCAACTAAAAATTTATCCAACAGAGCCCCACCTCCTCCTCCTACTTTACTCCCCCCTTGTGTATTAGATACATTAGTCAACCACAAAGAAGTTTACCTACTTGGTGATTCCATAACAAAATATATTGACCGCATTATTTGTAACCAGGATAAAGAACATCACTCTAGTTTGAGCTATCGTGGTGCTAGGATTTCTGACATTACAGCTATGCTTAAACCCACTTTAAACTCTGCAGGAAAAAATCCACTAGTTGTTGTCCACGTGGGAACTAATGATATCACAAAGCAATCTGTGCAAGGGATAAAACAGGACTTTGTTTCCCTTTGTAATCTATTGGTTGAAAGGGGCTGTGAGATCTGCCTTTCAGAAATACTTCCTATCCCAAGAGCAAATGACACCATTAACTCTAAAGTTAAAATCATAAATGAATGGTTGAGGAAATGGTGCCTCAGACAGGGTATTCACTAACCCACTGGGAGGACTTTCATCTTAATCCATCCCTTTATTGTTGGGATGTCCTACACCTCAGCAGAAGAGGAAGTGTCATACTTGGGAAAAAGATTGTTACCCATATAAATACCCATTTAAACTAATGAATAAGGGGGAGTTTGGACGGTCGCCCAAAACTCTTGAAAAAGGGTCTGAACTTGTTAACCCACATTTAAACATTTTATCTCTAAATGCACGATCACTGAATATAACTAAAAAAGCAGAACTGGAATTAAAAGCCCATCTTCTAGACCTGTCACTGATTGCTGTCTCTGAAACTTGGGGAAATTCCTATAGGAACTGGTCATCCGAGATTTTTGGCTATAAACATTTCTTTAAAAATAGGCCTGATATAAAATCAGGGGGAGGAGTCAGTCTTTATGTTAAAGATAACATCCCCTCATACCAATCCCCTATTGAACAAAATTCAGAGAGCGTATGGGTATCCAACCAAAAGGTCTCCCCCAAATTTTGGTAGGTACTTGCTACCGTTCCCCATCATTAGATAGTACTCAGAATCTTAAACTACTCGAGGATATTTCTTTATTCTCCAGTAAGGGCCCAGTTCTTCTTTTGGGAGACTTTAATCTCCCAAATATTAACTGGGATACCCTGACAGGTTCAAATAACATTGAAAACAACTTCCTTACAACTATTATCGACTTGGGTTTATACCAACTAGTCAAAGAACCCACAAGGGGTAAAAACATTCTTGACCTCGTTATAGCTAGTCAAGATGTACACACAAATAATTTAAACATAACTGATTCTCTTGGTAATAGTGATCATAATTCAATATTTTTCACCATAAACTCACCTTACTGTTCAGCCCCCAGCAAAAAAAAAAAAAAATAATTAAACACTATGAGAGGGCAGATTTTCAAAAAATAAATGAACACTTAGTTAAAATCAATTGGGACCTCACTTTAACTCCCCTAAATATTATTGAGGCATGGGACTTTCTTAAGTCACAAATAGCCTCTATAGAACATAAATATGTCCCAAATAAATGCACTCACAACAGTAAAGGTAAGATACCCCCATGGTGTAATGCTTCCATTAAAAAACAAATACGGCGTAAACAGAAATTATTCATACGTTTAAAAAAGAGTAGAAATAATACTTTGATATGTAACAATAAGTTATTATTACAGTATAGAGAATCAGTAAAAATTCTTAAAAAATCTATATTAACAACAAAAAGGAATCTTGAGTTTCATATAGCACATACAAAAGGACTCACATAAATCCTTATATGCCTATCTAAACAGTAAAAAAGGTAACAAAAAAACAATTGGTCCCCTTATGCTCCATAATAAAATAATAAAATCTGATTTGGCTATAGCATCAACATTAAATAATTACTTTACTTCAGTATTTACTCAAGATTCCCCACAACCCACTTCAGTTAGACCATCTATAATTACCAATAAACATTTAATTCAACAAAATGATGTCTACAATCTTCTCACAGCTTTGAAGAAAACTACCCACCCGGGTCCGGATGGCATATGCACTAAATTTCTTCTGGGTACACAAAAAACAATTGTTAAGCCATTAACAATGATTTTTAATAAATCTCTTTATGAATCTGTAGTTCCTCCTGATTGGAAAGCCGCAATAATTACTCCCATATATAAGCAGGGTTCCCACTTACAAGTAAATAATTATCGTCCTATTAGTTTAACATCTATTCCATGCAAATTACTTGAAAAAATTATTAAATCACTTTTGGACAAGGAGATCTTATCTCTAAAACTCACAGATATTACCCAACATGGGTTTAGATCGGGCTCGTCATGTACCACCAATTTATTGACTTTTTATAATTTTATTAGCTCAAAATTGGATTTAAATATCCCCACTGATGTTATTTTGTTGGATTATAGTAAGGCTTTGACAAAGTGTCTCATAGTATCCTCATTTCCAAACTTACTCATTTAGGTTTTTCTGAGATTCTAGTTTCATGGATAAAAAGTTGGTTAACAAATAGATCACAGAGGGTTAGGGTAAACGGCACATTATCAGACGCAGGACGGGTCACAAGTGGGGTGCCACAGGGCTCTGTCCTGGGACCCACATTGTTTAACATCTTCATTAGTGACATGAAAATTCATTCTTCTAACATACTTATTAAATTTGCAGATGATACCAAACTGGGTGGTGCTGTTAACACTGCTGAACACAAACAAATCCTACTTAATGATCTTATATCTATTGAACACTTGGCCTTTACTAATAAAATGGAATTTAATACAACCAAATGTGCCGTTATGCACTTTGGGAAAAGCAACCCCAAACAGATTTATACATTGAACAATAGCATAATTAAGGCTTCATACCTAGAAAAAGACCTGGGGATCCTAGTTAATAACAAACTTACATATGTCTCACACTGCAACAAGATAGCTAATCTAACAAATTCACTTTTTCATAGAATCAAAGGTACTTTTGTCTCCAGAATCGAGCAATGTATTATACCATTGTACAGAACATACATCTGACCATATCTTGATTATGGTTCACCATTTTGGAGTCCCTACCTTTGTGGAGATGTGGTTAGGTTAGAAAGGATACAAAAAAGAGTTACCAAATCTATACCACACCTGTCGCAGCTGGATTACGAAAACAGATTACATAAAACGGGGCTGCATTCTCTTAAACTAAGAAGACAGCGAGGGGACTTGCTTCAACTTTTTAAGATTATTCAAAGTCCGGCATTAATGAGGCAGTGTGGTATTTCCTTTGCCAATAGGAAAACTGGACTGAGATTAAATAACAAACAGTTAGATATAGCTAAATGTAAAACAAAAAAAAAGACAAAACTTTTTTACAATACGAACACCAAGACTTTGGAATACACTTCCACTGGATGTTTTTGATGCCCCTTCCTTTACTAAATTCAAACTCAAATTAGACAAATGGTTAACTAGATAGGGGTTATTACTAATGATCCACATATGTGGAGGACAATGTTTATGGGCTTTTAGCCTTCTTTTGTCCCTTTGACCAAGTAACCAAATAACCAAGTAACCCTAACTATATATATATATATATATATATATAGATACAGTATATATATATATTATATACATGTATATTTTTACCCTGCTACCATAATTAGGGTTGAGGAGCCATTTACATGCTAAACCTAAAATCTTTCGCCTTAACTTTGCAACCATTTAAGAGATTTTCCTAAAATTTGGAATACACAATCAAGAACCATACATCTTAGGATCTGCCAACTTTCGTACTGTTCAGATATACAGCTGTGGAGTTATTAAGCATGATCTGTGCGCACTTTTATTTTTTTTGCAATTCTTTGGTTGTCTCTACAGGTCGCACAGTTTGTGCAACCGGTCCAAAGTCTTCAGTGAACATGCGGCCAGGGTCCCTGATGTGCCCTTTTGAAGATTTCATGAAAAAATATTAAATGGTTCAAAAGTTATTCAAAAAAACAGTTTCCCATTATAAGTCAACTGGAAAAGTTAACAAAAAGTTCAACACTTTCTCAAATGCAGTTTTTACTTTCGCAAATGGCCCTTTTACTTTTGCAAATCCACCATTTTATTTTCAGTTGGTGATCAGAAAAATGCTTGGCATTTAAATTTGGGACCCTCTAACAACACAGTTCTTTCTGTGTTTACCTAGTTGGACCCTGAGGATGGTAGGCATGTCTTTATTTTGATATTAAACACCCTAGAAATATGTTTTTTATCAAGGTTCTGGAAAAAGTACTTTTGCAAAGTACTGTTGCACTCACAAAAGTGTCGCAAATTTTTGCGAAAGCTTTCTCAAATTGTGACACTACTTTTTCAGGCTATGGCAAAATGAGAGCAATTCTTTGCCACCCTGCTGCAAAAGAACGGTTTGGTCTTTTAGGCTTGGAGAAAATGCAGCCAACATCTCACAGATGTGTCTTTCAGTGTTTTGGTGAAAAAATATTACAGAGCGGCAAAGTTACAACACTCCAAATTTGATGCTTTTTCCGTTCGGATAACATTACAGCATCTGCCACATTACAGGAATCCTTTGCCTCTCAGTTGCAAAATAATAGTTTGGACTTTTGGGCTGAAATTTGGAGGGAATAAAGTCAACATCCCACAGATGTGCCTTTCCATGGTTTGGTGAAAAAATATTACAGGGAGCCAAAGTTATCACACTCCGAACTTTGTTTTCCGTAGGATATCATTATGGCATTCGCTTTGCCTTTCAGGGCCCGTATCGCAGAAATGGTGCAAGATACAGACTTTTTGTCAGAAAAATGCTTAGCCCCATAACAGGGGATAAGTACAAAACTAGACAGGAAAGTCATACATCATATGATTTTCAAATTTGTTTTCTATGTCGTATGGTTCCTGAGATATAAGCAATTTAGTATTCCAACTCCTCATTTTCTGCTCCGAGACCCATTATTATGCATACATTCTTTGTACTCACTGTCTTTCTTTATGCAGCTTTTGGGGAAAACCAGCCTGTGCGCTTACATTACTGTTACCCTTACGGCTTCTGTTTACGGTTCTGTACCTGTTTCACTTACCATTCCCATCTACGGCACCATGTGTGTTACCCTTTGCATTTTCATTTGTGCTTACATTTGTGTTATTTTTAACCATTTGTGTCTACAGTACTGTTTATCTTTCTGTTTCACTTTGCGTCACCATGCACATTACCATTTGCATTTGTGGGCACCATGTTACTATGTGACAAGACATCACATGGCGGAAGCATGGGAACCGAAGGGCCCTGCACTCCCACTGCCGCATTACATTGGGGTTGTTGGTCCTAACTGTCACCCTATTCTCCTATACCTCTGCTTCTTCACATATCTGATGGGGTGAGAGTTAGAGCCGAGAACCCCAACGCGCACCCCGATGCTGGTTGGGGATGTTGGATGGGGGGGTAAAAGGGGGGCTTTCAACCCTAACACTGAATTTCCTCACTTTTGTCACTGTGGAACAACCCTAACTAGTGCATTAAACTGAGTTGTTTGCCTCTAATATATATATATATATATATATATATATATATATATATATATATATATGCATAAACACTGTGTTAATGTATCATTTAGGGTTAAAGTACAAAAAGTCAGAAAAAGAAAAATCTTTAGGGTTGCCCTTCCCCTGGACCTGCCAATCATCCCAAGATTGACAAATGATGGGGTGTGTCATTGGGACACTGCATATTAATATTAATATACTGTATAAGTGATGCACAGTGGGGACCTCATGAGTGGTACAGATAGCATAAGTACAGAAATACCTTATTTATCACAAAAGGTCCCCTCTGTGTATTTCATTTATGCAATAGGCTAGAACCTTACAGGATTTTTTTTGCCATTTTAGGCATATAATTATGTCTATAATTATGTTATTGTTTGAACTACTGTTACTGTGCTTTCCCTATCCTGACTGCTATGACCATTGCCATGGAAGTGAAGTCAGGATGACAAGCTGACACTGTGATGTGGTAGTTCATCAGTGTTGCAGAACTTCTGCAGAAATTACAAACCACTACCACAGAAGTTCTGTGGCAAATGGTAATCTTGCCACAGAACTTGGTCCCAATATGCCGCAGAAAAGTAGGGGCCTTGATTAATAGAGACTCAGCCCCCTGCACTACCTGACCTGCCTTCACCTCCCCATAGCTCCCCTTCCCCAACTTACCAGAGAGGTAAATTAATTTGTTAAGGCAGGCAGGCACAGTCCTTTTTTCTGTGGGGCACATCAGTAAGCTGAAATGTCAGCTGGATGTCAGTAGCTGACCAAATGGAGGTGACCATTGGTCCATGTGGTGAAAATACCTTTGTAAAAATGCAGCCAAGGAGCTGGTGTTGGACGGTTAAGTGGTTACAGATTAAAAGAACTGCTGAGCTTTTAAAAGACCGTCTCCACCATCTGTAGCACCTAACCTGCCTCCACCTCCCAGTAGCCCCCCCGCTAGACCTAGTTTAACACTCTAGCTGTCCTTTGTAGTCAGAGTTCCCTTGTGTCTACTCCTTGCATTCTTGAATCCCCCGACAGTGTTGACCCCCACAACCTTTTTGGACAGGCTATTTCAGGCATCCACCATTCTTTCTGTGAAGAAAAACTTCCTGGTGTTGGCAGAGAACTTTTCTCCTTGCATCCTGAGGTCATGTCCCCTGATCCTACAGCATTACTTGAAGTGAAAAGGTTCTTGTGCCTATTCTTGTGCCTGTTACTTTTTAATGTCTTTTATGTACTTGAATGTTTCAATCATATCCCCACTGTCTCTTCTTTGCTGCTGGGAGTACATATTCAGTTCCCCAATCTCTCCTGTTAGGACACGTGCTGCAGATGCAGAATCATTGTCTCCTTTCTCTGTACCCTTTTCACAAAGTCAATGTCCTTTCTGAGGTGAGGCCTCCAAAATGGACTCTGTATTCTGGGTGAGGCCTAACCAGCTATCTATACAGTGGTAGTATCACCTCCCTCCCTCCTCCTGATCATGATTTCCTATCAAAGCAGCCCAGTATTCTGTTATCTTTCAATGATGAGTTATCACACTGCTTACTAACCTTTGAATCATCTGAGATTATGATTCCCAGATCTCATTCCTGGTTTGAGGCTGGCAGCCTTTTGCCTTCTAGAAAATACTCCTTTCTTGGATTTTTCTTTCCTATGTGCATGACCTTGCACTTGTTGGCATTAAGTATCAGCTGTCACACTCCAGAACATTCTTCTAGTTTCTTGAGGCCAGCTTTCATCTTGCTCACTCTTTCTGAGGTGTCCACCTTGTTACATACCTTGGTGTCATTTGCCAAACAGACACGCCTTCTCTTTTAGTCCATCAGTGAGGTCTGGTATAAAAACATTGAGGAGCAGAAGCCCCAGCACTGAGCCCTGAGGCACCCCACTGATCACCCTGCCTTTTGTTGATTACATTCCATTTACCTGTCCCCTCAGGGTTCTGCCTCGTACCCAGTTTTATACCCATTGAACTACATGTGGACCAACCCCTGTGTGGTCAAACTTCTTTGCCAGCCTTCTCTGTGGAACCAAGTTGAAAGACTTACTAAAGTCTATGTAGACTGCATCTACTGCCCCATCATTATCTCCTATTTTTGTAGCATAGTCAAAAATCTCAAACAGATTTGTCAGGCATGACCTTCCTGCTGTGAAACCATGCTGTTTATTGTTTCCATTGGTCAGCAAGAGATACAAAATGTTCCCCTCCCTTATCAGTTCCTCCATCTTTTGTGACAGGAATAGACCCTGGAAGTGGTTCAGAATGGCTTGTTCCTTATTGCCCATAGTAGACATGGTCCTCCAATCTACCCCTAGTAGATTAAACCAACGAAACACCACAGTTCCACCCTTTCTACAGTGTTCCCATAACTGATCTGCCAGTTCGCTGTTGATGTCTTCTTATAGTGATGGTGGTCTGTACACAACCATCAGTTTGACACTTTTAGCTTTATTGTTCTGCAGTTGAACTCATAGGGTTTCTGGCATCCACTCATCACGCTCCTCCCTATTGCTCACTATTCCTTCCCTCACAAATGAAACTGCCCTCCTCCCTTCAACTTTGTTCTATCCCTGTGATACAGTCTGTATCTTGGTGCCATTATATCCCAGTCATGGTCTGGTTGGCCCATATCTCAGTGATGACAGCTATATTCACTTCCCCTGCTGCCATCAATGCTTGGAGTTCAGATATTTTGTTGCCCAATCTTCTTGCATTTAGGGAAACCACCCATCAGCAGGAGCCCTTACTTACCCACAGGACAACAAAGGAGTCTGCTCTGCTAGCAAATTGCATTCTCATCTTGGTCAGCTGTTATGAAAAAGTGTATTTGGTCACAGGGCTCATAACTCATTCACGCCACAAGAGCTCTTTAAGACCTCCACCACTCTTGATCAGAATACTCATAAAACTGCATCCTGGGCCTTTTTAAGCAAAATCAAGCTATAATCACTTGCCACAAAAAATGCAAATACCTCTTGAACCATAAGAGCTACACACAAACTATGAGTGCAAAGTTGATCTGCACAAAATTACATTTCCAATAGTGCTATGCAATCAATTGTAATTGATTTGGCTTTTATTTTATACTAGCAGAAATATCAAACTATAAATTTTTAGAGGATTTATTCAATGTACTTAGGTAGGGTTTGAGAGACAAATGTCAGCCATGCATACCATATCATAAACAAATGAGAATAACTCCTAAAGTATATGTGACAGACGCAAAGTATCAGTGGCAAAGCTGTTCAGCCTAAAATTACCTTTCTAACGGTGCTCAGCAATCAATTGTAATTGATTGAGTTTTTGTTTTATACTAACTGAAATACCAAACAATTGGAATTTTTTGGGGGGATATATTCAAGGTGCTTAGGTGAGGGTTGGGTGCACAAATACCATACCTTAAACAAATGCAAATAACTCCTAAAGTAGACATGATAGACCTAAAGTATCAGGGGCAAAGTTGTTAAGTGCAAAATTATATTTATAACAATACTATGCAATCAGTTCCAAGCCATTGGTTTGTTTAATATTTAGATAAAAACTGCTGACTTTCTCAGATGTTTCCAGGTCTGAGTGGAAGTCAGCTGAGTATGTCTACACTACAGTCATTATTGACCTGATGGCTATACTTTCAGATGCAACATACAGGCATATCCAGGCCTGAATGACATAATGTATGTGAAAGACTAGAACTATATGAGTCAGCCTTAGGTGTAATAATGCTCTAAAGATGATGCCTAGTACTCATAGTTAGTAGATGCATTATTTATCAAGAGGGAAAACAAACAGTATCTTTAGATATAAGAAATAATTGTTTTCTACTCATAGCTACTACTAAGACTTAGAGTGCCATCACATTCCTGATCTATTTATATAACCAACATGTAATGGAAGAATCATTTCGATAGGTTGCATTGATGAACTCGGAGCATAATATGTGTGTAGTAAAACAAGCATTACCATGGAGAACAAAATCTATGACTTGGAAACCATCAACATGAGATGTCAACTAGTTTAGCAGCAGCATGTTCATTTTGAACTTTACTATAATGTTTACAGATCAGTATGACTGGGAAAAACATTAGAGGCAGAAATGAGGTATGGGGCAATATACTCCCTTACATTAGATCCAGTCATGGTATGCAAGCAGATATTATTCAAAACTAATGACAGGTTTATATAAGCCAGATGGGAATATAGAGACATCTGATCTGGGGATGCTTTCACTAATCCAGGAACATTTAATGAGGGAATTTTCAGAAGACACTCAGGAAGTTAAACAGTTGGAGGACTATTTCACGGCACCCACTCCACAGTTAGTGGAGCAGGAGAAGGGAAGCTTAAAAGGTCTAATAACTAAGGAAGAGATTTTAGACACTATTAAAAATCTTAACAGAGGGACAGCCCCAGGGCTAGATGGTCTAACAAATGGTTTTTGTAAAACATTCTCACAAGAATTAAGCATGATCCTATAAGTAGCTCATAAGGCTATTTTGAGCAAAGGAGATATGCTTCTATATTTGGGTATAGAAATTATTAGCTCTATACATAAGAACGGGGACAAATGTTCACTTGGAATTTGGAGGCCCATAAGCCTCCTTAATAGTGATTATAAAATTTTAGTAAAAATGTTGTGCAAAAGATTACAAAAGGGACCTCATGCGTTAATAGATATAGCACATACCTGCTCTATTCCAGAGAGAAGTATACTGAATAATCTATTTTTATTAAGAGAATTATTTGAAAAAGGAAGGACTCAGGACATGGATAGGTATATAGTGGCTCTAGACCATGCCGAGACTTTTGATAAAGTGGAACACCAGTATTTAACACAAGTCTTATGAAGGTATGGGATACCCCAGAAACTGATAAATTGGAACAACCTACTTTATGATGAAGCAGGATTTAGGCCTTCAATAAATGGTTATTTGGGTGATGTTATCCTTTTAAGGAAAGGTGTAAGGCAGGGATGCCCCTTAAGCCTTTTGCTATGTACTTTCATGTGAGATCTATTAATTAGGCAAATTAAATGGTACAATAAAATTATAGGGATTGTCCATATCCAGGACAGTCACCTGAAAAAATAACTGCATATGCAGATGATGCGTGTCTAATGGTTCAGAATAATGAGTCTGGGAAGAGATCTTTGAAAATTTTTCAGAATGTTTCACAAATCTCAGGGGCTCAGATAAGTCTAGATAAAAGTGCTATAATTCCTTTAAGAATAGAGAAGGAACACAACCAAGAGATGGTAGGTATCAAGATAGAGGAAAATCCTGAAAAAATACTTGGGATTTGGTTTAGCATTCAGGATGGAGTCAAGTATAACTGGGGAAGACAGTTAGAAATCTTTGAAAGTAAAGTGAGAATATGGAAGACATGGTAATTGGGAAAGAAAAAAAGGATTACAATCATAAAGAAGCTTTTGCTACCTATATCCACTTATCTTAGTTATGTTTATGCCCCCCCCCAGCACAACTAAAGACACACATACTTGGTAATTTTTTTCAAATGCTGTGAAGAAGTGGGCTGGACCTGGTCAAAAGGGATGTAACACACTTACCATATCAAAGAGGAGGTTTTAGCATGATTAACCCAGTGGTTTTCTTTCACTCTATATTTATATATAATATGTTAAAATGTTACAAAAACTCGAATAATACTCCTTGGTAAAATTGGATAGCAAAAACCTTACAGCTTCATATAGAAATATAGGAAGTACTCCCCCCCAAACTCTTACAACAGTGGAATATTCCTGAATATGCAATAGATTTATTAAGGAAAATAAGGCAGTGGGAACTAGACAAGAGAACAATTCTTACATTAGAGTGGAAACAATTATATCAAAAAGTTGTATTTGCAAATCAGGAGTCTTTAATTGTCCCAGAATGTGCTCAATCTAAAATGTATTATGCTCGTACAATAGTAAAAGATGGGAGAATTCCAAAAAACATGTGGGATATAAATTGATTATGCTGTCATGGGAGGTTAGAAGTGAGAGAAAATCCAAAACATAAGGCAATTCAAGAGAGGTATTGTCCTAAACAAATGTGTACATATTGAAGAAACAATGCAGCATTTCTTCTTTGAATCTGGAGAAATAAAACTTTTTGGGTGAACAATAGCAAACAAATAGCAATGGCCATTTATTTTATGTATTAATTACCAAACCCTTAAACTGGGTGATTTTTCAGGGATTTGGAGAAGATTTAATGGTAGCACTTTGAGGATACGTCTTTCAATTATCAAATTTTATTTATGGCAGAGCAGATGCCAATATGTACTGCAGCAAATATACTGTGCCCCAATAGTGACGATTGCACAAATAGAAATAGTGATGGGCCAAGTTAAAAAGATGACAGGATGAGGTTTCCTACTGAAAAATGTTTCCTTTTATGGAAAAATATAGAGAATATTTTCTAAAGAAGAAGTATTTATGATAAAAGTGGGATTCAGGAGGAAGAGGAATGATATAGGAATGCACAAGGGATGGGGTGGGCAAAAGTTGTGAATTCTGCTTTTGCGGAACTTCTGTGAAATTTCAGAAATTTCACAGAAATTGCTGAACTTTCACCATTGGTGAAAGTAGAATTTTCCATGGATTATTGCTGAGTTCTGGGGACTTTTTTTGTGACCTGTGAAAAAATGCATATAAACTATGGAATTTATTCTTTACACAGTTTAGCAAACTGTGAGTGAATTAACATCTTCTTGTACAACCATGTGTTATTCACTGACAATGGGCCACACTGGTTTTGTAGGAGAGAGGAGTGCTGCACTGGTGGCAGGGTTGGGTGGGGAGGGGCTGGGTAGTGGTAGATGAACTGTCAGGGTGGTGTTTGTGGGGATTTAATAGACACCAGGGAATTGAGATTTTTTTTTACAAGGGATCTGTGATGGGGAGGTCCACTGGACACCAGGGAATACTGGGAATAGAGGGGGATGAATTGGGGGACTGCCGGATGTTTATTTGTGGATTAAGGAATCCAGGATATGGAGTGGGGTATGCTAGACATCAGGGAAATAAAATGTTTTGGGAACCATGATCGGCAAGTGGGGGGCACTAGAAACCATGAGGGTCCAAGGAAGGGATTGCAGGTATTTACTCAGAACCCTAATCAGTGGAGGTAGATTAATGAGCTAAACTGCAGTTAAAAAATTCCTCAGAAACAACCACTGGCAATAATCCTTTCTGCAGATTTTTCCTCCACAGTTTAATAAATTATCCCACAGTTTTTTATATTTTTTCCACAGTTTTAAGGTGGAATTTCTGTGAAAGTTCCAAAAATTATTTCCAAGCCTTTGCGGAAGCATGCTTCGCACTTTCATCAAAATTCCACCGGAGGATATTTTTTTTGCACATTCCTAATGAAGGATATTAAGAAAGATTTTGGAGGTATTAATGTGGAATTTCTTTATGTTTTGACAAAATGCTTTGTACTGTGTTCCTTTTCTTTCTTAAATTTCTTTTATATTAATACATGTATGATGTAATTTTTTTGAATATTCAATAAAATTTCCCTATTCTTTTCAAGAAGCACCATGGCATCTTTAACATCCACCTGAATTGCCACCAGAACAGGCAGATGGGACCTTGGTTTAATGTCTCTTCTGAAAAATGGCACCTCAGGAGTGTAGCACCCCTTCATTCTGCACTACAGTATCAGTACTGGGATTTTAGCCCACGTGCCTGGTGTGTGAATAGAACCAACAGCCTTCTGATCTCCTGGCCTCAGAGGTGAATGTGCTACCTGCTGAGCCACTGACACTGACGATTGTAATAAGTTCCACTGATGAACATCAAGCATCATGTGTATACTGTAAAACTATCATTACCACAGAGAACACAATCTATGGTTTCAAATGGGCCAAAATAAAATATCACCTAGTATACTGTAGCAGCAGCCACTTCACATTGAAAATCACTCAGTTCTTGCTGAGCTAAATATGAACAGTTCAGATGGCCATTATTAATTTCAGTCAGTGCCAAATTAGGGATTTGGAAGCAGTTAGTTACATAGCTATATCTCCACAACTGTGGTGTCAGATGAGGACTGCTGTGCATGTTCCACCTCCTTCAGATACAAGAAGTAAGTCAACATCTACAGCTTCAAGAGCATCAGCTAACACAGTAGTCCATTCACTAACACACTGCATGCCAGAATGGCACCACCCCAACATTTCACAGACCTTTTCAAAAGCAAAACAATTAACAATAATTCAGCAATTTAATTGCAGGAACACTTTTAAAAGCTAGTATTTGACTACTTCTCCAAGGACTTTAATTATAGGTAAAATTATAGGGACTGCTTACAATCGTCAGTTGCGGAGGATGATGAAATTAAGTGGCTGCTTGCAGGTTTACAGCTGAACAATGAGATACCACCTAGTTGTGCTTCAACAGCACCTGAAGAGTAGTTCCAGTGATTACCAAGAAGCCAAAGTGCATTGTGTGTAAACTCAAGAAGGAACAACTGGAAGATTCAACATCTGACCATGAATATTTTAAGACTATAGAGGAGCATCAGCTCACTCATAGACCAGTTTCTCTGCCTGTACCCTGGTTTTTTTCCTCATAGTGTGAACAGCATTCAAATGTGACAGAAAAATGGCACTGCAGGGGAATAGCATTGCTCAGTGCCACTGTTCAACACAGTGAACACACTACAGTGAAAATATTTAACATCCTGAAAATAGTGCATGCAGAATGAATACTTGGAAATAGGTTAGAAGAAGGAAAATTAGTGTCCTGATAACACATACAGTATATCATAGTAAAGGCTTTCAGTAACAATAAATGGATAAAGTATATGTCAACTGCTTTTCACACACATTAAACACATTGGTGGAGAAATCATCTCTGGACAACAGGGATCACCATCACCAGATTTGTGTCCATTTTAACAGTGCTCCTCAAGAATACAGTACCTGCAGTTTATCTATTGTGTAGGACTTCAAATTATGCCTATGGTCATTGTACTTATTAGAGAAACACTTTACAATGATGACAACTGCGCTAATTTTATTCACATAGCACAGAAATAAACATAAGGCCAACAATTTAAATCTAAATAAATGGTCAAATCCAGAAATGGAATATGAATTAGTTCTGCTACTCACTACTGGTATACTACTTTGTGGCATTTTTTAAAATGAGTTCACACTGTGCCCACTGCACAAGAAAAATAAATATTACTTGTACAAATAACGCTTTCATCTTCATAAAAGTATTAACAACAACAGATGCATCAACATCAACAGCTACAATTGAAGAAACTGTGACAAGTACATCAAAACCTGATACTACAACAATGTAGTAAGTAGTAGTAGTAAAAGTAGTAGTAAAAAATGTATTTTTAGATAGGAGGGAAACATGTCATTTGGGCTGTGAAGCCCAGTTTGCAGGACAGTCCTGTACAGTATTCTCTAGTGTTTCACATGTAACAATACAATAAATAGTAGACAAAACTTACATCATAACATGTATTATATAATAAAAACCAGAATGAATTAATATTTAAGTAGGAAAGGTACAACACTATATGCAAGTACAATTATGAACAAAGAAACTGTTAACTGCTTTAATAAAAGCTAGTAAGTTTGTTAGTGGAACTAAGTACAGTACTTATTTTATGCTGTTTGAATTGCAGTTTTGACTTCTGATGAATGGGTTGTGAAGGGATTCATTTTTTACAATTAAATTAAATAGACGGCAGTGTGGCCCACATGTGACACAGTAGCTTATATTTATGGAAGGTTACAAAAAGTGTTTAGTATAGATCAGCATTATAAAATATACAACAGCATCTTCCGAATGGAACCGATCCAGCAGAAAGAAACTAAACCTGGTCTGATGCAGGAGCACAATAGTAGGGCTACCTTCTGCTAGGCAAATGACATTGATTCCACAGTGGTCATGGGAAACTCATGTACTGACTTGGAAGACAGGAATGAATGGCGTTATGACCTCCCTTTTCTCTAGATGAGCAGGTATGCATTTCCTGATTGGAAGCTGCCCCAAAGAAGAATCTATGTGACAGCAATGAGGGATTGCAAGGGAAGATACCTCACCCACAGGAAACCAATGACAGTTCCAGAAAGGTGGAGCTCACTCACTGCATCAATGCATGTGATGATGACCTAGCAAGAAAACAACATGAAAACATTAACCCTACCTGGATAACAGGCTAGTCAGCCTCATTCCCTGTTCAAGTGTGTGTATATATCTACACTCATAGGCCAGAAGATGACAGATCTAGGAAATGCCATGGAGAAACCAGGTGTTTCAGTTGGGGGGGAACACTCAAAATTGTGGTGGGCTACTCGATAGATGGGAGATACAATGCAAATGAGAAATAAAATGAACAGACTCACCAGGGAAGGAAATGAAAATAACATGTGCATCAAAAGAGACCAAATGCAGCATGTCTGATTGTGTTATAAGGACAAAAAGCTTCTGTCATTTAAACAGTTTTGTCTGCCAATGATATCAGGTGTCAGTAACCCATCCCAATAATTTTTGTAGTCATCATAGTCATCATCATTATCAACATCATCATCAATTTCATCATCACTACAAAGTGAACTTTGGAGACTGTTGCCAACCATAACATTTAATTAAACAGTAGTTTCAAGTACATTAATGCAGAGTATACAGTAACTCATGCTCAGGTGTCCCATAGTGAATGATGGAATGCTGTTATGCATGGAATTCCATTCCTGGAACATGCTTGTTCTACTGCAGTAGTGACATCACTATGTTTTCTGTTGCAGTAATGATGTCACTACTGCAGTAGAACAACTTTGAATGCTGCCACATAGTTGTTTTCCTCTATTCAAGTTAAGCTGGAAGTGGTTTTCATTTTTAAATTTGAATTTGTTGAAACATCTGCAGCACTCTGTGTCTGTTAAAAAAAAGAAAATGCTAATATTTCTATTTTCTGTTTTCTTCACCAGCTGGGTTTGTTTAATTTTGTATGCTGTAACTGCCCATACAACATAATTGATTGCATATGAGCAGTCATACACAAATAGGGATATTCTTGCATCTCAAAGTTCTCTTGGTGAGAGAGCCCCTCGGGAGATGAGCACTCAAAGTAATCTGTTACCAAGGAATCCTCTCGGTAGAAGAATATCCTTGCTGTGTATGACTGCTCAAACATGATCCTCTGTATTGCACAATTATTACAAATACTGGTTTGGCACAGTTTGGATGTAAACAAGTTATTTTATTCTAATGAACATTATTAAAATCTTAAAAATGTAAGTTCAGAGTCATCTAAACATGTTGATGACCCCAACGTACCTGGCCAAGATTCTATAGATGCAATTCAGCCTCAGATTTGAATATGTGAATAATAGGCTGTGAAGGGGTTAATTTTTTACAACTAATTAAATAGATGCCAGTGTGGTCCATATGTGACACAGTAGCTTATATTTATGAAAGGCTAAAAAAGTGCATAGTATAGCTCAGTGCTATAGGATATACAACAGCATCTTCCAAATGGAACTGAATCAACAGAAAGAAACTAAATCTGGGCTAAAGCAGAAGCACAATAGTAGGCTACCTTCTGCAAGGCAAATGATATCGATACCACACCAGTCATGGGAAGCTCATGCACTGACCTGGAAGAGAGGATTGAATGGCTTTATGACCTCTCATTTCTCTAGATGAGCAGGTATGCATTTCCTGTTTGGTCGCTGCCCCAAGAGAAATCTATGTGACAGCAGTGAGGGATTGCAAGGGAAGAGACCTCACCCACAGTGCATGTGATGATGACCTAGTGAGAAAATGATGTGAAAACATTAATCCCACCTAGATGAAAGGCTTTCAGTGACAATAATTGAGAGAAAGCATATGTCAACTGCTTTGCACACACATGAAATACTTTGGTGGAACACATCATCTCGGGATAAGAGGAATCACAATCACCAAATCCTTGTTCAATTTAACTGTGCTCCTCAAGAATCTAGTAACAGCAGTTTCTCTATTGTGGAGTCATTCACATGATCCGTATGGTCATGTACTCATTAGAGAAACACTTTACAATGTTGGCAACTGCTGTAATTTTATTCAACTAGCATAGAAATCAAATACGAGGCTGACAATTTTAAATGTCAAGAAGTGGTCAAATCCAGAACTGCAATATGAATTAGACCAGCAGCTTGCTACTTGTATACTTCTCTGTGGCATTTACTTTAACGAGTTCACAATGTGTCCATTGCACAAGAAAAATAAATATTACTTGTAAAATGTACTCAGCTTTCATCTTCATGAAAGTATTAACAACAAAAGAAGCATCAATGTCAACAACTATAATGGAAACAACAGTGTCAACTACATCAGAACCTGATATTACAACAGAGGAACCAGGTACAGTGACTTATTTTATTGTGTTTTATTTGCATCTTTGTCTGAGATTTTAATTTTCTGATGAATGTGTTGTGTAGGGATTAATTTTTTTTTTACAATTAAATTGAATAGATGGCAGAGTGGTCCACATGTGACACAGTTACTTATTTTTATGAAAGGTTACAAAAAGTGCTTAGTATTGTTCAGTGTTACAGTAGTAGTAACAGTAAATCATTTTTTATTCAGAGAGAGTACTGGAGACATTCCATTGAGCAGAGCTTATTCTCTATGAAGTTCCAGGTACAATAAAGTGCAGAGATCCACATTAATTAGACCTGAACACATATGCACACGTAACATAATAAATAAACAGCAAGGAAGAAACATAACCAATCAAACAACATTTTTGATCATTAAATAGGATCTACAAGAGCATTTTCCAAATGGAACTTACTCAACAGAAAGGAACTATACTTGTGTTGATGCAGGAACACAATAGTTGAGCTACCTTCTGCTAGGCAAATGATATTGATGCCAGAGTGGTCATGGAAAGCTCTGGTACTGACAGGAGAAGGAGGATTGAATGGCTTAATGCCCTCTCTTTTCTCCAGATGATCAGGAAAGCATTTCCTGCTTGGTGGCTGCCCCAAGAGGAATCTACAAGGCAGCAATGAGGGATTGCAAGGGAAGAGACCTCACCCACAGGAAACCAATCACAGTTCCAGAAAGGCAGAGCTCACTCACTGCATCAATGCATGTGATGATGACCTAGTGAAAAAATGAAAACATTAACCCCACCTGGGTGAAAGGCTAGCCTCATTCCCTGTTCAGAGTGTGTGTGTATATCCACACTCATTAGCCAGATGATGACTGATCCAGGATATGAAATGGAGAAGAAAGGTAACTGGGCTGGAGGGATCAGTCCAAACTGTGGTTGACTAGTCAATATATTAGAGATACAATGCAAATGAGAAATACAATCAACACACTCTCCAGGGAAGGCACAGAAAATTACAAATGCATCAAAAGAGACCAAATGCAGCATGTCTGATTGTTTTATAAAGACCAGTAGCTTGTGCCCATTTAAACAGTTATGACCGCTAATGATGTCAGATGTCAGTAACCCATCCCAATAATTTCTATAAACATCATAATCATCATCACTATCAAAATCAACATCATTTTCAGCATCACTACAAAGTGAAGTTAGGAGACTGATGCCAACCATAATATTTAATTAAACAGTAGTTTCAAGTTTATTAATGCAGTGTGTACAGTAGCTCATGCTAAGGTGTCCCATAGTGTATGATGGAAAGCTGTTATGCGTGGAATTCCATTCCTGGAACATGCTTGTTCTACTGCTATAGTGACATCACTATGTTTTCTGTTGCAGTAGTGATGTCACTACTGCAGCAGAACAATTTGGAATGCTGCCACATAGTTGTTTTCCTCTACTCACGTTAAGCTGGAAGTGGTTTTCATTTTTAAATTTGAATTTGTTGAAACATCTGCAGCACTCTGTGTCTGTAAAAAAAAAAAAAAAAAATGCTAATATTTCTATTTTCTGTTTTCTTCACCAGCTGGGTTTGTCTAATTTTGTGTGCTGTAACTGCCCATACAACATAATAGATTGTGTATGAGCAGTCATACACAAATAAGGATATTCTTGCATCTCAAAGTTCTCTTAGTGAGAGAGCCCCTCTTGAGTTGCTCACTTGAGGTAATCTGTAACCAAGGAATCCTCTCGGTAGAAGAATATCCTTGCTGTGTATGACTGCTCACTCCCGATCCTCTGTATTGTACAATTATTACAAATACTGGTTTGGCACAGTTTGGATGTAATCAAGTTATTTTATTCTAATGTACATTCTGAAAATCATAAAAATATAAGTTCAGAGTCATCTAAACATGTTGATGACCCCAACGTACCAGGCCAAGATTCTGTAGATGCTATTCAGCCTCAGATTTGAATTTGTGAATAATGGGCTGTGAAGGGGTAAATTTTTTACAGCTAATTAAATAGATGCCTGGGTGGTCCATATGTGACCCAGTAGCTTATATTTATGAAAGGTTAAAAAAGTTCATAGTATAGCTCAGTGCTATAGGATATAAAACAGCATCTTCCAAATGGGACTGATTCAACAGAAAGAAACTAAATCTGGGCTAAAGTAGAAGCACAATAGTAGGCTACCTTCTGCAAGGCAAATGATATCGATACCACACCAGTCATGGGAAGCTCATGCACTGACCTGGAAGAGAGGATTGAATGGCTTTATGACCTCTCTTTTCTCTAGATGAGCAGGTATGCATTTCCTGTTTGGTCGCTGCCCCAAGAGAAATCTATGTGACAGCAATGAGGGACTGCAAGGGAAGAGACCTCACCCACAGTGCATGTGATTATGACCTAGTTAGAAAATGATGTGAAAACATTAATCCTCCTAAATGAAAGGCTTTCAGTGACAATAATTCAGAGAAAGCATATGTCAACTGCTTTGCACACACATGAAATACATTGGTGGAACACATCAACTCGGGATAAGAGGGATCACCATCACCAAATCCTTATCCAATTTAACTGTGCTCCTCAAGAATCTAGTAACAGTAGTTTCTCTATTGTGGAGTCATTCACATGATCCATATGGTCATGTACTTATTAGGGAAACACTTTACAATGTTGGCAACTGCTGTAATTTTATTCAACTAGCATAGAAATCACATACTAGGCTGACAATTTTAAATGTCAAGAAGTGGTCAAATCCAGAACTGCAATATGAATGAGACCTGCAGCTTGCTACTTGTATACTTCTTTGTGGCATTTACTTTAATGAGTTCACAATGTGTCCATTGCACAAGAAAAATAAATATTACTTGTACAATTAACTCTGCTTCCATTTTCATAAAAGCATTATCAACAACAGAAGCATCAACGTCAACAACTACAATTGAAACAACAGAGTCAACTACATCAGAACCTGTTAGTACAACAGAGGAACCAGGTACAGTGAATTATTGTATTGTGTTTTATTTGTAATTTAGCCTGAGATTTGACTTCCTGATGAATGGGTTGTGAAGGGATTCATTTTTTACAACTAAATTAAATAGTTGGCAGTGTGGTCCGCATGTGACACAGTTGCCTATATTCATGAAAGGTTACAAAAATTCTTAGTATAGTTCAGTGTTATAGTAGTAGTAGTAATAGTAAATCAAGTTTATTCAGAGAGAATATTGGAGACATTCCATTGAGCAGAGTTCATTTTCTATGAAGTTCCATGTCCAAGAAAGTGCAGAGTTCCACATAAATTAGACATGAAGACATACATACATGTTACATAATAAATAAACAGCAAGGAAGAAACTTAACCAATCAAAAAACATTTTTGATCATTAGATAGGATATACAAGAGCATCTTCCAAATGGAACTTATTCAACAGAAAGAAACTAAACCTGGGCTGATGCAGGAGCACAATATTAGAGCTAACTTAGGCTAGGCAAATGATATTGATGCCACAGTGGTCATGGGAAGCTCTGGTACTGACAGGAGAAAGAGAACTGAATGGCTTTATGACCTCTCTTTTCTCTAGATTAGCAGGTATGCATTCCCTGCTTGATAGCTGCCCCAAGAGGAATCTATGAGGCAGCAATGAGGGATTGCAAGGGAAAAGACATCACCCTCAGGAAACCAATGACAGTTCCAGAAAGGTAGAGCTCACTCACAGCATCAATGCATGTGATGATGACCTAGCAAGAAGATGATGTAAACACATTAACCCAACCTGGGTGATAGGCTAGTCAGCCTCGTTCCCTGTTCAAGTATGTGTGCATCTCCACACACATTAGCCAGATGAGGACAGATCTAGGATATGAAATGGAGAAGCCAGGAGATTGTGCTTGAGGGGACCAGTCCAAAGTGTGGCGGACTAATCAAAAGATTGGAGATACAATGCAAATGAGAAATAAAATCAACAGACTCACCAGGGAATGTACTGAATATTACAAGTGCATCCAAAGAGACCAAATGCAGCAAGTTAATTATTGCTGTTTGTACAGTAGCTCATGCTCCAGTGTCCTATGTTCGGATGAGATGTTAAATCGAGGTCCCATCTGCCTAGATTGGTGGTAGTTCAGGTGGATGTTAAAGATCCCATAGCACTTATCAAAAAGAGTAGGAGAATTTCCCCAGTGTCTTGACCAAATTTCCGTCATTCACTAAGAATACCACCAACAGCTTAATCTGGTTCAAGGTTAGTTGGCCTTCATCTGTATCCCCCACCCCAGGGTCATGCCTGAAAATAGGCAAGATTTGTCTAGTGCACTCACCCGGTCAACAAAAACTAAATAAATAAATAAATGACGGAATGCTGTTAAGCATGGATTCCATTGCTGGAACATGCTTGTTCTACTGCAGTAGTGACCTTGCAGTAGTGATGTCACTAGTGCAGCAGTACAACTAGGAATGCTGCCACATAGCTGATTTCCTCTATTCAAGTTAAGCTGAAAATTGTTTTTATTTTTAAATTTTAATTTGCTGAAACATCTGCAGCACTCTGTGTCAGTTAAAAAAAGAAAATGCTAATATTTCTATGCACTGTTTTCTTCACCAGCTGGGTTTGTGTATTTTTCTATATTGTGACTGCCCATCCACCTTAATAGATTGTGTATGAGCAGTCATACACAAATAAGGATATTCTTGCATCTCAAGGTTCTCTTGCACTCTCGAGGTCATCCGTTACCAAGTAGCTCATGCTCAGGTGTGCTATAGTTTATGATGGAATGCTGTTATGCATGTAATTCCATTCCTGGAACATGCTTGTTCTACTGCAGTAGTGACATCACTATGTTTTTCTGTTGCAGTCGTGATGTCACCACTGCAACAGAACAAATAGGAATGTTGCAACATAGTTGCTTTCCTCTATTCAGGATAAGCTGGAAGATGTTTTTATTTTTAAATTTTAATTTAATGAAACATCTGCAGCACTCTGTATCAGTTAAAAAAAAAAGAAAATGCTAAAATTTCTATTCTGTTTTTTCACCAGCTGGGTTTGTGTAACTTTATATGCTGTGTCTTCCAATACACCATCATAGATTGTGAAGGAGCAGTCATACACAAATAAGGTTATTCTTGTATCTCAAGGTTCCCTAGGTGACAGAGCACCTCTTGAGTTGCGCTCTCGAGGTTATCTGTTACCAAAGAATTCTCTCGGTAGAAGAATATCCTTGCTGGTTATGACTGCTCACACATAATCCTCTATATTGTACAGTTATTACACATACTGGTTTGGCAGAGGTTAGATTTAATCAAGTCATTTTATTCTAATGCACTTACTGCAAATCTTAAAAATATAAGTTCAGAGTCATCTAAAAATGTCGGTGACCCCCACGTACCAAATAAAGATTCTGTCCATCTTGAGTTCCACCTTTATAATGATTATTATGATGCCTCTGATGCCTATAACACTGATTGTGTAGCAGTTTCAGAGCCAACTCAAAAGGCTGTTGCCGATATGACACTCAATTGTACAAGAGTAAAATACATTCCTGAGTCTCCTCTTTATGTGCCACAGTAGTATTTACACTACAGTAATCAGACAAATTACTACTGCTTTCACAGCTGTACAACTACTGTCTCCTTGCAACATGGCTGTATGCTGCTACTGTCAGCAAAACAACCAGCCCAGTGCAGTTCAGAACCTGCTGATAATTTAGTAAAGATCAATGTGCAATAAAACATAGCAGGCAGAAAATGTTAGTTTTGAAACCAATGAGATATTACTGAAGTATTATTTGTTTCTCAATTTTCTAATTAGATTTTGTTTATCTGACAGTATTTGTTGAAGAGAGAAGAGCAGAAATGTCTCTGGAAGTTAACATATCCATGTCTGTTACTCCTTAAACCTCATCAGCTTTGTGACCTCACAGATAGCAACAATGCAGGAGTCTGCTTTGGCAAAAGATGTCAGGCTCTTCCTGATCAGCAATAATGAAAAAGTGTGTAAGGTCACAGGTCTCAGAATGTATGGGAAAGGCCAGAACCAATTGTGCCAGCTGTTAGGTATTGAGCTGTTCCACACAAAATGCCTACTGTAGTACTGTTAGTAAGTAAACGGTTCATTTATCAAAAGACAAAAGAAAGCAGAATCTTTAGATATTAGAAACAATAGTTTACTATGATGTGCTGACACAAAATTGACTTCCCCAGCAAGAACAGCAGCACTATGAAAGATTTCACCTGTCTGTGGGGATTTGCTGTTTTGGTGCAAGGGCAGTGCCAGCAGTAGAGCTCCCTGTGTTGCACCCCTTCCCCGGTCAAAATCTGACTAGGAGTTGAATATAAAGAGAGCGGGGGTGGAGTGGGGGAGGAGCCCCCATGTGGGGTTCACTGGTGCAGCCCCTCAATACATCAAAAACACATAATCAGGAGTGCAATGCTGACACTCGGGATTGAGGCTGTCACTGTAGGGGATGTCAGTGCTGTGGATGTCACAATGCCATAGTAAAACCAGTTTACTATCTAGTGCTAGAACTAGGACTTCAAGCATGATTATATTCCTTGCCAACTTATTTAACCAAAATGGACAAACAGGGGACAGAATAATAATTTTAATAAGTTCCACTGGTGAATGCAGAGAATCATCTGCATAGTGTAAAACTACCATCACCATGGAGAACAACATCTCTGGTTTTGACTCCACCACAATAAAATATCACCTAGTATACAATACAAGTCACATTAAGCTGTCCCACTAATGAGTTGGTTTAACATTGAATTTTACAGCTGGAAATGCATTGGCAAATCATATTGCATTATTTCTAAACATTTTACCAGCTCAAGAGTAATGTTTGCAAAATGTCTTCGCAACTCAGTTGGAATGTACCGGAAGCTCAGTGGCAATACAATTCAAAACTGCGTTGTCACTCTTAAGAAACAGTTTGTGCATGGCTTTTTATTGACTCCAGCAACACTTGTGAAAGCCTGTCAGAAATGCTAAATCAACTCATTGGAGGAGCATTTTAATGTGAATTGCACTGTAGCAGTAGCCTCTTTCAATTGATAATCACTCAGTTCTTACTGAGTCAAATATGGACAATTCAGACAGTCATTGTTATATTCAGTCAGTGCCAAGTCAGGGATTTAGAAGCAGTTAGTTACATAGCCACAACTGTGGTATCAGAAGAATACTGCTATCCACATTCCACCTACTTCATATACAAGAAGGAAGTCAACATCTACTGACAAGTCCATTTTGTCTGCTTCCACCTTCCTATCACTTGGTAGCCTGAGATCCTCTGCCCTGGACTGCCATATGAACTCTCCTAAGTTCTGTACCACACTCCTGCAGTGCTGTTTATGTAATTTTCTCATTTTGTAAGTCATGTATTTTCTGTAACGAATCAAACTTTTGAACTTGAGCTGAACTTGTTGCTCTAGCCCTTAGTTCTGTATGTTAACTTCTTGTTCACCTGTATGCACCCTTTCCTTTTGTTATGTATCATTTGACTTGGAGCCTTTGTAAATAAGCATTTGGCTCAAAGGTACTAATTCTGAAACTGAAACAAATAAATAAGTACATCTATGGTTTCAAAAGCATCAGCTTACAAAGTAGTCCGTTCTCCAACACCCTGCATGCTGGAATGGCTCCACCCCATCATTTCACAGACTGTTTTCTAATGCAAAGCAATGAACCCTAACCCAGCTATTTGATTGCAGGAACACATCTAACATCTAGCATTTGACTACTTCCACAAGGACTTTGATTATTGGTAAAATTATAGGGACTGATTACCAGTCTTCAGTTGTGGAGGATGTTGAAATCAAATCGATGCTTGCATGTGTACAGCTGAGTGATGAGATAACACCTAGTCATGCTTCTACAGCACCTCCAGAGTAGTTCCAGTGATTACCAAGCAGTTAAAGTGCATTGTGTATAAAGTCAAAAAGGAAAACATTGGGGGTTCTACACTTCGCCATGAATATTTTGAGACTGGAGAGGTGCAACAGCCTACACATAGACCAATGTATCTGCCTGCACACTGGGGTTCTTTCTCACAGTCTGAACAGCATTCTAATCTGACAATAAAATAGCACTGCAGGGGAAATGCATTGCTCACTGTCACTGTTTTTGACAGTGAACACACTGCAGCGAACATATTTAACATCCTCGAAATACTGCGTGCAGAATGGATTCTTGGAAATTGGTTAGAAGGAGGAATGTTAGTGTCCTGATAAAGCATCTAACATGGTAAAGGCATTCAGTGACAGTAATAGGGAGAACATATATGTTAACTGCTTTGCACACACAATAAATACATTGGTGGAACAAATCACCTCTGGACAAAAGTGGTCACCATCACCAAATCCATGTCCAATTTAACAGTGCTCCTCAAGAATATTTAGCAGTTTATCTATTGTGGAGGTCATTCTCACTATGCATATGGTCAAGTATTTGAGAAACACTTTACAATGATGACTACTGCTCTTATTTTATTCAACTAGCACAGAAATTAAATACAATACCAACCATTTTTTTAAATGAGTTCACACTGTCTCCATTGCACAAGAAAAAGAAATATTACTTGTACAATTAACCCTGCTTTCATCTTCACAAAAGTATTAACAACAACAGAAGCATCAACATCAACAGCTGCAATTGAAACAACAGTGACAAGTCACATAAACCATGCTGGTGGTCCAGTGAGGTACAGGTAACAGTCAGAGAAAAGAAGGTGGCTTCCAAAAAATATAAAACAACAAGAGGGGATAGGGATAAGGAAATGTACCAGCTTGCATCTAGAAAAGTCACCCGTATGGTGAGGGGAGCAAAGTCCAGTAAAGAGCAGCGGCTGGCACAGGGGATACATGGAGGGGAAAAGGGGTTCTTCCGGTACATTGGGGAGTGGAGAAAACCTAAGGGCCATCTCAGCAGATTGAGATCAGAAGGAGGGTGGGTGGAATAGGCGAGGGACCAGGCAGAGGTATTTAACGAGTACTTTGCCTCTGTGTTCACTAGGAAGGGGGATGGGATATCTACAAAGCAAGGCACGATGGAGATAAGTGTCCAAAAGGTGGATAAGCAGAAAAGGGTCAAAATTCAGCAGAAGGGCAGACAGCAAGGAGAACCAGGGATAAATGACAACCAAGGAAGGGGCTGGAGTAGAACAATGAAGCAGTCTAGGGAGGTCAAATCATGGAAAGCCATGTGTGCAAATGCCAGGAGCCTTAGCAACAAGATGGAAGATCTGGAGGCTGTCATGGTACAGTCAGACCTGGACATTGTGGCCATCACTGAAACCTGGTGTAATGATAACCATGACTGGGAGATGGCCATACCTGGCACAACATATTCAGAAGAGACAGAGCAGGCAGGAAGGGAGGAGGAGTGGCACTGTATGTGAAAAATGACATAAAGGCCACACAGATCCAGGAGGAACAAAATGGGGAGAGATACTGTGGGTTAAGCTGGAAAGGAAAATGGGGACAGCCATCCGCACAGGTGTGGTCTATAGACCACCAGCCCAGGAGGAAGAAACAGATAGGAGTTGATGCTAGCCATCCAAAGGATGGCAGACAAGGGTGAGGTAGTACTGGTTGGAGACTTCAATATACCAGATGTGGACTGGAGCATCCCAGCAGCAGCATCAACTAGAGCAGATTTATCCTGGAGTCCTTCAGGGTGCCTTCCTCAAGCAACTGGTCATGGAACCAACTCGGCAGAAGGCAATACTGGACCTTGTGCTCACAAACAGGGACAGTGTGATGGGGTAACAGTGGGGAGCACCTGGGTAACAGTGACCACCAGTCACTGTGGTTTGAAATCACAGAAAGAGCAAACCAAACCACACAAAACACGTATCCTGGATTTTAGGGGCAGACTTTGGGAAAATGGGGAGATGCTTGAAAGAGGCATTAAGGGAATGGGACAGGAATCAGGATTGAGGAACAGTGGGCAGTATTTAAAATGGGGATTATAAGAACAACAGAATTATGCATTAAGCAGGTTAGCAAGAGGAAAAGAAAGAGGAGACCATTATGGTTTTCCAAAGAGGTAGCAAAGAAAGTGAAAGCCAAAAGATTGCATTCAGGCAATACAAAAAGACACAGGCAGAAGGGATAGGGAGAAGTACCAGGAGAAACAAAGGGAGGCAGGGAAGTCAGTAAGGAAGCCAAAGCTCAGACAGAAGAACACATTGCAAAATCAGTGGTTAAAGGGACAAAACCTTTTACAGGTACATAAGGAAAAAGAAGGACAAAGGAGGGATGTAGTGAGACTGAAGGGGAGGATGGGAGCCCTGTGGAGGATGACAACAGTAAAGCTGACATATTGAACAGGTATTTCTGCTCAGTCTTTACTAAGGAAGAGGGGGTAATGGGTCTGAAGGAGTACAAGGGGTGAGAATGGTGCAGAAATGGACACAAGTCCCTTTACACGAGAAAGGGTCCTGAAGGGACTGGAAGTAATAAGAGCTGATAAAGCAACGGGACCAGATGGGGTGCACCCCAGGGTCCTTAAAGAACTAAGAGAAGTGGTGGCTGAACCTCTGGCTATCCTGTTCAGCCAATCACTGGAAACAGGGGAGGTACCCAAAGACTGGAGGATAGCAGATGTAGTCCCCTTATACAAAAGTGGGAACAAAGAGGAAGCAGGAACTACAGACCAGTCAGCCTCACCTCGGTAGTGGGAAAGATCATGGAAGCACTACTGAAGGAGAGATTGGTGGAACATCTGGTTGTCAATGGACTACAGGACCCAAGGCAGCATGGTTTCACCAGGGGAGGTCATGTCAGACCAACCTCATTGAATTTTTTGACTGGGTGACTAGGGAGGTGGATCAGGGGAGGGGAGGGCAGTGGACATGGCCTATCTGGACTTCAGCAAGGCCTTTGACACTGTGCCACATAGAAGACTATTACACAAACTGGGGAATATGGGTGTGGGCAGGACAGTAGTGTGGTGGGTAGGTAACTGGCTGGGTGGCAGGACACAGAGGGTGGTGGTAAATGGCAATCACTCCACAGAGGGAAGAGTGACCAGTGGGGTACCACAGGGATCAGTGCTGGGACCAGTCCTATTCAACATCTTCATCAGTGACATTGCACAGGATATAGAAGGCAGAATTTCACTGTTCGCTGATGACACAAAGCTCTGTAATAGAGTAGACACACCAGAGGGTGTAGACAGAATGAGAAGGGACCTGCAGAAACTTGAAGAATGGTCAAGGGTTTGGCAGTTGAAATTCAATCCAAAGAAGTGCAAGATAATGCATATGGGGCACAAAAACCCTGGCACAATATATCAGTTGGGGGTGAGGATATAGCATGCACAAGCAGGAAAGGGATCTTGGGGTTGTCATCTCTGATGACCTCAAGGTAGGGAAACAGTGTGACAAGGCATCAGGTAAAGCAAATAGGATGCTGGGATGTATAGGCAGGGGCATCACCAGCAGGAAAAGGGAGGTCATAATTCCGCTATACAAGACACTAGTGAGGCCCCACCTGGAGTACAGTGTACAGTTCTGGAGACCATACCTACGTAGAGGACATAGACAGGGTAGAGAAGGTTCAGAGGAGGGCAACAAAGATGGTGCATGGGTTGCATCACAAGTCCTATGAAGACAGGTTGAAGGAACTGAACATGTACTCCTGGAGGAGAGGAGGAGAGGGATATGATAGAGACATACAAGTATTCATAGGGAGGAACAGGGTGCAGGAAAACACTATCTTTAAGCGAAAAAGATGTTTCAGGACTAGAGGGCATGGGATGAAGTTGGAGGAGGACGATTCAGAGGAAACATGAGAAAGAATTTCTTCACAGAACGGGTGGTGGACAAGTGGAACACCCTGCCAGAGGAAGTGGTGGGGGCTGAAACAATCACAGGATTTAAGAATGCATGGGATAGACATAAAGGAATTCTAGAGGTCAGGGGTAAGGGGAAATAGACTTCTAGGAAAACAAACTGAACTTACAAGCTCAAATGGGCAGACTAGGTGGGCCATAGGCCCTTATCTGCCGACACTGTCTATGTATCTATGTATCTATGAAGGGGATAGAAACATCAGTAAGTGGGATCAGGGGAGCAACAAAAATGGAGCACGAGGGAGAGAGAGAGGTACCCCTGGGGTGTCACATCTGGGTAAAGATAAAAAGGCCAGTAAGGTGGAGGGGACGGATGATGCTATCTCCGCCAAAAAGGTGTGGTTAGCCCTCAAGGCCCTAAAGAAAGACAAATCTCCTGGGCCGGATGGCATTCATCCGAGAGTACTATGGGAATTGGCGGACATACTGGCTGCACCCCTGGTGGAGCTTTTCAGCAGGTCACTTGAGACAGGAGGGTACTTAGGGATTGGGAGAGGCACATGTGGTGCCAATCCATAAAGGGGGTCAAAGGAAGTACCAGGTAACTATAGACCCACTCAGTTTGACCTCGTGGTGGGAAAATTAATGGAGAGTATACTAAAGGAACGATTGGGGTTACTTGGAGGAGGTGGAGGTCTGGATAGTCGGCAACATGGGTTTGTGCCAGGTAGATCATGTCAAACCAACCTTGGGAGTTCTATGAATGGGTAACATCAGAAATGGACAGGGTAAGCCTTGGGATGTATTATTCTTGGACTTCAGCAAGCGTTTGACTCTGTCCCCACAATGGTCTGGTGGAGAAACTGATGGGATTAGGAGTAGGCCCTTTGATGGTCAGATGGATTGAAAACTGGCTAGCTGGATGCACTCGAGAGTAGTGGTCTGTGGGGAGCTCTCGAACCCTAGAGAGGTTGGTAGTGGGGTACCGCGAGGGCTCCAGTCCTGGGTCCGATCCTGTTTAATGCATACATATCGGACATCAGGGAGGGTATAGGGTGTGAAATGAGTCTCTTCAGGATGACTCCAAGATGGCAGCAGTAGTTGAGGAGAAGAGGGAGGTTGGCCCTGCAAGGGACCTGGACACCCTGGATAGCTGGGCTCACACATGGAAATTAAATTTCAATATCACCAAGTGCAAGGTGTTGCATCTTGGTCGGGAAACCCTAAACACAGGTACACCCTGGGAGGCGGCGGCTGGAGGCCTCAATAGGGAAAAAGACCTAGGGGTCATGGTGGATGCATGTATGAATAACTCTGAGCAGTGCAGGAGAGCGGCTAGCAAGGCAAACAGGATGTTGGGATGCATCGTAAGGGGGAATCACCTCTAGGAGCAAGGAAGTGATTCTGCCACTGTACAATGGACTGGTTAGACCACACCTTGAGTACTGTGTACAGTACTGGAGACCACACTTAAAGAAGGACATAAAGCTCCTAGAGAGGGTACAGAGGAGGGCAACAAAGATGATACGAGGGCTAGGGGATTTGACGTATGAGGACAGACTTAAGGAGCTCTGCCTGTTTTCACTGGAGGAGAGGAGAGACAGGGGACATGATTGAGGTCTTCAAGTATCTCAAGGAATAAATAGGGTAAACATGGAGGATTTTAGACTAAAGCAGGAGGTATCACCAGAGGGCATGGTTTGAAGTTGGAAGGTGGAAGGGTAAGGGGGGAAAAGAGGAGGAGGTTTTTCACTGAGAGGGTTGTGGACCCTTGGAATGCACTGCCTGGTGAGCAAGTTCAGAGATCCACAGTGGAGGGCTTCAAGAGAGGATGGGACAGACACAGAAAGTGGATGTATCAGATGATGTCCTGTCCCAGGGGGGTGGGGATGGATGATACGGGTTTCTGAAGCACAAGGGATGGGAGGGTCTCTGCACCCACTAAGGATCTAAAGTTCTAGCAGACTCGATAGACTGTAAGGCCTAATCTGCTGGCAAATAGTATGTTAGTAAGTACATCAGAACCTGATACTACAACACAGGAATCAGGTACAGTAATTTATTTTATTGTGTTTGATTCACAGTTTAGACTCTGATCTGACCTTCTGATGAATTGGTTTTGGGGTCCACATGTCACACAGTAGTTTATATTTATGACAGGTTACAAAAAGTACTAAGAATAGCACAGTGGCATAGGCTATATAAGATCATGTTCCAAATGTTACTGATTCAGCAGAAAGACATTAAATGGGATTGAATGCAGTTCAGCAGCTCTCACCCCAAGCCCCCAAGCCCTGATCCCCAAATGCTCCCATGTGTGACAGGTCCTGAAGTCTCTGGTTGTAAAATGCACCCTCACCCATTCCATCAGCCTTGATTGTACCAGAGTTCAGGCTCTATCATTTCCCTAATTGTAGGGACACTGATGCCATTCCTGATTGTACCTGAATACACCTACAGTCCATGTCCATAGTGTAGTCACCCCCTCTTCCCCTCAACAGTGTACAGACACCCCCTCCTTGCTCCCAACCCATTCCATTGTGATGATTGGCTTTGTGATGGGATTGTACCACTGTATCATTGGGTGGTGGATCACTCACAGTAGGATGCTGGAGTATGTTATACATAGGCATGAGCTGTCTGTGGGTGATAACACCCAGTGGCCATACACCATACACCTCAGGCACTCGCTTGCAGATCCATTATCCTGGTGCCATTGCACTGCTCAGTGCAAGTGAGAACTGATGCTGTACCCACTCACACAGGTTCCAAAACAGGCATATTGCAGCTAACCTCTCATTTATTTGTACAATTGGGGAACTGCAGATGAGCTATCCATTGCCTGAAGCATACAGTACACTGCAAATTACATTTCAGGATACCGCACCCCATGGCAACCTTGATAACTCAGCAGTTCAGAGGGTGGTATGTTACACAGGGGAACAGGGGGGAGTGTGGACTTGCAATGGTGTATGACAGCAGGAAGATAGAGCATCGGCAAGTTATCCATTGGAGGTATGTACATTATCTCTTACAGTTTACCAGGGATGCACACATGGTTAAATAAACTGGTGGGTCTGCAGCTTTGGTGGTGCCTCAATGCATGGTACAGCTAGTTGGGTCATTACAGAGTGCAGGTCCCCAGCCCAGGTTCAGTGGAGTCAATGGCTGGCCATGGCAGGGTGTGGAGGGCAGTGACAGTCTTTGCAATAGCTCAGGTATGGGGGAAGTGAGAGTGTCTGCATACAGGGGCTTTGGATGGGGTTCCTCTGCACTATGGATATTAACCATGGTTTCCTCTGGTGCAATTGGGTCTGGAGCGCCAACACTATGCAGCTCTTATTTATCTATTTATTTATTGATAACTAGGATTAACATCTTTGAGCTGGGTGCTCATTTGCAAAGGTTCCTTGTCAGTGGGAAGGCAGACAGTATTACAAAGGATTAGACAACATAAGGTAAAAAGCATGGACAATAATTACAGCAGTTTAAACAAGCAGGTTTGTACATACAGTACAAGTCATAACACTAGAGGGTATGATATCCTCAGTTTGCGTATGTAGTAGTTAGCGGAGAGAATAGTTGGAGGTAGGGAGAAAGGAGGTTAGAGAGGGGGTAACCAGTCTGAAAACTTCAGGGAACATGTGGCTGGGGTCCCTGATGTGCCCTTTGAAGATTTTGTGAAAATATATTAAACGGTTCGAAAGTTATTCAAAAAACAATTTTCCCATTATAGTCAATGGGAAAAGTTAACAAAAAGTTCTACAGTGTCGCAAATGCAGTTTTTAGTGTCACAAATTACCCCTGTAGTGTCATGTGTCAGCCATTTTCTTTCAGTTACTGAGCACAGAAATGCTTGTCATTTAAAATTGGGACACTCTAGGGACACTGGCCCAGATATTCAAAAGGGTTGCACATGGCGCAACAGTGTTGCGCCATGCACAACCCACTGATGCGCCCAGTGCGATATTTAAGCGGAAAGTGCGCATCAAGACAACCTGGCTGCACTGAGCGCATCAGCAATGTATGCTGGCACAGGTGGGGGCGTGCCCATGCACAACCCGCACAGCCTGATATTCAGCCCGCTGTGCAGAGTCATGCATTCGCAACCTCTACCCGCGCCTGCACAAAGTTACGCTTGAAAAAGGGAATGCGATGGCCACCCACAGGTGAGCAGCTACATGAAGGGCACAACACAGCAGCTGCCACCTGTGGGTGGCCATCACCTGTTCCCGCCACACCCGGCGGTGCTTCATGCCCTGATCGCTGGCATCATTCATCCCCCAATTCCGATATCCTGGTGATCTGTGTACCACCCATTTGCTGCCCTCAGCTACCCGCCGATCGACAGCTGCAGGTTGCACATCTATTGGTTCAGAGCATGAGTTAATGGGCGTGCAGTCGACCAATCAGTTCAGATGAGAATGAATCATTCACATATCTGACTGACTAGTATGGTATGGGCTGCACGCCATTGACTCACGCCTGAACCAATGGGCATGCAGTCTCTACCAAGCTGTCAGTCGGTGGGTGGCAGGGGTAGGTGGTTGGGGTGCTGCTGCCTGCCGGCTGACAGGGGGGAGCGAGGTGGTGGGGCTCAGTGGGAGGATGGGGTGGGGGGTACATTAGATCACCAGGGATATCAGAATTTGGGGGAGGGATGAATGATGCCCATGATCGGGCTCTGGGCGGTCCACTGGACCGCCAGGGATATCGGACTTGGGGGGAATTCAGTGATGCCCACAATCAGGGCACATAGGGGTCCACTGGACCACCAGGGATATTAGCTGTTTTTTTTTTATTACGAGACTTCCCACGATCGGGCTGCAGGGGGCATCAGTCCCCGATGGCTGCTGCCTGGCAGGGTGCCAGGCGCAAGTCGTTGGGGATCGGCGCACCTGCATGCTAATGCATGCAAATGGGGCCGTAATGAGATGCAAATGGCCCCCTGTGTGCCTTGCATAAATTATGGCCCTATTTGCATGTCCCGGTTTGAATATCGCAGGTGCTATGCATGGCACAATGGCACTTGCGCCACCGCATCTCAATGCTCCACTCTGACCACTTGCGCTAGCGCAGTGCCACTGCGCTATGCACAGTGGGGGTGGCCAGGGTGCGATATTCAAAGCAGTTGCGCCATAGTGCAGCTCCTTTGAATATTGCCCTGGCCACACCCGTGAGCAACAAAGTTGAGCTGTGTCCAGGCTTGTGCCACAGCCTGGTGCAGTTTGAATATCCAGGCCACTGTGTTTACCTAGTCAAGCCCTAAGGATGCTAGCCATGTCTTTATTTTGGGGTTAAACACCCCAGAAATATGTTTTTTAAATTTTTGGGAAAAGTGGTGTCGCTAAGTAATGTCGCACCTGGGACACTTTTGTGATTTTTTTTTTCAAAAGTGTCACAAATCACAACACTACTTTGCAACACTATGGCCAAAACAACAGGAGTTGTTTGCTGCACTGCTGCAAAAGAACTGTTTGGTCTTTTGGGCTGAAATTTGGAGGTAAGAAAGTCAACATCTCACAGATGTGCCTTTTCTGGTTTGGTGACAAAATAGTACAGGACAGCAAAGTTACATCACTCCGAAGTTGACGCCTTTTCCCATAGGGTAACATTACGGCATCCGTCAAGCCTTTCGGGGGCTCATATCTCGGAAATGGTGTGAGATGCGGACTTTTCGTTGGAAAAATTCTTAGCCCCCCAAATGAGGCTAAGTTCAAAACTAGCCAGGAAAGTCACAATTCATATGAAATTTTAATATTTGTTCTACGTCATACAGTTCCTGAGATAACAATTTAGTATCCCAAGTCCTCATTTTCTGTTCCAAGGCCCATTATTCTGCATACATTCTTTGTATTCACTGTCTTTTTCAATGCAGTTTTTGGGAAAAAGAAGGGTGTGCGCTTTCATTACAGTGCCAGTTAATGTTTCCACTTGCGTTTCCATTACCGTTTGCATCACCATTCCCATCTACGCCACCATGTGCATTACAGTTTGCACTTGTGTTTGCATTACTATAACCATTTCCGTTTCCATTACTGTTTATGTTTTGTTTTGCGTCACCCTGTGCATTACCATTTCCGTTTGCTGCCACCCTTCCATTCGCATTTGCATTTGCATGTCTCTTTCATTTTGCGTCATCGTTGCTGTTACCGTTACCATTTGCGTTTCCAATTACGTTACCATGACCATGCGCGTTAGTTTGTGTTTCCGTATGTGCTTCCATTTCCATTTCCATTTCTGTTTCCTTTGGTGGTATTGTTGCTGTTACCGTTACCATTTCCGTTTTCCAATTGCGGTACTGTGACCTTGTGCATAACAGTTTGCATTTCCGAACGCGCTTATGTTTGCATTCTGTTTATGTTTCCTTTGGTGTTATTGTTGCTGTTACCATTAGCATTTGCATTTACAATTACGGTTCCGTGACCGTGCATATTACAGTTTGTGTTTCCATACACGCTTGCATTTGCATTTCCATTTATGTTTCCTTTGGCATTATTGTTGCTATTACCATTACCATTTGCATTTACAATTGTGGTACCTCACAGCGTATGGTTTGTGTTTCTAATGCGTTATGCTTATGCGTTTCTGTTTCCTTTGGCATTATTGTTGCTGTTACTGTTACCATTTGCATTTCCAATTGCAGTACCATGACCATGGGTGTTACCAGTTGCGTTCCGTACATGCTTGCATTTGCATCTCCATTTCCATCACTGTTCGCTTTGGTGTCACTTTATGCTTGCATTTCAATTACCGTTGTGTTGCCATTTACGTTTGCGTCACCATGTGCGTAACCATTTGCACTTGCATTTGCATTGCACTTACAGTTTCTATGTCACAAAAAATCATGTGGCGGGAGTGTGGGACCCGAAGGGCCCGTGCTTCTACCACCACATTCCATTTAATATTTATAGTCCTCATTCTCAAAAAGAAGGGAAATTCATGGCAAAAAACTCCATTTAATGCATCAGTTAAGGTTGTTCCACAGCAACAAAAGCTAGGAAGTTTGATGTTAGCGTTGAAAGCCCCTTGCACTCCACACCCCCCAACCAGCATCAGGATGTGTGTTGGGGTTATCGGTCCTAAATATCACCCCATTCCTATACTTCACCACCTCAGCTTATTTACACATAGAATGGGGTAAGAGTTATGGCCAATGACCCCAATGCACACCCCGATGCTGGTTGAAGGGTTGGGGTGGTGGGATGCAAGGGGGGCTTTCAATCCTAACATTTCCTCACTTTTAGTACTGTGAAACGACCATAACTGATGCATTAACAGAGTTGTTTGCCATAAATATATATAGGTGTGCGGTTATTGGGGATTAAGCAACACACTGGGTGTTGTGAGGACACTCAGCCAGCAGCCTCGTGCTTCACAATGCACTCGGGGTATTCATTAATCCCTAATAACTGCACACCCTGGAGTGGGTTACTTCCTACTAATAGAACTATGCCCTTGAGTGGGTTGCTTCAATCTTAAAACATGTTTTAAGAAATGAAAATGAAATTAAAAACTGACTTCAGGGGCCAGATCTTCAATAGCTTGCCCATGTGCAAAGCCTAGTTTTTCTGCACAAACCCAGATTTGTGCAGATGTCCATATTCCAAAGCCCTGTTATGGACAAACAAGGTTTGTGTCCAGGAGACTTTCTGAGGTTGGCACAATACAAATGGAAAGCCATGGACCTGGAATCTGGTGAAGTCCTTTAATCACAGAGTGCAAGGTAATTTTGCATGGTCCCCTTGTATGGTGCAGATATACACAATTATCCCTGTTACTAATGATGCCATCCCCCAGATTACAGCCACAACTGAGGACTCAGCCCCTTCCTGTTGTCAAATGGACCCCTCCATGGTACCGTCACTCACTGTGTCCACAGCTTGGTCATGCAGGTGCATATGGCAACCACTGCATTTTGGAAGAGGGTGAACTTTTAGGTTTCTTCAGCTATTGTAGTTAATGTCAGTAATTGTTTGATATGCCATGCTAGGCTCTCAGCCTATCATGCAGCACATGGCACACCAAACAATTACTGTGATTCATTGCAACAGCAAAGTAAGCCTTAAAGTGCACAAAAAACCGAAATGAAAAAAAAATACAGAACAAAGGGTAACACTTTAACGGTCACTGACAGCAATCATCCCAATAAGAAAAAAACAGTATTTTTCTTCACTTGTACTGCCATGGAAGCCATTTAAGGCATATCATTTAGCACATAGCCCATTTACTGAGATACACTGCAACAGCAGCCAAATGAGCCTAAAACTGCACAAAAACAATGAACAGGGTTGATGTTTTTGGTGACTGCAACCCGGTTACCATCAATTACTGTCATTTTACATATATTTTTGGTGTTTGTGCCCTTTTAGGCTCATTTTACTGTTGCAGTGAATCTCAGTAATTGTTTAACGTGCCATGCTAGACTCTTGGCCTAACATGCAGCACATGGCACACCTACTGATCACAAAACATATTGCTGAAATGTAAATGGTTCTGTGCTGGCGTTTGGGTGCTCAGTGTTGAGTCGGTGGGTGCAATATGTTTTTTAAAAAAGTTGCCATCTTACAGACTCCTGTGGATCTGAGAAATTTGTGGCTTACCCAACACTTCGTTTACTGCTGCTGTTACTTGCTGTTATATGCTTTTCTGCTGCTACATGGCTTCGATGCACTTGCACATAAAATAAATAAGTACTGTGAGTACGTTTGGAGTGCTGACCATTTTTTTGTTCTACAGAAGTGCTTTTACAAAAATAAATATGATATTAACCAGGATTTCTTTTTAAGTTTAGCAGATAAGCAGGTAGTTTAAAAGTAGTTCTGGTGTTCTGATGCCTCCCACACAATATAAGCCCCTAAAGAGATCAGGTCTACACAAACTGGGCACCTACAGAGACCAGGTGCTATTCATTTACTCCCCATTACAACATGTATTTTATTTCTCATTACAGAACTCTCCAAACTGTAGATATGGTGTTCTGATGCTTAATACAAAATGAACCCCAGCACTAACCAGGTCCAAGTGATATACTCCCCAAAACTGCATTTTTTTTGCTCAGTACAGAACAAACTATTTAGCAGCAGTAACATTTAAGGTGCCCCTGATAGAGAATAGGATCACACAAAATGCCTCCCCCGCCACAGGGACCAGGCCACACAGAATGATCCCCATGTAGAGACTTGGTCTATAGAATAGGTAAATATGTATAACCATTTAATCTAGGAAACCTGCAAAAATGCTTTATAATCAACTCTCTCTGCCCCTACCCCACCCTTCATACCCCAAGCTCAGCATCTTGGGACCATGAGGCAAGGTCTGACTACATGTCTCTGTGTTTCCCAAATAGCAAATGTGTACCTGTACAATCTGCAGACATCTGACACAGCAGGGAACAAAGGAGCAGTTGAGATGCAGAGAGAATAGCCCACTGTAGTGCCCGTAACGTGCATAACTCCAAACTTCAGGAGGACAACATGTCTTGTCCAGAATGTAGGTGGCAGTACAAAGAATACAGACCCACCAGGTCCACAGCTTTAAAGAGCCATGGGGTGATGACTGAAGGTGTCAGCATGCATTTCTGGTTCTGAACATTCTGGGCCGGTGGAGGAACCAATAGTAACGTGGGTATCAAAAGGACATGAAAATAACACGCCGTGGAAAAAGGGAATTTTCTAAATAAATGAATTCTAACAAACTGCAAGGTTTTGGCAGCATGTCAGTAACAAAAAGAAGGTCACCAGGCACAATAAAGCTTTTGAACTGCAGTTCATGCAAATTAAAGGCACAGACTGCTTAGGATGAGGTACTAGATGGACACTACATGTAATGAATGTTACAGCTGTATAAAATGATTAAATAAAAGGCAAAAACTTTTATTCTGTACAGGGAGTTCTTGGGGGAGGCTTAAATGAAGTAATTAGATAACACATTAACAACAGTTGGATTTCTAAGGCACAATAACTGGCTGTATTTAAATACTTAAATTGGGAATGGAAGCAATGTCACAAAATGGAACCCTATTTGAAGGGCTAAATCGATGTTTGTGATAAAACTGAAAGAGCATAGTGGAACCAAACTGGGTCATGTTATGTTTAGTATCTCTCCTAATGTGGGACTACAAATTAGGTGTGTCATGTGAACCTTTTAACAATTCAGCAAAATGTTACAGGGTGTCAATGTGCAGTATGTATGAGTCTCTCAATACTGTATTCATGCCTATATATATATATATATATATATATATATATATACAGTGTCACGGTAGTGCCACTATAGTTAGGGTTGAGGAGCCATTTACATGTTAAACCCAAAAATTTGCACCTTAATAACTTTGCAACTGTTTGACAGATTTGCCTGAAATTTGGCATACATGATCAAGATCTACACGCCTTGGGATCTGCCAAGTTTTGGACTGGTCGCATTTACAGCTGTGGAGTTATTAAGCATGATCTGCACACGCGTTTACGCTTTTCTGGAATTTTACTGTTGGGCCTCCAGGTCGCATGGTTTGCATGACCGGTCCGAAATCTTCAGGGAACATGCAGTCAGGGTCCCCAGTGTGCCTTTTGAAGATTTCGTGAAAAAATATTAAACGGTTCAAAAGATATTCAAAAAACAATTTCCCATTATATCAATGGGACAAGTTAACAAAAAGTTCGACAGTGTTGCAAATGCACTTTTTAGTGTCACAAATGGCCCTTTTATTGTCTCATCCACCATTTTGTTATAAGTTAGTGATCAGAAAAATGCTTGGCATTTAAAATTGGGATCATCTAGCAGCATAATTATTTTTGTATTCACCCAGTCGGGCCCTGAGGATGCTAGCCATGTCTTTATTTTTGGGTAAAACACCCCAGAAATATGTTTTTCAAATTTCTGAAAAAAGTACTTTCGCAAAGTATTGTCGCACTTATGACACTGTTGAATGAATTTTCGAAAGCTTTCGCAAACTTCGACAGTACTTTTCTAGGCTGTGGGAAAATGACAGCAATTCTTTGGCACAATGCTGCAAAAGAACGGTTTAATGTTTTGGCATGAAATTTGGAGGGAACACAGCCGACATCTCACAGATGTGCCTTTCAGTGTTTTGTTAAAAAAAATATTACATGGCAGCAAAGTTATGGCACTCCAAATTTGACACTTTTTCCCATAGGATAACATTATGGCGTCCGATGTATTACAGGAATCCTTTGGTGTCCTGCTGCAGAATAACAGTTTGGTCTTTTTGGCTGAAATTTGGAGGGAACACAGCCAACATCCCACAGATGTGCCTTTTTGTGGTTTGGTGAAAAAAATATGACAGGGATCCAAAGTTATGGCACTCCGAACTTCTCTTTTCCCCCCATAGGATAACATTACAGCGTTAGCCGCACCTTTCAGGGCCCATATCTCAGATATGGTTCGAGATACGGACTTTTCATCAGAAAAGTGCTTAGCCCCCCAGTGAGGGCTAACTACAAAACTAGCCAAAAAAGTTGTAAATCATATGACTTTTACATTTTTTTCTACGTCTTACGGTTCCTGAGATATAAGCAATTTAGTATTCTAACTCCTCATTTTCTGCTCCAAGAACCATTATTATGCATACATTCTTTGTACTCACTGTCTTTTTTTATGCAGCTTTTGGGAAAAACCAGCCTGTGCGCTTGCATTACTGTTACCGTTACCGTTTTCGCTTGTGGTTCCGCTCCTCTTCACTTACTGTTCACGTCAACGCCACCATGTGCGTTACCCTTTGCATTTTCATTTGCGCTTGCTTTTGTGTTGTTTTTAACATTTCTGTCTACACTACTGTTTCTCTTTATGTTTCACTTTGCATCACCATGCGCACTACTATTTGCATTTGCGGGCACAATTTTACTATGTGACAAGACATCATGTGGCGGGAGTGCGGGGCCCGCTCCCGCCGCCGCATTGCATTTACTATTTCTCATTATAATTCTCAAAAAGATGGGACATTAGAGGTAAAAAAAACTCCATTTAATGCATTAGTTAGGGTTGTTCCACACTGACAAAAGCAAGGAAATTCGGTGTTAGGGTTGAAAGACCCCCATGGCACTCCCTGCCCACACCCCCAACCGGCATCGGGGTGTGCATTAGGGTTGTCGGTCCTAACTCTCACCCCATTCTCCTACACCTCTGCTTCTGTACACGTGTGATGGAATGAGAGTTATGGCTGACAACCCTAATATGCACACTGATGCCAGTTGGGGGTGTGGGCAGGGGGAGGCCAAGGGGGTCTTTCAACCCTAACACCGAATTTCCTCGCTTTTGTCGGTGTGGAACAACCCTAACTAATGCATTAAATGGAGTTTTTAACCTCTAACATATATATATATATTTATATATATCAAATAATAAAACAAAATTGTTATATTAAAAGCATGCTGAAAATAGAAAATAGAGTATATTATAGTGGCACGGTAGTGCCACTATAGTTAGGGTTGAGTACCCCATTTAAAGTTCAAGTGTGAAATATTGCATCTTAATAACTTTGCCACAGTATGACAGATTTGCCTGAAATTTGGCAGGCGTAGAGTGGTGCTACAGATCTCTGGATCTGCCAAGATTCGTAATGACCAGATATACGGTTGCGGAGTTATAAATCAACATTCTGTAACGCATTTAGACTTTTTTGAGCATTCTTTGCTCATGCCTACAGGTTGCATGGTTTGTGTGACCAGTCCAAAAACTTCAGGAAACATGCAGCCAGGGTCCCCGATGTGCCTTTAGAAGATTTCTTGACAAAATATTTAACGGTTCAAAAGTTATTCAAAAAACAAGTTTCCCATTATAGTCAATGAGAAAAGTTAACAAAAAGTTCAACAGTGTTGTCAATGCAGTTTTTAGTGTCGCAAATGACCCCTGTAGTGTCATGAGTCAGCCATTACTTTTCAGTTAGTGGTCACAGAAATGCTTGGCATTTAAATTTGGAACCCTCTAGGGACACAATTCTTTTTGTGTTGACCTACTCGGACCCTGAGGATGCTAGCCATGTCTTTTTTGGTGGGTTAAATACCCCAGAAATATGTTTTTGAAATTTTTGTAAAAAGTAGTGTCTAACTCATGATACTTAAGTGATTTCCTTTGCGAAAGTGTCATGATTTGCAGCACTATTTTGCAACACTATGTCCAAAATAACAATAATTCTTTGCCACCTTGCTGCAAAACAAGGGTTTGGTCTTTTGGGCTGAAATTTGGAGGTAAGAAAGCCAACATACCACAGATGTGCCTTCTCATAGTTTGGTGACAAAATATTTCACAGATGGAAAGTTACAGTACTCTGAAGTTGACACTTTTTCCCATATACTAACATTGCAGGCATCCGCTGTGCCTTTCGGGGCTCATATCTCAGAAATGCTTCAAGATACAGACTTTTCATCAAAAAATTACTTAGACCCCCCCCCCACTAGGGAGCTAAGTGTAAAACTAGCCAGGAAAGCCATAACTTATATGACATTTTATTTTTTTTTTCTATGTCATACGGTTCCTGCGATATAAGCAATTTAATATTCCAAAAGCTCATTTTCTGCTCCAAGGCCCATTATTTTGCATACATTCTTTGTATTCACTGTGTTTTTCTATGCAGTTGTTGGTGAAAAAAGGGTATGCACTTTCTTTACTGTCACAGTTAGTGTTCCCACTTGCATTTCCGTAACCCAGTTGCGTTACCGTTCCCCTGTACGCCACTGTGTGAGTTACCCTTTGCGTTTTCATTTGCACTTGCATTTGCATTACTGTTAACATTTGTGTTCCCATTATTGCATTTTGTTTTGCATCACGGTGTGCATTACCATTTTCATTTGCATAAGTGCTTTCATTTGCATTTGCATTTTCTTTGGCATCATCGTTGCTGTTACCATTAGCATTTGCATTTCCTATTGCGGTACCATGACCATGCGCATTACCAGTTGTGTTTCCATACGCACTTGTGTTTCAAGTTTCCATTTGTGTTACTGTTACCATTTATGCCACCATGTGCATTACCCCTTTGCATTTTTGTTTGCGTTTGAGTTTACATTATTAACATTTGTGTTTCCATTATTGTTTTTGTTTTTGTTTTGTTTTGTGTTACCGTCTGCATTACCAATTGCATTGGCGTATGCACTTCCATTTGTGTTTCCTTCAGCGTCATCATTGCTGTTACTGTTAGCATTTGCATTTCCTATTGTGATGCCATGACCATGCACGTTACCATTTGCATTTCTGTATGCTCTTGCTTTTGTGTTTCCATTTGCATTACCATTCCTGTGTACGCCACTGTGTGCGTTAGCCTTTGCATTTTCATTTGCACTTGCATTTGCGTTACTGTTAACATTTGTGTTCCCATTACTGTTTTTGTTTGCATTTTGTTTTGCGTCACCGTGTGCATTACCATTTGCATTTGTGTACAACTTGGCACAATATAGGAAGGCAGCTGCAAAGGCTAACAAAATGCTGGGATGCATTGCAAGGGGTATATCCTCGAGGAAGGAGGAGTTGATTCTGCCACTGTATAGGTCATTAGTTAGACTACACCTGGAGTACTGCGTGCAGTACTGGTGCCCGTATCTGAAGAGGGACATTAAGTTACTGGAGGGGGTGCAGTGCAGGGCAACAAAGATGATCAAGGGGCTGGGGGACATACCATATGAGAGGAGGCTGAGGGAGTTGAACATGTACTTACTGGAGGAGAGGAGGGACAGGGGAGACATGATTGAAACCTTTAAGTACATGAAAGGAGTAAACAAGACCAGTACAGAGGGGCTGTTCCAAGTAAGGAAGGGGAGGGACACCAGGGGCCATGATATGAGACTGGAGGGAGGAAGGTTCAGGAGGGAGATGAGGAGACACTTTTTTACAGAGAGGATGGTGGCTGGGTGGAAAATGTTACCTGCAGAAATGGTATCCAGTTGAACAGTGGACTGCTTCAAAATGGGATGGGACAGGACAAGGGGGAGGGTCAATGGAGGGGAAGGGTGGAAGGGAGGGGCAGATGCAGAATAAGTGGTGATAGCTGCACATTCGAGCAGACTTGATAGACCTCTGGGCCTTTATCTGCTGGCAAATTTCATCTGTTCATATGTTTGTATGTTCATGTATGTGTTTCCGTTTGTAATTCCTTTGGCATCATTGTTGCTGTTACCATTAGCATTTGCATTTCCTATTGCGGTACCATGACTGTGTGTTTTTTCTGGTTGTGTTTACATACTCGCTTGCGTTTCCATTTCCATTTGCATTTCTGTTCCCGTCTACACCACCGTGTGCGTTACTCTTTACATTTTCATTTGCACTTGTGTTTGCATTACTGTTAACATTTGCTTTCCCATTACTGTTTTTGTTTGCATTTTGTTTTGCATCACCGTGTGCACTACCATTTGTGTTTGCGTACATGCTTCCATTTGTGTTTCCTTTAGCGTCATCATTGCTGTTACCATTAGCATTTGCATTTCCTATTGTGGTACCATGACCGTGCATGTTACCAGTTGTGTTTCTGTACACACTTGCATTTCAGTTTCCATTTGTATTACCGTTCCTGTCTAAGCCACCGTATGCATTACCCTTTGCATTTTCGTTTGTGCTTGTGTTTGTGTTACTGTTAACATTTGTGTTTCCATTACTGGTTTTGTTTGCATTACATTTTGCATCACCGTGTGCATTACCATTTGTGTTTGCATATGCACTTCTGTTTGCGTTTCCATTTGTGTTACCTTTACCACATAAGCCACCATGTGTGTTAACCTTTGAGTTTTCATTTGTGCTTGTGTTTGTTACATGCTTCCATTTGTGTTTGCATTTCCTTTGGCATCATCATTGCTGTTACCATTAGCATTTGCATTTCCTATTGCAGTACCATGACCGTGCACATTAACTGTTGCATTTCTGTATGTGCTTGTGTTTCTGTTTCCATTTGCATTACTGTTCCCGTCTACACCACTTTGTGTGTTACCTTTTGCGTTTTCATTTGCGCTTGCGTTTGCATTACTGTTAACATTTGTGTTTCCATTACTGTTTTTGTTTGTGTTTCATTCTGTATCACTGTATGCATTACTATTTGCATTTGCATATGCACTTCCGTTTACATTTCCCTTAGTGTCATCATTGCTGTTACCATTAGCAATTGCATTTCCTATTGTGGTACCTTGACCATGCGTGTTACCATCAGCGTTTCCGCATGTGCTTGTGTTTGCATTTCCATTTGCATTACCGTTACCATATATGCTACTGTGTGCATTACCCTTTGCATTTTCATTTGTGTTTGCTGAACTGTTAACATTTGCGTTTCCATTACTGTTTTTGTTTGCATTTCCTTTTGCGTCACTGTGTGCATTTCCATTTGCATTTGCGTACATTCTTCCATTTGCATTTGTGTTTCTGTTTGTGTTTCCTTTGGTGTCATCATTGCTGTAACCATAACTGTCTGCATTTCCAATTACGTTACCGTGCTCCTGTGCATCCGGTTTTCATTTCCATACACGTTTGTGTTTGCATTTCTGTTTTCATTAACATTTGTGCTTGTGTTTGTATTACCGTTTGCGTTATCATTTACGTTTGCATCACCATGTGTGTTAGCATTTGCACTTGAGTTTGCGTTGCGGTTACTTCACTATTTATAGTGCACATTCTCAAAAAGAAGGGAAATTCATGGAAAAAATTCAGTTTAATGCATCAGTTAGGGTCATTCTACATCAACACAGGTGTGTAAATTAGATATTATGGTTTCCACCCCCTTGCACCCCACCCCCACCCTGCCCCCACCAGCAGGTATCGGGGTGTGCTTTGGGGTCATCAGTCCTAACTCTCACCCCATTCTCCTATACTGCATCACCTCAGCTTGTCTGCACATGGGATGGGGTGAGAGTTAGGAACGAAGACCCCAACGCACACCCCGATGCCTGTTGGTGGGGGTGGGCTGAGGGTGCGGTGCAAGGTGGTGGAAACCCTAACATGAAATTTCCTCACTTTTGTCACTGTGGAACAAGCCTTACTGATGCAATAAACTGAGTTTGTTGCCATGAATATATATATATATATATATATACACATATGCACACCCATACATACATACACTATTTTTGCATCTTATAGTTGTTAGTTTTCTGACAAATTCCCACAAACTTGTTTCTGTCCACCTGATGGAATTTTGAATGAGTTAAGTAAATGTTATAAATTTCTTCAAGGCCTGATCCAGCAACTCAGCAAATACACACTCATTACATTATATTATCAAAAGACAAAAAAACTGTCTTCGGTTTCCAAATGTTTGGTCAGGAATTTTGTAAATGGTATATTTATATACCAGTATCTCACAAGTTCTCCAGTAAGATCTCTGCCATTTCAGAAATAAAATCAAGCCTACATGAAACTTCCAAAAATGATAAAAACAGTAGTATAGAAAAACATAAAGGGAACTTACAAGCTCAAATGAGCAGACTGGTTGGGCCATAGGCCCTTATCTGCTGACAGTGTCTATGTAGCCATGTTTCCGAACAATAATTTTCCTCCTAATAAATGTCATGATCTCTTTCATTCTTAAAAATAGCACATTCTTTATCATGTGAAAATCTCCATCTTGGCATCAAATAAGATCTTATCTTATAAAAAGTGATGCAATGCCTAAAGTTTGTCGTGATTGATTGAAAAACATCTACATGTCTGTCATGTACAGTATTACATCTTTTGATACAGGTTGTATATTGTATTTGCTATGCTTGTATTTATGTACATATTATGTGTAACCATGTATTTTATACATTAAAACCCCAATGAAAATGAGTCTCAGCTCAACTGGGCTATCCTTTTCTGAAATTTCAGAATAAAATATGTATTACTACTATGACTACTACTACTACTACTACATGTTGTAAGAGATCAAAGCACATTAACACATACCATGGCTACATTATTATCAGACCTAAAATTTATTTATAGAAATTATGCACAATTACATTACTAATATTGTAAATTAAAATATTACTGTTCAGACCTTCTTACTGCTTAGATTGCTCATTCCAACTATGAACAATACATTTATGTCCTACAGCCTAGAGTTGGAGGTCCAAAACACAAGAGACACCTGACAGTTGTCCCTTACAGATTTCTTTCTCAGTTGTTTTGTTTTATTTATTTTATTTCATTTATTGAATCTTGGATAACAACACTTTTGAGTAATACAACTCATTTACAAATGTTCCTCATCAGTAGTACAAAAACAAACAAGGTAAACAATAGATAAGAAAATAGCAGACATCTGGGATATACTTAAAAAAATACATTGAAAGCAATTAAAATAGCACTGAATGTAACTCAATATAACAGTAGAGGTGACTAAAGGAGAGGACAGCCTGGGAGGCCATGTCAAAATCTAGGAGACAAAGTAATGGGGTGTAAGGTTGGGGGTGGGAGAAATGAGAGGGGGATAAGGAAGAGTTGCACAAGAGGTGGAGGGGGAAGGAGCGAAGTTTCAAAGGATGTGATGGGGATAGAGAGGTGAGGGGAGGGGGTGGAGGGAGGAGAATGGGGTGAGTGCAGAGAAGGGGGAGTGCTGGCAAAGGGAGGGTGGATGGAGACAAATTAATAGTGGAGGAAGAAAATGTGATGTTTAGCCAGGGGAGGCGGCAGCCTAACAAGCCTTGTTGAAAACACAAGAGTGAGAGTAATGTGGGTGGAAGAGAAAGTAAGAAAGAGATGTAGGGGGAAGGAGGGGAAGAGTACTGCAAAAGAGGTGGCATGAGATAAGAGAATGAGTGGGGGTGAAAGAAGGAAGGTGAGGAGGAGCAGGAGAAGAGCATGTAGATATGCAAGCAGGGAAGAAGCAGGGGTGAGGGGTGGAGGAGAAAAGGCTTGAGGGTAGGATTGAAATGATGTGCCAAAAGTTAAAAGTGTCAAAAGGTATAAGTACAAAGATGACATACAGTATGCAGAAGGCTGCTAAGGGCAGCAGTTGCATACACTGTTTGCTAATAAATGCTGCCGGAGTTTGTGTTTGAAAGGGCCAAGTTTTGACTCCTCAGAGATGTCCCTACCCAGGGAGTTGAGCCAGGGGGAGCTCTATAACTGAAAGGCCACTGACCTAAACTGGTGTGGCATCTGGGCACAGTAAAGACCTTAGTTGCCGAGCTGTGAGTACATTGTGTACTGTGACAAGAGCTAAGGAGTTGCTGGACGCCAGGGGGTAGTAATCCAAATTGTGCCTTCTTGGCAAATAAGCAAATCTGATATTGTATCCCACTGAATAATTGAAGCCAACCAGGCTGAGCATATAGGTCACACATGTGTGTGAGGTGGGCAGCCCCAGTAAGGAGTCTGCATGCTTTGTTAAGAGCAACAATGATCCTATGAAGGGATGCAGCAGTGGCAGAGCTCTAAACAACCAGACAATAACTGATAATGGCAATGACAGAGCTGAAAATTGCTATTCTTAGTGACTCAGGAGTCAGGCTATGCTTGCGCCTGTGGAGTAGGCCAATCCTTATGTTGACAGCTCAATCTACATTATCAATATGTTGCAAGTAGGTGAGTGAGCTATCAACAGTGACCCCTAGATATCCGAAGGCATGGATATGTTCAAGCTGGGTGCCAATGCCGTTTGTGATGAACAAGGGCTTGGACTTGTGTTTCTTATGGGCACTGTTGAAAAGCATCACTTTGGTCTTTTTATAATTTAGCACCAGTTTTTGAGTGCTGAACCACTTTTCCACTTCTAAAAAAGTGTGTTGAAGGTTATCCTGGAGGATCTTAGTGTCAAGGTTACTAGAATAGATCATGGCAAAAGAAATTGGCATAAGACCGGAGGCATTGCTTTTTGCCAATCTGGGAAAATACTTTGGTAAAGCAATTAGGACTCCAATTGAAAAAACTGCGAAGGCCTGGTGGATGTTTCTTACACCTTCCCAAAGAAAGGAGCAGGCAAAGGCAGTAGTGCAGCTGGTGTTAAGAAATCCCAATTTTCTTATTGGAGGCAAGGTCATCACTAAACGTTGTGCAGCACAGTTAGAGGGCCTCACATTAAGGGAGGTTATAAAAGATCATAGAGTTGTTCTCCCAGTGAGATGTGGGTCTATGAATTTTTTTTAAAGAATTCAGCTGGATAAAATGTAGGAGAAGGCTAGGAAGGAACTGGGGGGTTCACCAACAAATCCTTTTACTTGGGAAAATCTTTCTGCATTAAATCTATCATCCAATTGTTTATCCAAGGTACGTAAGGTATTATTGGACTACCTCAGTCTGAAGTCCCCAGTTTAAAAGTATTATACTGGGAGGGGGCAATGGCCCCTCAATAGTTAGCTTGGAATGGTATTTGGAAAGGCATCAAATATATACCTATAACTAGGTAAAGAATTATGCAGTACTTTATTGCTTCAGATATGTATTTTACCCCTAAGAAACTGTGTGATAGACAGCTTAGACAGACGATCTCTGTTTCAGATGTGGGGTTGAGCTAGGTGACACCCTACATGTTATGTGGAATTGTTGTAAAATACAGTCGCTATGACTGGAGATTAAGCAACAGATGGACCCCATGTTAGACTATTCAGAGTTTATAGTGCCAGAAGTTTGTACTTTTGGGGATATGTCATGATTAACAGGATCCACACCCAAATATCATTCATCATTGATGACAGCTATAGTTAAATCTTTCATATTGAAACATTGGAAAGATGATCAATGTTATAATTATAAACATTGGTCAAGGGATCTTATATGGGCCCTGGATAGAATTAGGAGATTTATGTGCTTAAAGGGTAAGAAGGGTCTGTTTGATAAAAGATGGTCGACTTTGGAGGCCATTTATCTATTACAGGTTGGCAGTAATGAAACATAGATCTGTCTGTTGAGTTGGGATTAGTACAAAAGAAGATTGAACTGTAGAGTCGGATGGCTTAAATGAACAGGGTATAGTGCCTAGTGGCAACATTCCATAAGTTTCTGTTCAGCCGAGGTGGTTTATAGGGAATTACTAGGTGGATCTAGGCTATGCCTTGCTGGGTGATAAATAGTTGTGGCTCTCTCTCCTTCCAGGGGACACAGAGGGGGTTCTCCATTCAAGTTAATTAGTGTTATAAGTTTATAACTAAAGAGTAATATATTCTAATGTGTTGGTCAAAGTGTGCTAATATGTAATGGAGGGTCAACCCCATTACTGTGTGTGTATATAGTTATGGGTGCATATAGGTTACACAACCAGTTTTGGGTTTGTGGAGCCTGGAGGAATCCGGGTTAGTGTTTTTATGTATGACTGTATGTCTTGTCTGTACGGAAAAAACTAAATCAATAAAAATGTTTGGAAAAAAAAATAGAATAGATCATGGCATCATATGCATAGAGCAGAATCTGTTTATCACAGGCTGGCGGGCAGTTATTCAAGAAGATACTGAAGAGAAGGGACCCCAGTATAGATCCCTGAGGCACTGTAGAATGGACTGACTTCCATTCTGAGAGGACATTGGTTATCTTGACCTGCTGTGAATGGTCTTCTAAGTAGCTTTTGAACCAGCTGACAGCATCATTTGACACCCCTATGAGTGATAATTGCCAGAGTAGCAATGAGTGGTTCACAGTATCAAAGGCCTTCATCAGGTTGATAAAGGCAGACCCTACCAGATGGCCTTGGTTGATCACATTATGTATGAAACCAGTGAAGTCTAACAGTGCAGTGGTAGTACTATGACTTTTACAAAAGCCATGCTGCTGGGGACATTGAATATTGTATTTATCCAGGTACTCCACAAACTGATCAGCAATTATATGCTCTAGTGCTTTCGATAGATGTGGTAGAATGGAGACTGACCTGCAGTTCGTGTGGTGTGCCCCACCTCCATCTTTGTGCACTGGGATTACAAGGGCCCATTTCCATTTTGAGGAATTGCCCAAGTCTTAGAGAAAGGTTCAGAATCTTGGTAAGAGGTGTAAGAGTTTCCTCAAGGGTGAGGGAAAGAAATTTGAGATCTAGATTGTCCCCACTAAATCTTGATTTACCAAGTGCTCTGTGTGTGTACTTTCTAGCCTCGTGCTTGCCAACCTCTTTGAAGTAAAAAGGTGCGGGGGGGGCTATTGCTGAGCATCACAGAGCAGACAGTGGCAGCAACAGAGTCCATGAAATAATCAGGGGGAGGACACTGCTGAAGTCTGTAAAGACATTGTTTGATTGTGCTTATGCAACTGAATAAGATGATGCTTGTGTGACTTGATTTACATTGTTGCTTTCTGCCTCTCTACCCATGAGGTTTGCCACCCTATAGAGGTATGACACAAGGAATCCTAGAGCAGGGTTCCCCCCCATAGGTGCCACAGAAATGATTCCGTTGGCTAAAGGTAGCTTAGGAAGAAGTCCACGGGTAAGAGAGATGAGCCGCTGGAGGAGGAGGTGTGGATGGTGGGGCAAAGAGAAACAAATCCTGTGAAGGCCCCGGGTAAGTTACCTTATAAATCCTGATGGAGGACTGATGTAATTTCTCCACCCAATCAAACCTCAGGCTTAAAGCCTTCCCATTCAATTGTGCTTGTGCAACTGTATAAGATGGTGCTTGTGTGACTTGATTTACGTTGTGGTTTTCCATCTCTCTATCCATGGGATATACCATCCTATAGGGGTATGATGGGAGGAACCCAATAAAATGGTTCCCCCTATAGGTGATGGGGGAATGATTCTGTCAGCTAAAGGTAGCTTAGAGAGAAGGCCAAAAAGAATACCCAATCGGGTATTGAGCATCAAAGAGGCGAAGATGATGAATGAATTCTGAGAAGATGATTAAGGGTGGGCTTCCTGAGGAGAGGGGAAAGCGGGGGCCTCCATCCAACAGTGGAACCTAACTAATTAATCTAAGAAAGCACTAATCGTAACCAATATTATGACCATTGGCACGGAGGAGAGGAAAATCCCTCTTTGAGGAGGAAACCTCTGGGGATCCAAAGCCTAGGTTGCCTTCCCTCCAGGCTGATGATGTTTGATTTAAGGACGAATGTCACTAAAGAGAAGGATATGAGTAAGGGTAGATGATGACGGGATAGGGAGAAAACCTCAAAAGAAAACACGGATGATGACTGAGAAAAGCCAGGAAGGCATAAAAGATTGAAAAGGAAACAGGAAATAAACCTGAAACTGATCTTGAAGGATGGTGGACAGCAGCACAGATTGAAGAAGGAACATGAGGCAGCATGGGCCTGAGAGGGGAATGCTTGAGTAGTCAATAGGAAGGAATACATCCATGTAGCAGTCAGAGAGGCAAGGGCATCCAGATGCGCTCATGAGAAGACTAAGGATGATGAAGACTGATGATGACAATCATTACAGAAGTTCAGCAGTTTAGTGAGGTAGCATGAGACCTAAGAGAGGTAAGCATGATTGAGCAATGGGAGCAAGTAGACTCTGAGGCCAAGAAGGAATGCCTGGAAACTGAGGGTATGCTCGGGTTGAGTGATCGATGAGAGCAAAATTTACGATGGACGATGATGGAGTGAAGCCAGGACTGGAGTGAATCCTTGATGGCTGGTACGAGATAAGGCATGGTGAATGATGACCAGAGTCGTGAACCTGATACATGTGGCAGGAGGGCCGAGGGTTGATGAGGCAGCATATGATTCATGATAGGTATGCCCAAAACAAATATTGATTGCAAGCCAGACGGAGTCAGCCGAGGCATACTAATGAATGGCAGGAGAAGGCTGATGGTGAGAACTTCAGAAGAGTGGTAGGGATACAATTAGGGAAAGTGATGGCAGGATAGTGGAAAAAAAAAACAAAAGAAAACATTGGTCAAAGCTTGATCAATAAAAGTGAGGAAAGAGACAGAGGGCAGACTGAGTGAAGGAGGGCCAGACAGAAGCACTCAGACACCGGACAGAGCAGCGGGACTGTTTCTGTTTTTTGTTTTTGTCTGTAAAGAGGTCACGTAACAAAACAAAATGGTCCTGGATTTTCCCTCATGGAACAACACAAGACTGGGAGGGGTCTAGGACAGCATCCAAAACAGCACATAACCTGGGACCCAGCACTGTAATGAAGATGTGAAAATCAACATGCAGAAGGCCAATCCGTCTACACTTTTTGAGATCCTGATTGCTGTCCTGGTTGAAAAAGAAAATCAGGAATACAGCTCTCAAAGTGTCAGAGAAAGAATAATGCAACAGGCAAAAGTAGAAACATCAGGCAAGTTAATACATAATTGTGATGAACAGCGTGAAATAGCTCAACAGTGAAACCATCTACCATGGGAGCAGTGCTTGAGTTTAGGGTCGTAACCACCAGTTAAACTGCGTGCATGCAATGGTGGGCAAGACCCACAAGTGAGTGAGGCAGTATGATAAGATAAGACACAGATCTGGGAGAATCCCCAAATGGGTAGTTGGAGATGGAATGAGGGTACAACAAAAGAAACCAGGAGCCAATGGGTAATGGGCAGATGGGAGAAGAGAGAATACCATTCCAGGTCATAATGTAGTACACTTAATAGCGCATGGCATTGTGCCAAAATCCGGACCTGTGCACTCTCCGTGTTGGCCACCCCTGGAGTTAGAATCCTTAGTGGGGGGATCCGGGGGTGAAGTCACCTGTAATGGGGAATGTGGGGGGCAGAGCCCCTCACAGAAACAAAATTATCAATAAATCGCGCAACGTGATTATTTCAAACGACATTCTGCCATGAGCGGTATTGACCCCATGCCAGAGAATACAGAGCGCAAGGCAAAAGGCAGAGCAACTGAGAGACAGGACTTAGGCATTGAGAGGTGGGTGAGCAAGTGTTTAGCCATTTGTAGGTTACGGTAGGAGTTGAAGGACTGAAATAAATGAGCGAGCGATGTGGTACAGAAAAACAAAGGCAACACTGCACTGAACAGCACCGGAAAATGAGTGGGGGGAAGGGAGAGGAGCAACCAAGGCCACCCAAGCAGCCAGGTAACTGGTGCAAGAAACAGGGCCGTGAGAAATGGCAGACGTGGGGGGATTGTGAGAGACTGCAGGAGGAGTGGCAGACGGAGGCTAGGTGTGGGTTGCCAGCATGAAGCACCACTGAGGAGGTGAGCTAGAGTGGCAGCCAGGCAAACAAAATCAGGAGCTAGAGGAAGGGAACAAAATGAAAGGCTGCAGCTGGAGGTGTAGGGAACAACAGGCCTGAGTGAAGAAGGGTGGCGCCTCCAGCTGCAATGAGAAACAAATCCTGGGAAGGCCCAGTGTGAGTTGCCTTATAAAGCCTGATGAGGGAGTGACGTAGTTGTTCCACCCAATTGATTTTTAGGCTTACAGCCTTCCCATTAAAAATATTGGCTATGGCCAATGTTTTTAGAGTCAGGCTTCCATCAATGTTAAGCAAGTTGGGTTCTCTCTTGGGATCTTTGCAAGTGACATCTTTTTGTTGCTCCAGAAATTTTTACTGTCACCCCAGGAGTTGGAGAGCACATCCCTAAAGTATTGATTTTTTGCAAAACAGATGGGTTTGGTACAAACATTTCTGGATTTTTTATAAGATTGAATATCTGCTTGCTTGCCTGTGGCTTTGGCCCGGTTCTAGAGGTTGTCCCTAGTCTTCATGAGTCCCAGCAGTTCAGGTATTTTCCAAGGGTTGCACAAACCCTTAACTTTCCACTTTTTAAGGGGGGGCACGAATATTGCAGGCAGCATTAAAGTGATAGATGAAGAAGTCAAGTGGCTCATCAGTGTCATTGGTAGAGTCCAGTGGTGACCAATCCTGACTTTGAAGGTGTTATATGAGTGGTTGTAGGTGTTCTGGAGTTAGGAACCCACTGAGAATAACCATGGGTGGAGATTTGCTGAACTTGTTGGACCAACTACAACGTATACAGGAGTGGTCGCTTAGGGTGTCAGGGAGTACAGAGACATCTGTGATTCTTTCCAGATGACTAGATAGAATACAATCCAGTAAAGTACTCGATCCAGTTCTATAGGTAATTCTGGTGGAGGTATTGACTAGCCAGGTAAGTTGCAAGGGGGAGATGGCATCCTTAATGTGTCCAATGCCAGATGAGAGCCAGTTTACATCGAAATCTTTCAGTATTATGGTTTCTGTGTTCTAAGGCACACTGAATATATTCTATGAAGTTATGAAGGCCAGAAGTAGATACTTTGGGTGATATGTAAACAGCACAGTTGATGTTTTCTTTTGGGACCCTAGGAGTATCTTGATGGCCAGGGCTGGAGTGAAGTTTCCTCTGCGGGGCAATTCAGTGGCACCACCTATTAGTGTTTCTTTCAAGTAAATAAAGCAGCCACCACCTCTTTTAGTGAGCCTATCCTGCCTAAAAATATAGTAGCCATGTATGGTGATAGCAGAGTCAGGGATTTTGGGTGACAGTCAAGTTTCTGCAACAGAGAGAACATCTGGGATGTGTTGTGTAATCCATACCTTAAGGTTGTCTAACTTACATAGAAGACTACATATGTTGATGGACTCAATGGTCCAATGGTTAGGGTGCCCATCTTCAGACAGGACTAGATGCAGTAGTATTAGTTAGTTAGTTGTAGTAGTAGTAGTAGTAGTAAAGAATAGTTGAGTACCTAGAAGTCAGTGGAGCACAGGATCCAAGGCAGCATGGGTTCACAGCGGGAAGGTCATGTCAGACGAATCTAATAGATTTCTTTGACTGGGTGACCAAAGTAGTAGACCAGGGAGGGGCTGTGGACATGGCCTACCTAGACTTTAGCAAGGCATTTGACACAGTCCCACACAAAAGATTATTAGTCAAATTAACCAGCCTGGGAGTGGGTCCCAGGCGGTAGCCTGGGTAAAACATTGGCTGGACAACAGGACACAGAAGGTAATTGTAAATGGAGTCCACTCTGAAGAAATGGCGGTTACTAGTGGGTAACGCAGGAGTTCAGTATTGGGTCCAGTCCTTTTTAATGTCTTCATCAGTGACATTGCAGAGGACTGGAAGGAAAAGCATGCCTTTGCAGATGACACAAAGATCTGCAACAGGGTTGATACACAAGGAGCGTGGAAATGATGAAAGGGACTTGGCAAGGTTGGAGGAATGGTCAGACGTATGGCAGCTAGGATTCAATGCAAAAAAGTGCAAAATAATGCACCTGGGAAACAAGAACCCAGGGGAAGAATACACAATGGGTGGGGAGCTAGTAACAACAACAAAACAGGAAAGGGACCTGGGGGTAATCATACCAGATGACCTTAAGGTTAGCAAGCAACGTGAGAAGGCAGTAGGGAGGGCTGGGGGTATACTGGGATGTATAGGGAGAGGCATCAGCTACAGAAAACAGAAGTTGTCATCCCTCTGTACAGACAGTTGGTGAGACCCCATCTGGAATACTGTGTCCAGTTCTGGAGACCCCATCTCCGCAAGGACATAGACAGGATAGAGGCAGTCCAGAGGAGGGCAACTAAAATGGTGCAGGGTCTGCAAGAGAAGCCGTATGAGGAGAGACTAAAGGAGCTTAATATGTATACCCTTGAGGAAAGAAGGGAGAGGGGGGACATGATAGAAACTTTCAAGTACCTCAAGGAATCAACAAAGTCCAAGAGGGTAGCATCTTTCAGAAAAGAGACTTGCAAGAACAAGGGGACACAATTTAAAGATAGAAGGAGGGTGGTCCAGGGGCAATGTGAGGAAATATTATTTCACAGAGAGGGTAGTGGATACATGGAACAGCCTTCCTGAGGAAGTTGTGGGGTCTAAAACTGTGGGAGAATTCAAGAATGCATGGGACAGACATAAGACAATTCTTATGGGGGGCAGGAAGATATAGGCTGTTGGTTAACTAGAATCTGCGGCCTATCCTGTAGGTAGGGAAATGGGCAGACTAGATGGGCCTAGCGGTCCTTATCTGCCGTCAAAATCTATGTTTCTATGTTTCTATGTTAGTAGTATTAGTTTCAGTAGGTTGCCTTTAGTTGTTTAAAGTACTATCTCTGTTGTCTTCTCCAGGAGGAGGTAATGCTAAATGTATTGGTTGTTGCTGTGAAGTTAGAGAAAGTAAGCAGGTATGAGAGATGTAGGTGGAAGCTGTATGACTTTCTATAACTCTATATGGGAACATAAAGAATCAAGTAATTATACAGCTGAGTTTCTCACTCAAGGTTTGTGAGCAGTTAATACATTGATGAGGTCTCCCTTGCCAGGAGTTTGACTATTTCTCCACCCCTCAACCAAACACACACACACACATACACTTACTATGAGACAGCCCAGTACCTCTTATCTGTTATGTCTGAGAAGCAGGCATAGCCCTTGATGTAAAAAATTAATTTATATATTTAGTCTGGGTAGTTCACTGAAGACCTGGCATTTTATCAGATAAGTTTTGAGAGGTAAAATAAACAGTGTAAATCTTTATAAATTTGCTGGGAAAGGGTAACATTTCTGAAGTATGAATCTTTTTTTTTGAAAGACGTTCATGCTCAACTGAAGTTAATAGCAACAAAATGTTTAAATGCTAGGCATTTAAATGTGCAAACTGTTGCATTTTGAAGGGGGTAAACAAACCTCTAGTTTAATAGGCAACCAATATTTAACAAGCTGTTTCAGTTTCCTAATGGCCATCTGATAAGCAGCTTAGAGTTATGTCTCTGACATTCTAAACAGAAAGAAGGGAATATTTTATTTTAGTTGCCATATTAATTTGTAGATGTGGAAGGATACATTGAAAAGTCCAAAACATGTGTTTCTCGATACTCCATTTCCAAGCTAAAGATAACAAGATGGCTGTACAGTCCACCCACATCCAGAAAGCCCTGGACATGTCCCAGTTAGTCACCCAGCCCACTAGATTCAACTGGACAAGTGGCTCCAGCACCCTCCTAGATGTAATGCCATCAAACCACCCTCATAAAATCCTGGATATCAACATTCTACTCGACTCACTTAGTGATCACTGACCTGTCCTTTGGTCATCCTCCATACCGAAATCTGTGTCCCAGGCCACCTTGCGCCACTGCCTACACCACAGGGGTATGAGAAAGCTAAAATTGCATCTAGCACAGCTGGACTGGTCCCCCATCTGTCATGCCCCTGATATTGACTCTGCCCTAGACCTCTTCACCAATGCCTTCAGCAAGGCCTGTGACCTTTTTGGCCCCCACACCAGAATCTGTACTAAAAAAAAACAAAATACCACATGGATTTCCCCATCCCTTATTTAAAAACGTAAGCATAGGGATTATCTCTGGCACAGCGCTATTGAATCGGGCAAGCTGGCTGATAGACAAGCCTACAACATGGTATGTAATCAGTGCACCTGGGCCATTAGACAGGCCAAGACAGAGCACTATCAGACCAGCCTCACATCCACCTGAGGTTCTGCCCAGACTTTCTGAGACAGCATGAAAGAGCTTAATGGGAAGACCCACTCCCCCCCCTCCATCATCCCAGCTCTCCATCGATGGCACCGTCACTACAGACCCAACTCGCATAGCTGATTGCCTCAATACTACCTCCTCTGACCTAAACTCTGTCCTCCAAAACAACTTTTTTGACCCAATCCCTGCCTCTGTCCCCCCCTGCCTTGGATCACCTTCCTTTCTAACTGCACACTATATCCCCCACGTAGCCAGGCTGCACCTACTAAAACCCATTGATAGCAACAACCTCAGCTGTGACCCCCCTAGACTCCAGTATCCTCTGCCTGGTCTTGGATGTCATCCTAATCCCCCTTGCAGACCTACTAAACCAGTCTCTATGCCTTGGTCAGTTTCCCAGTGCTTGAAAATCAGCTGAAATCACCCTATACATTAGAGTGGAGATCGGACCACACCTAACAATTACCGGCTGATCTCTATCCTCCCCTCACTCTCTAAAGCCCAAGAAAAAATAGTGTCTATTCAACTCTCCGAGTACCTGGCCAAATATGATGTAATGTGCTTAGAACAACATGATTTCTGCCCAAGACACAGTATCACTACTTCTCTCCTGGAGTCCTCTCAATACCTGCACTCTGTTCTTGACTCCAGCAATCTTGCCGGCACTGCGTTAATAGACCTCTCCAAGGATTTTGACACTGTTTGTCACTCCCTCCTGACTGGCTCCCTCCACCAACTTGGCTTTTCCACTGGTCCCCTTGCCTGGTTTTCCAGTGACCTCTCTGCTAGATCCCAGCGTGTGAAGATAAATTGCTCCCTGTCCAATACCTGGCCCGTTCATTCCAGGGTACCCCAGGGCTCAATTCTGGGCTCTGTAATTTTCATCCTCTACCTCAACACTCTTCCCAGCTACTGCACAGGAAAAATGCTCCTCTATACTGATGATGCAGTTTTCTTTGCCTCCCACCCTGATCCCTCTTCTCTCCAGGTATCCCTCCAGCACACCTACAACCAAGCTGAAAAGTGATTCCTTGACCACCGAATTGTCATTAACCTAAAGAAGACTAAGTCAATGCTCTTCTCCAATTACGAAAACAAGGCCAAGAATGCCCCCCCTCTTCGTTCCTCCCAGCACTCTGCACCTGCTGGAGCAAGCTTACAAATATCTAGGCATCACTTTCGACTCAGCTCTCACCTTCCACATCTACATCAATGCCCTATCATCCGACATAAATTCTCAAATAGGCCTACTATAACATCATAAAGACTGCCTCCCCAAGTTGCCCTCTGGCTGGCCCTCACCTCTTTTGTCCTGTGGCTAGTGGACTATTGCTTGCCCATTTACCCTGTGGCAGACAATACCGCCTTGACTAAAATCCAGCTGTCAATCAATAAGGCCTGCAGGCTCCTGACCAGAGCCCCCAGCCACACTCACACTTACCTGCTCTACTCCACCTCCAACCTGCTCACCTTTGAGGAGTGTCTGTGCTCCCAGACCTGCCTACTCACCAAAAAATCTCTTCTAAGGCACTCCCCCAGGTCTCTGCTTCCCTACAGCATGCATCCTTGTCTGTTGCCACCTGTAGCTCTTTCTAGGCCACCATTCTGGTGCCCAGAACCAAGATCTCGCTAGCTCAGAGGTCATTCCATTACTGAGCCTCTGCTTGGTTCTACTTCCTCCTACCCTGCATCACAGACATTGTCAAAATTGGTTCCTTCAAAATTGCCCTCCGGAACCATCTCGTTGTTGTTCATTGCTGTAGATGCACTAAATTAATCCCACTGTGAGATCCTCCTGTCAGGCCTCCCTGACTTGACAACATCCTCTGGACAGCCTGTCCTCTCCCCTTCCCTTCATCCCACTCCCCATCCCTGCCTCCACCATCTCCAGATATTGTCTAGGTATGTCCAGGGCTGTAACCCCAAAGTAACCCATGGGTACCTTGTATATGACTGTATCCTATCCCTACCTCCACCCTCTCCAGGTATTGTCTAGGTATGTCCAGGGTTGTAACCCCAAAGTAACCCATGGGTACCTTGTATATGACTGTATCCTATTATAAGTAACATTATCATGTAATCTATGTGTATTCTATGTTTAACGTTTGGCACCTGTACTGTTCTCACTGTTGTAACCACACTATGTGACTCTGTCTACCTCCCCACGCGATGATCTGCCTTTGTAAATGAGTCCATGACTCAAAGGTTGCACATCTGACTTTTATAATAAATAAATAAATAAAAATAGAAGGCAGAAAATATTAGTCAGTTTTAAAACTAGTGTGAAAGTACTAAAATATCTTTCATTTCTCAGTTTTCTAATTTGAATTTTTTTTTTATCTGACAGTATTTTGCACATGGTGAAGAGCAGAAATGTATCTGGAGACAGACATATCCATGCCTATTACTCCTCAAACCTCATCAGCATTGTGGTCTCACATATTGCAACAACACAGGAGTCTGCTTTGGCAAAAGATGGCAGGCTGACCTTGATCAGCAATTATAAAAAAGATGTGTAAGGTCACAGGGCTTATGATGTATGGGAAAGGTCAGAACTATTTGTGTGAGAGGTTAGGTATTGTTCTGTTCCACACATCATGCCTCCTGTAGTATTGTTAGTAACTAAGTGATTCATTTATCAAAAGAAAAAAGAAAACAATCTTTATATATAAGAAACAATAATTTACTACCTAGAGCTACAAACAGGACATCAAGCACCATCATATTCCTTGCCTAAGCCAGCCCGGTGGCGCTGTGGGTTGAGGCGCTGGACACCACACCTCACGTCATGCCGGTGACCTGGGTTCCGGAACAAGCCCGGGTTGCTGGGGGTTGGCAAGGGTGGGAGAGGATTGAGCATCCAGAGGACAGCTCTCCTCTCCTGGGGTGGGACAGGGGTCCCTGGTCGGTGCTCTGCTGCTCTCTGGTGGAGGCTGGTGAGATTACGGGCACTGCAGAGCAGAGCGAGGGAGTGGGGAGTGGCAGACGTCGGATTCGCCATGACACCAGCGCACCGGCCAGTCCCAGAGGAGGAAACAGAGAAAATGCCTCTTGGCTCTGGCAAATATGATGAACCCCCAGGAGCTTGCCCCTGATTTGCAGCCACCCACCTGGCATCCTCCTGACCAACACTACTGCGATGTCGGGGCCCACCCCATCCCCACCCGGGGGGTACAACTGAGGCTACATGGCCAACAGAGGATGGTCAGTTAGGTCGAGTGCCACAGGGGGATGACTCTAGGAGATCCCGAGGTAGACCAGTGCCGAGGGGGTACAGGAGACATAAATAGAAAAATAAAAAAAAAATATTCCTTGCCTAACTGTGTACACTACTGCCCTCTTCCATGAAAACTGTATACTGTCATTAGAATCCTGTATGATATGTCCTACACTGTATTACCATCCTGTATGTGCAAACTATATGTAACTAACTCCGGGTCACCCCTGAAAAAGGGACCTTCAGAACCCAGTGGGCTTACCCAGCTAACAAAATTTAATAAATAAATAATTGCTTAACCAAAATTATACAATGGCAAGAAAATTTCCTGGACTCTGATTGGTCAGTGTGTGCCTCGGACAGTGATGATATTAAGCTATAACATCACTGTATTAAGTCCAGGCACACACATATGACCGCATAACACAAATCATGCTACCAGTCCTACAGACACTGCTGCTGTGAAGCCTCATTAATCCGTGACACTTTTAGCGCCCCCCATTTTCTTAGCCTCTCAGATTAAAAACAACCACCACAATTGAGTCACAGAATTCAATCAATGGATTTGTTGCCAGCATTTCGTACCGAAACCGAGCGGCTTGACTAACTCGCTGACTGTCCGGAAGCAGCTTCAAATATTCCACTCTGCCCTCGCTCTTCATTGCAACTAAAAACAACGGAACTCACATAAAAACTACCAGCCTCCAGTGACATTCGCAACTGTTAGTTGCTTACCGTGCTCCACAGCTACTTTTGAAGACATTCAAAAGTGAAACAAAGCTCTGACATGAAACGGCATTTCAACGTCCCTCGCATCACATAAGAGAACCTCAATGACAAGTGCTTCAGGACTGTGCACACAGCATCAGCCAAGCAACAGCGCCACCCAGTGGTACAAAAATAGGGATTTCTTTTTGAAATGTATACTTACCCACAGAAAAATCTAATAAAATAAATAAAAACATACTTTTTTCTTTTTTATTTTTGTTACCACACGAGCCATTGTATATGTATAGGCACTCCAGGGATGTGTGTTATCGTGGTAATACGCCACCCTGGTGGTGGAAGACCGGCTCGGCCGGTTTCAACCTAACCCTAGGAGTGACGTTATTACACGATAACACACACCCTGTCGTGCCTTATTGCTTAATTGACAAACATGGGACAGAATAATCATTTAAAAAAATTCCACTGATGAATGCAGAGCATTGTGTGCATACTGTACAACTAACCATGGAGAACAAAATCTCTGCTTTTGACTCCACCACAATAACATGTCACCTAGCACTCAGTACAAGTCACTCTAAACTGTCCCACTAATGAGTTGGTTTAGCTTTGTTTTGTACAGCTGGAAATGCATTGGCAACTCATATTGCATTGTTTGTAGACATTTTACCAGCTCAAGAGCAATATTTGCAAAACGTCTTTGCAACTCAGTTGGAATGTACCTGAAGCTCAGTCACAATGCAATTCAAAATTGAGTTATAACTCTTAAGAAACAGTTTGTGCATGGCTTAGTACTGACTCTAACAACACATATGCAACTCTGTCAGGAAAGCTAAAGCAACTCATTGGAAGAACAGTTTAATGTGAATTCTACTGTAACAGCAACCTCTTGACATTTTAATCACTCAGTTCTTACCAACCTTAATCTGGACAATTCAGATGGCCATTATTAATTTCAGTCAGTGCCAAATCAGGGATACAGAAGCAGTTAGTTACATAGCCGCAACCATGTTGGCAGAGGAGTACTGTTATGCACGTTCCTCCTCCTTCAGATACAAGAAGTAAGTCAGCATTTATGGTATCTAACACAGTAGTCTATTCTCCAACACACGGCATGCCAAAATGGCACCACCCCATCATTTCATAGACCTTTTTCAAATGCAAAACAATTAACCCTAACTCAGCTATTTGTTAGGAACACATTTAACATCTAACAAATTCTACTACTACTTCTGCTTCTACAAGGACTTTAATTGTTTGTAAAATTATAGGGACTGATTACCAATCTTCAATTGTGGAGGATGTTGAAATCAAAAGGCTGCTTGCAAGTGTACCGTTGAGCAACAGGATACCACCTAGTTGTGCTTCTACAGCACCTTCAGAATAGTTCCAGTGATTTTTAAGCATTCAAAGTGCATTGTGCTTAAACTCAAGCAGGAATATGTTTGGGGTTTTGCACCTCACCATGAATATTTTGAGACTAGAGAGGTGCATCAACTCATTCTTAGATCAATGTCTCTGCCTGCACACATATGTTCTTTCTCACAGTTTGAACAGCATTCTATTCTACAACAAAATGGCATTGCAGGGGAATAGCATTCCTCAGTGCCACTGTTAATGACAGCGAACACTCTGCAATTAACATATTTAACATCCTAGAAAACTTGTGGGCAGAATGGATACTTGGAAGTTGGTTAGAAAGAGGAATGTCAGTGTCCTGATAAAGCATCCAATATGGTTAAGGCTTTCAGTGATAGTAACAGGGAGAAAGTATACATCAACTGCTTTACACACACATTAAATACATTGTGGGAAAAAATCATCTCTGGACAACAGGGATCACCATCACCAAATCCTTGTCCAGTATAAAAGTGATCCTCAAGATTCTTGTAGCAGCAGTTTATCAGTTGTGGAGGTCATTCCCACAATGCATATGGTCAGGTACATATTAGAGAAACACTTTACAGTGATGACCACTGCTCTAATTTTATTCAACTAGCATAGAAATTAAACAAAAGTGGTCACATTCAGAACTGGAATATGAATTAGTTCTGCAGCTCACTAGATGTTTACTTCATTGTGTCATTTTATAAATGAGATGACTCTGTGACCATTGCACAAGAGAAAGAAATATTATTGTACAAATAACTTGGCTTTCATCTTCATAAAAGTATCAACAACAACAGAAGCGTCAACATCAACAGCTGCAATTGAAACAACGCTGACAAGTACATCAGAATCTGATACTACAACAGAGGAACCAGGTACAGTAAATTATTTTCTTGTGTTTGAGGTGAAGTTTAGCTGCTGATTTGACTTTCTGATGAATGGGTTGTGAAGGGATTAATTTTTAACAATTAAATTAAATAGATGGCAGTGTGGTCCACATGTGACACAGTAGCTTATATTTATGAAATGCTACAAAAAGTGCTTAGTATAACTCAGTGGTATAGGATATGCAAGAGCCTCTTCCAAATGGAACCAGCCCAGCAGAAATAAAGCAGACCTGGGCTGATACAGGAGCACAGTAGTAGAGTTATCTTCTGCTAGGCAAATTATATTGATCCCACAGTGTTCATGGGAAGCTCTGGTACTGACAGGGGAAAAAGGATGGAATGCCTTTGTCATTTGATCCCCCACCCCCCTTTCCGGAATACAACTCACATCACTGCTGCTAGCTTGGATGCTGGCTTGCACACATTTATTGAGGCACCATTTATATTTTCATTTACATTTGCATTAAACATCATCTATACAACATTATACCGTATATTAGCAGGTGTCCATCTTTTTTCCGGAACTTCTTCCTTCCTAGCCATCTCGTTCTTGCATACTTTGCCTTTAGGGTCCTGACACTCTGATCTGACCCCCACACCAAACACCATCCTGGCAGGACCTCTACCCCTCAGGTCTGAACACTCTGATCTGACCCTTAGGTTCAACTGCCTCTCCCACCCTCTTTTATCCCATGCCTGGGTGCCACCTTGCCCCCAGCACATGCTGCCCTGCCCTCCTCTCCCTTCCCCTCTCTGGCTGCCCCACATCTTCCCCAATTCTAGTTCCCCCCCTTTTCCACTTTCCTATCTCTAACTGGTGATGGAAGATGGGGTTTCTCCCCTTCCAGGCTAATGCCTTTGCCCTTTCCTGTTGACCACCCCCTACTAGCTCTATCATTTGAAGTAGAAAAAGGCACAAGCCAAATTCAGAGAGATGCACCCTGTCTGATCTGTATACCTTCACCCTCTCAAAAGATATGTCCCTGTGGGTATCTTGTGTTGAGGGTGCTGGGGAAAGGGCACCAACAATAACAGTGACCCGATCCCCAGCAAATCCCTCATGATGACGGTAGTGTAAGGTGGCCAGATGGGGGTATGCGATGTAGTGACAGGATGTCATATGCTTACATGCATGGGGAGTGAGCATGCACAGTGAGGGGGATGAGGGTTGGGGCCAGTGGCTGCGAGCCAACCCTATTGAGAGGTGTGTGGGTCGCCGGTGCTGGTCGGCAAGCTACGGGGTTCAGGTCTGGGACTGGTGCATTTTTATTGCACCCAGCCTGAACCTTTTATTTTTTTAATGTTTTCATCCCCCCAACATGCACTCCCCTGGAGTTGAGAATCCTTTAGTAGGGGAATGCTGGGATGAAGTCCACCTCAGGGGGAGTGTGAGGGCACAGACCTCATAGAAAACATTAAAAAACAAAGTCCTCGGTGCCGTTTTGTGGAATGCCAGGGTGTCAGTGTGCCAAAAATGTTTTGGCACTCTTGAATTCTTGATAACAGCAATTGCCTTTAGGCTTTCTCCGTTATCACAAAAAAAGTCCCTGTGCTGGATGTGGACCCCCCCCCATCTCGATTACTGTCCTAGCCACTTTCCTATTAAGCCTCTTCCTCACTTTCTCCACTGCTTTCACCTCTTTAGCCCCCCCATACACTACAAGATGTTATCTCAAACCAGCCAATTTCCACCGCCAGTCACCACCCCTTTATCCTCTCCAAATCAACTGCTTTGTCCCACACGAACCCTTCCCCCCATGGTGTGCTGCCCAGATTGTTCCCACCTAGGTGGATGCTGCATAGATCTGGCCTGCACTGTCATAACCCATTTCCTCCAACAGTGGCAATAGTTGCGCCCCTGTCTTTACATGCCCAGTTGATGCTGACTAGCTGCAGCCCTACTTTGATGTGGGCTCTCCCTGCCTCCCATTTCTCCTCTATGTACTGCTGTACCTGTTTAGTGGATACTTGCCCATCCATGTCCCAGCCCTCCATAGTCCAGAAATCCTGAAACACCTCCCATGCTCCTCATGTGCCCTCAACATGTCAGGTGCCCAAGATCTCTGGTATAACCATCTGGCCTTGGCCTTCGAACCTCCCGTAGCAGGTCCGAGACCCTGGCCCAGTGTTTTGATGCATGTGGCACCAGTTCCCAAAACATGTCCAACTGCCAGAGGGAAAGACTGTCAGCCACATTATTCTGAATCCCTGTGATGTGTTGCACTTTAAATGACATGTTCAACTGAAGATTCAGTAGTACCATACAGCGCATCACCCTCCAAACTGAGTCGGCAATGCCCCCTTGTCTTTTAATAACTTCTACTATCCCTTTACTATCACATCAAAACAGGATCCATTTTCCCTTCAGCCTGTCTCCCTACACTACCAATGCTGCAAGGATGGAGAAAATTTCCAGGAAAGTGATGTCCTTCAGCACCCCTGCTTCCTGCCAGCCGTTTGGCCATGCTTCAGAGATCCAGTCCCCATGAAAGTAGGCCCCCATACCTAGCGCTCCCACCACATCCATGTACAGCTCCAGTCCTGTGCTGTACTCCCAGACACCCTGCCAAATTGTGACCCCATTATATTCCTCTAGGAACTTCTCCCATACACCCAAGTCTTCTCTGACTCCTTTCATAATGTCCACCCAGTGATGAGGCATTCTTGCCTTTCCTGTGCCCCTTGCCAACCTCCTGGTAAATGCTCTGCCCAGGCTGATGGCTTAACAGACATAAATGAGGTGCCCAAGTAGTTGTTGTATTAATACCAGTGGCACCCTCCTCCTCTCCTTTATCTGGGCCAGCAGCCCCCTGAAGTAGGCCACTTTATCCCTTTGCAAATAAAAGCATTCACCCATCATGTCAATCTTGATTCCCAGGAATTCCTGCCACCAGTTCAGGCCCTCTGTCTTCCCTTCAGCCAGTGAAATCCCTATGTGTGCACATGTTGTTTTAAAGTCCTCCAGCATCCCTGCCTCTTCTGTCTTCCTCCCCCCATCAACAGGAAGTCATCCAAATAGTGCACCACCCTCCTATTCCCATACCTCCAACTGAAAACCCATTGGACCCATGAGCTGAAAGTCTCAAATGTGGAACAGGCCACTGAGCACCCCATTGGCATGGTCTTGTCAAAGTATAGCACCCCTCGAACTGGAAACCCAATAGATCCCAGTCCTCTCACTGGCAGCAATCTAAATGCAGGCTCAGTATCCATCTTTGCAAGCCATGCCCCCCCCCCGTAATGCCCTTATTAACACCACTGCCTGGTCCAGAGACATGTATGAGACTGCTCACAGCTAGTCTGAGATCCTCTCATTCATCTAGGCCCCTTCAAGGTAGGAAAGGTGGTGTAGCATCCCAAATTCCCCTGCCTTCTTTTTTGGCACCTTCATCAATGGAGATATCCAGAAATGGGTGCAAGGGGGTTCAGGAAAGGGGTCCTCCACCCATCCCACTGCCACCTCTATGTGGATTTTCATCCAGACTATGTCCTTTCCCTTAACTGATCACAAGTTCTTCACCCTCATTGCCCTGTACTTCACTGCAAAACCCAGACTGAAACCTGTTTTAAATCCCATCTGCAGTAAATTGTATTTCTCTGTGTCTGAGTATTCCTGTGTCCATTCCTTAATTACACCAACCCTTAAGAAGGTGTTTGCTAAGGCAAACCCCCAACACCCCACTTTGCTCTGACCATTAGTTCCAACTGTAGTTGGAATTGTAGCCTCCTCTGCTGTGCCCCCCTCTTCCCCTACCCCCTCTGCCCCTACCCCCTCCACACCCTCTCCCGCCCTGCAAGGACTGTTTCTGGTATTGCTTCCCTTGGTCCTCCCCTTCTCCTCCACCTGTATGTAGCTTGATACTGGGTGTGAGCCCACGCAGCATGAGCACATGTGCCAGAACTTAGAGTTCACCCATGTACATTATGCTTTATTGAAGTCCCAACGTGTCTTCGCTGCTGCGAGGTGCTGGGCCTTCTTATGATGCTCCCCCACTGGCACCACCGTTGAGCCCGATAGGGTTCTTACCCATAACTCTGAGTGTGTACAGTCTCGACTCAGATCACCTTTCACTGCCATCCATTTCCTGAATGCCTCATACTACTTTAGCCACCTGTACCCCAATTTGGCCTTGTATGCATTCCCTAATAATCACTGTGTAAGTTAGTAGGGGGATTGACAGATCCAGTTGCTTCTCCAGAACCAGCACACTATAGATCAGGAACTGCACCTGGCATGTGTCAGTGTTTTTTCCCTTGTATTTACCTTTTCTTCTTTGTGCCCCACTACTGCTAGTGCCATCACCTTCTCTGAATTCCCTACTAACTCCTTCTGTTTGTACTTTTGACTGTGTCCTCGACCACCAGCCAGAAATTGTCCACATGCTCTCCTTTCCAGAATGTGTCTTTCAGTGAAGATGACAGGTGGTAACCCAGGGTGAAACCCAGGGGTTCATCATACAACTTCTTTGCCTGGGGGGGGGGTCCCTCCATCCCACCTCCATCCTTATTCCCACCCTTAATGGCCTGTATTACCTGCTCCATCTTCTTGATCCCTTTACCTAACATTTCCCGAATCAACCCTTCCAAATATTCCTTCAAATCACTTTCATTCATAACATCCACATTGCCCTTACCCCTATTCGGGCCGGGTCCTGCATGCTTCATTGTGGACTCTGGCAGCGGGGGGTAGAGGGAGGATTCCCTGCTCCCAATGCCTCTTCCCCACCTTACACCACCTTTCCCGCTCGTCTCTCTCCTTCCTCTTCTTGGATGCCTCCTCCTCTTCCTCTCTCCATTTTGTGGCCTCCGTCAGCTCTGTCATCTTTTCCATTAGCCTGATCACCTCCTCCGTCATCTTGACACTGGAGACTTGGGCCTTCTTGGCTGCCAACATACTTCTGCTGCAATTCTAGATCATGGGGAGGTAGAAAAGAAAAACAGTGAGTGCAATTTGCTCGCTTTTCACCGGGCCCTCTCTTCTTGCCTACGTCCACTGAACCAGCTCCTGCTGTGCTCACTGGCACACTCCGAGCACCTTCTCACTGGGGTGGCTTTCACCATCCAACCCATCTATCACCAAGACCCATTGTGCTGATCACCTCTCACTCACTCATTCCTTTGTCTTGGATGCCATACCATCTTAACTGACAGACCACTCCCTTTGGCATGTGGCCCTGGCAGCTAGAGCCTGATTTGTACCACCAAAAATGGCCCCTCCTTTTCTGTGTACTGCCCCTGCCATGGTCTTGTCTTTGGTCTCCTGTTATCTGGGCCTCCTAGTCACATTCTCAGCTCAGGTCTGATGTCGACCCTTGCTTGAGCCCATCTGGCCTCCTAGGTCCAACTCTAAACCTCCTTGCCTTACTACGTGGATAATGCCCCATTTGAACCCCACTTCATGGGAGTCCTAACCCACTGGGGCCTTCCCAATCTGGTGCCTCTGTTTTTCCCTCCTAGTCTCTTCAGTCCTATCCACCTCTCCAGGTCCCCCCAGCCCCCCACATGGCTTGCCTGCTGCCACCTGAGGTAGGCCCCAACTGTATGTGCCTCATTGTGCTGGTGTCAGCTCTCCTCAAGCCTTGTACCCGTTGATCACCTTGCACCCCTCACTCTGTCTCACTCCTTCTGTCGCTTCTACTTATACATCTTGTTGCTTCGTTATCTATGTCCTTTTTTTTTTTATACACCACATGCTTTGCCCTCCCCCATCCAGTCCCGCGCCTCATCTCTGCAGAGGCTGTATGTCCTGTCTGTTGTTTCACCCTTCACCTCAGCCCTGTCCTCTGATTCGCCTCCAGAATTCCTGCCATCTGAAAACACCTGCCCCCTTCCATGCACCCTAACAGACCTCTGCTAGCCCGCCACCACAAATACCCTCATCGTGACCTCCAAAAGGGTGTCTCGGGACCACTGGGGCTCACGGCCCAACAATCTATTTTGCTCCAGCAGCTGTACCTACATACTGCACCAGGAGCCCCCCATCCAGTGCACTAATCAGCAATAACAAAATCCTTTTCACAAGACGCCTCCGTTGGTCCATCTCCGTGCCCCCTACACATCCTGGTCCTTCCAGGCCCAATTCACTATGCCACATGGATGCCCACACAGATATGGATTGTCTCCTTCCCCCTGCAGCCCAGGGGCGCGTTCTGTTTTGCTGTCAAGTCAGGCATCTCAAACCATTCTCCAATAGGCTTGTCCACTCAAAACACCACCCACCAACTGCTAAACTTGGCATAGCTCACATATGGAAGCACCAGGGTTACCCCAGACCAGGCCTCGCTTTGTGGGCCCTTGCCTTGCACTCTTGCTACCCACCAACTTTCCATTCCACACAAATGACCATTGCTTTCACCGATGTAGCTCACTGCAGCTGGTCCCCTGGGCTTCTACTTGCCTTGAGCACATGCAAAGAGATCCAACTCATTCTGGCACTACTCCCTACGGCCGGTCCTGGGATCCTCCCAGCCCGGCCTCACATTCATCAGCCAAAACGCAGCTCCCACCCGGCACAACTTCCTGCAGCCAGCCCCCAAGCTTCTCCCGGCCAGGATGCACCACATGGGCACCTGTTTGGTGCTTTCGCTCTTCATACTCGCATGGCTCAAAATTACCTCTGCAAAGGCTGCCCAAGCCTAGTCACACCTCATTGCTGATCACCTTTCAACATTAAAAACACATTGCCTAAGCCTTACATCCATTCATGAACACTACAAAAACACTGCTTATAAACACTGTCTATTAAAGTGTTGCCTGGCTATGGTGCCACGTATCTTGCAGGCTGGTGCTTTACACATTTGTCAAGTGATGTACTTTAAAAGTCCTAGCCTTTTTCAGATGAAGAGGGCTGCTGGGGGTTACAAAGGGCTTTATACCCCACTAAATCCCACCACCATCTGCCCTAAGCCACCCCTTGGCCAATAGGCCTTTCTCCTTTTCCTGTGAGTCATCTGAGTCACACATGACCTCACAGGCACCCAACCCTGTTATGACCACAATCCCCCCTATCCTCCTCCCCCTGCTTTCCTCTTTCCTTGGGGGAGGGTGGCCAGCAAACAACTGGGGCTGCCTGTTATTGGCAGCCCTATTTATGACAGCTTTTGTTTATGGAAAAGCAGGTAAGCATTCCTGTTTGGTAGCTGCCCCAAGAGGAATCTATGTGGCAGCAATGAGGGATTGCAAGGGAAGAGATCTCACCCACAGGATGCCAGTGACAGTTCCATGGAAGTGGAGTTAATTCAATCAATCAATCAATCAATCAAATCTTTATTTATCCAGGCAAACATCGTTGAACACTGCTCATTTGCAAGATGGACCTGGTAAGGTCAAGGTTCAATTTACATAGATACATAAAAAATATTCAATATACACACACTCTAGGATACTACATAGAATATTCAGTATACACACAGTCTAAGGATACATTCTAATCAGACTATACATTAAGTTCAGGTGTAGTGGTAATAAGGGGTGCGGGGAAGGGAGGGAAGTGGTGTGCCTGGCTGGTGGGGGAGGAGGAAGATGGTGGGGGCCTATACTGTGGAACGGATAAACTGTGGGCCTTATGAAGAGGGCAGGAGGGCGGCACTGGGGGGTTTGTATAACAGGGGTATAGGGCTGTGATATATGACAAGGGATTAAGGGGAGGCAGATGGAAAGCAGGGGTGCATGGAGTGTGAGGGGTGGTGACTCTTAGTAAAGGTGGACACCTTCCGTGAGTTGGCTATCTGGGGAGAGAGATGGAGAAGATTGTGGAAACGATTACATCTTCCTTTGATAAGCCGCGAATACAGATATTTAAAGGATGTAAATGAGATGTATCTGTTCACTTTCAGGGTCTTCTGCATCGTATTCCATAAGGCAGATAAGACATAGCTGACAGCAGATCTACCATATCGAGAATTGAATTTGAGCACTTTAAGCATGATGAAGTTTAGACTTCTTAGGGCATATTTACTTGATGTGATTTGTGTAAAGTAGTCTGAGACATAATTTGGTAGCATCTTTGATATCGCTCCATAAGTCCATAGTGTGGCATTCCTGTCTCTTCTAAATTGGAGCGAGGTCCATCCAACTGCAGTATAAAGCGAGCAGTGGTGAGTGCTGAGAGGAAGATTTGTAATAAACTTCAAGGCTCTATGGTAAAGTGTGTCCAGTTTGCTCAGATATGAGAGTTGGGGCAATGACTATATAGGAAATCTGCATAATTTAATACTGATAGAAATGTGGCCTGGACCAGCTTCTTTTTAGAATCACTTGTGAGAAAGTGCTTTATTCTGTAATAAAGCCCAAGCCTCTGACAGAGTTTTTTTAGCAGATCTTCCAGATGATCTAAGTAGTCGAGTCTACCGTCTACCCAGACCCCCAGATATTTGAATTTTGTAAAATATTCAAGATTTTCACCAAGGACAGTGGATATTTGGGGGAGATTGTTTGGGAAGGAGTGTCCGGCTTGTGTTTGGGGGGAGAAAAACATTGCCTTTGGTTTTTTTGCATTTAGCAGGAGTTTTTTTCCAGTAGTTGGTGTTGTAATAGGTTGCATTCTGCTTGTAGCTCTATGCATGCTGTTACGGGAGAGGGGTGACTGACATACAATACTGTTTCATCTGCAAACAGGTGTACAGTGGCTTTGGCGAGGTTATTGTCGATGCTATTGATATAGATGGCAAATAGGATTGGGCTGAGGATGGATCCTTGGGGAACTCCTCTTTGGAGAGATTTGAATGGTGATAGGTCTCCTTCAGCCTTTACCTGCTGGGTCCTTCCCGTGAGATAGTTATTAAACCATCTAATGGAGGTTGAGTCGAGTCCTATGGACTTCAGGGAGGAGAGGAGCAGTTTGTGGTCGACTGTATCAAAGGCCTTACTTAGGTCTAAAAATACAGCACAGACACAATTTTTTTTGTCCAGTTTCAGTTGCCAATCATTGGTTACTTTAGCCAGGGCTGTGGTGGTGCTGTGGTTGGTTCTAAACCCAGATTGTGCTGGATTTAAAAGATTAGCCTCTTCAAGATATCCTCTTAGTTGGGGTGCTTACGATTTTTTCTAGCAGCTTGGATAGCACAGGGAGGATAGAGATTGGCCTGTAGTTGTTGAGGTCTATGGGGTCCCCTGCTTTCAGTAGCAGGATAACTTGGGCTGTTTTCCAGATTGATGGAATAGATCCTAGTTGTAGTGAGAGGTTAAATAGGTGTGTTATTGGCACTGCTAATACTTGTATGGCAATTTTTAAAAAATAGGGATCAAGGGAGTCTGCACCTGCACTTTTTTTGGTGTCCAGCTGTGATATTAATTCTTCCACCTGCTTCACTGCATCAGTGCATGTGGTGATGGCCTAGGGAGAAAACAATCTGAAAAAATTAACCCCAGCTGGATGACAGGCTAGTCAGCCTCATTTCCTGCTCAAGTATCGGTGTACTTCCACAGTCATTGGCCAAATAATGACAGCTCTAGGTTATGCCATATAGAAGCCAGGTGTTTGGGCTTGGGGGATCAGTCCAAACTGTGGCTAGTAGATAGATAGGAGAGATACAATGCAAATGAGAAAGAAATAAACAGAACCACCAGGGCAGGCACTGAAAATTACAAGTGCATCACAAGAGATGAAATGCAGCAGGTCTGATTGGATTATAAAGACAAAAAGCTTCTGCCATTAAAACAGGAAAGACTAACAATGACGTCAGGTGCTAGTAAAACATCACTATAATTGTTATAGTCGTCATCATCATCATCATCACTATCAATATCGTTATAATTTTCTTCAACATTACAAAGTGAAGTTAGCAGTCTGTTGTCAATGATAATTTTTAATTAAACTGTATGTTAAAGTTCATTACTGCACCTTGTACAGTAGCTCATGCTCAAGTGTCCTATAGTGATTGGTGGAATGCTGTTATGCATGCAACTCCAGGCCTGGAATATGCTTGTTCTACTGCAGTAGTGATATCATTATGTTGTTCTGCTGCAGTAGTGATGTCACTACTGTGGCAGAATAACTTGGAATAGAAACACAGAAACATAGAAATTGACTGCAGATAAGAGCCGCTTGGCCCACCCAGTCTGCCCATTTCCCTACCTAATGGATAAGCTGCAGATCCTAGTTTACCAACAGCCTACTTCTTCCTACCCCTACCCCCTGGAAACATAGAAACATAGAATTTAACAGCAGATAAGGACCGCTTTGCCCACCCAGTCTGCCCATTTCCCTACCTAATGGATAAGCTGCAGATCCTAGTTAACCAGCAGCCTACTTCTTCCTACCCCCTAGAATTGCCTTATGACTGTCCCATGCAGCTTGAATTCCACCACTGTTTTGACTCCATAACCCTCCGGAAGGCTGTTCCATGCATCCACAACCTCTCTGTGAAAAATACCTTAAATTACCTCTGAGCTGCCTCTATCTTAAAATTGTGCCTCTTGTTCTTGCACACCTCTTTTTGAAAGATGCTACCCTCTTGGACTTTGTTGATTCCCTTGAGGTATCTTGAAAGTTTCTATTATATCCCCCCTCTCCCTCCTTTCCTCGAGGCTACACATTAAACTCCTTAGTCTCTCTTCATATGTCTTCTGGTGCAGATCCTGCACCATTTTAGTTGCCCTCCTCTGGACAGTTTCCATCCTGTCTATGTCTTTGCGGAGATTGGGTCTCCAGAACTGCATGCAGTACTCCAGATGGGGTCTGACCAGCTGTCTGTACAGAGGGATAATAACTTCCTGTTTTCTACTGGTGATGCCTCTCCCTATGCATCCCAGTATCCCCCCCCAGCCCTCCTTGCTGCCCTCTCACATTGCTTGTCCACCTTTAGGTCATCTGATATGACTACCCCCAGGTCCCTTTCCATTTTTGTTATAGTTAGTATCTCACCCCCCATTGTGTACTCTTCCCCTAGGTTTTTATTTCCTAGGTGCATTACTTTGTACTTCTCAGCACTGAATCTAAGCTGCTATACACTTGACCATTCCTCCAGCCTTGCCAAGTCCCTTCTCATCTTTTCCACCCCGCCTTGTGTATCAACTCTGTTGCAGATCTTTGTGTCGTCTGCAAAGAGACATACTTTTCCTTCCAATCCCTCTGCAATGTCACTTATAAAGACATTTAAGAGGACTGGTCCTAGTACTTAACCCTGCAGTACCCCACTAGTAACCCCCCCTTTCTTCAGAGTGGACTCCATTTACTATTACCCTCTGTGTCCTATTCTCCAGCCAATTCTTTACCCAGGCTACCATCTTGGGACCCACTTTCAGGCTGGCTAGCTTGTATATTATGCTGTCATGTAGTTGCTTTCCTCTATCCTGTGGCATCCCCCAGAATGAACCCCACTTTTAAAGCAGTCTGCAATAAACTGCAGCATACGTATTGAATAAAGCAATTTAATTTCAATGGCAATTAGTCCCCTTTGTCATGCAGGAAACTGAGGCATTCACTTCATCCTGGCAGTGTTGCATTTTCCTAAATGACAAAAGGGACTAATTGTCACTGAAATTACATTGCTTTATTCAATAGGGTCTTCTGCAGCATTCTGCAGAGTGCTGCAAAATGCTGCAGAATTGCATTTTATCCTGGGAGACGCTTTCCTCTATCCAGTTAAATGAATAGCTCCACTCATCAAAACCTTTGTGCTCAGTCAAGGTCAGAACTGTGGTGCAGAGAAGAGGCAGCAAACCTCTTAATCACAATTAAATAAAGCCAGTCTCTCTCTACACTCTATTTGTGCAGTTTACCACAAACACCAGGAGATTCCAACTTTAAAGGATTTTATTGCAGCATCAAGCATACAGTCTGGAACATAACCCCAAGTGCCTCCATTCACAATAGAATGATAGCCCCGGCACTTCGATCAAGGTGTGGTCTTCATCCAGTTAAGCTGGGAATTATTTCATTTTTACATTTGAATTTGCTGAAACATCTGCAGCACACAGTGTCAGTTAAAAAGAAAAAGAAAATTTATAACAAAAAGAAAATGTTAACATTTCTACTCTCCTTTGTCTTCACCAGCTGGGACTGTGTAATGTTCCGTGCTCTGACTGCCCATACACTATAGAAGATTGTGTATGAACAATCATACGCAGACAAGGATATTCTTGTATCTCAAAGTTCCCTTGGCAACAGAGCACCTCTCGAGCGGTGAAATTGAGGTAATCTGTTACCAAGGAAACCTCTTGATACAGGAATATCCTTGTTGTGTATGACTGCTCATACATAATCCTCTATACTGTACAGTTCTTACACCTACTGATTTTGGCAGAGGTTGGAATGTAGTCAGTCAATTTATTCTAATGCAGTTACTGCCAATCTTAAAAACATAAGTTCAGAGTCATCTAAAAATGATGGTGACCCCTACATACCTGACCGAGATTCTGTACATCTTGAGTTCAACCTTTATGATGGTTATTATGATGCCTCTGATGCCTATAACATTGACAGTGTAGCTGTTTCAGAGCCACATCAAAAGGCTGTTGCCACAGTTACACCCAATTGTACAAGAGTAAAATACCTTCCTGAGCATCCTCCTTATGTACCACAGTAATAGTTACACTACAGTAAGCAGACAAATTACTATTGCTTTCACAGATACACAATTACTGTCTCCCCTGCAACATATAGAATAGTGGATGGGTGAACATCCACAACAAAGCTGTGTTTCCATCGAGGGAGTTGATGACATCACAGAGACCTCGAGAGCGAAGCTCGAGAGGTCTCGCTGATGTCATCAACTGCCCGAGATGGGAACACAGACTTAGTTGTGGATGTTCACCCATCCACTGTTTTATATAGTATATGGGTGTTTTGTTGGGGTTTTTTTTGCAATATTTTTCTATGTTACTTGCTGCAGGCGCTGCTACCGTTCCCACTGGTGTTCCTGCTCACTCCCAATTCCGCTTGTGCCGCTAGTACTCCCTCCGGTTTCTCAGTTTCCCCTATGCACATCGGTTCATTTTAAAATTAGGGAAAAAAATTATAGTATTTTCAGAATAGGAGCCATGTATGGCTCTCCATGTCCCGACTGCCGATTTCAAACTCAGTGGCTCCGCTGCCCCGGCGCTCGCTAAATCATGCCGCCATGTTTGTTTTTCTTTTCAAGCGAGAGCGTCGTCTGAGCCAATCAGGTGGCAGGTCAAGGGTAAAAAGTTGTTGTACTATCGATGTGATGTCAGAGCGATAGTACAACAACTTTTTTGACCTTTGAACTGTACTACAACAAGATTTCAGCAGTTGCTGAAATCCATTGAGAATAGGAAGCACCCATATACTATATGGCCTTACACTGCAACTGTTAGCAAAAGCACCAGCCCAGTTAGTTCAGTACCTGGAGGTACTCTAGTACAGTTCAGTACCTGCTGGTACTCTAGTAAAGAGCTAGAAGCAGCAAAAAATGGCAGGCAGAAAATGTTAGTCAATTTTGAAACTAGTGAGATATTACTGAAGTATAATTTGTTCTCAATTTTATTATTAGACTTTTTTTATCAGACAGTATTTGGTGCAAGTTGCAGAGCAGAAATTTATCTGGAGACTGACATATCCATGTCAATTACTCCTCAAACCTCATCAACATTGTGACATCATATATTGCAACACAGGAGTCTGCTTTGGCAAAAGATGGCAGGCTCTTGATCACCAAATTATGAAAGAGTGTAAGGTCACAGGGCAAGTATCAAGATGCATGGGAAAGGCCAGAACTATTTGTATCAGATGTCAGGTATTGTACTATTCTACACATCATGTCTACTGTAGTACAGTTAGTAATTAAATGTTTCAATTATCAAAAGAAAACAGAAACTTTAGGTATAAGAAACAATAGTTTACTACCTAGAGCTACAACTAGAACTTCAAGCACCACCATATTCCAAAGAAATACAAAATCACACATGCCCCCACAATGCAAAGCATCATGGGCTGCATATGTAAATCACCACAGAATATTATGCTGGTTCAACTTTAAGCAGAAATGCATGGTGCTGAAAGGCCTCTCACACAGTTTGCAAAGAGTATCAACAGAAGACATAGACACGTGTTTTGTCCTACCAGGACTCATCAGTATGCCTTGTCTGTTTGACACCCCTGTGGCATGAACCAGCTACCCTAAGATGGTCTATCTGGATTATGTTGTGGTGAACCCAATTAAAACAAAAAACAATTTAAAAGACAAAGAACCTATGTGCAAAGCACTGAGGCAATATTGCTTGGCCAGCTTAGCCGGTTTTAAAGAAATACATGCCTCCTCATTACTAAAGTATCATGAGTTGCATATGTAGGGGTCACCACAGATTATTATGTGCTGGTTCAATCCTTTACAGAGGCAGGGAAATGGGGTTTTTCCTCACACAGTTTGCAAAGGGTGCATTGCAAACTGTGTGAGAGGCCTTTCAGCACCATGCATTTCTGCTTAAAGTTGAACCAGCATAATATTCTGTGGTGATTTGCATATGCTGCCCATGATGCTTTGCATTGTGGGGGCATGTGTGATTTTGTATTTCTTTGAAACTTGGCTTCCCGGCCAAATGCCCTTTGGGGTAACCATTGCCTCAGTGCTTGCACACAGATGTTCTTTGTCCATCATATTCCATGCATAATTATTAAACCAAAATGGACAAACATGGGACAAGATAATCATTTTAATAAGTTCCACTGATGAACACAGAGCATCATGTGTGTACTGTAAAATTACTATTATCTTAGAGAACCAAATCTCTGGTTTCAATTCCACCAAATTAAAATGTCACATAGTACACAGTTCAAGTCACATTAATCTATTGCACTAATAAGTTGGTTTAGCTTTGTTTTTTAAAGCTGGAAATGCAATGGCAACTCATATTGCATTGGATTTAAACATTTTACCAGCTCAAGAGCAATGTTTGCAAAATGTCATTGCAGCTCAGTTGGAATGCATGTGAAGCCCAGTCACAATACAAATCAAAACTGAATTGTAACTCTTGAGAAACAGTTTGTGCATGGCTTTGAACTGACTCCAGCAACACTTATGTAACTCTATCAGAAATGCTAAAACAACTCATTGGAGGAACAGTTTAATGCTAATTGTAATGCACCAACAGCCTTTTCACATTGATAATAACTCAGTTCTTACTGAACCAAATACAGACAAATCAGATGGCCATTATTAATTTCAGTCGGTGCCAAATCAGGGATTTAGAAGAAGTTAGTTTCATATCTGCAACTGTGGTAGCAGAGGACTGCTATGCACGTTCCACCTCCTTCAGATATAAGAAGTAAGTCAGCATCTATGGTTTCTAGAGTATCAACTAACACAGTAGTCCATTCAACAACACCTTTCATGCCAGAATGACACCATCCCATTGTTTCACAGACCTTTTTCTAATGCAAAACAATTAACCCTAACTCAGCTATTTGATTGCAGGAGCACATTTAATATCTAGCATTTGACTACTTCTCCAAAGACTTTGATTATTGGTAAAGAAATAGGGACTGATTACCAATCTTTACTTGTGGAGGATGTTGAAATCAAATGGCATCTTGCAAGTTTACAGCTGAGCTATGATACATTTATTTATTTATTTAGATTTTGGTAACCGGGTAAGCCCTCTGAGACATAGAGATCCCTTTTTCAGGAGTGACCCGGGATTAGTTACAGAGAATACATACAATTGGTGTAGAGTACAATAGAATTGAGTTCATACATACTTAGTTACAAAGAGTAAATACATTGACATTGGGGAACAGTGGATTAACAGCAGATACATTTTGGGGAGTAGGTATCAAACGAGAGGCAAAGGGACAGCAGGAATCACAAGGTTAAAGAAGTATTAAGGCAGATAAACAGTACTTTTAGCATTTTTCCATAAGAGATTCAAGGGGTGGGAAGGCGTGGTTCAGCAGATGGTAGCAGGGGTGTAGGTAGAGGACAGGGTCTAGCGATTACACCCACAGAGGCTGAGTTCCAGGAGGTACACTTTGAGGCCAGATTTAAACCCTAGGAGTATAGGCTTGTCAAGTAGACTTGCTAGGAGAGCATTCCATATGTAGGAAGATGCATATTGGAAGGAGCGCTTGCCTTGGTTGGTGCAAACATGGGGGATGGCAAGGGAGCGACTTGCTGTGGATCGGAGGGTTTGGCGATGGACATTAGGAGTGAGTAGCCCATTCAGGTGAGGTGGGGGGCTAAAGGAGGTGAATTCAAAGGCAAGACAGGCCATAGGGTAGGCCAGCTTATGCTGTAGGGAGGGCAAGTTTAGGCCCGCGAGGGCCTCACAATGGTGCCTCCTAGGGGAGAAGTTTGTAGCAAAGTAAGCTACTTGGTGGTAGAGTATGGAAAGTTTGTTGAGCTCAGTCTCTCAGAGGAACTGTAGTACAGGAGATCCACAAAGAAGGGAGGGAAGGAGGTTACAGTTGGCTATGGCACGTTACACCTCCCCAGAGAGGGAGTTTCCCAGACGATAGAGGAGACCAAGCCTCTGGTGGATGGAACATGTTAAGGTGTCGATGTGAGGTTTATAGGTCAGCTCCTGGTCAAGGAGGACCCCAAAGTACTTGAACTGGTCAATGACCGCTACTCTCTTCCCTTGGGCAGTGTTAAGCTGGACTAGCTTGCTTCGGTCTGTGCCCATGTGTTTAGTCCCAAACAGGACTGCCTCAGTTTTGTCCTCAGGGAAATAGAGGTGAACCAGACCTCAAGAGCTGAGAGACAGGCCTGGAGTTTGGAGGAGATGACACTGGGTTGCGGGTCACTGCAGTAGGCAAAGGTGTCATCCACACAAAGGATGAGGTTATAGGGCACGCAATCACCTTCAATGTCATTAAGGAAGAGTGAGAATAGTAGGGAGCCCAGGATAGAGCCCTGGGGTACCCCAGAGATCATGGGTCTTGTGCCAGATTGTGTTCTTCTCCAATGGACTTTTGGGGATCTATTAGTCAGGTAGCATGCAAACCAGGAGAGTGAGTGCTCATCCAGGCCCAGTCAGTGAAGTTTGGAGAGGATAAGTTCATGGCTGACCAGGTCAAAGGCCTTGGACAGGTCAATGAATAGGGTGCCTGTTGGGAAGCCTTGGTCCATGGCCTTGAGTATGTCAGTTGTGAGATGAATGAGGGCAGTGTCAGTGCCGTGGCCTTTCCTAAAGCCGTGTTATACATTGGTGAGGAGTCGGTGTTGCTCAAGGTAATCCTGGAGTTGGTTGTATACAAGCCTCTCCTGCACTTTCCCGAGAGGGCTGAGTAGGGAGATAGGCCTATAGTTTCCCACTCTGTCCCGGGGTCCTTTTTTGTGGACGGTGATAATAGTTCTTACCTTCTACTTACTGGGGACAGTTCCTTCGAAGAGGGACCTGTTAATGAGCAGGGTGACAGGGTAGGCGATAGCCTGGGCAGCAGACCTCAGCAGTCGAGGTTCTAGTAGGTCATTTTCAGGGGAAGAGTTAGGATTTATTTTGAGTAATAGGGGAAGTACAGCTGATGGTTCAACCAGTTTCAGGTGGAATAGGGGTCAAGGAAGCACCCTGTTCATATTAGGGTGGTAGGGAGTCCCTGGGGGGGAGGGGGTGTCTGTTAGGATTAGAGAAGAAGGCACAGAAGGCATCAGTAACTGTAAAGGGGTCATTGGTCAATGTATCCCCAACTAGAAATGAGTCATCTTGTGCGTTTGCAGTACCTTTGAGAAGGGAGTTTATAGTTTATGTGGCCCCAGAACTTCTTAGGGTCACCTATGTGGTTGGTTTGGAGGTCTCTCAGGTACTTGGACTTGGCCTGTTTTGGAGGTTGTTTAACATAGGTTCCTCAGATACATGTAGTTCTCCCAATCAGGTGTACGGCCTGAAGATTTGTAGAGTCCCCAAGCCCTGACATGGAGAAGCATAATTTGCTTTAGTCTAGGCCTTAGCCATTTGTGTAACTTCCCCTGTACCCTGAGCTTCTTCCAAGGGGCATGCAGGCTGGCTAGGGACAAGAATGAATTAGACAAGTAATCAAGCACCTCATCAAGTGAGGGGAGGGAGACAATAGGGTCACAGCCTATTTTCCCCAGGTCAGAGCAGAGGTCTGCTGGTATGAACCTGCAGAAGTTTCTGGTTTCTATGACCCTGGCAGCAGCTTTGGGGGGTTTGTTTGACCAGGCACAAAAAATGGGAGAGTGGTCACTCAGAGAGTCTGACATAATCCCAGCGGTCAGAACCATGTTTGATGTTTGATGTTTGAAGGAGGAATGTTACTGTCCTGATAAAGCATCAAACATGGTAACACCTAGTTGTGCTTCAACAGCACCTCCAGAGTAGTTCCAGTGATTACCAAGCAGTTAAAGTGCATTGTGCATAGACTCAAGAAGGAATAAGTTGGCAGTTCTACACTTCACCATGAATATTTTGAAACTGGAGAGCTGCATCAGCTCACTCCAAAACCAATGTATCTGCCTGCACACTGGGGTTCCTTCCCATAGTCTGAACAGAATTCTAATCCGACAACAAAATGGCATTTCAGGGGAATAGCATTGCTCAGTCCCACTGTTCATGACAGTGAACACACTACAGTGAACATATTTAATATCCTCAAAAGATTATGGGCAGAATGGATGCTTGGAAATTGGTTAGAAGGAGGAATATTACTGTCCTGATAAAGCATCAAACATGGTAAAGGCTTTCAGTGACACTAATAGAAAGTATGTGTCAACTGCTTTGCACATACATTTAATATATTAGTGGAACAAATCATCTCTGGACAACAGCGATCACCATCATCAAATACTTGTCCAGTTTAACTGTTCTCTTCAAGAATCTCATAACAGCAGTTTATGAATTTTATTTTTTTATTTTTATTTATTTATGTCTAGGATTACAAGTACCTTTGAGCCAAGGCTCTTTTACAAAGGTTCCATGTCAGAGACTGGACAATACAGTAGTACACTGTGAAGCAAATGCAATATTCAATAAAGCAAGTGCAAAATTAGGGACGATAAAACAGGTTTAACCTACAATTGCAAATAAAACAAATAATACATATAGGAGTAGTACGGGTAGAGGTACTAGGGGTCACAGAGGAGAGGGGGGATGCTGAAAGGGGGTGAGAGCTTGCCAGAGGCAGTTGTCAAGTAAAAGAGAAGTGCAGGTAGTGGGGCAGGATGGCAGGGAGGAAGGAGGGATAGGGGAGAGGGGAAGGTAGGGAGAGAAGTGTAAGAGTGGGACAAAGCAGCTGGGACTGTGGGAAATAGGTGTGAGGGCCTGCTAGGTATGGCAGTCACAGGTGCTGGAGGCAGAGAGGAGGAGCAGGAGCCTTAATTTGAATGGGTCTAGCTTGGGAGCAGAGGAGATCTCATTGTTGAGGCTATTCCACCAGTAAGGAGCCCAGTAGGCAAATGAGCATTGACCCAGAGAGGTTCTGCAGAGTGGGACCAACAAGTAATGTGATTCTAAGCCCCTAGTGTGGGGGAGGTTATTGCTAGGGCTGAGAAGAGATAGTACCCCCGTGGGGGCCAGTCCCATAGTGATCTTCTTAGCCATAGTGCAGGTTTGAAATTTTATTTAATTGGATAGTTGCAGCCAGCCAGTTTGGGCATAGAGGTCACATGTGTGGGTTAGACAGTGTGACCCAGTAATAAGGTGACAGGCTTTGTTGAGCAAAGTAGAGCAACATCTGAGGGCCGTTGAAGTGGCTGTTCCATGAATGATGAGGCTATAGTCGATGATGGAGACAACTGAGCTTTGAACTGCAACGAGTAAGGCAGCAAGGGTTAAGCTAGACCTGTGCCTGCAGAGAAGGCAAAGACACATGTTGGCAGCCTTTGCAACATAGTCAATATGGGTCACATAGGACAGGTTACTGTCAAGAGTAATCCCTAAGTATTGAAGCTTAGAACCTGTTCAAGGGTTGACCCATGTTGGTTTGATATGATGAGGGGTGACCTGTGTTTGCTGTGGGGGTTACAGAAAAGCATGGTCTTAATTTTTTATAGTTGAGAATGAGTCTTTGTGTACTGAACCAGTTTTCCACTGATGTGAAACCAAGTTGGAGATTATTTTGCAGGGAGCGTGGGTTCTTATGTGAAGAGAGGATTACAGCATCATCTGCATAGAGTATAATTTGTTCTGGAAGGGATTTAGGAAGATTATTCAGGAAGAGGGAAAATAGGAGCGGTCCCAGTATAGAGCCCTGGGGAACTCCAGAGCAGACTGACAGCATTAAAGAGAAAACCAGCAAACTTTACTCATTGCGATCTGTTTAACTGGTAGCTTTGGAACCAGGCCATAGAGTCGAGAGAGAGCCCAGCAATTAAGAGCTGGTTCAGAAGCAGTTTGTGGTGGATGGTATCAAAAGCCTTGGTTAAATTGATGAGGACTGCCCCGGCAAGGCAGCCATTATCCAGGGAACTGTGAATGGCTGCAGTAAATTCCAAGAGGGCAGATGTGGTGCTGTTCCCTTTTTTTTGAAGCCATGTTGCTGAGAACATAAGATATTGTGGTTATCCAGGTAGTCGGTGAGTTGCTCAGCAACAATAGGTTCGAGCACCTTTGAGAGGGACGTAGTATGGAGATTGGTTGGTAGTTTTCATGGAATGTCTTATCGCTGTGCTTGTGTACAGGGGTGACAATAACAGATTTCCATCTGTCTGGGAACTGGCCAAGGCAGAGGAAAGGTTAAAGATCTTGGACAGTGGTCTGATGACTTCGTTGAGAGTAAGAGACAGCAGTTTTAGGTCCAATGAGTCCCCACTATTTTGTATATTGGTGGTGGCTTTGTTAATGTACTTGTGAGTTTCATGCTGTTTGACTGCTGTGAAATAGAAGGGGGGTAGGAAGTAGGGTGAGAGGCTCTGGTAGGGTCTGCAGAGGTGTCAGATTCAGTGAAGAAATCGGGGGGAAGAACGGGGCTGAGGTCAGTGAAGGCAGTATTTAAGGTATTAGTGATAGTCATGGGGTCAAGTGTAATAGTTCCATCAATGTTGAGTATATTTTTGGATGTTTTCGGCTGTTTACCGGTCACTTCCTCAATGTTGTTCCAGAAAGCTCTACCATTTCCCCATGTCTTAGTGAGGGCTTCCCTGTAATAGGTGCTTTTGTGTAATTTAATGGCCTTAGTGCAGTCATTCCTCACACGTTTGTAGCTCTGGATGGCAGTTGGCGATCCAGAGTCATGGGCCAAGAGCCCGAGGCAGTCCCTCAATTTTAGCTGCTCTATTAGGTCGTCGGTAAGCCCAGGATTATAGAAGGTCTTAACTTTTCTCTTTTTTAAGGGGGCATAGGTGTCGCAGGCTTCATTGAAGAAGGAGATAAAGGAGTCCAAGGCTGTATTGACATCCTTTGCACTGAAGATTGGCAACCAGTCCTGGTTCCTGAGATGGGATTTAAGGAGATTCAGGTTCCCAAGGGGAAGGATTCTACTGGTGATGACTGATGGTGGAGGTTTGCAGAATTTGTTAGATCACTCACAGATAATAGGCGAGTGATCACTAAGAGAATCCGGGAGGGCGGAGATATTGGAGATTTGGGTGGGGTGACTGGATAGAACCCAGTCCAGTAGGGAGCTATGACCAGTTCTGTAGTTGTGCCTGGTTGGGGAGTCTACCAGTTGTGTAAGGTGGCTAGAGGAGATGGTGTCCTTGAGGCCTACAGGATCAGGGGCAAGCCAGTTTATGTTAAAATCACCAAGCACGGTTAACTCAGAGCCAGGTGTCTATGATCAGGTGAATTCCAGGACAGAGTTGAGACCTTTCACTTGGTCCTTAAGAGGGATGTAGACTGCGGCAATTGTGAGTACTTTGCCATGAGCACCAAGGATGATATGGATCGGGAGGATCTGTGCAGATGAGTCTGAGGATGGGGCAGTTAGGGGGTGACCCAGGAGAGAGTCTTTGAGGTACAGTGCACAGCTCCCTCCTCTTTTAGCCTGCCGATCCAGCCTGAAGACAGTGTAGCCAGGTAGGGAAATTGCGAAGTCAGGAACTTTGGGTGTGAGCCAGGTTTCGACAACTGCAATGATGTCAGGTTTACGCTGGTTGGTGAACACTTGCAGGGCATCAAGCTTGGGAAGGAGACTGCAAATGTTTAGGGTTACAAAGGAGAGAACACCAGTGTGTTTCATCTTCGTGGTTGGCCCAATGGTTAGGGGGCCAGAGTTAGGGTGAATATTCCCTGACAGTAGTAGCAGAAGGAGTAGAAGATTCAGGGAAGACACCCGTAAGGCCCTGAGGGAGAGTTTATGAAACTGCTCAGTGTTGCTATATTGGTGCTGTTCCCAGAGTGATGTCAAAAGTTCTGAAAGGGAAAGCAGAGGTAGGGGAGCCCAGGAAGCATGGGTGGAAGTTCCTGAAAGGTGCCATTTAGAGCATGTGGTGGGTGCAGGGGTGCGGGGAGGAAAAAAGGAAAATGTGCCTGTGGTGTAGTGGATGAAGTCAAAATGGTAATTGGGTGTGGGGAGGGGTAGCAGGCCCCAGGGAGGTAGAAGAGTGGGAGTAATGATGAGAGAATTAGATTTTGAGCAATCATAGTGTAGATTAGTTAGAGCCAACCAACAGCCGTGGTTGGTAAAGCAAGGTTGGCAGCAGGGGAGCACACAAGAAAGAAGGAAAATATTGGAACGAATCACAGAAAGGGGGGAGAGAGAGAAAGAGAGAGAGAGAGGTGGAGAGGGGGGCAGGCAAATATAGGAGTGGCAGTGGGGGGAGGTGTTAAGGAGGGACCAATAGAGAAAGGGGAAGGGAGGCGGCTGGGGAAAGGGGAGGAGCTAATGGACTATTTAATTAAGGCTGGAGAGTGGGCGGGGGGATTGCTGAGGACCTTCCCACGATGCATATGGTCATGTATTTATTAGAGAAACACTTTACAATGATGGCCACTGCACTAATTTTATTGACCAAGCACAGAAATTAAATACAAGGCCAACAATTTTAAATCTGAAAAAAGTGATCAAATCCAGAGCTGGAATATGAATTAATTCTGCAGCTCACTACTGGTATACTTCTTTGAGCCATTTTTTGAATGGGTTCACATTGTGAGGATTGCACAAGGAAAACAAATATTAATTTTACAAATGACTCTGCTTTCATCTTCATAAAAGTATCAGCAACAGCAGAAGCATCAACTACAATTGAAACAACTCTGACAAGTACATCAGAACTTGATACTACAACGGAGGAGCCAGGTACAGTAAATTATTTTATTGTGTTTGATTTGCAGTTTAGCCTTTGATTTGATTTTCCAGTGAATGAGTTGTGAAGGGATTAATTTGTTACAATTAAATTAAATAGATGCCTGTGTGGTCCACATGTGACACAGTTGCTTGTAGTTGTGGAAGGTTACAAAAAGTTCTTAATACAGCTCAGTGATACAGGATATGCAAGAGCATGTTCCAAATAGAACCTATCTAGCAGAAAGAAAGCAAACGTAGGCTTATGCAGGAGCACAGTAGTAGAGCTACCTTCTGCTAGGCAAATGATATTTATACTACAGTGGTCATGGGAAGCTCGAGTACTGACAGGTTAGAGAGGATAGAATCCCTTTTTGACTGCTTCTTTCTCTGGCTGAGCACATATGCATTTCCTGTTCGGTAGCTGCTGCTAGAGGAATCTGTGTCACAGCAACAAGGGATTGCATGGGAAGGGATCTCACCCACAGGAAGCCAGTTGCAAGTTCATGGAAGTGGAGCTAACTCACTGCACCGATGCATGTGATAGTGGCCTAGGGAGAAAATATTTTGAAAAAATTAACCCCAGCTGGAAGACAGGCTAGTCAGTCTCATTTCCTGCTCAAGTGTCTGTGTACCACCACAGTCATTGTGCAGATAATGACAGAGATAGGGTATGCCATAGAGGAGCCAGGTGTTTTGACTGGGGGGACTAGTTCAAACTGTGGCTGGTTGATAGATTGGTGATTCAGTGCAAATGAGAAAGTAATTAATGGAATCACCAGGGCAGGCACTGAAAATTACAAGTGCATCACAAGAGATGAGATGCAGCATGTCTGATTGTGTTATGAAGACAAATAGCTTCTGCCCATTAAAACAGTTAGGACTTCAAATGAAGTCAGGTGCCAGTAACTCATCACTACAATTTCTATACTCGTCATCATCATCATCATCACTATCAACATCATCATAATTTTCTTCATCACTATTAAGTGAAGTTAGCAGTCTGTTGTCAACTGTAATGTTTAATTAAACTGTGGATTCAAGTTCACTATTAAAGCTTGTACAGTAGCTGTAGCTCATGCTCACGTGTCCTATATTGTCTGGTGGAATGTTGTTATGCATGGAATTCCTTTCCTGAAACATGCTTATTCTGCTGCAGTAATGACATCATTATGTTGTTCTGTTGCAGTAGTGATGTCACTATTGCAGTAGAACAACTTGAAATGCTGCCACATACTTGATTTTCCCTATACAATTAAGCTGCAAGTTGGTTTTTAAACTTGAACTTTCAGAAACATCTGCAGCACACTGTCAGTAATTTGAGCCTACCATCAACCCTCAAGTGCCCCCCCAACCTCCAGTTCACTGAAACAAATGGCAGTGTCCGAAATAGGTATTCATGCCCATACACAATCTAGAAAAGCAGATGGGCAGCTCTGTACATAATCAGTGTGTTTTGCCACCTTGGGGAACTGATTCCCATGGACCTTTCAAGCTTCTCTCTCTCAAGGTCACAGAGAATCATTACCACTCAGTGGCACAACACACTGGTTGTGGATAGTTGTCCATCAACTACAGTATCCTGTATATAGTATATGGTGGAATGCTGTAATGCATGGAATTCCATGCTTGGAATATGCTTGTTCTACTGCAGTACTGACATCATTATATTAATCTGATGCAGAAGTGATGTCAGTACTGCAGCAGAACCACTTTGAATGATGTCACATAATTGCTTTCCTCTTCGCTGAAACATTTGCAGCACACCGTGTCAGTTAAAAGAAAATGAAAATGTTAAAAATTCTATTCTCCATTGTCTTCACCAGCTGGGTTTGTTCTCCTGTGACTTTATTTGCTCAAAGTGATTACAAAACAAAGGATCTATATTTATCCAGTCTATGGCTAAGGATTTTATCATAGAGCGACTACTTTTTGGATTTTCTGTTTTCTGGTGTGGGCTTGGCATTCACTGTCCCTAGCAGTCCCTCTCCTCAACCATGTACTGTAGTATCAGGGAAGTGAATGCCCAAATACAGTCATGCTCAGTTGTGTAAAATGTACTACCGTTTGACTTTCTGTATATATGTATCTATATATCTACTCCCATATTGTAATATACCGTTGCTTTCTCCCATTGTTCTTTGTTTTGCAATCTATGACGTAGAACCTTTGTAAAAGAGCTTGCACTCAAAGGTCTTTTCTGAATCACTAAATAAATACATCGAATGAAAAAATGAGCACCCATAAAAGCAGGACAAATGTGAGCACAACAGAATATTGTGCACCACGGCAACACAGATATAAAAACATGTGGCCAAACCGGCCCACGGAAAAACACTTACATTTCGCCTGTTAACTACTGGGCTTCATCAGAGTTATTGCGCTGTTCTCATTTCCACTTTATATACACTATTCCATCACTAAATAAATAAATAAATAAAATATACCCCCTCCCCAGGACATTTACAGAACCACGATCCAATGTTTAAATTGTACTACTGTTTTGGTTTGATGTACATATTATGTATGTATGTATATATATTCTATGCAAAAAACTGCGTAAATGCATCATTTTGGGTTAAAGCACAAAAAGTCAGGAAATGAAAAATCTTTAGGGTTGCCCCTCGCCCCAACCCCCCAGACCTGCAAATCATCCCAAGATTGACAGATGACAGGGTGTGTCATTGGGTTGTGAGCCTTAAATTTCACCCCATTCCATGTGTAATCATACTGATAAGGAGTCAGGAACAAAATCCCCAAAACTGCCTCCAAACCTGGATAATTTTGCATTTTTCAGTGTTTTCGTGTGCAAAGACCGTAAGTCTGACCGAAATTAAATTTGGCACATTACAAGACCTACCAATCCCCACTGTGCATACCAAATGTCAGGCAAATTCATTGAACGGGTCCAAAGTTATTAACATGCAAAATTTTCACTTTAACATAGAAGTGCCTTTATAACCCTAAATGTAGTGGCTTGACCTCACCACTATAATAAATATATATATATATATATATATAAGAGAGAGAGAGAGAGAGAGAGAGAGAGATACAGATCTCTCTCTCTGTCTCTCGATATATATATATATGCAAATATATATGTAATAGATAATCCACTCTGAGGTGTGTGGTTGTGCTCTGATAAACACATGCCTTGGTGTGTGTTGTTACTCACAAGGCTGCAGGCTGAGTGCATCAACCAACCAAGGCATGTGTATATCAGAGTATGACCGCACACCCAAGGGTGGGATATATATCTTGTCAAATGGCTAAATTGTTTTTGAGGGGGGTATAAGTGCAGGTGTGCAGTCACACTCTGATACATGCATGGTCATGCGATTCTTTTCATCCAATAAATACTAAGCATTTTCCCTACCCATTTTATATGTATAATTTGTGTATTTCCTTATACCCTTTCCCACAGGATGCACTCAGAGACATGCAGCCTGCTGTTCATTGTGTCTTTCCTGGTGAAACTTTTCAATAAATAAATAAAGAGTGATGTCCACATTGCCTCAGAGTAAAACCCAGTGCTAACATTTACTGTCTCAGTTAGGCCCTCTCATCAAGCATTTACTGTAATATCACTGCAGGAAAATGAATAGATTGACAGGGCAGGGCAGTCTGGCAGGAGCAGAGTGAGCTTATACACAGGAATTCCAACTGAAAGCTTGCTCTGCTTCTAAGTGCCTGATCCACTGGAGCAAGGGATGTTGCCGAACGATGCAATGTGGCAGTCTGTGGCTAGCAATGCATGATCCCTTTTATGACTCATTTTTCTGTTTCTTTAACAGGGCTGGACATGGTTGGCAGATAATTGCTGAGTCTGCATGTTTCCCAAAACATGCTATTCCAAGGACCCAGTAGCACGTATTGATGTTTTTCTCTGGCTAGCATAGTTGTGGTCCCTGCTATGCATCTCAAAATGTGCACACTCTGCTTGCTGAATAGGGATTCCGAGGTGCACAAGCAATGCCTTTATCCCTCTCCTTCTTTGACTAGCCACACAAATTCAGCGGATCCAGCATGGTTTGGGGATCACATACTGACATGAGTGTGGTACTAGGCTCATATACCCATCAGTTTCCTGAGAACACACAGGATGCACATACAGTAACACAACCCTGTGCAACACGTAACATGGCACATATGGCCAGAATGGGTTTGTACATAGAGTCCAGTGTTTCTGACAGCTGAGAAACTGTAAATGATAAGACATTAATTTCATTTTCCTTTTTATGTAGAGTGTTGTAATGGCTTCAGTGTAACTACTAGAACTAATTACACAACACTGGACGTGTCTTGGTCTCCTCCTGATTACCCACAATCCTTTTACTATTCCGCATCACTGTATGGAAAATCACCTCAACCCGTAACTATTGAAGGAGCTGGATTATTAAATGCAAGTTTTGGTTCTTTAAAACTTGATGATCATTATTCACTCATTGTGATGGTGAAGAATGTTCACAGCAATGCACCCTGCTGCACAGCCCAGCAATGTATTCTCACTGGTTAGTATGCAGACTTATTTATTTGTCATTCAATTCATTCTTATGATAATGTGTGTCAATATTTCACTAGGAAACAGTTTTTAGTTTTAGTTAGCGCTTCAGCCATTTAAGCATAAGGCGAGGAAGTCTTATTTGGTAGGCACCTTTCCCAGAGGTTCAGGGTGCTGTGTAAATACATAAAACAAAGTCAGCATAACTGGCCCAGTGGTGCAGAGGGTTAAAATGCTGGACACCTTCCCTCATGCAACACTGATCACCCAGGTTCAGGAGTGACCTCAGGTCACTAGAGTGCTGGCGTGGGGGGATGGCAGAGCAGACTTGAGCATGCCGGATGGTAGCTCTCCTCACCTGAGGGTGGTGAGGGGGGGTTGGTGCCCCTTCCATATTTCTGCTCCCACCTGGTGGAGGTCCATTGGGCAGAGTAGGGAGAAAGAGGGCAGCAATGTATCGGGAGGTGGAAGGGGCTGAGCTGGCACCATGGGGTATGAAATGTGCCTCCACATGCTTCACAACCGTGTGCCAGGGTCTCTGGGGAAGGGGGAGGGGAAAAATGTGTAAAAAAACACATAATTTATGTGTCCATATTGCCAGTTGGTGAGAGTAGGTGACGGGGACCAAAAAGCACAATAAAAAGAAAACCAACAGTCAGCACATCACCACCTCAAATGAATACCTTAGATCAAGCAGTAGCCTGTAAAATAGGTTACATGTCTAAGCACCCTTGGAGGCCTCCACCAAGTGGCACCAGTGAATGTGATGTGGCAAAGGAGTGGAAAACAAGGGCAGAATAGCAGCCACCTCAATGCCCTATCTCCGTACAATGTCCAAGATGTTTTTCTGTAAAATTGTGTCAAATATATATATGTCAGAGGGCTTGTTCTTAAAAAGCTGACATGATACTTGTGTTAAGCCCACTTTTTTGACACAGCTGTGCCACAACTGTGCTGGATTTTATGGTGCTGGAAGTAGTTGCAACAGTTTACTCACTCTATGGTAGCTTGAGTCAAATATTTGTTGCAAGACCCATAAGATGGATCCTCCAAATGCCAAAATTAGAAATGCTTGGTCTAACTTGCAGCATTTGGTACTTGGGATGGAAAATCATGACTGATGTCTGGGACAAAGGCAGAATCTCCTTGTGCCACTCGAGCAGCATACCAGGGGGTCTGTGGCATTCTCTGGGCTCTGAAAATTGAAGCCAGAATGTTAATGGCAGTTGAAGTAGTCAGTCCCACTTGAACAATTGTGTTGGCTTTGAATAATCAGCTACATGGGCTTCACCTCCATCAGGTAAAACAATTAGGATCGCATCTTTGGATTCAGAAGCTTCAGCTAACAAACTACTTCTTTCACCAACACCCTGCCATACTCGAGAATACCACTTTCTTCTGGTGATCACAAGATACATTTTTTTCTCTAAGCACCTCACAAAGTTTCGCAAAGGTTTGAGTACCTGAAAAGTTACTTTCCCATAATTGGATCCTGAGTTGATACAGGATTGTCCAAATAACACCCACTATTAATACATTTATCTAGGTTGTGTTTGAAATTAATTTATTTGTGTACCTAAAATTGCATATTCTGGTAGATTATTCTGGGGTTAATTATACAATCAAAAAAGAAAAATGTACATTTGTCTGGTCTGCATTTTTACTGTTTCATTTTTAATGGATGTCCTCTAATATTCTTTTGTGTACCCTTGAAAGTCAAATTACCTTTATTTAATAAATAAGGATTCTGCATAGTGGCAGTCATCAGAGAATGGTCCCCACCCTTTCTTCAATCTTCTAAGGAGAAAATATTCTGCTTTGGTAACCTTCTTTGTATGGTAGTTCTTTGAGTCCTGTAATGATTTTAGTTGTTTTATGTTGAACTCTTTCAATGCTAATTATATCTGCTTTTCTGTTTGAGCACCATCCCTGGCTACTGTATTCTAACAGTGGACTTTCATATGACTGGTAAAGGGGCAATGTAACTTTAACCCTTCTTCTAGATATATTTCTTTTTTATTGCTCCAGAATCTTATTGGTTTTGAAGATTGCAGTTGTGTAGTGATCCTACTGATCGAAGGAATTATTTATAACAATGCCCAGATCCTTTTCCATCCTACTGTTTTTTAATACCGTGTTACAAAGTGAGTACTGCTGATATTTATTTTTATTATTTATTTATAATATCATGCAGAAATGTAAATGGCATTATATATACAATAAGAGATGGGGAAATATGCTTAACATGAATTTAATGGTTGCCTGAGTTGTTGGATGCTACATAAACCCCGAGGGCGAAGCCCAAGGACTTTATTAAAACATTCCACACTGAGGTCAACCATTAAATTTGAGTAATGGCATACTTCCCAGTCTTTTGTTATTTATAATTGCTGGGCTGCAATTTTTTGCCACAGTGATGCTGTTTTTCTGTGATTCACAGACATACACACACACACACATATGTGTGTGCACACACACACAGTGTCTTTGTTGGAAAAATAGATTTTTGTTTGTTAGGGATCTTTTTTTATAGCCGTTTCTTTTTGGATAATTTTATATAACAGTTACCTTTGTTGCAATGGCTCTTACCTCTGTTAAGCGCTTTGAAGCTGTTCCTGCATGGTGCACTGCTTCAGAGGCATTTTAAGGGAAATGCTGTGCTGTGTATGTTATGGGCAGCAGGACCAATCAGATAAGATGTTTCAGAATATGCTGATTTTATGCTTTTTAATAAAAGAAAACATGACTCCTGGTGTGACAGCTTGTCTGCGGTGGCTCCTCGGTAAGTGAGATGAGGAGCCACCATGTCTGACACTGTGTTTAGCCCACCCACTGGAAGTGGAGAGCCAATCAGGATGTGGCTCTTTCTTGACTGACGTGGCATGTGTTTGCAGTTATCAACCATGCATTATAATGGCAAATTATAACTGGGCCAGCCTATGGAAAAACATTGCTGACCAGTTATTATAAAATCATAATTCACATTCTTCTTTGTAGTCAGGGTTCAGCATTGCTCAGTTAGTAGCACATCCGCCTCTGGACCAGAAGGCAGTGGGTTCTAATCCCACAGTGTGATTGAACTTGCACCTAAAAATGCTGGCATCTGAGTGCAGTATTGGGGGTACTGTACTGCCAGGGTATGCCGTCCTTCAGATGAGATGTTAAACCGAGGTCCCTTCTACTCATCTTTGTGTTGTCCTGGTGGGTGTCCAGGTGGAAGTAAAAGATCCCAGGGCACTCTTCACAAAGATTAGGGGACATTCCCAGTGTCCTGGCCAAAATTCCCCTTCCATAAACCAGTTGACGCAATTATCAAGGCTGTGTGTGGGTGTTGTGCAATATGGCTGCCAGTACATATTCAGTCACTTCACTACCAGTCTAACACTGCTTGTAAAGCACTTTGGGATACACTGTGTATGAAAAGCACTACATAAACACTGATTCTTCTTCTTCTAAATTCAGTGTATAGAGTTAATACACTAAAACTTTATAAAATATATAGCCATTGCTATCAACAGATTGGAGCATGTTATGGTGTATCAACTAAATAATTTTTAAATTGGAAAACTTAATTTGACAAATAAACCATATCAATCCGTTTCAGGGAACAAATGATTTTTCCTCATTAGATCAATAAAACACCTGTGGTGCCATTTAATTTCAAATGTTGTTACTTGACCCAATTGGTATGCTATTAGGCATTCTGTGTAGTATATCTCATTTAGAATGGTTTCCCATTGTTTAAGTGTAAGGGTCATTGAGCTGTGCCAAGGATGAGTAATTACTGTCTTTGCTGCTATTATAATTAAATATAACATATTTCTAGAGGGTGGCACTGTATCATCAGACTTTATGAATAGAAAGACCAGCTGTGGGATCAACATGTTATCTGATTCTAATATTTGATTACTTGCCTTGGTTAGAGCATGCCAATATGATGTTAAATGTGGGCAACTCCAGAAAATATGGATAACTTTTTTTTGTGGCTCCCCACAACTTCACCAGCAGACCCCATATTTTAAGGGAAGGTATTTAAGTAACTTTGCTAGTGTGTTAAAATGTCTAGTCTTGAACTTCCATATAAATTCTTTCCAATACATAGTCTGTAACATGCTTATTGAGGGGATAATTTGTTCCAGCTATTTCTCATAGGATATATTTAATTCAATTTCGTCATTCTATGCCTGAAGAATCCAACCTGTGTTTTCCAACCTAGTCTCGGCTTTGTAAGCTAATCCTATTAAATGTGGATAGTGAATACCTCGCTTGGCATTCATTATTAATTTCAGCAGTGGAGGAAGGGGATTTGGGAACACATTCCAAAGGGGACCTTTCTGTATTATGTGTGTGCAAACATGTAAGTAATGAACATGATCCTTGTTATGGGGCAGGTATACAGCAGGTAGATGAGCAAAAGTGGTTACTCCATTAATGACCAAGAATTGGTTGATTTATTGAAGGACTTGTCTTTGCCACTTAGAGAATGTTAGAGAAAAGCATGCTGATAAAACATTTACCTCTGAGTTTAATAATCTAAAAAAGCAGAAGATAAATTGCAAGTTTGTGCTGGCTCTTAATTCATACCAGCTAGTGAGAGTGCTTCTGATCGCAAATGTAATGATCTTGAAATCTGGAGGTGCCGTCAGCGGTACAAACGTCCATTTACTTATGTCAAATAAATAATTTATGATGAATTCTATGTCCTGCCATATTGCTTTGTGATGCAGGTTAAGCCACAGCATTTTGGTTTACATATAATTGCTTTACAATATTCTTATAAGCTAGATAGATTTAGCCCTCTGTTTTTTATAAATAATATCAATGTAGTCCATTTGATCCTTGGATGTCAGCAAGCCCATATGTACCTTGAAAGAGCTATATTCCATGATGTAAAGTAGTATTGGGTAGGGTAAAGAGGGATAGTTTGAAATAAATATAAATTGTTGGTAATATCATTCATATTGATTCTGCACTAGAATAAATAGAAAGACTTTAGCCCAGGTGTTCAATTCCATCTCTATTGTTAGGGATAAAAGTTCATAGTTAATTACAGATGTATCACATTTTTGGGCAGGAACACCACTAAGTATTTTATTTTAGTGCAATTCCATCTTGATGGGAATAATCCTTTCAGGTTTTTTAACAGGGAGAAGTTTAAAGCCAAGGGGCAGTATTTTCAAAGCCCCAATGCAAGCTGCAACAATGGCAGTTTGTGCCGAGTGCTTGTGGGGTACAGGACAGACGTAGGCAATACTTGGAGGGGAATACTAGATCACCTGGGTAACTTTAGTCATTATGTCACTGTCAGGCTGGATCGGGTTGTGGAGGAGGGCAGTAGACTAACAGGTATAATAGAATTACAGTTGCCGGGGCAGGCAGGTACACAGTGGTCATCACTGTCTAGGGATGTCTAAATACCGTTAGACCAGCTCTCGGCTGTTCTAACAGTACTTAGCCCTTTGCCCCGGGGAGACTTTTGAAAATAGTGATCTCAGGGTTGTGGCAACTGGGGTCTACTGCAAGATCTCTAGCATCATGCCGCAGCCACAGTTTTGGCACAAGGCTGGCATTAGCACACTTTTGTGCAGGCAGCCTGCTGATTGTCACAGGCTGTCTTTTAAAATTGCTCAGGGGGCTACCCATGGTACAAGGTACTTGTTGTGTTCTAACTATTGGAAGCAGGCACCTTGTGCCACTTGAAGGGCTTTGAAAATCTAGCCCCATAGCTCTATTTTCTGAATGTTTACTACATACTCAGATTTGCTAAGCCTGCATGCTTCTCAGAAGATGCTATTCTAGGTACCCAGTAGCACTTACTGCAATTTTTCTCTGGTTGGTATAGTTGTGCACCCTGCTATGCATCTCAAGATGTGCACCCCCTGCTTTCTGAATGGGGATACCAAGGTGAACAATCAATGCCTTTGTCCCTCCCCTTCTTTGACTAGCCACACACATTTACTGGATCCAACATGGCTTTTGGATCAGATACTGATATGAGTGTGGTACTAGGCTCATGAATTCATAAGTTTCCTGAGAACACACAGGATGCACATACAGTAACACAGCCCTGTGCAACACGTAACATGGCACATATGGCCAGGATGGGTTTGTACATAGAGTCCAGAGTTTCTGACAGCTGATAAAACTGTAAATGATAAGCCATTTATTTCATTTTTCTTTTTATGCAGCATGTTGCAGTGGCTTCAATGTAACTACTAAAACTAATTACAGAACAGTGGAAGTGTCTTGGTCTCCTCCTGATTACCCATTCTCATTTTACTATTCTGTATCACTGTTTGGAGCATCACCTCGCCCAGTAACAATTGAAGGAACTGGGTTATTAAATGCAAGTTTTGGTTCTTTAAAACTTGGAGGTCAGTATGTACTTGTTACAACGGTGAAGACTGTTGGCAGCAATGCACCCTGCTGCACTGCCCATCAATGTCTTGAAATTGGTAAGTATGCATACTTACGTGTTTGTCATTGAAGTCATCCTTATGATAATGTTTGTTAATATTTCACAGGGAAAAAGACAATGTTCAGTTTTGTTAGAGTTTCAGCCATTTAAGTATAGGACAAGAAAATCGTATTTGCTAGGCACCTTTCCCAGAGGCACAGGGTGCTATATAAATGCATAAAACTAAGTCAGCTTATCACCACAAAAAATGCACACCTTAGTTCAAGAAGCAAGCCTGTAAAAAAGGTCACATGTCAGAGCACTCTTTAAAGCCTCCACCAAATGGCACCAGTGAATGAGAGGTGGCAAAGGAGTAGAAAACAAGAGCATAAAAAGAGTCACCCTAATGACCTATCCCCATACAATGTCCAAGATGTTTTCCTGTAAAATTGTGCCAAATATACATACCAGAGGGCTTGATTTTAAAAAGGTGGCACACGGCTTGTATCAAGCCCTGCATTCAATTTAACAGTGCTCCTCAAGAATCTCACAACAGCAGTTTATCTATTGTGAAGGTCATTGCCACAATGCATATGGCAAGGTACTTATTAGGGGAAACACTTTACAATGATGACCACTGCTCTAATTTTATTCAACAAGCACAGAAATTAAATACAAGGCCAACAATTCTGAATCTAAAAAAATGGTCAAATCTGAAACTGGAATAAGAATTAGCTCTGCAGCTCACTACTGGCAAATTTCTTTGTGCCATTTTTTAAATGAGTTCATACTGTGACCTTTGAACAAGAAAAATAAATATTGCCTGTACAACTAATTCTGCTTTCATCTTCATAAAAGTATCAACGACAACAGAAGCATCAACGACAGCAACTACAATTGAAACAGCACTGAGAAGTACATCAGAACCTGATACTACAAAAGAGGAACAAGGTACAGTAAATTATTTTATTGTGTTTGAGTTGCAGTTTAGCCTCTGATCTGACTTTCCAATGAATGGGTAGAGAAGGGATACATTTTTTACAATTAAATTAAATAAATCGCTATGTGGTCTGTCACAAATGTGCTCCATGGGTCAGGCCATCTGCTCCCACAGTGCCAAACCTAGAAGAGCAATTTGTGAACAGCAGACAAATAGGGCAAACCTTCTGTCTGTTTTGCATCTGAATCACCTACTAGTCTCAGGTCCATGGCATCAAATGTTTACCTTTTAGCTAGCATACCCAGTTAACAGTCTCAGATATATACCCCCTTTGGGGGATGCAGTAAGATCCTTCACCCAGTGGCACCCAGTCAGGTTCCCAAGTGTACACTTATGACTTAGTATAAGACATAGGTATAGTCGCACCTTTAGCAAGATAGAAACATGCCCTTTTGAGCTCTTAACAGTTGTCAGAAATGCTCAATACAGTTTTAGCCTACACATGCAATAGAAAGACTCAAGCAGGATTAAAGAGAATCAGAAATGTTTACTAAGATTAAAAAAATAGATAAACAACAAAATACATATAGAGCATATAAGCTGTACTTACAGTCCAAAAATAATTTGTAGTTTATAGAACAAAAGTGCCTGATTACTTAAAGTTCTAACTGTTTTGCTTATGTTTTACAAAAGTGCCTTGCCTTCAGTCCAGAAAATCAAGTGTGTCCTTGACATTAGGGAGGGAGTCTGTTCCATCCCCTCAGATGCTGGCAAATTGAACGTCAGTCTCTCCACCTCCATGTGATGTTGCAGCACACATGAGGTCACTGTTAACCCTGTGATTACTCTGTAATCTGAGTAGGAATATCCAAAAGGATGTTATTTTACTGCTGGCTGGAAATCAGCAGTTACCATTTTTTTAAATATGACAGTTTCTTTGATCAAAGCAGTTCCTATGGTGGCTCAGAACCCACATCCTGACAACAGTTCTCTTCTAGTGGTGAAAGATGTTACATGTACTGTAGCTGTTACAAATTGTCACTTCCTAGGATGTCGTAAAAGATTAAATTTTCTATGGCTCTCTGACTTCAAAGTAGAAGACTTTTAAAATGTGTTACAACCTGTTCCTTGGAAGGAAGTTTTTAATTAGAGTTTCCACTGGACCAGTTTTATGTCAACCAGCTGTGGGGACCTTTGGCATCAAGAGATCAGGACATTACAACTGCTAGGGCTGTATTCCCTTTAAGCAGACATTCACAAAGCATAACTATTATTTTAAATGAGTTCACACTGTGATGATTTCAGAAGAAAAAAATATTACTTGTACAAATTACTCTGCTTTCATCTTCATAAAAGTATCAACAACAACCAATGCATCAACATCAGGAACTACAACTGAAACAACTCTGACAAGTACATCAGTATCTGATACCACAGGACAGGAACCAGGTACAGTAAATTATTTTATTGTGTTTGATTTGCAGTTTAGCCTCTGATCTGACTTTCCAATGAATGGGTTGTGAAGGGATTCGTTTTTTTTTACAATTAAATTAAATAAATGGCTGTGTGGACCACCTGTGACACTGTTGCTTATAGTCAAGAAAGGTTCCAAAAGGTGCTTAGTATAGCTGAGTGGTATAGGATATGGAAGAGCATGATCCAAGTAGAACTGAGCCAGCAGAAAAAAAAAACAAATCTAGGCTGATGCAGGAGCACAATAGTAGAGCCTGAGCCTCCCCCTTACAGTATGTAGCTCAGTGACAGTTACACTACAGTAACCATACACATTACTCCTTTGCCACAGCTGCACTGGATTTTGTATTGCTGTGTGCAGTTGTAACAGTTTATTCACTTTGTGGAAGCTTGAGTAAAATATTTGTTATAAGCCCCATCAAAAGAATCCTCTGAATGCCACAAGCTAGAAATGGTATAAACTGGTCTAACTTGTGACATTTTGGAACCGAGATGAAAATCTTGATCGATGTTTTGGAGCAAGGCGGACTCTCCATGTGCCACTTTATCAGCACAGCATGGCACCTGTGGCATTCTCTAGGCAGTCCTTGTTCTCTGAAGCACATGCAGACAGAACTCCCAGGAATGTGGAACACTCTTCTCATGATAAAGCACTAAAATCACAAGTTGCTTAAACTAAGTGCTAACTCTTTAGTAGAAAAAAATTACACTTACTTTAAAAGAAGAAAATAAGACTAACTCAGCTGTAAACCCTTTAAGTAAAGCATGAATACAAAAGTAGGTTGACTGTACCTATTAAAAAAGGATAAAATAAGATTGATTATTTCTCAAACAGATGGTAATCCAGCATTTCAAAGCAGCTAGAATTTATCAGAAGAGCATCACAGTATTGCAGTCTTAGATAGAGATCCCCACCCGAAGAAGCCATATCTGTTGAAACATTGGTATATAAGGATCAATTTTCAAAAGAGAAAAAAGAAAAATAAACCTAAGAAAATTCAAAACTTCCATGGAGTGGCTAGTTTCTTTCTACTTTTTAACTCTGTGACTTCACCCACCAGCCCCCAAACTTTACATATTGTTGCATCAAGGAAGGGAACCCACACACTCTGGACTTCTTGCTGGAATCTCCATGTGCACTTGATCAGCACATGATGGGGTCTGTGGCATTCTCTAGGCTCTAAAAATTGAATCCAGATGTTAACGGCAGTTGAAGCAGTCAGTCCCACTTAGGTAATCATAGCGGCTTAGAATGATCAGTTACATCATGGGCTTGACCTCCATGAGGTATAATAATTAGGTCAACATCTTTGGATTCAGAAACATCGACTAACAAACTACTCCTTTCACCAACACCCTGCTATGCTGGAGAAGCACCACTTTCTCATGATGATCACAAGATCAATTATTTCTCTCGGCACCTCACAAAGGTTCACAAAGGTTTGAGGACCTGAAAACTTAACTGGCCATAATTAGCTCCTGAACTGATACACTATCATCCAAATATGTTATTTTACTACTGGCTAGAAATCAGCAGTTACCAATTTTTGAAATATGACAGTGTCTTTGATCAAAGCAGTTCCTATGAAGGCTCAGAACCCACATTCTGACAACAGTTCTCTTCTGGTGGTGAAAGATGGTACATGTAGCTGTTACAAATTGTCACTTCCTAGGATGTCGTAAAAGATTACATTTTCTATGGCTCTCTGACTTCAAAGTAGAAGGGTTTACAATGTGTTCCCTGGAAGGAAGTTTTTAATTAGAGTTTCCACTGGGCCAATTTTATGACAGCCAGCTGCTTGGTCCTTTGGGGTCAAGAGGTCAGGCCATTACAACTGCTAGGGCTGTCTTCCCTTCAAGCAGAAATTCACATAGCATAAATATTATTTTAAATGAGTTCACACTGTGACCATTTCACAAGAAAAATAAATATTACTGCTTTTATCTTCATAAAAGGATCAACAACAACCTTAGCATCAATGCCAGGAACTACAACTGAAACAACACTGACAAATATATCAGTAACTGATACCGAACCATCGGATCTAGGTACAGTAAATTATTTTATTGTGTTTGATTTGCAGTTTAGCCTCTGATCTGACTTTCCAATGAATGGGTTGAGAAGGAATTATTTTTTTTTACAATTAAATTAAATAAATGGCTGTTTGGTCCACCTGTGACACAGTTTCTTATAGTTAAGAAAGGTTCCAAAAAGTGCTTAGTATAGCTGAGTGGTATAGGATATGGAAAAGCATGATCCAAATCGAACTATGCCAGCAGAAAGAAATCAAACCTAGGCTGATGCAGAAGCACAATAGTAGAGCCTGAGCCTCCTCCTTACAGTGTGTAGCTCAGTGGCAGTTACATTACAGTAACCTGTGGCATTTGGGAATTGGGATTGAAATCTAGATCAATGTCTGGGAGAAAGGCAGAATCTCCATGTGCCACTCGATCAGCACATGATGGGGCCTGTGGTATTCTCAAGGCTCTGAAAGTTGAATCCAGATGTTAATGGCAGTTGAAGCAGTCAGTCCCACTTAGGCAATTGTATCAGCTTAGAATGATCAGTTACATCATGGACGTGACCTCCACGAGGTAAAAGAATTAGGTCACATCTTTGGATTCAGAAACATCAACTAACAAACTACTCCTTTCCCCAACACCCTGCTTTGCTGGAGAAGCACCACTTTCTCATGATGATCACAAGATCAATTATTTCTCCAAGCACCTCACAAAGGTTCAAAAAGGTTTGAGGACATGAAAAGTTAACCGGCCATAATTAGCTCCTGAACTGATATGTATTCATCCAAATGACACCCATGATTAATACACTTATCTAGGCTGTATTTAAAATTACCGTTTGATATACCAAAGATGGCATATTCTTTTAGATTGTACTTAGGTTAATTACACAATCATTAAAGAAAAATGTACAATTGTCTGGTCTGAATATTCTCTTTTCCTTTTTTTTTTGAGTGATCTGTTTTTCCACCCCTGTGCTCGCTGATCCTCCCCTACTTAGGACTCATTCAAGTTCCCTCTGACCCCTGATGTGCTTTCCCGGCCCTCTTCAGATCCCCAGATTGCAGCCAACCCCCACGATATCCTGGTGTAACCCTTCACCGTGCGGGTCCCTGTCCTCCAAGAGGGAAGTCACCGGGGAAGGGGATAACCCCAGCACCACTTTCTAGGGCCCAGGGATGCTGCTGGTTAGCAGAAGGCACCGGGAAGGCACTGGAGGCCCTCAGGAATGGAGAGCCATCATTCAGAGGCCAGCAAGTGGTTTTCCTGGTTTTTCCTGAAGGCACGTGACGTCCGGACGTCAAGGCAAGAGCCGACATCTGTCACGCACCACCCCTAATGGCCCTGATGTGCTGCACTACCACTGGCCTCCACCAGTGGTTGTTATGGCACTGGGTCATGATCCCTTCCCTCCCTGGAGACAGCGAGCAGTCATGGGATGCTCAAGCTGCCTCACCCTCACGGCTGGCCTTCCAGTGACCCAAGCTCATTCCTGAACCCGGGTTGCTGGCGTCGCAAGCAGAAATCCAACAGCTGCATCAACGGGCCGTCCCTTTTCCTTTTTTAATAGATGTCCTCTAGTATTTATTTGTATATCCTTGAACGTCAAATTAAGTTTGTTTAATAAATATGGCTTCTGCACAATGTCATTCATCGATATATTGTCCCCACTCTTCCTTCAATCTTCAAAGAAGAAAGTATTCTACTTCAGCAATCTTTTTTGTATGGAAGTCCTTAGAGTCCATTAATGATTTTAATTGTTTTATGCTGAACTTTTTCAGGCACTGGGTCATTATGTCGCAAGACATAATTCTGCATGGCACAATCGTGCTGCGCGATTAATGCCATTAAGCATTATGTCAATCGGAGTAAGACTATCCAAAAGGATGTTATTTTACTGCTGGCTGGATATCAGCAGTTACTGATTTTTAAAATTTGACAGTCTTTGATCAAAGCAGTTCCTTTGATGGCTCAGAAACCACATTCTGACAACAGTTCTCTTCTGGTGGTGAAAGAAGTTACATTTAGCTGTTACAAACTGTCGCTTCCTAGGATGTTGTAACAGAGGCAATTTTCTATGGCTCTCTGACTTCAAAGTAGAAGGCTTTTACAATGTGTTCCTCTGGAAGGAGGTTTTTAATTAGAGTTTCCACTGTGCCAGTTTTACGACAGCCAGCTGCTTGGTCCTTTGGGGTCAAGCGGTCAGGCCATTACAACTGCTAGGGCTGTCTTCCCTTCAAGCAGAAATTCACATAGCATAAATATTATTTTAAATGAGTTCACACTGTGATCATTTCACAAGAAAAATAAATATTACTGCTTTTATCTTCATAAAAGGATCAACAACAACCTTAGCATCAATGCCAGGAACTACAACTTAAACAACTCTGACAAATATAGCAGAAACTGATACCGAATCACCGATTCTAGGTACAGTAAATTATTTTATTGTGTTTGATTCGCAGTTTAGCCTCTGATCTGACTTTCCAATGTATGGGTTGTGAAGGTATTATTTTTTTTTACAATTAAATTAAATAAATGGCTGTTTGGTCCACCTGTGACACAGTTTCTTATAGTTAAGAAAGGTTCTAAAAAGTGCTTAGTATAGCTGAGTGGTATAGGATATAGAAAAGCATGATCCAAATCGAACTATGCCAGCAGAAAGAAACCAAACCTAGGCTGATGCAGAAGCACAATAGTAGAGCCTGATCCTCCTCCTCCTTACAGTGTGTAGCTCAGTGGCAGTTACATTACAGTAACCAGTGGCATTTGGGAATTGGGACTGAAATCTAGATCAATGTCTGGGAGAAAGGCAGAATCTCCATGTGCCACTCGATCAGCACATGATGGGGCCTGTGGTATTCTCAAGGCTCTGAAAATTTAATCCAGATGTTAATGGCAGTTGAAGCAGTCAGTCCCACTTAAGCAATTGTATCGGCTTAGAATGATCAGTTACATCATGGACGTGACCTCCACGAGCTAAAAGAATTAGGTCACATCTTTGGATTCAGAAACATCAACTAACAAACTATTCCTTTCCCCAACACCCTGCTTTGCTGGAGAAGCACCACTTTCTCATGATGATCACAAGATCAATTATTTATCCAAGCACCTCACAAACGTTCAAAAAGGTTTGAGGACCTGAAAAGTTAACTGGCCATAATTAGCTCCTGAACTGATACATAATCGTCCAAATGACACCCATGATTAATACACTTATCTTGGCTGTGTTTAAAATTACCGTTTGATATACCAAAGATGGCATATTCTTTTAAATTCTTCTGGGGTTAATTATACAATCATTAAAGAACAAGCTGAATGTTGATTGCGTTGGTCTGCTGTGCTCCCTCAGTGGACCTCTGTCACTGGCTCTGTCTGTTTGTCCTGGTGCTGCAGACTGCACTTTTGTATGGGGCTGCTGCCTGCGTTGGCACCTTCTCCTGCCAAGGAAGAAATATGCAGCTGTCTCGACAGAACTCCATTAAGGTGGCTCACTCCCCCTCTCTCACTTGCTCATTCTGTTTCTCATGGTGCTGCAGGCTGCCCTTTTGTACTGGGCTGCTGCCTGTGTTGGTGTCTTTTTCTGCCCACAAAGAAATCCACAGCTGTCCCGTCACAGCTCCGTCTAGGTCGCTCACTCCCCTGTCTCACTCACTCCTTCTGGTTCTTCTAACACTGCAGGCCCTTTTGTACTAGGCTGCTGCCTCTGTTGGTGCACTTTTCTGCCCACAAAGAAATATGTAGAAAAAGAGACGTGCAAGAACAAGGGGACACAATTTAAAGATAGAGGGGGGGCAGTTCAGGGACAATGTGAGGAAGTATTATTTCACAGAGAGGGTAGTGGATGCATGGAACAGCCTTCCTGAGGAGGTTGTAGGGTCTAAAACTGTGGAAGAATTCAAGAATGCATGGGACAGACATAAGGCAATTCTTGTGGGGGGTAGGAAGAAATAGGCTATTGGTTAACTAGGATCTGTGCCCTATCCTGTAGGTAGGGAAATGGGCAGACTAGATGGGCCAAGCGGTCCTTATCTGCCGTCAAAGTCTATGTTTCTATGTTCTATGCAGCAGTCCCGACAAAGCTCCATTGAGCTCGCTCACTTCCCTTCTCTCACTCACTCATTCCATTTCTGCCGGTGCTGCAGGCTGCCCTTGTCTAGTGGGCTCCTGCCTGCATTGCTGCCTTCTTATGCCCACAAAGAAACTTGCAGCAGTTACAATACAGCCCCACTGAGCTCGCTCACTCGCTCATTCTGGTTTTCCTGCCACTGCAGGGAGCCCTTTTGTACTGTGCCCCTGCGTTCATTACTGCCCTTTTCTGCCCACAGACAGATCTGCAGCAGTCCCAACAGAGTTCCGTTGAGCTCACTGACTCCCCTTCCCTCACACACTCATTCTGTGTCTCCTGGCACTGCAAGCTGCCCTTTTGTACTGGGCTCCTGCCTGCATTGGTGGCTTTTTCTGGCCAGAAAGAAATCTGAAGAAGTCCCGACACAGTTCCATTGAGCTCGCTCACTCCTCCTCTGTCACTCACGCACTCCATTTCTGTCGGCACTGAAAGCTGGCTTTTTGTACTGGGCTTCTGCCTGCATTGCTGCATTTTCTGCCCACAAAGAATTCTGCAGCAGTCACAACAGAGCTTCGTTGAGCTTGCTCACTACCGCTCTGTCACTCGCTCATTCTGTTTCTCTTGGCACTGCAGACTGTGCTTTTTTATAGGGCTCCTGGCTGCATTGGCACCTTTGTCTGTCTACAAAGAAATCCACAGCTGTCCTGACAGAGCTCCATTGAGATTGCTCAGTCTCCCTCTCTCTCACGTGCTCATTCTGTTTGTCCTGGCACTGCAAGCTGCCCTTTTGTACGGTGTTCCTGCCTACATTATTGCCTTTTTCTGCCCACAAAGAAATCCGCAGCAGTCCTGATAGAGCTCCATTGAGCTCACTAAGTCCCCCTGTCTCACTCGCTTGTACCATTTCTCCCACCACTGCAGGCTGGCCTTTTGTACTGGGCTCCTGACTGCAGTGACACCTTTTTCTGCCCACAAAGAAATCTGCAGCAGTCCTGATAGCACTTTGGTGAGTTCGCTCACTCCCCCTCCCTGAGTCGCTGTCTCGTTGTGTTTCTTCCAGCGCTGCAGGCTGCCCTTTTGGACTGGGCCCTTGTGTTGGGGCCTTTGTCTGACCAAAATAAAATCCGCAGCAGTTCCGACAGAGCTCAGTTGAGCTCGGTCACTCGCCCCTCTCACTCGTTGATCTTAATCTGTTCCAAACACTGATTTCCCAGAATGACCATGCTATTCTCCAGCAGGAGTGCAAAAACATATTTTAGCCAGGATGTGAAAAATGACGGCTGTAGTGTTCATAAGGAGGTGTGAAAAAATGCCACTGTTGAAAATGTGGCGTGACAATATTACAAATTTGTGAAGTTACAAGGGTGCATGGAAACAGTTAAATGCACGCTTGTAACACAGTCATGTTATAGAGGTTCATCACCAAATTCTCAACATAGGGATTTTAAGACCTCTGCTCATGAACAGTGCCACTGTCATTTTCTTAACCTGTCCCGAACACTGGTTTCCCACAGTGACCATGTTATTCTGCGTGAACTGTGAAAACACATTTCAGTCAGGATGTGAAAAATGACTGCTGTACTGCTTATGAGGAGGTGTGAAAAAATGCCACTGTTGAAAATCTGGTGTGCCAATATTGCAAATCTGCGAAGTTACATGGGTGCATGGAAAGTGCACAATGCACACTTGTAACACTGTCAATTGATGAATTATCATCAGCAAATTTTCAACATAGACATTTTAGGACCTCTGCTCATGAACAGTGTCATTGTCATTTTCTTAATCTGTCCCGAACACTGATTTCCCACAGCGACCACTCTATTCTGCGCCAGAAGTGCGAAAACACTTTTCGGCCAGGATGGGAAAAATGACAGCTGTATTGTTCATTAAGTAGGTCTGTGAAAATGGCAATGTTGAAAATCTAGAGTGAAAATATGAATTAATAAGTTACGAAAGGTATGCGTTTAACCCGCAACGCACTGTAACACAGTCATTTTATGGAGTATCATTACCAAATTTTCAACATAGGCATTTTAGGACCTCTGCTCATGGACAGTATCATTGCTATTTTCTTAATCTGTCCTGAACACTGATTTCCCACAGCAACCGCACTATTCTGTACCAGAAGTGCGAAAACACATTTCGGCCATGATGTGAACAATGACAGCTGTACAGCTCACAAGGATATGTGACAAAATGCCAATGCTGAAAATCTAGCATGAAAATATTGCAAATTCATGAAGTTATGAGCGTGCATAGCAACTGCACAACACACGCTCGTAAAACAGTTGTTTTTTGGATTTTTCCCACCAGATTTGCAACATAGGCTTTTTGAGAGCCCACCTCATGAACACTGGCACTGTCGTTTCATTAATCAGCCCCGAAGGGTGATTCCATGCAGTGACCATGAAACCACCTTTGTGGGCCAATAAATGCCATGACATTTCAAGAATTCATGAGGAGGGGTCCCAAAAACCCCATGTTGAAAATTTGGTGAAAACATTCCCAAAACTGCCCCAGATATGCACTAAAGTTTTTAATGGCATAAACTATTATTTACAGTAAGTATTAATATGTATATAATTGTTGAAAAAGAAGTTGCTAAAAATGTATTTTGTATGTTTGTATTTCAGATGTTACTTTCTAAATGTATTGCAAGGATTGTATACTGCTTAACCAACACCATTAAGAAACAAAGATCAAAGAATGCAAGCAGCTGATGAAGTCTACAGAGGGAGCTACTGGGGACACTGGTGAAATTAAGATGCTGCTGAACTATAATATGGGAAGATCATGACAAGAAGAAAGAGAAATAAAAGCATCTATGATGGAAATTAAGCAATATGGTTCTAAATAATTTTAACAGAATATGTTAGATCACATTAGCTGAGGATTTAGTTAAAATGAATTAGCAAGGCAAAAAGGTTTATCTGGTTAGCCTTATTTAACATCGTATACATAATGAAAATGTTTTTTCCTTGGAAAAGTATGCTACTTACTAACAGAATGATTATTTAGAATGAAAGTCATATATTTTACATACTGGAAGTTAACACAATAATTGAATCAGAATTAATAATATACATGATTACTAGAGGTTAGTCTTTTTTACTTTAAGTAAGGCTATGTTTCTCTGCTATAGAAAAGGCTTTAATTTGATGATTAGTTATTTGGTGGTAATTATGGGAGATCGGTAGTTCTAAACTATTTTAATGTTGACGTGCACATTGGTGTATAAAAGAATGGAAACATGTGTTATCCCCTCCCCCCAAGGAAGGTGGAATCCAAAGTATTGTGTGTTTTTTGGTAGAGGTGGCTGGCTTGTTTTTGGGACTGGGGTGGGTCTGTTACTAATTTTTAAACCACTGCTTAAAAATGTTTTGCATCTGTGCTGTCTTTAAAGCAGTGTGTTGCTCTGTGTTATCATGATGTGATTGTCAGCAATAGATGTTTTTTTATAGCGCTGATCAATTTATGAAAAAAAGAATAAAAAAGCAGTATTTGGGATTCCAGCATTTGTGCCTGTTTTTCAGACATGTAAACCTGTTGCTCACCTTATTGTGTCTCTCCACACAAAAGGAACATGTTCCAGTTCTACCCACCATGGAGGGAAAGACAGAGACTCCACATAGAAGCAAAACCAAAGCGAACAAAAACCGTATTCTATATACTGTAAGAACCCTTAAACCAAGGTAAACAACCCCCCCCCAACATATGGTACAATCAACAAACCACACAAAGGTGAGGTTTTGCACCTTCACAAAGAAACTCGGAGAGCAAAGCCAAAAGGTTACACAAATTTTCCGAAACCAAAAAGAGCAAGTATCGAATAATATATAGACGCTTCAGAAGAACAGTCATCCATAAGGCCCGAATCTTGCTCCAGAAAGACAACTGAATTTGTTTCCATCTAGACATATCCTTCCAAAACCACTTAAGGAGCTGCTGAAAGTTTAAAGAGAACCATTGTTGAAGATCAGAAGAAATATAAATACCCAAATATTTGATAGGGCTTACTGCCCAGTGAAACCCTGGGGCTGTCAACAAATAAATATTTGTTGTTGGCTGGTAGTATAGCCTAGAGGTTAGAGTAATGAGCTGTTAATAAGCTCGGTACAGTCAGCAGACCTGGGTTTGTTTCCTACAGCCTCTACATGCATACTATGTGACTCTGAACAAGTCACTTAACCACCCCAGTGCTTCCAGGTCACCCCTGAAAACAGGCAGTTGTGTCTAGTGGGCATTACCAGGTTAGCAAAGTCTAAAATAAATAAATAAGTCGCACAAGAGGAATTCAAGTGAAAAACTTCAGTCTTAGTCCAATTATTCCTTAGCCTGGATAACAAAGCAAAATCATCTAACAGCCAAGTAAGACAAGATTAGGAGGAGTCAGAGTACCTTAAGGTCAATAAACTATCATCAGCAAATAACTTACTTTAATAAGGAGTCAAGTCTACCTCAGCTCCCTGTATATCAGACACATCCCATACTTTCTGAGCAAGGAGCTCAATAGGCAGTAGAAAAATGTCAGAGACCGGGCACAACCCTGACACATTCCTCTCCTAGACAAAACTGGAGAAGACAGTTTCCCATTAATAAGGACCTATGCTGTTGGATGAAAGTAGACGTCCTGTACCCAATGAAGAGAATCAGAACCAAAACCAAATGTATTTAAAACAGCAAATAAATAAGGCCATTCAACAGAAACCAAGGGCTGGTCACGTGATCATACTATGGATCACACTAAGGAAATATAAGGAGCAAGGAAGAAAGTTGTGTCCATAACTGCTCCTGTCAATCAAGAGGGATAATACTGCAGGTTACCACTTGACAATATGAAAGTATCCAGTCGTCTTTTCAATTCAGTCTTGGTTTCACTAATGATTACATCCTCAGGCAATTATAGAAACACAGACACATAGACTTTGACAGTAGTTAGGGACCGCTTGGCCCACTTAGGCTGCTCAGTTCCCTACCTATTGGATAAGCTGCAGATCCTAGTTAACCAACAGCCTTCTTCTTCCTACCCCCACCAGAACTGACTTATATCTTTCCCATGCATTCTTGAATTTCCCCACTGTTTTTGACCACATGACCACCTCAGAAAGGCCATTCCATGCGTCCACCACCCTCTCTGTGAAAAAATACTACCTTGAGGTACTCCACTAGTAATCTCCCTTTCTTTGTAGTGAGTTCCATTTACTATTATCTTCTGTGTCCTGTTGTGCGGCCAGTTTGCTACCCAGGTTACCACCGTGGGACCCACTTTCAGGCTAGCTAACTTAATTATTAACCTTTTTGTGCGGGACTGTGTCAAATACCTGGCTAAAGTCAAGGTAGACCATATCCACAGCCCCTCCCTGGTCTATTACTTTGGTCACCCAGTCAAAGAAATCAATCAGATTCATCTGACATGACCTTCCTGCTGTGAATCCATGCTGCCTTGGGTCATGTGCCCTGCTGGCCTCTAAGTACTCAACAATTCTTTCTTTCAGAAGTGATGCCATCATTTTCTCTACCACTGAGGTCAAACTAACAGGTCTGTAGTTTCCTGCTTCTGCTTTGCTCTCACTTTTGTGAAAGGGAATCACATATGCCCTCCTCAAGACCTCAGGTACCACCCCATCCTCCCATGATTTGTTAAAAAGGGTGGTCAAGTGGTGTCAGTAGGCCCCCCCTTAGTTATTTTATTATTCTGTGGTGAATCCCATCAGGACCCATTGCTTTCTACACCTTGAGTTTCAGGAGTTCTTTCAGGGCCCTTTCTTCTGTAAATGGACTAGTGTCAACCCCCCTGCCCCGAGGAGTACTAGTGCCTTTTACAGGCTAGAAGAGTTTTTAAACAGTATTCTGTTTTCCATTCAAACACAAATGTTTGGACTCTGAAAAAGAAACATCTACAGCACTGTGAGACAAGAATAACTTAGAACAGACAATTCTAAGAGTACTGTGGTAGGAGATTTTGTCTGCACTTTTAAACCTGTTTCATTTAAGCAATTTGTGTTTTGTGATATATGATTCTGTATTTACACTTTACATTTTTATGTATTTTTGAGTAAACACCTCATTTTTTAATAGACTATTTGTGCCTTCCAAGTCCTTCTGTTTTTGCCTGTGATGCATGGATGGTTAAGAGTGGGACAACACGGTGCATGAGCTTATATGGTAATACCAAATTGGGAAAAGGTAAGAGTAATCTGAGGTCTTTATTAGAGTTTGTAAGGGTTCATTTTGTACACCTAGTTAGGTGCCCATAGGCGAAAGTTATCTGGCCCCCCAAAGAGCAGAATTATCTGAGCCTGTACATTGGGTATGCTAACAAGAGGTTCACAGTTTGAATCCCTCCAGAACTGAGACCAAAGGTTGATTCTAACCCACAAAACAGACAGGAGGGTTACCCTGTTTCTGTTAACTGTTCACAAGACTGTGCTTGGAGGTTGGCACTGTTGGAGCAGAAGGCCTGATCTGCTGAGTGGGTTGTGATAGACTGGTTGGCAGCGGTGCAAAAAATGTTGGTATTACAAGCTCTGATTGTTCATTGTGTCAGCTTAAGACTGTCAGCTCACTTGCAAAAAAGAAAAAGGCAGTGATTTATTTTTAAAAAGGAGACAGAACTATATCACTTGGTGTACGGTCAAGTTCCTACCCATTTTTTTTCTAAAGTGCAAGCCAGAGTAGCCGTAGTTAGGGATGGCTTCCAACTACAGCAGGCACACTATAGACTACTTAAAGCGGTTGTACAGGGACAGAGGAGTCCCGTTCGAGGTGAAAGTCACCAAACAGAACCTCGTGGATGCCCTGATGGTAGAAGATACCCAGAGCACCAAGTCTCACACAGTGACTGAAAAGGATCAGACCTTGAGTGTGGCAGGGATAGTGGCCAATGCAGTGTCCAGATCCAATAAGGAGGGTAACAGGGACACTGTCAGTGAAGGGTCACAGCAGCAGGGGAAGGTCACCAGTAACCTGGATCCAGAAGTATTCAGGCTGCAAATTGAGTTGTGCAGAATGGAGCTGGAGTTCCAGAGAGAGAGGTACTGAGAACACAGAGAGTCAGAGTGAGAACAGAGAGACACAGACCGTGAAGTGCGTGAGCACCAGCGAGCTGCAGAGGAGAAGAGGGAGCAAGACCGCAGAGAGGCAGAGCAAGACTGCCAAGAGGCAGAGCAAGAACAGTGGGAGGTAGACCTTGAGGAATGTGAGCACCAGAGGCAATACAAACTGGAGAAGCTACAACTCCAACCAGTGGCACCTGAGCAGGTAAGTGGCTTGGGTTTAACTGGAACTACATGACTGGGTTACAAATTGAATTCCAAATTGATAGCTGAATTTAAAGAGTTGGAGGACATGGATGCCTTTTTAAATTCTTTGGAAAAAGTTTGTATTCAGGCTAAAATTCCTAGAGAGTCCTGAAGCTTCCAGCTATCCACGCTACTTACCGGGAAAGCTTGGGATGCATTGGGTCAAATGGACAATGAGGACAGTGATGATTACAGCAAACCTAAAGCTGCATTGTTAAAGAAATTTGAATTAACTGCTGAATCATACAGAGCTAAATTCCGTAAGCTCAGGAAAAGCCCTGACATGAGCTATGAGGAGCTAGCCACAAAACAATGTCAGTTTTTAAAACATTGGTGGGAAGGAATTGAAACAAACTCTGTTGATGAAATTGAAAATGTGATTCTGTTACAACAGTTTTTCTGGGCATGCCCAGCAGAGCTGAAAACCTGGCTGGAGGACCGAGATTCCAAAACAGTGCAAGAAGCTGCTGAACTCTCGGACTGCTATGCCAAGAGCAGACCTGCTCTGAGAGCGAATGGTGCAGGCATGGCAGTGTAAAAAGGGAAAAGTGCACCTTCAGGGCAGCTAAAATCCTCACTGCCTCCACCAAAACCAGTTAGCCCCAGGTTACAAAGAAAAGATTTCTCTGAAAAGAGATGTGAATGTTGGCTATGTAAAAAAACTGGCATATTGCCAGACAGTGTACCAAAAGAATGAACAATAATACGAAGAATGGTGCTAGAAAAGAAGTGGGTTGTTTGTGTGTCCCTGGAAGCATGCCTGTGAACATTAGTGAAGACATTCACCCAGTCATTGTGAGTGGTGTATAGGTGTAAGGGTTAAGGGACACAGGGGCATCCCTGACATTGGTAAAGGGGGATCTAGTAGAGCCTGGCCAGCTTATACCCAATAAATACGTCACTGTACAGGACTTTACTGGTGAGGAAAAAACATGGCCCCTCGCTAGTATTCTCCTAGACTGGGGTGAAACAGGGGGAACTGTGCAACAGGTGGCAGTAGCCAAATCGTTAGCAGTGGATGTGATCCTGGGCAACAATCTCAAACAGGGGATGGTATGTGCAGCTACCTGTAGCCAAGTGGCAAAGGAAAATTGTAGTTCCCTGAACCCCACAGAAACCATTGTGAAAATCACTGGGAGGCTGGTTCCCCAGCCTGTGTCTCCAGATGGGGAGACTAATGAAAAGGGGTAGAAATTTCCCCAGAAGCAAATAACCAGACAGCTACGGAGGGTTACTCCAAAGAGGGAGGGGTGACCCACTGTCAGAGGGTTGGGATTGACAGTGATCCTGAGAGTCCTGATGCTAGTGCTAGGGACCCTAGTTTAGTGACTGAAGGGGACCTGACCCATGCCTTGGGAATGTGTGAGTGGATTGCAGCTATGCAGAGAAGTGACCCTAGTCTAGAGAAGCTGAGAACTTGGGCAGACTTTGACGGCACACAGGGAGGAGACGGTAGACATAAGCTTTATTGGGAAAATGGACTTATGTATACTCAGGCTGTACAGACAGAGGGAGGAGTGCTAGGCAGGCAGCTTGTCATTCCCCAGGGGTATCGTGAGCAGTTGCTCAAGACTGCACATGATATTCCCTTGTCTGGTCATCTGGGAATCATGCAGACTACGCAGAGGTTGGCCCAGAACTTCTATTGGCCTAACTTTACCCAGCAGGTGAAGGAGTATTGCATGTCTTGTCACCAGTGCCAAGAAATAGGGAAGGTGGGAAAGAAAACCCAGGCTGCCCTGATTCCATTGCCCATAGTGCCAGAGCCATTCCAGAGGGTGGGAATGGATATTGTGGGGCCTTTAAATACCCCCAGCTCCTCAGGGAAGAAATTCTTCCTGACTGTGGTGGATTATGTCACCCGGTATCCAGAGGCAGTCGCCCTATCTTCACTGATGACAGACAAAGTGGCAGATGCCTTACTTGTGATTTTCTCCCATGTTGGGTTTCTGTTGGAGGTTATCACCGATCAACGGGGTTCCTTCATGTCGGATCTGATTAAATGTTTATGGGAGAAGTGTGAGGTGGTGCAGAGGTGCATGACACCATGTCACCCACAAGCCAATGGTCTTGTGGAACAATTCAGTGGTACCCTGAAGTCAATGCTCTGGGCGTTTGCTGAACAGCATGGATGGGAGTGGGAGAAATTCCTTTCCCATCTGTTGTTTGCATACAGGGACATGCCCCAAGAGTCAACAGGATTCCCCCCTTCAAACTCATATATGGACGCTGGGTATGTGGGCCCCTATACTTGATCCGGGAGGAATGGGAAGGCAAGCATGTCACCCAGGGAACTCCCATTGTGGATTACATCGTTGGGTTTAGGGAAAGGCTGAAGGAGCTTATGGAGACAGCCCAGAGGAACCTGGCAGCTGCCCAACAGAAACAAAAAGTGTGGTATGACCTCAGAGCCAGAGTTTGCTCATACATGGTGGGTCAGGAAGTCATGGTCCTTATTCCGGTCCAAAAAGACAAGCTACAGGCTGAGTGGGCAGGACCATATAAAGTTGTAAAGAAGATAAATGATGTGAACTATATTATAGAGTTTCCTGACTGAAAACAGACAGACAGAAAGGATGTACCATGTCAACATGATGAAGCCATATGCAAATAGGGCTGACATGGTGTTTGCAGTGTGTAGTCCTGGGAAGGGGACAGATGAAAGAGAACCCCCTTCTGGACTTGCTGGAAGAAAGTAAGCAGAAGTCCTCTATGGAGGTAGTTAAATTGTCTCCCCAGCTGACCCCGGACAAGATACAGCAAGCAAGGGAGGTTTTAGCAGACTTTGCCCCATTGTTTGGCGCCAAGCCTGGACTAATCCCCTTAGCGATGCATGATGTGGAGACAGGGACACAGATGCCCATATGGCGGACAGCATATCAGGTGTCAGAGGCTGTCCAAAAGAACATTAGGAAAGAAAAGGGAGGAGATGCTGGATTTAGGGGTAATCCAGAGGTCCCACAACCCCTGGGCCTCACCTGTAGTCCTTGTACCCAAGCCAGATGGCTCTACTCATTTCTGTGTGGACTATCATGGACTGAATGCAATCATGAAGTTAGACACCCAAACGATGCCCCAGATGGATGATATCCTGGACAAGTTGGGAGGGGCAACCTACCTTATGACCATTGACCTGACCAAGGGGTATTGGCAGGTAGAGTTGACAGACAGAACTAGGGAGAGGTCAGCCTTCATCACTGTGATAGGCTTATTTGAAATTAAAGTAATGCCTTTTTGGAATGAAGAATACCCTGGCCACTTTCCAAAGGTTGGTGAACTAGGTGTTAAATGGTGCTGAGGAGTACACCGTGGCGTACCTGGATGACATTGACATCTTTAGTACCAGCTGGGAGGAACACCTGTCCCCCCTTAGGGAAGTGCTGGGCAGAATACAGAGGGCCGGGCTCACTGTCAAAGCCAAGAAATGCCAGGTGGCCATGAGAGAAGTGGCATACCTCGGGCATGTGGTAGGCTGGGGACAACTCTGTCCTAACCAAATAAAAATAGAGGTAATCCAGGTGCGGCCAGACCAGAAACACAGAAGCAGGTCAGGAGTTTTCTAGGGACAGCAGGGTACTACAGGAAATTTGTACCCAATTACAGTGCCCTGGTTGCTCCCCTATCTGACCTAACAAAGAAAAGGATGCCAAAGAAAATTACCTCGGGTCCATCCTGTGAGGAAGCCTTTACCAGACTAAAGGAGGTACTGTGCAGTGCTCCTGTTTTGACAAGTCCTGACTATAGCAAACCCTTTATAGTTCAGACTGACACCTCAGACGTGGATATTGGGGCAGTACTGAGTCAAACATCCAACCAAGGGAGCAATCACTCAGTAGTGCACCTGAGTAAAAAGTTACTTCCCAGGTAGCAGGCATACTCTACTGTGGAAAAAGAGTGTCGTGCCATAGTGTGGGCCTTAAAGAAATTAGAGCCATGCTTGTATGGGCAGCATTTTGTGGTACAGACTGACGACAACCCCCTAGTTTGGCTGAAGCAGATGGGTCAAAACAATGCTAGATTGCTAAGATGGAGTCTTGCTTTGCAAGGGTATGATATGATAATTCTACATAGGGCTGGAGCCAAAAATCAGAACTCCGATGGGCTGTCTCATGTGTACGAGGAGTGAACCGATTTGGGAAACTCATCCCATGCAGGGTATAGAGCTCCCAAATTCAGTTTAGGCGGGGAGGAATTGTGACACTCAGACAGCTGGTTCTGATTAATCTATGATTTTTGTAATATAAAAATGTGTTATTGAATGTCTCTCATGAGAGATGCTGACAGCCTGTGGAATGACACCCCCTCCCAGATTTTAGATACAAGATGTTACCTGGAAGGCCAGGAGATAATTACAGGCTAGAAGAGACTTAACATTTAGGATCTCCTGTTTAGGTGACCAATTGTAGCTTGCTAGCTGCCAAGATAGATCATAAACTTTTATGACATTCAGAGGAAACACAGTTAAGTTCGCATGGTGAACAAAGCATGTTGCACCTCCATAAAATCTGGCACAGAGTCATAACAAGTTCTTTGATGTCCTGGAAAGGGGAAGCTGCTCATAAGATCAAAGAAAGTCATATGAGAAAATGAGTTGTGCTGAGATCACAGAATTTAATACTTTCATAAGACATCCTGTTGGTATGAATTTGTTTATATTCTGACAGGGAGGAGCTAGGTGACCTCACGCAAAGAGGTTGGCAAAGCCAGTTTTTAAACACTATTCTGTTTTCCATTCAAACACAAATGTTTGGACCAAGAAAAAGAAACATCTACAGCACTGTGAGATAAGAATACCTTAGAACAGACAATTCTAAAAGTACTGTGGTAGGAGATTTTGTCTGCACTTTTAAACCTGTTTTGTTTAAGTGAGTTGTATGTTTTGTGATACATGGTTCTGTATTTGCACTTTATATTTTTATCTATTTTTAAGTAAACATCTCATTTTTTAATAGACTATTTGTGTCTTCCAAGTCCTTCTGTTTTTGTCTGTGATGCGTGGATGGTTAAGAGTGGGACAACACTGTGCATGAGCTTATAAGGTAATACCAAACTGGGAAAAGGTAAGAGTAATCTGAGGTCGTTGTTAGAGTTTTTAAGGGTTCATTTTGTACACCTGGTTATGTGCCCATAGGCAAAAGATATCTGGCCCCCTGAAGAGCAGAATTATCTGAGCCTGTATATTGGGTACACTAACAAGAAGTTCACAGTTTGAATCACTCCAGAACTGAGACCAAAAGTTGATTCGAACCCACAAAACAGACAGAAGGGTTACCCTGTTTCTGTTAACTGTTCACAAGACTGCGCTTGGAGGTTGGCACTGTGGGAGCAGAGGGCCTGACTTGCTGAGTGGGTTTGTGACAGTTTTCACTGGGGGTTTATTGAATTTATTTGACAATATGAACTAGACTAGGGAATGGTCACTAATGGCATTAGGGAGAACTGTAGTGTGGCTAATATGGTCAGGGTGATTTGACAGTACCCAGTCCAATAAGGTACTTGTCCCTGTTCTTCAGTAAGGGACTTTCCCATTACTGAAGCCACTATTGTGATGCTGCCAAACCCCAGGAAAGATCCCCTGTTAGTTGTGAACTACCGGCCAATATCTCTCATTAATGTTGATTTTAAAATTCTATTGGCTGGCAGGCTGAATCAAGTCTGTCACTGTCTTATCATTTGGGAGCAAGTCAGGTTTTTGTGGCAGGATGGTTTTCTTCAGATCATGTGCACAAACTTTCACACCCAATTTCTGCATCCAGGGATTCCAGTGTTACGTTGGTGCTGGCTTCCCTTGTCACAGAAAAAGTTTTCAACAGGGTCTCTTGGGATTGCTTAATTTATTATGTACATTTCATATTCCACTGACCTTTATTCAAAGGGTCAGGGTGCTCTACTCACACCCATTAATCTGAATTCTTTGCAATGGCGTCTTGTTCAACTCCTTTCTTTTACATCAGGGCACCAGGCAGGGATGCCTGCCCTCACCCTTTCTTTTTAATTTGTTTCTAGAGCTGTTAATTAGAAAGCTCAAGGCATCCCTCCTCATTTCAGGCATACCTTTTAGACCTCACCAGTATAACCTTTACGTTTATGCAGATGACATAGTTCTGCATGTTACCACTCCCTCTACATCCTTGTCTACTGCCCTGGATATTATTTAAGAATTTCATTTTATTTTCAATTACAAATGAAACCTGACTAAGACAGAGGTGATGCCACTTAATGCTGTCACGTTGAGGTCAGAGGTGGAGCACCCGGGCCTGGTCTGCATTCAAGATAAAGAGAATATTGTATAATACTGACACTCGGAATCCCAACAGTCAGGATCCCAAGTTCAGTAGCCTGACACACACACGGCTGACACAGGCATGTCTGACACTCACACAAGCCTGACTGGGGTGAGGTAGTGGATGTGAGGAATGACTACCCACCCCTAGTCAGGCAGGAGAACAGCATGGAGGATACGGAAGCTGGTGGTGTGCCCCCATGGCATGGAGGGCTAGGTTGCTGGCAACTCAGCCAGTTTGCCACTCTCGACCGGGTTCTATTCCCCAGGAGGGATTTTTTTTATGAACGATGCTGCTGCTCGTTGTAACTTTCTAACCTACTCTGAGGTCTGCTCCCACTCAGAGTTGGGTATTTTTGAAATGGCAGTGCAGGGGTGTGTAGGGGTCTTGCCTCCTGCGTTGCAGTAAGACCGTGTTAGTCTCCTGACAATCGGTCTTCCGGGCTCAGGCTCATGGAGTTTGGGGGACCGAATGTTGGGATTTCATAGTGAATCCAAGATAATTTGAAGTATTTGGGCATATATTTAAACTCATTGTCTACCAAAATGAAACAGTATAATCTTGACTCGATAGTTAGCTGCCTACGAACAGATTTGGACCATTGATCCCTTCTGCCTATATCCCTGTGGGATCATTTAAATATCATAAAGATGAATGTGTTACCATGCCTACTTTACTCTTTGCAGATATAAAGTTATGCCTTGCCAAAATCATGGTTCACTCAAATTAACAGGATAATATCCTCTTTCTTACAGTGTGCTAAGATACCTCAAAGAGCTCTTTTCAAACTTAAGCATTCCACAGAGCAGGGAGGCTTGCAAGTACCCAACCTTTACCTCTATTTCTTGGCCATTCACTGTACCAGGTTTTTTCAATGGCTAAGACCTCAATCTGAGGATATGTTTCGACCTTACTCCCTTTTGTGGCTGGAAATAGTGATATCTCTGTTCTCAGCATGGTTGTGACACTGGAGCTCTTCTCTACATTCCCACCACAAAACTTCCCTAGTCATTACACGGGTCTCCTTTAGAAGTCTCGATATGGGTCCACTTACAGCTTTGTGCCTTATTAGAACTTCAACCATTTAAAGATATTTCTTAACCAATAATTGCTAACCCGAATTTTAAGATTGCACGGAAAAGTCTCACTGAATCCTTCTGGCCTTTTGATGATGTGTATGTGGTGGACGACCTGGTATCTGAATGGAAACTTTTCACTTTACAGGAAGCCCAGGTTAAATGCCACTGACCATCCTCTATGTGTTTTAAATACTTCCAGCTTACACATATGCTTCTTCACCACCTTGGCACAGGTCACTGGGATAACACATGAAAGAGACAAGTCCTTTCAATGGTCTTATCTGCCCCTTCCAATCATGTCATCTCTTACCACCAGTTGCAAGATTTTTTGGCCAACAAGGAGGGACTGATGTTCTACTACTGGAATCAGGCCTTACCACCTGCTGACTCCCCTAGCAACTGGCAGTGAATTTGGAAATGTTTTAAACAGAATGGTGATAACTGCATCATTCATAGTCGGAGGGAGCTCCCCATCTGTCAGGCCTCCATAAAAATAAGTGCAAGTAGAGGGTATATTAAATCTCCCACTACCTTGTAAAATGCAGCTGGGAAACCATCGGGTCCAGGGGGTTTTATTACTACTCAGTTGGCTAACTGCCTTCTGAACCTCAGGCAACATTTTAGGGCCATCTAGTTGCTGTTCCATTGTAAGGCTAGGAAGTACTCAGGAGTCAAACAATTTGTGAATGTCCAAGGCTGAAGCTCCCTGAACTCTTTTGGAAGCATAAAACTGAAGGTAGTACTGTTGAAAAGCAGAATTAATTGCCTCTGGATTTGTAATCAGAGAATCCAATGCCAAATCCTTAGAATTGTGCAAGAATTCTCCATTCATTTAAGCTGATAAGCCAGTAAAGGACCCACGTGTTCACCTCCCTGCCAGTACACATGCCTAGTCCTATACAGGCCAAATTCCACTTTCTGGGTATTTAAGGAGTTAATTTGGAAACAAAGATTCTGTATGAGATAAATAAGAGAGGAATACTTAGACTTCACTTTATGTTGCTGCTCTAGGGCTGACAACTGTTGTTCCAAAAGGACAGCTGAGAATCCTCACTTTTTTATGTGCTATAGCATTAGAAATGATTTTGCCTGGCATGGAGATTTCAAGGCCCTCCTACACCAACTTTGTAGCAACCTCACCAGTGTAATTATTAGTAAAGTAGTCCCTAACATCACCATGAATACAGTCCTAAAACTGGGGGTCATTTAAACAACCTGCATTTCATTGCCACCCCTTATATCTAATGCTAGCCCCCTCCTGCTGAAATGTAAATGTGATTGGAGAATGGTCTGAAATAATAACTGATTCAACAGTAGAGGCTAAAGCAAACTTAACCAAATTAGGTGATGCCTTTATTATATCAGTCCTGCTATTAGATTGATGCAATGAAGAAAAATAAGTATAATCTTCCCCTTTCAAGTCCCTGCCAGCATGTAGCACTTCCAGTCTCCATCGGGAGTCACTACAAGGCAGGGAAACCCCAGAAGCCCACCCCAGGAGAGGACAGCAGTCCTCTGGATGCTCAATCCTCTCCACCTCCACCGATTCCTGATGAACCGAGTCTGCTCCCAGACCCAGGTGGCCGATGTGGCAAAAGGTGTGGCATCCAGCAGCTCAGCCCTTGGTGCCACTGAGCTGGCTTGAAAATCTGCAACATTCAGCAATACAATATTAAAACCAAGAAAAAAATTCTAGGAAAATGAGAAAAACTAGTAATATGCGTACAGCCAGCATAGGTAAGCATATACATATAAAGGGCAATGAGTGCATGTTGGTATGAAAGAGGCCACTTCACCCAGCCCTATGAATAAAATAACCCAGTGGTGGTAGAAATCCCATTCCCCCCATCCAGGGCCCCAACAGCAACACAGCAAAATGGAAGTCCAAAAGTATTTTACACTACCAATATCAAGAACATTAACTAAAACCCCATGTAATACCAGTGTAGAAGAAGCTTCATTATTGCTGTCCTCACAATCTCTGTATATATCAACCAAATAACCCGAGATTGAAATAAAGATTTTCTAATTCTGCCCCCAGCGGATCCATGACACTGATTCACCAACAGGCACAGCAATGGTTGATACAGCGACACACCTACTGTGACCACAGGAACAGTGCAGTACCAGTGTGCCTACAACAAAGTCAGCAATGACCTCCACAACAACCGGAGACCTGTGACTGCCACACCCATGGGAGTACCTACCCTGCCCCCTCCAGCAGCAGGAAACAGTACTCCCACAGTGGAGAATAGCACCTGCCCCCAGCTGGCCCAGAACACATGCTCTCACAACACATGGCACATCCCCAAGCAAACAACCACAGACACAGGGACAGGAGGACACAGGGGTGATGCTTAAAAGTGTTTACATTTTTTTTTTATTTAATAAACTTTTTTTGCTTTTAAATCAGACAGGAACACACAAATACATGAACAATGAAGCAGACAAGGTACAGCTAGTGTTATAACAAGTTCAAATGAAAAATTGCAGTAAGAACTGCAGTAACTAAGCAAGTACAACAGGTTACTTAGGCTATATCTCCTACCCAGTAACCAAAGAACAGAGTTCTTGACTACAACATCCCACTGCAAATCACTCAAAACATGCCCCCCAACCAACCCTCCCATTTTCCCCAGAGACCAACCCAACACTAGCAGATTCCATGTCAAAAATCTGGGGTCCTATGAAGGTAAGCATCCACATCTCCCATGACAGGTAACAAAGCAAGACTCCACCTTGCAAAAAAAAGAAGAAAGAAGAAAAAAAAGTAAGACCTGCAGGTATCAGCCGATGGACCTGTATACTTGTCCTCCCCCATGAAAAAGTCTGTCACTATTCCAGATGGTCAACTACGAGCCAGAATTAAGTGTCAACAGAACAAAAAGGGTCTCTCACACTTGGCAATATCTCTTTTTATTGCCAGAAATATTTGCTGTAATCCGTTCGGTTTGCAAGGTGAAAAGTATCTTCTGGTACCATTCCCTATAACTGCGTGTGACCTGGTCACACCAGTGTCTGACAATAATTTTCTTCATACAAGCTGCTATTAAAGTGATGCGCGGTTTCTGCTTACCGATTGGGCCTAGATGATACTCACCCAGAATACAAATCTCAAGTGTGAACAAATGCTCCAGCCCCAACAGAGGGTCTAAATGTTGTCTAATTTCTTCCCAAAGGGGTGTCACCTACTCACACAACCAAAAATATGTGACATAATATCCCCACATCTTTCTGACATCTAGTACAAAGGTCCAATTCCAGTTTTCCCATCTGGCATAATTTAACTGAGGTGGAAACATGTTACTGTACAGTATGTAGTAATTGAAACTGCATATACTGTACTTACAGTATAACGATTCCACTTAATATATTTATATGTGGCCCTCCAAATGCAGTTCTAGTCACTAGTGCCCTTCAGAGAGGGAAGTACCTGGTCCCAGATATAAAAGAGACCAGATTCCTTCTTGTGGCAGGCGGACCCCGGAATCTAAGAAAGCACCATGAGACTCTTCCCTTCTCTATCCTGTCAAAGCTTGCTGCAGCAGCAGCATTTATCCCTTTCTGACTTAGTATCATATTCGCCTTTCACCCTTGCAAGGGTGACCTCCTTCCAAAGTTTCTCATCTTTTCTGTCCCCTATATCTCCTTTCCTTGTCTCAGGTGTCTTTGTTAAAATCCATACCCCTATGGCAACAGAGTCCTAATGTATTTATAGCCTTGGCAATATTAGGGACTAGAGTAACTCACCACATAGTGAAAGAAGGTAATGTGCTATGTTAGTATGGGTGAAGCATCTGCAATGCACACCGTTCCCAATGCTGATGTTCATAGAAATGTCCCTCTTCTAGTGGGGAAAGTGTAAAAGAATACCCTGCATTTTAGGGACACCATATGGTGTTCTGTTGTGCACCTGCACCAGACCAGGTGTTTGACATACACATATTGTACCTTAGCGGTCCTGGTGTTTGTATAGGTATCCTAGGTAACAATGCTTTAGGTTACAGGTTATGGGATGTACTGGTCAGTAAATTGTATAACTGCACACTCGTAACTGCCCCCGTAAACAAATGTGTTGCTCTATTTTACTTTTCCCCCTTATGCTCCTGAGGGGATGTATTAACATGACCAGCTGTAAAAAGTGAAACCACTGCTTGCGGTTTACAAAATAAAATAGTTTAGCAGCTTTTGAGTTGGCTGCAGCTTGAGGCATATGAATTAGCTGCATCGTGTTGCCTTAGCATCGATCATAGCAAGGAAAGCTCTGACCGTCATGCACGGTGCGACTGTCTCACAGAGGTGCAGCCAACAAGGAGGAATGTGTTCATAAAAGTGCACCAAAAAGCCTACGGCCCCCGTAGAGTTCAATGGGGATTGAGTCAATGCACTTAAGTGAAATAAACCTGAAACAAAGGGTTCAGAAGACTGCTGGTTAGCTGTAAAGCTATAATTGTGAAAATGGGCCCAAATGAAATGTTGGCCGTTGACTGTACATTTCATCTACTTGGCCCCCTTCACAAATAAAACTCCTTAGACAAAATGATAGTTTACTGGTGCCAGTAATATTATGAACCCAGAGGAATGTTATTTGTTTAATGTAATAAATAAATAATAATATGAAAACAGGAGACAGCCTCTTACCTGTTGTTAGGTTGTCTAGGTCTGCTCTAAGGAGCCAGCGTCCCAGACAGAGGCTTATTTATAGCAACCTTCGAGCCTATGACACTACATAATAGGCGATGCTTAATACTATAATGAACACTTGTTTATGCATCTTGAATCTTAGCTTTTAAATAAAAGATGAAATAAAAATACAAATACCTAAGTATATCATGCACTCCGTTAACTTGTGTTAGGTCTATCCGATCCCCCAAATGTCAGTATTAGTGTAGAAATCTTGATGTTTTAGTTTAGGGTCAGATCAATAGACCATGTGACATGTATGATGCTGTAGCTAGAGAGTATAAAAGCACCACTCATGCTCATTTCAGGCAGATAAGCCTAGAGAGTAGTACCTATTATATGTACTGTTGGTTAATACACAGATGATAGTAGAGATGAGATGACTGCTGCAAAGTACCTCTACTGTGTGGCTGCATCTACTGGGGAAGAGCAGTGCTGAAAGCTCAAGTTACAGCTACATTTATTATTTTGTTTATTTCTAGTTTTTCTGAGTGAATTTTTGAGAGAAAATAAAATTCACACTAAGCAACCAGTGTGTTTCAACATCTACTGCTGTGTCTTTTGTCTATTCTCATACCCTTCCACACTTCTCAGCTAGAGCCATCTATAACTGAGTATGGTAAAAGGCAATAGTATGAGAACCAGGACCAGACAAGGACATATGAAGCAACTTATTTCCATAGAGTCTGGACCATCGGCCAGTGCCAAAATGATGTAAAAGCACATGCCTTTAAAACATTTTAATGATAAAGAGGTGGGCCAAGTGAATTTCCGTTGGGCTTCCAGGAAAGTGAGTAGTTACTATCTTGCACCAATTGGTCTACTGAGAGAGAATCTAGAAAAGGCCAATGTTTCAGAGACAGAGCCTTCCCATCAATTTTCAAGTCTGAATTTCCAAAAATAGGTTGGAAGGTATCTTGACAGGGGTCCAAATGTAACAAAATGCGTAACTCTTTATGAGCTTGGAGAGGTTTAGCAATAGGGGTATCTTGTAGCATGCAAGGGACTTTCTTAAAAGGAATACTAAGCACGGTACTAGAGGGTCCACCTGTCATATCTTCGATGCCTCTTTTACAGCACCAAGCATGCACAGAGCTCCATCACATACAAGGGCCTTAAGTTTTACAATACACTGTGACCTGAACTTCAGGCCTGTAGTTTTATTGGCTTATTCACCTCCTCCCTCAAGAACCACCTGTTTCAATTCACCACCTGTGTCTGCTCCATTGGGTAACCCCTCCTGAATGTCCACCAACCCTTGAGTTACCTTAGAGTTTATAAGTATCTATCTATTGGCTCTGTCGTTGTGTGCTCTGTATTTTTTATTTCTATTCTAGATGATCCTATCTTATACACTGTTCCAACTGTAAATACCATAACATTTTGCAAATATTGTTTTTACCTTTTTCTCTGTATTATCACATTTTTGTACCTCTGGACATTTGTGAAAATGGGTATCTTTGCTTACATTCCTTCCAGTATAAAAATAAAATTGAATTGAATTGAAGATAAAGTAAGGTGTGAAGAGTTAAACACAATTGTGAACTTAAGAACCTCTCCATGTCCAGCCAAACAGGGACATAAGCAAAAATTTTTTTGACAGGGTCAGGATGCATCCAGCAAAAATATCAGGAACAATGTATGGCTAAATAATATAAATATACATTGGGAGCCTTTAAGCCACCATATCTTTTGACCTCATTAATTTAGTAAGGGCCCTATGGGAAGGTTTACCTTTCCAAAGGAATTTAGACAGCTCCAGACTGAGCATTATTGAAAGGTACAAAAGTCTGGGGAGGACATTCATTTTAAGGATATTAAAGGTGACCCCACAAGGACAAGGGCAACAGAGAACAGCGATTTAAATCAACTTGGATTTGGGATACAACTCGATCTATGTCACTGTATATTGTTTCAATTTAAAAGGGTCCGTACCAAGGTATATCCCTGAATACTGAAGCTTATTAATAACCCATAGAAGTCCCAGGTGCTCCACACTTGCCCAAGTTGCATGAATGTTAAGGGTCATGATCTCCATTTGTATCAATTTAATTTATAATTGGAAATAACATCCAACTGGGATGTAATGTCCAAGACAGTTGGCAAGGAGGTGGTAGGGGAGGCTACGGGAAGGAGAATGTCATCAGGGTACATTGACAGTTTATAATATGAAGCCCCTACAGGGATATCATGTATCTCAGGCAATGTATTAATCTTCCTGATCAAGGGTTCAAGACACAAATTAAATAAATATGGAGAAAGAGGGCAGCATTGACATGTACCCTGCTGCAAGGGGAAGGAATCCAACAGCACCACATTCATAGAATGCATGCCGAGGAGTGAGTGACAAACCCCATCTGTTCTCTGCTGAGAAGGCATTCCCAAACGGAGATTAACCTTGTGGCCAGAGTTTGGGGCAGAATTTTAATGTCAGCATTGATTAGTGAGATGGGTCTATAGTTGGCTTTCAGGGAATGAACTCAACCCAACTTGTGAAGGACTACTATGACTTCCACCATGAGAAAGGAGTCCCAGAGACCATGGAAAAAGACATAGTTAAACATATCCAGAAGATATGGAGCTGGTAACTCCTTAAACATCTTATATAAATTTGACAAAAAAACATCAGAGCCAGTGTATTTGTGAGGGTTGGGAGACTCTACGGAGGTATACACCTCTGTTATGGTCAGGAGTGCTGTGAGTACCTCTGCCTGGACCTCATCCAATGATGGCAGTGCTAGGTCTCGAAAAAAGGCATTGAACTGGGAAGGATCAGGGGGAACCTGAGTTGCCATGTATAAGGAGCTGTAAAAAGCCTGAAACTGGGATACAATACCTCTAGAAGTAATGAGGGTACCAGAGGCAGATCGAAGGGTTGAAACAGTTCTGTCAGCAGTCTGTGTGTCCATATCCAAAGCCAAACATTTTCATCCAATTTAATATTATGCACAATCTCAATTACACCCCAACCAAGCTTTATAAAATGGGTCGACTCCCTTCCCCATCTTGCTCCTGGTGTGGTGAAGCAAATGGTACCTTGTTCCATCTATTGTGGCACTGCCCAAAGACCCAAAAGTTTTGGGCTGCGATTAAACATGTGCTTGATCCCTTGCTGTGTCTCGAATCTTTATACACTCCTGAGAGCTGTATTTTAAATGTTTTCCCCCATGGTAACCCTAAAATAAGGAAAATACACTTGGCCTTGATATCATCCACAGCAAAATTAACCATGTTGAGACACTGGAAAGATGCCTCACTTCCGTCTGTTTTGGAATGGCACCGTGGAACTTTGATGGCTATCCAACTGGAGAAGCATATAGCCCATGGCCCAGATATTCAAACTGTGCCCAAAAAGTGCGCAATAGCAGGAGCAAGTGCAAGTCCATTGCGCCCATGCACAAGAGGCATGATATTCAAAAACTGAGCCAGCCAAGGTGCGCCTACAGCCGACGACTGACTATCTCACCACCTGCACCATAGCGCAACTAGGGAGGGGAAGCTGAGCATATCTGATGCACCATAGCGCAACAAGGGATGTTCAGCTGAGCAGTTCAGAGGTGCCATAGCACAACCAGGGATGCCCCCCAGCAGCAGGGCAGCAATACAACTGCACAACCAGGGATGCAGGGGCCTACCACTGGTGCCACAGATGGGCAGAGGAACACACAGCAGAACAGACATCGTCCCCCCACACCCTATGCACTGCACAACTGGGGAAGGGCTGGAATAACCACTGGCCAATGGATACAAGTAACCAACCCACAGCTGGGCCATGGTGCCCCATCACACCCCTGGCAAGCTGTGACCGGCACACAAGGAGGGCCGACCACCCCGTGCCACACCATCCCCCAATGCAGAGCACACCCTGCACTGTAACCCCCAGACACCCTGCCCAGGAGCAGTGTCCACCACTGCAGGATACCCCATGCATGCCACCACCCCCACTGTGACAATGCAACCCTGTGCACCACAGAACCATGCAAGGCAGCCCCACCACGAGCACCCAGCAGTGGGTGGCAGCACACAGCGATGCAACAATGGCATACACAGTGCCACCACATACGCTCCCCCCCCGAGGTACAGCTGAGAGACCGATCATGCGTCGGCACATGAGGTACCCCACACGTGACAGGGCATGCCCCAGACCCCACCACCAGTGGTACAGCACCTTGCACACCCTCCCAAGGACACACCCCGACACAGCACTGGCCACAACAGCCAGTGCAGACACCCACAGTGGTGCATGGAAGCATGCACCATACCGGATGCAACACAGTGCATGGGCAAACACCCACCCATACCCAAGGGCACAACAACACAGGGACACAGTAGCGGGGAAACCAAGCCCCCAGTGTGGGTCCATGGAAACTGTGTACACATGGCCAGTAGTCCTCTATGGCACAGGAGTGCCAGCCACCCTGTGCAGGCACTGTGGACCTGTATGCCACCATCATTTGCCCAGAGCACAAGTCACAGACAGTGGTGCACATTCCCTGCAACACACACAAGCCACAGCATGGAGGTGGGACAACAACCACGGAGGCCACAGTGTCACCCAAGGCAGATGTGCACCACATGAGTGACAAGAGGCAACCCAGCATTGTGATGGGTACAGTGGCTGCCCTGCATGGACAGCCACCACTGACATGCCAGCAGACCGTGCAGGTCACAGACATGCAAAGGTGCCAGCTGCACAGGCCATGGATGGGCTGACAGGTGCACCATGGACACAGAGCATGCACCATGGACCACTGCACACAGTCATCCAGTGCACAGGGAACAACACACACACCACAGACATTGACTAATAGCTACTCCCACACCATAGTCACTTCCCCATGGACACACACACATACCCATGACTGCACCACTCCTGACGCCATGCACACCACTGCAGCTGAGCACCTATAGCCCGCTGCAAATCAGAGACCACCACAGTATTCATATCAAAAGAATTGTAATCAAAAACATCAAACAAAACTATTTACAACTACGTACAAAAGTGTGGGGGGAGGGCCACAAACAAGGTGGGAGTGGGTAAGGGGTAGGGGTGAACAAATGGGACAGGAAAGGAGGGGTGTGAGGGTGGGTCCAGGGGGTAGGGGAAGTCAGGGTCATATAGATGGTCAGTGGGAGCCCCACTCCCCGCTCCGGCTGCTCCACCTCCCATGTCTCTGCCAGACCCCCAGCCGCTCAATCCTTCGCAGGATGTCCAGTGATGCCCTGGCCACGGTGAGTATTTCCTGCAGTGCCTTCCGGATTGCCTGAAACTGGCAGACACCTAGGACAAGGGAGCACAGTCAATAGGAGTGAATGCACAGCCCCATACAGCCCACCCACTGTGCATGGCATACGGCTGTGGGACATGCCTCTGTGATGGTGTGTGACCACCCACAGTGATCATGTTCACAAGACCTGCCCACCCAGGCACATACAGCCATGTGGACTGCTGCACACACCCACCGGCCAAGTCCTGCACAGCACCACCGTTGCTGTTTAGTGACATGGCTATGTGGTGCGAAGGCAGTGGTACAGCCATGTACCCAGTGCACGCATGGACCACCATTGACACACTCCCAGACATGCAGTGCCACTGGACAGTGCTCACTGTAACAAGTTGTGTGCATGGCAGTGGTGTCAATGGATGGTGGACATGCCCTGCTGCCCGTCCTGTTACACAGCATGCAATAGTAATCATGGAGGTATGGCACTCACCATCATCAGGCCAGTCCCTCTGGTGCTGTGGACCTTCGCCCCTCCTATTGATCCTGTCTTCCTGCTGGCGCCTCTGCTCCCTCGCCAGCCATCTCTCTTCTGGCCCTAAGGTGCAAACATGGAGAGAAGAACATCAGTACAATCCTGTAGCAAAGTCCCCCTGCCCCCATGTGTGTGCAATCCAACCCAGCCAGACCCACCCACCCCACACCCTGATAACACCACCACAGCCAACACCGGACGGTCCCTCCCCTATGTTCCGGACACATGCAACCGTGATACCCATATGGAAGATAAAAGTGTGTGGACGTTACACCTACCTGGCCATGGCACCGTGCCCCTCCTGGCACGTGCCCTCAGGCGAGCAAGCAGGTCCGGGTCCCTCTGCCTCAGGTCCCCATACCTGTGGCAGCACTGCTCTGCCGTCTGCCCCATTCCTGTGGCCTCCTCCAGGGCGTCGGCTACCTCCTGCCACACCTGGCTCCTAGACCTGTCCAGGGGTGCCTTCCCAAACAGTGGGCCAAAAAGTGGCTCAACAATGGCAACCAAGTTTGCCATTTCAACTTGGCTCCACTGGGCAGCTGTCCTCCGTGCCATCTCTCTTGCTCAGTAGGTTCAAAATGGCACTCTGCAGTGTGGCTCCACCACGTGCAGATGCTGCACGGTACAGCGCTGCCATTCCTATCGCACTGTCACCGAACAGCATGATAGTGGTGCACCCATGCCTGATGTATGGCGCCTAGGGGGCAAAGGTCGGGCACAGGGTCAAGGGTCTCTGGCGCACGGACAGGCACAGCGCCATTGGAACCCAATACATGTAGTGCGATTGGATGCCTGTGTGCTACCTCCAGTAGCGGCCTACCATGCTGTTGCCTCAGTGCGCCTACAATGCCCCAGTGCCACAGCACCATATAGGTGAACATTGCTGTAGTACCACTGGCACAATGGTGGCCGTGCCCTGCATTGCCTCCCGTGCACAGCACGTCAGCAGCGTGGCAGGTTCCTACGTCAGCAACCCAGGCATGCGCAGTGAGGTGTGTACTGCACATGTCACAGAACTGCGCCCTTGGCTCAGCACATTCAACACAATTGAGCAAAGTGCAACAGCGCGATATTCAGTGGTCCTATGCAAATCAGCTAATCAGCCATTCAATGGCGTAGCACTGCAGTTTGCATCCACTTATAGTTGCGCCTCGCCTCATTTGCATGGGTTGCGCTATAAAAGTGTGACATTGGGCTGCACTGGCCATAGTCAGTTACTGCCGTCTATTGGTGGGTTGCATGCTGTTTGAGAGTGTAGACTGTGGATTTTGGGACATGCATGGGACTGCACAGTCACAGGTAACAGCTTTCATTCTCACAGGCTAAATCATGACCGAGTGAGTTGTGGGAGAGGAGGAACAGAGTTGTGGGAGGAGGAGGAGGCCTAATTTCATCAAGGATGAGATGGATGCCCTGTTTGAGGCCTACCTAGACCAGGAGACGCTTCTCAGCGGACGGCAGGGAACACCTCAGGCCCGTGCTGCTGCATGGGAGGAAGTGGCACATGCAGTGAACCTGCATGGCAGCCACCAGCACTCTGTGTTGGAGTGCAAGAAGAAGATGGGCACAGTCAGGAGGAGGATAAAGGAGAAGGTGGCTGCCATAAGGGCAGCACGAGCAGCGACAGGTGGGGAACAGCCGGAGATGCTACGCCTGACCCCACAGGAGGAGAGGGTTGCTGGCAGCATGCAGCATTGTGCCATTGAGGGTGTTCCGGGTGGAGGCTTCCAGACAGGTGGTAGTCCGTCACTGCATGGTAGGTTATGGTCTGTCTATTGGGGGGGGCAGGGTAGGTCACATGCAGTAACTCGACTTTATTTTCCCTTACAGATCCTGAGCATCTGCATGGGTCAGCGGTGGTGGGCCTGTCCACTGAGGCCAGTCAGATGGAGATGGAGGAGGGCTCATCCACCTCCACAGGTATACACGGCTCAGTGCAACAGTAGGCCTGTCTGGCTGTCCAGACTAATGTTGTTGGAACAGGTGCAGAGGAGGCCCTGCCCATGTCCCAGCGTGCCAGCGTCCATGGATGCCAACATGCTGTGACTCAGGCTGGTGTCAGGTCTGTCACCGATGATGATGTCGCTAACACCATGGGCAGTGACACGTGTGTGCCATGGGATGGCCCCACAGCAGGTAACATCGCAGCCATGGCTGTGGGTGGTGCCGCCATGGAGTCCTGCATGTCATCACAGTCCCAGCCTGTGCCTGTCAGCACCAGTGGGGCAGCATGGGAGGGTGTACAGGACATTGGGACTGTTGTAGCCACTGTGGCAGCACCAGTGAGCCCTAGGGAGTGGCAGCCGGAGAAGCAGCATCAGCAGTCAGCCAATGGGCTTGGGGGTACAGTGTCAGGAGGCAGCGTCAGTGCACCGCCTGTGGACATGCCCAGACCTGGTCCTGGTGTGCAGTGCCCACCCTCAAGGGGTGCTGAGCATCAGGGCCATGCACACCCTGAGGGACAGGATGCCGAGGAGGCAGATGACCTCTTGGATGAGCACACCCGCATGCTGCAAGCATCAGTCAACCAGCAGATGCGGCTTGCTACGTTGGTGGATGCACTGCGTGCGGCTCTGGAGTGGGCAGAGGAGCGTCGCAGCAGAGACACCGCTCTGATCCTGGCAGGGATGGACCAGTTGTGGGAGGATATGACCACTGCCATTGACAGGCAGACACAGGCATTCACTGCTGTCATGGCCACAATGGGCACACAGTTATTTGCCCACGCGTTGCAGAGACCATGCAGTGCACTGTCCACCCCCCACTCCCGGCATCATGCAACACCACCCTTGTCGACACCGGGTTCAGCTGTGGACATCCCGAGCATGCCTGGCACAGGCATGTTTGGTGTGCTGCAGACCCCTGCACGAGCATGGTCGCGTTCACGCAGTAGAACCCCAGGGGACCATCGGTGCCACCCCATGAGGCCAGTGGTCAGCCTGTCAGTGCTGGTGGGTCTTGGCGGGGCTGCCCACATATCTGTGGTGGCCAGGGCACTGTGGTGACTGACTGAACTGTCTCCCAAAGTGGCTACTGTCTGGTGCTGCACTGTGCGCATTGTGTCATTCAGTGGGCAATGCACGGGTGGGTACCGGCCCTGCTCACGGACACACAGTCCACCTGCACACCCTCCGGACTGCTGTCCGCATTTGCGTGTGCATGATGATGCCTGCATTGTGCTGTACACCAATGTGCAATGGTGCTCAGCATCTGACAAATGCACAATGAGAGGCAGTGGGCACGGTGGTCTGTGGACATGTGTGTGGCTAGGGGTGGCATTCTGGGTCGGTGTGCCTCCTACCCTTTGTGCATGTCTGGTGTATTGTGTGTGTGTGTGTGTGTGTGTGTGTCCACTTGGCATGTTAGATCTCACCCATCCCTGGTGGTGTGTGTGGTTCCATGCTCGGCCAGTTCCCTTGACGGCATGCATCCCTGGTGTGTGTCCATGCATGTTTGTGGGTTGTGTCTTGGCCACTGGTGGTTGCACTTGCCCCCATTACTTACCTGTGTTGGCTGAAGTGCTCCTCCATGATGGTGTCCCGGTGCAGCTGTGCCAGCCGGAGCAGTTGGGGGTCCTGTCACCCAAGGTGGGGGCTGCCCATCACCATGGTCACTGGTGTCCTCATCGTCCCCATCGCTGTCCCCCTTTTTGACCTGTACAGCTATCCCACATTCATTGGCCATGTTGTGCAGGATGCAACAGGCCAGGAATAGCCCGCAGGCCTTTGAGTGGCTGTAGTGTAGGGCACCACCGGAGGTGTCCAGGCAATGGAAACGTGCCTTCAGCATCCCGAACACCCGCTCGATGACATTACATGTGGTGGTGTGTGCCTCATTGCAGCATTGCTTCGATGGGGTTGCGGGCCTCCCGTAGGGTGTGAGCAGCCAGGGACGGAGTGGGTATCCACTGTCACCTGTGTGTAGAGGGTGGAGGTTAGTTTGGTGATCATCATCGCCCTGCCCCGGACCATGTAGGCCACTACCGATGTCACCTCTGACCATGCCCCCCAGGCCCTATGACTGTCCGTGTGGTTTGCATACTCACCCACTAGGTGGCCAGTGGGGATATCCCCACTCTCAAATATGTGGCACAGTGCCGACTGGTGCCAGATGAAGGCATCATGTGCTCCCACAGGGTGCATGGCACAGACATTGATTATGCACACCCTGGCATCGCACACTACCTGGCAGTTGATGCTGGCATAGCCCTTGCAATTTATATAAGTGGCCCCCTCAGGGCCAGGTGGTGTGAGGATGGCCACATGGGTGCAGTCTATTGCCCCTAGCATGCCAGGCATACTTGCTACCCTGTGGAACTCCTGTATGTTTGCTGTGTGCTCCGCCAGTGTGCTGGGGAAATGGATGTACTCCGCAGCATGTGGCAGCAGTGCGCTGAGGAATTGGGTGAGGTGGCATGATGTGGCCAACTGGGTTATGCCTATGGTGTCCCCAGTTGGTCTCTGGAAGGTACCCATGGTGAACAAGCACATGCAAGCTGTCACTTTCATCTCCACTGACAGAGCATGGTTCCGTCGTGTGGGTGCCTGCATCACATCACTGCACAGCTCAGAGAACCACCTCAGAATTGCCCGATTCAGGTGGTACCGGCCCATGATCTCCGTATCACTATACAGCTCGAAGCTGGTGCGGGCTCTGTACTGCCTGTTGGGGGCATACTGCCGACGGGTCCTTCCATGGCCACACCCCTCTGCTGCCTGCCTTCTCACCCCCCTCATTACTGCCTCTATCTGGATGGTGGCACTGGCCATGTCCCTGGCTTGTGTTCACCTCCCCTGGCAGCTGTTTCTGTATTCCCCTTCCTGTCCTGGCTGATACTTCCCCTGCACCGGGAACACCTGACTGTGCTGGCCTCACTGCTGTGTGGCAAGTACTTCCCCCTTCTGCACTGTGGCTCCCCACACCTTCCCCTGAGCCTGTGGGTTCCAGGTCCCCTTTCCCTGGCCTGCCCTGTGTGTCCCTGCTGCCCAGTTTCTCTTGCTAGAGTTCAGCCTCATGTGCCTTCCCTGTCACGTTCTTGCGCCTCTCCCTTGTTCCTTTTTATTTTGGATCATTTCCGCTATGGCGCAACTTCCGCTGACTCCCCTATTGCTCATGGTGCATGTTGGTGAATATCACACTGCATCATTTATGCATGGTTCCTCCCCCTTCAGTTGCACATACATTCATTATCATTGCACTGTTGCTCAGCGTGATTTGGGGGGGCGCAACTGCCTCCTGCTGAATATCACAGAATGGCGCATTTTCAGACTTGCGCAGGCACAACTCTATTGTGCATGGCTCAACTCTTTTGAATATCTGGCCCCACATGTACAACAGACCTCAGGTTTATAAGAAGGTGTGGGAATCCCTTTATACACTCCTATCTCTATGGAGACCATAAAGAAATACTTATCCCCTAATACCTTTTGAAATCCCTCCTATACACACAATATTTGTTTACTGTTGGCCCGGGGATTAGAGGGAGGGTGAATGGAAAGTGGTCAGAATGGCAGGTGGGTGGGAGGGAGGTGGGTGGAGGGTGGAGAAGAATGTAGTGATTGTCTTGTTTTGTTTAATTCATGTATCCTTGTCATGATACCATGGTCTGTACTCCCTGGATGTTTTCTAGTAAAAAGTTAATAAAGCATATTAAATAAAAAAAAGCCAAACATTTTCTGGCTTTCTCCCCCTGGTCAAAATACCAGAGGCAGGATTCTCAAAGCTTTCAGAAGGTGCAAAACCTTCCCTAAGTCCCCAAACCTTCCTCAGCTATGGAAAAAAAGGGAGTTTGCTCCAAGTGCTATTCACAAAACCATCCGCAGCTGTGGGAAAAACCACTATGGACTGTGGAAAAAAGAGCAGCTGCGGAAGTCCCTCAGGACAAAAAGGTGTGAGATAAGTAAGGCACATCCCCTGAAAGGCTATTCACAGCCATTTTTTTCCACAGCTGAAGAAAGAATGTTACACACAGTGGAATGAGGTATAACTCTCCCTCAGCACACTGCAGTAGTGCCCCAGCAATTGGAATCAATTAAGGTGGAGGTGTACCACAGGTAATAGCATCTCAGACAGTATAACAGTGGCTGATGTTACTGCACTGAAAGCACACATTGCCATGATATGGCAACAGGCAACAACCACTAGACCCAGTGCAGCCCATGACAGAGCCCCACAAGCAGTAGAGCCTGACCAGCCAGCAGCGAATGCTACCCCCGCTGGCCACAGGAACACCCCAGGGAGGGACGACCAGCAGGGACAGTCAGCCACTGTGGTACCATGGTATCGTTGGTACCTACGGTGCTGCAGTGGTCCCAGTTGAGGGACTGGTTGCAGGTCTCTTTGTGTGTGCTGTTAGCTTTATATTATGGCAGCAATGTTAAAGTCTGCTGCTTCAGCTACAGGGATTTACTATTGCTGTGCCTCCTCAGCCATTTCCACAGCTGCGAATCCACAGCTGTAGATTCGCAGCACTTGCGGGATTCCCTCAGTTGCTGGAATTCCACAGCTGCAGGACTTTTTGTGGACTTTCCTCAGCTGTGGGATTTTCTTTAAGAATATCACGCAACTGCGTTTTCGCAGTGCTGCAAGCCTTTTTCCCATAGCTGGGGGGATTTTGGGTTTCATTGTGAATCCTGCCCCTGGTCTCTGTTCTGAGAAGGAGTTGCTTAGCTTAATCCCCAAGAAGCATGTTGTCCTGTGCTCGGAGAGCTTTTAAATGCTCCCACTACATTTGAGGTGAGGATGTAGAGAGACTTTTCTCGATCACTCTAATCTGCTTCAGAGGAGAGGAGAGGAAACAGTTTACAAAATTTGTTTCTTCCATGTGGTGGCCAGCTTAATGATTTCCCCTCTTGGAGCACATTTAAATGCACCCCATAACACATCCAATTTAGGCATCATAGGCATGTTAAAGATAAAGAACAGGGAGATAAAACATTGAAGCTGATCCACCAAATCTGAGCAGTGTAAGAGTTGGTTATTAAAGAACCAGGTCTTGCCATGGTCCAGAGAGGGAGCCAGGGTAACTTGTAGCACTGCCGGGTAGTGATCTGAAACCACCTTGGCCCTGTAATAACTTAAAACATCCCCTGACAAGGCCTCATGGTTCAAAAGGAAAAAGTCAATGTGGGAGAAGGAGTTGTGCAGGATAGAATGGAAGGAGTAATCCTTAGCAGTCAGGTGTAAGATCCTCCAAGGATCCACCGGTCCATTCGAGCCTATAAGGCAATGTAGAGTCATGTGGACTGATCTAATTCATTGTCTAGCACAGTATTCCAGTCTGCTACTAAAATCATGGGAAATGAGGCCACCGTGGGCCCATAAATTGAGCCTACAAAACACCTCTAAATGCCCTAACAAAACTTTCACAAGGCTATAGGAACCCTGAGGGTCCACTACCTCATGGAGAAGATGACATGGGACTGCACGTGACACCAAGATGGCCATGCCTCTCTTTCAAGAGTCCAACCCTGAGTTAAAAACTTGTCCAAACCAGAAGCGTGGCAGGTAACCTCTTGGATGTCATTAAGTTTTAAATGGACATATAGATGCTTCAAAAATTGAAGGAACCAAAGGATAACAGGCCTGGGGGGAGATCCTGGAGGTGGCACTGGGAAGAGGTAGCAATGAGCCCATTCAAATATGTAGCTGGATCTGTAAGGTGTCGTGCTGGCCAAATTATCCAGCAGCTTCTGTGTAAATAATAGAGAGTTAGAGCCCTCTGCTTTCTCAGAAAGCCAGAGAATGACAAGGTTATTATGGCAGTTCTGACCCTCAAGAACCTCCAGTTTGGCCTCCAAGATGGCATGCCTTTTATGGCAGTCCATGAGCTTAGGATCCAGCCTACCTTTCCACTTCTCTACGGAAACAAGACACACTTCATTATCTTTGACCATCAGTTTAAGATCTTTGAGCGAGGTTCATAGCTCTTTCAACTCACTGGTAAGGTCCTTAAGTTCATTTTTAAAGGGAAGAAATTCTGCCAGAAACTGTTCCTCCAATAGGTGGACTGGCCCAGAGCTAGCAGTGGAGAAATTCCCCGAAGTGGAAACAAGGCCTTTCGGGTGCTTGGAGATCTTACCTGCGATGGTAGGTGGGGTGTAGTGGGGAGGGGCATTTTTCATTTCCACCTCTATAATAAAGCTTCAGTTCGATTCCAGTCACAGTTAAGAAAGTCAGCAACTGACTCCAGTGCCATAAAACAATAAACACTGAGGAAAGACAAATAAAAAACTGGTTTTAATAGCAGTAGATGGGAGTGCAGAAGAGAAGTTGCTACTCAGTTCCTCTCATAATGTCTGCTTGAAAGTGTTTAATGGCAGCAGACATACATGCTCTGGGATAGGACCGTGCCAGCCAAGAGCCACTCACCTCTTCCACCACCGCCACCTCAACCTCTACCACCACAGTGTCTTGTGCATATAGTCCTGGCTATGTGCCGTTTCATGAACCCATGGCACTCATACCTGCAGACAAATATTGTGGGCACTGCCCATGAGATAGTTCTTCAGGCTCCATTGTTCATACCATTCCACGATGTCCATGATGCAGTCACTGGCATTCCATGCCCTCCTCCTGGAACCTCTGACCTTTGTGCAATGCAGCAACTGCTGCATCTTCTGCTCTGTTAGCCACTGTTGGTCCCGTAGGACCTCAATGAACAGACATATGTTTGGGTGGGCAGCGCCCATCAGAGTGTTGATCTCTCTGTGGCATCCTTTAATGGCATTGGTGATACAGTTTGGGGTCACTTCTCCCACTCAGAGGCATACACGTTACAGTAGTCTAGGGGGTATGTCAGGCAGTGCCACAGTTCGCTACTGAGGGGGCGCCCCAGCCAGGTATTCTCAAAGTAGTCAAGGTTCATTTCTAGCCCCTCCTCATACACCTCAGAGAAATCTCATGCCCACATCTCCTCATAAGCACTGCACAAATCCACCTCTGGCACAAATGCTAGTGCAGTCAGTAATCTGATGTCCATGGTGAACTTGTCATTGTCGAGGTACATTTTTTCCAGGGTCCCATGCTGTTGTAACTTCTTCCACAGCCACTGAGTGAAGAGGAAAAAACATCCCCGAATCTGCGCCTGTGGAAACACCAGCCACTGTGCTTTGCAGTTGATCTTGATCAACATGGGGTGTAGACTGGGGCACAGCTCCAGTAGCATTCAATAAATGGACATGTAGCAACCCAGTGTCCAGCTGGATATTAGCACATAGATGGCCGGTAACCCTGCAATTGCCTCCACATCGAGCATGGTATACATTTGCCAAAAGGGTTGGGATGTTGTGGAACATATGGTCTGCATATCATGTGGTGCTCCTTACCAGGTAGTCCACACTCTGTTGTGTGCTAAACATTATGAACTGGGTTACACTGCCCCGGCATAGTACAGGAGGAACTGCTCCCCTGCATTGGTCATCCAGTAGTCCTCCAGTATGTTAAATCCGAACAGTGCTGTGACCTCTGTGCCATCCTGCACACCTTCTGTATGGCTGGTTTTAGTGCTGTGATGGGCAATCCATGAGGCCACTGCCACATGTGGCTACAACTTGCTGGCAGATCATTGAGGTCTCGACCGCCCAGTGCTTCACAGCCACACAGACATGCTGCACCATGACACGGTTGCCATCAGGCACATGGTTGTGCTACCCAGTGAGGGATACACCATCTGACCCATCTACAGTCCTGGCTCACCCATGGCATTTCCTGGCATGGTGCTCCATGCGCTTACAGTACATGGAGATGCCCCATGAATGCTTCCTCTGGTAGAGGTACCCAGTCTATGTGAGGAGGTCATTCCCTCAAGTGCTCTACACGAATGATAGCAGCATAGCCCCACTGACCAGCCATGTCCATCTAAGCTGTTCCCCCCCTTCTCAGCCTTTATGTGCTGTCACTGTGTCCACATGTGATTCTGCCATTCCGGGTGTCACCATGGGACACATGCCACTGTGTAAGAGCTTGCTGAGGTGCACCAGTGTACTGCTCGCAGTTTCACACTCTGACCACTGTCCGGTTGGTGGAACTCACTCCAGGACACCTGCCACTGTGCTGTTCACATTGCTTCATTGTGCTTTGCCCCGTGGGTGTCAATGCGCTGGTTTCACTGTGGGTGAATTGCTCTTCAGTTGGTATACGCCTCCCAACCACCCCTGCTGCTATCCAAAGCAGCTGAAGAGAAAAGAGCTAGGAACTTAAAAAACAAGCACATAAAGTAAACTTGTATCCGGTCTTCAGATGTTACCTTAACAGAACTAAGCACCACTCAACTACAGCATCAAAAAAAACCACAGAGGACAGAATACAAAAAGAATAACAAGTATATACTGTAGGTACTATATAAAGGTCTAAGCCACATCCCCTCCTAGTAGCCCTAAACCAGAACCGGTAGTACTAGAACGAGATACTCAGCAGCTGCTGTGTTTACAAAAATGGAAACCCCTGAAGGGAAAAATCAGTATCCAGCTCATCTCTAACAAATGAAAATAAAGAACAGCTTAATTTTCAAACCCAGTACAGTAGGTCAAACATAACAATTCAAGAATTGTTCCACACGAGATGATAGAATTTTTGCCTACCCCAGTCTCAGCAGAGGGTACTCTCCATCCATGCAGTCTTCTTCCCAACATGTTGTAGTGGGTGCAAATTCATCAGTAATCTTCCTCCCAGTAGCAGCATGAGAAACAGAAGTAGAGGAGACACGTTGAAACTAAGGTGATGAAGAAGCCAAAGTCCCATTAGAAATAGAACCTTGAGCAGGATGAGAAAGGCTCAATAAAAACTGATGGGACTCAGAAAGCAAGGTGAAGGAGTCCATTTTGTTATTATGATAAGCCTGATATCTGTACCCTCAACTCCACCCTCAGTCATCTCCCCAGTCCTGCCCTTTCCCTTAACACTCTCTTTACCGTACATACTAATGATATGACTTTTTATTTTAAAAGACGGGAAAATAAGGGAATATTAAGATGGAAACATCATTAAGACTTTTGTGGAATAAGGCTTTTATGAATTGATGTTGCTGAGAATATTAACTTTATATGTGTATTTTTGCTTTTAACATTCATTTGTACAGTGCCTTGGTGCTTGAAAGGCACTTAATAAATAAAGTTGTATTATTATTATTATTATTATTATTACTATCTAACGTTAATTAACAAAATGAAGCCTTGGTCAGATTATGAAGAGCAGTACACATAACCTGACTCAGCCCATCTCTGATATATAAATAAGAAGCATTTTCAATAACGTGTAACTGATGGGAACAAGCGCCTCCAAACTTCTTAACTGATTTTGAGAACGGTATGAATAAAACAATAGGAAAACAGAAAAGGGTTTATTTGCTAAGGTTACAGGATATCTAACGTTGGTTAAACCCAACTGTTATATAAACCTTCAAAGAAAATGGCAAATAGATCTGTTATAAGCAGGGGGTGGCGATTCAGCTGTGAGCATGCATTGCAGCTAAAGCTGAAGGCATTCTCCCCAGCAGAGACAAGTAAGCAGACTGAAATGGGAAAAGCTCCGAAGACAAGCCTACATTTAAGCTGGTTTGCCTACTGCTCATTTAAAGTATTTGTGCCGGTTACTCCAATCTCTTAAGTACTTGATGGAGTTTTTCTTCTTTTGTGGCCGGTGTCCCAGCATGTGTTTAGCGTGAAAATGATTGGGCCATTAGCGACGTGGGATTGAATAGTAACCGGTGGAACCAGAAAAGCTGGTGAAGTAGCAAAAGATCAGTGCTGCAGTGGCAGCACTTAAAGAATTCATGAAGACATAGGAGACTGGAGTAAAAGGCCAAAGAACTTTGAATCCTTGAGGATGAAAGGACAGCAGTTCTAAGCAACAGGAATTGAATAACTGGAGACACCATTTCAATTCAGTAGACCATTGCACTATCGGAGAAGAAAGCAGAACCCAGCAATTCAAGAGAGAAAAGAAATAGAAACGACAAGCACTGTCATGATACTCTTACTCTCTCTTTTAATTGCTTTGCACTGGAGGCTCACAATTAATAAATGACTTTCTACAAAAGTTAAAAAGTGGGCCACAAAGATGGCAGAAAATAATACTATCTAATAAAAGCTGAGCCAAATCCTAATGTAGCCCCCCTACAAATGGGGGTTCCCAAAAAGTCTTCCTTGACCTTGTCTAAATGCTTACTGCCAGGCTGGTGCCCTTCATTTTAGCAGTTTAAATGTGATTACCAGAGCCTGTTTAGCTTCTGTGTACTGTCTCTTTAAGAGCTGCCTTTTGCAGCTTAAGTAATCTGAGAGGGAGCTCTGTTGAAAGATGTAACTATTTGCTGAAAACCATTTAGAATGATAATGTAGTTTGTCTAACCTGCTTTCTTTGTAGCAAGGACTGTTTTGTTTGTCTCCATTATCTTGGTCCTGGACTGAAAATTGGACCAATCAGTTCTGGTGGGACCTAAAATGTAGCCAGACTACTGGACCTGTCTGAATTCAAAATCTGTAGGAACTGTAATTTCAGCTTTTGTACCTTTTTTGCAACTGAAGGGTGAGCTCTTGCTTTGACTGACAGTCAAATCAGCCAACCAAATCTTTTGGATCTTGGGGAAGTACCGGGCTGTTTGCAGTTTTCAGTTAGTTCTGAGCTGGGAAGGGAAATGAGAGGAGCTGAAGTGATTCTGAATGCCAATCCTGAATGGATTCACATGGGAGAACTGGGAAAAGGCTGGGGTTTTGGCTTACATGTCTGTCTGCTGCTCCTGAGAGGGATATAAGAGAATTATTGTGGACTAAATCCAAGTTTGTGTGACTAAAGTAAGCTACTGGAGTGGGCCAGGCTCAAACTGAAGAAGTCCAAAGATTTTGCTGAATGCGATTGGCCCGTCAGGAGTTACTACTCATAAGCTCTCGGTGTGTGCAGAGACTTTGCGATTGTGACCGGGGAGCGCATTGCCTGGTACAGTAGAATTTCCTTACATGTAAATGTGTTATGAGCTGCTAGTGGGTCATGAGTTAGTTCCCCACTGTGTGAACTGTGTTCTGCTTGCTGGAAGCTGTATCCAACCCAAAATGGACTGCATCCGAATTTGTCTTCATGCAGTCTGGGTCTTGCCAGACTGGCCCAGCCAGACTACCCACCAGACAGTGAAGCCATCGACGAGAGACCTGCCTGGGGATCAGCCCCCTGCTCCACGCTTGAACTGGAATGATGTATCTACAACTCATTTGGGCCCTGCTTCTGCTGGCATTCTAGATCAACCACCTGCAGTCTCGATTTTCGTCCAGCCTGTGTCCAGTCTTGGGTATCGTGAGTAAATACCAGGGTAGCTAACTGCAAAAACAGTTTAATCTGAGTGTGTCATCTGATTGTCTTGTTGTTTCATTTCCTTTATGAACTGAGCCCTCTGGCTCCGGATTACAAATATTGTGTACTGTGCATGTTGTGTTTTCCATCACAGGGCCCCAACCAGCTACAACACTGGGCAATGGTCCTGGCTAGCCCATCTCTTCTCCACCTGGGTACCTAGAGGTGGACTGTGTGGGGAGACTGAAAGTGCATGCATAACTGCTTGATTGATATAACCTTTAAACTAGTTAACCTGATTTTGCCCCTCCCTTGTTCAAGTCCCCTGAATAAACCAGATCTAACTTTTTCTGCATGTAATCTGACTGTGGTTCCAGTTTGTGCTCAAAGTACTGTACTGTTGCTATTTGCTGTGCATAACCTTGTTTTACAGGGGGTCCCCATGGTCGCGCCAGAGGAAACAGCCCTGGTGGTAAGTGCAAACAGTGCCGGTACTTGTGTGATGTACCAGGGGTATTGTGAAAGTGATTATTGTACAGTGTTCAGGCCACTAGAGGGGAAAGAGGGGGGTTACAGTGTCCCGGAGGGCTGTGCCCAGGTTAATTTGACCACTACCAACCCCGACCTCTGAGTGGAGGCACCCATTTCAGAACTCAGACCCCTTAACCTGCTACTAGTCAAGCAGGCAGGGGTGGTTGCCCTTGGGAGAGAGCCACCTAAGGGTTACATCTTGGATTCTCACCGCCGGGATTTTGTGTCTTCTAGTGGCTGAAACTATGAATTATTGCCAAATTTAAATGGCTACCCCAACAGAAGTGGCTGTGCACCAGTTGGTGGGGTGGTGTACAGGGCAGGAGATTGACCCTCACAATACCCTGCTTGTAGAAGGAGTACTTTCCAAAGTTGAAAGTTTAACAAATGCTGTGGTGGTGGGGCGACAGGCTGATTTGACCTCCCAAACTTTCATGGCATTAGTAGAGTGTAGTGACCCAGTGGATAGTTCCAAAGTGCCATGGACTATTGCCCTAGAAGGGACCCCAGCCACCTGGAGAGTGAGATCTAGAGACAGTAAAAAACCCTGGGGAGGATGAGCTCCCCTTATTGTCTGAGACATTTGAGGAGAAATTTGCCAAGTTGTTGCTGGAGGAAGGGAAAACCATAGAGAACTTTAAGAAACTATTCCTGCCACCTGGGAGAGTTCCCTCCCTAACACCCCCTCCCACTCCAGTACCTGTTACTGCCCCTCCTTCTGTGCCCGTGACAATGCTGGCCCCTATAGCCATTAATCACGACTCCTACCGAAGGCTGAGAATCTTCTTGGGCACCCTCCTCACACCCCAGGGGGAGGATGACTGGGAGACCTGGATAGACTATGTTGCTCCTCTAGTACCTGAATGGCAATGCTCAGAAGTAGAGAAATGAAAGAGGTTGAATGGGAGCCTCTGAGGTCCTGCCCTGGCTACCATCCGTGCCAAGCAGGCCAATAACCCCGAAACAACTGCACAGGACTATCTTGATGCATTGGAGAATGTGTATGGGAGCCTGGATTCAGATGAGGACCTGTGGTGGAGAGTAAGAAATTCACAGCAGTACTCAGGGGAGCCATTGTCTGTGTATGTACCTCAGCTTGAAAAGCTGCTACAAGAGTGCCTCAGAAAGGGTAGTTTGCTGTCAAATGGATTAGATCGAACTAGGCAGGACTGGATCCTTAAGTCTGCACCATTTTCAGAATTGTTACTGCTTCAGTTGCACCTCACCAACCGATTGGAATCACCCCCCTCTTATGATGAGCTAATTAAAGAAATTTGGGGGGTTGAGCAAAGGCGACCCCGGGGGGTAATTTCACCAATATCTGCTGCTACTGCGCAAGTGACAGAGAGTGATCATCCAAGTGGGGTTCAGGAGCAAACGTCGGCACCTAACAAGCACTCTGAGAATGCAAAGGACTTCCCACCCTGGGCCCAGTTTTTGAAAGTTGAGCTATTAAAGGAAGTCTGAGAGCTGAAAGTGGGCGCGTCTGCAAGGGTTACCCCCATGGAACAAGATTCTTGTTCCTCTCAGGACATGACTACCATGGGGGTGGGGGTGCACCCTCAGGCATCCTCTACCGAGGATAGCTCCCAGGCTGAAATCAAAGAATTGACTGCCACCCTAAAGAAACTGTTGAGACACGTTGCACCCCTCTCACCACTGCAAGCAGCTATTGGACCCCGATCCCTTGCTACTTCTTCAGTTCCTCATGCAATGTTCTCTCCAAGGATGACCCAGACGTCTATCATTTGTCACCACTGTGGAAAGGATGGCCATATGAAGAGGGAATGCCAGTCTCAGAAAGATTTAGAGAAAGTGGTGAACCAGCTTCAAGGAGAGCCTTGGAAAATGAATCAGTGGTCAAGGGGTGCACAAAATGACCACAGTGAAGGCTTCAGTCATCCTAACTCAAACCCCTTTGTGACTAAATCTTCTATCCAGGCCCCTGCTGCTGTCCCTCCAGACTGGTCCAAAATAGTGGGCCCTTCAATGGAGATTAGCGTGGCTGTGAATGGTATTCCTACTCAGGCTATGCTGGACAGTGGGTCTCAAGTGACCATTGTATTTAAGGACTGGTATGACAAACATTTATCTGCTGTGCCCTTACAATCCCTGAAAGGCCTACATGGGTGGGGGCTGAGCGACAAGTCTTATCCCTACCTAAGATATGTCTGCCTCTGGTTGTCATTTCCTGTAGCTGTAACTGTTGTAGAGGAGCAAGTCAAGACACTGGCCTTAGTGTGTCCCCCTACTGGACTGTATGATGGGGTTCCCCTGTTAACTGGGACCAATGCCAATATGTTTGGGAGACTGGCACAACTCTGTTGTGAGAAACAAGGGCAACGGACAGGGTGGGCCCTAATAATTCCTGCTCTGATCAAGAGGGCCTATGATTTGCAATAGAACCCAAAGTGAGTGGACCAGGATGAACCAGTAGGGGTCGTGTAGAAGAAGGATCCCAATTCAATGGTACTGGCCCCTAAAGCCCAGTGTACCGTTCAAGTGGAGGTCCGCCTCCGCAAAGATGTCAAGAACAAAATACTGATGTTGAACACGCCAGGTGATGGAAAATTGCCTGAAGGATTATTGATTAAGCCCAGCATCTTGTCAGATCATGCTCATGCCTATGCATGATGAGTGATGGTCCAGATTCATAATGCGTCAGATCAGGAGGTCCGGGTGAACAGAGGATGTACCCTAGCTATGGTACACTGTGCAGACACTGCAGTGTTGCCCAGAAACAAGCACCCTGGCAAGACAGGTAGAATGACTCCCGACTTGTTTGATTTTGGTGACTCCCCTTTGCCAGATGAATGGAAGACTAGAATTAGCCAGAAACTTGCCCATAGAGATCAAGGGTTTCCATTGAAGGAATGGGACATGGGATGTGTTCTGGGTGCAGAGCATCACATACGCCTGCACGATGAACGGCCATTTCGAGAGAGGACTCGACACCTAGCCCCTGCAGACATAGATGATGTGAAAAGACACTTGCAGGGAATGCTCACGGCTGGTGCGATACAAGAATCCAGGAGCCCATATGCTTCTCCCATTGTGGTTGTGCATAAGAAGAACATATCTGTGAGAATGTGTGTTGATTATCGAACTCTGAATCGGCGGACCATCCCCGATTAATACACCATGCCCATGTATACAAGATGCTCTGGATTGTTTGAATGGGAGCAAAAGGTTCTCAGTGTTGGCTCTTCGCATTAGATATTACCAGATTCTGATGGCTCTGGAGGACCATGAGAAGACAGCCTTCATCTGTCCTTTGGGGTTCTATGAATTCCAAAGAATGCCACAGGGGATATCGGGTGCCCCAGCCACCTTCCAGCGACTGATGGAATAAGCGGTGGGAGATGTGAATTTGCTGGAATGCCTGGTGTACTTGGACAATGTCACTGTGTTTGGGAGCTCCACAGAGGAACATGATAGTCGACTGTTCAAAATACTAGACTAACTGGAAGATTTCAGCCTCAAGCTGTCCATCAACAAGTGCCAGTTTTTCCAAACCTCTGAGAAGTATGTAGGGCACATAGTGTCTACAGAGGGGATAGAGACTGATCCTAGTAAAGATGAAGCCTTGACTACTTGGCCCCAGCCCCACAATTTGAAAGAACTACAACTTTTCCTGGGATTCTGTGGCTACTACCGCCAGTTCATAAAGGACTATTCCAAAGTGATTCAGCCACTCTTGAATCTTACCCAGGATTACCCTCCTACCAATCAGAAATACAAAAAAGTGTCCATCAAAGAACCAGATAAAGCATATTTCCACCCAGGTGAACTTTTTGGGTCCTGTTGGATGCCTGACTATGAAGCAACTTTCCAGGAAGTCATATACCAGCTCACCTATGCCCCCATCCTCGCTTATGCTGATCCCACCAAACCCTATGTGCTGCATACTGATGTCAATCTGCAGGGTCTAGGAGCTGTACTGTATCAAGACCATGAGGATGGTTTGAGACCAGTGGCATTTGCGAGTAGGAGCTTGATCCAGTCAGAACAAAATTACCCTGTGCACAAGTTGGAGTTCCTTGCAGTAAAATGGGCCATTGTCGACCAGTTTCATGATTACCTCTATGTGGCAAAAATATTGGTGAGGACTGACAATAACCCATTGATCTATGTACAGACTTCAGCTAAGTTAGATGTCATGGGGCACCGGTGGCCTTCTGCATTGTCAACATATGATTATGCTGTCGAATACAGACCAGGCCTGAATCATATTGATGCTGATGCTCTATCCCGGAGGTCTATTTCCAAGAGTGACTGGGTCAGGCTGTCTGAACCTGACATCTGAGCATTGTGCCAAAAGTTTGATAGAAATGAACAGATGTCTACAGACACAGCGGACTGCTTGGTAGACTGCTTGGGCCCTTCTGACACCTGCATACCGGCTGCGTATTGCCACTTCTTTGCTCTAGATATTAGTTCACTACCTCAGTTTGACAATGACAGCATTCAGTGGGCTTAATCCCAAGATCCTATGATTCAGCTAGCACTTGACACCCTTGAACCCCATGTTGATGGGAGACCTGAGTATGCCAGCTGTTAACTGGATCACACTTGCTGCAGCCACATCCAAGAGCAGGGCCATTCATGATGCCCTACATGAGGCATGCCTCAGACAGCTAGTTTCAGAACCCACTCATGAGGGAGCAATCTAAGACCTCATACTCTCAAATGGGGACAGTGAAAGGATCTCAGATCTAGAAGTGGGTTGCCATCTGGGAACAAGTGACATCAAACAGTGTGGTTCATGTTAAACTCAGCTACAGAGTCAAGCCATACAAAAGAGAGGGTACTGGACTTCAGGAGGGCTGCCTTTGGCAAGATGGGAGCGTGCCTCAGAAAAGCACTAGCAAACAGGATAGAAGTAGGGGTAGAGCAACAATGGGGCATCATCAAAACTGCCATCACAAAGACAACAAGCCTTTGTGTGAAGCAAATAAGCATATCAAAATGAAAGAAAAAGCCACTATAGTTCTCAAAAGAGATGGAGGAGAAAGTCAGGGAGAAAAAGATAGCATTTAGGAAGTATAAGGAAACACAGGAGGAGCAGGACAGAGAGCAGTATCAGTTAAGGCAGAAGGAAGCAGTGAGGGAAGTCAGAATAGCAAAGGCCTAAAGTGAGGAAAGGATAGCGAACTCGGTTAAGAAAGGGGATAAAATCTTTTATAGGTACATCAGGGAGCATAGAAAGACAAAGGGAGGGATAGTGAGGCTGAATGGAATGAACAGTGGGTAGGCAGAGGGGGATAGTAAAAAAGCAGGTATACTGAATGAATATTTCTGCTCAGTATTCACAAAAGAGGAGGGGGAGGTGCCTAATCCAATTCACAGAAGCACTCTGGATAGGGGGGTTGATCCCAGTCCTTTCACAGAAGAAAGGGTTCTGAAAGAACTCTTAAAAATTGAAGGTGGACAAAGCAATGGGGCCTGATGAAATTCACCCCTGAATTCTAAAAGAATTAAGGGGAGAACTAGTGAAACCACTGACTACCCTTTTTAACAAATCATGGGACGATGGTGTGGTACCCGAGGATTGGAGGAAGGCAGATGTGATTCCCCTTCACAAAAGTGGGACCAAGACAGAGGCAGAAAACTACAGACCTGTCAGTTTGACCTCTGTGGTAGGGAAAGTGATGAAATCACTTGAAGGAAAGAGTTGTTGAGTACCTAGATGCCAGTGGGGCACAGGACCTAAGGCAGCATGGGTTCACAGCGAGAAGGTCACGTCAGATGAATCTAATTGATTTCTTTGACTGGGTGACCAAAGTAGTAGACCAGGGAGGGGCTGTGGACATGGCCTACCTTGACTTTAGCAAGGCATTTGACACAGTCCCACACAAAAGATTAATAGTCAAATTAACCAGCCTGGGAATGGGTCCCAGAGTGATAGCCTGGGTAAAACATTGGCTGGGCAACAGGACACAGAAGGTAATTGTAAATGGAGTCCACTCTGAAGAAAGAGGGGTTACTAGTGGGGTACTGCAGGGTTCAGTACTGGGTCCAGTCCTTTTTAATGTCTTTATAAGTGACATTGCAGAGGGACTGGAAGGAAAAGTATGCCTCTTTGCAGATGACACAAAGATCTGCAACAGGGTTGATACACAAGGAGGCGTGGAAAGAATGAGAAGGGACTTGGCAAGGTTGGAGGAATGGTAAAAAGTATGGCAGCTAGTATTCAACGCAAAGAAGTACAGAATAATGCACCTGGGAAACAAAAACCCAGGGGAAGATTACACAATGGGGGTGGGGTAGTAACAAAAACAAAAAAGGAAAGGGACCTGGAGGTAATCATATCAGATGACCTTAAGGTTAGCAAGCAATGTGAGAAGGCAGTAGGGAGAGCTGGGGGTATATTGGGATGCATAGGGAGAGGCATCACCAGCAGAAAACAGGAAGTTATTATCCCTCTGTACAGACAGTTGGTGAGACCCCATCTGGAGTACTGCGTCCAGTTCTGGAGACCCCATCTCCACAAGGACATAGACAGAATAGAGGCAGTCCAGAGGATGGCAACTAGAATGGTGCAGGGTCTGCAAAAGAAGCCGTACAAGGAGAGACTAAAGGAGCTTAATATGTATACCCTTGAGGAAAGAAGGGAGAGGGGGGACATGATAGAAACTTTTAAGTACCTCAGTGGAATCAACAAAGTCCAAGAGGGTAGCATCTTTCAGAAAAAGAGACATGCAAGAACAACGGGACACAATTTGAAGATGGGGGGCAGTTCAGGGGCAATGTGAGGAAGTATTTTTTCACAGAGATGGTAATGGATGCATGAAACAGCCTTCCTGAGGAGGTTGTGGGGTCTAAAACTGTGGGAGAATTCAAGAATACATGGCACAGACATAAGGCAATTCTTGTGGGGGGTAGGAAGAAATAGACTGTTGGTTAACTAGGATCTGCAGCTTATCCTGTAGGTAGGGAAATGGGCAGACTAGGTGGGCCAAGCGGTCCTTATCTGCCATCAAAGTCTATGTTTCTATGTTTGTGCAGGAAAAGATGTGTCCAAGTTGCGTTCCTCTGATCTGTGAACCACTTTATTGTTTAAAGAAGGCCCCAGGTTGAAGCTGCTTAATCAATTGTTGTATAGAGAGACTGTAGATCAAGGTGGCCAAACAGACAAGCAACAATTGGTCCTGCCCACAGCCTTCAAAGATTTGGTACTGAGGTCCCTCCACAATCATATGGGACACCTCGGTATCGACCGGACCCTTGACCTAGTATGATCTTGATTCTACTGGCCCAAGATGGGGGCCGATGTTGAGCACCATGTAAGGACCTGTAGTCACTGTCTGCAGAGAAAAGCCCTGCTTCAGAGAGCTGCCGCCCTTGTCAACATTACTACCAGCACCCCAATGGAACTAGTCTGCATAGACTTCTTGAGTTTAGAGCCTGATCAGCGAAACATTGGCAATGTGTTAGTGGTTAAGGACCATTTCACATGATATGCACAAGCTTTTCCCACCAAAGATCAAAAAGCATCTACTGTGGCCATGGTGCTAGTGGAAAATTTCTTCATCCACTATGGTACCCCCCAGCGAATTCACTCTGATCAGGGCCGGGACTTTGAGAGTCGGCTAATCAAAGAAATGCTCTCTCTATGGGGGGTGCGAAAGTCAAGAACCACCCCTTATCACCCACAGGGGGATCCTCAACCAGAACGCTTTAATTGCACTCTGCTAGACATGCTAGGCACCCTCCATCAAAAAGATAAGCATAAATGGAGCCAGCAGATTAGCATGTTGGTACATGCATACAATTGCACGAAGAATTATGCTACCGGGTTCTCTCCCTACCACCTCATATTCAGGACAGAGGCCCTGCTGCCTGTTGATGTCTGTTTTGGGGGCTTCTCCCGATGGGGTCCGAACTGAATATAACCTGCAATATGTACAAAAACTGAAAGCTCAATTGAACCATGCCTATCAGCTGGCCCAGACAATGGCTGCCAAAAGAAATCTAGCCAACAAGGAGGGACACTTTTTTTTTTAAACTTAGTTTTATTGGTTGTTATTTAGGACGTCACATTGATCATTGTATAGCCATATACATCATCTTTCCATACACATTGTGTTACAGTTTGTTCTTGTTTTCCCCCATTCTATCTTTTCTTTTACCTAGATTTGATTATGTTTATCCACTTCGTTTCTTATATTAAGATCATATCTCTACATCTTAATTTTTAGCTTCAATTGATTGCACTACTGAACAGTGGGGTTCATTTCATAAGTTTAGCTCTTATCTCTCAACGTTCCATCCACTTATGTAGTCAACTGTGTTCTGTCCTTCTAAACATAACTATTCAGCTAACAGCTTAAAAGATTCTTTTTCATTTACTATAGCTTCTAGTTTCCAACCTGAATGTTCTGGTTGAGGTTAAAATCATCTTCAAATTAAAGATAACAATTGAATTCAAACTGAAACTTAAATTTCAACTTAAACTTAAAGGCGGGCACTAAATTGCATCCATTTTGCACAACATCAATGATTATTCTTCTATTCCTGAGACCTAATTCTTCCTCCCACTGTCCTGTCGCGAACTTTGTGAGAGACATCTTTCTTTCTTCACCTGTGTTGGTACCATGGCGACCAAAGTTGGGCAAATCTTTCACTTTGTAGCCTTAGCATTGCTGTAATCTTTTCCGTAGTTTCTACCTGAGACATTCTGGACCGCCACTCTTGCACCAAAGGGGGAAGCGGAGATAACCACCTGGCAGTAATACACTTAAGTGCCACCAGCCTCATGATTTGAGCTAATTTTGTGGATTGTTTAGGTCCACTGATTAGTGTAGGGAGTCCCAGCACTAACTCCTCCCCGGAAAAGGGTATCTGCAGGCCCGTAAGCCTGGTTATTAAGGTATGCACCTCCCTCCAGAATGGATGAATCTTAGGGCAATCCCAAAAAATATGAGTTTGCGTCCCAGTATCTCCGCAGCCCCTCCAGCACATTACAGACCCCGACCTACCAAAATGTCTCAATTTTGTAGGGGTGAGAAAATATCACCATATCACCTTCCAATGGAACTCCCGCCATGTGGGGGAACTTGTAACTTGCCAGCCCCAACCAAATCTTCTGGTCCAGACGTTCTCTGCTATGTTAACTTTCAACTCTCTTTCCCATTTACTTTTGAGATCATCTAGTCCTGATGGGAGGGTCTGTAGTATTATCTTGTATAATTGTGATAATGGTTGTGTATTTACCTTGATCATTATAGTCCCATAGAAAAGTTTTCCAGCTCTGTCCTCTCCCTAGTTATTTTTTGCATTCCATTTGCTGTAGATATGTAGTGGCATACCTGTAAAAATCTAAAATGTTCTTGTTTCTGTAAGTGAAATTTTTCACTTATTTGTGCAAAGGATAGGGGAGAATTGTTCCTTATACACTGGGCAAAAGTGGTTAATCTTTTATCAGCCCAGACCCTATAACCCGTGTCTGACCTTGGAGGCACAAAGGTGGGTTCAAACCATATCAGGGAGAGTGGTCCCAACCCTTCAAGAGTATATGTGAGTTTTCTGAGCTTTTGTAATATTTTCAATGAGTGAGCAACCTATGGGTTTAATTCGAGACCCTGTGTTATGTGGGGCAATGTGTTAGTGGGTAATGCCCAAAGTGCCCACCCCTTTAGTGAGTCCTCCTCCAGGAGATACCACCCAGTCTATTCTACATTTCACCCAGGTGCATAGCTGGGACCCCCTAGCTGCCAAACAATAGAAATAAAAATGAGGGTAGGTGAGGTCTCCCCGCTCTCTCGGGGCCTGCAATGTGGCCAGTGCTATTCTCAGGCATTTACCATTCCATATGAACTGCTGTGTTATTTTCTGCAAGTTAATCCAAAATTCCCTAGGTATCCCCAGAGGCAAGGTCTGAAAAAGGAAAAGGAACCTGGGTAGAACGTTCATTTTTATAGTTTGGACCCTGCCTTATAGGGTTAATGGCAAAAGTTGCCAACGGGCCAGATCTACTTGAATCTGTTGGAACAGGTGAGCATAGTTGTTCTTATATAGTAAGGTCAAATCGACTGATATCTTGATCCCCAGGTATTTTATCACATCTTTTTTTTGCCCAAGCAAATGGGAAGGTGACCTTAAACTCTCGGGAAGGCTTGCCACTTAAAATGAGTGTCTCCAACCTGGAGTGATTGATTTTATAGCCTGCTAATTTCCCATATTCCGCCAACTCTTCCATTAGAGTTGGTAAAGACCTTTCAGGTTCTGAAATAAAAAAACAAGGAGTTGTCTGTGTAGAGAGCCACTTTTTGAGGGTGGCACCCAGCCTGGACTCCCTCTATTAGAGGGTTAGACCTAAAGGCCACTGCTAAAGGCTCCAGAGATAAAGCAAAGAGCAGCAGAGAGAGGGTGCAACCCTGCCTTGTCCCCCACCCCAATGGGAAACTATTCGTGAGATAGCCATTCACTTTAATTCTAGCCTTTGGTGCCTGATATAATGCTCTGATCAGAGCTACAAATTTGTTCCCGAAGCCAAATTTCCTAAGTGTTTCCCGTAGAAATACTCAATCTACTCTATCAAATGCCTTTCCGGTGTCCATGCTGATGGTTATTTGGAATTGTTTCTTATATTTTTGGGTTGAGATTATGTTTAAGAATCGACGTATATTGTCTTGCAGATATCGCCCCGATATGAAGCCAGTCTGATCTCGATGAACCAGGGTCTGTATTTCTTTCTGTAAAGGGGCTGTGATTATTCCAGTGAAAATTTTTGAATCTACTGGGAGTAAGGACATGGGATGGTATGAGCCGCAAATCTCTGCGTCTCTGCCGGGTTTGTGGATCACCGAAATCTGTGCCTCATTCTAGGATCTTGGGGGTGCCCCCTCTCCCCGCAATAGCTCATTAAAGGCCTCCTTCATAGGAGGGATCAACGTCTCTTGAAATTCTTTATAGAATTCTGTCACATAACCATCCAGTCTAGGGGCCTTACCATTTTTTAACTGTTTGATTCTTTGTAATATTTCCTCTGCAGTAATGGGTGATTCCAATTCCAGTCATTGTGAATCTGACAGTTTAGGGAGTACTATACCCTCTAGATACCCAACAAGGAGAGACATGATCGAAAAGTAAAGGCTCAAGAGCTGAGGCCTGGAGATTGTGTCTTGTTGCAAAATTTAGGATTGCTTGGTAAACACACAGCTGCTGATCAATGGCACCATCTTTCCCATGTCATAGTTGGAAAGTTGGATGATTTGCCAATGAACAAAGTGTGCCCAGAGAATAACTCCAAAGCTGTCAAGACCATGCACCGTAACCGCTTGCTGCCTATTGATCAGGTTATAATGAAGGCTGAATCCACTGAGATTGATTCCCCTGGGCCAGTGACTCATGCTGCTGCAAGAAAGAAACAGAGTCAGCCTGCCCCTGTGGTTACCGATTTAAGACTTCCCCCGCAGCAGGCCCAGAATGATAGTGACTGCCAGTCTAACTCGGATGACAGTGAGTGTGATAATGCCTATTACCCCTCATGTAAACTGAGTCAGTTGTTTCGTGGAAATCCTATGTTGAACTATTGGAATGAAACTGGGCCTTCTGGACTGGCTAACCCCCCCGGCATCATCCTTGGAGCCAAGGCTCCCTGAAAGTGAAGAGCAAAATATCACACCTGAGGATGCTGAGTCTTTGTGTATTGTGGAACTGTATGATTTGCCTGAAGGAGAAACTGATGGTATGAGTCTTTCTGGTGACATGCCAGAACTTGAGGAACACTATGAGAGTACTGACAACCCCCCCCCCTTCAGTACCAGAGTGTCTTCAAAATGTCATGTGTTGTAGAAACAGAGACTACAGAGCAAGGGGCTGACAGTGCTCCCAGCTTGGACATTCCCCTTCATGCAGAGGCACCCCTGACAAGTGATGAAAGCTCCAAGACCATTGCTGAAAGTACAGAGACTGTGGTTGTTCACCCCAGGAAGACTGGCCGAGCTGTCAAGCCAGTGGTGCACTTCAGTTACGATTCCTCTGGGAGGCCAGTGGATTTGCCTCTCAATGTAGTCCACAAAGATGTTTACGTCTCTCAGAACTCACTGCTCAAATTGAGCTTGATGGACCATTCCAGGTTACTTGTTCTGCCCTCTCACCATGGTGCCCCTGCCCCATCCAGCCCCAGTTTAACTGATAGGGAAGGGCCCCCTCTTGCATTGTTTAGAGTACAAGAAGTTATAACATGATTCTGTATAGTAATGTTCAATTTACCTGTGTGAACTATGCATAATGTATTGTCAGAATGGAAATGATATAGTGGAATACATTGAAATGTATAGTAAAGTGACAACTTATGCCAATTGATGAATCAGATAGTACTTGTATAGCATGCTAATGGTATAAATGTCTTGTATATGTAGCATTTTCAGTGTTATGATGGTACAGACTTGACGCGGACACCAAGATTTCCCAGGCAGAGAAGGGTGTACCCCCCTACCAATGGGGGTTCCCAAAAAGTCTTCCTTGAGCTTGCCTAAATGCTTACTGCCAGGCTGGTGTCCTGCATTTTAACAGTTTAAATGTGATTACCAAAGCCTGTGTAGCCTATGTACTGTCTCTTTAAGAGCTGCATATTGCAGCTTAAGTAATCTGAGAGGGAGCTCTGTTGAAAGATGTAACTATTTACAGAAAACCATTTAGAATGATAATGATAATGTAGTTTGCCTAACCTGCTTTCTTTGTAGCAAGGACTGTTTTGTTTGTCTCCACTATCTTGGTCCTGGACTGCAAATTGGACCAATCAGTTCTGGTGGGACCTAAAATGTAGTCGGACTACAGGAGCTGTCTGAATTCAAAATCTGTAGGAACTGTAGTTTCAGCTTTTTGCTCCTTTTTTGCAACTGAAGGGGAAGCTCTTGCCTTGACTGACAGCCAAATCAGCGAACCAAATCTTTTGGATCTTGGGGAAGTACCAGGCTGCTTGCAATTTTCAGTTAGTTCTGAGCTGGGAAGTGAAATGAGAGGAGCCAAAGTGATTCTGAGCAGTAACCCTGAGTGGATTCGCATGGGAGAACTGAGAAAAAGGCTAAGTTTTGGCTTACATGTCTGTCTGCTACTCCTGAGAGGGAAAGAAGAGAATTATTGTGGACTAAATCCAAGTTTGTGTGGCTAAAGTAAGCTACTGAAGTGGGCCAGGCTCAACCTGAAGAAGTCCGAAGATTTTGCTGAATGCGATTGGCCTGTCAGGAGTTACAGCTACTCCTAAGCTCCTGATGTGTGCAGTGACTTTGTGATTGTGACCGGGGAGCTCTTTGCCTGGTACAGTAGAATTCCCTTACATGTAAATGTGTTATGAGCTGCTAGTGGGTCATGAGTTAGTTCCCCACTGTGTGAACTGTGTTCTCCTTGCTGGAAGCTGTATCCAACCCAAAATGGACTGCATCTGAATTTGTCTCCATGCGGTCTGGGCCTTGCCAGACTGGCCCAGCCAGACTACCCACTGCACAGAGAAGCCATCGACAAGAGACCTGCCTGGGGATCAGCCCCCTGCTCCACACTTGAACAGGAACGATGCCTCTGTGACTCATTTTGGCCCTGCTTCTCCTGGCATTCCAGATCAACCAAATGCAGTCTCAATTTTCGTCCAGCCTGTGTCCAGTCTTGGGTATCGTGAGTAAATACCAGGGTAGCTAACTGCAAAAACAGCTTAACCTGAGTGTGCCATCTGAATGTCTTGTTGTTTCATTTCCTTTATGAACTGAGCCATCTGGCTCCGGATTACAAATATTGTGTACTGTGCATGTTGTGTTTTCCATCACAGGGCCCCAACCAGCTGCAACCCCCGGCAATGGTCCTAGCTAGTCCATCTCTTCTCCACCTGGGTACCTAGAGGTGGACTGTGTGGAGGGACTCAAAGCGCATGCATAACTGCTTGATTGATATAACCTTTAAGATAATTAACCTGATTTTTCCCCCTCCCTTGTTCAAGTCTCCTGAATAAATCAGATCTAACTTTTTCTGCATGTAATCTGACTGTGGTTCTAGTTTGTGCTGAAAATGCTGTACTGTTGCTATTTGCTGTGCATAACATTGTTTTACAGGGGGTCCCCAGGGTCGAGCCAGAGGAACCAGCCCTGGTGGTAAGTGCAAACAGTGCCGGTACTTGTGTGGTGTACCAGGGGTATTGTGAAAGTGATTATTGTACAGTGTTCAGGCCACTAGAGGGAAAAGAGGGGGGTTACAGTGTCCCAGAGGGCTGTGGCCAGGTTAGCTTGACCGCTACCAAACCTGACCTCCAGGTGGAGGCACCCATTTCAGAACTCAGGCCCCTTAACCTGCTACTAGCCAAGCAGGCAGGGGTAGTAGCCCCCTTGGGATAGCGCCACCTAGGGGTTTCACTAATATCCCTGAGAATAAATATATTAAAGTGTTGTATTACATGAGATCATGCAAATGGCTTCAGCTATTTTTCTGTCCCCTGCCTGCCTACAAATTGGAATTCTCAGTGTTAGTAATATAACATCTTCAAATGCAGGAAGATAAATCAGAGAATCCCAAACAACAAGCAGGGGAAAGCAAAGTTGAAAAAAGCAACAAATATTTCTTAACATATTAAAGAGCTAGTGGACGATACATTTATTTCTGCCTTTTTAGATTCAGAGCAATGTATTTATTCTCAGATCTACGTGATAATGGTGATCGCAGAATAGTGATCGAAGGGGATCCATACTACTTCCCGACATACCATTGCCTGACTAACATTTTCCTGTCACCAAAATCCTGAGTGCACCCTTTCCCATCAGTACATATTCCCCGACATGAAAAATACTGACATAAGAAGGAGATAGCAAGCTAGTCACTCATGGGTGGAACACTGGCAATAAATTTCAAACATAAACAGTACATTCATTCAAGTTGAACTGCTGATTCATTACAGGCTGAAAACTACAGATAGAAATGTTTGCAGAGAAAACATACATACCATTGATTGATGTTTGAAGAGCATCTGGCCATTAATCCATTAATCCAAACATGATTAAAATCCATGGAATGTCTTTATTAAAAAAATAGTAAAACTCTAAAATCTTGATTAAAACCAAGTTATGCTCGCTTAAATGACTATAATGATAACACTGCAGTGATTTTGATGACATTATGACATAGGCTAGGAGCACAATACGATTATTTTCTGTACTGCCCACAGGAGCATGAATTGAATAAAGCTGCCGAAATATACTTGGCATAATTCTGAAAGTGCTATCCGTCAGCCAGTACTGTGCATTGTGGAGAAGATGTATTTTTTTTTGGTTGCAAATATAATGGTTTTGTCTTCACCACATGTAGACTCATAAGCTAGCCAGGGCTGCCTATTTGCTAGCCTAAGATCAGCAGGTACTGCAATTTCCTCTGGTGTTCTCGACTCTGATGGCATGTCAAGTCATCTTGCCCTTTTTACTATCTGCTGCACCGACTGTTTACAGGGCATGCTTTGTCAGACTTCCTCAGCCAAAGTTGTGGTTATTGCCTGTATAAGTTGGGTTGGTGTGTCATGGGTGTCTACTGTCTATGCTTCATGGATGCAGTTGCACAAGCTATTGGTGTATCATTTGCATCGGGAGTGTAATTGTGCTCACAGTGATTTCTGAGGTGTTGCTGGCCACCAACAAGAATGGTGGTCACCTGGCCAAGACACTTAAGTGATTTGCGACTTTGGCAGCACCAATAAAAAAGATCCCACGAGTTTGTTCTTTCACCAGCAGATAACCACCTACACAGAGTTTATGGTTACCCTTCTGCGATGTGACAATACAATGTGATGTGATGTGATGTGACAATTAGGAAGGCAGTATAGTGCAGTGGTTTAAGGCTCTGAGCTGCAAATCTGGACACCTGGGTTTGAACCCCACAGCCCCCACTTGCATACTGTGTGACCCTGAGCAAGTCACTTAACTTCTCTGTGCTCCCAGGTTGCACCTGTAAACAAGCTTTCAGCTTAGTGTGTCTCACCTGGTTAAACAATTGGAAAAATAAATAAATAAATAAATACTGTAGACTTCTGCCATGGTTCGAACAATGTGAAGTCTCCATGGGGGGGAGGGGCAAACAGGTAATGACTATAACTTGGATTGGAGTGCACTCCATTAGTGACAAACAATTGTTGAACTGGACACAGCGGCTCTCATTGAGTATGCTGGTGATTATTGAATGTAAATGTGTTGTGAGAGAATCCAACATTGCTAAGGCAGTTGTCGGTAATTTGAGATACAGGAAAAATAAACGTCAGGAAGTTACAAAGTCAGGCGAATGGAATCGGGAACATTTATTGGGAAGTTATTAGTTGGGAAATGATACCTAATCTGATAAAATTTAGGGCAAATGCACATCACTGAACAAAAGTTTTGGCAATGTAGTCCCCAGTGCACAGCAAAAGGGCACTGGGGACTTACAATTGTAATGTTAATTAGGGGGGCTCTGCCCCCTGCAGCTCCCCACAGCCCTATCCTGAATGATTCTCAACTCCACAGAGGTTCATGTCGGGGGAAGAAAAAACAAACATTTTGGGAGGGCACAACAAAAGGTACCTGTGCCCAGCCCCGAACCTGGCACCCTGTGCAGTGCAGTGCAGTACCCACCCAACACACCATAGGAGCAGCTTGAATCTTGCCATGGCACCACCTCACAATCACTCCCTCCCTCCCACCCTTTGCTGTGCATGCTCGCTCCCACCCCACATGTTAAACATGTAGCAACAGGATGTCGCTATATTCATGCACCCCACATCTGGTCGTCCTCCCTCTCGGGTCACTGCAATACAAGGCGCTGTGACTGAGTCATACTTTCAGTAGGTGCCCAATCGCGGTCACTGAACTCACAGGATAACTTTATTCTCAGAAGTGCAGCTAGCAGCTGAAAGGAGCTAGTGTTTACTTCTGCTTCAGCTTTTAGAAACAACAGCTACAGTAGCAACTGAAATCAAGCTAGTATTTACTCTTAAAAGCACCTCGTTTTGGTAAAGGAAGCTAGCAACTAAAAGAGAGCTAGCATTTGCTCTTAAGAGTACCTTACTTTGGAGAGGAAGAGGGGAATCAGCTAACTCTCCTCTTCCCCCATCACTTAACTGCTAACAGCTACTGCTAAGGTGTGGTAATAGAACTACATACCCAACTACCCACGGTCTTTCTACATTTATAGAAGCCCAAGGGAACCTCCTGCAGGGCTCCCAAAGGAAGACACCAGCGGAAATATGAAGAGAGGACAGAGAATACACAGTGAAGTGAGAAAGAAAAAGTGACACCTACAGACCAGGAGGAAAACAGACATGGACATCCAGATCTGACAGAGCTGCAGAGGGTTGGTAGCAAGGCAGATACTCTGGAGACTGGGGTGCCCCTTCTACAGGACAGTTGTGGAACTATGGAGGGAGATAAGGCAGGCAAGAAAAGAGATCACAAGGCTGCAGAGGAGACTGAATTGGGGAATGCCCACCACCCTCCTTACCCACCCACTCCCCCAAAGGCCCACAGGTCTTGAGGGATGGAGGGCGGTGGGAGGGGACAATGCTGAACCTAGAGCTAAGATGGGACATGGCCAGCAATATGCTATCCACAGGCAGAACTGTTTTGTGCCCCCCCCAGCCAGGGGACAGAAGCCAGGTAGGGAAGAAGGAAGAATCAAGCAGGACAAACCTGATTTAAGAAAGCAGGAAGAAGTACAAGAAAGGAGAAGAGGAATACACAGAGCAACAGGAGAATTCTGATCATGGGACAGTCTATTTTGCTAGGACTGGAGGCACAGTCCATCAGTGCAAAGGGAGCTGAAACCACAATGAAATACATTCCTGGATAAAATGCAAGAACTAAGGACAGAGTAGGTTGGCTGGTGAGAAGAGATCAGAATTTTGTGGGGATCATTACCTACAGTAACTTGGGACAAATGACATAGTAAATAGGACTGTGGAAGAAGCCAAGGCAGACATGAAGATTCTAGGGGAGAGCCTAAAGGAGTACACAACACACCTAGCCTTCTTGGAGGTATTACAGTTTGAAGGAAGGGCAGAAGTGAGGACAAGATCAGGAATGAAGAGATCAGGGAATTCAACCGGTGGCTCCAGGGTTGGTGCGCAGACAATGGGATGCACTACATTGGGCACTGAGAGACCTTCTGGAACAGGACATTCTTCAAGTATAATGGCCTGCATCTCACCGGAGAAGGAACGAGAGTGTTAAGGCAGAGTTTGGAGGTCTTCATGGAAGGTTTAAACTGGGAGATCTCCAGCACAGAGAAGAAGACCTAAATGAGGATGTAGCAGAAAGTTACGAAGGTAAGGGGATCATTGAATGGAAGGGAACCCCCCAACATCAATCTAAAGGAAACAGGCATGGTCATGAGGAAGAAGTGGCCTTAGGTAAATAAGGAGGGACCTCATGTAAAGTACGGGGGGGAGACACAGAATAAGGGGGATGGTACTAGAGTTACAGCAGAGGGGGGAGGCTGTGATGGGAAGGCTACATGCACCAGTGCCCACAGTCTGGGTAACAAAATCCCAGAACATGTGGCATTAATAGCCTCAGAGGACCTGGATATCATGGCAGTTACAGATACATGGTGCAATAGCAACCATGCCTGGGAGCCAGCCATTCCAGGGTAAACACTGCACAGATGGGACAGGGAATGCAAGAAGTGGGGAAGGAGTGGCATTGTACATCAGCAAAGGGATAAAAGCTGCAGTCTCACAAGACAAGAGGGGAAAAGCAGAGGTGCTGTGGGTAACCCTGGAAGTGGGGAGGGGAACAATACTTAGAACAGGAGTGATATACAGGTCCCCAGGGCAGGCATAGGATGTATACAGAGAACTATTGGAGACTATAGAGAACATGGCTACAAAGGGAGAATTGCTGCTGATGGATGACTTCAACTTGCCAGATGTGGACCGGAGCATCCCGGCAGCAGCAGCAGCTAGGAGGAAGGGATTCCTGCAATCCCTGCAAAGGGTGAGTCTCACACAAATAGTGAGGGAGCCTAAAAGGGAGAATGCAATTCTGGATCTTGTCCTGAGCAATGGGGACAGGATAAAAGAAGTCACAGTGGGGGAGACATTAGGGACTAGTGATCATCGAACTGTGGGATTCACCATAAGGACTTCACAGGAGGATAGCCACACAAGGACTAGAGGTTGCCAAGAAAGAGGAGTGGTTGGACCACAGTTGGCTCATGGAGGGTGAGGGTGGTGAAAGAGAGGTTAATCCCTCCAGTTGTACTTCTCCACAATTGATACGCCATTCTGGCAGAGTGTGATTCCTCTATGGAGGTACCCACAGTGGAGACCAAGAAGGATGGTAGGAACCTCCACAAAGGAGACCCACAGGACTGTGCATGGGACCCCACAGAGAAAGGAAACAACTCCTTGAAGGGGACTGCATTGTACAGAAGGTAGAGTTAGAGGAGGGAGCGGAGAGGGAAATAAGGTGCCAGACTGTTGCCTTGGCTTGGAGGGACAGGGAGCGAAGCCTCAGGATCACAGGAGCAGCTGCATGGGGGAGGGAGCTGGATGTTATTGTCTACTTAGGGACAAATGACCTGGCTGGGAAAGGGATCAAAGCAGTGCAGGAGGAGTTTGTGAAGTTGGGGAGGGGCCTTAGACAAGTAGCATGCATGGTAACCTTCTTGGAGGTGCTGCCTGGCTACGGCATGGGTGAGGATAGAGTGCTCCGCAACATGGGATTTAATCAATGGTTGAAATACTGGAGCAGTGCTCAGAGTTTTGGCTTCACTGGGGACTGGGGGGTCCACAAGGATGGATGCAGGCCTATACTGATGCAATGGTCTGCATCTGTCCAGGAGGGAAACCAGGATTCTAGGTGATAGGTTTAAATGCTTCATTGGCAAGCATTTAAACTAGCAAAGGGGGAAGGCATTGAAAAGGAGCAGGGAAATCCTAGCCCTCCCAAATCAGGGTAGTTAGTGAGGTAAACACCTAGACAGAGAAGTTGATAGGGAGAAGGGCAGGGGTAAATGGAGGAAAATGGAAAGCCAGAAAGGACACTGATGGGGCAAAAAGTGGTAAGGCCATTAAAAAATGGAGGGTAATGAGTACCAGTGCCAGTAGTCTAGGTAACAAGCTCCTTGAACTGGTGGCCTTGATGGAAGAGGGATGCCTGGATATCGTTGCAGGCAAAGAAACATGGTACACAGAGAACCATGACTGGGATGTCAGCATACCAGGGTACACAATCTACAGGAGGGAAGGGAGAGTAGAAGAGGAGGAGTAGTTCACTATGTAAGGGAAGGGATCAAAGCAATGGAATAAAAGGGTAAACAGGGAGGAGGAGAAGAGCGGGGGCACCAACAGCATGCATGCCAGGGTGCTTGGGTACCCACAAAGTTGAAATGGGCACCCTCAATTCCTGTTTAGCTCCCAGAAACTCCTTCCAAACCTCCAGCCTGCCCGATCGTTTCTCCCATGAGTCCCACCTGTCAGATCCAGTCCCAAATGATGAGGTTGAGAACTACAGCTTTCCCCAATTTAGAAAGCAGAGTCTCAGCCAGTCACAGAGCAGAGGTAGCAGCAGAACAGAACCCCCCCAGCTTAATTCTGCCACCACCACAAACAGTGACAGTGCTCCGTCATGTACATTTTTACTATACCAGCAGCAGTAAGTCCTCACAGCCGCTTCAGTGTGTCTGTGTGCAGGCGCAGCATTCGGCTAATCAGCAGCATCCAGAAATCATGTTTTCTTTTGCTCCCCCAGCAGCCGCTGAAAACACTGACAGTCTCTCCCCATCTTCTAGGCTCCCGATTCAATTCCTGACATCATCTGATGAGTACATACAACCTCTCCTGAGCTGCCGAGCACCTGACCTGACAACTTTCGATCCTATCCTAGTCACACCCTCAAAAGTCCCCGACTGAGTGATTGCTGGCTGCTCCAGTCCTGCACTGCTGAGGATGCCCTGACACATGACCAGTTAAAGAGATGGTCATGTGATGTGGGCAGACTGCAGCTTTACTGTAGAGTTGCGTAATTGTAGATCAGAGTAGTGAAGGAGCGAGCAGCGAACAGCAGCACTAGAGAAGCTGGAGTAATTACTTTTGTGTGGAGTAGCGAGTGATTGAGCAGAGAGGAGGTGCATTAAGCAGCTGTTAATTTGTTATTTTGCAGCACTACAGCAGCAGCCAGTACAAAATATATACATTTTTTTCTACGTTTGTACTTTTTATTTTTGACTGAGGCAGGGGAGGACTATTGGAGTCTGAGGGAGTGTATGTGTGTGTTGTGCAGTGAATGGAAATGAGGAGGGTGGGAGGAGATTTTTACCAGTAGCAGTATCATCTCTTACTTTGTGTCTCTGCAGACTGCAAATTGTGGCTAACTGAACACACCACAATGATTTATCCAGAAGATCATCAATTTTCAAACATAGTTGGAGAGACTGCCTGAGTGCTGAGTACCTGGGCTCCTTGAATTAAATAATTCAACTTAACTTTTGGGCAAACAAAAATTGTTTTGTGTGGTGCAGATCAGACACCTGACTCTGTGACCTAACAGGCAGTAGACTAGAGTAGTACAGTACTACAGACAGTACAGTGCTAGTGTTCTTACCAGACCAATCCAGAATTATACAATATATATTACTATTTTTTATTTTCTAATTTTTCTGTACTTTAAATTGTTACTGTCAGGCATCTCAGCTAAAGACACTTAAGTATTTCTATGTTCAGACTAGACAGTAAGAGAGAGTGGGTTTTGTGCCTCAGAGAGAGATAGTCTAAGTGTGAGTGACCCATAGAACTCTACTGTGAGCAAGAGCAAACCACATTTAATACATATTAAAGAAGTGTAGCTGTGTGTTAGTCTGTGAGGGCTGGGCATAGGGCTACGCTAGTCAACAGGGGGAGAGGGCGGCTGCTGTCTATCTTGTAAGTTCTGACTTAAGTGAACAGTCATTGTTTGATGTGACAGACTGCTAGCCCGCAACCTGCAATCAATCCTGTCCAAGTAGTTTTCTTCTTGCCCTCTGCAGTGTCAGACAGTCCTTCTGTCCTGTCCATTTCAATGTCTGACTGTCCGAAAGCAAATGAAATACAAATAAAATAATAACGTGTGGATTTCAGAGGGGTCTACTGTGCCATAAAAGTGAATAGGCAGTGCTCTGTCTGTGTGTGCCTGTAAACGCTGTGTGAGGGTGAGCAGCTGAGACTTATCTAGCCTGTCACAGTCCTCTTGTCCTGTCCAAACCACCAGTGTCTGACCATCCGAAAGTCAACAAAACACAAAATATTAAACTCTATCTGTGTGCACCTGTGAACTCTGTGTGCAGATGAGAAGCTGAGACTTATTTAGCCTAACACAGTCCTCCAGTTGTGTCCCTACCAGCAGTGTCTGACCATCTGAAAGTCAGAAAAACACAAATAAAATATTAGTCAGAGTTTTGACTGCACAGAGATGTCTGCTGTGCCATAAAAGTGAATAAGCAGTGCTCTGTCTGTGTGTCGCTACTAACTCTGTGTGAGGCTGAGCAGCTGAGACTTATCTAGCCTGTCACAGTCCTCTTGTCCTGTCCTTGTCACCAGTGTATGACCATTCGGAAGCCAACACAATACAAATAAAATATTAAAGTCAGTGTTGATTGCACAGAGGTGTTTGCTGTGACGTAAAAGTGAATATGCAGTGCTGTCTGTCTGTGCCTGTAAACTCTGTGTGAGGGTGAGCAGATGAAACTTATCTAGCCTGTCACAGTCCTCCTGTCTGTACAGTCCCTACTAGAGTCTGACTGTCCAAAAGTCAAGAAAAAAATAAAAGTAAAGTCAGACTGTTAGGATTTAAGAGGGGTCCTTGTGTCAAAAAAAAAGTACTGTCAACTAGTTGTCAAGTGCAATTCTGACCTCCACTGACTGCAATATTTTAATCACATTCTGTCCAGACCAGTGACTGACAATGTAGCCTGTTCTGAATAAACACAAGAAAAACACACATTGTAAGTTAAAATGGACAAGTTTATTAAAAAATGGGCTAAACAAAGTGAGGCAAGCAGCACTACAGCAGCACCAACAAATGACATAGCAAGTTCTGAGACCGAAGCTGAGGAAACAGCAGCTGCACAGGTTCATGGTGCTAGGGTTGTGGACATGGTTGATGTTAAGAAGCCATGTAGCAGCAGCAGCACTCTGTCTGTAAATGAAAAACCAAGACAGGAATCAGTAGTCTCCAAGAAAAAAGGCAGAACTTTTCAAGAAAGGTGGATTGACCAGTTCAAATGGCTACTGTATGATTCAAATCAAAAAAGGCCTTCTGTTCAGTGTGTAAAGAGGCAAAAGAGAAAAAACTGCTGGCATTTTCCACAAAAGCTGATAAAGCATTCACAGTTACTGATTATAGTACATGGCACACGGCAATAGAAAGATTCAAGCCCCATGAGAAAAGTAGCTGCCACACTGCGGCTGTAATGAAAATACAGGTCAAGCAGAATGTGTATAGCATTATGTTGAATGCCAATAGGCAGCGAGCAGAAGATGCAAGGATTGCACTTTTGAAAATAATGACAACTTTAAGATTATTGGAGGAACAGGGAGCGAATCCTCAGGATTGTCGGAGCAGCTGTACAGGGGAGGGAGCTGGATGTCATTGTCCACCTAGGGACAAATGACCTGGCTAAGAAAGTGATTAGAGCAGTGCAGGAAGAGTTTGTGGAATTGGGGAGGGGTCTTAGACAAGTAGCATGCACGGTAACCTTCTCGGAGGTGCTGCCCATCTATGCCGTAGGAGAGGCTAGGGTGTTCTGCACCATGGGATTCAATGGACTGCATCTGTCCTGGAGGGGAACCAGGATCCTAGGTAATAGGTTTAAATGCTTCATTGGCAAGCATTTAAACTAGCTAATGGGGGAGGCACTGGAAAGGAGCAGAGAAATCCTAGCCCCCCCAAAATATCATGGTGCAGCATAGAGGTGGTGATAGGGAGAAGGGCAGGGGTAAATGGGGAAAGTGACAAAGGAGAGAAGGACAGGGATGGGGCAAAAAGGAGTAAGGCAATCAGGAAATGGAGGGTAATGAGTACCAATGCCCATAGTCTGGGCAACAAGCTCACTGAGCTGGTAGCCTTGATGGAAGAGGGATGCCTGGATATCGTCGCAGTCACAGAAACATGGTACACAGAGAACCATGACTGGGATGTTAACATACCAGGGTACATAACCTACAGGAGAGACAGGCAGGAGAGAAGAGGGGGAGGAGTAGCTCTCTATGTAAAGGAACGGATAAAAGCAACTGAACAAAAGAGCAAACAGGGAGGAGATGAGGCACTGTGGGTCACCTTGGAGACTGGAAAGGGCACCATAATCTGCAAAGGGGTTGTACACAGACCCCCATGTCAAGGGGAGGGAATGGACAAGGATATGATAGAAAGCATTCTTAGGATGGCAGAGAAAGGGGAGATACTGTTGATGGGAGACCTGAATATGCCAGATGTTAAATGGAGCACATTTGCTGCAACCACATCCAAGAGCAGGGCCATTCTCAATGCCCTACAGGTGGCAGGCCTCAGACAGCTAGTTTCAGAACCCACTTGTGAGGGAGCAATCTTAGACCTCATACTCTCAAATGGGGGCAGTGAGAGGATCTAGATCTAGAAGTGGGTTGCCATCTGGGAACAAGTGACCATCAAACAGTGTGGTTCATGTTAAACTCAGCTACAGAGTCAAGCCATACAAAAGTAAGGGTACTGGACTTCAGGAGGGCTGCCTTTGGCAAGATGGGAGAGTGCCTCAGAAAATCACTAGCAAACAGGCTAGAAGGAGGGGTGGAGCAAAATTGGGGAATCATCAAAACTGCCATCACAGAGGCAACAAGCCTTTGAAGCAAATAAACAAATCAAAAAGAAAGAAAAAGCAACTATGGTTCTCAAAAGAGGTAGCTGGGAAAGTCAGGGAGAAAAAAGACAGCATTCAGGAAGCATAAGGAAACACAGAAGGAGCAGGACAGAGATCTGTACCAGTTAAGGCAGAAGGAAGCAGGAAGGGAAGTCAGACTAGCAAAGCCCCAAACTGAGGAAAAGATAGCCAACTCGGTTAAGAAGGGGGATAAAACCTTTTATAGGTATATCAGAGAGCGTAGAAAGACAAAGGGAGGGATAGTGAGGCTGAATAGAATGAATGGTGGGTGGGCAGAGGGGGACAGTGAAAAAGCAGGGATACTGAAATAATATTTCTGCTCAGTATTCACAAAAGAGGATGGGGAAGTGCCTAATCCAATTCACAGAAGCACTCTTGATAGAGGGGTCGATCCCAGCCCTTTCACAGAAGAAAGGGTTCTCGAGAACTCCTAAAACTGAAGGTGGACAAAGCAATGGGACCTGATGGAATTCACCCCAGAATTCTAAAAGAATTAAGAGGAACTAGTGAAACCACTGACTACTCTTTTTAATAAATCATGGGAGGATGGTGTGGTACCCGAGGACTGGACGAAGGTGGATATGATTCCCCTTCACAAAAGTGGGACCAAGACAGAGGCAAGAAACTACAGACCTGTCAGTTTGACCTCTGTGGTAGGGAAAGTGATGGAATCACTTCTGAAGGAAAGAGTTGTTGAGTACCTTGAGGCCAGTGGGGCACAGAACCCAAGGCAGCACGGGTTCACAGCAGGAAGGTCATGTCAGATGAATCTAAAAGATTTATTTGACTAGGTTACCAAAGTAGTAGACCAGGGAGGGGCTGTGGACATGTCCTACTTAGACTTTAGTAAGGCATTTGACACAGTCCCACACAAAAGAATAATAGTCAAATTAACCAGCCTGGGAGTGGGTCCCAGGGTGGCAACCTGGGTAAAACACTGGCTGGACAACAGGACACAGAAGGTAATTGTAAATGGAATCCACTCGGAAGAAAGAAGGATTACTAGTGGGGTACCGCAGGGTTCAGTACTGGGTCCAGTCCTTTTTAATGTCTTTATAAGTGACATTGCAGATGGACTGGAAGGAAAAGTATGCCTCTTTGCAGATGACACAATGATCTGCAACAGGGTTGATACACAAGGAGGCGTGGAAAGGATAAGAAGGGACTTGGCAAGGTTGGAGGAATGGTCAGAAGTATGGCAGCTAGGATTCAATGCAAAGAAGTGCAAATTATGCACCTGGGAAACAAGAACCCAGGGAAGATTACACAATGGGGAGGTAGTAAAAACAACAAAAAGGAACAGGACCTGGGGTAATCATATCAGATGACCTAAGGTTGCAAGCAAATGTGAGAAGGCAGTAGGAGGGTTGCATACTGGGATGCACAGGAGAGGCATCACCAGCAGAAACAGGAAGTTATTATCCCTCTGTACAGACACTTGGTGAGACCCCATCTGGAGCACTGCATCCAGTTCTGGAGACCCCATCTCTGCTAGGACATAGACAGGATAGAGGCAGTCCAGCGGAGGGCAACTAAAATGGTGCAGGGTCTGCAAAAGAAGCCGTTCGTGGAGAGACTAAAGGAGCTTAATATGTATACCCTTGAGGAAAGAAGGGAGGGGGGGACATGATAGAAACTTTTAAGTACCTCAGTGGAATCTACAAAGTCCAAGTGGATAGCATCTTTCAGAAAAAGAGACATGCAAGAACAAGGGGACACAATTTAAAGATGGGGGGCAGTTCTGGGGCAATGTGAGGAAGTATTTTTTCACAGAGATGGTAGTGGATGCATGGAACAGCCTTCCTGAGGAGTTTATGGGGTCTAAAACTGTGGGAGAATTCAAGAATACATGGGACAGACATAAGGCACTTCTTGTGGGGGGGGGTAGGAAGAAATAGGCTGTTGGTTAACTAGGATCTGTGACCTATCCTGTAGGTAGGGAAATGGGCAGACTAGTTGGGCCAAGCGGTCCTTATCTGCCATCAAAGTCTATGTTTCTATGTTTCTATTGGTCTGACAGGGGTTTGCTATCAGGGACCATACAGATAAGAGTTGAAATTACATGCATTTGCTAAAAGTGCAAACCACTGATTGTCCAAAGTTGCAGCAGTGGTTGTTAAGGGATAGTTACAGGGGTTGTCTAATGACATAATGAATGAAATGCTGGACATTATGGCACAGGATGTGCAAAACGCAATTGTATCCAAAATCAATTCAGCTCAATATTTTCTGTAATGATGGTGAGACAGCAGATATTACTGTTTATGAGCAAGTCTCAATATGTTTTTTATTTGTCAGTGAGGATTTTGGAATTGAAGAAGCATTTTTAGGATTTCTGAAAGATATTCTGTTATGTTTTGACTTAGATATACATAAATGCTGGGGTCAGTGTTATGATGGGGCTGCTACTATGGCCGGAATTCATTCTGGAGTGCAGGCTAGGCTAAATACTGTTGAGCATAGGGGCCCTTTTCATACTTTGGCACATTCTTTGAACATTGTAGTACAGGACTGCATCAGCACAATACAAGAATGTTGAGACATGCTAAATCAGTTACGGGAACTCATAACATTCATTATAGACTCTCCAAAATGGCTAACTCTTTTTGAAACCATACGAAGCGGTATGGAAGACACTAGGCCTGGCTCTTTATGACCATTTGCTCCAACAAGGTGGACAGGCAGGACAAACAGTTTAAATTTGATTCTAGAAAACTATTTAGTATTATTCAGATTTGTGGACAGTGTATCCTCAGAGAATACTCAGGAGTGCGGTGCAAAAGCAGGAGGGTTCTTGGCACAGTTACGATCATTTAAAGAAATTTTCTTCTTGAGTCTTCTCTTAAAGATTTTCTCTCACTGTGACAGCATAAACAAAGCCCATCAAGCAACCTCAGTTCAATTTCTAAAAGTTAATGGTATGATTAAAACTCTTCTTGATACTATACAATACAGAGGACAGTTTGACAACTTCTGGAGTACGGTGGAAGGAAGAGCTGAGGAACTGCAGTTAGATAAACCAGTTCTTCCACGTCAGCGCAAAGTTCCTCAACGTATAGATGATGGATGTCAATCATTTGCTGATGCATCCACAAAAGACCACTTCAGGAGAATATTTTTCCAACATAGGAACATAGAAACATAGAATTTGATGACAGATAAAGACCGATTGGCCCACCCAGTCTGCCCATTTCCCTACCTGATGAATAAGCTGCAGATCCTAGTTAACCAACAGCTTACTTCATCCTACTCCCCCACTAGAATTTCTGTATGTCTGTCCCATACATTCTTGATTTTTCCCACTGTTCTTGACTCCACAACCTCCTCTGGAAGGCTGTTTCATGCATCCACAATCCTCTCCATGAAAAAATACTTTCTAACATTACTTCTGAGCTATCCCCCCTCAATCTTCAAATTGTGCCGCCTTGTTCTTGCTCATCTCTTTTCCTGAAAGATGCTACCCTCTTGAACTTTGTTAATTCCCTTGAGGTACTTGAAAGTTTCTATCATGTCCCCCTCTCCCATCTTTCCTTGAGGGTATACATATTAAACTGCTTTAATCTCTCTTCATATGTCTTCTGGTGCGGACCCTTCACCACACTGATTGCCCTCCTCTGAACAGCCACCACTCTGTCTATGTCTTTGCAGAGATGGGGTCTCCAGAACTGCATGCAGTACTCCAGATATGGCCTCACTAACTGTCTGTGCAGAGGGATAACAACTTCCTGTTTTCTCTCTCATGCCTCTCACTATGCATCCCAGTATCCCCCCAGCCCTCCTTACTGCCTTCTCAAATTGCTTGCACACCTTACGGTCATCTAATATAATTACTCCAAGGTCTCTTTTGATTTTTGTTGTTGTTAGTATCTCACCCCCAATTGTGTACTCTTCCCCTGGGTTTTTGTTTCCCAGGTGCATTACCTTGCACTTCTTTGCATTGAATCTACGTTGCCACACATTTGACTATTCCTTCAACCTTGCCAGGTCTCTTTTCATCCCTTCCACCCCACCTTGTGTATCAGCCCTGTTGCAGATCTTTGTGTTACCTGCACAGACACATACTTTTCCTTCCAGGTGTTCTCCAATGTCACTTATAGAGACATTAAAGAGGACCAGTCCCAGTACTGAACCCTTTAGTACCCCACTAGTTACCCTCCTTTCTTCACTGAGAACTCTGTATACTATTACCCTTTGCTTCCTGTTGTTCAGCTAATTTTTTATCCAGGCTACCACCCTGGGACCCACTCAAAGTCTGGCTAACTTGTATAATAATCTTTTGTGTGGCACTGTGTCAAATGCCTTGCTAAAATCTAGATAGGCATTATCCACAGCCCCTCCCTGGTCTACTACTTTGGTCACCCAAGTGATTGATTAGGTTGATGTTTCACTCAAAGATTGATTTCAGTCTCCAGCTCAGAAGCTCATGTTAGATGCTGAAAAATGTGCAATAGCACAAGGGCCATTAGGTCCCATATTTGATTTTTATGGCAATGACTTAGATGCAGAGCATCTGCAACTGCACCGAGACGTGTTCATTGACATTGCAAAATCTAATGGGAAAACTGTTGATTTACTGTAAGATGTGTACTTTGTCATCACAGAAAAACAATACATTCATGATTTACTGCCAGTTTATAAGTTTATTCATATCTTACTGACAGTACCAGTATCAACTTGCACAGCTGAGAGTTCCTTTTCAGGACTAAGGAGACTGAAAACATACCTTAGATAAACAATGTCACAGAGACACTTATATAGTGTGGCTCTGCTTCACATTCATCAGGAACACACTGATGCATTAGACATGGACAAAATAGTTGATGAGTTTATTGGCAGAGCAACAGTTCACAAGAACGCCTTCTATATGGTCAAATAATGTGCAATCATTCATGGCATTTTTAGTTATGTTTACTGTTGAAAATCATTAGCAACTGTCTCTGACAACTTACAAGTACTCCTGCTTTTGACCTGGCTGCTCTTGAAACATTCTAATACCATTACACTGACACATGCTAACTAAATCCTTTGAGCACCTGGGGCATCAAAGAGCCCTCCAGGGCACTCTTCCATGTCTTCTTGCAGGACCTGGAGGCATCAAAGAGCCCTCTAAGGGAAGAGTGCCACGAAGGGCTCTTTGATGCCCCCAGGTGCTCTAAGGCTGCCCATTTTGATCTTAAGGTACAGTGTCACCACTCCACAGGGTGCAAGAGTGCCAAGGGCTCTTTGTTGTCTCCAGGTGTTGCAAGATGATATGAAAGAGTGTCCTGAATGGATCTTTGATGCCTACAGGTGCTGCAAGATGACATGGAACTTAATTGTCTTTTTGCAGCACCTGGTGGAAGTAAACTAAAATCTCAAAGGGCATCCTTTTACAGCACCTAGAGACATCAAAGAGCCCTCCAGGACACTCTTGCATCCTGTGGAGTGGTGGCACTGTTTACAACCTAAAATCACAAAGGATATCCTTTGAGCACCTGGGTGCACAACAGGGCCCTCCATAGCACTCTTCTATGTCATTTTGCAGCACCTGGAGACATAAAACAGCCCTCCAGGGCACTGTCCCATGTCTTCTTTCAGCACCTGGAGGCAACAAAGAGAGTCCTCAGGGACACTCCTGCACCCTGTGAAGTGGTGACTCAGGGTGCTGTACCCTAAAATCACAAAGGACATCCTTAGAGCACCTGGGGCATCACAGAGCCCTCCACAGCACTATTCCCTGGCTTGCAGGGCTCTTTTATGCCTCTATGAGCTGCAAGAAGACACAGAAGAGTGTCCTGGAGGGCCCTTTCATACCCCAGGTGCTCTAAGAATGTTAGTTTTGATTTTAGGTTACAGACAGTGTCACCACTCCACATGGTGCAAGAGTGCCCTAAAGGGCTTTTTGATGTCTCCAGGTGATGTAAAAGGAGGCCCTTTGAGATTTCAGTCTGCCTCCAACAGGTGCTACAAGAAGAAAAGGAACTTGCATGTCTTCTTGCAGCATGTGGATGCATCAAATAGCCCTCAAGGGCACTATTCCTTGTCTCCTTTCAGCACCTGGAGGCAACAAATATCACTTAAAGGCACTCTTGCACTATGTGGAGTGGTGCTGCTGTACCCTAAAGTCACAAAAGGCAACCTTAGAGCACCTTGGAGCATCAAAGATCCATCCATGGCACTCTTCCCTTGGAGGGCTCTTTGATGCCTACAGGTTCTGCAAGAAGAAATGAAAGATTGCCCTGAAGGGCTCTTTGGTGCCTCCAGGTGCTGCAAGAAGACATGCTAGAGTTCTCTGGAGGGCTCTTTGATGCCTCCAGGTGCTGCAAGAAGACATGGAAGTTCCTTGTCTTCTTACAGCACCTGTTAGAAGCAAACTGAACTCCAAACAGGCATCCTTTTACAGCCCCTGGAAACATCAAAGTGCCCTCCAGGGCACTCTTGCACCCTGTGGAGTGGTGGCACTGTCTGCAACCTCAAATCACAAAGGACATCCTTAAGGCACCTGGGGGCATGAAAGGGCACTCCAGGACACCCTTCTGTGCCCTCCTGCAGCACATAGAGACATCAAAGAGCCCTTCAAGCCAGAGACAAGTGTTGTGGTGGGCTGTGTGATGCCCCCAGGTTCTCTAAGGATGTCCTTTGTGATTTTAAGGTACATCACCACCACTACCACTTAACATGGTGCAAGAGTGTCCTACATGAATCTCTGTTGCCTTCAGGTGCTGAAAGAAGACATGGGAGAGTGCCCTGGAGGGCTCTTTCATGCCTCCAGTTGCTCCAAGAAGACATAGAAGAGTGCCCTGGAGGGCCCTTTTATGCACCCAGGTGCTCTAAGGATGTCCATTGTGATTTTAGGTTGTAGACAGTGTCACCACTCCACAGGGTGCAACAGTGCCCTGGAGGGTTCTTTGATGCCTCTAGGTGCTAAAAGGATGCCCTTTGAGATTTTAGTTTGCCTCCACCAGGTGCTGAAAAAAGACAAGGAACTTCTGTGTCTGCTTGCAGCACCTGGAGGCATCAAAGAGCCCTCCAGCAAATGTTTTCTTCTATGACTTCTCACAGCACTATAATGGAGGCATCAAGGAGCCCTTCAGGGTGCTCTTCCATGCCTTCTTGCAGCACATGGAGGCATCAAAGAGCCCTCCAGGGCTCTGTTGCACACTGTTAAGTGGTGGCATTGCAACCTAAAAGCAGTATTCTGGCATGTTTGCAAAGCTGAAAGCAAGAAAGATCCCTCTAGCCAAGGCTCTCTCCTATTGATCTAAGCAACTGCTCAGGCATCAAATAGCCCCCAATGGCATATTGACATCCTCTGCAGTGGAGTAGTTGTGATGGCAGCATGCTCATTCCAAAATGTATCAAAATATCCCCCAAAATTCACCAGAAAGCATGAAAAACCCTATAGATTCTGGGGACCTAGGTGGCCCCCAGACCCCTGGCCTTTTGTTAGAACTCTGAGCAGCCACAAATGTTTTCAAAACCATAGACCCCTGGAGAGAAGGCACTGTGGGTCACCCTGGAGACTGGAAATGTCACCACAACCCACACATGGGTTGTATACAGACCCTCGTCTCAGAGGAGGAAATGGACAAGGAAATGACAGAAGATACCACTAGTATGGCAGATAAAGGGGAGATATTGTTGCTGGGGGATCTGAATATGTCAAATGCTGATTGGAGCATCTTTGCTGCAGCCACATCCAAAAGCAGGGCCATTCTCATTGCCCTACAGGAGGCATGCCTCAGACAGCAAGTGTTGGAATCCACTCGGGAAGGAGCAATCTTAGACCAGGTACTCTCAAATGGGGATGGAGAGAGGATCTCAAAGTGGGTAGCCATCCAGGAACAAGTGACCACTTAACAGTGTGGTTCACAATAAACTCAGCTGGCAGAGTCAAGCCATACAAAAGTGATGATACTGGACAGCAGGAGGGCTGAATTTGTTATAATGGGACAGTGCCTCAGAAAAGCACTGGCAAACAGACAAAAAGGAGGGGTGGAGGAACAATAGGGAAACATCAAAACTGCCATCACAGAGGCAATGAGCCTTTGCGAGAAGCAAATCAACAAATCAAAATGAAAGAAACAAAAATATGTTTCTCAAAAGAGGTGGCTGGAAAGGTAAGGGAGAAAAATATAGCATTCATGAAGTATAAGGAAACACAGAAGAAGCAGGACAGAGAACTGTACCACTTAAAGCAGAAGGAAGCAGGGAAGGCAGTCAGAATAGCAAAGGCCCAAATGGAGGAAAAGACAGCCAACTCAGTTAAGAAGGGGGAGACAACCTTTTATAGGTACACTAGGGAGTGAGGAAAGACAAAGGGAGGGATAGTGAGGCTGAATAAAGGGGAGGGTGAGTGGGCAGAGCAGGATAATGAAAAAGCAGGAATACTGGAAGAATACTTCTGCTCAGTATTCACAAAAGAAGCGGAGAGGGAGGTACCTAATCCAATCAATAGAAGCACTCTGATTAGGTGTCAATACCAGTCCTTTCATAGAAGAAAGGGTTGTATATCTGCTTTACTTCTTTCTAAAATAAAAAAAATTATTATGGTAAAAAAAAAGAAGAAAGGGTTCTGAAAGAACTCCTAAAACTGAAGGTGGACAAAGCAATAGGGCCTGGTGGAATTCACCCCCGAATTCTAAAAGAACTAAGGGGAGAACTAATGACACCACTGACTACCCTTTTTAACAAAACATGGGAGGACCATGTGGTATTTAAGGACTGGAGGAAGGCAGATGTGATTCCCCTTCACAATAGTGGGAGCAAGACGGAGGCAGCAAACTGCAGACTTGTCAGTTTGACATCAGTGGTAGGGAAAATAATGGAATAATCTCTAAAGAAAAGAATTGTTGTGTACATAGAGACCAGTGAGGCACAAGACCCAAGGCAGCATGGAGTCACAGCAGGAAGGTCATGTCAGATAAATCTAATTGTTTTTTATGACTGGGTGACCAAAGTAGTAGACCAAGGAGGAGATGTGGACATGGCCTACTTACACTTTAGCAAGGCGTTTGACACAGTCCCACACAAAAGTTTAATAAAGAAATAAGCAAGCCCAGGAGTGGGTCATGGGATGGTAGTCTGGGCAAGGCATTGGCTGGACAACAGGACATAGAAGGTAAGAGCAAACAGAGTCAACACTGAAGTAAGGGGGGTTACAAGTAGGGTACCTCAGGATTCAGTACTGGGTCTGGCCCATTTTAATGTCTTTATCAGTGGCATTTCAACAGGACTGGAAGGAAAGCATGCCTCTTTGCAGATGACACAAAGATCTGCAACAGAGTTATTACACAAGGGGGTGGTGAAAAGCAAATAGAAGGGACTTGGCAAGGTTGGAGGAATGGTCAGAAGTATGGCAGCTTAAATTCAATGCAAAGAAGTGCAAAGTAATGCACATGGGAAACAAAAAACCCCAGGGAAAGAGTACACAGTGGAGGAGGTAGAGTAGTAACAACAAAAATTGAAAGGTACCTTGGAGTAGTCATATCAGATCAACTAAAGGCTAGAAAGCTATGTGAGAAGGCCATAGGGATGGCTGGGGGGAACACTGGGATGTATAGGAAGAGGCATCACCAGTAGAAAACTGGAATTTGTTAGCCCTCTGTACAGACACTTGGTGAGACCTCATCTGGAGTACTGCATGCAGTTCTGGAGACCTGATCTCTACAAGGACATAGACAGGATGGAGACAGTCCAGAGGAGGGCAAGTAAAATGGTACAGGGTCTGCAACAGAAGCCATAGTAAGAGAGACTAAAGGAGTTTAATACGTATACCCTTGAGGAAAGGAGGGATGGGGGCATGATAGAAACTTTTAAGTACCTCAAGGGAATCAGCAAAGTTCAAGAAGTTAGCATCTTTCAGAAAAGAGATGTGCAAGAACAGGGGGGCACAATTTGAAATTAGAGGGGGGGATGGATGAGGGGCAATGTGAGGAAGTATCATTTCACAGAGAGGGTGGTGGACACATTGGATGGCCTTCCTGAGGAGGTTGTGGGGTCTAAAACAGTGGGGGAATTCAATAATGCATGGGAGTGACATGATTTATTTCTTGTGGTGGGTAGGAAGAAATAGGCTGTTGGTTAACTAGGATTGGCAGCTTATGCAGTAGGTAGGGAAATGAGCAGACTGGGTGGGTCAAGCAGTCCTTATCTGCCATCAATGTCTATGTTTCTATGTTTCTATGTAATCCTGGGTTTCAGGAAGACAGACTTTGGTACGATGAAGGACGAATTCAGGATGGTTATGTAGGGATATGAGGACATAAGCTAAGTTGTGGAACAGTGGGATTATATAAGGGAAGCCCTACACCTGGTGGAAAACCATTGTGCCAGGCCCTGCAGCAAGAGCAAAAGAAAGAGGAAACCACTGTGATTCTCGAAGGGAGCAGCAGAACTAGTAAGAGGAAAAAAGATGGCATTTCTGAAGTACAAGGCAACACAAAGCAAGGAGGACCAGTAAGAATAGTTGGAGAAATGAAAGGAAGCAAACAAGGCAGTAAGGGCAGCAAAGGCAGAAACCAGGCAAAAGCTAGCTAAATCAGTGAAGGAAGGAGGGAAGGTATTCTTTAGGTATATTAGTGAGAGAAGGAGGATGGAGGAAGGATTGTGAGACTTATGGAAGAGGGAGGCAGAGTAGTGGAGAAAGATATTGATAAGGCAATCATCCTCAACAAATACTTCTGCTCGTATTCATGGAAGAAGACAATGGGGATGGTCCCATATTACTGGAGAAGGGCAAACAGAGAGAAGGGGTGGACCTTCGATCTTTTTCAGAGGACAGAGTAAGAAGAGCACTAGAACAGCTTAGGTTGGGTACAGCCTTGGGGCCCAATGGGATACACCTGAGGATCCTAAAGGAACTCTGGGAGGAACTGGCTAAATCTCTGGCTAAGCTATTCAGTGGATCACTAGAAACTGGCGTTGTTCTGGAGGAGTGGAGGAGGGCAAAGTGGTACCCCTGCACAAAAGTGGTAGCAAGGAGGAGGCAGAAAACTACCGCCCTGTCAGTTTGACCTCAATAGGAGGTAAAATGATGGAAGCCCTGCTTAAGAAAAGGCTGGTGGACTACCTAGAGACATGGTGCCTGCTGGACCCAAAGCAATATGGATTCATGGCAGGGAGGTCATGTCAGACCAACTTGATTGATTTCTTCAAGTGGGTGACAAAGGAAATAGACCAGGGCAGAGTGGTAGATATGGCCTATCTGAACTTCAGGAAGACCTTCGACACAGTCCCACACAGGAGACTAATCCACAAGCTGGCAAATCTGGAGGTGGGGACAGCGGTGGTCACGTGGGTTTGAAACTGGTTGAATAACAGAACACAAACAGTGGCGGTAAATGGGGTTAGCTCACAGGAGGGACAGGTAACAAACGATGTGCACCAGGGATCAGTGCTGGGACCAGTGCTCTTTAATGTCTTCAAAAGTGATATTGCAGAGGGTCTAGAAGGGAGGGTTATCCTGTTCATGGATGGTACAAAGCTATGTAATGATAGATACACAAGAAGGTATAGAAAAAATGAGGGATCTGAAGAGGCTACAAAACTGGTCTAAGGAATGGCAGTTGCATTTAAAGTGCAAAAAAGTGCAAGATTATGCACCTAGGGAGAAGCAATCCTAGGGCTGAGTATGACCTAGACAGGGTAATACTGGAAGCTACCACAGAGTAAAGGGATCTGGGGTAGTCATAGAAGACAACCTCAAAGTGGCTTAACAGTGTGACAAAGCAATTGGAAATGCTAACAGAATGCTAGGGTGCATAGGGAGGGGTATAACAAGAAGATATTCACAGTGGGGTGGAATGGATGAAAAAGGAACTTGGCAAGGTTGGAGGAATGGTCAAATGTATGGCAGCTTAGATTCAACGTAAAGAAGTGCAAAGTTATGGACCTGGGAAACAAAAATCCAGGGGAAGAGTACACAATGGGGGGTGAGATACTGACAACAACAAAAATGGAAAGGGACCTGGGGGTAGTCATATCAGATGACCTAAAGGTGGGCAAGCAATGTGAAAGGGCAGTAAGGAAGGCTGGGAGAATACTGGGATGCATAGATAGAGGCATCAACAGTTGAAAACAGGAAGTTGTCCCTCTGTACAGACAGTTGGTAAGACCACATCTGGAGTACTGTGTACAATTCTGGAGACCCCATCTCTGCAAAGATATAGACTGGGTGGAGGCTGTCCAGAGGAGGGCAACCAAAATGGTGCAGAGGGTCTGCATCTGAAGGCATATGAAGAAAGCCTAAAGGAGCTTAAGATGTATAGCCTTTAGGAAAGCAGGGAAAGGGAGACCGTGATAGAAACTTTCAAATATCTCAAGGGAATCAACAAAGTCCAAGAGGGTAGCATCTTTCAGAAAAAGAGATGTGCAAGAACAAGGGGACACAATTTGAAGTTAGAAGGGGATGGCTCAGTGGTAATGTGAGGAAGTATTTCTTCACAGAGAGGGTTTTAGATGCATGGAACAGTCTTCCTGAGGAGGTTGTAGAGTCAAAAACAGCGGGGGAATTCAAGAATGCATGGGGCAGACATAAGGCAATTCTAGTGGGTTGTAAGAGAAAGTAGGCTGTTGGTTAACTAGGATCTGCAGATTATCCGTTAGGTAGGGAAATGGGCAGACTAGGTGTGCCAAGCGGTCCTTATCTGCCATCAGATCAGATTCTACGTTTAAGAAGGAGGAGGGAAGTGGTGGTGCCATTGTAAAACTCCCTAGTAAGGCATCATCTGGAGTACTGCGTTCAGTTCTGGAGGCCTCATCTCCAAAAAAACATAGACAGGATGGAGATAGTACCGAGGATGGTGACAAAAATCATGTCGGTGATGCAGCATAAGCCATATGAGAAGAGACTCAGAGCTCTAAATATGTACTCCTTGGAGAAAAGGAGAGAGAAGGGGGAAATGATAGAGACCTTCAAATATCTAAAGGGGATCAACAGGGTACCAAAAGGAAGCAGCTTTCACATGAGGGAAAATAGCAGAAGAAGGGGGCACACCATGAGATTAAAAGGTAAAAAACTTAGAGGGAACATGAGGAAATTCTACTTCATTAAAAGAGTGGTGGAAAAATGGAACAGTCTTCCCCCAGAAAGTGGTGGGGATGGCCATGGTTCAGGGATTCAAGAAAGTATGGGTTAGGCACATGGGAATTATCAAGCTAGGGTGAAAGGGAGGGGGGGCTTATAGCATCTAAGGTACTTTAAGCATTAGAAAGAGAGATAGGGCAGAGTGGATGGGCCACAAGGCTCTTATTTGCTGACAGCATCTATGTCTCTACACAGAGTATATTTTTTAGGAAACAAAGGTGGATGTTTTATGCCATTACTGTGTTTTGGGTCTTACTGCCTCAAATCGTCTGATCCTGCTTTCAAATGGGAGCAGGTGAACCTGCAAGCATTGAGCGACTGTGGCCCTGTGGGGGTAAGCCCTGCACTAGTAACACTGCACTGTCCTGTCAGGCTGAATTAGACTGATGTTTTCATTTGTATGACATTACTTGGGTTCACTCTTATAATAGTAGAAAGTTTAGTCACAGAACAATGAAAACTTTACAGGGAACATGAAGTTTCCACAGTGCTGCACAATGCCATGACTGCTAGTCCTGCACCAATGGACAAGTTACTCAAAACTTGACAGTTGATATGAATTTTTTGTTACAAATAAAACAGACACTCTAACGTAATCGATCTGTAATTCCAAGCCATCTGAGACCTAAAGGGAAAGATTAGTGGTAGGGGAGTAGAGAGATGAGAAGCAATGGTAAGAAAACTTATCTGAGTTTGTATAATCGCGGGTAGTGGTGGGTGAAGTGCCTAAAATCCACTAAGTGTATTATTTCACATATAACCTGACTTTTGCATAATACTCCACAAAGTGAAGTGAATAACTACGCATCTCAAAGTAATGTGAAGTTTGCATTGTTCTCTATGGACTTCATGTTACTTTGCCTTGCATTTTTGCAGTTTAAGGCAAATTGTGCCTTGATTCATGGGATGTAAGGTCACAATGGCTCTATATTGTTGGAACAGCTTCAGTTCATCATAGAGTTTGTAGTGAAAAGATGGAGACAGTTTGCTTTCAGAGCTCTGAGATTCAAATGATCTAAAAACCTTTAAAAATGCCCTTTTGCCACTAAATGTTGTGAAAAAAATTAGTAGATCAATTATAGTAACCCTTCTGCTGTTACATCACTGAGTATTTATTGATTTTTATGTGAACATTGAATGTTAATTTAGTTGATTCAGTCTCTGTATAGACAGACACTTTAGAAGGGGCTGATCTGTGGTGCAGAAGGGAGATTAGTGATAAAGCCACTTTTCCAATTGTTGTTGACTATTGTTTTATTATTTTTGTGTTTAGTTAGAAGCATAGAAATATAGACTTTAATGGCAGATAAGGACCACTTGGCCCACTTAGTTTGTCCATTTCCCTACCTACAAGATAAGCTGCAGATCGTAGTTAACCAACAGCCTATTTCTTCCTACCCTCCACAAGAATTGCCTTATGTCTGTCCCATGCATTCTTGAATTTTCCCAGAGTTTTAGACCCCACAACATCCTCAGAAAGGCTGTTCCATGCCTCGACTACCCTCTCTGTGAAAAAATACTTCCTCACATTGCCCCTAAGCTGTCCCCCCTCTGTCTTCAAATTGTGTCCCCTTGTTCTTGCACATCTCTTTTTCTGAAAGATGCTACCCTCTTGGACTTTGTTAATTCCACTGAGGTACTTAAATATTTCTATCATGACCCCCCTCTCCCTCCTTTCCTCAAGGGTATACATATTAAGCTCCTTTAGTCTCTCCTCGTATGGCTTCTCTTGCAGACCCTACACCATTTTAGTTTCCCTTCTCTGGACTCCCTCCATCCTATCTATGTCCTTGTGGACATGGGGTCTCCAGAACTAGACACAGGATCCCACATGGGGTCTCACGAACTGTCTGTATAGAGGGATAACAACTTCCTGTTTTCTGCTGGTGATGCCTCTCCCTATGCATCCCAGTATCGCCCCAGCCTTCCCTACTGCCTTCTCACATTGCTTGCCAACATTAAGGTCATCTGATATGATTACCCCCAGGTCCATTTCCATTTTTTTTGTTGTTACTACCTCCCTCCCCCCCCAACATTATGTAATCTTCTCCTGGGTTTTTGTATTCCAGGTGCATTATTTTGCACTTCTTTGCTTTGAATCCAAGCTGCCATACTTCTTACCACTCCTCCAACCTTGCCAGATCCCTTCTCATCCTTTCCAAGCCTCCTTGTGTATCAACCCTGTTGCAGATCTTTGTGTCATCTGCAAAGAGGCATACTTTTCATTCCAGTCCCTCTGCAGTGTCATTTATAAATACATTAAAAATGACTGGACCCAGTACTGAACCCTGCAGTACTCCACTAGTAACCCCCCGTTCTTTAGAGTGGACTCTGTTTACAATTACCTTCTGTGTCCTGTTGTCCAGCCAATGTTTTACCCAGGCTTCCACCCTGGGACCGACACCCAAGCTGGCTAATTTGTTTATTAATCTTTTGTGTGGGACTGTGTCAAATGCCTTGTTAAAGTCTAGGCAGGACATGTCCACAGCCCCTCCCTGGTCTACTACTTTGGTCAACCAGTCAAAGAAATCAATTAGAGTCATCTGACATGACCTTCCCACTGTGAACCCACGCTGCCTTGGGTCCTGTGCCCCACTGGCCTCTAGGTACTCAACAACTCTTTCCTTCAGTAGCGATTCCATCACTTTCCCTACCATAGAGGTCAAACTGACAGGTCTGTAGTTTCCTGCCTCTGTCTTGCTCCCACACTTGTGAAGGAGAATCACATCCATCTTCCTCCAGTCTTCAGGTACCACACCATCTTCCCATAATTTGTTAAAAATGGTAGACAGTGGTTTCACTAGTTCTCCCCTTAATTCTTTTAGAATTCTGGGGTGAATCCCGCCAGGCCCCATTGCTTTGTCCACCTTTAGTTTTAGGAGTTCTTTCAGAACCTTTTCTTTTGTGAAAGGACTGGGATCGATCCCCCCTATCCAGAGTGCTCCTGTTAATTGGATTAGGTACCTCCCCTTCCTCCTCTTTTGTGAATACTAAGCAGAAGTATTCTTTCAGTATCCCAGCTTTTTCACTGTCCCTCTCTGCCCACCCACCATCCATTCTATTCAGCCTCACTATCCCTCCCTTTGTCTTTCTATGCTCCCTGATGTACCTATAAAAGTTTTTATCCCCCTTCTTTACCAAGTTGGCTATTTTTTCCTTGGTTTGGGCCTTTGTTATACTGACTTTCCTCCCTCCCTGCTTCCTTCTGCCTTAACTGGTACAGTTCTCTGTCTTGCTCCTTCTGTGTTTCCTTACACTTTCTAAATGCTATCTTTTTCTCCATAACATTTCTTGCCAATTCTTTTAAGAACCATAGTGACTTTTTCTTTTGTTTTGATTTGTTTATTTGCTTCACACATACAGTAGGCTTGTTGTCTCTGTGATGGCAATTTTGATGTTTCCCCATTGTTGCTCCACCCCTCCTTCTAGCCTGTTTACTAGTGCTTTTCTAAGGCACTCTCCCATCTTTCCAAAGTCAGCCCTCCTGAAGTCCACTACCTTCACTTTTGTATGGCTTGACTCTGTAGCTGAGTTTATCGTGAACCACACTGTTTGGTGGTCACTTGTTCCCAGATGGCTACCCACTTCTAGATCTTAGATCCTCTCACTGTACCCATTTGAGAGTATGAGGTTAAGATTGCTCCCTCACAAGTGGGTTCCAAAACTAGGTGTCTGAGGCATGCCCCCTGTAGGGCATCGAGAATGGCCCTGCTCTTGGATGTGGCTGCTGCTAGTTATACATTACAATTTCACTGAATAGTTTATTGAAAGCACATGCCTGTGGTTATGTGGGGGAAGAGTTCTTCCCTCACATCCTATTTAATATTCAAGCTACCATAGCTCTGCTTAGAGCGAGTCGCACTCGCTACGTGGCAGTGCTGGTGTCTGACTGCTCTCTTTCCTCCTGCGCCTGTGCACCCCATTTCCCTCTCGTTCTCTGTTTTGATTTTTGCACCCCCCCCCCTTCCTCCTGTTGGTGTTGTTTTTCTGGCCTTTTTGGGGGGCCTTCCATTTCTGCTTTCCTACTCAGCTATGTTTTGCAGTGGTCTCTCTGTCTGCCTCCTTAGCTTCTCCATTTCCTGAGCAGCCACTGCATCATGTTCCTGCCATAGTGTTGTGCACTGCAGCTTGCCTTCATTCCTGCTCGCTCTGGCATTCCCAGTCCTGCCTCTCCAGTTGCATTTTTTTTCCTTTTCCCCTTGGAGCTTACCTTGAGCCTCCCACTGCTACCGCTGAGCTAGCCCATGACCTGTTCTTCCTCCATTCCTCTGCTGGTACTATCATTTGGACTGCCCTGCTTTGGGGTTTGTTTGTGCCATAATTATATTACAGTGAGGAAACAATTACAGTGGTACTCTGCTATGAGTTTAACAGAAGCAGTTCATGGGTGCAGAGCACTCTAGAAACTGCAGTGGTATTCGAACCCTAGATTCCAAGTGCTCAGTTTATTCTACATTGCCTGACCTACACTGCCCCTTGACAATCTGCTTATTGTGTCACCTGTTTGGGCTATTGGATTGCTAACTTAGCCATTGTTATTATTTCTGCTACTTTTCAGAGCTCTAACGCACTTGAGTCTATTTACACACAAGCAAAGTAAGTTCTCTATACCAGTTATGATTTTCCTCTGGGCATTTCATGGCCAGTTAATGGTCTGGGTTAAGGACCTGAGGCAAATCGTGTGGCAGACTAATCACCAGCACCTGTTCAGTCTGATAATCATTCATTACTTCACCAGGGAGATACTGGCTTCAGTAAGCTTCACAAATAGGTTTATCTGCAGCTAAATGACATGATTTTTCTCTTCATAGCAATGCTAGCCACCCTATATTCGTTAGTCCTTCATGTACGCAAACTGTGGGTGTATGATATATTTTTATGAGCGACATTCCACAAGACCTACAGGCCACTGGGCAGTTATTCAGCGATGACCTCTTACTCCTGTTAGATCAATGGGCAAAGGACAGGGAAATGTTCAGAGCCACGTTTCAAGTATCTACACTGGACGCTTTCTCATTTTATTACAGGTCGCTGTCCATCATGTATGGGCTTAAGACACTGCATCTATAAAAAGCTTTTACTAACACAAAACCTGACCTAACTGCCTAACCTGTTACTGTCAACTGAGACATTTATTACATTCCGTAGCCCACTACACTGCAATGCAGTTTGCCATTCTTTTTGACAGAGACAGATCTAACTTGTATTCACCTGTATACTGCTACTCAGCATTGAAGTACACATTCTGCCAGGTAAACAGGATTCTTTTATGTAAAATTAAACCAAAGCAGTCAATCTGTGTTATTTATCTCTGCTTCTGTAGTCCCAATGGGAATGCTCTACAAGCCTCACCGCTCTCCTTGTATGCCAGCTCATGTCTGCTTATCAGGCCTGTATATAATCTAACTTCAGTTTCTAAGTATTGAGACACTCCTTGGCACTATTCCCTGATATTCCAGTTCCATAACATTTGATATTCATGGATCGGACACTTTCTACAAATGCAAGCTACTAACTCTTAGCTCTTCTCTAGCTAGCTTTGCCCAAGGCCAACAAAAGGATGCATATGGGACAGGATCACTAACAACCAATTTTCCATCAAGCTTCCAGCCAGTGACCATGGTCCTTCTGCTGGCCAATACTGCCATAGGGCTAGACCGCTCCTCCTATGATTACTGCTACTAGCTATATTCTATTTGTCTACTTCTGACTTCATACTGCTGCAGTCATGCCTCACCTTACTATTGCTGCCTCGAAGCCTCCCCTAGCAAGGGCATTCGATTCGCCTTCCTGCTGCCAATTTACCTCATTATCCATATGTGGCCCTAGTACATAGCTCATTCAGCTACCCACTATCAGCTGTCTCAGGCAGTCCACACTTGCTTACACAATCATTGCTCCTTGCTTATGCAAACCATTTGGTTCATACCTACCGCCATCCCCTCGGCTTCAGCCTCTGGGATTCTATGGCGTTTAATTCTGCAGTCAACCCTGCACAGTCTCAGCACTCAATACTCCTCACTATCTCAGCATGCCATGCTCATTCAGCTCGCCAGCTTTCAGCACTCAATCATTTCCATACACGTCAGGTTATTTCTATTGTATAGCCAGATCTTCTCCTGCTTAGCACTTGTACTGCTTGCTTGCTTCATCCCCTTAGCTCTACTTCTGGGATACCTGCTACTCTGGGCGACCTTCCATGGTGGCACTGTAGTCATCTAACCTATGTGGGGTCTACCTTGACTCACTTTTCCTTCACCTGACCTACATGGGGTCTGGCTCTTCTTGCTGGCCACACAAGGGCTTCACCCAGTTTTGCTTCACTGCTTCTTGCTACCTATGAAGATTTCTAGTCTGCTAGCCTTCGAGGAGCACCTTGTTCTACTACAATTAGTTGGACATTCGCCATCAATTCCTTTGGATGCTTCTGCCTTGCCGCTTCAATGAATGAATTTACTGCTACTTCATTCCTGCAAGACACTTAGCTGAGTCCTATCCAGAAGACCTTCTATCTCATGATTTAGCCCGCAGATTTACTCTACTACATTGCTCTAAGGCTTATTGGATCCTGTTACAAGGCTACTCCATCTGACTCGGCTCTCGCCATCATTTATTATCATCCATGACTCTTAGAAGCACGTCATTTTCTTCAGATCATTCTCACAAGTCTAATTCCAGCTGAGGTACCATTCTAGCCTCCCTGAATGTGTGTATATACATCGCTCTATAGAACTATATTATTCACCAAAGGAAACTACTTCAATTTGCATGCTTATGTACATTCCCTCAGTGCTCTCCGCTGTATACCATACTTTATCACTTCAATACTACTCTTCTGCTACTACGTCTGCATCATGCAGGTTCGACTGTATGACAACTACTGCTGACCTATGTGCCGGTCCACTTATTACACTATCTACTCACACTTACCTGCTTTGCCCTTAAAGGGTCTAGAGGTTCATCAAAGACTGTCATGCCTATTCTACAACCTGCTTCGCCTCTAGGGGCCTGGAAGTCCATTCAACTTTATACTACCTATTCACATTAAGATCTATTGCCAACTCACTTTACCTGCTTCACCCACTCTGGATCAGAAGCTCCTACTGCTCCTCCCTCTCTAAATCGCCTAGCCTGCACCTAGATCCTGTGCTTCATTACCAAGGCCTTCATTTGCAAAGCTTGCCATGCAGAATGAACCAACTGTCCTCATATTCAGGGTTTAGTGTCTTAGCCATTTGGTTACTGGTTCTCCTCGGAGAAGACTTCCTCGCTATCTGGATTGTTTTACTAATGCAACTTCGATGTTTCAAATTATTACATTCGACCATGGATTCAGTCTACTCAGATTCTGCCCTGGACATGGATTTCTTGGACTAGGAGTTCACTAGAAGGATGTGTTGCCATCTTCACCTGACATTCAAATATTGTACTGTTATTCAGCTTCCTGCCTTCACTGGATCAGGATCTTCAACTTGGATTTCAGATTAGCCGACAACTTTAGATCGTTAATTTGGGATTACTCTCCTTTAGTATGCCCAGAAGGACAGGTAGGTCAGTAGCAATGGGTCCTCAGAGGTTTCCCCCCAAGGGGGGGTTTCCTCTCCTGCATGCAATTGGCTACACTCTCTGGAGTTGGAGGAGATAATCATATGATATCATTATTGTTTTGGGGGGGTTCTCATCCTACTTGATGAAGCATCCTTCCTATGGTGGGATACAGAGAAAGGTCAAAATATCAAGTCATAACAAGTTACTCATCAGTTCAAGCATCTAAGCACCTTGCATATACTGTCCGGTCCACATGTACTATAATCACTGACTTGCTCATGTCTATGCCAAAGTACCTAAGCACTAATCATTTCATACAACTAATACCTTGCAAGCATTGTCCTACTTACTGGTCTGGCCTCTGTATCCAAGCCCAACCTACATTATTCAGCTACAGTATGGAGCACAAGCACAGAGCTATGAACCACACATAATTGAAAGGTGCATGCCTGTGGTTATGTTGGGGAAGAACTCCTCCCCGATATCCTATTTAATATTGAAGTTACCGTCGCTGTGCTTAAAGCAAGTCACCCTCACCCTCCATCCTCCCCTTACACCTCCTCCTTCTTCTCCTTCACCCTTATCCCACCGGGTGGTCCTCATCCTACTTGACTAAGCATCCTGCCTACAGAAGGATACAGAGAAAGGTCAATATATCCAGCCATAACAAGTTACTTATCAGTTCAAGCATCTAAGCACCTTGCATATACTATCCGGTCCACATGTACTGTAATCACTAACTTGCTCATTTCTGTGCTGAAGTACCTAAGCACTAATCATTTCACACAACTAATACCTTGCAAGCATTGTCCTACTTACTGGTCTGGCCTCTGTATCCAAGCACAACCTACATTATTCAGCTACAGTATGGAGCACAAGCACAGAGCTATGAACCACACATAATAAATATTTTCTGTTTGCCGGGCAGTTGTTCAGTCTTTTTACAGGACTGTCTGTGTTGTAGACAGTTTACTGAACATTTAAAGTTTGTGCCTGACCTTTAATCTGTGTCTGTGTGCTGTCAAATGATATGCATTTCATTGTGGCACCTGGTCTACAGTAACAGTACTTTGAATTTCTAAGCCTGTCTGCAATATATTTCCCTGCTTCTGTGTAGATAGGTACTGCTTCTTGCTCCCTCCATCAAAGCAATGTATTGTTTTTTACTGCCTGCATTTTAAACATTGGTTCAGGATTCAAGGACAGATATTTTGTTGTGCCTGTGTGGCTTCATTTATTCGTTTGCTTCCCAGCAACCCAAAAGGGCTGAAATATCAAGTTGCTGTAAATTGTCTATGTTATCTGAAAATAATGCCCACAAAGTGATGGTCAGACAAAGCAGTTTCTGGCTGTGGCTCTGCTGCCAAGAAGATTATTAGCAGTGGAAGCTGTTGTGAAGATGACTCAGGTTCATAAGGGCATACCAATGGTAGCAGTGTTAAGAGTGGTCGTGGCCATGGACATTGTAGTACGCAGCAGAAGGGAAAGGTAGCAGTTGGTGCAAGTAAAGGGATTTCTCCGACTATGTTTTTCACAGCAAAATCAGTTGTTTGGAGATGGTGTTGTACCTGCTGTTAGTAATGTTAGTGAGGGCATAGTTGATAATAGCATGAGTAGTGCTACAAGTTCAACCCTGTTAAATTTAGCATGTGGGAGCAATGTTGTTGAATCTGCAGACTTGAGAGCAGTTGACGACCCGCTCCCTACAGTGCCTGAACATGATTCTGATCATGATGATGAGTCACAGTCTCATGTTTCCACTGATTTTGAGGCCATCCAAACATTCAGACATTGACGAGAAAAGTGTGGATGATAATATCGAGGCTGCTGTTGAACTTGGAATATCTCCACAGGAGGACAGCCTCCAAAGTGAATTAGTGGATGATGATTATGATAATGATGCTAGTGACCTCATTTGGAAACCAGAAAAAAAGAAAGTGAAGGTGGCTTTTTCTGAACAGTCTGTTAGTCACACCCCCCCCCCAAAGCTGTGCTGTAGCTGTGTCTGTTGATGATGATCCTGAATTAACAGTCATAGATTGTAATGTTCAGTCAAAGCCAGTGGTGAACAACAGCAGGAATCATGCATTACACCTCCCATTTCAGCACCACCAAAAGTGCAGTTACATATGCAGCAGCAGCACCAGCAGCGACATGTGAAGAGTTTGGCATCCAGATCCCTAGTCAGGGATTTTTTTGTACAAGATGACGTGATGAAACAGTAGCAATCTGCCAGCTTTGCCAAGCGCATGCGAAGCTTGGTAAAAAGGGTAGCCATTTGGGCACTGGGGGCAGCATACTCATCAGAAGAGCAGGCACATGTCACTATGAACTCTGCACCAGAGGGGAGCTAATGCCATAGTTGCATTCACCCTCAGCCATATTAGTGAGCATGGTATCCTCTTCCTTCAGTGTAAGTAGCCATGTCAGTAAAAGCTGTGAAATAACACCAAAGGATTACTACAGACATGAGGAGGAGGATGACTTTGAATGTTCAAGCAGTGGTCAAAGTGGCAGTGGTGGTCCATGTAATAATTCTACTACATCAATCCCGTGATTAAAATATGGAAAATAACCGCATGCATTGGCTTGTCAGCTGTGCACCCAGCATCAAACTTCTAAAGTACCTCATCCATGCCAGTTAGTAGAGTACAGCTATTTGGCATGCCACATGTAAAGCAATGAACAATGCAGCCCATGTTGCACAGTCTTTTTGTGTGTAACAGTAAATCCCACCTAATCATGTGGTTGCACGCGAATTCAATGCTGCCATACCGGAAATGCTGCCAACTAACCTTTTGATTTTTTCATTTGTGGAGAATGCAGGCTTCAGGCCCTTTCCAACATGTGCATGTACTAAATGGAAGGTCCCATCCTGGACATAGTTTTCCACCCGTGCTGTCTCTAAGGTATATCGAATGGTGACAGATTCTATAAGACAAGCCCTTCAACATTCCACATCACTTTACATTCACTTAAGCATGGATAGGTGGACAAGTGACAAAATGGTGGGTAGTTCCTCTCTGTGTATTACTGCAGATTGGGTGCAGCTACCTGGGCTTGTCTGTGATTGTGGGATGGGAAAGCAGTGTAATAAGTCAGACTGTGGTGGTGGTAGCAATCTTCATGGCTTTAGACAGCATGCCATGCTTGCTATGTGTGATTTAGCAGAGTTCATACAGGTGAATACATGCTAGACTTGCTCTGACAGAAATTGATGAGTGGCTGCACCCCCTGTCCTTAAAAGCTGACTTTATATTTACAAGTTAATCTTGCCCCATCCCTGGTCCAAGATAAAACATGGCATCTCAACAATTATCTACTGCATCTCCTGGAGATAGTAGAGCATCTTCACTCTTTCATCTCAGGCATTTTTGATATTAATGCTCCAACCACGCCTAAAATAGACATACTCTGGGGTGCAATTACAGGTTCCATACGGGGGGAGATTATCCGTCTGGCTACTGGGAGAAAGAAGAAGTTATCTCAGGTCTCCTCCTCTCTCCTTGAGCAAATCTGGACTCTCAAAAGCGGCCTTTCAGATTACTCAACATCCCTGAATTGGGAACATCTCAAGGCTCTGCAGGCCCAATGTCATACTCTGCTTGGGGACAAAGTGAAACACCTTCTCCTGAAAACGAAGGCTAAATATGTTGACCAAGGGGAGAAAGCCGGAAAATTTTAGCTGTCCACTTGCATACGTAACAGGCAGACAAGCGTGTTCCAGCTGTCGAATCCAATTCCAGCCATTTAATTACTTCAACGAGGGATATAGTTTCACAGTTCCAGACTTTTACCAAGCCTTGTATGCTGCTCCATCTGATCCTTTTGATCTGACTCTCTTTGACAATTTCCTCAGTGATATAGACCTGCCTTCCATAAATGAGATCCCGGTGACTCTGTTAGAAGCCCCACTGAGGTTATCAGAAGTCTCTACTGCTACAGATACCTTATCCCCTGGTAACTGTCCGAGGCCAGATGGCTTCTTGCCAAATTTCTATAAAAAATGCAAAAAGCTCCTGGCACCATATCTCCTGTCCCTTTTCCAATATATCTCCCCACAAGGCCTTTCTAACCCTTCATTTACAGCAGCTACCATAGTAGTACTGTCTCAACCTGGCCAGGATAATTTACTGGTCATCAACTATAGACCCATCTCTCTAATTAACATTTTTTTTTTTTTGCTGTTAAATTTTTTATTTTAATTTTCTTTTCTTACAGTAATGAAAGCACTTATTCTAAACAGGAGAACTGTTAAAGAGTTGTTGGTTACATATACAACTCGACATCAAAGCAAGAGAAGTCTCTAATTAATGTTGAGTTAAAAATACTGGCTAAAATCTTGCCAATAGACTTGCCCTGGTTTGGAGCTGCCTTCTGAGCCGGGAACAGGTGGGATTTGTCACTGGTAGACTTTCTGCTGACCACCTCAGGAAGATCTTACATCCTACCTCTGCATCCAGGGATTCTAATGTCCCATCAGTCCTGGTCTTCCTGGCTGCAGGGAAGGCATTCAATCAAGTTTCTTGGGATTACCTACTTCACCTGCTTCCAAAGTATAGCCTCCCAGTGGAATTCATCTGCCGTATACGAATACTATATACTGAACTATCTACACATATTCTATGTAATGGGGTCCTGTCTGAGTCCTTTCCCCTACAACAAGACACATGTTAGGGCTGTCCCTCAAAATCATTTTTAGTTAATCTATATCTGGAGCCCTTGATTTGGAAAATCAACTTATGTCCTCTGGTACAGGGTACTCCAGTGGGTATATCACAGTATAAAATGTTTGCCTAGGCAAACCACATCCTCCTGCACATCACATCTCCTTCTACATCCTTACCAGTGGTGCTGCACATTGTAAATCAGTTTGGTAGGATATTGAATTATAAACTTAACCGGGCCAAGACCTAGGTAATGCCCCTAAATGCTTTCCCTACCAAGGACAGCTAACATCTGGGCCTTCTTTGGACCAAAAACAAACTCAAATATTTAAGCAATAAGGCATGACAAGGTGTGTGTTATCGTGTAAGAACGTTACTCCTGGGGTGGGTTGAAAGACGAGGCAAAGCCAAGTGCTTCCACCACCCCAGGAGTGATGTTATTACACAATAACACACACCTTGGACTGCCTTAATGCAATTATACAATGGCTCGATGTTATACAAAATAAAAATAAAAATGTTATTAGTAGATTTTTTGTGTTTCTGAAGAGACAACAGCGATCGAAAGGTGGTCCAATAAATCCATACAGTGATGTTATTGTGTAATAACATCACTGTCTCAGGCACCCACTGACCAATCAGAATACAGGAAATTTCCTTGCCATTGTATAATTGGGTTTATATCTCAGCACTGACCCCAGTAATATGCCCCGGTATAATCTGGACAATCTCCTCGGTCAGATCCAAAGATAATTGGATGGCTGGTCCCTGTAACCTCTTTCTTTTTGGGGCTGCTTAAATGTTCTCAAAACGAACATTCTTCCTCAGCTATTGTATCCCATCACAATGCTTAATCCCATTTTATCAAAGTCCTGGTTTTATCAAATTAACAGAATGTTCACCCAAGTCCTGTGGCACAAGAAGCACCCTCGGAGAGCTTTGGGAAAGTTTGAGATCCAGAACTGCAGGGGGGCTGAAGCTCCCCAATGTTTATCTTTACTATTTAGCCATCTACTGCTCTCATTACCTTCTTTGGGATCGCCCCCTCTCTGATTTCTGTACCGCTGGTTATGTCCCTCTATGGTTGGATACTGAACACACATTGAGCTCCCAACTCAGGGTGAATCTAACTGCCCTACTCCACCTTCCACTTAAAACAATTCCCAACCCTTTGAAGGACAATCCTATACCACATTGTCTCCAAGGGCATTCCTAATTATGTCTCCTGCTACAGATAAACCCCATACTAGCTACTACGCTTCCTATTCTAGGAAAACCATACCTACAAATAGATGGAAAGCTACTTACTTGAGGGGGGCGTGGCCTTTATTGAATGAGCTATCTCTAGCCCACCTTTCCCCAGATGGTAAACTTCTTAATTGTATAGACATCCAATACAAACTTTACTGGCCTCAATCTGCTTGCTTCAGTTTTTTTCTAATTCGTCATATGTTAAGCCACCATTTTGGAAATGGACTGTGGTCTGAGTCCTACGTGGAGGTAGTGCATCACCTACAAACACCAGTACCTACATTCCACGTTACAACTGTCTATCATGCTTGCTTATAAGCGACCCTTGAAGGACAGGACAAAGAATACTTCTATACATGGGGCTAAACCCTCCCCTCACAAGTAACTCCCCATACCTGGTCTAGAATATGGAACTCCACTTATAAATATATTAAATGGGACAACTATCACTACATACAGTTTCAAATTCTACATAATATGTTTCTTACCTCCATGAAACTCTTCAGAATCATCAGGTTGACCTCTGACCCCTGTACTAGATGTGGTAAAGAACAGGGGTCACTATTTCATATATTATGGACATGTGAGAAAGCCACACCCCTCTGGGAAACTATTAAACAGTGGTTAGACCCGTTGTTGGGAATAATGTAAGCATTCATGCCAGAAATTTGTATCTTGGGGGACTTTGTTGAGTACATAAATGGTTCTCAGAAATACCATATGGCGCTAATATCAGCTTGTGCCAAAAAGGTATTTCTTAGGCATTAGTGTGACCAGCAAACACCTTCTTATCTAGAGTGGTATGGAGAGATGCTTTTCACTCTATGAGCGGAAAATATTATTGCCAACATGTCATACTCTCAAAAGAAATACACCCAAGTCTGGCAGCCTCTCTGTACCCTCTTGAACTTGATACATAAGGCCAGTTGACACCAACTCCTTAGAGAAGTCTCTAGGCTGGTCACCTTATTCTCACTATCAATGGAGATAATTGGTCCCCAGAGAACTGGGGGAAGGGGAGGAGTAGGAGGGTTCAGGGAAGGGGGTCTGTTTTTTGGGGGGTGTCACATAATAGGGTTTGTTACAATACCTGTTTTACTTGTTTCCCTTGATAATCTGGATGCTGTTTCCCGTATGTCATATTATGTGATTTCTATTGTTTGGCCTTTGCTAAATTTAATAAAGTTAATCAATTAAAAAAAAAGCTGACTTTATAGATAGTGATAATGGATCAAATGCTGCGAAATGCATCAGCAATGGTGGCTTTGTGAGGGTACCTTGCATGGCCCACTGTGTAAATCTGGTGGTACAGGAGTTTTTGCAGTACTCTGAAATAAAGCAAATGCTGAGTGTTGCACACCACATCTGTGCCACTTGGCATACTCTGGAAAGGACCAGGATCAACTTAAGCAGCTGCAGATTCAAAACAGCCTACCTTTTCACTGCCTCAGGCTTGAAGTTGTCCCAGGATGGAGGGCAAGATCAGGTTACAAATCTGACTGGACAGCTGGTCTGGTAGGTTCTTGAGGCACAGAAGTCATGCAGAAAGTTATACAAATCACAGCATAACAAGGCTAAAGGTCACTGTGGCCTGAATGCATCTAGTAAGGTGTCTGAGAGATAAGGGGTGGTGTCAGCAAAACAGTTGTCCATTAATCTACTTTGGGATTCTCACCCAATTTGTGACCTAGATGAATCTTGTGAACAGGTGAACAATTCATCCGGAATGTGTACATCATAGAGCATGGTTGAGGCCTATTTGGCAGAAATCAGGCATCTGACAATAATGGACAATCCTTTGGTCTACTGGAGTGGTGAACTGAAAGAATGGCCAGTGCTGACATCAGTTGCAGTAAAGTACCTGACATGCCCACCCTCCAGTGTAAGTGTGGAGATGGTTTTTAATTCAGCAGGGGCCATAGTGTGTGACCGTCATACTAACTTATCACCTACCGATGTTTGCATGCTCACATTTATCAGAATGAATGATGGTCATGTACAGTACCAAGTCAGAGAAGCACATCTCTGTTAGTACCCAGCCACAATGCTGGTGGTGCTGCTGCTGATGGTGGTGAAGCAGACCATCATTGTGGAAGCCACAAACGCTGTACCACTGATGTTGATGATACAGCCATGGAAAAAGAATTTCCAACTTAGTACAACTCCGGGCTTTAAGATTGCCAGGGCTGTTTCCTCCTTGATGATGATGCGGAGGATGCTGGAGGCAGCACGTAATGGTAAAATTACCATGGTGAAGGCTATCTCAGTGTTGTAATGTTATTGGTTTTTGGAATAACCAAAAGACAAACAGTGGCTTTCACTGTCATATGAGATGTTGTTATATTTTTACTTCCTCTTTATTGATCTTGAGGGTACAGTTCACATAATGTGTTCAGTCATTTCATTATTACCTACAGTCAACCCCATGTCTTGAGACAGAGGGGCATTTTACGTGTGCTCAAGCTATGAACCCTCAGTCAGCTACACCCACCATGCTTCTTGAAAGTAACAGAGAGACATTGTATCAGTGTCCAAGCTATGAATACTTGGCCAGCAACAGCCACCGTGCGTCTTGAAAGTGACAGAGAGACTTTTGACCCATGCTCAAGGTATGAACCCACAGCCAGCCATACCCACTGTGCTTCCTGAAGGTGACAGATAGACGTTGTCCTGGTGACCAAGCTATAAACCCAGAGCCAGCCACATCCACCCAGCTTCTTATCACTACTGGGCAGTAAGTAGTTACCCATGTCGTGTACTTTGTTTTTGAGTTAAACTGTGGTGTCCATCATTCCTACAGTACACTGGGTTGAACATGCTACTGTCAACAAATACAGGCAACTATTTTCATTTTGTTTACACAAGTTACAGACTGTGTAAACTTGCAGTACTACAGTGATCCCACCACTGGCTCTGAAGGGATAACATTGACAGCTAGGTATCAGTGTTATTTCATATTTTATTTTAGATTTTTATTTTTGTGGCACTGCTGTAAAGCATTCATTGGGGGAGTGACATACAGAATACAGGCCACATAATACATTTGTTATTCACAGATCGGAGAGGCCTACTTCAGTATACCACAGCTGTAAAACGTGTTATCCTGGTCCTGAAACCATGTGATGTAATGTAACCTAACACAGTGACCCAGTGCATATCACTCAGTAAACGTGGACCATTTTTGTTTGATTGCACGCATGTGCAAGAAACATTATGTGGTAGCTTAGGAGAGAAGTGGGTTGTGGAGGTGCAGCACTGTGGCGGCCAATGGTGGCTCTGCATTTGCAGGCTTGGCACTGTTGGACTAATGCAGGCCCACTCTGCTGACGACGCTGGTTTCCAGAAGTGCCACCAACTTGAAACAATTTGGCTGCTGCAATCAGGTGCTGCCTCGTCATTGCCACATCAGACGTTCTTCTCTGTATTGGGCTGACGGTGTGATGGCCGGCAGTCCCTGATTGTAGCAGCCACCCCTTGTGCTGCTGAGAGAGAAGAGCGTGTGGGACACACAGATTTCCTTTGCCCCCCCACACCGTCCACTTGCACTCCTGCGGTCACCATCAGTGGGACATCGCTGTGCTGTGCTTTCACCCAGTGGAGTATACACCATTCATTCCCTAGCTCTGCCATGGTCATTGTTAATCATGGCACTAGCCTTAAAAATTGTGCAGGCCCCAGTACATTTCTGATTATCAGAAGTTCTACAATGGTTAGATTTAACTACTGGCTTAATCCTATCAACATGACAAAACCTAGCACCATTTGCCCTGCTATATCAAATTAGCCCAATGAACAATCAAACCCTCCTGGTCAAGTACTTCCACCCTGGTGGGCAGCTGAGGCAGATGAAACCAAAGACAATTATGAAAAAAATCAAAGCCTATTCATCAATCGCACATCTAGGCTGGATAATTATCATTTTACACTACACCGCAGGGCTAACAATACTAAACCTAATAATTAATATTACAATAACCTGAATAATATTCTTGGCCATAAAAATAATTTCATCTACAACAGTTAATACACTATCAACATCTAGGACAAAAATACCAATACTCATTGCAGTATTAATAATAATAGCCCTAGTTACACTGGTGGGACTGTCTGCCACCACTAATAGGATGCATGCCAAATGACACATTCTTCAAGAGCTATCAAAACAAAACCTGCCAATTACAGCTACAATCATAGCAAGGCGTGATAAGGAGAGGTCTTTATCCTCTGTCCATGGGGCTACAACCCACCACTTAAATTCTGAGCCACCTTGCCTGTGACTATTACTCATTGACTTTTCTCAACAAATCACAAAGACATTGGCACCCTATATATAATCTTTGGTGCATGAGCTGGAATAGTTGGCACAGTCCTAAGCCTTTTAACTCGAGCACGACTAAGCCAACCCAGTGCCCTATTAGGCGATGTCCAGATTTATGTTATTGTAACTGCACGTGCATTCATAATAATTTTCTTTATAATAATATCAATAATAATTGGGGGATTTGGCAACTGAATTTTCCTCCTAATAGCTGGAGCCCCCCAACATAGCATTTCCACAAATGAACAACATGAGCTTCTGACTCTTGCCCCATCCTTGCTCCTCCTTCTTACATCTTCTGGGGTAGAAGCTGGAGCAGGTACAGGATGAATGGTTTACCCTCCAATGGCCGGTAATTTATCCCACACAAGGGCATCTGTTGACCTAACCATTTTTTCTCTGGACTTGGCTGGAGAGTATCATCTATTTTAGGGTCCATTAATTTTATCACCAGTGTTATTAATGTAGAAATGCCAGCAGTGTCACAATATCAAACACACCTATTTATCTGATCTGTAATAATTACCAGCATTTTATTACAATTATCTCTTCCAGTACTAGCTCCTGGGATCACAAAGCTCCTAACTGGCTGAAATTTAAATACAACATTTTTTGACCCCTCAGGAGGAAAAGACCCAATCTTGTACCAACGCTTGTTCTATATTATGCCTCCCCCCAAAAAATTATGCAATGCTGTCTTTACTACACACTCTCAACTGTTGCACATTTTGAGGTACCTCATTACTGTAAGGAAGACAGATCGGGCGTGTTTCCCCCCCTCTGAGCTTTGCATACTGTAAAGGATATAGATTGGGTGTTGTTTTCCATTGTTCTCTCCTTTTGCAGTGCAGAATTAGTCCTGTAATGTAAACAAATGTGACAGGAGGTTTTGAGTTCTAATAATGTGCTTATCGCATGGCAGTTCTCTCATGTGTATACTTCTGCAAAGTGCATCTGATTGTTATTGTCATTATATTTACCCTTCCCCTTCTTCTCCTACGCTGCCTACCATGTTAACCTTATATCTTCTTGTTAGTCATCCAACATTGCTTGTTTGTTGTAAAGCTCCTGTTTTAACAAAATTGAGCCATCCACCCCCAAACCCAGCATTTTCAGAAATGCATGTTTCTTTACAAGAAAGGAAAGTATGTGAACAATGATTATCATCAGAGAAATCCAATCATAAGTTTCCCAGAATGTTTATGATGCTGTATGAAATATGAAGATAGCATATAAAATTTAAATCTTACTGGAAAAGATCACCAACAGGAAATGATGGAAGTAATATACAACTGAAAGAAAATGATTTTGAAAGTGTAATTTGGGAGTTTCCATTATAGCTTCTCTCCATTTGGTTTCAAATATAAAAAGTTGTTTGCAGTTTATTGGGTGTTCTCTATTTCTCTACCCCCAAACCACCCTGACAATACACCCAGTGTCTGTTTTTTTCTCTAGTGTCTAGCGGTGCCCCACCCTCCATTTGTCACTCATACCCCATTTACTCTAATGTGATAGCCTGTGTAATTTTTATCAGAAAAAAATCAGGGAGATGAGGGTTGAGGAAAACAAGACTTAGACATTTAAATGTCCAGTAATGCCTGGCATGGAACAAGGAGATGACAATTGAAGGAAACAACAGTACAATGCCCTCGGTGGATCTGTCAGCACTGGTTCAACTCCTGTAATGAAGCCCACCAAAAAGTATGTCTCCAATACCTAGAATAATGACAGGTACTCACCAGGACAGACTTTCTCTCTGTCAGAATTTATTTCTAAAAATTTGTGACCTGGAGAGGTAGGTAAGCTGAGCCAATGCTGGTTTAAAAAAGAGTTGCTTACCTTGTATACTTGAAGTAATCTCAGGACTTCCTTTCCAAGAAGACAGATAAAACCTTTTATAGGTACATTAGGGAACAAAGAAAGACAAAGGCAGGGATACTGAGGCTGAATAAAGAGGAAGGGGTTGGGCAGACAGAAACAGTGAAAAAGCAGGGATACTGAATGAATACTTCTGCTCAGTATTCACAATGGAAAAGCAGGGGAGATATCTAATCTAGTCAAAAGAAGCACTATGGATAGGGGAGATGATATTAGTCCTATCACAGAAGAAAGGGTTCTGAAAGAACTCTTAAAACTGAAGTTGGATAAAGCAATGAGGCCTGCTGGGATTCACCCCAAATTTCTAAAAGAGCTAAGGGAAGAACTAGTAACACCACTGGCTACCCTTTTTAATCAATCATGGGTGGATGATGTGGTAACTGAGGACTGGAGGAGGGTGGATGTGATTCTTCTTCACAAAAGTGGGAGCAAGACAGAGGCAGAAAACTACAGACCTGTCAATTTGACCTCAGTGGAAGGGAAAATGATGGAATCACTTCTGAAGGAAAGAATTGTTGAGTACCAGTGGAGCACAGGACCCAAGGCAGCATTGATTCACAGCAGGAAGGTCATTTCAGACAAATCTAATTGATTTCTTTAACTGAGTGACCAAAGTAGTAGACCAGGGAGGGGCTGTGGACATGGCCTACCTACACTTTTACAAGGCATTTGACATAGTCTCATACAAAAGATTAATAAACAAATTAGCCAGCCTGTGAGTGGGTCCCAGGGTGGTAGCCTGGGTAAAACATTGGCTGGACAACAGGACACAGTGAGTAATAGTAAATGGAGTCCACAGTGAAGAAAGGGGGGGTTACTAGTGGGGGTACCGCAGGGTTCAGTACTGGGGACAGTCCTTGTTAATGTCTATATAAGTGACATTGCAGAGGGACTGGAAGGGAAAGTATGTCTCTTTGCAGATGACACAAAGGTCTGCAACAGAATTGATATGCAAGGTGGGGTGGAAAGGATGAGAAGGGACTTGGCAAGGTTGGAGGAATGGCCAAATGTATGGCAGCTTAGATTCAATGCAAAGAAGTGCATAGTAATGCACCTGGGAAACAAAAACCCTTGGGAAGAGTACACAATGGGGGGTGAGATACTGACAACAAAAAAAATGGAAAGGGACATGAGAGTAGTCATATCAGATGACCTAAAGGTGGGCCAGCAATGTGAGAAGGCAGTAAGGAGGGCTGGGGGGATACTGGGATGCATAGGGAGAGGCATCACCAGTAGAAAACAGGAAGTTGTTGGGTCTCTGTACAGACAGGTGGTAAGACCACATCTGGAGTACTGTGTACAGTTCTGGAGACCCCATCTCCACAAAGACAGAGACAGGGTGGAGGCTGTCCAGAGGAGGGCAACCAAAATGGCACAGGGTCTGCACCAGAAGACATACTAAGAAAGATTAAAGGAGCTTAAGATGTATAGCCTCGAGGAAAGGGGGGGGCATGATAGAAACTTTCAAATACCTCAAGAGAATTAACAAAGTCCAAGACGGTAGAATCTTTCAGAAAAAAAGATGTGCAAGAACAAAGGGGCACAATTTGAAGATAGAGGGGGACGGCTCAGAAGTAATGTGAGGAAGTATTTCTTCACAGAGAGGGTTGTAGATGCATGGAATGGCCTTCCTGAGGAGGTCGTAGAGTCAAAAACAGTGGGACAATTCAAGAATGCATAGGACAGACATAAGGCAATTCTAGGGGTAGGAAGAAGTAGGCTGCTTGTTAACTAGGATCTGCAGCTTATCCGTTAGGTAGGGAAATGGGCAGACTAGGTGGGCCAAGCGGTCCTTATCTGCCATCAAATTCAATGTTTATGTTTCTATGACTTCTCTCCACACACAAACAGGCTTTGTCTCTGAAGCTGAGTTGCTTAACTGTATTTTGTAGATTTTACTCCTCCTGACTTCTTTTCATGACAGGCAGTAAATGGTCTCGCATGAACAGGCTTTGCCTTTGAAGTGTGTATAAAGTTTGAAGCAAGTTCAAAGTGAGGAACTACACAGTGACACAAAGCAACTTTACTTTATCGGAGCTTCAAAGGCAAAGCCTGTTCCAGGAATGTTTACTGCCTGTCATGAAAAGATATTAGGGGCCATACATTCAAAACTTCACGCTGGGTGCAAACCGTTTGCGCAGGATTAGCACAGGATTAGCCCGGGTCAGCTATATTCAAAAGGCCAAATAGCATGTGCAAACTGCATTAGTGCAGGCCAAAACATAATGTATGCAAGGGACAAAGTGAGGGGGCGTGTCAGCGCAATGCTATATTCAGCAACTAGCACTGTGCAAAGTGGTTTTAAGTGACTTAGTGCAACACTTAGCACGAAGCACATAACCACCCAGAAAAGTAGTCTTAACCCTGGGAAATCAGCTTTGCATGACATTTTGGCTTTCCGCTGAATTTGTGTGGCCTTTGCGTGGCTTTTCGCGACCCTAACAAAACAATATGACACATAGACAAAGCCAAAGAGACAACATGCTGCTCACAGATGGCATCACAATGATGCCATCATCTGCCACCAGTCCCAGCTATGCCAGGCAGTAAGTGGTGACCCAGCAACCAGTGCACACCATGGCAGTGTGGCCATATAGCACACACCTACAGACCACTTTACCATGGACACCAACAGATGCCAGCACACACATGCAGTGCTGTGGGCATGGAGGATGTTGAGGGGAGATTGTATGGGTGGCCAGGCTGCACCAGAGACCAGGTGTGGCCACAATGCTGGGACACATCATGCAGTGCACAAGGACCAGTATTGGGAATACCCCAACACCAGTGTGCCTTTCTGATCATATATGACCTCCTGGCCACATACTGCACAGCTGTACAACTGCCACAGCACACACAGGCGGACATGTATATGTCACTGTGAGCAGCCCATGCTAGAGGTGCAGCATCTGTGGGTCACACACCAGCGTAACAATAATGTACACTGTCAATAAATACCTGCATGTTGGGTTTGTCACTGTGTATAGTGCAGTCATCATCACCGCCCTACACACCATAGGCAGTGTTGTGTCTGCACACTACTGGTTCCCTTGCTTCTGTAGTGTCTGCTGTGCACTGTAGCATGACCTACAGTGTGACAGTTGCATGCAGCACCACCACCATCTGTGCCTATGCTGTGTTGTCCCCTCAGGTACAGTCTTCTATGCTATGCTGTACTGTTTACATGTAGCCTACAGCTATCATCACGCACTGCCAGACTGACCTACAGGTGGCGCTGCAGTTGGACCTGGCCAGCTCCTGTACTTCCAGACTGACCTACAGATGGAGCTGTGGGAGCCTGCAGTAATACTGGGCAAACTGCATGCAAATCAGGGCATAATGAGATGCTAAGTAGGCTAATCCAGAGACTACCTAAGTAGGCACATTTACTTGTCACTTTTGAATATGGCAAAGTTTAGCACTGGGCAAACGGTTTAGCTCCACGCTAAACCAGCGCAAAACATGTTAGTGCTGCACAAACAGTTCAGGGAATATTATACAGTTTTGAACACTGTACTTTCACAGCGCAGCTGCCTGCAGCTGAACTGGGTCCATGCATTTGCTGGCACAACATTGGCCACATAGTTCACCACTCTACCTTCACGTCACAGCACTGTGTTGCTGTTGTGGTGTGCACTTCCTGGTTGCTATCTTCAGAGCTGTCTTATTCTAGGGCTAAGTTTGCCCTGCACTCCAGCCCAGTTTGTCCGCCTCATTCCCATGCTATATTCAGAATCTGTTTGCCCAGGCTATTCCTTTTGAATATAGCTTGCTTTTTGCTCTGGGCTAAGTTTGCCTGCCGGGCAGTGCTAATTTTGTCCCGGAGCAAATTTTTGAATATCTGACCCTAGGTGTCAAATCTACAAAAGCAGTTAAGGAACTCACAGTTGCATTAGCAAATTGATTTACACTTTATAAACCTTTATCAAGTAAAAAGACCAGCTTCAACTTATTCTAAAAATAGAGCAGCAAAACTCAATAACCACACAGGCTCAGTATCTACTTCTTTTCCAAAAATGGATAGGGTATTCTAGGACATAAAACCAATAAATTCTAGCCTTTCAGAATGTGGGCAGCAAACTGCATTTTCCATAAATACCTTTTCAAATTCAAGGGAAAATAGGGTTACAGTTATGCGAAATCCAACTGTAATGATCTACATCACAGTTAGCTAGGCATTTTTATATCAGCATGGAGAAAGAACTTTACTTTTAACCATTGACTTTGCAAAATGGGGGTGCCCATGCCAGTCATGTTTTTAGAGAAGCAGCTCAGTAACTGTTATAATGACTCCTCCATGTAAAGTGTATGGAGAGATAATAGAAATCATGTTTGCGGTGATGTCTGACACCTCAGGGAGACATTGCCTATCTGATACCATCCTAATCTTAAAATTACTATTCTTCTGCAGGGCGAAGAGTCGCTGCCTTGCAGCTCATTCCAATCCACTTTACATTGGAAAAGTATTTGACAGAATTATTTGACAGTCTAAAAGGGGGGGGGGCTTAAGTGGAAATTAACTCTGGCTAGTAGGATGTAACTTCTTTGTTTAAATACTCCAATGTGAAATGCCCAAACAAAAAACAAAGCAACAATGTTTTGTTTCTTTTTGAGGATTCCTGGACTGTAGGGTAGGGTTTTTGCCTGGGGTGCAGCAGTGAGTAGCAGGACTGGGTCTTTAGTCATCGGCAACTTCAAGATCAACAGGCAGAGAGTGGGTGAGTTTGTCCGAAGATTGTAGCTGAGGAGAAATTGGTCAGTAGTGTCAAACTGGCTTTCTTTTCATTCACTTAGGTAAATAGCAATGTTTACTTGGTGTTTTATCCAACTCAGACTTATGGGGCCACAGGACACTGTAATGCTTTGCCCGCCATATCCCAAAATGAACACAGGAGATTATTTTTAATGGACTCAATATGATGCTGGCACATGACAACTGTCAGAACCTGATGCCTCGACTCGGTATTGCCCCCACACACACCTTTGTATAATGTGTTTGTTCTGGTGCTATGTTGTTAATCCCTATTACTTTCTGTTCTCTCTCCATTCATTTAGATCCCAGTATATCTTTGCAGCACTTAGTTGCTTCTCTTTTATTTATGCTGTCTCTTCCCCTCCCACAGCCCATGTTTGCCTTCATAATTCTTATCTCTGTTTATTGTTGTAGCTTGTTTGTCTCCACTTTGTAGAACAAGGTTTATACAAGTGCTCTAAAAACAGTTTTTTCTTCTCTGCTGAAGACATACACTTGAACCTTGAATAAAACCTCCACTACCCCCCATGCTGAATTGACAGACACCTTTATCCCCTTAGGCAACATTGTCATATCTGTTGATGGGTAACTTCAGGCTTTTAGCACATAGGTGCACCCATGCTGTCTCCTCCACCTCCATGGCTGTCCTGCAGCTGCTCCTCCCCAGCAGTGTCCAGTTACTGGTCATCCTTAACTAGAAACAATATGCTAAAAAAAAAAAAAACTCTACTTTCAGTGTATCTTATACTCAGTTTTCAGACCACAGACTGCATTACGGGGAATGACAGGTAGAAAAAATAAATTGTGAAACAACAAACATGGACAGTCTCTCGAGGAGTTGAGTTTTGGAATTATTTTTGCAATTTTGACAATTAAAAAATTCACAACCACACTATATGCCAAACATGGACTGAGCACCCTTTGAACACCAAGGTAGAGCACAAACATTCCAGTTTTCCACAGCTATTCTACATTTTTATATTGGAGCTCTTGCGCAGCCAACATCTTGTGGCAGTGCAGATTTGGAGGCTCAGTTGCTGTTGGACGAATGGAGGACACGCATCAGTAGATGCGTCCCTCATTTCTCATTCAGCCTACATGATGGCGCCACACCACTCGGGCGAGCACATCTAAGAAAAGATCCGCTGCAATGTGAGCAAAGCTCGTCACATGCAGCGGAACTCCCAACGTGCTTACCAAACAGAAACATGGCGGTACACTACCTGCAAAACTGTCACCTTTGAGGGTGCCCAATTCCCCTGTCAGCTTACCCTGCCCCCCGATGTATGTACCAACAGGGGAGGCAACTCCCCGTTGGCGTAAAGAACCCCCCATTTGTTATATGCGAGGGGTGCCCATTCCCCCTCGACTCTTGCCCCCTCCCACGGTTTCCTTGTGTGCCAATAGGGGTGCTCAATCCCCAGTCGGCTACAGCTGCCCCCCCAAAAAAACACAAGGCTCCGTTGACATGCTGGGAGCCCACCCCAGCATGCCACATGCCCCTATAAATACAAAAATGGTCCCGCAATGTCATTTTATTAATTTTTACCTGTAAAGAAGGAAACGGTCCATGGCAGTCTCCCCACCCTCCCCACAACCCACACCCACCCACTGTACCCTGTCTCCCCACACCCCCCTCACCCCATACTTACCTCCGGAGACTGACGTGATGATCTTCGGTGGACCGGGAACACATCTGCACTCTTCTAAGACGACCGCGAACTGAGGAAATGCCAGTAAGCTGTATAATGGAATAAATAGGGGTTTTCCAACTTTGATGCATATCTCAGGCATTTTTTGGAATTTTGACACCAAATTTTCAACATGGGGTTTTTGGGACCCCTCCTCATGCATTCTTACACTGTCATGGCGTTATTCGGTCCCGAAAGGTGATTTCGCAGTTACTGTGCAGAATCACCTTTCGGGACTGAGTAATGAAATGACAGTGCCATTGTTCATGAGCAGAGCTCTCAAAAACCTATGTTGCAAATTTGATTACAAAATTCCCCAAAATGGCTGTTTTATGAACGTGTGTTGCATTGTTTCTACGTGTGCTCATAACGTCATGAATTTGTAATATTTTCTCTCCAGATTTTCAGACTTGCCATTTTTCCACACCTCCTGATGAACAGTACAGCTGGCATTTTTCATATCCTGCCCAAAATGTGTTTTCGCACATCTGGTACAGAATAGCGTGGTTGATGTGCGAAATCACTTTTCGGGACAGTTTGAAGAAATGACGGTGACACTGTTCATGAGCAGAGGTCCTAAAATGCCTAAGTTGAAAATTTGGTGCTGAAAGTCCATAAAATGACTGTGCTGCAATCGTGCATTGCGCAGTTTCCATGCACCCTTGTAACTTCGCACATTTGCAATATTCCCATGCCAGATTTTTAACACTGGCATTTTTTTACACCACCTTATGAACAGTACAGCAGTCATTTTTCACATCCTGCCCAAAATGTGCTTCCATACCTGTGGCGCACAATGGCATGGCCGCTGTGGGAAATCAACTTTTGGGACAAATTAACAAAATTGCAGCATCACTGTTCATAAGGGGAGGTCCCAAAATGCATATCTTACAAATGTGGCTACCAAACTCCCAAAAATAATTGGGTTACGGACATGTGTTGCGCAGTTTGTATGCACGCTCATTGCTTCACCAATATTTCATAGTGTCACTCCAGATTTTCAATGCTGCCATTTTTTATGCCTCCTCATGAACAGTTCAGTTGTCATTCTCCACATCCTGCCCAAAAATGTGTTTTTGTTCCTCTGTCACCAAATGGCACAGCCACTGTGCAAAACCACCTTTCAGCTAACAAAATGATTGTGTCGCTTTTCATGAGGTGGCCTGACAAGCAGCCCATGTTGAAAATGTGGAGTGAAGCTACCAACACACGCCTAGGGTGTTAGGGTTTACAACTGTAGCACCCCACCCGGTACAGACTGACAGGCATCCAGGATGTGACATGGGATCATCAGATGTAATGCTCATGCCATTCCACCCCCACCCCCATCCCCACCCTGCAGCCACCGACAGGCATCATGTTATGTCTTGCACTGTTTGGCCACAAAGTTCACCCCACGTTCCTATACTGCACCCACATCAGCATATTTCCTTATGGAATGGGGTAAGTATAATGCCCAAAGACCCCAAAGCACACCCCGACACTTGTCAATGTCTACAGGATAGGATGAGGTACAATGGCATGAGTGTTATAGCTGACAACCCAAAGGCACACCCCAATGTCTGTCACTCTCTACAGGGTGGGGGCGGGGTTGGTGTCACTTCAATACTTCACTGCCATTCCTATTATGCAACTCTAGCTCCAACACTGCCAATGCCAATGCCAACGCGACAACATTCGGCATTGACAAATGCTTATTTAAACTCTCATTGTGCATTTGATGTTACTGACATCATCCTGACCTCATGCTCTATGCAAATAAGGAAAATCAGCACACAACTTAGAAAAGAATATATAATAAACATTGAGCTGGAATGAAAGAGATGCTCTTTGTAAAGCTGTAATATTAGCACCATAATTAAGGGCAGGAGGTGGGAGCTGTAATTCATTTTGGTATAAGAAAGAATTTGCATTATAATTAGCATGCAGACAGAAATTTGTATTTTACACATACTGTAGGTTGACATACCAGAATGAATTAGACCAAATAATGGTTGCAAACTTGATAAAGAAGGCTTACAGTATGCTTAGTCCAACAAACTTTTCAAGGTGGCTCCAGTGTGCGAAGTGGGGTGATAGCAGCTGCACCTCCTGCCCTCATTTACAGCCCAAATAGCATAGCCTTACAAATAAAAAGAGCAGGTACTCCATTATGGAAGTGTTGCAGTACTGCCGACCTCACCCAGCCCAATTGGACTAGAAACTATGTGGTTCTCTGGTGCATACAAGTGTTAATCCTGCCATGGTGAAATGTAGGGTGCTACCCCATGTCCTATGAAATTATATGACTGCTTGACAAGAATCTAGTAAGGCAATGAAAAAAAAATTAAAAAGGTTCCCTTCCCTGCAGCGCCAAGTTGATTTTGTTGGTGTGAGTTTGTAAAGCTTGGGAGCTGAATACCACGGGGAGTCTCTGATCTCCCTGTGCTGTTTCTAAAGCTGGAGCCTGTGAACACTGAGCTGCCTGCTGACTAAACAGTGAGACAAAGAATAAAGACAGGCATCAGAGAGGATGTTTTCAGAAATAGTGGAGCTAAGTAGTGGCACGTTCTAAATGACTGTTGACTTTTCTGGGAAGGTAAAGGTAACTTCCAACAAAGTTGGACAAAAAGCATACACAATTAAGGTTTTCTAACTGAAGCGTGCTTTTACTTGGTCTCAAAATCAAATATTTAGCAGTACTATATTGCAACAATTAGGCTTGCCCCTAAAAGGCAGGCCAGTTTGTCCTGGGACCCAGCCAGGATGAAGGCCGGGGAGGAGACAGGAAGGGGGAAGGGGATACAGGAAGGAGGGGGACATGGGTATGTCATGATGACATAGAGGAAGGGAAGGGGGTGCTCAATGGCTATTGGCCAAGGGAGGGGCCAACAAGGGCCAAGGGAGGGCTAGGACATGGGTATATGTAAAGCTATGTAATCCTGCCTAGAGCCCCTTTACTGCTGTTAGATTTTATTTTCCTACAGCATATTCATTGGCCAGTGGAGGTAAGGACGACAGACTTAAGGCCCTATTCAATTTAAGTACTGTGTGAGCATGTTGGTCAGTGTCAGTGGTTCAGTAGGTAGCACACTCGCCTCTGACGCCGGGAGAGCAGAGGGCTGAGGGTTCAGTTCCCACATCTGGCACTTGGGTTAATATCCCAGTACTGACACTGTAGTGCAGCATGAAATGGGTGCTGCACTTCTGAGGTGCCATCTTTCAGATGAGACATTAAACCGAGGTCCCATCTGCCTGGATTGGTGATAGTCCAGGTGGATGTTGAAGATCCCATGGCACTTATTGAAAAGAGTAGTGGGATTTCCTTGATGTCCTGGCCAAATTTCCCTCATTCACTAAAAAGACCACAAACAGCTTGGTCTGGTTCAAGGTCAGTTGGTATTCATCAGTATCCCTCTCCACCGGGTCGTGCCTGAAAATAGGCACAATTTGTCTAGTGCACTTACCCAGTCAACAAAAACTAAATAAAAAATAAATAAATGTTGATGGTAAAAGTCACTATGGAAGCTGTATTTCATGGTTACAAGGCAGAAATGATTCAGTAAACAGATGCTGTTTGTGTTTTTAGAAGCACAGGAAGCCGTGCAGGGCCAGCAGGTGTGGGACACGCGGTACACGAGGCAATTTTCGAGATGGGTCCCCCAATGCCAGTGGCATGCTGTTTGAAGCACAAATGGTTTTGAACCGGGGAGCAGTGCTAGTGTTTAGATGGTTTGCCAAGTTTTCGGGTAGCCCAGGGTTAAGAGAAGCATGACTGGGAGACAACAGCATGGTAGGTGTACGGCAGGCCGCAGCCTGAATCAGCTGTTAGACCAGAAAATGCCAGCAGTCAGGGCCCAGGCTGGGCCGGCAAATACAGGCAGGCAGGGACAATGTATAATTCATAGAGAAATGCTTATGGAAGATTGTTTTATGTAGGAATGCATTGGAATGGATAATTACAATATTAACTCTGTAGACATTCAGATGCACTAGACGTGGTGTTTTGTACAGATTTTTGCCTTTTATCATTTTGTAAAAAAAAAAATTGATTCAGCTGGTAGAGGGGGCGACAGGCCACAGCAGGGCGATCGAGAACAGGACAGGCGTTTCTGTATGTTAGCAGGATGTGGAGACAGGGGATGGTGCGATTTGTTGACAGGGAGGGGATTTTGTGAGTATGCAGTGGATTTCTCTGCTGCAGGGCCCTCAAAAGAGGGCGGTTCGCCTGAGGCGGGGGGGAGGTGCTATACAGGCCGAAGCGTGGCGGTTGGCCACGTGGTGGTGGAGAGGCAATCGGCAGTGAGGAGGGAGTTTTCTTCAGGGCCACAGTGGCATGGGTCATGAAGGTTGGCGAAACCTAAGCATGTGGAGGGGAGGAAGGCTTTTCGGCCCAGTAGCAAGGCTTGGGGGCAGTTGGTCGGGACCGAGCTGGACACAGAGGAGTGGGTTGTTGCCACAGCAAAAAAAAAAATAACATAAGGGCATTGGTAATGGGAAGGGTACAAGAGCCTCAGATGGGGGAAGCACAGGGAGGCAAAGGGTACTAATGGAGAATGGCCTCTCTAGTCATTGAAAGGGCGCTAGGATATACAGTCCTCGCACCTGGTAGAGCAAGGGGCCGAGATGCGATGTGGATGCAAAAAAAATAAATAAATAAAAAGAGAGGGGTGGAAATATGCAGGCAGTCGGACACACACTGGACTGTATGTGTTTGTGAGACTTGGGAACTTTATTGGTGGGGTTGAAATTGGGTTTGTAAATAACTGCAGTCAGTATAGAGCAAAACTGTATTCCTGGGGGAAGGGACTGAGAAAAGGGGGTGTGTGCCATTATAAACAGAGGGGGACAAACAGGGTGGCCATATTCCACCATGGCAGGCATCTTCAGAAGGGTTGTAGGCTGCACAGGCTGTGGGATGGCAATAATTCTCAATTGGGCCTGGAGAGAGGGAGACTGCCCACTCTGTAGACAGCTATCTTGTATCAGGAGTGAAGTATATTGGTTAAGAAGTAAGCTGGGGAAGTTGGGGGGGTGTCCAAGGATAAGGGGTGTGGATATGGGCAGCAGAAGGGTGGGGCTGAGGGGAGGCTAGTGCAACGCTCTGAAATTACAGGATGTTATGTTACAGCAAGCAGGAGGGAGGATATTAGGGACAGAGGACTCTTAGATAGGGATGTTGACACTAAAGGGAAAGCGTATGGGGTGAACATTCCAAATACAAAGAGGGTGGAGGGGGGAAGAGTCAGGAGGGGCTGTTGTGGGGAAGCCTAAAACAGCAGACTGTGGGAAGGGAGCTCCTTAGGAGAACAGATCAAGAGGGGAGGAAGAGGGGCAGTTTAGAGGTGCAGTCAGGGGAAACTCGGGTTACTTGATGGAGGCTGACATAGAGTGTCACAATAAATTTGAGCTACTAAGCAACCTAGAGGGGGAGGAAGGGGTTGGTGGAAATGAGGAAACTGATACAGAGGCCGGGGGGAGGGAGTCAGATACCCATAGGGCATCACAGACCGGCAATGGAAAGGATAGAAATAGTTCCAGAGGGAGAAGGGGAAACATAAATGTTAAGCAGATGGGGGAGATGCAACATAGTGCAGACATGAGGGAGGGGAGCATGACTAGAGAGAAACTGGGAGACAAGGAGGTGGGGAGGAGCCCCCCTTCAGCAGGGGAGTCAGTACCAAGGATGGGGCCCTAGCTAAAGGGGACCCGCAGAGAGCCTCTGGAGGTAGGGGTACTATTACAAGGGGGAAGGATGGCGGTGTGGGGGAAGGGGAAACCATCAGGGCCAGGATAAATGGTTCAGAAAAGAGAGGGTTAAAGAGTACACCTATTCAGAGGGGGTCTGAGTTAAGTGGGCAAAATAACGAGGGAGGCAGAAAGGGGAGGGTGACAAGGGGGTCTCTAATAAGGCAGGAAGACTCCCATAGAATTGAGATCATGAATAAAGGGGGATGGGGCTGAGAGGGCATAGTGGAGGTAACCATAAGGATGATGGCGGTGTTAAGGTTCTGTTATTGGGAGACTCGATGATTAGGGTATCCAGTGGGAGGGATGAGGGGTGGATGCCATAGCCAGGTGAAGGTAGTGAGTATCTCTGGGCTGACAGTGCACAGAGCAAAGTTCATGGTGTCACAACTGGTTAGGGGATTGGGCTTCCAGGTTCCTGGTTGCATTTGGGAACTAATGATCTAGAGAAATAACGTTTTAGAAATCAAGCAAGGTTCCAAGAACTTGCCAGAGTCTGTCGGGAAAATGGATGCAACATTTCCTTTTCGGAGATATTACCAGTACCAAAGGCCTCAGTGGAGAAAAAATGAAGATCACAGAGGTTAATGACTGGCTCAGGAAGTGGGGTGAAGAGAGTGGGGTGGGAGTGTTAGGGAACTGGAAAGGAGTTTGGGAGGATAAGGGACTGTATGCCAAGGACAGACTTCATCTTGCCCCATTAGGGAAGGAAGTCCTTAAACAGGGGATGGCTGACTACATTCAAGAAAGGTGGGGTTTAAACTTGTGAGGGGGGGAAGGGATAAGGGAGGGGCTGACCAGAAGCCCTCTCTCCAGATGAGGAGTACTTCAAACCCAAGGGGGGGAGGAAACAGACTGGGTGTGGAGGTTTCAGGAGGAGCAGAGGGAGAATGGAAGTATAAGGAACCTGGGTGGGGTTCAACAAAGGGGATCAGGGATAAGGGGTGGGGGTTGGTGTTAGTAAATGCCAGGAGCTTGGGAAACAAGTTGCCAGAGTTCCAGGCCATGCTGTTGGGGGTGGATGTGGCGGCGGTCACGGAGACGTGGGCCAACAAAAACCATGACAGGGACCTAAACATGGGGGGGACACTATGCTTAGGAAGGATAGAATGTAGGGCAGAGGGGGTGGAGTGGCTATTTTCATTAGAAATGACATAGAAATTGCTAGGGTAGAAGAGGCAGAGGGAAACGTGGAGGCCTTATGGGTCACCTTAATATCCCCAGCAGGAGATAAGATCAAGCTGGGTGTAGTATATAGGCCCCCTGGGATGGGTGATGTTCTGGAGGATGGTTTGCTGGACAACATCATTGCCCAGTGTGGACCAAAAGGGGAAGGAGTGGTGTTGATGGGGGACCTTAATATGCCAGGTACAAACTGGGGAACCATGTCCTCTAAGGTGGCCAAGGAGCAGAGGCTGCTGAACGGCATCCAGGATGTGTTCTTAACACAGCATGTGATGGAGCCCACAGGGGAGGGCATGTCCTAGACGTGGTTCTGGCAGATGGGGATCTGGTAAGGACCTGGCTGTAGAGGATTCCCTGACTGGGAGTGACCACAATACTGTCTGGTTTCAAATAAGCATGGGGAGAGGGGGAGAGATCTAGGACACTGGCAGTGGACTTCAGGGGGCAGACTTTGTGGGCATGGGAAATATTCTCAAGGATCACTTGAAAGGGATTACATCAATGACAAATATGGAAAGGAGATGGGAGGTCATAAAACGGGGACTTCATGAGGCAGTCAGGACCTGCGCTAAGGTGAAACGTAAGGGAGCAAGGTCACATAAACCATGCTGGTGGTCCAGTGAGGTTCAGGTAGCAGTCAGAGAAAAAAAGGTGGCCTTCAAAAAAATAAAACAACAAGAGGGTATAGGGATAAGGAAATGTACCATCTTGCATCTAGAAAAGTCACCCGTATGGTGAGGGGAGCAAAGTCCAGTAAAGAGCAGCGGCTGTCACAGAGGATACAAGGAGGGGAAAAGGGTTTCTTCCGGTACATTGGGGAGTGGAGAAAAACTAAGGGCCATCTCAGCAGATTGAGATCAGAAGGAGGGTGGGTGGAAGAGGCGAGGGACCAGGCAGAGGTATTTACCGAGTACTTTGCCTCTGTGTTCGCTAGGGAGGGGGATGGGATATCTACAAAGCAAGGCACGTTGGGGATAGAAGCAGCAGTGAGTGGGATCAGAAGAGCAACAGAAATGGAGCAAGAGGGAGGGAGAGGTACCCCCAGGGGTGTCACATCAGGATAAGGATAAAAAGGTCAGTAAGGTGGAGGGGACAAATGATGCTATCTCCGCCAAAAGGGTGTGGTTAGCCCTCAAGGCCCTAAAGAAAGACAAATCTCCTGGGCCGGATAGCATTCATCCGAGAGCACTATGGGAATTGGCCGTCATACTGGCTGCACCCCTGGCGAAGCTCTTCAACAGGTCACTTGAGACAGGGAGGGTACCTAGGGATTGGCGAGAGGCACATGTGGTGCCAATCCATTAAGGGGGGGTCGAGGGGAAGTACCAGGTAACTATAGACACATCAGTTTGACCTCAGTGGTGGGAAAATTAATGGAGAGTATACTAAAGGAACAATTGGGGGTGTACTTGGAGGAGGTGGGAGGTCTGGATAGTCGGCAACATGAGTTTGTGCCAGGTAGATAATGTCAAACTAATCTTGTGGAGTTCTACGAATGGGTAACATCAGAACTGGACAGGGGAAAGCCTGTGGATGTATTATTCTTGGACTTCAGCAAGGCGTTTGACTCTGTCCCCCACAATGGTCTGGTGGAGAAACTGATGGGGTTGGGAGTAGGCCCTTTGATGGTTAGATGGATTGAAAATTGGCTAGCTGGAAGCACCCAGAGAGTATTGGTCTGTGGGGAGCTCTCGAACCCTAGAGAGGTTGGTAGTGGGGTACCACAGGGCTCTGTCCTGGGTCCGATCCTGTTTAATGCATACATATCGGACATCAGGGAGGGTATAGGGTGTGAAATGAGTCTCTTCACTGATGACTCCAATATGGGAGCAGTAGTTGAGGGAGAAGAGGGGAGGTTGGCCCTGCATGGGGACCTGGACACCCTGGAAAGCTGGACTCACACATGGAAATTAAATTTCGATATCACCAAGTGCAAGGTGTTACATCTTGGACGGGGAAACCCTAAACACAGGTACATCCTGGGAGGGGAGACGCTGGAGGCCTCAGTAGGGGAAAAAGACCTAGGGGTCATGGTGGATGCATGTATGAATAACTCTGAGCAGTGCAGGAGAGTGGCTAGCAAGGCAAACAGGATGTTGGGATGCATCATAAGGGGGATCACCTCTAGGAGCAAGGAAGTGATTCTGCCGCTGTACAATGGACTGGTTAGACCACACCTTGAGTACCGTGTACAGTACTGGAGACCACACTTGACGAGGGACATACAGTTCCTGGAGAGGGTACAGAGGAGGGCAACTAAGATGATACGAGGGCTAGGGGATTTGACGTATGAGGACAGACTTGAGGGGCTCTGCCTGTTTTCATTGGAGGAGAGGAGAGATGGGGGGAAATGACTGAGGTCTTCAAGTACCTCAAGGGAATAAATAGGGTAAACATGGAGGGGATCTTTAGACTAAAGCAGGGCGGTATCACCAGAGGGCATGGTTTGAAGTTGGAAGGTGGAAGGGTGAGGGGGGAAAAGTGGAGGAGGTTTTTCACTGAGAAGGTGGTGGACCCTTGGAATGCACTGCCTGGTGAGCTGGTTTAGAGATCCACAGTGGAGGGTTTCAAGAGAGGGTGGGACAGACACAGAAAGTGGATGTATCAGATGATGGCCTGTCCCAGGGGGGTGGGGATGGATGATAGGGGTTTCTTGAGCACAAGGGGGGGAGGGCTTCAGCAACCAACTAGGGATCTGAGGTTTGAGCAGACTCGATGGACTGTAAGGCCTAATCTGCTGGCAAATAGTATGTTAGTATGTTAGTCGGGGGGGGGCAAGTGCCTGTCACATGACACAGTGGACTGCATTGGAAAGAATATTTACAGGTGGTGGGCCATACCCAGCTGTGGTGCAGGCAGCCAGAGGGGCTATGTTGGGCTGGCCTCTTGCCATGTAAATGTTTTGTAAGGTGGGGAGCTACAAGCCCACCCCACATACACTGGGGATGTGAATGAAACATGAGGCTTACTCAGAGGTAATTTCGGGAAGGGGAGGGGAGGAGCATGCATCAATTTAAGGGGTTGCAACGCAAATTCGGGAACAGCAGGGCAGCGACCTAACTCAGACAGGCGCGTGAAGACATTGTCCACCTTTGGGGACAGGGCCTGAGGCAGGGAGGAATGAGGAGGCAGAGTGGAGGGACGCTGGAGAAATGATAATGACCAAGGTTTTGTTGCGGTATGATGTTGTCCCTTCTTGTACAGTTTAAGTACAGCAGATAGGATGCCACCCAGAAGACCCACCACATTTAGTGCTTCCAAGTTGGCTGATGCAGCAAAGTTGATGAAACAGATGACGGAATTGGTTGAAGCAGTGAAGAAGAGGGAGGTGGAAGAAGAGTCCCTGAGGAAGCAGAAGGAGACTGAGTAAAGGAAGGGAGCTGGGACGAGAAACAAGAGGAAGAAGAGGGTGCCATCTATCCAGGTCCCTGCAGGACCCCAGGCAGATGGGGGCAAGGAAGTAGATATGAGTAATGAATCAGACTTGAAAGAATATATAGAGGGCTTGATAGGGGATATGGGGAAGGAAGGGGTTTCAAAAATGGAACAAGACCTGCTTTCCATCAAAGAATAGGGAAAGCAGGGTAAGGGAGGAGTGGGCAAGGGGGTTGGAGATAAGAAGCCATGCGAAGGGCCTCCCTTTTTCATACTGGGTGACCACGTGTCGGCCTCCATTAGGGAAAAAATTTGGAAGGGCAAATAAAGATATATTCAGTTCGGTAGACGAAGAGACAGCCAAAAGATACAAGCAGCGTGAGTCAGTGGGCAAGTCAGAGATGGCAGTAGCACTGGCTGTGGTGGGGCACAAAGCTGAAGAAGCTAGGTGGAAAGGGAAGAATATTGACACATGGCAAGTGGGTTTCCTAATTTACAGTGCCTTGATGCTGGAGAAGCAGCCAGACCTGGCGATCCCATTATTGATGTATATGGCAATAATTAGGGATGCATACAAGGGGAAGCTGGGTTTCAGATGGCTAAAATATGATGAGGCTTTCCAGAGGAGGATAGTGGCTAAGGAAGACTTAAGATGGGACTGCACCCATGCAGAATTTGGGCGCGGACGCTGTTGGGCCCAGCAGCAGGTCAGGCAGTGGAACGGTCGAGGCATGTTTCACCCGTCTGGGCAACAAATACCTGCTGGGCTTTCAACAGGGCATTCTGCTCATGGCTGAGTTGCAAATTCAGGCATGTATGCTCATGGTGTGGGGGGCACACCTGGTGACAGGGTGGGCAAGGGGTAGAGAGAGTTAGTCAGGCTGAGGGGCAGCCCCTGAAGCAGCCTTTTCGTAACAGGTGTGGGGGGACCAAACAGGGGGCGGGGGGCCGACAGGCAGGGAGAGCAAGCAATCTTCTACGGGTGGAGCTAAAAGGGAATAAGGAAGGGGGAGGTGGGGGTATGCTCTTGGCCACACCCCCGTAAAATTGGGGGTGGTGGAAGGCTGGATGGCAGGCTATCCAGACAAAGCAGGTGCGGAGTTACTATGGCTGGGGTTTAAGAGCGGTTTTCCACTGGGTTTCAAGGGGAAGCGGGAGTGGATGAAGGTGAAGAATTTGGTTTCAGTAAAAGAGAAGGAGGACATAGTAAGAGGGAAGTTCCAAAAGGAAGTCAGAGCGGGCAGGGTAGAGGGGCCGATGCTGGAACCCCCTTGCGACCATTTTAGGGTGTCCCTGCTGGGGGTGGTGCCAAAGAAACAGGAGAAGGAGTTCAGGCTCATACACCAACTGTCCTACCCTGATGGCAAGTCAGTGAATGGAAGGATACCGGACAGCCTGAGGGCAGTGTCTTATGTCTCCCTAGATCAGGTGGTAGAATTAGTGAGGGCAACAGGGGGCATGTTTGGCTAAGACGGACATAGAGTCTGCTTTCCGGTAGCTGCCAGTCAACCCCATGCATTGGGACCTGCTAGGTTTCCAATTCGATGGGGTACCATACATCGACAAGGTGGTGCCCATGGGTTGCTCAGTGGCATGCACCACATTTGAGGCTTTCAGCTCATGGGTACAGTGGGTTTTTGGGTCACAGTATGGGCATAAGAGAGTGGTCTGCTATCTGAACAATTTCCTGTTGATAGGAGCCAGTAGGGAGGAGACGCAGGCAATGTTGGGTGACTTCCAAGACATGTGTGACAGGATAGGGATCCCCCTGGCAGCAGAAAAAAATGGAGGGACCGGCCCGCAAGTTAGAGTTTCTGGGATTGAGTTGGATGGGAGGGAGAGTGCTTCCATTTACCGGGGATATGGTAGTGAGACTGCGGGGGCTGCTTGCACTAGTGGGGGGAGAAGGGTGCCGCTGGTACAGGTACAGCAACTACTGGGGCACCTAAATTTTGCCTGAAAAGCCATAAGCCCGGGCAGAGCTTTCATGAGAAGATTGGAAAGGGTCACAGGTAAGGCAAGGCAGCTGCATCACTGGGTGGACATAAACAGGGGCATAAAGGAGGATCTTCAGGTATGGGAAGAATTCCTGGAGTCTTACAATGGGGCAACTTTTAGGCAGGAGGAGTGGGCCTCCAGCATTGACATGGAGTTATACATGGACACAGCAAGTGGCTACGGTCTGGGAACCTATTTCAAGGGGGAGTGGATGTTGGAGTCATGGCCGGACAGCTGGCAGGAGCAGGGATTGATGAAGGACATCACTTTCCTTGAAATATTCCCCATTTGAGTGGCACTGGAAACATGGGGAGCATGCATGGGGGGGGAGCAGGACAGTATTCTGGGTTGACAACAAGAGCGTAGTTGAAGTGATCAACAGGCAGAGCGGGCTGACAAAATCCGTGGGGTGGGTCCTACGATGCATGGTATTGCTGGGGCTGCAGCTGAACCTGTCTTTCAGGGCACAGAACATCGAGGGCATACGGAATGAAGTGGCTGACAGTCTCTCTCGGTTTCAGATGGAACGATTTTGGGAGCTGGCCTCAGAGGCAGTGCCTACTCGGACCAGGGTACCGGAGTGGATATGGGAGATTGGAGGCTGAGAGCCAGGGCACTATACAGAGGATCACGGGTAGCCAACACCCTGAAGGCTTATGAAGGGGCATGGTCCAGTTTCCAGGCATTCAGAGCCTGGAGGGATGGGATATGGGCAACACAGTCAGGGAGGAGCAAGTCATACAGTACATGGTGTCAAAATGGGAAGAGGGCGTGGCACCGTCCACCATGGGGTCCAGCTCGCAGGGATCAGCTGGACGTGTCAGGACAGAGGATGGGAAGACATTGCGAGCAGCAGCACCATCAAGAGGATGACACTGGGTTGGCAGAGAAGGCAGGGCACAAGACGGGATGGGAGAAGACCCATCACGGGGCCTCTCCTCATGAGGATAGTGGGGGCATTGTCGCATGTTTGTACATCAGCAAGTGAGGTCTGCCTGTTCCATGCTATATTCATGGTCATGGCAAAAGGGGCTTTCAGGGTAAGTGAGATGGTGTTCCCCAGAAAAGGGGCACTGGTAGAAGGTCTCCAGAGGGAGAACGTGAGACTGGAGGATGGAAAGGTGGTCACAGGGCTACAGAGGTCTAAAACAGACCAGTAGGGAAAGGGCGCATGGTGGTGATCCATGGGCAAGGGGGTGAGGGTGTTTGTGTGGTCCAGGCCATGTGGGATTATAGGACGAGGTGGGGCCGGTGGCCCAGGGCCTGGTTTATACATGGAAACGGGGAACCAGTTCCAGGTTTCCAGGTGGGGGCTGTATTAAAGAAGGCTGTGGCATTCATGGGGGAGAACCCGGACGAGTTTGCACCACACTCCTTCAGGATCAGGGTGGCATCAGAGGTTGCTGCAACTGGGAAGGGAGAAAGGGAGGTCCAGAGGGTGGGCAGGTGGACATCAAAAGAGAACGCAAGTTTGAAAGATACCTCCATATCCTACACTTCCCCCGGGGAGGACCCTTTTTACTAGGTTCCACTTTAAGGTATTTGAGAGTAACAAAAGAAATGGTTTATATCTAGGGGAAAAGAATAAGGAATATAAGTGTAAGTGTGGCTTAGGAGAAGATAACCTAATGCACTTAGTGATTTTATACCCCCTCTATGAGAAACACAGGGCCATTTGGCTGGGCAATATACTCAAATCACAATCCTACCAGCCAATGCAATTACTGACATATCTATTTACAAACACAGACCCTGTAATTCTGAGCTCCGTGGTCTCTTTCCTTAACAGAATTGATCAGGGAAGGCTTCATTTGACAGGATAAATTTGAACTGATTATTAAAAGGGCAGAACGTAAAGAATAATCATAGATTTAATTCCAACAAGCCCTAACCAAAACTGCATGATGATCACTCATGAATGATTAATCAATGAATGTCAGCAAATGTACCATCTGGTGTAATTCAATGAACATTACCCGTCTGTACAAACTATCTCCTCTGAATAACCGGGCGCCTATCAACTTTGGGGACATTACTGTAAACGTTAAACTTTTTGCTGTGGATTCTATAAGTTTTTAATGATTTTATTACTCACATTACTATAAGAACATAACCGCTTTTATGAAATAAGCTGATAGCATTTTAATGTGTAATAAGTTTTTATGTCATCCTGTAAGCAGAATACGTTCACTATTTAAATGTTTTTCTTTTATTTATTTACTTATTTATTTGTAATGGCAATGTTGCCAACCAATAAACTTAAACTCAACTGACATCAAAATATTATAAGAGGTATATACGGGCTTGACAACTGCTAACCAATGTCCCCCTTTTCACTCCCCACAGTAGACACGAAGAGACAGGTGTGGATTGTGGGACACTTGTTCATCTATTGGGCAGAGAGGTTTGCAGCCGCCACAAGACTAGGGACTCAGTTGCCCTCTGGGAGCGGAACACACCAAGGTGCAGTGGAAGGGCCTGAGAGGCATGAGGTGGGTGCAGCTGCTCCCCCTGATAGAGGAGCTGCAGGTGCGCTGGGCTGTGCCAGACAGAATTATTATCCACCTGGGGGGGAACGATTTGGGATAAGTGCCATGGGGATCCATGCTGAAGGACATTCTGAGGGACCTAGAGAAGGTGAAGAGTTGGTGGCCGCAAGTAGTCATAGGTTGGTCAGAAGTCACATCTAGGAGAGTATGGAGGGAAGAAAAAGGGCCAAAGGCAATAGAAGTGGCTAGGAAGTGGCTAAACAGGAAGGTGGCCAGGGGGTAATAGAAATGGGAGAGGTGCACATCCGGCACAGGGTTATATCGTTTGAACATGAGGTGGTCTACAGGTTGGACGGGGTCTACCTGACCAAATTCAGCATGGGCCTGTTCCTCCAGCCTTTCAGGGAGTTGGTAGGGGATATTAATAAGAAAGGAAAAAGGGGTTGACCCGCAAAGGGGAGCCCCATCTTCTAGCACAAGCGGGAGATGGGTCAATGGAAGGGGTTGCCTAGGGAGCAAGGGGAAAATGGGGGGGCAGGTAGAGGGAGGAGGGGGGCAGGTGCCACAAGCTGGGGACAATGGAACCCAGGTGTGGAAGCAATGGGGAAGGGGGGAGGGATATAGAGCTAGTGGGTGGATCCCTGTGTCCACACCTAGCGGGGGAGAGTGGTCCAGGTAGGTGGTATCCGTGTTGGTGATTGGAAGGGTGGGCCGGATATTGGTGTCCCAACCCTGAGAACAGAGGAGGAGGAAGATGAAGAAAAGCTGGAGAAGAACCACGAGGGGGAAGACAGGACTGCTAGGTCCTTGAAAGAAAGGGGACTGTTATGTCCACTGTGTAAAGATTTGACTTTGTAAAAGATATGGTTAAATATGTTGTAAATACAAATTACGTCCTTTAATAAACACTGCCATCGAGCATCCAAAGCAAGAAATGGTGGCCTCAGTCATTCCTGGGTGGGGATCCAGGGACAATTAGGCTTGCCGCTAAAAGGCAGGCCAGTTTGTCCTGGGACTCAGCCAGGATGAAGGCCGGGGGGGCGGACAGGAAGAGGGGGGGAATGGGGCGACAGGAAAGAGGGAGACATGGGTATGTCATGATGACACAGAGGAAAGGGAGGGGGTGCTCGATGACTATTGGTCAAAGGGAGGGGCCAAAAAGGGCCAAGGGAGGGCTAGGACATGGGTATATAAAGCCACGTAATCCTGCCTAGAGCCCCTTTTCTGCTGTAAGATTCCGACCGGCCCACCCAGCAGGAGCAGAGGGGAAGTCTGGACAAAAACCAAAGGTGAAGCTGGAATGGGGAGTGATTAGCAGACTAGGACATCAGGAGGGGCCCTGTCTGGGCAGGTGGGGCTGTATTAGGGCGGACAGGGCCAGAGACTAGGTGGATTCCCAATGGAGGATACAGGAACCAGAAGGGCCAAGCAGGGAAGGGGTCAAGGGGTCAACTGGGAAGCAAGGGGAAAAAGGAGGGGCAGGTAGAGTGGGGAGGGGGGCAGGTACCGCTGGCTGGGGACAAAAGAACCCAAGTGGGGAAGTAATGGGGATGGTGGAGGGATATAGAGCTAGTGGGTGGATCCCTGTGTCCACTCCTAGCAGGGGAGAGTGGTCCGGGTAGGTGGTAACCATGTTGGTGATTGGAAGGGGGGCTGGATACCGGTGTCTGGGCCCTGAGAAGAGGGGGGGAGGAGGAGGAGGAAGATAAAGAAAAGCTGGAGAAAAACCACTAAGGGAAAGACAGGACTGCTAGGTCCTTGAAAGAAAGGGGACTGTTATGTCCACTGTGTAAAGATTTGACTTTGTAAAAGATATGGTGAAATATGTTGTAAATACAAATTACGTCCTTTAATAAACACTGCCAACGAGCATCCGAAGCAAGAAGTGGTGTCCTCAATCATTCCTGGGTGGGGATCCAGGGACAATGAGGTTTGTAAGTTAAGAATGCACCATAAGAAAAAGAGTAATACATTTTATTCTGTATCTTCATCAAGACTACTCCATGTCAGCATCAGTCCCCACAAGGCAATTCATTTCAGGTACTGCCTTACAATGTTTAAAATCTTAATAACCTAATTAAATCACAGGTATGCTGCATTTAGTTATGTAATCTGAGCAGCTTTATATACTGTACCAGTCTCATACTGTATCTGCAATAAAAAGAACTAACTAAGAAAAGAACTTGAATCCTGAAATTTGTTACAGTATCAGCCTTTGTCATATTGTGAGATGGTACTCATCCATTGGTCATTGTGCAGGAACTGCCATTGTTGCAATTACTAGCGATGATGATATTGGATGCCTGTCTTCCACTTCCTTTAAACAGAAAGCAAAATCAAGCAACAACCAACTGGGAAAACATAAAAAGATGATTGAACATCAGAGCTATTTTCTTGCCATATTCGGGCAGGTACAGCACAATGCCTTGCAATTAAACTATTTTAAAATAAAATTAACTCATGTAATAAGACAAATGAAGCAGTTATTTATTAGCATAAATGCACATTACGAATGCATTGCTTGACCCATTAGGATGGCATGTGTGCTATGTATACAGGCTGCTGCCACTGCTGTTATCAAATGTGTTTTACAAGTCAAAGCAAATACTACAGTAATTGTAACATCAACATGTGCCAAACCAGACATACTGGAACATTTTCAGTCATCATAACTTTATGATGTGGAATTTGATTTCTTGTTGTCAAAATGTCAAGATGTTTAAAGGAAATCATTGCTGACCCCTGGAAGCCAGGGCACTACTGGAAAGATGCACTCAGAAATTAATTTCTGAGCATGTCTTTCCTGTACCGCTCATACTGCACTCAGTCAGTAGCTGGCTGTGAGGGTGAGAGGTGGGTTGTGCCAGTCTCCGGCTGGGGATGGGGGGCTGCTGGGTGGGCTGGTATGGCGGGGTGGGGGCCACTAGACTACCAGGGACTTGGAGATATTACTGTAATGTATAATGATCGGGGGGGGCACTAGACTACCAGGAAAAGGAGATAGTACTGTACTTTACAATGATCAGGGGCACTAGACTACCAGGAAATGGGGATTTATTTATTCATTATACATTGATGGGGGCACTAGACTCCAGTGCTTCACATAGTATACGCAGCTTTGCTGCTGGTGACTCGAGGTCAGGGCACGGGTGGGGGGGTTGACTGTGCTGCCCTGCGGGGAACATTGCAAAGAGTGATTCGGGGGTTGGGGGTGTGGGCAGCTCTGTGGGGCACCTATGACTTGCTGGGCTTGGAGGGGGCACTTTCGCCCTGCGTTGTGGCTTGTAACATGCTCGCCAGGTTGCGCCCGCAGTTTTGCATAAATGGACACATGTTGCAAGTCACAGGACTTAGCTGTGATGACCCTGCCCCTTCTAGAATAGGGCACATGGTCAATGTCGCAGTTGTGGGTGGTACAAGTTGTGTTCGACGGCAACTTGCGCCACCCTTCTAGAATCGGGCCCAAACTCCACAAACTGTGGCACATGGGGTAACAAGACTTATGTAGGATAAAGAAGATAGGGTATAAATTTGACAATTTTATTCTTTAGAAAATAAATGCATTAATGGTTAGTAGTAGTCCTAACTTGCAGGAGAGCAAACAAATAGTACTTAATTCACTTACAAGATGCCATCAAGGAATCCCTCTCAAGGCAATGCTGCATGGGAAGGAGATGGGGAAACAAAAGTGAGAAGCCATTACTGCCATACAGTTTCAAAACAGGTCAGTTACCATGAATATCCATATTTACTAGAACATATTAGTTAGTTTTGCATAGTATACTTGTACTAATGAGCAGTTGGACCAGATAAGGTGATTGCTTCTCCTTTCAGTTAGTGGAAAATCCAGTTTTGCCCACTCATTAGAATCTACTCTTTTGTTGAATTCATTTTCAGCGAGTCCTCTAGTGTAACAATTTTCTGTGTAAAATACGAAGACTTTTTGAGTCATTTTATTTTCTAAAAATTTAGTACATTGATTATAGGAAACCCACCTGTGCTTGTATCGTTGAGTGTTTATTATTTGTGTGTGGATTTTGAATGTTAATTTAGAACATTCAGTCTGTGTACTGACAGGTGCTTGAATTGTGCTTTGGGGGAGAGGCGTATCTGTGGTGGAGGTAGATTACCGAGGAGAAAAAGGGAGTCTTTCTATCTTGGTTATACATTTCTTGCAAAACTGTGTTAATGTACACAGTAATATTTTCAGTAATTCTTGACATTTTTTTTGCTGATTGTTGTGGTGCAGCAGTGCATAATTTCAGTTTATCTAAAAGATTTGGTTATATTACTGAACTTTTCAATTTGTTACTGGCTCCCTACTAGTTAAGTGAGTGCTTTTAATTTTCCCCTAAGACTGTTTAAAAAGCAAAAAAAAACTGTTTTAAAAATAGTCCCCATTGGCTCTGTATGGAGCTCTCCCCCGTGCTTTCCCTGACCACACACCATAATTTCTGAGAGCGTCGGCACAAGTAAGCTGGAAGGGATTAGCTCACTGAGGCTTTGGCATCACTTATGATCCCTTCCAAAACAAAAAGTAATAACTTTAAAATTAAAATGTTGCCACCAGTCAGCTCAGGACGATAGAAAGCATTGGAGTATGATGCCCAATTCCTTATATCGGAAACTTCCTTTAACAAACTCACAGTGATTCTAAATGCTTTCATGAGGTGGGTCACAAAAAGGCCATGATGAAAATTTGTAGTGCAAATACCAACAAATGCCTGGGGCACTAGGGTTTCTAACTATGACATCCCACCCTGTACAGACTGGCAGGCATCAGGGGTGTGTCTTTGGATTGCAGCTGTAATGCTCATGCCATTCCATCCCCACCCATACCCTAAAGCCAATGACAGGCATCGAGGGGTGCCTTGGACTGTTCGGCCCCAGAGTTCACCCCATTCTCCTATACTGCACCCATTTTAGTGTATTTCCTTATGGGAATGGGGTGACTGTAAAGCTGAACACCCCAAGGCACACCTCAACACTTGTCCGTGTCTGCAGGATAGGGTGATGTGAAATGGCAAGAGCGTTATGGGCAACGACCCAAAGGCACACCCCAATGACTGTCCATCTCTGCAGGGTGGGGGTGGGGTTGGCGTCACTTCAGTACTTCACTGCCATTCTTATTCTACATCTGTCTAACTCATGCACTTCAAATGCTAATACCAGCAAGCAAACATTCGGCATTGACAAATGCTTGTTGTATATGGTTTACAATATTAATAATAGCTTGGTATTTGCAGCTTGATGAGGGGTTCTTAATAACAGCTTGGTATTTTCAGCTTCTTAAAAGGGTTCTTACTAATAGATTGGTATTTTAAGCTAGAGAAGGTGCTTTCTAATTGCTTGGTATTTCAAGCTGGATATATAATGGAAGCTAGGAACAGCCACACTGGGAAGTGATCGTGGTAGAAACAATGAACTCATAATTTCTTCTTCATCACTTTTCAGTTAACATTGAGGTGCTGTACAGTGCCGTAGGTGGTATATTCCAATCTGAAGAAGGACAACAGTTAAGATGATGCTGATATGCTAAAAACCTGCAAAGATGACAAAAACAATAATGAATCTTTTTTTTTCAAACACTCCCTTCCCCTTCCCAAAAAAATACTTACTTTGTATGGGTTGACAGTATCTGTGCAGCCAAAGTCAGCAGCCATCTGAAACTGGTGGACCACCAGTGGTGTGCCAATGACCTGAAAAAAAAAGAATCATAAATGATTGTCTTTCAGTCAGTCACAGCACTCCCCCCACCAAGAAAATATACATTTTACAGTATCACATTAGGTGTCAGATTCATAACATACAAGATGCTTGTATGATGATGTAATTCGATCATCATGCCCACCACGCTAAAGTATCAAGATTCCCTGAAAAGGAGCAACATGACAGACTGCTTACAACACAAAATAAGATTATGTATGTATTAAATGCCTGTGTCAATGGAAAAAAATACCGTGGCACACACAGTAACTCACCATTGTGGTATGAAGGCCCACACATAGGGAAGCATGTATTGGTGATGCAGCAGGTGTCAGCATATGCAGTGCTCTCACTTGGGACAAAGTGACAGATTTATGGCATTTTAATCATCATCTGAACTTTTCTTTCAATAACAGTAGCTAGAGAACAACAGCAGCAGCAAGTGATGTCACAAGGCAGTGTTGTCACTTAACACACTGTGATGCATTTTCGGCATTTTATTTTTCATCCAAGCTTTTCATGAAATTAAAAAAGCGGGACATTCACATACAAGATTGCACATTTCTTGGGGGGCATGGTAGTTGGGTGGGGTAATGGTATTGTGATAATTGTGCTGGTGTTTTAGCTAAATGTTCAGAAAAGTAACAAGTATTTTTACAGATATTACTTACTTTACATAATTGATGGTTGGCAAAATGGCAGACACTGTGTGCTTTCATTACAGGTGAAACTGTCGTGCCGCTATGCACGTTGCAACAAAAGTGCCTTGAAGACAGTTTTTTGGTGGTACAATTTCAACTGAAGTGAAAGCAAGCAGTGTATGCACAGTTAGCAACCACATGACTTATTACATAAAATACGGTAATGAGCAAAACCATTTCTATTGCTGAAAGCATAATGGCATGGTAGGGACATTGGGGGGAGCTGGGGAATCTGGTTTACCATCATGAGGCTTGACAAATACAGAATTAACAAAGTTAACATTAAAAAGAAAACATTTACCAGACATTATGGTCATATTTACTATGTAAGACACATAAATATGGCTTCAGAAAATAAATAAAAGCAGAGATTCATTTTTTGGGGGGAATATTGTTAAGTCTGTCTTTCATGATTTTGACCCTTATAATGGTGAATTCAGTTCACCACCTCCCCCAAATGTCCCCCCTCCCCATTTTGCATTCTGCAATAATAATTATTTTGTTCTTACTCATAATAATTTTCTTTTATGTAAGAGGTTTTCTGGTTGCCAGCAGTGCATACACTGCGTGAATTCATTTCAGTTGAAATGGGGCTGCCAAAAAGCCGCCTTCAAGACACTTTCACTGCAGTGTGTATAATGGCACAACAGTGTCACCTGTAAAGACAGCATGCCACCTCTGCCATTTTGCCGACCATCAGTCGTGTAACAAATAAAGTAAATTAAGTAACAGGTAAGAAAAATCACAAACAAAACATTACCTGAACATACATTTCATACTTAATCTGGAGCAAAAAAAAATACTAATTAAGAAAAAAAAATTAAAAGCAGAGGAGACTTTGGGGGGGGGGGGGTTAAATTGCAAGCCAAAATAATTTTTTAAGGGGCCTGTGGTGGCTGTTGCTGACCACCACTGAAATTCCACAGCCAGCTGATGATCTCCTCGTTCTGCCTCTCGATATGAGTGAGATGCTGCACACGTCCATCTCCACCACTGGTTTCACCACCTCAACACCAGTGCACAGCACAGCACAGTCAGTTCTGCCTGGGTCACAGGCTGTTGTGATGGGTCTTCTCCATGGGCACCTGCAGGACCCGACACTTCTGCTGATGCAATGCAATTTCCATTCACCACCAATGACACACAGGCAGATGAGGTACCTCTGGCACAGCTGCAGGAGTGGCTGCTACCTCCTGCAGTTTGATGTCCCACTCAGCATGGTGGTGAACAACTAAGTGGGTTCTTTGCCCACCATGCCAAGTTGCCTGCCCTTGCCCCCCCAACAGACCAGCACATTGCAATTGTTGCAGCACATGACAGTGGGGTCCCCAGGGAGACTAGTAAAAAATCCCACTCTGCTGCTGTAGCTAATCCAGCTCCTGCTGCTCCTCCAGCTGCTGCTGTACTTCCTGCTGTTGTGACTAATCCAGCTGCTGCTACTCCTCCAGCTACTGTGGCTAATCCAGCTGCTGCTGCTTCTCCAGCTACTGTGGCTAATCCAGCTGCTGCTGCTTCTCCTGCTGCTGTAGCTAATCCAGCTGCTGCTGCTTCTCCTGCTGCTGTAGCTAATCCAGCTGCTGCTGCTCCTCCAGCTGCTGATGTACCTCCTGCTGCAGTGGCTAATCCAACTGCTGCTGCTCCTCCAGCTACTGTGGCTAATCCAGCTGCTGCTGCTTCTCCAGCTACTGTGGCTAATCCAGCTGCTGCTGCTTCTCCTGCTGCTGTAGCTAATCCAGCTGCTGCTACTCCTCTAGCTGCTGCTGCTGTACCTCCTGCTGCTGCTGCAGGACCACTGCAGCAGGGCTGTCTGTGGCTGCAGATGAAGTCCCAGAATTCGGCCAGTGTTACTGAACTGGGTGGACAAGACTACCCTGCATTCATGGCACCCACTGGCCACTGCTTTGCTGCCATGATCCATCAATAAATTAAACTGCTAACACAAAAGAAAAAAAGTACTATTGCAAGTACTAATGAAATAGGTACAGGAACTAAGACTAAGTACAGCAGAAAAGACTTTTTTAAACCAAAATAAAACCTTTCTAATTAGATAAAACTTCCTGCACTACTACTAAAACTGAATCATAAAAGATTTAAACACAAAAAAGCAAACTTGAGCTACTTTTGTCACTAGTATATACAGACTGCACATTACAGAGCTGCTGCATCCCTCTTTCTAGGAGAGAAAGTGGAAGTAAATCACTGGCTTCCTGCCTATTTAACTGCCACCCTGAATCATGTAACTGCAGACCTGCTGAGACAGTCAGGCATGTGATCAGTGACCTGTTTCTTAATGACTTTGCCTTATCAAAATGTTTTTTTATTTATTTATTTATTTTAGAATACTGGATTTTACAGCAAATGGAACTTGAAGTGAACTCGAAGTGGCCAACACAAAGTCCAGTAGGGAGAATATCGACTTTTAAATGGGAATTACACGTAGTGCTATGCAAATTCAAAGTGAGCCACTTTAGTTTCCCTTCCCAAGTGATTTAAGACTTTGCTGCATCTCTATTCACCTCACATTCCAGCCTCACTTGTAATATTTCTGGAAATGAGTGCCACTAAGAGTCATACTGTTTTAATCTGAATATCATCAAGTATGTGTACATTCAAAAATTTATATACAATTATTGCAGGACATCGAATCCCATCTAGTATTAAATAGATCTAGGCAGCATAATATCTTCTCTGCATTTTTAAATATATCATACAGCAGTTGTAGAGCACAATTTGTTTATGGACTGATTCTGTGTTACTGCTGAGATGCAGAATCAGAATCTAGAGACCAAAGACTTCTTGAAATCTTCCATCTTGTATAAGCTGTTTGTCACTACTGGCCTGAGTCCAACTGTCATATCAGCAAAAAAAAAAAATCAGTCTAAATGTTGCTACTTCAGAATCAGTTCTGCTCCTTCTGCCCTTAACAGATTCATGAGATTGGGATTGAGGAACCAAGTGGTAGCACTGAGATGTGACTGTGCTGTTACTGTACATGTCACTCTCTATCTCCAACGAAGCACTGTTTATACAGGCATTAAATATTCAAGTAAAGCAAAAATCTAGCGAAGTATTTATTTATACAGTATGAATGTATAGCTGTATTTTAATTTTTCCCTTATTCCTGTTGTGGGGCGGAATCTAAAGTTAGCAGTGTAATTTAAGGGAACATACATGTAAAAGGTATACCTATTTGCAGAAGCACTGCATTACTGGTGAGAGACAGCTCAGTCATGTTTTTCTTAAACAGTGTTGGAACTTGTTCTTCAAGCCCAAACTTATGAATCCTTTAGTGGCAGAAGGGACAGAACAGATTCTGGAATAGAAACATTTCAAAATTTATTTTTTCTTTACTAATGAATCAAATGGACACAGGCAGATAGCAATAAACAGCTAATAAATGAAGAAATATTTCACAAAGTACTCAGGCTCTAGATTCAGACTCCACATTGCAGCAGCAATAGGGACTCAGCCCATGAAGAAATTGTGCTCTGAAATGCTGCATAGTATGTTTAAAACATGGAGTGATGAATTTGTTGCCAAGATTTGTACAGTATTTCTATTCTGTTTTCATTGAGGTGAGTGTCATTCTTTGCCACAGCACCATGAAAAATCACTGTCGTTCACAGAGGCTGCAGGAGTTCAACATTCTGTAATACTTTGCAGAAAAACTTCAAAATTTAGGTATCTGATACTTGTAGTAGCCAACATAATTAAGAATAAATCAGTGGCATATGTGGTGCAAAGGCTACACAAACTATTAATAGGTCTTATACTTTAAATTATCTACATTGATATATGTCAATCAGTGGCCATTCACTCCTTCATCAGTACAACTCGGGGAATATGCTATTATGACAGCACATAAAAAATGACAAAATGATTAATTCCATGATTTATTTAGACAGAAGTGATTTAGATATTTCAATATAAATAAGGACTTAACTTTCCAGACATTCTGCTACTTTGTTTAGACACTAATCATGCACATCAACAGAAAAACCAAAAAACAGTCCATATTTTACTTATCTATTTATTTATTGAATTGTTTCATCAGGAAAGATACACTGAGCAACTTAATGCTCATCTCACGGTATATCCTGGGGCAATGGGGGAGGGATGTGCAGAGTGAGAGTTTAGCTACATTCATAAAAGATAGAGAATACATTCATGCAGTTGCAATACAGGTTCGTGGCAGTTGGGTACAATAATAACAGATGCAACAGTTACAGAATTGGCAGTACATAGGAGCAACAAACGATAGGGTCGGTACATGGACCAGGCATAGGAGGCAAGGTTGACAACTGCATACAAACAGGCAGTTAGCTAGTGATGCAGATGCAGCAGGGTGAGCATAATGGATCCTCTCACCCTTATTAAGTGCTAGTCTATATGGGGTAGCATAAGTGCAGGCGAGGCAGAGGGGGACAGGGAGGCAGGTATACGGGGGTCAGAAGCAGGTACAGGTGGGTGTAACGTAATTGTGCAAAGCAGAGGTAAGGGAATCTAGGAAGTGGTGGATTTGTGGGGGAAGTGCATTCCACATTTTAGGCAAGTGGTAGGAGAATGCTTTTTGGCCACAGGCAGTAGTTCTACAGGGAACTGAGTGGATACAAGTGTCAGCCTGGGCTCTCAAGGAACAGAGGGAGTGGGTAGGGGGTGCCAAGAGAGGAGGAGATATATGAGGGGAGAGATCCAAGCCAGAATTAGGAGATTAGCTTAGCACCATGTAATGCACGCCAGTAGTGTAGGGGAAGGGGATTGAGAGAGCGGTAGAGATCACAATGATGGGTGTGAGGAGGGACATCAACAGCAAAGCGACAGAAGGAATTGAAGATAGTCCTGTCTGGAAAGGTGGGACTGTGGGGGAAGCATCGTAGACTATGCCACAGTAGTTGAAAATAGGCATGATCATCTTCTGTACCAGCTCAAGCCTAGCGGCAAGTGTGATGCAGCTGCGGTTTCTGTTAAGTGCCCCGAGCTTGGGTCTTAATTTTTTCAGAACAGCATCAATGTGTACAGAGAAGTCAAGGTGTCTGTCCAGTCAGATGCCGAGATACCTGAAGGAGGATGAGTCCCCGTGAGAAGTCCCATCAAGAATGTGAAAGGTGGGAAGGTGACTTATCCTAGGAAGTCTCTGCCTTGTGCCAAAGGACGTGGAGACTGTCTTCTTGTCATTTAGAAAGAATTGATGAGAACTAAACCAGAGTTGGACTTTAGTGAAGTCAGACTGTAGCCTGGTAGTGACATTAGCAATGGTATTGCCAGTGGTATACAGTACTGTATCATCTACATACATGTGACTGCTGGATGCAGTGCAAACTAGGGGGAGGTCATTTAAAAAGATGAGGAACAGGATGGGGCCTAGCACTGAGCCTTGGGGGACTGCAGTGGTTATAGGCAGGGGGGGGGGAAGAGATAGCATCAGCTATTCTTACTGATTGTGACCTGCCAGACAGGTAGGCACTGAACCATACTGTGGCAGAAGGGGATAGTCCAGCAGCTGTAAGGCTGTGAAGGAGGAGAGGGTGAGAGACAGTATCAAAGGCTTTGGCCAGGTCTACAAAGATGGCTGAGGTAATGGGCCCTTTTTCAAAGCCTGAGGAGATGGTGACAGTTAACCTCAGGAGAGAGGTGGTGGTAGAGTGGGATTTCCTGAAGCAAGACTGGAAGGGGGTGAAAAAAGCAGAATCAGAGAGAAACATGGAGAGTTGATTGAGTGCTACGTGTTCTTGTATTTTAGCTAAGGTTGGCAGTAGAGAGATAGGACGATAGTTCCCAGGAGAGGAGGGGTCACCCCCTCTTAGGGAGGGGGAGGACAACAGCATGTTTCCAGACAGAGGGCACAGTGGCAGTCTTAAAGGAGAGGTTTAGTAGCAGGTAGAGTGGGAAGGCTATGGCAGAAGCAGAGAGGTAGAGGAGCCCAGGGTCAAGACCATCAGGCGATGAGCCTTTGGAAGGGTTGAGTGCTAGGAGAGCTTGAAGGGTAGTGTCAGGAGAGACAGGAGAGAAGGAGAACAGAGAGGGGGTATAGGGGTTCAGAGGGGAGGACAGGGCAGCAGAGCGGAGAGGGGAGGGAACAGGATGTTGGGGCAACATAGGAATGAGAGGAAGAGCAGAGGGGGGTGTAATAGTGTCAGGAGTGGGGAAGGGGGGCACCAGGGCAGGAGATGGGCTTGGAAGGGTGCTTAGCAGAGAAGAGGCACAGGTTGCAAAGTGGGAGTTGAAGTATTCCACGATGGTGATAGGTTCAGAGAGAACAGAGTGATTGTGCCTGAGGATGGAAGGCGGAGGGGTAGAGGACGTCGAGAAGAGGGATTGAATGATCTTCTAGAATTTAGAAGGGTTGTTTGAATTAGTTTGGAAATTTGACTTGAAATGTTCTGCTTTGCAAGACAGATAGCTTTGGTGCAGCCATTTCAAAGTTCATGGTAACATTGGTGATCACCAGGGCAGTTTGAGATATTGGCTTTATGCCATGCTAGGTCACGAGCATGTTGGCATGCCAGGAGCTCAGGAGTCACCCAGGGGAGGTGCCCGCCATGGACCCTGGTTTTTCGGAGTGGAGCACGGATGTTCCAAACCTGAAGAAACTTAGAGGAGAAGAAGGCAAGGGCCTTGTCAGCTGAAGCTGTAGTGATAAGGGGGGTCCAGTCAGCTTGTGCGAGGTCTTGGAGCAAGGATTGCAGGTCTAGTGATGCGAAGGGTCTAGTGAGAATAGTTTTATATGGGAGTTTAGGCCTATGTATTTTCCGCACTACAAAGGTCATATGGTGGTCACTGATTGAGTCTGGTAGTAGCCCAGAGGCCACTACATGATGGGGATGGGAGGCGAGGACCAAGTCCAGCAGGGAATGGTTTAGTGTTTTAAGGTTTAGACACGTGGATTCCAGAATTAGCTGGTGGAGGTTTAGGGCTTTGATAGTGGAAAGAAAATTTGCCAACAATGGGATGAGCCAGTTTAGATTTAGATCATCCAGAATGAATAGTTCCTCTCTGCTGGCAAGTGAGGAGAGCTTGGAGACCAAGTCAGTGACATTGGAATGTGGCTGGCCAGGGTGACAGTAAACTTCAGTGATGAAAATGGGGACTGTGTGGGGAAAGGAAAGGTTGTTTTTTTTTTTTGCAATTTATTTCTCTTTTTTCTGGCCGAGTCCCCTAACCCCGCCAACAGGCTCGCCTTGGCCACAGTACTCAACCCTTACTCTGGGAAGCCCCCCTGGAGTGGAGCCACCAAAGCGGAACTGTTGTGGCTGAAGGGTCAGGCACCATGCCTGGCTCGTATGTGGGGGCCGGTAATTTTTTCCCTAATTAGAGTCCCCTTGGAGCTAGGGCATGCAATGATGCAAGGGGAGTGCATTTGTACTAGCTCCACCCCACATCTAGGTGCAGCAGGCTTTGTCCCCCAGCCTCCGCTAGAGGACAATCGATGCCGACATTCTGGAGTCCCCCACCCCAGAGAAGGAGAGCAGTCCTCTGGATGCTCAATCCTTTGTCTCCCCTGCCAACACCCAATGACCTGTGCCCATTCCCAAACCCCGGTCATAGGCATGGTGCGAGGTGTGACATCCAGTGCCTCAGCCCAGGAAAGGAGAGTTTTAAAAGGAGAACCTCATGGGATGACTGAACAGATGTTGTGAAGAAGGGAGTGATCTGGAGGGTGGAGGAGGTATAGATTGCCACACTGCCACCTCATCCAATCCTCTCCTGTCTAGTTATAGTAAAGCCAGGGATAGCAATGGAGTGGTCAGTGATAGATCTGGACAGCCAGGTTTCAGTGATCACAATGATGTCAGGGGCATAGGCATGGACAAAGGGTTGCAATCGGGAGATTTTGGGAACAAGATTTCATATATTTAGGTGGATGATTTTAAGGCCATTTGATAGTGGGAGTGGATCTGTGGCTGGGTGGTCATCAACTGGTGGATGAGCAAGTGCAGGGCCATGGTTTGGGTGGATGTTGCCAGATGCTAGAAGCAGCAAGAGAATAAGTAGCTGTGATAGCCTGTATTTCTTGGGTGAGTGATAGAGTAATCATTTATTAGTTTTAGGGGGGGAGGGACAGAATGATAGGCGAGGATACTATCTTAAGGAGGGTAATAAGCTGAGTGGGTGCTGAAGTGAGCATGGCATGGGGAGAGTAGGGCAGAGGGGTAGTAATGTAACAACCGGGTGAAGCATTGTTCCAGTGGGGAAGGCCAAGCTGTCAATCACCACTGGGGGTGTTAGCAAACTAGGTCGGTCTACCGGCAGGTCAGTACAGAGTGCAAGAAGTAAGAACAGCAGGAGCAAGATTTTAACAGACATCCTGGATTCCATAGTATGCACAGTGAGGGCGATAGAACACTAGTGGATGAATGTAAAGAGTTAATGAGCTGCAGCTTTTGTGTGGGGAGCCACAACCAGATGCCTCTAGTGGTAAAAAAATATAAGGAGCCAATAGGGAATTGGGTAGATAGAAAAAAAGCCGATCAAGTGATCAGTTAACTATAAATATAAGTGTCAACCAAGGGTGGAGCAGAACATATCAAGTCACTGTGACAGCTTCCCTGACCTGACCCGTCACATCCTGTCCAGAAAACAACAAATGGCACGGCACAGCTTTCAGAACTTCTGGTAAAGAAAAGAACCCACTAAACTGAAAAGTGACACAATATTGTTACCGTACCTAACTTCTTTGTGAATCTACAAGAATGCCACAAGGCAAGGTAACAGATATTCAATAACCATACAGCTGGCTAAGACATTCCACTATCTCTTTAAAGAAAAAACAGAAAACAATCTAAAATATGAAAAGGAGTTAATTCAGAGGTCTCAGGAAATCAAGATAAAGTAGAGGAGACATTAAACTGTATTGGAAATCCTGTGAAAAGGGCAACTAGGGTCCAAAGAGAAGCTTCACTATCCCAGCAAAGTGGCCACGTAGAAAGCAAAAACATTTAAAGTGGCCCAGTGTTACTCACAAACTAAAGGCAAACAGTCTAGAAATGGCAGCTAAAACAGATTCTGGACCTGAAAAGGACCAACAAAAATCAGAAGGGATGGAAGGCAATCAAGAAGAAAGACAGGCTATAGCAAACATCTCCCAGAATAAAACAAATGAACAATCAATGCAAATTGATGCCCATCCAGCTTGGGCTAGAATTTTAATTAAAAGCACGGATAAATACAAGCAGAAGTAAGACAGATTATACCACTAACTTCAAACGTAGGGGGCATTCAGAAAACTGTAAAAAAATACATGGTCAAGAAAATTAAGGATAACTCAAAAAAGATAATTGAATTAGAGGCCAGACAATTGACATTAGAAGGTGATTTAAACCCTGTTCTAGCTCAAATTAAAATCATCCAAAAAGAGCAGGTGAACTTAAATTAAAACTGGATGGACATGAGAATACAGCCAGGTAGAAAAATTGAGAATATATGGACTATTGGAAGAATGGAAAAAAAATGAACTCACAGACATCCATTTTAAAATAACTATTTACTTAGCTCTTAGGTCCTGATGCAATTATTTGTGAAATAGACAGAGCCCATACAATTGGACTAATGAGGACTCAGCAGTCAACCAAAAAAATAAAAGAAAAATTATGAACTTAATTTAGCACAACATGCTAGTAAGGAAAATAGTAAAGCATTTTATGCATACGTAAATTCCCTAAAAAATCTGCAGATAAAGTTGGGCCTCCCATAGTTGACAGGGTAACAATTAAAGATAACCTAGAGATGGTTACAGTGTTCAATACTCATTGTTTGTGATGTTCTTGAGATGCATAATCATAAAACTACAATAAGTATAAATAAATCCAGATACACTATATGAAGTATTATACAATTTGACCCAGAGGATGTAAAACACATACTACTGAAACAGAAAGGTAAAAATCCCCAGGACCGGGCCAAATATCTCGGCAAATGTTATATATAATGGCTGATCAGTTAGCTGACACCCTAACACTACTTTTCAAAAAATCTATACATGGGGGACAGGTGCCATCGGATTGGAACATGACCAGTGCTGTGCCAATTTACACTAAGGGATCAAAGCATGAAAAATGTAACTACTGACCAGTTAGCCTCACCTCTATGGTGTGTGATGTTCTCTAGACACACATCAAGGACACTATATCTGATGCAATTATTAATACATACCCAGACCAGCATGGCTTTTGGAGACAGAGAAGCACAACCACAAATCTGATTAGCTTCTATGAAACAATAAGTAATTTTGGTGGGGATAAGTCAATTCCATGCAACATTGTTTATACAGATTTTAGCAAGGAGTTTGAGTTAAGGCCACATTGGGCCTTGGCTGAAAAATGACCAGAGTACAAGTTTAATGGTTATATTATTACTTGGATTTGAAACTGGCACTCAGACAGACTCCAAAAGGTGATCATTTATTGATTTCTTTCATTTTTGTTGACCGGGTAAGTGTACCAGGCAAATACTGCCTATTTTCAGGCACGGCCCAGGGGAGGGGGACACAGATGAATGTCAACTGACCTTGAACCAGATTAAGCTGTTGGTGGTATTTTTAATGAATGGGGGAAAATTTGGCCAGGACACTGGGGAAATTCCCCTGCTCTGCAGTAGGAGGAACCTCTGGCCATTTCATGATGGCTGAGTCAGTCCCAGGACTGATGTGTGAGGAGAAGGTTGTGCAGCAGGTCAGAGAGTTGGTCTCCTCCTCGGCTAATGGGCTTGCAGAGACTGAAATGTTATTTGATGCATCAACAAATATGTCTTTAATAGAAGCAACAGATTTGATTCAACAGAAGAAAAGCATTACCTTGGATCTAACGCGTGACAACCAAACACAGTTTAGCAAAGATGCGACAGATGAAGCAACAAAACTTACATTGCAGCAACTTTTACTGCAGGAAGAAAGTTTGTTTCACTACAGGAAACAAGAGTTATTGAAGCGTTTTTCACCACCGGACAAGACACAGATCAGTGATCTCAGCTTGCATATGGGACCACAGCTACCGATGGTCACCATGGAAACAGACCATACTGATGCACAGAGCAGGATGGGCACTGTCTACTGCGGGAAAGATTGTAACCAAGCTACAGCAACTACTTTTATGATTTCAGTGACTAAGAAACCTCACCCTAAGGAGTGAAAGCAACTAAAAGGTATGCCTGGTAAGTTACGATGGGTGGATAAGCCATTTATTAATGACGATTCATGGTCGGCAGACGACTCACTAAAAGCAGCAGGGTGAATCTGCTCACTGGATACAAACAGATGGATTTCAGGCTTTGCTCCAATAAAAGTAGTGGAGGTTTCCTCACCAAAAACAGTGTCTTCCACTTCAGTGAGTAAAACAGATTGTTCCCAGAATGTTACTCCTGATATGGCCCAAGTGATGGCAGAATTGCACATGACTGCAGGTGAGAACTTGGTTTCACTTCTAGCTTTACCTGCAGAACTGAAACTAACGCAGCAACAAGTTTTGGGAGCTATACTTAATATGGCAGAAGAGGATACCAGGCAAGAGATTTTAGAAGATCACCTGAGTGACTTTTCTGACATTTCTGATATTCCAAAGTGTATACCAGCTGAAATTAAGAATAGACCTGTTCCTTTGGAGGAGAAGGGCTTTTCTCTGCCCTCTTCAGCACAAAGAAGAAAATGCTATGCTTCCTTTTTTTTCAAATACAGTGTACACAGCCAAAAGGCACAATGCAACACAACTTGTTTGTAATGGAGGTCTAGATACCTTCCCTGATAGAATCTATGTGGGCAGAACATTGTTAAAAGAAAATATGCATTTTACTACCACATAGTTAAATGCTCTTATACATGTGTCTGGAGAAAATATATTTGATGTCAGTTTTAAATCGGGGAGTGGATTAGACAGATTTTGGGCCCGGTATCAGCATGTCAAAAATTCACCACTATGGGCCCTTTTTGAAGTTATCCCTCTATCTAGGCTGACGCATAAAACTATCACTGTTTTATTTAGAAATGAGGGTGTTAGTGTTGCCGATTTTCTTTTTTGGTTAAAACAAAGATGTACTGTGACAAATAACCCTGAAGCTATATTTGATATGGAGGGGATTTGGACAGGTGGGTGGAGAATTTGTGTAATTTTGAGAACAGAAGAGGAATGGGTTCATCATTTACCTAATTGCTTTTTCTAGGGAGAGACAGATATGTCCTGTTTTATCCTGGACAACCAAAATCTTATTACACATGTGGTCAAGTGGGTCACATAAGTAGCCCATGTGACAAGATTAAATCTGCATTATGTCAAGAGGTTGATCATACTAGTGGTCAGTGCAAAAGTACTGTAAATGTAATTTATGTGGCAATGGGGGGTCACTCTTATGTAGCTTGTCCTGAAGCTATGCAGAGTATGCACTCTACTTCTGATAGTATGGAACAAAGACTTCTGATCACTACTGCCCACAGAGAATGTAATAAACAAAGATATTTGACAAACCCTTAGAGTCCTCAGTTCAACCAAATTTAATGACTAGGTCTAGTGAAGGCCTTATCAAAGACAAAATCCTACACTCTGATTTAGAGGTAAGGAATGACGTTTCAGCTCCTGCTGTAGACATAGTTGCAAATGACTACAGGGTGTTAGAGAGAGATGCTTATCCTGGAGAAGATTTGAGTTCTGCGATTTCCATGCCCCCCCAAGCCAGATGAGGGTAGAGAAAACAGGATGTCTACTAGAAAATGTCAAACTTGGTCCCAGTCAATACCTAAAGTCCCTAAAACTGCACCGCTTGAAATTTATACCAGATAACAGGCCTTATTTAATGGTGAGGCCTGTGATAGTGACTCAGTGAGCTCCTCTAATGGAATCTCATACACAAGAAAATTTTGTTAGATGTACAAAAATCTGGGGAAAAAATAATGGAACTTGGGGAGAAAATTCAAAAAGGGAAAGTAAAAAAAAAAGGAGATGATAGGATGCCTTTAATTTCTTACAATGTGTCTAGCATCTCTTAAAATCCTTACATCAAATGTTAATAGCATAAAAAATAATTATAAAAGAAGGGCTGTCTTTCATCTTCTACAATCGTACCTCACTGGGGTCTTTCTTGTTCAGGATATCAGACTACATACTATTACAGAAATGACAAAAGCAAGTAAAGAATGGTACACAGGAATTTCTTATTGGTCTATTGGTATGGATCGATGTACAGGAGTAGGTATTCTTTTTTATAGGATGCAACCTACCATTGTTAAACTTTTAGATTTATTACCAGGCAGGGTATTATTACTTGATTTTAGACTTGAGAATGTGTCTTTTCATCTTATAAACATCTATGCCTCACAATTGAAGGTTGACCACACATCACTATTTCATCAAATTAGCCCTTACTTACATACAGCTCAAAATGTGATTTTTGGAGGAGATTTTAATTGCAGGCTGAGCAAATTAGATAGGGGAGTGGATACAAAGACAGAAAAATATTTGGAGACATAACAGCTTTAAACAAGGTAGTTCATATTGCCAATTTAAAAGATGCCCTGATAGACCATAGGGGAAAAAGGGATAACACATTCTTTAAAGGAAATTTATCTACAAGAATCAATTTTTTCTTTATCTCTAAGTCAATATGCATTCAGAAATCATCAGTGGATTTAGTGGAATACTGGGACCATAAACTTTTATACATTGATTATGGTTCCCCAGCAGCAATCATTGGTCCAGGATACTGGAAGCTTAACCCCTCTGTTTTATTATAAGCTACATGTTTACAAAATATCATATATTTTCTTATATGCAAAAAATCATTGTTTGATTTGTACGATGATCCAATTAATTGGTGGCTGGACACCAAAACTGAGATCAGGACACTTCTAATGTTTAATAGTAAACAGCTTAAGTGTGATGATTATATGGAATATTTACAAAATAGGAAACAGCTACAACACCTGTATACACTTTCTCAAACAACAAAACATAGCTTCATTGATCAAATAGTACATCTGAAACACAAAATGTTAGTATATCATGAAAAACTAACAGAAGGTCTTAAGCAACAACACCAATATAGTACGCAGGGTACTTCTGAGAATATACGCCCGCTTATTAAAATCAGGATAGGATTAAGAAGAAAGTAATTGAGGCACTTTACGACACACAAGGGATGGTTTAAATTTCAAAATATAATATTTCGAATATCGTGTCCATTTATTCAAAAGCCTTGTTTAATAAATCTGAAAAAGAATGTCCTAACTTTGAGCCTTTATTTCAGAAATTAGACATACCTACTATTCCTCAAGACCAGATAGATGGATTGATTCAACCTTTTTATACATTGGAAGTTTTGGATACTATCAAATCACTAGCAAAGGGGAAATCTCCAGGACAGGATGGGTTAATCACAAAACTTTATAGTATATTAGGATAGGAAATTTTGCAGGAACTCACTAAAGTTTATAATACCATTTTGCAAAAGGGCATGATACCTTTAGAGATTGCTTCTGGAGTTCTTGTTTTTCTGCATAAAAAGGAGAGAAAAAAAGAGTTGTCTAATTGGAAGCCCATCAGTCTTCTGAATGCTGATTTTAAAATGTTGACAAAAATGTTAAATAAAAGGTTACTGGCTGTCGCTAAATATGTACTAACACCCAGTCAATCATGTACAGTGCCAGGCACTAATATTACGGACCAGTTAATTTTATCACGTGACTTATTTGATAGACACAATTTAGAAACATTGAAGGGCTGCGTATTATCATTGGATCAAAAGCAGGCCTTTGATAATGTCAATCATAATTTCGTATGGCAAACTTTATTATGCTATGGTATACAAACCACCTTTGTTAATTGGTTATGAATTTTATATAAAATTACCATGGTTAGGCCTTTTGTGAATGGGTTTCTTGGTCCCTATATACATATACATATACAAAAAGGGGTAAGACAGGGATCTCCAATAAGCCTCTGTTGTATGTTTTTAGTATTGACTCCCTTTTACGGCTGCTTACTACTACAGTAGACATTAGGTCCCTACATTTGCCAAGTGCAGACCTCCTGTATAAAGCCATGGCTTATGCAGGTGATGTGGTAATGCTGGTAGGAGATGCTAGTTCTGCAGAGAAAGTGGTAGATATTTGCCATGAATATGGAACCTATTCAGGCACTTGTTTAAATCTCCAGAAATGTATAGGAAAGCCTTTGGGTAACTGGGAAAGTTTTCAAGATAGCATAGCAGGAATTTCTGTTTCATCAGGCACAATGAAAATCTTAGGGATAGAATTTGGAGGTGCGCAAATGGATGTAGATAATTGGGATACTAAATTACAAATGGGAACTCAAATGGTGCAAACCTGGAACCAGAGGAAAATGAGTTTTTAGAAAAGAGTGTATCTTATTAAAACTTTCCTTATACCTATATTTACATTTATTAGTGTAATATTTCCAGTACCTAAATCAAGAGAAGTACAACGTTATAGTCTTTTTTTTTCAGTCTTTTTGGTGAAGTAGACTAAATCCAATTAAATGTATTATACTTTACTTACCTATACACCAAGGGAGACAAAATATGATTAATCCTATCATTTTCTTCTTCTGTCAATTTTTATATAATAATTTAAAACCCTTACTGTTGCAGACAGATCAGTGCTGGAGTAACATCCTAATGCAAACAATGTCACCATGGTATTTAGACTGGGAGAAGAACCAGTTAAAATGATTAAAAGCCAGACTTGGACACCGCCATATTTAAGAGATGTCTTTGTCAAGCTTAGATTATGGGGGATTATGAGGGAGAGGATATTAAGGCAAAAAAAGAAGAGCTGAATGGGTATGTATGTGAAACACACTTTAGAGAAAGAGACACCTTTCCCATATTTCCTTTGCTTAATAAATAAATTATTCTAGAGTTTGTTATCAAAAAAAGGATTCCAGTAAAATGTCAGGATATACATTGGCTGACATGTCATGAAAGACTAAATGTGGAAGATAATCAAAAACATAAAACATTAGTAGAAAGATGTTGTTCCAGACCTACGTGTATAAATCTAATGGAAACGATAACACATTTGTTTTTTACTTGCACATGTATTTCTACATTTTGGGATTTTTTGTATTATAAGGCTAATGGAGAATTTTTTCAACAGGTATCTTATAACTCTTTAATGTATGGAGAGTATCCACACTCTTGGGTGAATTGGGAAATGGGTACATTGAGACTTATTTTTGTAGTAATGAAGTGGTACATTTGGAATTCCAGATGTTTATTTACCTTACAGCAAATTGATTTAACATAGTGTGCAGTGGAGATTCTAATATTAGTCAATTCCTTTCTGATAAAACTGGCAAGACACAGAAGATATTTTGTGATGTAGGATTTTTGAATGATTTATTAAATCAAATGGGGCTCCGAGATGTTTACATTAAGAAGCAGAATGATAAATCTAAAACTTTCTTTCAAGGTAGAAAGGCTACAAGAATTAATTATTTTTTTATTATCTCAACTCTGAATTTTCATCATCAGAAGGTGCATATTGTAGCCACCTCAGATCATGGGTTACTGAAAATGCATATTTCTAGTTTTCAAGACACTACTAAAGGTCCAGGGTATTGGAGAATGAATCTCTCATTGCTTCATAATCCAGAGATTATGGAGGGATTTATTTCCCTATTAGAAGCAAGACAATCAGTTTTTTTATATGATTCTTCTGTTTCTTGGTGGGAAGATAGTAAACAGTATTTAAGGGAGTATTTTCAAAAAATGGGAAAATTAATGGGGACACATCAGAATGACAGGAGTCTGATTTTACGAAAACATCTTAGTCAGTTCCAGGCATTACAATTACAAGGGGAAAAGTGTTATTTAAAACAAATAGCGACAGTAAAATCAGAGTTGATACAATTACAATATGATAGAATGAAATCTTCAGAGAGGGAGCAATGATTTGGAACACAGGGTATGCATGATTTTACTAGTCCTTTTGATAGCTGTAAAACTCAGAGACGTCAAAAAGAAATTACATGCATTAAAACACAGGAGTGGACTATATTGCATACGAATATGGACATTTTGCAAGAAATAGAAGATTTAAGGCCAGATATTCAAAGCTTTACGCCAGGCAAAAACCGTTTGCACAGGTTTAGCTTGGGGTTAGCACGAGTCTGCTATATTCAAAAGGCCAAATAGCGCGGGCAAACTGCATTAGCGCTGGGCAACCCAGTAATGTATGCAAGGGGCAAAAGGAGGGGCGGGGGACCTAGAGAGATGCGCTAGGGGATATTCAAAGGTCCAGCACCATGCTAGGATACATAGCGTGGCCCCTAGAGCGGCGCTAGTTACCGCCTATAAAAGGCTGGTCTAAACACAGGGCAAAACACAGAGGAGGAGGGACCAGCACAGGAAGTGGGAATGTGTGCAGTGCCAGTAGCAGTGATCCTGCCATTGATGGCAGCTGTAGTGGAGGAGGAGGAGGAGAGGGAGCAGGCACAACATGGGCCACAATGCAGGCCAAGGAGATGGTATGCTGCAAACAGGCTGTACCGGCCCAGAGTCTCCTTCGAGACCCTGCCTGATGACCACATCATTGGCTGGTACCGGATGAACAGAGGAATGTTGAGGCAGCTCTGTGAACTCCTGCATGAGCAGCTGCAGCCAAACACCAGACGCAGTCATGCCATGACAGTGGAGGAGAAGGTGACAGCAGCGATGTGCTTCCTTGCCACAGGGACGTTCCAACGACCAACGGGGGACACCATTGGGGTAACGCAGTCTGCCACCTCACGCATCCTGACCCAGTTCCTAGAGGCCCTCCTGCCACATGTTTGGGAATTCATAGTATTCCCCAGCATGGCAGCAGAGCGCAGAGAAACAATGCAGCAGTTCCATCGAGTTGCGCACCTACCATCTGTACTGGGTGCCATTGACTGCACCCATGTCCCCATCCGTGCACCACCTGGTGATGCCAGTGACATGTATGTAAACAGGAAGGGATACCACTCCATCAACTGCCAGGTGGTGTGCGATGCGGTGGGGCGCATCAGCAATGTCTATGCACAGTACCCCGGCAGTGCCCATGACGCCTTCATCTGGCACCAGTCTCAGCTGTGCCAGGCCTTTGAGGAGGGCAGGATACCCAGTGGGCAACTAGTCGGTGAGTTGTAGCAGACAAGGCAAACACACAACAGCATGGATGGAGGCAGGCATTGCAGGCCAGGGAAGGGGTGTGGGGATGGCCACAGAGAGGTGCAGAACAGCAGCTGACAGACCGCAGTACAGCACTAACAGGTATATATGTTTTGACAGGGGACAGTGCCTATCCCCTGCGACCCTGGCTGCTCACACCAGTACTCTGACCGGGCCACAGTGGCTGAGGAGCTGTACAATGAGGCACATGCCAGAACAAGGAACATCATAGAGAGGGTGTTTGGCATCCTGAAGATGTAATTCAGATGCCTGGACACATCAGGTGGTGCCCTACAATATACACCTCAGAAGGTATGCTGTATCTTCCAAGCCTGTTGTATGCTGCACAACATGGCAATGAACCGTGGGATACAGGCACCTGAACCTGAGGGACAGTCTGACAGTGAGCCAGAGCCAGTGGTCAGGGGGATAGTGGAGCAACTTGAGAGGAGGGACCCTCGCATGGCACGCAGGGCCATACAGCACCGGGACAACATCATCAGGACACTGCAACAGACCAGAGGGTAAGTACAGACTGCACAACAACCTGAAAGAGTACAAGTGATTACCAATTTAATGTGCACAAACTAACATAACAGTGAAAACAACAATCACATCAGCAAACAAACCCAGTGTAATACACAAATAGTGTGTGCATGTGGTGTGAGTCCATGATTGTGCAGCACATATGTGGGGGTACACACAAACGGTGTAATCATGGTGGGAGGTGCGTGTGTGTCATGAGGGTAAGGGGGCAGTGTGTGTGTGTGGTGTGTGTGTGTGTGTGTGTGTGTGTGTGTGTGCACACATCTGTCCATGCATGAGGGGATGCATGCAGAGTACAGCAGACAGCCTGTGGGCATCACCGCGATGACACCCACGCATGCGCGGCACCCGCATCAGGGGTTATGGGACCCTGGGTGCTCTTGCAGAGGACACAGCTGAAGTGGAAGGTGAGGCAGGCATGGTTGACCTCCTGTATCCCCGGGGTTGGTGGAGGCAGACAGGGTGGATGGACGCCACAGGGCCACTGGGTTGAAGGTGGAGTGTGTGATGGATCGGAACTGGTACCAGTGGCAGCCCTACGCCCACAGTGTGCCTGCCTGTGTGCCCCTCTGCCATCTGCACCACGGCCAACAAACCCATGCTGGTGACCAACAGGCACACCATGCATGACATCACCAATTGCCACCACTGCAGCAGTCAACCCAGAGAAGCCACGTTCTGTCCATGGCCCCCACCAGGTGGCCAAACCTGTCCTCTGCCTGCTGCTCAGCATCGCAAAGCCCACTGTTATTGCCTCCGCATCTGACCCAGCTCATGTCGCAGCTCACGCCACATGGCATGCAGGTCCAGACGGGCCTCCTGCTGAGGTGACAGCAGTCTGCAGGAGTGGCCGGGCACCATGGCCTTCGTGTACCAGAGGCACAGGACCCTCAGCAGCAGCTGGCAGTGGTGCCTGTGGCAATGCACCAACTGCTACATCCGGCTGCTGACTACGAGTGGCAGTGGTCTGTGGCACCATATGGACTGTAACCCCAGCATGTGTCCGACAATGCACGCCCTGCTGTCCTGCAACATCACCCACACCACCCACAACCATGTGTTCAGCCACACTGCTGACACCTACGGAACCACCCTGACCTGTTCCATGGCCTTCAGCAAGCCCCACCCCTACATCCCTTGGCACAGGAATGGCCATCTGCTGTGAATATACAGAGACATCACTGTCATCCACACTGGTGACAGTGACCAGCAGTACCTCTCCCACCCCATCACTCTCAGTTGGTGCAACATCCAGGTGCCCACTGTACCCTAACACCCCTAGTGAGGTGTGACCCCCCTCCCCAGGCAGTTGCATGCCCTGTCCATGGGTATGCCCAACATGCATTGGGCCCATGCGGCCCTGAGATTGACAAAGTCCAGATGTTGGTGGCCGATCGTCATCAAACTCCTCCGCGACCTCGGGAACCTGGCTGGACATCTGTGGATCATGCTCTGGTGGTGCAGGCCTGGCTGAGAGTGCTGTGGAGAGAATAGGGACAGGGTCAGTCACCCATCCATGGACACTGTGGCAAAATATCACCACTACCACCACCACCACCACACCATGCAGCCCTCAGGACAGGTACCCACCTCACACAAGCCTGTGACAACATGCACCCACCCACCCCACAGTGACCTTGACCATGCCAGGCATCATTTCAGCAGGATACAGTGCACCCTGTGCAGGACACCAAAAGCAGGACCATGCACCCTTGCCTGTACCACATACAGGGGTTACACATGTGAATACAGACCTGGCCTTGGAAGTGCGAGGGTCGTCTCGCAATCACCACCTGGCACACCTGTCACTGCCACCATCCGCAGTGTTGAGGCCATCACCGCCATGTGGGGCTCCTCCACACGCTGCTGGTGTTCCGGCAGACCACCACCAGTCCTGGTCCTGTCTCTGTGGTGGTGTGCCTCCTCCTCCTTTGCACGCCGCAGGAGGTCATTCCAATGTTTCCGGACTGCCTCAGTTGATCTCCCACGGCCACCAACCGCATTCACCACTGCAGTCACCTCCTCCCAAGCCTGCCGCACAACAGCATCGGTGGCCCTGTGTGTGCGTAACACGTCTTCTCTTTCTTTCACCTCATGTGCAAGGGTGTTCAGCTCATCTTGGGAGAATTTATGTGCACGGATGCGCTCCTGTTGGGCCTGCACACCTATTAGATAATCAAGAGGGGACAGGTGTCAGTGGCTGTGTCGGTGCTGCAGTGCATCACACAGTGGACATCACAATATCATCCCCTACAGTGCTACAGGCCACATGAACATATCAGATTGCTGCATGTGCCTGTACTGTGCACATGCCCACATTGCCACTGTCTGGCCTGTGTCTGGAGTGGTGTACACATGTGCACTGCTGTGGCTTGTGTGTGCCATGAACCCCTATGACTGTTTTGTGGCCCATTTCAGCATCATCGAGTATGCGAGGACAAGTGCGCTAGCAATGTCAGGACACCATGCCGCATGGGAGCGCACATTGCTGGTACACTGTGTACGCCCGGGGGGGCAGAGGTCATCACACCACACATCCAGGAAGACAAGACGGTGCACTGTCATGGTACAGCACCAGTGCACCTGGCTTGCAGACACAATGTGCATGCACTGGCACATGGCACAGTTAACTGCAGGGGGTATGTGCACAATGCAGTGGATGTTTGTGGTCCCACGGTGGTCATACATACCAGGAGTGTAGCCAGATATATCCATTTTGTACACAGTCTCCAACCGTCCCCCCATTACATAATGTACACATCCTATCCAAATGGCACCCCCTTCCAAACAAGTTGTCAGATGATTCCTCTACACTCTAAAGAGATCATACATGCATCACACACTCCTCAGTGGCCAACACTAACTCAAATACTACAGATTAGATTGATAATTTTAACCGAGTGGCCTATGGTTTGTGACAGGCAGTCAACCAAACTGGACACAAATGTGTACACTGAGTGTGCCTGTCTACACCCTTGATACATACCTGGCTCTCGCTGCCCATCCCCCTGTTGCATGTCTCTTTCCATGTTATTCACTGCTGTATTCCCGCTGCAGTTCCACAACACAACACTGGTGGTGCACTGCTTGCCCTTTTATAGCCCAGCCAGGCAATCCTGCCTGTTAGTCATGTAAATGAGCGCATAATGATATGCTAATCACACAGTTTGCCCCATGCATACACTAGTACCCTCATTTGCATACTGCCATTGAATATGGCTCTGAATAGCCCCGTGCTAGCACAGCAGTGCTGGGCAAAGGCCAGCACAGAGCTATTTGAGGGTCAGCACCGCGCTATGTGCAGTACGCATGCTCATGGTTCCCCTTGTCCGCGCTGTCATAGCACGGTCTAGCGCTGCGCTAACCAGCTTTAGCGTGGCGCTACATGCATGCACTGTATATCGGCCCAGGGTCATGGTAGGGGTCACGCATGCGCATTGCAAACTCTTCCTGTTAGCGTGGCGCTATGGCATACATCAGCGCGGCACTAGACTTCAGTTCTAGGGGGTGTCAGGGTGTATGCAGTCATTCTTTAACTGTTTACCGTGATTATTTGCCCCCTTCCACAGCACCAATGTCTGTGAGACGTAGGCAAAGGGCAGTGGTGGGCCGTGACAGGCGGTGGGATGAGGCTGAGACGACCAACCTGGTGCAGTTGATGGAGAGGCGCCATCGCCGCCTATTTGGACCTGTGCGGGAGGGCGACTTGCCCCGTACGCAGGTCTGGGCTTCCATTACCCATCGACTAAGTGCCATCACAGGTATTCTACATGATGGTGAAAAGTGCTGCCATCGTTACGTCAACATCAGGCACAGGCAGTGACCACTGCTTGAATGCTGTAGGGCCATGGTTCACGAGGGGACTGTGCCTGTGCCAGGTAAGAGATGACTGTAGCGCCACTGCTGGCATGGGTGGTGGGGCAGTGTGTTCCGTGGTGTGCTTATGTGCATGGGTGTTGCTGAGCTACACATGTTGCTCATGGAGTCCACCAATCCATTCGGTGTGTACTGTGTGGGACAGGGGTAGACAGTGTGCACGGACCCCTGTCATGCTTGGCATGGCTTTGGTGGTGCACTGCACCCATCTGCCACTGTTGTGTGTGTTGTGCTGCACCACTGGGGTACAGGGTGGTCTTTAGCATACCGTGGTGGCTGATATTGTAGTAACGCTGCTGTACCCTCTTCTCACTGCAGAGCGACGAGAACACACCATAGACAGGAGGGACGTGACACAGGCCGGACAGGGGCCATCAACCGACAGGTGCAGGGTGCTTCCAATGGCACAGCACACAGCGGAGAGCAGTGATGGTGACAGGGGTGTTTTGCGTGAGTACTGTGTGATGTTATGCTTTTCCACTATGAGTCTGGCTTTACAGGGCAGGCAGTTGAGCAAGTGTGTATGTAGGCATACGCACTGAACACATTTGTTTACACTTTGGTGTACTGCATGTCTGTCAACTGTTCCTAGGTACACCAGACATTTTGGGTCACTGTAGGCCACTGGGGTGTGGCCCTATTTGAAATGCTGTTGTGTAGGAGACTGATACATGTATAACCTCATTAGAGAGTAGGAGAATTATCTGACAGACATCATACCCTTTTGGAAGGGGTGTACCATTTGGAGTTGCTGAGTACAGCATTTATAAGGGGAGTGTGGCTGTTGGGGATTGTGTGTAGAACATGTGAATGTCTGGCTACACCCCTGTACTACAGTGCTGTGTCGGGTATCATGGCCCAGTTGGCTGGGTAATCCAGGCCACATGTGGGATGGCTGTGTGCATTTCCGTTGTCCCCCTTTCCTCCATTGCCTTGCCTGCTGCTGCGAGGCCTGAGACATGGCTTGCTGTGTGTCTTAAGTATTGTTGCCATTGCTGCTATGTGTACTGATAGCAGCCTTGTACTGCCATGTGCATCATGTTGCTGTTATGCCCACCATTGTGGAGGGATGATGCTTGTCTGCATGGCTGTGGGACAGTCGTCATGCCTGGGGGTGGAGGATTACTGGGGTTGGCCTGTCGTGCCACCTGTTGCTGCTGATGATGTTGGCCTGTCTGCCATAGCAACAGTGTACTCCACCTCTCATGGCATGTGTCATTTACAGTACCACGTATAACATGTCAGTATCTGTGCAGGACATGTTGTGAGTACATTCCAGGGCTATGCAGACCATGGCGTGCAGAGGGATACTGTGTCATGTGGTGCAAGCATTTCCCTGGCAGTGTACTGTCATGGTGGAGTGGACACAGGTATGTTATAGTGTGTCCCTGTCCGACCTCTGTGGTGGACATGCAGGGGGCTGTGTAGGAGGGGTCCTTTGGGACTGTGGTGCTACACGGCTCTGTGTGGCTGTACATTGCATGTGTGCCTGTTGCGGCATGTGTGTTGGCAGGCATCCTCCAAGCACTCAATGGTGGGCAGTTTGATGTCTGGTGGGGAGTTGGCCAGTGGGCATTGAACTGCTTACTTAATGTCTGACACCTAACAAAGGCAATGTTGTACCTTTCTGTGTTTCATTCATTGTGGTGTACACTAGGGGGGCTGTTCACTATGACTGTCTGTGTATCCCATGGCCATTACAACTGTACAGGTTGTGGCCTTGTATGTGGGTGTCTTGGCTTTCATGAATTGTATCTTGCAGGCCACTGGTGGCAACTGACACAGTCATGGTGTACGTTGGTATGTTTTCATGCTACACTCCGGGGTAGGGTAGCCCACCCTAACAGTGGGAAGGGGGTGTCAGTGTGTCCACATGGTGTGCAGTTGTGGCCTTCCTGGCTACACCCCTACCTGTGGGCTCATGCTCTGATGTGGGGGCCATTGTCCCTAAGAGGGTGCTGCCCCTCTGTCCCTGTAGTGCACGGTGTTTGTGCACATGTTATGCAGGTGTGCTGCAGGAGTTGTTCTGTGGTCGCATGGTGTGCTGGTTGTCAGCCCCTATGGCAGATGCTGCTCCCACAGGTGTGTGTGTGCCTCGCCATGCCTTGACCACCATGGTGACACTGTCCTGTGCATGCATTTGGCCTACCGCTGCAGTGCCACTGGTGGACCATGCCCAGTGTCTGTGTTTCACATGTGTGTGTCTTCTTGCATGGGTGGTGTCATGGCACTGTGCCATTCTCTACACCACTGTGGGCCCCTCACCCTTCTGTTGCAGCAAGTGGTGTGGCTGGGCATTGGCACTTCCCCTGGTTGTGTACTGCTTGGTTACCTGTCCTGCAGTCCCTACTGTTCTGATGCCAGTGTCATTGTCCTCTGTGGTCTTTGGGTCTCTGTGGTCCATGTCGAGTCTTTATCTGTGTCACTTGCCACTATTGCACACTTATGTCAGTCACCCACCCACCTGTTCAGGTTTTCCTGTCATCATTTGTACAGCTGCTGTGTTATGGCATCGTGGGTGGCAGTTTGACTGGGTGTCTACAGTTCTTGTGGAGGGCAGCAGTGAGGGTGGGCCACTGTTGGGGGTGTACATGACAGGCATGTGTGGTTACACACGTGGTTGGGGCTGTGGCAATTTCTCCAGTTGGTGTCATCTGTATTTTGTATCATAGCTGTGTGACCATGGGCAGCATGTCCCACCATGTGTCATCCCATGTGCATATCAGTCAGTGTCCACTTGTCGTTCACATCTCTGGAGGTGGCTGTCAGTTTGCACTGTTACAGTCTGCACGCCACTGTGCTGGCTGGCCTCCACGTTGTTGGGTTTCTCAGCATACATCCACACATGTCGATGTACACTGGGGTGTTGCATGCTGCCTGTTATGTACTGCCTTGTCCTGCAGGCACATGTTAGTGTGTGTTGTGGTTTGTTACATACTAGCACATGGGCATGGTTGTTGGGGCATGCTGTCCACCGTGTGGTGGTACATGGTGCCTTTGTGTCATTGTCATGCCCTGATGTGGTCCCCCTTTCTCCTGTAGGTCCACGTCGGTCGTCACTGTGGGCCACCCGTCCAGAAGAGGGTGAAGGCACGGAGGAGCTGTTAAGGAGGCTGGTGCACCAACAGCGTACTCTAATCGAACAGCAAGCTGTCTTGATTTCTGAGACAAGGCATGTTGCGGCCATCCTGGATGAACGTCTGCCAGCGCCTGCCCGCACCTAACCCCTGCATACTTTTTCCATTAGCCTGCTTCCTGTCCCTGGCCCAGTGTCCCTAGCCCTGTATCTGCCATCCTGTTCCCCTCCATTGCTTTCTATTTCCACATCCCTCTCCCAACCACATTCTTACCCCATTGTTCTGTTGCTATATTTACCATTTGCCTGTTTGCACTGTTACTGTTGTTTTCCCCATTGTTTTCAATCCCTTTGTTACGCCTGCCCTTTTCCTTTTATTATGTTTTTCTTGCACCCCATTTTTATGAACGGTGTTCTGCTATGTTTTGATTTGTTTTTCTGTATATATATTCATGTTGCCTTTGTGCCTTAGACGTTCACGTTTTGCATTATACTTTATTATGCTTGACATTCCTGTGTCCTGTGTCTTTTTGGGGTGGACTTGGGATTTGACAGTGTTCTGTGGTATTCTGATTTCACTTGTGGTTCTAGGTTATTCCATTCCTTTCACTAGTACTGCAGTTGTCTCTGGCTGGGCTGTTTTGCTTTCCTGTGTTCCTGGACAGCTGCTTACACCTCTGACACTTTGTTTCTGTGGGTGTTTGCACTGCCTCTGTCTGATTGCTATATTCAGTGCTGTCTTCTCTGCTATATTCAGTGCTGTCTTAATCCTGGTCAATGTTTGCCCTGCACTCCTGGGCCTGTTTGCCCAGCTTCCTTCACTTGCTATATTCAGCTGGTTTTGCACCGGGCTATTCATTTTGAATATAGCTAGGTTTTTGCTCTGGGCACAGTTTGCCCACCGGGTAGTGCTAATTTTGCCCTGGGGCAAAGTTTTGAATATCTGGCCCCTAATTTCTAAAATGTTTCAGGAAGACACTGAGATACAGGATCTTTGTCTAGATGATTGGTTGTTAGATTTAAATCTTCCACAAGTTCCTGACTATTATTTTCTTTCTTTATTGGCCCCTATTACGAGTTTGGAACTCACGAATATAATCACTACTCTCCCTTTAGGGAAAGCATCAGGTAATGATGGTTTGCCCAGTGAAACATATGTTCATATAAATCAATATCTGGGAAAGGAATTAGAATCTATGTATAATACTTGCCTTGCAAATAACCATATCCCGGACAACATGAATGTTAGTTAGTACAAAATCACACATGCCCCCACAATGCAAAGCATCATGGGCTGCATATGCAAATCACCACAGAATGTTATGCTGGTCCAACTTTAAAAATGAATGTTAGTTTATTGATATTGTTGTTTAAAAGTGGTGAGAAGGAGTTATTGAGGAATTGGAGGCCTGTTTCTCTCTTAAATTCAGATTTTAAGATTCTTATTAAAATAATATGTACTAGACAGAGTTTAGTTCTACAAGACGTTGTTTTACCAACCCAATTTTCTTCAATCCCAGGGAGAAGGATTACAGACTGCCTTATTTTATTGAGAGAAATAATGGAAAAAGGAAAGTCACAAGAACATATGGGTTTTTTGGTTAGTTTAGATCAGGCAAAAGCATTCGATAGAGTAGCACACAGTTACATATGGAAATGCCATTTGAAATGTCATTTTCTGTGGCTTTTTATTGATAAGATCCTTATGTGTTATGCAAATGCCTCCGCCATACTGTATATGAATGGGAGGTTGAGTTCTAGTTGTGCGGTAAGGCGAGGAGTTAGACAGGACTGTCCTTTGAGTCCTCTGTTATATATTTTGACCTTAGAGCCTTTATTGCATAAAGTAATGCTAGATTCATCAATTCAAGGGGTGATACGTCGACAATTTATGTTTTACCTTAGCAGATTTTCTCTCTGGTGGAGTATTGGGAACCTTGTTGAAACACTTCACCCAGGAAACAGGTTCCAGGATAAATCTCAACAAAAGTAAGTATATTACAATTGGGTCAGTTTCTGCACAACATCTTGATCTACTTGGTATTCCCATTACTTACTCCCATTGTAAGATTTTAGGGGTATATTTTGGGCAAGATGATATGGGTTTCTTGTATTGGGATATTTTATTGACAGAAGCCCTGAAGAAAGTTGCATATTGGAATAGATGGTTTCTTTCAAAACAAAAGAGGGTATATATGTTAAAAACATTTTTGTTGAGTATGTTTTTGCATCTTAGCACAGTATATATGTTAACTAAACAGCTGGAAACAAGGGTGTATAGTGTTTTCTTTCAGGATATCTTGGGCAGTCACCTTAATCCTCTTAAGAGAGGAGTGTTGTACTTACCTGCTGAAAGGGGAGGCTTGGGGATGATTAATCCAGCATTGTTTGTTTTTTTTGTATGTTTTTTTCAAGCAAATATTTTTCCCCTCTTGCAAAGGCAAGAAAAATGTTGTGCCCCTTGGGTTTTGGATACAGTAGAACATTGGTTAGCATCTTGGGACACCCACATGGGTATTGCTAGACAGAAGTCCATTCTAGGATTACCAGTATATTTTCAAAACTGTTTTAGTAAGATTAAATTGTGGGGTTTAACCAAGTTTGAAGGGTATACCCTATCAAGGAAAGAATTATATAAGTATTTGGTTCAGAAATTTTTTTTGGAACTTCCTTGTTTTGGGACTCAATCTGATATGGAATTTAAACAAATTATACAAATGCTGAAAAATGGCCGAATACCAGTGTATATGTGGGATGTTTTGTGGCTTTGTACTCATGGGAAGCTGAATGTAAAAGATAATTTGAAACATAAAGCATTAATGGAGAGGTATTGCCCAAGACAGGATTGCTGTAGCCAGAAGTTGGAAACGATGAACCATTTATTCTTTGATTGTTCTTTTATAACACAGTTTTGGAGTGAAGCCGCTAAGCATTGGGTTGGCTTCCCTCTTCACAAAGTGAATTCAGAGATTTTGTTTCTAGGACTTATACCTCCAAGTTGGAAGAAATATAATACCGGGACAATTCATTTAGGGCCAGATATTCAAAAGAGTTGAGCCATGCGCAAAAGGGTTGCACCTGCGCAAGTCCAAAATGCGCCATTCTGCGATATTCAGCAGGAGGCAGTTGCGCCCCCAAATCATGCTGAGCAACAGCGCAATGCTAATGAAGGCATGCGCAACTGAAGGGGGAGGAACCATGTATAAACTGCACAGCCCGATATTCAGCTGGGCCATGCAGAGTTATGCAGGCGCAACCCCCTACCTGTGCCTGCACAACTTTAAGCCAAAAAAAAAGGATCAAGTAGAGGGCCACCCACAGGTGAGCTGCCACATTGCAGGGTGCAACACAGCAGCTGCCACCTGTGGGTGGACCTCCACTCATTCCAGGCGGCACCCCCCATGCCCTGATCATGGGCTGAAGTGTCCCCCCCATTAGCCTGATCATGGGCATAACGTTATTTACCCCCCCCGAGCAGCCCGATCATGGGCATAATGTTATTTACCCTTCCAGCAGCCAGATCACGGGCATAACATTAATTACCCCCAGCAGTCCGATCACAGGCATGATGGTAGTACCCCGAGCAGCCGATCGTGGGCATAACATCAACCCCAAAGACCAATATCCTGGTGGTCCAGTGGACCGTGAATCCGATCACAGGCATAATGTCAAACCCACCCCAAAGTCCAATATCCCTGGTGATCTAGTGGCCCACCATCCCACCCACCCATGGAGCCCTACCACTCTCCCCATCAGCCGGCAGGCAGCAGCACCACCGACTGCCACCTCACTGCCCACTGACTGACAGCTTGAGTAGAGCTTCACCTGATTGGTTCAGGGCAAGAGCCGATGGGCGTCAGTCCATACCGTACAAGGCAGTCAGATATGTGAATGAATGAATTTAACCAAGTTTGAAGGATATACCCTATGAATTCATTCACATATCTGGACTGCCTTAGAGGGCTGCACTGGCTCTGGGCTCTGAACCATTCCGGGCGTGCAGCCCTACCTGCCGTCAGTCGGTGGGCGGGCGGCAGGGCGGTGGGGTGCTGCCATGTGCCAGCTGGACGGGGAGCGGTGGTGGAGCTCCGTAAGAGTGGGTGGTGGCTACTAGATCACCAGGGATACTGGACATTGGGGGTGGGTTTGATTATGCCTGTGATTGGGCTTCGTGGGTCCACTGACCACCAGGGAAATTGGTCTTGGGGTTGATGCTATGCCCGCAATCAGGCTGCTCGGGGGTAATAATGTTATGCCCATGATTGGGCTGCTCGGGGTTTACTAATGTTATGCCTGAGATCGGGCTGCTCGGGGAGTAATAACGCTATGCCCTGATCGGGCTGCTCGGGGTAACAACATTATGCCCATGATCGGGCTGAAGGGGGCATCGCTCCCCTATGGCTGCTGCCTGGCAGGGCGCCAGGTGCAAGTCTTCGGGGATCGGTGCACCCAAATGCTAATGGCATGCAAATGGGGCCGTAATTAGATGCAAATGCCCCCCCCGTGCCTTGCATAAATTATGGCCCCATTTGCATGTCACCTTTGAATATCGCAGGTTTGCACATGGCGCAATGGAACTTGCACCAATCGCATCTGAATGTTCCACTTGACCACTTCATGTGGCATTGTTCCACTACGCCATGCACAGTGGTTGGTGTTAGGGCTGATATTCAAAGAAGTTGCTCAATAGCACAACTCCGTTGAATATCACCCTAGCCACAACCCTGCATGACTTTTTTGAGCAGCACAAGGGCTTGTGCCACAGAATGGCGCAGTTTGAATATCTAGCCCTTAATATTTATATTTATGTAACCCCCTTGTTACCCGGGGTTACTAGAATCCCAGTAAGACCTAGTGGTAGGCAGGGAAGGCAGCTTGTGAAACTCCAGTTAAATGGGTTTCACACTGTCTCACTCTGCTCTCAGTCACAGCTGAGACTGAGAGATGACACCACCATAGAACTGTCACAGCTGCATAAGCCACATTGGAATCTGCAGCACAGGGAGTGAGATAGAACTTTGGGAGTTTTCAAAGGAGTCTTCTGTTTACCTTCAAGCAGGAAGGAAGTGTTTTCTGTTTACCTCCATGGGAGAAAGTTAGAGTCCAGTTTTAAGTGGTGGAGACCACTGTCCAGATCTCAGTGTCCCCTCCCTCTGGGGGGGGAGTAAAGTCTCTCTGTGGATTCCAGGGGCAATCTCCTAATTTCCACTACAGAAGAAAGCTGCTTTTTTACAGTTTCTGTTCTGGTCGTATAACAGTGAAAGAAGTGATACTTCGCCTGTGGGGCACCTGCAATGGAAGGGTGAGTGTTGTGCTCTATTTGAGAGGGCAAACAATATGTTTCTTCAGTTTGGAAAATGTGAAGAAAGCTGGGATGTAAACTACTATTTGGAAGGCCTATTGTGCTAGGACAAACAAATGGAGTAGTTTAAAATTTAAAGTCTGAATGGATTTCAAGTAATGTTGTAGAGGGGGTGCTTCAGGTCATCCCCGTTTAATCTACATTTCAAAGTTTAAGTTTCTGTTTGTCCAGAGAAATGGCCGGGTATGGGCTGTGGGAGCTAGCGGTGGGAACACCCCCCATCTTTAGTAACCAGGTCCACCTCTACGGATTTCTACTGTGATTGCTACTTGCCTCATGCGCCTGGCCAGTGATGAGGTAGGTACCCAGACGTGGGTCGCAAATTGGAAAATCTCTCTAGGAGTCACAGACTCTAAGTGGTGTAGGGAGCCACAGCTTGGGAAAATATTCTCCTTGTTTGATGGGAGTTAGAAGGAAGTAAGAAAACAAATCTCTCTAGGAGTCGCAGACTCTAAGTGGTGTGGAGAGCCACAGCTTGGGAAAATAATTTTCCTTGTTTGATGGGAGCCACAGCTTGGAAAAATAATTCTCCTTGTCTGATGGGAGCTACAGCTTGGGAAAATAATTCTCCTTGTTTGATGGGAGTCACAACAAGTAATTTGGGTTCATTCTTTAAATGGACCATCAGTCAAGTGGCCGGCAGGGGAGCCAGGCCAGTCGGGCTGTGTATCCAAAGCACATTCAAGTCCGGGCTGAGTGCCTGGTGGGTCCAGAGCCAGACAACAGTAGAAATGGGTTCATTCTTTAAGTGGACCACCTTGTAGTCTCTAATCTGCATTTACAGTAAACGTAGCCCCTTGGGGGTCCATCTATGCTTTGTTATGTTCAGCTAGTTTATGAATAAAAGCCACACTGAAAACTCCCAATCCTGGTTCTGGACATTACAGTTATTGCTTTCTGTAGTTGGATTTACTTGGGTGCCCCTGTGCAGAGTAGCCAAACCTAGGTCCCCTTGTGCCAGGTAACCTCATCCTCCCCGAACCCAGGTCCCCACCAGGTATTGCTGCCAATGCCAACAGCATGCCACCGTCATTTTAGTAAAATGGCAGGGGTGAGGGATTACAAAAATGGAGGCACCGCTTTGGATTTGTTTGGGAAGGAAGGTGCTTGGGCAAGTGGGCTAGCATTTTGGCTATCTGGCAGTAGGTAGCCCAAAAGCTGAAGCAATTTCCCTAGTGTGTTGCTGAGTGCTGTGAATCTTGTGCTGCTGTTTAAAAATGCCAACTGTTTACCAAGGAGCTGTAAAGCCAAATAGTGTGCCCTTGTCCTGCATCAAAAAAGTTTACAGCATTTTTGTCAGCTTTTAAAATGAATTCTGTGAAGGAAAGTGTGGAAAACTAGGGGTAGCAACAGAGAAATTATGCCCTTGACGTTTGAAATGCTTTTAAAGTGAATTCTGTGAGGAAAAGTGTGGAAAACTAGGGGTAGCAACAGAGAAATTATGCCCTTGACGTTTGAAATGCTTTTAAAGTGAATTCTGTGAAGGAAAGTGTGGAAAACTAGGGGTAGCAACAGAGAAATTATGCCCTGGACGTTTGAAATGCTTTTAAAATGAATTCTGTGAAGGAAAGTGTGGAAGACTTGGGGTAGCAACAGAGAAATTATGCCCTGGATGTTGGAAATGTTTTCTGTGTAAATGGAGAGACTGCAGAGTTAATGGCAATGTTACATGGTTAAGATGGGCTCCCGCTGTGGAATCAGTTGAAAAAAAAAGTGCATTTTACAATTTAAATTTGCCTGCTCGATGATCGCCGTGAGGACAGGAGCCCTCGCGAGGAAGAAGAGACTCATTTGCATGGCGTCGTGTGGTTGGTCAGTTTGCCATTGGTCCCGCCCCTCAGCCAGCTCTTCAGAGACTGCCTCAGCATTCGAGAGGGAGACAGAGAGTAGTGCGTGTACTGGCAGTGGAGGAGCATCTCAAGGTATTCAAAGTTCTGTAAACATTCAAAAAGTGACTTTTTAGTTTAAAATCGGGCTCAACCCACAAATCGATCGTGGAATTAGTGAATTTGGTGGTTAAAATGATCGCGGAGACTGCCCACCGTTTGCATACAAAGGCCTTCAAAATCTGGCTGCAGGCCGTTTTACCCCATCGCAGCAGGTTGCTACTAATAACAGTGAGTAAACAATTAAAAAACTGCTCAAACAGTGATTTTCAGAAATGCTATATAAAATGTGTGTGCAGCAGTAGTCGCTTTGCAAGTAACAACTGTGTGATGTCCTGCCAGCAAGTGCAAGTCTGTAAAGCCATTGAATGTGTGCATGGAAGTAAAATAGCCTCAGTTTAAAGTTTGCAGCCAGAGAGAGACTGTGGGTTGTAAAAAAGTGCAACACTAGTAGAAGCAGGCAATCCTGTGCTGAAACCTGAAGTTTTAAGGGACTGTAAATTAAATGAATGTTGCCAGCATGTGAAAAGTCCAGGGAAATTCCTGTAAATGTGTGAAAAGCCAGATCAGAGCAAGTTGTGCAGTATGAGTAAAAGTTATTAGTAGCTTGAGTAGATCGGGTGCGCAGTGGCTTGACCCAGAGTCTAAATGTTGATGCACAGGAGTGCTGCCGCTGCCATTACAGGGTGGGGTAGTAAAGTAAACACAGCAGCAGAGGAGCCATTTTAAAGCTACAGAGTGTGTTCATTAAAGTGAGACTTTCAGTTACAGTGAACTTTTGTTTATTTTTCTGCAGTTATGGCCTCAGGACCAGCTCGTTACCCAGATCATGCCCAGGTTGCAGTAACAGCAGCAGTAAATAGACTGAGAGAAATTGAAAAGTGGTGCTATGGAGGGCAACTCCCTCCTGATGTGGCAATTCCTAATTATCCAGTGCGTGTATGCCAGATATGCTTGAGTGCTGGAAGGGATGTTTTCATGATTCCTCACTGTGCTGGATGTCTACAAAAATATGGCTTGTATAAAACGCCTCCAATTCATTTGGCTCCCACATGGACAAAAATTCAGGGATCTGCAGTTGGCAGCACACAGCATCAGGCGGAGCCTGTGGAAGAAGGTCCCTCAGGGGAGTGTGGCACAAAGCTAGTGGGTGCAGTTAGAGACTGAATCTGAAGTTGACGTTTTGGATGCTGGATCTCAGAAGGAAAGTTCGGATAAAGCATCAATAGACCTCTGGGTGGGGGGGCCCAGCCCAAGTCTCTTAGGTGAAGATGAGATGCAGAGGCCTTTGAATGGGAGGTGTTGACCTCTGCTCCTAGTGATGAATGGATAGTCTCGGGTGAGAACGACTGCTCACTCCTGGGCTCAGATCCTCAGTGAAGAGGAAGATGAGGAGGAACCTATGTGGCCTTGTGAGAAAGGAACGGGTACACAGCCTCAAGATCTTTTCTCAGAAGAATATGTTGAAGAAGGTGGTGATGCCACTGCCCTGGCTTTACAAGAAGAAGAAGTCAGGGATCTGTTTTTAATTTCTTTGAGGATGCGAAGCTGGCATTACCAGGACTGGCCACCCCCAAGCCAGGCCAGCGGTCTCAGATTGACCAAAGCAAGTAAAGAGGAGAGACTGGTTCATAGAAAGGCAAATGAGATCTATGGCATGACCTTTCCTACCTTTCCTCGGAGAGTCTGGGAGGAGACTGAGGACTGCAGGAAATCCTGGATCTGGGATGAAGCAATGAAACATGTGCAGCCTGGGGCTAACCAGCATGTAAAGAATAGACTGTTCCACGAAAAGTATACACAGTGGAAAAAAGGCAGGACACTGTTTATGGACAGAATGAGAATAGTGGATGGAGAGGGACGTGAAGTCTCCCACTGTGTGAATTATGTGCATCCAGATGGGGTAATAATTCAAGCCCCTGACCCCCGGTACTATTGGCCTCAGTGCAAGGACCTCCCAGTAATTAAGCCCATGCCTACAAAATGTAGAGCTGAGCAGTGGCAGTCAATACTGCCACATCTAGACTGTGAAGTGCCCTTATTGATCCGCCAATATGAATAACCAAGGACTTAGGTGCTCCACATTCATCAGTCTACAGTATACTGTCCTGTTCAGCAACCATCTACGGGCCCACCAGATGACTTCAGATCCAGAGAGAACACCAGCCCAGCTGTTTTCTGTTCATCGCCTGGTAATCGGATGATGTCGGACTAGCTGTTTTTCTTTTTGTTCCTGTTCTAAGGTTCCTTCTCCAGAGATGACATCAGCCCAGCTGTTTCCAGATGTGCCCTCCTGGGGTTCCAGGAAGATGTCCACCCAGCTGTATCAGAAGAAATGCTGCCAGGGACAGTCTTCGGCAGTGGACAAGGTTGGTGCAGTACGTATACTACAAATGGCTGGTAAGTCCAAAAACACTTTTTCTACCTTTATGACATTGCAGTACACACCCTACACTACAGACTTCAAAAATGTGTGAACTGTCCGCAATGACTCTCCCCTTCTGGACTTTGGCCTTTTAGAACTATGCTTCACGGGGCTCCGGCCCAGGATAGACTCTTTATTGGACTAGCCTTCGGGCCTTGTGGTCACTAGCTGGGACTTTTAGGGCACTCCATCCCCCCAAATGTGTATTGTAAATAATGTCATTATTGTATTCTAATGTAAATACTGTTTTTCTACCTTTTTTCTAAAAAATCTTTTTGGGATTGTTCAGTGTTTTTGTATGGTAGGTTGTTGTTTAGATAGACTGTGTATGCAGATTAGGAGTGTGTTTTGGTTTTTGTCTTTTTCTTACAGGTGTTCCTGGGAAGACAGAAGAGAAGACAAGAAGAGGAGGAGGGGCTCATCGGAGTTCCTCGTCAGTGCTTTATTGTGTAGAAGTTAAAGTACTGTGTTGTTATTGCTATGGTTGTTACTGTGTTAACCCTTTCCTCCCACAGGTGTGGTTGTGGGGGTAGGGAGGAAGTATTAATTGGTATTTTAATGGTTGTAGTTGCAGGTTGCCCAAGGTCGGGGAGGTCCCCGGGTTTTGTTTTTGTTTGGGAATATTATGTTAGAGGCAGATAGGTTTTCCCTAGAGGGTTAGGGGGATAGACAGGTTGTGGTCCTGAACAGCCGTAGGGACTGCAGTGCTGATCTATCAGGGCTATGCTCTGGATGGTTCTAAAAGAGCCACTAGGTGTCCATAGTAAGTGGATAGTGTAGAGGCTGACATGTCAGCTATAGGCCTCTAGGCCCTTAGTGTTGCCTGCCTGTGCTTGCACATGGTAGGAGGGGGCCTGATCACCCCCCTCCACAGGTAGCACATAGGGTGGGATAGCCTAAGGCCTGGTGCATAATGACTAGGGACAGTCATTTTTCTGGTCAAGGGCGAGTGTAACCCCCTTGTTACCCAGGGTTACTAGAATCCCAGTAAGACCTAGTGGTAGGCAGGGAAGGCAGCTTGTGAAACTCCAGTTAAATGGGTTTCACACTGTCTCACTCTGTTCTCAGTCACAGCTGAGACTGAGAGATGACACCACCATAGAACTGTCACAGCTGCATAAGCCACATTGGAATCTGCAGCACAGGGAGTGAGATAGAACTTTGGGAGTTTTCAAAGGAGTCTTCTGTTTACCTTCAAGCAGGAAGGAAGTGTTTTCTGTTTACCTCCATGGGAGAAAGTTAGAGTCCAGTTTTAAGTGGTGGAGACCGCTGTCCAGGTCTCAGTGCCCCCTCCCTCTGGGGGGGGGAGTAAGGTCTCTCTGTGGATTCCAGGGGCAATCCCCTAATTTCCACTACAGAAGAAAGCTGCCTTTTTACAGTTTCTGTTCTGGTCGTATAACAGTGAAAGAAGTGATACTTCGCCTGTGGAGCACCTGCAATGGAAGGGTGAGTGTTGTGCTCTATTTGAGAGGGCAAACAATATGTTTCTTCAGTTTGGAAAATGTGAAGAAAGCTGGGATGTGAACTACTATTTGGAAGGCCTATTGTGCTAGGACAAACAAATGGAGTAGTTTAAAATTTAAAGTCTGAATGGATTTCAAGTAATGTTGTAGAGATGGTGCTTCAGGTCATCCCCGTTTAATCTACATTTCAAAGTTTAAGTTTCTGTTTGTCCAGAGAAATGGCTGGGTATGGGTTGTGGGAGCTGGAGGTGGGAACACCCTCCATCTTTAGTAACCAGGTCCACCTCTACGGATTTCTACTGTGATTGCTACTTGCCTCATGCGCCTGGCCAGTGATGAGGTAGGCACCCAGACGTGGGTCGCAAATTGGAAAATCTCTCTAGGAGTCACAGACTCTAAGTGGTGTGGGGAGCCACAGCTTGGGAAACTATTCTCCTTGTTTGATGGGAGTTAGAAGGAAGTAAGAAAACAAATCTCTCTAGGAGTCGCAGACTCTAAGTGGTGTGGAGAGCCACAGCTTGGGAAAATAATTTTCCTTGTTTGATGGGAGCCACAGCTTGGAAAAATAATTCTCCTTGTTTGATGGGAGCTACAGCTTGGGAAAATAATTCTCCTTGTTTAATGGGAGCCACAACAAGTAATTTGGGTTCATTCTTTAAATGGACCATCAGTCAAGTGGCCGGCAGGGGAGCCAGGCCAGTCGGGTTGTGTATCCAAAGCACATGCAAGTCCGGGCTGAGTGCCTGGTGGGTCCAGAGCCAGACAACAGTAGAAATGGGTTCATTCTTTAAGTGGACCACCTTGTAGTCTCTAATCTGCATTTACAGTAAACGTAGCCCCTTGGAGGTCCATCTATGCTTTGTGATGTTCAGCTAGCTTATGAATAAAAGCCACACTGAAAAATCCCAATCCTGGTTCTGGACATTACAGTTATTGCTTCCTGTAGTTGGATTTACTTGGGTGCCCCTGTGCAGAGTAGCCAAACCTAGGTCCCCTTGTGCCAGGTAACCTCATCCTCCCCGAACCCAGGTCCCCACCAGGTATTGCTGCCAATGCCAACAGCATGCCACCTGTCATTTTATTAAAATGGCAGTGGTGAGGGGTTACATTTATTAAGTATCATATTTGGCAGACACGGTGTCAGTGGTATTTGAGACAACAATATGTGGCCCCAGAACAATTGTTTTGGATTATTCATAAAAGTTTGAGAGGCTATAAATTGCAGGAACTATTTACAGTTCTGCATCAGAAGTATAAACTATGGTGGACAAATATTGATTGGTTGGACACTGGTTGAAACCTCTATATTTTATGATTTGTAAATGGCAGTTATTTACTGGTTGGGAAGAAATAAAGAAAACATATGGTTTTGGAAAAATAAAAGGGTGTGTGTTTTCCCATACTCTTTTAGTGTTGAGGGGAATACAAATGATGAGGGGGAACTAGTATAAAGTAATTCTTGATTATGGTTTCCTAGTATGCTGAAATACTGTTTTATAATTTGTTTGATTTCTTTGTATGATGGAATTTGTTGTGAATTTTTCTTTGTTGTTTGTTTGTTAATTTCCTTTATTGATAAGAGTTGTACAAAATATTATTGATTTGTTTAGTTATTCTTGGAATTCAATGAAAAAAATTCCCCTGCTCTGTGGTGGGGGTGCTGTTGGACCATGCCTTTAACCTCTGGGTCTGATCAGTCTGCTGGTGTACCTGCAGGAGAACAGAGCTCCACTCCTGCAGATCCAGCTTTGGAGCCTATTTTATCTCAATTGTCTGCGTGTTCTAATGCTATGGACATTGATTCTCCTGCTCAATGTCTGTCTTCTAGTGATTCAACTGGGTTTTTGCCTGTGGATGAAATGTGGTTAAAGTCCCTACTTGCTTCCCACGGCGATGTGTCCTGGAAGGTATTGATGCTGATGCCAGTACTGGTTTACCACCTCCTGTGTTGAAAGCTGCTGAATCAGGTTTGGGTACTGTTTCTGCTGTTCATCCTAGTCCTCACTTGCCTAGTGTACCTGCTACTTCTGTTCCTTCAGCACCTCTTGTAATGGTAAGTTAGATGCATGTTCCTTCTGTTCGTGATGTACCTACATCACAGGCATTCCAGCAAACTGAGTCAGCGGCTTTGCAGTCTGACGCTCAGACCTCTAACAGCTCAAAATTGCTGACTTCACCGGTGGCTTGTCTTTCTGCTCAGAACGTGAGTACTACTCCTACACCATGTAGCAAGACTTTATCTCCAGTTGTTGTTCCTTCACCAACTCCTCAATCGATGGCATCTGTTCCTGTTGCTGACAGGGCAAGGGGCTTCCCCGCTCCTTGGAAGCTTCCCTGAGAGATGCTGGCTGGAAACCGGGTGATACAGGCCATTGGATCCCTGATCCTACCCACAGCCCGATTCCAGGACAGGGTTCCCGGTCTAAAACTCAGGCTGCTGCTATTTCTGAACTGCCAGCTTCTCAGCTTTCTCCCTTCCCTACTAATTTGGATTTAGATTTAAATGCAGCAGATGTACAACATCCTGTTTTGACTACTGACTCTCTCCAAAAGGTCCTGCTCTTGTCCGTCTCCTCCTTGGTGGATGAAGGCCCTAGTACCTGTAAGACTACTTGGAGTGAAGGTATGGATTCGGACACACTGTGCCCAGACCCTCCTCCTGACTATGGGGAAAGGGCAAAATCTACTTGGGAGGAATTCAGGAAAAGGGATGTTTTTTGTGGCTCCCCTCCTCCACTTCAGAGGAGAAATACAGTTCACCTACAGTATATTGGAGGCCTGGACATTGTTCCCGATCAACTTTATGTGGGGAAAACCCTCATTAAAGACTCGTTGGGTTATTTTACAAAGTTTTTGCCCTTATCCATGTTTTGGACACCTCTCTGATATTAGTTTTAAGACCCTTTGGGGGTTGGACAGATTCTGGAATAAATATGAACTAATTAGGTACTCTGCATTGTGGTTTCCCTTTTGGTCTATTCCTCTCACTAGGCCTGCTATCAAGATTGTTACTATTTTGTTTCATAACGAGAATGTTGCTGTCCATGATATTTCACATTGGTTGCAGCAACACTGTGAAGTTTTGGGAACACCTCAACCTATCTTTGATTCTGAACATTTTTGGTCTGGTGGCTGGAAATTTAAGGTGCAGCTTTGGCATACTAATATAGGCCCAGTACATTTGCCGAACAGTCTGTTTTTGGGTAGAGAACAGGGACATTGTTTCTATGTGGGACAGCCACGTACTTGTTTTAAATGTGCCTCCTCTTCCTGTCTTAGTGCAGCTTGTGATAGGTTGTGGTGTTCCCTTTGTCTCTCATTTGGTCATGCAAGTATGGAATGTTCTGCTGAGCTTAAATGTAATCTTTGTGAGGAAACTGATCTTGGATTTTGGACCTGTCCATGGACTACCCATAATAGGGCAAATTGCCCTAATCAGGATCTGATCCTCATTGAGGCCCAGAAAAAAGACATTGCTGCCTCAACCCCCCCTTCCCCTGTTGTAGTGTTGCCTGCACCCCCTCCTGCACCAGAGGTTCCTGTACCTGAACCCCTGGACTCTGTTCCATGCTCATTACCCCCTGAGGTACATACTTTACTGGATGTTCAAATAGACCAGGAGCTGGTTCAGTCCCCCCCCCAGCCCCTGTTCTGGAGGTGGACAATGCTGCCTTGGCACCTGTGCAGCCTGTAGATATCTCAGTTATGCCACCTCCTGAGACTTGTGTACAGGCTAAGAAAAGGGCACAAAAACAACTAAGTCTAGATCTAAACTGGCTAAAGCTTTGTCCCCTGGTGGGACTGTTCCCTTATGTAGTAAATGTGAAGTTCTTTCTAGGAAGTCTCAGTCTTCGGGCTTGAAAGCTGATTCTGATACTTCATCCCAACCCTTCTTATCCTCTGAGTCTGAAAGTGACAAGTCAAAATTGGTGATCACTGATGGAAGGCCTCCGCTGCTTGGGGTTCACCCACACAGAAGCACCAGATCAGGGAGAATTACCTGATGTTTTTCCCTTTTTTTCTGTGTTTCCCTGACATTTGCTCATGGCCTCTGCATTTTGCCTTACTTTTGCCACCTTAGATGCCAATAGTGTTAAGAATGCCTGAAGACAACTTCTTACCTTTCATTTCCTGCAAGATTTGAAGTGTGATATTTGTCTTATACAGGATACCCAATTAAATACTCTTTCTTTGGTTTCAGTGGCAAAGAAACTTTGGCATTGGGGTCCCTCTTTTTTTTCTTTTAGGTTGGATACTTGTGATGGTGTTGGGGTTTTATTTAGGGGTGATGGTTTTCAAGTAACTAAGTTGGTGGAGGTTGTTTCGGGTCCTGCATTGCTGTTAGATTTCACTTTTTTGGGCACTTCCTGGAGATCGATTGTAGTGTATGCTCCTGTCACAAAGAAGGGATGGGTTGAGCTCTTTAATACTATTCAACCCTATCTTTTCATGACTAGACATCTTATTTGGGGTGGTGACTTTAATTTTGTTGTGCATAAACAGGACCGAGGAGCCCTGACTGATAAGGACTTTTGTGACACCACCTATCTTAACTGTATTATTGCTCAGGGGCGTCTTCAGGATACTTATTGAGAGTGTCATCCTACAGGTGGAAATATTTTTGTTAAGGGTCCTTTATGCAGTAGGATTGATTTTCTTTTTACAGCATACACTGTTCAAGTCATTAGTGCTTGAACTATTCCAGCTGAGACGTCTGACCATGCAGTTTTGACTGCTTCCCTTGGGGTGGGTCCTCATGCTTCAATAGGCAAGGGTTACTGGAAATTTAATATTATGTTGCTGGATAATGCTCAGATCTCGCAGCAGATGCAAGAACTGCTAAAAGCCTGTATGACTCTGATTGGGCTTACAGGGGATTTGATGGCCTGGTGGGTAGACACTAAGTCTGATCTGAAGTTCTTAGCTACATGTTTTTCAAAGTCCATTACATTGACTACATATAAATGGTATTTGTCCTTGAGATCCCGTTTGGAAAATGTATATTCTGCTATCAATTCTCAACATTTAAATTTAACATCACAAGTGAAGGCAGTGAAAAAAAGAGTTAGCAGCCCTGCAATACTCTACGGCTGCTTCACTCTTACATGAACATAGGGTTTGCTCCACCAGGAAGGCTGGATTGGATGATGCATTGGACAGTAGTCATAGGTGGACTACAGATAGACTTTTGACTGAAGTTTTTTGCCCAGATGGTACTCTGTGCACTACCATGCCTGACATTATGTAGGTAATTTCATCCCATCTCATAGATATGCATACTGCTCCTTCTTAGCAACAAGCTTTTGACGAAGCTCAGGAATTTTTTTAGGAGACATTATTTGATTCTGAATGCAAATAAAACACAGGTACTCTTGTTTAGAAGTAAATATATAGAACGTGTGATTCAAACTTGGGAATTGTTACATCTGTGGGTTTAGCTATAAAACAGGTTGACCATTATAAATATTTGGGAATGTGGCTTGATTCCCTTTTAAGTTGGGACCTACATATAGATTCATTAATTGGAAGTATGAATAAAAAATTGGGAGCCCTCTATAGATATAAAAGGTTTATGTCTAGGGAGGTTCGTCAAAATGTGGTTGCAACTTTATTACTCCCAGCAATTGATTATGGGGATATATTTTATAGAGGGGCCTCTGGGATATTGTTAAACAAAGTGGATCAGCTATTTTGTAGGTTGGCTCATTTCATATTAGAGGTTCCATTTAGAACACACAGGTGTTATTTATTTAAAGAATTAAACTGGAATAGGCCACTTGTGAGAAGAAATATACATCTATTGCATCTCATGATTAGGGTTTGGAACCTTAAGGTTCCAGATTATATTGTTGAGCTGTTTAAGCTTAAGAAATTTGCAAGGGATTTGAGATCTACACATGGTGTCCAATTTTGTATCCCCAGTTGTAATTTGAATATTGGTAGATCCTCTATTCTATTTAGGGGAGTTTCCCTCTGGAATGATTCACCTCAACATTTAAGATGTTCAGGGGTTAGGACCAAAGCTTGTGAATTTGTTCAATGGTATATAGATTGGACAAAGACTGTTTATTCCTGCAATCAGTGTAAAATATTTTAAAGTTTTGATCTAATGATCAAATATGTTATGTTTGGGTATGTTCTATTTATTATTACTCTAAGTGTATGTATGTGTTTATGTTTAATTTATGCGAAACTTTGCACTTTATGAACCTGGAACTTCATTGAAAATTAGCTTTTCTGAATGGAATATTTCCAGTATTCTCTGAATAAAAATGATTTACTACTACTACTACTACTTACTTACTTTGGACTGGAATGACACTGGGGGTGTTTTTTCTTCCCTGGACCTTCTTCTTTGCCCTGATATGCTATTACAGCCATTGACTGCTCCAATCAGTTGTGCTGAGGTGACACAGGCAATTTTACTTCTCCATAATAATATGGCACCTGGTATTGACAGTTTGCCGACTGAATTTTATAAGGCCTGTTGTTCTTTGCTTAGTGAAATACTCTCTGTGGTGTTTAATTGGACTTTGTAGCAGCAATCTTTTGATTTTTACTTTTGTACTTTGGTTCAAATTTTGTTATATAAGAAAGGGCACAGGGGTGACCTTTCAATATTGGCGGCCATTGAGTCTCCTTAATACAGATTTTAAACTTTTAATGAAAATTTTGAATACCAGACTGTTGACAGTGGCTCCTGCTTTGATTTCCCTTCACCAGACCTGTTCTGTACCTGGTAGATCAATTAATTCTAATCTTCTCTTGCTCAGGAAATTGGTAGAACTTGGTAAAGGAGATAAAGTAAAGGGGTTTCTTACGTCTTTTGATCAAGAAAAGGCATTTGATCAGGTTCCACATGATTTTTTATTTAAGGTCTTAAGATCGTATGGTATTCCAGAAAGTTTTGTGACTTGGCTTGCCTTATTGTATAGACATGCATATGCACTACCCCTGGCGAATGGATTCCTGGGTTCCTATATACCTATCTGAAGGGGGGGTGAGGCAATGGTGCCCCTTAAGCCCCCTGCTTTATGTCTTCAGTTTGGACCCGTTGTTGAGAATTATTACCCAACATGCTCTAGTTATTGGTGTTACCCCCCACAAGGTACAGTAAGTGCTAAGATTTTGGCTTATGCAGATGCTGTCTGTGTGTCTGTTGCTGATGCCCCTCCTGGTAATAGAGTGTTACATCTTTTTTCTTCTTATTCCACAGTGGCAGGTGCCTACTTGAACAAAATTAAACATATTTTGTACCCTCTGGATACTCTGACTCCTGCTATATTGGATTTACAAGGCATTTCAGTTTTGCAGGGGACAATTAAAGTTCTGGATATTAGTTTTGGGAAGGTTGATAATGCTTTTCTCAATTGGTCTACAAGGATAGCTGTTGCTAAACCTGAGGTAGCGTTATGGAAATCCTGGCAACAATCCAAACGTGTGAAGGTAACTATTGTTAAGACGTTGCTTCTTCCCCTTTTTTTGTATCTTAGTGTAGTGTACCCTGTCCCTCCTGATTTGGAAACCACTTTGCTTAGTCTGTTTTTTCAAATCATTTGGGGGAGTCAGTTGAATCCGATCAAGAGGGATGTGTTGTATCTCCCTATAGCACAAGGTGGTTTGAACAGTGTTAACCCCATTACTTTTTATTATACCATTTTTTTTTCACTGAAACTTGATTGACCTTAGTTGTCCTCACTCTGTGATGTGGTTGGTTCATGTGGATTCTTGGTTAGGTCCGTTATACAATAGTTGGAATGTGACAGGTAGATGGGCACCACTGGCTTTATAATTTCCAGCATATTTAAGACCGCTATTAAGAAACTTACTAAATGAAAAGTGCTTCCAGATCAGGTTTTTTCTAGATCAAGTAAATTTCTTTATGGGGTTTTGCAATCCCAGGCTCATTCTGTTATTCCTGTGAATAAGGACATTCCTGATTGTTAGACTAGTCGCATACTTCAAGGCCTGATGGATAACTTGATCCCTTCTAGACTATGGGATGTGTTGTGACTTAGTAGCCAAGGCCAGCTTAATGTTAAAGGCAATGCTAAACATAAACTGATATCTGACAGAATATGTCCTAGGAATACTTGTGTGGCTCAGGAGGAAACAATGGCCCATTTTTATATTCACCGTCCTTATACACAGGACTTTTGGAATACCTTATCTGTTCACTGGAGTCAGTCTTTTTGGAAGGCTGTTACTTATGTGGAAGTTGTGGGTGTTTTTTTGTTGCGTCATACTTCCCTGGATGCTGGCATTTTGAGACTTTTATTTGTCATGTTTAAATTTCATTTGTGGCAGGTGAGATGTCAGCTTACTCTGGGACAGATATATCAGTCTCCTTCCTGTGTTCTTGAACATGGTGAACATGATTTATCATATCAATGTTTTTCAGAACAGCAAAATTTGTCTTATGATGCACGGATTGTACATTGGAAGGAGGTACCCTTTCTGAAAGATAAAATTGGATGATTTTTTTCTTCTCTATCTTTTGTTCCTATTTGCATATTAGTTCATGTGATGTTTTCTCCCCAGTTTCATGTTCTGTTTTTTTTCTTGATTGAATTTTGTTTCCTTCAGTTTTGTTTTCCTTTATTGCATTTTGTAACTGCTTTATTGGTTGCTTTTCTGCTGTACTGCTTCATTAATAAAACCTTTCCCTACTCTTGCACCAGGGGCTCTTCTCCTTGTGAGCAGGACTGGAGAAGCCCAGTTTGGAGCCGGACAGAGGAGGAAGCTCTGATGTGGAGGCGATGAGAATGAATGTGGATGAAGCTGAGGGACAGGCCTCTACCCCAGTTCCAGTAAATTAGGAGACTGAAGAGGATTCCTTTGATGCCAAAATGGAGGAAACTGGGGCATCTGCAAAAGCTACAGAAGAGGTGGAAAATACAGGAAAAAGCAGAAAAAAGGTAACAAATGCAAAGGAAAAAGAGTTGATGGATAATTCAGTTTCTGAACAACAGTTGTATGCAGTGTTGCAGCAAGACAAAGAAGAACACTGAGTAAGCAAAAAGAAATTAAGGAAGCCTTAAGTAAATTGCAAATGGTAAATCCGAAAGAAGAGGCTAAAATAAAGCAACAACAAGAAAAAGACACTCTGCAGACCCCTTACAAAAAAATATAAACATTTCTGCTGTAGGTGCAACATCTACGATAGCAGATGAAGCAGCCTGTGCTGTAACACAATTTCAAAGAGACCAGGACCAGAGTAATGCTACGGTGTTCTCCTTTGTGGCTAGAAAAACAGAAACATTGCAGGGCAAGCAAATAGAAAAAAAAACAGAGCAAACAGTAACACTGCTTACAAAGTTAACTTCTTGGACTCCAGATAAAAGCCTGCTGGTGGCTGGATGGTCTGAATTGCTGACACGGAGAGGTGCAGGAGCAAGCAGTAGAAGTGAAGCAGAGGTTCCGATGCTATTACCTGGATCTTTGCTAACTCATGCTGACATGGCATTGGTAAATCCAGAAGAAGAAAAAAAGAAAAATAATGTGGGCAAGAAGACACCAGAACTCAGAGAGTCATCAGGAATGGCAGTTCCGGGGGTTGTTACTCCTGGCCTAAAATGCTCTCCGAGTGATGTGACAGGAGGAAACATCTAGGAATGGAGAACAGAGAAAGAGCTTTTGGATGCAGGATGGTGCGGTCACCAGATACCGGCAAATGGATATCAGGCCCAACTCGACAGCAGCTGTGCACAGCAAAACAGGAGAAGGCAAGTACAGATTTACCCGATATGGACACTGACAGTGTAACAAAATCACCTCTAAATCTACCAAAAGAGCTGGAACTCACTCAGAATCTGATGTTGAGACCAGTATGTTATAATTCTCTGAATGACAATCTTCAACCAAATGTGGCGAATAATATAAACACTGAAAATATAAACAATGAGCAAGAAAAGGTGCCAGATGCTCCCCTGAATACTGTCAACAGACAGTCATGGCCCTATGCTTCTCTTTTTCATGCCCCAATTATTACCAGCAAAAAGACATTATGCAATTAGGTTGTTATATAAAGGGGGTATGGATGTATTACATAGAAACATAAAAAACATAGACGTTGACGGCAGATAAGGACCACAAGGCCCATCGAGTCTGCTCATTTCTTTTTCTACCTTATAAATGTGACATCAGTCTTTGCTCTGTCAATGGCCTATGTAGTCATACTCATCTGTATTGCTCCCTTATGCCTATCCCATGCCTGTTTGAAGCCCTGCACTGTATTCATATCCACCACTTCCTGAGGTAGGCTGTTCCATCCATCCACCACCCTTTCTGTGAAAAAGAACTTCCCCACATTACCCCTTAATCGGCCTCCCTCTAATCTCATGCTATGTCCTCTTGTCCTGCTATTTTTCTTATATTGAAACATGTTAGACTCTTTCACCTTGTTAATGCCCTTAAGGTGTTTGAATGTTTCTATCATATCACCTCTCTCCCTCCTTTGGTCTAGGCTATACATATCTGTCCTCATATATTTCCTGATGCAGTCCCTGCACCATTTTGGTTGCCCTTCTCTGGACTGCCTCAGTTTGGTTAATGGCCTTGTGAAGATGTGGCCTCCAGTACTGCATGCAGTACTCCAGATGGGGCCTAACCAGTGTCTTGTAAAGAGGGATTATTACCACCCTCTTCTGATTTGTGATACCCCTACTAATACACCCCAATATCCTCCTAGTCTTACCTACTGCTTTAGTGGTCTGCTTGGATGATTTTAGGTCATCAATGATGATGATGCCCAAGTCTCTTTCTTGCCTTGTGACTGCCAGCAACTCCCCTCCCATCCCATAGGTGGCTTCAGGGTTTCTCTTCCTTATGTGCATGATCTTGCACTTCTTTGCATTAAACCCCAGTTGCCACTCTTCTGACCATTTTGCCAGTTTATCCAGATCTCTTCTCATTCTGCCCACCCCATCTGGATTACCTACTCTGTTGCAGATCTTGGTGTCATCTGCAAACAGACAAACCTTATCCTCCAGTCCATCAGCAATGTCACTGATGAAGATATTGAAGAGGACTCGCCCCAGAACTGATCCCTGAGGTACCCACAAATGACTTGCATCCCCGCTGGCTGTATACCATTTACCACCACTCTCTGTTTTCTGCCCATCAACCTGTTTGCCACACAGTTGACCAACTTCTGCCCCCTCCCTCCCAAGCCTACCCAGCTTATTTATCAATCTTCTATGTACGACAGTATTGAAAGCTTTGCTGAAGTCAAGGTAGGTAACATCAACTGCCTTCCCCCTTGGTCCACCACTTTGGTTACCCAGTCAAAGAAATGTATGACATTAGTTGGACATGACCTTCCTTTTGTAAACCCATCCTGTTTTGGATCCTGTGCTCCTATGGATTCCAGGTGTTGCACTATCCTTTCCTTAAGTTGTGTCTCCATAATCTTGCCCACTACTGAGGTAAGACTGACTGGTCTGTAGTTCCCCACCTCCTCCCTGCTACCACCCTTGTGGAGCGGGATCACATGAGCCCTTCTCCAGTCTTCTGGGTCCTCTCCTGTGCTCAGAGACTCATTAAACAGTTCTGATAATGGCTCTGCTAGTTCCACCCTTAGCTCCTTTAGTACCATGGGATGTATGCCATCAGATCCCATTGCCTTGTCCACCCTGAGCTTATCAAGCTCTATAAGGACCCTTTCTTTTGTGAAGGGACTAGTCCACACCTCCCTCCCCACTGTTTCCATGGTGCTGAGCTGTGGGCCCTGCCCTACCTTCTCTTCAGTAAATACTGAGCAGAAGTATCTGTTTAGGACAGATACTTTTACAGGGTCCTCCTCCTCCTTCTCCTCCTCCTCACATGCCCCCCTATCTCCTTTGATCTTAGCAATACCCCCCTGGACATTCTCCTTTCACTAATGTATCTATAGAAAGTCTTGTCACCTTCTTTTACTGTTTGTGCTAGTGTTTCCTTGGTTTGGGCCTTTGCCTGCCTTACAACCTTCCCTGCTTCCCTTAGGGAAGTTTGGTATGCCTCCCTATCTTCATCCTGCTGCGTTCCCTTACAAACATATGAACATACGAGATTTGCCAGCAGATAAAGGCCTAGAGGTCTATAAAGTCTGTGAATGTGCAGCAAGCACCCCTACTCTGCAGCTGTCCTCCCTTGCACCTCTTCCCTTCATTGACCCTCCCCTTGTCCTGTCCCATCCTGTTTTGAAGCAGTCCACTGTTCTACTGGATACCACTTCTGCAGGTAGCAGTTTCACCCAGTCACCACCCCTCTCTGTAAAAAAAGTGTCTCATCTCCCTCCTGAACCTTCCTCCTCCAGTCTCATATCATGGCCCCTTGTGTCCCTCCCCTCCCTTACTTTGAACAGCCCCTCTGTACCCGTCTTGTTTATTCCTTTCATGTTCTTAAAGGTTTCAATCATGTACCCCCCATCCCGCCTCTCCACCAGTGAGTACATGATCAACTCCGTCAGCCTCCTCTTGTATGATAAGTCCCCCAGCCCCTTGATCATCTTTGTTGCCCTGCACTGCACCCCTTCCAGTAACTTAATGTCCCTCTTCAGATACGGGTGCCAGTACTGCACACAGTGCTCCAGGTGCGGTCTAACTAATGACCTGTACAATGGCAGAATCACCTCCTCCCTCCTCGAGGATATACCCCTTGCAATACAATCCAGCATTTTGTTGGCCTTTGGAGCTGCCTTCTTACATTGTGCAGAGCTGTTTATTGACCCTGTAATGTGCACCCCCAGATCCTTCTTCTCCTCTGTCTGGACTAGCTGCACTCCCCCCAGCTGGTAACTCCTCCTTGGGTTCTTCATCAGAAAATGCAGCACCTTGCACTTTTTGACATTAAACCCCATTTGCTAGGTGTCTGAACAGGTTTCAAGCTTTTTGCCAGATCATCCTGCAACCCCTGCCATCCACCTAGGTCATCCACCACTGCTCCTACCTTGGTATCATCAGCAAACAGACTGATCTTGCTCTTGGTGTCCAATGATATGTCTGCAATGAATATCCCAAACAACACTGGCCCCAACATCGAGCCCTGTGGAACACTGCTCGTCACTACCCTTGGGTGTGAGGGCTCCCCACCCACCATCACCCTCTGTTGCCTTCCCTGAAGCCAGTTCCCTACCCATCTCACCAGCTTTGCACCTGCCTCTGTGTCTACAAACTTACTTCCCAGCCTTCCCTGCAGTACCAAGTTGAATGCCTCACTGAAGTCCAGATACAGGACATCCACTGCATGGCCCCTATTCAGTTGCCTATTAACCCAGCCATAGAACTCCACCAGGTTGGTTTGGCACGATCTGCCCTATATGAAGCAATGCTGTCTGCTGTCCTGTAGTCATTTGGCCTCTAGGAGGGCCACCAGCCTCTTCTTCAGGATAGTCTGCATTAACTTACCCATGATGGATGCGAGGTTCATTGGTCTGTAGTTTCCCGGTTCATCCTTAGGACCACTCTTGTGGAGGGACACCACATAAGCCATCCTCCAGTCCTGAGGTACACCTCTCGAATGTAGTGAGGCATTAAACAGGTCTGCCAAAGATCCTGCAAGGACCTTTGCCAGCTCCTTCAGTATCCTGGGATGGATGCCATCTGGGCCTGGCGCCTTATCCACCCTCAGTGCCTTCAAACCCTCCTGAACTCTGCCCTCCATGATTTCCACATCTGTCACGTCCTTCCCCCCTGTTTTTGTCATTTCTCCCCCCTTGGGTGTCACCCTCCTCATCTCTTTAGTAAATACTGAGCAGAAGTACTCATTCAGTGCTTCTGCCTTATCACACCCTGCTTCCACCCAACCCCCTCCTTCCTAATCCTTACTATGTTGTCCTTACAACTCCTTTTCTCCCTGATGTACCTAAATAAGTCTTTCTCCCACTTCTTAATGCCTTGTGCCAGCCCGAGTTCCATAGATGCCTTGGCTCCCCTTACTGCCCTTGTCACTTCTTTTGATTCCATCAAGTACTCCTCCCTGTCCTCACCTCTCCCTGTTTTCTTGTACTTCCTAAAGGCAACTCTTTTCCTCTTTACCTTTTCCATGACCTCCTTGCTCAACCAGTTCAGTTTCTTAGCCCTAGCCTTCTTGCTCTGGTCCTTGCAGCAGGTTTTGGTTGCCTCCACTATCCCCAGCTTTATGAGCTCCCACCTCTGGTTATTGTTTATACTAGATTGAATTCTGGCCAGGTACCCTTTTACCACTTCCCCTATCCTCCCAAAGTCGGCCCTCCTGAAGTTCAGCACTCTTGTGCCAGATTTCACTCCTTCCTTTCCCATATCCAATGTGAGCCATACTGAGTGGTGGTCACTCTCTGACAGTGGTTCCTCCACTGTAAGTTCTCTCACAAAGTCCCCATTTGCCAGCACAAGGTGAAGGGTATTTCCTAATCTGGTTGGTTCACTGACCATTTGCAGTAGGAAGCTGTCCTGGAAGGCATCCAGCAGTACCTGCTCCCTTCTATTCCTGGTTGTTGGGGTACTCCAGTCCACTTCTGGCATGTTGAAGTCCCCCACAATCACCACACTACCCTTCTCGCAGGTCTTCCTGACCTGTCCCGCTAGTTCTCTGTCTAACTCCTCCATCTGAGATGGTGGTCTGTACACCACTCATATTCTAAGAATCCTATTCTTGGAATCCTGGATGTGCATCCAAAGTGACTCCATACTACACTCCTCCCCTTCCTCCCTTACACACTTCAGTCCTTATTTCACATATAGTGCCACACCTGCTCCTTTCCCAATCACCCTGTTCCTACGAAATAACCTGTACCCTGGTGCAGACAGGTCCCAGTCATTGTATTGGGTGGCCCATGTTTCTGTGATGGCTGCAATGTCCACCTCTCCCTCTGGCATGAGCACCTGTAACTCTGCAGTTTTCCTCCCAAGGCTCCTAGTATTAAGGGAAACCACCTTCCACCCTTCCCCCCATCCTGCCCTTGTTTACTAGCATCAACAATAGTACTTTCCATTTGTCCTTTGTCACTGTTATGGGGTGTAAGCTCATATGGTTTCCCAACCTGTGGTCTCTGCATGTCTCTTGCCCAATTGCCACCCCCTGCTCCTAGTTTAAATTCCCTACTCTATGTATTCCTCCATCCTCTGTGTCAACACTTTCTTTCCCTCCTCACTCAAGTGTAGTCTGTCCTTGGCACAGAGACTACTGTCCTCCCAGATCCCTCCCCACCCCCAACAGCCCATACCCTTTAGCACAACACCAGGTTCTTAACCATCCATTAAATTCCTCTATTCTCAGCTTTCTTGTTTTGCTTGCCTTGGGCACTGGAAGTATCTTCGAAAAAGTTACTGATCTTCCTACCCCCTTACATAATTGTCCTAGTTCCTCAAACCTCCTCTGGACTATATCTACTGTCTTGTCAGCCAGGTTGTTCGTCCCAAGATGTATAATTAAATGAGGCTTGTCCTAACCCCTTCTAGCATATTTCAGAACAGATTGTCCCACCCTTTCTGCTGCCATTCCTGGTATTGCCTCCACCCAAATACGACTATGCCTCTCCCCCTTGCTACCCCACCTGACTCCTCTTAGTATTGAGTCCCCCAGCACTAAAATTCCACCACTCTTACTCCCTGCTTGCTTCCATTCATCTCCCTCTCTCCTTTCTGGCTCCTCTTCTTCCTCCTGCATATTATTTCCCCCTTTTTCTCCCATTGCAGTTCTCCCAGCAGAACTTCCCCCCGCTCCGGTTTAGTCCAGGCATTTATCAATTACTCCTCTAATTTCATCATTTCCCTCCTCCACCTTCTTCCTCTCCAGCAGTACAAAACTAGTTTCTGAAGACCCTTCACAAATACCCGCTCTCTCTCTCTTCATAGTAACCTGTTATCTCTTTTCCACTCTATAACTTTTACCACTTCTTCACCTCCCCTCACAAGTCCCTATCTCCTCCTTCCATTTGTCTTTTGTCTCCTGACCTGGTTTCCCTGGCAATCGTTCTTCCTGGTCTGGGCCCCCTTGTCCCTGCTTCCCTTCTTCTGACCCTCTCCTCACCACTGTTGGCTTAAATCACTCTCCCTCATCTCCCATTCTTCCTACCTCCAGTATTGGGCTAAACCTACCCCCAGTCTGCCTTGCCTGTCTTAGTTCCTCCTGCAGACCCTCAATCTCCTTTCTAAGTTTCTCTAAGTGGTTGCACGCTGAACATCTTCCCACAGTCCAGGCAATTTTAGAAAGATTGGTGCACTGCAGTTGTTGCAGCCTACCACCCTACCCATTGCTATCATTGCCCACCAGCGACCCCCCCCCTTCCAGATGCAGGATACCAAACACCCCCCCAAGTCTCCCCTCTCCCCCCTCTATCAGTGTCCTCCCTCCCTCCCCCCTCCTCCTTCCCTTATATTTCCTGAAGGCCAGCCTTTTGGCTCTGACCTTTTCTGCTACTGTTTTTGAGAACCAAAGTGGTTTCCTTCTTCATCTGCACTTTTATCTCTAACACAATGGGATGTTGCTTCAAGTATTGCATCCTTAATGCTTGCCCACTTTGCCTGTACCTCCTCACCTGTATTTTTTTTTTGCCAGGGCTAGCTTAACTCTGTTGGCCATCTCATCAAAGTCAGCTCCTCTGAAGTCCCATAGTTTTGCCTTGGAATGGGATGATTTAGGTCTAGTGGCCAAATTGAACCATACCATGTGATGGTCACTGTCCCCCAGGTGACCTTCTACCTGGAGAACTGTGATCCTTTCCTTGTTAGTCAGTCCTAGATCAAGGATAGCCCTGTCTCTTGTGGGTTGTTGTACCAGTTGTTTGAGGCCCTCCCCCTTCAGGGAATCCACCATGTGTCTAGTCCTGGCAGATGTTCCTGCTGGTATTGACCAATCTGTATCCGGCATGTTGAAGTCTCCCATTATCAGAACCTCCCCTTCTGCTGTCATGTTTTGTATATCTTCTAACAGTAATGTGTCTATGTCCTCCTCCTGATCTGGGGGCCTGTAGACAACTCCAGTTTATATAGATGTTCCATTTCCTGTTTCCAGGGTGACCCACAGCTCTTCTGGCTCCTTAAGTGTATTCTGAATATCTGTAACTTTGATATTTTCATTGACATACAGGACCACTCCACCCACCCCACCCCCTTTTTGCACCTCGGTCTCTTCTGAACAGTACATAGCGAAGTACTGAAGTCTCCCAAGTGTGGTTACTGGTAAACCACATCTCGTTAATTGCTACTATGTCCAATTAAGCCTCTGTCATTATTGCCTGCAGGTCTGGGATCTTGTTTAACAGACTGCGAGTATTTGTGTACATGATTTTCCATTGGCCAGATTTTGGTCTGTTAGTTGCTGGGTGAGGTCTGGCACTTCCCCTGTGCATCATATGGGGAGCTGGACCTTTTTCCTTACCTGGTGATGCAAATTAACTGCAAACATGCTGAACTCCTGTTTGACCACTAGCTGACAGGGGAGGAGTGTTCTTCCCATTTGACATATGGGGTGCTGCACCCCTCTCCCGATTTGCTAGTTTAAATATTCTGCAAAGACATCAAACTTCTGCCCCAATGCGCTGACTCTCTCCTTAGTCAGATGCAGTCCATCAAATTTAAAGAACTTTCACTACCAAAACTGTTGCCAGTTCCCTATAAATCTGAGTCCTTTTTCCTGGCACCAGCCCTTAAGCCACATGTTTAGCTCCCCTATCTCCCTTTCTCTGACCTTCTGTCCATCTGCCCCCCCTCTCTCAGACTGGCAGGATCTCAGAGAAGGAGATGCCAGATGAAATGGATGATAGTTTGTCACCTAGCCTTGTCAGGTGTTCCTTGGTCTCCACAACTGACTGGCTGGTGAGATCACTAGTTCTTGTGTGTACCAGGACATCAATGTTTTCTCCTGCTTACTGAACAATTTTAGCAAAGTGGTCAGTGTCTCTCCATGCTGGTGTACCTTGAAGACATCTGATCATTATCCCTGGTTAGAGATAGGTATCAACTCCACGAATCATGGAGTCTCCTATGATTAGAAGTTGTTTGGATTTCCTTTTTGCTTTTTTTGTTTTGGTTCCTGTTTTGGGTGAGTTTTGTTGTGTTAGCTTCCATTCTGCAGTGTCCTGCTCCGCAGTGTTCCTCTGCTCCTTTGTTTGATTTTGGAGATAGAGGCAGATACCTGTTTGTATTTTTTATTTGGTTTGTGGAAGTAATATGCCAGAGAGCACCGAGTGATGGGGCATCCGATTGGCCCCTCCTAACCACCTGCCAACCTCCTGGACCAACTACCCACTCGGTCGAGGTGCTTCTGTTGAATGTTGGGGAAATGGGGGGAGGTTCTTAAAATATATTTCCTCTTGAATATGCAATTTGAGGTGCACAGTCTCTGTCCATGCTACCTGGAGCTGAACCCTTAGATCTCCAATGGCCCAGCATGTAGGACAGTGTCCTAAATCCTGTAAAACTGCCCTTCTGAAAAGTGTTCCACAGTACCTGCAGTTAATGATATCCATTCCAGATAAGTTGCTGGGTTTATTTTTTTATCATATTTTGATTTTTGCACCTCTGCAGTGCTCCGCGGGGGGCATCCAGCTGCTAGCCCCCACCAACCTGGAGGACAGCAGGCTCACTCGATATGCGAGGGTCCTAGTACGGCCGTCACCAGACTCCCTGATGTGATTTCATAACAGGCCTCCAGGTCAGCAGGTGCATGGCCATCAATCTGCTCGGTCGCGCCCAACTCTTTTTCCACCTTGTTTTTTTTTTGTCCCCCTAGAGCCGGCAGTGCAATGATGCACTGCGCTTATGCAAACATCTTGCCAAATTCTTCCCCATGCTGGTGGCACGCCTTGTGCTTCTCCTGGTCTTCACCAGGAGCTGCCCACATGAGACACAACCCCACAAGCTCACCACAGAGGAAGGAGAGCAGTCCTGGAATGCTCAATCCAACCTCTCCCCTGCCAGACCCCGGTGGCCCGAGTCCATTCCCGAACCCAAGTCACCAGCATGGTGTGAGGTGTGCCTTTCAGCACCTCAGCACCAGCGGGCCAGCTAAGTTGCTGGGTTTATAACCTGATCAGAGTAACTAGAAGAAAGAAAATGAAAGCAAAAGTTTGATTTTGTGTTTTGTTTGTTTGTTTTTGTATAACTTGTTATAACAAATTAAATTACTACTGCCCCCGTAAGTGAGGCCACTGTATGGAAACCCCACTGATCCACCCCTTCCTGCTTTGCCACAGGAATTGTCACGACTGTGATACCCTATAAAAGGAGTGTAGTGTGGAGTGGTTGGGGATGGGGATGGGTGGCTGCGCCAGACAAAGTGTTTGTAGCTAAAACATTGCTAAAAGAGTCAATACATTTTTTTTGCAAATGAAATTTATGCATTAATACATATATCTGGTGAGCATGTTTTTGATGTAAGTTTTAAGCTAAATTCAGGTTTGCAAAGATTTTGGGCAAAATACCAGGAATTAAAGAAGATGACTTTACAGGCACTCTTTGAGGCTGTGGCACTCACCAAACCTGCATATAAAACAATTACAGTTCTGTTTAGAAATGAGGGGAAGAGTGTCACAGACCTAGTATTTGGCTAAAACAATGGTGCACAGTTCTGGGTCACCCAGAAGCCATCTTCGATTCAGAACACATTTGGTTGGGGGGTGGAGAGTCAAGATTATGTTGAACTAGAAAGATGAGGGCCTAGAACATTTACCTAACTGATTTTTTTTAGGTAGGGATAGGGGGTTCTTGTTTTAAGCAGGCCAGCCCAAAGTCTGCAATAAATGTGAATCCACAGGACACCTTAGCAGTATTTGCAACAAGATTAAATGTGCCCTGTGTCAGGAAATGGGACATGCAAGTGTAAATTGATTAAATGAGCATGTACGTAATTTGAGTGGGATATCAGGGCATTCCTATCAAAGTTGCAGAAAGGCAGCATACAACTAGGTGGAAAAAGCAGATAAGGAAGAGCAAAGGCTACTGATAGCAGTAGCACAAAGAGCCACTTTTGCAAAAAAACAAAAAAAACAGACCCTGACTAAACCTGAGAAGGAATCGCCAGAAGGAAAAGAACAAGAGGAAGCCACACTGGTTATCGTTGAAGGGAAAGAAAAGAAACCAAAACACCCCCCAGAACAGAGGGAGCAGGAGCAACCCCCCCCATTACTCCTAGTTTCCAGTGCACAGCAGTCTAATGAGATAGATAGTTTAGGACACAGGAACATACCCCCACCACAAGAGCCTTTCCAGCAAGTGAAAGGGAAAAATAGCAAATCAGCGCAGCAAATTTATACGAAGCGGCAACCAGTATCTAAACTACCCAAAATGGCAGACATACCTCTCACCAGTAAGTATGACACCCTAAATCTTGACTAGGAAGTGTCAGACCAAGATTCTGAGGATTCCACTTCATGGTCCACACAAGTGGAGCATTTGTCAGACCTAGAAGGAGAGGCTAAAGGAAATTCAAACCAAGCTCAGTTAGAGGGAGAAAGTTTCCCTCCCAGAAGATAAAAAAAAAGTGAAAAGGGCAAAGACAGAAACCAAAATAGTGTACTTTTCTATATGTCCTATTCTTAAACCACTATGGATTCTCCTCTCAGTAGCATCAATTGACGTAAATAGCATAAAAAATGCAAAGACAAGAGAAGCAATGTTTTCTTTTTTATTAAACAGTAGTATAGATGTGATCTTTTTATAAGATACTGGATTGCACACATTGCAAGAAATCCAGGAAGTAACAAGGGCATGGTACAAGGGGCCTACCTTTTGGTCTTTAGTCTCAGAAACATGTACAGGAGTTGGAATATGCTTCAAAACAGTACCAGATTTAAAAATAATCAAACTATTAGACTTACTACCTGGTAGAATATTACTACTGGATACTGTAATAAATAAAAAATATTACAGATTTATTAACATTTACACACCTCAAATAAAAACTGAAAGAATAGATTGTTTTAAAATTATACAACCATACTTATATTCAGCACAAACGGTAATACTGGGATTTCAACTGCAGCCTACATAAACAGGAAAGGGGATCACAGACAAAAACATGTAAATATATTGCGATAGGCAAACTCTGAAAAACTATGATCAAGGATGCAAATTTAAAAGATGCATACTACAGCAAACATGATAAATCAGAACCCACTTTTCAGAAAGGTAACTTAGCTACAAGGATAGACTTTTTTTTTTCCATCACAAACAGTATCAATTTTGGAAGCCAGTGTTCAAGAAACATGATTTTCAGACCATAAAATACTAACATTAAGAACAGTAGTACAAGCAAAACACATCAATGGACCAGGATACTGGAAATTAAATCCCAATTTATTAATAAACAATGTTTTTTTTTTGAAAAACATTAGATATTTTCTTTCTCTCAGGAAAACAACATTAGAAATGTATGATTCACCAATTCAATGGTGGGAAGAGGTACAAAGGGATTTACAGTTGTTTTTGAAGCAAAATAGTAAAAACTTGAAGAACAAAGAATATTTAGTTTATTTGCAGCACAGGAAACAGCTACAAAAGTTACAAACCCTAGCAAGAACAACAAAGCTTAACTTTACAGGACAAATACAAACACTTAGGCAGCTGATGGAAAGTTTTCACTCACAGCAGTCTGAAAACCTTAAAAACCAACTATACTATGGTACACAAGGCTCGGCAAGTAAAATATGCCCCTTTTCACACTGCATGGACAGAATCTTACACAAGCAAATGGGTGCATTAAAAGACAGAAATGGGAATAGCTGGACAGATAAAAACAACATAGTGAATATAATAGTACAGCACGTACAGCAGCTTTTGACAGAAAAAAAAACAAACATGGAACAGAAAAAAAAAAATTTTATAAACATTTTCAAATTCCAGGTTGTCCAATAGCTATACTAGTAGAACTTACAAAATATATAGAACCCATGGAAGTAGAAATAGCTATTAATGGCCTAAAAGCTAAGAAAGTACCAGGTAAGGATGGCTTAACAGCAGAATTATATAAAACACTGAAAGGGGATCTAATGAATGATCTAACTAAGGTATTTAATGCAGTTTTACAGGAAGACAATCTGCCTTTGCAATTATCAGAAGGGTTATTAATTGTTTTTATATAAAAAAAGGTGATAGAGGAGATCCCAACAATTGGAGACTGGTTAGCTTGTTAAATGTGGACTTTAAATTATTAACTAAAATACTGAATTCCAGACTACTTATGGCTGCTAAATTTTTAATAAGCGGAACGCAGACCTGTTCCATACCTGGAAGGAAGATGACTGATCAGTTGAAACTAATCAGAGAATTAATAGAAAGAGATAATGTAGAGCTTCTGGAAGGTCTGCTCCTCTCTTTAGATCGGCAGCAGGCCTTCGATTCCATAAATCATCAATATCTCTGGCATGCATTAGGAATGTATAGTATACCAAAAATGTTCATATCTTGGTTAAAGCTGTTATATAGAACTGCTATTGTTACCCCTTTAGTGAATGGATGGTATGGACCTATGGTACATATGCAAAAAGGTGTGAGACAAGGATGTCCGCTCAGCCCACTATTGTTTGTATTTGGTATAGACCCCTAGTTAACAGCTATTAATTCTACCCAGCAAATAGAAAGAATAATAACACAAATCCAAGATATTCCACACATAGCTTTTGCATATGCAGATGATGTCTGCCTACTTAAAAGAAATGAAGCTTCAGCGCAAAAGCATTACAGATATATAAGATGTTTGGAGACATTTCAGGGAGTAAACTAAACTTACAGAAATGCACAGGGAGGCTTTTTAATAAAACTCAGAATTAAGCTGACACTATTGCAGGGATACAGTTAACACAGAGGCCTACTAAGATGTTGAGCATATACTTTGGTAAAGAAGACCTAGGATTTTTGAATTGGAAACAGCAGATTGACAAGGGACAGAATTTGGTAAAGCAATGGAACAAATGGCATTTAAGGAAATTGAAAAGAATTCACTTAGTAAAAACGTTCTTGATACCACCATTTTTACACATCAGTTATTGATTCCCTCCACCCAAGACCTTAGAAACCTCAATTTTAAGTATTTTTTTTCAGGCTGTCTGGGGGTCCTGCCTAAGTCCTATCAAAAGGAACATTTTGTATTTACCAGTAAAAGAAGGAAGACTGCATATGATTAATCCCATAGTTTTCTTCTATGGGATTTACATTTCTGTGAACATAAGACCTTTACTGATGCACAGTAAAAAATATGGAAAAGATTGTACTTGGAAACATGTGCAGAATGGTTCCAAAACTGGATGGCAGGACAAGTAAAATAGTAAAATAAAAGGCATTGTTTCCTGAATATGTAAGAGACATCTTTGTTAAGCTGAAATCATGGGAAGTTACTAATCAGACAGTGTTAACCCAGACAAGGAAACTGGTGTATAAGTCTATAATAGGGAAAACATTTTCAGAACCCACAGTATTCCCAAATTGTCCTTCACAACAAGCCACAACTGTAAAGGAATTTCTGAATAATACAAGGATGCCAGACAAAATGAGAGCTGTGCATTGGCTTTGCTGCCATGAGAAACTGAATATAAAAGCAAACCAAGGGCCTGATTCAAGAAGGGTGGTGCAAGTCACCGCCAAACACAACATGCGCCACCCACAACTGTGATATTGACCCTGCACCCTATTCTAGCAGGGGCAGGGTCACCGCAGCTAAGTCCTGTAACTTGCAACATGCGTCCAGGTGTGCCAAACAGAGGGTGCACCTGGAGAGCATTTCGCGAGCTGCAATTGGCACACAGCATTCATAAGTCCTCCCATGCCCAGCAAGCCACATTGGTGCCCTGCAGAGTACTTCCTACCAGCATAGATCCCCATTGTAAATTGCCCCACAGGGCTGCCCATACCTCCAACCCCAAATCCCCAATGAACATGCCCACAGGGTGGTGCTGTCATCCCCACAGTGCCCTGACTCCTGAGTCGCCAGCCACAAAAGTGGCAAATACCCTGCCCTTGTAGTCTAGTGATCCCCCACCCAGCCATGCCAGCCCATCAGCACCCCCCCACCCATACCCAGCAGGCGACTGGCACAGCCCACCTCTCACCACCATGGCCAGCCACTGACTGAGTTCAGTAAGAGCCCATGCTGAAAAGACAACTCAGAAATTAATTTCTGAGTGCATCTTACAGTATGTGTCCAACTGGACTCAGTCAGCAGCTGGCTGTAGTGGTGAGCTGGTCTGTGTCAGTCGCCAGTTGATGGTGGGGAGGGTGCTGGGCACAAGCAGCTGGATGTGGGGGCCATAGACCACCAGGGCAGGGTATTTGCTGCTTTGTTGCCTGTGACTTTGGGGGTCAGGGCACGGGTGGGGGATGATGGCGCCTCTCTGAGGCATGTTACATCAGGGGATTTGGGGCTGGGGTTCTGGGTATCCCTGTGGGAAATTTACATAGGGGAGTTGGGGAACTGGGGGTGTGGAAGCCCTGTGGGGCATTACATGCACGGGAATTCGGGGGTCAGTTGGTGTGGACAGCCCTGCAGGGCACTTACTGTACAGGGGTGTGTACAGTAGGGGGATGGGGCAGGATCATGGCCCTGAGTCCAGAACTGTTTGTGTGGTACCCATTGGGACAATAACGGGCGTGGTCTGGGCATGGGGGGGCACATGGACCTGGTTCTACAGAACTCTCAGAGGACGTTTGTAAGTTACACCAGCTAAATGCAGGTGCAACATACGATGCCGGTTCTCCTCTGGATGTTCTTGTAGAATCCCAACATTGGGGTCTTTGTTGCTGCCCTTCTGGAATGTGGCATAACTGCTGTCGTAAACCCCCTAGTGCCATGTTACAGTGGGTTTATGGCACAACTGCAGGTGTAACTGCTGTTTGGTGCAGGTGGCTTGGGATATGTCACAGGCCACTTTGTAGAATTGCACAAGTCACAACTGCTGGCCTACATTGCTACTTGTGCCATTCTACTTGGCACAAGTGCTGTTATGCCAGGTGTAACTTTTCTAGAATCGGGGCCCAGAAGCACAAAAAGTTGGAAGATAGATATTGTATTAGGCCAAAATGTGTAACACAGTTAGAAACCATGGAACATTTATTTTTTTCTTGTAGTTTTATAAAACAGTTTTGGGTATTGTTATCAAATAAGTGGAAAACAAAAATGTTTGAAGAAGTCACTTATAACATGTTAATTTATGGGGTACAAGGGAAACACTTGGAAAAATGGGACAAAAGCACTTTTCAGCTTATTTTTGTAGTTATTAAATGGTATATCTGGAATTCCAGACACCTGTTCACATTACAACAGAAGAATATATCCCATACAGAAATAATACAAAAGATCACATGGGAATTGAAACAAATTTATTTTAAGGAAGCTAAATATATGCAAAGGATAGATTTGGAAAGAAAGTGGAGGCATATTGTTTGGGTAACAGATACAGATTCACCAATAACCTAAAAGAAACAAATGTAAAATGATAAGAATTAAGTAGGGATGTATGAATATACTAATGTACAGATTATGGATTTACTGTATGGTTATTGTAATGTATTTTGTATGATTTCTCAATAAAAACAAATTCCTCTACTCTCCTACAGGGTGGTGGCCAGTTGTGGACTGGAGAGCGAGGAGAACGGTCATATGGAGCAGACGGAGGTGCTATCCCTGGCCTCGTCTGCTGTAGTGAAAGGGGATAGATAATCTAGTCTTAAGTGCTGGAATGAGCTGTATCCGGAGAATATGTCTGCAGAGGAGCAAACAATGGTAGAGCGAGCGCTAAGGGATAATGAAGATTCTGTGGTTGAAAAAATGGATGAGGTTTTCAGTGAGATTTTGGTGCCAGATGCTGAACAGGAGCAAGAGGAGTCTTTGATAGCCCCTCAAGAGGATGAATGGAAAGAACAAACATGGAACATGTCAGAGAAATCAGCACGTCAATCCTCTGTCAGAGAGGAGCCAGTGACGCAGCTGGGGGTGATAAAATCTATGACGATGGCAGAAAGAATGCGGAAGTCCTTTCGCATTTCAGGCCTGAATGCTCCTTTCAGAGAGAATGAGTGGTCTAAAGAGGATTCCCTTAGACAAGCAGGATGGATGCAAACAACAACAGAGGAAATGGGTGCCAGATCCCTTCTGGGAAAACCTTTCGCAAGGTGATCAAACAAACCAATACATTGTTGCTAAGGGTTTGGAAAGTTGTGAGGGGTTGGAGAATGGTGAACTGGCTGAATCCCAGGCACAAGTCCCTTTTGTTCCACATCCTGTACCGGCAGATGAAAATTTTAACAGAGACAGTAACAATAAAACTGGGGCACAAGAGCATAATGACAGCCCTCTCCCTTCACCACGTCAGGACAGAAGAACTGGCCCCAGATTCTCTGATCTATTTAAAACAATAAAGTGGAGCAAGCACCCAGATGAAATGCTGTTCGACTACGGTATAGAGGAGGCTTCAGGATCATCCAGACAGACAATATGTGGCAAAAAAACTATTACAAGAATCGATGGCTTTTAAAGCAGCTGACATTTTTGCACTGATAAACCTCAAGGGAATCAACAAAGTCCAATAGGGTGGCATCTTTCAGAAAAACAGATGTGCAAGAACAAGGGGGCACAATTTGAAGATAGAGGGGGGACGGCTCAGAGGTAATGTGAGGAAGTATTTTTTCACAGAGAGAGTTGTGGAAGCATGGAACAGCCTCCCTGAGGAGGTTGTGGAGTCAAGAACAGTGGGGGAATTCAAGAATGCATGGGACATACATAAGGCAGTCCTAGTGGGGGGTAGGAGGAAGTAAGCTGTTGGTTAATTAGGATCTGCAGCTTACCTGTTAGGTAGGAAAATGGGCAGACTAGGTGGGTCAAGCGATCCTTATCTGCCATCAAATTCTATGTTTCTATGTTTGTATGTTTCATGGGGAGGCTACCTGTGATATTAGTTTTAGGACATTCTCTGGACTGGCCACCTTTTGGAGGAAACATGAAATGATGAAAACATTGCCATAGTGGGCCCCTTTTTGGGCTATTCCTTTAACCAAACCACTGTATAAAACAGTGAATGTGATGTTTCATAATGAGGGGGTAAACACTGGGATGTTTATTTCTGGTTAGATAAAAAATGTCAAGTTATGGGCCCTCCTGAAGCTATTATTAATAGTGAAGGGATATGGACAGGAAGCTAGAAATTTAAAGTCAAACTAAACCTAATTAACAGTAAGATACAGCATATTCCAAGCAGCTTTTTTCTAGAAAAAGATAGGGGGGTGGTCTTTTACCCTGGCCAACGTAAAGCATGTTACAAATGTGGGAGTAGAAGACACCTAAGCAGTACATGTGATAGGATTATCTGTGCATTGTGTTGGGACTATGATCATGCTAGCACTGTATGTCGAAATGTTTTCAAGTGTAATCTTTGCAAACAAGGACCTGCTTACCATCACTGTCCTTGGGCTGGTCAAAACAGGGCAGGGAGCCTAAATCAAGAATATTTGGTTAATGAGGCCCAGGAAGGGTGTAGGCCTACAAGAATGGGCCAAAACTCAGAATCTCAAGAGGAACCCCCTCGGCCTTCTACTTCCACTTCTATTTTAGACACCATAGATTTGTGTAGCCCCTCTCATGTTGCAGGACAAGAGCCCAGGATTATCCCTAGTACAGCAGGAGAGAGGCAGCAAATGCCACCCCCTCAGGCTGAGGGTGGATTTGTTCAACAGAAAAGGGTAACTAGATCATCACTTAGGCTGAAAATCCAGGTAGGCCCCATAATCATCCACAATTCTTTTCAGATACTTCAAGATCAAGAGGGAGGGTTTGAGTCAGATGCATCTTCCATTTCAGGCATTGTGCCAGAAATAGAATGTGAGGATAAATCTTCACAAGGAGTACTGGAATCAAAGAAAAAGAAAGGGAGAAAGAGAAAAAAAGATAAAATAGCTGTTTAAATCAAGTTTTGTTCAAATATACTATGTAAATGGCAAACTTAAGCTGGTCTCTTTGAATGTGTGCAGTATCAAACATCATAAGAAACAAATAGTGTTTTTTTTCTCAAAAACAGTGGTTTTGATATTTAACTTTTTCAAGAAACCAGGCTAAATTCTTTACAGGATGTGGTTCAGGTAAAAAAACACACTGCCCTTGGGTACCCTCCTTTTGGACTTTTGGGGACGATGTGGCAGATGGCCTTGGGACAATTTTTAAAACACCACAAGTTCAAGTACAAAAGGTAGTGGGCATTCTTCCAGGGTGAGCTTTACCACTGGATTGTGATTATAAAGGCTTCACTTTAAGCATTATAAATACTCATGCACCCCAAAGTAAGAAAGCCAGGATTAAGTTGTTTAACCAGATTAAACTTTTCTTATTTTCTACCAGGACAATTTTCTGGGGAGGAGACATGAATTGTAGTATGGATATTAGAATAAGGGATAATATAAAAAAAAAAAGTGTATTGTGACACATGTTTTAACAGACATTGTTCAGGTAGCTAATTTAAACAATGTGTATAGATTATTATATAAAGAAGGGGGACAACATGTAAAAGAAGTGCTTATAATACTCGTATAGATTTTTTTTTGTATCAAAACATCTTATAGTTAGCAAATTCACTTAAAAATATTGTGCATTTTCAGATCATAGCATTTTGCAGTGTGATTTTCAAATGACAAATGAACCCCCTAAATTTCCTGAGATACCCCAAAGATGGAAGTTAAATTCTACAGCTTTAGATCACATGGAGGCAAAAAATCAGTTGGCTTCACTTTCTAAATATGGAAAATCTGTTGCAGATATGTACGATACTTGGTATTCCTGGTGGTAGCACCCTAAAGCAGATATAAAAAAAAACTATTCTTAGATATAGGGAAGAAAAAAGGAACTATGGAATATCTGGGTTATTTCGATTTATGAGACCAATATTATAAACGTATGTCCCTGCCAACTGTTGCAGATAGCAGAATTAAAGAACAGATTGAAATATAAAGGTAAAAATGCAGGAATACCATATAACAAAGCTGCCTTTTTGTACGCTGAATGTAAGTATGCTACAGTTAAGAAACTCTTTTCAGACTCATTTGAAGCTTGTAAAAAGAAGTTAGAAACAAAAAAGATGGATGGATTATGTGCTGTATCTGGTCAATTGAGGACATCAGATGCTGAAATTTCAGAAATCATTTCTTGCATGATACAGAATTCTCTGGGGCAGGAGTTTATTTCCTGTAAAAAGTGGGAAACTATAGTGACATGTCAGCTGCCAACTTTACAGAAGGAGGTGGTAAAAGATATTGAAGGGCCTATAAAATGGATTGAAGTTTTAGAAGTCATTTCTAATTTAAAATCAAGTGTATCACCAGGAGAAGATGGGCTCACAAATTAGTTTTTTAAAGCTTGCAAAGAAGAGGTAGCAGAAATTTTGCTGGAAGTTTACAATGAAATGTTACAACGTAAATTATTTCCAATCATTTTTCCTCTGCTATTGTGATGTATTCACATAAGAAAGGATATAGGCATGATGTAGATATGATAACTGGAGGCCAATTAGCCTCCTAAACTCAGGCTATAACATTTTATCCCAAATTTTATGTAAGAGATTGCAAAAAGCTGCTATACATTTAATTCACCCGGTTCAAACATGTCCCATCCCTCAAAGGAATGTACAACAGAATTTAAAACTTCTTAGAGATATATGTGAGTATGGTAGGCAAAGGAAAATACAAGGGTTCCTTATAGCATTGGATAAAAAAAAGCATTAGATAATGTATCTCACTCTTTCTTAGTAAACACATTACAAATATATGGAATCCTTCTTCATTGATTCAGTGGATAGGAATAATGTACAGGAATGCAGTTGCTATTCCTACAGTAGGTGGTCTGATGGGGAAGCTGGTATCCTTAAAATGGGGAGTTCATCAGGGCTGCCCCCTTAGCCCTCTTTTGTATACTTTTAGTTTGGATCCTATAATAAGAGAGATTTTAAATGATACAAGTATTACGAGTATTTTCCCAAATTCTTCTGTAAAACCTAAGAAGATTGCGGCCTATGCTGATGATATTTGTTTAATGGTTAACAATGTAGGAGCAGGAGTGAGAGCTTTACGGACTTTAGAGACATTTACATACATAACAGGGGCAGGAGTAAACCACCAGAAAACTAAGGCACTACAAATAGGAGGGGGAGAAATTGTAACAAAGATAGGACACATATAAGTATCCAGACAATATATCCAGGTATTGGGTTTCATGTTTGGAGAAAGGGATATGGCTAAGATAAACTGGGAAGAAAAATTGAAAATAGGTGAAGTCGAAGGTTTCACAGTGGAAGTCTTGGGTGATGGGGAAGGAAAAAACGGGTTAGTATAATGAAAAAAAATGTAATCCCAGTGTTTTTATATATTTCACATATATTTCCAATTCCAGTGGATTTGGAAACAAGATTGTTTAGTTGTTTTTATCAAATGGTCTGGGGTAGCAGACTAAACCCAGTTAAGAGGGATTTTACATAACTTATGATAAATAAGGGAGGATTAAGGATGTTGAACCCCATGGTTTTTTTCCAGTTCGTTTGTATATTTTCAACCTTTAATAGGAAAGAAGGTGCTCATTTCATCTGGGAGGACTGGATGCATGGGTTGTTTGAAGCCTTCTTAGAACAATGGAATAAGAGCTTTCATAAGTTAGGTATTTCCTTACAGAAACCTGAACTTGCAATGTCTATGTTTGAAAAACTGAAGGCATGGAATTTAAGTAAACAAGAGGTAGTAGCTATGCGAAGAAAATCTTTATACACATTAGTGATGGAAAAAAATCATGCAACACAAGTAGATCTTTCTCTGTGTCTCCCCACTAAAGTTCAGTTTGCGTTAAATATCCTAAAAGAGAACAGAATACCTGATCATATGTGGGATATTCAGTGGTTATGCTGTCATGGAAAATTAGGGGTTAAAGGGAACTGGAAACAAAAGCCTACCACAGATAGGCTGTGTCTGTGATCAGAGTGCAATGGTCAGGAAGAATCACAAGAACATTTTTTATATTGCTTGCACGCATGTGCAAGAAACATAGTGCCATCATCCGAGTTTTCAGAGGTGTGGCACCCGTCTTCCAATTCAGTGTGTTTGCAGGCACAGCCGCAGTTCTCCAATGACTGCTGCAGCTGTCTATGACAGCAGTTGAAATGAAGTGGCATACAGTTGAAAGGGAGAGCTCTGCTTAAGTGAGCAGAGCTCCCCCCCACACACACACACAAGCACACATATTGTGTGCTAATGCGCTCCCCCCCATGCACACACTGTATGGCTGATGGGGATGCCCAATCCCTTGTTGGCTCCACACCTCCCCCCCACAGATGCTGTCCATGTGTCACGCTGAGAGCCCACCCCAGCATGGCAAAAACTGTTATAGCTGACGGGGGTGCCCAATCCCCATCAGCTCCATGGCTGCACACCCCCCCAAAAGCTTTCCAGGTGCCATGCTGGGAGCCCACCCCAGCATGGCAAATCTTGTTATGGCAGATGAGGGTGCCCACTCACCCATTGGCTCCAGCCCCACCAAACAGCCTTTCCAGCTGCCATGCTGGGAGCCCACCCCAGTGTGACAAACATCCCGCGTTATCTTAATAAGAAAAAACAACTTGTAAACATGAAAACGTTCCCTCGCCATCTCCCTGCCCCCCAAAACCTGCACCCACCCACTTCGCACCCTGCCTTCCCACACCCCCCTTACCCCATACTAACCTCCGGAGCTCGACACTAGGATCATCGATGGACCGGGAACATGTCTGCACTCTTCAAAGCCAACTGCGAACTGAGGAAATGGCGGTAAGCTGTATAATTAATTAAATAGGTTTTTTTTCAACTTTGTTGCATATCTCAGGCATTTTTGGGATTTTTGGGCCCAGATTTTCAGCTTGAGGTTTTTGGGACCCCTCCTCATGAATTCTTGCACTGTCATGGTGTTAATCAGGCCCGAAGGGTAATTTTGCGGTCACTGCGTGAAATCACCTTTTCAGACTGAGTAATGAAATGACACTGCTAGTGTTCATAAGGTGGGCTCTCATAAAGCCTATGTTGAAAATTTGGTGAAAAAAATTCCTAAAAATCACTGTTTTACAAGCCTGCATTGCGCAGTTCCTATGCACGCTTGTAAGTTCATGAATTTTCAATATTTTCACTCCAGATTTTCAACATTGCCATTTTACCATACCTCCTTATGAGCAGTACAGCTGCCATTTTTCACATCTTGCCCAAAACGTGTTTCTGCCCATGTTATACGTTCTGAAGAGAAATCATAGTGCACAATGGTGCAGTCGGTGTGCAAAATCAATGTATGGGACACATTAAGCAAATCACAGTGATGCTGTTCATGAGTAGGGGTCTTTAAATGGCTATATGGAAAATTTGGTGGAAAAATTCCTAGAAATGACTGTTTTACGAGTGTGCATTACGCAGTTCCTATGCACGCTCGTAAGTTCACGAATTTTCAATATTTGCACTCCATTGACTTCCAATGACTTCCAAATACCTAAACAGCACATACAAGCAAGCAACATTCGGCATTGACAAATTCTTGTTTTATCTCGTTTGTATGCAAAACAATTTTGGCTAGATATAGCCACTAGATGGCAGTGGAGCCCTTTAAAACATGTACAATATGAATGTTTAGTATTAGGAGAATATACTGAGATATACTAGATATCATCCTAGTACCTTAAATGTTGTGTTTACCTGTATTAAATATTACATGTGGCAGGCTAGATGGCAGTTTTATTTACAACATGTGAATACTCCAAATAGTCTAATAATAAAACAGATTGAAGAAGCGTTAAAGAACTGAAGTAGAAGAACAAGATTTTTGATAGGGGGAAATTTCAGGCATTGTGGAGAAATATTTTTTGGATAAACTGGATAAGTAATATGATGGAAAGGTAGATTAAAGGGAAAGGAAGGTTTGTTGGTAGGTTAGGTTTTGGCAGGGGAACTATGAATGTTGGGTTTTGCTTTCTCTGTTGGTTTTATTGTGGTTGATTATTTAATGAGACCTTAAACATGGTGTACTGATGTGTTTCTGTTTGTGAGAATATGGATGTATTATTCTGATGTAATGTATTCCTGCAATAAAAAATTCCCCTACTCTTTTTGAGAAGTGCCATGGAATCTTTAACATCCACTTGAACAGGCAGATGGGACCTCGGTTTAATGTCTTATCCAAAAGACAACACCTCAGGAGTGCAGCACTCCTCTCATGCAACACTACGTTGTCAATATTGGGATATTAACCCAAGTGCCGGGATAGAACCTACAGACTTCTGATATCCCGGCTTTAGAGGCAAGTGTGCTACCTGCTGAGCCACTGACACTGCTTAACGCCTACACCGCATACAAGGCATCCAATGGCTATGAGACTATGGTGTGGTGACTAGTGCTGTTCCTCAGGGCTCTGCATTGGGACTGGCACTATTTCAGATTGTTATTGCTGATGTAACAGATAGATAGATAGATAGATAGATAGATAGATAGATAGATAGATAGATAGATAGATGGCTAGATAGAGACACTGCAGTTACTGCTATTGCCAGTGAATGACTTAGTCTATTTTATTCTGTATGTGTGTCTATATATATATATATATATATATATATATATATATATTACCTATTACTGCTTACTGTAGACTACAGTATCTATGTTCACCTGGCTCTTTTGTTACTCTGTAAAATGCCCCTCCTGTTGTTGCGTACCCTGTTTGAACCTGTATTTTCATTGTACTCTCCCAGGTCATACCTGAAAATAGGCATATAACTTGTCTAGTGTACCAACCTGGTCAACAAAAGCTAAACAAATAAATAAGATAGATAGATAGATAGATAGATAGATAGATAGATAGATAGATAGATAGATAGATAGATAAGACAGACAGACAGACAGATAGATAGATAGATACTGTATTTTATTTATAAAGTGTCCATTTCCGTGGACTCTGAGTGCTGTACAAAACAATTCAATAACAGAATACATATAAACAGCAGCTCAACACAGACTTAAAACTCTATCCATCCCATTAAAAACAGAATCAATCATTAAAAGCCTGCTGGAACAGATACATTTTTAATGCTTTCTTAAAGGCTTCTAATGAGGGGGCCTCCCTTAAATAACCAGGAAGGGCGTTCCACAGAGTGGGTGCTGCCACCAAAAACACCCTATTCTCAGAATGCCACAACCTCTCTCTGGGAATACGATGGAGGATTCCCATGGCAGAACGGAGTGCTCAGGGTGGACGGTAGGGGGCAAGAAGATCTTGCAGATAGATAGGTCCCCCTTCGTGTAGGGATTTGTAGGTCAGAAGCCCTACCTTGAAGACAGTCCTCCACCTGACTGGCAGCCAGTGCAGTCCGTGGAGGACCGGGTTGATATGATCACTCCGTCTCGCCCCAGTCAATAATCTTGCTACTGCATTCTGCACCAGCTACAGCCTGCAGAGGTTGCACCTAGATGACCCTCGATACTGGGCATTACAATAGTCCAGCCTGGAAGTGACAAAAGCATGTACAAGTGTGGTCAGCTCCTCCGGCGGGATCTGGGCTCGGATTTGTGCAATGTTCTTTAGATGAAAAAATCCATTCCTGATGATGGTCGACACCTGAGCATCAAGCATCAAACCATCATTCAGGATCACGTCCATATCCTTCACCTGTTTAGATGAAGTAAGGGGAACACCCCTCAACATAAGGTCAGGGGGTAACCCCTCACAACACACTCTGATGGACTGGATCCACAAGTACCTCTGTCTTGTCTGGGTTGAGCATAAGCCAGTTTTGAGTCATCCAAGCCTGGATCTCATTGAGACAGCTGTTACGTACAAAATCTGACACCCAGGTATTTGGTGCACAGGACAGGTACAGCTGGGTACCATCTGCATATCAGTGAAAACCCAGCCTCTACTGCCTGATGATGTCCCCCAGTGACAGCACATACACCGTGAACAACAAGGGTGACAAGACCAAACCTTGCAGTACCCCACAGCATAGAGGATTTGGGTTAGATGAGGCTAACCTCAGCATCACCCTCTGCACGCTGCCTGTCAGGTATGATCTGAACCAGTTGATGACATTACCAGACAAGCCACAGCAGAACCGTAGGTGGTCAAGTAGCACCTCATGGTCCATGGTGTCAAACATTGCAGAGAGGTCCAGGAGAACCAAGATAGTCTGGTCTTTACTGTCCCTCGCCACCAGGAGATCATTAAGCACCCTCACCAGGGTGGTCTCTGTGCTATGCCCTGCATGAAACCCAGACTGGTAAAGCTTATAGGTGGAGGAAGAGGCAAGATGTCTCTCAAGCTGTATGGCCACCACCTTTTCAATAACCTTCCCTAAAATTGGGAGGTTTGAAACCAGCCTGTAATTGCTGAGGTAGGCCTGGTCCAAGGAAGGTTTTTCCAAAAGGGGTCTAATCAAGGCCTCTTTCAGAGCCATTGGGAGGACCCCACTCCTCAAGGAACTCCAGACAACCCCAGCAATCCCAGGCCCAATTAGGTCCAAACATCTTATCAACAGTCGGGTTGGACCTGGATCCAGTTCACATTGGGTTGGCTGCAGCTTAAAGATTATTTTCACCACCTCCTCCACCCCAACCAGCTCAAACTCATCCCAGGCAGGAGGAGTGTTTTGACACTCTCCAGACCGGTCCATGCATCCCCTTTGAGAGATACTCGAGGAGACCTCATCCCTGATAGAGGACACCTTGACTGCAAAGAATACAGACAGCTACTCACACCTAGTGCTCGAACCTGCTCTCCCAACACAGAGACAGGGAGGATGTAATAGCCCATCCACTGTGCAGAAAAGCAGAGCCGGTCTGTTCCTTGCCACAGCAATCTCTCTAGAGAGATATTCTGCCTTCTTAGGAGAGATTGCCCTCTGATAGTTAGTATAATTCAACCTCAGGGCCAACTTGACCTCCAACAGGCCAGCTCTCCCCCAGCATGTCTCTAACCTCCACTCCTTAGTCTTTAAACTTCAGAGATCCCCATCAAATCAAGGAGGTCTCCAGTGAGTGGACAAGGGATGAAAACGAATGGGTGCAATGGAATCGAAGGGCGCAGCAACCGCCAAATTATAGGTTACCACTGCTTCCTCCATTCCAATCACACAAGCCTCCCTAACATAGAAACATAGAAACATAGAAGTTGATGGCAGATAGGGACCGCAAGGCCCATCCAGTCTGACCATTTCTTTTTCTACCTTATGAATGTGCCATCGGCCTTTGCTCTGTCAGTGGCCTATCTATTCATACTCATCTGTATTGCTCCCTTATGCCTGTCCCATGCCTGTTTGAAGCCCTGCACTGTATTCATAGCCACCACTTCCTGAGGTAGGCCATTCCATGCATCCACCACCCTTTCTGTGAAAAAGAACTTCCTCACATTACCTCTTAATCGGCCTCCCTCTAATCTCATGGTGTGTCCTCTTGTCCTGCTATTTTTCTTACTTTGAAACATGTTAGACTCTTTCACCTTGTTAATGCCCTTAAGGTGTTTGAATGTTTCGATCATATCACCTCTCTCCCTCCCTCCTTTGCTCTAGGGTATACATATTGAGCTCCATTAATCTGTCCTCATATGTCTTCTGATGAAGTCCCTGCACCATTTTGGTTGCCCTTCTCTGGATTGCCTCAATTTGGTAGACGTCCTTTGTGAAGGTGTGGCCTCCAGTACTGCACGCAGTACTCCAGATGGGGCCTAAACAGTGTCTTGTAAAGAGGGATTATTACCTCCCTCTTATGACTTGTGATACCCCTACTAATACACCCTAACATTCCCCAGCCTTACCTACTGCTTCAGAGGTCTGCTTGGATGATTTTAGGTCATCGGTGATGATGATGCCCAAGTCTCCTTCTTCCTTTGTGGCTGCCAGAAACTCCCATCCCAGCCTATAGGTGGCTTCAGGGTTTCTATTCCTTATGTGCATGATCTTGCACTTCTTTGCATTAAATCCCAGGTGCCACTTTTCCGACCATTTTGCTAGTTTATCCAGATCTCTTCTCATTCTGCCCACCCCATCTGGATCATCTACTCTGTTGCAGATCTTGGTGTCATCTGCAAACAGACAAACCTTACCCTCTAGTCCATCTGCAATGTCACTAATGAAGATATTGAAGAGGACTGGCCCCAGGACTGATCCCTGAGGTGCCCCACTTGTGACTCACATCTCTTCTGACTGTATACCATTTGCCACCACTGTCTGTTTTCTGCCCGTCAACCAGTTTGTCACTCAGTTGACCAACTTCTGACCCACCCCGAGCCTACCTAGCTTATTTATCAATCTTCTATGTGGAACAGTGTCGAAAGCTTTGCTGAAGTCAAGGTAGGTGACATCAACTGCTCCCCCTTGGTCCACAACTCTGGTTACCCAGGCAAAGAAATCTATGAGATTAGTTTGACAGGGCCTTCCTTTTGTAAATCCATGTTGTCTTGGATCCTGTGCCTTTATGGATTCCAGGTGTTGCACTATCCTTTCCTTAAGGAGTGCCTCCATAATCTTGCCCACTACTGAGGTAAGACTGACTGGTCTATAGTTCCCTGCCTCCTCCCTGCTACCACTCTTGTGGAGCGGGATCACATGAGCCCTTCTCTTGTCTTCGGGGACCTCTCCTGTGCTCAGAGACTCACTAAACAGTTCTGCTAATGGATCTGCTAGTTCCACCCTTAGCTCCTTAAGTACCCTGGGATGTATGCCATCAGGTCCCATTGCCTTGTCCACCCTGAGCTTAGCAAGCTCTTGTAGGACCCTTTCTTTTGTGAAAGGAGTAGTGCTCACCTCACTCCCCCCCGTGTCCATGGTGCTGAGCTGTGGGCCCTGCCCTACCTTCTCTTCAGTAAATACTGAGCAAAAGTATCTATTTAGGATAGCTGCTTTTACAGGGTCCTCCTCCTCACACACACCCTTTTCTCCTTTGAACTTAGCAATACCCCTCTGGACTTTCTCCTTTCACTAATGTATCTATAGAAAGTCTTGTCACCTTCTTTTACTGTTCGTGCTAGTGTTTCCTCAGTTTGGGACATTGCATGCCTTACTGCCTTCCCTGGTTCCCTTAGGACAGTTTGGTATGCCACCCTATCTCCATCCCACTGTGTTTCCTTATATTTCCTGAAGGCCAGCCCTTTGGCTCTGATCTTTTCTGCTACTATATTTGAGAACCAAAGTGGTTTCCTTCTTCCTTTGCGCTTCCTTTTCTGTCTAACACAAGGATGTTGCTTCAAGTATAGCATCCTTAATGCTTGCCCACTTTGCCTGTACCCCCTCACCTGTGTTTCTTTTTGCCAGGGCTAGCTTAACTCTGTTGGCCAACTGCAGATAGTCACATTGAGGAAACTCCTCTTAATGGGCGGTACCGGACCATCTCCACGGGAGCAGGACCATCCAGGGGGGTGCCACCAAGAGTGAACCTCACGGTGCTATGATCTGACCAAAATACAGGATCAACACTGAGGTCATTAATATCTAAGCCTAACGAAAAAAACAAATCCAATGTGTGGCCACCTGAGTGCATAGCTGTTGTTACTTTTTGCAACAGGCCCAGGGTCCCCATCATTCCTAAAAGATCATTCCCAGAACCCAAAAGCCCACCATTGACCCAGGCATTGAAATCTCCCAGGATCAACCACCTAGGAGACTCCAACACCAGACTGGCAATGAGCTCTTCAACCTCAGCGACAAAATCCCCATTATGCTCCAGGGGGACAATAAAGCACAAGGACCCTGAAACCTGCCCCTACACCCCCTCGGGCAGCCACACATTAAAACGAGTGCGTATGACTTACAGGTAACACTGTGAAGTTCAGGCTGGTTTTAAAACAAATGGCTACCCCCGCCCCTGTGAGCCTTCCTCAGGTTGTGCATCACGGATTACCCAGCTGGAACTGCAACCTCCAAAATGGGTGAGGCATTTTCATCCAACCAGGTCTCCATGATGCAAGCCAGGTCAACCGAGGATATCAAGTCCACCATTATGGCAGTCTTATTCCTCATCAACCTGGCATTACATATCACAACCCGAGTAGGATAAGGTGAGGCAGCCGGACCCGCTAACTGCCCACCATCCATCATGGAACCCTTGGGTATGAGAGATAAACATGGCAACCCACTCTCCAGTTCCCATTTTGCCCCAGGGCATCTCCTTGGCCCCACCACCTGAATCCCAGACACACCGGCAGCCACTCGGATACGACCACCACCACCACCATCAGACCCCCTCCTCTGAGCTATCCCCAAGGCTCTACACCTCCTGTAGGCTGCAGCTTGAAGTTCAGGGAGCTCAAAGTGATGGAGGTCACAGAGGTCACCCCCGAGTAACTGCACCTTACAAATCCCTGTCCCAGACACATTTCACACAAATAGCAATTAAAAACAACCCCTTAAACTAAATTAATATAATGATTTAAACCCACATCACCCACAATACAACAACCCCAAAACCCCCAATTTAAATAAAACTTCAAATCACAACCACTTAACACCAACACTACCTCAAAAGAAGCAGACATCAAAAAACACAATCTACCAAATGGCTACAGCACTATAAGTCTTCAAGTTATTATCCAGTACATTGCATAGAGTAATTGAATGTCTTCTTTAAGATGTTAGTTCATAAAAATGTATAAGACCATCTAAAAAGTTTTTAAAATGAAGAGGAGTAGCTCTCACCATACCACCTCTTTCAGTGAGTCCAAAATGTGGCTCTCTCACAGCCACATTTACAGCTTCACCATAAGTTATTGATTTTTTTTTTAAATGAGGCCCTCTCATTGCCTCCCAGTATAAACAAATGAAATTACAGTATCTGCTGGAGTTCCAACAACAGAGAAGTAGGAATACTTGGCCCTCGGAGATCTCAATCAGGAAATCCTCATGGATTACAACAGTGAGCGAGCTACAGTTGATGTAAATACAGCCAGATCCAAGCAGAGCTCCAGGATAGGCATCCAAAGCCAGGAGAACTCCCCACTTAGCCCACAGGTGCTCCCCAACCAAGCTGGGGAGCCACAGTGGCCACAGGGAAAGTGTTTGCACACACCCCTCTGGTCAGTGCCCTCTACTCCACGGGCAGCCCCCGGGCCGGACGCCTACCCCAAAGCTGAGCTGACCCAGTCTACAGTCACTGTTCTCAATCATAGTACAGTCTTCAAGCAAATTCCTGGCTCCTGCAATAAAATCCAGCTCACCAATAACAGTCGGCCAATCCAGCAAACTGATACCCCCGGCAACAGTCCTGCCACTGCAATTGCACAAATCTCTGATACCAGCCGCTTCAAAAAAAGTAATCGTTGCTGAAAGTAAGGTAATCCAACAATCTAGAGGCAGCCTTCTTCAGCCCAATAAAGGCTCTGAAGCAGCTGGTCCTGCAGTGTGTTTCTTCATAAGAAGAGCCGAATATAATCACACGCTCACAGAGGAAATAAACAGGACTTCTTCGTTCAAGCTCCCCAATCCAAACAAAATACACATACACTATGGACCTCTGTGTAAAATCACCGACTTTTCACAGAAATTCTAAAAATAAGAATATCCAACATGACGGTCGCCAGAAATCAAATGACCGCCGCACTCAACAGGCGCTGCATTCGCTGTGATCGATTCCAAATAATAACAAATAAACAAAAGAAATACATCAGAAATACATCAGTAGAAACAACAAATTTAAAATTGAAAAAACTGGATTCAAACAAAAAATCATCTGTGAGCTACTGTGACAGCAGACCCAGCGTGATCTTAAATGGACAATAACATTTGCTGTTCCTGCACAGTTTGGTGGACCATATGTTTCACTGTCTGACATTCATGACATTCAAAGCTACCTGGATAAAATAACTGCTTCAGTTATAAAATGGGATATGAATCTGTACATAGGTAAATCTAGAATAGCCCACTTAGGGAAGAAAAATCCAAGATATGTATATTACCTAAATGGAAAAGAGTAAGTATCATTGGATGACGAAACAGATTTAGGAATTTGTATATCAAATGATTTTGAATCAACACAACAAGTGAACCAAACTACAAATAAAACTAGAAAAATCATATGGTCAATCAAGAGAAACACAGTCTCAAAATATAAGAGGGTGCTTATGCCATTGTACAGGTCCTACATTAGACCACATATGGAATATTTATCCCAGCTTTGGTGCTCCTGTAAGAAATGAGAGATAAAAAAATTGGAAAGTGTGTAGAGGAGGTTTTCCAAAAACTATATCACATTAAAAAATTAATGATATGAAGAAAAGCTATTCATAGAAACACAGAATTTGATGGCAGATAAGGACTGCTTGGCCCATCCAGTCTGCCCATTTCCCTACCTAATGGATACGTTGCAGATCCTAGCTAACCAACAGCCTACTTCTTCCAACCTCCACCCCTGAAAATTGCCTTATGTCTGTCCCATGCTTTTTTGAATTCCACCACTGTTTTTGACTCCACAATATCCTCAGGAAGGCTTTTCCATGCATCCACAACCCTCTTCATGAAAAAATACTTTCTCATATTACCTCTGAGCAGTCCCCCCTCTAGCTTCAGATTGTGCCCCCTTGTTCTTGCACATCTCTTTTTCTGAAAGATGCTACCCTATTGAACTTTGTTGATTGCCTTGAATGTTTCAATCATGTCCCCCCACTCCTTCCTCTCCTCGAGGCTATACATATTAAGATCCTTAAGTCTCTCTTGATATGTCTTCTGGTGCAGACCCTGCACCATTTTAGTTGCCCTCCTCTGTACTGCCTCCACCCTGTCTATGTCTTTGTGGAGACTGGGTCTCCAGAATTGCACACAGTACTCCAGATGGGGTCTCACCAGCTGTCTGTACAGAGGGATAACAACTTCCTGTTTTCTACTGGTGATGCCTTTCCCTATGCATCCCAGTATCCCACCAGCCCTGCTTACTGCCCTCTCACATTGCTTGCTCATCTTTAGGTCATCTGATATGACTGCCCCCAGGTCCCTTTCCATTTTTGTTTTTGTTAGTATCTCACCCCCATTGTGTACTCTTCCCCTGGGTTTTTGTTTCCCAGGTGCATTACTTTGCACTTCTCAGCGTTGAATCTAAGCTGCCATACATTTGACCATTTCTCCAACCTTGCCAAGTCCCTTCTCATCGTTTCCACCCCACCTTGTGTATCAGCTCTGTTGCAGATCTTTGTGTCGTCTGCAAAGAGACATACTTTTTCTTCCAAGTCCATCTGCAATGTCGCTTATAAAGACATTAAAGAGGACCAGTCCTAGTACTGAACCCTGCAGTACCCCACTAGTAACCCCCATTTCTTCAGACTGGACTCTGTTTACTATTACTCTCTGTGTCCTGTTTTTCAGCCAATTTTTTACCCAGGCTATCATCTTGGTACCCACTCCGAGGCTGGCTAACTTGTATATTAATCTTTTGTGTGGGACTGTGTCAAATGCCTTGCTAAAGTCTAGGTAGGCCATGTCTACAGCCCCTCCCTGATCTACTACTTTGGTCACCCAGTCAAAGAAATCTATTAGATTCATCTGACATGACCTTCCTGCTGTGAATCCATGCTGCCTTGGTTCCTGCGCTCCTCTGGCCCCTAGGTACTCAACAATTATTTCCTTCAGAAGTGATTCCATCATTTTCCCAATCACTGAGGTTAAACTAACAGGTCTGTAGTTTCCTGCTTCTGCCCTGCTCCCACTTTTGTGAAGTGGAATCACATCTGCTGTCCTCCAGTCTTCAGGTACCACCCCATCCTCCCATGATTTATTAAAGAGGGTAGTCAATGGTGTCACTAGTTCTACCTTTAGTTCTTTTAGAATTCTGGGATGAATCCCATCAGGCCCCATTGCTTTGTCCTCCTTCAGTTTTAAGAGTTCTTTCAGAACCCTTTCTTCTGTGAAAGGGCTGGTATCAACCCTCGTATCCAGCGTGTGTCTATTGTTTGGTTTAGGTACCTCCCCCTCTTCATTTGTGAATACTGAGCAAAAGTATTTGTTTAGTATCTCTGCCTTTTCACAGTCACCCTCTGCCCACCCCTTCCCCTTTATTAAGTCTCACTATCCCTCCCTTGCTCTGCCTTCGCTCCCTGATGTACCTATAAAAGGTTTTATCCCCCTTCTTAACCGAGTTGGCTATCTCTTCCTCAGTTTGGGCCTTTGCTGTTCTGACTGGCTTTCCTGCTTCCTTTTGCTTTAACTGATACAATTCTCTGTCCTGCTTCTCCTGTGATTCCTTGTACTTCTTGAATGCTCTTTTTCTCCCTAAAATTCCCTGCCACCTTCTTTGAGAACCATAGTGGTTTCTTACATCTTTTTTTTTTTTATTTGCTTCACACAAAGGCTTGTTGCCTCTCTGATGGCAGTTTTGATTATTCCTCATTGTTCTTCCACCCCTCCTTCCTGCCCATTTGCTAGTGCATTCCTTAGGTGCTCACCCATTTTGGCAAAGTCAGCCCTCCTGAAGTCCAGTACCTTTCCCTTTGTATGGCATGACTCTACTGCTGTGTTTATCATGAACCATACCATTCGATGGTCACTAGTTCCCAGATGGCTACTCACTTCTATCTCTGTGATCCTGTCGTCATCTCCATTTGAAAGTACTAGGTCTAAGATTGCTCCCTCTCGAGTGGGTTCCAACACTAGTTGTCTAAGACATGCCCCCTGTAGGGCATCTAAAATGACCCCACTCTTAGAAGTTGCTGCTGCAAATACACTTCCATTAACATCCGGCACATTCAGATCCCCCATTAGCAATATCACTCCTTTTTCTGCCATTCTAAGGATACTTTCTATCATTTTCTTGTCCATTTCCTCCCCCTGAGATGGGGGTCTGTATACAACCCCCTGTGCAGATTGTGGTGCCATTGCCTGTCTCCAAATTGACCCACAGTGCTTCCTCTCCTCCCTGTTTACCCTTTTATTCTGTTGCTTTGATGCCGTCTCTTATGTAGAGAGCTACTCCACCTTCTCTTTTACCCTCCCTGTCCCTCCTGTAGATGGTGTATCCTGGTATGTTTATGTCCCAGTCATGGTTCTGTGTGTACCATGTTTCTGTGACTGCCACAATATCCAGATGTTCCTCCTCCATCAAGGCCACTAATTCAGGAAGCTTGTTACCCAGACTACCCAGGCATTGGTACTCATTGCTCTCCATTTTTTGATATCTTTACCTCTTGTAGCACCATCCCTGTCCTCATTGACTTTGCCTTTGCCAATTACCCCTGTCCTGCTCCCTACTGACCTTTTTACCTTGGTCTTTACCTCACTTAGTACCCAGTTTTGTAGGGGGAGGCTTGGAATCTCCTGCTGCTCATCAGCGCCTCCTCCCTTGACTAGTTTAAAAGCTTGCCAATGAAGCATTTAACCTGATCACCTAGTAGACATGTTCCCTTCCTGGACAGATGCAGACCATCCTGCCAGTATAGGCTGGTATCCCACCAGGTGAAACCCCAGTCCCCAAATGAAGCCAAACCACAGTGCTCTGCACCATCTTTTCAACCATTCATTGAATTGAATGGTGTGAAGTACCCTCACCTCACCCTTGCCACAGACAGGCAGCACCTCTGAGAAGGATACTGTGTGTGCTACTTGCCTTAGGCTCCTCCACAATTCCACAAACTCCTCCTGCACTGCTCTAATCTCATGTTGAGCCAAGTCATTCATCCCTAAGTGGATAATGATGTCCAGCTCTGTGTCCCGTGCAGCTGTTCTCATGATCCTGAGGATGCGTTTCCTGTCCCTCCAAGCCATGATGCCAGGCAGGCACCTTACATCAGTTTTCCATGATCCCACCAGTTCTATCCCCCTAACAATTGAGTCCCCCACCAGGAGCTGCTTTCTTTTCCTGTGGTGTCCTCTGCCTCCTTCCTGTGGGACTCCCTTGTGACAGTTGTCCACAACCTCCTTAGTCTCCTCTGTAGGTGCATCCATAGGGGAACTATGCTCTATCAGAATGGTGTATGGATTGTGAAGTGGTACAACTGACTGGGTGTGCCTCTGTTCCACCACCCTCACCCTCCCCAAGCCCACTGGGGTCCAATTGCTGTGATTTCTTAGCAGTCTCTTAGGAAGTGGTGGTGGCCCTGGTGCTCCCTTGGTGGGGGAGGTTCCCTTACTACTGTCCAGTGTGGCCTGAAGATGGGCAACCTTCTCCCTCAGGGCACAGAGTTGCCTGCAAATAGGGAAGCATCTCAGCCTCCAGAAAGACTCCCAGAAGATTGCTACCCCACAGCCAGTACATTGCACTACTCCCCACATGTTATTCTACCTTCTTGTTTATCCCGTATAAGTTGTTTTTTTATTTGTCCCTTAGTTATTGTTTTGTATGTATGTATGAGTTATATATAATGTGTATGCTTATATTGTCAGTGCAGTATGCTGGAAGGGAAATGACAACAGTATGCACCGTGCCCTCTTGAGGAAATGATGTCAGAACCTCTGGCATAAAGGAAATGGTACCAGGGTGGGTGAGGGGTGGGGAGATTAGGGCCAAAACTGTGCCCTCTCAAAACAATAAACTAAAAGCCCTGACCCACCAATATGATGAGTGTTGACTTTAAACAAACAGAAACACAAACAGTTGAGTCAAACACAGGTAAACCTCCCCAGCCCAGTGATTTGTGCACTGAAAGCAATCAGCCCCAAAACAAGTCACTTGTGCACAAGGAAAGACACAGTAAACTATTTAAAACATAATTTGATGCAAACTGTCACAGAATACTAGTAGACAGTCCAGTTACCCACAAAGGAAAATCAAATATGCAGTTATTTCAACCCTTCTAAAGTTACTCACAAGATAAGCAGTTTTGAAAAACCCCTTCCTGATTTAAAAACTAAAATAATTAAACACAAAGCAATACCAATGTAAGACTGTAAAGTAAGGAAAACCTCCCTCAGATGTAAACAAGAGTGAGATACATTGCAGATTTCTAGTCCAATATAGTATCTCCCATGCAGCTCTCAGTTGTTTCCAAGCACACCATGTTACACAACTTCAAGAAGATGGGCTTCTGTCTGAAACTGGATCCCACCAGTAGTTTATAGTAACTGATTAAAGCTGGAATGTTCCACCCAAATGTTCCATCCAATCCTGATGATTCTGCGGACAAGAAGAATGACAGGAGACATATTGTTACTGTTTAACATCATTAATGACCCATACCTTTTTTTTTACCATAACAAAGTTTTTATTTAAAAAAAAATAAGTAAATAAAAATGGTATACACAAGATTACAAATGTCAGTAATGTCAAATGGTTAAAAACAACTCATAAGAGTTAATTAAATACATACATATATAGCATAACTGAAAAAGGAAGATTTCAAGATTAACTCACTCTAACACTGAACTTAATTTGACTAGCAAAAGCCCGTTAATACGGGTTTCATCCATTGAGTAATCAAGTTAATGTCAATCTGCAACACACCACAAAGATTACCAAAACTATATCACATTTAAAAAAAAATGAATGATATGAAAAAAGTTACTACATCCAAACTTGTTGATTCAGGAGACAAGAAGAATGAGAGAAGACCTACTGTTGCTGTTTAACATCATTAATGACCCATACACCTTAAGGTTGAAATGGGAATAGAATACAAGGGAGGGTAGATGTCACCCCTTACAGATTTTGGGTAGCCAATTTAAGACTAATAAAAGGAATTTATACTGTACTCTATGAGCTGTCAACCTATAGAATACACTACCCGTGGAGATAGTGATTAGTGAGAGGAGAAGACAATTATGTCTAGATTTGATAAATATATACTTGCTGGGGGGGGGGGGACAGTTTAAAATATTATGAAAACTAAATTCCAATGGAGCATGTATGGGCACATCACCTTCTAGCTCCTAACCTCCTTAGTAGTATGAACCAAAGCTGGTGAAAGTGAAAGAGCAACAATGGGTACATTTCTAAGAAGTGACGACAAGTTTTGAATTATACAAGCTTGCATCACAAAGACAGGATTCACATTCAGAGACCAGGAGATTTCAACAAGGCAAGACTTTTCAAATGACCTATGGAAAGAAAGTAAATAATTCTCCCCTTTACAGCAAATGCTATGGACACAGAAACTAAAATATGTGGTTATTTTTCCTGCTCACCTAAAAGAATGACTGAACAATCAAACGCTGATACACAATACAAAAGATAATGCCACTCAAGATTTGAAAATAGGAATTCCTCAGATGTTGCAAAATGGAGGAGCCTGTTGATGGAAGGATGAAGGAAGAGAAACAGAACGATGATCTGGGAACTCCAATACCAGATTTTTGGCCTTTGGCAGCAGTTCTAATTTTTTTTGTTACCATTGTTGATGTTGTGGTTGTTGCTGGTTTCTTTTGTTTATTATGATCTTTCTTTACAGGTAGCAGAAGATAAAACATAATATAAAAACTGGGGCAGACTAGAAATGTTGGAATTTAATATATGACTAAAGAAAGAGAGAGAGAGAGAGAGAGAGAGAGAAAGAAAGGAGTCTATGGGGGCCTACACTATAAATATAAGAAGTTCACCAAGGAAGTTGCTACTTATGCTTTCAGTCACAGATAGAAACCAGACGGATGGAAGGGGAAGGTGCCAAACATGGGAAATTGGCAGCAAACAGGGTTGGGGGCTAAGGTGACTGGGAGTCAGTGTACAATCTATTGTCACAACAACAACTGTGGTACAATGTAATAGCATACATGTTTGCATGGATAAAAAGTCATAACGTGAAGTAAAGAAAACTGCTCATGGTAGATTTGGAAAATAATTTAAGACAAGACTAAATATAAAAATGGTAAGCTGAAACGTCAATGGAATTAATTATCCAGTGAAGAAATATTAAATACTACACTATTTAGCAAAACAAAAAATAGATATGGAATGCCTCCAAGAGACATACTTAGATGAGAAAGAGATTGCAAGACTGAAATGTAATTGGGTAGGCCAGGTATTCTCCTCACAAGGAGGTAAGGATAGCAGAGGGTTGGTAATCCTGATACACAAACATTGTTCATGCAAAATGTTGGATTATGATCATGATATACAGGGTAGAATTATTCTACTGAAAGTATTAATACACCAAAAAATATGGTAACTGGATATTTATATGTTCTATTTCAGCATTACAATTAGGCTTGCCACTAGAAGGCAGGCCAGGTTGTCTAATCGCCCCAGCCAGGAAGAAACAATGGGATGGTGGAGGGAGAGGGGGAGAGAGAGAGAGGAGGGGGAGGGGGAGGTGGTGGACGGGGTTGGTGACATCACATACGATGAAGGCAGGGTAATTTGACAGAACAAGGGTGAGCTGTCAGCGCACTGGCTGGAGGGTGGAGCTACCAGGGGTCCTGAGCCGGTTTATCAGGACTGGACTCCCTCAGCCAGCCCTCTTTATGTTGAAAAATTCCTGAACTTGGAGCATCGCACATCGTTTAGCAAAATTTAGTTAAGGCATATGGGGCAACTAGGTCTTTGCAGGCCTAGCAGCCCGGTGGTCTCGCTGTGGTGAACTGATTTAATATGTTGTACAATACAGTTTATGTGAAGTACCTTTGGGGTAGTGATCAGTGTGCCTGCTTTCGGTGTGTCTCGGTTTATGGGGAACTGTTGCACTACTGCAAGGTTTATGATGCAGGGCTGGTTAGTTGTTGTAATAAGTCCAGTTTGCAGTTTGAATAGTTAAGGCTGTTGGTTCTGTTGGGGCTGCGGTCCAAAGCTTCCTGGTTATGGAGGTATGAGCAGGCCAGGTTAGCCGTAGTGGTCCGACAGATGTGGTAGCCAGTGCAGATATGTTAAAAAAAAAGAAAGAAAAGTGGCTTATCCAGTACAAGTACTGCGTTTTTCTAGTGCAAGTGGTAATATTGGAACAAGGAAGGATGCTGGCAGTGCTGGAGGTGTCTGGGGGCTGGGGAGATGACGAGTGGCTGACTGGCTAAAGTGGTTAGGCATCCACAAGACAGTAGAAATGGGTAGAGGCAGGCAGTACAGCGACCAACGGCTCAAGATGAGCAAGGGTCATAGTGAGTGTTTTGGGCCCCGTCGCCCTACAGAGAGAAGGAGCATTTAGGCAAGGTGGTGTGGTTCACGTGCAAGCTCTTGGAGGTCTCAGAGCTACAGACAAGGAGGGGATAAAGCAGGGCAGAGTGGGGGACAGTACCATGAACAGCCTTTTCAAGTGGGCTGGGGGGAGGGCAGGGCAGGGGGTGGGAGACACACAACAGAGGAAATTATAATGCCATCTACGGGTGGAATTAGAGGCTGGGAAACAGGGGAGCAGTGGGGTTATGAGTTGGCACACACACCCATCTACTTAGCAGTAGTGGAGGCACGAACTACAGATTATCCAAACAAGAAAGCAGCAGCACTACGTAGGGAGGGTTTCTGGAAACATTTTCCATTGGGTTTTCAAGGGGGGAGGGCAGGGATGAGGGCCAAGAACCTTGGGTCAGTGAGAGGGTAGGAGGAGGTAGTTCAAGACAAGATACTGAAGGAAGTCGAGGCAGGCTGGGTGGAAAGGCCTTTGTAGGCCCCCCTTGCAGTAACTTCTGGATGTCCCCATTGGGCATAGTACCGAAGAAACTGAAGGGGGAGTTCTGCTTGATCCACCATCTGTCATACCCCAAGGCTGCGTCGGTAAATGAGGGCATACCAGAGCACCTCAGGGGAGCATCCTATGTCTCTTTGGAGCAAGCTATAATACTGATCAGGGCAGTTGAAGGGACGTGGCTAGCAAAGACAGACAGAGTTGGCATTTTGGCTACTGCCAGTCAGTCTGATAGATTGGGACCTTTTGAGTTTTCAAATTGAGGCAGGCTCTACTTTGACAAGGCCATGCCAATGGGCTGCTCGATGGCCTGTTCCACTTTTGAGGCATTCAGAATCTGGGTGCAGTGGGTATTTGGGTTCAGGTATGGGCACAGGAGGGTTGTGCATTATCTGGATGACTTCCTTCTCATTGGTGGGATATGGGATGAAGCACAAAAGATGTTGCTGGACATCAAAGGGATGTGCCAGCAGATAGGGAAACCACTGGCACAGGGCAAAATGGAGAGCCCGGCCCATAGGTTAAAATTTCTGTGAATAGAGATGGACATGGAACAGGAATGTTTCTGGCTACTGAGGGCCAAGGTGGCCCTGCTCAAGGGATTACTGGATCAAGTGATGGGGATGAGGAGGGTGCCACTGGTACAGGTACAGCAGCTGCTAGGGCACCTTAATTTCACATGCAAGGCCATTAACCTGGACAGGGCATTTACGAGGAGACTAGGTAGGGTTACAGGGAATGCTAAGCAGCTGCACCATGGGGTAGAAGTATCAAAAGGGGTGCGGGAAGATTTTAAGGTGTGGGAGGAGTTTTTGAACAGCTATAATGGAGTAACATTTTGGCAAGATGATTGGAAATGAAATTTGCATTTGGAATTGTTTACTGACATCTCGGATGCCCTGAGTACGGGAGCATATTTTCAAGGGAATTGGATGTCAGAAGAGTGGTCAGAGTAGTAGAGGGCAAGCGGGATGTTGAAGGACATCACATTCCTGGAGATATTCCCATTATGGGTTACTTTGGCGATATGGGGGACCAGGATGAGGGGAAAACACATCCTCTTCTGGTGTGATAATAAAGGGGTGGTGGAGGTCATTAAAAGACAGGTAGTGAAGATGGAGACCATGGGAAAGATCCTCCAATGCATGATATTGCTGGGGCTCTAACCAAACTTGTCTTTCAAAGCGCAGCGTGTTGAAGAACTTAAGAATGAAATGGCTGTCAGTCTTTCCTGTTTGCAGCTTGGAAAGTTTCAGAAGCTGATGCCACAGGTGGCAACACTCAGGACCAGGGTATCTGGCTGGTTGTGGGAGACTGGAGGGATACAGCAGGACATTATACCATGACTCCTGGTTGTCCAACACCCTAAGGGCCTATGAAGGTGGGTGGGTGATATTCCAGGAGTTTAGCAGGAAGCATGGGTGGGACAAGGACAGACCCGCCTGGTAAAAGCAGGTAAGATGGTTCATAGGGGAGAAGTGGGATGAAGGGATGGACCATGCCATAGTGGTGGTGCAACTGTCTGGCATCAGCAGGGTTTGCCAGAACAGGGGTTGGCAGGATGCCTTGACAAACAGGATAGTAAAAAGGATGGTCCCAGGTTGGCAGTGGGGACAAGGTTGTAGGAAGGACAGGAGATGCCCCATTAAGGGGCAGCTGCTGGTTGAGGCACTGGGAGTGATGCAGCAGGTGTGCTCCTCTGCCCAGGAGGCAGTCCTGTTCAGGGCTGTTTTTGCAGTCATGACAGCAGGGGCTTTTCATGGGGGGAGTGGTGGCCACATGCAATTCTACAGCTGGCCTGGCATTACAGCACAGGAGTATGGTATGGGGGAAGGACAGTGTAGTCATCATGCTGACCAGGTCAAAAATTGACCAGAGTGGAAAAGAAACCATGGCAACACTGGTACAGCAGCCACAGACCACCAGCTGCTCAGTGTCCACCTTGGAAGCATGTGAGAACAGTTGGGGGCTGGTGGGGGGGGTTGTTCCACAACAGGGATGGCTCCCCTGTCACCTGCTTCCAGGTTGGGACAGTGCTCCATAAGGCCCTAGTTTTCATAGTGGAAGAGATGGGGGATTTTACCCCCCACTCATTCTGGATTGCGGCAGCATCAGAGGCAGACAAAAAAGGGGTTTCAGTGGAGGATTTAAAAAAAGTTGGGCATTGGAGGTCCAGCTGCTACAGGAAATATGCCAGGGGTTGTGATCATCAACTCACACTGTTTTTTTCTTGTTTCAGTGGCAGATTCCAAGAGGAGGGTCTGGACAGTGGGGCATTCCTTCATCTACTGGGCAGAGAGGTTTGCTACTACCATGGCTAGAGGGACACAATTGTACAGCAATGCAGAACACAACAAGGTATAATGGAAGGGCATCAGGAACATGCAGTGGGCCCAGCTGCTGCCCCTTCTGGATGAGCTAAGGGTGCAATGGGGAAGCACGGATTGCATTATCATCAATTTGAGGGGGCAATGATTTAGGGGGCTTACCTTGGGGAGTGCTCAGGCAGAACATAATGGGGGACTTAGAGAAGATAAAAGGGTGATGGCCAGGGGGGGTGACCATCGGCTGCTCCGAGATCACCTCTCGGAGGGTCTGGAGGGAGGCCAGGGATGGCAGGTTAGTTGAAAAGGTGAGAAAGCACCTTAACAGGAGGGTGGTGAGGGCAGTAATCAAAATGGGGGGGTGCACATCCAGCACAGGGACATTTCCTTCAATCAAGCTATGGTATACAGGTCTGATGGGGCGCACTTTTCTGAATTTGGCATGTGTCTGTTCCTAAGGCCACTCAGTGACCTAGTGGGGGGAAATAGCCAAAAGAGTATTTAGATTCTAGCCTGCAAGGGGAGGAACCCCGCCGTCCTTTGCAAGCTGAAGACGGGGCAGTGGAAGAAGAGAAAGGAGGAGCAGGTGGGAGAAGGGGGGCAGGAAAGGGGGAGGGTGTATGCTACACAGGCTGGGGACAAGGAACCCAGGTGTGGTGTAAAGTGGGAAGGGGGGATAGGTCCAGGTGCTGGATTCAGATTGTCCAGGACTGGAGAGCTGAGGCCTGGGTAAGGTGGAACCGGTCTGTTTCTGGTGATGGAGGAGGGGACTGAATTCAGTGTCTGGACCCTGAAACACAGAAAGGACAAGCAACCAGAAGAAGGAGGAAGTGGGGAAAAGAAAATTGTTGTGACCAAACTGTGCATGCATTTGTGATTGAACTATGATATTAAAGAATGTAAATAGTATCTTTGTGCCAAAATAAATATTGCCATCGAGCAAACAAAAAATTACTAAAGTTGTGACATTTCATCATTCCTGGGAGGGTATCAGAGACAATTAGGCTTGCCACTAAAAGGCAGGCCAGGTTATCCAGTGGTCCCCGCCAGGAAGAAACAATGGGATGGAGAGGGAGAGGGAGGAGAGAGAGTGGGAAGGAAGGGGTTGGTGATGTTACATATGATGAAGGCAGGGCAATATGGCAGGGCAAGGGCTAGCTCTCAGGGCATTGGCTGGGGGGCACAGCTACCAGTGGTCCTGAGCTGGGGTCCTGATGGGGTATATCAGAACTGGACACCCTCAGCCAACCCTCTTTTTGCTGAAAAATCATCCACCCTTGTAAGTAAGGCTGTGGGAGCAAGGTTGGTACAGAGATATAGAGAACGGGGCAGAAGGTGGTGTCTGGTGTGCCCTGGGCATGGGACCAGTCGTATGGTGCTATGGATAGAAAATGGGTCACTATATTTAATTTGTTTGAGAAAAAATTTAAGTTTAAATGATAAAAGTCTTAGCTGATTCTTTTATGTTGTAATAAAATGGTCCTTTTGCCTGTTTTTTTTTAACCTAGGAACTTATAAGCTTCTAGTTGTGAGTTGCAGCTTGTTGTCATGGTTACACCCCCCCCCAGACACAAACACACAAAGATGGCTTGAAATTGTTCAAGTGCTTTTTATTTACCTTTTTTAATACGTTCAGTGCTTTTAGTTTGAGCATGCTTGGTGGAATCAGGTCGACAAGCAGTGGTAGTGAGTGGCGAGGTGAGTGGAAAACATGATTCAGCTGTGAGCAAGCATCTGAAGGAGATGCTAGTAAAATACAAATGCCTGTACAGTGAATATCAGTAAAGAGTCTTTGTGTTAATAACCTTGAAAAATTGCTACCAGTTGCAGTAGTGTCTTGTGCGTTGAGCGGGTTGCAAACAGAAGAGGATAAATGTCAACAGATTGTATCGGTGATAGTGAAACTACCAGGGCCCCATGTAGCTTTGTACATGGATACTCTTGAGATGTTTTGACAAAATATTTCCCCACTTTAAACCATATAGTCCTAACAAAATAAAGTGCCACGTGTTTCTACCACAATATCGACTAAAAATTAAGTGCAGTTCTCAGATCTGGAGTGTGAGAGCAGAGTTGGGAGAGTGCTCTGAATGAGCGTGGCTGGGAGAAATTATCATTTGGCTTTCTCCCTGAATGTGGACTATAAACTTGATTGTGTTTTTTTCCCCCTTTACATTTATTTGCAATTTAGAGCAACTTTATTAGGGTGGAATTTTTGAACTGGCAGTCACCCATGGGGGTGGGGGGTGCGGAGCTGTCAGATTGATGCAATTTCATCAGCAGCTTTCAGCAGGACAGAGTAGTCAGTGGTGTACACAACATAAGGTATAGCATTGGTAAATAAATAAAACATAAATGTTTTGCCAGGGGACTGAAGCCGACAGTCGATTGTCTGTCATTTTCTGTATGTAGTGGGGTCATGCCATCTCTCTCACTCGCCAAACAATCGATACCACAACAAAACAAAATGGTGACTGTTTGAAACTGTGTGCCTAGTGCTTCACCCAATGAGGAAGCAAGCTGGGCACGAGGGTACTTGGCTGGCAGGAGGCAAATTTGAGCTGGGACTTTTATTTGGAGGGCATCTATTGAAAATTAATTCACCCCTATGGAATGGGTAGCAGCCAATCAGATGCCTCCAAATAAAAGGCCATTTTCTGAGAAATAATTCACTACAAAATCACATCAGAAAAAATTTGGAGAAATAGACAAAAATTTATGAAAATAAAAAAAAACTAGAATCACAATTGAGGGTTTAGAACAAAAATGCAGGGCTAGTCATGAAGCTTTTAGAAAAGATTACAACAGTATTAAGAATATATGAAATAAGTAAGCAACAGAAAAGGAAGAAACACATTGGTTTAAAATAAAAAAAAACTTGGCACTTAAATGGTGAAAATTCCAGGAGATATTTGTCTAAAAGAATAAACAAAGAACAACAGAATGATGAAATTGTAGCAGTATATGATAAACAGGATAAATTAAAAACAAAAAAAGAAATCAGGTTGTATTCTTATTCCAAGCTACAGTATATAAATCTGAAAACAAGGTGAGAAAAATCGAGGTGGCCCAATATTGCAAAAATATAATACCAATGGATATTATTACCATCTTTTTTGATAACATTAAAAAGGCTATTATTATAGTAGAAACTGAATACATTGTAAGTTACATGCCAAAAGAAAAAGTCACAGTCCTGGATGGATATATAGTTGAGTGTTATCAAAATTTAAAGATCATTTACTGTCATATTTATTACATTTTATCACACAATACAAGAAAAAGGTGTAATTCTACAGTATTTTTAATGAGGCATGTATACCATTAATTCATACACCCAATAAAGATGAGGATAAAGCCAAAAAACAATGTCTGATATCAATATTAAATTATTACACAATATTGACCAGCATATTAAACAATAGAATTCTATGATATATTGCAAACATTGTTCATCAAGAACAAAATGGGTTTTACCAGGTAGAATGTCTTTGAAGGACTGCTTTAGTACAATTATTATTAGAACATGCATCTCGAGAATCATTAGATACCATAGATCCCTCATTAGATGCAAAGCAAGACTTTGTTCTGATTGAATAGCTTTATATTTTGGGAGTATTCACATGTATGGGCTTTCCAATCTCATTTTTAGCAATCGTAGAGGCAATATATGATTCTCCAAGAGCAAGAATCATAATAAATGGGCAAATAACTGATTAATTTATTCTAGGTAGAGAAGTCAGACAAGGATGGCCCTTACCCCCATCATTATTTATTTTGGCAAAGGAAACTTTATTGACTAAGATTAGAAATAACAGAAATATAAAAGTGATCCATATTATAAAAAAAAAGAATACAAACTAAATGTAGATGCAGTCACTGTCTTATAACTATTACCAGATCCAGTAAATGATTTACAGGCAGTCTTGTTAGAGATAGAAATGTATTCAAAAATTTCAGGTTATCAACTAAATAAAGATACATTGGAGATAGTGCTGATACAAGGAAAAATAGCACCCCAGCTAATTAACTTCTTTCCAGCAAAATATCAGAGACAAAAACTGGATAATTTAGGAATCTTGGAGACTGGAAATGGCACCACAGCCCACTCAGGGGTTGTATACAGACCCCCATCTCAGGGGGAGGAAATGGACAAGGATATGATAGAAGGCATCCTTAGGATGGCAGAGAAAGAGGAGATATTGTTGATGGGGGACTTGAACATGCCAGATGTTAACTGGAGCACCTTTACTGCAGTCACATCCAAGTGTAGGGCCATTCTTAATGCCCTCCGGGGGCATGCCTCAGACAGCTAGTTTTGGAAACCACTCAGGAGGCAGCAATCTTAGACCAGGTACTCGCAAATGGGACTAGAGAGAAGATCTCAGATCTAGAAGTGGGTAGCCATCTGGGAACAAGTGACCACCAAACAGGGTGGTTCATGATAAACTCAGCTGCAGAGTCAAGCCATACAAAAGAGAGGGTACTGGACTTCAGGAGGGCTGACTTTGTCAAAATGGGAGAGTGCCTAAGAAAATCACTAGCAAACAGGCAAAAAGGAGGGGTGGAGCAACAATGGGGAAACATCAAAACTGCCATCACAGAGGAAACAAGCCTTTGTGTGAAGCAAATAAACAAGTCAAAACTAAAGAAAAGGCCACTATGGTTCTCAAAAGAGGTGGTGGGGAAGGTTAGGGAAAAAAATATAGTATTTAGGAAGTATAAGGAAACACAGAAGGAGCAGGACAGAGAACTGCACCAGTTAAGGCAGAAAAAAGCAGGGAAGGTAGTCAGAATAGCAAAGGCCCAAACTGAGGAAAAGATAGCCAACTCAAGAAGGGGATAAATCCTTTTATACTGTAGGTATATTAGGGAGCATAGAAAGACAAATGGAGGCTGAATAAAATGGACAGTAGGTGGGCAGAGAGGGACAGTGAAAAAGCAGGGATACTGACCAAATACTTCTGCTCAGTATTCACAACAGAGGAGGAGGGGGATGTACTTCATATAATTAATAGAAGCACTCTGGATAGGGGGTGTCAATCCCAGTCCTTTCACAGAAGAAAGGGTTCTGAAAGAACTCCTAAAACTGAAGGTGGACACAGCAATGGGGTGGAACAGGATCCACCCCAGAATTCTATAACAATTGAGGAAAGAACTAGTGACACCACTGAGTACCCTTTTTGACAAATCATGGAAGGATGGTGTGGTACCTGTTGATTGGAGGAGGGTGGATATGATTCCCCTTCACAAAAGTGGCAGTAAAAGAGAGGCAGGAAACTACAGACCTGTCAGTTTGACCTCTGTGGCAGGGAAAATGATGGAATCACTTCTGAAGTAAAGAATTGTTGAGTGCCTAGAGGCCAGTAGGGCACAGGACCTAAGGCAGCATGGATTCACAGTGGGAAGGTCATGTCAGATGAATCTAATTGATTTCTTTGACTGGGTGACCAAAGTAATAGACCAGGGAGGGCCTGTGGACATGGCCTACCTAGAATTTAACAAGGCATTTGACACAGTCCCACATCAAAGATTAATAATCAAATTAACCAGCCTGGGAGTGGGTCCTAGGGTGGTAGCCTAGGTAAAACATTGGCTGGACAACAGGACACAGAAGGTAATGGTAAACAGAGTCCACTCTGAAGAAAGAGGGGTTACTAGTGGGGTATCGCAGGGTTCAGTACTGGGCCCAGTCCTTTTTAATGTCTTTATAAGTGACATTGCAGAGGGACTGGAAGGAAAAGTATGCCTCTTTGCAGATGACACAAACATCTGCAACAGTGTTGATACACAAGATGGGATGGAATGGATGAGAAGGGACTTGGCAAGGTTGGAGGAATGGTTAGAAGTCTGGCAGCTTGGATTCAATGCAAAGAAGTGCACAATAATGCACCTGGGAAACAAAATCCCAGAGGTATAGTACACAATGAGGAGGGGATAGTAACAACAACAAAAATGGAAAGGAACCTGAAGGTAATCATATCAGATGACCTTAAGGTTAGCAAGCAAAGTGAGAAGTCAGCAGAGAGGGCTGGGGGGTACTGGGATGAATCGGGAGAGGCATCACCAGCAGAAAACAGGAAGTTGTTATCCCTCTGTACAGACAGTTGGTGAGACTTCATCTGGAGTACTGGGTATAGTTCTGGAGACCCCAACTCTGCAAGGACATAGACAGGATGGAGGCAGTCCATAGGAGGGCAACTAGAATGGTGCAGGGTCTGCAAGAGCAGCCATATGAGGAGAGACTAAAGGAGCTTACTATGTTTACCCTTGAGGAAAGGAGGAGAGGGGGGACATGATAGAAACGTTTATGTACCTCAGTGGAATCAACAAAGTCCAAGAGGGTAGCATCTTTCAGAAAAAGAGATCTGCAAGAACAAGGGAATACAATTTTAAGATAGATGGGGAATGACCAGTGGCAATGTGAGGAAGTATTTTTTCACAGAGAGTGGTGAACACATGGAACTGCCTTCCTGAGGAGGTTGTGGGGTCTAAAACTGTGGAAGAATTCAAAAAGGCATGGGACAGACATAAGGCAATTCTTGTGGAGGGTGGGAAGAAATAGACTGTTGGTTAACTAGCATCTGCAGTTTATCCAGTAGGTAGGTAGCGACATGATAGAAACTTTTATGTACCTCAGTGGAATCAACAAAGTCCAAGAGGGTATCATCTTTCAGAAAAAGAGATCTGCAAGAACAAGGGGATACAATTTTAAGATAGATGGGGAATGACCAGTGGCAATGTGAGGAAGTATTTTTTCACAGAGGGTGGTGGACACATGGAACTGCCTTCCAGAGGAGGTTGTGGGGTCTAAAACTGTGGGAGAATTCAAAAATGCATGGGACAGACATAAGGCAATTCTTGCGGAGGGTGGGAAGAAATAGACTGTTGGTTTACTAGCATCTGCAGCTTATCCAGTAGGTAGGTAGGGAAATTGGCAGACTAGGTGGGCCAAACAGTCCTTATCTGCCATAAAAGTCTATGCTTCTATGTTTCTATGTATTGCCCATAAAAGATTTATATACCCCAAACCACAAACTATTAACTAGAAAGAGTAAAGACAAACTACCGAGCTGGGCCAAGATAAAGCTGGTGCTATGGGGAAGATAAAGTTAATAAAATGACAATCATACTAACAATGTTATATTATTTACAGGCTATTATTATCCCTGTCCCACAAGAAGATATAAAGAAATGAACAAGATAATAAAATAATTTATTTGGGACTGCAGTAAACCCAAAATATTGTGGTCTAAACTATGCACCTCAAAGAAAAAGGAGTTCGTGCATGCCCAGATATAGAAAACATTTGCATGGTATTTATTACTAAGAAGAAGCTGAAATGGGTTTATGGGAAAACAAAATCAGACAATGGGATAGAAGAAATATTATTATAACATTCAACAGAACAATAAAATAAAAAAATGTTGTGGTCCAACCCAAAAAGTTTTATGAATGTTAATAGTAAGATAATTCAGAATATTTATTTATTTTATGTATAACTCTGGTAACCTGGTAGGTGCGTGGATCTCAGGGACTGTTTTCAGGCATGACCTGGGCCACATCAGTGGCACAGTACTAAATATAACAAAAAACAAAGCATGGAACAGTCAACAATAAAAGATAAGAGGCTACAACAGTGCATGAGAAAAGCAAAATAGAAGAAAAGAAAAAGTACAGGATTCCTCCAGTACTCTCAAATGGGGAAGGAGAAAGGATCTCAGATTTAGAAGTGGGTAGCCATCTGGGAACAAGTGACCACCAAACAGTGTGGTTCACAATAAACACAGCCATAGAGTCAAGCCATACAAAAACAAGAGTATTGGACTTTAGGAAGGCTGACTTTGGGAAAATGAGAGAGTGCCTCAGAAAAGCACTGGCAAATGGGCAAGAAGGAGGGGTGGAGGAATAATGGGGAATAATCAAAACAGCCATCACAGAGGTAACGAGCCTTTGTGTGAAGCAAATCAACAAAACAAAATGAAGGAAAAAAACACTATGGTTCTCAAAAGAGGTGGTAGGGACAGATAAGGAGAAAAGGACAGCATTCAGGAAATATAAGGAAACACAGAAGGAGCAGGACAAAGAACTTTATCAGTTAAAGCAGAAGGAAGCAGGGAAGGCAGTCAGAACAGCAAAGGCACAAACTGAGGAAAAGATAGCCAACTCTGTTAAGAAGGGAGATAAAACTTTTTATAGGTACATTAGGGAGTGAAGAAAGACCAAGGGAGGGATACAGTGACTTAATAAAGGAGAGGGAATGTGGGCAGAGGGTGACAGTGAAAATGCAGGGATACTGAACAAATATTTCTGCTCAGTATTCACAACAGATAAGGAGGGGGAGGTGCCTAAACCAAACAAGGGAGAAACTCTGAATAGGGGGGTCGATACCAGACCATTCACAGAAGAAAGGTTTTTGAAAGAACTCTTGAAACTGAGGGTGGACAAAGCAATGGGGTCTGATGGGATTCACCCAAGAATACTAAAAGAACTAAGGGTAGAACTAGTAACAACACTGACTACTCTCTTTAACAAATGATGGGAGAATGGAGTGGTACCTGAAGACTGGAGGAGGGCAAATATGATTCCACTTCACAAAAGTGGGAGCAGGGCAGAGGCAGGAAACTACAGACCAGTTAGTTTGACTTCAGTGGTAGGAAAAATGATGGCATCACTTCTGAAGGAAAGAATTGTTGAGTACCTAGAGGCCAGTGGGGCACAAGACCCAAGGCAGCATGGTTTCACAGCAGGATGGTCATGTCAGATGAATCTAATAGATTTCTTTGACTGGGTGACCAAAGTAGTAGACCAGGGAGGGGCTGTGGATATGGCCTACCTAGATTTTAGCAAGGCATTTGACACAGTCTCACACAAAAGATTAATATACAAGTTAGCCAGCCTTGGAGTGGGTCCCAAGCTGGTAGCCTGGATAAAAAACTGGCTGGACAACAGCATGCAAAAGATAATAGTAAATGGCATCCACAGTGAAGAAAGGAGGGTGACTAGCGGGGTACCGCAGGGTTCGGTACTGGGACCGGTCCTCTTTAATATCTTTATAAGTAACATTGGAGAGCACCTGGAAGGAAAGGTATGCCTCTTTGCAGATGACACAAAGATCTGCAACAGGGTTGATACACAAGGTGGGGTGTAAAGAATGAAAAGGGACTTGGCAAGGTTGGAGGAATGGTCAAATATGTGGCAGCTCAGATTCAATGCAAAGAAGTGCAAGGTAATGCATCTGGGAAACAAAAACCCAGGGAAAGAGTACACAATGGGGGGTGAGTTAATAACAACAACAAAAATCGAAAGAGACCTAGGAGTAATTATATCAGATGACCTAAAGGTGGGCAAGCAATGTGAGAAGGCAGTAAGGAGAGCTGGGTGGATACTGGGATGCATAGGGAGAGGCATCAACAGTAGAAAACAGGAAGTTATTATCCCTCTCTACAGACAGTTAGTAAGACCCCATCTGGAGTACAGCATGCAGTTCTGGAGACCCCATCTCTGCAAAGACATAGACAGAGTGGAGGTTGTTCAGAGGAGGGCAACCAAAATGGTGCAAGGTCAGCACCAGAAGACATATGAGGAGAGACTAAAGCAGCTTAATATGTATATCCTTGAGGAAAGGAGGGAGAGGGGGGCATGATAGAAACTTTCAAGTATCTCAAGAGAATTAACAAGGTACAAGAGGGTAGCATCTTTCAAAAGAAGAGGTGTGCAAGAACAAGGGGACACAATTTGAAGATGGGGGGCAGCTCAGAGGTAATGTTAGAAAGTATTTGTTCACAGAGAGAGTTGTGTATGCATGGAACAGCCTTCCTGAGGAGGCTGTGGAGTCAGGAACAGTGGGAGAATTCAAGAATGCATGGGCAGGCATAAGGCATTTCTAGTGGGGGGGGCAGGAAGAAGTAAGCTGTTGATTAACTAGAATCTGCAGCTTATCCATCAGGTAGGGAAATGGGCAGACTGGATGGGTCAAGCGGTCCTTATCTGCCATCTAATTCTATGTTTCTATGTTTCTATTCCAGAAAACCATAACAGTCGATAGGCATTACAATAATTAAGAGTATACATATGCATACAGTTCAGCCAGCAGCAGTTACTTACAATATGAGGCAAGCAAGGTATTCTCAGTATAAATTTAATAAAGAGTATAAGGCATACTAAAGTATAGCGGGGAGAGAGGGGAAGATGTGGGGGAAGGGTGGGTGCCAGGATTCACAAACATAGGTAATAAAGCTCAAGTGCACAAGCAGGCTAGTTTAACTTGGTTCCCACTTGGCCTGTTTATACTTGCACAATCCCAGGTAGGGCTCAGCCAGCAAAAAAGAGTGGACTACCCAGGGAAGCAGTGGCAGCAGGATGTCATGAGGAACCAGTCTTTGTGGCAGATTTGGACTGGTAGTGGGTGTCGAGGGAGCAGAGCTCTGCAGGCAGTTTATTCCACAGTGTAGGGGCTGTCACAGACAATGCACTGCCGCCCATGTTGGTGGATACCCTGGGGATATGCAGGGTGGTGCTGTCTGAGCAGAAGCTGTGGTGTGAGGTTCATACAGTGAGGAAGGGTGCATGGGGGGAGACCTGGCCAGTATGGATGGTGGAATCCACCATGCCGCACGGGGCTAGGTCAAAATGGCCTTACAGTGGGAGCAAATCAAGTGAGTTGTAGAGGACACAGTGGTGTGGTGAAAGGGGCCAGCAAGGTGAAATGACAGGCACTTTTATAGGCAGTGGAGTGCTTGACCATGAGGGCAGTGGATGTTTTGGCATAGATTGGGTAGCAGTAATCCCAGAGTGGGGGTAGGTTACCCTGGACAATGGCAAGTCAGGCCTCCAGAAAGAAGTATTGCCAGAATCTGTAGGCAACACCTAATTTTTGGTGAAACCTTCAAACTAAAGAATGTGTATGTTCAGAAAAGGAGAGGGAGGGGTCAAGTGGGACTTCTAGGTATTTGAAAGTAATTATGTCTTCAAGGGCTTGGCCATCAGGGACACAATGTTTAGAGGGGGATGAGTTCTGTATTTGGCTAGGAGGGTCTTTGAACAGAACAGCATGGGTTTTGTTTTTTGTCATTGACCAGAAGGAGGTTATTGGTGATCAAGTTATGGGCTGCAGCATAGTTTAGGGAGAGAACTGAGGAAATAATGTATGGGTGGGAGATTTAACTGTATGGAACAGCCCAAGGTCATCAGCATAGAGGAGAGAGTGACAAATAAGACAGGCTGAGGGGAGGGACTTAATAAATAAAGAGAATATCAGGGAGTCCAGTATGGAGTCATGGGGCAGGGGGACACCCATGGAGACAGGCAGGATGGGGGAACAGGCAGGACCAATACATACAAATTGGCAGCGATTGGTGAAGTAGCTCTTGAAACAAGTAGTATTCTCTTGAGAACAGCCAAGGCAATGTAGATTGAAGCAGAGAAGGGCATGGTTTACCATGTTGAATGCCTTGAAGAGGTCAGTGAAGACTGCTTCCATGGCATTGTCATGGTCTATATTTATGACGATGTGGTTGGTCAGAATTTTGAGGGCAGAGGCAGTGGAGTGTTTTTTTACAAAAGCCATGCTGTTGGCTGTACAGGAGGTTTATTTGCCTATGTAGTCTGCAAGTTGATGGTGGACAACTTTCTCATAATAGTTTACCTAGCTGGGGAAGGATGGCGGTCAGACGATAGTTGTCTGTAGATAGAAGGTCCCTGGCTTTAAAAATGGATATCACCTTTGCAGTCTTCCAGGGATCAGGCATGGAGGAGGAGGAGGAGGAGGAGGAGGAGAGGGTGAGGTTAAAGGTACAACAGAGTGGTTCAGTAATGGCTGGGGAGATAAGCCTAAGGAAGACCAGGGATAGACCATCAGAACCAGGGGAGCCATGACTTAGAAGGCTTTTGAGGAGCTTAGCTCTGTCTGCTCAAGAAAGAGAGATTTGAAAAAGAAAGGGGGAATTAGGGGTTGGGTTGTCGGCCCAGCAGATGTAGTTGGGGGGGGCAGATGATGAACTGAGTTGTTTGGTTGGCCATTTGGGAGTTTACTTAGGTACATGGATAGGTCAGAGAACTTGTCATTAAAAGCCCTTGCCACTTCCTGCTGATCCAAGATAAGACCATTTTGGGAGTTCAGTTGAAGAACAGCCTTATTGGAGTGGAAGTTTAGTAGTGAGCCAATGGCTGCCCAGAATTTCCTAGGGTCTCCAAGGTTAGCATGTTGGAGGTTATGAAAGTGGGTCTCCTTGAGGGATTTCACCAGATGTTTGCATAGATTCCTCCAGTGCTTATAGGCATCCCATTAGGCAGGGGAATGGGGGCACAGGGTCATAATGTCACAAGACATTATGCTGCATGCAAAAATCACACTGCCAGTACAGTGCGATTTCTTGCATACAGCAGAATTCTTTTTTTTTGCTGGGGAATCCGCCCCCACACCCCGCATTATGGGGACTGCACCCCTGACCCTCCCCACTAAGAATTCTCAACTCCTGGGGGGGGGGTTCAGGTCAACATTGCACTAAGTGAAAAAAAAAATTTCTGGGACCAGGTTTTCGCCTGGATTCCTTGCTGCAGTGGCTCAATCAGTTGAGCAACAGCAGCTGCTCGGTGGAACCTGATCCCAGCAGAGGTCTTATACTCTGTCTGGGATAGTGTGAATGGTGCAATACGGAGTACAGCAGTATATGCGGTATTGCACCATTCACTCTGTAGCATAGTACTAGTCTGGCTTAGCTATAATGTCGTATACTATTAATCATATGATATTATGACCCGGTAGGGGAAGGGTGATGCTTTGTATGTGGACCAAGCATGATCCCTATCCTTCATAAATGTAAGGTGATCATTCATGACCCATTGTGAGAAACCATCTCTGACCCTTCTTGTGGTGACTGGGAAGTATTGGTCCCATAGGTCAAGAGGGTTTGTGTGACTAGGGTCACAGCCCGCATCACATCAGAAAGTATGTAAAGAGCAGATCAGTAAAAGGGCTGTGCTTCCTAGAGGAGGTTAGAGTGGGCTACTGAAGTTGTGGAAGAACAAGTATTTGGGAGGGGGTTGTTTAAATTTAGATGACTAGAGGAGATACTTAGGGGAGTGGTCACTAATGGAGTATTCCATTTGACCAGCATGCATTAAAGAATCATTCTTATTTATAATGATTCAGTCCAGAAGGGTTTGAGTATCTGTACAAGGGTTTTGCCTGTGGGACGCGTAATAGTTTGGCTTGGTTGTGTTGATTTAGGAGGGAAGCGTAGTCAGACTGGTGAGTGCTCAGCCAGTTTAAATTAAAATTGCCAAGGAGACTTGCATCTCTATGAGGGGATAAGGATCACAGTCCTGAGAGGAAGCTCTCTAGGTGCACGGTTCCAACAAAGGGAGGGTTATAGCATCAGCTTATGTAGAATTTCTTACCAGCTCCCATGGTAAGATCAGATAGGAGCCAGTCACTATGTGAGGTTGGATCTGCGCAGAGGACAATATTGATGGAGATAGATTCTCTAATGAATAGTGTGACACCACCACCATTTTTCCTGCCTGGCCTATCGAGTCACAGAGAGTAGTATCCAGGTAGTTGGTAAGTGGTGTCAGCATGGTGGAGCTTTAGTCAGGTTTTGAAAGTCCCAGAATATGGGGTTTTGTATAGTACAACCCATGCCTCTAGGTTAGGGAACCTAGAGGGAAGGCTACACACATTGATGTGCACAATTTTCAGCCCCTGAGCATCAGCCCAGATGTTGCAGAAAGGGGCACTGTGGGAGTTTGGTGGACCAGGGTTGCATTTGACATCACTGGCAAGGAGGATGAGGGATAGTAGAAGTATATAGGGGCTGGAGGGGACCATAGGAGAGCCATATAGGGAGGCCAGGTAGTGGGCAAGTTGACGGTGTTCCAGATTAGAGAGGAAGGAGAGGGTGACAGTGCTGAGGGAGGATAGTTCCCAGGTAGAGCAAGGAGAGAGATGTAGCAGAGGAGAGTAGGTGACAAAAAAGAAGGCAAGCTGTTCTTGGTCATGGGTTAGTACAGAGGCACAGTAGTCCATCAGCATCACAAGGGATGGCAGTGAAAGACAAAAAGAAGACAAATTAAAAGAGCTTAATATGTATACCCTCAAGGAGAGGAGGTACATGATAGAAACTTTCAAGTACATCAAGGGAATCAACAGAGTCCAAGAGGTAGCATCTTTCAGAAAAAGAGATGTGGAAGAACAAGGGGGCACAATTTGAAGATAGAGGTGGGATGGCTCAGACGTAATGTGAAGAAGTATTTTTTCATGGAGAAGGTTGTGGATATATGGAACAGCATTCCTGAGGAGGTAGTTGAGTAAAAAACAGTGGGGGAATTCAAGAATGCATGGGACAGATATAAAGCAATTCTAATGTGGGTAGGAGGAAGTAGGCTTTTGGTTAATTAGGATCTGCAGCTTATTCATTAGGTAGGGAAATGGGCAGACTACATGTGCCAAGCAGTCCTTATCTGCCATCAGATTCTATGTTTCTATGAGCAGTGTGAGCTGTAGCAAGTACAGGGTGGCAGGAGAGCTGTCAAGTGTAATAAAAGTTGAGGAAGGAGAGATGTGAAGCAGTCAGGACGCGTGCTGTAGGTAAGCTTGACAGGGAGAAACAGAGGTGCGAGGAGGTGATGGAGGCTGACAGAGCAAGAGGAAGAGACAAGCACAGGAGAGGGTCTGTGCCTTTAAATTTCAGGAGATTGTCCAGGAGCCAATAAGGACAGGCTGTGTGCTGAGGAAGGGGTTTAGGTGAATTTAAAGAGCAGCGGAGGTGGGGGGGATGGGTGAGCTGAAAATTCACACAAGACAGCCACACAGCCTTGAGCCCCCGGTACACTGTCTAGGATGTACCTGCAAGTGAGGACTCATGTGGCAGGTTGCAGCAGGCTCTTCTTACCATGGAGGCTTGCAGATCCCCAACATGGGTGACATCAGAGGCAGTGATAGCCTAAAGGACTACCAGAGGATGCCTGGAAGTGAGGACTCGGGTGCTGAGTTGTAGCAGACTCTTCTCACAGTGAAGGCTTGCAGATCACTGATGGAGGTGACCGCAGAGGTGGTGCCAGCCCAGAGGGATACCAGAGGATGCCTAATATGGCTAAAATATTGCTTGCTACCAAACGGAAAGTAAACTGAGACCAAATAGAGGCAACGACAACATGATCTGGTAAAGCCCAATGTTTCTTATTAATAATGAACCTTTCCAGTTCAATAATTGGTTAGAAAGGAGATTGTAAGAAAGATACACTTAATGTTGAAAATAAGTTAATTTCAATGTCAGAATGTAGGTTCCAATATCCACTATCATCTATTGAGTTTTACAGATATGCAGAGCTGAGATTAATTTATGATAAAACGTATGTTCATTGGAAAAGAGCTCCACTACATACTGGGAAAGAGTCTGGTTGTACAATAATGGAAAAAAACAGACAAAAAAACACAGCAACCTACAGTATTTGCCTCAATAACAAAATGTATAATGGTAAGTAAAAAATGCTATCAAACTATGTGGAATAAATGGCAACTTGATTTAAATTAAGAAATCACTGATGAAGTTTGGGAACAAGTTTTGCTATCTATAAGGAAACATAAGAGTTCCAAAAATAAAACAATTCAATAGTAAATGTTAAACAGGTCCTGTTGTACTCCCTCACATCTACAAAAAAAAAAAATAATAAATAAAAAGGGAATAATACATTCAGCAAATTGTTGGCACTGTAAATCCAGTCAGGCAGACTTTTACCATACTATTTTGCTAATGTAAAATGTTTCAATATTTATTTTATTTTTATTTACCGGGTAGGTGCGCTAGCCATAGGGATGACTATTTTCAGGCACGACTCTGGAATATTGGTGAAGGTAAACTCAAGGCGTTATTGCCCCTATCACACAAAAAAGCATGTCTCTTTCATGTAAATCTGTGTTACTTTTAATTTTGGACCAAATAAATAAAAACCGGATAAAAAAGAAGAAAGTATATTATTTATCACCCTACTGACAACGAAACGTATTATACTGAAGTACTGGAAAGTGAATATTCTACTTTTAAACTTCCTGTAAATTAATGGAAAGTGATCTTAGATACCCCAGATTATGAGGGGCTATTGGACAAGAGAGATGCAGTATATTAAAAGGTATTTCCAGATTCAAACTATCCACCTGGAACAGAGATCATCTCTTTTGTTGAACAGCTGTCTCCATATACAGTATGTAATACTCATGATGTATTTAAAAAAGACATGAGGACAAATGTACCACAACATATTTATGAGATAAAACAAGCTATAATGATCTAAAAATTTAAATGAAGTGCAGTTTCAGTTAGTTTTATTTACCCCCACTCAATAAAAACAGAGCATGTTTGTGGCTATTCTTTCCTTGAGTGGCAGGAGAACTGGGGTGTGTTGGGGGGGGAGTTTTGTGATAGTCTGTTGGGTTCTGGTTTGGCTATCAGCTGCCTTTTATAAAAAAAATGTCATATTGTTTTACTGAGATTAATGATGTAAAACAGAGGAATGGGAGACATCACTATCAATCACTTTCAATGTAGGCAACTACTGTCATTCACTGAGGGCATACTGTTTACAGTACGCACTCATGCAGAGCTCAGTTTGTTGGCTGGCCATGGGGGTGAGTGGAGAGTTGTGCCAGCTGCCGGTTAAATATGAGTGGGGGGAGTGGGGTGGTAGGGCACTGCTGGGTGGGGTCCACTAGATGACCAGGGCTAGTTTTACAGACATGCATCCATGCACTGTGGATAACCATTTCTGGAGATCATGGATTGGAGGAAGGGGAAGGAAGGAAGGAAGGAAGACATGTTACTATTTCTGGGGATCGGGGTTTGGGAGGCTTTTTTTTGTGTTGTGGGAGATCAGGGTGTGGGGTGTCCAACAGCCCACCAGGGTTATATGACACTTGTGCATTGTGTATTGGTGCTGGGATGGTGCCTGTGCCCTATTCATGGGCATTACTACAGGCTTACAGCACACTGTTCAGGTGTACCCACTGCTTGGTGCATCATTTCAATTGCCACAAGTTGTGGGATATAGCTGTGGGGACCCTGCCCAATACAGAATCGGGCACAAGGTCCCTGGTGCACCAGCATTTGCCACAAGTCACCTATGGTGCGACTTGCTCCATGGCTTTGAGAATTCGGTCCATGTTGTGCAAGCTATAAGCAGGTGAGCTGAATGACTGGCACAAGGATGTTCAAGACCATAATTAAAGGGAAACACTGGAAAGGGACATCTTTACCCAGGGGCTACAAAAATGCCTGATTAGTGCTTTTAGACTGTAACATTTTTTTTAAATTACCTCTAATTGCTATTTAGTGATTTAAACAGTGGCCTTCAACTTTCACTTGCTATTGCTGGCAGCCACCATTTCAAGAGCAGCAGAAAGCTTCCTGAGCTCACTTTTTGCTAATATGTCCTGCCAACCAGTAGCAGAGGTCAAACAGACATATCAGCATACAGTGAGCTCAGGAATCTCACTGCTGCTCGTGAGATGGTGGGGGCCAGCAACAGAAAGTGGAAGTTGTGGGTCGCTGTTTTAAATCATTAAAAAAAGTTGTTACTGTCTGAAAGCACTAATTGAGAGTTTATGTAGTGTCTGACGAAAGCTGTGTCTTTTCCCGTGTTTTCCTTTAAGGCATTTTAGGGGCTTTATGTAAGTTACCTAGGAACCCTATATCAAACCTCCATTCTTGGTTAGCACTGACATTCTGTGGTGTGCGTGCATGGTTATATATTGGGAGATGGGAAACATACTAACAGAATTTTAAAAGAAATATTAGAAAATGTGATTGAAACATTTGAAGGAAACCTAAAACAGATACACCTATTAATTCCTGACTGTTTAAATAGTTATTCTTGAAATATTTTGATTAATAAAAAATAGCAAAAGGCATTGTAAGATTTAAAATATACTTTAAGTTATCCGATGTCTCTTAACCATGCTACTGGATTTTGAAACAAAAATACAGCCAATTATTACATTTGAGTTTTATTACTGGGATTCCCGTTTCTTATCAGACATTTTCTGGTGTTCCTTTCAGGCCTCAGCAAAATAATGTAACATTTATTAAAGAATATATAGCTCAGGAATCCCACACTAGAAAATAAAATGGCAAAGACATCCACAGCCACCTTGTATTTAACTTGTGTGCTGATGTACACTGGGATGAGGGTCAGCCAGATGCAAACAAAAATAAGCATACTAAATATGATGTGTTCGGTCTTATTAACGGTGTCAGGCAATGTCCTTGCAAGGAAAACATTATTCTGTGACTCCTGTAAGCAGCTTTAACTGCTAGAGCTGTAGATGCAACTACTTTTATTTATTCCTATTAAATGACTAGTGTGTGACTGGAGCCCTGCTGCTATCATAACAACAGGAAGAGGAGTTGTGTAGTTCGAAGCAGCATTGAAACAAACTACAACTTAATGTTTTTGAAATGCTTAACTGTGGGGTAGTGATGGGCGAAGTGGCCCCAATTCGCTCCACGAAGTGATTCGCGGAGTGAAGGTGAATTCACAGAGTGCTCTGCAATGTGAAGTGGGGTATTTCGCATTATAATGGATAACGCGAAGTCCATTGAAAACAATGATTTTGCGTTTCTCCGCCTTCTACTTCACCTCACTTCACCTTGTTTTTAAGCTCCAAAGGTGAATTTAGCAGTGATTCATGGGATTTCAGGTCACATGGGCTCTAGATTGTTCTGCACAGCCTCAGTTTGGGGTAGTGTGTGTAGGAAACTGTAGGAGATAATCTGCTCTGAGAGCTCTCTGCGATTCAAACCTTTAAAAAGCTGTTAAAAAAGCCTTTTTGAGTCATTTTATTTGCTGAAACTTTAGTTCATTGATTATAGGAAACCCTCCTGTGCTCATATCATCTAGCGTTTATTGTTTGTGTATGGATTTTGAATGTTAATGTACAACATTCAGTCTGTGTACTGAGAGACAGTGGAAGTGTGCTTTGGGGGAGGGGTGTATTTGTGGTGCAGGTAGATTAACTTGGAGAAAAAGACAGTGCTTTCTGTTTTGGTGATATTTTTCTTGTATAACTGTGTTAATGTACACACAGTAATATTTTCAAAATTTCTTGCCATGTTTTTGATGATTGTTGTTGTGCAGCAGGGCATAATTTTAGTATGTTTAAAATATGTGGTTATATTACTGAAGTTTTCAATTTGCTATACATTACTTAGTGTGTGTGTGAGTATGTGTCTGACGTGTGTCATCAAATCAGACACCTTTTATTGTGCCACATAATAATTTCAGCAATGTGAAGCTGCTATCCACTGCCGCTGTGTGATTTTTGTACTTCTTTGTGGTATCTTTACTGGTACTAGTACTAGTGACTGTTACTGCCACAGTGCATAATTTTAGTTTGTTTAAAATATGTGGTTATATTATTGAAGTTTTCAATTTGCTGTGCATTACTTAGTGTGTGTGTGAGTATGTGTCTGACGTGTGTCATCAAATCAGACACCTTTTATTGTGCCACATAATAATTTCAGCAATGTGAAGCTGCTATCCACTGCCACTGTGTGATTTTTGTACTTCTTTGTGGTATCTTTACTGGTACTAGTACTAGTGACTGTTACTGCAGCAGTGCAGTACACTGCCCCCCCCCCCGCAGACTGCCACAACCGGCAAAGGTATTCTTTTCCAGATTTGAATTTCTGATGGTGAGCACTGGTTAGGTGTTGTGCCTTTGTCTCTGCATCTCTTCAGTGCACAGCGCAATCTTAATCTGTCTGTGCATTTGCATCTCTTTAGGGCCCAATCTCCATCTATAACTTAAGTCACAGTTGTTTCTTTGACTTCCTTTCAGACTACTGGACAGGTGTGGTGTTAATTCTGCATGAACATTGTACTCATTAATATGCGTTTTTAAATCAAGACCATCATCAAGAGTCACTCGTGATACAAATCATGTTCTTCATCATCACAGTCACAAATACAGTCACAAATCATGATTCACGATCATTCATGTTACGAATCACAACATTACGTTTTTTTCTAGTTACTTGGATGTATTGTAAGGCTGTTTTGTAGTATCTCTCAAGGCTTCACCACCCCGCCATTGTACTCATTGATATTTGTTTTTAAGTCAGGGAGCTTTGTGCCACACCCCATTGGGGCCCGGGGAAGTACAGCCGTAGACATTCACATTTCTTCATCATCACGGTCACAAATGCAGTCACAAATCACGATTTACAGTCACGTCACGAATCACAACATTAATTTTTTTAATGGTTACTTGGCTGTATTGTAAGCCTGTTTTGTAGTATCTCTCCATGCTTCACCACCCCACCATTCTACTCATTAATGTTTGTTTTTAAGTCAGGGACAGTGTCTGCAGTACATACACAGACTGGAAAGAAGACTGACTGCACACATGCAGTTTAGCATAGTATACTTGCACTGCTCTGAGTACAAAGTGTCACGCATACAGAAGACAACAAAAAAGGGCATAATTACATACAAGGGTCAGGGATGGTGGAGGAATACATTTTGTAACACAGCAAGGAAGGTGTGGGGAGCACATAGTGTGAGGAAAAAAAACAACTAATGTGGGATCCCATGGTGATCCAGCAGCAGTTCCAGCATGGACATAATTTGCAACTGATGTCCCTCTATGTGATCCAGCTGCTGCTCCACAGCACTCACCCTCTCGTTGTTCTCCTCAACAGCACTCCAGAGAACTGCCAAGTCAGTCTGTGTTACAGGCAGTTCTCTGGGGTCCACACATTCTACAGGCTGACCTGCTGGTGGTGGTGGTGGGGGTGCTGGTGGAGCAGCAGGTGCTGCTGTGGCCCTCCTATGCTTAGGGATGCCACAATGCACAGCTTCACCCTCTGCCACAGAATGGCCAGCAGGTGCAGGCATGGTCCGTTCTGTGTTAGTCTGCCACTCCAACTGCTGGTGCTTGAGCATATTGGTGCACTGGCCCCCAGTCCCCAGGTAAGTCCCTTGGGGGCAACGGCGCACCTCCACCTCACATAGGTGGGACTTGACCACACTGCTGTCCCCCCCAACACAATCAAAACACTGCCAAACAATGGAGGTGTGGGGATGACCAGGCACATGCAGGGGATGGCCAGATTAACTGGCAGCCGGCTGGTCACAGTACTGAACAGGGATGGGATCCACACCTGGGCCCGGGGGAACAGGCACATCCTGCTCCAGAGGACTTGGTGCTGGACTTGGTGGTGGTGGTGGTGGTTCAACTGCCTCAGAGTCAGGACAGGAGGCAGTGCTGGTCCTGCTTCTGGGGGGGGGACACTCAAGTGTTGAGTGGTCCAACAGGAATGGGTGCCCATGCCCTCCACACATGCGCACAGTACGACGCTCACCACTACCACGCTCTCCCAGAGCTGCCCCTGCCCCAGACATTCCCTCACCCTGGTCCATCTCTCCTACTGAGCTCCCTCAGTCCAAGCAGTCACTACTCACACTGTTACACAACACACACACACACACACACACACACACAGTCACACAGACACAGACAAATAACTAACTACTTATAAAGGTAAGAAAAATAAAATTTACAGAAAGAACAAATTAAGTAAAACAGAGTACAGAAAAGACAAAGGAAATGTAGCTTTTAAAAAAGCTGTTGGGTCTAAATCAAAGTTTAAATCTCCTCCTCATTCTGGTGTCAAAGTATCAGCCATCACAAAAACACACTACTCTCTCTCCATCTGCACAGGAGAAAATAAAAATGTCTGCTTGTATGACTCACTTTCTTCCTGCCTAGCTAAAGAGCATGTGACTTACAGTATTGTAAGCCATGTGATGTGTGGGGGGGCTGCCAAATCTGAAACACCAATGTATCACTTAGAATCATAATGAGGAATGTGAAGTCCATTAAAAACAATGACTTCACCTTACTTTGCATTGCCATTCCGCCTTAACGCAAAGTGGTAATGACAAGGCGGAGTGGCAATGCAAAGTGCCCACTTCATGTTCCCTTCGCTGGTGGAATTTAAATTCGCTGCATCTCTACTGTGGGATTTATAACAAACTGTATTTTTATGCACACTAGACCATGCATGAGTGGTTTATTTTTAGAATTTTGAGCTTATATCGTGGATTTACTCCGAAGTAGTCTGTGACCTCACAGTACACTTCTGGGTCATGCTCCAGTACTTTAACAGACACTGCTGTGAGCAGGGCGAGCGACAGCAGGGCTTGCATGTGAGTCTGCACTCGAAGACATGTACATCGTAGCGCGAGTCTTGTGTGTCTAGCAGGGATAGCTGAAATATGGGAAAACTAACCAAGCTGAAAAAATAAATAAATAAAAGGGGGAAGCTGCATTATTGTACTGACTGCAAGGTGAATACAGCTGAACCAGTTGGAGTGTTGTAATAATAAGGGAGGCTTAGGTTATAGTTATAAGCAGTACAAGAGAGACTCAGACCTAGAGGTACTATAACCATAAGGTAAAAAATGAACATGACACAAGAGAAGATGTCTTGTTACATCACAACTGTGGAGGGGCAGCTTTTAATAGAATGCACTTCATGTCATATGTTCAAACAATGGTGCAGAATCAAGTCAATACGAGTCTGGTATGCACTAAATGTCTTCAAAACATAGAAATAAATAAGGAAATTGAGGAATTTAACATGAGAATACAGGCAGTAGAAATAAGCCAAAAACAAATGTCTCTACTATTTCAGACAACACTTGGGGGAACAAATGATACTGACTCACCTAGAGAAGGATTAAACATTATAAAACCTAAGGGAAATAAAACTAAAATAAACAAACATAGCAAAAAAATCACTAAAAAGAAAACAAAATGAAGCAAAACAAACAAAAATAACAGTACTGGTAATCAAGCAAAAAACAATGAAGGGCAAGAAGGAAGTAGTACAGATAGTAGAAGCAGGAAAAGAATTAGGGAAGAGGTAACTGAAGAAGATTCAGATAATGACATGTATGAAATTCAATATTGCACAATGTTTAAAAGGGGGTGTAGAGCCACTCAATTTCAAATTTCCATTACAAATCAGTTTGATCCATTACTGCTAATCGACGAGAACCAAGATAATATAGGTCCAGTGCAGGTTCTTCACATTGTCCTGGCTAAAGATGAAAAGCTAATACAAAATAAACTGTCAACCATAGAGGAGGTTATTACAAACTCTGATAATACTACAAATCAGAATTCACCATTAATAGAATTTAATAAAGACCCTTAAGATTGTGTCATGGAGATCCAAACATCAATAGTAGAACAAGACATACTGGTCCTAGGGGATTCAATGATTAAAAAATTGAATAGGGTTGTCTGTGACATAAACAAATCTAAAATAACTTTGTCTAGCTTTGATGGAGCAAAAAGTCATGATATTACAGAGATGTTTGGTGATATACTTAGGAATACAAAATCTAATCCAGTGATTATAATACACAGGAACAAATAATATCTTTAGGGAATCTGTACATAAAATACAAGAAGATTACGCGGCATTGCTAATAAATTAATTAACCAGGGTTGTGTACCAATCATATCTGAAATATTGTCCATCACTAAAACTACTCCTGACCAATATACAAAACTTAAAAGGATTAATAGCTGGTTACTGGAGTGGTGCTTGCATCAAGAAATTGACTGCATAACCCACTGGGACACTTTTGCAGATAGCCCAGAGCTTTACTGTACAGACAGGTTACATCTTAGTAAAAGAGATAATACAGTTCTAGCAAATCACATTACAGCACATATTGAAAAATATTTAAACCTATAAAGAGGAGGAAGGGGAAATATTATTATTCTTGATGAGACAATAGTACTATTATGCATGAGAAATCCAACAAGAAGAACAGTAATAAAACTAGATATCTAACAAACAACACAAATAAGGATACCCTGAAGATATTACTTATAAATGCCAGGAGTGTAAAATCTAAAATCGATTAATTTTAATATATATTAAATGAACAACTTATTGATATATGTGGGGTAACGGAAACATGGTTTAATAACAACTGGAATACTGACATACCCGGGTTTAATAAAATAAATAAGAGCAGAAAAGGGAAAAAAGGTGGGGGTATTGCTTTATACACAAGAGAAACTCTGACAGTAATTGAACTTCAGGATATTAATGACTATAATAATGAAACACTCTGGACACAAATTAAAACACCTCATAAAACATTGAATTTATGCTTAGTTTATCATTCCCCTAACCATGACAACACTGAGAATGAATTATTATTAACAGAAATTGAAAACAGAAACTTGAAATGAGAAGTAATACTCATGGGTGATTTTAACTTTCCAAAAATATCATGGAAAACACAAAAGGGATCTAATCAAGTAGAAAACCAATTTATGGATATCATTGCACTTTACAATCCAGAACAAATGATCAAAGAGCCAACAAGAGGACATAATATATTAGACTTAGTCTTCACAAGTAACCCAGAAAATATTACTGATATTAAAATACAACCTCCCTTAGCAGATGGGGACCATAACCAAGTTTACTTTAAATATAAAATTAGCCACAATGTAACAAAGGGAAAGACTAAAATTAGAGACTATAAAAAAGCCAATTATAATAATATGAAGAACTACTTTAAATCATGGAACTGGAGGGAAGAGTTAAGAGGGAAGCATCTGGCCAACACATGGAGCAACATCCATCAGCATTGAGTGTATTGTATTGAGAAGCTGGTGCCAGCTAGAAGTAAATACCTGAATTCCAGAAGGATTCCACTATGGTGGACAAACAAGAAAGCCAAATTAATAAAAAAAAAAATAAACATTACAATGCATACAAAAAGAACCAGACCCAGAGTAATTGGGAAAGATTCAAGTTAAATGCCTGAAAAATTAAACTGGATATAAAAAACGCCAAAAAGGAACCAGAACTGAAGTTAGTAACCAGAGTGAGGGATAATAAAAAAGCATTTTTTAGTTTTATAGGTACACTGAAAGGCAGACAGCCAACTGTTGGGCTCCTACAGACTAGTGAGGGCATTATCACAAATGAGGCAGAAATAGCAACCAGACTAAACAACTACTTCCTCAGCGGCTATGAACCAAAGGACAAACCAGAGCTCGAACAGTTTCTAGATTTAAACAAGTGCCCGGTATTTACCATCAAAGAAACCACAGAAATGATAAAGACTTTAAAAATGAACAGCTCACCAGGACAAGATGGTATAACATCATCCTTCATGAAGTCATTAGCTGACGAACTAGCTGGACCCCTGGCACAATTGTTTAATTTCTCCATTACAGAGGGTAACACCTTAAATGAATAGAGAACTGCCACACTTACTCATATATTTAAGGGTGGTACTGTAATAGGGCGGAGGTATGCAATTATAGGCCTATAAGCCTTACAGCGATCATTGATAAAATGATGGAGAGACTTCTTCAAAAACACATACTGGATCACTTGTACACTGCTGGTATCCTTGACACATCGCAGCATGGCTTTACAGTAGGAAGGTCATGTTTATCAAATCTCATTAACTTTTTTGAACCTGTTAGTGCAGCAATAGATAAGAACATCCCAGTGGGCGTTATGTTCCTGGACTATTCTAAGGCTTTAGATAAGGTCTCACATTTTGTCTTGTTAGAACAACTTAAAAAAAATCAAGCGCCATATAAACATAATTAAATGGATAGAATCATGGTTGAATCAAAGAACACAAAGTGTGACTATCAAGGGATATATATCATTCTGGGGTCCAGTGACAAGTGGGGTTCCCCAGGGATCGGTACTGGGGCCAACACTATTTAATATCATGATATCCACTCTCCAGACAACTGGAAATGTATAGGTCGGAAAGTATGCAGAAGACTGTAAACTTGGGGGATTAGTACCAGCTGTACAAGATGCTGAAACATTACAACTTAACTTAAATAAATTCACCATTTGGGTGGACAATAACAAAATGTTTTTCAATGTGGAAAAATGTAAAGTCATGCATACAGGCAAACATAACCCCATGCACGTATACAACATGGGTAACATCATTCTTCAATCTGTTAAGTAAGAAAATGACCTGGGGGTACTTATCACTGACAATCTTTCCTTTGATAAACGTACATTTGAGACAGTAAAAAAGTGTCAAAAAACTTGGGATGCGTTTTGGGAAATATTAAAAGTAGAGAGAGTGAATTCATCATCCCACTGTATACTGCCCTTGTGAGACCACACTTGGAATACTGTGCATAGTTTTGTGCACCTCAAAACAAAAGGTCACAAAGGTTAATAGAAAAGGTTTAGAGAAAAGTCACAGGAAAGATACAATCAACCAAGAATTTGAGATATAAAGACAGACTCCAAAATTTAAACTTGTACTTGATAACATATAGAAGAAATAGAAGGATCTCTGTCTTATTTACAGAACTATGAACAAACCATATCCGAGGGAAACATAAGGACTAAAACTGAACATGAGTATCACATCCACCAGGTCACATAAATATAAGCTACAGGGTGATAAAATAAATTGGTCAAAAGAAGTAAATATTACACACAAAGGGTGGTGACCAAATGGAATGAACTACCAAAGGAAATAGTAGACAGTAAAAACATGACAGCTTTTAAACAAAATTTGGATAATTACACAGGGGAAAAGAAATATGAATTCCACCTGTGAATGGGTGGCAAGTTCATCAAAGGGCCTTGGCTCACTGATCTTGAACTCTTCCTATGAACCTATGAAACTCACAGAAGCCAGGAACCCCAGGTATTCCAGCATGCAATAGAACAATTCAGCCTGAACTTCATTACATTCGAGTACAACCCTTTTCCTTACTGATCTTGTGTTCAGCTTCTGGAACAGTGCAGCACATGCCAGCCAAACACAGTATATCATGATTTGGAGCAGAGAGCAGAAAAGAACTAGGCAGTTAGGAAACTTGTTTCCCACCCACCGTTTTCACTTGCTGTTGGGTTGTTTTGCGTTGAAGGTAATGATCACAGTGATGGTCTTTGCCAGCACTGAAGAGACACAAATAGAAAATACTAAACCAAAGAATGTTTGGTGAAGCACACATGTTGTTTTTGTTGGTTGACCAATGAATGTAAAGGAACAGAGGAAGCACAACATGACCGAGAATAGGAGACTGTAGCTGAGTTCACAGTCATTGACCTTGACATATGGAGTGTCCCTGCATTTGATGAAGATGCATGATATCAAAGCCGTGATGAATCAGAAGAAGACAGCCGTGATGGCCATGAATGTACCAAGTGGCTTTTCATATGTGAGGAACTCAGTCAGTTTGGGGATGCATCTGTCATGTCTTTCACTCGGCCATGCATCTTCTGGGCATGGGATGCAGTTATTTAAACCTAATGAATAATGATTCAATTAATTTTACAGAACCGTGGGCAGGAATCAATGTTATTATAATACACAGCACTGACAATTGGCATATTATTTTCAAACAGATAACTTTTTTGCCTCCTAACATTTTCTGATATGAATAGTATTAGCAATTTAAAAGCTTCCCTCTTATTGTATAGGTCAGCCTCATTGCTAATTTTATTTTTTAGCAAAAATATAATTCTGACATCCTTAGGTTCATAATCAATATTCATTTAATTTACTCATATAGTTAAAATGGCAGCTTTGATCGCTGTTACTCTAGTAATTAAAGATCCCTACCACTGGAAATGAGGACTAGGCACTATTGAGGGCTGGGTATGCACAATTCACAGGTACCCAGCCTGCATAGCTCCACACCTGTGGAGAGGGGCAGGATGAGTGGTATGTAGAACAGAATGCCTCTGCAGGGTATCTGTCTGCAGCCCTGTCCCCCTGGTGTGCTACTGCATGTGGGCAGATCAAGGGATGCAGGTGGCATCCAGTTGGATGCCCATCTTGGGTCTCTAAGGGGATCTCGTGATCCCTGCACAAACAATGGATTTTGGATATGCATGGGTTTGGTGCATTTTGAAAGTGTGGGTGAGTGTCCAAATGGATGCCCCACCACTCTCCCTGTCAACCTAGTGGGCTGGGGAAGCACAGTGCCAGGATTCCCTGTATCACCACAGCCAGTGGGTATCATTGGGGGTGCAAAAGATATAGCAGGTTTCCTGCTGCCATATCTCATGCCCCCCCTTACCTGCTACTCTGCACCTTTGTGAATGGTGCAGGGTGTGGGCACACTCCAAAAATGCCTCCAGATCACCTGCATGCATAACTGTGAGATTGGCCGGAGGGGCTGGGATCAAGTACACAAGGGGCATGCAAACCTTCTGTGAATGCCATCTGGGGTCTGCTGGATGTCTGGCTTGCAGCATTCCATCTTATAGTTGCCTTCTTGCTGCAGATCCAAGGTGATAGGTAATCTGCCCCATTGTTCAAAGACCCCAATATATGGAAATCTCTTTTGCTGAGGTTTCCCTTCTGACATTCTGCTGGTATGTAATTGTTCTGCGTAAGAACATGTGAATGTGTGAGCAGAAACAGACCACCCACTCAATCTAAGTCTGCTTGAGTGTGCAGCTAGCACTCCTAGTTTGCAGCTGCCCCACCCCTCCCTTGTCATCCCACTGCCACCCCACTCTCATTCTCCCCTGTTCCCTGTCTCACGCCCTTTTGAAGCTGTTCACAGATTTACATGATACCACCCATTCTGGTACTGCATTCCATTTTGCTACCACCCTCTCTGTGAAATAGTGCCTCCTCATTTTCTTCCTAAATCTTCCCCCTCTATTCTTAGCCTGTGCCCCCTGGTTACCCTCCCCCTCTTTAGCTTAAAGACCCCATCTGCTCCATCCTTATTGATTCCCCTCAGAAACTTCAATGTCTCTATCATGTTCCCCCTGTCCCTTCTGTCTTCCAGGGAGTACATATTCAGGTCTCCCAGCCTTCTGTCATAGTCTTTCTCCTCCATTCCACATATCGTCTTTGTTGCTCTCCTCTGCACCCCCTCCAGTAGCCTGATACCATGCTTTAGGTATGGCCTCCAAAACTGCACACAATACTCTAAGTGCAGCCTTACCAGTGACCTGTAGAGGGCCAAAATTGCCTCTCTTAGCCTGGATGAAAACCCCCTTGCTATGTACCCCAGCATTTCATTTGCTTTTGCTGCAGATTTCTTGCACTGGGTAGTGTCATTCATGGTCCCTGTTATCATTACCCTTAGGTACTGCTCCTCCTCAGTGATCCCCAGCTTAACTGTCTTCCATCCAGTATTCTCTCCTTGGGATCTTCACCTCAAAGTGCATAACTTTACACTTCCTTGCATTGAACCCTAGCTGCCACCTCTCTGACCACTCATCTAGCTTGCTTAGGTCCTCCTGCAGCTGCTTCAATTCCTTCCCTCCCCTCCATCCACCACTGTTCTGATTTTGGTGTCATCAGTGAACAGACTTACCTTGCTCACCACCCCATGTGCAATGTCTGATATGAAGAGCCCAAATAATACTTGCCCCAACACAGAGACCTGTGGCACCCCACTCGTCACCGACCATGGAGTTGAGAGCTCCCCTCTCACCACCACCCATTGCAGCCTCCCACTTAGCCAGCTTGTAATCCAGTTCATCATTTTGGCCCCTACCCCTACACCAGTTAGCTTCCCCTCCAAGTCACCCATGAAGCACAGAATCAAAGACATTGCTGAAGTCCAAGTAAAGAACATACACAGCATGATCCTTATCCAGCTCACCTGTCACCCAGTCATAATACTGTCTCAGGTTGGTTTGACATTCTGGAGGCCATTGTCCTCCAGGTATGACACCTGTCTTTCTTTCAGTATCGTTTCCATGAATTTGCACACTATGGAGGTGAGACTTACCGGATGATACTTACCCAGTTCATCCCTTGGTCTGCTCTTGTGTAATGGTAGCATGTGCCATCCTCTAGTCCAGAGGCACACATCCAGACTCCAGTGAGGTGCTCTACAGACCTGCCAGCAGCTCCGTCAACAGTTCTGCCATCTCCATCAGCCCCTTGGGTGGATACTATCTGGCCCTGGTGCCTTGTCTACCTTCAGTGCCCTCAGTCCCCTAGGACTCTACTTGCCTCAATTCTTCCATCTGTCACCTTCACTCCCCCAGTCCCCACACTCCCAGCCCATGGTGGTAGCGGTCCCCACTTTTCTTCCATGAACACTGAGTAAAAAGTATCCATTAATTGCTTCTGCCTGCTCCTTCCCCTTTTCTGTCTGCTCCCAACCCCTTTTTATCCTCCCTATTGTCTCCTTACATTGCCTTTTTTCCCTGCTGTATCTAAAAAAGTCTCCTTCCCCCCCCAATTCCCTGTGCTAATCTCAGCTCCCCTCTGGACCTTGGCTTTTCTCACTTTTCTGGTCACCTCCCTGGACCATCTTGCATATTCCTCCCTGTCCATTTCCTTCCCCTTCTCCTTCCTCCTATACCTCTAATGCAACTCTCATTTTGCTCTCACCACATCCACTACCTCACTGTTCAATCAGCATGATTTTTTTGCTCTGCTCCTCTTACTCTATGTCTTGGTGCAGGCTTCTGTTGCCTCTGTAATCTCCCATTTAATAAGATCCCATTTCTGCTCCACATCCATTTCCCGCCTTATGCCCTCTAGTTCCCCTTTCAGTACTTCCTGTATCCTCCCAAAGTCTTCTCCCCTGAAGTTTACCATCCGAGTAAATGATTTCTCTGCCACATTGTGATATTGAACCACACCATTTGGTGATCACTGTTGGCTAGTGGGTCCTCCACCTTTATTTCCCTTACTGCCTTCAAATTCAGCAATACCAGATCTAAAGTGTTCTTTAGCCTAGAAGGTACGCTAATCAACTGTTTCAGGAGACCCTTCTTGATCATGTCCAGGAGCACTTGCTCCCTAGCACTGGAGGTGACTGGTATGCTCCAGTCAACCCCCAGCATGTTGAAATCCCCACAATGACCACCTTCCCTTTTCTACATACTTTTCTAATTTGCCCCACTAATTCTGTCAGGCTTCTCAGACTGGGACGTGGCCTGTATACCTCCCCAAACCTCAGTTTCCTACCCCTTGAGTCTAGGAGCTGCAGCCAGATTGTCTCTGTTCTCCTTTCTTCCCCCTCGTCCCTTGTGAATTTGATCCCGTCCCTCACATAGACTGCCACCCAATTGCCCCTTCCCCTCCTTATGGTCCTTCCTGTATAATTTGTATCCTGGGATTGCCATATCCCAGTCCCAGTGCTCAATTGCCCATGTTTCTGTGACAGCTGCAATACTCACCCTCCACACTGCTAAGAGTGCCTGTAGCTCAGTTAATTTGTTGCCTCAGCTTCTTGCATTCAGTTAGACTACCCGCCATCCTGCCTCTTCCCTTCACTGACCTCCATTTCTTCCCTTCTACTCCCTCCTTTTCCAGCCATCCAGAGTCCTTCCCTGCTAGCCTGTATAAAGTGTTTGGAGCCTGACTTGATTATATTTCCTCTGGAACTGCTTACTGTACTTGTAATGCTTTTTGTGACCATGTATTTAATGTGGAACCTTTGTAAATGAACACTTGTGCTTAAAGGTTATCTGTAAAGTTTTCGGTAAATACATAAAATTATACAATGGCTAAGTAAAATCTAAGAACCTGATTTGCTGATTGGATCTGTGAACCATGAGTAAATCCTAGTATAACTCAGGGGAAAAGATCCAGTCAGCCTCATCAGCCCCATCACCTAAGAATCAGTGCCACCCCCAAAACTGAAACTGTTTATGAATTTTCCAGTGGCCACATGCTGGCTGCCACAGCACTACAGTGTCAGGAGTGTAGACCCCCAACATTCACAGAGCCACTTCACATACCCCAAAACTGTTCTTTTGTTCTCCAAAAATGTATTTTCCGTGAAACGTCACACTATTCACCCACCTCACCTACCTCCACATAGTGTTAGCAATCAGCTCTGTTTCTTGACCGCACGATATTAGTATGTGGCAGCTACACAATTATAAATCCCCTCCATAACTAGCCATTGTCCCAATCGCTAGCAAAAAAAAGGAAAAAAAAAAAGAAAAAACAGAAATAGCTCCCAAAGAAAAGCATTACTCCTGATTGCAAAACTCACAATGAAGCAGGAACCGCTAAAACCACCCGAAACCCAGAAGTAGATGACGCAAACTCAGTGCTTGGACCACACTGTCTAAATGCAGTGGAAATCGCAAGTGACAGACTGTCTTTAAAAAAAAAGTGAATCCTAGCACACTTTCTATTAAAAACAAACATCACACTAGTGTGTGTCTGTCGCTGTGGGACAACAGGTGAAACATGGAAACAGATGATGCAAACTCAGCGCTCTCACCTTGCTGTCTAAACATAGTGGAACTCGCAAGTGACAAATTCTGCTTTAAAAAATAAACCTGAAGCCTTGTTTACTTTCTATTAAAAACAAACATCACACTACTGTGTGTCTGTCACTGTTGGATGACAGCTGCTATACGAGCTGGCCAATAGCCCCTTCTACAACCCCATGTTACCTGGCAACACGGGACTATACAATGCACAGAGGAAGGATACCACACTGAGAAATCAATAAAAAGTATTCTTTTTAAACTTTTCAATATTTCTATGTAATCCTTCATTTCCTGCCCATTGTATAATTGTAATAAACCACTCCAGGGTGTGGGTTATGCTGGGATCTGCCCACTTCTGGTGTGGATTTTATCACTTGGACTGCGGCCTCATGACCAAACCACAACAGGCGTGGGTAAATCCTAGCATAACCCACACCATGTCATGATTTATTGCTTAAATAAACCATACCAAGATGTTTAGTTTAGAACCAGAGCCGAGGTTCACACCTTCTGTGGCTCTAATCTAAGTTACTGGCTTGTCATCATGTGCATGACCTTGCCTGGAGGTCCTAAAAATCCTCTGGCTCCACTTCTGACCTTATTAATTACTGGTTCCTTTGCAATACGTGTACAAAAGCTACTAGGCTTGCAAAGTCTGAATACTTTGCATCCACACTTCAGAACAACCTTAATAACCTCTAAGTTCTGGAAGGATATGTGCTCATTTTTTTCTCCAACTCAGTCCCCTCCATCTGTTCTCAAGACGGGTGATACTCCTGCCTCTGATCCCGCTGCAGTTACCTTTTCTTTTAATTCCTTCTTTACCTCCTTCGCCCATTTTCTCCGCTCCTCTCCTCCTCCTTCTACTCTCCGCCTCTCTTCTTCTCATCCATCTTACTCTTCCCCTCAACCTCTCTCACTGTGCCTAATCTCTTTTTTCTCCTACACCCATTACCTCTGCTGCTGCTTTTGAGGCCCTTTGGGCTCTAAATCTTGACAGGAGTGGCAGTGCTGATCTTGACACTAGACTCCTTTTTCTATCTTCTCATGCCATTCCCCTTCTTCCTATTGCCAACATCCTTACAGTCTCTTTCTTCTACTCCTGTGACATTAACTCTTGGAAGTTGGCTGCTGTCATTCCCTTTCTCAAAGGGGGTGATCTCTCTTCCCCTAGTATGTTCTGACCTATTTCTTTCCTTCTTACATGGGTTGTGCTTCGGAAACACCTTGTTCTATCCTAGCTACCCCATTTTCTTGACTCAGCCTTCTCATTCTTTACTCATTTCCAGTCTGGCTTTAAAAAGTCTTGTTCCAGATCTAACTCTCTATTCAAGCTCACCGATACTACCTTCCCTTTTGTAGATCAGGGCCTTGTCACCTCAGCTATTTTGTCAACTTAGCCAATGTTTTTGACACTATAGCCCATCCCAATCTCCTGGACAAGCTTAAGGAAGTGTTATACATGGACTGGCACCCCTGACTGGCTGCCTACCTTGCAGACAGTAATACTTTATGTGTATGCACTAACCTTAGGGCACAGACACTTATCATATAAGCATAAATGTCAGGATCTGAGTTCTACTGTATCTTTGCTAAGAATCATAATGCTTTTTGTCATTAGTTGGATTGTGACACTGGGAGATGCTTCTATTGTATATTACTGTATAATGATTAGATAGGCAATACTGCCATCTTTAGCACTTGTGCAGAACTGTAACTGCAAGTGTCCTTCATGATATACGAGATCTACTGTTTCACATTATCTGTTCTTTTGTTAGCTGAGCAAGCTTTCCTAGTCTAGTTAGGAGTCAGGCTATTTGCCACCGGCCAATTATAAGAACTTTATATATTTTTTTAGTTGTTGTTATGGCAATTATCAGGGGTATAAGAACTTTTGCATTGCATCTTCTCTCTCAGAAGAGACAAACTGCTATCTATGTAGGTAAGAAAGATTTGAAGCATTCTCCTGGAGATTACACTGTTGGTTGTAAGCCTACTTCTTATACCAGAAATAAATCACTTTTGTGCTGGACACCACTTGTCTGTCACTTCTTCACTTTAGTGCAGTTCCAACAAGAACCTGAAAAGGTGATGGTTTTTCCATCCTGATACATTGGCAACCGTGGTCAGGTTGGAATGTACAAAGTGGGGATTCCATTCAAGTTACTTTGAATGTTCAGTAGTGTAGCTCAATTTTGCCTACTTGGGCCTACTCATAATTACAGTGGTTGTTCTGTTACTGTTTTATTCTGTTTGGTCTCGGGCATGCCAGACCCACACCAGACCACTGGTATTCTCCCTTTGTGAGTAGCTGCATACCACCTTGGCTCCACAGTTTGCCCACTGGGAACCCTGAAAGCTGTTGGGTGACAGCGCCAAAGATTTGAGTCCAGTCTTTCAACCGCTTTCTTTGTTTGTGTGTCTACCCCTTGTTTCTTATGCCTCTATTGTGCACAAAACTGAGACTTGATGTCTCAAACTATCTTACCTCCCATGGAGGCTGCACTGAATTTGTGCTGAACACGAAATTTTCAGAAGACCCTTGCTTACGATCTCTGATCAATATCTAGAGTCTAAACAAAAAGCCAAAAAGTACCACACTAAAGGTCTTTTGGTTGTGGCTTTACATACAGCTGTAGAAAGTTTGTTAGCCAAATGTGCCTCCCTTGAGCTGCAGAATGAGTTCTAAAAAAAAGAGATGGGCTTGTAGGCAACTGGAGTTACTAAAAAGGGAACAGAAACTAGCGGAGGAGGCACAGTCACTCTGTGATCACAATAACAGACTGTTGCATTGTACTGCTCAATACTATGAGCGTAAAATTTGCATATTGAGAGATGACAATGAAAGTTTGAAATGTGATAAGAAAGAAACAGCTATCTTTTTTGAATTACATTTTGAGTGATATGAATGAAAGTTTGAGAGAGAATAATGCTAAGTTGAAAGAGGAGAATGTAAGGTTAATGCATGAATTAGACAAAGAGCTCAGGAAGAATGTCGAATTGGGCACTGTGTACTGAGTATTGCAGTGTGAGGTAGAGAAGGGTATTGCGCAGAGCACTGCACAGGTTTGTCATAAGAAATGTAGAACAAAGATGGCAAAATTGTGTCATCAGAGAGAGGTTCTCGCTGGGCAGGTAAAAGCTATGAATGGTTTTCAGTACACTACCGTTAACATTACATCATCAGGTGATGATGATGATTATTCTGATTATGAGGTTGATGGATGCCTCGTCACATCTAAACCCCTGCCCCACAGGGCGGTGGCTTTTACCAGCTATCCATAAGATGTTGGCCACATTGGCATGCCCTCTATGCTGCCATATTGACACCAACATGGCAGCCCCATGATATGGGAGGCTGATACCCTCTGACTGGTGTGCTCCAATTGTCCCCCTCTCCAGGGAGGACAATACGGAAGTGCGCAGCCTGATTCATGAGGCTTTCACAAACATGATAACACCGGAGGGACAAAGGTCCATTGAGGATCGAATTGATCATATGTTTGAAGATACTGTAACCCAGGCCATGCGTTCAGAGCAGTTGCTGATGCAGCAGTGGAAGCTACCCTTCGTGTCACTATGGGTTGCATGGAATTCAGTGCCATTCCCTGTATGACCAACCCCTTACAAGTTGCTTACTCTGTTCTGCAAATTGCTCAATGCATTGGACAGATGAGCCCGACTGACAATCTCAGTTGTCATTTGGAGAAGGTGCACTCCCTCTATGAGAAGCTTTCTCTCCAACCTGAGTACCAGGTTCAAGTCATGAAACAAACTGTCAATACTACCCTATGGGACAAACTCCCAGAGGCAATCCACAATGGCGCGATGCTTGCCTATCAATATCACACAGGCACTTCTTGCTGCCAATGCCCCAGGTATTGTTGAAGCATGCTTGGCCTACAAGGTTAATCAGAATGTGAAGGAAGGCCCAGCGGCTTAACATCAATGGTTGTGGCTCACTTACGAGGCCAGCAAGGGCCTAGCAGGTGAGATCACACACAAAGACCAAATTGAGTACAAGGATCTGTACATCCAGAACATAACTTCAGCCCTTCGGGTAAAAGTTGAACTCAACGTTTACCTGGAGACTGGCACTTTTGCCGAGATCCTTACAAAAATGGAGTGGGCCTTCCAGGTCTACCTCCGCCAACTAACTTCCAGTAAAAACACCAACAAGGCCACTGTCATTCAAACTCAGATGGCCCAAGTAGCCTCAGCCCAAGTCACTGTGGTGAATCAAACCCCAACCCACTATGTTGTGGAGGTTAACAGTGACAAACAAGATGCCCCTTCTGATGACAAGCAGTCTCACAAGGGAAGGGGGACCGTAACTATTAAAACAACTGAAACAACAACAGGAATTGGAAAAATTCAAATTCTGATGGCAAGTACCACAACTGGCCTAGCTATCATACCCTAAAGGATGAGAAAAAGACCCCCTGGAAACAACTGGTGGAGGCCCATGCTGGAACAGAGGTGACGTCTACATGTTCCATGGCAGGTCTGGCACCAGCTGGCAATACAAATCCATTTCTGCCCTTGGCTACTGAACAACCAAACAGCTGAGGGAAGAATCCCTTTCTGGTATTGTGCACTGGTCAAGCTGATGCAATGATTAGGGAACCACCAATAGAGCATGCCATGATCATGCCTGTGACATCACAGGTACAGAACTTGTATCCTGTGCAACACCCCAAGGAGGCCCGAAGCACTCTTGCAGGCCTCAAGTCACAGGAACATGATGATGACAAAGATTCCAAGATCTGCACAGATTGACAATTATAGGCCCTAGTCTGCATTATGAGTGACTTGCTTGTCGACACAAATGGATGGCCCTGTGTAAGGCCACGGTCGGGGCCACCAACTAGACATGCTTCTAGATACAGTAGCAACCATGTCTGTTTTCCATGATGAGAACCCAGCAACATCTGCCTGGTCTACCAGCTGGAAGACCAGTGCACAGTGTGTAGATGGTACCCAAGTACAAACTTATCGATCTGTATTCCTACCCATGGAGGCAGGCCATCTCAAGAACATTTTGTGTTTGACCTCATGGTATTGCATCATCAACCCAGCATCTTGGGAATTTATTTCCTTGCACAACACAGCTGTGTAGTAGACCTAGCCAACAGGCTATTGCTACAAATCAAAGGACAATGCCATGCTGTCACCATATTAGATTCGCATGCAGTGGCAGCCATCTCCCAAAACAACAAGGAGTATGATGTCATGGCACTATTCAAAAATCATAACCTGTTTTCTAAACTTGCACCTTTGTTACAGGAACATCTTGATGTGTTTGCCACCAACAAACGTGATTGTGGTAGGATGCACACCACCATTGAAATTCGAGGACCGAACCCTGTGAGGCAAAAGCAGTACCCATTTCCTGCTGAAGCCTTACCCTCGGGGGGGGGGCATCCAATCACAACTATAACAAAGAGTGATTAGGACATATATCTCTCTGCTGTCAATTCACCTGTTTGGCCTGTGAAAAAGCCAACTGGAGCTTGGAGACTTACAACTGATTACAGGAAACTTAACCAAGTTATCCCCAGTTATGCCCCAATAGTGGCATCAGCTTCTGATGTGCTCATGTTGTTGACACCTGACAGAAAGTGGTTCTCAGCTCTTGACATCTCTAATGGGTTTTGGTCATTCCCATTAGCACAGGAAAGTCAATACAAATGTGCCTTCACCTTTGATGGGCACCAGTATACCTGGACCTCTGCCCCAGGGCTTTAACAATAGATCTTCCCTTTTCCTTCTCCATGTGATGGATGCCCTGCAGGAATTCTCCACACCCCAGTGTCTCCTGAAGTATGTAGATGACTTGCTCCTAGTAACAACCACAAAAGAAGATTTGGCCCTTCTGGATGAGTTTCTGTCTCTCCTCAGGAGAGCAGGCCTCAAGTGTAACCCCTCTAAAGCACAACTGTGTCAAAATGAGGTCCTTTTCCCTGGCCTATGCATTACAGACCAAGTTAGAAGCCCAGCTGTCAAAAGATCCAGGGCTTGAAAGATCTGCCACTTCCTACAAGTGTAACAGCACTCAGACACTTTCTAGGAATGGTAAACTACTCCAGGGACTTTATCCATGACTTTGCCTTGAAGGCTGCTCCCCTGTATGAAGTTCTATAAAAGGATGTCCCATGGACATGGGGCCTCACACACATTGAAGCTGTCACACAGCTTAAACAGCCTTAGCTTCTGTCTCAGCACTGATTAACCCCAACGCAAACCTACCTTTCCATTTGGAAACTGACACTTCTGATGTGGCTATGTCTGCAGTGCTGGTACAAAAGTACAATGGGTATCACAGACCCATTGCCTATGTATCTCCGATGCTATCTCCTGTAGAGAGAAAATAGAGTCTTTATGAAAGAACACTCTTGGCAACCTTTTGGGCTGTCAGACACTTTCTGTGTATCATTGGATATGCTTCTATTGTTTTGCATACCGGCCACACCACAACTAACATTTTGCTTTCCAACAAAGTAAAAGATGGTTCAGTCTCAAACACCAGACTAACCCATTGGTCTTTGCTTTTGCAGGACAGAGACATCAAAGTACCACCTGCTAAAATTCCCTCAGTCCTGTGTCATGGCCTACTGTACACAGGTAAACCCCATGACTGTGCCCTCCAACCTCCTGACCTACCTGAACCAGGTCCATTCTTACCTGCAACACCTGAAGTTCTGGAAGATTTCACTATGTATCGTATCTTCACAGATGGCTCTGCCTCCTATGTAGACCAAGAGCAGGTAGCAGGATTTGGAGTGCTCATACAAGATCAAGAAGGTGAAGGTGATTTCAGATGTTTTTCTAGGAAATGCACTGTTATCTCCTTACAGTATACCGAATTGAAAGCTGTGGTCTGTGCACTGGAGGTCATGCTCCATGGTGACAAGGATGCTACCATTTTTGCAGACTCCATTTAGGTCTGCTCATCCCTTACAGAAATTTTCCCATTCTGGCAAAGAAGCAATTTTACATCATCTGATGGCACACCTGTCAAATACAGGGAACTGTGCCTGTTTATACACACCCTGACACAGATGTATACTCACAAGCTGTATATTCAGAAGGTAAAGGCTCACTGTAAATATGACCCTTAATATGCATTCAATGAACGAGCAGACTCCCTTGCCAAAGCAGGTGCCCACGGGGGGGTGGGTATGGACAATGACTCACCCACTAGGTATAGCAGCTATTATGGCACCTATCATAGCTGCCAGCAATAGGCGAAAACTACTACCAGAACCTCCACTGGACCGTTCTGTTGCCCAAAAAGCAGATCCAGAACTAAAAGATGAGTTCAGATTCCTAGACAAAGGAAATGAATAGCCATTACCTGTTGGTAGTCCCTATAAAAGACACTCAGACAATATACTCTTGTCTAGTGACCAGAAGCTCATCTGGTATAAAAACAGGATACAGGTGACACATTGTGGGTCACACCACATTCACTGCTAACTGAATTCATTCATATGGTTCATGACACTTCCACTGGTGGACACCAGGGGACAGAGAATTCCCTTCAGAGACTGAAAACAGTAGTCTGGTGGCCTGGTATGGCCAAAGATGTAGAGCACTATGTGGACAACTGCATAGTGTGTGCCCAGAATAATCCAATTTTGGTGAAAAGAAACACCAGACTGATGCCCCAAAGGCAGTCTGGACCATGGAATGTGATACAAATCAATTTCATTGGCCCCATTACCAACTCTAGCAAGAACAAGTATGCACTTGTTGTCACAGACTTGTTATTCAAGTGGGTACAGGCATTTCCCCCTAAGAACAATATGGAAAAAGACAACTGCCAAAATCCTGGTAGACCAACTATTCTTCAGGTTGGGTCTGCTGTTGAAGGTAGACTCAGATCAGGGAACCAGTTTTACAGCTAAACTGATGAAACAAACACTCCACAGCCTTGGAGTTGATCAGAAATTTCACATTCCTTATCGTCCTCAGTCCTCAGGTCAGGTAGAAAGAGCCAACAGATTCATCAAGCAGATGCTATGCAAATTCATTAATGACAATCCCAAATATTGGGATTTCCTTTTGCCACTGCTACTAATGGCAATTAGAGGCACCCATGCAGCCACTACTCAGTGTACATGTTATGAGGTTATGACTGGGAGAGCTATGAGACTGCCTGAGCACCTGTTGGTTGATCTTGAGCCCCCCCCCCCGCCACTGCAGATCGAGTATCTGTAAATAATTACGTTGAAAAGCTTTGTGATGACATCATGAAGACACACTTGTTTGCTGCCATCAAATGGGCAAGGCTCAACAACAAGCTAAAACTCATTTTGATAAGCATGTCAAAGAAGTTCATTGGCAAGTTAGAGACCAAGTTATGATACTTCAATACAGACAACCCACACATTAATTTGGCAGTAAATGGGAAAGTCCCTATCCCATTGTGAGCAAACTCAGCCCTGCTGTGTACCAGGTCCAAGTTCAACAGCAGAAAAAGACCACTGGCAAATGTTGGGGGAGGCAGTATAATGAAGTGGTTTAAGGCTCTGAGCTGCAAATCTGGAGACCTGGGTTTGAATTCCACTGCCCACACTTGCATACTGTGTGATCCTGAACAAATCACTTAACTTCCCTGTGCTCTCAGGTTGCACCTGTAAACAAGCTTCCAGATTAGCATGCTACTCCTGGTTAAACAATGGAAAAAAAAAAGTGGTTCCATGCTAACCAGCTGAAATTGTATAAAGGTGACTAAAATCACTTTTCCTAACCCCTTTGGGAAGAATAGTACCACACTTTACCAATCCTTTTTGTTTTCTTACAGGTATCAGCAAGATGGCTATCTTGCATCATTTTATCGTACTGGTGGGACTACTGACATTGACTGTGACTATACCCCAACGTATAGCCCCACAGACTCATAAAGACCATTTGCAACACTTCCTTGGTAAACTTGAACATTCAGCCCCTATGGGTGTCTGGATAAATGTTCCCAACAGAATGATCAAAGTTATTATAGTCTCAGATGCCTTTCTGGATGCTATAGTTGTTGCCCATGATAGATCTCCACTCTCGATTCAATGGCAAACTGATGCAATGGGCCACACAATCCCTGTAGCTCGCCTGTCCAAGGGTACATTCCATGCTGGGTTCAACACTGACATCTCTAAAAATTATACTTTTTCTATCAGACAAACTTCACCCAGACATACTGGTCAGTATAATCTTACTGCTGTCATAGATCCCCTGCCTATTGTGACCTTCTCTCTTCAGAGAAGGCACGTGATTACTGTCTTCAAAATTATCAAGCTTCTGAAGCTCTTTATCTCTCTGTAGTCCCACCAAGTCAGGAAGACTTGATTAACTTCCCTCCACAGGAGGATGGTCCTCCTAGTGGTTTGACCACCACATCACTACCAGAGGCCCTGATTAATAATGTGCAATTTATGCACGTTCCAGTTATTTTCAATCTCACATATTGGAATATGGCTGAATTTGGTTTCTGTCACACCACTAATACTTCAAAATTATATAGTGTGATGTTAACTGATATTGTTGCTGCTTACAAAACATGCACAAACCATCCCATAGGTGAACCCCATACCACCTACAGGTAGGAGTCTCTAGACTGGCTTCTAATGACTATGTTAAACCCAAATCATGAACATGCACCAAGCAGGATGCAACAGACATAGCTGGTGCAGACAGATCTGTCTCTGGTATCACTGGAGCAGCCAGCACCATAACTGGCCTTTTTGGCTCAAGTATGTCCATTTGGAATAGAGCAGATATTGCTTCCATTAAGGCACAAACCCTTAAATTTCAACAGGCTATTAACAATGATGTTATGTCCCCTATTTTACAAGGTCTAAACTTACTCAGTAATAAAGAACGTTATTTTGTGTACAGTGTGCAAGAGACTGCCAAAGGATTCAATGATACCAAACAAAACCTAATGATCTTATTTTCCAGAATAACCGTGAGGCGGACAAGCAATATATTGGTCATGAAATGCTATGCTTTGCCACTGGCTTTTATATTACATCTACTGTTAACTTGCTTTTCAGGGATCTGACAAAATTCCAGATGTTATTCATGATCTTAGATGGGGTAAATGATATTGCCCACACTGCAAAACCACTAGTTGTATCTCTGTTTACAAAACACTGTGAACATTTCGATGGCTACTGTCAGAAATATTGGATATATTTCTAGATACCCTAACCATGCACCTTACTATTTCACTAAATCTTGTTCCAGTAAGGAAAACATGTTTATTACCTTTACAGTGTCTTACCTCGCTTAGACCATGCTACAGCTGTATTTGATAAATTAGCCTGCATACATGCCATAGGCCATCTTGCAGATGACATCTTCTGTGAACGAACTGAATTACCCTCCATGCTGGTCTACCATCAATTTCTCCAGGCCTCAGTGGCACCCCATACAAACGTTTGTGCAAAGAAAGGCTACTACTTCCTTTGCTGCTGTGATGTTTTTGATATTGTGAAACCTGTTTGTGGATAGGTTCGGAAAACCTTGACTGGGCGCTGATGTTGGATGAAGAATTGCTGTCCATTCTTACTGAAGCTGATCCACATGATAGCATCCCGTCCAGCTGCATCTTCAGTGCAAGATGCCGAAACAGCTCCTTCCCGAAGTTACCTTGAAGAGGTACATTGTTCACCACATGGCTCACCAACCAGTTCTTCTCCTGTCCAGTACATCTACAGCAATGGCAGTGCCAACCCAAAGGGTTACTTATACTTCTGACGGCCAGTATTGTGTCATTACCAATTATCCTTCTTTTGCCCATGGTTCTAAGGCTTGTCAAGTTATTAAGCTTAACTTTTGTTTTACTCCACAGCAAAAAACTGTTATTGGTCACACTGTGATCATGCCTGTTCCTCTTCCTTAACCAGACGTTACTGATACTGATCACCAGTACTTGCTTGCCCTGTCTCAATATTTGCCTATTTTTAATGTCCACATTGATCCTTTGATGCACTCTTTGAGGTCTCTTTTAGCTAGGAAACATGCTCATTTGATATATATCAGTAACAATATTTCTAAAGCTACTGATGCACTTAATGGTCTTAATCATGATGGTGATGTAAGCCTCGCTGTAAGTAACATCTGGTTAGAACTCACTTTTGGATAGGGGGGTTGATATTAGTCCTTTCACAGAAGAAAGAGTTCTGAAAGAACTCTTAAAACTGAAGGTGGATAAAGCAATGGGGCCGGATGGGATTCACCCCAGAATTCTAAAAGAACTAAGGGAAGAACTAGTAACACCACTGACTATCCATTTTAATAAATCATGGGAGGATGGTGTGGTACCTGAGTACTGGAGGATGGCAGATGTGATTCCCCTTCACAAAAGTGGGAGCAAGACAGAGGCAGAAAACTACAGACCTGTCAGTTTGACCTTAGTGGTTGGGAAAATGATGGAATCACTTCTGAAGGAAAGAATTGTTGAGTACCTAGAGGCCAGTGGGGCACAGGACCCAAGGCAGCATGGATTCACAGCGGGAAGGTCATGTCAGACAAATCTAACATACTAACATACTAATTGCCAGCAGATTAGGCCTTACGGTCTATCGAGTCTACTTGAACCTCAGATCCCTAGTTGGGTACCAAGGCCCTGCCCCCACTTGCATTCCAGAAACACCTATCATACATCCCCACCCCCCGGGCCAGGCCATCATCTGATACATCCACTTTCTGTGTCTATCCCACCAACTCTTGAAGCCATCCACTGTGGATCTCTGAACCTGCTTGCCAGGCAGTGCATTCCAAGGATCCACCACCCTCTCAGTGAAAAACCTCCTGCTCTTTCCCCCCTCACCCTTCCACCTTCCAACTTCAAACCATGCCCTGTGGTGATACCTCCCTGCTTTAGTCTAAAGATCCTCTCTGTGTTTACCCTATTTATTCCCTTGAGGTACTTGAAGACCTCAGTCATTCCCCCCCCGTCTCTCCTCTCCTCCAATGAAAAGTGGCAGAGCTCCTCAAGTCTGTCCTCATATGTCAAATTCCCTAGTCCTCGTATAATCTTAGTTGCCCTCCTCTGTACCTTCTCCAGAAGCTGTATGTCCCTCTTCAAGTGTGGTCTCCAGTACTGTACTCAGTACTCAAGGTGTGGTCTAACCAGTCCATTGTACAGTGGCAGAATCACTTCCCTGCTCCTAGAGGTGATCCCCCTTATGTTGCATCCCAACATCCTGTTTGCTTTGCTAGCCACTCTCCTTCACTGCTCAGAATTATTCATACATGCATCCACCATGACCCCTAGGTCTTTTTCCCCTGTTGAGGCCTCCAGCGCCTCCCCTCCCAGGGTGTATCTATGTTTAGGGTTTCCCCACCCAAGATGTAACACCTTGCACTTGGTAATATTGAAATTTAATTTCCAGGTGTGAGCCCACATTTCCATGGTGTCCAGGTCCCCTTGCAGGGCCAACCTCCCTTCTTCCCCCTCAACTACTGCTCCCATCTTGGAGTCGTCAGTGAAGAGACTCATTTCACACCCTATACCCTCCCTGATGTCTGATATGTATGCATTAAACAGGATCGGACCCAGGACCGAGCCCTGCGGTACCCCACTACCGACCTTTATAGGGTTTGAGAGCTCTCCACTGACCACTACTCTCTGAGTTCATCCAGCTACCCAGTTTTTAATCCATCTGACCATCAAAAGGCCTACTCCCAACCCCGTCAGTTTCTCCACCATACCATTGTGGGGGACAGAGTCAAACGCCTTGCTGAAGTCTAAGAATAATACATCCACAGGCTTTCCCCTGTCCAGTTCTGATGTTACTCATTCATAGAACTCCACAAGATTGATTTGACATGATCCACCTGGCACAAACCCATGTTGCCGACTATCCAGACCTCCCACCTCCTCCAAGTTCACCCTCAATCATTCCTTTAGTATACTCTCCATTAGTTTTCCCACCAACAAGGTCAAACTGATGGGTCTATAGTTATCTGGTACTTCCCTCGACCCCCCTTTATGGATTGGCACCACATGTGCCTCTTGCCAATCCCTAGGTACGCTCCCTGTCTCAAGCAACCTGTTGAAATGCTCAGCCAGGGGTGCAGCCAGTTTGTCCACCAATTCCCATAGTACTCTCGGATGAATGCCATATGGCCCAGGAGATTTATCTTTCTTTAGGGCCTTAAGGGCTAACCACACCCTTTTGGCGGAGATAGCATCATCCATCTCCTCCACCTTATTGGCCTTTTTATCCTTATCCTGATGTGACACCCCTGGGGTACCTCTCCCTCCCTCTTGCTCCATTTCTGTTGCTCCCCTGATCCCTCTCAATACCGCTTCTATCCCCATTGTGCCTTGCTTTGTAGATGTCCCATCCCCCTCCCTAGTGAATAAAAAGATGAAGTACTCATTTAATACCTCTGCCTGGTCCCTCGCCTCTTCCTTCCACCCTCCTTCTGATCTCAATCTTCTGAGATGGCCCTTAGTTTTTCTTCTCTCCCCAATATACCGGAAGATCTCCTTTTCTCCTTCCCGTATGCCTTGTGCCAGCTGCTGCTCTTTACTGGACTTTGCCCCCTGCACCATCCGGGTGACTTTTCTAGATGCTAGAAGGTACATTTCCTTTTCCCTATCCCCTCTTGTTGTTTTATATTTTTTGTAGGCAGCCTTCTTTTCTCTGACCACTACCTGAACCTCACTGGACCACCAGCATGGTTTATGTGACCTTGCTCCCTTACGCTTCACCTTAGTGCAGGTCCTGACTGCCTCATGAAGTCCCCATTTTATGACCTCCCATCTCTTTTCCACATTTGTCATTGTTGTAATCCCCTTCAAGTGATCTAATTGATTTCTTTGACTGGGTGACCAAAGCAGTAGACCAGGGAAGGGCTGTGGACTTGGCCTACCTAGATTTTAGCAAGGCATTTGGCACAGTCCTGCACAAAAATTAATAAATAAATTAGCCAGCCTGGCAGTGGGTCCCAGGGTGGTAGCCTGGGTAAAACACTGGTTGGACAACAGGACACAATGAGTAATAGTAAATGGAGTCCACAGTGAAGAAAGGAGGGTTGTTAGTGGGCTACCACAGGGGTCAGTACTGGGGCTGGTCCTTTTTAATGTCTTTATATATGTGACATTGCAGAGGGACTGCAAGGGAAAGCATGTCTCTTTGCAGGTGACACAAAGATCTACAACAGGGTTGATGCACAAGGTGGGGTGGAAAGGATGAAAAGGGACTTGGCAAGGTTGGAGGAATGGTCAAATGTATGGCAGCTTAGATTAAATGCAAAGAAGTGCAAAGTAATGCACCTGGGAAACAAAACCCAGGGGAAGAGTACACAATGGGAGTGAGATACTGACAACAACAAAAATGGAAAGGGACCTGGGGGTAGTCATGTCAGATGACCTAAAGTTGGGCAAGCAATGTGAGAAGGCAGTAAGGAGGGCTGGGGGGATATTGGGATGCATTGGGAGGGGCATCACCAGTAGAAAACAGGAAGTTGTTAGCCCTCTGTACAGACAGTTGGTAAGACCACATCTGGAGTACTGTGTACAGTTCTGGAGACCCCATCTCCACAAAGACATAGACAGGGTGGAGGCTGTCCAGAAGAGGGCAACCAAAATGATGCAGGGTCTGCACAAGAAGACATATGAAGAAAGACTAAAGGAACTTAAGATGTAAAGCCTCTAGGAAAGGAGGGAGAGGGGGACATGATAGAAACTTTCAAATACCTCATGGGAATCAACAAAGTCCAAAAGGGTAGCATCTTTCAGAAAAAGAGATGTGCAAGAACAAGGGGGCACATTTTGAAGATAGAGGGGGGGACAGCTCAGAGGTAATGTGAGGAAGTATTTCTTCACAGAGAGGGTTGTGGATACATGGAACAGCCTTCCTGGGTAGGTCATGGAGTCAAAAATAGTGGGGGAATTCAGGAATGCATGGGACAGACATAAAGCAATTCTAGTGGAGGGTAGGAGGAAGTAGGCTGTTGGTTAACTACTATCTGCAGCTTATCTGTTAGGTAGGGAAATGGACAGACTAGGTGGGCCAAGCGGTCTTTATCTGCCATCAAATTCTTTGTTTCTATGTTTTAAAGTTTTTGTTGTGATTCAATCATTTTTGATTGTTTTTCTAATATTCAGTCTCTACTGCCCGTGACGTAACCTCAAACAACAACGAGAACAACTCAAATTCCTTTACAAGGTGTGTGTGTTGGGCTTGTAAATTACCTTTTTATCTCCATCCCTACCAGCCAACTTGGGATTGTTGCCCCTTCTGAGGCAACAAGGGGGTGATTAATATCCATGGACCAGCACCCTGATTGGCTTCCTACCTTGCAAACAGTAATACTTATATGTATATGCACTAACCTTAGGTCACAGGCACTTATCATATAAGCATAAGTGTCAGGATTTGAGTCTACTGTACCTTTACTAAGAATCATAATGCTTTTTGTCATTATTTGAATTGTGACACTAGGTGATGTTTCTATTCTATATTACTGTATAATGATTAGTTAGGCAATACTGCCATCTTTAGCACTTGTGCAGAACTGTAACTGCAAGTGTCCTTCATGATGTACAAGATCTACTGTTTTACGTTATCTGTTCTTTTGCTTGCTCAACAAGCTTTCCCAGGCTAGTTAGGAGTCAGGCTGTTTGCCACCAGCCAATTATAAGAACTTTATATATCTTTTTAGCTGTTGCAATGGTAATCATCGGGGTATAAGGCCTTTTGCAATGCACCTTCTCTCTGAGAAGAGATGGACTGCTATCTACATAGGTAAGAAAGATTGAAAGCATTCTCCTGGTGATTACACTGTTGGTTGTAATCCTGCTTTTTACACCAGAAATAAATCACTTTTGTGCTGGACATCACTTGTCTGTAATTTCTTCACTTTAGTGCAGTTCCAATAAGAACCTGAGAAGGTGATGGTTTTTCCATCCAGTAACAGCAGTTAGACTCTTACTTTCTTCAGGTGAATGGTTCTGCTCTTACCTTGAGGGCAGTTTGCAGGCTGTATTGGAGACTCCTTTCACCCCACTCCCTATCAGTTCAGGAATCCTCCAAGGGTCTGTCCTAGTCCCAGTTCTTTTCTCTGTTTTTCTAAAGGACCTCCCAAAGACCTGATCCTCTTTGTCAATACATATGTATACAGATGATATGGTTCTCTTTCCCTTGGCTGCTCTCACAAAACACCTTCAACTGGACTTTAACACTATCCAGCTTTGGTTTTGGGATAATCAGTTATCTCTCAATGCAAAGAAAACAGTATTTATGACTTTTGGCATCAGGCAGAGACTTGTTAGGGTTCTCACCATTCCTTCCTTTCACACCTTTGATGGTTCAACTATTGAAGTTGTCTCCTCCTTCAAGTACCTCAGGGTTTGGCTTGATTGTCACCAGAATTTTTCTATTCAGGTGGATGTTGTCCACAAGAAGCTCCTCCCAAAGCTCAGGACACTACAGTATACAGAGATAAAATAAGCATTCCACTTCCTGCCACAGAGAAATCCTCACAAAGATGATTCTGACCCTTGAACTATGGAGGCATTGTTTATAGTGCTGTTCTAAAGTCCACTTTAGCTAGACTGGACTCACTCTTTCATTCCTTCTGTTGTTTTGCTCTTGATAAACCCATGCGCAGGCATCATTGTACATTGTATTCTAGCCTCTTCCTCTGATACCAGGCATCTTACCCACTGTGTATCTTTTATCTCTCAGTGCTGGTTTGGCTCTCTGCTCTCTTTTCCTCCTTTGTCCTCTTACTCTCTTCACAATGCTTGCTCTGACTCTTTTGCTCGCCTTCAAATAAAATCTAATGCTGGCCAAACTACTTTCTAAACTGTGATGTTCTCTTCCCAAATCAGTTCACTTTGCTTCTTTCTTTCCTGTTCTCAAATCTCTTCTCCATGAGTTCTCTATTCACCCCTGCAGTTGCTTCTGATTTCAGTTGACTAGTTTCACGTATAACTCATCCAGTCCACTGACTTTTAGCACTTCCCTAGTATCAGTAATTCCCTTATATTCCTTATTTTGATAACTGGCTTACCATTTAATTGTTTTTTTTGTCAGTTTCACAGTTTACTGGACAGTAAATTACTGTTGTCAATTCATTCTTAAGCATCATTGTCGTTTATTCTGACATACTTATTTTCATTCTACAGTATGTATTTTTTAATCTCTATTTTGTATTTATTCTCATCCCCACTTCTCCTCCCCAGGGCACATCTGGAAACAAGCTGATACCAGCTCAGTATGTCTTTCCTGGTGAAACTTTTTGAAATAAATACATCAGCTTTTTTTATGATGAGCATGATTATGGAATGGGAACTTTTGAAACCTTCAGAATCAGTACAGTACAGCTCATGTAAAGGCTTTCCTCTTACATGCATAGCTCACTTTGGTGTATAGGTTTCTAATGTCTTAATTCTATTTGTATCTCCTCAATGTTAATTTGACCTGTTAAATGCATTTAAGAGCTATTTTAAATGCATACAGTAGGTCTAGCTACACAGGACAGCGATCAGCTGGTACTTCATGCCCTGAGTGTTTTAATGATTAACAGCTGTTGTCAGGTGTTTATTGCAGAGCTGGGGAAGCACAGTCTCATTCTTAATGCAGTTGCCTCCCGACCTAGTACAGATGTGACTGAACTGCCTAATTTTGTAGCTTCTTCCTTGAGTGCTCATTTTGCACTTATTCCTGTCATTAATTTGGGTTCTTTGCTTTTTAGTACAACTGCATATTGTGTCTGTGCTATGTTTTTTGTGTCCTCTTGTCCCTTTCCCCTGGGTCACACCTGGAAATGAGCCTTGGCTCAGTGTACCTTTCCTGATAACCAATTTTTAAATAAATATATAAATAAATACACAATTAAATCAATAAATAAACTTACAGTCACTAGCTTGATCACCATAATGAAGTCCCAGCAAGTACCTTAATAAAATAACCCATTTTTAACAAAGCAAATGCAACCAGTTATGTTTTTCCAATACAAATACAAACTCTCTTAAACACATACAGTAGCCTGTGTAAATGCACACTCAAAACTGATACATAGGGTATGCATTTAAGAGTGCTCCACCATTCAGGAACAAAAGAATACAAGAAGAAAACTTGGCATATTGTGAAGCCCTCTTATATGCACATCCTATACACATCATCTTTTTCGTATAAATGGGGTGTGAATGTATCCAATATTTGCTTATTTCTGAATGCTGGCTGCAGAGTAAAAGATGCGGTAATACTGTAGCACATTTGGGGTATAAAATGAATTTTCTTGTGGATTACAAACAAAATGCATAGAGTTAAGCGCATCTAAAAACAAGTTTAGTAAGCCTCATTAAATTAAACAGTATCGCATTTGTCATTACTAGATGTCTCATCCACTACTGTGCTGCAGTCACAGAAATGCAAACAAGTTTGTTGCTTACATACTTCACTCACTGCCCCCATAATGAGGCACACATACAGTTCAGGAGGCGCAGTACTCATCAAGTGATAATGTGCATTAAGCAGCCTAAAGGTGCAATCTTTGAGTTCCTGCATTGTGTATATAAGTGGGACATGCACTCATCAGGTATGCATTTATCAGGATATGTTACCATGGTTGGGTACATTAAAAAACTGTGAAATAGTAAAACTGTGCATATATACAGAATATGCATATATTCAGTGTGCATATAAACAGGGTTTACTGTAGTGATGTTTTCCCAGAAATACATTGTTACTAAAAAAAAACAAAGATGATGATTAACAAATACTACTGTTTTAAGGGTAAAAAAGTGCAGTATTTTAAAAAATTATAAGTCAGGTTTTTTGGCAGATGTTTGTTTTTAAAACTTCTTTTATTCAAAGGCACAGAAGGTCGGGTTGAATCACCCAGTATACATTCAATTTCCTGTACATTGTGGTTCTAACGCATCAGGTGGATAAACAAGGTTGTACAAGTCAATATGTATAGACAAACTGTAAGAGGGGCACACACTCAAGTGGTGTGATCCAGTGGTGTAAGGTGCCACCCAAACAAACGGCTGCATCAAAGACAAAGGCAAAAAGAGGCCATGCCTCCTGATGAAGAGGCAGTGAATCTCAAAGTGCCGGGCTTATGGGACAGTTTTACTGGTCTATAGACAACTGATTAAAATTGTTCAAATGATCTTATATCTCTGAGTGCACCAGTACCTCTTCTTTTACTTTTGAAATTGCAAGAGAGGATAGTTCCAAAAAAACATGATCTTTTAGCTTTTCTAGTGCCAATAAATGCTGTATAAAGCTTTTATCTGGCAAATGTAACAGGAATAAACAAGCAGGTAACAATACCAAACTGCTCCCTGTGTGTGTCCGGTACTTTCAAATATGACCTTGCACTTCTCTTGGATTGGCTACTGTTTGTTTGTATATCGAAGATTTATATATCCACAAGCCTGTCAATTGTGGTAACATTGCTACCTTCCAATTTCTCTAACCAGTCCATGAATGGTAATCAACAGAAAATGTGTTCCTCCTTGACTAACCTAACATATGTGGTTAGGGCTGATTCTGGAATATGTGTGTATCGGAAACAATTTGCACCAAATCTAACATAACATACATACTAGATGCCAACAGAGTAGGCCTATTGGTCTATCAAGTCTGCTTATGCTTCAGCATCCTGATTGGGTACTGTAGCCCTCTATATGTCTCCTTCTACTAGGGATGTGCAAAAATTAATTTCTGCTGGTGGAATTTTAGCGAAAGTGGGAATTTCGCTTCCACGAAAGTTCAGAAATCATTTTCAGAACTTTCGCGGAAATTCCACTTTAAATCTGCAGACAAAATATAAGAAACTGTGGGATAATTTATTAAACAGCAGAAAAAATCCTCAGAAAGGATCACTACCAGTGGTAATTTCTGAGGCCTTTTTTAACTGCAGTTTACCTCATTAATCCACCCCCCACTGATCGGGGTCCCAGTAAAGATGTTGAGTCCCTTCCTTGGACCCTCATGGTTTCTAGTGCCCTCCCCCACCCTCTGATCATGGCTTCCAAAACATTTTATTTCCCTGCTGTCTAGCAGACCCCCTCCCTATCCTGGATTCATTAGTCCAAAAATAAACAGCCAGCAGTCCACCGACTCATCCCCCTCTAGTCCCAGTATTCCCTGGTGTCTAGTGGACCTCCCCATCCCAGATCCCTTGTAAAAAATCTCAGTTCCCTGGTGTCTATTAGACCCCCGCAAACACCACCCTGACAGTTTATCTGCCACCACCCAACTCCCTTCCCCACCCTGCCCCTGAGCAGGCCACCAGTGCAGCACTCCTCTCTCCTCCACTACCAGTGACCCACTGAATTATCAGTGAATAACCACATGGTTGTACCATTTTAGGGTTGCTGACTTAATGCGCTCTAAACCTGAGTCACTCGTATGTGAGTCACTCAAGTTCAGTCACCATTTTCACTGGATGCGGTCCATGGGCAATGAGGCTGGAGTCACACCAGTCTGCCCACAGGTCATGCCTTGTAGTGGTAGCGGGTGGCGGGGTGGAAATGCTGAACTGGATGGGTGAGTGACACTGGTGCACCAACTGCCAGTTCACTACAGCACATGTGCACCTCCTTGTACTGCATGTACACATGTGATGAGGTGACATTTTCCCTGCAGGTATGAACGACAGCAGGCCAACAGGAACAGTGAGCAAGGGATGAACAGAGCAGATACAGATGATGCCAGTAACAGTAATGGTGAAGGTCATAGAAGCAATGGCCATGAAGGAGAGGCCACAACCACTGCACACACTGAACTGGATACCAGCGGTGAGGAGGACAACATCACAGAGCCAGAGTGAGTGACCAGAGGGACTCATCACCAGAACATGAATCCATGGGGCATGATGACACTGTGTGTAGTGCATAGACAATGTGCCGGACAATGTGGCACAGGAACTGTCACCAGCATCAGCCATGCAGGGAGAGGGTGGTGGACAAAGGGATGTAGACCATGCAGTTGACAACACCAAGGAGCTGGATAATTTTAATTATTTATGTCACCAAATGCTGGAGCCAGAGGGTGAGGTAGGCCATGAAGGACATGCCATCAGGATGGCTCTGCAGGCAATCCACCATGATGCAGTGCACCACCATACTCGAGTGGAGGGTGAACTGGCCAGGGTGGCCGAGATCATCAGCCAGGCTGTGCAGCATCTGCCTGCACATGTGGAGCATACCTCAGCAGCATTAAAGGCTATGGCATCCATGGCAGAGCATCAAGCAGCAACACTGCAGTGCCTGACTGCCCTGCTGCAATATACAGCAGGTGCACGGGACATGGGGGGACAGGTGGAAATTGCAAGTGACCCAGAAGGGATGTGGACAAATGGTGGCCCATGGACCACATGCAGTGAGACCATGCCTACTGCTGTCACTGTGGGCACCATGCAGAGAGGACAGTCATGTATGGCAGATGGTACAGACAGTGTTAGGATCACCATGAACAGGAGTGTAGGAGGTGTGCTGTCATACAATCACAGCAGTGCAGACACAGCACAGAGTGTGCAGGATTCTGTGAGGGCACTTGTGACACAGGAGGGCAAGACTGTGCATAGTGTCCAAATAAAGGGGGGGCAAACCACTATGAGCCACTGGCATGGCAGTGGAGTAGCTATGCATGGCACTGAGCTGGAAGATGATGGGGGGGCAGGTGCAGCAGCAGCTCAGGGGAAGAGACATGCTGTGCAGTACAGGGATGGACATAGCACAGTCATGTGCCACCAAAGAAAGGTATCCAACTAAGGAGAGCAATGGAGCCCCCAGGCCCTGTGATCATGCCCATGGATAGCAGGGCAGTACATGGCAATGGATGTTGCATGTAACATAGGTCCCTCAGGTAACTAATGCCATCCAAACAGAGTGCGTTGGCTCAGGGGATCCCCTAGAGGGGCCCTCAACTGCAGGACCACATGAGTGGCCAGTGCTGACTCCTGTGCCACCCCCACAGCATGATCAACCACTGTACCACATTGTGGACTGCAGTGCAGCTCTCATGCTGCCACCCTCAATGCAGCAGTCATGAGGCAGACACATAGGACAGCCACCTAGATGGCAGCCGCCATGCTAGCAGACCGTGGCAGTGCTACAGTGGATCCCTGCAACAGGTCTGCACCATGGAATGACACCCCAGCCACCATAATGAGAATGACAGGAGATGGGAAGATGGTGACAGTTCCACCTTGTTCTGTAGGTGGTCCACTGTGGCAGCGAGGGAGACTGGCCACCCCATGGGCCACTTAGCATGAGCTCCAGAGAGCAAAGCCAACCTTCCCCGGGGCATTGCCCTACCCTGTAGATCCAAGAGGATGGCAGCATGGCAGGCAGTGGTGGGCCTGATCAACATGGATGGAAGTCCTACATGTGGGACACAGGGGAAGGACACACATCAGTGACATGTGACTGTGAGGGCATCATTAAGTGGCGGCTGTACATCATGATTGCTACTGCCTCCCAAGTGATGGTACACAGGTGGAGCAGAACCAGGGTGGACAGCGCACACATAATGGTGTCAAACCAGGGTTGGGTGGGGAAGTGTTGTGGGCAAGTGGGAACACAGTTAGGCTCAATCCAGGAGGGTTGGGGGCATGATGTACAGTATGTACATGTTCATGTGGGGTACCTATGGTGTACCCAGAGTGTGTTCATCACGGTGGTGGTGGAAGGTACCTGGGAGAGTTGTTGTGAAATTAAGTACACTGACAAATTGTGCACGTGATATGACACCAATAAAACATTCTGATGCATCACACCTACATGCCTCTGTGTGTCTGACAGCAGTTGACATATATGGGCACCGGTGGGTGGGATGGGGGTTGAACAGGTGTCAGTAATAGTCTGTGGACAGTGATGGTTGCATGTGTGGACAGTTACCCTGCACATGTGCTGGTGCCAAATGGACAGACACACACATGCCTTGAGGATATTGCTCCCCCAAACCCTTTCAGTGGGTGTCAACAGGTATGTGCATACTGCACGATATATGCAGCCAATCCCCAGCGAGCCAGTGCCTTGTGTCTCATGCCCATGGTGTGAGTGGCACTAGTGGACACAACAACCCACATCATACACTGTAGCGCATGGATCCCCAGCAGCCCGCAAGGCCCAGCTATGGCGGCCCACACGTGTTAAGGACTGGCAGTGTGCAGACACTATAACAACCATATGCCTGCGACACATGGAGCAGACCCAGGCATGCTGAAGAGTGCCATTGCTGCTCAACCATGCCACAGGCCACCAGAGCCTTTGCCAGGAACCCAAGTGCACCACATCAAGATGAAGTCATAGGCTATACTGCATAACTAGTCAGTTGAGGAGGCAGAATGATATGCCCCCGGCCCCCCCGGCCAGTGACCACAGAAACACAATGGGTATAAACAACTGCAGGACAACAACCCTGTGACAGGGTGGTACATGGGGGCATCCCACACACTGAGAAGTCAGAGGCACTGACCCCAGTGCTTCAGGCAGCAGATGCTGTACTGCAGGGGCAGCGTCAAGAGTATGCCAGGCTGATGTCATACGCTAAGAGGAACCAGCACAACACAAACGTACCACGGCACACAGGACGCATGCAGGCATTGCCCTGGTAACAAGTAGAATGTACAGCATAGTACAAGGTGTAGGACATCGTGGGAGTGGGGAAATGGAACCTCGGGAGACAGGTGTATTAACAGGGGTTGGGAACTGTTCCCACACACAAGAGATGTGTATGTAATGTCTGCACCATGCACCATCATGGGTGCCGTAATAACCATAACTACTGATGGGGACTGCCCCATCAAGACATCATCCCAGACATATGCAGCATACATTGTCAAACCACTCACCCCCACAGGGGGCTTTGCCCCTCCGCACAGCCCTTCTTATGGATTCTCAACTCCAGGGGGGTGCATGTTGGGGGAACTTAAAAAAATACATGTCACCTGCCTTCCAAAAAAAAAAAAAACAGACCGGATCAGACCTGAACCCTGTGCCTCTCAGCCAACTGCCCTCCCCACCACACTAGCAGACAAGCTCAGCAGCTGCCTGCCACATCCCTTCCTATATACCATCCTTCCCCTGCAGCTCTCCCTCATGCATGTGCATGCATGTATGTATACCCGCTACTTCCTGTTGCAGTATTCGCCCACCCCAGTATCCGGTCACCCCACTGCTTGGTAGCCATGAACACAGATGCCATAACTGAGTCTCTGTTTTTGTCGCTGCCCAATTTCAGTTACCAGGTTCACTGGATACCTATATGGACCATTCCCTCAAGTCTGCCTTGTATCTGCATAGGGACAGGATACTTTGTCTGCTAGGAATGGTGTCGAGTATGCCTACGCCGACTATGCAATGCTAGCCACATACCTAAGGAGACCACTAAGCCCAGCATTCTACAGCTTCACCCCTCTGGTGCTTCTCCTGCAACACAGACTCCAGAGTAGTAAGTCACTTGCTGGGCTGTGATCCATCTGCCTTATTTATATGTTCCAGGTTAGACCAGCTCCACCCTAGTTTAACAGGTGCATCCCATGCTTGACGCATCTGTGGCACAGACTGCTTCTAAACACCCATTTAAGGGGATGGTGCAACCAGGTTTTATGCAACCCACGGTTGCACCCTGATGCAACTGTAACACGCCACTTCTCGTGATGCATCTTGCATTGCCCCAGCTTTGACAAGCCCCGCAGCAGGCTGCCTTCCAGAATCCCACCTGATGTAGTGTCAGATGCAAATCACACTTTGCGTCATGCATCCTTGATGCAAGTCACTTGTGTTGGTCTAACTCCTTCCAGAACTGGCCCCATGGTCTCCATATGGGGTATTTCCTTTCGTAGCTGGACCCAATCTGCTACTGCGGGGGCACCCTTCAATAGCCACGTTTTTGTAAGGGCCTTGCAGTCTGCGATTCCTAGGTCTCTAAAGAACAAGTTTTTCCTTTTAGAATGAATTTGAGAAGGTACCTTTGTGAATGCTAAATTCTCAAAACTGAGTTTTTAAAGAAGAGCCACCCAAAACCCCTGGAGGAACATACAGTACATCCCTTAAAAAGGTGGAAATGGATGCAGTGCTCCTTATACCCCTTCAGGACAAATCACCCTACCCATATGTACTTTTTTGGTCGAAGTCAAGAAGAAAAACTAATGGTTATCTTCCAACATCTCTGGTGCGCTGCACGCCTTCAGATATAGTACATCCTAATTTCACCCACTTGCATGATATGAAACATTTATTAAATTTTCTGGATATTTTTCTTCTCTAGAAGAAATATAGCTACCCCTCACATTTTGTCTTATGTTTTCTGTCCTGGTGCTCTGTTAGGGAATTGACACTATATTCCATACCCTGGATCTTTAATTACTACAGTAACAGCGATCAAAGCTGTCATTTTAACTATATGAGTAAATTAAATGAATATTGATTATGAACCTAAGGATGTCAAAAATATACTTTTGCTAAACAATAAAATTAGCAGTGAAGCTGACCTAGACAATAAAAGGGAACATTTTAAATAGCTAATACCATTCATATTAGAAAATGTGCATGTCAAACATCAATCATGAAGCTTGTTGGAAGGCACAAAAGTTACCTATTTGAAAATAATATGTCAAATGTCAGTGTTGTGTATTATAATAAAATTGATTCTTGGCCATGGTTCAGTAAAATTAATTGAATCCTTATTCATTAATTTAAATGACTGCATCCCATGCCCAGAAGATGCATGGCCCAGTGAAAGACATGACAGGTGTATCCACAAACTAACCGAGTTCCTCACATATGAAGAGCCACTTCATGCATTCATGGCCACCACTGCAGCCTTCTTCTGGTTCATCACTGCTTCAGTATTGTGCATCTTCATCAAATACTGGGACACTCCAATAGTCAAGGCCAACAAACCATGAACTCAGCTACATTCTCCTACTCTCCCTCATGTTGTGCTTCCTCTGTTCCTTTACATTCATTGGTCAACCAACAAAAATGTTGTGTATGATTCGCCAAACATTCTTTGGTATAGTATTTTCTATTTGTGTCTCTTCGATGCTGGCAAAGACTGTCACTGTCATCATTGCCTTCAACGCAAAAGCAACCCAACAGCAAGTTAAAACAATGGTGGGAAAGAAGATTCTTAATTGCCAAGTTCTTTTCTGCTCTGTAGACCAAATCATAATATGCTGTGTTTGGTTATCATGTGCTCAACCCTTCCCGAAGCTGAACACAAGATCAGTAAGTGACACTGTCATACTAGAATGTAATGAAGGTCTAGCTGAATTTTTTTATTGCATGCTGGGATACCTGGGGTTCCTGCCTTCTGTGAGTTTCATAGTAGCCTTCCTTGCAAGGACATCACCCGACACCTTTAATGAAGCCAATTATTTTTGTTAGCGTCTGGCTGACCTTCATTCCAGCGTACATCAGCAAACAAGGTAAACACACGGTGGCTCTGGAGGTATTTGCCATTTTATCTTCTAGCACGGGATTACTGAGCTCTATATTTTTTCACAAATGTTACATTATTTTTCTAAGGCCTGAAAAGAACACCAGAAAATATCTAATAAGAAAGGGGAGTCCCAGTAATGAACCTCAAATGTAATAACAGGCTGTGTATTTATTTCAAAATCCTGTAGCATATTATAGTTCCAGTATTAAAACTCAAATGTAATAATAGGCTATGGTTTTATTTCAAAATCCTGTAGCATGGTTAAGAGACTTCAAAAAAAACCCAAAATAAAGTATATTTTAAATCTTACAATGCTTTTTGCTATTTTTTTTATTAATCAAAATATTTCAAGAATGGCTTGGACCCTGAAGCATGGCTGCATGAGCTTTTTGCTCTGTCCCGACCTGGTGCTTTTTATAGCCTTCATTGCTGGAATGCTGGACTGAAATTTATAAATTTCTGCTGGGGAATTAAGTTTTACCCTCACAGAGGCTAGCACTGCTGCAGAATTGCGAGGAAAGATGTTCTGATATTTAATTGTGAATAACTCGGATGGATGTGTGGAAGTAGGCCGTAAAGGGCCGAGCATGGGGAAGCGGTAGAAACGTCGCCGACAGCTGGAGCGAGTGAGGCTGAGATCGGGAAGAGCAGAGAAGAAATCCGGGCTGAAGAAGTTACCGCTGAGGCGGGTCTGAGAATCTAGACAAGTTAAAGCTGCTGGTTTAGAATGGAAGCTGCAGGAATCGCCATGGGGGGATGGCCTACACAGCCTGCTATGCCCTCACAAGAGCCGATACCAGTCGGAGAAGCATTAGCCAACATCACAAAAATGCTGGAAGTGCTCCTGGTCAGAGTGGATGATATAGGGGCTACGGTGGTAAGGAATGTGGCGGATGTATGGAAACTGGCAGGCCAACAAAATGTGCTGGATCAACGTACAGAGGAGTTGGAGAGGCAGCATTTGTCTGTGTTAAAGAGGCTTAAAGACCGTGAGGACAAGCTTGCTAGATTGTGGCAAAGGGCAGAAGATCAAGAAAACAGAAGCAAGAGAAACAATATTCGGATACTAGGGGTACCAGAGGGGGCTGAGGGGCCAAACATGGAGAAATTCTTGAATGACTGGCTTCCGAGACTGCTGGGCGAGAGGTGGAAGGAATCTGTGGGGGTGGAGAAAGCGCATCGGATAGCGGGCAAGTCGGAGGGTGAAAACAGGCCTAGAATAATTACTAGAAAAAGCAAACGGAGAACCGGCACCTGCTTTAAAACGCATAATGCTCTATTAGCTCTGTTGTAGCTCTCCTTTGAAAGACTGAAAGCTGAGAGTGCTAATATGGTACAAATGATTTTAATACATGAAAATGCAAAAAACTCACTTAAAAATGGCACAAGGAAACAAAAGGAGTTCATGTATGGTTAAAGTCCATAAGTCCATAAAGTTCCTTAAGTCCAAAAGAACGCCATGTAATCCAACACACAAACGGCTATATGTCCCAAACAGGTATGAGCAAAGGCTGAGGGTCGCTTCCAGCTGACGTCACCTGACGTGTTTTCGCTTGTAGCTTTTTCAAAGGCTGACATCCAAAAGTATACACCTGTATTTAAACACCACCCTTAAAGGGAAATCACCCATATTTTACTCAATACAAATAACTATATACAAAACATCATATAATCAAATATAACAAACAAGTAAAAAGGAAATAATCAGAGCTGTGCAAAGTATTCATTATACAGCACCAGTAAACAGATTCACAACTTACTGCTGGAAATATTCCGCATAACAAATGATACCTTTATCCAGTAGGTCATAGTGTAATCTCTGCACTGCTGAAAGATAGAAGAAAAAGACATAGATGTTAGATAGAAAACACCTAAAATTAAAACAACTTATTTTATACTTCAAAAAGGCCGACTTCAATCCTCTCAATTTAAACCTGTGTGTACATTGCTTTCATGGCAAATATCCAGTATTGTTCCCTACGTAGAAGGAGGTTATCAAAATCCTCCCTCTTTTTGTCAGTATAGGTTTTTCAATTGCTGTAAATACAAACTTGAGTGCACCCTTGTCACTTGCTCTTAATACATGAAGAGCTAAGGCATTCTTTTCGTCACCATTTAAAATAGACCTAGCATGTTCACCTATACATATTTTAAAGTGGCGTTTTGTTTTACCAATGTAGAAACTGTTACAGGAACATTCTGCAATGTATATCACTCCTGAAGTACGGCATGTGACAAAGCCCTTTATTTTAATATCAGTTCTTGTTGCACGATTTTTAAAGGTTTTACTGGTTTTTACCCATGCACAATATTTACAGTGACCACATCTATTGCACCCCTCCACTGGTTTAACTAACCAATTATTTGATTTTTCCACAATTGGTTGTACAGAGTGCACCACTAAATCTTTGATGTTTTTTCCCCTTCTAAACACTACACATGGATCCCCAACACTAGTTTGGAGTAAATTAGTGTCCAAACAAACTAAATGCCAATGTTTCCTAATTATCTTGGCTATTTCTCTTGATTGGGGGCTATAGGTAGTGACTAAAGTGGTCTGAGGGTCACCGTCATTAACCCGATGTTTCTCAATCAATAAATCTTCCCTTGCTATTCCATCAACTGCACATTTAGCTTTTTCCAGTACATTACTGCTATATTGTGTAGAAAGGGATTATTAGGGTTCCTAATTGTGTCCAGTTCCCATTTTGCAATGTATAGATTTGCATAATTTGGTGCCATACTTGCACCCATGGTCGTACCCATTTTCTGTAAATAAAAATCATTCCAGTAGAAAAAAGTATTGTATTCTAGTATAAACTTAGTCAGTTGAATTAACACAAAATTGATCTATGGAGACGTTTTATTGATGATGTTATTATGGTGTGGAAAGGGAGTCAGGAAGAATTGTTTGAATCTGTGAAATATCTGGAAAACAGTAATGAGCATCTACAGTTTACTATTAATTCTAGTTATACTGAAATTCATTTTTTGGACTTAAGAATTTATAGGGATGGAATAGGTGGTGTTAAGACAGATCTTTACACTAAACAATCAGATCGTAACACTATTTTATTGGCAAACAGTTGTCACCCCAGGCATGTTATTATTGCCATACCTAAAGGTCAGTATATTTGCACAAAAAGAAACTGTAGTGATATACAGGAATATGATAAGAGGGCGAAAGAACTGACTGTCAAATTACAAGATAGAGGGTATAGCAGTAATGTACTGGAAAAAGCTAAATGTGCAGTTGATGGAATAGCAAGGGAAGATTTATTGATTGGGAAACATCGGGTTAATGACAGTGACCCTCAGACCACTTTAATCACTACCTATAGCCCCCAATCAGGAGAAATAGCCAAGATAATTAGGAAACATTGGCATTTAGTTCGTTTGGACACTAATTTACTCCAAACTGGTGTTGGTGATCCATGTGTAGTGTTTAGAAGGGGAAAAAACATCAAAGATTTAGTGGTGCACTCTGTACAACCAATTGTGGAAAAATCAAATAATTGGTTAGTTAAACCAGTGGAGGGGTGCAACAGATGTGGTCACTGTAAATATTGTTCGTGGGTAAAAACCACTAAAACCTTTAAAAATCATGCAACAGGAACTGATATTAAGATAAAGGGCTTTGTCACATGCCGTACTTCAGGAGTGATATACATTGCAGAATGTTCCTGTAACAGTTTCTACATTGGTAAAACAAAACGCCGCTTTAAAATATGTATAGGTGAACATGCTAGGTCTATTTTAAATGGTGACGAAAAGAATGCCTTAGCTCTTCATATATTAAGAGCAAGTGACAAGGGTGCACACAAGTTTGTATTTACAGCAATTGAAAACCTATACTGACAAAAAGAGGGATTTTGATAACCTCCTTCTACGTAGGGAACAATACTGGATATTTGCCATGAAAGCAATGTACACACCAGGTTTAAATGAGAGGATTGAGATTCGGCCTTTTTTGAAGTATAAAAAATAAGTTGTTTTTAATTTTAGGTGTTTTTCTATCTAACATCTATGTCTTTTTTCTTCTATCTTTCAGCAGTGCAGAGATTACACTATGACCTACTGGATAAAGGTATCATTTGTTATGCGGAATATTTCCAGCAGTAAGTTGTGCATCTGTTTACTGGTGCTGTATAATGAATACTTTGCACAGCTCTGATTATTTCCTTTTTACTTGTTTGTTATATTTGATTATATGATGTTTTGTATATAGTTATTTGTATTGAGTAAAATATGGGTGATTTCCCTTTAAGGGTGGTGTTTAAATAAGGGTGTATACTTTTGGATGTCAGCCTTTGAAAAAGCTACAAACAAAACACGTCAGGTGATGTCAGCTAGAAGTGACCCTCAGCCTTTGCTCATACCTGTTTGGGACATATAGCCGTTTGTGTGTTGGATTACATGTCGTTCTTTTGGACTTAAGGAACTTTATGGACTTATGGACTTTAGCCATACATGAACTCCTTTTTTTTCCTTGTGCCATTTTTAAGTGAGTTTTTTTGCATTTTCATGTATTAAAATCATTTGTACCATATTAGCACTCTCGGCTTTCAGTCTTTCAAAGGAGAGCTACAGCAGAGCTAATAGAGCATTACGCGTTTTAAAGCAGGTGCCGGTTCTCCGTTTGCTTTTTCCTGACTTTTCCTGAGCCGAGCACTGCTTGCTTCCCTGTGCAGTCCTCCTCTCTTGCTTTACACTAGAACAATTACTGCATACTTGTTGAAATACTCGGTGAAAGAAAGCTACTAAGGGTTGCTAGGGAGCTAGGAGAGCTTAATTGGAAGGGCAACACAATCTCATTTTACCGGGACTTTTCACAGGAAGCAGCCCTGAGAAGGAAGGAGTAAGGCCCACTGAAGAAAAATCTAGCTGCCAATTCTTTTCAATACAGGTTCAGAAGGCTGACTGCCTTACAGTTGTCTAAGGATGGCAGGTCTTTTGTGGCTGAATCCCCTCGAGAAGCAAAGGCCTGGATAAATGGCCAATGGCCAGGGCTACTGCCGAGATCTTCTCTCCCCAAACGCCTCTGGACCCCGAAAGATAATGTGCTCAAGGGTCCGGAAAGAAAGGGAAATGTACCCCAGGAGGATGGGAATGCCACTCGGTCAGGTCTAGGCACAAAGGAGATCTCTCTTCTCTTGTCTACAGGATCCCAGATGGCAGGTAAACGCCACAGGACCCCCCTCCAGACCATGGTGGTTATTTAAATAATGGGAATGAAACTAGGGGGCAGGAGGATTGGGCAACCCTTCCGCAATGGGACGTCTATGTCAGTGGTCCAGGAGCCCTTGGCAGCATGCAATGAGCAATGTAGAGGCCTCTCCCACAGCCAAATTCCTTAGAACGAATGCCGAGACCCAAGCCATGAATGCAGTGCCAGAATTGGAGGTGGAGAAGCGGGAAGAGTCTATGGAGGGTATGGAGGTGCTGGACTAGACCGCTGAGGCTGATACAGATGAGGAAGATGGTGCTGTGGAAGCAGACTGTCTGAAGCCTGGGACTAAATCTTATGCGGAGGCACTTAACTCATCTATCGGAGGCTCCAATGCTATACACAAGGGGCAACGGTCGCCAGCCTGTATGGAAGGCTGAACAATCTGTTGGACATTCTGGACACATCATTATGAGACTTTTTTCTTCTCTTTTCTGTGTTTGCTTCCTATGAGCAGGTTGATAAGGAGCAGAGTAGCACACGCAGATACACATTATCGCGCTGTTGCATTCCTTGCTCTCTACCCCCTTCTCTTCCCGAAGGGCGTTAGGTAGTGATACTGGGGGAGTGGGGAACAGGTACCCACCCCACCCCCTCTGAACACACCCGAGTCACTGTTTAAACATTGGCATTCCCTCTCTTACTACCCTTTTGCTCCCCTGGTCTATACTCTTAGAAATTCTTAAACCCCGGATGCTGGTGGGCCTAAAGAATAGAAGCATAGAGATCTAGAGACTTGGGGGAAGTATATCCCATCTTTCGATAGAGAGGCCTTGGCCGAGCAGTCAAACAGTTATGAGGAGGGGTATGCGCCTGACGAATGCCCCACCGAAGCACTCCCTCACATTAGTGTCCCTCCCCCCAACTTATTAATGTACTCATGGGGCAGTGTTAGCCTCCCTTCCCCACCTCCTTTCCCCCTTCCCCCCTGCTCCCCCCTTTCCTCACCTCTCCATCCTCCCTCCCATTCCCAGTAGATAGGCAAATGGGGGCTACTTCTTTATTAGAGTAGTCTCCATAGCTTCTCACACCTGGTCCCTCTGGATCTTGCTGAGTTATAGAGATCCCTGGGGCCAGGTTGGGACAGAGTTACCAGTAATTGGGCATAACTCTCCTTTGCTTTGGCTGGTGTTCGAATCAGTGTGTCGTGAAGCCCCCTTCTGTTGTGGGTGGCTTCTTTCACTGATTACTTCATCACTAGTAACTATTGTGGTTTAGGAACCCTTAAGTGGGTATAGACTCATAGTCTTAGTCTTACAAATAAGTAATATTAAGTTTGTTATATTACTTGTTAAAACTCTGTTTGTGTTTTTCTTTTCTTAATTATCTCCAACCAGGTGGGAACTAGATGGCTTCATATTTAGGCGTGGATAACTTTCATTGAACTATTCTCATCACTGACATCAGGGGCTCAGCTGTTGATCAGGTATTTGTGCCTCTCATAAGCTCAGGGCTGGTGGGTCTGATAGCCAGAGGGAAACGTTGGGGTGAGTACCACACCAGGTTTAACTCTCTGTTTACACCCGGAAAGGATGGCAATGTCCTGCACAGTGACAACAGGTCTTGGCTGGAGGTGCGTGACTTTTCACAGGAAGCAGCCCTGAGAAGGAAGGAGTATGGCCCACTGAAGAAAAATCTGGCTGCCAATTCTTTTCAATACAGGTTCAGAAGGCTGACTGCCTTACAGTTGTCTAAGGATGGCAGGTCTTTTGTGGCTGAATCCCCTCGAGAAGCAAAGGCCTGGATAAATGGCCAATGGCCAGGGCTACTGCCGAGATCTTCTCTCCCCAAACGCCTCTGGACCCCGAAAGATAATGTGCTCAAGGGTCTGGAAAGAAAGGGAAATGTACCCCAGGAGGATGGGAATGCCACTCGGTCAGGTCTAGGCACAAAGGAGATCTCTCTTCTCTTGTCTACAGGATTCCAGATGGCAGGTAAACGCCACAAGACCCCCCTCCAGACCATGGTGGTTATTTAAATAATGGGAATGAAACTAGGGGGCAGGAGGATTGGGCAACCCTTCCGCAATGGGACGTCTATGTCAGTGGTCCAGGAGCCCTTGGCAGCATGCAATGAGCAATGTAGAGGCCTCTCCCACAGCCAAATTCCTTAGAACGAATGCCGAGACCCAAGCCATGAATGCAGTGCCAGAATTGGAGGTGGAGAAGCGGGAAGAGTCTATGGAGGTTATGGAGGTGCTGGACTAGACCACTGAGGCTGATACAGATGAGGAAGATGGTGCTGTGGAAGCAGACTGTCTGAAGCCTGGGACTAAATCTTATGCGGAGGCACTTAACTCGTCTATCGGAGGCTCCAATGCTATACACAAGGGGCAACGGTCGCCAGCCTGTATGGAAGGCTGAACAATCTGTTGGACATTCTGGACACATCATTATGAGACTTTTTTCTTCTCTTTTCTGTGTTTGCTTCCTGAGCAGGTTGATAAGGAGCGAGTAGCACAGAATACACATTATCGCTGTTGCATTTCTTGCTCTCTACCCCCTTCTCTTCCCGAAGGGCGTTAGGTAGTGATACTGGGGGAGTGGGGAACAGGTACCCACCCCACCCCCTCTGAACACACCCGAGTCACTGTTTAAACATTGGCATTCCCTCTCTTACTACCCTTTTGCTCCCCTGGTCTATACTCTTAGAAATTCTTAAACCCTGGATGCTGGTGGGCCTAAAGAATAGAAGCATAGAGATCTAGAGACTTGGGGGAAGTATATCCCATCTTTCGATAGAGGCCTTGGCGAGCAGTCAAACAGTTATGAGGAGGGGTATCCTGCTGAATGCCCACGAGAGCACTCCTCACATTGGTGTCCCTCCCAACTTATTAATGTACTCTATGGGGCAGTGTTAGCCTCCCTCCCACTTCCTTTCCCCCTTCCCCTGCTCCCCTTTCCTCACCTCTCCATCCTCCCTCCCATTCCCAGTAGATAGGCAAATGGGGGCTACTCTTTTATTAGAGTAGTCTCCATGCTTCTCACACCTGGTCCCTCTGGATCTTGCTGAGTTATAGAGATCCCTGGGGCCAGGTTGGGACAGGTTACCAGTAATTGGGCATAACCTCTCCTTTGCTTTGGCTGGTGTTCGAATCAGTGTGTCGTGAAGCTCCCCTTCTGTTGTGGGTGGCTTCTTTCACACGATTACTTCATCACTAGTAACTATTGTGGTTTAGGAACCCTTAAGTGGGGTATAGACTCATAGTCTTAGTCTTACAAATAAGTAATATTAAGTTTGTTATATTACTTGTTAAAACTCTGTTTGTGTTTTTCTTTTCTTAATTATCTCCAACCAGGTGGGAACTAGATGGCTTCATATTTAGGCGTGAGGTGAACTTTCATTGAACTATTCTCATCACTGACACCAGGGGGGCTCAGCTGTTGATCAGGTATTTGTGCCTCTCATAAGCTCAGGGCTGGTGGGTCTGATAGCCAGAGGGAAACGTTGGGGTGAGTACCACACCAGGTTTAACTCTCTGTTTACACCCCGAAAGGATGGCAATGTCCTGCACAGTGACAACAGGTCTTGGCTGGAGGTGCGTCTCCTGGAATGTGAAGGAGCTTAACCACCCGGCCAAAAGAACCAAAGTTTTGCAGTTTCTGAATTCCAAAGGGATGGATGTGGCCCTCCTCTAGGAGACGCACCTTACCAGTCAGACCATGCAGTGGCTGAAGAAACTATGGGAAGGGACGGTGATCTCCAGTTGTGTCATGACTAAGTTTAGGGGAGTGGCCATCTTAGTAAGGAAATCTTTACCTTGGGTGGTGGAGGACAAGCGCTCTGATGCACAGGGACACTGGATAGCAGTCCAGGTATCATATCTGGGTGGTCGACTATTGCTGGTTAATGTTTATGGTCATAATGCAGATGTTGGGGAAATATACTGTGACCTCAGCCAAGCTATGTCGGACCTTACGAATGGCTTCTTTGATGTCCCCATTTTGATAGGAGGGGATCATAATTTAGTTCTGGACATTTTCCTTGATAAATCTGTGCCCACCCCACAAACACATCCTAAGGCTTTAACCAGTCTTACCGATCTGGTGACAGAGTGGAGTCTTTGTGATACCTGGAGGAGGGCCAAGCCACAGGGATGAGACTATTCATTTTATTCATCGGTGCACCACATGCATAGCAGACTAGATTTTTGGCTCACAAATTATGCTGCTGAGCCAGGGGTTATTGATGCTTCAATAGGTAGCATTCTGATTTCAGACCATGTGCCAGTTTCCATTTTGTACTCTCCGCCAGGACAAAGTGCCTCCTCTACAAGGTGGCAATGTAACCCTACCTTGTTGCAAGACAAAACAATTTCATGTCAATATTAAAAAAGAGGCTGACATTTTCTTTGCTCTGAATACCCTGGGAGAGACCACGGCCTCGGTAGTATGCGAGGTGTTCAAAGCGGTGCTATGAGGAAGAATCATATCTTTCTCGGCCGCTAAAAGCAAAGCCAGAACAAAGGCCATTTCTACACTCCAGGTACAGCTGGCAGCTCTGGAAAGAAAATTCAAAGTAAACCCTCGCAACCTGCTTAATTCCCCTCTTCTGTCTGCCATTACAGGTATAAAATATCAACTCAATACTCTGCTAAATGAGAAGGCAGCCTGGCAGCTAATTAACGTCAAGCATAAGTTCTGGGAGGGGGGATAAGGGGGGCAAGGTTCTTGCGTACTATCTTTGCAAACAGCAGGCAGCCTCCAGAATATTAGCTTTGAGAAATCTGCAAGGCAGAGTACTATCTACTCCTAAGGCCATCAATGTGGTAATACAGAACTATTACCAAGAACTCTATCGTTCTAAGGCTCAAGTGTCAGAAGGAGAGCTCAGGGCACAGATGAACAAGTTGTTTAATGGGGTATCTCTCCCTAGGCTCTCCCCAGAGCAGAGGGCAGCTCTGGACGCCCCAATCATGGCGGAGGAATTGAGTTCTGCATTGTCCCAAGTGGCTAAAGGAAAGGCCCCAGGCCCAGACAGTATGACAGTGGAGTTATATCAGCTGATACGAGCGGAAATTACTGCACCTCTCCTGCAGGCTCTTCAGGAAGCCCAGATGTCCTTAATTCTCCCTCCCTCTATGCAGGAGGCTCAAGACACCTTAATTCCCAAAAAATCCTCTGATGTGCTGGACTGCGCTAACTTCCGGCCTATTTCCCTCCTATCGGTAGACACCAAATGTTTAGCCAAAGTTCTGGTGAATAGGCTGTCTCCGATGTTATCCACAGTGATACATCCCTCGCAAGCAGGTTTTTCTAAGGGGAAATCAGGAGCAGACAACCTCCAACTAGTCCTCGACTTAAAGTTGCTTGCACTATGTTCAAACACTCCTATGGCAGCCTTGGCCTTAGACTTCACTAAGGCTTTCAACTTGTTAGAGTGGGGATACTTGAAGGAAGTGTTGCCTCTTTATGGGTTCGGGCTGGGGTTCTGTTCTTGGGTCTCCACTTTATACCATCTGCCCACAGCGAAAATTGTAACTAATTGAGATGTATCTCAGCCTTTCTCTTTACAGAGAGGCACTAGACAAGGCTGTCCCCTTTCCCCTCTCCTGTTTATCTTGGCACTGGATCCCCTGATACAGAAGTTTCTGAGCACCCCTGATATTACTGGAATACTAGTAAAGGAGCAAAACTTCCTAGTTAATGCCTATGCGGACGATATGCTGCTTACCCTGTCTAATCCAGGATGCTCCATCCTGATAGTTCTTCAGGTCCTGCAGGACTTTGCCTCCCTGTTGGGACTGGTAATTAATCAAAAGAAGACAATTTTATTCCCCTTTAATGCAAAGTGTAGTAGGGATTGCTTGCGAGACACAGATATTACCTGGGCACCACAGGGCTTCTCATATCTTGGGATTTACATTCCCTTTGCTTGGAGGGATCTAGAGAAGGCTAACTTCTCCCCACTGATCGATGTTATAATGGCGGCAGTTCAGAGGTGGAGAAGATTGCAGCTTTCTCTAAAGGGGAAGAGAGAGGCAATCCGGATGTTTATTTTTTCTAGGGTGGGGTATCTCCTTAATAATATTCCCATCTCTCTAACCCCTAGACCTTTCCAGCAGCTGGATAGAATTATCTCTTCCTTTATATAGGAAGGTAAATGGCACGCTGGAGCTGAGCTAAGCTGAGGGCGCACTGGACTAGAGGAGGACTAGGACTCCTGTGGTTTTTAGGATATCATTTGGCCTTTCGTATGGCCCAGGCTACAAGCTGGTTGCTGCCCCCTTGTCTCCTCCCCCTCAATGGGTGCAATTAGAAGCAGCCCTCTTACCCGACAATGCTCTCTTCTCGCTGCTCTCTGACAAGAGGCCGACAGGCAGTATGCTCTCGCCCATAATGTCAGAGGCCTGTAGAGCATGGCGCAAGGTGATGGCCCTCACAGGCACTCCAAAGAAAGCATATCTCCCTCCGGTTAAGAATGCCCCTCTGTGGAATAATCAACTAATAAAGATAGATCACAGAATGATACACTGGAAGCAATGGGCCTCCAGAGACATACGTGTGGTGGGGAATCTCCTCCTCCCTGATGGGGTAACTGTTATGTCCTTTGAGCAGAGGAGAGGAAAATATGGACTTGACACTCGAGACTTCTGGAGGTACCTCCAGATCCAGAGTGCAACTGCCTCTCTCTTGTCAGAGTCTGTGGAAGTGGAGAGATGGAAATTCTTGACTACCCTGCATGAACCCGGTAGGAAAAGGGGCTTGGTGGGAACTTTTTATAGGGTTATTATGGGGGCACAAGCTGATAATACACTGGCAAGACTTGTGGCTTGGGAAACCGAACTTAAATGCCCGCTCTCTCAGCAACTTTGGGAGGATTGTTTGAAGGCTGCCTACCTGGCATATGAGGATGCCAAAAGCCAACTGATTCAGTCAAAAATCCTCCTCAGATGGTATACGACACCGGCAGTGCATCATAGATTAAACATTATGAAACACGACAAGTGCTGGAGATGTGACGCCTCTCCGGCTCACCTACTCCATATTTTGTGGGCATGTCCAGTAGTCCAGGGGTTCTGGGAACAGGTGCTGGAAGACTGTTCCAAGGTTCTGGGCAGACATTTGTCAACTGCCCAAGTTACGCTGGTGCTGGGGGATGTCTCCTTTCTGGGTCATTTGTCGACACCCACTAAGGCATGGGTGTTGGTTGCCATCATGGAAGCAAAAAGGTTGATTCTAAAAAGATGGTGACTACATACCCCCCCCCCCGCGATCACCAAATGGCGGGTGGCTATGGTGCGGCTTGCTACTTTTGAAAAACGTTCTGCAATGGGAAAAGGACATCTCCCCAGATACTATAAGAAATGGGACGCATACCTACACTCCCATATCTGTTCAGTCCCACCCCACCCTTTGCATAACTCGCTGATAGTTTAAATAATGACATCCCTCACACCCTACTGAGGTTTGCATCTTTTATAAGTGCTGACTGTTAATTATGGGATGACTGAGGCTAAGGATAGTCTGGGGCTTTTCCCTTATAATGCATGGTCTGCTATCAGTCTGGCTTAATTCGTACAGTCCGGTGTCACTAGGCGCAGGCCCTCTCTGTGGAAGATTTGGTAAAAATGGGGTAAGGCGAAGGGACATGGAATATATGGTATGGAAGTGGCCAGAATAGTGTAGGTACAAGGAACTCTGGGAGACCCCCCCAGGTTGGATGATGATGCTACAGTTTTAGAGGCTGACTGTTTTATATATACAGGTGGACTCAGTTTTGTGAGCTTAGCAAATAGTAGAGCCCTGTAAAGTGAGGACTGAATGTAAGAAGATAATTGTACAGCTGATGATGTCAGAGATATATTATTCCTTGGTGTAATACTGTAATGTGTAACCATGTTTGAGACATGGTAGTTAGGCAGCAGAAGGCTGGCTGGAGAGCCTCCGCCGTGGTTGGAAAATCTGAAAAACTAATAAAATTTTATATGATAAAAAAAAAAATATTTCAAGAATAACCATTTCAAAATGCAGGAATGAACAGGTTTGTCTGTTTTAAGTTTCCTTCAAATGTTTCAATCACATTTTCTAATATTTCTCTCAAAATTCTGTTAGTTTCCCATCTCCTAATATATAACCATGCACGCTCACCACCGAATGTCAGTGCTAACCAGAGATTAGAGGTTTGATATAGGGCTCCGGGGTAACTCTCAAAACTTCCATAAAGCCCCCAAAATGCTCTAATTATGGTCTTGAAAATCATTGTGCCAGTCATTCAACTCACCTGCTTATAGATTGCACACCATGGACTGATTCTTAAAGCCATGGAGCAAGTCGAACCGTATGTGACTTGCACCAAATGCTGGTGCGCTGGAGACCTTGCACCCAACTGTGTATTAGGCAGGGTCCCTGTACTACATCCTGCAACTTGCAGCAACCCAAATGGTGTGCCAAATAGAGGGCACACCTGAACAGGGTGCCGCAAGCCTGCGGTAATGCCCATGAACAGAACACAGGCACCACCCCAGCCTGATCCCCAACAAACAATTGTCATAAAACCCTGGTGGGCTATTAGACCCCCCACCCTGATCCCCAACAATGTAAAGAGAAAGCCCCCAATCCTGATCCCCAGAAATAGTAACATGTCTTCCTCCCTCCCCCCTTCCTCCGAGCCACAATACCAAAAATAGGTTATTCACAGTGCATGTGTTCATGTCTATAAAAATACCCCTGTAGCCCTGGTAATCTAGTGGACCCCACCCAGCAGTGCCCTATTACCTCACTCCCCCTCTACTCATATCCAGCCAGTGATTGGCACAGCCCACCTCTCGCCACCATGGCCAACCACCAACTGAGCTCTGCATGAGTGCATACTGTAAATAGTACGCACTCAGTGAATGACAGGGCCTACATTGAAAGTGACTGTCAGTGAAAGATGATAAGTTATTCCTTCAGTGCCCTATTTTTGTTTAGCAGGCATTTTGTGTGTTGTTATACTGTAGCATAACAAAGCACAGTGTGAATAAATGAGCATAATATATATGTGGGAAGGTTTGCTTGTCAGTAGATGCTATTTATTTAAACAATTTGCCCTGTGTGTTTATTTTTATTTGTTGGTAAAAACAAGCAGGGATTGATCATAACTTAATAAAATCCTGGACTGTGGGGAGTCTTCGTCTAGGGTGCAACTTACTAGATTGTGGAGTGGTAGTAGTGTAGCTATTCTGCTACAAATGACTCCTAAAATGCACCAGAATGCACCAAATCTCCCAAATTTTCTGGGGGCCTAGGCGTCACCCAGACTCCCAGCTTATAGTTGGAATTTTCAAACCTTGTGCATACACATTTTTAAAGGCTGGTTACTCCAGTGCTTCTAACAGATTATGTGTGTGTGTGTGCGCGCGCGCGTGTGTGTGTGTGTGTGTGTGTGTGTGTGCAATTATTGTTTTTTTTTTTATTGGACGAGTTAGACAAAATATATACATTTAATTTTAATTTTTGCATCATTATAACAAGTTTTATCTCATAAATGGGTTGTGGTACATTTGTCATGTTTTTTTAAACACTTTATGCATATTAAATATATGGAGACAGCTGCTCAACAAAAGAGACAATCTCTGTTCCAAGTGGATAGTTTGAATCTGGAAATGCCATTTAATATATCTCTTTTGTCTACTAGCCCCATATATGCTAGGGTATCTAAGAGTATTACTTTCCATTTATTTATAGGAAGTTTAAAAATAGAATCTTTGCTTTTCCAATAGTTTAGTATAATACATTTTGTTGTCATTAGGGTGATAGATACCATAAGTTCTTCTTTTTTATCCAGCTTTTGTTTATTTGGTCAAAAATTAAAAGTAACACAGATTTACATGAAAGAGAGATCCTTTCCTGTATGATCTGGACAATAATTTCTTGACTTTGCCTTCACCAGTTTTGAATTATTGTACATTGCCAAGGCTGTTTGTCTTAGGTAAGTGGATTCTGTCTTAATACTTTGTACCTTTCGCAAGTGTACTGCAATGTTTTTGAATCAGTAAAATTGGTTCTAAATTTTCACCTGACTTGAAGTGCCGAGTTCTTCATTTTTACTACATTGCCAAAAAGTATGGTAGAAATCTGCCTGAATGGATTTATTTATTTTATTTATTTAGTTTTTGTTTACTGGGTAAGTACCATAGCCAAAACATGACTATTTTCAGGAACGACCCGGAAGATTACTGTGAGGAAGGATAAACAGGGAATACATGTTGTATACATGTATACAGGGAAAAAACAATTACAGAGAGAAACAAAATATAACAGTACATTAGTATTTAAACAAGATAGCTCAAGAGTTCATAAACAGTAACAGTTGTCATGATAACATAGACAGGTAGCAAACAAATCAGTATAAATTGCAGATGTAGCAATTGTAATGAGACATAAGTGCCTGACAAAGTAACTAAATGGACGGATAAGTGGAGATTGGTTAGCAGCAGCAGGGAAGTGAACAGCAGGATGAGTGTGAAATTCAAGGGGGTTTGAAGTAGGAGCAGGAGACCTGGCTAAACAGGAAGGAGCAACATTTGTTTTTGAATTTGGCATGACTGGGAGCCAGGCGAACTTCAAGAAGTAGGGAGTTCCAGAGTCTGGCCACCGAGTGAGAGAAGGCTAGAGCTCCTTTGGAAGATTTACACCCAGGAATAAGCAGCAAAGATTTATCAGCTGAATGAAGGCCGTGAGAGGAGGGAAGAGGAGATTGCAGGGAGGCAAGTGAGACAGGGATACCTGCTCTAATAATCAGGGAGTCTAGGGCAAGAGTATAAACGGAAGAGGTGGTAGCCAATTGAGATCAGCATAAAGCTGACAGTGGTGTTTTGACCAAGGGGAGGCAAAGGCATACCTGCAGATACTGTTGTAGGTGGCATCCCACTTCCTAAGGAGGGATTTGGATGTGAAGAGATAAGTGACTACCCCACAGGATAGTGATGGGAGCAAGATCCCATGGGCTATGACTAGTCTAGCTGACTGCATTAGGACATAGCTGGTTTTGTAGGCCCCATCAATTTTAGTATTAACAGATTTACAGGTAGATATGATGTGCTTATCAAAGTTAAGATTTTCATCAAGGAGTACTCTGAGATATCTGAAGGAACATATGGATTCAGGGGCCAGCCCACCCTGACCAGATAACTTAAACAGGTCCCAGTTGTTTTTTAATTTGACAGCAGAGTCAAACAACATAGTTTGCATTTTACCAGCATTAAGAATTAACTTATGGTGGAAGAGCCAAGATTGGATAGACATGAAAACAGAAGCAAGAGTATGGTTGATGTGGAATATATTCTTATCACTGCAGTGCAAAACCAGGTCGTCTGCATATAGGATAGCAGAGCAATCAGGGATATTGGATGAGATACTGTTAATAAAAACAAAGAAAAGAAGGGGGCCTAATATAGATCCCTGGGGAACACCTAGATTAATGGCCATGGGGCTGGACATGGCAGAGTTGAATTTTACATTCTGGGTTCTATAGATAGATAGCTATTAAACCAGACCACCGATTGAGGGGAGAAGCCAAGGTGCTAGAAGGCTATCCAGAAGACGAGGATGATCAACAAGGTCAAATGCCTCAATCATGTCGATAAAAACTGTACCAGTAAGGAGGCCAGAGTCCATTGCAGATAAGATATCATTTGTGAAATGGAGCAAGGCAGTGGAGGTGCTATGACCTTTATGAAAGCGATATTGAATAGGTGAGAGGAGATTATATTTAGTCAGGAATTCTATAACTTGGGTTGATACAAGCTTTTCCAGTGTTTTGCACAAGACTGATAGCATAGTTACCAGTTGATAATTAGCCATATCTCTTCTCTTCTCTTCTCTTCCTTTTCCTCAGGACTGGTGTGACTTTGGTCATTTTCTAGATATCAGGGATGAATCCATTATGAAGAGAGAGGGTGGACAAATGCTGGGCAATGAATGGTGCAGCCAGTTTTAGAAGATTAGGCTCGATGCCATCAGAGCCCACATTGGTATTATCAGAAATAGCATTAAGTAATCTAAAAACTTCAGACTTAGATACCGCCTTAATGTAAAAAGGAGGGTGAAGTACAGAGGGGGTGGGTGGGGTGGATAGAGGGGAGGACTGAGTGGGGAGGAAAGCTGATGTGAAGCTGGATAGGTCAGAGAATTATGAACATATGAACATATGAATTTGTCAGCAGAAGTAGACCACCCGGTCTATCTAAGTCTGCTCGAGTGTGCAGCTAGCACCCCTAGTTTGCAACTGCCACACCACCCATCCCCTTTGTCATCCAACTGCCACCCCCACCTCCCCCACCCTCACTCTCCCCTGTTCTCTGTCCCATGCCCTTTTGAAGCTGTTTACAGATTTACATGATACCACCCATTCTGGTAGGGCATTCCATTTTGCTACCACCCTCTCTGTGAAATAGTGTCTCCTAATTTCCTTCCTAAATCTTCCCCCTCTGCTCTTATCCCATGCCCCCTGATGACTCTCCCCTTCTTTAACTTAAAGACCCCATCTGCCCTATCCTTATTGATTCCCCTCGGATACTTGAATTTCTCTATCATGTCCCCCCTGTCCCTTCTATCCTCCAGGGTGTACTTATTCAGGTCTCCCAGCCTGCTGTCATAATCTCTCCCTGCCATTCCACATATCATCTTTGTTGCCCTCATCTGCACAACTCTCCAGTAGCCTGATATCACACTTTTGATATGGCCTCCAAAACTGCACACAATACTCTAAGTGCGGCCTTACCAGCGATCTGTACAGGGGCAAGATCACCTCTCTTCGCCTGGATGAAAACCACCTCACTATGCACCCCAGCATTTTGTTCACTTTTGCAGCCACTCTCCTGCACTCGGCAGTGTTGTTCATGGTCCCTGTTATCATTACCTCTAGGTCCTTCTCCTCATCAGTAATCCCCAGCTTAATCCCTCCCAGCCAGTATTCTCTCCTTGGATTCTTCACCCCAAAGTGCAAACCTTACACTTCTTTGCATTGAATCCCAGCTGCCACCTCTCTGACCACTCCTCTAGCTTGCTTAGATCCCCCTGCAGCTGCTTCCATCCCTCCTCTCCATCCACCACTGCTCCGATTTTTGGTGTTGTCAGTGAGCAGACTTATCTTGCTCACCACCCCTTGTGCAATGTATGATATATAGAGCCCAAACAATACTGGCCTTAACACAGAGCCCTGTGGCACCCCACTCATCACCAGCCTTGGAGTTGAGAGCTCCCCTCTCACCACTACCCATTGCAGTCTCCCACTCAGCCAGCTTGTAATCCAGGTCATCATTTTTGCCCTTACTCCTACACCAGTTAGTGTCCCCCCAAGCCACCCATGAGGCACAGAATTGAAGGCCTTGCTGAAGTCCAAGTAAAGAACATCCACCGCATGACCATTATCTAGCTCACCTGTCACCCAGTCATAATATTGAATCAGGTTGGTTTGACAAGACTTCCATGAAACAAACCCATGCTGCCTCACATACTGGAGACCATTGTCCTCCAGGTACAACACCAGTCTTTCCTTTAGTATTGTTTCCATGAGTTTGCACACTATGGAGCTGAGACTTACAAGGCAATAATTACCCAGTTCATCCCTTGGTCTGCTCTTGTATAATGGTACTACATGTGCCATCCTCCAGTCCAGTGTCACACATCCCGACTCCAGTGAGGTGCTGTACAGATCCACCAGCAGCTTCATCAACACCTCCACCATCTCCCTCAGCACTCTGGGGTAGATACCATCCAGGTCTGGTGCCTTGTCTACCTTCAGTGCCCTCAGTCCCTCTAGGACTCTACTTGCCTCAATTCTTCCATCAATTGTCTCCTGTCCCCCTGTCCTCACCCTCCCAGCCCATGGCGGTAGTGGTCCCTGCTTTTCTTCCATGAACACTGAGCAAAAGCATTCATTCAGTGCTTCTGCCTGCTCCTCACCCTTTTCTGTCCACTCCTCAACCATTTTTATCCTCACTATTGTCTCCTTGCACTTCCTTTTCTCCCTGATATATCTGAAAAAGTCCCCCGTTAATTCCCTGTGCTAATCTCAGCTCCCTCTGGGCCTTGGCTTGTCTCACTTTTCTGGTCACCTTCCTGCACTGTGTTTCATACTCCTCCCTGTCCACTTCCTTCCCCATCCTCCTATACCTCTGGTGCACCTCTCATTTTGCTTTCACTGTCTCCACTACCTCGCTGTTCAACCATCATGGTTTTCTTGCTCTGCTCCTCTTACTCTGTGTCTTGGTGCAGGCTTCTGTTGCCTCCGTAATTCCCCATTTTATAATATCCCATTTCTGCTCTGCATCCATCTCCTGCCTTATGCCCTCTAGTTTCCCTTTCAGTACTTCCTGCATCCTCCTAAAGTCTGCCCCCTGAAGTTTACCACCTAAGTAACTGATTTCTCTTGCTCCCCACACATCATGATATTAAACCACACTGTTTGGTGATCGCTGTCAGGTAATGGGTAATCCACCTTTATTTCCCTCACTGCCTCCCCATTCAACAACACCAGGTTGAAAGTGTTCTTTAGCCTAGTAGGTACACTAACCAACTGTGTCAGGAGACCCTCCTGGATCGCGTCCAGAAGCACTTGCTCCCTAGCACTGGATGTGACTGGAATGCTCCAGTCAACCCCCGGCAAGTTGAAATCCCCCACGATGAACACCTTCCCTTTTCTACATACCTTTCTGATTTGTCCTGCTAAGTCCTAGTCAAGCTCCTCAGACTGGAACAGTGGCCTGTACAGCACCCCAAACCTCAGTTTCCTACCCCTTGAGTTTAGGAGCTGCAGCCAGATTGCCTCTGTTCTCCTTTCTTCCCCCTCGTCCCTTGTGCATTTGATCCCATCTCTCACATAGACTGCTACCCCACCGCCCCTCCCTTCCTTATGGTCCTTCCTGTATACTTTGTATCCTGGGGTTGCCATATCCCAGTCCCGGTGCTTAGTTGCCTATTGCTTATTAAATGCTTCTGCAATGGTCCTAGGATCATTGCAGTAGACTCCGCCAATGATCATTTCATCCAGCAAGTGAGTTTTCTTAGCCCCAGGAAGATTTTTACATGTGCCCAGAGGAAAAAAAAAGTAAAAAACTTATTTTTATACAGGAGAGTAGTCATTACAACAAAACTAGTCCACTTTACAAGACAGTCCTGTATGAAAAAAATTAAGTTACAGATCATAAAAAGGGTTATACAAAGTATAAATAACACTTACAACCAATCACAAAAACATTATCATAGACAACCAGAATTGGTAACAAACATTCATACATAACATTTACATTTCTTGGGGTCACCAGCTGCTTCCAGCAGAAGCCCCTTACAGTAAGAGCTTTTTGCAAGTCTGATCTATTTTTTACAATCACTTCTCTGGGCTCTATAGGTCTGGTAGTCAGCTATGAGGCCAGATTTTCTGAAACACCTCTAACTCTTATCCCTGGCATGCAATGTAGCTGGGAGATTTTTGTGTAACCACCTCGTGGGTTTCACTCAAACACAATGGGTCACAAGGGGTGTATGCCTGTTCTGTACTGTATAAAACTGGTCTAGAAAGTAGTCAAGAGCTGCTCGGGCATCCAGGGACTGAGAAAGATAAGACCAATTAATAGATGAGACTTCATACAGGAACTTCACCTGATCCAAATTAGCACAGTTCCTGAAGGTGATATAGCATGGTGGCTGAGACTGGGAGCTAGAGAGTTGCCATACACAGAAAATGGGGGAGTGGTCTGATTTAGTATCCAGTAGGATGCCTGCAGTCACAGTTCTGTCAACCCTATTTGTTAACAGCCAATCCAGTAATGAGCTTGACATGGCTCTAGAGGTGATCCTTGTGGGCACAGTTATAACTTGATGCAGGTTATAGCTTTGGACAAGAGATAGAAGTGAGCTATGAGTTTGTCCAAGCCAGTTTAGATTAATATCCCCAAGCATAAGCAGCTCATTATGGCCAGCTATTTTTACCGAATCTTCCAAAAGTTTAGTGAAGTCAGACAGTCCACCATGGGGTGGATAATAAAACAACTATGTGTAGATTTTTAGCACCCAAACGGAGAAGGACATGAAGGGATTCACACGTGGAGGTTGGCAGGATATTATTTAGAGAGATATTGAGATGTGCTTTGTAAAACAGCGCAAATCCTCCACCCCACATGGGAGCCATCCTGGCATTCCTTTTTTTTTTAAATCTTCTTTATTATGTTTTTTATGTGTTCCAACAATATACTTGTACACACATACCTCAGGGTTGAACCCTGGCCCACATCCCCAAACTGGATATGGATACTATTTATATCCCCACAACTATTTACAGTCACAGTTATATTTTATCTAGGCCATAGGTTTAGGTCCAGTTCTACCTAATACCACATTCTATACAATTCCTTGGCATTTGAGTTTAAACTAGTCTGTTACTTAATTTAAATTTTCTTAATAGTATCTTCCCATGTTACAAGGCATGTCCTATCTTCTCTGGACATGGCTCTAATAACTGTGTCCCTAGGAGAGAGAGAGAATCCATCCATATCCACCAAAGATAGTAGCATACTAATCCATAAAGAGACCATCTCCTGAGAGTATTATGACTCCATTGGTACAAAGGTTACACTATACAACGTCCTAAATTTCTATACAGTCTGGTCCCAATCTCCCATTTTACTGTGAAAAACCATCAGACAAGCTAAACTCCTTCAGACAGACAGATCTGTGTCCGGGCACTCGTCAATTGTACCGAGTATACTGCCTCTAGCACCCTCCATCTTATATCATATACCTTTTTTCTCCCCTCTATTACCATTTGTCTTTTAAGTCTGTCCAAGACCTGCAGTAGGTCACCAACCCATTGCTCATAGCTATAAATATTATCAGTTTTCAGTGCCTAAGAACAATGGCTTTAACCAGTGAGGACATCAAAGACACATGATATTTGGCTGAGCTTTTTAGTATCGTTTGCATGTCTCCTAACAAGCATATCTCTGGTTTAATATACTCGGAATAGTTTAGTAATGGATCCATTTTTTGCCCAATTTGAGTCCACAGTGGTTGGATTAAAGAGCAGTTCCACAATACATACAGCAGGTCCCCTGACTCTGCCCCATCTAAAACACAGGTCTGTCTGTCTGAGTTTTCTAGAACATAATTTAACAGGATTATAGTAGATATTTGAACAAATAAAACTGCATGGTTTTATACTCTGGTATAGGCAATACCCTAATATTTCTCCAGATTTCATTCCATTCAGGCATCAAGGGGATAAGTTTTCTCCCAGTATCTTATCTGAGCTTTAACTTCCACACTCATGAAGTCTAACAGCACCCTGTAAACTTTTGAGAGGGGATGTTGTAGGAGATCGATCTCTTTCAAATGGTCCCACGTAAATAGTATTTGTTCCCTTTCCTTATTGTCCCGTATAAATTTCTGAATTAGGTTTGTAATTTGAATCCTTTTAAAAGGATCCCATGCTCTGGCTTGCTCCGGTAGTTTCACTCTATCTTCTACTATCAGATCTGACAGCATCAGGCCAGACAGTTGTGGTGCCCATTGGCCACTAATTACTTGCCCCCCCAAGCGAAAATTAGTGTTTCATATTATGGGCTGGTTTCTGGTTCCCATCTGCGCCCTCCTCTGAATCATACTCAACAGATCCCACCATGCTTTAACTGATTTATAAATTGGTGACTGTCTTCCCCCTTCTGGCAAAGCCTCCGAGTCTGTAAACAGCATTGCAGAGGGGGAAAATTTTAGGTCCTTTAGCCTAAGCTGTTCTAGCTGAAGCCATGTTGGTATATATCCCCCTACTTCCTCACTCCTTGTCCACCACCCCAGCGCACCCAGCTGACCTGCTACATAATATAGAAAAAGGTCCGGGAGCTTAATACCACCCTTAAAGTAAGGGAGGCGTAAAACAACGTGCTTCCTCCTAGGAGGTTTGGAGTCCCACAGAAAATCTGAAATTACCCTCTGTATCCTGGTAAACCTCCCCTTCGGAATACAGTAGGGTGAGAGATAGATCGGATATAATAACCTGGGTAGAAGGTTCATTTTAATCAGTCCCAGTCTAGCAGTTAAATTTAAAGGAAGTTTATTCTATCTTAATATGTCAGTTTTAATTGTATCTAACAGGTTACCCACATTTTCCTCCGCCCCTCTCTCCAATCTGGAAGTGATCCAAATTCCCAGATACTTAATCTTTTCCCCAGCCCAGTTAATCTTCAGGTGTTCGAAATCTGTTCTGTTCGTGTAAACAGTAAGCGGGAGAACCTGAGTCTTGCTTAGGTTCAATTTATAGTTAGATACCTCCGAGAAATTCCCAATTACTTCCAATGCCTTTTTGAAGCTAGCCACAGGGTTGGCTAAATGTAACAAAATATCATCGGAGAATGCCGAGAATTTAAGCTCAATCCCCTGAACCTCAATCCCCTGAACCCTGGGCTCCATATTTAGTAATCTTAGGAAAAGTTCCAAATAAATGTTAAATAAGATTGGTGACAAGGGGCAGCCCTGCCTAGTCCCATTTCTCAGAAGAAACTCCTTTGATAAATACCCATTACATAGGACCCTAGCTGTAGGGGCCTTGTATAGATTTTGGAGGCCTCTAAGAAAGCCCTTTGGGAAGCCCATTCTCTCCATTGTAGAGAATAAAAATTATGGGAGACTCGATCAAAAGCCTTTTTCAGGCCAAGTGCTATTAGGGCCATAGCAGATTTTGAGTGGGACGCCCTATGCAAAATGTGATGCATCTTTCTTAACGCGTCCTGCGCCCCCTCCCTGGCATGAATTCCACTTGGTCCTGACTGATTAACAAAGGTGCAACTTTCAAAACCCTATTGGCCAGAATCTTTGTAAGTATTTTAATATCTTGGTTGATTAAGGCAATAGGTCTATAATTACCTGGAAGGTCCCTAGGCTTGTTTGGCTTAGGGATCAGGGTAATGTAAGCTTGGTATAAGGGAGGGTGGGGACCCCATTGTTCATAATGCTTGAGAATAAATCCAATAGTAGAGGGACTATTGTTCCTAGGTGGACTTTATAGAATTTTGCAGACAAGCCATCCAGCCCTTGCACCTTGTTATTTGGAAGGTCTCTGATTACTTCCTGATCTCTAGTTCGGTTGGTGCGGCTAGTACCCGGGCTTGCTCTGCTTCCAACTTGGGCAACGATATATCCTTAAGGAACCTTTCAATTGCTGCCTCCGTACTGGTACCCCTTTCTTGATAAATCCCTGAATAGTAGTCTGCAAAAGCATCCGCCATCTTCTGCGGTTCTGATATAATCCCTCCCCCGAAATTTACTGTCATGATCATTCTTTCCGCCTCCCACTCCTTAATTCTATGAGCCAATATGCAACCAGGCACATCCCCATGCATAAGATATTTAGCATTTAGTCTTTCCAGCCAGCGATCTGCCCTAAGGTTCAGTATACTTCTGTATTGGTCTCTCAAATCCCCTAATTCCTTGTCCATTTCTTTGCTTGAACCCTCTAAAGGTAATAATGATTTAATGGCCCCAACTAAAAATTCTTCCCGTGCTCTATTGAGTTTGTTCCGCCTAGAGGTATACTCCTGCACCATTCCTGCATATAATACCTTACAGGCTGGACAGGCTATTTTTTTATCCTCTAATGTTGGGATTTGAGTTTGAATGATCCCCTTAAGTACCTCCTCTAACTTAAGCACCATGCTGTCTTCTGCAAATATCCTTTATCTAATCAGCAGATGAAATGGTCTTGGGGAATGTTGTCCAGTTCCCATACTAGTTGTATCGGAGAATGATCAGACAGGACCTATTATAAGTATTCAAGCCTTTGACACCTCTCAACCCTTCCCTATTAACCACAAAGAAATCAATCCTAGTATGTGTCTTGTGGACCCCCGAGTAGAATGTCATCTCTGTATCCCCTTTCCTGAACATTCTATATGGATCTACCAGCGCTGTTGCCTCCAAGAATCTGTTTAAAGCTCTCTGTGGGGGAGAAGATGGTTTATTGGAGGCAGGGCTCCTGTCCTTCCTATTATCAAAGTAGATATTCCAGTCTCCTGCCATAATAAGTGAGAGTCTGAGGGTGTGTGTCATCGGCTTCTATAAACAAGAATTCTGACTTAGCTGGGTAGGGCCATAAATTGAGGCACAAGAAAGTGGGCTTCCCAAGATTGAACTCCACATATATCCCCTGCCATCCTCTCTTGACTGAATTCATTCAATTACATATGGGCACAATTTCCTGATTAATATTGCCACCCCGTCGTTTTCATTTTCCCAACTCCACTACCTTACCAACCCACCCGCTCCTAAGAAGGTTTACCTCTTCAGACAGTAATGAGTTTCTTGGGTGCAGCAACATGCACCCCAATTGATTTTATATTGCAGTACAACCAGTCTTTTTTTCTCCCTGAGACCTTTCACATTCCATGAAAGAAGTTTAAGTGTTACCATCTTTTATGTCACAGCCCCAGATATTCACTCTCATATGTTGTATCCTCTTTACCTCATGCTTTATGGATTCTCTCTCTCCTTTCCCCAATAACAACTCTTCTTTCTTCCCCATCCTTCGATCGCCTCCTCAGTCCTCATGAAACGTGTATGAGTCAGCCTCCGGATATATCTGAGCCCCCTCAAATCCCAGCATATCATCCATCCAGTGACCCCCTCATATCCCCCGACATTAAGAATTGGCTTTGTCTATGGCCTTATAGAACTTTTCTCTCCATGGCCAGAGAAAGAAAGAGCATAACAGCCCCATTAACAGTACGTAACCCAGCTTAGTACTAGTCCGAGAACTTTTCTCCATCAAACCGTTCACTCTTGTATCTTGCTCTAGTAACCCCTGAAATAGAGAGAAAAAAAAAACTAGCCATATAGCCATACTAGCTAGCCCGCCAAGGGGCTGCGGTCCATCCCTTCTTGACAGTTCCGGATAACATAGTAGAACGATAGTGAGAAACAGTTAGTCTCTATTTCTTTAAACCAACATCTGGTCGAACTCAGGAATTAGCCAACCCTGCCATTTCTCAAATAGTTCCCCGGTGTTGCTGATCACACTCGCCGCTGCATTGCCAGCGTTCTTGTCAAACCCTCTTTAGCTAATAGTTAGCTAATAGTTCTGGTAATTCAATTCTGAGACTTTCCAGAGCTTCAGTTGCTGTTAAGTAGTGCTTATCTCCTTTCGGAAGTTTTACAGTTAGTGTAGCTGGATGTTGCAATCGAAATTTTAGACCCGCTAAATACAGCTTCTTTTTTATCTCCGCGTATTCTTTTTGTTTCTCTCTAACCGAAGGCACTAAATCTTGAAAAATCCATATTGAAGCCCCATTCCACTGCAGGGATCTGTTTGCTTTCGCTTTATTCAGGACATGAGTCTTTTCTTTGTAGTTTAAAAATCTCATAATCAGAACTCGAGGTCTGGCTCCAGGTGGGGGTGTCTCTCTCAGAGACCTGTGGGCCCTCTCCACGTTGTACGAGTCACCAAATGGCGAAGGACCAAATAGCTTCAAAAGAAAGTCCTGCATAAAGGCTACACAGTCCGAGCCTTCCGTTTTTTCAGGTAAACCTGCCATTATTAAGTTGTTTCTCCTACTGCGTGACTCTTGGTCCTCCAAATGTTCTTCAAGCTTTTTAACTTGCCTTTTGAGCCCAATCATTTCTAGGTCAATGGCCCCCGTTTTCTTCTCCTGCGAAACCATTCTGGCCTCTACATCCCCCACCCTCTGTGTCAAGGCATGTAACGCGGGTTTCAGTATGGTAAAATCCACTACTAATCCCTGCAAAAGTTGTTTAATTTCACAAATATCCTGCAAAGTTGCGCTCCCTCCTTGGGCTTCTGTTTTTAGGTCCTCGGCATCGTCTGGAGACTGGGGCTTGGAGCGCTTAGTCGCTGGTATTCTTGCCGCGAGAGGCTCGGGGCTTTCAATTTCCAACTCGGCCATTTTGCCCTTCTGGCTCGCCACTGATAAGTTGATCTATTCCTTCCTACAATTGAGCCTGAGGCGATCACAACTGCACAGGGCTCTCCTAGTCAACAGGGATCTTTGTAATAACAGGCTTATGGGGTCAAAAAGAGCTTAAATCTTTTATTTTATCCGCTGAGATTTGAGCGCAATCTCGGAGACGTCTGTACCTTGCTAGCTCATCACATGATCTCTCCAGTCTGCCCATCCTGTCATTCCTGATAAGACTATAGTTTTTTAATGAGCAGACCGAATCAGGGGAAGAAGGCTTGAGCCATGTCTCAGATAGGTACAGTATATCCAGGTTATAGGTGGAGACCCAAGCCTCCAGCTCAGTGAAATTACACATTAGGCTCCTAATATTAAGATGGACTATGCAGAGACCTGTAGTAGTAGCCCAGGGCACATAATTGCAGGTCTGATGATTTGAGGGACCAGGGTTCAATTCCACATCATCTGCCAACGGGATAGCAAGTAACGTAAGATACCAAAGCTTACGATGAATAAGAGGAGTAATAAATGTGATTTTTGAGCAAAACCTATAATCTAAGTAGGCAGTCACAAGATGATTGAGGAATCTTGGAATTACTAGTGGAGTGAGATCAAAACAGACAATAGGTCTGACCAGCATGTTGAAAAGTGGAAATCTTCAATTGGGTAGTGCTGACAGGAACTACTAAAGGAGCATGGAGCCAAGGACAGCCTTGCTAGTGAAAAGAGCAACAAGCTGATCATAAGTGAGAACACAATTTTATGAGACATGATATACACTAACAACAAAACAGCCAAGCTGAGAAAGGAGTCAGGTGGTCAGAGAAGCAGATACAAACACTTACTCTGTGATATAATCAGTAAGCACCAGTGGTAAGCAGATGCCCCTAGTGGTAAGCTTTTATAAGGAGCAAATGGCAAATTGGCCTGTTAGTCATCTGACTAAACTGACTAAATAGACAACTAAATAAGTAAATGCCCAGATAGGGCAGGCAGGAGGGGGATTGGTGGGGATCTGGTGCAAAGCACCAGTGGGGTTTTGGCTTGCTTAGTAGGCACCAAGTAAGTTGAAACACCCAGGCTGATGGTAAGCACTCCCGCAGCACTCCAGCAAAATTCAGTACCTTAGATTAACCTTTCAATAGCGAGCGGTTTCCTCCTTGCAGGGCCACCGTGGAGTAGAGTCGTGGGCTGTCCTCCACAATTGGAGGGGCCATGGAGGGTCCGAGTCACGCTTGAGTGGGTGGGGAGATCCTATGGAAGAGAGGAAGGGAGCAAAGTTAAGAAGGGTGAAACAGTAGGCAGGGCTAAGAATACAAAGAAGCAGGGCTGGTGTACGCTAAAGCAGAGTTTGAGAAACAGGACAGAGACAGGATCAGAATTAAGTAGATTAGAAATCAGAGATGCTGAGGCAGCAAATACACACACTGTAATAAGATTAATCAAAAAAAAATTATTAGCATCTAAATATCCTCCCTAGCATAACTAAAGTGGTGTACATATATTGCAGATTTTTGCAGTGCCTACAATTTTATAAATGTATTATTTCAATTTCTTTGTAGACATGAGGGAGTGAAATAGAACCTGTTTAAAATTCTATATTGAATTGTTTTATTTTTGGAACTCTTATGTTTCCTTATAGATAGCAAAAATTGTTTCCAAACCTTGTCAGTGATTTCTTCATTTAAATCAAGTTGGCATTTATTCCACTTTGTTTGATAGCATTTTTTACTTACTATTATACATTTTGTTATTGAGGCAAATGCTGTAGGCTGCTCTTCTTTTTGTCTGTTTTTTCCATTATAGTACAGCCAGATTCTTTCCCAGTATCTGGTGGAGCTCTTTTCCAATGAATATACATTTTATCATAAATTAATCTCAACTCTGCATATATGTAAAACTCAATAGATGTTAATGGATATTGGAACCTACATTCTGACAATGAAATTAACTTATCTTCGGCATTAAATGTATCTTTCTTACTATCCTTTTTTCTAACCAATTTTTGAACTGGAAAGGTTTGTTATTAATAAGGAACAATTAGTTTCACCAGATGTTTTCTTTGTTTTTATTTGGTCTCAGTTTACTTTCCATTTGGTAGTGAGCAATATTTTAGCCATATTAAGCATCTTCTGGTAGTCCTTTGAGCTAGCACCGCCTCCGCTGTTGCCTCTGTCAGGGATCTGCAAGCCTCCACAGTGAGAAGAGTCTGCTGCAACCCATCACCTGAGTCCTTGCTTGCAGGCATCCTCTGGTTGCCCATTGGGCTAGTACCACTTCCACTGTCACCTCCATCAAGGATCTGCAAGCCTCTGTGGTGAGACGAGCCTGCTGCAACCCACCACCCGAGTTCTTACTTGCAGGCATCCACTAATAGCCCCTTGGGATATCACCGCCTCTGTGATCACCTCTGTCAGGGATCTGCAAGCCTCCACGGTGAGAAGAGCCTGCTGCAAACCCACCACCCATGTCCTCACTTGCAGGCATCCTCTGGTAACCATTTGGGCTAACACTGCTTCTGTGGTTACCTCCGTTGGGGATCTACAAGCCTCCATGGTAAGAAAAGCCCCTTCTGCAACATGCAGCCTGTGTCCTCACTTGCAGATGTCCTCTGGTTGCCCTTTGTGCTAGCACCATCTCTGCGGTCCCTCCATCAGGGATCTGCAAACTGGACCACCGGGAATATTTCCTGGGGGGGTGGGGGTTTAAACATTTGCAGCCCGTGATCGGGCTTAGCGGTCCACTGGACCACCAGGGATATTTCCTGGGGGGTGGGGGTTTACACTTTTGCAGCCCGTGATCAGGCTTAGCAGTCCACTGGACCACCAGGGGTATTTCCTGGGGGTTGGGGGTTTAAACTTTTGCAGCCTGCGATCGGGCTTAGCAGTCCACTGGACCACCAGGGATATGTTCTGGGGGGGACACTTTGCTGCCCTCGATCAGACTGGTAGGGGGTTTATGTAGCTTTGCCCGTGGTTGGGCCAGTCAGGAGGAGTTTTTATGCTTTTGCCCGTGATCGGGCCAGTGAGGGTGGGGATTTTTACACTTTTGCCTGCAATCGGGCTGCGGGGGCACAGGGAGTAGGTTGAGGGCCAGCCACAGGTGGCAGCTGCTGTGTTGCACCCTGCAATGCGGCAGCTCACCTGTGGGTGGCCCTCAACTTACTCCTTTTTTTTCGGTTCAAAGTTGTGCAGGCACAGGCTGGGGGTTGCACCTGCACAACTCTGCACAGCCCGTTGAATATCGGACTGTGCAGTTTATGCATGGTTCCTCCCCCTCCAGTTCAGCATGCATTAATTTGCATTGCGCTGTTGCTCAGCTTGCCTTGGGGGGCGCAACTGCCTCCTGCTGAATATGGCAGAATGGCGCAATTTTGGACTTGCGCAGGTGCAACCCTATTGCGCATGGCGCAACCCTTTTGAATATCCAGCCCAATGTGTTACTGCTGCAATCAAGTTGTAATAAATCCTTCATTTCTTTTTTGAGAAAACTTCCAGATGCTTTATTGTGTCATAGTTGCCTTATCCAAAGAAGTTCTTCAACATCAGGCCCCACCCAAGGCTGGGCCAGACATGCAACACGCAGAAGTCATTTCAATCAATGACCATGACCATCATTACCAACCGGACTCGAGAAGCTTGCAGATGAAATCTTTGAAGAAGTAACCAGATAAGAAACCATTAATGAAACCTACTTGCAAATATGCTTCCCCCCCAAAAAAAAAAATGCTCACCTTCACTGGTTTGAGAGTATTCCATTTCCAGTTTCAGTGCAAAAAAATTCTCATCAAGCACTGGAATGTACACACCAATAGTATCTGTCACCTGTGATACAAAGCAATACAATGAGTACATGTCTATAAATGTCAACCCCCACCTAGAAAATGCAATATATATATATATATATATATATATATATATATATATATCTAGTACGGTAGTGCTACCATAGTTAGGGTCGAGTACCCCATTTAAGGTTAAAGGGTGAAACTTTGCACCTTAATAACTTTGCCACCGTTCAACAGATCTGCCTGAAATTTGGCAAGCATGGGACATAACCATAGACATTGGGATCTGCTGTCTTTTGTACCAGTCAGATTTACGGCTGTGGAGTTATTAAGCAAGATTTATGCTTGTAATTACCTTTTTTTGCAAATTTTTTGCTCTCACCTACAGGTCGCACAGTTTGCGCGACTGGTCCAAGAACGTCAGGGAACATGTGGCCTGGGTCCCCGATGTGCCTTTTGAAGATTTCATGATAAAATATTGAATGGTTCAAAAGTTATTCAAAAAACAATTTCCCATTATAAGTCAATGGGAAAAGTTAACAAAAAATTAGACACTTTTGAAAATGCGCTTTCTACTGTTGCACATGACCCTAGTAGTGTTGCAAATCCGCCATTTTGTTTTCAGTTAGTGATCATAAAAATGCTTGGCATTTAAAATTGGGACCCTCTAGGAACACAATTCTTTTTGTGTTCGCCTAGTTGGACCCTCAGGATGCTAGCCATGTCTTTATTTTGGGGTAAACATCCCAGAAATATGTTTTCCAAATTTTTGGAAAAGGTAGTGTCACAAAGTAGTGTCGCTCTTGTGACACTTTTGCAAATGTTTGCGAAAAGTGTTGCAAGTCACGACACTACTCTTCTAGACTATGGCCAAAATGATAGGACTTCTATGCCACCCTGCTGCAAAAGAACGGTTTAGTCTTTTGGGCTGAAATTTGGAGGAAATGCAGCCAACATCTCACAGATGTGCCTTTTGGTGGTTTGGTGATAAAATATTACATGGATGCAAAGCTACGTTACTCCAAAGTTGACATTTTTTCCCATAGACTAACATGGTGGTGTCCACCACGCCTTTCAGGGATCGTATCTCGGAAACAGTGCGAGATAAGGAATTTTTGCCACAAAAATGATTAGCCCTATGGGCTATGCCTTTAGTGAAAATCTAGTCAGGAAACTCATGAATCATGTGAAATTTGTATTTTCTTTCTACTTTGTACTGTTACTGAGATATTAGCAATTTAGTAGTACAACTGCTCATTTTCTGCTTTGAAGCACATTATTATGTATACATTCTTTGTTTTCACTGTGTTTCTCAATGGAGCTTTTCAGGAAAAATAGCATGTGTGCTCCAGTTACTGTTACTCATAGGCTTTACACTTGTTTTTCCGTGTCTGTTTGCGTTAGCGTTCCCATGTACGCCACCGTGTGCGTTACCCTTTGCGTTTCCATTTGTGCTTGCATTTGCGTTACTGTTACCATTTCTGTCTCCACTACTGTTTGTGTTTGTGTTTCGCTTAGTGTCACCATGCGCATTACCATTTCTGTTGGCGGCTGCCCTTCCGTTTCCATTTGCATTTGTCTTTCGTTTTGCATCATCGTTGTTCTTACCATTACCATTTGCATTTCCAATTGTGTTCCCATGCCCATGTGAATTACAGTTTGCATTTCCATATGCACTTCCATTTACATTTGCATTTCTGTTTTCTTTGGCATTATTGTTGCTGTTACCATTACCATTTGCATTTACAATTGCGGTACCATGACCGTGAGCGTTATGGGTTGCATTTCCGTACATGCTTGCTTTTGCATTTCCTTTGGCATTATTGTTGCTGTTACAGTTATCATTTGCATTTACAATAGCAGTATCATCACCATCTTGTTACAAGTCACGTTTTCGTATGCGCGTGTGTCTCTGTTTGAGTCACTCTTTGGTTTGGTGTCACTTTGCGCCTGTGTTTCTATTAATGTTTGCTTTACAATTTACATTTGTGTCACCATGTGCATAACCGTTAGTGCTTGCATTGCACTTACCATTACTGTGTCACAAAAAAACACGTGGTTTGGGCCCTGTGCTCCCATCACCACATTCCTTTCATTATTTATAGTCTTTATTCTCAAAAAGGAGGGAAATTAGAGGCAAAAAACTCAGTTTAATGCATCAGTTAGGGTTGTTCCACAGTGACAAAAGTGAGGAAATTTGGTGTTAGGGTTGAAAACCCCCCTTGCACCCCGTCAGCCCACCCTCCCCCAACTGGCATCGGGGTGTGTGTTGGGATCATCGATCCTAACTCTTACCCCATTCTCCTATGCCTCAGCTTGTTCACGCATGTGATGGGGTGAGAGTTAGGGCCAGTGACCCCAACGCACACCCCAATGCAGGTTGGGGGGGCGGGCAGAGGGGGTGCAAGGGGGGTTTTCAACCCTAACACCGAATTTCCTCACTTTTGTCATTGTGGAAAACCCTAACTGATGCATTAAATGGAGTTTTTTGCCTTTAAAAAAAAAAATATATATATATATATGTATATCAACCCACCAAGGCTACTATTAGTGTACACACAAAGGGCACCCTTCCATCCTTTTGAGGTGATCACATCGCATTTTCGGGAATTGCAGCACACTTTGGACCAGCAACAGTTCTCTCACGGTCATCATTTGTGATGGAACACTGAATGGATTCATGTCATGTTATCCCTCCTTCACACGGTTTAGCAAGACACTGTGCACCATGAGTACATCATCATCATAGAGTATGTAAACTTTCTGGACACAAGACATATGCATTTTGGGGATGCAGAAAAGTTCTGGGGACTCTGTGTGACCACTGCGTACATGAGTGACTGCACAATAAATTCTGGGGGACTTTGCATGTAGTGTAACACTTCCATTTCACTTCTTCAGCATTTGGCAATTTTCTGGACACAAGACAGATGCATTTTGTGTGTTGTGATTGTGAGCACATAATGTCATACTTAAATTATAAATTAAAGCAGCAGTGCAACAATGTGGTGAAAATTTTGACCTATACTTTTCAATGCTATTTTACATTGCCAGCCACTAGTTACCTTCTGACTTATATGATACTCTTCTTTTCACAATCTGTGTCTGCTTTACCACTTTTTCTCATGTCTTAAAAAAAAGAGGAGCACACCTTTTAATATGGCTCTGACCAGGTTTTCTTCATTATTTGCAGCTGTTATTGAATAAATATTGTTCTGTGAGGTCATGAAAAACTACCTGCTGCATAACTGTTAATTTTACAACAGAAGTAATATATAACAACTGATGGAGAAAAACAGTGGAAAATGCTGACGAAGACCTGGTCAACACCCTATTAAATGGAGTGATCCTTTTATTATTTCAGACATGAAAAAAAGTACTAAAGCAGACTCAAATACTGGAAAGAATTGTATTGTACAAGTCAGGATGTAAGTAAAGTGGCAATGTAAAATAGCATAAAAAGTATAGGTTAAACTTTTCAACAGATTGTTGCACTGCTGCTTTAAAGAGATTCACCAAGTTATATAGTTATGGTATTGCACCCAATATATGGGTGCTTAACCTCAAGGGGAATCTTTGTTGCTCCACATGTCCTTACATAGTGCGATACTTTTTTGGCAAAAACATTTGTAATTTCGGTATACCGGGTCCTGGAGGACTTCCCATTCTGAAGAGCCCCCCAAATTCCACCCCACGCGCTAAGCAACATTATGACATTTTAATTTATTTCAGATCTTGGATTAACCATTAGAGCTCAGAGCTCTTTACATAGGTTCCATGTTAGTACATTTAGAATAAGTAGTTGATCATATAGAGGATTGAGACAAACAAGGCAATAGAATTAGAATGAGAACATTTAGGTACATTTGGTCTTTAAACAAAGGAATGCAAAAAATACAGCGAAAACTAAAACTGGAATAAGTAAACACAGTCAGATACATACAAGAACAGAGTAAATAATTGTGCCCAACAGGGAGCCTGTTAGTTGTCAGCAACACGAGGGGGTTAGCACATAGAAGTGCTAGAGAGGTGAGGTGGGGTGTTGAACCCCAAGTGCAGGGTGCCTGCAAGAGACTTGTTAGTGGAACCGTGCCCAGATTTCACCACAAACTGACCATTATAACATAAAGAAACACTGAGAAAGCTTCTGGCCATTCACTATATTGGAGCATGCCCCCACGCTCTCCCTGGCATCACGTAATAACGCTGCTGAACGTGGGGGTGAAACTTGGGTGGCTCTTCAGAATGGGAAGTCCTCCACAACCTGGTGTACTGAAATTATGAATGTTTTTGCCAGAAAAGTATTACACTATGTAAGGACATGTGGAGCAAGAAAGATTCCCTTGGAGGTAAGGCACCCATATATCAGGTGCAATACTGTAACTTGGTGAATCTCTTTAATGTCTATTTCAAAAAAGAAATATTTCTAGAGCATCAGTAATGTTTACTTTCTGTCGGGACTCATGATTTGAAGTGTTTCGCAAAAAGCATGACTGAGTAGTGCAAGTATGTTGTGCTAAACTGCATGTGTGCCATCAGTGTTCTTTCCTGTGTGTGCAGACATTGTCCAGCTTCTTGCAAACATACATATGGTGTGACTTGTTGTAGTATCTCAAGAATAAAGATAAGAAAGAATATATGATGTATTTTTTATTTGTACCATCAGCACCAGTGGAGTACGTGATATGATATTTTTTCAGCGGTATCAGGTCACTGTGCACCTCAGTCACTCACAGTGCATACATGACTTTGCTGAGATCATAGCACAAAAATCACAAGCTCTCTTAAAAGTCATGTGTGCCGTATGTGACTAAGGTGTACTCTGACCAGACACCTCTGAAAAAATATCATATAATTTAGTCCGCTGACGATGATGGTGACAATAAAATATACATTATTCTTCTCGCTATTTTTTATACCACAAACACTGCAACAAGTCAGCAATATATGTTTGCAAGAAGCTGCACAATGTCTGATGTCACACACACACACCCACACTCACACACACACACCAATAGTGACTGCACACATGCAATTTAGCTCATCATACATGCACTGCTCACACCAGCTTTTCCACAACAGAAGGTAAACATTACTGAGGCACTGGACTACAATAACAGGGCAAAAAGGAGCACATATGACTGTATGTGTATGTATATTTAGAGGAAGCAGTTAGCAGCAGGGCTCCTGCCCTTCAGGACTACCCTCAGTTACGCCTTTTAAGTATGTTGTGGCATTTTTCTCATGCCACAACATACTTTATTTTAATAAAGAAATGTCGGCAACCCTGAAGGATGGCAGACGCTATGAGGGCTCCATTATGTGTAAAGGAAAGGTGCAGTGGAGATGCACCATGCATTTCAATACTTTTGTATTGAAGCACATGGTGTGTCGCCATTGCACCTTAACACATATTAGAGCCCCCAAAGCATCAGCCATACTTCCAGGTCGCTGGCTTTTCTTTATTAAAATAAAGTATGTTGTGGCATAAGAAAAACACTGCAACATGTTTAAAAGGCTTAATCGGAGGGTAAGCCTTGCAGGCGGTGGGACCTCCTGTTGCTGACTGCTTCCCTTAAACTTATACTGTGTGGCCTTCTCTCTGTCCATTATTAAACATAAACAAAAGACAAAACACTACAGCAGTGGGGGGGGTGTGCTGAAAAAAAAAGCTAATGGGGGATCCCATGATGTTCCAGCAGCAGATGAAGCATCAAAACGATCTGTAACTGGTATTGTTCAATCTGCTCCAGCTGCTGCTGGACAGCACCCACCTTCTTGTTACTTTCCTCCACTGCAGACCACAAAAGTGCTATGTCTGTCTGTGTTGCAGGCATTGTGGCAGGGTCCACTGGTGCAGGAGGAAAACCAGATAGTGGTGGTGGTGAGGGTGGTGCTGGTGGCAGCGGAGGGGGTAACATAGAAACATAGAAACATACAGTTTGACAGCAGATAAGGACAGCTTGGCCCACCTAGTCTGCCCATTTTCCTACCTAACAGATAAGCTGCAGATCCTAGTTAACCAACAGCCAACTTCCTCCTACCCCCCACTAGGACTGCCTTATGTCTGTCTCATGCATTCTTGAATTCCCCCACTGTTCTTGACTCCACAACCTCCTCAGGAAGGCTGTTCCATGCATCCACAACCCTCTCCATGAAGAAATACTTCCTCACATTACCTCTGAGCCATCCCCCCTCTATTTTCAGATTGTTCCCCCTTGTTCTTGCACATCTCTTTTTCTGAAAGGTACTACCCTCTTGGACTTTGTTGATTCCCTTGAGGTACTTGAAAGTTTCTATCATGTCCCCCTCTTCCTTCTTTCCTCAAGGGTATACATATTAAGCTCCTTTAGTTTCTCTTCATATGTCTTCTGGTGCAGACCCTGCACCATTTTGGTTGCCCTCCTCTGGACAGCCTCCAATCTGTCTATGTCTTTGTGGAGATGGGGCCTCCAGAACTGCACACAGTACTCCAGATGGGGTCTCACCAACTGTCTGTACAGAGGGATAACAACTTTCTGTTTTCTAATGTTGATGCCTCTCCCAATGCATCCCAGTATCCCCCCACCCTTCCTTACTGCCTTCTCACATTGCTTGCCCACCTTCAGGTCATCGGATATAATTATCCTCACTTCTCTTTCCATTTTTATTATTGTCAGTATCTCACCCCCCCCATTGTGTACTCTTCCCATGGGTTTTTGTTTCCCAGGTGCATTACCTTGCACTTCTTTGCATTGAATCTAAGCTGCCATACATTTGACCATTCCACCAACCTTGCCTAGTCCTTTCTCATCTTTTCCACTCCATCTTGTGTATCAACCCTGTTACAGATCTTTGTGTCATCTGCAAAGAGACATACTTTTCCTTCCAGTTCCTCTGCAATGTCACTTATAAAAACATTATAAAGGACCGGTCCCAGTACTGAACCCTTCAGTACCCCACTAATAACCCTCCTTTCTTCACTGTGGACTCCGTTTACTACTACCCTTTGCGTCCTGCTGTCCAGCCAATTTTTTATCCAGGCTACCACCTTGGGACCCACTCCAAGGCTAACTAACTTGTTTATTAATTTTTTGTGTGGGACTGTATCAAATGCCTTGCTAAAATCTAAGTAGGCCATGTCTACAGCCCCTCCCTGGTCTACTACTTTGGACACCCAGTCAAAGAAATCGATTAGATTCATCTGACACTATCTTCCCACTGTGAATCCATGCTGCCTTGGGTCCTGTGCCCCACTGGCCTCTAGGTACTCAACAGTTCTTTTCTTCAGAAGTGATTCCATCATTTCCCTACCACTGAGGTCAAACTAACTGGTCTGTAGTTTCCTGCCTCTGCCCTGTTCCCACTTTTGTGAAGAGGAATCACATCTGCACTCCTTCAGTCCTCAGGTACCACCCCATCCTCCCATGATTTCTTAAAGAGAGTAGTCAGTGGTGTCACTAGTTCTACCCTTAGTTCTTTTAGGATTCTTGGGTGAATCCCATCAGGCCCCATTGCTTTGTCCACCTTCAATTTTACTAGTTCTTTCAGAACCCTTTCTTCTGTAAATGGACTGGTATCGACTGCGTCTCCAGAGTGTTTCTCTTGTTTGGTTTAGGTACCTCCCCCACCTCTTCCTTTGTGAATACTGAGCAGAAATATTCATTCAGGATCCCTGATTTTTCACTGTCACCCTCTACCCACATTCCCTCCCCTTTACTAAGCTTCAGTATCCCTTCCTTGGTCTTTCTTCACTCCCTAATGTACCTATAAAAGGTCTTATCCCCCTTCTTAACAGAGTTGGCTATCCTTTCCTCAGTTTGGGCCTTTGCTATTCTGACTGCCGTCCCTGCCTCTTTCCGTTTTAACTGATAAAGTTCTCTGTCCTGCTCCTTCTGTGTTTCCTTACATTTCCTGAATGCTGTCCTTTTCTCCTTAACCTTTTCTGCCACCTCTTTTGAGAACCATAGCGTTTTTTTTCCTTTGTTGTGTTTTGTTGATTTGCTTCACACAAAGGCTTGTTGCCTCTGTGATGGCTGTTTTGATTACTCCTCATTGTTCCTCCACCCCTCCTTCTTGACTGTTTGATAGTGCTTTTCTGAGGCACTCTCTCATTTTCCCAAAGTCAGCCCTCCTAAAGTCCAATACTTTTGCTTTGGTATGGCTTGACTGTATGGCTGTGTTTATCGTGAACCACACTGTTTGGTGGTCACTTGTTCCCAGATGGCTACCCACTTCTAAACCTGAGATTCTTTCTCCATCCCCATTTGAGAGTTCCAGGTCTAACATTGCACCCTCCCTAGTGGGTTCCAGTACTAGCTGTCTGAGACATGCCCCTTTTAGGGCATCAAGAATGACCCTGCTCTTGGATGTGCCTGCAGCAAAGGTGCTCCAGTTAACATATGGCATATTCAGATCCCCCATCAACAATATCTCCCCTTTTTCTACCATTCTAAGGATGCCTTTTATCTTTTCCTTGTCCATTCCCTCCCCCTGAGATGGGGGAGATGGTAGTGGTGGAGCAGCTGCTGCTGTGGCCCTCCTCCTGTTGTGGTGACACACAACAGCAGCACCCTCTTCCACTGCCACAGAAGGGCCAGCAGGTGGAGGCCTGGCCCGTTCATTGGCAGCCTGCCACTCCACCCTGTAGTGGTTCAGCATATGTGTGCACTGGCCCCCAGTCCCAAGATGTGTCCCCCCAGAGGCCACGGTGCACCTGCACACCACAAAGCAGACACACCACAATGCTGCTGCTCCCCCACACAGTTGAAAAACTGCTAAACTGGAAGCTGTGGGGGGGCCATACACAGGAGGGGCAGATTCAGTGCCGGCAGCACTGTCATGCACCTGGGGCTCCACCTGCTGCTGTGGAGGCGGTGCTGCTGGAGCTCCCGAAGCTGTTACTGCTGGTGGTAGTGGTGGACTTGGTGGATGTGGAGGTGGCACTTGTGATGCTGCTGCTTCTGGAGGGGGGGAGGCAGGACCAAACAGTCTGGAGTGGTCCAACGACACCCAGCTATGACCCCCATGTGTGCGCACTCCCCTCTGGCCACGGGCCACAGATTGTCCCTGGTCCATCACACAAAACACTCCTTCCCTCTCCAATGCGTCATGCAATGAGCAACGTTACACACACACACTCACAGTCTCACACACATGCACACACACAGTCACACACACACAAACAAAACAAAACGCATAAACAAAGAAATGGGTCACCAAAAAGAACTGATAAAACAGTACAAAAAAACAAAATTAGCTTTTAAAAAAAATTTTGGGTTTTCTGAAATTTGCTCAGGAAAGGAACTAATAATGAACTCTCGTCTCCTACACAAAATGCTTCTTCCTTCTACCTCTGCAAAGAAGAAAGTTAATGTATCTGCTTGTATGACACTTCCTTCCTGCCTGGCTAAAGCATGTGACTTACAGTACTGTAAGCCATGTGATGTGTGTGGGGGGGAGCTGCCTGAAGTGCCTACATTGTTGTCATTCCACCTTACTTCGTGTTAAGGTGGAATAAGAACATGAAGTCATAATAACAAGGTGAAGTGAGCACTTTTCAATGGCCACTTCGCGTAGCGTTATGATAACGTGAAGTGGCCACTTCACATTCATTTCACTGGTGAATTTTCAATTCGCTGCATCTCTAATCATTACAAATAGGGATGATTATGTAATGCATGCTGGTAAAATGGCAAACTCCATTAGTGACCACTCCCCTAAGTATCTCTCCTGGTCATCTAAATTTAAATGTCCCCCCCAAATACTTATTCTTCTGCAACTTCAGTAGCCCCAAACACAATAACCTCCTCTAGGAGGTACAGTCCTTTTACTGGTCTGCTCTTTACACACATTCCAATGTGCTGCAGGCTGTAACCCTCTTTACACAGACCCTCTTGACCTGCAGGACCAGCACTTCCCAGTCAATGCAAGAAGGGTCAGAGGTGGTTTCTTATGCTGGGTCATGAAAGACCTCCTTACCCTTATGAAGAATAGGGTTCATGCTTGGTCCACATACAAAGCATCCCTCTCTGCTGCTCTCTGGGATGCCTATAGGCACTGAAGGAATCTATGCAAACAGTTGCTGAAATCCCTCAGACAGACCCACTTCCATAACCTCCAACAGGCTATCCTTGGAGAACCTAGGAAATTCTGGGCAATCACTGGCTAACTACTAACCCCCCACTCCAATAAGGCTGCCCTAAAGCTGAACTCCCCAAATGGCCTTATCTCCAATCCTCTGGAAGTGGCAAGGGATTTTAATGACAAGTTCTCTGACCTACCATGTAACTAAGTAAACTCCCAAATGGCCAGCCAAATAACTTAGTTCACCATCCTACCCCCCCCACCTACATCCTCTGGGCGACCACCCAACCCCAGAGTCCCCCTTTCTTTTTCAAATGTGTCTTGAGAGCAGACACAGCTAAGCTCCTCAACAAAAAAGCACAAAAGTTAGCAACTGGTGCAAGTAAATAAGAGAGAAGGCAAAATTCACTGCATAAATGCAAAGGAGCCTGCGGCAACTTTTCCCTGGTGCTTCAGCTCTGACTTGTGGCCCTTTCTCAAGGGTCATGAGTCAGACCCGATGTGCCAGGGAAAAGTAGCCATGGGCTCCTTTTCATTTATGCAGTGAATTTTGCCTAGCTTGCACCAGTTGTTAACTTTTGTGCTTTTTTGTGTTCTTCCTTAGGCTAATCTCCCCAGCCATCACTGAAACACTCATTTGTATCTTTAACCTCACCCTCTCCTCCTCCTTCTCCATGCCTATCCCCTGGAAGCCAGGGACCCTCTATCTACAGACAACTATCGTCTGACCGCCATCCTCCCCCAGCTAGGTAAACAATTATGAGAAAGCTGTCCAGCATCATCTTGCTGACTACCTCCTGTGTAGCCAATAGCATGGCTTTTGTAAAGACAACTCCACCACCTCTGCCCTCACACACTTCTAACCAACCAATTCCTCATAAATATGGACCATAGCAATGGAACTGGAGCAGTCTTTGTTGACCTCAGAAGGGCATTCGACATGGTAAACCATGCCTTTCTCCTCTTCAAACTACACTGCCTCGGCTGTTCTCAAGAGGATACTACTTAGTTCAAGAGCTACCTCACTGATCACTCCCAATTTGTATGCATTGGCCCTGCCTGCTTCCCCATCCTGCCTGTCTCTATGGGTGTCCCCAAGACTCCATACTGGACCCCCTGCTATTCTCTTTATTTATTAATTCCCTCCCCTCAGCTTGTCTCAGTTGTCACTCTCTCCTCTATGCTGATGACTTTGTGCTCTTCTATAGTGATAAATCTCCCACCCATACAGTATTTCCTCAGTTCTCTCCCTAAACTATGCTGTGGCCCATAATTTGATCACTAATAACCTCCTTCTGGTCAATGCCAAAAAATCAAAATCCATGCTGTTCTGTTCAAAGACCCTCCTAGCCAAATACAGAACTCATCCCCCTCTAAACATTGTATATCCTGATGGCCAAGTCCTTGAAGACGTAATTACTTTCAAATACCTCAGAATCCCACTCAGCCCCTCCCTCTCCTTTTCTGAACATATAAATTCTTTAGTTTGAAGGTTTCACCAAATTAGGTGCTGCATACAGATTCTGGGAACATTTCTCTCTGAAGGCCTGATTTGCAATTGTCCAGGGCAACCTACTCCCACTCCTGGACTACTGTTACCCTGTCTATGCCAGAACATCCACTACACTCATGGCCAAGCTCTGCACTTCCTGTAACTGCTCCTGCTGTTTCACCTTGCTGGCCCCTTTCACCACACCACTGTGTCCTCTACAACTCACTAGGATAGATCCCACTGCAAGGCCACTTTGACCTAGCCCTGTGCTGCATGGTGGATTCCGCCATCCATATTGGGCAGGTTTCCCCCCCTTGCACCCTTCCTCACTGTACAAACCTTGCACCACAGCCTCTGCTCAAACAGCACCCCCCAAATATCCCCAGGGTATCCACCAACATGGGCAGCAGACCATTGTCAGTGACAGCCCCTACACTGTAGAATAAACTTCCTGCAGAGCTCCACTCCCTCGACACCCATTGCCAGTTCAAAAACCTGCCTCAAAGACTGACTCCTGACAACATCCTGCTGCAACTGCTTCACTGAGTAGTTTACCTTTTTCCCCAGCTGAACTCTACCTGGGATTGTGTATGTATAAACAGGTCATGTGGGAACCCAGTTAAACTGGCCTGCCTTTGCACTTGAGCTTTATTACCTATGTTTGTGAATCCTGGCACCCACCCTTCCCCACATCTTCCCCCCTCTCCCCTATACTTTAGTATGCCTTATCCCCTTTATTAAATGTATACTGAGAATCCCTTGCTTGCCTCATATTGTAAGTAACTGCTGCTGGCTGAACTGTATGCATATGTATACTCTTAATTATTGTAATGCCTATCGGATGTTATGGTTTGCTGGAATCCTGTACTTTTTTATCTTTTGTTTTGCTTTTCTCATACACTATTGTAGCCTCCTATCTTTTATTGTCGACTGTTCCGTGCTTTGGTGTTTGTTATATTTAGTCCTGTGCCATTGTATGCAGCCTGGGTTGTGCCTGAAAATGGTCCCTGGGATCAGTGCACCTACCCGGTTACCAAAGTCATAAATAAAATAAATAAATATTCAGAATTATCTAGCTGTTCACTTTCATAAAACATTTTATGTTGAACCACATCATTTTTTTATTTGAATGTTCTAATAATGTATCTTCTAGCCAATTGTCTGTTTTTTTTTCCCATAAGACCATTTCAGCTTCAACCATTACCACTACTACAACCATTGTCAGAAAACCCCAGGATGTGGCTACCTAAGAGGAGAGCAGTTGCCACAAATGTGGCAACTGCAAATATTGTGCCAGAGTATTACATGCAAAGACATTTAAGAATGCATTAAATGGTAAAGACATTGATGTGAAGGGCTTCATCACATGCAGTACATGCAGCCTCATCTACCTTGCCACATGCAAATGTGGGCAGTTTTATACAGGTAAGCCTAAAGGGGCATTCAAGGCACGCACTGGGGAACATGAAAGAGGAATAGAAAATGAAGACCTGACAAATGCACTGCCAGTGCATGTTTTTAAGAAGAAAAATAGAACAGAGCACAACTTCATGTATGTTGGTATCGAAAAGTCATAATGTCTTGTAGGGGAGGGGACTACAACAATTTACTGTTCAAAAGAGAGCAATATTGGATCTTTGCACTTAAAGCTATGGAAGATAATGGCCTTAAGGGTAGAACTGAGGTAAAACCCTTCCTAAAAAATGAAGTCTGTTACCTGCTTGAATGTGTGTTTTTTTCCCTTTTTTTCTTTTGTGTAATTGTTTGAGTTTTCCTTTTTTATACCTATTTGCACCAGTATATACATGACGGTTATGAGTTTTCCATAACAAACTTTGTGCAGTCTCATTGCCTTACATGTAATCACTGTCAAGTTTGACTTTTTAGAGAACTTATAAAGTAGTTATACTGATAAATTCATGTTTTGACCACTAGAGTGCAATATACGACCTGTTTTGAGATAGTTGCAATATATTCACACCTGTATGTGCCACAGAGAATATAATTACAATAATAACATTTGTTTTGGGTGACATTATGAATTATGAGCACCTTCATATTTCCATCTAATTGCATTCAGTGTAGTTGTGATATTTTAGGTTTTTAAATATGTCTTGGTGTTATATATACATACTTCATATCAAATCATATCAGATTTTATTTATAAAGCACTTTTCAAAAGCCAAAGTGCTGTACATTATAAAAACATTCAATCGAAAAAAAAAAGACATATAACTAAACAGGCAGCAGTAATAAAACTAGACATTGTCCCCAAAAGCCACGTCAAATAAGTACGTTTTTAATGAGGACTTAAAAGTCTCGGTGGACAGTCACTCTCTAATTGTTTATTTATTTATTTATTTAAGAGGTTTACCAGGAAGGCATACTGAGCAGAGTACCACTCCATTCCAGCTGCACCCTGGGGGGAGGGGTTACAGAATGCAGTACAAAAAAAAATACAAATCAGTACATACAATTTAGATAGGTCTAATCCGATGAGATACAGAGTTCCACAGGGTCAGGGCTACAAAAGAAAAATCCCTAGCACCTGATGTCTGAAGATGCACCCTAGGAACCTCTAGCAATCCCTTGTTGGTGGAGTGGAGTGGCCGCTGGGGGCAGTAGAGCCGAAGGAGGTCTTGCAAGTAACCCGGTCGCTGTCTGTGTAGGGTCTTATAGATCAGCAATGTGACCTTGAAGATGATCCTCCATTGCACCAGCAGCCAGTGCAGTTTGTGCAACACAGGAGTGACATGGCTAGTTCTTGATGACCTTGTCAACAAGCTGGCCACAGCGTTCTGCATCACCTGCAGGTGACGGAGATCCACCCTTGGTAACCCTAGGTATAGAGCTTTGCAGTAATCAAGACGAGAGGACACAAAGGTGTGAACCAACGTAGAAAGGTCCTCGGGCAGAACAAGGTGCTTTATCTGGGTGCAGTTCCTCAGATGGTAAAATGAGAACTTGGCACTGCTGACACCTGTGTTTTTAGTGTCAGTTCGTTATAAAGCACAACATCCAGGTTCCACACCCGCTCAGAATGTCTCAACTGGTTGCCCCCAAGCACAAGGCCAGACAGTTGCCAATGAGTCAACTTCTTTACCTGCTGACCTGGGTCCACCACCACCAACACCTCTGTCTTATCTGGATTCAGTCTCAACCAGTTAGCACTCATCCAGTCCTGAATCTCAGTGAGGCAGTTGTTAAAGACCAGGATCGCACTGTTCTGTTCAGGTACAAAGGACATGGAGAGCTGAGTATCATCTGTATAGCAGTGAAAACTCAGCCCGTACCACCTTAAAATGTCTCCTAATGGCAACATGTACACCGTGAACAACAGCACGGAACCCTGCGGCACCGCACAAGGCAGGGCGAAAGGGGCTGAGGAAAAAAAAACTGACACCACCCTCTGGGTCCTGCCTGTAAGGAAAGAATGGAACCACCTGAGGACTTTCCCTGACAGTCTACAGAGTAGCCGCAAGTATTCCAGCAACACCCTGTGATCCACGGTGTCAAATGCTGCAGAGACATCAAGGAGGACCAAGCTTGAATGGCTCCTCTGATCCCTCACTATCAGAAGATCATTAAGTACTCAAACCAATGCCATCTTGGTACTATGCCTCTTCCTGAAATGGGACTGGAGAGAATCATAGACTTCGTGGGTGGTAAGAAAGTTCTTGAGCTGCAACGTGACTACCTTCTTAATAACCTTGCCCAAAAAGGGCAGGTTAGAGACAGGTCTGTAGTTCTCAAGACAGTCTGGGTCACAAGAAGATTTCTTTAAAAGGGATGTCACCACAGCCTCCTTCAGGGGGTCTGGAAACACCCCTTGGTCCAATGAGCACCAGACTATCTCCACAAGGATCAGTCTGATGACATCCATATTTGGGTGATGTGGTGCTGTCTTATTTATGTGTTTACCACTTTAATGGTTTGCTGTATTTAAGAGTCAGTTCCTTGGTAATCTGCACACCTTTAAGAAAGCACATGGTGTGAAACATGTCAGGTAACATAGTCCGCACAAGGAAGTGGTCCTTGTTCTGAGGGAGCGGGGAGCTTGTGTTTAAAGTTTTGCCTGCACTTTAATAAAGGAACCACTTTTTACTGCAATATCTTCTGCCACTGGTGAGTTCCTTACATATTTTGTACTTCAGTTGCTGTGACAAACAGTTCTATTTAAACACAAAAGCTTCCATTTTTCCCTAGGCAAAGGTGCTGGTCCCCAGCCTGTTTTTCAAAATACTTTTTTTCAGCCTGAGCACGTCTGTTCCCTGGTGTGGTCACACCCAAAGTGACTGTAATAGTTATAACACAGTGGCTGCATCAACATTTAGTTTGTATTCTTTGTTTTTTTATAATCTGAATCCCTTTTATATTTCTATTACTTCTAATCTTAGTCAAGAATATTCCATTGCCAATATGAATAATGGTGGAGACAAGGGGCATACTTGTCTGATTACTCTGCCTAGAATAAATTAATTGGTAATTTTCCCATTTATTTTGATTCTTGCTCTTTTTTTTTTATTTCTTTTTCTAGCTCTGCTGGGCCCCAGAGAACTCTCTCGGGCATCCACTCACCCTCAGCTCTACCTCCAGGCCTGAAACTCTCCAGCTCCTGGCACCAACCCAGCTATCCCCTCAGCTCTGAGTACTCCTGAGGTGGGGCCTCCCTATCCTCCCAGGGCACTCTATCTGTCAATTGGGGCTGGGTTCAGCCCAGGAGCTGGACAAGTCCAGCCAGTGGAGTGTGGTTGAGGGGGTGGTGCAGTCACCTATCTCCAGGAGCAGGCTATTTTCTTTTGTTGCTACCCACCTCTTGACCCTCTTCACCCTCCCCAGTGGAACTCAGATGTGCAATGGCACCAGGCATGCCCGCTGCAGTTCCGCATCCCCTCTAGCATGCCCTGCGTGTTGAAGTGCATCCAGTCTCCACTGGGGGCCGCTGCAATGCCAGGCAGAAGCCTGAACCCCCCCCCCAAGAGAGGAGAGCAGTCCTCCAGATGCTCGATCCTCTCTCTCTCTCCCCTGCCGACCTCCAACAGCCCAGGCTCATTCCCGAACCCAGGTCACTGGCGTGGCGTGAGGTGTGGCGTCCAGTGCCTCAACCCTCAGCACCACCTGGCTGGCCCCATTGATTCTTGCTTTTGGAGAATCATATATTGCCTCTGCCATTGCTAAAAATGAGTTTGGAAAGTCCATACATGTGAATACTCAGGAAATATAAAGCCTTTCAATCAGATCAGAGTCTTGCTTTGCATCTAATGACAGATCGATGGTATCTAATGATTCTTGAAAGGCATGTTATAATAATAATTGTACTAAAGCAGTCCTTCAAAGACATTTCTACCTCATAAAACTCATTTGATCTTGATGAATAATGTTTGTAATATATCGTAATATTCTGTTGTTTAATATGTTGGTCAGTATTGTGTAATCATTTAATATTGAATATCGGACAGTGACTTTTGACTTTATCTTCATCTTTATTGGGTTTTAGAATTTATGTTATACTTGCCTCATTAAAATATTGCAGAATTGCACCTTTTGTTTGTATTCTGTGATAACATGTAAGTAAATATGTTAGAAAATGATCTTTAAATTTTTGTAAAACTCAACTATATATCCATCCAGAACTGTGTCTTTTTCTTTTGGCATGTAATTTACAGTGTATTCAGGTTCTACTATAATAATAGCCTTTTTAACGTTATCATAAAAGTTGGTAATATCCATTGGTATTGTATTTTTACAATACTGGGCCACTTCAATTTTGTTACCTCATTTTCAGATTTATATACTGTAGCTTGGAATAAGAATACAAATAGATTTCTTCTAAGTCTTCTTTTTGTTTTTAATTTATCCTGTTTATTGTATTTTACTATTATTTCATCTTTCTGCTGTTCTTGTTTTGTTCTTTTAGCCAAATATCTGCCAGAATTGTCACTGTGCAGGTGTCAAGTTTTCTTTATTTTAACCAAAGTGCTTCTTCCTTTGCTGTTGCGTACTTATTTCATGTATTCTTGATACTATTGTAATCTTTCCTAAAAGCTGCATGACTAGCCCAGCATTTTTGTTCTAAAACCCTCAGTTGTGACTCCAGTTATTTTATTTTCTTAATTTTTTGTCTGTTTCTCCAACTTGTTCCTGATGTCATTTTATCATGTATCATTTCTTAGAAAATGGGTTTTTATTTGGAGGTATCTGATTGGCTGCTATCCATTCCACAGGGGTGCATTAACTTTCAATAGAAGCCCTCCAAATAAAAAGTCCCAGTCCAAACCTGCCTCATGCCCAGTCAAATACCCTTGTGCCCAGCTTGCTTCCTCATTGGGTGAAGCACTAGGCTCACAGTTTCAAACAGTCACCATTTTGTTTTGTTGTGGTATCGATTGTTTGGCGAGTGAGAGAGATGGCATGACCCCCACTACATACACAGAAAATGACAGAGAACCGACTGTCGGCTAAAGTTCTCTGGCAAAACATTTATGTTTTATTTATTTACCAATGCTGTACCTTATGTTGGGTACACCCCTGACTGCTTGCTCCTGCTGAAGGCTGCCTGCTGAAATTGTAGCTGTCTGACAGCTACACCCCCCAATTGGTGCCTGCCAATTCAAAAATTCCACCCAAATTCAGTTGCTCCCCGTCACAAATAAATGTAAAGGGAAAAAAAACAACACAATCAGGTTTATAGTCCACATTCAGGGACAAAGCCAAATGATAATGTCTCCCGACCACGCTCATTCACAGCACTCTCCCAACTCTGCTCTCGCACTCCATATCTGTGAACTGCATTTAATTTTTGGTCAGTGTTGTGGTAGAAACACACGGTACTTTATTTTTTGGGACTGTAGATTTTAATTTGGGGAAAGATTTTGTCAAAACTTCTCAAGGGTATCCATATACAAAGCTACATGAAACACTTGTATTGTACTTTCACTATGACCTGTACAACCTGTTGACATTTATCCACTTCTATTTGCAACCCGCTCACCGCAAGATACTATTGCTACTGGTAGCAGTTTTTCAAAGTCGTTAATACAAAAACTCTTTACTGATATTCACTGTACAGCTATTTGTGTTTTACTAGCATCTCCTTCAGATGCTCGTTCACAACTGAATCACGGTTTCCACTCACCTCGTTGCCCACTACCACCTCTTCTCAACCAGATGCCACCATGCAAACACAAACTAAAAAGCTCTGAATGTATTAATAAAAGTAAATAAAAAGCACTTGAACAATTTCAGTCCCTCTTTGTGTGTTTGTGTGTATATGTGTGTGTGTGTGTGTGTGTGGGGATGTAACCATGATGACAAGCTGCAACTCACAACTAGAAGCTCATAAGTCCCTAGGATAAAAATAAAAACAGGCAGAAGGACTGTTTTATGACAACATAAAGGAATCATCTAAGACTTTTATCATTTAAACTTAAATGTTTCTCAAACATATTGAATGCAGTGGCCTATTTTCTAAGGACAATAATGCACTCCATGGTGGGTGGTATGGGCAATACCAGACCTTCCGGGGCTATAAGGCCCACCGCCTGAATCGTCAGGCCTCATTACACCCCTGGGTGGTCTGATATTGTCCAATACTGTCCACTCTGTCAGGTATTATTGCTTGCTTAGAATGGTTCCCATCCATTAAACAGATTTTCTGGATCTTTAGGATTTATATTGTAATAGTTCACAATTACGTTAGATATTGCTAGGCAGAAAGATTGTTTTTTAACAGGCTATTACTGAACCTCCATATTGTCTGTGAATGGTATAATTTAAGATGGAAAGTCAATGAAATTGGATTATGACCAGAAATATAAACTGGTTCAATACTGTCTTTAAATAGGCCAGCTTGAGTTACCATCTTCCTGGACACCAAAAAGTAGTCCAGCCTAAATGACGATTTGTAAACACGTGATTGAAAAGTATTCTTTAGCAAACAGATGCATTTCTCTCCATACATCCATTAGTATATTTGTTTTTATAAATGATTGAAAATACATGATCTCTATTTATCCCAGCCTGATGGATTGGATATTCTATCAAAACCTTAATCAGTAGAAGCATTAAAATCTCTTCCTAATATAATGGTATCTGTATTACCAATACGTAATTGTTATGTAATGTCTGCCAAGAATATATTGTAATGCTGAAATACAGCGTATAAATATTCATTTACCATATTTTTTGGTGTATTTGTATTTTCAGTAGTATAATTCTACCCTGTATATCACGATCACAATGCAATATTTTGCATGATCAATGTTTGTGTATCAGGATTACCACCCCTCTGTTATCCTTACCTCCTCATGAGGAGAATACCTGGCCTATCCAGTTACGTTTCAACCTTGCAATCTCTTTCTCATTTAAGTATGTTTCTTGGAGACATGCCATATCTATTTTTTGTTTTGCAAAATAGTGTAGTATTTCATATGTCTTCACCGGACCATTTTTTTGTTGTCAGTTTTTATTCGTTCTTAAAGTAGAAGGGATATACATACTGATCAGCATAATGTACAGCAGACTGAAGGTTGAGTACAAAGGAAGCATACATCCATATTGTAATTATACAGAAAGGTAACAGAGATTTAGATCAATTAATAAGTCAAACAATAGTACCTCCATATGGAGGGGGATTAAAACACCTCTCATATCAGGAAAACAAAATAAAGCAGGGTATGGAATATTTTCATTACAGACCGACATCTGAGGCCTGTTCCCTGGCGGGAGGGCTACCAGGGTATACCGCTGGGCTTGGGCACAGTCAGCAGGGTTCTAAGTGAGGCAGAATCACCACTTATTCAGCACTGGGTCATCAGGTGCTTGTGCTGTCCAAACTGTTAAATGATGGTACTCACCCTATCATCTGATCCAGAGAGGGAGAGATGTTATGACAATATCTGGAGTCAAGGAATGGACGTCAAATTAAACCACAGTTGGCCATTGATCCTCCTGCAAAGTGAGACATCTTTTCATATGTAGCCACCTTGGCTAGATTTCCCAACAGCTCATTTAGGGTAGGGCAAACAGTACAGTGCCATCTCTGGAGTAGTAGCCTTTCAGCCTCTACTCCCACAACTATTGACTAGAGTGCTCCAAGGTACCATCTAGGCATGGATTCCTGAGTACAGCCTACAAGTAGGAGTGGCAATTATCTGGGAGTGGGGGAAAGGGCTGAATAGATGGGCAGCTCCAAAGCACATGATGAAGGTGGGCCTCTGGTAACCCACACCTCCAACAGTCATCATTAGGAGAAGATCCTACTTATAACATTTAGCTGGTGTGTAATACCAATGCAGTAAAGATTTGTTCATAATCAGCTGGGATCTGCCATCTCTACATGTCTGATTTAACCTGGTCCAACAGTTAGACCATTGTGTCTCCGAGATCTGTGCCCCCAACTCATGCTTCCACTGTGCTTTGGCAGGTAGGGTGGATCAGTCTGGGTATTTAACATGGCTTGATAAATTCATCTTGCTTTGCCTCTGTTATAGGGGTTCTGTACTGTCAGGATTAGGGAGGGTCTTGGCAGGGCCTCACTCTCCTTGTGTAGTGCAGGACACCTTATAGCATACTTCACCTGGAGGTATCTCCAGAAATTAGAAGCTGGTAACAAGAATTTTTCTTTAAGTGCATGGAAAGAGTAAACCGATATTGTGCCTCGGATCAGAAGATCCTGCAGTGAATGAATCCTTTGTGCCTCCCAAAGCTTCCAGTAGATAGGGCTGTCTCCCACCAGTACCACTTGTTTTTTCCATAATGGCATATGAGCCCATGGGTTAGGAGAGAGTTGGAGAAGTTTATGCAACTTAGTCCAATAAGATATTGACAAGAGAATGGGGGGTAGTGCATCTAACGTTCTCTTGGGGGCATATAGCACCACAGCTACAGAGGGGGATCCCACCGTGTCCACCTCTAGGCCCACCCAGACTGGAGAATTTGCCTGTTGTGCTGAAAACCATTTTGCATCTATGTGGTGATGAATGCCGTGTGGTAGCCCAGGAACCATGCAAGGCCCAATCCCCCTCTACTCCAGTGCTGTCTTAGCTTCAGTCTGCTGAAGCGGGGGGGGGGGCTGTCCTTCCTACAGATACCCTGCTATCATTTGCTCTATTTTGTGTAACCATTTTTAAGAGGTAATCATGGAAGTATGGGCAGAATGTATAAGAGCTAGGGGGTAATCATTAATTTAATAGAATCAATCATGCCCACCAGAGACAGCTGGAGGGATTTCAAACAAGCCAGATCAGTTCTTATGTTGCTCAGCAAAGTTTTAAAATTTACATTGACTTGTTTAGTCGGTCTGGATGAATTACCACCCCCAAATACTTATGACCATCTGGAGACCAACAAAGGCCAAGATCTGAGGTAATTTGGGAGGTGCAGATCTGATTCAAAGGTATGACCTCGGTCTTGGACTGGTTAACTCTCAAGCCAGACACTTCAGAGAATCTGGTGAAGGTATTCAAAATATCTGCCAGAGTTTGGGAGTTATATGTCATCGTGATAAGTAGGTCATCAGTATATAGAAAGGTTTTCAGCATGGTGTTCCCCACTTGAATACCTTGTATCTCTTCGGCTTCCCTAATGGCTATTGCCAATGGCTCAATTGCCATGACAAATAGTAGAGGGGAGAGGGGACAGCCCTGCCTCATACCCTTTTGTATCTGGAAAGAGGAAGATATTGTCCAGTTTGTGAGAACTGATGACATGGGTGGTTTGTAAAGCAGATGGACCCAACTCCTGAATCGATTGCCCACTCCCATTGTTTCTAGCTTGCACATCAGGTAATTCCATTCGACACTGTTAAAGGCTTTTTCAAAGTCTACAGCCACTGCCACTATAGGGATATCCATTTTCTGGGCATGATGCATTATAGTGGCCAAAGATCTGTGGTGATCAGTACCAAGTCTGCCTTTGATAAAGCCTGTTTGGGCTGGATGGATTGAACCTGGTAGAAGGGGTTCTAGGCGAGAAGCCAAGATCTTTGCCAAGACTATGGTGTCCGCATTAATGAGAGAAATTGGACAGTAGCTGGCTGGGTTAAGCAGGTCTTTGCCTTTCTCGAGAAAAATGGTGATCACCACCTCATGTAGTGAAGGGGGAGTTCACCTCTGCTGAGAGACTCGGAGTATTACCGTAGTAGGTAAAATGCTACTTCTAAACCTAGGATTTGATAAAAAGTCTACCGGCAGACCTTGTTTCCCAGGAGATTTGTTGTGGTTCATATGTTGGATGGCCTTGGACACCTCTTCTACTGAAAGTGGCTTCTCAAGTTTAGCTGCCAAACTAGTGGCTATCCTTGGGGTAGGAAGCTGACTCAAGAAAGCCTCTATCTGGTTTTTATTGGGAGGGGTTGGGGAGGAGTACAGGGATTCATGAAATTGGGCCATAACTGAATTAATGTCTTTCTGGGTGGTGACTCACTGCCCTGCTCTGGAGCTCAAAGTGTGAATATTTCTAGTAGCTTATCTGTGCATTAGGCGGTACTTCAGAAGTTTGCCGAATTCTCCCCTCCCTCCCAATAGGAGTGTCTGACCCTTCTGAGGTTGAACTTTGCCTGTCTGGTCAGTGTAGGTCAAGGTCCACCCTGGTGTTATTAAGTTGTGCAAGCAAGGACTGGGGTGTGTTCCTGTGGGCCACTTTCTTTTACTGTTTTTCTAACGCAGCTAGGCAGAGTTCAAGCTCAGCTTGATCGGATCTCCTGTTCTTCGTCCTGGTTGAAGAATAGGAAATAATGCAACATCTAATAGAGGCCTTATAGGTCTCCCACAGGGTGAAGTCTGATTCTTCCCCATTGTCATTGGTATGCCAGCACTCCTGGGACTCCTTGATAATCTGGGTCAGAAAGAGGGGGTCATCTAGCAGCAACATGTCAAGCCTCCAGGTGGAGACCGGTGGCTCTTCCTGGCCCCACTTCCAGAGGGGCATAGTCAGATATTACAACCTGATGCATCTGAATCTTACTAACCTTGTGATAGAGGACAATTGAAATGACCTAGAGATCTATTCTGCTAGAGGACCCATAGGTGGAGGAGAAACAAGTATAATCCCACACCCCTGGATGCTTTGTGCGCCAAGTGTCCAGTAAAACATGTTCTTCCAGTTAGCTTTGGACAGCTTTGGCAGCCTGTCTATGTGGTTCCTTAGCCCTCCCACTTCTGTCCATTGAGGGGTCCAATGTAAGATTGAAATCCCTCCCCCCCATGATGACTGGAACTTGGTGGACATTAAATTCCGAGAGGCTTTGGGCGATATTGTGGAAGAACTCTGGGGCATCTTGATTTGGAGCATAAATGTTAAGTAAGATCAAGAGACCATGAGGAGTAACTATTTCCACCTTTACCCATCTCCTCTCTTTATCTTTCTGTGTCCAAATGATCTTCCAGGTGAGGTTTCCATGCCACAAAATGGAGACTCCTCTCTTGTGGGAAGCAGCAGCACTGTGTACCTCTCCCCCAACCCATCCTTGTTTCAATTTAACTGCTCCCCCTGGGGCAAGCTTGGTCTCCGGGAGGAAGGCCACTTGGGGCCTCGATTTTTTTAAATGAGTTAGAAGCTTTTTCCATTTGATCAGAGAATTGAGGCCCTGAATTTTCCATGAGATCAAGCCGACCTCCATTATGTGAAGAGAGATGGGGCTAAAAGCTGACACATTTATGCAAACCTTACAATGCTGTATCATATCTCCTCGGTGGGGTGCTAACTCTCACGTAAGATATCAGAAAGCTCCCTGCCACCACACACAAAATGCTAACCAAGGCTTAAACTTCTGCAGTACTTAAAAACCTACTTAACTCAGTATTTGTGTATATTGCAAGTGAAATATTATATCAGACAGTAACAGAGGTAACTTATAATGTTTTTTTTTTAAACAGAAAAAGGAAAAAAACACAGTAACACTATAAAATGTCAAATAACTTTCTGCTTTAAGCCTAGCTAATACCTTCAGCAGTCAGCTATCTAATAGCCCAGACTCAGGTGCAGATTGCCGGGGTGGGTGAAACTACTTATTAGACAGCCAGCAGACCATAGCTCTTCACCCTGAACAACTAGGCTATAGTTAAAGATCTAAACAAAACATAAGGAAGAGCAATGCCCCCTTCCCCGTTTCTTCTCATGTTTTTATTTATTACATCTTGGACTTTCATCTCTAGTTCACTTTATCACCTTCCTACTTCACTTCCTGATTTTTAATTGCTCCACAGTGGATATAAATACTACTTGTTGCTCAGTTTTGCTATTCACCTGAAGATGGGACCTGTGTGGCCCCGAAATCTTGTGTATAATTCCATCTTTGTACAAGACACTTGTTGGTCCAATAAAAGGTATCACACCTTCCATCTTCTCCTGTTATGCTAGGACCAATACGGCTAAAATCTCTTTTACCATACATGTTCCAAAGCATTGTTTTTAGGATGAAATGGCATGCTGGGTGGTATAAGGGTGGGACTGCATGGATGGCATTGACTGGTGTGATCCATTAAAAGGAGCTGTGGACCCCTACACCAGTCAGTAATGGCAGCTATGGGTCTATGAATGGCTACTTCAGCGTCTAGTCTGCAGTGGTGTTCAGGGAAAGTATAGAGTTGACAGACCACCTGGCTGGGCAGACAGTGTATACTGTATAACACAATATATCCGTGAAGGTAAAATTCCGTGTGATGGCAATACTGGATGAATTTAGCCTAATCTCATTTTCACGGTATTACGGTACCCAAAAGTCTACAAAACAAAGAGAATGCCAGCGACTGTATTCCGACTGTATTCCATCGATTTGCAGACTACTACTGACTGTCTCTCTGGTCCTAAGATGTCTCTCTTATCCTGATTGAACAAAAAGCCTGCTGTCAAGCAAGACTTATCCGGTGACCCCCTGAGTGCTGAAGGTCTTAGCCAGACTGCTGCAGTCCCACTGCAGGTTGCCGAGGCAGTGATCACCGAACTCGCTACTGACATCTCTGGTTCTGTCCCTAAGAAGCACCAGACAGAGTACACAAAATACACTGCAGGTGTCCAATTCGAGGTTGGCAAGTATGCAGTGGAGAACGGTGTTATGAATGCCGTTCCCTACTACTGCAAGAAGTACTCAAACAGCATAAATGAGAGTACTGTGTGTGGGTTCAAGAAAGACTACTTTGTGGCGCTTAGCAAGACCTCTGACCCCACCAAACTGGGTCCTGAACTGCCAGCTAAACCCCGTGGCCATCCTGCATTGCTCCTCAATGAAGTTGAGGAGGAGCTGAAAAAAATTGTTAAACACCTTAGATCAAAGGGGGAAGCTGTGAATGCTCATGTGGTATCGGCCATAGCATCTGAGGTAGTCAAGGCACACAACCCTGACCTACTATCTGAGAATGGTGGGCATCTTACATTTACAAGGCAGTGGTCCTGGAAGCTTCTGAGTCGCATGGGATATTCAAAACTCAAGGTGACCAAAGCTGCTAGAAAAACACCACTAGACTTCCCAGACTTGAAGGCTAAATTCCTGGTTAGGGTGGCTACTGCATGTGGGCAAGAACTGATCTCTCCTGCCCTTACCTTTAATTTAGATGAGACTGGCATACAGTTAGTGCCATGCAGTCAGTTGACCATGGCGACTGTAGGTTCAAAGCAGGTAGAGGTTTGCAGGCGGGGTGACAAGAGGCAGGTGTCAGTCGTGCTTGCAATATCAATGATTGGCGAACTCCTACCTCCCCAGATCATTTATAAAGGAAAGACTGACAACTGCCACACTGCTTTCAAATTCCTTGATGGCTGGTTAATAAGCCATTCAGAGAACCATTGGGCAAGCAGTATAACAATGCAGCAGTTTGTCATAAAGGTGCTTGTCCCGAACATTAAAAAAAAATGAAGATGCAGATGGACCTGCCCCATGAATAGAGATCACTGCTTGTGATGGATTTGTTCAGGCGTCACACCACTGAAGATGTACTGCAATGCCTGGAGCAAAATGAAATTGTCCCTACTTTTGTTCCTGCCTCATGCACTGACTTATTGCGGCCGCTTGATCTAACGGTGAACAAGTTGCTTAAAGATGAATTGAAGCAACATTTCACCACATGGTATGCCAATGCCATGTCAGGCCAGCCTCAAAGTGGTAGAGCTTCTGGAGACATTAAAGTTGACCTACGAATGCAGAGCCTAAAGGTGAAGCATGCCCAGTGGCTGGTGGAAAGCATAAACAGAGTTGGTGAAAGGGAAGATGAGATCATCAGCAGATTCCGCAAAGCCGGAATCTAAGAGGCACATGCTCAGTGCCTAAACTACTCAGACAAAAGAAGAGCTGGACTTTTTTTCCTTTTTTTTTCCTTCAATAAAGTTTAATAAAGTTTTTTTGTTTTTAAATGTGAACACAAACACAAAAACAGTGCACAATCACTTGTCAGCCAGTTGACACCACCACCCCCAAACCACAGAGAGTCTTACCGACTCCATGGTTCCCAGCCACAGCATAAGCAAAGGCATGGACACCACCCCCCCCCCGGCAGTTCGAACATTCATTTAGTTTACTCACTCACTTTTTTCTACACTCACTTTTTGAAATGCTGTGCTGTGTTTGTGCCCACTTTGTGAGTTGAACAATCCTTTAATCCAGTAAGTCCAGTCCCTGTAATTTTAGCTTAGTTCCCTACATGCACTTGTGACATGGAGAAACGGAACAGAACCGATAGCATTTAGAATCACGTGAACTAATAGAGTATCATGCGATTCAATTTAGATGTTAGATGTTTGGCTACTGGTTCTACCACACCAGCCACTGAATACTTAACAATGCATGGCGAGTGCTTTAAATTTGATATCGGACATATTGGGGGGAAAAGAGGTTTAAAATATGCGCTACATAAATATACGCAAGCAGTTAATGTTCGTGGATACCAAATGACCAGCGAATAGTGCGGAAATAAAAAGGCCATGGAATTAAGGGGTTATACAGTACATCATAGCATTCTGTCACTGCAGTGTTGGATACAGACACTCAAAAGGTTGGAAAATGAGGCACACTGGTCTTAATATTGTGGGACAAATTGAAAACAAGTTCAGCAAACTGGAACCTAGTGACTTAACCACTCTACCCTTGATCACAGCATGCACACTAGCTGAATGTCCCAACAACTGAGTGATAACGACTCACATTGAGTCTTTTGTTGGCTCTCCTTCTTAAACTGCCAGATAGTTACAGCTTTTAATGAGCTGTTAATCACACCAGGCCACCTGAAACACTGAGGGAGATTAGCATGAGGACTACAGACTGCTAAAGTAGGGACTTTTTCAACTTCATTAACAGCCATGAAAAATCTGCACTAGTCAAGACGGGCAAGTAAGGGTTAGCTGCACTAGCCCTGTTCTATTTGTACTAGGTTAAGGGCTAGTAAAACAATGTTAAGATTGATCCCTGCCCTATAGACTCCTTTCTTTCCACTTCCTCTCTCTCTCTAATCTTATACCATACCCCGAAATTTCTACTCTGCCTCTGTTTTTGTTTTATGTTTTATCTTCAGGTACCTGTAAAAAAAGATCATAATAAACAAAAATCACAGTAACAACTACAATATCAACAATGGTAAAAAAAAAAAAAAAATAGAACTGCCGCCAAAGACCATAAATCTTGAACTGTAGTTCCCGGATCATCCTTCTATTTCTCTGCCTTCTTCCTTCCATCAGCAGGCTCATCCATTTTGAAACATCTGAGGAATTCCTATTTTCAAATCTTGAATGGCGTCATTTATTTTATTTAGTGATTTATTCAAGCTAGGATTACAAATACCTTTGAGCACCAGGCAGCTCATTTACAAAGGTTCCATGTCAATGGGGGGAGTACAGGTCCGCAATGGAAAACAGACTGGTTTCACAAACAATTAAGCAATTTGTATTACAAAATACAGAATAAGAGAACAGCAAATAAATACACATTAGTTTAGCACGTGATTCAAGGCAGGGAGTGAGAAGAGGAGGGAATTGGGGGGGAGCCAGAGCAAGGAAGGGGAGAGCAACCAAGCGGCATTGTCAAGTAGCAGCTAGGATAGTAAGGGATGAAAAGCAAGGAAGACAGTGGGGGGGAGGGGGAGATGGGAGGGCAGGAAGGGAGAGGAGAGTGAGAGGGTGAGACAACTAGAGAGAACAGTGGAAGAATGGCCGGGGTGAGGTCCTGGGAAGAGGGACAAGGATGTTAAGTGGTGCAATCACAGGAGTTTTCAGTTAGGATGTGCTGACGAAGTTTGAGTATGAATTCACTGAGACTAGTAAGGTTAGCCAAACCATTGTGGAGGCCATTTAACCAGTATGGTGCTTTTCTACAAAAGGAGCATTGGTATTGGGCGGTCCGGCACATCGGGACTAGTAGGAGTGCGGAAAATGAGGTGCACATATGTTGGGTCTTGGGGGATTTGTGAAGTAAGCATCCTAATCTTGAAGGCATGAGTCCAAGGAGAATCTTTTTGGCAAGTAAGCAGGTGTGGTATTTAATTCTCCCATGCAAGCTGAGCCACTCAGCCTGCATATAGACATTGCAGGTGTGGGTGAGGCGTGGTGCACCAATCAGGAGTCTACAGGCCTTGTTTAGTGCCACAGTGAGCCTTTTGAGTGCAGTGGTGGAAGCAGTTCCATAAATGACAAGGCCATAGTCAATTAAGGAGAGCACCGAGCTGTGGATGGCAAGATTTAGGGCTTCAGGTGTTAGAGACTTTCTCAGTTGATACCGATGGCTCTGGCAACATTTTTGATGTGCAGTGAATAGGTGAGGTATCTATCAAGGGTAAGCCCTAGGTACTTGAAGTGCTATATTTGTTCAAGGGGTCACTTTGGGAATTTTGGATGGTAACAGCATGCTCTTTATGTTGACTGCGGGCTGAGGAGAACAACAGGACTTTTGTCTTCTTGTAGTGTAGTACTAGTTTATGGTTGCAGAACCGGTGTTCAACTTCTGTGAAGCCCTTTTGAAGGTTACTTTCAAGGAGGTAAGGGTCAGGGTGGCTTGCAAAACTGACAGCATCATCAGTGTAGAGCAGTGTTCGCTGGTGGCAGGCAGTCGGTAGATTGTTAAGGAAGATGCTGAAAAGGAGTGGACCAAGAATTTAGCCCTGGGGTACCCCGGACCGAACAGGCTTCTGGTCAGAGATAGCATTGGAAATCTTCACGTGTTGAGATCTGTCCCCAAGATTGCTTCTAAACCAGGGCAGTGTATCAGGGGAGAGACCAGTTTGTAATAGTTGTTTAAGGAGGAGTCGGTGATTAACTGTGTTGAAGGCCTTGGTTAAGTCTATAAAGGCTGCACCCACAAGACTGTCTTGGTCAATAGATTGCTGGACGTAGCTGGTGAATTCTAAGAGTGCGGTGGTGCTGCTTTGCCCTTTCCGAAAGCCATGCTGTTGTTCACATGGTAGGGAGTATCTATCGAGGTAGTCCACAAGTAGGTTGGCAACAATATGTTCGAGTATTTTAGAGAGGGGTGGGAGGATTGATATAGGCCTATAGTTGCTGTGTAGTGCACGGTCTCCAGATTTGTGAACTGTGGTAACAATGGCTGTTTTCCATATCTGTAGGAATTGCGAGAGGGTTAGAGAGAGGTTACGTCTTGTGTATTGTGTAACAGAATTTGATTATTCAGTCATACTTTTAGGTGAACAGGCAAAATAACCACACATTTTAGTTTCTGTGACCATAGCTTTTGCTGTAAGGGTGGATATTATTCCTTCCTTTCCATAAGTCATTTGAAATGTCTTGCCTTGTTGAAATCTCCTGGTCTTTGAATTTGAATCCTTTATTTGCAATGCAAGCTTGTATAATTAAAAATGTTTAATCACTTCTTAGAAATGTACCCATTGTTGCTCTTTCACTTTTATCAGCTTTGGTTCATATTACCAAGATGGTTAGGAGCTAGAAGGTGGTGTGCCCATACACACTCCACTGGAATTTAGTTATCATAATATTTTAAACTGCCCCCCCCCATCAAGTATATATTTATCCAATCTAGACACAGAGACATAGAAACAATACAAATTCTCAGCAGATAAGGACCGTTAGACCCATTCAGTCTGCCAATAGGCCCTATACATTGTATGTGGCCACTGACCCCATGTGATCAATGGCTTTTCATCATTCCCTACCCTCTCAGGCTTCCCTTGTGCCTGTTCCAAGCATGCTTAAACCTCTCCACTGTGCTTGCCCCCACTACCTAGTGTGGCATACTATTCCAGGTGTCGACTACCCTGTCTGTGCAGAAAAACTTCCTCATATTACCTCTTAATTTATCCCCTTCCAATTTTATATTGTGCCCCCTTGTTCTAGTACTTTTTTTCTACATTGGAAAAGGTCCCCTGCCTGCACCATGTTTATGCCCTTGAGGTACTTGAAAGTTTCAATCATGCCCCCCCTCCCGCTGTCTCCTTTCCTCTCCTCCAGTGAGTACATACTGAGGTCGCTTAGTCTCTCCTCATATGTTTTCTAGTGTAAGCCCTGCAACACCTTTGTTGCCCTTCTCTGGATAGTCTCCATCTTATCTATGTCTTTGCACAGGTGTGATCTCCAGAACTGCATGCAGTATATCAGGTGCGAACTTACCAATGTTTCGTACAATGGCATCACAACCTCTCACCTCCTGCTACTGATACCCCTGTCTATGCACCCCAGCATGCAATGGGCCCTCCCTGCCTCCTTTGTGCACTGTTTTGATACCTTAAGGTCATCCGAGATGATAACCCTGAAGTCTATTTCCTCTTTGGTGACAGACAGCTCCTCCCCCCCAACCTGTAGCTCTCCCCAGGATTCCCGCTACACAGGTGTTTTGCACTTCTTTGCATTGAACTTCAGTTGCCACATCTCTGACCATTGTTCAAGCTTCTCCAGGTCCCTCTTCATTTTCTGCACCCCTTCTGGAGTATCCACCCTGTTGCAGATCTTGGTGTCATCTGTAAACAGGCAGACCTTTCTTTCCAGCCCCTCTGCAATGTCAGTAATGAAGATATTGTACTGGACTGGTCCTAGAACTGATCCCTGTGGTCACCCCCTCTTCCCAGATTGTACCCCATTTACTACCACCCTCTGTCTCCTGTCTGTTAACCAATTCCTAACCCAGTTCACCACCTTGTCTCCCATGCCCAGACTACCCATCTTGTTAATCAGCCTTCTACGTGGGTCGGTGTTGAAGGCTTTGCTGAAATCCAGGTAGGTGATATCTACGGCCCCCTCCCTGATTAAGTTCCCTAGTCAACCAATCAAAAAAACAACTATTGGCTTCATTTGACATGACCTTCCTGCTGTGAATCTGTGTTGCCTCAGGTCCTGAGCACCACTGGATTCCATCTGTGTCACTATCCTTTCTTTCAGTAGTGTCTCCATGATCTTTCCCACAACTGAGGTGAGGCTGACTGGCCTGTATTTCTCTGCCTCTTCCCTACTGCCACTTTTGTGCAGTGGGACTACAAATGCCCTCCTCCAGTCCTCTGGAATGACATCCGTGTTGAGCGACTCTGTGAACAGGGCCACCAGAGGTGCTGCTAGCTCCCTTTGCAGTTTCTTTAACATCCTCGGGTGGATGTCATCTTGCCCCATGGCCTTATCCACCTTCAGCTTTGTGAGTTCTTCCAGAACTCTGTCCACTTTGAATGGACTGCAGTTCACCTCTCCTCCCAATTGCCTCTGAAACCCAGCTGTGGTCCTTGACCCTCCCCCGCCTTAGTCAATACTGAGCAGAAGTATTTGTTCAGTATTTATGCCTTGTCTAGATCCCTCTCCTTACACTCTCCATTCTTCCCTTTGAGCCTCACAATCCCCCCACCAGTTTTTCTTCTTTCACTGATGTGCCTATAAAATGCCTTATCCCCTTTGTTTAGTGACTGTGCTAAGCCCTCTTCTGTCTGTGCCTTCACCCTCCTAACAGCCTTCCCTGCTTCCCTTATAATTATTTTCTTCTCTCACTAATCACTATCTCCACAGGTAGTATATTCCATATGTTGAGAACTTGTAGAGTATAGAAAAAAATTCCTTTTATTACTCTTAAATTGTCTACTCAAAATCTGTAAGGGGTGACCTCTGGCTTCCCTATCTGTTGATTTGTATTCTATTACCATTTCAACCATAAGGTATGGGTCATTAATGATGTTAAACAGTAACAATACGTCTCCTTTCATTCTCCTTGTCTTCAGAATCATCAGATTCGGTTGGAGCAGCTTTTCCTCATATCGGTAATTTTTTAATGTGATATATTTTTTGGAAAACCTCCTCTGCACACTTTCCAATTTTTTTATCTCTGATTTCTTATGGGGCACTGAAGCTGTGACAAATATTCCATATGTGGTCTAATGTAGGACCTGTACAATGGCATAAGCACACTTTCATTTTTTGAGATTGTGTTTCTCCTGATTGACCATATGATTTTTCTAGTTTTATTTGTAGTTTGGTTCACTTGTTGTGTTGATTCAGAATCATTTGATAGACAAAGCAGTCTTGATAGGAAGCAGTATAGCACAGTGGTTTAAGGCTCTGAGCTGCAAATCTGGTGACATCCAGCAGACCAGATCTGGGTTTGAATCCCACAGCTTCCACTTGCATACTGTGTGACCCTGAGCAAGTCACTTAACTTCCCTGTGCTCCCAGGTCGCTCCTGTAAAAAAGCTTTCAGCTTAGTGTGCTACTTCTGGTTAAACAATTAAATAAAAAAAAACAACAACTTCTAAATATTTTTCAGCATCAGATGATACTTACTCTTTTCCATTTAAGTAATATACATATCTTAGATTTTTCCTCCCTAATTGGACTGTTCTAGGTTTATCCATGTACAAATTCATGTCCCATTTTATAACCTAAGCAGTTATTTTGTCCAGGTCACTTTGTATGTCATGAATGTCAGATGGTGAAGCATATGGTCCACCAAACTGTGCAGCATCAGCAAATGTTATTGTCCCTTTAAGTATATCATTTGTTAAATTGGCACTACAAATCTGAAATAGTGCCGGTCCCAATACAGACCCCTGAGGAACAGCACTAGTCACCATACTGTAGTCTGACTCGTACTCATTCATCACCACTTTTTGGATTCTGTCAGAGAACCAGTTTGAAATCCAAATAATAATATGACCATTAAACTTGTACTTTGATAATTTTTCAGCCAAGGCTCAATGTGACATTAAATCGAGCACACTGTTAAAATCTATATAAACAATGTCACAAGGAATTGACTTAGACAAAAAGATTACTTATTTTTTCATAGTAGCTAATAGGAGTTGTGGGTGTGTTTCTACCTCTCCAGAAGCCATGCTGGTCTGGGTCTATATTAATAATTCCATCTGATATAGGAACCTTGATAAGTGTCTTGAGAACTTTACACACTGTGGAGGTGAGGCTAATGGGTCAGTAGTTTCATTTGTTATGCTTTGTTCCCTTCGTGTGGATAGGTACAACATTGGCCATTTTCCAATCCGATGACACCTGTCCCTCATTTATAGATTTTTCAAAAAGTAATGTTAGTGGGTAAGCTAACTGATCTGACATTATATATAACATTTTCCCAGATATTTTTGTTTAAGTAGTATGTGTTTTAAATCATCTGGGTCTAATTTTATAACTTAATTTAGTGTATCCTGACTTAAAGTTGTAGTTTTATGATTATACGGCCCAAAACTATCACAAACAATTAGTATTGAACTATGTAGCTATCTCTAGACTGTCCTGAATTGTTACCCTGTCTACTATGAGAGGCCCAACTTTATTGCAGATGTTTTAGGGAATTTATTTATGCATAAAATACTTTACTATTTTCCTTACTAGAATGTTGTGCTAAATTAAAGTAATATTTTTTATTTTATTTTTTGGGTTGATTGCTGAATCCTCATTAGTCCAATTTTATGGGCTCTATCTATTTCAAGAATAATTGCATCAGGACCTAAGAGCTGAGCAAATAGGTATTTTTAAATGGATTTTGATGACTTAGATTGTTTTCCATTCTTCCAGTTTTCCATATATTCTCAATCTTTGTCTCCCTGGCTCTGTTCTCATGTCCAGACAATTTTAATTTAAAATCTACCTACTCTTTTTGGATGGTTTAATTTAAACTAGAACATGATTTAAATCATCTTCTAAATTCAATTGTTTGGCCTCTAATTCAATTATCTTTTGGGGGGTTTCTCAACTTTCTTGTCATTGTTTTTATTTACAGTTTTCTGAATGTCCCCTACTTTTGCAATTAGTGATGTAATCAGTTTTACTTCTGCTTGTATTTTATTTGTGTTTTTAATTAAAGTCTTAGCCTAAGCTGGAGGGGCATAAATTTGCATTGATTCTTCTTTGTTTTATTCTGGGAGATGTTTGCTATAGTCTGTCTTTCTTCTCGATTGCCTTCCATCCCTTCTGGTTTTTGTTGGTCCTTTTCAAGTCAAGAATCTGTTTTAGAAACTGTTTTAGCATCCATTTCTAAACTGTTTTTCCTTTGGGTTTTGAGTAATGATGGGCCACTTTAGATGTTTTGCATTTTACTTGGGCTGCTGGGACATTAAAGTTTCTGTTTTAACCCTAGTTGCCATTTTCACTGGATTTCCAATAGCATGTAATGTCTCCTCTAGTTTATCTTGTTTTCCTGAGGCCTCTGAATTAACTCCTGTTCATATTTTAGATTGTTTTCTGCCTTTTTCTTTAAAGAGCTAGTGAAATGTTGTAGCCAGCTGTTTAGTTATTGAATATCTATTAACTTGTCTTGTGGCATGCTTGTAGCTTCCAATTGAATTGAGGTACAGTAATAATATTGTCATGCTTTTCAGTTTAGTGGGTTCTTTTCTTTACTGGAAGTCCGAAAGCTGTGCAGCACCATTTGTTGTTCTCTGGATGGAATGTCACGGGTCAGGTGGAAACTGTCATAGTGACTTGATGTGAGCTGTCTTTTGTTTTCTGTGTGGATGTGCATGATTAGTGTTTAAACAAAGTAGCAGAATGTCAGAAAGGCTAATTCCTACTCTGTGGATTTATACTGAAATATTTAAATCATTGCTGTCTAAGTAAATCATGGAATTAGTCAGTTTGTCATTTTTATGTGCTGCGATAACAGTGTGTTTCCTGAGTTGTACCTATGAAGGAGTGAATGACTGTTACTTGACATATATGAATGTAGATATCATTTTAAAGTAAAATAACTAATGGTGTGGGATTTTTAAAGATGGACAAAACTCCAGTAAGGTGCAACCCACTTAGCTATGTGGGAAATTTTGTTATAAAGGAAAAAAAATATATATATAACTCAGTCTTACGTCTGGCACCTTTTTCAGTATTCACTTCATCTTGAACCAGCTTGTTACAAAATCACAGATTTTCAAACGGTAAAACAAAAGAAAAATACACAGATGGTCTATACTCAAAAATGGTGGACCCTTCCTCCACCACTGATCAGCAACAACTGACCCACAATCCTCGAGACCTGTTCAGGTAAAGTTTTTATTCCTCCCACCTGATCAGGTGACACTGTATCTTCAGCAGAAAGATAACTCTTTTAATAGCTTTAAAAACAATATTGTACACATTTTAGATTGCTATATTCACACTAAGCAATCTATTGCAATATTTCTCTCAAAATAATGTATTGTGCTAAGGTTTTTCTATCCCATAGTACATTCCCTGTGTTTGAGTGACAGGTCCTTAATTATAAAAATAGCCCAAAGGCAGCTGATTCACTATAGTCCAAGCCAGAATGCAGCTGACTCTCACCACAAACAGACTTTTGGAGGTTGAGAAGAGCTCTGCTTCAACTATAGCTACTAACCAAAGGTATTTGTTTTAAATGACAGCTTACTTTATTTCCTTTAAACCATATTAACTTTTAAACCTGTGGAGAAAACCATATGCAGTAAATTAACATTACTTAGGTTGGTGTAGAACACCAACTCCCAGTTATGCAGACCCTTTTTATTAAGGTGTGTCTTCTTGTCTTGCAGTTGTAGAGGATACAAACAGCTAAAACCTTACTTGGACCTACCTAAATGTACTTGGCTAAAGACAGCCTTAATTATATTACACTCAGACTGCAGGACAACAAAAGGAACCCTCTTAATAAAGGTCTGGTAAAAGGGGTTCAGGTTTTCCAGCTTTTGGACAATTTGACTTAGCTCAAAGCTACTGGCAGGGAACAACTATCGGCTTGCAAAATTAAGCTGTTAGCTGAGCTTTCTCCCCAGTAGCAGAGCAAACTCAGAGAGCTGTAGCTCTCTCTCTTTTTAAGCAAAAATGGCATTGTGATTTTCTTGGGGAAACATTTCCAAGAAGAGCCTAAATGTGGCTCAAGTCCTTTACTTTAAAGACAAATAAGTGCTATCAACAAGGAACAAACATTTCTGCCAAACAACATGAGCTACTTCAATGTTTGTTCAGGGTGTTGCTTGCTGCTTAGGCAAGGGGGGGGGCTGGGTTACTAGAATGGAATATGAACCAAAATACTCAAGAACAACAAGTAACCCAGTCTGTAATATAGGTGCCATTTATATACTGGCTAACTCTACTGCAAAATGCCTCTCTCTCTTTATTTCAGAAGCCCTCCAATTTGTTATCCTTTGTTCAGAAGTATTTATTTACCTCACACAAACCTTGCTCTATTCTTAACCAGATTAGATGCAAAAATAAAAAAAATATCATAGCAGACATTCTTGTCCCTCCTGTTTGCCTGCAAGGCTTTTTGCCCATACCACCATCAAATTACCTTATTCCAATGTACCATGCTAGAAAAACAGAGAAAAATAAGGAAAGGGGAACAAGTTTTTTTGGGGTAGTGTGAGAGGTGGCCAGTCTCCATACAGAAAATCATGTGGGATAGCTTCAGAAGAGGGAAAGATAGTGGTTGCAACCAAAGACAAGATAAAGAATTGGTACATTTTGGAAGTGGCAGGGACTAACCCTGTCACATTTACCACCCTTGAAAGAGGAAACATGTCTTAACAGGTTCCTCCTCGAAATACCCTGGAGGGGTTGGAACTCCCCCCACCCACACTCAGAGTTCCATCTCAGGCCCCTTTTTTGGCATAACTCATAGCGACATCATTCAGGTCAGTTTCAAACCCTGCCCTGGGATAACAAAACCATAACTGGTGATATTCCTACTACCAACATAAGGATTTTACAGTAAGAGTAATATGGCCCAACCCTCTATTTTTTGAGGGTTGGAGGAACTCTGGCCCACCCACTTCCAAAAGCTCCATCTCAGGGTCCCTTTTTTACCTAGAGCACAAATGTGCTAATAATTAATAATAAAAAAAAAATTAAGATACTTAACATATTACTAGCACCCTGAGATCCATCTACTCTCTATGCATTTATTAATTCCTCTTTGCTTGGTGTAATTTCAACCTCTGCCCGGTATCGGGATAAATAATCAGCATTCTTATGTTCACTCCTTTCCTATGCACAACTTTAAATCGGTATGGTTGTAATGCTAAATACCACCTCATTATCGGGATTTTTCTCCGCATTTGATGTAACCAGCAAAGAGGGTTGTGGTGTGTAACAACAGTGAATTCTGATCCCCAAAGATAATATTTATATTTCTATGGCCCATTTGAGGGCCAGACACTCTTTCTCTTACTGTTACTGATTTACGCCTCTTACATGTAACTTCCTACTTATATAAACAATAGGATGTTCCTCCCCATCTATAACCTGTGTGAGAACAGCCCCTAAACCTCCCTGATGCATCAGTCTGCACTAAAAGGTTTTTCAAAGTCTGGGCTTCTTAAAACTGGATAAGCACATAGAGTGGCTTTGATTTGTCTGAATGCTTCATCACATGCTTTTGTCCACTCCACTTTATTGTGTATTTCTTTTGGTTAATTCTGTTAGGGGTCCGCTATAGCTGAAAATCTAGGTATAAAGCTGCGGTAATATCCGAGCTAGTCCTAGGAAGACACAGACTTGTTTCTAGTCTGGGGAATAGCACAGTGTAATACTGCCTCCACCTTACTAACTTCAGGCCGGATGACCCCATTTCCAATTATGTACCCCAGGTACTTTGTTTCCTCTGTCCCAGACTACATTTGTTGGGATTAATGGTAACCCCTGCCTTTTAGTGCTCCAATACCTCTTCTAGATGGCCTATGTGTGTTTCCCAATCTGGACTAAATACCACTACATCATCCAAATAGGCAGCTGAGAATGTAGTATAGGGCTGAAGTGTTTGATCCATGAAGCGCTGGAATGTGGCCGGCGCTCCGTGTAAGCCAAAAGGCATCATTACAAATTCAAATAAGCCCACAGGGGTACTGAAAGCAGTAATCTCTCTGGACTGAGGGGTAAGGGGTATCTGCCAGTAGCCTTTTGTGAGGTCAAGGGAAGATATATATCTGGCACTTCCTAGACGGTCAATAATGTCGTCTATCTGGGGCATGGGATATCTATCAAAAAGGGAAACAGCATGCACCTTACGGAAGTCTAAACAAATGCAAATCCCTCCCTCCTTTTTATTGACTATTACCATAGGTGAGGACCAGGCACTATGTGAGGGTTGTATTATTCTCAATTTTTCCATGGCCCTCACCTCCTGTATTACTTCCTTTCTTATTTGTGCCAGTAACCGATATGGTTTCTGATGAATGGGAATACTCTGGGTTAATCTAATCTCATGCTGTATGCCTACCGCTCGACCAGGTACACTGGTAAATGTGTCAGTATATTTGTTTAACAACTGTTGTAACTGTATGTGTTGTGTTGTAGTCAGTGTAGGATTTATTTGTACCTCCTGATTTTGGCCCTACGTTCCAGCCTCTCTATGCTATGTCTAGTTCAGATTAGTTGGGGTTCAGTTTGTAGATAACCACTCAGATTAACTTCTTTGGGTCTCTCATTACACAGTTTAGTAAGTTGGCATGATATATCTGCTTATTATTTCGTCTGTGTGGCATATATGTATTTACAGGTTACTGGCCCTACCTGTCTAATCACACTGAAGGGCCCTGCCACTTCATTAATATTTTATTTTCACTGGCAGGTAGGAGAAGTAACACTTGGTCCCCTGTGACAAATTGTTTATGTCCCACTCAGTATCATAATACTTCTTCTGTTGGACCTGTTTGTCTCAGTGTTTGATGTGCTAGCGTAACATATCTTTTGGCGTTGTCTTAGAGCCATCATATATTCTAGGACCCCCTTTTTCCTATCTTTGTGTTTTCTTCCCAAGATTCTTTAATAACGTCTAATGGTCCCCTGGGGTTATGACCATAAAGAAGGAGGTAAAGGGGAGTAACCTGTAGATAGCCTGTGGCACTTCTATATGAAAATAGAAGATACGGTAAAAATAGATGCCAATTTCTACCTTCTTATTAACATATTTCTGTAACATTTTCTTCAAGGTCTGAATAAACCTCTCTGTCAAACCTGCCAGTTTGAGGGGTGGTAGGGGAGGTTCAGATGCTTGGATGCCCAGTAACCTATATAACTCTGACAATATTTCAGAAGTAAAGTTTGTTCCCTATCGGTTAATATCTCTTTTGGGATGCCCACCCTACTAATACCTTTGCCAGCTCTTGCCACTCTCTGAGCTGTAACTGTTCTCATAGGTATCGCTCTGGGTACCGGGTAGCATAGTCACAAATGACCAATATAAACCGGTGTTACCTTTAGAGCTGGTCTCCAGGGGTCCTGACACATCCATGGCAATCTTTTCAAAGGGCTGGCTAACTAAGGATGTTTTTGAGGGTACCATATCCTTTGTTTATTCTTGCAACCTTTCTGACATTCAGGGCAACTCTGTACGTACTCTGGCTACCATTTCATGTATTCTAGGCCAATAGAAATGATCTAGAATCCTTTTTAATGTGGTATCCTCCCAGAATGCCCTGCTAGAGGAATGTCATGGGCAAGTTGCATTATCTCTTGAATTTTTTGTGGTACAACCAATTGTAATACCTTATTCCCATCTTTGGGATTGTCCATTCTCTGTATAAAATATTATTCAACAGTAAATATTTGGGGTCCCATCATCATTATCTTTTCCAACTTGTAAAAAAATTGGTTAAGTAATTCATCCTGATTTTGTGCTTGAGATAGTCTCTGAACCATAACTCATAAGTCCATTAATCCTTTCGATCCTGCCAGTCTTTTATTCTTTCTTTTTCTGCCTTCCTTTTCGTGACTTCCGGGGCTTCAAATAGTTCATCAGAAAGGGGAATACAGTCTCCATCTGTTCATTTACCTGTTTTGTTTGTGATCGCGTGGTTACTGCTACCACAGGTGCTAGTTCATTTGTTTCCATCAATTTGGAAAACTCAGGATGGTCCTGACCAATGATCATCGGGACAGGCAAATGAGGTACCACTCCAACTGCCATTTCATTAGTGCTACCATTAATAGTGACTTTCATTGGGGCAGTTGAGTAATAATGGGTGTCTCCATGGATGCAAGTGACCATAGTCCCACCTTCCAGTTTCTCCACCCCTTCCACTAGGTCCACTCTCACCAAAGTTTGTCGACTCCCAGAATCCAACAGTCCTATGATCTTATGGGGTCCCATTTTAACTGTTGTGATGTATGGGGCCCAGTTGGCCAAGGCCAAATGTCCAAAGTCCTTTTTAACTGTTGGGCAATTTCTAATTACATGTCCCTTCTTTTTATAGCCATGACACACTACCTCTGACAGGGGTATTCTCTCCCTCTTCTCTTTTCTTATGTCTGGCTTATTTCTATAAGTATCAGAAGGAAAAGTATTTCTTACCGGATTTGTAACAGGTGTGTGTATGATCCCTGTATATCTTCCCTTGATGGTCTTGCTGCCAGGAAGTCCTCAGCCAATTCAATTGTTTTCAGCTCCTTCAGGCTTGTGTTCACTGACCCACAGTTGCGTCCTGGGAAGAATTCTAATAAATTGTTCAATGGTAATGGTCTCCATTATCTGCTGGATGGTCTTGCTCCCTGGCTGGAGCCATTTGTCACTAAGGTCTTTTAGGTGGCATATATCTCCTGGGGTGTCTGTTGACTGCATCCTCAAGGAACGAAAATGCGGACAGTATGTCTCAGTGTTGATGTCTATATCTCCTGAGTATCTCCTTCTTCACATGATCGTGATCATCGGCCACTTGAATAGCTAAGCGGCTATACACAACCTGTACCCTTCCAGTTAATTGTGGGGCAAGTCGCACAACCCACTGCTCTTTTGGCCATCCACATGTTTGAGCTACCTTCTCGAATGTCGTTAGGTAGGCCTCAATATCATCTGTGTCTTGCAAATGAGCTAGTTTAATATCTCGTGGGCCTTGGGGTCGTTCTGCATGCTCCATCCTGATGGCCTGCAACACTCGCATAGTGTCCGCCCATTTGGCATCCTGACGCCTTCTATCAAGTTCTCTTTCTTTATCCAGTTGGACCTGTGGAGGCACATAGCCACTTCAACAATTCACCAACATCCTCCATCGGTGCCTGTTCCAAATAAGAGCATCGACATCCTTCTCGACATCTTCCGGTTCCAATAGTTCCTTGGCTGGGAATACATCTCCAGGTTCACTATGCTCCTCCTCAGACGTCTCAGACGGTTGTCTTTTAACTCTGGGACGCACATCAGGTAATCCAGTCAGTAACTGGGCCCCAGTCTGGGCCACAATCTGTCTTGTAAGGATGCCTTGTGGTTGTCCACCACCACCATGTCCACCTTGGGCATCCAGACAAATACCCGCCGCTTTGTCTCTCTTCCTTACCCTGGACAGAGATACGGCAAAAAAAAAATCCACTTCTGACACCAAATGTAACAGTGTGGGATTTTTAAAGATGGACAAAACTCCAGTAAGGTGCAACCCACTTAGCTATGTGGGAAATTTTATTATAAAGGAAAAAAAAAATATATATAACTCAGTCTTACGTCTGGCACCTTTTTCAGTATTCACTTCATCTTGAACCAGCTTGTTACAAAATCACAGATTTTCAAATGGTAAAACAAAAGAAAAATACACAGATGGTCTATACTCAAAAATGGTGGATCCTTCCTCCACCACTGATCAGCAACAACTGACCCACGATCCCTCGAGACCTGTTCAGGTAAAGTTTTTTATTCCCTCCCACCTGATCAGGTGACACTGTATCTTCAGCAGAAAGATAACTCTTTTAATAGCTTTAAAACAATATTGTACACATTTTAGATTGCTATATTCACACTAAGCAATCTATTGCAATATTCTCTCAAAATAATGTATTGTGCTAAGGTTTTTCTATCCCATAGTACATTCCCCTGTGTTTGAGGACAGGTCCTTAATTATAAAAATAGCCCACAAGGGGCCGCTGATTCACTATAGTCCAAGCCAGAATGCAGCTGACTCTCACCACAAACAGACTTCTGGAGGTTGAGAAGAGCTCTGCTTCAACTATAGCTACTAACCAAAGGTATTTGTTTTAAATGACAGCTTACTTTATTTCCTTTAAACCATATTAACTTTTAAACCTGTGGAGAAAACCATATGCAGTAAATTAACATTACTTAGGTTGGTGTAGAACACCAACTCCCAGTTATCTGAGACCCTTTTATTAAGGTGTGTCTTCTTGTCTTGCAGTTGTAGAGGATACAAACAGCTAAAACCTTTCTTGGACTTACCTAAATGTACTTGGCTAAAGACAGCCTTAATTATATTACACTCAGACTGCAGGACAACAAAAGGAACCCTCTTAATAAAGGTCTGGTAAAGGGGTTCAGGTTTTCCAGCTTTTGGACAATTTGACTTAGCTCAAAGCTACTGGCAGAGAACAACTATCGGCTTGCAAAATTAAGCTGTTAGCTGAGCTTTCTCCCCAGTAGCAGAGCAAACTCAAGTGCTGTAGCTCTCTCTTTTTAAGCAAAATGGCATTGTGATTTTCTTGGGAAACATTTCCAAGAAGAGCCTAAATGTGGCTCAAGTCCTTTACTTTAAAGACAAATAAGTGCTATCAACAAGGAACAAACATTTCTGCCAAACAACATGAGCTACTTCAATGTTTGTTCAGGGTGTTGCTTGCTGCTTAGGCAAGAGGGCGTGGTTGGTTACTAGAATGGAATATGAACCAAAATACTAAGAACAACAAGTAACCCAGTCTGTAATATAGGTGCCATTTATATACTGGCTAACTCTACTGCAAAATGCTCTCTTTATTTCAGAAGCCCTCCAATTTGTTATCCTTTGTTCAGAAGTATTTATTTACCTCACACAAACCTTGCTCTATTCTTAACCAGATTAGATGCAAAAATAAAAAATATCATAGCAGACATTCTTGTTGTCCTTCCTGTTTGCCTGCAAGGCTTTTTGCCCATACCACCATCAAATTACCTTATTCCAATGTACCATGCTAGAAAAACAGAGAAAAATAAGGAAAGGGGAACAAGTTTTTTTTTTTTGGGGGGGGGTATGTGTAAGGAGGTGGCCAGTCTCCATACAGAAAATCACAGGGATAGCTTCAGAAGAGGGAAAGATAGTGGTTGCAACCAAAGACAAGATAAAGAATTGGTACATTTTGGAAGTGGCAGGGACTAACCCTGTCACAGACTTGATGTGAGCTGTCTTTTGTTTTCTGTGTGGATGTGCATGATTAGTGTTTAAACAAAGTAGCAGAATGTCAGGAAGGCTAATTCCTACTCTGTGGATTTATACTGAAATATTTAAATCATTGCTGTCTAAGTAAATCATGGAATTAATCAGTTTGTCATTTTTATGTGCTGTGATAACAGTGTGTTCCCTGAGTTGTACCTATGAAGGAGTGAATGGCTGTTACTTGACATATATGAATGTAGATATCATTTTAAAGTAAAATAACTATTAATAGTTTGTGTAGCCTCAGCACCATATAGGACACTGATTAATACTTGTTACACTGACTACTATAGGTATCAGATGCCTAAATTTTGAAGATTTTCTGCAAAGTATTACAGAACATTGAACTCCTGCAGCCTATCTGAATGACAGTGACTTGTCATGGTGCTGAAGCAAAGAGTGACACTCACCTCTCTGTCCCTGAAACATTGGCCATTTTTAGATTCTCTCTCTCTTAGACCAATTGGTGCAAGATGGTAACTTCTCACTTTCCTGGAATTCCAATGGAAATTTGCTTGGCCTACCTTTTTATCATTGAAATTTTTTAAAGGCATATGGTTTTACATCATCTTAGCACTGCCCGATGGGCCAGACTCTATAAAGACAAGTTGCTTCATATGGCCTTGTCTGCTCCCACTTGTCATACCATTGCCTTTTACCATACTCAGTTACGGATGGCTCTAGCTGAGAAGTGTGGAAGGGTGTGGGAATAGACAACAGACACAGCAATAGATTTTGAAACACACTGGCTGCTTAGTGTGAATTTTATTTTCTCTCAAAAATTAACTCAGAAAAACTAGAAATAAACTAATAAATGTAGCTCTAACTTGAGCTTTTAGCACTACTCTTCCCCAGTACTGTAGATGCTGCTACAGAGTAGAGATACTTTGCATCAGTCGTCTCTACCATCATCTGTGTATTAACCAACAGTGCATATAGTAGGTACCACTCACTAGGCTCATCTGCCTGAAACGAGCACAAGATTTTATACTGTCTAGCTACAGCATCATACATGTCACATGGTCTATTGATCTACCCCCAAACTAATACTTCAAGATTTATACGCTAATACCGGCATTTGGGGGGATCAAATAGACCTAACATGAGTTAACAGAGTGCATGATATGCTCAGGTATTTGTATTTTTATTTCATCTTTTATTTAAATCTAAGTTTCAAGTTGCATAAATAAAGGTTCATTATAGTATTAATCCCCGCCTATTATGTAGTGTCATAGACTTAAGGTTGCTATAAATAAGCCTCTGTCTGGGCTGCTGGCTTCTTAGAGCAGACCTAGACAACCTAACAACAGGTAAGAGGCTGTATCCTGTTTTCATTTTATTATTTATTTATTACATAAAACAAATAACATTCCTATGGGTTCATAATATTACTGGCACCAGTAAACTATCATTTTGTCATAAGAGTTTTATTTGTGAAAGGGACCAAGTAGATGTTGGCTGAAATGTATAGCCAATGGCCAACATTTCCTTTGGGCCCATGTTCACAATTATAGCTTTCCAGCTACACAGCAGTCTTTCAAATCCTTTGTATCAGGTTTTTTTCACTTATTCACATTGACTCAATCCCCATTGAACTCTCTGGGGCCCGTGCACTTTTTGCTTCGCTTTTGTGCACACATTCCTCCCTTTTGGCTGCACCGCTGTGAGACAGTTGCACCGTTCATCACAGTGGGAGCTTTCCTTGCTCTGACTGTTGCTAAGGTGACATAGTGCGGCTAATTCATATGCCTCAAGCTGCAGTCAACTCAAAAGCTGCTAAACTATTTTAATCTGTAAACTGCAAGCAGCAGTTTCACTTTTTACAGCTGGTCATGTTAATACCAGCCCCTCAGGAGCATATGGGGCAAAAGTAAAATAGAGCAACACATTTGTTTAAGGGAGCAGTTACGGGTGTGCAGCTGCACAATTTGCCAACCAGCACACCCCGTAACCTATAACCTAAAGCATTTTTACAAAGGGTACCTATGCAAACACCAGGACCTCTAAGATGCAATATGATTATGTCAAACACGTAGTCTGGTGTGGGTATACAACAGAACATCATATGATATCCCTAAATTATGGGGCTTTCTTTTTACGCTTTTCCCACTAGAACAGGAACATTTCTATAAACATCAGCATTGGGACCAGTGTGCTCTGCAGACACTTCACCCATACTAACATGGTCCAGTGCACATAACTATGTGGTGAGTTATTCTAGTCCCTAATATTTCCAAGGCTATAAATACATCAGGACTCTAGAAGATGATGGGTGCACATGCATGGTGATGCTGTGTTCGAAGGGTTATCAGTTCAGAAGAATGAAAAAATGCACTCACCCCAGTCAATGAGGACATGAAACACAGTTTCTTTTAGGCCACAGCCTAGTTTATTGTTGCCAAAAGTATCAGGACATCAACAATACCAACATCCTTATGTTTCACCTCCCACTGGTGGCTTCATCAGGACTCTGTCACCATAGGGGCATGAATTTTAACAAAGACACCTGAGACCAGGAAAGGAAATACAGGGGGCAGAATAGACAGGAGAAACTTTGGTAGAAGGATACCCTACCAAGGGTGAAAAATGAATGCGATAGTAAGTCAGAAAGGAACAAATGCTGCTGCAGCAGGCTTTGAGAGGATAGAGAACGGAAGAGTCTTAAGGTGCTTTTCTAGATTCAGGGGGGTATCCACCTGCCACAAAAAGGAATCCAGTTTCTTTTATATCTGGGACCAGGTACTTCCCTCTTTGCAGGGCATTCATGACTGAAACCACATATGGAGGGCCACTTATTAAGTGGGATTGATATATTGTAGGTATATGCAGTTTCAATTACTATATACTGTACAGTAACATGTTTACACCCCACTTAGATTACACCTGATGGGAAAACTGGAATTGAACACTTGTACTAGACGTTGGAACGATGTGGGGATATTATAACATATTTTTTGGGAGGAGATTAGGCAATGTTTAGACCCTCTATTGGGGCTGCAGCATTTGTTCACACTTGAGATTTGTATTCTGAGTGAGTATCATCTAGGCCCGATCGGTAAACAGGAACCGCACATCGCTTTAATAGCATCTTGTGTGAAGAAAATTATTCTCAGACACTAGTGTCACAAGTTCACTCCCATTTATAGGGAATGGTATCAGGAGATATGTTTTGCCCTTCAAGCCAAGAGGATTATAGCAAATATCTCTGGTAAAAGGAAGAGATATTGTCGAGTGTGGAAGCCCCTCTATGTTCTGTTGACACTTAATGCTGACTCATATTTGACCATCTGGGAGAGACAGACTTTTTCATTGGGGATGATCAGTACAGGTCCATCTGCTGACACCTGCAGGTCTTACTTTTTTGTTTCTTTTTTCTTGTCCCTTCCTTTTTTTGTTGTAAAGTGGAATCTTGCTCTGTTACCTGTCATGGAGATGTGGATGCTTGCCTTCATAAGACCCTAGATTTTTGACATGGAATCTGCTAGGGTTGAGTTGGTCTCTGGGAAAAATGGGAGCATTGGGTTGGATGGGAGGTTTGAGTGATTTGTAGAGGGATGTTGTAGTCAAGAACTCTGTTCTTTGATTTCTGGGTAGGAGATATTGCCTAAGTAACCTGTTGTACTTGCTTAGTTACTGCACTTCTTACTGCAATTTTTTATTTGAACTTGTTATAACACAAGCTGTACCTTGCCTGCTTCATTGTTCATGTATTTGTGTGTTCTTGTCTGATTTAAAAGCAATACAGTTAATTAAATAAAAAAAAATAAACATTTTCAAGCATCGCCCCGTGTCCTCCAGTCCCTGCATCTGTGGTTGTTTGCTTGGGGACATGCCAGGTGTTACAAGAGCATGAGTTCTGGGCCCGCTGGGTGGGGGTGGGTGCTGTCCACCACTGTGGGGGTACTGTTTCCTGCTGCTAGGTGGTGGGGCAGGTGCTTCCAAAGGTGTGGCAGTCACAGGTCTCTGCTTGTTGTGGCAGTCATTGCTGACTCTGTTGTCAGTGCACTGGTCCTGCGCTGTTTTTGTGGTCGCAGTCGGTGTGTTGCTGTATCGACTGTAGCTGTGCCTGTTCACGAACTAGTGTTATGAATCCGCTGGGGTGGCTGAATTGGGAAATCTGTATTTCAATCTCTGGTTATTTGGTTGATATATACAGAGTTTGTGGGACAGCAGTAGTAAGGGTTTCTTCTACACTGGTATTACATGGGGTTTTAGTTAATGTTCTTAATATTGGTATTGTACTGTACTTTTGGACTTCCATTTTGCTGTGTTGCTGTTGGGGCCCTGGATGGGAGGAATGGGGTTCCTACCCCTTGGTTATTTTATTTATAGGAATGGATGAGGTGGTCTCATTCATATCCACATGCACTCATCACATAGATACATAGATACATAGATACATAGACAGTGTCGGCAGATAAGGGCCTATGGCCCACCTAGTCTGCCCATTTGAGCTTGTAAGTTCAGTTTGTTTTCCTAGAAGTCTATTTCCCCTTACCCCTGACCTCTAGAATTCCTTTATGTCTATCCCATGCATTCTTAAATCCCGTGATTGTTTCAGCCCCCACCACTTCCTCTGGCAGGGTGTTCCACTTGTCCACCACCCGTTCTGTGAAGAAATTCTTTCTCATGTTTCCTCTGATACGTCCTCCCTCCAACTTCATCCCATGCCCTCTAGTCCTGAAACATCTTTTCGCTTAAAAATAGTGTTTTCCTGCACCCTGTTCCTCCCTGTAAGATACTTGTATGTCTCTATCATATTCCCTCTCTCCCTCCTCTCCTCCAGGGAGTACATGTTCAGTTCCTTCAACCTGTCTTCATAGGACTTGTGATGCAACCCATGCACCATCTTTGTTGCCCTCCTCTGAACCTTCTCTACCCTGACTATGTCCTTACGTAGGTATGGTCACCCTCTATATGTATATGCTTATGTATGCTGATTGTATGCATGTTATTAGTTTTTCTCATTTTCCTAGAATTTTTTTTATTGGCTTTAATATTCAATCAAATCAATAAATCAATCAATATTTTATTTATATAGCACCCATCTCCATTCAGACTCTGGGTGCTGCACAATAAAACAGTTCAACACATTTAAAATACAACAGACACATTTAGAATAACAATAGAATAATTAATAAGAACATAGAGCTCTTCTCTACTTAAATTCTGAATATTGTATAGCTGATTGTTGCAGATTTTCAAGTTGGCTCAGTGGCAATGAGGGTTGAAGCACTGGATGCCACACCTGGACCCAGGAGCAGTCATCAGCGGTTGGAATAGTCAGTTGCAATTCAACGCAGTTGCAATTATTTGCAATTGCATTGGATTGCAGTCATAACATAGTGGAGTTGAAATCCACTGCAGCTGACTATTCCGGAACCCATTCAGGTTTGTTTTTGTGGTGCACTGCAGTGTGTTTTCTTTTTTTTTTCTTTCCTGGAGGGGAGGAGGGGGGCCAGGGAGGCAGAAAATATCTAACTGTTCTCAACCTCTGGCACGTAGCATTATAAGCCAATAATACTCACCCCTGGCTCCTGGGCATGAAACATCCACAAATCAGGAGAGCTAGAAGGAGGAGCCAGAAGCTTGAGAGTGTCCGTGACTGGCTTCATGAGGTGGTGGGGAGAGCATGCCTAGGTAGGAGACGGACTGTCAGGAGGGAGGCATCGGTGTTGGTGTGTTGGCAATGCAGCGAGCAGCATTTTTCTGCAGGAATGAAGTTTGGCAGTTTGGCCTTTAATTTAGAAATAAGTTAACTGTGTCCACTGTCCTGACATGTCCAGTGCCTGGAGATAGACTAGCGTGTGGCTGGGCAGGTCCTAGTCAGTCCTCCAGCAAAGCCAGGTGGCAATCGTGTGAAGGCAGCAAGTCAGTGGTCTGGTCAGGATCAGCCCATGACCCCGTTGGCTGGGCCCATTAGGCGACTCTCAGTCAGGTCTTCAGTGTTGGCAGGGAGTGGTAGGCACACTAGTTGCAATGTGTGGAGTAACAGTGTGGATGTGGGTCTGGGTTGGGCGCCAACTGTGTGGATTGGGAGGAGGGAACACGCAGTGCCAAAAAACACCACCAGCACCACCGAGTAGAGCAGTAGTGGCAGCCTAAGTCATGAAGCTACCCAATGATGCTGTCTGAATCATCATCCGACACTTGACCGAACTGGCAACAAGCTACTACAGTGAGAAATGTACTATATGGGATGTGTATGTAAGGCCCGCCTGCACTTGGCAGTGGGCAGTAGGAGGATGGTCTCTCACAGACTACTCTGTCTGTGTGTCTGCTGCATGCCTAGCTGGCTTGTCTGGCTGGTTAAGGGCTTGGGGGCTGTGGGGCCCGGGGGGCTGAACATGAAAAGCTAAGGTGATCGATCATCATTGATCTACTGCTGGCAGACCTGCAGGGCTGTCTCTGACTGTGGTGTCATTGTGAGTAAGTCAGAGGGGCATAAATAATTCCTTTTGTTTCTGGCCATTTATGAAGTTATAATGCTGCTAAATCCCAAATGCTAAAAACAGAGCTGTTTCCTGACCTTAATCCACCAACATGCCTCCACGTAGTCACATGCAGTCCCATTTTGTGATGTCAGAAGGCAAAGACTATGTGTACACATGCCCATTGATTTGGGGGGGTGACTTTTCCATACATTTTATTAACTTTAATAGTCAAAAGTTTAATAAAAAAAATTCGAAGTTAAAAAAGTACAACAAACTACTACATAATACTATTCGAGCGATGGTGAAAATTGAAAAAATTGGTTGGATTTTCTTCAGTTAGTTGAAGTCAGAAATTTCAAACTAGTTGAAAAAATCAGTCATAATGTGTGGTAAATCAGTCATAATTGTTTTTTCAACTTACTAGCCACACCTCGTGCCATATCGGTGACCTGGGTTTGGGAGCAGACTTGGTTTGTCAGGGATCAGAGGGAGTGGAGAGGATTGAGCATCCAGAGGACTGTTCTCCTCTCCTGGGGTGGACTCCTGGAGTTTTCCTGCTTTGTAGCGCTCCCAGTGGAGATCGGGAGCACTACATGCCGGTGGGGACTTGAAAGGGGGAGATTACAGATATTTTTCTTCACTGTATCACTCTAATAGCAAGACTGATATAATAGAGGTTTCACCTAATTTGGTTAAGGTTGCTTTAGCCTCTACTATTGAATCGGTTATTATTTTAGACAATTCTACAATTACATTTCAGCAGGAGGGGGATAGGATTAGAGATAAAAGGTGGCAATGTAATACAAGTTTTTTGAATGACCCCCTCAATTATATGATAGAATTTGTGGGGAGGTTAGGGACTGCCTTACTCTTAATTACACTGGTGAGGTTGCCCCAAAGTTGGTGTGGGAGGGTCTTAAAGTCTCCATGTCAGGCAAAATAATTTCTTATGTTACAGTGCATAAAAAAGCGAGAATTCTCAGCTGTCCTCTTTGGAACAACAGTTGTCAGCCCCAGAGCAGCAGCATGAAGCGAAGTTTAAGGATTCTTCTCTTATTTTGTTCAATTCAAACTTTATTAACAAATTTTCCACAATACAGGGGGCAGAATTAGTGACATATTCACAAGATAACAGTGCAAAGTAACCTCTGCCCCACCCCTTCCCCCCAATACAGCAGCACACTAAGATATTGTAATATAATATCATATTACCATGAGCCATGGTTGGACTAAGGCGAACAATTACCTATATCTCATTTATTCATACGAACAGTAAGTAGAGTGTGAAAGGGATCCCAGATATGCTTGTAACTCTGTTGCCTGTTATAGAGATTCACAATAGCTTTCTCAGTATGAAGGTTCACAAGGATTTCATGAACCCATTCTTGATATGATGGACTAACATCATCCTTCCAATGCTTAAGTATAACTTTTTTAACAGATAATGTTATCATAGATATGTGAAATCTCCAAGCTTTAGTTTCTATAGGAGACAAATCTCCTAATAGGCAAATTTCAGGAGTAAGGCTATCCTGCAAACCCAATAAAGGGTCCAATTTAGTTTTAATTGAGTTCCATAGTGGAATTATTTTGGGACATGACCAAAATATATGGAGAAGCGTCCCTTCTTCCTGAGAACATCTGGTACACCATCCTGATTCAAGAAGATCCCATTTCTCCAGTTTTACTGGGGTGTAATACAAGTTATGCAAGATGTGGTATTGCATAAGTCATAGTCTGTGTTGTGACACATACCTGTGACAATACTGCCATAATGCAGACCAATTAAAGGTATGCTGGGGAAAGACAGAGGCCCAGTAATTAGTAGGACCATAGTGACCACCATACCACCATTGAAAAAGGGTTTGATATATCTTTGAAATTACCTTGGAGGGTCCTAACAGGGAAGAAAGCTTGGGTATTAATGAAAATGCCGGAGGACGGGGAGGTGTACTACCAAGTGAGGTAGTGAGGAGGTGCCTTAATTGAAGAACCTTGAAGTGATAGACTGCTGGGATATTAAATTTCTGGATGATATCAATTACAGGGAGCCAAGCTCCCTCTTCATCAAGGAAGGTAGATACTATTCCTTCCCCTAGTTGGGGCAACCACATAGAAGGGATCCACTGCTTGTTTATAATGAAGGACAGGGAATTCCGAACGGATTGAGACAGTTCCAGATGTGGTTCGTAATGCAAAAAGGAGAACAATTGTGCATGAAATTTTAAGGAGATCATAAAAATTGGACATTTATGGATTTCTTGCAGAAAGGAAGACTTGACATAAAGCAGAGTTAGGGGGTCCAAATTCATAGACTGGATAAAGTCTAATTCGATGTTAAGCCAGACCGGCCTCAAATTATCAGGCCCCGGGTATGCCCACTTAAGGTATTTTAATAGATGGCTAGCCCAATAATAAATTGCCAGGTGAGGAATACGTAACCCCCCATCCAATTTTGGGCCACCAGTTTATGGTATGCTAAACGGGGGTGCTTGTTGGACCAGATGAAATTAGTAAAGAGTCTGTGCATTTTCTGAAACCAGGATAGTGGAATAAATTAATTTAAGTGGGATAGAGGGTAAAAGAGACGAGGAAATACATTCATTTTAATTATACTGATATGGCCCCATAATGAAATAGGGAGCTTCGACCATCTATCAAGATCCTGGATAATCACCTGAGAAAGGGGTTCTAGGTTTTCTTTGAACCACATAGATGGATTACATGTAAGTCTAATGCCCAAATATTTGAGAAATCCAGGTGTCCAAGACAACCCAAAGGGGGTGACGTCATACTTGAAGACTTTATGATTAAGGGGAAAAATGGATAATTTATTAGAATTCAATTTGTAATTTGAAAAAGAACTAAATTTTGCAATCTCAGTTAACATGGCTGGGATAGATGTAACAGGATGGGATAGATGAAGAAGAAGATCATCAGCATATGCCGTGATCTTTACCACTCTGTTACGTGTCGGTATACCTTGTATTTTCGAGTTATCTGAAATGTTTTGGATAAGTGGTTCCAGGTATATATTAAATAACAAGGGGGAAAGGGAACAACCCTGCCTTGTCCCCAAATGTAAAAGGAAGGGCTTTGAAAATGCCCCATTACCTGAAATCCTAGCTGAGGGAGTCTGATAAAGAGCACAAATCCAGTCTATGAATATAGAGGGAAAAGCAAATGCCTTGAGAGACTGGAATAGAAACTTTCAGTTCACACGATCAAATACCTTCTGGGCATCCAGGGACACCAGAACAGTTGGAAAGGTAGCGTCCCTGGACTCTGAGAAGACATGCGAAAGGGTACGTAAGTGATCTGACGATGACCGCCCCCTCATAAATCTAGCCTGAGACTTGCCAATAAAATATGGGAGAACCAGGGTAATCTTATCAGCCAGTATCTTTGACAGGATTTTGATATCCTGGTTCAAAAGAGATATGGGCCTATAGCTCTGTACTAGCTCAGGGTCCTCATCAGGTTTAGGGAGGAGAACTATCAAAGCTTCAAACATATGGGGACCCACAACTACCCCGGAAAGGATAGGGATGAACAACCAGGGGAGTACCGGTGCTAATTGTTCCAGGAATACCTTATAGAATAGGAAGGAAAACCCATCCGGCCCCGGGACTCTGTCCAAAGGCAAGGCCTTGATAACCTCGGTTATTTCATCTAAGGATATAGGGGAGGACAGAAATCTCTTCTGTGAGTCAGACAGAGAAGGGAGATGAGCCTCCCAAAGATAGGCCTCTAATGCCTCCATTGGGGGGGATTCTCCATGTCCCTATATAGCTGCTCATAGTACCACACAAACTCCTGCACAATCTCTGAAGGGGATGACCTCAGGAATCCATCCAATTGAGCCCTCACAGGTGGAATAAATCTTGCTGATTCCTGTTGTTTTATCCTTAAGGCTAACAAGCAACCAGCTTTTTCTCCCTGGTCAGTGTAGCTGGCTTTAGTACAGATGATGGCCTACTCAGCCTTTTCCCTTAACAAGTCCAGGTACCTATCTTTAGCTACCAAAGTTTCTGCCTGTGTTCTTCTGTGGTACTAGGGTATAAGTTAGCCTCTAGGGACTGAACCTAAGATAATAATGATAATAATTCAGCCTCCCAGACTCTTTTCCACTTTGTTGCCAAGCTGATCAGAATCCCCCTCATGTAGGCCTTAAAAGCACCTCATACAATGTCTGGTGCCATGCCTTCTGTTGAGTTAACTGAAAAGAACAGATCTATCTGCTCTTTAACTTGTTTGGAAAATCGAGCATCCTTTAATAGTTGCTCATTCAATTTCCACCAAGTCTCTTTTTTAGGGATATTAAGAGAGGCCAAACAGCGTATTCACTAAAAATACCACCAACAGCTTAATCTGGTTCAAGGTCAGTTGGCATTCATCTGTATCCCCTTCCCCCGGGTCGTGCCTGAAAATAGGCAGGATTTGTCTAGTGCACTTACCCGGTCAACAAAAGCTAAATAAATAAATAAATATCAACAGGGAGTGATCAGATATAGGTCCTGGTTAAATTGAGGCAGAAGTGACCCCCGGCAAGAGAGATTGGGATATTAGTAAATAATCAATGTGGGACTGTGTCCCATGCACTGGCGAAACAAAAGTATACTCCCTACTATTGGGGAGTAGCACTGGCCATAGATCACATAACCCACATTGATCTAATAAGTCCTGAAATGCTCTCTGTCCAGGGGAAAGTCCCCTCAGTACTGAACTTGACCTATCCATGATAGGGTCCGATACAAGATTAAAATCCCCTCCCATTATTATCATTACAGGAAGCAAAGGGAGTATAAGGGTAATAAGCTTCATAAAGAAACTAGGGCTGTCCTTGTTGGACCCATAAATACTACATGGTAAGAGTGGCATGGACCAAAGAGTGCCTTGGACTAGGACATATCCACCACCTGGATCCCTGAGGACTTGTGTAAATATAAAGGGAATACATCTATTGACAACCAGCATGACCCCACAGCTGTTGGTGGACCCTTGGGCAGCAAAAACTTGCCCCACTTGTTGCCTCCTAAGATGAAAAGCTTCAGAATCTAATAAGTGGGATTCTTGTAAAAACATGACCTGGAATTGCAACAGGTTCAGGTGTTTCAGCACCTGATATTGTTTAGGTTTTTTCCTTATCCCTTTCACATTCCAGGTTGCGAAATTAATATTGCTAGCCATCTAAGTTAGTAATAAAGGAACACATGTGTAACATCCATATATTAATACAGAGATATAAAAACTCCATAGCCCCTTGAAGACTGCAATACCATCATCCCAACCCTTCCCCCACTTAACCCATAAAAACACCTAACTCCCCTAAGCCCTCCTCCATCTCCCTTGAACCCCACCCTCCCCCATATTCTTCCCAGACAAATGTTCTGCTACTACCTTTAATCCCTTCTGTCCCCTCTGACCCTTTTGAAGTGATAGAACTCCCTCTGTAGTCTGATAACCATATGCCCACTTGTGGGGAGAGCACAACTTATTCCATGGAGGAAGGAAGAGGAGGGGGCACCCCCCCCTTATCCAGACCTGACCAGGATCTATTCTTTGCCCCACTTAATAACACTAGGCACAAGAAAATGCTGAACAAAAAAGAAAGGGAAATTTCTCCATAATAACTAAGGCACTACTCCCCTCTAGTGGGCAAAATGAGGAATTAACTTGATGTAAAACACCAGTAGAGTAACCAGACATGACAACATCTCCTTCGATGTCCCCCCATATAAATCAAAACATAGACAGTGCACCTGTTTAAAACCTTGGCGCTACCTCAGATATAATAACAATTCAGTCCCTCTAAATAAAAAAGACAGAGAGTCCGAGCAAATTATCAGCAGGTAGAAGGGAGCCATCAACCGAATAGGGCTCCAAACCAAAATGATATTCTTTCCCAGTAGAATCAGGAAGAGCAACCAAGATCAGCTCCTTAACACAGGCTACCTTGCTGAAAAGTAGAGATAAATACACTCAGCATATTAGAAGCGTAACCCCAACAGGTCTATAGATCTTAGAACCATCCGAGTGTCCTTATTCCTCGCGAGGAATCAGCTCCAAGGTGGACTGCATCAAGTGCCTCGAAACAGGTCTGGAAGGGCTGTTTTGAGCTCTTCTTTGGCTGCATCAGCATCTTCGAAGGACACCCAGGATCCTGCAACCATGACTTGTAGCTTCATGTGGTAAATCAAGCGAAAATGAATACCCGTAGCAATAATCTTAGAGACCAGAGGATGGAAAGCTTGTCTGCGCTGTCAGATAGTTAACGGCAAATCCTGGGTCACCCAAAACCTCTTCCCCTCCCACTGCAGGTCCTGTATCTCTCAGACTGTGGCCAGAAAATGCTGCCTCTCTAGATAATTCAGAAAGTGCAAAATCAGTGGTTCGGGTGGAGATCCTGGTTGAGGCGGGGGACCCAGGGCTCTATGCATCCTCTCAATAATATAATTGGGGCCACAGAGTGAAGGACCTGCCACTTTGCACACCAGTTTCTGGGAGAACAATACTGCATCAGGGCCCTTTTCTTGCTCCAGGAGCCCAATAATCACAATATTATTTCGTCGGCTGTGCCCCTCTAAATCTTCCAACTTCAGCTCCATCTTAACAAGCTTCTGGCGCAGTCCAAGAACCTCAGAATCCCTTTTCTCCAACTGCCGCTCTAGAGAGACCAACCTGGTCTCATTATCCGAAATTCTCCTCACTGTTTCCTCCACAGCAGCAGCACAGACAATGCTTTTATTTCAGCAGCCATGCTCTGCAATTCATCTTGAAATGGATGAACTGAGCCAAAGATAATGCAGCGAGAGCTCTCTGCTTCTTTGGAGCCTTCTCCGGCGTTATGGGTGGCGTATGCCGGGGGCCCATTTTCTTCATCTCTACCTCCATGATTCAGGCTTTCCACACTTCCCCTCGATCTAGTCATCTGTCAAAGGTCTGAAAACGGAGCCGCACTGAATTATAGAGCTAAAGGGGGAGATTTAAATGATAAATTAGGTCTAGATGGGTCAGAGCACTGGAGAGAGCGTCCTCTCAGGCAGCCAGCATCACGTGACTCCAGGATTCCTCTCTTATTTATCGCATGCAGGATCTTCATTTCCAAATTAACTCCTTAAATAACCAGCAAGTGGGATTCAGACTGTGTAGGACTAAGCAGGCTTACTTGGAGGGAGGTAAATGCAAGGGTCAATTAACTGGTTTATCAGCTTAAATGAATGGAAAATTCTTATAAAATTCCAGGGATTCAGCATGGGATTCTCTGATTACAGATCCGGAAGGGGTAAATTCTGCTTTTGAAGAATACTACTTTCAGTTTTATGCTTCCAGAAGAGTTCAGGGAGCTTCGGTCTCAGACATTCACAAATTGTTATACTCGTTAGTCCTTCCTATCCTTACATTGTAATAACAACAGCAACTAGATGGCCCTATAATGTTGCTTGCTGTTCAGAGAGCAGTTATCCAGTTGAAAAGTAATAAAAACCCCAGACCTGATGGAGTCCCGGTTTAGTTTTATAAGGTACTGGGAGATTTAATATACCCTCTACTTGCACCTATTTTCATGGAGGCCTGACAGATGGGGGAGCCCCCTTCCAACTATGAATGATAAAGTTATCACCGTTCTGTTTAGAAAGGATAAGTACCCCTTCTTGCATTCTAGTTATCATCCTGTCTCACTCTTTAATATTGATTATAAAATTATGGCAAATGTTTTTGCTGTTGGGTTTCTGTACTGTTGAGTCTGATTTATCCTGATCAGGTGAGATTCATGGGGGAGGGAGTGATGGGGCAGATCATACTCATCACTTGGCTGATTTAATTTTGGCCTCCGCATTGTCATCTGAACCCACTGAGGTGGTGGTTGTAGACATGGGGAAGGCTGTGACACTTGGACAGCTGGTTCTGATTACTCTACGATTTTTGTAATATAAAAATGTAATGTGATTGTCTGTCATGAGAAATCCTGTGCTTCTGGGATGACCCCTCCCCAGGTATCACTTAAACTGACAGGATATATGTTAAACAGCAGATCTCTATAATATGACTAACTTACAAAGACTTGTACTTTATGGTCTTGTTCAGCTGTTTTTCTTTGAAGCCAAAGAAAATGAAAATATCCATTTTACGGCGTCTTCAGAGGAAGCACAGTTAATTGCACCTGGTGTTACAAAGCATATTACACCTCAGTGAGATCTAACAGTTAGTCATAGAAAGTGCTTTGATGTCTTTGTGAAGCAGGAAACTGCTCATGGATGAAAGAAGATACTGGCAAATCACAGACTTAATTGGGAAGTCATATGGGGCAATGAGTTTTTGCTGATGTCAATGTATTTAATTTACCTCCTGAGTGATAAGAGATCCTGGTTGTATAATTTTAGTATTTTTTTTTATACTTTTTCCCACCTTAAGCCACCAGACTGTCTTACCCTTGTCATATCAGGCATCCTCCTCAGGTCTCAGGCTGCCATCTCCTGGGAATCTTTTAGCTCCTACTGCAGGTCCCGAGGTTACCCCTGTGGCTTGCCCCCATGGCGAAGTGGAGGGGAGCTGTCCCCCTGCTCTACCCGCAAGACAGAACCCAGTGTGCCACATATCCACGGTGCCAAAATGGTCCCCCTGCTGGAGACGACAATCAAGCCACCACATCTGGTGCCCTTATTTCTGCTTTTCTCCCCATTGACATCTGTGGCATGCAATGACGCCTAAGGACTCGAGAATGCGCATGTCCATATACTCACTAATCCAGGCTTCAGCCACAGTCCATCCCCACAGATCCTGCCAATGCTCCAGAGATACCCAGCCATCGCCAGGGGCCACTCGAGCACCAGCAGCAGCACCCCTCCCTCCCAGAGAAGGAGAGCAGTCCTATGGACACTCAATCATCCTCCTCCCCTACTGACCCCTGTTGACCCAGGCTCATTCCCGAACCCAGGTCACCAGCATGGACCGAGGTGTGGTGTCCAGTGCCTCAACCCTCAGTGCCAGCGGGCCAGCTCTGGTTGTATAATTTTTAATAAACAGAGGAGCAAGGTGACATCATGGAGGAGGTAGTTCAAAGACAGTTTTTAATTATACTGTGGCTGACCTTTAGAGACATTCTTGTTTGGACTCTCTGAAGCAACAACATCTACTTCAAGCGCTGTTAGAAGATATCCATTAGATAGACACGTCTAAGTGTTTGGTGGTAGGAATTTGTTTGCACTTTTTTAAACCTTGTTGTTTTCGGTGATTGTATGCATTGTGCTATATTGTTCTGTATTTACAATTTACATTTTTATCTATTTTAAAGTAAACCTCTATTTTAAATAGACTGATTGGTGTGCCTTTGAAATTCTTTCTTTGACAAGTAAAGCATATATGGTTAAAGTTGACATTGTGCATAGCTTAATGGTAATACCAAACTTGGAAAAGGTAAGAGTTTATCTGAAGTCTTTCATAGAGTTTTTAAGGGTTCATTTTGTACACCTGGTTAGGTGCCCATAGGTGAAAGACATCTGCCCCCACCCAAGAGCAGAATTATCTGAGCCTGTACATTGGGTACACTAGCAGGAGGTTCACAGTTTGAATCCCTCCAAAACTTGAGACCAAGGGTGATTTAAACTCACAAAACAGTCAGGATGGTTACCCTGGTTCTTTTCCTGTTTACAATACTGCTCTCTGAGGTTGGCACTGTGGGAGCAGAGGGCCTGACCTGCTGAGTGGGGTTGTGACAGATTGGTTGTCAGCGGTGCAGATAATTTTGGTATTACAAGCTTTCATTGTTCAATGTGTCAGCTTGATACTGTACAGCTTACTTGCAAAAAAAGGGCAGTGATTTATTTCTTTAAAAGGAAACAGAACTAAATCACTTGGCTTACAGTCAAGTTCCTACCTGTTTTATTTTTTTTTCTAAAGTGAAAGTGAGAGTAGCTGTAGTTAGGGAAGAAGATAGCTTCCAACTACAGCGGGCACACTGTAGACTACTTAAAGTAGTTGTGCAGGGACAGAGGAGTCCATTATGAGGTAAAAGCCACCAAGCAGAACCACGTGGATGCCCTGATGGTAGCAGATACCCAGAGCATTGAGTCACAGACAGTGACTCTAAGGGACCAAACCTTGAGTGTGGAAGGGCTAGTGGCCAGTGCAGTGTCCAGATCTGGTGAGGATGACAGCAGGGCCAGTGCCAGTGCCAGTGAAGGGCCACAGCAGCAGGGGAAAGTCACCAGCAATCTGGAGCCAGAAGTACTCAGGCTGCAGATTGAGTTGTCCAGAATAGAGCTGTAGTTCCAGGAGAAGAGGGAGTGAGAACAGCGAGCTGCAGAGGAGAAGAGGGAGTGAGAGAAGTGAGAGGTGGACTGTGAACAATGAGAGACAGATCATGAGGAGTGAGCATCAGAGGTGACATGAACTGGAGATGCTACAACTCCAACCACCAGCACCAGAGCAGGTAAGTGGCTTGGGGTTAACTGGGACTGCAGGACTGGGTTACAAATTGAATTACAAATTGACAGTCGAGTTTAAAGTGGGGAGGATATGGATGCCTTTTTAAATTCTTTTGAAAAATTTGTATTCGGGCTAACATTTCTAGGGAGTCCTGGAGCATCCAGCTATCCCCACTACTTACCGGGAAAGCTCGGGATGCATTGGGTCAAATGGACAATGAGGATAGTAATGATTACAGAAAACTTAAAGCTACACTGTTAAAAACAATTTGAATTAACTGCTGAATCATACAGAGCTAAATTCCGTAAGCTCAGGAGAAGCCCTGACATGAGCTACGAAGAGCTATCCATGACACGACGTCAGTTTTTAAAATTTTGGTGGGAAGGAACTGAAGCAAACTCTATAGGTAAAATTGAAAATGTGATTCTGTTAGAACAATTTTTCTGGGCATGCTCAGCAGAGCTGAAAACCTGGCTGGAGAACAGAGATTCCAAAACAGTGCAAGAGGCTGCTGAACTCTCAGACCGCTATGCCAAGAGCAGACCTACTCTGAGAGCAAATGAGGTGGGCGTGGCAGCGCAGAAAGGGAAAAACATGCCTTCGGGGCAGCTAAAACCCTCACTGCCTCCACCAAAACCAGTTACCCCTAGGTTTCAAAGAAAAGATTTCTCTGAAAAAATAAGTGAATATTGGTTGTGTGAAGAAACTGGGCATATTGCCCAACAGTGTCCCAAAAGGGTGAGCAATACACAACCAGGTGCTAGGAAAGAAGTGGGTTGTTTGTGTGTCCCTGGAAGCATGCCTGTGAACATGAGGGAACATATGAACCCAGTCATGGTGAATGGTGTACAGACGCAAGGGTTAAGGGACACAGGGGCATTCCTGACATTGGTAAAAGGGGATCTAGTAGAGCCTGGTCAGCTTATACCCAATAAATACATCACTGTACAGGACTTTACTAGTGAGGAGAAAACATTGCCACTCACCAGTGTTCTCCTAGACTTGGGTGAAACAGGGGGAACTCTGTAACAGGTGGCTGTAGCCAAAACCTTAGCAGTGGATATGATCCTGGGCAACAATCTCAAACAGGGGATGGTGTGTGCAGTTACCTGTAGCAAGCGGCAAGAGAAAATTGTAGTTCCCTGGACCCCACAGAAGCCATTGTGAAAACCACTGGGAGTCTGGTTCCCCAGCCTGTGTCTCCTGATATGGAGATTAATGAAAAGGGGGTAGAAATTTCCCCAATAGCAGTTAACCCCACAGCTGCAGAGGGTTACTCTGAAGAGGAAGGGGTGACCCATTGTCAGACAGTAAGGAGTAGAAGTGATCCTGAGTGCCCTGATGCTAGTTCTAGGGAACCTAGTTTAGAGACAGAAGGGGACCTGTCCCATGCCATGGGAATGTGTGAGGAATTTGCAGCTGCTCAGTGATGTGTTGATCTAGAAGCTGAGGGCTTGGGCAGACTCTGGCGGAGCACAGGGAGGTGACGGCAGACATAAGGTTTATTGGAAAAATGGACTTATGAATACTCAGGCTGTGCAGACAGAGGAAGGGGTGCTGGGCAGGCAGCTTATTGTTCCCCAGGGGTATCATGAGCAGTTGCTCAGGGAGAAGTGTGGGGCCAGAGGGTATGGGTTGATGGGGGATTGGAGGGAGACATGGGAGGATAAGAAGCAATATGCTAGAGATAGGCTCCATCTTAATTCGGAGATGAAGGAAATCCTTAAGTTGAAAATAGAGGGGTTCATTGCTGAAAGGTAGGGTTTTAACTTGGGGGGAGGGATGGGAGAAAAGGCTGTCGAGAGGGGTCTGATAAAGGAGGTACTCTGTCTCAACCCCCCAGAGCAGCTGGAGGAATGCAGAAAAAGGCCAACAGGTAAGGTGCAGACTGGGGAAGAAAAAATCCCCATGAGACCACGAGCAGGGGAAATGGAAGTATAGGGAAAGGGTGGAAGGTAGTCCTGCTAAATGCCAGGAGCTTGGGCAATAAAATGCCTGAGCTCCAGGTAATGCTAAATGAGGGAGATGTGGATGTGGCAGCAGTCACTGAGACCTGGGCGACCGCTGGGCATGACTGCAAACTGAACATGGAGGGCTACACCATGTTCAGGAAGGACGGGGGGAGGGGAGGGAAGGGGAGGAGGGTAGCAATATAGTCAAAACTGCATTGCCATAGGAGGGTGAAGGAGGTGGAGGAACTGTAGAGGAGATTTGGGTCACCTTGATAATGAGGGGGGGCAAGAGAGTAAAAATAGGAGTGGTGCATAGACCCCCTGCACTGGCAAAGGAGCTGGAGGAGAGTCTGGTGGCAGATATTGGGAGACACTGCAGATTGGGAAGGGGAAGGATGATGGTGTTGGGGGACTTAAACATGCCAGGAACAGACTGGGAGACTACTACATCCTCGGTGGCCAGGGAACAGAGGTTGTTGGACAACTTTAAGGACGTGTTCCTAACTCAGCAGGTGGGGGAACCAACCAGGGAGGAGCAGATGCTGGATGTGGTCCTGGCAGACAGTGACCAGATTGGAGGCCTGGAGGTAAGGGACCCATTGGCTGGGAGCGACCATGCAACGGTCTGGTTCTGCCTGAATCTAGGAGGGTTAGAAGGCTGCACAAAGATGGAGGTAACTGACTTCAGGGGGGTGGATTTCAAGGAAATGGAAAAGATCCTTAAGAAGCACTTGGATGGGATTGGGCCAGACATGGATGCTGACAGTAGGTGGGAAATCATCAGGAGGGGGGGTTCAGGATGCTACCAGCACCTGCGCAAGAGTAAGATGAAAATGCGGTAGGGCCCGAAAACCCTGTTGGTGGACCAGGGAGGTTCAGGAGGTCATGAGGGAAAAGAAGGCAGTCTATAGGCAATTCAAGTGCTCAAGGAGTGAAAGGGACCGAGGGGAGTACGAACTGATGGCCAGAAGGGCCACTAGGGTGGTGAGAATGGCTAAGGCAAGGAAGGAGCAGAACCTGGCCAGGGAAATTAGGAGAGGGAACAAGGGGTTCTTTAGATACATTGGGGAAAATTGAAGGGTGAAGGGGCAGATTAACAGGATTAAAACAGGGGAGGGATGGGCACAAGACCCAGGGAGCAGGCTGAGGTACTAAATCAGTACTTCACCTCAGTTTTCACCAAGGAAAATGGGGGAGCTGTATCATACATGGGAGGAGACAGTGAAACTGAGGAGGGGGGACCCTTACCGATCAGCGGGTCTGGGAAGGGGGGCATCACTGGCAGGTGGGGGGAAGGCAAAGCAGGGTGACGAGGTAGTGGAGGTGGAAATCATGGCAGAGAGAGTGAGGGAAGCCCTCAGGTCCCTTAAGATGGAGAAAGCACCAGGTCCAGATAAATTACATCCCAGAGTGCTGAGGGAACTGGCAGATGTCCTGGCGAAACCCCTGGCTGAGCTCTCCAGCATCTCTCTGAGGACAGGAAGGGTGCCCCAGGACTGGAAGGTGGTGCATATAGTGCCTATCCACAAGGGGGGGATTAAGGAAGGTCACAGGGAACTACAGGCCCATCGGCCTGACATCAGTGGTGGGCAAGGTGATTGAGGGCATTGTCAAGGAGAGACTAGGGAGGGACCTGGAAAAGTTGGGGTGCCTGGATGATAGACAGCATGGATTCATCCAGGGAAAATCATGTCAGACAAACCTTGTGGAGTTCTATGACTGGGTGCCGAGTGCCTTGGACCTGGGTAGACCAGTGGGCGTCCTCTTTCTTGACTTCAGCAAGATGTTTGACTCTGTTCCTCATGGGGGTCTGTTGGATAATCTGGGAGAAATGGGGGTAGGGAACCAGATGATCAGATGGATAGGCAATTGGCTCCAAAACTGGACCCAGAGGGTCGTGGTTGGAAGGATAGTCTCACCCCAAGGAGGATCATTAGTGGAGTCCCTCAGAGATCAGTCCTTGGGCCCCTCCTGTTCAACGCCTATGTCTCTGACATAAGGAAGGATATCAGGAGTGAGATGAGTCACTTTGTAGGTGACTCAAAACTGGGAGCGGTGTTATATGGGGAGAAGGGAAGGGTGGCCCTTCAGGGGGACCTGGAGGCTCTGGAAAGGTGGTCTAGAAAGTGGAAGCTGAAGTTCAATGCTGGGAAATGAAAGGTACTGCACCTGGGAGCCAGAAACCCAGGCCAAGTGTACACCCTGGGGGGGAATGCTACAAGTCTCGATGGCAGAGAGAGACCTGGGGGTGGCGGTGGATGTCAAGATGAACAACTCAGAGACTTGTAGAAGGGCAGTGGCAAAGACCAAAAGGATGCTTGGATGCATTGCTAGGGGCTCACCTCCAGAAGGGGGGAAGTGATACTCCCAATGAATAACTGCTTGGTGAGACCGCACCTTGAGTACTGTGTGCAGTTCTGGAGGCCACATTTAAAGAGGGACATTGAACTCCTGGAGAGGGTCCAGAGGAGGGCAAACAAAATTATTTGGGGCTTGGGGTACAGGACCTATGGGGAGAGACTCAAAGAGCTAAATATGTACACATTGGAAGAGAGAAGGGACTGGGGGGACATGATAGAGATCTTCAGGTACATGAAGGAGATAAATAGGAGAGGAGCAGTCAGGGTGCTCCAAAGGAAGGGGGGGGCAACTAGAGGGCATGGGTGGAAGCTGGAGGGGAAGAGATTCATGAGAGAAAGGAGGAAGTGCTACTTCACTGAAAGGGTGGTGGAGCCATGGAATGCACTGCCCAGGGGGCTGGTGGAGGGGTTCAAGATGGGGTGGGACAGGCACAGGGGAAGGGTACTGGAAGCAAAAACCAGTGCAGCAAGACTATCCGGGACTGGGAAGTGAGAAGCCAGAGAGGGAGAGGGGGTCAGCAAGGTCAGCTCCCAGGGTGGGGGCTGATCAAATGAGCAAACACAAAAGACCGTTAGACCTATTCTGCTGGCATTTTAGTATGTTAGTAAGATTGCACATGATATTCCCTTGTCTGGTCATCTGGGAATCATGCAGACTATGCAGCACTTGGACCAAAATTTCTACTGGCCCAACTTCACCCTGCAGGTGAAGGAGTATTGCAGGTCTTGTCACCAGTGCCAAGAAATAGGGAAGGCGGGCAAAAAAACCAAGCCGTCCTGATTCCATTGCTCATAGTGGAGGAGCCATTCCAGAGGGTGGGAATGGATATTGTGGGGCCTTTAATACCCTCAACTCCTCAGGGAAGAGATTCTTCCTGACTGTGGTGGATTATGCCACCCAGTACCCAGAGGCAGTCGCCCAATTCTCACTGAGGACAGACAAAGTGGCAGATGCCTTACTTGGGATTTTCTCCCATGTTGGTATTCCGCAAGAGGTTATCACCAATTGAGGGGGTTCCTTCATGTTGGACCTGAAGAAATGTTTATGGGAGAAGTGTGGGGTGCTGCAGAGATGCACGACATCATATCACCGACAAGCCAATGGGCTTGTGGAAAGAATTAATGGTACCCTGAAGTCAATACCCCGGGTGTTTGCTGAACAGCATGGGAGGGACTGGGAGAAATACCTTCCCCACCTGTTGTTTGCATACAGGGAGGTGCCCCAAGAGTCAACAGGGTTTTCCCCCTTCAAACTCTTATATGGACACCGGGTACGTGGACCCCTAGACTTGATCTGGGTGGACTGGGAAGGCAAGCATGCCACCCAGGGAACTCCCATTGTGGATTACATCCTTAGGTTTAGGGAAAGGCTGAAGGAGCTTATGGGGACAACCCAGAGCAACCTGGCAGCTGCCCAACAGAAACAAAAAGTGTGGTACGACCACAGAGCCAGAGCTCACTCGTACATGGTGGTTCAGGAAGTCATGGTCCTTATTCCGGTCCAGAAAGACAAGCTGCAGGCTGAGAGGGCAGGACCGTACAAAGTCATTAGGAAGGTAAATGACGTGAACTATATTATAGTGTTACCTGACAGAAGACAGGCAGAAAGGATGTACCATGTCAACATGATGAAGCCATATGCTAATAGAGCTGACATGGTGTTTGCAGTGTGTAGTCCTGGGGATGGGACGTACGAAGGAAACCCCCTTCTGGACTTGCTGGAATAAAGTAAGCAGGAGTCCTCTGTGAAGGCAGTTAAATTGTCTCCCCAGCTGGCCCTGGACAAGATCCAGGAAGTAAGGGAGATTTTAGCAGACTTTGCCCCATTGTTTAACACCAAGCCTGGACTATCCCCCTTAGCAAGGCACGATGTGGAGACAGGGACACAGACTCCCATTCAGCGGACAGCATATCGGGTGTCAGAGGCTGTCCAAAAGGACATTAGGAAGGAAGTGGAGGAGAAACTGGATTTAGGGGTAATCCAGAGATCCCACAGCCCCTGGGCCTCACCCGTAGTCCTTGTGCCCAAGCCAGATGGGTCTACTCATTTCTGTGTTGACTATCATGGAGTGAATGCAGTCACAAAGTCAGATGTCCACCCGATGCCCTGGATGGATGAACTCTTGGACAAGTTGGGAGGGGCGACCTACCTTACAACCATTAACCTGACCAAGGGGTACTAGCAGGTAGAGTTAACAGACAGAGCAAGGGAGAGGTCAGCCTTCATCACTCCGATAGGCTTATTTGAATTTAAAGTAATGCCTTTCAGAATGAAGAACACCCCAGCCACTTTCCAAAGTTTGGTGAACCAGGTATTAAATGGTGCTGAGGAGTAAGCTGTGGCGTACCTGGATGACATTGCCATCTTTAGTGCCAGCTGGGAGGAACACCTGTCCCACCTTAATGAAGTGCTGGGCAGGATACAGAGGGCTGGGCTCATTGTCAAAGCAGAGAAGTGCCAGGTGGCCATGGGAGAAGTGGCATACCTCAGGCATATGGTAGGCCGAGGACAGCTCCATCCTAACCAAATAAAAATAGAGGTGATCCAGGCATGGTCCAGATCAGAAATGCAGAAGCAGGTCAGGAGTTTTCAAGGGACAGCAGGGAACTACAGAAAATTTGTACCCAATTACAGTGCCCTGGCAGCTCCTGTATCTGACCTGGCAAAGAAAAGGATGCCAAAGAAAATTACCTGGGGACCAGCCTGTGAAGAAGGCTTTACCAGATTGAAGGAGGCACTGTGCAGTGCTCCTTTTTTGACAAGTCCTGACTATAGCAGACCCTTTATAGTTCAGATTGATGTCTCAGACATGGGTATTGGGGCAGTACTGAGTCAGACATCCAACCAAGGGAAAGATCACCCGGTAGCGTACCTGAGTAAAAAGTTACTTCCCAGAGAGCTGGCATATTCTACCATGGAAAAGGAGTGTCTTATCATAGTGTGGGCCCTAAAGAAGTTGGAGCCATATTTGTATGGGCAGCATTTTGTAATAAAAACTGACCACAACCCCCAGGTTAGGCTGACACAAATGGGAAGGACCAATGGTAGATTGTTAAGATAGAGTCTTGCTTTGCAAGGGTATGACATGACAATCTTTCATAGAGCTGAAGTGAAAAATCAGAACTCAGATGGCTTGTCTCGTGTCTATGAGGAGTGAACTGATTTAGGAAGCTCATCCCATGCAGGGGATAAAGCCCCCATATTTAGTCTAGGTGGGGAGGATTGTGACACTTGGACAGCTGGTTCTGATTACTTTATGATTTTCATAATATAAAAATGTAGTGTGATTGTCTGTCATGAGAAATCCTGTGCTCCTGGGATGACCCCTCCCCCCAGGTATCACTTAAACTGACAGGATATATGTTAAACAGCAGATCTCTGTAAAGTGACTAACTTACAAAGACTCACATTTTATGGTCTTGTTGAGCTGTGCTTCTTTGAAGCCAAAGGAAATGGAAATATCCATTTTAAGCCGTCTTCAGAGGAAGCACAGTTAATTGCACCTGGTGTTACACAGCATATTACACCTCAGTGAGATCTAACAGTCATATAAGGTTCTTTGATGTCTTTGTGAAGCAGGAAACTGTTCATGGATGAAAGAAGATACTGGAAAATCACAGACTTGATTGAAAAATCATATGGGGAAATGAGTTTTTGCTGATGTCACCTTATTTAATTTACCTCCTGAGTGATACGAGATCCTGGTTGTATAATTTTTAATAAACAGAGGAGGAGCTACATGACATCATGGAGGAGGCAGTTCAAGGATAGTTTTTAATTATGCTGTGGCTGACCTTTAGAGACATTCTTGTTTGGAGTCTCTGAAGCAACATCTACTTCAAGCACTGTTAGAAGATATCCATTAGATAGACAAGTCTAAGTGTCTGGTGGTAGGAATTTGTTTGCACTTTTTTTTTAACTTTTTGGTTTTAAGTGAGTGTATGCGTTGTGATATATTGTTCTGTATTTACATTTTACATTTTTATCTATTTTGAAGTAAACCTCTATTTTAAAGAGACTGCTTGGTGTGCCTTCGAAAATTCTCTCTTTGACAAGTGAAGCATATATGGTTAAAGTTGACACTGTGCATAGCTTAATGGTAATACCAAACTGGGAAAAGGTAAGAGTTTATCTGAGATCTGGTTAGGTGCCCATAGGTGAAAGATATCTGGCCCCCTGAAGAGCAGAATTATCTGAGCCTGTACATTGGGTATGCTAGCAAGAGGTTCACAGTTTGAATACCTCCAGAACTTGAGACCAAAGATGATTCGAACCCACAAAACAGACAGAAGGGTTACCCTGGTTCTGTTCCTGTTCACAATACTGCACTCGGAGGTTGGCACTGTGGGAGCAGAAGGTCTGACCTGCTGAGTGGGGTTGTGACAAAGGCCTTTGATTCTTTTTTTCTCCAAATTTAATATGCTTTATTGAAAACAAAAGCACAGATAACAATAAATACAACAAGAAAAACACAAATGCTAGTCAAACCATGAACAAAGTATACAGTGCAGGGCTAACATAGTAGATGTAGTTGCATTATGTGAAACTAAAGAACAGGTAAGTGAAAGTAGCCAATGTGAGAAAGAAAACACTGCCCCACAATCAAAATAAACCCCTCCTCCTCAATCCCAGCCCCACCACTGGAACATACCAAACTATTATAGACCTGCAAGGTAACCAAACTGCTTTAATAGTTAGAACATACCTAGATGTGCATAGTATAGACCAGAAGGGCAATAAAAGGAAGGTGAATATTACAAATAAAAACAAAGAACAGCAGGACAGTGTATGAAAGACTGGAAATATTAGATATTGTAGTTAGCAAAGTATACATGAGTTCCCCAAAATTTCAATATCTATGGGATCTATCTGACAGACCGGCTAGGATCTGCTCCACCTGTAAAGGAAAAAGTATCTCCTAATACCAGTCAGTTATGGAGGGGACACTTTGATCAAGCCAGTGTTGTAGCACTTTCTTCGCACAAATCGAAACGAGGGCTATGTGAAACTATTGAGTGACAATCAGTGTATCCCCAATATCCCCAAATGAACACACATTAGGGAGAAAGGTCTTGGACAAGCCAAGAATGGGGTCTAGTCATGACTGAATAGCTGCACAGAAGGTAGTAACTTTTTCACAAGACCATATCATATGAAATAAAGTTCTCTATTACATCTAGAGCAAATATTGGATGGAAGTTTACCCATTCTGCATCATTCTCTGGGAGTATAATAAAGATTATGCAGACCTGGAATTGAAGGAGACTATATCTGTCCCATGTGATGTATTTATATAAACATTTCCAAATTCACTGCCAGTTGCGAGGGGAGTCAGCAGGTGGTAAGGCCTGATCCCAGTAGTAGAACATCTGTCCATCTGTGCTGGTCAAAAAATCTTGTGTCCGATGGTAATAGTAAGAGATAAAATGAGTGGAAGGGGCAGATAAGTCCATTGGAACGGCTTGTTTCTTGTATGGGTTATCCCAGTGGCCTGTGCCAAAGTGGTGAAGAAGCATATGTGTAAGCCAGAAGTATTTAAAACAGTTAGAGGATGGACAGTGGTATTTAGCCCAGGCTTCCTGGAAAGTGAAATGTTTCCATTCAGATACCAGGTCATCCACAATATATACACATCATCGAAAGAGCAGAAGGATTTAGTGAGAATTTTCCCCCCAATCTTAAAATTGGGGTTACCTGTTATTGATTGAGAAATATCTTTCAATGGCTGAAGGTTTAGTAAGGCACAAAGCTGTAAGTGGACCCATATCGAGACTTCTAAAGGAGACCCGTGTAATGATTTGGGAGTTTTGTGGTGGGAATGTAGAGAAGTGCTTAAGTGTCACAACCATGCCGAGAACAGAGATATAACTCTATTTCCAGCCACAGAGAGGTGTAAGTTTGAGAAATATCCTCAGATTGAGGTCTTAGCCATTGAGAAAACCTGGTACTGTGAATGGCCAAGTAACAGAGGTAAAGGTTAGGTACTTGCAAGTCTTCCCACTCGCTGTAATGCTTAAGTTTGAAAAGAACTCTTCGCGGTATCTTGCCACACCATAAGAAAAAGGATATTATCCTGTCAATTTGAGTGAACCATAATTTTGGCAGGGCATAATCGTACATCTGTAAAGAGTAAAGTAGGCATGGTAACACATTCATCTTTATGACGTTTAAATGACCCCACAAGAATATAGGCAGAAGGGACCAATGATCTAAATCTGTTCATAAGCGGCTATCGAGTCAAGATTATACTGTTTCATTTTGGTCGATGATGTGCTTAAATATATGCCCAAATACTTCAATTTATCTAGGATTCACTATGAAATCCCAACATTCAGTCTCCTGAACTCCATAAGCCTGAGCCCGGAAGACTGAATATTGGGAGACCGACAAGGTCTTAATGCAATGCAGGGGGCAAGACCCCCACACCACCCTGCACCCCATTTCTAAAATAACCAACTCCGAGAGGGAGCAGACCTCAGAGTATGTTAAAAAGTTATGGGGGGGCAACAACATCGGTCATAATAAAAATTCCCTTCCGGAAACAGAACCCAGTCAAGAGTGCCATTCTGGCTGAGTTGCCAGCGACCAAGCCCTCCACACCATGGGGGCAGCCCTGACAGCTTCTGTATCCTCCCTGCTGTTCTCCTGCCTGACTATGGGTGGCTAGTGGTTCCTCACATCCACTACCTTACCCCAGTCAGGCGTGTGTGTTAGGCAGGTCTGTATCAGCTGGGTGTGTGTTGGGCCACCACACTTGGGATCCTGACTGTTGGGATTACAAATGTTGGTGTTATATAATACTCCCTTTACTTGAACCAGACCAGGCCCAGGTGCTCCACCTCCAACCTCAATGTGACACCATTAAGTGGCATCACCTCCATCTTAGTCAGGTTTAATTTGTAATTAGAAATAAAACCAAATTCTTTAATAATATCCAGGGCAGAATGCAAGGATGTAGAGGGAGAGGTAATGTGCAGAAGTAAGTCATCTGCATAAATGTACTGTTTATACTGGTGAGGTCCAAAAGGTGTGCCTGAAACAAGGGGGAGAGCCTTGAGCTTTTTAATTAACAGCTCTAGAAACAAATTAAAATGAAAGGGTGAGAGCAGGCATCCCTGCCTGGTGCCCTGATGTAAAAGAAAGGAGTTGGACATGACGCCATCGCAAAGAATGCAGGCTGATCGGCATGAGTAGAGCACCCTGATCCTCTCAATAAAGGTCAAGGGAATATGAAATGTACATAATAAATTAAACAAATAGTCCCAAGAGACCCTGTTAAAAGCTTTTTCTGCATCCAGGGAGGCCAGCACCAATGAAATGCTGAAATCCCTGGATGCAGAAATTAAGTGAAAGTTTATGCAAAAAATGTGCAGAAAACCATCCTGCCACAAAACCAACTTGTGCCTGAGTGATAAGAGAATGCCAGACGTGATTCAACCTGCTGGCCAATGGAATTTTAAAATCATCATTAATGAGAGATATTGGCTGGTAGTTCACAACTAACAGGGGATCTCTTCCAGGGTTTGGCAGCACCACAACAGTGCCTTCAGTAAGGGAAAAGTTGGAAACGCCCTCACGGAAGCTATCATTAAAGGTGTTTAGGAGTACTGGCACCAAAGGAGTTTAAAAGGTGTTAAAAAAGTTTTGTAAAAATTGGAAGTATAACTGTCAGGGCCTGGGGACTTGTCGGGAGGAAGGGAGTCAAGACTTCGGACAAAATCGAGGTGGCTTGTAATATCTCTATTTGTGAGGGGCACAAGTAAGGAAGGGAAATATCCTACATAAAGGTCTTGAAAAGGGTCGCAGAGAAGTGGTAGGAAGGTGGCTAGTACAAATATTGTTAATATTTCTGGAACTGAGCAGCAATGTCCTGAGGTGAGGTGAGACGTTTTCTGGAGTCATTGCGAAGGGAGGAAATAATCCTGCCTGTGGTCTGTGGATGCGGATGCAAATGCAAGGTCAAAAGTTTACCCAGTTTTTCACCCTAGTCGAAATATTTAACTTACAAACATAAAATTAGATGCTCCACCTTTTCTCCCAGCAAAGAGTGGTACTTCGACCAAAGGAATTCTAAGCGTTTTCAATCAGATTCAGAAAAGGCTATGGAGAGATGACTTTCCAGGGACTTAATCTGATTCAAGAGGGAAGACGTCACCTTTTTCCTTTTAGAGGCCAAACATATAGGTATGCCATGGAGTGAACATTTTAATGCCCCCAAAGGAAATCAAGCTTAGACACAGAAAGGGAATTAACATCAAGAAAGGAGGAAGTGAAGTGCCTAATGTGTTGCACCAGAAAATCAGATTTGAGCAGTTCGCTGTTGACTCTCAATACATTATCACAATCTAGGGCTGGGGAAAAACATAGGTGGAGTAGGGTAGGGTGGTGGTCAGATAAAGCATTGGCCAGATAGTGGTATGACAAGGCTCCAGGAAGGTACTCAATCTGCAACAAAAAATAATTGATCCATGAGAAAGTATTATGGGGAAGCTAATGAAAGGAATATTCCTGCTGGACCAGGTGCAATGCATGCCAGGGGTCCAGAAGGCCCAGGGAATCCTTTAAGTACCAGAGGGCCAACTGACCCAGAGAAAGTGATTAATGATGAGGACCAGATATATCCAGGCCATTACAATAAACCATGTTCCAGCCCCAGAGAAGCATGGGGAGGGAGGACCATGGCGTCAATACGTCCATTAAGGTGGTAACAAAGTTAGGCTCGACCACCGTAGCTCCATATATGGCACCTAAGATTACCTCCAGGTGGCCAAATAAGGCTTGCAGGATAAGGTACTTGCCATGAGGTACTCCAGAGAAGGGCAACTAAAAGAGTGCAGGGTCTGCAACAGAAGCAGTATGAGGAGAGACTAAAGGAGCTTAATATGTATACCCTTGAGGAAAGAAGGGAGAGGGGGGACATGATAGAAACTTTTAAGTACCTCAGTGGAATCAACAAAGTCCAAGAGGGTAGCATCTTTCAGAAAAAGAGACATGAAAGAACAAGGGGACACAATTTAAATATAGAGGGGGTGCGGTTCAGGGGCAATGTGAAGAAGTGTTTTTTCACAGAGAGGATAGTGGTTGCATGGAACAGCCTTCCTGAGGAGGTTGTGGGGTCTAAAACAGTGGGAGAATTCAAGAATGCATGGGACAGACATAAGGCAATTCTTGTTGGGGGGTAGGAAGAAATAGGCTGTTGGTTAACTAGGATCTGCGGCCTATCCTGTAGGTAGGGAAATGGGCAGACTAGGTTGGCCAAGCAGTCCTTATCTGCCATCAAAGTCTATGTTTCTATGAGTATCACCTATTTCTTGAAGCAGAAAGGGCACCTTTTTTGCAAACCAAATGGTCACTCCCCTTTTATGGGACTAGATACTTGCCCCAAATGCCTGCCATACTCAGGAATGCCTGAAAAGGAGAATCTGGGATGGGGCCAAGTGAGGTTCCTGGAGAAAGGTGACATCCATCACTAGTTTGTGGAGGTGAAGCAAAACCTGAGCCCTTTTCATGGGGGATTGAGCACCTTTGATGTTCCGGGAGCAAAAGTTAAATGCGACTACAATGGTATCTAGGTCAGCATATAAGAAACAACCCAGGATTTACAGACCTTGCATATTCCCAGCCCGACTGATTGAGACTGAACCTCTGGTGGTGAGAATCCCACCCCATCCCAATTCCTGACAATAGAACAAAGAGCAAAACTCCCAACCATTCCTCAACAGGAACCCAGAAGACCAACTCCAACCAATCTCCAAGCACCAAACCCACAAAAATCCCAACCCACCTGAGCAACAAGGTCTCATGGAGCCCCAGAATATAGCATACCCATTCTCAGGTAGCTTTCACCTGAGGCCCTCGAATATGTACGGATGTCAAAACAATGCTCCCCACCAGAAAAACAGGACTAAACCCATTACTGTGTACTCGGCTTGTGAAGACTTCCTCTATCGGCAGTGCAAAACCCTGTGCAACCCCTCCACACTTAGAAACCATAGCTAAACTGCCACAAAATCTTACAAGATTACAGAGGTTACCAAGTCAACAGGACAAAACATTGACATTGTGACAATGAGGGTACCACGGAAGAAAAATAAACATAGCAATGTAATTTTCCAACTTGCCTTCTGAGCCAGGTGGCAGAGTACACAACAGTAAAGCACAAAAAAAAAAAGGAAACAAAACTGCACAAGATCATAGGTGGCCACCTGGTCCTATAGGAGAGAAATTAGCATCTACACCCCATTATGAGATAAACCAGTAACAAGCATATTCAAATGTAATCATACTCTAAGGGAACCCCAGTGTCAAGCTGATAACCCCCAGCAGAAAAGGCTAAACATTAAAAATAATAGCACAGACTTCAACAGACAAGCAGAGATCATATGGACCCGTTGCTGTTAAAGGAAGGAAAACAATAATGCTAAATGGCGCTGTAGCCATCCCACGAAGAACAGTCTCTAATCAGAAGGTGTCTATACAAAAAATAAGCAGCAGGGTATCATAGAGAGTGGTGACCATGGCAATCAAGCTACAAACTCAGACGCTGTGCTAGGATAATAACCAGCTGACTCAAATTGTGCAGGAATCAGTTGTAATTGTATAACTGTGTTAATGTACACAAAGTAATATTTTCAATAATTCTTGCCATTTTTTTTTGCTGATTGTTGTGGTGAAGCAGTGCGTAATTTTAGTTTCTTTAAAATATGTGGTTATATTACTGAAGTTTTCAATTTGCTACTCATTACTTAGTCTGTGTGTGAGTATGTGTGTGATGCGTGTCATCAAATCAGACACCTTTTATTGTGCCACATAATAATGTCAGCAATGTGAACCTGCTATCCACTGCAGCTGTGTGATTTTTGTACTTCTTTGTGGTTATCTTTACTGGTACTAGTACTGGTGACTGTTACTGCAGCAGTGCAGTACACTGCCCCCCGGCAGCCTGCCCCAACCGGCAAAGGTATTCTTTTACAGATTTGAATTTCTGATGGAGAGAACTGGTTAGGTGTTGTGCCTTTGTGTCTGCATCTCTTCAGTGTTCAGTGCAATCTTAATCTGTCTGTGCATTTGCATCTCTTTAGGGCCCAATCTCCATCTGTAACGTAAGTCACAATTGTTTCTTTGGCTTCCCTTCAGAGTACTGGACAGGTGTGGTGCATAATTCTGCATGAACATTATACTCATTAATATGCGTTTTTAAGTCAGGACCATCATCATGATTCACTCGTGATACAAATCACATTCTTCATCATCACGGTCACAAATGCAGTCATAAATCATTATTCACGATCACGTCATGAATCACATTATTTTTTTCACTAGTTACTTGCATGTATTGTAAGCCTGTTTTATAGTATCGCTCCAGGCTTCACCACCCCACCATTGTACTCATTAATACGTGTTTTTAAGTCGGGGAGTTTTGTGCTACAGCTCCACAGGGAAGTACAGCCATAGGCATTCACATTCCCAATACAGTTCCATATTGTTTATCTCACACCGTCAACACCGAATCACGTTCTTCATCATCACGGTCACAAATGCAGTCACAAATCATGATTCAAGATCATGTCATGAATCACAACACTAATGTTTTGACTAGTTACTTGGATGTATTGTAAGCATGTTTTGAAGTATCTCTCCAGGCTTTGCCACTCCATCATTGTACTCATTAATAAGCTTTTTAAGTCAGGGAGTTTTGTGCTACAGCTCATCGGGGAAGTACAGCCATAGGCATTTGTGTTCCTTCCTGTACAGCATGTGAGTTACAGTACTGTAAGTAGTGGTGAGCAATGTGGCCCCAATTTGCTCCGTGAAGTTTAGTTTAGTTTAGTTTATTGTTCTAGGAATTACTACCTTTGAGCCAGAGGCTTTTTTACAAAGGTTCCACGTCAATTAGGTACAGTACAAAAGGTTACATAGATAACACAACAATTTGTGTTGTGTCAAGAGCAAGAAAACATATACAAATACATATACTTCAAATCACTTGTGCAAAAGGACATGAGATATCAATAATCACATTATTATTACAAGAAAGAGGTCATGCCAGATTAGGAGAAACAAATAGGGAAAAAGTCCAGAACAGAGAGGGTAAGTGAAAGGTGTGGGGAGCAGACAATAGCAGGAGAAAAGGTTTCCCAAACATGTCTTTGTCAAATAACGGAACAGGGTGGGTAGTGAGAAAATAGGAGGTTTAATCAGGGCAGTCACAGGAGCTGGAGGTGGCAAGGTGAGAGAAAAGCCTTGATTTGAAAATACCTAGAGAGGTGGAGGCAGTAATATGAGTGCTGACGGCATTTAGCCAGCTGGGGGCATGATAGGCAAATGATCTTTGTCCCTGAGAAGTCCGGCATCAGGGGACTTGGAGCGGCTGGTGTTCTGATCTTCTGGTAAAATGGGTGCTAGCGCTCGGGCATAACGGGTCTTGGATACAGGATGGAGTGAGGCCCAGAGTGGATTTTTTTGCCATCAGGCAGGTAAGGTACTTTATCCGGTTTGAGAGTTGCAACCAACCTGAGTCAGCATAGAGTTCACATGTGATGGTACATCGATGTGCACCAGTGAGCAGCCGACAGGCCTTATTTAGGGATGTTGTAATGCGACTAAGTGCTGTAGTAGTGGCAGATCCGTATATAACTAAGCCATAGTCAACAACTGAGATGATAGAGGATTGGATGGCAATCCTCAGTGCAGAATGGGTAAGAAGCTGTCGGTTCTGATACAGAATCCCAATTCGCTGATTAATAGTTTTTGCTGTACTATCAATGTGAGTTGCAAAGGTTAGGCCTTGATCAAAGTTGATTCCAAGATATTTGAAAATTGGCACTTGTTCAAGGTGTTTCCCAGCTATGTATTAATGGTGAGTGGGACTTGCCGTTTCTTGTTTCGGGTTAGAGAAGAGCATGGATTTAGTTTTTGGTGGTTTAGAACCAGCTTATGTTCAAGGAACCACATCTCAACTTTGGAAAAAGCATGCTGAAGGTTGAGGCGTAAGAGGTTCGGATCTTTATGAGTGGCAAGAATCACGGCATCATCGGCATAGAGGATTATTTGTTCAGGGCAGGATTTGGGGAGGGAGTTTAGGAAAAGGCTGAAAAGGAGGGGGCCAAGGATGGATCCCTGGGGAACTCCTGAGAGAACCGGTTTTGAGTCTGAGAGAACTCCAGCTACTTTTACAGATTGAGAGCGTTGAGCAAGGTAATTCACTGAGTAACGCGGAATCCACGGAGAACTCCACAATGTGAAGTGGAGTACTTCGCTTCATAATGAGGAACTCAAAGTCCTTTGAAACCAATGACTTTGCATTATTCCGCCTTCCCAAAACCACTTCTCCACCAATTTTAAGGTGAAGTACATTGAAATCAATGTAATTCACTTCTCTTATCCTTGTAACCGAGCTCCAAATGAAATTCTGCAGTTATTCATGGGGTTGCAGGTCACATGGGCTCCAGATTGTTTGGCACAGCCTCAGTTCTGGCCTGGGTAGTGTGTGTGCAGTGACAGCTGGAGACAGTTTGCTGTCAAAGCTCTGCAATTCAAAACCTCTAAAAGCTGCTTAAAATGCCTTTTTGAGTAATATTTCTTGCTCAAAATTTGGTACATCGATTGTAGGAAACCCTTCTGTACTCATATCATTGAGTGTTTATTGTTGTGTGTGGATTTTGAATGTTAATTTAGAACAGTCAGTCTGTGTACTGTGAAGTGTGCTTTGGGGAGGGGCATAGTTGTGGTGCAGGTAGATTAACTGGGAGAAAAAGGCAGTCTTTCTGTTTTGGTTATTTTTTTCTTGTATAACTGTGTTAACGTACACACAGTAGTATTTTCAGTAATTCTTGACATTTTTTTGCTGATTATTGTGGTGCAGCAGTGTACAATTTGTATGTTTAAAACATTTGGTTATATTACTAAAGGTTTTCAATTTGCTATGCTTTACCCGAGTGTGTGTGCGAGTGTGTGTGTGATGCATACCATTAAATCAGACACCTTTTATTGTGTTAGAGAATAATTGCAGCAGTGTGCACCTGCTATCCACTGCATCTGCATGAATTTTTTTTACTGCTTTGTAGTATCTTTACTGGTAGTAGATTGTTACTGCCGTGCACTATTCCCCCAATTGGCAAAATGTATTCCTTTCCAGATTTAGATTTGTGACTTGTGAGCACTGGTTAGGTGTTGTTGTGCCTTTTCGTATGCATCCCTTGAGTGTGCAGAGCAATCTTAATCTGTCTGTGCATTTGCATGGCAACATTAATTCTGGGAGACTGCATTTCTTGTTATGCTCTCATTTCACTTCATCAGCACTGGGGAATTTTCTGGACACATGACAGTGGCATTTTGGGGACGCATATTAATTCTGGTGACTCTGTGTGTGACCTGAATACTGCGTGCATGACTGAGTGCACCATTAATTCTGTGAGACTTTGCATTTCTTGTTACATTCTCATTTCACTTCATCAGCACCGGGGAGTTTTCTGAACACAAGACATTAGCACTTTGGGGATACACATTCATTCTGGTGACTGTATGAGTGGGATGCTGCCAATATTGTTGTCACTCCACCTTACTTCGCGTTTGAGGCAGAATGACAACATGAAGTAATAATAACAAGGCAAAGTAAGCTTTTCCTATAGGACACTCCAAGTAATGAAGTGCCAATGTGAAGTGGCCACTTCTCGTTCACTTCGCCAGCGGATTTTAAATTCACTGCATCTCTACTTGTATGTGCTGGAGCTCTGTGCATGCTTAGTGTGGTAAAAGGGGTGTCGAAGATATGACAGGTGGACCCTCTAGTATTGTGCTTTGTGTTCCTTTTAAGAAAGTCCCTTGCAAGCTACTAGATACCCCTATTGGTAAATCTCTCCAAGCTCATAGGGTTATGTCTTTTATTACATTTGGACCCCTGTCAAGATACCTCCCAACCTATTTTTGGAAATCCAGACTTGAACATTGATGGGAAGCCTCTGTCCCTGAAACATTGACCTTTTCTAGATTCTCTCTCAGTAGACCAATTGGTGCAAGATGGTAACTTCTCACTTTCCTGGAAGCCCAACAGAAATTCGCCTTGGCCTACCTCTTAATCATTTAAATTTTTTAAAGGTTTATGTTTTTACATCATTTTGGCACTGGCCGATGGTCCAGACTCTATGGAGACAAGTTCATATGGCCTTGTCTGGTCCTGCTTCTCATACCATTGCCTTTCACCATACTCAGTTATGGATGTTTCTAGCTGAGAAGTGTGGAAGGTTATGGGACTAGACAACTTACAGACACAGCAGAAGATTTTGAAACACACTGGTTGCTTAGTGTGAATTTTATTTTCTCTCAAAAATTAACTCAGAAAATCTAGAAATAAACAAAATAATAAATGTAGCTCTAACTTGAGCTTTCAGCACTACTCTTCCCCAGTAGATGCTGCCAGACAGTAGAGATATTTTGCATCAGTCGTCTCTGCTCTCATCTGTGTATTAACCAACAGTACATATAATAGGTACTACTCTCATTATGCCCCTGGCCGGTCTGGTATTACCCAATACTGCCCACCCTGTTGGGCATTATTGCTTGCTTAACCAACAGTACATACAGTATAATAGGTGCTACTCTCTAGGCTTATCTGCCTGAAATGAGCATGAGTGGTGCTTTTATACTGTCTAGCTACAGCATCATACATGTCACATGTTCCATTGATCTGACCCTAAACTAATACATCAAGATTGCTACACTAATACAGGCATTTGGGGGATCAAATAGACCTAACACAAGTTAACAGAGTGCATTATATGCTCAGGTATTTGTATTTTTATTTCATCTTTTATTTAAAAGCTAAGACTCAAGTTGTGGTATTCAGAGGGAGGAGTTCACGCTTCGCTGGCAGAGGAAGGGGGGAAGACAGAAACAGTTCTGACCACCTCTACCCCAACTAGACTGCCCCACCACCAAATCCTCTATTACCCTACCCCACTGTAGGACAACGGGTAATGCTTTTCCATCAACGTTGGCAACAAAGATCCTCCAACAAGTGGGTTCTGGAGATTGTGTCCTGGGGTTACACTATCGAGTTTTCAAGGAAACTTTGCAGAGACAGGTTGATTCTTTCCTCCGTCTCAAAGAGAAGGGCAATGGCTCACCAGCTGACCACCTCTACCCCAACTAGACTGCCCCACCACCAAATCCTCTATTACCCTACCCCACTGTAGGACAACGGGTAATGCTTTTCCATCAACGTTGGCAACAAAGATCCTCCAACAAGTGGGTTCTGGAGATTGTGTCCTGGGGTTACACTATCGAGTTTTCAAGGAAACTTTGCAGAGACAGGTTGATTCTTTCCTCCGTCTCAAAGAGAAGGGCAATGGCTCACCAGCTACAGGAGATTCTCTGGGACCTGCTACACAACAACCCACTACAGCCAGTTCCGGTCCCCGAGCATGGCACAGGGATATACGGCGTCTTCTTCCTGATTCTGAAGAAAAACAGAGACCTCCGGCCTATCCTTGACCTCAAATTCTTAAACAGGTTTGCCTCCACCCCTCAGTTTGAGATGGCGACCCTCAGGTCAACACTGAGGAACATACGGGTAGGAGATTATCTCACCTCAGTAGATCTGAAGGATGCCTAAACTCACATCCCAATAAGGCCAAGCCACCAGCGTTTCCTCTGGTTTCACATACTGGGCTAGCATTTCCAGTATCAAATTCTGCCCTTCAGCCTCACATTGGCACAAAGGGTGTTCACCAAGGTATCTGTCATCCTAGTAGCCCAGTTAAGGGAGAGGGGAGTGGACATTATCCTGTATCTGGATGACTGGTTGATACAATCACACAACAGCACCCAGTCACAGAGAGACACAGAACAGGTTCTGTCTATGCTCTCGCAGCATGGCTGGGTAGTCAGTCAGGACTAGAGCTCCCTGCACCCATCTCAGCGCATAGAGCATCTTGGGGCAGAAATCGACACAACCAAAAGAACGGCAAGACCATCAAACAAATGTATAGACTCAGTGATCACGGTGGTTCAGTCACTGCAGTCCTTGCCCAAACTGAAAATGGGCCTAGCAGCTCAGGCCCTCGGCTGCGTGGCATCTTGCCTCGACTTGGTACCATGGGCAAGATGGAACATGCGCCCCTTGCAAAACTGTATGCTACAACAGGACTCCCCATTGGAGGATGACCTCAACAAGGTTCTTTTCCTGCCCGATACTGTCAGGAGCTCCTTGAGTTGGTGGACCACCGTCCACACCTATCAAGGGTCTGCCCTCTGGAACTATTCTACGAGGTGACAGTGGAGACCAAAGTGAGCCTCACAGGATGGGGAGCATGCATGGACAACTCCATGGCCCAGGGCCGGTGGACACTGGCAGAGGCACGATTGTCCATCAACATCCTGGAGATGAGGGCAGTCTTCCATGCCCTGAGGGCATTCAGGAATGACATCAACGGTCGGACAGTACTGGTGAAGTCCAACAACACAGATATGGTGGTGTACATAGCCAAACAAGGCAGAATGTGCAGCCGAGCCATGCTCAGGGAAGCAGCCAAGGTCCTGAAGTGGGCCCAGTGCCATCTCACTCACATTCACACCGTCCACCTGGCCGGCAAGCTCAACATCAGGGTGGACTGGCTCAGCAGACAACAGGTGCACCCAGGAGAGTTGCAACTGCAGCCGGACCTATTCACCCTGACATAGCAGAGGTGGGGCCAGATTCCCATAGATCTGATGGCCTCCAGGTTGAATACACAGGTCAGGGCATATTTCTCCAGGTACCGGGAGGAACAGGGCCATGGGAGTAGATGCTCTGTCCCAAGTGTGGGATCAGGATCACTCCTACGTATTCCCTCTGATTCCCCTAATCCCCCAGGTTCTGATGAAGATCAGGCTGTCCCAGATACAGATCATACTTGTAGCACTATACTGGCCACGGAGGGCCTGGTTCACCTCAGCCATAGCCATGTCAATGGACAAATGGACCATTCCAATCAGGAGGGACATGCTGTTTCAGGGACCAATGATCCACCTGGCCCCTCACACCTAAAGCTATTGGCGTGGCTCCTGAGAGGCAGAGACTACTGACCGCTAGTTACCATGATTCAGTCATAACAACCATTCTGCAATCTAGGAAGTTGTCTACTACTACTATTTATGGTAGACAGTGGAACATCTTTGAGAAGTGGTGCAGCTCGGCACAGCTCGACTCCATGCAGGTAGACATGCCTGTCATTCTGTTGTACCTACAACAGGGCCTAGATAAGGGACTGTCCACTTCTTCCCCCAGAGTGCAGTTGGTGGCAATAGGAGCGGCCAGGGGAAATGTCGAGCTCTCACAACCTGGGGCCCTTCGAGATGCCATCAGATTCCTTAGGGCTGCAGAGAACGTTCGCCCTCAGGTCTGCACGCCAGCAGCCCCCTGGCATCTAACCATGGTTCTAGACTCCCTAGGAGAGAGCCCATTTAAACCCATGCATCAAGTGACAATTTAGTGGTTAGACCTCAAGACATTCTTTCTCATGGCTGTCTGCTTGGCACGCAGAATTAGTGGATTGGGGGCCCTGTCCTGTAAAGAACCCTACACCATTTTTTCTGCCCAAGGGGTGTTCATGAGAACGGTGCCAGCATTTCACCCCAAGGTCAGGTCTGCATTCCACAGGGACCAGCCGGTGGAACTACCCACATTTTTCGCACAAGCACAACAGGGGGAGCTGAAACCCCATCACCCCCTAGACATGGGCAGTATGGTAGCAAAATATATCACACAAACACAGACAATCTGTAGATCAGAAGGACTATTTGTAATTGCCCAAGGCCACAAACATGGACTTGCAGTGTCCAAGACCACCATTGCTTCTTGGCTAAAGAGGACAATACAGGAGGCATACAAAGAAAAAGACTACACCCCCAGCAGGGATAAAGGCCAGTGTCTACTTCTTGGGCAGAAACAGCTAGTATATCCATGGAGGATATCTGCAGAGTGGTAACCTGGTCCACTGTCTACATGTTTGTGAGACATTACAGACTGGACACATTGTATAAACAAAGAACGGACTTTGCCAGAAATGTTTTGTCCACTGCGGGCCAAAAACAGCTGCCCTCCTGATCCAGGGCCCTGATCTCCTTGTCCCACCCTGATAGGATGGTGTAACTGCTTATTATACTAACCCAAGAGGTAATGTCTGGAGTGTCATGGATACAACATAACACAATGGGTGTTTACTCACCTGGTAAAAGTGATTGTGTTAGTTGTATCCATGACACTCCACGGCCTTCCCTTCAGGGCGATCGCGGCAGGTATACTTCACACTGGATAGTCACGGTGTGGTTAAGGACTCAAAAAAAGACAAGAAATGTTGAAGTATTAAGGACTCTGAATAAATGAGTTTTGACGTAGCCGGTTCATATGTTGGTAACAATAGGTGACCGAAGCTAAAATTGTATCAATAGGAAATAAACAGAGGATATGGGGACATCCCTAGCCAGGTTTCATATCATTCTGTATGGTTAACAGTGGGGATTACAGGGAAAGGGTTGCTTTTTTTTGGCCAGAAACATTGTTTCCTTTCAGCTATGGAAGAATTGAACTGGAGAAAGGGGATTCCTGGGACCAAGTTATGCTGCGAAATTCGATCCGGGTCACATGTGCATCACTAGCCTATCAGGCAGGTTGGGAACCCAAGAGATAATGTTTGGAGTGTAATAGATACAACTAACACAATCACCTTTACGAGGTAAGTAAACACCCATTTTGTCTTGCGAGTTTTATTTGTGAAAGGGGCCAAGTGGATGAAATGTACAGCCGATGGCCTACATTTCATTTGGGTCTATTTTCACAAATATAGCTTTACAGCTACCCAGCAGTCTTCTGAACCCTTCGTTTCAGGATTATTTCACTTATGCGCATTGACTCAATCCTCATTGAACCCTCTGGGGGCAGTAGGCTTTTTGGTGTGCTTTTATGCACACATTCTTCCCTGTTGGCTGCACCCCTCTGAGACAGTCACACTGCGCGTCACAGTCAGAGCTTTCTTTGCTCCGATCAATGCTGAGGCAACATGGTGCAGCTAATTCATATGCCTCAAGCTGCAGCCAACTCAAAAGCTGCTAAACTATTTTATTTCATAAACCGCAAGCAGTGGTTCACTTTTTACAGCTGGTCATGTTAATACCATCCCCTCAGGAGCATAAGGGGGAAAAGTAAAATAGAGCAACACATTTATTTCAGGGAGCAGTTATGGGTGTGCAGTTACACAATTTACCAACCAGTACATCCCATAACCTGTAAGCTAAAGCATTTTTACCTAGGGTACCTGTGCAAACACCAGGGTCACTAAGGTGCAATATGAGTATGTCAAACACCTGGTCTGGTGCGGGTACACAACAGAACACCATATGGTGTCACTAAATTGCAGGGCTTTCTTTTACACTTTCCCCGCTAGAACAGGGACATTTCTATGAACATCAGCATTGGAAATGGTGTGTGCTGCAGATGCTTTACCCATACTATTATGGTCCGGTGCGCATTACCTTCTTTCACTATGTGGTTAGCTATTCTAGTCCCTAATATTGCCAAGGCTATACAGTAAATACAACAGGACTCTGTTACCATAGGGGTATGGATTTTAACAAAGACACCTGAGACAAGTAAAGGAAATGTAGGGGCAGAAAAGATAGGAGAAACTTTGGTAAGAGGCCACCCTACCAAGGGTGAAAGGTGAATATGACAGTAAGTCAGAAAGGAATAAAGGTTGTTGCAGCAGGCTTTAAGGGCAATAGAGAAGGGAAGAGTCTCAAGCTGCTTTCCTAGAATCCGGGAAGGGGGTCCACCTTCCACAAGAAGGAATCTTGTTTCTTTTATATCTGGGACCAGGTGCTTCCCCCTCCGCAGGGCGCTCGTGATTGGAACCACATTTGGAGGGCCACATATAAATATAAAAAGTGGAATTGATATACTGTAGGTATATGCAGTTTCAATGACTACCTACTGTACAGTAACATGTTTCCACCCCAGTTAGATTACACTCGATGGGAAAACTGGAATTGGGCATTTGTACTAGATGTCAGAAAGATGTGGGGATATTACATCACATTTTTTTTTGGTTGTGTGAGTAGGCGACACCCCTTTGGGAAGAGATTGCACAATATTTAGACCCTCTATTGGGGCTGGAGCATTTGTTCACACCTGAGATTTGTATTCTGGGTGAGTATGGTCTAGGCCCGATCGGTAACCAGAAACCGTACATCACTTTAATAGCAGCTTGTGCGAAGAAAATTATTCTCAGACACTGGTGTGACCAGGTCACTCTCAGTTATAGGGAACGGTACCAGGAGATACTTTTTGGCTTGCAAACCGAATGGATTACAGCAAATATTTCTGGCAATAAAAAGAGATATTGCCAAGTGTGAGAGCCCCTTTTTCTTCCGTTGATACTTAATGCCGGCTCATAGTTGACCATCTGGGATAGTGACAGACTTTTTCATTGGGGAGGACCAGTACAGGTCCATCGGCTGATACCTGCAGGTCTTACTTTTTTTCTTCTTCCTTCCTTTTTTTTAAAGGTGGAGTATTGCTTTGTTACCTGTCATGGGAGATGTGGATGCTTACCTTCGTAGGACCCCACATTTTTCACATGGAATCTGCTAGCTTTGGGTTTTTCTCCGGGGAAAATGTGAGGGTTGGTTGGGGGGGGGCGTTTTGAGTGATTTGCAGTGGGATGTTGCAGTAAAGAAGTCTGTTCTTTGATTTCTGGGTAGGAGATATAGCCTAAGTAACCTGTTGTTCTTGTTTAGTTACTACAGTTCTTGCTGCAATTTTTCATTTGAACTTGTTATAACACTAGCTGTACCTTGCCTGCTTCATTGCTCATGTATTTGTGTGTTCCTGTCTAATTTAAAAGCAAAAAAGTTTATTAAATAAAAAAAAATATAAACACTTTCAAGCATAGCCCCTGTGTTCTCCTGTCCACGCGTCTGTGGTTGTTTGCTTGGGGATGTGCCAGGTGTTGTTGAGAGCATGTGTTCAGGGCCCGCTGGGGGGGGCAGGTGCTATTCTCCACTGTGGGAGTACTGTTTCCTGCTACTGGAGGGGGGCAGGGCAGGTGCTCCCATGGGTGTGGCAGTCACAGGTCTCCAGTTGTTGCAGAGGTCATTGCTGATTCTGTTGTCAGCACACCGGTCCTGCACTGTTCCTGTGGTCACAGTAGATGTGTCGCTGTGTCGACTGTCACTGTGCCTGTTGGTGAATCAGTGTCATGGATCCACTGGGGGGACATAATTGGGAAATCTGTATTTCAATCTCGGGTTATTTGGTTGATACAGAGTTTGTGAGGACAGCAATAATGAAGCTTCTTCTACACTGGTATTACATGGAGTTTTAGTTCATGTTCTTAATATTGGTAGTGTATTATACTTTTGGACTTCCATTTTGCTGTGTTGCCGTTGGGGGCCTGGCTGGGGGAATGGGGTTTCTACCCCTGGGTTATTTTATTCATAGGGCTGGGTGAAGTGGCCTCATTCATACCCACATGCACTCATTGCCCTTTATATGTAGATGCTGATTTTTCTCATTTGCCTAGAATTTATTTCTTGGTATTAATATTGTATTGCTGAACGTTGTAGATTTTCAAGCCGGCTCAGTGGCGCTGAGGCTTGAACCACTGGATACCACATCTTGCGCCACATCAGCCACCTGGGTTTGAGAGCGGATGCCATTCATCAGGGATCTGTGGGGGTGGAGAGGATTGAGCATCTAGAAGACTGCTATCCTCTCCTGGGGTGGGCTCCTGGGGTTTCCTTGCCTTCTAGTGGCTCCCGATGGAGATTGGAAGTGCTACATGCTGGCAGGGACTTGAAAGGGGAAGATTATACTTATTTTTCTTCACTGCATCAATCTAATAGCAGGATTGATATAATAGAGGTTTCACCTAATTTGGTTAAGTTTGCTTTAGCCTCCACTACTGTGTCAGTTATTATTTCAGACCATTCTCTGATCACATTTACATTTCAGCAGGAGGGGGCTGGCATTAGATATAAGGGGTGGCGATGTAATGCAGGGTGTTTAAATGACCCCCAGTTTTAGGATTAAATTCATGGTGACATTAGGGACTACCTTACTAATAATGACACTGGTGAGGTTGGTACAAAGTTGGTGTGGGAGGTCCTTGAAGTCTCCATGCCAGGCAAAATCATTTCTTCTGCTACAGCACATAAAAAGTGAGGATTCTCAGCTGTCGTCTTTGGAACAACAGTTATCAGTCCTAGAGCAGCTGCATAAAGTGAAGTCTAGGGATTCCTCTCTTATTTATCGCCTACAGGATCTTTGTTTCCAAATAAACTACTTAAATACCCAGCAAGTGGAATTTGGCCTGTGTAGGATTAGGCATGCTTACTGGCAAGGACGTGAACATGTGGGTCCTTTACTGGCTTATCAGCTTAAATGAATGGAGAATTCTTGCAAAATTCTAGGGATTTGGCATTGGATTCTGTGATTACAAATCCGGAGGCAATTAATTCTGCTTTTCAACAGTACTACTTTCAGTTTTATGCTTCCAAAATAGTTCAGGGAGCTTCAGCCTCGGACATTCACAAATTGTTTGACTCCTGAGTCCTTCCTAGCCTTACATTGGAACAGCAACTAGATGGCTCTATAACGTTGCCTGAGGTTCAGAGGGCAGTTAGTCAACTGAGTAGAAATAAACTCCTCTAGACCTGATGGGTTCTCAGTTGCATTTTACAAGGTAGTGGAAGATTTAATATACCCTGTACTTGCACCTAATTTTATGAAGGCCTGACAGATGGAGAGCTCCTGCCCCCCTGACTATGAATGTTGCAGTTATCACCATTCTGTTTAAAAAGGATAAAGACCCATTTCTGTATTCTAGTTATCATCCTAGCTCGCTCCTTAATGCTTATTATAACATTTTGGCAAATGTTTTCACTGGTTTCTGTATTGTCAAGTCTGATTTATCTTGATCAGGTGAGATTCATGGGGAGGGGAGTGTGATGGGGCTGATCATACTCGTCACTTGGCTAGTTTAATTTTGGCCTCTGCATCATCATCTGAACCCACCGTGGTAGCGGTTTTAGACATGGAGAAGGTCTTTGATTCTTTTGTTTTTCAATTTGAATATGCTTTATTGAATAAACCAAAGCACAGATAACAATAAATACAACAAGAAAAACACCAAGTCTAGTCAAACCATGTACAGAGTACACAGTGAAGGGCTAACACAGTAGACATAGTTGCATTATGTGAAACCAAAGAACAGATATGCAAAACTATCCAATGTTAGAAAGAAAATAAGGTCCCAGAATCGAAATAACTCCCTTCCCCCCAGTCCCAACCAGCCCACCACCACCGGAGGATACCAAACTTTTATGGACCTGTTAGGTAATCAGGCTGCTTTAATAGCTAGTACTTACCTAGGTGCCCATGGTGTAGACCAGAAGGGCAATAAAAAGAGGGGGAATATTACAAATAAAAACCAAGAACAGCAGGAGAGTGTATGAAAGACTAGGTATATAAGACACTATAATTAGCAAGATATACAGGGGTTCCCAATCATTCTAATATGTATGGGATCTATTTAACAGACTGGCTATGATCTGCTCCACCTGTAAAGGCAAAAAGTATCTACTGATGCCACTCAGTTACAGAGGGGACACTTTGATCAAGCCAGTGTCGTAGTATTACTTTCTTCACACATATCTAAACAAGGGCTATGTGAAACTGTTGAGTGCCAATCAGTGTATCCCCATTATTGCCCAATAAACACACATCAGGGAGAAAGGTCTTGGACAACCCAAGAGTGAGGTCTAGTCATGACTGAATAGCTATGCAGAAGGGAGTAACTTTTTCACAAGACCATAGAATATAAAATAATCTACTAGGTTCTCTGTTACATCTAGAGTAAATATTAGAGGGAAGTTTACCCATTCTGTATAATTTTTTTGGGGGATAATAAAGATTATGCAGGACCTGGAATTGAAGGAGGCAATATCTGTCCTATTTGATGTATTTATATAAACGTTTCCAAATTTGCTGCCAGTTGCGAGGGGAGTCAGCAGGTGGCAAGGCCTGATTCCAGTAGTAGAACATCTGTCCCTCTGTGCTGCCCAAAAAAATCTTGCCTCTGCAGGTAATAGAAAGAGATTAAATGAGTGAAAGGGGTGGATAAGATTATTGGAAGGGCTTGACTCTTGTATGGGTTATCCCAGTGGCCTGTGCCAAAGTGGTGAAGAAGCATATGTATAAGCCAGAAATATTTAAAACACATAGAGGAGGGCCAATGGTATTTAACCCGGGCTTCCAGGAAAGTGAAAAGTTTCCATTCAGATACCAAGTCATCCACCACATACACATCATCAAAAGGACAGAAGGATTTAGTGAGAATTTTCCCCCAACCCTAAAATTGGGGTTACCAGTTATTGATTGAGAAATATCTTTCAGTGGCTGAAGGTTTAGTAAGGCACAAAGCTGTAAGTGGACCCGTATCAAGACTTCTAAAGGAGATCTGTGTAATGATTTGGGAGTTTTGTGGTGGGATTGTAGAGAAGTGCTGAAGTGTCACAACCATGCCAAGAACAGAGATATCACTATTTCCAGCAACAAAGGGGGGTAAGGTCAAAAAATATCCTCAGATTGAGGTCTGAGCCATTGAAACAAACTGGTACAGTGAATGGACAAGTAATAGAGGTAAAGGTTGGGTACTTGCACGCCTCCCTGCTCTATGGAATGCTTAAGTTTGAAAAGAGCTCTTCGAGGTGTCTTACCACACCGTAAGAAAGAGGATATTAGCCTGTTAATTTGAATGAACCATGATTTTGGCAAGGCATAACTGTACATCAGCAAAGGGTAAAGTAGGTGTGGTAACACATTAATTTTTATGATATTTAAATGATTCCACAGGGATATAGACAGAAGGGACCAATGGTCCAAATCTGTTCATAGGCAGCTAACTATTGAGTCAAGATTATACTGTTTCATTTTGGTCGACAATGTGCTTAAATATATGCCCAAAATACTTCAAATTATCTTGGATTCACTATGAAATCCTGACATTCTGTCTTCCCGAACTCCATAAGCCCTAACCCGGAAGACCGACTGTCGGGAGACTGACAAGGTCTTAGTGCAATGCAAGAGGCAAGACCCCTACACACTGCCACACCCCCATTTCTAAAATAACCAACTCTGAGTGTGAGCAGACCTCAGAGTAGCTTAAAAAGTTACAGAGGACAACAGCATTGCTCATAAAAAAATTCACTGTCTGGAACAGAACCCAGTCAAGCTTGCCATGCTGGCTGAGTTACCAGTGACCTAGCCCTCCACACCATGGGGGCAGCCCCACCAGCTTCCATATCCTCCCTGCTGTTCTCCTGCCTGACTAGGGGTGGGCTACCTTACCCCAGTCAGGAACGTGTGTGTCAGGCAGGTCTGTGATGGCTGGGTGTAAGTCAGGCTACCGCATTTGGGATCCTGACTGTTGGGATTCTGAGTGACAGTATTATATATAATACTCCCTTTATCTTGAATGCAGACCAGGCCCAGGTGCTCCACCTCTGACCTCAACAAGACACCATTAAATGGCATCACCTCCATCTTAGTCAGGTTTAATTTGTAATTAGAAATAAAACCAAATTCTTAAATAATATCCAGGGCAGCAGGCAAAGATGTGGTGGGAGTGGTAACGTGCAGAAGTATGTCATCTGCATGAACATAAAGGTTATATTGGTGAGGTCCAAAAGGTATGCCTGAAATGGGGGGGACTTGAGCTTTCTAATTAACAGCTCTAGAAACAAATTAAAAAGAAAGGGTGAGAGCAGGCGTCCCTGCCTGGTGCCCTGATGTAAGAGAATGGAGTTGGACAAGATGCCATTGTAAAGAATATAGGCTGATGGGCACAAGTAGAGCACCCTGATCCTCTCAATAAAGGTCAAGGGAATATGAAATGCACATAATAAATTAAACAAATAGTCCCAAGAGACCCTGTCTAAAGCTTTTTCTGTGTCCAGGGAAGCTAACACCAATGAAACGCTGGAACCCCTGGATGCAGAAATTAAGTGAGAAAGTTTGTGCAAATGATCTGCAAAAAACCATCCTGCCACAAAGCCAACTTGCTCCTGAATGATAAGACAGTGACAGACTTGATTCAGCCTGCTGGCCAATAGAATTTGAAAATCAACATTAATGAGAGATATTGGCCAGTAGTTCACAACTAATAGGGAATCTCTCCTGGATTTTGGCAGCACCACAGTAGTGGTTTCCATAAGGAAAAGTCCCTTACTGAAGAACAGGGACCAGTACCTTATTGGACTGGGTACTTTCAAATCGCCCTGACCATATTAGCCACACTATGGTTCTCCCTGATACCATTAGTGACCATTCCCCAGTCCAGTGCATATGGTCAAATAAATTCAATAAACCCCCAGTGAAAACTATCAACAGTCAAAGGCAAATTAGGGGACACCTTGCACCACTTAAGGCACCCTTGCGACAACAAGACTGGTCCCCGACTGACACCACTCCGGATGTTGATGCTGCAATTCGATACTTTTTCTCAAAGTTCAATGCAGCATGTGATGTCCATGCCCCCTTTAAGAAATGCAAAATTAAAGGCCTTGACAACCTTCAGATCTCAGCAAATTCCTTAGCCAACTAAAAGCTCAGGATCTTCTATGGGCTTGTGCTACAGCCTCTGGCAACCACGCAGACTTTCAGGCATACAGGGCTGCCAGGAATGCCTATATCTGACCTATTTGCACTGAAAAGCCAGCTACTACAGGAGTACCCTATCAAACTCATGGTTGGATAGAAGAAAATTTGGGCAAATCCTCTCTGAAGTTATAGGGAAAGAATCCAAAGCAACTCATAATATGCTAAAAGTTGACAGCAGCAACACCCTGGACACCACCACAATTGTCAGTACTTTCAATCTGGCATTCTCCGACCTCAGCCATGTGCTTCCCTTTAACTTCTTTGACACCAACCAAACCACAGCCTCCCAATATCAATGGACTAATGATACAAATCATCCACATTTCTATTTCAAGGCAGTTACAGAAAATGATGCTAAAAAATACCTCCTCACTTGACTTGAAGCCCATCGCCCTCATCCTCGACGATGTCCTGCACCCGCTCACCAAGGTTATTAACTGGTCCCTCATACTCTCCCAGTTCCTGCTCAAGTGGAAGTCTGCCCTAGTGACCCCAATACACAAGTCTGGGGATAGGGCATTACACTGTAACTACAGGCTCATCTCCATCCTACCCCGTTTATCCAAGCTCTTGAAAAAATCATTGCAGACCAATTGGTGGAGAACTTAGAAGATCCCATGGCACTTATCGAAAAGAGTAGGGGAATTTTTATTAAACAGAAGGAAACATAACATTACAGCAAAAAAAGAATTAAATATCATAAAGAAAAAATAATAGATAACATGAAATACAAACAGTTTTCCAAAAGATCATCAGGAAGAAAAAAAAAAAGTGACACATTAAAAATCACAACACATTTGCTAAACATTGTTTCAAAAAACAAAGCTTCCCAAAGACTTAGGAGAAAAAAGTAAAATTATTCCCAAAACTAGCTACAGTATCTTGTATAAATCTTTGTATATCATGTCCCTTTACCTTGAAAAGTTCAGTCTCTATCTGAGCGAGGATTGTATAGTATAAAGTATATTGTTGTTGCAAAACATACTGACATATAGCTTGTCATAAATCATACTGGAGTAGGGCAAAAAAAAACATTTAAAGTGCTTTTATGAAATGACCCCCAGCTACCAGTATAATCACCTAAAATTAATGTAGGGTACATAAGAGAATTCAAAGCAGGCATATGCCATTTAATTGCAGCCTCATTCCAAAAAGATTTACTGTCAGGACATTCAAAGAAGAAATGTGCCATACTTTCTTTCACGTTGGCACATGTCCATTTAGGACAATATCTATCAGAAATAGGTTTATATTTTAAATTACCATGTACCCCCAAGTTTCCCATGTAAACAGATCCAGACAATATCCCAGACATGTACTGGAAGTCGCATATCAGTTAATCTATGTGTTGCCCAGGACATTTTGGTGGGGAAGCATTCCGGAAAAATATAAGGCATATGAGAAGCCCCAAAAACAACAGAGGTATAAAAACTTTTCCTGTTCAGGGAAATAAGATCCTGTTTTGAAACTTTCCAACACAGCAGTTTTTTTTTATAGATGCAATAGCATAAGTAGGAACTGAAAACTGGACTAATAGTTTAGGAGGTAAAGTCTCCCATTTTTGAAAATATATCCAAAGTACATGATATATCCATTGCTGCCATGGGCACTGCTCAATTCCCATGCCCATAAGAAGGAATGAAAAATAAAAAGAGCTTGAAAAAAAAACAAGAGGATTAACCATGTTAAGCCCTCCCTTTTTAACTGGAAGATAAGTAACCTCTCATTTCACAGGATTCAATCTGTTACCCCAAAGCATTTGAAAGAATACACTAAAAATCCTGGTCTCTAAATGAACAGGGGGTGGCAAAACATAACTTATATAAAGAAACAAGGGGATCAAGAATTTCTTAATAAGCAAAACCCATTTTCGTTTCCCAAACTTCCACTTTTTCTACATATTCACCTTATTTTCTGTGACGTCTAAATGCTTAACCCAGTTCGTTGTAGCCATATCTTCATTTCTGAACCAAATGCCCAAAATCTTTTGTGAGAACGTGGAAAGATCTATATTACATATCTGTTTAAGAGAAGGGTCAGGCTGACCTAAAGCAATTATTGAACTTTTTTCGGTATTAATTTTTGCACCCAAAAAATGAGCACAATCATTAAATATTTGAATGGCCCTTTTAACTGAATCAGCATTCTGTGCCAATATGGTCACATCATCAGTATAAGCTGTCATTTTCTCAGAAACCAGTGAAGGGGAAGGGGAAAGCCCTATTATTTGTTCATCCCATTTAATCCCATGTATCACAGGCTCGAGGGCAAAAGTGTAAAGCAAAGGGCTCAAAGGACATCCCTGCATAACCCCTTTCAAAAAAGGTGTATTCACCTCATACAGACCATTAAGTGTTGGAATAACACTAGCATGAACATACAGTTTATTTATCCAATCTAAAAAATGGCCTGGTATACCACAGTGTCTCATAACATGAAAAAGATAACGGTATTCTACTCTATCAAAGGCTCTAGCTTGATCTAAAGCAACAACATAACCTGACAAAGCCTTCGCTTCAAAAATCTCCCTTAAAATAAAAAGATTGTGTTGTATCCATCGATTAGGAATAGCACAGGTCTGAGACCCATCTATTACCAATTCAGCAGCTTTCAATAATCTGTTATTCAAAACTTTTGCCAATATTTTATAATCACTATTCAGAAGACTAATCGGTCCCCAATTAGATAAATACCATCGATCTCCCTTTTTAAAGATGTAACAAATAATAGCAGTACTAAAGTATTTGTAAACCAAATCATTATTTAAGAGAAAATTAAAGACTAAGGACAGAAAATGACTCATGTGCAGTATACATTTCTTATAAAAGTCATTGGGTATCCCGTCAAGACCAGGACAATTCCATGGTTTTAGGGTTTTAATTACTGCACCAACTTCCTCAGGGGTAATAGGGGAGAGTAAAGATCGACCTACAGAACTCTCAAGTTGAGGACATGGGCAGCGAAAAATCTAAGAAAGAGCCATCATGAATAGGTTGTCCAGAAAAAGTGTCCTCAAGATGTTGCTGCACTACTGATAACATACCTAAATCTGTAGCTGCATATGAGCTATCCATGTAATACAAACCTGACATTAACGTTTTTTCTAACCTTTGTTTACAAGCTTTATAAGGATCTGATGATGGTTGACTATTCGTTCCAAAACACATTTCCATGTCTAGAGATTTTGCTCTATCATATTGGAATTTTCTCATTTGATTCTTAATTTTAGACAATTGTGATTGTACTTTATGAGATCTCTAGAAGGAAACAACATTAATTTATATCACAAATTCCTGTTATGTAAATACTGAATATAATTATTGTTGGCCAGTTGATGTCCAAAGGACACAAGAAGAGACTTTAAATCCTTCTTCGTATCCACCCACCAATCCCATAAATGGTCATAAAAACATAAGGTGGAAGTTCTAGCCTCAAAAAATAACTCAAAGCTTATTTAGGTGTTCAGGACTCTCTAATAAAGAAATATTGAGTCTCCATCTCTGAATGTTTGAATGAATAATTGGAGCAATATCAGCTAAACTAAACTCCCCAAAAAGAATATGATGGTCAGAGAATTCAGTAGGTTTTACCCAAATCTGATAATGTTTACTTTGTTGAGATATAAAGAAAAAATCAATATGTGAAGAATAAATGTGTCTAAAATATGTAGCACCACTATCATGTTTAAGAGATCTACAAGCATCAGACAAATTAGTAACTAAGAGAATTTGTTTCAAGGCATGTGTATCACAGTAAACTTTCTTTAACAAATCCCCAGAATATTTTAGGTCCAAACTAACATTAAAATCACCTCCCCATATAATTGTTTTCTAGTAGATAAGTAAGGATTAATGTCATCAAAAAGTTCTATTCTCGAAGATTTAGTTTGAGGAGCATATACATTAATAAGACAAAAGAAAAATTTCCCAAAGGAGGCATCCAAAGCTAAAGCTCTACCTGGTCTGATATCTATCAGTCTAGAGACCCTGAAAGTAATAGTTTTAAAAAGGATCCCTAAACCATCAGCCACATCAGGACCGAAGGTCCGGAACAAAAGCCCCCAAATTCAAATTTCTTTTAAGTTGTTCAACTTCCCTTAAGGAAGATAACCTTGCAGAGGGACTGGAAGGAAAAGTATGCCTTTTTGCAGATGACACAAAGATCTGCAACAGGGTTGATACACAGGGAGGCATGGAAAGGATGAGAAAGGACTTGGCAAGGTTGGAGGAATGGTCAGAAGTATGGCAGCTAGGATTCAATGCAAAGAAGTGCAAAATAATGCACCTGGAAACAAGAACTCAGGAAGAATACACAATGGGGGGTTGGTAATAACAACAAAAAGGAAAGGGACCTGGGGTAATCATATCAGATGACCTTAAGGTTAGCAAGCAATGTGAAGGCAGTAGGGAGGCTGGGGTATACTGGGATGCATAGGGAGAGGCATCAGCAGCAGAAAACAGGAAGTTGTTATCCCTCTGTACAGACAGTTGGTGAGACCCCATCTGGAGTACTGCATCCAGTTCTGGAGACCCCATCTCCATGAGACATAGACAGGATAGAGGCAGTCCAGGAGGCAACTAAAATGGTGCAGGGTCTGCAAGAGAAGCCGTATGAGGAGAGACTAAAGGAGCTTAACATGTATACCCTTGAGGAAAGAAGGAGAGGGGACATGATAGAAACTTTTAAGTACCTCAGTGGAATCAACAAAGTCCAAGAGGGTAGCATCTTTCAGAAAAAGAGACGTGCAAGAACAAGGGGACACAATTTAAAGATAGAAGGGGGGCAGTTCAGGGGCAATGTGAGGAAGTATTATTTCACAAAGAGGGTAGTGGATGCATGGAACAGCCTTCCTGAGGAGGTTGTGGGGTATAAAACTGTGAGAGAATTCAAGAATGCATGGGACAGACATAAGGCAATTCTTGTTGGGGGGGGGTAGGATGAAATAGGCTTTTGGTTAAATAGGATCTGCAGCCTATCCTGTAGGTAGAGAAATTGGCAGACTAGATGGGCCAAGCGGTCCTTAACTGCCGTCAAAGTCTGTGTTTCTATGTTTCCAGGAGAGAGACTATATCTGCTGTTAATTGACCCAGGAAGGCAAAAACCACTAATTGTTTCATGTAGTGTTTAAGACTACAGATATTAAGAGAAGCACAGTGAAGTGAGGCCATTACGATGCAAAAGGCAGAAAAAAAATTCCCCCAAGATGGATACAGTTTGCGTTTTCCTTTTTTTTATCTTTTTTCCCTTTTTTCTCCTTTGCTATTTCCATAGCCCTACTGTCCTCATCTTCTGTAAAAATGCTTGAGTGATGAGAGGGTCTGACTCCAGATCAGAATCCCCTATGTCCTCTTGTAGGGGGGAAAAAACATTTTCTGTAGAGATGGGGGGTTTGATTTGTTTTAAAGAAGCCCTGGTAAACCTTTTGCTTTTTTTAACTGTTTCAATAAGGGAAGGGGGCCTGAGAGAACTACTTTTCACTTCTAAAGAGTCAGGAGAGTTGTTAGATGGAGAAGGGATCTCAACTGAAGGAACTGCAGCTGAATTAGAAGTACCAGTATCACCCAAGTAAGAAACCTGGTGCTCCCTTTCTGTCTGATTTATCAGAGACACTGTGTCTTGTTGAAGTACTGCTGCCTGATCACTAGAAATGGTGTCAGAAGAAAAGTCTTTTCTCCTGCCTTGGGCCTTATCTATTAAGTCATCCTGATCCCACCCTTCAGATCTATTTCTTTTTGCCCAGGGGCATTGATGAAAGACATGACCTTTCTCATCACAGAGATTGCATTGAAAAATATTGTCACATAGGTCAGTTGAATGACCATAACTTCCACAAAGAGAACATTTTAACATGTCACAAGAGCTGCTTAAATGTGTTTTAGCACCACATTTATAGCATGCTTTTGGTTGCCCTCCATAAAAAAGTACCCCTCTATCTTTTCCTAAGAAGAAGCTGTTGGGAAGATGAATGATCTCAGAGTTAAATTGAAATAATTTGATTTTGAATTTCCAATCACCCGTCCAAAGTCCCTCCAAGTTGATAATGGTTTCTGGAGGACCCAAAATTCTGCAACGATTCTGTAACCAATGATAAATGTCACTCACATTAACCCCTTCATTCTGGAACATAATGGTGATGCGCCTTATCTGTGGTTTAGTAAGAGGAATGGCATAAAAAGGGGACCATAAAGGAGTAGATTTTAAAACATTATATTTATCGCAAAATTTCTCCAACCCTGTGTTGCACTTGAAACTAATATCAAAAGAATCTTCCCCAGAGATATGAATTAGGGCATATATGTCAGTAGAGATAAACTACATTGAGCCCTTTAATAATTGTTTGGCAACATAGTATCTATCCGGGTGAACAGATAATCCCCCTTTATACCATAATAGAACTGCATTCCTTCAGGGAGCTTGCTCAAGCTTATTCTTGAAAAGATCAGCCGTCGGTACCCTTTTATTACCCCCTTGCCCACTGTGAGAGCTCTCTGCAAAAGATGTAGGCTCTGTAGTAGCACAAACCCATGTCCCCTCACATTCTGTCTTCCCCCAGACAGGCCCACCTCTGCATAGGCCAAAGTCCCAGCAGCTACCTTCTGCGCAGTTTAACCCCTAGAGGCCTCTTGTATGACAGTCAAGTCATTACCTAAGCTCAGGATGTGTTTCAGTAGCGAACCGGTGTCAGGCTTAAGTAACAAATCTTCTCCCCAGTCGGGAACCGGAGTCCACTGTCCTGTCAATATTTTTTTCCAGCCAGTTTCAGCCAAAGCATCTTCCACTGACCAGTCCAAGTCTAAAAAATCCTTAGGCTTTTGTGGTAGTCCAAACTGTCATCGCACCTGTTGTGACTTGATACATCCTGGTGGATTATCCGATCGGAAAGCAAAAACTCCCGTACGCTGCTTCTGACTTGCAACGTTCTCACTGGAAACAGCAGCCCCTCCATTATCAAAGCCACTCAGTGACTGTCCTTCTACATCTGTACGTGGCTCTGAATGCAAAACAGATGCAGAACCTGGTAGCGTATTAGAGTCACAGCCTTCTCCCGCATCCATCCAGGTTCTCTGGAAATTGCAGTTGGTAAAGGTAAATCACCAGCAGGAGTAACAGTGGAAACAGATACTGCTTCATTAACAGAAGGGATAGAACTCTCTTTTACCTCAGCACAGTCCCTTTTATCATCACACAATTCCATATTCGCAGCAGTACATAAACGCACGTCCTGCTCCAAAGCAGTCTGTTCAGCAAATGAGCCGGACATCCTTCCATGGCCAGAGGGTCCCCTTACTGGAAGAGTAGGGGAATTTCCCCAGTGTCCTGGCCAAATTTCCCTCATTCACTGAAAAAATTTACCACCAACAGCTTAATCTGGTTCAAGGTCAGTTGGCATACATCTGTATCCCCTTCCCCCGGGTCGTGCCTGAAAATAGGCCGAAGTTGTCTGGTGCACTTACCTGGTCAACAAAAACTAAGTAAAAAATATATAAATTATTCTGTATGCTGATGGTGCAGTGATTTTCTCTAAGAATTCTGACCCCTCCCTCTTGGAGAAACAACTGCAGGAACATTTCATACAAGTTGAGGCCTGGTTCATCTCACAGAAACTAGTGCTAAACTACAAAAAAAAAAAGACTATGCTATTCCATGGCACACATAACAAACACAAACACCAACAGCTGGCTATCAAAGACAGCTCAGGTGTGACCCTGGACCAGATGCAGACTTTCAAATACCTTGGTGTAACCCTGGACCCTACTCTGTCCTTCTCCAGCCATATCGATTCAGTTGTGAAATCCATAAATATCCATATGGGCTTCTCTCATAGACACTGCCTGACACCTGACGCCCTTAAACTAGCAATACATAGCTCTGTTGTCTCCATCACTGGTTATGGGCTTGTTATCTATGGAGCAGCCACAGCTACAGCACTATGGTGAATCATTGCAGTGCTGAATAGGGCCTGCAGACTCCTTACTGGTGCTGTCCACTGCACACATACCTGCAACCTCTATGAACAGTCAAACTGGCTGCAACTTCAGGGAAGGATTACTTTCCAAACCTGCCTACTAGCAAAAAAGTCATTGATGGGACTCATGCCCCCTGGGGTTCAGTCTCTCTTAGGCCCAGTCAACCGCTGTTATTAAACAAAAAGCTCTGACTACTATTTTCTATCTGTTCCCTGCTGTCTCACCACACAAGGCCAGTAGTCTTTTGCAGGGAGAGCCCCTAAGATGTTTAACTTCCTGGGCAGTGAACTCACCAACATAGGCACCCTCTGCTCATTCAAACACAAGCTACATCAAACACTTGTGTCCAGAGCCACCTGTGACTGTTTCTCCTAACCTCCCTGTCAGTCACTCCTGTTTTTAGCACCTCTCTACTATCCCCAATTCTACCTGCCACCACCCCCATACCTCTGCCTCTCTTCCTAGCCCTTGTCCACCACCTTCCTCTCTTACCCTCCTTGAACTACCTTCCCCTCTTCTCTCCCATTTCTAATCTGCTCGCCCCACCCACTGTTGCACAAGTTCCTTGCCTCCAACCCACCTCTCCTTCTACCTCCCTCCCAGTTACCCCTCTATGCCCACTCTCAAAGGTATTTATCCTAAATTCTAATAAATAAATAAATAAATACATGAAAGTTGGAAACACCCTCATGGAAGATATCATTAAAGGTGTTTAGAAGTACTAGTGCCAAAAGGCACTAGTACTCCTCTGGGCAGGGGGGTTGACACCAGTCCAATCACTGAAGAAAGAGCCCTGAAGGAACTCCTAAAACTCAAGGTAGACAAAGCAACAGGGCCTGATGGGATTCACCTCAGAATACTAAAAGAACTAAGGGGGGACCTAGTGACACCACTGACTACCCTTTTTAACAAATCATGGGAGGATGGGGTGGTACCTGGGAGCAAGGCAGAAACAGGAAACTACCAATCTGTTAGTTTGGCCTCAGTGGTAGGGAAAATGAATGAATCGATTCTGAAAGAAAGAATTGTTGAGTACCTAGAGACCAGTGAGGCACAGGACCCAAAGCAGCATGGATTTACAGCAGGAAGGTCATGTCAGACAAATTTAATTGATTTCTTTGACTGGGTGACCAAAGTAATAGACCAGGGAGGGGCTGTGGATATGGCCTACCTAGACTTTAGCAAAGCATTTGACACAGTCCTGCACAAAAGAATAATAATCAAGTTAGCCAGCCTGGGAGTGGGTCCCAGGGTGGAAGCCTGGGTAACAGACTGGTTGCACAACAGAACACAGAAGATAATAGTAAATGGAACTCACTGCGAAGAAAGGGGGGTTACTAGTGGAGTACCTCAAGGTTCAGTACTGGGTCCAGTCCTCTTTAATGTCTTTAAAGGTGACATTGCAGAGGGTCTGGAAGGAAAGGTATGCCTCTTTGCAGATGTCACAAACATCTGTAACAGAGTTGATACATAAGGCGGGGTGGAAAGGATGAGAAGGGACTTGGCAAGTTTGGAGGAATGGTCAGATGTATGGCAACTTAGATTCAATGCAAAGAAGTGTAAAGTAATGCACCTGGGAAACAAAAACCCAAGTGAAGAGTTCACAATGGCAGGGGAGGTACTAATAACAACAAAAGTGGAAAGGAACCTGGGGGTAGTCATATTAGATGACCTAAAGGTGGTCAAGTAATGTGAGAAGTCAGTAAGGAGAGCAGGGGGGATACTAGGATGTATATGGAGAAGCATCACAAGTAGAAAAAGGGAAGTGGTTAACCCTCTGTACAGACAGTTGGTGAGACCCCATCTGGAGTACTGCTTGCAGTTTTGGAGACCCCATTGCTGCAAGGACATAGACAGGATGGAGGCAGTCCAGAGCAGGGCAACTAAAACGGGGCAGGGTCTGCATCAGAAACCACATGAAGAAAGACTGAGAGAGCTTAATATGTATACCCTTGATAAAAGGAGTGACAGGGGGACATGATAGAAACTTTCAAGTACCTCAAGGGAATCAACAAAGTCCAGAAGGGTAGCATTTTTCAGAAAAAGAGATGTGCAAGAACAAGGGGGCACAATTTAAAGACTGAGGGGGAACTGCTCAGGGGCGATGTGAGGAAATATTTCTTCACTGAGAGAGTGGTGGATGCATGGAACCACCTTTCTGAGGAGGTTGTTGGGTCTAAAACAGTGGGGTAATTCAAACATGCATGGGGCAGACATAAGACAATTATAGTTGGGGGTAGGAGGAAGTAACATAGAAACATAGAATTTGACGGCAGATAAGGACCAACTTGGCCACCTAGTCTGCCCATTTCCTACCTAACAGATAAGCTGCAGATCCTAGTTAACCAACAGCAATTTCTCCCTCCCCCACTAGGACTGCCCTATGCCTGTCCCATGCATTCTTGAAGTCCCCACTGTTCTTGACCCCGACCTCTTCAGGGAGCTGTTCCATGCATCCACAACCCACTCAGTGAAAAATACTTCCTCACATTACCTCTGAGCCATCCCCTTCTATCTTCAAATTGTGCCCTTGTTCTTGCACATCTCTTTTCTGGAAGATGCTACCCTCTTGGACTTTGTTAATTCCTTGAGGTACTTGAAAGTTTCTATCATGTCCCTCTCTCCCTTCTTTCCTCAAGGGTATACATATTAAGCTCCTTTAGTCTTTCTTTATGTATATTTCTGGTGCAGACCCTGCACCATTTTGCTGCCCTCCTGGACAGCCTCTACTCTGTCTATGTCTTATGGAGATGGGGTCTCCAGAACTGCACACAGTACTCAGATGGGGTCTCACTAACTGTCTGTACAGAGGGGTAACAACTTCCTGTTTTCTACTATTGATGCCTCTTTCCTACATCCCAGTATCCCCAGCCTTCCTTACTGCCTTCACATTGCTTACCCACCTTTAGGTCTCTGATATAATTACCCAGGTCCCTTTCTATTTTTTACTGTTGTCAATATCTCACCCCCATTGTGTATGCTTCCCCAGGGTTTTGTTCCCCATGTGCATTACCTTGCACTTCTTTGCATTGAATCTGAGCTGCCATACATTTGACCATTCCTCCAACCTTGCCAAGTCCCTTCTCATTCTTTCCACTCCATCTTGTGTATCAACCCTGTTGCAGATCTTTGTGTCATCTGCAAGAGACATACTCTTCCTTCCAGTTCCTCTGCAATGTCACTTATAAAGACATTAAAAATGCCGGTCCCAGTACTGAACCTACGGTACCCCGCTAGTAACCCTCCTTTCGTCACTGTGTACTCCATTTACTACTACCCTTTGAGTCCTGTTGTCTAACCAATTTTTATCCAGGCTACCACTTTGGGACCCACTCCAAGGCTGGCTATCTTGTGTATTAATCTTTGTGTGGGACTGTATCAAATGCCTTGCTAAAATCTAGGTGAGCCATGTCACAGCCCCTCCCTGGTCTACTACTTTGGCAACCCCAGTCAAAGAAATCTATTAGATTCGTCTGTGCTGACCTTCCCATCGTGAATCCATGCTGTCTTGGGTCCTGTACCCACTGACCTCTAGGTACTCAACAATTCTTTCCTTCAGAAGTGATTCCATCATTTTCCTACCACTGAGTCAAACTAACTGGTTTGTAGTTTCCTGCCTCTTCTTGCTCCACTTTTGTGAAGAGGAATCACATCTGCCCTCCTCCAGTCCTCGGGTACCACCCCATCCTCCCATGATTTGTTAAACAGAGTAGTCAGCGGTGTCACTAGTTCTACCCTTAGTTCTTTTAGAATTCTTGAGTGAACCCCATCAGGCCCCATTGCTTTGTCCACCTTCAATTTTATTAGTTCTTTCAGAACCCTTTCTTCTGTAAATGGACTGTTATGAGGCCCGTCTTCAGAGTGTTTCTCTTGCTTGGTTTAGGTAACTCCCCCTCCTCTTCCTTTGTGAATACTGAGCAGAAATATCCGTTCAGTATCCCTGCTTTTTCACTGTCACCCTCTACCAACATTCCCTCCCCCTTATTAAGCTTCAGTATCCCTCCTTTGGTCTTTCTTCGCTCCCTAATGTACCTATAAAAGGTGTTATCCCCCTTCTTAACAGAATTGGCTATCCTTTCCTCAGTTTGGGCCTTTGCTATTCTGACTGCCTTCCCAGCCTCTTTCTGCTTTAACTGATAAAGTTTTCTGTCCTGCTCCTTCTGTGTTTCCTTATATTTCCTGAATGCTGTCCTTTTCTCCTTAACCTTCCCTGCCACCTCTTTTGAGAACCATAACGGTTTTTTCCTTCGTTGTGTTTTACTGATTTGTTTTACACAAAGGCTTGTTGCTTCTGTGATGGCTGTTTTGATCACTCCCCATTGTTCCTCCACCCCTCCTTCTTGCCTGTTTGCTAGTGCTTTTCTGAGGCACTCTCTAATTTTCCCAAAGTCAGCCCTCCTAAAGTCCAGTACTCTTGCTTTTGTATGGCTTGATTGTATGGCTGTGTTTATCGTGAACCACACTGTTTGGTGGTCGCATTTCCCAGATGGCTACCACTTCTAAATCTGAGATTCTTTCTCCATCCCCATTTGAGAGTACCAGGTCTAAGATTGCTCCCTCCTGAGTGGGTTCCAATACTAGCTGTCTGAGGCATGCCCCCTGTAGGGCATCAAGAATGACCCTGCTCTTGGATGTGCCTGCAGCAAAGGTGATCCAGTTAACATCTGGCATATTCAGGTCCCCATCAACAATATCTCCCCTTTTCTGCCATTCTAGAAAGCCTTCTATCATTTCCTTGTCCATTCCCTCCCCTGAGATGGGTGTCTGTATACAACCCCATGCGGATTGTGGTGCCATTCCTGTCTCCAGGGTGACTCAAAGTGCCTCATCTGCTCCCTGTTTACTCTTTAGTTCTGTTGCTTTGATCCTTCCTTTACATGAGCTACTCCTCCTCCTCTTTTACCCTCCCTGTCCCTCCTGTGAGATTGTGTATCCTGGTATGTTGACATCCCAGTCATGGTTCTCTGTGTACCATGTTTCTTACCACAATATCCACGCAACCCTCTTCCATCAAGGCCACTAGTTCAGGGAGCTTGTTACACAGACTATGGGCATTGGTACTCATCAACCTCCACTTTTTGATAGCCTTACCCCTTTTAGCCCCATTTCTGTCCTTAATGCCTTTGCCTTTTTTCACATTTAAATCTGTTCTACTCCCTAATAACTTCTGTACCTTGTAGGCTGCTGGTTAACTATAATCTGCAGCTTATCCAATAGGTAGGAAATTGAGCAGACTGGGTGGGTCAAGCAGTCCTTATCTGCCTTCAAAGTCTATGTTTCTGTGTAAAAGGTGTTTAAAAGTTTTGTAAAAATTGGAAGTATAACTATCAGGGCCTGGGGACTTGTCAGGAGGAAGGGTGTCAATGGCCATCAAGACTTCGAACAAAGTCAAGGGGGCTTGTAATACCTCTATTTGCAAGGTGTCTAAGTGAGGAGACCAATATGCCATAAAAGGTCTCAAAAGGGTCACACAGAAGGGGAGAAAGGAGTGGCTGATAAATATTGGTAATATTTCTGGAAGTGAGTGGCAAAGTCCCGAGGTAAGGTGAGAGGTTTTCTGCAGTCATTGCAAAGGGAAGAAATAATCCTGTCTGTGGCCTGTGAAAGCAAATGCATGGCCAAAGATTTACCCACTTGCTAACCATAGTTGAAATATTTAACTTCCAATCGTAAAATTAGATGCTTTGTCTTTTCTCCCAGCGAGGAGTGGTACTTCGACCAAAGGGATTCTAAGCATTCTCAATCGGATTGAGAAGGAGCTATGGAGAGATAGCTTTCCAGGACCTTTTTCTGATTGAAGAGGGAAGACATCACACTCAAAGTCACCTTTTTCCTTTTCGAAGCCAAATGAATAAGTTTGCCATGGAGTGAACATTTTAATGTTCCCCATAGGAAATAGTGCTTAGGCATAGAAGGAGAATTAGAAACCAAAAAGGAGGAAATGAAGTGCTGAATGTGTTGCACCAGAAAATCTGATTTGAGCAGTTGGCTGCTTAATTTCCATACCATATCCTGCTCTAGGGTTGGAGAAAAATATAGGTGGGGTAGGGGTAGGGTGGTGGTCAGATAAAACACTGGCCAGATAGTGACATGACAAGGTTTCAGGAAGGTACCCAATCCCAAACAAAAAATAATTGATCTGTGAGAAAGTATTATGGGGAAGCTAGCGAAAGGAATATTCCTGCTGTGCCAGGTGCAATGCATGTCAGGGGTCCAGAAAGCCCAGGGAATCCATTAAGTCCAGGAGGGCCAACTGAACTGGAGAAAGTGATTGACGATGAGGACCAGATCTATCCAGTCCATTACAATAAACCATGTTTCAGTCCCCCCCAGAGAAGCATGGGAAGGGAGGACCATGGTGCCAATATGTCCATTAAGGTAGTAACAAAGTTAGGATCAACCACCGTAGCTCCGCATATGGCACCTAAGATAACCACCAGGTAGCCAAATAGAGCTCACAGGATAAGGCACCTGCCCGGAGAATCACCTATTTTTTGAAGCAGAATAAAGGACACCTTTTTGCAACCAAAATGGCCACACCCCCTTTACAAGAATTGATACTCACCCCAAATGCCCGCCACACCCAGGAACACCTGAAAAGGAAAACATGGGATTGGGGTAAGTGAGTTTCCTGGCAAAAGGCGACATCTACCCCTAGTTTGTGGAGGTAAAGCAAAACCTGAGCCCTTTTTGTGGGAGATTGAATGCCTTTGATGTTCCAGTAACAAAAGTTAAATGTGACTGCCTTGGTATCTAGGTCAGCATATAAGAAACATCCCATGATTTATAGACCATGCATATGCCCAGCCCGACTGATTGAGATTGAACCTCTGGTGGTGAGAATCCTGCCCCATCCCAGTTCTCGATAATAGAACAAACAGCAAAATCCCCAACCAACCCACAACAACAGGAACCCACAGACCCCACCTACCCTCCATCCCCAACTCCAACCAATCTCCAAGCACCAAAACCACAAAAATCCCAACCCACCTGAGCAACAAGGTCTCATGGAGCCCCAGAATGTAGCATACCCATTCTCAGGTAGCTTTAACCTGAGACCCTCGAATATGTGTGGGTGTCAAAACAATGCTCCCCACCAGGAAAACAGAACTAAACTCATTACTGTGTACTCAGCTCGTGAAGATATCCTGTACTGGCAGTGCAAAACCCTGTGTAACCCCCCTCCCGCCCACTAAACACTTAGAAACCATAGCTAAACTGCCACAAAATCTTACAAGATTACTGAGGTTACCAAGTCAACAGGACAAAACATTGATGTTGTGACAATGAGGGTACCTCGGAAGAAAAATAAATGTAGCAAAAGTGTAATTTTCCAACTTCCCTTCCAAGTCAGGTGGCAGAGTACATGACAATAAAGCACAACAAAAAAAATTGCACAAGATTATAGGCGGCCACCTGGTTCTGTGGGGGAGAAGTTAGAATACACACCTCACTATGAGACGAACCAGTAATAAGCATATACAAATACAATCATACTCTAAGGGAACCCCAGTGTCAAGCTGATCCCCCCCCAGCAGAAAAAGCTAAACATTAAAAATAATAGCACAGACTTCAACAGACAAGTAAAGATTATATGGACCCATTGTTATAAAAGGAAGGAACACAATAATGCAGAATGGCACTATAGCCAAGCCACAAAGAACAGTCTCTAATCAGATGGTGTCCATACAAAAAATAAGCAGCAGGGTATCATAAAGAGTGGTGACCATGGCAAATCAAGCTACAAACTCAGATGCTGTGCTGGGATAATAACCAGCTGACTGGAATTGTGCATGAATCAGTTGTAATCGAAATACAACTTTAATATAGGGCTAACAACACTGATGAGGAAGTACTGGGAAAATCATGCTTTGATGGAGCTCACCGATTGTAGGAATAATTCGAGGCTTACCTGTTGGTAGCAATGGTCAGTGGAGCCCCCACGGATCCTCTGCAGACTAAGCAGGCACCAGCCTAAAGTCCATGACGGAGCAGAAGCAGAACAGCAAAATGTGGTAATTTGGGGAAGCCGACTGAGCCCAGCCACAAGCTGCCCCAGAAAACTGTTTCTGCAGAAAGTCTCAAACTGTGGTGGGGGGCTCAGCTGTGAATGAGCCACCCTATGGGCTGGCTGGCCATTAAGGTGACACAAGCTAAATGTAATCCGGGCCCTATAGAGAAGCAGGGTAGTCCAGCCAGACCAAGACCATAAGTCCAGTCTGCTGATCATGTGGTGCATGGAGAGACAAATTGCCCTCTGAATGGAGCCACTTCTGATAAAGCTGGGAAACAGAACTGAGGCTGAGCAGCATAGGTTAGGGCCCGAGAGTTTAGGCAGCCATGTGTCCAGTCAGTCTACTGGGGGACCCCGCGTAAGGTATACTGCAGTGTGAAGCAGGTAGGAAAAATATAATGCACTCATTGGCAAAGTCACACTGAAAGTAAGATCAGTCAAACAAATGGAGTGAGAGGTTAGCACTGGGAGGTCCAGGAGTCTCTGTTCTGGGGATGGAACAGCAGGAAGGGATTGTGAAAAAGTGCGGAAAACAGGCAGGAGTGAGGGAAATTGTGACCATAATGTGATGGTCATTCCCAGAGTACTGCAGATAGAGGTAAGAAGATTTTGCATTCAAAGCAGACTTTTGGGGAACCTGTTTCTCCAGCTTGGTATGTTTGAAGGGTCAACCTGCATTGAATAGATCAGGGAGCAGCTGCAGAAGTTAATTTACCACCTGGTCCCCTGTGTCGAACGAATGCCAGGAGTTCTGGATGAGGGTTTAAAGATTGGTGTGGTAAAGGACCCTGAATTTAATCCCAGCCAGGATGAGTTTGTTTACCACTCGATGAAAAGCCACCTTCTTTTGTCTGGTGGACACAGGGAGATCCCAGGTGATGCGCAGTTTATTGCCTTTCCAGGTAATCGCAGCAAGGTCCCTCAGTTTTTGTGAGGATAAACTGTTTGTGTAAGTAATTTAACAGCTGCAGGAGGAATGGCCAGGAAGGGGAGCCTGCAGGAGGTCTCAGACAAAGGGAATAGTGGACTTGCTCCACCATATAGCCGGGCTTATTGGGGGACAGCCAAGCTAACATTTCCAGTAACATCTCGGTGAAGATGATCAGTGAAGCACCCTCCACATCCTCAGAAAGGCCACAAATGACCAGATTGTTCCATCAGCTTCGGCCTTCCAAATTTTCAAGCTTATTTTCCATCCTTGCAAGTTTCTGCCGCAGTGAAACCAGTTCAGAATCCATCTTGTCCTGCCACCATTCCAGTGAAGTAGAGTGGGCCTCCACATCTCTGACCCATCTGCCATGGTGTCTGAGCTCCGATCTTAACAATTTTAATTCAGAGATAAGCTCAAGAAGAGAGGTCTGGAGTGGCTGTAATTCTGACAGGAATTTATCTTTGAACAGAGGTGTTGACTCAGATATAGTAGTTGATGAACCAGCGGCAGCAGTGCCCTAGTCCTTGGATTTTTTTAGAGGCCTTGTCTGGCATCTGGGGTGGTGCATGACAAGGTAAGGCTTGCTGCATATCCACATCCATTCCCAGTAGATTTTCTGCCACAACGTCAATATCCTGGAGTCAGGAGATCTTCTGGTGAATAGTAACTGAATTTGTCACAAGTTGTAGCAGTTTAGATAGGTAAAAAATAGTTTTATACACTGAAGCAGGGGGGAGCTGGGGTGAACAGCGGCTGCAACTACAAAAGCAATTTTCAATCTAAGGATGCCAAAGTCCTGATGCCATTATTTAGAGCCTATATTAGATTACTCTAGGAGCATGACTCTTAGCTATGGTGTCCTAATAAAAAATCTAACTGCTCACAGCTAGAAAGAGCCCAACATAAATTTACCAAACATATTTATGGTTTGCATGATGTACCTTATAACAATAGATTGCAACCCTAAACTTGATGTCACTAGAAACACGTCGACTAAGAGGGGATGTGTTACTTCTTTACGATATCATGCATGACCCTTATCTGATGACCGAACTTGGTCTAAGTTTCAAAGATTCTACCTATAATACCAGAGGTCACCCATTACAAATAACTGGCAAGCATTTTAATTTCATTGGCCCCTATGCACTAACAGGGTGGGGATATGCAGAATTCATGCATACCCCACCTGCGTAGCTGCACACCCATGGACAGTTGCACACCATCAGAATTCACGGCCACTGGCCACCTGTCCAAAACCCGGCCCTCTTGGTGCACTGGAGCATGGAGGAAAGATACATGAACCAGGCAGGCATCACATAGGCTGCCCAACATGGTCTGCCAGTGGATCCCTTGTGATTGTGGGCACAGAGATGTGGCTGCCGCCATGCAGCATGCGGAACACAGGAGGTAGGCTGGTTCCTCATAGGCCATCCTCAGACTACCATTCGCTGTCTGTGGTCTGGGGTGGCATGGTTTGAGGGACGGTGGTCCCCGCCTGTCCAGCGGTGACCGGGATGGGGGGGCGACATCCTGGGGCATGTGCATGTCATGGAGTACTGGCATGCCCCCTACCTGCCTACCCCAACTGCTTTGTCCTCCATTATGTCATGCAGTGGAGCGGCATGCTCTGTGGGTGAATTCCATGGTTAGTCATGTAGGTGAAGCAATGGGTGTGGAGTGGTTGCTCACCCCAGATTCATGCACATAGCCACTCTGCCCCATTGGTGCATAGGGCCCATTAAGAGCAAATACTTCTTTACCCTAATAGTGGTAAACCCTTGGAATAAGAAGGGGACACAATTTGAAGACAGAGGCGGGACTGCTCAGGGACAATGTGAGGAATTGTTTTTTCACAGAGAGGGTGGTGGACACATGGAATGGCCTTTCTGAGGTCATCATGTGGTCAAAAACAGTGGGGGAATTCAAGAATGCATGGAAGAGACATAAGGCAATTCTGGTAGGGAGTAGGAAAAAGTAGGCTGTTGGTTAACAAGGATCTGCAGCTTATCCAACAGGTAGGGAACTGGGCAGACTAGGTAGGCCAAGCTGTCCTTATCTACTTTCAAAGTCTACGTGTCTATGTTTCTATAATTACCTAAGGATATAATCATTAGTGAAATCAAGACTGAATTTAAAAGATGACCTGATAATTTCATATTATCAAATGGTAATCTGCAGTATTATACCTCTTGAGTCACAGGAGCGGTTATGGGCACAACTTTCTACCTTGCTCCTTATATCTTCTTATTATGATCCGTAGTAGGACCACATGACCAGCCCTTGGATTCTGTTGAATGGCCTTACTTATTTGCTGTTTTAAATACATCTGGTTTTGGTTCTGGTTTTCTTTATTGGGTACAGGTTATCTACTCACATTCAGGAGTGCCAGTCCTTACTAATGGGAAACTGTCTTCTCCATTCTTGTCTGGGAGAGGAACATGTCAGGGTTGTGCCCTGTCTCTGACATTTTTCTACTGGCTGTTGAGATCCTTGCTCAGAAAATATGGGATTTGTCTGATATACACTGAATTGAGGTAGACTCAACTCCTTATTAAAGTATCTTATTTGCTGATGATATTTCATTGACCTTGAGGAACCCTGCCTCCTCCGAACCTTGTCTTACTTTGCTGTTAAATGATTTTGCTTTGTTATCCAGACTAAAGAATAATTGGACTGAGGTAGAAGTTTTTCCCCTTGAATTCCTCTTGTGTGGCTTATTTATTTATGTATTTAAGACTTTGGTAACCAGGTAATGCCCACTAGACACAACTGCCCATTTTCAGGGGCGACCTGGGAGCACGGGGGGTGGTAAAGTGACTTGTTCAGAGTCACACAGTATGCATGTAGAGGTTGTAGGAATCAAACCCAGGTCTGCTGAATGTATCACACTCATTCACAGCTCATTACTCTAACCTCTAGGTTATACTGCCAGCCAACAACAAATACTTATTTGTTGACAGCCCTAGGGTTGCACTAGGCAGAAAGCCCTATCAAACATTTGGGTATTTTTATTTCTTCTAATCTTCAACAATGGTTCTCTTTAAACTTCCAGCAGCTCCTTAAGTGGCTTTGGAAGGATGTGTCTAGATGCAAACATATTCAGTTGTCCCTCTGGAGCAAGATTCAGGCTTTTCGGATGATTGTTCTTCTGAAGGTTTGGTATATTATTCGATACTTGCCCTTTTTGGTTCTGGAAAATTTGTGTAAACTTTTGGCTTTGTTCTCCGAGTTTCTTTGGGAAGGTGCAACACCTCACCTTTGTGTGGTTTGCTTATTGCACCATATGTTAAGGGGGGTTTGTTTACCTTGGTTTAAGGGTTCTTACAGTATATAAAATCTGGTTTTCATTCACTTTGGTTTTGCCTCCATGTGGAATCTCTGTCTTTCCCTCCCTGGTTGGTAGAACTGGAACGGGTTCCTTTTGTGTGGCGACACACCATAAGGTGAGCAATGGGTTGACATGGTCTGAAAAACAGGCACACAAATGCTGGACTCTTAAATACTGCTTTTTTATTCTTTTTTTCATAAATTGATCAGTGCCATAAAAAAACATCTATTACTAACAATCGCATCATGATAACACAGAGCAAAACATTGCTTTTAAGTCAGCACAAATGCAAAACATTTTTTAAGCAATGGTTTAAAAATTAGTAACAGACCTACCCCAGTCCCCAAAACAAGCCTGCCACCTCCACCAAAAACACAACGCTTTGGATTCCACCTTCCTCCGGGGGGGTGTGGTTGTAACAAATGTTTCCATTCTTTTATACACCATTGTGCATGTGAACATTAAAATAGTTTAAAACAATCAATCTCCCAAAATTACCACCAGAAAACTGATCATCAAATTAAAGCCCTTTCTATAGCAGAGAAACATAGCCTTACTAAAAGCAAAAAGACTAGCTTCAAGTAATCAAGTTTCTTGCTAATTCTGATTACATTACAGTGTTAACTTCCAATATATAAAATAAATAACTTTCATTCTAAATAATCATTCTGTTAGTAAATAGCATACTATTCCAGGGAAAAAACATTTTCATTATGTATAAGATGTTAAATAATGCTAACCTGATAAACCTTTTTACCTTGCTAATTAGTTTTAACTAAATCCTCAGCTAATTTGGTGGTATAGGTTCTGTAAAAACTTAATTATTTAGAACCATATTGCTTAATTTCCATCATAGATGCTTTTATTTCTCTTTCTGCTTGTCATGATCTTCCAGTATTATAGTTCAGCAGCATTTTAATTTCACCAGTGTCCCCACTTCCTTCCTGTGAAGACTTCATAAGCTGCTTGCATTCTTTGATCTTTGTATCTTAAGGGTGTTGACTCAGCAGTATACAATCCTTGCAATACACTTAAGGAAAAAACTCTTAAATACAAACATACAAAATACATTTTTAACAACTTATCTTGTTCAACAATTATATACAAATTAATACTTACTGTAAATAATATTTTATGCCATTAAAAACAAAATAATCTATGTTGCCTGTAATCCACTCCAAAAGACTCATATTCAAAGTTCTTAAACCAGCATCATATTTCCAAACAACAATCACAAGTATATTCAACTTCTTTATTTTTACCGAGTTATATTGTAAACCTCCTGATTTTTACAATTTGAACATAAGCCCCAATGGTGTGAGGCCTTCATTATTGGCCATATTTAAGTGCTTTTGCTTTTTTTGCTTATTAACTAGTTCTATAAATATGGTTTCTGATCCAATATATGATTTAAACCCTTAGGTTTTTAACTTTCAAATTGCCAAATCCAAGCTGTTTCTAACTGTCCTAACTTTTCTTGTAATGTAATGTTTTTCCTTTTACCATTTTTTGCACATTCCAGTCCTAAAAACCATACATCTCTTGGGCCAGCATTAGGATGGTTAAAACAATGTGTCCCCTCTGGACTAATAAGATTTACATTTGTTTTGTTTCTGACATGCTCCTGTACATGTTTCTTAAAGGATGTTTTGTCATGCCAATGTATAATAGGTCACCGCCGGGGCCCATCAGTACATATATAACATATGTTGTATGATATGCAGTGTATTCATTCATTTTAGACTTCACAGTGGTTGCTGGATGGATAAAAGAACATGTTTCAATTCCACACTGACACACAAGTTCTAAATTTATTTATTTATTTTTTATGCTCCCCCTCTCCTCTCGGCTCTCCCCATCTTCGGGAGACACCTTTGGCCTTTTAAGCCCTCGCTCACCTGTCAGGTGACTGGAGCAGTCCGTCCCCCATGGAGCCGTGGCTGTACTCCCCAGGTGGGTATGGGGCGGGGGCTTCTCACCCCGAAACATCTGCTTTTTGTCGGGACGCTGTCTCTGGGCCTGGCAGGGGCATTGAGGGTCGGGGCCTGGTGCTCCATCTACTGGGAGGCCGCGAGGTATTTTTACCATTTTCTCCTGATGTGCCATGTCCCCCAATGTCAAGGTGCTAAGGCACCGATGTTTGGCATGTCGCCCCTCCGTTCTGCATCGGACTTGCTGTACCTCGGGTCTCCACCCGGAGCCAGGCAAGAGCCGAGCTCTGGCACCCCCCTCCCCCCAGGGAGGATGAGCGGTCCCTGGGATGCTCAAGTCCTCTCCCTCGGCCGGCCCTCCAGCTCCCCAGGCTCGTTCCTGAACCTAGGTCACTGGCGTCGCGAGCGGAAATCCAACCGCTGCGCCGGCAGGCCAGTTCTACATTTTTTAAAACCCCATGGAGTAGGAGGTAGCCACGTATGATTAACAGATTCATTGCCTTTAGAAAATCTATGAATCACTATATCTTTTATGTTTCTTGCTGTTCTAAATGAAATCAGTGGCTTCTCCCCAGATATTTCTTTTGAACTTTTATCATTTGCAATAATGGGCCAATATTTGTGAACAACTGATCATATTTTCTCTGACACTGTATTATGTTCTATACTCTGGGTTACAGGTTTATTCCTTGCATTCCTGATTTTTCTGTAACTAACAAGAAGTAAGGTTTGGCTTATTGCACCACATACTAAGGGGATTTTGTTTACCTTGGTTTAAAGGTTATTACAGTATATAGCATCTGGTCTTTGTTTGCTTTGGTTTTGGTTCCATGTGGAGTCTCTATCTTTCCCTCCCAGGTGGGTAGAACTGGAGTGGGTGTTGGCTAAGAATTTTCCCCTAGAGGCTACTCTTTGAGATCCTAAGTTCTTCTCTAAGCCATTCCTTAGTCTGGAGTACATAAGCGATGTGTGGAAGTCTACCAGGACTGTCTTGGGCCCTCAGTGGGATGTCTTCCTCAGTCTTTAGCCCCTTTGGTTCAATTGTAGATTGTGTATGGGGTGAACCCTTGTTATGGTCAGCATTGCTTCAAGGAAGTTTGAGGCAATTAGGTGATCTATTTTTTTCTGCTATCAGCCATCTGAGGTCTGTTAGTGATCTTCAACAATAGACTTTGCTTTCCTCATCACACTTCTGGTGCTATAGTTGTGGCACCTTATGAGGTTTGTTGTGGGGTCACAGCTTCAACTTCCTGGATCCAGAAAATTAGAAAAAGTTTTAGGGAGGAGGTTTAAGGATATTCAGTCTTTGTTTCTACCTAGACTGGAATGTATTTATCGATCCTGACCTGGCTACGAATGGGATCACAGCAGTACAAGAGGAGTTTGAAGAGTTGGGGAGGGACCTTAGACAAGTAGCACATACAGTAACCTTCTCAGTGGTGCTGCATGTCTATGGCAAGGGTGATGGTAGAGTATTCCATACCATGGGATTCAAAGAATGGTTGAAAAACTGGTACAGAGCTCAGGGTTTTGGCTTCATTGGGGACTGAGGGTCCACCTGGAGGGATACAAGCCTATACTGGCATGATGGTCTACATCTGTCCAGGAGGGGAACCAGAATCCTAGGTGATAGGTTAAATGGATAATTGGCAAGCATTTAAACTAGTCAAGGGGGGAGGCACTGAAAAGGAACAGGCTAAACCCAGCCTCCACCCACAAAACACAGTAGTTAGAGAGGTAAACACCAAGGTAGAGAAGTTAGTGGGGAGCAGGGCAGGGGTAAATGCAGAAAAAGGCAGAAAGGACAGGCATGGGGCTAAAAGGGGTAAGGCAATCAACAAATAGAGGGTGATGAGTACCAATGCCCATAGTCTGAGTAACAAGCTCCCTGAACTAGTTGCCTTGATAGAAGAAGGACATCTGGATATTGTGGCAATCACAGAAACATGATACACTGAGAACTATGACTGGGATGCCAACATACCAGGATACACAATGTACATGAGAGACATGGAAGGTAAAAGAGGAGGAGGAGTAGCTTTCTATGTAAGGGAAGGGATCAAAGCAACAGAACTAAAGGATAAACAGGGAGTAGAGGAGGCACTGTGGGTTACTCTGGAAACTGGTTATGGCACCACAATTCGCACAGGGGTGGTATGCAGACTCCCATCTCAGGGGAGGCAATGGACAAGGAAATGATAAAAGGCATCCTTAGAATGGCAGAAAAAGGGGAGTTATTGTTGATGGGGGACCTGAATATGCCAGACATTAGCTGGGGTACCCTGGCTGCAGCCACATCAAAAAGCAGTTTTATTCCTGATGCTCTGCAGGGGGCATGCCTCAGACAGGTAGTAGTGGAACCCACTAGGGAGGGAGCAATCTTAGACCTAGTACTGTCAAATGGGGATGGAGAAAGGATCTCAGAATTAGAAGTGGGTAGCCATCTGTGAACAAGTGACCACAAAACAGTGTGGTTCACAATAAACATAGCCACAGAGTCAAGTCATACAAAAGCAAGAGTGTTGGACTTTAGGAGGGCTGACTTTGGGAAAATGGGAGAGTGCCTCAGAAAAGTGCTAGCAAACTGGCAGGAAGGAGGGGTGGAGAAACAATGGGGAAAAATCAAGACAGCCATCACAGAGGCAACTAGCCTTTGTGTGAAGCAAACCAACAAAGCAAAACGAAGGAAAAAACACTACGGTTTTCAAAAGAGGTGGCAGGGAAGGTTAAGGAGGAAAAAGGTACCATTCAGGAAGTATAAGGAAACACAGAAGGAGCACTGTACCAGTTAAAGCAGAAGGAAGTGGGGAAGGCAGTCAGAATAGCAAAAGCCCAAACTGAGGAAAAGATAGCCAATTCAGTTAAGAAGAGGGACAAAGCCTTTTATAGGTACATTAGGGAGTGAAGAAAGATGAAGGAAGGGATAGTGAGGCTTACTATAGGGAAGGGAGGGTTGGTAGAGGATGACAGTGAAAAAGCAGGGATACTGAATGCATATTTTTGCTCAGTATTCACAAAAGAAGAGGAGGGTGAGGTACCTAAATCAAAGAATAGAAGCACTCTGGACAGGAAGGTCAATATCAGTCCATTCACAGAAGAAAGGATCCTGAAAGAACTCTTAAAACTGAAGGTGGACAAAGCAATGGGGCCTGACAGGATTCACCCAAGAATTCTAAAAGAACTAAGGGTAGAATTAGTGACACCATTCACTACCCTGTTTAGCAAATGATGGGAGGATAGTGAAGTACTGGAGGACTGGAGGAGGGCAGACATGATTCCCCTTCACAAAAGTTGGAGCAAGGCAGAGGCAGAAAACTACAGACCTGTTAGTTTGACCTCAGTGGTAGGGAAAATGATGGAATCACTTCTAAAGTAAAGAACTGTTGAGTTTCTAGAGGCCAGTGGGGCACAGGACCCAAGGCAGCATGGATTCACTGCAAGAAGGTCATGTCAGATGAATCTAATAGATTTATTTGACTGGGTGGCCAATGTGGTAGACCAGGGAGAGGCAATGGACATGGCCTACCTAGACTTTAGCAAGGCATTTGACACAGTCCCACACAAAAGATTAATATACAAGTTAGCCAGTCTTGGAGTGGGTCCCAAGGTGGTAGCCTGGGTTAAAAATGTGGCTGGACAACAAGATACAGAAGGTAATAGTAAACAGAGGTTACTCTTAAGACAGGGGGTTACTAATCAGGTACCGCAGGGTTCAGTACAGGGACCAGTCCTCTTTAATGTCCTTATAAGTGACACTGCAGAGGGACTAGAAGGAAAAGTATGTCTCTTTGCAGATGACTCAAAGATCTGCAACAGGGTTGATACAGAAGTTGGTGTGGAGAGGATGCAAAGGGACTTGGCCACGTTAGAGGAATGGTCAAATATATGGCAGCTTAGATTCAGTTCAAAGAAGTGCAAAGTAATGCACCTGGGGAACAAAAATCCATGGGAAGAGTACACAATGTGGGGTGAGATAATAACAACAACAGAAATGGAAAGGGACCTGGGGGGTAGTCATATCAGATGACGTTAAGGTAGGCAGGCAATGTGAGAAGGCAATAAGGAGGGCTGGTGGTATACCGGGATGCATAGGGAGAGCCATCACCAGTAGAAAACAGGAAGTTGTCATCCCTCTGTACAGACAATTGGTGACACCCCATCTGGAGTTATGCATCCAGTTCTGGGTACCCCATCTCTGTAAGGACATAGACAGGATGGAGGCTGTACAGAGGAAAGCAGCTAAAATGGTGCAGGGTCTGCACCAGAAGACATACAAAGAGAGATTAAAGAGGCATAATATGTATACACTGGAGGAGAGGAGGGAGAGGGGGGTCATGATAGAAACTTTCTGGTACATCAAGGGAATCAGTAGAGTCCAAGACGGTAGCACCTTTCAGAAAAAGAGATGCACTAGAACAAGGGGTTATAATTTGAAGATGGGGGGGCAGCTCAAAGGTAATGTGAGGAAGTATTTTTTTCATGGAGAGGGTTGTAGATACATGGAACAGCCTTCCTCAGAAGTTAGTGAACTCAAAAACAGTGGGGGGATTCAAGAATGCATGGGACAGACATAAGGCAATTCTAGTGGGGTATAGGAGGAAGTAGACTGTTGGTTACTAGGATCTACAGCCTATGCATTAGGTAGGGAAATGGGCAGACTAGGTGGGCCAAGTGGTCCTTATCTGCCATCAAATTCTATGTTCTATATTTCTATGATCCTTACTGGATTATCATACCATGAGTACAAGCCAATTGCAACAATCACACACTCATTCACTGACAGTTCAGAAGCCCACTGGCCTTGGAAGAGAGAGGAAGGCTGCACTGGTGGCCCGCTTGGGATCAGGGTGTGGGGGGGGAGCAGGGTGATGGCAGACTAATTGTGTGGGGGTGTGGGGGGTCTACTAGACATAGGGAATTGGGATTACTTATTTTCCAGGGGATCAGGGATAGGGAGGGGGTCTACTAGACACAAGGGAATAACATAAGTGCAGTGGGATGGAGTGATGGACTGCTATGTGTTTTTTATTATGCTGATTCTGGACAGGGGAGCAGGGGTCCACTAGACACCATGGAATTGTAACTTTTTTGAGGCCATGGTCCATGGGTAGGGGACCACTGGAAACCTGGGATTGATCGGAGGATTCTTTTTGTTCATTGGACCCAAGATTGGCCATTGTGGTGGGCCATGGCAGGGATTGGAGGGTGCTTGTACATATGGACCATGATCAGGGGATGCAGGGGGCAGCAGCAGGGACTGGAGGGTTTTTGTACATTTGACCCATTATTGGCAGGTGGTGGGGACCACTGTACACCAGGGATTGAATTTGTTTTTTCATCGGACCCCTGATCTGTGGGTGTGAGGGGCGACAGAAGGGATCAGAGTGGTTTTTACATGGACCCTGTGATCAAAGGAGGGGGCCACTAGGCAACAGGGTATTTTATTAGACATGGGGGCTGGTGGGGGGGGCTATATTGCAATTTAGAATATTAAATAATACATTAAACTGCTGTACAGAATAAATTCTACACTTTATATGTATTATTCTACAGTTCAGTAAAAAAGTCCACGTAACTGGCAAAAAACCACAGGAGATCACAATTTCTCCAATGGCGGAAGTTCTGAAACCTTTCATGAAATGTCCCAAATTCTGCAGAAGTTTTATGAAAATGGAAATTGCATCTTTCTTCCTCCCCTTCTGCTTGGTAATCCCTGACACTACAGTACTCTGCAGCTGCTGTACAAGCAGACCTAGATGGTATTTCATAACTCAACTGTAAATTTGCAAGCAGCCATTTGATTATAGCATTCTCCAGAATTGAAGATTGGTGATCACACCTATCATTTTACCAGTTATCAGTCATTGGAGAAGTAGTCAGATGATTGATGTCAAATGTATTCCTGCAATCAAATACCTGAGAGAGGGTTAATTGTTTTGCATTTCACAAATGTCTGGACAAGGAGAAGTGGTACCATGCTGGCATGGCAAGGTGTTATTGAATGGAGTACTGTGTTAGCTGATACTGTTGAAACCAGAGATGTTGACATACTTCTTGTATCTGAAGGAGGTGGAGCATGGAAAACTGTCCGCCTCTACCTCTGTGGTTGCCGCTGTGTAATTATCTACTACTAAAGTCATGATTTGGCACTGATTAAAATAAACCACGATCATCTGAATTGTCTGTATCTTGCATAGTGAGATCTGCGTAATTATCAATGTGAGGGTGCTGCTTCCATACTGATTCAAAGCCATAGAGGTTGTTCTCCATGTTTACGGTTGATATACAGTATACACAGGTTGCCCTGAGTTCATAAGTGGAACTTATGAAAATGATTCTTTCTTGCTAAGCTAGTCCATTTTGCTTATATAATTAGGCAGGGAATATGATGTGCTCAAAGTCCTAGTAGTAGTTCTAAGTAGTCAAGTATTTCTTCTTATATCTAAAGATTCTGAATGTTTTTCTCTTTTGATAAATAGAGCATTTACTAACAGTACTAGGCATGATGTGTTGAACAGTACGTTACTCAAGGATGACACAGGTAGTTCTGGTCTTTCCCATACATCATGAGCCCTGTGACAGAACACATTTTTTCAGAACAGCTGACCAAGAAGAACCTGCTATCTCTTGGTAGAGCAGACTCCTGTGTTGTCATAATATGTGAGGTCACAATGCCGATAAGGTTTGAAAAGTAATAGACATAGATATGTTAGTCTCCAGGTAAAGTACTGCTCTGCAGCTTACACCACATATTGTCAGGTAAAAAAAAACAACTAATTATCAAATTGAGACATAACAATACTTCAGTAATAAAAAGTAATATCTCATTACTTTGATAACTGAGGAGAAGGAAGCACAGGGAGGGGTTTTATTCTCGTTACAATTGCTTGTGACTGTGGTAACAGTCTTTTGATTTGACACTGGAAGTGACACACAATCATTTTTATTGGCATCAGCACCATCATAATAATCCTGATAAAGACTGAATCCAAGAAGCACATAATCTCTCTAAAATGTGCGAGTCACCAAATGTTTTAGATGAGTCTGCACTGATATGTTTGGTATGAACAGGATAGGTGCTGGAATGAAATGATTGGTTAGGCTGAACCTCTGCCACTTCTCTAGGTGTAAGAACTGTAGAATAGGACATCTGAGCATGAGCTACAAGTAAACAATAACACACGGCAACATCAACCGACACTGATGAATCACATCATCCATATAAAACCATAGATTCCCAGAAATAACGCCAACTGAAGTGATTTTTTTTAAATAACATAAAGTATAGGCTGCACACTTGAACTTCTAATTAAGATAACAAATCTTAACACACCTAATGCAAACTCACTTGATTCCCTAAACTAGTATTCCCCTTCTCTACTAAAAGCACTTCAGTTCTAAAATCAAAAGTTAATTTAAGGTTCTCCTTTAAAAATAACTAAAATCTGTGGCCCGGTGGTACAGAGGGTTAAGGCGCTGGATGCCACACCTCGAACCACGTCAGTGACCTGGGTTCGGGAACAGACTCGGGACACCGGGGTGCTGGCAGGGGAAGGGGAGGATAGAGCATCCAGATGACTGGTCTCCTCTCCTGGGGTGGGCTGAGTGGGAGGCCCTGCTCCAGTAGTGGCCCTTGGTGGAGACCGGGAGTACTACAAGTAGCAGCGAAGGAGGGACAAACCACAAAATTAGAAAAACCACTCCAGATTGGCCGGATTATGGCATCCGGTCCATTGTGCACCCAATGACTTCCTGCGGGTCGGCCCCATCTCAGCAGCTCCCAAGACTGAGGAAATAGTGTTCAGGGCCAGCCCTCACTGGTGCCTTCCCCCTTTGAGGAGGAGAACCCACTCGGTGAAAGGTAACACCGAGCTACCTCGAAGTAGGCTGCAGATGTGAGACGAGGAGTGCTCAAAGGGGTTAGAGGGGTGGGTTGTTGACCACGGAAGCCCAAAGGAGTGGTGGATTCAGAGCCCAGATGGGACAAAATAGATCACACAAAAAAGTATATAACTAAAATCTGAACAGAAATCTTGGACTAGCCTGCAAAATCCTGACTAGGGTTAGTGTTTGTTTCTTTGATTGTTTCTTCGCTTATCGGGTAAGCACACTGGAAAATGAAATTTCATTTACAGGTGTGACCAACATTAAACAAAACATATACATATGTCATACAGTACAATATCAATCCATAAAATTTCAGAATCAAACATAATGTAGCAACTTAAACAGACAACATGCCCAGACTGGTGGCCATCTTGTTGAATCTCACTACCAATCCACCGAGCCATCTATCTGGCATTTAACTCTGCCTGATCATGTATGGCAAACCTGTTATTTTTTTTAAAGATTAGTGAACATCTTGAAAATAAGAGCTCAGCAGATATCCTACTGATGAATCTGAATAAAGTCTTTGATACTGTATGTAATTGGGCAGTAACTGGAAAAAATCATAAAACTTAAAATAAACAACCCAGTGGTACAAAGGATGAAATTGTAGCTTATGGAATGTACCCAAAAAGTAGCCATAAAGGTTTTTATTATCTGAGGGCATTGTGACAAGTAGGGTGCCTCAGGGTTCAGTCCTGGGCCCATAGTATTTCAGATTTTCCTCTCTTCCTATCAAATCTGCATTCTATCCTAACTAACTCTGCAACCTGCTCCTTTGTCAGGCGACATTCCTCTGCCACCACTAAGTATGTAACCTTGATGTATGCTATGCTTGTCGACTCCTCTTACTACTTGACTGTTATCCACTCTAGCCACTTTTACCACTCTTGTACATAACTACAGTATCTATGCTTTTTTATGCTGTTTTACCACTTTTATACATGACTGTTACTCACTGTAGCCTGTTTTACCACTCTTGTACATATGTAACCCCCCCCACTGGCCCCCCTTGTTTAACTAGCAGGGCTGCTCCTCTCACCATATGGCACCCAAGAGAGGGTTGGGGGTTAACATAGCAGTTTGCTAATACATCTACTTCCGAGCCTGCCATACACAGACAGGCAAACCAAGTGTGGCAACTACCTGGCTTACACCTGGTGGGACCATTTACCAAGAACATCAACCTGGGTCCCTGGAAGAAAAAATTTGCTCACAATAATTCTAGGTTTGTACTTCTGGTCAGGGGCACCCAAGTAAATCCAGACACAGTGGAAGTAATAACAGTACTGTCCAAACCAGGTGGGGATTCTAGAGTGTGGCTTTTATTCACATACACAGAGAATAATCACAAAGTGAAGATGGACCCCCCACAGGGCTACTCCTACTGGTAATGCAGATTACTGAGGTACAGAGAACACAGAGCGAACCCTCAGGTTCTGATTTGAACAGCGAACACTCTGATTCTGAATTACAGTGAACTCTCTGGTTCTGAAGTAGGAGATTGGCACACATGGCCAGTACTAGGAGACTTTCCCATATTTCATGAGGAATTACTGGTGGCACCCTCGACCACCAAAGAGCACGTACAGGCTCACAGAGAATACAACCCACGTCTGGGTAAACTGTTTTCTTCAGGCACTGGCCAAATGCATTGAATGAAAACACAGGTGCCCAAACTGAACCTAGAGAGTTAAACTGGTTGCTCAAGATGGAGGGGGGGGGTCTCCCACCTTTTGTTTCCCAAATTTATACTGTGCCATTCAACTGGTTAATATAACATCCTCACAGAAAACTTGTAGATGCTATCTTGAAATGTCTTTCACACTTAACATACAACATTACACACCTCTGAATTGGCACTTTCTCTTCACTAGACCCCAACTTTAGCAGACACTTTTAAACAGAAAACAGTCTAGGTGACAGGATCCTTTTGTCAGAGAAAACTCACCAAGAGGAATACAGGTGCCCCAGGGCTTTTCCACACAAAAGTCACAGGTACTCACAGAGCAGTTGAATCTCAAGGAGATTTAACACAGTCCAGATGGGGCCAGGTGATTGCCCCTGAATCCTGGAATCCACCCCATCCCTCCTGAGATGGGGCACTGTGAAAACCACTTGGCTTGGTTTCCACCAGTTCATCACTAGGCTGTACTGACTGACACAAGGGTGAGAAACAAACAAAAACACTACTGGTAGCTCTCTGACAGAGCTAAAGAGAGGGGCTGCACTACCTGCAACCTCCTCCACTGACTCCAAATGCAGACTACTACAATCTAATTGAACATTCTAAAGATATCTCCCTGCAGCTAGCTCAAGTGTGGCTTATGTTGCTGTGACAGTTCCAAGATTACATCATCACTATAACTCAGCTGAGACTGAAAAACAGAGTGTGGCACTGTGAAATCCATTTAACTGGCATTTCACTAGCTGCCTTCCCTGCCTGCCACCGATTCTAAGTGGGATTCTAGTAACCCCTGGGGACAAGAGGTTACACGTAACTATTGTATCTATGTTTTTTTATGTTGTTTTACCACTCTTGTACATAACCACTGTATTATATGCGTAAATATGGAAGTCACTCACTTTGTACTTTACCTTGATGATTGTGTGTAACTACTGTCACACTTATTCAGCCGCTGTAGTTGTATTAGACTGGAACTTTGCCATGTACTGTATACTATTGTTCTCCCACGTCGCCCCTGAAAATGGGACTGTAATCGTCTCAGTGGCCCACCCACTTATCAAAATTCAATAAATAAATATATTTTGAATTTGTGGAGGATCAGTTCAGCTTAGGCCAACCTAGGCAGAGTAGAAACAATAATAGTCCTTACGAGCTAATAACAATTTTTTTTTACTATGAAATAGGAAACATTTATCAAGGAAACCAGGGGCCAGATATTCAAAAACTGGCACAACCATGGCTCAGAGGATTGCACCATACTTGTGCCTCCACCCAGACTAGAGGGTGCTATATTTCATTTCATTTATTTATTCTTTGTTAACTGGGTAAGGACTGAAGATCCTTTTCAGGACCAACCTGGACAAGCAACACAAAAATACAAAATAACAAATAAGACAGTTCACATAAAACAATTACAAACAGTATCAGCTAATAAATATTGCTTTAACTTCCATTTAAAGTTAGATAATGAAGTGGCCTGGCGAACAGCAACAGGAAGTTCATTCCAAAAGGTAGGAGCTGCTACTGAAAATGCACATGATCCAATTTTTAACCTTTAAAAAGGAATACAAAATAAAATACCATTTGCTGATCTTAAGCTAGGCAACACTGGTCTAACTGATACTAAATTGGAGAGAGGAAAGGGAGATTTAAAAAGGAACACTTAAAAATAAGACACCCAAGGGAGTGTTTAATCTTATTAATAGGTGACATCCAGCCCAAAGACACATACAGACTACAGTGATGGAAGCATGCAGAAGCCTCAAGAACAAATCTACATATATTGTTGTAGGTATCTGCTAAGGTGTGTTGTTCCTTCAACTTAATATTACAATATAAACTCGACACATAATCAGAATGGAGGAGGAGTGACCCAGTAGCAACTATTTTCCTAGTCTCAAAAGAAAACTATGATTTTAACTTATATAACAGCCCCAGTCTCATATTAATGGTTTTAACCACAGAATGAGTCCACAAGGAAAAATAAATCACTGGGACTAGCAGAACACCAAAATATCTAAACTGACTTACGTGTTCTATTAAAATCCCCTCCTTATCATATAATGTTAAACACAGATTGTCCTCTAACAGTGACGGCATTCCAAACACTATGACTTTGTTTTGTTTTTAATTCAGTTCAGAGCCATTGAAGTGTTAGTAAACCATGAGCAAAGAGCCCCAAAATCCTTTTCCAAAGCAGAAGATACTTCAGCAACAGACTTAAATTGAGAAAAAAATAATTAAATCATCTGCATGTAAGATAGAACTACTGAATTGACATAACTGAGGTAATTGATTGACAAATAAAGAAAATAATAAGGGTCCCAAAATGGACCCCTGTGAGACACCACAATGGACTGAGGACACATCCGGTGTAACAGAGCCAATATGTACAAACTGAGTTTGAGTAAACAAATAGTTCCCAACCTAAGAAACAAGCACTTCAGAACATCCAAGACTGAACAATTTAGAGCAAAGAAGATCATGCTCAATCCGGTTGAATGCCTTGGTCAGGTCCACAAAGACCACTCCTGTCATACAACCTTTATCAAACCCTCTCAGGACGGTGTTCGTGAACTGATCAAGGCAGTCCCAGTGCCATGAAACCTGTGAAATCCATGCTGTTGCTTAGCAAGTACATCATGGATTTCCAGGTAATCATTAATCTGATTTGCAACCAGTTTTGCCAGCATTTTAGTAAGGAGATTCAAAATGGATAATGGTCTAAAATCTCTAGGTTAACTGCATTGGTTTTCTTGGGTATTGGTACTACCCTTGCTTTCTTCCATTCTGAAGGAAACTGACAGGTAATGAATGATAAATTAAATAAGTAGCAAAACGTATTAACAATAAATGGAATGGCCAGCTTTAAAAAGCAGCCAACCAGTCACCCCCCACCCCAGTCACTAGGTTTATCTGGGATGGACTGCATGAGTTTTAACAATTCTGATAGTGCAATCTCTCTAAATAAAAAAAATGGTCTGTTAACTGGTGGAGAATCAAATACAATTTTAGTCCCACCCAACTGTATAGCATTACACCTATAGCTAGATCAGTCAGAACATTTTTTGTTCAACAAGTTAGCAATTTCAGAAGGATCAACCATATTAAAATCCTGAACAATAATCTTTTGAATATCATTTGTAGTTTTGGGGGTCAATAAAGAATTAATATTTTCCCAAAACTTCTTTGGGTTTGACAAACTAGATTTAAAATGCTCTTTATAAAAAACACTTTTTTGCTTTCCTTACCATACAGTAGTTGAAACCTGAGTTCTTAACCTTCAATAAAGACTCATAGCTGTCAAGCTAGGATAGCTTTTGAATTGTGCCCAAGCTAAGTTTCTGTTCTTAATCATTGTCCTAATGGCAGGTGAAAACCAAACATTGTGGGTACCACGATTTCTTAAAGTATGCAATGGGAACAGCAATTCCTGAACTGGTATCAATTGCTTACAAATACAATCCAGTGCTGAGTCAACATCTGGAATGCATTCCAGAAAAGACCAATCAAGAGCAGCCAGGTGATTATACAAAACGAGAGTATTCACCTTCTTAAATGAGTGAGTTTGAACAAGATAAGGGGGAGGTTTCAAATGTCTAAAACTCATAGCACCATATATTGCCATAAGGTCTCTTACTGGATCTGCCAACATTCCCGAATCTGCCAAGCAGTTCTTAATATTGGTAAGAACCCAGTTAAGCAGTGAGTGATTCAGTGTAACCAGGTTTAAATGAGTAGGCACATTGATACACTGGACCAACTCTTGAGACAAAAGCAAAGATTCTAACCCCAAATTATCTCTAGCTAACCAATTTAAATGTATATCCCCTACAATAATAGCATCGTATCATTAAAAAAATGGGTCACCAAACTCTAAATAATGCTCAAGGCCTTCCTGCCACACTGAGGAGGATTATACAACCAACCTACAATAAGGATTTTTTTACCACCAAGAATAAACTGTAGCAATAACCAGTCAGATTCACAAACCTCGTTACTAATACTCCCAAGTATAGTCATGAACATGTGTTCTCTATAGTATACCACTATCCCCCAACTTTTTTCTTACCTTTATGATCAGTTCTAACATATGTATATCCAGAGATACTGCAGACACTATCTGTAATCACTGGCTTTAGCCAAGTCTCCAAGAGTGTAACAACATCAGATTGCTCAATTTCAGTCAACTTGGGAACCAGGCTACAGACATTTAAATGCATGATTTTTAACCCATGAACCTTTCTGAAGCCCGACATGGAATATGAATCCTGTGAACAAGGAAAATTATTAGTAGCTAGAGACCCTGGATTTAACTCTACATCACATGTTCTAAATAATAATAGATAATGTGTCAAATAGCCAATTTTGGGCAAAAAATATCTTGAGACATACTTTAAACAATGGCACCCTCAATGATCACATAGTCTCATTTCCAAATGATTGTTACTAAACAACTGTTTAGCATCAAAAACAACTTCTCCAACACCATTAGCTTGGACATTTCATATTCATCAGATGTACATTTTACTCCTACCACCCTGGACACATTCAGTAATACTACATCATCACAACATGCTATATAACCCAACAGTACACAGGCCCACACAAACCATGTTCCTATACTCTTCATCATGTTTCTTGTACTGTGCAAAGCTCTAACAAGCGTGGGGCCCACACTCCCATAGACTCCCACAGCCTCCCACCGATTCTCATTGCACTTTGATGCACTCAGCCACACGAGCTGCCACTGAGATACACCACCATGTCTAACTGCTCAGCTGTTTAAGCCCCCAAACTCTGCCCAGCTGGGCTGCCACCACCAATCTGTGGAGAAGGCATGGCAAGACTCAAACGGCAAAAGAAGGTGATATACAGTTACCATAGCAGCTGATCAATCCCTCTGATAACACAAGAACACAGTAAGTTAATTCAGCAACAGCAACACTAGCATTAAAATCCAACTTGCAGAATAAATGTTTGCCTAGTCACAGTCACATAGAACATTCATCACTCCAAGAAAAAAATAATCAGTAGTTCAGCAGGACACACATTAATTAAGTCTCGCACTGCTCAGAATCAGAACTCCAATGTACAATATAAGCAGACTGTGCACTCACAAACCACCAGCAGGTCCACAGAGATTCACAGTCAGCTGTTGCAGCTCTCCCAGTTCATATTAGGATGCAGACAATAATAACCTCAGCAGGTGCAAATGATTAAAATATGGGGTGTTATTGGGGTCTGCCACCCTCCCACTGACTCCCGTTGCACTCTGCTACACTCGGCAGCATTGGCCACCACGTCTAACTGCTCAGCTGTTTAAGACCCAAAATGCATCCCAGCTGGGCTACCAGCACCAATCTGGGGAGAGGGCATGGCAAGACTCAAATGGCAAGAGAAGGTGATATACAGTTGCTGTAGCAGCTGATCAGTCCCTCTGATAGCACAAGGACACAGTAAGTTAATTCAGCAACAGCCACACTAGCATTAAAATCCAACTTGCAGAATAAAATATATTCGGTTGGATAGTGGACTGGTGGTGCTCAACTGAATATTGGCCGATGTCAGTGAAATGCTAAGTCAAACTCTGCTGCCCTGACATGAACCTGGGCTGTAACCAGTCTACATGGAATAGCGCTCCCTAAATGGGTAGCGTCAGGACCTCTGTGGGCTATATTCAGCCAAAGCATGAATATGAGCCCATTGGGCATGCGAGGCATCACCATAATGGCCTCATTTGCATGGTGAGTAGAGGACCCTTTATGTTCATTCCATGGGTGCCTGCCACAACATGGCTGGTGTGTAGTGGTACTCATGCCATGCTAATACCATCCCCTATATATTATTCTTTTCCCTGGTGACTAGAGGCATCCCTGACACCCTGATAGCCGGAAGTGTATATTTATTTTTTATATTATTTCTTTTTCCTATATGTGCTGTCACATCAGCCACTCCTTCAGGCTTGCCAAGGCCTCCTCTGATCCATCTTCCCCCTGAGCCTCCATTCTCACATGGCAGCCATCCCCAGGGTAACCCAGCATAACCCTTTGCTGGATGGGTCCCCCTCCTCCGAGGGGAAGGTGCCAGCCGAGGGGGGCAGACCAGCGTAACACTTGGCCCTGGGGTGCTGCTGAGATGGAAGGCTCGGTAGGGACATGGATTGCATCAGAGAGCCAGGCAGCCATCATCTGACTAAACATGGAGTGGTATTTCTACTTTTCTGGTGTTGTTCCCTCCTGCATTCATCTGCAGTGCTCCCGGTCTCCAACAGAGGCTACTGCAGCATGACACCATCCCACCACCCACCCCAGGAGAGGAGAGCAGTCCTAAGGATGCTCGATACCCTCCTTCTCCTGCAAGCCCCTGGCTTTCCGAGTCCATTCCCGAACTCGGGTCACCTGCGTAGTTCGAGGCAAGGCACCGGTGCCTCAGCCCTCTGCGCCACCGGGCCGGCAACCTGTATATTTCAATCATTTCCCTTGTGTAAAGTGGCACCCCACATGCCCTGATCACCCATTCTGTATATATTAGTAATATTCTTGCTCTCCATATCCCCTATACTATCCCGAGCACCCCATGGTACTCCTGTCCCCTTCCCCAAATGTCTTCTGACACATGAATCAGCAAACATTGATGGTCCAGCAGATAAACAGAGTGCACAGGAGTCTGCACTATTTCCTTTAATTTGTCTGGCTCCAGCTTATTCTTTTAACCTTGAAATATTTTAAAATTACTTTGGAACAGTACGCACCTCTGGGGAGAGGTTTTGTGTTTGGGCTTAGATTGCCTTGGTAATGTGGGAGACTGTCTGTCTCAGGAGGTGCTTAGCTGCAAGCCCAAAGGCAGTGTGGGATGGTGGATGACTTATCCACGTCCCATCTATAGCACCTTCATCTGTTAGTCAGCTTTTTTGCAGAAGAAGTGCAAAAAATGCATTATTGGACCGCCACATGAGGTGGCAACTGTTCTTTATTGAAACAAACTGATTTTAGGTATAACAACATTTTGTGTGGGGGGCAAGTGGTTGGCAGGAAGTGATACACTACTTCCTGTTGCCACTACGCCTTATAAGGCAGAGCTCCAGTGAGCGGAGCGAGCGTCAGCGGAGTGAGCGCACATATTCATGCACGGAGACATGCACAGAGACACATGTGTCTCTGCACGTGTCTGCTGTGTCAGCAGGGAGTAAGGTCCAATATACCATAACAGTGATCATATCTGTTTGCAACAATAGCGTTTACCATAGACACTAGAAAGGGCCTAAGGTAGGCCGCAAGTATATATTAAGTGGAAGTGTGTGGCCAGACTTAACACAACATGGGAACCCACAAAATCCTGTGTGCTACTTATCAAATGTATGCCATTGGGCCACAGATTGAGGGTTTTGTATGTGACAGATGTCTGTTGCTCATGGTATTATAGGACGAATTAAACAATCTGTACATTAAAAGCCCCTCTAACACAGACCTGCACATATTAGAGTCATACATTGATGAAATAGCCTCTCTTTATTGTCCTTGTGGTGGCACTAATATGGTACTAGATCCAACAAATTCAGCAGCCACTTTGGTATTAGCACCTGTACCCAACCCAGAGGAAGAAACATGGTCACAAGTCCCCAAAGGTAAAACAAAGTGTAGGGGTGGCCAAGTGTTCAATAGTGCCCCAGTGGTTCAGACACATAACAAGTTTGAGGTCCTAACACCAGATGAAGATACTCTGGACCCATATTCATTAGGTACCCCCACTTTGAATGACCATCAGCAAACAGATACCTCTACCTCTGTACCTCAATTCACTCAGGTGGAGATAAAATCTAATAATGAAAGCCCAGTACCTGTAGAATTGACTACATCTAACCTTGGAACAAAAACAACTAGCTAGGTGAATTCTTCTAGACAGATATTTGTACTAGTGGATTCCATTATTAAGCACATTGACAGGACGGTGTATAATCTGGATAAAAGTACACGTACCTGCTCCAGCTTTAAGGAAGCAGGTATATCAGACATTACCTCGATGGCTCCAAACATACTGAAACAGTCTGGTGAAAACCCTTTGGTAATAATACAGTACACACTGGTACAAATGATATCAATAGACGCCACCTAGACCAAATGAAGTTAAATGCTGTCTGCCTTCACAGCATCCTGGCAGAAATGAGTTGTGAAGTATGCTTTTCAGAGATTTTGCCAGAACCTAGAGCCACTGATTATATTATTAACAGAATTAAATCTTACAACGAGTGGCTGAGGAAATGGTGCTTGTCACAAGAAATAAAATGCCTCACACATTGTTAACGTTCTGTAGATAGCTCCTCCCTCTTCTGTAGGGATGGACTCCACTTGAGCAGGAGAGGTAGTTCCATCTTAGGCAAAAGAATACTCTCACATATTAGCAGCTGTTTAAACTAACATGAAAGGGGAAGTTTGGGGTAACACCCAGGACTCTAACAAATAAGTCCCACTACAAACAGATATCTGCCTCTATCTCTGAAATCAAATAAAGAGGCAGAAGACACTGCAGAGCAGGACACTGCGGCACAGGAGCTAGCACAACAATACTCACCCAAATCAGGAACCAAAACTAAACAAGCACAAAGGAAATCCAAAAAACTTCTGATCATAGGAGACTCCATGATTCGGGGAGTTGATACCCATCTCCAGCCAGGGGTGATGGTCAGATGTCTCCCAGGTACATCAGCATGGAGAGACACTGACCGCATTGCTAAAGTTGTTCCAAAGCAGGAGAAAACATTGATGTCCTAGTACACATAGGGACTAATGATCTAGCCAGCGGTCAGTTGTGGAGACCAAGGAACACCTGACTAGGCTGGGTGACAAACTATCATCTATTTCGTCCGGCATCTCCTTCTCTGAGATCCTGCCAGTCTGGGAGAAGGGAGCAGATGGACGGAAGGTCAGAGAAGGGGAGATGGGGAGCTAAACACGTGGCTCAAGGACTGGTGTCAGGAAAAAGGACACAGATTTGTAGGGAACTGGCAACAGTTCTGGGAGCGAAAGTTCTTTAAATTTGATAGACTGCATCTGACTAAAGAGGGAGTCAGTGCATTGGGGCAGAAGTTTGATGTCTTTGCAGAATATTTAAACTAGCAAATGGGGAGAGGGTGCAGCACCCCATACGTTGAATGGGAAGAACACCCTCCCCTCAGCTAGTGGTCAAACAGGAATTCAGCGTGTTTGCCGCTCATTTGCATCACCAGGTAAGAAAAGGTTTGTCTCCCATACAATGCACAGGGGTAATGCCAAACTTCACCCAATAACTAACACACCAAAATCTGGTCAATGGAAAATCATGTACACAAATGCTCACAGCCTGGGAAATAAGATCCAGACCTGCAGGCAATAATGTCAGAGGCTAAACTGGACATAGTAGCAATTAGTGAGACGTGGTTTACCAGTAACCACTTGGGAGACTTCAGTACCTGGCTATGTATTGTTCAGAAGAGACCGTGGTGCAAAAGGGGAGGAGTGGCCCTGTATGTTAATGAAAATATCAAAGCTACAGAAATTCAGAATACACATAAGGAGCTAGAAGAACTGTGAGTCACCCTGGAAACAGGAAATGGGACAGCCATAAGAACTGGGGTTGTCTACAGGCCCCCAGACCAGAGGGAGGACATAGACACATTACTGTTAGAAGATATACAAAACATGACAGCTAAAGGGAGGTTCTGATAATGGGAGACTTCAACATGCCAGATACAGATTGGTCAATACCAGCAGGAACATCTGCCAGAACTAGACTCATAGTGGATTCCCTGCAGGGGAGGGCCTCAAACAACTGGTACAGCAACCCACAAGAGACAGGGCTATCCTAGATCTAGTACTGACTAACAAAGAAGGGATCACAGATCTCCAGGTAGAAGGTCACCTGGGGCCAGTGACCATCACATGGTATGGTTCAATTTGGCTACTACATCTAAATCATCCCATTCCAAGGCAAAATATGGGACTTCAGAGGAGCTGACTTTGATAAGATGGCCAACAGAGTTAAGCTAGCCCTGGCAAAAAGAAACACAGGTGAGGAGGTACAGGCAAAGTGGGCAAGCATTAAGATTCAATACTTGAAGCAACATCCCATTGTGTTAGACAGAAAAGGAAGTCAAAAGAAGAAGGAAACCACTTTGGTTCTCAAATACAGTAGCAGAAAAGGTCAGAGCCAAAAGGCTGGCCTTCAGAAAATATAAGGGAACACAGCGGGATGAAGATAGGAGGCATGCCAAACTGCCTAAGGAAGCAGGTAAGGCAGTAAGGCAGGCAAAGTCCCAAACTGAGGAAACACTAGCACGAACAGTAAAAGAAGGTGACAAGACTTTCTATAGATACATTAGTGAAAGAGAAAGTCCAGAGGTGTGCTAAGCTTAATGGAGAAAGGGAGCATGTAGGAGGAGGACCCTGTAAATGCATCTATCCTAAATAGATACTTTGCTCAGTATTTACTGAAGAGAAGGTAGGGCAGGGCCCACAGCTCAGCATCATGGACACAGGGGAGGGAGGTGAGCACTACTCCCTTCACAAAAGAAAGGGTCCCACAAGAGCTTGCTAAGCTCAGGTGGATAAGGCAATGGGACCTGATGGCATACATCCCAGGGTACTTAAGGAGCTAAAGGAGGAACTAGCAGAGCCATTAGCAGAATTGTTTAGTGAGTCTCTGAGCACAGGAGAGGTCCCAGAAGACTGGAGAAGGGCTCATGTGATCCCACTCCACAAGAGTGGTAGCAGGGAGGAGGCGGGGAACTACAGACCGGTCAGTCTTACCTCAGTAGTGGGCAAGATTATGGAGGCACTCCTTAAGGAAAGGATAGTGCAACACCTGGAATCCATAGGGGCACAGGATCCAAGACAGCATGGGTTTACAAAGGAAGGTCCTGTCAAACTAATCTCATAAGATTTCTTTGACTGGGTAACCAGAGTGGTGGACCAAGGGGAGCAGTTGATGGCGCCTACCTTGACTTCAGCAAAGCTTTGACACTGTTCCACATAGAAGATTGATAAATAAGCTAGGTAGGCTCGGGGTGGTCAGGAAGTTGGTCAACTGGGTGGCAAACTGGTTGGACTGGCAGAAAACAGAGAGTGGTGGTAAATGGTATACAGTCAGAAGAGATGCAAGTCACAAGTGGGTACCTCAGGGATCAGTCCTGGGGCCAGTCCTATTCAACATCTTCATTAGTGACCTCGCAGATGGACTAGAGGGTAAGGCTTGTCTGTTTGCAGATGACACCAAGATCTGCAACAGAGTAGATGATCCAGATGGGTGGGCAGAATGAGAAGAGATCTGGATAAACTAGCAGAATGGTCAGAAGAGTGGCAACTGGGATTTAATGCAAAGAAGTGCAAAATCATGCACATAGGAAGAGAAACCCTGAAGCCACTTATAGGCTGGGAGGAGTTGCTAGCAGTCACAAAGGAAGAAAGAGACTTGGGCATCATCATCACTGATGACCTAAAATCATCCAAGCAGACCTCTAAAGCAGTAGGTAAGGCTAGGGGTGTTGGGGTATTAGTAGGGGTATCACAAGTCGTAAGAGGGAGGTAATAATCCCTCTGTACAAGACATTGGTTAGGCCCCATCTGGAGTACTGCGTGCAGTATTGGAGGCCACACCTTCACAAGGACATTAACCAAATTGAGGCAGTCCAGAGAAGGGCAACCAAAATGGTGCAGGGACTGCATCAGAAGACATATGAGGACAGATTAACGGAGCTCAATATGTATACCCTTGAGCAAAGGAGGGAGAGAGGTGATATGATCGAGACATTTAAATACCTTAAGGGCATAAACAAGGTGAAAGAGTCTAACATGTTTAAATATAAGAAAAATAGCAGGACAAGAGGACACAGCATGAGATTAGAGGGAGGCCAATTAAGGGGGAATGTGAGGAAATCCTTTTTCACAGAAAGGGTGGTAGATGCATGGAATGGCTTACCACAAGAAGTGGTGGCTATGAATACAGTGCAGGGCTTCAAACAGGCATGGGATAGGCATAAGGGAGCAATACAAAAGACTATGAATAGATAGGTCACTGACAGAGCAAAGGCCGATGGCACATTTATAAGGTAGAAAAAGAAATGGGCAGACTGGATGGGCCTTGGGGTCCTTATCTGCCGTCAACTTCTATGTTTCTATGTTTCTATGTTCCCCCACATCCAAAGTTTGCAAAATATTATCTCTTAATGCAAGGGCCTTAAATATGAGATTGAAACCAAAATTCACTTACTGGATACTAACATCATTTCAGTAACTGAAACATGGTGGGATCCAGATTCAAATTGGATGAAAGATATACCGGGCTTTAAATTATACCAAAAAGACAGACTTCATAAAAAAGGGGGTGGTGCATGTCTTTATATTAAAGATACAATTCATTCACATGAATACCCATACGTTTCATCAACGGAAAGCATATGGGTGGCCATACAGTTCCAGGGTTAACCACAACTAGTCTTGGACACATGCTATCGCCCACCTTCTTCTGATTCAGAATATACTAACACATTAATACAAGATATCAGCCACGCCGGCCCGTCGGTGCAGCGGTGGGATTTCCGCTTGCGACGCCGGCGACCCAGGTTCGGGAACGGACCTGAGTCGTCGGAGGGTTGGCTCGGGAGAAGGATCGAGCGTCCGACGGACTGCTCTCCTTCTCCGGGGAGGGTCGGGTAGCAACCGGTGCGGTGGGGACCTAGCGGAGGCTGGGGACACTCAAGCTGCCACGCTTACGCAGGGGAGAGAGGCGGGTGGATACTGCATCATTGCAGCCCCTCGCCTCGGGTGGGAATAAAGGGCGCAAAATTCCACGCCTAGCGCCTAGATGACGCCTGCCCTGGGGATGCCCTGATTGGTCACCGAGCCATTCCCCAACCAGTTATTAGGCCCATGGTTCGGTGTGGGGAGGAGTCTGAGCCGCGGCCCCGCTCTCTGGGGGGCAAGCCAGGGATGACCAGGGGAGTCGGCGATATCCGTTGACCGGGGGTCCTGGGGTCCATGACCGGAGCAGAAGGGCAGACGAGAGGCGTGGAGGTAAAAAGCAAAATTAAAAAAAAAAAAAAAAAAAAGATATCAGCCACATGAGAAATGATCCTGGGAGACTTTAACATGCCGTTTATAAATTGGTTGACTACTACTACCGGTATAACAGCTGCAGAAAAGACATTTATTTCAGCAATAAATTAACTAGGGCTTGAACAAATTGTCCAAGAACCCACCAGAGGATGGAATATCTTGGACCTTGTGATTACCAATATTGACAATAAGATCTTGAATCTCTCAATATCAGACCCACCAGGGAATAGTGATCACCACATCATTATTTTTGATCTAGAGTACAAATCTAGCAAAATAGTTAAGAATGCTCAGGTGTATAACTATCATAAAGCCAACTTCGACGCAATAAACAACAACCTAAGAAATAACCCTGGGGATACAATCCTATCACCTTTAACCCTGGAAGACTCTTGGGTACTTAAAAATAAGATATTAGATCTAGAAAAACTTGTATTCCAACCCAGAAAAAATGTAACAGTAGAGGTAAAATTCCTTCCTGGTTAAATAATGATATTCGTAGGAAAAGTAAACATAAGAAAAAACTATTCACTCATTTAAATAAATGCACAACAGTTACAAAAGAACTCATACTGGGAAAATACAGAACTGCAGTTAAAGAACTAAAAAGGGCTATCAGGAAGGCAAAACGCAACCCCAAGTTCTGCATAGCCCACTCTAAAGATAATCACAAATTTCTATTTTCCTATCTCAATAGCAAAAAAGGCAGTAACAGATAAATAGGACCACTGACCAACGGCGCAAATACCATCACATCTCATAGAGAGACAGCCAACACATTTAACACCTATTCTGCATCAGTATTCTCAAATCATACAGTCACAACTAATACTAACACTATCACATCAGGCTCCACTGAATATAACTACACCATAACTATTTCTGAGTAGTATCCTTGTTAAAAAATGTAAAATCAAATACTAGCTGTGGGCCAGACCTAATTAATCCTAGATTTTTGATTGAAACAGCTGAAAATATTGCCTTTCCATTTTCCATTATTTTTAATAAATCATTAGGGGAAAGATCAATTCCATCCGATTGGATAACTGCCACAGTTGTGCCCATACTTAAAAATGGTAACCGTTTCATAGTGAGCAATTACCACCCCATCAGCCTTACTTCAATCCCATGCAAAGTAATGGAAAAAATTATAAAAGGCATATTAGAGGAAGAAATCAAAAATCTAGGCATTATTGACCACTCACAACATGGGCTCAAGCAAGGGTATTCTTGCACTACCAACTTAATAGCCTTTTATAATGTTGTCAATAAAGAACTAGATAATACAATTCCCTTGGATGTCATCCTCTTAGGTTACAGCAAGGCTTTTGACAAGGTTACTCAAAGTATTCTCCTAGCTAAGTTATCAGACCTGGGCTTTTCTTGCAACATAATAAAATGGATTAACTGCTGGTTAGTCAACAGGACCCAGCATGTTAGGATCAATGGTACATATTCCAGTAATATGGGGGTGACTAGTGGTGTGCCGCAGTGATCAGTTCTGGGCCCTGTGCTGTTCAATATCTTCATTTCAGATATGCAGATTAGCTCCAGAAACATTCTTTTGAAATTTGCTGACAATACAAAGTTAGGTGGCAGGGTGGACGCCAACTATGACATGGACTTATTAGTAAATGACCTTTCTGTTCTAGAGCACTGGGCACAGAAAAACAATATGACATTTAACACTGACAAATGCTCTGTTCTCCACCTAGGTTACAACAATCCCAAACAAACATATACACTATACAATATTATAATTAAAGCTTCAACATGTGAAAGAGACTTGGGCATCCTGATTAATGACAAATTATCCTCCTCTAATCATTGTAATCATGTAGCTAAAACTGCCAACTCACTACTCAGATGCATTAACCGTACATTTATATCTAAGATAGAAGAATGTATTATCCCACTGTTCAAAGCATACATAAGACCATATACAGATTATGGGTCACCAGTGTGGACTCCATACATGATCAGCGATATTCAAATGGTCGAAAAGAATTCAGAGAAAGGCAACAAAAATGGTTCCCCATTTAGCAACATTACCAAATCCAGAGAGGCTTCAGAAAACAGTCCTGCACTCACTGGAGTTTAGGCGCTTTAGAGGTGATCTTCTGTTCTTATATAAAGTTCTTAAATCACCCTCTCTGATGGAAAAATGTGGAATTGTTAAAACACAAAGAAAAATAGTACCTAGACTTCACAATCAACAATTAATAGTGAATAAAGCAAAAACAAACAAGAAGCTTTATTTCTTTTCAGTAAGAACATCTAGGCTCTGGAACCAGCTACCACAAGAGTTAGTAGCGTGTAATACTTTTGAATCCTTTAAAAAGGGTGTAGATCATTGGCTCTCCAAAAATTGCAAAGTATAATTTCCCACAAATGTAGTGGACAATCAAAATAGGCTTCAAAGCTTCCTTTTGCCCTTACTCACCTAGTAAACTAGTAAACCCCCCCACTCAGCATGCCTGCACCTTCAACATTGTCCGTCCAACCACCACCACCTTACCAGCATATCTGGGACTATATGTCACATCCTGATATGGTGAGTGGCAGAGCCCATCTGTCACCTCCCTCGCTGGATGCCATTTGAGCTGCAGTTAGCACATACACATTATACTGTACATGCACACACTGCAGCTAATTTGGCAGTTGACCAAGGAGGTGAGATGAAGGCTAAGCTGGTCATCATATAAGGAAGCAACATATAGGTCCAGACATGACTGTAAGGTGGGGTTTGATGGGTGATGTCCAGGGTGCAGGCAGGGTGGGAGTGGGGTCACTGGACAGCCAATGTTTGCTGGTCTGTTTGTCAGCCAGAATTTGGGGTTGGGAGTGTGGCTACCATAGGAAGCCATTGATAGTATAAAGAATGTGTAACACATGACTGGAGATAGGGATTGTCACTAGATACCAGGGAAGATATTATACGTAGGTGATTGGAGGTGGGGCATAGGTGATTGGCGGTGGGGGGGTGCCAATAAACATCTGTGAAAAGATTGACATATACAGGATGAGTATCAGGGGGTGGGGTGTCACAGAACACCAGAGAACAGATTTATATATACAGAATTGGTGACTGGAGAGTGAGCAGTGCCACTAGACACCAAGGAAAAGATTAATATATAGGGGACTGGTGCTTGGGAGGAGGGGTGTTCCACAGGGCTCCAGGGAAAAGACTAACATTTATAGCATGAGTGATCAGGGGGGTGGGGATGCCACAGAACACCAGAGAACAGATTTATATATGCAGAATTGGTGACTGGAGAGTGAACAGTGCCACTAGACACCAAGGAAAAGATTAATATATAGGGGACTGGTGCTGGGGAGGTGGAGTGTGTCACAGGGCTCCAGGGAAAAGATTGACATTTACTAACTGTGTAACTGTGGGATGGGAGTGCCACTAAATGCCAGGGCAAAGATTAATATATACAGGACAGGTTACTGGGGAGCTGGTGGTGCCACTAGACACCAGAGAAAACCTTAACTTATTTGGGGCAATCGATGGGAATGCAGGGCATGACTAGAATCCAGGCAGCTGTCTGAAAGTCAAACAAAACCAGAGAAAACTCGCACTCCAGAGCCAGGGGAGTGATACCCCAATGAAGGAATCAAATTCAGTTTTTTTTCTCAAAAATATCTTTGTTTATTGGACAAATCACTCAAAACACTAAAGAGCATTCTGCCTGTTGGTGCCTCGGCCCTTCGCCAGTTAAGGCCTCGACAGGGGGATATGCACCTGTTGTTGGAGTGCCTTTTTATAGGCAAATAATTAACCATTTTTTAATGACATTATTTTTAACCAGTCAAATTACAGCATTTGATTTATATTCATTTCTTGCCCATAAAAAGGCTAAATGTTAAGCATCGAGCTGTACCTCACATGAAAAAATTAAAAAGCAGAAAATAAATAACAAAATTTGCATCGACCAATCAGAATACAGCATTTCTAAAATCAGAACATTTTGACATTTTTTTCATTTAAATGCTAATTTCATTTGCTATACAAATTATATTATAGTGTATGGTGGAACGTTGTTGTTCACCAAATTCAAGCAAAAGCTAAGCTTGTTGTACCATCTATGTGATGTAATGGTGCTGTTGTACCATCGTTAGTACGTCACATCGATGGTACAACAGCTTGTAATGCATTTGCGCAAGTGCGATATTCAAGTCCCCGGTCTTCAAATGGCTGCGGCAGAGAAATCAATTCTTGAACGGGGAAAAATTTATTTTTTAGTGTCATTTTGTCTATGCTACAAGTACCTTGATTCTCTATCAGTTACTAGGGCCGCTCTGACTTTTCCATACCTCGATCACCAGCAGCACTTCTATCTGACATGACACACAGATCTCGATCACTGGCAGCGCTTCAAACTAACACACATCGTGGGACTGGGGTATGAGTGAGAATTGTTCTTGGGGAGAGGACACGCAATGATGGAAACTGCATTGCATGGACCAAAAAAGTGTTCTGATGTTGATTTACTGATGCCCATACACTATACTAGACAGTGGATGAGCAACAGTGAACAATAACACTGTCTTCACTTCTCGAGGTTTCATGACAACCGTAAACCTCTCGAGCTTGTATTTGTTTAGCGCCTTTCAAGAGCATCAAAGTGCTATACATAAAAGCATGAATAAAATAGAATAAAATATCAAAAACAGTATAAAAACAGATAAACAATAAATTCCAACAAATTAGGCAGCATATGCTTGGAGCCATAGAAATGTTTTTAGTGCCTGCTTGAAACCCCCCACGGGCGGACACCCCCATAGCTGATAGGGTAGAGAATTCCATAGGGCTGGAGCAGCATAAATAAATGCACAGGCCCCTGAAGATTTTAAAGACACTTTTGGAATCTCTAGCAACTACTAGTCAGCCAAGTGGAGCGATCGCTCAGAGCGGTAGGGGTAAAGAAGCTCTTTCAGGTCTTCTGGGCCAAGTCCATGTAGGGCTTTATAAGTCAGAAGTCCAACTCTGAAGGAGATCTGCTACTGAATTAACTGCCAGTACAGTTCAAGCAGCACTGGTATAATATGACATGACTGTGAAGTCCTCGTCAACAACCGGGCTGCTGCATTCTACACCAGCTGCAGGCGGCGGATGTCAGCCCCCAGTAGCCCTAGGTAAAGGGAGTAGCAATAATCAAGGTACAGGGTCATGAAGGCATGGACCAATGTGGAAAGACCACCGGACAAAACAAGGTGCTTGACCCTAGTGATATTCCTCAGATGATAAAAGGATGACTTGATGACTGCCGACAAGTGAGATCGCAGTGTCAGCCCATCGTCAAGCATCACCCCCCCAGGTCCTGCACCCGTTTGGAGGCAAGAAGCTGGGAGCCCCCCAGGAAAAGCCCCATAGGCTGACCAGCCCCCAACCCCTCTGTCCAGTGACTTGGATCCACAACCATCACCTCTGTCTTACCTGAGTTCAACTTCAGCCAGCTGGAATTCATCTGGTCCTGTATTTCAGTAAGGCAGTTATGAATACCCAAAGTGCACTATCCTGATCTGGTGAAAAAAATGGGTAGAGCTGGGTATCATCAGCATAGCAGTGAAACCTCAGTCCATACCATCTTACAATCTCTCCGAGGGGCAGCATGTACACCGCAAACAACATGGGGGAAGCACCGAGCCCTGAGGGACCCCTCATGACAGAGAGAGAGGAATGGTGGACTAGATCTCTGACATCGCCCTGTGGTTCTGCCAGTCAGGAAGGACTTAAACTACCTGACGACTGTACCAGACAGGCCACAGACAAACCTCAGGTGCTCAAGCAGCACCCCATGGCCCATGGTGTCAAATGCTGAGGAGAGATCTAGGAGTACCAAGATGGAATGGCTTTTCCAATCTCTCATCATCAGGAGATCACTGAGCACCCGAACCAGTGCAGTCTCGGTGCTGTGCCTCTTATGAAAACCAGATTGGAGAGGTTTGTAAATGCTATGGATGGGCAAATGGTTCTCCAACTGTATGGCCCCTACTTTCTCAATTGCCTTCTCCACAAAGGGAAGGTTAGGGATAGGTCTGTAGTTGGCAAGGCAGTCTGGGTTCAGAGACGCTTTCTTCAGGAGGGGTGTCACCACTGCCTCCTCCAGGGAACTAGGAAACTCACCCGACTCAAGGGAGCACCAGACTGTCCATGCCAGGACCAGGCCAATGATGTCACAATAACCCATAATCTGGGAAGCTGGGCCCGGATCCAGACTACAGCATGTAGTGTGCATACTGTGGACAATCTGCATAACATCCACAAACTCCAGCTGGTCAAAGGTGCTCCAGAAAAAATGGGGGGGGGGGAGTGACCGAGCGCCGAACACTAGCATCACACATAGTGTTCTGTTTGGATCTCCACCCTGATGTCAGTCACCTTACTGCAAAGAAGTCATGTTTTCAAAGCAGTCCTGTATTTTATCTAATAAATGACGGCACATGGATATAGGCTACAAAAATGCACAACTGTGTACAAATTAATGACTTACAAAGACAAAACATTCGACATATAATGCCAAATATATATACAAAGGTGCTAACTCCTAATAGCAGCTGCATTTCTGCAGTTTTGGTTTGATATATTCTTTGAAACAATTGAAAATACTATAATAGCAATTGACCTCTGTAGCAGTTACATACAGGCAGAAGGCTCTTTTGTGTTTTGAGTGATTTGGCCAATAAAAAAAGAGTAAAAAAAAAAACTGAATATGACTCCTTCATTGGGGTATCATTCCCCTGGCTCTGGAGTGCGAGTTTTCTCTGGTTTTGTCTGACTGATATACAGGGCTGGCAGCCTTAACTTGCACCCTGCCCAGGTCTGAAGCGCAGTGCTCCACCATTTTTTCAGCTGTCTGGTTGGGTGAACAGGGGTTAGCGGCTGCAGTATAGTTCTCCTATCATCAGTGGGGTGGGGGCATGGATTTACCACCCAATTAAGTCGAGGTTTTCAGAGGTGTTAAATAGCATTGCTTTCTGTGCTGTTTACCACCTTCACAAACACTGGAAATTGCTGTTTCTTGCTTATTCAGGAGTGACCTAGTCATTTGCATGGATGAAGCGTTATGTTAGTACCTATGCACTAATGGGTTTAGCCTATGCTACAGGGACCTCTGAATATACTGTAGACCCCCACCTCAAAAGTGGGAGCAAACCAATATAGCACAGGCAAAAACCCATTAGCGCTGACACTAACTCTGGAACATCAGGTCCAGGGAGTTTCTTTTTAATGTTACGGTCCCAGGAAGTTTAGGAAAAATCAGGTCAAGTGGCTTAAAATAGGCTGGGACTAGGTTCCAAATGAAACTGGTTAGTGCTATGCAGAGGCTTCCTCTGCTATGAAAGACCAGAAGCACCAAATTATTCCAGAGAGTGAGAGACCTGTGGGTTTGAGGTCTGCAGAACAGGAGGACCATGACTGCAGGGGGTCTTTAGGGTAGTTTGCAGGTCTGCAGGATGCTCTGCTTATTCATTCACCCAGTCCAAGGCAGAAAATATGGTTTAGCGACCAAGTGTACTGCATTTGTATTCCACCATGTATAATATAACTGTACATTGTCATTGATATTTACTGCAGTGACAGGAGGTTAATTTGGATTTATGCTAGGGTGACAGCATATAGCCTTAAAATTATGTTGGCAATGCACTCCCCAGCACACAGCAAAATAGAGGTGGGGAGCTGGAATACTTTTGGTTATGAGGGGGGCTACTTAAGGATTCTCAGCTCCAGGGGGTGTGCAATTGTGGCCAAAAAATTTATTTGGGGCTAGGCGCAACAAAAGGTACCGGCGCCCGGACCTCAACCAGGCACCATTCCTGTTGCAGCCCTGAACCCACCCACCACACCTCAGATGCAGCTCAGCAGCTCACTGCAACACCACCCCCTACAGCTCCTCTGTCCCCTCCCACACCACTCTCGGCGTGCTCGCTCCCCCCCGCATGCATAGGCGTATAGCGACATCCCATCGCTATTCACGCACCACCCATCTGGTTGCCCACCTTTCCCATTCACGCCGATGACAGGCACCGCGATTAAGTCGCCCTTTCAGTAGGTGCCCAATCACGGTCACCATAGTCATCGGATACCAGTTAATTTTAAATCTGTTCCTTGGTAAGTGAAAAAATGTCAGATAATCCTATCTGGTTTGTGAATGTGTGAGGTTCCTATGGAGGGAGCATTACAGAGTAGCCTCGGTCAGCCAGCTAGTGGTAGTGTAGAGTCCAGCTAAAACCTGTTAAATGTTGAATATGTATTGCATTTAGTGTTCAGGATAACCTAGCATAACCCTGTCGGAGTACAGCAGCAACTTTCTCTAATTGGAATGACTGTTAAGAACTCATTGACAGGGTATCCTGTGATGTGGGCACGTCACAAGTGGGTGCCTACCAAAATGGCAGCTCACTTGCGGTGTATATCCCGATGGCAAGGGAGTAGGGAGGGCGACCAGATGGGGAGGGTTCATGAATGGTGACATGATGTTGCTACATGTATGCGCGGGGGGGGAGTGCACTGAGCGAGGGGTGGGAGGGTTTGTGAAGGATGGTGCTGCAGCCTGCCACTGAACTGGCTCCATGATGTGGTGGGGTGGGTGCTGGCTTGGGGTGGCTAGAATGCATAGTTCGGGTCTGGGTGCAGGTATGTTTGTTGTGCCTTGCCAAGTCAGCAATTTTTTTTTTACTGTTTTACCCCCTCGTCCCGACATGCACCCCCCTGGAGTTGAGAATATAAAAGTAGGGTGTTGTGGGTATTGGGTAAAGGTATCGGGTTGTGCTGTGCCATAACATGTGAGTGCAATAAAAATGTTTGTCGCTAGCACTAAACATTCCCATTGGCAGACACACACACGCATGCACACATGTATGCACACACATACACACACACACACACACCCTTACCCATCCATGGAAAGGAAGCACGTACCTACTTACCTAAACATTCATGTGGATTCACATATCTACATACCCAACCCACCCAGACATGTACAAACACACACACCTACCCACCAACCTAGTGACCAACACCTACAGTACCTTGACCCTACTGTACATGCACCTTGTAGCTCTGCTACTGGGGAGCCCTTCCTGCTGCTCTCCTCAGCTGTAACACAGTACCTGTCACTTCAGTTAATGGAGACCCCCACCAATGACACTTACCTTGGCTGATTGTTGGTGTTAATCTCTTGGTCTGTCTCAGGGTGTTGGGCTTTTGCTCTAGGTCTTGGCTGGGTGTGCGTGTTTGTCTCTTGGACTCTTGCTCTGTGTCTTAGTGTGTGAATCCTCCTCCTCCCTCCCTCCTGTGTCTAGGGAATTCAGATGGTAAAGAATGGGAGGGAGGCACTCTACAGGCCAGAAAACACAGTCCAAGAAAAGTAGAAATAGCTCTTTTTCTGTTTTTTCTGATGGTAGCGAGTTGGCTTTGCTAGGCTTGGGGACAAGTATGCTTCTTAGTTCCAACAAACAAGCTGCAGGGGCAGGTTTGTCTAGCTGACACAAATTGCACAGTTCAAATGGATTAAGGTCAATTTCCACTCCAGAATCAAAGATGCAAAAACAGATTTAATGATCCATAAAGTTAAAAAAAAAACACTTAATGGAGTGTGGGGACAGACATACATGGTGGGGACACTTACAGACTGGAGCCTGACTTGTACTCTGCAACAGTCTCTTTTGTCAAAAGATTAATTTATTTCATGCAGACACTCCCTAGAGCCAAACAGGCTACATTCCTGGCAGCAACCATAATTCAAGCTGAGCCGGCCATACTAAGAGGCAGTGTTCACTTAGCAGTATGCTTATTTCCATTCCTTCAAATCACAGGCACTTGCACAGTTCCACGAATGGCTGCAGGACATGGACATAAGCATGAGACAGCAGCACTGCAAGATTGCCATCCTGGTGAAGGATTGCCCTGCCCACAAGCCTGCAACACTATGAGATCATTAATACAGTCCATGGACCAAGGCATAATAACAGGCCCCCTTTTTTTGCTCCAATGCTCCCCTTCAAACTATGGAGCTACACCACGCCTTCATACATGGGTATCTGATGGAGGAGAGCCAAGGTGTCAAGTGGTCCTCCCCGGCCCCGTCACAGCCCTCTGGCTGTATGTGTGGGCCAACCCTCGACTTCTACTCCTCCAGGTCTTCTCCTCTTCTCCCCCAATGGTGCCAAAACCTCTCTTGATTATACCTCTTAGGGATGGGGCCCCCTGCCGGCAGCAAGCAAGCACAACATCTCAGACCTGTAGGTGCCATAGCTCTATATCTCTGCCTAACTACACCTAGCAACCTAAATTTAACTAGTAAGTGCCCAGAGGGTGCTTACACTTTCCACCACTCAAAACATTCATCCCATGGTGATCACCTATCCAGGCTGTAACACAAACCTCCCAGAGGATAGATTTGGCCACTCTCCTTCCCCTTAAGGGCCAGAGCACCAAGCTGGTTAAACCGCCGGGACAGTGGAAATTCATACACTTAAAACCCTTTCTTGACTCACACTCCAGCATCTTTCCTACACACACTGGGCTAAATGGTGACTGGGCCAAATGGTAAACCTCCAGTGGTTTCCCACAGTCATCTGCCAGGTACTACAGAGGAGGCGTCCCTTTCCCCATGCTACTACACTCTGTCTACACTAACTAGTCTCCAAAATTATTAGAAAGTTGCTGCTGCTGCCAGAAATCAGCACAACAAATTCTATAATTCCCATCAAAGAATATGCATAACTTTAACAGTTGTTGCACAGCTTAAACAGCACCTTTAAAGCTTAAACTAGCTGCTGACAAAATAAGCATTTCTAACATTTCCACCATTTATACTCAGACTGCCCTCCATTCGCTCTACCAACCTACGCTACCAACTTGCAAGAGTCAAGCACACTAATCACATACACTTTAAACTTTTTAAACAATAAATATGTAAATTTTTTCTATTAAAAAAGTTTGTACAATTTTTAAAACAATAAGTATGCCAATTTCTTTTCTGTTAAAAAGTTTATACGATTTTTTTTCATTCATTTTCATTATGTTTTTTTTTTTAAATACAGAACATTAAACCTTAGTAGCATCAAAATGTCATTAACTAAGGAGCGGATAATTCAAACTCCTAAAATATTTTAAAACACATGCACCATAACTATAAAGGGCTGATCTCCCTTGGCCTCCAATGTTGGGGTCCAGAGTTGATTAGTTTTTTTTGTATTTCAGAATTAGCACCAGTGCTGAGGGGCACATTTTGAACAGTCTTAGACTTTCTTTCTAGGACAAGACAGCATAAGGTGAAAGTACCTTAGATGAAATACAACTTGGGGTCTGGCTTGGTGCACTCATCACAGATGGCGTTTTCACAGATTACATAATATCTGGTTCTCTGACTCTCTAAATCCTGGATAATGACAAATGTTTTGAACAGTATCAATCCAGTCCATACAGTTGACAGAAACATTTGTCTGGCTCTTAATGGTTTCTTGCTCGTGTGCTCCATACTCCAAATGCACTTTCACAGCTCTTCATTTTAACTTTGTCTAGGGCAGCATGAAACATCCAGTCCTCTAACTTTTCCTCGATCACATCCCAATTACGTTTGGTCAAATATGGGTAATTCTTGCCAGGATATTCTTTTCTGATGCAGCGATGTACACAGTGCTCAGCCTTTGACCAGTTGGGTATACTGTGCATACTGGTTATTGGGGCTGTACCGTTTAACAGCCAACTCCCTGGAGTGTACTTGAGATAGTGGGGGTCAGACGTTTGAAGAGCACCCCTGTCCTTTCAGCACTAGATGCAGACCTGCTGAAGTTGAGGGGTATTGTCTGGAAACCTTTTGCTATTGAAGCGGTAGGGCTTAGGGATATCCCATTCCCATATCTGATCTTCAAAGGTCTAGTCCTTATATGGCACATCCTGTTGAGGGAGCACAGCAGATTCCTCCGTGAAATGCTCATTAATTGCACGTGTTCAAGCAATTGTATGTAATACTATGTATTTCTGTTCAAGCTACTTATATAAAACTATGTGATTCTGTATGTCTGTGCTTTGTAATTATGTAAAAATCTGTTATTCTGTATCTACTGGACTCTGTAAATTATGTAAACCATGTATGTCCTCTCTGTGACGAGGTACCTTTGTAAACGAGCCTCTGGCTCAAAGGTTGTAACTCCAATTACACAATAAATAAAAATAAATAAATTCCTGGTCTTCTCCCGCACTAGAGATATCTGCTGAGATGAAGTTTTCCACCTCCACATCAGGGCGCTGACTCACTGGGGTCTCCACAACCACAGATAAGCATTCTCTAAATTTTTAACACAGCTTGCTGGTGCAAGGTGTGGGCACAATGTAGGGGCCACAAATGGCTCAGTCCTACCTACCACCCAACACCCTCTTCCTGTGCCACAGGGAAGGTCAGGCATGAAGGAAGGTGAGGGACTGGGAAGACAGCTATAGCACTTCGCTCCCCAGGCTGCCTTACTGGCAGTAGCCCCCATCAGTTCCCAGTCATCCAAGCTTGATGAAGTAGCAGTCATGAGTGAAGATGTGGTAGCCTGCAGGCTGACCTGAGAAAATGGTGCCACTTCCAGCACAGTCTAAACAAACAGGGAGGACCTTCACCACATCCCCAGTATGCTGGTAGATCATATACTTTTCCTGCATTCCTCATTTTTGGGCAAGATCGCACTGCCACAAAAGCAAAAATGCAGGCACAAGAATCATCTGTCTCCCATCTCCTGAGGCTTTGGCCATGGTGTTGTTTGTAGAGTTTTTAGAAAGTGGCTTAGCAATGTCCAAGTCCAAGGCAAATGGCTATCTCCTTGCTCCAGCCACTTAAAGCGCAGTTACTGTGGGCTAACAAAATTGTGTCCCTTGCTCAAAGCAACAAGACCTCCAGTCCCAGCTCACGAGCCTTAAACCAATTAAAAGGGATCCCAACATTCTGCATACATTACAGCTATGCTAAGCAGTTTATGTTGCTACGTGGATCTGCACCAAGGCATGAAGAGGCATGTGTTCAAAATCTATTTATTTATTTAGTATTTCAGAAAGACCTTTGAGCATAAGCTCTTTTACAAAGGTTCCATGTCAGGGTAGACAATAAGACAATAGACAAACTCAGTGGTTACAGAGGCCTGATCATTAGGCATCAGGAGCAGTTACATGAGAATTAGGAAAATAGGAAAAAACAGAACAAATGTTGAGTAGAATACAAAGCTTTTGCTAATTGATTGCCGTAGGTAGCACACCCATGGAAAACTCCAAGTCAAGTGGTAGACTATGGCAGGGTAACTCCCATTGGTTTGATACTACCCCAGAGAGCAAGAGGTGGGGTAACTCTGTCCATCCAGAGTCCATCCAGAGTCCATCTGCGTACTTCCCAAGCTGCTCCTGTGGCCCTGGCTCTCTCCAAGCAGGCAACAGCTAACAGACCACCCGACTGAACCCTGGACAGATTCAGGTATGCACTGGACCTCCAAAACTTGTCGTTCTGAATGCCGCTGTTTTGACTGGATGCCCAATGGAGGAGCCAGGCACTGACTGGCAGCTTTGCTCCCTAGGCTGATTTTTCAAAGCCTGATGCTTCCTGATCTCAGGGAACTCTCTTTCTGTGCTGTGTTCTGGACTGAATTTTTGTTAATGTAATTTACATATGTTATGCATCAATTGGTCTTACTTTACATGCCAGCTAGAAGCCACTAGTCTAGTCTCTCGGTGATACTTAGTGCTGTGCAATCTAGTGCTGGACAAACTATATTGTATAGTAGCTGATGTTTGACTGCTGGACCTAGCTACTGAGCAAGACTGCTGCAGTTTTCCATTTCTGCCCTACTGACAAACCCTGCCCCCTTCCTCACACTGGTCACTCTGCTAATTATTAATTTCTCTGCCCCACTTGTAAACTGTCTCTCTAAACAACCTACTTTCTTCTCTGCCTTACCTACAAACCCTTCCCTTTCAGCTCCCTGCTGCTGCTGTCCTCCTCAGATGTCCCGGTGCCAAAGCAAAGACCCCCCACATTAACTCCTCTTCTAGCTCTAAATAATTACCCTGCCTTTACCACCTCTTTCCCTCATGCTTTGTCCTACCCCATTGCCTGACCCCCACTGAGCTTGCTATTGTACTCTAGCTGTATTTAATCCTCTGCGTTTCCCTTCTTGTTCCACAGACAGCCCATCTGCTGGCTTCCCAAGCTGCTCCTGTGGCCCTGGCTATCTCTGAGTAGGCCACAGCTAACAGGCCTCCCGACTGACCCCTGGACAAATTCAGGTATGCACCGGACCTCCGAAACTCATGGTTTTGAATGCCGCTGTTTTGACTGGGTGCCCAGTGGGGGAGCCAGGCACTGATTGGCAGCTTTGCTCCTTGGCTGATTTTCCAACGCCTGGAGCTTCCTGATCTCAGGGAAATCTCTTCTGTGCTGTGTTCTGGACTGTATTTTTTCACGCACCCCCCCACCTCCTCACAGTATTAAAGAGACCCTTACTCCGCCCCTTTTCTCAGCCTAGCAACTGATTAGTCACTCCGCTGCTGCACATTTTCATGCTAATGGCCTCCCTGTCTTCAATACCTGACTTGACCCACTTTCTCACTGCCCCTTTTTAAAGCAGTCCCACCCACAGGATCACACACATGCTCTCAACTTTTTCTCCAGCCACTCCATCTAACTCCTCTCAATTACTGTTCTACCTGCCCTATTGTTAGGGACCTCACCCTAATTCGACTATATACCCTTTCAACTATAAACCAGCTAGCAGTTAAGCAGGCCAGCAACACCAAACAAACTACCATGTGGTGCAACCACCTACTACTACTCCTCACTACCTCTTTTGGCATTGCTGGTACCATATATGGATTCGGACCCCTACCTCCCCACTCTGAATCCTCACTGAGTGCAAGCTGGAAGAAAAGCATACACATGGCCACTACCACTTCCGGGAACAATAGACTCTTTATCCTCCCACACCTCCCTTACATAGTTATCACCAAGCCAACCTTGCAAACTGTAACCTTAAAGGTTAGCTTTCCCCCTAATTTAACACAGGCATATAGACACCTCCCCCACCTGAAGCACAGGCGACGGAAGACACGAGGCAAGATAAACATCACCCTATCTGTCAGAAAGGTTATCTTTCTGCTACTGCTACTCTCTGGCAATGTTCACCTAAACCCTGGACCAACAACTCTGAGGAGCAGGGGGGTCCATACAGTGAACAGCCCAAAGATAGCAACGCTAAACATCTGAGCCTAACTGTCAAATTTGACCAGCTCCAGGCTTGGATGACCAGCCAGGCCCCTGACATACTCTGCCTAACTGAAACCTTGCTGTCGGGTAGGATCAAAGATGGTGAGGTGGCCATCGAAGGATTTCAATAATTTCAACTTGATAGAATAGGCAGGAAAGGTGGCGGCTGCCTCCTATATGCCAGAAACTCATTCAGTTGCTCCGTCCTCCCCATCTCCAAAGTTGTGGAGCATTATGAGCTACTATTGGTAAAAATACAAGTCGGTCTAAAAGGCAAGACCACTCCCCAATCTCCTTTATATGGACCACTAAACTTGCCAAAAGCCCAACCCACCTCATTGAGAGCAGGGTTTTGTGGAAAGGCAAACTTGGATCCCTCAAATTGGCCCTGTCTGCCTACAACTGGTCCCCCATCAACAAGGCACCTACGCTGGACCAGGCCCTTAGTTTTTTCATTGAGGGCTTCAATTCCATTTGTGATATCTATACACCACACACAAAACAGAAAATTTGGGGAGAGGTTAATGGCTGGATTAATGGCAAGCTCCTCTCCCTCCTAAAGAAGAGGGACTGCCTCTGGGAAAAAGCCTTAAACTCAGGCAGCAAGCATGACCTACAGTGCTACACAATGGCTAGAAATCAGTGCACCAAACTTATCAGGCTTGTAAAAGCCAATTTCCATAAGACCCAGCTTAACAATACATGGGGAGATGGGAAGAGGCTTTGGGACAACATCAAGAACATCCTTGGTAAAGATCAAAAGCAGCACCCTAAGATGCTCAACATTAATAACTCATCCTCCTCCTCAGATCCACTAGCCATTGCTGATGCCTTTAACCCGGCCTTTGCAGACCTGTCCTCAGTGCTGCCTCTAGACTACCTTCTGCCTGTGGAGGACCAAGGTTGTGCCAACCTGCTCGTAACTAACCACCCAGCCTTCTACTTTAAGAAGGTGACAGTAAAGGAGGCCCTAACGATGGTCAGAAAAGTCCTAGGCAAAACCAGATTGGAGAGTGATAGGCTAGACATGAAGTTACTATCTCTCACCCTTGATATTCTTATTATGTCCATAACAATGCTATTTAATAAATCCTTGGCCCTAGCTCAATTTCCAGAGGTATGGAAGCAAGCCCTGGTAACTCCAGTGCATAAGAATGGTGACAAGGTGTTGGTGTCAAACTACAGGCCAATATCTAGCCTCTCCCCACTATCTAAAACTTTGGAAAAAATCATGGCAAGTCAACTCACAGAATACCTCCGTAAGTACGGTCTGCTCTGCCCAAACCAACATGGCTTCAGGCTTCAGGCAAAAACACAGTACCACCATGGCACTATTGGAATACACTTACTATGCTCACAAGGTGCTGGATGAAGGCAAATTGGTGGGGTCCATCTTCATTGACCTCACCAAAGCCTTCAACACCGTCAACCACTCTCTACTAGTAATCCAGCTCCAAAGATTGGGTGTGGCACCAAATGCCGTTAATTGGTTCAATGACTACCTAACACACAGGAGCCAGTGAGTCAAAATCGGGCAGACATTATCCAGCTCCAGAGATGCACTCCTAGGAGTCCCTCAAGGATCAATTCTAGGGCCCCTGCTTTTCAGTCTGTTTGTAAATGACCTCCCCACAGCCTGTGACACCAAACTTATTCTGTATGCGGACGATCCCATGCTGCTGAGTAGCAGCACTTCTCAGGTTACCCTACAAACAGAACTACAGAACTCTTTCAATAAACTTGAGAACTGGTTCAGTAGGCAAAAGCTGCTACTAAATTACAAGAAAACCAAGGCCATGCTATAATCCAGCCCCTACAACAAATACAAGCCTGCTCATCTCATAATCACCAACAAGGCTGGTAAGCAGATTGAGCAGGTGCACTTGTTCAAGTACATTGGAGTCACCACTGATGACTCTCTCACTTATACGCACCACATAGACTCCCTTGTCAAAGTGGTAAACACAAAGATCGGGGACCTCTATAGGCATAAGAAATCCCTCACCCCGGAAGCACTCCAAATCTCAGTCTCCAGCTCCATAAGCTCCACAATAGACTACGAGCTGGTGGTCTATAGAGCTGCTACTGATATAGTGCTCAAAAGGGTCAAAATTGCACTCAATAAGACATGCCGCCTCACCCTGTGTGCAGATCATTACACTCATACTTGCACCCTGTATAAGCATACAAATTGGCTTAACCTAAAAGACAAGATAAAATACCAAACTTGCCTCCTGGGAAAGAAGGCACTCCTCAGAAAAAACTCACCCTGTATAGGAAACCTGCTCTAGGCTTCTCTCTCAACACACATCACCAGATGGAGGAAGAATGGAGCGCTGTCCATACCATTCTGCTGAACCTCACAAGGGCAGCGTGCTTTCTCCTATCTGGCCCCCCTCTGGATAAATGAACTCCCAATGAAATTACAAACAAACAACAGCCTGTCTCAATTCAAAGTAGGCCTCAAACAGCACCTAATGTCTAACTCAAAATGCACCTGTTTTCTCAGGCCCCACTTGATAGACAGGCCTACCCCCAAGGTAACACCCAGCAGGGCTACCTAGAGAACCCTGCCTCCATTCCAGCCTAGCCAGGGGCTTAAGTAAGCTATCCGTCCTCTTTAAACACACTTGGTACTGCCCTCCCAACCCCCACGCACACACACACACACACACTCCATACCGACAAAGCCCTCTGGAGCTGCTCCCCCATCACAGCCCCCCGCTTCACTATCCCCACCTCTCGCTCTCTGCAGTTGGTTTCAAACCCAGTCCCCCTTGCTTCACTGTCACCCAGCCTCTCGCCATCTGGGATAGCATTAAACCCTATGCAGTTACTCTGCCATAGTCTATCAACAGATTTGGAGATTTCCAGGGGTGTGCTACCTAGGGCAACCGATTAGAAATAGCTTAGTATTCAATTACAACTGTTCAGTTTTTTTTTCTCCTATTTGTCTAATTGTCATGTAATCACTCTTTAATGCCTAATGATCAGGCCTCTGTAACCACTGAATATGTGTATTGTCTTATTGTCCACCCTGATGTGGAACCTATGTAAAACAGCTCATGCTCAAAGGTCAAATCGCTTGGGTCTCTGTATAGTGCTACTGGGAGCTACCTTGAGGGTAGGCATGTTGAACAGTGGGGGCTCTTAGAAGCAGGTGCATTTTGAGCTAGACATTAAGTGCTGTTTGAGGCCAGTTTTGAATTGAGCCAGGCTGTTGTTTGTTTGGAGTTTCATCAGGAGTTCATTCATCCAGAGGGGAGCCTGATAGAAGAAGGTGTGCTGTCCTAGTGAGGTTCGGCGGAATGGGATGGCCATTGCCCCATTCTTCCTCCCTCTGGTGATGTGTGATGAGAGAGATGCCTTGAGCAGATCTCCTACACAGGGTGGGGTTTCTGCTCAGGAGTACCTTCTTCCCCAGGAGGCAAGTCTGGTATTTGATCCTGTCTTTCAGTGTAAGCCAGTTTGTGCGCTCATACAGGGTACAGGTATGAGTGTCATGATCTGCCCCCATGATGATGGGGCCTGCACCATCTGAAAACTCTCCTGCAACTCTACAACAGTTAGTTCAGACATACACTTTCCCCCAAAACACTCTTCAACATCCTGGACCAGCCCCCACATTTGTAAGTCCCCTCTCCAGGTGTCTTGGGGTATCCAGATGGTAAAATTGTAATCGGAGAACTTCTCCGTTGTAGAAGTCCCACATGCATGTGTAAGGTTTGATCAAATAAAGCGACGTTAAGACAAAACCCAGTGGTGTGGTTTTTGCCCCGTGACGACGGGAGTGGTTGCTCAGGTAATACTTACAGTGAGAGAATTTGCGATCACACAGGCACGCTTGCTAGTTCCAACAAATGAGCTGCAGAGGCAGATTTGGTTAGCCAACACAAACTGCACAGTTCAGATGGATTAAGTTCAATGCCCACTCCAGAATCAAAGATGCAAAAACAGATTTAATGAACCAGAAAGTTTAAAAAAAATGCTTCATCGAACCTGGGGGCAGACATAAACCGTGGGGACACTTACAGGCAGGAGCCTGACTTGTACTCTGCAACAGTCTTTTTAGCAAAAAGACTAATTTATTTTATGCAGACACTCCCTTGAGATGAACGGGCTACATGCCTGGCAGCAACCAAAATGTGAGCTGAGCAGGACACACTAAGAGATAGTTTGCACTTAGCAGCACTTTTATTTCCATTCCTTCAACTCACTTGATGCCTTTTCCTAGGCACTTGCTTATTTTCAGCTATCTTCACTTTCAAAACTTGGCATACTTAGGGACAATGACAACACAACATGTTTCTACTGTCCCAGTCCCTCTCACAACTGGGCCTTACTCTAAACTTTGTCCACCAGGGGTATTACAGTACTTGGAGCGATTTCTGTGCCTCCAGGTCTTACACAGCCAAACATGGTGTTCTTTAGCAAGAACTAAACCACCACAGACCTTCCAGCAATCCAATTATTGATGCAGCATGCCTAGAATGGCTTCCCAGGGAATTCTGCATCCTGATCTGGAAACCAACAGCACCTCTGCTGATGCAGCATTCCGATTTCTGGACCGCCTTTATCTGGTGGACTGCTGCTTGTGCTACATGAAGCATCCAGATGGATCTGTCACCCCACCATAGTCCCAGTCACAATGTTGTGGCCATCAACCTGTGGAAAAGGGGTAGTGCTGCCACCACAGCAACCACAAAAGTCCAGGCTGCCACCTCTGAACATTGCCCCCAGTCCATGCTGCCAGAGTATGCCCCCTCACAGGAAATATACTGACCCCCAGAGCTGCACTTTCCTGCTGGTAAGGCTATTTACAATATTTACAATACAGGGCTCCCATCACTGCTTACCCTACCAAGGTGCCAAAGTTCACTTGGCCAGACTCCTTAACTTCTTTCTCCCCAGACTTTGGCTCCCAAATGCACCGATAGGCCCACCTTTGTGCTCCAAGCCTCCCCTTGAAACTATGGTCTGAAATGCCAAACCTTCATATGCGGATCTTCGAGGGAGGAGCGTCAAGGTGGCAAGCTGTCAACCCTGGCCTCGCTACGGCCGTCTGGCCAAACTTGCTGGCTGATCCCCCCGATTTCTGCTTCTATGGGTCTCCTTCCCCCAGGAAAGACTGTTGGACAGTTTAATGGGAGCACTGTGAAACATATGCCACTCAGTTTATGAAGAAAGTCTGTTTGGAGCTATATTTAAAGTTATTTTTCAAGGGTCCTTTAAGGTCAGCAAGATCTAAGGTCAAGGGAGGGCAGGTGGTAGGAGAGGCCTACTTTGGGAAGATACGCAATGGCAAGGGGACAAAGTGGAGATAAAGTTGTAGAGTTCTAAGATGGACCAAGTGGAAAGGAGGATGATTATCAGTCTAAAAAGCATATCACTCAGTCAATATGCCCTGTTAGATTGTTACTGGGACAGTCAGCGATCAGACCAACTGGGAAGGGGGCCCAGCTTAAGCACATGGACAGATCCCCAATGACAAGTCAACAGATGACAACTATTCTTAGGAAGGTTTTAGTGTTTGTGGGTGAGGATCCAAGACAATATTCATCACACAAATTGAGGATAAGCACAGCATCGGAGGATGCAGCACAAGGGGGGTCCAATGAGGAAGTAAAGAGGAAGGGGGGATGGGCCTGAGATTGTTATAAAACCTACTTGAGAAACTTAAATTACTAATGTGTTTTTCCTCTGTTACAGGAAAAGGGCCTGGTACAGGCATGGAACAGACCGGTGTTCTGATAAAGGGGGTGAGGGCAAAAGGGATTGCTATTCCCTTGATAGAAGACTCACATTTCTTTCGTTTTGGACTCATTTCATAAGGAACATCTGGAATTTTGGATTTGCAGCCATTCATTCATATATTAGGCGGAACGTAGAGCAGTGTTAAAAACTGGGGAAAGGCAATTATACCAGAATTTGACCACAGTCAGACTAAATTGGAAAGGAGTTCAGGGCATACTCTGGGCACAGTTACTACCTCTTTTATTGGACATGTGATCCACTAGGCTGAAACCCAATCTGCTGGTCATAAAATTTAGGGAGAATGGCCCAGGCACAAGACCATGGCTAGACATGTTCTTTCACTTAAAGTATGACATTACAGAGATTAAAAAATGGTGGCCAACTATGGTAATAGGGTGGTCAGAGGCACAGTATTACCAGGAGGGGAATGGAAGTATGTGAGGGAGCAAAAGGCTATGCATGAGGCAAGTAAGTGGATGAACAGGAAGATAGGGGCTTGGATCAAGACAACAGGGGGAAGGATCATAACATGTGGGAATGGGGAAGAGGAGCCAGGTTTATATAGATCAGATGTGGTACACCTGTCTGACATGGGGATAGATTTGTTTAACTCAGAATTAGAGACAGCTTTTGAGGCTTGGAAGAAAGAGTTTTTCTGAACAAAGAAAGCGGGGGGGGGGAGGGGAGCCCATCTTCCATCACAAGCCAGAAATGTGGCTAATGGAAGAAAATGCAAAAGGGAGGTTGGGGGTAGATGAACCTGGCCTGGATATGCATCTAGGATGGGGGGATAGGTGCCTCTGGGTGTAAACCCAGAGGGCTACAGAAGAAGATGAATATCAAAGGAAGATGAAGAAACCAAGGAGTACATCGAGGTTGGGGGGGAGAGAAAAAGGTTATGAAAGCTGTAAATATAATTGAAAAATTGGGCCAAGGATTTTGTTGGTTTGTGGTTGAAAACTGAGAATGTATATAAAATATTGTGTTGGAATAAAATATATGGCCGACTGAGCACCCAAAAATACTAAGTATGGTCTAAATTATTGGGGGGTAAGTGGATTCATGGACAAGCAGGGTTGCCTATATAAACAGCAGGCCCATTTTCTCAGGGTACCTGACCCAGGGACAGAGTGCTCAGTTTATTGGCAGAAGGGATGGAAAGGGAAAGTAGGGGGAGGAGAAAGGGAAGGGAGACAAAGGAGAAGCTATAAGGTAAAAGAGTAATGAAAAAGAGAAGGAGTAGAGCTAAGTGAGTGGCAAGAGGAGGTGGGATGCAGCCAAGAATGGGAAATGAGGATTGGTTGGTGTAAATTAGAGCAATGTGGGGGGTTAAAAGGAGCTCCACAGGTCAGATCTCCCTCACAATTTGCTGCTAGATTGAATTTTACCCCACCCACTCACCATATAAGAAGGCAGATGAATTTGGGTAAAAAGAATTGAGATGCTGTTGAAGGTGGATGGCAGGCAGAGTGGGCAGGAAACAAAAGAGATGGAAAAAATAAGGAGTACTGTCAAAGGTGGATGGCAGAAAGCAGGGAGAAAATCTAAAAGGAGAGGTAGGGGATGGGGGTAGGTGAATCCAGCCTGGATGTAAGTCAAGGCTGGGGGGAAAGGTACCTCTGGGTGTGCACCCAGAGGGGTAAAGAAGAAGATAAATACCAAAAGAAGATGAAGGACCTCAGGTGTAAACCTGGGGGGGGGGGTGAGAGAAAAGGGATATCAAATTTGTAAAGATATTTGAACAAAATAGGACAAGGATTGTGTTGGTTTTGTAGATCAAAATTGAGAATGTATATAAAAAATAGTGTTGGAATAAAATATATGGCCGACTGAGCACCCAAAAATACTAAGTGTGCTCTAAATTATTGGGGGGATAAGGGGATCTGGGGACAAACAGTATTTGGTTACACTGCTCTCATTTTTTCTGATTAAATGTTGCCCCTCCCCCTTTTGAATGTGCACATTTAAAAACAACTACACAGGTAGCAGTTGATTTAACAATTTAGTATTTAAACTCTTTAGAGATTTCTGATGAGATTTTGATGATACTTGCTTCAGCCCCTGCAGACTCAGCATTTGTTTCTCTAATGATCTCTACAGAATCTGAGAATACAATTTGCAGAAATCGGCTACTCCCACTGTAAATCTGTAACATTAAGCACTCTGGTTCATGCTGTACAAAAAGCCACATGCGGCTCAGAAACTGCTTTCCATATCAAGCGATTACATCTAGGACCTATTTAGCACCATTAATCATATATACATTAAAAGAGAATGGCTGCTTTTTACCCAAACAGAGCTCTATGTGTAACAAGTTCTAGCCAGAGCCAATAGGGCTGTGAAGAGCTACCAAGTGACCAATGTTACAAATGTGCATAGAAATTATTCAACACCCGGGTTTAACTTGGTCATGTTGTGGAGGTGTTTCACCAGATTTTCAGCATGATCTCTTTGGGACCCCTCCTCATGAAGAGTGCCAGTGACATGTTGGTCAGTTTTTCTGAAAGGTGATTTCACAAAACAAACATGCTATTCTGTGCCACAGGTGTGAAAACACATTTTGGGCAGGATGTGAAAAATGACAGCTGTACTGTTTTGAAGGAGGTGTGCAAAAATGGCAGTGTTGAAAATGTGGAGTGAAGAGTGTGCATAGAAACTGTGCAATGCAAGCTCATAACGCAGTCATTTTTCTGAATTTTTTCACCATATTTGCAACATGGGCTTTTTGTGACCCCACCTCATGAACAGTGACTCTGTCATTTTGGAAATTGGTCCCAAAAGGTGATTTTGTACAGCAACTGTGAAATCACCTTTTGGGACTGAGTAACAAAATGACAGTGACAGTTTTCATGAAGTAGGGTGTCAAGAATCATGTGTTGAAAACTTGGATCAAAAATACCAAAAAATGTCTGATTTATCAGCATAAATTGAAATTCCCATTGAATGGCATTATAACACGCTTACCTTTGATTCTTCAGTTCACACTTCAGCATTGAAAGGTCCAGATGTGTCCTGGTCCAGAGAAGAAGAGAGTGCTGACCTCTGAAGGTAAGTATGGTGTTGGTGAGTGGGTAGATGGGTGCTCAGTGGAAGGGTGGGAAGGGGAACTGTAGCAACAATGTGGGACCATTTTCTTTTTTACAGGGAATGAAAAAGCGACGGTGAGGGACCGTTTCCTTTTTTACAGAAAAAGGAAAAAAACATTTGGGAACACTGGGGTGGGCTCCCCATATTCCACATGAGTGGGGGTGTTGTACTTGATGCAGACACAGGGATTGGGCACCACAATGTCGGTGGGAGGAAGAAAGAAACAGTAAGGCACACTGGGGTAGGCTGCCAGTGTGCCGCATGAGTGGTGTGCAGAGGGGAGTTCCACATAATGTCGACATGAAGATTGGGCACCCTGATGTCTGCAGGTAAAATGATTATTCTTTGGGCACTGGGATGGGCTCCCAGTGTGCCACATATGTTGGGGGGACACAGAATGCTTTAGACCTGGCAGTAGGGGGTAAAATTATGTTTATTTTGTCACACTGGGGTGGGCTTCCAGTGGGCCACATTAGTTAAGAGGGGGCCACAGAATGCCTCAGAGTTTGTGGCTGTCATCCAGCTGTGCATATGCAGCACTCATGCATGCACGGTTACAGTGAATGGCATTTTGCCATTCACAAAATGATGGCGCCAGCAGAACTGCTCATGCGCAGTTCATGGCACATAATGTGGAAGTAACAGCAGAAATAGTGCAGCTGTTATTCCATAGCAGCTGATCATGGTGGAGGGTTTTAAGCTCTGTGGGACTTTCAGAAGGACACTTCCAAAAGTCCAATGGAAGGTTCCATGATTGGCTGTTTTTAAAGCTACAGTGCAAGCAGCTTAAAATGGACTCCCTTCTCCAGGCATTTTTTGTCCATTTAAAGCAGCATCCGTGATAGCCACTGTTTACTTTTTTTGTGTTTGTGACATGATGATTTATACTGGGACAGCATGGGGGAAGAGGGGCAGCTGTTTAAATTAATTTTCAGTATTGTATGTTATTTTTAGGTTGCTAAGTGCTTGGTGTCACTATGTTACAATGTATAAAACGTAACTTTTATTTACTGTATTTAAAAGATTAAAAGACATACAGTAGTTTATGTGCTGTGCTTTGGGTGCTTTGAGTGATTAGCTCTCTTTAGTTTCTTTTTTCACTGTGTTTCATTGGGGTATTCTTCTGTCTTCAGGAATAGTGTGTTATTTGTTTGCTTCGTCTGCAGCACTGTGTACTTCAGCCAATCACACTCTGTCTGCTCAATCAGCCGCCAATCAGGAGTAATGTATTCTCTTTGCTCCATTGATCTTCACAGAGTCAGAAGATCAGATCATACTTTGGAGCAAGAGACTTGGTCTTCAGTGTTGTCATCAGCAGCTTCTGTGTCCTGGGAATGTTCTGGTTACTCACTCTCAGAGACAGTTGGGTGAAGGGCTTTCACAACCCGTTCCATGTCATCTTCACTTTCTGGCTCAGGATCTGCATGTCCAAGATGACACAGGTTTGCAAACTCATCTTCCCCCAATTCCCTCTGGCCCAGTAATTTCTGTTTCTGGCTCACAGCACCCTTAAAGCACCTAGGCTGGGCAGATTTGCCTATCACTAGAAGCTGCTCCTTTTCCAACCCATCCATATTGCAGCAGACCATCACAGATATTCTCTTCTTTGCATTCTTTAGACTGCCTGGCAGGTCAGATCGGAAGGTAAGGATCCCGCTTCCCACACAAGGAAAGTAAAGGCAGGTCTCATCTAAATTAAAGATGTTTTTCAGGCTGTTACCGACCAGAATGCCAGGGAGCACATCAGTAATCCAGGAGTGGGCAGAGGGGATGTTGGCATCTAACTTTTCGCCATGTGCCTTCCTGTAACATATGTTTTGCCTTGACTTCCAGCATTGTAGCCAGCCTTTTGTGGGATTCAAATCCTGCTTTTTCAGCCCTTCCGCAATCTGCTTGGCCTTGTGAAGCAAGAGTGGGCCACTGATCAAAGTCTCCCGGTCTCAAACTGATGTAAACTGATGTAAACCAGAGGAGCAAAGCCTCCTCCACCTCATTGTCTTTCTTCTCACTCTTGCATTTCCATTGGGGGTTTTGATTGCTGTGCCAGTCAGTGAGGATGCTTTCTTCTGATTTTATAATGTCAGACAGTGTGGACTTAGGGAGTGAAAGATGAGTTGCTAGATGGCGTACACTTATTGCAGGCATTTCGTCAATCTGCTTCAGAATTTCAGCTTTCCGTGCCAAGGTAACAGCAGCTAGCTTAGTAGATATGACATGGACACAAAAGCAACTGCAAAAGGATCAAAATTCACAGCACGCAGCAAACAGAAACAGAGAATGAGGTGCTAAGCAGGTATTGTTCTATTTAACAGGCTGATACAGGTGATTCGCATGACTGTTTAACAACTTAGCACCTCATTTCCAAGGGCGATGTTAATCTGTTAGACATCACTTTCTGTCCACTGCACACAGTGGGTAACGTCCACTTTAACAAGCAGTAATAGCATTGGTACAGTATGTATGCACTCTGGTTTTGGCTAGTAGTTTTCAACAGTGCAAACCGATCATCCGTGGAATCAGGGGATGGCTTAAGTGGAGTACATTGTACTAAGTGATCCCAAAACAGCTGTAGGCTCCACCCACAGCCCTAAAAATTGTGCTTTTAAACAAACTGTACTGTGCTCAAGTTCACAACATTGCTGAAACATTTGTGAAAATGGGATAATTACTCAAAACATGCACAAAACAAATTTTTGTACTTTCATCCAACACTATATAATCAAATTATGCTGGCACAGAAAACTTGATATTGGTTTAACCTCTGGTAAAAACCATGAAATCAGGGATATCAAGAAATGGGATGGCGTATCTGAGCAGCATCATTTCATACCACTACTGTACTTACAGTATGAACATAACTCTATGGGTTAATGTGGCATACACGTTTAACATGTAATACTTTAATAATGTTTCAAAACACTTTATTAGGCATAATGTAACACATGGAGTAATATTTGTAAGCAGTTGTGTGAACATGGATCACAAATCATTAACCACACTCCATGAATTTCTACTTTTTTATGATTCTGGTCTATCAAGAAAGGGGACTGTAGCCATGTTGGTCCATGGAAAATGGGAGCTGCTTGATACTTTCATACAGTACCTTTTATTGGACCAACACTTGTCTTGTACAAAGATGGTCTAGTACACAAGCTAGTAACACCAAACAGATCCCTTTAGCAGGCATGTTAGCAGTCTGAATGGTTCTATGTGATATGGGTGAGAGCAAAATGGTGAGGGGATAATAGAGAGGCAAACAGAAGTGATCGTGAAATAACAGCGACCTCCTAAACAGTGATAACACTGCCCAGTTAGTGTCTGTGTGGGGTTTTTCCCCCACACTCCCCTTTGTGGAGCCTGTGCCACCCACACCCTCCCTTTTCTACATACAATCAATTCCAGGGAGGCTCAACTTGGGAAGGGAGAGAAACCCATAGATCACCATTTCAGCAATTACTGTATTTCCGGGTCGCTCTTTTCCCCTTGCTGTTTTGCCATCACAGTTTTTACATTCGTGATCTTGCAATCACATTTTTCATTGGATGCCACCTAAACAAATTAAACTGAAGTTATGATACAGTGAGTTGCATTGTTGCAAAATAATTTATGGCAGGATACTGAGAAGAGTTAAAGAAAGCCTGGTTAGACAATGGATAGAAAACATTCTAAAACTGTGAGGGCATTCTTTGCAGTAAGAGCTAAGATATTCATGAGAGAGGCTAAATACATGCCTTGATTGACCCAATTTCTCTTCCAGCACACCCAGTTCAATTCTCAGTAGTAGTCAAGCAGTTGATCCATTCCTCTCCAGTTCTATGTGATAATAGCGATCACGGAAAGGCGATCACTATTACCGCGTGTGTATTATTGCCCAAAACCAATTTGGCAAGATGCACTAAAAGGCAACCGGGCACATACAGTACAATAACTGTGTATGCGGGGGGGGCTGTGCCTCCCCACACCCCCAGTCCACAGGGGCTTCACCCTCAGCACCCATCTACACCCCCTATATAAGATACTCAACTCTGGGGGTGCATGTCCGCAGGAGGGAGCCTGGCCCACAAGCAAAGGAAAAATAAAGTCCCACAGCTGTGGGACACAGCAAGATTTTGCCAACCCCCAGTCCCATCCCAGGACCTGCTCAATCGGAGCCTACCACCCTACCCACCACACCACATGGCTGGCTCGGCAGAGCAGGTACACTAGAGGGCTACAACCTTCTTTCCTATCCCTCCACTTACCCTTGCAATGTACTGTATCCTTTCTGTGATCTCACCCCTACCCTCACTATCACACTCGTAGCCATCCGAGGAGGTTGCTCAAGATAGCAGGGCCCTCATTTGGGTCACCATTTTGACAGTTACCCATATGTTAGCACTATAATCATGGTATACCTCCCTCTTCCTCTCCCTCTCCCTCTCCCTGGTTGTGTATGTTTTCCTTGGGTGTCTACTGGCCTACACCAGCTTTTGCTAGTTCAGTGGAGTTCTGGTCATCAACTGCACCTGCTTACACCACAGTGATGCTGTTACTACCTGGGATTTGCAATCAGACACCTTTAGAGGTTAAACATTTGAATCCAAGGATAGTAAAATAATAACTGAAGGTCAGAATGGACTCCAAGTGTATCAAATCAGTGCCCTCTGATACATAAACAATACTGAATAAATGTGAAATGCAAACATATTCACTGTACAGAGAGTCCCCTGTCTACTCTACTATAGATGATACCCTGTGTCCCTGGGTAAGCAAACATTTTTCTGACTAACCTTGAAGAGCCTTACCGTCATCATGTTAACTGTCTCCACTGGTTGACTTTGTCATGGCTTCAGCACCCCAATGTAGTAACTAGTGCTGTGTAAACCTCTCAACATTTGACCCTGCACAACGGACATTAAACTAGGAAAACTTCACTACTCTTCAAATAGGTTTGTAGTTTGAAAGGACAACGTCTGTAAATAAAACAGTTTTAAAGAGCCTTCAAGACTGCCCAGCAGTGGATCAACATGTTTCCCTCACCTTTGTAACCCCATCTCACCATCCAATAACTTCAGTAGATAACAACTTCTTTTCCAGTTAACATACAGTAGCATCCTAATTGGAAGGCTGGGCCTGTGGTTCAATGGAGGAGACATAGCTCCTCCCCCATCCTCTATTTAACATTCCAGCTTCTGCTCCCTCTGCTTAGAGTGAGGAGACTTGCCGGTGGTTTGTGGGTTGGCCTCTGGCTGCTTCTTTCATTTTCTTTCCAATTCATGTTCCTGTGCCCCTCTCATCCCTCACTCCCTGTGCTGTATTTTCCCCACTCCTGCTGTTGTTCTTGCCCTTACTTTGCTTGTTTGTCCCGCCCCCCCCCATTCATTCCTTTATAGTCTCCTGCACCTCGTTGTCTCTTCTTTCCTTCTGGGGTCTTCCTTCAGCAGCCGCTCACTCAGTACTGCCCCTGCAGACTGCTATTTCCTTCTCTGGAGCAGCCACTCGTACCATGCCACCACTACTGACCACTAGTTGTTTTATCTTCTCAGTAGACTGTACCTAGCTCCGCTCCCCGTAAAGGAAAACTTTGCTGATCCTCCTCCTCTTCCCTCTTGAAAGGGTCAAAGGACATCCATCATTATATGGGTCTCCACCACAATGGTCTACCACTCTGGCCTATGGTCTTAGTGTTATCCTGGGATAACTTTTTTAAATTGCTGTTTTACCATGCCGGTGGGGGCCTAGTACCTGCTCACTCATTTAATTTCACTGTAACCTATGCACTGATGGACTACTTAGGGTCCCACCATGTTTGGCTTCTCTGTATAGGGCCTGGCTACATGCTTATCCACATTCTGTCTCCTCTTGGCCAATCCACATCGGGGTATCTCCATCTCTACTGGAATTCAAGCAATGGCAGGCAACATGGGGTCCACCAAGTTCCATGCTTCGTGCCATGAGGGCCTGGCTGCTTGCTCAGCGTACTCCTTCAAACTCAAAATGGGCCTGTCAGCTTGCTCTACACATTCCTGCTTCACCCCTCAAGCAGGCCTGGAAGGTATTATCTGCTTCACCCGTAAGGTGCCTGTCTGCCTGAGCACTGCATTCCTGATTTGCCATGCAAGGGGGCATGGAGCCATTTCTACTGGAATTATGCATATCAGATCATGTGGAATCTGTCATTTTCTCCAACTCTGATTTGCAAAAGAAGGCATAGCTGTTTGCTTACTGTACTCCATTGTATCTTCTAGAACTGACTTCTTCCGAACACCGCACTTCAGAATTGTCCATCAACCAGCTCAACATACTCTCCCCTCCAAGATATAATTCTGTGAATAGCCACTAGCAAGGCTGACTGAACATGCACAACTCCTTACCTTCTACACCTATAGATATTAAGGACTTGGATTTGTTAACATTTTAAGCTAATGTCTCTCCATGGTGGACTCTTACTTGCCAGTACCTCATTTTCCAGAATTTCCTGCTTGCAACCAAACTTAGGATATGCATCTTCAACTGAAACTCTGGATCTTGTCACAAAACTACATATCATTGCTTACCTAACTTAGGATTACTCTCCTTTTAGTATGCCCTGATGATGGGCAGATTAGTAGCCATGGGTCCTCAGTGGTCCCCGCTAAGGTTTTTTTTCCTTTTCTGCATGCTACTGGTAAGACTCACCGGAGTTGGAGGAGTTAATTACATCAGTTATTACATTTCCTTTTTTGGGCCTTCACTCCTACACTTACCTAGCATCCTGCCAAAGGTGGGATATAGAGATAGAACAAAAGATTAAGTCTTAACATTAATTAAATCTCATCCAGCTCAAATGTATCTAAGCTTCAACCATATCATCCATTTCTATGTGATAATGACATCTAAAAGGCGATCACACTGACCCAGGTCAAGTGTCAAATACATTTTGGCACTCTGACACTCCAGTGCACAGGACAACAGTACCGGGACATGTATTTTAATGCTTTCTGTTGGGGGGACTTTCACTCCCCACACCTACCACCTCCTGGGGGGCTTCGCTAACCACACACACCCCCACTAAAGGATTCTCAACTCCTTGGAGGTGCATGTCGGGGGGGATGAAAGCATTAAAAAATAAAGGTTCAGGCTCTGCACAATAAAATCACACCAGCGCCTGGACCCAAACACAGTACCTCACACACCCCAACCCCAAGCCAACCCCCGATGCTATGTCGCAGCTCAGCAATCCACCGCAGCACCACCCCCCTACAGCTCCTCTGCCCTGCCCAGCCTACGTTTGCTGTGCTCGCTTCCCCTCGTGTGTGTGTACACATAGCGACATCCTGTCACCCAGTTTGCCCACACTCTCATCAGGTCACCCTAGCCTCAGCAGATAACACAACCTCTTTTCCAGTAAACACACAGCAGCACCCTATCTAATACTTCTCCCCTGCCACAAGAGATATAAATAACTCCTCTTCCCCAGTCCATAATGCACCAATGTTACCCTCCAGTCCCAATCAATAAGAAAACAATGCACCTTGTCCCCAAACCACGTAGAACCTCTTCCCTTCCTACCCTCCTTGAGGATAATAACTGAGCTAGAGCTGGCAAAGAGTGGCACAGCATCACCTCTCTCAGCCACTGTCTAACTCACAGACACCCTATACAATATAACGGACAGTACAGTGCGATAGTGGTTACAAGACGTGGAATGACACAGCTGCTACACACCAAATTGTATATTGTTATAGTAGCTGCATAATGTCCTGCCTCACAACTACCTGACTGATATACTGCACCCGTTGATATATTGATATAGGGTCTTTGTGAGTTAGCAACCATACTGAACTTTGTTGGCACAACGGCGTGACATCCATATTGAGATTGCTGGTCTCATAAAGGTTTTATGGCCACTGCATTGTCTCAGCTACCACTTAGAGCCAGACGTACTGTAGAGTAACAACTCCTGGGAAAAAGCAGGGTTATCACAATTTCTGTCATTGACACAATGTCATCCAATGGCAGTTCCTCTTATTTGCAAGAAGGAAACAGTGTTCTCCACTCTGGTGGGCAGCATTCTAGCTGCTGAGAATGCAGACCTGGCTGTTTCAAAATAAAAAGATTGGAGAAGGGAACACTATTTATTCATGTACATGCCTGAACTTATCATTCTGGGGACCCACAAAAACACATTATCATTTCAACATCTGCTGGGTTTAAGGACACAATCCACAAATGACAAACATGCCTTCCACAGGAATGGAGAGCAAGCAACAGCAGCAGAGTGACCCACTATCCATGCAGCACACTCTATGACAGCCTTAGGTGGAGATATGCATTGTGGTAAAGTCCCTCTGCTCTGAATTCCACATTTCCCATGGAGTATGAGGGGATGGTTATCAGGTAATGGTTAAAAGGTGCATCAATGGATGAAACCCACATCAAATTTGAACTGTGCAGTGTCCCAGGAGTGAATGCAAATTATCTGAGCAGCATTCCAGCTGCACTTATGATATGCACCTACTGGCATGACACCAAATGACACCTCTGGCCTCAATAGGCCCCAACCTTCCACCGTGTCAGCCATCTTAAAATTGCAAGGAATGCTGGCAAGCTCAGATTGATCATTTCTTTTGAAATGTTTGCCCAAAGAGGATGTGATAGACAGTCCGTGATGTACTGACATATCCAACAGTAATCTGATCCATTCAGAGCAGAGAAGCAACTCTGTTAGGAAAGGACATAGTACAACAACAGCCTTACTTGATTTCTCTGGAGAAGTCCACTCAGCCCTGGACAAAGGGTGCCAAACAGGTGCAGTCTTCATCAATCTTACAAAAGCTTTCAACACAGTCCATCATGGCCTACTTACCTCCCTCCCTCCCTACTTTCTAGCCTAGGCCTGGCCGAAGGTCCTTGTGCTTGGTTAAAAAGTTACCTGTCCAATCGGTCACAGGCTGTAAAAATCTCTAATGGACTCTCCGACTTCAAACCAGTTCTCGCGGGTGTACCACAGGGATCAATTCTTGGACCGCTCCTCTTAGCCTGTTCCTTAACTCCCTCCCAGATATCTGCCAGGAGAAAATAATCTTATACGCTGATGATGCTGTAATTCTTCTTCCCACAAGGATCCAAACTCCCTACGAAAAAGCCTGCAACTTGCTTTCTAGTGTTGAAAGGTGGTTCCTGGATAGTAAACTTGTGCTAAACCACAATAAAACAAAAGCCATGCTCTTCTCCAATCACCAAAACAAAATAGGCATACTCCACTCACCATACAAACCTCTCAGGAATTACACTGGACCAAGTAAATACTTTCAAATACCTTGGCATCACTTTTGACCAAGGGCTCACCTTTGCAACCCACATTGACAACACTGCGAAAACAGTGAACTAACGCCTTTGGAATACTATTCAGAACCATCAATTTCTAAATCAAGCGGCATTGAGAATAGCTATACAGAGTTCCATAATCTCAAACATTGTCTATGGCCTTATTATTTATGGCTCAGCTACCTCCACTGCTCTAAGGCATATCTCAATCACTCTAAATAAGGCCTGCCGGCTCCTCACGGGGGCTCGAAGACTGACTCACACGTATGATCTTTACTATGAATCAGGCTGGTTGAACCTATCAAATCATCTTATTTATCTCACCTACACAATGGCAAAAAAATCTATCTTGGGACTGACTCATTATGTATTCAAAACCTACTCGACTGAATCCTGGCTCACAACCTCTACCAGATCTGAACGCCAACCTTTCCTGGTTCCGAGATGCCGGACTACACAGGGACAAAGATCTTTTGCATACAGGGCCCCGACATGGTTCAATGCGCTTAGTCCACCTACTCTATCCTCAACCTCGCTTGAAGCTTTCAAATCCATGCTCTATGCCCACCTCACCACCACTAGCAACTGTGATTGCGCTAGATAAAGACTACTACTCCTCATGACCATCCTCACATCTGAGGCCTCTTCCTCCCTGACTAATGAACCCTCTGGTACCTCAACTATGTCCTGTCTCCCACCCAAACTCACTCCCCCCCCTTTTTTCCTGTCCCCTCTCACTTACTCTCCCACTCACCACCTTTCCCTCCTCTCTAGCCTCCTTTTGGTGCCTAATGATCACCCTCTCCCTGGAAGTTTCCTTAACCTCGAAATTGTCTACTCGCTTGAACCTGTTATAGCTTGTTTTTCTATGAAACTTAAAAACGTTACTGCCTTAAACTGTTAATAGCAAATTTATGATGTAACTTTCCTGTCTGGTTTTACCTGTAATGTGTATCATGCTTTGTTAAATATTCTTTGTGACGTGGAACCTTTGTAAAAGAGCCCTGGCTCAAAGGTATTAATTCCTAGACTGATAAACTAAACTAAACTAAACTGTTATGCACCCATTCTCATCCATTGGATGCCCATTGTCTAGTTTAGTTCCACCCCTTGCACTACTCCTGGTCCTTGTGTGGAACGTTAAGAGAGGATAAGCTGCAAATCAACTAGAGTCTGCAGTATTACATTAGGTATGGAAAAGGGGCAAACTAGTTGAGCCACACAGTCCTAATCTTCTGTCTCCATCTATGTTTTTCTATAGTATATATGTTTATATACACTTGGGTCATGTTGAGCAACATGTTTAGAAGTTATACAGTACCATATTCCCTCTGAAGGTTATAAAAAATTCTCTACAATAAATGCATCATTAAGGTTAAAGCTTCAAAACTAGGGAAATGTGACCTTAGGGTTCCCAAGACTAAGACCCCACCCCCACCAAGCAAGCTGGAACAGGTATGGGGGTGTGTCTTGGGGTTGTGAACACTAATGCTAGTAAGATAAGATTAGTACAGTATAGGAGATTTATGGGGGGATTAGGGTCTCATGTCCCTACTGTTAATGCTTTAACCCTAATGGTATATCAACATAGCTTTTTTTGCAGAAACTTTCCTTACTTTTTGAGACAAAATAATTTCCCTATTTTGATTGCATTAACCTTTATGGTGCAGTTATGTAGTTTTTGCAGAGAATCTCGATACTTTTAAACAAAGCATAATTGTAGGCTTATTGAGTTGTGGGAGAGCAGAGCCCTCCAGTCAATAAGTTCTGCAAATCACCAAAGTGAAGAGTTAACCCTAGAGATGAGACTGCACCCCTATAATTTGAATATCTGTGTCAGCGTTGACCCTAAAAATGTATATGCAAGTTATTTTTCAATGAAGGTCACACATTTATCATTTCTAAATCTTATAATTATAATGGTAACATCAAATTCCTGACTGGAACTGTCTGTAAAACATGAATGGAATTTTAAGCTGCAGCATAGTCTACAGTACTCTTTCATTAAAGGAGAACTAAAAGCAAAAACTGAATAGAAAAATATGCATTAAATCATGTTCTAAGCTTCTGAATATTATGTATGTGCTTGCAGTGGTATACATTGTTTAAATTCAATTTTAATTGATTCTACCCCTGATAGTGGGAATAGGGGCAACCATGCTCATGTGGTTTTGTTTTTCAGTCCAGCCCTACCTCTCCCACAATGCACCTTGAGTCCCCATAGTATGAAGTCAGTTCGCCATGTCCTTTCATTCAGTCTGTTTTAAGCACTGAGAGAACTGTTTTGCCTTGTGTTCAGTCAGTCTTTCACTAGCCCTTGCCCCTTGAGGTTAGTATTTGTTTCTTGTTTCAGTACTGCCTTTGTTTTTTTGTAAGTTGAAACCTCCTGCTAAGTGTTTTATGGACCTTTTCTTTGTATGCGAAGTCTCAGTACTTAGTTTACTACCTTTTACAAGCAGTGAAACTTCTGTTTTGATAGTATCCTTCCCCCACTCAGCGAGAAGTGTAAATTCCTTTTGTTTCAATACCATAATGGTTGATGTCTGCAGTGGCTGAACTGACAGTTACTGATTTACTTGCTTGGTCTTCTCACATATGACAGCTTCTACCAGGCAGTAGCTCATCTATGCTTCAGTAGTTTTGACTGAAAAAAATGGGAACCTCTCAGTAGTACAGCCTGGCTTGGGAGCATTTAGGAGCTGGAGGGGGCTATTCAGTCATTCTTGGGCACCACAGTGGGCACTAAACATTGAATAATGAAGGTGGTGGGGCACCACTACTCACACGGGGTAGTCAGGAGGGTGACCGCCCCAGCCCCTCTAGCTCTGCCACTGGAACCTCTTGTAAACGTATGTAGTGTAAAAATTGCCCTTAGCATTAGGAAAATGTTACACTGAATGGATTGCCTTCTAAGACTATTAAGGCTGGTAAACCTCTGTTTTGACTCCTAGCTGTTAAATAGGCAAGCAATTGTTTATGCTGTAAGCCCCGGATCAATATCAGCCTCCGCAGCCATCAGTGTGTAACTCTCATTGAAAAAGATAGTTTTCCTTTGGAGGGGTGCTACCTATACAAATTCAAAGGTGCATCATAAGGCACACTATTGTCTTGTAAATGGTAGGTTTTGTTTTAAGTTAACCCCCCAACTCTACTGCACAGTCAAAAGGTTTCTCTACCTGAGTAGAAACTGTCCCATATGGTTTTAATTTTATAAAACTAAAAACAGGCGTCGTGGGCTGCATAAGTGTAGTGTTCAGGAATGTTTCTATCCAGTTGTGTTACGACATGCTTCAAAATTATAGACAAAAATGAGTGAAGCTTTGAAGGGAAAGTATGCATTGTAGTGTAGAATCTTGATACACTCTGAATTTTATATATAAATAAAGATGTACTTACTTAAAGTAAATTAGAGGACTGCACATTAGTGATGGGACCCTTCAGCTGCACAGGTTCAGATCCTCTGAAAGAGAAAAGCCTTTTTTATTCCTGCATAATTAATAAGGTGTTGATGATCCATTGGACTGACAGCCACAAGGCAATCCTCCCGCAGCTGTCTGCAACACTAAACTGTACCCTGTATGGGCAATGCCCTGCATCCACTGAATCATCTTGGTCACCCTTTTCTGTACTCTCTCCAGCCTATCTTGTTCCCTTGCAGGTGGGGTCTCCAGAATTGAAATCCATTGCAAAGAACTCCCTCCTGCACATACAGGGCTATGCTGCACCCTTTTTTACTCAGTTTATCTCTTCTAAATAGTTTGTGCCCTTGAAGTTCCACCTCTTAGCAATGTCCCTCCATCCACCAAGTTTCTGGTACTGCTATTAGCTCGGAGTTGTCCAGCCTCCACCATCACCTCCAGGTCTGCCATTTTGTTCCCTAGGCTCCTGGCACTGAGTTGAATTTCTGTCCACTCCCCCCACCCTTATAGTACCCTGTCCCATGCCTCACATGCTGGGAGAGTGCAGGCTGGGTCGTCCCAATTAGGTTTGAGGATCCCCTTCCCCCATGTATTGCATTCCCCACTGTCTAGTTTAAATATATGCAACTATATGCTGTGCACAAGGCATGCAGCTCATTAACTGCTGATGTCATAGTCACCTGAAGACAGCTTTCCAGGGTACTTAAGGACTGCTGCAGTCTTGGGGTCAAATGGTTGTTCCAGACTGGCTATTAATGTTGACGCCCCATGATGGTAGCAGCTCAATTATGGAAACATGCAGACAAATGTAGCACGTAAAGACATTTCTGCATATTAGGTGAGAGGCCAAAGAAGCACACTTAGCAGGTAAAAGGTAAGGTGACACAGAGGCATGATGTCACTCAAGAGTGTAAGGCATAAGGCCTAGAGAGTGTAAAGCGGGTCCAATAATGCAGCAGGGCTGAGAACACAGCCAGCGATGGACTAATAATGTTCTTGTCACACAAGATATTAAACTTCCTCCATTTGTAGGAATAGGTTATCTCAGACTAAGGTTTCCTACAGACCCTGTGCACACCCCCTAAGAGTTGCTTATCCATATACTTCAAGTCTTCCAAAGCCATGCTTTATGGTGGTGCAGATCATGGCTTGACACATTTTTAAATTAGGTACTCATCAACAGACAAGTGGCCTGTCCAACAGTAGATGTCCCAGTGCATGAATTGGTGGTCTAGATATAAAATGGCACATTTTCTATAGACAGTATAAAAATACAAAAACCCTTCAATGGATGTATTGTAGTATCAGTTATTTTGTGTTGTAATAGACAATAATGAGAATATTGCTATGATTTTTTTCTGACAGCATGGAGAGGATTATGACAGAAGTACTGTAGCTTCAGCAGCGAGCCACAGCAAGTGTAGTTGCAGAAGCAGGTATTACCAGAAGCACAGTGAGAACATCCTGCTTCAGCAGTACAGCATCAGCATCCTGACAAGTTATAGGAAGGAGCTAGCTCCTGCTGGAACATCACATTCAGTGCTATCATCAGCACTAGTGACAACCTTAGGGGCGTTCTACTGGGAATCAACAGAACTTGTTGAACTCGCATGGCCATGAATGTGGCATATGCCAGGACCAGATAGTAGCCAGTGCTTGATAGCTTGATCAGAATCAAAGCCGTCTAATGCAGAACCTTCAACTGCTATATGCCTCAGTGACTGGAGTGGGTCATCAGCCAGACTTGTACTTGTTTGTTTTTCTGAATGGAGAATACTCTCTCACATTTCGAAGTAGACACACTCATAGCCGGTAACATTTCTATTAGGTCAGGGATGTGAGCAAGCTGGTCTGCCTCTCTTACAATAGTCGTGAATACACTTGCAGATACGGCTTATAAACTGCAGACTTAAGCATTGCTTTTAAGGCAGCATACTCTGTTTTTATACTGGTTATGTGTTCTTCAGAAAAAATTTCAAAAGTAATCTAACAGATTAAGTCATGCTTAATTCTGCTAGTTCTTCTCATGGTAGATCACAGTTTTTGAAATTGGAACAACTGAACCATTTTAGAGGCTCTTCCTATAAATTCTTAAAACACTAGTCAATGTAAGATACGGCTGCATGTATTAAACTGTGCAGCTGTGTATAATTCATAAAATTTACTTCTGGACATTTCCCTTTGGAGGTAAAAGGAACAATCTTGACCTCACTGCCACTTTTTGGTGAATGATAGTTCATGCATTTCTCTGCACAATGATATTTGTTTAGAAATGATGTCAGACTTACCAGGTTTTATTTTTAGTTCCATCAACTAAAATAAGCATGTCTCGACGAGTTGCGGAATTCTAATATTAGCAGGTCATCCTTTGAAATTCAAGCGATAGATTTTTCAATATTGGAAAAACATCTTGAATAAACAGTGATTTTACAAACTATACTGAGTGTACATCTCTCAGAAGTGCCTTTGCTTTGGCTCAGTCATTACCAGCAGTGTTAGATGTTTGAGATTTTGAACTACTGTGGGCAGGTTGACTTGAGCAGCATGAACTGAACATGTCTTACTTTCAAATCAGTGACCTTGCTTTATTGTACTGAAGTGAGACAGCTTAGTGTTTATGAAATCTAATATTTCCTGCAGTTCCCCAAGTTTCTTGGGGCTGTAGTGGTGCAACTTATGAATAAATCCTTTCAAGGTTTTGACTGCACCATCAACAGAACAGCCACGTGACCGAACCACACCAGGTGTGGTACATCTCCCACATGTACCCACACCCTGTCATGGTATGTTGCTTAAATATGTCAAAGGTCTTGCAGATAGCAGTACAGATGCAATCATATAGAGTGGGAAAATGTATTCCTTCATTCTGTTCTGATGATGGCACAGTCAAAATAGTTACAACTGAGTTAATTAAAGCTGTAGCTAAGAACATTCTAATACAGAGGGAATTTTTAAAGCAATAAGCTTTGCACTGGAGTCTGATCTTTCCTTTATGGACATTAACGATGGGAGGAAGCTTGGGTTGGTTCTCATCCCTTTCAGAAATATAGGTGTGCTGTGTACATGCAGAATGCATGCCACATGCTTAATTGTGCAATGTTTGCATGCTGTTCTCATACACAAAGTGAACCTATGTGAACCAGGTTTAAAAAGGAAATCAGGTTCACATACTGCAAGCTTAACATGTGCACAGCAGGTAAGCTGGTGTGAACATCTTCAAAAAGTTACATCAGATTTGCATGTTACAAACTTGACATGAGTGCAGCAGTTAAGCAGATGTGAATATCATTTAAACATCACATAAGGTTCACATGCCACATGCCACATGCTTCCCATGCAATCAGCAGCTAAGCTAGTGCAAATCTCATCTAAAATTCTACATCAGTTTCTATTTCTATACTGTTAGCAATTAGTCATTAATATACATTTTTATTTGAATTCCACAAAAATTAAGTAAACTCATTAATTCTGATCCTTCTGCAAGTTGTTTAATGACTACTGATTTTTGTCATTAAATCACCTTTAATTTGTAAAGGATTGTTTGCTTTCTGCATTAAATGCCTAGGATATAGCAAGCCAACATCCCCCATTCCAGATGTATGAAAAGGAGCCTCTGTGTTATGAAACCTATCCTTTTTTGTTTTGGACCATGCAAATCCCTTATGAATATTTAATGCTACAAATGTGTGTTCTCCATGGATGTTTTATTTCACTCAATTTCCCTTTGTCATTCTATATTGAGTATATACAGAATGGCCATGATCAATGCTCTTTGTGCTGAGTAGGGTCTTAGAAGAATGCACTATACCTCACATTGTGTCACTGAAATGAGGGACAGGGACATTCAAAATAAGGGACAATGATGGACACTAACTCACATGATGACCAAAACACATCATGAAACATGGAGATAGAGTACCTCAGAACACAGTCGAAACCATAGCATTAGCACCTGAGAACAAATTTCTACATTAAGCAGTGTTGCCTTTTAGGTAGGGCTGAGTGTGGCAGTTGCTTCCCGACCCCCATATTTGTACCTAGGTCTTTTTTCTGGTGTGGCAATAATGGCTTTAAATTTGGATTTAATCTTTTGCACAATAAAAGCCCACCTGGCCTGTGTGTTCATGCTACAGGTACTCTTCAGACTTGACTGTGTCTGTATTGTGTTGTCCACTCTTTCCGCCTATAAGCAGAGGCAAGATCACATGTTATGTGGTTGAGCTTCAGTCAAGAAAGACAGCAAGAGTCTTGCAAGTGCGACGCTGTCTTTCCCCACACATAATAGACAGACTGCACACTACAGCTTGGAGGAGTCAGTGAGAAATTAACTTTCTTTGGCAATGTTTTGGCAGCAGATTTTATTTGGTCCACTCTAAGTGAGTCTGCATCTCCCCTGGAGGCTGAAAGGGCAGAGGGTGAGCTAGAAGCTAGCTCAAGACTAGGCTACTTACTTATTCTACCAGGCTTGCCCTGCAAAAAAAAAAAAAAACAGCACTGCACAGACACCCCCGACTGCAAGCTTAGCATCAGAGGTGACAGTACTGTGGGAAGCCTTCATATGCCTTGATCAGTGCAGTGTAGCAGCAGCCACAGCAACAACCAAGCAGGTTGCAAGCAACCCAGGTTGGGTGGGTTCAGATGGTGAGGTGACTTGGTTGTGACAATGCTGGCGACCTGTGATGGTTGGTTCTAGCATCCAGCTTCTGATGACAGAGAGTGGGGAGAGCGGACTAAAAACAGGGCTGGTGGACTATGCCAGGGTGCAGGTTCTGGCCATATGGCTGGGTAAGTAAAAGTAAATAATTTTTTTTACAGGGGAATTAGGGAGGGCAGAAGGATGGAAATATTGATGTGTTTTTCACATTTCTTCACCTTAAGGGATGTGTATTGAATGGAATGGAGTCAGGGAGTTCTTTTTTTGGGGGTGGAGCCGAACTTCATCAATGAAGCCTTAATTCACTGCATTATATTGCCACTGGAATAGAGGGGAAATACAGTGGTGGCCAGCACCCTCATGCCAGTAGTGCAGGGGTGGGCCAGGAGCTAAAGGGGTTCCCATTAACAGCTTGCACCAAAATAATTGCTGGCTGATAGCTGCTGGGACCGTGGATTGAGAGGATGGACAAGCCCATACTGTGCTGCCTACCATAAGGGCCCTGGCCCTAGGTAAACCCAATCCAAGATACAGAAAGTGTGTTCCTTGTGTATTTGCTGTGTTTAATGTCTGCCTGGGTCACACCCTGGGATGTTAGTGACCCCAACTGACTGACTTAATTGTATCGGGGTCAGATCAGAGGTTGCAGCAGGCTCTGAACTTGCCTGCCCTGAAACCAACAAAGCCACCTACCCGCATTGGGGCTGAACTTGCATACCCTGCATCCTTGCCAGTTGTCGCTTGAACTGTCCCTAAAGGGGTTCAAACTGCCTGCCCCCTCACCAACTGTATTGAGACACTTCAGTTCTCTCTGTCCACCCCCAGTATGTGCTGTTGCTGTGGGGAAGTGGACAGGCTGCCCAGGGATGGTAGTCCCATCTGCCAACTGATTGCCCTAAGAAGACTGCAATCACTTGCACCCCTGATGTCATGGTCACCCATCTTTCGGCCAAGTATCCAGTGCCTTCCACCCAGCCTACCAGCAACCACTGAAATTGACGAAGGCCTGTACTAGCTAGCATAGCAGTAGTCATTACCCCCCCGTCTAGTCAGCTTAGGAGCCATCCCAGCTCATGGTAGTGAGGTGCCCCCCCCCCCAGAAGTACATTATTAGGAAATTGCCCCATTTTTGTTTTGCTCTCTCGAGGTGGCCAAGGCTCCCTTCCAAGGCTGGGTGGCACTGCATCAAGAGCCTGCCAGAGGACCCACCATCGAAGGACATCACCTCAACCATCTTCCATCCTCTCATCACCTGCATTTCCAGCTCTGGACCAACCTGCATCTTCTTCATCTTCTTACTCTTCATCTTCATCCTCATCCTCAGCTTGTTTTTTTCAGCCCTCCTACAGGCCAACAAGACCAATCTGTCACTCAGGTACTGTACCCCATTCTTCAAAGCTAGCTAGCTACCACCTACGCTGCACCAAAAAAACTGCTCCACCTACAGGACTGTCGGACTATAACTGGGGTGCCTTTCTGAGTAGCCTTGGCCAAGGTGGTTAGGGCTTGATAAAGTATTATTATTGATGTCTGCAGATGAAGGGCACCAGGTGACCCTTTTAAAGGTACCTTATGAGCGGATGTTATGTATGACTGTTTACCTTTACCTACAATGCACCTAGACATGTATAGTTGCCTTTTATCACCAAGTATTGTTGTTGTGTATAACAATCACTGTAAGTGCCTTGTACCTTGCAATCATATAACCAGTTTCTTTCCAGCATAACCACTGGCTGTCCCAATAAATGTTTGCTGTTTGCACCTGGATCTGTTGTGCCTGCCTCTCCATGAATAGAAGAGATGCATCATCGTTGTAGGTCCGGTCGTCACACAATTAAGAGACTTTTCAGTTATATCTATACTTGGTGGGTTGTCTGTAGCAGCATGGCCATACACGCTACAGTGTGTGTGCATGGGGGGACTGGCAATGTTGGTGTATGTCACCTTATTGCTACTTTTGTTTTTAGGGTTACCACCTGTTCCAATTTTCGGACGACATTCCTGATTTGGGCAGTTGTGTCATGTAAAAAACATGAAAAATACTACATCTTGACGTTATGGTACAAAAAAATGTTTTCCGACTTTCCTCTAAATGTTGCAAAAGAAAATAATACCTTAACTAAAATACCTTAAAATGAGAGGGTGGTCACTGGAATTTATTCCTCTGTCACCCTCTTCCTGTCCTGCGGGGTGCCACAGGGCTCCATATTGGCTCCCATGTTGTTCGCAGTGTATATGCTGCCATTGGGAAATATCATCAGATGATACGCCTTGAGTTTTCACTGCTATGCAGATGATACTCAGCTGTATATGTCTTTTGTACCCGGACAGGTTGATGCAATCTCTGTGCTAAATGGTTGTCTCTCTGAGATTAGAGATTGGATGAACTCGAGCTGGCTGAGACTGAATCCGGATAAGACTGAAGTGTTGGTTGTGGACCCGGGTTGCCTGGGGGGTGGGTTTTGGGACTGGGCACATGTCGAGCCTTTGGCTTGATGAAGTCCAGCTCACTACCTCAGACCGGGTGCATAACCTGGGTGTTATTATTGATGGTCTGACCCTGAAATCTCAGGTGTCGGCTGTGGTTAAATCCTCATTTTACTATCTGGTGAATATCGCCTGGTTGAAACACCTGGTTCCTTCAGGTGACCTTCCAATATTGGTCCATGCCTTCATTACTACCTGTCTTGATTACTGCAATGCCATCTACCTAGGGCTATCTGGGGCTGATATCTTCCACTTGCAGCTAGTCCAGAACGCTGCAGCCAGTCTGTTGACTGGCACTTCTAGGACCAATAATATTATGCCTGTGCTACGCGAGCTGCACTGGTTGCCAGTTCAGTGGCAGATCACATATAAGGTAGGCTTGCTTACCTTTAAGGCCCTACACTAACAGGGACCTGTCTACCTGAAAGATCTCTTGACTCCCTACTCCCCCAATCATCCTCTCCGATCCACCGACGAGGGATTGCTAGATTTTCCCAGGGTTCATTTGAAAACTTCTGGGGTTTGCGCTTTTCATTTGCAGCACCTACCCTGTGGAACTCTCTACCTCATTGCTTAAGAGAATGCCTGACTGTCAATAGTTTTAAAACTATATTAAATACTTATTTATTTTCTCTGGCTTATCCAGACTGATTTTAAATAATTGATACTATTGTTGTTTTTTATACTGTGGCTTATTGCTGTACAGCACCTTGATTTCGAAAGGTGCTTTATAAAAACAATATTGATTGATTGATTGATTGATACAGAACACTACAAACAATTGCAAACTACAACACTTAGTCTTAATTATGATAATTTAGAGAAAACAAGTCTGTTGCCCTGGTTGAGGTTATATATTTGTGTTTGCACAATAAGGTCTGTTTGCATGAAAGCATTCAAAATTATGGAGAGAAAATATTAAAAGTGCAGGCCAGGCAGAAGTAATTAAGTGGTTTTGTGGGTATAAGTTTGTGTATAGGGGGTGGGAAAAACATGTTTCCATTGTGCTACAGTTCAGCTGTGAAACCGAGATCAGTAAGAGAAGTAAACTGAAAAGCTCAACAGTGGCTGCAAGCATGCTGCATGCGTGCTGATGTAGTCAGATATAGTATGTACTGAAGTACAAGCATGCTGCACGCGTGCCGATATAGTCAGATACAGTATGTACTGAAGTACAAGCATGCTGCATGCATGCCGATGTAGTCAGATACAGTATGTATTGAACTACAAGCAAGCCATATGTGTGCAGGCAGTATGGCTTAGTGGTTAAAGGCACTGAACTGTAAGCCAAGAGACTTGGAAACACAAAAACAAGCTTTGAATCTCAGCTACTATCACTTGTAGTATGATCCTAAAGAAATCATTAGACTTTTATGTGTGCAGTGACAACTTGCTTTTTGCAAGCATGCCACATACATGCAGTCTTTCCCAACTTAACATACAAATCATGGCTTCCACACTTGGGTAGTGTTATGTGTGCAGCATGAAAACATTTCACATGATTATTTCTGTAAGGGAAGGATAGTAAAATAATAACTGAAGGTCAGAATGGATTCCAAGACTATTAAGTCTGTGCCCTCTGATTCATAAACGATGATGAATAAATACGCAATGCAAACATATACTACTGTATAGAGATTCCCCTACCTACTCTACTATAGAAGATACCATGTGATTACCTTTTTAAGCAAACATTTTTCGGCTAACCTTGAAGAGCTTTACTGTCATCATGCTAACTGTCTTCACTGGTTGACTTTGCCATAGGTTCAGCAACCTAATATAGTAACTAGTGCTATGTCTACCTACCAGCATATGATCCTGCACAATGAACATTAAACTTGACAAACTTCAGTACTATTAAAATAGGTCTGCAGTTTGAAAGGGTGAGCTACTGTAAATAAAACATTTCTGAAGAGCCTTCAAAAATGCCCCACAGTCGATCAACATCTTTCCCTCACCCTTGTAACGCCATTCACCGTCCCATGGCCTCAGCAGATAGCACAACCTCTTTTCCAGTAAACACACAGCAGCACCCTATCTAATACTTCTCCCCTGCCACAAGAGATATAAATAACTTCTCTTCCCCAGTCCTTAATGCACCAATGTTACCCTCCAGTCCCAATCAATAAGAAAATAATGTGCCTTGTCCAAAAACCATGTAGAACCTCTTCCCTTCCTACCCGCCTTGAGGATAATAACTGAGCTAGAGCTGGCAAACAGGGGCACAGTCTCACCTCTCTCAGCCACTGTCTAACTCACAAACATCCTGTACAATATAACGGACAGTACAGTGCCATAGTGATTGCAAGACATGGAATGACACAGCTGCTACACACCAAATTGTATACTGTTATAGTAGCTGCATGATGTCCTGCCTCGCAACTACCTGACTGATATACTGCACCCATTGATATACTGATATAGGGTCTTTGTGAGTTAGCAACCATACTGGACTTTATTGGCACAACAGTGTGACATCTATATTGAGATTGCTGGTTTAATAAAGGTTTTATGGCCACTGCATTGTCTCTGCTACCACTTAGAGCCAGACATACTGTAGAGTAACAACTCCTGGGAAAAAGCAGGGTTATCACAATTTCTGTCATTTACATAATGTCATCCAATGGCAGTTCCTCTAATTTGCAAGAAGGAAACAGTGTTCTCCACTCTGGTGAGCAGCATTCTAGCTACTAAGAATGCAGACCTGGCTGTTTCAAAATAAAAAGACTGGAGAAGGGAACACTATTCATTCATGTGCATGCCTGATCTTATCCTGCTGGGGACCCACAAATGCACATTATCATTTCAGCATCTGCTGGGTTTAAGGGCTCAATCCACAAATGACAAACATGTCTTCCACAGGAATGGAGAGCAAGCAACAGCAACAGAATGACCCACTATCCATGCAGCGCACTCTATGACAGCCATAGGTGGAGATATGGATTGTGGTAAAATCCCTCTGCTCTGAATTCTACATTTCCCGTGGAGTATGTGGGGCTGGTTATCAGGTAATGGTTAAAAGGGGCATCAATGGATGCAACCCACATCAAATTTGAACTGTGCAGTGTTCCCAGGAGAGAATGCAAATTATCTGAGCAGCATTCCAGCTGCACGTATTGTATGTACCCACTGGCATGACACCAAATGACACCTCTGGCCTCAATAGGTCCCTACCTTACACCGTGCCAGCCATCTTAAATTGCAAAGAGTGCTGGCAAGCTCAGATTGATAATTTCTTTTGAAATATTTGCCCAAAGAGGACATGATAGACAGTCTGTGATGTACTGACATATCCTACTCTCATCTGATCTATTCAGAGCAGAGAAGCAACTCTGTTATGCACCCATTCTTATCCATTGGATGCCCATTGTCTAGTTTAGTTCCACCCCTTGCACTGCTCCTTGTCCTTATGTGGAACGTTAAGAGAGGATAAGCTGCAAATCAACTAGGGTCTGCAGTATTGCATTAGGTATGGAAAAAGGGGCAAACTAGTTGAGCCACACAGTCCTTATCTTCTGTCTCCATCTATGTTTTTCTATAGTATATGTTTATATTTACTTATTTTATCTAATTTATTTCATTTTTGTTGACCGGGTAAGTGCACTAGACAAATCTTGCCTATTTTCAGGCACGACCCGGGGGAGGGGGATACAGATGAATGCCAATTCACCTTGAACCAGATTAAGCTGTTGGTGGTATTTTTAGTGAATGAGGGAAATTTGGCCAGGACACCGGGGAAATTCCCTTACTCTTTTCGATAAGTGCCATGGGATCTTTAACATCCACCTGAACTACCACCAATCCAGGCAGATGGGACCTCAGTTTAACGTCTCATCCGAGAGACGGCACCTCAGAAGTGCAGCACCCCTCTCATGCTGCACTACAGTGTCAATACTGGGATATTAACCCAAGTGCCAGATGTGGGAACTGAACCCGCAGCCCTCTGATCTCCTGGCCTCAGAGTCGAGCGTGCTACCTTCTGAGCCACTGACACTGCTATCATATACACTTAGCTCATGTTGAGCAGCAAGTTTAGAAGTTATACAGTACCACATTCCCTCTGAAGGTTGTTAAAAATTATCTACAATAAATGCATCATCAAGGTTAAAACATCAAAACTAGGGAAACGTGACCTTAGGGTTCCCAAGAATAAGACCCCACCCCCACCCTGCAAGCTGGAACAGGTATGGGGGAGTGTCTTGGGGTTGTGAACACTAATGCTAGTAAGATAAGATTAGTGCAGTATAGGAGATTGATGGGGGGATTAGGGTCTCATGTCCCTATTGTTAATGCTTTAACCCTAATGGTACATTAACATAGCTTTTTTTGCAGAAACTTTCCTTACTTTTTGAGACAAAATAATTTCCCTATTTTGATTGCATTAACCTTTATGGTGCATTTATGTAGTTTTTGCAGAGAATCTCGATACTTTTAAACAAAACATAATTGGAGGCTTATTGCATTGTGGGAGAGCAGAGCCCTCCAGGCAATGTGTTCTGCAAATCATCAAAGTGAAGAGTTAACCCTTATGTAGAGATGAGACCACACCCCTATAATTTGAAGATCTGTGTCAGCGTTGACCTTAAAAATATATATGCAAGTTATTTTTCAACAAAGGTCACACATTTATCATTTCTAAATCTTTTAATTATAATGGTAATGTCAAATTCCTGACTGGAACTGTCTGTAAAGCATGAATGGAATTTTAAGCTGCAGCATATTCTACAGTACTCTTTATTAAAGGAGAACTAAAGGCAAAAACTGAAAAAAATATGTATTAAATCATGTTCTAAGCTTCTGAACATTATGTATGTGCTTGTAGTGGTATAAACTGTTTAAATTCAATTTTAATTGATTCTACCCCTGATAGTGGGGATAGGAGCACCCATGCTCATGTGGTTTTGTTTTTCAGTCCAGCCCTACCTCTCCCACAATGCACCCTGAGTCCCCATAGTATGAAGTCAGCTCGCCATGTCGTTTCATTCAGTCTGTTTTAAGTATTGAGAGAACTGTTTTGCCTTGTGTTCAGTCAATCTTTCACTAGCCCTTGACAGGGTTGCAGCCAGACAATTATACAAATGTACACCAGGACTTTGTTTGTTGCCTCATTTGGGACAATTAATACAACTTTTGTATCTCATGACAATGGTTGTTGCCATGCATGGGTAAATACAAATACCATGCATTGCTCCCTAAGACACCCACATACCAGCCCAGAGCCTGGAAATTTATATTGTCCTTGGAATGTAAAGACAGTATTAATGACCAGTCCTTCTAGTTTTAACTCCTATGAATAAATTACATGAAGGTTCAGTATTTTCTTTGTTATTTTTCATGGAAAAAGGAAGCAGTTCAGAGCCAATTTGCTAGCCCCTTAAATAAAATTGCACATCATGGAGTACTTGGAGTATGCCTGGCTACACCCATGGCCCTTGAGGTTAGTATTTGTTTCTTTTCATTTTGATTGTGTGCATGCACAAGAAACATGTTGCGTCAGCTTTCTGCACAAGCAGGTTATGGAGGTGTGGCACTGTTGTGCCTAATGCTCCCACAGCCTGCAAAGGCTTGGCCCCATCCCCCAATGCAGTGGCATGCTGCTGCTGACAGTAGTTCAGCCAGCGTGACACAACCTTCTAAAAAAGTAGCCGCTGCAATCAGGAGCAGCCTTGTCATTGCAGCGTCAGCCATCCGCTGCAATGAGGGAACGACCCATCATTGCGAGGTGGGATGTGAAACCCCAGTAGAAAAGGGCAGCCTGCAGTGCCAGCAGAACAGAATGAGCGAGTGAGAGAAGGGGAGTGAGCGAGCTCAACGCAGCTTTGTCGGGACTGCTGCAGATTTCTCTGTGGGCAGAAAAAGGCGCCAACAGAGGCAGCAGCCCAGTACAAAAGGACAGCCTGCAGTGCTGGGAGAACCAGACAGACTGACTGAGTGAGACAGGGGGAATGAGCAACCTCAATGGAGCTCTGTCGGGACAGCTGTGGATTTCTTTGTGGGGACAAAAAGCCACCAACACAGGCAGGAGTCCAATACAAAAGGGCAGCCTGCAGCGCCAGGAGAAACAGATTGAGTGAGTGAGAGAGGGGGAGTGAGCCACTTCAATGGAGCTCTGTCGGGGCAGCTGCAGATTTTTTCCTCAGCAGAACCAGATGCCAATGTAGACAGCAGCCCAGTACAAAAGAGCAGCCAGCAGCACCGGGACAAACAGATTGACCCACTGACAGGGCCACTGAGCAAGCTCAACAGACCAGCGCAATCAACATTCGGCTTTGACAAATGCTTTTTTCAGTACTGCCTTTATTTTTTTGTAAGTTGAAACCTCCTGCTAAGTGTTTTATGGACCTTTTCTTTGTAAGCAAAGTCTCAGTACTTAGTTTACTACCTTTTGCAAGCAGTGAAACATCTGTTTTGATAGTATCCTTCCCCCACTCAGCCAGAGGTGTAAATTCCTTTTGTTTCCATACCATAATGGTTGATGTCTGCAGTGGCTTAACTTACAGTTACTGATTTACTTGCTTGGTCCTCTCACATATGACAGCTTCCACCAGGCAGTAGCTCATCTCGCTTCAGTAGTTTTGACTGAAAAAATTGGGAACCTTTTGTAAAAAGTATGTACTATAAAAATTTCCCTTAGCATTAGGAAAATGTTACACTGAACTGATTGCCTTCCAAGACTTTTAAGGCTAGTAAACCTCTGTTTTGCCTCCTAGCTGTTAAATGGGCAAGCAATTGTTTATGCTGTAAGCCCTGGATCAATATCAGCCTCCTCAGCCATCAGTATGTTACTCTCATTGAAAATGATAGTTTGCCTTTGGGGGGGTGCTACCTATGCAAATTCAAAGATTCAACATCTTCATTAGTGACCTCTCAGATGGACTAGAGGGTAAGGCTTGTCTGTTTGCAGATGACACCAAGATCTGCAACAGAGTAGATGATCCAGATGGGGTGGGCAGAATGAGAAGAGATCTGGATAAACTAGCAGAATGGTCAGAAGAGTGGCAACTGGGATTTAATGCAAAGAAGTGCAAAATCATGCACATAGGGAAGAGAAACCCTGAAGCCACTTATAGGCTGGGAGGAGTTGCTAGCAGTCACAAAGGAAGAAAGAGACTTGGGCATCATCATCACTGATGACCTAAAATCATCCAAGCAGACCTCTAAAGCAGTAGGTAAGGCTAGGGTGTTAGGGTGTATTAGTAGGGTATCACAAGTCGTAAGAGGGAGGTAATAATCCCTCTGTACAAGACATTGGTTAGGCCCCATCTGGAGTACTGCGTGCAGTATTGGAGCCACACCTTCACAAGGACATTAACCAAATTGAGGCAGTCCAGAGAAGGGCAACCAAAATGGTGCAGGGACTGCATCAGAAGACATATAAGGACAGATTAACGGAGCTCAATATGTATACCCTTGAGCAAAGGAGGAGAGAGGTGATATGATCGAGACATTTAAACACCTTAAGGGCATAAACAAGGTGAAAGAGTCTAACATGTTTAAATATAAGAAAAATAGCAGGACAAGAGGACACAGCATGAGATTAGAGGGAGGCCGATTAAGGGGAATGTGAGGAAATTCTTTTCACAGAAAGGGTGGTAGATGCATGGAATGGCTTACCACAAGAAGTGGTGGCTATGAATACAGTGCAGGGCTTCAAACAGGCATGGGATAGGCATAAGGGAGCAATACAAATGACTATGAATAGATAGGTCACTGACAGAGCAAAGGCCGATGGTACATTTATAAGGTAGAAAAAGAAATGGGCAGACTGGATGGGCCTTGCGGTCCTTATCTGCCGTCAACTTCTATGTTTCTATGTTTCTATGTTTCTATGTAAGGTGCATCATAAGGCACACTATTGTCTTGTAAGTGGTAGGTTTTGTTTAAAGTCCCCCCCCCCACATGTCTACTGCACAGTCAAAATGTTTCTCTACCTGTGTAGAAACTGTCCCATATGGTTTTAATTTTATAAAACTAAAAACATGCGTCTTGGGCTGCATAAGTGTAGTGTTCAAGAATGTTTCTATCCAGTTGTATTACGACATGCTTCAAAGTTATAGACAAAAATTAGTGAATCTTTGAAGAGAAAGTATGCTTTGTAGTGTAGAATCTTGATGCACTCTGAATTTTATATATAAATAAAGATTTACTTACTGAAAGTAAATTAGAGGACTACACATTAGTGATGACCCTTCAGCTTCACAGGGTCAGATCCTCTGAAGGAGAAAAGCCTTTTTTAATCCAGCATACTTAATTAGGTGTTGGTGATCCATTGGACTGACAGCCACACAGCAATCCCCTCGCAGCTGTCTGCAACACTAAACTGTACCCTGTATGAGTAATGCCCTGCATCCACTGAATCATCTTGGTCACCCTTCCCTGTACTCTCTCCAGCCTATCTTGTTCCCTTGCAGGTGGGGTCTCCAGAATTGAAATCCATTGCGTTGAACTCCCTCCCACATATACGGGGCTATGCCACACCCTTTTTTACCCAGCATCTCTCTTCTAAATAGTTTGTACCCTTGAATTTCCACCTTTTAGCGATGTCCCTCCATCCACCATGTTTCTGGTACTGCTATTAGCTCCAAGTTCTCCAGCCCCCACCATCGCCTCCCGGTCTTCCATTTTGTTCCCTAGGCTCCTGGCACTGACTTGAATTTCTGTCCACCCCCCCTCCCTTATAGTGCCCTGTCTCATGCCTCACATGCTGGGAGAGTGCAGGCTGGGTCGTCCCAGTTAGGTTTGAGGATCCCTTTCCCCCATGTACTGCATTCCCCACTGTCTAGTTTAAATATATGCAACTATATGCTGTGCACAAGGCATGCAGCTCATTAACTGCTGATGTCATAGTCACCTGAAGACAGCTTTCCAGGGTACTTAAGGACTGCTGCAGTCTTGGGGTCAAATGGTTGTTCCAGACTGGCTATTAATGCTGACGCCCCATGATGGTAATAGCTCAATCATGGAAGCATGCAGATAAATGTACCACTTAAAGACATTTCTGCATATTAGGTGAGAAGCCAAAGAAGCACACCTAGCAGGTAAAAGGTAAGGTGACACAGAGGCATGATGTCACTCAAGGGTGGAAGGCACAAGGCCTAGAAAGTGTAAAGTGGGTCCAATAATGCAACAGGGCTGAGAACACAACCAGCGAGGGACTAATAATGTTCTTGTCACACAATATATTAAAATTCCTCCATTTGTAGGAATAGGTTATCTCAGACTAAGGTTTCCTACAGACCCTGTGCACATCCCCTAAGAGTTGCTTATCCACATACTCCAAGTATTCCAAAGCCATGCCTTATGGTGGTGCAGATCATGGCTTGACACATTTTTGAATTAGGTACTCATCAACGGACACGTGGCTTGTACAACAGTAGATGTCCCAGTGCATGAGTTGGTGGTCTAGGTATAAAATGGCATATTTTCTATAGACAGTATAAAAATACAAAACCCTCAATGGATGTATTGTAGTATCAGTCATTTTGTATTGTAATAGACAATAATGAGAATATTGCTATGATTTTTTTCTGACAGCATGGAGAGGATTATGACAGAAGTACTGTAGCTTCAGCCGCGAGCCAAAGCAAGTGTAGTTGCAGAAGCAGGTATTACCAGAAGCACAGTGAGAACATCCTGCTTCAGCAGTACAGCATCAGCATCGGCATCATGACAAGTTATAGGAAGGAGCTAGCTCCTGCTGGAACATCACATTCAGTGCTATCATCAGCACTAGTGACAACCTCAGGGGCGTTCTACTGGGAATCAACAGAACTTGTTGAATTCGCATGGCCATGAATGTGGCATATGCCAGGACCAGATAGTAGCCAGTGCTTGATAGCTTAATCAGAATCAAAGCCATCTAATGCAGGACCTTCAACTGCTGTATGCCTGAGTGACTGGAGTGTGTCATCAGCCAGACTTGTTCTTGTTTGTTTTTCTGAATGAAGAATACTCTCTCACATTTAGAAGTAGACACACTCAGAGCCGATAACATTTCTATTAGGTCAAGGATGTGAGCAAGCTGGTCTGCCTCTCACACAATAGTCTTGAATACACTTGCAGATATGGCTTATCAACTGCAAACTTAAGCATTGCTTTTAAGGCAGCATACTCTGTTTTTATACTGGTTATGTGATCTTCAGAAAAAGTTGCAAAAGTAATCTAACAGATTAAGTCATGCCAAATTCTGCTAGTTCTGCTCATGGTAGATCACAGTTTTTGAAATCGGAACAACTGAACCATTTTAGAGGCTCTTCCTATAAATTCTTAAAACACTAGTCAATGTAAGATACTGCTGCATGTATTAAACTGTGCAGCAGTGTATAAGTCATAAAATTTACTTCTGGACTGTTCCCTTTGGAGGTAAAAGGAACAATCTTGACCTCACTGCCACTTTTTGGTAAATGATTGTTCATGCATTTCTCTGCAGAATGATATTTGTTTAGAAATGATGTCAGACTTACCAGGTTTTATTTTTAGCTCCATCAACTAGAATAAGCATGTCTCGTCAAGTTGCGGAATTCTAATATTAGCAAGTCATCCTATGAAATTCAAGCGATAGATTTTTCAATATTGGAAAAACATCTTGAATAAACATTGACTTTACAAACTATACTGAGTGTACATCTCTCAGAAGTGCATTCGCTTTGGCGCCATCATTACCAGCAGTGTTAGATGTTTGAGATTTTGAACTACTGTGGGCAGGTTGAATTGAGCAGCATGAACTGAACATGTCTTACTTTCAAATCAGTGACCTTGCTTTATTTTTCTGAAATGAGACAGCTCAGTGTTTACAAAATCTAGTATTTCCTGCAGTTCCCCAAGTTTCTTGGGGCTGTAGTGGCGCAACTTAAGAATAAATCTTTTCAAGGTTTTGACTGTGCCATCAACAGAACAGCCATGTGACCGAACCACACCAGGTGTGGTACATCCCCCACATGTACCCACACCCTGTCCTGGTATATTGCTTAAATATGTCAATGGTCTTGCAGATAGCAGTACAGATGCAATCATATACAGTGTGCAAATGTATTCCTTCATTCTGTTCTGTTGATGGCGCTGTCAAAATAGTTACAACTGTATTAATTAAAGCTGTACCTAAGAACATTCTAATGCAGATGGCATTTTTAAAGCAATAAGCTCTGCACTGGAGTCTGATCTTTCCTTTATGGACATTAACGATGGGAGGAAGCTTGGGTCGGTTCTCAACCCTTTCAGAAATATAGGTGTGCTGTGTGTATGCAGAATGCATGCCACATGCTTAATTGTGTAATGTTTGCATGCTGTTCTCATAAACAAAGTGAACCTATGTGAACCAGATTTAAAAGCAAATCAGGTTCACATACTGCAAGCTTGACATGAGCACAGCAGCTAAGCTGGTGTGATCATCTTCAAAAAGTTACATCAGGTTCGCATGTTGCAAACTTGACATGAGTGCAGCAGTTAAGCAGATGTGAATATCTTTTAAACATCACATAGGGTTCACATGCCACATGCTTCCCATGCAAGCAGCAGCTAAGCTAGTGCAAATCTCATCTAAAATTCCACATCAGTTTCTATTTCTATACTGCTAGCAGTTAGTCTTTAATATACATTTTTATTTCAATTCCACAAAAATTAAGTAAACGCATTAATTCTGATCCTTTCACAAGTTGTTTAATGACTACAGATGTTTGTCATTAAATCACCATTATTTTGTAAAGCATTGTTTGCTTGCTGCATTAAATGCCTAGGATATAGCCAGCCAACATCCCCCATTCCAGATGTATGAAAAGGAGCCTCTGTGTTGTGAAACCCATCCTTTTTTGTTTTGGACCATGCAAATCCCTTATGAATATTTATTGCTACAAATGTGTGTTCTCCATGACTGTTTTATTTCACTCAATGTCCATTTAACATTCTATATTGAGCATATACAGTCTGGGCATGATCAACGCTGTTTGTGCTGAGTAGGGTCTTAGAAGAATGCACCATATATCAGATTGTGTCTCTGAAATGAATGACATGGACATTCAAAATAACGGACAATGAGGGACACTAACTCACATGATGACCAGAACACATCATGAAACATGGAGATACAGTACCTCAGAACACAGTGGAAAGCATTGCATTAGCACCTGAGAACAAATTTCTACATTGAGCAGTGGTGCCATTTAGGTAGGGCTGAGTGTGGCAGTTGCTTCCCCACCCCCATATTTGTACCTAGGTACTTTTTCTGGTGTGGCAATAATGGCTTTAAATTTGGATTTAATCTTTCACACAATAAGTGCCCACCTGACTGTGTGTGCTCATGCTACAGGTACTACTCAGACTTGACTGTGTCTGTATTGTGTTATCCATTCTTTCCGCCTATTAGAGGTGGCAAAATCACATGTGACGTGGTTGAGCTTCAGCCAAGAAAGACAGCATGAGTCTTACAAGTGCAACACTGTCTTCCCCCCACATAATAGACAAACTTCACACTACAGCTTGTAGGAGTCAGTGAGAACTTAAGTCTCTTTGGCAGTGTTTTGGCAGCATATTTTTTTTGGTCCACTCTTAGTGAGTCTGCATCTCCCCTGGTGGCTGAAGGGATAGAGGGTGAGCTAGAAGCTAACTCAAGAATAGGCTACCTACTTATTCTACTAAGCTTGCCCTGCAAAAAAACAAACAAAAAAACAGCACTGCACAGACCCCCACGACAGCAAGCTTAGCATCAGAGATGACAGTACTGTGGGAGACCTTCATATGCCTTGATCAGTGCAGTGTAGCAGCAGCCACAGCAACAACCAAGCAAGTTTCAAGCAACCCAGGTTGGGTGGGTTCAGATGGTGAGGTGACTTGGTTGTGACAATGTTGGGTCCTGTGATAGTTGGTTCTAGCATCCAGCTTCTGAAGACAGTGAGTGGGGAGAACGGACTAAAAACAGGGCTGGTGGACTATGCCTGGTTGCAGGTTCTGGCCATATGGCTGGGTAAGTAAAAGTAAATAATTTTTTAGAGAGGAATTAGGGAGGGCAGAAGGATGGAAATATTGATGTGTTTTGAATGGAATGGAGTCAGGGAGTTCTTTATTTTGGGGGTTAGCCGAGCTTCATCAATGAAGCCATTGATCCACTGCATTATATTGCCACTGGAATAGAGGGGAAATACAGTGGTGGCCAGCACCCTCATGCCAGTAGTGCAGGGGTGGGCCAGGAGCTAAAGGGGGTGCCCATTAACAGCTTGCACCAAAAGGATTGCTGCTGATAGCTGCTGGGACAGTGGATTGAGAGGATGGACAAGCCCATACTGTGCTGTCTGCCAACAGGACCCTGGCCCTTGGTAAATCCAGTCCCTGGTACAGAAAGTGTGTTCCTTGTGTATTTGATGTGTTTAATGTCTGCCTGGGTCACACCCTGGGATGTTAGTGACCCCAACTGACTGAACTAATTGTATCGGGGTCAGATCAGAGATTGCAGCAAGTTCTGAACATGCCTGCCCTGCACCCACCAAAACCACCAACCCGTATTGGGGCTGAACTTGCATGCCCTGAATCCTTGCCAGTTGTCGCTTGAACTGTCCCTAAAGGGGTTCAAACTGCCTGCCCCCTCACCAACTGTATTGAGACACTTCAGTTCTCTCTGTCCACCCCCAGTCTGTGCTGTTGCTGTGGGGAAGTGGACATGCTGCCCAGGGGTGGTAGTCCCATCTGCCAACTGATTGCCCTAAGAAGACTGCAATCACTTGCACCTCTGAAGTCAGGGTCACCTATCTTTCAGCCAAGCATCCAGTGTCTTCCACCCAGCCAGCCAGCAACCACTGAAAATGATGAAGGTCTGTACTAGCTAGCATAGCAGCAGTCAGTACCCCCACTGCCTAGTCAGCTTAGGAGCCGCCCCAGCTCAAGGTAGTGAGGTGCCCCCCCCAGAGGTACATGATTAGGAAATTGCCCAATTTTTGTTTTGCCCTTTCGAGGTGGCCATGGCTCCCTTCCCCGGCTGGGTGGCACTGCATCAAAAACCTGCCAGAGGACCCACCATCGAAGGACTTTGCATCAACCATCTTCCATCCTCTCATCGCCTGCATTTCCAGTTCTGGACCAACCTGCATCCTCTTCATCTTCTAACTCTTCATCTTCATCCTCATCCTCAGCTTTCTTTCTTCAGCCCTCCTATTGGCCAACAAGACCAATCAGTCACTCAGGTACTGTGCCCCATTCTTCAAAGCTAGCTAGCCACTACCTGCGCTGCACCAAAAAGACTGCTCCTCCTATGCGACTGTCGGACTATTAATGGGGTGCCTTTCTGAGTAGCCTTGGCCAAGGTGGTTAGGGCTTGATAAAGTATTATTATTGATGTCTGCAGATGAAGGGCACCAGGTGACCCTTTTAAAGGTACCTTATGTGCTGATGTTATGTATGACTGTTTACCTTTACCTTCAATGTACCTAGACCTGTATAGTTGCCTTTTATCACCAAGTATTGTTGTTGTGTATAACAATCACTGTAAGTGCCTTGTACCTTGCAATCATATAACCAATTTCTTTCCAGCATAACTAGTGGCTGTCCCAATAAATGTTTGCTGTTTGTACCTGGAACTGTTGTGCCTGCCTCTCCATGAATAGAAGAGATGCATCACCGTCGTAGGTCCGGTCGTCACACAAGTAAGAGACTTTTCAGTTATATCTATACTTGGTGGGTTGTCTGGATCAGCATGGCCATACACGCTACACAGTGTGTGCATGGGGACTGGGCAATGTTGGTGTATGTCACCTTATTGCTACTTTTGTTTTTAGGGTTACCACCTGTTCCAATTTTCGGACGACATTCCTGATTTGGGCAGTTGTGTCATGTAAAAAACATGAAAAATACTACATCTTGACGTTATGGTACAAAAAAATGTTTTCTGACTTTCCTCTAAATGTTGTAAAAGAAAATAATACCTTAACTAAAATACCTGAAAATGGGAGGGTGGTCAGTGGAATTTATTCCTCTGACACCCTCTTCCTGTCCTGCGGGGTGCCGCAGGGCTCCATATTGGCTCCCATGTTGTTTGCAGTGTATATGCTGCCATTGGAAGATATCATCAGACGATACGGCTTGAGTTTTCACTGCTATGCAGATGATACTCAGCTGTATATGTCTTTTGTACCCTGACAGGTTGATGCAATCTCTGTGTTAAATGGTTGTCCCTCTGAGATCAGAGACTGGATGAACTCGAGCTGGCTGAGACTGAATCCGGATAAGACTGAAGTGTTGGTTGTGGACCCAGGTTGCCTGGGGGGGTGGGTTTTGGGACTGGGCACATGTCGGGCCTTTGGCTTGATAAAGTCCAGCTCACTACCTCAGACCGGGTGCATAACCTGGGTGTTATTATTGATGGTCTGACCCTGAAATCTCAGGTGTCGGCTGTGGTTAAATCCTCATTTTACTATCTGGTGAATATCGCCTGGTCGAAACACCTGGTTCCTTCAGGTGACCTTCCAATATTGGTCCATGCCTTCATTACTACCTGTCTTGACTACTGCAATGCCCTCTACCTAGGGCTATCTGGGGTTGATATCTTCCACTTGCAGCTAGTCCAGAATGCTGCAGCCAGGCTGTTGACTGGCACTTCTAGGACCAATAATATTACGCCTGTGCTACGCGAGCTGCACTGGTTGTCAATTCAGTGGCAGATCACATATAAGGTAGGCTTGTTTACCTTTAACGCCCTACACAAACAGGGACCTGTCTACCTGAAAGATCTCTTGACTCCCTACTCCCCCAGTCATCCTCTCCAATCCACCGATGAGGGATTGCTAGATGTTCCCAGGGTTCATTTGAAAAATTCTGGGGTTCGCGATTTTTCATTTGCAGCACCTACCCTGTGGAACTCTCTACCTCATTGCTTAAGAGAATGCCTGACCGTCAATAGTTTTAAAACTATATTAAAGACTTATTTATTTTCTCTGGCTTATCCAGACTGATTTTAAATAATTGATACTATTGTTGTTTTATACACTGTGGCTTATTGCTGTACAGCACCTTGATTTCGAAAGGTGCTTTATAAAAACAATATTGATTGATTGATTGATTGATACAGAACACTACAAACAATTACAAACTACAACACTTAGTCTTAATCATGATAATTTAGAGAAAACAAGTCTGTTGCCCTGGTTGAGGTTATATATTTGTGTTTGCACAATAAGGTCTGTTTGCATGAAAGCATTCAAAATTATGGAGAGAAAATATTAAACGTGCAGGCCAGGCAGAAGTAATTAAGTGGTTTTGTGGGTATAAGTTTGTGTATGGGGTGGGAAAAACATGTTTCCATTGTGCTACAGTTCAGCTGTGAAACTGAGATCAGTAAGAGAAGTAAACTGAAAAGCTTAACAGTGGCTGCAAGCATGCTGCATGCATGCCGATGTAGTCAGATACAGTATGTATTGAAGTACAAGCATGCTGCATGCGTGCCGATGTAATCAGATACAGTATGTACTGAAGTACAAGCATGCTGCATGCGTGCCGATGTAGTCAGATACAGTATGTACTAACGTACAAGCAAGCAATATGTGTGCAGGCAGTATGGCTTAGTGGTTAAAGGTACTGAACTGTAAACCAAGAGACTTGGAAACACAAAAAACAAGCTTTGAATCTCAGCTACTATCACTTGTGTAGTATGATCCTAAAGAAATCATTAGACTTTTATGTGTGCAGTGACAACTTGCTTTTTGCAAGCATGCCACATACATGCAGTCTTTCCCAACTTAACATACAAATCATGGCTTCCACACTTGGGTAGTGTTATGTGTGCAGCATGAAAACATTTCACATGATTATTTCTGTAAGGGAAGGATAGTAAAATAATAACTGAAGGTCAGAATGGATTCCAAGACTATTAAGTCTGTGCCCTCTGATTCATAAACGATGATGAATAAATATGCTAAGCAAACATGTACTACTGTATAGAGATTCCCCTACCTACTCTACTATAGAAGATACCATGTGATTACCTTTAAAGCAAACATTTTTCGGCTAACCTTGAAGAGCTTTACTGTCATCATGCTAACTGTCTTCACTGGTTGACTTTGCCATAGGTTCAGCAACCTAATATAGTAACTAGTGCTATGTCTACCTACCAGCATATGATCCTGCACAATGAACATTAAACTTGACAAACTTCAGTACTATTAAAATAGGTCTGCAGTTTGAAAGGGTGAGCTACTGTAAATAAAACATTTCTGAAGAGCCTTCAAAAATGCCCCACAGTCGATCAACATCTTTCCCTCACCTTTGTAACGCCATTTAACTTCCCATGGCCTCAGCAGATAACACAACCTCTTTTCCAGTAAACACACAGCAGCACCCTATCTAATACTTCTCCCCTGCCACAAGAGATATAAATAACTTCTCTTCCCCAGTCCTTAATGCACCAATGTTACCCTCCAGTCCCAATCAATAAGAAAATAATGTACCTTGTCCCCAAACCATGTAGAACCTCTTCCCTTCCTACCCGCCTTGGGGATAATAACTGAGCTAGAGCTGGCAAAGAGTGGCACAGTCTCACCTCTGTCAGCCACTGCCTAACTCACAAACATCCTGTACAATATAACGGACAGTACAGTGCCATAGTGATTGCAAGACATGGAATGACACAGCTGCTACACACCAAATTGTATATTGTTATAGTAGCTGCATGATGTCCTGCCTCACAACTACCTGACTGATATACTGCACCCATTGATATACTGATATAGGGTCTTTGTGAGTTAACAACCATACTGGACTTTATTGGCACAACAGTGTGACATCCGTATTGAGATTGCTGGTTTCATAAAGGTTTTATGGCCACTGCATTGTCTCAGCTACCACTTAGAGCCAGACATACTGTAGAGTAACAACTCTTGGGAAAAAGCAGGGTTATCACAATTTCTGTCATTGATACAATGTCATCCATTGGCAGTTCCTCTAATTTGCAAGAAGGAAACAGTGTTCTCCACTCTGGTGAGCAGCATTCTAGCTACTAAGAATGCAGACCTGGCTGTTTCAAAATAAAAAGATTGGAGGAGGGAATACTATTTATTCATGTGCATGCCTGATCTTATCATGCAGGGGACCCACAAACACACATTATCATTTCAGCATCTGCTGGGTTTAAGGGCACAATCCACAAATGACAAACATGCCTTCCACAGGAATGGAGAGCAAGCAACAGCAACAGAATGACCCACTATCCATGCAGAGCACTCTGTGACAGTCATAGGTGGAGATATGGATTGTGGTAAAGTCCCTCTGCTCTGAATTCCACATTTTCCATGCAGTATGTGGGATTGGTTATGAGGTAATGGTTAAAAGGTGTATCAGTGGATGCAACCCACATCAAATTTGAACTGAGCAGTGTCCCAGGAGAGAATGCAAATTATCTGAGCAGCATTCCAGCTGCACGTATTGTATGCACCCACTGGCATGACACCAAATGACACCTCTGGCCTCAATAGGCCCCTACCTTCCACCGTGCTAGCCATCTTAAATTGCAAGGAGTGCTGGCAAGCTCAGATTGATCATTTCTTTTGAAATATTTGCCCAAAGAGGGCGTGATAGACAGTCTGTGATGTACTGACATATCCTACTGTCATCTGATCCATTCAGAGCAGAGAAGCAACTCTGTTATGCAGCCATTCTTATCCATTGGATGCCCATTGTCTAGTTTAGTTCCACCCCTTGCACTGCTCCTTGTCCTTATGTGGAACGTTAAGAGAGGATAAGCTGCAAATCAACTAGGGTCTGCAGTATTGCATTAGGTATGGAAAAGGGGCAAACTAGTTGAGCCACACAGTCCTTATCTTCTGTCTCCATCTATGTTTTCTATAGTATATGTTTATATTTACTTATTTTATTTAATTTATTTAGTTTTTGTTGACCGGGTAAGTGCACTAGACAAATCTTGCCTATTTTCAGGCACGACCCGGGGGAGGGGGATACAGATGAATGCCAACTGACCTTGAACCAGATTAAGCTGTTGGTGGTATTTTTAGTGAATGAGGAAATTTGGCCAGGACACGGGAAATTCCCTTACTCTTTCGATAAGTGCCATGGGATCTTTAACATCTACCTGAACTACCACCAATCCAGGCAGATGGGACCTCAGTTTAACGTCTCATCCGAGAGACGGCACCTCAGAAGTGCAGCACCCCTCTCATGCTGCACTACAGAGTCAGTACTGGGATATTAACCCAAGTGCCAGATATGGGAACTGAACCCACAGCCCTCTGATCTCCTGGCCTCAGAGTTGAGCGTGCTACCTTCTGAGCCACTGACACTGCTATCATATACACTTAACTCATGTTGAGCAGCAAGTTTAGAAGTTATACAGTACCACATTCCCTCTGAAGGTTATTAAAAATTATCTACAATAAATGCATCATCAAGGTTAAAACATCAAAACTAGGAAAACGTGACCTTAGGGTTCCCAAGACTAAGACCCCACCCCCACCCTGTGAGCTGGAACAGGTATGGGGGAGTGTCTTGGGGTTGTGAACACTAATGCTAGTAAGATAAGATTAGTACAGTATAGGAGATTGATGGGGGGATTAGGGTCTCATGTCCCTACTGTTAATGCTTTAACCCTAATGGTACATTAACATAGCTTTTTTTGCAGAAGCTTTCCTTACTTTTTGAGACAAAATAATTTCCCTATTTTGATTGCATTAACCTTTATGGTGCATTTATGTAGTTTTTGCAGAGAATCTCGATACTTTTAAGCAAAGCATAATTGTAGGCTTATTGCGTTGTGGGAGAGCAGAGCCCTCCAGGCAATGTGTTCTGCAAATCACCAAAGTGAAGAGTTAACCCTAATATAGAGATGAGACCGCACCCCTATAATTTGAAGATCTGTGTCAGCGTTGACCTTAAAAATATATATGCAAGTTATTTTTCAACAAAGGTCACACATTTATCATTTCTAAATCTTTTAATTATAATGGTAACGTCAAATTCCTGACTGGAACTGTCTGTAAAGCATGAATGGAATTTTAAGCTGCAGCATATTCTACAGTACTCTTTCATTAAAGGAGAACTAAAGGCAAAAACTGAAAAAAAATATGAATTGAATCATGTTCTAAGCTTCTGAACATTATGTATGTGCTTGTAGTGGTATAAACTGTTTAAATTCAATTTTCTTTATTTCTACCCCTAATAGTGGGGAAAGGGGCAACCATGCTCATGTGGTTTTGTTTTTCAGTCCAGCCCTACCTCTCCCACAATGCAACTTGAGTCCCCATAGTATGAAGTCAGCTCGCCATGTCCTTTCATTCAGTCTGTTTTAAGTGTTGAGAGAACTGTTTTGCCTTGTGTTCAGTCAGTCTTTCACTAGCCCTTGACAGCAAGGGCATAGCTACTGATACGCCAGACACACCGTGGCATGTAGCAGTAAAGCCAGGGGGTAGCAGAAGCCAGATGTCCTGCCCGCATTCATTTGTTTCTGTTTTCTTTTCTTTTTGTGGGCTTTTCCCAGCACTCGGAGGCCTTTCTGATGTTTGGGGGGGGCAGGGTCCTGTGATTCATTGGATCTGATTGTGCAATATGTTGCCCACCTCACTCAGGTCCACGTAACAGAATGGAGGTGTGGCACAAGGATAGAAAGGGGCAGAGTGGGGTCAAGCAGGCTGCTTAAATTCCAAGCAGAAATCTGTGCACAGTCACTGCATCAGTCGCTTCGGAACTTGTTAGCGTTGCTATTGCGAACTTACAACTAAAAGCCTGTAACTTGCTTGCTGCTGGCTGTGCTACAGGTGTGTCAGCATCATGTCTGTCGTGGTGGTAGAGTTCGGTCAGGCAATTGGACTCTGGGAGAGTGGGAGGAGAAACTTCAGGAGCGCCGGAGCGAGGGGAGCCTGAGAGTGGAGGATTAGTGCAGCAGTGCTGTCCTGTGCTGCGGCTTTGTCTAGGAGGTTGATAATCAATTAGACTTGGACACCGCCTAGCCGAGCCTGCCAAAGTTGGAGAGAAGAGTGCTGCAGTGTGGCGTGGTGTGTGTGCAGTACAAGATCTGGTGAGCTAGAGAGTGAGTGGTGGTGAGAGCGAGGATACTGAGTCTGAGCTGAGCCGCTGCACTGCTTGTTGCTTGCTGCTGTTGCTTGCTTCTGCTCACTGTAGTCCTACTTTTGCTGATCGATCGTGACTGCTACTGCCAGAAGCCCAGGCTAGAAAGAATTGTTTGCTGCCTTGCTCTGCTCTCATCTCATCAATTGAGTAAGTTAATTTACCTGCTGTCTTTTGAATGTGTTATGTACACTACATAGTAGTATTCAGATCCTTGGCTTGCCTTGAAATCCACAGTGGGGCTTGATTTGGTGGGGAAAACAAATTGACCAACACTGCCAAGAAAACAGGGAACCTCTCTGTCCTGTCTGATCAGCAAAAAAGAGTTGGAGCAACAGTTTGTGTTCTCTTAAACTGGTGGAAGGCTAGTGATTTCCTTTAGCCACACTTACTACATGTCGACCACTGGTTAGTGACCCTGCTTGTTGTTCAATGTTAGCTTTTCCTCCAAAGTCAAACAGACTTATTTATGCCAGCAAGTCTAGATACAAGGCAGTTTCAACTGTGGCCAAAGTGAGCCTATCTGAATGGCCCATATTCTTTTTAGCAACAACAAAAAAAATATATATCTTTGTGCCTCTAATATGGAAAAGGTATTGTCAGACTGTTTGAACTATTAGTGATTGCCTGTAGTAAAGAATCACACTGTTTTTGTTTTAACACAAATGAATTTAGTACAGTCATCGGTGTCCATTTCTTCCCAGTCCAGCCTGGTAGTTTTACCTGCAGAGTCGGACACAAGAACAAAAGTGACATGGTGTAATGCTTGTATATAGTTAAGTATAACTAACAGAAGTGACATGGTGTAATGCTTGTATATAGTTAAGTGTAACTAACAGAAGTGACATGGTGTAATGCTTGTATATAGTTAAGTATAACATGTGCTCTACTTGTGGTTACCTGTACGGTTGTTAAATGAATTTACCGTGTGACAATTACACAGCAGTCAAGTGTACAACTATGCATGCTGTTTTGTGGTAGGGAACTAATTTATTTAAATTAATGTTGTTTTCAGTGCACAGAATACTGTATACCATCTATAACATTGCTTTACTACACCTCTGATGGATGGCCCGCTGTAAAGAAAATACTTGGTTGTACTATTTTATAGGGGAATGTTTTATTTTTTTTTAAACTTAAATAAAAAGAAAAAATACTTTTTTGTGAGAAGGTGCTGTTGGCGGAGCGTGGGTGGTGTTTGTCTGTCCATGGCCCATTAATCAATCTGCCTATGGCTATTCCTTATTTGTGTATGTTGTTGAGCTGTGGCCAGTGGCAAGTGGCATACAGTATGTGAAGCAAGTAAATAAAACAGTGAATACACTGGTAACATGCCTATCAGATATGTACTGTTGTGGGAGTATGTATTGAGAATTTAGTGAAATCATAAGTGGGAAGTGGCATTTTCTGTGTTTATTGATGGAGTACAGTTAAACTCAGTATTTGTATGCAGTAATTATATTTGTGACAACCTAACACAAAGGTGGATTAAAGCTCTGATAGGATTGGGTCTCTCTCTCATCTGCCCTTTAGTCAGAAGGGCCCTGCATTTGTGATTGTTAAACTTGCTGGTTTAATTGTTGTGCCATGTGCTATGCGTCCATCCACTATTAGAGATGATAGAAATCATATGTTGGTTGCATGACACATGTGGGTGTGTGTGTGGGTGTGTGTGTGTGTGGTCTAAGGTTGATGTTGTGCATAGGGGGCCCATGACCATGTAAATCCTGCCCTGGTTGTACCTGGAATACGATGTCCAGTTCTGGAGGCCCCATCCCAGGAAAGACACAAACCAGTTGGAAGCAGCACAGAGAAGAACAACCAAAATGGTGCAGGTCTGCACCTGTGGCCGTTTGAGAAAAGACTTGAGTTAAATATGTACTCTCTAGAGGAAATGAGGGAGAAGGGTGACATGACAGCAACACTGAAGTACCTCAAAGGTATCAATAGGGTACACAAAGATGGCTATTGCATAGAAAGAGACACTCAAGAACAAGAGGTCATGATATGAAGCTGGAAGGGGGAGACTTGGAGGGGATGTGAGGATTTACTACTTTACCAAAAGAGTGGTGGATGTCTGGAACCACCTCCCAGTCAAGGTGGTTGGTATTGAAATGGTAACAGGATTCAAACATGCATGGGATAGACACAAGAGAACATTGTTAACAGGGCAGGGGACGGATAAGGTCAGAGATCAATTATGGTCTGTGGCAGCACAGTAGGTTGGGACCTTAGGTCAGACTTGATGAGTCAGGAAGTCCTTTTCTGCCAACATCTATGTTTCTATTTTCTGAGGACATGACAATAAAATGTGTTGCCTGAAAATTTATTTATTTTATCCCTACCTATCTTGCAAGATAAGTTTTGTTTTCTGAACAAGATTTGGTGGGGGCAGCCACAGAGTGTGTGGCTTGTCCCAGGTGCAAAAATGCCTTGCTATGGTGCTGACACCTACCTCTAAAGGTGCTCACACTGATGTACAAAAGTTCTGGGGAGGGAGGAAAAAAGTGGAGCGCACACACCATAGAATTTCACATGTAACTTACCTTTTATTGCTGAACCAAAAGTGTCAATTGCAGGATGCAGTGCTGAACACCCCTACGTATCACCTGCTTACAGACCTTCTTGTTTATGAACAGAAAGAGCTCACAAAAACTGCCTAGATGGGCTGGTTGCCTTAGAAAAAGTTTATTCAAAATCTGTTTCATTAAACGTCTCTGAAGTGTCCCCTGGCACATAACATAAGGTGGTACTATTTGGTGAGTATGGTTTGCTGCAGTACATATGACAACTCACTATGTTGGCATTTTAAAATGAAAGTATTTTTTCCTCAGGTAACCAGTCCATCTCATCAGTTCCTTTGTGGGCACTTATCTTTGAGAATACCCATCCACAGAAGCTGTGTATTAATACTGTGAAACTGCTTTAGGATGCTGAGACCGCATAGATTGTAATCTGCATGTATCCAGCTCTGCCAATGAGCTGCATGGGTGTGGTGAGTGTAATAGCTTTTTTTTGTTGCATTCCTTGGATTCATGGTTTGCTTGTCAAAACTGAGAAGTGAGTTCTGCATGTTTTTGGATGTTTACTTGTTTCCCCACCAAAAGCAATCTGACTGGGGCAGATAGTTAAACTTCTGTGGCTTCTTACTGGACAAATGCATGGACAGGTGATCTTTGGATAAAGGAATGGCTGCTGACCCTACACCTCCAGGGCAAGAACATTCTGAAATAAAAGTAAAATAGTGAGTACATTAAACATCTAATTTGGGGTAAAGAAGGAAAGGCCAGGTATGCATTTTAGTCTTTTTTTTTTGTTTTTGTTTTTATTCTTTTGGTAAGCAGGTTAGGCCTACTAAGCATAAAGTGCCTGTTTTAAGGGGCAACCTGGGAGCACTGGCAAGGTTAAGTGGCTTGCTTAGATCAGGTGGTACTGAAAAGAAACAGTGCTGTGCTTGTGTGTGCCTACCAGAGCCCTTAGCCTGATACAGGTAAGGGTAGCTGTTATGAGCAATATTGATGCATATTTCTTGAATATGTTAGCATATATGCCAGCTTACTGTATATTACTGATTGTCTCTAGCAGTCCATTCTTGCATAAGTAAAATGGTACAGTAAAGTCTTATGGTAATGGTGACTGCATCCCACAAAAGAAAATATAGTTTTGCACATCTAGTACAGTGCCATGTAGAATCCCATGGAATGTTTGTTATAAATGGCGGCTTTGTTTTTTTTCTCTATCAACCACCTGGAACACTGCTGGCATATCTGCATTCTGTAACCATGGCATGACTGCAGTAAACTCTAGGTAAATTTGTTTCAGATGATGGTAGTAATTAAGGCAGGTCAGCAGTGTTATGCACTGCAGGTTAGTGTTGCTTAATAATGGTCAGGTCAGGAGTTTGATGCTATGGTGGCAGGTCAGGATGTAACTTAAGTGCTGACGCCTGAGGGTAGTATGTTTAAGAATATTTTTCATTATAAAGGCAGGTCATTAGTGTAATGTACTGCAGGTTCTGAGAAGTCCCAGTAGTTGGCTTGGTGACATGTAATGTATTTTTCTCTGCATTAACTCTGGCTCTGCTGCAGATGGTTGTGCCACTGAGGTGATCGTGGCAAGGAGGAGCGGAGTAAAGATCCCAAAGTCTGTTGAAGTGTGCATTTTCCCCAGATTATTCTTGGGAAGGGACTAGGTTGGTGTCCAGGTGATGAAAAGAACATCTACCCTGTATACTCCTGCTGACAAGTGACATGGAACAGCTGGACTGTATGCGTGCCCTTTATTTCGAAGAAAGGGGTATGATGCTTGGCAAGCTGGTTATGATTATTGTATGATATTGGTATTCTGAATCAATGGTCAATGTATGAAATGTCAGTCTGTGAGATTTGGGCTTTGAATTACAAGGTCAGCAGCTGAAACCACAGGATGTAATTAAACTGACCAGGGGAACAAGTTAATTAACTTCCTTCCAGTGGGCATATTACTTATTATGGCGCGCAAAGTCTTTTGAAGTTGAAACAAAATCTAATATTTATGTCAGAAAAGAAAGGGTACTCTGGATGTTCTATCAAGTTTAACTGGACAACATCATTGCCCAGTATGGACCAAAAGGGGAAGGAGTGGTATTGATGGGGGACCTTAATATGCCAGGTACAAACTGGGGAACCATGTCCTCTAAAGTGGCCAAGGAGCAGAGGCTGCTGGATGGCTTTCTGGATGTCTTCTTAACACAGCATGTGATGGAGCCCACAAGGGAGGGGCATGTTCTGGACGTGGTTCTGTCAGATGGGGATCTGGTAAGGGACCTGGTTGTAGAGGATCCCCTGACTGGGAGCGACCACAATACTGTCTGGTTTCAAATAAGCATGGGGGGGAATCTAGGACACTGGCAGTGGACTTCAGGGTGGCAGACTTTGTGGCATGGGAAATATTCTCAAGGATCATCTGAAGGGGATTACATCAATGACAAATGTGGAAAAGAGATGGGAGGCCATAAAATGGGGACTTCATGAAGCAGTCAGAACCTGCGCTAAGGTGAAACGTAAGGGAGCAAGGTCACATAAACCATGTTGGTGGTCCAGTGAGGATCAGGTAGCAGTCAGAGAAAAGAAGGCAGCCTACAAAAATATAAAACAACAAGGGGGGATATGGGTAAGGAAATGTACCATCTTGCATCTAAAAAAGTCACCTGGATGGTGAGGGGGCAAAGTCCAGTAAAGAGCAGAGGCTGGCACAGTGAATGCATGGAGAGGAAAAGGGGTTCTTCTGGTACATTGAGGAGTGGAGAAAAACTAAGGGCCATCTCAGCAGATTGAGATCAGAAGGAGGGTGAGTGGAAGAGGTGAGGGACCAGGCAGAGGTATTAAATGAGTACTTCACCTCTGTGTTCACTAGGAAGGGGGATGGGATATCTACAAAGCAAGGCATGGTGGGGATAGGAGTGGCAGTGAGTGGGATCAAGGGATCAACAGAAATGGAGCAAGAGGGAGGGAGCGGTATCCCAGGGGTGTAACATCAGGATAAGGATAAAAAAACAGTAAGGTGGAGGGGATGGATGATGCTATCTCCACCGAAAGGGTGTGGTTAGTCCTCAAGGCCCTAAAGAAAGACAAATCTCCTGGGTCAGATGGCATTCATCTGACAGTACTATGGGAATTGGCAGACATACTGGCTGCTCAACTGGCAGAGCTCTTCAACAGGTCGCTTGAGAATGGGAGGGTACCTAGGGATTGGCGAGAGGCACATGTAGTGCCAATCCATAAAGGGGGGTCAAGGGAAGTACCAGGTAACTATAGACCCATCAGTTTGACCTCGGTGGTGGGGAAATTAATGGAGAGTATACTAAAGGAATGATTGGGGGTGTACTTGGAGGAGGTGGGAGGTCTGGATAGTCGGCAAAATGGGTTTGTGCCAGGTAGATCATGTCAAACCAATCTTATGGAGTTCTACGAATGGGTAACATCAGAACTGGACAGGGGAAAGCCTGTGGATGTATTATTCTTGGACTTCAGCAAGGTGTTTGACTCTGTCCCCCATAATGGTCTGGTGGAGAAACTGATGGGGTTGGGAATAGGCCCTTTGATGGTCAGATGGATAGAAAACTGGCTAGCTGGAGGCACCTAGAGAGTAGTGGTAAGTGGGGAGCTCTCAAACCCTACAGAGGTCGGTAGTGGGGTACCGCAGGGCTCGATCCTGGGTCCGATTCTGTTTAATGCATACATATCAGACAACAGGAAGGGTATAGGGTGTGAAATGAGTCTCTTCACTGATGACTCCAAGATGGGATCAGTAGTTGAAGGGAAGAGAGGAGGTTGGCCCTGCAAGGGGACTTGGACACCCTGGAAAGCTGGGCTCACTCATGGAAATTAAATTTCAATATCACCAAGTGCAAGGTGTTACATCTTGGGCAGGAAACCCTGAACACAGGTACACCCTGGGAGGGGAGGTGCTGGAGGCCTCAATAGGGGAAAAAGACCTAGGGGTAATGGTGGATGCATGTATGAATAACTCTGAGCAGTGCAGGAGAGCGGCTAGTAAGGCAAACAGGATGTTGGGATGCATCGTAAGGGGATCACCTCTAGGAGCAGGGAAGTGATTCTGCCACTGTACAATGGACTGGTTATACCACACCTTGAATACTGTGTACAGTACTGGAGACCACACTTGAAGAGGGACATACAACTCCTGGAGAGGGTACAGAGGAGGGCAACTAAGATGATACGAGGGCTAGGAGAATTGACGTGTGAGGACAGACTTGAGGAGCTCTGCCTGTTTTCATTGGAGGAGAGGAGAGATGGGGGGACATGACTGAGGTCTTCAAGTACCTCAAGGGAATAAATAGGGTAAACATAGAGGGGATGGAAGGTGGAAGGGTGAGGGGGAAAGAGGAGGATTTTTTTTCACTTAGAGGGTTGTGGACCCTTGGAATGCACTGCCTGGTAGGCTGGTTCAAAGATCCACAGTGGATGGCTTCAAGAGAGGGTGGGACAGACACAGAAAGTGGATGTATCAGATGATGGCCTGGCCCAGGGGGTGGGGATGGATGACAAGGGTTTCTGGAACACAAGGGGGGGAGGGCTTCAGCACCAAATTAGGGATCTGAGGTTCAAGCAGACTCGATAGACCATAAGGCCTAATCTGCTGGCAATTAGTATGTTAGTATGTAAATGAAAAATGCCGGGATTGCTAAGCTCAAAGGAAAAATGGTTGTCATTTAGGAAATGTGTTTTTTGGCACATTATTTAACATGTCTCCCGATAAGGCATGTTTATAATCCTATATTCTAAAAGGAGGAGTTAGATGACTCAAGTGGCTGTGGTTTAGAGCATTGCTTGTGTGAGATGTTTCTCTGCTGACTCATTTTTGAGCACCCAGGCCAGTAATAAAGGTTATGTCAGTGCTATGTAGGTTCTTAATTTTACAAACCTGCAGAGGCCAGCAGGCCGTTTGATCTATCGCACCTGCTCATATTGCATGGGACACAGCTTGAGCAACTGTTAATGCCCCCAACCTCAAATCCTCCCTAAACATTGTCCTTGCCTTCCCCTATGCCAATCCCCAGCCTCTCCTACAGCTAAAGCTGACCACTGTCTTCAACAAGATTCCCTCTTCTGTTCTGGTTGTTCTTTCAAAGTGTCCACCACCCACTCTGAAGTGCTTCCTAACTTCCCTCCAACTTAAACCTCCCCTCCATCTGCTTAAGACAGCACTCTTGTGTTATGGTTACCAATCACTCAACACAAAGACTCCTTGTCCACCTTATTTATCCCTCTCAAGTACTTGAGGTCAAATCATGTCCTCTTTCTCATCGCTATTGCATCTCGTTAGGGAGTTCATGTTCAGTGCCCTCAACCTGACTGGGAAATAGACTAGCCCCCCACACTTTTGCACTAGCTGACCGGTTGTACTTGAAATTTTACCTTTTCCAGGAGACCAGCACAAGCCTGAAGTGCTGCTAAATAATGCAAAGAATAGTTTGCATAATGCACTGCATCTGACATTGTTCACTTACTTTTGTTGCCAAAGGCCAGAATGGTTTGCATTAACCTAAGCAATGCATTCTCTTGCTTACAGTGCCTGCTTTATTTTGTATTTTATTTTATTTTATTGAAATCTAGGATTACAAATACCTTTGAGCAGGAACTGCTCATTTACAAAGGTTCCACGTTGAAGGAATGGGGGGTATACTTACATACAAAGGTCAACATATTAATACATAGTTACACAATAAAAGAAGTAAGAGACTGAGGCTTAGGAAATTCCAATAATTCAAAATGTGCCAAATGTTAGGTAGCATGACATACCAGCCAAGGTCAATCTTAAAGATAAGCACTGCAGGTGAGAGGGGGGGGTATGCAGGCAGGAAAGCCATTGTCGGAGGGTAGAGGGTGAGGGTAAGAGCTCTAAAGGGGAAGAAGGGGAGGGATAAAAGTCAGGAAAAGCCCAAGGGAGAGGAAAGAGAGAGGGGCATGGGGGTGGGCAGGTGAAGCAGATAGAAGGGGGGCAAGGCAGGGATAGGTAGTTGTCAAGACTGAAGTGGAGGGCAGTGAGCGGTGGGCCCCTGATTAGGTGAGGCAGTCACAACGACTAGTTGAAATGAGATGAAGTCAGAGTTGTCTCTTAAAAGGGCCAAGAGCAGCAGCAGCAGTAAGAGTTTCTTTGTTGAGAGTATTGTACCACTGTGGTGCTCTGTGGGCAAAGGCCCTCTGGCCCATGGTAGTCTGGCATCTGGGGACAAGGAAGGGTAGTTGTTGTGAACTTCTAGTTTGCTGGGTGCTGTGGTGGTCAATAAGGAGCTTTTCAATGCCTGGGGGCATGACCCCGAGGAGGAATTATTTGGCTAAGAGGCAGGTTTGATACTGCATCCGGCTGATGAAAGGAAGCCATCCTGCCTGAGTGTACAGGTCACAAGTGTGTGTAAGTCAGTCAGCCCCAGTTAGCAGCCAGCATGCTTTGTTGAGTGCAACTGTAATTCTGTGGAGGGCAGAGGCAGAGGCAGAGCCATAAATTGCTAGCCCATAATCGATGATGGAGGTGACAGAGCTGTTGATAGCTAACTGGAGAGTGTCAGGAGTCATGCAGTGTTTGTGCCTGTATAGCAGGCCTATACTGATGTTGGTGGCTTTGGTGACAGAATCTATGTGCTGATAGTAGGAGAGTGAGCTGTCCAATGTGATACCTAGGTATTTAAAATCAGGAACGTGTTCAAGTAAGGTCCCTCTTTGGTTTAGGATGGTAAGGTCACAGGATTTGTACTTGCTCCAGGCATTGTAGAAGGTCATAACCTTTGTTTTACTGTAGTTCATGACCAGTTTGTGTGACTTGAACCACTCATCGATGCGCATGAATTCAACCTGTAATTGTTTCTCGAGGAGCTCTGCATTTTGGTGGTTGGTGAACATGACTGTGTCATCAGTGTAGAGCAGTAATTTCTGGTAGCACACACTGGGAAGGTCATTGAGGAAGAGGCTGAAGAGTAGTGGTCCCAGGATGGACCCCTGTGGGACTCCTGAAAGGACTGGCTTTTCTTCAGAGGTGACACCGGCAATCCTAACCCACTGGACCCTCTCCCCAAGGTAGCTTGAAAACCAGAGCAGCGCTTCTGCTATGCTGTTAACCATTACTTACTGTTGTCATGGAACCTCGGTCATTTTATTGTAAAATAAGTTGCACAGGGCCCAGGCAGTTGTTGAATACTGAAACACAAGAGTGCATCAGTGTGTATTCTGTCATGGTCTAATACTATAAACAAATATTCAGTCTTTAATATGATGGGATCTTTCATAGCATTACAACAGTGATCCCACTACATCTGGTTCGCGTTTTCGCATCTCTTGTCAGAAGACATTCTTCATTTGTACTAGTCAGGCTATTAATTTGTTTTTTATTTTGAATTATTAAAGGCAGGGGTCAGCTGTGGTTACACAGGAGCAGCGTTGTATACACATGGGTCAGAAGCTCCATGTCAGTGAACAATTTGTCCACTATCAAATCAAATCAAATCATTCTTTATTTATATAAGGCACCTTTCTTAAACCAAGGTGTCTGTACAATATAACATAAAACAATAAAATTAAAACAACATTAAAAATATTCAAAAATCATTATAAGATTTACTAAAAAGGTAGGTTTTCAAAGATCCTTTAAAACGTTGGACAGTCGGGCACTTTCGCACCTGACGAGGTAGAAAATTCCACAGGAATATCAAGGTACAGTACATTCCTTCAATCTCCCTTTCAAACATCTGCTGTATTTGCACATCTTTCCAACAGTCCTATTCTTGTATTTCTAAGGCTAATCTCTTCATTGACAAGATAGATGCTGGAAAACACAAGCAGCCATCTGGAGCACATGTCTGAAAGGCAAAACATGCCAGAATGGAGAAAACTGCAAAGATGTGTAGGGTGATGCAGTCCTTCCTCACTCGAGGTTCATCAGACTCTGGGTAAGAAATGCATACTTGACAATGCATTGTATTATAAAGGGCACTGGCAGATGTTTGGCGCAGTACATTTAAAGTTGGAGCATTTGTGTGTTTCAGGGTTGGCAACATGGAGCCACAGCCCAGGAGTGCCACAGAGAATGCACTGGATAACTGTGCAATGCTCATGGGAGATGACAGAGAAGTTGAAGATTGAACATTGCATGCCGTTATTGAGGAAGCTAATGTCACCTCTGAAGAACTTGCCCTTGACAGCTGTTCCCTGGATGAACCTACCTTGATGGCAGCTGTCCAGAATCAAAGCAGTTCCCAGGAAGAACACACCTTTGAAGCTTTCCAGACAACCAGCTGTCCACTGGAAGTAGTGTTCACAGCGGACACCCCAACTAAGAGCATCCCCCAGGAACTGTATCAGAATCCCTGTAGCACTGAAGTCCTTGGCTGTTTTAATTGGACACATCTTACAGATGCTGAAAAGAAGCAAATTCTAGAAACGCAGTGGCTACCACCACTAGACTTTCACTTTCCAGGGCATCTGAAGGGTCCTGAAGGCCCAGGCCAGCATTTCAGGCATTTTAATGCACAGCTGTTGAATGATTACAGATGTGCAAGGTATTCAAAGATGTTGGATATTGTATTCTGCACTCCATGCTTTGTATTCAGTTCCAGGTGCATGATTCTGGTATCTACACCAATGAGGGATTGGTCCAATGGTAAGAAGACTCTGGAAAGGCACAACAAAGCAAAGGACCATGGGAATGCTGTTGCTAGAGCAGGTGCATTTCTTTCAGTTTGTGCTGGGAAGTTAAGAACAGCAAGCCAATCTCTTCTGAAGTGCGCCAACAAAACAACAGAGAGGACCATGCATGTCCAACGTCGCATAGGTGTGATTATTCTCTTTTGTGGAAGGCAAAACATTGCCCTAAGAGGAAAATCTAGTGTGCTTGACAACTTTAATGCCATGGTACGATACACTGCAGCAATGGATCTAGAGCTACAAGAACACATCACAGCAGCTCCAATGAATTCCACGTACATGTCACTGCAAATTCAAAATGAATTAATAAGGGTAGTGGGACAACAGGTGCAGAGACAAATATTGTGCAATGCAAAGGAAGCAAAATGGTACAGCTTCATAGCAGATGGTACTATGGACATTTTCACAAAGGAACAGATATCTTTATCTGTGTGCTATGTGCATCGTGACGCTTCTGGGAACGTCAAAATCTTTGAAGCTTTTGTGGAATTCACAGAAGGATTTGACAGCACTGGTCAGGGTCTCTCAGAACTGTTTCTATGGTGGTTAACAGCTTGGGGCATGGGTCCAACACTGATGAGAGGACAAGGCTAAGACAAAGGTAGCAGCATGAGTAGTAGATTCAATATCGTGCAAGCAAAGATCAAGGCCCTGAAGCAATGTACACTGTTTACAAGGCTCACAGCCTGAACACTGAAATTGTTCACTCATGTTCCACAAGGCAAATAGCAAATATGTTTGACACTACTAAGAAAATAATCTCAACACTGAAATCAGATTTCATTTAAGCGCCTTAATGCCTTGCTGTTGGAGTTCAGAGAATTCCGCAATTTCTCATCTGACTATGATGATGAGCCAGCAGACCATTTATCATCAATTCCTGCAGCTGGAAACACCAGATGGATGAGTCAAATTGATTCACTGTCAAGATTCAAAGACATGTTTTTGGTGGTAGCCAGCACTCTAGAAAAGATAGCTGAATATGACAGTGAAGGGGACAGACGGTTGGCTGCAATACTGAGATTTGATTTCCTTGTGACATTGTGTAGTGTGGATTTTGTTTTGACCAGAACAAAACCACTCCATCTTTACCTGCAATGGGTCAGCATTGATCTAATTCAGGCCTCTGAAGAAACCTCCACAGTTCTTGAAAGACTGAAGGACATGAGGGAGAGTTCAGAGAAGACACTTGGGGAGCTGTATCACAAGATCATGGCTTTGGAAGATGCTGCGTGTATCAAAGAGTTGGTGCCCCGGACATGTGGAAGGCAAACACAATGCAATAATATCGATGATGCCACAGCTGAAGAATACTGCAGGCGTAATATATTTATTCTGTTTTTAGACCATGTGATTTCTGAACTGCAGGAACAGCTAATTGACTGCCACTCTCGTTTCCTTGCCCAGTACCTTGTGCCAAAAAAACTTGGGTTTCTGCAGGAGGCACAGATGGCAGACTTGTTTTCTGCCTACCAAATGGACCTAAGCAGCTTGGAGGACATTGAAGTGGAGTTGGAACTATGAAACACAAAGTGGTGTGATGTACCTTTGGCAGATAGACCAGATTCAATTCTGATGACCTTACAACAACTAAATCCAGATATTTGTCTGAACATAAATGCCACCTTATCGGTCCTGGCCACCATGCCAGTCAGTGTGGTGAGTGTAGAACGATCATTCAGTGCCTTGCGGAGGATTAAGATCTGGCTCAGAAGCAGCATGAGTGAAGAACGCCTTACAGGACTTGCTCTTCTTCATATACATCAGGATATTGACATTGATGTAGATCGTGTGCTCAAAGACTTTGATCCATGCAAAGACAGAAGAGTTTCAGAAACATAATGGAATTCAGCAATTCAGCTGTGCCACATTAACAACTGGGAATCTTGCATGGGGATCAAGAACTAGGGTAACATCTGGAGTGGCGTGGTGTGGATGAAGAACTGAACATCTGGTGTGGTGGCTGGAAGGCAGAAGGTAATTAAAAGTGGGAAGAAATGTCCCATACAAGCATTGTGGATTTACGTCGCAATGCACAAGAGGCAGCTTTGTATGTATGTGACAGGAAGCAAAACCTGAGCACCGCTGAGGTTACCCAATCCCTCGTTTACTGTAATCTACTACCTGTTATGTTTCAGTTGCTGACTTGGCTGTGGCTATTCCTGAGCTGCAGCAGTACAAGACTACATTTTGATTGGATTGGGAGCTTGGCTCTCTGGTGTGTGTGTGTGTGTGTGTGTGTGTGTGTGTATATGTGTGCCCTCTTGTGTGGTTTTCAGTGGAGTAGTGAACATGCTATGATTTTGTGGTATGGGGCTCTTTGGGGCATAGTGGTTTAAAATTGGTCCAGAACCAAACCCAGAGGTATGGGCTCTTTGCTGTGAATGGTTTAGGTGATGGTTACAGTACTGGAAGCAAAACTCGAGCACAACTGAGGTTGCCCTATCCCTCTTTTAGTGTGTGTGTGTGTGTGTGTGGACCTCTGTGGGACTGGCTATATTGTAACCAAAAGCCAGTCTGTGTGTCTGAAACCTGTTGGTGTGGTGTGCCTGGCATGGTTTGAATGGACCTCTGTGGGACTGGCTACCTTGATCTGGTACTGAGGATTGTCACAATGCAATGTTGTAACCAAAAGCCAGTCTGTGTGCCTGAAACCTGTTGGTGTGGTGTGTCTGGCATGGTGGGAATGGACCTCTGTGGGACTGGCTTGGTGTGGTGTGTCTGGCATGGTGGGAATGGACCTCTGTGGGACTGGCTTCCTTGATGTGGTACTGAGGCTTGTCACAATGCAATATTGTAACCAAAAGCTAGTCAGTGTGTGAAACCTGTTGGTGTGGCATGTCTGATGTGGTGGGAATGGACCTCTGTGGGACTAGCTACCTTTATGTGGTACAGAGGCTTGTCACAATGCAATATTGCAACCAAAAACCAGTCTGTTACACCTTTTGGTGGTGAGGCTAGTGGTGTGCTGGCATATAATACAGAAAATAACCCATAGGGTGAGGAGGGTATGGATGGGGGAGGGATAGCTCACCCTAAAAGGGGGGTAGCAGTGACTCCACATTTGGTGTGCAGTTTAGAAATTCCTGGCTACACCCCTGCTTGACAGGAGTGTAGGCAGATAATTATACAAATGTATACCAGGACTGTGTTTGCTGCCTCATTTGGCACAATTAATACAACTTTTGTATCTCATGACAATGGTTGTTGCCATGCATGGGTAAATACAAATACCATGCATTGCTCCCTAAGACACCCACATACCAGCCCAGAGCCTGGAAAGTTGTATTGTCCTTGGAATGCAAAGACAGTATTAATGACCATTCCTTCTAGTTTTAACTCCTATGAATAAAATTACAGAAAGGTTCAGCATTTTCTTTGTTAGTTTTCATGGAAAAAGGAAGCAGTTCAGAGCCTATTTGCTAGCCCCTTAAATAAAATTGCACATCATGGAGTACTTGGAGTGTGCCTGGCAATACCCATGGCCCTTGAGGTTAGTATACCTTCATTATTGCTTTTGTTTTTTTGTAAGTCAAAACCTCCTGCTAAGTGTTTTATGGACCTTTTCTTTGTAAGCGAAATCTCAGTACTTAGTTTACTACCTTTTTCAAGCAGTGAAACATCTGTTTTGATAGTAACCCTCCTCCACTCAGCCAGAGGTGTAAATTCCTTTTGTTTCCATACCATAACGGTTGATGTCAGCAGTGGCTGAACTGACAGTTACTGATTTACTTGCATGGTCCTCTCACATATGACAGCTTCTGCCAGGCAGTAGCTCATCTACACTTCAGTAGTTTTGATTGAAAAAATTGGGAAACCTCTTGTAAAACGTATGTACTGTAAAAATTTTCCTTAGCATTAGGAAAATGTTACACTGAACTGATTGCCTTCCAAGACTTTTAAGGCAGGCAAACTTCTGTTTTGCCTCCTAGCTGTTAAATGGGCAAGCAATCGTTTATGCTGTAAGCCCTGGATCAATATCAGCCTCCGCAGCCATCAGTATGTTACTCTCATTGAAAATTATAGTTTTCCTTTTGGGGGGGTGCTACCTATGCAAATTCAAAGGTGCATCATAAGGCTCACTATTGTCTTGCAAGTGGTAGGTTTTGTTTTAAGTTACCCCCCCAAGTCTACTGCACAGTCAAAATGTTTCTCTACCTGTGTAGAAACTGTCCCATATGGTTTTAATTTTATAAAACTAAAAACACGGATCACGGGCTGCATAAGTGTAGTGTTCAGGAATGTTTCTATCCAGTTGTGTAATGACATGCTTCAAAATTATGGACAAAAATGAGTGAAGCTTTGAAGAGAAAGTGTGCATTGTAGTGTAGAATCTTGATGCACTCTGAATTTTATATATAAATAAAGTTTTACTTACTTAAAGTAAATTAGAGGACTGCACATTAGTGATGGGACCCTTCAGCTGCACAGGTTCAGATCCTCTGAAAGGGAAAAGCCTTTTTTATTCCTGCATAATTAATTAGGTGTTGGTGATCCACTGGACTGACAGCCACACAGCAATCCCCCTGCAGCTGTCAGCAACACTAAACTGTAGCCTGTATGGGTAATGCCCTGCAGCCACTGAATCTTCTTGGTCACCCTTCTCTGTACTATCTCCAGCCTATCTTATTCCCTTGCAGGTGGGGTTTCCAGAATTGAAATCCATTGCACTGAACTCCCTTCTGCACATACGGGGCTATGATGCCCCCTTTTTTACCCAGTTTATCTCTTCTAAATAGTTTGTACCCCTGAAGTTCCACGACTTAGCGATGCCCCTCCATCCACCATGTTTCTGGTACTGCTATTAGCTCTGAGTTGTCCATCCCCCACCATCGCCTTCAGGTCTGCCATTTTGTTCCATAGGCTCCTGGCACTGACTTGAATTTCTGTCCACCCCCCCACCCTTATTGTACCCTGTCCCATGCCTCACATGCTGGCAGAGTGCAGGCTGGGTTGTCCCAGTTAGGTTCGAGGATCCCCTTCTGCCATGTACTGCATTCCCCACTGTCTAGTTTAAATATATGCAACTATATGCTGTGCGCATGGCATGCAGCTCATTAACTGCTGATGTCATAGTCACCTGAAGACAGCTTTCCAGGGTACTGAATTAAGGACTGCTATAGTCTTGGGGTCAAATGGTTGTTCCAGACTGGCTATTAATGCTGACGCCCCATGATGGTAACAGCTCAATCATGGAAGCATGCAGATAAATGTACCACTTAAAGACATTTCTGCATATTAGGTGAGAAGCCAAAGAAGCACACCTAGCAGGTAAAAGGTAAGGTGACAAAGAGGCATGATGTCACTCAAGGGTGGAAGACATAAGGCCTAGAGAGTGTAAAGCGGGTCCAATAATGCAACAGGGCTGAGCACACAGCCAGCGAGGGACTAATAATGTTCTTGTCACACAAGATATTAAACTTCCTCCATTTGTAGGAATAGGTTATCTCAGACTAAGGTTTCCTACAGACCCTGTGCACATCCCCTAAGAGTTGCTTATCTACATACTCCAAGTCTACCAAAGCCATGCCTTATGGTGGTGCAGATCATGGCTTGACACATTTTTTAATGAGGTACTCGTCAACGGACAAGTGGCTTGTCCAGCAGTAGATGTCCCAGTGCATGAGTTGGTGGTCTAGGTATAAAATGGCATATTTTCTATAGACAGTATAAAAATACAAAAACCCTCAATGGGTGTATTGTAGTACCAGTTATTTTGTGTTGTAATAAACAATAATGAGAATATTGCTATGATTTTTTTCTGATAGCATGGAGAGGATTATGACAGAAGTACTGTAGCTTCAGCAGCGAGCCACAGCAAGTGTAGTTGCAGAAGCAGGTATTACCTGAAGCACAGTGAGAACATCCTGCTTCAGCAGTACAGCATCAGCATCAGCATCCTGACAAGTTATAGGAAGGAGCTAGCTCCTGCTGGAACATCACATTCAGTGCTATCATCAGCACTAGTGACAACCTCAGGGACGTTCTACTGGGAATCAACAGAACTTGTTGAACTCGCATGGCCTTGAATGTGGCATATGCCAGGACCAGAGAGTAGCCAGTGCTTGAAAGCTTGATCAGCATCAAAGCCATCTAATGCAGGACCTTCAACTGCTTTATGCCTGAGTGACTGGAGTGTGTCATCAGCCAGACTTGTTCTTGTTTGTTTTTCTGAATGGAGAATACTCTCTCACATTTAGAAGTAGACACACTCACAGCTGGTAACATTTCTATTAGGTCAAGGATGTGAGCAAGTTGGTCTGCCTCTCTCACAATAGTCGTGAATACACTTGCAGATATGGCTTATCAACTGCAAACTTAAGCATTGCTTTTAAGGTAGCATACTTTGTTTTTATACTGGTTATGTGATCTTCAGAAAAAGTTGCAAAAGTAATCTAACAGATTAAGTCATGCCATATTCTACTAGTTCTTCTCATGGTAGATCATAGTTTTTGAAATCGGAACAACTGAACCATTTTAGAGGATCCTCCTATAAATTTTTAAAACACTAGTCAATGTAAGATACTGCTGCATGTATTAAACTGTGCAGCTGTGTATGAGTCATAAAATTTACTTCTGGACAGTTCCCTTTGGAGGTAAAAGGAACAATCTTGACCTCACTGCCACTTTTTGGTAAATGATAGTTCATGCATTTCTCTGCAGAATGATATTTGTTTAGAAACGATGTCAGACTTACCAGGTTTTATTTTTAGCTCAATCAACTAGAATAAGTATGTCTTGACGAGTTGTGGTATTCTAATATTAGCAGGTCATCCTTTGAAATTCAAGCGATAGATTTTTCAATATTGGAAAAACACCTTGAATAAACAGTGACTTTACAAACTATACTGAATGTACATCTCTCAGAAGTGCATTTGCTTTGGCTCCATCATTACCAGCAGTGTTAAATGTTTGAGAATTTGAACTACTGTGGGCAGGTTGACTTGAGCTGCATGAACTGAACATGTCTTACTTTCAAATCAGTGACCTTGCTTTATTGTACTGAAATGAGACAGCTTAGTGTTTACGAAAGCTAATATTTCCTGCAGTTCCCCAAGTTTCTTGGGGCTGTAGTGGCACAACTTAAGAATAAATCCTTTCAAGGTTTTGACTGCACCATCAACAGAACAGCCATGTGACCTAACCACACCAGGTGTGGTACATCCCCCACATGTACCCACACCCTGCCATGGTATATTGCTTAAATATGTCAAAGGTCTTGCAGATAGCAGTACAGATGCAATCATATAGAGTGTGCAAATGTATTACTTCATTCTGTTCTGTTGATGGCACAGTCAAAATAGTTACATCTGAGTTAATTAAAGCTGTAGCTAAGAACATTCTAATGCTGATTGAGTTTTTAAAGCAATAAGCTCTGCACTGGAGTCTGATCTTTCCTTTATGGACATTAACGATGGGAGGAAGCTTGGGTCGGTTCTCATCCCTTACAGAAATACAGGTGTGCAGTGTACATGCAGAATGCATGCCACATGCTTAATTGTGCAATGTTTGCATGCTGGTCTCATACACAAAGTGAACCTAAGTGAATCAAGTTTAAAAGCAAATCAGGTTCACAAACTGCAAGCTTGACATGTGCACAGCAGCTAAGCTGGTGTGAACATCTTCAAAAAGTTACATCAGGATAGCATGTTACAAACTTGACATGAGTGCAGCAGTTAAGCAGATGTGAATATCATTTAAACATCACTTCGGGTTCACATGCCACATGCTTCCCATGCAAGTAGCAACTAAGCTAGTGCAAATCTCATCTAAAAATCCACATCAGTTTCTATTTCTATACTGCTAGCAATTAGTCTTTATATACATTTTTATTTGAATTCCACAAAAATTAAGTAAACGCATTAATTCTGATCCTTTTGCAAGTTGTTTAATGACTACTGATTTTTGTCATTAAATTACCATTAATTTGTAAAGCATTGTTTGCTTGCTGTATTAAATGCCTAGGATATAGCCAGCCAACATCCCCCATTCCAGATGTATGAAAAGGAGCCTCTGTGTTGTGAAACCTATCCATTTTTGTTTTGGACCATGCAAATCCCTTATGAATATTTAGTGCTACAAATGTGTGTTCTCCATGACTGTTTTATTTCACTCAATGTCCCTTTAACATTCTATATTGAGCATATACAGTATGGCCATGATCAACGCTCTTTGTGCTGAGTAGAGTCTTAGAAGAATGTATCATACCTCATATTGTATCACTGAAATGAATGACATGGACATTCAAAATAAGGGACAATGAGGGACACTAACTCACATGATGACCAGAACACATCATGAAACATGGAGATACAGTACCTCAGAACACAGTGGAAAGCATTGCATTAGCACCTGAGAACAAATTTCTACATTAAGCAGTGGTGTCATTTAGGTAGGGCTGAGTGTGGCAGTTGCTTCCCCACCCCCATATTTGTACCTAGGTCATTTTTCTGGTGTGGCAAATAATGGCTTTAAATTTGGATTTAATCTTTCGCACAATAAGTGCCCACCTGGCATGTGTGTGCTCATGCTATAGGCACTCTTCAGACTTGACTGTGTCTCATGTGATGTGGTTGAGCTTCAGCCAAGAAAAACAGCATGAGTCATACAAGTGCGACGCTGTCTTCCCCCCACATAATAGACAGACTGCACACTACAGCTTGGAAGAGTCAGTGAGAACTTAACTCTCTTTGGCAGTGTTATGGCAGCATATTTTTTTTGGTCCACTCTTAGTGAGTCTGCATCTCCCCTGGTGGCTGAAGGGGCACAGGGTGAGCTAGAAGCTAACTCAAGAATAGGCTACCTACTTATTCAACTAGGCTTTCCCTGCAAAAAAAAAACAGCATTGTACAGACCCCCACAACAGCAAGCTTAGCATCAGAGGTGACAGTACTGTGGGAGGCCTTCATATGCCTTGATCAGTGCAGTGTGGCAGCAGCCACAGCAACAACGAAGCAAGTATCAAGCAACCCAGGTTGGGTGGGTTCAGATGGTGAGGTGACTTTGTTGTGACAATGTTGGGGACCTGTGATGGTTGGTTCTAGCATCCAGCTTCTGACGACAGAGAGTGGGGAGAGCGGACTTAAAACAGGGCTGGTGGACTATGCCAGCGTGCAGGTTCTGACCATATGGCTGGGTAAGTAAAAGTAAATAATTTTTTTATGTGGGAATTAGGGAGGGCAAAAGGATGGAAATATTGATGTGTTTTTCACATTTCTTCACCTTAAGGGATGTGTATTGAATGGAATGGAGTCAGGGAGTTCTTTTTTTGGGGGGGAGCCGAACTTCATTAATGAAGCCTTAATCCACTGCACTATATTGTCACTGGAATAGAGGGGAGATACAGTGGTGGCCAGCACCCTCATGCCAGAAGTGCAGGGGTGGGCCAGGAGCTAAAGGGGTGCCCATTAACAGCTTGCATCAAAAGGATTGCTGGCTGATAGCTGCTGGGACCGTGGATTGAGAGGACGGAGAAGCCCATACTGTGCTGCCTGCCATAAGGGCCCTGGCCCTAGGTAAACCCAGTCCCTGGTACATAAAGTGTGTTCCTCGTGTATTTGCTGTGTTTAATGTCTGCCTTGGTCACACCCTGGGATGTTAGTGACCCCAACTGACTGAAATAATTGTATCGGGGTCGGATCAGAGGTTGCAGCAGGTTCTGAACATGCCTGACCTGCACCCACCAAAGACACCTACCCGTATTGGGGCTGAACTTTCATGCCCTGCATCCTTGCCAGTTGTCGCTTGAACTGTCCCTAAAGGGGTTCAAACTGCCTGCCCCCTCACCAACTGTATTGAGACACTTCAGCTCTCTCTGTCCACCCCCAGTCTGTGCTGTTGCTGTGGGGGATTGGACAGGCTGCCCAGGGGTGGTAGTCCCATCTGCCAACTGATTGCCCTAAGAAGACTGCAATCACTTGCATCCCTGATGTCAGGGTCACCCGTCTTTCAGCCAAGCATCCAGTGCCTTCCGACCAGCCTACCAGCAACCACTGAAATTGACGAAGGCCTGTACTAGCTAGCATAGCAGTAGTCAGTACCCCACCCGCTTAGTCAGCTTAGGAGCCGTCCCAGCTCACAGTAGTGAGGTGCCCCCTCCCCAGAAGTCCATGATCAGAAAATTGCCCGATTTTAGTTTTGCTCTTTCGAGGTGGCCATGGCTCCCTTCCCCGGCTGGGTGGCACTGCATCCAAAGCCTGCCAGATGACCCACCATCAAAGGACATCGCCTCAACCGTCTTCCATCCTCTCATCGCCTGCATTTCCAGCTCTGGACCAACCTGCATCTTCTTCATCTTCTTACTCTTCATCTTCATCCTCATCCTCAGCTTGCTTTCTTCAGCCCTCCTACTGGCCAACAAGGCCAATCAGTCACTCAGGTACTGTACCCCATTCTTCAAAGCTAGCTAGCCACCACCTGCGCTGCACCAAAAATACTGCTCCTCCTATGGGACTGTCAGACTATAACTGGGGTGCCTTTCTGAGTAGCCTTGGCCAAGGTGGTTAGGTCTTGATAAAGTATTATTATTGATGTCTGCAGATGAAGGGCACCAGGTGATCCTTTTAATGGTACCTTATGTGCTGATGTTATGTATGACTGTTTACCTTTACTTTCAATGCTCCTAGACCTGTATAGTTGCCTTTTATCAACAAATATTGTTGTTGTGCATAACAATCACTGTTAGTGCCTTGTACCTTGCAATCACATAACCAATTTCTTTCCAGCGTAACTAGTGGCTGTCCCAATAAATGTTTGCTGTTTGCACCTGGAACTGTTGTGCCTGCCTCTCATTGAACAGAAGAGATGCATCACCCTCCTAAGTCAGGTCGTCACACAAGTAAGAGACTTTTCACTTATATCTATACTTGGTGTGTTGTCTGGATCAGCATGGCCATACACGCTACATTGTGTGTGCATGGGGGGGACTGGCAATGTTGGTGTATGTCACCTTATTGCTACTTTTGTGTTTAGGGTTACCTCCTGTTCCAATTTTCGGACGACATTCCTGATTTGGGCAGTTGTGTCATGTAAAAAACATGAAAAATACTACATCTTGACGTTATAGTAGAAAAAAACATTTTCTGACTTTCCTCTAAATGTTGAAAAAAAAATAATACCTTAACTAAAATACCTTAAAATGAGAGGATGGTCACTGGAATTTATTCCTCTGACACCATCTCCCTGTCCTGGGGGGTGCCGCAGTGCTCCATATTGGCTCCCATGTTGTTCGCAGTGTATATGCTGCCATTGGGAGATATCATCAGATGATACGGCTTGAGTTTTCACTGCTATGCAGATGATACTCAGCTGTGTATGTCTTTTGTGCCCGGACAGGTTGATGCAATCTCTGTGCTAAATGGTTGTCTCTCCGAGATCAGAGACTGGATGAACTCGAGCTGGCTGAGACTGAATCTGGATAAGACTGAAGTGTTGGTTGTGGACCCGGGTTGCCCGGGGGGGTGGGTTTTGGGGCTGGGCACATGTCGGGCCTATGGCATGATGAAGTCCAGCTCACTACCTCAGACCGAGTACGTAACCTGGGCTCTATTATTGATGGTCTGACCCTGAAATCTCAGGTGTCGGCTGTGGTTAAATCCTCATTTTACTATCTGGTAAATATTGCCCAGGTGAAACACCTGGTTCGTTCGGGTGACCTTCCAACATTGGTTCATGCCTTCATTACTACCCGTCTTGACTACTGAAATGCCCTCTACCTAGGGCTATCTGGGGTTGATATCCACCACTTGCAGCTAGTCCAGAATGCTGCAGCCAGGCTGTTGACTGGCACTTCCAGGACCAATCATATTACGCCTGTGCTACGCGAGCTGCACTGGCTGCCAGTTCAGTGGTGGATCACCTATAAGGTAGGCTTGCTTACCTTTAAGGCCCTACACAAACAGGGACCTGACTACCTGAAAGATCTCTTGACTCCCTACTCCCCCAGTCGTCCTCTCCAATCCACCGAAGAGGGATTGCTTGATGTTCCCAGGGTTCATTTGAAAACTTCTGGGGTTCACGCTTTTTCATTTGCAGCACCTACCCTGTGGGACTCTCTACCTCATTGCTTAAGAGAATGCCTGACCGTCAATAGTTTTAAAAATTGTATTAAAGACTTATTTACTGTATTTTCTTAGGCTTATCCAGACTGATTTTAAATCATTTATACTGTTGTTGTTTTGTATACTCTGGCTTATTGCTGTACAGCACCTTGATTTCGAAAGGTGTTTTATAAATAAAATATTGATTGATTGATTGATACAGAACACTGCGGCATTGGGCCTCATCACGCCCCTGGGCAGTCCGGTATAACCCAATACCACCCACCCTGTTGGGTATTATTGCTTACATAGTAGCTGCATGATTTCCTGCCTCACAACTTCCTGACTGATATACTGCACCCATTGATATATTGATAAAGGGTCTTTGTGAGTTAGCAACCATACTGGACTTTGTTGGCACTACGACGTGACATCCATATTGAGATTGCTGGTCTCATAAAGGTTTTATGGCCACTGTGTTGTCTCTGCTACCACTTAGAGCCAGACATACTGTACAGTAACAACTCCTGGGAAAAAGCAGGGTTTTCACAGTTTCTGTCATTGACACAATGTCATCCAATGGCAGTTCCTCTAATTTGCCAGAAGGAAACAGTGTTCTCCACTCCAGTGGGCAGCATTGTAGCTACTGAGAATACAGACCTGGCTGTTTCAAAATAAAAAGATTGGAAGAGGAAACACTATTTATTCATGTGCATGCCTGATCTTATCATGCTGGGGACCCACAAACACACATTATCATTTCAGCATCTGCTGGGTTTAAGGGCACAATCTACAAATGACAAACATGCCTTCCACAGTAATGGAGAGCAAGCAACAGCAACAGAATGACCCACTATCCATGCAGAGCACTCTTAGACAGCCTTAGGTGGAGATATGGATTGTGGTAAAGTCCCTTTACTCTGAATTCCATATTTCTCATGGAGTATGTGGTGGTGGTTATCAGGTAGTGGTTAAAAGGTGCATCAATGGATGCAACCCACATCAAATTTGAACTGTGCAGTGTCCCAGGAGAGAATGCAAATTATCTGAGCAGCATTCCATCTGCACGTATTGTATGCACCCACTGGCATGACACCAAATGACACCTCTGGCCTCAATAGGCCCCTACCTTCCACCGTGCTAGCCATCTTAAATTGCAAGGAGTGCTGGCAAGCTCAAATTGATCATTTCTTTTGAAATATTTGCCCAAAGATGACATGATAGACAGACCGTGATGTAATGACGTATCCCACAGTCACCTGATCCATTCAGAGCAGAGAAGCAACTCTGTTATGCACCCATTCTTATTCATTGGATGCCCATTTTCTAGTTTAGTTCCACCCCTTGCACTACTCCTAGTCCTTGTGTGGAACGTTAAGAGAGGATAAGCTGCAAATCAACTAGGGTCTGCAGTATTGTATTAGGTATGGAAAAGGGGCAAACTAGTTGAGCCACACAGACCTTATCTTCAGTCTCCATCTATGTTTTTCTATAGTATATGTTTATATATACTTAGGTCATGTTGAGCAACATGTTTAGAAGTTATACAGTACCACATTCCCTCTGAAGGTTATTAAAAATGATCTACAATAAATGCATCATTTAGGTTAAAGCATCAAAACTAGGGAAACGTGACCTTAGGGTTCCCAAGAACAAGAACCCACCCCCACCCTGCAAGCTGGAACAGGTATGAGGGGTGTGTCTTGGGGTTGGGAACATTAATGCCAGTAAGATAAGATTAGTACAGTATAGGAGACTGAAGGGGGAGGTTAGGGTCTCATGTCCCTACTGTTAATGCTTTAACCCTAATGGTACATTAACATAGCTGTTTTTGCAGAAACTTTCCTTACTTTTTGGGAAAGTGTAATTTCCCTATTTTGATTGAATTAACCTCTATGGTGCATTTATGTAGTTTTTGCAGAGAATCTCAATACTTTTAAACAAAGCATAATTGTAGGCTTATTGCGTTGTTGGAGAGCAAAGCCCTCCAGTCAATAAGTTCTGCAAATCACCAAAGTGAAGAGTTAACCCTAATATAGAGATGAGACCACACCGCTATAATTTGAAGATCTGTGTCAGCGTTGACCTTAAAAATGTATACGCAAGTTATTTTTCAACAAAGGACACATGTTTATCATTTCTAAATCTTTTAATTATAATGGTAATATCACATTGCTGACTGGAACTGTCTGTAAAACATGAATGGAATTTTAAGCTGCATCACATTCTACAGTACTCTTTCATTAAAGGAGAACTAAAGGCAAAAACTGAAAAAAAAAATATGTATTATACCATGTTCTAAGCTTCTGAACATTGTGTATGTGCATGTAGTGGTAAAAATTGTTTAAATTCAATTTTAATTAATTCTACCCCTGATAGTGGGGATAGGGGCAACCATGCTCATGTGGTTTTATTTTTCAGTCCAGCCCTACCCCTCCCACAATGCACCCTGAGTCCCCATAGTATGACGTCAGCTTGCCATGTCCTTTCATTCAGTCTGTTTTAAGTATTGAGAGAACTGTTTTGCCTTGTGTTCATTTAGTCTTTCACTAGCCCTCGACAGCAAGGATGTAGCTACCAATATGCCAGACACACCATGGCATGTAGCAGTAAAGCCGGTGGGAAGCAGAAGCCAGATGTCCTGCCCGCATTCTTTTGTTTCTGTTTTGTTTTCTTTTCGTGGGCTTTTCCCAGCACTCGGAGGCTTTTCTGATGTTTGGGGGGCAGGGTCCTGTGATTCATCGGACCTGATTGTGGAATATGTTGCCCACCTCACTCAGGTACGCGTAACAGAATAGAGGTGTGGCACAAGGATAGAAAGGGGCAGAGTGGGGTCGAGCAGGCTGCTTAAATTCCAAGCAGAAATCTGTGCACAGTCACTGCATCAGTCGCTTTGGAACTTGTTAGCGTTGCTAATGCTAACTTGCTACTAAAAGGCTATAACTTGCTTGCTGCTGGCTGTGCTACAGATGTGGCGGCATCATGGATGTCGTGGTGGTGGAGTTCGGTCAGGCAATTGGACTCTGGGAGATTGGGAGGAGAAACTTCAGGAGCACCGGAGTGAGGGGAGCCTGAGAGTGGAGGATTAGTGCAGCAGTGCTGTCCTGTGCTGCGGCTTTGTCTAGGAGGTTGATAATCAATTAGACTTGGACACCGCCGAGCCGAGCCTGCCAAAGTTGAAGAGAAGAGTGCTGCAGTGTAGCGTGGCGTGTGCACAGTACAAGATCTGGCAAGCTAGAGAGTGAGTGGTGGTGAGAGCGAGGATACTGAGGCTGAGCTGAGCCGCTGCACTGCTTGTTGCTTGCTTCTGCTCACTGTAGTCCTACTTTTCCTGATCGATCATGACTGCTACTTCCAGAAGCCCAGGCTAGAAAGAATTGTTTGCTGCCTTGCTCTGCTCTCATCTCATCAATTGAGTAAGTTAATTTACCTGCTGTCTTTTGAATGTGTTATGTATACTACATAGTAGTATTCAGATCCTTGGCTTACCTTGAAATCCACAGTGGGGCTTGATTTGGTGGGGAAAACAAGCTGACCAACACTGCCAAGAAAACAGGGAACCTCTCTGTCCTGTCTGATCAGCAAAAAAGAGTTGGAGCAACAGTTTGTGTTCATTTAAACTGGTAGAAGGCTGGTGATTTCCTTTAGCCACAGTTACTACATGTCTACCACTGGTTAGTGACCCTGCTTGTTCAATGTTAGCCTTTCCTCCAAAGTCAAACAGACTTATTTATGCCAGCAAGTCTAGATAAAAGGCAGTTTCGACTGTGGCCAAAATGAGCCTATCTGAATGGTCCATATTCTTTTTAGCAACAACAAAATTAAAAAATATATCTTTGTGCCTCTAAAATGTAAAAGGTATTGTCAGACTGTTTGAACTGTTAGTGATTGCTTGTAGCAGAGAATCACACTGTTTTTGTTTTAACACAAATTAATTTAGTACAGTTATCGGTGTCCATTTCTTCCCAGTCCAGCCTGGTAGTTTTACCTGCAGAGTCGGACACAAGAACAAAAGTGACATGGTGTAATGCTTGTATATAGTTAAGTATAACAAGTGCTCTACTTATGGTTACCTGTATGGTTGTTAAATGAATTTACCGTGTGACAAGTACACAGCAGTCAAGTGTGCAACTATGCATGGTGTTTTGTGGTAGGGAATTAGTTTATTTAAATTAATGTTGTTTTTAGTGTACAGAATAATGTATACCATCCATAACATTGCTTTACTACTACCACTGATGGATGTCCTGCTGTAAAGAAAATACTTGGTTATACTATTTTAAAGCAGAATGTTTTATTTTTTTTTAACTTAAACAAAAGGAAAAAATACTTTTTTTGTGAGAAAGTGCTGTTGGCGGATCATGGGCGGTGTTTGTCTGTCCATGGCCCATTAGTCAATCTGCCTATGGCTATTCCTTATTTGTGTATGTTGTTGAGCTGTGGCCAGTGGCATAGAGTATGTGAAGCAAGTAAATAAAACAGTGAATACACTGGTAACATGCCTATCAGATATGTACTGTTGTTGGGAGTATGTATTGAGAATTTAGTGAAATCATAAGTGGGAAGTGGCATTTTCTGTGTTTATTGATGGAGTACAGTTAAACTCAGTATTTGTATGCAGTAATTATATTTGTGACAACCTAACACAAAGGTGGATTAAAGCTCTGATAGGATTGGGTCTCTCTCATCTGCCCTTTAGTCAGAAGGGCCCTGCATTTGTGATTGTTAAACTTGCTGGTTTAATTGTTGTGCCATGTGCTATGCGTCCAACCACTATTAGAGATGACAGAAATCATATGTTGGTTGCATGATCCCTGTGGGTGTGTGTGTGTGTGTGTGTGTGTGTGTGTGTGGCCTATGGTTGATGTTGTGCATAGGGGGCCCATAACCATGTAAATACAGCCCTGGTTGTACCTGAAATAAGATGTCCAGTGTAAGCAGCACAGAGAAGAACAACCAAAATCATGCAGGTCTGCACCTGTGGCCTTTTGAGGAAAGACTTGAGTTAAATATGTACTCTCTAGAGGAAATGAGGGAGAAGGGTGACATGACAGCAACACTGTGGTACCTCAAAGGTATCAATAGGGTACACGAAGATGGCTATTGCATAGAAAGAGATGCTCAAGAACAAGGGGTCATGATATGAAGCTGGAAGGGGGAGACTTAGAGGGAATGTGAGGATTTACTACTTTACAGAAACAGTGGTGGATGTCTGGAACCACCTCCCAGTCAAGGTGGTTGGTACTGAAATGGTAACAGGATTCATACATGCATGGGACAGACACAAGAGAACATTGGTAACAGGGCAGGGGAAGGGATAAGGTCAGAGATCATTTATGGTCTGTGGCAGCACAGTAGGTTGGGACCTTAGGTCAGACTTGATGGGTCAGGAAGTCCTTTTCTGCCAACATCTGTTTCTATTCTCTGAGGACACAGCAATAAAATGTGTTGCTTGAAAATTTATTTATTTTATCCCTACCTATCATGCAAGATAAGTTTTGTTTTCTGAATAAGATTTGGTGGGGGCGGCCACAGAGTGTGTGGCTTGTCCCAGGTGCAAAAATGCCTTGCTATGGTGCTGACACCTACCTCTAAAGGTGCTCACACTGATGTACAAATGTTATGGGGGGGGGGAAGTGGAGCGCACACACCATAGAATTTCACATGTAACTTACTTTTTATTGCTGAACCAAAAGTGTCAATTGCAGGATGCAGTGCTGAACACCCCTACGTATCACCTGCTTACAGACCTCCTTGTTTATGAAGAGAAAGAGCTCACAAAAAACTGCCTAGATGGGCTGGTTGCCTTAGAAAAAGTTTATTCAAAATCTGCTTCATTAACCGTCTCTGAAGTGTCCCCTGGCACATAACATAAGGTGGTACTACTTGGTGAGTTTGGTTTGCTGCAGTACATATGACAACTCACTACGTTGGCATTTTAAAATGAAAGTATTTTTTACTTAGGTAACCAGTCCATCTCATCAGTTCCTTTGTGGGCACTTATCTTTGAGAATACCCATCCACAGAAGCTGTGTATTAATACTGTGAAACTGCTTTAGGATGCTGAGCACTCTCCCGGGTCAGTAACATGCCCCGTATCCTTGACCCCCACAGGAGTGATACTGTCACACAAGAACAACGGCGTATTCCACTAGTTCTTCCTTTCCATCAGAGCACACCTTCTCTTCACAGGATCATCACTAGTAACTTTCCCATTTTGCAAACTGACCCTAACATTGGTGCTTCCTTTACAGAACCACCTATTGCCTCCTACTGCCGGCCACCTAACCTGCGCAATCTCCTGGTAAAAGCAGCCTACCCACTCCTAACAGTTCCTCCCCAGGTACCAAACTCAACAGGGCTCGCTGCTACACCTGCAAATTTATTTCCAGTGTAACTGAGATCTGGGGCCTACAGGTGTTTTCACATCACCAAGGAGTTCTCATGCACCTCCACTAATGTAGTGTACTGTATTCTTTGCAGGAGGTGTTCAGCTATGTACATCGGAGAAACTGGTAGGCGTCTTGCTGACCGTTTCAGGGAACATTACAGAAGCGGTCAGGAATGGTGAAACTGCTAAACCCATTGTATCCCACTTTATCTCCAGGGACCACAATGTCAATGACCTTTCTGTTTGTGTCCTTCAGCAGGCTTCCGGATCCTAACCATAGAAAAACATGGAAGCCAAGCTGATCATCTGCCTTGGCTCCCAGCAGCCCTCTGGTTTAAATGATAGACTTATTTTCCACTAACATCTTTCAGCCTCCCTTTTTCCCTAAAGTCAATTTGTTTTTGTACTGATTTAATTTTCATTTTCACCATATGTCTCCATTTCTGTCTCCTTCTCACACATTTGTCACCTTTCAGCCTTCTTACAAGGCCCTGTTAATCAGTCTCTACCTGGGAACTTCCCCAGCTCTTTCTCTCCCATTATGTTTTATCTTTCCCATCATCACCTTTTTGTTTCACAGATTCTCTCTCTTAATCTTACCATTTATCACTTCTTCTCCCTTAGCCTCCCTCTTCTTCTTTCTCCACATATACTGTATATCTCTCACATTTTACCTCTCCTCTACACTAACTTTTTTTTTTCTCTTTTAGATATTTCCTGAAGAAGACCTAAGGTCGAAACGTAGATTTTTAACTCTGTTTTCTATTTTCAGCGTGCATTTAATATAACCATTTTGTTTTGCTTTTAGACCACATGCTGGCGCAGCGCCTTGTCTTTGTTTTTTTAGGATGCTGAGACCGCATAGATTGTAATCTGCATGTATCCAGCTGTGCCAATGAGCTGCATGGGTGTGGTGAGTGTAATAGCTTTTTTTTGTTGCATTCTTTGGATTCATGATTTGCTTGTTCTAAACCGAGAAGTGAGTTCTGCATGTTTTTGGATGTTTACTTGTTTCCCCACCGGGGGCCGATAGTTAAACTTCTGTGGCTTCTTAGTGGACAAATGCATGGATAGGTGATCTTTGGATAAAGGAATGGCTGCTGACCCTACACCTCAAGGGCAAGAACATTCTGAAATAAAAGTAAAATACTGTGTACATAAAACATCTAATTTTGGGTAAGAAGGAAAGGCCAGGTATGCATTTTAGTCTTCTTTTTTTGTTTTTGTTTTTATTCTTTTGGTAAGCGGGTTAGGCCTACTAAGCATAAAGTGCCTGTTTTAAGGGGCAACCTGGGAGCACTGGCAAGGTTAAGTGGCTTGCTTAGATGAGGTGGTGCTGTAAAGAAACAGTGCTGTGCTTGTGTGTGCCTACCAGAGCCCTTAGCCTGATACAGGTAAGGGTAGCTGTTATGAGCAATATTGATGCATATTTCTTGAATATGTTAACATAAATGGCAGCTTACTGTATATTACTGATTGTCTCTAGTAGTCCATTCTTGCATAAGTAAAATGTTACAGTAAATCCTTATGGTAACGGTGACTGCATCCCACAAAAGAAAATATAGTTTTGCACATCTAGTACAGTGGCATGTGGAATCCCATGGAATGTTTGTGGTAAATGGCTGCTCTGTTTTATTTCTCTATCAACCACCTGGAACACTGCTGGCATATCTGCGTTCTGTAACCATGGCATGACTGCAGTAACCTCTAGGTAAATTTGTTTTAGATGATGGTAGTAATTAAGGCAGGTCGGCAGTATTATGCACTGCAGGTTAGTGTTGCTTAATAATGGTCAGGGCAGCAGTTTGATGCTATGGTGACAGGTCAGGATGTAACTTAAGTGCTGATGCCTGAGGGTAGTATGTTTAAGAATATTTATCTTTATAAATGCAGGACATTAGTGTAATGCACTACAGGTTCCGAGGAGTCCCAGTAGTTGGCTCGGTGACATGTAATGTATTTTTCTCTGCATTAACTCTGGCTCTGCTGCTGATGGTTGTGTCACTGAGGTGACTGGGGTCCGAGGAGTGGTGTAAAGATCCCAAAGCCTGTTGAAGTGTGCATTTTCCCCAGATTATTCTTGGGAAGGGACTAGGTTGGTGTCTAGGAGATGAAAAGAACATCTACCCTGAATACTCCTGCTGACAAGTGACATGGAACAGCTGGACTGTATGCGTGCCCTTTATTTCGAGGCAAGGGGTGTGACGCTTGGCCAGTTGGTTATGATTACAGTATGATATTGGTATTCTGAATCAATGGTCAATGTATGAAATGTTAGTCTGTGAGATCTGGGCTTTGAATTACAAGGTCAGCAGCTGAAACCACAGGATGTAATTAAACTGACCAGGGGAACAAGTTAATTAATTTCCTTCCAGTGGGCATATTACTTGTTATGGCGAGCGATGTCTTTTGAAGTTGAAACAAAATCTATCATTTATGTCAGAAAAGAAAGGGTACTCTGGATGTTCTATCAAGTTTAACTGGACAACATCATTCCCCAGTATGGACCAAAAGGGGAAGGAGTGGTATTGATGGGGGACCATAATATGCCAGGTACAAACTGGGGAACCATGTCCTCTAAAGTGGCCAAGGAGCAGAGGCTGCTGGATGGCTTTCTGGATGTCTTCTTAACACAGCATGTGATGAAGCCCACAAGGGAGGGGCATGTCCTGGACATGGTTCTGGCAGATGGGGATCTGGTAAGGGACCTGGTTGTAGAGGATCCCCTGACTGGGAGCAACCACAATACTATCTGGTTTCAAATAAGTATGGGGGAAGGGGGGAGATCTAGGACACTGGCAGTGGACTTCAGGGTGGCAGACTTTGTGGGCATGGGAAATATTCTCAAGGATCACTTGAAGGATTATATCAATGACAAATGTGGAAAGAGAGGGAGGTCATAAGCAGGGACTTCATGAGGCAGTCAGGATCTGCGCTAAGGTGAAACGTAAGGGAGCAAGGTCACATAAACCATGCTGGTGGTCCAGTGAGGTTCAGGTAGCAGTCAGAGAAAAGAAGACAGCCTGCAAAAAACATAAAACAACGGGGGGGGATAGGGATAAGGAAATGTATCATCTTGCATCTAGAAAAGTCACCCGGATGGTGAGGGGGGCAAAGTCCAGTAAAGAGCAGAGGCTGGCACGGGGGATACATGAAGAGCAAAAGGGGTTCTTCCAGTACATTGGAGAGCAGAGAAAAACTAAGGGCCATCTCTGCAGATTGAGATCAGAAGGAGGGTGGGTGGAAGAGGCGAGGGACCAGGCAGAGGTATTAAACGAGTATTTCACCTCTGTGTTCACTGGGGGGGATGGGATATCTACAAAGCAAGGCATGGTGGGGATAGAAGTGGCAGTGAGTGGGATCAGGGGAGCAACAGAAATGGAGCAAGAGGAAGGGAGAGATACCCCAGGGTGTCATATCAGGATAAGGATAAAAAGGCCAGTAAGGTGGAGGGGACGGATGATGCTATCTCCACTGAAAGGGTGTGTTTAGTCCTCAAGGCCCTAAAGAAAGACAAATCTCCTGGGATGGATGGCATTCATCCGAGAGTACTATGGGAATTGCCGGACATACTGGCTGCACAACTGGCAGAGCTCTTCAACAGGTTGTTTGAGACAGGGAGGGTACCTAGGGATTGGCGAGAGGCACATGTGATGCCAATCCATAAAGGAGGGTTGAGGGAAGTACCAGATAACTATAGACCCATCAGTTTGACCTCGGTGGTGGGGAAATTAATGAAGTGTATACTAAAGGAACGATTGGGGGTGTACTTGGAGGAGGTGGGAGGTCTGGATAGTCGGCAACATGGGTTTGTGCCAGGTAGATCATGTCAAACCAATCTTGTGGAGTTCTAAGAATGGGTAACATCAGAACTGGACAGGGAAAGCCTGTGGATGTATTATTCTTGGACTTCAGCAAGGCGTTTGACTCTGTCCCCCACAATGGCCTGGTGGAGAAACTGATGGGGTTAGAAGTAGGCCCTTTGATGGTCAGATGGATAGAAAACTGGCTAGCTGGATGCACCCAGAGAGTAGTGATCAGTGGGGAGCTCTTGAACCCTGCAGAGGTCAGTAGTGGGGTACCGCAGGGCTCGGTCCTGGGTCCGATTCTGTTTAATGCATACATATCGGACAACAGGAAGGGTATAGGGTGAGAAATGAGTCTCTTCGCTGATGACTCCAAGATGGGATCAGAAGTTGAGGGGAAGAGAGGAGGTTGGCCTTGCAAGGGGACTTGGACACCCTGGAAAGCTGGGCTCACTCATGGAAATTAAATTTCAATATCACCAAGTGCAAGGTGTTACAGCTTGAGCGGGAAAACCTAAATACAGGTACACCCTGGGAGGAGAGGCGCTGGAGGCATCAATAGGGGAAAAAGACCTAGGGGTCATGGTGGATGCATGTATGAATAACTCTGAGCAGTGCAGGAGAGTGGCTAGTAAGGCAAACAGGATGTTGGGATGCATCATAAGGGGATCACCTCTAGGAGCAGGGAAGTGATTCTGCCACTGTACAATGGACTGGTTAGACCACACCTTGAGTACTGTGTACAGTATTGGAGACCACACTTGAAGAGGGACATACAGCTCCTGGAGAGGGTACAGAGGAGGGCAACTAAAATGATACATGGACTAGGGGATTTGACATATGAGGACAGACTTGAGGAGCTCTGCCTGTTTTCATTGGAGGAGAGGAGAGACAGGGGGGACATGATTGAGGTCTTCAAGTACCTCAATGGAATAAATAGGGTAAACATAGAGGGGATCTTTAGACTAAAGCAGGGAGGGATCACCAGAGGGCATGGTTTGAAGTTGGAAGGTGGAAGGGTGAGGGGGGAAAGAGGAGGAGTTTTTTTAACTGAGAGGGTTGTGGACCCTTGGAATGCACTGCCTGGTGAGCTGGTTCAGAGATACACAGTGGAGGTCTTCAAGAGAGGGTGGGACAGACACAGAAAGTGGATGTGTCAGATGATGGCCTGGCCAGGGGTTGGGGATGGATGAAAGGGGTTTCTGGAACACAAGGGGGGGAGGCCTCAGCACCCAACTAGGGATATGAGGTTCGAGCAGACTTGATAGACCATAAGGCCTAATCTGCTGGCAATTAGTATGTTAGTATGTAAATGAAAAATGCCGGAATTGCTAAGCTCAAAGGAAAAATGGTTGTCATTTAGGAAAAGTGTTTTTTGGCACATTATTTAACATGCCTCCTGATAAGGCATGTTTATAATCCTATATTCTAAAAGGAGGAGCTAGATGACTCAAGTGGCTGTGGTTTTGAGCATTGCCAGTGTGAGATGTTTCTCTGCTGACTCATTTTTGAGCTCCCAGGCCAGTAATAAAGGTTATGTCAGTGCTATGAAGGTTCTTAATTTTACGAACCTGCAGAGGCCAGCAGGCCATTTGGTCTATCGCGCCTGCTCGTATTGCATGGGACACAGCTTGAGCAACTGTTAATGCCCCCAACCTCAAATCCTCCCTAAACTTTGTCCTTGCCTTCCCTCATGCCTATCCCCAGCCTCTCCTACAGCTAAAGCTGACCACTGTCTTCAACAGGATTCCTTCTTCTGTTCTGGTTGTGCTTTCGAGGTGTTCACCACCCACTCTGAAGTGCTTCCTAACTTCCCTCCAACTTAAGCCTCCCTTCCATCTGCTTAAGACTGCAATCTTCTGTTATGGTTGCCAATCACTCAGCATAAAGACTCCTTGTCCACCTTATTTATCCCTCTCAAGTACCTGAGGTCAAATCATGTCCTGTTTCTCATCGCTATTGCATCTTCGTTAGGAGTTCATGTTCAGTGCCCTCAACCTGACTGGGAAATAGACTAGCCCTCCACACTTTTGCACTAGCTGACTGGTTGTACTTGAAATTTTACCTTTTCCAGGAGACCAGCACAAGCCTGAAGTGCTGCTAAATAATGCAAAGGAAGAGTTTGCATAATGCACTGCATCTGACATTGTTCTCTTACTTTTGTTGCCAAAGGCCAGAATGGTTTGCATTAACCTAAGCAACGCATTCTCTTGCTTACAGTGCCTGCTTTATTTTTTATTTTATTTTATTTTATTGAAATCTAGGATTACAAATACCTTTGAGCAGGAACTGCTAATTTACAAAGGTTCCAAGTTGAAGGAACGGGGGGTATACATACATACAAAGGTCAACATATTAATACATAGTTGCACAATAAAAGGAGTAAGAGACTGAGACTTAGGAAATTCCAATAATTAAAAATGTGCCAAATGTTAGGTAGCATGACATACCAGCCAAGGTCAGTCTTAAAAATAAGCACTGCAGGTGAGGGGGGGTATGCAGGCAGGAAGTCCATTGTCGGAGGGTAAAGGGTGAGGGTAAGAGCTCTAAAGGGGAAGGAAGGGAGGGATAAAAGTCAGGAAATGCCCAAGGGGGAGGAAAGAGAGAGGGGGCATGGGGTGGGCAGGTGCAGCAGATAGAAGGGGAAGGCAGGATAGGTAGTTGTCAAGACTGAAGTGGAGGGCAGTGAGCGGTGGGCCCCTGATTAGGCGAGGCAGTCACAATGACTAGTTGAAATGAGATGAAGTCAGAGTTGTCTCTTAAAAGGGCCAACAGCAGCAGTAAGAGTTTCTTTGTTGAGAGTATTGTACCACTGTGGTGCTCTGTGGGCAAAGGCCCTCTGGCCCATGGTAGTCTGGCATCTGGGGACAAGAAAGGTTAGTTGTTGTGAACTTCTAGTTTGCTGGGTGCTGTGGTGGTCAATGAGGAGCTTTTCAATGCCTGGGGGCATGACCCCGAGGAGGACTTTTTTGGCTAAGAGGCAGGTTTGATACTGTATCCGGCTGATGAGAGGAAGCCATCCTACCTGAGTGTACAGGTCACAAGTGTGTGTAAGTCAGTCAGCCCCAGTTAGCAGCCAGCATGCTTTGTTGAGTGCAACTGTAATTCTGCGGAGGGCCGAGGCAGAGGCAGAGCCATAAATTGCTAGCCCATAATCGATGATGGAGGTGACAGAGCTGTTGATAGCCAACTGGAGAGTGTCAGGAGTCATGCAGTGTTTGTGCATGTAGAGCAGGCCTATACTGATGTTGGTGGCTTTGGCGACAGAATCTATGTGCTGATAGTAGGAGAGTGAGCTGTCCAATGTGACACCTAAGTATTTAAAATCAGGAACATGTTCAAGTAAGGTCCCTGTTTGGTTTAGGATGGTGAGGTCACGGGATTTGTACTTGCTCCTGGCATTGTAGAAGGTCATAACCTTTATTTTACTGTAGTTCATGACCAGTTTGTGTGACTTGACCCACTCATCGATTCGCATGAATTCAAGCTGTAATTGTTTCTCGAGAAGCTCTGCATTTTGGTGGTTGGTGAACATGACTGCGACGTCAGTGTAGAGCAGTAATTTCTGGTAGCAGACACTGGGAAGGTCATTGAGGAAGAGGCTGAAGAGTAGTGACCGCAGGATGGACCCCTGTGAGACTCCTGAAAGGACTGACTTTTCTTCAGAGGTGACACCGGCAATCCTAACCCGCTGGACCCTCTCCCCAAGGTAGCTTGAAAACCAGAGCAGCACTTCTGCTATGCTGTTAACCATTACTTACTGTTGTCATGGAACTTCAGTCATTTTATTGTAAAATAAGTTGCACAGGGCCCAGGCAGTTGTTGAGTACTGAAACACAAGAGTGCATCAGTGTGTATTCTGTCATGGGTTAATACTATAAACAAATATTCAGTCTTTAATGTGATGGGAACTTTCATAGCATTACAACAGTCACACAAACATCATCCTGCGATGATAACAATTGTAAATGCAACATATTAAGCAGTCTGGTGCTGGCTGTTCATGGGTTGACTGGTAGGAGTTTGACGGGCAACAACACTGCACAGGCATCCCTGGATTTCAGTTGGCACAGGCATGTCCAGCAGACAGCAGACATTTAGACACTGTAAGAGAAAACTAATTTCAGTCCTACAGAACTGTTTATCTCGTATACTCATTGGAGGAGTCTCTAGGGCCTTGTGAAAATTTTTCTCAGAAAAACTGGTCAAAATAGTTTTTTAGCCACTAGCAAACAGGGCTACTGACTGGGGAAAACCCAGTAGCCCCATAGACATTTCCATCAGCCTAGCTGGTGTATTTACTGAAATGTGTTCTGCAGCACAAAGTGCACAAGGCTAACATAAACTTACTAGCCTGATACAGAATCCACCAGCATTTTGACCTTGGAGAACAGGTATCCTGATTGTACTGATCTGTTATGCCATTGACATTCAGGAAGCATTAAAAACCAACGTCATCATATCGTATAACATTGTAAAACTTTGGAATGCAGTTGATAATAAGGGCTCCGTGTACCACCTGCATATTATAAACTCACAATTAGTAATTGTGTTGCAACCATCATTTCAAAAACATGCTGCTTAATTGGGGTACGGTACCCTCTTTGGATTAATCTACGTTGCAGTGGTTACCTAAAATTGGAATTGGCTAGCTACCATTACTCACAGTGGCGCCAGCCAATCGACTTGATCCCACTACATCTGGTTCACGTTTTCGCATCTCTTGTCAGAAGACATTCTTGATTTGTACTAGTCAGGCTATTAATTAGTTTTTTATTTTGAATTATTAAAGGCAGGGGTCAGCTGTGGTTACACAGGAGCAGCGTTGAATACACATTGGTCAGAAGCTCCACGTCAGTGAACAATTTGTCCACTATCAAATCAAAACAAATCAAATCATTCTTTATTTATATAAGGCACCTTTCTTAAACCAAGGTGTCTGTACAATATAACATAAAACAATAAATAATTAAAACAACATTAAAAATATTCAAACATCATTATAAGCTTTACTAAAAAGGTTGGTTTTCAAAGCTCCTTTAAAACTTTGGACAGTCGGGCACTTTCGCACCTGACGAGGTAGAAAATTCCACAGGAATATCAAGGTACAGTACATTCCTTCAATCTCCCTTTCAAGCATCTGCTGTATTTGCCCATCTTTCCAACAGTCCTATTCTTGTATTTCTAAGGCTAATCTCTTCATTGACAAGATGGAGGCTGGAAAACACAAGCAGCCATCTGGATCACATTTCCGAAAGGCAAAATGTGCCAGAATGGAGAAAACTGCAAAGATGTGTAGGGTGATGCAGTCCTTCCTCACTCGAGGTTCATCAGCCTCTGCATACTTGACAATGCCTTGTATTATAAAGGGCACTGGCAGTTGTTTGGCGCAGTACATTTAAAGTTGGAGCATTTGTGTGTTTCAGGGTTGGCAACATGGAGCCACAGCCCAGGAGTGCCACAGAGAATGCACTGGATAACTGTGCAATGCTCATGGGAGATGACAGAGAAGTTGAAGATTCAACATTGCATGCCGTTATCGAGGAAGCTAATGTCACCTCTGAAGAACTTGCCCTTGACAGCTGTTCCCTGGATGAACCTACCTTGATGGCAGCTGTCCAGAATCAAAGCAGTTCCCAGGAAGAACACACCATTGAAGCTTTCCAGACAACCAGCTGTCTTCTGGAAGTAGTGTTCACTGCGGACACCCCAACTAAGAGAATCCCCCAGGAACTGGATCAAAATCCCTGTAGCACTGAAGACCTTGGCTGTTTTAATCGGGCACATCTTACAGATGCTGAAAAGAAACAAATTCTGGAAACACAGTGGCTACCACCACCAGACTTTCACTTTCCAGATCGTCTGAAGGGTCCTGAAGGCCCAAGCCAGCGTTTCAGGTGTTTTAATTCACAGCTGTTGAATGATTACAGATTTGCAAGGTATTCAAAGATGTTGGATATTGTATTCTGCACTCCATGCTTTGTATTCAGTTCCAGTTGCATGATTCTGGTATCTACACCAATGAGGGATTGGTCCAATGGTAAGAAGACTCTGGAAAGGCACAACAAAGCAAAGGACCATGGGAATGCTGTTGCTAGAGCAGATGCATTTCTTTCAGTTTGTGCTGGGAAGTTAAGAACAGCAAGTCAATCTCTTCTGAAGTACGCCAACAAAATGACAGAGAGGACCATGCATGTCCAACGTTGCATAAGTGTGATTATTCTCTTTTGTGGAAGGCAAAACATTGCCCTAAGAGGAAAATCTAGTGTGCTTGGCAACTTTAATACCATGGTACAATACACTGAAGCTATGGATCCAGAGCTTCAAGAACACATCACAGCAGCTCCAAGGAATTCCACGTACATGTCACTGCAAATTCAAAATGAATTGATAAGGGTAATGAGACAACAGGTGTAGAGACAAATATTGCACAATGCAAAGGAAGCAAAATGGTACAGCTTCATAGCAGATGGTACTATGGACATTTTCACAAAGAACAGATATCTTTATCTGTACGCTATGTGCATCGTGACACTTCTGGGAACGTCAAAATCTTTGAAGATTTTGTGGAATTCTCAGAAGAATTTGACAGCACTGGCCAGGGCCTCACAGAACTGTTTCTATGGTGGCTAACAGCTTGGGCCATGGATCCAACACTGATGAGAGGACAAGGCTATGACAAATGTAGCAGCATGAGTGGTAGATTCAATATCGTGCAAGCAAAGATCAAGGCAGTGGACCCCGAAGCAATGTACACTGTTTGTAAGGCTCACAGCCTGAACACTGCAATTGTCCACTCATGTTCCACAAGGCAAATAGCAAATATGTTTGATACTACTAAGAAAATAATCTCGACACTGAAATCGTCATATAAAGTGCCATAATGCCTTTCTGTTGGAGTTCAGAGAATTCCACAATCTCCCATCTGACTATGATGATGAGCCAGCAGACTGTATATCATCAATTCCTGCAGCTGGAAACACCAGATGGATGAGCAAAACTGATTCTCTGTCAAGACTCAAAGACACAAAGACATGTTTTTGGTGGTAGCCAGCACTCTAGAAAAGATAGCTGAATATAACAGTGAAGGGGACAGACTGTTGGCTGCAATACTGAGATTTGATTTCCTTGTGACACTGTGTAGTGTGGATTTTGTTTTGACCAGAACAAAACCACTCCATCTTTACCTGCAATGGGTCAGCATTGATCTAATTCAGGCCTCTGAAGAAACCTCCACAGTTCTTGAAAGACTGAAGGACATGAGGGAGAGTTCAGAGAAGACATTTGGGGAGCTGTATCGCAAGATCATGGCTTTGGCAGGTGCTGCGTATATCGAAGAGTTGGTGCCCCGGACATGTGGAAGGCAAACACAATGCAATAATATTGATGCTGCCACAGCTGAAGAATACTACAGGTGTAATATATTTATTCCTTTTTTAGACCATGTGATTTCTGAACTGCAGGAGTAGCTAATTGACTGCCACCCTCGTTTCCTTGCTCAGTACCTTGTGCCAAAAAAACTTGGGTTTCTGCAGGAGACACAGATGGCAGACTTGTTTGCTGCCTACCAAATGGACCTAAGCAGCTTGGAGGACCTTGAAGTAGAGTTGGAACTATGGAACACAAAGTGACGTGGTGTACCTTTGGCAGATAGACCAGATTCGATTCTGACGACCTTACAACAACTAAATCCAGATATTTGTCCGAACATAAATGCCACCTTATCGGTCTTGGCCACCATGCCAGACAGTGTGGCGAGTGCAGAACGATCATTCAGTGCCTTGTGGAGGATCAAGATCTGGCTCAGAAGCAGCATGAGTGAAGAACGCCTTACAGGACTTGCTCTTCTTCATACACATCAGGATATTGACATTGATGTAGATCATGTGCTCAGAAACTTTGATCCGTGCAAAGACAGAAGATTTTCAAAAACATAATGGAATTCAGCAATTGAGCTGTGCCACGGTAACAACTGGGAATCTTGCATGGGGATCAAGAACTAGGGTAACTTCTGGAGTGGTGTGGTGTGGATCAAGAAATGAACATCTGGTGTGGTGGCTAGAAGGCAGAAGGTAATGAAAAGTGGGAAGAAATGTCCCATACAAGCATTGTGGATTTACGTCGCAATGCCCAAGAGGCAGCATTGTATGTATGTGACTGGAAGCAAAACCTGAGCACCACAGAGGCAGAGGTGTAGCCAGAAATTTCTATTTTATACACAATCTCCAACAGGTACACCCCCCCATTAAAAAATGTACACATCCTTTGCAAATGGCACCCCCTTCCAAACAAATCATTTTGTTGTCAGATGATTCCTCTAATCTCTAAAGAGGTTACACTTGTATTTGTCTCCTAAACAACCGAAGTTTAAACAAAGACACTCCTCAGTGATTTACAGTAACCCAAATACTACAGACTAGAATGAAAATGTTAACAGAAAAGCATACGGTTTGTGAAATGCACTCAAAAAAAACTACACAAATGTGTAAAATGAATATGTCTGTCTACACCCTTGCACTGAGGTCACCCAATCCCTTGTTTACAGTAATCTAGTACCTGTTATGTTTCAGTTGCTGACTTGGCTGTGGTTATTCCTGAGCTGCAGCAGTACAAGACTACATTTTGATTGGATTGGGAGCTTTTCTCTCTCTGGTGTGTGTGTGTGTATGTGTGTGTGTGTGTGTGTGTGTGTGCCTGCTTCTGTGGTTTTCAGTGGAGTAGTGAACATGCTATGCTTTTGTGGTATGGGGCTCTTTGGGGCGTAGTGGTTTAAAGTTGGTCAAGAACCAAACCCACAGGTATGGGCTCTTTGGTGTGAATGGTTTAGGTGATGGTTACAGTACCGGAAGCAAAACCCGAGCACAACTGAGGTTGCCCTATCCCTCTTTTAGTGTGTGTGTGTGTGTGTGTGTGTGTGTGTGTGTGTGTGTGTGTGTGTGTGGACCTCTGTGGGACTGGCTATATTGTAACCAAAAGCCAGTCTGTGTGTCTGAAACCTGTTGGTGTGGTGGGTCTGGCATGGTGGGAATGGACCTCTGTGGGACTGGCTACCTTGATGTGGTACTGAGGCATGTCACAATGCAATATTGTAACCAAAAGCCAGTCTGTGTGCCTGAAACCTGTTGGTGTGGTATGTCTGGTGTGGTGGGAATGGACCTCTGTGGGACTAGCTACCTTTATGTGGTACAGAGGCTTGTCACAATGCAATATTACAAACAAAAACCAGTCTGTTACACCTTTTGGTGGTGTGGCTAGTGGTGTGCCGGCATATAATACAGAAAATAACGCATTGGGTGAGGGGGTATGGATGGGGGAGGGACAGCTCACCCTAAAAGGGGGGTAGCAGTGACTCCACATTTGGTGTGCAGTTTAGAAATTCCTGGCTACACCTGCTTGACAGGGGTGTAGCCAGACAATTATACAAATGTATACCAGGACTGTGTTTGCTGCCTCATTTGACACAATTAATACAACTTTTTTATCTCATGACAATGGTTGTTGCCATGCATGGGTAAATACAAATACCATGCATTGCTCCCTAAAGACAACCACATACCAGCCCAAAGCCTGGAAAGTTGCATTGTCCTTGGACTGCAAAGACAGTATTAATGACCAGTCCTTCTAGTTTTAACTCCTATGAATAAAATTACAGAAAGGTTCAGCATTTTCTTTGTTAGTTTTCATGGAAAAAGGAAGCAGTTCAGAGCCTCTTTGCTAGCTCCTTAAATAAAATTGCACATCATGGAGTACTTGGAGTGTGCCTGGCAATACCCATGGCCCTTGAGGTTAGTATATCTTCATTATTGCATTTGTTTTTTTGTAAGTTTGTAAGTTGAAACCTCCTGCTAAGTGTTTTATGGACCTTTTCTTTGTATGCAAAGTCTCAGTACTTAGTTTATTACCTTTTACAAGCAGTGAAACTTCTGTTTTGACAGTATCCTTCCCCCACTCAGCCAGAGGTGTAACTTCCTTTTGTTTCCATACCATAATGGTTGATGTCTGCAGTGGCTGAACTGAAAGTTATTGATTCACTTGCTTGGTCCTCTCACATATGACAGCTTCTACCAGCCAGTAGCTCACTTACGCTTCAGTAGTTTTGATTGAAAAAATTGGGAACCTCTTGTAAAATATATGTACTGTAAAAATTTTCCTTAGCATTAGGAAAATGTTACACTGAAATGATTGCCTTACAAGACTTTTAAGGCTGGTAAACCTTTGTTTTGCCTCCTAGTTGTTAAACGGGCAAGCAATTGTTTATGCTGTAAGCCCTGGATCAAATCAGCCTCCACAGCCATCAGTATGTTACTCTCAGTGAAAATGATAGTTTTCCTTTGTGGGGGTGCTACCTATGCAAATTCAAAGGTGCATCATAAGGCACACTATTGTCTTGTAAGTGGTAGGTTTTGTTTTAAGTTACCCCCCCCAAGTCTACTGCACAGTCAAAATGTTTCTCTACCTGTGTAGAAACTGTCCCATATGGTATTACTTTTATAAAACTAAAAACACGGGTCGCGGGCTGCATAAGTGTAGTGTTCAGGAATGTTTCTATCCAGTTGTGTTACAACATGCTTCAAAATTATAGACAAAAATGAGTGAAGCATTGAAGAGAAAGTGTGCATTGTAGTGTAGAATCTTGATGCACTCTGAATTTTAAATATAAATAAAGATTTACTTACTTAAAGTAAATTAGAGGACTGCATATTAGTGATGGGACCCTTCAGCTGCACAGGTTCAGATCCTCTGAAAGGGAAAAGCCTTTTTTATTCCTGCATAATTAATTAGGTGTTGGTGATCCACTGGACTGACAGCCACACAGCAATCCCCCTGCTGCTGTCTGCAACACTAAACTGTACCCTGTATGGGTAATGCCCTGCATACACTGAATCTTCTTGGTCACCCTTCTCTGTACTATCTCCAGCCTATCTTATTCCCTTGCAGGTGGGGTCTCCAGAATTGAAATCCATTGCATTGAACTCCCTCCCACACATACGGGGCTATGACACCCCCCTTTTTTACCCAGTTTATCTCTTCTAAATAGTTTGTACCCTTGAAGTTCCACCTCTTAGCGATGTCCCTCCATCCACCATGTTTCTGGTACTGCTGTTAGCTCCGAGTTGTCCAACTCCCACCATTGCCTCCAGGTCTGCCATTTTGTTTCCTAGGCTCCTGGCACTGACTTGAATTTCTGTCCACCCCCCCTCCCTTATAGTGCCCTGTCCCATGCCTCACATGCTGGCAGAGTGCAGGCTGGATTGTCCCAGTTAGGTTTGAGGATCGCCTTCCCCCATGTACTGCATTCCCCACTGTCTAGTTTAAATATATGCAACTATATGCTGTGCACATGGCATGCAGCTCATTAACTGCTGATGTCATAGTCACCTGAAGACAGCTTTCCAGGGTACTTAATTAAGGACTGCTGCAGTCTTGGGGTCAAATGGTTGTTCCAGACTGGCTATTAATGTTGACGCCCCATGATGGTAACAGCTCAGTTATGGAAGCATGCAGATAAATGTACCACTTAAAGACATTTCTGCAAATTAGATGAGCAGCCAAAGAAGCACACCTAGCAGGTAAAAGGTAAGGTGACAAAGATGCATGATGTCACTCAAGGGTGGAAGGCATAAGGCCTAGAGAGTGTAAAGTGGGTCCAATAATGCAACAGGGCTGAGCACACAGCCAGTGAGGGACTAATAATGTTCTTGTCACACCAGATATTAAACTTCCTCCATTTGTAGGAATAGGTTATCTCAGACAAAGGTTTTCTACAGACCCTGTGCACATCCCCTAAGAGTTGCTTATCCACATACTCCAAGTCTTCCAAAGCCATGCCTTATGGTGGTGCAGATCATGGCTTGACACATTTTTAAATGAGGTACTCGTCAAAGGAAAAGTGGCTTGTCCAGCAGTAGATGTCCCAGTGCGTGAGTTGGGGGTCTAGGTATAAAATGGCATATTTTCTATAGACAGTATAAAAATACAAAACCCCTCAATGGATGTATTATAGTATCAGTTATTTTGTGTTGTAATAGACAATAATGAGAATATTGCTATGATTTTTTTTCTGACAGCATGGAGAGGATTATGACAGAAGTGCTGTAGCTTCAGCAGCGAGCCACAGCAAGTGTAGTTGCAGAAGCAGGTATTACCAGAAGCACAGTGAGAACATCCTGCTTCAGCAGTACAGCATCAGCATCAGCATCAGGACAAGTTATAGGAAGGAGCTAGCTCCTGCTGGAACATCACATTCAGTGCTATCATCGGCACTAGTGACAACCTCAGGGACATTCTACTGGGAATCAACAGAACTTGTTGAACTCGCATGGCCATGAATGTGGCATATGCCAGGACCAGATAGTAGCCAGTGCTTGATAGCTTGATCAGAATCAAAGCTGTCTAATGCAGGACCTTCAACTGCTATATGCCTAAGTGACTGGAGTGTGTCATCAGCCAGACTTGTTCTTGTTTGTTTTTCTGAATGGAGAATACTCTCTCACATTTAAAAGTAGACACACTCACAGCCGGTAACATTTCTATTAGGTCAAGGATGTGAGCAAGCTGGTCTGCCTCTCTCAAAATAGTCGTGAATACACTTGCAGATATGGCTTATCAACTGCAAACTTAAGCATTGCTTTTAAGGCAGCATACTCTGTTTTTATACTGGTTATGTGATCTTCAGAAAAAGTTGCAAAAGTAATCTAACAGATTAAGTCATGCCAAATTCTGCTAGTTCTTCTTATGGTAGATCACAGTTTTTGAAATCGGAACAACTGAACCATTTTAGATGCTCCTCCTATAAATTCTTAAAACACTAGTCAATGTAAGATACTGCTGCATTTATTAAACTGTGCAGCTGTGTATAAGTCATAAACTTTACTTCTGGACAATTCCCTTTGGAGGTAAAAGGAACAATCTTGGCCTCACTGCCACTTTTTGGTAAATGATTGTTCATGCATTTCTCTGCAGAATGATATTTGTTTAGAAATGATGTCAGACTTACCAGGTTTTATTTTTAGCTCCATCAACTAGAATAAGCATGCCTCAACGAGTTACGTAATTCTAATATTAGCAGGTCATCCTTTGAAATTCAAGGGATAGATTTTTCAATATTGGAAAAACATCTTGAATAAACAGTGACTTTACAAACTATACTGAATGTACATCTCTCAGAAGTGCATTCGCTTTGGCTCCATCATTACCAGCAGTATCAGATGTTTGAGATTTTGAACTACTGCGGGCAGGTTGACTTGAGCAGCATGAACTGAACATGTCTTAATTTCAAATCAGTGACCTTGCTTTATTGTACTGAAATGAGACAGCTCAGTGTTTATGAAATCTAGTATTTCCTGCAGTTCCCCAAGTTCCTTGGGGCTGTAGTGGCACAACTTAAGAATAAATCCTTTCAAGGTTTTGATTGCGCCATCAACAGAACAGCCATGTGACCGAACCTCACCAGGTGTGGTACATCCCCCACATGTACCCACACCCTGTCATTGTATATTGCTTAAATATGTCAAAGGTCTTTCAGATAGCAGTACAGATGCAATCATATAGAGTGCGGAAATGTATTCCTTCATTCTTTTCTGTTGATGGCGCAGTCAAAATAGTTACAACTGAGTTAATTTAAGCTGTAGCTAAGAACATTCTCATGCAGATGGCGTTTTTAAAGCAATAAGCTCTGCACTGGAGTCTGATCTTTCCTTTATGGACATTAACAATGGGAGGAGGCTTGGGTCGGTTCTCAACCCTTTCAGAAATACAGGTGTGCAGTGTACATTAAAAGCAAACTCACAAGCCCCTACCGGTTCCGCGCATCCGCACTTCCTCATGGAGGCTGACACTAGTATAATACCTTACTTAAATACCCCCACACCACATGTGTTAATAATTATATAATTCAATCAATCATTACACCCTCAAATGGTACAAAGACTTAAAAAACACTCTAAACTATTATCATCTTCTAACATTGTAAACTTTAACTATTAAATTATCTGAGATCCCTTATGCATCAGTCAGAATCGTACCTGGATATATATGCCTGTCTCATACATAAAAATATTAGTAATTAATATTAAGAACATTTCTAGAAATCTTTTAGAAATTTTTAAGAAATTTTTAAAAAAGGGGGAGTTTTTTACTCAGTCGACCCAATGGCATGTTCAAAATCACAAAACACACATCCTATTGTCAACACTAATCGGAGCCCAAATATCATTGCTCCATAATTCCTCATTTTTCATAGGAGGTCAACAAGGTCAACATAACATGCTCATCTTCACTAAACAGCATGTATAGCTGTTTCCATAGTTATCTCTAGAAACTCAAAAAATCCCTCTTTCTAGCTTCATATAAATAAATAGCAACCCCAAGGTCACTAAGGTCAATTATTAACATGCTCAACAAAATTTTTTTTTTATCATTTTTTCTCTTAATTCGTTATTTATGTCGTTTTTAACATATCCATTTTGGTATTGCTTAGCTATAAGGGATGACATCCATACTATACAGAAGATGTAACAAAAAGAGGGAAAGGGGGGAAGAAGGTTAAAAAAACTGGAAAAGATATACATTGGAAAATCCATGTACCAAACATATTATCTTTTCTTTAGAAATGGTAAAACAGAGATACCATCATTTAATCCTGGTGCATCGAGACCTTTAAGCGTAAAGATCCAAAAAGCTTCCCTTTCTAATAGAGAATTATCCAAATCTCCTCCTCTTTCACCTACAGTCACTTTCTCTATTCCCAAAAACTGAAAGACATGTTCTCCTTTTTCAGATTGTAACATTACATGTTTAGCTAGTGCATTTTTCGAATCTAGATTTCTTATTGCTCCCAAATGCTCACCAATTCGAACTTTAAAGGGTCAGCTAGTCTTACCCACATAAAATGCACCACAACCACATTTTGCCAGATACACAATACCCCCCATTGAGCAGTTTATAAACTGTTCGATTTTGTAATCTTTTGGGGATTTAGGAGAACAAAACCTATCGTTTTTTTTAACCACATTGCAAAATTTGCGGTGTCCACACTTAAATGTACCTTTTGGTAAAGGTGGTGGAAAACCTATTTCTACTTTCAGGGTAGGTTGTAAACTATTCACTAGTCTGTCCCCAAGGTTACCAGCTCGTCTATACACCATACGCGTCGTCGTCTGCACCCATGGTGTCAAAAGCGATTCAGTTTGCAATATACTCCAATGTTTTTGTATAATATCTTTCACCTGTCCTGATTTCTTAGTGTATGTGCTGACAAAATTCAAGATACTGTCATCATTTACTTGCTTTCTTGATTTATATCGCATAAGTTCTTCTCTGTCTCTTTCAAAAGCCATTTTATTTGCCTGCTGGATTTTTTCAACCTTATAACCCCTTTCATAGAATCATGCCTCCATTTCAGATGCCCTAATATTGTAATCTTCTATATCAGAACAATTTCTCCTAATCCTCAAAAATTGTGCATCTGGTATATTATCCACAATATGTCTAGGGTGACAACTAGAGGGTAATCATATCATGTTCCTGTCACTTTCTTTTCCAAATAAATCCATTCTAAGTGTACCATCTGACATCATACTTATATTCAGATCTAAAAAGTGTACATTCACCATACTGCTATCCGTTTTAAATTTCAAATTTGAATTTGTTAGTTCTAGAAATATAACAAACTCTTTAAGTTCTTCTAAAGTACCAGACCAAAACAACAAGATGTCATCAATAAAACGCTTCCATAGGACAATCTTTTCAAAAAAAAGGTTCACATACTAAGACAGCACTACATCTCGCTCCCAAGTTCCCAGATAAATATTCGCATAGTTAGGGGCAAAAGTAGCCCCCATTGCCGTGCCCTTAATTTGCCGATAAAATGTATGTTGGAATAAGAACACATTACATTCGAGTACTATCTTTGCACAAGTAATTATAAATTCTCTCAGTTCCATATTCAATTCATTATTATTTGCTAAACATTGCCTTAATGCATCTAATCCTTCCACATGTGGAATGTTTGTATATAAGGAGTCAATATCCATAGTGCATAAAATCCAATCCTTTTCCATTTTCACATTTTTTAAGATGTTCAACACATCAGTGGTGTCTTTAATATATGAAGGTATACACTTCACAGGCTCCTTTATAAACATATCCACATATTGGGACAGAGGCTCTTTTACTGACCCTATACTGGAGACTATCGGTCTCCCGGGTGGGTCCACCATTGTTTTATGTATTTTAGGCAATATATATATAGTACAAAGAACCTCTGTGTGTAAACACTGAGGCAAGGGTTACCCCAAAGGGCATTTGGCTGGGAAGCCAAGTTTCAAGAAAATACAAAGTCACACATGCCCCCACAATGCAAAACATCATGGGCTGCATATGCAAATCACCACAGAATGTTATGCTGGTCCAACTTTAAGCAGAATTGCATGGTGCCAAAAGGCCTTTCACACAGTTTGCAAAGGTGCTAACAGAAGACATAGACACGTGTTTCGTCCCTGGACTCATCAGTATGCCTCGTCTGTTTAACACCCCAATGGACTGGACCAGCTACCCAGGCAGTGTGCCTGGGATATATTGAGTTAACCCATTAAAATAAAAAACCATTTAAACCAAAAGAACCTCTGTGCGTAAACACTGAGGCAAGGGTTACCAAAGGGCATTTGGCTGGGAAGCCAAGTTTCAAAAACTACGAAGTACACATACCCCACAATGCAAACATCATGGGCTGCATATGCAAATCACCACAGATATTATGCTGATTCAACTTTAAGCAGGGTGCATGGTGCCAAAAGTCCTTTCACACAGGTTTGCAAGGGTGCTAACAGAAGACATGAACAGTGTTTCATCTACCAGGACTCATCAGTATGCCTCGTCTGTTTAACTTTCCAGTGGACTGGACCAGCTACCCCTAAGGCAGTGTGCCTGGGATATGTTGGTGAACCCATTAAAATAAAAACATTTAAAAGACAAAAGAACCTTCAAATAACACTGAAGGAAGAGGTTACCATATGTGACTTTGTATTTTCTTGAAACTTGGCTTCCCAGCCAAATGCCTTCTAGGTAACCCTTGCCTCAGTGTTTACGCACAGAGGTTCTTTGTCTTTAAATGGTTTTTATTTTAATAACATTTGCCTTTCTGTCTCTCCCATCACTGTATGGTGTCCAAACACAACCTGGCACACTCTCACAAACAATACCATGTACATTGCATCCCAGGAATACTTCAGCTCCCACACCCAAACACAACCACATCCACATTTTACAAAACCATAGCCTACATCTGCTCCAGACAGCCACTGTCTGTATCCCCAGCTGCAACACCCACAACACTTGCCAACACAGCAACAGAAAACAGAGATGTCACACCTGTTACATAGTATGTCTCCAAAAAGAACAACTTCTGCATCACCTGCCTGGCAGCATTTGAAAGCCTATTTCAATCCAAGAAACATCAATGCAATACTACATCATGCATGCACACCTCTCTCTAACATACTGCAAGCACTGAACAGCCACACCGACACCTGCCCATGAAGTGTTCAGCACTGACAGTAGTAATCATCGCATATTGGGAAACTGTCCCACCTACTCACACACCTTACAGACCAGACCATGAAGTGGCAGTGGAGGTGGAAGACTAGGTTTACTGGCAATGGCTTCTATCCGCACCTAGATTCATCTAAATTCTTTTCTTCTAGGTTTGCTTATAAGGACAGAGCAAACATCAACGTTATCATGCTACCAAACATTACCTATTAACAATGCCTACTTTGGCTGCACTCACAAGATATCTGTTTAATTCTCTACTTTATAAATATCAAACCTGTTACTCCCTCCCTCTATACAGCAAACTTATTGTTCTCATGAAAACTGTAACATTCAGCTCTCGATAACATGTTTAATGCAATATATAGCTGATCTTGATTCTGCAATATTGTATAACTGAAAAAACTGTAACCTTTAGCTGCCATTATGTCCATATGTATTTAGTGTTTATGTTTGTTTTTTCTGATGCTGAGCCTTTGTAAATGAGTCTGTGACTCAAAGTTGTAATCCTAAAGTCTGTTAAATAAATAAATAAATAAATAAATAAATAAATACATTATCAGAGCAAGGAAAAAGATTAAAGCTTCTTTTGGCTAGGCAGATCTATTCTGTTACTATTTTCTTTTTGTGCTCACAGGTTTTGTTACTGTTTTTGCTTACATTTTACTACTTTATTGTTCTGTGATTCAAATTGCTGTTGCAGGTACACTTTCTGCTGCATTATTACAGGGTGTGCCTCAGGTTTGTTACTGTTTTATGTTACAGATTACTGCAGTAATCTTCTCTGATTCAACTTGTTTTCTGCAGGGCATATATTCTGTTAAAGTGTACTGCAGGTTGTGTTTCAAGTGTTACTTTTTTACTGCTTCATTTTTTCTCTATAGCAAAGTGTTTTGGCATGGTATATCTTCTGTGCAATTGTTACATGGTGCTTACAGGTTTTGTGATGTTTTCATCTATTATCAGGCTAAACTTTCAGGGCTAATTACAGGAGCACAAATGAGATACAGACTGAGGGATAATGACTGCATTTAGTCATGGTTGATTGTTTTGGCTCTTACCATCTTCTTTCTTTTATCGATGGTTCTTCTTTTTCAGCAGGGGAAGAGCCCAACCACCCACTCCATCTCCAACTACCCCATGCTATACTCCTTTTATAGAGTAGCCCAGTCATGACATTTCCTGTAGCAAAGCAAGAAGGAAGGATCAAAGGGATATCCATACAGTGACCTCACTCACAGGGGCACAATTAATTTAACTTGTTATAAAAAGTTATACAAAAACAAACCAAACAAACAAAAAATCATTTGCATTAATTTTCCTTCTAATTACTCAGACCAGGTTATAAACTGGGAAACTCAACTGGAATGGATATTATTAACTGCAGGAACTGTGGAACACTTTTCAGTAGGTTATACAGGATTTAGGACACTGACCAACATGGTGGACCCTCGGAGATCTAAGGGCTCAGCTCCAGGCAGCATGGGCAGAGATTGCATAGCTCAAATCACATATTCAGGAGGAAATATATTACATGAACTATCCACCATTTCCCCAACATCCAACCGAAACACCTCAACCACAGAGGATAGTTGGTCCGGGAGGTTGTCAGGTCGTTAGGAAGGGCAAATCTGGTCCTCATCATTTAATGCTCACCAACATATCACTTCCACAAACCATATAAAAACTACAAACAGGTATCTGTTCTATTTCTGAAATCAAACAAAGAGGCAGAGAACACTGCAGAGCAGGACACTACAGCACAGGAGCTAATGCTACAAAACTAAGCCAAAACAAGGACCAAAACAAAAAAGGAAAAAGGAAATCAAAAACAGTTTTGATCATAGGAGACTCTATGATTCGGGGAGTTGATGCCTACATCTGGTTGGGGGGTAATGGTCAGCTATCGCCGAGGTACATTAGCATGGAAAGACACTGACTACATTGCTAAAATCATGCACAAAGCAGGAGAAAACATTGACATTCTGGTACACATAGGGACTAAAGATGTCTCCAGCTGGCCAGTTGTGGACCTGACTAGGCTGGGAGACAACCCGTCATCTAGTTTATCGGCTTCTCCTTCTTTGAGATCCAGCAAGTCTGGAAGAGGAGGCAGACAAAATGGAAGGTCAGAGAAGGGGAGATAGGAGAGATAAACATGTGGCTCAAGGGCTGGTGCCAGGAAAAAGGACACAAATTTGTATGTAAATGGCAACAGTTTTGGGAGCACAAGTTCTTTAAATTCAATGGACTGTATCTAACTAAGGAGGGAGTCAGTGCATTGGGACTGAAGTTTGATGTCTTTGCAGAATATTTAAACTAGCAAATGTGGAAAGGGGTGCAGCACCCGATACATCGAATGGGAAGAACATCCCCCCCAGCTAGTTATCAAACAGGAGTTCAGCATGTTTGTAGTTCATTTGCATTACCAGGTAAGGGAAAAGGTCCTGCTCCCAATACAACACACAGAAGAAATGCAAGACCTCTCCCAACAACTAATCTGGCCAATGGAAAATCATGTACACAAATGTCAACAGTCTGGGAAACAAGATCCCAGACCTGGAGGCAATAATGACAAAGGCTAAACTGGATATAGTAGCCACTAGGGCGACATGGTTCACCAGTAACCACATTTAGGAGACTTCAGGACCTGGCTGTGTACTGTTCAGAACAGACTGAGAAGCAAAACGGGGGAGGGGGGCCCTTTATGTCAATGAAAATATCAAAACTACAGAAATGCAGAATACACATAAGGAGCCAGAAGAACTGTGGGTCACCATGGAAACAGGAAATGGGACAACCATACAAACTGGGGTTGTCTATAGGCCTCCAGACTAGTGGAGGACATAGACACATTACTGTTAGAAGATATACAAAACATGACAGCTAAAGGAGAGATTCAGATAATGGGAGACTTCAACATGCCGGATACAGATTGGCCAATACCCAACAAAACTAGACACATAATAGATTCCCTGCAGGGGGAGGGCTTCAAACAATTGGTACAAGAACCCACAAGAGACAGGACTATCCTGGATATAGTACTAACAAGGAAACGATCATAGATCTCCAGGTAGAAGGTCACCTGGAAGCCAGTGACCATCGCATGGTATGGTTCATTTTGGCCACTAGAACTAAATTATTCCATTCCAAGGCAAAAATATGGAACTTCAGTAGAGCTGACTTTGATTAGATGGCCAACAGAGTTAAGCTAGCCCTGACAAGATGAAATACAGGTGAGGGGTTACAGGCAAAGTGGGCAAGCATTAAGGATGCAATACTTAAAGCAACATCCCATTGTATTAGAGAGAAAAGCCAGAGTACAGATGTAGTGATAGAGGAGGATAAAGTGAGGGAGGGGCTGCTGGCATTAAAGGTGGACAAATCACCAGGCCTAGACAGAGTACATCCAAGGGTACTAAAGGAACTGGCTCTGGTGCTGGCAGAGCCACTGGCAGACCTATTTAATAGTTCACAAGGGACAGGAATAGTACCACAGGACTGGAGAACAGCACACACAGTGTCACTCCACAAAAGCAGTCCCAAGGATGATCCAGGGAATTATGGACTTTTCAGTCTGACCTCCAATGTGACACCATATTAAAGGAAAGGTTGGTCAAATATAGAGAAGCATGGTCTCCAGGATGTGAGGCAGCATGGGTCCATGGAGGAGAGATTGTGTCAAACAAATCTGATTGACTTCTTTGATTGTGTCACTAAGACAGTAGATGGGGCTAAGTGGTAGACATCCTCTATCTTGATTTCAGCAAGGCCTTTGACTCTGTGCCCCACAAAAGTTGATCAAGAAGTTGCTGGATCTTGGGGTTAGGGAAAATATGGATAGATAGGTGGAAAACTGGCTGAAGGACAGAACCCAAAGGGTGGTTGTCGGGGAAAGTTATCTGTCACAAAACAGGTAACCAGTGGAGCCCCACAGGGCTTGGTGCTGGGGCCAGAGTTGTTCAATGTCTTCATCAATGACATTGGAGATGGCATTGAGGGCAAAAGTTCCTATTTGTGGATGAAACCAAGCTCTGTGAGAGAGTGCACACAGCTGAAGGGATACAGGACATACAGAAAGATCTGGAAAAGCTAGGGAGGTGGTCCAGGATCTGGCAGCTTGGCTTCAATGTCAAGTAATGCAAAGTTATGCATATTGGAGCCAAGAATTCTAGGACAGATTACTACCTGGGTGGAGTCCGAGTTTCTGCATCACAGGAGACGAAAGGACCTGGAAGTGATGATCACTAGTGACCTGAAGCACTCCAAGCAATGCAAGAAAGCAGCAGCAAAGGCAAACAAGATGCTGGAATGCATATCTAGGGTGAACAGTTGTAGGAAAGAGGTTTCACTGCTCTTGTACAGGTCACTGGTAAGGCTGCATGTCGAGTACAGAGTTCAATACTGATGCCCACACCTAAAAAAGGACATTAACTTGCTGGAGAAGGTTCAGAGGAGGGCTACAAAGATGATAGCTGGTCAGCAGGGTAAGCATATGAGGAGAGGCTGAGGGCACTGAATATGTAGTCCCTGGAAGACAGGAGAGAGACAGGGGAAATGATTGGGATCTTCAAGTACTTGAAAGGGACAAATAAGGTTGATAAGGAGAGTCACTTTAAGCTGAGTGGCAGCTGTAGAATGAAGGGGCACAGTTATAAGCTGGAGGGTTTTATTTATTTATTTAGGTCTGGGATTACAATTACCTTTGAGCCAAGGCTCTTATACAAAGGTTCCATGTCAGTTACAGTACAACACAGTGAATCAGAACAATAAAAGAACAGTGTCAATTATCAAGAACAACAATCAGATAATTGAAATTGATCACATGTGATTATGGAAAACAAGAGACAGAAGTATTAATGAGGAAGGTAGAGAAAGAGGAAGGGAGGGGGAACAAAGGAAAGGTTGGAGCAGCCGGGGCATTGTCAACATCAAACAGTGAGGAATGCTGGTGTATGGGAGAGTGAAGGGAGGCAAGGGGGGGAGAGAGGGGAGGGGGTTGGGGAAGGGGTAGATATAGAGTATAAGTACTAGTAAGAGGAAGCAGATGTAGGACTAAGGTAGTGGTATGTTGGGCTAATTAACTGAGGCAGTCACAGGAGCTAGAGGCAGTGAGGAGAAGGTGGAGCCTGGATTTAAACATGCTCAGTTTGGGAATAGAGGAAATGTCACTGCTGAGACCATTTAGCCAGTTGGGCACCCTATAAGCAAAAGATTGTTGACCATGTACAGTACAACAGTGGGGGACCTGTAGGAGCTGGGTTACGGATCCCCTGGTGTGGTAAGGATTATTGCTTGGGTGTAGTAGAGACTGGACTCCAGGGGGCATGAGGTCCATGGTGATTTTATTTGCCATAATGCAGGTTAGATACTTTATGCAGTATGGTAGTTGAAGCCATCCAGTTTGAGCATAAAGATCACATGTAAGTGTAAGACGGTGTGAACCAGTGAGGAGCTGACAGGCTTTGTTGAGGCATGTAGATATGCATTTGAGAGCAGTAGCTGAGGCAGAGCCATAAATGATAGGTCCCTTAGTCAATGATAGAGACAACAGAGCTCTGGACAGTGACCATCAAGGCTTCCAGGGAGAGATGTTGCCTGTGCCTGAAAAGTAGGCCAAGATGTGTATTTGCTGTTTTGGCAATACTATCAATGTGAGTGCCATAGGATAGAGTGGGGTCAAGTGATATTCTGAGGTATTTAAAGGATTGAACTTGTTTGAGGGTAGCTCCAAGGCAGTTTGTGTTGGATAGTGGATGGAGCCTGCACCTGTTTTGGGAGCTACTGAAAAGCATTGACTTTGTTTTTTTGTAGTTAAGGACCAACTTGTGATTTCTAAACCAGTTTTCAACAGAGACAAAGCCAAGCTGTAGATTGTTTTGTAAGGGTTAGGAGTCCTTATGGAAAGTGGGAATTAAGGCATCATCTGCCTAGAGAATGATTTGCTCAGAGCAAGATTGCAGAAGAGTGCTCAGGAAGAGGCTGAATAGTACTGGGCCCAGTATAGATCCATGTGAGACACTTGAGTGCATCAGAGAGGACATCTGCAATTTTTACTCTTTATGACTGATTATCCAAGTAACTTTGAAACCAGGCTGTGGAATCAGGGGAGAACCCAGCCTTCAGCAGCTGCTCAAGTAGTAGACCACGGTGGACGGTATCAAATGCCTTTGTTAAATCGATAAAGATGGACCTGGTAAGTTGACCACTGTCCAGAGAACTGTGCAAGGCTCCGGTAAATTCTAGGAGGGCAGATGTGGTGATATGTCCTTTTCTGAATCCATGTTGTTGTGTGCACAGAATATTGTGTTTGTCCAGAAAGTCAGTGAGTTGATCAGCAACAGTGTGTTCAAGATCCTTGGGGGGGATATGAAGAACAGTCTATAGTTCCCATGGAGGGCCCTGTCACCACTTTTATGGACCAGTGTAACAGTAGCAAATTTGCATTTGTCAGGGAACTGGTTGAGCTGGAGAGAAAGGTAGAAGATCCTTACCAAGGGCCCTAGCACTTCTTCAAGGGTGAGAGACAGTAGTTTGAGGTCAAGCTAGTCACCACTATATCTCGATTTAGAGATTACTTTGGTAATACATTTATGGGCCTCGTGCATCTTGACTGGTCTGAAGTAGAAAGGCAGGTATTTGGATGGAGCAGAAAAGCTTGGGTGGGGAGTAGGGTGTCATTTTCCTGGAAAAAATCAGGGTGGAGAACATTGCTAAGGTCTGTGAAAGCAGCATTGAAGGTGTTTGCAATAAGCATTGGGTTAAGTGTAGTGGTCCCATCAACATTTAGCATGGTTGAGGAGGTTTTGGACTGCTTCCCAGTGACTTCTTTAATATTGTTCCAGAAGGCTGTCCCATTTCCCCAGGTTTTAGTGAGAGCATCCTTGTAGGAAGCACTTTTCTTTTGTTAGATTGATTTTGTGCAGTCGTTTCAGGTCCGTTTATAGTTCTGTACATCAGTTTGTGCACCAGTGGCCCTTGCCAGCATCCAAAGGTGGTCCCTTGATTTTAGCTGTGCAATGAGCTCAGCAGAGAGCCATGCGTTGCAAAGAGTTTTGACTTTGCACCTCTTGAAGGGGGTGTATGAGTCACAGGCTTCATTGAAAGCATTAATGAAGTAGTCAAGGGCAGAGTTGACATCCATTGCTTTGTAGATGAGAGTCCATTCATGCTTACTGAGTCAGGATTTAAGGTGAGACAACTGCCCACGAGGAAGGACTCTGCTGGTGATGAGTTTTTTTGGAGGGGGGAATTTGCAGAATTTGTTTGATCATTCACATATGACAGGTGAATGATTGCTGAGAGACTCAGGGAGGGTGGAGATGTTGGAGATGCAAGTTGGATGGCTAGCAAAAACCCAATCCAGGAGTGTCAGGAGTCCCTGTTTTGTAGTTTGTTCCAGTTGGGGAGTAAACCAGCTGTGTTAGGTTTGCTGAGGAGATATGACATCTTTTAGTCTGAAGCTGTATGTGAGGGCTTTCCTGTGTCTCTTTCTGCCTCCAGTCACTGAAGACAACCTACTTTGTCATGCGTTTCATCTGCATGCCATGGTAAGGTGCCAGAAGAAAGAAGAAATTGTCTGTTTCCTGTATCAAGGGCTTGGTGCCCCATTTTGTTACTTTGTTTAAAGTTACAGTTTCACTCCCCTGAATGCAGCGATAGCACTGACACATCAGTTTGCACTTTTCCCAGAACTGTGCAAGGTCCCCTGCTATATGATCCTTGCCTGCATTCCCTCCCTCTGCAAACAGCAACTTCCACTTCCCATTTGCATCTCTTCATCCCTGGTTTGGTGCAATGAGTCAGAGACAGCACACTGCTATGTGCTTTCCACCACAGAACAAAAAGAAAAAGCTTGTTTATTTAATTTAGAAGTGTACGCTATGCGCAAAATAAAATGGCTGAATGCCATGTGGGGGGCTGGCGGGAAAGAAGGGCTCTGTAATTTAAATAATGAAGCAGGCAAGTCAGAATAGTAAAGGCCCAAACTGAGGAAGAGATAGCCAACTCTGTCAAGAAGGGGGATAAAACCTTTTATAGGTACATTAGGGAGCAAAGAAAGAACAAGGAAGGGATACAGAGACTTAATAAAGGGAAGGGGGATGTGGGCAGCGGGTAACAGTGAAAAAGCATTAACACTGAATGAATATTTCTGCTCAGTATTCGCAATGGAAGAGGCAGGGAAGGTACCTAAACCAAACAAGATAAATACTATGGATAGGGGGGTCGATACCAGTCCATTCACAGAAGAAAGGGTTTTGAAAGAGCTCTTGAATCTAAGGGTGAACAAAGCAATGGGACCTGATGAGAGTCAGCCCAGAATTCTGAAAGAACTAAGGGTAGAACTAGTCTACTCTCTTTAACAAATCTTGGGAGGATGGGGTGGTACCTGAGTACTGGAGGAGGGTGGATGTGATTCCGCTTCACAAAAGTGGGAGCAGGGCAGAGGCAGGAAACTACAGACCAGTTAGTTTGACCTCAGTGGTAGGGACAATGATGGAATCACTTTTGAAGGAAAGAATTGTTGAGTACCTAGAGGCCAGTGGGGCACAGGACCCAAGGCAGCATGCTTTCACAGCAGGAAGGTAATGTCAGATGAACCTAATACATTTATTTGACTGGGTGACCAAAGTAGTAGACCAGGGAGGGGCTGTGGATATGGCCTGCCTTGATTTTAGCAAGATGTTTGACACAGTCTCACACAAAAGATTAATATACAAGTTAGCCAGCCTTAGAGTGGGTCCCAACGTATTAGCCTGGATAACAAATTGACTGGACAACATGACGCAAAGCGTAATAGTAAATGGAGTCCACAGTGAAGAAAGGAGGGTAACTAGTGGGTACTGCAGCATTCAGTACTGGGACCTGTCCTCTTTAACGTCTTTATAAGTGACATTGGACAGCACCTGGAAGGAAAAGTATGTCTCTTTGCAGAGGACACAGAGATCTGCAACAGGGTTGATACACAAGGTGAGGTGGAAAGGATGAAAAGGGACTTGATAAGTCTGGAAGGATGTTCAAATATATGGCAGCTCAGATTCAATCCAAAGAAGTGCATGGTAATGCACCTGGGAAACAAAAACCCAGGGGAAGAGTACACAATGGGGGGTGAGATAACAACAACAAAAATCAAAAGAGACCCAGGAGTAATTATATTAGATGATCTAAAGGTGGGCAAGCAATGTGAGAAGTCAGTCAGGAGGACTGGGGGGATACTGAGATGCATAGGGAGAGGCATCATAGTAGAAAACAAGAAGTTGTTATCCCTCTGTACAGACAGTTGGTGAGACTCCATCTGGAGTACTACAAGCAATTCTGCAGACCCCATCTCTACAAAGACATAGAATGGAGGCTGTTCAGAGGAGGGCAACCAAAAGTGTGCAGGGTCTGCACCAGAAGACATATGAGGAGAGACTAAAGCAGCTTAATATGTATACCCTTGAGGAAAGGAGGGAGAGGGGGGACATGATAGAAATGTTCAAGTATCTCAAGGGAATTAACAAAGTACAAGAGGGTAGTATCTTTCAGAAAAAAAGATGTGCAAGAACAAGGGGGCACAATTTGAAGACAGAGAGGGGATGGCTCAGAGGTAATGTTAGAAAGTATTTTTTCACAGAGAGGGTTGTGGATGCATGGAACAGCCTTCCTGAGGAGGTTGTGAAGTCAAGAACAGTGGGAGAATTCAAGAATGCACGGGACAGACATAAAGCAATTCTAGTGGGGGGTTAGGAGGAATTAAGCTATTGGTTAACTACAGTTTGCAGGAAATCCATCAGGTAGGGAAATGGGCAGACTTGGTGGGCCAAACTGTCCTTATCTGCCGTAAAATTCTATGTTTCTATGTTTCCAAGTTTCTTCAGACAGCGTTGACGCCTGCGGAGAGGTGCTTGTGCAGAAAGGCCACAGATGGGTAATGAATATTAATTAGGGAGGCGGGTGGTTAAAAGAGACTGACAGGAAGGTCTAGGACAGGCCCAGTGAATTAAAGGGGCAAACCTGGTCTAGTGCATTAAAAGAGGCCCAGTCAAGGGAGGTCCAGTAATTTAAAAGGAATCCAGCCAAGAGAGGCCCAGTGATTGTCTGGGAGGACATCCAAGACCACAGATTTCCTAGGCCTAGTAAAGGCCAGTGTCTACAGGGGTAACAGACCCCAGTTCTTAAAGGAGCTAGTTAGGCGCACTGTGATTTAAAAGGGCAAGTTAGGCCCACTGTTGCTTAACGGGTGCATTAGGCCCACTGCTTCCTAAAGGGTGCATTAGGCCCAATACTAGCCATTTAGAACCCCAGGTGTTATAGGGACCAGTGGCATTAGTGACTTCAGAGGTTGAGGGAGTCTAGCTAGCCATACAGAACTGGAGTAACAGGAAGAACCTGATCTAGATGGAGGGACCCCTGGTAGTTAGGTCCACGGAAAGCTAGGGGTTCACCCAGAAAAGTAAAGTGTCTGTGTATTTACTGTGATCTGGACATTCAGACTGTATAATTGACCACTGCAATAAGAACTGAGACTTTCATTGCAATGCTATTATCCCTATTAACAGTAAAAGTGTCAGACTGTCCACATACTGCTTTGTTGCCAGCATTTCAGTGTCACGAGGTATTCAAATCAGTCTTCAGCAAGTTTCCAGAATCACTCCATCAACATGTACACAGATCAGTCTTCTTCAGTACTCCAGAAATCATCTCCAGTGCATCTCTGAAGCAGCCAGCAGCAAATTCTTGAAGAACCATGCTGCAGTCGTCTCAGTTTGAAATGTCCTATTTATTATTTTCTGCTTTCCAGTTCCCAGTGTATGGCCTGGCTCAGTACAAAGGTACCTTTTTTCTTGTTTTGTTGTCCAGATTGCCATCTAGATCTTCTGTTACAGTACCCTGCATTATCACCCTATTTCTTATTTTACACTACTCTTTGGTTGGTCCAGCCTTGGTGCCCAGAATTCTGCTATTCTCTCATGTTCCATAGACTTCCTTCTTCCTGCATCTCTTCATGTCCTGGCAGTTCAGCAGTAGGCTGTGGCTGGATGTTCAGTATCTTCTTAATTTCCTAGCAGTCCATAAGCTGCCTGTGGCCAGTTGTTCAGTATCTTCTCTGTGTCTCCTCAGTCCGGAAGTGGGTTGTGGATAGGTGTTCAGCATCTTCTTCATTTCCCAGCAGTCCAGAAGAGGGCAGTGGCTGGGTGTCCAGTATCTTCTTCTCCTTCTCCTCCTAGCAGTCCAGAAGCAGGCTGTGGCCATGTCTGTTGTGCTTCAATTCCAATGGCCCTTAGTGGGTTTTGAGCCAAGGAAATCTTTGCATTGTTCTAAAATTCTGGAAACCCTAGAGAGGTGGAGTTTGGCCGATAACTCATGCCCTGTTCAAAATCCTCTCTGAATTCCCTTAGTTTTTAACTCATTCCAGCCAGTCAGCCAAGTGTTTACCTTGTGCTTCATATCCCACAACCCAGTTTTTTCTTGATGACAGAGGAAACTCATCTGTTTACGAACTGCCTCTTACAACATATGTAGAGTCTTTGAGAGACATATTTTAGAGTTCCTTAGAGTGGAGTGCTCCAGGTAATGGGCTCTAGGTAGAAGTACACATCAGGGTAGTATTAGAAACTGCATAGTGATTTACTGATCTTAGCAGAAACAATGGTCATAAAGCAGAGCTGTTACAGTTGATTACTGAAAGTGTGCATAGAGTCACCTTTGTACAGGGTATAGAGTATAGAACGTTCATAAAGTGGAGCTGTTACAGTTGTTTGATTTAGATTTCTCCTCATTCATGCTGGTCCGGTGTCACAGAGGGCTGAGGTGGTGGATGTCTTACCTCATGGCACACCGGTGACCCAGGTTCAGGAGCGAGCCTGGGTCATCAGAGGACAGCACGGGGTGAGGGCAGACCTGGATGGAGCAGCTGACAGGCAGCTCTCTTCTCCGGGGATGTGGGATGGTATCCCTCACTAATGGCGCTCCCTGGTGGAGGCAGAGGGGCTGTGCAAGCAAGGGTGCTGGCAATAGGCCAATGGGCGGGTGGAGGAGGGTTGTTACCGGGGCTGTAAGGTGTATGCGTGCCTCCACATGCATGTGACCTTCTCCTGGAGCCCTCGGGAAACAAAATGGGGAGAAAATAGAGGAAGAAACTGGCAGCAGGATGGCGACCGACTCTCCGTAGGCACCACTCCCAGACCGGGCGTAAGGTAAGCTCCAGTAATTCTGGGGGACGGAGCTGGGGGATCCGGTCAGATGGAGGCCATACGGGGAAGAGAATAAATACAAATACTTAAAAAAAATTACAAAAAATAGAGTTCTCCTCATTCAGGAGAGTAGGGATAACAGTTCCCTGTGACCATGTCCCCTTTCCCCATTTCTGTGAATAAGAACTTGCAGAGTGTGGAAGGTTTCCCTTCATCTATCCACGGGTCTGCCTGGAGGGTTTCCTTTTGTGTCTCTCCCTCTGATATATGTAACCTTAGTTGTTTAAAATGTGTATGTTTTACATGGACTGGCGACCCATGTATTCCCAATCTGTCTATATTGTTTGTGTTGTCTTCCTTTAACCCCCCCCCATTCTTTAGGCAGCAACCTGTTGGATTTTAATAAATAGAAGTCCTTATGAAGGACACAGGAAAACAAGCATGTCTGTATTTTCTATGCTTACATTACACTAGCGTTTGCCAGAATAACCTTGTTAGTACTGTTTATGTTATGCAGCACAAATGGGGAAAAACAAACATACCCTATAAGGACTCTTATTGCAGGTGTTTGCACTGCCTGGGAAAAGAGTGAGAGACAGAATAATATGCAGGGCAAGTGCCCACAATAGGGACATTCAGTATTTTTAGACAAGTGTACTTCGAAAAGGTTATATGCGCCGCTGTTATATGGCATTGTATTCTTTGGTAACCCATTGCTGCAAATATACTGTCCCCTTTTGAATTAGGACAATGTTCTGGAGTTCCTTCTCGATGGTGTGGAGGAAAAAGCTCCACGAAGGTGCACAGAGTTGCAGCGGTTATGAGCCGCTGCTAGAAAGCTGCATATTATTGCCTGTATTTGCAACGCTACAGAAAGGCATAGTTAAAACCATAGCGAATGCAAACACAGGCCAAACCTGCTGTACTTCTGTATCAAACAACCCTGTGGAGATAAGGTTTTGCAATACATGTTGTTACAATAGAGCTTACCAAACTACAAACGGGGTCTTCTGCTGCTTTTCCTGCGTTCAGTTGTGCACTCCAAGAGCCGGATGGCCTCATTGTCAATACTTTTATTCTGAGCCCAGCTGAAGGAGGGACATGCAGAACACTTCTTAGATTACAAACTGGATCCAGTGCTTAAAACTTGTTTTAGAATATAGAGAGTACCCTTAAACACAGTATTATGGATAATTATGACCTTTGGATATAATAAAAGGAGTCGTAAAGTGTATATAATATGTGTATTAAAATAAGACATGAGTGACAGCTAAAATAGACCAATCCTCACCTATGTTTTTCTATATATACAAGGGCAAGGCAGATTTGAATTGGTTGTTGGAGGTGCAACCCTCATTGGGACTAGTTCCTATTAGTCATTTTGGATATATACTTTTGGACTTTTGCTGCATTGAAGCCATCTTTGAGTTGTTATTTTTCTTCTTGTATTTTTTTTGTTGTTGTTTTATTTTGACAAAAGCAGTCTGCTTGATTTTTGTTCTGTAAATAAAAGAAGGAATTACAGTTCCAATCTGGTGTCTGTGTGCAGCTGTTACCCACTTGAACCTTCACATATGGTGTTAGAAGTGGGATGGTTGATGAAACATTTTTCTGACTAGAGGATCTGGAAAAGACACTGATGGATAGCCGATGTCACAGGACAAAGTGGATGGGAAGCTGCCTTCTGGAGTGACTACATGTTCTGTAGCAGCCAAGTATCAGTTGCCATTGCTGACTGGACTACTGCTGGTGGTAAGATGGAAAGAAGGTAAATTATTACCAGGTCAACTAAAGATGGAAGTCCCAAAGGAAGGAGAGGAAATAGGGGCTCAGGCAAGTGTGGGATGGTCAGAGGATGAAATGCCCCCTCAAGAATCCCAGGATCTCCTTAGATGGTTGTGTATACACCAGGTGGAGTTAGAGAGGCAGAGTGAGAGGGATCGGAAGGACAATGGAGCCCATTGGACAGATATGTTGCTGTCTATACAGGCCATGGGTGATCGTCAACCTCCTGCTTCCCCTGGTGGTGTACAAAAAGACATTAAGCTAGTGAAGTTATCTGACAGCAATGACATTGAAGCATTTATAATGACTTTTGAGAGGGTGACCCTTGCATGTATGTGGCCAAGAGATCAATGGGTTATATGGTTAGCACCCTATCTAACTGGTAAAGCACAGCTAGCATATAGCCATGTGGATATAAGCTCATGCTAATGTTTATGACATAGTGAAATCAGCTATACAGAAGAGGTATGACATCAATACAGAAACCTACAGACAGAAATTTTGCTCATATAGGTTCCAGATGGCAAATAACCCCAAGATGTCTATACTCAACTCAAGGACTCATGTGATAAATGGCTTCGGCCCATAACGAGGACATTAAAACAGATTCTGGAAGTCATCATATTGGAACAGTTTATTCGTATCCTTCCACAGGATGTTCAACTCTGGGTAAAATAACATCGTCCTGAGGCAGCCGACGTGGCAGTACGTTTGGTTGAAGATTACTTGGCAGTGAGACCGTACAGACAGAAAGGTATTGTACCACCCAGTACCCATCAAACACCGGTAAGAACTATTATAGCCAGTGGAAACAGTATTGCAACTGGGGCAAGGCAGAATCCCAAAATGAGGAGGAGATATAATCCAGGCATAATCTGCTATGATTGCAATGGGAAAGGTCATATAGCAAGGTTCTGCCCAAAAAGGAAAATGGAACTTACACATCTAGCCCTAGCTAATTGGGGACAATATATGGTTCCAGTCTATCTTGAAGATAAAATGGCAAAGAGGTTATTGGACTCGGGCAGTAGACAGACCCTAGTGCAAGGTAATGTTTTGAGCTGTTCACCAGTACTGGGAGGGCCAACAACTGAGGTCACCTGTATATATGGGGACATACATTACTATCCATTACAGAAAACTACACTAACTGTTCAAGGTCAAACCCAATCACTAAAGGTGGGGTGGTACCTCATTTACCTGTTCCTGTTCTACTGGGACATGACCATCCTGATTTTCAATCATTACTGACCTCAAATGTATGTGCCATGGTCACAAGGTCTCAAACTCATAACGAAACCTTGGGACAGTTATTTCCTTTCAAGGAAGATGTTATTGGTACCTCAGGAAAGGACAGAAAACCAAGGCATCAAAAGAGAAAAGAGAAGACATCATGGACTAAGAGAAACTGTACAGATAATGTGATTGATTCTATGCCTACAGTGGTAGATATTGTAAAGGGAAATTAGTTTAAAAATGCAAAGAGGGATGATTTGACCTTACAGACTTATTTCCCACAGGGTACAAACACTGAAGGTCTTCCACAGGAATAAAGATGTAAAATATATAATGAGTTGCTTTATCACAAATGTGTCAGTCCCAAAACAGGGGAAGAAGTGGAACAGTTAATGGTTCCCCAGATGTACAGACAGCGGATATTGGAGTTAGCCCATGACATTCCCTTGGCTGGGCACCTTGGCAGGGATAAAACCTTAAGTCGTCTGCTCTACCATTTCTTTTGGCCTGGCATTCATGAACAGGTGGCTAGTTATTGTAGCAGTAGTGGTGAATGCCAGAAAGTAGCCAAGATCAGTAGAAAAGACAAAGTACCCTCACTTCCTCTGCCTTTGGTTACAAATCCATTCAAAAGAATTGCCATGGACATTGCAGGGCCCTTACCAAAAAGTACTAAAGGGAACAAGTATATACTGGTTGTTAGTGATAACACTACAAAGTATCAAGAGACTATTCCCCAACAGAGTGTAACAGCTCCAAAGATTGCTGATGAATTGGGTAAAATCTTTAGTTGGGTGGGCATACCCCATATGATATTGACAGACCGGGGTAGCAATTTTTGCTCTGTGCTGTTGAAATGTCTTTACAAGACCTTGGGCATAACTGCCATACATGTGACACTTTACCACCCCCAAACAGATGGTCTGGTCAAGCGTTTCAATCAGAACTTAAAAAAAATGCTACAGAAGTATGTGCAGGAAGAAGGAAAAAATCGGGATGTATACCTGCCCTACTTACTGTTTGCATATAGGGAGGTGCCTCAGTCCTCCACAGGGTTTTCCCGTTCAAACTCCTGTATGGCCGTAACCCAAGGGGCCATTAGATATTGTAAAAGAGCAGTGGGAGGAAGGGAAGTCCCCAAAAGATATGGTACCTACTGAGTACATGTGTCAGTTAAGACAAACATTACTAACTTATGTAATGAAGGCACATGTAACAAATCAAAAGCAACAGGTAATTCAGAAGAATCAATGTGATAAAGGGACAGGTTTAAAAGAATTTGTAGAATGGGACAAAGTACTCTTATTACTTCCATCCACCGAAAATAAGCTCCTCATGAAATGGCAAGGACCTTATAATAAGACGAATTGGTCCTGTGACATATGAGGTAGCACTACATGATAGGGTTAACAAAAGGAATATCTATCATCTTAATCTCCTGAAAACATGGATAGAGAGTTCCTCTCCTTTCTGTGCCTATATACACACCCTGAAGCATCAGATCATGAATTGACTCTCGCCTACCAACGATTAGAGAAAAACGGAGAACTAACTGATGTAACTATCAATCCTGAATTGACACCTCCCCAGTTAGCAGAACTGAACACTTTACTGCATTCTCATGAGGCAACTTTTACAGGGACCCCAGGGAAAGTAAGAACGCAACCCATCATATTACATTAGGAAAAACCATGCCTATCCAACAGAAAGCCTTTAGACTGCCAGAAAAAGTGAGACCAGAGGTAATCAAAGAGCTAAAAAGAATGCAAGAAATCGGCATAATAGAACCCTCACAGAGAGAGTGGAATTTTCCCATGGTGGTAGTGGGGAAGAAAGAAGGGGGGGTCAGGCTATGTCTAGATTTTAGATGGTTGAATGCCTTATCACAGTTTGACAGCTATCCTATGCCATGAATTTACAATATTCTGGATCACCTAGGTAATGCACAATACATCAGCACACTGGATTTATCCAAGGGTACTGGCAGATACCCTTGGATGAGAATGCCAAAGACAAGACAGCATTCAGTACCACCCTAGGTTTATTCCAGTTCACCATGATGCCTTTTGGCTTACACGGTGCCCCTGCTACTTTCCAAAGGATTATGGATAGCATTTTGGCCTCATATGCTGCCTATAGTGCAGCATACCTTGATGATATGTTTGTTTTTAGTTCATCCTGGACTGACCATATACAATACTTGTCTCAAGTGTTGACAGCCATCACTAAAGCAGGACTGACTATTAATCCTGCAAAATGTTTGTTGGCCATGCAAGAAACCAAATACTTGGGTTTTCAGATAGGACAAGGACAAGTAAAGCCAGAGAAAAGTAAAGTGAAGGCAGTAGCCAACAGCCCCCGACCCCTTACAAAAAAAGATGTGCGATCATTTTTAGAGTTGGCGGGCTATTACAGCCACTTTACATCAGCATTTTCTATGTTGCCAAATCCCATTACTGAGTTACAGTAACTAAGAAAAACAGGCCTGAAAAGGCAGCATGGAAACCTGAATGTGAGGACGCTTTCCAGTCCATAAAAGCCAAACTATGTTCTTCCCCAGTATTAAAAGCCCCAGACTTCTCCCAGCCTTTCATATTACAGACAGACAGACACCTCCAACTGTGGGATTGGGGCCATCCTCACATAAATACTTCAAGGTGAAGAACACCCCATCGTCTATGTAGGCCGTAAATTACATGACGGGGAAACAAGATATTCCATGGTAGAAGAGAGCCTAGTAGTGCGTTGGGCTATAGAAGCACTCCAGTTTTATTTGTAGGGCAAAAAGTTTGAATTATGGACTGACCATAACCCGTTATGTTGGCTCCATGTTATGAAAGATAGAAATCCCAAATCATGCTCTTGTATCTCACATTATAGCCCTACCATTTTATGATTAAACATTGTACGGGTAGTGCGCGTGGTAATGTGGATTACCTCTCTAGATACAGTACAGAATTGAATGGAACACCTAACAGCAGACCCCAGGGTAAGAAAGATAGTCAAACTCTTTACAAATCTGTTGGGAGTAGTTAAGGAATTGAAATAGGGACCCCGAGGTGGAGCCTTAGAGGATGGGTGGGCTATGGCTCCATCTCTCTCCCTAAGAGAGATCTGATGAATAGGTGTGCTTACAATACTAGAAGAAAAGGGAAGAGACAAAACCAGTCTGGTTTCATCTAAGGTGTGGAGTAATGTGGAAGGTTTCTCTTTGTCTATCCATGGGTCTGTCTGGAGGGTTTCTTTTATGTATCTTCCTCTGATATATGTAACCGTATATGTTTAAAATGTGTATGTCTTACTGTACATGGACTGGCCACCCATGTATTCCCAGTCTGTCTATATTGATTGTGTTTGTCTTCCTTTACCCCCCTTCTTTAGGCAGCAACTTGTTGGATGGCATATGTTTTAATAAATAGAAGTCCTTATGAAGGACACAGGAAAACAAGCATGTCTGTATTTTCTATGCTTACATTACACTAGCGTTTGCCAGAATAGCCTTATTAGTACTGTTTATGTTGTGCAGCACAAATGGGGAAAAACAAACATACCCTAAAAGGACTCTTATTGCAGGTGTTCGCATTGCCTGGGAAAAGAGTGAGAGACAGAATAATACACAGGACAAGTGCCCACAATAGGAACGTTCAGTATGTTTAGACAAGTGTACTTTGTAAAGGTTATATGAGCCGCGGTTATATGGCATTGCATTCTTTGGTAACCCATTGCTACAAATAGACTGTCCCCTTTTGAATTTGGACACTGTTCTGGTGTTCCTTCTCGATGGTGCAGAGGAAAAAGCTCCACAAAGTGCAGAGTTGCAGCGGTTACAAGCCGCTGCTAGAAAGCTGCATATTATCACCTGTGTTTGCAACACTACGGAAAGGCATAGTTAAAACCATAGCAATTGCAAACACAAGCTGAACCTGCTGTGCTTCTGTATCAAACAACCCTGTGGAGATAAGGTTTTGCAATACACGTTGTTGCGATAGGGCTTACCAAACTACAAACGGGGTCTTCTGCTGCTTTTCCTAAGTTCAGTTGTGCGCTCTAAGAGCCGGATGGCCTCATTGTCAATACTTTTATTCTGAGCCCAGCTGAAGGAGGGACATGCAGAATGCCTCTTAGATTACAAACTGTATCCAGTGCTTAAAACTTGCTTTAGAATATAAAGAGTACCCTTAAATACAGTATTATGGATTACTATGACCTTTAGATATAATAAAAGGAGTCGTAGAGTGTATATAATATGTGTATTAAAATAAGACATGAGTGACAACTAAAATAGGCCATTCCTGACCTATGCATTTCTATATATACCCAGTATTGAGAATGACAAGGCAGATTTGAGTTGGTTGTTGGAGGTGCAACACTCATTGGCAGTAGTTCCTACTAGTCATTTTGGATATATGCTTTGGGACTTTTGCTGCATTGAAGCCATCTTTGAGTTGTTATTTTTCTTCATTTTTTTTTTTTATTTTGATGAAAGGAGTCTGCTTAATTTTTGTTCTGTAAATAAAAGAAGGAATTACAGTTCCAATCTGGCATATGTATCCATCTCTTACCCACTTGAACTTTCACAAAGAGTATTTTAAATCTATTTCTGACTCTCGCTTCTCTTTATTGGGTGCCACCATTCACCTACTTGTGACCTGTGTTAGTAATTTGTGTGCAAGTTACTGGTGTCATCCTGACATAGTTGCTTTATCTACCCCTTTTATATTGTTGCTGAGACCCAGCACATGTTAACATCCATTTTACTACCATTTGGGTACCACACCTCTTTCTGGCACAGCAGAACCGGCTGTAGAGCAAGTTCTCGTAAAAGACCAATGCCAGAAGAAGAATGGAATACAGATACAGATGCCGTCAAGATCCAGAAGTAATAACAAGATTGATAGTGAGCTGGATGGAGCAGCAAGAGAAAGCTTGAGTCAAGTGCAACCTTCTCCATTGACCTTGCCATACTATTTGGGTGTGCCATGTCCTCCTATCTATACAGGAGAGACAGGTGGTGAAGACTCCATTAGTCTAGGAGAGTTCTAGGCAAAAATACAGTCAATGTTTCAATTTTATCAAGTGCCTGATCATCTGCAAATGGAGATCTTTTTAGGTCAATTGAAAGGAGCTGTCCAACGAGAAGTGCAGTCATGGCTGGAAAGAGAGTCAGCCACCGCAGATCGGATTTTCAATTGGCTGTGAGATACTTTTGATACCTGGACCATATCAGATCTAGAAATTAAGTTCTTCTCACAAACGCAGAGACTGCAAGAGATCTTAAGGGAATATGCCCTAAGTCTACAAGAAGCTCTCCAAGCTAAAGAAAGGATAGACAGCAGAGAAGTGTAAGATCCAGATAAGACTTGCAAAGAAAAGTTTATCATAGAGTCCTCAGTGATGCTCTCAGGGGACAATTGTGAATGCATCACCTTCAGTACCCCAATGCTCTCTTTCAGATTTTAAGGAGAAGGCAACACACATTTTTGGACCAAGCCGAGCATATATATTTCCCAAAGTTAGCCTACAAAAGGACATAACACATGATGCAAATACAAAAAAACTTGTAAACATGGACAGACACCAAGGTCACTTGCCAAAAGGTACCCAAACATTTTTTCACCCCCATTTCTGGGTATGAATTTAAATATTTTAACTCTTATAGTTAGTAACATTTAAGCAGTGGCCCTGTGCCTTAGCCAGGTACTTATTTGTTAAAATTCGACAGTAGACTGCAAATACATTGTACTTAAATTAAATGAGAACTCAAGGTAACATTCCTGTAATTTGATATATTCGCTTAAATGTACAATCAAAGGGGCTCATTTACAAAATTCTAACACCTATATTTTTTTAAAAAGGCTGCTAAATCAAAGCTGTTATTGAGACCTTGACTGGATCTAGCACCAAATTCATAAATCCAGAAACTTTCACTTCTTCCTATCAACTTTTCCTTGTCTCCCCCCCTTCCCGGGGTCCTAGAGTCACCTTGTCTACGCCGCTGAAAGTTATTTCATGTTAGACAAGCATTTGTCAATACCGAATGTTGTCTTGCTGGCATTGGTATTTGTAGTGCTGCAGTTAGAGATGCATAATAGGAATGGTAGCAAAGTATTGAAGTGACGCCAAACCCACCCCCACCCTGTAGAGACTGACAGGCATTGAAGGTGTGCCTTTGGGTCATCAGCTATAATGCTCATGCCATTGTACCTCACCCTACCCTGTAGACACTGACAAGTGTCGTGGTGTGCTTTGGGGTCTTTGGGTGTTATACTTACCCCATTCCATAAGAAAATATGCTGAGGTGGGCACAGTATAGGAGAATGGGGTGAACTTTGTGGCCAAACACTAGAAGACACACCACGTGCCTGTCACTGGCTGCAGGGTGGGGGTGGGGGTGGAATGGCATGACCATTACAGCCGATGATCTCAAGTCACACCCCTGATGCCTGTCAGTCTGTACAGGGTGGGGTGCCACAGTTGGAAACCGTAACACCATAGTCGTGTGTTGGTGCTTTCACTCCAAATTTTCAACATGAGCTTTTTGTGACCCCACCTCATGAAGAGTGGCACAATCAGTGTGTAAGCTGAAAGGTGGTTTTGCACAGTGGCTATGCCATTTAGCAACACAGGGATGAAAACACATTTTGGGCAGGAATGTGGAACATGACAACTGTATTGTTCATGAGGAGGTGTAAAAAAATAGCAAGTGTTGAAAATCTGGAGTGAAAAAATGAAAAATTGTTGAAGTCATGAGCATGCATAGAAACTGCACAAAACACATCCATAACCCAATTATTTGTGGGAGTTTTTTAGCCACATTTTCAACATAGGTATTTTGGGACCTCCCTTCATGAACAGTGCCGCTGTGATTTTGTTAATGTTTCCCAAAAGGTGATTTCCCACAGCGACCATGCCATTGTGCGCCACAGCTGCGGAAACGCATTTTGAGCAGGCTGTGAAAAATGACAGCTGTACTGTTGATAAGGAGGTGTGGAAAAATGCCACTGATGAAAATCTGGCAAGAAAATATTGCAAATTTGTGAAGTTACAAGGGTGCGTGGAAACTGCGCAAAACACGCTTGCAACACAGTCATTTTATGGACTTTCAGCACCAAATTTTCAATATAAGCATTTTATGATATCTGCTCATGAACAGTGTCACCATCACTTCCTCAAACTGTCCCAAAAACTGATTTCACACAGCGACCGTGCAATTCTGCGCCGGATGTGCAAAAACACATTTCGGCCAGGATATGTAAAAATGACAGCTGTACTGTTCATAAGGAGGTGTGGAAAAATGCCAATTTTGAAAATCTGTAGTGAAAATATTACAAATTCACTAAGTTATGAGCATGCATGGAAGCTGCGCAACGCACGCTTGTAAAACACTCATTTTATGGACTTTCGTCACTAAATTTTCAACATAGGCATTTTAGGACCTCTGCTAACGAATAATGTCACTGTCATTTTCATAATGTGGCTCAGACATGGATTTCCCACAGTGATTGTGCTATTCTGTGTGGAACTGTGAAAACACATTTCGGCCAGGATGTGAAAAATGACAGCTCTACTGCTCATAAGAAGGTGCAGAAGAATGGCAGTGTTGAAAATCTGGAGTGAAAATATTATAAATTCGTGAACTTACGAACGTGCATGCAAACTGTGCAATGCACGCTCATAACACAGTCATTTTATAGAGTATCATCACCAAATTTTCAGCATTGTCATTTTAGGACCTCTGCTCATGAACAGTGTCACTGTCATTTTTGTAATCTGTCCTGAACACTGATTTCCCACAATGACCATGCTATTCTGCACTGGAAGTGCAAAAACACATTTTGGCTTGGATGTGAAAAATGACAGCTGTACTGTTCACAAGGAAGTGTGGAAAAATGCCAGTGTTGAAAATCTGGGGTGAAAATATTGCAGATTCATGAAGTTACATGCGTGCGTAGAAACTGCACAAAGCACACTCGTAAAACAGTCATTTTTTTAATTTTTCCACCAAATTTGCAACATAGGCTTTTTGAGAGCCCACCTCATGAACACTGGCACTGTTGTTTCATTAATCAGTCCCAAAAGGTGATTCCGTGCAGTGTCCGTGAAATCACCTTTCAGGCCCGATTAACACCATGACAGTGGCAGAATTCATGAGGAGGGGTCCCAAAAACTCCATGTTGAAAAGCTGGTGCCAAAATTCCCCAAAATGCCTGAGATATGCATCAAAGTTGAAAAAACCCTATTTATTCCATTTTACAGCTTACCGGCATTTCCTCAGTTGGCTTTGAAGAGTGCAGACATGTTCCTAGTCCACGAAGATCGTCACACGGACTCCACAGGTAAGTACAGGGTGGGGGCATGGAGGGCAGGGTGCACAGTGGCTGGGCATGGATTGTGGAAGGGCAGGGAGACCTGCCAGGGACTGTTTTCTTTTCCCAGTGGTAAAAAAAAAAAAAATATTGCGGGACTATTTTTTCTTTAACAGGGCCATGTGGCACGCTGAGGTGGGCTCCCAGCGTGCCACTGGAGTCTTTTTTGGGGGGCGGCTGTAGCCAATGGGGGATTGGACACCCCTGTTGGCACACAACAAAAGGGGGGCCACATTATGACAAAGGGGATAGGGCACCCCGTTGGCACACAATAAAAGGGGGGGTGACATGATGCCGATGGGGATTGGGCACCCCAATTGGCACACAGAAAAAGTGGGAGGGGGCGTTTACATAATGCTGATGGGGAGTGGGCACCCCATCTGCATTGTGACAGGCAACGGTGGTGGCAGTGACTGCTGCCATGTTGCCTGTACATCATGAGGCATGTTGTGGTCACGCTGCATGAGAGCTTTGCTCTCATTGCAGTGGGCCTTTTCTCAGATCTGGTGGCCGCATTAGATATGTAGGGTGTCGACCCCTGCTTCTGGCTGATTGGGGAATGAGGGACACACATACTGATGTGTGCCCTGCATTTGCCCAACAGTGACTGCTCCTCCAAATTTGCTAGTACCGCAGTATGTTGGCTGCACATCCGCTAGCCAACATAAAAATGGGTAACTGTATTAGAGGCTTCTGATTGGCTGAGGGACTTCTCTAGGTGGGCATCTATCAGACAACAGATGCCCACCTATTAAAAGTACCAGCCCAGCCAGCCCCATCACCAGAATCTTGGTGCCCAGCCAGTTCTCTAATTGGCTAACACCCCTCATTTCCAATTCAAAACATTCGCCATTTTTTTCTCTCGTTGCTTATCGGACTAGTCAGTGCCCCCCATCCCAAAACCCAGCGCAACAATATTATGCATCATAAATGATTGTAAGAAAAATAAATAAATAAAATAAATAAAATAAATGTAGAAACCTACAGTAAAAGCAATCACCTGTAGGAACTGTTAAATTCACACAGGGTTCAGCATCAGTATTTAGCCGCATAATTGTTTCTCTCCATCCCAAAAGCCGGCGGCTTTATTTCAAACTCCCAAGCCAACAGGGCACACTGGCAAATGGTTCACAGCAGCAGCCGGTCCCCCAAAGTGTTGCAGCCCCACACATTCTGCATTCTCCAGCCTGTGAATGTAGCAGCCACCTCAACTGTGCATAAAAACCGTGGTCAAGTAAGACAAAATAAAAAATAAAGTAATAAGAAAGAGATTGCGTGTTGCCTACTGAAAGAATACTGGGCAGCTCACTTCTCCTCATCTCCGTAGTATGCTTATTCCCTAGAAGAACTCTGAAAATAATCATGTTACAGCACAGCAATCCCATCTTGATGATGCCTTCCAGTTTCCTCCGTAGCATTAGAACTCCAGTGCTAAAACCGAGCTGACCAAAGCAAAATTACTATTAATGTGGTACACCATTTGCAGCAGACACAGGATTTCTGTAAAATATGCTGAGTTCCGCTGACTGCCACACTGCCACACAGGACTCAGAGCCTTTTGATTTCTTGTGACTCCATCCTCTACATAGCCAACCGCTGTCAAACTGCAGTTTAAAAAAAAATAGAGAATAAAACAAAGCTGCTAAATTGTCCATTCTTCTCTCATTGGTGGTGGTGAGGGGTGATCAGTAGTATCTTGGTGTCTGGTGTCCCGAATGAGATTCAATGGGGTGGGGAGGGGGCAACAGACTGATGCCAGTATACAAAAAAAAAAAAAAGCATCACAGCCTGTGTGTTTCTGTGGGTCTTTGCAAGAGGGAAATTCAAGTGTCTACAAAGAAGGTGGACTCTGTGGGTGTGTGTGTGTGGGTATGTGTGAGACCATGACAACGAGCTAAAAAAAAAGACATCATTCTACTATAGGCAGAGGAACTATTTTATTACAAAGCTAATTTAAAACTCATTTTATAAAACATTTTTGTTTATTAAACTATTTTGTTTCACAGTGCCCATTTTCTAAGTGCAATAATACCCTCCAAGTTGGGCGGTATGGGCAATATCAGACCTTCCAGGGGCTATAAGGCCCTCCACCTGCAATGTCGGCCTCATTACACCCTTGGACGGTTCGATATTGCCCAATACCACCCACCCTGTTGAATATTATTGCTTACTGTACTTTCTGGGTGACCTAAGACATGCTGTACAATGGCATAAGACTGGTCTTTTTGTTGTAAAGCTCTAATGTGTTCACCTATACTGGTTTTAAACTGTCTGGTGGTTCTACCTATGTAAAAGGATCCACAAATGCAGCTTCATTTGTATACACCTTCCTTGCTACTATAATTAATGGAATGCTAAATTACTACTTTTTGCATTTTGGGGGTGTATAAGGCTTCTACATGGGTTGAAAAACTTGCAGTAAATGCAACAGCCACATTTAAATGTGCCTGTACGCAGAGGGGCAAGGATAGAGCTAGCTGGTTCTGATTCAGGTAAGATGTTAATAACTACCATATTTTTAATAGTTCTGCAGCATCTAAAAATGACCTTTGGTCCTTTTCTGACTATGTGACTCAATTTTGGTTCAAGTTCAAGTACTGACCACTTTCCATTTATTATTTGCTTAATCTGTTCTGCCTCTTTAGAGAAAGCAGTAACAAAGGGGCAATTCACTGTTCCTCTTCTTGACTTCTCTTTGTATGTTAATGTGTCTTTTCTATCCAATATTCCCACTTTATTTATTGCAGAAGCAATACTATGATTACTATAGCCTCTGTCTTTAAATCTCTGTACTTGTTGATTATGTTTAAGAATAAACTCTTTTTCTTCTGTACAGTTTCTGAGGGTGCACATATGCTATCCCTTTGGTATATTAAAACAAATATGTGGGGCATGGCAACTCTCATAACGTAAAAGGCTATTTCTATCAGTTGGTTTTTGAAAGAGGGTAGTGCACACGTTGCCCTCTTAATTTCTATAAATTTTAAGGTCTAAGTAAATGATTTCCTGCAAACTAAATGTGGCCTTATACCTTATTGAGCTGCTGGTCTGCTCTAACCATTTTATGAACTGATTAAGTTCCTCCAGGGACCCTTTACAAATAATTAAAATATCAATAAAGTGCCACCACAAATCCTGCTTAGGTAAGTATGGATTTGTAGGGTTCTATGTAATAATGGTGACTGCCAAACGGTGAATGGTATTATTGCGACATCAGAGCAGTGAAAACATTTTCGAAACTCTGACATCCTTGGCACATGGAAGAACGGCACCGGGGACTTAGTTGTTTTGCTAATAAAGGATTCTCAAGTCCAGAGGGGTGCATGTTGGGAGGGGGCAAAAGCAAAAAAAAAGCAAGTTTTGGGCCGGGCACAACAAAATTGCACTAATGCCTGGACCCAGACCCGAACCCAGTACCTCTTGCACCGCAACTGGAGACTAACCCCTGATGCCATGGTGCAGCTCAGCAGCCAACCGCAGCACCACCCCCTACATCCCCTCTGCCACATCCCAGCACATGCTCACCGTGCTCACTTCCCCACAGCAAGAGTGTACATATAGCGACATCCTGTCGCTGCAGTCGCCCATCCCACCACATCTGGTCATCCTACCCCACCATCGCCATTTGGGCTTTCATCCACAATGCATCGCCATTTTGGACGGCACCTTACTTCAGTCACCAACATCACGGGCTACCGATTTGTGGTGGCACTGTACAAATGATCAATCTCCCACTTGCCTATATATAAGTCTGCAAAACTAAGGGCATAGTAGCACCCATAGCAGTTCCTCAAATTTGCAAATAAATTTTTTTTGCAGCATAAATGCATTCTTTGACAACACATATTTTGACAACTCATTTAAAAATTCTGTAGGTACAGATACCTGCTCTGTTTCAGGCTGCTGATTTAAAAAATATTCCATAGCTTCCAGGCCTTCCTTATGGGGTATTACTGTATATAGTGTATTATTATCTAATGTCATGAAGTACCATTCTGGAACCATGTCCAAATTTTCCATGAGATTGACAATTTCCATGGAGTCCCTAACATAAAATCTTAATCCCTGAACCAAAGGTTGTACATGCTGATTAATAAATAGTGACAGGGGCTCAGTGAGCCATCTTTTGTCAGATACGATGGGTCTTCCTGGAGGTTTATCAAGGCTTTTATGAATTTTAAGGATAACATAAATTATAGGCATCACTGGATGCAAAATGGTCATGGCCTTGTATATACTATCAGAAATATAACCCTTTCAGAAACCCCTATTCAGTGTCTCATCCGCCTATTGCTTGAAGGTCTGTATTTGCTTCTTAACTTTCTTTTTATAAGAAGTACCATCAGATAACTGAGTTTCAATCTCAAGAATGTTATCAACTGTGTTCAAAATGATGATTGCCCCCCATCTGCTGGTTTTATCACAATATCTTTATCGTTACCTAGATCATGCAATGCCTGTATTTCTTGATGGCTGCAGTTTGATGGACTACTAGATCCTGGATTTTCTCTTAATTTATCTAGGTCTTGTTCACCTTTTTTAATGAAGATAGAAACAACATAATTATAGTTGAGGCAATATTGTGAACTAGGAAAAAAAGATAAATCAGCAGAATTATTGTCATATTCCTCACTAGTGTCACAGTTATCATCAGAAAACTTGCATTTCAATGTCAAATTCCTTGCAAACCTGTACAAATCAACCACTTTTGAAAAATAATTAATTTTAGCTGTAGGAGAGAAGGAAAGTCCTTTGGTTAAGACCTGTCCCTTGATTGCAATCAGTGTGTAACCAGATAAGTTAATTATAGGTGGTAGTGGGGAAATGAATGCTAACTTTCATCATGTACAGCATGTGTCTGCTCGAACTCTCTGATTTAAATTAAATTAAAGGACTTTTTCTATCAGGAAATGGTCCTGTGTGAGTCCATTTGTTACAGCTGCTTTTTTACTCTTTCTGCAGGAAGAAGTAATGCCAACACTGATGCCTTTTCAAGACTGCTGCAGCAAATAGAACCTGAACATGACAATTCCACCCTAGAAGTTGTGGAAATGCCTGCATTCTTTGAAGTCCCAACAGACATGTTATCAGATCAGTCCTATTACAGTAACCAAATCTGAATCTACTCCTTTATTGCATGTACTGTAGCAGAACAAGATGACTTATGGACCCAGCTCCAGAACCAGATTCCTGTGTGACAGCAAATCAAAACTCTGTTGGACACTAACCAAAGACTTGTGCCTAAACTTAAGAAGGACGCAAACCCTGAATTGACAAAATTGTGGTGACACCAGAACCAGTTGGTCATACAAGACTCTAAGTTAAAATGGCAAAACAGAGACCTCACACAGGTCTATTTGATAATGGTGAATGCCTAAAGGCGATCACGTTATCACTGATCAAGTGCTGAAAACATTTTCAGCACTCACGAGCCAACTAGCGCCTGGGACAATGGTGCCAGAGTTTTTTTAATCCCTTTCTATGGAGGCTACCCCCACACCCTCCTCATGGGGGCTTCACCCGCCGCAACCCCCTACTTAAGGATTCTCAACTCCAGAGGGGTGCATGTCGTGGGGTTGAAAGCATTAAAAAATAAAGGTTCGGGATAGGAGCAATAGAATTGCACCAGCACCCAGACCAGAATCCGGTACCTCACCCACCCCAACCACTAGCCAACCCCTGATGCCACAATGCAGCTCAGCCATCCACCATAGCACCACCCTCAACAGCCCCTCCACCCCCTTCCAGCCCATGCTCTCCATGTTCGCTCCCCCCTGCACGCACACGTGTACACATACCCACATCCTGTCGCCTCGTTCGCACCCCCCCTCATCCAGTCACCCTACCCTCCCATTGCTGTGAGGGATTGCGCCAGGAAGGAGTTGCCGTTATGGATGGTGCCCTTCCTCATGTGCCCACCTCATGGGATACCACCTCACACCCATTGTGAGATCACACAAATAACTGTGCCACAAGAGAATGCACCAATAGTTCTAGAAGTCTATCACCAGAAGTCTGGACACTTTAGAAGTAAAAAGACAAGGCTAATATAAGATGCAATTCTATTGGGCAGGAAAGAAACCTTAGATTCAGAAATGGTGTGAAGAATACCCTACCTGTACTCTAAAGAGAAGCAGTAGAACTGATCAAAAAGCTGCTCTTCAACCAATTATCAGTCATGCTCCTTTAGAATTGGTCACTTTAGATCATTTGAAACTTCAGCCTGGCAGAAATGGTATCAATTATGTTTTAACCATGGTAGACCATTATTCTTAGTTCATTGTAGCCACACCAGTTCCTAATCTTACCACCAAAAGCACTGCAGCAACATTTCTCAAGCACTTTATCTAACCATAAGGTTTCCTGACCAAAATCTTGACTGACCAAGGAACCTCCTTCGAGTCAGCCATTCCATGAACTTTGTAGTTTATGAGGAAGTCAAAAGGAGTCATACTACTGCATATTATCCACAAGCTAATGAACTGTGTGAAAGGGCTAATCAAACCTCATTTATTATGCTAACAATATTACCTGAGTATCAACACCCTTACTGGCCTAGCATTTTGCCTGAATTAAGTTATCTTTACAATAACACTCTACAGAGCTCAACTGGATATACTCTGTACTATTTACCGTTTGAACATCATGGTCATTTACTGTACATATGGACCTAGTACTCGATGTAGATTTGAAAGCCACTTCTACTCATAACCAATGCACAGATTGTGTCAATGAGCACAGTAAGAGATCACAAGAAGCAGGACACATTTTAGACCGACGTATAACTGAAGTGAGACTAAAACAAAAGACAATGTATGATGCTAAAGCCAATGCAAGTCCCCTACAAACTGGAGACAGAGTACTATTGAAGAGAACTCATAAACTAACAAAATTAGCTTCCAAGTGGGAACCTGAATCATATCTCATAGTAGAAATACCATGTAGAGAACTGCCAGTTTATAAAATTAAATGAGAAATCGGAAAAGGCATCAAGATTTTTTTCAGAAACCTGTTAAAACCATGCATGTTTAGTGCAGGATCAGATCCTTTAGCTGATATTGACTCCAAGCTGATGGACAGAGAGGAGTACCCTTCCAGAAATCTTACCCTAACTGCACTAGAAAACCTGACAAACTGGTATGTCAGTCACTGGAGTTACCCAAATACCTCTAACTCAGACTGTCTTGAGAGGTTGACATCTGAAAGTACCATACAGATAGAACCTGTTTGGTATGCCTTCTGGACAATGATATTTCTACGGCGACATGCGTCGATATCAACAATAGCACCATGATGCCGTAGAAGTGCCACTAGTACCAGACAACCCCTTCCCCTGACCTGCACCCCCTTCCTGAACTAACTCTGACCTAGAGTTAGAATCTTAATGTACTGGGGATGTGGGGGGGGGGCAGAGGCCCCTGAATAAAAAACACACCGATGTGCACGCCGAATGCAAATCGCTGTCGACATGGAGCCTGGCACTGTGATGGTGGTCAGCTTGTTTCTTGTTGAACTGGCATTGTAGAGCCATGCACTCTGCCTTGCAGATCTCAATGAACCAATTTTGGAATTCTTCCCAGAAGATTTCTCATGGAAAGTCCCTAGTTTTACACACAAAGTAAAACATCAGAGTGCCATGGTGGGGGGCATGCCAGAAGGGCTCTGTAATTTAAATAATTAAGCTTTGAGTGTGCAGTGATGCCCACAAGGAGGTGCTAGTGCATAAAGGCCACAGAGGGGCCATGAATATTCATTTAAGGAGGTGGGGTGGTTGAAAGAGACTGACAGGAAGGCCTAGGACAGGCCCATTGAATTAAAGAGGCAAGACAGGTCCAGTGCATTATAAGGGGCTCAGCTTACTGTAAGCTGTCATTCAGTGACAGCTGAGTAGACAGGCAGCCATGGAGTTGTGTGGGTGGGTTTTGCTGCCCACTGACTACAGTGGCCTTGCTGGTAAGGGGGAACAGGGTGGAGTGTGGATGCCTCAGTGGGTGGGGGCTTGGGAGTCCACTGGACTACCAGGGAATTATTAGGTTGTGTGTTGTGCTATGATAGGGGCTGGATGGGGGGGTACCTATAGACTGCCAGGGTCTTTAGATTTGTAGCTCTTATGTGGATGGGCTTTGGTAGGGGATGGGGGTCACTAAACTGCCAGTGTCTTTCAGACAATGTTTATCAATCAGACAGGTTTGGGAAAGGAAGGGGGAGCACTAGACTATCAGGAAGGTGTCGGTGGATGGGGTTTATTTTACATTCTGCGCTGGGGGGGTTGCCACCCAGGGGCTGGTGGCTGCTGTGTTGCATTGTGCAGTACAGCAGCCTGCCTGTAGGTGGCTACAACTGCCATTTCTGTGTGCTGTTCAGTTTAGTTTGCTCATGATTAAGAGATTCTAGCTGACAAGTTTGTGACTGTGTATTTGAAATTGGCTGTGTCTGAACTTTAAGTGCAGGCATCATAATACAAGGATCAGTGTAGTCTGATTGTGAGGTTTTAACTACCATTGCAGTTTGATTCTTCATTTAGTTGGAGCAGGAGGAAGGGACTCTAGCTGGTGAGTTTGTGACTGTGTTTGTATTTGTATTTGAGATCTTTTTTTTAACTGCCATTTCTGTGTGATTTTCAATTTACTTTGGGCTTGATTGAGGGATTCTAGTTGACAAGTTTGTGACTGTGTGTTTGAAAGTGTCTGTGTCTGAACCACGGTGAGTGGAGTGAGGAGTCACTGCCAGAGGACCCCTTGGACGATTGTTTTTGGACACAGCCTATGGTGTAGTATGACCCTCAACCCCCACCCACCCACCACAGGGCATCCTTACATTTATTGGGTGGGTCCCATAGGACCTTGCAACATCCTGCATCCATACAGGAAGTGATGAAGAGAGGAAGCATAACAAAATACAATGAAAATAAAACAAATAGTTGTTAGATAAAAAATAGCTGTCTTAAGCAGGCAGTTGATTGAGGAGGGAAACATACATGATGGGTGTGGTGCAGTGCACTGGTTGTGGAGCAGCTGTCTTCAGGGAGACATTCTGGGGGCTGTGAAACTGTCCAACCTGCAGGCACCTCTCTTGGCTGAGACAGGAGGTTGCTTGTCTCCGAGCAGAGTTGGCCAAGCTAAAGGCAGCATCCACCCCCACCCAGTGACCTTCGGGTCCACAACCAATACCTCAAAGGGATGCCAAGGAAGAGGAGTGATTGGAATACATTGGGTTCAGGGAGGGGGAGGGAGGGGGTTGAAAGCTCATCCCCAAACCAGTCCCGCTTAATAAATCCTACACTGTTTTGGAGGAATGGGAAAGCCCCACTCATGAACCCAAGGCTGGGACCAGGGAGAATGGGAGAGCCCTCCAGGATGGAGCCCCAGGAAAGGGAGGCAGGAAACCCCAGAGAAGGAGGAAGCTTCTCCTAATGGGGACTCTATTATCCGGGGATTGAAGTTAGGGTCATCTAGCAGAAGAGAGAAGAGGTCAAGTGTCTCCCAGGAAGTGCTGCATAGAGGGAGTGGGAAGCAGATCCATAGGATCACTACGGCAATAGCTAGGAGTGAGAAGCTGGATGGCATTGTCCACCTAGGGACCAATGACCTGGTCAGTAGAAGGGTGGAGTTAGCACAAATCCAGGAAGATTTCAGGAAGCTGGGGTGGAAATCTTATACAGATAGCATGCTCTGTCTCATTCTTGCAGGTTCTACCTGTCCAGAGCACAGGGGAAGCTAGGGTACTCCACATCAGTACCTTCAACTCTTGGTTGAAGAACTGGTGTGGAAGGAAGGGTTTTAGCTTCATGGAGGACTGGGGCCTGACCTGGGCAGATGCAAGCTTATATAAAGAGGATGGCCTGCATCTGTCTGAGAAGAGGACCTTGGTCATTTGTGAGAAGTTTAAATGCTTCAGCTGTCAGCATTTAAACTGGCCAAGGTGGGAGAGCCAATAGTCAGGAAGCTTAGGGACATCCCCCATGGGAACACGCAGGAACATATGTTGATTACAGGAACAGCTAATGGAGGCAGGGACTGACAGGCAGGTGAAGAATGTATAATGAGTGATATGGGGGGGGAGAGCATATAGGAAAGTAAACCAGGGTGGGGGGAAGACTCTGGAGAGGGATAAAAAGAGCAGAGGTAGGGCAGACTGTAAAACATGGAAGGTCATACTAACAGATGCTTGTAGCCTAGGAAATAAGGTTCCAGACCTGGAGACCTTGTTGGCAGATGCAGGCCTTGACATTGCAGCAATAACAGAGACATGGTGTTCTGCTAATCATGGCTGGAAAGTCAATGTACCAGGCTATACACTGTTCAGTAGGGACAGGAATGGTAAAAAGGGTGGGGGAGTGGCCCTGTACATCAGAGATGGTATAAAGGCTACAGAAGTTCTGTGAAAACAGGGGAAGGCCAAGGTAATGTGGGCCACCCTGGAGCCAGGGAATGTAACAGCAATATACACAGGTGTGATCTATGGTCCTTAAGCACAGAGGGAGGAAGTAGACCGTGAACCGACATGGCAGCTAAAGGTGAAATCCTGCAACTGGGGATTTCAATATGCTGGATATGGATTGGGTCACCTAGATGGCTGCTTCAGCCAGAAGCGCAGCCATCCTTGAATCCATGCAGGGGGGGCTGCACTCAGGCAGTTGTTGCATAAGTCAACCATGGACAAGTCAATTCTGGACATGGTATGGACCAATGGGAACTGAGTTGAGGAAACACAGCTGGAAGGGCAGCAAGGGCCCAGTGACAACCACATGGTGTGACTCAGCATGGAGACATGAACTCAATTAAGCCACACAAGAGCAAGAGTATTAGATTTCAGGAGGGTGGATTATACTGAAATGGGTAGATGTATACAAGCAGTCCTAGGGAAGGGAGAAGTAATAAAGGGGTTGGAAGAACAATGGGAGAAACAGAAAGGAGCCATAGTGGAGATAACAAACCAATGCATTAGGATAGTGGCCAAAAAGAAAAGAAGAAGGAAGCCATTATGGTTCTCCAAAGAGGTGGGGGACAAAATCAGGCTAAAAGGCTGATTTTAAGGAAATTTAAGGGGATCCAACGAGAGGAGGACAGGGAGGTGTACTTTGAATGTCTAAGGGAAGCAGGGAGGGCTGTTAGGAGGGAAAAGGCACAGACAGAAAAGGGCTTAGCAGAGCCTGTAAACAAAAGGGATAAGGCATTTTATAGGTACATCAGTGAAAGAAGAAAAACCAAGGAGGAGGGGATTGTGAGGCTCAAAGGGGAGAAGGTAGAGTGTAAGGAGGGTGATCTGGACAAGGCAGAAATACTGAACAAATACTTTTGCTCAGTATTTGCTAAGGAGGGGGAGGATCAAGGACCACAGCTGGGATGCAGCGGCAATGGGGGGAGAGGTGGGCACCAGTCTCTTCGCAGTGGAGAAAGTTCTGGAAGAACTCAAAGCTGAAGGTGGATAAGGCCATGGGGCCAGGCGGCATCCACCCGGAGAAACATTGAAGCAAAGAAACAGAATCCTATGACAGATAAGGACTGCTTGGTCCACCTAGTTTGCCCTTTTCAGTACCTAGTGGATAAGCTGCAGATCCTGGTTAACCAACAACCTACTTCCTCCTACCCCCCAGCAGAATTGCCTTACAGTATGTCTGTGGCATGCATTCTTGAATTCCCCACTGTTTTTGACTCCAAGACCTCCTCAAGAAGACTGTTCCATACATCCACAACTCTCTTCATGAAAAAAGACTTCCTCACAAAAGCTCTGAGCCATTCCCTCTCTATCTTCAAATTGTGCCACCTTGTTCTTGCACATCTCTTTTTCTTAATGATGCTACCCTCTTGGACTTTGTTGATTCCCTTGAGGTACTTGAAAGTTTCTATCATGTCCCCCATCTCCTCCTTTCCTTGAGAGTATACATATTAAGCTCCTTTAGCATTTCTCTGTATGTCTGCTGGTGCAGACCCTGCACCATTTTGGTTGCCCTCTTCTGAACTGCCTCCACCCTGTCTATGCCTTTGCAGAGATGGGGTCTCCAGAACTGTATGCAGTATTTCGGATGGGGTTTCACCAACTGTCTGGATAACAACATCATGTTTTCTACTGGTGATGTCTCTCCCTGTGCATCCCAGCATCCCCCCAGCCCTCCTTACTGCCATCTTACAGTGCTTAGATACCTTTAGGTCATCTCATATAACTACCCCCAGGTCCCTTTCCATTTTTGTTGTTGTTAGCATCTCACCCCACACTGTGTACTCTTTTCTTGGGTTTTTGTTTTTCTGGTGCATTACTTTGCACTTCTTTGCATTGAATCTAAGCTGCCATACATTTGACCATTCCTCCAGCCTTACCAAGTCCCTTCTCATCCTTTCCACCCCACCTTGTGTATCAACCCTGCTGCAGATCTTTGCATCATCTGCAAAGAGACATGCTTTTCCTTCCAGTCCCTCTGCAATGTCACTTAAAAAGACATTAAAAAGGACTGGACCAAGTAATGAACCCTGCTTTACCCCACTAGTAACCCCCCCTTTCTTCACTGTGGATTCCGTTTACTGTTGCCTTCTGTGTCCTGTTGTCCAGTCAATATTTTACTTAGGCTACCACCCTGGGACCCACTCCCAAACTGGCTGATTTGTTTATTAATCTATTGTACATGACTGTGTCAAATGCCTTGCTAAAGTCTGGGTAGGTCATGTCCACAGCCCCTTCCTGGCCTACTACTTTGGTCACTCGTCAAAGAAATTGATTAGATTCATCTGCCATGACCTTTCCACTGTGAATCCATGCTACCTTGGGTCCTGTGCCCCACTGGACCCTAGATACTCAACAATTCTTTCCTTCAGAAGTGATTCCATCATTTTCCCTACCACTGAGGTCAAACTGACAAGTCTGTAGTTTTCTGCCTCTGTCTTGCTCCCACTCTTGTGAAGGGGAATCACATCTGCCCTCCTCCAGTCCACAGGTACCACACCATCCTCCCATGATTTGTTAAAAAGGGTAGTTAATGGTGTCACTAGTTCTCCCCTTAGTTCTTTTAGAATTCCAGGGTGAATCCCATCAGGTCCCATTGCTTTGTCCACCTTCAGTTTTAGGAGCTCTTTCAGAACCCTTTCTTCTGTGAAAGGACTGATATCAACCACCCTATCCAGATTGCCTCTATTGATTGGATTAGGTACCCCCCATCCCTTTATGATTACTGAGCAGAAGTATTCATTCAGTATCCTTGCTTTTTCACTGTCCCTCTCTGCCCACCCACCTACCCTCCTCTTTATTCAGCCTCAGTATCCCTCCATTTGTCTTTCTTTGCTCCCTAATGTACCTATGAAAGGTTTTATCCTCCTTCTTAACTGAGTTGGCTATCTTTTATTTGGTTTGGGCCTTTGCTATTCTGACTGCCTGCCCTACTTCCTTTTGCTTTAACTGGTACAGTTCTCTGTGCTGCTCCTTCTTTGTTTCCTTATACTTCCTGAATGTTGTCCTTTTCTCTTTAACTTTCCTCACAACCTCTTTTGAAAACCATAGTGTTTTTTTTCTCTAATTTTGATTTGTTTATTTGCATCACACAAAGGCTTATTGTCTCTGTGATGGCAGTTTTGATGTTTTTCCATTGTTGCTCCACCCCCTTCTTGCCTGTTTCCTAGTGCTTTTCTGAGGCACTCTCCCATTTTGACAAAATTGACCCTTCTGAATTCCATTACCTTCGTATTTGTATGGCTTGGCTCTACAGCTGAGTTTATCATGAACCACACTGTTTTGTGGTCACTTGTTTCCAGATGGCTACCACTTCTAGATCTAAGATCCTCTCTCTATCCCCATTTCAGAGTACCAGGTATGAGATTACTCCCTCCCAAGTGGGTTCCAGCACTAGCTGTCTAAGGCATGCCCCCTGTAGGACATTGAGAATGGCTCTGCTCCTGGATGCAGCTGCAGCAAAGGTCCTCCAGTTAACATCTGGCATATTCAGGTTCCCCATCAGCAATATCTCCCCTTTCTCTTCCACCCTAAGGATGCCTTCTATCATTTTCTTGTCCATTTCCTCCCCCTGAGATGGGGGTCTGTGTACAACCCCTGTGCGTGTGTGGACTGTGGTGCCATTTCCAGTCCCAGGGTGACCTACAGTGCCTGCTCTCCTCCATGTTTACCCTTTACTTCTGTTGCTTTGATCCCTTCCTTTACATAGAGAGCTACTCCTCCTCCTCTTCTACCCTCCCTGTCCCTCCTGTAGATTGTGTACCCTGGTATACTGACATACCAGTCATGGTTCTCTGTGCACCATGTTTCTGAGACTGCCACAATATCCAGGCATCCCTGTTCCATCAAGGCCACCAGTTCAGGGAGCTTGTTATCTAGACTATGGGCATTGGTACTCATTACCCTTCATTTTTTGATGGCCTTACCCCTTTTTGCCCCATCCCTGTCCTTACTGAATTTGTCTTTTTCTCCAATTATCCCGCCCTTCTCCCTATCAACTTCTCTATATAGGTGTTTACCTCACTAACTACCCTGGTTTTTGAAGGGGGCTAGGATTTCCCTTCTCCTTTCCAGTGCCTCTCCCCCTTGGCTAGTTCAAATGCTTGCTAATGAAGCATTTAAACTTCTGGACAGATGCAGATCATCACGCCAGTATAGGTCTGCATCCTTCCAGGTAGACCCCTCCAGTCCCAAATGAAGCCAAAACCTTGAGATCTGCACCCGTTTTTCAACCACTGATTGAATCCCATGGTGCACAACACCCTAGCCTCACCCATACCATAGACAGGCAGCACCTCCATGAAGGTTACCATGCATGCTACTTGTCTAAGGCCCCTTCCCAACTCCACAAACTCCTCCTGCATTGCTCTGATCCCTTTTCCAGCCAGGGCATTTGTCCCTAGGTGGGGTAAAGATGTTAAAGGAGCTGCAAAGGGACCTAGCCACACCTATGGTGGTCCAGTTCACAGAGTCAGTTAACATCGGTGTCGTTCCAGAGGACTGGAGGAGGGCACATGTAGTCCCACTTCACAAACATGGCAGTAAATAGGACGTGGGGAACTACAGGCCAGTCTGCCTCACCTCAGTGGTGGGAAAGACAATGGAGGCACTGCTGAAAGAAAGGATAATGACATATATGGAATCCAACAATGCTCAGGACCTGAGGCAACATTGACTCCCAGCAGGAAGGTCATGTCAAACAAATCAAATAGATTTTTTTGATTGGATGACTAGGGAACTAAATCAGAAGGGGAAACAGACTTTGCCTACCTAGATTTCAGCAAAGCCTTCAACACCATCCCACATAGAAGGCTGATTAACAAGATGGGTAGTCTGTGCATAGGAGACAAGGTGGTGAACTGGGTTAGGAACTGGTTAACAGGCAGGAGACAGAGGGTAATGGTAAATGGGGTACAATCTGGTGAGAATGGGGTGACCAGTGGGGTACCACAGGGATCAGTACTAGGACCAGTCCTATTCAATCTCTTCATTAGTGATATTGCAGAGGGACTGTAAAGGAAGGTCTGCCTGTTTGCAGATGACACTGAGATCTGCAGCAGGGTGGATACTTCAGAAGATGTACGTAAAATGAAGAGGGACCTGGAGAAGCTTGAATGATGGTCTGAGATGTGGCAACTGAGGTTCAGTGCAAAGAAGTGCAAAATAATGCACCTGCGTAGCGGGAACCCTGGGGAAAGCTACAGGTTGAGGGGGAGGAACTGACTGTCACCAAAGAGGAAAGGGAGCTATGGGTTATCATCTCTGATGACCTTAAGGTATCAAAGCAGTATACAAAGGTTGCAGGGAAGGCCAGTGGCATGCTGGGGTGCATAGGTAGGGGTATTACTAGCAGGAGGTGGGAGGTGGTGATGCCACTGTATAAAACAATGCTGAGGCCTCACCTGGAGTACTGCATACAGTTCTGGGGGCCACAACTATGCAAGGACATAGTTAAGGTGGAGACTATCCAGAGAATGACAACAAATATGGTGCAGGGCTTGTACCACAAAACATATGAGGATAGACTAAGAGACCTCAATATGTACTCACTGGAGGAGTGGAGACAGGGGAAGGACATGATTGAAACTTTCAAGTACCTCAAGAGCATAAACAAGGTGAAAGTGGGGGACCTTTTTCAATGTAGAACAAGCATTTGTCAATGCAGAATGTTCATTGTGTGCACTGGTGCCATTTTGCGCGGGGGGATTACAATCTGGTGTTGGCAAATGTCAACACGGGTTCATAACTTCATTGCTTTTTAATATTCTTCCACCATATTTACAACATAGTCATCTTATTATGCCTCCTCATGAACAGAGGAAGAGTATAATTTCACCTCCTGTCCTAAAGGTACTTTCATGCAGTGGCTGCGAAATCACCTTTTGTGATGCAAAAAACATTTTACCCAGGATCTGGAAAATGACAGCTGTCATGTTCATGAGGTGCAGTGAAGAGATGGCCATGATGAAAATTTGGGGTCAAAATATTGAAATGTATCAAAGGTACGAGCCTGCATTTGTTAATTTAAGTGCATGCTCATAACTTTGTTGTTTAATATTTTTACACCAAATTTTCAGTGTAGCATTCTTATGACCCCACCTCATGAAAAGTGACTCTGTCATTTTCTTCACTCATCCTGAAAGGTGATTTCGCAGAGCCACCACGCCATTCTGTGCCACAGTTGTGAAAACATGTTTCAGGCAGGATATGAAAATGGCAGTCATACTGCTCATGAGGAGGTGTGAAATAATGGCAATGTTGAAAATCTGGAGTTAAAATAATAAAAACTGGTGAAGTTAGGAGCATGCCTAGAAACTGCACAATGCAGGCTTATAATGCAGTCATTTTTTTGAATTTTTTCACCAGATTTGCAACATGGGCTTTTTGGGACCCCTCCTCATGACCAGTGGCACTATCCTTTCATTAATTAGTCCCAAAAGGTGATTCCGCACAGTGACGCTGAAATCACCTTTTGGTGCTGAGTAACAAAATGACAGTGACATTGTTCAGGCGGGGTCCCAAGAACCCCATGTAGATAATTTGGGGCCAAAAGTCCTAAAAATGGCTGAGATATCAACCTAAATTAACCCCCAACCCACTGATTCCCCCTATATGGCTCACCCTGAAATCTTCACTTTGCAGGTTGGCTTTGAAGAGTGCAGACATGTTCTTGGTTCATCCTGGAAGATCATTGCGCCTGACCTTCTGAGGTAAGTATTGGTAAGGGGGGCATGTGGGTAGGTGGGTGCGCAGTGGGAGGGTCAGGATGGGGTGAGAACAGGGAGACAATGATGGAACTTTTTTTATTTCTGGTTTAGAGAAATCGGACAGTTTTCTTTTTCTCTTTTTTATAGAGAAAGGATGTGAACATTTCTGGACACTGGTACTGTGCTCCACAGTGTACAGGGGAATGGGGAACAGAGGGTGCGAGGAAGACAGCAGCAGTGGGATGAAGTGGGAGGGAGTGATTTGCTGGTGGGGATCCTCCAAACAGAACACGGGTGTGGGGAGGATAGCAGCCATGGGAGGAAGTGGGAGGAGGTGATTTTCTTGTGGGGGGCTTGAACGGGAACACAAGGAAGACAGGAGCAATGGGCAGGCTCAATGTGTTCACACTATAAGTGCTATGGCAGTGTGAACGTGCAGTCAGGAAGTCAACGTATTGCAGGACTTTACACATCAAAGGACTGAGCTGTGCCACTATTGGTGCAGCTCTGTCTTTTGAAAAGCTGGCCAACTCTTCCCCAAAAATGGAAAGTGAGTCATCACCAGCTTGCTGACTCATTGGCCTGCCACTTGGAACTGAGCTCTTCATTGGGCTCCCCTCCCTCATACCCCTGATAACAACTCTTATTTCAAGTTTGTCTGCACTTGCACGCATAACAAACTCAAAAAGTGCTAGACCAAGGGGGCACTATATGAAATTGGAAGGGGGTAGATTAAGAGGTAATGTGAGGAAGTTTTTCTACAAAGAAAGAGTAGTCAACACTTGGAATAGTCTGCCACAGGAGGTAATGGGGACAAGTACAGTGGAGGGGTTTAAGCATGCCTGAGACAGGCACAATGGAAGCCTGAGAGGGGAGGGAGTGAAGAAAAGCCATTAATCACATAGGGTCAGTGGCCACATACAATGTATAGGGCCTATGGGCATACCAGGTGAGTCTAGTGGTCCCTATCTGCTAACAATTTCTATGTTTCTATCAGTTTTCTTTTTCTAGTCACACCCTTTTTCAGGTGGTGATACTGTCTCGAGACCCTAGAGGGGAATGAGGCACCTGTGTGACCTATGTAATTAAAGTGTAGTACTACTTGTGAATCTTCATCTTTTCCCGTGATAGCTCCTTTGTGCTTCTGCATTCATATTTTAAGGGCTCTAGTTGTCTGTCCCACATATAGACTGTCACAGAGACATCGAAGTATACATGACGTTTTGTTTGGTGCAATTAATGAGTTCCTTAATTTTAAAAATTTATGCAGTATGTGGGTGCCTAAATTCATTTTTCTTGCTTGTGTGCCCATATATGGAGCACCTACTACAGGCTGTCATGCCTTGTTGTAAAGATCCTAATAGGAGTTGTTCCCCTAGTTTTTAGGGCTGCTTGAATTGTGAATGCTCTAGTTTGTCCTTTATAGTAAAAACGTTCTTAGCTGCCACAACTGGGTTTTGTGTGAAATCAGCTGTTTCAGGGTTATCTGTCGCTACTAGGTTCCAGTGTTTATTAACTATGTGTGTCTCAGTATTCCCCAGCCCTCCTTCCTGCCTTATCACATTGCTCACTTACTGATATGACTACCACAGGTCCCTTTCTATTTTTGTTGTTGTTAGCACCTCCCCACCACGTTGTGTACTCTTTCCCTGGGTTTTGGTTTCCCAGATACATTATTTTGCACTTATTTGCATTGAATCTGAGCTGCCATACTTTTGACTATTCCTCCAACCTAGCCAAGTCCCTTCTCATCCTTTCCATCCCCCTCCTTGTGTATCAGCACTGTTGCAGATCTTTGCGACATGTGCAAAGAGGCATAGTTTTCCTTTCAGTCCTTCTGCAATGTCACCTATAAAGACAATAAAGATGACCAGTCCAAGCACTGATTCCTACGGTACCCTGCTGGGAACCCCTCTTTCCTCAGAGTGGGCCATTTATTATTATCATCTGTATCCTGTTGGCCAGTCAACTATGTACCCAGGCAAACACCCTGGGACCCACTCTCCAGCTAGTTAACTTGTTCATTAATATTTTGTGTGTTATTGTTTCAAATGCCTTGCTAAAGTCTCGGTAGGCCATGTCCACAGCCCCTCCCTGGTCTACTACTTCGGTCACCCAGTTAAAAAGCTCTATTAAATTGTCTGACATGAGCTTCCTGCTGTGATTCCAGGCTTCCTTGGGTCCTGTGCCCCACTGGTCTCTATGTACTTAACAATTCTTTCAGAAGTGATTCCATCATTTTCACTTCCAAAGAGGTCAAACTAACAGATCTATAGTTTCCTGACTCTGCTTTGCTGGCACTTTTATGAAGTGGAATCACATCCACCTTCCTCCAGTCTTCAGGGACCACACCATCCTCCCATAATTTGTTAAAAAGGGCAGTCAGTGGTGTCACTAGTTCTCCCCTTATTTCTTTTGGAGTTCTGGAGTGAATCCCATCAGGCCCCATTGCTTTGTCCACCTTCAGTTTTAGGAGTTCTCTCCAGACCCTTTCTTCTATGAGTGGACTGGTATCATCCCCTATCCAGAATGCTTCTATTGCTTGGTATAGTAACCCCCTCCTCTTCATTTGTGAATACTGAAATGAAGCATTTGTTCAGTATCCCTGCTTTTTCACTGTCACCCTCTGCCCACCCCTTCCCCTTTATTAAGCCTTAATATCCCTCCCTTGGTCTTCCTTTGGTCCCTAATGTACCTATAAAAGGATTTATCCCCCTTCTTAACTGAGTTGACTATCTTTTCCTCAGTTTGAGCCTTTGCTATTCTGACTGTCTTCACCGCTTCATTCTACTTTGAGTGGTACAATGACCTGTGCTGCTCCTTCTGTGTTTCTTTATACTACTTGAATGCTATCTCTTTCTCGCTAATCTTCTCCACCACCAGTTTTGAGAACCATAGTGTTTTTTTTTTTCATTTTGATTTTTTTCTTTTTGCTTCACACAAAGGCTTGTTGCCGCTGTGATAACAGTTTTGATTTTCAACAGTGTTCATCCACCACTTCTTTTTGCTTGTTTGCTAGTGCTTTTTGAGGCATTCTTCCATTTTGCCAAAGTCAGCCATCCTAAAGTCCAATACCCTTGCTTTCCTATGGCTTGACTCTATGTCTGTTTATTGTGAACCACACTGTTTGTTGGTCGCTTGTTCCCAGATGGCTACCCACTTCTAAATCTGATATCCTCTCTCCATTCCCATTTGAGAGTATCACGTCTAAGACTGCTCCCTCCTGAGTGGATTCCAACAATAGCTTTCTGAGGCATGCCCCCTGTAGGCATCAAGAATAACCCTACTCATGGATGTGGCTGCTGCAAAGGCGCTCCAGTTAACATCTGGCATATTGAGGTTCACCATCAACAATCTCTCCACTATTGCTGCCATTCTAATTACGCCTTCTATCATTTCTTTGTCCATGTCCTCCCCCTGAGTTGAGGGTCTGTATGCAACCTTCATGTGGATTCTGGTGCCATTTCCTGTCTCCAGGGTGACCCACTGTGCCGCCTCTCCTACCTGTTTACCCTTTATCTCCATTGCTTTGAACCTTCCTTATGTAGAGACAAACATTCTTTCCAGTTTCATCAAATATTCTTTATTTAAATTGCCCTAACGTTTTTGCGCTTCACTATGGAGCTTCTTCAAAGAACTTATATTTATTTTGTAATGGTTCAAAAACATTTTTAATGTCATATTTCTATAAAGCATTTAGTTTGTACATAATTGCTAGTTCAACAAGCATAGGTAATTGTTGTATTACTGTATTCTATAATTTTCTCCTCATGGTTACTTTCCTGGTTCTCGCAATATTCTGTCAATTGTTTCTTTGTTTCTATAAACATAAGTTTTTATTGTTTTATTTTTGTTCAGCTGTCTATGTAATGTTATTTGCCACCAGCACCAGATAGTGATCAAAGTATTTTTAAAATGCTTGTAATGCCTAACTGACCACTTACGTTGTTTTTCCTTCATTAATATGCAAGATTCAATTCTCAGTATGAAAGTGACAACATGCCTGTAAAAAAAAAATAAACTTTCATTATTATTCTTTCTGTTGGTTGTTCAATTTTCCAACAGTCCTTTTCTTACTTACTTAGAAAAAAAAGTTTTGATAATCATTGTACATATATTAGCTTCTATAAGCCATTATTGTATGCATGTTAATGCCTTATGTTGTTCTTTACAGTACTTAAACATTCATTTGTTACCTTATCCAATATATACATTTTAGCCATATATAACACTTATTTTGCTTATCTATATGTTAACACACTTTATATACGTAGTTCATATAGTTTCCTTGTTTTACCTGCTTCAATCTGCTCTTAATGTTTGAACAGGTTAGTGCTGCTCTGTTTTGTAGGTCTGTAAACAAATAAGTTTGAACTGCATTTACTCTTCCGTATCTGAGTATGTACAATGTGCAACAAAGTCTGTAAAATATGCTGTAAAGTCTACAATGTTATGTCTAGTTGCTCACTTAGATACTTAGATATAAGATGAGTTTGTTTTACGAGTCTTATGTTTGTGTATGTGTCTTTTGCAATGGCATTTGCTCTCATGTCACAGTAAAGTGAAAGATCAAGCTGCTTCCTTTTGAGTCTGCTAGCCTGGCCTCCTGGATGATGTGCCTCATCACCAACTGCAAGGTGTTTTTGTTCAGGCATGAAACAATCAACCGTGCACCATGCCGCTCTGATTTCGGCTGCCTCATCATGCCCCTCCTCCTCGTCCTGGTCTTCCATGAATGCAACTCCCAACCTCTCTTAATCATCACAAAAGGGATTGCTCAATTTTGATTTTTGTCTGCCTATTAACGTAGTTGTGCCATGTAAAGATGACAGTGCTTGGTGGTGGTGGTGGTGGTGGTAGCATCAACACTTGGTGCACTATGTGTCTTGAACATCTGTTCCCCTCTGACCTTTCTGACAAGAAGGCTTTTATGGTTTTCTGCCCTCTTAGTGCCACCATCTACTATAGACTCAGGGCCATGCTTATAATGTGGGTCAAGCATGGTGACAATATCAAAGTCATCAGACTGCAGAATCCCGACAATATGAAGGCTGGAGTCCAATGCATGGGGGCATGTGCTTCATCAAGGCCAAACTGGCACTGTTACCACCTGCCTCAATTGATTACTGCACATTAACCAGTATCCACCTCAGCATGTGTAGCAAGGGGATGGCCTGACTGATACGGGCAGTGTCCCTACTAACTGCTTGTCTTGCAAATTCAAAGAGAGACAGAATCATTGTCAGTCCATCCATTAAACACCAATGTTCTGTGGTGAGAGCCATGGAGACCCCAGCAGTGTCATGACTGGTGTGTAGCAGCAGATAATCAGACACAGCTTTATACTTTTCATAGATGCACTCCACCATGTAGAGTGTTGAGTTCCATCTGGTCACCACATACAACTGCATGCTTGCTGCCAGAAGAGGTAATCTCATTGAAGACAGTGGGCAGGTTTAAGAAAGTCTGGGACAGGCATAGGGGAGGGTATGGGGTATGGGTAGGGAGGATGGGAGGAGTAGGGAGGGAGTGCAGGGAGATTAGCTCAAGCTATGGACCCTGTAATATGAGCAGACTTGATAGACCAAATGGCCTACTTCTGCTGGCTTCTTTGTATTTTCATATGTTCGATGATGAGGCAGATAGTTCTTTATCTGAAGCCAGCATAGCTGCTCATGAGCCTTCCCAGAATGGGCAAAATGGGCACAGATGCAGATGGCCACCAACAAGATATCCTTCACATCAGGATGGCTAACAAACTGCTGGACCATGAGGCTGAGGAAGTCTGCCAGGCATGGCACCCTGAAAAACCCACCATCACTTATGCATTTTGCAACATTGTAGCTGTTGTTCACAATGAAGCCAACTTTCATGGGGTGTGGGGGCAGCCACTCATCATTCTCACCCAGTAGTACTTCAAGTATTTTCTCCCCTGTGTGGGAGTCGAGCAAGCTTTTCATTGTGAGTGTCACATACTGCCTAATACTGGTTATGTTGGTACCACCACACACAGTTTGCCTTGCTGAACTGACTCCTGCCTTGCCCAGATTCCAAGACCACCCCAGGTACACAGAAGAAAATTCAATCAAACTAATGAAAGTTCAGTCTGGAAAACTGATATTTTTGGATAGAACATCATATGGGTGTACAGCAACAGGTCAGTTAGGCTACCCAGGTGAATAGCTGGATTCCTAAGTACTACACCACAGGCTGGGAGGGATACCACTGCTGTTCACAATGCAGGGGGGCCATCCACAAGTCATGTACTATAGGCAGGTTTTTCTTTCATTTTCAAAGCACAATGGATTAGAAACATGAAGGGGAGGGGATTGCAAAACATAAGGGGTGAATGTGTGGGCTGGGGCCCGGGGTATTAAAATCAAAACACATGCACTCACTCACAGACACTCACACAGACAGTCACAATCACCACACTCAGACTACAAAACAAAAAGTTAACTTAACACAGTAATGCAGTACACACAACAACAGGGTTGAAAATGTTTAAACAAGAAATATTGAGGTTTACCCTCCACAATCTCTTACAATCGCTAGCTGGTGTGACCTCTCTCCTCACTCTCTTAACATTGCACAGAGAAACACCCCCATCAGCTTTCTATTGGCCGTTCAACCACATGTGACCTCTGTTAAACAATATGTGACCTCCAACCTGACAAGACATTGCAAACTTTGCCTGTTGTGGCAAAGTTTTCCTGTGAAGTATGCAAAGTCTGCAACTCCAACTAGGACTTTGTATTTCTGCTTTGGGAATGGTGAAGTTAAACTGCGCTGCTGCAATGTGAGCATACTCCACTAACTGTGGACTTTGTCCCACATAGTAATCTGCAAAACAAAGCAAATTTGCAAAATACTACACAGAGCAAATTTTTGTGACTTTGCACACCACTATGTAGGGTGGACAACTGCAGGAGGTGTAACGTTAGTAGGAAACAGGAGGCAGTGATGGGGCTGTAACATTAAGAATGGTTACTATTTCCAGATAGTGACACTGGCTTGCTAGATGATAAAAGAATGAGTAGCAAGGAGGGACAGAAGCTACTAGTAATAAAAAAGGATACTAGACCAGCTTAATGGCAGCTTAGTTAGTGTAGCATTGTAGCTAACCTTTCCCATGTTAGCCACAGGAAAACTAAAACAATGCAGTTCAAACTGTTGTTGCTGATCCAAACAATTCAGACCTAAAAAAAATATTCATCATAAGAATTTTTTTTTGGAGAAATGTTTTTTTTTTTAATTGGTTAGCTAGAACTACACAAAAGACACTTGGCTATTTTTAGCATGGGAAAGGTTAAACTCCAATTTGACTGTGCAAGTATGTCATGCACATATTTGTGAAATATTTTTGACATTTTAATGAGGATGAGGACGTGTCAAATGAATTCTGCTTTACACTATATGTGTACTGCTACGTAATCAAAAGCATGACTTGTGCTCGAAAATATTTTTTAAACATGAGACAACATTAAAGACTCCACCTCTTTAATCACCCCTTTAAAATGGCAAGACAGCCTTGATGCACCTGTTATTACAAGGCAAATAGAATTCCTCATGTTGCACTAGTTGAGGTTCTTTTTTCAGATCACTAAATCCTTCACCTCGATTTAGTTACAGTACGCTGATTTAATAACAATGGGTGATGGATCCAGTATCCACTTGTACTACCTTTGTATTGTCCTGCTGTATACTGTCAATACATTCATGGCTGAAGGTAAGGGAATCATTTTTATGCTTTAATAGCTAGCTGCATACATATTTTAATACACAGTCTATTGTATAATATATATCAGGTTTCAATATGTTTACTTGACAGAAAGTGTACAGCTAGGAAACCATTAATTTCTGAAAATTAGAGAAAAGCATTCTTACAAAGAGATTTGCTTTATGCACTTAATAAAGCATGCATAAAGAAACTGATCCAAAAAGTACTATTTATTATTCTTATAATACAGTTGGTTTGCTTGAAATATGAATAGAAATTTTAAAAGTCTAAATTTCAGTAAATTCTCACATATTTAACAGGACAGAAAAGCAAACCCAGGAGTGTATGGATATTGAACAGATACTCACCGTTGGGCAATGTGCAGGAAACATGCAAGCAAGAGGAAAGGATGGATAAGGAGGGATCTGTAAAGGACCCTGATGTATCAGTGAAAGGGAGGATGTGATAGGATCAAGTATAAGATATCAGTGGAAAAGGTGGGATTCAAGGGAAGGGGAATGAGGGAGGGAAGGTAAAGAGTCAAAGAAAGGGTTGCAATATGACACTGTCAGGAGAATGTAAACAGTACAGTTCAGGAGATGAAGAAAGTACAAGGACAGGGGTTCATGAAAGAATTAGAGAGAAATGCAAGGGGGGGGGGAGGCAGGGGCACGGGGACCCTAGCAGGGAAGAATACCACAGACATGTGAGCCAGGGATGAAGGTGGGAAAGGCGATGACTAAAATAAGAGAGAGTATTAGGTTGTTGGGGGGAAAACTGAAGGTTAATTCTGCATCTAGGGACTAATAACCTCACGGGTAATGATATAGAGAAGGTCTAAAACAGATTCAGGGAGATGGCCAGAGTGTGTAGGGAGGAGATTAGCTCTATGGCTTTCTCAGAGGTATTGCCTGCTTACTGTAGTAGGACAGTGAGGCAGTTGAGAATTAGGAACTTCAGTCATTGGCTCAGAGGCTGGTTCAAAAGGGAGGGATTCACCTACTTTGGGGAATGACGTGACACTTGGGCAGAGGAGAATCTACACACAAAAGACAGACTACATATAAATTAGGGGGCCCTAGGGTATTGAGGGCAAAGTTTCATAACGATATAGATGTGGTACTGGGAAATGATTTAAACTAGTGGGGGGGAGTATGAGACTAGGGAAGGGATGGAGGATATACCTGGAAGTTCTTGCTAGTTAGTACCCCCACACAGGACGGGGAGCAGGGAAAACAGGGAAGAAAAAGTTAGAGTATGAGGGAAATAGGTGGAGGGGTATGCTAGCAAACACCGGGAGTATAGGGAAAAAACTGAAGATTTAGCAGCCATGACGGTAGATGAGGGACTGGCTCTAGTAGCTGTAATGGAGACGTGGTAGACAGATAACTGTAAGTGGAAAGTTGGCATACCTGGGTGTACCTTTTTTAGAAAGACAGGAAGGGGGAAAAGAGGGGAGGAGAGGGGTGGCTTTATACATAAAGGAAGGGATAAAGGCAATAGAAGAGCAGGAAAGTCTAGGATTGGCTGAGGTCCTCTGGGTCATGTTGCTTAAGGCAAGTGGAGAAGCAATACAACTTGGTGTGGTATACAGGCCACTAAGTTAAGGGAAGAAGTGGACAAAGAGTTAATGCAGGCGGTAAAAAGGATGGCAAGCAAGGTTGAACTCCTGCTGGTATGGGATTTTAATCTCCCTTATGTGAGTTGGGAGAGTCCAACAGCTACATCAGCTAGGAGTAGGGAGATGTTGGAATACATGCAAGAAGCATTCTTACAGCAATGGTTATATGTCAGCTGAGCAACTACTGTATGGTGACTATTTAATAGCAAATGCATTTTGAGCAATGACAAACCTCAGCACTGCACATTTCAGTGACAAAATTGCAACTGTATCTGAAAGTTCAAATCTAATGGATGTGGATCATATGTTCTGCAACTAAATGAACAACATGCTCCATCAGGTCATGGTACCTCCTATGGCTGCTGCTGCTTGCTACTGCCCCAGACACAACCTGAGCCATGCTCATCCTGGGAATCACACACTTTATTGCACTGCTACACCTGTTCCTCATCACCCACAGGTGTAATACAGCTCATGCTTGTCTCTCCATGTAACGCCCGAGGGCTCCATCTCCTGCACCCCCCACTGGGGGCTGTATCCCCTGGATCCTGCTATCTCTAGGATTACAGCACTACGGTGCACATGGATCCTGGGGTAGGCTACATCTGTGGGGTTGCCGTACTTTCTATTCACTGTAATGTGACAGTCGACCTTATTGTATTAGCCCATATGTACTTGCTCAAGTTGCACTGCTTAAATTGCATTACTCAGTTGCTATGGTACCTACTGGGCTTGGTAAGGGAACCCATAAGGGGAGAGGCAACACTAGACTTAACCCTTGCAGGGCTATGGACTGATATATCAGTCCAAAATTCCCATAAGATCTAATTCTGTTGGCAGCCTAAGGGTTAATAGTGACAAATGGGGACAATGTGGCTGAGGTATCAGTGGGGGACAATCTGGGGCAAGTGATGACAGAGTCATTAGGTTTAGGATCTGTATGGGAAAGGAGGTGAGTAGAACTCCCATAAGGGTAATGGACTTCAGGAGAGTGGATTTTTAAAAACAGAGAGAAATTTTTGAGGACTATATGGAAGATAACAAAGAGCAGGGGACTTGGCAGAATGATAGGGACCATTAAGAGAGGACTTGTTAAGGCTGTTGAACAGTGTATTAGAAAGGTAGGAAAGAAAAAAGGATAAGAAGGTGGCAAGAGCAATAGGTGAGAAAAAAGGGCTTTAAAGACATACTTTCTTGTATAAAAGAACATAAGGAAAAACAGCAAGGAGGTATATTGAGAAAATCTAAGGGTGGCAGGGCAGATAATCATAGAAACATAGAAACATAGAATTTGATGGCAGATAAGGACAGCTTGGCCCACTCAGTCTGCCCATTTCCCTACCTAATGGATAAGCTGCAGATCCTGGTTAACCAGCCGCCTACTTCTCCCTACCCCCAACCCCTAGAATTGCCTTATGACTGTCCCATGCATGCTTGAATTCCACCACTGAGGCAAAAAGAGGAGAGACAAGTTCTTCAGGTATATTAGTAAGAGAAGGAAAAATGAGCAGGGTATAATGAGTCTTAAAGGGGAAGGGTGAGATGTCGTAGAGAGGGTCTCAGAAAGAGCATACTTGCTAAACAGATATTTCTGTTCTGTGCTTATGGTTGAAAAGGAGGGACCTGGACTGGTATTGGAGGGTAGAGGCACTGAGGGTAGGGAGGTGGACAATAGCCCGATAAAGGAGAGCAGGGTATTAAAAGAACTGGGGAAGTTAAAAGTGGACAAGGCAATTGGTCCAGATGCCCTATATCTCAGGGTGCTTCAAGAGCTTAGGAAAGAGCTAACAGAACCTCTATTGAGGCTATTAAACCTATCATTGGACGCAGGGAGGGTACCAGGGGACTGGAGAAAGGTGAATGTGATGCCAATACACAAGAGCAGAGGAAAAGGAGAAGCCAAGTAACTATCGTCAAGTCAGTCATACATCAGAGGTAGGAAAGATTATGGAGGCACTCCTGAAGGAAAGGATAGTGGATTATCTTGTAAAAAATGGGCTGCAGGATGACAGACAGCACGGGTTCACGAGGGGAAGATCATGCCAGACTAACCTCATAGAATTCTTCAACTGGGTGACTATGAAATGTTATCAGGGAGGGGCAGTTGCCTATTTAGAGTATAGCAAGGCATTTGACACCGTCCCTCACAGAAGGCTGGTGAGCAAGATGAGTAGGCTAGGGGTAGGGGATGAAATAACAAATTGGGTGGAAAACTGGCTAGGGGAGTAGAGTCAAAGGGTGGTTGTAAATGGGGTGCATTCCAGGGAGGAAAGAGTGACAAGTGAGGTACCCCAGGGGTCAGCACTGGGGCCAATACTATTAAATATTTACATTGGGGATATTGCGGAGGGTCTGAATGGGAAGGTGTGCCTGTTTTCAGATGATACAAAAATCTGTAATAGAGTGGCTCTGTTGGGGTGGGGTAGAGAGTATGAGAGAGGACCTGCTAAAACTATAGGGGTGGTCAGTGACTTGGCAACTGAGATTTCATGCCAAAAAATTTAGAATATTCCACATATGCAATAAAAACTCAAAGGTCATGTACACACTAGGAAGAGAGGATGTAGAGGTAACAGAGTAGGAGAGGGATCTGGGGATTGTTATTTTGAACAGCCTTAAGTTGGCAAACCAGTGCAACAAAGCAGTGGGGAACATTAGCATTATGTTGGCCTACATAGGGAAGGGGATCAGAAGCAGAACAAGATCTGTCCAGAGCCGATAAGGCAGTGAAGCACTACCAAGTGATGAACGTTACACATGTGCATAGAAATTATTCAATGCCCAGGTGTAACTTGGCCATATGTTGGAGGTGTTGCACTAAATTTTCAAAATGGCCTTTTCTGGTCTCCTCCTCATGAACAGTGCCAGTGTCATTTTGTTAAATTTTCCTGAAAGGTGATTGCGCAGAGCAAACGCGCTATTCTGTGCCACAGGTGCAAAAGCATGTTTTGGGCAGGTTGTGGAAAATGACAGCTGTACTGTTGTGAGGGACGTGTGCAAAAATGGCAATGTTAAAATTTTGGTGTGAAAATATTAAAAATGAGTGATGTTAGGAGCCTGCATAGAAACTGTGCAATGCACGCTTGTAACACAGTCATTTTTTGGAATTGTTTTCACCAAATTTGCAACATGGACCTTTTGGGACCCCACCTCATGAATAGTGGCACTGTCATTTCATGAATCGGTCCTGAAAGGTGATTCTGCACAGTGACTGCAAAATCATCTTTCCAGGCTGAGTAACAAGATGACAGTGACAGTTTTCATGAGGTGGGGTCCCAAGAACCCCATGTTGAAAATGTTGGGCAAAAATTCCAAACAATGGGTGAGATATGAGCATAAGGTGAAAGTCTGATTGAATTGCTGCATAGAACGCTTACCTTTAATTCTTCAGTTCATGGTTAGGCTTTGCAGAGTCCAGATCTGTCCTGGTACAGAGAAGGTGACAGCACCAAGCTGTGTGGAGGTGGGTGCTCAGTGGGAGGGTAGGGAGGGTGGAGGGGGAGGGGGAGGGGTCCGCATGCGACGATGAGGGACAATTTTCAGTTTTGTAGGGGAAACAAACCGATGAGGGACTGTTTTCTGATTTACAGGACAAGTAAATATTTAAGTACACTGGAGTGGGCTCCCTGTGTGCCACATGAATGCCTACATGGGGATTGGGCACCACAATGTCAGGCATCCGTGGGAAGGGGCACCAGGACAAAAACGAGACGAGGGACCATTTTTTGTTTTACAGATAATTTGCTTTGGGACACAGACTCCATTTGTCCCTGAGTCTATTTAGCACTGCTTGGCTTCTGCCACCTCGGACTACACTTTTTCATTGATCAGAGCATCATTCTTCTATGATCCATCTTTTCAGCTGAGCGGTACTGCTGGATACTTCTGATCATCATTCTGCTCTGCAGCAGGAGTTTTTAACCTGCCTCTCCTTCACTACAGCTGTATCCTGCAGCTAGCGGCTGAAGGAAACAGTTCTTTATCAACCCCATACAAGGAGCATTTCTTTAGTACTGCAACATGCAGTTTCTTTAAGATTTGGGGATGACTTGGCCCCCTGCACAAAATGGAGAATGGCATTGTACCATTTGCAAAATGCCAGCACTGCAGCACTGCGCATGCATACGACTCCACATGCATGCTGCTCGTGTGCATGCACAGTGCATGCATCGGAATGTGGAAGTAACAGCCAAAATAGTGTGGCTATTATTCCATATGCTGATCATGGTGGATGGCTTTCACATCTGTTGGGCTTTCAGAAGTACTTCCAAAGGTCCAATGGAAGAGCTTGTGAGATCAATCATTTTCAGAGCTAAAAAGCTCTCGCAAAACAGCTGTAGGCTCCGACCACAGCCCTAAAAAGGGAGGTGATAGTGCACCTATACAAGTCAATGGTCAATACCCACCTAGAGTTTTGGGTGCAGTTCTGGAGACCTTAGCTACAGAGGGAAATTGATAGGTTGGAGAGATTGCAGAGGAGGGTAACCAAAATGGTGCATGGTATGCATCAGAAGACATATGATGAGAGGATAGGAGGAGCCTGACCTATATCCACTGGAAACAAAGAGAGGGTGGGGGATATGATAAAAACTTTTAAATTCCTCAAGGGAATTAACAAGGTGAGGAAAGGGAGTATCTTCAAGTTGAAGGACAATCCAAGAACTAAGGGCACAGCTCAAAGCTGGAGGGTTCAATTCAGAGGTAATAAGAGAGGCAGTATTTTACTGAAAGGGTTGCAGGTCCCTGGATTATGCTGCCAGAGTGGATGATTGAGTCATTAACAGTTGTGGGATTCAAGAGTGCATGAAATAAATACATGGGTTTAAACAAAATAGGGAGGGACTTAAACCAGGATGGGGAAAAATGGGCAGGGGGGTGGGATGACACAGAAGTGGCGTGCAGGACTTTAGATTCAAGGCTACCTATGGAGAGGGAAGAAGGGCAGACTAGATGGGCCAATGGGGTCCTTTCTTGCTGACAAACGTCAAGTGATTCCATGATCCTCTGGCACCCCAAGGGGCAAACAGAACCAGAAGACTGAAAATCATCCCAGCTGGCAGAATAACAGATCCTTCACAAACTCTGCAGCAAAGATGTAGACCCTGACCATCTGGATCCTGTGATAGTTGATCAGGGGAAGGGCATACTACTTTAGGCTGGTGAGAATCTGGGTGAGTGTGTGTGTGTGTGTGTGTGTGTGTGTGTGTGTGTGTGTGTGTGTGTGTGTGTGTGTGTGTGTGCATGCACAATGGGCTAGTAAGGCAGGGGGACACTGGGTCAGAATAGTGCAAACCACAATGCAATTGGCAACAGTAGTGTGCCAATAATGCCATCAGTTTTATTTTTGTGGGGCAGCTCTTCCCCCTGCATCACCTGAACTGAAGGATTCTCACTCTGGGGTGGGAGTGCGGGAGTGGATCATGAGGAAAGTTAAAATATGTGGCACCTTGGAATACTGCTTCCATCACCTCGTGTCAATGAAACAAAGTCCCGAGTGCAGACAAATGCTGGAGACAAGAATTAGGACCCTGGTGTCCACTGCTGCTGGCAGAGCTGCTATATATGCACTAGCCCTAAATGCCACAGGAGCAGCTCAGCCAGCCTCTTATATCCTGGTTCTCTTGTTTGTGGTGAACCCCATGGAGAGTGACCTGGGGGAACGCTTACTGAAAGTGCTGTAGATTTGCATGCGGTTCGCATATATTAAGTGAACATTTGTGAACCAGGTCTAAAAAGCAAATCAGGTTCGCATGCTGCAAGCTTGACATGTGCGCAGCAGGTAAGCTGGTGTGAACATCTAAAAATTACATCAGGTTCGCGTGTTGCACACTTGACATGAGTACAGAAGTTAAGCTGGTGCAAATCTCATCTAAAAAAAAAATATCAGTTTCTATTTCTTATACTACAGCTAGCAATTAGTCCTTAAAATACATTTTTATTTGAATTCCCATAAAAATTAGGTAAACTCATTAATTCTGATTCTTTTGCAAGTCGTTTAATGGCTTTTGATTTTTATCATTAACGTGTCATTAATTTGCAAAGTATTGTTTGCTTACTGCATTAAATACCTAGGATATAGTCAGTCAACACCCCCCATTCCAGATGTGTGAAGAGGGGCCTCTGTGTTATAAAGCCTATCCTTTTTGTTTTGGACCATGCAAATCCCTTATGCATATTTAGTGCTACAAATGTATTTCTCCTTGACTGTCTTATCTCACTTACTTTCCTTTTGTCATTCTGTACTAACTGCAGTCTTTGTGCTGAGTAGGGTCTTGGAAGCATGCACCATACCTCACATTTTGTCACTGAAATGAGGGACATGGACACTCCAAATGAGGGACAATGAGGGACACTAACCCACATGATGATCAGGACACATGATGAAACATGGAGATAGAGTACACAGTGGAAACCATTGAATTAGTATCTGAGAATGAATTTCTACCATTAAGCAGGAGTACCATTTAGGTAGGGCAGAGGGGCTAAGTTGCCTCTATCCCCGTATTTGTGCCTAGGTTGCTCCTATGATGTGGCAGTAATGGCTTTAAATTTGGAATTATTCTTTCGCACAATGAGTGCCCACCTGGCCTGTGTGTGCTCATGCTGCAGGTACTCTCCAGACTTGACTATGTCTGTACTGTGTTGTCCACTCTCTCCACCTACTAGCGGTGGCACAATCACATGTGATGTGGAAGAGCTCCAGCCAAGAAAGAGCACATGAGCCTTGCAAGTGTGACACTGCCTTTTCAACCACAGAGTAGACAGACTGAACACTACAGCTTGGAGGAGTCAGTGTGCACTGAACTTTCAACAGCAGTGTTGTTGTTCTAATCTTAGTGAGTCTCCATCTCCCCTGATGGCTGAAGGGGAAGAGGTTGAGATAGAAGGTAACTGAAGACTAGACTACCAATGTACTCTACATGGCTCGGCTTACAAAACAAACAGCACAGACCCCCACGGGAGCAAGCTAGGTTTAGCAGGAGTTGTGACAGCGATGTGGGTGTCCTTCATAAGCCTTGATCATTGTAGTGTGGCAGCAACCACTGCAGTAACCAAGCAAGAAGAAAGAAACCCAGGTTGGGTGGATTTGTATGGCAAGGTGACTTGGTCACAGACCACACTGGGGACCTGTGATGGTCAGTTCTAGCATCTGGCTTCTGGTGAAGGAGAGAAGGGGAGTGGATTAAAAACTGGGCTGGTGCACATTATGCCAAGCTGCAGGTTCTGGCCATATGGCCAGGTAAGTAAAAGCAAATATTTTGTTTACAGGAGGATTGGGGAAGGAGGAAGGACTGAAATATTGACATGTTTTTCATGTTTCTTCAACTTTGGGTGACTTCATGACCCATAGGCCATGGGTATTGAATGGAATGGAGTCAGGGAGAAAAATTGGGGCAACGTTGTCTTTTTTTTGAGAGGGGGGCTAACTTCAGCCAGGAAAGAAATTGGTTAGTAACTGGATGGATTTAAGCCCAAATCTGATGCACTGCTCTTGGGCATATACAGATGAATCTTATACATTTGAATTTTTCCTGATTTGCATATCATGTTTCAGTCAAACCAAATAAGTTGTATGTTATAGAGATGTTATAGACATGCTATAGCTGTTCCTTGCATTCACGGACAGTTAAGCTGTATGGTACGCACCGACTATTGGAGCCCCACTATAGTTAGGCTGATGCCCCTCCCCCCATGTAGCTGACCTCCACATCCCTGCACTTAGGCACATTATGAGAAAGTGCAAATGAGACTGCACGTGTGTGCACCATTGAAATGAATGGAGGTATTTTTTAATAACTATTTTATACATTATTGATGGAGAGTTGGAGGTTAATGAAGGCCAGGGCTCCACTAACAAGGGTCTTGTTTTTAGAACAGTGGCCTTCAATATTATCCAACTCACCATCATGTTGTATAAAATAGTAACAGAAAATAACTCCGTTCATTTCAAGGGGTACGTTCCCACCAGCACTCTGACCCATGGATATCATCTCTTAAAGACTCCTGCCTCTGGATCCCTAGTACTCAAGTAAGAGACTTTTTACTTATATCTGTACTTGGTGGGTTGTCTGTAGCAGCATATCCATACCTACTACAGTGTGTGTGCATGGGGGGTGGAATGGCCATGTGGGTGTGTATGTGTGTGCGTGTCGAGATTTTGCTACATTTGTGTTTAAGCCTTAGAGTCTGTTTGTGTGTAAGCATTCAAAACTATGGAGAAAAAATAGTAGGAGTACAGAGCAGACAGAAGTAATTAAGTGGTTTTGTTGGTAAGTTTGTGTACTGGGGTGGGAAAAACATGTGTTTCCATTGGTATGTGTGCTACAGTTCAGCTGTGAAAATGAGATGTGGGAGAGAAGAAAATTGAAAAGCATACACTGGCTACAAGCATACCGCATGCACACCAATGTGTTCAGATACAGTATATATTGAAGTACAAGTAAGCCATATGCATGCAGATAGTATGGCTTAGTGGTTAAAGGCACTGAACTGCAACCCAAGAGACTAGAAGGCATGAAGACCTGGAATTGAATCTCATCAATTCTCTCTTGTGTATGGTGTGATCCTAAGCAAGTTCTTAACTTTTAAGTGTGCAATTGTCAGTGAGCACTTGCTGTTTTGCGCGCATGCCACATGTATGCACTGTTTTCCAGTTTAACATAAAAATCATGCTTTCCACACTTGCTATCTGCTCGCATGCCATATGCATGCATTTGGTTCCAATTCAACAATTAAATCTTACTTGCAGCACACATATCACTTGGGTAGTTTTATGTGTGCAGCATGAAAGCATTTTGTGCAATTATTTCTGTAAGGGTATGCAACTGAAAACATTGGCCCAGATATTCAAAAGGGTTGCTTCATGCGCAAGTCCGAAATTGCGCCATTCTGTGATATTCAGCAGGAGGCAGCTGCGCCACTGAAAACATGCTGAGCAACAGCGTAATGCAAATGAATGCATGCTGAACTGGAGGGGGAGGAACCATGCATAAACTGCACAGCCCAATATTCAGCCGGGCTGTGCAGAGTTGTCTGGCTAACCCCAACCTGCGCCTGCACAGCTTTGAGCCAAAAAAAGGATCAAGTCGAGGCCATCCACAGGTGAGCTGCCACATTGCAGGGCACAACACAGCAGCTGCCACCTGTGGCTGGCCCTCAACCTACTCCCTGTGCCCCCTGCAGCCCGATCGCTGGCAAAGTGTAAAGTCCCCACCCCCAACTGGCCGATCGTGGGCAAAAGATTAAGTCCCCTCCCGACTGGCCAGATGCGTGGGCAAAAGCTGAAATAACCCCCCACCAGCCCGATGGCAGCAAAGTGTCCCCCTAATGTATCCCTGGTGGTCCAGTGGACGATAACCTGATCACGGCAGCAAATGTCTAACACAACCCCCCAACATATCCCTGGTGGTCCAGGACAGATACTAGCTATAGTCTCTGGAGGGTTTGGTGATCTAGTGTCTCACCCCCCCCATGACCCCACCACCCTTCCCCCCGCAGTCGGCAGGCGTCGCATCTACCGTTGCCACCGTCGTTGATCGATCTGATCCCGGCGCCCATTGGCTCTTGCTTCACCAATGGGCGGTATCCTCACCGGCAGCCAGTTACGAAGCGGGCAGCAGGCGGGTGGGATGCTGCCACCCGCCGCTGTTGGGGGGTAGTGGGGTGGTGGGTGGGTGGGGTGGAGGACACTAGATCACCAGGGATGTGGTCTTGGGGGTTTGTAAACCAATGCAGCCTGCCACCACCAGGGATACGCCTGGGGACTTTGCCGCCCGTGATCGGCTGGTGGGGAGGTGATTTTAGCATTGTCCGCGATCGGTACAGTCAGGGAAGTTTAATGCTTTTTGCCAGCGATTGGGCCAGTGGGGGTGGGGATTTTACCTTTGCCCGCGACCGGGCTGCAGGGCGCCGGTCCTCGATGGCTGCTGCCTGGCAGGGCGCCAGGCGAAGTCCTCGGGATCGGCGATCTGCATGCTAATGGCATGCAATGGAAGCAGATGCAAATGGCCCCCCGCCCCTGTTTGCATGAATTATGGCCCCATTTGCATGTCACCTTTTGAATATCAGAAATTTGCGCATGGCGCAATGGTACTGCACCACCACAAGTTTAATGCTCCACTCTGACCACTTGCGGTGGCGCAAGTTCCACTGCATCATGCACAGTGGCTGTGGCCGGGGGGTGATATTCAAAGGAGTTGCTCAATAGCGCAACTCCTTTGAATATCACTCCGGGCACACCCCTGTGCAACTATTTTGTGCAGCGCAAGGGTTTGCGCCACAAAATAGCGCAGTTTGAATATCCGGTCCATTGTGTTTACTAACTAAAAACTCAAAAAGTGGCTAATAAAATCCAAACTCTGCTGTGCTTTATTCCTTAGGTACCCTACTTTAAAATTTGATACTGTTCTTTATAATTAATATTAAATTAAAATTATTGAAGCATAATGCAATTCATAGGGTTACTGAAGGGTTGTACACAAAGATGTTCACATGGATCATAATGGAGACAGTATAAAGCTGTCATTAAGGGCACTGAGCTGAAAGCCTGTGTTTAAATCCCACAGCCCCAACTTGCATACTGTGTGACCCTGAACAAGTCACCTAATTTCCTTGTTCTCCCAGGTTGAACCTGCAAAGAGGCTTTAGCTTACTGTGCCTTTCCTGGTTAATCAATCTCCCCTTCCCCTCATACAACAACATCTTTAAATCCTATCTTTAACTATCAATCATTGTGACCACTCCCTAGTTCCTTTACACTATATTAAAGTGTTTTTGTAGAAAACTGAAGCAACATAAAATATAAAACTCTGAAACAATCCAGCTTACATTGTATTAAGTTACTGTGTGTGGCTCCATCCCCCTTACAAATGTTGCTTTTTATTGTTCTTTCTGATCTTTGTCTAAAACCTTGTTTGAGTATTGTTTTAACTGTAAAACTGTTACCTTTGTTATGTACTGTTACCTTGCCTTCTCAATGTTAAACCTTGCATTGTCTGTATATATTTAGTAATCTCCTGAGTCATACCTGAAAATAGACATACGTTTGTCTAGTATGCTTACCTGGTCAATAAAAGCCAAATAACTAAATAATTCAATACATACTTATGTAGGCCAGTTGCAACTATAAAGCATTTGCCCCAGTTCACCTGCTGCACTCTGTGAAGGCTAACTTGCTTACAGTCCTTGATTCAATTCCACATTCCACACAGTTCCACAAAGAGACCCACATAAAGTGCTGTCAGTACTCATTCCCTCCATGAGAACGCAAAAGGGAAAGGCAGCGACTGAAATGTGGCAGTGAGAGACAGCCAAGACTGTGTTTGGCAACCATCCCTTTGCAATGCCAGTGTATGGTCATGCCTGGGCACCCCCCACCCCACGGCAAGTACAACTGGGAAACAGGCAAATGGACACACTGTGCTCTGGACCTTGCATACCCTTGGGGACATCCCCCCCCCCACAGACAGTGAGACAAAAAGTGAGATAACCCCCCGCCATGGGGACTGATGGACTGTATGTCCTCCCCCTCCCGTTCCTTCTCTGGGTGGTGACATTTACCCCAGTCATCTACAGGTGTGGGAGACAGAGAGTTACAGTCCCAAGGTGTGCTTCAGAGTGAGAGAGAGAGTATGCACCACCCCACCCTGACAATGTCCACCCCCTATCCTCAACTCACTGAGAGCAGGACATGTTGATTAGCACTGTTGAGTTCCTGTAGTGTGTCCCTGTCTCTACCGTTCTTCTCTGTCAGGCAGCTGATGACAATGTTGCTTCAGAGAGAGAGAGAGGGAGAGCAGGAGCCATGGTGCTGATTGCCTGTAGTGTCCTGTGTCTGTTGGGGAAGAAACAGTGAGTTTACCCAGCAGGTCACCAGGAGAGAGACAGAGTGGCACCAACAGACAGTGTCCTCTGTCTCTGTTTGCCTCAGTCATGCAGCCTTTGGTTTGATTTCTGTGACAATGCAGGAACAATCAGAGCAGCAAGCATTGTGTGTCTGTGTGGTAGATTCATAGGAGCGTGTATAGTATTTAATGAGTGGGCACAGTGCAGCAGTGGGACTATGAGTCTGCATGACTGTTCTGTTACTAGTAAACCTCAGAAATCATCACATCAGTGTCTGTGCAACATTGTAGTCCTCAGCACATACAGTGAATATTTGTGTGGCAGGTGGGACTATTTTGTATGTGGTAGGGTACATCTGTATTTTAGACATTCAGTTCCACGCACAAGCTGTGTTTGGCACATTTCATTGGCAGAAATGGTGAATCCATGTTATAAGTGCATTAACCCACTACAGGGTATGGTGTTATTGGAGGTTAATTAACACTCTGGGTGCTGTGAGGACACATGGCCTGTGGCCTCATGCCCCCACAACATATGCAGGGGTGTTCACTAATCACAATTCCACTCCAGGATATTAAAGTAATTTCAAGTAGTGCTAGCAGCACTGCTGGTGGCCCAGTTTAGTGAGTCACTCATTACAGTAGTGGTTCCAGAGGATTGGAAGGGGGCTTATGTAGGTCCTCTCCACAACAGTATTAGCAAGGAGGAGGCAGGAAACTATAGGTAGGTCAGCATCGCCTCAGTAGTGGGTAAGATTATGGAGATGCTGCTAAAGGAAAGGACTGTGGAACTCTTGATAACCATAGGAATACAGGATCTGAGGCAGTATGGATTCACAGTAGTAGGTCATATCAAATAAACCTGATTGACTTTTTTGACTGGGTAACAAAGGAGGTGGATCAGGGTGGAGCAGTGGATATCACCTTCCTCAGTTTCAGCACGGCCTTCAACACCATACCCCACAGAAGAATGGTGAACAAGCTAGGTAGCCGGGGCACACAAAGTGAAAAACTGGCTTAGAAACTGGTTGAGGGACAGAAAGCAGAGGAGGGTAGTAAATTAGATCAAGTTGAAGAAAAGAAGGGTGACTAGTAGGGTGCCTCAGGAAACAGTCCTGCAGCCAGTCCTTTTAAATGTCATCATCAGTGACATCACTGAAGGGCTGGAGTGGAAGGTTTGCCTATTGGAAGATACCAAGATCTGCAACAGAGTGTACACTCTAGAGAGGGTCAAGAGAGTGAGAAGGGATCTAGGAAAGCCGGAGAAATGGTCACACAAGTGTGGCAATTACAATTTAATGCAAAGAACTGCAAAATCTTGCACCTGTGGTGAAGAAATCCTGTGGAGAAGTACAGTATGGGGGGGGGGGAATTACTGACAGTCACCAAGGAAGAGAAGAATGATGGGGTTATCATCTCAGATTATCTATAGGTGGTCAAACAGTGTGACAAGGCTGTTAGGAGGGCCAGTGGAATGTTGGGGTTCATAGGAAGGGGTATTACTAGCAGAAGAAGAGAGGTGGTGATGCCATTGTACAAAACTCTGGTCAGATCTCATCTAGAATACAGTGTTCAGTTTTGGAGGCTGCACCTGTGCAAGGACATACAGTAGACATGGTGGAAGCAGTCCATAGAAAGGCAACCAAGATGGTACAGGGCCTGCATCAGAAAACATATGAGAACATGTTAAAAGACCTCAATATGAATACACTGGGAGAGAGGAGGGAACAGGGAGATTTGACAGAGACCTTCAAGTACCTAAAAGGCTTAAAGAAAGTGCAAGTGGGTGACATCTTCCAGCACAAGAGTTGTACAATGATGAGGAGGCATGTAATGAGATTGGAGTGGGGCAGGATAAGGGGAATTTAAGGATGTTTTTCTTCCCAGAAAGGGTGGTAGATGCTTGGACTAGCCTTCCCCAGGAGGTAGTGGGTGCTGGCACAGTGAGGGGATTCAAACATGCATAGGATAGACACAAGGGAACCATAGATGTTGGAAAAAGAGGCAAAAGCCAATGACCAAGTAGGGTCAGTGGCTGCTGATGCAGGCAAGGAATACGGACAGATTAGGTGGGCCTAGTTGTCCATATCTGCTGTCATCTAGTATGTTACTATGTAACACCATAACCTGTCATAGGTAATTGCTTACATTCCACGTTCCTGTGGGAAGGCAGTACTTCTGCAATCTTTGATCCTCTTACCATCAATTCCCTTTATGTGCAATAGAATAGTTGTGCATTGGTAGAGGTATTTCTGAAAAAGTTAAGACCTATTAATCTGAGAAGGCCTGGAAAGGCACCTGGGCTTCTTTATATTCCAGTCCAGGATGTTTTATTTCCGAATGTGAGAAAGTGTTAATGTATTTGTCTATCTGTTTTGTTATGTCCAGTGTCTGTTTTTAGATGCAAAGCCCCATGAGCCTTAATGATACTGTAAGGCGCTGTAAAGCTGACACTAGCTTTTTTATGTTTACTGTCTGTTTTTAGAGATAAAATACCCTGATCTATAGGAATATTGTAGGGTGCTATAAAAATAACAATTGACTTGCCTTGCAAACAGAATCTTTCCACTTCTGACTTTATTTCATCCTCCTGCTTTAAGCCCCCCCCCCCAAGTCAGATTATGGTATTTTAATTAAAGTTATACCTGATAACTCTGGCACAACTTCTGTTAAACTCTTGTTGTAACTCATACACTTCAAGATAGTTAGGACAGTTAGGATCAAGCAAAAATTTGGAAAGAGGTGAACTACCCAATTAATGGTAAGGGTAACAAGGGGCTTAAAGAAAGTAAAATATACACAGGTAGGGTAGAAAATATGTTGGGAATGGTTCAGTGAATGTGGGCAGCAGTTGTCAGTGAAATTTTCTGGAGGGCATGGTGCTGCCCCATCTGTGTGCACCTCTCTTGTCTGAGGGAGGAGGTTGGAAGACTTCATTCTGAGTTGGCTGGGATTCAGAGCCCCCCCCACCCAGGGACCACCAAGCCTGCCCACTGCTGCCTCAAAAAATGCCAAGGAGGATGGATGGCTGGACTATGGTGGGCATGGTTATGGTGAGGATGGTGGGTCATTGACGCATTCTTCATGGTACCACTATACCACTATACAATTCCTATGCCAATCTAGAGGGGCAGGACTGACTTGTGGAGGCACCCATGGTAGTTTCCAAGGCCAATGTGGAGGGGGGCTCCATAATGGACATCCTAATGAGGGTGACAGTGGACCCCTGAGAAGAATGAAGGAACTCCTGATGGGGACTCAATTGTGAGGGTGATAGATTTATGAACAGAAAGGGAGGAGGAGATAAAGGTTAGGTGTCTACCAGTGCCACTCTTTGGAGGAATGAGAAGTGCATCCTGGGGATCTATAGAGTAGCAGGATAAGAGGGAGGCTAGGATAGTGCAGGAGGAGTTTGGGAACTTTAGGAGTGGACTTGGGCAGTTAGCATGCTTGTTGGATTTTTCTGGGATGCTGCCTGTCTACAATAGGTGGGAGGATAGTGTACTCCATACCAGGAGCTTCAACTCATCATTGAAGAAGTGGTGCAGAGACAACAGGTTCAACTGTATTTCAGAGTGGGATCCCACCTAGTCGGACTAGAGTCTTTACAGGGGAGATGACCTGCAGCCATCCAAGAGGGGAACAACTGTCATGAATGAACAGTTTAAATGTTACATTGGTGAGCATTTAATCAAGCTGAAACATAGAATTTGCTGGCAGATAAGGACCGCTTGGCCCACCCAGTCTGCCCATTTTCCTACCTAATGGATAAGCTGCAGATCCTAGTTAACCAACAGCCTACTTCCTCCTACCCCCTACTAGAATCACCTTATGTCTGTCCCATGCATTCTTGAATTCCCCCACTGTTTTTGACTCTATGACCTCCTCAGGAAGGCTGTTCCATGCATCCACAACCCTCTCTGTGGAAAAATACTTCCTCACATTACCACTGAGTCGTCCCCTCTCTATCTTCAAATTGTGCCCCTTGTTCTTACACATCTCTTTTTCTGAAATATGCTACCCTCTTGGATATTATTGATTCCCTTGAGGTATTTGAAAGTTTCTATCATATCCTCCCTCTCCCTCCTTTCCTCTAGGGTATACATCTTAAGCTCCTTTAATCTTTCATCATATGTCTTCTGGTGCAGACCCTGCACCATTTTGGTTGCCTCCTCTGGACAGCCTCCACTGTATCTATGTCTTTGCAGAGATGAGGTCTCTAGAACTGTACACAGTACTCCAGATGTAGTCTTACCAACTGTCTGTATAGCGGGCCAATGACTTCCTGTTTTCTACTGGTAATGCCACTCCCTGTGCATTCCAGTATCCCCTCATCCCTCCATACTGTCTTCTCACATTGCTGGCCCACCTTTAGGTCATCTGATATGACTACCCCCAGGTCCCTTTCCATTATTGTTGTTGTCAGTATCTCACCCCCCCATTGTGTACTCTTCCCCTGGGTTTTTGTTTCCCAGGTGCTTTACTTTGCATTTCATTACATTGAACCTAAGCTGCCAAACATTTGACCATTCCTCCAACATTGCCAAGTCCCTTTTCATCACTTCCACCCCACCTTGTGTACCAACCGTGTTGCAGATCTTTGTGTCATCTGCAAAGAGACATGCTTTCCCTTTCAGTCTCTCTGCAATGCCACTTATAAAGACATTAAAAAGGACTGGCCCCAGTACTGAACCCTGCGGTACACCACTAGTTACCCTCCTTTATTCACTATGGACTCCATTTACTATTACCCACTGTGTCCTGTTGTCTAGCCAGTGTTTTACCCAGACTACCACCCTGGGACCCACTCCCAGGCTTGCTAATTTGTTTATTAATCTTTTGTGTGAGACTGTGTCAAATGCCTTGCTAAAGTCTAGGTAGTCCATGTCCACAGCCTCTCCCTGGTCTACTACTTTGGTCACCCAGTCAAAGAAATCAATTAGATGTGTCTGACATGACCTCCTTGCTGTGAATCCATGCTGCCTTGGGTCCTGTACCCCACTGGCCTCTAGGTACTCAACAATTCTTTCCTTCAACAGTGATTCCATCAATTTCCCTACCACTGAGGTCAAACTGGCAGGTCTGTAGTTTCCTGCCTCTGTCTTGCTCCCAGTTTTGTGAAGGGGAATCACATCTGCCCTCCTCCAGTCCTTAGATACCACACCATCCTCCCATGATTTATTAAAAAGCATAGTCAGTGGTGTTACTAGTTCTTCCCTTAGTTCTTTTAGAATTCTGGGGTGAATCCCATTGGGCCCCATTGCTATATCCACCTTCAGTTTTAAGAGTTCTTTCAGAACCCTTTCTTCTGTGAAAAGACTAATATCAACCCCCCTATCCAGAGTGCTTCTATTGACTGGATTAGGTATCTCTCCCTGCATTTCCATTGTGAATACTGAGCAGAAGTATTCATTCAGTATCCCTGCTTTTTCACTGTAACTCTCTGTCCAACCACCTTCCTCTTTATTCAGCCTCAGTATCCCTGCCTTAGTCTTTCTTTGCTGCCTAATGTACCTATAAAAGGTTTTATCCCCCTTCTTAACCGAGTTGGCTATCTTTTCCTCGCTTTGGGCCTTTGCCAATCTGACTGTCTTCCCCTTCCCCTCACTAAACAATTCTGATAATGGTTCTTCTATTTCCACCCTTAGCTCCTTTAGTACCCTGGGATGTATGCCATCAGGTGCCATTGCCTTGTCCACTCTGAGTTTATAGAGCTCTTGTAGGACCCTTGCTTTTGTGAAAGGGTCTAGTGCCCATCTCCCTCCCCCTGTGTCCATGGTGCTGAGCTGTGGGCCCTGCCCTTATCTTCTCTCTACTGATCAGAAGTATCTATTAAAGAAAGATGCTTTTACATGGTCCTCCTCTGCACATGCCCCCTTATCTCCTTTGACCTTAGCAATACCCCCTCTGGACTTTCTCCTTTCACTAGTGTATCTATAGAAAGTCTTGTCACCTTCTTTTATTGTTTGTGCTAGTGTTTCCTCAGTTTGGGCCTTTGCTTGCCTTACTGCCTTCCCTGCTTCCCTTAGGGAAGTTTGGTATGTCTCCCTATCTTTATCCCGCGTTCCCTTATATTTCCTGAATGCCAGCCTTTTGGCTCTGACCTTTTCTGCTACTGTTTTTGAGAACCAAATTGGTTTCCTTCTTCATTTGCACTTCCTTTTCTCTTTAACACAACTGGATATTGCTTCAAGTATTGCATGCTTGATGCTTGACAACTTTGCCTGTACCCCCTCAGCTGTATTTATTTTTGCCATGGCTAGCTTAACTCTGTTGGCCATTTTATCAAAGTCAGCTCCTCTGAAGTCCCATATTTCTACCTTGGAATGGGATGATTTAGTTCTACTGGCAAAATTGAACCATACCACGTGATGGTCACTGGCCCCCAGGTGACCTTCTACCTGGAGATCTGTGATCCTGTCCCTGTTAGTCAGTACTAGAGCTAGGATAACCCTGTCTCTTGTGGGTTGTAGTACCAGTTATTTGAGGTCCTCCCACTTCAGGGAATCCACCATGTGTCTAGTTCTGGCAGATGTTCCTGCTGGTATTGACCAATCTGTATCTGGCATGTTGAAGTCTCCCATTATCAGAACCTTCCCTTTAGCTGCCATGCTATGTATATCTTCTAACAGTAGTATGTCTATGCCCTTCACCTGTTCTGGGGGCCTGTAGACAACCCCAGTTAGTTCGTATGACTATCCCTGTTCCTTTTTCCAGGGTGACCCACAGTTCTTCTGGCTCCTTATGTGCATTCTGAATTTCTGTAACTTTGATATTTTCATTGACATACAGAACCACTCCAACACCCCTCTTTGCACCTCAATCTCTTCTGAACAGTACATAGCCAGGTACTGAAGACTCCCAAATATGTTTACTGGTGAACCACGTCTTGCTAATTGCTACTATGTCCAGTTTAGCCTCTGTCATTACTGCCTGCAGGTCTGGGATCTTGTTTCCCTGACTGCAAGCATTTGAGTACATGATTTTCCATTGGTCAGATTTTGGTGTGTTAGTTGTTGGGTGAGGTCTGGCATTTCCCCCCTGTGTGTTGTATGGGGAGCTGGACCTTTTTCCTTACCTGGTGATGCAAATGAATTGCAAATATGCTGAACTTCTGTTTGACCACTAGCTGAGGGAGGAGGGGTGTTCTTCCCATTCGACGTATGGGGTGCTGCACCCATCTCCCCATTTGCTAGTTTAAATATTTGGCAAGACATCAAACTTCTGCCCCAGTGCACTGACTCCCTCCTTAGTTAGATGCAGTCCATCAAATGTAAAGAACCTTCACTCGCAAAACTGTTGCCAGTTCCCTACAAATTTGTGTCCTTTTTCCTGGCACCAGTCCTTGAGCCAAATGTTTAGCTCCCCTATCTCCCCTTCTCTGACCTTCCATCCATCTGCCCCCCCTCTCCCAGATGGGCAGGATCTCAAAGAAGGAGATGCTGGATGAAATGGATAATAGTTTGTCACTGAGCCTGGTCAGGTGTTTCTTGGTCTCCACAACTGACTGGCTGGTGAGATCATTAGTCCTTATGTGTACCAGGACATCAATGTTTTTCTCCTGCTTCCTGAACAATTTGAGCAATGTAGTCAGTGTCTCTCCATGCTGATGTACCTTGGAGACATCTGACCATTACCCTGGCTGGAGATGGGTATCAACTCTCCAAATCATGGAGTCTCCTATGATCAGAAGTTTTTTGGATTTCCTTTTTTGCTTTTTTTGTTTTGGGCAAGTTTTTTATGCTAGCTCCTGTGCTGCATTGTCCTGCTCTGCAGTGCCCTCTGCCCCTTTGTTTGATTTTGGCGACAGAGGCAGATACCTGTTTGTAGTTTTTATATGGTTTAGGGAGGTAATATGTTGGAGAGCTCTGAGTGATGGGGCACCCAATTTACCCCTCCTAACCACCTGCCAACCTCCTGAACCAGATATCCTCTGCGGTTGAGGTGCTTCTGTTGGATGTTGGGGAAATGGCAGGTGGTTCTTATATTTCCTCTTGAATATACAATTTGAGGCATGCAATCTCTGCCCATGCTGCCTGGAGCTGAGCCCTTAGATCTCCAATGGCCCAGCATGTAGGACAATGTCCTAAATCCTGTAAAACTGCCCTTCTGAAAAGTGTTCTGCAGTACCTGCAGTTAATGATATCCATTACAGATAAGTTACTGGGTTAATAACCTGGCCAGAGTAATTAGAACGAAGGCAATGAAAGCAAAAGTTTGATTTTGTGTTTTGTTTGTTTTTGTATAACTTGCTATAACAAGTTAAATTACTAGTGCCTCTGTAAATGAGTTCACTGTGTGGATATCCCACTGATCTGCCCCTTCCTGCTTTGCCATAGGAAATGTCATGACTGTGCTACCCTATAAAAGGAGTGAAGTGTGGGGTGGTTGGGGACTGTGGTGGGTGGCTGAGCCCTTCTCCTGACAATAAAGAAGAACCATGGGGAAAGAAACAAGGAGGTAAGATCTGAAACAATCAGCCAGCAACAAATGCAGTAGCCTTGAAAGCTTATCCTAATGATAGATAAAACTTTAAAACCTGTAAAGCATCACCTGTAATAATTTCACAGAAGATATACCCTGTAAGAAACACTTTGCTACAGAGAAAAAATAAAGCAGTAACAAAAGATATACCTTGCAAAAGACAATTTGAATCAAAAGATTACAGCAGTAAGCTGTTAGCACACACCTGTAGGCATACCCTGTAATAATGCAGCAAAAGGTATACCCAGTAACAACAATTTGAATCAGGCAAAAAATGTTAGCAACAAACAGTAACAATCCCTGTGAGTACAAAATAAAAATAACACACAGTAAATCTGCCTAGACAAAAGAAGCCTTAATCCTTTCCCTTGCTCTGGTAAGGTTCTTTGCTCTGTCCTTTCAAGCAATCTAGAAGGAAAGAGCTCAGGTGAAGCTAGGTGCCTTTGCCAGCAAACCTAGTCTTTGATCACATTTTTGTTGTTGAGCTCACCAAAATTGTTTCATGCTGCCGCCATCTTATTTTTCAGTTAGTGACAGAGAGTAAATGTTGTAATTCCAAAAATAATGCACTTTGCTAAATGCCAGCAGTTGTGTTTACCTTATCAGGCCCTGAGGAACATGACACTGGCATTAGTGTCTGTGTAGGCTGTCTGCAAATATGTTTTTTAGACTTTTACCATATTTTGACTGCAACATTTTTTGTTGCCAAGCAAGCAACTGAGCTCAGGAACAAAAGTAAAGACAGCAACATTTCTCTGTAAGCAACAACATTCCCATTATAGAGACAGGAGTGTCATGAAAACATTAAAGTAATCATGGTAACACTGCACAAACACATTTTGGTATGTGTTGTTTTCTCTGTCACTTCCTTGTGGAAAGAAGGATTGTGCTATTGGCCTGAAATTTTCAGGGTGGCAATCCCTAGTCCCACAAATGTGCCTTTTTGTGATTTTGTACAAAAACATTGAACAGGTCCATAGTTACAGCATTCTGAAGTTGAGAAATTTTCCCATAGGATAACACTGAGGTGCCCATGATGCCTTTCAGTGCCCATATCTCAAAACGGTTTGAGAAGCAGATTTTTGATTGCAAACATAATTAATACCCCTATAGGGCATCTAAGTACAGAAGTAGGTTGGAAAACCATTAATACCATGAATTTTGAAATGTTTTTATACCTTGTATGGTTACTGAGACATTTGGAAATAGTATTCCAATTGCTCATTTTCATGTCCATATGCCACTATTAGACCCTCAGAGTTAGCACTCACTGCACTTTGTGGTGCCCCTATCTTGGAAAAATTGCGAGTTACTGATTTCTTCAATTTAGGTTGCGTGGATGTCTCACTGTCACGATTACAACATAACTTGAATTTTCTTCCTAGCTGGCACAGTTCTTGAGATATTGAAAAATGAGTGTTACAAGGATTCCTTGCCATATAAAGCTGCAGTATGGCTCCGTAGTTATATGTAAGTTGGAGCGCAGGGCCTGGAGACATATATCATAGCAGACACATATCATTATGCAGAAATGGGCAGCTTGGTGGGAGTGTGGGACCCAAAGGGTGTCGTGCCCTCACTGTGGTAGACTTGTGGGATTCAGACTCAGACACCAGATGTGAAGTACCAAAATAAAACAGCTTTTATTCAGCAATATAAAAATAATATAAGTGAACTGGTTCGACAAAGAAAATAAAAGAGAATAAGTTCATCCACAAAAAAACATCAATAACATAAATAAATGAAAACAAAGCAATTTTCAACCACTAGAAAACACTAGTGTAATGTTAGGGCCAGCTTCCTGCTGAGCCCTGCAGAGAACTGAACCAAAGCAGCACTCTCCCTATTTTTATAGTGCTGTAGTGACATGTGATGAGGGAAGCCCCTCCCCTTTTACATTATGTAACAAAAAACTCTTAATTAATAAAGACTTATTTTAATCTCTCATAATCAAATACATCTGTTAAGTATATACAATATGCTGGGAACCCTTAGACATGTTTATTTTCATCTAGACAGTTTTTAACTGAAATGTAGACTGTCATCCAGGACATACAGGCTCCTCCCACAGATTCTCTGTATAAAATTAGGGGGAGGCAGTATAGCGCAGTGGTCTAAGGCTCTGAGCTGCAAATCTGGTGACATCCAGCAGATCAGACTTGGGTTTGAATCCCACGGCTTTCACTTGCATAGTGTGTGACCCTGAGCAAGTCACTTAACTTCCTTGTGCTCCCAGGTCGCTCCTGCAAAAAAGCTTTCAGCTTAGTGTGCTATTCCTGGTTAAACAACTAAAAAAAAAATTAGCATTGATTCGGCTGGCTGGCTCTATAGAGAACAGAGAGTAGACTGAAGGCATCCTGTAATTATGGGACAGTACACTACAATGTCTTAAAACTAAGCAATTCAAGCTAAAAAGGTAAATACTCTCCACCAACAAATTGTTTAACAGTTAAATATCTCCTAAAGACCTTTTGCTCTGTTAGATACAGTGTTTATTTTGGCAAAATATTCTGTTTCTTTTACTGAACATTTAGGCAGGACCTGGAGTGCAGCATAGCAACCGCTGACGTCCACTCACTACAGTCAAAACCTGATACCTACTCCCTTTACTTACTTTTTACTCCTTTTCTAATTTTTTTTCCATTGGACAATATTCTCAAAGGGTTACTATTTCAAATACCTGACCTGTTTTATGTTGCCCTAAACCCCTTGTAATAACTGTAATTCATTTCTGTACACAGAGGCTTCACTTGTCTGTCTACATTCTTAACCCGGCTTAGGCACGGACTTGCTCAAATTAACCTCTAAGGAATAGGTGTGCTTGGAACATAGGCTATCATTCAATCCCTAACATCTGTACTTTCCACTCAAATTACTCTTTTATTGTAACATGATGTTTCCTTATTTACCCACACACTCACTACCACAACATTCACACAATCGAGAAGGACGTAGTATGAGCGTTCACATAGACGAGTGTGTGCATTGTCGAGAGGCGCATTGTTCGGGAGCTACAAGCTTTTTCTTTAGAGACCACAAGATCTGAAAGAAGTTTTGGGACAGAAAGAACATTAAACAGGTGGCCTTCCAGTCTAATAGGGAAAAGACTATCAGATGAAGTGAACAGTTAAAGACAGGATAGGACTGCTGTTGCAACAGACTTAAAGGAAAACTCCATGTTAAAATCAGAAAAAGATATGTAGTAGTCTTTTTTTCTGTGTTCTACCCAGTTCCCAGAATTTTCTTTTCCTCTGGCTGTGAGAGATGTTTTTTATAACTTTCCCTAACTGTTTTATTGCCCTTGGAGGTTGCCATTCTGGTTTCATTTATGGCTTCTAGTCTTCCCAGAGTGCCCTTTGGTGTGATGTCTAATTGCCCCTTCAGGAAGCCAGTGTCTTGTTACAAGGTCTGTCACAGCTCAGTCACAGAGAAAATACTTCTTCCAGAGAAGACAAACAGCTAGATTTTGGGTGAGTGTAATCATTATTATTTTTTGATATCAGTACCTTGTCCTGCTATGCTCTGCTGTGTGTGTGTGTGTGTGTGTGTGTGTGTGTGTGTGTGTGTGAGTGTGAGTGTGTGTGTAAATCATGTTACTGTTTACTCTATTCTTCTCAGTCACTTTCAGTTTTTGCACCAGTACTAAGTAGCAAAAATTGAACACTACCTTATAGGTTGTAACATAGCAGGACAAGTTACTAATATCAAAAAATAATAATGATTACACTCACCCAAAATGTAGCAATGTGACTTCTTCTCTGAAAGAAGTATTATCTTTGTGGCTGAGCTGTGACAGACCCTGCTAAATCTAGGGGCATAGCTACATCACTATGACATGAACCAGGGTGCATCATAGGAGAAAGAAAGCCAATAAACCTATGTGTGATGGAGATCCCCAGGGGTCGTAAAAGTACCATACAGCTAGCAGGCTAATTTAGGAAAAACTCCTAATAGCAGACAGAGGGAAGGACACATTAGGACTTAGCATACATATCAAAACACTCTACATGACATATGTTTTTGCACATTCTGGGTGGACTTCTCCTTTAAAGGAAAAAGAAAGAGGTCTCCTCTAAGCTATGTAAACCCCATCACACTCACCAACACATACAATTTACTATGTATATTACACATTTTCAAAAAGAAAGGAAATTCTTTGAAAAAACTTCATTTATGCATCAGTTAGGATCATTTCCACAGTGGCAAAAGTCTGGAAATTCAACATTAAGGTTACCACCCCACCCATATGCCCCCCTCCTCAAAACCCTAACTTCACATTCTCCCCACTCCCACACACATACAAGACACAACCAAGATTGTAAGATACTACACCACTTCATCACATCTGTAAGCACAATAATCACAACACTGTACTGATTTCAAATAACACCATGTAATGAAAAAAACAAATACAGTATAATCAACTCTGTATTGTCAGCACAATATGATGACACATTACTGCTGGCATACCTTCTTCATACAATGAGACAGTCTGTACACATTTTGAAAATATTGATTTATATCTGTCATAATTCAAAAATTGACTGGCTGCAAGTATTGCTGCTACCACCTAGGCAAGTGGTAACAGGAAATACAGAGCTGAACATACACAGTACTTTGCAGATACTGGCCAGATAGGAAACTAACACCATCACATGCTATTTATTTATTTATTTTATTTATTTTGTTTTTGTTAACCAGGTAGGTGCACTAGACAAGAGACTTTGCCTATTTTCAGGCATGACCTGGAAGAGTTACACATCAGAAACAGCAGATAAATAGTGTCCCACAACAGAATACAAAACATCTAGTTGGAAGGAAAATACAATAACATATGACAATTTCGAATACATGGCACATTCTGGAACAACAAGTAGAATATACATAGCATGAGGATAAACAGTAATCAAAGTTACATAAACTTTTATACAATTTTGAAAACAGTATAATTGACTAAAAAAATACATATACAGCAAACACTGGGGGTACATAAGTGCTGAGAGGAAGTATCGCTCTCAAGGTGGAAGATCAGTGGTAGTAGTGCAAGTGAGTGGAGACAAGCAAGAGGTAGAGCAGAAGCAGATACCTGAGCTTATAAGGTGAGTTCTTAAACTTTTTTGAAAGGTCCGGTGAGTAGCCAATTGTTTAACATAGAGTGGAAGGGTGTTCCACATTCTGGGAGCAGATATGGCAAATGCAAGTTCACCCTTCTTGGTGAGACATCTAGCCCTAACAAAGGAAGCATTTTGAGTAGATATCAGTGTATAGAGCAAGTCAGTTTATTTTAGCAGAGTTACAAGGGATCTTGGAGTACTAGTCCGGGTTAATTTATCGATCAGACAACCAGCTGTGTACAGACAATAGGAGGATGGGGTGAGCCAGTTGAGAGAAGAATAGAGCTGGCAGTGATTTGTTAGTTTAGGAGCCGCAAGGGTGAAGCGGCAGATGCTATTATGACAAGTGCTCCATTTCTGGATTACTTGCTTGCTAGCATTAAGGTAGACTATAGAGCCATAGTTGAGGCAAGGTTGAAGAATTCCCTGAGCAATGGCCAGCCTGGCTGTCAAATTTAGGGAGGATCTAACCTTGTAAGCCAGGCCAGGTTTACTGTTCACTGCCTTACAAGTGGCTGTGACAGGAAGATTAAAGTCCAGTGAGAGGTCAAGAGTCATCCCAAGGTATCTGAAGGATATGACTGTATCCAGGGTTATACCATCAGGTACACAAAGGGAAAGTCCCATATGACAAGCTTTTAGGCTAGGGGAAATCCCAAAGAGCATTGACACCATTTTGCTAGTGTTAAGTAGGAGCTTATTTTGTTTTAGCCAAGCCGTGAAGCAGTCAAGGTTAGATTGAAGGGAGGTGTGAACTGCCGAAATGTCATTAGCAGCAGAGTAGATAACCATATCGTCCACATAGAAAAGAGACAAAGCCGATCCATATGGGGGGGGGGGATTATTTATAAAGAGACAGAAAAGGAGGGAGCAAGAATTGAACCTTGGGGAACACCAACTGAAGCAGAGACAAGATCGATGCAACGTTCCCTATTTGAACAAATTGTTGTCTACCCAGAAGGTAACTGCCAAACCAGACTCTGACAGAATTTGAGAAACCAAGAGAGGATAGTTTGGAGACCAGAAGAGAGTGGTCAAACAAGTCAAAGGCCTTTGTGCGGTCAATAAAAATGGCCCCAGTGAGTTTTTCTTTGTCCATGTTAAGCAGCACAGCATTAGTAAATTGTAATAGTGCCATAGTTGTGCTGTGGTCAGACCTAAAGCCATGCTGGGCTGGGGATAATGGATTGTTTTTATGCAGATACTCCATGACCTGAGAAGACACAGCCTTCTCTAGGATTTTATCCAAGACAGATAAGATGGCAATTGGTCAGTAATTACTCATCATTCTAGAGTCTCCTTTCTTATGCACTGGCACAACATGTGCAATTTTCCAGATGGATGGCACCGTCCTGATCATAATAGATAAGTTGAGTATTCTGGCAACAGGTGCTGCAATATCAGCAGCAATAACTTTAAGGAACTTGGGTAATAGTCCATCGGACCCAGGAGAGCCATGTTCAGGAATGGCTTTCATAAGCCTTAATACATCAATAGTCGAGAATGGTTTAATACTAAACTGGATCGATAAAGATTCGGCTGGGTTTATGATTTCCTCAGAGGGTAAAACAGAGTTAACCAGGAAATCCGAGAGATCAGAGAAGTGAACATTAAGCGAAGTAGCAATAGTGCTTTTGTTATTACAGTTAGCATCATTTATAGTCATTTCAGTCAGAGGTGGGGATGGGCCTTTCCCTAAAAAACTTTTAACATGGTTCCAGAAACCCCTAGCATCGCCACAGGATTTTTGAAGAAGCATACCACAGTATGCTGTTTTTGCTGCTCTGATGTCTTTATTACATGTTTTTCTCATGGATCGGTACTTAGACCAGTCATCAGGTTGGTTAGACAGTTTGGCAGTAACCCATACTTTATCTCTACTCTTCATTGCTGAGAGGAGATTCTTATGCAACCATCTAGTTTTAGCGCCCCTAATTCTCCCTTCTTTTGAGAGGCACATACTTGTTCTGGAGGGGGAGGAGATTTGATAGTAAGTAATCAAGAGCTCTATCAACAGTAGTTGTGTGGTACAACAGGGACCAATCAATGCATCTTACTTCCAACAGAAGTGCTGCAATATTTCATTTTGAGAAATCCTGGAACTGTATGTTCTTAGGAAGTAGCTTAGGACAGCTGGCATTCCAGACACAGAAAGTGGGTAAGTGATCACTGATTGAGTCAGGCAAGGTACCAACTTCAAGATTCTACTGACACGATTAGTGATAATCCAGTCCATTGTGGATTGGTGTGAACTGCTGGAAGAAATACGGGTACGTCCAGTAACCAGCTGGGAGAGGTGAGCTTTGCAAGAGTGTTATTATATACACCAAAGTTACTACTAGACCAGTTAAGGTTAAAATCACCAAGTAATATCATTTCTTTAATCCCCTTTAGAAAAGACAGGTGGTCAATGATTCCATCCAGGCCAGTTAGCGCCCCCTTTGGAGGATTATAGACGCAGATTAGGTTTAATTTCTTTTCCCCACCAAGAGTCAGTTACACATGAAGTATTTTGCAGGAGCTGTGCATTCCATGAAATAGTACTAAGACCTTGAGGTGATCTCTGGAGTAGAAAGTGACCGCCCCTTCGCGATGAGGGATGATCAAATCTAACTAGGCTGTATCCTTTTAATTTAAGCACAGAATCAGGAATATCTGGCTTAAGCCAAGTTTCAGAGAGTCCAAGGATATCTGGGGAATACAGTTTAACCCATGCTTCAAGTTCAAGGAAATTAGAGGAAATACTTCTAATATTAATATGGGCAATTTTTAGGCCTCTCGATAGAAACCACTGGGGGAAAGTGATTGGATTTGCTGCATCAATTGGACCTGGATTGGGCTCAACATCACCAGAGAGGGATATGCGAATTTTGTTAATCCAAGAAACAAGGAACAACTGAATAGGATACCTTCCTTTAGATCAGGAATGGTGACACAGCTAATGTAGCACCCAAGTATGGCAGGGCAGATGAATTTAAGGGCCCAATTACCAGTACTGTGAGGTCTGTCATAGGCCAAGAGATTGGAGTAATGAAAGGAATCATTATATACATTGTGTATTTGGGTGCCATGAGGAATCATATCCACCACAGCATAGAGAGATAGCAACAACAGGCACATTCCAACAGCAGACCTGAAAGCACCCAAGCAGCTCCTTTGTGAATCCATAGTTTCAAGCTCCTTCTTGCAGAAATTGTATGGGGTAGTGTAGCAAACTTGCTATTGTAGTGGAATGTAACTAACAATGAACACCAAAGTCACCACTAGTTGTAAGACCCACCCCTAATTGCCCAATAAGTCAATCAAAGAAGAGAAGGGGCAGAGCCTAGGTGCATTTAAGAAAGGGAGGAGGTGGGGGATAGGTGGGTGGGTGTAAAAAATCTAGCAGGCAGGAGCTTAAACAAGGAGCTCCCTGATTTATGCAAAGCTGTGCCTGAAAAAGGTGCCAGGATCTAAAATCCAAAATAACTAGTACGCAGTGTGAATCTCTGAGTCCCGTACCTTGTGATGATAGATTTCAATGGCTTGCAGTGAGGGGCAGGGGAGGGCTATCCAGATCAAGCCCTCAGACCCTAGAAAGGAAAGAGAACAACAGGGAAAGCATTAAATAAGGGAATCAGAGTAAGTTAGAAGCAGAGACAATGCAGGGAGGGTTAGAGAAAGTAGGAGAGATGCCGAAGGGGGGGGGGAGAGAGAGAGAGACAAGCAGAGCTGAAGCTGCTGCACTACAGCACCATTAACAAATCAAAGGAGAAACCCCATATATGTATATAAATATATGTATATACTGCTGTGTTACCTGGAAATACTCATTATAAAATGGAAAGGAAAATCCACTCACCTGATTGGTCATCACTATCCAGAGGTGTGAGGATAATGCAGTACAACATCATGGATCAATTCCCGGCAAGCTGTACAGCCTAAGGAAAAAAAAAAAGAAATCACTACGCCTGTCACAAGCTGTCAAAACCTTTACCTCACAACAGCTGACAAGAAAGAAAAAAAATGTCAGAGCTATCAAAACCAAACTTCAACCTGTATAACATGGCAGACCTCTCTACATGGTTTGGAACTGAAAATGAGCAACCACAACCTACTACAAGTGGTGGTAAAAAAAAGAAAAAAGAGACACTTGGATCTGGCACCTCAAGACCTGGACCGACTTGAGAAAGAAAGAAATGAGACCACAACAAAGAGAGCAACTTCCTGGGCTACGAAAATATTCCTGGACTGGCTTAAAGAAAAAAGCATAGAAATAAACTTTCCTGAAATATCAGCACCAGATTTAAACAGTATCCTGCGTAACTTTTACGGTTCAGTCAGAACCACAACAGGACGACCATATAGCATTAGTCGCTATGTCGTGCTCCATGCAGGCATAAACAGGTACCTGAATGAACCCCCAATAAGCAGAAACATAAATCTTATGGCCGATGCTGATTTCCAGTTCTCCAACAATATATTTGTAGCTAACACAAAAAATCTGCGTCGAGAAGGCAAAGACCACACAAAGCATCACCCCACCATTCCACTCACCCATCTCGAGCAGCTCAGAAACTCAGATGTGCTGTCAACAGAAACACCGGACAGCTCTAGTCCACCATGTTTGGCTTGAAATTCAATTCATTTTGCCAGGTGCGGCTGTGAGGGGCAACGAAAACTGAAGCCAGACTCATTTCAGTTATGCACAGACCCCACCGGACACCAGTATCTCACAATGAGTTTCAATGAAAAAACAAAAAATCATGGGAAAATAATGGAGCGTGGTAGAGACAACCTACATGGATGCATGTTTGCGATTCCAGGACATCCGCATTGCCCAGTAGCAGCTTTCAGCAAGTATTTAAGTAAAATACCCCAAAATGCTCCCAGTCTATACCTGCATCCCAAGGAAAAACCAAGCAAACCATAGTGTGATGAAATGACATGGTTCACATTAGATCAGAAGGGAATCAATTTCCTAGGGACAATGCTACCTAAAATATGTAAACCTGCGGGGCTCCCAGAAACATACACCAGTCACAGTCTCCGTGTTATGACCATTCAATTTTTATCGGATGCTGGACTGCAAGTCTGACAGATAATGGCCGTCACAGGCCACCAAGCTGAAACTTCTCTGCGAAGTTACTGGGCCCCATCACTAGAAAACTGAAGCACTTGGAGCAACCTATTTTCTGGCACCAGTGGAATTGCAGAGCAACTACATACCTCGACAAGTGTTTCCCAACCAGCAATCACCCCCAGCAATCCTCTCCAAATAACTGAAGCCTACAGTCATGACGGACAAGTCCACATTAGAACTGCAACTGGCATCCTCCAGCAAGCACCCAAGCAGAGACCCGAAACCGAAGCCACAGGAAATGAGGCAAACACTGTAACCTCTACAATGAACCAACCAGCAGTCACGTACAGCGTGACCTCAGTCTCCTCGAAGCAATCACTGAATACACAAACAATCATCACAGGGAACTCAATGTGCATCTTCCACATATACAACAAATGAATACATCACCACAGCATCATTACAGTAAGCAACCAGTCCACACTGTAAAAACAAAATACTAACAGCAAGCAGGGACTACTAGTGCTATCAGTTCAAAGGTCCACGCTGTAAAAACAAAATATTAACAGCAAACATTGACTACTATTGCTATCTATTCAAAGTTTCAAACTGTTTAGTTCAAAGTTCAAACTGTTTGTACCAAAGTTGCAACTATTTATAGCAAACGTTTCATATGTCATTTATTCCCAAAAAGTAATTTAACCAAACTACATCATTTTAAACATATTTATGGTGTAATTTATTACCATGGTATTATTTATTCAAAATGCATAATTCTGCTACTGTTGTTATCAATATTAAAAGCTTTTAACAAGAGACACATGTCATAGACTACTTTATTAAGTGAAAGGATATATGCCATTTTCAGTTACTAAAACCAAAAAATCTTAAGAGCTAAAAAAACAACAAATGTTTTACAACTGAACCATTTTATAATAACAATAATGCACTCCAGGGTGTGTGTTGTTCTGGGATAACGTCACGCCTTGCCGTTGGTCGGTCTCGGCCTTCGGCCTCGTGCCCATCCACACAAGGCGTAACGTTATCCCAGCACAACACACACCCTGTCGTGCATTATTGCTTAACTAACAGTATGTTATGGTTAGCTTTGGATGTTTCAACTGTTGCTTTTACACCTTACTTGTAAACTGTACTACAAAAAAATTACTTTCTTATTATAACTGTTTATTAGGGTTGACTCACTGTATCAGAGAAAAATGCAATCATCCAATGACTACTGTTGGTAGGCTTATGCAAGCTGTCATTTCCAATAAACTATGCATGAATAATATATTGTGTTTCATCAGTTGTCAACTATTGAAATACGGGCATATACTTAAATCTTGTTATTAATGTTTGTAATGCAAAAATGCTTTCTGTGGGCCATCACCCATGATTGCCCAACGTGTGTGTGTACTCCCAAGGCACTATGATGGCAGCAGAACTGATACAGTTGGTGTACTGTGATGATGGATGTGTCTTGTGGTACGTTTAGAGAGTTGTGTGTTACATCTGTTACCTGATGCTGGTTGTCTCTGGTTGGCTGTGTTGCCTTGGCCCTTCCCTTACTCGCATATGTGTGTGTTTGTGTGTGTGTGTGTGTGTGCTTGTGTGTAGGGGTAGGTTGGGGTGGGGGAATGCAGAGTTAGGGTTTGAGGAGGGGGTGTGGGGGTGAGGTGGTGGGGTGGTAACCCTAACATTGAATTTGCACACTTTTGTTGCTGTAGAAACAACCCTAACTGATGCATTAACAATGTTTTTTGCAAAAAATATATATGTGGTGCTCTGATGATGGCGAGGAAAACCAGGGGATGAATGAATTAGGATAGATTAAATCTTTCCAGACAATGAGATGCAGGAGTAGTCCATACAGTTTGTTGTTTGCTGGGTTTTATTCAGTAACAATGGAATAGGATGACAAAGTCACAGGACGGGTAAACAGGATACTAGGGAACATGAACAGTCATTTCTTATCTCACACTACTTTGACAACTAAAGACAAGAAATATTTTGAGGTGAACCTCAGCCTAGTGACACTACACTCCAAAGTTACATCTTAGAATTAATTAGTATCATAGTAAAATTAGTATCATAGTAGAATACTCTGTCACCTGCAATACTATTTAAGGTAATGGATGACAAGAGCTACCCCCTTGAAAACCCTTATGATGCTGACTCAGGTCAATTACAACAACATCCATGCAATGCCAATACAGAGTCCAGTTATCAATGACATCTTTGTGCATACTGTCAAATAGAGTTAGTACTGTAGCTACAGAGATAGGTAGAAGGAATTTCTATGACACTCAGATATTGGTCCCAGCACAGACCTAGTTAAGGCCACTGGGGTGGTGAGAGTTTTTTTAAACAGACCTTAAGTTTCTCAGAATAAAACCAACTTTCTCCAAGGCTGCCAGCAAAGAGAACCAGTGGAGCTGGTTCCTGGAGTGAACCCACCTGAGGACTATCGGAATAAAACTAGATGCAGAAAGTTCCCAGGCCAAAATCCACTTTGGGGCCACCAAGGATAGAAGAGAACAAGGAAAAGGCTTGGTGATGAACCTGCTGGTGGTGTACCAAGGACTGGACGATGCTGCAGTGCTTCAGATGCTAGCAGGAAATAGAAGAATCAGAGGTGATGACAGATATCTTATGCAACCAGGAACCTGAAGAATCTGAGGTGAGGTTGGTTTATTCTGAAGTGTTGACACACGAAACTGCAACAAAACAACAAAAAGTCAGACATGTCCCACACTGGGCTTCGAAGCACTTGACTTGTGGCAAACGACCAGGGGATGCAGACAAGATTCTTTCAGGACAAGCACACTCTTCTGAGGGCGGCCAGCTTCAGGACATCTGGATCAGTAACCAAGAGAGAAGACACTGGCACTGCAGATGTGATGTGCTTGAACTTTGGCTTACTTGACTTGTAACAGAGAAACACAAGAAATGGTGGGTGCAACTTGCACAGGTTTTGACAAACTCTACTTCAGTGAACTTGACTTCAGTGGATGAGAGGGACTTGGTTGATGATCTTTTGGGAGGACACCTTCTGGAGAAGAGAGAGATAATGAAAGATGTCTTTCTCCTGGTAGAGACTGATTCCATATGAGTAGGATGAAAGACAACACCATGGAGCAATATTCTGGCAGAAGACTGAGTCTACCCACCTGTCTTGGCAACACTGGAGATGGTAGATACACTTTCACACAATAGCAAGAGAACTGTTTATTACTGTGGTAATTTGTAAGGAACAGGGGCAAATTACCACGATCCAGGGCAATTGTTCATTGCAGGGGCAATTTGACAGGAACAGTAGCAAATTACCAAGATCTGTGGCAATTGTTTGTGGCGGGGCAATTTGCCAAGCACAACAGCAAATTAACAAAATTTGGGTCAATTTTTCATTACAGGGGCAATTTGCCAGGAACGAGGGAACATTACCAAGATCCAGAGCGATTGTTCATTGCAGGGGCAATTTGCCAGCAACATGGGAAAATTACCAAGATCTGAGGCAATTGTTCATTGCAAGGGCAAATAACCACGATCCTAGCAACAACAGTCTCGGTACTTTGCAATCAACACAACAGTTCACATACACATTTTCAGTATTTAACAATCACTAAATTACAGTTGTGTGCTCAGCGCCTATCTTTTTTTTCCTTTGCTGATCCTTCTCAGAATTACTGTTGTTGTGGGTCCCTTCAATACCAGGATCTGGCTGCCCTTCTCAAACTCTTCAGTAAATGCCCTTTCCATGCTCTCTTATCATTGGGACTGATAGGCCTACTGGCAGAGCCCCTTTAATTACTGTGGACACAATGTGGCCCCTTTAAATCTAGGTCCTGTGTTGCCCTTCTCCCACCCAGGCCTTCCTTGCCCTTTTCTGTATTTCTGTGGGATCCCTGTGAATGACTGGGCCCCTTGTTTAGCTCAATGGGTCTCGCTTGCCCATTTTACTACTTGTGCCTGGTGTCACCCCCTTAATGCTGGGCCTTTACTGCTCCCTCTAAATCTTTGGCTGGTATTGCCCCTTTAAATCTTTGCCTACCCAAGGGCTTGCTGTCCATCATAAGGTTGCATCCAAACAGTAGGTGTCTCAGTGTTCTGCATAAATAAACATTTTAATTTTGAGATAACCTCCCTATCCCAGTCCCTTACTGGTGCTTCTAGTGCTAAACCTTTTAAACTTTTTTTTATTTATTTAAACTTTTATCCAGGCAGCACTTTTCTGTGTTGCCATCTGACTCACTGCCTTGGCACTGGGTGAAGAAGCTACCTGATGGAGGAGGGAGGTCTTTGGTCCAGCAGGAGGGAACTGAACAGGAAGGACAGGCACCATGGAGGATGGTAGGCGGTCTAAAGAGGACCGACAATCTTCCTGGTTCACAATGTGGCTCTTCTCTGAAACTGACGGGGATGCAGTAAATAAAGAAACTAAATGGGGCTAAGCTCGGATGCCTCATTGTGATCAACAGAGGATGGGGTGGGGCATTTTCTTCTTGCTTCTGCCACTGTGGGACCACTAGACTCAATTGCTGCCACATAGGACTATGTTGGGATCTTCACCAACTAGAGGAGGAGCACCAGAAGAGTCAACATGACTGGCTTCAACATCAAGGTAAGACCAAGGTTCCCATTGCACTTGTGTGTCCACTCCACTCCACAGCCAGCTCGAACTACCACCAAAAACTGCTTACATGATTTCAAAAAATGCTCAGGGTTCTAACTCCAGAACTGAAAGCCTGCACATAAACAGTCGGGGAACCAAATGGGCACTACGTGCTGGCCAGAGGCAGTGATCCCAGCACCTTGGTGGCCACTCTCATGCTGCTTGTTCTGGGGGGTGTTGGAATGGAGCAAGCAGGCAGCAGAGAGCCAGGAAAAAAAACTCTTTCTTATTTTTAATTTTTATAAAGTGCCTTGCCTAACAATGCTCTGGGGGGAGGACATTATGATGGGCCTCAAGTTGCACACCTTTGTCCCTGCAACATGCTGGGGGCCATCAGAGCTGTCCATATCCCCTCTGGTTTTCTGTGGTGTCATTTTCTTACTCTCCCTTACTTTAGAGCACTACAGATTTAGGCCTGCCTAAAAATACATGTCCCCATGTATTCCCTTTTAACACTCTATATGCATGAAACATTTCTTAACTATTATTTCTATAGGTGTCTATGACATTTCAAACATGTTAACATTTCATTTAAAGCTCTATGCAGCCTTACATTAGTGAGATTATTCTTAAAACATCTATAACTTTCAGTAGAAACCTTCTAATTTGCTAAACTTAAGTGACCATTTCTTACTATTACTCTTAGCAGGGCTATCTACGGAAAGATGATATAAGTTGAGAGACTTCTATTACGTATATTCTAGAAGGGATAACTGCATTGAGTGTTTGGGATCTACAGGGTTGGAAAAATACAGGTTCTGGGGAAATGCATTCTGGTTCAAAGAAATCTGGTATTTCAGGATTTACTTCAGGTGCAACAATTGGATGGTGAAAGAAATTTACATTGGACATATGAATTAAAGGCTCTCTGCAAAAACTGTTTGGCAATTCCAGTCCCAACATTCCATCCTTTTTGGACTCCTGCCTTTCCTTTAGCAAAGAACTACTCTTATTTTCGGCTGGAACAGCATTTCCAAAAGTATAGGATTTCAGAAGATTTCGGTATACAATCTTGGTAGCATTCCTCATTTCTTTCTGAATCTTATATATTGGATAAAGGACTTTGATACTGCAGTAAGGTTCAGGTTCCCAATTTATAGCCAACTTGCTACATTTTTGAGTTCTTTTTAAGATTATTCTTTCTCTTTTTTGTAGGAGTGTAGCATTAGCCTTAGTGTCATAATTTGCTTTCTGTTTTTGATACATCTGTTCCATATTTTGATACACCTGTTCCATGCTGCCCTCTCCCAGCACTCCAGTCCAGGTCTTGACAATCTGGAACCTAGGCCTCTTAAGCTAGGAGCTGTTTACATTGCCTCCCCGGTTGTCCACATTTTTAATCTATCCCTCAGCTCTGGGATAATCCCTGATATCTGGAAGGATGCAAGGATAGTCCCTGTTTTGAAGCAGCGTAATCCCAAACTTCCTGACAACTATCACCCAATTGCTATTCTCCCATCCCTTGGCAAACTTCTAGAAAAGGTGGTGGCTGAGCAACTCTCGGAGTATTTACATACCCACGAACTGCTATCCAAGGCCCAGCATGGCTTTCGAAGGGGACATAGCACCACAACTGCCCTGATTACTGTAACTTCAAGCATAAGATCTGCCATGGACCAGGGCAAACTGTCGGGTGCTATATTTATAGACTTGTCAAAAGCTTTTGACCTTGTCAATCATGACCTACTTGGGGCACAGCTATGGTCACTTGGACTCTGTCTCCATGCCGTGAACTGGTTAATGGGCTACCTGAAGGGCAGAAAGCAGCATATCTGCTTCAAAAAGGCCCTCTCGGAGCCTAGGGCAGTGACTATGGGAGTCCCTCAGGGATCGGTGCTAGGCCCTCTCCTATTCTCGCTCTTCATTAACAAACTGCCTTTGGCGATCTCTCATTGCCAAGCCATCCTATACGCAGATGACCTGGTGATAGTGGTCAATTCTCAAAATGCCTCAGCCCTAAACCAGAGCCTGTCCAAAGACTTCAGCAGAGTCTTGGCCTGGGTTACTAACCACAAACTGGTGTTGAACCTAAATAAAACTCAGGCCATGCTCTTTGGTTCCACGGCCAAGATCAAAGCCTCATCAGCTTTGCTCAACATAACTAGTGAGGGTGGCCCCTCTCGTCAACAGTGAACTCAATCAAATATCTTGGGTTACTCTGACCCCCAACTGACATGGGGAGTCATATCCTCAACATCTGTAGAACTGCAAATTGTAAGCTTGGCTTGGCCTACAGGGCCAAATACAACCTAACCCCTGGGGCTACCACCTTTATGAGGAGTGCTTCTTCCTCCCTCAGCTATGGACTTCACTTATTTGCCTGATCTCCCCAAACTCATCTTGCCAGGTGGAACACGGCATATAATAATATCTGTCGGTTTGCATTAGCTGCCTCCAAACTCACCCATCGCTGTGAGCTCTATGAAAAACTCTGCTGGCTCCCCCCAGCTGAATACTTGGATTTCGGTGTTGGAAGTTTCTCCAAGAAAGTGCTCACTACTGGCATTCCACTGGGACTGGCGCAACTCCTCCCAAAAATGGACCCCATGCCCTACCAACTTAGGTCCCAGACTGCTGGGTTGCTTAAAGTCCCCCCCACCCGTACTCTTATGGGGGACCATGACTTTGCTGCATATGCGCCCAGACTCTGGAACTCTCTCCCTGGTCATGTCCGCTCGGCCCCCTCCCATGGGATCTTTCGCACCTCCCTGTGGGCTCATCTAAAACAATCAATGGTGTGTGACTGTTCTAAGCCCCCTTAGTGAAATGAATCTAGCTGAATTCTGCTGCCCCAAATGTCAATCTATGTACCCTTAATACGTTGTGTAATTGTTGATTGTGCATCTTCTTTTCTACACTTGTTATTATTTCCTGTAATATGCTGTTCCTCCCAAGTTGCCTTGCATGTATTCTGCATGTTTGTGCTCTCCCGGGTCATTCCTGAAAATAGGCATATTACTTGTCTAGTATACTTACCCGGTAAACAAAAGCTAAATAAATAAATAAATATTCTTGCCTACAGTTTGTCCAGCCTCTTGCAGTTGTTGGTTATGCTTTTGTACCCAGTTTGTAATTGTCTGTTTGACTTTTGCTTCATCAGCAGGTACTTCTAGTACTAAATCCATTGGGAGTCTTCCGTGGCATCCAAACATTAAATATTGGGGAGTATACCCAGTGGAGCAGTGAATAGTGTTACTATATAAGTAAGCAAATTTAGGAAGGAGAGCTGGCCAGTAGGGATGTTTGTACTCAGGTAAGGCTTGTAATATTTCAAGCAAAGTTTGGTTGTTTTTTTCACAGAGTTCATTACTTTGGCGGTGGCAGGCCATGGTTATCAGTTTGTGGCTTCCATAAAGAGCACAGAGTTCATGAAAGCGCTTAGACTCAAAAGAGGTTCCTTGATCTGTAAGGACATTTGTTGGATAGCCAAGTGGTTTCACAGAACATTTTAGAAAAGTTTCTGTTGTATTCTGAGCAGATAGATCCTTAACTGCACTGGCAACACACATTTTGAGATGTGATCAACCATTGTGAGGACAGACATGTAGCCACAGGTGCTTGGTTCCAGCTTCAAATGATCCTATGCAACTAGGTCTAATGGTGCGCTACTGATTATGGGGTGAAGAGGAACTCTGTGGTCATTTTTCTCTCTACATTTAAGGCTATGGGATGGGCATTCCTTGCACCACTTTGCAGTATCATTCTGCATTCTGACCCAATAGAGCCTGCTCCTCCTAATGGCAGCCTCTGTTTTCTTATGCCCAAAATGTCCTGAATGGTCATGGTATGCGTCATTTATTATGGATGCACTATCTTTGGGAACTGTGATTTGAGTCGATTCGCAGTGAGTAGTGGGTTCTCTACTTCATTTAATAAGGCGAGAGTCTCCTACAGCAAGACAGGTTCTATGCCTCCATAATTTCATCACTTTCAGGTTAAGCTTCTTTCGTTCTTGCTTGGTCAAATGCTTTTGCTTAGAAACAAAGATTTTGACTAGTTTAACAGTGGGATCCTGGTCCTGTAGCTAAACTCACTAACTTTTCTGGTCAGTTATTGTATTGGTTGCCTCAGGTTGACTTTCCATGCTTGCTTCTGGGGAGACTTGGCAGCAGACTTGTACAATTTCTACTGGTACTTGGAGAAAAGGTGGCATCTTTGTGTCTTCTAAGGAAATGTCATCTGTCTCTGTTTCCATCTGCTCTGGCACTTGAGATAATGTATATGTGTTTACAATTGGTTTGCCAGAGCATTACTTGAGGGGGGGAGAATTAATAGTTTGCTAGCCTGGAGGCCCATCTCTGTTCAAGTGCTTCTAACCTCACTGTATTTAAGTGTGATAAAGGATTATTGTCATTGAAAACTGTAAAAGGGGTAAAACCAAAAAGTGACAGAACCTTTTAGTTACGGCCCAGTCCAACACCAAGAATTTAAATTTAAAAGAGATGTAGCAGGTATCATCCCTCTCTGAGCCTCTCAGTCCATGGCTTGCATGGGCTATAACTCATTTAACATCATCTTGCTCTTGTGCCAGTACTTCACCCAACCCTTTGTTGCTGGCATCTGTATACAGAAGGAAGGGTTTTGTGTAGTCAAGATAAGTCAGGATGGGAGCTCCAGTCAATATTTAACTTAACTTGTCAAATGTCTTCTGTTCAGTTGCCCATCTGACAGGATAGTTCTTAAGGGCTTGAACTTCTGTCGATCCTCTGAATAGTTCATGTAAAGACACAGCGATTTTTGAAAAGTCCTTGATGAATCACCTATAGTACCTCACAAAGCCCAGGAACTTCCTGACATCTCGGACAGCAACAGGAACAGGCCAATCTCATACCACTTTTATCTTTTCTGGGTTTGGGGGCACTCCTTCTGAGAAAACTATATGTCCCAGGTAATGGATGGCTTCACTTTGAGACCATATTTGATTAGTTGTTGAAACACCTCACCCAAGTGCAATAAATGTTCCTTGTGGGTCTTGGAGTAGACGATGATATCATCTAAATATAGTAGCATGATATCTAAATTTTGGTCCCGAAGCAATGCTCAACAAGTCTCTGTAAGGTTCCAGGAGCATTACAGAGTCCAAAAGGCATTCTACTATATTTAAAGAGACCCATGGGACTGATAAAGGCTGTCTTCTCTTGATCCTCAGGTGCAATCGGGACTTGCAAATATCTACTGGTTAGGTCTAGAGTAGAAAACACAGCAGCGGATTGAAGAACTCTGAGTTAAGCTTCAGTTTGGAACAAGGGACAATTATCTTTGTGGGTGATGGTATTTAATTTCTGATAGTTAATGCAAAATCAAATTTTGCCATCCTTTTACTTGACTAGCACAACAGGGGCAGTCCACAGACTGTGACTCCCTCTAATCGCTTTGACACATGAACAGTCACTTCTTATCTCATGCTACATAGACAAGTAAAGAAAATAAATATTTTGAGGTGCACCTCAGCTTATGCCACTATACTCTAACGTTACTTTTCAGAATCAATTAGTATTGTATTATAATACTCTGTGTCTGCTACAGTACTACCTAAGGTAATGGATGGCAATGGCTACTCCTTGAACTCCTTGAAAACACATTCTCTCTAAGGCTGCCAACAAGAAGGAACTAGAGGAGTTGGTTCCTGGAATGAACCCACCTGAGGGCTATCAGAATAAGTCTAGATGCAGAAAGCTTCTCAGTCAAAATCCATTTTGGTCCACCAAGAATGGAAGAGAACGAGGCAAAGGCTTGGTGATGTTAATAAATATATATATATATATATATATATATATATATATATATAGAGGCAAAAACTACTTCATGTTTATATGGTATTACAGCCAAAATAATCGCTGTTAGGTTGAAATCCCTTGCCCCTCAATCAGCATTGGGCGATTGATCGCCAGCCCCAACTCTCACCCCATGACATGTGTAAAGCAGCAGAAGTATAGGAGAATGGGTGAGAGTTAGACCCATGATCCCAATGCGCACCCCAATGCCGGTTGGGGTGGGCGGGGTCCAAGGGGTTTTCAACCCTAACAGCGAATTTCCTCACTTTGTCGCTGGGAACAACCCTAACTAATGCATTAAACTGAGTTTTTGCCTCTAATTTCCTTCTTTTGAGAATGATAACGAAAATAGTGAATGTAATGCAGCGGGCGGAAGGCCCATGTGTTGTGGCATACTAACAGGACAGCAACGCAACAGAAATGCTAACAGTGGTGCACATGGTAACACAAGCACGAATGAGAACAAAAGGGTAACGCACATGGTGGCGTAGACGGGAATGGTCTGCCACGTGATGTGTTGTCACATAGTAACATGGTGCCTGCAAGCAGAAATGTCAATGGGCATGGTGATGTAAAGTGAAACATAAAGATAAACAGTACTGTAGACAGAAATGGCAAAAAATAACAGAATCCGAAGCGCAAATGAAAACGCAAAGGATAACGCACATGGTGGCGCAGACGTCAACGGTAAGTGAAACGGGTACAGATCCTCAAGCGGAAAGGGCAACAGTAACAGTAATGTAAGTGCACAGGCTGGTTTTCCCCAAAACCTGCATTGAGAAAGACAGTGAGTACAAATAATGTATGCAAAATAATGAGTATCGGCGCAGAAAATGAGATCTTGGAATACTAAATACATTATATCTCAGGAACCGTATGACGTAGGAAAAAAATTTAAAAGTCATATTATTTACAACCGTCCTGGCTAATTTGGATCTTAGCCCCAGGCTAAGAGGTTTTCTGATGAAAAGTCCGTATCTCGCTTGCGTTTCGAGATCACGGCCACAAAAGTGTGACAGCCCGTAATGTTATCCTATGGGAAAAAAAGAAAAGTCGTGAGCACCATAACTTTGCCTCCCTGTAATGTTTTTTCACCAAACTACTGAAAGGCACATATGTGGGCTGTTGGCTGTCTTCCCTCCAAATTTCAGGAAAAAAGACCAAACCGTTATTTTGCAGCAGGGCTCCAAATGATTTCTGTTAAGTGTTGGGCGCTGTAATGTTATCCTATGGGAAAAACCATCAATTTTGGAGTGTTGTAACTTTGCTGCCATGTGATATTTTTTCACCAAACTACTGAAAGGCACATCTGTGGACTGTTGGCTGTCTTCCCTCCAAATTTCAGGAAAAAAGACCAAACCGTTATTTTGCAGCAGGGTGCCAAAGGATTCCTGTAATGCTTCGGGCGCCGTAATGTTATCCTATTGGAAAAACTGTCAACTTTGGAGTGCCGTAACTTTGCCGCCATGTAATATTTTTTCAAAACAACACTGAAAGGCACATCTGTGAGATGTCTTCTGCATTCCCTCCAAATTTCAGCCTAAAACTCCCAACCGTTCTTTTGCAGCGGAGTGCCAAAGAATTACTGTTATTTCAGGCATAGTGTCGAAAAGTAGTGTCGTGATTTGCGAAAGCTTTCGCAAAAAATTTGAGACACTTTCGCAAGTGCGACACTACTTTGTGACACTACTTTTTCCATAAATTTGAAAAACATATTTCTGGGGTGTTTTACCCCAAAATAAAGACATGGCTAGCATCCTCAGGGCCCGACTAGGTGAATACAAAAAGAATTAGGTTGCTAGAGGGTCTCAATTTTAAATGCCAACCATTTTTCTGATCACCAACTGAAAACAAGATGGCGGATTTGCAACAGGGCCATTTGCGACACTAAAAAGTGCATTTGCGACACTGTCGAACTTTTTGTTAACTTTTCCCATTGACTTATAATGGGAAACTGTTTTTTGAATAACTTTTGAACCGTTTAATATTTTTTCATGAAATCTTTGAAAGGCACATCAGGGACCCCGGCCACATGCTCCCTGAAGATTTTGGTCCGGTCGCGCAAACCGTACGACCTGTAGGCGCGACCGTAGAATTCCAGAAAAGCGTAAACGTGCACACAGATCACGCTTAACTCCACAGCTGTATATCCGAGCAGTACGAAACTTGGCAAATCCCAAGGCCTATGGTTCTTGATCATGTATTCCAAATTTCAGGCAAATCCGTTAAATGGTTGCAAAGTTATTAAGGTGCAAAATTTTGGGTTTAACATAGAAATGGCTCTCAACCCTAACTATGGTAGCACTGCCGTGCTACCTATAATATATATATATATATATATATATATATATATATATATAGTAGAAGGCAAAAACTCCATTTAATGCATCAGTTAGGATTGTTCCACAGTGACAAAAATAAGGAAATTCGGTATTAGGGTTGAAAGCCCCATTGGACCCCTGCCCACACCCCAACGCATCAGCATCAGCATTGGGGTTGCCAGCCCCAACTCTTACCCCATCAGATGTGTGAAGAAGGAGATGATAGGACCGACAACCCCAATGCACACCCTGATGCTGGTTGGGGGTGTGGGCAGGAGGTCCAAGGGGGCTTCCAACCCTAACACTGAATTTCCTCACTTTTGACACTGTGGAACAACCCTAACTAATGCATTAAACTGAGTTTTTTGCCTCTAATTTCCCTTCTTTTTGAGAATGATGACGAGAAATGGTGAATGTAATGCAGCGGCGGGAGCGCGGGGCTCATAGTAACAGGAACAGCAACACAAACAGAAGTGCTAACAGTGGTGCACATGGAAACACAAGCGCAAATGAGAACACAAAGGGTAACGCACACGGTGGCATAGACGGGAATGGTAAAGCCAAGGGGGGATATAAATGCAAGTGGAAACATTAACTGGAACAGTAACAGAAGCACATACCCTGTGTTTTCCAAACAGGTGCATACAGAAAAACAGGGTATATAAAGAATGTATGCATTGTAATGGGGATCAAAACTTAAAACGAACATTGAAAGTACTTAATTGGTAATATCTCAGCAACTGCATGACAGAAAAAAATTAACATTTCACAGTAATCATTATTTTCCTGGCTACCATTTTGTATTACATAGCCCACAGGGCTATGAGATTTGTGACGAAAAATCTGTATCTCGCACTGTTTTCGAGATATGAGCCCTGAAAGGTGCGGAGTACACCACCATGTTAGCTATGGGAAAAATGCCAAATTCGGAGTACTGTAACTTGGCAGCCATGCAATATTTTGTCACCAAACCAACAAAAAGCACATCTGCGAGATGTTAGCTGCCTTCCCTGCAAATTTCAGCTTGAAAGACCAAACCGTTCATTTGCAGCAGGGTAGAAAAGAATTGCTGTCATTTTGGCCAAGTCTGAGAAAGTAGTGTCGCAATTTGTGGAAATTTTTGCAAAATTTTGCAAAACTGTCATGCCTGCGACACTACTTTGCGACACTACTGGTTCCAGAAATTTAAAAAACATATTTCTGGGGTGTTTTACCCCAAAATAAAGACATGGCTAGTATCCTCAGGGTCTGACTAGGTGAATACAAAAAGAATTGTGTCCCTAGAGGGTCCCAAATTTAGATGCCAAGCATTTTTCTGATCACCAACTGAAAACAAAATGGCAGATTTCCGAAACTACTAGGACCATTTGTGACACTAAAAAGTGCATTTACGACACTGTCAAACTTTTTGTTAACTTTTCCCATTGACTTATAATGGAAACTTGTTTTTTTGAATAACTTTTGAACCATTTAATATTTTTTCACAAAATCTCCACAAGGCACATCGTGAACCCTGGCCGCATTTTCCCTGAAGTTTTCAGACCAGTCACACAAACCATGTGACCTGTAGGTGAGAGCAAAGAATTTGCAAAAAAGCGTAAACACACATTTTGTTGGTGCTTAATAACTCCATAGCCGTAAATCCGACCAGTACGAAACTTGGCAGATCCCAAGATCTACCATGCCTAAATATGTATATAAAATGTCAGTCAAATCCATTGAACCATGGAAAAGTTATTAAGGTGCAAAGTTTGACCCCTTTAATCTTAAAATGGCTCCTCATCCCTAACTATGGTAGCACTACCGTGCTACCATAGTATAATATTATAGGGGCGCGGTCATGCCCCTATATTTAGGGTTATGAAGGCACTTCTATGTTAAACTTGAAATTGTGAGCATTAATAACTTTGTACCTGTTCAACGGATTTGCATGGCATTTGGTATGCACAGTGAGGCATGGTAGTTCTCTTTGATTAACCAAATTTCTTTTCAGTCGAACTTAGAGTTTTTGAGCACCAAAATGCAGAAAAATGCACTTTTCACCAGTTATGTGGGCAGTTGTTTTTATTTTGCCTGTGGCACTATGTGGACATTGTGCAGCATGCCACTCTGTGACTTGACTCATCTGAAAGAGCTTGGCTCAAGGAACATGCCACTTTTCATTTGGTGAAAATATATTAATCCATTCAAAAGTTATTACAGTTTTCAGTTCTCGTTATAAGTCTAAGGGAACATTTATATGGTTATTTTGCTAAAGAAGAATGGGGGTTTTGGCCATCTGGTCCCTCCTCATGATCAAAGAATTTGCAGGCTTCCAATCAAATAATCTTTGATTGTGAGGAATTCTTTCATTGCAACAGCTGCCATCTTGTTTTCAGTTTGCAGTCATAAAAATTCAAATATCTCTGCTTGGGGGGGGACTTCTGAAGTAAAACTATGTTGGGGTTTGCTCAGGGGTTTTCCCTCTATCGAGCCATGCCTGTGGTTTCTTTTGAATTGGTCAAAAAATAGAGTTTTTAAGTCTTTGATCAAGGCTCACTAATGATCTTTGATCGCAAGTCTGCAAATTCTCTTTTTTTTAGTTGTTTAACCAGGAATAGCACACTAATCTGAAAGTTTTTTTACATGAGCATCCTGGGAGCACAGGAAAGTTAAGTGACTTGCTCAGGGTCACACATTATGTAAGTGGAAGCTGTGAGATTCAAACCCAGGTCTGGCCTGCTGGGTGTCACCAGATTTGCAGCTCAGAACCTTAAACGACTGCGCTATACTGCCTCCCTTTTGATTTGTAGCCTGCAAATTCTTTGATCACGAGATTCTTTGATGGTGATCTTTAATCGCAAGGGCGCAACTAGATGGCTAAATGAAAAAAATCAATTTTCTCAACTCAGGGGTGACTTATTAAGCCAAATGAGGATGTGTTTTGCTCAGGAGGGCTTTGTTCTATCCAGTCATGGCTGTGGTTTCGTTTCATGTATTCATGTGTAAAAAATTAGTTTTAAAATGTTTTATTCTTTGATTGCGAGCCAGCAAATTATTTGATCATGAGCCTGCAAATTCTTTGATTGTGAGATTCTTTGATCACAATCTTTGATCATGAGGGAGGGACTAGATGACCAGATTTGGAGGGGCCAGATAACCCAATTTTAACAATTTTTGAAATTAAATATCTCAGAAACGGTATGGTCTTTTCACTTGAAATGTGGAGGGTATTGACAGGATGTCCTGTAGATGTCAGATATGATGTTTAGGTGTCAGACAATGCATTTTGAGTGGTGACATTGCGTGGTGTAGTTTATGTTTTGTGGACGCGTTTTCCATTGTGCTAGTGGCTTGAAATTTATAGGGTATCTACCCTTACTGCCATGGATGTACTTTTTAGTCATTAGGTGTGTAGAATGTAAACAGGTGCAAATTTCTGCCACTCCAACAAATGAAAATCTCAAACTTTCAAATGTCATATCTCAGAAATGGTTTGCTCTTTTAAATTGAAATTTGGAGGGTGTTGAGGGGATGTCCGTACATGTGAATTGTAATTTTTAGGTGATAAAAAATGAATTTGCTGCAGGGATATTGCCTGACACACTTTATGTTTTATGTATAGCGTTTTGCATTGTGGTAGTGGCTTCACATTTATAAGGTACTTAGCCTTACTGCCATATAGGTAATTTTCAGTGGTTAGGTCTCTGACATGTACACAGGTGTGGAATTATGCCACTCTGATGAATGCAAGTTTGTTTTGTTTCAAGATGGTGGGAGCATGGGGCCCTCATGCTCCACGCTCCCACCCATATGTGCTCCCACCAATACATATTACATTCAGTACTTGCACTGTTATGTTAGACGCAATGAACCCTGCACTCCCACCAACTTGCATGACTTTGCTTTCTCAAAAAGTAAGGACATTCAATGCAAACAACTGCCTTAATGCATCATTTAAGGTTAAAACTCAAAAAGGTCAGGAAATGAGACCTTTAGGGTTGCCCCTCCCCCATCATGTACCCCCCTCCTTCTGAGATTGACAGACACCAGTGTGTGTCACTGGCATTGTGAGGCCTAAATGTCACCCCATTCTTCTTTACTGTGACTTGTAAATATGATTATGCATGGAATGGGGTGACATTTAGGCCTTACAATGCCAAAGACACACCCTGACATCTGTCAATCTCAGGAGGAGGAGGGGGGTACATGAGGGGAGAGGCAAGCCTAAAGGTCTCATTTCCTGACTTTTGAGTTTTAACCCTAAATGATGCATCAACACAGTTTTTTGCAGAATATATATATATATATATATATATATATATATATATATATTTATATATATATATATATATAAATTAGAGAAAAAACTCAGTTTAATACATCAGTTAGGTTTGTTCCATAGCAATAAAAGCTAGGAAATTCGGTGTTAGGGTTGAAAGACCCCCTTGGACCCTCCCAGCCTACCACCCAACTGGCATCGGTGTGCGCATTGGGGTCATTGTCCCTAACTCTCACCCCATCACATGTGTAAAGAAGCAGAGGTATAGGATAATGGGGTGAGTGTTAGAACTGACAACCCCAATGCGCAACCCGATGCCAGTTGGGGGGTGGGCTGGGGCGTCCAAAGGGAGCTTTCAACCCTAACACTGAATTTCCTCACTTTTGTCACTGTGGAGCAACCCTAACTGATGCATTAAACTGAGTTTTTTGCCTCTAATTTCCCTTCTTTTTGAGAATGATAACGAGAAATAGTGAATGTAATGCGACGGCAGGAGCGCGGGGCCTGCCACATGATGTCTTGTCACATAGTAACACGGTTCCCGCAAATGCAAATGGCAATGTGTATCGTGATGCAAAGTGAAACAGAAAGAGAAACAGTACTGTAGACACAAATGGTAAAAATAATGCAAACACAAGCTCAAATGAAAATGCAAAGGGTAACGTACATGGTGGCATAGATGGGAAAGGTAAGTGAAACAGGTACAGAACTGCAAGCGGAAGCGGTAACTGTAATGCAAGCTCACAGGCTGGTTTTCCCCAAAAGCTGCATAGAGAAAGACAGTGAGTACAAAGAATGTGTGCATAATAATGGGTCTCGGAGCAGAAAATGAGGAGTTGGAATACTAAATTGCTTATATCTCAGAAACCGTATGACATAGAAAAAAATGCAAAAGTCATATGATTTATGACTTGCCTGGCTAGTTTTGTACTTATACCAGGTTAGGGGGCTAGGCATTTTTCTGATGAAAAGTCTGTAACTCGCACCGTTTCCGAGATACCAGCCCTGAAAGGCGTGGCGAATGCCCTAATGTTATCCTATGGAGAAAAAAAGAGATGTTCGGAGTGCCATAACTTTGCCACCCTGTAATATTTTTTCACCAAACCACAAAAAGTCACATCTGTGGGATGTTGGCTTTCTTCCCTCCAAATTTCAGTTTGAAAGAACAAACTGTTATTTTGCAGCAGGGTGGCAAAGAATTCCTGTCATGCAGCAGACGCTGCAATGTTAGTCTATGGGAAAAAGTGTCAACTTCAGAGTATCGTAACTTTGCATCCATGCAATATTTTGTCACCAAACCACAAAAAGACACATCTGTGAGATGTTGGCTGCCCTCCCTCCCTCCAAATTTCAGCCCAAAAGACCAAACCATTCATTTGCAGCAGGGTGGCAAATAATTCCTGTTATTTTGGCCATAGTGTTGCAAAGTAGTGTTGTGATTTGCGACAGCTTTCGTAAGTATTTGCAACACTTTCGTGAGTGTGACACTACTTTGTGACACTACCTTCTCCAGAAATTGAAAAATCATATTTCTAAGGTGTTTAACCTCAAAATAAAGACATGCCTAGCATCCTCAGGGTCCGACTAGGTAAACACAAAAATAATTGTGTTGCTAGAGGGTCCCAAATTTAAATGCCAAGTATTTTTCTGATCACTAACTGAAAATAAAATGGCAGATTTGTGACACTACTAGGGCCATTTGTGACACTGAAAAGTGCCTTTGCGACACTGTAGAACTTTTTGTTAACTTTTCCCATTGACTTATAATGGGAAATTGTTTTTTGAATAACTTTTGAACTGTTTAACATTTTTTTATGAAATCTTCAAAAGGCACATTGGGGACCCCAGCCCCACATTCTCTGAAGTTTTCAGACTGGTCACGCTAAACGTGCCACCTGTAGGGACGAGCAAAGAATTCCAAAAAAGTGTGAATTCACATGCAGATCACGCTTAATAACTCCGCAGCTGTATATCCGAACAGTACAAAAGTTGGCAGATCCCAAGACGTTTGATTCTTGATCATGTATTCCAAATTTTAGGCAAATCCGTTCAACAGTTGCAAAGTTATTAAGGTGCAAAATTTTAGGTTTAACATGTAAATGGCTCCTCAACCCTAACTACGGTAGCACTACCATGCTACCATAATATCAAATCAAATAAAACTTTATTTATAAAAGGTGCCTTTCCAAAGTCAAGGCACCTGTACATAACATAATATAATCAATAAATAATTAAAACAATATTAACATTAATCCAATGCTGCAACATTTAAAAATCATTGTATTCAAGGCTAAAAAGATGTGTTTTTAATGCCCCCCTAAAGTTTTGGACAGTCGGGCAATCTCGCACCTGATGAGGTAGAGAATTCCAAAGGGTTGGGGCCATAAAACTAAAAGATCTGGCCCCAGAGGTCTTTAAGCGAACCCTGGGAATCTCTAGTAATCCCTCGTCAGTTGATCAGAGAGAGCAGGAGGGACAGTAGGGACAAAGGAGATCTTTCAGGTAGCCAGGTCCCTGATCATGTAGGGCCTTATAGGTCAGCAAACTGTCCTTGAAGGTGATTCTCCAGCGTATTGGCAGCCAGTGCAGTCCGCAGAGCACAGGTGTTATATGAATGGACCTAAAGGAACCAGTCAATAACCTGGCTGCCACATTCTGCACTAGCTGCAAGTGGTGAATATCAACACCTGGTAGCCCAAGATAAAGGGCATTGCAGTAGCCAAGGCGGGATGTAACGAAGGCATGGACCAAAGTAGGAAGAGCGTCAGGAGGAACCAGGTGCTTCACCCGGGCGATGTTCCTCAGATGGTAAAAAGAGGCTTTGACAACTGCCGACACCTGAGATTTAATTGTCAAACAGTCATCAAACACAATGCCCAGGTTCCGCACCCTGTCTGAGGTAGTTAGCTGAACACCCCCAAGCCATAAACCCGAGGGTAATCCTGACAACAAACCTGCCTCCTGGTGACCTAGGTCCACAACCAACACCTCCATTTTCTCTGGATTCAACTGCAGCCAACTCACATTCATCCAGTCCTGGATTTCAGCCAGACAGTTGTTAAAGACCGAAAAGGCAGCATGTTGGCCGGGCACAAAGGACATGTACAGTTGAGTATCATCTGCATAGCAGTGAAAACTCAAACCGTACCGCCTAATAATCGCTCCTAATGGCAGCATGTACACCACAAACAACATGGGCGCCAAAATGAAGCCCTGCAGCACCACATAGTACAGGGAGGATGATGCTGAGGAAAAAAATCCCAGACACCACCCTCTGAGTCCTACCCTCGACGAAAGATTGAAACCAACTGAGAACTGTACCAGACAGCCCACAGATAAACCGCAAGTGCTCCAATAGCACACCATGGTCCACAGTGTCAAATGCTGAAGAGAGATTAAGAAGGACCAAGATGGAATGAGTCCTTAGATCTCTCGCTATTAGGAGGTCATTTAGTAGCCGGACAAGAGCTATCTTGGTACTATGTCTCTTCCTAAATCCTGACTGGAGAGAATCATAGACACTGTATCTGGTCAAATGATCATCCAGCTGAGACGTGACCACCTTCTCAATAACCTTATCCACAAAGGGCATGTTAGAGACAGGCCTGTAGCTAGCCAGATAATCCAGGTCCAAGGAGGGCTTCTTAATAAGAGGCTGAACCACAGCCTCCTTCAGAGGATTTGGAAAAATCCTCCTATCCAAAGACCTCCAGACTATCTCAGCAAGGACTGGACTGATTTTATCCACACAGCCCAATAGGAGACGTGTGGGGCGCTGGTCCAAAGCACAGTTGGTCGGATGCAATTATTGGATGACCATCACAATGTCACTGATTGTGAGAAGGCTGAAGTCAGACCACACAAATTGGGTGTCTGACATCTCCTGCCGACCATCACAGCTCCATTAGGGAGGGTCAAGCGAATATCAGAACCTGATTGTGGCAACCTTAACTGAAAAGAATTGAGCAAACTTCTCTCATACCATTCTTGAGAAAAGGTTCTTCTCGGCTGAAGATAGATTGGATTGCACAATCTGTCCACAGTCTGGAAAAGCTGAGCTGGTCTATTCTGTGCAGCAGAAATCTCTCTGGACAGGAATTCTGCCTTCTTACGAGAGATTGCTGATTGATAGACCATGTAATGGTCCATCAAACTAAGTTTGTCACAATGCAGGCCTGATCTCCGCCAGCACCTCTCTAATCTTCATCCGACTCTCTTCAGCTCCCTCAGATTCTCATCAAACCAAGGAGACCTGGGGTGAAGAGTGAGTGGACGAACACGAACAGGAGCAATGGAATCCAGGGCCCCTACTACCGCCTTATTATAGGAAAGTACCAAGTACCCTGGATCCATGCAATCACTCGGTAGACCTGATAGGTCCAGCACTGCCATCAGACCACCTGGGGAAACACCCCTCAAAGGGCGGTACCAGGCCATCTCCATAGGGGCCGGCATACTAGGGGTGGCCTCCAAACTGAACCCAATGGAGTGATGGTCAGACCACCCGACTGGTTCCAGCACCAAATCAGATATCTCCATCCCCAGTAGGAAAACCAAATCCAATGAATGACCACCGATATGGGTCGAGGAGGAAATAACCTGTGTGAAGCCCAGTGAAATCATTAACTGGCAGAAGTCTTGACCAAACTGCGAGAGTTTATCATTGACCCAGGCATTGAAATTCCCCAGAACCAACCATCTGGGGGATCCCAATGTCAGGTTGACAATGACGTCTGCGACTTTCCACAGGAAAACATTCCCATCACCTGGTGGATAGTAAATGAGAAGAATCCTGCACCCCACACACTCACCCGTGATACATTCAAAAGAGTTGGTAGTTCCCACTGGTACCTCCACTAGGCCCAGTTCTGATCTAAAACAGATGGCAACACCCCCCACCCCTACGATCCATCCTAGGGCGGTGTATCACCGAGTACCCAGCTGGAATTGCTGATGCCAAAACTGGGCCATCATTCTCATCCAGCCAGGTCTCAGTGATGCACGCCAGGTCAGATGTTCCAACAAAATCCGCTATAATAGCGGTCTTGTTTTTAATAGACCTGGCATTATGTAGCACCACCCAAGTAGGATGAGGATCTGAGGATGACCGTGCTACCTGCTGACTACAAGCAGAACCCTTGGGTATGAGAACCAGACAGGGAGGACCCCTTTCCTGGACCCATTTTGCCCCAGGGCATCTCCTTGTCCCCACTATCCCTATCCACCCACTCCTTCCATTCCATCTCCAGGCCCAACCCTCGTCCTCCTCCTCCGTTTTCTAACAATCCCCAGAACCCTACACCGTCTGTACACCTCTGGTGATAGAGGAGGACAGAAAAAAGGACAGAGGTCCCTGAGCCTGGAGGGGGAATAATAACCGACCATCCTTATGCCTGCCCAACACATGTTTACCACACTAAGCAAATATCAGCAAGTAAACAATCCCAAAATACAGATTTAACCCACACCCAAATGTAGGATAATCAAATATTCTAACAAATGTCCACAAAAAACTAAACAAATACAATACCCTATATAACAATTTAGCAGCAGAAAAAAGTCCAGGTTAGGAAACAATCACAGTCAAACAAGTCTCAATATTTTGAATTAGGGACTTTCACCCCCCAAACCCAATACAATAAGATACAATAAATAATTAGTTCCCCCTCCCCACCCAGTCTTCTCACCACTGGGGGAAGAGAGGTAAAACAGCAATATACAATACAATCAATAATTAATTCCCTCCCCACCCAGTCCTTTCACCACTGGGGAGAGAGGGCAGCACTCTCACTGCTAAACAATTAATTATAATAATACAATAACAAATAAATATAAGCATGACAAAATTATTACAAACCATAAAATTAAAAAGAAAACCATAAACTCCACCCTCAGTCCTCTCACAACCGAGGAAAGGGATGATTATAGTCTTTCACACTGCCAGGAAAAACAGTTGTAGAAACCAACAAACAAGAAATAAATAAAGTACATGGACACAGGGTCCTCTCACCACCCATTGTCCAAATGATGGAAAATTAATAATCCACAAAAAAGTCAGGAGGGAGTCAGCAGTCTCTTCAATCCAGGTCTAGAATAAGGTAAAGACAAAACCAGGAGCCACCGAAACCTGCATAGTCCAAAACACAATTCCAAGGGCTGAGTCGATGACCAATTTTCCTGCAGAAACTCCTTTAAACCTCCCTCTGCATTCCTACTGAGTGCTCTCTGGAGAAATAAAGTCCACCAGCACCAAAGGACCCCAAGAAAGGCAGCAATTGCAGGCGATTCCAGGGACCAAGGGAACAAAGTACCCCAACCGACTCCTCAGCTGGGTAACAACACCAAGCAAATCTCCATATAAAATACCCAGCAAAAAACTAGAGGGTGAGGAGATAGTTCAACGATACTCCATCAGATATAAGCAAACACCACCCAAAGTTCAAAGAGTGGTCAAGAAAGGAGCAAGAGAGTCACAAATCCAGAGACTCGTAATTCTTCCACAGCCCTGCAACTTCACCCCTCCCGTGCAGTTCCTCCCGTGCAGTTCTTCACAGGCAGGGAAAACACAGATCCAGATTTCAAAAGCTTCCTGCAGGCTCAACACAAACCAAACTTGGCTGAATACTCCCCAGGAAGCATCCGGAACTAGGCAAAAGTCCTCCACAGCCTTGAACTTCGCCTGCCTGTGCCGCACCTCACAAAAAAATGTAGCGGCATGGACAACCTCCCACGAAACAAATGGAAAGGCAGCCAAATCAGCAGTGTTCTCCTTGGTCCACATACAGAGAACACTCAGACAGCACAATCAGCACAGTCTGCTAATTCAGCACACTCCGCAGTCGCTGAAAAGTGAACAAAATGGATGGTAGGGACTGCAATTAAACTAAAACAAAATAAAATAGCCACATTAGCAAACGTTAACTAAATAAAATCAGAACTCAAAACTCCCAAAAGTGCAGCAGGTGCACGCCCAGTCTGGCAGCCATCTTCAAGCCTATCTTCACGGTAGTGCTACCAAAGTTAGAGTTGAGGAGCCATTTTAAGGTTAAAGGGTCAAAATTTGCACCTTAATAACTATGCCACCATTCAACAGATTTGTCTGAAATTTAGCATGCACAATTGGGCATTGTAGATCTTGGGATCTGCCAAGTTTTGTACTGGTCAGATATAGGGCTGTGGAGGTATTAAGCACCAACAAAATGTGCATTTATGCTTTTTGCGAATTCTTTGCTCGTGCCTACAGGTTGCACGGTTTGCGCGACTGGTCTGAAAACTTGAGGGAACATGTGGCCAGGGTCCCCAAATGTGCCTTTTTTTCCTTTTATATTTTTTTATACTTTCTTTTTCTGCCTCCTGGTTTTTCCTTCCCTCTTGATCCTACTCCTTTGGGCCTTTCAATGCTCGTAGCCGTCCCCTAGATCTGCCCCTAGAGTGCCTCCTCTCCTTCCCTGCACAGTGGGGTCTGTCTGGTGTGGCGGTCTGAGCAGAGAGGCTGTCATCCAGGACCACGAGGGAGATTTTTTTCCCTTGTCTGTGGTCCCATCCCCTGGGGACGCCGGCGCTTGGGACTGAGTCCCGAGAGGTAACGTGCTGATGCACGTCTAACCTCTCATGCGCCGTGCGACGTCCCCCCTCCCCGACCCCTGAGTCGGAGTCGCCCATCCCTTCAAGAATCGGTGCTTCCACCGACTCTTCTATGGGAATGATGGACGCTTGCTGGCCCCGGTATCTCACCTGAGGGAGGAGAGCATCCAGACGCCTGATCCTCCCTCCTTCCCCCGTTAGCCCCCGGCTCCCCAAGTCCGTTACCGAACCCGGGTCACCAGCATAGCGTGAGGTGTGGCATCCAGTGCCTCAACCCTCAGCACCACCAGGCCAGCCCCAAATGTGCCTTTTGAAGATTTTACGAAAAAATATTAAACAGTTCAAAAGTTATTCAAAAAACAATTTCCCATTATAAGTCAATGGGAAAAGTTAACAAAAAGTTTGACAGTGTCGCAAATGCACTTTTTAGTGTCGCAAATGGCTCTAGTAGTGTCGCAAATCCACCATTTTGTTTTCAGTTGGTGATCAGAAAAATGCTTGGCATTTAAATTTGGGACTCTCCAGTAGCATATTTCTTTTTGTATTCATCTAGTCGGACCCTGAGTATGCTAGGCATGTCTTTATTATGGGGTAAAACACCCCAGAAATATGTTTTTCAAATTTCTGGAAAAAGTACTTCATAAAGTACTTTTGCAATTATGTTACTATTGAGATGATTTGCAGAGAAGCTTTTCATAAAGCTCGATAGTACTTTTCCAGGCTATGGCAAAATGACAGAAATTCTTTGCCACCCTGCTGCAAAAGAACAATTTGGTCTTTTGGGCTGAAATTTGGAGAGAACGCAGCCAACATCTCACAGACATGTCTTTCACTGTTTGGGTGAAAACATATTACAGGGCAGCAAAGTTACTGCACTCCAAATTTGACACTTTTTCCCATAGGATAACATTACGGCGTCCGCCGCATTACAGGAATCCTTTGTTGCCCTGCTGCAAAATAACGGTTCAGTCTTTTAGGCTGAAATTTGGAGGGAAGAAAGCCAACATCCCACTGATGTACCTTTTGGTGGTTTGGTAAAAAAATATTACAGGGCAGCACAGTGACGTCACTCCGAAGTTGAAGCTTTTTCCCACTGGATAACATTAGGGAGTCTGTCGCGCTTTCCGGGGCCCGTATCTCTTAACAGCGAGATACAGACTTTTCGTCGCAAAAATGCTCAGCCCCCCCAAATATGGTCTAAGTACAAAACTAGCCTGGAAAATCATAATTCATATGAAATTTACATTTTCTTTCTACGTTGTACGGTTCCTGAGATTTAAGCAATTTAATATTCCAAGTCCTCATTTTCTGCTCCGAGGCCCATTGTTTTGTATACATTCTTTGTTTTCACTGTGTTTTCCAATGCATTTTGGGGGGAAAAGAAGGGTGTGCCCTTTCGTTACTGTACCAGTTTGCATTTCCAGTTGTGTTTCCGTTACCATTTGCAGCACCGTTACTGTCTACGCCACAGTGTGAATTACGGTTTGCGTTTTCGCTTATGCTTGCGTTTGCATTTCTGTGTCGTTTGGCATTATTGTTGCTGTTACCATTACCTGTTTCATTTGCAATTGCGGTACCGTACATGTGCGTTATGGTTTGCGTTTCCATATGCACTTGCGTTTCTGTTTCTTTTGGCGTTATTTTTGCTGTTACTGTTACCATTTGCGTTTACAATTGCGGTACCATGACCATGCATGTAACGGTTTGCGTTTCTGTACTGGCTTGCATTTCCATTTCTCTGCCCTTTGGCGTTATTCTTGCTTTACCATTACCATTTGCGTTAACAATTGCAATACTGTGCCCCTGCACATTTCGGTTTGCGTTTCCTTACGCGTTTCTGTTTCCATTTCTGTTTTTCTATCCTTTGGTGTTATTCTTCATGTTAACTTTACCATTCGCATTTACAATTGCGTACCATGCCCAGCGTGTTACGGTTTGCATTTACGTCTGCGCTTGTGTTCGTGTTTCTGTTTCTGTTGCTTTCACGTTCTTTTGCTGTGACACTTAACATTTCCATTTAAAATACCACTGCCATCACTGTTCGCATTACCAGTTGCGTTTTCTTACGCGCTTCAATGTCCGTCTGCATCACTGTTCACTTCGGCTTCACTTTGCGCCTACGTTTCTAGTAAGTAGTAAAAACCTTTATTTTTATACAGGAAAGTTGTTGACAATTTTTATATCATTAGGACATAGTCCTATTTACAGGATGCTCCTGTTATATAAAATTAAGCAATTTTGCTAATATAGTTACAACATGAAACAACATGAAATAACAAGATAGACCAGACAGACCATTCATTTAACAATAAAAATAAATTAACACAATACACATTAACTATTAAATATATATATTGCACATCAATATTCTAAATATATTTTAAGTTTCCAGTTTCTAACCATAATACTCACACCTAGCTCTTAGTTCTAACTTTAAGCTTGCTGAGAATGATTTCACAATTTTGCATTGTTTATTTATTAATGGTTTTAACATGTTCCAAATTTTATCTACAATTACTGGGAAACGCAAATTACTATGTGTATTTTTGAGTTTGGGAAAAACAAAATTTCTTAAATTTGTATTTCTCAAATAACAAACATGCATTTTTATTTCAAATTTATCACTTAGATACTCTGGCTGTTTCTGATTTAGCACTTTATAAATCCGCGTTGCCCATGCAATCCGCCTTTTGGTTTCCTGCGGGAGCCACCCTATTTCCTCTAGTAGATCACAATGGTGGACTTTGTAATCCTTTCTCATTACAAATCTAGCCATTCTATTATACAAAACATTGTATCAATTTTTTGTAAAAGGCCTTTTTTTTTTAGGATGTTGTTTTCTCCTCGGAGCACCGGCTACAACCCCCCCACGCTCCATGGTTCCCCCGGCACCATCCCCGGACATGAGACCCCCTCCATTCCACACCCCGTGACTTACCCTTCATGGCAGGGTGGTGGGGAGCAACTCAACCCACCCCAACGGGTCCATGCCAGGGAGGCGTCCTCCAGAAATGGTGCCGGGGAACAACGTCGTGCTGCTGGGCTCCCATTTTTTCTTATTTTTCCTCCTGACTGGCATGGCGTGCAATGACACCAGCGACTGAGTGCTCGCACGCTCCCGTGCGCGTGCTAGTCAAGCGTCTGCCACGTCCCGCCCACCCCTTGGCTTGCAGCTGCATGCTGTCAACCCCCAGCCTCTGCTAGGGGTCAGGCAAGCACCAGTGACCTGAATCCCCCCACCCTGGAGATGGAGAGCAGTCCTCCGGATGCTCAATCCATCTCCCCCACTAACCCCAGCAACCCATGCCCGTTCCCGAACATGGGTCGCCGGCGTGGTGCAAGGTGTAGCTAACAGTGCCTCAACCCTCAGTGCCACCGGGCTGGCCGTAAAAGGCCTTTTGATGCCAGGCCATATACATGGCTGCCATATTCTAGTACTGGTAAAAGAAGTTGATTTATTACAGTTTCCCTTATTGTTTTATTCATACAAAAATTAGTCCGTCTGAACACTCCCAACCTTTTGTTTACCTTAGATATAGTATCTATTATATGTTTGTCAAATTGTAAAACTTCATCAATCCATACCCCAAGTATCTATATTCTGATACCTGTTCTAATACGTCATTTAGTAGTGTTTTTATAGTTACTATTTCTTTACTTTTCTTTTGTTTAACATTCAATAATTTTTTACGAAAAACCATAAGTTTTGTATTTTTGATATTAACTATTAATCCTGATTCAGACCACCATGTATATAGTCTGGTAAAATCCACCTGTAATTTGATCTCCAATTCTCCGGGTGTATTTCCACTTGCAATCAGGAGAGTGTCATCTGCATAAAGACTTATATTTGAACATTTTATTATGTCTACTAATTTGTTCATGTAAATCAGGAACAATGTTGGCCCTAAAATGGAGCCTTGTGGGACTCCTCTCTGTACGGATATTTTACCAGATAGCACCCCATTTATGCTTACTTGCTGTGTTCTATTTTTTAAGTAAGATGTAAACCAATTATATGATTCCTTAATTAAACCAATCTCTGCAAGTCATTCCCCCAAAAGCCTGTGTGACACTATATCAAAGGCCTTTGATAAATCCATGAACACCGCGCTCACCGACAAGTCACTTTCCATCTTTGAAGCTATATTATCAATCATGTCAGTGAGCACAGTGCCCATGGAAAAGTCTTTGTGGAAGCCACATTGATACTTTGTTAACAAGGAATGTTTTTCCAAAAAGTCAGTTAGCTGTGTCTGTACTAATCTCTCTAAAATTTTTGATATCCCTGACAATAGGGCTATAGGTCTATAGTTAGTAGGCTGAAATATATCCCCTGCATCTTTATATATAGGGACAATCTTTGCATTCTTCCAATTTTCTGGATAAATTCCTTCAGCTAAACTCCAATTGAATATTTTTGTTAGAACTGGGGCAATTACCTGTACAGCATCCTTGAGGAAACGGTTTTCTATTAGATCCAACCCAAATGCTTTTTTTGATTTTAATTTTCTAATCTCATCTTTTACCTGTCTACAAGTGATACATTTAAATCTAAATTTTGGTGTGTCCATATTTTCCATCCCTTTACCAGGGTCTGTAATGGTCAAATTTGAAAAATCTAAATCAGGCAAATTTACAAAATAATCATTCAAGATATTAGCTGACTGCTTAGTAGACTGGAGAATATCCTTATTTATCATTTGGATAGGGGGACCTTGAATTTGTGGTAATTTAAAAGACTTTATCAGGAACCAAAATTTTTTACTATCTGTAGTTTGTTTTGATTTCTCTTCATAATATTTTTGTTTTTGATTTTTTATTTGAAATTTTAAATTATTACTAGCTTGTTTATACTTATCCCAATCTGCTATTTTTAATGTCTTCCCAGCAATTTTCCATAACCTATCTTTTATGGGTATTAATTTCTTCAATTTTTCTGTTATCCAGGGGACATGAGACTTTCTTTTCATACTTGTTCTATAGGGAGCTAGTTCATTATTTAGTTCATAGTTCATTATTTGTTCACCAGTGTCATATGTACGCAGATGACACTGTACTGTATGTTGAGGGAGATATGGTAGAATCCATTAATATGAGGCTGCAACTGGCTTTTGATGAAATACAGGATTTTCTTAAGATGAATTATCTTATCTTAAATACTAATAAAACACAATCACTGTTGTTTAAAAATAATAATAATAAAAAGGATTTGCACTTGGAAATTTTTACAGTGGATGGCACCGCCATTAAGCAGGTGAATTCATACAAATATCTCGGGGTCTGGTTAGACCCAAGTCTAGGCTGGGATATTCATAGAGACTCCCTTATAAAAAATATCAATAGGAAATTGGGCGCCTTATATAAATATAAAAGGTTCATGTCTAGAGAAGTTCGCCTGACTATGGTTAACTCCTTCTTATTTCCAGTGATTGATTATTGTGATCTGCTCTATGGAGGAACTTTAGAAAAGCATATAGGTAGTGTAGATTCAGTTTTTCGTAGGTTAGCTCTTTTTGTTTTGGATGCCCCTTATAGAACACATAGGTGTCTACTTTTTAAGGAATTAGATTGGCTTAGACCTGCAGCGAGAAGAGATTTACATCTGCTACAATTCATGATTAAAGTATGGTATAGGGAAGTACCCAGTTAGATTATTGACCTATTTGAGGTCAGAAAAATAAAGGAAAGCTTGAGGGCCTCCGCTGGAATTCAATTTGTTCCGATTAAATGTAATTTTAATATTGGAAGATCATCTGCACTTGCCAGAGGTATTAGTTTATGGAATAAATCTCCCCAGTTCTGAGAAGTAATAAAACTAGGCACAATATAAGTGAACTAAGGAAATGGTATATGTCTGCATTAAACAATACTACAACGTGCAATAATTGTTAGCATTTTAAAGTATGCTTCTGTTATGTGATTGATTTGTCTTTTTTAACCTTATTTATTATTGTATTGTTAGTTGTTTTATTTTTCGTGTTGTACTAGTTTTTGTTGTACTGTTAATTGATGTGGAACCTCTTAATGAAACTTGGAACTTCATTGAAAATGAGCTTTGCTCAATTGAATGTATCCAATTATTCATATTTGAATAAAAATGATTTACTACTACTACTACTACTACATTACATATATCCATAAACCATTTAGTGAATTCCTGAACTGCTAAGTCCACAGATGGTATTAGAAGTAATCTATCCCACCTGACTGAAATTAGTCTAACAACAAGTACTTCTTTATTATAATTTTTACAATTTCTACACTTGGTTTTTAAGGAAGAGTTTTGTGTTAAGTTATATCTTTTACCATCAAATTCAAATATACAACTTAAAGAACTATGATCCCCTTAAAAAGGCTGATTTACTTCAATTGACTTAATCACGACTTTAATTGTACCAAAAATTAGATCTAATATGTTTCCATTACTTTGATGTGTAGTTTTTCTTGTAGGGAAAAGTATTTTTTGATTAACATCCAATATTTTAAAACTATTTTCCAAAGCTAATCCTTGTGGTTTAACTCAGGCTGCATTAAAATTGCCAATCAATAAAAATTCACTTCCCATGGTACATTTTTGTATTACTGATGCTAAATTATCAAATTCACCTGTTAGGGTTGGGGGGGCATAAATTACTCCTATTATTAGATCTAATTTGTGGATTTTTAACAAAAAGCAGCCAAGTAATCCTACTTGGTCTGCAAATAACACTGAAGTTTAGCCAAGTTCCCATTTAGTAAATAAAATAACTCCCCCACCCTTCTGTCCAGTCCTATCTAGTCGTTGACTAAAAAAGCCCTCTGGGTCAACTTCCTTAGTTTCAATCTTATTATTTAGCCATGTTTCCATCAGTGCCACTATATCAGGAGATTCTACATTTATCCAAGTTTTAAATAAATCAATTTTCTTCCTTAAACTCCTGGCATTATCATGTATAATTTTAATAACTCTATTATTTCTTGGACCAGGATTTATTTCTATGTCTCCCCCTAGAAGTAATGAAATCAGTAAGCAATTTCTTGATTTGTTTGGTCCTTGTCCTAATAGCCCTGTAACATACTAATTTTTTTAAGCTGAATTCTTATTTTTAAATGGAGTTCCTACCTGTTCCCTTAATTTTCAAGCCCCATCAATTAAAACATTTCCCTTATCAATAGAAGTCCCAGATTCAATTGCTAAAGTGCTAGTTACCTCTAACTGACATGAAATTGTAAACTTTGCAAAAAGTACTAGTATTGTGCAGACATGTAACAATAACCTATAAAACAGTTTCATCTTTACAATATAAACAGTATAAACTTCACCTAACTTAAATTTCTCTCCCTAAATACTTCCTCTGTTTGTATGTAGTAAGCAGTAAGTATATAGTAAGTCCTGAAAGTCTTGCAAACCTATTCAGCTGCTGGCTGGTGTACCTTCTGCTGCAGTTGCACCGCATATTTTTAAATGCAGTCCTGCCCCTCCTTTCTGGATGATGTTCCTCTCTGGTTGCCACCCCCTCTCAGCTGGTCTCTGATGACCACAACACGCACCATGATGCCAGTTGGAGGGGTGAACTGGGTGGTCCAAGGGGGGTTTTCAACCCTAACACTGAATTTCCTCACTTTTGTCACTGTGGAAGAAACCCTAACTGATGCATTAAACAGAGTTTTTTGCCTCTAGTTTCCCTTCTTTTTGAGAATGATGATGACAACTAGTGAAAGTATTGCAGTGGCGGGAGCATGGGGTCCTTCAGGCCCGTGCTCCCGCCACATGGTGTATTGTGACACAGTAACAGGAAGAGCAACACAAACAGAAGTGGCAACGGTGGCGCACATGGTAACAGAAACATAAATGGTAAAGGAAACGTTAATAGAAACGCAAGCGCAAAGTGATGCCAAAGCGAACAGTGACGCAAACGGACATTGAAGGGCGTATGAAAACACAACTGGTAACATGAATAGTGATGGCAGTGGTATTTTAAATGGAAATGTTAAGTGTCACAGCAAAAAGAACGCGAAAGGGAACAGAAACAGAAACACAAACGCTAGCGCACACGTAAACACAAACCGTAATGTGCACAACCAAGGTACCTCAATAGTAAACACAAATGGTAAAGTTAACATGAAGAATAATGCCAAAGGAAACAGAACTGGAAACAGGAATGGAATTGTGAATGGAAACGCAAACCGTAACATGCATAGTCACAGAACCGCAATTGTTAATGCAAATGGAAATGGTAACAGCAACAATAACGCCAAAGGAAAGAGAAATGCAAATGCAAGTGAGTACAGAAACACAAACCACCTCACACACGGTTATGGTATTGCAATTGTGAATGCAAATGGTAACAGTAACAGCAAAAATAATGCCAAAGGAAACAGAAATGCAAGCGCATATGAAAATGCAAACCGTGACACACGTGGATGGTACTGCAATTGCAAATGAAACTGGTAATGATAACATCAACAATAACGCCAAATGACACAGAAATGCAAACGCGCGTGAAAACGCAAACCATAACACACATGGTGGCGTTGACGGTAATGGTGCCACAAACGGTAATGGAAATGCAACTGGAAACACTAACTGGCACAGTAACAAAAGGGGACACCCTTCTGTTCCCAAAAAAATGCATTGGAAAACACAGTGAAAACAAAGAATGTATACATAACAATGGGCCTCAGAGGAGAAAATGAGGGCTTGGAGTATTAAATTGCTTATATCTCAGGAACCGTACGACGTAGAAAAAAAATTTAAATTTCATATGAATTATGACTTTCATGGCTAGTTCTGTACTTAGCCCCTACTTGGAGGGGCTAAGCATTTTTGTGACAAAAAGTCCATATCTGGCACCATTTCCGAGTTACGGGCCCTGAAAGGTGCAACGGGTGCTGTAATGTTATCCAATATGAAAAAGTTTTAACTTTGGAGTGCTGTCACTGTGCCGTCTTTTTATATTTTTTCACCAAACCACCAAAAGGCACATCAGTGGGTTGTTGGCTTTCTTCCCTCCAAATTTCAGTCCAAAAGACTGAACCGTTCTTTTGCAACAGGGCGGCAAAGGATTCCTTTAATGCAGCGGACGCCGTAATGTTACCCTATGGGAAAAAGCATTGACTTTGCAGTGTTGTAACTTTGTCGCCCTGTAATATATTTTCACCAATACACTGAATGGCACATCTGGGAGGTGTTGGCTGTGTTTTCTCCAAATTTCAGCTCAAAAGACCAAACTGTTCTTTTGCAGCAGGGTGGCAAACTATTGCTGTCATTTTACCATAGCCTGGAAAAGTAGTCACAATTTGCGAAAGCTTTTGTAAAAATTTGCCACACTTTCATGAGTGAGACACTACTTTGTGAAAGTACTTTTTCCGGAAACTGGAAAAACATATTTCTAGGGTGTTTAACCTCAAAATAAAGGCATGCCTAGCATCCTCAGGGTCCGACTAGGTAAACACAAAAAGAATTGTGTTGCTAGATGGTCCCAAATTTAAATGCCAAGCATTTTTCTAATCACCAACTGAAAACAATATGGCAGATTTTTGGCACTACTAGGGCCATTTGCGACACTAAAAAGTGCATTTGCGACACTTTTGAACTTTTTGTTAACTTTTCCCATTGACTTATAATGGGAACTTATTTTTCGAATAACTTTTGAAAAGTTTAATATTGTTTCATGAAATCTTCCTAAGACACTTTGGGCACCCCATTTGCATGTTCCCTGAAGTTTTCGGACCGGTCACATAAACCGTGCAACCTGTAGGTGCGAGTAAAGAATGCACAAAAAACCATAAATGCGCACATAGATGTTGCTTAATAACTCTGCAGTTGTATATCTGACCAGTATGAAAGTTGGCAGATCCCAAGATCTATGGTTATGCCCCATACCTGCCAAATTTCAGGCAAATCCATTAAACACAGACAAAGTTATTAAGGTGCAAAGTTTGACCCTTTAACATTAAAAGGGCTCCTCAACCCTAACTGTGGTAGCACTTTTAAGGTTAAAGGGTCAAATTTTGCACCTTAATAACGTTGCCACCATTCAACGGATTAGCCTGAAATTTGGTACACCAAATTGGGCATCCTAGATCTTGGGATCTGGTAAGTTTTGCACTGGTCGGATATACGGCTGCAGAGTTATTAAGTGACAACTAATTGTGCAATTACGCTTTTTTGTGATTTCTTTGCTCTCACCGACAGGTCACACAGTTTGTGTGACCGGTACAACAACTTCAGGGAACATGCAGCCAGGTTCCCTGATATGTCTTTTGAAGATTTCGTGAAAAAATAGTGCACGGTTCTAAAGTTATTCAAAAACAAGTTCCCATTATAAGTCAATGGGAAAAGTTAACAAAAAGTTCAACACTTTCGCAAATGCAGTTTTTCTCTCACAAATGGCTCTTTTACTTTTGCAAATCCACCATTTTGTTTTCAATTCATGATCAGAAAAATGCTTGGCATTTAAATTTGGGACCCTCTAGCAACACAATATTTTTGTGTTTACCCAGCTGGACCCTGAGGATGCTAGGCATGTCTTTATTTTGAGGTTAAACACCCTAGAAATATGTTTTTCAAGTTTTCTGGAAAAAGTACTTTCGTAAAGTAGTGTCGCACTCACGAAAGTGTTGCAAATTTTTGCGAAAGCTTTCGCAGATTGCAACACTACTATTTCAGGCTATGACAAAATGACAGCAATTGTTTGCCACCCTACTGCAAAAGAACTGTTTCATCTTTTGAGCTGAAATTCGGAGGGAATAAAGCCAACATCCCTCTGATGTGCCATTTGGTGACTTGGTGAAAAAATATTACAGGGCAGCACAGTGATGGCACTCTGAAGTTAACGCTTTTTCCGATAGGATAACATTACGGTGCCCAGCGAGCATTTCAGGGCCCGTATCTCGGAAACGGTGCAAGATACGGACTTTTCATTGCAAAAGTGCTTAGCCCCCTAAAGGGGGCTAAGTACAAAACTAGCCAGGAAAGTCATAATTCATATGAAATTTAAATTTTTTTCCACGTCGTACCGTTCCTGAGATATAAGCAATTTAATATTCCAAGTCCTCATTTTCTGCTCCAAGCCCCATTGTTATGTATACATTCTTTGTTTTCACTGTGTTTTCCAATGCATTTTTTGGGAAAAGAAGGGTGTCCCCTTTTGTTACTGTCTCAGTTAGCATTTCCAGCTGCATTTCCATTACCGTTTGTGCTCATTACACGTCTAACACCCATTGTGTTTGCGTTTTAAGCTTGCATTTGCATTTCTGTGTCGTTGGCATTGTGTTGTTGTTACTATTAGCAGTTTCATTTGCAATTGCGGTACCCATCCATGTGCGTTACGGTTTGCGTTTTCATATGCGCTTGCATTTCTGTTTCATTTCTGTTTCCTTTGGCGTTATTTTTGCTGTTACTGTTACCATTTGTGTTTTACAATTGCAGTACCATGACCATGCACATTACAGTTTGTGTTTCCATAAGCGCCTCCATTCCCGTTTCCATTTCTCTCTCCTTTGGCATTATTCTTCATGTTAACTTTGCCATTTGTGTTTAGAATTGTGGTACCGTGGCTGTGCACATTACGGTTTGCATTTACATGTGTGCTCGCATTCGCATTTCCATTTCTGTTCCATTTCGCGCTCTTTTTGCTGTGACACTTAACATTTCCATTTAGAATACCACTGCCATCACTGCTTGTGTTACCAGTTATGTTTTCGTATGCATTTCAATGTCTGTTTGTGTCACTGTTTGCTTTGTTGTCACTTTGCGCTTGCGTTTCTATTAACGTTTCCTTTACCATTTACATTTCCGTTACCATGTGAGCCACTGTTGTCACTTCTGTTTGTGTTGCTGTTCCTGTTACTATGTCACAAGACATCACATGGCGGGAGCCTTCTGCGGTTGCATTACTTTCACTATTTGTCGTCATCATTCTCAAAAAGAAGGGAAATTAGAAGCAAAAAACCCCATTTAATGCATCAGTTAGGGTTGTTCCACAGTGCCAAAAGTAAGGAAATTTGGTGTTAGGGTTGAAAACCCCCCTTGGATGCCCTAGCCCACCCCCCCAACTGGCATCGGGGTGCACGTTGGGGTTGTCGGTCCCAACTCTCACCCCATTCTCCTCATACGTCCACTTTTACACATGTGATGGTGTGAGTTAGGCTGATGACTCCAACATGCACCCCGATGCCAGTTGGTGGAGGGGCTTGGGGGGGTGCTAGGGGGGTTTTGAACCCTAACACTGAATTTCCTCACTTTTGTCACTGTGGAACAACCCTAACTGATGCATTAAATGGAGTTTTTTGCCTCTAATAGATAGATAGATAGATAGATAGATAGATAGATAGATAGATAGATAGATAGATAGGCTTTTTAAAGTGGTGAGCCTCAAGGTTTTTTGAAAAAGTGCAGCTGCACCAAACATTGTGGCTACCATTCTGTTCATACTGCCATTCCCACATTTTGTATAAAGTTGATTTCATACCTTGTGTAACCCCTAGATGGCACTATCCCAAGGGCTACCTCCCCTGTCTGCATGACTTGGCAAGATCAGCTGCAACAGCCCTGAAGACCCCCTGTAAAACATGGCCTGAAATAATAACAATTCAATGGCAATACAGTATCCCTTCCACAAACATACACACTAGTCAGGTTAAAGTCAGTAAGAACAGAACCTGATTTATTTAGAGGACATGAACAAGGGTGGGGCAGTAATCTGGCATTTGATTTCAGATCTGATTTAGTGAGGTTAACCATGCATGTACTAAGAGTCCCTCTAGCACAGTCTCATACACTCTGGGTACCCAGTTGTTACTCAGGCTAGCCTAAAACGTTGCCAGGTGTAGGCCAGCATTGCAGCTGTTGTTGGAGTCCTTAGGGAAGAAACAAGCAACATGCACTTTAACCCACAAATTGTATTCCAGAGCCAGATGGTTCAGTTTGTGATGGTTAATCAAACAATTTAAATCAGAGAACACAAATTGATTTGAGCTATGTTACAAGGAGCTACCCTTTTGGTTATTCAGGTTACCCAGACCAGGAGGCAGGATTGATGAGATGAAGATATCAGGATGGAATGTTGTTTGCCAGGGTTTCCTGTACACTAAATGACATAGATGATGTCCCATCCCTATCAGCTAAGCTGAAGCTAGATGAGGCATGAGCACTATGTTTTGATGGATGCACAATTATTGTAGACATTCACTGCCTCCTTGGCCACCAAATTTGTAATTAACTGCAATTTTGTCTAGGGGTCTAAAATCACAGTGGTGCCTCCAAGTAGGGGTGTGCAAAAAAAAATTTTCGCCGGCAGAATTTTGGCGAAAGTGCAAATTTTGCTTCTGCAAAAGTTCGGAAATCATTTTTAGAACTTTCATGGAAATTACACCTTAAAACGGCAGCATAAATATACAAACTCTGGGTTAATTTATTAGGCTGTGAAAAAAAAATATGCAGAAAGGATCACTGCCAGTGGTCAGTTGTGTGGCTTTTTTTAAATACAGTTTAAATCATTAATCCATCCACACCCCACTGATCAGGGGTTCCACTAAATAAATAAATAACTACAATCCCTTTCTCAGACTCAGCTGATTTCCAGTGGCCACCCCAACCACCAATCATGGGCCTCCAAAACATTTTATTTCCCTGATGTCTAGCATACCCATCTCACTATCCTGGGATTCTTTAATCCACAAAAAAACAGCCGGCAGTCCACAGACTCATCCCCCTCTATTCCTAGTATTCCTTGGTGTTTAGTGGACCTCCCCATCCCCAATATCTTATAAAACAAATACTCCCAATTGCCTGGTGTCTGGTGGACCCCCCATGCCCCCACCCTGATAGTTCATCTGCCACCACCCCACTCCCCCCACACTATGAGTGGGCCACCAGCACAGCCTTCCTCTCTCCTCCACTACCAGTGGCCCACTGATATGTCAGTGAATGACTACATGGTTGTACAAGCAGGCGCTCATTCACTGACAGTTCATTAAACTGTGGATAGAATAAATTCCGCAGTTTATATGCATTTTTCCTCAGCTGACAAAAAAAGTCAGCAGAACACAATGAAAATCCATGGAAAATCCCCGTTTCACCAATGGCGAAAGTTCTGAAATTTCTGTAAAATTTCCTAAATTTTGTGGAAGTTCTGCAAAAGTGGAATTTGCAACTTTTGCCCACCCCTACCTTCAAGATGTAACCCACAGGTGGAGCTATCCCAAGGGCTATTACCAATGCCTACATGACTTGGCAGAGATTGAGAGTCCTGAGTTCTGTGAACAGGTGCCTGCACCTGGTGGAATGGTTTTGGGGTAGCGTAACTGCTTTAGGTATAGTCCTCTGGAACACTGTCACCCCCTGCCAACCCTTCTAGTGGCCTAGACAGATAAGCAAGTGCACAGTCACATATACCCTTTAACATCAGTACTGAATACAGACTAAATGCACTTCCCACCAGGGTAGGATCAGCTGCAACAGCCCTGGAGACCCCATGTAAAACAAAGTATGAAATATAACAGTTCAATGGCAATACAGTATCCCTCCACAGAGGTACACACTAGCCAAGTTAGTCAGAAAGAACAGAATCTTATTTATTTAGGGGACATGAACAAGTATGGGGCAAGAATCTGGCATTTGATTTCAGATCTGATTTAGTCAGGCTAACCATGCATGTACTAAGAGTCCCTCTAGCACAGTCACATACACCCTGGGTATCCAGTTGTTACTCAGGCTAGCTTGAAGCATTGCCCAGGGTAGACTGGTGATGCAGCTATTGTTGGGGCCCTTGGGAAAGAAACAAGAAACATGCACCTTAACCCACAAATTGTATTCTGGAGCCAGATGGCTCAGTTTGTGATGGTTAACAAGACAATCTAAATCAGATGACACACATTGATTTGAGCTTTGTTGTAGGGATTTACCCTGATGGATACTCCTGCTACCCAGACCAAGAGGCAGGATTGATGAGATGAAGACTTCAGGATGGAATGCTGTTAGCCAGGGGAAGCAGGGCCCACATGATTCACCATGGTGGTTGATCCGGTTTAATGGTGTTCGGCAGGGAGCTGGATCCCTGAGTGGATTTTTCATCAGACGAATCTCTGCGATGTGTGTGGTAGGCTAGGCAGACATGGTGAGACCCAGATCAGGTGCACAGTTTGGATTGCTGTTCGTTTTAGATGCTGGATGCAGCTTCCAGCTAGCGTGACATGTTCAGGAGTGTGGGGAACCAAACTGCAACCCACACTACACATTCAGCATAATTATAGTAAGAATAGTTAAATACCATAGTTTGGATGACAGTCCGGTTGCAATAAATCAGTGTCTCTGCACAAACCATATGTTTTGTGGTTCTCTTCAGTTCCTTACAGGCCAGTCACTTCAGCAGCAAGACTTCGGTCCACACCAAGTGAAATTCACTTTCTCACAATTCAAGATTTCATCAAAAATTGGCAAAATTTGGAATTGTGGGATCTTCTATGTGTGTAAGATGTAATCAAGGGGAGGGCAGTTTGTTACTGTACATATATTTTGGAAATGCAGCAAAGTGACTCCCGTGTGGATTCAAATCCAACAAAGAGTGGATTCACTTTTGGGATTAACTGAATTTTTTACAGCTGAAATGTGCCTGCAAGTGGACTTTTCAACCATACCTGTCTTAAATCGAAAGTATTATATGGCACTGATTTCTATGTCAGTCAAAAAGATAGTCCTGAAGCACTGGAAAGATGACATAGAGCTTACCTACTTGGAATGGCTCCAAGAGTTTCTAGCTGATCTTTGCACAGAAAAAACTATAGCGAGTCGCCATAACAAGTCCAAAAGATTTAACCAGATATGGGGACCACTACAAACTCTCTATTATATTGTAATGTACTGATATAATTAGGTACTATTCACAAACTGTTACCAATTTTTTCTGCAAGGTGTGGGAGGGAGGGAGGTATGAGGGTTTTGGGAGGGGGGATGGGTAGAGAATGGAATGTTAATTTTCTGTGTTGTAAACTGTCTGGTTTCTATGTAACACAAATATATTCTCTGTATTGAACATGTCTAATAAACTTTAAATTGGAAAAAAAACAATTCCATATTTTGGTCACAATATCAGTAATTTCGGATGAAGTCTGAAATCAGATTGCATCTTCTTCACACTGGAAGATGGTAGCAGGCAGGTCAGACACAGCCTTCCTGCCTAATCCCTGCACTACCACCCAGGAGCAGCTGCTTGTTTCATTCAAGCTGTTCACTCTCTCAACGCCAACTTTACACTGACCCACTATACTCAATAGTCAGGTCACAGCAAAATATTCTGATGAAAGTCCAATTTAAGTTTGCAGAATCTCTCCACTAGGGGAAACTTTGGGGTGGACAGCCCAGACTCAGCCTTCCCACCGAGTCCCCACACTACCACAAGGGGCAGCATCTCGAATGGCTCAAGCTGCTCACTCCCCAGGCTCCAACTCACTACTGACTCACTGCAGCAGGCAGCTCTGGGATTTCCCAGTGATCCAAAAGGTTCGGTTGGTTGGCCCATCTGTCTGTCACAGCAAGGGCTCCCCCTCCAGGTCCATGTATGTGCCAAACAGTCAAAACTAGAATTTCTACAGAATTTCACTCCCATAACACCTCTGGGGAAAGTCTCCATTTTAAAGTCCACAAAGGTACTGATTGGTACAAACTGGCAGTCCAGAACCAAAATGGTGTTGCTTAACAAAACAGTCCATGCTGCAAAAGAAAGCAGGTTAGACAAACTACTATATTATCAGTATTAGATGAGATAAGCAATAAACAACCACATATCCTCATAAAGTCTCCTCCATGCATTTAGCGATGTCAGAATGAAGCAGATGTATTACAGCACAGGTGGGACTAAAGCCTGAAACTACGTGGTTCCCACCCAGATGAATAATAACCCACAAGATATATATACCTCTGAAATAGGCAGGCTTGGAGGCTAACAGGGCACTCACATGCCCACACTTTTAAACTGTTTAGGACACAGAACACCAGCCTGGCAGTGGGCATTAAGCAAGCCAGGAAGACAATTTATGAACCCCCATTTTTAGAGGGGTGGTAACACTTCTGCAATAAACTTATATTCAGCATAGCTCCTGGCATCAAGCTTTTGTCTTTTGATTGGTGTGTGCTCAATTGTTTTGTTTTTCTTGAAAGTGTCTAACACCTGAATCAGGTGTGGAGTCAGTGCTTTGGCTTCTCAGAAGGAACTGGAAGGGGGACAGGATCAGATCTACAGTACAGTAGCTTCTTGTTTTACATTGTTTTTCATGGATTCTACTTGGTAGAATGTTTATTTTCTTTCTTACTACTAAGGGGCTAGCAGGGTATTGTTTGGGGCTGTTGGAATTTTGGAACCTGTTTTGGTAGCTAAAAGTGGGCTCATTTGTTTGGTTTACGGTTGTGGCAGGCTGCATTTGTAGAGGCCTATTTCTTCTTTAAACATAATTGGTGTAATTTAACTGGTCTGTTTCTTTGAATTGGAGACCTATATCTTATAATTCCAAACCTATTTTGATGTATTGTTGGTGAAGCTGTTTGAATTGGTGTCCTGTTTCTTTGGGTAGAATTTATTCATTGTTGCTGGCTTCACTAGCTGCAAAGTTTTGAGTGGGGAAGGTGCTAATTGTCTGACTAGAGGCCCCAGCTACCTGATTGTTTCCAGAGGACTTGGGCTGGTCCCACCTCACCCAAACCCCTCACCCACCCCTGGTCAATTATTCCCTTTGTACTAGGGTTCTGACACTTCCTCAAACAGGCAAAGATTTGCACCTGTCATAACAGAAGCAGACATCCAGGAAAGGAACTGCAGCAAGTGAAGAGGTGACGGCTCTCAGTGGAAGGAAGTAAATGCAAATCTAGGCGCCATTATTACTACTTCACATAGTTATTGCATTGGGTAAAGGGGAGTAGGAGTTGAAGAAGGTGTCAATGGCTACTTAAAGTATTTTTGAGTGTGGATAGGAATATACAAAAGCAGTTGCTCAACATATCTAAACGTAGCAACAAAGGAGGTAAGGGACATAAAGAATGTTTTGCACTGATAGAGGGGAGAGTGGGGACTTGGGGAGTGTTTGGTATCCTGCATCTGAAGGGTGGGGTCGCCAGTGGGCAACGACAGCAATGGGTAGGGTGGTAGGCTGCAACAACTGCGGTGCACCAATCTTTCTAAACATTGCCTGGAGAGTAGGAGGATGTTTAGTGTGCAACCACATAGAAAAACTTAGAAAGGAGATTGAGGGTCTGCAGGAGGAACTAAGACAGGCAAGGCAGATTGGGGGTGGGTTTAGCCCAATACTGGAGGGAGGAGGAAGGGGAGATGAGGGAGGGCAATTTAAGCCAACAGTGGTGAGGAGAGGCTCAGAAGAAGGGAAGCAGAGACAAAGGGGCCCAGGACAGGAAGAACGATTGCCGGGGAAACCAGGTCAGGAGACAAAAGTCAAATGGAAGGAGGCAATAGGGACTTGTGAGGGGAGGCGAAGAAGTGGCAAAAGTCATGGAGTGGAAAGGAGAGAACAGGTTACTATGCAGAGAGAGGGAGCAGGCATTTGTGAAGGATCTTCAGAAAATAGTTTTGCACTGCTAGAGAGGAAGAAGGTGGAGGAGGGAAGTGATGAAATTAGAGGAGTAATTGATAAATGCCTGGACCAAACTGAGCGGGGAAGTTCTGCTGGGAGAACTGCAACAGGGTAGAAGGGCATAATAATGTGCAGGAGGAAGAAGAGGAGCTGGAAATGAGGGAGGAGATGAAAGGAAGCAAGCAGGGAGTAAGAGGTGGAATCTTAGTGCTGGGGACCTAATACTAAGAGGAGTTAGGGGGTAGCAAGGCGGAGAGGCATAGTCGCATTTGGGTGGAGGCCTTGCCAGGAATGACAGTGGAAAGGGTGGGACAGTCTGTTCTGAAATATGCTAGAAGGGGTAGGGACAAGCCTCATTTAATTATACATCTTGGGACAAACGACCTGGCTGACAAGACAGTGGATATAGTCCAGAGGAGGTTTGAGGAACTAGCACAATTATGTGAGGGGGCAGGAAGATCAGTAACTTTTTCCGAGATACTTCCGGTGTCAAAGGCAAGCACAACAAGAAAGCTGAGAATAGAGGAATTTAACGGATGGCTAAGAACCTGGTGTTGTGCTAAAGGGTATGGGCTGTTGGGGGTGGGGAGGGACCTGGGAGGACAGTAGTCTCTATGCCAAGGACAGACTACACTTGAGTGAGGAAGGAAAGAAAGTGTTGAAGCAGAGGATGGAAGAATATAGAGGAAGTTTGGAGTTTAAACTAGGAGTGGGGGTGGCAGTTGGGGAAGAGATATGCAGGGACCACAGGTTGGGAAATCATATGAGCTACCTCATAACAGTGACAAAGGACAAATGGCAAGTACTATTGGTGATGCTAGGAAAGGAGGGCAGGATGGGAGGAGGGGAAAGGGTGGAAGGTGGTTACCCTTAATGCTAGGAGCCTTGGGAGGAAAACTGCAGAGTTGCAGGTTCTCATGGCAGAGGGAGAGGTGGACATTGCAGCCATCACGGAAACATGGGCCACCCAATATAATGACTGGGACCTGTCTGTACCAGGGTACAGGTTATTTCGTAGGGACAGGGTGACTGGGAAAGGAGGGGGGGTGGCACTATATGTGAAGGAAGGACTGAAGTGTGTAAGGGAGGAAGGGGAGGAGGGCAGTACAGAGTCACTTTGGGTGCAAATCCAGGATTCCAAGAATAGAGTCTTAGAATGGGAGTGGTGTACAGGCCACCATCTCAGATGGAGGAGTTAGACAGGGAACTAGCGGGACAGATCAGGAGGACCTAGAGAAGGGTAGTGGTGATTGTGGGGACTTCAACATGCCAGAAGTGGACTGGAGCACCCCAACAACCAGGAACAGAAGGAGCAGGTACTGCTGGATGCCTTCCAGGACAGCTTCCTGCTGCAAATGGTCAGTGAACCAACCAGGTTAGGGAATACCCTTGACCTTGTGCTGGCAAATGGGGACTTTGTGAGAGAACTTACAGTGGAGGAACCTGTCAGGAGTGACCACCACTCAGTATGGCTCACATTGGATATGGGCAAGGAAGGAGTGAAATCTGGCACAAGAGTGCTGGACTTCAGGAGGGCTGACTTTGGGAGGATGGGGGAAGTGGTAGAAGGGTACCTGGCCAGAATTCAATCTAGTATGGATACTAACCAGAGATGGGAGCTCATAAAGTTGGGGATAGTGGAGGCAACCAAAACCTGCTGCAAAGCCCAGAGCAAGAAGGCTAGAGCTAAGAAACCGAGCTGGTTGAGCAAGGAGGTCATGGAAAAGGTAAGGAAGAAAAGAGCTGCCTTTAGGAAATACAAGAAAACAGGGAGGGGGAGGACAGAGAGGAGTACTTGACAGAATCGAAGGAGGTGACAAGGGCAGTAAGGGAGCCAAAGCATCTACGGAACTCAGGCTGGCACAAGGCATTGAAGGGGGAGAAGGACTCTTTAAGTACATCAGGGAGAAAGGAGCTGTAAGGACCACATAGTAAGGATTAGGAAGGAGGGGTTGGTGGAAGCAGGGTATGATAAGGCGGAAGCACTAAATGAGTACTTCTGCTCAGTATTTACTAAAGAGAAGAGGGGGGTGACACCCAAGATGGGTGAAATGGCAGACACAGGGGGGGAAGTGGTGACAGATGGGGAAATCATGGAGGACAGAGTTCGAGAGGGTTTGAAGGCACTGAGGGTGGACAAGGCACCAGGCCCAGATGGCATCCACCCCAGGGTACTGAAGGAGTTGGCAGAGGTCCTTGCAGGACCTTGGCAGACCTATTTAATGCCTCACTACATTCGGGTGTGTACCTCAGGACTGGAGGATGGCTCATGTGGTGCCCCTCCACAAGAGTGGCCCCAAGGATGAACCGGGAAACTACAGACCAGTGAGCCTCACATCCATCGTGGGTAAGCTAATGGAGACTATCCTGAAGGAGAGGCTGGTGGCCCTCTTAGAGGCCAAAGGACTACAGGACAGCAGACAGCATGGCTTTACACGTGGCCGATCCTGCCAAACCAACCTGGTCGGGTTCTATGACTGGGTAACTAGGCAACTGGATGGGGACATGCAGTGGATGTCCTGTATCTGGACTTCAGTAAGGCATTCGACTCCAGTGCCACATGGAAGGCTGGGAAGGAAGTTAGTAGGCACAGGGCAGGTGCAATGCTGGTGAGATGGGTAGGAAACTGGCTGCAGGAAGGCAACAGAGGGTGGTGGTGGGTGGGGAGCTCTCACACCCAAGGGCAGTGACGAGTGGTGTCCCACAGGGCTCGTGTTGGGACCAGTGTTGTTTGGGATATTCATTGCAGACATATCATGGGACATCAAGAGCAAGATCAGTCTGTTTGCTGATGATACCAAGGTTGGCGCGGTGGTGGATGACCTAGGGGATGGCAGGGTTGCAGGATGATCTGGCAAAGCTTGAAACCTGGTCAGACACCTGGCAACTGGGCTTTAATGCCAAAAGTGCAAGGTGATGCATTTTGGGATGAAGAACCCAAGGAGGACTTACCAGCTAGGGGAGTGCAGCTAGCCCAGACAGAGGAGGAGAAGGATCTGGGTGTGCTCATCACAGGGTCAATGAACAACTCGGCACAGTGTAGGAAGGCAGCTGCAAAGGCCAACAAAATGCTGGGTTGTATTGCAAGGGGTATATCCTCAAGGAGGGAGGAGGTGATTCTGCCACTGTATAGGTCATTAGTTAGACCACACCTGGAGTACTGCGTGCAGTTCTGGCGTCCGTATCTGAAGAGGGACATTAAGTTACTGGAGGGAGTGCAGCGCAGGGCGACAAAGATGATCAAGGGTCTGGGGGACTTATCATATGAGAGGAGGTTGAAGGAGTTGAACATGTACTCACTGGAGGAGAGGAGAGACAGGGGGACATGATTGAAACCTTTAAATACATGAAAGGAATAAACAAGACAGGTACAGAGGGGCTGTTCAAAGTAAGGGAGGGGAGGGCCACCAGGGGCCATGATATGAGACTGGAGCGAGGAAGGTTCAGGAGAGAGATGAGGAGACACTTTTTTACAGAGAGGGTGGTGGCTGGGTGGAATGCGTTACCTGCAGAAGTGGTATGCAGTAGAACAGTGGACTGCTTCAAACGAGGATGGGACAGGACAAGGGGGAGGGTTAATGAAGGGGAAGGGTGGAAGGGAAGGGCAGCTGCAGAATAAGGGGTGCTAGCTGCACATTCGAGCAGACTTGATAGACCTCTAGGCCTTTATCTGCTGGCAAATTTCGTATGTTCGTATGTTCGTACACACTCTGAAGTAGCCCTTAGCATTCTCTCCCTCTATACATGCCCTGAATTTCTATACATTCTAAATCTACTAGCAGCCTAAGGGTTAACATTATAGTGCCTTCAGAACCCTCACACTAGTGGTGCTACTGCAGGACTGAAATACAGTAACTGAAAAGTAGCTGGACTTTGAGCTGCAGGAGCCAGAAAGGAACAAGGGCTTAGCAGCAGCTAACAAATAATGATAAGGTCTATAGATGGCAGGCAATGCAAGAACCTACAGTAGGCGTAAACTGGTTCCAAAATAGTGAATGATGATTTGTAAACAATTGTAGTGTAGCAGTACTTTACATCTGCTATGGTACATCACATGTATTTAAAGATGTTGAATTGGAGAGGTCCTCTGCCTGTGAGTTCATTTGTAAACACAACCTTCAATTGGGATTTCAAAGTCGAAAATGCAGCAAGCAGTAGTGTCAAAAGTAACACACATGTACACTGTAAAAACATCAATATAGAAAATGCAGCAAGTGATAAAGTGTCAAAAGTAACATGCATGTACACTGCAAAAACATCAATATAGAAAATGCAGCAAGCAATAACATGTCAAAAGTAACACGCATATACACTGCAAAAACATCAATAAAGAAAATGCAGCAAGCAATAAAGTGTCAAAAGTAACATGCATGTACACTGTAAAAACATTGCAGCAAGCGATAAAGTGTCAAAAGCAACATGCATGTACACTGTAAAAACATCACTATAGAAAATGCAGCAAGCGATAGTGTCAAAAGTAACACGCATGTACACTGCAAAAACATCAATATAGAAAATGCAGCAAGCGATAAAGTGTCAAAAGTAACATGCATGTACACTGCAAAAACATCAATACAGAAAATGCAGCAAACGATAACGTGTCAAAAGTAACACACATATACACTGCAAAAACATCAATATAGAAAATGCAGCAAGCGATAAAGTGTCAAAAGTAACATGCATGTACACTGTGAAAACATCACAGCAAGTGATAAAGTGTCAAAAGTAACACGCATGTACACTGTAAAAACATCAATATAGAAAATGCAGCAAGCGATAAAGTGTCAACAGTAACACGCATGTACACTGCAAAAACATCAATATAGAAAATGCAGCAAGCGATAACGTGTCAAAAGTAACACGCATGTACACTGCAAAAACATCAATACAGAAAATGCAGCAAGCGATAACGTGTCAAAAGTAACACTCATGTACACTGCCAAAACAATATAGAAAATGCAGCACACAATAAAGTGTCAAAAGTAACATGCACGTGCACTGCAAAAAGGCAGAGGAGGCAGTATTGCACAGTGGTTTAAGGCTCTGAGCTGCAAACCTGGAGACCTGGGTATGAATCCCATGGCCCCACTTGCATACTGTGTGACCCTAAGCAAGTCATTTAACTTCCTTGTGCTCCCAGGTTGCATCTGTAAACAAGCTTTCAGCTTAATGTGTCTCTCCTGGTAAAATAAATAAATACATTTTAAAAAAACATAAATATAACTAATACAGTGAGCAATAAAGTGCCAAATGTAACTTACACATACACTGCAAAAACAGAAATATAGAAAATGCAGCAAGCAATAAAGTGTCAAAAGTAACATGCATGGACACTTTAAAAACAGAAATATGGAAAATACAAAATTAAAATACAGCTATATATTAATTTACAAATTTGTGAAAACTGCAATTTAGAAAGTGTGCAAGGTAGTCAAGGATAAGTACTGTATATCAAGTAGCATATTCTTTCCATACAGTATGTAGGTAGCTTTTGTCTCCCCAACATTCATCCCTCCATCAGGTTCACGGTGACCTCCCATTGTGACATCATAATAGAACTCCACATGTGGCAGGGGTGTGAGAGTAGTAGCAGCAGACACATTGTTCCCAACATTTGGCACCATGATGAAAACAAAACTTCCAATGCCTGTTTTATGGTGGCTAAGCTCCTTCCTTGCCAGACATGGGGGTTGCTGTAGTAGTGGATGGTAGCACCCCCTCCCACCAGGAAGCACCAGGCCTGCAGCCTCCCACCTGTAGGGGGCCCTGGGCTCAGTCCTGATCTTGGGTTGCCAGAACTGGGCTGTTGGGTGGCCACACAGCATGTGTAAATCATTATTAATGATGTACATTTTTAGTTTTCCTTTTAGATGAAAATGTTTCTAATAATATGTTTCCTTTATTTTTCTCATAGGCTCTTCTGGATCATGTGCATCTCCCAAGATGTGCTGCAAAGGATGTAAACCAGAAAACTCTAACTGCTATTGTTCTCCAGATTGCTTGACATATGGCGATTGCTGCCCTGATTACATTGCAACATGCATTCCAGGTACCCAAAGTTATAAATGCTTTCTAAAAAATATATAATTTTAAGATAATTTCTCATATGGTCAAAAACAGCAGCAAGTGACTGCATGTAAAGTTATGCATCTTGAGCGCAGCAAAATAATCGACTAGTGGCAGGAAGGGAAACTCATGACACTAAGGGGATGTTTGCTTTTGTGACAAAGTTGTGTCTGATAATATGCACACATAATACCCCATTCTAATTAAACTGAGTCCTCTGCAATCACTTTTATAATTTGTTAAATGTTCTGTCTGCAAGATTACCTGGAGACAAAAAAGACAGTGACTATACTTGTGTTTAAACCCTATTAACAACTTAAAAAAAATGGTCAAGCTGCCACAGAAATTTTAGATATACTGTTTCACATTTCTTCTCCTTTATTTTGATTGAATTGATTTTTAATATATTTTATTAGATGCCAACCCAGTGACATGGTGGGCTGAGGCACTGAGTGTCACACCAGCTACCAGAGTATCAACTCAGGGTTCGGGAAAGGAATCAGGTAACTTGGGGGCTGGTCAAGGACAGCTCTCCTCCCTCAGGGAGGTGGGTACTAGTTTCCTGCTAAATGTCTGCCACCTAGAAGTATCTGGATGCCAGTACAGCAGGACAGAAGGGAATGGTATTTCTCCTGCAAATAGAATAGGGGGCATCTCTGCATAGGCAGAGCATGCACAGGGCATCTTAAACATGCTGTGTGCCCCAATAAAGAAAATGGCAGAAAAACCCTGACCGTGACTGGATGGTGCCCCAGCCCCCTGCAGGCTTCACACTGGCAGATAGGTACCTCAAACTGTCCTTTGGCAGATGGCAAACCAGAGAATGAAGGTAAGACCTAGAGATGCTAGGAGAAGGGGCTGGTGGGACAAGTTCAGTTGTGCACCTGTTGGGCAAAACAGGAGGTGCAACTAATAATCAAAATATGTTCTGTTAATTACTAAACCATATTTATCTTGAAGTCTTAGGTTCATGTGTAAGCCTGCTTCCTCCCTTTCTTAATGTACTAATGGTTGGACTTGCAGCATTATACTGTATAAGACACTGCTTGCTAGTGCCACTGTTATGTTCATACCCAGTTAGTGATGGCAAAATCTTCAGTACATTAAACTGTGTTACAAGCCTTAACGCGAACATGGTAGGCCCTGGGATCAAACCCATTTCAGGAGTAGCAGCTGTTATCATTTAGTTCAAGGTAAATTTTCATTAGTGTGGCTGACAGACCTAGCCCTAATATTTTGCATACTGCAATCTTTGCCTTCACTGGAAGATAGCTCTCTATTGCATATGCTCTGATTAATGGGGTTTGCTCCTAAGAGGCAGACTAGATTGTCCAGGGAACCTACCAAGAAAGACCTGGATATAGGACACAGGATTAGCAGGTGGAGGGGAGGATAGGAAAGAAAGCAAAGGGCGAGTAGTCAAGAAGTGGTGACTCACAAGAAAGGGGACGGATCAAAGAAGAGTACTGGGGAGAGGTAACAAAAACAGATTGTTAGAAAGGACAGGAAAGGGAGGGACTTAAGGGGAGTTTTTAAGAGGCTGCAGATGGAGGATCACATGATGGCTGTCTGAGGAACGGCTGCTCTCCTGTTCTGCTCCTCTCCCATTTAAAACTGCCTTTTCATCCTATTCTAACTGGAGACAATAGTTTATTCACACCTCCCAAGTTGTCGGAAGAGCTGGTCTGTGGATCTGTCTTGCTTATTATGGAGGTCGATATGAGGAATGCTCCCCTGCACCACTGGCCACCTACTACACCTGAAAAAGACAAGGCCACGAAGAGGCCTAATTCACAGTCTGGAACCATGAGCAAAGCCCAGCCGAGTGCCCCCGTGCTAACCAAGAGCTACTTTATCGAAATAATGAAGCCCTTACAGGAGACGATTTCTGTGATCTCTGCAGATTTCCATCAGATGCACACCTCAATTGATTTATTGTCTGCCAGGGTCGGCGATTCTGAAACCTGGATAGGGTCAATAGAAAAATGGAAAGATAAGTCAGATCTGGACACTGTTTACACCAGGCACAGGTTGAAAAAAGTTGGAAGATAAATTGGAGGACCTGGAGGGGCTAAGTAGGCGAAACAATCTGCTAGTACTCAGATTTCCAGAGAAGGAAGAAGGCAATGATCCTATATTGTTTACTCTAAAACTGTGTGAAAATGTCACTGGTCCTTCCCCCAATAGTGGTAGTTACATTATTGAGTGAGCCCATCGATCTCTGCACCCCCGTCTGGAGCCCCTCTGTAGCCATTCATTTTTAAATTACTGAACTTCCAAGACAAAGCTCACATCCTTGCTAAGATTAAAGATCTCAGAGAAATTCAATGGGAGGGCCCTTTTGTTGCTGTTTATCCAAGAGCTCCTGCACTCAGTGAGATTAAAATGGCAAGAGCTGCACCCTACCATGATAATGCTAATCGCTGCTGGGAAACCATTTAAAGTCTGCTACCCTGCCATCCTACAGGTGAAACTCACAGACAAGTGGCACTCTTTTGAAACCCCAGATCAAGCCATTGCAGAACTGAAGATCCTTTTGCCTGACCTTTTCAAATGATTGCAGCTCTTCCACAGAGGTACGGAGTCTGGGGTTTTAAACTGAGCTAACATGTGGTTTTCATCTCGATTTGGTTACATACCCAGAACTGGCAGAAGAGACTGTGTGCTGATCTGTATGAGGCTTCTAGACTTTTTCTGTGAGGATATCCCACTGCAGGCCTCTTCACACAAGGAATCTTTCTTTGTTTCCCATAGTGCGTCTCCTGGTTTGATTCCCACCATACTACTCCCCGACTGCTTGTATGGTATCCTGATTGCCAGATCTTTTCCCCGTAGAAACCAAAGGTTGATAGATGCTGTAATGCCTGCTGACTTTACCTGTGTCAGACCTGCAGACTGTAAGATGGACTGTTCTTGCTCTCCTTCAGGGTGAATGATTGGGGAGATAAGGGAATACTCACTTCACTTGTTTAAATGTCCCTATTAGCTTATGGTCTGCTAGCTAGTCATGGCAATTTACATATGATCTGATACTTGCAGGATTTGAGAAACTAAGACTTTGACCTGTGCATATATTTACTTCTTCCTTTTGTGGGGAAGCCCAACAGACTCTGATTCACTAGCTAATCATTCTGTTTAACTGTTTTTCCAGGCCAGTTCTGCTTGATAAGTTTACAGTTGATATCTTGTACTGTTCACTTCAGTTAGATATCTTACAGTGTCCGGTACTCTTTTGGCAGTTAAGATACTGTTGTGACTCTATTTTTGGGGGGGAGGGAGGTTACGATGCTGCATTCCCTAAGGCAGGGAATTATACATCACCTACCTGTATAAGTTAGGTGTTCTCGGTTATTAGAACTGGGGTAGTATTGCGATATTGTTCCAAAGCTTTTAAGAGTTACTACTAAGCTTCAAATACAGGAGCACGTTAGGGCAGTTATTAATGCAACCCCCTTATATCTAATAGGGTGTCATTTTACTGAGAAATATGATAATAGGCCAGACAGTTTTAAATATGTTGTTTTAGAACATGTCAAACAGAATCCAAGGGTCGAACCCAGACATCACTACAGAGGGAAACAAAATGGATAATAAAACTGAAAACTAGAGTCCCAGTAGGACTGAATGAAGAAATTGATTTCTCACCATATCCGTAGGAATTTTTTGAATACTATAGCCTTCCTATTGTCTGTTTTTTCATAACTAGAATGAAATACAGTCTGGCACTGTTTTCTATTTAGAGATTTAAAAAAAATATGATTAATAATATACATAATAGCTCACAGATTTACCATACTTATGGTTGGGAGTATGTCCAGTTTGTTGCTTTTTCTAAAGGATGTTATGTTTGATTATAAGTGTTTGATTCTATCTCCTAATTTTTCCCCTCTTATAGATAATCTAAAAGAGTATAACTTGGTTCCCTTGTTTGATTAGAAAGGAAAAGGAGGAAAAAAGGATGATGTGCTACTCAATACTGTTTTTCAGATTCACCATATTCCTGGAATGGACTTTAATAAAAGTTACTGTTTATAAAAAGTGTTACAATTTAATGCAGTATTTACTAAACAAAGCATAATATGCCTATTCAGGTTTTGTGATATTTTTCCCCTGTTTATGTTTGGCAACAATGTTATAGTCTTCTCTCACACAAAAAGATCCCTTTCTAATTGAACTAAGCCTGCTTAATTTGTTTTAAATCACATACAATTTAACTGAAAGGGGATTTATCTCCTTTTTTCTTCCCCCCTTTACTTCCGTTTTTTTATATGAATAGATAATTCTTCTATCACTGTCTAACGATGTGGAGAATTTGATTTTAAGATAAATTTAGCAAGCCGTAAACCTAGCCTTGAATTTCTTTCCAAATCCCCCCCACCCCCATTCATAAAAAAGAGGAAGAAAATCAGCTTCACTTTTCTTTTGGCAAAGGTTCATTTGCCATGATATCTATGAGATGATTTATTTAAACATTGTAAATTAAAATTATATGCTTGTTATATCATGTAAAAATGGAAGTGTATCAGATATCAGCAATTAATGAAATGTGAATGTATGCATCATTCCATTCTCTGTTTCTGAGATATGAGCTCTCTAGTAGTATGACTTTAAGTTTATCACTTAGGGTGTGTTCTTATAATTGATTGCCTTATAAATTTAATGCCTATTGAGTGCATCCTCAGACCCACCCCATGAGGAAGGCCCTGTGTCGGGCTGAAGTGCTGGAGTAGTTGGGCCTTTGTCCTTGGTATTCTTACCATGAATAAACATCTTTAAATATTCATCAGCTTGCGTCCAAAGTGAATGCTAAGTTTTTCTTTTTTTGTTTCATTCATGATTGGGCTGGCAGTCCCACTTATAGCACCGAATAATAGTTTCCAGAGCATGTCCCTTTACCAATTTTTATGAGTTGTATTTGTATTTGGGAGATGGGGAATGGGGGGGTACTCATTTCTTGGGTTATTGTGGGGTGGGAACTGCACTCTATGCTCTCCTCTGACTCAGCACCCAGTTTTCCAAAGGGCGGAAAAGTCTCAGCACAAGTTCCCTCAATAATCTCAGCCCTGGGACAGGATTGTGGCAGATCATCTAAAGAGACCCATATCACATCCCTCTTGACCTGTTTTTCATCTCCATTACTATTGGATTTGATGGGAAGGGTGTACAATTTTGTTTCATGGAACATAAAAGGTGCCCAAGATAAATGTAAGAGGGAGGTACTCCTGTGTCACCTCCATCATATTGGTGTGAAAATTGCTTTCCTCCAAGAAACTCACCTATGCAGGGAGGATATCTCCCTTTTTCAGAAAACCTGGGTGGGTTAGGTCTTTGAGGCAGGGGTATCTACAAAAAGTAGAGGAACTACTATATTGATCACTAAATCAGTCCCCTTTACCATGACACAGGAGTGGTCAGACCATGATTGTGTGTATATATATATATATATATATATATGATAATTTGAGGTATCCTTGAGTCTTTTCCCATACTCAGTGGAGTGGTTTATGTCCCAAATTCAGATTCTTCAGGGTTTTTTACCCAATTAATTTCCCTCCTGGTTACTGACCCCCCTATTTTAACTATCCTGGGAGGGGACTGGAACCTGGTATTCAAATAGGATTTGGACCAATTGGATAATAAGAGAGTAGGTCTCTTCCCTTCCCAAAGAGCCTTGAGGGATTTTATGATGGGTACAGGGCTTATAGATGTTTGGCACTTGCTATACCCCTCTGAGCGACAATATACCTAATATTTCCCTCCCCATAAAAGCCTGTCTCATATTGACTACTTTTTAGCTAGTTCTTTTTGCCTTCTGGGAGTGGTGGACATGTTCATACTCCCTAGGGTCTTATCAGACTATTCCCCAATCACTCTGACTTATCTACTGGGACCCGGAGTAAGATGAGACTCGATTTGGAGGCTCAATACCCAACTTCTGCATATGTCATCCACACTTACCCACACCAGTGGTCTTATCTCTTCATTTTTGGAGACTAATAGAGGCACTGTAAGTAGAGTTGAGACAGTCTGGGCTACACACAAGTGTGTGCTAAGATGTGATTTCATTCGACTTGTGGCCACCTGGTCTGGTAAAAATAAAGAGCAGTTGGACACCCTACTTGGGGAAATCCAACAGTTGGAGCGTACTTTGAGTTGCCTTTCCATAGATTCAGACTGGGCCAAGCTACTCCTGCTACAATCTCAATATGCCAAGGTCGTAGCCCAAAAGGCGTAGTTAGCTATACATCGTATGAAGTTAAAATACTTACAGTCATTGGAAAAGGCAGGTAAGCTACTGGCCCTCAGGCTCAGACAGGCAGAAGCAAATACATATATAACAGGATTGTGCCCCACTTTGGATAGACCGGTGATATCAGATCCTAATGAGATTTTGAACACTTTTGCTAAATATTTTCAATGCTTATATGAGAAGGAAGATAGGCCCCCCAAAATCAGACTCCTCTATTTCTGATTATCTAGACTTGACTGCCCTCCCAAACTTGCCCCCCCCAGCTTGTTGTAAATCTGGGCTCATGAATCACACTCAGCGAAATAGAGTATGCCATTAAGCAGGTACCCCTGGACAAAGTCCCCGGACCAGATGGTCTTCCTAGTATTCTTTACAAGAAGTGTACCCTGCAGCTTGTCCCACTGTTAATGGAGATGTTTAACTCTTGGTTTGAGAATGGTATGGAGGATAGCTCCTTCTCAGAGGCATTAATTACCCTCATCCCCAAGCCTGGTAAGGATCCTTTGCTCCCTGAAAGCTATCAGCCTATCTCACTCCTCAACACGGATATGAAGATTTTGGCCAAAGTTTTAGCCAACTGTCTAACTCTGATAATGGGTGAAGTCATTGGTCCAGAACAAGTGGGCTTTATGCAAGGTAGGTTTTCCAGAGACCACATGAGGAAACTCATTCATCTGCTACTGGCATTGAGGGAGTCTGGAGTCTCTGCGTCCCTGGTCTCCCTCGATGCCAAAAAAGAGTTTGATAGAGTCTCCTGGGAATTCTTATTTACAGCCCTAAGAAACTTTGGAATCCCAGAAGAGTTTGTCAGATGGGTTAAAATACTTTACACTTCTCCCACAGCTAGGATTTGGTGTAATGGTTCCCTATCAGCTCCTTTTCCCCTTCACAGAGGTACCCAACAAGAACTTTCCCCACTCCTTTTTAATTTTTACTGTGAGCCCTTAATTCATAGGTTAGTCAACTCACCCACTATTTTAGGCATTCAACTCACTGGCAAACTATTTATGCTGTCTGCGTATGCTGATGAGCTCCGCTTGCATACAGTGGAACCCACCCAATCCACCTCTGCCCTATTAGAGGAGATCAATAAATTTTCCACACTTTCCTCATATAAGTTAAACCTCTCCAAGACAAAGATATTTCCCCCTCAACAACCAACTTTCTCGAGCTGACATCAATCATTTGGGTCTCTCATGGGAACCCAAATTACTAAGCTACCTAGGCATAAAAATTTCCTGAGATATCCCTACAATGGTCAAGGAAAATTTTTATCAGCTTGCTCCAGACTCTGAAGACTGACTTAGATGGAGCCTTCTCCCACTCTCTTTATGGGGCCAGATAAATATTACAAAAATGAATGTACTGCCCAGACTTCTCTACCCTTTAAGCATGATAAATCTCTTCTTCCCCAAGATCTGGTGCAGTCGCCTCTAGAAATTACTCAGTGCATTCTTATGGAAAAATAAAGCAGTGCGTAGAGCATAAAGTAAATTAACAGCCCCCAAAATACAGGGTGGATTGACCCTCCCATCTGTCTTCCTTGATTATTGTGCACAGCACATCAGCAAAATAGCTTTCTGGACTAATGTCCCAGTTTTTACTATTCTCCATACATATATCCCTATTTGTGTTGAGATATAAAAGGCTCTGGTGGACAGATGCAATATTTCTCTCTCGGTGCTTGTGTACTTTTCTCCCACTTATCTCCCCAAACACTTAAAAAACACCCCAATTGACTGGTCTCTCAGAGCTTTTCATAAAATCCAAACCTGTTTGCCAAGCAATTGGCACCGGTCTCCCTCCCAACCAATTGTAGGAAACCCACATTTCCAGGTAGACAGAAGAATGATCCCACTAGCTTTTCTTCCACAGTTTTATGACATTATCCTTGGTACCTTTTTTTAAGGAACTGATTCGTTCATGTTTCCTGTTATTCAACTCTGATTACACCTTGAGGGTAAGGATATGTTTAAATTTTTGCAGGTTAAGAATGCAATTCTCTCCTTTTTGGGGTCCAAACCATGGCTCCCCTCCTTGCAGAGGACCTGCCCTCTATTCTACAAGTAGCAAAACAAGAGCATGCAGTATCCAGGGTTTACAAATATCTGCACATGTTAGATAATACCCTTCCCTCAGGCACCTGCTGCTATTGGTCACAGGAGCTTTCCCTTTCCATGGAACCCTGCTTTTGGAGGAAAGCTTGAAGCTCAGCTTATAAATACCTCAAACAGGATAAACTCAGTTTAATTCATTTTAACATTATACACAATCTGTATTTTACTCCTGTCTGACCGAACAAAATTGGTAGATTAAGTTCTCCTCTTTGTGGATGTTGCAAGATAGTTCCCGTAACCCTATTTCATTTGCTATGGAGTTGCCCAAAAGCACAGGTCAATTGGAACTCCATAAAGCAGGCCCTACACCCCCTTGTTGGGTCAGGAACTCCTGTTTAGTCCAGAATGTTGCCTTTTATTTGTATTCCTGCAAGAGACTCCCAGGGTTAGAAAGGCCCATATTGCACTAGTGGCCTCTGCTGCTGTGTTGGTAATGCTTAGGCACTGGAAGGAGGATTCACTTCCCTTTGTCCTGGAATGGTACTGGGAAGCCCTCTTTGCAAGTCAGCTGGAGAAGCATATTGTGAACATGCAGCATAGGCCACAAAATTTCCAGTCTACCTGGGAGCCCCTTTAACACTGCTCTCCCTCTGGAGACCTTAAAAACCAGACCTTAGTCCCATTATTGCTGGATGTGCAAAACTTCCATGTGTATTCTTAGAGTTCTGAATAGAGTGCTCAGGTGGGTGGGATTTTGGAGGGGGTTCTTAGGGTCTGTTTATTATTTTTTGTTTATTGTTTTTTAGGTCCTTGTATGTTGTTTGAAGCTTCTACTCAGTCTACGTGCAACCCTGTATTATATATGCTGCACTACATTCAATAAAGTATATTAAATAAAAAAAAGGAGGCTGCAGACGGGCAGGAAGCCCTCTTTTACTTGCTGCTCTCCAGCTTTCATTCATGGGAGCTATATGAGAGCAGCACTTCAGATCAACGAGTGGTGTTAAGTTTTCAGCTCATTTTTTTAAATTATTTCATGCGTTCTAGTTCAAAGAAAAAAAGGAAAAGAAAACGCAGTTTTTTAGCTCTATTTTATTTATTTATGTAAAAGTTTTACCAGGAAGACATACTGAGCAGACTACCGCTCGATTCCAGATGCATCCTGGGGGTAGAGGGAATGGGATAGTGCATACAGTAAACATACAGAAGTTTTTGAACAGCCATAATTACAATAAGTTACATACAATATGTACAGTTTTTAAGAAATACAGTGAATAAATGATCACAAAATAGTTAGTACAAGAGGCAGAAAACAGAAAGATAACTGTGTAAAAGTAGGGTAACTAAGTAGAACACGTAGTGAACAATCAAAGATGTGATAGTTAAAGCATTTGGGTGGAACAACGTAGATTTGGGTAGCTGGCCACACATTGTGCACGCCCGTTAAGACGTGGGTTAAGCTAGTGCACATTGAGTTGACATGAGCAGCTTATGGGGACTTGCCCTTTTAGAAGGGAGATTTGTTGATGAGGGGAGGGGGAGAGCCAGATGTCAGCTGGCAGAGGATTCCATATTTTTGGTAGACGGACTCTAAAAGCTGACTGTCCAGCAGAGGTGGCCATGTGTGGGATATGTAGTAGGCGGGAGTCGAAATTTCTGAGTATGCTGATGGTTTTTGGGCTGTTAGGGTAGAGGCTAGGTAGGAGGGCAGTAACTGGGGCCAGAATTTGGCTGTGAGTCTGTTGCAGTGGTATTGGTGCCTATTGGTGAGGGAGGGTAGATTAAGGTGACTGTAGAGGTCGCAGTGGTGAGTGGAGGGAGGACAATCTAGTGCAAAATGGCAGAAGGAGTTAAAAAGAGAATCCAGTCTAGCCAGGGTAGATTTAGGGGCAGAGCTATAAACTACGTCACCATAGTCAAAAATGGGGAGGATCATTTTCTGTAGGATCTCTTTGCTGGCAGGCAGAGGATGCAGCTGCTGATTCTGGTATAGTGCTCCCAGTCTAGGATGTAGTTTTTGTGGGTAACTCTGATATGCGTGGAGAAGTCTAGGTGTTGGTCCAGCCAGACCCCTAAGTATCTGAAAGAGATGCAGACTTCTAGAGGGGTTCCATCAAGTGTTTTGAGAATGGGGAAAGCGGGGAGGCGGGAGAGTCTTTGTCTTGTTCCAAAAGTTACGGAGATTGTTTTTTTGGCATTTAGAGTAAGCTGATTTCTACGAAACCAGTGCTGGACTTCACTGAAGTCTAGCTGGATCTTGGATGCAACTTCCAGTGGGGAGTGGCCAGAGGCGTACAGGACTGTATCATCCACGTACATGTGAATGTCAGCATGCAGGCAGGTTGAAGGAAGGTCATTTAGAAAGATGGAGAATAAGATAGGGCCAAGGACACAGCCTTGGGGGACACCAATGGAGACAGGAAGGGGGTCTGAGGTGGAGGCACCAATTTTTACCAATTGAGACCTGCCACCCAGGTATGAGTTAAACCAGTGAGTAGCTGCACTGGAGAGGCCTGCCTTAGAGAGTTTTGACAGAAGGAGGGTGTGAGAGACTGTGTAAAATGCCTTGGCTAGGTCGATGAAAATGGCAGATGTGATACGGCTAATATCCATGCCTGTGAGGATGAAGTCTGTGAGTCTGAGGAGGGATGTGATGGTGGGGTGGGATTTTCTAAAACCAGATTGGTAAGGGGTGAAGAAGGAGGAGGAGTCAAGGAAGGTGATGAGTTGTGAGAGGATGAGATGTTCCTGGATTTTGGCTAGGGTAGGTAGGAGGGAGATTGGGCTGTAGTTACTGGGGGAGGATGGGTCACCACTTTTCAGGAGGGGGATAACTGTGGCATGCTTCCAAGTAGAGGGCATAGAGGTGGAGGTGAAAAAGAGGTTAAAAAGAGATGCTAGAGGCATGGCAATTGCAGGTGCAGAAAGGTAGAGCATTTTGGCATCCATACCTGTGGTGCATCTACCCTTGGAGGGATTTAGGGCAAGTAGGGCTTTGAGTATTTCTGGTGGGGTAACCAGAGAGAAAGAGAAGGCTGGGTGAGGGGTCGATGTGGGTGGGGATGAAGATTTTGCATATTGTGAGGGGGCCCGCTGCTAGTAAACACTGAGTTGAAGGCCATGGCAACTGCTAGTGGTTCAGTTATGACAGAGCCACCCATATCTGGGGCAGCAGTGGGTGACTGGTCGGGAGGGGAGAAGAGTGATTTTATAGACCTCCAGAACTTGGCTGGATGGTTTAAATTTTTTTGGAGGGAAGTTATGAGATAGTGAGCTTTAGCCTGGTGGATAAGCCTGGTGCAGGCATTTCTGAGCGTTCGGAAGTGGAGGTGACCGATGTGCCTCCCTGATGTCTTATAGGCTTTCCATGCCTGATCTCTGACATGGAGGTAATCCATGAGGTCAGCAGTGATCCACGGCAGGTGGGTCCCCTTACTCTAACCTTTCTGAGTGGAGCATAGTTATCCCAGACAGCAAGAAATTTTGACTTAAAGAAGTCAAAAGCGTGATCCATGGAGGGGGCCCGGGTTATGTAGGACCAATCCAAGTTAACCAAGTCTTGTAGGAGACCATCGAGGTTAAGGGATTTGTAAGATCTGATAAGGAGAGTTTTCAGAGGGAGTGACTTGGCTTTGAATACTTTACGTATTATATATATATCATATGGTGATCACTCAGCAAGTCCGGAAGTAGGCCTGAGGTTAGGATCCTGTGTGGGTGAGAAGTGAGGGCCAAGTCAAGCAGGGAGTGGTTCTGCATTTTGTGGTTGAGCCGTGTGGGCTCAGTGATGAGTTGAGTCAGATTTAAGCTAGCTACATGGTTTCGGAGTTTGGTACTAGCACAAGTGAGCCAGTTTAAGTTGAAATCATCTAGGAGGTGGAGCTCCCCCCCCCCCGAGGTGATGGTTTTGAGGGTGTCCAGGTGAGTTGCTATGGAATTTAAAGGAGTCCGGGGAGCAATAGGTCCCAGCTATAAAGATTGGGATGGAGTGGGAAGGGAAATTTTATTAGTAAGGAGTCGATGTTGTCTGGGAAAGCAGGTAGCAAGACAGGGGAGAATTGTACCTGGGAAGATACATAAATGGCTGTACCACCACCTCTCTTTGTGCCAGGGCAGTCCTGGTGGTTAATGGTGTATCCAGGAAGGGCCACTTCAACATCCAGGTTGTGTGGTTTCAGCCAGGTCTCGGTGATAATAAGGACGTCAAGGCATAGAGTTCCTACTAGGGTTTGTAGCAGAGGCATTTTTTGTAGGATGCTGCATATGTTTAGGTGGGCTATTTTTAGGCCACAGGGAAGTTGGCCAGTGGGGGTGGTTGGCAAACGCTGGTAGTAGGTCTGGGATTTAGCTCAATGTCCTCAGCGAGTAGGAGTACTAAAGTTAGTACCAATTTTAGGTTTGGTAGTATTTTTATTGGCTTGCGGTAGGGTATTGGCAGGGGAGGCTGTGTGAAAATGGCTGAGGTGAGTCATTTTACTATGGCCGGCCCTATGTTGAAGGATGGGGGGATGATGGATGGGCCAGGTATCCAGGAGCAGTGTGCCCCCAGGGGGAGTTGGCAAATTATGGTGGTAGAGCTGTAGCTAGGGTGGCAATAGAATGGGGAGCCTGGCTGTGGATTAGGGTAGAGTGTGGGTGGTAGGGATGCAAGTTTTGCAAGGAGTGCCATCCCCAGCATTGTTTTTAAAGCTAAGTGTAGCATGGCAGTAAAAGAGGTGACTTTAGTGCAACAAGAACAAAGGGAAAATGCTGTAGCAGCCACTAGTGGTGAGCTCTGATAATCTGCAGATGGGAAAGTTGGCTGATTGGTTAAAACAGTCACCTGATGAGTACTCTATAAAGGAGTGCTCACCAAGGGTGGTGGTGGGGGCGGTGGAGAAGCAACAGTTGAAAACTGTAGTACTGCAGTGTGGTCCCTGATCCAGGAAATGTTGTACCTGGGCACGGCTTTTAGGCAAAATCCTCGGGGGAGGGCAGCTCCATGCACCCTCGTGACCGTCAATGAGGCTATCTCTGTGGGGGCTCTTGGAAAGGAAATAAGCACACAGGTATTTAACGGGAAAAATCAAAACCGTGGGCGTTTTTTTTTTTTTCCTGGGGCGTAGGGATTACAACTAGTCTTGATAAGGTTAACAAAGTGATAGGCTTATTTCTTTTTACTAACAATTCGTGATAGACTTCGCTTTGTTATACGTGCAGTGCTAGAAATATGGCCGTTTAAGCAGTTCCTGGTAGGCTTTACTTTAATATGTACTGGCTAGTATGTAGGAGCAAGCACGCACTCGCGAACCCTGAAGCAGCCCTCCTAGGGAGCCAGCAAAGATGTTCCCTGCTGCTTTGGTCACTTGCACTTGCATATTAGGAATAGCCTTAGATAGGGTTAGTAAGACTGGTGCACAAGGGGACCAGAATAGCAATTTGGGAAAAGGGAAAAGAAATAAAAATGTCGTCCCCTACAGCATTTGGCCACTCGCACTAGAGTTTTAGCATTAGCCTTAGTAAGACTGGAGCACCAGGGGACAGGTGAATCAATTTAGGAAAAACAAAATTTAAAAGGCACAGTTTCCATGGAACATTTGCAATAAAATATGGAGGAAGCCTTGCATTTGAAAAGGTGCTGCCAGGGACAGGACTCGGGGGGAATTTCCAAAATGGGAGACTGGTGCCAAAATGGTAGCCCAGGCAATATTTTAAGAAGCCAGGAGCACAGGAACCATGAAGCAGTAGCTTAACAGGGCTTCAGCTACAACTTCTAGGCACAGAATTTCTAAATAATGAATTAAAATTCAAGCAGTATACTTAAGGACATTTCGTTACAATTTTCTACTGCTTCAAAAAAGGTAACATATTACAGCTCACGAACGACAGTAAAACAATATACTAGCCAGAAGGATCAATAAGTTCACAAAAATATGCCCCACAGTTCTCTTAAGGTAACCACACAGTATAGCTAGAAAGCTTCAGAGTTCACAAGGAAATTAAACCCACAAAAACTATCAGCATTTGTATGGGGACAGAAAAACAATTAAAGCAACAGTTGAAAACTGTAGTACTGCAGCATGGTCCCTGATCTGGGAAATGTTGTACCTGGGCACGGCTTTTAAGTGAAATCCTCGGGGGAGGGCAGCTCCATGCACCCTCACGACCGTCAATGAGGCTATCTCTGTGGGGGCTCCTGGGCACGGCTTTTAGGTGAAATCCTCGGGGGAGGGCAGCTCCATGCACCCTCACGACCGTCAATGAGACTATCTCTGTGGGGGCTCCTGGGCACGGCTTTTAGGCGAAATCCTTGGGGGAAGGCAGCTCCATGCACCCTCGTGACCGTCAACGAGGCTATCTCTGTGGGGGCTCCATAAGCCTCTGAAAGGCTTAACTGCAGAGATTTGGTGGATACATGGGTGAGGAACTCGAGAGGATGGATCACCAGCCCAGCTGAAGGAGAAAAACACATGGCAGGTAAGCTAAAATGGGAGGCAGGGGGACTGGGACAAGGTACTGTAAGTTGGGACCTACAGCATATTTCAAGGTAAATACAGGGGTAGCTACTGGTATTGAGCACCAACTATGGCCATCAGTTTGGAGTGAGGTTTTCCCTTGATAATATCCTACAAAAAATTGTTTTCTGCTCATTTCCCGGCAGTTGAGGGGGAAGGTATCGGTAGCATGATTCAGGTCCTCGATTCAGGTCCCTCACCAGCCCAAGGTGACTAGTCAGTATGTGTCTACTAATTTTCCCTCAAAAGGGAAGTACTGTGGGTGAAGTTGTTTTTTTTTTGTAAAGGGACAGTTTTTTCAGTGGGGGCCTGCTTGGCCTCTTCACAGTGCTAGGCCTGGAGAGTTCAAGCGGCCAGTGATCATGCAAAGGACTCGATTAGCATCGGAGCATTTTTTAAATATTCCTGTAATAGCTCCAGGCTTAACACTGAACAACAGTGTTAGCTGCATTAAAACCAAGGTTGGGGTGGCCTAAAAGTGAAGGGAACAAGCAACGAGCCTCCATGAAGGGGATCAGTAGACCACAAGGGGAAACATGCCGATGCCATCTTGAAGGATATCACGCCACATGGCCCACAGGTATACCAGCAGAGGGAAAGGTTGTTTCAGCTTAAAGAATGGGAGGTTTTTTATTGAAAACATTTTTAAGGGGCAGTTTTTTTCATACAAGGGGATGTCAGGAGCATGAGATGGGCCTGTGGGGATCAAAGGGCTCTGGTTTGTTAAGGCATCCCGCAAGTGGGGGGGCAGAAGACCATGAGATAAGACCTGGAAATTGCCTCCCTTCCCATCTTCTTTCCACCTAAAAGGCTACTGGAAGCAGGGGCAGAAATCAGGGGACCTTGGCATGATGACTGGGGCTCAAAGGGGACCCAAAGCAGCAGGTCACATGCCGACGCCATTTTCAGATGACGTCACTCCACACTTCCACCTGGCTGGGTCTTGGGGTCCAATTATAATGCAAGGGCTACCAGGAGCATGGGAAGATTTTTGTTGGAATTTTGGTTGGTCCAGCCCAGTGGTTCAAGGGGCAGCCAAAACAATGGCCCAGACCATGCAGGGTGGACCCCATGGGGTGGGGGGAGACAACAAAAGGCAAAATAGGCCATGAATATGACACAATAATTAAAGGGGGCAACCAGGCCACATTCAAAAGGGGAAAAGGGAAGAATTTATACCATTTGTGGGCCTGCCAGGCTGCAGGTGGGATCACAACCGACATGGTATTGGAATCTCCCAGATGGATAATTCTGGGGGATTTCAATGCCTGGGTCGATGATTAATTCTTGCCATTTAGTCAAAATCTCCTCCAATTAATGGATTCATTGGGCCTGTCACGAGTAATTACTTCTGCAACCCATGAGGGGGGGCATACATTGGACTTGGTTTTCCATCTGGGGATGGAGATATCTGATGTGGAGGTGGAGCCAGTCAGATGGTCTGACCATCACGCCCTGAGGTTCAGATTTGCGGCCCCCCGAAATAGGCCTGCCCCCAGGGAGTTAGTACAGTTCCGTCCTTTAAGAGGGATTGCCTCAGAGGGCCTAATGATGGAGCTGGACTTCTCGGATTTTCCAAGGGATAGTATGGATCCAGGGCCACTGGTCTTGGCCTATAATAAGGTTGTGATTGCGGCCCTGGATGCCATAGCTCCAATTCATGTTCGTCCCCGTACTCTTCACCTAGGGGCTCCCTGGTTTGACGGGGAGGTCCGTGAGTGGAAGAGGAAGGGACGAAGATTAGAAAGACGTTGGTGGAAAACTCAACTGGAGGTGGATAGCCTTGAATTGTTAGAACATTATAAATTCTACCAATCAGCAATTTCCCATAAGAAGGCAGAGTTCCTGTCCAGGGAAATTGCTGCAGCTAGGAATAGACCATCCCAGCTCTTCCGGACTGTGGACAGACTGTGCAATCCAGTCTGTCTCCAGACTGGTAGAGCATTATCACAGGTACAATATGAGGAGTTTGTGAAATTCTTTGCTGACAAGGTATCCACCATCAGGGATGAGATCAGCCAGTGGCTTTCTATTGAGCATTGTACTGATCAATCGGGTGGTACTAATGTCCAGTTGTACTGGTCTACCTTTAGACTACCAGCAGTAATAGATATTGTGAGGATTATCCAGACTCTGCGACCTACCTATTATAAGTTGGACCCAGGCCCTACTCACGTGGTGGTGGGGTGTGTAGATGTTATGGGCCCAGTTCTGGCTGGGATAGTGGTGGTGTCATTAGAGAGAGGGATCTTCCCGGATCCTTTAAAGGAGGCGGTAATACACCCCCTTTTGAAAAAGCCCTCTCTTGACCTCGACTGCCCAGCAAATTATAGACCAATCTCTAACCTCCCTTTTGTAGGGAAGGTTATTGAGAAGGTGGTCGCTCTGCAACTGGAGGATCATTTGTCTATCCACAATATCTATGACCCTCTCCAATCCGGCTTCAGGAAGCGGCACAGTACAGAGACGGCTCTTGTTCGGGTATTGAATGACCTCCTGATGGCAAGAGATCAGAGGACCCGTTCCATCTTGGTTCTCTTAGATCTCTCAGCAGCATTTGACACCGTGGATCATGGGGTATTGCTCGACCGCCTGTGGTTTTTCTGTGGTCTGAGGGGAGCAGTCCACAGTTGGTTTCGATCTTTTTTGGAGGGCAGATCTCAGAGAGTGGTATCGGGAGTTAACACCTCGGCCCCTCACTATCTGCCCTGTGGGGTACCGCAGGGGTCGGTGCTGTCCCCTCATGTTATTCATGGTGTATATAAGCCCACTGGGGACATTATAAGACGGTATGGGTTGAGTTTTCATTGTTATGCTAATGATTCTCAACTCTACCTGTCTTTTATGCCTGATCAGGAGTCAGATTCCATCACTATTTTAACAACTGCCTTCTGGAGATTCAGGATTGGATGAGTGCTAGTTGGCTTAGGTTGAATCCAGGAAAACTGAGGTGTTGGTTGTGGACCCTGGAGGAGGACAACATGGCTTGGACGGGAAACCCTCGGGTTTATATCTTGGGGCTCAGCTTCTGGCCTCTGGCCAAGTACGTAACCTGGGAGTAATTTTTGATGAAAGCCTGACTATGAAGATGCAAGTGTCGGCCGTAGTCAAATCTGCCTTTTATCATCTGAGGAATATTGCCCGGGTGAAACACTTGGTTTCACGGGAAGATCTTCCCACTTTGGTCCACGCCTTTGTTACCAGCCATTTTGATTACTGCAATGAGCTCTATCTAGGGCTGCCAGGGGTGGATATCCGCTGCTTGCAGCTGGTGCAGAACGCGACGGCCAGGTTGTTGATGGGAGTTTCACGATCTAGCCATATAACACCTGTGCTGCGTGATTTGCACTGGCTGCCAGTACAGTGGCGGATCACCTTCAAGGTCGATTATTGACCTTTAAGGCCCCATGATTTGGGACCCCACTACCTGAAAGAGCTCTTGGTGCCTTACTGTCCTGCCCACTTTCTTCGCTCCTCTGATGAGGGATTGCTAGAGATTCCCAGGGTACATCTAAAGATGTCAGGAGGTAGATCTTTTGCCTATATGGCACAACCCTGTGGAATTCTCTACCTCATCAGATATAGAATGTAAACTGTTGAAAGTTTTAAAAACAATTAAAACTTTCCTTTTGCCTTAGCATTTGTTGGAACATAATGAGTAAGTGTATTGTATGGTTGTTTGATTTATTGTTTGAAATTTGATTTACTTGTTTTATTGTAAAGCGCCTGAGCTTGGGAAGGGCGCTTAATATAAATAAAATTTTACTTACTTACTTACTTACAAGGCAGCAAGATAATGTACCTGGCCTTGTGGGACAAACAGAGGAAGGAATCACTGGAATGGAATGAAGGCACCGGAAATGGGGGGGCACACTAACACCTGAGATCCAGGGATCCCAGCAAACAGATTGCACAAAAAAAATATATATATATATGTGTGTGTGTGTGTATACGGTGGGGGGGGTTGCAGGACAAGGCTGGCAGTGGGGGACAACAATGCACGCAGATGAATGGATAGAGGTCCAGAAGATCCATGAGATTAACATGGCCATTTTGCCAGCCTGGTGGCACTGAGGGTTGAGGTGCTGGATGCCACACCTCGTGCCATGCCAATGACCTGAGTTCGGGATCAAGCTTGGGTGCTGGGGGTCAGCAGGGAAGGAGATGGATTGAGCACCTACTGGGCTGCTCTCCTCTCCTGGGGGGATGGTATGGGATCTCTTTGCACTCTGGCAGCCCCTGGTGGAGACCAGGGGCACCACAAAGTACCAGAGTTGCATGTAAGGGAGCATGGCTGATGCAAGGAGGGTTGCTGTGCACCAGCATCAGATGTGCAACATGCATGGGGGGCTCTGGGCACTACAGGAGGAGAAGGAGAGAAATACCCCTCCAGATCAGATAGGCGATGGCCCTGCCAGTGACACTGTCACACACCCAATGCTGGTTCCCCACCAGTGCCCCATGTGGTCTCCCCGGGTTGCCATCCCTGACCCGGGTACCATGATGAACTTCAAGATGGCATGGGGATCACAGCAGGTGGTAGAGTGAGTCAGCGAGAGCAGTAGCCCGAGAGATTTTCAATCTGGAGGGCCTGAAAAGAAAGTCATAAGAAAAAATGGCCATTTCTTTTACAGCAGTTTTTCACTACCTAGGAACCAGTGGAGACGATGACCCCGAAGAAGAGCGAGCCAACTGAGGAAAAGGTATAGAAAACAATCATTGAGCTGGTGGAGCGGACCAATAAAGTATGGGTGTTGGTGGAGGACATGGAGACACAGGGATCAAAGGGAAAACAAAAAGAGGACAAGGCAGGAGGTAGCTACAGGGGAAGCAGGCCGGCAAAGGACAAAGTTGAACCTAGAGCATTGGCTCGGTCACCCAGCCCAAAAAGACCACTATGTTACCCAGCTAGCCCAGACAGGCTGGAGCCAGTTGTCCCCACACTGCAGCCAGCCATCTCAGTGATCCCCACGATCCCTGATGCAGTTCCTGTGCCTCCCACCCCATCACCACCAACCATGCCCGCACTTCCAGAACCACTGCCTACAGCACCGAAAGCCATGGGAGAGCAGACCCCAGGGCCATGGGGACCTTTGCCAGGCCCATCAACAGGTAATGAAGAAGGGAATGTGAGCAGCAGCATAAAGGAACATGTTGAACAAATGACCACAGCTACGGGGCAGGATAGCCTGGGTTAGTTAGAAAAGACATTAGATAACATAAAATCGGGTATGGGAGGAAATGAGGGAACCAGGAGAACATTGGAGGGAGGATCTTTACAAGGAGGGATGAGGGGCATAGGGTCATCTGGCATGAGAATAGGAGATCATGTCCCCCTGGCAATGAAAGAAAAGATATGGAAAGGGGAATATATGGATGTCTTTGCATTGGTAAGTAGGGAAGCAGTGATAAAATATGATGAGAAAGAAAGCATTGGGAAGGCAGAGATAACAAGTTCACAAAAGGGAAAACATGGGACACTGGTTTGTGGGAGTCACCACGTATTCGGCGATAGTCATGGAGAAGAAGCCTGAGCTGGGAATCCCCCTAATTACTTACCAGCTGATCCTATGGAGGGCAAAAGCAGAAGGGGGTTTTGGGTTGCTATATTATGATGAGTTTTTCAGACAGAGGATGGCCATCTATGGGGATGTCCAGTTGGATACCAAACAGTTAGATCTGTGGACAGACTATGTGACAGACCAGTCCACACCAGACAGGGAAGGGGGAAGAAGGCTACAATGTTGCAGAAATGCTGCTGGGGATTCAACCAGGAGTTTTAAAAATGGCCGCAGTGTAGATTTAGACAAGCATGTTCTAAGTGCGGTGGGGCCCACCCAGCCTCAAGATGCAGAACAAGCTGGGTAGCAGGGGGACAATACAATGAGGAGCACAGCAACACCAACCAGCCCTTTAGGGGAGCCAGAAAGGTTTTTGGGGACAGGCAGGGAACAGAGGTTTTAGGGGAAGGGGAGGTTTTGGCAGGGGAAGGTAGAATTTTTGAAACAAGAACTACAAGGACTGGAAGGGAGGCCCCGTATTTAGCATGGCAAGGACACCGATCAACATCAAGATGTGGGAGTAAGCCTTAGAGGGTCACACAGATAAGGAAGCAGCAGCCCAACTGCTTGCAGGTTTAGAGGGGGTTTCAGCCTACATTGTCATGATCTCAAGATATACCACAAAAGCAAAAACCTAGATTCATTGAAGGGGAAAGAAAACATCCTGAGGCAAGAGTTACAGAAAGAAAAGAAAGAAGGGTGGGTACAGGGACCTTTCCAGTTCCCCCCACTCACCAACTTGAGATATCCCCCTTAAGGTTTGGTACCTAAGAAACAAGCTGGGGAATTACTAACATACATACATACTAACATACTAAAATGCCAGCAGAAGAGGCCTAACCGTCTTTCATGTCTGCTTGTTTGGTCAGCCCCCACCCTGGGAGCTGACCTTGCTGCCCCCCTCGCCCTCTCTGGTTTCTCCCTTCCCAGTTCCAGATATTCTCGCTGCACAGGACTCTGCTTCCAGAATCCTTCCCCTGTACCTGCCCCACCCCTCTTGAACCCCTTCACAATCTCTGCCTTCACCAGCCCCCTGGGCAGCGCATTCCATGGCTCCACCACCCTCTCAGTGAAGTACCACCTCCTCCTTTCTCCCGTGAATCTCACCCCCTCCAGCTTCCACCCATGTCCTCTAGTTGCCCCCATCCCTCCTTCCTTCAGAGCACCCTGTCTGCTCCTCCCCTATTTACCCCCTTCGTGTACCTGAAGACCTCTATCATGTCCCCCCGGTCCCTTCTCTCTTCCAGTGTGTACGTATTTAGCTCTTTGAGCCTCTCCCCATAGGTCCTGTCCCCTAAGACCCAGATCATTTTGGTTGCCCTCCTCTGGACCATCTCCAGGAGTTCGATGTCCCTCTTTAAGTGTGGCCTCCAAAACTGCACGCAGTACTCTAGGTGTGGCCTCGCCAAGCAGTTATACAGAGGGAGTATCACTTCCCTCCTTCTGGAGGTGATCCCCCTAGCGATGCATCCCGGCATCCTGTTGACTTTGGCCACTGCCCTCCTACAAGTCTCAGAGTTGTTCATCTTGACATCGACCACCACCCCCAGGTCCCTCCCAGCCATTGAGACTTGTAGCACTCCCCCCCAGGGTATACACTTGGCCCAGCTTTCTGGCTCCCAGGTGCAATACCTTACATTTCCCCTGCATTGAACCTCAGCTTCCACATTCTAGACCGCCTTTCCAGAGCCTCCAGGTCCCTCTGTAGGGCCATCCTCCCCTCCTCCCCATCCACCACGACCCCCAGTTTTGAATCATCCATAAAGAGACTCATCTCACTCCTGATACCCTTCCTTATGTCAGAGATGTAGGCGTTGAACAGGAGGGGCCCAAGGACTGATCACTGAGGGACTCCACTAATGACTCTCCTTAGGGATGAGACTTTCCCACCAACCACGACCCTCTGGGTCTGGTCCTGGAGCCAATTTCCTATCCATCTGATCATCTGATTCCCACCCCATTTCTCCCAGCTTATCCAACCAGCCCCCATGAGGAAAAGAGTCAAACGCCTTGCTGAAGTCAAGAAGGATGATGCCCACCAGTCTACCCAGGTCCAAGGCACTTGTCACCCAGTCATAGAACTCCACAAGGTTTGTCTGACATGATTTCCCCAGGATGAATCCATACTGCCTATCGTCCAGGCACCCTGACTTTTCCAGGTCCTCTCCAGCATCTCCTTGACAATGCCCTCCATCACCTTGCCCACCAATGATGTCAGGCTGATGGGCCTGTAGTTCCCTGCCCCCTCCCTTGATCCCCTTTGTGGATAGGCACTATATGCACCACCTTCCAGTCCCGGGGCACCAACCCTGTCCTCAGAGAGATGCTGAAAAGCTCCACCAGGGGTTTTGCCAGGATGTCCACTAGTTCCTTCAGCACTCTGGGATGTAATTTATCTGGCCCCGGTGCTTTCTCTGTCTTAAGGGACCTGAGGGCTTCCCTCACTCTCTCTGCCATGATTTCCACCTCCATTACCTCGTCCCCCTGCTTTGTCTTCCCCCCTCCTGCCAGTGATGGCCCCCCCTCTCCCCAGACCCGACAATCGGTAAGGTCCCCTCCTCAGTTTCACCATCTCCTCCCATGTATGATGCAGCCCCCATTTTCCTTTGAGAAAACTGAGGTGAAGTGCACATTTAGTATCTCATCCTGCTCCCCTGGGTCTTGTGCCCATCCCTCCCCTGTTTTAATCCTGCCAATCTGCCCCTTCACCTTCCATTTTTCCCCAATGTATCTAAAGCACCCCTTGTTCCCTCTCCTAATTTCCCTGGCCAGTTTATGCTCCTTCCTTACCTTAGTCACCCTCACCACCCTAGTGGCCCTTCTGGCCATCAGCTCATACTCCCCTCGATCCCTTTCACTTCTTGAGCACTTGAAATGCCTTTAAGCTGCCTTCTTTCCCCTCACCACCTCCTAAACCTCCCTGGTCCACCAGCAGGGTTTATGGGCCCTACCACATTTTTGTCTTACTCTTGTACAGGTGCTGGTAGAAACCTGCACCCCCGATGATTTCCCACCTACTGTCAGCATCCATGTCTGGCCCAATACCATCCAAATGCTTCTTAAGGATCCTTCCCATTTCCTTGAAATCCACCCCCTGAAGTCAGTTACCTCCATCTTTGTGCAGCCTTCCACTCCTCCTAGGTCCAGGCAGAACCAGACCATGGCATGGTCACTCCCCTAAATGGGTCCCTTACCTCCAGGCCCCCAATCTGGTCATTGTCTGCCAGTATCCACACCTTCCTGGTCAGTTCCCCCACCTCCCTGGTCAGTTCCCCCACCTGCTGAGTTTGGAACACATCCTGAAAGACATCCAACAACCTCTTTTCTCTGGCCACAGAGGATGTCATAGTCTCCCAGTCCATTCCTGGCATGTTTAAGTCCCTCAACACCATCACCCTTCCCCTGACCAAACTGCAGTATCTCCCCACATCTGCCACCAGACTCTCCTCCAGCTCCTCCACCAGCATGGGCAGTCTATACACCACTCCTATTTTCACTCTCCCCCCCTTGTTATCAAGGTGACCCAAATTGCCTCCATAGTTCCCTCTGCCTCCTCCACTCCTCCTATGCCAATGCAGTTTTTGACTATTATTGCTACCCCTCCTCACCTTCCCTCCCCTATGTCCTTCCTGAACATGGTGTAACCCTCCAGGTTCAGGTCTCAGTCATGCCCTGTGGTGGCCCAGGTCTCAGTGACTGCTGCCACATCCACCTCTCCCTCAGTTAGCATCACCTGGAGCTCAGGCATTTTATTTCCTAAGCTCCTGGCATTTAGTAGGACTACCTTCCACCCTTTCCATATACTTACATTTCCCCTGCTCACATTCCCAAGGGGATTCCGTCTTTCCCCGGTCAGCACCTTACCAGTTGCCCTTTTCCAGCATTTCTCCAGCTCCCCAGGGGGGTGGAGACAGATTCCCTCCTTTATCGGACCCCCCTCGACAGCCTTTTCTCCCACCCCTCCCCCCTTCACAAGTTTAAACCCCACCTTTCACCAATGAACCCCTCTATTTTCAACATAAGGATTCCCCCCCCTTCCAAACTGAGATGGAGCCTATCTCTAGCATATAGCTCCTTATCCTCCCAGGTCTCCCCCAATCCCCCATCAACCCATACCCTCTGTCCCCACACTACTCTCTGAGCCACTGGTTTATCTCCCTAATATTCTTCTTGTGTTCCCCACTAGCCCTTGGCACAGGCAGGATTTCCGAGAAGGAAATAGCGAATCCTATGTCATGGCAGACCCTGGCAAGCTCCCTGAAGCTTGTCTGTATCTCTAGCTCACTATTTCCCTCAGTGTCATTGGTACCCAGCTGGACCGATATGTCCGGAGAACCTCCACAATCCTTTGCCAGCTGATATACCTCATGCTTGGCCCTGTGCACCGTTATTCCATGGAAGCATTTTGTTCTAACAGGGCAGACTTCCCCCTCCCTATCCCATTTGATACCCCGATCATGGAATCACCCAACAGGAGCACTCTGACCACCCCTTTTCCTCCATTCCCCCCTTCCATATCCCTCATCCTTTCCACTGGCTCCTCCTCTCAGCTGGCTCCTTGATCCTCCCCCTATCTAGGTGCCACCTGCTGCCCCCTCCTTATTTACCCTGGCCACCCCTCCCCTCCAGTCCTATGCCTCTCCTCCTCCCAAGTATCCTTCTGTATCCTGTTATCCCCATCACTGCTCCTGACTGGTCCCTCCCCCCATCTGCTATACTTGCCTGGCTCACTCTCCCTTCCTTCCCATATCCGTTCAGCCCCCCTTGCCTGTCGTGCTCCCCTGGCCTAAACCCTCAGCTCCCTTTGCTGTATCTTCCTTGTACTTCTGGTCCCTCTTCTTGCCCTTTCCTCCCAACTGGTCCTTCTCCTTGCACTTTCCTCCCTCTACCCCCTCCTCATCCTGCTCTGATCCCCCGCCCCCCCATTTTCCCGTGTTTCAAGTTCCCCCCTATTCTTCCTGCTATCTGGCCCCTGCCTCCTGCCCCCACTCCCTTTCCATCTCTAACCACCCCTGTCATGGCTACATCACCCCCTAACCCTCAAGCAGATGAAGAGAACTGAAGTGGTTACTGAGCTTAAGGTCTGATCCACCTCCCCCATTGCTTCCTTCTGTCCAGCCCCAGCCATCTGCCTACTTCCCTGAAAATGTCCTGTCTTTGGCCCCCTTCTATGAGGGTCCCCAGATACCTGCCTGCTTCCTTGGTAGTGTCCTCCTTTTGGGCCCATTCTGTCAGAGTCCCTATGCAACCCCAGAGTACTCTTCTGCACTCCTTTCCCTATGCCCCCAACCCTAGTGCTTTGTGCAACTCCATGGGAGAGCCCCTGCCCTATTCCCCAACCATACCTCCCCTCTCCCTCTGGCTGTCTCCTAATCCCCTCAACCTCCTTCCTAAGCTGTGCCAGCTGATAGCACAATGGGCAACCACCAAACTTCCAGGCCCAGTCCAGTATCATAGCCGCCCCACACCCTGTGTACCCCACCACCCTCCCAAAGATGCCGGCCCTAATGACGTGTGGTCCCATCCCCCTCCAAGTGGGTTTTCTTGGGTGAACCACCAGGTTCCCCACTAGTCCAATATGCACCCCTACCCACTAATCAAGTCACCCACTAATCCTAGATACAGTCCCACAGTAAACAGGTATCCCCATTACTAGGTGCAGTACTATACAGTAAACTTATAGGGGAAGTGTACAACTCCCTAAGCTCCTCTGTCCCAGCCTTTAAACCCAACCCCCAGTGGCTAGAACTACATGAGCTGCACCTGAAGCCTTTTCCTCCAATTGCAGGGTAGGTGTTCCCTTATAAATGAGATGAGCTCTGGGGAGGGAGGGGTGGGGAGGGTGGGATTAGGGCCTACACCCGACTCTCATGAGAGTGTATCAGCCCTGTGTCTGCCCTTCACTGCACCTTCAAGTACTACCGGCTAAGAAAATCTTTCAAGTCTATTTACTCCCAGCCTCCAGCTAGAAGCTTATTCTCCCTTCACTAACTGAAGACTGACTGAGCTGGCAGTCACATCTTGCTTTCAAACAGCACTAATCCCCTGTAATATGATGCTTGCACTTACAGGCCAGATAGCAACTTTTAAACACACACAAACACCAAATTGTCTGTTTGAATCCCTTCCTCCTACCCAAACTAAATGCAAAAGCAATAAAAGGCTGCCCAAACTAAATAAAAAGGCACAATAAATGGCAGTTAAGACCAGCCCTCAAATACAATTACAAACACACACAATACCAGCTAAGAAAATCTTTCAAGTCTACTTACTCTCCCAGCCTCCAGCTAGAAGCTTATTCCCCCTTCACTAACTGAAGGCTGACTGAACTGGCAGTCACACCTTGCATTCAAACAGCACTAATCCACTGTAATATGATGCCTGTACTTACAGTCCAGATAGCAACTTTTAAACACACACAAACACCAAATTGTCTGTTTGAATCCCTTCCTCCTGCCCAAACTTAATGCAAAAGCAATAAAAGGCTGCCCAAACTAAATGAAAAAGCACAATAAATGACAGTTAAGACCAGCCCTCAAATACAATTACAAACACACAGAATACCATCTAAGAAAATCTTTCAAGTCTACTTACTCTCCCAGCCTCCAGATAGAAGCTTATTCCCCCTTCACTAACTGAAGGGTGATACACCACCTGTCTTTTCCAGAAGGGGAATCATTGAATGACTACATTGAGAAAAGACACTCCAAGGTGACATATGCCACATTGGAGGAAGCAGTACAGATTATTAGGGCTTCACCACATGCATAGCTAGCAAAAACTGACATTCAAGCAGCATTCAGACTCCTTCCTGTATGGCCACTTGATTGGGATTTGCTGGGTTTGAAGGTAGATAGGGGAGTATTATTTTGACAAAGCCATGCCCATGGGTTGCTCCATGGCATGTGTCTTCTTTGATCTATTTAGTACCTGCCTGCAAGGGATATTTCAGAGGAGGATGGGGTACAAGGCAGTGCTTCATTATTTAAATGATTTTCTAGTCATAGGGAGCAGCAGGGAGGAGACGGAGGCAATACTCAGGAGCTTTCAGGGAGTGTGCAAGGAGTTATGAGTGCTTTTGGCACTAGATAAGACAGAGAGCCCCAGCAGGAGTTTTGAGTTTCTGGGCATAGAGATAGATGCCCAAGGGGGAAGTGTTTAGGATACCACAGAAGAAGGTAGCTAAGTTGAGAGAACTCTTGCAAGATCACAGGACTGAGTGGAGGAATCAACTGAGACAGGCGAAGCAACTGATTGGACACCTCAGTTTGCTTGCTGGGCCACAACCCAGGGAAGGCCCTCACAAAGTGTTTGGCACACACAATACAGGGAGTGACCAGGCCACACCTCTGGGTGGATATCACAAGGGGCACTAGAGAGGATTTGAGAATCTGGGAGGTATTCCTGCAGACATTCAATGGCATGTCTTTTTGGCAAGACAAGTGTGTATTTAGTAACAACCTAGAATTATATACAGATGCTACAGGGAGTTTAAGCATGGGGGGGCTATTCCAAGGGGAAGTGATTTTCCGAAGCATGGCCAGAGTCATGGGCAAAAGAGGGACTAAGCAGAGACATCTCATTGCTTGAAATCATGCCAATATGGGTGTGCACACTAGTATGGGGGGGGGCAGAGTTACAAAACCAGAAAGTAACTTTCAGGTGCGACAACAAAGCAGTCATGGACATACTCAACAATAGGGGGGCCTCATCCAGACTGGTGTTGTAGGTGCAGAGGCAGTTAGTGCTACAGGGTTTGAAGTGCAATATGTCCTTTAGGGCTAGAAACATAGAGGAAGTTCAAAACACAATAGCTGACAGCCTCTCCGATCTGCAGTTGGACAAGTTCCAGGCATCAGCACTGAAGGAAGAGGTGCAAAAGACTCCCATACCAGAGGACATTTGGGAAGTTGGTTGGAAGGAGCCAAAGTGCTATTTAACAACTCCTGGTCCCCCAGGACCCTCAGATCTCATGAAGGGGCATGGGGAGCATTCCAAGCTTTCAGGGACTTGCACAACGTGGAGGTAAGTGGGCAGATTACAGACAAACTAGTGGGAAAATATATAGTGTACAAGTGGAAAAGAGGGATAGCACATGCGACAATAAGAATGCACCTTGTGGCCATCAGCATAATTTGTAACCTGAGAGGGTGGCAATACCCAACTAAAACCATGTTGGTCAGATGAATTATCCAAGGTTGGGGACGTTTAGAGATCAAAGAGAGAGATGATAGGAGACCAGTGTCAGAGAGGCTCCTGGCAGGATTAGGGTGGGCAACTGCAGCAATATGCAGATCAGAAGAAGGCCTGCTATTTCAAGCCATCTTTACAACAATGTACCATGGGGCCCTTAGGGTGAGTGAAGCAGTAGGGCATGACAAAAGCAACAGAGGAAGCAGGCTGGATATGGAGGATATAACATGGCAGGAGGACACAATTGCCATATGGATCAGGAGCTCAAAGACAGATCAAGAATATAATGGCTCTTGGATCCTGCCTCGTGAGAACACACAAAAGCAACCATTTGCCCAGTACGGGCTTATGCCGCAATGCAACATAAAAAACAAGGGCAGTTTTTCATCCTTGGGGACGAGAAGAGAGTCACAAGCTATCAGGTAACAGCAGTCCTTAAAAAGAGCATGGGTTTTATGGGGGAGGACCCAAAACACTGCTCTTAACATTCATTCAGAATTGGGGCAGCATCACAACTGTGAATAACAGGGGGATTAAATGAACAGGTACGGGGGTTGGACATTGGAAATCCACATGTTATGAACATCACATAAGACCTCTGAACAAATAAATGTTAAACATTTCTCCTTTTATTCACCAGTTAAGTGGGGGGGTGACATTGGATAGGGGTAGGAAAAGGGGGGATAATGAAGGATGAAGTGCAAAGGGATTGTCAAGTTACAAGATCCAAGGTAGACTTGGCAGGCTAAGGGGAAAAGAACAACAGAGGTTTAATCATGCATAATTTGGGGGTTTTGGCAGGTACGGTTCGGAGATTGGAGGTCTGGATATGTGGGCGCTCGTACATTTATTAGACAGAGAGGAAAGCATCCAGAAAAGTAGGGGTGGGGGGGCAGGCAGCTACACCAAGACCCTAGACAGTGCAGGAGGGCATGAAGTGGGCCCAGCTGCTTCCAACACTGAGATACATGAGGGAGAGATGTCTACCACTGGACATGATTATAACACAATTAGGAGGAAATGACATTGGGTTCAGACCATGGTTGGACCTTTTTCTGCAGATTAAATATGACACAGAGATAAACAAATGGTGGCCACAGGTAACACTGACATGGTCAGATATGGTGTCCCACAGAGTCTGGCAGTATGCCCACAGCCACCTAGCAATTGAGAGAGTAAAAAGGAAAATGAACAGGAGAATAGGCACATGTTTTTTAACCAATGGGGACAGGGTCATTAGGAGAGGTATAGATGAAAAGGAGGATGAATTTTACAGACCAGACAGGGTACACGTATCAAACCTGGGGGTTGAGTTACTTAACACAGAAACTATAGGGAGTATAGAAGAGTGGAGAAGGCAGTTAGGGTAATAGGGGAGGAGCTTACGGCTTACAGCCACATCCAACTCAGGCTGGAGATGGGCTAGTGGGGAAAACAGGATATTAAAAATTTCAAAAGGAGGGGTGGAGGGGAAGAAGACCACACAAAAAGAGGACAACAACAACAACATAAAAACAAAAACGGTAATGGGTTTTACACTGTTACCGCCAAATAATAAGAAGAAGGCCCCCCCAGATTGTACGTCTGGTGGGTGAGAAGATGAGGAAGAGATGACTTTAAAAAGGAGGATAAAAAATGTTTAAATGTTTTTTTTATTTATTTAGTGATTTGGAAAAGACCTTTCAGTGCAAGCACTTTTACAAAGGTTCTACATCATAGATTGCAAAACAAAGTACAATAGGAGAAAGCAAAGGTACATCACAATGAATGATACAGCCTGGATTCAGAACTTACAGAATAACTCAAAACATAGGTACAAGTTAAAATAACAAGAAAAACACTTTATGAGGGTGGAGGGGGTAATTAACAGCCACAAAGTGCCTTGTCAGTAGTTCAGAGCTATGGAGATAGCTGGCAGTGGGGTGAAGAAAGGAAGTATGAGAGAGAGAGAGAGAGGTAGGTACTGTGGTGAAGGTGAAGGATGGGGAAGAAGGGTGATAAGGTATAGGGAGAAATGGGGGGTGAGGGGAGACTGAGTGAAGAAGACATGCTAGAGTAAATGGTTGTGTGTGAGGGGGCATGATCAGGCAGCCTGCGTTAGTAGTGACTGTTATGGAAACTCACAGGACTGGGAGTTGGGGGAGGGGGAAGGTGGGGTGACAGGTGCTGAAGGAGCATGACGCAAACTAATTGCTGAGGCAAGTCATGAGAAGGGACAGAGGGAGGGGGTAACTGAGGCCTGCCTAGTGCTTGCTGGGGGGCAGAGAGAGATCAAATGTGGCTGGACTTTGGGGCAGGTGCACTTAGAAAGTGTTATTAGGTGCTGTTTAAGGTCAGTTTTGAATTGGGTCAGACAGTTGATGGCCAAGAAGTGCCTGGGGAGTTCATTCATCCACAGGGGGGCCCGGTAGGCAAATGCATGTTGCTGAAGTGAAGTGTGATGGAAGGGGATAGCCAAGGCCCCTCTAATCCTCCCTCTGGTGACCTGTAATGAGTTGGCCACCTTGATCAAATTGCCTACACAAGGTGGTGTTTTACCCAATAGAGCTTTCTTCCCTAGGATGCAAGTCTAGAATTTGACCATGTTTCTTAATGACAACCAGTTTGCACATTTGTACAGAGTACAGGTGTAGGTACCACACTCAATATCCAGGGTGAGTCTGCAGGCTTTGTTGAGCGCAGTCTGAACTCTCTTGAGCACTGTATCCCTTGCCACCCCATAGACCATTAGTCCATAGTCAATGTTAGATATAATGGAACTGTGGACTGAGAGGTGGAGGACCCCAGGAGAGAGGTATTGCCTGTGCCTGTACAGGACACCAATCTTGGTATTGACTGTCTTGACCAGATAGTCAATATGGTGTACAAATGTGAGGGTATCATCTATTATGACCCCTAGATACTTGAACAAGTGGACTTGTTCCAGCGGTTCACTGCATGAGATGGAGATGTTGAGGGGGTGGTGCTTATTTTTGTTGTGGGGGCTGGACACAAACATGGCCTTGGTCTTCTTGTAGTTGAGTAGCAACTTATGACTACAGAACCAGTCCATCCATTTGGAGAAGGAGTTCTGCAGCTCAAATTGTAGGGCAGCCTGAGACATGCTGTTGCTCAGGAGCACAGCATCATCTGCATATAATACGAGTTTGGTGTCGCAGGCTGTGGGATGGTCATTTAAGAAGAGGCTGAAAAGTAGGGGCCCCAGTATTGATCCCTGGGGTACCCCTAATGATACCTCTCTTGCACTGGATACTGTTTGCCCAATTTTGACACATTGATTTCTCTGTATCAGTTAGTCTTGGAACCAGTAAAGGGCATTTGGTGCCACACCCATGTTTTGCAGTTGGGTCAGTAACAGGGGGTGGTTCTTTACTGTATAAAGACGTCGACATAAGTATATATAAATGGATGTTTAAAAGGTTATAAAGAAAAGGATGATTGAAGCACTGTGACCAATTATCTCTTGGAATTGTAAATCTTATAAAGGACAAACTTATGTGATGTAATGGTATTTACCAAGTAATTAATTAATTGCTGAACTAAGCACCTACCACTCAGTGCACCTGTCTTTTTCTTAGGGGAAATCCGGGACAATGAGTCTGTATGTGCAGCATTTACTTTCCCTTATCATCAGGTGATGGCAGCATAGAGTGTGTGTCAAAGTTAAGCCCACACCCAGCCCTTAGATGGACAAATTCTATAATCTAAATTACAGGCCTTAACCATTAAGTTCCCATAGAGTTACAAATATGGGAATTCAGGACATACAAATAAGTCTGTGAAAGAGCACGTGCCACTGACTGAGGCTGAACCAGACATTCCTTTGTTTACGAAGCAGCAGCTCTAATGGGAGCAGAGATGCTCCCATTAGCTGGACTGCTAGTCAAAGCACAAGAATTGTGAGTACTGCAATTGTATCCTTCATCACCAGAGAGCAATTTGCATTTTTTCATTATTTATTCGTATGCACAACAGTAGCAGGTGAACCATGGGTATGCTGTACTCATTTCACATTTTGACTGATGGGTGTGAAAGTAATAAAACTAACAAGAATGGCCACTTGAAACAGCAGGTGAATGAAAAAATTATTCCAAAAAGCAAATTTTCTGTTATGGTCATGAAAAATATTGGCAGAACTGTTGATTTTGTTTTTCTGGATGCTTTCTATGCTGTGTGCTGTACATTTGCATTTTTGTCTGGAGTCTTACCCTCCTTGGGTCCTCAATATTATTGCTATGCAATAATTAGGCAGTCTTTTTTTTTTCTTGAGAAATAATTACTTTAACACTTTCATAAAACTATTAAATTATAATGAAAAATGTGAATGTTTCCAGCAAAATAAACCAGAAGACATCTGACATCAATCAGGAAGAAAAAAAAAGTGAGGTCAAATTTTAATCCATTTTCATTGCACTGCTGCTTTAATGTAAAAGATTCTTACCAGCTTCTTTAAAAACATAAAACTGGGAAATTTAATGTTTGATCCCAGTTCTCCCTCCAAAAACCTGCCACATGGGCATACACATTGTATTGTCGGAAACTATGTACAGCTTTTTGTGGCCACTCATACTGCCATGGGCATCTTCACCTGCACTGACTCCCAGGACCTGCTATAACAGCAGTGAATCCCACGTCCATCACCCCAGGAGGAATGCATCCATATGAACACTCTCTCATCCTCTCTGCCAGCCTTCATTTCAGTTGTCCAGATCTCTGGGTGCCAACCTGGGTCACCAGAAAACAGCTCAACCCATTACCATTAAAGGGAAAGAGAAGCTGCTTATTTTTAAATTCAGTTTGGTTTTGGATTTATGCAATTTTTCTGTAAATTCACATAATGAATTTGCATGAAATACTTCAGGATGTAGGTAAAGCAGACAACAGATATGGATCAATAGTAAAGCTTATGGTCAGTAATGAAGTTTTATTACTCTAGGGGCACCAGGTCAGCATGGTTTGGTTGGTAGCACATCCTTCTCTGAGTCAGAAAGTCATGGGTTCTAGTCCCACAGTGGGGGTGACATCCTTCAGATGAGATGTTAAATTGAGGTCCAATCAACCTTTTCTGGTAAATGTTCATGTGAGCTTTACAGACCCCATGGCACTTTTGGAGAAGTATATGGAATTTTTCCCTGGTGTCCTGACTTCCAACCACATCATTTCCTCACTTCACTAAAATACACTAACAGATTAATGTGGTATCTTTTAAATTGGTTTATATCTCTACCTTGTGCAAGGCTGAAAAAAAAACCAGTATTGCCCTGCCTTCCTTCCTTCTTTTGTAGATAAAAATAAATCAGTCAATAAATAAATATATATTCAAACAGTTATTGTCTATCTAACAGGGTTTCTTTTATGGTGGCTATGAAGTGCAATACACACACAATTTTTTTTTAAATTCAATCAAATAAGTAGAGCAACAACCCCCCAAAAAATAAATGCAAAATAAAAATAAAGCAGCAAAACCAGTGTTATACCACAAAAAATAAAATAACAAAACAAAAAGAAATGTAAAGAACTCAAGAGCGAATGCAAGCAAAAAGGCCAGCACAACTAAAAATGTAATGCAAATAAAAGAAGCACAGCACAACTAAGAAATGAATGCAACCACAAAAGCACAGCACAACAAAAAATGCATACAAAAAAGCATAGCACAGTAAAATAGTGAATAGTAACAAAAAACACAGTACAACAAAACAGTGAATGCAAGCACAAAAGCATAGCACATCCAAAAAGTGAACATATACAACAAAGCACAACATGACAAAAAATGAGAATGCAAACAAAAAAGTGAAGAACTTAAAATCCGAGAGTTGGCTGATTCCATAAATAGTTGGCCTGAAAGGATAATTGCACATGAATGCATACAGCACCATCATTCACTGGTGTCCGTTGGCACCCTCCTCCCTTACCTTATTCCTTTGCCAATTACTCCTTAAAACCAATAATTCTGTAGTATCCAAAGGCAATCTGTTCCTGTCCCATGCCAATCACTTGCTGGTGTCCAGTGGCACCACCGTTTCATCATTCCAACTCCATACCAAGCAATTTCTGATGCCCAGTGGCATACTTCTACCACATCTCAATCCTGTATCACTCAGTTCTTGGTCTTCAGTAATGCCACCTCCCTCTTCCTATTCTCTGTCAAGCATCCCCTTGGGTTCTAGCACTCCTCCTGAGCCTGTTCTATGCAAAGCACACCTTGGTGTCTACTGGTGGATGTTGCCTTTGTCATCCCATCCTGAGCCAAACAGTCTGTGGTGTCCAGAGACACTGCCTTTGCTCACCCTATGCCTTGCTAAGCATTCTGTAGTTTCCAATGCCGTCTTTCTTCACCCCACCCTGAGCCAAGCAGTCTGTAGTGTCTAGTTTGCACCCAAACCCAGGAACATCAAAAGCAGATGCAAGCATGGAGGGTGACAGAGCATCTATGCAGACATTCTCCTTCCAGGGAGGGTCCCAGTGCTGTCCACTCTTGAAGTAGCTCCTGCTGGTTGCATGAGGTAGTGTGCATGATGTGAGTCACCACACTTTGAGCACACTCCCACCCCAGGGTGCCATAGTAGATGTGTCTTGCGGAGCAAAGCAGCGTCACAATAAAGTGGGAAAATGGCTCAGCTTTTCTGGATGACTGCCTCTGCATACCCAAGCCACCAGAACCTGGGCAGACTAGGTGGGCCAAGCGGTCCTTATCTGCCATCAAATTCTATGTTTCTATGTTTCTAACCTTCTTGGCAATGTGCATGCTCACCAGCCCTGGTCTCAGAGATGCATCTTGTGTATCTTTGGTGCCACAGAGGGTTTTGGGGCCCCCCAGATAGGTATACACCCTGACAAGGGAAAACACTAGGAGTCAGGTGGCATGCATCGGTGTCTGTAGTGAACCCAGTGGGCAAGTGTATGGACACATACAAATCTGCAAAGAGAAAAGTACCCGCTGCCAGATGAATGAGGAAAAATAATAATAAAAAAGCATGCATTCCACAAAATATAGTATGACATCATATAGCTGCATGAAACTATGCCATACACAAACTCCTCAGGGACTGACAGTGCCACTTAAATTCTCAACTACCAGCTCTTCTGAGGATTGCTTCTTGGTTGCTGTTTCAATATTTTTTCTGTTAGTCCTGTGATCTTTACTGTTAGCCCATTACTCCCCAATTTCCAATATCCTAGGCACAACCTCCAGTTCAGTAAAACTCCTTTTCCTAGCCCCAGGTTCCTCATTGCTTGGTCTGCCAACTGCTTGGAGCTTCCTTATTGACTGTTTGCCAGATCTCATGTATTACTAGCCCAATAAACAAATCTAACAGCATATGGCTAGTAGGTTTGTGCCAGTTTTGATCCCAACTATCTTACTGGCCTTACCACTCTGCACCTCGCTATCACCTGTTGCCTGTAGCACCCTTTCTATTTCCAAAGCTTGCCACCTCCCTCCCTCCTTCTTATGGTGGGGCTTAAAGATGAAGGGTTCCTTTCAGAGCAAAGTCAAATAGAGGCAACAGGAGACTATGTAGGGCAAGTGTGTTGGGTGCCATCCTGTGGACCAGACTTTTCCCAATTTTTCTTTCCTGCCCAAAAACACTGGTGGATGGGTCTCCACTGTACTCAATTGTATACCAGCAAGCAGAGCAAAGACCTTGTTAGTTAAACCATGACTTTGATTTGCCTGAAATTAGCTGCTAAAATATTAAACATACCTGTGACCCATGATTACAGTGACCGCAAAACAGCGACGGTTGAAAGGATGATAAATTTGCGCAAGTGCACTAATGGTGACTGGGGATTTCTCCCCTCCCCTAGTTGCATCATCCTGGGGTTAGTATTTTTGAGATGGAGGTGTGGGGGGCAAAGCCCCCCACATCGGGGGGGGTGAGGATGAAGCCCCTGAAGATAGAGGAACTGCTGAATCTGCACTCACCCAAATGTACTCGCCCTTTTCACGTGTTGCTGAAAAAGAGTAGCTCTTATCACATGGTACCAAAAATACTTATTTAAAAGATACACCTAGCATTTCAGGTGATCATGTAGAACACCAGGTATGTGTAGGACCTATGCTATTAGGGTAGCGCTCAAGTCACTCTATTTGGTACAATCGCCCATTCCTTTACTTTTTATTCATTTATTTGGGTTGGGGTTTTCCCCCACAACACCCTGTAAAAAAATAAATAAATATGGGGAGTGTAAGGGGTGAAGCCCCAGACTTAAATAAACTGACAACCAAGTATGGTACATGACCAAAGCAGTGCTGTATTCAGGAAACTTCCTAGGTGTACTCAGAATTCTACTCTATCACTGTATATTCAACAAGGAACTGCTGTGCTCTCCAAACTCTGACATCACAAAACATCGGAGAGTGGTGGTAAAGGAGGTGGCGTGGGGAGGCTTGATGACTTGGCCTTTTGCTGCCCCCAGGTGGAGTCCTGGGGATATCACAGGAAGTCTGAGCAACCTCGAATGGAGTGGCCATGGTTCTCTGGTATGTGAGTACCACCACGCATGCACAGTTATGCAATGGATCTACGTGGAAAAATGGAACCATGATTGATGCACACATCATGAAGCCCTGCCCACCTACATCCATTCTCTGCCACCACATAAACCATTGGCCTAATTCTCGTTGTGAGTCACTGGGAGTTGGGAAGGATGGCCCTCCACTTCCCTGCTCTGTCATGGGGGGGGATCTGTGGAGGATTTCAGCTTCTGTGGTTCCAGGGCAGGTTGGAACAAGGCTGATTGCCCACTTGCATCAACCTCCAAGACAAACAGCTTTACAAAAAAATGCTGCAGCATGTGTCTCCTTAATACACACACACACACATACACACACACACACTTAAAGGTGCAGTCACACCGCTAAAAAACCCAACAAGTGTAGGAAATATGTAAATGGTGTCTTACCTGGGTACTAAGTTTCCTGATGTAGGAGTCTTGAAGGGATGATGTCTGTCAGATCTGTAAAATAAAATACAGGAACAGGATCACAAAGGATCAGTAGTTCTTAGGGAGTAAATAGAAAGGACAAGACAGGTCAGACATAGAGCAATACTTATCTGATGGGAAAGGAGTCAGCATCCTGTTACACCTGTTAAAGAGAAACATAGGTTAATGTGGAGAAAATACAGTAGCGAGAGCAGAGACAGAGAGCAGAAAATTGATATAGGACAGAATAGGAGTTAAAAATTAAAGGGAGCTTTAGATAAAAAGTTACAGTTAGGGCAAAAAAGGAAGCTACAGATATAGAGAATGAGACAAAGCTATGGAGAAAGAAACTGAATTAATAAACAGACATCAAAGGCAGGCTCGGTGGCACTGAGAGTTGAGGCGCTGGATGCCACACCGTGCATGGCTACCTGGGTTTGGGAATGAGCTCAGATCATCAGGGGTTGGCAGGAGAGAGAGAGGGAGAGGATTGAGCATCCAGAGGACAGCTCTCCTCTCCCAGGAGGGAGGCGGGCTCCTGCTCGGTGCTTGGCTGGCCTCTGGTGGAAGACGGAGGCATAGCAAGTGTTGGAGCATAGAGAAGGGTTGAGAGTGACAGATATTAATAGAAATTCCTTGACATTGTGGCTCTGGCCACTCCCCTACAGAACAGGGGAAAATACCTTCAAACTCCAATGGAGATGGAGCACCGGAACTTGCCCTCAATATACAGCCACCTTACTGGCACCCCTTGACCGACAAAACCAGATGTTTCAGGGTGTTTGGGCCCCATCTTGTACCCACCCAAGGGGTAAGTCATGGCTTCATGGGTGACAAGGGCAGACCAGGTAAGTCAGCTTGCAGAGGGATGGCTCCCAGGTGCTCCTGAGGATATTGGAGCTAGTGGGAGGGAAGCAAGAAAAATAGAAAGTAAAAAATAAATAAATAAATAGACAACAAAAGAGAAGAGAAAGTGTTGTTGGTGGGTACTGAAAAATCACTTTTCACTCCCCCCATGGCCTTGTGGTCAGTAAAGTAGTAGCTCAGCTGCTGTGTTGATGACATGGATGCAGAAGTAAACCCAGGAAGTCTTGTCAGAAGGCCATAACTGAGACAGCTGCAGCATTGCAGTGCATCTCGGTTGGGGAATATTGGCATCTCATTCCACCACAACAGCAACCCCCACGAGTGGGCCAGGGAGGTTGCTCCTGCTGCATTGGGGACACCGCAGCTGTGCACAGTCATAAACTGGCACTCCTTCCCAAAATGGGTGGAAGGAGGAAATAAGAAGAGAAGAAAAAACACAGTAGCCCTCTGAATGATGACCAGGCTTAACCTGACCAGGTTATATACCTGCACTGATGAGCTACCGGCAGGAAAGAAATATATCTAAGGAAAAAAACATAACCCAGTGGGCTTCTGAGAACTCTTTTGGGACACTGGCCAGATATTATTAAAATAATTTAGCATTATTGGTGGTGGGGGCACAGTTGTCCCAGGGAAGGTAGGGATTTCTATAATACCAGTGATAGGCTAGTTTCTCTGGTGGCCAGAGGCCAATGTGTTTAAACAAGTTAAGAATCTGTTCCCTGGGATGTGGTGGTGGGTCACTGGGCCCAGATATAATTTTGGCAGGCAGCTAGGAGCTGGAGTGTTAGCCAGAAGTGTAAGAGGATGAGCTGGGGCTGCTACTGCAGGTAGCACAAGCGACCACACTAAAAGCAGATGTTCCATGGGGTGTTTTCTACTCCAAGCCCCTACAGAGCTCAGGCTGCAGCCTGCTTCATGTGGACAGGAGATTGGGGACAGAAGCTTCTCAGGAGGGAAAGGAGGCTAGTGTAAGAGCACCTCCCTCTATCTTCCCAAGCCATCCTGCAACTACAAATTTAATTGCCCCGAGGGGCTTAGGGACAGGACAGACCTTGGAAGGTTGCCAGGTGGCAAGCCACACTCGAAGCTCTTAAAGTAGCATTATTCATTACTGTTAATTCTTAAACACTGCACACTGTCCCGACCTTATTTAAGCCTCTTAGCATTCCAGTTTATGTCTTTGATGTCCTTTTGTGTTAAACCTGTTGCTAATTCATATATTTTAACTTTTGTATTCATTAGCTCATGTCAATAAAGATGGACACCTCTCGGGTTTGAAATAGGTGCAGAGTCTATGCCATGACATCAGATACCCACAATTAGTATATGCACATTCCTGATGATGCTTGTTTGATTAACAAGCCTATAGTTTACACAGTTGCAGGTGGAAATGGTTGCAGTTTATGCTGCAGGTGTCATGGTGGACCGGAAACAGTACGGGCAATGGGAATACTTAAACTGCACTGTTCATGCTTCCACTTTTATTGTGAATGAACAGTGCAGTTTAAGTCAGTGAAAATATCATAGGAAGCTGAATTATCAACATAAAACTTCAGACTTGGCTTTTTAGTATCAGATATCTCCCCAAGGACTCACTTGCACATTATGCAGCAGGTGTCGTAGCAGACACCTTGCAGCAGAAGTGGCATGGTGGACGAGAGTCTCATACTGCTCAAGAGCGCTGCTTGGGACCTCTCATGTGCTGCTCAGATTGCCACCTACTGTGGGAAACTATAAAGTGTGTAACTTTTTTTTCTTAATTTAAAAGTTCTGACCATTGCTTAATAAGAATGTTTTTTACATGGGTGGGGGAGCTTTTATGATGTGTGGCTGCAACATTTTAGACACCTTGCAAATGTAGAAATCTGTACAGAAGCCACTTCTGCATCTATCTCAGCTGAGGTAGCAGCTCCTTTTCACATGCATTTTTATGGAGACGAAGAGAGATGGATGTAGAAGTGACTTCTGTACAAAGTTCTCTACATTCACATCCTTGCTAAACTACTGCAGCCACACTGCATTAATGTTCCCAATGTAAATAACGATACTGGGCTTTGCTTACAAAATACTGCTTTTATTAATATAATTTACAGGGTTCAGAAACAGTGCTGGAAACATGAAGACCTGTACAAGGCTTGTAGAAACAAAAGCACAAGAATAGGGCTCAAGCTTTATTATAACATCAATTTGCCTGCACATATCCAGAAGTGTAAAATGCTAACATGAACACATCACTTAAGGGGGGAAAATGGACCTTAGCCTCCTACTGGAATAATAAAGTGCAGCAGTTATTTTATTTTCTATCCAAAAACTTCGTTCACATCAACAAATAGAACAACTCAGGGACAAATTCAGCTGTCATATTCTTAGCGCAGCAATTCTTTATGCCAGAAATAACATCATATTTAAGCTGGTACAGGCATATAGCATTCCATCACATATATTATAGCCAAGGAAATAGAAACCATTCCATCACCCCAAAAAAAACGCTGTGAAGATGATGAACTTGTCAATATGCGTGTTTAACCACCTGGACAGAGGAGCGCGTAGTGCTACTGTTGTTGTTTTTTTTGGGTGGGGGTTGGTTTCTGGCTCCACGGCTAAAATATACAATGAAATGCTATGTACTGGCTTAAATATGAAGTTATTTCTGGTGTAAATAAGTTGTTGAGCTAAGATGACAGTAGCTGAATTTGCTCCTGGGTTGTCGTTCTTGGTCATGTTTGCTGGTGTAAATTAACTGTTTCAATACAAATAAAATAACTGCTGCACTTTATTAGTATAATTAGAGGCTGCAGTCCATTTTTTTCCCCTTTCTGTGGTACAGAGCTGAAACCCACTTCCAGAAGCTTTGTGTTTAGTTTAGGCTAATAGAACTATGGTGACTGACAACCAACCAATGCGCTCCTTTATCATATGCCAAACACCAAAGCCTGTTCCCATAATAGTCAGCAGACATGAATGAGAGAAAGGGGTAATAAAAAAAATCATCAGCACCTGGAAGACACTACAAGGTGCTGTCCAACCCCTGACTCGCTAGCAACATGTTGCTCGCCAAGCTGTTTATGTGGCTTGTGAGGGGGTGGGTCATCTGCATACACTTTTCTTGCCTGAACTCATTTTTGCTGCCCCATCCACCGATGTTCAGTCGATGCAGCAGTTTGCTTCTGGCAAGGTGCTGTCTGCTTGATCACTTTATTAATCGGCAATTTCATTTCCCCCACAACACTGCTGACTCAGTGTGAAGGTGTGAAACTTAATGAGCAGTTACCCAGGTATCGTCAGTGATTCTGAGTCCTAGTAATTCAATTATTAAATAGTTGTCAGCTTTTCCTAATTTGGCTGCTATACCAGCTTGAGACACATGATTATTTTAAATAAAACTGCTGATCCCTGTGCTGTTTAATAGCTCCCTATTTTATCTGACTGAAGTCTATGCCACACATAATCTTATTTTTTTTTGGGAAGAAGCCACCTACATTCTGAGTCACAGTCTTTGGGTCTCAGACATCCTTGGACTTTTGTGTAAACTAGCTCATGAAAAATCAGACCTTGCAGTCTTATGTGACTTAATGAATGAAGTCTCCTCTGTGCCAAACATAATTGGACTTTTGTTTGAAGCTCCCTATTTTGTCTGAGTGAAGTCTGTGTGTGTGCCACACTGGGTCTGCAGCTTACATTGGTGGACTATTGTGTAAACTAGCTCCTGAATTAACAGAAAAAAGCAATAATTAATGACTGTAATTTAAAACATACAGTATTTCCAACTGCAACCTGTTATCAGTATAGAGGTGTGAAAAAGGCCTCTTAAATCGTATGTTACTATGTAAGAATTAAATTACTAAGAAGGCAAAATAGAGGACTTGGAGTTTCCAACATTGAACATCTTGTGTGTGTATGTGTGTGTGTGGGGGGGGTTCAAAGGATCTAAAATCAGTCATGCAATAATAATAGGTTATGAATGATCTCTGTGCTTTCTAAAACACCAGGCACTTGGGGTAGTTAGGTGAACAGCTGTCAGTCTCCATGGTTACTAATCACTTAGGAATCCAGGATCCCTAATGGGCACACACATGGTCAAATAACAATTATACAATGTACAACAAGAATGCTGATCTCTGGTTGGTCAGTTGGCACCTCTTGCCCATTGTAAATTCTCCACAGTACCAATGGGAAGAGGTGTCATCCAGCCTCATGTAGTGCCGAGTGAGTATCACTCTGACCACTCTCACATCAAAAGTACTCACCGCTTTCTTCAATCTCACCCCTGAAAATTAACTTGTGCAACACTACCTTCTTGAATCCCTACTACTTCTCAAATAATTTTCTCATATCTGCTTCCTCCTGGCTCATCGCTCACATTTTTGCCATGTTCAGCTCCTCTCTGTTGTAATGTTTATCAAGCAACAAAACTCTGAACTCACCAAACACCACAGTTATTCACCATAAAGTACCCAATCTCCGCATTACGAAAGGAAAAAAAAAGCTGTTTTTCATTCAAAATAAAAAAAAAACAAAAAAACTACCACCTCAACAGGCAGTCACCCGGACCCAAACCTTACATCCTTTAAGCACTTGCAGCATTGCTTAGTCAGCAAATGACATGCTGCTCACTCCTATAACAGAAACTCACTCCCGCTGCTTCACATTACCAGTCCCAATACACAACGCCTTACTAAAAAAAGAAACAAAAAAAACACCATCACCAAAACAGAAAAAATTATTAAAGTCCCACTGCAGCTGTACAAACACAGCACCTTGCTCATTCCTCTTCCATACAGGGTAAGTCTCCTATATGTCTGTGTGTGTGTGTGTGTGTGTGTGTGTCTCTGTATTTCCACCTAACAGGGTACTATTTTATATACAAAGGAAAGATGTCCTACAGGATAGTATTAAAGAAATCTATTTCTTTTGGGAAAAGAAAATACGGTAATGTGAAATAAAAATCTGTACTTACTAGCCATTGTATAATAGCAATTTACCACAACAAGAGTGTGGGTCATGTTAGGATTTACAATGCCTGGTGTGTTTTACTCACTCGGCCTAACGGCCACGTGACCAAACGACACACCAGGCATTGTAAATCTTAGCATAACCTACACCCTTGTTGTGGTAAATTGCTTAAAATGCCACTGCAGTCAATCATGTGTGATCCCCAAAGCAAATCGAGGCCCTGTGGTCATCAAAGCATAAAGGTAGATAGGGCAAGTTTGTATGGAAATGCACACTAAGCTGAAGCTTGTTTCTAGGTGCTGCCTGAGAGCACAAGGAAGTCAAGTGTCAGTATCAGTGGCTCAGTAGGTAGCACACTTGCCTCTGAGGTTGGGAGATCAGAGGGCTGTGGGTTCAGTTCCCACATCTGGCACTTGAGTTAATATCCCAATACTGACACTGTAGTGCAGTACGAAGGGGGTGCTACACTTAGAAACATAGACTTTGATGGCAGATTAGGACCGCTTGGCCCATCTAGTCTGCCCATTTCCCTATCTACAGGATAAGCTGCAGATCCTATTCAACCAACAGCCTATTTCTTCCTACCCCCCTGCAAAAATTGCCTTATGTCTGTCCCATGCATTCTTGAATTATCTCACAGTTTTAGACCCCACAACCTCCTCAAGAAGGCTGTTCCATGAGTCCACCACCCTCTCTGTGAAAAAAATCTTCCTCACATTGCCCCTGAGCTGTCCCCCATCTTCAGATTGTGTCCCCTTGTTCTTGCACATCTCTTTTTCTGAAAGATACTACCCTCTTGGACTTTGTTGATTCCACTGACGTAATTAAAAGTTTCTATCATGTCCCCCCTCTCCCTCCTTTCCTGAAGGGTATACATATTAAGCTCCTTTAGTCTCTCCTCATATGGCTTCTCTTGCAGACTCTGCACCATTTTAGTTGCCCTCCTCTGGACTTCCTCCATCCTGTCTATGTCCTTGCTAAGATGGGGTCTCCAGAACTGGATGCAGTACTCCAGATGGGGTCTCAGCAACTGTCTGTACAGAGGGATAACAACTTCCTGTTTTCTGCTGGTGATGCCTCTCCCTATACATCCCAGTATCCCCCCAGCCCTCCCTACTGCCTTCTCACATTGCTTGCTAATGTTAAGGTCATCTGATATGATTACCCGGGTCTCTTTCCATTTTTGTTGTTGCTACTACCTCTCCCCCCATGGTGTAATCTTCCTCTGGGTTTTTGTTTCCCAGGTGCATTATTTTGCACTTCTTTGCATTGAATCCAAGCTGCCATACTTCTAACCATTCCTCCAACCTTGCTAAGTCCCTTCTCATACTTTCCACACCTCCTTGTGTATCAACCCTTTTGCAGATCTTTGTGGCATCTGCAAAGAGGCATACTTTTCCTTCCAGTCCCTCTGCAATGTCACTTATAAAGACATTAAAAAGGACTGGACCCAGTACTGCACTTCTGAGGTGCCATCTTTTGGATGAGACATTAAACCGAGGTCCCATCTGCCTGGATTGATGGTAGTTCAGGTGGATGCTAAAGATCCTATGGCACTTATCGAAAAAGAGTTGGGGAATTTTTATTGCAACCTCAACAACATATATACTGCACCTGGGAAATAAAAACCCAGGGGAAGATTACACAATGGGGGGAGAGGTAGTAACAACAACAAAAATGGAAACATAACCATGGAGACAAGCCATACAAAGATGAGGATACTGGACTTTAGAAGGGCTGACTTTGGCATAATGGGTGAATACCTGAGGAATGCATTAGCGAATGGCCAGAAAGGAGGGGTGGAAGAACAATGGAGAAAAATCAAAACTGCCATCATGAAGGCAACAAGCCTTTGTGTGAAACAAATAAAGAAAACAAAGCGGAATAAAAAAACACTATGGTTCTCAAAAGAGGTGTCAGGGAAGGTTAAGGAGAAAAAGGCTACATTCAAAAAGTATAAGGAATCACAGAAGGAGCACGACAGGGAACTCTATCAATTAAAGCAGAAAGAAGTGGGGAAGGCAGTCAGAAAAGCAAAGGCCCAAACCGAGGAAAAGATAGCCAACTCAGTTAAGAAGGGGGATAAAACCTTTTATAGGTACATTAGGGAGCATAGCAAGGTTAAGGGAAGGATAGTGAAGATTAATAAAGGAGAGGGGAGGTGGGCAGAGGGAGACAATGAGAAGGCAGAGATACTGAATGAATACTTTTACTCAGTATTCACAAAAGAAGAAGAAGAGGAGTTACCTAAACCAAACAATAGAAGCACTCTGGGAAGTGGGGTTGACGCCAGTCTGTTTACAGAAGTAAGAGACCTGAAAGAACTCTTAAAACTCAAGGTGAAGAAAGCAATGGGGCCTGACGGGATTCACCCTAGAATGCTAAAAGAACTAAGGGAGGACCTAGTGACACCACTGACCACACTTTTTAACAAATCATGGGAGAATGGGGTGGTACCTGAGTACTGGAGGAGGGCAGATGTGATTCCCCTTCACAAAAGTGGGAGCAAGGCAGAAGCAAGAAATTACAGACCTGTTAGTTTGACCTTAGTGATGGGGAAAATGATGGAATCACTTCTGAAAGAAAGAATTGTTGAGTACCTAGAGGCCAGCGGGGCACAAGACCCAAAGCAGCATGGATTCACAGCAGGAAGGTCATGTCAGATGAATCTAATCGATTTCTTTGACTGGGTGACCAAAGTAATAGACCAGGGAGGGGCTGTGGATATGACCTACCTAGACTTTAGCAAGGCATTTGACACAGTCCCACACAAAAGATTAATAATCAAGTTAGCCAGCCTGGGAGTGGGTCCCAGGGTGGTAGCCTGAGTAGCAAACTGGCTGCACAACAGGACACAGAAGGTAATAGTGAATGGAACACGTTCCAAAGAAAGGGGGGTTACTAGTGGAGTACCTCAGGGCTCAGTACTGGGTCCAGTCCTCTTTAACGTCTTTATAGGTGACATTGCAGAGGGTCTGGAAGGAAAGGTATGCCTCTTTGCAGATGGCACAAAGATCTGTAACATAGATGATACACAAGGGGGTAGAAAGGATGAGAAGGGGCTTGGCAAGGTTGGAGGAATGGTCAGACATATGGCAACTTAGATTCAATGCAAAGAAGTGCAAAGTAATGCACCTGGGAAATAAAAATCCAGAAGAGTACACAATAGCAGGGGAGGTACTAACAACAACAATAATGGAAAGGGACCTGGGGGTAGTCATATCAGATGACCTAAAGGTGGGTAAGCAATGTGAGAAGTCAGTAAGGAGAGCCAGGGGGATACTGGGATGCATAGGGAGGGGCATCACAAGTAGAAAAAGGGAAGTGGTTATCCCTCTGTACAGACAGTTGGTGAGACCCCATCTGGAGTACTGCGTGCAGTTTTGGAGACCTCATCTATGCAAGAACATAGATGGGATGGAAGCAGTCCAGAGGAGGGCAACTAAGAGGATGCTGGGGCTACTTCAGAAACCATATGAAGAGAGACTGAGAGAGCTTAATATGTATACCCTTGATGAAAGGAGGGATGGGGGGACATGATAGAAACTTTTAAGTACCTCAAGGGAATCAACAAAGTCCAGGAGGGTAGCATCTTTCAGAAAAAGAGATGTGTAAGAACAAGGGGGCACAATTTAAAGATAGAGGGGGGACGGCTCAGGGGTAATGTGAGGAAATTTTTTTTCATGGAGAGAGTGGTGGACACATGGAACCGCCTTTCTGGAGAGGTCGTAGGGTCTAAAACAGTGGGGGAATTGAAACATGCATGGGACAGACATAAGGCAATTATAGTGGGGGGTTGCAGGAAGTAGGCTGTTGGTTAACTAGAATCTGCAGCTTATCCAATAGGTAGGGAAATGGGCAGACTGGGTGGGCCAAGTGGTCCTTATCTGCCATCAAAGTCTATGTTTCTATGTTTCTGTGTTTCTATATACAAAGTAGTATGGCATTATACAAAAACATAAAAGTTGAAAACAAAAGAGAAAAAAAAAATAAGAACAGAAATAAGTATTAAGTCATACAGGAAATTCAAACATAAAGAAAACATTATCACCAAAACCACTTCCCTCCCCACTCAAGCAATAGGGGAATACATATTGAAATAATAGCAAAACAGAAAAAAAAATCAGTATTGCATCATACAAAATCAGAAAAAAAAGGAAATTCAAAAACATAAGGAAATATTGCAGCAGACATAATTAGCAACAAAAAAAAGGCAAATTAAGAAGCCTCCCACATCAGAATAGCAAAAAAAAAATGTGTGTGACAATGAAACAGAAAATACAAACAATACAGTGTTGCTTCACACAATTCAAAAACAGGAATGAAAAATAAGACATTACATCCTGCAAATATACAGCTAAAAAAACACTAACAGATCATGCCATAAGCGAAAAACAAAAGAGGCATGCTACAGTCTTCAAAAGACAGAAATCCTGGCTCTTACTCAGCAATGTATTAGGGAAAGGGGTGAATATCACAACCAATCCACCGAGCCCCATCGAGAAGTAAATAAAGAGGGAGAAAGCTTGTGACAGTCTTGTAATCGAAGAGTATTAATGGAGTTATGAACCATATAAAACAACCTTTCTACGGAAAAATAATGTTGCTGAATCGTAAGCCTACAGCGGTCAGACCAGATAAAAAATGTAAAACACCCAAAAACAACCACACGGTAACCCTATCATGTTAAGTCCACAAATTTGGCAAAATACCAAGACAGAAAATATCCAAAGTCATGCTATAAAAGGGGGATGATGGCCACTTCTAATGCACAAAAGACCAAAATTCTACAATGAAAGGGCAGTCACAAAATAAATGACCTATCGTCTCCACTGTTAGGGGACAGGTATCTGGTGGACAATAATGATCAGAAAGCTGTTTATGCTTTAAATTCCCCCTCACATTCAGCTTGCCATGGACAGCAATAAAACATCCCACATATAATAAGGGATGCGTGGTGAAGTCAACATGTGTCTCATAGTATGCTGCAGTGGCATATCGTATAAATCAATGTGGGCCAAATCATGGAAAAATTTACGTATAAGAAAAGCATACAGCTCTTTTCTACAAAAGGAAGTAATATGATCTTTCGTAATACCCCACAACTTAATTTTTCCAAAACAAACTTTAAATGTAAGTGGAAGCTGAGCTATAGAATGTTGTCTGGGTATTGGAGAATGTACTGACCAGAAATCAAAAACTGATCCTAAAGAATCCAAAAGCCACGTTGTCCACTGTGAATCCCTCTTGACTAATAAGGGTCATATATTGGAATACAAAAACATAGTAAAAAAGAAAACAATAGGGTGAATCATGTTTAAACCCCCGGATTTCCTCTCTTGAAACAATATACTCCTTTTAATCGGGTTTAATCTATTACCCCAAATACAGAAAAAAAAACAGTACATAGAAACATAGAAACTTTGAAGTTGATGGCAGATAAGGACCGCAAGGCCCATCCAGTCTGCCCATTTCTTTTTCTACCTTATAAATGTGCCATCGGCCTTTGCTCTGTCAATGGCCTATCTATTCATACTCATCTGTATTACTCCATTATGCCTATTCCATGACTGTTTGAAGCCCTGCACTGTATTCATATCCACCACTTCCTGAGGTAGGCCGGCTCAGGCATCCACCACCCTTTCTGTGAAAAAGAACTTTCTCACATTACCCCTTAATTGGCTTCCCTCTAATTTCATGCTGTGTCCTCTTGTCCTGCTATTTTTCTTATACTGAAACATGTTAGACTCTTTCACCTTGTTAATACCCTTAAGGTGCTTGAATTTTTCGATCATATCACCTCTCTCCCTCCTTTGCTCTAGGGTATACATATTGAGCTCTGTTAATCTGTTCTCATATGTTTTCTGATGCAGTGCCTGCAACATTTTGGTTGCCCTTCTCTGGACTGCCTCAATTTGGTTAATGTCCTTGTGAAGGTGTGGCCTCCAGTACTGCACGCAGCACTCCAGATGGGGCCTAACCAGTATCTTATAAAGAGGGATTATTACCTCCCTCTTCTGACTTGTGATGCCCCTACTAATACACCCTAACATCCCCCTAGCCTTCCCTACTGCTTTAGTGGTCTGCTTGGATGATTTCAGGTCATCAGTGATGATGATGCCAAGTCTCTTTCTTCCCTTGTGACTGCCAACAACTCCCCTCCCAGCCTATAGGTGGCTTCAGGGTTTCTCTTCCCTATGTGCATGATTTTGCACTTCTTTGCATTGAACCCCAATTACCACTCTTCCAACCATTTTGCTAGTTTATCCAGATCTCTTCTCATTCTGCCCACCCCATCTGGATCATCTACTCGGTTGCAGATCTTGGTGTCATCTACAGTCTGACAAACCTTACCCTCCAGTCCATCTGCAATGTCACTGATGAAGATATTGAAGAGGACTGGCCCCAGGACTGATACCCGAGGTACCCCACTTGTGACTTGCATCTCTTCTGACTGTATACCATTTACCACCACTCTCTGTTTTCTGCCTGTCAACCAGTTTGCCACCCAGTTGACCAACTTCTGACCCACCACCTCCCAATGGTGGTACTACAACATTCCCATGTCGAGTTCCAAGAGGCAGCTGATTCCCACCCACCTCAGATACCCCAGGAAGTGGAATGGCAGGGTCAGCAATCCAGTATCCTGAATCCAATTGTATCCAACCCACATCAATGCGTGCCTTCTGAGGAGACCAGGAGCTAGTACCTTGTACAAGGTTAGGGCTCGGGGTCTGGAGCGGGGAAAAATGTTCCCCAGAAACAAAAGGGAGCTGAGACTTGAGTACCTTGGATCTCATACCTGGTAGACCTGAGGGAGAGTCAGCTTCAGACCTTTTCTGCTTTCAGAAGTCATCTTCGGCTTGTAACTGTGCCTTTTGAAATTCAGCCATAGTGTCCTGTAGAAGTCGACTTTTCTGTTCAAGATGACTGTGAACATCCAAAGAGTGAGCAGAAAGGGAAATTTCATCCTCCAGTAAACCAGCGCCAATGGGCAAGTTAGGAGAAGAAATGACAGGCTCAACTAGAAATCTTGGGTCCTCATGAAAAAGTGAACTACCAGTGACCTCCGCACCATCAGGCAGGGACGCCTGCGAGAGGGTATCAGTATCTCCTTGGCCACTGTCAAGGTACATTCCAGCTAACCATTCCCTTGAAATTGATCTGCAGGTTCTGGCTCTCAGACATCTCATCACCACCACCACTGTCAGCATCCATCTGAAGATCACACAAAAACTCAGCCGGCTCCACAGCGCCCACTGCCGACAGAGTAGGGAAATTTTATTCAAAATTCAAAAGCATAACATCAGATAGTACAATAAAAAAGTAATTCACAAATAATATACAATTGATAAAGAACTCAGCACTTACATAAATTCACACAACTTTACAAATTTTTCTTTTACATTTACTGGACTCTCTCCTCAAAGTTAACCATTGATAAAACAAAATCCCATACCTGAAACTTATTTCATTCTTTTGTGCAAAAATACTACTTATACTGTATACTAATTAAGGAAAAAAATAGGTAGACAAATGAGGTATAGTTTAACCCACCCACCCCACATTTTTCCACAATATAGAGCTCACTTCCTGTCCTAGTGAGCGACATTCATATTCATATAACTTATCAAAATTTTCTTGTATTTGAAACAAAACTTCCTGCTGAGTGACTTCTTTGTTTTGCAGCATCCGTAGGCATCTTGCATTCCATAAGGACCATTTCAGGCAAGCTAAAATGACATAAACAGTACTCATTTTCCATTTAATCCATGAAGCAGGGATTTGCCCTAACACCAACATATCATAATCCATATTTTGAAAAATACTTTCTCCCCACCAGCTAGAAAGTAGATTCCAGAAACCCTGAACATTTACACAATCAAAATATAGATGTTGTACAGTTTCTGTTTGATCATGACGAAGTTTTCCGCATCCTCTCTCATTAACCTGTTTATGTTTTTGGTTGCCCCTCACATTGTATCTCTAATGTCCACACAACCATATCATATCTTGCATCTTCAAAGGAATTCTAAGGTCCACAATACTGTTTAGTAACATTTCCACATTAATCGTTGCAGATACCTGAAACAAAGGTTCCTCTAGATACCATTTGTTTAACAGAAATCTATAAAAAAAACTTTTTCTCATGTCCCAAAACCAACCTAACTCAATTTTCCAAGTCCTTATGTATTTTAATGTAGTTTGTATATTCCTCGGAAGTGCTTTCTCTGGAGGATGCCATTTATCTCTACCCCATGCCGTCAGAAAAATCGGTTCCCACAATCGCATATTCAAAACCCCCATACCCTTGGATTCTAATACTACTGGGCGAATTGAACTAAAAAAGAAATTCCCCAAAAAATATAACAATGGCTGAATCATATTCAAACCCCCCCACTTTCCAAGCCCTATATGTGTGGGATCTCTTAACAGGATTTAACCTGCTACCCCATAAAAAAAGAAAAAAAGGCCCATAACCTTCGAATGTAAGCTAAATGGTAACGGAAAAATATGTGAAATATATAAAAAGATGGGAGCTACATATGCCCTTAGCAAATATACCTCCTTCTTCCGTGACATTTTCCAAGAAAGCCACAATTTAACTTTAAGATTAGCCTGATCATATACCACATTCCAGTTCTTCACTTCAGATTCTCGAGAGCCAAAGAACACACCTAATATTTTGATTTCCTCATTCGTCATTAAGATAGGATATCTCTCCACACTTTGTGCAGCTCCTAATACTAAGATCTTACTTTTTCCAACATTAATCCTAATTCCAGTAGTTCCACAAACAGACTCTATTATGTTTAAAATCTGTTCCCCAGATTCTAAATCAGCAATCGTAAAAACACAGTCATCTACATAAGCTGTGACTTTCTGAAAAATAACCCCATTCTTATTTACAATAGCTTTAATGTCTGTATCTTTACCAATAATCCGAAGTAAGGGATCTAAACCAAATACATACAACAGTGGGCTCATCAGACATCCCTGTCTAACAGCATTTTTTAAGCATGTAGGTATTCCTAGATGCCCATTCACCAAAGATGTGACCTGAGCTTCAGTATACAGTGTCTGCAATAGTGCCGAAAACATTTCTGGAACCCCATAATGCTGTAATACTATCCAAATATGTTCCTGCTGTACTGAATCAAATGCTGTTTCATGAGCTATAGTTAGCAAATAACCATCTAAGTTCATGTTTAAGCTTTGATCCACTACTTCCCTAATAAAGGTTAAATTCTGGACACCATTCCTACCAGGTATAGCACAAGTCTGTGTAGAAACAATAATAGATTTTGCAATTTTTGCTAAACGATTAGTCAAGATTTTGGTTAAAATCTTATAGTCAGAGTTCAGTAAACTTAAAGGCCTCCAGTTTTTAATATTTTGTGGATCCCCCTTTTTATTATAAAAAAATCATAATTCCTTCTTTCACACTAGGTACCAACCTGTTTTCTTCCCATATAGCAGTAAAAAGAATCTGTAACCAGGGAGCCAGAACATCACAATAGCATTTATAGAAATCATTAGATATGCCATCTATTCCTGGAGTAGATTGAGGTGTTAATTTAGAAATAGCATCCTTAATTTCTGTGATAGATATGGGAACTACTAAACATTGCACATCTTCAGAAATTAACTGTGGAATGTCCAGTTGTTTAACAAATAAATCCGAATGATCCACCCTATCTTTCTGAAAAGTAGCTTTAATGTGCTCTTGTATTAACAATAAAAGCCCATTATTGTCTGTTATTAATGCTCCTGAGCTATCTTTTAAATCTGTCATTACTAGATGTTGTACCCCATGTATGCCTAAATCATATGGATTCACCTGCTTTTTTGTACCCCTAGTTTGGTATTTTTGCTGTTGAGCCACCCTATCTTCTGACACTTTCAAATGTTTATACATTTTTTCTTTGCTTGTTTGCAACTGTAATGTGACATCATAATTTGAGTCAACAGCCTTGGATAATAATTGCATATACTTTGCTCTTAGTCCTAAATACTGGATATATTTACTTCTGGCTTTTGTCCTAGTGATACCTATATAGAGATACTTCAGGTCTTTTTTTGTATCCTCCCACCATTCAATGGGACTATCATATAAAAACGAAATATCTGCTGTCAACAAAAAAAACTCTTTCAAGGAGTCTTGCATGCTTTTCTCATGCAAGACTGCTATATTCATTTTCCAGTAACCTCTTCCCATAGCAACCTGCTGTAAAGACCACAAATCTAGTTTAACAGCCACATGATCTGAGGTCTCTAATGGAACAATTCCTACAGCCTGACAAGTAGCCCACTTAGATACAAACCAAAAGTTGATTCTTGTAGATAAGTGACCCCTATAAAAGGTATGCGGTGGAGTCTGCTGTAATAAGTCATAAACATCACATGAGTTATTATTTGTTAATATTTTAAGCAGTGCATTAGTGTCACTATATAATTTAGTAGTAGTTCTCCCCAATCTCTATTTGATAGACCACAATTAAAATCCCCTCCCCATACCACTAACTTTGAGGTGTGTAAATATGGTTCCACTCTTCTAAACAGGGAAGACTGTTCTGCCTTTAATTGAGGAGCATAAATATTAATTATTCTATACGTCCCTTCTCCCAAGACTACATCCAGTACCATGGCTCTACCAGGCTGAACATCACAGAGCTGCAAGACTTGCACCTTTACACTTGAAAATAAAAATCTCAGACCAGAACAAGGTTCCTCACCCAACGACCAGAACAAGGTACCACAGGGCCAATCTCTTTGAGCTTCTTTCACCTCTGCCAATGTATGTAATCTCGTATCTTGTAGCAACACCAGATGACTTTTCCCTTCCCTAAGACTAGCAAAGGTGACCTGCCTTTTTACCAAAGACTTAATACTATTCACATTAATAGTGATAAAAGAAATAATGGCTGCCATTTAGAGGATAGAGGGAGAAATAGAAAATTAGCAACAAGAGATCTTGATGTATATTTAATCATAGTCATCTTTTCTTTTTACACTTCCTGGGCTTGGGTTGTACCGTTGGACCACAGTCAATGTTAATATCAGCCTCTGAAGAGGCTTTGGATGATAAGTCTGAATCATGACTTTCATCTTCTCCATCTTGCTCAAATAACATAGTATATGAATTATGTACTGGTAGACCATCCGGGACTTTAGCCCCCTGTGGAGAGTCTATGGGAGGCTTCCGTGGTTTTGACCTAGTGACTCTCTGAAAAATGTATTCTTGTTTTGCAGCAGGGGGAGGCATAGAATTACCCCTACTTCCATTTCCATATGTTGTACCACAATATCCTGTTCACAAGGTTCCAACACAACTTGGGCTGGGGGATCACATAGCTCAGTAACATCCTCTGTGTTTAAGATTGTGTCCATCTCCTCAATGTTTGTTACAGATTCCATATCACCAGGCTGAGGTGCTTGTATCTCTTCATCCTGAGATTCTACTACTGTAGTGGGCACTTTGCAGAATCGAGGCACTCTAGGGGGCATAGGATCCCTATTTGGTGTTGTATTTAGACATTCTGACATACGTAACTTCTCTTTTTGAGCTGTGGTCACATAAGCATCCTGCTCAGCATGAATAGCTAGGTCTCTACTATTATGTGAAGCCCATGAACAGTTCTGAAAAGTGTGACCCTGCTCATCACATAAGTTACAGCTCAGTGGTTGTTGACACTGGGCCCTATAGTGCCCCACTTCACAACAAAAGCCACATTTCTGTTTGTAACAGTCATTGCTTAAATGCCCAACATCCCAACATTTAAAGCATGTTCTGGGCAGCCCTGGGTAAAAGATTACTCCACAATCTCGACCCAGAAAAAACAATTAGGCAGGTGTTTGGTTAAACCATGCTCCAAGTTTAACACTACCTGGTATTTCCATCCTCCAGTGCATAATTGTTCATCGACTAAAATAGGTTCTGGATACCCTTTTACTGTGCAATGCTGTTGCAGCCAGTAAGTGATATCTGCCACATTCACCCCTTTGTTTCTAAATAGAACTGTTATTTTCTTCATAAGAGGTTTAGTCAAAGGGATTGCTAAAAAGGGTTTCCACAAAGGAGAAAATTTCAGCAACTGGTATTGCTTCCAAAAATGTTCTAGGCCAGCAGGGTGTTTAAAATTGATATCAAATACTGAATCCCCTGGAACATGTATAAGGGCATGCACCTCATATGCATAGTATTTCATATTATCCTTTAGAAAGGCCCTTCCCACAAAGTGCCTATCAGGAACATCTGAAATGTTGCCGCTGTTTCTTCTCATAGCTGGCTCTGATAAGTGTCTGGTGTCTGGGTGAAAGAGATGATCTCTAATTTTACCATGCCACACATTATCAGACATCAGTAAGGGAGCCTCAGGCCCTATCTGTGTGTTAGGGGCTGCTGCTGTCTGCCTAAAAGGAGCAGTACCGGCCAAGTCAGCTCCTGAAGAAATCGGTAGGCATGGTTCTATTTCCTTCCCATCCATATTTTTTATGGTCACTAATAAATCATTTGAGGTATCGGGCTGAGAGATTATATGTTGTACTAAGGGAGTATGCTGACCTGGAGTCAAATTAGAGCCTTCACTCAATTCTGTGTTAGGAATAATTACTCCTGAATAGGAGGATTTACCAGTAATACTTGTTCCAGGAAAATTTGCATTCCAACCTGTGCCTGAAGCATTTTTTCCCACCTGGCCGCTATTAGTGCTGAGGAGACTCAATCTGCAGAGCTAGAACAAGGCCCCAATAAAGGCCTTTCAGGAGTGGGGAGTGCACTAACCAGAGAATTACAGTCTGTGTTGGGGATCTGTAATCGTGATTTGAGATTCTTTCCTGCTCCCTCCTTACTACTAAACTTCTTTCCCCCTCCCATGGAAATCCCTATTGAGAATGTAATCTGTGACGAGGGGTCAGGTTCCCCACTATCTGTTGTTTTAAATGAAGATACTTCACTTATCTGAGATTGTACTTCTGCAGCCTGTGGAGATATTTCAGTGCCTGATGTTTGTACAGAATTTTTATTACTTTGCTCAAACGTAGATGCAAGAACAGCCCCCAGAATTTGTATGCTAGTTACATCAGGAGAGACATCAGGAAAGACATTATTCGTACTGACAATCGGCAGCTCCTCTGCCTCTTTCGAATCTTCTACGCATATATCATTCTCCATGTTACTCACTTCTGTTTCCTGTATTAGAGCTATGTGCAGCTCTTCCTGTTTTCATAATTCCTCCTGCAGTTACATTCTTGTTTCCACATAATTCTTCTCAGCCATTTCCAGTCATAACCGAATATCAGCTGCTTTTTCCTCACAGGTAGCTTTCTGATTGGAAATTTCGGTACTGGTTCCTGACTCAGGGGCTTTCTCTAAGTCAGCATTCAAACCTTCCATACTTTCTTTCGTTAAAGTGTACAATTCCTCCACAGTAGCTTCGGCCTCCATTATAAAATCCAAAATAGGGAGGACTGAGGAGGAGACCTCTCCTCAGCTGTCCACATGTCTTACTCTGTCAAAAGCTCACACACTCTGATTGATATCTTTCAGCAACACAACACCCTCTAGCAACAAAAGTAGGGGAAATGTCCCCTGTGTCCTGGCCAAATTTCTCCCATTCACTAAAAATACCACCAACAGCTTAATCTGGTTCAGTTTCAGTTGCTTCTGTATCCCGCACCCCTGGTCACCCCTGAAAAAGGGAGTTTTAGGCCAAGTGGGCTTACTGGGTCGACAAAATTCAATAAAATAAAATAAAGTGACTTGCTCAGGATCACACAGTGTGCAAGAGGGGATTGACAGGATTCGAACCCAGGTATCCAGATTTGTAACTTACTGCCCTTAACCATTACCATATACTGTGCTTTTGAACGGCAATGTAGAAAACACTAAAATGAAAAAAAAAACAGACTAAACAGAACTTTGAAAACAAAGATGATTTGTGATAAACAGAAACTATATTGGAAATGTCATTTTATCAATGCTGCTGCTGCATTAAAACTCCCAGTGAGGGGTGGAACATGCACTTGGCAGCAGAGCCAAACTGCAGTTTCTAGTTAAATAGCTTTAGATTTCTAGTTAAATGGCTTTAGATACAGGTTGGGGGTGAAGCAGATACAAGGGCCAGTGGCATCAATTAAAACCACACAGACAATGGTCAGAGCCAACAACAAGGCAGGCAATCAGAATAGTTGCCATACAAAGACACCAATATGTTAAAAAAAAAATTAAAAACCGTTCTGATGGGATGCTTACCCCAAAATCATAGTATTTTACATAGATGTACAGTGGTTGTTATACATAAGTTGCTTGGTACTGCGGTATATTTCAGCAAGTGCTGTGCACCGATCATTATTACCCAGTGGCATACCAAGCATTAAAACAAGCAGTACTGAGGTATGCCTCATTGAGGTGTCGGTAATGCCTTAAGTGCAGAGTTCACTGAATAGCATTCACATTACATGCAGCATAAATGCACCAGATGGCACTGTTTTAGTTAAGTTGATTATGCTGTTTTGCAAGTTTCTTCCAGGTGGCACTGCAGTTCACAGTCCACATCATACAGTGATTGTATTCTAAGCAACTAAGCTCCCCCTCCCCAAAGCACCAGTACACGCTTGTATGCTGAGATTACCCATCCTGAAATGTCCAATATGATCTTTGGCTTCTGGATTTTCTATTAATTGATTAATTACACTGTCAAAATATGGTCACATGATCAGGTCTTACTTCCTTTTCTGCCTCCCCAGTTACTTTCTTTCCGATTGTTTACTGATGGCCATCTGATTATTTCTAATCTAATTTATAGTTCCTGACAGGAAGCACTGAGCAGTAACTGCTGTGTCCTTTGCCATTCATTCATTTGATCTCCTCATGGCGGTGGTGTTTCTACTGTGGTTGTCGATCAGTTATTACCATCTTGAAAAAAAAAATCATATATACTAAATAGTGGTTGAATGGGGTGGTGGGGCAGACCTCACTCCCTGATACAGTAAATTATATTGTGTTTTTTTGTTATTATTCTTTATAGTTTAGCCACTGTGCTCCCACACTGATCAGAATAAATACAGGGTGAGAGTTCAAGTCCCACCATCACATATGACCACAGATTAGAACATGTCTATTTAACATCAGAACATCACCAAAAAGGATATTTTTCTGGTTTCATTTAATGCCCAACTAGTGGTAACTGACTGACTACCACAGTGTTAAACACTACCACCATGAGAAGATCAACTTAATGAATGGTGAAGAGCATGGTACTTGCTGCTCTGCTGATCCTGTCCGAAAGTCAAAGTAAGACAAATATTTTTTAATAAATAGTTTTGAAGAATTACATTAGACTGTGGAAATGGAATTTGCATAGGTGGCATGTTGCAATGGTTCCTCTTCACACCAGGTACCAAGTGTCTAGGTGTATGAAGAAGTTTGTGATTACAGTATGTGGCCATTTTCATCCATAATGGAAGATATAGTAAAATTAGCTTGTTGAGCTTTTAGTTGCCCAGGGGGACATTTATCTTGATTTTCCCCTATGGTATAGTATTTATTTCTGGAATATCAGATGTGTCTCTCGACTATTTCTGTGATTAACTGGTTATATTTTTCCTTTAGAATTAGTAAATCTTGCATCTTGCTTGGATCTTTAGTGCTCATGTGGCTAGTTCCCTTAGCTGAGATTTGGTTCTCTAATTAATTTAGATTCTTATTCCATTGTTTATTTCTCCTGATCATATTACAGCCTTAAGTGCTTCCCACCATTAGATTACTGATGTTTCATTTATGGAATTAAACTTAAAATAATTATCTATTTATGTTTTGATGAATTGCTGATATTCTTTATCCTTTATAATATGGGGTCCAGCCTAAAGCATCATCACATCTTATTCTAATTAAAACTGAAGCATAATCTGATATGAAATTACTTCTGTATTCTGTTTGCATAGTTTGAAACATTAATGATTTTGATATTAAAAAATAATCTAGAGGTAAGTAGTTTTGATGCACTGGAGAGAAGTAAGAGCAAGACCTATGCGAGGGGTGGCAATGATGCCAACTATCTATCAGATCCAAATCTTGCAAAACATTGAGGATTTTTTTTGTGAGTGATGTTATTGTAGTGGTACAATTAGATAATCTACCTAAATCAGGGTTCAAAGCGATATTTAAATTGCCTGCTCTGATATAAGGTAATGGGAATGAGGCTATCAATAAGAATAGCTCATCACAAAATTGTGGCATGTTCTCATTAGGACCATATTCATTGACTAGTGTATATTTAGTACCCTGCCAGTTAATTTCACAGATGATATATCTCCCACTAGTATCCAGGATCGATCTTCCAATTGTACAACCAACATTTTTACTAAACATTAAAGAAACCCCTCTTAAGTTATTTTTGCATGGAACATTCAAGCCATCCCTCCATCTTTTAGAGTAATATATAAAGTCCACTTGAAGTAAGTGTGTTTCCTGGAGAAAAATTACATTTATTTTATTTTTATTAATATAATTAAAACTTTTTCAACCCTTGTTTCAATCCTGTAGAGCTCTGACATTCCAAGATAAAAAAATACAACTGGTTAGCCATCTTGTTTCTTGATAAAAACTGCTGAGACAAATCTATGCTGCCAAATGTTAAGTTTTGAATGCCATTCAATATATATTCCAACTGTGTCCAAAATGTTATTTATCAAACAACAGTAACCATGGATTTTGAGACTAGCAAGTAGCACGTATCTAACTACCCCCCCAACCCTTAAGAAACTCTCACTGGCCTCATCCAAATCCACTGTACTGATTAGGAACCAACCTATCTAGAATTGTGTAAACGATCAATGAAACACACATTTTTATAGTATAGTTGATTTGCAAACTATAAAATTTAAAGATTTCAATTACTATTATGCAATCTGGTAACCTAAGCCATGTGACTCCTAATCATATGGTTCCTCTGATTAGATGGAAGTGCCCTTCCATCTATGTTAACCCTGATACTGTAACAACCACAGTGTGGCCCCACACCTACCTTCTAAAACAGATGCTCCCCACTCTGTATATGTTGAATTACTGTATATACATTTATCTTGTCCCCTTTTTATGGTGCCCATTCTGTGCTTCAAAACAAGCAATATGCAGTTTTAAAACAGATTCACACTTGTTTACCCCAAGTTGTTACAACTTTTCTCATCTCCTTTTAACAGTTTTAATCCCCCTTTCATTTCCCTTCCAGCACACACCTAGCTACATTTCTTGATTATTTTTCCTAAACATTTGCACTTTAAAACAACATTCATACTGTCTCTATCCCTCCTTTGAGTACAGGACAAGACTTTGTTGTCACTAGATAACAATTAAAAACAGAGACCTACAATAACTGTTATGTTCCTAGATATCACTTAAAGATAATGAGTTATCAGACATATATGAAAGGGAAAAAAAAAAAGACAACTGGGGGGAAACCCTGTGGGGGGTGGTGATGGATTATCCAGCCATCTTAATTAACCTTTGCCAATACTTTAATTAAATTACTCGACTATTCCCTAATCGGGGATTAAGTTAAATTCAGTGTATTGTGTCTTGTTCATTATAAACAGAAGAGTGATTTATCAGTTAAAGGTATTATGTTCTGCTTCAATCTATAGGGGTATTTGTTGGTTCTGAACTTGACTGATGTTCATGTTGGAATTTCTCTGTCATTTTTGGGTCAGGAAACACCTGTGGCTTCCCTATCGTGTAAAATTTTATTCTGCCTGTAAGTAGGAAAAATAATTTGCCATTCCTTTGCTACAAGATAGTTTTGACCTTGCAAAATTACTTCCTAGACTGCAATGTTAAATGAAAAATCAGGGTATGCTGAAAACGTAAACATTTCTGTAATTAAACCTTGGTTGATTCATGCAGCTCACGATCTTTGAAGTTGTGAGGTTTGACATATACAAGATGAGAGAAACGTCTTGGTTGTGTTTCAGTATGACTTCTCTCCCCCCACCCCTGCCATGTGGGCCTGATCAAGACTCATTTTTTACTCAGGGTGTTTTAGGTTTATGGCAAGTGTGACTATTTTTTCAAAATAGGGGACAGGGATGGGAGGTGGTCACCTGTGCCTTCAGCTCTTTCTGGAATTCTGATAAGTTTTACATAATTTCTGCATGAACGATCCTGTAGGTCAGTTACATTTTGTTTTAATTCCTGCATTTGTTCCTTCAAACCCTTGTATCTGAACATATTGGGTGGATTTTATCTTCTACAGTATGTGGTGATGGTTTGGATTAATACACGTTCCCATTGCTGATGTCTGAGCCTCAAACATATAAGTAGTTTAGGCCTGCACCAGTGCGTCTTTGGACACATTACGCCTGTAGAATGAGTAAACACAGGCCAGTCTTGTCTGATCAGACAGCTTGTCACTAGAGTTTATTTTTCAAACTAAAATTTTACAAATGAGTAGTCAAATGATTTCCTCCAAATGTTCATCAATGCAGCATAAAAATTAACTAGCTAAGTTTTTGGTGGCATTAGTCTGTGCCTCAAACCTCACAGCCTTCTTATGAATATTGGTTGTTACCTATGGTCAAGCTGAACCACTGATCATAGTTTACTTCGACAAAGTAATTCTGCTTGTTTACTTTGTAAACTGTAGCTTTGAGTCTTGGAATAACATTCAAACTTACATGGCAGCATTTGTGAACTATGCACGGAGCTAGTATTTGCCAGATAACACTAATGTTTCTTTCCATCTCATGATTGGCAGATAACATCAGTAGGTGGTGTGGTACAACTGTGGGAAGGGGGAATCAATGCTGACACATTAGGAGAGAAGTCATTGCAAAAAGTTTGAATGCTCTATTTATATATGGTGATTAGGCAGCAATAAACAGTTTATGTGTCAGATGGCTTACAGAGATGTGTAATATCACTACACAACACCAAACTATAAAGGGAACAGTGCTGTACTCACTACCATCATGTCACTTGCGGCTACTAAATTAATTTGTAAATTGTACACTACTCACTTAGCAACTGGAGGACACTTCTGTCAGGCTCTGTCTCAGGACACTCAGGTTTATTCATCTTGAGCAGTGTGATAGTGTTGTTAGTTGTGGGTGGGGTGAAGGGGTGGTGGCAAGTGTACCTCAAGCTGTCAAAATGCACCTTTGTACCGATGAACAGCTTGCCATCTGTCTCGGTGGGGAATGGACATTCAGCCAGCATAGATGTGTTATTCTAATAGAGAGCTAACAGAAACAAGACTGATGAATTATGAGTAAATGTCTACTTCATGACTGCGGGGGTATATGGATGTATAGCTGAGACTAAACTCATAAGAACAGGTAAAACTCCAATGACCTGAGAGAGAAGTCATAAGAAATGGGGCACCAATTGCACTCACATACCATGCCAGGTTCTTCTTTTCTCTCTCTTTCTCTCTTTGTGCTGGATCACTATAGAAAGATAAACTATGAGGGAGAAAAGGTCTGATATCTTTCCTTGCTGTGTTGGAGGGTTGGGGGAGGAGTCCACATCATCTTCCTGACCACAGTCTACTGTCTGCCATACACACCTCTGACATGCCTTTCTGTTGTAATGGCACTGGTGAACGTGGGCACTTTCCCATCTTCATGTATGATACTAACTTGTTTCATGAACATAGATAGCTGCCTGATACGTCTCACATTCTCTCTCTCTCTCTTTTTGCCGGATAACTGACTGACATAAAACCAGTTGTCCAAAATGGTCTGCTCTATGACACAAAAATTGAAAAGTGACCAGTTCTGACATAGTTGCCCAGTGTGTGTGTGTGTGTGTGTGTGTGTATGAGACAGGGTAATGGCAAAGAACATTGTGCAACACAGTCCCGCTGAAATATGTTATTCTATTTTTTATTTTATCAGAAACAAATAATGAAGTCAATGAAAAAACACGGGGGGGAGGGTTATTAAGCAGATTCCAATATTTATTTATTTTTTCCTAAAAAGATCACCTCACTGAAACTTATTGTGTCCAATTTCACCTCTGATCAGTTGAAACTGGAAATTAGACTATAGCTATACTGCTTGCCTATAAAGCTTAAGAAGCAATAAAGACAATACATTTTCAATAACACATTGACACTATGACAAGTGCACAATTAGGCTGTGTGCAAGAAGAGATTTTTTTTGCTATGATTCAAGATTAGCCTGTAACTGCACAGAACACATGAATGAAGATGTAATGATTTGGCTCAACATCCGTTCACACCTTCCTGAGCCAGCACAGAATGTTTGGAATTGTAACTGCTTAAGCTTCCCCCCAGTATGAATAAAACTTGAATAGCATGATCAAATATAACATATTCAGAAAAACAAAGAGAGGTTGCATATGGAGTAGGTGCCAGGATAAAAAAAACATGTAGCCAAGCAAGAGAAAAATCTCTGTTGTTAGCCTTGCTTGTAGAGCAGAAATCAGCTAACTAGAAGAAGCTACCATTTTCTTACTAATTTAACACTTCTATCTCAGCAGGACTCAGTGTCTGTTGAGGTTAAGCAGACAGATACTTATTAGAAGTAGAATGGGTCTTATTTAGGGTTAAAAAAAAAGAAAAGAAAGAAAGTCAGTATGTGTTCTGTGCTGGGAAGGGTGCTATATCAACTTACTTTGTTAAATCAGTAGGAGGAAAGAGAGATTAATTGGGGATGTGGCTTAGAAAATATAAAAGCAGGTGACTCAAATTAAAACTTCCTGTTGCTAGCCTTTTTTCTTACTAATTGCCCTGCATCCCACCCACCTACCCTACGTCAGTTCTACGTTTATAGTCACTGGATTTGACTGACAACAGGAACTTCTTGTTTGGCAGTAGGAAGTGAAGGATCATAAAGAAACATTGGTTTTGACAACCCTAAAGGAGAAAATTAGCTCGCTCTCCCCCCTCCCAACTGCTTGTGGTCTGACATTGAGCAAGGAAGAAGGAGCCTACAGAAGAATATAGGATGTTGCTGTCCCAGAACAGGAAGGGTGAGAGTTGTAAGGAGAGGAGAGAGTAAGCATACAGAGAAACAGGAGAGGGGACACAAAATAAGACATAATAGGAGTGATGCAGTGCAATGGCTGTGGGGCAGCAGTGTTCCGGGAGAAATTCTGGAGACTGCGATGCTGCCCTATTTGCAGACACCTCTCTGGTTTGAGGGAGGAGGTTGTCCATTTCCAGGCTGACCTGGCTAGGATTCGTGAAACCTCCTCCCCCACCCAGGGACCACCAGGGCCAATGCCACTACCTCAGTGGTTGCCAAGAAAGAGGAGAGGCTGGACCAGGGTGGGCTCAGGGAGGGAAAAGGTGATGTAACAGAGTTGCATCCCTCCAGCTGTACCTCTCCACAATTCATATGCTCTTCTGGTGGATAGTGGTTCCTCTACAGTGGCACCTGCAGTGGAGACCAAGGAGGATTCTGGGAACCTTCAAAAAGGAGACCCACAGGGGAAGGAAACAACTCATGGTGGGGGACTCAATCATTAGTGGGGTAGAAATGGGGAAGGAAGGGGAGAGGGAGGTAAGGTGCCTGCCTGGTGCCACGGCTTGGAGGGACAGGAAGCAAATCCTCAGGATCATGGGAGCAGCTGCATGAGGGAGGGAGCTGGATGTCATTGTCCACCTAGGGACAAATGACCTGACTAGGAATTGGATCAGAGCAGTGCAAGAGGAGTTTGTAGAGTTGGGAAGGGGCCTTAGACAAGTAGCGAATATGGTAACCTTCTTGGAGTTGCTGCCTGTCTATGGCAAGGGTGATGCTGGGGTACTCCTCAACAGGGAATTCAATGAATGGTTGAAAAACTGGTGTGGAGCTCAGGGTTTGGCTTCACTGGGGACTGGGGAGCCATCTGGAGGGATGCAGACCTATATTAGCGCGTTGGTCTGCATCTGTCCAGGGGGGAACCAGGATCCTAAGTGAGAGGTTTAAATGCTTCATTGGCAAGCATTTAAACTAGCCAAGGGGGAGGCACTGAAAAGGAGCAGGGAAATTTCAGCCTCCCCCAACAAAACACAGTAATTAGTGAGGTAAACACCAAGGTAGAGAAGTCATTAGGGAGCAGGACAGAGGTAAATGTAAGAAAAGGCAAAAGCAGTAAGGACAGGAATGGGACTAAAAGGGGTAAGGCAATCAAAAGCGGAGGGTGATGAGTACCAGTGCCCATAGTCTGTGTAACAAGCTTCCTGAACTAGTGGCCTTGATGGAAGAGGGTTGCCTGGATATTATGGCAGTCACAGAAACATGGTACACAGAGAACCATGACTGGGATGTCAACATACTAGGATACACAATCTACAGGAGGGACAGGGAGGGTAAAAGAGGAGGAGGAGTTGCTCTCTATGTAAAGGAAGGGATTAAAGCAACAGAACTAAAGAGTAAACAGGGAGCAGATGAGGCACTCTGGGTCAACCTGGAGATAATTAATGGCACCACAGTCCACATGGGGGTTGTATACAGACCCCCATCTCAGGGGGAGGGAATGGACAAGGAAATGAAAGAAGGCATCCTTAGAATTGCAGAAAAAGGGGAGATATTGTTGATGGGAGACCTGAATATGGCAAATGTTAACTGGAGCACCTTTGCTGCAGACTGGGCCAAGCTGCTCCTGCTATAATCTCAATATGCCAAGGTCATGGCCCCAAAGGCAGAGTTAGCTATACATCATAGGAAGTTAAATACTTACAGTCAGTGGAAAGGAAAGTAAGCTACTGGCCCTCAGGCTCAGGCAGGCAGAAGCAAATATATAACAGGATTGTGCCCCACTTTGGATAGACCGGTGATATCAGATCCTAATGAGATTGTGAACACTTTTGCTAAATATTTTCAATGCTTATACGAGCAGGAAGATAGCCCCTCCCCCCCAATCAGACTCCTCTATTTCTGATTATCAAGACTTGGCTGCCCTCCCAAACTCCCCCCCCAGCTTGTTGCAAATCTGGGATCATGAATCACACTCAGTGAAATAGAGTACGTCATTAAGCAGTTACCCCAGGACAAAGTTCCCAGGCCAGATGGTCTTCCTAGTAATCTTTACAAGAAGTTTACCCTGCAGCTTGTCCCACTGTTAATGGAGGTCTTTAACTCTTGGTTTGAGAATGGTATGGGGGATAGCTCCTTCTCAGAGGCATTAATTACCCTCATCCCCAAGCCTGGTAAGGATCCTTTGTTCTCGAAAGCTATCAGCCTATCTCACTCCTCAACATGGATATAAAGATTTTGGCCAACATTTTAGCCAACCATCTAGCTCTGATAACGGGTGAAGTCAATGATCCAGAACAAGTGGGTTTTATGCAAGGTAGGTTTTCCAGAGACCACATGAGGAAACTCATTCATCTGCTACTGGCACTGAGGGAGTCTGGAATCTCTGTGGCCCTGGTCTCCCTCGATGCCAAAAAAGGGCTTGATAGAGTCCCCTGGGAATTCTTATTGCAGCCCTAAGAAACTTCAGAATCCCAGAAGAGTTTGTCAGATGGGACAAAATACTTTACACTTCTCCTACAGCTAGGACTTGGTGTAATGGTTTCCTTTCAACTCTTTTTTCCCTTCACAGAGGTACCCGGCAAGGACTTTCCCCACTCCTTTTTAATTTTTACCTTGAGCCCTTAATTCATAGGTTAGTCTACTCACCCACTATTTTAGGCATTCAACTCACTGGCAAATGATTTATGCTGTCTGCATATGCTGATGATCTCCTCTTGCATATAGAGGAACCCACCCAATCCATTTCTGCCCTATTAGAGGAGATCAATACACTTTCCACACTTTTCTCATATAAGTTAAACCTCTCCAAGACAAAGATTTTTCCCCTCAACAACCAACTTTCTCAAGCTGACATCAATCATTTAGGTCTCTCATGTGAAACCAAATCACTAACCTACCTAGGCATAAAAATTTCCTGAGATATCCCCACAATGGTCAAGGAAAATTGTTATCAGCTTGCTCCAGACTCTGAAGACTGACTTAGACAGATGGAGCCTTCTCTGGCTCTTCTTATGGGGCCAGATAAATATTACAAAAATGAATGTACTGCCCAGACTTCTCTACCCTTTAAGCATGATCGATCTCTTCTTCCCTAAGATCTGGTTCACTCACCTCTAGAAATTACTCAGTGCATTCTTATGGAAAAATAAAGCAGTGCATAGAGCATAAAGTAAATTAACAGCCCCCAAAATACAGGGTGGATTGGCCCTCCCATCTAGCTTCCTTTATTATTGTGCACAGCACATCAGCAAAGTAGATTTCTGGATTAATGTCCCAGTTTTTACTATTCTCCAAATGTATATCCCTATTTGTGTTGAGATAGAAAAGGCCCTGGTGGACAGATGAAATATTTCTCTCTCGGTGCTTGTGTACTTTTCTCCCATTTATCTCCCCAAACACTTAAAAAACACCCCAATTGACTGGTCTGTCAGAGCTTTTCATAAAATCCCAACCTATTTCTCAAGGTATTGGCACCAGTCTCCCTCCTAATCAAATGTAGGAAACCCACATTTCCAGATAGACAGAAGAACGATCCCACTAGCTTTTCTTCCACAGTTTTATGACAGTACCCTTGGTACCTTTTTTCAAGGAACTGATTTGGTCACTTTTCCTGTTATTCAACTCTGATTACACTTTGAGGGTAAGGATATGTTTAAATCTTTGCAGGTTATGAATGAAATCCTCTCCTTTTTGGAGCCCAAATCATGGCTGCCCTCCCTGCAGAGGACCTGCCCTCTATTCTACAAATAGCGAAACAAGTGCATGCAGTATCCAGGGTTTACAAATACCTGCAGATGTTAGAGAATACCCTTCCCTCAGGCACCTGCTGCTATTGGTCACAGGAACTTTCCCTTTCCACGGAACCCTCCTTTTGGAGAAAAGCTTGAAGCTCAGCCTATAAATACCTCAACCAGGATAAACTCAGTTTAATTCATTTTAACATTATGCACAATCTGTATTTTACTCCTATCTGACTGAACAACATTGGTAGATTAAGTTCTCCTCTTTGTGGATGTTGCAAGATAATTCCTGTAACCCTATTTCATCTGCTATGGAGTTGCCCAAAAGCACAGGTCTATTCGAACTCCATAAAGCAGGCCCTACACCCCCTTGTTGGGTCAGGAACCCCTGTTTACTCCAGAATGTTGCCTTTTATTTGTATTCCTGCAAGAGACTCCCAGGGTTAGAAAGGTCTATATTGCACTAGTGGCCTCTGCTGCTGTGTTGGTAATGCCTTGGCACTGGAAGGAGGACTCACTTCCCTTTGTCCTGGAATGGTACCAGGAAGCCATCTTGCAATTCAGCTGGAGAAGCATATTGTGAACATGCAGCATAGGCCGTAGAATTTCCAGTCTACCTGGGAGCCCCTTTAATGCTGCTCTCCCTCTGGGGACCTTAAAAACCAGAGCTTAGCCCCATTATTGCTGGATGTCCAAAACTTCTGTGTGTATTCTTAGAGTTCTCCATAGAGTGATCTGGTGGGTGGGATTGGGGAGTTCTTAGGGTCTGTTTATTATTTTTTAGGTCCTTGTATGTTGTTTGAAGCTTCTACTCAGTCTGCGTATAACCCTGTATTATATATGCAGCACTACATTCAATAAGTATATTAAATAAAAAAAAGGAGGCTGCAGACGGGCAGGAAGCCCTTTTTTACTTGCTGCTCTCCAGCTTTCATCCATGGGAGCTATATGAGAGCAGCACTTCAGATCAACGAGTGGTGTTAAGTTTTCAGCTCATTTTTTTAAACTATTTCATGCGTTCTAGTTCAAAGAAAAAAAGGAAAAACGCAGTTTTTTAACACTATAAGCCTCTGAAAAGCAACTGCAGAGATTTGGTGGATACATGGGCGAGGAACTCAGGAGGACATATCATCAGCCCAGCTGAAGAAGAAAAACACTTCGCAGGTAAGCTAAAATGGGGGGGGGCAGGGGGACTGGGACGAGGTACTGTAAGTTGGGACCTACAGGGCAGCATAATTCAAGGTAAATACAGGGGCAGCGACTGGTGTTGAGCACCAACTATGGCCGCGAGTTTGGAGTGAGGTTTTCCCTTGATAATATCCTACAAAAAATAGTTTTCTGCTCATTTCCCAGCAGTTGAGGGGAAAAGGTATTGGTAGCATGATTCAGGTCCTTGATTCAGGTCCCTAACCAGCCCAAGGTGGCTAGTCAGTATGTGTCTACTTATTTGCCCTCAAAACAGAATTATTGCTGGTGAAGTTTTTTTTTTTTTCTAAAGTGACTTTTTGTCGGTGGGGGCCTGCTAGGCCTCTTCACAGTGATAGGCCTGGAGAGTTCAAGCGATGAGTGGTCATGCAACGGACGTGATTAGCATCGGAGCATTTTTTTGAATATTCCTTTAATATCTCCAGACTTAACACTGAACAACAGTGTTAGCTGCATTAAAACCAAGGCTTGGGGTGGCCTAAAAGTGAAGGGAACAAGCAACGAGCCTCCATGAAGGGGATCAGTAGACCACAAGGGGAAGCATGCTGATGCCATCTTGAAGGATATCACGCCACTTGGCCCATGGTTATACCAGCAGAGGGGAGAGTTGTTTCAGCTTAAAGAATGGGAGTTTTTTTTTTAAAACATTTTTAATGGGCAGTTGTTTTCATACAAGGGGATATCAGGAGCATGAGATGGGCCTGTGGGGATCAAAGAGCGCTGGTTTCTTAAGGCATCCTGCAAGTGGGGGGAAGAAGACCATGAGATAAGACCTGGAAATTGCCTCCTTCCCCATCTTCTTTCCACCTAAAAGACTACTGGAAGCAGGGTCAGAAATCAGGGGACCTAGGCATGATGACCAGGGCTTAAAGGGGAGCCAAAGCAGCAGGTCGCACGCCAATGCCATTTTCAGATGATGTCACTCCATGCTTCAACCTGGCTGGGTTTTGGAGTCCAATTATAATGCAAGGGCTACCAGGAGTATGGGAAGATTTTTGTTGGAATTTTGGTTGATCCAGCCCAGTGATTCAAGGGGCAGCCAAAACAATGGTCCAGACCATGCACGGTGGATGCCATGGGGTGGGGGGAGACAACAAAAGGCAAAATAGGCCATGAACATGACACAAGAATTAAATGGGCAACCAGGCCACATTCTACAGGGGGAAAGGGAAGAATTTATACCATTTGTGGGCCTGTCAGGCTGTGGGTGGGGTCACAAGGCAGAAAGATAATGCGCCTGGCCTTGTGGGACAAACAGAGGGAGGAAGGAATCACTGGAATGAAGGCACCAGAAATGGGGGGGCATACTAACACCTGAGATACAGGGATCCCAGCAAACAGATTGTAAAAATATACATATATACATATATATATATATATATATATATATATATATATATATATATAATATATATATATATATATATATATATATATATATATATATACACACATATACATACATACATATATATACATATACATACATATATATATACATATACATATATATACATACATATACATATACATATACATACATATATATATATACACACACACACACACACACACACACACACACACACACACACACACACACAGGAGGTTGAAGGACAAGGGCTGGCAGTGGGGAAAACAATGCACACAGATGAATAGACAGAGGTTCAGAAGATCCATGAGATTAACATGGCCATTTTGCCTACCTGGTGGCACTAAGAGGTTGAGGTGCTGGATGCCACAACTTACACCATGCTAATGACCTGAGTTTAGGATCGAGCTCGGGTGTGGGGGTCGGCAGGGAGGGTAATGGATTGAGCACCTACAGGGCTGCTCTCCTCTCCTGGGGGGATGGTATGGGATCTCTTTGCATTCTGGCAGCCCCTGGTGGAGACCAGGGGCACCACAAAGTGCCAGAGTGGCATGTAGGGGAGCATGGCTGATGCAAGGAGGGTTGCTGTGCGCCAGTATCAGATGTGCAACATGCACGGGGGGCTCTGGGCACTGCAGGAGGAGAAGGAGAGAAATACCCTTCCAGATCAGATAGGCGATGGCCCTGCCAGTGCCACTGTCACACACCCAATGCTGGTTCCCCACCAGTGCCCCCTGTGGTCTCCCCAGGCTGCCCTCCCCTGACCCGGGTATGATGATGAACTTGAAGATGGCAGGGAATCACAGGAGGTGGTAGAGTGAGTCAGTGAGAGCAGTAGCCTGAGAGATTTCCAATCTGGAGGGCCTGAAAAGAAAGTCATAAGAATAAAAGGCCATTTCTTTTACAGCAGTTTTTCACTACCTAGGAACCAGTGGAGACAATGGCCCCAAAGAAAAGTGAGCCAACTGAGAAAGAGGTACATAAAACAATTATTGAGCTGGTGGAGTGGGCCAATAAAGTATGGGTGTTGGTGGAGGACATGGAGACACAGGGATCAAAGGGAAAACAAAAAGAGGACATGGCAGGAGATAGTGACAGGGGACGCAGCCCGGCAAAAGACAAAGCTGAACCTAGAGCACCAGCTCAGTCACCCAGCCCAAAAAGACCACTGTGTTACCCAGCAAGGCCAGACAGGCTGGAACCAGTTGTCCTCACACTGCAGCCAGATATCTCAGTGATCCCCACGATCCCTGATGCAGTTCCTGCGCCGCCCACCCCATCACCACCAACCATGCCCGCACTGCCAGGACCACTGCCTACAGCGCTGAAAGCCATTGGACAGCAGGCCCTGGGGCCATGGGAACCCTTGCCAGGCCCATCAACAGGTAATGAAGAAGGGACTGTGAGCAGCAGCATAAAGGAACACGTTGAACAAATGACCACAACTACGGGGAAGAACTGCCTGGGTTAGTTAGAAAAGACATTAGATAACATAAAATTGGGGATGGGAGGAAATGGAGGAACCAGGGCAACATTGGAGGGAGGATCCTTACAAGGGGGGATGAGGGACATAAGGTCACCTGGCGTGAGAACAGGAGAGCATGTCCCCCTGGCAATGAAAGAAAAGATATGGAAAGGGGAATATATGAATGTCTTTGCATTGGTAAGTAGGGAATCAGTGATAAAAGATGATGATATAGAAAGCATTGGGAAGGCAGAGATAACAAGTTCACAAAAAGGAAAACATGGGAGCTGGTTTGGTGTGTGGGATTCGCCATGTATTCAGCGAAAGTCATAGAGGAGAAGAAGCCTGAGCTATGAATTCCCCAAATTACTTACCAGCAGATCCTATGGAGGGCAAAAGCATAAGGGGGTTTTGGGTGGCTATATTATGATGAGTTTTTCAGACAGAGGATGGCCATCTATCGGGATACCAAACAGTTAGATCTGTGGACAGACTATGTCACAGACCAGTCCACACCAGACAGGGAAGGGGGAAGAAGGCTACAATGTTGCAGAAATGCTGCTGGAGATTCAACCAGGAGTTTTAAAAATGGCCACAGTGTAGACTTTGACACGCATGTTCAAAGTGCGGTGGGGCTCACCCAGCCTCAAGATGCAGAACAAGCTGGATAGCAGGGGGACAATACAATGAGGAGCACAGCAACACCAACCAGCCCTTTAGGGGAGCCAGAAGGTTTTGGGGACAGGCAGGGAACAGAGGTTTTAGGGGAAGGGGAGGTTTTGGCAGGGAGGTAGAATTTTGAAACAAGAACTACAAGGACTGGAAGGAAGGCCCCGTATTTAGCATGGCAAGGACACCGATCAACATCAAGATGTGGGAGTAAGCCTTCGAGGGTCACACAGATAAGGAAGCAGCAGCCCAACTGCTCACAGGTTTAGAGGGGTTTCAGCCTACACTGTCATGGTCTCAAGATATACCACAAAAGCAAAAACCTAGGTTCACTGAAGGGAAAAGAAAACATTCTGAGGCAAGAGTTGCAGAAAGAAAAGAAAGCAGGGTGGATACAGGGACATTTCCAGTTCCCCCCACTCACCAACTTGGGATATCCCCCTTAGGTTTGGTACCTAAGAAGCAAGCTGGGGAAATACTAACATACATACTAACATACTAAAATGCCAGCAGAGTAGGCCTAACAGTCTTTCGTGTCTGCACGTTTGGTCAGCCCCCACCCTGGGAGATGACCTTGCTGACCCCCTCGCCCTCTCTGGTTTCTCCCTTCCCAGTTCCAGATATTCTTGCTGCACAGGACTTTGCTTCCAGAATCCTTCCCCTGTACCTAACCCGCCCTCTCTTGAGCTCCTTCACCAGCCCCCTGGGCAGCTCATTCCATGGCTCCACCACCCTCTCAGTGAAATACCACCTCCTCCTTTCTCCCATGAATCTACCCCACACCGGCTTTCATCCATGCCCTCTAGTTGCCATTCCTCCTTCCTTCAGAGCACCCTGACTGCTCCTCCCTTATTTACCCCCTTCATGTACCTGAAGACCTCTATCATGTGCTTCCGGTCCCTTCTCTCTTCCAATGTGTACATATTTAGCTCTTTGAGCCTCTCCCCATAAGTTCTGTCCCCCAAGACCCAGATTATGTTGCTTGCCCTCCTCTGGACCCTCTCCAGGAGTTTGATGTCTCTCTTTAAGTGTGGCCTCCAAAATTGCTTCCTGTACTCAAGGTGCTGCCTCACCAATCAGTTAAGCAGAGGGAGTATCACTTCCCTCCTTCTGGAGGTGATCCCCCTAGCGATGCATCCCAGCATCCTGTTGGCTTTAGCCATTGCCCTCCTACAAGTCTCAGAGTTGTACATCTTGACATTCACCACCACCTCCAGGTCTCTCTCAGCCATTGAGACTTGTAGCACTCCTCCCCCCAAGGGTATACACTTGGTCCAGCTTTCTGGCTGCCCAAGTACAGTACCTTGCACTTCCCTAAATTGAACCTCAGCTTCCACTTTCTAGACCACCTTTCCAGAGCCTCCAGGTCCCCCTGTAGGGCCATCCTTCCCTCCTCCCAATCCACCACTGCCCCCAGTTTTGAATCATCTATAAAGAGACTCATCTCACTCCTGATACACTTCCTTATGTCAGAGACTTAGGCGTTGAACAGGAGGGGCCCAAGGACTGATTCCTGATGGACCCCACTAATGACCCTCTTTGGGGATGAGACTATCCCACCAACCATGACCCTCTGGGTTCGGTCCTGGAGCCAATTTCCTATCCATCTGATCATCTGATTCCCCGCCCCCATTTCTCCCAGCTTATCCAACAGGGCCCCCATGAGGAACAGAGTCAAACGCCTTGCTTAAATCAAGAAAGATGACACCCACCAGTCTACCTAGGTCCAAGGCACTTGTCACCCAGTCATAGAACTCCATAAGGTTTGTCTGACATGATTTCCCCGGGATGAATCCATGCTGCCTATCGTCCAGGCACCCCGACTTTTCCTGGCCCCCCCCAGCCTCTCCTTGATAATGCCCTCCATCACCTTGCCCACCATCGATGTCAGACTGACAGGCCTGTAGTTCCCTGCCACCTTCCTTGATCCCCCCTTGTGGATAGGCACTATATGCACCACCTTCCAGTGCTAGGGCATCCATCCTGTCCTCAGAGAGATGCTGAAAAGCTCCACCAGGGGTTTTGCCAGGACATCCGCCATTTCCTTCAGCACTCTGGGATGTAATTCATCTGGCCCTGGTGCTTTCTCTGTCTTAAGGGACCTGAGGGCTTCCCTCACTCTCTCTGCCATGATTTCCACCTCCATTACCTCATCTCCCTGCTTTGCCTTCCCCACCTCCTGCCAGTGATGGACCCCCTCTCCCCAGACCCGCAGATCGGTAAGGGTTCCCCCCGTCTCAGTTTCACCATCCCCTTCCATGTGTGATGCAGCCCCCCCATTTTCCTTTGTGAAAACTGAGGCAAAGTACTCATTTAGTACCTCAGCCTGCTCCCCTGGGTCTTGTGCCCATCCCTCCCCTGTTTTAATCCTACTAATCTGCCCCTTCACCTTCCATTTTTCCCCAACATATCTAGAGAACCCCTTGTTCCCTTTCCTAATTTCCCTGGCCAGTTTCTGCTCCTTCCTTGCCTTAGCCGCCCTCACCACCCTAGTGACCCTTCTGGCCTTCAGCTCATACTCCCCTCAATCCCTTTCACTCCATGAGCACTTGAAATGCCTATAAGCCGCATTCTTTCCCCTCACCACCTCCTGAACCTCCCTGGTCCACACACCGGGTTTATGAGCCCTACCACATTTTCGTCTTACTCTTGTACAGATGTGGGTAGCATCCTGCACCTCCCTCCTGATGATTTCCCCACCTACTGTCAGAGTCCATATCTGGCCCAATCCTAGCCAAATGCTTCTTAAGGATCGTTCTGATTTCCTTGAAATCCACCCCCTGAAGTCAGGTACCTCTGCGTTTGTGCAGCCTTCCACCCCTCCTAGGTGCAGGCAGAACCAGACCATGGCATGATCGCTCCCCTAAATGGTTCTCTTACCTCCAGGCTCCCAATCTGGTCACTGTCTGCCAGGAACACATCCAGTATCCGCACCTCCCCGGTCAGTTCTCCCACCTGCTGAGTTTGGAATGCGTCCTGAAGACATCTAACAACCTCTGTTCCCTGGCCACCAATGATGTCATAGTCTCCCAGTCCATTTCTGGCATGTTTAAGTCCCCCAACACCACCACCCTTCCCCTGCCAAAACTGCAGTATCTCCCCAGATCTGCCACCAGACTCTTCTCCAGCTCTTCCCCCAGCATGGGCAGTCTATACACCTCTCCTATTTTTACTCTCTTGCCCCCTTCCTTATTATCAAGGTGACCCAAATTGCCTCCACAGTTCCCTCTGCCTCTTCCCTTCCTCCTATGCCAATGCAGTTTTTGACTATTATTGCTACCACTCCTCCCCTATGTCCTTCCTGAACATACGAACATATGAAATTTGCCAGCAGATAAAGGCCTAGATGTCTATCAATTCTGCTCGAATGTGCAGCTAGCACCCCTTATTCTGCAGCTGACCCACTCTTCCACCCTTCCCCTTCATTCACCCTCCCTCTTGTCCTGTCCCATCCAATTTTGAAGTAGTCCACTTTTCTACTGGATACTACTTCTGCAAGTAACACATTCCACCCAGCCACCACCCTCTCTGTAAAAAAGTTTCTCCTCATCTCCCTCCTGAAACTTCCTCCCTCCAGTCTCATATCATGGCCCCTGGTGTCCCTCCCCTCCATTACTTTGAACAGCCCCTCTGTACCTGTCTTGTTTATTCCTTTCATATACTTAAAGATTTCCATCATGTCCCCCGTCCCTCCTCTCCTCAAGTGAGTACATGTTCATCTCCCTCAGCCTCCTCTTGTAAGATAAGTCCCCGAGCCCCTTGATCATCTTTGTCACACTGCGCTGCACCCCCTCCAGTTACTTAATGTCCCTCTTCAGATATGGGGCGTCAATAATGCACGCAGTACTCCAAGTACGGACTAGCTAATGACCTGTAGAGTGGCAGAATCACCTCCTCCCTCCTTGAGGATATACCCCTTATAATACAACCCAGAATTTTGTTGGACTTTGAAGTTGCCTTCCTACATTGTGTTGAGTTGTTCATTGGCCCCGTAATGAGCACCCCCAGATCCTTCTCCTCCTCTGTCTGGACTAGCTGTACTCTCCCCAGCTGGTAACTCCTCTTTGGGTTCTTCATCCCAAAACGCAGCACCTTGCATTTTTTGGCTTTAAACCCCAGTTGCCAGGTGTCTGACCAGGTTTCAAGCTTTGCCAGATCATCCTGCAACCCCTGCCCTTCCCCTAGGTCATCCACTACTTCTCCTACCTTGGTATCATCAGCAAACAAACTGATCTTTCTCTTGATGTCTAATGATATGTCTGCAATGAATATTCCAAACAACACTGGTCCCAACACCGAGCCCTGTGGAACACCACTCATCACTACCCTTGGGTGTGGGAGCTCCCCATGCACCACCACCCTCTGTTGCCTTCTCTGAAGCCAAGTCCCTGCCCATCTCACCAGCTTTCCACCTGCCCCTGTGCCTACTAACTTACTTCCCAGCCTTCCATGTCTTACTGAAGATCCAGATACAGGACATCCACTGCATAGCCCCTGTCCAGTTGCCTAGTTACCCAGTCATAGAAATTCACCAGGTTGGTTTGGCAGGATCTGCCCTATATGAAACCATGCTGTCTGCTGTCCTGTAGTCCTTTGACCTCTAGGAGGGCCACCGGCCCCTCCTTCAGGATAGTCTCCATTAGCTTACCCACGATGGATGTGAGGCTCACTGGTCTGTAGTTTCCTGGTTCATCCTTGGGGCCACTCTTGTGGAGGGGCACCACATGAGCTGTCCTCCAGTCCTGAGGTACACACCCAAATGTAGTGAGGCATTAAATAGGTCTGCCAAAGGTCTTGCAAGGGCCTCTGCCAGCTTTTTCAGTACTCTGGGGTGGATGCCATCTGGGCCTGGTACCTTATCCACCCTCAGTGCCTTCAAACCTTCCTGAACTCTGCCCTCCATGATTTCCCCATCTGTCACCCCCCCGTTTCTGCCATTCCCCCCCCCCTTGGGTGTCACCTCCCTCTTCTCTTTAGTAAATACTGAGCAGAAGTACTCATTTAGTGCTTCTGCCTTATCATACCCTGCTTCCACCCAACTGCACTCCTTCCTAATTCTTACTATGTGGTCCTTACAGTTCCTTTTCTCCCTGATATGGTCCTTATAGCTCCTTTTCTCCCTGATGTACCAAAAAGAAGTTCTTCTCCCCCTACTTAATGCATTGTGTCAGTCTGAGTTCTGTAGATGCCTTGGCTCCCCTTACTGCCCTTGTCATCTCCTTTGATTCCATCAAGTACTCCTCCCTGTCCTCCCCTCTCTGTTTTCTTGTACTTCCTAAAGGCAGCTATTTTCCTCCTGGACATTGGTCCATGGACCATGGTATAACCCTCCAGGTTCAGGTCTCAGTCATGAACTGCGGTGGCCCAGGTCTCAGTGACCACTGTCATATCCATCTCTCCCTCAGTTCACATCAGCTGGAGCTCAGGCATTTTATTGCCTAAGCTCCTGGCATTTAGCAGTACTATCTTCCACCCTTCCATATACTTCCATTTCCCTGCTTGCATTCCCATGGGGATTCTGTCTTTCCCCAGTCAGCACCTTACCAGTCAGCCTTTTCTTGCATTCCTCCAGCTCCCCAGGGAGGTGGAGACAGATTATCTCCTTTATCAGACTCCCCTCAACAGCCTTTTCTCCCATCCCTCCCCCTTCACAAGTTTAACCCCACCTTTCACCAACGAGCCCCTCTATTTTCACCTTAAGGATTACCCTCCCTTCCAAACTGAGATGGAGCCTATCTCTAGCTTATGGCTCCTTATCCTCCCAGGTCTCCCCCAATCTCCCATCAACCCATACCCTCTGGCCCCACACCACTCCCTGAGCAACTGGTTTATCTCCCTAGTATTCTTCTTATGTTGCCCACTAGCCCTTGGCACCAGCAGGATTTCTGAGAAGAAAATAACAAATCCCATGTCATGGCAGACCCTGGCAAGCTCCCTGAAACTTGTCTGTATCTCTAGCTCACTATTTCCCTCTATGTCATTGGTACCCAGGTGGACCAGTATGTCTGGGGAACCTCCATAATCCTTTGCAAGCTGATATACCTCATGCTTGGCCCTGTGCACTGTTAGTCCAGGGAAGCATTTTGTTCTAAGAGGGCAGACTTCCCCCTCCCTATCCCATTTGGTATCCCTGATCATGGAATCACCCAACAGGAGAACTCTGACCACCCCTTTTCCTCCATTTCCCCCTTCCATGTCCCTCATCCTTTCTACTGGCTCTTCTCCTCAGCCGGCTTCTTGCTCCTCCCTCTATCTGGGTGCCACCTGCTGCCCCTCCTTATTTACGTTGGCCAACCCCTCCCTCCAGTCTTATGTCTCTCTTCCTCCCAAGTATCCTTCTGTACTCCACTACTCCATTACTGCTCATGACTGGTCCTTCCACCCATCTGCTATACTTGCCTGGCTCACCCTTCCTTCCTTCCTGTCTCCATTCAGCCCCACTTACCTGTCGTGCTCTCCTGGCCTAAACCCTCAGCTCCCTTTGCTGTATCCTCTGTGTACTTCTGTTCCCTTTCCTTGCCCTTTCCTCCCAACTCGTCCTTCTCCTTGAGCTTTCCTCCTTCTAACCCCTCTTCCTCCTGCTCTGAACCCCAACCCCCCAATTTTCTGCATTCTAAGTTCTCATGTTGTTCTTCCTGCTATCTGGACCCTGCCTCCTGCTCCCCCTTTCCATCTCTAACCCCCCGCCATGGCTACATCCCCCTCATCCTCAAGCAGGTGATGAAAATTGAAGTGGTTACTGAGCTTAAGGTCTGATCTGCCTCCCCTCATTGCTTCCTTCTGTCCAGCCTCAGCCATCTGCCTACTTCCCTGAGAATGTCCTCCCTTTGCCCCCCCTCTGTGAGGGTCCCCAGATACCTGCCTGCTTCCTTGATAGTGTCATCCTTTTGGGCCCCCTCTGTCACAGTCCCTATGCAACCCCAGAGTACTCTACAGCACTCCTTTCCCTATGCCCCCACCTCTAGTGCTTTGTGCAACCCTGTGGGAGACCCTCAGCCCTATTCTCCATCCATACCTTCCTTCTCCCTCCAGCTGTCTCCTAATCCTCTCAACCTCCTCCCTAAGCTGTGCCAGCTGGTAGCAAAATGGGCAACCACCAATCTTCCAAGCCCAGTCCAGTGTCATCGCCACCCCACACCCTGTGCACCCCACCACTCTCCCAAAGATGCCGGCCCTAATGATGTGTGGTCCCATCCCCCTTCAAGTAGGTTTCCTTGAGTGAACCACCAGGTTCCCTACTAGCCCAAGATACACTGCTACCCACTAATCAAGTCACCCACTAATCCTATATACAGTCCCACAGTAAACAGGTATCCCCATTACTAGGTGCAGTACTACACAGTAAACTTTTAGGGGAAGTGTACAGCTCCTTAAGCTCCTCTATCTCAGCCTTTAAATCCAACCCCCAGTGGCTAGAACTACATGAGCTGGACCTGAAGCCTTTTCCTCCAATTGCAGGGCAGGTGTTCCCTTATAAATGAGCTGAGCTCTGGGGAGGGAGGGAGAGGTGGGGGAGGGTGGGATTAGGGTCTACACCCAACTCTCATGAGAGTGTATCAGCCCTGTGTCTGACCCTCACTGCACCTTCAAACACTACCAGCTAAGAAAATCTTTCAAGTCTACTTACTCTCCCAGCCTCCAGTTAGAAGCTTATTCCCCCTTCACTAACTGAAGACTGACTGAGCTGGCAGTCACACCTTGCATTCAAACAGCACTAATCCCCTGTAATATGATGCCTGCACTTACAGGCCAGATAGCAACTTTTAAACACACACAGACACCAAATTGTCTGTTTGAATCCCTTCCTCCTGACCAAACTTAATGCAAAAGCAATAAAAGGCTACCCAAACTAAATGAAAAAGCACAATAAATGGCAGCTAAGACCAGCCCTCAAATACAATTACAAACACACAGAATACCAGCGAAGAAATTCTTTCAAGTCTACTTACTCTCCCAGCCTCCAGCAAGAAGCTTATTCCCCCTTCACTAAGTGAAGGGTGATACACCACCTCTCTTTTCCGGAAGAGGAATCAGTGAATGACTACACTGAGGAAAGACACTCCAAGGTGACATATGCCACACTGGAGGAAGCAGTACAGATTATTAGGGCTTCACCACATGCATGGCTAGCAAAAACTGACATTCAAGCAGTATTCAGACTCCTTCCTGTATGGCCACTAGATTGGGATTTGCTGGGTTTGAAGGTAGATGTGAAGTATTATTTTGACAAAGCCATGCCCATGGGTTGCTCCATGGCATGTACCTTCTTTGATCTATTTAGTACCTGCCTGCAAGGGATATTTCAGTGGAGGATGGGGTACAAGGCAGTGCTTCATTATTTAAATGATTTTCTACTCATACGGAGCAGCAAGGAGGAGACAGAGGCAATGCTCAGGAGCTTTCAGGGATTGTGTAAGAAGTTACAAGTGCCTTTGGCACAAAATAAGACAGAGGTCCCCAGCAGCAGTTTTTAGTTTCTGGGTATAGAGATAGGTGCTCAAGGGGAAGTGTTTAGAATACCACAGAAGAAGGTAGCTAAGTTGAGAGAACTCTTGCAAGATCACTGGAGTGAGTGGAGGAATCAGCAGAGACAGGTGAAGCAACTGATTGGACACCTCAGTTTTGCTTGCTGGACCATCAACTCAGGGAGGGCCTTCACAAAGTGTTTGGCACATGCAATACAGGGAGTTACCAGGCCACACCTCTGGGTGGATATCACAAGGGGCACCAGAGAGGATTTGAGAATCTGGGAGGTATTCCTTCAGACATTCAATTGCATGTTTTTTTGGCAAGACAAGTGGGCATTTAATAACAACCTAGAATTATATACAGATGCTGCAGGGAGTTTATGCATGGGGGCTATTGCAAGGGAAAGTGGTTTTCCGCAGCATTACCAGAGTCATGGGTGAAACAGGGACTAAGCAGAGACATCACATTGCTTGAAATCATGCCTATATGGGTATTCACACTAGTATGGGGGGAGGCAGAGTTACAAAACCAGAAAGTAACTTTCAGGTAAGACAGCAAAACAGTCATGGACATACTCAACAATGGGGGGGGCCTCATTCAGACTGGTTTTGTGGGTGCAGAGGCAGTTAGTGCTACAGGGCTTGAAGTTCAATATGTTCTTTAAGGCTAGAAACATCGAAGGAGTCCAAAACACAATAGCTGACAGCCTCTCCCATCTGCAGTTGGATAAGTTCCGGGCATCAGCACTGAAGGCAGAGGTTCAAAAGATGCCCATACCAGAGAATATTTGGGAAGTTGGTTGGAAGGAGCCAAAGTGCTATTTCACAACTCCTGGTCCCCCAGGACCCTCAGATCCCATGAAGGGGCATGGGGAGCATTCCAAGCTTTCAGGTACTTGCACACCATGGAAGTAAGTGGGCAGATCACAGACAAACTAGTTGGAAAATAAATTGTGTACAAGTGGAAAAGAGGGATAGCCCATGTGACAGTAGGAAGGCACCTTGTGGCCATCAGCATAATTTGTAACCTGAGAGAGTGGCAAGACCCAACTAAAACCATGTTGGTTAGATGAATGATCCAAGAGTGGGGATGTTAAGAGATCAAAGAGAGAGATGATAGGAGACCAGTGTCAGAAAGGATCCTGGCAGGATTAGGGTGGACAATGGCAGCAATATGCAGATCAGAAGAAGGCCTGCTATTTCAAGCCATCTTTACAACAATGTACCATGGGGCCCTTAGGTTGAGTGAAGCAGTAGGGCATGACAAAAGCAACAAAGGGAGCAGGCTGGATATGGAGGATATAACATGGCAGGAGGACACAATTGCCATATGGATCAGGAGCTCAGAGACAGATCAAGAATATAATGGCTCTTGGATCCTGCCTTGTGAGAATACACAAAAGCAACCATTTGCCCAGTATGGACTCTGTGGGCTTACACTGCCATGCAACATAAAAAACTAGGGCAGTTCTTCATCCTTGGGGATGAGAAGAGAGTCACAAGCTATTAGGTAACAGCAGTCCTTAAAAAGAGCATGAATTTTATGGGAGAGGACCCAAAACACTGTTCTTAATATTCATTTAGAATTGGGGTGGCATCACAACTGTCAGCAGCAGGGGGATCAAATGAACAGGTAGAGGGGGTTGGACATTGGAAATCCACATGTTATGGACATCACATAAGAACTCTGAACAAATAAATGTTTAAACATTTCTCCTTTTCTTCACCGGTTAAGTGGAGGGGGGTGGGTGACACTGGATAGGGGTAGGAAAAGGGGGAATAATGATGGCAGAAGTGGGAAAGGATTGTTAAGTTACAAGATCCAAGGTAGACTTGGCAGGGTAAGGGGAAAAGAACAACAGAGGTTTAATCATGCACAATTTGGGGTGTTTGGCAATTACGGTTTGAAGACTGGAGGTCTGGATATGTGAGCACTCGTACATTTATTAAATGAAGAGGAAAACATCCAGAAAAGTGGGGGTTGGGGGGCAGGCAGCTACACCAAGACCCTAGACAGTGCAGGCAAGCATGAAGTGGGCCCAGCTACTTCCAACACTGAGAGACATGAGGGAGAGATGTCTACCATTGGAGACGATTATAACACAATTAGGAGGAAATTACATTGGGTTCCAACCATGATTGGACATTTTTCTGCAGATTAAGTATGACACAGAGATAATAAACAAATGGTGGCCACATGTAGCACTGACATGGTCAGATATGGTGCCCCACAGAGTCTGGAGGTATGCCCATAGCCACGTAGCAGTTGAGAGAATAAAAAGGAAAATGAACAGGAGAATAGGCACATGGGTTTTAGCCAATGGGGACAGGGTCATTAGGAGAGGTATAGATGAAAAGGAGGATGAATTTTGCAGACCAGACAGGGTACACTTATCAAACCTGGGGGTTGAGTTATTTAAGAGAGAAACTATAGGGAGTATCGAAGAGTAGAGAAGGCAGTTAGGGTAATGGGGGAGGAGCTTACAGGGAAAGGCCCGCCATGCAATGCAGGCTGGAGATGGGCTAGTGGGGAAAACAGGATATTAAAAATTTCAAAAGGAGGGATGGTGGGGAAGAAGACCACACAAAAAGAGGATGACAATAACAACATAAAAACAAAAATGGTAATGGGTTTTACATTGTTACCTCCAAATAAAAAAAGCCCTCCCCATAGATTGTACGTCTGGTGGGTGAGAAGATGAGAAAGAGATTACTTAAAAAATGGAGGATAAAAAATGTTAGAATTTTTTTTTATTTATTTAGTGATTCAGAAAAGACCTTTCAATGCAAGCTTTTTCACAAAGGTTCTACGTTATAGATTGCAAAACAAAGTACTATAGGAGAAAGCAAAGGTACATCACAATGAATGATACAGCTTGGATTCAGAACTTACAGAATAACTCAAAACATAGGTACAAGTTAAAATAACAAGAAAAACACTTTATGAGGGTGAAGGGGTAATAAGCAGCCACAAAATGCCTTGTCAGTAGTTCAGAGGGATGGGGATATCTGGCAGTGGGGTGAAGAAAGGAGGTATGAGATAGAGGTAGGTAATGTAGTGAAGGTGAAGGATGGGGGAAGAAGGGTGATAAGGTATAGGGAGAAATGGTGGGGAAGGGAGACTGAGTGGAGAAGACATGCTAGAGTAAATGGTGAGGTGAAAGGGGACATGGTCAGGCAGCCTGCATTAGTAGCGACTGTTATGGAAACTCACAGGACTGGGAGTTGGGGGAGGGGGAGGTGGGGTGGAAGATGCTGAAGAAGCATGACTCAAACTAATTGCTGATGCAAGTCATGAGAAGGGACAGATGGAGGGCTATCTGAAGCCAGCCTAGTGCTTGCTGGGGGGCAGAGAGAGCAAATGTGGCTGGACTTTGGGACAGGTGCACTTAGAAAGTGTTATTATGTGCTATTTAAGGTCAGTTTTGAATTGGGTCAGACAGTTGGTGGCCAAGAAGTGCCTGTGGAGTTCATTCATCCACAAGGGGGCCCAGAAGGCAAATGCACATGTCTGAAGTGAAGTGCAATGGAAGGGGATAGCCAAGGCCCCTCTAATCCTACCTCTGGTGACCTTTAATGAGTTGGCCACCTTGATCAAATTGCCTACACAAGGTGGTGTTTTACCCAATAGAACCTTTTTCCCTAGGATACGAGTCTAGAATTTGACCATGTTTCTTAATGACAACTAATTTGCACATTTGTACAGAGTACAGGTGTGAGTGCCACACTCAATATCCAGGGTGAGTGCAGGCTTTGTTGAGTGCAGTCTGAACTCTCTTGTATGCTGTATCCCTTTCCACCCCATTGACCACTAGTCCATAGTCAATGTTAGGTATAATGGAACTATGGACTGAGAGGCGGAGGGCTTCTGGAGAGAGGAATTGCTTGTGCCTGTACAGGACACGAATCTTGGTACTGACTATCTTGACCAGAGAGTCAATATGGTGTACAAATGTAAGGGTATTATCTATTATGACCCCCAGATACTTGAAAAAGTGGACTTATTCCAGCGGCTCACTGCATGAGTTGGAGATGATGAGGGAGTGGTGCTTATTTTTGTTGGGACTGGACACAAACATGGCCTTGGTCTTCTTGTAATTGAGTAGTAACTTGCTAAATGAAGACAAGACAAAAGCTGTCCTCTTCGGGACCCGGCGACTGGGTAAAGACCGTAGTGGTCTTCTCCTGATAACGTCAGCTCGAGGAATGCGTGTTGAGGTCACTGACCAGTTTAAGTATCTTGGGGTTGCCCTTGACCATGAGCTAACCTTCAAACCCCACATAGATGTCCTAACAAAATATATCCACCAAAGACTGGACTTGCTATACCACCTTGGAAACTCCCTCTCTGGAGACGCACATAGAACCATTGCTAACTGCAACTTCCTCCCCTCTTTACTGTATGGTTCTCCATTATTACTGTCCCTCAGAGAGACCAAACTAACCAATCTTTCCACCCTCTACCACCGCATTGCTCGCTTTGCAACCCACTCCTCCCCTAGGCGGCATCACTGCTAAGCTCTTAAGGACCTTCACTGGCCAACACTCAAGCTTAAACTATCTTTTTCCCCTACCTGCCATTCCTACAAACTCCTCTCCACTCACCACCCACCTCACTTTAGTGACCTGCTTACCTCTAATGTCCCCCTCCGCAACCTCTGGTCTACCTCCAGTCGACTCCTGAACATACCCTGCATCTGCACCAATCAAGGAAAATGCTCCTTCCAGTCACTGCCCCACATTTCTGGAACTTGCTCCCCTCTTCCCTACTTGACAAACCCTCCCTCTCCTCTTTCAAGGCCGGTCTCAAAGTCTACCTCCAGAAACTGAGCCACTGCTGCTGTAACCGCTAGATAAGCTCCCTACCCCTCATAACAAAATGTGGCTACTTATAAATCCTTGGCTCCCCGTGTACCAACTAACCTCTATTAACTGTTACCTCTGTACAAACTGTGTTATGTATCTTTTTTGAATGACCCATGGACTTTTGTTTTCCCCCTGGGCAATGCAATTTTCTCTGAATATGTTACTTGCTACATGCTCTCTGTCTGTGCCTTACAGTTACCCAACCTCCTGTACAAATTGTATATGTATTTTGAAGCTGTATACTGTACCTTATGTAAAGTTGGTGGTGTACTCACCCTGGGTCACCCCTGAAAAAGGACCTCCAGTCTCAGTGGGTTTACCTGGTAAACAAAATCCAAATAAATAAACAAACTTATAACTACAGAACCAGTACATACATTTGGAGAAGGAGTTCTGCAGCTCAAATTGTAGGGTAGCCTGAGATGTGCTGTTACATAGATACATAGACAGTGTCGGCAGATAAGGGCCTATGGCCCACCCAGTCTGCCCATTTGAGCTTGTAAGTTCAGTTTGTTTTCCTAGAAGTCCGTTTCCCCTTACCCCTGCCCTCTAGAATTTCTTTATGTCTATCCCATGCATTCTTAAATCCGTGATTGTTTCAGCCCCCACCACTTCCTCTGGCAGGGTGTTCCACTTGTCCACCACCGTTCTGTGAAGAAATTCTTTCTCATGTTTCCTCTGAATCGTCCTCCTCCAACTTCATCCCATGCCCTCTAGTCCTGGAACATCTTTTTCGCTTAAAAATAGTGTTTTCCTGCACCCTGTTCCTCCCTGTAAGATACTTGTATGTCTCTATCATATCCCCTCTCTCCCTCCTCTCCTCCAGGGAGTACATGTTCAGTTACTTCAACCTGTCTTCATAGGACTTGTGATGCAATCCATGCACCATCTTTGTTGCCCTCCTCTGAACCTTCTCTACCCTGTCTATGTCCTTACGTAGGTATGGTCTCCAGAACTGTACACTGTACTCCAGGTGGGGCCTCACTAGTGTCTTGTATAGCGGAATTATGACCTCCTTTTCCTGCTGGTGATGCCCCTGCCTATACATCCCAGCATCCTATTTGCTTTACCTGATGCCTTGTCACACTGTTTCCTACCTTGAGGTCATCAGAGATAACAACCCCAAGATACCTTTCCTGCTTGGTGCATGCTATATCCTCACCCCCAACTGATACATTGTGCCAGGGTTTTTGTGCCCCATATGCATTATCTTGCACTTCTTTGCATTGAATTTCAACTGCCAAACCCTTGACTATTCTTCAAGTTTCTGCAGGTCCCTTCTCATTCTGTCTACACCCTCTGGTGTGTCTACTCTGTTACAGAGCCTTGTGTCATCAGCGAACAGTGAAATTCTGCCTTCTAGATCATGTGCAATGTCACTGATGAAGATGTTGAATAGGACCGGTCCCAGCACTGATCCCTGTGGTACCCCACTGGTCACTCTTCCCTCTGTGGAGTGACAGCCATTTATCACCACCCTCTGGGTCCTGCCACCCAGCCAGTTACCTACCCACCACACTACTGTCCTGCCCACACCCATATTCCCCAGTTTGTGTAACAGTCTTCTATGTGGCACAGTGTCAAAGGCCTTGCTGAAGTCCAGATAGGCCATGTCCACTGCCCTCCCTGATCCACCTCCGTAGTCACCCAGTCAAAAAATTCAATGAGGTTGGTCTGACATGACCTTCCCCTGGTGAAACCATGCTGCCTTGGGTCCTGTAGTCCATTGACAACCAGATGTTCCACCAATCTCTCCTTCAGTAGTGCTTCCATGATCTTTCCCACTACTGAGGTGAGGCTGACTGGTCTGTAGTTCCCTGCTTCCTCTTTGTTCCCACTTTTGTATGCTCAAGAGCACAGCATCATCTGCATATAATATGAGTTTGGTGTCGCAGGCTGTGGGATGGTCATTTAAGAAGAGGCTAAAGAGTAGGGACCCCACTATTAATCCCTGGGGCACCGCTAATGATACCTCTCTTGTGCTGGATACTGTTTCCCCAATTTTGACACATTGATTTCTTTGTATCAGACAGCCTTGGAACCAGCAAAGGGTATTTGGTGCAACACCCATGTTTTGCAGTTGGGTCAGTAACAGGGGGTGGTTCTTTACTGTATAAAGAAGTGGACATAAGTGTATATAAATGGATGTTTAAAAGGTTATAAAGAAAAGGATGATTGGAGCACTGTGACCGATTATCTTTTGGAATTATAAATCTTATAAAGGACAAACTTACGTGATGTAATGGCATTTACCAAATAATTAATTAACTGCTGAACTGAGCACCCACCACTCAACGCACCTGTCTTTTTCTTGGGGGAAGTCCAGGACAATGGATCTGTATGTGCAGCATTTACTTTCCCTTTTTATCAGGTGATGGTAGCACAGAGTGTGTGTCAAAGTAGCCCACACCCATCCCTTAGATGGACAAGCTCTATAATCTAAATTACAGGCCTTAACCATTAAGTCCCCAAAGAGTTACACATATGGGAATTCAAGACATACAAATAAGTCTGTAAAACAACATGTGCCAGTGACTGAGGCTGAACCAGGCATTCCTTTGTTTATGAAGCAGCAGTTTTAACCATTAAGCTGCAGGATTCTCTCATTAGCTGGACTGCTAGTCAAAGCACAAGAATTTTGAGTACTGCAATTGTATCCTTCATCACCAGACAGCACTCTACAGTTTTTCATTACTTATTTTTATGCACAACAGTAGCAGGTGAACCATGGGTTTGCTGTACACATTTCACATTTTCACTGATGGTTGTGAAAATAATAAAGCTAACAAGGATGGTCACTTAAAACAGCAGGTGAATGAAAAAATAATTCCAAAAAACAAAGTTTCTGTTATGGTCATGAAAGATACTGGCAGAACTGTTGATTTTGTTTTTTCTGGATGCTTTCTATGCTGTGTGCTGTACATTTGCAATTGTGTCTGGAGTCTTACCCTTCTTGGGTCCTCAATGTTATTGCTATGCAAAAGTCAGGCAGTCTTTTTTTTTTTCTTGAGAAATACTTTAAAACTTTCATAAAACTCTTAAATGATAATGAAAAATGTAAATGTTTCCACCAAAATAAACCAGAAGACATATGACATCAATCAGGAAGAAGAAAAAAAAGTGGGGTCAAATTTTAACCCATTTTCATTGTACTGCTGCTTTAATGTAAAAGATTCTTACCAGCTTCTTTTCTGTTTATTTGTAAATTCAGTTTGATTTTGGATTTATGCAATTTTTCTGTAAATTCACATAATGAGTTTGCATAAAATATTTCTGGATGTAGGTAAAGCAGACAACAGATATGGATCAATAGTACAGCTTATGGTCTGTAATAAAGTTGTATTACTCTAGTGGGACTAGGTTAGCATGGTTTGGTAGGTAGCACATCCTTCTCTGGGTCAGAAAGTCATGGGTTCTAGTCCCACAGCTGGAGTGACATCCTTCAGATGAGATGTTAAATTGAGGTCTAATTAACCTTTTCTGGTAGATGTTCCTGTGGACTTTACAGATCCCATTGCACTTCTGGAGAAGTGTATGGAAATTTTCCCTGGTTTCCTGACTTCTAACCACATTTCCGCACTTCACTAAAATGCCCTAACAGATTAACATGGTATCTTTTAAATTGGTTTATATCTCTACCTTGTGCAAGGCTGAAAAAAGGAAAAACAGTATTGCTATGCCTTTCTTCATTCTTTTGTAGATAAAAATAAATCAGTAAATAAATAAATTTATATTCAAACAGTTATTGTCTGTCTAACAGGTTTTTTTTTTTATTATGGTGGCCCTGAAGTGCAATACACACACAAAAAATATTTTAATTCAATCAAATAAGTAGAACAATAACCCCCAAAAAAATAAATGCAAAAAAAAGAAATAAAGCAGCAAAACCAAACTTAGTGTTATACCACAAAAAAAAAAAAAAAGAAATGTAAAGAACTCAAGTGTCAATGCAAGCAAAAAGGCCATCACAACTAAAAATATCATGCAAATAAAAGAAGCACGGCACAACTAAAAAGTGAATGCAACCACAAATGCACAGCACAACAAAAAATGGAATGCATACAAAAAAACCATAGCACAGTAAAATAGTGAATACTAACAAAAAACACAGTACAACAAAACAATGAATGCAAGCACAAAAGCATAGCACATCCAAAAAGTGAACATATACAACAAAGCACAACATGACAAAAAATGAGAATGCAAACAAAAAAGTGGAGAACTTGAAATCCGAGTGCGGGGGTGAGGATGAAGCCCCTGAAGATACAGGAATTGCTGAATCTGCACTCACCCAAATGTACTCACCCTTTTCACGTGTTGCTGAAAAAGAGTAGCTCTTATCACATGGTACCAAAAATACTTATTTAAAAGATACACCTAGCATTTCAGGTGATCATGTAGAACACCAGGAATGTGTAGGACCTATGCTATTAGGGTAGCGCTCAAGTCACTCTATTTGGAACGATCACCCATTCCTTTACTTTTTATTAAATTATTTGGGTTGGAGTTTTCCCCCACAACACCCTGTAAAAAATAAATAAGGGGAGTGTAAAGGGTGAAACGCCTGACTTTAAATAAACTGACAACCAAGTATGATACATGACCAAAGCAGTGCTGTATTCAGGAAGCTTTCTAGGTGAACTCAGTATTCTACTCTATCACTGTATATTGAACAAGGAACTGCTGTGCTCTCTAAAGTCTGACATCACAAAACATTGGAGAGAGGTGGTAAAGGAGATGGCATGGGGAGGCTTGATGACTTGGCCTTTTGCTGCCCCCAGGTGGAGTTCTGGGGATATCACAGGAAGTCTGGGCAACCTCAAATGGAGTGGCCAAGGTTCTCTGGTATGTGGGTACCACCACGCATGCACAGTTATGCAATGGATCTAAGTGGAAAAATGGAACCATGGTTGATGCACACATCATGAAGCCCTGCCCACCTACATCCATTCTCTGCCACCACTTAGACCACTGGCCTAATTCTAGTCATGAGTCACTGGGAGTTGGGAAGGATGGCCCTCCACTTCCCTGCTCTGTCATGGGGGGATTCTGTGGAGGGTTTCGGCTTTTGTGGTTCCAGGGCAGGTTGGAACAAGGCTGATTGCCCACCTGCATCAACCTCCAAGACAAACAGCTTTATAAAAAAATGCTGCAGCATGTGTCATCTTAATACACACACACACACACACACACACACACACACACACACACACACACATATATAAGGGGCAATCACACCGTTAAGAAACCCAACAACTGAGGGAAATATGTAAATGGTGTCTTACCTGGGTATTAAGTTTCCTGATGTAGGAGTCTTGTTGGGATGATGTCTGTCAGATCTGTAAAATACAATACAGGAACAGGATCACAAAGGATCAGTAGTTCTTGGGAGTAAATAGAAAGGCAAGACAGGTCAGACATAGAGCAATACTTAACTGATGGTGAAAGTGTCAGCATCCTGTTACACCTGTAAAGAGAAACATAGGTTAATGTGGAGAAAATACAGTAGTGAGAGCAGAGACAGAGAGCAGAAAATCGATATAGGACAGCATAGAATTAAAAATGAAAGGGTGCTTTAGATAAAAGTTACAGTTAGGACAAAAAAGGAAGCTACAGATATAGTGAATGAGACAGAGGTATGGAGAAAGAAACTGAATTAATAAAACAGACAACAAAGGCCGATCCAGTGGCATTGAGAGTTGAGGCACTGGATGGCACACCTCACGCTGGCTACCTGGGTTCAGGAATGAACCCAGATCATCAGGGGTTAGGAAGGGAGGGAGAGGATTGAGCATCCAGAGGACAGCTCTCCTCTTCCAGGAGGGAGGCGGGCTCATGCTCAGCACTTGGCTGGCCTCTGGTGGAAGATGGAGGCATAGCAAGTGTTGGAGCATATAGAAGGGTTGGGAGTGACGGACATTAATAGAAATTCCTTGGCATTGGCGCTCTGGCCACTCCCCTACAGAACAGGAGAAAATACCTTCAAACTCCAATGGAGATGGAGCACCGGAGCTTGCTCTCAATATACAGCCACCTTACTGGCACCCCTCGACCAACAAAACCAGATGTTTTGGGGTGTTTGGGCCCCATCTTGTACCCGCCCAAGGGGTAAGTCATGGCTTCATGGGTGACAAGGGCAGACCAGGTAAGTCAACTTGCAGAGGGATGGCTCCCAGGTGCTCCTGAGGATATTGGAGCTAGTGGGAGGGAAGCAAGAAAAACAGAATGTAAAAAATAAATAGATAACAAAAGAGAAGAGAAAGTGTTGTTGGGGGGTACTGAAAAATCACTTTTCACTCCCCCCCATGGCCTTGTGGTCAGTAACGTAGTAGCTCAGCTGCTGTGTTGATGACATGGCTACAGAAGTAAACCCAGGAAGTCTTGTCAGAAGGCCATAACTGAGACAGCTGCAGCATAGCAGTGCGTCTCAGCTGGGAAATATTGGCATCCCACTCCACCACAACAGCAACCTCCATGACTGGGCCAGGGAGCTTGCTCCTGCTGCATCGGGGACACCGCAGCTGTGCACAGTCATAAACTGGCACTCCTTCCTAAAATGGGTGGAAGGAGGAATTAAAAAGAGAAGAAAAAACACAGTAGCCCTCTAAATGATGACCAGGTTTAACCGGACCAGGTTATATACCTGCACTGATGAGCTACCGGCAGGAAATAAATATATCTAAGGAAAAAAACATAACCCAGTGGGCTTCTGAGAACTCTTTTGAGCTAGTGGCCAGATATTATTAAAATAATTTAGCATTATTGATAGTGGGGGCAGAGTTGTCCCAGGGAATGCAAGGATTTCTATAATACCAGTGATAGGCTAGTTTTTACGGTGGCCAGAGGCCAATGTGTTTAAACAAGTTAAGAATCTGTTCCCTGGGATGTGGTGGTGGGTCACTGGGCCCAGATATAATTTTGGCAGGCAGCTAGGAGGTGGAGTGTTAGCCAGAAGTGTAAGAGGGTGAGCTGGGGCTGCTACCACAGGTAGCACAAGCGACCACACTAAAAGTAGATGTTCCATGGGGTGTTTTCTACTCCAAGCCCCTAGAGAGCTCAGGCTGTGGCCTGCTTCATGTGGACAGGAGATGGGGGACAGGAGCTTCTCAGGAGGTAAAGGAGTCTATTGTAATAGCACCTCCCTCTATCTTCCCAAGCCACTGCTGCAACTACAAATTTAATTGCCCCGATGGGCTCGGGAGCAGGACAGACCTTGGAAGGTTGCCAGGTGGTAAGCCACACTCGAAGCTCTTAAAGCAGCATTATTCATTACTGTCAATTCTTAAACAAGGCATACTGTCCTGACATTATTTAAGCCTCTTAGCATTCCAGTTTATGTCTTTGATGTCCTTTTGTGTTAACCTGTTGCTAATTCATATATTTTAACTTTTGTATTCATTAGCTCATGTCAATAAAAATTAACACCTCTTGGGTTTGAAATAGGTGCAGAGTCTATGCCATGACATCAGATACCCACAATTAGTATATACTCATTACGGATGAGGCTATTTGATTAAAAAGCCTATAGTTTACACAGTCACAGGTGGAAATGGTTGCAGTTTATGCTGCAGGTGTCATAGTGGACATGAAACAGTATGGGCGATGGAATACTGTCGCAGATGTGAATAACATCAAGTGCCATAACTGTATGTCTGTCTGTCAGCAAAGTTTACAAACAATTCAGCCACTTTTTGAGGATGGGGTTGTGCCTCCTGCACCCACCCCACACACCCCATAAATAAATATAATCAACTGCATGGTCACACAATATTGAAGAAAAAATACAGAAACAGTCATTTAGTTTGCAACCTCTAGGAATTTTACAGTTTTAAGTCACTAGCCATTATTTGCATGAATGCAGAGCCATCAGAATGAGAACCCTATCACTACTCCCAGGCAGTCCACTATCCTTACTGTTAGCTAAATGAGTAGAGCTACCACAACAGGTTCCACATCTTAACTTTATAGATTCCCACAGTAGGCGGCAATCTGAGCAGCACATGAGTGGTCCCAAGCAGCACTCTCGAGCAGTATGAGACTCTCGTCCACCATGCCACTTCTGCTGCAAGGTGTCCGCTATGACACCTGCAGCATAATGTGCAAGTGAGTCTTTGGGGAGATATCTGATATTAAAAAGCCAAGTCTGAAGTTTTCTGTTGAAAATTCAACTTCCTATGATATTTTCACTGACTTAAACTGCATTGTTCATTCACAATAAAAGTGGAAGCATGAACAGCTTGATACAGTGCACACTTTTTTTCTTAATTTAAAAGTTCTGACCATTGCTTAATAAGAATGTTTTTCACATCAGTGGGGGAGCTTTTATCATGTGTGGCTGCAACATTTTAGACACCATGCAAATGTAGAAATCTGTACAGAAGCCACTTCTGCATCTATCTCAGCTGAGGTAGCAGCTCCTTTTCACATGCATTTTTATGGAGACGGTGATGGATGCAGAAGTGACTTCTGTACAAAGTTTTCTACATTCACATCCTTGCTAAACTACTGCAGCCACACTGCATTAATGTTCCCAATGTAAATAACGATACTGGGCTTTGCTTACAAAATACTGCTTTTATTAGTATATTTTACAGGGTTCAGAAACAGTGCTGGAAACATGAATACCGGTACAAGGCTTGTAGAAACAAAGCACAAGAACAGGGCTCAAGCTTTATTATAACATCAGTTTGCCTGCACATATCCAGGCATGTAAAATGGTAGCATGAACACATCACTTAAAGCGGGAAAATGGACCTTAGCCTCCTACTGGAACAATAAAGTGCAGCAGTTATTTTATTTTCTATCCAAACAGTTCATTCACATCAACAAATAGAACAACTCGGGGACAAATTCAGCTGTCGTATTGATAGAGCAGCAATTCTTTATGCCAGAAATAACATCATATTTAAGCTGATACAGGCATATAGCATTCCATCACATATATTATAGCCAAGGAAATAGAAACCATTTCAGCTCCCTCCCCCCCCCAAAAAAGCTGTGAAGATGATGACCTTGTCAATATGCGTATTTAACCACCTGGACCGAGGAGCGCATAGTGCTACTGTTGTTGTTTTTTTTTTTGGGGGGGGACTGGTTTCTGGTTCCACAGCTAAAATATGCAATGAAATGCTATGAACTGGCTTAAATATGAAGTTATTTCTGCTATAAATAAGTTGTTGAGCTATGATGACAGCAGCTGAATTTGCTCCTGGGTTGTTGTTCTTGGTCATGTTAGCTGGTGTAAATTAACTGTTTCAATACAAATAAAATAACTGCTGCACTTTATTAGCATAATTAGAGTTTGCGGTCCATTTTTCCCCTTCTGTGGTACAGAGCTGAAACCAACCGGGAAGCTTTGCGTTTTGTTTGAGGCTAATAGAACTATGGTGACCGACAACCACCCAATGCTCTCCTTTATCATATGCAACACCAACGCCTGTTCCGTAATAGTCAGCAGACATGAATGAGAGAAAGGGTATACAAAAATCATCAGCACCTGGAAGACACTACAAAGGGATGTCCAACCCCTGACTCGCCAGCAACATGTTGCTCACCAAGCTGTTTTTCTGGCTTGTGAGGCAATGGGTCATCTGCATACACTTTTCTTGTCTGAACTCATTTTTGCGGCCCCATCCGCCTATGTTCAGTTGATGCAGCAGTTTGCTTCTGACAAGGTGCTGTCTGCTTGATCACTTTATTAATCAGCAATTTCATTTCCCCCACAACACTGCTGACTCAGTGTGAAGGTAGGGAACTTAATGAGCGGTTCCCCAGGTATCGTCAGTGATTCTGAATCCTAGTAATTCAATTATTAAATAGTTGTCAGCTGTTCCTAATTTGGCTGCTATACCAGCTTGAGACACACGATTATTTTAAATAAAACTGCAGATCCCTGTGCTGTTTAATAGCTCCCTACTTTATCTGACTGAAGTCTATGCCACACATAATCTTACTTTTATTTGTGGGGGGGAGAAGCCCCCTACATTCTGAGACACAGTCTCTGGGCCTCAGACATCCTTGGACTTTTGTGTAAACTAGCTCATGAAAAATCAGACCTTGCAGTCTTACGTCACTTAATGAATGAAGTCTCCTCTGTACCAAACATAATTGGACTTTTGTTTGGAACTCCCTGTTTTGTCCGAGTGAAGTCAGTGTGTGTGTGTGTGCCACACTGGGTCTGCAGCTTACGTTGGTGGACTTTTGTGTAAACTAGCTCCTGAATTAACAGAAAAAAGCAATAATTAATGACTGTAATTTAAAACATACAGTATTTCCAACTGCAACATGTTATCAGTATAGAGGTGTGAAAAAAGACCTCTTAAATTATATGTTACTATGTAAGAACTAAATTACTAAGAAGGCAAAATAGAGGACTTGGAGTTTCCAACACTGAACATCTTGTTTGTGTTTGTGTGTGTGTGTGTGTGGGGGGTTCAAAGGATCTAAAATCAGTCATGCAATAATACTAGGTTATGAAAGATCTTTGTACTTTCTAAAACACCAGGCACTTGGGGCAGTTAGGTGAACAGCTGTTAGTCTCCATGGTTACTAATCACTTAGGAATCCAGGATCCAGAATGAGCACACACATGGTCAAATAACCATTATACAATGGACAACAAGAATGCTGCTCTCTGGTTGGCCAGTTGGCACCTCTTGCCCACTGTGAATTCTCCACAGCACCAGTGGGAAGAGGTGTCAGCCAGCCTCTTGTAGTGCCAAGTGAGTATCACTCCGACAACTCCCACAGCAAAGTACTAAATGCTTTTTCAATCTCACCCTGAAAATGAACTTGTGCAACACTGCCTTCTTGAATCCCTACTAAAGAACCACCAGAACAACATTGACACAAATAAAAACACCTGCACACTGATAAACCCATATGGAGCACAAAACAGTACTTCTCAAATAATTTTCTCATACCTGCTTCCTCCTGGCTCATCGCTCGAATTTTTGCCATGTTCAGCTCCTCTCTGTTGTGATGTTTTTCAAAGTAGCAAAACTCTGAACTCACCAAACACCACAGTCATTCACCATAAAGTACCCAATCTCTGCATTATGAAAGGAAAAAAAAGCTGTTTTTCATTCAAAATAAAAAAATATAAACTACCACCTCAACAGGCAGTCACCCGGACCCAAACTTTACATCCTTTCAGCACTTGCAGCATTGCTTAGTCAGCAAATGACATGCCGCTCACTCCTATAACAGAAACTCACTCCCACTGATTCACATTGCCAGTCCCAATTAGGCCTTACTAAAAAAAGAAACAAAAAAACACCATCACCAAAATAGAAACAATAAAGTCCCACTGCAGCTTTACGAGCACAGCACCTTGCTCATTCCTCTTCCATACAGGGTAAGTCTCCCATATGTCTCTGTGTGTGTGTGTGTGTGTGTGTCTGTATTTCCACCTAACATGGTACTATTTTATATACAGTGGAAAGATATCCTACAGGATAGTATTAAAGAAATCTATTTCTTTTGGGAAAAGAAAATGCAGTAATCTGAAGTAAAAATCTGTAATTACTAGCCATTGTATAACAGCAATTTACCACAACAAGAGCGTAGGTCATGTTAGGATTTACAATGCCTAGTGTGTTTTACTCACTCTGCCTATTGGCCACATGACCAAATGACACATCAGGCATTGTAAATCTTAACGTAACCTACACCCTTGCAGTCAATCATGTGTGATGTCCAAAGCAAATCGAGGCCCTGTGGTCATCAAAGCATAAAGGTAGACAGGGCAAGTTTGTATGGAAATGCACACTAAGCTGAAGATTGTTTCTAGGTGCAGCCTGAGAGCATAAGGAAGTTAAGTGTCAGTGTCAGTGGCTCAGTAGGTAGCACACTTGCCTCTGAGGCTGGGAGATCAGAGGGCTGTGGGTTCAGTTCCCACATCTGGCACTTGGGTTAATATCCCAATACTGACACTGTAGTGCAGCACGATGGGGGTGCTACACTTAGAAACATAGACTTTGACAGCAGATAAGGACCACTTGTCCCATCTAGTCTGCCCATGTCCCTCTCTACAGGATAAGCTGCAGATCTTATTTAACCAACAGCCTATTTCTTCCTACCCCCACAAAAATTGCCTTATGTCTGTCCCATGCATTCTTGAATTCACTCACAGTTTTAGACCCCACAACGTCCTCAGGAAGGCTGTTCCATGCATCCATCACCCTCTCTGTGAAAAAATACTTCTTCACATTGCCCCTGAGCTGCCCTCCCATCTTCAAATTACGTCCCCTTGTACTTGCACGTCTCTTTTTTTTGAAAGATGCTATCTTCTTGGACTTTGTTGTTTCCACTGAGGTACTTAAAAGTTTCTATCATGCCCCCCCCCTTTCCTCAAGGGTATGCATATTAAGCTCCTTTAGTCTCTCCTCATATGGCTTCTCTTGCAGACTCTTCACCATTTTAGTTGCCCTCCTCTGGACTGCCTCCATCCTGTCTATGTCCTTGCTGAGATGGGGTATCCTGAACTGCATGCAGTACTCCAGATGGGGTCTCACCAACTGTCTGTACAGAGGGATAAAAACTTCCTGTTTTCTGGTGGTGATGCCTCTCCCTATACATCCCAGTATCCCCCCCAGCCCTCCATAATGCCTTCTTACATTGCTTGCTAACCTTAAGGTCATCTGATATGATTACCCCTAGGTCTCTTTCCATTGTTGTTGTTGTTACTACCACTCCCCCCATTGTGTAATCTTCCCTGGGGTTTTGTTTCCCAGATGCATTATTTTGCACTTATTTGCATTGAATCAAAGCTGCCATACTTCTAACCACTCCTCCAACCTTGCCAAGTCCCTTTTCATCCTTTCCACACCTCTTTGTGTATCAACCCTGTTGCAGATCTTTATCTCATCTGCAAAGAGGCATACTCTTCCTTCCAGTTCCTCTGCAATGTCACTAATAAAGACATTAAAAAGGACCGGACCCAGTACTGCACTTCTGAGGTGCCATCTTTTGGATGAGACATTAAACTGAGGTCCCATCTGCCTGTATTGGTGGTAGTTCAGGTGGATGCTAACGATCCCATGGCACTTATCGAAAAAGAGTCAGTGAATTTTTTTGCAATCACAGTAACATATATACAAAGTAGTATGGCATCATACAAAAACATAAAAGATGAAAACAAAAGAGAAAAAAAAATCAAGAACAGAAATAAGTATTAAGTCATATAGGAAATTCAAACATAAAGAAAACATTGTCACCAAAACCACTTCCCTCCCAATCAAGGAGTAGGGAATACATATTGAAATAATAACAAAACAGAAAAAAATCAGTATTGCATCATACAAAATCAGAAAAAAACTGAAAAACATAAGGAAGTATCACAGCAGACATAATTAGCAACATACAAAAGGCAAATTAAGAAGCCCTCACATCAGAATGGCAAAAAAAAAAAATGTGTGCGACAATGAAACAGAAAATACAAACAATAGTGTTGTTGCACACAATTCAAAAACAGGAATGAAAAATAAGACATAACATCCTGCAAATATACAGCTAAAAAACACTAACAGATCATGCCATAAGCGAAAAACAAAAGTTGCATGCTGCAGTCTTCAAAAGACAGAAATCCTGACTCTTACTCAGCAATGTATCAGGGAAAAGAGTGAATATCACAACCAATCTGCGAAGCCCCATTGAAAAGTAAATAAAGAGGGAGAAAGCTTGTGACAGTCTTGTAACTGAAGAGTATTAATGGAGTTATGAATCATATAAAACAACCCTTCCATGGAAAAATAATGTTGCTGAATCGTAAGCCTACAGCAGGCAGACCAGATATAAAATTTAAAACACACCAAAAACAACCACATGGTAACCCTATCATGTTTAGTCCACACATTTGGCAAAATACCAAGACAGAAAATGACCAAAGTCATGTTATAAAAGGGGGATGAAGGCCACTTCTAGTGTACAAAAGACCAAAATTCTACAACGAAAGGGCAGTCACAAAATACATGCCCTATTGTCTCCACTGTTAGAAGACAGGTATCTCACGGACAATAACGATCAGAAAGCTGTTTATGTTTTAAATTCCCCCTCACATTCAACTTACTATGGACAGCCATAAAACATTCCACATATAATAAGGGATGCGTGGTGAAGTCAACATGTGTCCCATAGTATGCTGCAGTGGCGCATCATATAAATTAATAGGGGCCGAAGCATGGAAAATGTATGTATAAGAAAAGCATATAGCTCTTTTCTACAATAGGAACTAATTTGATCTTCTAATACCCACAACTTAATTTTCAAAACAAACTTTCAATGTATGTGGAAGCTGAGCTATAGAATGTTGTCTGGTTATTGGAGAATGTACTGACCAGAAATCAAAATTGATCCTAAAAAATCCAAAAGCCACGGTGTTCACTGTGAATCCTGGTTGACTAATAAGGGTCATATCCACAGCGGAGGGCTTCAAGAGAGGGTGGAACAGACACAGAAAGTGGATGTATCAGATGATGGCCTGTCCCAGGGGGTGGGGATGAATGATAGGGGTTTCTGGAGCACAAGGGATGGGAGGGCCTTGGCACCCAACTAAGGATCTAAGGTTCGAGCAGACTCGATAGACTGTAAGGCCTAATCTGCTGGCAAATAGAATATTAGTATATATTGGAATACAAAAACATAGTAAAAAAGAAAACAATTGGGTGAATCATGTTTAAACCCCCAGATTTCCTCTCTTGAAACAATATACTCCTTTTAATCAGGTTTAATCTATTACCCCAAATACAGGAAAGAAAAACAGTACATAGAAACATAGAAGTTGAAGGCAGATAAGGACCGCAAAGCCCATGCAGTCTACCCATTTCTTTTTCTACTTTATAAATGTGCCATCAGCCTTTGCTCTGTCAATGGTCTATCTACACTATTCATACTCATCTGTATTGTTCCATTATGCCTATCCCATGCCTGTTTGAAGCCCTGCACAGAATTCATAACCAACATTTCCTGAGGTAGGCCGGTCCATGCATCCACCAACCTTTCTGTGAAAAATAACTTTCTCACATTACCTCTTAATTGGCTTCCCTCTAATTTCATGCTGTGTTCTCTTGTCCTGCTATTTTTCTTATATTGAAACATGTTAGACTCTTTCACCTTGTTAATGCCCTTCATGTGTTTGAATATTTCCATCATATCACCTCTCTCCCTCCTTTGCTCTAGGGTATACATAATGAGCTATGTTAATCTGTCCTCATATGTTTTCTGATGCAGTGTCTGCAAAATTTTGGTTGCCCTTCTTTGGACTGCCTCAATTTGGTTAATGTCCTTGTGAAGGTATGGCCTCCAGTACTGCACACAGCACTCCAGATGGGGCCTAACCAGTGTCTTGTAAAGAGGGATTGTTGCCTCTCTCTTCCAACTTGTGCTACCCCTGCTAATACACCCTAACATCCCCCTAGCATTACTTACTGCTTTAGTGGTCTGCTTAGATGATTTAAGGTCATCTGTGATGATGATGCCCAAGTCTCTTTCTTCCCTTGTGACTGCCGTCAACTCCCCTCCCAGCCTATAGGTGACTTCAGGGTTTCTCTTCCCTGTGCATGATTTTGCACTTCTTTGCATTGAACCCCAGTTGCCAGTCTTCCTACCATTTTGCTAGTTTATCCAGATCTCTTCTCATTCTGCCCACATCATCAGGATCATCTACTCTGTTGCAGATCTTGGTGTTATCTGCAAACAGACAAACCTTACCCTCCAGTCCATCTGCAATGTCACTGATGAAGATATTGAAGAGGACTGGCCTCAGAGCTGATCCCCAAGGTATCCTACTTGTGACTTGCATCTCTTCTTACTGTATACCATTTACCACCACTCTCTGTTTTCTGCCTGTCAACCAGATTACCACCCAGTTGACCAACTTCTGACCCACCACTCCCAATGGTGGTACTACAACATTCCATGTCGAGTGCCAAGAGGCAGCTGATTCCCACCCACCCAGACACCCCAGGAAGTGGAATGGCAATGTCAGCAATCCAGTCTCCCGAATCAATTGTATCCAACCCACATCAATGTGTGCCTTCTGGGAGACAAGGAGCTAGTATCTTATACAAGGTTAGGGCTTGGGGTCTGCAGCGGGAAAATGTTCCCCATAAACAAAAGGGGCTGAGACTTAGTACCTTGGAGCTCATACCTGGGAAACCTGAGGAGAGTCAGCCTCAGGCCTTTTCTGCTTCAGAAGTCATCTTGACTTGTAACTGTGCCTTTTGAAATTCAGCCATAGTGTCCTGTAGAAGTCGACTTTTCTGTTCAAGATGACTGTGAACATCCAAAGAGTGAGCAGAAAGGGAAATTTCATCCTCCAGTAAACCAGCGCCAATGGGCAAGTTAGGAGAAGAAATGACAGGCTCAACTAGAAATCTTGGGTCCTCATGAAAAAGTGAACTACCAGTGACCTCCGCACCATCAGACGAGACCGCCTGCCGAGAGGGTATCAGTATGCTACGCTGGCCACTGTCAAGGTACATTCCAGCTAACCCATTCCCCTTGAAACTGATCTGCAGGTTTTGTCACTCAATCCTCTCATCACCACCACTGTCAGCATCCATCTGAAGATTGCACACAAACTCAGCCAGCTCCACAGCACCCACTGCTGACAAAGTAGGGGAATTTTTATTCACAATTCAAAAGCATAACATCACATAGTACAATAAAAAAAGTAATTCACAAATAATACACAATTGTAAAGAACTCACCACTTACATAAATTCACACAACTTTACTTATTTTTCTCTTACATTTACTGGAATATCTCGTCAAAGTTAACTATTGATAAAACAAAATCCCATACCTGAAACTTATTTCATTCTTTTGTGCAAAAATACTACTTATACTGTATACTAATTAAGGAAAAATAGGTAGATAAATGAGGTATAGTTTAATCCACCCACCCCACATTTTTCCACAATATAGAGCTCACTTCCTGTCCTAGTGTGTGACATTCATATTTGTATAACTTATCAGGATTTTCTTGTATTTGAAACAAAACTTCCTGCTGAGTGACTTCTTTGTTTTGTTGCATCTGTAGTCATCTTGCATTCCATAAGGACCATTTCAGGCAAGCTAAAATGACATAAACAGTAATCTATTTCCATTTAATCCATGAAGCAGGGATTTGCCCTAACACCAACATATCTTAATCCATATTTTAAAAAATACTTTTTCCCACCAACTAGCAAGTAGTTTCCAGAAACCCTGCACATTTACACAATCAAAAAATAGATGTTGTATAGTTCTATTTGATCATGACAAAGAAGTTCTCCATATCCTCTCTCATTAACTTGTTTATGTTTTAGGTTGCCCCTCACATTGAGTCTCTGATGTCCACACAACCATATCATATCTTGCATCTTCAAAGGAATTCTAAGGTTCACAATACTGTTTAGTAACATTTCCTCATAAATCGTGGCAGATACCTGAAATAAAGATTCCTCTATATACCATTTGTTTAACAGAAATCTGTAAAAAAAAATGTTCTCATATCCCAAAAACCAACCTAACTCAATTGTCCAAGTCCTTATGAATTTTAATATAGTTTGTACATTCCTAGATAGTGCTTTCTCTGAAGGATGCCATTTACCTCTACCCCATGCCATCAGAAAAATCGGTCCCCACAATTGCATATTCAAAACCCCCATACCCTCGGATTCTAATACTACTGCTATGCAAACTGAACTAAAAGAAATTCCCCAAAAAATATAACAATGGCTGAATTATATTCAAACCCCCCACTTTCCAAGCCCTGTATGTGTGGGCACTCTTAATAGAATTTAACCTGCTACCCCATAAAAAAAGGAAAAAAGTCCCATAACCTTTGAATGTAAGCTAAATGGTAATGGAAAAATATGTGAAATATATAAAAATATGGGAGCAACATATGCCCTTAGCAAATAAACCTTCTTCTTCCTTGACATTTTCCAAGAAAGCCACAATTTAACTTTAAGATTAGCCTGATCATATACCACATTCCAGTTCTTTACTTCAGATTCTTGAGAGCCAATGAACACACCTAATATTTTGATTTCCTCATTCATCAATAAGATAGGATATCTCCCCACACTTTGTGCAGCTCTTAATACTAAGATATTACTTTTTCCAACATTAATACTAATTCCAATAGTTCCATAAACAGACTCTATTATATTTAAAATCTGTTCCCCAGATTCTAAATCAGCAACCTTAAAAACACAGTCATCTGCATAAACTGTGACTTTCTGAAAAATAACCCTATTCTTATTTACAATAGCTTTAATGTTTGTATCTTTATCAATAATCCAAAGTAAGGGATCTAAATCAAACACATACAACAGTGGGCTCATCTGACATCCCTGTCTAACAGCATTTTTAATTATGTAGGTATTCCTAGATGCCCATTCACCAATGGGGTGACCTAAGCTTCAGAATACAGTGTCTGCAACAGTGTTTAAAAAATTTATGGAACCCCATAATGCTGTAATACTATTTAAATATGTTCCTGCTGTACTGAATCAAATGCTGTTTCTTGATCAATAGTTAGCAAATAACCATCTAAGTTCATGTTTAAGCTTTGATCCACTACTTCCCTAATAAAGGTTAAATTCTGGACACCATTCCTACCAGGTATAGCACAAGTCTGTGTAGAAATAATAATAGATTTAACAAATTTTGCTAAACGATTAGTCAAGATTGTGGTTAAAATCTTATAGTCAAAGTTCAGTAATCGTAAAGGCCTCCAGTTTTTAATATTTTGTGGATACCCCTTTTTATTATAAAAAAATCACAATTCCTTCTTTCACACTAGGTACCAACCTGTTTTCTTCCCATATAGCAGTACAAAGAATCTGTAACCAGGGAGCCAGAACATCACAATAGCATTTATAGAAATCATTAGATTTGCCATCTATTCCTGGAGTAGGTTGAGGTGTTAATTTAGAAATAGCACCCTTAATTTCTGTGATAGATATGGGAACTATTAAACCTTGCACATCTTCAGAAATTAACTGTGGAATGTCCAGTTGTTTAACAAATAAATCCAGATGATCCACCTATCTTTCTGAAAATAGCTTTAATGTGTTCTTGTATTAACAATAAAAGCCCATTATTGTCTGTTATTAATGCTCCTGAGCTATCTTTTAAGTCTGTCATTACAGATGTTGTACCCCATGTATGCCTAAATCATATGGATTCACTTGCTTTTTTGTACCCCTAGTTTGGTATTTTTGCTTTTGAGCTGCCCTATCTTCTGACACTTTCAAATGTTTATACATGTTTTCATTGCTTGTTTACAACTATAATGGGACATTATAATTTAAGTCAACAGCCAGGGATAATAATTGCATATACTTTGCCCTTAGTCCTAAAAACTGAATATATTTACTTCTGGCTTTTGTCCTAGTGATACCTATATAGAGATACTTCAGGTATTTTTTTGTATCCTCCCACCATTCAATGGGACTATCATATAAAATTAAATATCTGCTCTCTACATAAAAAACTCTTTCAAGGATTCTTGCATGCTTTTCTCTTGTAAGAGTGCAGTATTTATTTTCTAGTAACCTCTTCCCAGAGCAACCTGCTGTAAGACCCCAAATCTAGTTTAACAGCCACATGATCTGAGGTCTCTAATGGAACAATTCCTACAGCCTGACAAGTAGCCCACTTAGATACAAACCAAGATTCGATTTTTGTAGATAAGTGACCCTGATAAAAGGTATGCGGTGGAGTCTGCTGTAATAAGTCATAAACATCACATAAGTTATTATTTGTTAATATTTTAACCAGTGCATTAATGTCACTGTATAATTTAGTAGTAGATCTCCCCCTATCCTTATTTGATAAGCCACAATTAAAATCCCCTTCCCATACCACTAACTTGAGGTATGTAAATATGGTTCCACTCTTCTAAACAGGGAAGACCATTCTGTCTTTAATTGAGGAGCATACATATTTATTATTCTATACGTCCTTCTCCAAAGACTACATCCAGTACCATGGCTCTCCCAGGCTGAACATCGGAGCTGCAAGACTGCACCTTACACTTGAAAATAAAATCCCAGACCAGAACAAGGTTCCTCACCCAACAACCAGAATGAGATACCACAGCGCCAATCTCTTTGAGCTTCTCTCACCTTTGCCAATGTACATAATCTCGTATCTTGCAGCAACACCACATGACTTTTCCTTCCTTAGACTAGAAAAGGTGACCCGCCTTTTTACTAAAGACTTAATACTATTCACATTAATAGTGATAAAAGAAATAATGGCTTCCATTTAGAGGATAGAGGGAGAAATATAAAAATTAGTAAAAAGAGATCATGATGTATATTTAATCATAGTCATCTTTTCTTTTTACACTTTCTGGGCTTGGTTTGTACCATTGGACCACTTGTCATTGTTAATATCAGCCTGTGAAGAGGCTTTGGATGGTAAGTCTGAATCATGACTTTCATCTTCTCCATCTTTCTCAAATAACATAGCATATGAATTATGTACTGGTAGACCATCTGGAACTTTAGTCCACTGTGGAGAGTCTATGGGAGGCTTCCTTGCTTTTGACCTAGTGACTCTCTGAAAATGTTCTTCTTGTTGTGCAGCAGGGGGAGGCATAGAATCACTCCCTACTTCCATTTCCATATGTTGTACCACAATATCCTGTTCACAAGGTTCCAACACAACTTGGGCTGGGGGATCACATAGCTCAGTAACATCCTTTGTGTTTAAGATGGTATCCATCTCCTCAATGTTTGTTACAGATTCCATATCACCAGGCTGAGGTGCTTGTATCTCTTCATCCTGAGATTCTACTACTGTAGTGGGCACTTTGCAGAATCGAGGCACTCTAGGGGGCGTGGGATCCCTATTTGGTGTTGTATTTAGTAACTCTAACATACGAACTTCTCTTTTGAGCTGTGGTCACATAAGCATCCTGCTCAGCATGAATAGCTAGGTCTCTACTATTATGTGAAGCCCATGAACAGTTCTAAAAGTGTGACCCTGCTCATCACATAAGTTACAGCTCAGTGGTTGTTGACACTGGGCCCCATAGTTGCCCACTTCACCACAAAAGCCACATTTCTGTTTATCACAGTCATTGCTTAAATGCCCAACATCCTACATTTAAAGCATGCTCTGGGCTGCCCTGAGTAAAGATTACTCCACAATCTCGACCCAGAAAAAACAATTAGGCAGGTGTTTGGTTAAACCATGCTCCAAGTTTAACACTACCTGGTATTTCAATCCTTCAGTGCATAATTGTTCATTGTCTAAAATAGGTTCTGGATACCCTTTTACTGTGCAACACTGTTGCAGCCAGTAAGTGATATCTGCCACATTTACCCCATCGTTTTAACTAGAACTGTTATTTTCTTCATAAGAGTTTTAGTCAAAGGATTGCTAAAAAGGGTTTCCACAAAGGAGAAAATTTCAGCAACTGGTATTGCTTCCAAAAATGTTCTAGGCCAGCAGGGTGTTTAAAATTGATATCAAATACTGAATCCCCTGGAACATGTATAAGGGCATGCACCTCATATGCATAGTATTTCATATTATCCTTTAGAAAGGCCCTTCCCACAAAGTGCCTATCAGGAACATCTGAAATGTTGCCGCTGTTTCTTCTCATAGCTGGCTCTGATAAGTGTCTGGTGTCTGGGTGAAAGAGATGATCTCTAATTTTACCATGCCACACATTATCAGACATCAGTAAGGGAGCCTCAGGCCCTATCTGTGTGTTAGGGGCTGCTGCTGTCTGCCTAAAAGGAGCAGTACCGGCCAAGTCAGCTCCTGAAGAAATCGGTAGGCATGGTTCTATTTCCTTCCCATCCATATTTTTTATGGTCACTAATAAATCATTTGAGGTATCGGGCTGAGAGATTATATGTTGTACTAAGGGAGTATGCTGACCTGGAGTCAAATTAGAGCCTTCACTCAATTCTGTGTTAGGAATAATTACTCCTGAATAGGAGGATTTACCAGTAATACTTGTTCCAGGAAAATTTGCATTCCAACCTGTGCCTGAAGCATTTTTTCCCACCTGGCCGCTATTAGTGCTGAGGAGACTCAATCTGCAGAGCTAGAACAAGGCCCCAATAAAGGCCTTTCAGGAGTGGGGAGTGCACTAACCAGAGAATTACAGTCTGTGTTGGGGATCTGTAATCGTGATTTGAGATTCTTTCCTGCTCCCTCCTTACTACTAAACTTCTTTCCCCCTCCCATGGAAATCCCTATTGAGAATGTAATCTGTGACGAGGGGTCAGGTTCCCCACTATCTGTTGTTTTAAATGAAGATACTTCACTTATCTGAGATTGTACTTCTGCAGCCTGTGGAGATATTTCAGTGCCTGATGTTTGTACAGAATTTTTATTACTTTGCTCAAACGTAGATGCAAGAACAGCCCCCAGAATTTGTATGCTAGTTACATCAGGAGAGACATCAGGAAAGACATTATTCGTACTGACAATCGGCAGCTCCTCTGCCTCTTTCGAATCTTCTACGCATATATCATTCTCCATGTTACTCACTTCTGTTTCCTGTATTAGAGCTATGTGCAGCTCTTCCTGTTTTCATAATTCCTCCTGCAGTTACATTCTTGTTTCCACATAATTCTTCTCAGCCATTTCCAGTCATAACCGAATATCAGCTGCTTTTTCCTCACAGGTAGCTTTCTGATTGGAAATTTCGGTACTGGTTCCTGACTCAGGGGCTTTCTCTAAGTCAGCATTCAAACCTTCCATACTTTCTTTCGTTAAAGTGTACAATTCCTCCACAGTAGCTTCGGCCTCCATTATAAAATCCAAAATAGGGAGGACTGAGGAGGAGACCTCTCCTCAGCTGTCCACATGTCTTACTCTGTCAAAAGCTCACACACTCTGATTGATATCTTTCAGCAACACAACACCCTCTAGCAACAAAAGTAGGGGAAATGTCCCCTGTGTCCTGGCCAAATTTCTCCCATTCACTAAAAATACCACCAACAGCTTAATCTGGTTCAGTTTCAGTTGCTTCTGTATCCCGCACCCCTGGTCACCCCTGAAAAAGGGAGTTTTAGGCCAAGTGGGCTTACTGGGTCGACAAAATTCAATAAAATAAAATAAAGTGACTTGCTCAGGATCACACAGTGTGCAAGAGGGGATTGACAGGATTCGAACCCAGGTATCCAGATTTGTAACTTACTGCCCTTAACCATTACCATATACTGTGCTTTTGAACGGCAATGTAGAAAACACTAAAATGAAAAAAAAAACAGACTAAACAGAACTTTGAAAACAAAGATGATTTGTGATAAACAGAAACTATATTGGAAATGTCATTTTATCAATGCTGCTGCTGCATTAAAAACTCCCAGTGAGGGGTGGAACATGCACTTGGCAGCAGAGCCAAACTGCAGTTTCTAGTTAAATAGCTTTAGATTTCTAGTTAAATGGCTTTAGATACAGGTTGGGGGTGAAGCAGATACAAGGGCCAGTGGCATCAATTAAAACCACACAGACAATGGTCAGAGCCAACAACAAGGCAGGCAATCAGAATAGTTGCCATACAAAGACACCAATATGTTAAAAAAAATTAAAAACCGTTCTGATGGGATGCTTACCCCAAAATCATAGTATTTTACATAGATGTACAGTGGTTGTTATACATAAGTTGCTTGGTACTGCGGTATATTTCAGCAAGTGCTGTGCACCGATCATTATTACCCAGTGGCATACCAAGCATTAAAACAAGCAGTACTGAGGTATGCCTCATTGAGGTGTCGGTAATGCCTTAAGTGCAGAGTTCACTGAATAGCATTCACATTACATGCAGCATAAATGCACCAGATGGCACTGTTTTAGTTAAGTTGATTATGCTGTTTTGCAAGTTTCTTCCAGGTGGCACTGCAGTTCACAGTCCACATCATACAGTGATTGTATTCTAAGCAACTAAGCTCCCCCTCCCCAAAGCACCAGTACACGCTTGTATGCTGAGATTACCCATCCTGAAATGTCCAATATGATCTTTGGCTTCTGGATTTTCTATTAATTGATTAATTACACTGTCAAAATATGGTCACATGATCAGGTCTTACTTCTTTTCTGCCTCCCCAGTTACTTTCTTTCCGATTGTTTACTGATGGCCATCTGATTATTTCTAATCTAATTTATAGTTCCTGACAGGAAGCACTGAGCAGTAACTGCTGTGTCCTTTGCCATTCATTCATTTGATCTCCTCATGGCGGTGGTGTTTCTACTGTGGTTGTCGATCAGTTATTACCATCTTGAAAAAAAAAATCATATATACTAAATAGTGGTTGAATGGGGTGGTGGGGCAGACCTCACTCCCTGATACAGTAAATTATATTGTGTTTTTTTGTTATTATTCTTTATAGTTTAGCCACTGTGCTCCCACACTGATCAGAATAAATACAGGGTGAGAGTTCAAGTCCCACCATCACATATGACCACAGATTAGAACATGTCTATTTAACATCAGAACATCACCAAAAAGGATATTTTTCTGGTTTCATTTAATGCCCAACTAGTGGTAACTGACTGACTACCACAGTGTTAAACACTACCACCATGAGAAGATCAACTTAATGAATGGTGAAGAGCATGGTACTTGCTGCTCTGCTGATCCTGTCCGAAAGTCAAAGTAAGACAAATATTTTTTAATAAATAGTTTTGAAGAATTACATTAGACTGTGGAAATGGAATTTGCATAGGTGGCATGTTGCAATGGTTCCTCTTCACACCAGGTACCAAGTGTCTAGGTGTATGAAGAAGTTTGTGATTACAGTATGTGGCCATTTTCATCCATAATGGAAGATATAGTAAAATTAGCTTGTTGAGCTTTTAGTTGCCCAGGGGGACATTTATCTTGATTTTCCCCTATGGTATAGTATTTATTTCTGGAATATCAGATGTGTCTCTCGACTATTTCTGTGATTAACTGGTTATATTTTTCCTTTAGAATTAGTAAATCTTGCATCTTGCTTGGATCTTTAGTGCTCATGTGGCTAGTTCCCTTAGCTGAGATTTGGTTCTCTAATTAATTTAGATTCTTATTCCATTGTTTATTTCTCCTGATCATATTACAGCCTTAAGTGCTTCCCACCATTAGATTACTGATGTTTCATTTATGGAATTAAACTTAAAATAATTATCTATTTATGTTTTGATGAATTGCTGATATTCTTTATCCTTTATAATATGGGGTCCAGCCTAAAGCATCATCACATCTTATTCTAATTAAAACTGAAGCATAATCTGATATGAAATTACTTCTGTATTCTGTTTGCATAGTTTGAAACATTAATGATTTTGATATTAAAAAATAATCTAGAGGTAAGTAGTTTTGATGCACTGGAGAGAAGTAAGAGCAAGACCTATGCGAGGGGTGGCAATGATGCCAACTATCTATCAGATCCAAATCTTGCAAAACATTGAGGATTTTTTTTGTGAGTGATGTTATTGTAGTGGTACAATTAGATAATCTACCTAAATCAGGGTTCAAAGCGATATTTAAATTGCCTGCTCTGATATAAGGTAATGGGAATGAGGCTATCAATAAGAATAGCTCATCACAAAATTGTGGCATGTTCTCATTAGGACCATATTCATTGACTAGTGTATATTTAGTACCCTGCCAGTTAATTTCACAGATGATATATCTCCCACTAGTATCCAGGATCGATCTTCCAATTGTACAACCAACATTTTTACTAAACATTAAAGAAACCCCTCTTAAGTTATTTTTGCATGGAACATTCAAGCCATCCCTCCATCTTTTAGAGTAATATATAAAGTCCACTTGAAGTAAGTGTGTTTCCTGGAGAAAAATTACATTTATTTTATTTTTATTAATATAATTAAAACTTTTTCAACCCTTGTTTCAATCCTGTAGAGCTCTGACATTCCAAGATAAAAAAATACAACTGGTTAGCCATCTTGTTTCTTGATAAAAACTGCTGAGACAAATCTATGCTGCCAAATGTTAAGTTTTGAATGCCATTCAATATATATTCCAACTGTGTCCAAAATGTTATTTATCAAACAACAGTAACCATGGATTTTGAGACTAGCAAGTAGCACGTATCTAACTACCCCCCCAACCCTTAAGAAACTCTCACTGGCCTCATCCAAATCCACTGTACTGATTAGGAACCAACCTATCTAGAATTGTGTAAACGATCAATGAAACACACATTTTTATAGTATAGTTGATTTGCAAACTATAAAATTTAAAGATTTCAATTACTATTATGCAATCTGGTAACCTAAGCCATGTGACTCCTAATCATATGGTTCCTCTGATTAGATGGAAGTGCCCTTCCATCTATGTTAACCCTGATACTGTAACAACCACAGTGTGGCCCCACACCTACCTTCTAAAACAGATGCTCCCCACTCTGTATATGTTGAATTACTGTATATACATTTATCTTGTCCCCTTTTTATGGTGCCCATTCTGTGCTTCAAAACAAGCAATATGCAGTTTTAAAACAGATTCACACTTGTTTACCCCAAGTTGTTACAACTTTTCTCATCTCCTTTTAACAGTTTTAATCCCCCTTTCATTTCCCTTCCAGCACACACCTAGCTACATTTCTTGATTATTTTTCCTAAACATTTGCACTTTAAAACAACATTCATACTGTCTCTATCCCTCCTTTGAGTACAGGACAAGACTTTGTTGTCACTAGATAACAATTAAAAACAGAGACCTACAATAACTGTTATGTTCCTAGATATCACTTAAAGATAATGAGTTATCAGACATATATGAAAAGGAAAAAAAAAAAGACAACTGGGGGGAAACCCTGTGGGGGGTGGTGATGGATTATCCAGCCATCTTAATTAACCTTTGCCAATACTTTAATTAAATTACTCGACTATTCCCTAATCGGGGATTAAGTTAAATTCAGTGTATTGTGTCTTGTTCATTATAAACAGAAGAGTGATTTATCAGTTAAAGGTATTATGTTCTGCTTCAATCTATAGGGGTATTTGTTGGTTCTGAACTTGACTGATGTTCATGTTGGAATTTCTCTGTCATTTTTGGGTCAGGAAACACCTGTGGCTTCCCTATCGTGTAAAATTTTATTCTGCCTGTAAGTAGGAAAAATAATTTGCCATTCCTTTGCTACAAGATAGTTTTGACCTTGCAAAATTACTTCCTAGACTGCAATGTTAAATGAAAAATCAGGGTATGCTGAAAACGTAAACATTTCTGTAATTAAACCTTGGTTGATTCATGCAGCTCACGATCTTTGAAGTTGTGAGGTTTGACATATACAAGATGAGAGAAACGTCTTGGTTGTGTTTCAGTATGACTTCTCTCCCCCCACCCCTGCCATGTGGGCCTGATCAAGACTCATTTTTTACTCAGGGTGTTTTAGGTTTATGGCAAGTGTGACTATTTTTTCAAAATAGGGGACAGGGATGGGAGGTGGTCACCTGTGCCTTCAGCTCTTTCTGGAATTCTGATAAGTTTTACATAATTTCTGCATGAACGATCCTGTAGGTCAGTTACATTTTGTTTTAATTCCTGCATTTGTTCCTTCAAACCCTTGTATCTGAACATATTGGGTGGATTTTATCTTCTACAGTATGTGGTGATGGTTTGGATTAATACACGTTCCCATTGCTGATGTCTGAGCCTCAAACATATAAGTAGTTTAGGCCTGCACCAGTGCGTCTTTGGACACATTACGCCTGTAGAATGAGTAAACACAGGCCAGTCTTGTCTGATCAGACAGCTTGTCACTAGAGTTTATTTTTCAAACTAAAATTTTACAAATGAGTAGTCAAATGATTTCCTCCAAATGTTCATCAATGCAGCATAAAAATTAACTAGCTAAGTTTTTGGTGGCATTAGTCTGTGCCTCAAACCTCACAGCCTTCTTATGAATATTGGTTGTTACCTATGGTCAAGCTGAACCACTGATCATAGTTTACTTCGACAAAGTAATTCTGCTTGTTTACTTTGTAAACTGTAGCTTTGAGTCTTGGAATAACATTCAAACTTACATGGCAGCATTTGTGAACTATGCACGGAGCTAGTATTTGCCAGATAACACTAATGTTTCTTTCCATCTCATGATTGGCAGATAACATCAGTAGGTGGTGTGGTACAACTGTGGGAAGGGGGAATCAATGCTGACACATTAGGAGAGAAGTCATTGCAAAAAGTTTGAATGCTCTATTTATATATGGTGATTAGGCAGCAATAAACAGTTTATGTGTCAGATGGCTTACAGAGATGTGTAATATCACTACACAACACCAAACTATAAAGGGAACAGTGCTGTACTCACTACCATCATGTCACTTGCGGCTACTAAATTAATTTGTAAATTGTACACTACTCACTTAGCAACTGGAGGACACTTCTGTCAGGCTCTGTCTCAGGACACTCAGGTTTATTCATCTTGAGCAGTGTGATAGTGTTGTTAGTTGTGGGTGGGGTGAAGGGGTGGTGGCAAGTGTACCTCAAGCTGTCAAAATGCACCTTTGTACCGATGAACAGCTTGCCATCTGTCTCGGTGGGGAATGGACATTCAGCCAGCATAGATGTGTTATTCTAATAGAGAGCTAACAGAAACAAGACTGATGAATTATGAGTAAATGTCTACTTCATGACTGCGGGGGTATATGGATGTATAGCTGAGACTAAACTCATAAGAACAGGTAAAACTCCAATGACCTGAGAGAGAAGTCATAAGAAATGGGGCACCAATTGCACTCACATACCATGCCAGGTTCTTCTTTTCTCTCTCTTTCTCTCTTTGTGCTGGATCACTATAGAAAGATAAACTATGAGGGAGAAAAGGTCTGATATCTTTCCTTGCTGTGTTGGAGGGTTGGGGGAGGAGTCCACATCATCTTCCTGACCACAGTCTACTGTCTGCCATACACACCTCTGACATGCCTTTCTGTTGTAATGGCACTGGTGAACGTGGGCACTTTCCCATCTTCATGTATGATACTAACTTGTTTCATGAACATAGATAGCTGCCTGATACGTCTCACATTCTCTCTCTCTCTCTTTTTGCCGGATAACTGACTGACATAAAACCAGTTGTCCAAAATGGTCTGCTCTATGACACAAAAATTGAAAAGTGACCAGTTCTGACATAGTTGCCCAGTGTGTGTGTGTGTGTGTGTGTGTGTATGAGACAGGGTAATGGCAAAGAACATTGTGCAACACAGTCCCGCTGAAATATGTTATTCTATTTTTTATTTTATCAGAAACAAATAATGAAGTCAATGAAAAAACACGGGGGGGAGGGTTATTAAGCAGATTCCAATATTTATTTATTTTTTCCTAAAAAGATCACCTCACTGAAACTTATTGTGTCCAATTTCACCTCTGATCAGTTGAAACTGGAAATTAGACTATAGCTATACTGCTTGCCTATAAAGCTTAAGAAGCAATAAAGACAATACATTTTCAATAACACATTGACACTATGACAAGTGCACAATTAGGCTGTGTGCAAGAAGAGATTTTTTTTGCTATGATTCAAGATTAGCCTGTAACTGCACAGAACACATGAATGAAGATGTAATGATTTGGCTCAACATCCGTTCACACCTTCCTGAGCCAGCACAGAATGTTTGGAATTGTAACTGCTTAAGCTTCCCCCAGTATGAATAAAACTTGAATAGCATGATCAAATATAACATATTCAGAAAAACAAAGAGAGGTTGCATATGGAGTAGGTGCCAGGATAAAAAAAACATGTAGCCAAGCAAGAGAAAAATCTCTGTTGTTAGCCTTGCTTGTAGAGCAGAAATCAGCTAACTAGAAGAAGCTACCATTTTCTTACTAATTTAACACTTCTATCTCAGCAGGACTCAGTGTCTGTTGAGGTTAAGCAGACAGATACTTATTAGAAGTAGAATGGGTCTTATTTAGGGTTAAAAAAAGAAAAGAAAGAAAGTCAGTATGTGTTCTGTGCTGGGAAGGGTGCTATATCAACTTACTTTGTTAAATCAGTAGGAGGAAAGAGAGATTAATTGGGGATGTGGCTTAGAAAATATAAAAGCAGGTGACTCAAATTAAAACTTCCTGTTGCTAGCCTTTTTTCTTACTAATTGCCCTGCATCCCACCCACCTACCCTACGTCAGTTCTACGTTTATAGTCACTGGATTTGACTGACAACAGGAACTTCTTGTTTGGCAGTAGGAAGTGAAGGATCATAAAGAAACATTGGTTTTGACAACCCTAAAGGAGAAAATTAGCTCGCTCTCCCCCCTCCCAACTGCTTGTGGTCTGACATTGAGCAAGGAAGAAGGAGCCTACAGAAGAATATAGGATGTTGCTGTCCCAGAACAGGAAGGGTGAGAGTTGTAAGGAGAGGAGAGAGTAAGCATACAGAGAAACAGGAGAGGGGACACAAAATAAGACATAATAGGAGTGATGCAGTGCAATGGCTGTGGGGCAGCAGTGTTCCGGGAGAAATTCTGGAGACTGCGATGCTGCCCTATTTGCAGACACCTCTCTGGTTTGAGGGAGGAGGTTGTCCATTTCAGGCTGACCTGGCTAGGATTCGTGAAACCTCCTCCCCCACCCAGGGACCACCAGGGCCAATGCCACTACCTCAGTGGTTGCCAAGAAAGAGGAGAGGCTGGACCAGGGTGGGCTCAGGGAGGGAAAAGGTGATGTAACAGAGTTGCATCCCTCCAGCTGTACCTCTCCACAATTCATATGCTCTTCTGGTGGATAGTGGTTCCTCTACAGTGGCACCTGCAGTGGAGACCAAGGAGGATTCTGGGAACCTTCAAAAAGGAGACCCACAGGGGAAGGAAACAACTCATGGTGGGGGACTCAATCATTAGTGGGGTAGAAATGGGGAAGGAAGGGGAGAGGGAGGTAAGGTGCCTGCCTGGTGCCACGGCTTGGAGGGACAGGAAGCAAATCCTCAGGATCATGGGAGCAGCTGCATAAGGGAGGGAGCTGGATGTCATTGTCCACCTAGGGACAAATGACCTGACTAGGAATTGGATCAGAGCAGTGCAAGAGGAGTTTGTAGAGTTGGGAAGGGGCCTTAGACAAGTAGCGAATATGGTAACCTTCTTGGAGTTGCTGCCTGTCTATGGCAAGGGTGATGCTGGGGTACTCCTCAACAGGGAATTCAATGAATGGTTGAAAAACTGGTGTGGAGCTCAGGGTTTGGCTTCACTGGGGACTGGGGAGCCATCTGGAGGGATGCAGACCTATATTAGCGCGTTGGTCTGCATCTGTCCAGGGGGGAACCAGGATCCTAAGTGAGAGGTTTAAATGCTTCATTGGCAAGCATTTAAACTAGCCAAGGGGGAGGCACTGAAAAGGAGCAGGGAAATTTCAGCCTCCCCCAACAAAACACAGTAATTAGTGAGGTAAACACCAAGGTAGAGAAGTCATTAGGGAGCAGGACAGAGGTAAATGTAAGAAAAGGCAAAAGCAGTAAGGACAGGAATGGGACTAAAAGGGGTAAGGCAATCAAAAGCGGAGGGTGATGAGTACCAGTGCCCATAGTCTGTGTAACAAGCTTCCTGAACTAGTGGCCTTGATGGAAGAGGGTTGCCTGGATATTATGGCAGTCACAGAAACATGGTACACAGAGAACCATGACTGGGATGTCAACATACTAGGATACACAATCTACAGGAGGGACAGGGAGGGTAAAAGAGGAGGAGGAGTTGCTCTCTATGTAAAGGAAGGGATTAAAGCAACAGAACTAAAGAGTAAACAGGGAGCAGATGAGGCACTCTGGGTCAACCTGGAGATAATTAATGGCACCACAGTCCACATGGGGGTTGTATACAGACCCCCATCTCAGGGGGAGGGAATGGACAAGGAAATGAAAGAAGGCATCCTTAGAATTGCAGAAAAAGGGGAGATATTGTTGATGGGAGACCTGAATATGGCAAATGTTAACTGGAGCACCTTTGCTGCAGGCACATCCAAGAGCAGGATCATTCTTCATGCCCTACAAGGTGCATGACTCAGACAGCTAGTATTGGAACCCACTTAGTAGGGAGCAATCTTAGATCTGGTACTCTCAAATGGAGATGGAGAAAGAATCTCAGATTTAGAAGTGGGTAGCCATCTGTGAACTAGTGACCACCAAACAGTGTGGTTCACGATAAACACAGCCATACAATCAAGCCATACAAAAGCAAGAGTATTGGACTTTAGGAGGGCTGACTTTGGGAAAATGAGAGAATGCCTCAGAAAAGCACTAGCAAACTGGCAAGAAGGAGGGGTGAAGGAACAATGGGGAGTGATCAAAACAGCCATCACAGAGGCAACAAGTCTTTGTGTAAAGCAAATCAACAAAACACAGTGAAGGAAAAAAACACTATGGTTCTCAAAAGAGGTGGCAGGGAAGGTTAAGGAGAAAAGGATAGCATTCAGGAAATATAAGGAAATACAGAAGGAGCAGGACAGAGAACTTTATCAGTTAAAGCAGAAAGAGGTTGGGAAGGCAGTCAGAATACCAAAGGCCCAAACTGAGGAAAGGATAGCCAGCTCTGTTAAGAAGGAGGATAAGACCTTTTATAGGTACATTAGGGAGTGAAGAAAGACCAAAGGAGGTATACTGTGACTTAATAAATGAGAGGGAATGTGGGCAGAGGGTGACAGTTAAAAAGCAGGGATACTGAATGAATATTTCTGCTCAGCATTCACAAAGGAAGAGGAGGGGGGTACCTAAACCAAACAAGAGAAACACTCTGAAGATGAGGGTCGATACCAGTCCATTTACAGAAGAAAGGGTTCTGAAAGAACTACTTAAATTGAAGGTGGACAAAGCGATGGGGCCTGATGGGATTCACCCAAGAATTCGAAAAGAACTAAGGGTAGAACTAGTGACACCGCTGACTACTCTCTTTAACAAATCATGGGAGGATGGTGTGGTACCTGAGGACTGGAGGAGGGTGGATGTGATTCCTCTTCACAAAAGTGGGAGCAGGACAGAGGCGGAAACTACAGACCAGTTAGTTTGACCTCAGTGATAGGGGAAAATGATGGAATCACTTCTGAAGGAAATAACTGTTGAGTACCTAGAGGCCAGTGGGGCACAGGACCCAAGGCAGCATGGATTCATGATGGGAAGGTTGTGTCAGATGAATGTAATAGATTTCTTTGACTGGGTGACCAAAGTAGTAGACAAGGGAGGGGCTGTGGACATGGCCTACCTCGATTTTAGCAAGGCTTGTGATACAGTCCCACACAAAAGATTAATACACAAGTTAGCCAGCCTTGGAGTGGGTCCCAAGGTGGTAGCCTGGATAAAAAATTGGCTAGACAACAGGATGCAAAGGGTAGTAGTAAATGGAGTCCACAGTGAAGAAAGGAGGGTTACTAGTGGGGTACCACAGGGTTCAGTACTGGGATCAGTCCTTTTTAATGTCTTTATAAGTGACATTGCAGAGGAACTGGAAAGAAAAGTATGTCTCTTTGCAGACGACACAAAGATCTGCAACAGGGTTGATACACAAGATAGAGTGGAAAGGATGAGAAGGGACTTGGCAAGGTTGGAGGAACTGTCAAATGTATGGCAGCTCAGATTCAGTGCAAATAAGTGCAAGATAATCCACCTGGGAAACAAAAACCCAGGGGAAGAGTACACAATGGGGAGTGAGAGACTGACAACAGTAAAAATGGAAAGGGACCTGGGGATAATTATATCAGATGACCTAAAGATGGGCAAGCAATGTGAGAAGGCAGTAAGGAAGGCTGGGGGGATACTGGGATGCATAGGGAGAGGCATCAATAGTAGAAAACAGGAAGTTGTTATCCCTCTGTACAGACAGTTTGTGAGACCACATCTGGAGTACTGTGTGCAGTTCTGGAGACCCCATCTCCGGAAAGACATAGACAGTGTGGAGGCTGTCCAGAGGAGGGCAACCAAAATGGTGCAGGATCTGCACCAGAAGACATACAAAGAAAGACTAAAGGAGCTTATTATTTATACCCTTGAGGAAAGGAGGGAGAGAGGGGACATGATAGAAACTTTCAAGTACCTCAAGGGAATCAACAAAGTCCAAGAGGGTAGCATCTTTCCGGAAAAGAGATGTGCAAGAACAGGGGGGCGCAATTTGAAGATAGAGGGGGGATGGCTCAGAGGTAATGTGAGGAAGTAGTTTTTTCATGGAGAGGGTTGTGGATGCATGGAACAGCCTTCCTGAGGAGGTTGTGGAGTCAAGAACAGTGGGGGAATTCAAGAATGAATGGGACAGACAGAAAGCAGTCCTAGTGGCAGGGTAGGAGGAAGTAAGCTGTTGGTTAACTAGGATCTGCAGCTTATTTGTTAGGTAGGAAAATGGGCAGGCTAGGTGGGCCAAGCGTTCCTTATCTGCCATCACATTCTATGTTTCTATCCCACACTCTGCCAACCAAATCAAAGACTGCTCACCACATATGTTAAAACAGGTGATTCATTTTATTTTAAAGGTGCCATGTGTGGGATTTTTCTCTTGCTTTACTAAATGTAACAGATTACCAGGAAAAAATGTGTTTACTAGCTATTCAGTCAAATAACTAACCAAACAAATAACAGGAATGATTTCCTGTCCCCTTTAAACCTAAAAATGCTAAAGTGAACAATATGGGTGCTTTTAAAAGGCAGGAGAAAACAATGATTTTGACTGCAGTCAGTATTTAGGATTAGATGGTGATAAGATTCTGTATCAAAGTAAATGAGTATGTTCATGTAGATTATTAGTTTTTAATCAAGTTTCATTTCACTGTTTTGCATTCCTTTTTTACAAAACTGCAATGTTTTGTAAAATTGACTTTTCTCTTAGAAATTAACTTTTCTTACTACTAATAAGGACCTGTTATTGGTGCCTTCATTCACTGGTTGTGGTTGCTGCTTTGTTTTTGAAATCATTGTGATCAATGTGCACCAATCTTTTTGACTAATGTCTGGTACTGTGGGTACACAGCAGTCATGTGCATTATGCTGGCTGGTCCTATGCATGCAAATGAGTAGCAGGCATCCGTCTCTTCATGTAGCTCACTTTTTTGATTTGAGCATGATGAATTCCTACATGGAACATCACACTGAGATTTGTTGTGTTTTTTTGTTTTTTTTTTGCCATCTGAAATACATGGGCGGAATGTCCGTAACTTATAGTGAAGTAGTGGGATTCGAACCCAGAGATACTCAATGCTGTTTACAGTATGAGAACAAAGCTGTAGTTATAATAATATACAGTATAGGCAGATAAGTTTCATGTTGATTTATTATCAGCTGTCAATATATTGCTTGAAGAGGACAGATGGCTGAACACCAAAGACAGGATGTGTAGTACAGTTAATGTTGGCTCCTGCACATGCCACCCTGAAAATGTCTGAATCACCAGTGCTGTTTCAGCTGCATTTTGCTGTAAAAAAATAGGTTGGGGGGCAGTTGATAGTCCCTCTGGGTAACCCCACCACAACGTGGCAATGCATATTTGTTGCTCCATGATTTTTATTTTGTTCATAGATTTGATTTCTTGGCTGTTGTGTCTGCAGAACTGTACAGTTGTGTTTATCTTGCTCTGTTTCATAAATGTTGTTACCTGGAGCTTTGGCTACCAATTTATGATCTGCTATGCAGAAAAAAATTTTGGCCCGTAGAAACATAAATAAATGGGATACTTCACATCAAGATACCTATCCAAAAGTAGTTGCAAATTACTTGACACTGGGAAACTATTGTCATCTTCTTCTTCAGAAGAGCTATTGAAAGATGAGGACTCTGGATGAACAATAGGATGCTCCCTCTAGTGTTGTGCATCTTCTAACTATGTGAAGCATGTACTGTAAACTGCCTCAATTTGTATTATTTAATACACTTTCTCTGACCCATCTCAAAGTCTCATGCCCACCACCCCACCAGAAGAAAATCTATTATTTATATTTGTGCATACCTGTATTCTACATTGGTCTGACCATCTTCTTCAATAGTCAATGGTAACTGGCCCTTGAATGATGACTTGGAGTTAAGAACGGTATGATATTGGAACAGATGCAAAACCATCAGCCCATGTTCTGTACAAGGGTGAGCAAAATAAAACGGACGTATAGTGCTATCAGTAAAAAATGTTAACCCCCTTCATACTGCATGCCTGTCTAGTACATTGCAAATGTTTTAAAAACAGCTTCATAGAGCAAGGGTACAGCCGCTCCCTGGATCAGTTGGAAAAGGTCCCTGCCTTGTGTAAATATGCTGCTGCTAAATTTAAAGGATAAATCCCTTGTAACAAAATGGGTGCCATGGTGGTGGCTACCATATGTACAGTAAGTGAATAGGTGGTAGAAAATTGTACAATGGGGCACACTGGTAGTGGGTAGGGTTATTGGACTGGTGGAGAGGCTTATTATTAAAATACATATACTGTACACAACTGCTAATATGCATACAGAGCAGTTAAGTATAGAAGTCCAAATTTATGTTAGTGTATAACAGATCATAACTATACCTGCAGCATAGTTAGACCATGCTTTGATAAGGAGTGGTTTGTTCTCTAAGACAAAATTATGTACAAAATCGTTAATCAATGTGATCAAACTTTTACTTGAAACAAGAAACACTGAAAGAATGAATGAATGGTATTTTTGCCTATAGTAAAACCTCACCGGCTAAGGCACAGCCAATCAGCTTTTACTAGAAGCAAAAATATAATTAATTCATTCATTCATTCAGTCAGTCAGTCATGCAACCACCCAATGGTAATGGATCAGATCAGACATCTCTCTGCAACACAGGACCATACCTCTCAACCTCCCAACATTAAAAAAGCTATCACTGGCCTTCAGAAATCATAGCAAAGGGTCAGAATGTGCAGCACTTTCTTATTAAAACAATAATATGTCTACAAATAGTGGGCCCCATATAATGTAAATAATAATAATAATTTTATTGGTAGTGTGCCTTTCAAATACCAAGGTGCATAACAATGAATTAAAATAACACTTAGGACAATAAATACAAACACACTTAAAAACGTTATAAGATCAGATAAAACCATACAAAATCATACAGAATCAAATAGGGTAGACTTGGTTCCATAAATACATTTTAAAAGTCTGTTTAAATCCTTCCATGGTGGCGAACTCCCATAGCTGATGGGGTAGAGAATTCCAAAGAGGTGGGGCCACATACATAAATGCACAAGCCCCAGAAGATTTTAAAGGAGAAGTCCACCCAGAATGTGGAAAAAATATGCTAAGTAGAGTGTTTTGATATGTATGTTAAGTCCTAGTATGTCCTTCCCTCTGTCTGCTATTAGGAGTTGTTCCTAAATTAGCCTGCTAGCTGTATGGTAGTTTTACTACACCTGGGGATCTCCATCACAAATAGGTTTATTGGCTTTCTTTCTCCTACGATGCACCCTGGCTCATATGACAATGATATAGCTTTGCTCTTAGATTTAGCAGGGTCTGTCACAGCTCAGCCACAAAGATAATACTTCTTTCAGATAAGTCACACTGCTAGATTTTGGGTGAGTGTAATCATTATTATTTTTTGATATTAGTACCTTGTCCTGCTATGTTACAATCTATAAGGCGATGTTCAATTTTTGCTACTTAGTACCGGTGCAAAAACTGAAAGTGACTGAGAGAAATAGAGTAAACAGCCACTTGATTCAAATACACACACACAAAACACACACACACACACACACACACACACACACACACACACACACACACAGCAGAACATAGCAGGACAAGGTACAATATCAAAAAATAATAGTGATTACACTCCCCCAAAATCTAGCAGTGTGTCTTCTTTGGAAGAAGTATTTTCTCTGTGGCTGAGCTGTGACAGACCCTGTAACAAGACACTGGCTTCCTGCAGGGGCAATTAGACATCACACCAAAGGGCACTCTGGGAAGACTAGAGGCCATAACAGAAACCAGAATGGCAACCTCCAAGGGCAATAAAACAGTTAGGGAAAGTTAGAAAAAACATCTCTCACAGCCAGAGGAAAAGAAAATGCCGGGAACTGGTTAGAACACAGATTTGATTATCTTTTATTTGTTTATCAAGTCTAGGATTACAAATACCTTTGAGCCTTGGCTCTTTTACAAAGGTTCCATGTCAGAGAAATACAAATTATGGGGAACATCAAGACAGACATTACAACAATGTGGACATTGCAAACAGAGTACAGATTAATACAATTCAAGGGTAGCATTGTAACAAGGCAGCCAGCGGCATTTGTCAGAGAAAATAGACAACAGATAAGAAGTGCCAGAGTCATAGGGAGATGGAAGAAGGGAAGGGGGGAGAAGGAATGTAGGAAGGGTGGGGAGAGGATGAAAAAAAGACTACTACATATCTTTTTCTGATTTTAACATGGATAACCTAATAGTCTTCAGGTGAAGCTACTTCTGGCTGGAAGCTGCAACACTGGACTTAAGATTTGCAAGAAAGCGAGTTGTGCTCACAACAGAGGGAGGTGAACCTTACAATTTACAGTTGTCTTTGGTTTGAAGCAGATTCCTTAGGAAAGTTAATATTCTTCAGGTGGAGGATACTTCTAACTGAAGGGTGAAATAAGGAACTTAGAATTATCAGAAAAGGCAGTCTTTCAATCAACAGAGGGAGGTGGAGCTTGCTTTACTTTTGTTACAATTGTTAAGATTTTCAGTGAATGAAGAGTTTAAACCCACAGAGGCTGAATACTGTTTTCTGTGTCTGCCCTTCTGTACAGCTGACGTGTTTTGGGGCTGACTGCTTTCAGAGCACAAGTCACCAGGCTGTTTGGGGGCTGGGGAGGTTTACCTGTCTCTGACTTGGATGTTTGGATTTTTCTCTGTTTGATTAGCAGGGTATTTTCTCTGTCAAATTGTCCAGTATGGCATCTTGCTGACAGGAAGGCATTCATCACAGCGGTAGGTCAGAGCTTTTAGCTGATTGTTTCGTGAGGGCACAGTTTAGGCCCAAACCCTTCCCACCCCTCACCCCACCCACCCTTGGAAATAGTTCATTTATACCTGGGGTTCTGACATCATTTCCTCAAGAGGGCAAGGTGCATATCACTGTCATAACCTTTCTAGCACACTGCACTGACAATATAAGCATACACATTATATAAATACATATATTTCTATATAACACACCAATCACACACACAAAAAAAAACTAAACAAGGTAGACAATTATGTGGGGAGTAGTACAATGTAATGGCTGTGGGGCAGCAGTCTTCCGGTAGTCTTTCTGGAGGCTGAGATGCTGCCCTGTTTTCAGACAACTATCTGCCCTGAGGGAGGACGTTGCCCATCTTCAGGCCACACTGGACAGTAGCAAGGGAACCTGATGGGAGCACCACAGCCACCGCCACTACCTCAGAGGTTGCGAAGAAAGCACAGCAGTTGGACCACAGTGGGCTCAGGCAGGGTAAGGGTGATGGAACAGAGGCATACCCAGTCAGTTGTTCCACTCCACAATCCATACACCATTCTGGGGGAGCATAGTTCCCCTATGGATGCACCCACAGAGGAGACTAAGGAGGGTGCAGACAACTGTCACAAGGAGGCCCTCAGGAAGGACAGAGGGCACCACAGGAAGGAAGCAGCTCCTGGTGGGGACTCAGTTATTAGGGGGATAGAACTGGGGGGAGCAGGGAAAACTGAAGTAAGGTGCCTGCCTGGTGCCATGGCTTGGAGGGACAGGAAGCGCATCCTTGGGATCACGAGAACAGTTGCACGGGAGTCTGAGCTGGACATCATTGTCCACCTAGGGACAAATGACTTGGCTCATCATGAGATTAGAGCAGTGCAGAAGGACTTTGCAGGGTTGGGGAGGGGCTTAAGACAAGTAGCACACACAGTATCCTTCTCAGAGGTGCGGCCTGTCAGTGGCATGGGTGAGGCGAGGGTACTTTGCACCATGCAGTTTAATGAATGGTTGAAAAAATGGTGTGGAGCACAGGGGTTTGGCTTCATTGGGGACTGGGGTTCCACCTGGAGGGAGACCAACCTATACTGGCAGGATGGTCTGCATCTGTCCAGGAAGGGAACAAGTCTTTTGGGCAATCAGTTTAAATGCGTCATTGGCAAGCTTTTAAACTAGTCAAGGGGGGAGGCACTGATAAGCACAGGAAAATCCCAGCCTCCCCCTACAAAACAGGGTACTAAATGAGAAAAAGACCAAGGTAGAAAGTTCAGTGGGGCTGCTACAGAAGGTAAAGCCATCAAAAAATGGAGAACAATGAGTACTAATGCCCGTAGTCTGGGTAACAAGCTTCCTGAATTAGTGGCCTTGATGGAGGAGGAGGAGGAGGATATTGTGGCAGTCACAGAAACATGGTACACACAGAACCGTGAATGGGATGTAAACATACCAGGATACACTATCTACAGGAGGGACAGGGAGGGTAAAAAGGAGGAGGAGTAGCTCTCTACATAAGGGAAGGAATCAAAGAAACAGAACAAGGGGGTAAACAGGGAGAAGGAGAAGAAGCACTGTGGGTCAATTTGGAGGCAGGCAATAGCACCACAATCCACACAGGGGTTGTATACAGACCCCCATCTCAGGGGGAAGAAATGGACAAGGAAATGCTAGAAAGTATACATAGAATGGCACATAAAGGGGAGATATTGATGATGGGTGATCTGAATATGCCAGATGTTAACTGGAGTGCAGTTGCAGCAGCCACTTCTAAGAGTGGGGCTATTCTAGATGTCCTACAGGGGGCATGCCTTAGACAACTAGTATTGGAACCCACTCGAGAGGGAGCAATCTTAGACTTGGTTCTCTCAAATGGAGATGGAGAGAGGATCACAGATGTAGAAGTGGGTAGCCATCTGGGAACTAGTGACCATCGAACAGTATGGTTCACAATAAACACAGCAATAGAGTCAAGCCATACAAAGGCAAAAGTACTGGACTTCAGGAGGGCTGACTTTGCCAAAATGGGTGAGTGCCCAAGGAATGCACTATCAAATGGGCAGGAAGGAGGGGTGGAAAAACAATTGGGAATAATAAAAACTGCCAACACAGAGGTAACAAGCCTTTGTGTGAAGCAAATAAACAAAACAAAACAATGTAAGAAACCACTATGGTTCTCAAAGGAGGTGGCAGTGAAGGTTCAAGAGAAAAATAAAGCATTCAGAAAGTACAAGGAATCACAGAAGGAGCAGGACAGAGAATTGTATAGTTAAAGCAAAGGATGCTGGGAAGGCAGTCAGAACAGCAAAGGCCCGAACTGAGGAAAAGATAGCCAACTCAGTTAAGAAGGGGATAAAACCTTTTAGGTACATCAGGGAGTGAAGGAAGACTAAGGGAGGGATAGTGAGGCTTAATAAAGGGAGGGGTGGGCAGAGGGTGACTGTGAAAAGGCAGAGATACTAAACAAATATTTTTGCTCAGTATTTACAAATGAAGAGGGGGAGGTACCTAAAACAAACAATAGAAACACTCTGGATACAGAAGTTGATACCAGCCCATTTACAGAAGAAAGGGTTCTGAAACAACTCTTGAAACTGAAGGTGGAAAAATCAATGGGGCCTGATGAGATTCATCCCAGAATTCTAAAAGAACTAAGGGTAGAACTAGTGACACCACTGACTACTCTGTTTAACAAATCATGGGAGGATGGGGTGGTACCCGAGGACTGGAGGAGGGCAGATGTGATTCCCCTTCACAAAAGTGGGAGCAAGGCAGAAGCAGGAAACTACAGACTGGTTAGTTTAACCTCAGTGATAGGTAAAATGATGGAATCACTTCTGAAGGAAACAATTGTCGAGTACCTAGTGGCCAGAGGGGCACAGGACCCAAGGCAGCATGGATTCATAGCAGAAAGGTCATGCCAGATGAATCTAATAGATTTCTTTGACTGGGTGATCAAAGTAGTAGATCAGGGAGGGGCTGGGGACATGGTCTACCTAGTCTTTAGCAAGGCATTTGACTCAGTCCCACACAAAAGATTAATATGCAAGTTAGCCAGCCTGGGAGTAGGTTCAAAGATGATAGCCTGGAAAAAGAATTGGCTGGAGAATAGGACACAGAGGGTAATAGTAAATGGAGTCCACTCTGAAGAAAGGGGGGTTACTAGAGGGGTGGCATAGGGTTCAGTATTAGGACTGGTCCTCTTCAATGTTTTTGTAAGCAACATTGCAGAGGGACTTGAAGGAAAAGTATGTCTCTTTGCAGATGACACAAAGATCTGTAACTGAGTTGATGCACAAGGTGGGGTGGAAAGGATGAGAAGGGAGTTGGCAAGGTTAGAGGAATGGTCAAATGTATGGCAGCTTAGACTTAATGCTAAGAAGTGCAAGGTAATGCACCTGGGAAACAAAAACCCAGGGGAAGAGTACACAATGGGGGGTGAGATACTAACAACAACAGAAATGGAAAGGGACCTGGAGGTAGTCATATCAGATGACTTAAATGTGGTCAAGCAATGTGAGAGGCCAGTAAGGAGGGCTGGGGGGATACTAGGATGCATAAGGAGAGGCATCACCAGTAGAAAACAGGAAGTTGTTATCCCTCTGTACAGACAGCTGGTGAGACCCCATCTGGAGTACTGTGTGCAGTTCTGGAGACCCAATCTCCACAAGGACATAGACAAGATGGAAGCTGTCCAGAGGAGGGCAACTAAAATGGTGCAGGGTCTGCACCAGAAGACATATGAAGAGACTAAAGGAGCTTAATATGTATAGCCTCGAGGAAAGGAGGAGGGGACATGAAACGTTCAAGTACCCTCAAGGAATCAACAAAGTCCAAGAGGGTAGCATCTTCAAAAAGAAGTGTGCAAGAACAAGGGGGCACAATTTGAAGATAGAGAGGGGGCGGGTGAGAGGTAATGTAAGGAAGTATTTTTTCACAGAGAGGGTTGTGGATGCATGGAACGGACTTCCAGAGGAGGTTGTGGAGTCAAAAACAGTGATTAAATTCAAGCATGCATGGGACAGCCATAAGGCAATTCTAGGGGTGGTGGTAGAAAGAAGTAGGCTGCTGGTTAACTAGGATCTGCAGCTTATCCATTAGGTAGGGAAATGGGCAGACTGGGTGGGCCAAGCGGTCCTTATCTGCCGTCAAATTCTATGTTTCTATGAGTTTTCCTTTAAGGAAACCTTTGGGATCTCTAGCAACCCCTCGTCAGCTGAGCAGAGTAATCGCCCCAGGCAGTAAGGAACCAGAAGCTCTTTCAGGTAGTCCAGGCCCAGTCCATGTAGGGCTTTATAAGTTATAAGTCCAGCTCATGATAAGGAATGTTTCTATCACCTCAGTTCAGTCATTTAATAGTCTGTGTGCCCAGCAATAGCTCAAACATTATAAAGAATATCGGGAAACATGCAACTCAAGCATAAATTTGAGTGTGAAAATGATAGCACTATGGGAAATTCATAGCAGCTGACAGAGTATCCAGACTGCAAATAAAGTTGTTACAAGTAAAACATAAATCTTATCAGTAGCATGGTCATACATTGTTGAAACAGTTCTCAATCTCTGAAACAGTGTAACATTTTTAGATAACATTTTTTGACAACTACAGTGTTGCAAACTGAGCTTTTTGTACAATGCATCAAGTTTCAGTCCTTGATACTGAATACAATATAAGCCAAATGTGTAGGAGCTGTTAGACTTTGAATTTGTCTTCTGAAAACATACATTACAGTTAAATAATTGGGTACTTTTTATGCACAATGTTGTACTAAATATTAGGTATCTGCAATGAATATCCTGGCAATGTGTTAAATACAGGATTACAGTCTTAGTAAATGGTGTAGGCTGTTGAATTTCATGATATTGTTTATATGTGATGTTAGTTAGATACTTTATCATGACTGAAAGATTTGTCTCACTATATATTATTTAAGATAAAGTACCAGTAATGCATATTCTCTTTGAGAGTTATAACAGTGGCATCTTGTTTTGGAAAAAAACAAATACTGTTTAGTAAGTCATATCATGGTATACAGAAGCAGAATGTGTGTAGTTCCTTCATGCTCACACCTACACTGTTTATATCTCACCACACCACCCCCAGCTTTCTCTAAAATAGATATACTTCAACACCCTAGCCTGCAGACATTTCTGAAGCAATTGCATTAACACCCCTACCATCCCCCACCAAATTTCCTTTCACAAGGTGATGGAACACCTACCTTGTTTAGCATGTGAATGTGCTCCCCTGATGTGAGCTAGCCTTCAGGGCTTGCCCAACAGCAATCTGTCAGTCAAAGGGGAGGGGAGAAAGGAAGCCAGTGACTGAGTCAAAGTGCTGTTGATTTACCATGTATGTGATCCTGGGATGAAGTTCTTAAGTACTGTACCTGAAAAGACAACTATGAAAACTAACATATTAAGTTGACTGCAGTGCTACTAATACTCAGAAACTGCCTGTGTTTTAAACTGTGAAAAATAATAAGCACAATAGTATTTCTGCACTCTGTGTAATCATGCATTGTGTGGCTACCTTGTGTCAGCATATTGCATGAGAAAACATTTGAAAAACACCATTTTTTGCCAGCAGTAACTGCACAACTAACCTGTTGTTAGAGATAATTCCCTGTGGTATATAACCATCCAAGACCAAGAGTCTGTTTGTCCAGTATATTTTCCTACCCAATCAGAAATCTCTTTCAATGGAGTTTGACAGAAATCTGTTGTAGTTCTCAAAGACAAAGTCAAGTATTATCATTTTCCTTCTGTCTGACCTACAGTATGTAGCTAAAATGTCTGTTTCTAGTTCTGTAAGATGTGCAATAAAGAAGCATTATGCCTCTAATGGTACAGTATCATCATGACCCAACAATTATTCTTAGCAACACTTTTCTAAAATAAGCTTTTTTTCTTTTTGTTTACAGATCAGGTTTTGAATTTCTGATAAGGACCTCTAGGCCATTCCAGTCTGCCCATGAGCCCTGTTACTTGTATGTAGCTTCTGAACCTATGTGGTCAGCGGTTTTCCATTACCACCTACCACCTCAAGGTTTCCTTGTGCCTGTCCCAGGCATGTTAACCCCCCCAAAACATAGAAACATCGAAACTGTCAGCAGATAAGGACCAGCAGACCCATCCAGTCTACCCATGCCCATGGAAGTGTCTGCTAGTCATTTACTTAAGCTGATTTTTCCCTTCTATATGATTCCTTTGTGCCTATCCCATGCCTGTTTGAAGCCTTGCACTGTGCTCTTTCCCACCACATCCTATGGCAGGTTGTTTCATACCTCTACCACCCTTACTGTGAAAAAGAATTTCCTCATATTCCCCTTTACTTATCCTCCTTCTAATCTCATGTCATTCCCCATTGTTTTATTATTAGGCTTCAAATGAAACCTATCTGCTCTTTATATATTTGAAAGTTTCAGTCATATCCCCCCCTCTCCCTCCTTTGCTCTAGGGTATACACGTTAAGCTCCTGTAATCTGTCCTCATATGCTTTCTGTTGTAGGCCTTTTACCATCTTCATAGCCCTCCTCTGCACAGACTTCATCTTGTTGATGTCTTTGTGCAGATGTGGTCTCCAATACTGCACACAGTATTCCAGATGGGGCCTAACCAGTGCTTTGTAGAGAGGGATCAGTACCTCCATCTTACAGCATGTTATAACCCTTGCTAATACACACCAACATTTCTTTAGCCTTCCCTACTGCAATAGCGGTCTGTTTGGATGCCTTTAGGTCAGCTGTAATGATGACTCCCAAGTCTCTTTCTCTTCTAATGACTGTTAGCAACTCAACCCCAACTTATAACTTGCTCCCACCACCTCTTTCAGCAGACTAGTCCTAGGTGCATTATTTTGCACTTCTTTGCATTGAATCTCAGTTGCCACACCTCAGACCATCTTTCAAGCTACTGTATATAGCAAGAAGAATAAGTCAGAATTGATTTTAATTTATAAATGAAGAGTGTGTGTGTGGGGGTACTAGACTAGAACTAAATGTACTAAATGGTATGGAAGCAATGTTTAATAGGAACAATAAAACATGTTCTGTTTACAGATCTGTAAGGTGTGTAATAAAGAGCATTATGCCTATAATGATATCCTTATTTATTTATTCGGCTTTTGTTTACTGAGGATTTGCACTATGTACAGTAGCAGCTTGCCTATTGACCTAACAATTTTTCTGTGCAATAAACATGACCTAAAATGTAGTCACAGTTGAGTGGGAGGAGTGTCTCTAACATTGTTCATGCTAGCGAATTCCTAATTTAAACAAAGCTCTTTTTCTTTCAACCAAATGTCCTTGCAGTGCTGTCCTCTTTTGGGAAGAATACTGTCATGCACAACACACACACACACACACACACGCGCGCACGCGCGCGCACACACACACACAGTATTAACAGAGCAGCAGTCATTAATCAGTATTTTATTATCAGCAATGATGTGTTATGTCTAAAACATGAAAGAAGCACATTTCTTTTTTGTTTTCTTTAATTCCTGAACCAAGACATGAATGTTGAACTACAGTACTCAATGGTTCCTAATCAGGTGCCATGCTGTCATAAAAAAAAAAATAATAATTACCTTTGAGGAAGTGTGACATTTGTGACCCCCAAAAGACTTTACTCAATGCTCTTGAGAATGATTTGTTTTCTGTAATTACACATTTTAGTAATAGAATCCTAAATATAAATACAGTTCATCATTATATGTTTTGAAAATTGTAACTGTAAGTTATTATATGGAAAATTTAATGTGGGTGATATGGTGTCCATTTTGTCATATTTTCTGTTTTTAACAATAAAGTTTATTTGATATCACAATGCCTACTCCGTCTACTTAGGTACTGTAGTATGCAGCTTTTCATTATTTGTTTTTAATCTGCACCTGTGCTGCATCACTGAACCATCCATCTTAAGACAACATTATATTACTAACCCAAACATTTAGCTATGCCTTACATAGTATTTGATTTCCTGGACCACCTTTTGCTGTACAACTATGCACCAATATGTGCTTAAGCTAGACACCAATTAATACCCCAAATAATAAGGATATTTCATTTTTATGCCACTTTTCCTTTTACACATAATGTGTGTCACATGGAGACATTTTTCCACCGATTGTTTTTATCCCAGAGGCTCCAGAAGTCAGTGCGCATGTGCATGGAGGTGCACATGTGCCAAAGAGCCCTGGTCAGAGTCTCATTCCCCCACCCCTGGCCTACTGCCTAGACCCTCTCCAGCCTGAGCTTCCCCCAGCTTTCACTTGGGATCGCCCATCAGCCGAGTGACACTGCACTTCTTCCCTGGAGAGGAGAGCCTGTCTGTCGGCAGCTCATTCCAGCTCCACCATCCCCCCTGTGATAACCTCTGATGCCCCAGGCTCGTTCCTGAACCCAGGTCACTGAAGTGGGTCAAGGTGAGATGCCAGTGCCTTAGCCATCTACGCCACCTGACCGGTAACTATGGTGTCTTAGTAATGCACAAACAGTGCAGCAAATGTCCCATAATGATAACATTCTTACCCAAAAAATAACAACACACCACAGAACCCAACCTGATATACTTAATGTGTGTTTCTGTAATAATTCCCATAAAAAAACATTTACATTCTATTATTTTTTTATGAAAAGAGCATGTGCTGCTAATGTGCAGCACATGGGATTACAAACAGTTTGGTTTACTTTGATGCCTTTTGTTTCCACAGCTGCAGTTACTAACACATTTTGAATAGACTACTGCCTAAATGTAGTTTAATTAAATCCATTTCAGATGATAGCTGATATAAATCCCTACATTTCCATTTTAACATAATCTACACCCACAAAGACAGCCCTTACTTTTTCCCTAATGTTCAAACATGTAGTACAGTCATGGACACCACAAACTCTTTCTGAATCATTAAGCTGCAGAAGGGCTGTATGTTCATGATGCCCCAGCTTTACAGCAGTGTCAAACAATCTAACCAGGACATAATGAACACTTCTGGTTTAGTTGACTAGAAGCCCATTCACTGAACCCCAGACAATGTGCATCATTATAGGAAACCACACAGGCAGCAACATTTTGGAAAGCAAGTACTCATTCCTTGCAATTCCTCCATCTAAAGTAACTGGGGCATTCTGGTAGAAGAAAATGAAGAAAAAACAGCAAGCAACTGTTAAAAACAATAACCATTTGCAAATATAGTGAATTACACTATGTTTGTGGACAGAACATGATGGACACCATCTGTGCTGCACGTTATGGGGCTTTGAAAGGTGTAAAATAATAAGTGATGGGTCCATTTAATTTTTTTCTACTGCAGTGGTATAAACTAAGTGATGTAATCTGCATTAATCAAGCCTTTAAGCAGAGCTGGGGACATTATTGTAATAGACAAATTATATACTTTGTAAAGTGTCTCTCAGCTACTGTATGTCACAAAATGGAGGGCATTTCAAGGCAGACTTTTGGTGTTTCAGGAGCTGCAAAAAAAAAAAAGACTCATCAGACAGCGATGATGTGGGTACTATCTCTTTGGTAGCATTACAACAACAAAAGGAAGAAAGTGCAACAATTTATAAATTGTTAGAAAATTTAGGGTGTGTGCATTAGAAACATAGAAACATAGAAACATATAATTTGATGGTAGATAAGGACCACTTGGCCCACCTAGTCTGCCCATTTCCCTTCCTAATGGATAAGCTGCAGATCCTAGTTAACCAAAAGCCTACTTCCTCCTACCCCCCACTAGAATTGCCTTGTGTCTCTCCCATGCATTCTTGAATTCCCCCACTGTTTTTGACTCTACGACCTCCTCAGGGAAGATGTTCCATGCATCCACAACCCTCTCTGTGAAGAAATACTTCCTCACATTACCTCTGAGCTGTCCCCCATCTTCAAATTGTGCCCCCTTGTTCTTGCACATCTCTTTTTCTGAAAGATGCTGCACTCTTGGACTTTGATGATTCCCTTGAGGTATTTGAAAGTTTCTATCATGTCCACCCTCTCCCTCCTTTCCTCGAGACTATACATCTTAAGCTCCTTTAGTCTTTCTTCATATGTCTTCTGGTGCAGACCCTGCACTATTTTAGTTGCCCTCCTCTGGACAGCCTCCACTCTGTCTATGTCTTTGTGGATATGGGGTCTCCAGAACTGTACACAGTACTCCAGATGTGGTCTTACCAACTGTCTGTACAGAGGGCCAACAACTTCCTGTTTTCTACTGGTGATGCCTCTCCCTATGCATCCCAGTATCCCCCCAGCCCTCCTTACTGCCTTTTCACATTGCTTGCCCACCTTTAGGTCATCTGATATGACTTCCCCCTGGTCCCTTTCCATTTTTGTTGTTGTTAGCATCTCACCCCCCATTGTGTTCTCTTCCCCTAGATTTTTGTTTCCCAGGTACATTACTTTGCAGTTCTTCACGTTGAATCTAAGCTGCCATACATTTGACTATTCCTCCAGCCTTTCCAAGTCCCTTTTCATCCTTTCCACCCCACCTTGCATATCAACCCTCTTTCAGATCTTTGTGTCATCTGCAAAGAGACATACTTTCCCTTCCTGTCCCTCTGCAATGTCACTTATAAAGGACCACCCCTGTACTGAACCCTGTGGTACCCCACTAGTAACCCTTCTTTCTTCACTGTGGATTCCATTTACTATTACATGCTGTGTCCTGTTGTCCAGCCAGTGTTTTACCCAGGCTACCACCCTGGGACCCACTCCCAGGCTGGCTAATGTGTTTATTAATCTTTTGTGCTGGACTCTTTCAACTGCCTTGCTAAAGTCTAGGTAGGCCATGTCCACAGCCCCTCCCTGGTCTACTACTTTGGTCACCCAGTCAAAGAAATCAATTAGATTTGTCTGACATGACCTTCCCACTGTGAATCCATGCTGCCTTGGGTCCTGTGCCCCACTGGCCTCTAGGTACTCAACAATTCTTTCCTTCAGAAGTGATTCCAACATTTTCCCTACCACTGAGGTTAAACTGTCACGTCTGTAGTTTTCTGCCTCTGTCTTGCTCTCACTTTTCTGAAGGGGAATCACATCTGCCCTCTTCCAATCCTCAGATACCACACCATCCATGATTTATTAAAAAGGGTAGTCAGTGGTGTTACTAGTTCTTCCCTTTGTTCTTTTAGAATACTGGGGTGAATCCCATTAGGCCACATTGCTTTATCCACCTTCAGTTTTAAGAGTTCTTTCAGAACCCTTTCTTCTGTGAAAGGACTAATATCAACCCCCTCATCCAGAGTGCTTCTATTCACTGAATTAGGTATCTCCCCCTGCTTTTCCATTGTGAATACTGAGTAAAAGTATTCGTTCAGTATCCCTGCTTTTTCACTGTTGCTCTCTGCCCAACCACCTTCCTCTTTATTCAGCCTCAGTATCCCTGACTTAGTCTTTCTTTGCTCCTTAATGTACCTATAAAAGGTTTTATCCCCCTTCTTAACCAAGTTGGCTATCTTTTCCTCGGTTTTGACCTTTGCTATTCCTACTGCCTTCCCCGCTTCCTTCTGCTTTAACTGGTACAGTTCTCTGTCCTGCTCCTTCTGTGTTTCCTTATACTTCCTGAATGCTATCATTTTTCCCTTATCTTCCCCACCACTTCTTTTGAGAACCATAGTGTTTTTTCTTTCATTTTGATTTGCTTATTTGCTTCACACAAAGGCTTGTTGCCTCTGTGATGGCAGTTTTGATGTTTCCCCATTGTTGTTCCATCCCACCTTCTTGCCTGTTTGCTAGTGCTTTTTTGAGGCACTCTCCCAATTTGACAAAATCAGCCCTCCTGAAGTCCAGTACCTTCACTTTTGTGTGGCTTGACTCTACAGCTAAGTTTATCATGAACCGCACTGTTTGGTGGTCACTTGTTCCCAGATGGCTACCCACTTCAAGATCAGAGATCCTGTCTCTGTCCCCATTTGAGAGTACCAGGTCTAAGATTGCTCCCTCCCAAATGGGCTCCAAAACTAGCTGTCTGGGGCATGCCCCCTGAAGGGCATCGAGAATGGCTCTGCTCTTGGATGTGGCTGCAGCAAAGGTGCTCCAGTTAACATGTGGCATATTCAGGTCCCCCATCAGCAATATCTCCCTTTTCTCTCCCATCCTAAGGATGCCTTCTTTTTGAGAATGATGACGAGAAATAGTGAAAGTTATGCGGCGGCAGGTGCACGGGGCCCTTCAGGCCATGCGCTCCCGCCACGTGATGTCTTGTGACATAGTAACAGGAACAGCAATGCAAACAGAAGTGCTAACAGTGATGCACATGGTAATGCAAGTGTGAATGATAACACAAAGGGTAATGCACACAGTGGCGTAGATGGGAACAGTAACATCAAGGGGAGATAGAAACATGTGGAAACATTAACTGTAACAGTAACGGAAGTGCATACCCTGTGTTTTCCAAACAGGTGCATACAGAAACACAGTGTGTACAAAGAATGTATGCATTGTAATGGGGATTGAAGCTTAAAACAAGCATTGGAAGTACTTAATTGGTAATATCTCAGCAACCGCATGACGTAGAAAAAAATTAAAATTTCACAGAAATCATTATTTTACTGGCTACCGTTTTGCTTTACAGAGCCCAAAGGGCTATGCAGCTCATGACAAAAAATCTGTATCTCGCACCATTTTCAAGAATCGAGCCCCGAAAGGCGTGGAGTATGCCACCATGTTAGTCTATAGGAAAAAATGCCAAATTTGGAGTACTGTAACTTGGCAGTTGTGCAATATTTTTTCACCAAACAAACAAAAGGCACATCTGTGAGATGTTGGTCACCTTCTCTCCAAATTTCAGCTCAAAAGACTAAACCGTTCTTTCACAGCAGGGTGGCAAAGAATTCCCATAATTTTGGCCAAGTCTGAAAAAGTAGTGTCGCAATTTGAGGCAATTTTCGCAAAATTTTGCAAAAGTATCGTGCCTGCGACACTACTTTGTGACACTACTGGTTCCAGAAATTTAAAAAACATATTTCTGGGGTGTTTTACCCCAAAATAAAGACATGGCTAGCATCCTCAGGGTCTGACTAGGTGTACACAAAAAGAATTGCGTCTCTAGAAGGTCCCAAATTTAAATGCCAAGCATTTTTCTGATCACTAACTGAAAACAAAGTGGCAGATTTGTGACACTACTAGCACCATTTGCAACACTAAAAAGTGCATTTGCGACACTGTCAAACTTTTTGTTAACTTTTCCCGTTTACTTATAATGGGAACTTGTTTTTTGAATAACTTTTGAACCGTTTAATATTTTTTCATGAAATCTTCAAAAGGCACATTGGGGACCCTGGCTGCACATTCCCTAAAGATTTCTTACTGGTCACATTAACTGTATGACCTGTAGGGATGAGAAAAGTATTCAAAAAAGTGTAAACATGAGCACAGATCATGCTTAATAACTCCACAGCTGTATATTCAAACAGTATGAAAGTTGGCAGATCCCAAGATGAATAGTTCTTGATCATGTATTCCAAATTTCAGGCAAATTCATTGAATGGTTGCAAAGTTATTAAGGTGCAAAATTGTAGGTTTAAATGGCTCCTCAACCCTAACTATGGTAGCACTATCGTGCTACTATATATATATATATATATATATATATATATATATATATATTTAGTAGAACAAAAAATCCATTTAATGCATTACTTAGGTTCGTTCACAGTGACAAAGCGAAGTCTGAGTTAAGGCTGGAAAGCCCCTTTGACCTCTGCCCATACACCCTTAACTGGGCATCTGGGTGTGAATTAGTTTGCCAGCCCTAACTATCACCCCATCAGATGTGTGAAGAAGCAGAGGTATGGAGAATGGGGTGAGAATTAGGACCAATGACCCTAATCGCGCACTCCCGATGCCGGAGAGAGGTGGACTGGGGCATCCAAGGGGCTTTAACCCTAACACTGAATTTCCTTGCTTTTGTTGCTGTGGAACAACACTAACTAATGCATTAAATGGAATTTTTTGCCTCCAATTTCCCTTCTTTTTGAGAATGATGACAAGAAATAGTGAATGTAATGCAGCGGCAGGAGCATGGGGCCCTTCAGGCCCCCGCTCCCACCATGTGATGTCTTGTGACATAGTAACAGGAATAGCAATGCAAATATAAGGTGGAAACAGAAATGGTAATAGTAAGGAAAATGCAAGTGCAAATGACAACGCAAAGGGTAACGCACACGGTGGCATACACGATAACGGTAACGCCAACGGGGACATAAACGCAAGTTGAAACAGAAAGTGTAACAGTAACGGAACTGCATACCTTGTTTTTGCTGGACAACTGCATAGAGAAACACGGTGTGCATAAAAAATGTATGCATTGTAATGGGAATGGAAGCTTAAAATGAGCATTGGAAGTACTTAATTGCAATTATCTCAGCAACCGTATGATGTAGAAAAAAAATGTAAATTTCACAGAAATCATTATTTTCCTGGCTACCGTTTTGTGTTGCATAGTGAGTCACGATGAAAAATCTGTATCTCGCACCATTTTCGAGATACGAGCCCCAAAAGGTGAAGCGTGCTCCACCATGTTAGTCTATGGGAAAAAACGTCAACTTCGGAGAACCGTAACTTGGGAGCCGTGCAATATTTGTTCACCAAACCACTGTAAGGCACATTTGTGAGATATTGGCTGCATTCCCTTCAAATTCAGCTCAAAAGACCAAACCGTTCTTTTGCAGCAGGGTGGCAAAGGAGTGTTGTCATTTTGACCATAGCCTGGAAAAGTATTGTCGCAATTTGCGACACCATTCGCAAATTTTGCGAAAGTGTCATGAGTGCAACACTACTTTGCGACACTACTTTTTCCAGAAATTTGAAAAACATATTTCTGTGGTGTTTGACCCCAAAATAAAGACATGGCTAGCATCCTCAGGGTCCGACTAGGTGAACACAAAAAGAATTGTGTACCTAAAGGGTCCCAAATTTAAATGCCAAGCATTTCTGTGATCACTCACTGAAAAAAAAAATGACTGACTCATGACACTACTGGGGTGATTTGTGACACTAAAAACTGCATGTAAGACACTTTTGTTAACTTTTCTCATTGGCTTATAATGGGAACTTGTTTTTTGAATAACTTTTGAACCGTTTAATATTTTTTCACAAAATCTTCAAAAGGCACATCGGGGACCCCAGCTGCATGTTCCCTGATGTTTTTGGACTGGTCACGCAAACTCTGCGACCTGTAGGCGACAGCAAAGAAGTCACAAAAAAGTGTAAATGCGCTGCTGAATGGTGCTTCATGGTGCTTCTAAACAGGCCTGTAATGGAGGATTTTTCCATCTTTCATGTCCCAAATAGTGGCTCTTAGTTATCAAACTTTGGCCAAAATATGAACATGCCAAACCACTACGTCAATCGGTTTGGTCCTGCGTGTTAAAAATGTAAAAAGTACCTTGGTGATCTGAGTTAGATTCTTGCTGTTTCATTCTCTGTTTGCAAAGACAATACTCCAGCTTCCTTGCCTCACATTTATAAAGTGCAGTCTGCTCGGTGTGGCTGGGAGCAAATCACTGGGAAAGTAGTCACAGCTTCCCCCTAATCATAAACCAATTCAATGTGTGATCTGCTCAACCCTGGCTTTATAAATTTATTTAATTATCTTTAGAGGGGCTCCCGGTTGTGACCAGTATCAACAAACAAATGAAGTCCAGTGTGCCTCCCCCAAACTGCCCAAACAGGCCTGTAATGGAGGATTTCTCTATCTTTCATGTCCCAAATTGGGGCTCTTAGGTATCAAACTTTGGCCAAAATATGAACATGCCAAACCACTACGTCAAAGTGGCCCCAATCGGTTTGGTCCTGCACTTTAAAAATGTAAAAAGTACCTTGCTGATCTGAGTTATGGGGGTTAAGTACAAAACTAGCCGGGAAACTCATAAATCATAGGAAATTTTAATTTTTTTTCTATGTCGTACGGTTCCTGAGATATAAGAAATTTAGTATTCCAAGTCCACATTTTCTGCTCCGAGGCCCATTATTATGCATACATTCTTTGTATTCACTGTGTTTCTCAATGCAGCTTTTGGATTAAAAAAAATTGTACACCCTCGTTACTATTAGTTAAGCGTTTTTCCTTGCATTTCCGTGACCGTGTGCATTACTATTACCGTCTATGCCATTGTGTGCGTTACTCTTTGTGTTTTCGTTTGCACTTGCATTTGCATTATTGTTACCATTTGTGTTTCCATAACTGTTTCTGTTTGCATTTCATTTTGCATAGCTGTGTGCATTACCATTTGCATTTGAGTTTGTTTTTGTCTTTCCTTTGGCATCATCATTGGTGTTACCGTTAACATTTGTGTTTCAAATTGCAGTACTGTGACCGTGCGTGTTATCATTTGCATGTCCGTATGTGCTTGCATTTGCATTTCCGTTTGCGTTACTGTTCACTTTAGCATCATCGTTGCTGTTACTGTTACTGTAACTGTTTGCATTTCCAATTATGTTACCGTTACTGTTTGCGTCTTCGTCACCATTTGCATTTCTGTTGGCCGTAGCGTTTCTGTTTTTGGTTGCATTTCCATTGTCAATTGCATTACTTTTTCCTTCTGTGGTGCCATTGCCTTTACCATTTGCATTTCTGTTAGTATTTCTGTTACCAGTTGCATTTCCCTTACTGGTTGCATTTCTGTTGGCATTAGCGTTTCCGTTACTGTTTTCATTAACGTTTGCATTTCTGTTGCTGTTAGCTTTCATTAACGTTTGTGCTTTCATTAATGTTTTGCTAGCATTTCTGTTATCGTTTGCATTATCATTTATGTTTGTGTCTCCATTGCGTTACCATTTAAGCTATGTTTGCATTACTGTTAGCATTACTATGTGACAGCAAGTCATAAGTTGGGGAGAGTGGGGCCGAGGCCGCCTCCTACATTCCATTCACTATTTATAGGGCTCATTCTCAAAAGAAGGAAATTCATGACAAAAACTCCATTTAACACATCAGTTAGGGTTGTTTCACAGTGACAAAAATGAGGAAATTTAATTACGGTTGCCACCACTTACCCCACCCCACACCACCCATCCCCTCCAACAGGCATTGTGGTGTGCATTGGGGTCATCGGTACTAACTCTCACCCCATTCTCTACACTGCACCACCTTAGCTTATTTACTCATGGAATGGGGTGAGAGTTAGGAATGATGACACCAGCGCACACCCCAATGCCTGTTGGCGGGGACGGTGGTGAGGGGTCAAGGAGTGGCAACCCTAACACCAAATTTCCTCACTTTTATCACTGTGGAACAACCCTAACTGATGCATTAAACTGAGTTTTTTGACATAAAAATATATATATATATATATATATATTATGGTAGAGTAGCACTTTTAAGGTTAAAGGGTGAAACTTTGCACCTTAATAACTCTGCCACCGTTAAACTAAGATTTGCCTGAAATTTGGCAGGCACGGGGGGAGGCACCATAGATCTTAGGATCTGTCAACTTTCGTACTGGTCAGATATACGGCTGCGGAGTTATTAAGCAACATAAGTGTGAGCAATTACAATTTTTTGCAAATTCTTTGCTCTTGCCTACAGGTCGTATTTTTTGCATGACTGGTCTGAAAACTTCAGAGAACATGCGGCCAGGGACCCCAATGTGCCTTTTGAAGATTTTGTGAAAAAATATTAAACGGTTTAAAAGTTATTCAAGAAACAAGTTCCCATAATAAGTCAATGGGAAAAGTTAACAAAAAGTTTAACACTTTCGCAAATGCACTTTTTAGTGCAAATGCCTAAGTAGTGTCACAAATCTGCCATTTTGTTTTCAGTTACTGATCAGAAAAATGCTTGGCATTTAAAATTGGGACCCTCTAGGAACACAATTCTTCTTGTGTTCATCTAGTTGGACCCTCAGGATGCTAGCCATGTCTTTATTTTGGGGTTAAACACCCAGAAATATGTTTTAAATTTCTGGAAAAAGTAGTGTCACAAAGCAGTGTCATGCCTGCAACACTTTAGGAAATTTTGTGAAGCTTTCACAAATTGTGATACTACTTTTCTAGACTATGGCCAAAATGACAGGAATTCTTTGCCATCCTGCTGCAAAAGAATGGTTTGGTCTTTTGGGCTGAAATTTATAGGGAAGGCAGCTGACATCTCACAGATGTGCCTTTTGGTGGCTTGGTGAAAAAATATTGCATGGATGCCAAGTTACAGTGCTCCAAATTTGACATTTTTCCCCATACACTGACATGGTGGTGTACGCCGCGCTTTTCAGGACTCGTATCTCGAAAACAGTGCGAGATACGGAATTTTTGTTGTGATAATGCATAGTCCTATGGCTATGCATTCAGCAAAAACCTAGCCCGGAAACTCATGAATCATGAGAAATTTAAATATTTTTTCTATGTCATACGGTTCCTGAAATATCAGCAATTTAGTATTCTAACAGCTCATTTTCTGCTCTGAGGCCCATTGTCCCAGATTCCCCCCTTCTCCCTCACAAAAAGACAGAGACCATTGTTTGTTGTTGTGCTCAGATTGGCAATTAATTTATTTATATATCATAATTCCATGTTCCATTTCATCATCTTTTTATTATTATATCTTTCACAATTGCATTTTATTGCATCCATATGTCAATCTCTGATCATCCCTCATTTCTTCCTCTTCTTGCTCCCCCCAGGTGAAAACCTGGGTGCCTTCTTCTTCTCTTTTTCTAGTAGGTAACGGTGAGAACTGAGACCGCGTTTCCTCCTTCAGCTTCTTCTTCTTTTCATCCTATTCCTTTTTCTTTCCCCTCCCCCTCCTTCCCCCCCTTTTTTCCCATTAGCCAGTCTCCAGCTTGCATTGGATGACTGACTTTCCCCTCAATTTAGGGTATTGTTCCTCTATCACTCAGGGGACCTCCTACTTGGTCCTTCTCTTTTTTTTTATCTTACATTTTCTGCATGTCTCCTCCATGCTTCTATAAAACCCATCATTTCTGTATTAAATATGCCTATGGCTAGATCTGACAGATGCATGCCATCTGACCTGTAGAAATCCTCTACAAACTCTTCCACACCCTGCAATATTTATGTGTCCTCCCATTTTCCTTATCAGTGTCCCTGCCCTTCTATTCATCTTTCTCCTGGCCTTATCTACAGCTCTATGGCTGTGCTCATGTCTCCAAACCCTTCTTGGGATCATGTCCGACCAGGCAAGGCATACCCCAGGCCACCACTGCTGTATTGTCTCTAAGTCTCTTTTTACCTGCATATATGTGTCCCCCAATGGCTTACCCCCAAGGTTGTTACCCCCTAGATGCACAATCATTAGGTCTGGAATGGGTCACCGCTCCTTCATTTCTTTCAGGGTAGGAAGCAGTTGTGCCCATCTCATCCCCTGGATGCTGCGCCAAACCAGCCTACATTTTCTCACATCTTGGTACAGCTGTTTTCCCCCAGCCTTTTCCTCAGCTCTCCTTTCCACCCAATAAATATAAGAGTGGCTGCAGATCCAGACTTCTGTGATCCTCCCTCTTCCTATAGGGTTTAAGCAAAATAAATATCTTATATATGGCCTTAGCTTCCCTTCCCATATCACCCCTCCATGTCCTCCCCCATGAGGCTCTGAATCTGTACCAAAACACAGGTGATATGTTAGTCTCCATACTGCAGTGCTCAAATGTATCTCTTGTAACTGGCAAACTGGCAAACCGCCAGCACCCCTTTTCCAACATATTATTCACCGTCACACCTGCTGCTGCCCTAGGCAGGCAGTCCCTATCCATAGGGAGTAGGACGAGTAATTAACTGGATCCTCCCCCTGGAATTGCATGCCTTTTTGAGCAAGGCCATGACTTGATAACTTGTGACCTTCCTTCCATCTCCATGTACAAATAATCTCCCTGTCCTATTCCCATGCTCTGTGGTGAAAGCCCACAAAGCCTTTACTGGGCACACTTTATTTATTTTTTTATTTATTTCTTTATTTATTTCAAGAAATTGAATTTTTTAATTTCAAGAAATTGGATTTACAAACCTTTGAGTCAAAGACTCATTTACAAAAGTACCTTATCACAGGGAAGGGAGATAACATATTTGTGAAGCAAAGACAGTGGAGAACAATACAGGTGAGATACAGAAGAGTAAACAAAGCAAGGCAAATTACACATGAAAATAAAAAAAAATAAGCTATTTAGTGTCCAAGTGGAGCACTCAGGTAACAGTACGAGTTGTACAGACTACAGCAAGCTATTTTAAGTGGACTAGTGCAAAACGTCATGCTATGGGAGGCAGATTGGGTCAGGACGGTGCACTCGGAAAGTCTTACAATGGGCATTTACAGCTTCGAGTGCCGTGAGGTGTTTAAGAGGACAACTTTGAAGGGGCCAGTTTGGGGGATGTTTGAAATGTGTGATGGGAGGGAGTTAAACCAGCAAGGTGATCTGTAGTGAAATGCCCTTTGGGCGAGCGAGATCCTGACTCTGGGCACCTGGAAGGTGGCTTTGGCAGTATTGTGGGTGACGACTGAGGGGGAGGCCCGTTGAAGGGGTGCAGCGACTCCTGGGGTGCAGAGCTGAAGTAGAGCCTTTTTTGCCAGTATGCAGGTGTGGTATTGCAGTCGTTCATCAAAAGTGAGTAAGTTTGAGGCGGAGTAGAGCTGGCATGTGTGAGTTCTGCTGGAGGCACTGGTGAGGAGCCTGCAGGCTTTGTTAATAGAGGTCCAGACTTTGTTGAGGGCAGTGGGGTCAGCAGCTGCATAGATAGGGAGTCCATAGTCCACCAATGACAGGATGGAGGAAGTGATAGCCAACTGTAGAGCAAACTCAGGGAGGCAGTCTTTGTGGTGGTAGAGGAGTCCAATCTGTGCATTCATGGCAGAGGACAGATAGTTAAGATGGGCATGGAAGGAGAGAGTTGAGTCGAAGGTGATGCCCAGGTATTTGTATGTTGATACCTGTTCAAGGGGGTGGAGGGTGCTGGAAATTATGTGAAGGGGAGCATTTCTGGAGTTGTTTTGGCAGTGTGCAAAAATCATATATTTTGTCTTCTTGAGGTTCAGAACCAGACGATGGTCGAGGAACCATTTCTCAGCTTGGTTGAAGGTGAGTTGCAGGGAGCTCTGGAGTGTGAGTGGGTTGGGATGTGAGGCGACCAGGACTGCGTCGTCGGTGTTTAGAAGCATTTTGCCTGTGCAGGAGCTGGGGATGGTGTTTAAAAAGAGACTGAACAATGTGGGGCCCAGGATGGAGCCTTGAGGGACCCTGGAGCATACAGGCAGGGCAGTTGATAGGATACCATTTAGTTTGACCCATTGCGATCTATCCCAGAGGTAGCTAGAGAACCAGGCCAGAGGGCCAGATGAGAAGCCCAGCTGATGGAGGGAATCAAGCATTAAGGGGTGACACACAGTGTCAAAGGCCTTGGATAGGTCAATGAACACTGCCCTGACGATCTCCCCAGCATCAAGTGCAGAGTGTATTTGGTGGGAGAACTCCAATAGGGCTGTAGTGGTGCTGTGATCAGGGCAGAAACCATGCTGCTCTGGGCATAGTATGTTGTACTTGGATAGGTAATCCATGAGTTGAGTGGATACTGTTTTCTCCAGGGCTTTAGAGAGGGGGGAGGATGGAGATAGGTCTATAATTGTTTGGTAATGTGTGGTCTCCATTTTTATGTATGGGGTAATTTCCACCAGTTTCCATGCGCACGGGAATTGGCTGAGGCATAGGGATTGGTTGAGAAGGTCAGTGAGGGGGACTAACATGACATCAAATGTTAGGTGGAGTATCTTGGAGTCAAGGGGGTCACAGCTCAGGTTGTGGGAGGAGAGGGCTTTAGGAGGAGTGACTGGGCATCGTGGGGAGAGAAGGTCCTGAGGAGAAATGGGGGAAGGGAAATAGGTGGGTGGTTGGCTGCAGGGATGGGGTCAAAGAAGTGGGCAGGAAAGACTGCACTTAGGTCAGAAAATGTTGTGTTGAGGCAGTCAGCAACACATGGTAAGTCAGTATTAATCGTGCCGTTGATAACCATCTGGGAAGGGGGGGAGCGGGTCTTCCCATTAAGCTCCTTTATGTTATCCCAGAAGGCTCAGGCAGAGCCCCAGGATGAGGTCAAGGTGGTATGATAGTGACGGGTCTTGGCTTGTCTTATGGCCCATGTGCATTGGTTGTGAGTGGCATTATAGGCTTGCCTATCAGCTGTCCTGCCAGACTCAACAGCAATGTGCCACAGGTTATCCCGCTGCTTCAGTTGCTGGATCAGCGTGGGGGAATTCCAGGCAGCATTATTTCTTTTGGAGTGGGCGTTGTTGACCGGGGCAAAGATGTCACAGGCCTTGCAGAAGGCACTGGTGAGAAAGGCTAGGGCAGTATCAATATCCGTAGCGCGGGAGATCGGGGACCAATCGAGCTGAGCAAGGTACTGCTTTAGTTTATTAAGGCACCCGGGGCAGAAACGTCAATGGGGGATGGCTTTGTACACAGGCTTGGGCATGGGGGAGGACCAGATGCAGAGAATTGGTGAGTGGTCACTAAGGGAGTTGGCTAAGACGTTAACAGACTTGATTTTGTGTGGGCGGTTTGTGAGTACTATATCTAGGAGGGAGCTGGTCCCACTTGATTGGTTAAATCTGGTGGAATGAGTGACTAGTTGAGATAGATCAAGGGCTGTAAATTTGTCCTTAATGTGTGTTGCAGTGAAGCCAAGCCAGTTTATGTTGAGGTCTCCTAGGACGAGTTGTTCAGCCTTGTGTGGCAGGGTAGAGAGATAGTAAGTGAGAAAGCGAATAGCTAGACTTTGTGCCCGCGGGGGTATGTAGATGGTGGTGAGGTAAAGAGGGCCATGGCCTGGATCCAGGGTGATTTTTAGGGTGATGGCTTGGGCCCCATGGTCGAGCTTGGGGGTTGGTAGCATGTGCCCCAAGAGGGAGTCACGTAGGTAGACTGCACACCCACCACCCCCTTTGCCCACACGATCTTCTCTAAAAAGGGTGAAACCTGGGAGGGAGACAGCAGAGTCAGGAGTTGAGTGGGAGAGTCAGGTCTCCACTATGGCAAGGATGTCAGGCGTGTGTTGGGAGACCAAGCACTGTAGTGCAGTCGTCTTCCTAGGGAGACTGCAGATATTCATAGAGGCAATGCGGACACTGCACCATCTACGTGATTCTTTAGTGTGACCATGCAACCCTGCCCCCTTTGATCCATCTTTTACCTCTTAATCATGATTTGCATCTCTTTCATCCACCAGCTTATGTCTTCCCATTCCAATCCCTCTTCTTTTTACTTACTGCCATGCCCCACCAGCTCACTCACTCTCATGGCCCCTGCAAACATTATCACATAAATCGTGTGGAATAGCTGGGCCTCAGCTTTCGATCTGCAGATTGGCGGTAAAACACCTTTTAGTTTGGTCAGCCACTGCTACCCTTTTGGTCTTCTACTATCCATGGTTCTCTGTTTTAACCTACCCCACCCCTGCATCATTCTTCTAATGAACATTGATTTCGTCAGGTCCTTCCACCCTTTTAGGTTGCAAACTATACTAATCCCTGCCAAATAGACCCCCATTATGGTGTGGGCTGTTCCTCATTGCCATTGTTCTACAGTAAACTTTCCCAGCTGTTCTTCTGTGAGTGGCCTACTTACCTCCATGTGGTGTGTTGCCCTGAATGTTTGAAACACTCGCCAGGCCCCCTCGTAGGCTCTCAGAGTCCGTGATGCCCTTGAGCTGTGAAACAACAGTTATGCTCCTTCTTGCCAACGTCCCAGATGTTCGTTGGTATGGGTGTTTTTTGCTCCTCTGCTGTTGGTGCCAGCCTCTGGAAGTGATCCAGCTGCAGATGAGAAAGGCTATCAGCCAGGGTATTGTGTACCCCTTCTATGTGTTTGGCTCTGAATGACATGTTCAATTGCAAGGCCCTTAGCACCAAACGTCACAAGACCTGCATGACTGTTTCTGACCTGGCTCCCCTGTTGTTTAAAACCTCTACCACTGCCTTATTGTCACACCAGAATGTCACCTTCTGATTCCGTAATTCTTCCCCCAAACCAGGGTGCAGGCCCAAATGGGCATGATCTCCAACAATGTTATATCTTTTACCTTACTGTCCCTCACCCAGTCTGTAGGCCATGGCTCTGTGAACCATCTGCCCCACAGTTAACCCCCCATACCTAGGCTCCCAGCAGCATCTGTGTAAAGGTCAAGGTCTGTATTATAAACCCATTCCTCCTGCCAGAAGGAGCAGCCATTATAGGCAATGAGGAATTCCTCCTATACCTTAAAATTGTCCTTGTCTCCTTTCATCATGTCTACCCAATGGTGTGGTCTGGTCATCCTGGCTGTAGCCCTTGCTAACCTTTTTGTGAAAGCTCTCCCTGGCCCAATAGCCCTGCACACGAAGTTCAGGTGTTCCAGTACTTGTTATACCTGTTTTAGTTGTACTCTCCTCCTACTGGTATGTATTTGAATCAGCTCCTTCAGTTTCCCCACTTTTTTCCGGCAGCCTAAATATTTCCTTCGGGGCATCTAACTCAATACCCAGAAATTCTAGCACCTTACTGGACCCTTCTGTTTTTTCCAGTGCCAATGGAACCCCTAATTCTCTGTACAGCTCTTGAAAACTGGCCAACATTTTTTCTGTCTCTCTTCTCCCACTGCCTATAAAAAGGAAATCATCCAAATAGTGAATGACTGTTTTGTACCCAGATCTTACTTGAAATATCCACTGTAAACAGGTGCTGAATGCTTCAAATGTCGCACATGCTATAGAACATCCCATGGGCATGGCTTTGTCAAAATAGTACTGTCCACCGATTTTAAACCCCAACAGGTCCCAGTCTTCTCTCCTAACTGGAAGTAAACTGAAAGTGGACTCTATATCCATTTTTGCCATCCATGCATCAGCAGTTGCTTGGATGATCCGGACTCGGTCTTCTAATGTGGCATATGTCACTTTACTATATTCTTCACCGATAAAGTCATTCACCAACTCCCCTTCCAGAAAGGATAGGTGGTGAATCACCCTGTATTCTCCCTCCTGTTTTTTGGGGATCAAGCCCAATGGAGAAATCCTCATATTCTGCAATGGGGGGGGTATCATATGGTCCTTCTACTCTCCCTGCTGCCTTCTCCTTCTCTATCTTTTGTCTTAACATTTCTTCTCTCCCTTTTACTGAACCCAGATTGTTTGCCTCTCCCACTTGCCTTGGGCCCTCACACTGCAATGAAAAACCTGTGCAAAAACCTTTTTCAATCATCTCTGCCATTTGTGTATTTGGGTATCTGCCCAACCATTCTTTCCATGCCTCTATCCTGATGGGGGTCCTTGCTTCTTTAAATTTCTCCTTTGCATTCTTCCCTTCTCCTCCGACAAAGTCTCCCCCATTGCTTGGTGCCTGGCCTTGCTGGTCAGTGATTCTGACTCCCTCTACTTGCATGCCCCTGCCTCTCCCCCCTCTATTCCATGTCTGCCCCCTATACCTTTGGCCCCTCGAAAAAAACTGTTGACCTGTTCCTTGCACCCCTGATCCTTGGGCTCCCTGGATCCATGTCGTCCTGCATCTGCTAACTGGATGTGTTCCCCTGCATTTTGAACATGGGTGCCAAAAGCAGCATTGTGGCCAGGAACAAAAGGCCCTATTGTAAGCCCAGCAATACTTCTGTGGCATCACTCCTTTTTCCCCAACTCCCCCTCAGGCATGGACTTATCGGTTACATAGTCTGTCCACATATCTAATTGCTTCATGTCCCATCTTACATCCCCATATGTCGCCATTCTTTGCTGAAAGAATCCGTCATAGTATATCCACCCCACACCCCCTTTTGCCTTTACCCACCTTATTGTCAGGGAGTATGTGATGAGTGGGATGCCCAACTCCGGCCTCTTCTCCAACACTATGGCTGAGAATGTGGCGAAACCTAAAAACCATCACTTACAAGTCTTTCCTTTAGTGAATTTGTCCTCCTCTTTCTTACCTAACAAAAATACCGCTGCTGCCATTTCACTCTTTCCTATATTCTCTGCTTCTTTGTATTTTGCTGCCGCTTCCTGGCTTACTAAGGCAAAAATATCCACATACTCTCCCTTCCATATTTTCTCTTTTGTGGCCAATGGGACGTGTTCCCCTACTCTCATCCCAGGATCTCCTATCTCCCTTGTTCCTTTTCCCCTCTTTCTCCACTCCTCCTTCCTTTGCCTTCGGCACCTCTTTGTCTGACCTAATCTCTGCCAGTGCTGTCTCCATCTGCCCCAAGCCCCCTGTCCCGAGTGCCAAAACAATTTGGCTTATATACTCTTTGATGCTGTCACCCACAGAGCCGGGTGCATTACCTGTGGCCTTGTCCATTCCTTGTTGCTTGCTGTTCTCCTGGTGCCCAAGTATGGTCCCCTGTGGTTGAGGGGGTGGTTGCACTAATAGTGGCTGTGGAGGAACCATTGTGCACTGGGGATCCGGTCTGGGCTCCGCTGGGGGAACCACAACCTAGTCCTGGGGAGGTACTGATGGTACTGGGTCAACAGGCTGCAGAGGTACTGGACTAGCCACCTTGGTAGGTCCCACTATCAGTGGCTAACCCTGGTTGGGTTGTGTGGCCTCTCAGCTGATTGTTTCCCTCTGCCTCTTTACCCTTCCCCACTTTCCTTTTCTCCCCGGATCTCCCTGGTTCCTCCCCTTCCACCAGCTCCCATATTCTATTGGCTTTTTCTGCCAGCTCCACTATAGCCCTGTAGGCATCTTCCTTCGAAGGCCTGCTCTTCTTTGGTGCCATGTTCCTTGCTTCTTGCAAACTGTGAAAACAACTGAAGAAAAAGAAATATAAAATTCCATTATTAAACCCCTGCCTGCAGTAGTCCCTCACATGGCCAGGCTGGTTTTTCAAGAGACAGTCGACTAACAGTAGCAAAACGTGCCTTTTTCCACCCTGACCAGCCTAGGGCCTTCCTCCTCATGGCCCTTTACACTTTTCACTGCAAACCACCAAAACAAGGCCTTTCTCTGGGTGATCTTACCACTTCTATGGTCTCCCCTGGCTTCTATCCTCCCCCATCCCCGGCCAGTAAGGCCCAACCTCTCTTTTCTGTGCCCCCCCAGCCTCTGACCACTCATGGCTGCCAAGCGCCTCAGGCACTACCTCTTGTGGCCTTCCAGGCCTAAACATTTCTCCCCCTGCATGCCCTTGCATGCCTCTGGCTGCTGGCCCTCTGGGCCTATCCATTCCCCCTCCCCTTTGCTCCGTTTTCCCTCTGGTTGTGCCACACAGCCTCTCAGCCTAAACCCTCACCCCATCCCCTTGAGGGCCCCACATTTTGCTCCTACCCCCCTGTGGCTTCCACCGCCATGCCCCTGACCTGTCGGGCCCAACCTCTCATTCTGTGTCCCCCAGCTGGCCTCTGACTGCCTGTGGCCATGCTGCATCCCTTGCACTGCATCTTGTGGCCTTTTTTGGCCTGTACATCCTCCCCCCACATGCCCTCACATGCCTCTGGCTACAGGCCCTCGAGGCCTGTTCGTTCTCCCCTACTCCCATATACCTCCGATTGTGACACGCAGTCTCTTGGCCTCAGCCCCCCCACCCCCTCCTTTTGAGGGCATCGAGTGTCTGCCGCTTCTCTGGCATGTTTTTTCCCTAAAAAACTGGTCCATGCTCAGAGTCCTGCTTCTCCCAGCTGTCCTTCAACAGTCTGCTGGCCGTCTGCACTTAGTACAGCACTATCTCTCACCGTATTGCACCTACGGTGTCTGACGTCATGCCACGTGGTCGTCGCTCGTGGGTACTCTCACATTCACCCCTCTGCCTCCTCATCCCCATGGATAACTCAGCTCGCGATTTCCACCAGAACAACATAAACCACCACAGAGGGGTAGCCTTTTCCCAGGCAAACAAGCGTTTCTATCTTTTTTTTATTTCCTCGCTAGCTCTCTGCCAGATTCCTGCCCTTCTGCTTCCACGCTAGGCTGCTCTCAGGTCCCTTGTCCTTTTGCTCAGCCTCTTAAACTAACATGCTGGTGACCCTCAATACAACACTCTCCATCGCTATCAACCACTCTCCATGCCTTCAAGCAAGGCCCCACATCTACCGCATAGCATCAGTAGCTTATCGCGTGATGTACAGTCTTTCTTCCAACTCCCCCCAATGCAAATGGCCCCCAAAAGTTATACCCTCTCCAGGAATCAAACCCCTGACCCTACACATGCAAGGTTGTTAACTAGCCATTTTAGCAAAAGCTCTTATTAACCACTTGTTGGTCCTCACAATTCATTCTCTACTCATTCTGTTCTCACTGCATCACAAAAATGGTACTGCTAGCCCTAGAGTACCACATTATTTCTTTTTCTAGTATCTCATTGTAGCAGTTTTTTTTTGCCTTACCTTCTTTGTCTTCAGTGCACAAACCTCAGCTCCAAAATAAGTTCTCAGTTCATCAGTCTGAAGTGCTGCAGTTTCAATGTAGATCAAAACTACAGCAAAAGTGGCTGAACCACTCCTGTGCTGCCCATTATGTACCTCCTTTAGCCCCTCCCCTTCCTGTTGCCTGCATATTGTTCTGTCTCCCTGTCCCTCCCCTCCTTCTCCCCCTTCCTCTCTGAGCACACCATCTTCAGGTAAAGGGAAGGGGTGTACCAGGACAACTTGGTCTGCCCCTAAAGGTCAAACCCCATTATTATGCATACATTCTTTCTACACACTGTGCTTCTCTATGCAGCTGTTGGGCAAATACAGGGTGTGCACTTCCGTTACTGTTACACTGACCATTCCCACTGGTGTTTCCCTACCCATTTGCGTTACTGTTCCCGTGTACACCACCGTGTGCATTACCCTTTGCTTTCTCGTTTGTGTATGCACTTGAGTTCACGTTTCCATTTCTGTTTACTTTGGCATTATTTCTGTTGTTAATGTTACCATTTGTGTTTCCAATTGCTTTACCATCACCGTGCGTGTCATGGTTGGCATTTCCTTACGCGCTTGTGATTGAGTTTGCGTTTCTGTTTTCTTTAGAGTTATTGTTACTGTTATTGTTACCATTAGCGTTTGGTTTACAATTGCAGTACCATCACTGTGTGCATTACAGTTTGCATTTCTGTACGTGCTTACATTTGCATTTCTGTTTCCTTTGGTGTTATTATTGCTGTTACCATTACCATTTGCGTTTACAATTGCAGTACTGTGACCGTGCGTGTAACAGTTTGCATTTCTGTGTGTGCTTCTGTTTGCATACCCATTTCTGTTTCCTTTGACGTTATTTTACTCTTTACCATTGCCATTTGGAGTTCCAATTGCGTTACCATGACTGTGTGCGTTATGGTTTTCATTTCCATATGTGCTTGCATTTGCCTTTCCATTTCTGTTTCTTTTGACATTATTTTTGCTGTTACCATTACCATTTGCATTTGCAATTGTGGTACCGTTACCTTGTGCATTACGCTTTGTGTTTCCAAAAGTGCTTCTGTTCGCCTTTCCGTTTCCATTCCCTTTGGCATTGTTGTTGCTGTAACACTTAACATTTGCATTTACAATAGCAGTACCATGACTGTGCATGTTACCAGTTGCATTTACATATGTTCATGTGTCTCCGTTTGCATCACTGTTCACTTTGCCATCACTTTGCACTTGCGTTTCTATTAACGTTTGCGTTACCTTTTACGTTTGTGTCACCATGTGCGTAACCATTAGAGCTTGCGATGTAGCTACCATTACTATGTCACTACACATCACGTGGTGGGAGCGTGGGGCCTGAAGGGCCCATGCTCCCACCAACACATTCTATTCACTATTTTTAGTTCTCATTCTCAAAAAGAAGGGAAATTCATGGCAAAAGCTAGATTTAATGCATCAGTTTGGGTTGTTCTAGAGTGACAAAAGTGAGGAAATTCAATGTGAAGGTTGAAAGCCCTCTTGCAACCCCCAGCCCGCCCCCCTACTGGCATTGGGGTGTGTGTTGGGCTCATCAGTCCTAACTCTCACCCCATTCTCCTATACCTCAGCTTGTTTACACATGTGATGGGGTAAGAGTTAGGACCAATGAGCACAATGCACACCCTGATGTCAGTTGGGGGGGCAGACTAGGGGGTGCATGGAGGGCTTTCAACCCTAACACAGAATTTCCTTGCTTTTGTCACTGTGGAGCAACCCTAACTGATGCATTAATGGGAGTTTCTTGCCATGAAAATATATATATATATATATATATATATATATATATATATATATATAATGTATATATATATATATATATTATTATGGTAGCATGGTAGTGCCACCATAATTAGGGTTGAGGACCATTTTAAGGTTAAAGGGTCAAATTTTGCACCTTAATAACTTTGCCACCATTCAATGGATTTGCCTAAAATTTGGTATGCACGATTGGGCATGGTAGATATTGGGATCTGCCAAGTTAAGTACTGATCGGACATACGGCTGCAGAGTTATTAAGCACCAACGAAATGTGTGTTTACTCTTTTTTGCGAATTCTTTGCTCTTGCCTACAGGTCACACGGTTTGCGCGACCGGTCCGAAAACTTCAGGGATCGTGTGGCTGGGGTCCCAGATGTGCCTTTTAAAGATTTTGTGAAAAAATATTAAATGGTTCAAAAGTTAATCAAAAAATAAGTTCCCATTATAAGTCAGTAGGAAAAGTTAACAAAAAGTGCGAAAGTGTCATACAAGCAGTTTTTTTTTTTGCATTATGTGTTTATACCCTCCTCCATGCTTCACTGTCCCCCACTCCTTCTGGCTCTACAAGTTCCCTTCATCTGCACTGACCTTAGCCAGCCCTCCTCAGGTCCTCAGATCGCAGCCTATCCCCGGGATATCCCGGTGTATCCCTATCACCAGGTGTGTCCCCCTCCTACGAGGGGGAAGGGCACCGGGGAAGGGGAAGACCCCAGCACACACTTCATTTAGGGCCCAGGGATGCTGCTGAGGAACAGGAGACCCTGGCCAGGCACTGGGGGCACTCCAGGAGTGGAGAACCATCATCTTGGCGGCCAGCGAGCAGATTTTCTGCTTTTCCTGTGGGGGAGTGACGTCCGACATCAAGGCGTACACCAACGTCTGTCACCACCCCCTAGAACAATGTGCCCTGGCTGTATGCTGCACTCCCAGCCTCCACCAGGAGTCAACCTATGCAGGTATGTGTCCCCTGCCCACCCCCCGGAGAAGGAGAGCTGTCCCTGGATGCTCTATCCTTCTACCCCTGGCCGGCCCTCCGGCAACCCGAGTCCATTCCCGAACCTGGGTCACCGGTGTCGCAGGCGGAAATCCAACCGCTGCGCCGATAAGCCAGCTCCAAGCAGTTTTTAGTGTCACAAATTACCCCAGTAGTGTCATGAGTCAGCCATTTTTTTTCAGTTAGTGATCACAGAAATGCTAGGCATTTAAGTTTGGGACCCTCTAGTGACACAATTCTTTTTGTGTTCACCTAGTCGGACCCTGAGGATGCTAGCCATGTCTTTATTTTGGGGTTAAACACCCCAGAAATATGTTTTTCAAATTTCTGGAAAAAGTAGTGTCACAAAGTAGAGTCGCACTCACAACACTTTCGCAAAATTTTTGAAAGGTGTCGCAAATTGCGACACTACTTTTCCAGGCTATGGCCAAAATGACAACACTTCTTTGCCACCCTGCTGCAAAAGAACGGTTTGGTCTTTTGAGCTGAAATTTGGAAGGAATGCAGACAACATCTCACAGATGCGCTTTTCAGTGGTTTGGTAAAAAAATATCATATGGCTCCCAATTTACAGTTCTCTGAAGTTGACATTTTTTCCCAAAGACTAACATGGTGGCGTACGCTGCTCCTTTCGGGGCTCGTATCTTAGAAATGGTGCGACCTGCATAGCCCTATGGGCTATGTAATACAAAACGGTAGCCAGAAAATGATTTCTGTGAAATTAAAATTTTTTTTCTACATCTTATGGTTGCTGAGATATTTGCAATTAAGTACTTCCAATGCTCGTTTTAAGCTTCCATTCCCATTACAATGAATAGATTCTTTATGCACACTGTGTTTCTCTATGCAGTTGTCCAGCAAAAACAGGGTATGCAGTTCCGTCACTGTTACACTTACTGTTTCAACTTGAGTTTATGTCCCCGCCACTGCATTACATTCACTATTTCTCATCATCATTCTCAAAAAGAAGGGAAATTAGAGGCAAAAAACTCCATTTAATGCATTAGTTAGGGTTGTTCCACAGCGACAAAAGGAAGGAAATTCGGTGTTAGGGTTGAATGCCCCCCCTTGGCTGCCCCAGCCCACCCCCCCAACTGGCATAGGGGTGCGCGTTCGGTTCATCAGTCTTAACTCTCACCCCATTCTCCTATACCTCTGCTCCTTCACACATGTGATGGGGTGAGAGTTAGGGCCAATAAACTGAACGCGCACCCCTATGCTGGTTGGGGGTTGGCTGGGGGGCCCAAGGGGGGACATTCAACCCTAACACCAAGTTTCCTTCCTTTTGTCACTGTGGGACAAACCTAACTGATGCATTAAACAGAGTTTTTTGCCTCTAATATAGATATATAGATAGAGGAAAACTCCATTTAATCAAATATTTAGGTTGAATAACAGTGACAGTGAGGAAATTGATGTTAGGCTGAAACCCCTTGCACCCCTCCAGTCCACCCCCAACTGGCATTGGGGTGTGCGTTGGGGTCATCGGTCCTAACTCTCACCCCTTTCTCCTATTCCTCAGCTTCTTTCCACATGTGATGGGGTGAGAATTAGGGTCAATGACCCCAATGCACGGCCTGATGCTGGTTGGGGGGTGGACTGGAGGGGTGCAAGGGGTGTTTCAACCCTAACATAGAATTTCCTTGCTTTTGTCGCTGTGGAACAACCCTAACTGATGCATTAAATGGAGTTTTTTGCCTCTAATTTCTCTTCTTTTTGAGAATGATAACAAGAAATAGTGAATGTAATGCAGTGGCAGAAGCGCAGAGCCCTTTGGGCCCACGGTCCCGCCACATGATGTCTTGTCACATAGTAACATGGTGCCCGCAAACGCAAATGGTAATGCGCATTGTGATGCAAAGCGAAACAGAAAGAGAAACAGTACTGTAGACACAAATGGTAAAAATAATGCAAACGCAAGCTCAAATGAAAACACAAAGGGTAACGCACATGGTGGCATAGACAGGAACGGTAAGTGAAATGGATACAGAACTGCAAGCGGAAGAGGTATGGATAACAGTAATGTAAGCTCACAGGCTGGTTTCCCCAAAAGCTGCATAGAGAAAGACGGTGAGTACAGAGAATGTATGCACAATAATGGGTCTCGGAGCAGAAAATGAGGAGTTGGAATACTAAATTGCTTATATCTCGGGAACCGTATGACGTAGAAAATTTTTTTAAAGTCATATGATTTATGACTTTCCTGGCTAGTTTTGTACATAACTCCTGGGCTAAGCATTTTTTGGATGAAAAGTCCGTATCTCACACCGTTTCCGAAATACGGGCCCTGAATGCCATAATGTTATCCTATGGGAAAAAAGAGAAGTTCGGAGTGCCATAACTTTGCCGCCCTGTAATATTTTTTCAACAAACCACCAAAAGGCACATCTGTGGGATGTTGACTTTCTTCCCTCCAAATTTCAGTGTAAAAGACTAAACCATCATTTTGCAGCAGGGTGGCAAAGAATTCCTGTCATGCAGCGGATGCCGCAATGTTAGTCTATGGGAAAAAGTGTCAACTTCAGTGTACCGTAACTTTGTATCCATGCAATATTTTGTCACCAAACTACCAAAGAGCACATCTGTGAGATGTTGGCTGCCTTCCCTATAAATTTCAGCCCAAAAGACCAAACCATTCTTTTGCAGCAGGGTGGCAAAGAATTCTTGTTATTTTGGGCATAGTGTCGCAAAGTAGTGCCGTGATTTAAGAAAGCTTTCGCACAGATTTGCGAAACTGTCATGGGTGCGACACTACTTTGCGACACTACTTTTTCCAAAAATTTTAAAAACATATTTCTGGGGTGTTTAACCCCAAAATAAGGACATGCCTAGCACCCTAGGCTCGACTAGGTAAACACAAAAATAATTGTGTCCCTAGAGGGTCCCAATTTTTAAATGCCAAGTATTTTTCCTGATCACCAACTGAAAACAAAATGGTGGATTTGCGACACTACTAGGGCCATTTGTGACACTAAAAAGTGCATTTGAGAAAGTGTCAAACTTTTTAACTTTTCCCATTAACTTATAACTTTTGAACCGTTTAATATTTTTTCACGAAATCTTCAAAAGACACATCAGGGACACCAGCCACACAGTCCCTGAAGTTTTCGTACCAGTCACACAAACCGTACTACCTGTAGGGACGAGCAAAGAATTCAAAAAAGCGTATATGCGTGTGTAGATCACACTTAATAACTCCGCAGCCGTATATCCAAACAGTACAAAGGTTGGCAGATCCTAAGATGTATGGTTCTTGATCATGTATTCCAAATTTCAGGCAAATCCATTGAACGGATGTAAAGTTATTAAGGCATAACTTTTAGGTTTAACATGTAAATGGCTCCTCAACCCTAACTATGGTAGCACTATTGTGCTACCATTAGATATATATATATATATATATCTTATAAGGGCACAGTCTTGCACCTATATTTAGGGTTGAGTAAGCACTTTAATGTTAAACCTCAAATTTTGCACATTAGCAACTTTACAGCTGTTCAAAGGATTTACACGAAATTTAGAATACACGGTCCGGTATGGTAGATCTCTTGTTTTACCAAGTTGCAGTTTGGTCAGATGTATGTTTTTTGTGCAGCAAAGTGCCACAAGATAACTTTTTGCCACTTTTGCATGGTTTTTGTCCATGGTGGTGCGTGGATACCATGTGGGCTATTGGTCCGAACCATGGGACGTAGAAAGAGCTTGGGTCAAGGAACACACCAGCATTGGTTTGGTGAAAAAAATATTAATCCATTCAAAAAGTTATTAAACTTTAATTTCCCATTATATCCTATAGGACAATTTATATGTATATTTTGCTAAAGAAGAACGGCAAGCTGGCCATCTGGTCATTTCTCACAGTTGAAGATTTTGCATGCTCACAGCTGACGATTTTCTCACAGTTGAAGATTTTGCTATCTCACAGCTGAATCATTTTTAATGGTGTAAAAAATATAGGATTGCTTATCTCATTAATGGTTTGGTCTTTTTACTTGAAATTTACATGGTGTTGAGGGGATGCCCTAGAGATGTGAATTATGCTGTTTAGGTGTTGGAAAATTATTATAGTGGTGCAGTCACTCCCCTATATTTAGGGTTGAGTAGGCATTTTAATGTTAAACCTCAAATTTTGCACATTAATAACTTTGCAACTGTTTAACGGATTTGCATGAAATTTGGAATGCATGGTCTGTTATGATAGCTCTCTTGATTTACAAAAGTTCATTTCAGGCGGACATACAGTTTTTGTGCAGCAAAGCACCAAAAGGTACACTTTTAGGCACTTTAATGTTAAACCTCAGATTTTCCACGTTAATAACTTTGCAACTGTTCAACAGATTTGCACGGAATGTGGAATGCAAGGTCTGGTATGGTGGATCTCTTGATTTACCAAGTTGCAGTTTGGTTGGACATACAGATTTTGTGCAGCAAAGTGCCAAAAAATGCCCTTTTCACCATGTTTGCATGTTTTTTGTCATTGGCACTTCATGGACACTGTGTCGTCTATTGGTCCGAAACTTGGAATGTGGAAAATGCTTGAGCCAAGGAACATGCCAGCAGTTGTTTGGTGAAAAATATTAATCTGTTCAAAAGTTATTACAATTTGAAGTTCTCATTATATCCTATGGCAAAATTTATATGCATATTTTACAATGTCCATGGGAAAGACCAGATGTCCCGAGGGAAGACAAGACGGTCCAAATTGGGATAACCATATCTCCATAACAGTTTGGTATTTTCACTTGACATTTGCAGGATGTTGAGGGGGTATCCTAGAGATGGGAATTGTGCTGTTTAGGTGTTAAGGAATTAATTGGTTGCAGAGATATTTAATGACGTATGTGATATTTTTCCCATAGGATTACATTGCAGTCTGTGTCACAACTTTTGGTGACGTTATCTCAGAAATGAAGTGAGATACAAACTTTTTGCTACTAGTAGTATAGATCACAAAATCCTAGAGTAAGCTTGCAATGGAATTTTTTTTTTTTGCATGTTGCAAGGTCCATGAGATTTTGTGAAACTACTGTAACAAGGGTTTAAAGAGTGCCTGTCCAGTGCTTTTTGGTGCCCATATCTTGGAATTGATGTGAGATATAGGAACAGTCAGTGGATGCTGTGTAATCTACTCACTCTCATGGTTACAATGACTCTTGAATTTTTTTTTTGTAGCTCTTACGGTTTGCAAGATATCTGCAAATTACTGTTATGAGGGTTTGGTGGCCTATTGGGCTGCTGTATGGCTCTGTAGCTTTGCATAAGTGGGTGTATGGCTCAGAGGGCCAGCGCTCCCAGATGCATTTTGTTATGCAAAAACTGGAAAGTTGGCAAGTTGCTGGGGGCCCTGTGCTCTAACCAATACATGTTTTTACTGATTATATTACACTTTTTTCAAAATGTAAGGAAATTCATGACAAACAACTGTGTTTAATGCATCATTTAGGGTTAAAGTGAAAAAAGTCAGGGAATGAAACATTACAGTTGAGCCCCTAATCCCCCCTACACACCTCGCACCCCCCATCCTCCACAGACTGACAGACACCAAGTGTGCCATTGGGGTCGTCAAGCTTAAATCTCACCCCATTCTCTTTTACTATAGCATGTCACATGGAATGGGGCTAGAGTTTGGCCACATGACCCCAATGACACACCCTGGCATCTATTAGTCTGTCACACCCCTATAGTTAGGGTTATGAAGGCACTTTAATGTTAATGTTAAAATTGAAATTCTGCGTGTTAATAAATTTGGACCTTTCCAATGGATTTGTACAAAATTTGGTATGCATGGCTGGACATGGTAGCTCTCTTGATTTGCCAAATTGCATTTTGGTCAGACGTATAATTTTTGCACAGTAAATCACTGAAAATGCACTTTTTTGCCAGTTTTGAGGGCAGTTTTTTTGATTTGTCTATGATGCTGCGCAGCCACCATGTGGCGTGTCAGTCTAAGACTTGGCACATGGAAAGAGCTTGGGTGAAGAGAAATGCCACTTTCTGTTGGGTGAAAAAATATTAATCCATTCAAAAGTTGTTAAACTTTTTGGCTCCCATTATAAGTCTATGGAAAAATTTATCTGGTTGTTTTGCAAAAGAAAAATGGGGTTTTGACCATCTGGTCACTCCTCACAATTAAAGAATTTGCAGGCTCATGATCAAAGATTCTTTGATCTTGAGAAATTTATCGATCGCAATGACCGCCATCTTGTTTTCAGTTTGGGGTTGGGAAAAAGCAAATATCTCAGCCCAGGTGTGACTTCTGAAGTAAAACTTGCATGGGTTTTTCTCAGGGGGCTTCCCTCTATCGAGCCATGCCTGTGGTTTAATGCAATTGTGTCAAAAAATGGATTTTTAAACTTTTAACTTCTTTGATTATGGCTCGCTAATGATCTTTGATCATGTGCTTGCAAATTCTTTTATCGTGAGATTCTTTGATCGCAATCTTCATTTGCGAGGGAGGGATGAGATGGCCAGATTTTTGTGTTGGAAAAAAACAAATATCTCAGCCCAGGGTGACTTGTGAAGTCAAACAAGGATGGATTTTACTCAGGGGGCTTTCCTGCATCGAACCATGCCTGTGGTTTAATGTAGCTGTGTCAAAAAATGGATTTTCAATGTTTTTAAATTCTTTGACTGTGAGCCTGCAAATTCTTTGATCATGATATTTCTTTGATCGTGAGCTTTGTTCATGAGGGTGGGACAAGATGGTCAGATTTTTGCTGGACCAGATGTCTCTGCGAGGGACCAGATAGCTCAAATGTCATGACCAGATGTCCTGTCTTGATCAAAAATGATCTTTGATTGCAAGTTTGTGGCTGATTCTCTCAATCAAAGAATTTTTAAAGGTACAAAAATGTTAAGATTAAATATCTCGGAAACAGTTTTGTCTTTTAACTTGAAATTTGGAGGGCATTGAGGGGATGTCCTGTAGATGTGAAGTGTCATGTTTACATATCAGGCAATAAAATTGCTGTGGAGATATTACGTGATGAACTTTACATTTTGTGGATAGCATTCTGCATTGTGGTAGTGGCTTGAAATTTAAAGGGTAGCTAGCCTTACTGCCACGGAGGTACTTTTTAGTGGTTAGGTGTGTAAAATGTAAACAGGTATAGAATTATGCCACTCTCTCAAATGACAATCTAAAACTTTAAAATTAAATATCTTGGAAATGGTTTGGTCTTTTAACTTGAAATTTGGAGGGTGTTGAGGGGATGTCTGGTATATGTGAACTATGGTGCTTAGGTGTAGGAAAATGAATTTGCTGTGGAGATATTGTGTGATGCAATTTACATTTTTCAGATAATGTTCTGAATTGTGGTAGTGTCCTGACATTTATAGAGTAGCTAGACTTACTGCCACACAAGTAATTATCAGTGGTTAGGTGTGTAAAATGTAAACAGATGTGGAATTATGACACTCCGATGAATGAAAATCTGGTTTGTTTCAAGTTGGTGGGAGTGTGGGGCCTGAAGGGTCCCACACTCCCACCAATACATATGATATTCAGTACTTGTACTGTTATGTTCGGCCGGGACCTGTGTTTCCGCCAGCTTGTGCAACATTGTACTTTACTATGCTTTCTCAAAACATAAGGACATTCTTTGCAAAAAACTGCGTTAATGCAACAGTTTGGGTTTCTTTACAGTGACAAAAGTGAGGAGGAAATTCATCATTAGGGATACCACCCCTTGCACTCCATGACCACCCTGCCCCCACCAACAGGCATTGGGGTGTGCATTGAGGTTGTTGGTCCTAACTCTCACCCCATTCTCCTATACTGCCCCACCTCTGCTTATTTATACATGGAATGGGGTGAGAGTAAGGGCCAAAGACCTCAACACCCACCCCGATGCCAGAGTATGGGGGCGGGGTGATAGTGGGGTGCAAGGGGTGGTAACCCTAATGTCAAATTTCCTCATTTTTGTCGCTGTAAAAAACCCTAACTGTTGCATTAACACAGTTTTTTTGCAAAGAATATATATATATATATATATATATATGAGGCAAAAAACTCTGTTTAATGCATTAGTTAGGGTTATTCCACAGCGATAGAAGTGAGGAAATTCAGTGTTAGGGTTGAAAGCCTCCTTGGACCCTCGCCCACTACCCCCGAACTGGCATCGGGTGTGTGTTGGTTTCAGCCCTAACTCTCACCCCATCAGATGTGTGAAAAGCAGAGGTATAGGAGAATGGGGTGAGAGTTAGGACCGACAACCCCAATGTGCACCCGATACCGGTTGGGAGTGTGCGGGGGTCCAGGGGCTTTCAACCCTAACATCAAATTTCCTCGGTTTTGTCGCGTGGAACAACCTAACTAATGCATTAAACAGAGTTTTTTGCCTCTAATTTCCCTTCTTTTTGAGAATGATAATGAGAAACAGTGAATGTAATGCGGCGGCGGGAGCGCCACGTGATGTCTTGTCACATAGTAACATGGTGCCCGCAAACGCAAATGGTAATGCGCATGGTGACGCAAAGTGAAACACAAAGATAAACAGTACTGTAGACACAAATGGTTAAAATAATGCAAATGCAAGCGCAAATGATAATGCAAAGGGTAATGCACATGGTGCCGTAGACGGGAACAGTAAGTGGAACTGGTACGGAACCACAAGCAGAAGTGGTAAGGGTAACAGTAATGTAAGCACATAGGCTGGTTTTCCTCAAAAGCTGCATAGAGAAATACAGTGAGTACAAAGAATGTATGCATAATAATGGGTCTCAGAGCAGAAAATGAGGAGTTGGAATACTAAATTGCTTACATCTCAGGAACCGTACGACGTAGAAAAAAAATGTAAAAGTCATATGATTTATGACTTTCTTGGCTGGTTTTGTGCTTAGCCTCCATCAGGGACTAAGCAATTTTCTGGTGAAAAGTCCGTATCTCACACCGTTTCCGAGATACGGGTCCTGAAAGGCACGGCGAACACCGTAATGTTATCCTATGGGAAAAAAGAGAAGTTTGGAGTGACATAACTTTGGCTCCCTGTAATATTTTTTCACCATACCACTAAAAGGCACATCTGTCAGATGTTGGCTTTCTTTCCTCCAAATGTCAGCCCAAAAGACCAAACCGTTATTTTGCAGCAGTGCGGCAAAGGATTCCTGTAATGCAGAGGATGCCGTAATGTTATCCTATGGGGAAAAGCATCAACTTTGGAGTGCCATAACTTTAACACCCTGTAATATTTTTTCACCAAAACACTGAAAGGCACATCTGTGACATATTGGCTGAGTTCCCTCCAAATTTCAGCCCAAAAGTCCAAACCGTTCTTTTGTAGAAGGGTGCCAAGAAATTGGTGTCATTTTCCCACAGCCTGGAAAAGTACTGTCGAACTTTACGAAAGCTTTCACAAATTCATGCGACAGTGTCGCAAATGCGAAAGTACTTTGCTAAAGTACTTTTTCCAGAAATTTGAAAAACATATTTCTGGGTGTTTTACCCCAAAATAAAGACGTGCCTAGCATCCTCAGGGTCTGACTAGGTGAATACAAAAATAATTAGGTTGCTAGAGGGTCCAAATTTAAATGACAAGCATTTTTCTAATGACCAACTGAAAACAAAATGGTGGATTTGTGACAGTAAAAGAGCCATTTGTGAAAGTAAAAACTGCATTTGTGACACTGTCGAACTTTTTGTTAACTTTTCCCATTGACTTATAATGGGAAATTGTTTTTTGAATAACTTTTGAACCGTTTAATATTTTTTCATGAAATCTTCAAAAGGTACATTGGGAACACAGGCCACACGTTCCCTGAAGATTCCAGACTGATCACGCAAACCATATGACCTGTAGAGATGAGCAAAGAATTCCAAAAAAGCATAAACGCATGCGCAGATCACGCTTAATAACTCCGCAGTTGTATATCCAAACAGTATGAGAGTTGGCAGATCCCAAGATATATGGTTCTTGATCATATATTCCAAATTTCAGGCAAATCCATTGAATAGTTGCAAAGTTATTAAGGTGCAAAATTTTAGGTTTAACATGTAAATGGTTCCTCAACCCTAACTATGGTAGCACTAGCTACCATAATATATATATATATATATATATACAGAGAGAGAGAGAAGCTTTTTAAAGTGGGGAGGGGCCCTCAAGGTATCTTGAAAAAGTGCAGCTGTGCCAACATTGTGGCTACCTTTCTGTTCATACCACCTTTCCTACATTTTGTATGAAGCTGATTTTATTCTTTGTGTAATAGACTCATATTCTGCATATCTCCTGGCATCAAAGTTTTGTCTTTTGATGGGTGTGTGCTCAATTTTTTTGTTTTTCCTGAACATGTTCACCAGTAGCACCACTGACTCTGAAGTAGCCCTTAGCATTCTCTCCCTCTATACATGTCCTGAATTTCTATACATTCAAAATTTCCTGGCAGCCTAATGGTTAACATTATAGTGCCTTTAGAATCCTCACACTAGTGGTGCTACTGCAGGACTGAAATACAGTAACTGTAAAGTGGATGAACTTTAAGCAGAAGGGACTAGAAAGGAACAATGGCTTAGCAGTAGCTAACAAATAATGATGAAGTCTACAGATGGCAGGCAATGCAAGAACCCACAGTAGGTGTAAATTTATTCCAAGATAGTGAATGGTAATTTGTAAACAGTTGTAGGATAGTAATGCTTTACATCTGCTGCAGTACATCACGTGCATTTAAAGTTGTTGAATTGGAGAGGTACTTTGCCTGTGAGTTCATTTGTAAGCACAACCTTGAGGTGGGATTTCAAAGTTGGAAATGCCACAAGCTACAGTGTCAAAAGTATCATACATGTACAATGCGAAAACATAAATGTGGAAAATGCAGCAAGCAATAAAGTGTCAAAAGTAACATGCATGTACACTGTAAAAACATATATATGGAAAATACAAAATTAAAATACAGTACATCTGCATAAAAATTTACAAGTTTGTGAAAATTGCAATTTAGAAAATGCACAAGGTAGTCAAGGATAAGTATACCAAATAGCATATTCTTTCCACACAGTATGTACTGTAGGTAGCTTTTTTCTCCTCAACATTCACCCCACCATCAGGTTCATGGTGACCTCCCCATTGTGACATCATAATGCAACTTCACATGTGGCTGGAGTGTGAGAGTACCTGTAACCAGCAGACACATTATTCCCAATATTTTTTTTCCCTCTCACACACCTGTTCCTCTGGCACCATGATGAGAACAAAACTTACAGTGCCTGTATTATGGTGGCTAAGCTCCTTCTTTGCCAGACATGGGGGTTGCTGTAGTAGCGGATGGTAGCACCCCCTCCCATCAGGAAGCACCAGGCCAGCAGCCTCCCAGCTGTAGGGGGGCCCTGGGCTTAGTTCTGAACTTGGGGTGCCAGAACTGGGCTGTTGGGTGGCCCCACAGCATGTGTAAATCATTAATGATGTATGACATTTTTAGTTTTCCTTTTAGATGTAAACTTTTCTAATAATAAGTTTTCTTTATTTTTCTCTTAGACTTTTCTGGATCATGTGCATCTCCCAAAAAGCAGTGCTGCAAAGGATGTAAGCCAGAAAGATCAAGCTGCTATTGTTCTCCAGATTGCTTGAAATATGGTGATTGCTGCGTTGATTACATTGCAACATGCAGACCAGGTAACCAAAGTTATACATAATTTGTAAAAAATACATACTTGTAAGATAATTTCTTCTGTGGTAAAAAAACAGCAGCAAAATAATCTAACAGTGGCAGGAAGGGTAACTCATGACACCAAGGGTATGTTTGCTTTTGTGACAAAGTTGCATCTCATAATATACCCACATAATACCCCATTCTAATTAAATTGAGTCGTCTGCAATCACTTTTATAATTTGTGAGTTGTTCTGTCTGCAAGACTACCTGGAGACTAAAATAAGAGTTACTGTACCTGTGTTTAAACCCTATTAACAGCTTAGAAAAAAATGGTCATGCTGCTATGGAAGTTTAACTGCTTCAAACTTTTTTTCCTTTATTTTGATTAAACTAATTTGTAATATATTTTGTTAGGTGCCAACCCAGTGACATGGTGGGCTGAGGCATTAAGTGTCACACTAGCTACTACAGTATCAACCCAGGGTTCGATAAAGGAATTGGGTAACTTGGGGGCTGGCCCAGGGTACTTGTTTCCTGCTAAATGTCTGCCATCTAGAAGTATCTGGATGGCAGTGCAGCAGGATAGAAGGGAACAGTATTTCTCCTGCAAATAGCATAGGTGTCATCTCTGCATAGTCAGAGCATGCACAGGGCATCTTTGTACATGCTGTGTGCCCCAATAAAGAAAATGGCTGAAAAACCCTGACCATGACTAAATGGTACCCCAGTCCCCTGCAGGCTTCACACAGGCAACTAGGCACCTCTAAATGTCCTTTGGAAAAATGAAGGTAAGACCCAGAGATGCCAGGAGATGGGGCTAGGGGGACAAGTGCAGTTGTGCACCGGCTGGGCAAAACAGGAGATACAACTAATAATTGAAACTTATTCTGTGAGTTACTAAAGCATATTTATCTTGACGTCTTGGGTTCATGTGCAAGTCTGCCTCCCTCCCTTTCTGAATGTAGTAATGCTTGGGGTTTCAACATTATACTGTATAAGACACTGCATGTGAGTGTCATTGTTATATTCATACCAAGTTAGTGATATAAAAATCTTCAGTACACTAAAATGTGTTACAAGCCTTAAAACGTATGTGGTAGGCCCTGGGATCAAACCTGTTTCAAAGGTAGCAGCTTTCACCATTTAGTTCAAGGCAAATTTTCATTCGTGTGGCTGAGAGACCTAGCTCTAGTGTTTTGCATACTACAATCTCTGCCTTCACTGGAAGATAGCACCCTATTGTCTATTTTCTGATTAATGAGTCTGTATGCACAGCATTTACTTTCCCTTTTCATCAGGTGATGGCAGCTCAGAGTATGTGTCAAAGTTAAGCTCATACCCAGCCCTTGGATGGACAAATTCTATAATCTGTATTTGAGGCCTTAACCATTATGTTCCCATAGAGTTACAAATATGGGAATTCAGATCATTCACATAAGTCTGTGAAAGAGCACATGCCAGTGACTGAGGCTGAACCAGGCATTCCTTTGTTTATGAAGCAGCAGCGCTAACCATTAAGCTGCAGAGATTCTCCCATTCGCTGGGCTGCTAGTCGAAGCACAAGAATTTTGAGTACTGCAATTGTATCTTTCATCACCAGACAGAAATTTGCATTTTTTCATTATTTATTTTTATGCACAACAGTAGCAGGTGAACCATGGGTTTGCTGTACACATTTCACATTTTCGCTGATGGTTGTGAAAGTAATAAAGCTAACAAGGACGGTCACTTAAAGCAGTAGGTGAAGGAAAATGTTATTCCAAAAAGCACATTTTCTGGTATGGTTATGAAAAAATATTGGCAGAATTGTTGCTGATTTGGGTTTTCTGGATGCTTTCTATGCTGTGTACTGTACATTTGCATCTTTGTCTGGAGTCTTACCCTCCTCGGGTCCTCAATATTATTTGTATGCAAACATGAGGCAGCCATCTTTTTTCTTCAGAAATAATTACTTTAAAACTTTCATAAAAATCCTAAATGATGGCAAAAAATGAAAATTGTTCCACCAAAATAAACTGGAAAACATCTGGCATTGATCAGGAAGAAAAAAGGTGGGGTCAAATTTTAACCCATTTTAGTTGCATTGCTGCTTTAATGCAAGGAGTAGTAAGGGGTGTAAGGGGTAATGTAGGGGTGCTTCAAGAAGGAGTAGGACAAATTCAAGGGGAAAGTACATACCTGGGGGGAAGTTGGGGGAGGGAAGAGTTAATGGGAGGGGGCAGCTGTAGTCTAAAGGGCTGAAGTGCCACACACTCCAAAAAAATGGCTCTCCTTATTGTGTTTTTTATTGCTCCTAAGGTGCAGAGTTTTCAGCAATACAGTACAATTCGAAGGACCTCAATGCGATTCAGTTCTCCAATGTACCTTATCAATACCTAATGTTATAACAGTCTACCGTGCAGACACTATGTCATTCTCCTCTCCCCTTTTAGCCTATTCCCCCCGGTTAGCCTACCCCCCCTTGCTACTGTCCTCACCTATGCCTACTCAAGCACTTACATTGATCATGATCAACTGTCATTACAGTGGTGCTGCCTCTTGCGCAGCACGATATGGGTTGCCGAGAAGAAATAAAAAAGCAGTCTCCATTCTTATAAGCTCCTTAAAGAAAGTTATACTTCTGCTTCTTCTCTGCTCAGGAAATGTGGAGCTCAACCCTGGCCCCCCTCTACAACTTACCTCGCCTATCGATTTTGCTGAGGCCACAGGTCTCAAAATGATGATGGTCAACATTTTAAGCCTGCCTAAAAAACTTGTACAGCTGCAAGCCTGGGCTGCATACGTTAACCCAGACCTTATCATAATTACTGAGTCGTGGTTAAAAGACAAACACTGATCAACAAATATCACTGCAGGGCTACAATTTATTTAGAGCAGATAGAGAGTCTAGAGGTGGGGTGTGGTTATCTATGCCAAATCTAAGTACTTGGTCACCAATATTAGTTGCAAATCTCTAGCCAAGGAATTTGAGTTAGTTTCGCATGAGCCTTCATCTCCTTCTCCGGAATGTATCACTATCCTAGGTGGCTATAGACCCCCGTCTGGTGGTGATGAAGTCCTGAATCTTTTGAAATCCATGTTCGTAGATGCAAAAACTGAAACAATATTTCTAGGAGATCTAAATATGGACTGGCTGTCACCTAAATCACACGGCCTCAAATCCGTTTGTGACGAGCTAGGTCTTGGGCAATTAGTCAGTGAACCTACTAGGAACAACACTCTAAATACTGCCAACAGTTCCATTCTAGATGTGGTACTAACCACCCATCCACACAAAATATCTCATTTGGCAGTGTTTCACAATGACATGAGCGATCATGGAATTGTTGCTTGCATAAGATCTCAAATTAAGGCCCGCCTACAACCCATCTTTATAACAAAGATCCTTTCATAAAATTCAGTGCAGTAAACTTCCTATCTGACCTGAGCATGACCAGATGGCAAGATCTTTACCTAGCCAAAGATGTCAAAAGGCAGCTTGCATCCTTAATGACAAACTCACTACAATAATAAATAAGCATGCCCTTTCATCAAAGTAAGGGTAATGAACAATTCCAACCCCTGGTTCACCTCGGATCTCAAGGCAGCCCTTGTAGCTCGAGATAAGCTCTGGGCTCAAAGCTAGACATTCCAAAGAATCTTCAGATTGGCAGGCCTTTAGAACAGCCAGGAATAACTGTGTGAAAAACTCGCTCTGCTAAAGCTAACTATTATATTTCTACTCTCGAACAAGCTAAAGGTAACCCTCATAAAATATGGAAGACTATCAAAGTTATAGAAGGATGGCCCATGGCCCCCTCTGTCCCAACAAAGATAGTTGCAAGTGGGAAGATTGTGGAAAACAAGTCCCTAATCCTGGAGGAGCTTAACTCCCACTTTGCCACAGCTGGATTAGCTTTTGACTCATCACCTTATGCTGGTGCTGCGGTGAGCCAGCATACCCCTCCCGCCACATCTAGTCCAGCACCCAGCCCCTTCCAACTGCGCGAGATAACTTATAAAGAAGTAGAAGATTCTCTTCTTAACTTAGACACCAAAAAAAGCACAGGGGATGATGGCTTGGAACCCTTTTTCCTAAGGTCAGGCTACATCTCACTGCCCCATTCTCCACATCTTCAATCTTTCCATTACATCTGCTACTGTGCCGTCCTGCTGGAAATCAGCACATATCCTCCTCTATTTAAATCTGGTGACCCATGTGATGTAAACAACTATAGGCCTATCTCCATATTGCCTATCCTTTCTAAAGTTCTCGAAAACTGATCCATATTCAGTTAAAATCTCACTTGAAACCTTCTCTCTCATTAACCCAGCTCAATCTGGCTTCGCGGCTAATCATAGCACAATCACTGCACTAGCAAAAGTAACCAATGATTGGATCTCTGCCATAGATGCTAAGAAGGTAACTGGTGCAGTCTTTTGGACCTCAGCAAAGCTTTTGATACTGTTGATCACAAACTATTAGTCAATTGCCTTGCAAAGTTGGGTGCCACATACCATACCACCCAGTGGTTCTCTAGCTACCTAACTGGAAGATTCCAAAAAGTAAAGGCGGAAGGCTTTTTTTCTGCTGCCTTGCCAGTTGCAAGAGGAATCACCCAAGGATCCATCTTAGGCCCTATCTTGTTTTCTCTGTACATTAATGACTTAGATGCTAACATATCTACGTCCAATCTGCACTTTTTTGCAGATGTTACTGTGTTGTATACTTCTGGCTCATCGTTATCTGAAGTCAAGGGAGTGCTTCAAGTGGACTTCGCACAACTTGAGCATAATCTAATAAAGGCAAAGCTTCTGCTCAATGCTAAGAAGACTAAGGCGATGATATTCTCCCGCAGTGCTGTCTCAGGCCCCCCCAATACCCTTGCCCAAGACTTCATTGTCACCACGCTAAACGAGCCTCTGGAAGTTGTAACCAAATTTAAATATGTAAGTATCTGGATCGACAATAAATTATCTTTCAGTGACCGCGTCGAAGATGTCTCTAGAAGGTTAAAAGCAAGGTTAGGTTTCTTCTACAGAAATAGGCCCCTTTTCTCCCTTGAAACTCGAAACAAGCTTGTACAGGCCACTTTTCTACCCCTACTCGACTATGGCGATGTAATCTATTCCTCCACCACTCTTGCAAATCTAAGTAAACTGGACATCCTTTATCACTGTGCGTTACGGTTCATTACCAACTCCCCTTACCGTTCTCACCACTGTGACTTATATGTGACTGTTGGTTGGACATCCCTTACTACTAGACGCCTGCTCCATGCTGGGCTATGGACTCTTAAACTGCTCCTGCAGAAATTGCCAAGCTATCTCTCTTCCCTTATTAGTATCTCACATAGTGCATACTCGTTAAGAAAATCTGACTTTATTATGCTTGACATACCAAGGACGCGGACTTCCTTTGGTAAACGTGCTATTGCATATGCCCTTCCCTCCATTTGGAACCAATTACAAACCATACTGAAACTAACTAGCACAGTTTCAATTAACTTCTACAAATCGCTAAGTTCAGCCAAAATAAAAGACACCTGTAACTGTCATTAAGTCTCTTCCTTCCCCATGTGTGCCATATTTATCCACTGGTAAGGTATAATTGATTTGTCATATTAACTGCTTTCCCTTCCCCTTCTACTCCTGGCTTTATCTTTGCTTACTCTCCACTGCTACTCTATCAAATCATTCCCTCCCCCATATCAGTTGTAGACTGTTGTTTGTTCTAGCTGCCAAAATATTGTATAAGTATTGCACACACCAGTCATCATGTTTCATTTATCAGTATGCAACCTGTAAGTTGCTTCCCTGTCTCATATCAATGTTTACCACCTGCGGTCACCCTGTGTGGTACCCTTGTATGTATATCCAGCCTGTATCATGTGAGTGCATTTCATGTATATACTGTTATTACCTATCTGTGTTTGTACTTTAAGTGTTTATGTCACAGGATCTCCTTGTGAATGAGCTTGCTCAATGGAGTTTTCCTGCAGTAACTTGAACTTGAACTTGAACACTCAAGCAGACTAGATAGACCACATATCCTATATCTGCTGGCAAGTTCATATATAAAATATTCTTACCAGCTTCTTTAAAAACAGAAAACTGGAAAATTTATTATTTGCTTCCATTCCTCCCTCCAAAACCTGCCACATGGGCATACACATTGTAGCATCCCAGGCTATGTACAGGAAGTGTATAGCCGCTCATACTGCTATGGGCATCCTCTCCTGCACTGACTCCCAGGACCTGCTATAACAGCAGTGAATCCCATGTCCATCACCCCAGGAGGAATGCATCCATATGAATACTCTCTCATCCTCTCTGCCAGCATTCATTTTAGTCATCCAGAGCTCTGGGTGTCAACCTGGGTCACCTGAAACAGCTCAGACCATTACCATTAAGGGGGAGAGAAGGTGTTTATTCGTAAATTCAGTTTGGTTTGGGATTTATGCATTTTTTTCTGTAAATGCACATAATGATTTGCATGCAAAACTTTGGCATGTAAGCAAAGCAGACAACAGATATGGGTCAATAGTAAAGCTTATGGTTTGTAATGAAGTTTTTTTACTCTAGGGGCAGTAAGTCAGCATGGGGTGCTTGGCAGCAAATCTTTCTCTGGGTCAGAAAGTCATGGATTCTAATCCCACAGTAGGGGTGGCATCCTTCAGATGAAATGCCAAACTGAGGTCCTATCAACCTTTTCTTGGAGATGTTCATGTGGACATTACAGATCACATGGCACTTCTGAAGAAAGTATATGGAATTGTCCCCTGGTGTCTCAACCACATTTCCTTATGTCACAAAAGTCCCCCAACAGATTAACATGGTATCTTTTAAATTGGTTTATCTCTACTCCACAAATGGCTGAAATAAAAACAATTATGTCTTACCTTCTTTCCTTCCTCAGTAAAAATAAATTGGTCAATAAATAAATATATATTCAAACAGATACTTTTCATCTACTGTAACAGGGTTTTTGCTACCCAGACTGGGCTTAGTGTGCTTCAGAAGTACAGTAGTTAGCACGGCAATTTCAACATCCAATGTCACACTTAGCACAGTACAACATTGTCTGGAAAGAACCACTAATGGACTGGTTGAGTGCATGATAATGAGAGGCGGAACCAGTATATAGAGTGTACTGGCATATTGGAAGCTTTTTGGAAGTGTTTACATCCTATTGTACAGTGCAAGGTTAAGACTTCCAAAAGCATGATTTAAGAATCCTCTAATAGTATGGACCACTAGAGCTGTGGAAAGTGGGCAGTCTTTGTTTCACAAATTAATTTTCAAAGTTTGCCTAAGTGCAAAGTGATGACTCATGAAGTTTTCAGCAGGAGAGGTGGCACTTTTAAAAGTAAAATCATGCAAAATTACCAGCAAAATTGTACTTCCCCATGACTACACCTAAAAAGTGCCACTTCCTCAGGAAAATAATTGCAAAGTGTCAATGTGTCCAATTTGCAAAGCTTTTCACAAAGATGTAATTTGCAACTTTGCCAGAACTTCAATGGTGAAGTGAAAATCCCGACATCTTGTGTAGATCACCCTTCTCCTCTTCTCTCAGTTGTGTCATAACTTGCTGGCATCCAGGAGCTTCTCCCTCTTCCAACACCCATGTTACATTCACAACACCCTGTTTGTGAAGTGAATGTGTGTGTGGGTGTGTGTGTGTGTGTGTGACTGAGTTTGAAGGGTGGGGTAGTACATTGAGGGAGGGATATTCTTAGAATTTATGGGATGATTTCTGAGCTAGATAGACTACTGGAGCCCATTGTATGCTCACCATTTCTCAATGGAGATATCCATTAATGCCAGTTTCTCTCGAGTGCTATTCTAAATGAAATTTAAGGCTATAAATAGTCTTATATACCACCTTTTCTGCTGGGAGTGAGTTCCACATAAATTATTTATTTGTTTATGGTAACAGGGTAGGTGCGCTAGGCATAAAGGATGCCTATTTTTAAGCATGATGACCCAGAAGAGTACAGACATAATGCAGTTACCATCACAAGCAATAAATTTACAATTAACATCAAAAACAGAGTAGAAGAGATTCAATACAGTTCAATGAACAGTTCAATGGAGATAAATAAGGATACCAGATCAAAGATCATAGCCTTAGGAAATAAACATATTCAGCACATATACAATGTCAAGGGTGTGAGCATAAAAACAGTAAGGTACAATCATTAGGTTAGTAATAATAGTATTGTGGAAACCCCACAAAGATTAAGTGCTGAACAGCTGGTTAACAGGCTCCATAGTAGAAGGAGAAGGAATTGGTAGCAATTGAGGGAGGAATGGGGTGAAAGTGTAGCAGAGTTCTGGGGGACGGAAGCAGAAACAGCTGTCAAAAGGTAATTTCTTAGGTGGCGTTTAATGCTAGCATGAGTAGGCACAGGATCATACACCGTATGACAAAACTGCACAGCTGAAAATGGCACAGTGAAACAGTGCTGGACAAAACAGAGTCGGGCAAAACACCGACCTGTTCCACGCACCATGCCCATTGATCACAATGGGTCTTCATGTGTTTTTGAGGGGCTTGCCCCTGCACCCCACATAGGAGGGTTTCCTCCCACACCCCTGGAACTTAAATAATGACCTCTGGAGGGACCTCAGGGATGGGTAGAAACTTAGGAAGGGGTCCTTTTTAAAAATGTGGCAGAAAGATGTAGTAGGGGACATATGGGGAATCATGGTCCCATGTCTCCTGACTGTGCCATGTGCTGGTTTTCTAGCCACTCCTCCACAGGAGGTGTTCAACCAGCACCCAGCACACTGCAACCTGTCCAGCTTCCCAGTCTGTATGCAGCAACAGGTGTGGTGGTATTCCTTATCGCTGTTCTACCCGTGTAGTTGTAATCCCAGGCGCTCACTATACAGTGCAGTTAATACCTTACAGTCTTACATGCAAGGTACTGACCCGGTATGGCATGAGCAGTAGCGAGATGAATGTATGAAGGCAAGGAGTTCCAATGAGAAGATGCTAGGTGAGAGAAAGCTTGAGCACCCATGGCCGTTTTACATCTGGCCACTTGAAAAGGCATTTGGTCACCAGAATGCGAGGCATAGTGAGGGTTTAGTGGGATTAGCAGCTGAGCTGGGGGGGGAATGCCAGTGCAAGATATATTATCAAAAAGCAAGCAAGAGAGTTGTGACAGTGAGTTATGGGTGAGAGCCAGTGAAGGCTGCTATAGAGATGGCAGTGAATAGCTTGATGATGTGAGGCCAGTGCAAATTAATCTCCCTTTGTGTAAGCCAAGCTGCCCATTGGAAGGTTTGAAACAGCACTCCTTCCAGTTTCAATGCATGCATTCTGCCATCCTAAGTACTATCCCTTGTTTCTAGGCCTAGACAGGCCCAAAGTTCCTTGTTTTTGAAAGATTTAAAACTATGTGTATTTCCTGCCTTAGTCCTCTTAATTTCAAGCTACAGTATACATATCCAATTCATTCAATCTCTCCTCATATCCACTCAGACCACTGACCATCTTTGTTGCCCTTCTCTGCACCACCCCAAGCCAAATGTCTCTTTTGGTATATGGTGCCCACAACTGGCTAAAGTACATGAGATGCAGCCTGACCAAGGAAATATACAGTAACATTAAAACCTGACTACTTCTGCTAGTAATGTTCCTTACTATTAAATCTGAGATACTGTATCCTTTATTGCAGAGCATTCTATTTTGGTTGTCAAACTTCATGTTACTGTGAATTATGATACCACAGTCTTTCTCTTCAGTGGCTTCCTTGAACTTCCCCACACAAAGTCCATAAGTGTTTGTCTTGTTGTTCTTGCCCAAGTGCATCACTGTATTTGTATGTGTTGAACTTATGTTTAGAACTGTTAGCCCACTCTTCAATAATTTTAAGGTTCTTTCTTGGAATATTCATCCCATCCTGTGTATCCACTACCATACTGATCTTTGTATCATCCTGAAATTTGCACATCCATACCTCAAGAGTCTGCATGTTGGATACATAGATGTTAAAGAGTATTGGGCCCAACGCTATACCCTCTGGGAGCCCACTTATCTCTCTTCCCTCATCAGACACATAACCCCCAAAAGCAAACCTTCTGTTTTCTGTCGGCCAGGTCTGAATTCACCTTACCAGTCTTTTGTTTAACTCCACTCTGTTTAATTCTGCAGTAACTTCCTGGAGTGGCACGTGGTATTGTATCAAAGTCCTTACTAAAATCTAGAAAAAACACATCCACTGGAAGACCCCTGTCTAGTACCACATTTCAGGGTTTGAAGAATCTAATAAGGTTCATCTGGCATGACATGGTGAGTATTCACATACCAGGATATGCAAGGTGGTGGTTGTATGTGAGCTGCCTGAGCTGTGTTCATCCTCTGAGCTCTGAATTTTGTTTTAAAGTTTGTTTTAGATGTTATCGTTTCTTTTTTTTGTTTGCTCATTTTATCCTTTGTTTCTGTAATTGTATCTTGGTTAGTTAGAGTCTCTGAGTGATTTATTTGTGTTTTTTCTTTTTTTCTGGTAAAGCGTAGTTTGGGTATTTTTGCAGTTTTTGCACTATTGGCAAGTGTAAAACTGACTGACTCTATGTGTCAGTGTAAATGCTAAAGTCATGGCATTGTGATCTCGATAGTGAGCTGAATTATGATCAGCATACTTAACGTACTCCTCCGATAAGACTGCTGATACTGGGGGGCAGTCCTGGAATATCTCTGGATTTATAATTCGTGGGGAGTTTGTGGTGTCTGAGCTTTGTGCGATTTCTGGAATCCTCAATGTACTCAGTGGAACTGTGGACTTTGGTCTGTGAGTGAAATCCTTTTTTGCCTGCACTGTTTGATCAGTGCTGATGTATTGCGCTGGGAGCGTATGAAGTCTTGACTCCAGTTGTGCATTTTTTTCCTTGCTGCTTGTCTGTTAATTGATGTCAGGGTGGTGAGGCGGCCGGGGCCTCAGGTGCAGCATATGGAGGATTTTCTATTCCCATGTGAGTCGATGTGGATGTGGTGAGAGCACATTTATTCCAGTGTGCCGAGGATGGAAAGAAGCATCTCTCCCTTGGATTTTTAGGTAGATGTTCCTTTCCTCCTGGAGTGAAGACTAGCAGGGTCTTGGACTGTTTGGGGAGGAACTGCTGGGGTTTGGACTGGAGGGTTTTTCCCCTGTGGTTGTTGGTGAGGGGACTTTTGTGGCTGGTGGGTGGCTGAGGTCTCAGATTCCCATCCTAGAGCAGCCTTTCATTACTGTAGGTTTGCCACTCCTGAAAGGGGAGGGTTGCTATCTGCCTTCAGGGCCATGGCACCAGAATAGGGAGTGTGGCTGAATTTGGTTTGTGTTTTAGAGGGAACTCAGGGGGCGTTAATGGATGGTGGGGGTCCCTCAGGGGGTTCCTAAGGTTTCTCTGTGGTGGGAGCTATTGCTTCCATCTCATGGATCTATTTCTGATTGCAACCTTTCAGCTTAATCCTGAACTCTGGTATCTTGGTGTGAGTTTGTGAATGCTCTTGTTGAGAAGGTATCAGAGAAGAACTGGTCATCTGGAGGAACTTTTGGTGCCTAGACTGAGAGGGGGTGAGAGTCCCTCCTGTTCCTTTAAAGGAATTTTTTGTTTGACCTTGTAGGATATCATTTGTATTTGAACGCTGGAGAATGCAGCACACTAATCTACTGAGATTACTACAAGACTTGCATTGTCTGACTTTGCCTTAGAACTGAGAGAGGGTGAGAGCCTCTCTTGCTTCAAAATATCCATTGAACCTTTGGACATTTGGACATTATATATTTGGATATTTTAATTTTGTTTGTTTTGATTTAACATTTTTATTGTTTGTGTTTTCTTTATATTTTATTTGATTTAATTTGGGGTGGTTTATACTTTTGTTCTGTTGAGTTTTGATGTGAGGGTGTGGGGATTTTGATATGTGTAGAAGGCCTGCCACAGCGGTTGTACACTATTTGTCCTCTGTGCTTCATGCCCTCTGCCCTTTCTCCCCCCTGCCACTACAGTTATCAACATATCAGTGCTATAGAGCACTGGGTATTGTGTAGAGGGGGAGGAGGGATTTTGAGGGGTGCAAACAGTGGAGGCTGAATGAGCTGGGACACTGTATTGGGGTAGTGGAGACCAGAAGATGCCCTGGGGCTAAATGGACTGTGGAGCGAGGTTACTCTTGTCTGGTTTCCATACCCAAGGGCACCACTAATGAGGTTGGGCAAGTGGTCTGTGCCACTCCAGAGGCCCTTCCAACCCGGGTGGTGTTGTGCAATGCCAGATCCATAAGAAACAAGACTGCAGTTATTGCAAATCTTATTGAGTCTGTGGAACTGACTTGCATTACCGAGACCTGGCTGGATGAAAATTCTGGTCTGGTACAATTTTGGAGGCAGCAGTTCCAGCTGGGTACTCGGTGTTACACCATCCTAGGTTGGACCGTGAGGGGTTGGGGGTCGCCATCTGTTTTAAGACCGAACTGGGTCTCACAAGTGTACCAGTTGAGAGAGCTGAGTCCTTCGAGTGTACTGTAGTGGCAGGTGTGGGTTGTAGAATTGCTCTCATCTATCGTCCACCAGCTGATGAGAAGTGTTTTCTACAGGAAGTAGCAGACTTTGTCATCAACATGGCATTTGAGTCACCCAGGCTGATGGTCCTGGGTGACTTCAATGCCTGGGTCGATGACAAACTCTCACAGTTTGGACAGCACTTCCTCCAGTTAATGACATCTTTGGGCCTCACACGAGTGGTTACTTCTGCCACTCATAAGAGTGGACACTCCTTGGACTTAGTTTTCCTCCTGGCAATTGAGGCTTTCGATGTGGGGATGGAACCTGTTGTTTGCTCCGATCACTATACTGTGGGGTTCAGTTTTCACACCCCTCTCGTAGGTCTACCCCTGTGTAGATGGTCAGGTACTGCTCTTTGTGAGATGTTAGTTCTTCAGGCCTGGCAGCAGTGCTTGACCTATCGGAGTCCTCTGGAGTGAGCAATGATCCTGATGCCTATAATAGGGCCATCTCCTCAGCTCTGGATCAAATTGCTCCTGTCCGTGTTCGTCCTCTCCCCCTTCGACCTCGGTCCCCATGGTTTGATGGGACTTTTGAGGGAGATGCAGTGATGATGATGAAGATTAGAGCATTGTTGGGAGAGAACTGCCCTTGATACCGACCAACTTAGACTGATGGACATTATTAATTCTGTCATTCCACAATCTCTCATAAGAAGGCAAGAGTTCCTGTCCGGGGATATTGTGGCTGCTCAGAACTGACCAGCTCAGCTTTTTCAAACTGTTGACAGACTGTGCAACCCAGCCTGTCTCCAGGTCCAGAAAGCTTTTTCACAAGTGGAGTGTGATGAGCTTGCTCGCTTCTTTGCGGATAAGGTGGCCAACATCAGGGCAGCACTCCAGCCTGCTCCCTCTACTGGAGAAGCTACAGATCGGCATTTGGTTGCAGCATCTGGTATCTCCTGGAGTTCCTTTGACCAGCCTGAGTTCATTGATATCATGAGGATTGTCCAGAGTATGCGCCCTACATGCTGTAGTTTGGACCGGGGCCCAACTTCCCTGATAAAGGGTTGTCATGATATCATCGGCCCAGTCTTAGCACGGATAGTCTGGTGTTCCTTGGACATGGGTGAGCTCCCTAGCTCCCTGAAGGAGGCAGAGGTGACAGCCCTCCTGAAGAAAGGTTCTTTGGACCCCGACTGCTATGCCAACTACAGGCCAATCTCTAATCTTCCCTTTGTAGGGAAGATTATTGAGAAAGTAGTGGCCGCACAATTGGAAAACCATTTAACCATCCATGACATCTATGAACCACTCCAGTCTGGTTTTCGACAGAGGCATAGTACTGAGACAGCACTGGCGCAGGTGCTCAATGATCTCCTGATGGCTAGAGATCAGAAGAGCCATTTCATCTTGGTTCTTCTGGATCTCTCATCAGCTTTTGATACTGTGGACTATGGGGTACTTCTCGAGCACCTGGAGTTCATCTGTGGCCTGTCGGGTACAGTCCTCAGTTGGTTTAAATCTTTCCTCACTGACAGAACTCAGAGAGTGGTGTCAGGGATAAATTCTTCCCGCCCAGTCTCTCTGTCATGTGGGGTTCCCCAGGGCTTGGTGTTGTCCCCCATGTTGTTCGCATTGTAAATGCTGCCCCCTCGGAGACATTGTAAGAAAGTATGGCCTGAGGTTTCACTGCTATGCAGATGATACCCAGCTCTACCTATCTTTTACAACTGACCAGGATAGAGCTCTCTGAGTCTTTAATAGCTGCGTCACTGAAATCCAGTGCTGGATGAATTCAAGCTGGCTGAAGTTGAATTCGGAGAAGACGGGGGTAACGGTTGTGGACCCGGGTTGTAGGGTAGAGTGGACAGGAACTGGTTCACCCTCAGTTTTATTTCTGGGGGAGTCAAGCTCCCTACCTCTGATCAGGTGCGGAACTTGGGGGTGTTTTTTGACAATGAGCTGACACTGCATTCGTAGGTGTTTGCAGTTGTCAAACTTTCCTTTTATCATCTTAGGAACATCGCCAAGATTAAGCACCTTGTTCTGCCCAATGATCTGCCTACATTGGTAAACGCATTTGTGACCTAATGCCTTGATTATTGCAACTCCCTTTATCTAGAGCTTCCTGGGGTTGATATCTGCCGCTTGCAGCTGGTGCAGAATGCTGCCACCCAGTTATTGACAGGTACATCTCACGCCTGTCATATTCCACCAGTGCTGCACGATCTGTACTAGCTGCAAATTCAGTGGCAGATCACCTTTAAATTGGTCTTTTGACTTAAAAAGCCCTACACGGACAGGGCCTGGATTACTTGAAAGAGCTTCTGGTTTCTTACTGCCCTAAGTGATCTCTCCGCTCGGTGGATGAGGGGTTGCTAGAGATTCCGAGGGTTTCTTTAAAATCTTCAGGCGCTCATGCTTTTATGTATGCAGCTCCTACCCTCTGGAATTCTCTACCCCATCCGTTTCGTCAGTGTGCATCTGTGGAGGAATTTAAAAAGGCCTTGAAGACCTATTTATGGTGTAAGATTTATTTTAATTAATTATTGTGATTTTAAGAGTTCAGATTATTGTTGGATAATTTTTTATCTGCTATATTTGTAAGTATTGTAAGGCGCTTTGAATTTGTGAAAGGCGTGGTATAAATAAAGTTTTATTATTTATTATTATCTAAGTCCCAAAGGCGAAATATGTATCATCATACAAATTACACATTTAATATACAGAAGTCTTCTATTTCTTCCTTCACAAACACTTCTAGGATCTTGCCAAGGATGTTAGGCTTACTGTTCTATAATTACAATAATCCATACTCATGTTCCTTTTATAGACTGGCACCACCAGTGAAGCCCTCTTACATTTCACTACTTGCCCTGTATTTAGAGAATTTTCAAACAAGTGCTTAACTTGTCCCAATAGCTCTACTTCCATTTCCCTTATGTACTCAGGCTGGATCTCATCAGGTCCTGTGTCTTATTTGTCTGTAGCCCCTTAAGCAAATTTAACAGTCTGTCATTATTATAGCAAGCTTTTGTGCATTTTGTGGAATCTTGATCTCCTGTGTACCTCCTGTATCTCTATGAAAAATGGAAAAGATGAACTGGTTAAAAACATTATCTGTGTGTTCTTCCCTCAAGATTGTTCTACCCCCACACACACACACAATCAATGGGCCCACCCCTTGAAGTGGCCCTTTTATCCTATTTATATTTCTATAAAAGATTTGGGGGTTGTCCTTTGTTGTGATGGTTACCTTAAATTCTAGGGCTAGTTTGCTCCTATTACAGTAATTGCTTTTTTACGTATTCTGACATGTTTCTTATAACTAGCCCTGTGTGACTCTTTGCCACTACTTAAAGCCTTTCTGTATGCCCTCTTTTTCCTCCTTAGGCATCTTATCATGTTTTTCGTTAACCAAGGTGGGATTTTCCTATTTGTAAATTTTTGGTTTTCTGGCACAAAGGTTTTTACCAACATCCGTAACTTTCATTCAGTTTTACTGCAAGTTTCCTTTACATCATGCCCACTAAGTTCCTCTTCTCTTTTCTGTGTTTGAAGTCCCCATCTCATCTCATCAAAGTCATCCTTTGAGTAACATTTTCTTGTTGGCCTCCCTCCTTTAGCTTTTACATCACTGCTTAACGCACACCTGACTTTATTATGGTCATTTCTCCAAGTGGTTCCAACACCATGCAGTCTAAAACTCTCCTTTCCACATCACATAGGACTAAATCCAATATTTTAGAATCATCATATGCATTTTTACATATTGATCAACATTCCACTCAGGAATTGCAACAATGAACTCCTCCTAGTTGGAAACATAGAAGCATAGCAATTGACAGCAGATAAGGACCGTTCAGCTCACCCAGTCTGCCCATTTTTAGGGCTGCATGGGCAGAGCCCTGCACTCCTATTGCTAGGACTTGGAAAAAAGCAGCTTGTGAAAGAACAACCTCATGAGGTGACAAAAGTTGCCAGCGAGTCTGATCACCATGGCTCACTGCAGTGGCACTACTTGACCTGGAGGATCCACTTAGGATTTCGTCACTGAAAAATTTTAATTTTTAAGGGGCAACTGTAGCTCTCTCTGCCCTGTGCGTAACATTTGCATTTAAAAAGAAGTGATATGTAGTTACATTTCACCATGGTAACTCCACTCAGTAGCAACAAAAATGTGTTCCAACCCTAGCTGTCTGTGCCCTATGCATAACTGAGCTAGAAGTTGTTTGCATTTAAAAAGAAATAATAAGTAGTTAAAATTCCACATAGTAATTCCTCTCAGGGGTAAGAAAAATGTGTTCCTTTATGCACTTTTCACTCCCCTGTGTGAGGTTCATCAAGTGACACTCGATCCAACACAAACTGACCGTTCCCAGCTAAACAGCATATTTAATATACTAATACTAAAAAGCCAGCAGAACAGGCCCAATGGTCTATCAAGTCTGTCTGGGGATCAGTGCCTTCTTAGGTCACCGTCCTAGCCCTCCCCTTCCCCCAACCCCAGGAGAGACTCTGGGATGTACCCTCTCCTTATACATATCCCAGCCTCTCTTGAACCCCTCCACAGATGTAATAGTCATCAACTCTTTGGGCAGCGCATTCCAGGGCTCTGCCACCCACTCAGTGAAGTAATGTGTCCTTGTTTCCACCCTTAGTCTCCCGCCATCCAGACTCATTGAGTGCACCTGGTGGCCCTTACCTCCCTCAGTTTGCAGCACCTCATCAAGGTTTATCCTGTTTATTCCCTTGAGATACATGAAGACCTCAATCATATGCCCTCCGTCCCTCCTTTCCTCCAGCGAGTACAGGTTGAGTTTCTGTAGTCGCTCCCCATAGGGCTTTTCCCCTAGGCACTGTATCATCCAGGTCATCCTCCTCTGAACTCTCTCCAGCAGATCAATATCTCTTTTCAAGTAAGGACACCAAAACTGCATGCAGTGATCGAGATGTGGCCTAACCAGGCACTTATGCAGTGGCAGCAACACCACTCTGCTCCTTGAGGTTATTCCCTGGTTATGCACCCCAGCATTTTATTTACTTGGGCCTCCACCTTCCTACACTGTTCAGAGTTATTCATTTTGGCATCCGCCATCACCCTGAGGTCCTTCTCCCCCCTGAAACTTTCAGTGTCTCCCCTCCCAGGGTGTACTCATGAGCTGGGTTTTGAGGCCCCCAGGTGAAGAACCCTGCATTTGCCAGTGTTAAACTTTAGATTCCAGGCATGTGACCACCTCCTCAGAGTCTTTAGGTCCTCCTGGAGAGCCAGCTTCCCCTCCTCCCCATCTACTACCACGCACAGCTTTGAGTTGTTGGTAAAGAGATTCATACTGCTTCTGATACCACTCCTGATGTCCGAGATATAGGCATTAAACAGGAGTGGGCCCAGCACCAAGCCCTGTGGGACCCGCTAATGATTCTCCTGGGAGCTGAGACCTCCCCCCAACCATCACCTTCTGTATATGTCTTGCTAGCAAATTTTCTAGCCACCTGATGAACTGCCCCCACCCCCATATGTTAAATTAATTCAACCAGACTGCGTTTCTTTTCCTGTCACAGCTGTGTAAATAAAGGCATCGCCCGAGTGCAACAAGCAGCTTCTTTATTACTCTCCCACCCTGAGACAAACTGCATTCAGCGTCTGGAGCCTGCAGCAGTCAGCCTAATCCCTTTAGATCCTTTTAGTAAAGCTGCTCACAGAATGACTGCCTTTCCTGATTTGTTTCATAAACTAGACTAGCTAAATATTTTCAGATAACAAGTGGAAAAGTTTATATGCCTGGGAAAGAATCTAAAAGGCCCCTGTATCCTTCCTGTTACATTTTTTATAGTGTTTGCTGTTAAGCAGTCTTTGAGGGTGGAGTTGACAGCACTCTCAATACCACCTATCCCTACGTATAAATCCTTTTAACATATGGCGCAACCAAGCAGTAACAAAATATAGTTGTTCAACAAAGGATTCTCTCCCACAACATTGAAGCAGGTGTGTTGAAAACTCCCCTTTTCACAGCATTGATCGATATCAGAAAGAAGTGCACTGTACAAGGTTAAACCAGGGTCTGAAGACATACAATTACGCATGCGGAGCATTGTTAGCTCTCAAAACATTGGCAGCAGCTTATTAATAAATGCAGTCCTAAATGTGTTAACTCTTGCCAAATGTAATGGTCCTTTTCCAGACAATCATCCTGCACTGATGAGTGTAGCAGGTGGAATCAGACAGAACTGCATGCACGTTGAGCTGTAAGAGAGAAAAAGAAACAGAGCTCCCTTTTTATGGACAAACTCAAACTGACAACTTCACAGCCTGCTAAAGAAACCATGTAAGCTGCAGTAAAAAAAAAGGAGTAAAAATTAACACTAACACAGCTTATAGGGATACCCTACTTTACTGGTCACAACCATAGAAGCAGAATGTCATTTCCCATCTCCTTTTAATGAAAGACTTGTTACTGGGGACGAGTTAAAATGTCCTTTTTTTTTTTGCTTTGGTGTACGTATATTCCCCATTACTTGCCAGGTGTGCTTGCCACTGATAGGACATTATCCAGTTTGAAGGCTGTCCCCCGCTCTTCAACCATCCTGCTTGCCCTCTTCACCCTGTGATTAACTTTCATTGGACTGGTACCATGAAGAAACACTGTCTGTTTTAATGTTTGCCCGGTAACAGCAGGGCCATTTTATACCCTGACCATACTGCCCTGGGGTCTATTTACCCCCACCCACCCCATTTGATATACTCATAATGGGAATACTTTAAGCCTCAGGTTCATTGGGCAGAGTGACTATGTCACTCCCCCATCGGGCTTTAAAAGGTCAGTTATCCTGGGACTTCCCAGGATTCATTTCTCGTTGCCCCTCCATCCACCCCTCCCCCTCCAGTGGCTCATCTCCCTTACCTGTGGGCTTCTTCCTTAGCTACCTTAAGCCAACAATTGAAGATACTTTGTTACCCCATTGTCTAGTAGTCCTTCCCCACCTTGCTCGCATTCCCTATAATATACTGTGTTTCCCTAGTGTCTAATGGCACCCCTCTCGATCCCCAGTCACTAAAATTGTATTGTTATTTGTTGCACTGGTGTCTAGTGCCCCCCATTGCTGTCCCTATTGTATTAGTTGGTTCTATGGTATCTAGTGACACCCCATTCCACTCTCTGACCCTTAACACCCTTATATTCTTTCTATCCCCATCCCCGATCTGTCACGCCAGAAAAAAAAATAGCTTTTGTTTTCTTCTTTTGAAGCTGCCTTTGCTATTTGGTAAGAGAATGTACTCATCAGAGATTGATGAATGGGATTATAAGCTACACAGGGATTGCTAGAAATTCCAAAGGTAAGTTTAAAGACATCAGGTGCTCATGCCTTTTCTTTTGTGGCTCCTACCCTGTGGAATTCTCTACCTCGTCGGTTGAGAGAATGCTTGATCGTCAAGAGATTTAAGCCAGAATTAAAGACTTATCTTTTTCAAAAGGTCTTCATAGACAATTTTAATTAATTTATATATCTGTAATTTTATCTATTTATATGTTTTATGGTTTCACCTGTAAAGCGCCTTGGTTTCAAGAAAGGTGCTATATAAATAAAGTTTGCTTTACTTTGCTTTGCTTTGAATTCATGCTGCCTGAGATCCTGTGCCCCACTAGATTCAAGATGTTCCACAAACCTTTCTTTTAGCAGTGATTCCATTACTTTTCCCACCACTGAAGTCAGGCTGACTGGTCTATAACTTCCAACCTCCTAGCCGCTCCCACGCTTGTGTAGAGAGATTATACCTGCTCTACTCCAGTCCTCTGGAATCACTCCAGTTTCCAGAGATTCATTGAACAGGGACATCAGGGTGCTGCCAGAACCTCTCTAAGCTCCCTTAATATTCTAGGATGTATCCCATGTAATCCTATTGCATTGTCCACATTCAGCTTTGCGAGTCCCTTTAGAACTCTCTCCTCTGTAAATGGACTGGTGTCCACCTCGCTCCCCCTGTTGTTTCTGCCACTTAATTGTGGTCCCTCGCCATCCCACATTTCTGTGAATACTGAACAAAAATATTTGTTTAGGATCGTTGTTTTTTCTAGTTCCCCACACACACTCCTCGTCTTCCCTCTTAAGCCTTACAATCCCGCCCCTTGTCTTTTTCCTTTCACAAACATACCTATAAAACATCTTGTCCCCTTTCTTTACTGCCTGGCCTATAGTTTCCTCTGTTTGTGTTTTTGCACTCCTGGCTGCCTTCCTTGCCTCTCTTTTTTTATCCTGATACAAATCCCCTATCATCTTACTTCTGTGTGTCTTTGTACTTTTTGAATACCAACTTTTTTGCTCTTACCATTCCAGCTATTTCCTTTGAGAACCATAGTGGTCTTCTTCTTTCTTGCCTTTGTTTATTTGCTTAACACAAAGATTTGTTGCCTCCAGTATGGTTCTTTTTATATGGGTCCACTATTCCTCAACACCCCTCTGGTCCTATCTCCCTGCTAGGGCTTTCCTGAGACATACCCCCAACTTTGCAAAGTCTGCCATCAAGAAGTTCAGGACCCATTTGTGTGGCTTAACTTTGCCACTGTACTCATTTTCAATCACACTGTGTGAAGATCACTGGATCCCTGGTGTCCACCCACTGTTACATCTGCATTTCTTTTCCTTTTGGCTAGTACCAGGTTCGAAACTGCACCCTCCTGGGTGGGTTCTAACACTAGCTGTCTAAGGCATGCTCCTTGTAGGGGGTCCAGTATGTCCCTGTTCATGGCTGAGGCTGAGGCTGGGATGCTCCAATCAACATCTGTCAGATCAAAGTCACCTACCAGCAGCACTTCCCCTTTAGTCACCTTCAAATGGATGGCTTCCACTAGAACCTTGTCCAACTCTTCCCCTCATGCTGGAGGTCTGTAGCTCTTACCTGTGTGAATAGCGGTGCCAGTGTCTGTCTCTAGAGTAACCCACAGGGCCTCTACCCTTCCCCAGCAATCCCTGTACCTCAGTGGATTTCATGCCCTCCTGACATAAAGAGCTACCCCTCCTCCCTTTTTTACGCTCCCTGTCTTTTCTCAATAGAGTATAACCTGGTATAGTTACATCCCAGTCAACAATCAGTCAACCAATCAATCTTTATTTTACCAGGCAAAACATCATTCAGAAAAAACTCATTTACAAGATGGACCTGGGTGTTGACACAAAAGAAGCATATAATGCATGCAAAATTACAGACAATTCTTACAAAAGAGAATTACCAAGTAACAAGTTTGTACATGGTAGCAAGCAGTATTACAGGAAAATATATATACACTTATATAAAATGTGTACATTATACATATGCAGACATACCACAAAGATTAAGGCAAAGAGGAAGAATAAAGCAGGATAGTGGAGAGACAGCAAAGGAAGCAATAGAGGGGGACCAATGAGAAGGTCATGGTTCCCATTATACCATGTTTCAGTAACAGTGACAATGTCCAGGTCAGCCTCTGCCCATCAAGGCAACCAGATCTGGGATTTCATTTTCCAGGCTGAAGGCGTTCTCACACATGGCCTTTAATATTTTGTTACTTTCCCTCCTGTCATTTCACCTTTTACCCTCATGCCTTCCCTCAACCCCCCCAACCTCTAATCCCCTTTCTCCTTTTCTCGCCCATTCTACATTTTCCTTGTTTAGTTTCCATTGGTGATTTCCAAACTTAGGGTCCTTCCCTGCTGACTGCATTACCCTGTAAGGATGGGCAGGTTGATTATTCCTACTTCCATCTGCCACCCCTGCTGGCTAGTTTAAATGCTTATCAACAAAACATTTAAACCTCTCAATAAGGAATGGTCCCCTTTTTGAATGGATGCCAGCCATTACCCTTGTACAGGCTCACATCACTCCAGGGGAGTCACCAGTCCCCAGTGAAGCCAAAACCCTTATCTCTGCACCAGTTCCTAAACCATGTGTTGAAGCCCCTGGTATGGAGGAGCTTAGCCCCCTTGCCATGGACAGGCAGCACATCTGAGAAGGTCATGGAGCTTGCTACCTGCCCAAGTCCCCTCACCAACTCCCCTGAACTCCTTCTGCACCCTCCCTGCCTGGTATGCCTGTTTATTCCTAAAAATTTAAATCTCCAACTATGTAAAGGTGATCCTCAATATTGAGTGACTTTATAGTTTCATTTAGTTATCCTACTAGTTCACTACATAAAAAGGGAGCTTATAAACAACACCAAAATATGTTTTCTTTCTATTCACTGGTTAATAACTACCGACAACATTTCAATTTCCACTTCCTGCTCCAAAAGCTGCATTGATCTCATGCCTGATACAAGTGCCGCTCCTCAGCCCCTTTCTGTTTTTTTTTTCTTTTCTGTAGAGGTTGTATCCATTCATTGTCTTCTCCCAGACGTCAACAGCTTCCCACCACATCTCAGTGACTGCACATATATCAATATTTTTCTTTATCATTACTACCCTAACTCTTCTTTCTTATTGCTAAGTCTTCTTGTATTAGTTAAGAGACAGTTCCAACCTGTATTTATAACTTTAATCTCCTGTACCTCCATCATAACTAATTACCACTAGGATCAAACTTATGTCTTCCCTCCTTTGCCTTGGATTCTGGTTTAAAGAGTGGTTAATGCTGTGGCACAGTCTGTTTCCTGAAGCCCTGGCTTCACAGGGGTTAAAATGGAAACCAACTCTTGAATATAGAGATATGTCATTAATAAATCTTTCCCAGTTCCTGTCAGAAAAAGAACCCTTCCTGTCTACAAAATCTTTTCAGACATTTATTTACATGTTTTATCTTGCTGTTTCTGGCTGTTCCTCTGCTGGGCATAGGCAACATTTTTGAGCTAATAGCCATGCAGTTCATGGCTTTAAGTATGTCATCCACCTCTACAAAGTTTTTCTTAATATTTCTACTGTTTATACATTCCACATCATTTGACCCAACATTCAGTGTAATTATTGTATCCTCTGTTCCATAAAACATTTTCACAATGTTTTCCTAATGTTCATAATCCTCACTCTGGATAGGCTGGCAGCTAATGGTATCTTGATCTTTGCTACCTCAGCAAATGTGTTAATCAACACATCAGAGGACTGAGTTCCCCACAAAAATTATCTCTGTGGTGTGTCCCTAAATACACCTTATTTGTGTTTCCTAGCCTATGGTTTATGGTAGCCACTTTTATGGTAATGTTATTACTGCTTGCTCCATAAACAGCATCCTCCCTGCATAATCAGCTCCAGGGATAAAAGCTGGGGTCCCATTCTAGGCACTGCTACTTGGTCCTGGCTCTTTGCAACTTGCTTTATTTATTGTTCTACTATCCATATCAGTTTGTGGCATGGGTGAGGCGAGAGTACTTTGTACCATGTGATTCAATGAATGGTTGAAAAAATGGTGTGGAGCATAGGGGTTTGGCTTCACTGGGGACTGGGGTTCCACCTGGAGGGATACCAGCCTATACTGGCAGGATGGTCTGCATCTGTCCAGAAAGGGAACAAGTCTTTTGGGCAGTCGGCTTAAATGCTTCATTGGCAAGCTTTTAAACTAGTCAAGGGGGAGGCACTGATAAGCAGCAGGAAATTCCCAGCCTCCCCCTACAAAACAGGGTACTAAATGAGGAAAAGACCAAGGTAGAAAGGTCAGTGGGGGATGCTGCTACAAAAGGTAAAGCCATCAAAAAATGGAGAGCAATGAGTACCAATGCCCATAGTCTAGGTAACAAGCTTCCTGAATTAGTGGCCTTGATGGAAGAGGAACATCTGGATATCGTGGCAATCACATAAACATGGTACACACAGAACCATGACTGGGACATAAACATACCAGGATACACTATATACAGGAGGGACAGGGAGGGTAAAAAGAGGAGGAGGCGTAGCTCTCTACATAAGGGAAGGAATTAAAGCAATGGAACAAAAGGGCAAACAGGGAGGAGAAGAAGCACTGTGGGTCAATTTGGAGACAGGCAATAGCACCACAATACGCACAGGGATTGTATACAGACCCCCCTCCCAGGGGGAGGAAATGGAGAAGGAAATGATAGAAAGTATACTTAGAATGGCAGAAAAAGGGGAAATATTGCTTAAGGGGGTCTGAATATGCCAAATGTTAACTGGAGTGCAGTTGCAGCAGCGACTTCTAAGAGTGGGGTTATTCTAGATGCCCTACAGGGAGCATGCCTTAGAAAACTAGTATTGGAACCCACTCAAGAGGGACCAGTCTTGGGGGTCACATGATGCTGTGCAGAGGGTAAGACGCATTCATCAGAGCTCTGCTCTTTTTGCCTCCTAATTGTGGATAACCTCCATTCACACCAACTTCTTTCAGCTATTTTTTGTTACTAAGAAGCTAGAGAATCATAAGTGGTGTCAGTAGTGGTGATAAAATACTCGTAACATGTCTAAACTATCGGACCAAGAGGAGGCCACGCAGAAGTCAGAAGCCATGCGCCCTCGCTGTAGCTCCTCTCCCCAAGGCTCATCAGAGGAGCTGTCACCCTCCCACATCTATTACAAGTTAGTCTCAATTAAAGAAGCTTTGATGAAGCTAATCGGGGATGTGGCTGACTTTAAGCCAGCAGTCACCCAACTAGCCCAGAGGGTTACAGATACCAAAGCAAGAATAGCCTCAGTAGAAAGGAAACAAGACAGAATCGAACCAGAAATGGTGGAAGTTAAAAAATCTTTATTCAAATTGGAGAATCGTCTCAAAGACCTTGAAGGGAGAAACAGGAGAAACAACCTGGTACTGATAGGGTTGCCTGAAGGGGAAGAGGGTCTGAATACAATTCAGTTTTTACAGCAATTCTTGAGAAAAACGGTGGGACCCTCCCCAAATGGTCCAGAGTTAATTATAGAAAGAGCTCATAGATCTTTGAGAGCTAAGCCTGCTCCATCTGACCCACCAAGACCTATAATCTTCAAACTATTGAATTATCTGGATCGGGAGTTTATTAACAGAGAAGCCAGGAAATTATCAGCTATTTTATGGAAAGGTAAAAAACTGAGGCTTGTCCCTCATTTGACTCTGAAAACCCACCAGCTCAGAGCTTCTTATCACCCTGTCACCTCAAAATTGTGGGCAGCAGGTATAAAACATCGAATGCTGTATCCAGCTCGACTGGAGGTGGCTTTAAGGAAGGATCAAGATACATTGACACCATGGAGGAGGCAGTCAAGGCTTTGAAGAAGTGCTATCCTGATCTATTCCCTAAATGAGAGGTTTCCAGACTAGCTACAAGGAACTTAAGACCTGAGTTGAGAATCTTCTGGAAGGATGTTCTATGTCTGAGCCGTTTGTCGGCTTTTTGACTGTTTTTCTTTTGAATGGTGTCCTGCAGGAAAAATATTTGGCTTTCCCAATCCAAGAGAAGTGTTTACATTGGAACATTAGTGTTTCTGGTTAATTATTTGGGGTTTTTGATATCTTTTTTCTCCTTCCAGCGATTGTGTATTGAGGGGGCGAGGGTTGTTATATTCGATCCTGTCCACTAGATGGCGGTATATTATTGATTATATGACAAGAAGGTTGGGCAGCTTGTTCGAGCAGCTTTTCTCTCCCTTTCTGGCTACAATACTATCTCAAATCACTTTTCTCAAGTTCTTTTTTTCGATAAGGTCTCATTATTTTTGGTCAACCTCCCAATGGATAGGAATGTACTATACTTTATTTTTTTTAATTCATTGGGTATTGCATCAAATTATTAGTTATTGTTTCAGGGGGACATTATTTGGGACTAGTTCCACAGACCATTTTTTGGGTGTGAATTCTCTTCTTATATGCCCTAACCTTTCTAGTTATTAGGGCTGGACTGTATTGAGACAGTCTTTGGCGACTTTCGATCCATAACCTGAATTAATCAGGTCCACAGGTTAAAGAAACCTTTAATAGGTTCCTGCTAGGGCTGGTAGTTATCACAATCCTGGGAGCAGGTTGGTTTATTGTAAGTTTATGACCCCTGAAGCTCTAAGTCATTTTTAGGTATATCCATGATATTGAGCTATTTAGTTATTTACAATGATTCAATTACAGCTGGAGTATGCTGGGGTAAGTAAGGTATTGCGTGCAGGTCACATTCTGTTTTTTTTCTTCCCACTTTCTTTACTCTGGTAACTTCTGCTTGGTGTAATAGACCTGTGTGAAAATAATAAATAGTCATAGCACTCTATCAATAGGAAGAGACTCTTTAGTGATGCGAAGATGGGGTCTGTCCTCCCAGTTTTTTCTAGTTAGTTTTTCAGTTTGGGGGAGGCAGGGGAGTGGAGCTTGCTCCTTTGCGAGTACCATGGACCGTTTGTTTAGGCAGAGGCTGTGGGCCTGGGAGTGCAGTCATGTAAATAACTTAAAACTTTTTATTTTTATATGTAATATGCTTTATTATAGCATTAGAGTTACAATAGATTTATCGTATAATATACAAATTGTCTTGTACAGACTGTTAAGCAAACAATTTGTGATATATATCTAGACAGTGTAGATCTCAATTAGTACACAAGCTATGGATTATAGCATCTACCAGCATTTGTAACCAGAACTGATTAATTGAGATAAAATTAGATTTATCTAACAGGAGTATCTAACTCTTAAGACATAATGTAATATAATAATAAAACTAATAAAACCTTATATTCCCCTTCCCAACCCTCCCACATCGCCACTACAATATATAACTAGGGAGTAGTTTCCTTCCGAGACAATGGAAGGAATAGTCAAACAACCAAATAAGGAGGAATAAGAAGAGCTTGATCATTAACCATCACAGAACTATATCAGGTTCGGATCCAGACTAGGGCTCTCCTAAATGGATAATAGGCTGTATAGAGGTGCCCATATTTTCTGGTATTTATTGCTATGTTTGGATATATTAGCTATAAAGTATTCTGCTTGCAGAGCAAATAGAATTTCTTTGTGCCATTCTGCATACGTGGGAATTTGCTGATCCAACCAGTGACGTAGTATAATTTTATTAGCACAGAGAGATATCAAGGACATATGTTTCCTTTGGTTACCTATTAGAGTTTCTCCTGAGTCACCCAAAATACAGATTTCTGGTCAGAAAGCATTCTGAAGCCCCAGTATAGGGTCCAGTTTGGATCGAATGGCAGCCCAAAATGAGGTAACTTTGTCACCTTCCCAGAGAATATGAAGGAGTGTACCTCTCTGTGAACCACATCTGGTACACAATTCTGTTGCGTGGAGCCCCATTTTATTGAGTTTTACAGGTGTATAGTATAGGTCATGCAGCACCTAAAATTGAAGCAGCCTATATTTGTCCCACCTGACATCTTTATACAATCTTTTCCAGATTTGTCGCCATTGACGGGTACCTGAGAGTAGGAGAGGGACCTGTCCACGTGTAGTGTTGGGCACCTTCTAGTTCACTACTACGTACTTGGAGTTCCTTGTAGTAAAAGGTAACATAGTGGGACGATGGTCTCTTAGGAAGTGAGCTGAGTATAGGACCAAGCATGAACCGGTCCCAAAGACCACTGCCTTAATGCTGTGTTAGAGTATGGGAGATTTGAAGATATTTAAAGCAGAAGGAAACTGATAATTTGTATTTTGTCCTAATAGCTGAGAAAGCAAGTAGTTTGCAATTTTCGGTTAAATCAGCCACCGTAACTCCACAATCCAACAGCCAAATGGATGATAAGTTAAAACTTTTGGGGGTTAATTTAAATTTAGGGTGGCAGGAAATGGTTATTGGGATATTTTTTTTCTTTTTTTCTGGGAGGGGGGATGGCAGCAGCGTAGCCCTTTATCTAACAACTATTAAATGGCACAATCACAGATATTGCTATGTCTAACTGTTTAAATATTTTCTCTTGGAAAATAAAGGGAAGGAGAGATAATAAGAAGAAATATATCATTTTAAACCATCTTGCTAAATACGACCCTTCAATAGTGTTTCTGCAAGAAACACATATACTTCCAGAGCAATTACATTTTCTAAAAAAGAGTTGGTTGGCCAAGTTTTTGGAGCTGGTTTTAGCTCCAGTAAATGCTGGGTGTCTTTGCTTTTAGCTAAAAGGATCCCCTTTACATTGGTGGAATCCATCCCAGACCCCGAGGGGAGGTTTATTTTTGTCATTGGCAAAATGGGCAATTTTGAGATAGTATTGGGTTCAGTTTATGGCCCTAATGTAGAAACACCCTCTTTTTATATCCATTTAGCCATGGTACTGGCCCCTTTTCTGCACTTCCCCATCTTAATTGGAGGCGATTGGAACCTGGTACAAGTTAATGATCTAGACCGCACTTACCAAAGGGGAGTAAGCTCCTCGCCTGCGTAAAGGGCCCTAAATGAATTCACCTCTTTCTTGGGCCTTCTGGACCCATGGAGAGTGCTTAATCCACTAAGTAAAGAATTAACTTTTTTTTCTCCAGTACACAAAAGTTATTCTTGAATCGATTATTTCTTAGTCAGCCATCAGCTAATGTCAAACATGGTTGAGTCCAAAATTTTGGCTTGAGTAATTTCTGACCATTCTCCAATTCTAATTCAATGTGCATTACCCAATATCTCTATCCGGTCCCATACATGGTCTCTGAACAATGAGTTGCTAAAAGACAATCAAATTACTGTAAAATTCCAAAATTTTATGCAAAATACTATTAAGTATAATTGGAATTCGATCCCTGCTGTAGACCAGGTGTGGGCAGCCTTGAAGGCAACCTGGAGTGGGGAGCTAATACGTATTGCTACAATACAGAAGAAAAAGGAAAACAACCTTTTTAACAGTTGCTTGGGGAGAATTAAAAGTTTGGAAAGTAAAGGGATGGACAAGCTTCTACCCTCAGAAGATCAGGAATTATCTAGTTTGAGAGCCAAGTATGCTAGTATTTTACTTGAGAGGGTGGAGAGATCTGCTTCTCTATTAAAGGCCTCGTACATTGGTCAAGGGAGCAAAATGGGCAAATTACTTGCTTGGCAGCTAAAGCAACAGTCTACATCCAAATGAATCACAGCTCTCAGACATCCCCAATCAGAAGCTATGGTGACTGACTCTTCAGAGATATTAACTCTATTTCGAGATTATTACAAGACACTATATTCCTCAGACCCGAGGTCTGGGGATTATGATGGGCAAATGTGGGCTTTTCTGGAGAGGGCAGATCTACCATCCTTGTCTGAGTATAGCCAAATTTTTTTAGTTGCTCCAATTACCAGAGAAGAAATTTCAGCAGTTATAGACTCTCTAAAACCAGACAAGGCACCGGGCCCAGATGGGTTTACAGGTTTATTCTATAAAACCTTTAAAGTACATTTAATTCCCTTGTTACTTCAGCTGTACAGCTACTGGAGCTCCTACCCCGACTTTGACCAATCGCTATTTGAGGCGAGAATAATTCTTCTACCCAAACCGGGGAAGGATCCATCACTGATCAGCAACTATAGACCTATTTCACTTTTAAATATGGATATTAAAATATATGCTAAAATTTTGGCCAACAGACTGGGGTGGGTGTGGGAAAGTCTATTGAGCCCTGAACAGGCAGGGTTTGTTGCAGCACGTACCTCAGCGGATCATTTTAGAAAGTTATTCCATTTAATACCTGCATCCAGGGCTCCGGAGATGGAGGTGGCTCTGGTGTTCCAGGATGCAGAAAAAGCTTTTGATAGAGTGGAATGGTACTATATGTTTGAGGCATTGCAAATGTTTGGTATCCCGCAACCCTTTATTAAACACATTCGGGTTTTGTATTCTTGTCCATCAGCAAGAATCCAATGTAATAACCTTATTTCAGACATCTTCCCTTTATGCCGCGGCACCAGTCAGGGTTGCCCTCTTACTCCATATTTATTTAATCTTTAAATAGAACCCTTAGCTAGAGTTTTAAAATTGGACAAAGGAATAACAGGCATCCATCTGGAACATCTTGAATGTAAGTTATCCCTTTTTGCTGATGATTTACTTATTCATATTTTGAATAACAGGCATTCTCTCCCTCGAGCCCTACAAATTATTTCTCAATTCAGTTTTTTTTCAGGTTGTAAGCTTAACAGAAATAAAACTATAGTTTATCCGCTATCCCCTCTCCTAACCAAGGATTTGATCATATCTATGGGTTTACAGTGGGAAAGTGAATATTAAACCTACTTGCGTATTAAGATATCTAGAGATCTTGCTAATCTTAAAGACCTTAATTTAGCCCCGTTACTAAAAGCTACTAAGGACGATTTGGCAAGGTGGAATAAGCTACCACTATCCTTTTGGGGCCGGGCTAATATTCTCAAAATGTCAGTTTTGCCCAGATTCTTTTATCCTCTATGCAACCTTAATATTTACCTTCCAAAGTCTTTCTTCTTGCCCCTTTACAGGCTCTGCTCTGATTATCTTTGGAAAGGTAAAGCTCCACATCGGGCTTATCCTAAACTTACTCGCTCCAAAATGTTGGGGGGCTCCAATTACCCGATTTTTATGTTTACTACCTAGCTATCCATGCCAGCAGATTTTTGCATTGGCTTTCTGCTACGGCTTCTCTACCGAGCACCCCCCTTGGCTGCCTTTAGACTGGCTGCAGGAAAATTCTTGCAGGATAGATCTAGAAGCTCTCTTATATACTCCATGGTCCAATGTTCCAAGGAAGTTGAGGAACTCTCCCCTCGGTTGGGATATGAGAGCTCTACAGCAACTTTGTTCATTCCTTCAAAAATCTAACTTAAAAGATTTAAGGCAATCCATACTAAATAATCCAAATCTACAGATAGAGAAGTAACCAATTTGAACCTTTTCTGGCAATTCTCCCAACAAACTATACTTGGCAGATTTTGTTTCTGGTAAATCATTTTTGTCTATTTCAGAACTACAATTAAAATTTGGAGTGGCTCATAAGAAATGGTTTCGATTATCTCAAATACATCAATGTATCTATCATTTTTTGGGGAAATCTCCATGGTCAGAGGGGGCCGGAACCATACTAAATAACTTTTGGACAGTATCTAAGGGCCGGAAAGCAATAGCTAAATTATATAAAACAATCTTGACTCATACCATGTCTAAGTTGACCCCCATAGCTTATTACTGGAAAAATAATCATAATAAAGATTTTCTGGTTAAAACCTGGGAAAAGATTTGGACAGATATTTACTCTTTAATCAAACAGGACCGTTTAAGGAGTATCCAGTTTAATATTCTTCATAATTTATATTATACGCCCGCTAAGTTATTCCAGATTAAAAAGTTACCCTCAGCTGAATGTGGGGATTGTGGTTCTGAATTTGCTACCCTACATCATAAACTATGGGCATGTCCTAAAATTGCTAAACTATGGAATTCAGTTAAACAATGGGTGGCACTGTACCTTAATATTACAGCATTTCTTAATGAGGATACATGCCTGTTAGGTATGTATTCACTGATCCCTACATTCTTTCAAAAAGCACAAGTAGCCTTGGTTGCTATGGTTTCCTAACTACTAATACTTTGACACTGGAAAGAGGACTGGGAACCCTCATTCAAGGAATGGTGGCCAGAACTTCTCACTGCTTTAAATGCAGAAAGATGCATAGCCTGGTTTTTCCATACCGGTGAGAAGTTTCAGAAATGTTGGGGTGAATTTTTTTCAAGCCTTAAAGATAAATTTGGCTACTAATTTAAAGTTCAGTTGTTTTTTTTCCTTCCTTTTGTTTCTCTATAGATGACTTCTGTGCCAGAGTGTTTTAATGATAAACCTAATTTCCCAGGTTGGGTTAGGGGCCATGATGCATCTTCCCTATCATTCTCTATCCTTTATTTTCTATCCTTTTATATCTTAATTTCTTGGTAATATCCCTTCTTGATATTTCTTCCCTTCCTCCCTTCCCAGAGTGTAGCTCTTTTTCAGCTAAAGGGGTTGGGGTTGTGCCTTTGTTTTTATATTAATAGTTATTAAGGGTCTGGGGTAGGGCCTTAGTGGTCAGTACTACTAGTCACCCCTATAATTGGGGTTGGTTAAGAGGTCTGCTGCGGGTTGGGTGGGGAGGTCTGTGTTGCTTTATGTTTCTTTCTTATGTTTTTTGAGTTTCTATGTAATTTTTGCTTTCTCTGCTGTATAATTATGATGTGATTTTCCACTTAAGACAAGGGCTGGTTTATGATTTGTGTTAATTATGTATTTTTGTATTCTTAAAAAATAAAGTTACTTGCAAAAAGAGGGAGCAGTCTTAGACCTGGTACTCTCAAATGGAGATGGTGAGAGGATCACAGATGTAGAAGTGGGTAGCCATCTGGGAACTAGCGACCATCGAACAGTATGGTTCATAATAAAAACAGCAGTTGAGTCAAGCCATACAAAGGCAAAAGAACTGGACTTCAGGAGGTGACTGCACCAAAATAGGTGAGTGGCTAAGGAATGCACTAGCAAATGGGCAGGAAGGAGGGGTGGAAGAACAATGAGGAATAATAAAAGACTGCCATCACCGAGGCAACAAGCCTTTGTGTGAAGCAAATAAACAAAACAAAACGATGTAAGAAACCACTATGGTTCTCAAAGGAGGTGGCAGGGAAGGTTTGAGAGAAAAAGAAAGCATTCAGGAAGTACAAGGAATCACAGAAGGAGCAGGACAGATAATTGTATCAATTAAAGTAAAAGGAAGCTGGGAAGGCAGTCAGAACAGCAATGGCCCAAACCAAGGAAAAGATAGCCAACTCAGTTAAGAAGGGGGATAGAACCTTTTATAGGTACATCAGGGAGTGAAGGAAGACCAAGGGAGGGATATTGAGGCTTAATAAAGGGGAGGGTGGTGGGCTGAGGGTGACTGTGAAAAGGCAGAGATACTAAACAAATATTTTTGCTCAGTATTCACAAATGAAGAGGGGAAGGTACTGAAACCAAACAATAGAAACACTCTGGATACAGAAGTTGATACCAGCCAATTTACAGAAGAAAGGGTTCTGAAAGAACTCTTAAAACTGAAGGTGGACAAAGCAATGGGGCTTGATGGGATTCATCCCAGAATTCTAAAAGAATTAAGGGCAGAACTAGTGACACCACTGACTATTCTCTTTAACAAATGATGGGAGGATGGGGTGGTACCTAAGTACTGGAGGAGGGCAGATGTGATTCCACTTCACAAAAGTGGGAGCAGGGCAGAAGCAGGAAACTACAAACCTGTTATTTTAACCTCAGTGATAGGGAAAATGATGGAATCACTTCTGAAGGAAAGAATTGTTGAGTACTTAGAGGCCAGAGGGGCACAGGACCAAAGGCAGCATGGATTCACAGCAGGAAGGTCATGTCAGACAAATCTAATAGATTTTTTTGACTGGGTGGCCAAAGTAGTAGATCAGAGAGGGGCTGTGGACATGGCCTACCTAGACTTTAGCAAGGCATTTGACACAATCCCACACAAAAGATTAATATACAAGTTAGCCAGCCTGGGAGTGGGTTTCAAGATGGTAGCCTGGGTACAGAATTGGCTGGAGAACAGGACACAGAGGGTAATAGTAAATGGAGTCCACAGTGAAGAAAGGAGGGTTACTACTGGGGTACAACAGGGTTCAATATTAGGACCAGTCCTCTTCAATATCTTTATAAGCGACATTGCAGAGGGACTGGAAGAAAAAGTATGTCTCTTTGCAGATGACACAAAGATCTGCAACAGAGTTGATACACAAGGTGGGGTGGAAAGAATGAGAAGGGACTTGACAAGGTTGGAGGAATGGTCAAATGTATGGCAGCTTAGATTCAATGCTAAGAAGTGCAGGTAATGCACCTGGAAACAAAACCCAGGGAAGAGTACACAATGGGGATGAGATACTAACAACAACAAAAATGGAACGGGACCTGGGGTAGTCATATCAGATGACCTAAAGGTGGGCAAGCAATGTGAGAGTGCAGTAAGAGGGCTGGGATACTAGGATGCATAGGAGAGGCATCACGAGTAGAAAACAGGAAGTTGTTATCCCTCTGTACAGACAGCAGGTGAGACCCCATCTGGAGTACCTGTGCAGTTCTGGAGACCCAATCTCCGCAAAGACATAGACAGGATGGAGGCAGTCCAGAGGAGAGCAACTAAAATGGTGCAGGGTCTGCACTGGAAGACATATGAAGAGAGACTTAAGGAGCTTAATATGTATAGCCTCGAGGAAAGGAGGGAGAGGGGGGACATGATAGAAACTTTCAAGTACATCAAAGGAATCAACAAAGTCCAAGAGGGTAGCATCTTTCAGAAAAAGAGGTGTGCAAGAACAAGGGGGCACAATTTGAAGATGGGGGCGGCTCAGAGGTAATGTAAGGAAGTATTTTTTCAGGCAGGGTTGTGGATGCATGGAACAGCCTTATGAAGCAGGTTGTGGAGTCAAAAACAGTGGTGGAATTCAAGCATGCATAGGACAGTATTAAGGCAATTCTAGGGGGTGGGGGTAGGAAGAAGTAGGCTGTTGGTCAGCAGCTTATCCATTAGGTAGGGAAATGGGCAGACTGGATGGGCCAAGCGGTCCTTATCTGCCATCGAATTCTATGTTTCTGTGTTCTCCATTTGTCCTATGGGTTATTTCACTATATTTTGTGGTTACTGCCAATAATCAATCGCTGGCACAACCTCACAAATTTCATTATTCACATTTGTGAATAACAGAGTTATGGTTAATCATCTTTCTAAAAATAGCGTTCATTGTACCCAAGCACCTGTCCCACAGTCTGTCCTTACACTGGCCATTCACTCGTGCTCCCTCAGGTAAACTGCCAGCACAAATGACAGACTTCTCAGAAGTTCAGCAAAATGAAGGCTGTGCACAATTTTCTAGTGAAAGTCTCACAGAAAATCAGTAAAAAATGGCAAGTGCTTTTATGATTCATACCACCAAACAAAATAGAAATGCAAAAATTTATAGAGGAAATGTTATTTTTTGCAGCTCCATTCTCTAGGATTAGTTACAATTTATGGGAGAAATGGGTGAGGAAGCTGGGCTAACATAAACTGCAGAAAATGCTGAAAATTTTAATAAATGTTAAAACTAAAAAGTTAAGTGAAAACAGTTCCTAGCATGCACTTACTAATTCTGTTCAATTGTTGCATGCAGTTCATGTTTAATAACTGTTACAGTTCCACATTTCAGCATCTCTCATTATTTCTTGTATTCCTTTCCTGAACCAGTAAATATCAAAAATAAAACATGGGGAAGTGTGTGAACTCAGATTTTATGCACACCCTCAGTGTGCTATGCCCAGATAAACTCCTTGGGCTTTGCCCTCAGAGTTTATGCCACATCGCACACTGTGGATGTGCATAAAATTCTTGTTATACACATTTCCCCATGCATTACTCTATATATGATTCCCATCAGCCTTTGTATGTTCAATTTGATATTTATTATTTAGGGCCACAAACCTGTTAGATTATTCAAGATTAATTTTCCTTTTTGCCATTTGTCTTCCCTAACACCTGTGGCAATCACTGTACTCCATCCATCCTCACCATGATTCCTCCCCATCTTCGGCTCCTGTGCCCAACTTTCTCTTCCGTTTTCATGTTGTAATATGCTTCCTTTCTCACCTCCACATTAATTAATCCTTCTTGTAACACCAACTTAGTTTGACAATAAATTCCTCCATTTTCCTAATTTGATTATTGCATTCCAGCCATTCTTCAAAAAATATTACTTCAAGTTCCATTTGCTTGATTAGCTTGCATTTTACACAGTGGGTATCGTGAATTTCTACAAATGTCCCAGACATGTTATAAACAGTACATTTAATCTAGTCCTCCATGTCATACCTCTTATATTTTATTTTAAAACATAGAGAATCAACTTCAAAGACTTACCAGGCTAGATCCCTGGCCTGTCTCCCTGTCTGTTTCAGCTGACATGGCAGACACCTTCCTCTGCCATGCCCACCTCTGCTCATGCTTGTCTCCACTCACAGGGAATGAGTTTTTTATCTCTACAGGATCTGGAAGTCCTTGCCCATGAGCTACGTGCTATACAGTATAAAAACTGTTGCTTTGCTTAAAATACACTGACTTTAGTACAGATTAGTGTAATACCCCTCTCACACCTCTTAAAACAACTAATTGGAGCAAGTAGTCAATGGCCTAGCTACCCTGACACATTCCCTAAGGTTCATGTTGTTCAATACCAGGTCCCTAATAAACAAGTCTGTGATTATCTTGAATTAAATTGCAGATATCACCATGGACCTGCTATAGTTATCTGAGACATAGTTGGTTAATGAGTTTGGACCTGTTCTAGAGGCAGCAATCCCCGAAGGGTATTTGGTACTACACTGCCCAAGGCAGAAGAGTAGTGGCAGAGTGATGGCCATGTACTTTAAATCATGTCTAGGGCTGATGGTTTTCCCTATGAGAGAGACAAGGTAATTTCAATGCATGGCCATGAAGGGTCAGGCAAATGTGTACTGTTGAATTCTTTTGGTGTATTATCCTCCTGGTAGGGACATGGAGTTTACTAAAAAAAAAATTGCAGAGTTGATCATCAATTTTTCAATAAATATCTGCAGTTTGCTTGTGTTGCAGGAGTTCAGTGTTTGTGTTACAATGAACTCTCACAATATGCTCAGCAGTTCCTCCAGTTGATGGGTTCACTGGGCATTACACATGGGTTGCCACTGCTACCCATGAACATGGTCATGCCTTAGACCTTGTTTTTCTTTTTTTTTATCCAAGTTTATTGATTTTCCAATACAGAGCAAGAAATGTTGCATACAAACAGAAAATTAATCTGACAAGGCTAACATTACGTAATAACAAACACTTCTTACTCTACCCCACCCTTCCCCTGCCCCTTCCAACTCTTCCCTCCCTATGCTACCCCCGCCGCTCTATTCCCAATAATAAGACATTATTATCAGGATCACCTTCAGTGTTATTCAGTGGGCAGCTGAATTCCCAGGGTTACACCAGTCCCACTCAGCCCAGACAGGGTGACTGCTCTCCAGTTTGAAGCAAGTATAAGGTATGTAGCCTCTCCCATGTTTTATTGTATCTGGAGAGACAGTTCCTCATGCTCGCCCAAAATTTCTCCGAATTCAAATTGGACAATTATTCCAGCAGCCATTTCGTGTAAGTTAATGGGAGATCATCCAGCCTCTGCCTCAACACAAGTTGTTTAAGAGAGGAAGTGATCAAGGCCAGGTAAAGCCTCCTGGCTTTCACTTTTACATTGGCATAGTCTCCTATAAAACACACCTCTGGAGTGAAGTGATCTCCTATGCCCAGCAGTGGGTCTGCCTTGGTTTTATTTGTATCCCAAAGCTCCTTTACTGGAGGACAATCCCAAAATATATGACAGAGGGTTCCCTCTTCCTGATGACATCTATTACATGAGGGGCTAGGTAGTCTATCCACTTCCCTCCCTATGCAGTTTGGAAGGGGTCCAGAACAGAATATTTAAAAATTGAAACTGCATTATTCTCAATCTGTCCTGGGTAATGTGTCAATAGGTGTGCTGCCAGATTACTTCCCATGTCCCATCTTGTTCTGGGAATTGACCTGCCCAGTAGTGAGGCTTTTCATCAAGCTCTGCATATGATTGGTTAAATAGATACATGTATTACTTGGACACAACATGTGGCTCCCACACTCCTTGAGAGAGGGTCTTAAAAAAGTTTCCTGACAATCTACCTTCCCTGAATACATCCTGCATTTGAACTATCAAGTGTCCTACTTGGTAAACCTTGAAGACCTGGTTAGGTCCAATTTTGTACCTACTAAGAATGGGTTCTACCAGATAACATCTCCCATCCTGTAATAGGTCTTTAACCCTCAAACCTTTCAGCTGAGGTAACTAAATATCTGAAATCATCTTCCCCGCAAGCTTCAAATTAGGGTTACTACACAAAGGTTGATTTGAATCAGTCCTGGCTAAGTATCTTAGAAACAAACTGAGCATGCATCCATAAGGAAACAGTTATTGGTGTAGATATCAGCTTAACAGGGAAGTTTTTCTTTATGGACTATAAAAGGGCAAACTGATCAATGCCAGCCACTTTAATCAGTTTAATTTCAAGTTTCACCCATGAGGGAACATAAGGCAAGGCAAGCTCCTCATTTGGGGTCATTAACCATTTTAAATATTTACCGGCATTACTAGCCCGATAATATAATCCCAGGTGTGGCAGTCTCACTCCACCTTTTTCATTGGGGGCTGTCAATTTGTGGTAAGATCTGCAAGGTGTTTTTCCCCGCCAAATTAAATCATAAATTACTGAGTGTCCATTCTGTACCATTTCAGTAGCAACCAGACATTAAGCATTCTAATAGCGTAAAACAACCGTGGCAAAATATTCATTTTGATTAAATTAATCCAGCCCCAGAGAGAGAGAGAGAGAAAGACAGAGAGTGGAAGTTTGTGCCACCTTAGCAAGTCTTGTTGAACCGTGTCAAGAATTGAATCTAAATTCAGTTTCACCATCTTGGATTCACTCCTTGCTAATACAATCACTAAATACGTTAGAGTATCTTGACTCCACTGTAATCCCAGTTCTGTCACTATGTTTTTATGTAGCTTGGAAATAATCAGAAACACCATAGTTTTTTCAACATTTCTTCTATAATTAGATATTTTACTTTAGCAGTCTATAAAATCCAGTACCACTAGGAAGGTTTCTCGAGGATGAATCAGATGGAGAAGGATATCGTCCGCATATGCAGAAACTTTAAATTCCTGGGTTCCTATTACCACTCCGTGTACCCTGGGATCTTGTCTAATTCTGCTAAGGAGAGGCTCAAGATAAGGATTAAAAAGGAAGAGTGATAAGCATCACCCTTGTCTAGTACCAGAAAGCAATGGGAAAACAGAAAAAAAAAACATTACAATATAATCTTGCACTTGGGTGATTGTAGAAAGAAAAAAATGCATTTAATGAAGGGAAAGGGGAATCAGAATTTCTCCATAGTCAGGGACAGGAATTGCCACTCAACTCTATAAAATGCCTTCTCTGCATCCAGGGACATCAGCCAACATGAGAGACCTTGTTTTTCAAAGGGAGCTAACATCAGCAATACTGTAGTTGATCCCATAGGTTGGATGTATTATTTCACTCTCCATTTCCTGGCAATGGTTCCTGGATACCGTAGTCATCCTCCATATGGAATCAGTCCGATATCACTGTTTACACTGTGTGGAGCCAGAGAAGCTTCTGGACACACTGAACAGCTTGAGTAAGGTGGCAGCATGTGAGTGCAGTTCATGGGCAGCTTTCAAAGGCTATAATGTGACTGTCTTATCAGCACTTGTCTCCCTGCACCAATCTATGTCTATCCATTTGCCTCACATCACTGTTAGCCATGGTATAATGATGAGCTCTTGCATTTGAAATTAACAGGGAGGAGACTGGAGTGTTCCTGGAGAAGGTCCTGCTCTTCTAATTAAAGGATAGGGTTGAGATCTGGACCTGATAGCACCCAGGTGCTATTTGGATGAGCAGGAGAATGGAGCAAGGTGATGCAATGCATACAGCTGCAAGCTAGATAGCACAAGAAGGCCACACTTTCCATCTTAAGTTGAATGCGACAATTACCTCTAGGAATGTTTTTGGACTTTCAGCCTGGTAATGTACCTGTTTTATGGGCTAAGACTTCACTGCTGTATCATTAAAGTTAATAGAAAAGAAGGAAGCAGTATGCCACCTTCCAAGGCAATGGACATTTAAATCTAAATCAATTATGGTAACTAGGGAAGCAAATTGAGCCCAGAAGCTTCAATCAGCTCAGTGGTGTTCAGCGTTTGTTAAGGACCTAGAAACAGCCAAGCAAGATTGGAGAATGCTGTTCCAAACCACTAAAAAGAGAAGAATCAGGGTGAGAACTTGGAACATGCATTTGCCAATTTTTTTCCGTCGTTTCCAATTGCATAAGGTACTCCACACTTATGTACAGCCTTTTATGTAATTAACAGTAGTAATGATTATTTAGGGCTGTAATCAATCATGAAAGAAAGAATAAAAGGGATGGGAGAAAGTTTTTCCTGGAGGCTATCTGATATGTTTTGACTCCAAAATAATGCTCTTTTTTCCATAAGTCCTGATTAATGGCATAACAAAGTACCATATGGAACTGCAGCCCATGCAGGTAGAGTTAGAAGCCATGTCAATGGTAAAACCCAAAATTGGATTTTAAGCAGCTCACAAACATTTTACACTAAGCAATTCACCAGATTCTCCTTCATAACAGAAAAGGTTATCTTAAATATTTCAGAACTCTGTACCAAAGCTACAAGACATGCTAGTAGATAATTCCCCAACTAATCAAAAAACAATTTAAAGTAGTGGTAGCAGACTCTGCCAAGAAACACTTGTTCCTTGACCATTCCCCCCAGAAAATGTACACCACACCTTTAAATCTGGGTGCTCAGTCAGCAATTATGTTTATTGTAAGATTTCTGTTTATCATATGCCAACAGTATTCAATTAAATCACACATAAACATACAATAAACTTCATTCCTTTTATATTTTGTTGATAATTTGTACCTCTTTGGCCCAGATGTGCATCTGGGTTCACCCATTCAATTCGCATCCCTCTCGTTAAATTGTACGCTATGATCCAGATGTACACCCAGGGCCCTTTCTCTTTACTTCTACCAGTTGGAGCCAGTGTGTATAAATGGGCCTTTCTCCTCTTCAGAGTCCTCACCCTGGGGACCCTTCACTCCCAGCCCTGGTGTAAACCCAAGGTTGGGATCCCCCCTTTTTCCCAGTAGACCACCTCCAGCCTCCCCTTCATGTTACTTCCTCCTTCCTGCTGTCCACCTTCACCAGGTCCTTTTATTAATCCCTGCCATCCACCTTCACTGGATCCTTATGTGTCCTTCTTTGACCCTCCTTTTTTAGCCCTGCTTCCTTCCTTCCCCTACCTCAATCAAGGTGGGTGGGCAAGTGAAAGCACCACCACTTAGCATAGAAAGAGGGCTTTCCTGTTCGTGGGCTCTTTGATATAATCTCCCTTTTGCTCTCCTCTCTCTCTCTCTCATCTGTCAGCTAATCCTCTTTCCTCCCCACCTGGCTGCCCCTCCTTTTCCCCTGTCATTCACTCCCCCACTCTCCCTGGGACTAACTCTCCCCACCCCATTCCCCTGGACTTGTTAACCCACTGCATTTTGGGAGGGCCTGCCAGGGACAAATAGTCTTGACTGTTAGGTAACTCCCCTTGTCCCTTGACCGTTCCCCCCAGAAAATCCACACCATACCTTTAAATCTGGGTGTTCAGTCGGTAGTTATGTTTATTATAAGATTTTTGTTTATCATACACCAATGGTATTCAATTAAATTGCCCATAAATATATAATAAACTTCACTTCTTTTATATGTTGTTGATAATTTGCACCTCTTTGGTCCAGATGTACATCTGGGTCAACCCATTCAATTCACAGCCCTTTCTTAAATTGTACACTATGACACAGATGTACATCAAGGGCCCTTTTTCCTTGCTTGTACCAGCTGAAGCCAGTGCATAGACATGGGCCCTTCACCCCTTCAGGGGCCTCACCCTGGGGCCCTACACCCCAGCCCTGGTGTAAACCCCAGGATGGTCTCCTCCCCCCTTTTTCCCACTAGACCATCTCCAGCTTGCATGGGATGGTAGTTCCCCCACCATTAACTAGACCCCTCCAGTACTGCTGCTTTTCCGGCCCCCACAAAAAAACTCCATGCCTTCCATTTGTCAACTGTAGTCTGGTAATGCACATGTCTAGGCCCCTAATGAAAGCAGGGGTGCACCCTGACTGCTCAGTAATTGGTACAGGAAACCACCCGACCCCCCCACCCAGGTGCAGCATCGTACCCCATTTGCTCAAGTGTCCTATGATCCCTAGCCTGCTCCACCAACCTTGGGTAACATTTGAACCATCCTAAGGTGTTCCTAGGACACCATTTCTCCTCATATCCATTATACTTCTGAACCTGGATAATTCCAAGCTCCAATTATGCCGTGTCTGGACGTGTCCTGTCGCAGCGGTAGTAGCTGAGCCCAACTCCTCCTTCTCAGACTGTTTCACAGTGGCTGCACCTTGCCTCAATCCTGGTATCACTGGTGGCCCCTTGAGTACCCTGCTGCTCTTTGCTCTGTCCACAGGTGACAGCTAGGATGCACTCCCACCTCTCGCCTGTGCACTTTACCTGGGCAAAATGGAGAGAAACAGACATGTTAGCTACCAGCATCAGTGCAAAATTCCCTACACACCCTTTCTGTGTTTTGTTTATTTATATATATCTATATCTACATATATATATATATATATACAGTATATACACACACATACATATGTGTATATATATATAAATATATATATATATATATATATATATATATTTTAGGGCAAAAAATAAGTTTAATGCATCAGTTAGGGTTGTTCCACAGTGACAAAAGTGAAATTCGGTGTTAGGGTTGAAAACCCCTTGGACCCCATCCACCCCCAATTGACATCGAGTGTGCGTTTGGGTCATTGGCCCTAACTCTCACCCCATCACATGTGTAAAGAAACAGAGGCAAAGGAGAATGGGGTGAGAATTAGATGGATGACCCCTAATGCACACCCCGATGCCGTGGGGGTGGGATGGGGTCTAAGGGGGTTTCAACCCTAATACTGAATTTCCTCACTTTTTGTCACTGTGGAACAACCCTAACTGATGCATTAAATTAATTTTTTTGCCCTAAGTTCCCTTCTTTTTGATAATGATAATGAGAAATAGTGAATGTAATGCAGCGGCGGGAGCGTGGGGCCCGCCACGTGATGTCTTGTCACATAGTAACACAGTGACAGCAAATGCAAATGGTAATGCACATGGTGACACAAAGCAAAACAGAAAGAAAAACAGTTTTGTAGACACAAATGGTAAAAATAATGAAAACACAAGCTCAAATGAAAACGCAAAGGGTAACGCACATGGTGGCGTGAGCGGAAATGGTAAGTGAAAGCAGTGCAGAAGCAAGCGGAAGTGGTAAGGGTACCAGTAATGTAAGTGTACAAGCTGGTTTTCCACAAAAGCTGCATAGAGAAAGACAGTGAGTGCAAAGAATATATGCATAATAATGGGCCTTGGAGCAGAAAATTAGGAGATGGAATACTAAATTGCATATCTCAAGAACTGTACGACTTAGAAGAAAAATGTAAAAGTCATATGATTTTTGACTTTCCTGGCTAGTTTTGCACTTGGCCCCTATTAGGGGGCTAAGTAGTTTTCCAACAAAAAGTCCGTATCTTGCACCGTTTCCAATATATGGGCCCTGAAAGGTGCGGTGAACGCCGTAATGTTATCCTATGGATAAAAAAGAGAAGTTCAGAGTGCCATAACTTTGCCTCACTGTAATATATTTTCACCAAACTATGAAAAGATACATCTGTGGGATGTTGGCTTTCTTCCCTCCAAAGTTCTGTGTAAAAGACCAGACCGTTATATTGCAGCAGAGTGGCAAAGAATTCCTGTCATGCAGCGGACACCGCAATGTTAGTCTATGGGAAAAAGTGTCAACTTCGGAGTACTGTAACTTTGCATCCATGCAATATTTTGTCACTAAACCACCAAAAGGCACATCTCTGAGATGCTGGCTGCCTTCCCTCCAAATTTCAGCCCAAAAGACTAAACCTTTCATTTGCAGTAGGGTGGCAAAGAACTGCTGTCATTTTGGCCATAGTCTGAAAAAGTAGTGTCGTGAGTGCGACACTACTTTGCAATACTACTTTTTCCAGAAATTAAAAAAAAATATTTCTGGGGTGCTTAACCCCAAATTAAAGACATGGTTAACATCCTCAGGGTCCTACTAGGTGAATACAAAAAGAACTGTGTTTCTAGAGGGTCCCAAATTTAAATGGCAAGCATTTTTCTGATCACCAACTGAAAACAAAATGGCTGATTTGCAACACTACTAGGGCCATTTGCGACACTAAAAAGTGCATTTGCGACACTGTCGAACTTTTTGTTAACTTTTCCCATTGACTTATAATGGGAACTTGTTTTTTTAAATAACATTTGAACCGTTTAATATTTTTTCATGAAATCTTCAAAAGGCACATCAGGGACCCTGGCCGCACGTTTCCTGAAGTTTTTGGACTGGTCACACAAACCATGCAACCTTTGGGGATGAGCAAAGAATTAAAAAAAGCATAAACGCGCACGCAGATCATGCTTAATAACTCCGCAGCCATATATCCAAACAGTACGGAAGTTGGCAGATCCCAAGATGTGTGGTTCTTGATTGTGAATTCCAAATTTCAGGCAAATCCGTTGAACAGTTGCAAAGTTATTAAGGTGCAACATTTTAGGTTTAACACGTAAATGGCTCCTCAACCCTAACTATGATAGCACTACCATGCTACCATAATATATATATATATATATATGTAAATACACCGACACATCTGTATGCATTTTTGTGTGTTAGTGATATGCGGCTGTCTAGTTTAGATTGCTCAGCTCTCCAGGGCACCCTGCCTATGCTGAATTCAAATCTTTTCTCCTCACAGCCCCGAGGTAGGCCTGACCTAATGAATTGTTCAGGTGCACCTGAGTCCATATTTAGTATTTTTTATACACTGCCGGAGTGATGGCCGATTTTTTGGGAGAATTTTCCATGATCTATTTCCATTTTTTTTTTAAAGTTCCAAGGGCTTAAGAGGACCAATATTTCTCTGTCTTAGCAGACTACCAGTTGAGCTTGTCCCCCCCGGATCTGATCAGTTAACATAACTGGTTAACCTTCAGTATAATTGCATTCCCTGTCTAGTTCCTGCTAGCTACCAGGGGCCAGAGAACAGAAACCTGGAGAAGTTCATTTGTTGCCACACCACAGGGACCATATAATGCTCTTAAGGATATAGAAAAAGATAGTGACCAGCTTACAGACAACCCTGTCACATCTAGTATTTGTCTCGGATCAAGCCCCTTTTTTGGGGGTGGTCCTGCACCAAACCTCCAGAAATGGAAACCCCTTTGGCCAGCCTAGTGACACCTTCACTACCCGGTCATATTAGCCAGGGCTAAAATTAATCTCAGCCCTTTATCTGGAAAGAAGATGTAAAGGAAAAAACCCTGCTGTTTTGGTCCCAGTTACTGCCCCAGGTGGGAGTGTTTTTTTTAATGGGGGCTGCCTAACTGACTGGGAGATACTAGTGCTATACCCTCAATGTACCTCTGGGCTCCCATTTTACCAGTGGAGAGGTGTAGACTGTTACTGGGGGGGTCACCCAACAAGATTGTTAACTGTAGGTCGGGTAGCCCTCTTGGCTGTAACCTAACCTATTTTCAGACTATTATTTGGAATTGGCACATAATGCCCTATCCCTTACCTCTTGTCAGCACTTGGTATTAGCCTGTCCTGCCCCTCCCCCCTTTAAGCAGAAAGCTCTGACTGGTGACAGCCAGTGTCCCAAGTGCTATCCCAGATTAGCCCCCATTAGCAGCTACCCCTACTCAGGCTTCCCAATGGTTAGTGCAAAACTTATGCATTAAGTGTCCGTTTGTGTTCCTTCTGGTTCACACCTGTGACTGTTTCTCTTAACCTCACTGGCAGTTGCTTCTGTTCTTCGCACCTCTCTGCTATCACCACCTCTGCCTGCCACTACCCTCCCACTCCCCATATCTAGCCCGCTCTCCCCCTAGCTCTGGTCCACCACCTTCCTCTCTTACCCTCCTTCAACTCCCTTACTCTCTCCTTTTTCTAATCTGCTCACCCCACCCACTGTTGCACTTCTTCTCTGATCCTTGCCTCCCACCCAACTCTCCTTCTACCTCCCTCCCTCCCTCCCAGTTACCCCTCAACACCCACTCTCTCTTCCACTTTCCTATGCTACCTGCCACAACTGGCAGCAACTCAGTTTTTCCACTCTGCCTTTCCCTTTGACAATGCCCTTTTGGCAGCTTTAATTCATGTAAATATTGTTTGTTGTGACTCATCATTCTTAAATGTATGCTTGATTGTGTTGTTCTAACTGTTATTTATATTAGCTGTAGCTTTTAGACCATGTATACCCTGTACTGAATTCTGTATTCAAACTGCTTGCCTGCTAATCTTACACACACTGTACTTCTATTCTTTGTATACTGACGTGGAACCTATGTAAAAGAACCATTGGCTCAAGGTATTTATCAGAAATTCTAATAAATAAATAAATAAATAAATTAGTGTTCCCTATTAATTTGGGCCTGTGAAGGGAACTGCCTCACCATGTATGCTGTTTACTTACTGTTGATTTAATGAACTGTATTTCTGGGTTAGCTGATTGTTACCAATTATTGTCTCTAGGAGTATCCGTGAGTGTGACCTGGGTATACTTATTCAGTGCATTAAAATTATCTGGGTAATAGCATAATTAACTACTTATTTTGAGTAATATGGGTAGGGATATTGTTAACTGAAGCAGCGTGCATAATGTTAATACCCCCAATGCTCTCATCTGGTTAACTAAGAGACAAGATAGACCTTTTAAACTCTTTTTAGAATAGCCTAACTAACTTTACTCTTTAATCCATTGGATAACCTCAGCATTAATATCACTTTATTACTTACTTGCTTACTTACTTGCCAGCAGATACAGGCCATATGTCCGAGGGTGCAGCTAGCACCCCACTTTATAGCTGCCCCTCCCCCTTCTCAATTACCCCCACACAAATGAATGCTCAGTGAGACTGAACCAGATTAAGCTGTTTTGTGGCATTTCCCATGAATGGGAATATTAACATTAAATCAACAGCTATTTAGATGCAAATTCGTAATACCCTCTCTTCAAAGCAGGAGCAATGGTTTAGTTAAAAGCTGATCCCATTTGTCAGTTTCCCACCATATCAAGTTAGCACCGCTATTCCCAGTGCTCACACAGCTCTGCACAGCTAACTCTATTTCCTCTCAGTATCATACATCTTCATCAGTTCCTCCACAGGAGTTGTTTAAATAGACAATTGTAGGCTCAGAACATATAACATATCAAAAGCAAAGTACAAATAAAGTCCAATATTTGAATCTTGGTAGTATCTGAATTACACAATCAGGTATATAAAGATAATAGAAAAAGCCAAAGCCCACTTCTTAAAACTAAGCACCTTGAACTAGCTAACAAAACTGTGTCCAAGTTTGCCTATGTGCCTGAAACATGGCCACCTGTGCTACTGATTCTGCTGCTGTTCTGACCACAGCCACTAGTGTGAGCTTACTGTGGGCTTGTGCTTTGGAATGTGCTTTAAGCATTAATCAGTGTATTGTCTTACTAATAGTTAATAACTTTTAAAATGTTAAATCCTACTGCTGGTTAAGCACAGCTACCCCAAGTTAGTGTATTCTCCATCCTTCCAACAATGCCTGTCAGGCTGTATCAGTTGCTGCACTTAGAACGCAAATTCCGGGTCACCCCTGAATGAGGGACATCTCATCTCAGAGGGCTTACCAAGTCTACTACATTCAAATAAATAAATAAATATTTGATGGTTGATTAAGGCTTGACAGAATGTAGGATTGTAGGCAAACATTTGCTCAAAGATGCTTCAATAGATTTATTTTAATTGTTTATTTCATTTAGGCTATTTTGCACACCATCTCAAGTACATCCAGAGGTTCATTAACTTGATCATTTTCCCATTTATTTGTTTATTCATTCATTTCCTTATATCAAATTTTATTAGTTTTCATCCTCTAGTAAAATGTTGACCCTACACTATAAGTGCCATTAAAAAATATGGAATATAGCTTCGCAGTTGTTTAAAATGTTGAATTCTTATTACAATTGTATGTGTACCTAGTAGCAAAGTCATGGAGGAAGAATAAAATAATATAAAGAACAGAATTTGTAAACCAGCAACATGCAACAGAGTGAGTCCTTTAGCAAATGACACAATCTCTGCAGACTGAAACAAGGACTCAGTTCTTCCCAACACAGTACTTAAAATGCCAAATGTTGATGTTTGGGAGAAATAAACAAAATAACCACTCCAGATGTCTAGTGCCGTAATTTTAAGGTTTGTATTTTCCACAACTTTAACAGCCTTTTACAGCCTCTCAGTGCTAACTGACTGAGTTGACTAAGAAAGTTCAGCTTACAAAATTAAAAAATAGTATAGCAAGTATAACCTGCAGCCCTCAATATGGCATGGTACGGTAGCCACAAGTGATTCTTGCTGTATCAGATGCTTTAACTACTGAACTAAACCAACAACTACTGCACTTCGATATCGCACAGCAGGCTAGAGGTTCCGTAGAAATGTTCTTAAAAGGAGTGAAGGAATTTTCGAAGATTCCACTCCAGCCTGTCTCAATTTGCTTGCCACTTATCACTTCACTCTGTTGGTCACTCCACCTTTACACTTGTTCTAGAGCTCATATTGGTTTCCACTGGGATAGTTATTATCAGTACCCTTTCTACTACCCCACATAATACCTTTACAGGAATTGATTATATACCTGCGATTTCAAACCCCCAACCATGGCATGAGGAATGAGATAAGTTGCAAATGAAACTACTACTTATAGCTGTGCTGCCCTGCCCCTAGATGTGAAGTGGAGGTTGTGGGAGTCCAGTTCAGGGATGCTGGGGTATACCACAGGGGTGTAGCCAGAAATTTCTGTTTTGTACACAGTCTCCAACAGTTGCACCCCCCAATTAAAAAATATACACATCCTCTCCAAATGATAACCCCTTCCAAACAAGTCAGATTGTTGTCAGATGATTCTTCTACTCTCTAAAGAGGATATACATGTGTCTGTCTCCTAAACAACAGAAGTTTGAACAGAGGCACTCCTCGGGGGCCTAAACTAACCCAAATACTACAGATTTAGAATGAAAATGTTAACAGAAAGGCATATGGTTTGTGACAGGCACTCAACAAAACTGTACTCAAATGTGTACAGTGAGTATGCCTGCCTACACCCTTGGTATACCAAGCATATTCTCAGGCAGTTACTCTAGTTCATCAGCTATCCTAGCCCCCCAAATGGAACAAAAAAGCCTTAGGTGGTAGCTCACAAACCCTGAAAAGAAACACAACTTACAAGCAAGGTGTATACTCTCCATTTGGAGGAAAATTTCTATTTATTTATTTATTTATTTATTTCTGATCTTGGATTAACCGTTTCAGCTCAGACCTCTTTACATAGGTTCCACGTTAGTACGTTTAGAACAAGTAGGTGATTATACAGAGGATTGAGACAAATGAGGCAATAGAATTAGAATGAGAACATTTAGGTCTTTAAATAAAGGAATGCAAAAAAATACAGCGAAAATGAAAACTGGAATAAGTAAACACAGTCAGATACATATTGGAACAGACTAAATAATTGTGCCCAACAGGGAGCCTGTTAGTTGTCAGCAACACAAGGGGGTTAGCGCATAGAAGTGCGGGTGAGGTGGGGTGGGGAGTTGAGCCCCAATTGCAGGGTGTCCGAGAGAGAGAGAGAGAGAGAGAGAGAGAGAGAGATCTGTTTGGCAGAAGGGCAGATGGTAGAAGATGCCTTTGCTAGGTGCTGACGATGGCAGACACATTGAGATTCCTGTATTAAATGTTTTTTTAGGTTCTTTTTGAAGGTCCACAGAGTGGGCAGGCTAATAATGTTCTCATGGAGGGAGCTGAACCACAACGGTGACTGATAGACAAAGGACCTTTGTCCTTGAGATGACCGACATTATGGAGTCAGGAAGGACTACAGTTCCAAATTGCAGGTTAGCCTGGGATTAGTGCTGGGAACTAGGACTTGTTTGACCCCAGTCAGGAGCTGACCAAGGCAGATCTTTTTGCCAGGAGGCAGGATTGATATTTTAAGCGACTAAAGAGCGTTAGCCAGTGAGTCTTTGCATAGAGATCGTAGGTGTGTGTTAGTCGGTGTGCCCCTAAGGTGAGCCTGCAGGCATTGTTAAGGGCAGCTTTTATCTGTCAGAGGGCAGTATCTGTGGCAGAGCCATATATTGGCAGTCCATAGTCCACTATGGCACCCATTGAACTGTGGACTGTTATGCTGAGGGCTTCAGGGGTCAGGCTCTGTCTATGGCAATAAAGAAGCCCTAATCATTTGTTGATTGCTTTAGCTGTGATGTCTATGTGGAGGGTGTAGGAGAGTGAGCTGTCAAGAGTGATTCTGAGATATTTGAAGTGATGAACATGTTCAAGAGGAACATCACCCCATCACATATTGATAGCGTGTAGTTTTTGTGCTTGTTCTTAAGGCTGCTGAACAACATGTTTTTTGTTTTTTTGTAGTTCATTATTAATTTATGATTTCTGAACCATGACTCAGCACTGGTGAAGTCATGTTGTAGCTGTTGCTCAAGAGCAGTGGGGTCAGAGCCATTAGAAAAGATAACCGTATCATCTATGTAGAGGAGGATACGGCACTGACTGGCTAGGGGAAGGCAATTCAGAAATAGGCTAAAGAGGTGGGGGCCCAGTACTGACCCCTGTGTAATGCCTGAGCACACAGACTTGGTGTCAGAGAAAAAGGTATCTATCCTGACTTGCTGTAAATGGCAGTGTAAGTAGCTGCGGAACCATGCAGCCACCTCAGGGGCAAGGCCTATGGCAGTGAGTTGGTCAATTAGGAGGGCATGGTTGACCGTGTCACAGGCCTTTGTTAGGTCAATATAGATAGCCTCACAAGCTGGCCAAGATCGAGGGATTTGTGGATGAAGCCTATGTGTTCCAGGAGGGCTGTAGTGGTGCTATGCCCAGCCCAAAAGCCATGTTGCACTGTGCATAGAAACATGTGCTTGTCCAGATAATCGACAAGTTGGTCAGCAACAATTTGTTCAAGGGCCTTCAAGAGTGGTGGTAGTATAGAGATGGGTCTATAGTTCCCAGGAAGGGCACAATCCCCACTCTTGTACACAGGGGTGACTACTGCAGCTTTCCAGTTTTGGGGGAATACTGTGAGACGGAGCGAGAGGTTAAGGATATGGGTGAGAAGGGACAGGATTTCTTTGAGTGAGAGCGAGATTAGTTTCAGGTTAAGGTTATCCTCACTGAATCTCCCCTTCCCAAGCACTTTGTGCAGATATTTCCTGATTTCTCCAAAGGTAAGATTCTTGAAGCGAATGGGAGGACGTGATGGGGATTGCATGGGTGCAGTAGAGATGGTGGGGAGAAGAAGTCGGTGGGGAGAACATGCTGCATGTCTGTGAACACATTGTTAAAGGTGTTGGAGATAGATTTAGGGTCAAGGATGGGTGATCCATTAACGCAGAGCATGGTAGGGGCCATTTTGGGTTCTTGCCCGGTGACCTCATTTTGGTTAGCCCAGAATTTGCACCCTTCATTCCAGTTCTTGGTTAGGGCATCTTTATAGTATACGTTTTTGGCTAATCGGGTGGTCCTGGTACAGTTGTTCCTCGCATGTTTGTAGTTTAGGATATCAGACTGCTTGCCAGTGACCCTAGCTATATGCCAGAGGTGGTCTCTATTTTTCATTAGTTCAAGGTTATCAGGGCTTATCCAGGGGTTAAAATAGCTTTTGATTTTCCGCTTTTTAATGGGAGCATGTGTGTCACAGATTGCATTAAAGAGGAGGGTGAAATGGTCGAGCACATCGTCAACGTCGGAAGCCTCACAAACCAAGGACCAATCAGCATTGAGGAGATCCATTTTGAAGCGGTCAGTGTGACCCAGGTGTGAGAACCCTGCTGCTGATTGTTCTAGGAGGCGGTTTGGAGAAATTATTTGCCCAAATGAATAAGACAGGGGAGTGGTCACTGATGTCATCCGGGAGGACGGAGTCATTAGTGGCATGCTCATGTCAGTTGGTGAGCACCCAGTCAATCAAAGTACTAGTGCACATTCTGTAGTTAGTCCTAGTGGGTGTTTCAATGAGCTGGGTAAAGTGGATAGTCTGAATTGCATCCTTGAATTGGTTAGATTCTGGGGCAAGCCAATAAATATTGAAATCACCTAAGAGTATAACCTCAGAGCTTAGGGTTAGGCTTCCAAGACAGTCTATGATGGCATGGAGACCTTGGGCCGAGTTCTTTGGGGGGGATGCAGACAGATAGAATTGTGACAGTTTTGTTGTGGGCCCCCTAGAAGAACCTTAATGGCAAGGGCCTGGGCAAATGGCCCTAGGCTGGGTAAATTCAGGACTATGCCCTGAAGGCTGTCCTTAAGGTAGATTGCATAGCCACCACCTGGCAGACTGAATGGCTCCATCAAGGATCTTTGGAGTGAGCCATGTCTCTACCACAGACAGTACTTCTGGTTTATGTAGGGCTACCCAGGCTTGAAGGTTGTCAAACTTTGCTGTCAGGCTGTGGATGTTTAGTGATGCAAAGGTTAAGGTGCCTGATTTTGGTGCACTCAACCCCTGATACAGAGAGGGGCCAGGATTAGGGTGGATGTTGCCTGAGAGCAGTAGTAACAGGAGTTTTAATCTGACCAGGTAACTTTTTAACGTGTTTAAGGTTAGCTTTGTGCTGTCTTTGTGGATTCATTCAAGTTGCATGCTTATCAGAGAGAATGGCCAGTTTAGGCAGGACTGTGGGAGGGGGAAGTCCTGGCCAAGCTGAATGCATTCTGGGCCAGGTAGGCCAGGACGTGTTGTTAGGCATGCAGTTGGCACTTGGGCCACAACTACGCATGGATGTTATAGTGCTGTAGATGTTGCCATAGGGGTGCTCTGTGATGAGGGTCAGCTGATTTAGGGTCATTCAACAGCTGCAAACAGAGAGTGGGCAGGAGTAAAAGAATTAGCATTAGTCTGGTTGACATGTAAAAGACTGGAAAAGGGTGGTGGCACAGCAAGAAGGGTCTTGGGAGGGGGAGGAAAGTAAAAGAGATTATGATGTGATGGAGCTAGGAGAGTATCCTGGTCTTATAGGCTGCTGTATATCCTTACAGTTTGGCAGTGACCTAAAAAGGAAGATGTCTTTAAGAGGAGGACAAGACAAGTGTTAGGCCTAATAGCTGCACTCTGTATCATTAAGTGAAGTTGCAATATTAGTGAGAAGGAAGGATGAAGATTGCCTAGGGGTGGTGCTGAAGGGGAAGGGATAGTATTTAATAAAGGCTGGAGGTGGGAGAAGGAGGGGTGGGTGTAAAAATTCAAGCAGGAAGAAGAAAGTAGGAGAGAAAGTGAAGCAGAAATTGGATTATTTGCAGGGCAAAGGTTACAACTGTCACCCAAATGAAATCTAGTCTAAACAGAAAAAAACTGTATCACTTTAAACTTAATTTCTGATCCAGGGTAGCTTACCACTGGACCTTAAAACAAAGAGAGGTGTAACACTTTAACATCTACAAACCTGCAGCCTAAAAGAACTTGCATGGCAAACTACCCTTGGAGTGCAAAATTGCTGTAAACAGGCTTAGGTACACATTTAAATTAGGATTCATAGGGCAATTTGGAGAGGCTTAACCAGTACCACAACCAGTGTGTAACATTAGCTTAAAGTCCAGAAAGGGACTTCCAGTGTGATGGCTGCCTGTTGAGATGCTCCTTCAGATGGCTCCCCTGCCCTCCTCTAAAAAAAAACATTGTAAATTGCGCAAAACTGACACTGTTCACTCACCTACTTATACTGGTCAACTCACTGACTGACTGGGAAGACTGAGTTTCAGCTTATCCGTGGATGGTCCGAAAAATGGACGCGGAAATGAAGACGCTGGCTCTCCGTCGCACTCCCCTGCTCACTCCAGATAAAGACAAGGCCGCTAAGCGAGGTAAAGCTGGTGGAACTGATATATCCCCACCAGCCAAGCAGCAAGTTGCCCTAATGGAGGATCGGTTTCTGGAGGAGTTGGCACCGATGAAAGAAACCTTACTTGCTCTCGCTTCAGAATTTAAGGGCATGAAAATGTCCTTAGATCAGCTCCATGGCCGCACCAAGGACAACGAAGCCCGGATTTCCTCCTCGGATGACAGGAGGGGAAGACTGGATCCAGATATAGTCACTTTATGCCACAGATTGAAGAAAACGGAGGATCGCTTGGAGGATCTCGAGGGTCGCTCGAGAAGAAACAACTTGGTGGTATTGGGCCTTCCTGAAGGGGAGGAGGGGTGCCAAGCTGTTGATTTTGCTCAGAAACCTTGCAATAATCTGGTGGGACCCTCACCTAACGGGCCCACTTACATCATCGAGAGGGCCCACAGATCTCTCCGACCCATGCCTCCCTCAGGTTCACTCCCTCGCCCTTTCATCTTCCAGCTGCTGAACTTTTTAGGTAAGCAATATGTTATAACTAAATTGAAGGAGGTGGCAGAAGTACAATGGGCATGAAAGAGAATCTGTATCATGCAAGATTTGCCCTATTCGGTCCATCAGAGGCACACAGCCCTCCATCCATTAGTTTCCAAACTAGTGTCTGCTGGCATTAGATTCAGAGTTCGATACCCAGCTACCCTGCAAATTAACAGGGAAGATCAATGGCACTCTTTTCACTCACTGGATTCAGCTAGGGAAGCATGCAAGAAATGGTATCCTGACTTAATCAAATGAACTATCTCCAGTTCATATCAGTGGTAAAGAGTGCCATCTAGTGGGCATTTTTCAAATTGCATGATCTTTGTTTTACATCCTGCTTATCACTTGAGACTTAATTACTACCGAGACTTTTCTTTTATTAATGTAAACTGCAAGGTCCTAAATCTGGACCATTAGTGAAGCCTTAGCAGGTGCGCTCTTTTGATTTTAGGAGCCCAATTTTTGGGTCTCCTAGTTTATTGCTATGTTGCAGTTGATGTCTTGGGAACACTTTTACCTTCCTAAGTGTTACACGTTGTTTATTTTTTTTAATTGGTCTCTGAGTTTGTAGGGTCCAGTGGATCTCTACTTTGACTAAGGGGTGAAGGTATAATTATATTACCCTTGATGAATGTTTCCTTTTGGTTTCTAGTGATAATAGTATGAGGATGCATAGCTCTATGCTTCTACTGGGGAGGTAGAAGGACTAATTTTTTTTTTCTTTTAGTTAGCTCATGCACTTTATCCATACATAGTTACGTCCATAGTATACAATAGGAATTAGGTATTAATGGTTGAATGTGGGGTTCCCATTTCTTAAACAATTTGTTTAAAGTGTATTAACATTTCGAACACATATGGAGCTGGGCGGGGGGGTGTAATCAGGGGCAGCATGAAAATCATCACACCGATTGAACAGTTGAGAGGTCAGTCATTTGGACTGGGGGTAGTATACTTTATACTCATCTACTGGGGCATACCTAAAGATTATGTATGTATGCCCGAGAGGGACTAATTAGTAGGTAGGGGAAACACACTCCAAATGTTAACCAACTCTCATAGGTTTTTATTGAGTAACAGTTGTGGTAGTCGCACTTTTACAGGAGGCACAGTTGTTGGTGAGTGAATGGCAGGGGACCCTGCAGGGGGAAGGAAACAACTCCTGGTGGGGGACTCCATTGTTAGGAAGGTAGAACTGGGCAAGGAAGGGGAGAGGGAAGTAAGGTGCCTGCCTGGCGCCATGGCTTGGAGGGACAGGGAGCGAATCCTCAGGATTGCCGGAGCAGATGCACAGGGGAGGGAGCTGGATGTCATTGTTCACCTAGGGACAAATGACCTGGCTAAGAAAGGGATTAGAGAAGTGCAGGAAGAGTTTGTGAAATTGGGGAGCGGCCTTAGTCAAGTAGCATGCACGGTAACCTTCTCGGAGGTGCTACCCATCTATGGCATAGGAGAGGCTAGGGTGTTCCGTACCATGGGATTCAATCAGTGGTTGAAAAACTGGTGTGGAGCTCAGGGATTTGGCTTCATTGGGGACTGGGGGTCCACCTGGAGTGATGCAAGCCTATACTGGCATGATGGGCTGCATCTGTCCGGGAGGGGAACCAGGATCCTAGGTGATAGGTTTAAATGCTTCATTGGCAAGCTTTTAAACTAGCCAAGGGGGGAGGCACTGGAAAGGAGCAGAAAAATCCTAGCCCCAAACAATCACGGTAGTAAGTGTGGCAAACACCAACATGGAGGTGTCGATAGGAGAAGGGCAGTGGTAAATGGAGAAAATGACAAAGGCAAGAAGGACAGGGATGGGGCAAAAGGGGGTAAGGCCAACAGGAAATGGAGGGTAATGAGTACCAATGCCCGTAGTCTGGGCAACAAGCTCCCTGAGCTGGTGGCCTTAATGGAAGAGGGATGCCTGGATATCGTAGCAGTCACAGAAACATGGCACACAGAGAACCATGACTGGGATGTTAACATACCAGGGTACATAACATACAGGAGAGACAGGCAGGGGAGAAGAGGGGGAGGAGTAGCTCTCTATGTAAAGGAAGGGATAAAAGCAACTGAACAAAAGAGTAAACAGGGAGGAGAGGAGGCACTGTGGGTCACCTTGGAGACTGGAAAGGGCACCACAATCCGCACAGGGGTTGTGTACATATCCCCATGTCAGGGGGAAGGAATGGACAAGGATATGATGGAAGGCATTCTTAGAATGGCAGAGAAAGGGGAGATACTGTTGATCTGAGACCTGAATATGCCAGATGTTAACTGGAGCACATTTGCTGCAGCCACATCCAAGAGCAGGGCCATTCTTGACGCCCTACAGGTGGCAGGCATTAGACAGCTAGTTTTGGAACCCACTCGTGAGGGGAGCAATCTTAGACCTCGTACTCTCAAACGGGGGCAGAAAGAGGATCTCAGATCTAGAAGTGGGTTGCCATCTGGGGACAAGTGACCATCAAACAGTGTGGTTCACGTTAAACTCAGTTACAGAGTCAAGCTATACAAAAGTGAGGGTACTGGACTTTAGGAGGGCTGAGTTTGGCAAGATGGGAGAGTGCCTCAGAAAAGCACTAGCAAACAGGCTAGAAGGAGGTGTGGAGCAACAATGGGGAATTATCAAAACTGCCATCACAGAGGCAACAAGCCTTTGTGTGAAGCAAAAAACAAATCAAAACGAAAGAAAAAGCCACTATGGTTCTCAAGAGAGGTGGCTGTGAAAGTCAGGAAGAAAAAGATAAGCATTCCGGAAGTATAAGGAAACACAGAAGGAGCAGGACAGAGAGCTGTACCAGTTAAGGCAGAAAGAAGCAGGGAGGGAAGTCAGAATAGCAAAGGCCCAAACTGAGGAAAAGATAGCCAACTCAGTTAAGAAGGGGGATAAAACCTTTTATAGGTACATCAGCGAGCGTAGAAAGACAAAGGGAGGGATAGTGAGGCTGAATAGAATGAACGGTGGGTGGGCAGAGGGGGACAGTGAAAAAGCAGGAATACTGAATGAATATTTCTGCTCAGTATTCACAAAAGAGGAGGGGGAAGTGCCTAATCCAATTAACAGAAGCAGTCTTGATAGGGGGGTCGATCCCAGTCCTTTCACAGAAGAAAGGGTTCTGCAAGAACTCCTAAAACTGAAGGTGGACAAAGCAATGGGTCCTGATGGAATTCACCCCAGAATTCTAAAAGAATTAAGGAAGGAACTAGTGAAACCACTGGCTACTCTTTTTAATAAATCATGGGAGGATGGTGTGGTACCCGAGGACTGGAGGAAGGCGGATGTGATTCCCCTTCACAAAAGTGGGACCAAGACAGAGGCAGGAAACTACAGACCTGTCAGTCTGACCTCTGTGGTAGGGAAAGTGATGGAGTCACTTCTGAAGGAAAGAATAGTTGAGTACCTAGAGGTCAGTGGAGCACAGGATCCAAGGCAGCATGGGTTCACAGCGGGAAGATCATGTCAGATGAATCTAATAGATTTCTTTGACTGGGTGACCAAAGTAGTAGACCAGGGAGGGGCTGTGGACATGGCCTACCTAGAGTTTAGCAAGGCATTTGACACAGTCCCACACAAAAGATTAATAGTCAAATTAACCAGCCTGAGAGTGGGTCCCAGGGTGGTAGCCTGGGTAAAACATTGGCTGGACAACAGGACACAGAAGGTAATTGTAAATGGAGTCCACTCTGAAGAAAGGGTGGTTACTAGTGGGCTACTGCAGGGTTCAGTATTGGGTCCAGTCCTTTTTAATGTCTTCATCAGTGACATTGCAGAGGGACTGGAAGGAAATGTATGCCTTTTTGCAGATGACACAAAGATCTGCAACAGGGTTGATACACAAGGAGGCGTGGAAAGGATGAAAAGGGACTTGGCAAGGTTGGAGGAATGGTCAGACGTATGGCAGCTAGGATTCAATGCAAACAAGTGCAAATAATGCACCTGGAAACAAGAACCCAGGGAAGAATACACAATGGGTGGGAGGTAGTAACAATAACAAAACAGGAAAGGACCTGGGGTAATCATATCAGATGACCTTAAGGTTAGCAAGCAATGTGAGAAGGCAGTAGGGAGGGCCGGGGTATACTGGGATGTATAGGGAGAGGCATCAGCAGCAGAAAACAGGAAGTTGTTATCCTCTGTACAGACAGTTGGTGAGACCCCATCTGGAATACTGTGTCCAGTTCTGGAGACCCCATCTCCGCAAGGACATAGACAGGATAGAGGCAGTCCAGAGGAGGGCAACTAAAATGGTGCAGGGTCTGCAAGAGAAGCCGATGAGGAGAGACTAAAGGAGCTTAATATGTATACCCTTGAGGAAAGAAGGGAGAGGGGACATGATAGAAACTTTCAAGTACCTCAAGGAATCAACAAAGTCCAAGAGGGTAGCATCTTTCAGAAAAGAGACTTGCAAGAACAAGGGACACAATTTAAAGATAGAAGGAGGGCAGTTCAGGGCAATGTGAGGAAGTATTATTTCACAGAGAGGGTAGTGGATGCATGGAACAGCCTCCTGAGGAAGTTGTTGGGTCTAAAACTGTGGGAGAATTCAAGAATGCATGGGACAGACATAAGGCAATTCTTGTGGGGGGCAGGAAGATATAGGCTGTTGGCTAACTAGGATCTGCGGCCTATCCTGTAGGTAGGGAAATAGGCAGACTAGATGGGCCTAGCGGTCCTTATCTGCCGTCAAAGTCTATGTTTCTATGTTTCTTTGGTGGGGGGTAATGAGCCAGTCACTGGGTTTATATCCTTGGTTAAAGTTCATAAAAACAAGCTTAGTCCTTGGATTTTTCAATCTACCAATCTATTTTAACCTTAAACTTTATTATGAGAATTGCCTCGTGGAATATTAAGGGGGTGCGGGCCAGACTGAAACACCATCAGATACTTAAGCATCTGGCTCTAATGCACTCAGGAGTCACACTTTTACAGGAGACACAGTTGTTGGTGAGTGAATGTACTGTTTTTCGGGAGAGAGCAAATGAGATATGTCTAAGCAGCCGGCAACTCCACTTCTCAAAGAGGAGTTGCGATTTTATTTACTAGAGGGACCCAATTTCAAATATTACAAGAAATAGGGGACCCACAAGGGAGATTCCTCTTTTTAAGAGGGTTGTTTGATCATAGAGAAATCATTTTGGGAACAGTATATGGTCCTAATTATTCTTCCCCTGAATTTTTCTCACAAATAGCCCTTATGTTAGCTCCTTTCAAGCAATTGCCAATAATCTTAGCTGGGGACTGGAATCTCACATATGACACTAATCTGGATAGATCTACCCAGAGAGGTTGCAGCTTGTCCCCTGCACAGAGGTCTCTAGATGAAATGATGGATGGGTTGGGGCTCTCTGATCCTTGGCACCTTCTTCACCCCAATGAGAAGGAATTCACCTTCTATTCGGCCTATCACAAATCTTACTCTCATCTGGACTTCTTTCTAGTAAACCAGGCCATGTTGATAGGCCCAATAGACTGTGGAATTTCCCCTAGATTGCTATCAGACCACTCTTTGATATGGTTTGAGGGTAGGGTACCCCAGAGAATTCCTAAGGCTACCCTGTGGAAACTTAACCTCCAGTTGATTTCTCAGGAGGACAATGTAAGCAGGATCCGTACACTGATTACTCAGTGCATGGATCAAAATAGGGGCTCTATACCAGCATATGATCAACTATGGTGTTCCTTGAAATGTTCTCTGAGGAAGGAAGTTATCAGAACAGCTGCTACCCGGAAAAGAAAAAGGGAGGCCGTAGCGAAATTCTTATTGGACTCCATCCAAGAACTTGAGGTAGCGGTAGCCACCTGTCCCACTGATGGGGATTTAAATCGTCTCACGATTCTTAAAGACCAATATGCGGACACACTTAGAGAGGAGGCTTAATATGCTTTGTTTAAGACACATGTTAGGTATCTGGATCAGGGGAGATAAAGCTGGGCACCTCTTCGTTCTTAAACTGAGACAACAGGAGGAGTCTATATTGGTTACATCTGTATCTACTATAGAAGGTGCATGTCCACTGGCAACTCCTAAAGCCATAGTGGAGGAATTTGAATTGTTCTATAGACAATTATATAGCCTCCCTGAAAATAGTCCTACTTAAACCGAAATTCAGAAATATCTCTCTCAATTCTCCCTTCCCACCCTTAGTCCTGAACAGCGGGCCCAGTTAATTTCACCTATTTCATCATTAGAGATAGCTACTGCTATCCATTCCCTCCCACCAAATAAAGCTCCTGGACCGGATGGTTACCCATCAAATTTCTATTGTACTTTTGAGAAGCAGTTTACTCCCATTCTCCAAGAGCTATATGCCCATATCTGTACCCATGAGATTGTAGACTCCACTCTATTAGAAGCTACCATCATTGTTCTGCCTAAACCCGGGAAGCCCAAAGATATAGTAGCAAACTACAGGACGATTTCCTAGATGAACTATGATATTAAAATTTTAGCTAAAATTTTGGCCTCTAGGATTACAAAAGTCTGGGGCAATTTAATTAGCCCTGAACAGATAGGATTCATTGGTGGTAGAAACCCCTTAGATACTTTCTGTAAACTTGCCTGTATTTTCTCCGTATCCAGGGAGGTAGATCTACCAATGGCCCTTATCTGCCAGGATGTGGAGAAAGCTTTTGCTAGAGTAAGCTGGTCTTTCCTCTTTGGAACTATGTCCCAATTTGGATTCCCCTTTGAATTTATTGCCTGGATCAGGTATTATATTCTAATCCTAGGGCTAAAATTTATTGCAGTGGGATTTTTTCCAGTAACTTCCCATTGTACTCAGGTACACATCAGGGGTGCCCACTGTCACCCTTGTTGTTCAGCTTGTATTTGGAATCCTTGCTCTGTAAGTTACAGTTATCCACAAATATATCTGGTATTCCAGTTGGTCCATTAGAACTCAAACTGCCGGCTCATGCAGACGACATCCTACTACATGTTTCTGATCCAATTAAGGCTATCCAAATAATTTTAGATGTAATTGCAGAATTTAGCCGGTTCTCAAATTATAAGTTGAACATTAACAAGATTGAAGTCATGCAGCTCAATTCCCAATGTCCACAGAGGTGATATGGTTGGCTTCAAGATGGCTTGGACCAACAGACTCAAGTACCTAGGAATTACTTTGGCGCCTTCAGCTTTTCTCTTGAAGAAGCTCAATCTTGCCAACCTTCTCCTAACCATTCAACAAGACTTAATTAGATGGTCCCACTTATATATTTCCCTCCAAGGTAGAATCAGTGTTATTAAAATGAATGTGTTACCAGAGTGTTTTACCCTCTCAATATTTTGAATATTTACCTCCCCTTATCTTGGTTCCGTGAACTTCAGAGTATGATTACTAGGTTTTTATGGCATAATAAACCCCCATGGAGATTTTACATTCACCTTTGTACTCCGAAAACATTAGGGGGACTGAAACTCCTGAACATTTACCACTATTATCTAGCGAGCCGCATCGGCAAATATATGCGTTGGGCCGTTCCCTCTTCGAACAATACTCAACCCCAATACAACCCCCTTTGGCTACAATTTGAAAGGGATTTTATTAAGAGTTCCAAACTGTCACCCGATAACCTTTGGTATATACTCCCTAAAAAATTGCCTGTTTCACTGCGGCCCACAGTTATATTCACTTCAGTCAAAGTTCACAATCAATTATGTAGGTCTGTAGGGATTATGCATTCTAAAAATATTTCGCAGCCATTGTCTGGCAATCCCAATTTTAAGGTAGGTAAAAGTTTGCTCTCATCACATAATTTGAGAATACCTCCACATACGAAGGTCAATGAGCTAGTAGCGCAGGGAAGGGTGTGCTCGGTCTCTGATATATTGGGGAAATTCCATATATCACCAAAGTACACCTTCTATGTTTATCAAATTAGGCATATGCTCACCACTTGGTTTGAATTGATTCAGTGAGATATCAACCATGGAGAGACCTTCTTGGAGCTTCAATCCCTAGCTGGGCAGCCTCACGCTGTTTCTGGTTTAGTTGCAGCCTTACACACAAAATCTTGCCCCGGTAAAGTGGATCAATCTCAATATTGGATAGATACTTTCCCTAACAACTGTTTTAATTGGGAACATCTATGGGGAGGAATTTATATATACAGTGCCAATGATAAGCTTCTGCTAACACAATATTATATTTTGCATACTATGCACTTGACCCCTACTAAGATATATAAAATGGATAAGCTCCCAAATGATAAAGGTTTCAGATGTGGCCAGGTGCAAGGTTCCTTGTTACACATTTTCTTGGAATGTGCCCTGGTCACTCCCCTATGGTCTCTAATTAAAACTAGGGCAGATCCCTTATTAGGGGCACAAGAACTCTTTGCCCCACAGATATATTTGTTAGGGGATTGCTCAACAGTGGCTGTGAGAGAAAGGAGGTACTTTATTAACCTAATTTCACTCACGGTGAAAAATTTAGTATTAAAGCATTGGAAAGACCAGCATCCTATCACCTACCAAGAATGGCTCACTAGTTTGTTCAATAATTTATGGATTGAGAAAACTATTGCTAGCTATAGGAATGCAATCTCCCGATACAATACAAAATGGGAGAAATTCCATGATCTATTGTCAATTGTTCCTACACATTGATATAGGAGGCAGGGACTCCTTATATCCTTTTAGGTTTGAGCACGATCCTTGATCTTTAAGTGATGGCACCCCCATAACACCATTTCTTCCTGGTAGAGGTATAATTATGACTCGTAATACTATATTAAACTGGCTCTTGGGAGGGGGGGTTTAGTGGGGAGGGTTTTTTTGGAAGGATAAGAAGGGGGGTTTTGGGGAAGACTTTGTATGGGGGCGGGTTGGGGGTGAAGGGGGGAGTTAATGGACACATCTTCTGAATTGTATATGCAGCTTGTACAATGTTTCATCTTCTGTAATGTGCACTGCATTGGTTGTGTATGTAAAAAACTCGATAAAATATATTTGATTTCAAAAAAATTAAAGTCCAGAAAGAGACGGAGTAGCAAAGAAATTAAAGAACTGCAGCAGCCTGTCAGCAGGCAGAGCAGATGGTTCTGGCCAGTCAAGTTTCAGCAACTTACCTTCGGTCTGGTGATCAGCAGACAGTACAGCATGGAAGGCAGCTGGCAGACAGAAGAGACCCACCCGGCTGCATGCAGCTGCAGAGGCACCCGTGTCAAGGATGAAACTTCTGTCTGGTGATCGGTAGGCAGTACAACGAGGAAGGCAGCCGTGGACAGAAGAGGCCCACCCATCTGCTTGCAGCAGCAGAGGCACCCATGTCAAGGGTGAAGCATCAGTCTGGTGATCGGCAGGCAGTACAGTGAGGAAGGCAGCTGGCAGACAGAAGAGGCCCACCTGACTGCATGCGGTAGCAGAGGCTCCCACATCAAGGATGAAGCTTCAGTCTGGTGATCGGCAGGCAGTACAGTGAGGAAGGTAACTGGCAGACAGAAGAGGCCCACCCGGCTGCTTGCAGCAGCAGAGGCACCTGTGTCAAGGGTAAAGCTTCAGTCTGGTGATCAGCAGGCAGTACAGCAATGAAGGCAGCTGGCGGACAGAAAAGGCTCGCCCATCTGCTTACAGCAGCAGAGGCACCCGTGTCAAGGGTGTAGTGGTAGCGGCATTGAAAACTATCATGAGGGGTGGGGTTATCTATTCTCTCGAGCTGCAGTTACCACCCATCGTGAAGATGTAACCATTATCATGGCTGGCCACCATGCCTCCAATTTATACTGAAACCTACCGTAGCATACCTTACCAATATACCATTAATTTAGCTATTTGGCTCTCTCCAAAAACACTGCATAATTTTTTTTTTTATTTATTATACATTTTGTCTACCGCCTGCATCGGTAGATTCAGCCCAGTCACAGTCCCTTCCGTCCTCAACTCCCATATAAGCCACAGCTCCCGGTTGCCCCTTGGCTTACCCCCAGGCAAAGTGCCGTACCATCCAAAGTGCCACGTAACACGGGTCAGGGCGTGAGCTGGCCTGGAGGAATTAAAAGAACGCCGAGGGACGCTAACAGATGCAGGTGGCAGTGATTTTTTCCCTGGTTTTTCTTGGGGGTGGGGATGTGCAATGACTTCCCACATCCACCCCGCCCCCTAAGATGTCCAGACTCTGGCTGCTTTGGAACTTATGGCCTCTGCCAGGGGTTCCTTGAACATCAGACATACTCTTCACCCTTCCCCCGGAGAAGGAGAGCTGTCCAAAGATACTATATTCTTCCCCCCCTGCCAGCCCTCGGACAATCTAGGTCCATTCTCAAACCCAGGTCACCAGTGTCCCAAGCAGAAATCCAACCACTGTGCCGACGGGTCAGCCACACACTGCATAATTTGTATAAATGGACTGGGCTGACCTCCAAACAGGTTAAAATTGACTAAAACAGTTAAATCAAACAAGGAAACTGTCCTGTAGTTATGACCGGGGTGGATGCTTGACTGACAAAAATCTGGGGCTGAATGGCCGCCACATGGAGTCTTTGTTCCAGCTGTATAGCCTGGCAGCATTTGTCATGTGGCCTTCTCATCCATGCTGCTGGCCCCATGGTGCAGCAGACTTGCAAAATTGGCTCCTCGCTGCCCCCTTCACACAGCACCATCACTAAGGATTTTATGGGGAACAAAACACCGGCCGGGGATGCAGAAAATTTACGCTCCTGGGGAGAAAACTTGCTGGCTCCAGAAAATTGCACCTTTACTAGGGGAGGAACCTGTGCTGCATTTCTGAGGCTCCGTATGTGTTCAGTCTAAACTGGATTCACTGTAAGAGCCCTACAACTCCTTGCACCATCCCCCACCCTCGAAACTCCCATCTTTCCACTCTGTCTACCATTCTATGGCACTCCACAGCCTCAAAGAGGCAAACCTATGTCCTGATGCATCCTTCCCAGGTAAGCCATAGTTTAAGCAGCACTCCAGCCAACCAGTATATCCCACGGATATTCATCGACTGGCCATACTGATGTCATGCACTCCCCCAGTCCCCTGCTTACCTGCACCATACTGACCCACAGGGAAATGCTCTGCTGTATTTGCTTCCTGGTTAGGTATCCGCAGAAGGGCTGCTAATATGCACTGAAGCTAGCTGCTCTAATGGCTGGGCCACCCACAGGACCACTGAGATGGCTACAAGGCCACAAAAGGAGTGCAACAACATGCCCACATGTACATAAACAAATCTGCCCACTACCATGTTTCAGATCAATGCTGGATTAAAGCAAAAACACATCAAACTGGTAAGCCATCACTGCAAACTGGATTCCAACAAAAACATGACTGAAGTTCTGGGAATCGGTAGCTAACAAGTGTATACCCAAAAGCACCACCACTTAGCATAGAAAGAGGGATTTCCTGTTCAGAGGCACATTGATATAATCCCCTTTTGCTCTGGTCTGCTCTTTTTCTCTCTCTTTCTCTGTGATCTGTCAGCCAATCCCCTTCCCTTCCTACCTGGGGGCCCCTCCCTTTCCCCTGTCACGCACCCCCACCACTCTCCCTGGGACTAGATCTTCCCACCCCCACTGGACTAGCCAACCCATTGCATCCTGGGAGGGCCTGCCAGGGACAAATAGCCTTGCCTGTTAATCAGGCAAGTCCCCTTAGACAATTATAAGTACCATTTAAAAATTGTCGTAATCCAGCAGATCTACCTCCAGCCAGAATGGTTCCTAAAACTCAGTCAAAGACAGAAAAAGGAAAAGAAAGGTACAAAAGGGAACACAATTGGCCAAATTAAGCAAAAGTTTTCTGAATACATGGGGAAAGAAACAAATTCAACAATGACTGGGGTACTTTGGGTGATAATAGGGACTCCCATTCAGATAATATGATTCAACCAGAGGGAGTGGCAATAGAAAAAACTGCAGGACAACATGACTCTGCAGCTCACAGTGATTCTGCAGCATGCACCAGTCAACAGAATTCAAACTCAGACTCCCCTTCTGTTTGGGCACAATTCCTAAACAACTTCAGTGTTCTGCAGACTGCTACTGATAAACTTCAGCAACTTCCAAAATCTCTAGCTTGTTTAAATGCAACAATGTCCAGAATGGACTCCAAGTTAGAACAAGAAATTAAAAAAAGCAACAAGTATGAAATTCATCAGTCCTAGTTAGAGGACACTGTCACTCTCCTTTCAAAGGAAGTCAGATCTTTCCAAAAACAGTATGATCAACTCAAGTTTAAGACAGACGACCAAGAAAACGGTTCCGCTGGAAAAACATTTGTATTTTTAGTTTACTGTCAGAATGGAAAAAAGACAATACACTACAAAGGGCTAGATATTCAGAACTTTGTGCTGGGTGCAAACTGTTTGCACAGGGTTAGCCCAGGTGGTGGCACTTTCACTAATGAGTGGTACTCCCCCTCATCTATTAAATTAAGGAAAAGGGTATGTTTAAAATTAGCAGCAATATCAGATAAATAGGGGAAAAACAAGGAATGGGGTACTTATTTTCAAAAAGTGCAGATAAGCATTGGTACCACTTTATATTTTGAGTGCCGCCACCGGGGAGTTAGTGCCAGGTTTGCGCTGGTCCACTATATTCTAAAGGTCAAATAGCGCAGGCAAATTGCATTAGTGCTGGGCAAACATATAATGTATAGAAGGGGCAAACTGAGGAGGCTTGTACATGAATACAGGTGCAATGCTATATTCAGAGAGTAGTGCAGCACAAAGTGGTGTTGTACGACTTAGAGCAACACTTTGCATGGTGCAAATTACCACCCAGGAAAAGGTAGTTTTAACTCTGGACAAACCAGCTTTGTGTGACTTTGTGGTGTTGCGTGGCTTTGAACAACTTTTGCGCACCATTGCATGACCCTAACCAGTAAATATTAAACACAGAAAGAATCCAGACATAGAAGGAACATGCTGCACATGGATGGCATCCCTATGGTGCCATCATCTGCCACCGGACCCAGCCATGTCAGGCATTAATTGGCGACCTGAATCCCAGTGGACACCATGGCAGTGTGTCCATACAGAATACACCTGCAGACCACCCATCAGTGGACCCCAACAGAAGCCAGCACACACACATGCAGCACTGTAGGCATGGAGGGAGTTGAGGGGAGGGTATAGAGGTGGCCAGGCTTCATCACAGACTGGGTGCAGCCACAAGGCTGGGACAAGTCACTCACTGTGAATGGTGCCTGTCTGATAGCATCTGCCCTCCCCAGCCACATACTGCACATCTGTGCAGACACCACCGCACACACAGCCTGCCATATGTATGTCACTGTGAGTAGCCCATGTCAGTGGTGCAGTGTCTGTGGGTTGCAGAACAACATAACGGCAATGTCCACTGCCAGTACACATCTGTAGATTGGGCCTGTTACTGTGTATAGTGCAGTGGTCATTGATGCCCTACACAATAGGTATTGCTGTGTCCCTCACACTACTGGACCCCTTGTTACTATAGTGTCTGCTGTGCACTGTAGAAAGAACTACAGTTTGACAAATGCATACAGCACCACCACCTGTGCCTGTGCTATGTAGTCCCTTATGTCACAATATTCTATGTGGTTCTGTAAAAATGTAGCCTGCAGCTAGCACCATGCATTTCCATAGTGACCTAGAGGTGGAGCTGTGGGACCCTGCAATAGGGCTGGGCAAACCGCATGCAAACCAGGACATAATGAGATGCTAATCTGGATGTTTGCCCACAGACTGCTATAGTAGGCTCATTTGCATGTCACTTTTGAATATAGCAAATTGTTGCCTTGGGAAAACATGATAGTGTTGAGCAAATGGCTTAGCTCTACACAAAACCTGCGCAAATATGTTTGCGCCATGCAAACATTTCAGAAACATTGTACATTTCTGCACAATTTCACATGCACTGGTGCTTGCAGCTTTAATGAATCCACTCTCCTTTGCTAGCACACATATTGGCCACATAGTTCATTTCTACTTTCCTTCATGTCAGTGTGAACTGGGATACTGTTGTGGTTTGCACTTCCTGGTTGCTATATTCAGAGCTGTCTTATTTCCTGGTCTATTTTTGCACTGCACTCCCAGCCCACTTTGCCCATCTTCCTTAGCATGCTGTATTCAGCAGGTTTTGCACCAGGGCTATCCCTTCTGAATATTGCGAGCTATTGGTCCTGGGCTAATTTAGCATGCCAGCAGTGCTAATTTAGCCCTGGGGCAACGTTTTGACTATCTGGCCCATAATGTGTTAATTGACCTTTATTCTGCATTGCTGGGTACAAATACAGATTTACTGGGGATAGACTGGGCAACTGGCTGGTACAAATTGGCAGGGAGGGAGGGAAGGGGTCCAGACCAGACATTGTCAAAATGTTAACTTTAGAAGGGAAGGACAAAGAGATAAAAGTCTTTTACAAAATGAAAAAACTTTTAATTTGGAGAGCACCTAATTTATTTTAAACACAATTTCTCTAGAAAATCTCTGGCATCAAAGGAAGCAATTTGCCGGAGTTCAACAGACATTCTGGAACAGCTGAATTAAGGCATATGTACTGTATATCCTTCCAAGATTATGTTTATACTCAATAACCAAAATGTGTTTTATGTCAGTGTGTTTCAGGCAATACAAGATCTTAAAATCTGACAGCCTCAGCTTTTCACTTCTTGTGGTCACGGATAAAGCCTGGCATGCAGGTGGTCCAAGATAACTAGTTAATTATCAGGAGATAACTGAGAGATGAATACCAAGGTCAAATTTGGAATTGATTTGGGGGGGCACTAGCAACAGGCTGCGCAGTTGTTCCTGAGTGCAAGATGGGAGTGCCAGACCAAGGTCTTTGGAGCATGGGGTGGTGTGGTGAGACCAGATATCTCAGTAGAAATTTTGGTGGTTGGGTCAGGGGTCAGTTTTTGAATGAACTTGTTCAGTTACTGGTTAAACAGTCAGAAAGGGGCTTACAGATAAGAATGACTAGAGTTATTATGATATTGTATATAATATGGTTCTTACAATCAGTGGGACTACATGGAATGTGAATGGGGTTCTCTCACTCACCAAAGGATATAGCTTTCTAGGATCAAAAAACTAAAGTCAGATATGGTGATGCTCCATGAAACATATCTTAATGAAAATGTTAAAAAAGATGGGCTGAAGAACTATACATTATCCAGTGACATGGGGGATTCAAATTGAATGACTCAGTTTGAGCGACTCGATTTGAGCACTTGTGGTGATAGCAATAAAGAAATAATTTTTTGGGTGAGGGAACAGCGAGTAAATGGTGACTTTAATAATGAGTCTGGTTAGCTAGATAAGGCCATGGGGATTGTTTGGGGGAGGCATTTTCGAGCTACTCATCTGGTATGGTGGCCACAGTAACTGCCTGTTATGCTGGTGGACCTGGGTTTAGGACTGGGTATGGGTTTATAACATTTTGGGGTTTTGTTTGGGGGGTTGTGCATTTATTTTAATTCCTGATGAAGTCCCCTTCCCTGGACATTTTTTTTATTTTTATTTTTTTTATTTTATTGAGTTGTAGGATTACAAATACCTTTGAGCCAGGGCTCTTTTACAAAGGTTCCATGTCATTAGGTAAAGATTAGACAGAACGTTACTGGCAACACAATTAATTGTTGTACAAACATATATTGCAGACGAGGAACATAAATTGAGGCAAACATTCAAAGATGGGAGGAGGAATGAGGTGAAAAAGAAGAAAGATGGATAGAGGAGGAAAAAAGGAAGGGGGATGGAGAGATGTGGAACAGCAAGGGAGATAGGAGAGACAGAGGGAGGAAAAGGAGTGGTGGTGATCGAGGGAGGGGGAAAGCAGCCCAGAGGGCTATGTCAGAGAAACAAAAAGTAAAGTGCAGACATTGGGCATGGTTGGTGTCACAAAGTGCTAGGAAGCTGAGGCTCTTGTGGTTGTAGACAGAGCAGCTGAGCCACGATCGGGTGAACTGATTCAATAGTCTGGGGGGGCACCCAGTGGTACATTCAAGGCTAGACATTACAGTCACAGGTGCTGGCGGCAATGAGAGAGTGGCGGAGCCTGGTTTTGAAGGCAACCAAGTGTGGGGGTGGCAGTGATATCACTAGAGAGTCCATTTAGTCAGTAGGCAGCCCGGTAGGCAAGTGCTCTTTGACCTTGGGTTGTGCGGCAGTAGGGGATTTTAAACTGCTGTGATCTGGTTCCTCGGGTGCTCCGGCTGCTTTTCTTAGGTTGTAGGAGGGTGGCAAGACCGGATGGGGTGAGGACCATCTTAATTTTCATAGCCATAATGCAGGTTTGATATTTAATACACTTGTCAATTGCAGCCAGTTGGTTTGGGAGTAGAGGTTGCAGGTGTGTGTATAATGTTGAGCGCCGGAGATTAGCCGACAGGCCTTGTTGAGGGAGGTTGTTACCCATTTGAGTGCAGTAACCATAGCTGAGCCATAGATAATGAGGCCATACTCAATGGTGGCAATGATGGTGCTCTGGACGGCAGCAGCCAGGGCTGCAGTGGGAAGGTGTCTCCTGAGGTGGAACAGCAGGCCTACTCTGAAGTTTGCAGCTCTGGCAACATTGCTGATGCGGTCAGTGTAGAAGAGGTATGGGTCAAGGGTGATCCCAAGATATTTAAAAGTTTGGACTTGTTCTAGCAGGTTGCCTTGGCTGGTCGATATAGAGGGGTGATGGAGTTTATGTTTGTTCTCCCCACACCCAAAAGTTGCCCTTTTCAATGTTCTCCCCCTGCCAACTTGTGTCTCCCTCCCCGAGCTGCATCCCCCCTTGATTAATTTTCTCAACTTGTGGGGTGTGGGGCTTCTCATATTGTACTGAAGGTCAGGGGCATGCAGAAGCCCTGGGGGGCTATTTAATGGGTACTGGGGGTCATAGGCATTCTCCAGCCCTGTGGGGCTATTTATTGGGTACCGGGCGTCATGGGCATACTCCTGCCCTGTGGGACATTATGGACAGGGGGATCCAGGCAATGGGGGGCACTTATGCCCTTTGCTCCCAGGATTGCAGCATATGACAAACCCTTCAGGTATGCCCTTTGTTTGGCTTACCTGTGGGTTTGTCACAAGTCACAGGATGTAGCTGTTGGGACCCTGAGCATTATAGAATCAGGTGCAGGGTCCTTGGCACAACTGCATCCCTTGCATTTCGCAGCTTGTGACATGCATAAGGGTGCTTATAGAATCAGGCCCTTGTTTCTGTCCTTGTTTTCTTCTGTTTTTTTGTGTGATTTTTTGTGACTTTTGTGAGCCTCAAAGAAACATAATGGAGGCCATGCTCATCAGTGTGCACATAGAAAGATGTCAGCGTCGGCTCCCTTTAACCCTCACAGTTGTGCCTGGCCATATGGATCTGCACATTGAACCAAACCTTCATTATTAAGCTTGTCAAGGTATCTGGACTTAGTGCTGGTGAGTGTCGGACTTTGTTCAAGTCACTCTCTGTAAGAGCAGAGGGGTGGGCAGCGTGGTCCTTCTGTTCTTTCCTTATTTTTTTTAACTCAGAGGTAGAGGTAAGAAAATTGTGTGAGGATCAGAAGCTACGGTTTCTGATGAGACTAATGTTGCAGCTGACTGACTGGCTGTTGAGGTGTCTGAAAAGGCCATTGTGGATATAGAAGTAGCCAGAAACAGGGTACTAGTCTCCTGCTGCAGTGCACACATCAACTTACAATTCCTGAAGAGTATTGTTGAGGTCCTATACTGAGTCATCGGACCTATTTGCATCTATTCATGATAATGTTTTTGGAAGCAGACCAATCTGAAATTTGTTTCAATGACCAGTTTGTGTATTTACCAGTGATTACCTGTAGACAGTAATTTTCAGTAGTGCTGAGGTGTTCGGAGGTTACCTTCATGAAATGGGAGCTCTCTTTATCTTTCTTTCTTTCTTTCTTTCTTTCTTTCTTTCTTTCTTTCTTTCTTTCTTTCTTTCGTCATTTTTGGGAAACATTCTGTTACAACTTTCCTTGGTTAGGAGTTCAAATTTAATGTTATTTAATGGTAATGACTGACATTTTTTTTGTGTTGCTCAGTTTTCTGTCAGTCACTTCATAGGCATAAAAAATTGTGGTTGGAAGTTGCAAATGTGGCACCTTGCTGAGGGATTGGAATGGATGACAGAACTCCTGGCAGAGGGATTTGATTTAGGTGGGCATTTTCATCTGATAAATGCCCATCTAAACACACCTCTCAGTCGATCAGAATTCTCTACCTGTTTTGCCCATTTTCTAAAAAAAATTAGTCATTATACAAGCAATACAATACATTAAAGAAGCATACCCTTAAACATTACAAGGCAACCCAGTACAATACAGAACATGCAACAGAAACAAACAGAGTTTGGATATGCATGGGGAAATTATACCAAGAGGCATAGAAGAGGAAGAACAATGTGGTTAGGGCAATATGAGTGAGGGGGAAGTAGGTCATATAAGGTATGGGGTTATGGGAAGTAGCAGGCAGGAATGGAAAAGTCATTAAGATGAGATTTAATGGAGAAGGGAGAAGAGCCAGAGCTGAATTTTGTTTCAATGACCAGTTTGTGTATTTACCAGTGATTACCTGTAGACAGCAATTTTCTGTAGTGCTGAGGTGAAGAAAGGGGGGTTACTAGCGGGGTAACGCAGGGTTCAGTATTAGGATTGGTCCTCTTCAATGTCTTTATAAGCGACATTGCAGAGGGACTGGAAGGAAAAGTATCTCTCTTTGCAGATGACACAAAGATCTGCAACAGAGTTGATGCACAAGGTGGGGTGGAAAGGATGAAAAGGGACTTGGCAAGGTTAGAGGAATGGTCAAATATATGGCAGTTTAGATTCAATGCTAAGAAGTGCAAGGTAATGCACCTGGGAAACAAAAACCCAGGGGAAGAGTACACAATGGGGGGTGAGATACTAACAACAACAAAAATGGAAAGGGACCTGGGGGTAGTCATATCAGATGACCTAAAGGTGGGCAAGCAATGTGACAGGGCAGCAAGGAGGGCTGGGGGGATACTGGGATGCATAGGGAGAGGCATCACCAGTAGAAAACAGGAAGTTATTATCCCTCTGTACAGACAGCTGGTCAGACCCCATCTGGAGTACTGTGTGCAGTTCTGGAGACCCAGTCTTCGCAAAGACATAGACAGGATAGAAGCTGTCCAGAGGAGGGCAACTAAAATGGTGCAGGGTCTGCGCCGGAAAACATATGAAGAGAGACTTAAGGAGCTTAATATGTATAGCTTCGAGGAAAGGAGGGAGAGGGGGGACATGATAAAAACTTGAAATTATCTCAAGGGAATCAACAAAGTCCAAGAGGGTAGCGTCTTTCAAAAAAAGAGGTGTGCAAGAACAAGGGGGCACAATTTGAAGATAGAGGGGGGCCGCTCAGAGGTAATTTAAGGAAGTATTTTTTCACAGAGGGTTGTGGGTGCATGGAACGGCCTTCCGGAGGAGGTCATGGAGTCAAAAACAGTGGTGGAATTCAAGCATGCATGGGACAGTCAAAAGGCAATTCTAGGGGGTGGGGATAGAAAGAAGTAGGCTGCTGGTTAACTAGGATCTGCAGCTTATCCAGTAGGCAGGGAAATGGGCAGACTGGGTGGGCCAAGCGGTCCTTATCTGCCGTCAAATTCTATGTTTCTATGAATGATAGGAAAAGGGTGTACTAGAATTTATGAACGTGACGTGAGAAGGCAGATTGAACAACAGTAGAGTAACTGGATGGAATAGAAACTTTAGGGAATGTGAAACAGTGTTGTTAGGATGAAGCAGGGGGAGAGTATAGGAGGGAAGGCAGCAAGGAAGGTGGGAAAAGAACTTATGCAGACTTTGAACAGAGCACAAAAAGTAGAAAAGGTGCCTGGTATTGGGAGAAGGGAGAGTGAAGACAGAATGGAACAAGCAGTGATGATACGAGGGGGACCGCCAAAGGCAAAACAACGAAAGTAGTGAAAGAGCAGGTCCAGTCAAGGAAGACATTATTTGAGCTTTCTGTTGTAAAGTGTCACCATTGTAATAAAATAGTGAGAATCATCTTCTGAACAATTTTGAGTAGGAAGCGGGATTCTTGTTTTGTACCTTTATAGTCCATAAAGATTAGGATGGCGTTTATTTTGTATGGCATCAAAGGTGTACCAAGAAGTCAATGTAAGTCTAATATCCAGTCTAAGCAGATGCTGAGGTACTTAAAAGAGGACAAACCCTTAATTGGGCACCATCAAGGGTTTGAAATAATGGAAGTTATGTGTCTCCTGAGGGAGGTATATGAGCTGTTTTCTGGTGTCTGTCTAGTTTTCATGCCTTTGACCAAAGCATCCCTGTCAGTGGTTACCCTTCTCTGAACAAACACACCATACTATTTTTAGGTGCTTAGTCAGCAAGTTGTATTATTACACATATATTTTAAATACATTTCCATAACACTTATCCATATCAATTTTACTTTATTTTTTAATTTCAGAAATGTGCCGATGCATACTCAAGCATGCTTGTGGCACCTAGGTGCACATCCAGGATTCACCTCCACATATAAGTGGCACACACAGACCTTTCCCCAACTTGTCCTGACCATTGATCCACTAGGCCACCTCTTTTTGATTTCTTTGCTGTCCCCTTCCCCGCCACACCTCCCCATTCTCTCCACCTCATTCTCTATTTTCTTCATCATACCAAACAGTGGTTTCCAGCTTCAGCAGCACACTACAGCCATCCATCGCTTCTGTCTCCTTTTATGGACCCAAAAAACTTTGGCAGGCATTAGGGCGAAATGTCTATTGTAGAAATAGAAGCAGATCTCACTTTTCCCAAAACACTTAAAGCTTTCCTATCAAGTGAGATTTTCCCGCTCAAACCCTACCTATCCATGCTATATCTGCCCACCCTCAATTCAATTCTTTTCAAATGATCGCCCACCTATCTTTTCCTACCCTTTTTTCATCCCATCCCTCCACCTGCTGACCTATCTTTCTCAATGCTGGGTCCTATGAAAATGTGGCTAACTGTCCACTACTGTGATCCTCTTAGTCACTGAAGATTTGCTCTAACAATTTCAAAATAATGTTTTATTTCATGTATCCAACTGAGGGATGTAGCAAACCGCTGACAGCTGATAAAGACATTTCAGCTGAAGAACATTGCTCATGTGTATCTATTAGCATAACAATATTGCCATAATATTATCTCCAGTGTTGATGGAGCTGCAGTCCCTTGGTTATAGAAACATAGACTTTGATGGCAGACAAGGACCGCTTGACCCACCTAGTCTGCCCATTTCCTTACCTATAGGATAAGCTGCAGATCCTATTTAACCAACAGCTTTTTTTTCTACCCCCCCACAAAAATTTCCTTATGTCTGTCCCATGCATTCTTAAATTCTCCCACAGCTTTAGACCCCACAAACTCCTCAGGAAGGCTGTTCCATGCATCCACCACCCTCTCTGCGCGAAAATACTTCCTCTCATTGCCCCTGAGCCGTCCCCCCTCTATCTTCAAATTGTGTCCCCTTGTTCTTGCACATCTCTTTTTCTGAAAGATGCTACCCCATTGGACTTTGTTGATTCCACTGAGGTGCTTAAAAGTTTTTATCTTGTCACCCCTCTCCCTCCTTTCCTCAAGGGTATACATATTAAGATCCTTTAGTCTCTCCTCATATGGCTTCTCTTGCAGACCCTGTCCAATTTTAACTGCCCTCCTCTGGACTGCCTCCATCCTGTCTATGTCCTTGCAGAGATGGGCTCTACAGAATTGGATGCAGTACTCCAGATGGGGTCTCACCAACTGTCTGTACAGAGGGATAACAGCTTCCAGTTTTCTGCTGGTGTTGCCTCTCCATATACATCCCAGTAGCCCCATAGCCCTCCTTACTGCCTTCTCACATTGTTTGCTAACCTAAAGGTCATGTGATGTGATTATCCCCAGGTTCATTTCCATTTTTGTTGTTGTTTCTACCTCCTCCCCCCCATTTTGTAATCTTCCACTGGGTTTTTGTTTCCCAGGTGCCTTATTTTGCACTTCTTTACATTGAATCCTAGCTGCCATACTTCTGACCATTCCTCCACCCTTTGCCTAGTCCCTTCTCATCCTTTCCATGCCTTCTTGTGTATCAACTCTATTACAGATCTTTGTGTCATCTTCAAAGAGGCATAATTTTCCTTCCAGTCCCTCTGCAATGTCACTTATAAAGATATTAGAAAGGACTGGACCCAGTACTGAACCCTGCAGTACCCCACTAGTAACCCCTCTTTCTTCAGAGTGGACTCCATTTACAATTACCCTCTGTGTCCTGTTGTCCAGCTAATGTTTTACCCAGGCTACCACCCTGGGTCCTACTCCCAGGCTGGCTAATTTGACTATTAATCTTTTGTGTGGGACTATGTCAAATGCCTTGCTAAAGTCTAGGTAGGCCATGTCCACAGCTCCTCCCTGGTCTACTACTTTGGTCACCCAGTCAAATAAATCAATAAGATTTGTCTGACATGACCTTCCCATTGTGAACCCATGCTGCCTTGGGTCCTGTGCCTCACTGGCCTCTAGGTACTCAAAAATTTTTTTTCCTTCAGAAGTGATTCCATCACTTTTCCTACCACAGAGGTCAAACTGACAAGTCTGTAGTTTCCTTCCTCTGCCATGCCCCCACTTTTGTGAAGGGGGATCACATCCACCTTCCTCCAGTCCTCAGGTAGCACACCATCCTCCCATGATTTGTTAAAAATGGTAGTCAGTGGTGTTAGTAGTTCTCTCTTTAATTCTTTTAGAATTCTGGTGTGAATTCCATCAGGCCCCATTGCTTTGTCCACCTTCAGTTTTACGAGTTCTTTCAGAACCCTTTCTTCTGTGAATGGACTGGGATCAACCCTCCCACCCACATCCAGAGTGCTTCTGTTAATTGGAATAAGCACCTCACCCTCCTCCTCTTTTGTGAATACTGAGCAGAAGTATTCATTCAGTATCCCTGCTTTTTCACTGTCCCTCTCTGCCCACCCACCGTCCATGCTATTTAGCCTCATTATCCCTCTTTTTGTCTTTCTAAGCTCCCTGATGTACGTATAAAAGGTTTTATCCCCCTTCTTAACTGAGCTGGCTATCTTTTCCTCAGTTTGGGATTTTGCTATTCTGACTACCCCTCCATGCTTCCTTCTGCCTTAACTATTACAGTTCTCTGTCCTTCTCCTTCTGTGTTTCCTTATACTTCCCAAATGCTATCTTTTTCACCCTAACCTTCACCACCACCTCTTTTGAGAACCATAGTGGCTTTTTCTTTCATTTTGGTTTGTTTATTTTCTTCACACAAAGGTTTGTTGCCTCTGTGATGGCAGTTCTGATGTTTCCCCATTGTTGCTCCATCCCCCTTTCTAGCTTGTTTGGTAGTGAATTTCTAAGGCACTTTCCCATCTTGCCAAAGTCAGCCCTCCTAAAGTCCAGAACCCTCACTTTTGTATGACTTGACTCTGTAGCTGAGTTTATCATGAACCACATTCTCTGGTGGTCACTTGTTCCCAGATGGCTACCCACTTCTAGATCTGAGATCCTCTCACTGTCCCCATTTGTGAGTAAGAGGTCTAAGATTGCTCCATCCCAAGTGGGTTCCAAAACCAGCTGTCTTAGGCATGCCACCTGAAAGGCATTGAGAATGGTCCTGCTTTTGGGTGCGGCTTCAGCAAAGGTGCTCCAGTTAACATCTGGCATATTCGGGTCCCCCATCAACAGTATCTTCCCTTTCTCTGCCATCCTAAGGATGCCTTCTATCATATCCTTGTCCATTCCCTCCCCCTGACATGGGGTTCTGTATACAACCCCTGTGCAGATTGTGGTGCCATTTCCAGTCTTTAAGGTGACCCACAGTGCCTCCTCTCCTCCCTGTTTACTCTTTTGTTCAGTTGCTTTTATCCCTTCCCTTACATAGAGATGCAATCCTCTCCCTCTTCTCCCATCCCTATCTCTCATGTTGGTTGTGTACCTTGGTATGTTATCATCCCAGTCATGGTTCTGTGAGTACCATGTTTCTGTGACTGCTACGATATCCAGGCATCCCTCTTCCATCAAGGCCACCATGTAAGGGAACTTGTTACCCAGCCTATGGACATTGGTCTCATTACCCATCCCATTTCTTGATGGCCTTACCCTTTTGCCCCATCTCTGTCCTTATTGCCTTTATTTTATCCATTTACCCCTGCATATCTCCCTATTGACATCGCCATCTTGGTGTTTACCTCACTTACTACCCTGATATTTTGGTGGGGGCTAGGATTTCCCTACTTCTTTCCAGTGACTCCCCTCTTTGGCTAGTTTAAACACTTGCTAATGAAGCATTTAAACCTATCACTAAGGATCCTGGTTCCCCTCCTGGACAGATGAAGACCATCACACCAGCATTGGCCTGCATCACTCCAGGTGGACCCCCAGTCCCCAGTGAAGCCAAATCCCTGAGCTCTGCACCAGTTTTTCAACCACTGATTGAATCCCATGGTGTGAAGCACCCTAGCCTCACCCCTGCATAGACAGACAGCACCTCTGAGAAGGTTACTGTGTGTGTTACTTGTCTAAGGCCCTCCCTAACTCCACAAACTCTTCCTGCACTACTCTGGTCCCTTTCTTAGCCAGGTCATTTGTCCCTAGGTGGACAATGACATGCAGTTCCCTCCCCTGTGCAGCTTCTCCAGTGATCCTGAGGATTCACTGCCTGTCCCTCCAAGCCATATCACCAGGCAGGCACCTTACCTCCCTCTCCCCTTTCTCCCCAGGTTCTACCTTCCTAACAATGGAGTCCCCCACCAGGAGTTGTTTCCTTCCCCTTTGGGGTCCCATGCCACCCTCCTGTGGGTCTCTTTTTGGAGGTTCCTAGCATCCTCCTTGGTCTCCACTGTGGGTGCCTCCATAGAGGAACCACACTTTGCCAGGACAGCATATGACTTGTGGAGAGGAACAACTGGAGGGATGTGCCTCTGTTCCACCACCCTCAGCCTCCCTGAGCTCACTGTTGTCCAACCACTCCTCTTGCTTGGCAACCTCTGAGGCAACGGCAGTAGCCCTGAAGGTCCCTGGGTGGGAGAGGAGGTCCCACAAATCCTGGCCAACTCAGCCTGGAGATGAGCAACCTCTTCCCTCAGCCCAGAGAGGTGTCTGCCAATGAGACAACACCACATCCTCCTGAATGTCTCCCAAAAGGCTGCTGCTCCACAGACACTGCACTGCACCACTCCTATCATGTCTTATTTTTGGCCCTTTAATTGTTTGGAATACTTACTCTTTCCTCTCTTTGTTTATTTGTTTGTTTGTTTTTCTCCCTACTTATTTACTGCTTCTGTGCCCTTTAAGCTCCTGATCTTCCTGTTCTGAGACAAGAAGTTCCTATATTTCTCAGTAATCTCCTTCCATGCTCAGAGTCAGACCTCCAACAGCTGGGGTGGGAGGATGGAGAGCTACTCCTTTTCTTCTAGGCTGGTGAGTCTTTTGGTGGGTCTGTGATCACTCACTTCCTGCTCCCAAACAGGAAGTTCCAGTTGTCAGTCAAATTATGTGCCATAAAAAGTAGAACTGGTTTAGGGTGGTGGGGGGGGGGAAGGAGGGCAATATAGTCCCAGTAGAGAAGTTTTGTTTTAGCAGCATCTCCTTGCTCCTGGTGTTCTCTGCCTATTCTCTGGCAGAAGCTGTCTAGGGCAATGTTTCAATCTGTCTTTAACCTGACTTCCTTCTAGCTAAACCAGTCCCCCCTACTTTACAAATATTTCTACACTTAGTTAATGGCACAGATAACAATTCCCTTCAGCCACCTGAGACAAACTCCTAGATAACTGCACAGATTACAATTCACTTCAGCCAGCTTGGACAAACACACTAACTTTTGTTTTTACCCTAAATTGAAGGTTTCAGTAGTAGAGTTCTAGTTCTTTAGTCCCAGTAGAGAAGTTTAGTTTTAAAAGTAGCTCCTTCCTCCTAGTGTTCTCTGCCTGTACCAACATGATTTTATAAACTGGTTGGCATTAGACAAAGGGTCCAGTCTACAAAGATAGTCTTGTTACATGCTAAAGCTGCACAAAGTTTTGTGCTTGTGAAATGGCATGACTGTACTGTTATTCACAGACCCTGGTCTCTTCACCCAGCACTGAGAGAGCAGTATGGAGGGGCTGTGGTGGGTGTTGGTGTACAGCAGAATGTATGACAGGAATTAAATATGTTAGAACAGGGAGTTATGTAATACAGTTGCCAACAAGGACTGCTGGATCCAGAAAAGTGTATAATTTTAAAATAAAAGACATGTAAAAACAAGCATTTGTCAATGCTGAATGTTATCTCACCAGCATTGGCATTGGTAGTGCAGGAGTTAGAGATGCATAATAGGAATAGCAGTGAAGTATTGAACTGAAGCCAATGCCAAACCCACCCTGCAGAAAGTGGCAGGCATTGGGGTGTACCTTTGGGCGATCAGCTATAATCCTCTTGCCATTCTACCTCACCCTACCCTGTAGACACTGGCCAGTGTTGTGGTGTGCTTTGGGGTCTTTTGGCATTATACTTACACCATTCCATAAGAAAATACACTGAGGTGGGTGCATTATAGGATAATGGGGTGAATTTGGGGGTAAACACTCCAAGGCAGACCTTGATGCCTGTTAGTGGCCGCTGGGTGTGGGTGGGGGTGGAATGGCATGAGCATTACAGCCAATGATCCCAAGTCACACCCTGAAGCCTGTCAGTCTCTACAGGGTGGGGAGTTACAGTTGGGAATCCTAACACCACAGGCGTTTGTTGGAATTTTCATTTCAAATGTTCAAAATATACTTTTTGTGACCCCACCTCATGAAGAGCGGCACTATCAGTATGTTAGCTGAAAGGTAGTTTTTCACTGCGGCTATGCCATTTGGTGACACGGGGATGAAACATTTTGGAAAAGATATGAAAAATGGCAACTGTATTGTTCATGAAGAGGTGTAGAAAAAATGCAACATTGAAAATCTGGAGTGAAAACATAAAAAAATCATGAAGTCATAAGCATGCATAACAACTGTGCAATACATGTCCATTACCCAATTATTTTAGTTTTTTTAACCACATTTTCAACATACTGTAGGCATTTTGAGACCTCCCTTCATGAACAGTGGCACTGTGATTTTGTTAATTTGTCCCAAAAGTTGATTTCCCACAGCGACCATGCCATTGTGCGCCACAGGTGCGAAAACACACTTTGGGCAGGATGTGAAAAATGACAGCTGTACTATTCATAAGGAGGTGTGAAAAAATGGTAGTGATGAAAATCTGGAATGAAAACATTGCAAATTTGTGAAGTTATAAGGGTGTGTGGAAATTGTGTAACACACACTTGTAACACAGTCATTTTATGGATGTTCATCACAAAATTTTCAACATAGGCATTTTAGGACCTTTGCTCATGAACGGTGTCACCGTCATTTCCTCAAACTATCCAAAAAACTGATTTCGTACAGCGATCACGCTATTGTACACTGGACGTGCTAAAACACATTTCAGCCAGGGTACGTAAAATGGCAGCTCTACTGTTCATGACGAGGTATGGGAAAATGCCAATTTAGAAAATCTGGAGTGAAAATATTACAAATTCACAAAGTTACAAGTGTGCTTGGAAACTGCACAATGCACGCTCATAAAAGAACCATTTTTTTCCACTAAATTTGCAACTAGGCTTTCTGAGAGCCCTCCCATGAACAGTTGCACTATTGTTTCGTTAATCGGTCCCAAAAGATTATTCCATGCAGTCTCTGCAAAATCACCTTTGGGGACTGAATAATGCCATGAGAGTGACTTAATTCATAAGGAGGGGTCTCAATAACCCCATGTTAAAAATTTGGTGCCAAATTTTGCAAAAATGGCTGAGATATGCAACAAAGTTGAAAAAAAAACCCTATTTATGCCATTATGCAGCTTACTGGCATTTCTTCAGTTCACGGTCAGCTTTGAAGAGTTCACATGTGTTCCTGGTCCACCGAAGATCTTCACTCCGGGCTCCAGAGGTAACTATGGGGAGAGGGGGGTGTGGGGTATGCAAAGGGTGGCCCAGGTTGGGGGAGGGGGCAGGGAGACTGCGAGTGACTATTTTCTTATTTCACTAGTTTAGAAGAAAAAAAACATTGCAGGACAGTTTTTCTTTTTCAAGGGATTTGGCATGCTGGAGTGGGCTCCCAGCATGCACTCCAAGTGTTTTTCTGAGGTGATGTCATAGCCGACAGGGGATTGGGCACCCCTCTCGGCACACAACAAAAGTGGGGCGGGAAGACATTATGCCGATGGGGAGTGGGCTCCCCGTTTCCAAAATAAACCAGGAAGGGGATTAAAGCCGATGGGGATTGGGCCCCTGTCAGCAGAGAAAGACTGTTGGGGAACTCATGATGTCGAGGGGAATTGGGCACCCCCTCAGCATACATTTAAAATGGGAGGGGGTCATTATGCCTATGGGGAGTGGGCTACCCCAGTTGGCAAAAGAAGTGGGTCGGGGCACTCTACAGGTGCTGTTACCAGGATAGCCACATCAGGAGGGTGTGTTATTGTGCCACTGCATGATTGCAGTGGATCTTTTCTTAGATCTGGTGGCCACTTGATGTATTCCTGGTGTCATCACCTGCAGCTGCCTCACTGGGGAATGAGGGATGCACCTTCTGATGCGTGCCCTGCATTGCCCCACATTGACCGCACCTCCAGATCTGCTACTAATGAAATATGTTGGCTGGCACACATGCGCAAGACAACATAAATCATTCACAAATAACTCCCATCTGAGGATGACGAGAAGTTTTACTTTGCTGGTGAAGATGTAAAAATTTGCCTTTACAGAAAAAGAAACATAGAAACATAGAATTTGACGGCAGATAAGGGCCGCTTGGCCCACCTAGTCTGCCCATTTCCCTACCTAATGAATAAGCTGCATATCCTAGTTAACCAACAGCCTAGTTCTTCCTAACCCCCACTAGTATTGCCTTATGCCTGTCAGATGCATTCTTGAATTCCCCCACTGTTTTTGACTCTATGACCTCCTCAGGAAGGCTGTTCCATCCATCTACAACCCTCTCAGTGAAGAAATACTTCCTCACATTACCTCTGAGCCATCCCCACTCTATCTTCAAATTGTGCCCCTTTGTTCTTGCACATCTCTTTTTCTGAAAGATGCTACCCTCTTGGACTTTGTTGATTCCCTTGAGGTATTTGAACATTTCTATCATGTCCCCCTCTTCCTCCTTTCCTTGAGGTGATACATCTTAAGCTCCTTTAATCTTTATTAATATGTCTTCTGGTGTAGACCCTGCACCATTTTGGTTGCCCTCCTCTGGACAGCCTCCACCCAGTCTATGTCCTTGTGGAGATGGGGTCTCCAGAACTGTACACAGTACTCCAGATGTGGTCTTACCAACTGTCTGTACAGAGGGCCAACAACTTTCTGTTTTCTACTGGTGATGCCTCTCCCTATGCATCCCAGTATCCCCCAGCCCTCCTTACTGCCTTCTCACATTGCTGGCTCACCTTTAGGTCATCTGATATGACTATCCCTCAGTCCCTTTCCATTTTTGTTGTAGTCAGTATCTCACCCCCCATTGTGCACTTTTGCCCTGGGTTTTTATTCCCCTGGTGCATTATTTTATACTCCATTGTGTTGAATCTAAGCTGCCATACATTTGACCATTACTCCAACCTTGCCAAGTCCCATTTCATCCTTTCCACCCCACCTTGCATATCTACCCTTTTGCAGACCTTTGTATCATCTGCAAATAGGCTTACTTTCCCTTCCAGTCCCTCTTCAATGTCACTTATAAAGACATTAAAATAGGACCAGCCCCAGTAGTGAACCCTGTGGTACCCCACTAGTAGCCCTCCTTTCTTCACTGTGAACTCCATTTACTACTACCCACTGTGTCCTGTTGTCCAGCCAGTGTTTTACCCAGGCTACCACCCTGGGACCAACTCCCAGGCTGGCTAATTTATTTATTAATCTTTTGTGTGGGACTGTGTCAAATGTCTTGCTAAAGTTTAGGTAGGCCATGTCCATAGCCCCTCCCTCGTCTACTACTTTGGTCACCCAGTCAAAGAAATCAATTAGATTTGTTTAGCATGATCTTCCTGCTGTGAATCCATGCTGCCTTGGGTCCTGTGCCCCACTGGCCTCTAGGTACTCAACAATTCTTTCCTTCAGAAGTGATTCCATCATTTTCCCTACCACTGAGGTCAAACTGACAGGTCTGTAGTGTCCTGCCTCTGTCTTGCTCCCACTTTTGTGAAGGGGAATCACATGCACTCTCCTCCAGTCCTCAGGTACCACACCATCCTCCCATGATTTATTAAAAAGATAGTCAGCGGTGTTACTTGTTCTTCCCTTAGTTCTTTTAGAATTCTGGGGTGAATTCCATCAAGCCCCATTGCTTTAACCACCTTCAGTTGTAAGAGTTCTTTCAGAAGCCTTTCTTCTGTGAAAGAACTAATATCAACCCCCATATCCAGAGTGCTTCTATTGACTGGATTAGGTATCTCCCCCCTGCTTTTCCATTATGAATACTGAGCAGAAATATTCATTCCGTATACCTGCTTTTTCACTGTCATTCTCTGCCCTACCACCTTCCTCTTTATGCAGCCTCATGTTTGTGAAGTTTTGACATCTGTATGTTGCAAGAAATTTTTCTGAGAAAGCAGCACTTTTAGCCATGTCATGCTAAGTCAGACAAAGTTGTAATTTTTCCAGATAATTGACAACTTCACCAGAGAAGATGCATGATTTTGATAGAAGAAAGTGCCACTTTGGCTACTGAAATTTAGCAAAGCCATCACTTTCCCTTGTCAAATTTGGAAAATGTTACCAATTAATTTGCAGTGTAAAGATTACTAATATCACTCTTCTCTCTGTACCTGCAACTATCCATGCCAGTGCAAAAGCAGGGGCAACCAAATATAAGGGTGACAAGGCACTCAGATTGACAAAGAAGGGTCAGGTATGACATAAGCACTTAGTCTGTTACTGGTACCACATATTGCTGGGCTGTACAATGCCACTGACCTCTGTGCACCCTGCCTGTCATATAAAACACTCTATCGATCATGTAGAGATATGTTCATGCCCTAGTGCCTATCCACAATACAGTTACACTTGTAGATGCATTGATGGATTATGTGCACATACTCATATCCTAATTTATGAATTCTCTAGGTGCCTGTATGTATGCGGGAATGCATGTACAGGGCATGGTGTAGCTTCCAACGTCTTTTGTATGTTCAGATGGGCAGGAAACCTTTTTACATTAGGCCTTAATTATGTAAGAAATATAAAAAGGGAATAGTCAATAATAAATTATAAATAATAGAAAAAAGAAACCAACATTGTCTATCATGATGTTTTAAATTAGTTTGTTTAGATTTGTACTATAGACCATAAATACTCAAGGTTTTACTGGTTTTGAAATGTATTTCGTTGTTATTTGTTTAATCATCAGATCATAGTTCCTGTGAGTCAGAAACTCTTTTACACAGGTTCCATGTCAAACTGAACACTACAATATATATATGCCCAGATATTCAAAAAGGTTGCGCATGGCGCAACCGTGTTGTGCCATGTGCAACCCACTGATGCACCCCAGTGCTATATTTAAAAGGGAAAAGTGTGCGGCACAAATTCTGATGCACTGGAGCACATCAGTAATGTATGCAGGTGCAGGTGGGGGGGCGTGCCCATGCATACTCTGCATAGCCCGATATTCAGCCCGGATGTGCGGAGCCATGCATGCACAACCCCTACCTGCACCAGCACAAAGTTGATCCCCCTAAAAAAAGGAACAATGGATGGCCACCCAGAGGTGAGCTGCCACATTGCAGAGTGCAACACGGCAGCTGCCACCTGTGGGTGGCCACCCATGCTCTGGCTGCACCTGCAGCGCCCCCATGCCCAATCACGGGCATTGTAAAATAAAAGAACCCTATCCCTGGTGGTCCAGTGAACCGCTGTCTGCCCAATTAGGGGGCATTTGTAATAATAAAAGAATTCTGTCCAATATCCCCGGTGGTCTAGCGGTACCCCCTCCCCACCCACCCACTGGGCCCCACTGCCCCAGTCCAGCCAGTAGGTGCTTCTCCCACCTGCCGCCTCGCCACCCACCAACTGACACTGTAGGTGTGGTTATACATTCACTGGTCCATAGCATAAGCCAATGGCTGTGTATTTACTGCATTATTATTATACAGCTATGTGAAATGGGATCCATTCACATATCTGAATGTGTATGGTACAGGTGCGCAAGCCCATTGTCTCACGCCGTGGACCAATGGTGTACAGCCCTACCTATGGTATCAGGCGGCGGGCAGCGGGGCAGCAGTTGGGTGGTGTGGTGCCGCTCGCTGGTTGACCGGAGAGGAGCGGGGTGGTGGGGCTTAGTGGGTGGGTGGAGAGGGAGGGGTACCTCTAGACCACCAGGGATATTGGACAGAATTCTTTTTTATTATTACAAATGCCTGTGATCGGGCTGGCAGTGGTTCACTGGACCACCAGGGATATTGGACAGAAATCTTTTTTATTATTACAAATGCCCGTGATCAGGCTGACAGTGGTTCACTGGACCACCAGGGATATTGGACAGAAATCTTTTTTATTATTATAAATGCCCGTGATCAGGCTGACAGTGGTCCACTGGACCACCAGGGATATTGGATTATTTTTATTTATACTGAAGCCCACGATGGGGCTGTGGGGCACATTGCTACGCTGTGTAGGGGCGCTGGTCTACGATGGCTGCTGTTTCGCAGGGGCGTCAGGCGCAAGTCAACGGGGATCAGTGCACCTGCATGTAAATGTTCCATAATGACATGCAAATGGCCCCATTTGTGCCTTGCATAGATTATGGCCCCATTTGCATGTGCACTTTTGAATATCTTGGTTGCTGTGCAAAGCACAATGGAACTTGTGATAGCGCATCCCCCTGTTCCACTCTGGCCACTTGTGCTGGCTCAGTGCCACTGCGCCATGCACACTGCTGGTGGCCAGGGTGCGATATTCAATGATACTGTGCCATGGTGCAGCTCCATTGAATATAGCCCAGTCAACACCCCTTCGCAGTCAAGTTGCGCTGCGCCCAAGCTTCAACCATAGCCTGGTGCAGTTTGAATATCTTGGCCACAGAGAACAAATAGCATTATTGCTTAGCATACATGATTTCAATTCGAGGGTAAAATGTAACAATTTAGAGTAGATATGATTCGTAAGTGCCAGAGGTGCCACTGTTCCATTCCAATGTGAGAATGGCTGCACAGCAGACTAGGAATAGCATCCAGAGTTTGGCCTTGTCTAGCAGAAGTGGCTGGAAGCATTCCCAGTAGTCACAAGGCAAGCAAATATACAAAGAATGAGCATTCAGGGAAATGGCACTGCTGCAATAGGTGCAATGGTTATGAGGACCAAAGGTTTGAGAGTGTGGGTAATAAGACACTCTTGTTAAAGCAATAAGAAGAAACAGTCTCTAGTGCCACAAAAAATGAGACTGCCAACATTCAAATGAGAGAGGTGGGGCATGGTAGAGGAGGTGCAGGAGTGGGGTAGGAATAGGGTAGGGAATTGGAAAGGAAAGAGGGAGGTATAGATAGGTTAGTAGGAGGGCTACACAGGGCTATGTAATAACTAAAAGTAAATACATAAAATAAACTAAAAAAATATGTTTTCTAATTCCGTAAAGCATCACTATAAAGTGGAATAATACTTCATGGACTGCATCATTTATTTTATTTAGTTTTTGTTGACCAGGTAAGTGCACAAGACAAACCCTGCCTATTTTCAGGCACGGCCCGGGGGGGGGGGATACAGATGAATGCCAACTGACCTTGAACCAGATTAAGCTGTTAGTGGTATTTTTAGTGAATGAGGGAAATTTGGCCAGGACACCGGGGAAATTCCCCTACTCTGGTGGTAGGGGGCCCCCTCCCCTGAGACGACTGGACTGTGCTCAGTATGTCTCAGTCGGTGGAGAGTGTGGAGGTGTTGGAGGACTGCTCTATGGATTTGGATACTTGGATACTTGAGGAGGCTTCGGTTCGACTGGATGACATGGAGGTTCCAAGTAGTTCCTTACCTGTGGTGGATTCGGCTCAGCTCGCTGCTGTAGAGGATACGACAGTTTCTGATCCAGTTGTGCTTTTGTCCACGGAGGATGATAAAAAAAGAAAATGCCTGGAAGATTGCCAGATAGCTCCTTTTGGTGTAACGAAGAAATGCAACATACAGGTTCTAGACAACCCGCCGGCTGACGAGGCGGGTGTGTCGGCTGCTGCCCTGGATGATGATTCGTTCCTGTTTTCGGCTCGGATTGCCACTTGGTCTCCAGAGGTGGCATTAGCGAGAGCGGGTTGGGTGAAGACCCCGAATGCCTGGATTCCTGACCCCCATGTCCCTTTACCAGGGGAAGGACTGAATCGACTGGGGGAACCTTTGAGTTTGCAGGCTCTGGAGGGAGTGCTGGTTTCAGAATCGGACCGGACCATTGCATCATTTCCGCCTGCAAGTACAGAGGCCAGGAGCCCTGTTTCGACTGTTCCTGTGTCTGATTTATGGTCTCCCTTATCGAGACAGGTTTCTCCAGCTTCTTTGGCTCCTGCGACGCCTGCTGCTGCTGTTTTGGAACCTCTGACTGTGACTTCTCTGCCAGGTCAGTGTCTTCAGACTGTAGGGGCCGATATGCTGGTTGGTTCTCTGGGCAATACAGTTCATAGACCTCCTCAGGCACATGCTGTAAAACCAGCCAGCTATGCCTCCCTCTTTAAATCTACAGATGTCCCTGTTAGGAAATGTTTTGTTGCACGTATCTATTATAAAGGGGGTATGGACCTTCCCCCAGATCGTAATTTTGTGGGTAAATCCTTAATTATTGACTCCTTGGGGATTCGACCCTCTGAGGTGTATGCATTCATCCACTCTTCTGGGGATCATAACTTTGATGTCTCTTTTCGTTCTGCAGCTTTATTAGATAAATTTTGGTCTGCATATTATGCTGCTCGTATAGACCCTATTTGGAAACATTTTGTGGTAATACCTATTACCAGACCAACTGCTAAAGTCATTGCAATTCTTTTTTCAAAATGAAGGAGTGAATGTACAGGATATTTTATATTGGTTGGAACAACGTTGTACAGTCAATGGGGTACCTCATGCATTGATTGATGATAATGGGTTTTGGACTGGAGGGTGAAAATTCAATGTGCAACTTAAAATGACTGAGGCTGGGATTCAACATCTCCTAATTGTTTCTATTTGGGGAGGGACCGTGGTATCCTGTTTTATCCAGGACAGCCACGTTCTTGTTATAGATGTGGTTCACTGTCTCATTTGAGCTCTGATTGTGACCAACTAAAATGTGCATCTTGTGGAATGTTGGGACATTCAGTTTTATCTTGCACTGTCCCTCCCACTTGTAACCTATGTGGTGAAGCTACTCATGTTTTTGTGGCTTGTCCTTGGGCAGCCCATAATACCTCTGATTATGCAGAACATGATTCTTATATAGCTAAGTCTTTCGCCTCTTCCCGACCCCCCCCGGATCAGGCCCTATTCCCAATACTAAGTCAAAGACTCCTTCTTTTTCGGCCTCCTTTGATGTCCCAGCTATCCCAAACCATCCGGATCCCTCAGAAGCTCCACCACCTAATGAGTTACTTCCCTCTCCTATTGATTCAGCTCCTACTCCTGTATGGTCTCCTCCTCTCCAGGCAAGTGAAGATTTGGAGACAGGGGAAGTTTTGGAGATCTCACCGCCAGTTGCTAGACGACTTCACTCCACCAAACAAGTGGAGGAAGTCTCTACACTTTCTGTCCCAGTATCTAATCCATATGAACCTTTGCAGAGTTGGGGTGATGCTATGGATGAGGAAGAGTTGGGGGACTCTTTTCCTTCTCCTATTCCTACAACTTCCTCTGCACCAATACCTCCGGTCGATAACTCTGGGATTACCCTGAAAAAGAAAACTGCTAGAACTAGGAGAAAGAAATGATCTGGTTCTTTTTGATGAGGTTTTTCCTTTTTCACTTTTTCATGTCTTCTGTACGTTTAGCTAGTCTCAATGTTAATAGCATTCGTTCACAGTATAAATGTACAGCTACTTTTTCAGCTTTACATAGTTTGGTTTATGAGGTTTATTTTTACAAGTTGTTAGGCTTTACACTACTGGGGAAGCTGCTACAGCCTCGAGAGATTGGGGTTTGGGGCCCTCATATTGGTCTCTAGGCCAGGACCTCTGTTCCGGCATTGGATATTGTTTTACCTCATCTGACTTTATTTTGCAGAAGCTAGTGGATTTAGTTCCTGGAAGAGTGTTATTGTTAGATCTTTTATGGTATGATTTGCCTTACCGGCTTATAAATATTTACGCTCCACAACAGAAAGCTGCTAGGGTTCAGCTTTTTCATTTAATTAAGCCTTATTTGTTTACTAATCGGATCATTTTATGGGGTGGAGACTTTAACTCTAGTTTAGATGTCCCTCCCACTAAAAAGGTTTACTGTGATACACAAGCTTTGTGTACCATTTTTAAAGAGATGAATTTGGCTGATGTATTTGCCCAGTCCTTGTTACCTACTTTTTCGAAAGGTAAATTAACCTCTAGGATAGATTTTTGGTTCTGTTCACGTACTATTGGGGAAGTTGCTGGTGTAATAGTACCTATGGCTACTTCAGATCATCATTTATTAGGGATATGGATTCATTTGGGGGAAAGTTTATCACAGGGGCCTGGAGTTTGGAGGGTTAATGCGTCCTTATTATTGGTTCCAGAGTTTCATCAAAGTTTTTTGGACTTGATTTCGGATCGCATTTCTGTGGTTGTTCTTTATGATTCCATGATTGATTGGTGGATTGATACTAAACTATATTTGGTGGCCTATTTTAAACACTATTCCAGATTGTTGGCTGATACTAGACATCATACCTCTAGGCTCCTACGAGCCGAATTGTTTTCATTATTTACTGAATCCCATTTATCTCATTCGGACTGTACTGCCCGTATAAAAGAGGTTAAAGCAGCCTTAACTAAAGTTCAGTATGACAGACAAAATCTATTGTTTTGAACAGAAATTTTGGACTTCTGGGAAGCAGTATCAATTTAACCCTTTTGACATTACTAGGGAGAAATTTTGTGGTAAACAGATGGTTCAACTTCTTGATGATCAAGGGCATATGGTTAAAGGGCAGCTGAACATTATGGAATGTGTTACTAAATTTGTGAAGCACACTTTTGAATATCCAGTCTCTGAATCTCCTGACATGTCGCTATTATTACAAGCATCGGATGTACCTACCCTGATGGCAATTCAGCAGCAAGAGCTTGTAGCACCTTTTACATTAGAAGAAGTGAAAGGAGTTATTTGTGGACTTAGAGATAAGGTGGCTCCAGGCTCTGATGGGTTGTCTGCTGAAATTTATAAATCTTTTTGGAAATTTATGCTGACCCAGTTATTAGCTGTATTCAACGCCTTTTTACATGAGGATCGTTTATCGGATCAAATGTACGAAGGTTTGATGCTGTTTCTTTATAAAAGGGTGACAAATCTGATTTAGGGAATTGGAGGCCAATCACCCTATTAAATACAGATTATAAATTTTTTCCAAATTACTGGGGAACAGGATTTCAATATTTTTGTCTTCTTTACTTTCACCATTTCAGTATTGCTCAGTTGCAGGTAGGTCCATCCAAGATGCTTTACTTTTAATAAGAGAATTATTTTCTCAGGGACAAAAGGGAGTTCTTCACGACTATTTACTTAACTTTGATCTCTCCAAAGCCTTTGATGGGGTATCTCAAGAATTTATATGGTTGACCCTCCGAGCTTATGGGTTTCCTCAGATTTTTATTAATTGGCTTACTTTATGTTATTCTTTAGCTTATGTTAGACCATATGTAAATGGGTGGATTGGTCACCCTGTTACATCTGGTCGGGAGTCTGCCAGGGTTGTCCTTGGGCCACTATTGTTTGTAATAGCTTTGGACCCCATGATTAGACTACTTTATAAATCCCCCAGACTTTTGGGTCTTTCAGGTCCAGATTACAGTACTCAGAAAGTAATCTGTTATGCCGATGATTTATGTGTTTTAGTGCCTACTGCACTGGTGGGTTGTTTATTATGTAAGGTTCTTCCAGTTTTTTTATCGGTTATTGGTTCCAGTTTAAATTTACGGAAAAGTGTGTGTTTTAACTTAGTTACATTTTTGGAGGGTAATTCCTCTATTGGGGGTATTCGTTTAGTGGATTCTCTGCATAAGTTATTGGGTATTTATTTTGGTATACCGGATGTGGCTATGTATAACTGGGAAATATGTCTGAATAAAGGTAGGGAAAAAGTGTGTAAGTGGAATAAATGGCTTCTGGGGAAGAAGAAACAGATTTTTTTGATTAAAACTTGCTTGTTGCCTTTGTTTTTACATGTAGCACATATTTTTCCTTTGCCTAGAAGTTTTTTTGTGCCCCTTTTGAGCCTTTTTTTCTCTTGTTTTTGGGGTACACGCCTCAACCCAGTTAAACGTAACATTTTGTTGAATGATTATCGGCTGGGAGGGGTTACTATGATACACCCGGTAATGTTTTTTTATTCTCTTTTTTTTTCTACCAATCTAAAGCCTTTAGTTATTAATTCACCACAGCTTTGGGTTCCTTTCATACGAATTTCACTTTCAGAGATTTTACAGGAATGGTTTTTAAGGAGTTTCATCCACAAAAATAAGAGGAAATATGTATTATCTCCAGATTGGGTCACGGTGTTTGACATGCTTAAGACATGGCATATTACGGTACCCATGATTAAGGAGTTTTCTCGGAAAAAATTGTATACCGTGATAGTAGAGTCACATTTTGTGGAAGAAGTTTTTCCAGAATTTATAATGACAGAAAAGGAACTGATCGGAAATCGCCTTGTTGATACACGTATTCCTGTGGCAATGTGGGATATTGCTTAGTTAGGGGTACATGGTAAAATTAACGTACGTGGAAACCACAAACATAAACAAGTGATGGATCGTTATTGCTTTCGGGCTTCTTGTACGGCCCTTACAGAGTCTATCTTTCATTTATATTTTTCTTGTCCTTTTATTTTACAGTTTTGGTTTCTGTGGCGTCGCCGGTTTTGGAATAAAGTTTGGCACAAGTGGGATCAGAGAGCTTTATTTTTTGGTTTATTTCTGGCTTCCTGGGTGGTTTGTAATTATAGTACTTTAAATATCATAGCGATTGTGATACTGTATTGGGTATGGCAGGTTAGGTGTTGTTTTTTATTTCAACAATGTTATCTTACTCCTGAGGAATTGTTTACGAAAGTGGTAGCCCATATTGATTGTATTAAGGAAGGAGAAAGGAAGCTTCTCAAATGGAATATCTGGGAACAATATTGGGACTTCTATTGAATCATTTCTCTATCCATTGTATATGTTTCGTTCCTACCAATTTAGTTCTGTTTCTTTGTTTTAGGATACCATGGGGAAATTTTGAGTTTCTCTTTTTTGAAAATTTTGTATGAACTTTCCTGATTTATTTGTTTCTTTTTTTCTGTATATTTATTTGTTGTATATATTATGATTTGAATAAACATACCCCTACTATTTTCAATAAGTGTCATGGGATCTTTAACATCCACCTGAACTACCAGCAGTCCAGGCAGATGGGACCTCGGTTTAACATCTCATCCGAAAGACGGCACCTCAGAAGTGCAGCACCCATCTCATGCTACACTACAGTGTCAGTACTAGGATATTAACCCAAGTGCCAGATGTTTTATTTTTTTTATTTTTTATTTAGTTTTTTGTTGACCGGGTAAGTGCACCAGACAAATCCTGCCTATTTTCAGGCACGACCCAGGGGAGTGGGATACAGATGAATGTCAATTGACCTTGAACCAGATTAAGCTGTTGGAGGTATTTTTAGTGAATGTGGGAACTGAACCCACAGCCCACTGATCTCCCGGCCTCAGAGGCGAGTGTGCTACCTAATGAGTCACTGACACTGCTGTGACACTCATCTACAGAATAGCATTGTCAAAAATGAATCTAAGGTTTACATAAACTGCAGAGTACAATTTTGCATTTAACATTGCACATTCAAAATTTAGAAATTCCTTTTCAAATGGAATCACCTTCAATTTGGTAGAATTTTGAAAATTCTACAGATTTCTGACAGAAAAGTGGAATTTGAAAATTCCGCACACCTCATAGAAAACTTTATTTGGCTCATGGGGAAACATAGGGCTCTGCTATAAATGAACTGTGCTTTGCTTTATGAGTACAGATACTTTAGCTAATAGAAAATGGAGACTCATCTTATGTCTTAGAAGGCATACAGTATGCATCATAATATTGTTACAGTAAATATAATGTCATTTGAATAGATATATCATCATACAAAATTAAATAACAAATCTTTCTTTTGTCTTGGTAAACTCAACTTTATCGACAGACCTACTGACATCTTCTAAAAGACCTACTACTACTACTACTATGACGACTCTGAATCGTACTACAACAGCTAGTACAACGCCACTCTCTACATCACATACATCAGGTATTGTAAAAAAATGTAGATAAAGATTTTTGTCTGTATGAGAAGTGCCCCTGTGGGGCTTTTTAGTGAGCACTGGTGATTGGGGCATGCCAAATCGCTGCAGGGCTATTTAATGAGAAATTGGAGGTCACTGGCATGCACCAGCCCTGTGGGGCTATTTAACAGGTACTGTGGGTTGGGGGCATGCTCCAGCCCTGCGGGGCTTTTTTGTACTGGGGAGGACATGGATAGCCCTGTAGGGCATTACCATGCTGTGTCTAGGTCAGGGCATTGAGTGGGGAAAGAAATAGCCCTGCTAGACTTTTGTGTTTTGTGGTAGGGGCAGTGTTGGGAGGGAGGGTAGCATACCATCAGGGAGATGGGTGGGCTGTGCATGCAGGCAACCTCGAGGGGCATAGGGACAGTTATGCCAGCTATATGCTGGTGTAACTTATGTTGACCATTTCCTCCCAGGGGTTGTTGGAGAATAGCACCCTAGGGAACTTTCCTGTTGACATTGCTGAATAGGGCACAGCTGCTGCCATAAACCCCCTAATGCCATATCACAAGGGGTTTAAGGAGTAACTGGTGGGGTAAGTCCACTTTGGTGCAAGCAGCCTGCTGCATGTCTCAGGCTACTTTCCAGAATACCGTATGTCACAGCTGCTGGTGTAACTTGCTACTTGAACAATTTTTTTTTTTTTTGTGCAAGTCAAGTTACACCAGACATAACGTTTTTGAGAATCGGGCCAAGGAATTTATGTATGAAGGTCCCACAAATCCACTATGCCTTGTAAAATCTTCCACAACATAGCTTTCCCAGCTGCCAGGAGATGCTCCAGAATACTACTGCCATCCACTCAGGCAGTCAAAATCCATCTTAAAATTCTTTGCCTTCGTAGTATTCTGGAGAACCCATTGTGAAAAATTACTTATGAACAATGATAGCAAGACTCAGTAAAGAGACATAACTTAACAACCAGAAGTGTAACTTGTAGTGAGCTGAAAGCAGCCTTTCTAACTACTGGGCAGCCAGACCAGAAGATAGAAAACACGGTAGTAGCATACTGGGTAGGCAGTACACTGAGTGGAAGAATGCAAGTCACCAGAAGAAAGAAGAAACACCAGTGAAGCTTCAAACCAGTTCAGCCTTGCCTCCTTCAGGCAACTTCAACCTCAGAAATCACTTCAGTCCAAGCAACTGTCACTCCCTCACTACAAAAAGATTGATCAGCTACACTGACCAAACAAAAGAGAGCCACTCAACTACTTGGTCTGTGCCATGCAAGAAAAATTGCAGTAAAAACAAATCGCACAGCACCAGGTTACAGTATATAAAATCTATCATTAACTACAAAAGTCACAATAAATACCTAGCAGAGTGTGCAGAAACAAAGTGCAATACTATTCCAGCTGGTGTGACCGACCAGGATTTATTTTCTTAGCTTGTGGTGTGTGGGGCTTCCTGCATTGTACTAGGGGAAGGGGGCATACAGAAGCCCTGTGGGTCTATTTAATGGATACTGGGGGTCAGGGGCATTCTCCAGGTCTGTTGGCTATTTAATGGGTACTGGAGTTCATGGGCATGCTGCAGCCCTTCAGGGTTTTATGGACAGAGGGATTATGGCATTGAGGGGCACTTGTGCCCTTTGCTCCCAGGGTTGCAGCGTAGGCAGACTCTTCAGGTATGCCCTTTGTTTGGCATACTTGTGTTTTTTGCAAGTCGCAGGATTTAGCTGCTGGAAAGAACAAACACAAAGCCACGAAACAGTAAAAGCAGTCTGGTGCACACAAACGAGCAGCCAGCCCATGAATGCTTGGAACAAAAAACAGAATTTGTGGCACTCTGACCAGATATAGGTACAAACATACAGACCCACAGTTGCAAAAATATGTACAAAGGAGTAAATCAGCACGTGTACATTTAATAAAGCGCCGGACACAATTAGCACGCTGAATGACCACCCAGTGCTTTGACTCTTCTCGAGTCTTCCTCAGAGGTGTGCCCAGAAGATTGGAAAAAACAAACTTATATACATATTACCATTGTGACATTACTTCACTAGCACTTTAGACCATATATATGCTTAAATGAAAACTTTATAATTAAACATTATTCAAAAAAATTTATACAAATTCAAAACGTATTTGTTATCATAGATGCTATTGTAAGAAGAAGCAGATATCAGTGGTGCTTAAATTTAACCTGAGAAGTAATTACAATAGTCACATGTGCAGCTAAAAAATGCTCTCTGTCAAAATGTTTTGGGGGATGCATAATCAACTTCAGCTAAATGTTAAATTTACTTAAACAATTACAAAGGTAAGGTAGGTAAGATAAAATTTATTTATATAAGGCACCCTTCCTGAGCTCAGGGCGCCTTTATAAAATTTCCACATAACAATATTAAAATCCATAATAATTAAAACACCTTATTCATGGCAGACATTATATTTCCAGGAATGCTTGTTTGAATAAAAAAGTTGTCAAATCCATTTTAAACCCTTTGACAGTCAGGCTATCACGTATCTGACAAGGTAGAGAATTCCACAGTGTAGGTGCCATAAAGGCAAAAGTTCTTCCATCAGATGTTTTCAAGGTTACCCTGGAAATCTCTAGCAATCCCTCACCAGAGGATTGGAGGGAATGGAAGGGACAGTAAGAAACCAGGAGCTCTTTCAGGTAGTGGGGTCCCAACCCATGTAGGGCCTTACAGGTCAGCAATGCTACCTTGAAGGTGATCCGCCACTGTACAGGCAGCCAGTGCAGTTCACGCAGCACAGGTGTTGTATGGTTGGATCTAGGGCAGTTATATGGTTGGATCTAGGGCTTCCAGTCAACAACCTGGCCGGCGCATTCTGCACCAGCTGCAGGCGGCAGATATCCACCCCCTGCAGCCCTAGATAAATGGCATTGCTGTAATCAAGATGACTGGCAACTAAGGCGTGGACCAGGATAGGAATATCTTCAAGAGGAACCAGGTGTTTCACCCATGCTATATTCCTTAGTTGTAAAAAGGATGATTTGACTACGGCTGACACCTGTGCCCTCAGGGTCAGGCCCTCATCAAATTTAATACCAAGGTTACACACCTAGCAAGCTGCCATAAGCGGGTCCCCCCCAGAAATAAACCTAAGGGTTTCCCTGCCCATGAGCTTAACATCCTCATCCCTGGCTCCACTACCATACCTCTGTTTTTCCTGAGTTCAGCCTATGCCAACTGGTACTCATCCAGCTTCCAGTTCTGTATCTCCAGCAGGCAGCTGTTAAACAGTGTGATTGAATAGGACTCCTGCTTGGGCACAAAAGACAGCTACAGCTGAGAGTCATCAGCATAGCAATGAAAACTCAGCCCAAACCATCTTATAATGCCCCCAATGGGAGCATATACACCTCAAATAACATGGGGGACAACACTGAACCCTGTGGCACCCCACAGGGCAGGCAGTGAGAGGCTGAGGAATAAATTCCCGATGCTACTCTCTGAGTCCTGCCCTGAAGGAAAGATTGAAACCAACTGTGGATCACCCTTCTCAGTCCACAGAGAAACCACAGGTGCTCAAGCAGCACACCATGATCTACGGTGTCAAATGCTGCTGAGAGATCAAGGAGAACCAAGATGGAATGAGCTGTCTGATCTCTTGCCATCAGGAGATCATTCAGTGCCTGTACAAGAGCTGTCTCAGTGCTAACACCTATACTCCCACAATAAAAGGATTCAGTCTCTGGAAGGGTACATTTTCCTTCTTCAAAATAATGGGGGAACCAGTTGGCTCCAAACCATATTTCATTACCAGCTTAGTAGTCTGGATACAGAGAACAGAGTGTACCATTAAAATGCTCTGAAAAAAGGAAAGAAAAAACATGTAAGCAAAATTGTATATACAGTACAAACAAAATATATATTACTATGCAGGGCAGCATTTAAACAAAGTGAAAGATACAGATTGCAGCCAGAGAGTTATATATGTTTGTCAGGAGTCTAAAGTATAAAACAGTTAATACTGCTAAATTAATGTGTTTCCACCCTTTGTATGTTTTATTTTTTGAGAAATGGTTTCAGATCCCATCTCTCGTTTAAGCCTCCAGGTTTCACACTCTTTAGTTTAAAGATCCATTTACTTACTTTTTCTAAAAGAAAATTTGCCCTATCACCACAAAATTCAAGTAGTGATATCCAGTCGATCTCCATACTATCTGATTCTTCTTACAGTAGCATCTATGATTACAAATAAGTTTTGAATTTGTATGAATTTTTTGCAATAATGTTTAATTATAAAGTTTTCATTTAAGCATATATATGGTTTAAAGTGCTGCTGAAGTGACGTCACAATGGTAATATGTATATAAGTTTGTTTTTTCCTGTCTCCTGGACACACCCCTGAGGAAGACTCGTGAGGAGTTGAAGCACTGGGTGGTCAGTCGGTGTGCTAATTGTGTCCAGAGCTTTATTAAAAGTACACTTGCTGATTTACTACTCTGTGCATATTTTTGCAACTGTGGGTCTGTACATTTGTGCCTACATCTGGTCAGAGTGCCACGAATTCTGTTTTTTGTTCTTAGCTGCTGGGACCCTGTCCTTTATAGAATCCGGCACAGTGTCATTGGTGCAACTGCACCCCTTGCATGTCGTAACTTGTGACATGCATAAAGGGGCTTATAGAATATGGCCCCTTGTTTCTGTCCTTGTTTTGTTCTGTGTTTTTTGTGATTTTTTGTGGCTTAGTTGAACCTCAATGAAACATAACGAAGGCCATGCTCATAATTGTGCACGTAGAAAGATGTCAGCGTCGGCTCCCTTTAACCTTCACGGCCATACCTGGCCACATGGATCTGCACATTAAACCAAACCTTTGTTATTAAACTTGTCAAGGTATCTGGACTTAAAGCTGGTAAGTGTCTGATTTTGTTTAAGTCACTCTCTGTAAGAGCAGAGTGGTGGCAGCATGGGCCTTCTGTTCTTTCCTTATTATTTTTAACTCAGGTAGAGGTAAGAAAATTGTGTGAGGATGAGAAGCTATGGTTTCTGATGAGACCAATGTTGCAGCTGACTGATTAGCTATTGAGAAGTCTGTAAAGGCCATTGTGGATATAGAAGTAGCCAGAAACAGGGTAGTACTCTCCTGCTGCTGTGCATACTTCTACGTACAATTGCTGAAGAGTATTGCAGAGGTCCTATACTGAGCCATCACATCTATTCAAGATAATGGACCAATTCTACAAGAGATAAGCCTGGCATAACAGCACTTGCACCAAACAGAATGGCACAAGTAGCAATTTATGCCAGTAGTTGCAACTTGTGGGATTCTGCAATGTGGCCTGCGACATGCCGCAGGCCACTTGTGCCACAGAGCAGTTACTGCAGCTGTTGCACTATAAACCCCCTGTTACATGGTGCTAGGAGGCATACGGCAGCTGTTGTGCCCTATTCTAATAGGGCAGTAACAATGTCCCCAGTGTCAGATTCTACAAGAACCTCAGGAGGAGAACCATGAAAGTAAGTTACATGAGCATTTAGCTGGCGTAACTGTACATACATCCTCCAGGAATTCTGTAGACCCACTGCACCCACTCCAGGCTGTGCACCCCATGCCCAGAACACCACCGTCAGTCCCCCACAAGGCAGTCCACAACCTCTACTGCCCCAGATCCTCCAGAGCAGAGGTGCCCAGCTGGGCATCATGCATCACCAGCCCCCAGAGCCCCCAAACCCTAAATGCCCTGCAAGGCATCCCCCACACTACATGGCCCTGAACTCCATGCTACAATCAGCCCCACTGGGCAGCTGTATCTCCCCCATCCATGCCCTGACCCGATGGTTCACACCAAATGGTGTAAAAGTAGAAGCCCCAAGATCCCTGGTAGTCTAGTGGTCCCCCCTGTGCCACCCAACAGTACCAGTCCACCCACATCCCTCACCCATCTCCAGCTGACAACTGGCACAGTCCACCTCTCACCTCCACAGCCAGCCATCTACTGAGCTCCACAGAACTGCTTGCTCTAGAGACATGCTCAGAAATGAATGGTATTCATTCATTTCTGGGCTCATCTATACAGTAAACACTCCTGAAGCTCAGTTGGTGACTGGCTGTGGAGGTGAGAATGAACTTTCCAGTCACTGGCTGGGGATGGGTGGGGTGGATGGGGGTGGACTGGCACTGCTGGGTGGGGAGGATGGGGGTTCACTAGACTACCAGGGATCTCAGGGGTTCTACTTTTACACCATTTGCAGCAAACCATCAGGTCAGGGCATGGATCAGTGGGGACATATCTGCCTGTGAGGCTTGGGGTGGCGCTTACGCTTGCTTGGGGGGTGCAACTTGTGACATGCCCCTCAGGTATGCCCTTAGGTTGGCATACCTTTCTGTATGTCGCAAGTCACTGGACTTAGCCATGGAGACACTTTCCTTTCCAGAACAGGGCACAGGGTCCATGTTGCAATAGTGTTTGGTGCAAGTCACCTTTGGCGGCGACTTGTGCAAGCTTCTAGAACTAGGCATAATGTTTTTAGAAGCAGCTCAATTTGAAATGTGTTTTATTGCCCAGTTTCTCTATTTACCAGTGATTATCTGTAGCCAGTAATTTTCTGTAGTGCTGAGTTGTTCTGAGGTAACATTTAAGAAATGGGAGTTCTCTTTATCTTTCTTTCTTTCTTTCTTTCTTTCTTTCTTTCTTTCTTTCTTTCTTTCTTTCTTTCTTTCTTTCTTTCTTCCTTCCTTCCTTCCTTCCTTCCTTCCTTCCTTCTTTCCTTCCTTTCTTTCTTTCTTTCTTTCTTTCTTTCGCAGGTGTGTCATTTTTGGGAAACATTGTGTTACAACTTTCCTTGGTTAGGAGTTTAGATTTAATGGTAACATCTGACATTTTTTACATGTTGCTCAGTTTGCTGCCACACACTTCATGGGTACAAACAATAGGTTTGGCAGGTGCACATGTGGCACCTTGCTGAGAGACTGGAATGGAAGACAGTACTCCTGGTGGGGGGACTTGATTTAGGTGGGCATTTTTGTCTGGTAAATAGCCATCTTAACACATCTCTCAGTCAGAATTATCTACCTGCTTTGCCCATTTTCTAAAACAGTTATAGTCATTATGCCAGCAATATAATTCCATTTGCCGTTCTGCACCGACCCTGATCACGCGCAGCTCGTCAAGAGCTACCCTAGTTATTCCTAGAGCCAGGACCTCTCAAGGTCAGAGGGCATTCCCCTACCGTGCACCCCACTGGTATAACTCCCTTCCTGCCAGTGTCTCAAACTCACTAACCTTAGCTTGCTTTAAGCCCAGGCTCAGAAACTTCCTGCTTAGCTCTCGCAAATGCAACTGCCGCTAGCCTAGTGTAAAAAATAAATAAAAATATATACTCTGTTTGACAATGCTCACTGAGCGGCTCCCCCCCTTCCTTTCCCTACTAATTCCTCCTCCCCTATCTCCCTCCCTTCTACCCCACCAGCTCTCCCCCGACCATAAGTTTTCCACCTTTTGTTATCTTTTGCTTCGTTGGAGATTGTATTCTATTGTAACAAAATTGTAATTGAACTGTAACTTTTTTGTTTGTAAGTACTGTGTCCCTTGTACTACTGTTCTGATGTCCTCTTTGTGACAAGGTACCTTTGTAAATGAGCATCTGGCTCAAAGGTTTCTAAACTGATGTTTAACTAAATAAATAAATAATAAATCAAAGAAACATAAACATTACATGGCAAAACAGTACAATAAGGAACATGCAATAGATACAAACTGAGCTTGGATATTATTGGGGAAATTATACCAAGAGGCATAACGGGGAAGAACTATATGGTAAGGGCTATATGAGTGAGGGGGAAGCAGGTCATGTAAGGTATGGGCTTATGGACAGCTGCAGATAGGCATGGAAAAGTCATTAAAAGCTAAAATTCTTCAGGTGGAAGCTACCTCTAACTGAAAGCTGAAATACTGAACTTCAAATCAGCAGGAAAGACAGTCTTGCTCACAGCAGAGGGAATTGTACCTTACTTTACATATTACAGTTGTCATATTCAGTATGACCCACATTGGATATGGGCAAGGAAGAAGTGGAATCTGGCACAAGAGTGCTGGACTTCAGGAGGGCCGACTTTGGGAGGATGGGGAAGTGGTAAAAAGGTACCTGGCCGTTACTGAATCTAGTATGGACACTAACCAGAGGTGGGAGCTCATAAAGCTGGGGATAGTGGAGGTAACCAAAACCTGCTGCAAGGGCCAGAGCAAGAAGGCTAGGGTTAAGAAACCAAGCTGATTGAGCAAGGAGGTCATGGAAAAGGTAAGGAGGAAAATAGCTGCCTTTAGGAAGTACAAGAAAACAGGGAGGGGGAGGACAGGGAGGAGTACTTGATGGAATCGAAGGAGATGACAAGGGCAGTAATGGGGAGCTAAGGCATCTACGGAACTAAGGCAGGCACAAGGCATTAAGAAGGGGGAGAAGGACTTCTTTAGGTACATCAGGGAGAAAGGAGCTGTAAGGACCACATAGTAAGGATTAGTAAGGAGAGGGGTTGGGTGGAAGCAGGGTGCAATAAGGCAGAAGCACTAAATGAGTACTTCTGCTCCGTACTTACTAAAGAGAAGAGGCGGTGACACCCGGGGGGGAGAAATGGTAGAAACAGGGGGTAGGGGGTGACAGATGGGGAAATCATGGAAGGCACAGCTCAGGAGGGTTTGAAGGCACTGAGGGTGGATAAGGTGCCAGGCCCAGATGGCATCCACCACAGGGTACTGAAGGAGATGGCAAAGGTCCTTGCAGGACCTTTGGCAGACCTATTTAATGCCTCACTACATTTGGGGTGTGTACCTCAGGACTGGAGGATGGCTCATGAGGTGCCCCTCCATAAGAGTGACCCAAAGGATGAACCGGGAAACTACAGACCAGTGACCCTCACATCCATAGTGGGTAAGCTAATGGAGACTATTCTGAAGGAAAGGCTAGTGGCCCTCCTAGAGGCCAAAGGACTACAGGACAGCAGACAGCCTGGCTTCATATGTGGCAGATCCTGCCAAACCAACCTGGTGGAGTTCAGTGACTGGCTAACTAGGCAACTGGAGAGGGGCCATACAGTGGATGTCCTGTATCTGGGCTTCAGTAAGGCATTCGACTTGGTGCCGCATGGAAGGCTGGGAAATAAGTTAGTAGGCACGGGGCAGGTGCATAGCTGGTGAGATGGGTAGGGAACTGGCTTCAGGGAAGCCAACAGAGGGTGGTGGTGGGTGGGAAGCCCTCAGACCCAAGGTTAATGATAAGCAGTGTCCCACAGGGCTCGGTATTGGGACCAGTGTTGTTTAGGATATTCATTGCAGCTATATCATTGGACATTAACAGCAAGATCAGTCTGTTTGTTGATGATACCAAGATAGGAGCAGTGGTAGATGACCTAGGGGGATGGCAGGGGTTGCAGGATGATCTGGCAAAGCTTGAAACCTGGTCAGACACCTGGCAACTGGGGTTTAATGCCAAGAAGTGCATGGTGCAGCATTTTGGGATGAAGAACCCAAGGAGGAGTTACCAGCTAGGGGGAGTACAGCTAGCCCAGACAGAGGAGGAGAAGGATCTGGGGGTGCTCATTACAGGGTCAATGAACAACTCGGCACAATGTAGGAAGGCAGCTGCAAAGGCCAAAAATATGCTGGGTTGTATTGCTAGGGGTATATCCTCGAGGAGGGAGGAGGTGATTCTGCCACTGTATAGGTCATTAGTTAGACCGCACCTCGAGTACTGCTTGCAGTACTGGCGCCCGTATCTGAAGAGAGACATTATGTTACTGGAGGGGGTGCAGCGCAGGGTGACAAAAATGATCAAGGGGCTGGGGGACTTATCATACGAGAGGAGGCTGAGGGAGTTGAACATGTGCTCACTGGAGGAGATGAGGGATGGGGGACATGATTGAAGCCTTTAAGTACATAAAAGGAATAAACAAGACAGGTACAGAGGGGCTGTTCAAAGTAAGGGAGGGGAGGGACACCAGGGACCATGATATGAAACTGGAGGGAGGAAGACTCAGGAGGGAGATGAGCAGACACTTTTTTTACAGAGAGGGTGGTGGCTGAGTGGAATGTGTTACCTGCAGAAGTGGTATCCAGTAGAACAGTGGACTGCTTCAAAAGGGGATGGGACAGGACAAGGACAAGGGTCAGTGAAAGAGAAGGTTGGAAGGGAGGGGCAGCTGCAGAATAAGGAGTGCTAGCTGCACATTTGAGCAGACTTGATAGACCTGTAGGCCTTTATCTGCTGGCAAATTTCATATGTTCGTATGTTCATATTGTGCTTTTTAGTGAAGGGGCTTGCAATGCTGCTTTGGAGATTGGGAGTTTAAACTCAGAGGGATTGAAATACTGTTTACTGGGTCTTTCCTTGTGCACAGCTGACTTGTTTTGGGGCTGATTTCTTTCAGAGGACAAATCACCAGGCTGTATTGGGGGCTGTGGAGGTTTACCCCAGTTTGACGCAGCTGTTTGTTTTTTTCTGTTTGTTTAGCAGGGTATTTTCTCTGTTAAATTGTTGTGTAAGTTGTCTTGCTGACAGGAAGGTCAACATTCATCATAGTGGTGGGTTAGAGCTTTTTAGCTGAATGCTTAGACAGGGCACGGTTTGGGCCCAAACCCCCCTTCTCCTCATCCCACTCACCCCTGGTACCATTTCCTTTATACCAGGAGTTCTGGCATCATTTTCTTAAGAAGGCAAAGTGCATACTACTGTCATATCCTTTCCAGAACACTGCAATGACAATATAAGTGTACACATAATATAACATCTACATATATATATATATATATATATATATATATAAAATGGTAGCACAGCAGTGCTACCATAGTTAGGGTTGAGGAGCTATTTCAGGGTTAAAGGGTCAAATTTTGCACCTTAATAACTTTGCCACCGTTCAACAGATTTGCCTGAAATTTGGTATGCTTGACTGGGCATGAGACATCTTGGGATCAACCATGTTTTGTACCAGTTGAGTATACGGCTGCTGAGTTATTAAGCACCAATGAAATGTGCGTTTATGCTTTTTTGTGAATTCTTTGCTCTCCACCTCCAGTTTGCATGGTTTGCGCGACCAGTCTGAAAACTTCAGAGAACATGTGGCCAGAGTCCCCGACGTGCCTTTTGAAGATTTTGTGAAAAAATATTGAACTGTTCACAAGTTATTCAAAAAACCAGTTCCCATTATGTCAATGGGAAAAGTTAACAAAAAGTTCAACACTTTCGTAAATGTACTTTCTAGTGTCACAAATGGCCCTAATAGTGTCGCAGATCCACCATTTTGTTTTCAGTTGGTGATCAGAAAAATGCTTGGCATATAAATGTGGAACCATCTAGGGACACGATTCTTTTTTTTGTTCACCTAGTCGGAGCCTGAGGATGCTATCTATGTCTTTATCTTGGGATTAAACACCCTAGAAATATGTTTTTCAAAGTTCTGGAAAATGTACTTTTGCAAAGTACTTTCTTGCTCATGACACTTTTGCAAATCTGTGTGAAAGCTTTCACAATTCACGAAAGTACTTTGCAACACTATGGCCAAAATTACTGGAGTTCTTTGCCACCTTGCTGCAAAAGAACGGTTAGGTCTTTTGGCCAGAAATTTGGAAGAAAAGCAGCCAACATCCCACAGATGTGCCATTCAGTATTTTGGTGAAAACATTTTACAGGACGGCAAAGTTACGGCACTCCAAATTTGACATTTTTTCCAGTAGGATAACATTACGGCGTCCGCCGCATTACAGGAATCTTTGCCGCCCTGCTGCAAAATAAAGGTTTGGTCTTTTGGGCAGAAATTTTGAGCGAAGGCAGCTAACATCTCACAGATGTGCTTTTGGTGGTTTGGTGACAAAATATTTCATGAATGCAAAGTTACGGTACTGCAAAATTGACACTTTTTTCCCATAGACTAACATTGTGGCATCCGCTGCAAGATAGGAATTCTTTGTCACCCTGCTGCAAAATAACGGTTTGGTCTTTTAGACTGAAAGTTGGAAGGAAGAAAGCCAACATCCTACAGGTGTGCTTTTTGGTGGTTTGGTGAAAAAATATTGCAGGGATGCAAAGTTATGGCACTCCGAACTTCTCTTTTTTCCCCATAGGATAACATTACGTTGTTCGCCGTGCTTTTCAGGGCCCATATCTCAGAAACGGTGCGAGATACGTACTTTTTGTCAAAAAAAGTACAAAACTAGCCAGGAAAGTCATAAATCATATGACTTTTAAATTTTTTTCTATGTCTTACGGTTCCTGACTTATAAGCAATTTAGTATTCCTACTCCTCATTTTCTGCTCCGAGACCCATTATTATGCATACATTCTTTGTACTCACTGTCTTTCTCTATGCAGCTTTTGGGAAAAATCAGCCTATGCACTTACATTACTGTTACCCTTATCACTTCTGCTTGCAGTTCCACACCCATTTCACTTACCGTTCCCGTCTACGCCACCATGTACGTTACCCTTTGTGTTTACATTTGTGCCTGCGTTTGCATTATTTTAATAATTTGTCTCTACAGTACTGTTTATCTTTGTGTTTCACTTTGTTTCACCATGTGCATTACCATTTGCGTTTGCAGGCACCATGTTACTATGTGACAAGACATCACGTGGCGGGAGAGGGCCCTGCGCTCCAGCCGCAACATTACATTCAATATTTCTCATTATCATTCTCAGAAAGAAGGGAAATTACAGGCAAAAACTCCATTTAATGCATCAGTTAAGTTTGTTCCACAGTGACAAAAGCAAGGAAATTCAATGTTAGGGTTGAAACCCCCATTGCACCCCTCCAGCCCACCCCCCCAACTGGCATCAGGGTGTGCGTTGGGGTCATCGGCCCTAACTCTCACCCCATTCTCCTATTCCTCAGCTTCTTTCCACATGTAATGGGTTGAGAGTTAGGGCCGAGGACCCCAATGCATTTTCTTGATAAAAAGTCCGTATCTCGCACGGTTTCCGAGATATGGGCCCTGAAAGGCATGGCAAATGCCATAATGTTATCCTATGGGGAAAAAAGAGAAGTTCAGAGAGCCATAACTTTGGCTCCCTGTAATATTTTTTCACCAAGCCACAAAAAAGCACATGTGTGCGATGTTGGCTGTGTTCCCTCAAAATTTCAGCCCAAAAGACCAAACCATTATTTTGCAGCAGGGCGTCAAAGGATTCCTGTAATGCGTGGGATGCCGTAATGTTATCCTATGGGAAAAAGCATCAAATTTGGAGTGCCGTAACATTCCCGCCATGTAATATTTTTTCCACAAAATACTGAAAGGCACTTCTGTGAGATGTCATCTGCGTTCTCTCCAAATTTCAGGCCAAAACACCAAACTGTTATTTTGCAGCAGGGTGCCAAAGAATTGCTGTCATTTTCCCACAGCCTAGAAATGTACTGCTGAAGTTTGAGAAAGCTTTCACAAATTCATTTGACAGAGTCACAAGTGCGACCATACTTTGTGAAAGTACTTTTTCCAGAAATTGGAAAACATGTTTCTGGGGTGTTTTACCCCAAAATAAAGACATGACTAGCATTCTGAGGGTCTGACTAGGTGAATACAGAAAGAATTAGGTTGCTAGAGGGTTCCAATTTTAAATGCCAAGCATTTTTCTGATCACTAACTGAAAACAAAATGGTGGATTTGTGACAGTAAAAGGGCCATTTGCAAAAGTAAAAACTGCCTTTGCGACACTGTCAAACTTTTTGTTAACTTTTCCCACTGACTTATAATGGGAACTTGTTTTTTGAATAACTTTTGGACCGTTTAATATTTTTTCACAAAATCTTCAAAAGGCACATTGGGGACCCTGGCCGCACGTTCCCTGAAGATTTCTGACTGGTTGCACAAGCTGTGCAACCTGTAGAGATGACTGTAAAATTCCAGAAAAGCATAAATGTGTGTGCTGATCATGCTTAATAACTCCACAGCCGTAAATGTGACCAGTACGAAACATGGCAGATCCCAAAGTGTATGGGTCTTGATCGTGTATTCCAAATTTCAGTCAAATCTGTCAAATAATTGCAAAGTTATTAAGGTGCAAAATTTTGGGTTTAATATGTAAATGGCTCCTCAACCCTAACTATAGTGGCACTACTGTGCCACTATTATATATATATATATATATATATATATATATATATATATAAACAAAACAATGACTAAAAAAAAACCTTACACAGGATAAACAGGAAGGTAGACAGATAAGTGGGGAGAAGTGCAATGTACTGGCTGTGGGACATCAGTCTTCTGGGAGTCTTTCTGGAGGCTGAGATGTTGCCATATTTGCAGGCAACTCTCTGTCCTGAGAAGGAGGTTGCCCATCTTCAGACCACACTGGACAGTAGTAAGGAAACCTCTCCCATCCAGGGAGTACCAGGGCCACCACTACTACCTCAGAGATTGTCAAGAAAGTGCAGCAGTTGGACCACAGTGGGCTCAGAGAGGGTGAGAGTGCTGGAACAGAGACACACAGGGACAGCTTAATCTGGTTCAAGGTCAGTTGGCATTCATCTGTACCCACCTCCCCTGGGTCGTGCCTGAAAATAAGCAGGATTTGTCTAGTGCACTTACCCAGTCAACAAAAACTAACTAACTAACTAACTGACACCCAGTCAATTGTACCACTCCACAATCCATACACCATTCCGATGGAGCATAGTTCCCTTATGGATGCACCTGCAGAGGAGACTAAGGAGGTTGCGGACAACTGTTGCAAGGGAGCCCCACAGGAAGGAAGCAGAGGACACCATAGAGGAAGGAAGCAGCTCATGGTGGGAGACTCAGTTACTAGGGGGATAGAACTGGGGGGAAGCAGGGAATCTAAAGTAAGGTGCCTGCCTGGTGCCATGGCATGGAGGGACAGGAAGCACATCCTCAGGATCATAAGAACAGCTGCACTGGAAACTAAGCTGGATGTCATTGTCCACCTAGGAATGAATGCCTTGATTTCAACATGAGATTAGAGCAGTGCAGGAGGAGTTTATGGAGTAATGCAGGGGTCTTAGGCAAGTAGCACACACAATATCCTTCTCAGAGGTGCTGCTTGTCTATGGCAAGGGTGAGGCGAAGGTACTTTTCACCATGCTATTCAGTGAATGGTTTAAAAATGGTGCAGAGCACAGGGGTTTGGCTTCACTGGGGATTGAGGTTCCACCTGGAGGGATACCAGTCTATACTGGTAGAATGGTTTGCAACTGTCCAGGAAGGGAACAAGTCTTCTGGCCGATCAGTTTAAATGCTTCACTGGCAAGCTTTTAAACTAGTCAAGGGGGGGGAGGCATTGATAAGCAGCAGGAAATTCCCAGCCTCCCCCTACAAAACAGGATACTAAGTGAGGTTAAGACCAAGGAAGAAAGGTCAGTAGGGAGCAGGATGGGGTAAATGGAGAAAGCAAAGTCAATGAGGACAGGGATACAAGAGATAATGCCAACAAAAAATGGAGAGCAATGAGTACCAATGCCCGTAGTCTGGCTAACAAGCTACCTGAATTAGTGGCCTTGATGGAGGATGAACATCTGGTTATTGTGGCAGTGAGAGAAACACGGTACACACAAAACCATGACTGGGATGTAAACATACCAGGATATACTATCTACAGGAGGGACGGGGGGGGGGTAAAAGAGGAGGAGGAGTAGATCTCTACATAAGGGAAGGAATCAAAGAAACAGAACAAAAGGGTAAACAGGGAGGAAAGGAAGCACTGTGGGTCAATTTGGAGGCTGGCAATGGCACAATAATCTGCAAAGGGGATGTATAGAAACTCTCATCTCAGGGGGAGGAAAAGGAAAAGAAAATGATAGAAAGTATCCTTAGAATGGCAGAAAAAGGGGAGATATTGCTAATGGGGGATCTGAATATGCCAGGTGTTAACTGGAGTGCATTTACAGCAGCCACTTCTAAGAGTGGGATCATTCTAGATGCCCTACAGGGAGCTTGCCTTAGATAACTAGTATTTGAACACACTTTAGAGGAAGCACTCTTAGATCTGGTACTCTCAAATGGAGATGGCAAGAGGATCAGAGATTTTGAAGTGGGTAGCCATCATTGAACTAGTGACCATCTAACAGTATGGTTCATAATAAACACAACAGTTGAGTCTAGCCATCAAAAGGCAAATGTACTGGACTTCAGGAGGGCTGACATTGCCAAAATGGGTAAGTGCCTAAGGAATGCAGTAGCAAATGGGCAGGAAGGAGGGGTGGAAAAACAATGAGGGATAATCAAGCCTGTCATCATAGAGACAACACGCCTTCGTTTAAAGCAAATAAACAAAATGAAACGATGTAAGAAACCACTATGGTTCTCAAAAGAGGTGGTGGATAAGATTAGGGAGAAAAAAAACATTCAGGAAGTACAAAGAATCACAGAAGGAGCAGGACAGATAATTGTATCAGTTAAAGCAAAAGGAAGCAGGGAAGGCAGTCAAAACAGCAAAGGTCTAAACCGAGGAAAATATATCCAACTCAGTTAAGAAGGGGGATAAAACCTTTTATAGGTACATCAGGGAGTGAGGGAAGACCAAGGGAGGGATAGTGAGGCTTAATAAAAGGGACAGTGTTGGCAGAGGGTGACTGCGAAAAGGCAGATATACTAAACAAATATTTTTGCTCAGTATTCACAAATGAAGAGGGGGGGTACCTAAGTCAAACAATATAAACACTCTGGATATGGGGGTTGATATCAGCTCATTCACAGAAGAAAGGGCTCTGAAAGAACTCTTAAAACTGAAGGTGACAAAGCAATGTGCCTGATGGGATTTTTCCAAGAATTCTAAAAGAACTAAGGGTAGAACTAGTGACACCACTGACTACCCTCTTTAACAAATCATGGGAGGATGGGGTAGTACCTGAGAAGTGGAGAAGAGCAGATGTTATTCCACTTCACAAAAGTGGGAGCAGGGGAGAAGCAGGAAACTACAGACCTGTTAGTTTAAACTCAGTGATTAGGAAAATGATGGAATCACTTCTGAAGGAAAGAATTATTCAGTACCTAGAGGCCAGAAGGGTACAGGACCCAAGGCAGCATGGATTCACAGTGGGAAGGCCATGTCAGACAAATCTAATAGATTCCTTTGACTGGGTGACCAAAGTAATAGATCAGGAAGGGGCTGTGGACATGGCCTACCTAGATTTTAGCAAGGTATTTGACTCAGTCCCACACAAAATATTAATATACAAGTTGGCCAGCCTGGGAGTAGGTCCCAAGATGGTAGTCTGGGAAAAGAATTGGCTGGAGAACAGGACACAGGATAGTAGTAAATGGAGTCCACTCTGAAGAAAGGGGGGTTACTAGTGGGGTACCGCAGGGTTCAGTACTAGGACCAGTTATCTTTAATGTCTTTATAAGTGACATTACAGAGGGACTGGAAGGAAACATATGTCTCTTTGCAGATGACACAAAGATCTGCAACAGGGTAGATACGAAATTTGGTGTGGAAAGGATGAGAAGGGACTTGGCAAGGCTGGAGGAATGGTCAAATGCAATGCACCTGGAAAACAAAAACCCAGGGGAAGAGTACACAATGGGGATGAGATACTGACAACACCAAAAATGGATTGGAACCTGGGGTGCTCATATCAGATGACCTAAAGGTGGGCAAGCAATGTGAGAGGGCAGTAAGGAAGATTGGGGGAATACTGGGATGCGCAGGGAGAGGCTTCACCAGTAGAAAACAGGAAGTTACTGGCCCTCTGTACAGACAGTTGGTAAGATCACATCTGGAGTACTGTGTACAGTTCTGGAGACCCCATCTCTGCAAACACATAGACAGGGTGGAGGCTGTCCAGAGGACGACAACCAAAATTGTTCAGGATCTGTGCCAGAAGACGTATGAGAAAAGACTAAAAGAGCTTAAGATGTATAGCCTCAAGGAAAGGAGGAGAGGTGGGTTATGATAGAAACTTTCAAATACCTCAAGGGAATCAACAAAGTCCAAAAGGGTAGCATCTTTCAGAAAAAGAGATGTGCAAGAATGACTGGGCACAATTTGAAGATAGAGGGGGACGGCTCAGAGGTAATGTGAGGAAGTATTTCTTCACAGAGAGGGTTGTGGATGCATGGAACAGCCTTCCTGAAGAGGTTGTAGAGTCAAAAACAGTGGGGGAATTCAAGAATGCATGGGACAGACATAAGGCAATTCTAGTGGGGGGTAGGAGGAAGTAGGCTGTTGGTTAACTAGGATCTGCAGCTTATCCGTTAGGAAGGGAAATGGACAGACTAAGTGGGCCAAGCGGTCCTTATCTGCCATCAATTTCTATGTTTCTATGTTTCTGTGTTTCTAAGTTTCTATGTTTCTATCTTTCTTAGACCAAAGCATCCTTGTCAGTGGTTACCCTTCTCTGAACAAACACACTATACTATTTTTAGGTGCTTAGTCAGCAACTTTCATTATTACACAGATATTTTAAATACATTTACTTAACACTTTACCATACCAGTTTTATTTTATCTTTTTAATTGTAGACATGTGCCAATCCATACGTGAGCCTTATTGTGGCTTCTACGTGCACATCCAGGATTCACCTCCACATATAAGTGCACACACAGACCTTTCCCCAACTTGTTCTGACCACTGATCCACTAGGCCACCTCTTTTTTTCTCTCCTTTCCTTTCCCTCCTCCTGCCACACCTTCCCATTCCCTCCACCTCATTCTCTATTTTCTTTATTCTGCTGTCCCCCTTTACACTCCAAAAAAACTTGGGCAGGTAGTAGGGCCGAATGTCTATTGTAGAAACAAAAGCAGATCTTACTTTTCCCAAGACAATTAAAGCTTTCATATCAAGTGAGATTTTTCCACTCAAACCTTACCTTTCCCTGCTGTCTCTGCCCACCTTCAAACCAATTCTTTTCAAATGATCCCACACTTATTTTTCCCTACCCTTTTTCCTCCCATCCTCCCACGTGCTGACCTACCATTCTCAATGCTGGGTCCCATGAAAATGTAGCTAGCCATCCACTACTGTGATCCTCTTTATCATTGAAGATTAGCACTAACAATTTCAAAATAATGTTTCATTTCAGGTATCCAACTGAGGGTTGTAGCAAACAGCTAACAGCTGATTGAAACATTTCAGCTGAAGAACATTGCTTAATTTATGTATTAGCATATCAGTATAGCCATAAAAGTATTAGCTCCTGTGTTAATGGAGCTGCAGTCCCTTGGTTGCACCAACATGAGTTTTTAAACCTGTTAACATTAGACAAATGGTCCAATCTACAAAGATAGTTTTGTTACATGCTAAAGCTGCATGTCTGGGCTACAAAGCTTTGTGCTTATGAAATGGCATGATTGTAACGTTATTCACAGAGCCTGGTCTCTTCTCCCAGCACTGAGAGAGCAATATCAATCAATCAATCAATCAAAATCTTTATTTATCCAGGCAGGCATCATTGAGCAAGGCTCATTTGCAAGGTGGACTTGGTCGTGAAGACATCAATGTACAGTACAGTAACATAGGATATATAATACAATATTATACAAAGAGGGAAAATATATATAGTGTATACAGTACAGTAGTATGGTGGAACAAACTGCAGTATTACTCAAGTTTGAAAATTCAGCATATGTACAACCAACCATAAGTGTATGGGGCTTAACAACAGATGGTTTATTGATGGGTGCAACCAGCATGTTCACATAATAGGAAAAAGGGCAGTATGTGGGGTGGCAGATTAGAGAGATATGGAAGAGGAAGGAGTTGTTTTCATCGACTAGGGGGAAAAGCTGGACTTAACCAGAGATAATGACAATAGCTGTGGTGTACTAGATTATTATGGTTATGGCGGAGGAAGGGTAGATAATAGACACACTTCTTGGGAAGTATGGAAGGGCTGTGGTTTCTGTTGGTACACAGCAGAATGTATGACACAAAATAAATGTGTTGGAACAGGGAGTTATGTAGTACAGTTGCTTACAAGGAATGTTGGATCCAGAAAAGTGTATTATTTTAATATGAAAGACATGTAAAAAAATTTAACAAATAGCTCCCAACTGAGAATGCTGAGAAGTTTTATTTTGCGGATGAAGATGCAAAAATTTGCCTTTAAGGATATCTTTGTGAATTTTGGACGTCTGTGTGTTGCAAGGAGCTTTCCTGAGAACGTTGCACGTTTAGCAATGCCGTGCTAAGTCAGACAAAGTTGTAATTTTGCCAGGCAATTGACAACTTCACCAGAGAAGATGCATGATTTTGATAGAAGAAAGTGCCACTTTGGCTGCTGAAATCTTTGCGAAGCCATCACTTTCCATTGTCAAATTTGGAAAATGTTACCAATTAACTTGCAGTGTAAAGATTACTAACATCACTCTTCTATCTCTAACTGCAACTATCCATGCCAGTTCAGAAGCAGGGGTAACCAAATATAAGGGTGACTAGGCACTCAGATTGATAAGGAAGGGTCAGGTACATCATAGGCCCTTAGTCAGATACTGGTACCACATATTGCTGCGCTGTACAATGCCACTGACCTCTGTGCACCCTGCCTGTCATATAAAACACTCTATGGATCATGTAGAGGTATGTGCATGCCCTATTGCCAATCCACAATCCAGTTACACTGTAGATGCATTGATGGATTATGAGCACATGCTCATATCCTAATTTATGAATTCTCTAGGTGCCTGTATGTATGTGGAATGCATGTACAGGGCATGGTGTAGCTTCCAGTGTCTTTTGTATGTTCAGATGGGGCAGTAAACTGTTTTTTACATTATGTTTTAATTATGTAATGAATATTAAAAGGGAATAGTCAAGAATAAATTACAAATAATTGAAAAAATAAACCATCATTGTCTATAATGATTTTTTAAATCGATTTTTTTAGATTTCTACTCTAGAATATAATACTCAGAGTTTACTTGTTTTTTGAAAATTATTTTATTTTATTTATGTAATTCTCAGATTACAATTCTTGTGAGTCAGAAACTCTTTTACACAGGTTCCATGTCAAACTGAACCCTACATTACATACAGAGAACAAATAACATTGTTGCTTAGCATACATGATTGCAATTCAAGGGTAAAATGTAGCAATTTAGAGTAGATATGATTCGTAAGTTCCAGAGGTGCTACTGTTGCATACAAATGTGAGAATGGCCTCACAGCAGACTAGGAAGAGTATCTAGAGGTTAGCATTGTCGAGCAGAAGTGGCTGGAAGCATTCCCAGTTGTCAAGCAAATATACCAAGAATGAGCATTCAGGGAAATGGCACTGCTGCAATAGGTGCAGTGGTCACGTGGACCAAGGGTCTGGGATTGTGGGTAATCAGATGCTCTTGTCAAAGCAGTAACAGTAAACAGTCTCTAGTGCTAAAAAAAAAAAGATTGTGCCACCACTCAAATGAGAGAGGTGGGGCATGGTAGAGGTGAGACAGGAGTGGGGGTAGGGAAGGGGAAAGGAAAGAGGGAGGGACAGATAGATTAGTAGAAGGGCTACACAGTGCTGTGCAATAAATAACAATAAAAACAAATAAAATAAACTAAAAAAACGTGTTTTCTAATTCTGTAAAGCATCACTGTGTAAAGTGGAATAATACTTCATGGACTGTATCATCCAGAGACTATCATTGCCAAAAATGAATCCAAGGTTTACATAAGCTGCAGAGTACAATCTGGCAGCTAACATTGCACATTTAGAATTTAGAAATTCCATTTCTTTTTAAAAAAAAATTTTATTTGCCCGGCTCCCATGGTTTCAGAGGAGGCCTTGTACCCTCTCCTACCCTGTCTGCCTGGGCATCCTTCTAGGCACCCTCACCCTGGTTTCATTTTTGCTCATGGGGCTGGGGGTGTATGCATTTTTTTTCACTTTTTCTCCCTTAGACTCCTGAGGATACAGGCATGAAGGACATATGACCAGGCAGATGATGTGCTGATGCACACAATTACCAAGCACCCACAGCATCCTCCTCTCCCCGGCTCTGAAGAGCTGCCGTTGTCCCCAAAATCCCATGGTTCCACCTGCCCCAGGAGCATCGGGTGCTCAAGGCACTCCCAGTAACCAACCCCAAGAGAAGGAGAACATCCTTTAGGATGCTCAATCCTCCATCCCTCTGCTGATCCCCTGGCAACTTGAGTCCGTTCCCGAACCTGGGTCGCCGGCATAGTGTGAGTTGTGGCATCCAGTGCCTTAACCCTCAGCACCACTGGGCTGACCTAGAAATTTTATTTCTAATGGAATTAATCTAGTAGAATGTCCAAAATTCTACAGATTTCTGACAGAAAATGGGAATTTGAAAATTCCACACACCTCATAGAAAACTTTCTATGACTGATGTGGAAAAATAAGGCTCTGCTATAAATGAAATATGCTTTACTTTATGAGTGCAACTTCTCAGGAAAAAAAGTTAAACTTCACCTGAAAAATGTTGTGAAGTCAAATTTGGTCCTGACAGTAGGAACTTCATGAAGCTTTGCAAAGTTGCATTTTTACAACATTGCAGTAACTTCATTGTTGAAGTTTAACTTTGCTGCACCCTTACTTCAGGTGTGATAGAATTAGTAGTTTGACAAAAGTAAAGGTAATGCAAACAATGTCAAAAATTGTCTTTCAGTTGATACATGGCAGCCTTGAAACCCTTGAGAATTTAAAGGAGCTTATATAGTGTCTGTCAGTTTAATTTCTTGCTATATGGTTGAGTAACTTCTCTAGTATTAATGAGGGTGAATTATCTTATTAAGACATCATGTCTGATATGATAATTAGAGGAATGTCAGAATCATTATCATTCTGTTTGCTATATTTAATATCTACACTCACATTATCCTGGTTTATTCAGTAAGTAAGTAATCAAGCTTCCAGAAATTTCTTAATGCTGTAACAAAATGTAGAAGTTTGTAATTTCTGATTGCAATAATTGTGGACAGGGTGGATGCATTCATTTACCAAAACTACTATACAGTTCTTGTAAACAGTGCACAAAAACAAGTACCGAATGATAGCATGTCTGGTCCAAAGCTTGCAAGCCTGCTGATATGTTTAGAATATTTGATTTACATCTCAGATGTTCAGGAAATTAATTTCCCAAATTAATTAAAAAATCCTGTATACTGATAATCATAACTTCTTCTCAAGTCAAATAAATATAGAACAACACAAAGTCTACAGTTTGTAGATTAATCACTAACCACATATCAGTGTAATAACTAGGTACTAAACACAATGACTTGGACTGCTTTGAAATGCAAATGTAAAAGTGAGTCTTTTACTTCAAACCAATAATCCATATCAGTGGGATTTATCTAATTTAATATGGACAATAACACTTTGCATAGCTTTTTTTGACTTCCCTTTTAAATATTTATCACATGTAATCCAAACTTTTTTCATAATCTTCCAATTGTTCATGATTAAGGTTTAATCATGAACCCACTGGAATATATGTAACCCTGACAATGCACCCACATGGTATATAAAAATAATGTGAGAAAGCTAGAAGAGGGTGGGGCAAGGCACCCAGGACACCCCATAGCTGCAAGTAAGCTCCTTTCTGAGTCTATGGGATTTTTGGACTGAGCCCCATGGCTCTTAAGAATGGGTCATACACAATGAATGCGTTTGTATTTTATATGACTGACTACAGTCTGGTGTTTGGGAGCACACAAGTAAATTGGTGCCATTAGTGCCAATAACTGTTACCACAGATTGTGGCAGTCTGTGAGGATGACAGTAGAATACTGAAGTGACTCTGTGCAGCTTGGAGAGGTACTATGTGAAAGATTTTACAGAGCACAGTGAATTTGTGGGATCTTCATACATAAATCTCCTGTTTCTGTCCTTACTTTATTCTATGACTTTTTGTGACTTCATTGTGGCTCAATGCAACATAACAGAGGCCATTCTCAGTGTTCACACTGAACATTGCCAGTATTAATTTCCTTTAAACTATCACAGCCACAGCTGGCCATATGGATTTGCACATTGAACCAAACATTTCTTGTTAGGTGTTAGGCCAGGTGCAGTATCTGGACTTAGAGCTGGTGAGGGGACTGAGTTTTCCAGATCACTGTCTCTATGAGCAGAGTACAGTAGAGGGCAGCTTGGTTGTTCTGTTCTGTCCACATTCTTTTAATACAGAGCTAAGAATCATTTGGGGACTGGACGTTGGGGTTGCTGTTGAGGATAATGTTCTGGCTGGCAGACTGCCTGTTAAGGTGTAAAGCCAGTGCTGAGAGGGCATTGGCCAGAGAAAGAGTTCTGCTCTCCAGCTTCTGTGCATACTTCAGCATAATTTTGATGAAGAGTGATGTTGAGGTCCTGCAGGAAGTCTGTGTGCCAATGTATGGCAATGTTTTTTACAAGCAGCCCAATCTGAAAATAATTATTTTTTTTATCATAGAAGGTTTTATTGAAAGTTTTACATTTTTTAGGTGGCACACTTTCATATATCACATACTTTACAGCCTCATAAATAAAGATTTACAGAGCAAGTAAAGTTATCTCCTCATTACAGTATCATTCTATCCAATATAGGAGAAACAGATACATAGAACAAAAAGAAAGGTCTAGATAAGACAGCATAATGCAGCAGTCATTGGGCAGATCACGAGAACCTTACAAGGGGAGTGGTTCCTGGGTAAGAGGGAATTTTATATAATGATGAATGGAGGCAGGCACCACATTTTTTGTGAAAGTATTCTAGCTGGCCTTGGTGTGTATATGATAGTCATTCTAAAAGAACCAGTCGGGCCATGGCTGCATGCCTCAAACCTATAGCTGGGTTACTAACCTGTCTCCAATACATTAATAGAACCCTCTTGGCTTCCAGAAACACCAGCATAAACCATTCCTTATGGGCCTTAGGCAAAAAGGTTAAGTCAGAAGAGTCACACAGGAGCAATTTAGAATTTAGGGGTAGATCTCTGGAACCAAGGACTTTATGGCACTCCAGAGCAATGGTACACCAGAAGGTTAAGATTTGAGGGCAAGACCACAATATATGGAGCAGTTGGGAATCTGGTTGCTGACACCTCCAAAATTTGGAGTGAGACAGAACTGTCACTGAGTGTAGTGCAGTAGGGGTTCTGTACCATCGCAGAAGAATTTTAAGCTGCACCTTGACAGGGCTATCTGCGAGTATCTGTCTCTTCCTTCTTTGGGTACCAGAAGTTTGGTGAGTCCTCTAAATCTATAATGGAAGATGTGGGCAGCAAGAAACATTTTCAGTGGTCCATAAGGACAGCATTTGCTTACTGTTTCATGTGTGAAGTCTCTATAAAAGGAAATCAGTGCCCCCTGCCACTGAATTTCACCCAGGTCCCAGGCTACCCTTAATATGCACTCCATGGTTGAATATTGAAGCAGATATGCCACTATAGGCCTTGTGGGGATTGCATCAGTCTGTTTGTCTTCCCAATTATATGATGGGCTCTTTCAACTTTAATTGGGCCCCTCCAGTACTCCACTAACATCATGGGGAGCAGATCATTGAGAAAGCATTCCGTGGATGTTCCTTCAGAACCCTCGGGGAAGCTGATAATGCATAGATTGTTGCAGCATCTCCTGTTATCTTGGTCCTCCACCCTGGCTAGTAGACTTTCAAGTTTCTCATCCCCCATCAGTACTTTCCGTTTAAGTTTGGTTTGCTGTTGCTCCAATGTTTCCACCCATTGCTCCGCCACGGTTAGGCGATATTGCGGCTGATGCACATCTGAAGTGGTGCCTATGAAGGTAGCATTTATGTCATCCACCCATGACAGCAGTGCTTCTAGCATGTAGGTGATGTCATTTATTTTTTTTTTAATTTGAAGTTTATTCATACATTTTCCACCATAAAAGGCAGCATACAAAGAAACTGGTAGAGAATCATTGATACATAGTAAAAAGATGCTGCCCCCTCTAACCTCCCCTTACTGCAGTAACCCATCTCAGTGCCCGTAAATGCTGAGCCTCTAATCAAAAGACCATATAGAAGCATCAACCCTAGTATAGGTTTAGTTTGGAGCCAGAGAGATTAATGAGTGAAGGGGATCCCAAATTCTAGAATAAACTGCCAGTCTGTTATGTAGTCTGGCTATTGCTTTTTCTGTGTGCAAATTGGATAATACTTCTCTTACCCATTCCTGGAAAGAAGGGGAGGACCTGTCTTTTCAATGATGGAGAATTATTTTCTTAGCCGACAAAGCGACCATGGATATGTGAAATTTACGCACCTTGACTCTAATAGAGGACAGGTCCCCCAACACACATACCTCAGGGATAAAGTATTCTTGAAGGCCCAACAAGGGGTCTAAGGAAGTTTGGATTAAAACCCAAAAGGTGGAGATTCTTGGACAAGACCAAAGCATATAAAATAGTGTGCCCTCATCCTGAAAACATTTATTGCACTTATTAGAGTCTTAGTAGCCCCACTTATGAAGCTTAACCGGGTAGTAATATAAGTTATGCAATACATGATATTGCATGAGATGCAGTCTATCCTGAGAAATAAATTTATGACATGACTTCCAGAGCGAATGCCAATCCAGCTGCAGATGGGGGAGAAAGTTACTCCAAAATCTTGATGGCCCAAATGGGATCCCGAATTTTTTGTGAAACAAAACCTGATATAGTTTAGAGATTACACCAGGAGACCCAGAAAATGAGGATACCTCGGGTATCAGAGAGGAGATGTTCTGAGAGGGAGGATTGCTCCCCACGGTAATTACCAGCAAATGTCTCAGTTGCAAGACTTTGAAGTAAGAAGAAGTCGGGATGAGAAATTTCCTAACCATCTCCTCTACTGATAACCAATGCCCCTCACCATCAGTAAAGGTTGAGAGCTTCCCCTCTTCCAGTTGAGGCAACCAAAGATGGGAGATTTGATTCTTGTTAAAGGTAAATGATGGAGAGTTCCAGATAGACTGGGCCAGGGAGAGTACTGCAAAAAAAGAACATATCTATAAGTAGACCTCTAGGGTGGTCCTTATTATGGGACAGTCTACAGCCATACTTACTTGGGATAACTTAAGGAAAAATAACTCGAGACAGTCCAGATTTTTGGCCTTGATTGCATCCAATTCTATTTTGAGCCAGATGGGTTACGTTTCCTCTGGGCCGGGAGATACCCAACATGAACATTTTGCAAGGTGGCTAGCCCAATGATATATAACCAGATGGGGGATTCACAACCCCCCTCCAGTTTTGGGGCTGCCAGTTTATGGTAAGCCAAATGGGGATGCCTGTTGGCCCAGATGAATTTAGTAAAAATACCATGAACCTTTTTGAACCAGAGTAAAGGAACAAAGGCATTGAGAAGGGACAGCGGATAAAAAAATCCTAGGAAATACATTTATTTTAATTACATTAATTTGGCCCCACAGAGAGAAAGGGAGTTTAGACCACCTCTCTAGGTCATGTGTAATTCCCTGCAGTAAGGAATCGAAGTTTTCCTTGAACCATACTAGGGGGTTACGTGAAAGTTTGATACCCAGATACTTGAAAGACCTGGGTGTCCAGCATAGCCCAAGAGGGCTAATATCAGTCTTAAAGACTTTGTGATTTAATGGAAAAAATAGGGACTTACTGGCATTCAATTTATAGTTAGAGCACTAAACCTTGCCATTTCACTTAATAAGGCCGGGACAGAGGATACCAGATGGGACAAATGTATTGACAAATCATCAGTATATGCAGTGACTTTCACTTCATGCCGCCCAATTCTCACTCCTTGTATAGAATCATTATTGAGAATATTTTGGATAAGAGATTCCAGATATAAGTTAAATAATAAAGGGGGAGAGGGGGCACCCCTGTCTAGTACCTGAGTGAAGCGAGAAAGGATGGGAAAAGGCCCCATACACAGAAATTCTTGCAGAGGGGTTTTTATAAAGAGTGGCAATCCAGGAGACAAACAGAGAAGGGAAGTGGAAGACCTCTAAAGTGCGGAACAAGAAATTCCAGTTCACATGGTCGAATGCCTTCTCGGCATCCAAAGAGACCAAGCCCACAGGGAACTCCACATCCCTGGTAGCCGAGAAGACATGAGACAAAGTGTGTAAATGGTTGGAAGATGAGCGCCCTTTCATGAATCCAACCTGATTTGTACCTATTAACCCAGGAAGAACCAGTGCTAACCTGTTGGCCAGTATTTTAGAGAGAATCTTAATATCCTGGTTTAAAAGAGAGATGGGTCTATAACTTTGAACCTTATCGAGATCTTTATCAGGTTTGGGAAGCAGAACAATCAGGGACTCATAGAGATACAAATCTGTCTCCTCCCCCAGATATCATTTGCTGAAATAAATGGCCAAGTATTGGTACAAGAAGGTCTCGAAAGACCTTGTAAAATAAAGCAGAAAATCCATCTGGACCAGGGACTTTATCAGCAGGCAATTCACTAATAACCTTAGAAATGTCCTCCTGGGAAATAGGGACACCCAGAGATTCACCGCACCTGTCAGGCAGAAGGGGCAAGTGGGAATCTCTTAGATAACCTTGTACATCTTCAGGGCAGGGAAGGTGCTCCATGTTGCTATACAATTTAGAATAATAAGCAGAAAATTCTTGAGCTATCTCAGTAGGAGACTCCTTAAAAGATCTGTCTGCTACTGACCCGATAGGTGGGATAAATCTCATTGATTCCTGTTGTTTAATACACAATTCCAGTAAACGTCCCACTTTTTCACCCTGATTGGTGTATTTAGCTCTGGTACGAATAATAGCTAGTTCTGCTCTCTCTTGAAGTAACCACAGGTATTTATCCTTTAATTTCAGGAGTTTCTGAGTATCCTTATCTATGGGATTAGCTGGAAGGTTAGCTTCCAGAAATCTAATTTGAGGACCTCACCTGGCACATGTTATTCAAAGGAAACATGAGGAAGAATTTCTTCACAGAATGGGTGGTGGACAAGTGGAACACCCTGCCAGAGGAAGTGGTGGGGGCTGAAACAATCACGGGATTTAAGAATGCATGGGATAGACATAAAGGAATTCTGTAGGTCAAGGGTAAGGGGCAACAGACTTCTAGGAAAACATAAACTGAACTTACAAGCTCAAATGGGCAGACTGGGTGGGCCATAGGCCCTTATCTGCCGACACTGTCTATGTATCTATAATAAGGATTTAAGCTCTTCCTCCTGCTCTCTTTTCCTACCAACTGCCAAGCTAATCAGTATCCCTCTCATGAAGGCTTTGAAGGCCCCCCACAAAATATCAGGTTTTACGCCATCTAAAGGGTTCAGTGAAAAAAAATTCTATTTTTTCCCTAATACGTTTGCAATATTTGACGTCTTTAAGGAGTTGATCATTGAGCTTCCATCTAGTTTCCCTATTAAATGAATTGAGCAGTACCAAATTGCATACCACTAGTGAGTGGTCGGAAATTGGGCCAGGTTGAATCGAGGAGGTCTTCACCCCAGGCAGGAGGCACTGAGAAATAAATAAATAGCCAATGCAGGACTGCGAGCCATGTGCCATGGATCTATAGGTAAACTCCCTAGAATCAGGATGTAATACACACCAGACATCGCAGAGCCCACACTGATCTAATAAATCCCTGAATGCCTTCTGCCCAGGGGTAACCCCACCTAGGCCACTCCCCAGTCTGTCTAAATGAGAATCAAGTACTTGATTGAAATCTCCGCCTAAAATAATTTTAATGGGAATCATTGGGAGAATGATAGATATAAGCCTCATAAAGAATCCGGGGTCATCCAGATTAGAGCCATAAACACAGCCCAATAGAATTGGGACAGAACAGAGGGTACCTTTGACCAGAATAAACCTACCCTCGGTATCTTTGATCACTTGTGTAGGAGAGAATAGGATACTCCAGTTAATCATGAGCATGACCCCACAACTATTTGTTGTGCCCTGGGCACTGTAAATCGATCCCACTTGTTGCTTCCTTAATTACAAAGCTTCCCCTTCTAATAAATGGGTTTCTTGCAAAAAAGTTATCTGTGAACTGAACAGACTTAAATGTTTGAGAACCTGATATTGCTTATGTTGCTTTCTAATCCCCTTAACATTCCAAGACATGAATGTTAACTCATTCAAATCCAGAAGAGATATCTAACTGAAATAATTACACTCAGCACACGAGATGCAAACCCCCTTTACATATATCACCAGGGTTACTGCAGTAAAGCCTACCCTCTTCCCTAGCCCCCAGAAGTAGATACCGCACATCCCCTCTAACCCCCCACCCTCCAACCATGCCCTGGCCTCCCCACACTCCCCCCAAACTGTCACAAGCAACGTTCAGTGCAGTACTGGTTCTAATCCCTCTACTCCCGCCCCCCGATAATGAACCCTGATATTTAGCGCTGTTGCACACAGATCGCAGCCTTCAGAGACCATGCCCTGTCAGTTATACCCCCAATGAAGGAGAATGGTCCTGGGTCTTCGCTTCATTCCAGCAAAAGCATAGACATGAGAAAGATTGACATAGGAAGGCTATGATAATTCCATCTCATCCCCCACATATTCATGATAACCCAGATTGTTATATATTTTTCTAGTTTCCTCTGCGGCTGGGGGGGTGTTACCAATGGTTCCCCCCCAGTCCGGCCTGACTAACATCACCCCCCAGTCCACCCCCATCCCAAGCTCAACCTCCCTTACCTGCCAACCATCACGGCGATCTGTTTACCATGGTGGGCACACGACCACCACCACGGGATCCGAAAGGGTTATCCAGTTCCGGGGGGAGCATCCAGGCAGAAGCCGACGGAAGGCAGCTTGTCAACCATCATGTAGCCCGCAAGGATTTTCCTCATTTCCTCCTCTGCATCTGTGGTGTGCAATGACGCCAAGGGACCGGAGCGTGCGCGCTCCCACAAGCGCCCCTTCCCAGCATCTTGCCACAGCACATACCACAAATTCTGCCCCTGACTTGCCATAGACCCCAGCCACCGCTAGGAGCCAGTGAGACAGCAAGGCATCCCCGCACCCACTCATGGAGAAGGAGAGCAGTCTAACGGACGCTCATTCCTTCACCCCAACCGACCCCCGATGGCCCAGACTCATTCCCGAACCCAGGTCACCAGTGTAGCGTGAGGTGTGGCGTCCAGCGCCTCAACCCTCAGCACCACCGGGCCGGCCCATGATAACCCAGATTGAGATCGGAGGCACAGGGTGAGCCACCAGAAACCGGGACCAGGTCAGCAACACCTGAAGGGAGACATGCCCCAGCTCGTGTTAAGAGCGAGAATTAAAATGGGAAAAGCTGAAATCGCTTGACCAGAGGAGAAGGCATAAAAGCTACCTCTACTCACTACAAGCCAGTATCCAGTAAACAGGGCTTCCCTGAAAAATTGAGAGTGCTGCATCCCAGCTAAATAGTGCCCCTTCTAAATCCTCCTTGAGTAGAGTTCCCCCACAAGTCCCCAGAGGTTGGAACGCCCTCTAGCGGTCGATTTCTTGGCCCAACCAAATGTAGAGCCGAGATGGAGAAAGCCTAGGACCCTCCCAGTAACAGCCCAGAAGGAAAAAAATGAGAAACTAGCCCAGAACCAAACTGGGCTCTTTCAACCCCCAACAAAAATAGCCGCCAAAAACCTGGCTCACAACCCCCCCAAGAAGGCCCCAAACCCCAGTGTCCATTGCATCAGACCAGCATGGGCCTTTTATGAGACGGAAAGAAAAGAAAAGTCGGGGCAGTCTGCGGTGATCTCCAAGTCCACTGCAACATATGCAGTCGCCCAAGTCTTCACATTCCAAAAATTTCTCTAAGGAAAGAAAAACAAAAGTTTGAGTTCTTGACTCCGTGCGATACTCTATACCGCGCCACCACCATTCAAGGGTCCTTAAAGAGATCTGGCAGCATGGACTTAAGGCTCCTCAGAGCTTCTTCAGGGTCTTCATAGCTTTTCCAGGATCCATTAGTTGAAATCTGTAGTCTAGCCGGATAACTCATCCTAAACTTCAGACCTGCAGTCACTAGCTTGGACACAATAGGGTGGAACGCCTTGCATTTCAAACGGACCAAGATGGGTAGATCTTATGAGATTCTCAGCTTTATATGTTCCCAGTGAACCTCTTGCAAATCATGCACTTTTTGTAAGAATGCTGTTTCTCTAAATAGTTCAGGAATTGGCACACAATAGGGTGAGGGGGTTCCTCAGGGTGGCTTATTCCGTAAAGCCCTGTGTGCACGCTCTATAATGTAACCAGATCCAAATGGAGATGGGCCTGCTACCCACTCGACCAACTTCTGAATAAATGCCACAACATTTTGGCCTCCTCTCCCTCCAGTAAACCGGGAACCACTACATTATTTCTTCGGCTCCGACTCTCTAGGTCCTCGAGCTTGGCTTCAAAACGAGACAATTTCTAGTGCATCGAAACCAGTTCAGGGTCGAGACTACCAATTCTTTTCTCTATAGAAGCAATTCAGGCTGCATTATCGTAAACAGACAATGAGAGTTCATCTAATTTTCTGGAAAACGACTTCAGATCCATTGCCATATCCTTCATTTCCTCTCGAAAGGGTTTGAATTCCTCAAGAAATCTGGACAGCATTAAAGGCTCCTGATCACCACTTTGGCTCAAGAGATCAGATCCAGAACCACCCGAGGCACTGGATTTCTTAGGGGCCTTCTTGGAAGTTGCCGGAGGGGTATGCTTCTGTGGGGCTTTCTTCATATAAGCCTCCATCCACTCGAGATATAACCAGACTAGAGTGCAACAGCTATTGTACAGTGTAGAATCTCAGAAACAAGAGAAAATAGTAAATTAAAACACCAAAATGAGATCAAATAAGAGACGGGAGGTAGGAGCTTCTTGAGGGAGCTGCTACTCAGCACTCTGCATCACGTGATCTCGTGGGTGATGTCATTTAGAAAGTCCCCCACAGATGTCAGCTGTAGAGCAATAGCTGGTACAGTAGGTAGTGTAGGTGGAGATCCTCCGGTTGCCATCTCGGCCTCAAGTGGCTGCAGTTTCTGGATTGTGGGTAGATTCTCTGGCAGGATGCAGTAGAAATCACAGCTAGATAGATGTCCAAGCAATAGGCCCATGGCCTACCTGATCGGAGAGTCTTATGAGTAGCCGGTGTCTAAAACACAACTTATGCATTGTAGAACTGCAAAAAAGTCACACTGGACTATTGAGGACAGTTACCCTACCAAAGTTATGAATTAGGAGGAGGGCTATATCCCAGGATTAGGCAAGCCAATTACAGATTGTCACCAGAGTCAGATGAGATCAGGAGTTAATCTGCCATTTTCTTGGTGGCCAGACCACACCCCCCCCTTCTGAAAACACTTTTAATGCCAATTTGTGTTTCTCCTGGTGATGATCTCTAGTTGATCGAATTCTATAGTGTCAAACTCTCTGGAAGTTAGACTTACTAAACAGGAGTTCCCTTCGTCTTTTTAATTTTTTAAGGTTGCTTAACAGTAGTATTGCTATTGGGAAACATTCTGCTAACAGTGAGGATTTTTTTCCTGAGATTTTCAACGTGTTGTTAAGTTTACAATAAGTCACTTTGTGGGCACAAATAAATGGCAGCTGGCAGGCTTGAAAGTGGCACCTGGTTGAGGGATTCCAGAGGGCGATGGGATTACTGGCAGAGGGACTTTATTTAGGTGGGTACTGTTTCTCATAAATGCCCACACAAACACATCAATCAGTGAATATGAATTCTTGATCTGTTTTACGCATTTTCAAAAAAACAAATAATGGTCATTATGCAAGCAACATGATGCATCAAAGGAACATACTGTAGCTTTAAACATTACAGGCAAACAGTATAATAAGGTGCATGCAGTAGATAAAAAAATGAGTTTGTATAGGCAAGGGGAAATTATGCAGAGGCATAGTGGGGAGGGCAATATGGTCAGGGCAATATGAGTGATGGGGAAATAGATCAAAAAAGGTAAGTGGTCAGGATAGTTGCAGGTGAAAATGGAAATGTCATGAAGAAGAGACTAATGGAGAAGGAAGAAAAGGCAGAGCAGAATGACAGGGGAAGAAGGGGACTAGCATTTAAGAAACTGATATAAGAATGCAGCTTGTTCAACTGTCCACAACAGTGCACCCATACTGTATTTAAACAAAATAAAATGGTATTATGCTAGAAGAAGGTGAGGATAGGCACCTAGGAAACCCCTTAGCTAGATGAAAGCCTCTTTCTGGGACTATTTTTAAGCAGTGATGTATAGCAGTTAAGGTTGAGTTGTACACAGCAGAAACATAGAAACAGAATTGATGGCAGATCAGGGACGCTTGGCCCACTCAGTCTGCCCATTTTCTCTACCTGTTTTATATACCACAGATCCTAAATGATCTGTGGCTTACACTGCCTGTCCTATCACTTGAGTTCCTTTATGTCTGTCCAATGCATTTTTGAAGTCCCTTATTTTTTCCCCCTCAACCTCTGCAAGGAGGCTGTTCAATGTATCCACAACCCTTTCCATAAAAAAATACTTTCTCATGTTACTTCTGAGACTACCCTCCTCTAATCTCATACCATAGCCCCTTGTTCTTGAAAATCTTCTTTTATGATAGATGCTACCCGCTTATACATTATTTATACCCTTGAAATAATAGCAAGTCTACCTCATGCCCCCCCTCTCATCCAGGAAATACATATTAAGATTCTCTAGTCTCCCCTCATATGACTTCTGGTACAGTCCGTGCACAACTTTTGCTGCATTCTTTGAAATGCTTATATTCTGTCTCTGTCCCTCCTGAGATGTGCCCCTAGAGCAGGCCACAGTACTCTAGATGAGGCCTCAGCAATGTTTTATACACTGACACTTCCACCTCCATCCTCCTGATGGAGATACCTCTCCCATTGCACCCTTGCATTCCACTTGCTCTCCTCACATCCTTCTCACATTATTTGGTAACCTTTAGGTCATCAGATATGATTACTCCAAGGTCTCTTTCCTGCTTGGTGGCCATAGGTACCTCCATCCCCCTGATCGTATACTCCTATCCTGTATTTCTGTGTCCCAAGTGATCTTGCACTTTTATACATTGAATCTTAGCTTCCATACCCTTGACCACTCTTCAAGCTTGCTTAGGTCCCTTTTCATTTTCTCTACCCCTCCTGGAGTGTCAACCCTGTTACAGATCTTTGTGTCATCTGCAAAGAGAAATACACTCCCTTCTAGCCCTTTTGCAATGCCACTTGTGAAAACATTAAAGAGGACTGGTCCAAGCACCAATTCTTGTGGGACCCCACTGATCACACCCTTTCTTCAGATTGAACTCCATTCACCACCATCACCCTCTGTGTCCTTTTGCTCAATTTCTGACCCAGGATACCACTATGGAATCCACTCTCAGGCTTCCCAGCTTGTTTGCAGGCCTCCTATGTGGACAGTGTCAAAGGCCTTGCTGATATCCAGGTAGCCATGTCCTCCACCCTTCCCTGATCCACCTCCCTAATCACCCAGTCAAAGCAACCTATCAGATTTGTTTGACAAGATCTTCCTACTGTGAATCTATGCTGCTTTGGATCATGTGCTCAACTGGATTCAAGATATTTCACAAACCTTTCTATTAGCTTCTCCACCACCAAGGTCATGCTGACTGGCCTGTGTTTGCCAGCCTCCTCCTTGCTCCCACATTTGCAGAGAGGGACTACATTTGTCCTCCTCCAGTCCTTTGTTACCAAACCTGTTTCCAGAGATCTGTTGAACAGGGCTGTCAGTGGTGCTGCCAGCTCATCTCTGAGTTCTCTTAATTCTCTGGGATGTATCTTGTCAGGCACATCTTGTCAGGCCCCATTACCTTGTCCACTTTCAGATTAGCGAGTTCCTATCAGACTCTTTGTTCTGTAAATGGACTGAGTTCCACCTCCCTTCCCGTGGTGCTTTTTTCACCTAACTGTAGTCCGTCCCCTTCTTCTATGAATACTGAATAAAAATACTTGTTCAGTATTTCTGCTTTTTCTTAGTCCCCCTATGCACATACCCCTCTTTCTGTTTTTAGACTCTCAATCCCACCCTTAGCCTTTTTTCTTTCACTAACATACCTGAAAAAGTTCTTGTCCCCTTTTGTTATTGCCTGGGCTATGTTTTCTTCAGTTTGTGTCTTTGCACTCCTGATTGCTTTTCCTTCCTCCCTCTGCTTCTCCAGGTACAGTTCACTATCTTCTCCCTCTGTGTTTCCTTGTACCTTCTGAATGCCCCCTTTCACCCTTACCTTTTTGGCCACTTCCTTTGAGAATGGTTACAGGAAAGGGTACCGGAGCCATGTATTATTTTGATCCATTTATTCTTTTCTGAATATGCATCTGTTTCAGGTCCTATTTAGACAGGGCCAAGATGGCTACCACATCACATGATCAAATAGTATATGACAGCTTATGTCACCCAGGGTGGAATGACTCATGTTTTCATGGGAAAGCTAACAGGAATGGCTTACAGGAAGGCTAGGGAGGAGGCAGTAAAGCAATAATCCCAAGGGGGAGTCATTCCTGGAGATGTTCTCCTGTTGGACAAAGTACACAGGTACATGTTGTAATGTTAGCAAGGAGTTGCTGAAATATGGGGACACAAACACACACTTTCACTTGGGGGGAAGGCTGGGACAGCATGGAATTGTCTCTTATATGGTGAGGGTACTCCACCACAGCCAACAGGAATAAATTAGGCAGCTGAAGTTCAGCTTGTCCTCTTGGACTGGAACATCTAAGACCAGAGCCCTGTCATTCAAAGATTAGCTGACTGGTAAGGTAGCACAGTAAGGGACCGTCCTCTTTTTAGCTAGGGAAGGTTATGAATTTTAGGTAAGAAAAGCTCAGATTTTTGCTGTATACCAACTCACTGATTAACTTGTTTAGTTTGTGTTTTTAAGGAAGTCATAGGATAGATGCTACAATTTCGGGCAAATCCAACATTCCTTTGCTCTCAGCTCCCTGTTCCCCTTAGAACCAGTTGGTTCTGTGTTGGGCTTGGGTGCAGACTGGTTGCCTTTAGGCTGCCCTCCCTGGGTCCCTTTAAAATCATGTGCTGCCCCACCCCCATTGCTGTTATGCTGCAAATGTAGTCAACTAGCCATATACAAATCAGCACTCCCTGCTGCCTCCTTCTCGGAGTTGCATACACCATCCAGTAGCCATATGTGCAGGTTGTCAGTACAATTTTAAGAAATTGTTCCCTTACAATCAAATCTTTTATTTGCTGTGTAGTACTTGATTTAGCCCCATCCACCCAATGGTTGAGACAGGCACAAATTTGGACATGCAGTTCAACATAGCTGTCTCCTGGGTCTTTTCCAGTTGTCTGAATTTTCACCTATAAGCCTTTAGAAGTCAATTCAAAACATTTCAATAACAGTCTTTTAACTTTATCATAGTTCATGCAATCATTATGATCCATTCTAGCTAATGCATGTAAAGTACAGACATTAAGCAGAGGTATGAGGTGGGACATCCACAAAACTATGTTCAATATAAACTGCACACACACCCTATCAAATGATTTTAAAAATAAATTATGATAATCCCCCTCTTGATATTGTGGTAACATTTTTTAATTAATTGTGGCTTTGTGGCAAAGTGTGGTTCCTCTATGGAGGCACCCACAGTGGAGACCAAGGAGGATGCTTGGAACCTCCACAAAGGAGACTCACTGGAGGGTGGCAGGGGACCCTGCAGGGGAAGGAAACAACTCCTGGTGGACAACTCCATTGTTAGGAAGGTAGAACTGGGGGAGGAAGGGGAGAGGGAGGTAAGGTGCCTGCCTGGCGCCATGGCTTGGAGGAACAGGGAGCGAATCCTCAGGATTGCTGGAGCAGCTGCACAGGGGAGGGAGCTGGATGTCATTGTCCACCTAGGGACAAATGACCTGGCTAAGAAAGGGATTAGAGAAGTGCAGGAAGAGTTTGTGGAATTGGGGAGGGGCCTTAGTCAAGTATCACACACGGTAACCTTCTCGAAGGTGAGGCCCATCTATGGCATAGGAGAGGCTAGGGTGTTCCACACCATGGAATTCACTCAGTGGTTGAAAAACTGGTGTGGAGCTCAGGGATTTGGCTTCATTGGGGACTGGGGTCCACCTGGAGTGATGCAAGCCTATACTAGCATGATGGGCTGCATCTGCCTAGGAGGGGAACCAGGATCCTAGGTGATAGGTTTTTTTTTTGCAGTTAATTTATTTATTAAAGTTTAACTTTAACAAATAGTACAATGCAATTTGTCTGAGATGAACAATATTTCACATTATATACTGGATTATGTAGGTAATAGAATACTAGACATATTGACTTATGCAATTTCCAGCATATTAAATTACACAATTGTACTATAACAACATTCTAACATAGAGAAAAGAAAAAAGAGATTATAAATGAAAATAAGAAAAGTTTTAACTAATATACATGAAATACTGCATTAAATTGAGAGCTGCATGCAGATGGTTTATACAAGTTTGATTATAATAAAAATATATCTGCATAAAAAGAGAGGAAAAGATATATATATATTTTTTTTCTTAATTATCTAATACTTATCTTTTAGGATTTTGAAGAAAAGTTAAATAATCCTGCCAGCACAAATGATACTCATTAATTCGATCTGTTATTAAGAATGAGATTCTTTCCAAAGAGGCAATGTAAGTCAAATTATTCAGGATATCCTTAAGAGTGGGTATAGATTGAGTTTTCCAATGAGTTAAAATCAGTCTTTTAACTTGCATAAATAAAATCTGTAACCATCTATGTTGGTATTTTGTTAAATTTATATTATTATCTGTTATACCTAGAAGACATAATTTAGGCTCAAGAATAATATTATGCCTAATGATCTGATTGACCAAATCCTGAATAATTTGCCATAGATTAAATATGGGTTGACAGGACCATAATATATGTAAAAGATTACCGTTTGATGAATTACATCGCCAACAATTTTTATTGGTGCCAATCCTATATTGTATAGATGAGATGGTGTTCTATACCATAAGTGCAAGATTTTAAATTGAATCAATCTACTACGCATATCTTTAAAAGCATTATGGCAAAGCTTCCAACAGTTGTTCCAATGAGAATCTGTAATATTTGTATTTAGAATTTGATTCCATTTATCCCTAGCTAGAAGTGATTGATTCGTAATATATCTCTAATCTGTTTATATATTTTGCTAACTAAGCATGAGAGGTATTGATCCATGCCTTCATATATGCAAACGGTAACAATGAATTATTGAAGTATTAAAAGTTAGAAGATATGGCTTCGTGAATTTGTAAGTATTTCCAAAATTCCTCCTTAGGAATATTCCATTTTATTTGAATATCCCTAAATGAATTCAGTGTGTTACCATTATCAATTAGAATATCACCTAAGAATAGAATATTCTTGTACATCCATGTTTTACAATATAATGGCTTATTTTCTAGCAAAAGTTTTGGATTTCCCCAAATAGGTGTAAAGGGTAAGGGAGAAGGGACATATTTCAACCATTTATGCATTTTATACCAGTAATAAACCGATGCATTAATTGTAGGATGTTTTTTTAATTTGGTTGGTAATGCAAAGTATATATTGCTATTAGGAATAAATCCTTGCGATAAAGAGGCTTCCATATCATACCATAATGGTACATTATGATTAGGTTTAATAAACCATTTAATAGTTTGTGATGCTCTGAAGGCCCAAAAATAAGCCGTGTACCATGGTAGTCCAAAACCACCTTGAGACCAGTGTAATCTTAATTTAGTACGGTTAAATCTAGGAACATGACCTTCCCATAAGAAATTTCCTATCGCTTTATCAATGCCTTCTAAAAGAGATGTAGAGATTTTAAGAGGTATACAAGCAAACAAATATAACATTTTTGGTGTGATATTCTTCTTAATTACAGATATCTTACCCAGTAAGGATAGATTTAAATTTTTCCATTTATCTAAATCTCTTTTAATGTTAATCAGTAATGGACCCAGATTGTATTCCCATATTTTGTCTAATTCAGTAGATATTTTAATTCCTAAATAAGTAATAAATCATGGAGACCAGCGAAACCCAAATGTATATTCAGTATGGGTACACAATATTTATTTAAGGTAATATCTCAGATTTCTGATAATTAATTGTAAGTCCAGAAAGTCTGAAGAAAAGATTGAAAGTATTTTTAAGCAATTCCCCAGATATTTTTAAATTCTCTAGCAAGATTAACATATCATCTGCATATGATAATGTTGTGTATTGTGAGTGACTTATAGAGATGCCCATTATGTCATTATTTTGTCTAAGAAAAGCGGTGAGAGTTTCTAAAGCTAAAATGAAAAGAAATGGTGAAAGAGGACAACCTTGTCTGGTTCCTCTTTCTAATATAGAAGATTGTGATAATGTAGAGTTGGTTAATACTCTAGCCTGAGGTCTAGTATAGAGAAGTTTAATCCAAGAACAAAAATGGTTACCAAAACCAAAGCGGGGTAATACCAAAAAGAGGAAATTCCAGTCTAAAGAGTCAAATGCTTTTTCAAAATCTATGGCAATTGCTGCCGCTGGAGAATTAAGGGTTTTGGCTTTGTAAATAAGATTAATTAGAGCGCCAAATTATCGGAACCATCCTCCTTTAATAAAGCCCACCTAGTATTTATGAATTAATTTAGGAATGTATAATTCAACGACTTGCCAAAATCTTAGCAAAAATTTTGCCATCTGTATTTAATAATGAAATTGGATGATAATTAGCAGGAATAGTGTTGTCCTTATCTTTTTTGGGAGGGTAGTAATTATTGCTTCCGTCATGGTGTGTGTTAAATATCCTAATTGAGAAGATTCATAAAATACCTTATGTAATAAAGGGCTTAATTGTTCTTCTAGAAGTTTATAGAATTCAGCTGGAAAGCCATCTCCGCCCTGGGAGCGCCCTGATTTAAGAGAATGTATGGCCTTTTTTATTTCTTCTGTAGTAAATGGGGAATCTAAGAAGTCTACTGCCTCCTGCGAAAGATGAGGGAGAGCTATTTTATCTAGAAAAGAGGATATATCTGAAGGTGAAGGTGAATGCAGTGAGGAATAGAGTTTTTTATAGTAGGATGCCATTACCTTATTGATATCAATTTCACTAGTTTGAATCTTTCCAGAGTGATCTTTTAAGGCAGCGATATAATGTTCCGTTTGTTGAACTCTTAATCTGTATGCAAGAATCTTACTCCTTTCTTCTCCTCCTTCCCAAAATTTTTGCTTAATTCTGAGGAGAGCAATTTCTGTTTTTCTAGAGATTAGTTCGTTAATTTGCATTCGTAGTTGCAATATATCATGGTGAAGGTCCGAGGAAGGATTAGGCTGGGAGATGTTGTAATATAGTTTCTGTTTTTCTTTCAATAGGTTTTCTAAATTATTAATTTGCTGTTCTCTAAGTTTCCGTCTATGAGTCGCATAACTAATTATTTTGCTCCCAAGTGTAGCTTTAAGTGCTTCCCACATAATGCCCATGGATGTATCCTTTGTGTCGTTTAGTTCTACAAATTCTTCAATTTGTTGTTTTATCCAAGGCACAAAATCTGGGTCCTTAAGCAGTAATGGATCTAATCTCCATGTAGAAGATTTTATGGGTGGGGAACCCCATACAAATAAAAGTTTAACAGGAGCATGATCCGATATAATTATTGGGAGAATGTTAGTTTCAATTACATTAGCAGTTATTGAAGGGGAAGTTAACCAGTAGTCTAATCTGCTATAAGTTTGATGACGTGAGGAATAAAAAGTATATTCCCGATTTCTAGGATGAAGGGTTCTCCATGTGTCAGATAGGCCTATGTCCCGCATTAACTGGGTAATGATATTTGAACTTCTAGGATGACATTCCACTGAATTATTATTCCTGTCCATAAATACATCTAAGGTAAGATTAAAATCCCCTCCAAATAGTAATGGGGAGTTATTTAGGTTTAAAGAGATTAATATTTGAATCAAGTTTTGAAAAAATTGGGGGTCATCTGAATTTGGTGCATAAATATTGATTATAGTCATTGTCCCTGATGGTCTATTAAAAGTTACAATAAGCCATCTACCCTCAGTATCTTTCAAAATATTAGATGGCGTCCACTTCAGTTTTTTATGTATTAGTATGGCAACACCTCTTTTTTTTGTAGTAGCCGATGCAGCATACACCTGACCAACCCAATCCTTTTTCAGCCTATCGTTATCTATTTCTAGCAGTTTAGTTTCTTGTAATAACACAATTTGTATTTTATGTTTCTTGAGATAATTTAAAACCTGCTTACGTTTACTTGGCGCATTAAGTCCCTTGACATTCCAAGTGCATAAAGCTAGATTAATATTTATGTTAAGTTATTGGTGTACTATAAAGTAGGAGTAGTGTCAAGGGACAATAATGCAGATTTAGGTTAGATAATATCATATAGATCAGGTTATAATGAGTACTACCTATTAACATCGTATTGGCAGGTATTTTTAAGTTAAATAGTTTGAAAAGATATATCCTCTCTGTCTGACTTGTTTCGATGCAGCTCTCTTTAACTTTTATATTTCTAACTATTTTAAACATTAACAATCCATAACAATAATGTAAAGTTGTCATCTAAGATGTACAGAGTGGGAAAGGTCGGTCTAGATATAACAGAAAAAAGTACCTAAGACCAAGACCACCTCTCTGTGCTCTAGGACATAGCTATCAGATAGTAATAAGGATTATCCTTATTAAGACAAGGAAAGAGTACAATCCAAACTTTTTTAAAACAAATAATTAAATCACAGTCTAGCAAATATTGGCTAGACATATAATTTGCAATAGCCCCGGATAAGGGGTTAAGGATGTTATATACTTTAAGTCTACTTGCGTTTAAAGGTAAGCACTTATGTTAACATTACTGCATCTAGTATCTCCTCTGATAAGGAGAGAAGGAAAAAAAAACAAAAAAAAAACCACTATGTAGCTAGCCTCTATTGCGAGGAGATAAAAAGAAATTATAAACTCCGTGTGGATAAATACATTTCTCCTTGCATATTCCACAAAAAAAAAAAAATAAAGTATCTAAGTATAATAATTAGTATAGTCTATTTTGCCAGTAAAAATAAAGATCTAATGAAAATAAGGATTAATTATTGACTACTCAAGGTATTATTATTATAAAAATCCTATTCCAAGTTGACATAATCTTGAAATACCACCATGTCCTGGTAAACATAAGATCCCTAAGAGTTACTCTCCATTCATAAGTCACGGTTCCCAATTCCAAACCAGCCGTTTTCCTTTGTGATCATGAGTATTATTAATCAGATTTCTAGTCCCTCTACAGTCACTGATTGCTTAGCCATTTCTTAAATACAGGACAAATTTGCATTTCTTTATCACAATTGATGTATTTAAATGATAAGCCAGAAATCCTGTGTATTAATTCCAGCAGATCACATTTTTAAATGTCTTGCATTCAATATAATGACCTGTATCTTAGATAGATATTAAATTGCCAGCCTTACAAGAGATCTGTAGAGATGACTCAGACATTTGAAGGAGTGATCGCGCTTTGCACCAACTCCCGACGACGTTTCCCTGTCCATGTATCAGTGAAGTTAACAAATAATTGCATACAATTTGACTACTGAGCGATTTCCCTATGTTTATAAGTTATAGCCATTCCTTTCGCAGCAGCCGTTTTCCTTTTGGTGACCGCGAGTAAACTTAACCTCATTTCGAGTCCCACTACAGCCACTTATTACTTCATTATCTCTTGACTTCCCAAATCTGACTATGACTTTTTATCTCAATCGATGTAACCAGATAGAGATTTAAGGTTTCTAAATCAGGCACAGTGAGACAGAACCCAATGTCCTTGCATTTCATTCAACAATCTGGAGCTTAATCAAATTGCTGTCATCGTAGATTTTCCAAATGACCCTAAGTGCGATATCATCCTGTATCAGCTCTTACTCTAATGTTTGCCTTTTTATGTACCTTCAGAATCGGTAAGCAGATCGTCAGATAAGATGACTGAGGGGTCTCTACTTTAAAAGCTGATTTCTCACGTTAATGCCATTAATTTTATTTCAGTAGACCTATTTTGGATGTGTTACCAGAGCGTGGCATTAGAGTGGCCGGAGCCCATATAACGGGTCTGAAACATTTATTTTATTTGCAGCTCATTTTCATGGATTAATCTTTATTCTATATATTTAATAGAGCAGTCATCTGGGCTATTTTGAAGGGGTAGTGTCTCCTTTATGTTTAATTTTGCTGCGACATTTTTTCTTTGGCGGCTCAATAGATTTGACAGTGGAGCTTTCATTGCTGTATGACCAGGACACCTCCTTTCGCCTGTGATCCCCTTCTTCCCCTATCTGGACATCTGTTTCTGTTTCCATTCCCTCACAGGGAGAGGGTAAGTCCTGAAGTACTGCATATTTATTTTGCACTACAACGTTCAAGAGGGTAAGGGGCTCAGTGTCTGATTTGGTTATATTTTCGTTAGATGCATCAGAATTACAACTATTCATCGTTGTCTGGACCGTGGGAGAAGACGATTCGTTTTGCACAGCATTAAACTGTTTTTTTGATAACTTTATCGAGGAATCCAGGGCATTGTCATGTCTATTTGTAGTAGGCATGTCATTTGTTGTGTTCGGGTCTGTATTTTCTAGATTATTGAGAGTATGAGTTGCTTGTTTATATGTAGACTCGTTACCTTCAGAAGCTGAATATTTTGTTAGAAAAGACATGAGGATTCGAGTCATAAAGTCTTTAAATGAGTTCCCAATAAAGACCCTCATAGTAGCTGGATATCTTAAGGTAAAATGTATACCCATTTGATGCATTAATCTTCTGGATGTTGTATAAGCCTTACGTTTGTGATAGTTCTTTAGAAAAGTCTTGGTAAATATAAATTATGTGTTCATGCCATTTAGCTGTCTGGACTCTGGTGCTTTTGCAAAATAAGTTCTACATTAGAATAGTTACGAAATTTTGTGCAATTATGGGTCTCGGTCTTTGTTCTGCGAGGGTTTGGGGCTAATGTTCGGTGACAGCGTTCTATAATTAACTCACTACCGGGTTGGGATGCAGGATCACGGCAGTTCCTGTTGTAGAAATGCCGTAGCATTATTAGCCTCTGCTCCTTCAGGAAAACCAAATATCATGAGGTTGTTTCTTCTGGATCTGTTTTTTAAGTCATCAATTTTAGACTGCAGTTCTTTAATCTGTCGATCTTGGGATCTGATTATTGCTTGTAAGTTTTGTGTAGATTCTTCATTAAGACGTACTTTATTTTGGTGAGAGCCAGCCTGGAGTCAATGTTTTCATCATTTGTGTGTTGCTTTGAGTAATAGATTTTAGATCTTTCATATCCATTGATAATTTTAGGAACATTTCTTCTATTTTGTCCATTGGTTTGTTTGTTCTCCAGAGTAGGCCATTGTGAAGCCTTACAAGATTTTACTGAGCTCTCTAAGCTTACCCAGGCTTTGGATGTATCTTGCTGAAAAAAAAAGGAATCCTAAAAACTTTAGAATCGCTCCTTATTTTGTTTTCTTGCTTGACATATATTTTTGAACTTAGATGCCAGAGGATGATACCAGATGCAGTTTATCTGTGCAGAGCTCTGAAGTTAAACCTCCATCTTCTTCAGTGTCAGACCACGCCCTAGGTGATAGATTTAAATGCTTCATCGGCAAGCATTTAAACTAGCCAAGGGGAGAGGCACTGGAAAGGAGCAGGGGAAATCCTAGCCCCCCAAATAATCATGGTAGTAAGTGTGGCAAACACCAACATAGAGGTGTCGATAGGGAGAAGGGCTGGGGTAAATGGAGAAAGCGACAAAGGCAAGAAGGACAGGGATGGGGCAAAAGGGAGTAAGGCCATCAGGAAATGGAGGGTAATGAGTACGAATGCCCGTAGTCTGGGCAACAAGCTTTCTGGGCTGGTGGCCTTGATGGAAGAGGGATGCCTGGATATCGTAGCAGTCACAGAAACATGGTATACAGAGAACCATGACTGGGATGTTAACATACCAGGGTACATAACCTACAGGAGAGACAGGGAGGGGAGAAGAGGGGGAGGAGTAGCTCTCTATGTAAGGGAAGAAATAAAAGCAACTGAACAAAAGAGTAAACAGGGAGGAGAGGAGGCACTGTGGGTCACCTTGGAGACTGGAAAGGGCACCACAATCCACACAGGGGTTGTATACAGACCCCCATGTCAGGGGGAGGGAATGGACAAGGATATGAAAGAAGGCATTCTTCAAATGGAAGAGAAAGGGGAGATACTATTGATGGGAGACCTGAATATGCCAGATGTTAACTGGAGCACATTTGCTGCAGCCACATCCAAGAGCAGGCCATTCTTGATGCCCTACATGTGGCAGGCCTCAGACAGCCAGTTTCAGAACCCACTCATGAGAGAGCAATCTTAGACCTCATACTCTCAAATGGGGGCAGTGAGAGGATCTCAGATCTAGAAGTAGGGTGTCATCTGGGGACAAATGACCATCAAACAGTGTGGTTCATGTTAAATTCAGCTACAGAGTCAAGCCATACAAAAGTGAGGGTACTGGACTTTAGGAGGGCTGACTTTGGCAAGATGGGAGAGTGCCTCAGAAAAGCACTAGCAAACAGGCTAGAAGGAGGTGAGGTACAACAATGGGGAATCATCAAAACTGCCATCACAGAGACAACAAGCCTTTGTGTGAAGCAAATAAACAAATCAAAATGAAAGAAAAACCTCTATGGTTCTCAAAAGAGGTGGCTGTGAAAGTCAGGAAGAAAAAGATAGCATTCCATAAGTATAAGGAAACACAGAAGGAGCAGGACAGAGAGCTGTACCAGTTAAGGCAGAAGGAAGCAGGGAGGGAAGTCAGAATAGCAAAGGCCCAAACTGAGGAAAAGATAGCCAACTCAGTTAAGAAGGTGGATAAAACCTTTTATAAGTACATCAGTGAGTGTAGAAAGACAAAGGGAGGGATAGTGAGGCTGAAAAGAAGGAATAGTGGGTGGGCAGAGGGGTCCAGTGAAAAAGCAGGGATACTGAACGAATATTTCTGCTCAGTATTCACAAAAGAGGAGGAAGAAGTGCCTAATCCAATTAACAGAAGCACTCTTGATGGGGGGGTCGATCCCAGTCCTTTCACAGAAGAAAAGGTTCTACAAGAACTCCTAAAACTGAAGATGGACAAAGCAATGGGTCCTGATGGAATTCACCCCAGAATTCTAAAAGAATTAAGGGAAGAACTAGTGAAACCACTGGCTACCCTTTTTAATAAATCATGGGAGGATGGTGTGGTACCTGAGGACTAGAGGAAGGCGGATGTGATTCCACTTCACAAAAGTGGGACCAAGACAGTGGCAGGAAACTACAGACCTGTCAGTCTGAGCTCTGTGGTAGGGAAAGTGATGGAGTCACTTTTGAAGGAAAGAATAGTTGAGTACCTAGAGGCCATTGGAGCACAGGACCCAAGGCAGCATGGGTTGACAGCAAGAAGGTCATGTCAGATGAATCTAATAGATTTCTTTGACTGGGTGACCAAAGTAGTAGACCAGGGAGGGGCTGTGGACATGGTCTACCTAGACTTTAGCAAGGCATTTGACACAGTCCCATACAAAAGATTAATAGTCAAATTAACCAGCCTGGGAGTGGGTCCCAGGGTGGTAGCCTGGGTAAAACATTGGCTGCACAAAAGGACACAGAAGGTAATTGTAAATGGAGTCCACTCTGAAGAAAGAGGGGTTACTAGTGGGGTACCGAGGTTCAGTATTAGGTCCAGTCCTTTTAATGTCTTCATCAGTGACATTGCAGAGGGACTGGAAGGAAAAGTATGCCTTTTGCAGATGACACAAAGATCTGCAACAGGGTTGATACACAAGGAGGCATGGAAAGGATGAAAAGGGACTTGCAAGGTTGGAGGAATGGTCAGAAGTATGGCAGCTAGGATTCAATGCAAAGAAGTGCAAAATAATGCACCTGGGAAACAAGAACCCAGGGAAGAATACACAATGGGTGGGGAGGTAGTAACAACAACAAAAAAGGAAAGAGACCTGGGGGTAATCATATCAGATGACCTTAAGGTTAGCAAGCAACGTGAGAAGGCAGTAGGAAGGGCTGGGGGTATACTGGGATGTATAAGGAGAGGCATCAGCAGCAGAAAACAGTAAATTGTTATCCCTCTGTACAGACAGTTGGTGAGACCCCATCTCCTCAAGGACATAGACAGGATAGAGGTAGTCCAGAGGAGGGCAACTAAAATGATGCAGGGTCTGCAAGAGAAGTCGTATGAGGAGAGACTAAAGGAGCTTAATATGTATACCCTTGAGGAAAGAAGGGAGAGGGGGGACATTATAGAAACTTTTAAGTACCTCAGTGGAATCAACAAAGTCCAAGAGGGTAGCATCTTTCAGAAAAAGAGACATGCAAGAACAAGGGGACACAATTTAAAGATAGAAGTAGGACGGTTCAGGTGCAATGTGAGGAAGTATCATTTCACAGAGATGGTAGTGGATGCATGGAACCACCCTCCTGAGGAGGTTGTGCGGTCTAAAACTGTGGGAGAATTCAAGAATGCATGGGACAGACATAAGGCAATTCTTGTGGGGGGTAGGAAGAAATAGGCTGTTGGTTAACTAGGATCTGTGGCCTATCCTGCAGGTAGGGAAATCGGCAGACTAGATGGGCCAAGCGGTCCTTATCTGCCATCAAAGTCTATGTTTCTATGTTTCTATGTTGTGGGTTAGAAGCCTTTCATCATTACGTATGGTTTGCCGCAGTGTTTGCTGGCACAATTTCACCACCTATTTCTCACGCTGTTGTCTGTGGATCTCATGCTGTCATTCTGTCTCTCTCTCTCTAATTCCACCTGCATTGGGATTTCATGCTGTCAACCCCTTTCTCTTTCTTCTGCTTCTAGCCTTACTTTTTCCCTTTCAGCCTCCAGCCTTGCCCTCCGCAGTTCTATCCTTCAGTGCAAGCTCTGCCTTCAGGATTTCAAGTCAATGTTGAGCCTCCACTGCAGTAGCTCTTAGCTCAGAATTGCCTGAACTGCTTCACCAACTCATAGCTCAGTGTGCCCCACTGAGTCAATCAATGTAGCCTCAGTCTCACCTCCTTGGAAACCTCTCTCAGCTACCACCTGTTGCACATGTATTGGGTCCTGCACCTCTGAGACTGTCTTCCCCCTTGCATCCGGTCATGTGCTGACATGGCTTCCATGAGTCCACTGTTTGTCAGGTACTCATGGTCAATCCTCTTATTTGTGTAAAGCTCATAAAGCTGCTATAAATTAAGTCTACTATAGGTTGGGTAGCTCATATTCCCTAGCAATTCTGCACTACACTGTCTAGAAAAATAAATAAAGCAATAGTAAACAATATGACCTTTTGTATATTCTGCTACGTGACTGTTAGAGGTATATTTCTGCTGGCACTCTGTTACCTCGTGTGCTAGGCAATGCTTTACCATTCTCTCAAAGTTCCTGCCTTACCGGAAAGAACACTGTGCACAAATTCTGGTTTTAAATCTGTGCACTGATCTGCACCACACTGGCACCATTTGCTGCACTAATCACTCCACTTTGCCACCAATATGACAAAAATTCCCTTCACCAGGGACTTCTAGTTCATTGTCACCACCATGATTTTACCAGAACAGGAACCAGGAAACCTTTTTTACCTCCTCCTTGAACAAGGTCAGGAAAGTCAGCACAATAATTGTGGGTTGAGTGCCCCTGCAGAGACAGACTGCATTGCCCAGCAGAAATATATCTTATTTATTTATGTATAGAAGGTTCAGAAAGTACCTTTGAGTCAGAGACTCCTTTTCAAGGGTTCCACATCACAGAAATTACATACAAAGACATACAGTTACATAGCTGTTCAGCAGTACTCAGCCAGGTTGTTACAAATACAATTGTAAGGCTAACAGTCAAATACTAGGAATAATTAGTGCAATCAATCAATACATATAAAAACTCAGATCTAGAGCTAGGCTCGGGGGACTCAAGTAAGAGGCAGGTAGGGTAGAAGAAGCTGGCCAAAGGCCTTAGTCAGGAAGGGGGTGGGTTGTGGTTCAGTCGCAGTCACAGTAGTTTGAGTACTGGAAGTGGTCTCTAAGAGAAGCTTTAAAGGGTCCAAGTCTGTTCTAATTGACAAGTGGGGTGGGTAGGCTGTTCATCCAAGAAGAGGCTCTGTAGCTAAAGTACCTTCGGAGTTTGGAGGTACGGCAGTGAGGGACAGAGAGGAGTTGCTTGCCAGAGCTGTGAGTATGCTTATGTGTCACGGCCAGGCAGATTAGGGGTGCGAGCCCTGGGGGGCAGAGGCCTAGGGCAATTTCTTTTTGCCATGAGGCAGGTGTGAAACTTAATTCTATTGCCAAGGTTAAACTAATTGGTAGCATTATATAGAGAGCATGTAATTACCTTTTTAACTAAAACACGCAGTCACTGAGTCTATAAAAAATGGATTCTTTACTAGTGAGGATAAGCATGTACAAGCAGTATCTATTTACAGGAAAAGAAAAGGGTTGAACATTTACAAAGAAACAGAAAATAAACAAGTTAAGCAGACAGCTGGTTTACAGCAAAAATCTGAGCTATCCTTGCCTAAAATCCTTAACCTGCCCTAACTACAGAAAGCACTGTCCCTCACTGTGCTATCTTACCAGTCAACTAGTCATTGTACAACAGAGTTCTGGTGTTTGATGTTCCAGTCCAATAAGGTGAGCTGAACCTCAGCTCCCTAATTTATTCCTTTTGGCTGTGGGGGAGTGTCTTGGCCCTTTGAGAGACAGATCCCTGTTGTCCCAGCCCCCGTGAGTGACTCTGTGTGTGTGTCTGTGTAGTCATCCTTCAGCACCTCCTTGCTAACTTTAAGACATGCACCTGGGTCCTTTGTCCAACATAGGAACATCTCTAGAAAGGACTGCCCTCTGGGATTATTGCTTTATTACCACCTCCCTAGCCTTCCAGTTAGTCATTCCTGTTGGCTTTCCAACAAGGTTTAGGAAATTGGGGAGGGGTCTCAAGCAAGTAGCTACTTCTGTCACTTTCTTAGAAGTACTACCTGCTAGAGGCAAGGGAGAGCATAGGGGTGCATGCACCAGGAACTTTAACTCATGGTTGAAGAACTGGTGCTGTAAGGAAGGGTTTGGATTCTTTGGTGACTGGGGACCCACCTGGAGGGATGGAGGTTTGTTCAAGCCTGACGGCCTGCAACCATCCTGGAGGGGAATCCAAGCATTCAATGATAAGTTTAAATGCTACATTGACAAGCATTTAAACTAGCAAAGGGGGGAGGCAGGCCAGCAAGGAGGGTACCTACTTGCTCACCCCCCAAAGCTAGCAGTGGAACCAGTGAACCAAAAGAGTAGCTAGCTCTACAAAGCAGTGTGCAAAAGATGGAGATTAGCACCCAAGAAGTGGATAGACAGAAAAGGGGCAAAATTCAGCAGATGGGCAGACAGCAAGGAGAACCAGGGATAAAGGACAACCAAGGAAGGGGCTGGAGTAGAACAGCAAAACAGTCCAGGGAGGTCAAATCATGGAAGGCCATGTGTGCAAATGCCAGGAGCCTTAGCAACAAGATGGAAGATCTAGAGGCTGTCATGGTGCAGTCAGACCTGGACATTGTGACCATCACTGAAACCTGGTGTAATGATAACCATGACTGGGAGATGGCCATACCTGGCTACAACATATTCAGAAGAGACAGGGCAGGCAGGAATGGAGGAGGAGTGGCATTGTATGTGAAAAATGACATAAGGGCCACAGAGATCCAGGAGGAGCAAAATGGGGGAGAGATACTGTGGGTTAAGCTGGAAAGGAAAATGGGGCCAGCCATCTGCACAGGTGTGGTCTATAGACCACCAGCTCAGGAGGAAGAAACAGATAGGGAGCTGATGCTAGCCATCCAAAGGATGGTACACAAGGGTGAGGTAGTACTGGTTGAAGACTTCAATATTCCAGACGTGGACTGGAGCATCCCAGCAGCATCAACTAGGAGCAGATTTATTCTGGACTCCCTTCAGGGTGCCTTCCTCAAGCAACTGGTCATGGAACCAACTCGGCAGAAGGCAATACTGAACCTTGTGCTCACAAACAGGGACAGTGTGATGGGGGTAACAGTGGAGGAGCACCTGGGGAACAGTGACCGCCAGTCACTGTAGTTTGAAATCACAGAAAGAGCAGAACCAAACCACACAAAAACACGTATCCTGGATTTTAGGAGGGCATACTTTGGGAAAATGGGGAGATACTTGAAAGAGGCATTAAGGGGAATGGGGCAGGAATCAGGGGTTGAGGAACAGTGGGCAGTATTTAAAATGGGGATTACAAGAGCAACAGAATTATGCATTATGCAGGTTAGCAGAGGAAAAGGAAGAGGCGACCATTATGGTTTTCCAAAGAGGTAGCAAAGAAACTGAAAGCCAAAAAGATTGCATTCAGGCAATACAAAAAGACACAGGCAGAAGGGGATAGGGAGAAGTACCAGGAGAAGCAAAGGGAGGCAGGGAGGTCAGTAAGGGAAACCAAAGTTCAGACAAAAGAGCACATTGCAAAATCAGTGGGTAGAGGAGACAAAACCTTTTACAGGTACATAAGTGAAAAAAGAAAGGCAAAGGGACGGATAGTGAGACTGAAGGGGGAGGATGGGGGCCACGTGGAGGATGACAACAGTAAAGCTGACATATTGAACAGGTATTTCTGCTCAGTCTTTACTGAGGAAGAGGAGGGTAATGGGTCTGAAGTGAGTACAAGGGGTGAGAATGGTGCAGAATTGGACACTAGTCCCTTTAAATGAGAAAGGGTCCTGAAGGAACTGGAAGTAATAAGAGTTGATAAAGCAATGAGGCCAGATGGGGTGCACCCCAGGGTCCTTAAAGAACTAAGAGAGGTGGTGGCTGAACCTCTGGCTATCCTGTTTAGCCGATCACTGGAAATAGGGGAGGTACCCAAAGACTGGAGGATAGCAGATGTAGTCCCCTTATAAAAAAGTGGGAACAAAGAGGAAGCGGGGAACTACAGACCAGTCAGCCTCACCTCGGTAGTGGGGAAGGTCATGGAAGCACTACTGAAGGAGAGATTGGTGGAACATCTGGTTGTAAATCGACTACAGGACCCAAGGCAGCATGGTTTCACCAGGGGGAGGTCGTGTCAGACCAACCTCGTTGAATATTTTGACTGGATGACTAGGGAGGTGGATCAGGGGAGGGCAGTGGACATGGCCTATCTGGACTTCAGCAAGGCCTTTGACACTGTGCCACTTAGAAGACTATTACACAAATTGGGGAATATGGGTGTGGGCAGGACAGTAGTGTGGTGGGTAGGTAACTGGCTGGGCAGCAGGACACAGAGGGTGGTGGTAAATTGCTGTCACTCCACAGAGGGAAGAGTGACCAGTGGGGTACCACAGGGATCAGTGCTGGGACCGGTCCTATTCAACATCTTCATCAGTGACATTGCGCAGGATCTAGAAGGCAGATTTTTACTGTTCACTGCTGACACAAAGCTCTGTAACAGAGTAGACACACCAGAGGGTGTAGACAGAATAAGGGACCTACAGAAACTTGAAGAATGGTCAGGGGTTTGGCAGTTGAAATTCAATGCAAAGAAGTGCAAGATAATGCATATGGGGCACAAAAACCCTTGCACAATATATCAGTTGGGGGGTGAGGATATAGCATGCACCAAGCAGGAAAGGGATCTTGGGGTTATCATCTCTGATGACCTCAAGGTAGGGAAACATGTGACAAGGCAGCAGGTAAAGCAAATAGGATGCTGGCATGCATAGGCAGGGGCATCACCAGCAGGAAAATGGAGGTCATAATTCCTCTATACAAGACACTAGTGAGGTCCCACCTGGAGTACACTGTACAGTTCTGGAGACCTTACCTATGTTAGGACATAGAAAGGGTAGAGAAGGTTCAGAGGAGGGCAACAAAGATGGTGCATGGATTGCATCACAAGTCCAATGAGGACAGGTTGAAGGAACTGAACATGTACTCCCTGGAGGAGAGGAGGGAGAGAGGGGATATGATAGAGACATACAAGTATCTTACAGGGATGAACAGGGTGCAGGAATACACTATTTCTAAGCAAAAAAAGATGTTCCAGGACTAGAGGGCATGGGATGAAGTTGGAGGGAGGATGATTCAGAGGAAACGTGAGGAAGAATTTCTTCACAGAACTGGTGGTGGACAAGTGGAACACCCTGCCAGAGGAAGTGGTGGGGGCTGAAACAATCACGGGATTTAAGAATACATGGGATAGACATAAAGGAATTCTTGAGGTCAGGGATAAGGGGCAACAGACTTCTAGGAAAATATAAACTGAACTTACAAGCTCAAATAGGCAGACTGGGTGGGCCATAGGCCCTTATCTGCCGACACTGTCTATGTATGTATGTAACATCAGTCCCTCCACCCTGGGTGACATGAGCTGTCATATACAACTTGATCATGTGATCTGGCAGTCATCTTAGCCCAGTCCAAGCAGATGCATATTCAGAAATAAATAAATGAATCAAAAGAATACATGGCTTGAGCTAGTTCATTAGTGCAGAGGGCTGAGGCGCTTGGTGCCTTACCTCTCACTACGTTGGTGACCCATGTTTGGGAATGAGCACAGGTTGCTGGGATTGACTGGAGGGGCTGGGAATGGATGAAGTGGCAGCAAGGCAGCTCTCCTCTACTGCATTGTGGAGGTAGGCTTCCCTGGCTCTTGGCTGCCTCTGATTGGATGCTTGGTGGCAGCCTCGGGCACTGGGAGGGCTGGCAGTAGGTCGGGGGTGGTGGATTGGGGTTTGTGGCTGGTGTCAGCTTGAATGGGTGCCTCCACATGCATGCTTGACTGTATTGGCTGAGGTCCCTGGGGAAATAAAAAGGAGAAACATTGGTGGAAAATACCCCCAGAAAGGAAGATGAGGACCACCCCCCACAGGATCCATACCAGTGACTGGGCACAGGCCACAAGTCCTCTGGCAAAGGTTGCCAGGCATAAGGTAAGTCTCAGAGGAGCTGAGTGATGGAGCTGGGGGGGCAGTTGGAATGGGGCCAGGGGAGAACAAAATTACCAAACGTGTATAAAAAAGAATACATAGTTCTTGTCCCCTTTATTGTTACAAGAATCATAATGGTTTAGTTCCCAGGAGCTCCCCGACTAGCACCACAGGCCTATGCATGGTCTCCATGAATATCTGTAGCCTCCTAAAAATGTTTGACTCACTACAATGCCTGGTCACATCAATTAACCCTGATGTCATCGCTCTGGTTGAGACTTGGCTGTCGAAATCCTCCCCTGACTCCCTGGTCTCCCTTCCTGGTTTCACCCTCTTCTGGTCCGACCGTGTTGGGAGATGGGGCGGCGGCTGCGCTATTTATGTCAAGGAATCTCTCCCCGTACTAGCCCTGCCTACTCCAATCCTTGACTCCAGGGCCCAGGCGCTTATGCTGAAACTAACCCCTGACCCTTTAAAGGGACCCCTTTATCTGACTACTACATACGCGTTCTCTAGGGACCAAAGCAGTCCATTGCCTCTTACAGAATACCTTTCCTCACTACCTCCTTCCGCTGATCAAATTCTGGTGGGTGACTTAAATGTCAACTGCCTCAGCCTCCTCCTCCTCTACCCATGACTCCTTTCTCTGCAATAGACCAAACACAACTAGTTACCCAACCTACTAGGACTAGCCCCAAGAGAGGCTCCAGTACCCTGCTTGATGTGGTACTCACCAACTGCCCTAATCGGATCCCCAATGAACAAGTCCTCCCAGACTCTCTCAGTGATCACTCCCCCATTCTATTCCACTGGTCATCTTCAGTCCCAAAACCCATAGCACAGTTCACATGCCGGAGGCTTCTAATACCTGGTGGTCTGACAAAACTTAAGGAACTTCTGTCCCAAATTGACTGGTCTCCTATACAGGCAACTCCTGACATTGACACAGCTCTCTCCTTCTTTACCCGAACTTTTAATAATGTCTATGATAACTTTGCCCCAATGTCGACCCGCCATTCTAAAAGGCAGAATGCCCCCTTGGTAACCCCAGCTTTGATTCACCAACTCAAACATAGGGGCAACCTATGGCACCATGCCATTGAGACTGGCTGGCCCAGTGACAGGCAGTTATATGCTGCCACTCAAAACAAGTGCACTCGGGCCATCAGAAAGGCCAAGTCTGAGCACTATCGGTCATCACTCACAGCCTCATGGGGGAACCACAGAACCTTCTGGGATAACATTAAACAGTTAAATGGGAGTGCACACTCCCTCCCCACCCACCAGATCAACATTAATGGTGTGATCTCTTCAGACCCAGCCCTCATAGCCAACCACCTCAACACCTCATTCACTGACCTTAGCCCTATCCTCCCTACAAATTTTTTTGACCCTCCTCCCCAGCGCCTGCCGTAAATCTTTCTCACCCTTATTTTCTCCTCTGCCGTGTTTCTGCCCAAGAACTTAGGCCGCACCTTGTCACTGCCCTCAAGAGTAATAGTACGGGCAGTGACACCCTGGATCCGTGTATCCTACAGCTGGTCTTAGACACAGCCCTTACCCCTATCATGTGCCTTATCAACCACTCTCTTTGCCTGGGGAAGGTTCCAACTGTCTGGAAAGTCACCACTGTCACCCCTATCTTTAAAGGTGGTGATAGGACTGTGGCTGGAAACTATCAGCCAATCTCCATTCTCTCTCCTCTCTCCAAGGCCTTGGAAAAAGTGGTAGCCTCTCAAATCTCTGACTACCTCTCCACCTACAATATCCTACGTCCTGAGCAGCATGGCTTCCGAGCGGGCCACAGTACCAACACAGCCCTCCTAGAGTTCTCCAACTTTCTCCACTCCTCCTTAGACACTGGTTCTCTGGCTGGTGCGGTCTTCATTGACCTCTCTAAAGCTTTCAACACTGTCTCCCACCCCCTGCTTCTTGATGCCCTTAGTCTCTCTGGTTTTGCTGCTGAGCCTATCTCCTGGTGCACCAGTTATCTGTCTGACTGCTCACAGCGTGTAAAAATTAATGGGACCTACTCAGACATCTGTCCCATCTTTCTGGGTTCCCCAGGGCTCCATTCTGGGCCCCTTACTATTCTCCTTTACCTTAACACCCTTTCACGCTCTTGCTGGGGAACATTCTATTGTCACGCTGATGATGCAGTCATCTTTGCCTCAGTTGTAACCCTATTGCCCTTCAGGACTCGCTGCAGAAGTCCTTCTGAAGCCGAGGGCTGGTTCAAGAACATAGATTGGTGATAAATCTTAAAAACAAAACCATGTTCTTCACTCATCCTCAAAACAAGTCCTGCAACTTCAAACTCCTCATTCACTCTGGGTCCTCTTCCCACTCGAACAAGTTTGCTCCTATAAATACCTAGGGATCCATTTGACCCTCCATCTCCTTCCATGGACACATCGCTGCCCTAGCCACTGCCACTAATATCCAATTGGGCATCTTACATCGGTATAAACACTGCCTCCCTGGAGGCTCACCGCATGTAACCTCCTCTATCCTGTCCCTAGTGGACTATGGACTGCCGGTGTATGGTGTTGCTGATCAGACCGCACTCCATAAAATTTTTCCTATTCTGAATAAGGCCTGCAGGTTAATTACTGGGGCATCTAGGCTAACACACACCTGTCTACTGTACGCTAAAACGCTGGTACTTGATCTTGATGAGCGCCTCAAATATCTGACCTGTACCCTTACAAAAAAGATGCTCCTTGGGCTATCCCCGCCAGGGTTGACCACCACCATCCGCCGCTCTGTCCTACTAGTTCATACTCGGACCTCTGGGAAAATCTCTCTTGTTATCCCTAGAGCTAGGACCTCTCACGGCCAAAGAGCCTTCAGCTTTAGGGCCCCCTCCTGGTTCAACACACTGTCCCCCTCCATCTCCGAAGCTCCAACTATATCATGCTTCAAAACGTCCTTACGGAACCACCTTGTTAACACCCGAAGCTGTAATAGCCACTCGTCAAAGCCGTACTCAATACTAATGACAAAGCTTACTACTAAGCTGCTAAGGACAACATAACTCTGGTATTGTTTGCATCAATCCTACCTGTACCAGCTTGTTTGTATCTATGTCTTAAGTTACTGTTATACTGTATTATATTGTTATACTGTGTATTTTCGTTTGTCTTACTGTGACAAGGTACCTTTGTAAATGAGCCTATGGCTCAAAGGTTTTCCAAACTGCTGTCTAAATAAATAAATAAATAAAATTAATATTTCTCTTTGCTTTGCTTACTTACCTAATGCAATGGCTTGTTTCCTCTGCAATGGCTCCCTTGAGATTCTCCCACTGTTCCTCCATCCCCTTTTTTCTCCTTTCCTGCCAGTGCCAGAGAAAACATTGATGTCCTAGTACACATAAGGACTAATGATCTCACCAGACGGTCAGTTGTGGAGACCAAGGAACACCTGACCAGGCTGGGTGACAAACTATCATCCATTTCATCCAGCATCTCCTTCTCTGAGATCCTGCCAGTCTGGGAGAGGGGGGAAGATGGAGAGTAGTTCAGAGAAGGGGAGATAGGGGAGCTAAACACGTGGCTCAAGGGATGGTGCCAGGAAAAAGGACACAGATTTGTAGGGAACTGGCAAAAGTTCTGGGAGTGAAAGTTCTTTAAATTTGAAGGACTGCATCTGACTAAGGAGGGAGTCAGTGCATTTTGGCAGAAGTTTGACGTCTTTGCAGAATATTTAAACTAGCAGATGGGGAGAGGGGTGCAGCACCCCACCGTCGAATGGGAAGAACACCCTCCCCTCAGCTAGTGGTCAAACAGGGATTCAGCATGTTTGCAGTTCATTTGCATCACCAGGTAAGAAAAAGGTTTGTCTCCCCATATGATGCACAGGGGTAATGCCAAACCTCACCCAACAACTAACACACCGAAATCTGGCCAATGGAAAATCATGTACACAAATGCTCACAGCCTGGGAAATAAAATCCCAGACCTGCGGCAATAATGTCAGAGGCTAGACTGGACATAGTAGCAATTAGTGAGACATGGTTTACCTGTAACCACACTTGGGAGACTTCAGTACCTGGCTATGTATTGTTCAGAAGAGACCAAGGTGCAAAAAGTGGGGGAGGAGCGGCCCTGTATGTCAATGAAAATATCAAAGCTACAGAAATTCAGAATACACATAAGGAGCCAGAAGAACTGTGGGTCACCCTGGAAACAGGAAATGGGACAGCCATAAGAACTGGGTTGTCTACAGGCCCCCAGACCAGGGGGAGGACATAGACACATTACTGTTAGAAGATATACAAAACATGACAGCTAAAGAGGAGGTTCTGATAATGGGAGACATCAACATGCCAGATACAGATTGGTCAATACCAGCAGGAACATCTGCCAGAACTAGACACATAGTGGATTACCTGCAGGAGGGCCTCAAACAACTGGTACAACAACCCACAAGAGACAGGGCTATCCTAGATCTAATACTGACTAACAGGGAAGGGATCACAGATCTCAGGCAGAAGGTCACCTGGGGCCAGTGACCATCACATGGTATGGTTTAATTTGGCTACTACATCTAAATCATCCCATTCCAAGGCAAAAATATGGGACTTCAGAGGAGCTGACTTTGATAAGATGGCCAAAGAGTTAAGCTAGCCCTGGCAAAAGAAACACAGGTGAGGGGTACAGGCAAAGTGGGCAAGCATTAAGGATGCAATACTTGAAGCAACATCCCATTGTGTTAGACAGAAAGGAAGTGCAAAAGAAGAGAAACCACTTTGGTTCTCAAATACAGTAGCAGAAAGGTCAGAGCCAAAGGCTGGCCTTCAGGAAATATAAAGGGAACACAGCAGGATGAAGATAGGGAGGCATACCAAACTGCCATAAAGGGAAGCAGGGAGAGGCAGTAAGGAGGCAAAGTCCCAAACTGAGGAAACACTAGCATGAACAGTAAAAGAAGGTGACAAGACTTTCTATAGATACATTAGTGAAAGGAGAAAGTCCAGAGGGAATATTACTCAACAATGGAAAGGAGCATGTGAGGAGGAGGACCATGTAAAAGTATCTATCTAAATAGAATACTTTTGCTCAGTATTACTGAAGAGAAGGTAGGGCAGGGCCCACAGCTCAGCACCAAGGACACAGGGGAGGGAGGTGAGCACTACTCCCTTCAGAAAAGAAGGGTCCTACAAGAGCTTGCTAAGCTCAGAGTGGATAAGGCAATGGGACCTGATGGCATACATCCCAGGGTACTTAAGGAGCTAAAGGTGGAACTAGCAGAGCCATTAGCAGAACTGTTTAGTGAGTCTCTGAGCACAGGAGGTCCCAGAAGACTGGAGAAGGGCTCATGTGATCCCACTCCACAAGAGTGGTAGCAGGAGGAGGCAGGGAACTACAGACCAGTCAGTCTTACCTCAGTAGTGGGCAAGATTATGGAGGCACTCCTTAAGGAAAGGATAGTGCAACACCTGGAATCCATAGGGGCACAGGATCCAAGACAGCATGGATTTACAAAAGGAAGGTCCTGCCAAACTAATCTCATAGATTCCTTTGACTGGGTAACCAGAGTGGTGGACCAAGGGGGAGCAGTTGATGTCGCCTACCTTGACTTCAGCAAAGCTTTTGACACTGTTCCACATAGAAGATTGATAAATAAGTTGGGTAGGCTCGGGGTGGGTCAGAAGTTGGTCAACTGGGGTGCAAACTGGTTAGAGCGAAAACAGAGAGTAAAGTGGTAAAATGGTATACAGTCAGAAGAGATGCAAGTCACAAGTGGGGTACCTCAGGGATCAGTCCTGGGGCCAGTCCTCTTCAACATCTTCATTAGTGACCTTGCAGATGGACTAGAGGGTAAGGCTTGTCTGTTTGCAGATGACACCAAGATCTGCAACAGAGTAGATGATCCAGATGGGGTGGGCAGAATGAGAAGAGATCTGGATAAACTAGCAAAATGGTCAGAAGAGTGGCAACTGGGATTTAATGCAAAGAAGTGCAAGATCGTGCACATAGGGAAGAGAAACCTTGAAGCCACCTATAGGCTGGGAGGGGAGTTGCTAGCAGTCACAAAGGAAGAAAGAGACTTGGGCATCATCATCACAGATGACCTGAAATCATCCAAGCAGACCTCTAAAGCAGTAGGTTAGGCTAGGGGGGTGTTAGGGTGTATCAGTAGGGGTATCACAAGTTGTAAGAGGGAGGTAATAATCCCTCTGTACAAGACACTGGTTAGGCCCCATCTGGAGTGCTGCATGCAGTATTGGAGGCCACACCTTCACAAGGACATTAACCAAATTGAGGCAGTCCAGAGAAGGGCAAGCAAAATGGTGCAGGGACTGCATTAGAAGACATATGAGGACAGATTAACAGAGCTCAGTATGTATACCCTTGAGCAAAGGAGGGAGAGAGGTGATATGATCGAGGCATTCAAACACCTTAAGGGCATTAACAAGGTGAAAGAGTCTAACATGTTTAAATATAAGAAAAACAGCAGGACAAGAGTATACAGCATGAGATTAGAGGGGGGCCGATTAAGGGGGAATGTGAGGAAATTCTTTTTCACAGAAAGGGTGGTGGATGCATGGAATGGCCTACCTCAAGAAGTGGTGGCTAGAAATACAGTGCAGAGCTTCAAACAGGCATGGGATAAGCATAAGGGAGCAATACAAATGAGTATGAATAGATAGGCCACTGACAGAGCAAAGGCCGGTGGCACATTTATAAGGTAGAAAAAGAAATGGGCAGACTGGATGGGCCTTTCCGTCCTTATCTGCCATCAACTTCTATGTTTCTATGTTTCTATGATTTTCTAAGATATTCCCTCATCATTGCAAAATTGGCATACCTGAAATCCAGTACCCTTGCTGTCATGTGGTTTGATTCTTCCACTGATCTCACCTTGAACCACAATGCATTGTGATTGCTTGTTCCCAGGTGGCTCCCGACTTTTACATCTGAAATTCTGTTTCCTTTGGTGAGTACCAGGTCCAAAGTCACTTCCTCTTGAGTGGGCTCTGTCACTAGCTGACTATTGCACACCCCCTGCAGGACTTCCAGAATGCATCTTCTCCTGTCTGTGACTGCAGCCTGGTTGCTCCAATCTACATCCAGCAAATTTAAGTCTACCACCAGCAACACTTCCTCTTTTGCTGCCACTCTGTGGATTTCTTTCATAGGTACCCTGTTCAGCTCTTGCTTTTGTGTGGAAGGTCTGTAGATCACAGCAGTATGAATAGCAGTGCCATTGCCTGCCTTTAGGGTGCTCCACAGTACTTCTATCTCTCCCTGTACTCCCTGTATCTCAGTTGCATTAATTCTCTCCCTTATGTAGATAGTCACTCCTCCTCCCTTTTTACCCACACTGTCCTTCCTAAAAAGAGGGTAAACTGGTATAGCTAAATCCCTGTCATGGTTCCCTGTGAACCATGTCTCAGTAACAGTAACAATGTCCAGGTCAGCCTCAGACATCAAGGCAACTAGGCTGTGAGTTTTATTTCCCAGGCAGCTGGCATTTTTGCCCATGGCCTTCCAGTTTTTATTGCCCCTCTCCTTATTACTTCCCATCCTATGTCCTTGTCTTTCCTCAATATCCCTCTTGTTACTTACTCCCATTCTTCCTTACATCTGCCATTGTACCTATTTTCGTTTTGGGTATCACTTGTAATTTCTCAACATTAGGGTCCTGTCTGCTGACTGCTTCATGAATGGATGCATTTTCTTTTTATTTTCAATTTAATATACTTTATTAAACGTTTTGAAACATGAGTACATACATTCAACCAACAGCTTCCACCCAAGTTAAAATAAGGACAAAGAATCATAGAACAACATGGAACACTGTGACAATAAACATACACAGCCTTTAAAGTGTATGAACTACAATCAACAGTAATAAAGCCTACGTGATTAAAATTACCTACATCCTATACACTCCACCATCCCCAAACCCCAGCAACCCCTTACACCCACACCTTCCTCCCCCTAGAGAACATACAGGTTTGAGAATGAGTCGGGAGATCGTCCAGAATGAGCATACCAGGAGGGTACAAGACATACGGAAGTTTGAGAAACAGCCCTAATCCTGCCCAAAGAAACATGTGGGGAGCAACATTCCTCGTGCAAGTCTGGGCTCAATTAAAGACAATGCATAAGGTGTAAAGAGGCCAGTAGTGGGGCCCACTTCCTATTGAATGCCTTCTGGTGATTCAGCAGTCAGGCAATGTGTTGCTCCATTTTTAGGACCTAGAGCCCTTCTGAATTCCATTCCCTAAGAGAAGGCCTGGTTTGATCTAACCAGTGTCAGAATGAATGCATTTTCTATTATATGTGATGGATCCTGGGCAGGTTTATGGAAGCACAGCAGTAAACGGGCACCAATGGATACAATAATAGTTATAGAAGTTAATGTTTACTATGCAGAGTCTGGATGTTGCTTTGTCCATACACATGCATATGATAGCTGGTATAAATACTATAAATACCTGTTAAAAAGTTCTTTGGTCTTTACGGCAGTGTTCCAAACAGCAACTTTTAATTATCACTCTGGGGGAGATAAGAATGAATGTGTAGCTGGTATGCACATCACAAGCAAGGAAAACACCATTTAGGGAAACTACAGTATAGTTAAGCAATAAGCCACGAGGGGGTGTGGGTTATTGGGGGATTTACCACGGCTGGAGTCTGTATGTGAGATTTGATCAAAAGGGGTGTGCACCAAGATGGACACCAAGCAGACACCCCAGTTCACTGAGATGGTGAAATTGGGTGTGCATGGAGTCCACCAATGGCTGCTCAGTCATGTGCCCCATTACTGAAATGCAGTGTTAAGTACTGCTGATGCAACCCATCACCAATGTTTTAAACATTTTAATCTGATGACTTAAGTCACAATATATAATGACCCCCTATTAGTGTATTGGTAGAGGAAGAGTGGTAGATGCTCCAAGCCTGGAGTTACTGCAATAGGGACTCAAATGAGATGTACCATGATACTAAAAAGTAGTTAAAAATGCTTTGCTAGAATAGGGGAGCACGCTAGAGTTGTCTCATTATGTGAACCCACTGCCACTGAAATAGGAAATGGGAGTGCTCGTGCCCCAAAGGGTGCCATTTCTGCTGACTAAGGGATCATGCATGGAGAACTGTAAAGGTGTTTGTGGCATAATTTTTTAATGTCATGCTGCATTGCACATGCTGTCTGGCAGTGAAGCATATATTCAATAGAAAAATTATTCTGGTGTAGGATAGCACGCAAACTCAATGGCCATGCAGTTCTGGACTCAGAGAGGAAGGTAGAGAGCTCCAGGATTATAGATAGAGCCTGAGGTACCAAATGCCGGCAGTATCAGTTAAGTAAATTTAGAAAAAATGCCTCTGGTTAATATTTGTTTAGTCACTAAAAAACAAAACAAACAAACAAAATGAAACACAAAGGAAAAATCAATAGTACCTTACCTGAGGAGTGGGTTAACCTTTAGGCTGAGGACCAAATTAGAATGTATAGGAATTCTGGGATGATATATCAGTCTGTGGCACATCAAGGGTTAATTAATAAAACTCTTTGTACCCGAAGTAAAAGTTAAGGGTGAGTGCTGTAACCTACTTTATTTTTTATTTAGTTTTTGTTTACCGGGTAGGTGCGCTAGCCAAACAGGTGACTATTTTCAGGCACGACCCGGGAGGTACAGTAACAATGCAGAGTTCATTTACATAATACAGGGAAGCAGTAACAATACAGAGAACAGTTTTCAGTAAAAGGCAATAAAGGAGTACGGCTTCAGAGACAATCAACAGGTCAAGAGAAAACAGCAGATTTACAGTGTACAGGTAGCATTTAGTGAGTGGCTAAAGGTATACAGGGCAGATCCAAAGGACAGGTGGGTCAGGGGAAGGGGAGAGAATGGGGAGGGGAACTGGGTGAGCAGGTAAAGGGGGGATGCGGGAAGGCAACCTTGCGGCTAAGTGGTAAAGGTGGCAGCAGGGATGAAGGAGGCAGGACAGGGGGGTCTGGGTGTGGGGCGGTGAATGGATGGTGGTGGTACATGGTCGAGGTGGGGTGAGAGAGTAGGTCAGGCAGAGCTGGAGGCAGGGGAGACACCACCTGCAGTGGGGCTACAGAGGGGTAAAAGGCGGCGCGAAAACAGGGCAGGAAAGGACATGATAGGCATCGGCGGCCAGAGGAGGAGTGAAGCGGGGGAACATTTGGACGGGGCAGGGGGGCTTACGGTATATATCTGGGTGAGGGGGATATGGTGGCATAAGCGGAAGAAGGCTATGGGAAGAGACCGAGTCATGGAACCATGCGGCGGAGAGAGCTGAAGGGAGGGGACTGAGGTGAAGATGGCCACGGGCGGCTTTTAGCAGCAGAACCACTCAAGAGAAGCCTGGTTTATGGAACTGGACGTGGAGAGTTAGGATGGCTGGGCTGGGGTGAGGTATGGGGAGCAGCATCAGGGCTGGAAGGTGGCAAGTACCGGGGTTGTAGTACTGTTCCTGGACAGGGGAGTCGGTGCTCAGTCGGGGTAGTTGGGGGGGACTGCAGAGGGTAAGAGCAAACGGGTCTAACTGGGGGGTGTAGAAGCAAAAAGTCAGTGTTAGGAGGATATGGTGGGAATGGTGGGAATGGTGGCAGGGGGCTGAGGGATGAGACCATGTCCATGGAAACCGTACGCAGGCTGGACAGATCGATGAGTGTGAGAATACGTGGCTAAAGCGGCGGGTGAGCAGTTTTAGCGGCAGAAGCCTACTAGAGGAGCTGAGGATCGTGGAGCCATAGGTCAGGGGGAGGCTAAAGATAGCGGGGGTTCGGGGTAAGGTATGGTGGGTGAGTGGTTTCAGTGGCTGATGGTGCGGCTAATGTCCATGGTTGTGGAACTGTATCCGGGCTGGGGAAATGGTGTTCAGGCGGGGTGGGGGGGCTGTGGAGGTCCAGGGGCAATAGGAGTAGAGGAACGGGTCCTTTGGGGGGCTCTTAGGCAGTGGCTGTGCCAGTACCTGGTACCCCTAGATCATCAGTACAAATATTCCAGTAAGCAGCAGTAACACATAGAGCAGTGCAGACAGCAATAACAGGTTAACAATGCAGTAGTCAAGGCGCAGTAACTTACAACAAAATTACACACTCTAGACAAGTGCAAGTAAGAGAAGTACCCTGAAACGGGTCCGTTGGGGGGCACTTAGACATTGGCTATGCCAGTACCTGGTACCCATAGATCATCAGTACAAACATTTCAGTAAGCAGCAGTAACAGGTACAATAGTGCAAACAGCAATAACAGGTAAACAATGCAGTAGTCAAGGTGCAGTAACTTACAACAAAAATTACATACTTTAGACAAGTGCAAGTAGGTTTCTAGGTCGGAGTTTTGAACTCGAAATGAAGTGCATATGGGCAGAGACATATATCAAGTGTTAATGTTGTATAAAATAGGGTAAGGAGTAGGAAGGAGGGAGTGGTGGGGCAAGAGAGAGAGGTTGGCAGGACAAGCTCAGGTAGGGTCATAACAGGCACACTGGTCCGTGGAAAGCAGGTGTTCACGTAGCTTGCGCTTAAAGAGATTGTGGGAAGATGTCAGTCTAGATCAAGTGGCAGGAGGTTCCACACTTGAGGGCTGTGTACCAATGCTCTAGACCTTTGGAGGTGACAGTGGGGGAATTTTAGTAGGGATTTGTCCGAGGATCTCAGTCACATGGAGGAGGGCTGGCTGAAGCAGTTCAGTTAGGGATGCTGGTCTGTTGAGTCTAATGATGGAGTCACAAAGGCAGCCCAGTTAGTAGTCTGGTGGCAGAGGGGGAGAGCCAGCTGAGGTCTTTATACAGTTGGCAGTGATGTTTAAGTCTGGGGGCTTTTGAGGCATACCTGCATATATTGTTGAAAGTGACATCCCATTTTTGTAGTGTGGATTTATGCACCATGGGTAGGATGGGAGCACAGTAGGTCAGAGTGGATAGGAGGAGACCCCTGGTGATGGCTAGTTTGGCTGCAGGTGTGAGCATGTAGCTGGATCTGTAGGCAGCACCCAGTTTGCAGTTCACAGATTTACATGTTTCTTGGATGTGCAGGTTTAGGTCCAGAGATTGGTCTAGCAGGATGCCCAGATAACAGAAGGAGGTAACCACCTCACGTGGGGGGTCCCATCCAGGTCAAGGACTTTTAAAGGAGAGTGGCAGGACCTTATCTTGTGGGCAGTGCCCAGAAGCATCAGTTTGGTTTTGCTGGAGTTCAGTATAAGGCGGTGGGTGTTTAGCCAGAGTTGGACAGCGTGGAAAGCAGATGTCAGTGCCACATTAAGTTGGTCTACATTATTAGAGCTAGCATAGATAACCAGATCATCTGCACAGAGTAGAGAGTCACAGGACGCAATGCTGTATGGCAGGTTATTTATGAATAATGAAAATAGGAGGGGACCCAGTATTGATCCTTGTGGCAGTCCAGTATTGATGGTAGTACAGTCGGAGATTGATGATTAAGTTTGACTGCTTGGGTCCTGTTGGTTAAGTAACTCCTGAACCAGCTTATGACAGGGGGTGAAAAGCCAAATTTATGAAGGGTGGATAGGAGTAGGGGGTGGTCCACGAGGTTGAAAGCCTTGGTGAGGTCGATAAAGATAGCACCAGTAAGCTGACTTTTGTCCATGTTTGTGAGAATATCAGTGGTGAATTTGGCTAGTGCCATTGTGGTGCTGTGGTTTTTCTGGAAACCATGTTGTATTGCGCATAGCAGATTTGATGTTTCAAGGAAATCAATGGTCTGAGTGGCTACTAGTTTTTCAAGTATTTTGCTGAGGACTGACAGAATAGCTATGGGTCTGTAGTTTGAAATCTCACTTTTGTTGCCCTTTTTGAAGATGGGGAGTGATTCTTGCAGATTTCCAGATGTCAGGGAAGGTACTGTTGGAGAGGGAGAGGGTGAATACCTTGGCTAGAGGATAGGAGATGAGATGGGCGGCCGCCTTTAGTAGGCGAGGTTCCAGTGAGTCGGACCCAGGGCTGGTGGTGTCCGATATTGAGTTTAACAGTTTGAAGACTTGCAATGCAGACACAGCTTTGAAATAGAAGGGCTTGTAAATATCCAGCACATGTTTCTTGAGAGAGTATCTGCTGGTGCACTGGTTGATGAGGGCTGGGAAACCACAGTTGGAGGTTGAAGTGTGTAGTATACTGGGACAGATCAGAGAACATCTTATTAAAGCATTTGCAATGGTAAGGGAGTCATTACAGTGGACACCATCTAGAATCATTTCTGAGGGGGTTATGGATTGAGGTGTACCCAGAAAGGTTTTTATGTGGCCCCAGAACTTGCGTGGATCTCTGGCTGAGCTGGCAAGTAGGTTCTGGCAGTATTTGCTTTTTGCTAGCCTTATTTGCTTTTTGCAAGAGTTTCTATGCTGCTTATAGAAGGTGTGATCCCTGGGTTGGCCAGTGCTTTTATACTTCCTCCACAGTTTGTCCCTGGTTCTGAGTTGGTTGAGTAGGTCTTTGTGGAGCCACCTTGTCTGTTGTCCCCTGACCCTTCTTTGTACTTTTGGGACATGTTTAGTCTGTGCTTCTGTGAACTTGGTGAGGAACACGTTAAGGGCATCCTCAACTTTTGTAGATTGGTAGATATCCATCCAGTCAATGCAGGATATGTCCAGGAGAAAGGCACTTAGATCCAGGTGTGCAAAATTGGTGAAAGTGACCAGGCGGAACTGGGGGGATGGAGAGGGACTCGCGTGCCAGTGACAGATAGTGGGTGAGTGGTCAGTTATAGCATCAGCCAGGGTGCATGCCTTAGTAATGTGGTCAAGTCTGTTTGTGAGGATCCAGTCAATAAGCATGCCTGATTGGGGGTTTATCATCCTTGTATTTTCAGTGATGAGCTGGTGGAGGTGGAAACTTTGGATTAGGGCTGCAAGGCAGCTGTGGGCAGGGCCCAGCCAGTTTAGGTTGACATCCCCCAGAAAGATGGCTTTGTTCGAGTTTATGGTTTGTGAGGTTAGCTGGAGCAATTGTGGAGGCCATCCACCCTCCAGTGGGTGGATTATAGAGACAGATAATGTGCAGTTTTTTGCACCTAGGACAGGATAGCATGTAATGATTTGCAGATCCGTTGACGCTATGGACAGGAACAGGCTTAATGGTGAGGTGGTTTTATGGTATATGGCAACACCCCACCCCTTTCGAGCCTGGCCTGTCCTGTCGCAGGATAGTATCGGGTAGGTGGCATTGGGCATCCTGTATGCGAGGTTGAGCCATGTTTCCATGAGGCAAAGGATGTCAGGTCCAGCGACTTTGGTCCATGCCTCAAGCTCGGCCATATGGCCCAGGAGACTAATGTTCTATGTCGCAAACAGTAGACCCTTTTAGGTTTGCCAGGGAGTTGTTATTAGAGGAGGCCAGGATTCGGTTCCATCACCCACCAGTAGTAGGCGAAGAGAGCTAGGAATTTAAGCTGCAGCTACATATAGATTGATAAATGACCGTTTCTTCCTTGTTTGATGGTAGATTGTGAGGGAGATATGTGCACCCATTCTTTAGAAAAGAGGTAGTGTAGGGCGGGTTTGGCATATTGTTTGGTAAGGAGTAGGTTAGAGAAGGAGAAATCACAGAGTGAGGGGGTGTTGTGGTGTATGACCAGAGGTAGAGACAGCGAGGAGTAGTTTAGGCAAAACAGGAGGAGAAGGCAAATAATGGGGGTTAGTTCTTGTAGTTTACCACACGGTTGCAGCATGCACTCACATAGGAGAGACATGTTAGCGTATTTTTGTTTATATTTTTTGGGGTTAGGAAACAAAGAGTAGCAGGCAGAGCAGGGAAAAGGAGTTAGATTAGAGGGTGAAGCAAGGATTCAGTGAAGTGGAGGAGAATGAGAAAGGTGGAGAGGGTGGAGAGAGAAATCGGGTTCAAAAGTGGAAAAAAATGCGAAAAGGCAGGGCTGCTCTCAGGAGGGCTGTTGGCAAGGTCTTTCAGTCAGCGAGTATGATTAATGCCCCCAGTGGTTATAGAGTATAAGGAGCCAATGGAAAAGTGGACACTTAGTCATATGACCACCAAAAGCCTATAAAGCTAAAGAGTCATATGACCACCAAAAGCCTATAAAGCTAAAAGGTCGACCAGGGTGGGTGGGAAGCCAGCGCGAAGCGCCAGCGGGATCAGTATCCACAGAGGAGCTGTAACACTAGCCGAAAATGGCTCACCTCAGGCGGGGAGAGTGGCTTGCTCACAGCCCCCAAGCACATTTAGACAGTCCAGTAGCAAAGTGAGAACAGCCGCTTTCGGTGAACGGTGGGTCCAGCTAGTGCCACCAGCCCTTACTGAAGAGAGCCGGTGGGAGAAAGTGTTTTAAAACGTACCTTACGGCTTTTGCGCCTTTAGCGGTACGGGGAATCAGTGAGTGAGTGGCTGGGCTCTTGGTTCCCTTCCCGGGCAAGCGTGCGGCGGGAAGCCCCTGTCCACAGGAACTCCTGGAGGAGGGCGGTTTTTTTTTTCTTTGGGGACTGCAGGGCAAGCGGTGATCCCTGAGGCTTCTTGGGGTGTGGTGGATGGTCCTTGGGTCTGGGGAGGAGCAGGTCCGAAGCCCCGGTGGGCTTGGAGAAGTTCCTGAGGAGAGTAGCAGGGAGAGGCAGGTAAGTAGGCAGGCCTGCAGAGGCAGACAAAAGAAAGGGGCTGAAGGTGAGAAGAGGGTGGGGATTAGTGACAGGAGAGCAGGTTCAGGTTGCAGGCAGCTTAGATTGCTAAGGTATTGAATTACCAAGGGGCAGAGAAGCAGTTGGGATTTGAGATTTCAGAAAAGGCAGGAAGGGGACAGACAGCAGCAGTTTTAAGTACAATCAGTGAAAATTGCTCAGTCAAGTCAGCTAGGATTTACATTTAAGGTCTCAACTGTACTTGTAGCAAGGGTTTGGGATTAACAAAGGTGCAGAGAGGCAGTTGGGATTTGAAAATTGAGAGAAGGCGGGAAGGGGACAGAGTGAAGCACTCTTGAGTACAAGGAGTGAGAAACACACAGTCTAGGCAGCTTACAGCTAGATTTAAGGTTAACAGCAGTTCTAGTAAAATTCAGTAAATTTTAGGCAGAAAAGGGAGGGAGTAGAACAGCTAGAGGCAGAGGTAGAAATTAGTCTAAAATTACATAGTCAGTGTAGCCAGGTTAGGAAATAACTTCACAAATTAAATTTAGGCAGGAATTACAGTGTTCACAGTTAAAGCAAAAACAGGCAGAAACCCAAAAATGTCCACAGAGGAGCTGTAACACTAGCCGAAAATGGCTCACCTCAGGGGGGAGAGTGGCTTGCTCACAACCCCCAAGCACGTTTAGGCAGTCCAGTAGCAAAGTGAAAACAGCTGCTTTCGGTGAACGGTGGGTCCAGCTAGTGCCGCCAGCCCTTACTGAAGAGAGCCAGTGGGAGAAAGTGTTTTAAAACGTACCTTACAGCTTTTGCGCCTTTAGCGGTATGGGGTGCCAGTGAGCGGCCGGGCTCCTGGTTCCCTTCCCGGGCAAGCGTATGGCGGGCAGCCCCTGTCCACAGGAATTTCTGGAGGAGCGAAGCTTTTTTTTTCTTCGGGGACTGCCGGGCAAGCGGTGATCCCTGAGGCTTCTTGGGGTGCAGTGGAGGGTCCTTGGGTCTGGGGGGGAGGAGGAGGTCCAAAGCCCTGGTGGGCTTGGAGAAGTTCCTTATGGCTTTTGCGCCTTTAGCGGTATGGGGTGCCAGTGAGCAGCCGGGCTCCTGGTTCCCTTCCTGGGCAAGCGTGTGGCGGTCGGCCCCTGTCCACAGGAACTCCTGGAGGAGCGCGGCTTTTTTTTTCTTTGGGGACCGCTGGGCAAGCGGTGATCCCTGAGGCTTCTTGGGGTGCGGTGAAGGGTCCTTGGGTCTGGGGAGGAGCAGGTCCGAAGCCCCGGTGGGCTTGGAGAAGTTCCTGATCACTAGTCAATGCTGATACTAGAACTGGTGATACCTGTGAGGATCTGTGGCTAGTGGGCCAGATTTCAAATCTGTAACATGTGCATCATTGGCCTGTCAGGTGGACATAAGAACCCATACGCAAGGTGTAGAAGTGCTGTATAGACTGTGATCCACAATTAATTTGACCTGTGGCAGGATAAACAGCAGAGATTTCTTTGCTTTGCAAGCAAAGATGGGTGGGAGATTTTGTTTGGTAAGCAAAAGAACACTAGAAAAGCAGAAATTACTTGACATGATGAGGGGAAACACCATTTATCATTTTTATTTCAGATTAGTGAAGGCTTACATTTTGGAAGGTCTATACAAAGCATTCTAGTGGGGGTGGTGGTTGTCTTTTATCAACAGTTCAAAGTTCCAAGAAGCAGATGTAAAGATTTGGTTTGGTATGTCTTTTTCAGTGAGTTGTAGGGTCTACCAGCAGGTAAAAATGCAATCTGACCAATGAGATGGTAGGATTTTTCCTGCTCATTTTTATAACCAAGAAATATTATATAACAGGGAGCAGCATATCATGGGATGTTGCCACACCTCGTTTTCATTGTAAGTAAAGCAGCTGTAGGCTGAGCGACTTATGCATCCGATAAATGGCAATATCTCATGATATACCAAATTCTGGGGGTGCGTTATTATTATTATGCAAGGAGTCGGTGGGGTGATGTTGAAGAACAATTAAATAAAATAATTCAAAACATGTTTTTACAGGGAAGGTGCTATATTTAGAGTCAGAGCCAAACCATAGTAGTTACAGCCAGGGGCTGCCCTTCCTCCTACCCAGTGCAATCATGGTGGTATGGGGAGGTTACACAGGCTGTCAGGTACAAGCAGTAGGCAATCTCTGGGCTCTGAATCAACTGACACTGTACTTATTTTGCCATCACCCCCACCTTGGCAAAACAGCATCACCATGTCCTTAGTCAGCCATATCTTGCAACAGTTAGATATAGCTGGGTCATTTAATTGCAAGACAAAAATTGACTCTAAGCATCTGACTACAGTACTTCCCAAATGGCATGGTTTATTGGCGAAATGATAGGGATAGATCAACAAACCTTGTCTACTGTGAAGAAAATTTTAATTCTGAAGGCTGCATACATCTTCAAAGCTGACATACAAACCTCTATGTCTATTATTCAAAGAGTAGTTGTGTAGATTTACCAAGCAGTCAAATCCTGATTTATCCATGCTCTTAAAGAGTGAGAGGGATGGGTTGTGAACTTTACCACGGATAATTGGAGTAGCTCATCAACTCATGGACATATTTCTGGGAACACATTGAATTTTTATGGATGCACTGGTGAAGCCCAGCAGTCCTCTTGCTAACACTCTAGTAAAAGGAAGCTGTCCAGATTTCAAACTGGCTAGATAAAATTGGGGCTTTGTGCACTTACTTCACAATTTGAAGCAGTCTGCTGTGTCTGTTCAGCTGAGCAGTGTTGCACTTCACTCTTTTGTGTGATAACCTGGTTACAAGCTTCAATCTGGGTAGTATTCTCTTTCTTGAAAGTTTCATGGCTCATTAACATTAGTCAGTGTTTACCACTCATAAACTGAAACTGAGATTGAGGAAGGAGGTTCATATTTCAGATGATGGATCTGCAAGAATTAAAGACATGACAGCAGTAACTAACACACTAACTTATGAAAATCCCTTAATTTTTTATTGATTATTCTGGTTGTTCATATTTTGGAAATTAATTGGTCAAAGTTAATAGGACAAAGAAGGGTAATATGGGATGTTGCATGCAGGCAGAGATAAAGGTCTCTAAATTCTGAACACATCATGAAGAGGTGTGTGTGTGACTGTGTGTGACTGTGTGTGTCTGTGTGTGTGTGTGTGTGTGTGTGTGTGTGTGTGTGTGTGTGCCCCTCACCTGTGTGATGCTCTGTTAACCTGTTCGTGGTATATTAATCTTTTTCTAGTCAGTTTGCAAATAGATGTAATGCTACACTATAGGTACTACTGTATTTAGAACAAGAAAGTGCATGTGTGTTAGTTTGTCACAGTGCTTATCCAAAATGAACTAGAAGTTAGAGTTAGATGCATAATTAAACAAATGCCATATAAGGCAGTGTCTGTGTTATTTCTCATACAGCAGTTAAATAAACACAGACAGTCCCTCACCTTTCATCAGCCTGCAGTACACAACCATGAGGATTGCCATGCCACCGCTCGGGGTTCACACAGTGCTTCTGAGCTTCACTTTCTGGTTCACGCAAATCCTCACTTTGCACCAGCACACAATACCCCACTGCTATTAGTGTCATGTCACCCCCCTGTCTTCAAGAAGTGCTTCTTAGCCTCGCTCTAGAGTACAGGCAGTTCCTCGCCTTTCAGCAGCATGCAGTACACAGCTGTTATGGGTGCCATATCACCGCACTGTGTTCATGCAGTGCTTCTGAGCATCACTCCCTAGTACAGGCAGTCCCTTACTTTTCACCAGCATGCAGTACACAACAGGGATGGGGACCATGACTCCACACTGTGTTCATGCAGGACTTCTGAGAACCACTCCTAAGTGCAGGCAGTCCCTGACCTTTCGCCGGCACACAGTACACAACCATGATGGGTGACATGTTACTCCACTGTGTTCATGCACTGCTTTTGAGCATTATTCTACAGTGCAGGCATTCCCTCACCTTTCACTGGCAAGCAGTACATAAAAGGGATGGGTGCCATGTCACAGTAATGTGTTCATGCAGTGCTTTAGAGCATTGCTCCCTAGTGCAGGCAGTCCATTACCTTTCACCAGCATGCAGTACATAAAAGGGATGGATGCATGGCAAAGTACTGTGTTCATGCAGGGCTTTAGATCATTGCTCCCTAGTGCAGGCAGTCCTTTACCTTTCACCAGCATGCAGTACATAAAAGGGATGGATGCCATGTCACAGTACTGTGTTCATGCAGTGCTTTAGAGCATTGCTCCCTAGTGCAGGCAGTCCATTACCTTTCACCAGCAGGCAGTACATAAAAGGGATGGGTGCCAAGTCACAGTACTGTGTTCATGCAGTGATTTAGAGCATTGCTCCCTAGTGCAGGCAGTCCATTACCTTTCACCAGCACACAGTACATAAAAGGGATGGGTGCTGTGGCTCTCCACTGTGTCCGTGCCATGCTTCTAAGCATCGCTGCTCAGAGTAAGCAGTCCATGACCTTTCACCAGCACACAGTACACAATTGTAATGTGTGCCATGTTGTACCTCTGTGTTCATGCAGTGCTTCTGAGCATCACTCCATACTGCAGACAGTCCCTACACATTAATCAGCTTGCATCACAGTAACGTGATGGGTAGCATGTCACCACACTGTGTTCATGCAGTGCTTCTAAGCATCACTCCACAGTGCCGGCAGTCCCTGACATTTCCCCAACACACAGTACACCACTGTGATAGGTGCCATTTTGCCCATTGTGTCCATGTAGTACTTCTGAGCATCACTGCCCCGTGCAGACAATCCCTCACCTTCACCAGCACACAGTATAGCATCACGAGGGGTGACATGTCATCAGACTGTGGTCAGGCAGTGCTTCCAAGTATCACTCTGTGGTGCAGGGAGTCCTTCACCTTTCAGCAGCATGAAGTACACCACAGTGATGGGTCTCTGACAGGTCCTAAGCACTCAGTACACCACAGTAATGGGTGCCATGTTCCCCCACTGCATTTATGCACTGCTTCTGAGCAACTCTGCACAGAGCAGGCGCTCCCTGTCCTTTCACCAGCGCAGAGTACACTACCATGATTTGTGCCATGTCATCCCACTGTGCTTAAGCTCTGCTTCTGAGCATCACTCCACAATACAGGCCGCAACTCACCTTTCACCAGCACACACTACACCACCATGATGGGTGTGATCTCACCCCACTGTGTTCATGCAGTGCTTCTGAGGATTTGTCCACAGTACAGGCAGTCCCTGACACTTCCCCAGCACACAGTGCACCACAGTAATGGGTGGCATTTCACCTTTCATCAACATTATGGGTGGAATGTGGCCTCACTGTATTCATGCAGTGCTTCTGAGTATCACTCCCCTGAGCAGACAGTCCCTCACCTTTCACCAGCAAGCAGTAAATAACAGAGATAGGAGCCATGTTGCATTATAATTTTAATGCAGTGCTTCTGAGTATTGCTCACTAGTGCAGGCAGTCCCTTACTTTTCATCAGCACACAGAACGCAACAGGGATGGGTGCAGTGACTCTACAATGTGTACATGCAGTGCTTCAGAGCATCACTCCTCACTGCAGGCAGTCACCTTTCACCTGCACACAGTACACAACTGTGATGGGTGTTATGTTATATCACTGCAGTTTCCCCCCTCCCTCGCTTGGGTTTGAAGGCCACTACCCTCATCTGGAGGATAGGGCTTCTGGTCAGCCCCTCCCTTATCCCTTCCCCCCTCACAAGTTTAAACCCTACCTTTCTTGAATGTAGTCAGCCATCCCTGTTTAGGACTTCCTTCCTAATGGGCAAGATGAAGCCTGTCCTTGGCATACAGTCCCTTATCCTCCCAAACTCCTTTCCAGTTCCCTAACACCCCAACCCCTCTCTTCCACCACTTCCTGAGCCAGTCATTAACCTCTGTGATCTTCATTTTTTCTCCACTGGGGCCTTTGGTACTGGCAATATCTCAAAAAAGGAAATGTTTCATCCATTATCCACGACAGATTCTGGCAAGTTCTTGGAACCTTGCTGGATTTTCAAACGCTATTTCCCTCTAGATCGTTAGTTCCCAAATGCACCAGAAATCCAGTTTCCTCCACAATCCTAACCAGTTCATACACCATGAACTTTGCTCTGTGCACTGTCAGCCCAGAGATACTCACTACCTTCACCTGGCTATGGCATCCACCCCTCTATCCCTCCCACTGGATACCCTAATCATCGAGTCTCCCAATAACAGAACTTTAACACCGCCATCATCCTTATGGTTACCTCCACTATGCACTCTCAGCCCCCCACCCCCCCTTTATTTGTGATCTCAATTCCATGGGAGTCTTTCTGCCTTATTAGAGACCCCCTTGTTACCCTTCCCTTTTTGCCTCCCTTGTTATTTTGCCCACTTAACTCAGACCCCCTCTGAATAGGTGTCCCTTTAACCCTCTCTTATCTGAACCATTTATCCTGGCCCTGATGGTTTCCCTTCCCCACACCACCATCCTCCCCTTGTAATAGTACCTCTACCTCAGAGGCTCTCTGTGGGTCCCTTAGCTAGGGCCCCATCCTTGGTACTGACCCCCTGCTGAAGGGGGCTCCTCCACCTCCTTGTCTCCCAATTTCTCCAGTCATGCTCTCCTCCTCATGTCTGCAATATGTTGCATGTCCCCATCTGCTTAACATTTATGTTTCCTTCTCCCTCTGGGACTATTTCTATCCTTTCCATTGCCAGTCTGTGATGCCCTATGGGTATCTGACTCCCTCCTCCCAGCCTCTGTATCAGTTCCTCATTTCCACCAACCCCTTCCTCCCTCTAGGTTGCTTAGTAGCTCAAATTTATTGTAGACACTCTATGTCAGCCTCCATTAGGTAACCCGAGTTTCCCCTGACTGCACCTCTAAACTGCCCCTCCTCCTCCCCTCTTGCTCTGTTCTCCTTAGGAGCTCCCTTCCCACAGTCTGCTGTTTTAGGTTTCCCCACAACAGCCCCTCCCTTCTCAATGTCTGTTCTACTAGGCTTCCCCACAACAGCTCTTCCTGACTCTTCTCCCTCCACTCTCTTTGTATTCAGAATGTTCACCCTGTACTCTTTCCCCTTAGCATCAACATCCCTATCTAAGGGTCCTCTGTCCCTAATATCCCCCCTCCTGCTTACTGTAACATAACGTCCTATAATTTCAGAGCATTGCCCCAGCCTCCCCTCAGCCCCACCCTTCTGCTGCCCATATCCACACCCCTTATCCTTGGACACCTCCCCCAACTCCCCCAGCTTACACCTTAACCAATATACTTCACTCCTGATACAAGCTAGCTGTCTACAGAGTGAGCAGCCTCCCTCTCTCCAGGCCCAATTGAGAATTATTGCCATCCCACAGCCTGTGCAGCCAATAACCCTTCCGAAGATGCCTGCCATGATGGAATATGGCCACCCTGTTTGCCCCACTCAGTTTATAATGGCACACACCCCTTTTCTCAGTCCCTTCCCCCTGGAATACAGTTTGTCTCTATACTGACTGCAGTTATTTACAAACCCAATTTCAACCCCACCAATAAAGTTCCCAAGTCTCACAAACACATACAGTCCAGTGTGTGTCCAGTCCCACTAACAGTGTGTGCATGCAGACATCAGGTACTGTATGATGTCACAGGCCCACCAGTTCCTGTTGCTTCAAATTTCAGTCCCAAACAGAAATACACAGCCCTTCAATCCCAACCCCCAGTGGCTTTTATGTATTTAAGGCAAACATCACATTTAAATTTCACTCTAATTATCACTACCAAACAAGTGTTCCCAAGCCCCAAAAGTTACAATATCACAGCCCAAGTAACAGTTCTAAATCAAAGTAGTAATTTTTAACACACAGAAGTAATTTCACATACAAAACTATTCAAATATTTCAGTTAAAACAGAATATAAACCCAGACCTCTGTCCTTACCAGCCTCCTGCTTATGTTCCCAAGTGAACAATGAAAGACAAGGTGATTCTTGTTAATTTCCCCTCCCCCTAACACCAGGCAAACATCACATTTAAATTTCACTCTAAGTATCACTGCCAAACAAGTGACATGTCACCCTACTATGTTCATGTAGTGTTTCTAAGTATCACTCCACACTGCAGGCAGCACTTCACATTACACCAGCACACAGTGCACCACCATAATGAGTGACATGTCAACCCACTAGGTTCATGTAGTGTTTCTGAGTATCACTCCACACTGCAGGCAGCACTTCGCATTACACCAGCACACAGTGCACCACCATAATGGGTGCCATGTCACCCCAATATGTTCATGTAGTTTTTCTGAGCATCACTCCACAGTGCAAGTACTACCTCACATTTCCCCACCACACAGTACACCACCTTGATGGGTACCATATAATGGGTGACATGTCACCCCACTATGTTCATGTAGTGTTTCTAAGTATCACTCCACACTGCAGGCAGCACTTTACATTACACCAGCACACAGTGCACCACCATAATGAGTGACATGTCAACCCACTAGGTTCATGTAGTGTTTCTGAGTATCACTCCACACTGCAGGCAGCACTTCGCATTACACCAGCACACAGTGCACCACCATAATGGGTGCCATGTCACCCCAATATGTTCATGTAGTTTTTCTGAGCATCACTCCACAGTGCAAGTACTACCTCACTTTACATTACACCAGCACACAGTGCACCAACATAATGGGTGCCATGTCACACCATTGTGTATATATAGTGCTTCTGACCATCACTCCACAGTGCAGGTACCAGTTCACATTTCACCAGCACACAGTGCACTACCTTGATGGGTACCATGTTACCTCACTGTGTTCATGCAGTGCTTCTCGACATTGCTGCTCCATGCAGGCAGTCCCTTACCATTTACCAGCAAGAAGTCCACAACTGTGATGAGTCACATGTCACCCCACTGTGTACATGGGACAAAGCTGTCTATCTCCTTCAGCATCCTGACTTGCCCCCATGTGGGCCAGTCTTCCCAGTCCCATAACCTGCCTTCTCTGGGGCTTACCTTTTCTGGTGGTCTTGTTAGATGACCTTAGATCAGAGTTGCCTAGTCATTGGTATGGGGCCTGCTAGAGAGCAAGTTATTCTGTTTTACACTCATAGGGCTTTTCTTCTATTTCTCCCCTACTGGTCCCAGACATGTGTGTACTCAGCCTCCATGGATGCAGGTGTTGGGTCCCTTCTCATGCTGTCCCATGGTGCTGCCACCTAGACTTCTCTCTCTGTCCTACAGATGTACATTCTCCCTCCCAGGTCAGACCCCAAGCAAACCAGACACATTCTTGAACCAAGGTTGCTGGCATGGCAGTAAGTGGCTAAAATCAATTTGGTCAGTGTCTAAAAACTTGAAACAGAAATATGTAGACAAACCTAGAACTGAAAACCAGAGGTACACTGAGTAATGGCCCCATATTAAAATGTATCAGGCTACCCCTTGCAAAGTCCTTTTCTTTAGTGCAAATTAGCACAGTTCACTAAATTTGCTATATTCAAACACGTTTGGAGCAAAGTATGACTGCCCCAGTCATGTCTGAATATAGCCAAACAAAGCACAATGAGGCAGTAAAACATGCCCTCAGCACAATTCACATCCCCTTGCTGGCCAGTTTGTGCAGATTAGCACAGGTCACTAAATTTGCTATACTCAAACATGTTTGGTGTAAAGTGCGAATGTCATACACAAGTTTAAATATAGCCCCCAAAGCAAATATGAGGCACTGAAACATGCTCTCAGTGCAATTCACTTCCCCCTGCTGGTCAATGAGAGATACAGTATCTAGTCATTGAAAACATAAAGGCTGTGATGTAACCAACTCATTTAGGGCACCCCAGACATGATTTTTTTATCGTACCCTCTTTATCCTCCTTCGCTGTGGAGCAGTTCGGCAATCATCTGGCCACCAGCACCTGGACCCCCAGACCAGATCTGGTGCATGTGATATACATATCCTCTCACCTGGCCAGCCAGGACAAAGGATCCCCCCTCCCACAGGGACCTGGGGCACAGACACCAGGGGGTGCACCTCCCATGTCAGTGGGTGCAGAACATGGCCATCAGCCTCCACAATCACCCTGAAATTTTCCACCATTTTTGCCCCTTGGAGCCAGATGTTCAATAGTGTCAGCAGATGCCTGCTGCGCTCCACCCCTTACGTGTGCATGCCCTGTAGTGCATCTAGCTTCTGCCAATTGCCACTGCAGAGCAATGCAGTTTACCCCACCAACCCCAGAGGAGGAGAGCAGTCATAGGATCCTCAATCCTCCATCTCCCCTGCCAGCCCCAGGTGACCCAAGTCCATTTCCGGTGTGGCGCGAAGTGTGGCATCCAGTGCCTCAGCCCTCAGCGCCACTAGGCCGGCACATCCCAGACATGTTACTGTTACAATAGGTGCAATCAGGACCTTACTGAATGTGAGATACTGGATGTTAACTGACCTATCCTAGGTAATTACTGTACATTGTAAAAATGCATAAAAGCAGGACTCGGTAAAAAATTAGATTATGTATTTTACCTGTGCTAACTACACTAAATACACTGGAAAAATGTATAAAAGCAGGACCCTAGCACTCACACACTGTATGTGTGCACAATTGTTGTAACATCTACTGTAAGTCTGTGTGTGTGTGTGTGTGTGTGTGTGTGTGTGTGTGTGTGTGTTGTGCGCATTTTTAAAGGGGGTGTGTATGTCCAGAACCAAAAACATTTTCACTGCATTACCACGATGTTCATGAGGTTTTTCTACAATTGTGGTGTAAAAATGGGACTTTTACATTATTTATTTACGTATTCATATATTTATTTTTTTGTTTATCTGATTCTCCAAGATCCTGGTTGGCTATCATCCATCAGCCTCCCATCAAGTCCCGTACTCCAAAATCAAGCCACATACCCCTCTACTTCCATGGCTTACCCTCTGTGGCTAGGTTGTGAGGAGCCCCCCATGCCTTACTCACCTCAATTTGGATCCAGTTCAGAGAGCAGCATTCAGAGCTGGGGCCTACGGTAGCTGGCTGCATCATTCTGCATGACCAGGGATTAATTCCTACATTTTCTCCCCTTGCATGGGAGGGGCATGCAATGATGCCAGTGGACAGAGAATGCACACATCTGCATGCACTCCTCTGGGTGTCTGCCCCATCTATGCTCCTCAATCTACAGTGTCAGCATGCTGTCCCCCCAGCCTCCAGTATGGCCCAGTCAGGTGCCAGTCACTGGTGGCCCTCTCCCCAGAGAAGGAGAGTGGTCTCTCAGATGCTTGATCCTTCTCTTCCCCTGCTGACCCTCGGCAATCCGTGCTCATTCCTGAACATGGTTCACCAGCATAGCACGAGGTAAGGCATCCAGTGCCTCAGCCCTCAGAACTTTCAGAGTGGCCCTATTTACATATTTATTTATTTATTTATTGATTGATAGATTTCAAAAGTTTCCCCAAGAAAGACATACTGAGCTGAAAAATAGGTCATTTACAGGTGCATCCTGGGGGAATAGGGAAGGGAGGTGCAAGAATAACATAGACCAATAACTTACACAATAAAACATCATATGAGGTATCAAATATAAAGTGCAAAATGGACATGAACAAGGTTTATCAGACAGATACAATTATTGCAAAACATTTCCAAGGACATGATGGGGAAGCTGTCCCATGGGTACAAGCAATAGTACTTTTCAATGGTGGGGGCACAATGGGATAGGGTGCTGAAGGAAGGAGCACTGACTGGGGTGAATAAGGGAATGTGTAATCAAGTGAGGAGGAAGTAGAAAGGGAGAACAGTTGGTGACGTGGGTGGATGGGCAAGGATGATGAGAAAGAGGGGAAGATGGTAAACTGAGGAGTGGGGAAGGGCTATGACTCAAGGTCAGCCACAGTAGGAAGCGGCATGGTCATGAAGAAAGAGGGAAGAGGGTAAACTGAGGAGTGGGGAAGGGCTATGATTCAAGGACAGGCACAGGAGGTAGTGGTGTGGTCATGAGAAAGAGGGAAGAGGGTAAACTGAGGAGTGGGGAAGGGCTATGATTCAAGGACAAGGCACAGGAGGTAGTGGTGTGGTCATGAAGAAAGAGGGAAGAGGGTAAACTGAGGAGTGGGGAAGGGCTATGATTCAGGGACAGGCACAGGAAGTAGTGGTGTGGTCATGAAGAAAGAGGGAAGAGGGTAAACTGAGGAGTGGGGAAGGGCTATGATTCAAGGACAGGCACAGGAGGAAGCGGTGTGGTCATGGAGAAAGAGAGAAGAGGGTAAACTGAGGAGTGGGGAAGGGCTATGATTCAAGGACAGGCACAGGAGGTAGTGGTGTGGTCACTGAGCAGAGAGGAGAGTGAGAGAGAGAGAGAGAGAGAGAGTTTGGAAGTGGTAGAACAAATGGTTGGGGGGGGAGAGAGTCCTAAAGTTTAGTAAAATGGAAAGAGAAGGCAGCCAGCCCAGTGAAAGATTATACATCACAGTAATAGAACAAAGTCATACTTTAATTCTATATCTCTTCTCCCACATCAGTATTCCATTAGTTTTTATTTTGATAAGTTGATAACTATCTTTGTTCTTTGGTCAGTTCCTTCCACAGCTTAATACTTGGTAATTTATTTTTGTCAATTTATTCTCAGACACAAGTGTCCTCTTTATCTTTGTTATATGTATCCCATTTCTATGCACTTTATAGTCTATATTTTTGTATCTGTTATCTTTTCCACAGGAAACATCTGGAAATGAGTTGTTACTAGCTCAGTATGTCTTTCCTCATAAAACCTTTGAAATAAATAAATCTCTTATCACATTAATGCATTAATGCAGCTGTTGTCACTCTTACCAGAGGTTGTTTCTAACAGTCACAACGACATAATAATCTGACAGCAAAGAGGCCAGACATGGCAATGGTATTGCTCAGTTCCACTGCTAAAGATTGTAAATAGGGTACAGTCAACATACATAGCACCCCTAGACACAATATTGGAGGAACTGATACTAGGAAATGGTTTATAAGTAAGAATGACAGTGACAGATAATGCTAAAAATGCAGTAATGGATTTCAGTGACAGAGAGACAGTACATGTCAACTGCATTGCACACATATCAAATTAAGGTATACACCAAGCCTTAGACAAGAACCTTAGTAACATTAATTTAACTGCAACAGCAGAGAGAATAACCAATTACTTTCAAAGGTGGGTGTAAGCAGTAGGCTGCTTGTGACCATTCCAGTAGAAAGCAAACATGCCTCAACACTCCATGATACTGTACATCACCACATGATGAAATTTAGCACATTACATGGTAGATAAATGGGTGTAAAAATATTCCTATATGTACAGTGCACTGGCTATGCTACATGTATTTGGCAAAACTATTCATTGCTGAACAATCATGAACCAGCCTCATCAAATCTTTGCCCCATTTGGAAGTTCTAGTTAAAAAAATCCAACAGAAGTGTTTCCGTATTAATGATGCCATTTCCACAGTGTATATTGTCCTCAGCTTCATTAGTAAACCATGTCACAATGATGGCTAATCCTCTGATTTGATACAAGTGACATTGCCATTGAATGAAGAGCTCCATAGGTGGTTTGACACCAAACTGGATGAAAATAATAAGACACAGCAATGACAACAGATCCTTATTTTAAGGAAGACTTCACTGTGCAAAATGCTACTGCTTTACAGAAGCATCTAACTGTAGAACTTTCTAAATGACATGGCTGATTGGTGAAATGATAGGGGCAGATCAACAACCCTTTTCCACTGTGAAGAAAAATTTGAATTCTGAATTCTGCATGCATTTTCAAAGCTGAGATATGAATAACACGCAGGTATTCTCTTGTACAAAATATAGTTCTAGGAGATTTATGAAACAGTGAAATCTTAATTTATACACACACCTTATAAGGTAGAGAGCTAGGTTGTACTCTTCATCACAAATATTTGGAGTATTTCTTTAACTCAAATATATGTGTCTCTAACCACACACTGGAATTTTTTCTCACAGTCACAGTAACATACTAATGTAACACAAATGTGGCAGTACAGAGCAATGGCATTACTCAGTACCAATGCTAAGGATGGTGAATTGAGTGTAATCTACATACATAACACTGAAGGCAAACTGTGGGAGGAATGCATATTTTGAAATGGGTTATAAGTAAGACAGTCTGAGAAAGATAGTGTCTGAAACATAACAGATCTAATGACATGCAGATAGTAAATGTCAACAGTGTTGCACATGTTGAATTAAGTTATACACCAAGCCTTAGGAAAGAGCTTCAGTATCACCACTCTTGCTGCAGTAGCAGCACAAAGAATAACCATCTACTTTCACAGATCACTGAATGCAGCAGCTACCTTGTTGACATTCCAGTAGCTTGCAAAAGTGTCTCAATTTTCCATGATACTGGACTTCACCACAAGATCGAATTTAACACATTACATGGTAAACCAATTGGTGGAACCAAACACGCCCATACATGCATTGACTATGCCAAATGTCATTGCTGAACTATTCAACACTGAACAATCATGGGCCAATTTAATCAAATCCTTACACCATTTGATAGTCAACAACTCAGCAGCAGCACCGGTTCCCCTTTTAGTGACATCATTACCCTGATGCATAATGTCCTAAACCTCATGAGTAAAACATGATACAATTATGACTATTCACCTGATTTGATACAGCTGATACTGACATTGAATGAAGATATCAGCAGGTAATTTGACACTGATTTAGACAGATCATAGTTAGACATGCAGCGAATTTAAAATCTGCCTGTGAAGTGAACGCGAAGTGGCCACTTTGCATTGACACTTCACTATGTGGAGTGCCCCATAGGAAAGGTTCACTTCTCCTTGTTATTATTACTTTGCGTTATCATTCCACTTTAAACGCGAAGTAAGGTGCAGTGACAACAATACTGGCAGCACTCCACCCACACAGTCACCAGAATTAATGTGCATCCCAAAGTGCTACTGTCTTGTGTCCAGAAAACTTCCCAGTGCTGATGAAGTGAAATGAGAGTGTAACAAGAAATGCAAAGTCTCCCAGAATTAATGGCGCACTCAGTCATTTGTGCAGTGGTCACGCACAGAGTCACCAGAATTAATGTGCATCCCCAAAATGCTACTGTCTTGTATCCAGAAAATTCTCCAGTGATGATGAAATGCTACTATCTGGTGTCCAGAAAATTCCCCAGTACTGACGAAGTGAAATGAGAGTGTAACAAGAAATGCAGTCTCCCAGAATTAATGGTGCACTGCAAATGCACAGACAGATTAAGATTGCACTGCGCACTCAAGGGATGCATATGAAAGGTACAACAACATCTAACTAGTGCACACATGTCACAAATTCAAATCTGAAGGAATACAATTTGCCAGTTGGGGATTAGTGAACGGCAGTAACAATCCACTACCAGTAAAGATACCACAAAGCAGTATAAAAAATTAATGCAGGTGCGGTAGATAGCAGATTCACACTGCTGCAATTACTCAATGGCACAATAAAAGGTGTCTGATTTAATGGCACGCATCACACACACACTACAAGTAATGAGTAGCAAATTGAAAACCTTTAGTAATATAACCAAATGTTTTAAACAGTCAAATTATACACTGCTGCACCACAACAATCAGCAAAAAAAGTCCAGAATTACTAAAAATATTACAGTGTGTACATTAACATTTATACAAGAAAAATATAACCAAAACAGAAAGACTGCCTTTTTCTCCCAATTAATGTACCTACACCACAAATACGTTCCTCCCTCAAAGCACACTTCACAGTACACAGACTGACTGTTCTAAATTAACATTCAAAATCCACGGACAACAATAATCACTCGATGATATGAGCACAGAAGGGTTTCCTACAATCTTTGTAGTAAATTTTGAGAAAAAAAAAACTCAAAAAGGTATTTTAAGCAGCTTTTAGAGGTTTTGAATTGCAGAGCTCTGAGAGCAAACTGTCTCCAGCTACCACTGCACACACACTACCCAGGCCAGAGCTGAGGCTGTGCAGAACAAGCTAGAGCCCATGTAACCTGCAATCCCATGAATCACTGCAGAATTTCATTTGGAGCTCAGTTACAAGGCAAAGTGATTGATTTCAATGTACTTCACCTTAAAATTGGTGGAGAAGCGGTTTGGGGAAGGCAGAATAACGCAAAGTCATTGGTTTCAATGGACTATGCATTCCTCATTATGAAGCAAAGTACTTCGCTTCACATTGTAGAGTACTCAGCAGGTTCCTCGTTACTCCGTGAATCACTTTGTGGAGTGAATTGGGGCCACTTCGCCCACCACTACTTAGAGTACTGTAACTCACATGCTGTACAGGAAGGAATGCGAATGCCTATAGCTATACTTCCCCAATGAGCTGCAGCACAAAACTCCCTGACATAAAAACATGTATTAATGAGTACAATGGTGAGGTGGTGAAGCCTGGAGAGATACTACAAAACAGGCTTACAATACATCCAAGTAACTAGAAAAAAAATAAATGTTGTGATTCATGACATGATCATGAACCGTGATTTGTGTCTGCATTTGTGACCGTGATAATTAAGAACATGATTCGGTGGTGATGGTGTGAGATAACCAATATGAAACTGTACTGGAAACGTGAATGCCTACGGCTGTACTTATCCGATGAGCTGTAGCTTAAAACTCCCTATCTTAAAAACACACATCAAAGAGTACAATCGTGAGGTGGTGAAACCTGGAGAGATACTACAAAACATGCTTACAATACATCCAAGTAACTTGTAAAAAAATGAATGTTGTGATTCATGACGTGATCATGAATTGTGATTTGTGACTGCATTTATGACCGTGATGATGAAGAATGTAATTTGTACCACGAGTGACTCGTGATGATGGTCCTGACTTAAAAATGCATATTAATGAGTACAATGTTCATGCAGAATTATGCACCACACCTGTTCAGTACTCTGAAGGAAATCCAAAGAAACAACTGTGATTTAAGTAACAGATGGAGATTGGGCACTAAAGAGATGCAAATGCACAGACAGATTAAGATTATGCTGTGCACTGAAGAGATGCAAACAAAAAGGCACAACATCTAACCAGTGCTCACCATCAGAAATTCAAATCTGGAAATGAATACCTTTGCCGGTTGGGGTGGGCCGTGGGGGGCAGTGTACTGCACTGCTGCAGTAACAGTCACTAGTACTAGTAACAGTAAAGATACCACAAAGAAGTAGAAAAATTATACAGCTGCAGTAGATAGCAGGTTCACATTGCTGAAATTACTATGTGGCACAATATAAGGTGTCTGATTTGATGACACTCTTCACAAACATACTCACACTCATACCAAGTAATGTGTAGCAAACTGAAAACTTCAGTAATATAACCACATATTTTAAACAAACTAAAATTATGCACTAATGTACCACAACAATCAGCAAAAAAATGGCAAGAATTATTGAAAATATTACTGTGTGTACATTAACACAGTTATAAGAAAAATATCACCAAAACAGAAAGAACTGTCTTTTTCTCCAAGTTAATCTACCTACACCACAGATATGGCCCTCCCCCAAAGCACACTTCCACCTTCTCTCAGTACAGAGATTGAATGTTGTACATTAACATTCAAAATCCACTCACAAACAATAAACGCTCTATGATATGAACACAGCAGGGTTTCCTACAATTGATGAACTAAAGTTTCAGCAAAAAAAAAAAAAGACTCAAAAAAGCTTTTTTAACAGCTTTTAGATGGTTTGAATCACAGAGAGCTCTCAGATCAGACTGTCTCCTACAGCTTCCTACACACACTACACTGAACCAATGCTGTGCAGAACAATCTAGAGCTCATGTGACCTGAAATCCCATGAATCACTGCAAAATTCACCTTTGGAGCTTAAAAACAAGATGAAGTGAGATGAAGTACATTGTTTTCAATGTACTTCCCCTTAAGAATTGGTGGAGTAGTGGTTTGGGAAGGTGGAATAATGCAAAGTCATTGTTTTCAATGGACTTTGCATTACCCATTATAACACAAAGTACTCCACCTCATGTTGTGGAGCACTCCGCTAATTCACCTTCACTCTGCGAATCACTTCATGGAGCAAATTGGGGCACTTCACCAATCTCTAATCATAGTAGGTCACTACAACAATACTAGAGCCATAGAGTAAGGGTAATTTCCTTGTGTAAAATACTACTGCTCTACAGGAGTGCAAATAACACTTTATCAGAGAGGTGGCCCTACCACTCTTAAAAGTTTTGCTTCTTTCACTGCCACAGGAAAACTGTCCTCATGCACATGTTGCAGGTGCTAGTATAAATGCCAAAACATCCTGGAACATGCCTGTGTGTAGCACAGCTACAGAGGATAAGTGCCACAGACAACACTAGGGGAATTCACTGCTAAATAAATGTTCCCTGCATTCTTACATAGTTGCATAGTAAAACATGGACTTCCTGGTCCAGCTAGTCTGCCATGTTACAATTTGTTCCTCCTGTACTTCCTTAGACTGTAATTCCTGTAAAACCCATTTTCATACTTTCCTGCTATCCTAGTCTCAGTAATCCCCAGTGTCTATTTCATGCATGTTTGAATGCGTTCATCATGTCTGCACCTATCACTTCTTCAGGTAGCTTGTTCCATGGTTCAACTACTTTTTCTGTGAAGTTCTTATGCTGCCTCTGAGTTTCCCCCTTCCAGACACATTGCATGACTCCTTATCCTAGTGCGCTTCCTATTCTGCAGAAGGCTGCCCTCCCCTCCATTATTAATCCCTTTGACATATTTAAATATGTCTATCATGTCCGCTTCTTACCTCCTGTGAGTACATGTTTAGCTCTCTGAGCCTGTTCCCAGAGAATTTCTGATGCATACCCTGGACCAATCTGGCAGGCCTTCTTTGCTTGTTATATTATAAAGGTTAAGACCATTGAGCAGAGCTCATTTACTATGGTGACCTTAACTTTATGAAACATATATTTTACCAAGAGATATATATATACAGACATAGTACAATTAATTAACACATTACAACATCGACAAAACTACTAAAAACAGTTACAAGCCATATGCATGAAAGCAAGATGTTTTTTCAATGCTCTCACAGAAGATGCTTTATTGCAATATATCTAAACATTTCTGGAAGATTATTTCAAAACTTTGGAATCATGTGACTAAAAAAATATCTGCTCTTATCATTCGTGTAATAGGGACAAGCATCTCCTTAAGACCACTTTTCCTCAAAGATACATCTAAATGATAGAATTTTAATCAGTCCCTTAAAAACACGGGGACCATACTTAGACTGCATTTGTAAGAAAAAAATACTTTTGTGAATTTCTGTCCTGTTGGATAACGATAACCAGCCCATTCTCTGATATAATTCACAGTGATGGACTTGTTTTGGAAAATTTGGTATCAGACTAGCCAATCTGTTATATAGAATGTCCAAACTATGTAGTCCATCTGATGTTGTGTTACCATACAAAATATCCCCATAATCGATAAGGGGAAGAACCAGTATCTGCACAATTAATTTAATTGCATCTGCCTCCATACTACACCTATTTCGATAGAGAAAACCAACCCTCTGATTTACCTGGGAAATTAGATCATCTTCAGTAAATGTTTATATCCTGCCCCATTTGGTCAAGCCAGTAGCCCAAATACTTACAAGAGTCAACATTTTCCATAGCAACACCAGAGTCATCCAGTATACATAGTTGTTTAGTAGCAACACCCTGATACGATGTACTGAAAACCATACATTTTGTCCTTACTGTATTTAATAAATTTTGCTTTAGAAAAATATGATTGTAGGCTACAGAAGTTGCTCTGGGGAATCTTTTGGACTTCCTCTAGAGAAGGCTTAGAAGCATAAACAACCGTGTCATCAGCATTAAGTTGATAAGACACATTACTTTTATGATTCCCTAAATCTTTAAGATAAATTAGGAAAAACAGGGGCCAGGACCTAACCCGGGGGGAACTTCCTTCTCCACTAACAACAGGACAGATACTATTATATTTATTAATGTAGTCTGATATCTATTTGATAAGTAAGAACCAAATCAGTCTAACGCCAAACCATCTACACCCACATCAAAGAGGCGGGATAGCAATAGCTGAGGGTTTACTGTGTCGAATGCCCTGGAGAGATCAAATCAAAATGGCATCAGTGTGAACTTTATATTCCAGTGCTGATCCGATGTCATCCAGGATGCTCAACACAGCAGCCATAGTTCAGTGTTGCTTTCTAAATCTGGAGTGGTATTGGTTTATAAGATTCTGAGTCTTTAAATAAGTAGTAACTTGCTGAACTAATAACTTTTCTAAGATTTTACTTACTAAAGGCAATAGTGAAATAGGACAGTCATTTTTTTTTAAATCCTGGATCCCCCCTTAAAAATAGGGATAGCTTGGACCAGTTTCCAACCATATGGAACATAACCCAACTGGAATGATATATTAAGTAGATAAGTTATTAGATCTGCAATATGAGTAGCAGAATATTTTAACATTTTAGGCAAAAGGCTATCCACTCTGCAGCTCCCACTTACTTTTAAAGGTAGGAGTAAATCCATTACCTCATACTGCTCTAATGTCTGAAAAGAAAAGTAAGAAGGTCTGCTATCATTATTTGAGACTGTTATCCTAAAAGTTCCCCAATTCTATAAAATGTATTAAATCTATCAGACAAAGGATATTCATTTAAAGTTGTTTCTTTATTAGATAAGTGGATCGAGGAATTTATTTAAGAGCTACACTACCATCTAGATTTTTAACTAACACCAGAACTTTCTTGCGTTCCCATGGATTCTGATATTTAGGTTTTAAAAAAAATTGGTTCTTGCTATCACACATTTCTCTAACATAGACAGTCCTTACTTTTCTGTGAAATTGCCAATTTTCAGACTTCCTTGACTGTCGGGCCTTTTCCCATGCTTTCTCTTTTGTATGCTTCTGCTTACTCAGCCAAGAATTATACAAAATGTTTGAGTTATGTTTTATTTTTTAGATTTAAAAGGCATATGTGTATTGCAGACCTGTAATAATTCTCCTAAAAAAAACTCTCAGGCTAAATCCAAGTAAGGAATGATCTCCATATGATCCCACCTTACCCTCTCCAAGTCAGAGCCAAATTCAAAATAATCAGCATTTTTGAAAATTCTGAAACAAATCATTGCAGATGAGCCCTTATCTCTTGTCTGTCCTTTAATACAAAAAATAATGATCTGATCACTAAACAAATCTGAAGCAACCCCAGCTGCATAGTACTGGTGAGGACAGTTTGTAAATATTAAATCAATCATATTAAGATTCTTCACGATGTTTTATGTTAATACATGAGGGTTCTGATATCAATTGTGTCAAACCTAATCCTAGAGAAAATGTTACTATTTTTTTTTTCAGAATTTAGGCAATCTATGTTTAGATCACCCATTAGTAATAAGTCATGAGTATGAGAATATTTAAGGAAGGCATCTCAAATTACATCCAAAGCCTTAAGGGTTGTGTGGGGGCCTACATAACCCTAGCAGTAAAAATGGTTTTCCTGAATGAAATTTAAATTCCAGTGTCAATTGTTCACAAAGTAAAGAGTCAATACCTAGAGAAATCATAATTGGAGAAAACTTCTCTAAATAAAAAAAAATCAACACCCCACCCCCCTCTTTTATTCTAATCAGTTCTCGTATGTTTAAAATCAGGAATATGAAGTATACTGTCCTCATGTTTCTTACTCAGTGAAGTCTCAGATGGAACCATAAAGTCTAGTCTATTGTCTGTCATAAATTCTTTTAATAAGTCAATTTTGGGAAGAATGCTCCTAACATTTGCATGGCAAAACAGTAAACCTTTACAGAAAGTTGAATTTATAGGTAGTGGGCAAGGGTTTAGGCAAATATCAGCACTCTGTAGCAGTAGTAATATTAAACATAATTTAGAAAAACTGCTGTCTCTTATCACTGTTTTAAAAGAATTGATTAATATTACAGTTCCCTATGTCAAAACCCACAAGTTCTCCCACTTCAGTATCTAGCAAATAATTCCCAGAGGAATCTAGAATACAACAACAGAACAATACTTTTGGGCTGTCCAGATACAGGCATAGATCTAATGTAACTAATTTTAGCTTCTCTTAGGTCCAGGGCTCCAGAAATAGGTTGTGGTAGGAATAAACCATTTAAATCGATATCCCACACCATCTTGGACCCAATTATTTCCCAAGTCAAACTTCCTGCTACTAAAACAGATGCTAAAAGCTTATGGGGGCAGAGTCCAAGATGGCTAGTATAACTTGCATGCAGTTGCAAGTTATGCTGGTTGCCCATATGTCAGGGACCCTTTGCCACATTCCAGAAGTGGCAGGGTCCTGGCAATTGTGACATGTGAGATACACCATGTGTGTGGTGGTAGCCCATGTATTGTGTATCTCAGCCTCATGTTGCAACACATGCCATGTGACAGGTGGCTCCCCCAAGCCCTCCTGCCCCAGACCACTGCAGCACACCTCAGGTGGCATGTGAAGGCAAGGACAGATCACACAGGAGTCCCAGGGTGCTACCAGAATGGACCCCTGGGGAGCCCCAATGATCAGGGGATTTGTGGGTGGGGGTGTACATATGGGGTCCAGGGGGACAGCACGGCAGCATTGACGCAGTGCTACATAGCTGCATGCAATGGTGCCAGCCATTGGATGCCACTTATGAAACCTCTGAGCTGTTGTAGATTCCCTATGCCACTGCAGTTTTGGGAATTGCAACTGCGGGTTACGATAGCTGCATACCTGGAATTGGGCTATGTGCATGTCATAACCTGCAGTTGCATCAGGCATTGTGGGCTGCGGTGTAAGTGGTGTCTGAATTTGTGATTATTACAGCCCAAAGATGCACTGATGTATGGCACCTCTTGGAATGTTACCAGGCATATCACATGGCATAGGTCATGGGATACACCATGGAGAGTGGTATATCTCCCCTTATGCCAGCGTGGTCTGACTTGGAATTGGGCCGTTATAATTAAGGCCATGATTAATAAACCGTGATTCACTCACATACAGCAAGTTTTCTTCACCAGGTGGCACTTACACCACTCACACACATGCCAGAGCACATGGCCGTGGCAGCAGGGCTTTGAAAATGAGAGGTGTGACCCACTTCCAAATCTCTGCTCCATGAATAGCCCACCACTGAGCTCCCTCAGCCTACACGGAAGCAAATTTAGTGGTTCAGGCTATTGAATGGAACTACAGGCACACTTAGTCAGGGAGTGTTTTGTTTTAAGATGTTATTGTCTCTTTGACACTAGCAGATTTTCCTGCAGGCTAACAGCAGTCATTGGATGTTCACAGGCAAACTTTCTCTGCTCTCACCAGGGTAGAGGCCGGCAGTGCTTGCTGAGGACAATAGATTGGCAGCACGGGCTTTTAAAATGAGAGGCATTCCCCGACCTTGAATTAGTGCTCCATGAATGCCCCACCACTGAGCCCCCTTAGTCTACAAGGAAGCAAATTTAGTGGTTCAGGCTACTGAATGGAACTGCAGGCACACTTAGTGAGGAAGCATTTTATTTTAAAATGTTATTGAGTCTTTTCGCACTAGCAGATTTTCTTTCATGCTACCAGAAGTCACTGGATGTTCTCAGTGCCTTTAATTGGTCAATGTCCTTTCTGAGATAGGGCATACACAGTACTCAAGGTGAGGTCTCACCAGTGATCTATAGAGGAGTAGGATTACCTCCCACTTCCTACTTGTTATTCCTCTTTGAATGCAGCCCAGCATCCTGCTTGCCTTACCCACTACCTTTCCATACTGACATCCCACTTTGAGGTCATCTGTTATGATGACTTCTAGGTCCCTTTCCTGCAGAGCTGTTGCCACCTCCTACCCTCCTAGTTGGTATGAGACCCATGGGTCCTTCCACCCCATATGCATGACCTTAAACTTCTTCCCCTTCTTAAACCATTACAGAGACACTCACCCTGAGGTAGATCTCTTGCTGCAATGGAAGTCTAATAAAAAACATTTGAAAACTTCTTGTTTAAGATGCTGCATTTTATCATTATGGTCCAACCACTAGTGTGCAATCAAAAATTATATTCAGCACCAAAGGTGATGTAGTATCTCCAGTCACAGTCATAATAATACACAGTACACTGCTCCCTGGATGTGTTGATCAGCTGCATTGGTAATAGCGAATGTGCCTACAGTGAATTAAAGTTATGACCTACAGTATGCACAGAAGTTTATAAAACTGTCTGAAAGTGCATTGGTAGAAGATAAGAAAAGTTAGTGCCACTTAGTACTATGTCCTCATAAGAGGAAGTAGAAATGAAAATGTCTCTTGCTCACCTTGACATCATTATGTGTGAAAGCTCCACTACTGCTATTGAGGTAATTGATATTTTGCACTGCGCAGTACCTTCCATCACTGTCTGTAAAGTAACTGAATGCTGTAATACTTTGGTGACTAAGAATATTCACAAGGGGTTAAAATATACTTGACCTTGTTATAGTTAGTCAAGACGTACGCATAAACAACTTACACATAACTGATCCTTTAGGTAACAGTTATCATAATTCAATATTTTTCACCATAACTTGATCCCATTGTTCAGCTGCCAGCAAAAAAATAACTAAACACTATGAGAAGGCAGATTTTCAAAAAATCAATGAACACTTAGTTAAAATCAACTGGGACCACACTTTAACCCCCCTAAATACCAACGAGGCATGGGATTTTTTTAAGACACAAATAGCCGCTACTGAACACAAATATGTCCCAAATAAGCGAACATACAACTGTAAAGGTAAAATACCCCCTTGGTTTAACGCTTCCATTAAAAAACAAATACGGCATAAGCAGAAATTATTCACACGTTTAAAAAAGAGTGGAAATAATACCTTGACAGGCAATAATAAGCTACTATTACAGTATAGAGAGTCAGTAAAAATTCTCAAGAAATCTATATTAACAGCAAAAAGGAATCTTGAGTTTCACATAGCACATACAAAGGACTCACACAAATCCTTATATGCCTATCTAAACAGTAAACAAGGTAACAACAAAACAATTGGTCCCCTTATGATTGCTAATAAAATAATAAAATCTTATTCGGCTATAGCATCAACACTAAATAATTATTTCACTTCGGTATTTACTCATGATTCCCCTCAACCTACTTCAGTTAGACCATATATTACCAATGAACACCAAATTCAGCAAATTGATGTCTATAATTGTCTCACGTCTTTGAAGAAAACTACCAGCCCGGGACCGGATGGCATAAGCCCTAAATTTCTTCTGGGTACACAAAATACAATCTTAAAGCCATTAACAATTATTTTTAACAAATCTCTTCATGAATCAGTAGTTCCTCCTGATTGGAAAGCTGCAATAATCACTCCAATACATAAGCAGGGATCCTACTCACAAGTAAATAACTATCGTCCTATTAGTTTAACATCCATTCCGTGTAAACTACTTGAAAAAATTATTAAAACACTTTTGGATAAGGAGATTTCATCTCTAAAACTTACAGATATTTCCCAACATGGGTTTAGATCGGCTTGTCATGTACCACCAATTTATTGGCCTTTTATAACTTTATAAGTTTAAAATTGGATTTAAATATCCCTACCGATGTTATTTTTTTGGATTACAGCAAGGTCTTCGACAAAGTGTCCCACAGTATCCTCATTTCTAAACTTACTCATTTGGGTTTTTCTGAGACTCTAGTTTCATGGATAAAAAGTTGGTTGGCAAACAGATCTCAGAGGGCTTAGGGTTAATGGTACTCTATCAGACATGGGATGGGTTACAAGTGGGGTGCCACAGGGCTCAGTCCTGGGACCCACATTGTTTAACATCTTCATTAGCGACATGAAAATTCACTCTTCTAACATACTTATTAAATTTGCAGATGATACCAAACTGGGTGGTGCTGTTAACACTGCTGAAAATAAGCAAATCCTACTGAACGATTTTATATCCATAGAACACTGGGCTGTTATTAATAAAATGGAATTTAATACAACTAAATGTGCTGTTATGCACTTTGGGGTAAATAACCCCAAACAGACGTACACATTGAACAACAGCATAATCAAGGCTTCATGCCTAGAAAAAGACCTGGGGATCTTAGTTAATAACAAACTTACATTTGTTTCGCACTGTAACAAGATATCTAATCTGACAAATTCACTCTTTCGTAGAATTAATGGTACTTTCATTTCCAGAATCGAGTAATGTACTATACCACTGTATAGATCACACATCCGGCCATACCTTGATTATGGTTCACCTTTTCGGAGTCCCTACCTTTGTGGAGATGTGATTAGGTTGGAAAGGATGCAAAAAAGAGTTACTAAATCTATACCTCACCTGTCGCAACTAGACTACAAAACTAGACTATATAAAACAGGGCTGCATTCTCTGGAACTAAGAAGACAGCGAGGGGACTTACTTCAGCTTTTTAAGATTATTCAAAGTCCGATATTAATGAGTCAATGTGGAATTTCTTTTGCTAATAGGAAAACTGGATTAAGACTAAACAACAAACAACTAGATATAGCTAAATGCAAAACAAAAAAAAAGACAACATTTTTTTTCAATACGAACACCAAGACTGTGGAATACACTTCCTCAGGATGTTGTTGATGCCCCTTCCTTTACTAATTTCAAACTCAAATTGGACAAATGGTTAACTAAATAGGGGCTACTACTAATGATCCACATATGTGGAGGACAATGTTTATGGGCTTCAAGCTCTCTTTTGTCCCTTTTACCAAGTAACCAAGTAAATATAAAATGGGGTCCCCTTTTGATGAGTCTGATTGAATTAAGTTGTTATAGTTGTGAGTGCAGATGCAATAATCTTTTGATCATTTGTGTATAACTCAGCTTGTACAGCAAGGATGGTCGGCATCTGTCCAAGTGGGGGACAAGTAGATCCTGAGTGAAAGGTTTGAATGTTTCATTGGCAGAAATTTAAACTAACCATGGGGGATGTGGAAATATGCAGTTAGATCTCAACTGCCCCTTCCCCACAGGTCAAGGTAGGCAGACAAGAGAATAGTAAGGATGAGGAAACACAACTAAAACAAGGAATAATGTCAAGAGAGGCACTGGAAGAAAGGATGGGAACAAATAGGTGCAAAGCAATCAAAACATGGAGAACCATACGTGCAAGTGCCTGCAGCCTGGGTAAAAAGATCCCAGACCTTGTGGCCTTGATGGTAGAGTGAGACCTGGATATTGTGCCAGTCACTGAAACATGGTATATAGAAAGTCATGATTGGGATATTAATATACTGGGGTACACAGTCTACATGAAAAACAGGGAGGGCAAAAAGGGAGGAGAGGTAGCAATCTACATCAAAGAAAGGATCAAGGTGACAGAGATAAAGGGAAAGTAGGGAGGAGAAGAGGCAATGCGGGTCACCCAGATGTCAGGAAATGGCACCCCCATCCATAAAGGGGTTATCTACAGACCTTCCATGCAAGGGGAGGATACAGGTTGGGTCATGGTAGATAATATCCTTAAAATGGTAGAGAAATTGGAAGTGTTGTTGGTTGGGGACCAAAGTATGCCTGATGTAGACTGGAACATGTATGCTGCAGACACATCTAGGAACCAAAACTCATCCTGGATGCCCTCTAAGAAGTATGACTCATGCAACTAGTGGAGGACCCCACTTGTGAGTTGGCAATATTGGATTTGGTGCTCACAGAAGGAGACAGCCTAACACATGTATCAGTGGGCAGTCATCTGGGGTCCAGCAGCCACCATGCAGTATGGTTCAGGGCAAAAATAGTAGAAGAATCAAGCCACACAGAAGCAAGAGTCCTAAACTTCAAGAGTGCAGAATTTACTAAAATGGGAGCATGCGTCAAGAAATCACTGACAAAGGGTCATGGAGGGGGATTAGAGCTACAGTGGGAGAACCTCAAAGTCATAACAGAGGCAACAAACCATTGTGTGACACTAGTGAATACAACCAGAAGAATAAGAATTATTATGGTTTGAAAAAGAAATGGCAGGGAAGGTTAGAGAAAACAATGGCATTCAGAAAGTACAAGAAAACACAAAGGGAAGAAGACAAGGAAATGTATCAGACAAATCAAAGGGAGGTGAGAAAAGCAGTCAGAAGTTCAAAGGCACAAACAAAGGGAAGGATAGCCCAGACAGTGAAGGAGAGGATTTTTTCTGGTACATAAGGGGAAAAAAAGGCCAAGGAGGGATATGTAGGTTAAGTAAAGGAGGAGGGAGTGGCCAGAAGGGGACCTGGAAAAGAGTGAGATACTGAACAAATACTTTTGCTCAGTATTCACAAAAGAAGAGATAGTGGAGGGACGACAATTAGCCAGTAGATACACACACAGGAAAGAGGGGTGGATGCCAATTTATTCACAGAAGAGAGGGTAGTAAAGAAACTCATGAAACTGAAGGTGGACAATGGGATGCATCCCAGAATCCTGCAGTGTCAGTGGCTCAGCAGGTTACACACTCACTTCTGAGGCTGGAAGATCAGAAAGCTGTGGGTTCTATCCCCACACCAGGCACTTGGATTAAATCCCAGCACTGACACTGTAGTGCAGTATGAGGTGGGCAATGCACTTCTGAGGTCCTGTCTTTCAGATGAGATGTTAAACAAAAGTCCTATTTGTCTGTTCTGGTGGTACTTTAGGTGGATGTTAAAGATCCCATGGCACTTCTCGATAAGAGCAGGGAATGTTTTATTATAACTTAAAAATAATAGTTCAATACATGTTATTAGGCACATGAAAATAAATATACAAATCAGTATCCTAAGAAAGTAAAATGAGTATTTCATCATACATTCATATTTTTTACCATAAATCATAAAATAATTAAAGCCATTATAAACCAACAAACTTAAAGAAATAAGCATTAATATATACTCAAAACAAAATGGTTATATTAAATGCACACTGAAAATAGAAAATACAGTTAAAAATCTACATTTTTACCTTAGGTCTTCTTCAGGAAATATCTAAAAGAGAAAGAAAACCAAGTTAGTGTAGAGGAGAGGTAAAATGAGAGAGATATGTATGTGGAGAAAGAAGAAAGGGGAGGCTCAGGGAGAAGAAGTGATAAATGGTAAGATTAAGAGAGAATCTGTGAAACAAAAAGGTGATGATGGGAAAGATAAAGCATAATGGGAGTGAAAGAGCTGGGGAAGTTCCCAGGTGGGGATTAATTAACAGGGCCTAGTAAGAAGGCTGAAAGGTGACACATGTGTGGGAAGGAGACAGAAATGGAGACATATGGTGAAAATGAAAAATAAATTAAATGAGTACAAAAACAAATAGACTTTAGGGAAAAAGAAGGGATGGCTGAAAGATGTTAGTGGAAAATAAGTCTATCATTTAAATCAGAGGGCTGCTGGGAGCCAAGGCAGATGAGTAGCTTGGGTTCCATGTTTTTTCTATGGTCAGGATCCCAGAAGCCCTGCTGAAGGACACAAATGGAAAGGTCATTGACATTGCTGTCCCTGGAGATAAAGTGGGATACAATGGGTTTAGCAGTTTCACCATTCTTGACTGCTATGTAATATTCCCTGAAATGGTCAGCAAGACGCCTACCAGTTTACCCGATGTAAATAGCTGTACACTTCCTGCAAAGAATACAATACACCACATTAGTGGAGGTGCATGAGAACTCCTTGGTGATGTAAAAAACACCAGTAGGCCCCCGAATCTCTGTCACACTGGAAATAAATTTGCAAGTGTAGCAGCGAGTCCTGTTGCAAGGTTTGGTACCTGGGAGGGAGGAACTGTTAGGAGTAGGTAGGCTGCTTTTAACAAAGAGATTCCGCAGGTTAGGTGGCCGGTGGTAGGAGGCAATAGGTGGTTCTGTAAAAAGCACCAATGTTAAGGTCAGTTGCAAAATGGGAAAATTACTAGTGATGATCCTGTGAAGAAGGTGTGCTCTGATAGAAAGGAAGAACTAGTGGAATTCGCTGTTGTTCTTGTGTGACAGTATCCCTCCTGCTGGGGTCAAGGTTATGGGGCATGTTACTTACCCGGGAGAGTGCTCTGTCCACAGTGCTTTTAGGGTATCCCCTGTTGATAAAAAAACTATGCATTATTTGGGTCTGCTCAGCAAAATCATCCTCTTCACTGCATAACCTGCAAAGTCTAGGAAACTGTGAATAAGGCAGGCCATTCTTGACATGTTTAGGATGGAAGGAGCTGTGGAGGAGGAAACTGTGAGAGTCAGTGGGTTTGTAATAGACTGATGTCTTCAGACCAGTGTTCTGGACTGACAGCTGGATATCCAGAAAAGGCAGTGTAGAGGAGGATACTTCAACAGAGTATTGAAGGGAAGGGTGGGTCATGGTAAACTTGTCAAGGAAGACTTGGAAGGTCTCCCTGGAGCAGGAGGTGGCCCCCACACAGTCATCAATGTAGCGTTTGTGGAGTTCAGGCACAGTCCCTGTGAATGAGAGAAAAAAACATTCCTCCACCCAACTCACAAACAGATTAGCAAAGCTGGCACCCATCTTGGTACCCATGGCAACTCCACTGACCTGCTGAAAAAAACTGTTATTAAAAGGAAAAGCACTGAGTGTAAGAACAAGTTCTGCCAGATGAGTTAGTGTGTGTGGGGGTGGCTGTTGGACTTCCCGCTTATTCAAGAAATGCTGCAAAGCTGTCAGACCATCATCATGGAGATCACTGTGTAAAGAGATTTGATGTCCATGGTGAAGATGAGCTGATGAGAGCCACTGAATCTGAACCTGTCAAATAACTGGAGAGCATGGTTAGTGTCTTTAACAAAGGAGGGCAGGGACTCAACAAGGGGTCTCATGAGGTTGTCCAAAAATGTGGAGATGTGGGATGTGAGGCAGGAGCAGGCAGACACTATGAGATGACCCAGGTTACCTGTTTTGTGGATTTTGGGAAGGAGATAAAACCTGGATGTCTGGGGATGCTGAACTATGAGTCTTTTAGCAGAACAGGGAGCTCTTTGTTTTCAATAGCAGAGGTGATGGTGGTGACCTCAGTCTGATAGTCAGCAGTGGGGTCCTGTGGAAGAGAAGAATAAAACTCTTATTTTTCATTTTCACCATATGTCTCCATTTCTGTCTCCTTCCCACACATGTGTCACCTTTCAGCCTTCTTACTAGGCCCTGTTAATTAATCCCCACCTGGAACTTCCCAGCTCTTTCCTCCCATTATGCTTTATCTTTCCATCATCACCTTTTTGTTTCACAGATTCTCTCTTAATCTTACCATTATCACTTCTCTCGAGCCTCCCTTTCTTCTTTCTCCCATACATATCTCTCTCATTTTACTTCTCCTCTACACTAACTTGGTTTTCTTTCTCTTTTAGATATTTCCTGAAGAAGACCTAAGGTCGAAACGTAGATTTTTAACTCTATTTCCTATTTTCAGTGTGCATTTAATATAACCATTTTGTTTTGCTTTTAGACCACATGCTGAAACAGTGCCTTGTCTTTGTTTTTTACAATTAATATATACTGACCCTTACTATCAAATATAATATATATTTATAAGAAAATCAAAGCTTTTAGGTGGAAAACACTAAAACAATTTAAGAATGGTATAAAGAAAAATGAGAACAAAAAAATTAAGGGAGAGAAAATCAAAACACTACATGCCTGTCAAATTAATATATCTAAACAAATTCTCACCATGTGATATGCACACTAGAGCATTAGAACATTACAATTCATGATCTTGTCTTATAAAAGCTGACTCCATATGTAGTTTCAAAAATGTGCTATGCAAATTATGATAAGAAAAATAAGGGGGAAACCAAAAAAGAGATGAATTTAGGTTAGAAATCATCTTTATAACCTGTTTCGCTAAATGCTATCTAGCCATGTTATGTTTCTACCATCTATCAAAGAGATCAGAAGGATATTTAAATTTTCTGACACTCTAATATGTTTAATAGCCCTATGTATATTTTCCAGAATAATTGTTCAGGGAAAGTATACTTCTGTTTGAGAGTTAGCTGTACTCTAGTATGCCAAATATGATATTTGAAATGCAGTAATATTAAATGCATAGTGCTGGGATCATACTTGGACCAGGAGAGTGGAAGAGCACCAATAAGAAGATTGTCTTTAGTCAGTAAAGTAAATGGGGCTCCCTACCATTTCTAGTATAAAATGTGACAAAAAGGTAAAATTAAAGGGCATTAAAAAAAAAGATGATCCATTGTTTCTATTTGCTGCAGACAATAGGCCCAATTCTTGAAGGGTGGTGCAAGTCACCACCAAAGCGCAGCTGTGCCACTCACAACTGCAACATTGATCCTGCGCCCTATTCTAGAAGGGCTAGGGTCTCCACAGCTAAGTCCTGTGACTTGTGACATGCGGCCAGATATGCCAAACTGCGGGCTCACCTGGTGAGCCTGTCGGAATCCACAAAACACAGGACACAAGTGCACCCCCTGCCCAGCAAGCCACAATAGCCACCCCACAGGGCTGCCCACACCCCCAGCCCCCCCAAAATATACCTACACAGCCCCAGGGCTGGCCAAACCAACTTCCCATGACACCACCAGAGATATGCCCTGCAGGACTGCCCACACCCCCTGCCCCTGAAGTGGTCTGATATAGCCCCACAGAGCTGCCCACACCCTCCGTCCCCCGACTCCATCATTACAATAAGCCCCGCAGGGTGGCACAATCAACCCCTTCACCTGTGCCCCTATTCCTGAGTCACCAGCCACAAATGAGGCAAATACCCTGCCCTGGTAGTCTAGTGGCCCCGACACCCAGCCATGCCATCCCGACCAGCACCCCCTAACCCGTCCCCAGCTGGCGACAGGCACAGCCTACCTCTTACCTCCACAGCCTGTCACTGATTGAGTCCAGTACGAGCACATACAGAAAAGATGCACTCAAAAATTAATTTTTGAGTGTGTCTTACAGTAAGCATTCATACAGATCTCAGTCGGCATCTGGCCATGGAGGTGAGAGGTGGCTGTGCCAGTCACCGGCTGGGGACAGAGGTGCTGAGTCGGGATGGCACAGCTAGTGGGAGGGTTCCCAGAATACTGGGGCGGGTATTTGCTCATTGCAAGCCAGCAACTCGGGGGTCGGGGCACGGGTTGGGGGGTTGATAGCACTGCCCTGTGGGGCTTATTGGAATGATGGAGTCAGGGGACAAGGGATGTGGGCAGCCCTGCAGGGCATTGAATGCACAGGGATTTGGGGGCAGTTGGTGTGGGCAGCACTGCGAGGCTGTTACTGTGTGGGGGTATGGTGGGGCATGTAGAGAACGGGGGATGAGGTGAGGGAGTGCTATGTCCATTGGGGCAACAACGGAAGTGGTCTGTGCATGGAGGGGAGGGCACATGGATCAGTTTCTACAGGACCCTCGGAGGACGGATGTAAGTTACACCAGCTAAATGCAGGTGTAACTTACATTGCCGGATCTCCACCGTGGGTTCTTGTAGAATCCCGAAATTGGGGACTTTGTTGCTGCCCTTCTGGGTAGGGTTGCAACTGCTGCTGTAAACGTCCTAGCACCATGTTGCAGGGTGTTTATGGCACAACTGCCGGTGTAACAGCTGTTCGGTGCAAGTGGCCTGCAACATGTCACAGGCACTTTGTAGAATAGAGCAAGTCACAACTGCCGGCATAAGTTGCTACTTGCACCATTCTACTTGGTGCAAGTGCTGTTTCACAAGGCAGTTCTTTTCTATAAACATAGAAACATAGACTTTGATGGCAGATAAGGACCACTTGGCCCACCCATTCTGCCCATTTCCCTACCTACTGGATAAACTGAAGATTCTAGTTAACCAACAGCTTACTTCCTGCAACCCCCACTATAATTGCCTTATGTCTGTCCCATGCATGTTTGAATTCCCCCACTGTTTTAGACCCAATGACCTCCTCAGGAAGACAGTTCCATGTATCCACCACTCTCTCTGTGAAAAAAAAAATTCCTCACATTACCCTTGAGCCATCCCCCTCTATCTTTAAATTGTGCTCCCTTGTTCTTACACATCTCTTTTTCTGAAAGATGCTACCCTCCTGGACTTTGTTGATTCCCTTGAGGTACTTGAACATTTCTATCATGTCCCCCCATCCCTCCTTTCATCAAGAGTATACATATTAAGCTCTCTCAGTCTCTCTTCATATGGTTTCTGCTGCAGACCCTGCACCATTTTAGTTGACCTCCTCTGGACTGCTTTCATCCTGTCTATGTCCTTGCGTAGATGAGGTCTCCAAAACTGCTCACAGTACACCAGATGGGGTCTCACCAACTGTCTGTATAGAGGGATAACCACTTCCTTTTTTCTATTTGTGATGCCCCTTCCTATGCATCCCAGTATCCCCCTGGCTCTCCTTACTTACTTTTCACATTGCTTACCCAGCTTTAGGTCATCTGATATGACTACCCCCAGGTCCCTTTCCATTTCTGTTGTTGTTAGTACCCCCCCCCCCGCTATTGTGTACCCTTCTCCTGGGTTTTTGTTTCCCAGGTGCATTATTTTGCACTTCTTCGCATTGAATCTAAGTTGCCATATGTCTGACCATTCCTCCAACCTTGCCAAGTCCCTTCTCATCTTTTCTATGCCCTCTTGTATATCAGCTCTGTTACAGATCTTTGTGTCATCTGCAAAGAGGCATACCTTTCCCTCCAGACCCTCTGCAATGTTACCTATAAAGATGTTAAAGTGGACTGGACCCAGTACTGAGCCCTGAGGTACTCCACTAGTACCCCCTTTTCTTTGGAATGTGTTCCATTCACTATTACCTTCTGTGTCCTGTTGTGCAGCCAGTTTGCTATCCAGGCTACCACCCTGGGACCCACTCCAAGGCTGGCTAACTTGATTATTAATCTTTCATGCAGGACTGTGTAAAATGCCTTGCTAAAGTCTAGGTAGGCCATATCCACTGCCCCTCCCTGGTCTATTACTTTGGTTACCCAGTCAAAGAAATCAATTAGATTCATCTGACATGACCTTCCTGCTGTAAATCCATGCTGCTTTGGGTCCTGTACCCCGCTGGCCTCTAGGTACTCAACAATTCTTTCTTTCAGAAGTGATTCCATCATTTTCCCCTACCACTGAGGTCAAACTTACAGGTCTGTGGTTTCCTGCTTCTGCCTTGCTCCCACTTTTGTGAAGGAGAATCACATCTGCCCTTCTCCAGTTCTCAGGTACCACCCCATCCTGCCATTATGTTAAAAAGCATGGTCAGTGGTGTCACTAGGTCCTCTCTTAGTTCTTTTAGGATTCTGGATTGAATCCTGTCAGGCCCCATTGCTTTGTCCACCTTGAGTTTTAGGAGTTCTTTCAGGACTTTTTCTTCTGTGAATGGACTGGTGTCAACCCCCTACCCAGAGTGCTTCTATTGTCTGGTTTAGGTAACTCCTCCTCATCTTCTTTTGTGAATACTGAGCAAAAGTATTCATTCAGTAACTCTGCCTTTTCACTGTCTCCCCTCTGCCCACCTCCCTTCTCCTTTAATAATCTTCACTATCCCTCCCTTAACCTTTCTATGCCCCCTAATGTACATATAAAAGGTTTTATCCCACTTCTTAACTGAGTTGGCTATTTTTCCCTCGGTTTGGACCTTTGCTATTCTGACTGCCTTCCCCACTTCTTTCTGCTTTGATTAATACAGTTCCCTGTCGTGCTCCTTCTGTGATTCCTTATACTTGAATTGGAGCCAATATTCATTCCTGGGGCATACCCATTCAGAAAGATCTTTATGCTTTAAATTCCCTTTTACATTTACTTTGCGATGGGTATATCGCCAAAGAGTGCCCCCACATATATTGTGGGGTTCTTACTTCTATTAACATGGATATAGTTTGACTGATTTCTGCAAGAGGTCTGTCTTCAAAATGAGGTTCAGTGATAAAGAAATGCCCTTGTATATATGTGTAGAATTCTTTCCTAGTTTTATTTAAAATAAGTTGTTTTGGACTATTCCATCTTTTTAATTTACTAAATACTTCCAGCATGTAGACAGGGAAACCAATTAATGTTTTTTTGCCTCAGTATACCTGAATCAGTTCCCCAGGAGTGTAACCAAGGTAATATTTGATCTGGACTTCAATGTAACCCATAAAGTTTGTTTTTTTCCCCCAGGTAAAACAGGTTTGATATTGCTATAAATGAATATACTAAAGTAAAAAAAAAAAAACAATAGGGTTGATCATATTTAAACCTCCTTCATTTATGGGCAGGTAGCTGATCCCCCTTTTAAAGAGGTTCAGCCTGCTACCCACCACACACTCAAAAAAGCAGCCATAAATACTTGTCTCCAGGTGTCTGGGGGAGAGGCTGCACAGAGATAGAAGAACATACTTAATAGGAATGTTTTTGCCTTGCAGACCCTTTTTTGGTCATATACCAAGAATTCCATCTAGTTACCTTGTTTTGCATCTTCTAAAAGTATGTTCCAATTATAGAAGCTCATATCATCTTTCCCAAAATGCAGACCCGGGGCCCCATTCTAGAAGGGTGGCGCACATTGCCACCGAATGCAACTTGCACCACCTGCAACTGCGACATTGACCCTGCACCTTATTCTAGAAGGGGCAGGGTCATTGCAGCAAAGTCCTGCAACTTGCGACATGTGGCCAGGTACGTCGAACTGTGGGTGTACCTGGTGAGCATGTTGCAAGCTGCAACAGCGGGGTGGTGTGGACAACCCCCCTAACCCGTGGCTGACCCAAAGTCGCCAGCCGCATGTGCGACATATACCCCAGTAGTCCAGTGCTCCCCCATCTATGTACAAAGATGAAGCCTTCCAATTCCCTGGTAGTCTAGTGGCCCCCTTGAACTGTATAATAAGAAATATGAGCCCAGTTTCCCTGATAGTCTAGTGGCCCCCCCTGAACTGTATATTAAGAAATACGAGCCCCGTCTCTCTCTAGTAGTCCAATGCCCCCATCTATGTACAAAGATGAAGCCCCCAAATTCCCTGGTAGTCTAGTGCCCCCCTGGAACTGTATAATAAGAAATACGAGCCCCATCTCCCTGGTAGTCTAGTGCCCACCAAACTGCATAATAAAATATGAGCCCGTCTCCCTGGTAGTCTAGTGGCCCCACCCTCCCACCCAGCCATGCCAGCTCACCCCGCACCCCTCCCCCCCACCAGCGACTGGCACAGCCACCTCTCATCTCCACAGCCAGCCCATGACTGAGATCTGTATGAGTGCTACTGGAAAGATGCACTCAGAAATTAATTTTCTGAGTGCTTCTTGCAATAGCTCTCAGATCTCAATCATTTGTAGCTGTGGAAATGAGTGGGCTGGCGCCAACAAGAGATGGTAAGAATAATAATGAGATCATTGCGCCCAAGCTAAAATGGAAACCTGAACTACAGGAAGACAAACTGTATTTCTTATTATACAGTTCAGAGACACTAGACTGAGGGATTCGGGAATCTTACATATTATTATACATTTTTTGGAGGGGCCACTAGACTACCAGGGATATAGAGCTTGCAATATGTATTGTATATTGCTGGGGACTGCTAGACTACCAGGGAGTTGGGGCTGTCTCTTTTCATTCATGATGGTCAGGGGCCACTGGACTACCAGGGGTTTAATAGCCACATTTGTGGCCAGTGACTCACGGTTCGTGGCAAGGGTGGGGAGATGGCAGCGCTGCCCTGCGGGGCATCTGCCAGTGGGTGTTTTGAGGGGCTGGGGTATGGGTATCTCTGTGGTGCCCCGCTGGGGTGTGCTGGGCATGGGGGAGATGGATACCGTGTACTGTCCACTGGACAGCCAACGTGTCTACAGGTCCACCGGGGGCGCCCGTAAGTTATACCAGCTAAATGCTGGTATAATTTACATTGCCGGATCTCCTCCAGGGGTTCTTGTAGAATCCTGATGTGGGCACATTTTGGCTTCCCTTCTAGAATGGGGCACAACTGCTGCCGTAACCCCCCTAGCGTCATGTCACATGGGGTTTATGTGGCGTAACAGCTGTTCAGTGCAAGTGGCCTGCGACATGTCACAGGCCACTTTGTAGAATTGTGCATGTTGCAACTGCTGGCATAAGTTGCTACATGTACCATTCTACTTCTGGCACAACTACTGTTACGCCAGGTGTAACCCTTCTAGAATTGGGACCCCAGAATGTAATTCATGTTTTGTTGTATTGGCACTCAATCCAATTTCATGGATGAGTTCAGTTATTCCAATAGCTAAATACTGGCTTTTATTTTAATTTATTGTAGAGCCTACTCTAGTAACACACACCCTTTTCTTTTCCACCCATTTATTAGTGGGGTAATTACTGTTTGGGAGTAGCAGGTTTGGTTCAGTTGAATAAATTCAACAGAAAACCCAAATCACCTCATACATTCCCATTGGAATTTATGTTCCACCTTATCGAATACTTTGACCTGGTCTAGCCCTATTAAAAACCCACCAGCTTCCTGATTTTTTCCCTTTTCTAGGATTTCTTAAATTAGCAGAAGCCCTTCTGTGATTTGTCTGCCTGGTAAACTACACAATTGTTAAGGGTGTATTGTTGTATCAGATACCATTGAGATTCTGTTTTGTAAAAGTTTTGTAAGAATTTTTAGATCTGAATTAAGGAGGGTGACAGGCCTCCAATCTGATAAAATGGATGTGTCACCTGATTTGTATAACAGAATTAGAATACCTTGGTACATACTAGGTGTTAATATATTAGTATGAAGACAATCATAATAAACCTGAGTTAAATCTATGTTGAGGTGAGAAAATGTTTTCTTAAACAGCTCATTTGAGATATCATCACTACCTGATACTACCCCATGTCTTAGACCTGCTATAACTGACTCTATTTTTTTTATTGGAAAAGGGGAAATTAAAGTAGGTATAAATTTATCAGATATTTTTTTAAAGGGCAACCCTGAAACCAGTTCTCTAATTTTTCATCAGAAATATTAGATTTCCGAAACATACCTGAGACATACAGTAATTCTCAACTTCTTTTAGGATTTCTTTTGGGTGTGTCTAGTACTTGTTCAAAGTAATGCATCTTATTTCCTTTTGCTTTTTCCTGCTTTATGCATACATCAAATGGATTTGTTTGAAATTGTTTTCCAAGAGTACTGTTTTTGTTCTTCAATTCATTTTTTTTTTTTTTTTTATATTTTCCTATTTTTTCCCCACTCCTCTCATCGACCATCGACTCTGGTCACGGACCCCTGGAGCTCTAGCCACCGGATATAGCCATCTCCCCCGGTCATCCCTGGCTTACCCCCCAGAGAGTGGGGCCACGGTGCCGACCCCCTATATCGTACCGCGGAACTGTGACTGGTTGGGGGAACGGCTCCGGTGGCCAATCAGGGCTTTCCTGGGGCAGATTGTCACCGAGAAGCAAGGCGTGGGATTTTGTTCCCTCCCATTTTCCAACCCCCTCCCCCAAGGAGGCGGGGACGTGCAATGATGCCAGCGTCCGCCCCGCCTCCCTCTCCCCCATTTTTGGGCATCGGCCAGCGCAAAGTTCTCCCGGCCTCGCCAGGAAGTCCCAGTGCTCTGAATGTTGCCCGCACCCTCCCCCTGGAGAAGGAGAGCTGCCTATCGGATGCTCAATCCTTCTCCCCCCGGCCGGCCCTCTGACGATCCGGGTCCGTTCCCTAACCCGGGTCACCGGCGTCGCAAGCAGAAATCCCACCGCTGCGCCAGCGGGCCGGCCCTTCAATTCATTTTTAAATCAGTCCTACTGTATTTATTCCAACTGTTCTTTGATTTTGGAAATTTGTTTTGTATAACAGCCCTGTCCTATATATTGAAATGATTGTTAATTTATATAATTATTCTCTAAGGTTTTCATAAAGTAATTTCTTACTTTTCCCTATGATTCTTCCTATTTCCTGGAAATAGTCTTTAATATCTTTCTTACTATCTTCCCACCATTCTAGAGAAGACTCATATGATAATTAAAAATATATTTTAGCTGCTAAAACATATCGGAAGCCTGCATAATGTTTGGGTCATCTAATAATGACATATTCATCTTCCAGTAACCTGGACCTATAGAGTTATTTTTGTAATTGGACAGTTTTAAACTGAGAAGGCTATGGTCTGAGGTAGCTATGGGCTGTACAGTTGCTGAATCTATAGTAAGTGTCAAATATATGAGCCAGTAATCAATTCTGGTGGAGGTATTTCCCATAAATAAAGTATGAGTAGCTGGAGTATTAGTAGAGAAAAAGCATCCACTAACTCAGGTTGGGAAATAATTTGGTTGTGATTGGAGGTGTCAGAAAAAATATTTTCCAGTTTGTAAACCCCTATCTGCTAAAAATCTACTGATATTAAAGTCCCCTCTAGTAGTATGTTTTTAGTTGTGCATAAATATGGTTTTATTTTATTTTAATAAATTAATGTGTTCATTCCTATTCTGGGGTGCATACACATTTATTAAATGGAAATCTATTTTATTTATTTTAACATCTAATAATAAAATGCATCCTTGAACAATGTCCACTGTATGAGTGATCTGAATTTTAGAATCAGTAAAGGCTATCCCAATACCATTACACAATTCATCACCATTTGACCAAATACTTTTCCACTAAATCCGTGATGAAGAAGCTTGATGAATTTCCAGCATCCTATGGTGTCTGGTATCCTGCAGGAAAACCACATCATCTTTGCAAGTGGAAAATAGATCGAAAGCTGCCAGCCTTTTCCTGTCAGATGATTTGTTATTGGTATTAAGACTAGAAAGAGTTAACTCATATAGGGGTACATTTGATCTCAAGGATCAGGGTTTGTTTCTCAAGCCTGCCCTGGTACCGATTCATCCTTTTTATGTTTGCTTGCATGCATGTGCAAGAAACATAGTGCCTTCATCGGAGATTTCGGAGTGTGTCACCTCCTCCTCCAATTCAGGCACTGTGCTGGCAGGTAGGCCCTGTAATGAATGCATTTTGGAGCTGTCTATAGCACGCTCCAAAATGCAGTACTCCCCAATTGAAGGGGAGCTATGCTTGAGTGAGCAGTGATAAGAAGCTGCTCACGACAGCTTCCCCCAGCCGCAGGCGCGCGCCCCTGCATGCAGCGTAGCCGACAGGGTGCCCAATCCCCATCGGCTGAACTGTCTGTCTCCTCCCTCACAATAGTTGCTGCCACGCTGGAGAACCCACTCCCAGTGTGGCAATCCATCATGTTGCTGATGGGGTGCCCAATCCCGTCATTCGCAGCACCCCCTCCCCAAAGTCCTTGTGCCACGCTGGGATCCCACCCCAGCATGGCAAGCAGTCCTACTTTTTTTTTTTTTTTTTGCCGACGGGGTGCCCAATCCCCGTCGGCTGAACGCCCCCAAAGTCCTTGTGCCATGCTGGGAGCCCACCCCAGCATGGCAAGCGTCCCACGATGTTTTTTTTTTCTTTAACCTGTAAAACAAAAAATGGTCCCATTGGCGTGTCTCCTAACCCCTCCACAACCCGCACCCACCCACTGGGCACCCAGCCTCCCCACCCCCTCACCCCATACTTACCTCCGGAGTCTGGCGCTGATGATCTTCGTGGACCGGGAACACATCTGCACTCTTCAAAGCTGACTGCGAACTGAGGAAATGCCGGTAAGCTGTATAATGGGCTAGATAGGAGGGGTTCAACTTTATTGCATATCTCAGGCATTTTTGGGAATTTTTGCACCAAATTTTCAACATGGGGTTTTTGGGACCCCTTCTCATGAATGATGTCACTGTCATGGCGTTATTCGGGCTCAAAGGGTGATTTAGTGCAGTGACTGCGCAGTGACTGCGAAATCATCCTTCGGGACTGAATACCGCCATGACAGTGACATCATTCATGAGAAGGGGGCCCAAAACCCCCATGTTGAAAATTTGGTGCCAAAATTCCAAAAAATGACTGTTTAACGAGCGTGCGTTGCGCAGTTCCTACGCAGGCTCGTAAGTTCACGAAATTTCAATATTTTCACTCCAGATTTTCAACATTGCCATTTCACCACACCATCTTATGAGTAGTACAGCTGTCATTTTTCACATCTCACCCAAAATGTGTTTCCACCCTTGTAGTGCAGAATGGCGCAGTCGGTGTGCAAAATCAATGTATGGGACAAATTAAGAAAATCACAGTGACACTGTTCATGAGCAGAGGTCTTGAAATGGCTATGTTGAAAATTTGGTGAAAAAATTCCTAAAAATGACTGTTTTACGAGCATGCGTTGCGCAGTTCCTACGCTGGCTCATAGGTTTGCGAATTTTCAATATTTCCACTCCAGATTTTCAACATTGCCATTTTACCACACCTTCTTATGAGAAGCACAGCTGTCATTTTCATCATCTCATCCAAAAGCGTGTTTCCGCCCATGTAGCACACAATGGCACAGTCGTTGTACGAACTCAGTGTATGGGACATATTAAGAAAATCACAGTGCCACTGTTCATGAGCAGAGATCTTAAAATGGCAATGTTGAAAATTTGGTGACAGAATTCCTAAAATGACTGTTTTATGAGTGTGCATTTCACAGTTCCATAGCCTCCGTAGGTTTGCGAATTTTCAATATTTCCACTCCAGATTTCCAACATTGCCATTTTTCCACCCTCCTTATGAACAGTACAGCTGTCATTTTTCACATCCTGCCCAAATGAGTTTCCACCATGTAGCACACAATGGCGCAGTCGATTGTGCAAAACTCAATGTATGGGACACATTAACAAAACCACAGTGACACTGTTCATGAGCAGAGGTCTTAAAATGGCTATGTTGAAAACTTGGTGAAAAAATGCCTAAAAATGATTTTCAACATGTCCATTTTATTAACTTCCTTATGAACAGTACAGCTGCCATTTTTCATATATCTAAAATGTGTTATCGCACATGTAGCACAATGGTGCTGTTGGTGTGAAAGCAATGTTTAGGACAGATTAAGAAAATCACAGTTACACTGTTCATGAGCAGAGGTCTTAAAATGGCTATGTTGAATTTGGTGACAAAAGTCCATAAAATGACTGTGTTTACGAGTGAGCATTGTGCAGTTTCCACGCATCCTCATTAATTCATGACTTTGTAATATTTCCAGTCCAGATTTTCACTAGTGGCATTTTCAACACTTCCTTATGAACAGTACAGCTGCCATTTTTCACAACATGGCGAGTGTTTTCACACTTTCAGTGCAGAGATGCGTGGTCGCTGTGGGAAATCATTGTTCGCACAGATAAAGAAAATCACAGTGACACTGTTCATGATCAGAGGCACCAAAATGCCTGAGTTGACAATCTGCTAAAATATCCCCAACCTAATTATATATACGGGTGTGCGTTGTACAGTTTCTATGTACTCCGTGACTTCACCATTTTTAGAATATTTTTACTACACATTTGCAACATAGCCATTTTATACCTCCCCATGAAAGAGTACAGCTGTCATTTTTTACAGCCTGTTCGGAATATTTTTGCACCTGTGGTGCTAAATCCCGTGGTCACTGTGCATAAGCAGCTTTCGGCTACCACACTGATATTCCCCCTGTTCATGAGGTGGGGTCACAAAACAAACATGTTGAAGATTTGGAGTTAAAATACCAATGAATGCCTGAGGTATTAGACTTTTAACTAAATCGCCCAACCCTATAGAGAATGACAGGAATCAAGGGTGTGACTTGGGATTCTTGCCTGTGATGCTCATACCATTCCACACCCTGCAGTCACTGAGAGGCATCGAGGTATGCCTTGGACTCTTCGGCCCCAAACTTCACCCCATTCTCCTATATCACACCCATCTCACCGTATTTCCTAATGAAATGGTGCGCATAAGGCCAAAGACCCAAGGAACACGTCACACTTGTCAGTCTCTGCAGAGTGGGATGGTGAAATGGCGGGCTGCTATGCCCGACGACCCAAATGCACACCCCAATGCCTGTCACTCTCTGCAGGGTGGTGGTGGCGTTGGCTTCAGTTCAATACTTCACTGCCATTCCTATTACGCAGCTCTGTAACTTCTACACTACCACTGCCAATGCCAGTAAGCAAACATTCGGCATTGACAAATGCTTGTTTCTCCTAACTTTACTTGGCTGCTTGCCCTGGAATTCCTTATCTGTAGCCATCTGCATCTGTTAGGAGGTGCTAGAGCCAGTGTAAGAACAAATATCAATGTCATTAGCAGAGGCTCTCCAATCCAAAATAGCAAATCTATTAGTAGTTAGAATAATGTCTGCTGTTTGTATTGTAGGCTATACAGTGTGCTTATTTTTCTCATGTGCATCCTTTTTTTTTCCTTTTCTTGATTTTCAGACTCCGTTATGGGGGTGCGGGGGATTGACTGTACATTTCCTGTTTGAGCTGAAGTGTCAGCTGGCTGTGAGATGCTAGCTGCAATTACTGCTGGAATTTCTTTCCCAGACTGATTAGAATGCTTGGGAGGGATCTGAGGCTTTGGAGAATTCTGTGGGTGCTGAAATTGTGGCGCTTGAGGTCTGGGGGAAGGGATTTTTCCCTTCAAGGGTGGACTGCAGATCTGAATGCTCTGTTTAAATAAAATCTTGCACTTCAAAATCAGCATTCCCATTGTTTGGAGAAGCACAAAGACATTCTAAAAAGGAATGAACTTGTGTGTCACATAGGTTACAGTTGGGTGTTTTATTGCAATGAAAGCCTGAATTACCTATTTTCTCCACAGTAGTCACATTTTAGAACTTCAGTTTGTGCTAATGTGTCTAGGAGAGTCAAATTTGAAGCAACGTCTGGGCTGGCCTGGATAAAAAAGGAAACCCATATCTCTCCCAATATAAAAATAATTAGGCACATGTTTGAAAATTATTTAAGTCTTGATGTAATTTAACTTTGAGGTGCATCCCCCATTCCAGCAACACTCATTACTGAATGGGCTCTGGAGTTCCTTCTTCCATGCAGCATTTTTTGCCAAAAACAAATGTCTGTTATTCACTCCCTCATTCCTAAACAAAACTGTGATAATACTGGTTGCTTGTTTAGTGTGGAGTATAGCCTGGAGGGTGTCCAGATAGGGCTGGTTTTATGTACAGCATACTTTGTCCAAAAACATTCCAGGAGTTCATGTGATCTAAAGCTAACATTGAATATTTGCTCCCTGAAACATGTGTAAGTGTATAAACTTCAGCTGGAGAAAATTTCAGTGATTGTTTTAAAAATATTCCACATAGTCCTTGTCTGGAGGAGATCCAGACCCTCCAAGTATCTCAACCATGTAGCATAGTGTCTTTTAGCAAGGACAATCATTTTTTTTTTTAAAGACTAGCATAGGTTTGGTTAGGAGTTTTGTTTTGTGGTGGTGGGCCAGAGTTTGGTGTTTCCTGCTCAAAGCCAGAGGGCTAGGCAGCTGGCTCCCCTGTAGCTGTGTCATAAAAAACTTCTGAAACAACATCAGTAACAGTGTCAATAGAGGAAACATTTGTAGTGCCTGTGTTAGTTTGTGGAGCTAAAGTTGTCGCGTCCGTTATTTGGGAGCGATTTGCTATTCCATCATCCATAACCACCCCAGTTATCAGAACAGAGGTATCTGGGATCCATATGCCATCCTTGTCCAGGATCCATCCTGTGTTGCCAAGTGCTGACTCAGGTGTCCAAGTGGAAGAACTCAGGGTTTGGCCATTATCCGCACTCTTAGTGCCTTGTGGGTTATTTTTGGTTTGAAATGATTGTCTGAAAGTGAAAACCATTGGCATCACCGTTTCTTCAGTCCATGGTGAGTTATTAAGATCCTGCTTATGTTTTTCCTCATTACGTTTGTCTTTAGCTTCCTGAAAGGCTTTTCAGACTGAAGCAATTTTTCTGCAAAGTCTTCCTTGTCCTTAGAACTCAGACTGCAGCTCTTCTTCTGTTTGATTTATTGCCATTGAGGACTGCACCATCTTTGCAGGTTGCTTCTGCACCTGCCGGTTGAACACCTCTTGCTCCTCCAGACTGCAGCTCAGCACTGGGCTCCTCCATGGTTGCAACCTAGAGGTTCCCCCTACAGGAAGAGCTGGGGAATTCCCTGGTGTCCTGGACAAATGTATCCCATTCATGAAAAATACCACCAACAGCTTAATCTGATTCAATGTCAGTTGGCATCCATGTGTATCCCCCTCCAAAGAACAAGGCTGAAAATAGGCAGAATTGTCTAGTCCTCCTCTCCTGGTCAACAAAAACTAAATAAATAAAACAAAAGAATTCAGAGACGTGCTACTGACACCTCTGACAGCCCTATTCAACAAATCATTGGAGGAGGGGGTAGTACCAGAGGACTGGAGAAGGACGAACATGATACTCTTTCAAAAGAGCTGGAGCAAGGTAAACGTGGGGAACTATAGACTAGTCAGTTTGACCTCAGTGGTTGACAAGATGATGGAATCACAATTATAGAAAATGACTGTGTAATATACAGAAGCAGACCAAGCACAAGACCCAGTGCAACATGAATTTACAACAGGAAGGTACTGTCAAATGAATCTGATAGATTTCATTGACTGGGTGACCAAAGTAGTAGATCTGGGAGGTGCACTGGACATGGTCTACCTACTGTAGATTTTAGCAAGGCATTTGACACTGTCCCATACATGAGGTTAATTATCAATTTGGGCAATCTAGGAGGACTGTATAATATACAGAAACAGACGGGGCACAAGACCCAATGCAACACTGATTTTCAACAGGAAGGTCTTGTCATATGAATCAGATAGATTTCTTTGTCGGGGTGACCAGGGTAGTGGATATGGGAGGGGCACTGGACATGGCCTACCTACTGTAGATTTTAGCAAGGCATTTGACACAGTCATATACAAGGGGTTAGTTATCAAGTTGGGCAATCTAGAAGTGGGTTCCAAAGTGGTAAACTGGGTCAGTAATTGGTTTAGCAACAGGACACATAGGGAAGTGGTAAACAGAGTTCAGTTTGAAGAAAGGGGGTAACCAATGGGATGACACAGGGTTCAGTGCTAGGGCCAGTCCACTTTAATCTCTTTGTAAGCAACATTGTGTAGGGACTTGAAAGAAAAGTATGCTTCTTTGCAGAAGACATCAAGATCTGCAATAGAGTTGGCACTCTAGAATGGGTGAAGCAAATGAAGACAGACTTAGGCAATTTGGAGGAGTGGTTAAGAATGTGGCAGCTCAGACTCAATGCCAAGAAGTGCAAAATTATGCACTTGGGGAGCAAAAACCCTGGAGAGGAATACACAATGGGGGAGGTACTAATAACAACCACAATGGAAAGTGACCTGTGGTAGTCATACTGGATGGTCTGAAAGTAGTCAAACAACGTAAAAGGTGGTGAGGAAAGCTGGTGGTATGCAGTGGCGCATAGGGAGATGTATCACAAGTAGAAAACAAGAGGTGGTGATGCTGCTATACAGGCAGTTGGCGATGCCTCATCTAGAGCACTGCATGCAGCTCTGGAGACCTCATCTCTGAAAGGACATTGAGAGGGTGGAGGCAGTCCAGAGAAGGGCAACAAAAATGGTGCAGGGGCTACACCAGAAACCATATGATGAGAGATTGAGAGAACTCAATATGTATACTCTGATGACAGGAGGAAGAGGGGGTGATATGACAGAGGCATTAAAGTATCTCAGTGGGATCAACAGAGTTCAAGAGGGCAGTATTTTCAGAAAAGGAGATGGGCAAGAACAAGGGTCTGGAGGAGAAGACTCAGAGGCAAAATGTGGAAATATTTTTCTACAGACAGGGTGGTGGATGCATAGAACATTCTCCTGGAGGAGATTGTGGGGCAAAATCATTTGGTGAATTCAAGAATACATGGACAGGCAGAAGGCAACACTAGAGGTAGGAGGTAGGCTGCAGACATTAGGATCTGGAGTTTATACAGTAGGTAAGTAGGAAATGGGCAGACTAGTTGGGCCAGGCAGTCCTTATCTGCTGACAAAGTCTATGTTTCTCCCTCTTTAATCTATTACGATTACTGCACAATCTAGATCATTGTTGCTATTACACTAAAAGGACATACACATAATTTATGAGCAGTTACTGTAGATGCCCTTCACTTGAACCAGTGGAACAGGGTGGGTGGAATGAAACAGATGAAGGAAAATCATGTGACTGGTTCAAGCTTGCCTTTTTACTGCAAAAGATTTCAGAGCTGATTTGCAACAAGAGTAGTTTAAAGTTGTTCTTTTGATGCTGCTAGTGGCATCAACTGTTTATTTTTTGGCCTTTGTGACTTCACAAGCCATTTCTTTTGTAAATCTGTTGGTGCCACTGCACGGTAACACGCCCTTTTGTCAATGTCCCTGTAACACATAACTCCTACTGACAGTTACATGCCTTTACTTATTTCGAAAGAGAAAGGCAGTACAGCTTGTATCACTTGTTAAACAGAGAATAATGGATGGGTAGGTGGGTATAATGAGAATGTTACTCCTCCCCGAGGAGTAGGATGACACATTTTTTTTTACTTGTTTAACCAGGAGTAGCACACTAAGCTGAAAGCTTTTTGACAGGTGCAACCTGGGAGCACAGGGAAGTTAAGTGACTTGCTCAGAGTCACACAATATGCAGGTAGAAGCTGTGAGATTCAAACCCAGGTCTGGCCAGCTGAATGTCACCAACTTTGCAGCTTAGAGGCTTAAACCACTGCACTATACTGCCTTATGTAGACCCTGAGAGTGAAGCTTGAGGTATTTATTATGACATCCCACCCAGGTGGGTGTATAAAACTGAGTTTACACTAACCATCATTTATTTTGTATAATTGCTGGGGATCTTTTTCTTCACAGCAATTTTACAAAATATTTTGTCTACCCATGGACATACACTACCCATGGAGTGGAGATGCACACTATTTAGGTTTGAGTGTGGTCTGTAGTGATTTCTAAACTGAGATAGTCTTCAGTTCTTTGAATCCTATTTTTCAGTCCAAAATAAAGATTTCTTGAGCCAGTGATTTTGTTTTAACATACAGAATAATGGATGACTAACTATTGGTAACAAGCTGGTTAGTTCATTGAGAGGTTTCTATAGCTGACTGTGTGCACCTTTAGAGTGCAGCTCAAGCGATTTGGTTGCCATGGAACCTTGAGGTATACTAACATAGTTTGTTATCAATCTTCTTAGTAATCCATTGTATTTTATGATGAATGTTGAAAAACATAAGAGCCATGGTAAAATGATTTTGCCTTACTTTGGCTCTTTTTTCTCTCCAGCAGGATTGATCTTGTTGTCGCGGCCACTGCCAAGTAGGGGGAAGATCACGCGCTGCACATGTGCAATCATGTTCTAAGTTGTTATGCTGCACTAGCTACATAGCTAGTAGAGAATAACAAACTAGATGATGTAGCTAGTACAGCATAATAACATTTTAGAAGGAATGAATTTTTATCCATAACAATGTTCCAACAAACACTATAGTAGAAATTATCGCCAGCATCTTCTGTCAGGGAAGTTTGTAGCTGAGGAGTAGGGACAATGGGGAATGGCAGCAGAGAAGACGAAGATCACAGTTGGTGCATGCGACGAACAAGGGAAATCAGGGGTGTGTTTATTATTATAACTAGCTGGTTAATAATTCCAAAGTTACAACCCGGTTTCCCTAAGGAAGAAAATGCTACCCACTTATTATTGCTATATATTTCATGCTTGGTTACTGTTTGTGCACTAATTTTTCTAACCCACCCAGTCCTAACCTGGCAACATTGGAAGCCCAGCCTGCACTCTTAATACTATGAATATTACTTGATAATGGCTGCATAAATTGAAGTGCTCTGACTGTTGGCTTCTATGTTTGAATGTAGTAATAAACAAATACTACGGTATGTCCTAGACTCAGTTTGTATTTTTCCATTCATCTTTTCTGCATACAGTAGATTTCAGTTAGTTACAAATGGCAGTTAGACATGCAACGCAGAACAAAATGAGATTGCTACTGAAAATCAAAAAATACAGCAGAGAGCAAAAGAATTATTAGTCATACAAATAACAATGCTTTCTTCTTATATTCATAGCGCCTACATCACCAACTACAACTGAAACAACTGTGACAACTACTAGAGGACCTAATAGTACAACACAGCCACCAGGTACTGTAGCTTAATAACTTTCTTTTGTTGATATGTAATGTATGCACTGAGAGGATTTATTTTGTGGAGCTGTTAAAAGGATTCATTTATTACAACTAAATCTCTAACAGATTGCATGGTTGCCCCCAAGCGATACAGTAACTCATTATGGCTGTGGGCAGAGCTTACAGCCATCCTGCTTTACCTTTAAAAAAAGGTGTTTCCATGGAACTCATCTTTTAGCAGTTTTCAGTGTATCCTTCCATCAACTGCAAAATAGTGTGTTCCCCCTCTGATTTTAGCTATTGGCTACTATGCCTCCCAACTTTTCCAGATATAAACAAAGTTTGCAACTCCTGTCATTTAACCCTTGCAGTTCTGCAGAATGCGCATCTGTCCAGCTCAAGTTAAATAGATTCAGTCCTGTTCTTTCTGCAGGCTAGGTGTTAACTTGTTACCTCCTTGTTTTGAGTGAATACTGATCCAGTAGCACATGGCTAATTAGGCACATGTATTATGTGGGAGACAGCAATGTAAAAAGTAGACACCCAACCCCCAGAATCCCAGCCTTGTAGCTGGGAGTCATTACGTGGGAATGTCAACTGCCTACTGCTGTCAACACTCCCGCATGTCGAAGTTATGGAGTGCAAAACTAAATTAGAACTACTAAACCAGTCATTCAGAGGGTATAATAACTTGAATAGTTATTTTTTTTATTTCTTTCTTTCCTGTGACTGGTCCAAAATAAATCTCCGTTTATAAGTGTATCAACCCCGTTTGGTAAATGAATGCTCTGACATGCCATGCAGGTCCAAATGTCAGTTCTAAAATGATGTCATCAATGTGCCCATTTGCCTGTTGTAGTAAGGTTAAACTGATTTCATGCTAAGGAGGCACATTCTGTAATTGGACACTGTCTATTCTACTTCACTCTGGGATGCATTTTAACTGGAATTTGAAGCACAAAATAGGATTTAAGTATCCTTTAAATTCTTTTCTGTTATTCCTCTGACTGCATTTACTGTCAGTTTACATAATGTACCTCCTTGGAACCAGTTTAACCTTACTACAACAGGGAAATGGACATGCATTCTACAGCAAAACGTATTCAGCTCAGATGTAAAAAACAAATATGAGTGCATAGATTCTGTTTTGCAACAGTAGCCATGAACACGATGAAAGTAACTCTGATCTAACACAAGTGCAGAAACCCTGGTTAGGAATATACAGGGGGTACTAACAACAGCTACGATGGAAAGTGACCGTGGTAGTCATACCGGTTGGTCTGAAAGTAGTCAAACAATGTAAGAGGTGGTGAGGAAAGCTGTGGGATGCAGTTTTCAAAGGGAGATGTATCACCAGTGGAAAACAGGAGGAGGTAATAATGCATAATACAGGCAGTTGGAGAGACCTCATCTAGAGTGGTGCATGCAACTGTGGAGACCTTATCTCTGACAGGATATTGACAGTGGAGGCAGTCCAGAGAAAGCAACAAAAATGGTGCAGGGGCTACACCAGAAACCGTATAAAAGAGATTGAGCTAACACAATATGTATACACTGAGGACAGGAAGGGGGATATGACAGAGGCTTTCAAGTACCTCAGTGGGATCAAAAGAGTTCAAGATGGCAGTATTTTTCGAAAAGGAGATGGGCAAGAACAAGGGGTCATAATATGAGGCTGGAGGAGAGAAGACTCAGAGGCAAAATGAGGAAATATTTTTATCACAGAAAGGGTGGTGGATGCATGGAACACCCTTGCAGAGGAGGTTTGGGGCAAAACATTTGATGAATTCAAGAATACATGGGACAAGCAGAAGGCAACACTAGAGGAGGAGGTGGGCTGCAGATCAATAGGATCTGGAGTTTATACAGTAGGTAAGTAGGGAATGGGCAGACTAGTTGGGCCAGGCAGTCCTTATCTGCTGACAAATTCTATGTGTCTCCTCTTTAATCTATTACTATTACTGCACAATCTAGATCATTGGTGCTATTACACTAAAAGGACATACAAATAATGTATGAGCAGTTAGATGTCCTCCACTTGTACCAGTGGGACAGGGTGGGTGGAATGGAACAGATGAAGGGATATTATGTCACTGGTTCAAGCTGGCTTTTACTGCAAAAGATTTTAGAGTTGATATGCAACAAGAGTAATTTAAAGTTTTCGTGTGATGCTGCCAGTGGCGTCAACTATTAGTTTTATGTCCTCTGGTGACTTACAAACCATTTCTTACATAAATCTGTTGATGCAACTGCACAGTAACTATTACTGTTGTCACTTGCCCTGTAACACATAACTCCTACTGTCCGTTACATGCTTTCACTTATTTCAAACAAAAAGACAGTAAAGCTTGTATCACTTATTAAACAAGATTAAAGGATGGGTTGGCTGTTATAATGAAGATTTTACTCTCCCCAAGGGGTAGGATGCCACATAAACAATGATAGAGATGCTTGAGGTGTTTATTACGGCATCACACAGTAGATTAGTATAAACTCAAGCTTTACACACCTAACCATCCTTTATTTTGTATAATTGCTGGGGATCAATTTTCACCACAGCAATTATTCAAAATATTTTGTCTACCCATGGAGTGGAGCTGCAGATTACTGGGGTTTGAGTGCGGTCTGTAGTGACTCCTAACCTGAGGTAGTCTTCAGTTTTTTTATTCCAGTTTTTTCAGTCTGAAAATAGAGATTTCTTGATCCAGTGATATTTCTTTTAAAATAGAGAATAATGGATGACTATTCGTAACAAGCAGGTTAGTTCATCGAAAGGTTCCTATGGTGACCGTTTGAACCTTGAGGGCTCAGCTCGAGAGGTTTGGTCACCATGGAAACTTTGAGATGTACTAACATAGTTTGTTACTGATCTTGTTAGTCATCCATTGTTTTTTATAATGTATGTTGAAAAACATAAGAGCCATGGTAAAATGATTTTGTCTTACTTGGCTTTTTTTTCTCTCAACAAGCTTACTCTTGTTGCCGTGGCCACTGCCAAATAGAGAAGATCATGTGCAGTGCAAGTGCGATAACGTTCTAAGTTGTTATGCTGCACTAGCTACGTAGCTAGCGCAGCATAACAAACCAGCTGACGAGCTAGAACAGCATAACAACATTTCAGTAGGGATGGATTTCTATACATAACAATGTTCCAATATACAATATAGAAGAACTAACTTATCACCAACTTCTTCTGTCAGGAAGTTTGTAGCTAAGAGTAGGGACAACAGAAATGGCAGCAGAGAAGATAAAGATCATGGTTGGTGCATGCGCCAAACAAGGGGAACCAGGTGTGTGTTTATTTTATAACCAGCTGGTTATAAAGACAAAATTAGAACTCGGTTTCCCAATGGAAGAAAATGCTGCCCACTTATTATTGTTATTATTATTATTTCACTTTTGGTTAATGTTCGTACTAATTTTTCTGTCCCACCCAGTCCTATCCAGGCAAAATTAGAAACCCAGCCAGCATACTCTTAATACTATGAATGTTACATGATAATGGCAGCGTAAATTGAAGTGCTCTGACTGTTGGCTTCCACATTTGAATGTAGTAATAAACACATAAATAATGTATGTCCTAGACACAGTTTGTATTTTTCCGCTCATCTTTTGTGCATACAGTAGATTTCGGTTAGTTACAAATGGCAGTTAGACATGATATGCAGAACAAAATGAGATTGCTAATGAAAATCGAAAAATACAGCCGAGAGCAAAATAATTATTAGTCATAAAAATAAGAATGCTTTCTTCTTATAGTCATACAGTCTACAACACCAACACCAACTACAACAACTGTGACAACTACAACACAGCCACCAGGTACAGTAGTTTAATAACTTTCTTTTGTTGATATGTAATCTATGCACTGAGAGGATTTATTTTGTCGAGCTCTTAAAAGAACTCATTTATTAGAACTAAATCTATAACAGATTGCATAGCTGCCCAAGCAATACAGTAACTTATTATGGCTGTGGGGGTAACAGCCATCCTGCTTTCCTTTAAAAAAGGTGTTTCAGCTGGCCCTATGGTGCAGAGGGTTGAGGCACTGGACATCACTCCTCGTGTTATGCCAGTGACCTGAGTTCGGGAGCAGACTCGGGCTGCTGGGGGTCAGCTGTGGAGAGAAGGATTAAGGGCCCTATGGCTTGCTCTACTTCTCCATGAAGGGGTGGGATGATGACCCAACTGCTATACCACCACCACCTTGTGCAGCCTGGTTGGTGCTAGGTGCAACAGGGGAAAGCAGTAGCTTCAGGGTTGATGTTGGCATATGACAGGACCATGCACATCTCAGCATGTGCCCAGCTCATTGGTCATCATTGCATGCTGACGTCATGGACAGAAAAAATGGAAAAAATCGCTCACCATGCATAGGAGATGATTCTCCCAATCCTTGACACAAGTTCAAGGCACAAGACTCCATTTGTTGGCACTACACTGATGTCAAGGGGAGGTAAGGGGGATCCTTCCCTGCCCCTCCCAGGTGGCTTATCCAGGGTCACTAGGAATTCCAGAGCTAGCCTACCACTCTAGGGGCTGAAGCCAAGGCACTGGTAGGGGGCCTGAGAGAGCTGATTGAGTGGAGTGACGAGGACAGTAGAGGAGGATAAAAAGAAAGTAAAAAAAAGTTATTTCCGTGGAACACATCTTTAAGGAGTTTTCAGTGTATCCTTCCATCAACTGCAAAATAGTGTGCTCCCCCTCTGATTTTTGCTATTGGCTGCTCTGCATTAAGGGTAGGGGTGCTACTGTGCCTCCCAGCTTCTCAGGATATAATCTTTTGAAACTGCTGTCATTTAACCCTTGCAGGGCTGCAAAATGAGCATCTGTCCAACTCAAGTCAAATAGATTCATTCCTGTTCTTTCTGCAGCTTTCTGGTTAACTCATTATCTCCATGCTTTCATTGAATACTGATCAAGTAGCACATGGCTAATTAGGCACATGTGTTATGTGGGAGACAGTAATGTAAAAAGTAGACACCAATCCCCAGAATCCCAGCCTTGTAGCTGGAGTCACATGTGGGAATGTTTACTGTCTACTGCTGTCAACACTCCGCATGTCGAAGTTATGGAGTGCAAAACTTAATTAGAACTACTAAACCAGTCAGTCAGAGGGCATAATAACTTGAATAGTTTTTATTTATTTATTTATTTATTTCCTGTGACTGGTCAAAATAAGTCTCTGTTTATAAGTGTATGAACCCTGTTTGGTAAATGAATGCTATGACATGCCATGCAGGTCAAATGACAGTTCTAAAATGATGTCATCAATGTGTGCCCATTTGCCTGTTGCAGTAAGGTTAAACTGATTTCATGCTAAGGAGGCACATTCTGTAATTGGACACTGTCTATTCTACTTCACTCTGGGATCCATTTAACTGGAATTTGGACTAAAAAATAGGATTTAAGTTTCCTTTAAATCATTTTCTGTTATTCCCTCTTAATGCATTTTCTGTCAATTTACGTAATTTACCTCCTTGGAACCAGTTTAACCATACTACAACAGGGACATTAATATATATTCTACAGCAAATTGTATTCAATTCAGATGTAAAAAACAAATATGAGAGCATAGATTCTATTTTGCTACAGTAGCCATGAATACGATGAAGGTAACTATAATCTACACAAGTGGAAAAACCCTACGGAGGAATTCACAGTGGGTGGGTACTAACAACAGCTACGATGGAAAGTGACCAGTGGTAGTCATACTGGTTGTTCTGAAAGTAGACAAACAATGTAAGAGGTGGTGAGGAAAGCGGTGGGATGCAGTTTTGCAAAGGGAGATGTATCACCAGTGGAAAACAGGAGGAGGTGATAATGTCGCAATACAGGCAGTTGGTGAGGCTTCATCTAGAGTGGTGCATGCAACTCTGGAGACCTTATCTCTGACAGGACATTGAGAAGGTGGAGGCAGTCCAGAGAAAGGCAACAAAATGGTGCTGGGGCTACAGAAACCATATAAAGAGATATTTAGCTAGTTCAATATGTACACTCTGAGGACAGGAAGGGGGGTTATGACAGAAGCATTCAAGTACCTCAATGGGATCAACACAGTTCAGGATGGCAGTATTTTTCTGAAAAGGAGATGGGCAAGAACAAGGGTTAATATGAGGCTGGAGGAGAGAGATGGCTCAGAGGCAAAATGAGGAAATATTTTTTCACAGAAAGGGTGGTGGATGCATGGAACATCCTTCCAGAGGAGGTTGTGGGGGCAAAAACATTTGGTGAATTCAAGAATACATGGGACAGGCAGAAGGCAACACTAGAGGGAGGAGGTGGGCTGCAGATCAGTAGGATCAGGAGTTTATACAGTAGGTAAGTAGGGAAATGGGCAGACTAGTTGGGCCAGGCAGTCCTTATCTGCTAACAAATTCAATGTGTCTCCCTCTTTAATCTATTACTATTACTGCACAATCTACTTTGTTGTTGCTGTTACACTAAAAGGACATACAAATATTGTCTGAGCAGTTAGATGTACTCCACTTGTACCAGAGGAATGGGGTGGGTGGAATGGAACAGATGAAGGGAAATTATGTCACTGGTTCAAGCTGGCCTTTTTATTGCAAAAGATTTCACAGCAGATATGCAACAAGAGTAATTTAAAGTTTTGTGTGATGCTGCCAGTGGCATCAACTGTTAGTTTTTCCCTGAGTGACTTCCAAGCCTTTTCTTACATAAATCTGTTGATGCCACTGCACAGTAACTCTTTCTGTTGTCAATGTCCCTATTCAAGAAACTCCTACTATCATGTACATGCTTTCAAAAATTTTAAAAGAAAAAGGCAGTAAGGCTTGTATCACTTATTAAACAGAGATTAAAGGATGGGTAGGTTGTTATAATGAAGATTTTACCCTTCCCAAGGGCAGGATGCCACATAAACAATGAGAGTGAAGCTTGAAGTGTTTATTACGGCATCCCACCCGAGTGGGTGTATCAAACTCAAGTTTACACATCTAACCATTGATTATTTTGTATAATTCGTGGGGATCAATTTTTCACCACAGCAATTATACAAAATATTTTGTCTACCCATGGAGTGGAGTTGCATATTACTGGGGTTTGAGCGCGGTCTGTAGCGACTCCTAAACTGAGGTAGTCTTCAGTTTTTTTTTTCCTGTTTTTTCAGTCTGAAAATAAAGATTTTTTGATTCAGTGATTTTTATTTTATAATAGAGAATAATAGATGACTATTCGTAACAAGCTGGTTAGTTCATCGAGAGGTTCCTACGGTGACCGTTTGAACCTTGAGAGCTCAGCTCGTGAGGTTTGGTCACCATGAAAACCTTGAGATGTACTAACATAGCATGTTACTGATCTTGTTTGTCATCCATTGTTTTTTATAATGTATGTTGAAAAACATAAGAGCCATGGTAAAATGATTTTGCCTTACTTTGGATTTTTTTCTCTCCAACAAGCTTACTCTTGTTGCCGTGGCCACTGCCAAATAGAGAAGATCATGTGCAGCGCATGTCGATCTCATTCTAAGTTGTTATGCTGCACTAGCTACGTTGCTAGCACAGCATAACAAACTAGTTGACGTAGCTAGTTCAACATAACAACATTTAAGAAGGGATGGATTTCATACATAAACGCTCCAATATACGCTTATAGAAGAACTTATCACCAACTTCTTCTATCAGGGAAGTTTGTAGCTGAGGAGTAGGGACTACAGAAATGGCAGCAGAGAAGATAAAGATCATGGTTGGTGCATGCGCCAAACAAGGGGAACCAGGTGTGTGTTTATTTTTATAACCAGCTGGTTATAAAGACTAAATTAGAACTCGGTTTCCCTATGGAAGAAAATGCTGCCCACTTATTATTGTTATTATTATTATTTCACTTTTGGTTAATGTTTGTATACTAATTTTTCTGTCCCACCCAGTCCTATCCAGGCAAAATTAGAAACCCAGCAAGCGTACTCATAATACTGTGAATGTTACATGATAATGGCTGCATAAATTGAAGTGCTCTGACTGTTGGCTTCCACATTTGAATGTAGTAATAAACATATACATAATGTATGTCCTAGACACAGTTTGTATTTTTTCCATTCATCTTTTTGTGCATACAGTAGATTTGGTTAGTTACAATTGGCAGTTAGACATGCTATGCAGAACAAAATGAGATTGCTACTGAAAATCAGAAAATACAGCAGAGAACAAAAGAATCATTAGACATACAAATAACAATGCTTTCTTCTTATATTCATAGAGTCTACAACACAAACACCAACTACAACAACTGTGACAACTACAACACAGCCACCAGGTACCATAGTTTAATAACTTTCTTTTGTTGATATGTAATGTATGCACTGAGAGGATTTATTTTGTCAAGCTGTTAAAAGGATTCATTCATTAGAACTAAATATATAACAGATTGCATAGCAGCCACCAGCAATACAGTAACTCATTATGGCTGTGGGCGGAGCCTACAGCCATCCTGCTTTCCCTTTAAAAAAAGGTGTTTCAGTTGGCCCTATGGTGCAGAGGGTTGAGGCACTGGACATCACTCCTCGTGTTATGCCAGTGACCCTAGTTCGGTAGCAGACTCGGGCTGCCGGGGGTTGGCTGTGGAGAGAAGGATTAAGGGCCCTACGGCTTGCTCCACTTCTCCAGGTTGGGGTGGGATGCTGACCCAACTGCTATACCACCACCACCTCGGGGTGCCTGGTTGGTGCTAGGTGCAACAGGGGAAAGCAGTAGCTTCAGGGTTGATGTTGGCAGATGACAGGACCGTGCACATGTCTCTGCATGTGCCCAGCTCATTGGTCATCTTTGCACACTGACGTCATGGACAGAAAAAAATGGAAAATATTGCTCACCATGCATAGGAGATGATTCTCTCCAATACTTGACACAAGTCTAAGGCACAAGACTCCATTTTGTTGGCACTCCACTGATGTCAAGGTGAGGTAAGAGGTAAGGGGGATCCTTCCCTGCCCCACCCGGGTGGCTTATCCAGGGTCGCTAGGAATTCCGGAACTAGCCTAACACTCTAGGGGCTAATGCCAAGGCACTGGTAGGGGGCCTGAGAGAGCTGATTGAGTGGAGTGACGAGGACAGTAGAGGAGGAAAAAAAGAAAGTAAAAAAAAGGTATTTCCATGGAACACATCTTTAGGAGTTTTCAGTGTCCTTCCATCAACTGTAAAATAGTGCTCCCCTCTGATTTTTGCTATTGGCTGCTCTACCTTAAGTGGGGGCGCTACTGTGCCTCCCAGCTTCTCAGGATATATACTTTTGAAACTGCAGTCATTTAACCCTTGCAGGGCTGCAAAATGAGCATCTGTCCAACTCAAGTCAAATAGATTCATTCCTGTTCTTTCTGCAGCCTAGTGGCTAACTCATTATCTACTTGCTTTCAGTGAATACTGATCAAGTAGCACGTGGCTAATTAGGCACATGTGTTATGTGGAGACTGCAATGTAAAAAGTAGACACCCCCAGAATCCCAGCCTTGTAGCTGGGAGTCATTACGATGGGAATGTCTACTGTCTACTGCAGTCAACACTCCCGCATGTCAGTTATGGAGTGCAAAACTAAATTAGAACTACTCAACCAGTCAGTCAGAGGGTATAATATCTTGAATAGTTATTTTTATTTATTTATTTATTTCCTGTGACTGGTCCAAAATAAGTCTCTGTTTATAAGTGTATGAACCCTGTTTGGTAAATGAATGCTCTGACATGCCATGTAGGTCCAATTGTCAGTTCTAAAATGATGTCATCAATGTGTGCCCATTTGCCTGTTGAAGTAAGGTTAAACTGATTTCATGCTAAGGAGGCACATTCTGTAATTGGACACTGTCTATTCAACCTCACTCTGGGATCCATTTTAACTGGAATTTGAGAAGCACAAAAATAGGGTTTAAGTTTTCTTTAATTAATTTTCTGTTATTCCCTCTTAATGCATTTTCTGTCAATTTACGTAATTTACCTCCTTGGAACCAGTTTAACCATACTACAACAGGGACATTAATATATATTCTACAGCAAACTGTATTCAACTCAGATGTAAAAAACAAATATGAGAGCATAGATTCTATTTTGCTACAGTAGCCATGAATACGATGACGGTAACTCTGATCTTACACAAGTGGAAAAATCCTGGGGAGGAATTCACAGTGGGGGGGTACTAACAACAGCTACGATGGAAAGTGACCATTGGTAGTCATACAGGTTGGTCTGAAAGTATTCAAACAATGTAAGAGGAGGTGAGGAAAGCTGGTGGGATGCAGTTTTGCAAAGGGAGATGTATCACCAGTGGAAAACAGAGGAGGTGATAATGCCAATACAGGCAGTTGGTGAGGCTTCATCTAGAGTGGTGCATGCAACTCTGGAGACCTTATCTCTGACAGGACATTGAGAGGGTGGAGGCAGTCCAGAGAAAGGGAACCAAAATGGTGCTGGGGCTACACCAGAAACCGTATAAAGAGAGATTGAGCTAACTCAATATGTATACTCTGGAGGAAAGGAAGAGGGGATATGACAGAGGCATTGAAGTACCTCAATGGGATCAACACAGTTCAGGATGGCAGTATTTTCCAAAAGGAGATGGGCAAGAACAAGGGGTTAATATGAGGCTGGAAGAAAGAGATGACTCAAAGGCAAAATGAGGAAATATTTTTTCACAGAAAGGGTGGTGGATGCATGGAACATCCTTCCAGAGGAGATTGTGGGGGCAAAAACATTTGGTGAATTCAAGAATACATGGGACAGGCAGAAGGCAACACTAGAGGGAGGAGGTGGGCTGCAGATCAATAGGATCAGGAGTTTATACAGAAGGTAAGTAGGGAAATGGGCAGACTAGTTGGGCAAGGCAGTCCTTATCAGCTAACAAATTCTATGTGTCTCCTCTTTAATCTATTACTATTGCAAAATCTACTTCATTGTTGCTGTTACACTAAAAAGACATACAAATATTGTCTGAGCAGTTAGATGTACTCCACTTGTACCAGAGGGACGTGGTGGGTGGAATGGAACAGATGAAGGCAAATTTTGTCATTGGTTCAAGCTGGCCTTTTTACTGTAAAAGATTTCACAGCAGATATGCAACAAGAGTAATTTGAAGTTTTTCGTGTGATGCTGCCAGTGGCGTCCACTGTTAGTTTTTTTTCCCCTGAGTGACTTCACAAGCCTTTCTTACATAAATCTGTTGATGCCACTGCACAGTAACTCTTTTGTCAATGTCCCTGTAACGCAAAAACTCCTACTATCAGGTACATGCTTTCACATATTTTAAAAGAAAAGGCAGTAAAGCTTGTATCACTTATTAAACAGAGATTAATGGATGGGTAGGTTGTTATAATGAAGATTTTACCCCTCCCCAAGGGCAGGATGCCACATAAACAATGAAAGTGAAGCTTGAAGTGTTTATTACGGCATCCCACCCGAGTGGTGTATCAAACTCAAGTTTTACACATCTAACCATTGATTATTTTGTATAATTCGTGGGGATCAATTTTTCACCACAGCAATTATACAAAATATTTTTGTCTACCCATGGAGTGGAGCTGCATATTACTGGGTTTGAGGCGGTCTGTAGCGTAACTCTAAACTGAGGTAGTCTTCAGTTTTTTTTCCTGTTTTTCAGTCTGAAAATAAAGATTTTTGATCCAGTGATTTTATTTTATAATAGAGAATAATAGATGACTATTCGTAACAGGCTGGTTAGTTCATGAGAGGTTCCTCGACGACCGTTTGAACCATGAGAGCTCAGCTCGTGAGGTTTGGTCACCATGAAAACCTTGAGATGTACTAACTAGCATGTTACTGATCTTGTTTGTCATTCATTGTTTTTTATAATGTATGTTGAAAACATAAGAGCCATGGTAAAATGATTTTGCCTTACTTTGGTTTTTTTCTCTCCAACAGGCTTACACTTGTTGCCGTGGCCACTGCCAAATAGAGAGAAGATCATGTGCAGTGCATATGCGATCTTGTTCTAAGCTGTTATGCTGCACTAGCTACGTAGCTAGCACAGCTTAACAAACTAGTTGACGGAGCTAGTTCAACATAACAACATTTAAGTAGGGATGGATTTCCATACATAACAACGTTCCAGTATACGCTATAGAAGAACTTATCACCAACTTCTTCTGTCAGGAAGTTTGTAGCTAGGAGTAGGGACAACAGAAATGGCAGCAGAGAAGATAAATATCATGGTTGGTGCATGCGCCAAACAAGGGGAACCAGGTGTGTGTTTATTTTTATAACCAGCTGGTTATAAAGACATAATTAGAACTCAGTTTCCCAATGGAAGAAAATGCTGCCCACTTATTATTGTTATTATTATTATTTCACTTTTGGTTAATGTTCGTACTAATTTTTCTGTCCCACCCAGTCCTATCCAGGCAAAATTAGAAACCCAGCCAGCATACTCTTAATACTATGAATGTTACATGATAATGGCTGCATAAATTGAAGTGCTCTGACTGTTGGCTTCCACATTTGAATGTAGTAATAAACACATAAATAATGTATGTCCTTGACTCAGTTTGTATTTTTTCCGTTCATCTTTTGTGCATACAGTAGATTTCGGTTAGTTACAAATGGCAGTTAGACATGATATGCAGAACAAAATGAGATTGCTAATGAAAATCGAAAAATACAGCCGAGAGCAAAATAATTATTAGTCATCCAAATAACAATGCTTTCTTCTTATAGTCATAGAGTCTACAACACCAACGGAAACTACAACAACTGTGACAACTACAACACAGCCACCAGGTACAGTAGTTTAATAACTTTCTTTTGTTGATATGTAATCTATGCACTGAGAGGATTTATTTTGTCGAGCTCTTAAAAGGACTCATTTATTAGAAATAAATTTATAACAGATTGCATAGCTGCCCCAAGCAATACAGTAACTCATTATGGCTGTAGGGGGAGCGTACAGCCATCCTGCTTTCCCTTGAAAAAAAAGGTGTTTCAGCTGGCCCTATGGTGCAGAGGGTTGAGGCACTGGACATCACTCCTCGTGTTATGCCAGTGACCTGAGTTCGAGAGCAGACTCGGACTGCTGGGGGTCGGCTGTGGAGAGAAGGATTAAGGGCCCTATGGCGCTCTACTTCTCCATGAAGGGTGGGATGATGACCCAACTGCTATACCACCACCACCTTGTAGCCTGGTTGGTGCTAGGTGCAACATGGGAAAGCAGTAGCTTCCAGGGTTGATGTTGGCATATGACAGGACCATGCACACATCTCAGCATGTGCCCGGCTCATTGGTCATCATTGCATGCTGACGCTCATGGACAGAAAAATGGAAAAAATCGCTCACCATGCATAGGAGATGATTCTCCAATCCTTGACACAAGTTCAAGGCACAAGACTCCATTTTGTTTGCAGTCCACTGATGTCAAGTGGAGGTAAGGGGGATCCTTCCCTGCCCCACCCGGGTGGCTTATCCAGGGTCACTAGGAATTCTGGAGCTAGCCTAACACTCTTGGGGCTGAAGCCAAGGTACTGGTAGGGGGCCTGAGAGAGCTGATAGAGTGGAGTGATGAGGACAGTAGAGGAGGATAAAAAGAAAGTAAAAAAAAGAGATATTTCCGTGGAACACATCTTTTAGGAGTTTTCAGTGTATCCCTCCATCAACTGCAAAATAGTGTGCTCCCCCTCTGATTTTTGCTATTGGCTGCTCTGCCTTAAGGGTAGGGGTGCTACTGTGCCTCCAGCTTCTCAGGATATAATCTTTTGAAACTGCTGTCATTTAACCCTTGCAGGGCTGCAAAATGAGCATCTGTCCAACTCAAGTCAAATAGATTCATTCCTGTTCTTTCTGCAGCCTTCTGGTTAACTCATTATCTCCATGCTTTCATTGAATACTGATCAAGTAGCACGTGGCTAATTAGGCACATGTGTTATGTGGGAGACAGTAATGTAAAAAGTAGACACCCAACCCCCAGAATCCCAGCCTTGTAGCTGGGAGTCATTACGTGGGAATGTTTACTGTCTACTGCTGTCAACACTCCCGCATGTCGAAGTTATGGAGTGCAAAACTTAATTAGAACTACTAAACCAGTCAGTCAGAGGGTATAATAACTTGAATAGTTTATTTATTTATTTATTTATTTATTTCCTGTGACTGGTCCAAAATAAGTCTCTGTTTATAAGTGTATGAACCCTGTTTGGTAAATAAATGCTCTGACATGCCATGCAGGTCCAAATGACAGTTCTAAAATGATGTCATCAATGTGTGCCCATTTGCCTGTTGTAGTAAGGTTAAACTGATTTCATGCTAAGGAGGCACATTCTGTAATTGGACACTGTCTATTCTACTTCACTCTGGGATGCATTTTAACTGGAATTTGAAGCACAAAATAGGATTTAAGTATCCTTTAAATTCTTTTCTGTTATTCCTCTGACTGCATTTACTGTCAGTTTACATAATGTACCTCCTTGGAACCAGTTTAACCTTACTACAACAGGGAAATGGACATGCATTCTACAGCAAAACGTATTCAGCTCAGATGTAAAAAACAAATATGAGTGCATAGATTCTGTTTTGCAACAGTAGCCATGAACACGATGAAAGTAACTCTGATCTAACACAAGTGCAGAAACCCTGGTTAGGAATATACAGGGGGGTACTAACAACAGCTACGATGGAAAGTGACCGGTGGTAGTCATACCGGTTGGTCTGAAAGTAGTCAAACAATGTAAGAGGTGGTGAGGAAAGCCGGTGGGATGCAGTTTTGCAAAGGGAGATGTATCACCAGTGGAAAACAGGAGGAGGTAATAATGCCGCAATACAGGCAGTTGGAGAGGCCTCATCTAGAGTGGTGCATGCAACTGTGAGACCTTATCTCTGACAGGATATTGACAGGTGGAGGCATTCCAGAGAAAGCAACAAAATGGTGCAGGGGCTACACCAGAAACCATATAAAGAGAGATTGAGCTAACCAATATGTATACACTGAGGACAGGAAGGGGGATATGACAGAGGCTTTCAAGTACCTCAGTGGGATCAAAAGAGTTCAAGATGGCAGTATTTTTCCGAAAAGGAGATGGGCAAGAACAAGGGGTCATAATATGAGGCTGGAGGAGAGAAGACTCAGAGGCAAAATGAGGAAATATTTTTATCACAGAAAGGGTGGTGGATGCATGGAACACCCTTGCAGAGGAGGTTGTGGGGGCAAAAACATTTGATGAATTCAAGAATACATGGGACAAGCAGAAGGCAACACTAGAGGGAGGAGGTGGGCTGCAGATCAATAGGATCTGGAGTTTATACAGTAGGTAAGTAGGGGAATGGGCAGACTAGTTGGGCCAGGCAGTCCTTATCTGCTGACAAATTCTATGTGTCTCCCTCTTTAATCTATTACTATTACTGCACAATCTAGATCATTGGTGCTATTACACTAAAAGGACATACAAATAATGTATGAGCAGTTAGATGTCCTCCACTTGTACCAGTGGGACAGGGTGGGTGGAATGGAACAGATGAAGGGATATTATGTCACTGGTTCAAGCTGGCCTTTTTACTGCAAAAGATTTTAGAGTTGATATGCAACAAGAGTAATTTAAAGTTTTTGTGTGATGCTGCCAGTGGCGTCAACTATTAGTTTTATGTCCTCTGGTGACTTCACAAACCATTTCTTACATAAATCTGTTGATGCAACTGCACAGTAACTATTACTGTTGTCACTTGCCCTGTAACACATAACTCCTACTGTCCGTTACATGCTTTCACTTATTTCAAAACAAAAAGACAGTAAAGCTTGTATCACTTATTAAACAGAGATTAAAGGATGGGTTGGCTGTTATAATGAAGATTTTACCTCTCCCCAAGGGGTAGGATGCCACATAAACAATGATAGAGATGCTTGAGGTGTTTATTCGGCATCCCACCCCGAGTGGGTGTATAAAACTCAAGCTTTACACACCTAACCATCCTTTATTTTGTATAATTGCTGGGGATCAATTATTCACCACAGCAATTATTCAAAATATTTTGTCTACCCATGGAGTGGAGCTGCAGATTACTGGGGTTTGAGTGCGGTCTGTAGTGACTCCTAACCTGAGGTAGTCTTCAGTTTTTTATTCCAGTTTTTTCAGTCTGAAAATAGAGATTTCTTGATCCAGTGATATTTCTTTTAAAATAGAGAATAATGGATGACTATTCGTAACAAGCAGGTTAGTTCATCGAAGGTTCCTATGGTGACCGTTTGAACCTTGAGGGCTCAGCTCGAGAGGTTTGGTCACCATGGAAACTTTGAGATGTACTAACATAGTTTGTTACTGATCTTGTTAGTCATCCATTGTTTTTTATAATGTATGTTGAAAAACATAAGAGCCATGGTAAAATGATTTTGTCTTACTTTGGCTTTTTTTCTCTCCAACAGGCTTACTCTTGTTGCCGTGGCCACTGCCAAATAGAGAGAAGATCATGTGCAGTGCAAGTGCGATAACGTTCTAAGTTGTTATGCTGCACTAGCTACGTAGCTAGCGCAGCATAACAAACTAGCTGACGTAGCTAGAACAGCATAACAACATTTCAGTAGGGATGGATTTCTATACATAACAATGTTCCAATATACAATATAGAAGAACTTATCACCAACTTCTTCTGTCAGGAAGTTTGTAGCTAAGGAGTAGGGACAACAGAAATGGCAGCAGAGAAGATAAAGATCATGGTTGGTGCATCGCCAAACAAGGGAACCAGGTGTGTTTATTTTTATAACCAGCTGGTTATAAAGACAAAATTAGAACTCGGTTTCCCAATGGAAGAAAATGCTGCCCACTTATTATTGTTATTATTATTATTTCACTTTTGGTTAATGTTTGGTACTAATTTTCTGTCCCACCCAGTCCTATCCAGGCAAAATTAGAAACCCAGCCAGCATACTCTTAATACTATGAATGTTACATGATAATGGCAGCGTAAATTGAAGTGCTCTGACTGTTGGCTTCCACATTTGAATGTAGTAATAAACACATAAATAATGTATGTCCTAGACACAGTTTGTATTTTTCCGTTCATCTTTTGTGCATACAGTAGATTTCGTTAGTTACAAATGGCAGTTAGACATGATATGCAGAACAAAAGAGATTGCTAATGAAAATCGAAAAATACAGCCGAGAGCAAAATAATTATTAGTCATAAAAATAAGAATGCTTTCTTCTTATAGTCATACAGTCTACAACACCAACACCAACTACAACAACTGTGACAACTACAACACAGCCACCAGGTACAGTAGTTTAATAACTTTCTTTTGTTGATATGTAATGTATGCACTGAGAGGATTTATTTTGTTGAGCTCTTAAAAGAACTCATTTATTAGAACTAAATCTATAACAGATTGCATAGCTGCCCCAAGCAATACAGTAACTTATTATGGCTGTGGGGGGAGCGTACAGCCATCCTGCTTCCCTTTAAAAAAGGTGTTTCAGCTGGCCCTATGGTGCAGAGGTTGAGGCACTGGACATCACCTCGTGTTATGCCAGTGACCTGAGTTCGAAGCAGACTCGGGCTGCTGGGGGTCAGCTGTGGAGAGAAGGATTAAGGGCCCTATGGCTTGCTCTACTTCTCCATGAAGGGGTGGGATGATGACCCAACTGCTATACCACCACCACCTTGTGCAGCCTGGTTGGTGCTAGGTGCAACAGGGGAAAGCAGTAGCTTCAGGGTTGATGTTGGCATATGACAGGACCATGCACACATCTCAGCATGTGCCCAGCTCATTGGTCATCATTGCATGCTGACGTCATGGACAGAAAAAAATGGAAAAAAATCCCTCACCATGCATAGGAGATGATTCTCTCCAATCCTTGACACAAGTTCAAGGCACAAGACTCCATTTTGTTGGCACTACACTGATGTCAAGGGGAGGTAAGGGATCCTTCCTGCCCCTCCCAGGTGGCTTATCCAGGGTCACTAGGAATTCCAGAGCTAGCCTACCACTCTAGGGCTGAAGCCAAGGCACTGGTGGGGGCCTGAGAGAGCTGATTGAGTGGAGTGGCGAGGACAGTAGAGGAGGATAAAAGAAAGTAAAAAAGTTATTTCCGTGGAACACATCTTTAGGAGTTTTCAGTGTATCCTTCCATCAACTGCAAAATAGTGTGCTCCTCTGATTTTTGCTATTGGCTGCTCTGCATTAAGGGTAGGGTGCTACTGTGCCTCCCAGCTTCTCAGGATATAATCTTTGAAACTGCTGTCATTTAACCCTTGCAGGGCTGCAAAATGAGCATCTGTCCAACTCAAGTCAAATAGATTCATTCCTGTTCTTTCTGCAGCCTTCTGGTTAACTCATTATCTCCATGCTTTCATTGAATACTGATCAAGTAGCACATGGCTAATTAGGCACATGTGTTATGTGGGAGACAGTAAAAAAGTAGACACCCAACCCCAGAATCCCAGCCTTGTAGCTGGGAGTCATTACGTGGGAATGTTTACTGTCTACTGCTGTCAACACTCCCGCATGTCGAAGTTATGGAGTGCAAAACTTAATTAGAACTACTAAACCAGTCAGTCAGAGGGCATAATAACTTGAATAGTTTTTTATTTATTTATTTATTTATTTCCTGTGACTGGTCAAAAATAAGTCTCTGTTTATAAGTGTATGAACCCTGTTTGGTAAATGAATGCTATGACATGCCATGCAGGTCCAAATGACAGTTCTAAAATGATGTTATCAATGTGTGCCCATTTGCCTGTTGCAGTAAGGTTAAACTGATTTCATGCTAAGGAGGCACATTCTGTAATTGGACACTGTCTATTCTACTTCACTCTGGGATCCATTTTAACTGGAATTTGACGCACAAAAATAGGATTTAAGTTTCCTTTAAATCATTTTCTGTTATTCCCTCTTAATGCATTTTCTGTCAATTTACGTAATTTACCTCCTTGGAACCAGTTTAACCATACTACAACAGGGACATTAATATATATTCTACAGCAAATTGTATTCAATTCAGATGTAAAAAACAAATATGAGAGCATAGATTCTATTTTGCTACAGTAGCCATGAATACGATGAAGGTAACTCTAATCTACACAAGTGGAAAAACCCTCGGAGGAATTCACAGTGGGTGGGTACTAACAACAGCTACGATGGAAAGTGACCAGTGGTAGTCATACTGGTTGTCTAAAGTGATTCAAACAATGTAAGAGGTGTGAGGAAAGCGGTGGGATGCAGTTTTGCAAGGGAGATGTATCACCAGTGGAAAACAGGAGGAGGTGATAATGCGCAATACAGGCAGTTGGTGAGGCTTCATCTAGAGTGGTGCATGCAACTCTGGAGACCTTATCTCTGACAGGACATTGAGAAGGTGGAGGCAGTCCAGAAGAGCAACAAAATGGTGCTGGGGCTACACCAGAAACCATATAAAGAGATATTTAGCTAGTTCAATATGTACACTCTGAGGACAGGAAGGGGGGTTATGACAGAAGCATTCAAGTACCTCAATGGGATCAACACAGTTCAGGATGGCAGTATTTTCTGAAAAGGAGATGGGCAAGAACAAGGGGTTAATATGAGGCTGGAGGAGAGAGATGGCTCAGAGGCAAAATGAGGAATATTTTTCACAGAAAGGGTGGTGGATGCATGGAACATCCTTCCAGAGGAGGTTGTGGGGCAAAACATTTGGTGAATTCAAGAATACATGGGACAGGCAGAAGGCAACACTAGAGGAGGAGGTGGGCTGCAGATCAGTAGGATCAGGAGTTTATACAGTAGGTAAGTAGGGAAATGGGCAGACTAGTTGGGCCAGGCAGTCCTTATCTGCTAACAAATTCAATGTGTCTCCTCTTTAATCTATTACTATTACTGCACAATCTACTTTGTTGTTGCTGTTACACTAAAAGGACATACAAATATTGTCTGAGCAGTTAGATGTACTCCACTTGTACCAGAGGAAGGGGTGGGTGGAATGGAACAGATGAAGGGAAATTATGTCACTGGTTCAAGCTGGCCTTTTTATTGCAAAAGATTTCACAGCAGATATGCAACAAGAGTAATTTAAAGTTTTAGTGTGATGCTGCCAGTGGCATCAACTGTTAGTTTTTTTTCCCCTGAGTGACTTCACAAGCCTTTTCTTACATAAATCTGTTGATGCCACTGCACAGTAACTCTTTCTGTTGTCAATGTCCCTGTTACGCAAAACTCCTACTATCATGTACATGCTTTCAAAAATTTTAAAAGAAAAAGGCAGTAAGGCTTGTATCACTTATTAAACAGAGATTAAAGGATGGGTAGGTTGTTATAATGAAGATTTTACCCCTTCCCAAGGGGCAGGATGCCACATAAACAATGAGAGTGAAGCTTGAAGTGTTTATTCGGCATCCCACCCAGTGGTGTATCAAACTCAAGTTTTACATCTAACCATTGATTATTTTGTATAATTCGTGGGGATCAATTTTCACCACAGCAATTATACAAAATATTTATCTACCCATGGAGTGGAGTTGCATATTACTGGGGTTTGAGCGGTCTGTAGCGACTCTAAACTGAGGTAGTCTTCAGTTTTTTTTTCCTGTTTTTCAGTCTGAAAATAAAGATTTTTTGATTCAGTGATTTTTATTTTATAATAGAGAATAATAGATGACTATTACGTAACAAGCTGGTTAGTTCATCGAGAGGTTCCTCGGTGACCGTTTGAACCTTGAGAGCTCAGCTCGTGAGGTTTGGTCACCATGAAAACCTTGAGATGTACTAACATAGCATGTTACTGATCTTGTTTGTCATCCATTGTTTTTATAATGTATGTTGAAAACATAAGAGCCATGGTAAAATGATTTTGCCTTACTTTGGATTTTTCTCTCCAACAAGCTTACTCTTGTTGCCGTGGCCACTGCCAAATAGAGAAGATCATGTGCAGCGCATGTACGATCTCATTCTAAGTTGTTATGCTGCACTAGCTACGTTGCTAGCACAGCATAACAAACTAGTTGACGTAGCTAGTTCAACATAACAACATTTAAGAAGGGATGGATTTCCATACATAACAACGTTCCAATATACGCTATAGAAGAACTTATCACTAACTTCTTCTATCAGGGAAGTTTGTAGCTGAGGAGTAGGGACTACAGAAATGGCAGCAGAGAAGATAAAGATCATGGTTGGTGCATCGCCAAACAAGGGGAACCAGGTGTGTTTATTTTATAACCAGCTGGTTATAAAGACTAAATTAGAACTCAGTTTCCCAATGGAAGAAAATGCTGCCCACTTATTATTGTTATTATTATTATTTCACTTTTGGTTAATGTTTGTATACTAATTTTCTGTCCCACCCAGTCCTATCCAGGCAAAATTAGAAACCCAGCAAGCGTACTCATAATACTGTGAATGTTACATGATAATGGCTGCATAAATTGAAGTGCTCTGACTGTTGGCTTCCACATTTGAATGTAGTAATAAACATATACATAATGTATGTCCTAGACACAGTTTGTATTTTTTCCATTCATCTTTTTGTGCATACAGTAGATTTCGGTTAGTTACAATTGGCAGTTAGACATGCTATGCAGAACAAAATGAGATTGCTACTGAAAATCAGAAAATACAGCAGAGAACAAAAGAATCATTAGACATACAAATAACAATGCTTTCTTCTTATATTCATAGAGTCTACAACACAAACACCAACTACAACAACTGTGACAACTACAACACAGCCACAGGTACCATAGTTTAATAACTTTCTTTTGTTGATATGTAATGTATGCACTGAGAGGATTTATTTTGTCAAGCTGTTAAAAGGATTCATTCATTAGAACTAAATATATAACAGATTGCATAGCAGCCACCAGCAATACAGTAACTCATTATGGCTGTGGGCGGAGCCTACAGCCATCCTGCTTTCCCTTTAAAAGGTGTTTCAGTTGGCCCTATGGTGCAGAGGGTTGAGGCACTGGACATCACTCCTCGTGTTATGCCAGTGACCCTAGTTCGATAGCAGACTCGGGCTGCCGGGGTTGGCTGTGGAGAGAAGGATTAAGGGCCCTACGGCTTGCTCCACTTCTCCAGGTTGGGGTGGGATGCTGACCCAACTGCTATACCACCACCACCTCGGGGTGCCTGGTTGGTGCTAGGTGCAACAGGGGAAAGCAGTAGCTTCAGGGTTGATGTTGGCAGATGACAGGACCGTGCACATGTCTCTGCATGTGCCCAGCTCATTGGTCATCTTTGCACACTGACGTCATGGACAGAAAAAATGGAAAATATTGCTCACCATGCATAGGAGATGATTCTCTCAATACTTGACACAAGTCTAAGGCACAAGACTCCATTTTGTTGGCACTCCACTGATGTCAAGGTGAGGTAAGAGGTAAGGGGGATCCTTCCCTGCCCCACCCGGGTGGCTTATCCAGGGTCGCTAGGAATTCCGGAACTAGCCTAACACTCTAGGGGCTAATGCCAAGGCACTGGTAGGGGGCCTGAGAGAGCTGATTGAGTGGAGTGACGAGGACAGTAGAGGAGGAAAAAAAGAAAGTAAAAAAAAGGTATTTCCATGGAACACATCTTTTAGGAGTTTTCAGTGTATCCTTCCATCAACTGTAAAATAGTGTGCTCCCCCTCTGATTTTTGCTATTGGCTGCTCTACCTTAAGTGGGGGGGGGGCGCTACTGTGCCTCCCAGCTTCTCAGGATATATACTTTTGAAACTGCAGTCATTTAACCCTTGCAGGGCTGCAAAATGAGCATCTGTCCAACTCAAGTCAAATAGATTCATTCCTGTTCTTTCTGCAGCCTAGTGGCTAACTCATTATCTACTTGCTTTCAGTGAATACTGATCAAGTAGCACGTGGCTAATTAGGCACATGTGTTATGTGGGAGACTGCAATGTAAAAAGTAGACACCCAACCCCCAGAATCCCAGCCTTGTAGCTGGGAGTCATTACGTGGGAATGTCTACTGTCTACTGCAGTCAACACTCCCGCATGTCGAAGTTATGGAGTGCAAAACTAAATTAGAACTACTCAACCAGTCAGTCAGAGGGTATAATATCTTGAATAGTTATTTTTATTTATTTATTTATTTCCTGTGACTGGTCCAAAATAAGTCTCTGTTTATAAGTGTATGAACCCTGTTTGGTAAATGAATGCTCTGACATGCCATGTAGGTCCAATTGTCAGTTCTAAAATGATGTCATCAATGTGTGCCCATTTGCCTGTTGAAGTAAGGTTAAACTGATTTCATGCTAAGGAGGCACATTCTGTAATTGGACACTGTCTATTCAACCTCACTCTGGGATCCATTTTAACTGGAATTTGAAGCACAAAAATAGGGTTTAAGTTTTCTTTAATTAATTTTCTGTTATTCCCTCTTAATGCATTTTCTGTCAATTTACGTAATTTACCTCCTTGGAACCAGTTTAACCATACTACAACAGGGACATTAATATATATTCTACAGCAAACTGTATTCAACTCAGATGTAAAAAACAAATATGAGAGCATAGATTCTATTTTGCTACAGTAGCCATGAATACGATGACGGTAACTCTGATCTTACACAAGTGGAAAAATCCTGGGAGGAATTCACAGTGGGGGTACTAACAACAGCTACGATGGAAAGTGACCATTGGTAGTCATACAGGTTGGTCTGAAAGTATTCAAACAATGTAAGAGGAGGTGAGGAAAGCTGGTGGGATGCAGTTTTGCAAGGGAGATGTATCACCAGTGGAAAACAGAGGAGGTGATAATGCCCAATACAGGCAGTTGGTGAGGCTTCATCTAGAGTGGTGCATGCAACTCTGGAGACCTTATCTCTGACAGGACATTGAGAGGGTGGAGGCAGTCCAGAGAAAGGGAACCAAAATGGTGCTGGGGCTACACCAGAAACCGTATAAAGAGAGATTGAGCTAACTCAATATGTATACTCTGAGGAAAGGAAGAGGGGGATATGACAGAGGCATTGAAGTACCTCAATGGGATCAACACAGTTCAGGATGGCAGTATTTTTCCAAAAAGGAGATGGGCAAGAACAAGGGGTTAATATGAGGCTGGAAGAAAGAGATGACTCAAAGGCAAAATGAGGAAATATTTTTTCACAGAAAGGGTGGTGGATGCATGGAACATCCTTCCAGAGGAGATTGTGGGGGCAAAAACATTTGGTGAATTCAAGAATACATGGGACAGGCAGAAGGCAACACTAGAGGGAGGAGGTGGGCTGCAGATCAATAGGATCAGGAGTTTATACAGAAGGTAAGTAGGGAAATGGGCAGACTAGTTGGGCAAGGCAGTCCTTATCAGCTAACAAATTCTATGTGTCTCCCTCTTTAATCTATTACTATTACTGCAAAATCTACTTCATTGTTGCTGTTACACTAAAAAGACATACAAATATTGTCTGAGCAGTTAGATGTACTCCACTTGTAAGGAGGAGAAGGGCATGGGGTAATGGTAACAGGGACCATGGACAACACTGCCCAGTGCATGTGATTGGCTACCAAAGTGAACAAAATGCTGGGGTGCATAGTGAAGGGGTTTTCATCCAGGTGGAGAGAGGCAGTCTTGGCCCCTCAACAGGTCGCTGGTAAAGCTGTACTTAGAGTATTGTGTGCAGTTTTGGAGGCTGTACCTAAAGCATGATATCAGGCTACTGGAGGGGGTGCAGGAGGGCAACAAAGGTGATGTGGAATGGAAGGATATAGACTATGACAGTAGGCTGAGAGACCTGAATATGTACACCCTGAAGGACAGAAGGGATGGGGGACATGATAGAGACATTCTAGTATCTGAGACGGGAATCAATAAGGATGAGGTAGATGGGGTTTTGAGTTAAGGGGAGGGTCAATGGGGCATGCACTAAGAATAGAGGGGAAGATTTAGTAAGGAAAGGAGGAGACACTATTTCACAGAGGAGGTGGTAGCAAAATGGAATGCCCTACCAGAATGGGTGATATCATGTAAATCTGTGAACAGTTTCAAAGGGCATGGACAGGGAACTAGGAGGAGGATGGGGGTGGCAGTGGATGACACATTATGGGGGTTGCTGCACCTCAAGCAGACTTATCTGGACCAGGTGGTCTGTTTCTCTGACACATTCATATGTTTGTACATACCATCTCTACAGGCTTTGCTTTAATTATCCTACTGAGTATTTCTGGTTTGCAGATTGCATGAAAGAATCATTTTTAGAACTGTGATGTAGTTTATGACCCTTGCTTGATTATTCATTGTTGACACAATGCATCCATGTTCTGTTATAGAACTTTGTGGCTGAGAAGGACATAAACTACATAGAATTCTAAAATGTTACTTAAACACCAGAGGGTAGATAAGAAACACCCACTGAGGTAACTAAAAAGCCATTAGAACTGGAACAATTACAGAATTAGAAAATATATTGAAAAACAGCTTCCAGTGAGCAAGATGACTTTAAATTCAGTGCTGTTCCCCATTAACACATTTTGGCCCAGATATTCAAAAGGGTTGCGCCATGCGCAACAGGGTTGTGCATGCGCAAGTCCAAAACTGCGCCATTTCGCGATATTCAGAAGGAGGCAGTTGCACCCCCGAAAACATGCTGAGCAACAGTGCAATGAAAATGAAGGCATGCGCAACCGAAGGGGGTGGATCCATGCATAAAGACCGCACTCGATATTCAAAGACTTGCGCACTGCGCAATAGCTGCACAGCCGGAAACTGCGCACTAGCGGAAATGAGCCAAAATAAAAAGGCTCAAGAAAGCAGCGCAAGAACGCTACCAGGCTGCCAAGTGGGGGAGAGAGAGAGAGAGACAGACAGAGACAGACAGACAGACAGAAAAGGGCAAGCAAGGAAAGTGTGTCCCATAGTTTGTAGAGGCCAGCGGGGGGTGCCAGGTGCAATGGAAGTAGCAGTGAGGACAGCGGGGGTAACACAGCAATAGCAGCCAGGGGGGATCAGAAGCCAGGGAGATGGACAGTGCCAGCTTCCACATGGAAGCCGTAATGAGGGGGGTGAGAATGCATGCTGCAGGGGGACAGGCCGTGGTAGGGCCCATCGGTGGTATGCCCCCAACAGGCGGTACCGTGCCCGCATCAGCTTTGAGCTGTACACAGATGTAGAGATCGTGGGCTGGTACTACCTGAACAGGGCAATACTGAGACAGCTCTGTGAGCTGTGCAGTGATGTGATGCAGGCACCCTCACGACGGAGTCACGCTCTGTCGGTGGAGACCAAGGTGACAGCCTGCATGTGCCTGCTCGCCATGGGCACCTTCCAGAGGCTGACAGGGGACACCACAGGCATCACACAGTCGGCCACATAACGCATCCTCACCCAATTCCTCAGAGCACTGCTGCCACATGCTGTGGAGTACATCCATTTCCCCAGCACCGCGGCAGAGCATACAGCAAACATGCAGGAGTTCCACAGGGTAGCACGTATGCCTGGTGTGCTAGGGGCCATAGATGCACCCATGTGGCCATCCACACGCCACCTGGCCCCGATGGCCACGCATATCGGAACAGAAAGGGATTCTACAGTGTTAACTGCCAGGTGGTGTGTGATGCCACTGGGTGCATAATCAATGTCTGTGCCACACACCCTGGTGGAGCACATGATGCCTTCATATGGTATCAGTCTGCACTGTGCCATCGATTCGAGAGTGGGACATCCCCACGGGACATCTAGTGGGTGAGTACACATGTATGGAATGCAAATTCTGGGCAAGGGTGGGAATGACACAGGTGCCATGGTAGTGGCACACAGGGAGATGGCCAATATGGACCTGAACATGACACTGCTCTCCACTATCTCCACACAGGTGACTGTGGATACCCACTCCATCCCTGGCTGCTCACACCGTACCAGCGCCCCATGACCCCAGTGCAGCTATGCTATAATGAGGCACATGCTGCAACACGTAACATCATAGAGCAGGTGTTTGGGATGCTCAAGGCATGCTTCCGATGCCTAGACACCTCTGGCAGTGCCCTACAGTACAGCCCCCAAAAGGCCTGTGGGATATTCCTGGCCTGTTGCATCCTGCACAACATGGCCAAAGACCATGGGATAGCTGTACAGGTCGAACAGGGGACAGCGATGGGGACACCAGTGGTGCCAGTGATTATGGTGATGATCAGCCCCCCCTAGGACGGAGGGACCCCCGACTGATCCGGCAGGCCCAGCTGCACCGCGACACCATCACAGAGGAGCACTATGCACAACACAGGTAAGTCAAGGGGACATGTGCAACCAACACTGTCCATGCGCAAACCACAGGCACACAGGGGAACACACCAGGGGTGCATGATGGTCAGGGGAGTGGAAGGGTCCAGGCATACCAACACACCATCAGGGAGGGGTGAGCACTCATATGGACACACACACACCAGGCACAGAGCGTACATGGGCAGATGCACAGCACTGCAGAACCGACATTGCTAACACACAGCACCACCGACCACCCCCACCACCTGTACTGTCCAAGTACATGTGTCAGATGCTGGGCACCCTTGCACCTTGGTGTACAGTGCAATGCAGGCATCATCATGCACACACACCTGTGGACAGCAGTTGGGAGGGTGGGCAGGTGGTCCGTGTGTAGGCGTGGTGAGCAGAGCACCCAGAAGTGCACTGCCCACCATGACACACATTGCACACATGGCAGCACCAGACAGGGCCCACACTGGGAGACAGCTCAGTCATGTAGCACTGTCCCACGGCCACCACGGATGCGTGGGCAGCCCCACCATGACCCAACAGCATGGGCAGGCTGAGCAGGGGCCACATGGGGTGGCACTGTTGCACCACCAGGGGTCCCACTACACGAACGCGACCTTGCCGGCACAGGGGTCTGCAGCACGCCGAACAAACCTGCACCAGGGGTGCTCGGGATACCCACAGCAGAACCCGGCATCGACAGGCCTGGTGTCACACGATGCCAGGAATGGGGAGTGGAGAGTGCACTGTGTGGGGTGTGCAGTACAGGGGCACCTGACTGTGTGCCCAATGCGTCCATGACAGAGACCACTGCCTGGGTCAGCCTGTCAATGGCGGCGGTCACATCCGTCTGCATACGGACCAGCTCGGCTCGGTCCCGAGCACACTCCCTGCTGTGCTGCTCCTCGGACACATACAGTGCTTCCTCGGACCTTGCAACCCGCCCCTGCAGCCGTACTGATTCCTGCAGCAGGTGGGTGTGCGCGTCCAATGGGTACTGTGCCCCAATGGCATCCTGAACCCCAGGATGTGGACGGTCCTGATGCACATCACCCTTGAGGGAGGCACTGTTCACCGGACCAGGTATGGAGGATCAGAGGCGGTGGACATGCGCCACTGCTTGACACTGTACCCCAGACCTGGTGTGCGATCGCTGCTGCTGCCCCTCCAACCGCTAGTGCCCCAGGTCCACCTGTTCTACCACCTGCTGGAAACAGTGCCAGACACCTGCACAGCCACCGGTGCTGCCCCACCAGTGCTGAAGGCACAGCCTGGACTGTGCCAGCATGCTGGTACACATGTTTGAACCAGAAAGGCCCAGGGGCACGGTTGGCTCGCCGTGTGTCCGCGCGGACACACACCTATCACCGCCCATTGCAGGCCTTCTATCATCAATGGTGCAGGTACGTGTTATCTGCCATGGTCATAGCATGCTGGCATGCTTGCATGCCAGACTGCTGAGACACAGGCTGTGCACCCCCCGCACCCGTATCACTGACACCAGAGTTGTTGGCCCAGCATGCATGCTGCTGCAGTGTCTGCTGGCTGGTGGTGGAGGTGAATGGTCCCTCCTCCATGTCCAGCAGGTCAGCATCACTGTCTGGACCTACCACCACCATCTCCTGAAGATGAACAGGATCTGTAACAGAAAGAGAGTACATGTGAGTGCATGTGAACAACCGCCACCCCCCCAAACACCACCACCATGTCATACCGTGCAGTGATGGGCTTCCACCTGTCTGGAATCCTCCGCCTGGTATGCCCGCAATGGCGCTCGGCTGCATGGCTGCGACCAGTGTCTCCTCATGTGGGGTCAGCTGCAACACCACTGGCGGGCCCCCGCCAGTGCCAGCACATGCCGCCCTGAAGGCTGCCACCTTCTCCTTCAACCTCCTGAGGTCGGTCCCCATCTTTTTCTTGCATTCCTGCATGGAGTGCTGGTGGCTTCCATGCAAGTTAACAGCCCAAGCTACCCCCGCCAAGGCAGCCGCACGGGACTGAGGGGTGCCCCTCCATCCACTCAGTATTGGCTCATCATCCAGGTAGGCCTGGAAGAGGGCCTCCGTCTCTGCCGCTGTGAAGTTGGGCCTCCTCCTACGCCCACCGTCCTCACCCTCACCTTGGCTCTGCTCGGTCATGGTGATCTGTATGGGGGGAAGTGGACACCTGTCACTGTGCAGTCTACAGCATTTCCCCATGAGCATTGTCCTGAACATCACACAGCATGCGACTCACCTCTCACCTGCAGTAACCGAATCTGGCCAGCACAGTCCAATGTCGCACATTTATAGCGCAACACATGCAAATTCGGAGTGGAGCAACTTTAATGACATGCAAATCATGCCACTGTGCCCTTGAATGGCTGATCAGATGATTTGCATGTGTCGGCTGAATATCGCGAATCTGCGCTTTGCACAATATGGATGAGTCGGCTGAGCCAATGGCGCAGATCTGTGCCTGTGTGGTACACTGCATTGCGCATGCCTGATAGCTGCATACGCGCCTGTCATGCTGCTGACGTGCTTGAGCGCGATCGGGCATCCAGGCCATGGCCACCATTGTGCCAGTGGCGCTACAGCACTGGCCACTATATGGTGCTTTGGCACTACTGCACAATAGTCCACTGTGGCACTGGTACGCAGCTGGTCAGTCGTGCAGGATACCTATACGTCTGATGGCACTGTGCGTAGCCTTGCGTCATTGCTCAGGACCTTGTGTATGCACTTTGCCCCCGCTGCTGTTCACCTGCCATGTGTACGTCCCTATTGCGCTGTCTGGTGACAGCGCTATGTGAAGTGATGGCACTGTTTGAACAGCACTATTGGAGCCTGTGGTGGTCTATTGGGCAACATCTCCAAGTGGGTTACGGTGTAGCAGGGCCCATATTGCCTGCTGTAAACTGGCTAACATGGCTAGGAGGAGGGCTGTAGTTGGAGCCCACTGAGGTGGTTAACCTGGTGGCCCTAGTAGAGCCACACCTATGAGGCACTCTATGGTGAGGCCCCTCACCATAGCAAGAATGGGTAGGCAGCAAGTGGCCACTGACCCGGTGGGGGTCACTGGATGCTGCCAGTCTGCTGAGCAGTGCCAGCACCGTACAGTGACCTCCGCCGGATGGAGCCAGTCATGTTGGCAAGGCTGCGGGCACGTGCCAGGCAGGGCGTGGTGCCTAGGCCAGGTGAGTGTACCATCTATGCACCTGTATTCTCTGTAGGGGTGTGTGTGTGCTTTGGTGGCTGTGCATAGGTGACGGCTCGGACACGGTTGGCTGTGTCAGTGTGCGCAGCTGTGCGATGGATGGTATGGCTGTGTGGGCAGGCACTCACTGGGGCAGGGGCACTCTGCTTTTGAGTCACACTGATGTTTGTCTCAACATATGTCTCCCACAGGCCGGGATGTGAGGATGCAGGGCCGGGTTGAGGAGGGCCGTGCCAGGGCCCTGGTGGCAGCGGGAGTCGCACCCCGGCTGCAGCAGCAGCAGCAGCAGCAACAGCAGCAGACACAGCTGCTTCAGCAATGTGAGTATCATGACTTCATGGATGTTATTGCATGCTGGTGGGGGAAGACCACTAGCCCTGCACAATACAACCATGCAGGACAGGGGAGGTCATAATTCCACTATACAAGACACTAGTGAGGCCCCACCTGGAGTACAGTGTACATTTCTGGAGACCATACCTATGTAAGGACGTAGAGTGAGCAGGGAAGGTTCAGAGGAGGACAACAAAGATGGTGCATGGCTTGCATCACGGGTCCTATGACGACAGGTTGAAGGAACTGAACATGTACTCCCTGGAGGAGAGGGGGGAGAGAGGGGATATGATAGAGACATAAAGGTATCTTACAGGGGGGATCAGGGTGCAGGACACACTATTTTGAAGTGAAAAAGATGTTCCAGGACTAGAGGGCATGGGATGAAGTTAGAGGGAGGATGATTCAGAGGACACATGGAAAAGGATTTCTTCACAAAGCGGGTGGTGGACAAGTGGAACACCCTGCCAGAGGAAGTGGTGGGGGCTGAAACAATCACAGGATTTCAGAATGCACGGACAGACATAAAGGAATTCTGGAGGTCAGGGGTAAGGCAACAGACTTCTAGGAAAACAAAGTGAACTTACAAGCTCAAATGGACAGACTGGGTTGGCTATAGGCCTTATCTGATGACACTGTCTATGTATCTATGTATGTATGCACGACACAGGTGACATGCATCACTATCCAGTATCACAGCACGCCAGTGTATGCGTCACTGGTGGTCCAGGCATGCACTGGGCACATAGCTGTGTAACTGGCATTGCACCATGTTGCTACATCACTGGACAGCCTTATTTGTGCTGTGATGGATATGGGCAGTGTGTGTGTGCAGTGGTGCGCATAGCTGGTGCCGCCTGTTTGTGATGGCCATGTGCATGTTCACTGTGGGTGGGTGCATGCCATCACAGGTGTAGGACATTGGGCATATGGCTTGCAGGTTGGGTGGTGTTCAGGGTTGTGGTCAGTCACAGCCATTGACTATGTTCCATTTTCCTAGGCCTCGAGGTTCTCAGGAGGATTGCTTGTGATGTTCGGGGCCTCACACAACTGGGGATGGAGAACCAGGCGATCCTGCAATCCATCCGGCGCCATGGACTTCGTCGGAGGCGGCACAGGATGGTGCACCACCAGGGGGAGGACCAGCAGCCGGCTGGGCCATAGCTCATATTACCCTTCCCACTTCTCCCATCCCTACCACCCTGCCTTCCCTCTCCAAGTTTTTCATCCTTCCCCCTTGAACACCCCTACCTTGTACCCGTCCCCCGTAAATAGTTTCTCTTGTTTTGGTTATTTACTATATTTAAATATACATTTCTATTTTGATATGAATACTGTGTTGGTCTCTGATTTGCAGCTGGCTATGGGTGCTCAGTTGCAGGGGTGTACATGCCATCTGGGTGGTATGTTCCTGGGTGTGTGTGTGTGTGTGTGTGTGTGCGTGTGTGCGGTGCTTGGGTAGGTATCTCCAGCATGGCAGTGACTTTCTGTTGGTCTTGCCGTCTGCTGCCACCCACTGCTGGGTGCACAGGGTGTGTCTGGCTTGTAGGCTTCTATGCTGCACGGGGTTGACGTGTGCTGGGGGGATGCATGGTTTCCTGCAGTGCCAGTCACTGCACATAGGTGGTGTCTTGGGGTCACAGTGCAGGGTGTGCTGTGTGTACGGGGGCTGATGTGCACTGTGGTTGTCAACCCCTGTGTGGCACTCTCAGCCTGCCAGTGGTTGTGCTGGGGTGTCATAGCTCTGCTATGCTTTGTTGGCTTGTCCCCATGGGCCAGTAGATCATCCATCCCACCCCAGTGATGCTGTGCTTGGGTGTGCAGGTGGTGGGTTCTGCAGTGTGTTCCTGTGCCCATGTGTGGCATGGCTGGTGGTGGGCCCCAGCCTGCCTCCCTGGATGTGCAGTTCCATTGCTCTGGGGGCTCTGCTTGCTATGGCACCTCTGGAATGCTCAGCTGGGCTGCCCTGTTTGCACCATAGCGCAACATTTCGGCTCAGCTTCTCCTTCCTGGTTGCGCTATGGCGCACTATGTGCGATATTCAGATGTTGGTTGCTTGCGCAATTTGTTCTGCTCCATGTTTGAATATCACACCTGTTGCACATTTGCGCAACTGGTTTGTGCTTGCTCCTGCTGTTGCGCTCATTTTGAGCGCAGTTTGAATATCTGGGCCTTTGTGTTCACCTGGTGTGTGATGCAGTATCTACCAAGTACACCTAAGTAGCTGCTAATGAGTTCTAATCCAGAATTAAGCTGTCTGCATTTTACATTGTCCTAGCAGACTCTACCAGGTGAGCATAGTAAAGAGCAGCTAATGAGCCTACAGCCACATGCATTTTTTTAACATTTGTCCTACTAATGCCATCAAGATCTCTTAAATATCTGGTAATGAGTCATGAGTTAGCTTAGGCCCTGTCCACACTATCCCTCCATAACACTTCAGAGTGCCTAAATCATTACCATTACGGTTTGCATGTACACCTGTAATGTTACAGAAGGGGTTTTCGTGACCATTGTTGAAACCACATGTGAGGTGGTTTTAACAACGGTTATGAAACCAGTCCCACCTCGGTAATGTTACCAGTGGTAGTGTGAATGGGTGGTAATGGTCCCCTGCACAGCCCGTAGTGCAGCATGAGCTGCATTGTGGGATTGGTAATGGTCACCCAGTTCCCGAGGTGTGGACTGGCGGTACCATTCTCATACCAGTCACTGCTGCCATATGGACACACTTTACCGCTCCCCGGGTAAAATAGTTTCTGTCCGTTACGGGGTCTGAGCAGTGCAGTGTAGATGGGGCCTTGTTCGTACATTTTGTCCCACATTTGTGAAAGCATTCTGGGTCTGAGACTTCTATAAAAAACTGAGTTAATGTAACAAATATTTTTCAGCCTGGATTGGCACTTTAATTTGCTTTCAAAAGGAGTGCGGTCTTTGGTATTCATCTTAGGGCCCTACTGGCACGCCTCCCAGGTAGACCACCCATCAGCTGGGTCCCTACGCCAAAGTTCATCTGCTCTAAAAGGCTTAACTGTATAACAGCAACCCAAAAATAAGCGTAACTGAGGTGTGGGCCCCAGCCCCAGCCAATGCAGAGCTAGTTAAACGAGAGCCATCCATATTCCTTTACAAACCTTATCCAATGGTAGCTACTCACACTTGTTCATTCAAACTCTAAATGAGAGAGGTGCTACTACATATGGCAAACAAGTTAGTGCACCCTAACCCCCCCGCCCCATCACTCACCTCAAAAGGGGTAAACCTCTAGCCCTTGTCAACCACAACACGAGACAGCAAGAGAAATAAAATCCCTTACGCATACATTTTTGTCACAATACAAAACAGTGCCACAGGGAGGGCTTTGACACAACAACATTTAAACATGTGTGGACAGGTATAAGGGAACAGAGGTGGAAAGGAGGGGTGAAAAGTCTTTGATCAGGTGGGTCAGTCAGAGGCTACAAGCTGGTGTAGGACTTATTATGGAAAGACTGGATGGACCTACTGGTCCTTATCTGCCAACAGTTCCTCCCATGTTTTCCATAGAAAGCTAATGCAATCCTGTCCTATTGAGCTGGGCATAATGTAATAGTGCATGCTTATTTAAAAAAAAGGCAGTAGCATAGCAGATGCTGTTTTCACAGTTTCCAACATTCATATCTGCATACCTAGAGAAAGCCTAAAAACTGCCACACTTCCCAATTGTAATTATAAAGAAAGCTTCCTGGGGAAATCATAATTGTAACATTTGATCATAAAGTGTACATGGTTAGTACTACTAACATCTACAAATTCAGTGGCACTAGTCAAATATAGTTCAAATCATTACCCCAAATTCACCAGAGCTGAGAAATAAATCTGAACTGATGCAGAACTGGTGTGGTAGTTTTCAGGCTTTCTGTATATAAAGATGTGACTGTTGAAATATCAAAACAGATGCTCCAGCTTTGTACAAGTAGTCTTGCAAAACAACACTATAAATGTTGCATTTCAATAATTTAGAACTGGAATAAAACGTCCTTAACTGCTCAGCCAGCAACACAATTTGACAGTAACACAAGACCTGAAGAGCAACACTATAAATCATGCATTTAGATAAGGCTATTTCTGGTCATTCTTTAGAAAGTCTTTACCATTATGGTAGACTCAGTGAATTTAACTCTGTTTCTTGCCTTATGTGTACATTTAAGGGATATGTCTATTCCATTTATTCACAGTGATAAGACTTGCAAATTTAAATCATTACTACTATCCAGCTACCAAATAAGAAATACTGGGTAAAGGTATGTTTTTTTTTACAATTGTAATAAGAATCCAGTTCCATTTCCCACAAGACATTGATCAAAATAAATGAACTGAAAAGAAATGAACTGGTTCTTTAAAAAAAGAAAAAAAAAGCTTCATTGTGCAGCATACCTGCAGAAGCAGTGTAAAGTACCCCCCCCCCAAATCATTTGTACCTGTGACCAGGTAGTTGGTTTCATACTTCTTGATTTGTGCTGACTTTTAACTTGCTGAAACTGGCAGGCTTTATCTTCTCCATTAGTAACATGCCTATTTGATTTACTATGAAAAGACTTCTACAGCATGCAGTAGGCTCTAATGAGGAACGAAGCAGAATTGACTGCCTTTTACACTTTTGATAGCCTTGCAGACTTCTGACTGCAAATACTGAACAACTCCATTAGTACAGTCTCAATACACAGCTTTTAAACTTTCTCTGCCACATGGACTGTGGAAGCTCAGCCTTAAAGAGAACTGAATGTGAAGACAGCATACTGTACTACCCTTACAATACAATAATTAAAGCCTTGCACCTTACATCATTTGTTTACATTGATGTTGGAATTACATCGGAGGGTTGCCAGTGCTCAGCCTCCATAGCTTTGAATTAAGCTTCTGTAGCTCTTACACACTGTTATTGACTTAAAATAGGAAGGGGTGCATGTTTAAAGACATAAACCCCAGAAACACCAATAGTTCCCAAAACTCCTTAGGTGCACTCCAATGCTGCTAGTAGCTTAGAGTTGCCTTCTGTTGTAAGTCTATGGACATCATGATAAGGAATGTTATACTTCTACAGTACACTCGTAGTGACTTAATAAGAAATATTTTGCCATGGGCATCCATGCTCTGTCACTTACAAGTTTTTACATCCCTTGCCCTGCTTGCTAGATATTCCAGTGCTGTATTGGAGCATACTACAATATCCTGAGTGTACTAATTTTTGGATGCAACAATATACCACCTTTTGCTTGTTTATAATGGATCACTACAATGTATGGTATAGCCACTAGTGTTGGATCCAATACCACTTTGCAAAGTAGGATTCACAGTAACTATCAATTTCTTTATTCCTCAAAACATTTCTTATGTTTTTATTTATTCTTAACAGTTTTTATAGTGTAGGGTATCTGAATTCAATTATTGCCAACTGCCTAGCATGAGACAATGTCTTTGAACAGCATACCTCTTAACATTTCCTCCTTTACATACCTCTCCGAACCCCTGTCCCACATGATTGAGTGCTGCGTGGAGCGTGCTGTTCAGTATTCTACACTAAAGCAGAAATTCATAGTAATCTAGCTTTCACAATGAATAGCACACTTTATGAACAGGAAAGCATCTATTTCCACAGTGATATTCATAGACACATAGACAATGATGGCAGAAAAGACCTACAGCCCATCCAGTCTGCAGGAGTTCCCCATTTAGCCCTGGTCCATGGACCTACTATATGTGTCTCAATCTGTAAGATTTGAGGATGTCTCCCACATTTTGCCTTTTACTCCCATTGTGAGGGACAGTGGCTCGTACTGAGGAACATAACCTCCAGGATTAACACCACTTAACTTTACCATAACTAACCCAATTAATGTTCATAGGACAACCTGAAGATTACAGAATCTGGTAAATTAAAAAAAATGACAGACATGTAAAAAAAAGTAATTAACACTACAGCTATATTAATGTTTCTGAATATAGCTGTGTGCTCCACCCTGGAGCCATGAAAGGTGTGCTAAACACTATTTCCTCCTACCCTCACTAGAATTGCCTGTCCAGACTCTCATCCTTATCCCATCTCAGTACCTACATAAAACAAAAACACACCAAAAACCCAGATCTCAATTGTTAGTAACTTCATCTAAAGCAAGCAAGCATATACTTTTTCTATTTCTGCTGCTCTGTGTTTATGCGTGCACCTCTTGGCTTTAAAGTCAGTAGCAGCCATCTCACCTCCCAGTCCCAACTATCCTTACCTTAATTGTATCAGTACTTAATTTAGCACAAGCATTGAAGTCAAGCAAATACATACCTAAGAAAACTTGGTCTCTGACTCTGGTGAGGGTGTAATCTCCTCAAATCCAGGCACCAGTAGTTTACAGTGGATTTGTGGGCTTCTGGCCAGCTACTGCTGCTGCCTGCTGAGAGTTATTATTTCTTAAAAGAAATAAATGATTTACAGAAACAGCAGTCAGCACAGCAAGCAGTACTGAGGGCATTAGCGGGGCTGTATCAGCGGCAGTGAGGATAATGGCAGGCCGGCAGCAGTCAGATCAGTAACCGGGTAGTGGCTAGTTGGCTGGCTGGCTTCAGATGCAGTGGTCTCTCTCTCTCTCTCCTCCAAGTTAGCGACTCAACAGCAGGATTTCTCCGACACTCTGGAACTGGTCCTCAGTGGAATAGTTCCAAGAGCGCTGGAGGGATCATCATTATGGAGCAGTCATGGACCTGAGTGGGGACCAAACGTTTCAGGTCCAAAGGGAGGCGTGCAATAACAGATAGGGACTGAGTGGAGCCCTGTGATTGGCTGTAACAGCAGCTCCATGTCACCATGATGTGCAACACAATAGGGGAACGTGTTGAAGCATACATCCTTCTTGCAGTCTCTGTGGACAGGACAGCATGGGCGGCACAAGCGGGCAAGATGATTTTTTAACTCTTTGAGCAGCCGAGAATGAGATTGAGGGCCCTGACTTCTTTGTGTTTGAGGAAACGGAGTGATCTTGCAGCTGGTCGGTTCACAACTTCAACTTCCAGTGAGTTGCCTAACTTGCCTAGGGAAAGGAAATTAGGTGGGTGTCAGGCCCTGGCTGGGCAGCATGAATAATGATATGAACAGGCTAGCGAGGAGATACAAATATGAAAAAATGTATGTAACAAAACGAAGGAACTATTAACTAGGAAGGTATGTAATGCTGGGCTGATGCTTTTCTAATTGAAAATTTAACTTTTTTTTGTGTGAGTACTGTGTATTTTTGTATATATGGGACTTGGGAGTGCAGCAGGTTTTTGGGAAGAGTCACTACTTCAAGTGCTAACTGCTCATACATGCGAGGGGTCGGCGGGAGCCTCCTGTGGCCACAGGGTTCATGGGTGCTTAATGCCGGCCCTACTGAGGGAGATCAGGGAGATAGTGGATGCACCTGTAACTGTACTATATTACTGCTTATTGAACAAAGGAATGGACCTGGGCTGAGGAAGAGAACAGCAGATGTAGTCCCACTTCTGAAAAGTGGTAGCAGGGAAGAGGTTGGCAGTTATAGGCTTGGACTTCAGTTGCTGTAAAGTTAATAGAATCACTGCTGAAAGAAACTATTGTGCAATATCTTAAATTTAATGGTTACAAGACCCAAGGCAAGAGACCTCCCCTATGAGCGGTGGAAGGATCAGGTAATGTCAAATTAAACAGACAGATTTATTTGAGTGGGTGACCAGCACTCATGGGGGGGCATGTCAAGTAATTCTGATACATTTTTTTCACTGGGTGACCAATATGATTCTCTTGTGCCTTCCCATGCAAGTTCATCTCCATTTCCACAAGACAAGTATTCTCTCTGAATCTCTCTGCTCTACTTCTTTGTAGCTTGGGTAAATGTAGTAGCAGCAGCAGCCTCAGCCATATGATCCTGTCCGCAAGTGCCCCAAATGAATCCCAATGTTTATACAACAACAGGCCTTAGTGCTCGTCTGTCTTGCACTTTGATATCTGACAGGAACAATTCAAATAAATGCCTGCATCCCCAGTAATCCATGACTGAGGTCACATGCAGGGAAATGGAAGGGAAAGTGGAAGTGCATGGAAGAGGAAGGACGATAGTCACCCCAAAACACATACACACTGTAATATATATATATATATTTAATATAAGTGTTTTTCTCTCCAACCAGGCCAGCATCTTGTGTCTGCCATCCGCACCAGTCTTCCGTGGTCATTTGTGGCCTCCCACACTCTACCTTGGCAGATCCAGTGAGTCCGCCTGTGGGCATCATCCTGTCACAACCCCCACTTTTGGGTTGTTCTTCCTTTAAGCCCTGGAGCCCCAGACAAGGTCAGGTGTGCATGTGGAGGCCCACATACACATCTTGGCCTGGCTGATTCCGCTCTGCCGACCCCATCCAAATGCCTAACTCTTTTCATTTTGCCTGCACCACCATCATGCCTCCACATGGTGGTCTAAGGTCGGGTTAGACAACCACCCCAATCTGGGACAGGAGAGCTGCCTGGTGGCCTCTCCATCATCTCCCAGCCCTCCTCCCAGCTGACCACCGGCAATCTGTGCTTCATCCTAAATCAATGCCATGATGATAGGTAAGGTACCCAACACCTCAGTCATCTTTGCCACTGGTCTGGTTAGTAATATATATGTTTTTAACTCAAAATATCCCTGCTTCTTCTTGGCTGAGCAGTGTGATCTCATGCATTGTGGATAAGCAGCCTTTAGCATTGTATCTATTCATGAATCACCACTTCACTGACTACATAGGATCATTTTATGTAGTTTAGGAAGACAGGCAGCTTCATTTTACATTACTTATTTTGTAAGAATTATACACAGTTAATATGTCAGAGTTTAATCAGTTCTGTTAGTGATTGTAAGTGAGTTTCTTTTTTTAAATGCCCCTTTATTTATTTATTTATTGAATTTTGGTAACTGGATGAGCCCACTGAGACAAAAACAGTCCCTTTTTCAGGGGCAACCCGGGAAGTGCATTACATTGGCAGTAAAGACACTGATGATGACAGTGTTACATGGATTAATGACACAGTTGGTTGACGTAAGCAACTGAAACAAAATCACAAAGGGGCAGGGTCTAGGATAATCAGATTTGATTGTTAGATATGACAAACACACACACACACACAAACAACAAAAACAAAGAAAAGCATTCAATATAGCACACTAGAATACTTTGTCATGATACATTTACCTATCTAGCTACTCCAAACAAAAAATTGCTGTGGATCAGTTTGGTGTCATCTTGAGCTGTCTTGATCATTACAATCCTGTGCAAGAAGACAACTGTTAGCAAATTAACTAATTGCAGTCTGGATCACAACCCTGCTTTTCAATGTCAGCTCTCTGGGAATCTTTAAAATAATATACACAAGAAGATTAAATGAATACATTTCCCTTGTTGAATGTCACTTCCTAAAAACATGCTTCATTCACCACTTATATTCTCTATTATCATGTTTCTTGTGTGTGTGTGGGGGGATAAGAACTCTCAAAAATCATTTAACTAAAATTGCATGCCTCTTTTTGAATGCCTGCTGATAGTCCCAAGTTAGACCACTACATCCCATGACTATCATGTATACTCTTGGGACTCCTTTTTACTTAATTAAAGGTAACAAGAATGAGTATTAAGCCTTAATAATACTTTTAGTTTCAATATGCATGTTTTTTAATAAACATGTTTGAAACCCTTTATGTGTTTTATCTTATTTTATTATAAAGATATGTTTATCAATTTTAAGTCTGGTATGGCAAGTCACAATGGTCAAAAGAAGATCTAGACAGTTGTATTGTGTTAGATGTGGGCTGACAGTTTGTGTAGCCCAGATGCATGTAGAACAGAAAATCTTTGACAGTGTCTGTGCTCATTAGCTTTCAGGAGGAGTGGCTGCTCTATACTTGTCTTCATTCCAGTGTGACAGAAGTGACACCCTCAAACAATAGTAATTTATAAGGATGTTTCTAAATCATTCCTGTAGAAAACATGCTTGTTTAAACATTTAAGAAATATTCAAAGTATGCACACTGCATGAATGAAGGCATCTTCACAGACAGAAATGATTGGATTATTGGGTTCAAGGTAATTAATGGTCAGATATATTTTATACTATTATTTATTTTTTATCTTGTAGCAAGACGGTAGGCTTGCAGGTACGTTAGGTAGCTAAAGAGAACTGATACTCCATGAATCTACTGTTTTAGAAATTATGAACTTTATAATTACCTTAGTCCCTGACACCCTGATCTGAAGAGGTTTTACTACACTGTCTGTGCACTTTGTAGCAAAATTCTCTTCAGGCACCAAACTAGTACAGCACACTTGTGGGAAAAGCAAGGGTTCTGAAAGGACTGCCTAATTTATTATCAGCTCTGCTATGGAACGGCAGTTTGCTTCACAGAACCAGCTGAGTCTCTTCACCCATTCATCTTTTGTTTTGGCATTTATTTATTTATTTTAAATAAAAGTAAATCTGTCATAGATAATGCAGGGGTGCAAACAGACAGCTCTACATTTTTTCTTAAAGCAAACTCCAAGGATGGAGCAGCTGCTCAGCCCCCAGCAATAAACTATATTTCCACTCTCACTTTTCCATATACGAAACACCTGCTTTTCTTTAAAAATATTTTGCCACAAATATCTGCCAGATAGACACAGTGGAGTTTATTTCCCCCAATCCTAGCACACAGCCCATTTTCACCTTTTCTTTTAAAGTGCTGAGATGGAGAGAGAGAGAGAGAGAGATTCATTGTGGCTCTCCCACTCACCTCCACCTGCCTGGCAGTACCACTGTGTGTGTGTCTTCTTCAACAGCTCTTGGCTCAAATGGCAACATATTTCCAAGGCTCCCAAACCCATCAGGTGAGTGATCAGCTAGCTGCGATATTTGTTGATCAGAGTAGGTGTTTAACACAAAAGTATTAACCACTTGTTTAGCTTTTAAGGCACAGGATTCCCATACTCTCCCAGAACATGCATTAAATGTCCAGTAGCTTAGTTTATCAAGAGAGTGAGCAGACAGAATAACTTTATTTTAAGTTCTGCCCCAACATACACACACACACTAAGATTGCACAAACTGAATTATAATGTGCTGTGTGCTTTTATTACCTCAGTCAGATAGCCATCTGGCTCCTTTACTATGGTAACTACAACTGCAGTGGCTATGCAGTAGAATGTCACCAGTTGGGGATGGCCTGGATCCTTGGGAAGGGGCAGTGCTTTCCCGCCCTGTCCAAAAAATAATAATAAAATAAATTGCATACAATAATAAAACTGTACTTCAGGATGGAGAGTGGATTTCATGAATGCAATGTGCATTCATTCCCCCAACTGATTTTTCATTGCCCCTCCACAAAAAGAATCGATCCTCAGATAAAAGTCTGAAGGATTTGCCAGCACACACAGCACACACAGTTGGTTTCATAGTTGCCAGCTAAATTGAACAAAGACAAAACAGGCACAACTGTGGAAGCATGCTAACAGAATATAAATTAAAATCAAGTTTCTGAGATACAGAATAGATGTGTATTCAGTGCTCAAGAGCACGGCACCATGCCACAGTGCTACGCACTCTGAAGAAAGCCTTTCAAGAACTGAAAATGATTTGTGACTCAGAGACTTGATTTTGATTTATTTTAAATAAAATAAAACAGCGCTGATGTGGCTGTGCCCCTTTCATCCCAGTTTTGCTTATAACCCAGGTTTATGACTGGCACCCTACCGCCCATGCGCACATGACGTTGCATTTTAATGTGAACTCATGCCAAAACAATTCACTTACTAGTAAGAAAATAATGAATTCATGCTGGTAGCAGTATTGAAAACATTCTCCTTAGTCAGGTCTAGAACTGGGGAGCAAGAAGTTAGCAGAGAATGCAACAAACAGTGATAGAGGAAAACAGCCAGCAGAACAAAATTGGGTGCAAAAGTGTAACTCTTCGTGAGCTTCCGATCTTGAGTTTGTGCTGAAATCTGTTAACACTGTTGCTAGGTAACTGGTATTATGGCACAGATGTAGACAGAGTGTATCATTTATTTTTTTTCTTTTATTTAGTGTGGGTTTTGCAAGGCACATCAGAGGCTCAGGCCCTCTTCCCTCCACTCTCCCAAGTTCCTCAGTGCCTCCTTTGTTGCCAGATTGTTTTGCCAAACACACTCAGCCCAGCTCCCCCTTACTGCAAGCTCATCACCCCCTCTGCCAGCACTCCTAGCTAGGGACATGGGTGCAGACCTGCACAGCACTTTTTCTGACATTCTTGAGATTTTTCCTTACCCAAACTTGCAGATATATTCCACTAACTGCAACCCTTCACCCAAACATTCCAACACTTGAAATTGTGCTTGGCAGGATTTATTTTTGCAAGGTTGCATCCAAGACAATTAATTAACAAAAGTAATATTTAAAATGTATAGAAGTTAAGGTAAAAGGTTTTTCAACAGCCATTACATTCCAAATGCAAATTTGAAGTAAAGTCTGTAGAAGTTGCTGATCGAGAGGCAAAATGATTATAAGGTGTTATCTTAAACAGTAACATCTCTAGCTGGTTAACTAAGCTATAGCTAGCCATGCCTACAGAAAACCCTTATTTCTGACCATTAGCACATAACTAAAAATAGTTTCTCCATCTGCTCCTGAGCACTATGGTGCAGCAATCTCCTCCCCTGCCTTAGAGGGTGTTTCCGTTGTGTAGATAACTTCTGCCCATGCCTTTTTTTTCTTGCCTTTTTTTAGTGTGTCAACTGTTTTTAAAGTTACCTATGTTATCTATGTTCAGGTTTACAATTTTTTTTTTTCATTTTCCTTTCTTTTTGTACTGCCTTACATATCGCTTATATTTCTATTAGTTTTTTATGTTTGTAGTTCATTCTGCATTTTATTTGTATTCACTGTAGTTGTGCTCTGCTTTTTGTTTGCATTTGTTTTTTAGTTGTCTTTCATGTTTTTGTTTGCATCCATTTTTTGTGGTGTCTTTTTAGTTGTGTTGTGCTTTTTGTTTGCATTCGCTCTTTAGTTGTACTATTTTTTGTTTGCATTCACTTTTTGTTGTGTTGTGGTTTTCTGTTGTGTTGAAGTGTTTTGTTTGCATTCACTTTTTAGTTGTGCTGTGTTTTTTGTTTGCATTCACTTTTTGTTGTGTTGTGGTTTTCTATTGTGTTGTAGTTTTTTGTTTGCATTCATTTTTTGTTGTGCCATATTTGTTTTATTTGCAGTCACCTCTCATTTGTTTTATGCTTTTTATTTGCTTTTGCATTTTTGTTATGTTGTGCTTTTTTGTTTGCATTAACTTTTTTGCTATGCTGTGTCTTTTCTTTTTTCTTTGCTATCACTTTTTTGTTTGTTTACATTTACTTTTTGGTTGTGTTATTCTTTTATTGTTTGTATTCAGTTTTAGTTATGCCATGCTTTTTGTTTGCATTTACTTTTAGTTGTACAAATATTTTTGATAAATTAATCATTATTAGATGCACTTTACTGTTTTAATTTGCATTGGATTTTTTATTGGTCTTTTTATGATTGCACTTTACATTATTTTGGATGCACACAACTTTATATTTGCTTTTGTTGCTTTACAATTTTGCTTGTATTATTTTTTTTTTAGTTGTTGGATAACTTATCTGATTACATTTGACTTTTTTGTTTGTTTGAGTTTTGCAATTAAGGGTCACTGTACTTTACCTCTTCCCCCAATAACTTAGACTGAATTAGAATTTTCAGGTGCTCAGTCGGACATATATTTTGTCCCAATGCAATTTTTTACTTACATTTTCAATTTTCATCCAGAAAACCAATACAATCTTTGTCCCAATTTTTCAAATACATTTACACTTTCATATCCTTTTTCTCTCCCCCCAAAATTTAAACCTAGAGTCCTTCATCTTCTTTTAGTATTCATCTTCTTCTTTATTCCCTCTGGGGTACACTCAGAGGTACCTATCCCTCCAGCCCTGATGCACATCCTGGCTGGGTTCATCTACCCCATCTTCCCTTTTGCATTTCTTTCTGCTTTCTGCAATCCACCTTCTTCAGTCATCATTCTTTTTCCCATATGTTTTGTTTCCTGCCCACTCTGCCTTCTGTCCACCTTTGGCAGTGTCTCAGTTCTTTCTACCTGAGTTCATCTGCCTTCTTATATCAATCAATCAACTAATCAATCAATCAATCAGTCAGTCAGTCAATATCATTATTTAGCTAGGAGGAATACCATTGAGCAGGGCTCATTTACAAGATAGACTTGGAAGTTTAAACAAAAGTCACAGTGCAACAATTTGGAGTAGGAATAGCAACATTAGCAGCCTATGTACAGTCAGTACAAGTGAGAAAGGCATAGCTTGGCATGGTGGTGTACAATAATTGACAAATCAGAACATAAGGCTTGACACTGAGAACAGAACAAGGCAGAACAATTTACAGTCATGGTATGAAAGGCAGTCAGAAGACCGCTATGTACGAGTTCTATGTAAGGCAGGTCTCTGATAGACAGCAAAGTACAGTATTATACTGGATAGGGTCTGGAGCACCAAAGCATTACATGGCCTAGGAGAAGACTATAAAGCAATGACACTCAGGGCATAGTATGTGCCAAGGATAGTGGAGGGAGGAGAGGTTAGGAGGGGGCAATTGTAATATCTTCAGGATTGATATACCTGCTTTAGTCAGTGCATTAGGTCTAATGGTAAGGGTGAGGGTATGGGATAAAAAGGTGCCATTAGTAGGGGGAGATGACAGACAGGTAGGAGGAAGAGTCAGAGATTCAGCACCAGAAGCAATTGCAGGACTCCATAAATGATCATTGGATAAGATTTTTGAAGGCAGCTAGTGGTGCAGGTGAACCAAGCTGCTATAAATTTTGATCATTATCCCAGAGGGCTGGTAAGGCATGACTAATTGCTGCCTGACCAAAGCATATCCTAACTTTGGGTAGGTATCAGGTGATATGAGTCTAGCTTCTCAGTAGATAGCTGCCAGGAATGCATGAAGGTAGACAATCCTTAATGTATTGAGGCAGTTTGTTGGAGGTGGCCGTGTAGATCCAGAGCATGGTGTTCTTTTGTCATCTAAGATTAAGTGAGCCCCAGCCTACAATGTTGTAGAGGTTACAGTGGTTTGTTTAGTAGGGAGCACTGGTAATGAACATAAATGCCCAGTGGTATTGAGTGTCTAGCTTGGTAAGGGCCATGTAGAGCAGTGCCAGTACAGGAGGGCTGCATAGCCAATGAGATGCAAAAATGTTGTTTGTACTAACCTGGTTCTCCACTCCTACATTAATAGATGCCTGATTCTGAAGAAAATCCCAAGAATCTGTTTAAGCTTTTTGGAGAGTTCCTCGATATGGACTTTGAAGGAAAGATTGGAATCAATCCACACACCAAGATATTTGAAGGAATCTACATTGTCTAGTGATTCACTGAGAAAGTTGTAGATTTAAGAGGCTGTACTCACTGTGATAGAGTGGGGGGGTACTACAGGGGAGAAGATCATGGCCTTTGTTTTCTTAGCATTTAACAGAAGTTTAGAGTAAAGGAGATTATTCTGTATATAGTTAAATTCTATTTGGAGGTCAATACATGTGAGTTCCAGGGCAGGTCTGGCTACATACAACACAGTGTCATCTGCAAGGATGTGTATGTCAGCTGAATTGACTCCAGCATCTAGTTCATTTATGTAAATGGCAAATAAGAGAGGACCCAAGATGTACCTTTATGGTATTCCTCTAGAGAGTGTTTTTAGGGGGGAGTGACCCCCCCAGCCTTGATCTGTTGGTGCCGATCAAAGAGATAGTTAGAAAACCACTCTAGGGCATGTCACTGATGCCAATATTCCATACAGCAACCAGCAGCAAGGAGTGGTCTAACATGTTGAAGGCTTTGCTAAGGTTGAGAAGCAGAGTGCACACATAAGATCTATCATCCAAGGCTCTCAACCAGTCATTCACAACTTTATCAAGTGCTGAAGTGGTACAATGGTGGGGTTGGAAGCCAGATTGAGCAGCGTTTAAAAGGTCTGAGTCACTGATGTGCTGTCTAAGCTGGATATTAACAACTTTTCCAGAAGCTTAGAGGGGGTAGGGAGTAAGGAGGTAGGTGGCATACAATTCCATCTAGCATTGTGAGGGAGAGCTGACCTGTGGAGCTACTTTTAAACTTCTCTCTCTCCCCCTCTCTCTTGCTCATATTTACACCAACTAGTTCTCACTTCTGTTATCCATGGACCAGCACCCCTAATTGTACCCCCACCTCACAGACATCAACACACGTATATTTATATGTCTAACCTTATGGCACAGGCACTTATCATATAAGCATCAATGTCAGGATTTAAGTTCTGCTCTACTCTTGCATTGACTGTTATGCTTCACTATATTCTCAGAATCTCTTGTAACACTGGGAGATGTTTCCTTTACAGATCATTGTATAATCATTAGAAACATAGAAACATAGAATTTGACGGCAGATAAGGACCGCTTGGCCCACCCAGTCTGCCCATTTCCCTGCCTACTGGATAAGCTGCAGATCCTAGTTAACCAGCAGCCTACTTTTTCCTACCCCCATCCCCTAGAATTGCCTTATGACTGTCCCATGCATGCTTGAATTCCACCACTGGTTTTGACTCCACAACCTTCCTCCGAAGGCCATTCCATGCATCCACAACCTCTCTGTGAAAAATACTCTTAAATTACCTCTGAGCCGCCCCCATCTTCAAATTGTGCCCCTTGTTCTTGCACACTCTTTTTTGAAAGATGCTACCCTCTTGGACTTTGTTGATTCCCTGAGGTACTTGAAAGTTTCTATCATGTCCCCCTCTCCTCCTTTCCTCGAGGCTATACATATTAAGCTTCTTTAGTTCTCTACATATGTCTTCCGTGTAGACCGTGCACCATTTTAGTTGCTCTCCTCTGGACAGCTTCCATCCTGTCTATGTCTTTGTGAAGACTGGATCACCAGAACTGCACACAGTACTCCAGATGGGGTCTGACCAGCTGTCTGTACAGAGGAATAATAACTTCCTGTTTTCTACTGGTGATGCCTCTCCTATGCATCCCAATATCCCCCAGCCCTCCTTGCTGCCCTCTCACATTGCTTGCCCACCTTTAAGTCATCTGATATGACCACCCAGGTCTCTTTACATTTTTGTTGTTGTTAGTATCTCACCCCCATTGTGTACTCTTCCCTGGGTTTTGTTTCAGGTGCATTACCTGCACTTCTTAGCATTGAATCTAAGCTGCCATACATTTGACCATTCTTCTAACCTTGCCAAGTCCCTTTTCATCCTTTCACCCCACCTTGTGCATCAACTCTGTTGCAGATCTTTGTGTCATCTGCAAAGAGACATACTTTCCTTCCAGTCCCTCTGCAATGTCACTTATAAAGGCATTAAAGAGGACTGGTCCTAATACTGAACCTCGCGGTACCCCACTAGTAACCCCCTTTCATCAGAGTGGACTCCATTTACTATTACTCTCTGTGTCCTATTTTCCAGCCAATTTTTACCCAGGCTGTCATCTTGGGACCCACTCCCAGGCTAGCTAACTTGTATATTAATCTTTGTGTGGGACTGTGTCAAATGCCTTGCTAAAGTCTAGGTAGGCCATGTCCACAGTCCTCCCTGATCTACTACTTTGGTCACCCAGTCAAAGAAATCTATCAGATTTGTCTGGTATGACCTTCCTGCTGTGAATCCATGTGCCTTGGGTCCTGCGCCCTCTGGCCCCTAGATACTCAACAATTCTTTCCTTCAGAAGTGATTCCATCATTTTCCCTACCACTGAGGTTAAACTAACAGGTCTGTAGTTTCCTGCTTCTGCCTTGCTCCCACTTTTGTGAAGGGAATCACATCTGCCCTCCTCCAGTCCTCGGGTACCACCCCATCCTCCCATGATTTGTTAAACAGGGTAGTCAGTGGTGTCACTAATTCTACCCTTAGTTCTTTAGAATTCTGGGATGAATCCCATCAGGCCCCATTGCTTTGTCCACCTTCAGTTTTAAGAGTTCTTCAGAACCTTTCTTCCATAAATGGGCTGGTATCAACTTCTGTATCCAGTGTGTTTCTACTGTTTGTTCTAGGTACCCCTTCCTTTGTAAATACTGAGCAAAAATATTTGTTTAGTATCTCTGCCTTTTCACAGTCTCCCTCTGCCTACCCCTCCCCTTATTAAGCCTCACTATCCCTCCCTTGGTCTTCCTTCACCCCTGATGTACCTATAAAAGGTTTTATCCTTCTAACTGAGTTGGCTATCTTTTCCTCAGTTTGGGCCTTTGCTGTTCTGACTGCCTTCCCAGCTTCCTTTTGCTTTAACTGATACAGTTCTCTGTCCTTCTTTCTGCGATTCCTTGTACTTCCTGAAAGCTTTCTTTTTCTCTTGAACCTTCACTGCCACTTCCTTTGAGAACCATAGTGGTTTCTTACACCGTTTAGTTTTGTTAATTTGCTTCACACAAAGGCTTGTTGCCTCTGTAATGGCAGTTTTTATTATTCCCCATTGTTCTTCCATCCCTCCTTCCTGCCCATGTGCTAGTGCAGTCCTTAGGCACTTACCCATTTTGGCAAATTCAGCCCTCCTAAAGTCCAGTACCTTTGCCTTTGTATGGCTTGACTCTATTGCTGTGTTTATTGTGAACCATACTGTTCGATGGTCTCTAGTTCCAAGATGGCTACCCACTTCTACATCTGTGATCCTCTCTTCATCTCCATTTGAGAGAACCAGGTCTAAGATTGCTCCCTCTCGAGTGGGCTCCAATACTAGTTGTCTAAGGCATGCCCCCTGTAGGACATCTAGAATAATCCCACTCTTCGAAGTGGCTGTGGCAACTGCACTCCAGTTAACATCTGGCATATTCAGATCACCCATCAGCAATATCTCCCCTTTTTTTGCCATACTAAGTATACTTTCTATCATTTCCTTGTCCATTTCCTCCCCGAGAAGGGGGTCTGTATACAACCCCTGTGCGGATTGTGGTGCCATTGCCGGTCTCCAAATTTACCCACAGTGCTTCTTCTACTCCCTGTTTTCTCTTTTGTTCTGTTACTTTGATTCCTTCCCTTATGTAAAGAGCTACCTCCTCCTCTTTACCCTCCCTGTCCCTCCTGTAGATAGCGATCCTGGTATGTTTATGTCCCAGTCATGGTTTTGTGCGAATCATGTTTCTGTGCCTGCCACGATATCCAGATGTTCCTCCTCCATCAAGGCCACTAATTCAGGAAGCTTGTTACTCAGACTACATGCATTGGTACTCATTGCTCTCCATTTTTTGATGGCTTTACTTTCTGTTGCAGCATCCCCCATGGACCTTTCTACCTCGGTCTTTTTTTCATTTAGCACCCTGTTTTGTAGGGAGAGGCTGGGATTTTCCTGCTGCTCATCAGTGCCTCCCTTGACTAGTTTAAAAGCTTGCCAATGAAGCATTTAAACTGATTGCTCAAAAGACTTGTTCCTTCCAGGACAGATGCAGACCATCCTGCCAGTATAGGCTGGTGTCCTCCAGGTGGAACCCCAGTCCCCAATGAAGCCAAACCCTGTGCTCCACACCATTTTTTCAACCACTCATTAAACTGCATGGTGCATAGTACCCTTGCCTCACTCATGCCATTTACAGGCAGCACCTCTGAGAAGGTTACTGTGTGTGCTACTTGTCTTAGGCCCCACCCCAGTTCTAAAAAGTCCTTCTGCACTGCTCTAATCTCATGTTGAGCCAAGTCATTTGTCCCTAGGTGGACAATGACATCCAGCTCAGACTCCCGTGCAGCTGTTCTCGTGATCCTGAGGATGAGCTTCCAGTCCCTACAAGCCATGGCACCAGGCAGGCACTTTACTTCAGTTTTCCCTGCTCCCCCCAGTTCTATCCCCCTAATAATTGAGTCCCCCACCAGGAGATGCTTCCTTTCCTTGTGGCATCCTCTGCCTCCCTCCTGTGGGCCTCCCTTGTGACAGGTGTCCTCAGCCTCCTTAATCTCCTCCATGGGTGCATCCATAGGGGAGCTGTGCTCCCTCAGAATGGTGTATGGATTGTGGAGTGGAACAACTGACTGGGTGTGTCTCTGTTCCACCCTCCTCACCCTCCCTGAGCCCACTGTGGTCCAACTGCTGTGCTTTCTTTGCAACCTCTGAGGTAGTGGTGGTGGCTCTGGTGCTCCCAGGATGGGGGGGTTCCCTTCCTACCATCAAGTCTGGCCTGGGAGAAGGTTCTCTTACTGCTGTCCAGTGTGGCCTGAAGACAGGCAACTTCCTCCCTCAGGGCAGAGAGTTGTCTGCAAATAGGGCAGCATCTCAGCCTCCAGAAAGACTCCGGGAAGACTGCTGCCCCACAGCCATTACATTGCACTACTCCTCACATGACTATGTACTTTTTTTTTGTGCGTGTGTGATTGGTTTGTTATATAGAAATATATATATATTATATAATGTGTATGCGTATATTTTCAGTGCTGTGTGATAGAGAGGATATGACATTGATATGCACCTTGCACTCTTTGAGGAAATGATGTCAGAACCCTAGGTATAAAGGAACTATTTCTGGGGTGGGTTGGGCTAAATTAGTTAGGCAACACTGCCATCTTATTTATTTATTTATTGAAATGTTTCACCAGGAGGACACACTGAACAACAAGTTGCTCATCTCACGGTGTGACCTGGGGGAAAGGTTACATAGGGTTGTGAAGGATGATCAGTTACATAGTATGTGGGTAGTACAAATAATACAAAAATGTAAGATTGTGCAAACAGTTGGAACACAAGGTATTGTACAATAAACAGTAGTGGAGCAATTAGGTAAATTACAATACATGTCCAAAATCACTCAAAAGAACATATGAACAATCATAACAGTAATAATGTGATGAAATTATTTACAGTGCATGAGTGTATCAGGAGCAGGCTCGAGGTAGTACTCAAGTGCTGTTCGAGTAAAAAGGATGGGGTTAGGTTGAACACACTGGTGAGCCAGAAGGGCAGGTAGAGAAGAGAGGGTGGAGAAGCAAGAACTGATCATATGGAGAAGGGGTTGCCATTTCCTGATTTCCCCATTCAGGGTATTGAGAACCCTGCCAGGGGGTGATGACAGGAAGGTAGAAACTGGGGATAGGTATTAAGGTGGGTTAAAGCAGGAACAGCTGAAGGAAAGGTAACTGTGTAGGACAGAGGTAAGGGAGTAGTTGGAGGAGGAGTGTCATATTTCAGGGGGACTGAATTCCAGATTTTAGAGAAATAATGGGTGAAACCAGTCTGAGTGATGAAAGTATAGCGGGGAGGGACTGTCAAGGTGAAGGTATCATTTGATCTGAGAGAGTGGGTGGGTGGAGGTGGAATGGAGAAAGAAGATGAGAGATAGGAGGGGAGACCCCAAACCAGAATTTGGAATTTAATTTGGCACAGTGGGAGATGCATCTGTGAGGTAGTGGAAGGAAGGTTAGAGAGTGATAGAGTTCACAGTGGTGGGACAGGGAAGAGGAGTTGATTGCAAAGCAGCAGAAGGAGTTAAAGAGAGTGTCCAACTTGGTCAGGGAAGATTTGGGATCAGCACCATAGACTACACCACAGAAGTCAAAGACGGTGGTATCATCTTCTGGACAATTTTGCACCTCTCAGTCAGCGGGATGCAACTATGATTCCTGTACAGAGCACCAAACTTGGGTCACAGTTTCTTTAGGATAGCATCGATATGCACAGAGAAGTTGAGGTGCTGGTTCAGCCAAACTCCCAGATATCTAAATGAGAAGGAGTCCTCCAAGATATTCCTGTCCAGAGTGTGGAACTTGGTTATGACTGGGAGCCTACAGAGTGTCTCAGCCTGGTGCCAAAGGTCATTGAGACTGTCTTCTTGGCATTTATAAAAAGTTGGTGAGAAGCAAACCAGAGCTGAACTTGGTTGAAATCATGCTGTAAGCTGGTTTGCACAGCAGCAGGGTTTTTGCCGGAACTGTATAAAACAGTATCATCAGCATACATGTGGATAGAAGAGGTTGAGCAGGCTGTGGGTAGATCATTAGGGAAAAAGGAGAAGAGTAGGGACCATGCACTGAACCCTGAGGTACACCAGTGTTGATGGGGAATGGAGTGGAGATGGAAACAAGGATTCTCACTGACTGGGTCCTGCCAGTGAGGTAGCATTTAAATCAGTTTGAGGCTGATGGAGCAAGGCTTGCTGAAAAGAGTGAATCAAGAAGCAGGGGATGGAAAACAGTGTCAAAAGCTTTGGCTTGGTCTACAAAGATGGCTGAGGTGATCATGCCACCATCCATCCATGAAAGAATGAAGTCAGTAAGCGTGAGGAGGGAGGTGATTGTTGAGTGATTCTGCCAAAAACCAGATTGGAAGGGGGTGAAGAAGGAGGAATCAGAGAGGAAGGGTGATAGCTGAGAGAGAATTAAATGTTCTTGAAGTCTGGCAAGGGTAGGAAGGAGGTAAATGGGGAGATAGTTGCCAGGAGTAGATGTGTCTCCACCTTTGGGAAGAGTAAGAATTACAGCGTGTTTCCAGGATGAGGGTACTTGGGTAGAAATAAAGGACAGGTTAAGGATTAGGGAGATATAATAAGCAATTGCAGGAGCAGAACGGTAGAGAAGTTTAGGATCAAGCTCATCTGGTGAGGACCCTTTAGAGAGGATGAGAGCTAGAAGAGCATTAGGAGCATCATCAGAGGAGATAGTAGAAAAGGAAAATGTGAGAGGGGTAGGCACTGGCTGAGGTGAAGTGCTGAAGTTAGTAAGTGGCAATGGGGAGATGGAATTTAGAAGAGACGTGGTATATGAGGTGTAGTAGGCATTAAATTTATTGGCCAAAGAGCCAGGGTTGGAAACGAGGGAGTTATTTATTTTGAGAACTGGAGGGGAAGGGGAGAGGGGGGAGAGAACAGGACATGAACTACCCTCCAGAATTTAGATGGAGAATTAGAGTTAGTCTGGAATGAGGAGTTGAAATAATCAGACTTGGCCAGTCTAGTAGCTTTAGTATATGAATTATGTAGCATTCTGTACTTGGCGTAGTCATTTGGATGTTTAGTAGATTTGTGTTTTTTTCAGGCCTGATTATGCTCCCTAAGGCAGGTCAGTAGTTTGGGGGTGATCCAGGGTAGGTGAAGCCCACGGACTCTGATCCATCTGAAATGAGCAAAGGCATTCCAGGTGACAATGAATTTTTCCTTAAAATAGTCAAGTGCTTGAGCAACAGAAATGGCAGTGGAGAGGGGGGGGTCCAGTCAGTGGAAGCGAGTGCAGAGCTGCTTGGGGTAAGGTCTAAGGATTTAAAGGACCAGAGCTATATGATTTTAGGGGGAGGTTTGGGGCAATGAACCTTATGTACAATGAAAATGGGGTTGTAATCTCTAAGGGCATCGGGGAGGAGACCAGATTTAATGATGCGGTGCGGATGGGTTGTGAGTGCCCAGTCAAGCAGAATGTGGCTTTGTGTTTTGGAATTAGGGCATGTGGGCTCAAGTATAAAGTTGAGTGAGGTTTACAGCAGCGACATCATTGGGTAGCTTGATTAACTTGGGAGACAGCTAATTTAGATTCACGTAACCTACTATGAAAAGTTCACCAGATTCCGAGAGGGAGGTGATGCTGGCTAAGAGTTCAGTCTTGACTGAGGGTCGAATGCTTGGGTGGCAATAGATGCCAGCTACAAAGATTGGGATTGAGAAAGGAAGGGTAATGCAAGTGACAAGTGCTTCATAGGTAGCTGGGATGGAGGTGGATAGAGCTGTAATAAACTGCAGTGAGGACAGTATCTACCTGGCCACACCCCCTCCACAACTCAATCAATCTTGTCTGGATTTGGAATACCCAGGGATAGTAATGGCACTGTCAGGGGTGCATTTTTTGAGTCATGTCTCGGTAACAATTAGGATGTCAGGGGTGTGTTGAATCATAAGAGTTTGTAGGATGTTGATTTTAGGTAGCAGGCTGCATATGTTCAGGTGGAAGAGCTTCAACCCATTAGGGAGGGTTGTAGTGGGAGTGGGGTTTGGAGATATGTTATTTGGGTAAGGAGCCAGGGAAGAAGAAGAAATAGGGCCAGGATTGGGTGGATGTTCCCTGTTGAAAGAAGGAGGAGTGCAAGGATGAAATAGTGAAGATTAAGACTTCTGTAATTGGAGTAGGAAATACATGAGGAAGGGGAAGAGGGAAGGAGGGATGAAGAGAAGGAGAGAAGGAGAGAAGGAAATGGAGAAAGGCAAAGTGACTAGGAAGAGAAAACAGAGAAGCTGGAGGGTAGTAGGGAAAATGGGATCTGCTTACAAGGGGAGCTGTAGGGGTGATTGACAAAATGAAGGCGTTATCTGCAAGAGAAATTGCAACCTACATGTGTTGTTGCCCTCTAGTGGCTTTACAGTATCATTTGCAAAAATGGAAAAGTAGACACTGGCTGCAGCATTGGTCAGGAAAGCAATGTCAACATTCTGGGCCTTCTTGAACCTTTTGGTTCCCACTGGAAGGAAGGCTCAAAAATCCCCTTTCCCTTGTTCAAGGTCCATGACCAGATGTTACCTTATGGGCCAAGGAGGTGCGTGGGCAGCAGGCACCTTCTCGGCCTGTCCTAGGCAGGCGGGTCACATCAGTGGTACCAACCCAGTGGGCTCCAATCAGCCTGAGAGAGAGGAACATAAAAGATGGCAGTTCTAAGTCTTAGTGGAGGTCAGGGAGAGGGGTCAGAGCAAGGAGTGGTGAGAGAAAAAACATTTACAATTGAAAGGACTTGGGATGATGGGGAGGGGAGCTCTGTTACAGACTCTGGCTAGGTGCTAGCAACAAATTGCAGCACAGAGTTCATCTTCAGAGCTTGTGCAAACTGTAACTGCAAGTAACATTGAACGTACACAGATCTCATTGGTTTCACCTTATCTTCTGCAAGCTTAGCGACTTTCTTATGCTAGTTAGGACAGTTAGTCTAGCCACCTGTTTTTGGCCAATTATATGCATTTTATGTATCTTCTTTAGCTGTAGCCATAGTAATTATCAAAGTATAAGACCCTTTACGGCATGTATTTTCACTGGTAATAGATGAGACTAGACTACAACCTAATTAGGTAAGGAAACTGGATTGCATTCTTCCAGTGATAATAACACTTTTGGATATAAACCTGCATTGTTCTTATTTGCCGATACTAAATTACATTTATTTTCTGGGCATCACTTGTCTGTTGTGTCTTCCTTTGTGCATTTCCAACAAGAACCTGAGAAAGGTAATTATATTACCCTGTTACACTTCCCTTTCTTGACTTCACCCCATCCCCCAGTGTCACTCACTTACTGTATCTCCACCCCTTCCCTTTTCCATTACTTTCTTACCTTAGCCTCTCCTTTGCTTCTCTTCCTCTTCTGCATCCCTTCTCTTTCTATCCCTTCAGTTAATAAACTAAGCACCCTGTGCCTGGTTTAAGTGCACAGGGGCAAATGGGCTTGCCATTTATATAGGCAACATTCCTTGTCCCTGGATCTGCTTACCCCCCAGTAATTTGGACTATACTTAGTATTTTTGGGTGCTCAGTTGGCCATATATTTTATTCCAAAACAATTTTTGATATACATTCTCAATGTTCATCCACAAAACCAACAACATCCTTGTCCTAATTTTTCATTTATTTTTACAACTTTCTTAATCGTTTTTTTCTCCTCACTAACCCCAAAAGTACACCTGGGGTAGTTCATCTTCTTATGGTATTCATCTTCTTCTGTAGCCCCTCTGGGTGTATATCCACAGGCACATATACCCTGGTCTTCGGCGTACATTCAGGCCAGGTTCACCTACTTCCCCCTTTTGTATTTTCTTCCATTAGCCACATCTCCAGCTTGCAATGGAAGATGGGCTCCCCCACCCCTTTCTATTCTCTTAAAACCTGCTTCTTCCAAGCCTCAATAGCTGTCCCAAATTCTGAGTCAAACAAATCTATCCCCATGTCAGACAGGTGTACCACATCTGAACTATATAAACCTGCTTCCTCTCTTCCCCTATTACCATATATGTTATGATCCTTCCCCCTGTTGTCTTGATCCAAGCCCCTATCTTCCTGTTCATCCAATTTCTTGCCTCGTTCGTAGCATCATGCTCCCTCACATACCTCCATTCTCTTTTTGGTAATATCTTTGACCACCCTATTACCACATCTGGCCACCATTTCTGAATCTCTGTAATGTCATGATTTACATGAAAGAAAATGTCCAGCCATGGACTTGTGCCCAGGTCATCCCCAACCCCCAAATGTATGGCCAGCAGATGGGTTCCAGCCTTGTGGTTCACAAGTCCAATAAAAGGGGCAGTAACAGGCCCATAGTATGCCATGAACTCCTTTCCAGTTTATTCTGACTGTGGTCCAATTCTGGTATAATTGCTTCTCCCAGCTTTTAACACCACTCTGCATTCCATCCAATATATGAATGAATGGCTGCAAATCCAAACTTCCAGATGTTCCTCATGACCTGTGACACAAACAAAGAAATATGAGTCTTTTATCATGGGAATAACAATCACTTTTTCCCCTCACTTCTTTTACCTGAACACCGGTCTGTTCCATGCCCGTACCAGGCCCTTTTCTTGTAACAAAGTAAAAAAAATTAGTAATGTAAGTTTCTGAAGTAAGTTTTGTAACAATCTGGGGTCCATCTCCCCTACCTCTTTACTTTCTACCTGGATCCTCCCTGTGCTGCAGCTTCTGATGCTGTGACGATCCTAAATAAGTGTGATGAATAGTGTCTTGAGTCCTCACAAACTCCAAAACCTTCCTAAGAACAGCTGTCATTTGTTGACTTGTCATTGGGGTTCCAGCAACATTCTTAAACAGGGTCCCCCCAGTTGGTATGATTGCTGCATCTCCCCATAACTGTCTAACAGGTCATATTGACTGCCTGATATGCCTTTTTAGCCTATATATCATGCTGCTCTCTGCTGGTCCATCTTAGACCTCTGCAACATTAGCTCCACTTTGTTCCTTTGCCATTGTGTATATTCCCAAGTAGGCCTCTTCTACCAAATGCCCCCCCAAAGGTCTCTTGAAGCATAACTGTGAATATAGCCCCAAATAGCCTTGCATCATACCCTGAGTGGCATATCTTTGGCATTGCTCTCATTAAACTGTCCAACAGGATATCTGGGAGGGGGAGAGGAGAAATCCCAGGGGATATAGAAATCAGGGTGGGGGGTCAGTCTGAAAGTTCAGCTGCAGGGCATCAGTGAGGCTAGGGTGAACTGCTTGCCACCACTGCCCTCCTACCTTGAAGACCCACGTATGAAGGTGCACCAATTATGGATGTAGTTTCAAGAGGAGGATTGGAACACAATAGTGGGCCTGTTAGTGCATTTGGGAGCCAAAGTCTGTGGAGAAAAAAGTTAAGCAGTCTGGCCAAGTGATCTTTGGTACCTTGGTAGGGTAAGTAACGGTAGGGGCATTGTATTGTAAATAGTCTCATATGTGAGCTAGTGCAGCTGTGGAGGTCAGTATGTTTCCTGTGTGAGGGCCTGCTCTGTCAGCATTGGCCTCATGCGATGTTCAGAGGAGGCAGCCTGGACTGTTATGGCCATTGTGGTGGCAGCACTAACCATTTCCCCAAGCTGATGGCAACTACCATGTTGGGGATCTCTGGCTGGGCAATCAGCAAAGGCATGGTAAGGTCCATGTGGGGGATGGTGGATGGATATCCCTCCAGGGTGGCAGACAATCTGGATGCTCCATGTGGCACAAGCAGCAGTCCACTGGATAAAGGTGGTTCAGAAATTTGAATCACTGTTTAAACAGAGATCAGATCAGGATACCAAATTCCTGGGAAGCCATTCTAGGCATGTGGCATCAGTGACTAGATGTCCAGAAGGTCTTTGGTGTATTGGTTCTTGCTAAAGAACACCATGCTTGACTGTATAAAACCTTAAGTACAGAAAATGATCCAAGTACTGGAATCCCCCAGTGGAGAAAGTTTAGAATATGGCCCAGCTGTGAGAGGGATTAGGACAGTAGAAAAATCTCATGCTGTCATGGTCCCTAAGTATGTCAGGTTTTGAAAGTGAAGATAGCTGAAAGTTAGCAAGTGCCTGTGAACTGAAGGGATGGAACTAAAAGTGCTGCTAAGTGCAAACTATTTCTTAGTGTTGCCTGCTCAGCTCACATTATGGTTGCTGCCTGGAATGTAGACCATTTTGCTCATGGAAGTGTCTTCATGAAAGAAATTAGTCTTTTGACCATAGAGACCATTGCAGAGTACAAGTTAGGTTCCTGCCTGTAAGTGTCCCCATCGTGAATGTCTACCTCCAGGCTCCATGAAGTGGTTCTTTAACTTTCTGATTCATTAAATCTGTTTTTGTATCTTTGGAGTGGACATTGAACTTAATCCATTTAAACTGTGCAATTTGTGTCAGCTAACCAAACTTGCCCCTGCAGCTTGTTTATTGGAACTAAGACGCATGGCTGTCTGAAAGCCTATGGAAGCTAACTTGCTATTATCAGAAGAAACAGATAATGACCTATTTCTACTTTTCTGGGACTGTGTTGTCTGGCCTGTACAATGAGTTTCTCCCACTTGTTACCATCTAGATACCCCAAGACACCAGAAGAAGGGACTTACAGACATGGGGGCTTGTCGAGGATGTTGAAGAGTGTTTTGGGGAAAAAGTTTATGATTGGATTAACTTTTGAGGAGCTGCAGGGGAGTTCTAAGACAGCAGGAATAATTTTGAACACATACCACTTCATGTCTTGGTGCAGGGCAATGTTGCAATATAAACTGTTTAACATACCTGTAATGTATGCAGAATGTTGGGATCCCTTTTGATTGGTTTATGGCACCTTGGACTGGAGGTCTTGTTGCTTTGAGCAAGGGATGCCATTTTTATATTCCCCAGTAACTGTGCCACAAGTGATTGGAGCAAGGAGAGAGCCACTTGCCTTGGATTTGGACGTTTCTAAGCCACTTTCTAAAAACTCTGCAAACACCATAGCTGAAGCCTTGGGAGCTGGGACCCAGATGGTCCTTGTGGCTCCATCTTTGCTTTCGTGGCTGTGGGATCTTGTCCAAAATGGGAAATGCAGGAAAAGTGCATGATCTTCTAGCATACTAGGGATGTGGTGAATATCTTCTGTGTTTGTTTGGAGTGTACTGGCAGTGGTGCTGTTTTCCTTGGTCGACCTGCCATAGATTACCAACCTGCAAGGAGTCTGGCCACCATATCTTCTCTCATGAGTGGTACTTCATCAAGTTTGTACATCTCAGAACTAGTGAGTGAGGCAGCCCAAGGTGTGAGGTGTTATTGCTGTCTGCCCAGCCTCACACCTGCCACATGGCATGACCCTCTCCATGGCAAAGGGAGAGGGCATGGGCAGCAGGTTGGACTGGGCTATTTGTATCCCCTACTTTTCAGGGACTATTTTTTCTGGCCTGTACAGTGCCTCTGTCCCACTCTTTACCATCTGGATTCCCTTTGACACAGGGCCCCCTCCCTTTGTTTGGTACTGCACACCCAAACACAGACCAAGAGTCCAAGAAACAAACATGCACACCCAGACCGAGACCTAGTGCAAGCAACCAAAAGAACAACACCCTGTGTCAGACAAACAGACAAGAAACCAACACCCACAACTTGCTATGGTAACCATCATGAATGGGTCTCTTCATTAATTGAAAATACAGATACTGTTACTGCTGAGGAGAGCAGCAGGAGAGGCTTCCCAATTGCCTAGCTATATGGTGCATGTACAGTATGGCTAAGGTATGTGTTGATCACTAGGTTGAAACATAGAAAAATAGACTTTGATGGCAGATAAGGACCACTTGGCCCACCTAGTCTTCCCATTTCCCTACCTACAGGATAAGTTGCAGATCCTAGTTAACCAACAGCCTATTTCTTCCTAACCCCCCACAAGAATTGTCTTATGTCCATTCTATGCATTCTTGAATTCTTCCACAGTTTTAGACCCCACAACCTCCTAAGGAAGGCTGTTCCATGTACCCACCACCCTCTCTGTGAAAAAATACTTCCTTACATTGCCCTTGAGCTGTCCCCCTGTATCTTCAAATTGTGTCCCCTTGTTCTCGAACATCTCTTTTTCTGAAAGGTGCTATCCTCTTGGACTTTGTTGATTCCACTGAGGTACTTAAAAGTGTCTATCATGTCCCTCCTCTCCCTCCTTTCCTCAAGGGTATACATATTAAGCTCCTTTAGTCTCTCCTATTATGGCTTCTCTTGCAGACCATGCAACATTTTAGTTGCCCTCCTCTGGACTGCCTCTATCCTGTCTATGTCCTTGTGGAGATGGGATCTCCAGAACTGGATGCAGTACTCCAGATGGGGTTGGTGGGTATACTCAGATATGCAGAAATGTGATGGCACAGAAAGGCCCCATGGCCCATCTAGTCTGATCAACACCCTACCTATGTGTGTGTGTTTTTTTGTGGAGGACATGTGTGGGTGGGTTGGATACATAGATATTTGAGTCCACATGAATGTGTAAGTAAGTAGGTATCAGCTTCCTTTCCATAGATGGGTAAGTGTGTGTGTGTGTGTGTGTGTGTGTGTGTGTGTGTGTACATGTCTGCCAATGGGAATGTGTAGTGATAGCCTCCAGCATTTTCATTGCAATCCTACATTATAGCACAGCACAACCTCATACCTTTATTTATTACGACAGTCATCTGAATGCTGCATTTCCAGTATCAGGATTTGTCACTTCACACCATTGTGTGCTGTTCTTCTAAGTGGCAGTGGCTGGTACTACAGATTTGGAGAGTGGAGACTTTTTTTTTTATTATTCATATTTTATTAACAGATTTTCTCATTATGGGGACAGAGAGTTACAACATACTCTGCATATATTCAAAGTGTTAAATGAGCTGTCCCCATTCCCCCTTCCCCCCACCCATGCAGCTGCAGAGTCCATACTGTAATAAGATAGGAATACTATATAGTATCATAACTTAAAGATCATTGATTACAGTAACTCATATACCTAATCTGGTCATGATTAGCGTGTGAAGGGGATCCCAAGTATTCTTGTACCACTGCAACTTATTATGGAGACTCACTATCACTTTCTCTGTACAAAGGTTAGCTAGAATTTCATTAACCCATTCTTGATATTATGGGCTTACCGCATCCTTCCAATGCCGAAATACAATTGTTTTAACAGATAATGCAATCATGGAAATATGAAATCTCTTGACTCTCACCTTGATAGAGGATAGATCTCCCAACAAACATACGTCTGGGGTGAAGCAATCTTGCAAACCTAATATAGGGTCTAGGTTAGTCTGTATGGCTACCAACAAAGACCTTATCTTGGGGCATGACCAAAAGATGTGAAGAAGTGTGCCTTCCTCTTGACATCCTCTGGTATAAGCCCTGGATCTTATAAGACCCCATTTCCTCAGCTTCACAGGGGTGTAATACATGTTATGCATAATGTGGTATTGCATAAGTCGGAGTCTGTCCTGAGAAATGTATTTATGACAGAACTTCCATAAAACTGACCAGTTGGGAGTGTATTGGGGAAAAAAGGAAACCCAGAGCCTAGTGGGGCCTTCAGGTCTCCCATATTTCCAATAAAATAAAACTCGGTATATTTTGGAAATAACGCCTGTTGACCCCAACAAGGAGGAGAGATCAGATACAAATAGAAAGGCAGGTGGGTGAGGAGGAATATTACCAAGTACTGTAGAAAGCAGATGTTTTAATTGGACCACCCTGAAGTGGAAAGCTACCGGGACGTCAAATTTACGACTTATATTGGAAACTGAGAGCCATTCCCCTGCGTCATCCAGAAAAGTAGAGATTATCCCATCCCCAATTTGGGGCAACCATTTATGAGAAATCATCCTTTTATTTATTGTAAAAGATGGAGAATTCCAAATGGACTGAGACAAGTCCAAGTGCAGGGAGTACTGCAAAAATGAACAAAGCTGCACGTGAACTCTGAAGGATGTTTGGAGGATGGGACAACTACAGGTGTCAGGAAGGGATGCCATTTTAACATAGAGCATAGTCGGGGGGTCCATGTTCTCGAACTGAATGAAGTCTAGCTCAATTTTGAGCCAGACCGATCTTAAGTGTTCCGGACCCGAATTCACACAGCACATATATTTTGCAATACGACTAGCCCAGTAATAAATTGCCAGATGGGGGATCTTCAGTCCTCCATCCATTTTCTGAGTGGCCAGCTTATAATATGCTAACCTGGATTGCTTATTGGACCAGATAAAATTTGTGAAAATTCTGTGCATCTTCTGAAACCATGATAAAGGAATGAAAGAGTTAAGGAGCGAGAGGGGATAAAACAAGTAAGGAAAAACATTCATTTTAATTATATTGATGCGACTCCAGAGAGAGACAGGAAGTTTAAACCATCTATTGAGGTCCTGAACTATCACTTGGGAAAGGGGCTCCAAGTTTTCTTTGAACCAGGAAGAGGGATTACATGTGAAATTAATACCAAGATATTTGAGAACACGAGGAGACCAGCCGAGACCAAAAGGGGACACATAATTTCTGAAAACCTTATGGTTAAGAGGGAAAATGGAGGATTTATTAATATTCAGTTTATAGTTTGAGTAAGTACTGAACTTGGCAATTTCTCCTAACATGACAGGAATAGACATTTTTGGTTGAGCTAGATGGAGGAGAAGATCATCAGCATAAGCCGTGAACTTCATCACATTATTACCTATCGGGATACCTCGTATCTCCGGATTATTGAGAGTATTTCGGATAAGGGGCTCTCAAGTATAAATTAAATAAAAGAGGGGAGAGGGGACATCCCTGCCTGGTACCAGAAGATAAGAGAAAGGGTTTGGAGAATGCTCTATAGCCGGAGACTCTGGCAGAGGGAGTTCAATATAAGGCCTGAATCCAGTCTCTAAACTTGACCGGAAAACCAAATACTTTTAGGACCTGAAACAGGAAATTCCAGTTGACACAATCAAATGCCTTCTCAGCATCCAGGGAGACCAATCCTGTGGAAAAGGCGGCATCCCTGGACACCGAGACGACAAGTGACAGGGTGCGTAAATGGTCAGCTGATGAATGCCGCTTCATAAATCCCACCTGAGACATACTAACCAGGCCCAGAAGGACCCGTTTTATTCTATTGGCCAATATCTTTGAGAGAACTTTAACATCTTGGTTCAATAAAGAAATTGGCCTATAGCTTTGCACTAGCTCTGGGTCTTTATCGGGCTTAGGAAGGAGAACAATAAGGGCTTCAAATAGATGTGTATCCATTCTTGCACCAGAAAGAATGTGACAATACAACTGGTGAAGAACCAGTAATAGTTGTGATTGAAAAGTTTTATAGAATAAAGTGGAAAAAAACATCTGGTCCCGGGACTTTGTCTGAGGGCAAAGCCTCGATGACCTCTGATATTTCCTCCAGAGATATTGGGGAGGATAGGAACTTCCTCTGTGGTTCAGATAAAGAGGGTAGAGAAGAATCCCTCAGATATGCCTTGAGCGCTTCTAAGGAAGGGGGGTTATCCATGTCCCTATATAAATGCTCATTGTATAAGGCAAACTTCTGCACAACCTCAGAAGGGGACACCTCCAGGGATCCATCTGCCCGGGCCCTGATTGGAGGTATGAACCCAGCAGATTCTTGCTGTTTTAACCTTAAGTCTAGCAAGCAACCTGCTTTTTCCCCTGGTTGGTATAGCTTGCTTTGGTGCAAATAATAGATAACTCTGCTTTCTTCCTCAACAGATCAAAATATTTATCTTTAGCTACCAAGAGCCTCCTCATATCCTCTTCCAAGGTATTAGAGGATAACTTGGCTTCCAGAGACCTAATTAGAGATAATGAAGCTAGTAATTCTGCCTCTCGAACCCTTTTCCTCTTTGTTGCTAAGCTAATAATAATACCTCTCATGTAGGCCTTGAAAGCACCCCACAAAATATCAGGTGCCATATCCTCAGAAGAAGTTAGTAGAAAAAAAGAAATCAATCTGTTCTTTTATTAGGTTACAGTATTTGATATCTTTCAGTAGTTGCCCACTTAATTTCCATCAGGTTTCTTTGTGGGGAATGTTAAAGAAAGCCAGATTAGAAGTCACCAGAGAGTGATCCTACACTGGACCTGGCTGAATCGAGGCAGTTAAGAACCCCAGTAAGCGGACCTGAGAAATGAAAAGATAGTCGATGCGAGACTGGGTTCTGTGCACAGGTGAGTGGAAAGTATACTCTCTGTCCTTATGGTGTAGTACACGCCACCCATCACACAGTCTGCACCGATCCAGAAAGTCCCTGAGGGCCCTCTTCCCAGAGCGACAAACTCCTCGACCCACTACCAGACCTATCCACTTCAGGATCAAGAACCAGATTAAAGTCCCCGCCAATAATAATTCCAATGGGAAGTATGGGAAGGAGTATGGAGATGAGCTTCATAAAGTAGCCCGGGTCATCTGCGTTTGGCCCATATATGCTACCAAGTAAAACTGGCATGGACCAAAGATTCCCCTGGACCCGGACATATCTACCATCCAGGTCCCTGAGAACTTGTTTAGAGATAAAGGGAAAGCCTCTATTGACCAGAATCATAACCCCACAGCTGTTGGTGGACCCTGAGACAGTAAATACCTGCCCAATTTGTTGCCTCCTAAGTTGCAGAGATTCACTTTCCAGTAAATGAGATTCTTGCAAGAATGTGATCTGAGAAGACAATAAACTTAAATGTTTTAACACTTGGTATTGTTTAACTCTTTTCCTTATCCCCTTCACATTCCATGTAGCCAGATTTATATTACTGGCCATCTAAGTAAAAAAAAAAGTGAGTCTCTTATGTAACATCTAGGGATTACAACAATCAGAATTAAGTATCCAGAACCCATGTTTGCTGCTGTATCTCCCTCCCAGCCCAACAACTTCCCTCCCATCCATCTCCCCAATCCTCCTCAAAATATCCCAACCCCACCCAGCGAACAAATAAAATGAAAACCATGAACACAATATCATCCCCCTCCCCACCCCAACTGTCATGAACAAAGTTCAGCACAATACCGTTTTCCTTCCTCCCCTCCAACCTCCCAAACACGTGCCAAAAAATCCTGCCCTAATATGCAAACCTTCTTATTCAAACAACGATCAGCGATATCTAAACAAAGGTAGAAATAATATAAGTAATAACAGACAACTGCTGGACTCCTGAAATCCAGAAAAGCAGAGAGCAAAAATGAGAAAGGGAAGAGAGAGCATCCCCCGCTTGGGAGCAGTCCAGGGAACCTGAATACCAGAAAAAGAAAAAGGTAATATAAAGTATGATAACAGAATATGCTATCATAACTACTGCCACTAGCAAGATTGAAAATTTTCCCAGTGACATTTGTTAGCAAAAAAAACTAAATGCTTCCAAGTAGCAGATATCCACATGTTCCCAAGCCCCCACTGTTATATTCAACCGGGGAAAATAGATTCCCAAGACAAGTAATGGGGTTGATCCACCAAATACACTGCAAAAGCACCCTCTAGTGATATGAACTCAGAAATGCATGACCAGCAAAAGCTGATACTAGGAGGTCACTTTCTTGACTTGTGCCTTAGCAAGCAAAAACACCAGATCTGAGGTCTTTCATTATAATAACTAAATCATTAGAAATAGATTGGTGTCCCAAAAAAAAAAAAAAAACAGGAAAATGTGATCCACGTGAAAAAAGGGGATCTTCCTCCCAGACAAGATACAACCCCCTTGAAACAGACTCCTGGGATATAGAGTTGCTCCAACACACTGAGCACTGAGATAGGAAGTGAAAGAAAAAAGGATTCCGATGAGAATAGTCCCCTCCGCCGTAACATTCTGGAACCTTCGAGACCAGACAGTTATTCATTCCTCATTTTGAATAGTAGTACAAGAAAAAACGTCTCCCTTCCATCGCAGGATAAGATGAGACCAAACAAACAGGTCAAGTGTCTCAAAACAAATCAGGCAAGGCAGCCTTAAGTCCCATAAGAGCAGCTTCAGGATTCTCATATGTTGACCAGGTACCAGCCACTAGTACCTGTAATCTAGCTGGGTAACCCATTTTAAAGCAAAGGCCTGCTGCTGTGATTTTTGATACAATAGGGTGAAATGCAGTACGTTTTGCTCTGACCAACCCTGGTAAATCTTGGGCAATTCTAAGCCTGGCATTTTCCCATTTCACTTCTTGCAGCTCTCTCACTTTTGCCAAAAAATGTTGTTGCTCCAAGTAATTTAAAAAGCAATAGATAAAAAATCAACAGATAATGGGATGTGGCATTGCTCCTGGAGATGGTTTGGGTCGCAGGGACCTATGCACCCTTTCTATGGTGTACTAGACCCCGAAATGAGAGGGACCAGCAATCTTTTCCATCAGTTTCTGTACAAATGTGAGTGTGTTCTGGCCTTCCTCTCCTTCTGGGAGGCCCAAGTTAACTATGTTATTTCTTCGGCTGCGGCCCTCTAAATCTTCCAGCTTGGCTTCCAGATGAGAAATCCTTTGCTGCATAGCCACGAGACCGGGATCGATTTTTTCCACTTGCTTCTCAAGAGAGGAGATTCGAGTTGCATTATCTGAAGTTTTCATCGAGACCTCTTCTAGTTTTTTTAGAAAGGGATTTGATTTCAGCTGAAATTTCTTTAACTTCTTCCCTGAAGGGTTTAAACTCTTCCAAAAATCTGCTCAAAGTTAGGGGTTCTTGCTCAGTGATCAGTTTTTGAAGCTCTGGCTTATCCACTGCACTTGAGGTCCTTGATTTTTGGGGGGCATTCTCAGGAGTGACCAGCGGGGTGTGCTTCTGCAGAGGCTTCTTCATATAGATCTCCATAATTAACGAGAACAAGCCAGCACGCACACAGGGTATTAAGAAGGCAGTAATAAACAATCTTTCCAGTTTTTAGGGAGAAATAATGGACAAAATAATGATATTTTGCAGTTAGGAGGCTGGAGCTATGCAGAGGAGCTTCTACCTAGTACTCTGCATCACATGATCCCCCAAGAGTGGAGACTTTTTTAACACGCCAGTTGCCAACATCCAAGATCTCACCATTAAGAGGACTTTGTAACATGCCACCTACACAGTGACCCAAAAATAACACCAGAACATCATCCTCAGTCCCATCTCCACATGCTAACTATATCTCACAAAGAACAGTAGCACTACATCTACAGCATACTGCACCATTCTTTGCAGAACTCTCATTATGTCCCTGCAGTTGCTGGACACAAATTGCAGTGTTTCTGTCTCAGTAGGGCTTTGCAGAAAAGTTCCTAAATCCATGACTTGCATAAACTACTGTCATTCTGACTTAAGTGCCAAAAAACGGATGAGGAAATAATGGAACAATTATGAGGCTACTGTTCTTCCAAGGTGTTCCTTTCGTACTACCACTACCCACAGCAAGCTTGACCACTACTGGAGCTCTGGAGACAATAGGTTACTCTTACCTGACTGAGCAAGTAGCATGCACTGCTTCACTTAAGGGGGAAAATGGTTGCTACTTGTTAACAAGAACCCTCTCCCTCTCCCTAAGCTGTGACTCTCTGGTCTTCACTTTGTCCACCACTTTCCATCATCTTTGTGAATCCTATGAGAATGTTGAGAGAGACAAGTGGCAGTGAACACCCCTGGATCCCAGTCTACCTTACTCTGCTGCTGCCAAATTACTGTACAACCTGCAGCCAGCTTACAGAAGTACACCCTGAGCCTCTGGCAGACTCAGCAACCCCACTCCTCCAGAGTACCCCAGAGGACTGAGACTCAGCATGTACTGCAGCTAAGAAACTCACACTCTGTCTTTCTCCTCTGTCTGCTGACCATAGCTACTCTTGGTGCTGTCAGTGAGTCCTTAACAGTCATTCAGATTAGAGCAAGTTGCTGCTGTACTCAGACAAGGTTATGCTAAGTTATTCTGAATATTAAACACAATGCATATTCCACATCGAATAGGTTTCCACTGGGTTCTACACTAGCACTAGTTGGCTGACCCAGACTGCTCTGTTATGCTCCCTCCTTAGAAACCTCTCACATTCACAAACCAGATAGGATTATCTGACATTTTCTCACTTACTGAGGAACAGATCTAAATGTAATCAGTGTCAGTGGCTCAGTAGGTAGCACACTCACCTCTGAGGCCAGGAGATCAGAGGGCTGTGGGTTCAGTTCCCACATCTGGCACTTGGGTTAATGTCCCAGTACTGACACTGTAGTGCAGCATGAGAGGGGTGATGCACTTCTGAGGTGCCATCTTTCAGATGAGACGTTAAACCGAGGTCCCATCTGCCTGGACTGGTGGTAGTTCAGGTGGATATTAAAGATCCCATGGCACTTACTAAAAGTAGGAAATTTCCCGGTGTCCTGGTCAAATTTCCCTCATTCACTAAAAATACCACCAACAGCTTAATCTAGTTCAAGGTCAGCTGGCATTCATCTGTATCCCCCTCCCCCGGGTCGTGCCTGAAAATAGGCAGGATTTGTCTAGTGCACTTACCCAGTCAACAAAAACTAAAAAAAAACTAAAAATAAATAAATTATAATCTACTGTTATATCAGTAAATATCAATGCCAAGGTACTGATACCGAATATTATTACACATAGCGTGTACTATGTCTTCTATAGTACATGCAAAGTCTTAGTATTCTGTGGTACTATGGAGGAGTGGGGTTGTCGGGTCTGCCATAGGCTCAGGATGTACCTCTGTAGATTGGCTGCAGGATGTACAGTCATGCAGCAGAGTAGGTTTGCTGGCAAAGGCACCTAGCTTCACCTGAGTGCTGTTCTTCTAGGGTTGCTTGTAAGGACAGAGCAAGGAACATTATCAGAGCAAGGAAAAAGATTAAGGCTTCTTTTGGCTAGGCACATTTACTGTGTGATATTATTTTCTTTTGTACTCACAGGGTTTGTTACTGTCTTTTGCTACCATTTCACTACTTTATTGTTTCCCTGATTCAACTGCTATTGCAGGCTATACTTTCTGCTGCATTATTACAGGGTGTGCCTACCTGTTTGTTAATGTTTTGTCCTTACAGATTACTGATGTAATATCTGATTCCATTTTTTTTTTTTTTTGCAAGTACATCATCTGTTACTGCTTTATTTTTCTCTGTATTTTTTGCAGGGTATATCTTCTGTGAAATTATTACAAGTGGTACTTTACAGGTTTTAAAGTTTTGGCTATCATTAGGCTAAGCTTTCAGGGCTACTGCATTTGTTGTTGCTTGATTGTTTCTGTTCTTACCTCCTTGTTTCTTTTGTCCCTGGTTCTTCTTTTTTTGGCATTGGAAGGGCCCAGCCAATCACAGCCTTCCCTAACCACCCCATGATACACTCCTTTTTAGGGTGGCACAGCCATGACATTTCCTGTAGCAAAGCAGGAAGGGGAGGATCAAAGGGGTATCCACACAGTGACCTCACTTACAGTGGCACAAGTAATTTAACTTGTTATAATAAATTATACAAAAACCAACTAACAAAAAATCTAACTTTTGCTTTAATTTTCCTCATTCTAGTTACTCTGAGCAGATTATAAATGCGACAACTCATTTGGAATAGATAGTATAGACTGCAAGTACTGTGGGACACTTTTCAAAAGGGCAGTTATACAAGATTTAGGATGCTGTCCTAAATGCTTAACTATTGAGATCTAAGGGCTCAGCTCCAGGCAGCCTGGGCAGAGATTGAGTGCCTCAAATCACATTTTCAAAAGGAAATATATTATAGGAACCACCCGCCATTTCCCCAACATCCAACTGAAACATCTCGACTGCAGAGGGTACTTGGTGCAGGAGGTTGTCAGGTGGTTAGGAAGGGAAAATGGGGTGACTCATCACTCAGTGCTCTCCAATGTATCACCTCCACAAAACACATAAAAATAACAAACAGGTATCTGCCTCTGCCTCCAAAATCAAACAAAGAGGCAACGAACACTGCAGAGCAGAACACTGCAGCACAAGAGCTAGCAAAACAAATTTCACCCTAAACAGGAAACAAAACAAAAAAGCAAAAAGGAAATCTGAAACACTTCAGATAATAGAAGACTCCATGATTCAGAGAGTTGATACCTACCTACCTCCAGTTGGGGGTAACAATCATATGTCTCCCAGGTACATCAGCATGGAGAGACACTGACCACATTGCTAAAATTGTGCAGGAAGCTGAAGAAAACATTGATGTTCTGGTTCACATAGGGACAAACGATCTCACTAGCCTGTCAGTTGAGACCAAGGAAAAACTGACCAGGCTGGGAGACACACTGTCATCCATTTCATCTGCCATCTCCTTCTCTGAGATCCTTCCAGTCTGGGAGAGAGGGCAGATGGAGGGAAGGTCAGAGAAGGGGAGACATTGTAGTTAAATATGTGGCTTAAGGGCTGGTGCCAGGAAGAATTACACAAATTTGTAGGTAAGTGGCAACAATTTGGGGAGCGAAGGTTCTTCAAATTCAATCGACTGCATCTGAATAAGCAGGGAGTCAGTGAATTGGGGCAGAAGTTTGACATCTTTGCAGATTATTTAAACTAGTAAATGGGGAGAGGAGTGCAGCATCCGATACATCGAAATGGAAGAACACCCCCCCCTCAGCAAGTGATCAAACAGGAGTTCAGCAATCTACAGGAGGGACAGAGAGGGCAGAAGAGGAGTAGAAGTAGCTCTCTATGTAAGGCAAAGGATCAAAGCAATGGAACTAAAGGGTAAACAGGAAGGAGAGGAGGCACTGTAGATCACCCTGGAGAATGGCAATGGCACCACAATCCACACATGCATTGTATATAGACCCCCATCTCAGGGGCAGGAAATGGACAAGGAAATGACAGAAGACTTCCTTAGGATGGCAGAGAAAGGGGAGATATTGCTGATGGGGACCAGAATATGCCAAATGTTATCTGGTGCACCTTTGCTGCAGCCACATCCAAGAACACGGCCATTCTCGATGCCCTACAGGGTGCATGCCTCAGACAGCTAGTGTTGGAACTCACTTAGTAAAGAGTAATCTTAGACCTGATATGCTCAAATGGGGACAGAAAGAGGATGTCAGATATTGAAGTGGGTAGCCATCTGGGAACAAGTCACCACCAAACTGTGTGGTTCTTGATAGACACAGTTGTAGAGTCAAGCCATACAAGAGTGAAGGTACTGGACTTCAGGAGGTCTGATTTTGTCAAAATGGGAGAGAGCCTCATAAAAGCACTACCGATCAGGCATGAAGGAGGGGTGCAGCAACAATAGGGAAACATCACAACTGCCATCACACAGGCAACAAGCCTATATGTGAAGCAAATAAACAAATCAAAACAAAAGAAATAAACTGTGGTTCTGAAAAAAGGTGGTAGAGAAGGTTAGGGAGAAAAAGATAGCATTCTGGAAGTATAAGGAAACACAGCAGGAGCAAGACAGAGAAATGTACCAGTTAAAGCAGAAGGAAGCGAGGAAGGCAGTCAGAATAGCAAAGGTCCAAACTGAGGAAAAGACAGCCAACTCAGTTAAGAATGGGGATAAAACCTTTTATAGGTACATTAGGGAGTGAATAAAGACAAAGGGAGGGATGCTGAGGCTGAATAAAGCAGAGGGTGGGTGGGCAGAGATGGGCAGAGAAAAAGCAGGGATACTGAATGAATACTTCTGCTCAGTATTCATAAAGGAATAGGAGGTGGAGGTACCTAATCCAGTCAATAGAAGCACTCTGGATGGGGGGGGTCAATATCAGTCCTTTCACAGAAGAAAGGTCTCTAAAAGAACTCCTAAAATTGAAGGTGGGCAAAGCAATGGTTCCTGATGGGATTCACTCCAGAATTCCAAAAGAACTAAGGGAAGAACTAGTAACACCATTGACTACCATTTTTAACAAATTATGGGAGGATGGTGTGGAACCTGAGGACTGGAGGAGGGCAGATGTGATTCCACTTCACAAAAGTGGAAGCAAGACAGAGGCAGGAAACTACAGACTTGTCAGTTCGACCTCAGTGGAAGGGAAAATGATGGAATCACTTCTTAAAGAAAGAATTGTTGAGTACCTAGAGGCCAGTGGGGCACAGGACACAAGGCAGCATGGATTCACAGTGGGAAGGTCATGTCAAATGAATCTAATTGATTTATTTGACCGGGTGACTAAGGAAGTAGACCAGAAATGGACTGTTTACATGGCCTACCTAGACTTTAGCAAGGCATTTGACACAATCCTGCACAAAAGAGTGATAAACAAATTATCCATCCTGGTAGTGGGTCCCAGGGTGCTAGCCTAGGTAAAACATTGGTTGGACAATAGGATGTAGAGGGTAATGGTAAACAGAGTCCACAGTGAAGAAGGTGGGTTACTGGTGGGATACCGCATGGTTCAGTACTGGGTCCAGTCCTTTTTGATGTCTTTATAAGTGACATTGCAGAGGGACTGGAAGAAAAAGTATATTTTCCTGCAGACAACTCAAAGATATGCAACAGGGTTGATACACAAGGTGGGGTGGAAAGGATGAGAAGGGATTTGGCAAGATTGGAGGAATGGTCAAAAGTATTGCAGCTTAGATTCAGTGTGAAGAAGTGCAAAGTAATGTACATGGGAAACAAAATCCTAGGGGAAGAGTACAAAATTTGGGGGGGAGATACTGACAACAAAAAAAAATGGAATGAGACCTGGGCGTAGTTATATCAGATGAGCTAAAGGTGGGCAAGCAATGTGAGAAGGGAGTAAAGAGGGCTGGGGGTATACTGGGATGCATAGGGAGAGGCATCACCAGTAGAAAACAGGAAGTTGCTATCCTTCTGTACAGACAGTTGGTGAGACCCCAACTACTGCATATAGTTCTGGAGACCCCATCTCCACAAAGACATAGACAGAGTGGAGGCTCTCCAGAGGAGGGCAACAAAATGGTGCAGGGTCTGCACCAGATGACATTCAAAGACAGACTAAAGGAGCTTAGTATGTATACCCTCAAGAAAGGAGGGAAAGGAGGACATGATAGAAACATTCAAGTATCTCAAGTGAATCAACAAAATCCAAGATGGTAGCATCTTTCGAAAAAGAAATATGCAAGAACAAGGGGGCACAATTTGAAGATAGAGGGGGACAGCTCAGAGGTAATGTGAGGAAGTAGTTTTTCATGAAGAAAGTTGTGGATGCATGGAACAGCCTTTCTGAAGAGGTTGTGGAGTCAAAAACATTGGGGGAATTCAAGAATGCATGGGAAAGACATACTGCAAAGCAATTTTAGTGGGGGAGTAGGAGGAAGTAGGCTGTTGGCTAACGAGGATCTGCAGCTTATCCATTAGGTAGGGAAATTGGCAGACTAGGTGGGCAAGATGTCCTTATCTTCCATCAAATTCCATGTTTCTTTCCTTCTATGTTTTAATTCATTTGCATCACTAGGTAAAGAAAAAGATCTGGCTCCCCATGCGACACGAAGAGGAAACTCCTGACTTTGCCCAACAACTAACACATCAAAATATAGCCAATGGAAAATCATGAACACAATTGACCACAATCTGGGAAACAAGATCCCAGACCTGCAGGCAACAATGACAGAGGCTAAACTGGACATTATAGCCATTAGCAAGACATATGGTTCACCAGGAACCACTATAGAGAGACTTCAGTACCCGGCTATGAACTGTTCAGAAGAGACCGTGGTGCAAAAAGGGGGGGGGGTGGCCCTTTACGTCAATGAAAATATCAAAGCTACAGAAATTCATAACACACATAAGGAGCCAGAAGAACTGTATGCCATCCTGGAAACAGGCAACAGGACAGCCACATGAAATGCGGTTGTCTATAAGCCTCCAGACCCGGAGGATGGCATAGACACATTACTGTTAGAAGATATACAAAACATGACAGCTAAAGAGGAGGTTATGATAATGGGAGACTTCAACATGCCAGATACAGATAGGTCAATACCAGCAGCAACATCCACCAGAACTAGATACATGCTGGATTCCCTGAAGGGGGAGGGCCTGAAACAACTTGGGAACATAAGCAAGAGGCTGGTAAGGACAGAGGTTTGGGTTTATATTCTGTTTTACTGAAATATTTGAATAGTTTTGTATGTAAAATTAGTTTTGTGTGTAAAATTACTACTTTGAGTTAGAACTGTTACTTGGGCTGTGATATTGTAACTTTTGGGGCTTGGGAACACTTGTCTGGCAGTGATAATTAGAGTGAAATTTAATTGTGATGCTTGCCTGGTGTTGGTAAAAGCCTCCCACCCACCCTGTTTTGTAGGCTTTCTTAAATACTGAAAAGCCACTGGGGGTTGGGATTGAAGGTCTGTGTATTTCTGTTTGTGACTGAAATTTGAAGCTACAGGAACTGGTGGACCTGTGACATCATACGGTACCTGATGTCTGCATACACACACTGTTAGTGGGACTGGACACACACTGGACTGTATGTGTTTGTGAGACTTGGGAACTTTATTGGTGGGGTTGAAATTGGGTTTGTAAATAACTGCAGTCAGTATAGAAAGAAACTGTATTCCAGGGGGAAGGGACTGAGCAAAGGTGTGTGCCATTATAAACAGAGGGGACAAACAGGGTGGCATATTCCACCATGGCAGGCATCTTCAGAAGGGTTGTAGCTGCACAGGCTGTGGGATGGCAATAATTCTCAATTGGGCCTGGAGAGGGAGGCTGCCCACTTGTTGACAGCTATCTTGTATCACAGGTGAAGTATATGGTTAAGGAGTAAGCTGGGGAGTTGGGGGATGTCCAAGGATAAGGGGTGTGGATATGGGCAGCAAAAGGATGGGGCTGAGAGGAGGCTGGGGCATCGCTCTGAAATTACAGGACGTTATGTTACAGCAAGCAGGAAGGGGGATATTAAGGATAGAGGACCCTTAGATAGGGATGCTGACGCTAAGAGGAAAGCGTACAGAGTGAACATTCTGAATACAAATACAGTGGAGAAAGAAGAGTCTGGAGGGACTGTTGTGGAGAAGCATAGTAGAGCAGACATCGAGAAGGGAGGGGCCGTTGTGGGGAAGCCTAAAACAGCAGACTATGGGAAGGGAGCTCCTAAGGAGAACAGACCAAGAGGGGAGGAAGAGGGGCAGTTTAGAGGTGCAGTCAGGGGAAACTCGGGTTACTTGATGGAGGCTGGCATAGAGTGCCACAATAAATTTGAGCTACTAAGCAACCCAGAGGGGGAGGAAGGGGTTGTTGGAAATGAGGAAACTGATATAGAGGCCGGGGGGAGGGAGTCGGATACCCATAGGGCATCACAGACCGGTAATGGAAAGGATAGAAATAGTCCCAGAGGGAGAAGGGGAAACACAAATGTTAAGCAGATGGGGGAGATGCAACATATTGCAGACATGAGGGAGGACAGCATGACTGGAGAGAAACTGGGAGACAAGGAGGTGGGGGAGGGCCCCCCCTTCAGCAGGAGAGTCTGTACCAAGGATGAGGCCCTAGGTAAAGGGGACCCACAGAGAGCCTCTGGAGGTAGGGGTACTATTAAAAGGGGGGAGGATGGCGGTGTGGGAGAAGGGGAATCCATCAGGGCCAGGATAAATGGCTCAGATAAGAGAGGGTTAAAGGGGACACCTATTCAGAGGGGTCTGAGTTAAGTGGGCAAAATAATGAGGGAGGCAGAAAGGGGAGGGTGACAAGGGGGTCTCTAATAAGGCAGGAAGACTCCCATGGAATTGAGATTATGAATAAAGGGGGGATGGGGGGCTGAGAGTGCATAGTATAGGTAACCATAAGGATGATGGCGGTGTTAAGGTACTGTTATTGGGAGACTCGATGATAAGGGATATCCAGTGGGAGGGACAGCGGAGTGGATGCCATAGCCAGGTGAAGGTAGTGAGTATCTCTGGGCTGACAGTGCACAGAGCAAAGTTCATGGTGTATGAACTGGTTAGGGATTGTGAAGGAAACCGATTTCCTGGTGCATTTGGGAACTAACGATCTAGAGGAAATAGCATTTTGGAGATCCAAGCAGGTTCCAAGAACTTGCCAGAGTCTGTCGGATAATGGATGCAACATTCCTTTTCGGAGATATTGCCAGTACCAAAGGCCTCAGTGGAGAAAAAATGATGATCACAGAGGTTAATGACTGGCTCAGGAAGTTGGGTGAAGAGAGTGAGTTCGGTGTTAGGGAATTGAAAGGAGTTTGGGAGACAAGGACTGTATGCAAGGACAGGCTTCATCTTGCCCTATTAGGGAAGGAAGTCCTTAAACAGGGGATGGCTGACTACATTCAAGAAAGGTGGGGTTTAAACTTGTGAGGGGTGAAGGGATAAGGGAGGGGCTGACCAGAAGCCCTTTCCTCCAGATGAGGGGAGTAGCCTTCAAATCCGGGGGGGATGGGAAACAGACTGAGGGTGGAGGTTTCAGGAGGAGCAGAGGGAGAATGGAAGTATAAGGAACCTGGGTGGGGTTCGACAAAGGGGATCAGGGATAAGGGGTGGGGGTTGGTGTTAGTAAATGCCAGGAGCTTGGAAACAAGTTGCCAGAGTTCCAGACCATGCTGTTCGGAGGGGGTGGATGTGGCGGTGGTCACAGAGACGTGGGCCAACCAAAACCATGACTGAGACCTAAACGTACGGGGGTACACTATGCTTAGGAAGGATAGAAAGGAGGGCAGGGGGGGGGAGTGGCTATGTTCATTAGAGATGACATAAAATTGCTAGGGTAGAAGAGGTAGAGGGAAACGTGGAGGCCTTATGGGTCACCTTACGATCCCCAGCAGGAGATAAGGTCAAGTTGGGTGTAGTATATAGGCCCCTCCGGGATGGGTGATGTTCTGGAGGATGGTTTGCTGTATAACATCATTGCCCAGTGTGGACCAAAAGGGGAAGGAGAGGTGTTGATGGGGGACCTTAATATGCCAGGTACAAACTGGGGAACCATGTCCTCTAACATGGCCAAGGAGCAGAGGCTGCTGGATGGCTTCCAGGATGTGTTCTTAACACAGCATGTGATGGAGCCCACAAGGGAGGGGCATGTTCTGGACGTGGTTCTGGTAGATGAGGATCTGGTAAGGAACCTGGTTGTAGAGGATCCCCTGACTGGGAGCGACCACAATACTATCTGGTATCAAATAAGCATGGGGGTGAGATCTAGGACACTGGCAATGGACTTCAGGGGGGAAGACTTTGAGGGCATGGGAAATATTCTCAAGGATCACTTGAAGGGGATTACATCAATGACAAATGTGGAAAGGAGTGGGAGGTAATAAAATGGGGACTTCATGAGGCAGTCAGGACCTGCGCTAAAGTGAAACCTAAGGGAGCAAGGTCACATAAACCATGCTGGTGGTCCAGTGAGGTTCAGGTAGCGGTCAGAGAAAAGAAGGCAGCCTACAAAAAATATAAAACAACAAGAGGGGATAGGGATAAGGAAATGTACCATCTTGCATCTAAAAATGTCACCAGGATGGTGAGGGGGCAAAGTCCAGTAAAGAGCAACGGCTGGCACAGGGGATACCTGGAGGGGAAAAGGGGTTCTTCCAGTACATTGGGGAGTGGAGAAAAACTAAGGGCCATCTCAGCAGATTGAGATCAGAAGGAGGGTTGGTGGAAGAGGTGAGGGACCAGGCAGAGGTATTTAACGAGTACTTTGCCTCTGTGTTCACTAGGGAGGGGGATGGGATATCTACAAAGCAAGGCATGATGGGGATAGAAGAGGCAGTGAGTGGGATCAGGGGAGCAACAGAAATGGGGCAAGAGGGAGGGAGAGGTACTCCAGGGGTGTCACATCAGGATAAGGATAAAAAGGCCAGTAAGGTGGAGGGGATGGATGATGCTATCTCCGCTGAAAGGGTGTGGTTAGCCCTCAAGGCCTAAAGAAAGACAAATGTCCTGGGCCGGATGGCATTCATCCAAGAATACTATGGAATTAGGCGGATATACTGGCTGCACTGGCAGGAGCTCTTCAACAGGCCACTTGAGACAGGAGGGTACCTAGAGATTGGCGAGAGGCACATGTGGTGCCGATCCATAAAGGGGGGTCGAGGGAAGTACCAGGTAACTATAGACCCATCAGTTTGACCTCGGCGGTGGGAAAATTAATGGAGAGTATACTAAAGGAACGATTGGGGGTATACTTGGAGGAGGTGGGAGGTCTGGATAGTCAGCAACATGGGTTTGTGCCAGGTAGATAATGTCTTTTATTTATTTATTTATTTATTTATTTATTTATTAAGCATCAGTTTACAACCTTTGCGCCAGAGGCTCATTTACAAAGGTACCTCATCACAGAGAGGACAATACAGTGATAACAACTTGGTACAGAGAAACAGTGTACAGTTTTTTTGAGGATACAGGAGGACAAATGAGATCAATGATTTACAACATACAGGATTGGTGAAGTTCAAACCAATGTCAAACCAATCTTGTGGAGTTCTACGAATGGGTAACATCAGAACTGGACAGGGAAATCCTGTGGATGTATTATTCTTGGACTTCAGTAAGACATTTGACTCTGTCCCCACAATGGTCTGGCGGAGAACAGTGGGGTTGGGAGTAGGCCCTTTGATGGTTAGATGGATTGAAAACTGGCTAGCTGGGCGCATCCAGAGTAGTGGTCAGTGGGGAGCTCTGAACCCTAGAAGTTGGTAGTGGGGCACGCGGGACTCGGCCCTAGGTCCGATCCTGTTTAATCCATACATATCGGACATCAGGAGGGTATAGGTGTGAAATGAGTCTCTTCACTGATGACTCCAAGATGGGAGCAGTAGTTGAGGGAGAAGAGGGAGGTTGGCCTGCAAGGGACCTGGACACCCTGGAAAGCTGGGCTCACACATGGAAATTAAATTTCAGTATCACCAAGTGCAAGGTGTTACATCTTGGGTGGGAAACCCTGAACTCAGGTACACCCTGGGAGGAGGCTAGAGGCCAAAATAGGGAAAAGACCTAGGAGTCATGGTGGATGCATGTATGAATAATTCTGAGCAGTGCAGGAGAGCGGCTAGCAAGGCAAACAGGATGTTGGGATGCATTGTAAGGAGGATCACCTCTAGGAGCAAGGAAGTGATTCTGCCACTGTACAATGGACTGGTTAGACCACACCTTGAGTACTGTGTACAGTACTGGAGACCACACTTGAAGGGGACATACAGCTCCTGGAGAGGGTACAGAGGAGGGCAACTAAGATGATACGAGGACTAGGGGTTTGACATATGAGGACAGATGTGAGGAGCTCTGCCTGTTTTCATTGGAGGAGAGGAGAGGGGGGCATGATTGAGGTCTTCAAGTACCTCAAGGAATAAATAGAGTAAACATGGATGGGATCTTTAGACTAAAGCAGGGAGGTATCACCAGAGGCATGGTTTGAAGTTGGAAGGTGGAAGGGGTGGGGGAGAGGAGGAGCTTTTCGCTGAGAGGGTGGTGGACCCTTGGAATGCACTGCCTGGTGAGCTGGTTCAGAGATCCACAGTGGAGGGCTTCAAGAGAGGTGGGACAGACAAAGAAAGTGGATGTATCAGATGATGGCCTGTCCCAGGGGGGTGGGGATGGATGATAGGGTTTCTGGAACACAAGAGGGTAGGAGCCTCGGCACCCAACTAGCGATCTGAGGTTCAACCAGACTCGATATACCATAAGGCCTAATCTGCTGGCAAATAGTATGTTAGTATATTAGTAACAATCCTCAAGAGACAGGGCTATCCAAGATCTAGTACTGACTAATGGGGAAAGGATCTCAGATCTCAGGAGGAAGATCACCTAGGGGCCAGTGACCATCACATTACATGATTCAGTTGGGCTACTAGGACTAAATCATCCCATTCCAAGGCATAAATATGGGACTTGGGAGCTGGCATTGATAAGATGGCCAATAGAGTTAGGCTAGCCCTTGAAAGAAGAAATACTGGTGAAGGGGTAGAGACAAAGTGGGCAAGCATTAAGGATGCAATACTTGAAGCAGCATCCCATTGTGTTAGAGAGAAAAGTAATAATAATAATAATAATAATAATAATTTTTATTTATATGGCACCTTTCTAATTTCAAGGTGCCGTACAATTTAAAACAATTAAAACCACCATTATAAAATTCCATAATGTTTAATACAGTTAAAAGTCAGCTCAAATAAACAAATCAACTCTTCAAGAAGGCTTTTTGCCAAAGAAAAGTTTCAATCCATTCTTAAATTCCTCCACAGAAGTGCACTCCGGCAACTGGCAGGCAGAGGATTCAAAGGGTGGGAGCAGCATAAGAAAAAGCTCTAGCACCAGATGATTTCAAATTCACCCATGGAATCTCTAGCAACCCCTTCATAATAATAATAATAATCATCTTTATTTACAGTGCACCTTTCAAAAATCAAGGCCCAGAACATAGTTAAAATCAAATCAGAGTAAAACATCATAATAAAATCAGTAATACAAATAACATCAAACCATGTCAGCACCATCCCCAAAATGCCTTAATCCACAAAAAGGATTTCAGTGCTTGTTTAAAACTGCCCACATTCATGCACTCTCTAATCCAATGGGGTAGAGAATTCCAGAGGGTCTGCGCCATGAACATAAAAGCCTGGGAGCCAGAAGATTTTAAAACTACCCTCGGAATCTCCAGCAACCCCTCGTTGGCCGAGCAGAGCAGTCACTTTGGGAGGTAAGGAACCAGAAGCTCTTTCAGGTAGTCAGGGCCCAAACCGTGTAGGGCTTTGTAAGTCAGTAAACCGACTTTAAAAGTGATCCGCCACTGAACGGGCAGCCAGTGCAGTTCCCGCAGCACCGGCGTAATGTGGGAAGAAGGAGTCATCCCTGTTAGCAATCGGGCTGTGGAATTCTGCACCAGCTGCAAGTGGCAGATGTCAACCCCTGGAAGCCCAAAGTAGAGGGAATTGCAATAGTCCAAACGCTGAGTGGAGCAATCGCTCCGGGCAGTAAGGAACCAGAAGTTCTTTCAGATAGACCAGACTCTGACCATGTTAGGCTTTGAAAGTCAGTAAACTGACTTTAAAGGTGATCCACCACCATATAGGCAGCCAGTGCAGTCTGCACAGCACCAGAATAATATGGCAGGATCTACTCAAGCCCGCCAAAGCGGGCTGCATCGTTCTGCACTAGCTGCAGGTGACAGATTTCAACTCCTGAAAACCCTAGATATAGGTAGTTGCAGTAGTCCAGGCACGAGGACACAAAGGCGTAGATCAAAGTTGGAAGGTAGTCAGACAGAACCAGATGCCTAATCCTGGCGATGATCCTAAGATGGTAGAAAGAAGTCTTGACGACAGCCGACACCTGTGACTGCAGTGTCAGTCTATCATCAAGAACCACCCCCAGGTTACGCACCCATTCGGAGGTCAGGAAATGCCACCAACAATAATTCCAGAAGGTGCACCAACACCCGACCCCCCCATCTGGTGACCCGGGTCCACAACCAAAATCTCTGTCTTTTCCGAGTTCAACTTCAGCCAGCTAGAATCCATCCACTCCTGGATTTCTTTCAGACAGTTATTAAAAATCGAGAGAGATCCATACTGGTTGGGTACAAAAGAAAGGTATAGCTGGGTATCATCTGCGTAATAGTGAAACCTCAGCCCATACCTTTTTACAATGTCTCCAATGGGTAGCATATACACCACGAACAACATGGGTGACAGTACTGAATCCTGAGGCACTCCACACAACAAAGCAGTTGGTTCTGAGGAAAAGACCCTGGACACAACTCTTTGTGAACCCCCATGAGGAACGAGGTGAACCATCTTAAGACTGTTCCCGCTTATTCCTCATATATGCCTCAGGCATTCTAGCAACACCACATGATCCACAGTGTCAAAGGCAGAAGAGAAATTGAGAAGAACTAAGATGGAATGGCTCGATCTCACGCCATCAGGAGATCATTGAGCACTCGAACCAGTGCTGTCTTGGTACTATGTCTTTACAAAAACAGACTGGAGGGGTTCATAGATGTCATGGATGGTCAAATGGTCCTGCAGTTGAGCTGCCACTACTTTCTCAATCACCTTCTTAACAAAGGGGAGGTTAGAGATAGGTCTGTAGTTCTTGAAACAGTCTGGGTCCAATGTAGCTTTCTTCAAGAGTGGTGTCACCAGTACCTCTTTCAGGGAGCTAGGAAGGTCACCTGATTGCAAGGAGCACCAGACCATCTGCACAAGTACCGGACTGATGATATCATTACAACCCAAAATTAGGGAGGTTGGTCCAGGGTACAAACTACAGCACATAGGGTGCACACTCTAGATAATCCTCATGACATCCATGAACTCCGGGTTCCCTGAAGGAACTCCAGGAAAACTGAGGCACAGTGATCTTGCACCATTCCACAGCAACCCCCCAGAGTGTGCTGGTTGCCAATACGGCCTGATGTCGTCCACTTCATTTGCAAAGAATCAAGCAAGCTCATTGCACTCTAGCTGTGAAAAAGCTTTCTGAACTTGCAGACAGGCTGGATTGCACAGTCTGTCCACAGTTTAAAATAGTTGAGCTGGTCAATTCCGAATAACATAGAAACATAGACTTTGACAGCAGATAAGGACCGCTTGGCCCACTAGTCTGCCTATTTCCCTACCTAGAGGATAAGCTGCAGATCATATTTAACCAACAGACTATTTCTTCCTACCCCCACAAAAATTGCCTTATGTCTGTCCCATGCATTCTTGAATTACCACAATCTCCCTGGACAGGAATTCTGCCTTCTTATGGGAGATTTCAGATTGATAGACCGAATAATGGTCCATCAATCTAAGGTGGTCGGCATCAAGAGCGGACTTTCACCAGCAACGCTCTAACCTTTGCCCTGTCTCTGCATCTCCCTCAATGTCCCATCAAACCAAGGGGACTTGGGGTGAAGAGAGAGGGGGCACATATGGACTGGAGGAATACAATCCAGAGCAACTGTAACAGCTGTATTATAAGCTGACATGAGATTCTCTGGATCATTGCTTAGCACAGCATGAGGACAATAGGTCAAGAGCTGCCACTGGGCCTTGGGATTTATATCCCATAAAGGGCAGTACCTAGCCATCTCCACAGGGGTAGGCCTTCCAGAGGGTTGCAAAACTAAACCCCACGGTGCAGTGATCTGACCACCCGACTGGTTCCACCCCACATCAGAGGTTTCAATCTCTAGAAGGAAGATTAAGTCCAATGAGTGTCAAAGTTTATGTGTAGCAGTGGAAACCACCAGTGTAAGGCCAGAGATGTCATTAACTGGAGGAAGTGTTAACCAAATTGCGATAGTTCATCGTCAGCCCGGGCAGTGAAATCGCCAGAACCATCTATCTGGGTGATTCAAACACTATGTTGATGATGTAGTCCACCACTTCCTGAAGGAATCTCTTCCCATCACCAGGTGGACAGTAAATGAGAGTGATTCAAAAGCCTACACCTGCTACTACTGCACACTCAAAGGACTCAACCTCCTCAACTACCACCTTTGTGAGGCCTAGTTCGGTCTTGAAACAGACCGCATCCCCCCTACCTGTGATCCAATCTTGAGCGGTGTATCACCGAGTACCCAGCTGGAGTCATAGCCTCCAAAATGGGGCCAGAGTTATCATCCAACAAGGTCTCAGTGATGTAAGCTATGTCCATCATACCAACAAGATCAGCAATAATTGCAGTCTTATCCTTAATGGACATGGCATTGCACAACACTGCCCGAGTTGGATGAACCTCGTGGGCGGCCCAGACCATCTGCCTACCATACTCAGTAATACCATTGGGTATGGGCACCAGACATGGTGAACCATGATCTGGATTCCATTTCACCCCAGGACCCCTTCTAGAACCAACCACCCTGATACGGTGGCTCCTCGTCCATCCTCTCCTGTTGATAACTCCTCACCCTTCTCCATCTCCTATGCGTAATGCCCAGCACTCTACTGCACTGGTAAATCTCAAATTGAAAAGGGGAGAATAAAGGGTGAAGAGCATGAAGAGAAGAGGATGAATAGAGCAAAACTGTGGAAGTTAAAAACCAGCACATGCTGCAGCTATACTCAAATAATAAATACAATAAAACAAACCCAATATAAAACAATTTAACCCTTTGAGAACTGAATATGTGTGAACGTATATAGATTCTGGACATATATATACATTCACAGTCTTCTAAGGGTTAAAACACCACCCTGAACCTAGTGAACTAGATCAATTTGTACCTAAATCTAAAGACAACTGTAGACCCCTCTCATACATACATGACATATAAAAAATAAAATAAAAATGTAGGTTCTCTCACCACCCAAACAAAAAATAAATAAACAAAGCAAGTATGAGATAAAGTTTTCCTCACCCCTAGTCCTCACACAACCAGGGAAAGAGGATAATATGGCACTCTAACTGTCACAATTAATAAATTACAATCAGAAAACTAAAAATAAAGTGACATACAGAATATAATTTAAAATTAGCAAGAGTAAGAGCAAAAGAAGGAGGAAACCACTTTGGTTCTCAAAAACAGTAGCAGAAAAGGTCATAGCCAGAAGCCTGGCCTTCAGAAATAAGGGAACGCAACGCGACAAAGAAAGGGTTGCATACCAAACTTCCATAAGGGAAGCAGAGAAGGCAGAAAGGCAGGCAAAGGCCCAAACCGAGGAAACACTATCATGAACAGTAAAAGAAGGGAACAAGATTTTCTATAGATACATTAGTGAAAGGAGAAAGTCCAGAGGGGGTATTGCTATAATCAAAGGGGATAAGGGGGAGTATGTGGAGGAGGACCAATGAAAAGCATCTATCCTAAATAGATACTTATGATCAATACTTACTGAGCAGGAGGTTGAGCAGGGCCCACAGCTCAGCACCATGGACACAGGGGGAGGGAGGTGTGCACTAGTCCCTTTACAAAAGAAAGGGTCCTACAAGAGCTTGTTAAGCTAAGGGTGGACAAGGCAATGGGACCTGATGGCATACATCAAGGGTACTAATGGAGCTAAGGGTGGAACTAGCAGAGCCATTTGCAGAACTGTTTAGTAAGTCTTTCAGCACAGGAGAGGTCCCAGAAGACTGGAGAAGGACTTGGTGATCCTGCTCCACAAAAGTGGTGGCAGGGAGGAGGCAGAGAACTACAGGCCAGTCAGTCTTACCTCAGTAGTAGGCAAGATTATGAAGACAATCCTTAATAGGATAGTGCAACACCTGGAATCCATAGGAGCCCAGTATCCAAGACAGCATGCATTTACAAAAAGAAGGTCTGTGAAAACTAATCTCATAGATTTCTTTGACTGGGTAACCAGAGTGGTGGACCAAGTGGGTGCAGTCGATGTTGCCTACCTTGTCTTGGGTCAAGTGGAGCTTTTTGAAGGTTTGTTGAAAAAACTTTAATCTGTTCCAAAGTATTTACATTTTAAAGTTTCCTTTCTTACCAATGGGAAAATTTAGATCTCAGGCTCAACATAGGATTCTTGATAATGATTGTGGAATCCTATTTTGCAAATGAGTAGTCCTAAGTAAACTTACATTTCTTAAAACATACTGGTTATTTGTAAACACCAACAGATATGTTTACCTAATCAATGCTCAAGTAATTGAATTCTGGGGTTAGTTTTTCAAAATATGTCCAGAAATATGCTTATTTTATTTGCAGAATTCTTTAACTGGAAATCACAGTACTCTTTTACCATGAAACAGGATCCCTTTTCACAATTTGCAAAGTAGGGGTTTTCTTTTACTGAAAATGGTGGAAAAGGAAGCTCAGGATTCCTTTTAGCAATTTGCAAAAAAGGATTTTTTATGCAGTTGATTCCTTGTCATTTCACAGCAAAGAAACTGTTTGGAGTTTTGGGCTGACACTTTCAGGGTGCAAAGGATTGCTCCACAGGTGTGCCTTTTGGTGGGTTGGTGAAATATATTACTTGTCTGTGCAGTTTGGCAGGATTAAATTTTGCTTTGTTTCCATACAATAACATTGTTATGGAAGGTTTACCAGATGTTTCTTTGTCACTCTGCTGTGAAGAAATGGTTTGCAATTTTGTTCTGAAATGTTCAGGGTACAAAGGGCTTCACCCACCAAAATGCATGTTGCTGGTTTCATTAAAATATATTTATTTGGTGTTCATTTGCACAGCTGCAAGATTTCAAGCTACAGCCTGTGGGGTGCCTCTGGATGTTCAGCCTGGGCACACCAAAACATAACGTCAAGTTCAGCAATAAAAAAACAGAAAAGAAGTGGCGCACAAGTGGAAACCAATTTTTAAATATAGCAAAACTGTTGAGTTTATTGAGACATATACAAAGAAGACATGAGTGGACTGACCCTGACACTTTGATCACGTGGCAATTCTTCACCCTCTTTAAGCGTTGGTTTCAACTTGTATGCCACCTATTTCCTGTTTTTCACAGCTGTAAGATTTCCCTGTATTTTTAAAGGAATAACATGTAAATGCCAGGTATTTTCTTGGCTGTGCACACTACAGAATGGGAATGCAGGGCCCTCTTAGGCAAACATCTTTAGCACACTATCTCAACAATTATGCATGGATGGGAGTGCAGGCCCTCTGGGCACTGTATTCCCACACACAAATTCAGGTACCATTAAGGACGTATAGAGTGCAGGGTCTTTCAGATCCTGAATTCCCACATCAATCAATCTTTGTTTTGCCAGGTGACAAACCTTTGAGAAGAACTCATTTGCAGGGTGGAGCTGAGTAAGTTTCACATAGTCAACAATGACAATACCATTATAGTGCATGTTATACATGACAGTAACATGCAACTACAGTACATAGAAAATGTTGGAGAGATGGAGGGCTGTGCACTCCCACAGGAAAATAAAGATATAATTACAATTTCTGAACAATTATTGAACAATTATTGGTGGTGGGATGTGCAGATCCTGCAGGGCCCTACTCTCCCATGAGGCAATAAGCCTACATTTATGCTTTCTTTAAAAGTATGGAATTTCTCTGTGAAAACTTCTTTAATGCACATAAGGGTTAATGCAATAAAAATAGGGAAATTATTCTGTCTCAAAAAGTAAGGAAAGTTTCTGCAAAGAACCAATGTTAATGTACTATTAGGATTAAAGCATCAAGAGTAGGGAAATGTGACCTAGTGCTCACCCCATTGTCCTGTACTGTAGCCATCTTACCTTACTTACTCATGGAATGGGGTTAGCATTCATGTTCATTAACCCCAAGCCACACCCCTCATGCCTGTTCCAGAATGTAGGGTGGGGTGGGATCTTAGGCTTGGGAACCCTGTGGTCATGTTTCCTTAGATCTGATGCTTTAACCATAAGGTGTATTAATGCGTTTTTTTGTAGAGAATGTTTAATAACCTTCAGAGGGAGTGTGGCATTGTGTAACTTCTAAACATGTTGCTCAACATGACTTTAGTGTTCAGAAACATATAGAAACATTGAAGGAGACAGAACGTAAGGCATGTGTGGCTCAGATAGTCTGCCCCCTTTCCTACCTAACACAGTACTGCAGACCCTAGTTGATCTGCAGCCTACCTCTCTAATGTTCCATACAAGGACTAGGAGTAGTACAAGGTATGGAGCTAAGCTAGACAATGGGCATCCAATGTATAAGACTGGGTAAATAACAGAGTTGCTTCGCTGCTCTGAATGGATCAGGTGACTATGGGATATGTCAGTACATCATGGACTGTCTATCCTGTCCTTTTTAGGTAACTTTTTCAAAAGAAATTATAAATCTGAGCTTGCCAGTACTCCGTGTAATTTAAGATGGCTGGCACAGTGGAAGGTAGGGAACTGTTGTGGCCAGAGATGCCTTTTGGTGTCATGCCAGTGGATGCATGCAATATATGCAGCTCAGCTGCTGCTCAGATAGTTTGCATTCTCTCTGGGACACTCTGCACAGTTCAAAGTTGATGGGTTGCCTCCTTAGAAACATAGAAAATAGAAACATAGACATTGAGGGCAGATAAAGACTGCTTAGCCCACCCACTCTGCCCATTTACCTCCTATTGAATAAGCTGCAGATCCTAGTTAACCAACAGCCTACTTCCTCTAACCCTCCCCTCCCCACAATAATTGCCTTTTGGTTGCTCCATGCATTCTTGAATTCCCCACTGTTTTGACCCTACAACCTCTCAGGAAGGTGGTTCCATGCATCCACCACTCTCTCCTTGAAAAAATATTTCTTCATGTTGCCCCTGAGCCATCCCTCTATCTTTAAATTGTACCCCTTGTTCTTGCATACCTCTTTTCTGAAAGATGCTAACTTCTTGGACTTTGTTGATTCCTTGAGGTACTTGAAAGTTTCTGTCATGTCCCCTTTCCTCAATGGTATACATATTAAGCTCTCTTTAGTCTCTCTTCATATGGCTTCTGACGCAGACCCTGCACCAGAACTATGCAAACATCAATGCACCTTTCAACCAGCACCTGATAGCCATCTCCACTTACTCCATGGGCAATATAGACTTACAGCAGAGGAACTTTAGCACAATCCATATCTCTACCTGCTGGCCAGGAGTGCTCTGCATGGGCAGTGAGTTATTCTGTGGCTTTTGCTGGCTGTCCAATTCTGCTGAAGGCATGTTTGTAATTTCTGGATTGTGCCCTTAAACCAGCAGATGTTGAAATGATAATGTTTGCCTCAGGGTCCCTAGCATGAAAAAATCAATCATGCACATAAAATAAATAGTGTTCCCTCCTCCAATCTTTTTATTTTGAAACAGCCAGGTCTGCATTCTCAGTAGCTAGAATGCTGCCCACCAGGGTGGAGAACACTGTTTCCTTCTTGCAAATGAAGGAACTGCCATTGATGACGTGAAGTGCAGTTTCTCATCATAATGAGGAATGCGAAGTCTACTGTAAGCAATGTCTTTGCTATTCCACCTTCCCCAAGCCACTACTCCCTAATTTCAAGGTGAAGTATATTGAAATCATTGTACTTCACAACACTTTGCCTTGTTGGTGAGCTCCAAATGCAAATTTTGCAGTGATTCATGGGATTGCAGGTCACATAGGCTCTAGATTGTTCTGAACATCCTCAGTTCAGGATAGTGTATGCAGGTATCTGTAGGAGACAGTTTGTTCTGAGAGCTCTCTGTGATTCAAACCCTCTAAACTCTGTTTAAAAGCCTTTTAAGTAATTTTATTTGCTCAAACTTTAGTGTGGTGATTGCAAGAAACCCTCCTATGTTCATATCATCAAGCGTTTATTGTTTATGTGTGGATTTTGAATGTTAATGTACAACATTCAGTCTGTGTACTGATAGACAGTGGAAGTGTGCTTTGAGGGAGGGGCATATCTGTGGTGTAGTTATATTTAAGTTGTAGAAATAGGGAGTTCTTTGCTTTTTGGTTATATTTTTGTTGTATAACTGTGTTAGTGTACACACAGTAATATTTTCAGTAATTGCTGACATTTTTTGGCTGATCGTGTTGTACACCTGGTGGAGCAGTGCATAATTTCAGGTTGTTTAAAATACATGGTATATTACTGAAGTTTTCAATGTGCTTAGACAAAGTGTGTGTGTGTGTGTGTGTGTGTGTGTGTGTGTGTGTGCGCGTGTGTGGTGCATGATATCAAATCAATCAATCAATCAATCTTTATTTAGTAAGGTGAAACTCCATTGAGCAAGCTCAGTTTCAAGGAGGGCCTGGTAGCACAATAGAACATTTAGCTCAAATGGGCATAGTACAAATAATATACCTTTTATTGTGCCATAGTGTAGCTGCAGCAGTGTGAACCTGCTATCCACTGCACCCGCATGATTTTGTACTGCCATTGTGGTATACTGGTTTTGCACTAAAATATGTAATATTTAATAATTTAATAATTTAATATTTAATTTAATAATTTAATATGTAATAACTAAATATGAGGATTCTGATCATCATGGCAATGATAACGCACAATGTCACACTTCTTCCACTGCAGTTCAGGTCATGCCTTTGCCATGCAATGATTTACAGTGTGGTGAAAAAATATCGGGTGATGCTGGTGTTGATGATGAATCTGATGATGCTGATGTTGCTGTGGTTGCAACATGAAGTCCACATGCCAGCATCCAAGAAGAAGATGTGGATGATGTCAGTGACTCGTGTTGGGAACCAGAGAAAAATGAAATTCAAGGTGGCTGTGTCTGGGACTGTTTGCATTAACCCCTCCCCGTAAAATGTTGTGATTTACCCATGTCAGTTGATGGTGATGATAGCCAAGTAATAATGATAGGTAGTTGTGGTGGTCAGTTGCAGTCCAAGTGTGCCCTGCCTGAAAAATCATGTAGCACTTCTACCTAGGCTTAAAACCCAGAGTCTAATAAGCAGCATCAGGGACATGTTAACAGTAGCAGATCACAACCTCTTGTTTGGTATTTTTTGTTCAAGATGCAAATGATGAGTCAGTTGCAATTTGCCAAGTTACCTTGTGTGTGTGAGTCGCAGTAAAAGGGGAGCCTTCTGGGCACAGGGGAACAGCATACACATCTTATGAACAGGCATACAGCACTGTGGACCCAGCACAAGATGGCAGCTAATACCACAGTGGCTGCCTACACTCATCATCAACCATGATTAGTATGATAATCCCCTTCCATGACTGTAAGATCATGTAGGAAACTAAATAGTTGCAATAACGATAAAATAACAGCAGACAATTACTACAGGCATGATGAGGTGGAGGAGCATGATGATTTTGAAATCTTGACCAGTGGTGGTGAGAGCAGCAGTTTTGGAGGTGCTGGTGGTCCATGCAGTATGTATAGTGCAAATTCAAATCTTACCTTCATAGCTGAGAGGGACATCTGTGAGGATGGCACATCAACCCCTGTTCGTAAATCTGGGAAAATAACTTCATTTGTGGATTTTTCATCACCTGTGCAACTGTCTTCTAGGGCTGTACGAATACCTTTTTTCGAATATTCGGCCAAATATTTGTTATTCAGTTCCCAGATATTCATTATTCAGTATTCATTATTTGGTATTCAGCTAGCAAAAATGCCTTCTCAGAGAACTGGCATACAAGTCCTTTAAATAGCTTCAGGGAGAGTAGGATGAGCTGTTATGGCACTTTGGCTTGAAAACTGGTGTCACAGGCTGCCTTGCCCCGCCGCTGTTTCAGGAGGATGATGCAGGTGTCATGGCACTTTATTTTGTATACTGGTGCCACAGGCTGCCTTTTCCCATTGTTGTTTCTGGCAAAGTCTTCAGATGTCATGTCACTTTGGCTTGTACACTGGTGCCACTGCCACACAGGCTGTCTTGTGCTGCTAAGGCTTCAGAAGGAGGATGCAGAATCCATGGCACTTTGGCTTGTACACTGGTGCCACAGGCTGTCTTGTTGGGTACGGTTCTGTTGTGGAGGAGGATACAGATGTTGTGGCACCTTGACTTCTATATTGGTGCCTCAGGCTGTCTTGTTGGGTACGGTTCTATTGTGGAGGAGGATGCAGATGGAGCACCTTTGCTTGTACACTGGACCACAGGCTGTGTTGTGCTGCTGATCCTTTGGGAGGAAGATGCAGATGTCATGGCACTTTGTCTTGTACACTGGTGCCACAGGTTGTCTTGTTGGGTATGGTTCTGTTATGGGAGAGGATACTGATGCTGTGGCACCTTGGCTTGTACACTGGTGCACAGGCTGTCTTGTTGGGTGCAGCTCTGTTGTGGAGGAGAATGCATATGTGTGTCAACCTTGGCTCATACACCGGTGCCACAAGCCGTGTTGTACTGCTGATGCTTCAGGAGGAAGTTGCAGATGTCACAGCACTTTGGCTTGTACACAAGTACCACTGCCACAGGCTATCTTGTGCTGCTGATGCTTCAGGAGGAGGATTCAGATGTCATGTCACTTTGTCTTGTACACTGGTGCAGGAGGGTAGGATACCATGTCCCACTGCTGTTTGTGCAGGAGGATGCACAGAAAAATAGTTCATCATGGGCATTCTGTTCAGTTTCCCATAGGAGTTAACTGCATAAGAAGACATAATTGTAATTTATTGTACTTGGGTGAAGAAAACAATGTGTACTAGAAGAATAACATATGCCACACCCATAAATAATTGTGGTCTTTAAGAAAACCAATGAATAAAACATAATTATGCCCATTGGACAACAGTATAACTTCAATAGGCTTAACTCAGTCAATACTGGTATTTAACTGACAATCTACATATGGGCACACTCCTCTTAGTGGGATTGGGCATTGTAGGAAACACACCACCGATCATTAACTAACTCCTTCCTTAAAAAAACTAATAAAAATGTAATTATGCCCATAGAACACAATAACTTTACTACATGAGGCTAACATACAAATTCAAATCTTACCTTCGTAGCTGAGAGGGACGTCTGTGAGGATGGCACTCTTGCATGACACCCATTCTACCCATGATGTGTGGCCACAGAGATGGCTTTTAATGAATGCTACCTGTTGGGGACACATAATGACAGTGCTTTCAAATGGTCTGTACACATCCATGAAGTCTCCCTTCTCATATGGTGATCAGATGATTCAAAATCAATGGTCACTGGTCAGACAGCTCTATTTCTTCCTCTCTTTTTAATGTATTGCTTTTTATTTTTTCTCTCATCCCCTGCCTATGTGCCTTCATGTGACATGCACATGGGAGACATGTGCATGCATGCCTTGTGGGACACCCCCACCATTCCAGTCACAAGGTTCCACCTACGCTCATTGCTGGGCCTTCACACAGCTATGGCAGGACTACAGATGGGTGCCCCCCGACCTGGAAGAGGAGAGTGGGTGCTCATTTCTACTCCCACCCCCCCCACAGCCCAGCACCCTGTGGCAACCAGAAGTCATTCCCAAACTCTTGTCACCTGTGCAGCATGAGGTAAGGTGGTCAGCACCTCAACCCTCACTGATGCTGGGCCAGCCTACACTGTTTTATTTCACTAATTCTCACACAAATACCACCAAATGGAAAGAAAACAATGAAATGTGAATACTTATCTTCACAAGTCATATACACACTGGGCTGGATATTCAAATTGGTTGTGCCATGCGCAATAGGGTTGCAGTCCCATATTGCGCCATTCTGCGATATTCAGCAGGAGGCAGTTGTGCCCCCCAAGTCATGCTGAGCAACAGCACAATGCTAATGAAGGCATGCTCAACCGAAGGGGGAGGAACCATGCATAAAATGCACAGCCCGATATTCTGCCGAGCTGTGCAGAGTTGTGCAGGTGCAACCCCCAACCTGCACCTGCACAACCTTGAGCCCCCCCAGTCGGGAGGGGGTTCTGTTTTGCCCACGATTGGGTCAGTGGGGGGGTGTAATACTGTTATGCCCATCATTGGACCAGTGAGGGGGAGAGATTTACTTCATGCCTGTGATCGTGCTGCAGATGGCGTCAGTCCCCAATGGCTGCTGCCTGGCAGGGCCCCAGGTGCAAGGAATCGGTGCACCTGCATGCTAATGGCTCAAACATTGTTTTGATAAAGTTCTTTGCCTGCTTCTTCTGTGTTTCTTTATATTTCCTGAATGCTATCCTTTTCTCCTTAACCTTTGCTGCCACCTCTTTTGAGAACCATAATTTTTTTTCCTTCGTTGTGTTTTATTGATCTGCTTTACACAAAGACTTGTTGCCTCTGTGATGGCTGTTTTGATCACTCCCCATTGTTCCTTCACCCCTCTTTCTTGACTGTTTGCTAGTGCTTTTCTGAGGCACTCTCCCATTTTCCCAAAGTCAGTCCTCCTAAAGTCCAATACTCTTGCTTTTGTATGGCTTGATTGTATGGCTGTGTGTATTGTGAACCACACTGTTTGGGGGTCACTTGTTCCCAAATGGCTACCCACCTCTAAATCTGAGATTCTTTCTCTGTCCCCATTTGATAGTACCAGGTCTAAGATTGCTCCCTCCTGGGTGGATTCCAATACTAGCTGTCTGAGGCATGCCCCTGTAGGGCATCAAGAATGACCCTACTCTTGGATGTGCCTGCAGCAAAGGTGCTTCAGTTAACATCTGGCATATTCAGGTCCCCCATCAACAATATCTCCCCTTTTTTGCCATTCTAAGGAAGCCTTCTATCATTTCATTTTCCAGTCCTTCCCCTGACATGGGGATCTGTATACAACCCCTGTGCGGATTGTGGTGCCATTTCCTGTCTCCTGAGTGACCCAGAGTGCCTCATCTACTCCCTGTTTACTCTTTAGTTCTATTGCTTTGATTCCTTCCTTTACACAGAGAGCTACTCCTCCTCCTCTTTTACCCTCCCCATCCCTCCTGTAGATTGTGTATCCTGGTATGTTGACATCCCAGTCATAGTTCTCTGTGTACCATGTTTCTGTGACTGCCACAGTATCCAGGCAACCCTCTTCCATCAAGACCACTAGTTCAGGGAGCTTGTTACACAGACTACAGGCATTGGTACTCATCACCCTCCACTTTTTGATAGCCTTGCCCCTTTTAGCCCCTTTCCTGTCCTTACTGCCTTTGTGTCTTTTTATATTTACCTCTGTCCTGCTCCCTAATAACTTCACTACCTTGGTGTTTACCTCAGTAATTCCATGTTTTGTGGTGGGAGGCTGGTATTTCCTGCTGCTTTTCAGTGCCTCCCTTGGCTGGTTTAAATGCTTGCCAATGAAGCATTTAAACCTCACCTAGGATCCTGGTTCCCTCCTGGACAGATGCAGACCATCGCACCAGTATAGGTCTGTGTCCCTCCAGGTGGCTCCCCAGTCCCCAATGAAGCCAAAACCCTGAGCTCCACACCAGTTTTTCAACCACTCATTGAATTCCCTGGTGAGGAGTGCCCTAGTATGACCCTTGCCATAGACAGGCAGCACCTCCGAGAAGGTTAACATATGCGCTACTTGTCTAAGGCCCCTCCCCAACTCTACAAACTCCTCTTGCACTGATCTGATCCCATTCCTAGCCAGGTCATTTGTCCCTAGGTGGACAGACATCCAGCTCCCTCCTCATGCAGCTGCTCCCATGATCCTGAGGATTTGCTTCTTGTCCCTCAAGCCATGGCACCAGGAAGGCACCCTTACCTCCTCTACCCTTCCTCATTTCTGTGCCCCTAATGATTGGGTCCCCACCAGAAGTTGTTTCCTTCCCTGTGAGGTCCCATGCCACCCTCATGTGGGTCTCCTTTGTGAAGGTTCACAGCATCCTCCTTAGTCTCCACTACAGGTGCCTCCATAGAGGAACCACTATCCACCAGAAGAGTGAATGAATTGTGGAGAGGTACAGCAGGAGGATGCAACTCTGTTCCGCCACCCTCTCCTCCCTGAGCCCACCTGGTCCAGTCTCTCCTCTTTCTTGGCAACCTCTGAGGTACTGGCATTGGCCCTGGTGGTCCCTGGGTGGGGAGGAGGTTTCCTGAATCCTAGCCAGGTCAGCCTGGAGATGGGCAACCTCTTCTCTCAGACCAGAGGTGCCTACAAATAAGGCAACATTGCAGCCTCAGAATGTCTCCTGGAACACTGCCGCCCCACAGCCATTGCACTGCACCACTCCTATCATGTCTTATTTTGTGTCCCTCTCCTGTTTCTCTGTATGCTTACTCTCTCCACTCCTTACAACTCTCACCCTTCCTGTTCTGGGACAGCAACGCTCACCTTCTTTAGTAGCCTCCTTCTTCCTTGCTCAATGTCAGACCACCAGCAGCTGGGGGAGGTGAGCTACTTTTTTCCTTTAGGGTTGACAAAACCAATGTTTCTCTATGATCCTTCCCTTCCTACTGCCAAACAGGAAGTTCCTGTTGACAGTCAGATCCAGTGGCTATAAAAGTAGAACTGGCTTAGGGTGGTATGGACGGCAATTAGTAAGAAAAAAGGCTAGCAACAGGAAGTTGTAATTTGAGTCACCTGCTTTTATAGTGTCTAAGCCACACCCCCAATTAAGCTCTCTTTCCTCCTACTGGTTTAGCAAAGTCAGCTGATACAATACTCTTCTCAGCACAGAACACACACTGACTTTCATTCTTTTCCTCTCTTTTTTAACCCTAAATAAGACCCTTTCTACTTCTAATAAAGTATCTGCCTACTTAATCTCAACAGACACTGACTCCTGCTGAGATATAAGTTTTAAATTAATAAGAAAATGTAGCTTTTTTAGTTAGCTGCTTTCTGGAGGTTTAACACCTTGCTTGCTCTGCTGACCATGCTTATGCTCACTTTGCTCAGTACTCCTAGCACCTTTCCTCAATTTTTCTGCAGACTCTGCAGCTCTTAGGTTATTACTAGTCAGATATGAGGCATATTCTGACTCATCCCCAAAGTCACTCATGTGGGTGTCTGTGTGTCATTGCCAGATGCTGATGATGATGGTAGCTCACTAGGGACTGGAATATATTCAGAGCCAGAATACTCTTCTACAAACTCTGCATCCTGCTCATGTAATACATCATCAACCACCTGAGCAGCATGACTTCTGTGTTCGGATTGCATCCCAGAGGTAGAGGTACGAGTTGTCACAGGCATTGAGGAAATATCTGTTTTTGCAGAATCCAGGGTCATGGCAGTAGCCACATTTACAGTGACTGCACTGGTAGTGGTTACAGTACTAGTAGCCATGGGTTCAACATTGTCACTGGAGGCACTTGCTGAAACAGTGGTGCTGGTGGCTATAGTGGGGGACAGAGTTACAGTGACAGGGACATAAAAAGTGGTACAGATGGCACTGGTGGCACTGGCTGATGTGCTTGTGCTACAGGTAGTCATAGGGGCTGGCTGTATGCTAGTGGTGGGAAGGTGAAACATCAACAATAGTGGCAGAAGCTACAGGGTAACTCAGGACACTGACTGTGGCTGCTTCTTCCTCACTTGGAGCTCTGCTCAGCTGTGAGAATCCTCCTACTACTGCCATAGAAGGCTGGGGCAGAAAATGGGTGACTGCTACTGGTGGTGGTGAGAGTGCTATCAATTAGGTTACTACTGCCAGAGCTTCTTTCTCCCCAATGTACTGTGAGTTTACCACCTTGCTGGGTGAAAAATATTTTCGGATGCCAAATTTGTCCAGATGAGCGATGCAGTACCTTCTGATTCGGTATCACTGCTGCTTGCCGTGCTTGGCACAGGCAGGGCTGTGGACTTCCTGGGGCAAGACCAAGTCCTTTATGAGTTTGCTCATCACCAGACGTGATAAATGATACTGCTGCTGGTTAATGTTACAATCAGTAGAAGTACTATGATTAATTAACGACACAGGCAAATATTTGTATTTATGTTATGGTATGCAACTATGTGTAACTCTGGGGATAATATATGCAACTTGCAAATAAGCCCACAACAGAACCGTACCCAACAGGCCCAACACATACACAATTCACTGTGCCACAAGTGACAGACTGAAAGACCCTGGAAGAAACTGATGGACAGATGTGTGACTCACTCTGCACTTACACTCAGATGCAGTGGGGAGGGGAGGGTAGTCTAGGTGTCAAAATGTTTTTCTAAACAAAATCAGGTTGTCATCAATTTTCAGTTACATCACATGCAGCAGCCTGTCACACTCACACTACTATATTATGTGTGGATTGGAATGTTAACCACTAGGGTTGGGGGAACCACTAAGCGGTGATGCTTACCAAACAAAACAATCCTCTGTGAACGACTGTTACTGAACCCAGAAACAGTTCCCCAAATTATATATATCTTTTCTAAATACTATAATTCTGTCACACTGAACAGAAAACTTAAGCCCGACTTTACTGAGCAAAAAAAGGGCATTTTTCTGACACAAAATAAATCTCTTTGAATTAAAAAAATTTACACATTGTAAGAGCAGACAGATGTGTGACTCGCTCTGTGCTTGCTGCACACAGACACAGTGGGGTGGGGGAGACTCGGTGTCAGACTAATTTCTTTTTCTAAGCAAAATCAGATTGTCATGAATTTTCAGTTGCATTGCAGGCAGCAGTCTGTCACAGTCACACTACTATATTTTTGTTTGTGGTTCAAACTCTAAGACTGCAGGTGTGCACTGGGGGCCACTAAGCACCAAAGCAGCAATGCTGCTTAGCAAACAACCCTCTGTGAACAACTGTTATGGAGCCCAGAAAAACTTCCCCCAAATTATATATATTTTACAATATTATATTAACTTTACTGATTTCACCTAGATTTGGTGTGATCTGGAACTTTGAAGTAAACCCAAAGGGAGAGAGACTACGCACAATATGCACTTGCTGTGGCAGCAATTACTGTTGAAAACCTATCTGAATTACTGTTTACTGAGCCCAGAAACAGTTACCCTAGATTATTATATTATGCTATATAATTCTGTCACACGAAACAGAACAATAAAGCCTGAACTTTACTGATAGCAACAACAAAAGACTCTAGTGCCACAAAATAAAAATATTTAAACCAGACCAAATCACACACTACAGCAGTGTGGAATGGATGAATGCAGTGGTGGAGCGGATGCGACACAAACAGTCTTCTGTTACTCCTAGACTAGGTTGCTACTTCCTGTGTAACTTAGCAAACACATAAAAAATCAGTCCACAAAAAGTTTCTCTGAAACTTAAGGATCACACTGCAGGAAAAAAGCTAGTTCAAAACAAGATTCTGCAGTTTGAGAAGCTGTGGCACTGAAGCATGATCTGTCCTCTGAGAGTGCTGTCTCACAGTGAGATCACATGATTTACAGAGCTGAGAAGCCTCTGATTGGCCAAGAAGGAAGCTCTGCAAAACTAGGAAATCTTGTTCCCCCAATACCTTTCCCAAATACCGAATAGTCAGGTATTCAGAATGGCTGTCCAAACATTCGGAACGGCAACGATTTGTGGTATTCTGGAAATAATATTCAAGGTGTGCACAGCCCTACCGTCTTCATCACATATCCATACTCCACCCCCTGCTATTCACAGGGCAGAACCATTTGTCATTATACCCCATGTAAAACATTTAGTTCAGCCCACGTTACAGAGTGTTTTTGCACACAAGCTGAAGAACCTCCCAACCATACAGTGTCACGTGAACTTAATGCTGCTGTAGCTGAAATGCTGGCAGTTGATCTTTGCCCTTCTCCTGGAGAATTCTTGGTTCTGGCAGTTTGCAGCATGTGCCTGTCCAAAATGGAAAGTCCCATCCAGGACTTGCTTTTCCACCCGTGCTGTCCCTGATTTCTACCGTACTGTGCCCAACTCTGTGAGACATGCCCTTCAACATTCCTCCTCTCCATTCATCCATTTAAGTATGGATATGTGGACAAGTGGAAAAACAGTGGGGAGTTCATATTTGTGTATAACTGCACATTGGGCGCAGGTGCCTGGTGTTGCTTGTGCTGTTGGTTGTGTGAATAATCAGTTTAGTAAAGTGGGGTGTCATGGTAGCAGTCTTCCAGGAATCCGATAGCATGCAACGATTCCTATGCACAATGTGACCTGTTCACACACTGGTAAAAACATGCTGAACTTGATACTGACTGAAACTGACAAATGGCTGAACCCCCTGTCCCTGAGAGCTGAGTTCATACCAAGTTACAATGGGTCAAATGTTGTTCCATACATCATGAATGGTGGCTTTGTTCATGTTCCATGCATGGCTTACTGTTTAAATCCTGTGGTGCAAAAGTTTCTGCATCACTCTGATATAATGAAAATGCTGACAATTGCACACCATATCTGTTCTCATTTTCATACTCTGCAAGGCCCGTGTCCTACTATGGCAGCTGCAGCTCCAAAACAGCCTCCCACTGCACCACTTGAAGCTGGAAGTTGTCACCTCATGGAACTCCACTTTATACATGGCAGAGAGGTTGTATGAGCAATTCAAAGCCATCTCAGAATATCTTGTAATGTACACTAGCCATGACAGTTCTGAGGTCTCCACGTCTATGATGACTGAATCAGTGGTGCCCCATGGACTCTGTAATAACAATTTTGAGGTCTGTTGAACATACTACACAGGCAGTGGGTGGCACGTCTGCCTCCATTAGCCAATCAATTCCACTGCTGTGGGTGCTAAGTCAGATATTGGTGAATGTACAGCATAGCCCTAATGTTGCTGGAAACAGTGCTAGCAGTGTGTTGCTGAAACAAATGCTGATAGAATTTGACCAGAATTATCACATCTTGAGCATTCGGTGTAGTGACAACTTTGCAATAGCAACAATGCTGGACCCAAGATACAAAAACATGGAATTGCCTCAGTGCTGGAGGATGGGCTTGAACAGGTAAAAAATGTCAGTGGGCAACTGGTGCTCTTGGTTCATGGGGCACAGAAGTCATGTGCCTAGGTCAGCAAATCTCAGCAGCAAAATCAGGCTGAAGGTGAACCTGGAGTATATCCTGTAAGACAGAGGGTACTGCAGTTCCAGGTGGTCTGTCATCAAAACCGGCTGGCGTTAACCCTCTTTGGGATACTTTGTCCCAAGTGGGGACTTGTGACATAAATGATTCCAGAGAACAGGATGATGCATTAACCACTGGACTTAGTGAAGCACCGCAAATGGTTGAGTCATATTTGTCTGAAAACAAGCATCTGTCAATAACTGCTAACCTTATTTTATACTGGAGTGGAAAGGTCAGTGAATGACCAGAGCTGACTGCAGTAGTACTGAAGTACCTGACATGCCCACCCTCCACTGTAAGTGTCGAGAGGGTATTCAGCTCAGCAGGTGCAATAGTTCAGGATCCTTGTACAAACCTCTCTCCTGCAAATGTCAGTTTGCTGACATTCATAAAAATGAATGAGAGGCACATACCAGCTCAGACTGCAACCTCAGTATTCATACACCAGCCTAGTCATGGGGGTTTTGCTGATGTAGAAATGGACCATCTGGTGGCACTGGCTAGGGCAGCATGAAACGGTCTACCGCTGGTGTAGATGATGACACAATGGAGAAGGAATTTCCCAGTGGTCAGAATTCAGACATAGATGACTGTGCAGGCAGCTCTTTATGAGGATGATGATGAGGTTAATGTTGGCAAGTTTTAACTGAAGTTGTTAAAAGGCTGTCACATTTGTTGTATGATACATGTTTTCCTTTTCATAAGTTAAATCAGTGTCCCACTCAGAGTGACTCAAATTCCATATGTCATGTCACATTTGTAACACAGAGCACAATATATCCTTGCCCTGGACCTCCACCAAAAGGCTGCTGTTTTTCACTGCAACCCCCACCAGATGCAGCAAGATGTGAGAGGGAATGTCATCTTGTGCTTCAGCTATGACCACCACCACCCACAACCACCATTCTGATGATGTTTTTCATTACATGTCTTGACCATGCCAAGGCAGAGGGAGTCAAACAGGAGACCACATCCATCAGCCACAGGCACATGACTTCTTACTACGAATACTATAAAGTGAGTATGTGTACTGATGTTTATCATGCTATTCAACCTCCTTTAGCTGTGTGTTTTGTTTCCTGTTGCTTTTCTGATCGATCTGCAATGGTCAAACAAATACGATCCACATATTTTGTTTTTTACAAGTTAACAAATGATTCTCTTTCACTGAAGGTCTGTATCAATGGTAGAGCATTACTGTGTACAGCAACCTAAGGGACATCCATTTCCATACTGTTAAGTATATCAATTTTTATTTAATCTATTCCTTTTTTATAAGAGTGCAAAAATCCAACCGATGATTCAGAAAGTAGGTGACATGTATGTCACAAAATATTTGCCAACACATCATGTACTGTATTCCAAACTGTAGCAGCAGCCATGCCAGTGTTGAAAAAGTTTGACCTAGGCTGAGTGACCTGACAAGATGTGGTTTTAAATGTAAGTTGAGTTAAGACACTGGGACACTGGCACAGTCTATTTCTTACAGCCTGGTACTAAATGTAATTGTTATCTGATGATTTGTTGTTCTTGTGGCTTCACAACTTGCTATCGGTGTTAATCCATATACGTGGTGGAACAGCCACGGCTTAAACATAATGTGTTATTGCTGCAATCAACTGTTGTAATAAGTCCTTCATTTCTTTTGTTAGGAAATTTCAAGATGCTTTGTTGTGTCATAGTTGCCTTATTGAACTCAACATCATACCCCCTCAAGCCGGAGACATGCCAGAAGTAGAAGTCGTATGAATCGAAGATGACTGTGACTATCATTACTGGACTGGAGAAGGATGCAGTTAAAATCTGTGAAGAAGTAACCAAACAATAAACCATTAATAAGACCTACTAGCAAATATGATAACCCCCCCCCCAAAAAAACATACTTACCTTCATTGGCTTGAGAGTACTCCATTTCCAATTTCAGCATCACAATTTCTCAAGCACGGGAATGTGCACACCAACAGTATGTGACCAGTGACAAAAAACAATATAATGAGTACATGTATATTTATTTCAACACCCCCAAGAAAATATAAATACTTGTATATATCAACTCACCAAGGCTACTATTGGTGTATGCACAAAGAACACCCTTCCTGTTGAGGTGATCACAGCACACTTTGGGTAACCAACAATTCTCTCAGTGTCATCATTTGTGATGGTACACTGAATGGTCATTCATGTTATCCCTCCCTTCATACGATTTGGCAAGACACTGCGCATCATCACATCATCATCACAATAAGGTTAATCCAGTTTTACTATGCCACAGCAATATCGGCTCATGGAGACATCCCAAGCAAGAGCCACAGTGCCCAGTGTCAGCACTACAGTGTCTAAGATGCCTTCATGTTTGTATCAGGAGGCTGTGACCTCTGAACCTCCCTATGGGGGCTCCACCACATACACTGATCTCTAGGATTCCAAATCTGAGTCAGAACTGGAATGGGAGACACCCTGTGAGTCAGTCTCAGGGACTAGGTGATCCATCACTGCGTTGTGTGGGCTTTGCCCAAATCCTGTCACTGTGATGGTCTTCATGATGGTGAGTCACTGCAGCGATGGTATACCAGTTAATACACAGCAGCATTACATGTAATTGCAACTGAAGCAACATTTCTTGTAATGCTCCCATTTCACTTTGTCAGCACCGAGACATTTTCTGGATACAAGAGAGTTGCATTTTTGGGATGCACAAAAATCCTGGTGACTGTGTGTCAACACTGCCCACATGACTGAGTGTGCCATTAATTCTGGGACACTTTGTATTTGGCGTAATGTTCCCATTTCACTTCAACAGCACCGGAGAATTTTCTGGACACAAAACAGTTGCATTTTGGGATGCACAAAAATTCTGGGTACTGCATGTTGTGAGCACATAATGTCATAAGTTATAAATTAATGTCTATTTAAAAAATAAATATTTTGGATCCTCAATAATGTTTATTTTCTGTTGTGAAGTGTTTGTCAAAAAGGAGAACTGAGCAGTGCAAGTATACAGTGCTAAACATCATGTGTGCACTCAGTGTTCTTTCCTGTGTGTGCAGGCACAGTCCAGCTTCATGCAAACCTACAGTATATATGATGTGACTTGTTGCAGTATAAAGAATAATGATACAAATATAAAAGTATATTTTATTTGTACCATCAGCAACAGTGGAGTAAGTGATATGATATTATTTCAGAGGTCTCAGGCCACTGTGCATCTCAGTCACCGCAGTGCACACAGAACTTTGCGGAGACAATAGCACACAAAAAATCATGCTTTTCAACAAACAATATCCAACAGACATGAAATATTGCACCAAAATATGTTATGGTGTACAGACATTTTAAAGTCAGAATATATAACAGGTCCTACAGTCCACTGCCACCACACTGTGCAACCACTGGTGCCCTGTTGTGTTATGTGGTGTACATCAATTTGCAAAAGCTGACACTGCCAGTCTAAACTAGAAAGACATCACTTATTCCAGAACAAAAAATGAAAAGAAGAACTGCGGTAGCACAGTATGTTGACACTTGGTAGTGAGTGAACTGGAACTTATATATTTTGTGACTTTACAGTGTCTGTACACCATCCATCAAATATGTTGGGTGCCTCACCATCCCCAATACTTCATGTCTGTTGGGTACTTTTTTTGAAAAGCAGGATTTTTGTTTTCTATATGATTTTCTAAAAGTTATGTGTGCACTGTGTGACTAAGTTGCACTCTGGCCACAGACCTCCGAAAAAATAATCACTTAGTCTGCTGATGATGATGGTACCAATAAAATATATCTTACATATTCTTATCTTCATCATTTATACCATAAGCACTGCAAAAAGTCAGCATATATGTGTTTGCAAGAAGCTGGACAATGTTTGCAGTCCACACACAAGAAAGAACACTGGCTGCACACATTCAGTTTAGCACATTATACTCACACTGCTCAGTTCTGCTTTTCCACAGTATCTCCACAACAGAAAGTAAACATTACTGAGGCACCAGAAATACATCAGAGTAGACATTCTTAACTAGTATTATAACACAGTTGGGGGGGTTGAGATATAAAGCTAATGTGGGATCCCCTGCTGGTCCAACAACAGATGGGGCATCAACACAATCTGCAATTGGTGTCACTCTTTGTGCTCCAACTGCTGCTGGACAGCACTCACCCTCTTGTTCTCTTCTTCTGCAGCCCACAAAACAGCAAGGGTGGCCTGAGTTGCAGGCAGTGCTTGGTCCGCTGGTGTTAGTGCAGCTGGTGGTGGTGGTGAGGGTGGCAGAGCAGCTGCTGCTCTGGCCCTCCTCTTGCTGTGGCAATGCACAGCAGCACCCTCTGCCACTGCCACAGAAGGGCCAGCAGGTACAAGCCTGGTCTGTCCTATGGCAGCCTGCCACTCCACCATGTGGTGATTAACCATGTGGGTGCGCTGGCCCCCAGTCCCCAGGTGTGTCTCCCAGGGACCACGGCACTCCTCAACACCACAAATGTGGCACCATACCAGGCTGCTGTCCCTCCCAACACAATCAATGAACTCCCAAACTGGAGAGATGAGGGGTGACCAGACACAGGAAGGCCAGATGCACTGGCAGCAGCATGGTCATGGCAGTGCTCAACCTCTGGCATGACTTGCTCTGGAGGCCATGCTGTTAGAGCTGCTGCTGCTGCTGGTGGACTTGGTGGTGTTGGTGGTGGTGTTGCTGCTACTTCTTGGGGGACCCAAGATTTTGATTGGTTTAAACAGCACCCAGCCATGCCCCTCACAGGTACGCACTTCTCCCCTGTCAACCATGCTGCCATGCAGTCCCACTGCCCCCAGCACCATCCCAGACATTCTCTGACTTTCACCCTGTCCCTGGTCCATTTCTACAACTTGAGGACTCAAACTCGACTTCCCTCCCTCCTCTGTCTGAGCAACAATGAGTTGACAATCAACAATGATAACATGAAACACCTACACACACAACACAGGAACAGACACACACACACACTAACAAAAACTTATAAAAGTAAAACACAATGACATCACAATCACAGAAAGAAAGACATGAACTACAAAAGAGTACAAAAACATTAAATAACAATAAAGCTTTGAAAAAAGCTGTTGGGTGGGTTTTATATGATCTCTGGATTTTCTGTTCCTCCTAACTGCTTTACAGACAAACTGACTCCTCTCTCTACGTCTGCAAAAGAGAAAGTGAAAGCATCTGCTTGCATGAGTCACTTCCTTCCTGCCTGGCTAAAGCAAGTGACTTACAGTACTGTAAAACATGTGATGAGTGGGGGCTGCCTATATTGTTGTCACTTCACCTTACTTAATGTTAAGGTGGAATGACAATGCAAAGTCATAATTACAATGCTAAGTGAGCCTTTCATGTTTGCCACTTTGCATAGCCTCTCCCCTTCTTGCCTTTACCTCCTAGTGTTCTTTGTGTAATATATCACTTAGTCAGATTATGTCAACCAGTTACTGTCTAATATCCTGTACTGTATAAACTATTTTATGTTTACTGTCTGTAATCATGTAACCAGCCTGATAATAATTGTCTGTACTTCTGATGTGGAACCTTTTGTAAAACAGCCTTGGCTCAAAAGTATCTTGTAATCCTAGACATAAATAAATAAAATAAATAAAAACATGAACTGCCCACTTAGTGCTCACTTCACTGGTGAAATTTAAATCACTGCATCTCTAGCTCCAAGTGGCAGTAGAGACAATGTAGTTGCCATAAAATGTTTATGAGCCCACGAAGCTCAATATGATCTCATGCCATTGTGCCAACAAAGGCCAGTGTTGTTGCTAACTCACAAAGACCCTAAATCAATATACCAATGGGTGCAGTATATCAACAAAGTAGTTGTGAGGCAGGAAATCATGCAGCTTCTATAACAATATACAATTTGGTGTGTAGCGGCTGTGTCATTCCATGTCTTGCAACCACTATAGCACTGCACTCTCCATTTGATTGTATAGGATGTTTGTGAGTTAGACAGTGGCTGACAGAAGTGAGACTGTGCCACTCTTTGCCAGCTCTAGTTCAGTTATCATCTCCAAGGTGGGTAGGAAGGGAAGCAGTTCTACATGGTTTGGGGACAAGGTGCATTGTTTTCTTATTGATTGGGCCTGGAGGGTAACATGGGTGCATTATGGACTGGGGAAGAGGAGTTATTTATATCTATTGTGGCAGGGGAGAAGTATTAGTTCAATGTGTGATACATAGCTCAGTGCTTGTGATATGTAAGAGCTGAATAAAATATAGTTAGTGCTTTAGATAAATTTAAACTGGGTGGTACACTGGTTAATGTTTGTAGTATGCAGGGACTCAGTACTGTGGTTGGTGATTACATATATTAAGATGGAATGGTACATGGTCAGTGCTTGAGTACATATGAACTGGATGAAATGGTTGAAGCTTAGATACATTTGAGCTGGATGAGATTTAGTTAATGTAAGGACTTAATCTTTTGTTCTATCTGTATATCCCACCTTTGGCAGGATGCTAGGTAAGGGTAGGAGTGAAGGCCCAAAAAGAAATGTAATAATCAATGCGATTGACTCCATTAACTCCAGAGAGTTTTATCAGTAGCTTACAGAGGGGAAAACCCTTAGGGAACCTCTGATGACCCATGGCTACTAACCTGACTATCCTCAGGAATACTAAAAGGAAAGTAATCCTAAAACAGGCAAGTAATGATATATAGTTTTGTGACTAGATCCAGAGTTTTAGTTGAAGATGCATATCCTGAGTTTGATTGCAAGCAGGTAATCCTGGAAGCTGAAGTACTGGCGAGTGATAGTTCACCATGGAGTGACATTAGCTTAAGATGTTAGCAAATCTATGTCCTTAATATCTATAGGTGTAGAAGGCAAGGAGTTGTGCATGTTCAGCCAGTTTTGCTAGTGACTATTCACAGAATCACATCTTGGAGGGGATAGTATGATGGTCAATTCTGAAGTGCAATGAAGAAAGAAATCAGTTCTAGAATATGTAATGAAGTATGGTGAACAAACACCTATGCCTTCCTTTCAGATCAGAGCTGGAGAAAATGGTGGGTTCCACATGATCTGAAATGCAGAGTTCCAGTAGAAATGGTTCCAGGCCCCCTTGCATGGCAAAGCAGGAATGCAGTGCTCAGGCAGCCAGGCCCCATGCTGGTGGAGCAGATAGTAACTTCCATGCCCACTTGAGGGGTGAAGCAGGAATGTGTAGAGCAAGCTGATAGGCCCCTTTTGAGGGTAAAGGAGTAAATTGAGCAAGTAGCCATGCCCTCATGGGGCAAAGCAGGGGACATGGTGGAACCCATGTGGCCTGCCACTGCTTGGATTCCAGTAGAGATGGATATACCCCCATGTGGGTTGGCCTAGAGGAGACAAAATGCAGATAAGCATGCAGCCAGGTCCTATATGGTGAAGCCAAACATGGCCCCACATGGTCTACCAGTGCATAGGTTACAGAGAAATTAAATGAGTGAGCAAATGCTGGCACCCCTCCCCCCGGCAGGGTAAAACAGCAATTTAAAAAAGTTATCCCAGGATAACACTAAGACCATAGGCCAGAGTTGTAGGCCATTGTGGTGGAGACTCATATAATGATGGATGCCCTTTGACACTGTCAAGAGGGAAGAGGAGGAGGATCAGCAAAGTTTTCCTTTTTGGGGAGTGGAGCTAGGTACAGTCCACTGAGAAGATAAGACAACTATCTACACACAGTAATGTATGAAGGCAGATGAAGGGTAGACTTCCTCATTATCCCAGGGCACATCTGGAAATGAGCTGTTTATTGCTCATGTTGTCTTTCCTGGTAAAACATTGTTCCAAATAAAAAACTAAGTTAGATTTCCAAATCCTGTTGTTTAATTTGATGATGAGCAGAAGGTCAATGCTGAAGCTGAGTTCCAGCAGATGGAGAGATCCAGCTAGGCATGATGGTTAATCCGTGAATTGAGGGAGCTATGAGTAGAATGGCAGTAAAGTGTACATAGACAGAAGTATGGTTGAAGATGATTGCCAACAGGAATATATATGAGGATGTAGAAGTCTTGGATGATGAAATGGTCCGCAGGGAGCAGTGAAGAGCTAGTAGTCTATACGAAAGGAAAACTTGCCTGAAGCTGGAATTTCACTAGTGGGTATGAATGTCCAAAGATGGGACCACTGGGGGGTCCATTGTTGCATTAGTGAGTGTTGAAGATTGAAGTCTTCTAAGTCCCATGGAGGCTGAGACTAAACAAGAGATTCCATGCAGAAGCATAATTTGATTATGTAGTGTTGGATGAAAGTGCAAAAATTAGTTTTGTGCATGTTTTGAATAATTATCCCAGTTTCACAAATGTTTTGGCAATGTTTTGAACTTGAGCACAGTGAAATATGTTTAAAACCACACTTTTTAGGGCTGTGGGCAGAGTCTACAGCTGTTTTGGGATTACTTTGTACAGTGTACTCCAAGTAAGCCATTCCCTGATTCCACGGACGATCAGTTTGCATAGTCGAAAACCATGAGCCAAAACCTCAGTGCATACATACTGTACCAATGCTATTACTACCTGTTAAAGTGGATGTTACCCACCGTGTGCAGCGGACAGAAAGTGACATCTAGCAGACCAACATTGCTCTTTGAAATGAGGTGTTAAGTGTCACAAATGCACTCAGTAGAAAGTCAGGCCTTCTGCCCTACAGTGCCAACACCATCGCAGTATTGTGAACAGGTAACAGGGTAACCTTCTGTCTGCTTGTGGGTCCAATCACCTTTAGTCTCAAGTTCTGGGGGATTCAAACTGTGAACCATATGCTAGCATACCCAAATGTACCGCTCAGATAATTCTGCTCTTTGGGGATGCCAGATATTCTCTCCTAAGGGCACCTTACCATGTATCCAAAATGAACCCTTAAAACTCTATGAAAGACCTTTGGTATATTCATACCTTTTCCCAGTTTGGTAACACCATTCAAGCTTCTGAACATTTTTGTCAAAAATCTTAACCCTCAATACATCACATGCAAAAGAAACAAAGAACTTGGAAGACTCAGGCATTATTTGAAATAAAAGGTTTACTTAAATGGACAAAAATATGTAAAATGTAAACACAGAACACTATATCAGAAAACATACAATCACTTAAAAGAAAACAAGGAAAAGTACAAACTCTTACCAACATACAGTTAGACTTTTTCTGTCTAATGTATACCTCTTCACAGTGCTTAAGTTAGATGTTGTTTCTCAAGAGTCCAAACAGGAGCGTCAAAGTTGAAACACAGAATACAATTTAAAATGCTATGTTTCAACCCCTTCCATGATGTCATCTAGCTCCTCTTTTTAGAATATAAAAAATATACAAAACAGTATGTCCTATCAGGAGGTATATTAAATACTGTGATCTCAGCAAAACCTAATTTTCCCAGATAATGTCAGTCTTTAAATTAAACCTTTTTCTTTGATCTTGTGTGGTTTCCTGCTTTCCCAAGGATCAAAGGATTTTATAACTTTTTAGTGTCCTAATGATATAACATGTTTTCTTCCTCTAAGATGTCATACAAGTTTATAAGCCCTATATCCTGGTAACTGGGTCAGCTCTAATTAAATCAGGGAAAACAGGAGACCTTCAATTATGTCTCTAGTCTGTTTAATTACCTATTGGTTTCAGGTTAATATATCCTGTAGCTGAAACCTTGGGGCTGGGGGCATGGCAAGCTGACAATTACACACCACATTCTGTTTTACAAATGTCATAGAACAATCATAACCATCTGGCCAAGCATCACAGTCCTTCCCACCTAGACTGAATCTGGGGCTCTATCCCTGCATGGAATGAGTTCCCAAATCAGTTCACCTCATAAAGACACAAAAGGCCATCGCTGTTCTGATTGGTCACTCTAGCCTATGTAAGATTGTCATGTCAAACCTTGCAAGGCAGGCTCCATCTTAACAGTCTACCACTAGTTTTTCCCATTTGAATCAGTCAAGCCAAGGGGTTGTGATCTGTTTGTACCTCAAAATGCTACTTGTATAAATATTTAGGGCCCACACTATAGCAAGGCAGTCGTTTTCCACAGTAGAGTATGCCTACTCCCTTGGAAGTAATGTTTTACTCAGGTACACTACAGAGTGATCTTTCCCTTGTTTGGATGTCTGACTCAGTACTGCCCCAATACCCACAGTTGAGGCATCAGTCTGAACTATAAAGGGTCTGCTATAGTCAGGACTTGTCAATACAGGAGCACTGCACAGTGCCTCCTTCAGTCTGGTAAAGGCTTTTTCACAGGATGGTTCCTGGGTAATTTTCTTTGGCATCCTTTTCTTTACCAGGTCAGATAGGGGAGCAGCCAGGGCACTGCAATTGGGTACACATTTCCTATAGTACCCTGCTGTCCCTAGAAAACTCCTGACCTGCTTCTGCATTTCTGATCTGGGCCATGCTTTGATCACCTCTATTTTTACTTGGTTGGGACGGAGCTGTCCCAGACCTACAACGTCACCCAAGGTATGCCACTTCAGCCATGGCCACCTGGCACTTCTCAGCTTTGACAGTGAGCCCAGCCCTCTGTATTCCTGTCCAGCTCTTCCCTAAGGTGGGACTGGTGTTCCTGGTGTCACAGTGTGTATAAGAATACAATTAATGAAAAGCAAAACCCACCCAAATTAAACATATGCTAAAATTGTGTTAAAAATAAGACCTACAAAATAGAATTACGAATATATATATATATGTATATATATATATATATATATATATATATATATATATATATATATATGATGCAAAGAATAAACAGTAAAGTTTACCTAAAGTGAGCAATCGTTCACATTTATGGAATGTAAAACTTAACTGGAACCATTACCAACTATACTCTCAAACTAGTTATTATGACCCATAAACCATAAGGCCTGTAGCATAGTAACAGGAGTTTATACATGATAATATAAATTGGCAGTATAAGTGCCAAACAAAAAACAGCTTGTGAAGGAGCACCAAGAAATTAAGACCATACAGCCTGATAAGCACAGATTTCAATAAATTCTCAGTATATAACAACTTGATGTGCTGAAAATGTATAAGGAATCTGAATAAGAAATCATAGGAATTAAATTAGTCACCCTCCCCCCATCCCCTGGGAGAAGATAACTAGTTTTAAGGAGATATATATATATATACACTCACCACACACACACACACATATGAGTCCTAATGCACCATCATTCACATCAATCACTTCAGTTGTTACCCAAAGAAATTAAACTTGGCATGAAATTACAAGTAAAATAGAACATGTATCCTAATATGTACAAAGCTCAACAATGTGACACTATATAACCATACTACTATCTGTGCAGTAACAGTCCAAGGATTCTGAATAGAACCACAATGAAATAAAACTTCCACCATTGCCAACTTCTTCAGTATAAGGAAAGGACAGCTACCAACTGAATATCCTTAGTAGTCACATATCATCCAGACCTTGAACTTCTTCATAAGATTATCAAGGACCTCCATCCAATATTTAGTGAGGATGAGACACTAAATTGTATTTTTAAAGAACTACCACTTTTATATTTTAAACAACAACCAAAGTTAGCCAACCAAATGTTTAGGAGTAAACTTTCACCAGAACAGAATACCATGACACTAAATGGCACATATCCCTATAATCAACTCAATGTAAACTTGAGCTCATTTCCATTTTGGACTGTGTCATTACATCACAAAACAAACAATTCACGGTATAGGGGAATTATACATGTGCATCAGAGGATGTTGTTTATTTCATGCAATGCAAGAGATGTTCACAAACTGGTTATGTTGGAGAGACAAGCCAAACACTCTGCACTAGGATGAACTTGCACAGACATACTGTTAATCTGAAGAGGACTGGAAAACCAGTGGGGCAACACTTCTCTCAGCCTGACTACTAAAAGTACACAACAGAGACGGCCTTTTGAGATCAAACTTATTTTACTTCTTAGTAAGGTAGAAGATAGCATGAACACATATTTGGGGTTCTTGGCACATTATAGAACTTAATAATCACAGACCTTTTCTTCATAGGATAAACCTATTATATGACTTCAGCATCTACTTGTGTGTGTGGGGGGGTTATGTGAGTGTGGTGGGCGTGGGTGTTGCTGTCACACTGAGGTGGGCATCTAGTCAGATACATGGACTTGCAGTGCATTATGACTCTTAGTTCACACGCATAATGAATATTATTTTTCTTACTATTTATCCTCCTGGGGAAGGGTTAATTTCATTGGGTCCTATTGAGATTCCTCAGCCTATTACTGTACATACAGTTATTTGATTATATACTGTCACTTTTTGAGCTCTGGACATATTGGGGTGCAGGATCTCATTTGCTTGGGGGCCCTTGACAGATCAAATTACATTGGGCTAATAATGTAGTGATTTGTGGAAATGAAGGTATGTTAGGACTTTTGTTTTATACACAAAAGTCTGGAAATTCAGTGTTAGAGTTACCAACCCTACCATCCCAATCCCCAACCCTTCACAAGCTAGCAGGCATCAGGGTATGTGTTGGGGTCATTAGGCCTAACTCTCTCTCCATTCCATGTGTAAACAAGCTGACATGGTACAGTATAGAAGTTGGGGTGAGAGTTAGGCCTGACAACCCCAATGCATACCCTGATGCCTGTTGTTGTTAGGAGGGTGGGATGTTACCTAAAGGTGTACTAAGCTGTGCTTAATGAAAAATCTGTATCGCAAACCATTTTCAAGATATGGGCACCAAATGTTGGTGTGAGCACTACAATGTTATCCTATGGGAAATTACAAAACTTCAAAGTGCTGTAACTAGAGATGGGTGAAGTGGCCCCAATTCGCTCCTCAAAGTGGAATGCAACACGAAGCAGAGTACTTCACTTTATAATGGGTAACGTGAAGTCCACTGAAAACAATGACTTCGCATTACTCTGCCTTCCCAAACCACTACTCCACCAATTCTTAAGGCGGAGTACATTGAATGCAATGTACTTTGCCTCACTTCACCTTGTTTTTAAGCTCCAAAGGTGAATTTTGCAGTGATTCATGTGATTTCAGGTCACATGGGCTCTAGACTGTTCTGCAGAGCCTCAGTTTGGGGTACTGTGTGTAGGAAGCTGAAGGAGACAATGTGCTCTGAGAGCTCTCTGCGATTCAAACCTTTTAAAACTGTTAAAAAGCCTTTTGAGTTATTTATTTGACACTTTAGTTCATTGATTATAGGAAACCCTCCTGCGCTCATATCATGAAGGGTGGTGGATTGGGATGGTAGGGTTGGTAACCCTAACATTCAATTTCAACATCGAAGGAACTAGAAGGGGACAGGATCAGATCTACAGTACAGTAGCTTCTTGTTGTTTTACATTGTTTCTTGTGGATTCTACTTGGTAGAAGGTTATTTTTCTTCCTTACTACTAAGGGTCTAGCAGGGTATTGTTTGGGGCTGTTGGAATTTTGAAACCTGTTTTGGTAGGTATAAGTGGGCTCATTTGTTTGATTCACTGTGTGGCAGGCTGCATTTGTAGAGGCCTATTTCTTCTGTTTTAAAACATAATTGGTGTGATTTAACGGGTCTGTTTCTTTGAATTGGAGACCTATATCTTCTAATTCCAAGCCTATTTTGATGTGTTGTTGGTGAAGCTGTTTGAATTGGAGTCCTGTTTCTTTGGGTAGCAAACCTATTTTGGGGGCTTTGAGTAGAATTGTGATTCATTGTTGCTGGCTTCACTAGCTGCAAAGTTTTAGTGCAGAGTGGGGGAAGGGTGCTAATGGTCTGACCAGAGACCTCAGCTACCTGATTGTTTCTGGAAGACTTGGGTTGGTCCCACCCACCCCTGGTCCATTATTTCCTTTATACCAGGGGTTCTAACATCACTTCCTCAAACGGGCAAAGGATATGCACCTGTCATAGCAAAAGCAGACATCCAGGAAAGGAACAGCAGCAGGTGAAGAGGTGACTGCTATCTCAGTGGAAGGGAAGTAAATGCGAAACTAGGAGCTTTCATTATTACTTCTTTGCATTGTTATTGCATTGGGGAAAGGAGGAGTAGGAGTTTGAAGAAGGTTGTGCAATGGCTACTTAAAGTCTCTTTTTGAGTGTAGATAGAAAGGATAGGAATATAAAAAGTGGTTGCTCAATATACCTAAACGTGTGCAACAAAGGAGGTATGGAAATAAAGAAAATGTTTTGCACTGATGGGGAGGAGAGACTTGGGAGTGTTTGGTATCCTGTATCTGGAAGGTCGGGGTTGCTGGTGGCAGCGACAGCAATGGTGCAGGGTGGTAGGCTGCAATAACTGTGGTGCACCAATCTTTCTAAAAATTGCTTGGAGTGTGGGAGGATGTTTAGTGTACAATCACATAGAAAACTTAGAAAGGAGATTGAGGGTCTGCTGGAGGAACTAAGACAGGTAAGGCAGATTTGGGGTGGTTTAGCCCTATACTGGAGGGAGGAAGAAGGGGAGATGAGGGAGGGTGATTTAAGCCAACAGTGGTGAGGAGAGGGTCAGAAGAAGGGAAGAAGAGACAAAGGGGCCCAGCCATGAAGAATGATTGCTGGGGAAACCAGGTCAGGAGACAAAAGACAAATGGAAGGAGGAGATAGGTACTTGTGAGGGGAGGCAAAGAAGTGGCAAAAGTCATGGAGTGGAAGGGAGAACAGGTTACTATGAAGAGAGAGGGAGCGGCATTTGTGAAGGGTCTTCAGAAAATAGTTTTGCACTGTTAGAGAGGAAGAAGGTGAGGAGGGAAAGATGAAATTGAGGAGTAATTGATAAATGCCTGGACCAAACTGGAGCAGGGGAAGTTCTGCTGGGAGAATTGCAAATGGGTAAAAGGGGGAAATAATGTGTAGGCGGAAGAAGAGGAGCTGGAAATGAGAGCGGGAGATGAACGGAAGCAAGCAGGGAGTAAGAGGGGTGGAATCTTAGTGCAATACTAAGAGGAGTCAGGTGGGGTAGCAAGGGGAGAGTCATAGTCACATTTGGGTGGAGGCCATGCCAGGAATGACAGCAGAAAGGGTGGGACAATCTATTCTGAAATATGCTAGAAGGGGTAGGGACAAGCCTCATTTAATTATACATCTTGGGACAAACGACCTGCTTGACAAGACAGTAGATATAGTCAGAGGAGGTTTGAGGAACTAGCACAATTATGTGAGGGGCAGGAAGATCAGTAACTTTTCAGAGATACTTCCAGTGCCAAAGGAGCAACAACATGAAAGCCGAGAATAGAGGAATTTAATGGATGGCTAAGAACCTGGTGTTGTGCTAAAGGGTATGGGCTGTTGGGGGTGGGAGGGACCTGGGAGGAGAGTCTCTATGCCAAGGACAGACTACACTTGAGTGAGGAGGGAAAGAAAGTGTTGAAACAGAGGATGGAGGAGTACATAGAGGAGGTTGGGGTGGCAGTTGGGGAAGAGATATGCAGAGACCACAGGTTGGGAAACCATATGAGCTAACCCCCCATAACAGTGACAAAGGACAAATGGCAAGTACTATTGGTGATGCTAGGAAGGGAGGACAGGATGGAGGGGAAGGGTGGAAGGTGGTTACCCTTAATGCTAGGAGCCTTGGGAGGAAAACTGCAGAGTTACAGGTTCTCATGGCAGAGGGAGAGGTGAACATTGCAGCCATCACAGAAACATGGGCCACCCAATACAATGACTGGGACCTGTCTGTAACAGGGTACAGGTTATTTCGTAGGGACAGGGTGATTGGGAAGGGAGGGGAGGTGGCACTATATATGAAGGAAGGACTGAAGTGTGTAAGGGAGGAAGGGGAGGAGGGTAGTACGGAGTCACTTTGGATGCAAATCCAGGATTCCAAGAATAGGATTCTTAGAATGGGAGTGGTGTATAGGCCACCATCTCAGACAGAGGAGTTAGACAGGGAACTAGAGCAACAGATCAGGAGGACCTGTGTGAAGGGTAGTGTGGTGATTGTGAGGGACTTCAACATGCCAGGAGTGGACTGCAGCACCCCAACAACCAGGAACAGAAGGGAGCAGGTACTGCTGGATGCCTTCCAGGACAGCTTCCTGCTGCAAATGGTCAATGAACCAACCAGGTTAGGGAATACCCTTGACCTTGTGCTGGTAAATGGAGACTTTGTGAGAGAATTTACAGTGGAGGAACCGCTGTCAGGGAGTGACCACCACTCAGTATGGCTCACATTGGATATGGGCAAGGAAGGAGTGGAATCTGGCACAAGAGTGCTGGACTTCAGGAGGGCTGACTTTGGGAGGATGGGGGAAGTGGTAAAAGGGAACCTGGCCAGAATTCACTCTAGTATGGACACTAACCAGAGGTGGGAGCTCATAAAGCTGGGGATAGTGAGGCAACCAAAACTGCTGAAAATCCCAGAGCAAGAAGGCTAGGGCCAAGAAAACAAGCTGATTGAGCAAGGAGTTCATGGAAAAGGTAAGGAGGAAAAGAGCTGCCTTTAGGAAGTACAAGAAAACAGGAGGGGGAGAACTGGAGGAGTACTTGACAGAATCGAAGGAGGTGACAAGGGCAGTAAGGGGGGAGCCAAAGCATCTACGGAACTCAGGCTGGGCACAAGGCATTAAGAAGGGAAGAAGGACTTCTAAGTACATCAGGAGAAAAAGGAGCTGTAAGGATCACATAGTAAGGATTAGGAAGGGGGGTTCAGGAAGCAGGGTGCGATAAGGCAGAAGCACTAAATGAGTACTTCTGCTCAGTATTTACTAAAGAGAAGAGGGGCTGACACCCAAGGTGGGGGAAATGGCAGAAGCAGGGGGAGAAGTGGTGACAGATGGGGAAATCATGGAGGGCAGAGTTCGAGAGGGTTTGAAGGCACTGAGGGTGGACAAGGCACCAGGCCCAGATGGCATCCACCCCAGGGTACTAAAGGAGCTGGTAGAGGTCCTTGCAGGACCTTTGGCAGACCTATTTAATGCCTCACTGCATTCAGGGTGTGTACCTCAGGACTGGAGGATGGCTCATGTGGTGCCCCTCCACAAGAGTGGCCCCAAGGATGAACCGGGAAACTACAGACCAGTGAGCCTCACATCCATCGTGGGTAAGCTAATGGAGACTATCCTGAAGGATAGGCTGGTGGCCCTCCTAGAGGCCAAAGGACTACAGGACAGCAGACAGCATGGCTTCATAAGTGGCAGATCCTGCCAAACCAATCTGGTGGAGTTCTATGACTGGGTAACTAGGCAACTGGACAGGGCCATGCAGTGGATGTCCTGTATCTGGACTTCAGTAAGGCATTCAACTCAGTGCCGCATGGAGGCTGGGAAGGAAGTTAGTAGGCACAGGGTGGGTGCAAAGCTGGTGAGATGGGTGGAAGCTGGCTTCAGGGAGGCAACAGAGGGTGGTGGTGGGTGGGGGCTCACACCCAAGGGCAGTGACAGTAGTGTTCCACAGGGCTCGGTGTTGGGACCAGTGTTGTTTGGGATATTCATTGCAGACATATCATGGGACATCAAACCAAGATCAGTCTGTTTGCTGATGATACCAAGGTAGGCGCTGTGGTGGATGACCTAGGAGGATGGCAGGGGTTGCAGGATCATCTGGCAAAGCTTGAAACCTGATCAGACACCTAGCAACTGGGGTTTAATGCCAAAAAGTGCAAGGTGCTGCATTTTGGGATGAAGAACCCAAGGATGAGTTACCAGCTGGGGGGAGTGCAGCTAGCCCAAACAGAGGAGGAGAAGGATCTGGGTGTGCTCATTACAGGGTCAATGAACAACTTGGCACAATGTAGGAAGGCAGCTGCAAAGGCCAACAAAATGCTGGGTTGTATTGCAAGGGGTATATCCTCAAGGAGGGAGAAGGTGATTCTGCCACTGTATAGGTCATTGGTTAGACCACACCTGGAGTACTGCATGCAGTACTGGCACCCGTATGTGAAGAGGGACATTAAGTTACTGGATGGGGTGCAGTGCAGGGTGACATTAAGTTACTGGAGGGGGTGCAGCGCACAGCAACAAAGATGATCAAGGGGCTGGGGGACTTATCATACAAGAGGAGGTTGAAGGAGTTGAACATGTACTCACTGGAGGAGAGGAGGGACAGGGGTTACATGATTGAAACCTTTAAATACATGAAAGGAATAAACAAGATGGGTACAGAGGCTGTTCAAAGTAAGGGAGGGAGGGCCACCAGGGGCTGTGATATGACACTGGAGGAGGAAGGTTCAGGAGGGAGATAAGGGGACACTCTGTTACAGAGAGGGTGATGGCTGTGTGGAATCGTTACCTGCAAGAGTGGTATGCAGTAGAATAGTGGACTGCTTCAAAGGGGATGGAACAGGACAAGTGGGAGGCAATAAGAATGGAAGGGTGGAAGGGAGGGGCAGTTGCAGAATAATGGGTGCTAGCTGCACATTCGAGCAGACTTTATAGACCTCTAGACCTTTATCTGCTGGCAAATTTTGTATGTTCGTATGTTCGTAGCATTTATTGTTTGTGTGGTGATTTTGAATGTTAATATACAACATTCAGTCTGTGTACTGAGAGATAGTGGAAGTGTGCTTTGGGGGAGGGGCGTATCTGTGGTGTAGGTAGATTAACTTGGAGAAAAAGACAGTGCTTTCTGTTTTGGTGATATTTTTCTTATAAAACTGTGTTAATGTACACACAGTAATATTTCAATAATTCTTGCCATTTTTTTGCAGAGTGTTGTGGTGCAGCAGTGCATAATTTTAGTTTGCAGCTGATGAGAGTTAGGACTGATGACTCCAACGCACACCTCGATGCGGGTTGGGGTGGGCTGAGAGGTGCAAGGGAGGTTTCAACCCTAACATCGAATTTCCTCACTTTTGTCACTGTGGAACAACCCTAACTGATACATTAAATGGAGTTTTTTGCCTCTAATTTCCCTTCTTTTTGAGAATGAAAATGAGAAATAGTGAATGCAATGCAGCAGTGGGAGTGTGGGTCTCTTTGGGCCCAGCGCTCCGGCTACGTGATATCTTGTCACATAGTAACACGGTGCTCTCAAACGCAAATGGTAATGCACATGGTGACACAAAGTGAAACAGAAACAGAAACAGTACTGTAGACACAAATGGTAAAAATAACGCAAACTCAAGCACAAATGAAAACGCAAAGGGTAACACACATGGTGGCGTAGACGGGAACGGTAAGTGAACGAGTACAGAACCGCAAGGGTAAGCGGTAAGGGTAATAGTAATGTAAGGCGCACAGTCTGGTTTTCTCCCCAAAAGCTGCACAGAGAAAGACAGTGAGTACAAAGAATGTATGCATAATAATGGGTCTTGGAGCAGAAAATGAGGAGTTGGAATACCAAATTGCTTATATCTCAGGAACCGTATGACGTAGAAAAAAAATTTAAAAGTCATATGATTTATGACTTTCCTGGCTAGATTTGTACTTTACAGCTGCTAGGGGGCTAAGTATTTTTCTGATGAAAAGTCCTTATCTCGCACCATTTCCGAGATACGGGCCCTGAAAGGCACGGCGAACGCTGTAATGTTATCCTATGGGAAAAAAAGAGAAGTTCGGAGTGCCATAACTTTGCCACCCTGTAATATTTATTCACCAAACCACCAAAAGGCACATCTGTGGGATGTTGGCTTTCTTACCTCCAAATTCCAACCCAAAAGACCAAACTGTTCATTTGCAGCTGGGTGGCAAAGAATTCCTGTTATTTTGGGCATTGTGTTGCAAAGTAGTGTCGTGATTTGCCAAAGCTTTCACAAAAATTTGTGACACTTTCATGAGTGTGACATTACTTTGCGACACTGCTTTTTCCAGAAATTGGAAAAACATATTTCTAGGGTGTTTAACCTCAAAATAAAGACATGCCTAGCATCCTCAGGGTCCAACTAGGAACACAAAAGAATTGTGTTGCTGAGGGTCCCAAATTTAAATGGCAAGCATTTTTCTGATCATCAACTGAAAACAAATGGTGGATTTGCAACACTACTAGGCCATTTATGCACTAAAGAGAGAAGTTCATGGCACTGTCAAATGTTTTGTTAACTTTTCTCATTGACTTATAATGGGAAATTATTTTTTGAATAACTTTTGAACCATTTAATATTTTTTCACAAAATCTTCAAAAGGCACATCGGGGACCCCGGTTGCATGTTCCCTGAAGTTGTTTGACTGGTCGCACAAACCGTGCGACCTGTAGGGATGAGCAAAGAATTCAAAAAAGCATAAATGCATCCACAGATCATGCGTAATAACTCCGCAGCCATATATCCAAACAGTACAAAAGTTGGCAGATCCCAAGATTTATGGTTCTTGATTGTGTATTCCAAATTTAAGGCAAATCCGTTGAATGGTGGCAGTTAGTAAAGTGAAAATTTTAGGTTTAACATGCAAATGGCTCTCAATCTTAATTATGGTAGCACTACCGTGCTACCATAATATATAGATATATAGATATATATATGTCTATATATCTATATATTATGGTAGCGGTAGTGCTATATAATTAGGTTGAGGTGCCCTTTTAAGGTTAAAGGGTCAAATTGTAAACCTTAATAACTTTGCGATTGTTCAACAGAGTTGCCTGAAAATTGGAATGCGTGATCAAAACCCATATACCTTTGGATTTGCCAAGTTTCACACCCATCGGATATATGGCTACAGAGTTATTAAGCGTGCTCTGCACATTCATTTACGCTATATGGTGAATTCTTTGCTCATGCCTACAGGTCGCACAGTTTGTACGAGTAGTCTGAAAACTTCAGGGAACGTGTGGCCAGGGTGCCTGATGTGCCTTTTGAAGATTTTGTGAAAAAATATTGAACGGTTCAAAAGTTATACAAAAAACAAGTTCTCATAAGTCAATGGGAAAAGTTAAAAAGTTTGACACTTTCACAAATGCACGTTTTGCTGTCGCAAATAGCCCTAGTACTTTCAACAAATCCGCCATTTTGTTTTCAGTTAGTGATCAGAAAATGCTTGGCATTTAAAATTGGGACCATCTAGGGACACAATTCTTTTTGCGTTCACCTAGTCGGAGCCTGAGGATGCTATCCATGTCTTTATTTTGGGGTTAAACACCCCAGAAATATGTTTTTCAAAGTACTGGAAAAAGTAATTTCGCAAAGTACTTTCATGCTCATGACACTTTCGAAAATCTGTGCGAAAGCTTTTGCAAATCACGAAAGTACTTTGCAACACTGTGGCCAAAATGACAGGATTTCTTTACCACCTTGCTGCAAATGAATGGTTAGGTCTTTTGGCCTGAAATTTGGGTGGAACACAGCCAACATCTCACAGACTTGCTTTTTGGTGGTTTGTTGAAAAAAATATTGTATGGCTGCAAAGCTACGATACTCCAAAGTTGGCATTTTTTCCCATGGACTAACATGGTGGCGTACATCGTGCCTTTTGGGGCTAATTTCTTGAAAATGATGCGAGATTCAGATTTTTTGTTGTGAGTTGCATGTTCCTATGGGCTATGTCATAGCAAAATCCTAGCCAGGAAAATCATAATTTTTGTGAAATTTTAATTTTTTTTCTATGTCGTGCGGTTGCTTAGATATTAGCAATTAGGTACTTCCAATGATCGTTTTCGGCTTCAATGCCCATTACAATGCATACATTCTTTGTACACACTGTGTTTCTCTATACACCTGTTCAGCAAAAACAGGGTATGCGCTTCCGTTACTGTTGCAGTTACTGTTTCAACTTGCATTTCTGTCCCTTTGCTATTTACGTTGCTAATGTACACCTACTGTGTGTGCTTATCCTTATGCTTGTCATTTGCGCTTGCATTTTTGTTACTGTTACCATTTGCGTCTATACTACTGTTTTTCTTTGCATTTTTTTGCGCCACCATGAGCATTTCCATTTCTGTTTACTTGGTATGAAAGAACAGAAGAAGGCCAGAGCTCATCATGACTGTTCCCACACCATGTGGGACATTATTTATCTATTATCCTCAACCAAACATCTAATTTGTTTTTAAAGACAGTGGCACTAGTTGCCTCCACCAATTCTTGTGGCAAGGTGTTCCATACAATGGATGCTCTTATTGGAAAAAGTTTCCCTTTGCTGGTTTTATAAGTTTTTACTTCAAGTTGTTTATTATGCAGTCTCGAATATGTCCTTTTGGAGAGTGTTAGACCACATTTTCCATTAGATCTGGTGAATTTATTAAATTAAAACCATAAGCTATCACCTTTTAATCTTCTAGTTTGAAGAGAGAAGAGACCGGTAGCTTTTAATCTGTCCTGATAATCCAAGTTTGTAAATCTTGGAATCATTCTAGTTACTTTCCTTTGAACCTGTTCAAGAATTGCTATGTCTTTTTTATTTGGATTCCAGAAAGGGAGCCATAGTTTAGATACAGTTTAATGTATGCCTATACAATGGAATAAGGCATTGTTCAGTGCGATTAACAAAAGTGTGCTTTATTTGCCTCAAAAGTCTGTTGGTCATGCAAGCAGTTCTAACACAGTGATCATTTGATGTAAGTTTATTATTAACATATATCCCTAAATCTTTTTCACAATTTGATGAGTGAAGTGGTAGTCCATTTATATGATATATCGTGTTTAGATTATTTACACCAAAATGCACTACTAAGCATTTGTCTTGATTAAACTGCATATGATTTTCATTTACCCAAAGTGTTAATTTTTCCAAATCCTTCTTTAATGCAGAAATATTTTCTTGATTATTAGCCTTGCCCCCCAATTTAGTATTGTCTGCAAATTTAACTATGAAGTTATTTGGCCCTGTTTATAAATCACTGATAAAGAGGTTAAACAATGTCGGTCCCAAGACCGACCCCTGTGGTATACCACTTGTCACACTACCTGAATCAGACAATATATCATTAATTCTGACTCTCTGAGAATGATTTGTAAACTAGTTTAAAGTCCAATTGACAATATCAGGTGACAAACCTAGATTGTGCATTTTAGTAATGAGTTTTTCATGTGAGACTTTATCGAAAGCTGTACTAAAGTCCAAAAGAATTACATCAGTAGGGATACCCACATCTAGTAGAGTACTTATATTATTTTAAAAAGATATCAGATTGATGGTGCAGGAATACTTAGGAGTAAACCCATGCTGATTTGAATCATAAATTCCTAATTTTTTTACAGTCTTGATCTATTAGAGACTTCATTACTTGTTCCATTAATTTACCAGCCACTAAGGTTAGGCTAATTGGACGATAATTTTGCACAGAACCTCTATTGCCTTTTTTAAATATGGGAGTAACTAGTGCTGAATGCCAGTCATTTGGTACAATGCTTTCTTGTAAGGATTTATTGAAAATAATTGACAAAGGTATAGAAATATTTATAGAGGTTTCGATCAGAAACCATGGATGAATACCGTCTGGGCCCAGACTAGTATTTTTTTTAGTTTTTTGATAGCCTGTATCATGTCAGTTGGATAGAACCTATGATAATCTAAGTGGTGAACTTTAAATGCACTAATAGGTGATTTTTGAGAGAAGATAGAACACAAGTACTTATTAAAGAGATTCAAAGTTTCTATATCAGATAGAGAAGAGCCATTGGTTATAATGGGACCAGTGGTCCTTGATACACCTTTTTTACTATTTATATAAGAGAAAAGAGATTTGTGACAGTCTTTTGTGTGAGCTGGTTTAAATTCTAGCTTATTTTTTGCCAATTTAATGGAATTTTTTAAGTTTTTCACAGATAGTCTGTATTTATGTAATAGAGTAGTTTTAAATGGAACAGAACTATTCTTAAGTTTCCTAAAAAGTTTAATTTTTATTTTAACCTGATTTTTAATTGTGTTGTTGAAGCAAGGAGAGTTTTTCCTTTATTATTACATTTCCTCTTAGATGGAATAAAGGTATTTTCTATATAATGTACAATGTTTTTAAAAAAAGTCCCAAGCTTGTTGTGTTGTATAATTAAGAAGATTAGATTCCCAGTTTATGTTTTAGTAATTTCATTGATTTTAGAAAAATTGCTTTGTTATAATTTTTTGTATAGTATAACTTCTTTTGTATGGTTTTAAACTGTTGAATTTCAAAAGAATAGATGAATGATCACTGGTCCCAAGTGGATGCCAAATTTGTAAATTGCTAATTTGTTGTTCTATGTTAGTAAATAATAGATCCAAAATATTAGGACCTCGAGTGGGTTCAGTAACAAGTTGTTGTAATCCAATACTAACTATCACATCTACTAGTTCTTTCTCAGCATAGGACTGTCCTGAGAATGAGTCCCAGTTAATATGAGGGAGGTTAAAGTCACCAAATATTACAGTTTATTCTTGAGATTCTGAAAAATGTGTAATTTCTTTAAACATATCAGTTGTGTAATCTGAATTTGTTGATGGAGGTCAATAGATTTACCAATAGTTATATAGGACTGCTCCTTCAATAAGATTGTAACCCAAATACTTTCCAAAGGAAAGGGAGAATACACTTCAAAAGAAGGAATATAATTTCGTATGTACATACAAACTCCACCGCCTTGCTTATCTAATCTGTTTTTATGATATAACTTATAACCTGGAATTTCTCTGGACCAAATTGAGGATGCGTCCTACCAAGTTTCGGTTACTCCCACCACACCTATATTTAAAGTTTTACATTTGGCTTCGAGTTCTGCTAATTTGAGTTGGTTTAAAGATCTTGCATTCAAAGCTAGGAATTTACATTTAGCTGTAATAATATTTTGGTAAGTATTCAGAGACTTGGGAATAGACCCATTCTCCCCCATTGTTTTTAGTTCAAACAATGATTTATGATTTTAGTGATACTTTTCCCCATAAGTGTACTACCCCTACGACTGAGATGTAAACCATCCCAGCAAAACAAGGAAGAATGATCTGAAAAAGATTCCCGTGGGTAATACAGGGTATATTTTGCTTAAAACACCACTTTCTCAGCCATTCATTTAGGGCTTTGATTTTCTGTGACATGGTAGATGTTGCTCTCGGGACAGGTAGAATTTCAGATATACATACACAGCATCCCCTATCAAGTAACAGGTTACATAACGCCACATAGTCCTCTTGTAACTGATTAAATGGGGTGTTGTTTATATCATTAACACTGGCAAGTATGATAACCAGTGGATTTTCCCCCGCATTTTGTAAACTTTTAGGCATCATAGAGGTAATGCCAGATACTCTGGCCCCACAGAAGCTAGAACAAGTACAGTTGCTCTTGTCACTATTGCATACCACCCTGTCAATGTGCTTAATGATTGAATCTCCCAGGACTAACACTTATTTTGAGACAGTAGGGGTACAAGAATTAGAAATAGGTGATTGTTTAACACACTCAGGACCAATTAACTTAGTAGGTATTGATTTGCTAGCTTGAGACTTACTAAGACAAGTATTCATGGGCATTAACTCCTGATTGAAAAGTGTTTTTGAACCATTATTACCAAGAGAGGGTGATGCACAGGATAAATCATGTAGCACTTCATTATTTGATACAGTCAATTGCTCTAACCTATTACGTGTTTCAATAGGGACACTATTGTGTATTTGACCAGCCCTCCTTTTTTTAAGAGGCTTTGTGACAATGATCCAGTCATCATTATCATGAGAAGAGGGTAGATAATCATCCACCTTATAAGAGGGGGCAGATGCAACAGGTATACTAGTACTAGTCATTACAATTGTCTCCTCATCAGGTGGCACAGAAATGCTACCTAAATGTGAAGGAAATTGTTCATTAGAATGAAGTTGTTCATCCATAAGATCAAAGTAACTTTCCAAAATGGAGTATGTCACGCAACTTCAGAAAAAGAATCTAGGAAACCCTAGACTTTTCTGGGCACACATAAATGGGTTATTAAAGGGGAATGGTGAGACCAAACACGGCCCCATCAAGGTAAATGGTCAACTAATAAATGACGACCCCTGCATCGCTATGGCACTCAACCACCACTTCATGAACCTTGACTCTTACAAGGCTGGACTACCTCCCCTCTACCCGGACCCCAGTGGGAGGTCACTTCCTAACCTGGACTGCCCAACCTTCCACCTCAGACTGGTAAAACCAAAAGAAGTTCTCTCATTATTAATGACTCTTAAAACCTCTGGATCCGGGGGACCTGATGGGATTCACCCCAGGCTATTGAAGGAAGGGGCCCAGTCCCTAGTCAGGCCTTTTACCTGGCTCTTTACCCAATCCCTAAAAGAGGGTGCAGTCCTTGAACAATGAAAACAGGCCTACATGGTCCCACTTCACAAGGAAGGCCATCGGGAGTCCACTAGCAGTTACAGACCTATCTCTCTCTGCTTTGCACCCTGGCAAAGATACAAAAGAGGCTGATCTGTGGGCAACTCTGTGAATACCTAGAGTTCCATCAAATTCTACCACCCTCCCTGTATGGCTTCAGAACCAAGCATGGGACGGACATTGCCCTCACCAAAATCTTGACTGACGTACTCAGAGAACTGGATAAGGGGACCCCTACTGGTGCAGTCTTTATCGACCTATCCAAGGCCTTCGACCTGATCAGTTCCAATCTGCTATTGACTAAGCTGGGCAATGTAGGCCTTGATAGCCATTCCCTTATGTGGTTTGAAAGCTACTTAAATTTACGGTCACAGAGGGTAAAATAGAAGACTCCATATCAGAGCCACTCCCATTAATAGACGGAGTGCTCAAGGGTCAATCCTTGGCCCCCTCCTCTTCTCCCTTTTCACCAATGAACTCTGCGACCACTGTGGTGGGAGTTCTGTGGTCCAGTATGCAGATGATGCCATCATCTATCGACCCTCCACTAATCTGGGAGACCTCAGTCCCTTGCTACAAGGAGACCTGAGTTCCCTCGAGCAATGGCTTAGTAACAACAGAATTGTCCTTAACACAAACAAGAACAAGACCATGCTGTTTGGCCCAAGATCCCTTGGACGTGATAGAAGCCAACACCTACAACTGACCTCTGCATCTGGCAGTAGGCTAGAGGTTGTGGCATCACTAAAATACCTTGGCCTCACCCTGGACCAGGGATTCACCCTCAAGGACCACATGGATCAAGTTACTAAAAACTTGCATGCGAATCTAGGCACCCTCTACCAACTGAAAGACCTGCTAATACCTGAAGCTAGGGTCTCCAAAGCCATCAGAGTCCTCCTCCCAACAATTACCTATGCAGCCCCAGTGGTCCAGGGAGTAGCTAGACTTGAGATGAATAGACTCCAAGTTCTATACAACAAGGTGGCTTGGTTTTCCACCTAGTCAAACCCCAGGAACCATCACTGTGATACGCTATCCCAACCAAATTGTACCTCCTAGGAAGCCCATCTCCAGTACCCCTTGCTTTGCCAAACCTTAAAATTAATCATTCCAACCCCCTCTCCCAGCCTCTTGGGACTTATTGCACTAAAAAATAACCCTTGACTCCTCCACAGAATAGATCTCACGGTCCTAGCTGTCCCTAGAGTCAGAACCAAGGTGGGGGGGCAAGTCTTTCGCTCACACAGCACCCACCCTATGGAACTCCCTCCCTCCTGGAGTGCAGGAAGCTCCCTCCATTAAAAGTTTCCACACAAGGCTTAAGGCTCATATTATGGCTACCTCCAAATGCAGCTGCTAGAGATATGGGTCCACCGCATGGACACCTAAGCCTCACAGTCCGTTACTACCTACTGTGTGCAATCTGTCTCTGCATTTGTAGTTCGCACCCCCTCTTTATTAGTATCAATACAAATGCACTGCTGTCATGCTGATCTCAGCACATGTAACCAGCTGACTGTACATCTCTGTATAACTTATATCATAATTGCATTTTCTACATTTACTGCATTGTGATGTATCCTATGTTATGTAATCTGGGTCTCCCCTGTAAAAGGGACTTCTGGTGCCCAGTGGGCTCACCTGGTCACCAAAATGTAATAAATAAATAAAACAGTATCAGAAATTTAAATGGTAACAGTAAAGCAAATGCAACAAGTAATGCCTATGGTGATTCAAAAGGAAAAAGCAATGCTAACGATAATGCAAACGGTAATGAAAGTGCAAACAGTAATGGTAATGCAAATACAAATGGTAACGGCAATGGTGACGTACAAGGAAACAGTAATGCGAGGGACAATGGAAATGCAAGAGCAAATGCAAGTGCTAACAGTAGCAAAAACCCAAACTCAAATGATAACGCAAATGATAACTAAAACACAAACAGTAACGGTAACGGCAATGGTGATGCCAAAGGAAACAATAATGCAACTGGAAACTCAAACACAAGCAAAATGAAAATGCAAATTGTAACGCACATGTGATGCAAACGGAAATGCTAACACAAACAGTAACGGGAATGCAAGTGGAAACGTGAACACAAATGCTAATGGCAAAAGTAACGCAAACACACATGCTTTGTGCTCCAAAAAGGTGCATTCAGAAGCACAGTGATTACAATGTGGGCATAATAAAGGCCCTCGGACCAGAAAATGAGTACTTGGAATACTAAATTGCTTATACCTCGGGAACTGTACACCGTTGGGAAAAAAAGTAAACCTCATATTATGTATGGCTTTCCAGACTAGTTTTGCTCTTAGCACCCTAGGGGGCTAAGAATTTTTGCAACAAAAAGTCTGTATCTAGAATTTTTATCAAGATACAGGACCTGAAACGTGCGGCAGGCGCTGCAATGTTACCATTTGAGAAAAATCATCAACTTTGGAGGGCCATAACTTTGCAGTCCAGTAATATTTTGGCACCAAACCACCAAAAAGTACATCTGTGTGATGTTGGATTCCTTCCCTGCACATTTCAGCCCAAAAGACCAAGCTGTTGTTTTGCAGCAGTGCAGCAAAGATTTCCTATTGTTTTGGGCATAGTGTCGCAAAGTATTTTCACAAATCACGACACTTTCGCAAAAAAAAAATCACAAAAAGTGTCACATATGCGAAAGTACTTTGCGACACTACTTCTCACAAAAATTAAAAAAAATATATTTATGGGATGTTTTACCCCCAAAAAAAGACATGGCAAGCATCCTCGGGGCTCGACTAGGTGAACACAACAAGAATTGTGTCCCTAGAGTGTCCCAAATTTAAATGCCAAGCATTTCTATGACCACCAACTGAAAAAAAAATGACTGAATCACAAAAGTAAAGGGGTCCTTTGGAACAGTAAAAACTGCATTTGCAACAGTGTTGCATATTTTGTTAACTTTTCCTATAGACTATATAGGGATTCAGTGCTATTTGAATAACTTTTGAACCATTTAATATTTTTTCATGAAACCTTCAGAAGGCACACCAGGGACCCTGGCTGCATGTTCACTGATGTGTTCAGACCAACCACACAAAACATGCCACCTGTAAGCGCAAGCAAAGAAATGTGCAAACACCCATAATTTATGCATTTGTTTGTGCTCTGTAGCTCCACAACTGTACTTCCAACCATAATGAAAATTGACAGGTCCTGAGTTCTATGGTACCAGACTGTGCATTCCAAATTTCAAGCAAATCCGTCATATGGTTGCAAACTTATTTAGCTGCAAAATTTCAGATTTAACCTTAAATGGGGTACTCAGCCCTAACTATGGTGGCACTACCGTTGCACTATAATACATATATATATATTCTTTGCAAAAAACGGCATTAATGCAACAGTTAGGGTTGTTCCACAACAACAACAGCAAGGAAATGTGGCATTACAGTTTGCAACCCACTCTGGGACACACACACACACATACACACACACACACACACACACACAGAACAAGGCAACACAACCAATTAAAAACACACCATAAGGTAACAAAAAAAACATACAACTCTGTAAACATGCAACAAGAGACATACATCATCATGTTTCAGCAACTACATCACTTCTGCTGCCATCCCAATGTCTTGGGGGGGGTACACCCACATGCTGTACAGTAATGTAACAAGGCTACAGGATAAAACTCTATATGCATGTCGAAAGAACAGCTGTAGCCGTACACATAAAATGCCCATAGGTTGCCATAAGAGTAAATGAAGAATTACTTTCTGTTCCTTTTGCTGCTTATAGGTAGAGCAACCCTGCATATATGCATGCAACCACATTGTCACATGTACCATGTAATGATGTTATTCCTGTAGTGCCATATTGCAACTTTACTTATACTGTATGTCACTTTAGCCATATGTAGCAACATGATGTTATGATTGTTAAGATGGTACATTCCCATCCCTCCTTAACATATAACTACTATCATAAAATGGCAAGGATAAATCTTGGAAGCTGATTAGTTGAAGCAGACTTTGACCCATGACAGTATCTCACAATGTGAACACTTTAATGACATTTTATAATCTCAATAATAGTCTCCACAGTGTGGTATATTACAGGATATCGTCACTTCTAGAATGCATGAGACACTCATGTTGCCTCAGAACATACCCAAGGTATGATGATATTTCATGATATATCACACCCTGTTTAGTACTGTTGCTTAAATAAGCTATATGTCACACTATGCATAGAATATGTCACAGTGACACTATATAGAGTTTATGCTCAGGTGTATAATTTCTCAATTGACACAGTGCTACACAATACATACTACAAGTAAGAGAAACCATAACACACCGTTGTAGCTCCCAGCAAACACTCTGTCTCCTTTGTATCTCTTGGTGAGCACTCTATTGCCCTTGTAGCTCCCACAAGCACTCTGTTTCCTTTGTATCTCTCAGCTGGTATACGAGCAGCTGGCTGTGGAGGAACAGAGAAAGTGGGTGTCTGAGAAAAATTGTTTTATCTGTTATGGAAGGTATATCACCATTGCCATATTTATTTATTATAATTCTCAGCACTTCCCAGACCAACTCATTCCATGAAATTTCAGTGTTTTTGTTGCATCTATCTCCCTCATTCCCTGCAAGGAGGCCAGGAGTCCCTGTGGCAAAGGGGGAGCCCCACTCCCTCCTAGGAAGGAAACAAGTGTTGTGGAGTTGTGGAGCTGTGGAGCACTGAGGATCTTTTGCTTTCGGTGGAATTAATGAGGTGCCCAGTTTGCTTTGCTGCTTTGCTTATTCAGTTGAAACATCGAAGAATTTTGGAGAACATTGGAAAATAAATTCAGAGATATATTGGACTTACTGGAAAATTTGTCAGAATTGAGAAAAAATTTAGAAAATTTAGAACTGGATCCAAGGCTTGTTTTGGTTTAGAACGTCCACCTAAAATTGTTTTGAAAAACACCCTGACCATTTTTAAAGTTTGACATTTGTTTCTGGATTTCTTTACATGGCACAAATAGTTGTTCTAGTTTTGGGGGGCTTTTATGTTGAAGAAGTACCTCAGCAATATCCCAGCTTTATTCCAGACATGTTTTAAACGTTTATCATAACTGTCATTCTCTCTATAATCTCAAGAGCCTCCTCTTTGTTATTATTATTATTGTTATATTTTACATAGCTCACTTAGCTGCATTGTTCAGCTTAGTCAGTGTTAATTAAGTAAAGTAAATAGATTTTCTCTTTCATATATAGTGATTCTTGGTGACAGAGCAATAATTTAGAAGTTTTTTAGATTACTTACTGAGATAGTGAGCAAGTTTTAGAGGGAGAAAGGAGTAGCTGTGCAGCTGTTTGGCTGTCTGCATTCTGTATATTTGCATATTTGTATTTGTATTTGTACTCCCTCCTCTTTATTTTTTATTTATTCTGAAAACTGATTGGGCATTGGAATTGTCTCAGGTTTTAATTTTTTGTTTGAGGGCTGCTGTTTATGTTTATATTTATTTATTTTTTTTTTACTTGGGTGGAAATACATCAAGTTCTAATAGAATAAAGCAAGGTTATGAACAAATTACAAATTAATTCTTCCCTTTTTCTTTCCTGGACAGCTTTTCTTTTTGGTTATATAAGATAGGCAATTATTACTCAAGGGTGAGGGATTTGTTGTTCGCTGTTGCAACTGTAGTTTTATCAGTAATAATATTTTATTGTAATTAATATTGCTTTGAAGCATCATGAAGTGAAACTGATTGTATTCAATTGTGCTTTAAGTAACAAATGCTGGCATCAACAAAATCAAGTTATAAAGGACAACTGTTTTAAATCAGGTTACAAAGGACTTTATAAACTTGATAGTGCATTGCTGCATTTTCAATCTATGCTTAACGTGCTGAAAATTAAAGTTCCCTGTGATATGTGCTGTTCGTAGATTAATAGGTTGCAAGGTGGTTAGAGTGTTAGGCAGTCCAGACCATCACCTGGTCGGCTGATCAGTTGATTAGCCAACATGTTGTTTGGTTTTTTTTGGCTTGATTAGCTAAATTAGCAACAGCTAAAGTATTTATATTATTTGAATATCATGAGGAAGAGTGTGATTCCTTATATAGTAAATTCATTCAGAGTCTCGGGTGATTTGCACTTAAGACTGGGTGTTTTCCTGTTCGCTCCTCACGGTTTATATCTATATCATTTACAACATATACTGTTATTTTTTTTTTCTTAAAATATTTATTATGCTAACACTCTCAATGTACCTTAAGTTTTACTCATTTTTACAAGAAAAGTTAAATGATACAAAGACTACAAGGGGTATAAGGAGCAGGAAAAAGCATGGCTTGCAGCATTTGTTTTCAAGCTTAGCACTACTGAAACCTTTTGGTGCTCCTGTGTTTCAGTTTTTTAGCTTAAAGAATCAGGATGGTAAGAACATTTTTGAAAATTACTACAAATAAAAAAGTATTGACTTAAATTTCCCCTGATTTTATTTGTTAAAAAAAAGTAATATTCTTTCTTCCCCCACCTCCTGGCAGTATTTTTAGAAACAGTTTGTGATTATCTCACATATCACTTTTAGGATCCTTTTAGGTGAACATGAGTGTACTGAACCTGGTTTCCTGGTTCTTTGCTAAGGGGGGGGATTTTAAACCTCATTTTGTGGTGGGGCATAAATATTCAGCTTGAAAGTAAGTTTTTTTTTTATTTTATATATTTTGTGTTTTTGTGTTGATGCCAGCAATTGATACTATTTGCTAATGTCATACATTATTGCAAGTTGTATACCTCTCTTTTTTATAGTTGCTTAGAACTGGTTCAAAAGACTGTCTGGAAGATTGGACTGAAGTGAGAGTTTTTTAAGAGGACAGTGATTCACTGGAAGTTTCGTTGGTGCAACTGGATCTGAACCTTAGGAAATCAAACACTAAACAATGAGTATTGGATGATTAGACTCTCATATTTTTACCAATTCAAACAGTTTTTATCATTTATTTTGGTGTATTAGGATTACCCTGACTTGGCAAGCCTTTTTTCTTCTTATTATTTATGAATACAAGTAGTGGGAGAATTTTATTAACTGACATGGCATAGAGGAAAAAGGTGTTTCATAAAAAAGCTAGTAAGCCTGCTAAGTCTAGTGAACTAAATGAGAACATGGATTCATATAATGGATGTGTTTATCAAGGAGACCTTAATTTGGCCACTTCAACCCCTACACAATCTCTTTAGAATTTAGAGATTAAACCATTTTATGCAGAAATAGTGAGTAAAGAAAAGAGTATTTTTAAGTCCCTTTTTGGGCAATGTAACATTATAGATTCTATGATTACAGTCTACAAAGAGGGGGTAAATTCTGCTTAAACATCAATAATATTGACACCAGTACATAAGAGCACAGTAGATGAAATATCAAATTATGAGATTGTAGAGCCTGAAATGTTACAGGGTAGACAAACTATTAAGTCAGTAAATGATTTGTCAAATTCATGTAAAACTTCACCAGTTGTAAAAAAGGCAAAGGTTCTTACTGTTTTTTTCCCTCTAGCACCTGTGGTGTCAGCTCAGGTTAATCAGAATAATTTGGCAGAGGGAAATATCTCCATTAGTAGTCCCCCAATGAAAAAAAATATATAATAAATCATTATTGAAAGTTCCTTTATCTGAAGACTTGGGTCATACAGGTGAAATTTTGTTGCACCAGACTCCTTGTTTATCTTATCAGGCAACAAATACTACCAATTTTGAATTGTTTAGTCCACTAGATTATTCACAGAACACTGATATTTTAGTAGATGATGAATTTAAAATATCAAAAGATGCACAGAAGAAAATAAATAGTGCTATGTCACTAAATGAGATTTTTGAAAGTTGGATGGTGAAGTTAATGCTATTGAAGTGGAATCTTCATTAGTCAAGCAGTACTCAGGAAAAATTTCAACATATACATTAAAAGCTTTGTCCCACCTAATCATGTCTAACATTGTTTTGCTGGACTCAATTAAATTAAAAATAAAATAGACTCAATTCAATCAATGGCTATAACTAAAATAGAAGGGATTGAAAAAAGAAATGAAAAGATTATAGTTAATCAAAAGCCCCCTTTTTTCACCAATAATCATTCCAAATTCTCCACCTCGGAGGAAAAAGAAGGGTAAGAAGAAGAAGAATAAAATGATAGCTAAAAAGGACAATGTAATTTACCTGAGAATTTGGATGAAATAAAATTAGTTAAAAATCCTGCAAAATTACATTGTAGAGCCGTATTAAAAAACAAAGTACAAGCACACATAAGATAGTCCCACATATTTTAAATAATGAGTTAGTCATTAAGAAAGGAGATTTATGTTCTAAGAACCTTAAATTGGATAATGGAATGGACACTGAATCCAATGAGGTTAATAATAGTGTTCAGGGGACACAAACGCAGGTTACTTAGAATAGGTGTACTGCATTGGTTTTGAAAGAGTACACACATAGTGCCGGATATTCAAACTGCGCCCAAAATGTGCGCAATAGCAGAAGCAATCACAAGTCCATTGTGCACATGCGCACTAGACGCAATATTCAAATATGGAGCAAGGCAAATTGCACAACCAGCCAACGTCTGAATATCGCACAACCTGTGCCATAGCGCAACCAGGAAGGGGAAGCTGAGCAGATATGATGCGTTATAGTGCAACAAGGCCAGCCCAGCTGAGCAGTCCTGAGGTGCCATAGCACAAGCAGAAAGCCCCCCAGTAGCAGAACAATGGAACTGCACAACCAGGGAGGTAGGCAGGGGCCCACCACCTATGCCACAGATGGGCACAGGAACACACTGCAGAACTAACAATGCACCCCCACACCCCAAGCACAGCATAAGTGGGGGAGGGATGGAATATCCACCGGCCCATGGGGACAAGCCAACAAAGCACAGCTGGGCCATGTTGCCCCAGCACACCCACTGACAAGCTGAGACTGCCACACAAAGGGAGTGGACCACCCCAGTGCACATCAGCCCCCCCCTTGTGCACAGCACACCCTGCACTGTGACCCCAAGACACCACCCATGAGCAGTGACCGTCACTGCAGGAATCCCCATGCATCTCCCCTTCACACTGCAACCTCGTGTACCACAGAACCATACAAGCCAGACCCACCATGAGCACCCAGCAGTGGGTGGCAGCACACGGCAAGACCAACTGAAAGCCACTCCCACACCAGAGACAACTCCCCACACACACACACACACACACACACACACACACACACATACCCATGACAATACCACCCCAGATGCCATGCACACCACTGCAACTGAGCATCTATAGCCAGCTGCAAATCAGAGACCACCACAGTATTCATAACAAAATATATATTTCTAATTAATATAACAACAATAACAATAGGAACAACCATAACTATTTACAATATATACAATACAGGGGTGGGGGTATGGGTACAAGGTAGGGGTGGGTAAGGGGCAGGGGTGAACAACTGGGAGAGGGAAGGCAGGGTGTGATGGATGGGTAAAGGGGGGAGGTGATGGGCAGCTACTGCCTGCCAGCCCCTTCTCCATCCACCTTCTGCTGGTCCCGGGGCCTCCTCCTGTGCATAACGCCATGGCGATGCAGGTCCCTCAGGACGGCGAGGGAATCCATGGCCACCTGTATGAGCTGCTGGACCAACTTCTCAATCCTCCACAGGATCCAGACACCTAGGACAAGGGATCAGAGTCAATGGCTGTGACTGTCCATATCCCTGAAGCCCACCCAACATGCATGGCATATAGCCAAGTGCCCCACTCCTGTGATGGACTGCACCCACCCACAGTGACCGTGCACAAGACATGCCCAACCAGGCAGCAACAGACATGTGTGCCACTGCACACACACACTGCCCATGTCCAGCACAGCACAACCAAGGCTGTACAGTAACGTGGCTATGCGGTGGGAAGGCAGTGCCACAACCATGTGCCCAGTGCATGCATGGACCACCATTGACGCACTCCCAGACATGCAGTACCACTGGACAGTGCTGACTGTCACATGTCGCGTGCATGGTAGTGTTGTCCATGGATGGTGGCCATGCCCTGCCCCCCCACACAGCATGCAATAGCATTCATGATGTCAAGTCACTCACCCTTATCGTGCTGCTGCTGCTGCTGCTGTCATGGTTCATCACCACCACCACCAACACCATGCACAGCCACCACTGCCACCCCTTGCTGCACCTCAGCCCGGGCCCTCCTCCACTCTGCCACGCCTATGGGAAACAAAAGGTGAGAAACACATCAGTGAAATCCCAAAACAGACATCCCCCTGCCCCAATGAGTGTGCCTGCCCACCCAGCCAGACCCATACATCACATATCCTGTAAACACCGCCACAGCCAACCATAGACCAACCCTCCCACATGTGCTGGACACACTACACAGTGTTACCCATACGGACCATACAGGTGCATAGACGGCTCACCCACCTGGCTGAGGCACCACGCCCCTCCTGGCATGTGACTGAAGATGTGCCAGTAGTGCCGGCTCCCTCCTCCTCCGGTCACTGTACTGGTGCCTGCACTGCTCTGCGGACCTCCGCTGGCCAGTGGCCTCCTCAAGGGCAGTGGCCACCTGCTGCCACACATGGGTTCTTGCCAGGTTGAGGGGTTCATCCCCAAATAGTGGGCCATGGTGAGGCTCCACTATGGCCACCAGGTTTGTGAGTTCCACTGAATTCCATTGGGGGGGCTCTCCTGCGTGCCATCCCTGCATGTATATAGTAGGCAATATGGCACTCCGCAGCGTGGTAACCCTATGTAGAATTGTTGTGCAATACAACTCCGCTATTCCCTATCATGTTGTTGGTATAGCGCCGCCAGTCCCTATTGCGCTGTTACCGAACAGCGCGATAGAGCTGCAGACATGCCATACGTACAGTGCCAAGGGGCCAAAGGTTGGGCACAGAGTCATGGGTCTCTGGCACAAGGCCACGTACAGCGCCATCAGACGTCTATGCATCCAGCGCAATTGGTCACCTGTGTGCCATTGCCACAGTGGACTATTGCACAGTTTAGCCACAGCACCATGTAGTGACCATCGCTGTAGCTCCACTGGCACAATGGTGGCCATGTCCTGAATTGCCTATCGTGCACAGCACATCATCAGTGCAGCAGATGCCTGCATCAGCTACCTGGGCATGCACAGTGTGGTGTACTGCACAGTCACAGAACTGTGCCATTGGCTCAGCTGGTTCAACCATATTGCACAAAGCGCAACAGCGCGATATTCAGCCGTCATATGCAAATCATCCGATCAGCCATTCAATGGTGCAGTGGCATGATTTGCATCTCATTAAAGTTGCTCCAGTCCTAATTTGCATGCATTGCGCTATAAATATGCAACACTGTTCTGCAGTGGCCATATTCGGTTACTGCAGTTGATAGGTGAGTTGCATGCATTGTGCTGTTCTGGACCATGGCCTCAGAGAATTGCTGTGTACTGCACAGTCACAGGTGACCACTCTCACCCATACAGGCTGTGAAATGACCGAGCAAGGACTGTGTGAGGAGGATGATGGTGGGTGGAAGAGGAGGCCCAACTTTACGAAGGCAGAGACAGAGGCGCTGTTTGAGGCCTACCTGGATGAGGAGCCACTTCTCAGTGGATGGTGGGGCACCCCTCAGGCCCATGCTGCTGCATGGGAGGGGGTGGCACATGCTGTCAACCTGCACGACAGCCACCAGCACTCTGTGCAGGAGTGTAAAAAGAAGATGGGGACTGACAGGAGGAGGGTGAAGGAGAAGGTTGCAGCCATCAGGGTGGCACATGCTGCAACAGGCAGGGGACAGCTGGAGGTGGTGCAGCTGACTCCGGCGGAGGACATGCTCACTGCAAGCTTGCAGCGCAGTACCATTGAGGGTGTTCCTGGAGGTGGCTTCTAGACAGGTGGTAGCCCATCACTGCATGGTATGTCATGGTCGGGGGGAAGGTAGTTCACATGCACTAACGTGTCTTTCCATTCTGTAACAGATCCTGTGCATCTGCAGGGGTCAGCAGTGGAGGGCCTGTCCACTGCCGACAGCCATCCGGGGTTGGAGGAGGGACCATCCACCTCCGCAGATTGCCGGCGTGCACTGCACCAGTGTGCACACCTGGCTACCTTTACTGATGTTGAGACAGGTGTGGGGAGTGCCCTTCCTGTGTCTCAGCGGTCTGGCATGCAAGCATGCCAGCATGCTTCGGCTATGCCTGTGGCACAGACCTGCACCATTGATGATGCACTGACCACTGTGGGCATTGACATGTGTGTGTCACAGAATGGACACACAGCAGGACAGCTCACGCCCATGGATCTAGCTGGTTCCGACATGTGTGCCAGCATGTCAGCACAGTCCCAGGCTGTGCATGTCAGTACCAGTGGGGCAGCACCGGTGGCTGTACAGGTCACTGGCACTGTTGTAGCCACAGCAGTGGAACCACTGATCCCATAGGCACAGCAGGTGGAGGGGCAGCAGCAGCAGGCACCCACCGGGACTGGGGGTACAGGGCTCAGCGGTGATGTAGGTTCACCGCCTGTGGACATGCCCATATCTGGTCCTGGTGAGCAGCGCCCACCCTCAAGAGGTGCTGTACATCAGGCCCTTCCGGACCCTGAGGGACAGGTTGCCGATGTGGCAGACTACCTCTTTGATGAGCACACCCACCTGCTGCAGGCATCAGTACAGCAGCAGATGCGGGTTTCAACATCCATGGAGGCACTGTGTGTGACTCTGGAGTGGCACAGCAGGGACACTGAGAGGATCCTGTCCCGGATTGACCATTTGCGGGTGGATGTTACTGCCGCCATTGACAGGCTGACACAGGCAGTGGTTGGTGTCGTGGCCACATTGGGCACACAGTCAGGTGCCCCTGTGCCGCTCACACCACGCAGTACACTATCCACTCCCCATTTCCAGCATCGTGCGACACCCACCCTGTCATCACCAGGTTCAGCTGTGGGCATCCTGGGCACCCCTGGTACAGGTATGTTCGGTATGCTGTAGACCTCTGTGCGGACAAGGTCATGTTCATGCAGTGGGACCCCTGGTGGTCCATCGGTGCCACCCTATGTGGCCCATGCTCAGCCTGCCAGTGCTGCTGGGTCTCGGCGGGGCCGCCCATGCATCCAAGGTGGCCGTGGCACTGTGCCACATGACTGAGCTGTCTCCCAGTGTGAGCCCTGTCTGGTGCAGCCCTGTGTGCAATGTGTGTTTCGGTGGGCAGTGCACCAGTGGGTGCCCTGCCCTACATGCAGACACACGGACCACCTGCACACCCTCCCGACTGCTGTCCACAAATGCATGTGCATGATGATGACTGCATTGTGCTGTACACCAAAGTGCAAGGGTGTCCAGCATCTGACACATGTACATGGACAGTACAGGTGGTGGTGGTGGCCTGTGGACGTGTGTGTTTTTAGTGTCTGTGTTACTGCTCTGTTGTGCACCTGACCCCTGTACACTTTGTGCCTGTTGTGTGTGTGTGTGTGTGTCTGTCCATGTGGCGTGTTACTGTTCACCCCTCCCTGGTTGTATGTGTGTACTTCTGTGCCCTGCCACTTCCCTTGCCATCATGCACCCCTGGTGTGTTTCCCTGTGTGTATGTGGGTTGTCCCCTTAGCCACTGTTGGTTGCACATGGCCCCATGACTTACCTGTGTTGGGTGAAGTGCTCCTCTGTGATGGTGTCCTGGTGCAGCTGGGCCAGCCGGATCAGTCGGGGGTCATGCCGTCCAAGTGGGGGCTGCTCATCCCCATCATCACCGGCGTCACCAGCGTCCCCATCGCTGTCCCCCTCCTCGACCTGTACGGCTATCCCACAGTCTTTGGCCATGTTGTTCAGGATACAACAGGCCAGGAATATCCCACAGGCCTTTGAGGGGCTATACTGTAGGACACCGCCAGAGGTGTCTAGGCATCGGAAGCATGCCTTCAGCATCCCAAACACCCGCTGGATGATGTTGCATGTGGCAGCGTGTGCCTCATTGAAGCGTTGCTGCAATGGGTTCGTGGGCCGCCGATAGGGTGTGAGCAGCCAGGGACGGAGTGGGTATCCACTGTCACCTGTGTGGAGATAGTGGAGGTTAGTGTCATGTTCAGGCTGATATTGCCCCTAACCCTGTGTGCCACTCCCATGGCACCTGTGGCTTACCCACCCTTGCCCCCGATTTGCCAGTCCTACATGCATACTCACCCACTAGATGTCCTGTGGGGGATGTACCCACTCTCGAATTGATGGCACAGTGCTGATTGGTACCATATGAATGAATCATGTGCTCCACCAGGGTGCGTGGCACAGACATTGATGATGCGTCCACTGGCATCACACACCTCCTGGCAGTTGACACTGGAAAATTCCTTCCAGTCCCGATAGGCAGCCCCATCAGGGCCAGGTGGCATGCGAATGGCCACATGGGTGCAGTCTATCGCCCCTAGCACACCAGGCATACGTGCTACCCTGTGGAACTCCTGTATGTTTGCTGTACGCTCCACCATGGTGCTGGGGAAATGGATGTACTCCACAGCATGTGGCAGCAGTGCGCTGAGGAATTGGGTGAGGATGCATGACGTGGCCGACTGTGTTATGCCTGTGGTGTCCCCTGTTGGTCTCTGGAAGGTACCCATGGTGAGCAAGCACATGCAGGCTGTTACCTTTGTCTCCACTGACAGAGCGTGACTCCATCGTGAGGGTGCCTGCATCTCATCACTGCACAGCTCACAGAGCCACCTCAGTATTGCCCTGTTCAGGTGGTACCGGCCCACAATCTCGACATTTGAATAGAGCTCAAAGTTGATGCGGGCTCGGTACTGCCTGTTGGGGGAGTACCGCCGACGGGCCCTTCCACGGCCACCTTCTCACCCCCCTCATTACAGCTTCCATGTGGAAGCTGGCACTGTCCATGTCCCTGGCTTGTGTTCCCCCCCCGGCTGTTGCTCTGTTACCCCCGCTGTCCTGACTGCTACCTCCACTACACTGGGTACACCTACTGGCCTCTGCACTCTGCACTCTGTGGACCCAAACACCTTCCCTTGCCCCTCTTCTGTCCTGTGCACTCCCTGGCCTGCACTGTTTGTTACTCTGCCCTTCTCTGTCTCCCTGCCTCATGTGGTTTCCCTGTCGCGTTCTTGCATCTCTTCCTTGAGCCTTTTTATTTTGGCTCATTTCCGCTATGGCGCAACTTCCACCTGATCCACTGTTGCATATTGCGCAAGTCTTTGAATATCTCATTGCACACTTTATGCATGGTTCTACCCCCATCGGTTGCGCATACCTTCATTAGCATTGCGCTGTTGCTCAGCATGTTTTCTGTGGCGCAACTGCCTCCTGCTGAATATTGCAGAATGGTGCAATTTCAGACTTGCGCTGGCGCAACCCTATTGTGCATGGCGCAACCCTTTTGAATATCCCACCCATAGTTTACAACCATTTCTAAATATGCAAGGTGATGGGACCATATTGAGATTTGAAGGGTTGTATCAGAAGGAGAATGAGACTACTGAATCCTTAATGGATTCACTGACTTATTTATTGCAAGCAGAATTATGAATCACAAAAAACACTTCAAATATTATAACTGTTTTTAGAGATAGGTCCTTTTTCCCTTTCCCGGTATATTGTATAGTAACAAGTAAGGGCTATGCCAAATAAGTAATTTCTCACCAAAAGAGATTAGAATATCTTGGTTTACATTTGCATTTCCCAATTACTTGGCATAGCATAGTAAAACAGGTTTTGGGAGATGACCTTGACAATTCTGTTATAAAAAATGAGGAATTAGTGACAGTACTTTAGTATCTGATTTGGAATATGTCTTTTCCAAATCAATCGCATGGAACATGTAGTAATATTTTGCCAGTTTTTGGAGTGGAATGATTAAAGAATAAAAATACCCAGACATTAAGAGATACGATGGCCATAATATTACCCTCTTTATTAGACATTACTATTAGCAGTGTTGACTTTCTTAATGTAACTAAAGTTCATAAAGCAGGGGATGAAAGTCAAATTGATGTTCAATTCGACTTGAATGACTTATTTCACCTGACTAAGAAAAGTCAGAAAACAAAATTCAAAGTAATATATTGTTAGTGGACTTGTCAGAGGAAATTTTTCAGAATGGTAAAGACAAAACTTAATGAATAAACTTGACACAGGATTTGGTTTTATTGGAGAAAGTTAGTGCTGATAATATTTATGAATTTAGATTAATTTCATGGACTATAAAACAGAAATTAGGAAACGCAGAGTGGATGGAGTATATCACAGCATTTCCATTTATATTATTACGGGAAACTTGGTCTCAAGATCCTTTGGTTATAAATGATTATAAAGTATTACATTCAGCAGCCTTAAAACAAATCATTATGGCAGAGGCATGGGTGGTCTGATAGTTTATCTGAAAATCTCCAGGTTTATAAAAATCTTACAAATTTACAAACTTTGTCTTAATTATATAATAGAGCTGATTAAATGGAATATATAGTTATTAATCATACTTAATGTATATATTCCCTCTAGGGCCAAAAAATCTAACTTTATTTTAAACAAATTGGAAAAATATGTTGAAAAAGTTAACTCTGTTTTTGTACATGGTAATTTAATTATTTGTGGAGATTTCAATGCATGTGTAGCATTATTAGATGACCAGCCCAACAATCCTCAGTCAAATGAGATTATGGAGTTACCATCTAGAGACTCATTAGACACGGTAATCAATTAAAATGGAAAATTTTTTGTCACTTTCATTAAAGTCAACTCATTGGTAATTATGAATAGTAGAACTAAAGGGGATGAAAAAGGGAAAGTGACTTTTTGGGGCTCTAATGGACAGAGTCTGATTGGTTACTTATTAACTGATTACAAACTGTTTTTCATGATAAAATCTTTAACAATTGAGATGAGAACAGAAAGTGACCATGCCTCTTTGCAGTTTATTTTGTCAGAAAATCTTGGAATCAAAGATTCATTAATTACAGATGACTTGTTGAAAGAGCCTATGGTTAAGGGAAACCAAAAATTAAGAGTAAATTATTCTTCACTGGAGAAGGTAAATGATATATATCTGTTAATACCTTTAGAAACACCACTTACAATGTGCTCAGAACCTTTAAATGAAGTAGAGAATCATGTATGTTATATATATTCACAAATAAGACAATGTATATACTAACATACTAACATACTATTTGCCAGCAGATTAGGCCTTATGGTCTATCAAGTCTGCTCGAACCTAGATCCTTAGTTGGGTGCCGAGACCCTCCCATCCCTTGTGCTCCAGAAACCCTATCATCCATCCCCACCCCCCCGGGACAGGCCATCATCTGATACATCCACTTTCTGTGTCTGTCCCACCCTCTCTTAAAGCTCTCCACTGTGGATCTCTGAACCAGCTCACCAGGCAAAGCATTCCAAGGGTCCACCACCCTCTCAGTGAAAACCCCTCCTCTTTTCCCCTCACCCTTCCACCTTCCAACTTCAAACCATGCCCTCTGGTGATGCCTCCCTGCTTTAGTCTAAAGATCCCTCCATGTTTACCCTATTTATTCCCTTGAGGTACTTGAAGACCTCAATCATGTCCCCCTGTCTCTCTCTCCTCCAATGAAAACAGGCAGAGCTCCTCAAGTCTGTCCTCATAAGTCAAATCCCCTAGCCCTCGTATCATCTTTGTTGCCCTCCTCTTGCACTCTCCAGGAGCTGTATGTCCCTCTTCAAGTGTGGTCTCCAGTACTGTACACAGTACTCAAGGTGTGGTCTAACCAGTCCATTGTACAGTGGCAGAATCACTTCCTTGCTCCTAGAGGTGATCCCCTGCTGATGCATCCCAACATCCTGTTTGCCTTGCTAGCTGCTCTCCTGCACTGCTCAGTGTTATTCATACATGTATCCACCATGACCCCTAGGTCTTTTTCCCTGTTGAGGCTTCCAGCACCTCCCTCCCAGAGTGTACATGTGTTTAGAGTTTCCCCAACCAAGATGCAACACCTTCACTTGGTGATATTGAAATTTAATGTCCATGTGTGAGCCCAGCTTTAGGGGTGTCCAGGTCCCTTGCAGGGCCAACCTCCCTCTTCTCCCTCAACTACTGCTCCCATCTTGAGTCATCCACGAAGAGACTCATTTCACACCCTATACCATCCCTGATGTCTGATATGTATGCATTAAACAGGATTGGACCCAGGACCGAGCCTGTGGTACCCCACTACCAACCTCTGTAGGGTTGAGAGCTCCCCACAGACCACTACTCTCTGAGTGTGTCCAGCTATCCAGTTTTCAATCCATCTGACCATCAAAGGGCCTACTCCTAACCCCATCAGTTTCTCCACCAGACCATTGTGGGGGACAGAGTCAAACGCCTTGCTGAAGTCCAAGAATAATACATCCACAGGCTTACCCCTGTCCAGTTCTGATGTTACCCATTCATAGAACTCCACAAGGTTGGTTTGACATGATCTACCTGGCACAAACCCATGCTGCCGACTATCCAGACCTCCCACCTCCTCCAAGTAAACCCCCAATCGTTCCTTTAGTATACTCTCCATTAATTTTCCCACCACCGAGGTTAAACTGATGGGTCTATATATGCTTCACATTCATTAAGTAAAATATCTAACAATCATAATTGGTTTAACAAGTCATGTAAAGTTGAGAAAAATAAATTGAAAAAATATTATATTTTGCAAAAGAACATCCATGTCAGGTAAATCTTAAAACATTATCAAAGGTTAGGACTGAATATAAAATCTTTCTAAATAAAAAAAGGAGGAATACAGAAAGCAACAGAAGATGTTAATGCTTCAAAAAATACAGTTCAGTGATGTTAGAGCTTTTTGGGATATGGTGTCAAGAAGTTCATCTCATAATAGTAATAATAAATTACTATCACTAATTTCAGAATCTACTTGGGCATCTTATTATAGGAATCTATTTAATCAGCATATGGAACAACAGGATTTGAGTTATGTTTCTACCTTATTTCCTCTTTTTGCAAGCTTAAGTGAGTTTCAACCATTGCAAGTGGAATCACAGAAGTAATGGATATTATATCTAGTTTACTGAATAATGAAGCTCTGGACCCAGATTACAAACCATCAGAAATTTATAAATATAATATCAATTTTTGGGCACCAGTACTAACAAAATATTTTAATTTATATTTTGAAAAAAATTAACTTCCCACATCTTGGAATTAAACATTATTGTTCCATTATCCAAAAAAGGGTGTCAAATGGATCCTTCCAATTATTGACCAATAAGTTTATTGGAGTCTGACTCTGTCTCAAAAAGTTTTTCTAGAACACTGTTAAACAGATTAATAGACTGATAAAACTTTAATAATATCTTCATTTCAGGCAGGTTTTAGAACTATTTTTTCAACCATAGACAATTTATTTTGTCTTAGTCATTTAATGGAAAGATATGTACACATAAGAAAAATGAAGATGTATGCATTATTCATCGATTTTACTGCTGCTGTTGATTCCATTAATTGAAACTTTTTATGCGCCATTTTGAGACATTATGGTATTCATGAATCATTATTACCACTGTTTCAGTTGTTATACACAGACCCCTGCACCAAATTAAGATATGATAGCCACGGGAGTGTTACACAATCTTTACCCTCACTTTTGGGGGTAAAACAAGACTGCTTGTTTTTTATTTATTTTATTTATGTATTGCAAACTAGAATTAAACACCTTAGAGCTGGGAGCTTGTTTACAAAAGTTCAGCATCAAGGAAAGGGAAGATAGTATTACTTGGAGAATAAAATATGGGTCGGGACGTGTAACAAGAAGTTTACACACCTGAGGGGTTAGATGCTAGATAAACCCTGAGAGTGAAGCTCAAGGGGTTTATTAAAAGCATCTAACCCTGAGGGTGTGTGTAAACTTCGAGTTTACACACACAAACCCATGTTTTATTTTATATAATTGCTGGGTTTGCCTTTTTCACCTCAGCAATTATATAAAATGAATGCAGGTTGCTCCGCAGCCCGCCCAGTTCTGAAGGGAAAAGCAGCAGTGTGGGCAGGAGCATAGCGAGGGAAACCATGCATGTGTTTGCCTTTATAAATGCTCCTTTATAATGGCAAATTACGCTTTGGTTTCCCTATGGGAAAAAGGCTAAGACAGTTATTATAAAGGATTAAACAACAGAGATTATAAAACATGGATAATAATTACAGTGGTTTATACAAGCAGGTTTGTATGTACAAGACATAACAATAGAGTATAGGAAACCCTCAGTTTGTGATTATAGTAATTTTCAGAGAGAATAGTTGGAGGTAGAGAAGAAGGAGGTTAGAGAGGGGCATAGGTGGTAGTACGAGGGGAAGGGTGGTGAGGTGAGAAAGAGAGTTGCAGCAGTCATGGATATTGTCAAGGGAGAGGGTTTGGGGGGAGAGGGGTGTATGAAAGGCTGTGAGTGACCAAGCCAGAGCAGTGAGTCACTAGGTGGCAGGGTAGTAGGGCGGATGGAGGGAGGGAAGGAGAGTAGGGGTAGGGTAGAGGTGGCAAGGGACCATGCCAATGTATGGAGCTGCTAAGAGGCAGGGCTGAGACTACTGGCAAGGGGACTTGTGGAAGCAGTCAAAGGTGCTGGATGCGGCAAGATGTTGGCGTAGCAGTCTCTTGAAGGATCCCAGAGTAGGTTGGTTGAAGATGTCCCGGCTGAGGGCATTAAACCAGAGGGGTGCTCTTTAGGCAAAGGAGCATTGACCCTGCATCGTTCGAAGGTGATGAACATGGAAGAAGTTAGTGCTGGCACTTCTTGTCCATTGAGAGTTGCTGCTGTGTGGTTGAAGTAGGTTTGCTGTGCCATGGAGAAGAATACCAAGTAGAGCCTTTTTGGCCAACAAACAGGTTTGGTAGTGTAACCTCGCATGGAGTTGGAGCCAGCAAATTTGGGCATAGAGGTCACAGGTATGGGTGAGACGTTCGGCTCCTGTAAGCAGTCTTCAGACCTTGTTCCATGCAACCAATATTCTGCGGAGGACGGTGTGTCAAGCAGCACCATAGATAATCAAGCTATCATCTAAGTTAGTCCCTGCATTATTTAATTTCTACATTAATGAGATGCTGAAGTTTGAAGGTAACATTCTTTTTGACCATCCTAAAATTAATAATCTAGACTATCACGCTTTAGCATCTGTGGATGATCTTTTGTTATTGTCTTCATCACAAAAGGGTCTTCAAAATAAAACAGAGGTCAATAAAGAAAAATGCCAGAAATTCCTGCTTAAGATAAGTATATCCAAATCTAAAGTTTTGACTTTTGATGCAAGCAAAGTTAATGTACAGTTTCATTTTGATGGTCATATGCTTGGTAATGTAAAATTGTATGTATATCTCGGAATTAATCTAGCACTAAATAAATCTTGGTTAACTCATTATAAGTCTCAAATAAAAAAATCAAAAACGTGAAAAGGCACGTCTGAAGTCTCATTCATAATTTTGAGGCTTTGACATAAGATCAGCTTTAATTGCAGCAGAGGCAAAAATAAATCCTCTGTTAACATATGGGGCAGAAGTTATTCCTAGTGATTATAGAAATAATCTCGAACACCCCTTACTTTACTTTTATAAATCAATATTAATGGTTCCTCTTTTTACAGCCTCTGCTATAGTAAGAGCAGAACTTGGAAGCATTTCAATACATACTATTAATCAGTATAAATTTGTTTCTTATTGGCTGAAAATTTTAAATAAGTATAATCCCCTACCTTTTTTTTTATTAGTGGCTAGTTTTCCATTAGCAGGTTATACAGATCTGCCACTAGAGGGATCTTTTTCTTTCATTTAAAAAAAGTCTTCCCTCTTAAAGTCACAGTTGCTTTACTTGCTATATACCTTCCTTGTACTGCCTCCCTACTAAATCCTATTTTGCCAAAATTTTCGCCATGGATTATTTTAGCCTACTGCACTGATTCAAATTGGGAAGTTCTGTTTTGGGGAAATGCTTATATTGTACTGCTTCTAATTTGGAAATTGGGGGATTTTGTCTAGGGGAAATGTTTTACTGTTTAAACTAGATTGAACTCCTGTGAAGTTTCCCTCCCCCACCCCCCTACCTTAGTTAAATATGCTCTAGCTCTGCCCCTCTTCCTCACACTCTGCCCTCAATTACCCACTGGTCCCTCCTATTGGCCTACAACACTTGCTTGCCTTTTCTCTTCCTTTCTGTCCTGCCTAGCTCCAGCCTACACTGCTCTCTCTCCCCAGCTGCTCACATACCCCATCCTTGCTGTTCCTGCTCAGTCTTAGCTTTCTTTTCACTACCACTCCCTGCCTGTTTCATTTTTCTTTCACCCTACACCAGCTATGAGTTCCCTCCCCTACCTGCTCCTTCCCCTTCTGTCCCTCCTTGTCCTTCCTCCCTTGTTCTCTCTCCCAGGCCCCTGCCACCCCCACCCTGTACCCACTATCTACTTAATCAATTCCAGCAGCACCTTGGGAACACTCCACTTCTTGACCAGTCCTCCCCATGGGCCTCCACTTGGAAATAGCTGGCTGCTTCTTAACCCCATTAAGATTGGTCTTAATGCCAGCCTATCCCTACACTACCACATTGCATATCATTGGGGCTGTCATATGGACTCTACCTACTGCCCATATGCTAAAAGGAAACACAAACTATCACTACTGGACCTGCACCTCTGCTCAGTGAAGCTCCTCCTACTTCTCCTACTGATCTCGGGCAACGTCCATCCGAACCCTGGCCTGGGCTGTTCAAGCCATCTGAAAAAGGCAGGGAACCTCACCATCACAACCATTAACATCTGCACCCTGTTACCAAAGCTTGAGGCACGCCAAGCCTTTATCGGCCAACATAATTCTGACATCCTTGCTGTAGCTGAAACATGGCTGACACCAAAAGTTACTGATCTGGCAATTACCTTACAGGGCTACAATGTTTTTAGACTGGACCGTGTCTCTAAAAGGGGAGGGGGCTGTGCAATCTACATTAAGGATAATCTCCTAGGACACCTTGTTCCAGCTCCCATCCCTGCTTCCTCAGTCCAACTTCTACCCATTAAAATTCTTCTAGGTCCCAATCAAAAAGCCCTCACCATTGTCTCTGTATATATTCCACCTCGAGATCAAGATCTTGGAATCAAAGAAGTTCTTAACTTCATCAGCTCCCAACCTCCTGGATCTGAACACATTCAGCTTGGTGATTTCTATATAAATTGGCTCACATCTGATGTCTACACTCATAAGGATGCCCTTGCAGTTGCCAACCTCTCACAATTGCTTACCACACCAACTTGGATAAATTACAAAACTGGCACCAGCACCCTGCTGGACTGGGTTCTCACCAATCACCCCATACAAGGATCTCTTGTACCTCCATTCTCCCAGACTCTCTCAGTGACCACTTCCAGTTATATGTGAATGGTATAATACATTTCTAAAGCCACCCCCCTATAATTGTTACCAGCAGAGTCCTCCCCTGTGGTCAACTTACCCATCTCAAACAGTACATATCCTTGTAAGACTGGCTGCCCATCTACAAGGTGATGGATGTTAACCTAGCCCATGGCTACTTCATCACTGCCTTCAATAAGGCCTGTGACCTCTTCGCTCATTCAAAAAAATGGAAAACAAAAGCCATCTGTAACCCTTGGATAACTGCAGAGCTCCTTTCCCAGCTGAAATCTAGGGACCACCTGTGGGCAGTGGCTAAAGCCACAGGCAAACAATCTGACATCCAAAAATACAAACATGCTCATAATGCCTGCACAAAATCCATTCATCTCACAAAAAGCTCATATAATAAGGACTTCCTCACCAACACCTGGGGAAATGGTTGTGCTTTCTGGGACAATGTCAAAGACATTACTGGGAAACAATCAAAGTCCCCTCCAGCCATGTTAATTGTTGAAGGGTCCACTACCCTTGATCCCATGGTCATTGCAAATAACTTTAACAAGGCTTTTGCTGACCTCAGTACTTTTCTACTGCCTGATTTCTTCACAGTCAGCCACACCCCCTATTACACACCCTGCACTCTATCAAACCACCCTCATTTTTACTTCAGGGAGATTAAGATGAATGAAGTTCACCGCCACATTGCCTCAGCCATCTCCACTTCCAGAATCAGCAGTGACACCCTGGACCTTAAGCTGCTATCATTTACACTTGGTGAGGTCCTCAGTCCCCTATCTAAAATTCTTAACCTCTCTCTCTCTCCACACCAGTACATTCCCTGAAATATGGAAAACTGACATTCTGACCCCGGTCCACAAAAGTGGGGATACAACCTGCAACTCTAAATACCACCCGATCTCCATATTGCCACCACTATCCAAGGCCCTAGAGCATATTTTTGTGGACCAGCTCACGGATTATTTGGACAAATATAATATTCTGTGCACACAACAGCACAGTTTTAAAAAAGGGCATATTACCACCACTGCCCTGCTTGAATTTACTAGTGCAGTGAATAGTTCCCTTGATAAAGGTTTTTTTTTACTGGGGCTATCTTCATTGACCTCTCAAAGGCATTTGACAAAGTCCATCATCAGCTGCTGTATGACCAACTACTCCTTGCTGGCCTCGCACCAGACTCAACCTGCTGCTTCAGACGCTACCTTGACAACCGCTCCCAAATAGAAAAAATTGCCAATGCTATCTCGGACACCTTGCATGTCCACTCCAGAGTCCCTCAGGGGTCCATACTGGGCCCTCTACTTTTCAGCCTCTTTTTAAACTCCCTACCACAATCCTGCTTGGAACAAATCATCCCGTATGTGGATGATGCTGTTATCTTTTCTACGTACAAGAACCTTTCACCACTACAACACTGCCTCCAACTCAGATTCAGTGCTGTTGAAACATGGTTCTCCAACCATAAACTAGTCCTCAATCACAAGAAAACCCAGTCATTGCTATTCTGCAGTTCACATAGCCATTACAAGCAACACTCCCATGCCATCGCCACCAAGTAGGGGACTGTTCTCAAGCAAGTTTACTCATTCAGATACCTAGGGATTCTGCTTGACCCCAGTCTCTCCTATACAGCTCACATTGACAGCATGGCTAAAGCTGCCAACACACACCTTGGATTACTCTACAAGCACAGGTGGCACCTCACCCAGAGGCCCTGAAGATTACCGTCAAGAGCTCTGTGGTGTCAATTATTGATTATAGCCTCATTATCTATGGCTCCACTGAGACATTCACCCTCCAATGTATAACAACTGCGCTTAAAAAAGCATACTGACTCACAACTGGTACCCACTGCCTCACCCACAGCTGTGCCCTTTATGAACAATACGGATGGCTCCAACTCTCCAACCATATAAAGTATCTCACATGTGCTATGGTGGGAAAAATCAACCTTGACCTCACACCCCCTTGGTGTTACTGCCTTGTTACATCAAAACACCAACTGACAGAACACCAGGAGCTTGACAACCCAGATTCTACAAGTTCCTCGCTGTCGAACTATGCAGGGCCAACACTCCTTTGCCTATAGGGCTCCTGTATGGATGAATGGTCTCAGTCACACCATCTCCTCTGCCTCAACAATAGATCTGTTCAAAACCAGGCTCTAGGCCCATCTCATTGCCTCTAGCTCTTGTGACTGCCTCTCCAAGCTGATGACCTACACAGCTTTAATCCTAACTTATATACTGCTTAATCCCAGGCCCTCCCACCCCCCTTCCTCCAGCTCCTGAGGCACCACTTCAAATCTCAGGTCTTCATACCACCTCATTAGTCTCTCCTTGCCCCATTATGGTACTTATTTCCTTCCTCACCCTGTCCCCTTTTTCTCTTCTATCACTCCTTCCCATTTATTTTTTGACAAATGCTTCAGGCAGCATCTTCATCCTCCCCCTCTCCTCTCATCCCTGTTTCTCTTCCACCCCCAGGCACCTGACCCTACCCATTCCTTGTGGGCACATGCGTCCTAGCTGTGTTCACCATTTTACTATAGCTGCCTCTGTTAATTACCTACACTTCTCCTCCTCCTCTATGCCTTACTCTTCCTATAATTGACCCCTTTCAATAGCACTGTTGAACATGAATTGTTTACTGTTATTTCACTGTTGCTTCCTTGTTGTTTGTAATTTCTGACATGGAACCTTTGTAAAAGAGCCTTGGATCAAAGATACTTGTAATCCTAGAATAAACAAAATAATAAAAAAATTAAAAATAAAAATAAAAACCTAGGTTATGCCTAAAGGAAAAAATAAAATAGTCCCAAAGGGGACTTGCATCAAAGTGTCTTTCAGATTTACTCCAAATTCTTAAGTCAATCAATCTTGGGTATTTATAGAGTGTTTCATTGAAAAATATGCAATTTTCTTTACAGTATAAAAAATGTGTTAAGAAGCGGTTATTTGGTAAATCACAGGATAGAGACATGGGAATAATTAGAGCCCAAAAATGTGCACCTTGGTATAGAATAAATAAGATAGATCATAGTATGGAAAATTATTTTCTTTTCCCTTTAGAACCATTTAAAAGAAAAGTTTTAATGTGGGCTAGGTTTGGTCTGATAAATTCCAAGTATTTCCATTTGAATAAATGCTTGGGGGATAAAATTGTTACAATGAAAGTACTGATGTGTAGATGTGATCAAAATGTTTCTGAAACTTTGCAACATTTAGTCACTGTTTGTCTCCTGTATCAGGATCTATGACAGAAAGTTTTAAAAGATATGTTAGAATGTTATAGTAATACAGATTATAATGTTTTATTCACTCTTCTTTACCATTTAACATAAAGGATGCTGAATTAATAATTGCATTTTTTGCATCACTGATGAAAAGGAAAAAGTTATTACAGAGGGAAAAGAAAGAAAGTAATGCACTCTTAAATTCTGAACTTGATTTAACTACTAGTATGTATTTTTGCATGTGTCTTGTATTGATGTTATATATCTGTCTGAAATTATATGTATCTTTTATATGAGACTGAATATTAATGTATACTTGTATTTTAAACAAAATGACTCTTTGTAATAACCTTGACGTTTGGTTATGTCTTGGTTGACAAATAAAAACTAATTTGATAATGTACAAGTAAGAAAGAAGCCACAGATGCACAGCATGACTCTTCTATTATGTACTACTGTGTCCATATGTACATTGCACTGCAGTGTGTTAAACAACCTTTACTTAACTGTGACATATGTGCAATGTAACATATGAAGACCAGGCCAGTATCTTTCTATTCAAGTGACACACCATCCTTCCATGGATGTCAAAACCTGTTGTAAAAATGGTGTAAACAATGTTAAAATATGAGACTGGTTACTAGTGTATCAGTAACACTAGAAAGGAGCATTCACAAGTTTAACTATTGTTCTATCAAGCACAACAGTTAATTAATATGTGGAAGTAGTATGCATATATTTGTAGCAGTCATACTGTATCTTTTTTTCTTCAACTTGTGCTGCTATTCCCAACCCCCCCATGTATTTAGCCATGTTACCACAGACACAATGTGACTCACAATGTCCTTGCTTTCCTCTTTTTGTTGCCCCTACCTGATTTTTTTACTGTACTCTCCTGATTACAGTGTGTATGCCTGCTGAAACCCCTGATTGTCTTATGTGTGTGTGCATGTCCATGTGTTGGTGTGGGTGTGGGGAGAAGGGGAGACAGAGTTATGGTTGAAAACCCTAACACCAAATTTCCTTACTTTTGTCACTGTGGAACAACCCTAACTGTTGCATTAACACAGATTCTTTGCAAAGAATTTCCATACTTTTTGAGAACGCCATGCAAAATTGTTACCTTTTTTTTTGTATACCACCAATGTAAAAAGCATCATGGTAACAAACAACATATGCTAAATACTTATGCAAAACAGTGAATGGGTAGCCATGCAAGAACAATGTGTTTTCATATGTACAGGCTACGATTCCCTCTAACCACAACAGCAAAGTAGAGTATGTTCATGGTAATCAGAACTCTGAACTATCAAGACACACTGTTTGACCATAGATGTGCTTTTCCAGAATTTTTAATACTGCATTGTACTTTGCAAAAGCTATGTGTTTCTTAGCTGTTTTGTTTTTGAAATAAAAGTGACTCATGTTGTCTTTAGATGCTATGCAATGCTATTGTACCAGAAAAGGGTATAATAAGATTTCATGGCATTTAAATTGTAGCATCAAATCATTTTGAGAGTGGTACAATTGTACACAGAACAGTAATCCACTATATGCAATAAACTGTCTTTTTTCTTGGACATGATTATAGCATGGCACAGCTGAGCATGACTTGGCCTGGCCCCCTCCCATCCCACAGACACACCTTGCAAGCCATCACAATACCTCTCTTTAGAAAATACCATGTGTACAGATCATTATAACTTGACACTGTCACTTTGCAGAGTCCCTAAAACAAGTTATGTACCCCCACCCTCACTCCACCACAATTAGTTTCCTTAGAAACATTGCATGTGAAGCATTGTTCTGAATACACACTTATTTACCTCTGTCTTCTGAAGTGATGGAATTACATTTCCATGACCAGTGTAGTTTCTTGCAAGCACAATTAGTAATGTATATACACTAAACATAGAGAATACTGGTTAGGCAACTATGCAAAACTAGCTTGTTCTGACATAGCATGGCTCTGATTCCCTCTGAGATTGAGAGTGAAGCTTGATAGGTCTCTTTGAGTCAGACCCCGAGGTAGCAAAACACACAAGTTCTGCATAGAGTTGCTCATCCTGTATTTTTAATAGTGCATAGTACCACGTGAAATATGTGTTTTGTGAATTCTTTTGCTTTCAAAATGAGACTAACAAATGCAGTCTCCACTGGTTCAAGAATGCTATGATACCACAATAGGGTAGAATTACATTCCAACACCTTACAACTGTCATAAAACTGCATTTTGAAAGTGGTGTAATTCTGAAAATAACAAAACCCACTATACGTTAATAAGATTAAATACATTACCTACATGGTGTATATAGTGCAAAATGTCATGAAGAAATAATACATAACACACAGCATAAGGTTTAACAAATTCAGTTAAGAAACTGAAATTGAAGGTGAGGCCAAAACGGGTGGTAGTTCCTGGGATGCACAAAAAAACAGTTCTCTCAGTCCACCCCTCCCCCCCAGTGTGTGTCTCAACATGCTCTTCTCCCCTTTCACCACTATGTACTATAGTCCTCAGATATGCCTCTTGTAATTAAGTGCATATTTCACAGGTATGATATATTTAATTGTATGTTATGTTATAAATGCAACTGAATGATTATTTATGATATTTTTTTAACTGTATTGTTACAAATGTAATTGAATGTTTAATTTCTTGTATGTTTTAAATGTTAACCTATATGTCTAATTCTTCATCCAATAGTACCCCCCCCCCGGTTGCCCTGGGAGATAAGCAACTTGTTGTTCAGAGTGCCTTCCTAGTGAAACATATCAATAAATAAATAAATAAAATATATGAAAGGTTTGTTGTAATTGTGTTGTTTGGTTTTCTTTGCCATCAACATACAACACATGCGGTCATTTTAACAAGAAAAATAATTTCTGTTTTACAATGACTAGTAAATAACTATATTAGTAACATTATTAGATAAGAATTTCAGTTGTGATGTTAAACCAGGTATTACATAACGTTAAAATTATCTATTTATTGTTTACTCTTTAAAAGCAATTTAAAGAAATATGGTCTTAACTTGTTAATTTGCTATTTTTGAAGCCAAAGTTTGTTTGCAAAGCTTTAGAAATAGTCTGCCTAATTGTAACAAAAAAAAAACACAATACATTTGGTTCTTATTTAGTTAATTGTATTAAAACATTACCATTAGAGCTGTATTCCATTTTGACTCAATGTGCTAGGTTAGATATATAGTTAATGGCTTTTTGGGGGGCACTTATCTGGTGTCAGTAATCATTAGACATTTAGTAAAATTATGCTACAGCCATCTGAGACAATGAATGTTGTAACTTTCACTATCAAGAAAAGTAATCCACATTAATATATATCTTATTTAGAAGTACGTTCACTATACTTATTTACCATAATAGTACTTTATGATATTAAATACATTTCATAGAGCTGTATATTTGATAGAATATTGGTTTGAAAAGGACATGCCTTTGAAACCACAGCTAACAATAATGCACATCAGCATGTGAATAAATTTCAGCAGCTGTGTTAGAGTGCATCAACACATTCATAGCAAAGACTTCATGTAATGCATGTGGTCTCCACAGCACAATGCAGATATGGTCATCGATGTTTTATTGCATACATGCATTAAGTATACAAATAAGATATTGAACAGATATTGTTGTACTAAAGATTACATACAGAAGTCAGTGTACTGGTACAAAATCAGACACTACATTACACATATGCTGTGACTTAACAACTTCTAATGCTTTTCAACTGGTGGTGACCATGTTTTATTTATTTATTTATAGAAATTATTTCACCAGGAAAAGCACACTGAGCAACAACTGCTCATCTCCCTGTGTGACCTGGGGGGAGGGGTACAGTGAGGAGGAGGAGGACATAAGGTTGTTCAACTTCATACATATAAATATACAATTTATATAATACAGATGCATGCATTTGATAATAACAGGTGAGTGTAGATAACATTTGTACCCTAACAGGCATAATAACAGTTACAAAGAGGAGAAACAGCTAGGGTTATACTGAGGGAATAATAGAGATTGCATAAGTGCAGAGCTGAATAGCTCAAAAGTTGGATGAAGTGTAGAAGTTGGGTGTAGGGTCAGCTAATATAGCACTCGTAGACCTACAGGAAGAAGAAAAAAATGGGAGTGTTAGCTGCAGGAGCAGTTTACTGAGTAGTGGCTGGCAAGAGCAGTGGATAGTGAGTGAACAGAGGAGGAGGAGTGGCAAACTTGAGTGTGGAGAGAGTTCCAGAGTTGAAGGAAGTGGTGTGAGAAGGCAGCTTGGCTGACTTGGGTCCCACATCTGGGGATTAAGAGGCGCCGGGAGTCCAGGGACCTCAGAACATGGGTGAGTGCCATGGGGTGATAGTGTGGAGACCAGGTAAGCCAGGAGGGCACTAAGCCAGTACTTTGAGATAAACTTGGTACAATGTATTTGGTGGTGGAGAATAGGATGGGTCCAAGCACTGAACTTTGGGGGACGCCAGTGGATATGGGGAGGGGTGGGGATATGGCATCTGCAATCCTTACAGATTGAGTACGGCCTGAAAGATAGGCACTGAACCAATCAGTAGCAGATGTGGAGAGGCCAGAGTCAGAGAGACTTGTAACAGGGGGTGGGAGACCATATCGAAGGCTTTAGCCAGATCGATGAAGATGGCAGAGGTGATAAGACCTCTATCCATTCCTGATTGAATGGTGTCAGTGAGCCTTAGTAAGGAGGAGGCAGTGGCATGATCCTTCCTGAAGCCGGCTTGGTAGGTTGTGAAGAAATTTGAGTCAAAGAGATAGAAGGTTAGCTGGGCAAGCACAAGGTGTTCTTGCAGTTTTGCCAGAGCAGGGAGGAGGGAGATCAGCTGGTAGTTTGAGGTGGAGGCAGAGGTGCCTCCTTTGGGGAAGGGGGGTAACAATGGCATGCTTCCAGGACAGAGGGACAGATACAGTGGCAAAGGATTGATTTAGGATGTATACAATTGGAGTGGCTATGGCTGAGGCCTAGAGGAACATAAGTTTGGAGTCCAGTCCATCAGGGAAATCCCCTTCAGTGTGGTTTAAAGTTAGCAGAGCTTCTAGAGCTTTAGCTGGAGAGATTTCCTTGAAGAAGAAGAATCAGCATTTATATAGCACTTTTCATACACAGTATCCCAAAGCACTTTACAGCAATGCTAGACTGGTAGTGAAGTGACTGAATGTGTGGTAGTGGCCTTATCGCACATCATCACCTACACACAGCCTCAATAATTTCATGAACTGGTTTATAGGAAGGGAAATGTTGGCCAGGACACTGGGAATGTTCCCTACTCTTTGCAAAGAGTGCTCTGGGTTCTTTTACTTCCATCTGGACACCCACCAGGACAACACCAGGATGGGCAGAAGGGACCTCAGTTTAACATCTCATCCGGAGGATGACACATCCCAGCAGTACAGCATCCCCCAATACTGTACTTGGATGCCAGTGATTTTTAGGTGCAAGTCCAGTCCTGGTGTGGGACGTGAACTCATGGTCTTCTGTTCCAGAGGCAGATGTGCTACCAACTGAGCCACACTGACACCTGTATCATGAGGTACCTTTGGCCCTGTAAGTGGTGAGGGAGGTGATGTGGAGGGTATAGAGGAAAGGAGCGAGGAGTTGCAGGTGGAGAAGTATAAGTTAAACTCAGCAGCGACTGTGATTAGATCCATGAGAATGAAGTTGTTTTATGCTAAGGAGAGGAGAGTGGGCTTAGCCACAGGGGGTAAGAAGAGGGAGTGTTTGACCTTCCAGAATTTGGAGGGGCTATTTAGGTTATATTGGAGGGATGATCTAAAATACTCTGCTTTAGCTAGCCGAGTTGCTCTGGTTCACATGTTCCACAGAAACCGGCAGTGGGAGAGGTCCTGAGGTAGGGCAGAGGATTTGTAAGCTCACCATGCTAAATCTCTGGCGTTCATACAAGCTATGAGTTCTTGGAAGATCCAAGGCAGGTGGTTTCCATGTACCCTAGTTTGGCGTAGTGGGGTGTGTGTATCCCATATCTTGTGGAACATGTTTTTGAAGTGCAAAAGGATGCATCTATTCAGCTGGTAAGGGGAGGGGAGCCAGTTTGCTAGGACAAGATCATTGAGTAGGGGGAGTGAGATTGAAGGATTTGAATGACCGTTGGACTAAGAACTTTGGGTGGATTTAGGGCAGTGGACTTTGCGGACAAGGTAGATGACATGAAGGTCACTCATGGAGTCAGAGAGTACACCTAATTGGATGACTCTGTGACGATGGGTGGTCAGAGCCCAGTCAATAAGGGAGTGGTTACCCAATCTGAGGTTTAAGTGGGTGGGCTCAGTGATGAGTTGGGTAAGATTTAGGGCAGCAAAATCAGTCTGGGTTTTGTTGAGGCTGGGGCTAACCAATTGTGGTCAAAGTCACTCATTGTGTATAATTCCCCAGTTGGGGCTAGCAAGCTGATTTGTATTAGGGGGTCAGTGACAGTTGTGGCCGGGTGCATGGTCGGCAGTAAATTCCCGACAATGAATATAGGCAGTAAGAAGGGCTGGAGCAGCAAGAGCTCATAGGCTTTAGGTTCAGCTTTAGTTAAAATTACCGAGTAGCATATGTCCGAGCTTATGTAGATGGCTATGCCTCCACCTCTGGTGGCCCCATCCTGGCAGGCCATTGCATATCCAGGAATTGTGACTGAGGAGTCAGGAATTCTCCTCAAATGTTTCTATGTTTCTATTTTTCTAGACATTTGTGTGGGCATCAGAGGCAGTGTGAAAAGCAAGTAGGTACAGGATATTCCAGGAGGAGGAGGGCCTGATTAGGAAGGGGGGATGAACAGTGGAGTGGGACCAGGTAGCAGTGGGCAGGAGAGTGAGCGCAGGGTTGGAGGGACAGGGAGGAGTTATGATGTGTGGCAAGAAATGGGAGGGGGCAAGGGGAAGGTAGGAGGCATGGTGGAGAGAAGAGGTGGGAGGCTGGAGAATAGACAAATAAGAAGAGGCAAGAAGCCAGACAGGTTGGCAACAGAGTCAGGATTTTGTAGCGGCATCTCAAGATGAGGAGGCTTTATAAGGAGAAGTGAACTAAGATTGGCTGTGTTGTTTAAGATGGATGTGACCATATTGAGGGTGATGGCCAATAGGCTTTGATGGAAGGTGTCAAGAAACTAGGATTGAAGGATGTAGGAGAGCGGTGGGGAGCCAATGGTGGAGTAGCAGGTGACTAATAGGGGTGGTACCGAGGATTGAGGGTGGGCAGATAGAGTATTTAATCAGTGGAGGGGTGGGGGTGTGGGGGGGCAAAATCAGCAGAGGCAGAGAGAGAGAGAGAGAGAGATGGGGGGTTTGGAAATTAGCAAGTCAATAGCTCTTAGGACAATTGGGCACCAAAAGAGAGCTGGCTAGGTAAGGGGGTGCAGACACTATGACAGGGCACAGCAAATATGGAAATATAGCTGTGGTTTCAAAACAGCATGCTTTTAATTTTAGGAAATATTACCTGAACCAGGAAAAATTCCTTATCTGACCCCTCAATGAAGGTGATCCTATAAAAGTAGGAACATAATGATAGTTTGCATTGTCTCATAGAAGTGTGCAACCATTACTTTCTAAACCTGCAAAAGTATTAATTGTACAAATCTACAAATAAATACACATATACATTCATGTACACTGATGAATACACATTTCTGTACATGCATATACACGCATATTAGCAGCAGTAATACACTGTAGAGCACTTAATGTAATGCAATGACATTAAATGCACAGTTATCAACAGTAACAGGAAAACATGCATGCAACCATTTTTTTTTTCCAAATGAACAAAATAACAATGAAAGCAGCATCAGGCTGATACTACTGAGCTCAATTTCAGTAGTATATACCTATATACAATGCTGAGTCATATTTCAGTGGCTTGTACAGTCATGTCCAGTAAATTAATGATATTTCCATCATATGAACATATCACGCAACCACATGTTGTATAACAGTTCCATTCCACTATAAACCCATGACAACATCAAAGACAAAGCCATAGACAAAGTACTAATTACACTACTACATGTGCCAAGATGTAACTTACTTTCTGACATGTAGGTGATATCCAGCACCCTCAAGCCTGCTTAGATTGTGTGGATGTCAGTTTTTTAAGTCAAACCATCAAGGTCAATTATGTAGAGTACATCAGGAAAAGACAGTAATGCTTAACCTGCTGTAAGTCTTGAAGAGCTTTGCTATCAGCAGACTATTTGTTATATCACAGAATAGCAACTGAGATATGGACACAGAGTTACTCTGTTATTTTGTCATTTAAATGTAATATCACACTCAAGTAAACATCTTCATCATCGTCACATTTCATTGTATGGTTAAAAAACCTTCACAATCATTTATACAATGCAAAATACAGAGTAACAAAGTCTAAAATCCATAAACATCTTAAAAACAATATTTTAATATATGGATTTTAAAATGAATATCATAGTAAAGCATACAAAAAATGTACAATAATACAGTCACTCCCAGAGTGATAATACAACACTTCAGAAGTGATAATACCATTGTTCAGGTGTCATTTCTCCGGACCTGAATGATAATATTATCAGGAAAACTCAACCTCGCAAGGGCAAGTCTGTCTCCCAATGTTGTCTGAAGCATGCCTTCTAATTGGCTGCTCTTCCTGTGTGGCTGAGCAGAAAAACATTGCAAACATGATGGCTCTCTCGTTCTCACTTAGTGAGAGAAATGTTCTCCGCATGACATACAGCAACATATTTTTTTCTTTTACCATTTGTACTATCTGGTTGATCCTGTTTTCACTCTCTGGCCACCTAACTCAACTTGCCACTCAAGGTAAGAGAGTGAAGCGAGAGCAACTCGTCACTACATGGCTTCACTAAGCAGAATGCACAGCAAATGTTTGGGTGCCCATAGCAAGTGTTAACTTGGGTGCCCATTTTTGATTCTACCAAATTTCAAAATCAGATCTATATATTAAAAAAAATAATGATTAGGATAGTGTCCATTACCAGGGAGTCCTACTATCTCGAGGTTCTGGACACACTGGAACCTCTCAAGGTTCCTATGTGTCCAGAACCTCTCAATGGTATTACTCCCTGGTAATGGACATTATGCTATCCATTATTCTATTTGTAAAATATAGGTAACCAGTACCTTTGAAACAAATGTACAAATATATTACTTATTGGCTGTCAAATGAGTACTATCTAGTACCCCCAAGTCTACTTTGACTGTACCAATGGCAGTTATGTTAGTAAGCACATCAAATTCACATGTGTAGAACATAACAGTTAAATGCATATCAGTTGCAGCTGTTACTAGTTAGCAAAATAAATTTGTTACCTATACCAATCAGTGTTAAATATTTCTCAATGATACACTATACTAACAACAGAATTTTCACAGTGTTTTTTGTGGGCATTTCAGAGTGCCACAGTCACTAAGAACAAATGTGACATACTTTACAGGGACTAGAATATAGTCTGTCAAAGCATCACAGCACAAGTTCTAGACAATAACAGACACAATCTCCAAAAGAAGTATTCTACCCATAGCAGAGAACATCAGTACAAAAGGTTGTGTACTACTGTCCATGTGTTTAATGATAAAACATAAAGGGACAGATATTCAAAACTTTGCCCCAGGGCTAAATTAGCACTGTTCGTTGTGCTAAATTAGCTCAGACCCAATAGCCCGCTATATTCAAAAGGGATAGCCCAGTGCTAAACCTGCTGAATATAGCATGCTAAGTAAGCTGGGCAAACTGGGCTGGGAGTGCAGTGCAAACATAGCCCGGAAATAAGACAGCTCTGAATATAGCAACCAGGAAGTTGAAACAGTGACGTGAAGGAAGGTAGAGGTGAACTATGTGGCCAGTGTGTGTGCGAGCAAAGGCATGGCCCAGTAAGCTGCAAGTAGCAACGCATGTGAAATTACATTGTGCAAAAATGTACAATATTTCTGAAACATTTGCATGGCGCTAACATATTTGTGCAGCTTTAACGCAGAGCTAAGCCATTTGCCTGGAGCAATCACATTTGCCTTGGGATAAACTTTGCTATATTCAAAAGTGACATGCAAATGAGCCTACTTAGGTAGTCTCAGGGCAAACATCCAGATTAGCATCCTATTATGACCTGATTTGCATGCAGGTTGCCCAGCATTATTGTAGGGTCCAACACTGGCCCATGTGCAAAGCATGGCTTGTCCCAGCCTTGTGGCCATAGCCAGTCTGTGGTGCAGCCTGGCCACTTGTGCACCCTCCTCTCAACACCCTCCATGCCCACAGTACTGCATGTGTGTGCTGGCATCTGCTGGTGTCCACCAAAGGGTGATCAGCAGGTGTGTGCTGTATGGCTGCACTGCCATGGTGTCCACTGGAAGTTGGGTCACCAGTTACTGTCTAGCAAGGCTGGGACTGGTGGCAGATGATGACATCATTGTGATGCCATCAGTGAGCAGCATGTTTCCTCCATGTCTGTTTTTTTCTATGTTTAATACTTATTGGTTAGGGTTATGTGAAGCCACACAAATGCTGCGCAACTGCAGCGCAAAGCCACAAAGTCGCACAAAGCTGGTTTGCACAGAGTTAAGAATACCTTTTCCTGGGCGGTAATTTGCACTGCACAAAGTGTTACGCTAAGTCACGCAAAACCACTTTGTACAGCCCTATTCGCTGAATATAGCATTGCGCTGACACATCTCCTCAGTTTGCCCCTTGTATATATTATAATTTTGCCCAGCGCTAATTCTGGTTTCGTGGCGCTGTTGACCTTTTGAATATAGTGGACCTGCGCTAACCCGAAGCTAAACCTGAGCAAACAGTTTGCTTCCAGAGCAAAACCCTAGGAGGCAGTATGGTGCAGTGGTTTAAGGCTCTGAGCTGCAAATCTGGATACCCGGGTTTGAATCTCAAAGTCCCCCCTTGCATACTGTGTGACCTTAAGCAAGTCACTCAACTTCCTTGTGCTCCCAGGTTGCACCTGCAAACAAGCTTTCAGCTTAGTGTGTCTCACCTGGTAAAATAATTGGTAAAAAAAAATATATATTTTGAATATCTGACCAATAGTATCATATTCCTGTTATGTTTTGGGAGTAAGAAATAGTTTCAACAGATGAAATGTTAATCAACGTGTAGCACAAAGATGGTATTTATGTAGTGATACGTGGTATATGTCAAGATGTAAAGTACTACAAATACCTCAATGTATACATGTCTTGTTAGCCATTAATGCAGAACATGCTGCAACAGTTAAGTACCAGTACATGGAAACTTCATAACAGAAAGTACCAAAAGAAAGGCGTGTAACTTCATAACTCATTACAGCCTCAGTAACAAAAGTTACGCTTCACTGCGTTGTACTGCATCCATATCATGTAGAATGATTAAATACGCATCTTTAAGATTCCTTGGCAATCTTTTGCTCTTTGTACATACTGAATCATTGCACTCCACCCACCCACTTCTGTAGCTACGCCATGTTACATAGTGTCCAGAGTGAACAGAAGTACCATGATGGAAAATAACACAAAGAGGGTCAGATATTCAAAACTTTGCCCCAGGGCAAGATTAGCACTGCCCACTGAGCAAACATAGCACAGACTCAAAAGCCTGCTATATTCAAAAGGAATAGCCAGGGGCAAAAGCTGCTGAATATAGCATGCAAAAGAAGCCAGACAAACTGGGCTGGGAGAGCAGGGCAAACATTGCCAGGGAATAAGACAGCTCTGAATATAGCAACCAGGAACTGCAATCCACAACAGCAACAGAGTGCACAGCGGCTAGAAGGACAGTAGAGGAGGAATATGTGGCTAATGTGTGTGCAAGCAACAGTGTGGAGTCAGTAGAGCTGCAGGCATCAGTGCATGTGAATGTACAGTTTGCAGAACTGTTTACCCCATGTTAAGTCATTTGCCCTGGGCAAATATCTGTTATATTCAAAGGTGATATGCAAATGAGTTTACTTATCCAGTCAGTGGGCAAACATCCACATGTGCATCCCATTATGCCCTGATTTGCATGCAGTTTGCCCTACATTAATGCAGAGTCCCACAGCTCCACCTGTAGGTCAGTGTGGAAGTACAGGGGATGGCAAGGTCAGCCAAAAGCTCCACCTGTTGGTCAGTCAGGAAGGGCATGGTGGGAGTTGCAGGTTACACACATGTTTAGAACTGTGGTGTATAACATGTTCCAGTGGACTACAGTACACAGGCACAGGTGGTGGTGCAGGTTTCAAGAGTCCAACTATAGGTCCAGCCATACAGTGCACTGCAGCTGGTACAGTGGCATGGGGGCCAGTGGGGTGTGGGACACAGCACTGCCTGTGACATGGGGGGCAGCATTTCCTGCAGCACTGTACAGAGTGACAGCCCCATCATGCTGGTGTGTACCGATGATGACAAGGTGGCCTGTGAGGTGTGGGACACAGCACTGCCTATGAGATGGTGGGCAGCATTGCCTGCAGCACCGTACCGAGTGACAGCACCATCATGCTGCTACGTACCGATGGTGACATGGGGGCCAGTGGGGGTGTGGGACACAGTACTGCCGATGACATGGTGGGCAGCATTGCCAGCAGCACTGTACAGAGTGACAGCCCCATCATGCTGATGTGTACTAATGGTGACATGAGGGCCAGTGGGGTGTGAGACACAGCACTGCCTATGACATGGTAGGCAGCATTGCCTGCAGCACCGTACAGAGTGACAGCCCAATCATGCTGGTGTGTACCGATGATGACTTGGGGGCCTGTGATGTGTGGGACACAGCACTGTCTATGACTTGGTGGGCAGCATTGCCTGCAGCACTGTACAGAGTGACAGCCCCATCATGCTGGTGTGTACTAATGGTGACATGCGGGCCACTGGGGTGTGGGACATAGTACTGCCTATGACATGGTGGGCAGCATTGCCTGCAGAACTGTACAGAGTGACAGCCCCATCATGCTGGTGTGTACCGATGGTGACATGGAGGCCTGTGGTGTGTGGGACACAGCACTGTCTATAACATCATGGGCAGCATAATCTGCAGCACTGTACAGAGTGACATACCCATCATGCTGGTGTGTACCGATGGTGACATGGGGACCAGTGGGGTGTGGGACACAATACTGTCTATGACATGGTGGGCAGCATTGACTGCAGCACAGTACAGAGTGACAGCCCCATCATGCTGATGTGTATCAATGGTGACAGTGTACCGATGGTGACATGGGGCCAGTGAGCAGTGGGACACAGCACCGCCTATGGCATGGTGGGAACCATTGCCTGCAGCACTGTACAGAGTGACAGCCCCATCATGCTGGTGTGTGCCGACGGTGACATGGGGCCAGTGGGGTGTGGGACACATCATTGCCTATGACATGGTGGGCAGCATTGCCTGCAGCACTGTACAGAGTGACAGCCCCATCATGCTGATGTGTGCCGACGGTGACATGGGGGCCAGTGGGGTGTGGGACACAGGACTTTCTATGACATGGTGGGCAGCATTGCCTGCGGCACTATAGAGAGTGACAGCCCCATCATGCTGGTGTGTACAGAAGGTGACATGTGGGCCAGTGGGGTGTGGGACACAGCACTGCTATGACATGGTGGGCAGCATTGTCTGCAGCACTGTAATGAGTTATATCCCCATCATGCTGGTGTGTACCGATGGCGTCATAGGGGCCAGTATGGTGAGGGACACAGTACTGTCTTTGACATGGTGGACAGCATTGCCTGCAGCACCGCACAGATTTACAGCCCCATCATGCTGTTGTATTGTACGAAGGTGACATGAGGGGCCAGTGGGTGTGGGACACAGCACTGCCCATGACATAGTGGTCAGCATTGTTTGCTGCACTGTACTGAGTTATATCCCCATAATGCTGGTGTGTACCGATGGTGTCATGCAGGCCAGAGGGGTGTGGGACACAGCACTGCCCAATACATGGTGGGCAGCATTGCCTGCAGCACTGTACAGAGTGACAGCCCCATCATACTTGTGTGCACCGATGGTGACATGGGGGCCAGTGAGGTGTGGGACACAGCACTGCCTATGACATGGTGGGCAGCATTGCCTGCAGCACTGTACAGAGTGACAGTCCCATCATGCTGATGTGTGCCGACGGTGACATGGGGGCCAGTGGGGTGTGGGACACAGGACTTTCTATGACATGGTGGGCAGCATTGCCTGCAGCACTATAGAGAGTGACAGCCCCATCATGCTGGTGTGTACAGAAGGTGACATGTGGGCCAGTGGGGTGTGGGACACAGCACTGCTATGACATGGTGGGCAGCATTGTCTGCAGCACTGTAATGAGTTATATCCCCATCATGCTGGTGTGTACCGATGGTGTCATAGGGGCCAGTATGGTGAGGGACACAGTACTGTCTTTGACATGGTGGACAGCATTGCCTGCAGCACCACACAGATTTACAGCCCCATCATGCTGGTGTGTACCGAAGGTGACATGAGGGCCAGTGGGGTGTGGGACACAGCACTGCCCATGACATAGTGGTCAGCATTGTTTGCTGCACTGTACTGAGTTATATCCCCATAATGCTGGTGTGTACCGATGGTGTCATGCAGGCCAGAGGGGTGTGGGACACAGAACTGCCCAATACATGGTGGGCAGCATTGCCTGCAGCACCATACAGAGTGACAGCCCCATCATACTTGTGTGCACCGATGGTGACATGGGGGCCAGTGAGGTGTGGGACACAGCACTGCCTATGACATGGTGGGCAGCATTGCCTGCAGCACTGTAGAGAGTGACAGCCCCATCATGCTGGTTTGTACCAATGGTGACATGGGGGCCAGTGGGATGTGGGACACGGTACTGTCTATGACATGGTGGGCAGCATTGCCTGCAGCACTATACAGAGTGACAGACCCATATTGCTGGTGTGTACCGATGGTGACTTGGGGGCCAGTGGGGTGTGGGACACAGTACTGTCATTGACATGGTGGGCAGCATAGTCTGTAGTACTGTACAAAGTGACAGCCCCATCATGCTTGTGTGCACCAGTGGTGACATGGGGGATAGAGGGGTATGGGACACGGTACTGTCTATGACACAGTGGGCAGCATTGCCTGCAGAACTGTACAGAATGACTTCCCTATCACGCTGGTGTGTTCCAACAGTGACATGGGGGCCAGTGGGGCGTGGGACACAGTATTGTCTATGACATGATGGGCAGCATTGCCTGCAGCACTGTACAGAGTGACAGCCCCATCATGCTGGTGTGTACCAACAGTGACATGGTAGCCTGTGCGGTGTGGGACACAGTACTGCCGATGACATGGTGGGCAGCATTGCCTGCAGCTCTGTACAGAGAGCAGTCCCACAATGCTGGTGTGTACCAACAATGACATGGGGGTCAGTGGGGTGTGGGACACAGTACTGCCTATGACATGGTGGGCAGCATTGCCTGCAGCACTGTAAAGAGTGACAGCCCCATCATGCAGGTGCATACCGATGGTGACATGGGGACCAGTGGGGTGTGGGACTCAGTACTGTCTATGACATGGTGGGCAGCATCACTTGCGGCACTGTACAGAGTGACAGCCCCATCATGCTGGTGTGTACTGACAGTGACATGAGGGCCAGTGGGGTGTGGGACACAGTACTGCCCATGACATGGTGGGCAGCATCACCTGCGGCACTGTACAGAGTGACAGCCTTATCAAGCTGGTGTGTACCGATGGTGACATGAAGGCCAGAGGTGTGTGGGACAAAGCACTGCCCATGACATGGTGAGCAGCATTGCCTGCAGCACCATACACAGTGACAGCCCCATCATGCTGGTGTGTACCGATGATGAAATGGGGGCCAGTGGGGTGTGGGACACAACACTGCCTATGACATGGTGGGCAGCATTGTCTACTGCACCATACATAGTGACATCCCCATCATGCTGGTGTGTACCAACAGTGACATGTGGGTCAGTGGGGTGTGGGACACAGTACTGCCTATTACATAGTTGGCAGCATTGCCTGCAGCACTGTACAGAGTGACAGCCCCATCCTGCTGGTGCGTACCGATGGTGACAAGGGGACCAGTGGGGTGTGGGACTCAATACTGTCTATGACGTGGTGGCAGCATCACCTGCGGCGCTGTACAGAGTGACAGCCCCATCTTGCTAGTGTGTACCGACTGTGACATGGGGGTCAGTGGGGTGTGGGACACAGTACTGCCTATGACATGGTGGGCAGCATTGCCTGCAGCACTGTACAGAGAGATGGCCCCATCATGCTGGTGTGTACTGATGGTGACATGGGGGCCTGTGGGGAATGGGACACAGTACTGTCTATGACATGGTGGACAACATTGATTGCAGCACCGTACTGAGTGATAGCCCCATCATGCAGGTGTGTACCAAAGGTGACATGGGGCCAGTGGGCTGTGGGACACAGCACCACCTATGACATGGTGGGCAGCATTGCCTGCAGCACTGTACAGAGTGACAGCCCCATCATGCTGGTGTTTGCCGACGGGGACATGGGGGCCAGTGGGGTGTGGGACACAGCACTGACTATGACATGGTGGGCAGCATTGCCTGCAGCACTGTACAAAGTGACAGTCCCATCATGCTGGTGTGTACCAATGGTGACATGGTGGCCTGTGGGGTGTGGAACACTGCACTGACTATGATATGGTGGGCAGCATTGCCTGCAGCACTGTACAGAGTGACCACCCCATCGTACTGGTGTGTACCGATGGTGACATTGGAGCCAGTGGTGTGTGGGACACAGTACTGCCAATGACTTGGTGGGCAGCATTGTCTGCAGCACTGTACAGAGTGACAGCCCTATCATGCTGGTGTGTACAGAAGGTGACATGAGGGCCAGCGTGGTGTGGGACACAGCACTGCCCATGACATAGTGGTCAGCATTGTCTGCTACACTGTACTGAGTTATATCCCCATAATGCTGGTGTGTACCGATGGTGTCATGGGGGCCAGGGGGTGTGGGACACAGTACTGTCTTTGACATCTTTGGCAGCAATGCCGGCAGCACCGTGCAGAGTGACAGCCCCATCATGCTGGTGTGTTTTGATGGTGAGATGAGGGCCAGTGGGGTGTGGGACACAGCACTGTCTTTGACATGGTGGGCAGCATTGCCTGCAGCACTGTACAGGGTGACAGCCCCATCATGCTGGTGTGTATCGATGGTGACATGAGGGACTGTGGGGCGTGGGACACAGCATTGCCATTGACATGGTGGGCAGCAATGCCTGCAGCACTGTACATGGAGACAGCCCCATCATGCTGGTGTGTTCTGATGGTGACATGGGGGTCAGTGGGGTGTGGGACACAGTACTGTCTATGACATGGTGGGAAGCATTGCCTGCAGCACTGTACAGAGTGACAGCACCATAATGCTGTTGTGTACCGATGGTGACATGGGGGCCAGATGGGTGTGGGACACGGTACTGCCTATGACATGGTGGGCAGCATTGTCTGCAGCACTGTACAGAGTGACAACACCATAATGCTGATGTGTACCAATGGTGATATGAGGGCCAGTTGGGTGTGAGACACGGTACTGTCTATGACATGGTGGGCAGCATTGTCGGCAGCACTGTACAGAGTGACAGCCCCATCACGCTGGTGTGTACTGATGGTGACATGGGGGGCCAGTGGGGAGTGGGACACAGCACTGCCTATGACATTGGGGGCAGCATTGCCTGCAGCACTGTACAGAGTGACAGACCCATCATGCTGGTGTCAACCCACAGTGACAGGGGGACCAGTGGGGTTTGGGACACTTCACTGCCTATGAAATGGTGGGCAGCATTGCCTGCAGCACCATACAGAGTGACAACCCCTTCATGCTGTTGTGTACCAACTGTGACATGGGGACCAGTGGGGTGTGGGGAAACAGCACTGCCTATGACAGGGTGGGCAGCATTGCCTGCAGCACCATAAAGAGTGACGGCCCCATCATCCTGGAGTGTACCGATGGTGACTTAGGGTCCAGTGAGGTGTGGGACACAGTACTGTCTATGACATTCTGGGCAGCATTGCCTGCAGCACTGTACAGCGTGACATCCCCATAATGGTGGTGTGTACAGATAGTGACATGAGGGCCAGTGGGGTGTGGGACACAACCCTGCCTATGACATGGTGGGCAGCACTGTCGGCAGCACCGTACAGAGTGACAGCCCCATCATGCTGGAGCGTACCTATGGTGACATGGGGACTACTGCGGTGTGGGACTCAGTACTGTCTATGACATGGTGGGCTGCATCACCTGCGGTGCTGTATAGAGTGACAGCCCCAACTTGTTGGTGTGTGCCGACTGTGACATGGGGGCCAGTGGGGTGTGGGACACAGTACTGCCTATGACATGGTGGGCAGCATTTCCTGCTGCAACGTTCAGAGTGACTGCCCCATCATGCAGGTGTGTACTGATGGTGACATGGGGGCCAGTGGGGTGTGGGACACAGTACTGTCTATGACATGGTGGGCAACATTGATTGCAGCACCGTACAGAGTGACAGCCCCATCATGCTGGTGTGTACCGATGGTGACATGAGGGCCAGTGGGGTGTGGGACACAGCACCGCCTATGACATGGTGGGCAGCACTGCCTGCAGAACCATACAGAGTGACAGCCCCATCATGCTGATGTGTACCGATGGTGACATGGGGCCAGTGGGCTGTGGGACACAGCACCACCTATGACATGAGTTCAAGCATTACCTGCAGCACTGTAAAGAGTGACAGCCCAATCATGCAAGTGCGTTCCGATGGTGACATGGGGACCAGTGGGGTGTGGGACTCAGTACTGTCTATGACATGGTGGGCAGCATCATCTGCGGCACTGTACGGAGTGACAGCCCCATCATGCAGGTGTGTACCAATGATGATTTGAGGGCCAGCGGGGTGTGGGACACAGCCCTGCCTAAGACATGGTGGGCTGCATTGCCTGCGGCACTGTACTGAGTGATAGCCCCATCATGCTGGTGTGTACTGACGGTGACATGAGGGCCAGTGGGGTGTGGGACACAGTACTGTCCATGACATGGTGGGCAGCATTGTCTGCAGCACTGTACAGAGTGACAGCCGCATCGTACTGGTGTGTACCGATGGTAACATGGGAGCCAGTGGTATGTGGGACACAGGACTGTCTATGACCTGATGGGCAGCATTGTCGGCAACACAGTAGAGTGACAGCCCCATCATGCTGGTGTTTACCGATGGTGACATGAGGACCGGTGGGGTGTGGGACACAGCACTGCCTGCCACATAGTGGTCAGCATTGTCTGCTGCACTGTACTGAGTTATATCCCATAATGCCGTGTGTACCGATGGTATCTTGGGGGCCAGGGGGTGTGCGACACAGTACTGTCTTTGACATGGTCGGCAGCATTGCCTGCAGCACCGTGCAGAGTGACAGCCCCATCATGCTGGTTTGTTTTGATGGTTACATGAGGGCCAGTGGGGTGTGGGACACATCACTGCCTATGACATGGTGGGCAGCATTGTCTACTGCACCATACAGAGTGACAGCCCCATCATGCTGGTGTGTACCAATGGTGACATGTGGGTCAGTGGGGTGTGGGACACAGTACTGCCTATGACAGTTGGCAGCATTGCCTGCAGCATTGTACAGAGTGACAGCCCCATCATGCTGCTGCCTACCGATGGTTACTTGGGGACCAGTGGGGTCTGGGACTCAGCACTGTCTATGACATGGTGGCAGCATCACCTGTGGCACTGTACAGAGTGACAGCCCCATCTTGCTGGTGTGTACCGACTGTGACATGGGGTTCAGTGGTGTGTGGGACACAGTACTGACTCTGACATGGTGGGAAGCTTTGCCTGCAGCACTGTACAGAGAGACGGCCCCATCATGCTGGTGTGTACTGATGGTGACATGGGGGCCAGTGTGGTGTGGGACACAGTACTGTCTATGACATGTTGGGATGCATTAATTGAAGCACCGTACAGAGTGACAGCCCGATCATGCTGGTGTGTACCGATGGTGACATGAGGGTCAGTGGGGTAAGGGGCACAGCACTGCCTATGACATGGTGGGCAGCATTGCCTGCAGCACTGTACAGAGTGACAGCCCCATCATGCTGGTGTGTGCCGACGGTGACATGGGGCCAGTGGGGTGTGGGACACATCACTGCCTATGACATGGTGGGCAGCATTGCCTGCAGCACTGTACAGAGTGACAGCCCCATCATGCTGGTGTTTGCGGAAGGTGACATGGGAGCCAGTGCAGTGTTGGACACAGCACTGACTATGACATGGTGGGCAGCATTGCCTGCAGCACTGTACAAAGTGACTGCCGCATCGTACTGGTGTGTAACGATGGTAACATGGGAGGCAGTGGTATGTGGGACACAGTACTGCCTATAACTTGGTGGGCAGATTGCCTGCAGCACTCTACAGAGTGACAGCCCCATCTTGCTGGTGTGTACCGATGATGACATGGGGCCAGTGGGGTGTGGGAAACAGGACTGTCTATGACCCGGTGGGCAGCATTGTCTGCAGCACAGTACAGAGTGACAGCCCCATCATGCTGGTGTTTACCGATAGTGACATGGGGGGCCAGCGGGGTGTGGGACACAGCACTGCCCATGACATAGTGGTCAGCATTGTCTGCTGCACTGTACTGAGTTATATCCCCATAATGCTGGTGTGTACCGATGGTGTCATGGCGGCCAGGGGGTGTGGGACACAGTACTGTCTTTGACATCTTCGGCAGCAATGCCTGCAGCACCATGCAGAGTGACAGCCCCATCATGCTGGTGTGTTTTGATGGTGAGATGAGGGCCAGTGGGGTGTGGGACACAGCACTGCCTTTGACATGATGGGCAGCATTGCCTGCGGCACTGTACAGGGAGACAGCCCCATCATGCTATTGTGTACTGATGGTGACATGGGGGTCAGTGGGGTGTGGGACACAGTACTGTCTATGACATGGTGGGAAGCATTGCCTGCAGCAATGTACAGTGTGACAGCACCATAATGCTGTTGTGTACCGATGGTGACATGGGGGCCAGTTGGGTGTGGGACACGGTACTGCCTATGACATGATGGGCAGCATTGTCTGCAGCACTGTACAGAGTGACAGTCCCATCTTGCTGATGTGTACTGATGGTGACAAGGGGGCCAGTTGGGTGTGAGACACGGTACTGTCTATGACATGCTGGGCAGCATTGTCGGCAGCACTGTACAGAGTGACACCTCTATCACGCTGTTGTGTACTGATGGTGACATGGGGGCCAGTGTTGAGTGGGACAAAGCACTGCCTATGACATTGGGGGCAGAATTGCCTGCAGCACTGTACAGAGTGACAGACCCATCATGCTGGTTCTACCCACAGTGACAGGGGGGTCGGTGAGGTGTGGGACACTGCACTACCTATGAAATGGTGGGAAGCATTGCCTGCAGCACCATACAGAGTGACAACCCGTTCATGCTGTTGTGTACCAACGGTGACATGGGGACCAGTGGGGTGTGGGAAACAGCACTGCCTATGACAGGGTGGGCAGCATTGCCTGCAGCACCATAAAGAGTGACGGCCCCATCATCCTGGAGTGTACAGATGGTGACTTAGGGTACAGTGAGGTGTTGGACACAGTACTGTCTATGACATGGTGGGCAGCATTGCCTGCAGCACTGTACAGCGTGACATCCCCATAATGGTGGTGTGTACCGATAGTGACATGAGGGCCAGTGTGGTGTGGGACACAACACTGCCTATGACTTGGTTTGCAGCATTGTCTGCAGCACTCTACAGAATGACAGCCCCATCATGCTGGAGCGTACCGATGGTGACATGGGGACCACTGGGGTGTGGGACTCAGTACTGTCTTTGACATGGTGGGCAGCATCACCTGCGGCACTGTACAGAGTGACAGCCCCATCTTGCTGGTGTGTGCCGACTTTGACATGGGGGCTTTTGGGGTGTGGGACACAGTACTGCCTATGACATGGTGGGCAGCATTGGCTGCTGCACTGTACAGAGTGACTGCCCCATCATGCTGGTGTGTACTGATGGTGACATGAGGGCCAGTGGGGTGTGGGACACAGTACTGTCTATGACATGGTGGGCAGCATTGATTGCAGCACCGTACAGAGTGACAGCCCCATCATGCTGGTGTGTTCCGATGGTGACATGAGGGCCAGTGGGGTGTGGGACACAGCACTGCCTATGACATGGTGGGCAGCACTGCCTGCAGAACCATGCAGAGTGACAGCCCCATCATGCTGATGTGTACCGATGGTGACATGGGGCCAGTGGGGTGTGGGACACCTCACTGCCTATGATATGGTGGGCAGCATTGCCTGCAGCACTGTACAGAGTGACAGGCCCATCATGCTGGTGTTTGCCGACGGTGACATGGGGTCAGTGGGGTGTGGGACACAGTACTGCCTATGACATAGTTGGCAGCATTGCCTGCAGCACTGTAAAGAGAGTGACAGCCCAATAATGCAGGTGCGCACCGATGGTGACATGGGGACCAGTGAGGTGTGGGACTCAGTACTGTCTATGACATGGTGGGCAGCATCACCTGCGGCACTGTACGGAGTGACAGCCCCATCATGCAGGTGTGTACCGATGATCATTTGAGGGCCAGCGGGGTGTGGGACACAGCCCTGCCTAAGACATGGTGGGCAGCATTGCCTGCGGCACTGTACTGAGTGATAGCCCCATCATGCTGGTGTGTACTGACGGTGACATGAGGGCCAGTGGGGTGTGGGACACAGTACTGTCCATGACATGGTGGGCAGCATTGTCTGCAGCACAGTAAAGTGACAGCCCCATCATGCTGGTGCTTACCGATGGTGACATGAGGGCCAGTGGGGGGTGTGGGACACAGCACTGCCCATGACATAGTGGTCAGCATTGTCTGCTGCACTGTACTGAGTTATATCCCCATAATGCTGGTGTGTACCGATGGTATCATGGGGGCCAGGGGGTGTGGGACACAGTACTGTCTTTGACATGGTCGGCAGCATTGCCTGCAGCACCGTGCAGAGTGACAGCCCCATCATGCTGGTTTGTTTTGATGGTGACATGAGGGCCAGTGGGGTGTGGGACACATCACTGCCTATGACATGGTGTGCAGCATTGTCTTCTGCACCATACAGAGTGACAGCCCCATCATGCTGGTGTGTACCACCGGTGACATGTGGGTCAGTGGGGTGTGGGACACAGTACTGCCTATGACATAGTTGGCAGCATTGCCTGCAGCACTGTACAGAGTGACAGCCCCATCATGCTGGTGCCTACTGATAGTGACATGGGGACCAGTGGGTTCTGGGACTCAGTACTGTCTATGACATGGTGGCAGCATCACCTGCGGCGCTGTACTGAGTGACAGCCCCATCTTGCTGGTGTGTACCGACTGTGACATGGGGGTCAGTGGTGTGTGGGACACAGTACTGCCTATGACTTGTTGGGCAGCTTTGCCTGCAGCACTGTACAGAGAGACGGCCCCATCATGCTGGTGTGTACTGATGGTGACATGGGGGCCAGTGTGGTGTGGGACACAGTACTGTCTATGACATGTTGGGATGCATTGATTGAAGCACCGTACAGAGTGACAGCCCCATCATGCTGGTGTGTACCCGATGGTGACATGAGGGCCAGTGGGGTATGGGACACAGCACTGTCTATGACATGGTGGGCAGCATTGCCTGCAGCACTGTACAGAGTGACAGCCCCATCATGCTGGTGTGTGCCGACGGTGACATGGGGCCAGTGGGGTGTGGGACACAGCACTAACTATGACATGGTGGGCAGCATTGCCTGCAGCACTGTACAAAGTGACAGCCCCATCGTACTGGTGTGTAACGATGGTAACATGGGAGGCAGTGGTATGTGGGACACAGTACTGCCTATGACTTGGTGGGCAACATTGCCTTCAGCACTGTACAGAGTGACATCCCCATCGTGCTGGTGTGTACCGATGATGACATGGGGGCCAGTGGGGTGTGGGACACAGTACTGTCTATGACCCCGGTGGGCAGCATTGTCTGCAGCACAGTACAGAGTGACAGCCCCATCATGCTGGTGTTTACCGATAGTGACATGAGGGCCAGCAGGGTGTGGGACACAGCACTGCCCATGACATAGTGGTCAGCTTTGTCTGCTGCACTGTACTGAGTTATATCCCCATAATGCTGGTGTGTACCGATGGTGTCATGGGGGCCAGGGGGTGTGGGACACAGTACTGTCTTTGACATCTTCGGCAGCAATGCCTGCAGCACCATGCAGAGTGACAGCCCCATCATGCTGGTGTGTTTTGATGGTGAGATGAGGGCCAGTGGGGTGTGGGACACAGCACTGCCTTTGACATGATGGGCAGCATTGCCTGCGGCACTGTACAGGGTGACAGCCCCATCATGCTGGTGTGTATCGATGGTGACATGAGGGCCTGTGGGTTGTGGGACACAGCATTGCCATTGACATGGTGGGCAGCAATGCCTGCAGCACTGTACAGGGAGACAGCCCCATCATGCTGGTGTGTACTGATGGTGACATGGGGGTCAGTGGGGTGTGGGACACAGTACTGTCTATGACATGGTGGGAAGCATTGCCTGCAGCAATGTACAGTGTGACAGCACCATAATGCTGTTGTGTACCGATGGTGACATGGGGGCCAGTTGGGTGTGGGACATGGTACTGCCTATGACATGGTGGGCAGCATTGTCTGCAGCACTGTACAGAGTGACAGTCCCATCTTGCTGATGTGTACCGATGGTGATATGAGGGCCAGTTGGGTGTGAGACACGGTACTGCCTATGACATGGTGGGCAGCATTGTCGGCAGCACTGTACAGAGTGACAGCCCCATCACGCTGGTGTGTACTGATGGTGACATGGGGGCCAGTGGGGAAGTGGGACAAAGCACTGCCTATGACATTGAGGACAGAATTGCCTGCAGCACTGTACAGAGTGACAGACCCATCATGCTGGTTCTACCCACAGTGACAGGGGGGTCGGTGAGGTGTGGGAAACTGCACTACCTATGAAATGGTGGGCAGCATTGCCTGCAGCGCCATACAGAGTGACAACCCGTTCATGCTGTTGTGTACCAACGGTGACACGGGGACTAGTGGGGTGTGGGAAACAGCACTGCCTATGACAGGGTGGGCAGCATTGCCTGCAGCACCATAAAGAGTTACGGCCCCATCATCCTGGAGTGTACCGATGGTGACTTAGGGTCCAGTGAGGTGTGGGACACAGTACTTTCTATGACATGGTGGGCAGCATTGCCTGCAGCACTGTACAGCGTGACAGCCCCCATAATGCTGGTGTGTACAGATAGTGACATGAGGGCCAGTGGGGTGTGGGACACAACACTGCCTATGACATGGTGGGCAGCATTGTCTGCAGCATCGTACAGAGTGACAGCCCCATCATGCTGGAGCGTACCGATGGTGACATGGGGACCACTGGGGTGTGGGACTCAGTACTGTCTATGACATGGTGGGCAGCATCACCTGCGGCACTGTACAGAGTGACAGCCCCATCTTGCTGGTGTGTGCCGACTTTGACATGGGGGCCATTGGGGTGTGGGACACAGCACTGCCTATGACATGGTGGGCAGCATTGCCTGCAGAACCATACAGAGTGACAGCCCCATCATGCTGATGTGTACCGATGGTGACATGGGGCCAGTGGGGTGTGGGACACATCACTGCCTATGACATGGTGGGCAGCATTGCCTGTAGCACTGTACAGAGTGACAGGCCCATCATGCTAGTGTTTGCCGACAGTGACATGGGATCAGTGGAGTGTGGGACACAGTACTGCCTATGACATAGTTGGCAGCATTGCCTGCAGCACTGTAAAGAGAGTGACAGCCCCATCATGCAGGTGCGTACCGATAGTGACATGGGGACCAGTGGGGTGTGGGACTCAGTACTGTCTATGACATGGTGGGCAGCATCACCTGCGGCACTGTACGGAGTGACGGTCCCATCATGCTGGTGTGTACCGATAATGATTTGAGGGCCAGAGGGGTGTGGGACACAGCCCTGCCTAAGACATGGTGGGCAGCTTTGCCTGCGGCACTGTATTGAGTGATAGCCCCATCATGCTGGTGTGTACTGACGGTAACATGAGGGCCAGTGGGGTGTGGGACACAGTACTGTCCATGACATGGTGGGCAGCATTGTCTGCAGCACTGTACAGATTGACAGCCCCATCATGCTGGTGTGTACCGATGGTGACATGGGGGTCAGTGGGGTGTGGGACACAGTACTGCCTATGACATGGTGGGCAGCATTGCCTGCAGCACTGTACAGAGTGACAGCCGCATCGTACTGGTGTGTACCGATGGTGACATTGGAGCCAGTGGTATGTGGGACACAGGACTGTCTATGACCTGGTGGGCAGCATTGTCTGCAGCACAGTAGAGTGACAGCCCCATCATGCTGGTGTTTACCGATGGTGACATGAGGGCCAGTGGGGTGTGGGACACAGCACTGCCCATGACATAGTGGTCAGCATTGCCTGCTGCACTGTACTGAGTTATATCCCCATCATGCTGGTGTGTTCCGATGGTGTCATGGGGGCCAGGGGGTGTGGGACACAGTACTGTCTTTGACATGGTCAGCAGCATTGCCTGCAGCACCGTGCAGAGTGACAGCCCCATCATGCTGGTTTGTTTTGATGGTGAGAAGAGGGCCATTGGGGTGTGGGACACAGCACTGCCTTTGACATGGTGGGCAGCATTGCCTGCGGCACTGTACAGGGTGACAGCCCCATCATGCTGGTGTGTATCGATGGTGATATGAGGGCATGTGGGGTGTGGGACACAGCATTGCCATTGACATGGTAGGCAGCAATGCCTGCAGCACTGTACAGGGAGACTGCCCCATCATGCTGGTGTGTACCGATGGTGACATGGGCGTCAGTGGGGTGTGGGACACAGTACTGTCTATGACATGGTGGGAAGCATTGCCTGCAGCACTGTACAGAGTGACAGCACCATAATGCTGGTTTGTACTGATGGTGACATGGGGGCCAGTGGGGTGTGGGACACAGCACAGCCTATGACATGGTGGGCAGCATTGTCTGCAGCATTGTACAGAGTGACAGTCCCATCTTGCTTATGTGTACTGATGGTGATATGAGGGCCAGTTGGGTGTGAGACACGGTACTGTCTATGACTTGGTGGACAGCATTGTCGGCAGCACAGTACAGAGTGACAGCCCCATCACGCTGGTGTGTACTGATGGTGACATGGGGGCCAGTGGGACGTGGGACACAGCACTACCTATGACATTGGGGGTAGCATTGCCTGCAGCACTGTACAGAGTGACAGACCCATCATGCTGGTGTCTACCCACAGTGACAGGAGGGCCAGTGGGGTGTGGGACACTGCACTGGCTATGAAATGGTGGGCAGCATTGCCTGCAGCACCATACAGAGTGATAACCCCTTCATGCTGTTGTGTACCAACTGTGACATGGGGACCAGTGGGGTTTGGGAAACAGCACTGCCTATGACAGGGTGGGCAGCATTGCCCGCAGCACCATAAAGAGTGACGGCCACATCATCCTGGTGTGTACCGATGGTGACATAGGGTCCAGTGAGGTGTGGGACACAGTACTGTCTATGACATGGTGGGCAGCATTGCCTGCAGCACTGTACTGCGTGACATTCCCATAATGCTGGTGTGTACAGATAGTGACATGAAGGCCAGTGGGTTTTGGGACACAGCACTGCCTATGACATGGTGGGCAGCATTGCCTGCTGCACTGTTCAGAGTGACGTCCCCATCATGCTGGTGTGTACTGATGGTGACATGGGGCCAGTGGGGTGTGGGACACAGTACAGTCTATGACATGGTGGACAGCATTGATTGCAGCACCGTACAGAGTGAGAGCCCCATCATGCTGGTGTGTGCCGACGGTGACATGGGGGCCAGTGAGGTGTGGGACACAGCACTGACTATGACATGGTGGGCAGCATTGCTTGCAACACTGTACAGAGTGACAGCCCCATTGTACTGGTGTGTACCGATGGTGACCGGGGAGACAGAGGTGTGTGGGACACAGTACTGCCTATTACTTGGTGGGCAGCATTGCCTGCAGCACTGTACAGAGTGACATACCCATCGTGCTGGTGTGTTCCGATGGTGACATGAGGGCCAGTGGGGTGTGGGACACAGCACTGCCTATGACATGGTGGGCAGCACTGCCTGCAGAACCATATAGAGTGACAGCCCCATCATGCTGATGTGTACCGATGGTGACATGGGGCCAGTGGGGTGTGGGACACATCACTGCCTATGACATAGTGGGCAGCATTGCCTGCAGCACTGTACAGAGTGACAGGCCCATCATGCTGGTGTTTGCCGACGGTGACATGGGGTCAGTGGGGTGTGGGACACAGTACTGCCTATGACATAGTTGGCAGAATTGCCTGCAGCACTGTAAAGAGTGACAGCCCCATCATGCAGGTGCGTACCGATGGTGACATGCGGACCAGTGGGGTGTGGGACACAGCACTGTCTATGACATGGTGAGCAGCATTGTCTGCAGCACTGTACAGAGTGACAGCCCCATCATGCTGGTGTGTTTTGATGGTGAGATGAGGGCCAGTGGTGTGTGGCACAGGACTGCCTTTGACATGGTGGGCAGCATTGCCTGCAGCACTGTACAGGTTGACAGCCCCATCATGCTGGTGTGTATCGATGGTGACATGAGGGCCTGTGGGGTGTGGGACACAGCACTGCCTTTGACATGGTGGCCTGCACTGCCTGCAGCACTGTACAGGGGGACAGCCCCATCATGCTGGTGTGTACTGATGGTGACATGGCAGTCAGTGGGGTGTGGGACACAGTACTGTCTATGACTTGGTGGGCAGCATTGCCTGCAGCACCGTACAGAGTGACAGCCCCATAATGCTGTTGTGTGCCAATGGTGAAATGGTGGCCAGTGGGGTGTGGGACACTGTACTGTCTATGACATGGTGGGCAGCATTGTCTGCAGCATCGTTCAGAGTGACAGCCCCATCACGCTGGTGTGTACTGATGGTGACATGGGGGCCAGTGGGGAGTGGGACACAGCACTGCCTATGTCATTGTGGGTAGCATTGCCTGCAGCACTGTACAGAGTGACGGCCCCATCATGCTGGTGTGTACCGATGGTGACATGGGGACCAGTGGGGTGTGGGACACATTACTGTCTATGACATGGTGGGCAGCATTGATTGCAGCACCGTACAGTGTGACAGCCCCATCATGCTGGTGTGTTCCGATGGTGACATGAGGGCCAGTGGGGTGTGGGACAGAGCACTGCCTATTACATGGTGGGCAGCACTGCCTGCAGAACCATAAAGAGTGACAGCCCCATCATGCTGGTGTGTACCGATGGTGACATGGGGCCAGTGGGCTGTGGGACGCAGCACCACCTATGACATCTTGGGCAGCATTGCCTGCAGCACTGTACAGAGTGACAGCCCCATCATGCTGGTGTGTGCCGACGGTGACATGTGGCCAGTGGGATGTGGGACACATCACTGACTATGATATGGTGGGCAGTATTGCCTGCTGCACTGTACAGAGAGACAGCACCATCATGCTGGTGTGTGCCGACGGTGACATGGGGCCAGTGGGGTGTGGGACACATCACTGCCTATGACATGGTGGGCAGCATTGCCTGCAGCACTGTACAGAGTGACAGCCCCGTCATGCTGGTGTGTACTGATTGTGACATGAGGGCCAGTGGGGTGTGGGACACATCACTGCCTATGACATGGTGGGCAGCATTGCCTGCAGCACTGTACAGAGTGACAGCCCCGTCATGTTGGTGTGTGCCGACGGTGACATGGGGACCACTGGGGTGTGGGACTCAGTACTGTCTATGACATGGTGGGCAGCATTGCCTGCAGCACCGTGCAGAGTGACAGCCCCATAATGCTGGTGTGTTTTGATGGTGAGATGAGGGCCAGTGGGGTGTGGGACACAGCACTTCCTTTGACATGGTGCGCAGCATTGCCTGCAGCACTGTACAGGGTGTCAACCCCATCATGGTGGTGTGTATCGATGGTGACATGAGGGCCTGTGGGGTGTGGGACACAGCACTGCCTTTGACATGGTGGGCAGCACTGCCTGCAGCACTGTACAGGGAGACAGCCCCATCATGCTGGTGTGTACTGATGGTGACATGGGGGTCAGTGGGGTGTGGGACACAGTACTGTCTATGACATGGTGGGCAGCATTGCCTGCAGCACTGTACAGAGTGACAGCCCCATAATGCTGTTGTGCACCGATGGCGACATGGGGGCCAGTGGGGTGTGGGACACAACACTGCCTATGACATGGTGGCAGCATTGCCTGCAGCACTGTACAGAGTGACAGCCCCATCATGCTGGTGTGTACCCACAGTGACAGTTGGGCCAGTGGGGTGTGGGACACGGTACTGTCTATGACATGGTGGGCAGCATTGTCTGCAGCACTGTACAGAGTGACAGGGCCCATCACACTGGTGTGTACTGATGGTGACATGGGGGAAAGTGGGGAGTGGGACACAGCACTGCCTTTGACATTGGGGGCAGCATTGGCTGCAGCACTGTACAGAGTGACAGCCCCATCATACTGGTGTGTACCCACAGTGACGGGGGGCCAGTGGGATGTGGTACACTGCACTGCCTATGACATGGTGGGCAGCATTGCCCGCAGCACCATACAGTGTGACAACCCCATCATACTGTTGTGTTCCAACAGTGACATGGGGACCTGTGGGGTGAGGGAAACAGCACTGCCTATGACAGGTTGGTCAGCATTGCCTTCAGCACCATAAAGAGTGTCACCCCATCATGCTGGTGTGTACCAATGGTGACATAGGGTCCAGTGGGATGTTGGACACTGTACTGTCTATGTCATGGTGGGCAGCATTGCCTGCTGCACTGTACAGCGTGACATCCCCATAATGCTGGTGTGTACAGATGGTGACATAAGGGCCAGTGGGTTGTGGGACACAACACTGCCGATGACATGGTGGGCAGCATTGCCTGCAGCACTGTACAGAGTGACAGCCCCATCATGCTGTTGTGTACCGATGGTGACATGAGGACCAGTGTTGTGTAGGACACAGTACTGCTGATGACTTGGTGGGAAGCCTTGCCTGCAGCACTGTACAGAGTGACAGCCCCATCATGCTGGTGTTTACCGATGGTGAGAAGAGGGCCAGAGGGGTGTGGGACTCTGCATTGCCTATGACTTGGTGGGCAGCATTGCATGCAGCACCGTACAGAATGACAGCCCCATTATGCTAGTGTGTACCGATGGTGACATGGGGGGCCAGTGGGGTGTGGGACACAGTACTGCTTATGACATGGTGGGCAGCATTGCCTGCAGCACCGTACAGAGTGACAGCCCCATCATGCTGTTGTGTACCGATGGTGATATGGGAGCCAGTGGGGTGTGGGACACAGCACTGTCTATGACATGGTGGGCAGCATAGTCTATAGCACCGTACAGAGTGACAGCCCCATCATCCTGTTGTGTACCGATGCTGACATGAGGGCCAGTGGGCTGTGGTACACAGCACTGCCTATGACATGGTGGGCAGCATTGCCTGCAGCACCGTACCGAGTGACAGCCCCATCATGCTGGTGTGTGCTGACGGTGACATGGGGGCCAGTGGGGTGTGGGATACAGCACTGCCTATGACTTGGTGGGCTGCATTGCCTGCAGCACTGTACAGAGTTACTGCCCATCATGCTGGTGTGTACCGATGGTGACATGGGGGCCCGTGCGGTGTGGGACACAGCACTGACTATGACATGGTGGGCAGCATTGCCTGCAGCACTGTACAGAGTGACAGCCCCATCGTGCTGGTGAGTACCGATGGTGACATGGGGGCCTGTGGTGTGTGGGACACAGTACTGCCTATGACTTGGTGGGCAGCATTGCCTGCAGCACTGTACAGAGTGACATCCCCATCGTGCTGGTGTGTACCGATGGTGACATGGGGGCCAGTGGGGCGTGGGACACAGTACTGTCTATGACATGGTGGGCAGCATTGCCTGCAGCACTGTACAGAGTGACAGCCCCATATTGCTGGTGTGTACTGATGGTGAGTTGAGGGCCAGTGGGGTGTGGGACACAGTACTGCCTATGACATGGTGGTAGCATTGCCTGCAGCACCATACAGAGTGACGGCCCCATCATGCTGGTGTGTACCGATGGTGACATGAGGGCCAGTGAGATGTGGGACACAGTACTGCCTATGACATGGTGGGCAGCATTGCCTGCAGCACCGTACAGAGTGACAGCCCCATCATGCTGTTGTGTACCGATGGTGACATGAGGACCAGTGGGGTGTGGGACACAGCACTGACTATGACATGGTGGGCAGCATTGCCTGCAGCACTGTACAGAGTGACAGCCCCATCATGCTGGTGTGTACCGATGGTGACATGAGAGCCTGTGGTGTGTGGGACTCAGCACTGCCTATGAAATGGTGGACAGCATTGCCTGCAGCACCATACTGAGTGACAACCCCATCATGCTGATGTTTATCGGTGGTGGACTTTACTGTATTGCTGTTGTGTGACTCACAGATGCTGCACAACTGGCATGTGATGCCCACAGCGATGTATGCATTGCTGGGCCGGGTGTCTGCAGGCAGACACACTGTACAAAGCAGCATACAGTACATACACATCACCTTTGCCAGTGGATTTGATGGCAGCTGAGGACCGCCTGGCCCTCCGCACAGTTCCTACCTATTTGTGCAGCTGCAGAATCCAGTTTCCCAACCCCCTACATCCTTCTACCACACCCTCAGAGTGCCTCATGCCTGTCCCATGCTGTTCTGAAAGTCCCCTTCATCTGTAACCTCAAAAGTGACTTGCTGTGTCCTACATATTGGATTGAGTCTTGCACTGCCATGCTAATGGCATGCAAGCAATGCAATGCCACAGCAACACGCAATGCTGGTGTGGCCCAAGTTAAGACCACCTTCTCCCAGGCGATATTTTCTGGCATGCAATGTGTCATGTTACTCCATGCAATGTCGCCTAGCATGGCACTATGCCCTGAATATTGCATTGAACTGGCTCACCCCCTCTGTTTGCACCTTGCATATATTATCAGTATACCCAGTGCTACCACAGTTTGTGCTCTCTATTGGCATGTTTGAATATTGCTATCCTGTGCTAACCCGGCGCTAGCCCAGCGCAAATGATTTGCACGCTGTACTAAGTTTTGAATATCTGTCCCTGAGTGTCAAAATGTCTGCCTGAAAACATAGTTCTACCGGCAATGAAGTCTGTGATAGGGGTGTTCACTTTTAACCCTTGTGAATTAAATCATTGAAGCATAAGCATAATGTGTGAACTACTGTGAGTGGCTCGTAAAGACGAAAGTGTAGTTCGGCCACATCTATGACACTCCCAGCCAGTATTTAAACCTCTGAACAGTCTGTGAAATTTCACAGATTTTCCATGTGGTATATATTTTTATTTATTTATTTATTTATTGAATTGTTTCACCAGGAAAGGCACACTGAGCAAAAGAAGCTCATCTCCCGGTGTGACCTGAGGGAGGGGGTACAGAGGGAGGCTAACTCACAGGTTATCAAGACACATTGTGTACAAGTTACAGTAGAATAACACTTGGAGTATTTTGGAACATAGTACATAGAGTAACATGTCTCTGAGACACATAGCACATATAGTAAAACATTGAGGCAGTATACAACATAGAATACTAAGCGCATTTTGAGGCAGGACAAGACCAGGCATGGGACAAGAAGTGCAGAGTTGGACAAAAATAAATAAGCCAGCTTCAGTAGTGCAAGCTAGGTGCTGCTGGTCAGGCAGTCAGGGGGGTGGGAGGGTTGATCTGGCACTTGTGGGTGCCAAGTGCAGGAGCAATTCACCATGAGGTAGTTTGTCCGGGTGGTGGATAGGGAGAGGATGGAGGAGAAGAGGTGAATTTGAGGGGGAAGATCATTCCAGAGTTTAGGGAAGCAGTGCGAGAAGGCAGCTTGGCCTACATTGTTCCTGCGCCTAGGGATTAGTAATTGATGGGAGTCAAGGGACCTGAGGGCATGAGCAGCGGTGAGGGCTGACAGTAGCATGGTTGATAGGTAAGACGGGAGGGCACCCAGCCAGAATTTTAAAACAAATTTGGTTCAGTGCAGACAGCGGTGACTGTTGGGGGAAGGGAGCGCAAAGGAATGGTAGAGATCACAGTGGTGGGTGCGGGGGGGGGCATCAAGAGCAAAACGACAGAAAGCATTGAAGAGGTAGTCCAGTCTAGATAAGGTGGACTTGGTTGGGGCACTGTAGATTATATCATAGTAATAAAACAATGGCAGGATCATCTTCTGCACTAGATCAGGCCTCACGACAAGTGGGGGCTATTGCGGTTCCTATAGATGGCACCATGCTTGGAGCGCAGCTTTTTTTAAGATTGTGTTGATGTGGTCGGAGAAGAAAAGGTGGTAGTCTAGCCATACCCCTAGGTACCAGAAGGTAGTGGTATCCTCCAGTGTTGTCCCATCCAGGGTGTGGAAGGGGGAAGGGAGTGGGACTTAGGCAGACATTGTCTAGTACCGAAGGTCATGGTGACCATTTTTTTAGTGTTGGATAGCTGGTGAGAGCTGAACCTGAGCTGAACTTTGTCGAAGTTGGCCTGGAGGTTTGTAGCTACTTCTTCCATGGAGGAGCCTGTGGATAATAAGACTGTGTCATCTGTGTACATATGGATGGAAGTGGATGAGAAAATTAGTGACAGGTCATTAAGAAAAATGGAGAATAGAATGGGGCCAAGTACTGACCCTTGGGGGACACCAGTTTTCATAGGGAGGGGTGAGGAGGTGACATCAGCAATTCTTACTGATTGAGTTCAGCCTGTGAGGTACGCACAAACCCAGTTGATGGCAGGATCACAGAGGCTAGCTTCTGAAATGCTCGATAACAGCAAGGGGTAGAAGACTGTATCGAAAGCTTTAGCGAGGTCTATGAAGATGGTAGAGGTGGTCAGCCCATTATCCATTCCAGAGAGTATAGTGTCGGTGAGCCTTAACAGGGATGAGGCAGTAGAGTGTCCCTTCCTGAAACCAGACTGGAATCGCATGAAGAAATTGGAGTCTGAGAAAAAGGAGGGAAGTTGGGCGAGCACTAGGTGTTCTTGTAGTTTTGCAAGAGTTGGGAGGAGGGAGATAAAGCAGTAATTTGAAGTGGAGGTGGGAGCCCCGCCTTTGGGAAGGGGAATGACAATGGCATGCTTCTATGACTGGAGGACAGCTGCAGTGGCAAAAGAGAGGTTAAGAAGATTGGCAAGTGTGGTTGCTACTACTGGGGCTGAAAGGTATAGGAGCTTGGTGTCCAGTCCGTCCGGGAGTTTTACTTTCGATGGGTTGAGTGACAATAGGGTATCAAGGGCTTAAATTGGTGAGATATCTTTGAAAGCGAAGGTGCATGGCCCGTGTGCTTTCATACTGTCTGAAGTAGCTCTGCATGGAGCAGGAGTGGGCAGGGAGGAGAGAAGAGTTAAGGCACAAGAGTAGAAATATGTGCTGAACTCTTCAGCAACAGCGCACATATCCGAAATAGTACTGTTGGTTACCAATAGGAGCGGAGTGGGATTAGCAGCTGGTGGAGAGAAGAGGGAGTGAATAAAATTCCAGAATCTGGATGGGCTGTTCAAGTTAGTCTGGAGGAAGGGAGGAGCTGAAGTATTCTGCTTTAGCTAGTCGAGTTGCTTTGGTACACTTGTTGAGTAACATACGGTATGTGGAAAGTTCTTGCGGAAGGAGTGAAGGTTTATTTGCTCGCCATGCTTTGTCATTGGCGTTTTGGCAAGCTATGAGTTTTTGGGTGATTCATGGCAGGTGGCTTCCACCTACCCTTGTGTGACGCAGTGGGGCATGTGTGTTCCAGATGTTGAGGATCGTGTTTTGGAACTGTAGGAGAGCCTCACCTATGGAGGTGGTTACAGTGGTGGGGACCCAGTTTGCCAAGGCCAAGTCATCAAACACAAGGGCGAGATTAAAAGATTTATAGGAGCATTGGATGAGAAATTTGGGGTGTGTTTTGGGTCAGTGAATTTTCCGGACTATGTATACATCACTCATGGAGTCATGGAGTAGCCCTGCGTTGATGACACGGTGTGGTTGGGTGGTAAGATCCCAGACTAAAAGTGAGTGGTTACCAGTTTTGTGGTTAAGGCGGATGGGTTTCATGATGGTTTGCGACAGGTTTAGTGAGGATATTTCAATGCGGGCTTTATTGAGGGATGGAGCTAGCCCGTTGTGGTTGAAGTCACCTAGAATATTTAATTCACCTTTGGGGGTTAGGGAGGAGATATATGAGAGGGGGTCAGTAACTGATGTCGGTGTACCTGGCCGGCAGTATATTCCTGCAATGTAAATAGGGATTGAGAAAGGCAGCATCAGCTATACCAGTCAAAACTCATAGGCTTTGTGCTCAGCCTTGGCTAGCACTACAAAGAAGTGCTTGTCTGGGTTTACATAGATGGCCACTCCGACACCTCTGGATGATCTGTTCTGATGAGCCAGGACGTAGCCTGGTATTGCAATTGAGGGGATCAGAAATATTTTTGTTTAGCCACGTCTCAGAGAGGACAATGACATCTGGGTCATAATGTGCTGCAAGTACTTGGAGTGAGTCAAGTTTGAGGGGTACACTTCTTATGTTTTGGTGCAGGAGTCGCAGGCCACAAGGGAGGGGGACTCTAGCTGGATTTGTAGTAGTTGATGTATAGGAGGAGGGGTCCAGTATGTTTAGTGGGGTGGAGGTAGATAGGGGGGCTGGGGTTTGGGTGTATGTCCCCTGCAGCAAGGAGCAGAAGGGTGATTGTTAGGTGGCGTGCTACCAATTGAACACACCATGCAGTGAGTGGGCGCCATCTTAGTGGTGGTCGAGAGTGACTGTGGGTAGTTGGTCAGAAGGTAATTAGGTGTATTGTTACCCAGGACTGAGAGGGACTGAAAAGGAAAGGGCAGGAACATGAGTAGAAGTGGGCCCATTTTTGGAAGAATAGAGAGATGCCCTTTTCTTCTGCCTCCCACCACACCTTTCTAACATGGGTAGCAAGAAAGAGCAGGTATATGGGTACCAGAGGATCTGAATGCATTGTGAGTTGGAGCAGAAATTAGATTTAGAAGGGCAGAATTTAGTGAGATTTATCAAAAAAAAAAAAAAAAAAATCAAAATCTTTATTTAATCAGGCAAACATCATTGAGCATAGCTCATTTACAAGATGGACCTGAGTGGTCAAGAAGTGCAAGTGCTATTACATTGACAAGGGTAGCATAAACAGTAATACAATGACAGGGGTAACATAAACAGTAATACAATGACATAAGTGCTAATATATAACAATATACATATGTACAAGACACATTAAAACTTTTAATCTGTGAGACAGAAGGTAATGGGCACATCAGGAGTAATTTGTAGATTATAGGACCTAGCAGGCATTTTGAGGGTGAATTTAAATGCTGAGATCAGGTAAGCTGCAAATGGGAAACTTGGTTGACTGATAATTTCCATCACATGACCATGTATAAATACAATTACTCACCAAGGGTGGTGGAGGGGGCAGTGGAGAGCTGACGTGTAGTGTCAGTGGGACAATACTCAGCCTGAGAGTGTCCACGGCTGAGAACGCTGTACCTGGCTTGCTTCAGGGCTTCAGGGCAGGAGGGGCAGATTTCAGGGAAGGGCAGCTTCAGAAGCCCTCATGACCTCCAGCAGGGAGATGCAGAGAAAGACAGAAAGGTGAGTGGTTGCAGGACAGTTGAAGCTGGAAAAAGGGGGGCTGGTCTACTAGGGAGAGGGAACATGCAGTCACCATGGGAGGACTACTGAAACCCTGTGCTGCTCAGTACGTCAACTACATTCAAAATGCCCAGATTATAATCTAATCAGTTTAAGCCCTGTGCTGTTCAGAACACCAAGTAAGCACAAATACCAGGCATTTTTCTGAGCACTTTAGTAACAAACAAGCACCGAGTGCTAGGAAAATTGATATCTTTAGTTCCCTAGGAAAATACAGCATAAATAAATTTTACAAGCACAGAGAGCTTAAAATCAGTAGTTACAGAGGGAGTGCAGAAAAATATTATAAAAAGCACAGCGAGAGCTAGGTGAAGTTATTTCATTAGCCTGCCAAAAGTCATAGCTGGGCAGTTATGGTCCAAGTTTGAATTTTTTTTTAAATTGGTGCCAAAAAACTCCTCAGCCTGAGAGTGTCCGCTGCTGAGAACATTGTACCTGGTTTGCTTCTGGGCTTCAGGGTGGGAGTGGCAGATTTCAGGGGAGGGCAGCTTCAGGAGCCCTCACGACCTCCAGCAGGGAGTTGGTTTGCTTCAGAGCTTTGGGGTGGGAGCAGCAGATTTCTGGAGAGGGCAGCTTCAGGAGCCTGTATGATCTCCAGCAGGAGCTGGTTTGCTTTGGGACTTCAGGGTGAGAGTTGCAGATTTCGGGGCAGGGCAGCTTCAGATGACCTCACAACCTCCAGCAGGGAGCTGGTTTGCTTTGGGGCTTCGGGGTGGAAGCAGCAGATTTTGGGGGAGGACAGCTTCAAGAGCCCTCATGACCTCAGCAGGGAGCTGGTTTGCTCAAATATCCAAAGCATGTCATTTGTTTGCTGTGTATCAATGTGACTACAAAATACACATGTGATTTGCACACATAGTACCTGATTCCAAGACAGCTATGCCAGGCATAAATGCACTACGCCAGTCCTAATGACACAAACTGCAAGGTACACCAGCTATTTGCAGCACTCACGATTCCCAAAGAACAGTGATGCTGCAACCCACAATCGCTACGGCTAATGCAACATGCAATACAGTTGCGTTGCAGAAACAGCCTGCAACAGGCATAACACACCAGCATGACAGAACTGCTATTTCAGAACAGCTGGGGAAAATAAATATGCCAGAGGAAGGAAATGTACCAAACATAGAAACATAGAAACATAGAAGTTGACGGCAGATAAGGACCGCAAGGCCCATCCAGTCTGCCCATTTCTTTTTCTACCTTATAAATGTGCCATCGGCCTTTGCTCTGTCAGTGACCTATCTATTCATAGTCATTTGTATTGCTCCCTTATGCCTATCCCATGCCTGTTTGAAGCCCTGCACTGTATTCATAGCTCACCACTTCTTGTGGTAAGCCATTCCATGCATCTACCACCCTTTCTGTGAAAAAGAATTTCTCACATTCCCCTTAATCGGCCTCCCTCTAATCTCATGCTGTGTCCTCTTGTCCTGCTATTTTTCTTATATTTAAACATGTTAGACTCTTTCACCTTGTTTATGCCCTTAAGGTGTTTAAATGTCTCGATCATATCACCTCTCTCCTCCTTTGCTCAAGGGTATACATATTGAGCTCCATTAATCTGTCCTCATATGTCTTCTGATGCAGTCCCTGCACCATTTTGTTGCCCTTCTCTGACTGCCTCAATTTGGTTAATGTCCTTGTGAAGGTGTGGCCTCCAATACTGCACGCAGTACTCCAGATGGGGCCTAACCAATGTCTTGTACAGAGGATTATTACCTCCTCTTACGACTTGTGATACCCCTACTAATACACCCTAACACCCCGCTAGCCTTACCTACTGCTTTAGAGGTCTGCTTGATGATTTTAGGTCATCAGTGATGAGGATGCCCAAGTCTCTTTCTTCCTTTGTGACTGCTAGCAACTCCTCCCAGCCTATAAGTGGCTTCAGGGTTTCTCTTCCTATGTGCATGATTTTGCACTTCTTTGCATTAAATCCCAGTTGCCACTCTTCTGACCATTCTGCTAGTTTATCCAGATCTCTTCTCATTCTGCCCACCCCATCTGGATCATCTACTCTGTTGCAGATCTTGGTGTCATCTGCAAACAGACAAGCCTCACCCTCTAGTCCATCTGCAAGGTCACTAATGAAGATGTTGAATAGGACTGGCCCCAGGACTGATCCCTGAGGTACCCCACTTGTGACTTGCATCTCTTCTGACTGTATACCATTTACCACCACTCTCTGTTTTCTGCCAGTCAACCAGTTAGCCACCCAGTTGACCAACTTCTGACCCACCCCGAGCCTACCTAACTTATTTATCAATCTTCTATGTGGAACAGAGTCAAAAGCTTTGCTGAAGTCAAGGTAGGCGACATCAACTGCTCCTCCTTGGTCCACCACTCTGGTTACCCAGTCAAAGAAATCTATGAGATTAGTTTGACAGGACCTTCCTTTTGTAAACCCATGCTGTCTTGGATCCTGTGCCCCTATGGATTCCAGGTGTTACACTATCCTTTCCTTAAGGAGTGCCTCCATAATCTTGCCCACTACTGAGGTAAGACTGACCGGTCTGTAGTTCCCCGCCTCCTCCCTGCTACCACTCTTGTGGAGTGGGATCACATGAGCCCTTCTCCAGTCTTCTGGGACCTCTCCTGTGCTCAGAGACTCACTAAACAATTCTGCTAATGGCTCTGCTAGTTCCTCCTTTAGCTCCTTAAGTACCCTGGGATGTATGCCATCAGGTCTGGAACAAGGAAAAGCAGTTCTAAACAATGCACAGTCCATAGACCCCCCCCCCAAGCCAGACTACAGCATCCAACACAATCAGGAGGCCCCAAATGTGGAGCAGAGGGCAAACAGTGGAACACCCAAGCAAACATGCCCAGGACCCCCAAGGCACAATAAAACAGGCAGCAGCATGGGCGGATAGGCAAGAAGACAGTGAATAACATAGGAGGGGCACTGCTGGAACACACAGAGTACAACATCATGCATGGGCAATGGGCATAGAGGCACAGTTTGCGATAGACTCACACAGGCCACAGGAACAACTCCATGATGATGGCACCACCAGGCACAATGCCCCTGTCATGGCCACTGATACATGTAAACAGTGCATCCACAACAGGGACACAGCACCAGGTGACACAGACCAGCAGATGTATGGTGGAGTGATGCATCATTGGTGTGTGCCACAAGTGTCACACACAGGGACCACTGGTACCCTGGGTGAAAGGGAGTCATACAGGCCTTAGGCTGCCACACAGCCAGGACATGCATGGTGTGGTGGCATGTAGCCCAGACCAGGCACAGAGTGCTGCAGCACACAGGACACCATGTGGATGTGGCTAGTGGTGTGCACCCATGGCTGTGAGCTGCACAGCTGGCACACAGATGCCAAGTGTTCAGTGGGGCCGCACAGGGGATGGTGTAGGACTGCCATAGTTGTGCCACTAGGTGCGCGGTGATACATTCACACATGCACGCACACACATATGCTCATGCACACCGGAGACAGATGCACAGAGCCAGGTGTAAACAATAAACATTTAATGGGCAGTATAAAACAGGAACAGGTGAAAACAGCAACAGTTAAAAACAGCAGGAAACAGGTAAAAACAGCATGAAACAGGGAAAAACACAACACAACAGCAGAGTCTCCCACTAACACACCCCACCTACACAGCCCACCCACACCAGTCCAGGAGGCCACCCTCTGCCCATGTCACCCCCCTATTTACAAAACTCTTCACCCCGTATAAACAGTCCTGCCTCCTCCCACAGCACAACACAGTCCAATGTTGTCAGTCTTGCTACATCCTCAAGTATGGTGGACACCAGCTGGAACACATCCTGGTTGTCCACTGGCAGCTGACTAGGGTCCAGCACATCCTCCTGGCCAGGCTGACCACCAGGTGCCCCATCACTGCCACCCTACCCACCTGGCAAGTGACTGGTCCAGGCCACCACTGTCCGTCAGGTAGACAGGGCCATCCATGGGCTGCACATCAATGTCTTCAGCCTATCCATGGGTTGGTGGTGATGTTGTACCCTGTGGCCCCTCCACTGCCTCCTCGACCAGCAGCACTGCAGCAGGCACATCCATGGCCACAGCCCCTGCAGCATCCTGCTCCATGACATCACCAGCATCCAGCTGCCCCTCAGTCCGATGCTGCCCACTGTCTGTGGGGTCTGGAACCTCCAGCAGCTCTGCCTCATCCTCCTCCTCTGATGTCATTGGAGGGATAGGCCTCATTTTATGCAGGTGGCACTGGGTGAGGCAGTTGTAGGCCTCCGCGTTGGCCGCCTTTACCATGCCTTTATGCCATGACCCTCAGCAGGGCCCTCTTTCAGAGCATCAGTCATCTACGCACACCTGTAAGGATGCAAAGGCTGTGGTCAGTGCTGGTCAGGGACACGTGGCATGCACACACATATGCAACACACAGCTATTGCAGTAGCTACCATGGGCCATCATGGCATGGGTACAACACATAGCATACACTGCGTACAACTGCCTGACCTCCAGTGCAACGCCTCCTGCTGCAGTCCCCCATCTTGATCATTCATCTGGCCTGGTCATTGTGTATTGCATCTGTGGGGAAAGGGAACACAGTTACACATGTGCACCATTGCAGGCCATGGCCTGTGCTGTAGTGCTGCACCACTGTGTGGCACGCTGTTGGTATACCCACCTGCACCTGCATCCTGGCCCATTCTCATCTCTGCATCCCTCTGCAGTGCCATGTCTGTTGGCCTCTCCAGGAGCACTGGGTCCCACCATGCCAGGTCCTGCCAATGGTGTTGTCACTGGAGGACAGTGTGGGGCATGCTGCTGCTGGCTCCCAGATGTGATCAAATGGCCCACCACACTCTGTATTGCTCTGCTGTGGTGTGCCCCCTTCACCCCAGTGGAGCAGTGTCCTCCCCCACTGCTGGACCATGTTGATGAGAATGGCAGTTTCCATTAGTGTGAAGTCCAGATCATGCCTACTCAGGCTCAGGCCCATGATCTGAGGCATACTGGCTGCTGCGACCTGGCATGAGGGTGTAGAGAATGTGTGGTACAGACCTGCAATGGAACAAGGCATAGCACACTTGTCATTGCACAGTAGTGAGGAGTCCATACCATCCACCCCCCCCCCCGCAAACTGCCCATCGGGACATGCGGTGGCAAGCATGGTGCACAGGGTTGGGGCACAGTGTCACTGGGTACAGCACTGCACCCTGGGTATGGCACAGCAGGGTGGTCCTGCACATGCACGCTCCTGCATGACACACCCCCTACCAATGGTGTAGATGCTGCCATCACACACTGCAGGCAACATGGCAGGGCTGTGTGGTGCCATGCAAACACATCGCACCACTACACACTGCCACACACTAGTCCCAGCAGTGTACTGCCATGCTGCAATTCCCACGCACAGTAAGCCCAGGCACATGGCTACTCACCACGCGTCTGTGGCATACACCATGTCTGCATGCAGTGGCCTAGCCCAGATGCACGGGGCCAGTCTGGCATGTGGTGCCACACTACATGGCACCTGCTTCCCATCGGCCCCATAGCACACCACAGTATGGCTGTGTATAGTGTGGGTGACGGCCAACATCTCTACTGTTACGCGAGGCCCCTGCACCCTAATTGATACCCTCAGGGGTACACCGTAGACAGCTAATGTTTAGGCATAGGCTATATTAATACATGGGGCTAAGGGCATCTACCGTATAAGAGTAGATGTCAGAATATGAATACATATTATTGTAACTCACTTTGCTTGCTAATGCACACACATTATACCATGTATTTTCTGTCTATTTCTTACTTGTCAGATGCCAAGACACCTGTCCTTGGAGTAATTATAATGTGTAAGGCAACATTGCCATCTTTCGGTGATGGACACCACTTCACCTTGTTATGTAAGACTTTCTATAAGAACGTCTTTGTTCTAAAACTGATGACTTTACAGAATTATATAATGTTATCTTGGACCGTGGAGCCACCTCTAATTTAGCCAACAGGGCTCATCTCTGTAGAAATGTTTCTATCTTTTAGTAACCATAGTAATTATCACAGGTATATAATGTTATGCACAGGCTTTACACCTCGGAGACCCGAGAGATCCCAAGAGACTACAGAAAAACCTTGAGGTGTAGGGAACGCTTTAGCACTGGCTCCCGGTTCGTATTGGTAAGAACTGCTTAGGGCAACTGTGATTTACCCCTTTTTGTAGTAATAAACTTGTTTATTACTCGAATGCAACTTGTCTGTGATTATTTGCATCTCCAATATTGCCAGGAACCTGAAGGTGAGGTTTAGAACTCTTACACTACCCACCTCCCTGCTGTATGTATGCACAGCCATATATGCAGTGGTACATGGCACTGCGCCCATACACTTGTGCCCAGGGTGCAGTCCCACGGTCCCCACATGCAGGCAGTGGTACTCTGTGCAATGCACCTACCTTCCCAGTGCTCCCTGTTTGCACCCGTGGGAGGCACTAAGGACTATGGTGGCTCACCTGGATGGACAATTGGCAACACAGCATTAGCAACCTGTACAAACATTGACCTCAGCACAGATGGTGGTATGCACTGTCCAACTGCCTTCTCCAGTGCAGTGTGGGAGTCTCCTAGACAAGAGGATCGGTACAGCTATATTAGGACTAATATGTAGTACAGGCAATTGCAAATGTGCAGGCTGTGCACTGTCCAGTACTCACCTATGCTCTGGGTGTGTCTCCCCTGGTGAAACAGAATAGAGCACTACATTAGCGCATGTCTGCTGTACTGACTGTGGCATATGGCCTGGTGGTGCGGTGACCCAATAGTTACCAGTTTTCAGGGTGTGTTCCACCTGGGCCTACTGTCCACAGTTGTTGTTGCCTCGCAGCACTGCAGCCTGATCCACTTCTCACATCCTGCATGTCTGGTCTGTGGCCTAGCTTCCATATATGCGCCTCTACGAGTACATGGTGCATGTATACACCGCATGTGGATTGCTGGTTGCAACTGCTCAATTGTGGTCTGCAGTCTCGCATACCACAGGTACTCAACAACTGGATGCTCGTGTAGCCTGTACTCACTTGCAGCCTACATGTCTGCAGTGCATGTGCGGTATGTGATATGGCCCTTACACAGGTCTTGACTGTGTGTGACATGCGAGATGTCCTCTCACAGCAGCGGTAATCAGGGAGATCGCAGGGACCTGTAGTGCATTATGGTTTGCTTGGTGAAGGTGACATATAACATAGGTGGCAAAATGCAGTACAACAGTGTTGATGTGACAGGCCCTTACACATACCCACACCCAGTGCAATACACACACAAACATGTGCCTCACTACAGTGCCCCCCATGCAACCATGCACACATGACACAGCACATTCACACTCCTCACACTCACCACATGTCAGGCCCCGTGCCCACCAGGAATGCCACCCCACCCACCCCCATAGCAGCAGCTTGCCAAGATGGCTCACAGTCTGTCACCTGCTGCTACCACCCAGTCCTCTTGCACTTGGCAGCCACAGTGGTAGCACTGGGCCCACCATTCCCCTGGTGCATGTCCACAGGGCCACCACTGTCCTCAGGTTGCTTGGGCACAGCCTCTGGGGTCTTCCACACATCCCTGGTGTGGTTGGCACCTTCTGTGGTGTTCTCACTGGTTCCATCCACTCCTGCACACCACTGTCATCGGCCTGCTGGTGTGCTGCCAGCTATGCTGCCTCTAGCTGTCTGGCACTGGTTCTGCACCCTGTGCCAAACACCTTCCACCCCATGGCCCTGACAGTAGGTGTTGCTGCACCCTCTGCCCTGGTGCTCTGGCCACCTGTAGTGCCACCAATGTTTGTCCTGTGGGTGGTTGTGGCAGCTGTCTCACCGGCGATGTGGGTGTCATCAGCACAGGGGGTTGCGGTGCCTGTGGCACAGGTATTGCTGCAGGTGCTGGCGGTGGTGGGGCCACCTGCAGTGGTGCATGCTGGAGTTATGGTTGCAGTTACGGGTGCTGCTGCTCCGGGGGTGCCACTGGTGGTAGCACAGTTGGGGAGGGCACTGCTGCTGGTCCTGCCGCCCTTGGTGGTGGTGTTGATACTGCTGTCAATGCTGCTTGTGTTGGTGCTGGTGACAGCTGTGTGGCAGTGACCATCACTGCAGTGCCTCTTAGCTTCAGGCCTGCATGTGTGACCTGTAGCATGGCCAATAGTGTGTCCACCTGCCTTGTTTGCTTAGCCACAGACCCCTCCACAGCCATGGCCAGGTGGCTGATGGCACTTGTCTGTGTTTGCTCACAGGACTGGGTAGCGCCATGGCATTGACCAGGCAGTTTATGACTGCCTCCGTGGAGCATGCCCCTGTCTGCAGCACCCCTATCAGGGTGCCCATGTGCCTCTGCTTCATGATGCACACGCATGTTGAGCCAGATGCAACCCAGCATCTCACCCTGTTCAGCATGTGCCATCACTAGCTGCTCACAGATTCCTGCGTAGTCCGTTGGTGTCTGTGGGCATTCCCCCTCCAGTGATGGTGTGGCCCTGTCCAGGGCCTCCTCTAGTCTGCACTGTCACACTGGGCTCATGTCTGGTGCTCCTTCATCCCCCATGCTTCCACAGCTAAGGAAATCACTGAGGTCCAGGTCCTCCTCCACCTGTTCTTGCTCCTCCACCACCTCGGGCTCCCCCACCACTGGTGTTCTGGCTGTCACCTGCTGGCCCAGTCAGCGCCACCTTGTGAGTGCATCACAGTGGCCTGGTGTGTCAGTTGCTTGTGGTCCTGCTCTGTGCTGTTGACACCACTGGCCCTGTTTGCACTGCTGCTGCACCTGTGGGGAGACATCAGTGCATCAGTAGTACCTCCCATGTCATACCTACCAAGCCTGCCACTGTTCCAACCACTGCTTTGCTGTTCCATGCACCTGGGGCAGCACAGACCATGGCCTTACCTGCACCAGTGTCTGCTGGCAATGACCCAGTGCTGCTTCACCATTACATGCCAACCGTGCATGCCTCCATCCCCGCCCCTGCAACGTCATCACACTCAGAGGAGGCAACACTGCCCATCTGCTTACCTGGCCCTGTGTCTGCTGCTACAGCACCTGTGGGGGTACAACAGGGCATCTGTGCTACCACACCAGATCATGCCCACCATGCATGCCACCATTCCTGCTCCTGTGTTGCTGTACACCACACTGCAGGTAGAGCAGGCCGTCAGCTTACCTGCCCCTGTATCCGCTGCTGCTGCACCTGTGGGGGGGATCAACAGTGAATCAGTGCTATCTCCCCATGTGTTGCCTACACTGAGGCATATCACCCTCCCTGTTTGCCAGTGTTACATTTCTTCTTAATGGTCACTGTGCCATGCATCGCATGTCCACTTATCTGTCCCTGATGCCATCAGGGTCATGTCGAGGTCTGTGTCCCCATAGACACTGTGCTGGCTCAGGAATTGCAGCACCCTCTCCTCGTTGCTTCTGAGGGGTCTCATCTCCTGTAGCCCACCTCCTGTGGCCTCTGTCTGCTGCTTGTTTTGGACCTCCTTGGCCTTTGTATACCGTTTGAGGTCCTTAATGTACTTCTGCAAATTGCGCACAGTGCGCCTCGCGTGTGCGACTGCATTTATCTTTTTGGCCACCTCCCATGCTGCGCGGTGCTCAGCTCCCATTACCTTCCCCATGAGCCGGTTTGCTTGGGCCTCAGGTTCATCAAGGAGCACTTCAGTCTCCTCATAGGTGTAGTTCCTCTTTCTTTTTTTTTTTTGCAATGCTTATCACTCCCGCCTCTCCACCACTACCCGACATCTTTCCGTAGCCCCTATACCATGTATGCATCTTGCACACTTTTATGTGGTCGGAGGGTTACATTCTGCATGCTGCTACACCACTGTTGCAGGTTGCGACCTGCCTTTGTGTGCATATGTTGTGTCATGTGTAGTTCGGTGTTTCCGTTGTATCCAGCGATTCTCTTGGAATATGGTACAGCTCGCATGCTGCAAGGGTTTTGGTGTACCTTTACACACTGGCATACTTTGTGCATATCGTGGCACGTGGACAGCTGGTTCTGATTTCAATATATGTTTTCTGCAATATAAAATATGTAATGGAGTGTCTGTCAAGAGGAAATACTGTCTTGCTGAAATTGACACATCAAACCCCCCCCCCCGGGATAAGTTCAAAGGACAGGAGGTAGCTTAAACTACAGATATCTGAAATGCAATTACTTTGGTTTCTTTGAAGCCCAGGAAATAAAATATCCATTCATGACGTCCTCAGGAAATCCTTTGATTTGCTCTAGGTGTCAGGAAGGAAGGAGAATATGCATTTGTTGGGGTGTCTCACAAGATAACCAGTAATTACATCAAAGAGTCTTTGATGCCTGTGTGAAACAGATCACAGACTGGTTCAAGAAGTCCAATATGCATGTGTTAGGGGGGTGTCGTCTAAGGAACCCAGAATTACATCAAAGAGGCTTTGATGTCTATGTGAAGCAGATCACAGACCTGTTTTGGCAGGTGGCATGAAGAGAGGAGATTAATTTATGTCACCTATTATTTTTTAAATATCTTAATAGGATATCCTGTGTTATAAAATATAAATTTGAATACACCAAGGCGGAGTTAGGCGACCTCATAGAGAAGGCCGGCTCAAGACTGCTTTTAAATATACTGAGCAGACCTTATAGAGACAATCATTTCCTGACTGAGAAAAGAGGAACATCGAAGCACTGAAAGATTAAGAAAGTAAGACCAGATTAGATAAGACCAGTCTGAGTGTATGGGTTGTAAGAATTTGCACTTTAAAACCTGTTTTGTTTTTAAGATTGTATGTGTTGGGATATCCTGTTCTGTATTTTACTGTTTTCCTATTTCTCCTATTTTAAAGTAAAGATATATATTTTAAAATCATAAACTGCCTGGTGTGCCTTGAAACTTCTTTTTATATACGTGAAGCTTAGATGGTTCTGGTTGACACTGTGTATGAGCTTATTGTGGTACCAAACTGGGAAATAGATAAGAGTTCTGTAGGTCTTGCATAGAGTTCTAAGGGTTCATTTTGTAATACCTGGTTAGGTGCCCGTAGGCAAAGATATCTGGTCCCCCAAAGACAGAATTATCTGAGCCTGACAATTGGGTATGCTAACAAGAGGTTCTCAGTTTGAATCCCTCCAGAACTTGGGACTAAGGTGACTCAAACCCACAAAACAGACAAGAGGGTTACCTTATCCTGTTAACTGTTCACAACTTTACGTTCAGAGGCTGGCACTTTGGGAGTAGAGGGCTGACCTGCTGAGTGGAGTTGTGACAAATTGCTCTCACCACTGTCTTAGAATCAGGCCCATAGTTCACAGTGAAGTACTGTCTTAGTGCAATATCATCAATAGCTAATGAGTTAATAACACCCATTATGAATTCAGTAACACCCTGTTGAGTATTGTTATCAAACATATTCTGTCCAGAATGTTGTGCTACAGTCAGTTGTAGAGGTGTTAAGCTTTGCCAGCTTGGAGTTTCACATTGAGAACCTCTTGCCCCCTGATCCCCTCCCAGGAAAGATGAAATGCCACAACTTAGTAACTTTTGGCAACTCCCTGGCAATATTTATTTTGGCACAAAGATAATATTTGCATTCCTCATAGTCATAGTTCAATCACAATACACAAAACTCTGTCACAACAATATTCTCCCTCCTTCTTCTGGCTGCTTGGCCTTTCCATGTTTCAGGGTCTGGATGCTGTGAATCCAGCCCCCTCCTCCATCACCAGAACTAGGCCGTTCCATACTTACCCGGGCCCCCCTCTATGAATCTGGCACCTGGACCTATCCTCCTTCCTCACATTATCACCATGTCTGGGTTCCTTGTCCCCAGACCATGTGGCCTACTCTCTCACCCCTTTTCTGCCCCCCTTCCCCCTGCTCTCCCTTTCCCTTCTTCTCATATTTCCCGATTTCAGTTTTTCCGAGCACTGCTGCCCCCTGCAGGGCTATGACCAGCCCCGGGGCCCATAGCTGCCTATCCGCAGTACCATACAACTGTCCCTATGCCCAGGCATACCAGGCACCACCATCTGCCCTGTCTGTGTCATCTCTGTGCCAAATTTGCTCCCAGAGCCTTACTTACAAGTGTGGGTGGATGGGGAATTTATCTGAAAAAAGAGGACAGGCTGAGGTAGTCCATCCCTAATATGCCCACTCAGGACCCCAAATCAGGACCCCAGGTAGCTCCACCCTCCAACCAATGCTAAGATACCCAGACCCTACCCTGTCATATTACCTTGTCTACCTAATAGGTGATGTCAACAGTCCCCTCCCTCCCCCATCCCATTATTTTTTCCTGGGCAGGAGCCGTGAGACAACCTAGCCTGACTTTTAGTGACAAGCCTAATTGTCCCCTGATCACCTCCAGGAAAGATGAAAAGCCACAACTTAGTAACTTTTGGTTGCTTGCTGGAAATATTTATTTTGGCACAAATATAATATTTACATTCCTCATTGTCATAGTTCAATCACAATACACAATACTCTGTCACAGCAATTTTCTTCACTTTGGCCTCCTCCTCCTTCTTCTGGCTGCTTGTCCTTTCTGTGTTTCAGGGTCTGGACACTGTGAATCTGGCCCCTCCTCCTGCATCAGAACTAGGCCGGTTCCACACTTACCCAGGCCTCGTCTCTCCAAACCTGGACACTATGGCCCAGATATTCAAACTGTGCCCAAAAAGTATGCAATAGCAGGAGCAAGCACAAGTCTATTGTACCTATGCACAACAGATGTGATATTCAAAAAAGGAGCAGGCCAAATTGCGCCTACAATCAACGACTGAATATCGCACAACCTGCGCCATAGGGCAACTAGGCAGGGGAAGCTGAGCAGATATAATGCACTATAGAGCAACAAGGGATGTACAGCTGAGTCCAGAGGTGCTATAGCACAAGCAGGGAGCCCCCTCAGCTGCAAAGCAATGTAACAGCACAATCAGGGAGGTAGGGGCCCACCACCCATGCCACAGATGGGTACAGGAACACACAGCGGAACAGACATCACCCACTCACACCCCAAACACTGCACAACCAGGGGAGGGCTGTACTAACCACTGATCCATGGAGTCAAGCAACCAACCCACAGCCTGGCCATGGTGACCCATCACACCTACCAGCAAGCTGTGACTGGCACACAAGGAGGGTGGACCACCCTGTGCCACACCATCCCCCACAGTGCACAGCATACCCTGCACCATGACCCCCAGACAACCCCCCATGAGCAGTGACCACCACTGCAGGAATCCCCATGCATGCCACTACCCCCACAGTGGCAATGCAACCCTGTGCACCACCGAACCATGCAAGCCAGCCCCACCATGAGCACCCATCAGCAGGTTGCAGCACATAGCAATGCAACAATGGCAGACAAAGTGCCACCACGCACAGTCCCCTGAGGTACTGCTGAGAGACCGACCATGCGTTGGCACAAGAGTGACCCCATATTGGACAGTCGTGTAGTTGACACCTCCCCCAATGGTACAGCGCTCCGCATAGTAGTCCAGTAACACACCCCAGCCCACCACTGGCCACAACAGCCAGCACAGACACCCACAGTGATGCGTGGAAGCATGCACCACACCAGATGCCACAGAGGGTCTGGACAGACACCCACCCATACCCAAAGGCACAACACAGGGATGCAGTGGTGGGGCAACCAAGCCCCCATTGTGGGCCCATGTAAACTGTGTACACACAACCTGCAGTCCACCATGGCACTGGGGTGCCAACCATCCTGCTCAGGCACCATGGACCAATACCCCACCATGAGTCACCTGGAGCACAAGCCACAGACAGTGGGGCACATCCCCTGCAACACACACATGCCACAGCATGGAGGTGGGACAATGACCGTGTTGTCCACAGTGCCACCTGAGCCAGGCATGCACCACACCAGTGACATGGGCAACCCAGCAAAGCGACGGGTACAGTGTCTGCCCTGCAGGGAATGCAACCACTGATATGCCAGCACATCATGCAGGTCACAGACAGGCATGTGTGTCAGCTGCACAGGCCATGGATGGGCTGATGGGCACACCATGGACACAGAGCATGTGCCATAGACCACTGCACACAGTCATCCAGTCCACGGGAAACAACACACACAACACAGATACTGACTGATATCTACCCCCACACCATAGACACCTCCACATGGACGCACACACATATCCATGACTGCACCACCCCTGATGCCATGCACACCACTGCAGCTGAGCACTTATAGCCCACTGCAAATCAAAGACCCCCACGGTATTCATAGAAAAGTCAAATGTATTATAAAAATAAATAAATAAATAAACTATTTACAAGAACAACAACTATATACATTTGGTTGGGGACACAAAAAAGGTGGGGGTGGGCAGGGGGAAGGGGTGGACAAATGGGATGGGATGGGAGGGGTGTGAGGGTGTGTCTGGGGAGGATGAGAGTTCAGGGACAAGGGACTATTGTTGGCCATGCTGGTCCAGGCTCTGGCTCCCACTCGCTCTTCACCTCCGTAGGACCCCCGATTTATCGATCCTCCAAAGGATGGACACTGTCTCCTGTGCCAGGGCGAGTAGTTGGCGCAGGGTGTCCCTGATCTCCCTCAGATGTCTCGCACCTAGGACAAGGGAGCACAGTCAACACGTGTGAATGCACAGCCCGATACAGCCCGCCCACTGTGCATGGCAGACGGCCATGGGACATACCACTGTGATGGTGTGTGACCAGCCGCAGTGATCATGTCCACAGGACATGCCCACCCAGGCACATACAGCCATGTGGAATGCTGCACACACCCACCAGCCAAGTCACGCACAGCACCACCGTGGCTATCTAGTGACATGGCTATGTGGTGCAAAGGCAGATACTGGTAAATGATGGTATCTCCATGGGCCCTGTCACAATAGCAAATGCACTGAACTCCTCATTCTCAGACCTCAGTGGTGTGCCCCCTGCCAACTTTTTTGCACCCACCTCTACCATAACATCAACACCCACCCAAGTACCCCCTTCCACTTCAAGGTCATCTCCCAGCGTGATACTACCCCACTCCTGCTAAAGGCACTCAGCAAATCCTGGTTCAGCAGTGACAATCTCGATCTTAAAACACTAAGGCTCACTCTCCCTGAAGTACTCTACCTCCTTACTGCCCTGCAAAACTACTCCCTTGCCCTAGGTCAATTTCCCACCATGTTGAAAACTGCCATCATCACTCCGCTCCTGAAGAGTGGTGACCGAACACTGTCTAGTAATTATCGACCCATCTCAATTCTCCCCCTCGCTCCAAGGTTCTTGAAAAGATAGTCACCATCCAAGGCACAGACTACCTTGCTCAACACAATCTTCTCTGCCCTGAATAACATGGTTTCCAAAAAAACCATAGCACCACAACCACGCCTTTGGAATATACCAACACTATCCATGTGACCCTGGATGCAGGCCAGATTGCTGATGCTGTCAACATAGAGCTTGCCAAAGCATTTGAAACTGTCCATCACTCACTTCTTTAGCCACGGTAACCAAAATAGGTTTCTCACAAGATACCGCAACTTGGTTCTCAAACTACCTGTCTGACAGAACCCAGAGAGTCAGATTAGGGCATACCTTACCATTCCCCCTCAGAGTTACGTCTGGGGTCCCCCAAGGGTCAATACTTGGCCACCTACTTTTCACTCTATTCATTAACTCCCTGCCAAGGCCTGTTCTGGGAGTCTCCTTCTATATGCAGATGATGCAGTTTTGTTCAGCACCCACACCAACCCTACTGCCCTCCAAGTAGCCCTTCAAGGGTCGTTTAATGAGGCTGAATCCTGGTTTACTGACCATAGGCTTGTTGTAAGCTATAAAAAACAAAATCCATGCTGTTTTCCCATGCCCAAAACAAATTCAGTAACCACCCAGCTCATCGAATAATTCCCATAATGAGACCCTGGAACAAGTTTCTACCTTTAAATACTTAGGGGTTACTCTACACTCAGGGCTAACCTACCATGAACATATCAGCCAACTTAATATGGCTGTAAATGTATGCATTGGTCTGCTTCATCACTACAAGCACTGTCTACCCCCTGAAGCCCTACAGCTAGCCATCTCCTCCTCCATTCTATCACTCACTGATTAAGAGGTTATCTTCTATGGCACTGCCAACAATACCTCACTCAACAAAATTAGGGTTTCCCTGAATAAAGCCTGTAGACTGGCCACAGGATGTGACCAGCTTACACACACCTGTACGTTGTATACCAGTGCAAACTGGCTTAATTTTGATGATCACTTAAAGTACCAGACCTGTCTCCTTGACAAGAAAATCATGACTGGCCTCACGCCCTCTGCTCTTGTGATGCTGCTCCCCATCTCTAACAGCACCAGATGCACACGTCATGCTGAGAAGTCACCCTACCAGGTTCCTTGCTGTAAAACCTCCTTAGGGCAAAAAACTTTCAGATATCATGCCCCCAATTGGCAGAACTCACTGCCCATACCAGTTCTTCTGGCTTCTACCCTAGGACTGTTCAAATCCCTTCTCTGAAGCAATATATTGCGTGACTCCACCTGTGACTGTACCTGACCTACCCACGACCTATAACTGCCATGACAATGGACCTATTTGGTCCTGCTTCTAGAGTGCCTGTCCCTAGTTTCGGTCTTACCCGAGCCTCAGACTAGCTGACACTCACTGGACTGTGCTGCTTGCACATTCCAGTCACAAATACTTTTCTACAACAACTACTGTACTGTATGATTTACCCCTGTAGTTACTGTACTTATTGTATTTTTCCACTGTACTGCATTGTCTTTGATTGTTGAAATTATCATGTACCACATACACCTGTTATAATTTACCATGTATCTTTCGTAAGGTGCGATATTTCACACACCGCTGTTTATATTGTGATGTCTGTACACTGTATGCTCTGTATTGTTTTCTATGACATGGAGCCTTTGTAAAGGAGTCTTTGACTCAAAGATATTAATTCTGATTGTATTCAATAAATATGTAAATACGATGCATAGGGAGAGGCATCGCCAGTAGAAAGCAGGAAGTTGTCATTCCTCTGTACAGACAGTTCACATCTGGAGTACAGCATGCAGTTCTGGAGACCCTTTCTCTGCAAGGATATAGACAGGATGGAGACAGTCCACAGGAGGCAACTAAAATGGTGCAGGGTCTGCACCAGAAAGCATACAAAGAGATAAACAAGCTTAATACGTATACCTTCAAGGAAAGGAGGGAAGAGGGGGACATGATTGAAACTTTCAAGTACCTCAAGTGAATCAAATTCCAAGAGGGTAGCATCTTTCAGAAAAAGAGATGAGCAAGAACAAGGGGGCACAGGTTAAAGATAGAGGAAGGATGACTCAGGGGTAACGTGAGGAAGTATTTTTTCACAGAGCGGGTGGTAGACACATGGAACAGGCTTTCTGAGGAGGTTGTGGTGTCAAAACATTGGAGGAATTCAAGAATGCATGAGACAGACATAAGGCAATTCTAGTGGGGGGTAGGAGGAAGTAGGCTATTAGTTAACTAGGATCTGCAGCTTATCCAATAGGTAGGGAAATGGGCAGACTAGGTGGGCCAAGTGGTCCTTATCTGCCAACAAAGTCTATGATTCTATGTTCTATGTTACTCTTCCATCAGAAAGTCTGGTTGAAGTGCAGACTGTGGACAGCTTGAAGCAGCTGACAAAATCTTTCTTTTTTTTATTTTTTTTTTCAAAAGTTCTATAGGTGAAAGTTTATTTTTCTTTTAAAGTGCGAGTGGCAGTGAAGTCTTTGGCAGTGGTGCTGAGGAAGGAAACAGCAGATGGCTTGCAAAAGTGCGAGCAAGGGAAACCCAACACGTGTTTCCCATTATAACCCATGGGTTATAATGGTGAATTATAACCGGGTTTCCCTATGGGAGAAAATTCTCCCTTGCTATTTTACGCAGTTTATGTGAGAGGAGAGAAATTGTTCAGAAGATGATCCTGTCCATCTTCGATGATTGTGATGTAGTCTACAGTGCTGCTCCCAAGTCCAAGTCCTCCTTGGCCAGATTGGATACCCTCTTCAGTTCCTTCTGCTGTTTTGCCCTTGATGCTCCATCTCTCACCCACCACTGTGATCTCTAGGCAGTGTCCCAACCCACAGCACCAGGCAGCCAGCTTGGCGGTTCTCAGCCAAACTATGTTCCATATCCATTTCTTGTATAGCTCCCTCTACCAATTGCTGTCTTAACTATTTGTCATTTACTTTCTCACACCGTAGCTGACATTGCACCTAGCTATTGTTCTAGACTGGCTTATATGACAGGTGACCATATTGAGAGACTCATATTAAGTCATTCAATATGACTCACCCATATCACTGGATACTCCTATCCTTACACCATTATCATAATTCCACTATACAAGACACTAGTGAGGCCCCACCTGGAGTACAGTGTACAGTTCTGGAGACCATACCTACATAAGGACATAGACAGGGTAGAGAAGGTTCAGAGGAGGGCAACAAAGATGGTGCATGGATTGCATCACAAGTCCTATGAAGACAGGTTGAAGGAACTGAACATGTACTCCCTGGAAGAGAGGAGAGAGGGATATGATAGAGACATACAAGTATCTTACAGGAGAAACAGAGTGCAGGAAAACACTATTTTTAAGTGAAAAAGATGTTCCAGGACTAGAGGGCATGGGATGAAGTTGGAGGGAGGACGATTCAGAGGAAACATGAGAAAGAATTTCTTCACAGAACGGGTGGTGGACAAGTGGAATACCCTGCCAGAGGAAGTGGTGGGAGCTGAAACAATCACGGGATTTAAGAATGCATGGGATAGACATAAAGGAATTCTAGAGGTCAGGGGTAAGGGGAAACAGACTCCTAGGAAAACAAACTGAACTTACAAGCTCAGATGGGCAGACTGGGTGGGCCATAGGCCCTTATCTGCCGACACTGTCTATGTATCTATGTATCTATGTAACCAAATTGTTCCCTCCACTTCTCCACATCCTGAAGGGCTAGAATCCTGGTCTCTCTTCTTTCTCACCTTCACCCTCTCTTCCATCCTTCCAAAGCTTATTCCCCTTTGTTGCCTTTGACCTTCCCTATGATTGTACTTTACTTCTCACTGCCACAACCTGCTTCCTTCTTGTCATGCTTGACCCCAACCTTGTTCATACTGGAGGGGTCAGGCCTCAGCATACCTTTCTCTTCCTACCTCTTCCTTCACCTCCTTTTTCAATCCCCTTCCAACACCACCCCACTTCTCTGCCTACTGACATACCTTCCTCACTCTCACCTTCCTTAGTCCCCCTTATGTAGCCCTGTCTATGGTTGACTAATCTCTATGGCTAAAGCTATTGCTAATCTCTACTGCACTTATTGTTAACTTGAACCGTGTTATGGCTGACCCCACTCTCTACTGCACTTGTAGTTAACTTGCGCTTCTCTTATACCTTAGCCAACCTGTTCTACCTGTGTTTACTCCTCACTAACTTCCCTAGATCAGACTACAACAGTTCTATTCAGCAGTTTTCCAGCTACACAGTTATGTGTCATTTAATGCATGCCTTAACGTTATTTTGTGTTATTGTATCTATCTAGTCCAAAAGCATTGGCGTAGTATCTATCTAGTTCAAAACTGCTGGTATTCTACTGTTTCATTACTCCTGTACAGTCTGCTCAAATTATTTGATTGTAATATAATGTAAATTTATATTGTGTACCAAATCTCTGTAAACTATCCTTGTGTTCCCCTTCCCCCAGGTTGCACAGGGAGACAAGCAACTTGTTGCTCAGCATGCCTTCCTGGTGAAATATTTCAATAAATAAATACTGAAATAGATTTGCTGCTGTATTGGTCCTTATAAGAACAGATCAAGAAGCAAATGGTTTAATATCTTTTATTTGATCACCATAGGTGTTACAAAAAAGAAAACAATGTCTAAGCTTTCAGACCAACCAAGTCCTTCCTCAGAGACTTATGACAATTGTTCAGAGAGTCACAGTCTATTAACACCCAGATCATATATAAAAAAGTCATAAAAAATTGTCATTGGATAAAATTACCTATTTCAAAAAATCACAAATTCAGATGGAATGACGAGAATCCAGTTATGTTAGCTTACATTGCTATTTTTGAGAATTTTTACAAGGTCAAATCCATTAGATAAGATAACACTCAAACTGGCAAGCCTGTAACTGAACTTATTAATGAATGTAAGTGTTAGATGACTATATTCAAAATTAAAAGCAAGACATTTATATTTAATACCACAAATGTCCAAGTTCAAACTTGATAGTGTTGTATGATACTAAACTGTGAAACAGAAGTATATGTACGAAAATAAGAGGGGACTAAGAAAAATGTACCTTGTATGAACAACTGTTTAAAACATTCACACAGAATTAAACTTATCTGGAGATATTTTCTAAACTATACGCTCAACCAGTTAACACACTTCATAAACATTAAAACCTACAGTGTTGTAACAATATTTTTACAAGATAATATCAATTGTCAGTATTATTGGCAAATAAAAAGATAATAGAAAAATAAATCTCTCAAGGACCACCTAGCAAGTGAGTTCATGCACCTTAATATAGTTCAAAGTTCAGTAATCAATCAGTATATAATCAGTTAACTATATGTGCAGAAACAGTCTAAAGAATCTGTATAAACCCCCCATGAAAATACCCCCCCGGGGAAAACATAACAAGAAAAGAAGTGTATATTCACTTAAACTCCTGCCTCGTACACACTCACCCAAGACAACCCAACCTCCCCAATCCTCCCACATACACGTATATATGTTAAAAAAGCAACATATTGATAATCAGTTAAAACAGACTCTGAAAGTTTTGAGAAGTAAAATAAGATTAATCTCAAAATCCATCTCTGTTCTGCATTTTTTTTAAATCCTTTTAAGACCCTTACTGACATATCTGAGATTGAGTGGTCATTCTGAGAGAAGTGTCACCCCACTAGTTTGTCAATCATCTTCTTATTAATGGTATGTCTGTGTGCATTCACTCTAGTGCAGAAAGCTTGGCTTGTCTCTCCAAAATACCTAGCTTGTTCACATCTCTCTCTCTCTCTCTCTCCCTCTCTCACACTCTCCCTCTCTGTCTGTTTAATATTGAAGCTGAAGTTGCTATGTGTCAGATTGAATTCAATTAGTTTCCCCACCACTCCAGGGTTGATGTTTTGATCTAATCCTTTCTAATATCGGTACTTAAGGCAGGCTGGAATGGCATTCATGTTTTGAATATTAGTGTAGAGGGATGTTTCTTCCATTGTTGCTAAAATGGTGTTAGGTAAGTCCTTATAACCAGAAAGGTTATGCAGAAAGTGTGTTTTCCTGGATATAACTGTCACTTTATATAACCAGCTATTTTAAAATGATTTCTACAAATCCTGAGGAACCCCTCAGTCAGTGTACCATTGGCAGGGACTATGGGTCACCCCAGATTGCCCGGTTTATGTAGTTTAGGCAGTATATAGACTGTTGACTCAAATGGAATGCAGCTCCAATACCTGTCATGCAAGGTAAAGTCACTGCAATAAATCCATGAAAGCCAGCACTGACAGCATTCCAATACCTGCCTTGCAAGGTAAAGTCAAGGTAATAAATCCGTGAAAACCAGAACTGTCAGCATTCCAATACCTGTCTGGCAAGGTATAGTCAATGTAATAAATCCATGAAAACCAGCACTGACAACATTCCAAAATGGAATGTTGTCAGTGCTGGTTTTCATGAATTTAATATATAGAATGACCTGGCTATTGTTCAACAGAAATAAGATCCATTAGTCTGTCTTGGACATGGTTAGGAAATGATCGAAGTCCTGTAGTTCTCTTTTATATTCTGTAGTGGGGTCACTTTACAGTTCTCTGTAGTAGCTATGGTCTGATAGCTGTCTGTTGGCTTCATTAATATAATATAGTGAAAGGAAATGTTATTTTTCTTGTGCTAAGTGCCAATGGGCTTCATTCATTAGAGGCAAATCCCTTTCCCATGAGACTTTAGTCACACAAGTCCATTAGAAAGGTTCAATACAGGTATCAGAAAAGAGGTTGGAAAAAATGACAGGCTGCAGAACAAGAAAAAGAGCCTGATGCTCCCTTATGAAGTATGGTTGAGGGAAATGTACCAAGTAACTTTAAGGCAGAGGTAGAACTAGAAGGGAGAAAGCCGGTGGAAGATACTGGGAAGGTGCAGCCTGATGTTGGATGTTTAGACCCAGAAACAAGAACAAATCCTAATAAATCTTGGCAGATGCCCTACCCAATAGAAGAATTCATGATGGCGAGAGGAAGGAAGAGGGTTAAAAAAGAGACCAAGAGATGAAGAGGCAACACTGAAAAAAAGAAAGAAGTCTAAAAACCCCGCTAGTGCACTGTACTAAAACAGATATAATGTATTGTATTGAAAAGTAAACTGGGGGATACAGATGCAGAAGGAGGGAATTCAGAAGCATAATATGTGGCCTTCTCACAGAAGGACCTCCTCTCTGATCAGGAGGAACACAACACTGATTCTCAACATGTAATCACTAGGAGAACAAGGTGGCAGAATAAATTAAACACTTGAAGCAGGTTTTTTTCTTTGTCGTCTCTTTTTTATGCTGGCTTGCGCAAGCAACATCTTGTGATAGTAGCGCATTTCAGAGGTGTGTCAGTGCTGGCGAATGCAGGGCATGCTTTAGTAGGTGCATCTCTCATTCCTCAATAAGCCAGCATGCTAGCGCTGACACAAGCATTATGTAAAGTTGAAACAACCTGTAAGAAATGTGCCACTGCAATCAGAGACAAGCTCGACTTGTAACGACACAGATAACATGCCTCCCGAGGTGCCTGTCATTGTAAAACATTTACATAAACATAGCAGCGGCTTATTTCAGTTATTGTGTACAGTCAATAGATGTTTAAGGGGACATTTAGAACTAAAGAAAGCTCCGTCTCACAGTCCCTAAGAATAGCACGCATAGAAACATAGAAACATAGAAACATAGATTTTGACGGCAGATAAGGACCGCTTGGCCCACCCAGTCTGCCCATTTCCCTACCTAATGGATAAGCTGCAGATCCTAGTTAACCAGCAGCCTACTTCTTCCTACCCCCCCCAGAATTGCCTTATGACTGTCCCATGCATGCTTGAATTCCACCACTGTTTTTGACTCCACAACCTCCTCTGGAAGGCCTTTCCATGCATCCACAACCCTCTCTGTGAAAAAATACTTCCTTAAATTACCTCTGAGCTGCCCTCTTCTATCTTCAAATTGTGCCTCTTGTTCTTGCACACCTCTTTTTTTGAAAGATGCCACCCTCTTGGACTTTGTTGATTCCCTTGAGATACTTGAAAGTTTCTATCGTGCCCCCCCTCTCCCTCCTTTCCTCGATGCTATACATATTCAGCTCCTTAAGTCTGTCTTCATATGTCTTCCGGTGCAGACCCTGCACCATTTTAGTTGCCCTCCTCTGAACAGCCTCCATCCTCTCTGTGTCTTTACGGAGATTGGGTCTCCAGAACTGAACGCAGTACTCCAGATGGGGTCTCACCAATTGTCTGTACAGAGGGATAATAACTTCCTGTTTTCTACCGGTGATGCCTCTCCCTATGAATTCCAGTATCCCCCCAGCCCTCCTTGCTGCCCTCTCACATTGCTTGCCCACCTTTAGGTCATCTGATATGACTACCCCCAGATCCCCTTCCATTTTTGTTGTTGTTAGTATCTCACCCCCCCATCGTGTACTCTTCCCCTGGGTTTTTGTTTCCCAGGTGCATTACCCTGCACATTGGGGTTTGTACTGGGTGCAGTGCCTCTGGTGACTAACAGCTATGACACAGACATTTCCATGTGCGGGGAGGTGGAGTTCTGAGTGCAGGAGCAGGGAGATGTGCCTAGAACTAAGCTCTGAGTACAGGCCTGTGGAGGTCTGTGGGCAGGGAGAGGCAGACTTAGAGCTCAGGGATCACCGAGTGCAGTACAGATGCTATAGGACTATCTGTTTTTTCAGAGTGCAAGGAAAAGTAGTTCTACCTGTGGAGAAAGCAGCCCTTGTCATACAGACCATGCTATAAATGTGGAGTTGAACTCATCCTGCAGAAAGTCATCCCTCAACCCCCAGTAGGGATGACTGAACTCCCAGTGTACTCAAGGGAGCTAGAAAGTATGGTGGGCACTGATGAGGTTGAGTTCATGAGAGGCTACAAATGCTGAGAGCTAAAATGGTCAGCATGATGAAATACAGAAAAGATTGTATAGCAACAATAAGCACACACGCATAGTTTTTATACATAATTATAAGTCACAATCGGCAGAGATCAGAACAAACAAGCTGACCTTTGCATCAGGTACCGTGTGCAGGGAGGAAGGTCCAGTGTTGAATCTGATCACCGGATGCATGTGTAGGCGGGCCCAGGTCTGAGTTTTATAAACATGGTGGTGGGTCCATGGAGCTCCATATGTGGGATGGGTGAATGAAGTCATGGGCAAAGACAGTGCACTGGCATTCCCAACGCTGAGTTCTTATTGTGGGAGTCAGGCAAATAATGATCTATTTCTAATACAAGAGTCTTTCATTCCATCACCGTTTTTTTTTTTTTTTGCAGGTTGACAGAAAGATTGCTGGGAAGGTGTTGCACACATTTTCAATGTCTTTCTGACCTAGAAAGTACTATAAAAAGTGTTAACAGGTCTCTTGGCACACTAACCCATTTAATTACACCAAGACATATGTAGTAAGATTGTTCTGATTAATTATCCTTTTGAAAGAATCGTTAAATCCCATCATTGTCACTGAGGTCACTGCCAACTTGAGAAAATACCGTATCTCATAACACTTAATCATGAAAATTAGCAGAGATTCCTCTGCGTCATGGAAAAAATTCCCCCCCAACATACACACAAATATATGGGGCACACTAGGAGCCTACCCCAGTGTGCTCAACATTTCTTTTCTTTAACCTGTAAATAAAAAAAATCACCCACAGTGTTCTTTTTTTCAGTCCCAGAATCAAAGGAAACAGTCCCTTGATATCGGTGGCACTCCCTCTCCCAACCCGCACCCACCCTCTGCAACCCACCTCCCCACACACACCCTCACACCATACTTACCTCCATAGGGTCCAGAGCTGCGATCTTTGGTGGAGTGAGAACATGTCTGCACTCTTCAAAGCTGCCTGCAAACTGAAAAAAAAGCTGTATAATGGCATAAATGGGGGGGGGGGTTCAACTTAGGTAGATATCGCAGAAATTGTTTTGAATTTTGCCTCCAGATTTTCAACATGGGGTTCTTGGGCACCAATCTCAGAAACACATGCACTGTCATCTCATTATTCAGTCCCAAAAGGTCATTTCATGGTCACTGCATGGAATCACCTTTTGGGACTGATTAATGAAATGACATGCCACTGTTCATGAGGTGGGGGTCCAAAAAGCCTATATTGCAAATCTGGTGAAAAACTTCCAAAAAATGACTGTCTTACAAGAGTGCATTGCACAGTTTTCACGCACGCTTGTAACTTCAACAGTTTTCAATATTCACACTACAGGGGCCTGGCCCATCAGTGCAGCAGTAGGATTTCCACTTGCGATGCTGGTGACCCAGGTTCAGGAACAGACCCGGGACACTGGAGGGCTGGCAGGGGAGGAGAAGGGTGCAGCATCCCGAGGACAGCTCTCCTTCTCTAGGGGGAGGGTGGGGAGTGTGTCCAGCACTCGACGAACCCCTGGTGGAGGCCAGAGTTTGTGCAGAGACTGGCACCAAGCATGTCTAGGGGTGGGGTGGACACAGGATGTCACTGCATGTCCCCACCCTACACATGAGAACCAGGAAAAAGAGCAGCTGCCATCTGCCCTAGTTGAAGCCTGCCACAGCTTCAATTAGCCTCCTGGCCTGCCCTCTGACCTACCCCATTGTATGCAGCACTGGGAGAGTCTAGTGCAACAGCCCTGCCCTGGGGGTAGGCTGGGGGTTATAGGAGGGTTGTGGCTGTTGGAGAGGTGGGTGTCGTGGTCCATGGTGCTGAGGTACTGGGCAGCTGGTGGCAGGGGGAGGAAAAAATAGAATAGAATAAAAAATAAATTGCACTCCAGATTTGCAGCATTGCCATTATTTCACACCTCCTTATGAACAGTACAGCTGTTATTTTTCACATTGTGCAAAAAATGTGTTTTTGTGCAAGTGGCTCACAATGGCATGGTTGCTGTTCAAAATCAATGTTCCAGACACATTAAAAAAATAAAAGTGACACTGTTCATGAGTGGCATTCCCAAAATGCCTATGTTGAAAATTTTGTTAAAAAAGTCCCCAAAATAATTGCGTTATGGGGGTGCAATGCCCAGTTTCTACACATGCTGGCAACTTCATTGATTTTGCATATTTTCACTCCAGATTTTCAACACTGCCATTAGTTTGTACCTCTTTATGAACAGTACAGCTGTCATTTGTCACATCCTGCCCAAAATGTGTTTTCGCACGTGTGGCTCACAATTGCGCAGTCGCTGTGGGAAATCAATGTTTGGGACAGATTAACAAACTCACAGTGACTCCTGCCCATGAGCGGAGTTCCCAAAATGCCTATGTTGAAAATTTGGTTACAAAAGTCCTCCAAATAATTGTGTTACGGCTGTGCATTGTGCAGTTTCTATGCATGCTAGTGACCAATTTTTCATATTTTCACTCCAGATTTTCAACATTGCCATTTTTTTATACCTCCTGATAAGCAGTACAGCTGTTATTTTTCACATCTTGCCCGAAATGTGTTTTCGCACCTGTGGCACCAAATGGCACAATCGCTATGTAAAATCACCATTCGGCTAACAAACTCTTAGTGCCACTGTTCATGAGGTTGGGTCACAAAAAGCCTGTGTTGAAAATTTGGTGTGAGAATACCAACAAACACCTTGGGAGTTAAGGTTTCCAACCATAATGCCCCAGCCTGTAGAGACTGACAGGCATCAGGGCTGTGACTTGACATTGTCTGCTGTAATGCTTATGCCATTCCACTCCCACCCTGCAGCCAGTGACAGGCATCAAGGTGTGCCTTGGACTCTTTGACCAAATAGTTCACCCCATTCTCCTATACTGCACCCATCTCATCATATTTCCTTACTGAATGGGATGAGTGTAAGACTCGAAGACCACAAGGCACACTGCAACACTTGACAATGTCTGCGTGGAAGGGTGAGGTGAAATGGTGTGAGAGTTATGGCCAACATCCAAAACACACATCCCAATGCCTGTCACTCTCTGCAGGGTGGAGGTGGGGTCGGCTTCAGTTCACTACTTTACTGCCATTCCTAGTATCAATCAATCAATGAACCAGCGCAGAGAGGAGGGGTCTGCATCTATGGTTTGAAGGAAGGAGAGGAGCAGACTATGGTTGACATTGTTGAAAGCCTTGCTTAGATCAAGGAAAACAGCACAAATAAAGATTTAGCTCTCAAGATTCCACTGCCAGTCATTAGTAACTTTGGTGAGGGTTGAGATAATGCTATGTTTAGCTCTGAATCTGAACTGCATAGGGTTTAGCAGTTCCCTACACTCAAGGTGAGTCCTCAGCTGTGCATTTACAATTTTTCTCGGAGCTTGGACAGGACCAGAAGGAGAGAATTGGCCTGTAGTTATTGAGATTGCCAGGGTCACCTGATTTGAACAGTGGTATGACATGTGCTGTCTTCCATATAGGTGGTAATGTGCCCTGAGACAGGGATAAGTTAAAAAGGTGGGTGACAGGTATTGCTAGTATGTGGTAGGCAATTTTTAGGAATTAAGGGTCAAGGGTGTCGGCCCCTGCACTTTTTCTAGTATTCAACTGAAGCAAGAGGTCCTCTACCTCTTTCAGTGTTGAAGCGAGAAAGGCGGCAAAACTATCGGAGTTTCAGGCAGTTGGCTGGCAGTCTGGGAGCAAAGTATGTTTGCAGGGGAGTTATCAAATGCCATGCCTGCAGTAGCAAAGTGGTAATTGAATGCATCAAGTATATCCATCTTTTCGGTTATAGTCGAGTTGCCAGAGGTAATCTTGGTCGGGAGTGAATTTCCTGGGAAGTAGCCTAGCAGATCATTGATTGTGTTCCAGAGCTTGATTGGGCTCTTTGTGGCAGAGTCGAGTTCGGATTTGAAGAAGGTGGCCTTCAATTCTCTGATTGTGTTGGTACATAAATTTCTAGTCTCCTGAACTGGTTCCAGTCCTTTGCAGTGTTCAGTCTGCACGCTTTTTTCCAGACCTGATCTCTTTCTAGAAGCAAGGACTTGATCTGAGGGGTGAACCATTTACAGGTTTTGGTCCTAGTTCGAACTTTAATCAGGGGAGCATACTTATTAAGGGCCCTTGATAGAATGTCGTGGAAGATATTGTAAGCTGACGTAATCATTTTGGCCAGGTAGAAATCTTGCCACTGAGGGAAGTACTTAAGCTCATTTAGGTAGGCATGTTCATTGAAGTTGCACCTGGATCTCTTCATTGAGAACTTGCTGATGGGTGCTGGGTTGTTGGTGGATCTTACTCCCACAATAAAACAATGGTCACTGGCGTCTGAGAAGAAAACATCAGCGTGGGAGAAGAGATGAGGTTTGCTCACCATAAGTGCATCCAAAAGTGTACTTTTACTGGGGTTCTTCATGTTTGGGCATGTTGGTTCAGTAATAAGTTGTGTCAGCCCATATTCATCACAGAAGGATGCAAGGGGGGCAACTATGTTAGAGACCCAGTTAAAGTTGAGGTCTCCTGGAATAATAGTTTCTGGCAGCCCCTGCCCCTACTTGTCAATTAGATATTACACAAGCTGTAGGTCAGCAGACGGTGGTCTGTAGCATCCTACTACACAGAGTGCAGTAGTCTGTGTATTTTCCACTTTGAGAATTAGGCATTCGAATTATCTGGTGACAGATGTCAAGGATAAGCAGAAGGCAGAAAATTTGTCTTTAGAGTAGATAGCTACCCCTCCTCCTCTGAACAAGGTATAGTTGGGGATGTTTACTTCTCTAGCAGTGGTGCTGGGTCTAAGCCAAGTTTCGGAAATCACAAGTATGTCAGGAGAGGTATGATTTACCCAGGTTTGTATTAAGGTTATCTTTTTAAGGAGGCTACATACGTTAATATGCAAGAAGCTTATTCCTTTTAAATTTACTAGTTCTGCTGGTGAAGCAATAGCTTCTGGGTGGTCAGGGTTGAGTTCTACGTTGCCTGAACATTGCAGGAGGATAAGTAGGATTTTTCTAAGAGCGCTAATTATACGTTTGTAATTCCTACCTTTCTCCCATCTAGTAGATCTGATGTTTTTAGGCACTGGAAAGTAGCCACCACAGAACAGCTGATCTGTTGTAGCAAAAGCTAGTATCCCTGCCACAATAGGCAGGAGAGATAGAAGTCTGCGTGTGTGGTGGGATGTGGGCCTTGTGGTGGGGGAGTGTTATAAGTACTACAGGTATGTGTGGTCCAAGAGCAGGATTCGAGGTATTGGTACTTGGAATCACAGAGGCAATTAAAGGATAAGTTGCCATGTGTTAGACCAAACATGATGGTAGTTCAGGTGCCCAGTGCTGGGCAGCTGATATCAGTTGAAGAAGGTGCAGTATAAGGAGCCATATAGGGCCCGACATGATGGTACCTCAAAAAAGGAGCCACTCAATTGGCCCTGGGGCCAGTGGGGTTGCTGGATTAATGTAGCTTATCAGTAGCTTTCCAATCCGGGTCAACCCAAATTTGATAGCATTAAAAATATTTAGTGGTGAAGGCACAGCAAAGGATAGCCTATGGGTTTTTGTAAGGCGAGGCCCTGAGAATTGGATCCTGTAGGCTAGACAGAGAAGAGGGGGATCACGAGCTAAGTCTCTATTGGTGGGGCACTGCACCAGGGGACATGGACTAATATTTTGGTGGGAGCTACTGTATTTAATAATCAGCAGAGGTGGGGGGGCGGTCAAAAAAGTTGCAGCAGTTGCCATACTTTCCAGGGCCTTGGGTCTGAGTCTGCGGTCTCGAGCATTGGCTAGAGTGGCGCCGACTGCCCGGTAGCTGGGAATCCCATGGCTTAGGAGCTGGGAGCCTGGGTGGAAGTTCCTCAGCTGAGGAAGAGAAGGAGAGTGAGGATTAATAAAGGGGATTCACATAAAGGGTTTTCGACAGAACAGCGGGAAGTCCAAAATTTGCAGAACGAAAGGACGTGTATGGTACCAGCAATGCCAAAAGAGGTAGTGAGGAGTAGTAGTAGGTGGTTGCACCCCATGGTAGTTTGTTTGGTGTTGCTGGCCTGCTTAACTGCTAGTTGGTTTATAGTTGAAAGGGTATATAGTTGAATTAGGGTGAGGTCCCTAACAATAGTGCAGGTAGAGCAGTAATTGAGAGGAGTTAGATGGAGTGGCTGGAGAAAAGGTTGAGAGCAAATGTGTGATCCTGTGGGTGGGACTGCTTTAAAAAGGGGCGGTGAGAAAGTGGGTCAAGTCAGGTATTGAAGACAGGGAGGCCAATAGCATGAAAATGTGCAGCAGTGGAGTGACCAATCTGCTGCTAGGCTGAGGAAGGGGTGGAGTAAGGGTCTATTTAATAATGTGAGGAGGAGGGGGGATGGGTGAAGAAATTCAGCCCAGAACACAGCACAGAAAGAGATTTACCTGAGATCAGGAAGCACCAGGCGTTGGAAAATCAGCCAAAGAGCAAAGCTGCCAATCAGTGCCTGGTTCCTCCACCGGGCATCCAGTCAAAACAGTGGCATTCAAAACCATGAGTTTCAGAGGTCTGGGGCATACCTGAATCTGTCTGGGGGTCACTCGGGTGGTCTGCTAGCTGTGGCCTGCTCAGAGAAAGCCAGGGCCTCGGGAGCAGCTTGGGAAACCCGCAGATGGGCTGTCTGAATATGTCCGGGGGCCGTCAGGTGGTTGTTAGCTGTGGCCTGCTCAGAGAGAGCCAGGGCCACAGGAGCAGCTTTTAGAAGCCTGCAGATGGGCTGTCTGAATCTGTCCGGGGCAGTCAGGTGGTCTGTTAGCTGTGGCCTGATCTGAGAGAGCCAGGGCCACAGGAGCAGCAGGAAGCCCGCAGATGGGCTGTCTCAATCTGTCCGGGGTCCAGTCAGGTGGTCTGTTGGCTGTGGCCTGCTCGAGAGAGCCAGGGTCACAGGGAGCAGCTTGGAAGCCCTCAGATTATGCATCACTTCTAACTCCTGCACAGCTAATGCCAATGCCATCATGCCAATATTCGGCATTGACTAATGCTTGTTCTTCTTCCTATACCTTTATGGCTACTTTAAAGACAGCAACAATAAATGTAAACAGCATTAATAGATAGGAACGTCTTAGCAGTTATGACCAGTCTATCTGGGTCAGACAGTCAACTTATATTATTGCAGGACACTAGGATTGATGGATAAAGAGACCATCTTTTTGGTCTAGACAGGTGTGATGGTCTACTGGTGTTATTTAATGAAACAAAATTGAAACTGACAAAAATTATTGAAATAATGCCATGTCATGCCCTGCTTAGGATATTACTCATGGGATGGAGAGGCTGCAGGTTATTACATTTTATGCACCACAAACTAAAGCATGTATGGTTACTTTGTTTAATGATATTCAGCCATATCTGCACACAACACAAACAAGTTTGGATAGAAGTAGAATGCAGCAAAGTTTATTCACCAGTTACATTATGGCAAAATCACTAACCCCTAGCAAAACATTTTGGGAAATTATGGCTTTTCAGCATACTTTCACTTGCAATTTAAGCCTCACGCATCTGAGGGGAAATTATGCAAAAATTGGGTATTTTTGCCTGCTTGGTGGTCACATGGTTGATTCTAAAAATAGCAGCAAGTGAGAGGTTCATTTCCTGTGCTATGTGTCTTGAGGAGGCAGACTGCATTTATACTCCCTGTGACCACAGAGTACACTTTTACACCTAAATTGATTAATTTGTGCTATTTCTAATGTTTTCTTGTTTGTCTTTGTCATAGTTCATATTTTTTATTTATTTTTTTTTTATTTAGTTGTTTAACCAGGTATAGCACACTAAGGTGAAAGCTTTTTTACAGGAGTGACCTGGGAGCACAGGAGGTGAAGTGACTTGTCTGGGTCACACAGTATGCAAGTGGAAGCTGGGGTACCTGGTGATTGTTTTATATGTGTGTGTGTGTGTGTGTTGTGTGTGTGTTTGTGTGTGTGTGTGTGTGTGTGTGTGTGTTGTGTGTGTGTGTGTGTTGTGTGTGTGTGTGTGTGTGTGTGTGTGTGTGTGTGTGTGTGTGTTGTGTGTGTGTGTGTGTGTGTGTGTGTGTGTGTGTGTGTGTGTGTGTGTGTGTGTGTGTGTGTGTGTGTGTGTGTGTGTGTGTGTGTGTGTGTGTGTGTATGTGTGTGTGTGTGTGTGTGTGTGTGTGTGTGTGTGTGTGTGTGTGTATGTGTGTGTGTGTGTGTGTGTGTTTGTGTGTGTGTTGTGTGTGTGTGTGTGTGTGTGTGTGTGTGTGTGTGAGATCCCCGGCTCTCTCTCTGAGTCTCTATCTCTAACTCTGTTTCTTTACTTTTGTTTGTTTATCTGAATTGGTGGTGTTTCTAGACTGTAGATGTAATGGAGAAGGGGAGAGAGTTGGGCACCTGTACATGCGTTTGTACGCTAACCATCACAAATGAAATGCCACAGCAGGAGGCTTTGTGCTCCAGCACCAGCACCCAGCAGCAAACTGTGCCCCTCCCCAGCAGCAGTTGGAGACAGTGCCCCTCCCCAGCAGCAGGAAAACACTGTTCCTCCACTCAGGCAGCAGGAGACCATGCTCCTCCCAAGCATCCAGGGGAGTCCGTGCCTAGGGCATTATCTGCAGCACCCCACCATGGCATCCAAGTTCTGTCTGGGAATTTTCTACCTAATGTTGGTTGGTAACCCAGTGGTCACCTGCAACCTATGTGGGCAAGAAGTGCATCAGGAAAACTGTGGATCCCATTTTGGGAGAACCAGCCAGCATAGCCACATGGTCCACCTCCACCTGCCACAATGGTGCCTCAAATTGCAGTAAATGGTGGCATCATCAAGTACAGCTGTGGGAAGCAGCGCGGGTGTGAGCACTGAAGGGGGTGAGCAGCAAGGAGGCATGGCTTGACCAGTTAAACGTCCTCACTGTGCTTGTCATACCAAAAAAAAACAGCAGCAGTCAGTAACATCAAAACTCCTCCAGGGCTCTCCCTGTCGAATGCCAGCAGCACAGTCAGACCCCGCTTTCCAGTAGTGGCAGTGACAGATGAGGAGTTTTTTTTTTTTTCAATTGTTTAACCAGGAGTGGCACACTAAGCTGAAAGCTTGTTTACAGGTGTGACCTGGGAGCACAGGAAGTTAAGTGACTTGCTCCAGGTCACACAGTATGCAAGTGGGATTCAAACCCAGGTCTTCAGATTAGCAGCTTAGAGTCTTAAAGCATTGCACAATACTGCCTCCTTTAGCCTTAGGGCTAAACTGGTTGAAGTTGTTGAGGGCTCTGACCATTGTTCCTCAATTTGGAGCATTTGTACTTTGTGAGGTTAGCACTTTTTTCTGCCCTTTACATATTTTGCCTAAATGAATTCTTTGTATTTGATGAGTCTTTGGTCTGTTCTTGTGGTGGGTGGTGCTTGAATTGTGAGAATATTTGGTATTTTTCATGCGCACATCCATGATGAAGGGCAGCTTGCCTAGAGGTCTGCCTTGCTCCCCAAAGCATCATTATTCCTTATATGTATAAATTATGGTGCCTTAAGGAGCGGGCTTTTTATCTTAATTACATGGGAACATTTTTACATTGTTTACATTCCACACTATAATAAAGAAAGAGCACTTTATAGATATGTGCTTGTGATGACTGCTTCTACTTTGAGTCAAAGCAACTCACACGAGGTATCTGAATTTAAAAATACACCTTCTGTGCACAGGGCCCTAACGCCCACAGCCTTCAACAGGTGTCATCCTTTCCTTTGCAAACTCCATATATGAGGGATGCAACTGAATTGCTGGTGAGTGTTATGTTTTGTTAAAGTGATGTTGAAGGCATCACCTGCTCTTAACATGTTTCCTCCTCCTATTCAAAGACATCAAATATTGTGCCTATTAAAAAACTGTTTCACAATGCTGCTCGATGTTGCATCACATATCGTTGTGTGCAAAATTAATAAGATGTAGCACATTGGGTGCTGGCACTGGCAACATTCCCCAGAAGGCCAGAATTCCCAAAATGATTCCCAGAAATTGTTATAATACTTCTAGACAGAAATCAGGTGCCACACATGCAGTTGCATGGTTCACATCCACCATCAGGACACAAATCCGCTGTTTCCTGCACTGTTTCTAATGATTTTCTGGCTTCACCGTGGTGCTTCCACTGCCTAACATGCCCAACAAGTCCAGAAATGTTTCCCATAACATTTCACAGTAAATTCAGACCTAAATCAGGTGTCTGAAATGCTGTTATATGTCACGAATCTTCCACCTGGACCAAAACATGTTGTTTGGCACACTGTGTACCAATGGTTTAAGGCCTAATCATGGTGTTGCCACTGCCTAACATGGCCCAGATGTCCAAAAATGTTTCCCAAAAGATGTTACAGTACATTCAGGCAGAAATCAGGTGTCAGACATGCAGTTACATGGTTCACATCCACCATCAGGACACAAATCTACTGTTTTCTGCACTGTTTTAAATGGTTTTCAGGCCTAACCGTGGTGGTGCCAGTGTATAACATGCCCCACATACATTAGGGTCAGGTAGTAAACAGCAGCGGTGTAACAGGGAAGAAAGGGTTAATATGGTACACAAGTTAAATAGAAATACAGGAATACTGCAATGCAGAGGCTAGATCACAATTTTAATTTCTGTGAGCAATTCAATAATACAGTGTACCTGGATATGGACAAGTCAAGTGGTTAATGTACATGAATACTTCCATTAAAAAAAATAAAGCACACACGTGACTGAGCAAATTAAAACAGTAACAGAACTACTCAGAATGAGTAACTGTTCATATAAAGTTACCCCAAAAAGAGTCAATATGTAAGAAAAATATAATAAAAGTAGCACACCAACAAAAATATAAAAAAATTACAGAAACTAATAACTTGTGAGAAATATGTCAAATATTAGGAACTAGCCTGCTCTGCTTTCACATACACACACACACACACACACACACACACACACACACACACCACATGGTCTACCCTCCCCCACTCAACTCCCTCACATACACAGACACAGACAAAACTGAATACTCTTCTCAAGTTTAACTAAGCATTATCCAAAGATACCAAAACAAAAAAAGGTTCACTAACAGCACTAGGAACTGCTGAAATTGAAAAACATTAGCGAAATTAAGGATAATGGTGAAATTTCATCTTACGTGAAAATGAAATTGGATGAAATTTCACATTACGTGAAAGCAAAATGAGAGGCAAATTGATGTTTTGCCTAGGCTAAAGATTTTGCGTATTTGGGAATTATGCAAAATATTTTGCTAGGCGAATTTTTCAATTTTGCACTCTAGGCAGGAGACTGTAGCTGTGGAATGAAAATGGCAGATAGGGGACTACAAACTCAAAAACTGTACAGTGATACAAACAGTCTAAAATCATAAAAACATCTAAGCTAAAGGATGCCTACAGGGAACTGAATAAATTAGAGGGAACATCTACTTCTGAGGTTTTATTTCAACAAGAAAATAATAAATATTTGTTTCTGAACACTTAAAGTTTCCTCTGCACAGGTGCATATTTGGGAATTCACAGATCACAGGATGGTACACTGTCTAGTATAGTGGGGGCAAACTCCTACACATGGGAAAGGTATTTCCTGTATATTCCTACTTGACCAAAACCTGCCCTCCTCCTCTCCCTCCTTCCCTTCCCCCACCATCTTTCTCAATCCCTCTGCTGGCCTCACCCAACCCTAATCTTGTTTTTTTTTTCTGTACTCTAATTTTCACTTAACTACACCCACTGTGTTGATAATTTTCTCCCCTGTCCCATAACTCCTTACTTTGGATCATCTTGGGCTTTTCCCTTTGCATAAAAGAAGGATCACATCGTACATTACCAATTTATATACAATGCTGTTTGTATTGCCTAAGTTTAATTGTGTTGTTCAAGTCTAATCTTCATTAAATCAGTTTTATTATTGAAACCCTGTAACATATTTGACTTCCCTGTTTGTCTCATCTCTGAGGAGGAACCTATGTAATGAGCTTGTTCTCAAAAGGTATTAATCCAAGATTACAATAAATAAATAAATAAATAAATAACATTTGGTGAATAAACAGTAGCTAGTTAAATGATGAGAAACTGATGATACAATAGTTGTGGGAAGCCAGACTACCAATTATGTGTCTCTATAGCACAGTGGGACACGGATGGGAAGATAGCAAGAAGGAAATAAGCCAGCTATTTAGCACATATACAGGGTCTAAAGCAGGTCGTGAATATTTACAATACCAACAGTTGCGACATCAACTGCAGACACTTATTTTCAGAACAGAAACAGAAAAAGCAGATTATAGCTCACAAATACGTACTGTACAAAAACAAGTGAGAGAACTACAGTATGATAGGGCACAGTCCTTATCAAGAAATGAAGTCTCACACACAGTGCAAAAAACAAACGTTTGACCCCTATCAAGACTGTAGCATAAGAACGCAAAATAGGTCAATCCAGACAGCAAATGAAACAAATGGACAAATAACTAACACATGACAGGGTATAATGGAATCGACTGAGTGCGATGAAAAGAAACAATTTACTACAGTGCCAAATATACAAAATAATACTGACATGTTTACTAACCTGAACATCCTTAAACTAACAGCCATGGGGGAAAAAACAGTTAAATGAGCCAATAACCACTGCTGAAGTGACAAAATGTTACAGCACCAGGTAATGATGGCCTGAATGCAAAATGTCACAAGAAATGTAAAGAGCAATTAGCCCTATATTAACAGAATTGTACAACAGTTGTCTGGGAGAAGGACAAATAACATCAGCACAATCTGAAGTGCTTCTAATTCTGATTCACAAAAAAGATGCTGCTGTAAGTATTAATTTATGCATCAAGACCCCATAAAAGCAATAAAATAAGAATATTATGCCCCTCCACTGATGCTCCATTGAAGGCAGTGGTGTCTGCAACGTCACTAAATGGGTAGAATACCCTTGTAAACCTGTGCCCGGCTCAATCATAACCTTGTCAGCAATTCCATATTCAGTGAAAAGTTTCAGCAGTTTGGTAAAATGTTCAGACTGTTTAAAAAATTATACTGATAGCAGCCCTGGACTCCTGTTGCAGCTTACTATGGTATGTGAGATGAGAGCAGACTCCTGTACTTAGTTTGCAGGTCACCTTTAAGAAACTGGAGATCCCCTGTGTCTGTTAAATATAGATTACAAAGTTGTTCTATTTACAAGTTTTGGGAATATTTCCCAGTTTTCTCCTGCTCGGGACCCTGGCAATCACAGCAGTGTGAGTGCGTCGAGGCGCACATGCACTCCAGGTGCCAGCTCAACACCTTCCACCCCATCCCTGGCAATGGCCACTGTCCCCTTCCTACTACAATACCCATCAGACCTCCACACAATGGGAGTGGAACTACAGGGGTGGCAGACAACCTCCCAGGGAGAGGAGTGCTGCCTTTCAGCTGCTAAATCCTGCTCCCTCCCTCCATCCCTCCATGCCGGCTCTCTGTTGACCTGAGGTTGTTCCCAATCCCAGGTTGCCAGTGTGACATGAGGTAAAACATTCAGTGCCTTATCCCTCTGCACCACTGGGACAGCCAGCTTACAAAATGTTAGCAAAGATTCTTCAGGGTAGGCTTAGCACAGGTGCAGAAAAATTGTTAAGCCCTCATCAAACAGGTTCCATTAGGAGGCAGTGTAGCGCAGTGGTCTAAGGCTCTGAGCTGCAAATCTGGTGACATCCAGCAGACCAGACCTGGGTTTAAATCCCACAGCTTCCACTTGCATACTGTGTGACCCTGAGCAAGTCACTTAACCTCCTTGTGCTCCCAGGTCGCTCCTGTAAAAAAGCTTTCAGCTTAGTATGCTATACCTGGTTAAACAACTAAATAAAAAAAATTAAAAACGAGGCAATTCAAGATAACCTTATATGGCTAAGGTACTGTAACACTTCAAAAGGAAGCAGGGAACACTGTCAGGCTATTTGCTAAGTATAGACCAAGATAAGGCATTTGATCATCACATGAATACCTGTTTAAAGTATTAGAACACTATAATATACCACAACAATTTATAGGATGGATTAAAAGCATGTACTATGGGGCTAGTTTTACATCATATATAGGTGGGTGGATGGGGTGAACAAGCAGCTTCCAGTGGGGTGAAACACAAGGGTCTCAGTCTCCTACTCTCTTTGGAATAGACCCGTTATTAATGGCCATTCAAAACAATGACATAATGATTGGGATACCTCTAAATTCTTCAACCTTATCCATTAAGTTGATAGCTTATACAGATGATATGGTTTATACCACTAACAAACAAACAAACAGAGGAGAGTAAAGTTACTAAAGCAATTGTGAACTGGAACTGACTCCAATCCATCCTGAACTATCCAGCATGGTTTCGGTTAATTTCTTCAAAGACTTATCCTCATCCAAAATAAAAGATATTTGTAGCTGCTTTTAAGCCTCTTCCCTGCCCTTATATCCTTACGACCATCCTCCTGGAACCCTGTGTTTGTCAGGACATGAAACTATCCAGTTATTCTCAAAACCTTCTCCTACCCTTAACTTCTTTAACTATATCCTTCTGCCCTACTCTTTTTAGCCCTCTTCCTCCACTCACCACTCATTTTCAACCCCTTCTTCTTATTCAACTACTCTCTCCTGTCATTTCCAACCTCTCCCTCTTACTTCACTACTCTCTCCTGTCACAGTACACCCTCACATGAATTGCTTCTCCTTCCCTGTGCTAATAATCCCTACCTTGTCCTGTCATAATTGAGCATTAAGTATTATATGATCCTTAACTGTACCTCATTTTATTATGATTTACTTATATGAATTGGTGCATATTAATCTTATTTGTATATTGTTTCATTTTGCTTTTTATATGTTGCCTTTTATTCAATGTCTCTGACTGATTACATGATTTTGGACCTCCTTGTGAATGAGCTTGCTCAACAGAGTTTTCCTGCAATAAATCTGAACGTGAACTAAACTTCATGGGGCATGGAGATCACAGATAAACTATAGTGAAAGCACTGGGTGCTACATACTGTAGGAGAGATAGAAGACCCACCTGAAAAGAACATTTCTAGCATAATGGTAATGAACCAAGACTTGAAAATATTAGGGATCACTGCAGTTAGAGATGCAGGGGAGTTCAAATTCATCTACTAAGTTAACTCAAAGTGGACAACTTTGAATTCGCATAGCACTGTGCAAAATTTCCATTAAAAGGTAAAAATTATGGCTGGCCCAGTGGCGCTGAGGGCTGGGACACTGGACACCATACCTCATGCTACACCGGTGACCCATGTTTGGAAACAAGCATGGGCTGCTGGGGGTTGGCAGGGGTAGAGAGGGATTGAGCATCCGATGGACTGCTCTCCTTGTCCAGGGAGGGGGTCTCACTAGTTGGTGCCCGGTCACCCCTTGGTAGAGGCTGAGGGACAGGGTGCCAGGTAGCAGCTTGGGGAGGAGTTTGGGCAGATGCCTGGATGGAGCGCATGCAGACATGGGCGTGCTTCCCTCCGCCAGTGTCAATGCATGCCCCAGACTCCAGGAGACAAGAAATTAGAAGAAAAAAGATGGCACCTTTCAAGTGACTTGATGGCCGTCTGTGCATTCACTGGGCTTACGCGGCACCTGAATTGTATCCGTGTTGGTTGGGGAGTTGGGGGCTCCCTGCCACTCCACTGCAGGAGGTAAGCCACAGGGTTTATAGGGTGCTGGTGTGTAGCTGTGGAAGAGGGCAAAAAAAAAAAGGTTGAAATTCAGCTTTAATGGACTTCATGTTATTTACTTCGAGTTCACTTCGAGTTACAGTTCGAGAAGGCGAAGTGAGCAAAAAACAGAACATGTCTGACTGCCTGCAGGTCATATGATGAAGGCAGTTAATTAGGTATGAACATGTTTCACTTTCTCTTGTATAAAGAACTGTTTAGTCAGCCTTGTTGGTGGAGAGTATGCTGTTTTGCATCAGACTATGTCTCTCTCTCTCTTTCTCTCTCTCTCTCTCTCTCTCTCTCTCTCTATATATATATATATATATATATATATATATAGTGTTTTTGGTGCTTTAATGTTTTTTGATTGTGTTGTTTGAGTTTTGCAGCCAGTCTGATTTGATTGGAAAGCTTAGTTTAGTTCAAAAGTTGTTTATTTTGTTGATTAATTTTAGTAAATGTAGTTTTAGTACTAGTAGTTCTACTAGTGTTTTTGTTTTATTTTGATTTATGTTTAAGTTTTAGTTAATATGGAGAGAGGTGGCCAAGTGGTGGGCAGCAGAGGCCCCAAATGCATGGCGGCCTGGGGCGACCATTTGCCTGAGCTGTGTATTATTGTGAGCTCAAGTGCTCCCTCACAAGTACTGCCCAATGTTGAAAGTGGCAGTGCAGCAGCCTGAAGTGCAGCAGCAGCAGGAATCACAGCAGCAGCAGCAGCTTGTTGCCCCTCCACCAACTGCAGCACAACAGTCCGCATTATCTGGTGCCCCCTCCCACTGCCTTCACCTGGGCCTCCCTACAGCTCTCCCATCTGGCAATTTTTCATCTGCCTCTCCGGTGACCCGACAGTAGTGAAATGTAAGTTGTGTGACATACTCATACATCAGGGGTGCAAGGGCAGCCACTTGGGCATGGGTGGTCAGAGAATGCACCTTTTAGGGCACCACCATGTGTACAGAGTTAGAAGCAAAGCTGCTGAAGAGGGAGAGTGTCCACATGCTTGGCATTGCCAATGAATGTCCAGGGAAGCAGTAGCGTCAGTTCCTGTAGTTCCCTGCAAGTGTTACCCCTCAGAACAGCCTGCCACACAGACTGACCTTGCTGTGCTGTGGTCTGAGGTGGAAGCCATCAAAAATGTAGAGGAGGGTGCAGTGCAGCAGCTTAACAGGATCAAGGCTAAGAATGCTGAAATAATCAGCTTGTTAAAAACACTTTGTGGTGGTGAGCCCAGCCCTCACAGACCCAGTAAACAAGTATTATTTAGTAAAACCTCCATAAAACATTTCCACTGCTTTTCCTTTTTTAAGCAATATTTTTTATATAACAGGCTTAAATATGTAATTTATGTTCAATTAATGTTTTCTTCCTTGTGTTAATTTTGTTAATCCTGTATTTCTTCATGCTCATAATGCTAAATCCATTCCTCATCTCTCCCAAATGCTCCCCCCGCCCCGTTTGGGTTTCCACAATAGATAGCAATAAATTGCTTTGTTCTTACTCCTTACGTTATTTTATTTAATAAGTCATGTGGTCACCAAGTTTGCAGGCACTGCATCCTTTCATTTCATTTCAAAATGTGGCACCAAAACACCCTGTTCAAGACACTTTCATTGCAGCATGTATTACAGCACTACAGTTTCACCTGTAATGAAAGCATGTAGTGTCTACCATTTTGCTGATCCTTGGTCATGTAAAAACTAAAGTAAATTAAGTAGCAACTCCTAAAATACTAGAACTAATTTCTGAACATTTTTCAGGGATTATTCTTCACATGTGGACACTAATACCGCATGCTGAATAATGTAGCAAGATATCAGTATAATATAGTAAATTATGGTGGGTGGTTGATTGTCATGGTACAGCAGGTGACTTTATGGTCTTTGATTGCAGTTGTGTGGGTATGTATAAAATGAAAATGTATGTAAGACATTAAACAGTAACCAGGAAGTAAGACAGCATGACAGTTAAAGCATCAGTGCAAGAATGTGGTCACAATTTTGACCAATAATTTTTTATTCTATTTTACGTTGCCCCTTGTCTAATAACTTGGGCATACATATGCTACCTTTCTTTCCACAATGTATGTTATTTTGCAGTAATTACTGGTTTGCCTTTTTTTCCATAGGAAAACCATGGCATAATTTGCTGTAATGAAGGAGTGTTCAGAGTGTTCATTACGGCAAACACACGCATGGTTTCCCTCACTGTGCGCATGCACCCACCGCACTTCCTCGCTTCACCACCGTGTCTGCTCACCAAACTGCTAAGAGACAGCAAACCACCACCTGCACTAGGCAGTAAGTACTTAAAAAAAAAGAGAATGTGCCAAAACTGTTAACATTAACCCCAAGGGCTGCTCACAAGATTAAAAAAAATTTTAATTTTTAAATAAACTGCCGCCTACTGCCACGCATTTAAACTTAATCGGACCACGGCGGCATAGCAACATTTTATTTTATACAATTGCTGAGATGAAAAAGGAAAACTCACCAATTATATAAAATAAAATATGGGTCAGGTGTAAACTCAAAGTTTACATGCACCTGAAGAGTTAGATGCTGGTCATAAACCCCTTGAGCTTCGCTCCTCAGGGTTAATGTAGCATCTTACCTCGGTGTGTGTGTAAACTTCTCACACACCCTGACCCTTACTTTATTCTATTTTTACTGCATTTTTTTTAAATGAGAAATAATTAAAGCAGTGCTAATTGTAATGTTACTGTGACCTGGTTTTCATTAGCATTCTCAGCTGTTTTTGAACAGATAATGCTCCATTATGTCACGCTACACTGTCTGCTTTGTGTGACTTCACTGTAGTCACAACAGAACTGAATTTCAATAGTTTCTGTCCAAAAGCATGTGAGAATACTGATCCAAACCTGGTGCAAGGTCAATTAAAATGAGCACTCAATTTATTACTTTGGTTTCTGAAAAAAATGTAGTGCTGCACAATTAAATTGTTGAAGGAAGGGTATCGTTAGTATACACATGTTATTACATTAGGTGGCAATGTTAAATAGAATAAAAATGTATTGATCAAAACTGTAACAGCATTCTTGCACTAACACTTTCATTGTCAGGCTGTATTACTTATTGGATATTGTTTACAGTGTTAATGTTTCATAGTATACATACCCACAACTACAATTAAAATACTCTAAAGCTACCTACCATAGTGGCTCTATAATGGCAGTTCAATGACAATGTTGTTGACCGACATCAATGCGATGGATTTATGTCAACTGCAAGTTGCAGTTGACATAAACCGCAGGAGGCCCTAGATATTTTTCTATCAAGGGGTTCTATCAAGGACCCTCAAAACCCCCGCTGTAGGGGTCTCTGCCCCTGAACTCTAAGGATTATCAACTCTGAGTCAAAGTTGATTCATGGAGGGGTGCAGGACTGGGGATAGGGAATCGGGTCTCAGGTGGACCATTAAAGTGAACTGTCAATGTTGTCGGCATTGACATGTTTGCAGTAATGTTGTCACCATACAAGGGCATACCTACCATGGCAACTTCCCATAATTTCATATCTTCTGAATGTTGCTGGTTTATAGTATACATCATTTAGCATCGGATATTAGTGTCCCAATGTGAATAATAATCCCCTGAAAAAATGTTCATAAATTAACAAGAATTTCCTGTTGCTCAAAATTATAAATCCCAGCTCCCACTAATGTTCCACCCCATTATGGTTTCCACAATAGAAACAATTTTTTTCTTAATACTTTATATTTTTTTTTTAATTTCTGTTGTCACCAACTTTTCAGACTCTGCCTGCTTTCTTTTCCTTTGAATTTGCAGCTCAGAAACACATGCTGAAATACGCTTTTATTGAAGTGGGTGCTGTGTCGCCACAGTGCCATTTGTAGTGTAAGTGTGCAGCGACCACAAAGTTTACAAACCCTATGACAATTACAAAATATATAAAAGTAAGAACTCTTAGAAACTGCCTTTCTATTGTGTAATGCATAATGGTGTGTGACACATTTGAGAGAGGTGTCCTCTGAGTGGCTTATTAGATTATACCAATGTTAATTTTTTACTATAATAAAATAAAAATATTAAAGAGGTTGATTTATTTTATTTTATTTTATTGTATTTATTGCTATGCTGCAGGTATTATAGATGATGTACGCATCAACAGCCATTGGTTATTAGAGGATATACAACGGTAGCAAACTGCCAGTCTGACAATTTCATTGGCTGTTCACTTATGTCCATGGTATAATTAATTATAAGCATTTCTCATTACTGTTCTTTTCTTTTACATTCTCAGGTCACAGCACACAGCTGCATGACTGTAGTGATGAAACCATGTTGCTGCCACGCATGTGTTCCACATGTATCTAATTGTTGACTTTGGCTGTACGAACAATGTTAAGTCATAAAAGGTAACTTTTTTGGGGGGGAGGTGCAGGCACCAGTGGAAAACAATTTTCATTAATATTATTGTCTTCTTTCCAGGTCTTCAGTGTATCCAAACTGTTGTCCATCTTCAGATTAAACATGCCACCCCTTCACAATACCTCACTGCTACCTGCAAACAAATGAAGAAGAAATTGTTTTGATTCATTCCAGTGCCCCATTCAATATCAGCACCCAGTGGAGCTGTTCCAGTCTTTTGTTATATCCATCAGCTGGCCTGTATGTCACCTCTGTTGAACACTTTACACCTGCAGAAAACAAGGGACACAAAAAGGAAATCAACCCTCGCAATCCTCAATGTCTAAATTGTACCAACTTAGAAATTCTTTTCCATGACGGCATCAGCAACCTCAATGGTACACCATTTGATGCTGCCACCAGGATGGTCTGCTCACCCAAGATTATTCAGCACCATCATCATTGTGACTGAGTACAAACATAGATAGGACTGTCCTACTTGGTATGTTGCTCCAAAAAGATGAAGTGGTGTGATTTGTGATCATGAAGAACATGCTTCATGTTGTGAGTCATGATTGTGACATGATATGTCATGAACTTCCCCGAACTGAACAATGTTTGCACTGAGATGATATCTGCAGGATTAAATAGATCCAGCTTCTTGTGAGGACAAAAATTTAGGCAGGGCATCCTACAGAATGTGAACACTAACAGAAACATTGTACTGGACCAAGGATCTTGAGTGATGTGACATGATAACTGGGTGTCCTCCTGATTCGTGATGAAATTAAAGATTTTAAAAAAAGGGGTTGGAACAAAAATAGTTGAAGTGGCGTGATTCATCTTCATGAAGACCAAGAAGAACTTGATTTACTCATGACGTGAGTGTGGCATGAGTCATGAACATGGCACAGACAGTGATTCTCAGAGCACCACCACTGGTACTCTGACCACTACTGGACCATTAAAAGTCATCTTCCTCATGCCAGTAGTAAACCTCCAGTGTTAATCCAAAAGTTTTACCTACATGGCTACTTGTTGTTTCTTAATGACTCACTGGCAGATTTTGTTTCAGACACACACACACACACACACACAGAATTGTTTTCACATGCCACCTATGCTAAGCTTGCTGTAGGCACTGCTGCTACTCACACAGATTCAGAGATGTTACCTGGCCTAACCCTCTCTAAAACAGTTCTTTTCCCATCAAGGAATTTTTTTTATTTAGTCCACATGATGTGATGGAATGCCATACCCACTGATTCAAAGCTTATACCCACTGACTTATGTAGCTTATATGCCACAATCAGAGACACCTTTGCCTGACCGTGTCTTTGTGGGCATTTTTAGATTTCAAAGAGTCACCTAGAAAACAAAACGATTATTGCAAAAGTGATTTTTCTAATTTTGTGGGTTGCAAACAATCAAGAGAATTCTCAAGTTAGTGCAATGCTAAAAATACAGAATAGGTATATTTCTTTATTAGGACTTTCTTTTCGGTTAATGCCATAATATGCAGTGAGAGACAGAATTCACAGTACTATGTGAAAAGACACAATAGTGATACAGTGACAACAATTTTAACAGACTTAACACAAACAATTAATAGCAGCATTATATTAATTTAGTTTTCGATGTGAGAAGCCAAAAACAACAACAGTGACTTCCAGATGGAAACTGAGCACTAAATAGATGTAGCTGCACAAGAACCACAAGACCTTAACAAGTTTTCCAGAAATCCTACAGTGGAACAACAATACCTTATTTTGCAAAGGGGGGGGGGAATTTACAGCGTCAGCTAGATAGAAGCAGGACAAAATGCTGCACACTGGCTCAGAAATTAAGAGTACTGCTATTACACAGGTGCAATAAAATGCATCTGACTTGATGACATGTACACAGACTAAAGGTAATGCTCAGAAACTTTAACAGTTCATTAGACGACCAAGTGCAAGGTGTTACATCATGGGTGGGGAAACCCTAAATACAGGTATACCCTGGGAGGGGAGGCGCTGGAGGCCTCAATAGGGGAAAAAGACCTAGGGGTCATGGTGGATGCATGTATGAATAACTCTGAGCAGTGCAGGAGAGCAGCTAGCAAGGCAAACAGGATGTTGGGATGCATCGTAAGGGGGATCACCTCTAGGAGCAGGGAAGTGATTCTGCCACTGTACAATGGACTGGTTAGACCACACCTTGAGTACTGTGTACAGTACTGGAGACCACACCTGAAGAGGGACGTACAGCTCCTGGAGAGGGTACAGAGGAGGGCAACTAAGATGATACAAGGTCTAGGGATTTGACATGAGGACAGACTTGAGGAGCCCTGCCTGTTTTCATTGGAGGAGAGGAGAGAGGGGGACATGATTGAGGTCTTCAAGTACCTCAAGGGAAAAATAGGGTAAACATGGAGGGATCTTTAGACTAAAGCAGTGAGGTATCACCAGAGGCATGGTTTGAAGTTGGAAGGTGGAAGGGTGAGGGGGAAGAGGAAGGTTTTCACTGAGAGGGTGGTCTCACCCTTGGAATGCACTGCCTGGTGAGCTGGTTCAGAGATCCACAGTGGAGGGCTTCAACAGAGGGTGGGACAGACACAGAAAGTGGATGTATCAGATGATGGCCTGGGCCAGGGGGTGGGGATGGATGATAGGGGTTTCTGGAACACAAGGGGGGAGGGCCTCAGCACCCAACTAGGGATCTGAGGTTAGAGCAGACTCGATAGACCATAAGGCCTAATCTGCTGGTAATTAGTATGTTAGACTACAACACGGTCTTTTAAACAGACTGAAAAATTCATATCAGCACAACAAAGAGGAAAACTGATGACAACTTAATGGAAGTTTTACTGTGTGTGCCTGAAAACATACTAAAACACTACCCAACTGCAGTAGGAAAGATTGCCTTTCTCACAGTGGATCTCCCTTCTACACCACAGATCTGCCCCTCCTCTGAAACACACTTCTACAGTGTCTGTCAGTACAGAGACTAAATGTACAAAATTAACATTCAATGTTCACACAAAATCCAGAAATGTTCAATGATACTGCATAAACACACAAGGGTTTCCTACGATCAGTGTACTAAATTTTGCCACATAATTTTGTCCAAAATTTTGTTTTTTAAAGATTTTTCAATGGTTTGATTCTCGTAGCTCTGGAAGCAAACTGTCTCCAGCTTTTTACTGCACACACTATGCTGAACTGAGGCTGTGTAAGACAATATACAGCCCATGTGACTTTGCTTCCCATGAATCACTACAAAATTTGCCTTAAAGAGTAAATAAAAAGACAAAGTAATGCAACGTCCAGAGAGAGCAATGGAAACTTTCTGTTAATTCGAGATGTGAAGTTATTCGGTTCACTTTGAAGAGTATTACATGAAATTCAGGTTCTACATGAAATACTATAAAATGAATTTTAAGCACTTCACCCACCTCTACAGTTTGCAAAATATGATGGAAAAAATTAGGCACCATGTCTAAAAACAGCAGGTAATTAAGTCAATTTATGGAAATGTAAAAGGATATCAAAACTAAAATGTATACTGTTAATAACACATCTGATTGTTCCCATAATTCTTAATGTTAGTTATGTATTTCCAGTGCCACAGACATTAGAAACTAGGCTTCTTATTGTTTTATTTTAGGGGCTATGGGGGAGTAGGTTGAACCCAATAAAAAGGAACATCATATAGAGATCTAAACTAGAAGGAGAGGTGGGAATGGTGGGTTCTATGATGCTGGTCCGACAACTATTTTGCCAACTGACTTCATAGTGACTTATGTTGACCGCAAGTTGCAATTGACATAAATCTGAAAGGAGACACGGTTCCTTTTCTAGCAGGGGACTTCACCCCTGAACCCCCCAAACTTATACATTATCAACTCCAAGTCAGAGTTGATTTGGGAGGGGTGCAGGACTGGGGACTGAGTGCCAGGGTCTTGGGTGGACTATTACAGAGAACTGTCAATGTTGTTGGCCTCATCGTGTTTTCTGTAATAGTGGCACCATACAGAGGGCATACCAAAATGGTGAACCCAGTAATAGATTTCATAGTTTTATTTTAATTCACAAGGAGTAACTTTAAGACCAAATGGGAAATTGTGGGTACAAAGTATGTGAGAATGACTGGAGCCTTATTTGTTAAAATGGCAGAAAAACAGTTTAAAAGTCAAGAACAAACATGGGAATACCCCAGATTATATGGTGGGAGTGATACAGAAAATAAAATAGTGGACCCTAACAGTTAGCACAGTGGCTACATCAACAAGAAAACAATTGTGTCATGACATACAAATGAAAGACTATCAGGACACACTTGCATTTCCACCATGTCTGGTACAAAACCAAGAGCAGGTCATAAGGTATCTAAATAACAAAGGAATCCCAATGTTTACTTGAGAGGTATGGAAGGTTAGGAGTGCGTAACTCCCATACGCATAAGCAAGTTAGTGAAAGATATTGTTTGAGGGAAGGTTGTATACAACAAGTTGAAACACAGGAGCATATGCATCAACAATGCCCCCACACACATCAGTTTTGGGAACATATAGAATAACAAGGGGAAGAACCTCTGTACAAGAAAATCACTTACGAACAACTTCTGTGAGGGAGTTTTTGATAAAAAATGGCATAAATATGTCACAGACACTATATGGGAAATAGAAGTAACACTGAAGTACTATATATGGCAAGGTAGATGTGCCTGGATTTTTCAACAAAAATGGACTACAAACACTGAGTTGGAAAAAAACTTTAGAACAGTATTGCAGAAAATATACTGTCAGGAAGGGAATAAAATGTCCCTCCACATATACACAGAAGCCATTGGAAAAATAACATTTTTTTGTTCAAATGATGATGTATGTTTTTTTCCTTATATAAGAGGGAAATGGCATTTTACAATAAGTGCAATATTAATAATTGTATCTACATGACATAAGAAATAAAATAGTCATAATTGTGGACACTGTAAGAGTATGCAACAGAACAATTGTTGTGTAGAGATGTTATGCTATGGGTCTACTATGGTTTCCTGACAGTCAGTCTCCCAAACTCCATAAGCCCGAGCTTAGGAAACCAACTGCCGGAAGACTGACAACATGTTGCTGCAATGCGGGGGGCAAGTCCCCTGCACTCCCCACATGGGGGATCCACCCTCTGCACCCACTCATAACTGGAATAACCAACTCCTAGGGGGAGCGGACCTTGGAGTAGGTTGAAAACAGTTACTGGGGGCAAGGAGCACCACTCAAAGTGTAGACTCGGAAAAGAACCTGGGTCTGAGCACACTGGTGGCTGAGTTGCTAGTAGATTATCCCTCCACACTACAGGAACAGCTCACCCAACCACCAGAATTTTACACTTTTGTGGTGCACGGCACCAGTGTCAGTCCATCGGGCAGGTGGTGTCTGACAGAAAAAGTCGGGATCCTAAATGTTGGTACACTGACTTTCTGCCTTTTGTCTTGATACCTTATTGTACAGTTCTGATTTCTGTCTGATCGTTTCCTTTGTTATGTTCACTTTGTAATCAATAAACAATTCCCCAACTCTTACTGAACACTGCCATGGGATGTTTAACGTCCACCTGAACAACCACCAGTACAAGCAGACAGGACCTTGGTTTAATGTTTCATCCGAAAGACAGTACCTCAGGAGTGCAGTACCCTCCTCTTGATGCACTACAGCGTCAGTATTGAGATTTATCCCACTTTTCTTTTGTGGGGCTTGAACTCAACTTTAAGCTTCAGAGGCGAGTGTGCTACCTCCTGAGCCAGTGACACTATCAGTTCAGAGTGGGTCTTTTAAAGATATGACATCATTTTGGAGTGTTTAAGTAGATTGGTAAGTCCATTCACATTAAGGAGTATATCTGAGTAGGTTGTGATGCCATAACATCATTTACGAAATTTAGGTAGCCAACCTCATGTGGCTCCCAATCATCCCCTAAACCTTGTATTCACAACCTGATATCATACTGTCTTTTTCTTTTTGCGTAGACCTCTTGTAAACCTGATAGACCAACCTGAAACTGAGAAGCAAACATTAAAGTATATGATTAGAACCTCTTAAACAGTGGTGTATTAACCACTGCTAGGGGTGTCAACTAGACGATTCCAATGAACCAGGGTAAACTAGGTGCTTCCATTTCTAGAATGCCAGTGAGGGATGTGGAAGGTCTGGTAATTACCATGCCTGAGAGTCTGGTCTCAAATAACTGGACCTGAAGATATAAAATATGTCTGGGATAGGGAATGGGGGGGTTGACATCAGACAACACTCCACCTGGATTATGTATATAGAGTGTGCTTATTCATATCACCAGTACAGACATTCAAAAAAGTAGGGCAGCAGAGATGCAGTGAAGTTTAATTTTGCTAGCCAGATTGATGCAGTGGAGGTCACTTTAGAATGCAGAAACACCCAATGGATTCCTGAGAACCAGGAGAGACAATAATCTGTTTCCTGAGAGACATCCATGGTCATCTATAGTTTGTCTGTAGTTTATTGATATGTGTGTCATATAATGCTGCTTTGATTGTTTTTGGTGTAGTTGTATGTTATAATTTTTTTATTTTCACTTTCCTTCCCTTATCTTCCATTCCAACACCCCCCCCCAAAAAAAACAGAAAAGTAAATAAAAATGATCAAAATGAAACAAAACAATTTCTGTCATATATGTTTGGTACTCGAACTGCCTTTCACAGCTAAATTACATCTTATTCTATCTTCCTTATCCTTCTGAACCCTCCTTTTTCTACTGTTGCTGTGTTGTAGTTGCCCCCACCTCCAAAAATACTAAGCTGCAGTGCACGGTGTTGTGAAACATTTGACCTACACTTTTTACGCTATTTCATATTTCCTTATCTGCTGACTTGTATGATGCCATTCTTTCTCGATTATTAGTCCGCTTCTATTTACATCACATTTGAAATAATAAAAGGAAGACCTTTCTCAATATGGCTCTCACCTGATTTGCATCAGTGTTCACAGCTGTTTTTGAACACGTACTGTCCTATAATGTCATGGAGCAGTGTCTGCAGCATAGTAGTTCATTTCAGTCCCTGATAAGTGATTTTCAACAATTCACGCATAAACAGCTGAGAGAACTGCTGAAAACCTGGTCCTAGCCACATAGAAACATAGAAACATAGAATTTGACGGCAGATAAGGACCGCTTGGCCCACCCAGTCTGCCCATTTCCCTACCTGATGGATAAGCTGCAGGTCCTAGTTAACCAGCAGCCTACTTCTTCCCTACCCCACCCCTAGAATTGCCTTATGACTGTCCCATGCATGTTGAATTCCACCACTGTTTTGACTCCACAACCTCCTCTGGAAGGCGTGTCCATACATCCACAACCCTCTCTGTGAAAAAATACTTTTAAATTACCTCTGAGCCGCCCCTTCTATCTTCAAATTGTGCCCCTGTTCTTGCACACCTCTTTTTGAAGGATGCTACCTCTTGGACGTTGTTGATTCCTTGAAAGGGAATTATTCATATCACCAGTACAGACATTCAAAAAGTAGGGCAGCAGAGTTCCTTTTCATGTGGTGGCCACCCACATGAAAAGAAGTGTCCTTTTATTTTATATGTGCAAACAAGTACAAAATCAGACTCAAATTGTGGAAAGAATGGTACTACACAACTCGAGTTAGTAGATGAGGTCAGTTTAAAAGAGAATAAAAAATTATAGGAAAAAACTTGTATAAAATTTACTTAATTTCTTGTAGCTTTAACTCCCCCCAAAAAAGCTTTCCTATTTAATCTAAAGTTGGCATGCTGTCACATCATGCTGCATGCTGTCCCATGATTGCAAGCATGTAACAGGCAATGACAACTACTAATAGTAGGGAAGTGTTTACAAAGACCTTAAATACAAATAATTTAGTTTTGAGTTCCGCTCATGAAACATTCTGCTGATATACATTTATGTAAATTGCTGGCCCAAGTCTATCACAAAATGCATACACAATGCCTAAAATATGCCTCCTTATGCTGTGCTGTGCATCTGCCCTAAGAAGTCGAGAAGACCCACATGGGAAAATGTCTTAAAACTGAAATGAAGTTGGAAAATTTTCCTGTAAGATTTCCCCTCCTAGCCACATTTTATTTATTCAGATCTCAGATTTGAACACCTTTAGGCCCAGATATTCAAAAGGGTTGCGTCATGCGCAACAGGGTTGCGCATGCGTAAGTCCTACATTGCGCCATTCTGCGATATTCAGCAGGAGGCAGTTATGCCACTGACAACAGGTTGCGCAACAGCGCAATGCAAATGAATGCATGCTCAACAGGAGGGGGAGGAACTATGCATAAACTGCGCAACCCGATATTCAGTCGGGTTGTGCAGAGTTGTGCATGCGCAACCCCCAACCTGTGCCTACACAACCTTAGGCCAAAACCAAAAGGATCAAGTTGAGGGCCACCCACAGGTGAGCTGCTGTACTGCAGGGCGCAACACAGCAGCTGCCACCCCTGGCTGGCCCCCAACTCAGTCCCTGTGCCCCCACCAGCCCGATGGCTGGCAGAATGTAAAAACAACCCCCACACATCTCCAATGCCCGATCGCGGGCAGAAAGTATCATGAACCACCCCACATCTCCCGAAGCCCGATCGCGGGCAGAGGTATCATGAACCCCCACGCATCTCGAGGCTGATAGCAGGCAGAATGTGAAACAACCCCCAGTGCCCAATCTCGGCAGAATGTAAAGCCCCCCACCCGAATATCTCCTGGTGGTCCAGTGGACTGTAATGCCTGATTCGGCAGAATGTCAGTTACACCCTCTAAACATCTCTCAGGTGTCAGTGTCACCCACCACCTCCACGGCTTCTCACGCCTTGTGCCGGCCGGCAGGCAGCATCCCACCTTCCAGCCGCTCCCGCCGCCCGCCACTGATCATCCGGTAGGGCTGACGCTTCATTGGTGTAGAGCTGCAGCCAATGGGCTTGTAGCCCATATCAGAGCGATGATAGTCCAGATTTGTGAATGAACATCATTCACAAATCTGACTGTCATGACGGTATGGGCTGCACGCCCATTGGCTGCAGCTCTGCACCAATGGGTGCAGCCCTACCGACAGTCAGTCGGCGGGCGGGGCAACAGGCGAGTGGGATACTGCTCACCGCCGCCGCCGGGGAGCGCGGGGAGGGGTCGGGTGGGTGGGGGACACTAGACACCAGGGAGATGTTTGGGGGTTGTAACTTGACATTCTGCCTGCGATCGGGCATTACAGTCCACTGGATCACCAGGGAGATATTTGGGTTGGGGGCTTTTACATCTCTGCCCGCGATCGGGCACTGGGGGGTTGTTTCAATGCCTGCCTGCGATCAGGCTCGGAGATGTGGGGGTTCATGATACTTTCTGCCCGTGATCGGGCTTTGGAGATGTGGGGGTTCATGATACTTTCTGCCCGCGATCAGGCTTTGGGAGATGTGTGGGGGGTCATGATACTTTCTGCCCGCCATCAGGCTTCGGGAGATGTGGGGGGTCATGATACTTTCCCCGCATCGGGCTTTGGGAGATGTGTGTGGGGTTCATGATACTTTCTGCCCGTGATCGGGCTTCGGAGATGTGGGGGTCATGATACTTTCTGCCCGCAATCGGACTTTGGGAGCTGTGTGGGGGGGGGGAATGTATACACAGATACTGCCCGCGATCGGGCTGCAGGGTGCATCAGTTCCCGATGGCTGCTGCCTGGCAGGGCAGCCAGGCACAAGTCCTCGGGGATCGGCGCACCTACATGCTAATGGCATGCAAATGGGGCCATAAATAGATGCAAATGCCCCCCCCTGCGCCTTGCATAAATTATAGCCCCATTTGCATGTCACCTTTTGAATATCGGAATTTGCACATGGCGCAATGGTACTTGCACCACAGCAAGTTTAATGCTCAACTCTGGCAACTTGCAGTGGCGCAAGTTCCACTGCGCCATGCGCAGTGGCTGTGGCTGGGGGGTGATATTCAAAGGAGTTGCTCAATAGCACAACTGCTTTGAATATCGCCCCGGCCACACCCCTGTGCAACTATTTTGAGCAGCGCAGGGGCTTGTGCCTCAGAATGGTGCAGTTTGAATATCTGGGCCTTAATCTATAATACGCTGTATTACATAGGTTCCACATCAGTAAGACAATACAGGTTGCAATTTTTTTTTTTATTTATTTATTACAGTCTCAGAATTTGACATACATTGAGTCAGAGACTGCTTTACAAAGGTTCCATAGGAGGGTAAAAGAGGAGGAGGAGAAGAAGTAGCTCTCTATGTAAGGGAAAGGATCAAAGCAATGGAACTAAAGGATAAACAAGGAGTAGAAGAGACACTGTGAGTTACCTTTGAGACAGGTTATGGCATCACAATTCGCACAGGGGTGGTATACAGACCCCCATTACAGGGGGATGCAATGGACAAGGAAATGATAGAAGGCATCCTTAGAATGGTGGAAAAAAGGGGAGATATTGTTGATGGGGGACCTGAATATGCTAGATGTTAGCTGGGGCACGCTGGCTGCAGCCACATCAAAAAGCAGGTTTATTCTTGATGCCATGCAGGGGGCATGCCTCAGAGAGCTAGTGGTGGAACCCACTAGGGAGGAAGCAATCTTAGACCTGGTACTGTTAAATGGGGATGGAGAAAGGATCTCAGATTTAAACATGGGTAGCCACCTGGGAACAAGTGACCACAAAAGAGTGTGGTTCATGACAAACACAGGCATAGAGTAGAGCCATACAAAAGCAAGAATGTTGGACTTTAGGAGGGCTGACTTTGGGAAAATGGGAGAGCGCCTCAGAAAGCATTAGCAAACTGGCAAGAAGTAGGGGTGGAGGAATAATGGGGACAAATCGAAACAGCCATCACAGAGGCAACAAGCCTTTGTGTAAAGCAAATCAACAAAGCAAAATGAAGGAAAAAAACACTATGGTTCTCAAAAGAGGTGGCGGGGAAGGTTAACAAAAGGTAGCATTCTATGAAATATAAGGAAATACAGAAGGAGCAGGACAGAGAACTGTACCAGTTAAAGCAGAAGGAAGTGGAAGAGGCAGTCAGAATAGCAAAAGCCTGAACTGAGGAAAAGATAGCCAACTCAGTTAAGAAGGGGGATAAAACCTTTTATAGGTACATTAGGGAGCAAAGAAAGATGAAGGAAGGGATAGTGAGGCTTACTAAAGGGAAGAGAGGGTGGGTAGAGGATGATAGTGAAACAGCAGGGATACTGAATGAATACTTCTGTTCAGTATTCACAAAAAAAAGAGGAGGGGGAGGTACCAAAATCAAAGAATAGAAGCACACTGGATAGGGATGTCGATACCAGTCCATTCACAGAAGAAAGGGTCCTGAAAGAACTCCTAAAACTGAAGGTGGATAAAGCAATGGGGCCTGACGGGATTCACCCAAAAATTCTAAAAGAAAAAAGGGTAGAATTAGTGACACCACTGACTACCCTTTTTAACAAATCATGGGAGGATGGTGTAGTACCAGAGGACTGGAGGAGGGCAGACATGATTCCCCTTCAAAAAGGTGGGAGCAAGCCAGAGGCAGGAAACTACAGACCTGCTAGTTTGACCTCAGTGGTAGGGAAAATGATGAAATCACTTTTAAAGGAAAGAATAGTTGCATTCCTAGATGCCAGTGGAGCACAGGACCCAAGGCAGCATGGATTCACAGCGGGAAGGTCATGTCAGATGAATCTAATAGATTTCTTTGACTAGGTGACCTATGCGGTGGACCAGGAGGGGCTGTGGATATGGTCTACCTAGACTTTGGCAAGGTATTTGGCACAGTTCCACACAAAAGATTAATATACAAGTTAGCCAGCCCTGGTAGGTCCCAAGGTGGAAGCCTGGATAAAATTGGATGTACAACAGGATCAGGGGTAATAGTAAATGGAGTTTACTCTGAAGAATGGGGGTTACTAGTGGGTACCGCAGGGTTCGACATTGGGACCGGGTCCCTTTAATACCCTTTATAAGTGACATTGCAGAGGGACTGGAAGGAAAAGTATGTCTTTTGCAGATGACAAAAAGATCTGCAACAGTGTTGATACAGAAGGTGGGGTAGAGAGATGCAAAGGGACTTGGTAAGGTTGGAGGAATGGTCAAATATAAGACAGCTTAGATTCAGTGCAAAGAACTGCAAAGTAATGCACCTGGGAAACAAAAATCCAGAGGAAGAGTACACAGTGTGAGGGGGTTAGATAATAACAGAAATGGAAAGGACCTGGGGTAATCATATCAGATGACCTTAAGGTGGGAAACAATATGAGAAAGGAGTAAGGAGGGTTGGTGGGATACTGGGATGCATAGGAGAGGCATCACCAGTAGAAAACAAGTTGTTATCCTCTGTACAGACAGTTGGTGAGACCCCGTCTGGAGTTCTGCATCCAGTTCTGGAGACCCCATCTCCACAAGGACATAGACAGGATGGAGGCCGTCCAGAGGAGGGCAACTAAAATGGGGCAGGGTCTGCACCAGAAGCCATATGAGGAGAGATTAAAGAAGCTTAATATGTATACACTCAAGCAGAGGAGGGAGACGGGGGACATGATAGAAACTTTCAAGTACATCAAGGGAATCAACAGAATCCAAGATGGTAGCATCTTTCAGAAAAAGAGATGTGCAAGAACAAGGGGACAAAATTTGAAAATAGAGTGGGGATGGCTCAGGGGCAATGTGAGGAAGTATTTTTTCACAAAGAGTGTGGTGGATGCATGGACCTTCCTGAGGAGATCATGGGGTCAAAAACAGTGGGGACATTTCAGAATGTGTGGAACAGACATAAAGCAATTCTGGTGGGGGTTAGGAAGAAGCAGGCTGCTGGATTATCCAATAGGTAGGGACATGGGCAGATTAGGTGGGTCAAGTGGTCTTTATCTGCCACCAAAGTTTCTTGTTTGTTTCTATACCTCACTTATCAACATCAGCTTCCACCCATGATCCTCAATAAATTGCTGACATCTTTAATAATGCCTTCTCAGAACTGAGTGAGACCTTCCCTGACTTCTGCTCTAATGACCGCTGTACACCTGAAACCCTAAAAGCTCCCCTATAGTTATGACCGCTCCCAACTCACTCCCTTCTACTTTAGGACAGTCTCAGCAAAAGAGCCAAAAAATATCTCCTTTGTGTCCTTAACAGATTGAGCTGCAGCAGTGATTCCCTTGATCTAAAATGTCTCCGTCTTGCTCTAGATTATTAGTTCTTATATTTTATGACAGTGAGCCTCCCCTAAGCAATGGAAAAGATTTTGAGACTCCCTTAAATTTTGAAAAAAAAAACAAACTTGGGCCTTAACCATAGAAAAAATATGTTTTGCACAGTACACCAGGAATAAAGTGAGACTAAAAAAGTTTACTGAGTATGTTCTCTTTTTATTCAACTTACTGTTCTCCACCCTCTGACTCACACCCCAGGCAAGGGTGTAGCTACTGATACTCCAAGTAAGCCATGGTGTACCAAGTTTAGTAGCATGGGGTAGCAAACAAGCTAGCCAACATTCATTAGCTCTGCTCTCCCTAATCCACTGCATTTAAATTCCTTTGTTTGGCTTAACAGGCTTTTTCTTTTCTGTTTCAGCTTTGCTTTGGGGGGGAGGGGCAGAGTAGACTTTGAAGGTGAAGGTCTCAATTAGGGTCTGCATGGTCCGCCTGCATAGTGATTGGCTGTGCATCTGATAGGGATGTACCAAGTCTGGGGCGGTGAGTTGAAATGCCCCAGCAGTTAGGAGCCATACTATTAGTTCAGTTGTACTGGGAGCGAGAGAAGGTAGAAGAACTGAGGAGCAGCAGATGGAAGAACAGATTCAGAGCCAGCTAAAAGGATGAAGACTTCATGTGGAGTGGCAAGTGGAGGAATCTGCTCACCTGTGGGGGAGAGAGAAAGAAATGTCTGCCATGGTCGTGGGCCGTGATGCAGTCAGTGGTGTTGGGCAGCAGGCACCATACTAGCAGCACAGACAGAGAGCAGGTCTAGTGTGGGAATCATCTGAGTAGAACCAGGAACCTTGGACCAAGTCATGGGAGGGGCAGGCATGAACAACAGTGGAGAAGGGGGTAGCAGTGTGGCAGGTTGGTGTACAAATCTGAAATGCCTGGCTACACCCCTGACCCCAGGTTATCCTTGTCACTATTTTTTCTGACTCTTTGGCCCTTGTTGCTCTGTTTTCTGTCTATCTGGAACAACTTATATAGCCACCTTCATCTCTCCCCCCTCTTACCATGTTGTTAAGTAGCTTCAAGTACTCTTCCCTCAGGTGACACCTGAAACCAACACTGGCTCTGTGTGCCTTCCCAGTCACTCATCTGCATATAAACATCTACTGTAAAAACAAGCCTTGGGTCAGTGTGCCATTCCCAGTCACTCATCTGCTTATAAACAGCTGGTATAGAAACACGCCTTGAGTCTGGGTGCCTTTCCTGGTCATTTATTTATTGAAAAGTTTCACAAGGAAAGATACACTGAGCAACAGGATGCTCATCTCATGGTATGTCCTGGGGCAGGGGTGCAGGGATACATAGCAATTATGCATGCAACATTCGTGTATGGAGGAACAATAATGAATATAACAGTAAGGGGGAAGGGTACAGGGATACAGAACATTATACACACAATGTACAAGTATTTGAGGAACAACAAGGAATATAACAGTAAGGGGGAAGGGTACTGGGATACAGAACATTATACACACAATGTACAAGTATTTGAGGAACAACAAGGAATATAACAGTAAGGGGGAAGGGTACAGGGATACAGAACATTATACACACAATGTACAAGTATTTGAGGAACAACAAGGAATATAGCAGTACATTGAATTTATATAGTACAGAGAATTTATACAGGATACAGAATACTTTAATATACAATCTTAGAACTTACAATAGGAGAGGAAAGGGTAGGTGGGCTTTACTGGGCAGGGAACTACAAGGGTTAGGAGCAGAAAGGAGGAATCAGTTTACATATCAAAAGACACCTACTGCAGAAATAAGCTTTGACTTGGTGTGCCTTCTAGTCACCAGTTGACATATAAATGCACACCTAGACACAAGCTGTGGCTCATTGGATCTTTCCTGGTCACTAGTTTGTGCATAAGTAAAGAAATTCAGCTGCCATTATTCATATTTAGTTTGCTTCATTCCATCACACAAAACATCCACAACCTAAAATGTTCATACTGTACATTCTCAAACTTGACTAAGCCTCCCTGAGCAGTTTGGGCCTCCTTGGGAGGCTGGCCTCAACATTTGAGAACTACTGCTCTAGATGCTGTACAGCTACCTCTCACCAAGATTTTCAATCTGTCCCTCTGCATAGGTCAATTTCTCTTGTGGAAGGCAGCATAGTTACCCCTGTCTACAAGAGTGTAGACAAAACTTTCCACTCTAACTATGTCCAATCACTATACTTCCCTTCCTTCTCTCCAAATTGCTTGAACATATTGTTTCCTATCAGCTCTCTGATTATCTGCCAAATACAACACTCAATGTCTGTAGAAACACAGGTTTAGAAAAAAATCATAGCACTACTGCTGCACTTCTTGAATATACTACATTTATTCACAAAGCATTCAATCATAACCACCTAGTTGGGTCCATTGACCTAACTAAAGCATTCAACGTGGTTAACCATTCCCTACTTATTGAGTCTCTCCCCGTCCTTTGTCTTTCACATGCAGTTACGTCCTGGTTTCAGAACTATCTTGCTGGCAGAACGCAACAGGAGAAAATTAGGGGTACCCTCGCCACCTCCCATCCTATGCTTTCTGGTGTACCGCAAGGTTCCATTCTTGGCCCCAGTCTTTTTAGTCTCTTCCTCAATTCCCTCCCCCAGGCCTGCCCCAGTCAACTCCTCCACTACATGGATGATGCAGTATTATTCACGAGCCAGCTAGACCCCACCCTCCTCACTAGAGAGTTGCAGCACAGCTTTGCCCTGCTCGAGTCCTGGCTTACAGAACTCAAGTTGATCCTAAACTCTAAAAAGACCAAGGTTATGTTATTTGCAAATTCTCACAACAAGCATAAGTCAGCTCAACTCATCATCCTTAACAACTGTCGTGATCCTCTAGAGCAAGACACAACTTCATGAACCTAGGCAGTACACATTACACTTGAAAGCACCTTATCCTTTAATGACCATATAAACATCATTTCTAAAGTTGTTAATACTTGAATAGGGCTCCTGTACAGACACCATCACAGCCTTACCCCTGATGCACTCCATCTTGCTGTCAACAGTTCTATCCTCTCTCTTGTAGACTATGGGCTAATCATTTATGGAGCATCTACTGACACTTCACTTAAACATATTAAGGTTGCCCTCAGTAAGGCCTGCCAATTAGTTTCAGGGGCTCACAGGTACACCCACACCTGCGATCTGTATACCCAAACCTGATGGCTGACTCTTAGTGGCAGGATCATGTACCAGACCTGCCTACTAGGTAAAAAGTTCTGTCTGGCTCTAACCCCTCCAACAACACAACACAACACCTCCTTACCCCAGTAACAATCCTCGAAGGATGAGAATCACAAGTAGACCTACCTATCAGTTCCCATTCTGTCAGACTAATTAAGCACAGTAGGCCTTTCACTACACAGCTCCCACCTGGCTGTCTGATCTCCTCTTTATTGTACAAACTGCTTCCAATTTAGAGCAGTTTAAATGCAACTTCAGACGGCAGCTTCTTTCTCTCAACCACTTCAACTGCCTAGCTTAAGTTACTTCACCTTTTTGTGTCCCTTCATTTCCTGGCTGAACAGCTGCCACTCTCCCTGACCTCCCCTCCCCTCCATCCCCCACATCCCCCATAGATACCTTTCTTTTGACGTGTTTCCGCTCTATTTCACCTCACTCTGTGGCTCCTGAACTCTGATTTCCACCTATTCCCACTCCTTCCTTTTTCCATTTTATGTGCCATCATCCGAGTTTTCGGAGGTGTGTCACCCCCTCTTCCAAATCAGTCAGTGTGTTGGCAGGCGCAGCCCCAGTCCTCCAATGCATGCTGGAGCTGTCTATGACAGCTCCAAAATGCAGTGGCGTACAGTTGAAAGGGGGAGCTATGCTTCAGTGAGCAGCGATCAGATATTGCCTGCTCATACGCAGATCCCTGTACACACACACACACACACACACACACACAGACAGAAACACATGCACGCATACTGCATGCTGCCCCCACACGCACACGCTGTATAGCCAACGGGTGTGCTGCACTCCCCGCCAAAGCTTTCCACATGCCACGCTGGGTGCCCACCCCAGTGTGGCAACTCATGGTATAGCTCCACTGTCCTCCCCCCCAGAGTACAGGGTGCCACGCTGGGAGCCCACCCCAGCATGGCAATAGATGCCATGGCCGACGGGGGTGCCAAATCCCCCATCGGCTCCATGATCCTCCCAACCAGCCATCCTTGTGCCACGCTGGGAGACCATCCCAGCATGGCAAACGTCAAGCGTAGTCATTTTTAAAAAAAAAACAACCTGTAAAGAAAAACAGTCCCACAGTCTCCTGCCCCCACAACCCGCACCCACCCACTATGCACTCCTGCCTCTCACACCCCTCACCCCATACTTACCTCCAGAGTCCGGTGCAATGATCTTCGGTGGACCGGGAACATGTCTGCACTCTTCAAAGCCGACCATGAACTGAGGAAATGCCGGTAAGCTGTATAATGGGCTAGATAGGGTTTTTTCAACTTTGTTGCATATCTCAGGCATTTTTTGGAATTTTTGCTCCAAATTTTCAACATGGAGTTTTTGGGACCCCTTCTCATGAATGATGTCACTGTCATGGCATTATTCTGGCCGGAAGGGTGATTTTGCAGTCACTGCACAAAATCATCTTTTGGGACCAATTAATGAAATGACACTGCCAGTGTTCATAACGTGGGCTCTCAAGAAGCCTATTTTGAAAATTTGGTCAAAAATTCTCTAAAATGACTGTTTTACAAGCGTCATGACAGTAATACTACGCACATTCTGTAAGTTCGTGAATTTTCAATATTTTCATTCCAGATTTTCAACATTGCTATTTTACCACACCTTCTTATGAGTAGTACAGCTGTCATCTTTCACATCTCCTAAAACATGTTTCCGCCCATGTAGCGCATATGGTGCAGTCGATTGCAATCAATGTACGGAGAAATTAAGAAAATCACAGTGACACTGTTCAAGAGCAGAGATCTTAAAATGGCAATGTTAAAAATTTGGTGAATAAATTCCTAAAAATGATTGTTTTACGAGCATGTGTTGCGCAGTTCCTACGCAAGCTCGTAAGTTCACGAATTTTCAATATTTTCACTTAGATTTTCAACATTGCCATTTTACCACACCTCCTTATGAGCAGTACAGATGTCATTTTTCACATCTTGCCCAAAATGTGTTTCCGCCCATGTAGCACACAATGGCGCAGTCGATGTGTGAAATCAATGTATACGACACATTAAGAAAATCACAGTGACACTGTTCATGAGCAGAGGTCTTAAAATGGCTATGTTGAAAATTTGGTGAAAAAATTCCTAAAAATGACTGTTTTACAAGCGTGCGTTGCGCAGTTCCTATGCATGCTCGTAGGTTTGAAAATTTAATATTTTCACTCCAGATTTTCAACATTGCCATTTTATTACACTTCCTTATGAACAGTACAGCTGCCATTTTCATATATTGCCCAAAATGTGTTTTTGCACATGTAGTACAATGGTGCTGTTGGTGTCGAAAGCAATGATTGGGACAGATTACTAATATCACAGTTACACTGTTCATGAGCAGAGGTCTTAAAATGGCTATGTTGAAAATTTGGTGACAAAAGTCCAAAATTACTGTGTTATGAGTGAGCATCAGCTTCCATGCACCCTCATAAGTTCATGACTTTGTAATATTTTCAGTCCAGATTTTCACCAGTGGCAATTTTCCACACTTCCTATGAACAGTACAGCTGTCATTTTCACATGACTGAAGTGTGTTTTCACACTTTCAGCACAGAGATGCGTCGCTGTGGGAAATCATTGTTCGGACAGATAAAGAAAATCACAGTGACACTGTTCATGATCGGAGGCACCAAAATGCCTGAGTTGACAATCTGCTGTAAAAAATCCCCAACCTAATTATATTACGGGTGTGTGTTGCACAGTTTCTATGTACGCTCATGACTTCACCAGTTTTTTTTAATATTTTTACTGCAGATTTGCAACATTGCCATTTTTACACCTCCCCACGAACAGTACAGCTGTAATTTTTTACGTCCTGTTCGGAATGTTTTTGCACCTGTGGTGCTAAATGCTGTAGTCTCTGTGCATAATCAGCTTACTGCTAACAAACTGATATTGCCACTGTTCATGAGGTGGGGTCACAAAAAAAACATGTTGAAAATTTGGAGTGAAAATACCAACGAATGCTTGAGGTATTAGGGTTTCCAACCATAACGCCCAACCCTGTAGAGAATGACAGGCATCAGGGGTGTGACTTGGGATTCTTGCCTGTAGTGCTCATACCATTCCACACCCTGCAGCCAGTGAGAGGCATTGAGGTATGCCTTGGACTCTTTGCCTTTAAAGTTCACCCCATTCTCCTATATCGCACCCATCTCACCGTATTTCCTAATGGAATAGGGTGCGCATAAGGGCCAAAGACCTCAAGGAACACCGTGACACTTGTCAGTGTCTGCAGGGTGGGGTGTGGTGAAATGGCATGGCCGTTATGCCTGACTACCCACAGGCACACCCCATGCTTGTCACTCTCTGCAGGGTGGTGGTGGGGTTGGCTTCAGTTCAATACTTCACTGCCATTCCTATTATGCAACTCTGTAACTTCTACACTACCACTGCCAATGCCAGCAAGCAAACATTCATCATTGGCAAATGCTTGTTTATACTGCACCTTATATTTGTCTTGGCTGGACCATGTTAACCTGCTGACTTAAAGTTACTCTTGACTGCCTATTATCACATACTGACACGTTATTTTATTTATTTATTGGAATCTCGGATAGCACCTTTGAGCTAAAGCTCGTTTACAAAGGGTCCACGTCATAAGGCAATAGACAAGGTATTTAGACATTACAAAACAGATAGGGGTATATACAGCAGGCAAGTACATTATGGTACATACAGATACAGATTCAAGCAAGTACAGTTATAATACATCAGGTAGGAGAGGTCAACTATTGTGACAGTACTAAAAGCATACCTAAGGTGGACAAGCAATTTATAGTGGTAGCCGAGCTTTAGAGCCAGCAGGTAGAGTTACGGAGGGTCAGAGTGGAGGTGACCAAAGGAGGGGGAGGACAGAATAGATGAGAGCAGGGGAGGGTGGGGCAGAGACAAAGGGGTGACAGAATAAGGAGTAGAGTAGTCAGAGGGGTGGAATTGGATAGGAATCTATCCAGGGTTACTGTAAGTAGGTGACAGGGCAGGGCTGAGTATTGTGGGGAGAGAGGGATAAGGAAGGGTTTTAAAGTGGGGGTAAGGTGAGGGGAAACCGGGGAAGGGGTGAAAATTGGGGATTAGTATTTGTGAAGAAAAAGAAGGAAGGTGGGGAATAAAGAGGGACATGGGTTAAGTGCTCAGTGGGGTCACACCAGGCGGGGGAGGAAGTGGGGGAATGAATGAGTGCTATGCAGGACAGAGAAGCTACATATAACAGCAGGATTATGTACCCTGGTATCTATTTTTGGTTCTTATAAACCAACTCTGACAAAATCTGAAATAATGACTGCCCTGATTGTTTTTTTTTTTTGTTTTGTTTTGTTATATTGATGTCATGTTTTTGTTGCATTGCTGTATTTAGCTAATTGTTATGATTTCTCTTGGATATGGAAACATGGAAACATAGAATTTGATGGTAGATAAGGACCGCTTGGCCCACCTAGTCTGCCCATTTCCCTACCTAATGCATAGGCTGCAAATTCTAGTTGACCAATAGCCTACTTCCTCCTACCCCCCACTAGAATTTCCTTAAGTCTGTCCCATGCATTCTTGAATTCCCCCACTGTTTTTGAGTCCACTAATTCCTCAGGAAGGCTGTTCCATATATCCACAACCCTCTCCATGAAAATAGCTTCCTCACATTACCTTTGAGCCATCCCCCTCTATCTTCAAATTGTGTCTCCTTGTTCTTGCACATCTCTTTTTCTGAAAGATGCTACCCTCTTGGACCTTGTTGGTTCCCTCGAGGCACTTACAGCACCCATGACCCCATTATGACAACTTTAGAAAAAGTTAATATTTAGAAACAGTTTAATTTATATTTCATGTTTCTTTCTGCAATTCTCACCCTTATTTATTTTTACTAGGGACAGTTGCACAATATCAGGATTTTGACCTACCCTCTGTGGCTGCTTGCCCACACCTGTCATCACAATTCTGTTTATAAAATCACAGTATGTTGCTGTAGCAATAATTATGATGTCATAAACTGGGGATTATTATTTCAGGTGTAAACAAGCTGCCAGAGCAGATGAACTATTGCTGGGCCTTGTGGTACTTCAGAGGAAATTAATTATTTTCAGCTAGATCTTGACAGTGTAACAGCATAGGTCAACAAATGGGGTATGTCATTTACGCAGGACAGATGTAAGGTTAAGTATTTGGGGAAAAACAACAAAAAAACAAACTACATACTATGTGGTAATACTTTAAACCCTTGTTCAACTGAGAAGGACTTGGGATACTTTGTATCATATACTCTAGGTAAAGATGAACAAACCCAGGTGACTATCAAAAAATGTAATAACTTTATCTGGTCAATAAAAATAAATATTACTGCTAGGAAAAGTTCTGTAATGATGCCTTTATACTGAGCAAATGTCTATCCGCAACTAGAATATGCACCTCAGATCTGGTTCCCCTCAAGGAAACAAGAAAGGTACGAACTAAAACAGGTACAAAGGAAATTCACTAAGTGTATAGAAGGCATGGAGGGATTAGATTTTGATGAAAGATTAAAACAATTGAAATTAATGTCTCTAGAATCCAGAAAATTAAGGTCAGATCTTCTTTTCATATATAATATCATGTGACCTTGATATACAGTAGAGTTTAAACAAGATAGGAATATCACAAGAGGCCATCCACTATAAATTCAGAGTAAAAGGTTTCGCACTAACAAAAAGAAATTATTTTATACAGTAAGAATAGTCAATCCATGGAATGCGCTTCCTGAAGATATAATTATAAGTATGAACAAATCAGTTTTTAAGTTTAAGTTAGACCAGTACTTACTGAATGGAGCAAATCTAAAATGTTTTTAAATGACAATTCGGAGCACACATGGGCAATGCCAGTTAACTCCAATTCTACCACAGTATGAACTCTAGAGGACTGTAATCCAGTTTTCATGAAACGCCTCCATAATAATGAAAATGGGGAACATAATTGCAGAATATTTAAGAAATATAAACATTATTGGTTCTAAAGCTTACATTTTGAAATGTATCCCAGTGGTGTCAGGAGCTCTTTAAAGTCTCTATCATATCCCCCACCCGTCCCTCGTCCTTCCATTCCTCAAGGGTATACATATTAAGCTCCTTTAGCCTCTCTTCATATGGCTTCTGTTGCAGACCCTGCACTATTTTAGTTGCCCTCCTCTGCACTGCCTCCATCCTGTCTATGTCCTTGTGGAGATGGTGTCTCCAGAACTGCATGCATTAATCCAGATGAGATCTCACCAACTGTCTGTACAGAGGAGTAACAGTTCTTGCTTTCTACTGGTGATGCCTCTCCCTATACATCCCAGTATACCCCCAGCCATCCCTATTGCCTTCTCTCATTGCTTCATCTGATATGTCTATCCCCAGGTCCCTTTCCATTTTTGTTGTTCTTACTACCCCCATTGTGTACTCTTCCCATGGGTTTTTGTTTCCCAGGTGCATTACTTTGCACTTCTTTGCACTGAATCTAAGCTGCCATATTTTTGACCATTCATCTAACCTTGCCAAGTCCCTTCTCATCCTTTCTACCCCACCTTGTGTATTAACTCCATTGCAGATCTTTGTGTTGTCTGCAAAGAGGCATACTTTTCCTTCCAGACCCTCTGCAATGTCATGTATAAAGACAATAAAAAGGACTGGACCCAATACTGAATCCTGTGGTACCACACTAGAAACCCCTATTTCTTCAGAGTGGACTCCATTTACTATTACACTCTATGTCTTATTGTCCAGCCAATCTTTTACCCAGGCTACCACCCTAGGACCCACTCCCAGGCTGGCTAATGTTATTAATTTTTTGTGCAAGACTGTGTCAAATGCCTTGCTAAAGTCTAGGTAGGCCATGTCCACAGTCCCTACCTGGTCTACTGCTTTGGTCACCCAGTGAAAGAAATCAATTAGATTTGTCTGACATGACCTTCCTGCTGTGAATCTACGCTGCCTTGGGTCCTGTGCCCTGCTGTCCTCTAGGCACTCAACAATTCTTTCCTTCAGAAGTGATGCCATCATTTTCCCTACCACTGAGATGACGCTAACAGGTTTGTAGTTTCCTGCCTCTGCTTTGCTCCCACTTTTGTGAAGGGGAATCACATCTGCCCTCCTCCAGTCCTTAGGCACCACACTATCCTCCCATGATTTGTTAAAAATGGTAGTCAGTGGTGTCACTTGTTCTCCTGATAGTCCTTTTAGAATTCTGGGGTGAATCCTATTAGGCCCCATTGCTTTGTCCACCTTCAGTTTTAGGAGTTCTTTCAGAACACTTTCTTCTGAAATGACTGGTATCAACCCCACAACCCAGAGTGCTTCTATTGATTGGATTAGGTACCTCCCCTCTTCTTTAGTGAATACTGAGCAGAAGTATTCATTCAGTATCTCTGATTTTCACTGTCCCTCTCTGCACAACCACTCTCCCTTTTATTAAGCCTCACTATTCCTCCTTGGTCTTTCTTTGCTCTTAGCACCTTCTTAACTGATTTTGCTATCTTTTCCTCGGTTTGGACTTTGCTATTCTGACTGCCTTCCCGCTTCATTCTGATTTAACTGGTGCAGTTCTCTGTCCTGCTTCTTCTGTGTTTCCCTATACTTCCTGAATGGTATCTTTTCTCCAACCTTCCCCACCATCTTTTTGAGAAGCATAGTGTTTTCTTTTTGATTTATTTGCTTCACACGAAGGCTTGTTGCTTCTGTGATGGCAGTTTTGATGTTTCCCATTGTTCCTCCACCCTCCTTCTTGCATGTTTGCTAGTGCTTTTCTGAGGCACTTCCATTTTGACAAAGTCAGCCCTCCAAAAGGCCAGTACCTCACTTTGTATGGCTTGACTCTATGATATGTTTATTGTGAACCACACTGTTTGGTGGTCACTTGTTCATAGATGGCAACCCACTTCTAGATCTGAGATCCTGTCTTCATCCCATTTTAGAGTACCAGGTCTATGATTGCTCCTCCCGAGTGGGTTCCAACACTAGCTAACTGAGGCATGCCCTGTAGGGCATAGAAGAATGACCCTGCTCTTGGTTGTGGCTACAGAAAAGTGTCCAGTTAACATCTGGCATATTCAGGACCCCCATCAACAATATGTCCCTTTCTGCCATCCTAATGATGCCTTCTATCATTTTCTTGTCCATTTCCTCCCTTGAGATGGGAATCTGTATACAACCCCATGCAGATTGTGGTGCCATTTCCAGTCTCCAGGGTGACCCACAGTGCCTCCTCTACTCCTGTTTACCCTTGACATCCATTGCTTGATCCCTTTCCTTACATAGAGAGCTACTCCTCCTCCTCCTCCTCCTTCTACCCTCCCTGTCCCTCCTGTAGATTGTGTACCTGGTATGTTGACATCCGAGTTATGGTTCTCTGTGTTTTATGTTTCTCTGTTGTAGGGCTTGCCAGTCAATTCCTTGATGGTCTCCTAAAATTCCTTCTGTTACCCCATGTGTCAGTAAACACAGTTTTATAATAATCATATGTGGCAATGCAAATTGCATGAGTGTAGTTGTTACTAGACACCTTGTACAGTACTTCTTCCAGTCAGAGGGATTTCAGTGGAATGGGCTTTATGCCTGAGATGATCTTGAGCAGCCTTCTGATAAAGGAGAGGGAGATCCAGGGTTGCAGGCACCATTGGATTACATTTTTCTGATAGGGTGAAGATATTACAGGCTGCATTGAAAGTGATGATAAAGTAGTCTAGTGCAGAGTCAACATTGCCAGCAGAAAAACAGACATCCAGTCACACTGCAGAAGGTAGCACAAGAACCACTGTCACTGTCCATTTTTCAGGATGCACTGGTAAATTGTCTTGGGAGTTGAGGGCCTTGTTGGCCAGAAGCTGATAACCGGGGTGTGGTCACTAAGCAAGTCAGCTAAGATCTCAGTGCCCATAAACTTTTCATGATGGTTGTTAATAATTGAGACTGCTGCCTGTTCTATAGATGCACCTGGTGGGGGACGTAACCAATTGGGAGAGGTTAAGGATGCTGAGTGCACCTTTGAAAGGGTCAGCTTTGTGTCTTTGAAAGGGTCAGCTTCAGTGGCAAGTCAGTTTACATTAAAGTCAACAAGAGCTAGTATTTCAGAGCAATTTGCAAAGCTAGACATGTAGTCAAGTATAAATCTAAAGCTTCTGCAAGTATCCTTTGGTGGGATATATGCAGAGAAAATGTTGAAGGACTTACCACTGGTGCCAATTGCAGTTTTGACTGCAAGTGCCTGGATATGGTTATCAAATGCAATTGTCGGGAGAACTTGACCCTGTAGTTAGTCTGATAAGTAATAGCACATCCTCCTCCCTCTTGCTCAGTCTATCCTCTCTGAATAGGGTGTAGCTAACAAGGGCAACAGCAGTGCTGGGATTCTGAGGGAGAGCCAGGTTTCAACCACAACAAGGAAATCAGGTCTGTGATGAAGGACCCATGTCTGGAAGAGAACGAATTTGGCAGAAGACTATGGATGTTGACTGATGCTAGCTTAATGCTGCCCAGACTGCACATGCTTCCAAGTGGTTGCTGTACAGGACCAGGATTAGGGTGAATATTGCCAGATAGTAGCAACAGAAGTAGGGTGCAATGAATTATGAAGTTCCTGAACAACTTAGAATGAATAGGTAATCTGTTTTTTGAGGGTTTACACGTGATAGTGAGGAGTGGCTGTGAGACGAATAGTGGTATTGGGAGAGTGATCGAGTTGAAATAGAAGTGTGGTAGTACAATATGGGGGGGGAAGGAGAGTGGGCTGGAATACCACTTACAGTAGTAGCCAGAAACATAGTCAGATATTTCACAAAATTTCTAAAGAGTTTCTCTCTGCTGACCCTATTGTGGAAATGCAGAAAGCAAAAGATTTCTCTAGAACTATCACAGACATTTCAGGAAATATCTGGCCATGTCTCTGGCTACTACTGTACAGTGCCAGTGGCTTAAGGTGTGTTAGTTAAAAGTGGCAAAGTTGGAGAGGGTGTGGATATGTGATCAGCTAGATCAAAATGGAGTGCGAACAATATAATGAATACAGGTGTTATTTGAAATATTAAGTGTCCCATGATAACGAGGCTAGGAGAGCAGGCATCAGCAATGGGGTGGATAGTGACAGATTAATTAAGGGCAGTTGGTGAAAAGGGAAGGAGAGTAGAAATCATCCTGAGAAACAGGGAAGCAAGCACAATTAAATATAAGGCATAGAAACACAGTAGGAGAAATTATACCACACGGAAAGCATAGTGGTTAGGGTATCTGACTTTGGGTAACAAGGTCAAGGGTTTGAATCAGGAGAAGGCAATGGGAGGATAGAAAAAAGTCAGTATGGTGATAGGGTAGAGGTTGTTGGCTATGGTGGCTTTGAAAATTGGTGTCAAAAAGAATGGGGGAAAATATCAGGAAGAGGGAAAGAAAGAGTGCACAAGAGTGACTCTAGTGGTAACTGGCATAATTATGGAGGTAGCATGGGGAGGCTAGTGAGGAGGAGTCAGTGAGTTAGGTGACCTCTAGAGGTCAAGGAGTATAACTTGTTAATGGGAAAGTGGAGGGTTGTGGATAACAGATGCACCAGATATCGAAGTTCAGCACACAATCTTTGTGTGATGTTTATTCAAAATGCAAAAATAACCTTCCCAATGGCATCTTTTTCCTTCAATATATTAGTCTGCAGCAATAGACTATGAATGTCCTTTCTCTGAACTTTGCCAGCACCTACTGACACTGACCTCTGATCTAACCACTTTTCAGTGAAAACCCTTCATCCCTATGTGGGCCCGTTTGCTTGGGTTGTGGGGGCTCAAAAATAAAAAAAAAATAAAAATAATAAGCTAAAAACAAAGACCCTTACAGCAGACACACTGAAAAAAGGGTTACCCCAAAGGGCATTGGCAACAAATCAAGTTTCAAAGAACTACAACATTATACATACTTCCATAATGCAAAGCATCATGGGATATATGCAAAGCACCATGACATTTCATACTTGTTCAGTTTACAGCAATTTACATGCATTTTAAAAGCACAAGTAACAATTTCTATAATAGTCACCTAGTACTTTTAACATTATCAAAAACACTTAGTGCCAAGGTATTTTATCATGTACAGGTTTCATAAACTTAAGGTATATACATCAAGGTATTTTATTACATAGAGCTATTACATACTAAATCCAACAACAATAAACACAACCTGTTTTACATATGTTTGGATGTCACTACAATAACCTCCCTGTATGAGGACCTGAGAGAGAAAAGGAAAATTAAAGAGGACACTATAGCATGGTCATGAAAGGAAAGGGGGGTTCCCATAGCTGGCCAACCTTATGGACTAGAAATTGTAAAGTATAGATTAGGCTAAGAAATAGAAGAACTGTTGCAACAGATTTTAGGAAAGGTCAGTCCTCAAGAGTGGTAGGAGCTTCCTATCACAGAGAGATGGAACTTGATGGAGATGTCATGTGACAGTGATGACCTATAAATTGACAGACGGGTGGGTGTGGTGGGACAGTCTATGCAAAGCATCGATGGCTAACACAGTACGCTCCTATACCTTGAACAGTGGAGAGCTCAATGTCTGCTGAGGGCAATTGTGTGGTCAGGGGTGGTTCTGTGAGCTCCAAGCTGATGAACAGATAACAATAACACGAGTACTAAAATGAAATGGCATTGTATAATGTATGCCAGACAAATTATATAATTTTTTTCATACTGGGACTATTCACAAGAAAGATGGCCATTGATGTATTTATTTATTTTTGCTTTGGTGTTACAACCTTTGAGCCTAGCCAGCTGTTTTACAAAGGTTCCACATCATTAGACAAAAACAGCTGAGTACGGAGCACAAACTACAAGGCAGTTTTGCCACGGTATGCAGCCATGATTATACAGATTGAAAAGGCTGCATCAGCAAAATGCTGAGACAACTTACTATAGTGATAAACTGAATACAAGAAAAGTCAGGTAAAGTCAGGTAATTGAAAGTAAAAGCAAGTAGACAAACATCAATAAGTGGCAACTGTCTAGTAATCCCATAATTACATGCAGTAAGCGAGGGGAGTGGCGGCCAGAATGCTATTGTGAGAGAAGAAAGAGAAAGGTAGGAGGGGGTTTGGTAGGGGGTGACAGGTAGCAACCAGCATGGCACTGTCAGTAAAGGCTGGGTAGAAGAGAGAGAAAAGGGGAAAGAAGGCAGGTGTAAGGCATAGCAGCAGTTAGGGAATAAGGATGGATTTGTTAAAGCAATGGAGATAACCAGTGAAGATTTAGTTAGAGGCATGAAGGGATGAAAGGAGTTGGGGGGAGGAAAGAGAGGAGTTAGGCTGGTATGGAAAGCAAGCAGTTAGAGAGGAAAAGCTACTCTTAAGTATAGCAATCACAAGTATTGGATTTGGCCACATGGATGTGGATTTTTTCACATTGTAAGATAGTAGGGGGCCGGTAATTCATCCAAAGAGGGCCACGATATGATAGTAACCACTGGGCCAGTGCGGTTCTTTTAAAAGGGACACATAATATACCCGTAGCCAAACTTCTGGTGGTTTGGGAGGTTTTTTGGCATTGGAATAGGGCTGCTGTAGCTGCAGGTGCTAGCCCTAGTAGTGCTTTTTTGTCAGTTAAACATGCTTGATACTGAGCCCTGTGGTGTAGTGGGACAACCAGTAAAGGAATAAAAACTGTATGTATGTGTAAGTTGGTCTGCACCTAGCACAAGCTGACAAACCTTGTTGTGGAATAGTTTAATCTGCTTTAGCACAGTTTTGGTGGCAGCTTCATAAAATATTAGGCCATAGTGGATTTATGTGATAACAGCAGTCATCGTTAGGGTGATGGCACATCATCAAAAATACATTTTGGCGATGTACTCCCCTGCGCACAGCAAAATGGTGCTAGGGACATTGGATTTTCTGCTTTATAAAGGGGACTGCTCCCCCCACACCCCTCCACTTAAGGATTCTCAACTCCAAGGGGGTGCAAAATCGGAAAAAATTAAATTCAGGCCAGGTGCAACAAAAGGTACCTGCACCGGGACCCAAACCCAGCACCATTCCCACCCCAGCCCTGAACCCACCCACCAAGCATTTGGAGCAGCTTGGCAGCTCGCTGTGGTGCCACCCCTACAATCCCTCCATCCTCCCACCCCCACTCCACATGTCTCTCTCCCCCAGTGTGCGAGGCATGTAGCAACAAAATGTCACTATTTTCACCCCCCCCCCATCCGATCGCCCACCTTCCCTGGTCGTCCCAATGACAGGCACCGCAATTGAGTCGTCCTTTCAGTAGATGCCCAATCACGATCGCCAAAGTCACGGGATACCATCCATAGTTAATAATTGTCAGTATAGAGCTCTGAGTGGCCAGGTTCAGTGTCTCTGGGTTCGTGGCTTTTCTGTGTTGATATAGGGTCCCCAGTCTGATATTGGCAGATTTTATGATGTGATCAATATAGGAGGTGAAAAAGAGGACATCGTCAAGGTGAATGCCAAGATAGTATTCATGATAGTAGAGACTTATTCAGTTGGTGTCACTTCATGGTTATGGAGGATCAGAGAATCAGTATTCTTTTTTGGAGCACTGAAAAGTGAAGTGCATAGATTTGTTTTTCTTGTAGTTTAAGAGGAGTCTGTTATGTGAGAACCAAGATTCTGAGTTTGGAAAACCTGTCTTGAAGAGCTGTTTCATGCAGGTGGTTCCCAGAAGCAGAGGTCACTGCATCATCTGCGTATAGAAACATTTCTGCAGGACGAGTGCAAGGGAGTGAGTTGATAGGCTGAAAAGTAGGGGCCCTAATATTGATCCTTGGGGACCCCCCAGAGTTACGTTTCATGGTTCAGAGGATCCTCCCTTAATCCTAGCACACTGATTCCTGTTTGTGAGGAAGCTAGAGAACCAGGACCCTGAGTCAAGGGATAGGTCTAGAGTCAATAGTTTGTCCAGAAGGATCTGGTGATTGACAGTGTCGAATGCTTTGGTCAAGTCGATAAAAATAGACCCTAAAGTCTTTCCAGAGTTGAGGACATCATAAATGTGGGTGGTGAAGTCAGTGAGTGCAGTGACAGTACTGTGTGACTTTTAGAACCCATGCTGCTGTGGGCAGAGTAAATTAAATTTGATCAGTTATTACGTGAGTTGGTCCGACACGATTCTCTCTAGGGCTTTAGCGAGAGGTGATAAGACAAAGATCGGGCTGTAATTACCCAGATTAGTTCTAGCACCACTTTTGAAAACTGGAGTGACGAGGGCAAATTTCCACTTGTCAGGAAATATACCGGTCCTAAGGGGTATATTAAACAACTTTGTAAGGGGATTGGTTAGTTCGGCCAATGCAATCCCAACTAACTTCATGTCGGCCATGTCACTTCCCACTCTGGTTTGGCTCGAGACCCTTCTGATATGCTTAATAGCTTGGGACTGGGTGATCTGTTTGAAGTAGAAGAGTGGTTGGTTGGTGTTAAGGGTGGGTGGGGATTGGGGCTGAGAGGTTTCCTGTTAGGGCCAAGATACTCCAGGGTGGGGCTGAGCTTAGGTCAATGAATGCATAATTAAAGGCATTTGCTAGTTCTTTTGGGTGCTGTAGTGGGCCCGAGGGGTTAACAATCATACCTGGTGGTGCATTTATTTATTCATTTAAGAGTTTAACCAGGAAAGCATACTGAGTACTACTGCTCGATTCCAGACGATCCTGGGGGATGAGGAGAGGGAAGTGCAATAGGCAAGTAAGTGAACAACAGCAATCAACAAGGAGAATACATATACAATAGTAAATGTACAGTAAATATACAGTAGCTCAGCAAAGGCACAAGGTAAAATGCATGCAGGTACCTTGCAACAAGAAACAATACAAAGTGATTGGAATCATAACTGACATATTATATACAGAGCAGGGTAGAACTAGTAACAGGTGATGATACGAGAGGATGAGCAGTGAGAGCAGAAGGAGTGGTCTTTTGTTAGCCAGCATAATTTGTTGCATGAGCAGGGAGGAGAACTGAGCTTGGAGTAGGTAGATGTGGTGGCGTGTCTAATGCTCTCCGGGAGGAGTTCCACAGTGTAAGCGTCATGATATTTGAAGGCAGCTTGGCCAGTGGCTGTGGACTTGCAGGAACAGTTAGGAGCCTGGTATCACTGTTTCTAATGGATACACTGGAATAGTCAGGGCAGAAAGCACAACTGAGAGGTAGGTGGGAAAGGAGTGGGACCAGTACTTAGCCGTGATACTAGCACAGTGGGGCAGCTTACTGACCTCAAGAGGGAAAGCCCAGGGACTGAAACAGGATGCAGTGATTGCTGGAAGGAGGACAGTCTAGGGCAAAATGACAGAAGGAGTTGAACAGTGGGTCCGGTCTGGCCAGGGAGGACTTGGGTGTGGCACTGTAAACTACATCCCCATAATCAAAAATAGGGACGATCGTTTTCTGCACAATGGCTCAGCGGGCTGGTAGCAGGATGCAGCCACAACTGTGGTATAGGGCACCCAACCTGGGGTGCAGCTTTGTTTGGATGGCATCTATATATACAGAAAAGTTGAGGTGCTGATCCAGGCAAACTCCAAGGTATCTAAAGGAGGTACAGCCCTCTAGGAGGGATCCATCCGGGGTGTTGAAAATGGGAGCAGAGGTAAGGCACAAGAGTCTCTGCCTAGTGCCATAGGTCAATAAGACTCTTTTCTTAGCATTGAGAGAGCTGATTTGTACAAAATTTTGTATGTAAGTCATTAATTGTCTTGCATATTATATGTTTGGATACAATTGCAAAAGAGATAATATTATCTCAATTTGATATCCAATAAAAGATGAAAGTTGAAAGTTGAAAGCACTGAACACTATTGAAGTCCAGTTGAAGTATGGTCCTCACACCAGCAGTGGTGGGACCGGAAGTATACAACACTGTATCATCCGCATACATGTGAATGGATGTGTGCAGGCAAGCAGAGGGAAGGTTGTTTAGGAAAATTGAAAATAAGAGAGGTCCAAGTATGGAACCCTGTGGCACTCCAGAGGTGACAGGAAGGGGGGGTAGAGATGGTGTTACCAATTTAGACCGATTGGGAACTGCCAATCAGGTAACAATGGAACCAGTTTTTTGTATCACTGGAGAGACCAGCGAGCATGAGTTTGGACAGGAGGGTAGGTGAGAGACAGTGTTGAATGCCTTCGCCAGATTGACAAAATTGCAGAGGTGATGTGGCCTTTGTACATTCCAGAGTGGATGGAATCGATGAGCCTTAGCAAAGATGTGACAGTGGAGTGGGTCTTCCTAAAACAAGACTGGTAAGGTGTCAAAAGCATGTTGAGTCAAGGAAGGAGAAGAGTATGTCTACGACAGTGTGTACCTGTAGTTTAGCCAGTATGGGAAAAGGAGAAAAGGTGATAGTTTCCTGGAGATGAAAGGTGACCCCTTTTGGAAGTGGAGAGGGCATGCTTCCACTCAGAGGAGATGAAGCCTAGAGCAAAGGAGATTTAGTAGGGCAGAGAGAGGGGAGGCAATGGCGGGAGCCAACAGGCATAGTATTTTGAGTCTAGGCCAGTGTGGCATTTACCTCTGTCCAGGTTTAGGAGAGCAGCACTTGTAATACATCTTCTGCAGTAACCGGGTGGAATGACAAGGAGGGCTTGTGTTGGGTCTTGTGCAATGTTTAGTGGCAATTTGTGGGTGTAGTGGCAGGAGGCAAGGCAGACAGCAGTGATGTGCAGTTTGTGAAATACGAGTTGAACTCTGAAGCCACTGCAAGAGGATCAGTAGTAGTGGAGCCCCCTATATTTAGGATGGGGTATGAGGCTTGGACTGTAGGGAGAAAAGCTATTTGACCACCTTCCAGAATTTTGCAGGGTGATTTAGGTTAGCTGAGAAGGTGTTTTTGAAGTAACTGGCTTTGGCCTGCCTGATTTGTCGTGTGCAGGAGTTATGTAAAGCCCTATACTGGAGATGATATGTTTGTAGATTTTCCAGGCCAGATCCCTAGCTCTGAGGTGTGCCATGATAGCTGAGATCCAAGGCAGATGAGCACCACGCACACTAGCCTTTCAGAGAGGGACATGGTGGTCCCAGGCAGCAAGGAACCTAGTCTTGAAAAACTCCAGGGCAGAGTCGATGGACATAGCCTGAGGGCTGTGAGACCAATCTGCGCCAGCCAGGTCATTTAGTAGTGTGGTGAGATTCAGGGATTTAAAGGATCTTGTGAGGAGGATTTTAGGGGGAGGAGCTTTGTGACTGAACACTTTTCTGACCGAGTACGTCATATGGTGGTCACTAAGGGAATCGGGCAAGAGACCAGAGGCTAGTATACATTGTGGGTGGGTAGTAAGGGACCAGTCAAGGAAAAAGTGGTTTAGTGACTTAATGTTCAGGCGTGTGGGCTCGAGATCAATTGGGACAGATTGAGAGTGGCCTCCTGTTGAATATTTTAGAGCTAGCACTGAGACCCAGTTCCAGTTAAAATCCCTGAAGATGTAAAGCTCACCACTTTCTGCTAAAGATTTTATATTTCTGAGATGTGCCAGGATGTCAGGCATGGTGGCAACAGGTGAGCAGTAGTAACCAGTAGCAAATACTGGTTCAACATGGGGAGCGTTAACTTCAGCAATAGTGCATCAGTAGTCTGTGTGAGAGCTGGCAATGAGATTTGGGTGAAGTTTAAAGTGGACGACAATGTACATGGCTACACCACTTCCATTTGCTTCAGGGTGATCATGGTGGATGATGGTGTAGCCTGTAATAATGACTTCTGCGTCCTTGGTATGAGGCTTTATCCATGTCACGGACATTATTACTATATCGGCATAGAGATAGGGCAATCGGTTGTAGTATTGGTAGTTTGTGAAGGAGGCTGCAGATATTTAAGTGGACCATTTTAAGCCCTTTGGGAGGTGTGTAGAGGGGTGGGGTTGGCCCTGTGTTGGGTGTGGGTCTGGGTTAGGGTTCCATGTTTCCTGATAAGAGTAGTAGGTGGCTTACCAAGAGTTTTCAGTGTGTCTTAGCCCATGGTAGCTGATGAGTGAGTTTGGGGGGTGGTGTGGTAGCCATTGAGGGAGCTTGTGAAGGGTGATCCACAACTAGAAACCCTGCATGGAAGGAAGTTGGGAGAATGGAGGGGCCTGCCAGCGTGCCATGTAGCTGATCCGTGGGTAGTAGACCTGTATGAGTGGATGTGCCAAGTGGAACACAGTAGTTTGGCTGATGCTCGCATGCGTGCAAGCATGACCGTGGTTCTGGATGTGTTGAGAGAGGCAGAGATGACAGTGGTGCCAAAATAGAGATTACTATTAACACAGCAGTATGGTAGGAAGCGGTTCATGTGAGCTGTGTGAAGTACTTGTAGCAGCAGCTAGTGGTAGAAACAGATAAGCTGCTAATGGGAATCCGGTTGATTGGTTTTCGACTATCATGTGAGCTCTGCTATAATATACACTGGTCGCCAAGGGTGGTGGTGGTGGGGGTGGTGGAGCTGCCGATGCGAAGTGTCATGCTTCAAACATTTGAAGTTTTGGAGCCCTGCTGAAAACAGGAGGTTGAATTTAACAGTGCAAGTTTAATTAAATAATTAGTTTAGGAGCTTTGCTTTAAGGAGCCCTGTTCAATGACCAAAAACACTCAGTTTTGTCCCCACAGAGTCAGAGAAAAAACTGTCTGCACTTGTGAGGGGACATTTAAAGTAAGCCAGTTATTTGAATCATTGGCACCAAAACAGTCCTCATTTCCTTTGTCCTATTTTCTCCTCAGCAGCTAGTCTAGGCGAGGCCTCAGTATGCTGCTATTTCATACCCAAAGCCTGTGGTAGGGGTCTGGGATGGATGCTTTTCTCTGGGGAGGGCTCTTCGGGTCTGAGGCCCTCACAACCACCCTAAGGGGGGAGAACAGGCACTGAAGTCTGCGGTAGGGGTCCAGGATGGATGCTTCTTTCTGGCGAGGGCTCTTCAGGTCTTAGGACCTTGCATCCACCCTTGAGGGGAGAACTGGCACTGAAGTCTGCGGTTTGATCTGGGATGGATGCTTCTCTCGAGGGAGGGCTATTTGGGTCCGAGACCCTCACAACCACCCTCAGGGAGAGAACGGGCACTGAAGTCTGCAGTAGGGGTCCAGTACCGATGCTTCTGTCTGGGGAGGGCTTCTCAGGTCCAAGGCCCTCGCAACCACCCTCGGGAGGGGGGACAGAATGGGCACTGAAGTCTGTGGTATGGGTCCGGGATGGATGCTTCTCTCTGGGGAGGGCTCTTCAGGTCTGAGGACATCCCAACCACCCTCGGGGGAGAACAGGCACTGAAGTCAGCTGTGGGGGCCTGGGATGGATGCTTCTGTCTGGGGAAGGCTCTTCGGGTCACAGGCCCTTGCGACCACCCTTAGGGGGAGAATGGGCACTGAAGTCTGCGATAGGGGTCCAGTATGGATGCTTTTCTCTGGGGAGGGCTTCTCAGGTCCAAGGCCCTCACAACCACCCTTGGGGGGAGAACGGGCTCTGAAGTCAGTGGTAGGGGTATGGGACAGAAGCTTCTCTCTGGAGAGAGAGCTCTTTGGGTCCGAGGCCCTCGTGACCATCCTTGGGGGGAGAACAGGCACTGAAGTCTGTGGTAGGGGTCCAGTATGGATGCTTCTCTCTGGGGAGAGCTGTTTGGGTCCAAGGCCCTCACCACCACCCTCTGGAGGAGAATGGGCAAAGAAGTCTGCAGTAGGGGTCCGGGATGGATGCTTCTCTCTGGGGAGGGCTCTTTGTGTCTGAGGCCCTTGCGACTACCCATGGGGGGTTGAACAGGCACTGAAGTCTGTGGTAGGTTTCCAGTATGGATGCTTCTCTCTGGGAGGGCTATTTGGGTGAGAGGCCTCTGACCACATCTCGAGGGAGAATGGCACTGAAGTCTCGTGTAGGGGTCCAGTACGGATGCTGCTGTCTGGGGAGGGCTTCTGGGTCCAAGGCCCTCACAACCACCCTCGGTGGGGGACAACACGCACTCAAGTCTGTGGTAGGGGTCCAGGATGGATGTTTCTCTCTGGGGAGGGTTCTTCGGGTTCAAGGTCCTTACTACCACCCTCGGGGGGAATGGCACTGAAGTCTGCGGTAATGGTCCTGGATGGATGCTTCTCTCTGGGGAAGGCTCCTTGGGTCTGAGTCCCTTGCAACCACCCTCACGGGAGAACTGGCACTGAAGTCTGCAGTAGGGGTCCGGGATGGATGCATCCCTCTAGGGAGGGCTCTTCGGGTCCAAGGCCCTTGCGACGACCCTCACGGGGAAGAACAAGCACGTGATTCCTTCCCGGTCAGGGTTTTAATATTATTCCAAAAGTCCCTCCTGTTTCCCCAGCTTTTTGCTAACTACTGTTGATAGTATGTGGCCTTAGCATTCCTGACTAAGTGCATTTATTCCTAGCAGTCTTGTATGTCACAGAGTCCACTTGATTACCAGTCACTCTCGCCTTGTGTCAGAGGTTATCCCTACATCCCATAAGCTTTATGAGGTGGCCGTTGAGACAAAGGTTTATAACCCTATTATTTTTAGATGTTCGGAAAGGAGCAAACTGGGCATTGGCTTTATTGAAGATATTGATGAAGTGACCAAGGGCTTTATTTGTGTCATCACAATAATCTAGGGGGGTCCAATCTGCATCTTTCAGGAACTTTGTGAAGTAATACAGTTGCCCTTTTCTCAAGGATCAGTTTTTGGTGATCTGAGGGGGGTCTTTTTGACACTTGTTGGTCCAGGAGCAGACTATGGGGGAGTTGTTGCTCAGCTGTTGGGTAGAACAGTGATGTTTTTGATATGCTATGGGGAGGTAGCGAGAAGCCAGTCAATACAAGTGCTGGTTCCTGTGTGGTAGACCATTCTAGTGGTCTGATTTACCATCTGTGTAAGGTATAGGCCATGAATTTTATCTCTTGCAGCTACTGATTCCTGTGCTATCCAGTAAGTATCATTGACATCCCTAAAATAAGCTGTTCCCAGCCCTGCTTAGCCTTTTGCATTGGTCACAGACAGTTCGATACCTGACCTTGTTTCCAGGGGATGTGTACTGTGGTAGCAGCGTTTTACTTTGTTGGCCAATTAAGAGTTTTATTGACAGCATTTGTGCTTCTTTGGCATTGGTGTTATAGGGCATGGCTTGTCCACTGATGTTACTGCTCAAATATACTAGGCTAGGCACCCACCCCATTGCTTGTCCCGCCTGTCCAGGCAGAAGGAGGTATATCTCTCTAGCAGGATTGAGGAATCCATAATATTAGGTGAGAGCCATGTTTCAGTGAGAGAGCTAATTCCTGGCTTGTGTACTGTAGCCCAGGCCTGGAGTTCGGAAAATCTGGGCAGAAGACTGCCAATGTTGATAGAAGCTATTTCATAAGCCTGTGCTGTGATAGTTTACGAGCTATAACAGGGCCAGAGTCTGGGTGGACATTCCTAGACAGCAGCAGGAGGATGAGTGTCATCCTGATGGTGTAGTGCCTCCACTAGGATCTAAGGGTACAAATTTGTCTGCTGCTTGAAAGTTCAGGATTTGAACAGCCTCTGGCAGGAGAGTAAGTGCCCATCATGATAAGCTCAGGAGTGATGCGAGTTAAATGGTGTGTGCTAGAGAGATGGCAACTGAAGTGAGGGTTAACTGCATTGACAACCTGGTTATCCACTGTGGTAGATCTGCGAGTGCATTCACAACAAAGTACAGGCATATCACTTAGGGTATTGTCCTCAAGCATACCCTCATTTACCCCACCAGTAAGGACTGGAGCAGGAGGAGGGACAGCACACAACAGTGCAAATGTGTGCCCAACATGATCCCTTTAAGGAAGAGACATTGTCAGTAGCAACAGATAGTTGAGCCGGGGGTAGGGGGAGTATTTAAAGAGTGCCAGAAGTGGAAGGGTGGGTGGGAGAAAATTCAAGCTGATAACTGAAGCTGAAAAAGGCAGGCTTTCCAGTTGAAGCAGAGATTTTCAGCCGTGATTTGGCTTTGGCAAGCAGGCAGTCAATGGCAGATATGGACCTGCTAAGGCCAGCCAATCACGGTAATCGAATCTTGCTGGTGTCCAATAAGGAGAGAGACATGAGGAGGGTGTACCTTGTACCTAGTTGGCAGTGGAGGCATGGAGGCTGCCGCAGGTGGTAAGCCACACCATAGGAGGATGTCTGGAGTGTGCAGGCACCTTGTTAAGGGTGAGTTCCTAAGTGGGAAAGAAACAGTAGCTTAGGGACTAATAAAGAGATGTCCACCACTACTCATACATAACCAAAAGGGTGAGTTACTAAAACAAGTAACAAAGTTCAAATATCTAGGCACTACCTTCGACGATGAACTAAACTTCTCTAGCCATATAGACTCTGTAATCAGGACTGCAAACTTAAAACTTGGAGTTCTATACCGACACAGGCATTCATTGACACCTGATGCTCTCAAACTTGCTACAGATTGTTCGATACTGACAACTGTTGACTATGGACTGTTGATCTATGGGGCTGGCACAAAGCCACTCTTAATAAGGATAGCATACTCCTCAATAAGGCCTGCCATCTAACTCTGGGGCTGCTCCTGATACCCACACCTGTTCGCTTCTACACCGATACTGGGTGGCTCCCACTAAATCTGAGAGTGCAACACCAAACCTGCCTACTACTAAAAAAAAGTGCTCCTTGGACTCACCTCCTCCTCTCTGGACAGACATTTTAAGCTGGCAGTACCAACAAAATCAACTAGAAGTGCGGCTACTGACAAGATGGTGACCCCCCTTCAAAAGGATGAAAATTTCCCAGAATTCCATACCGTACCAAGGACCGAAATGGCACAATGAGCTCCCTGCTTACCTCACTGCTGGGCCCAAGATCAGTACTTTCAAATTTGGGCTCAGATCCTTTCTTGGCACTAAAATGACATGTACCTGCCTACAATAATGGAACAAGACCTCATCCTCTCACATCATACTGCTTCTCAACACATCCCCTCTCCTCCACTCCTCACTCGCAGAAGATGTCCACTTTTGGCTAACAACCCTACTCTACCGCCTCTTCTCACCTTTAATGATGCCATTTCTGGCTGACCAGCCTACTCCTAGCTGTCCTAGGTTGGCCCATTATATAACTAACTCCATCCTTTAACCTTGCCAACCTTCCTTACCAGCCCATCTTTCCTATTAAATTACTATCTTGTTGTATTTGTCTCAGTATTATATTACTGCCTCTGTATATGATGTACAGTATATTTGCCACAACTATATTTTTTTACTCGCCTATGTAAATGTCTCAATGTTTTTTCTGTATACCTTGTTTTATTGTATTTTTATGTGCAACACTGACTCTGAACCTTTTAAAACAAGTCGCTGACTCAAAGGTGTTTAATCCAAAGAAATAAATAAATAAAATAAAATAAATAAATTAAAGGACTTGGGGGGGTAGTGGTGAAAGAGCTCAATTGGGGAGGGTTTCACAGCAGAGGAGAACAAAAGATGGAGAGAAATAGTTAAGCAGCTTGAGGGAAGGGAGTGTGTGTGTTAGCCAGACAATTATTACTAGGCACCTCGGGCACTTAGGCACCAAGATCATTTGAAACTCAAAGATGATTAAACTAAGCTGTTTGGGGAACCAAATAGGTTAGTCTAAAACAATGGTTCTTAGACCTTGTCACAGTGAGCCTCCCCAAATCCATGGAAAAGATTTTGAGCCTCCCCAAAAAGCTGAAATAATTTTGGGCCTCCCCAAGGAAAAATAATATGCTGTACTTTGCACAGTACACCATGAATAAATTGAAACTCCTTTGAGTACTTGGTTCACATTCAATTCTTTGTCTTATACTGATGTGGAACCTTTGAAAAAGAGCTCTTGTGCTCAAATGTGTTATCTGAATAACAAATAAAATAAACAAATATTATTATTCAGTTTATTGTAACACCCTTCCCCCCAGCCAGCCTACTTACTCCGCCATTTTCATTCTTGAACCATTGTTACCCCTTGTGCAGTACCTTCATGGGTCAGACTACTTTTGTTTCTTCTCTATATGAAATAACCTTCCTGCATACTTTGCCTCCCCTCCTTCCTTAATCCTAAGCAACTTCTCTGGGATTACTTTGCTCCTTCCTGCTATTGCTCTTAGCACTTCTATGCTCAACCATTGTATTTGGGGTGGTCAGCCATCAGTCTTTAAATTGATCAAGTACCACCACTCATTATCAGTTTATTGTTCATATTTGTTTGCACTATTGTTCATTGTGTATTTCTTGATTGTTTTGCAGTTACCTTTGAAATGTATTCACTACCTACCCTTCTCTGGGTACACCTGAAATGAGCCTTCACTTATTCACCTTCCCTTGTCACTTATTAATAATTAAATACATAAAATCCACTTACTATCATCCTCTTTCAATTTGCTTCATCTGTTCACACAAAATATATAAAACTCAAAATTTATATACAGTACTTTTTCAGACTTGCTTGAGCCTCCCCTGGAACAGGTTGGGGCCTCCCCAGGGAGGCTGGCCTCACCATTTGAGAACCCCTGGTCTAAAAGAAAAAGGATTTAGCCTTAGGGGTGGGTGGTTAAGAGATCTTAGCTTCATGGAGGAAGATAGCAGGCAAGAGAATTAAACAGGTCAGCAAGCTCTGAGAGACAGAGAGAGAGAGAGAAAGAAAGAGAGGAAAGAAGTGCTGTGAAATAGCTAGCTTTCCCAGGATACCTGCCAAGCAACAAACAACTGCTATAATTTTTGGCATGCAGTTTAAGCAAAGCAGATAGAATCAATACAGTTATAGTCTATAATCACTTCAACTCTAAATTCAAACTCATAACAAAAGCTGAAAAGGGCAGATTTTCCAAGTTGAAGCAGAGATTTTTCAGCTGTGATTTGGCTTCAGCGAGCAGGTAGTTAATGGCAGATGTGGACCTGCTGAGGCCAGCCAAACATGAAAGCAAAATCTCACTGACATCCAATAAGGAGAGAACCATGAGGAGTGGTGTGCCTTGCACCTTTAAGCTGGCAGTGGAGGCATGGGCGGCAGCTGCAGGTGGCAAGCCACACCGTAGGAGGATATCTGGAGTGTACAGGTGCCTGTCAAGGGTGAATTCTTGTGCATTGGGCATGAAGCACATATCGAGGCATATAGCTCCACCCTTGCAGCTGGCAGTGGAGACATGGGCGGCAGCCACAGGTGGCAAGTCGCACTGTAGGAGGATATCTGGAGTGTGCAGGCGCCCTGTCAGTGGCAAGTTCCTTGTGTCTTGAAGTCGGCAGTAGAGGCATCGGTGGCAGCCACAGGTGGCAAGTCGCACTGTAGGAGGATATCTGGAGTGTGCAGGCACCCTGTCAAGGACAAGTTCCTTGTGTCTTGAAGTTGGCAGTAGAGGCATCGGTGGCAGCCACAAGTGGCAATCCGCACCATAGGAGGATGTCTGCAGTGTGCAGGCGCCCTGTCAATGGCAAGTTCCTTGTGTTTTGAAGCCAGCAGAGGAGACAAGGGCAGTGGCAGGTGCAGCCACACCATGGGAGGATGTCAGGAGTGTGGGCAGCCTGTCAAGGCCGACTTCCTTGCATCTTGAAGCCTGCAGTGGAGGCATGGGCGGTGGCTGCAGGTGGCAAGCTGCACTGGGGGAGGATGTCTGGAAAGTGCAGGTGCCCTGTCAAGGGTGAGTTCTTGTGCATTGCGCATGAAGCACATATCAGGGCATGTACATTCACACCCTAGGGAGTTCCATGTGGGGGCCGCCTTAATGAACACTGGTCCCCACCTGGCTCCCATACGTGGCCCCCCAGTGCCCAGGTCCATGGGTGGAAGGTGGGTAAGGACCAATGGATCTTGGCAGGCAGCCAATCAGCTATCCCAACCAGGGACCCACAGTGCCTTGGGTCACCATGTTGTTGGCTGGTGCACAGAGCACCAACTGTGTCGATGTGGGCTTGGGGGTACCTCGTCCACCTAGCTCCCATTCTCCTGGTATGCCCTGACATCAGGGGCAACATTTTTGGGGGTACCATTGCACCCCTGCCATGTCCACTGCATCTGGTGTCAGCTCTGTGGGGGGGCTCGTAACTATCCCAGATGGTTTACAGCTGCATTCCAGACATGGAGCAGGCAATCCCCACACAGAGCATTCTGCAATGTTGCGAATGCACAGAGGGCTGGCTCGTCCCTCCGTCCTGCCCCCAGGCCCATCCCCATGTGGAGCTCTGCAACCAGCCAGGGGATTGGGTGCATGGGGGGGCATAACCTTATCCTGCATAGGGCATAGGGGGTGCAGTGAGCACAGGCACCCATGGGGTGACTTCACACCTGAGTTACATGGCGCGTAGCCACCAACATCTTCCATGAACAGGGCCCACTGTCAGAAACAACAATATGATTACCATAAGATCAATCCTTAAGGCCATGTCCAGGAAGGTTCTGGTAGAGGATGGAGTAGAAGTGTAGGTAAGGATAGAAGTAGCGAAGGGGAGGGAGGTTGGAGCGAGGTGCAGGAGTGGGGGGATCGGTGTTGAGAGGGGAGGTATGCATGACACAGGAAGTACAGCACTTTTAGGAGGCAGGTGCTAAGTGCTGGTTGGGTACAGTATGAAGGCAGGTGAGTATAAATTACTGTAAGCAGACAGAGCAGACATTAGCTACTGGGTGCTGTTAGAGCTTATGTTTGAGCAAGCCCAGTGTGGTTATAAATGAGACTTCATTTTGTAAAGAGTTTAGCCATAACGAGGCTCGATAGGCAAATGATCCTCATCTTAAGAAAGTGCAACAGTGTGGAATCCGAATAATCTGGTTGTCTGAGCCTCTAGTTCGATGAGGTTTGCTGTAGGGGCTAAGAAGCTTCTGAACCCTCGGGGGCATGAGACCTAGACTAACCTATACCCCCAATGTAACCCTTGGGTACCTTGTATTTGACTGTAACCTATTATAAGTAACATTTAAGCAATAATGAACAACGGGGGTTACATTAATGTCCTTGCTAATCACCCCTTGGGGGTGTAATGTGGCATGAGGTGCAGCTGAGTGACATATTTCACCCAGGGGGTGATTAACTTGGACATTTACATAACTCCGGAGTTCATTATTGCTTTTATTATAATTAGGTTATGAGTTACTTTAGTTTATATTTTTTTTAGTATTTTGTTTTATTTGTGTCTGAAATTAAAATAAAATAGTCCCTCTGCCATGCTAAATTGCTAAGGTCTTGATCTGTGTGGGCTATACAGATGTACATGCTCATGAACGGATTTATAAATGCAGGAGTGAGTTTTTTTTTTTTTGCAGCCAAACTGTATCACCAGCCTGCTGCCGCCCTTATTACAAAGATCTGAGGGGTGAGGATCTTCATGGAAAAGCTGAGCTACTGGCTGCTACTGTATGTCAGAGAAAGTTAATTGTTACTATTATCAGTTTAAACATTTACTTACACTCTGTGGTTGAACAGGGACAATGTTGAGTGATGGTGGGTATGGAGCCATCTGGTGCTTAGTTAACTAATAAGGTCTGGATAGTGGCTATGATAATATTATACCTATCAGTGTGTGCTGTACATTATGCAGTTGTTTGCATTCAGTTGACAAAAACTATATGTTGCCTATGTTCTGTGTTTGCATACCTGTCTTTCATCCTGTTGTCCTTTCATGTCAGTTGTTCTTTGACCCTCTTCTTCAGAAAACAGTTCTACCTGAGGATTAAAAAAACATACATTTGCTTCTTTGTGCCTTTTTTTTTATTGGTTTCTACATCTGCTGTTTATGTAAGAATAAAAGTGACATGTTCTAAGAGGTTATATGAACATATGAAATCTTCCATCAGATTAAGGCCTATTGGTCTATCAAGTCTGCTCGAATGTGCACCTAACACCCTTATTCTGCAGTTGCCCCTCCCTAACACCCTTCCCGTCATGTGATAATCCTCCTTTCCTGTCCCAGCCCTTTGAAGCAGTTCTACTAAATACCACTTCCACTGTTACTGCATTCCACCCAGCTACTACCTTGTCTATGAAGACGTGGTCTCCTGATTTCCCTCGGCCTTCCTTCCTCATGAATCATATCATGACCCTGAGTGTCCCTCCCTCCTTACTTTTAACTGCCTCTCCATAAATGTCTTGTTTATTCCTTTCATTTACTTGAAGGTTTCAATCATATTCTTCTGTCACTCCTCTGCTCCAGTGAGTACATGTTCAACACCTCAGCATCCTCTCGTGTGGTAACTCCCCAGCACCTTGAACATCTTTGTTGACCTGCAATGCATTCCGTGGAGTAACTTTACATCACTTTTCCTTTTTTTTATCATATAATATTTTATTGAATTTTATATTTTCAATACAGCAGGGTAGAAGCAGCAAGGTGTTTAAGCGCATAGAGATAATCAGTTATTTTACAGAGATCGCCAGGTATCATATAGTAGAATACCACCTCTAATACACATCAATCATGAGTCTAGGATATGTTGCACACCTTAACATCTAGTTAGTAATTACATACTAAGTTGAAGCCATTATTACTAAGCTAAAAGAAATGTATAGGGTCTGAGTTGATCCAGTATAAACAAGCATTTGTCAATGCCGAATGTTGATTACGTTGGTCCGTTGATTTCGCTCACTGGCCCTCTGTCACTTGCTTATTCTGTTTCTCCCAGTGCTGCAGGCTGCTGTTTTGTACTGAGCTCCTGCCTGCATTGCCACCCTTTTCTGTCCACAAAGAAATCCACAGTTGGCCAGACAAAGGTCCATTGAGGCAGGTCACTCCCCCTCTCTGACTCACTCATTCTGTTTCTCCTTGCACTGCAGGCTGGCCTTTTGTACTCGGTTCCTGCCTCTGTTGGTGGCTTTTTCTGCCCACAAAGAAATCTGCAGTAGTCCCGGCACAGATCCGTTGAGGTAGATCACTCCTCCTCTGTCACTCGCTCATTCGGTGTCTGCTGGCGCTACAGGCTGGCCTTTTGTACAGGGCTCCTGCCCGCGCTGCTACCTTTTTCTGCCCACAAAGAAATCCGCAGCAGTCATGATAGAGCTCTATTGAGCTCACTTATTCACCCTCTATCACTCACTTGTTCTGTTTCTCCTGCCGCTGCAGGCTGCCCTTTTGTACTGGTCCCCTGGGTGCAATGCTGCCTTTTCCTGCCCACAAAGAAATCTGCAGCAGTCCTAACAGAGCTCCGTTGAGCTCACTCACTCCCCCTCCTTCACTTGCTCGCTTGTTCTGTGTCTCCCACTGGTGCAGGCTGTCCTTTTGTACTGGGCTCCTGCCTGCATTGGCAGCTTATTCTGCCCACAAAGAAATCAGCAGCAGTCCCGCCACAGCTCCATTGGAGCCTCGCTCCCCCCTCTCTCACTTGCTCATTCCATTTCTGCTGAGCTGCAGGCTGGCATTTTGTACTGGGCTCCTGCCTGCATTGCTGCCTTCTTCTGCCCACAAAGAAATCTGCAGCAGTCACAGTAGAGCACCATTGAGCTCGCTCACTCCTCCCCCTCTCTCACTCGTTCATTATGTGTCTCCCACTGCTGCAGGCTGCCCTTTTGTATTGGGGCCTCTGTGTGCATTCATTGCCTTTTCTGCCCACAAAGAAATCCAGGCAGTCCCAACGGAGTCTCCTGAGGTCACTCACTCCTCCTCCCTCACTCGCTCATTCTGTGTCTCCCACTGCTGCAGGCTACCCTTTTGTACTGGGCTTCTGCCTGCATGGGCACCTTTTTTTGCCCACAAAGAAATTCACAGCTGTCCTGACAGACCTCCGTTGAGGTGGCTCACTCTGCCTGTCTCACTCGCTCATTCTGTTTCTCATGGTGCTACAGGCTGTCATTTTGTAGTTGGTTCCTGCCTCTGTTGGTGCCTTTTTCTGCCCACAAAGAAATCTGCAGCAATCCCGACAAAGCTCCATTGAGCTTGCTCACTCCCCCTGCCTCAGCCGCTCATTTTGTTTCTGCCAGCACTGCAGGCTACCCTTTTGTACTGGACCCCTGCCTGCATTGCTGCCTTCTTCTGCCCACAAAGAAATCTGCAGCAGTCACAGTAGAGCTCCATTGAGCTCGCTCACTCACTCCCACTCTCTCACTTGTTCATTCTACTTCTCCCACCGCTGCAGGCTGCCCTTTTGTACTGGGCTCCTATGTACATTGCTGCCTTTTCTGCCCACAAAGAAATCTGCAGCAGTCCCAACAGAGCTCCAGTGAGCTCACTCACTCATTCTGTGTCTCCCGCTGCTGCAGGCTGCCCTTCTGTACTGGGCTCCTGCCTGTGTTGCCTCCTTTTCCTGCCCACAAAGAAATCCACAGCAATCACGATAGACCTCCATTTAGCTCGGTCACTCCCCCTCTCTCACTCACTCGTTCTATTTCTCCTGCTGCTGCAGGCAGCCCTTTTGTTCTGGGCCACTGCGTGCATTGCTGCTTTTTTCTGCCCACAAAGAAATCTGCAGCAGTTCCAACAGAGCTCCATTGAGCTCACTCACTCCCCTCCCTCACTCCGCTCATTCTGTGTCTCTCAGTTCTGCAGGCTGCCCTCTTGTACTGGGCTCCTGCCTTTGTTTGCACATTTTTCTGGCCTCAAAGAAATCTCCAGCAGTCCTGACAGAGCTCCGTTGAGCTCGCTCATTCCCCTCTCTCACTTGCTCATTCCATTTCTGCAGGCACTGCAGACTGCCTCACGGGGCTCCTGCATATGTTGCCACCCTTTTCTGCCCACAAAGAAATCTGCAGCAGTCATGCTAGAGCTCCATTGAGCTCTCTCACTCCCCCTCTCTCCATAACTCGTTATGTTTCTTCCACCACTGCAGGCTTCCCTTTTGTACTGGGCCCCGGTATGCATTGCTGCCTTTTTTCAGCCCACAAAGAAATCTGCAGCAGTCCCAACAGAGCTCCGTTGAGCTCACTCACTCCCCCTCCCTCACTCCGCTCATTCTGTGTCTCTCAGATCTGCAGGCTGCCCTTTTGTATTGGGCTCCTGCCTGCATTGGTGCCTTTTCCTGCCCACAAAGAAATCCGCAGCAGTCCGGACAGAGCTCAGTTGAGCTCGTCACCTCTCCCACTCACTTGATCCTAATTTATCCCAAACACTGATTTCTGACAGTGACTATGGTATTCTGCATCGGAAGTGCAAAAACACATTTCAGCCAGGATGTGAAAAATTACAGCTGTACTGTTTATAAGGGGTGTGGAAAAATGCCAGTGCTGAAAATGGAGTGAAAATATTACTAATTTGCAAAGTTACAAAGGTGCGTGGAAACTGCACAATGTGCACTCATAACACAGTCATTTTATGAACTTTCATTGCAAAATTTTCAGCATAGGCATTTTAGAACCTCTGCTCATGAACAGTGTCAGTGTGATTTTCTTAATGTCCCAAACACTGATTTCTCACAGCAACTGCGTTATTGTGCACTGGAAAGGAAAACACATTTTAGCCAGGATGTGAAAATGACAGCTGCACTATTCATAAGGAGGTGTGGAAAATGGCAATGTTGAAAATCTAGAGTCAAAATATTGCAAAGTGTAAGATACCTAACGTGCATGGAAACAGCGCAACGCACATTCATAGCACACTCATTTTATGGACTTCTGTCACCAAATTTTCAACATAGGCATTTTAGGACCTCTGCTAATGAACAGTGTCACTGTCATTTCCATAATGTGCCCTGAACATGGATTTCCCACAGCGGCCGCGCTATTCTGAGCCGGAAGTGCAAAAACACATTTTGGCCAGGATCTGGAAAATTACAGCTGTACTGTCTATAAGGAGGTGCAGAGCAATGCAATGTTGAAAATCTGGAGTGAAAATAATATAAATTTGCAAACTTATGAGCGTGCGTGCAAACTGCACAATGCACGCTCGTAATACAGAAATTTTATGGAGTATAGGCACAACATTTTTAACATAGGCATTTTATGACCTCTGCTAGTGAAGAGTGTCACTGTCATTTTTGTAATCTGTCCTGAACACTGATTTCCCACTAGCGACTGCTCTATTCTGCTCCGGAAGTGTGAAAACACATTTCGTCCAGGATGTGAAAATTGACAGCTGTACTTTTCACAAGGAGGTATAGAAAAATGCCAATGCTGAAAATCTGGTGTGAAAATATTGCAAATTCATGAAGTTATGAGCGTACGTAGCAAAAGCGCAACGCAGACTCGTAAAACAGTAATTGTTTTGATTTTTCCACCAAATTTGCAACATAGACTTTTTGAGAGCCCAGCTCATGAACACTGGCACTGTCATTTTGTTAATCGGTCCCGAAAGGTGATTCGGCGCAGTGACCACAAAATCACCTTTCGGGGCAGATTTACACGATGACAGTGGCAGAATTCATGAGGAGGGGTCCCAAAACCCTGTGTTGAAAATTTGGTGCCAAAATTCCAAAAAATGACTGAGATATGCATCAAAACTAAAGAAACCCTATTCATTCCATTATACAGCTTACCAGCATTTCCTCAGTTCGTGGTCGGCTTTAAAGAGTGCCAGACTCCAGAGGTAAGTATGGGGTGAGGGGTTGGGGAGGCAGGGTGCTCACTGGGTGGGCGCGGGTTGCATGAGGGGGTGCAGGGGGACCACCGAGGGACCATTTCCTTTTTTCACAGGTTAAAAAAAAAAGACATCACGGGACCATTTTTTGTTTTCAGGGGCATGTGATACGCTGGGGTGAGCTTCCAGCATTCCAACAGCCTTTTTTGGGGGGAGCAGCTGTGGCCTATGGGGGATTGGGCACCCCCACTGGCACACAACAAAAGGGGGGCCACATCATGCCACCGGGGATTGGGCACCCCCGTTGGCACATAAAAGTGGGGAGGGGTGACATTATGCCAATGGGGATTGGGCAACCCTGTCAGCAAAAAAACAAGGGAGGGGACATGATGCTGAGGGGGATTGAGCACCCCCTCAGCAAAACAGGTGGGGAATGCAAGGGAGCCCTGCAATGAGGCGTCGCTCCCTCATTGTAGCTGATGACGCTGCAGTGACGAGGTGGCCCCTAATTGCAGTGGCTAAAATTTTACAAGTTGGTGGCACACTGGCTGAACTAGTGTCAGCAGCAGCATGCCACACCATTGGGGAAAGCAGGCCAAGCCTTTAAAGGCTGTGAGAACATAGACCACAACAGTCCTGCACCTCCACAACCTGCTTCTGGCAACCTGCCGCAATATGTTTCTTGCACATGCATGCAATCAACATAAAAAATTAAGGCAGAGCAACTTATTATCTATCTTCACTCTCCTTGCATAGTTTATAGTAGATGTAGCAGATTTTAAGACACAGATAAGAAAAAGAATCAATAGGTGAAATCAGATGGGGTGTAGGAAAGTTTCTCCGATAGTGAGGTGAGGCCTCCTTTTCTCATGGTGGGAGCAGGGATGGATGAGTGGGGGATGGGGTGTTGTAGGTCACTGCCTTGGAGGATTATTTGGTGGGGGAGGTGGGACTGCATAGATGTGTGAGTACAGGTATGCATTCCATTTTTTGTAGTATCTGGTGAGGTGACACTTCCCTTCCACAGTAAGCCTCTCAAAGATGGCCAGTCTAACCAAGGTTGCTCACCAGGCAAATACCAAAGGGATGGTGGGTTGCCTCCACCTCATCAGGATAGCCCTTCTGGCTTCCATGACTACAGCAAGAGTCCATACTTTAAGATGGACAGGAATGGGATCCAATATGGAAACATCTCCTAACAGGAAGTTGGACTTGGAAAGCCTTTTGCCCATGATTTTTGAGCAGTCTTTCGGTACCTGTGACCAGAAAACTTGTAGGCTCGGCGCATCCAAAGGATATAGAGTAGATGGGCTGGAGGACTGACACTCCAGCATCTGTCATGATTCAATACTTCAAGTTTATGAAGCACGACAGGCATCCTATACCATTGAAGAAGGATTTTAGCTGTATTAATGGGCTCTTAGCATCCTCCATATGCCATATGTGCCACCTTTAAACAGTTGGACCATAGCTGCAGTGTCAAGGATGCTGGAATTCTATATCCCATGCCATTCGTCATGAGAAGGTGGTATCCGGCTCGGAGCCTCTCAGTATTTTATAAAAGAATTCCACCAGTCCTTGCCCTTTTCTTGGCTTGTGGAGTGTGGCTAAGCAGCTCCACCCAACCTGCTTAGTGTGTTTGATCAGGAGTGGGGAGAGGCCACTTCATATCTGAAGGTATCTCCAAAAGTCTTGTACCTTAAGATCAACGTGACTTTGCATTGCTAAAAGGACATCAGAGTTTTACTGTTTGGGAGGAGGAGGTCTCCTATGAGGCGAATCCTTGAGGCCCAGTGAGGCCAGCTCAAAGGTCTATGGTCCACCATAATTAGTTATTGTTCCAAAGAGGCGCGTAGGAGATTGGTGGGGAATAACCAAACTTGGAACCTCCGAGAGGGCCATCACTCGGTGCCATGTGTTACAAGTGTCCTCCATAATTGGGGTAAGCTGATTTTTGGGGGGTTTCTTTCTGGTTAGCAGGGAGAAGAAAGAATTATCTGGTATAAGGACAGATTTTAAGAGTACCCACTGTGGGGGGGCAGCAAGGTGAGGGACAAACCAGTCAGTGGCTTGGGCCATAAAGAAGGTTAGGTGATAGCCACTGAACCATGGGAGTCCAAGCCCTCCTTTAGACCAATGAGCTCGAAGCTTCGTGCATCCCTAGCGGGCTGCTTTACCTTCCCAAAGAAAAGACAAGACGAGTTTGTTGAGAGAGGAAAATGGTTTAGGAGACAAGGGAATTGGGAGGTTATTTAAGAAATATGAGACTCTTGATAGTATGAACATATGCACTGCTTCGATTTTGCCCTTCAGAGATGGCTGCAATTTGCACCATCACTGGACTTCAGCTGTGAAGACTACTAGAAGAGGGGAGAATTTGGCTTTTTCTAGGTCACTCCATGCCGAGGAGATAAAGATCCCGGGATAAGGGAAACCTTGAGGGGCCCAGGTGATATCAGTGCCTGCCAGGCAGTAACTACTACATTATGTGTTCAGTGGGGAGATAATTGTTTTCTTTTGATTTATGAGAAAGCCAGAGAGGGAAGCAAATTCCTGTAATACCATCAGAACTGTCAGTATGGAGAGTTCTGGATTGGATAATGTGAGTACCATGTCATCAGCATAGGTATTAACTAGGGAACCTTGGTTTCTGATGGGGATCCCACTAATACCCGGGGTACCCAGAAATTTCCTAATCAAGGGGTCAAGAGCTATGATGAAAAGAAGAGGGGAGAGGGGGCACAATTGCCAGGTGCCCCTTTGAAGAGAGAAAGGAGAAGAAATATCTCGATTAGTGACAATTCTGGCCACTGGAAGGTGATATAGTGTGGAAACCCAGGAGTGGAAATGGGATCCAAATCCATAAAGATTTAGGACATTATGGAGGTAGTTCCATTCCAATCAGTCGAATGCCTTGGTGAAGTCAATCCCCAACGCAACCATGGGTGTCGAGGATTGGAGCGCTAGCCATTTCAGATTAAGGACAAGGTACAAATTATCCACCCCCAACTTGCCCTTCAAAAAAACAGATTATGAAGGGTGCATTAGAGTGGGAAGAATCTAGGTAAATCTATTCGCTAGCACTTTGGCTAGTAGTTTGGTGTCCACTGAGAGTAATGAGATGGGCCAAAAGTTGACACAATCTAGAGCATCTGACGACTTTTTGGGAATTAAAGTTATTAGAGCTTCCCGCCTGGTGGGTAGGAGTGTAGCTGTGTTTTGGGCATCACGCAATGCTTGCAAGGGGGGGTAATCTCAGTTTTGAGAAACTGGTAGAGTTCTACCATCATTCCATTGGCTGCCGGGGCTTTCCCCTTCACCATTTGAGAAAGAGCAGATTGTACTTCCTCCGAGGTAACAGGGGCATCCAGGGTATCACTGACTAGTTGCAAGAGTTTAGGGAGAGAAATTTCTTTACATAGCTTAAAGATACGTGTAGAGAGATCACCAGCAGAGAGCTTAGACTGGGTCTGATAGAAAGTCTGATAGTATATCCGCATCATTTCATTTATATTGTTAGGTGCCAAGACTACTTTACCCTCTTTGTTCTTAAGTGCTATTATTCTGGATGATGCCTGTTTCTTACGGAGGTGATAAACTAGCAGCTTGCCTCCCTTACCTCCACCCACCGACGACTTGCATTTGGAGCGCAGAAGTTGTCATTCTGCTTTCTTGTTTAGTAGTGTGTTCATTTGGTATTTCAGCCCTATAATGGTGGGTAGAAGGGGGGTGATGAAGCGAGTGCTGTGTCGAGGCTTTAAATTGCTTCTCTAAAGTTGCAAGCTCAGCTTTCAAGTTATGCAGAGTCTCCATATGGGTTTTATTCTTGGCTGCTGTAAAGGAGATAATTCTTCCTGATGACAGCTTTAAAACCTTCCCATACCGTGGAGGCTGAGACCTCATCACAGCTATTAAGAGAAAAGTAGGAGTGAGACTCATCTTTTTTGAAGGCCTGGAAAGTTTTACGTAAAAAGAGTATAGGGCTGCATCTCCACCTCATGGTAGGAGCCCCCTGGCCAAGAGGAGAGAACAAAACTGACATGGCGGCATGATCGGATATAATAATGCTGCCAGTTGAGGTTTCTACAACCCCAGGTGCAGCTACATAGTTGGCCAGCCAGAAATCTACCCTACTATGGGTGTGAGGGACCGCCGAGTAAAAAGAGTAGTCATGCCCCTTTGGGCTGTTCCTCCTCCTCCAGGGGTCACATAAGCCCCATTCTGCCATAAGTTCAGTAAGGCATGCTAGCACTTTGGGGTGGGTTTGTGGAGTGGGGAGGAATTTGTTAAGGAAAATATCCAGGACCAGAGTATGGTCACCTCCAAACAAAATCGGGATATCCGAAAAGCCACTGGTGAGATCCGTAAAAGCTGGGCTTAGTTCAGGATAGACATCTCCTGAGTCTGTGTTGTGGCCATATACATTGGCTATCAAAATCCTGCTCCCTCCCGGGTAGGAGAGTCTAACTGCCACCCATCTTCTTTGAGAGTCTGTCAGTTTATCTTCTACCACCCAAGGGGAGACTTTTCGCAGTAGAATGGCAACACCCCTAGATTTAGTGGTGACACAGCTAGTAATTACTAAGCCTACCCATAACTATTTGAGCCATTGCACAGTTCTGTTGGTTAGGTGCATCTCCTGGAATTCCTGTAATAAGGCTGTCTGTACCTTAACAGTTCAAAAATTGTAGACCTTTCATGCGCTTAGCCAGGTGGTTAAGCCCTTTGACATTTCAGGAGATGCACCTCCAACCCTGAGCAGTAGAGGGGTTACCCGTCATTGTTATCAATTTGTCTGTAGTCAAAAAAGGAAAAAGTGGTACTCACCCGGTAGGAGAGAGGGTAGCTGAGAGTAAGCAGATAAAGAAGTCACCTGGTTATTAGCTCAGATGGGGGGCCCCAACCTGGTATACAGGGAGGATGAGTGAGTATGTAGAAACAGTTATGAGAAGAGTTACTGCAACTGTCACCAGATGGTAATAACCTGGTCAGATCGAAAGAGAAAGTTCATGTGCTATGTTATTGTAAAGTAACAGTACAATAATACACCCAGTAAAACTCTGTTACTGCAGATTAACAGTATAGCAATATATCCAATAAAACAGGTATAGAAACAATGAACACACAGATCAATAGATCAAAGTTAATGATGGTACCGTAGGAAGGGTGGGGCGGACGGTGCACCCGCCCCGGGTGCATGCCTCCAAGGGGCACAGTTTTGGTAACTTAAATTCTTTTTTTTATTATTGTTATTACAGTGGCTTCCAGCAGGGGTGCATCCGCAGAAGGACCAGCAAGTGTTTGGGGTCACATGGTCACGCTGTCTGAGTAGAAAAAAAAAGTCATGTGGACTGATGGTAACTGGATGGGCCAGCCGCCAGCTGCGCCAGTAGAAAAGGTAGGGGGCAGAGCACAGCACACGTACTTGTGGGAGAGGGTTAGAGAGACTACACTAGAGTAGAGAGAGAGAGAGAGATAATCTTAACCTTTAGCAAGAGGCAAGCCAAGAACGGATTCTGAAAAAATGTAATTAATGTAAGCAGCAGTAAGCACTGCACTCTTCCTCCATCTTCCTTGAGTTGCTTTCTTTTTTATTTATTTTATATCGGGAAGACGTCTGTCTAGTATCACACAGTCTGTGTGTGTGTGTCCTCTGACAGAGTTTGACTATTTGAGGGAAACTTGCTGGGTCAACTCATCATCATTCTCTTAAGGGTCTTAGTTTGTTTTCGATGGGGAAGGGAGGTGGGCATCTCATCTGAATCCCATTGACATTTTTTTTTTAAATGAGTAATCACGTCAGTAGTGTATATGTGTTATGTTGCTGAGAGTAAGTGACACCAGGAGGACCTCCAGTCTGCTATCGCTCTGCCTCTGTGTACCTCCTCCTCCCTCCCTCCATTCTCCATCCACGGACACTGAGCTGAGGACAGAGACACTCTTTGGACTGGAGATAGGTGATTACTAGACAGTAATTACTAGTAGTAATAGTAGTATTATAACTACTGAGACTGTGTCAGTAAGGGTCTTGGTTTGTTTTGAAGGAGGAGGTGAAGGGGTGTCCAAATGACCGAATCTGATTGAAAAAAACATTTTTAAATGAGTAGTGTGAATAAGTGACTAGTGACAACACCATCTCCAGCACCTCCAGTCTGCTCACCTCTGTGGGCTGGGGCTTCCACCCTCCTCCTCCCTCCATTCTCCCTGGACACTGAGCTGAGCCTAGGACAGAGACTCTTCTTAATTGGACTGGAGATTATTAGTTACTAGTAGTAACTATGCTGAGACAAGACTGAGTCCGTCTGTGATGACTTGCTGTCAGTGTCAGCTGTCGTTGTGCTGAGCCTGATAAAAAAAATAAAACAACTAACACATTTCCAAGAATCCAACCAAGAAATTCTGACCTTTATTCCTTGTGTGTGCCCCCTGTGCCTGCCCAAGTGCCTGGATAATTGTTTTGAGTGAATTGATCATCGCGCAGGTCCTCCTATATGTCCCCCTTCATTCGATCTTTTCTTCGGAGCTTTGATTGTGAATGTGACATGGGGGGGTGCGGGGGGCATCCGATTGAAAAAAAAATAAAATGAATGAATATGTTTCTTTTCTGGTGTGTTTATCACAATATTTTGTGAGCTTTGCTGACTTTACTAGAGGTGGGTAGGGGATCAGACTCCTGCAGTCAGCAGAGCAGCAGGAGAGACAAGAGTAGTAGTCACTGCAACAACAAAAAATAACTCAACTTCCTGGCTAGAAGGCTCTTCTGGTTCATGCTCTTTCTCTGTGAGTGTGCTGGTCCAGCACAGAGAAAGAGAGTATAAACCCGAAGTTTCTTGCCAGGAAGTTGGATTGTGAAAAGAAGTATATTGTTGCTGTTTTGAGTTATTAGTTGTAATTTTTATGTTGACTTGCGGGCATGCGGAAGCAACATCTTACGCTAGTGCGAGTCTTGGGGGCACAGCTGCTGTTGGGTGAATGCAGGGCACACATCAGTAGGTGTGTCCCGCATTCCCCAATCAGCCTGCATGCCACCGCCACACCATGCATTCATAATGGGGCGAGCACATCAAAGCAAACGTCCGCTGCAATCCGAGCGCAAAGCTCGCCATACGCAGCTTAACCTTGCTTGCCATGCTCGCCATTATGACCATGGTCGGTGAGCCGGCAGCCACCCTCATCGCCACAACATTGAGGTGCCCATCCCTGTCGGCAACCCCCATGTTTGTGTGCCGACGGGGAGCCCACCCTGTCAGCAAACCCCCAAATGTTGATTGCCGGGGGTGCCCAATCCCCCTCAGCTTGCACCCCCCCATTGTCTTTCCGCCAATGGGAGCCCACTTCCATTGGCATCACCTCCCCAACTGTTGAATGCTGAGGGGTGCCCATCCCTTGGCTTGTGCTCCCCCTTTCTTTGTTTGCTGGTGGGGTGCCCAGTCCTCGTTGGCATTACCCTCCCTGTGTTGTGTGCCAATGAGGGTGCCCAACCCCTGTTGGCTACTGACACCCCCACCCCAAAAACCCACTAAGGTGGCAAGCTGGGAGCCCACCCCAGCATGCCAAATGCCCGGAAAGATGAAAACTGTCCCGCAACGGTTTTCCTTTTTTTTTTTCCTGCTAAACGAAAACCGTCCCTTGTAGTCTAGATGGCCCCCCCCACCTGCACCCACCCACTGCACACCCTGCCTCCCCTCACCCCCTCTCACCCCATACTTAACCCTGGACTCCGGCGCGATGATCTTGTGGACTGGGAACACGCTCTGGGTCTTCAAAGCTGACCGCGAACTGAGGAAATGCTGGTAAGCTGTATAATGCAATGAATAGGGTTTTTTCAACTTTGTTGCGATATCTCAGGCATTTTGAATTTTGGCACCAAATTTTCAACATGAGGCTTTTGAGGCCCCACCTCATGAATTCTATCACTGCCATGGCATTAATCGGTTTTGAAAGGTGATTTTGCAGTTACTGCACAAAATCACCTTTTGGGACCCATTAATGAAATGACAGTGCCAGTGTTCATGAGGTGGCCTCTCAAAAAGCTTATGTTCCAAATTTGGTGGAAAAATCCAACAAATGCACTGTTTTAAGAGCTGCATGGCATGCAGTTGCTTTCGCGAGGCTAATAACTTCGGCAAGATTCACAATATTTTATGCCAGATTTTCAGCATTGGCATTTTGTGCACTTTTGTGAACAGTACTAGCTGTCATTTTCCACATCCTGCCCAAAATGTGTTTCCGCACTTCCGGTGCACAAATGCGCAGTCGTTATGGGAAATCAGTGTTTGGGCCAGATTATGAAAATGACAGTGACACAGTTCATAAGCAGAGCTCCTAGAATGCCTATGTTGAAAATTTGGAGCTGATACTTCTTTAAATGACTGTGTTATGAGCATGCGTTGGCAGATTGCACGCATGCGCGTACTGTCGTGCATTTATGCTATTTTCACTCTGGATTTTCACCATTGCCATTTTTTCACACCTCTTGATGAACAGTACAGCTGTCACTTCACATATCCTGCCCAAAATGTGTTTCGGCACTTCCGGCGCCAACTAGCGTGGTCGCTGAGCGAAATCACTTCTTGGGACACTTTGAGGAAATGACAGTGACACTGTACATGAGCAGAGGTGCTAAAATGCCTATGTTGAAAATTTGGTGCCAAACGCCCATAAACTGGCAGTGTTGCAAGTGTGCCTTGCATATTTCCCACGCACCCTTGCAACTCCTCAAATTCCATATATTTGTATGCCACATTTTCAGCAGTGGCATTTTAGTACACCTCCTTATGAACTGTGCAGCTGTCATTTTTCACATCCTGCCCAGCATGTTTTCCTGCACTGCACTAACAAAGACTCACAGGGACACCCTAATGTCTCTCACTCTCTGCAGGGTGGGGGTGGGTTTGCATCAGTTCAATACTTGACTGCCACTCCTGTGCTGCATCTCTCTAACTCCTGCACTGTCAATGGCAGCAAGACAACATTCGGCATTGACAAATGCTTGTCTTGTTTTTATAGATTTTATTACTTTGTTGAAGTTCTGTATTTGTTTCCATTTGCCCTATTTAAATTCATTGCTTACTAGTCTGTACCTCATTTTTGTAGTGCGCAAATTATTTCACTAATGTGTGAGTAAGCGAGGACGTGGAATGACAGTGAGTTATGTAATAAGGGAGACCGTCGCTGGTTAATGTGTGAGTAAGCGAGGACGTGGAATGACAGTGAGTTATACACTAAGGGAGAACGCCACTGGTTAATGTGTGAGTAAGCGAGGATGTGGACTGGCAATGAGTTATATAATAAGGAAGACCGCCACTGGTTAATGTGTGAGTAAGCGAGGAAGTGGACTGACAATGAGTTATGTAATAAGGGAGACTGCTGCTGGTTAATGTGTGAGTAAGCGAGGACGTGGACTGACAATGAGTTATGTAATAAGGAAGACTACTGCTGGTTAATGTGTGAGTAAGCGAGGATGTGGACTGACAAGGAGTTATATAATAAGGGAGACCGCCGCTAGTTAATGTGTGAGTAAGCAAGGACGTGGACTGACAGTGAGTTATGTAATAAGGGAGACTGCTGGTTAATGTGTGAGTAAGCGAGGACGTGGAATGACAATGAGTTATGTAATAAGGGAGACTGCCGCTGGTTGATGTGTGAGTAAGCGAGGATGTGGAATGACAATGAGTTATGTAATAAGGGAGACTGACGCTGGTTAATGTGTGAGTAAGCAAGGACGTGGAATGACAATGAGTTATGTAATAAGGGAGACTGCCGCTGGTTGATGTGTGAGTAATCGAGGATGTGGAATGACAAGGAGTTATGTAATAAGGGAGACTGACGCTGGTTAATGTGTGAGTAAGTGAGGATGTGGAATGACAGTGAGTTAAGTAATAAGGGAGACTGCCGCTGGTTGATGTGTGAGTAAGCGAGGACGTGGAATGACAGTGAGTTATGAAATAAGGGAGACCGCCACTGGTTAATGTGTGAGTAAGCAGACATGGACTGACAGTGAGTTATGTAATAAGGAAGACCGCCACTGGTTAATGTGTGAGTAAGTGAGGACGTGGAATGACAAGGAGTTCTATAATAAGGGAGACCGCCGCTGGTTGATATGTGAGTAAGCGAGGACGTGGAATGACAGTGAGTTATGTAATAAGGGAGACTGCCGCTGGTTAATGTGTGAGTAAGCGAGGACGTGGACTGACAGTGAGTTATGTAATAAGGGAGACTGCTGCTGGTTAATGTGTAAGTAAGCGAGGACGTGGAATGACAATGAGTTATGTAATATGGAGACTCGCCGCTTGGTTGATGTGTGAGTGTTTAGGATGTGGAATGACAATGAGTTATGTAATAGGGAGACTGGTTGCGTTGATGTGTGAGGTAAGGACGTGAATGACAATGAGTTATGTAATAAGGAGACTGCCGCTGGTTGATGTGTGAGTAATCGAGGATGTGGAATGAAAAGGAGTTATGTAATAAGGGAGACTGATGCTGATTAATGTGTGAGTAAGCGAGGATGTGGAATGACGGTGAGTTATGTAATAAGGGAGACTGCCGCTGGTTGATGTGTGAGTAAGCGAGGACGTGGAATGACAGTGAGTTATGAAATAAGGGAGACCGCCGCTGGTTAATGTGTGAGTAAGCGAGGACGTGGAATGACAATGAGTTATGTAATAAGGGAGTCTGCCGCTGGTTAAAGTGTGAGTAAGCGAGGACGTGGACTGACAGTGAGTTATGTAATAAGGGAGACTGCCGCTGGTTAATGTGTGAGTAAGTGAGGACGTGGAATGACAAGAGTTATGTAATAAGGGAGACTGCCGCTGGTTAATGTGTGAGTAAGTGAGGACGTGGAATGACAAGGAGTTCTATAATAAGGGAGACCACCGCTGGTTGATATGTGAGTAAGCGAAGACGTGGAATGACAGTGAGTTATGTAATAAGGAGACTGCTGCTGGTTATTAATGTGAGTATGCGAGGACGTGGACTGACTGATGAGTTATTTAATAAGGAGACTGCCGCTGGTTAATGTGTGAGTAAGCGAGACGTGAATGACAAGGAGTTATGTAACATAAGGAGAACGCCGCTGGTTAATGCGAGGCGGAGGACGGAATGACAAGGAGCAGTATAATAAAGGGAGACCCATGCAGCTGGTTGAGTGTTGTGTAAGCGGGGATGTATGGACTAGCAATAGGTTATAATAATAAGGAGACTGTCGGCTGGATTTAATGTGTGTATGGCGAGGATGTGGACTGGCAATGGGTTATATAATAAGGGAGACCGTTGCTGGATAATGTGTGATGGCGGGGCGTGGACTGACAGTGAGTTGTATGTAATAAGGAGACTGCTGCTGGTTAATGTGTGGAAGTAGCGAGGGGCGTGGAATGACAATGAGTTGTAATAAGGGGCTACTGCTGCTGGTTAATGTGTGAGTAAGCGAGGCGTGGAATGACAATGAGTTATGTAATAAGGGAGACTGACGTCTTTGACCAAATAGTTCACCCCATTCTCCTATACTGCACCCATCTCATCATATTTCCTTACTGAATGGGATGAGTGTAAGACTCGAAGACCACAAGGCACACTGCAACACTTGACAATGTCTGCGTGGAAGGGTGAGGTGAAATGTGTGAGAGTTATAGCCAACATCCAAAACACACATCCCAATGCCTGTCCTCTCTGCAGGGTGGAGTTAGGGTCAGCTTCAGTTCACTACTTTACTGCCATTCCTAGTATCAATCAATCAATGAACCAGCGCAGAGAGGAGGGGTCTGCATCTATGGTTTGAAGGAAGGAGAGGAGCAGACTATGGTTGACATTGTTGAAAGCCTTGCTTAGATCAAGGAAAACAGCACAAATAAAGATTTAGCTCTCAAGATTCCACTGCCAGTCATTAGTAACTTTGGTGAGGGTTGAGATAATGCTATGTTTAGCTCTGAATCTGAACTGCATAGGGTTTAGCAGTTCCCTACACTCAAGGTGAGTCCTCAGCTGTGCATTTACAATTTTCTCTCGGAGCTTGGACAGGACCAGAAGGAGAGAAATTGGCCTGTAGTTATTGAGATTGCCAGGGTCACCTGATTTGAACAGTGGTATGACATGTGCTGTCTTCCATATAGGTGGTAATGTGCCCTGAGACAGGGATAAGTTAAAAAGGTGGGTGACAGGTATTGCTAGTATGTGGTAGGCAATTTTTAGGAATTAAGGGTCAAGGGTGTCGGCCCCTGCACTTTTTCTAGTATTCAACTGAAGCAAGAGGTCCTCTACCTCTTTCAGTGTTGAAGCGAGAAAAGCGGCAAAACTATCGGAGTTTCAGGCAGTTGGCTGGCAGTCTGGGAGCAAAGTATGTTTGCAGGAGTTATCAAATGCCATGCCTGCAGTAGCAAAGTGGTAATGAATGCATCAAGTATATCCATCTTTCGGTTATAGTCGAGTTGCCAGAAGTAATCTTGGTGGGAGTGAATTTCCTGGGAAGTAGCCTAGCAGATCATTGATTGTGTTCCAGAGCTTGATTGGGCTCTTTGTGGCAGAGTCGAGTTCGGATTTGAAGAAGGTGGCCTTCAATTCTCTGATTGTGTTGGTACATAAATTTCTAGTCTCCTGAACTGGTTCCAGTCCTTTGCAGTGTTCAGTCTGCGCGCTTTTTTCCAGACCTGATCTCTTTCTAGAAGCAAGGACTTGATCTGAGGGGTGAACCATTTACAGGTTTTGGTCCTAGTTCGAACTTTAATCAGGGGAGCATACTTATTAAGGGCCCTTGATAGAATGTCGTGGAAGATATTGTAAGCTGACGTAATCATTTTGGCCAGGTAGAAATCTTGCCACTGAGGGGAGTACTTAAGCTCATTTAGGTAGGCATGTTCATTGAAGTTGCACCTGGATCTCTTCATAGAGAACTTGCTGATGGGTGCTGGGTTGTTGGTGGATCTTACTCCCACAATAAAACAATGGTCACTGGCGTCTGAGAAGAAAACATCAGCGTGGGAGAAGAGATGAGGTTTGCTCACCATAAGTGCATCCAAAAGTGTACTTTTACTGGGGTTCTTCATGTTTGGGCATGTTGGTTCAGTAATAAGTTGTGTCAGCCCATATTCATCACAGAAGGATGCAAGGGGGGCAACTATGTTAGAGACCCAGTTAAAGTTGAGGTCTCCTGGAATAATAGTTTCTGGCAGCCCCTGCCCCTACTTGTCAATTAGATATTACACAAGCTGTAGGTCAGCAGACGGTGGTCTGTAGCATCCTACTACACAGAGTGCAGTAGTCTGTGTATTTTCCACTTTGAAAATTAGGCATTCGAATTATCTGGTGACAGATGTCAAGGATAAGCAGAAGGCAGAAAATTTGTCTTTAGAGTGAGATAGCTACCCTCCTCCTCTGAACAAGGTATAGTTGGGATGTTTACTTCTCTAGCAGTGGTGCTGGGTCTAAGCCAAGTTTCGAAATCACAAGTATGTCAGGAGAGGTATGATTTACAGGTTTGTATTAAGGTTATCTTTTAAAGGAGGCTACATTCGTTAATATGCAAGAAGCTTATTCCTTTTAAATTTACTAGTTCTGCTGGTGAAGCAATAGCTTCTGGGTGGTCAGGGTTGAGTTCTACGTTGCCTGAACATTGCAGGAGGATAAGTAGGATTTTTCTAAGAGCGCTAATTATACGTTTGTAATTCCTACCTTTCTCCCATCTAGTAGATCTGATGTTTTTAGGCACTGGAAAGTAGCCACCACAGAACAGCTGATCTGTTGTAGCAAGAGCTAGTATCCCTGCCGCAATAGGCAGGGAGGAGATAGAAGTCTGCGTGGTGGGATGTGGGCCTTGTGGTGGGGGAGTGTTATAAGTACTACAGGTATGTGTGGTCCAAGAGCAGGATTCGAGGTATTGGTACTTGGAATCACAGAGGCAATTAAAGGATAAGTTGCCATGTGGTAGACCAAACATGATGGTAGTTCAGGTGCCCAGTGCTGGGCAGCTGATATCAGTTGAAGAAGGTGCAGTATAAGGAGCCATATAGGGCCCGACATGATGGTACCTCAAAAAAGGAGCCACTCAATTGGCCCTGGGGCCAGTGGGGTTGCTGGATTAATGTAGCTTATCAGTAGCTTTCCAATCCGGGTCAACCCAAATTTGATAGCATTAAAAATATTTAGTGGTGAAGGCACAGCAAAGGATAGCCTATGGGTTTTTGTAGGCGAGGCCCTGAGATTGGATCCTGTAGGCTAGACAGAGAAGAGGGGATCACGAGCTAAGTCTCTATTGGTGGGGCACTGCACCAGGGACATGGACTAATATTTTGGTGGGAGCTACTGTATTTAATAATCAGCAGAGGTGAGGGGCGGTCAAAGAGTTGCAGCAGTTGCCATACTTTCCAGGGCCTTGGGTCTGAGTCTAGAGTCTCGAGCATTGGCTAGAGTGGCGCCGACTGCCCGGTAGCTGGGAATCCCATGGCTTAGGAGCTGGGAGCCTGGGTGGAAGTTCCTCAGCTGAGGAAGAGAAGGAGAGTGAGGATTAATAAAGGGGATTCACATAAAGGGTTTTCGACAGAACAGCGGGAAGTCCAAAATTTGCAGAACGAAAGGACGTGTATGGTACCAGCAATGCCAAAAGAGGTAGTGAGGAGTAGTAGTAGGTGGTTGCACCCCATGGTAGTTTGTTTGGTGTTGCTGGCCTGCTTAACTGCTAGTTGGTTTATAGTTGAAAGGGTATATAGTTGAATTAGGGTGAGGTCCCTAACAATAGTGCAGGTAGAGCAGTAATTGAGAGGAGTTAGATGGAGTGGCTGGAGAAAAGGTTGAGAGCAAATGTGTGATCCTGTGGGTGGGACTGCTTTAAAAAGGGGCGGTGAGAAAGTGGGTCAAGTCAGGTATTGAAGACAGGGAGGCCAATAGCATGAAAATGTGCAGCAGTGGAGTGACCAATCTGCTGCTAGGCTGAGAAGGGGTGGAGTAAGGGTCTATTTAATAATGTGAGGAGGAGGGGATGGGTGAAGAAATTCAGCCCAGAACACAGCACAGAAAGAGATTTACCTGAGATCCAGGAAGCACCAGGCGTTGGAAAATCAGCCAAAGAGCAAAGCTGCCAATCAGTGCCTGGTTCCTCCACCGGGCATCCAGTCAAAACAGTGGCATTCAAAACCATGAGTTTCAGAGGTCTGGGGCATACCTGAATCTGTCTGGGGGTCACTCGGGTGGTCTGCTAGCTGTGGCCTGCTCAGAGAAAGCCAGGGCCTCGGGAGCAGCTTGGGAAACCCGCAGATGGGCTGTCTGAATATGTCCGGGGGTCAGTCAGGTGGTCTGTTAGCTGTGGCCTGCTCAGAGAGAGCCAGGGCCACAGGAGCAGCTTTAGAAGCCTGCAGATGGGCTGTCTGAATCTGTCCGGGGGTCAGTCAGGTGGTCTGTTAGCTGTGGCCTGATCTGAGAGAGCCAGGGCCACAGGAGCAGCTTAGGAAGCCCGCAGATGGGCTGTCTCAATCTGTCCGGGGGTCAGTCAGGTGGTCTGTTAGCTGTGGCCTGCTCGGAGAGAGCCAGGGTCACAGGAGCAGCTTGGGAAGCCCTCAGATTATGCATCACTTCTAACTCCTGCACAGCCAATGCCAATGCCATCATGCCAATATTCGGCATTGACTAATGCTTGTTCTTCTTCCTATACCTTATGGCTACTTTAAAGACAGCAACAATAAATGTAAACAGCATTAATAGATAGGAACGTCTTAGCAGTTATGACCAGTCTATCTGGGTCAGACAGTCAACTTATATTATTGCAGGACACTAGGATTGATGGATAAAGAGACCATCTTTTTGGTCTAGACAGGTGTGATGGTCTACTGGTGTTATTTAATGAAACAAAATTGAAACTGACAAAAATTATTGAAATAATGCCATGTCATGCCCTGCTTAGGATATTACTCATGGGATGGAGAGGCTGCAGGTTATTACATTTTATGCACCACAAACTAAAGCATGTATGGTTACTTTGTTTAATGATATTCAGCCATATCTGCACACAACACAAACAGAAGTTTGGGTAGAAGTAGAGATGCAGCAAAAGTTTATTTCACCAGTTACATTATGGCAAAATCGCCAACTTCGCCTAGCAAAACATTTTGGGAAATTATGGCTTTTCAGCATACTTTCACTTGCAATTTCGCCTACGCATCTGAGGGGAAATTATGCAAAATTGGGTATTTTGCTCTGCTGGTGGTCACATGGTTGATTCTAAACATGCAGCAAGTGAGAGGTTCATTTCCTGTGCTATGTGTCTTGAGGAGGCAGACTGCATTTATACTCCCTGTGACCACAGAGTACACTTTTACACCTAAATTGATTAATTTGTGCTATTTCTAATGTTTTCTTGTTTGTCTTTGTCATAGTTCATATTTTTTATTTATTTTTTTTTTATTTAGTTGTTTAACCAGGTATAGCACACTAAGGTGAAAGCTTTTTACAGGAGTGACCTGGGAGCACAAGGAGGTGAAGTGACTTGCTCTGGGTCACACAGTATGCAAGTGGAAGCTGTGGGTACCTGGTGATTGTTTATATGTGTGTGTGTGTGTGTGTGTGTGTGTGTTTGTGTGTGTGTGTGTGTGTGTGTGTGTGTGTGTGTGTGTGTGTGTGTGTGTGTGTGTGTTAGTGTGTGTAAGTGTGTGTGTGTGTGTGTGTGTGTTTGTGTGTGTGTGTGTGTGTGTGTTTGTGTGTGTGTGTGTGTGTGTGTGTGTGTGTGTG